>CM066036.1:617843047-622643047 GCA_033557465.1 Ichthyophis bannanicus
GTGCTGCTAACCAGTTGGGTAAGCATGGTGTGGATAGTTGGCGAGGGTGAGAGGCTGCAGGTCAATGCCTCTGACAAGTTGGTGTCATGGTGTTAATCAGCTCAAGTTGGCAGCTGGAGGGGGAGTGGGAGTGGTTGCAGCCCTCCGCTCCTTACTCTGCCGTCGATCAGGATCAGAAGGTGGTGAGATCATCAGGCTCTGCAGGCACGGGCCTATCCCACCAACCTGTTTATTGGGCAAGGTAAGAGTAGTTACTCACCTGTAACAGGTGTTCTCCAGGAGCAGCAGGAATCAGTGCTCACATATGGGTGACATCGACATCGATGGAGCCCCTGCGGAGCATTTCCCCAGCTTTCTATGAAAGCCTTTGGGAATACTGCACGCATGAGCGGTCCCCTTCCCACCTAAAAGTGCCATCTTGCTCAGTCAAATGACATAGCTAAAAAACAGCACACAAAAATGTAAAATAAACTATGTACAACTGCAACTCCCAGGGGAGGAGGGAGGGTTGTGAGGACTGATTCCTGCTGCTCCTGGAGAACACCTGTTACATGTGAGTAACTACTCTTTCTCCAGGACCAAGCAGGAAGTCAGTCCTCACATATGGGTGACACCCAAGCTCTGGGCTACCAAGGAACCCAGGCTGAACAAGAGAACTCCCTCTAGTCCCAGCATCAAAGAAAGGTTTTTCACTGAAATAACCTCCACCGGTAGCCCAACGGAGGGCTGGAGGGCAGGAGTTGCCTAAACCTCAAAGAGATTCCGGAGTACTGCCTGGCCAAAAGCACTGTCCCTAAGGGACTCCCTCTCCAGGCAGTAATGAGCTGCAAAAGTCTGGCTTGAGGACCAAGTTACAGCCCTGCAGATGTCTGCCAACGGTACAGAGCAGAGATGAGCTACTGAGGCAGCCATTGCCCTGACACGATGGGCCGTGACCCGACCCTGCAAGGGAAGGTCAGCCGCCCTGTAAGCCCAGGTGATACAGTCAGCCACCCATATGGACAAGGTACGCTTGGACACAGCTAACCCCAAATTATTAGGGTC
The DNA here is from genome assembly GCA_033557465.1 of Ichthyophis bannanicus. Classification (NCBI taxonomy): domain Eukaryota; kingdom Metazoa; phylum Chordata; class Amphibia; order Gymnophiona; family Ichthyophiidae; genus Ichthyophis; species Ichthyophis bannanicus. The sequence continues at coordinate 617,844,092 of CM066036.1, forward strand.
AAAAGAGATGAAGAGCTGAGTAGCCCTTCTATGTCCTTGCGTATGGTCAAGGTAGAAGGATAAGGCCCTCCTACAGTCCAGGGTATGTAGGACCGCTTCAGCCTGGCTTGCATGAGGCCTAGGGAAGAATGTTGGAAGAACCACCTCCTGGTTGAGGTGGAAAGAGGAGACAACTTTAGGGAGGAACTTTGGATGAGTCCTAAGGACTACCCTGTTCCTATAGAAGCGGGTGTAAGGCCTGTCACAGACTAGGGCCTGAAGCTCACTCATCCGTCTGGCTGAGGTTAAGGCTACTAGGAAGAGTGTCTTCCAGAAAAGGAAGCGGAGAGGACAAGTAGCCATCGGCTCAAAAGGTGGGCGAGTCAGTTGCTGCAAGACCACATTCAACTCCCACTCAGGGGCTGGAGGACGGACAGGGAGTTTGAGCAAGAACAAACCTCTGAGAAACCGGGACACCAAGGGGTGAACCGATAGAGAGTGTCCTTCCACCAGTGAGTGGTGAGCTGCTAGAGCTGAGAGGTGGACCCGAACAGAATTGGACTTAAGGCCCTGATTGGATAAGTGCAGCAGGTACTGAAGCACCACTGGTACAGTACAGGAGAAAGGATCCTCTGTATGCCGCTGACACCACACAGAAAACCTCTTCCACTTCAGGGCATAGGTTTTTCTAGTGGACTGCCTCCTAGAGGCCAGGACGACCTCTTCAACTTCAGGAGGTAGGCCCCAAGGAGCCAAAACTACCCTTGCAGCTTCCAGGCCATCAAACTGAGAGATTTGAGATTGGGGTGCAGAAGAGACCCCTGGTCTTGAGAAAGAAGGTCGGGCTGCAACCCTAGAGGTAGTGGAGTGTCCACTGCCAGCTGAAGCAGAAGTGGGAACCAAGGCTGTCTCGGCCACCTGGGAGCTACCAGAAGGACCGAGGCCTGGTCCTTTAGAACCTTGAACAGGGTTCGGGCCACCAGGGGCGTGGGAGGACACGCATATAGGAGGCCTTGGGACCAGGAAATCAGAAAAGCATCTGCTGCTAGTCTCAGAGGATGCGGTTGCCTGGGCAGCTGTCTGTTCAGGGGACTGGCAAAGAGATCTATGGATGGAAGTCCCCATCTCAGGAAGATCTTCTGAACTACCAAGGGATGGAGCTGCCACTTGTGGGGCTGCAGAATTCTGCTGAACCTGTCTGCTAGGTAATTTTCCTGGCCAGGGACATAAACCGCCTTGAGCAACATGTTGTGCCTGAGCGCAAACAAGCAAAGGTCCTGCGCCTCCTGACAAAGGATCCTGGACCCAGTGCCTCCCTGTTTGTTCACATAAAACATGGCTACCTGATTGTCTTTTTGCACTAAAACAGACTGGTGAGCCAGGGTTTGAGAGAAAGTCTTGAGGGCTAAGCGAATAGCCCGAAGCTCCAGTAGATTGATCTGCTGCTGGGCCTCCCAGGGAGACCACAGGCCCTGGGTGCACTTGCCCAGACAGTGTGCTCCCCAGCCCTGTAGAGAGGCATTGGTGGTCAATACCACTGTGAACCCAGGTGACTGAAAAGGCATCCCTTTCAGTAAGTTGGGGGGATGCAGCCACCAACGGAGGGAGTGCAGGAATGGTCTGGACACCCTTACTCTGTCTCTGAGGCTCCCTGTGGCCTGCGACCACTGAGTTCTGAGGCACCATTGCGCAGGTCTCATATGAAGCCTGGCATGGGGTGTGACATGCACTGTCGAAGCCATGTGGCCAAGAAGCCTGAGGCAGAGCCTGGCGGAGACCAGTGACCTGCTGAGAAACTGGTTTGCCAAGGTCATCAGTCTTTGGGCTCTATCGTCTGGCAAGAAAGCTTTTGCCTGCAGAGAGTCTAGTCTTGCCCCTATGAACTCTAAGTTTTAGGAGGGGAGCAAAGTGGACTTTGCGAAGTTTATGACAAACTCCAGATGCTGTAGTAGAGAAATCGTTCGGAGGGTGGCTTGCCTGGCCTCCTGGCACGTCTGACCCCTGATGAGCCAGTCGTCCAGATAGGGGAAGACAAAGATACCCTGATTTCTCAAGTAGGCCGCCACCACTGCCAGGCATTTGGTAAAGACTCTGGGGGCGGAGGTGAGGCCAAATGGCAGCACTCTGTACTGATAATGGTTTCCTCCCACAATGAACCTGAGGTACTTTCTGTGGTCTGGATGAATGAGGATGTGAGTGTACGCATCCTTTAGATCTAAAGAGCATAGCCAATCTCCCTGCTGGAGGTAGGGCAGAAGTGTTCCAAGAGTAAGCATCTTGAACTTTTCCTTCTGTAAGAACTTGTTGAGATTTCTGAGGTCGAGAATAGGCCTGAGATCCCCTGTTCTCTTTGGTACTAGGAAGTACCTGGAGTATAAACCGTGACCTTGTAGGTGGGGAGGCACAGGCTCCACCGCCTGGTCTCGTAACAGACCCTGGAGCTCCTGCAGGAGGAGGGCTGTATGGAGAGGAGGCCTTGGAGGCTCTCCTGGAAAATAGGGAGGAGGCAACTGATGAAAATGAAGCAGGTAGCCCTTGTAGACTATGCTTAAGACCCAGTTGTCCCCTGTAATGGGTGGCCACCGGTGGGCAAACAGGGCTAGGCGACCTCCTGTGCAGGGATGGAACAGCAGAGACGGAGAGGCTATGCCTTGGGAGTCAAAAACCCCCACCCTGCTGAGTGGGAGCAGGAGACAGAGGCTTGAGGGCTTTCTGCCTACGGGGCCCATGTCCCTGCCCCTTGGCCTGCTGACCCTGTGGGGGAGAGGGGGAGGCCTGGTAAGGTGGGAACTGTTTGTAGGCAGTCGCCTTCCTCGGGCAAAAGGACTTTTTACCCGAGCCCTTCTTCTTGTGTGAAGGGGCAGAAGTCTTTCGAGACAGCCTTGTCCTCGTGAGGTGCTTGGTCTCGAGCTCAGCAGCCTTCTCGGCCATGGGCTTGCCAAAAAGGTTTTCACCTTGGCAAGGGACATCGACCAACTTGTCCTGAACCCATGGCTCGAGGTCCGATGACTGCAGCCATGCCTGGCGTCGAGCCACGATGCCGGCAGCCGCAACACAGGCCGAGGCCTCAAAGCCATCATAGGCCGCTCGGGACATGAACTTAGAGCATTCCCGGATCCCCGAAGACAAGGACTTGAACCTCTGCAAAGGTTCCCCGGAGAGACCAGCAGAGAACCCGGCAAGCTTCTTTGCCAGGTCCCGCAAGTACATGCCCATGTACAGCTGGTAAGACTGGACACGGCAAACAAGCATCGAGCCCTGGAAGCACTTTCTACCGAATGCATCCAGGTTCCGGGCCTCGTTGCCAGGGGGCACCGCGGAGTGCATCTTCTGACTTTTCAGACGATGCATGGCCGATTCCACCACCATGGAATGGTGCGGTAGCTGCGCCTTTTGAAAACCAGGGCTCTTACGGAGTCGATAAATGGAATCGACCCGCTTGCTCAGAACCGGCGCCGAGGCCGGTGCCTTCCACATCCGGAAGAGGAGCCGTTCCAGCATCGGAGGAACCGGCACAGTAAAGGCCTCCTTCGGAGGAGAGTCATACTGGAGGGCCTCGAGCTCTTCATATCCCGCACGAACTCCGAGAACCGGGTATCCTCCGGAGGAGACCTACTCCGAGGCTCAGACTGCGGTGAGTCCGACGGGACGCACCGAGTCTTGAAGGTATCGGGGGACTCCTCAACCTCCGTCTCCCAGGCGGACTCATCTGAAGAGGAGTCGGGCTCCGACCGCGTGGGGCCCGGCAGCACCCGCCCCGACACCGAAGGCACTGGCATCGATGCCCTCGGTCCAGACCGGGAGGTCGAGGGTGACCGCGACTGAGGACGACCTCGAGCATTCATGGTCTCGCGTATCGGCTCGGTCTCCGGGGTCGACTTTGACGTCGATGTCCCGGTGGTCGGGGCAGATGCGCCAGCGAGGCTGGCCATCAGCACCCGCTGCTGATCCATGAAGGCAGACAGTCTGCACTCCAAGACTGTCAGCCTGAGACCCAGCTCAGGAGACTCAGCAGCTACCGACTCGGGCCCCGGCGGCAGCTCCCTGGGAGGAGAGTCTTCGAGGACAACAGGACTTACGTATCCAGCAGACTCTGGCTCCACCCGAGGTACTTTTGACGGCTTCTCCTGTTCCAAGGGCCCGGACGGCGGTCGGGGGTCCGAGACCTAGCTCTCGAGGAGCCAGGGACCTCCTCTGACGCCGCCCTCGCGAGCCGCTTCTTCCTCTTTCGCTCCCACTCGGGGGACCCCCTCTCCGAGGAATCCCGACGATGCTCGGGGTCAGACTCCCGAGACGTCAAGGCCTCAGACGAGGTCCGGGCCCGGCCGGAGGCCGAATTGGAGAAAAGCCTTTCCTTTTGGTGCTGACGACTTCGAAGTGCCTTAGTGGACATTTTTCCACACGGTCCACAGATCTTAGGATCATGATCCGGACCAAGGCAGCAGTCGTGTGTGTCGGTGAGAGACATTAGTTTCTTACACCGATCACACTTCTTAAAACCACTGGAAGCCATCGGGGAAAAAAGAGTCACCGCGAGGTCAAAGGACCGGCCTTCCAGGGAAAAGGAAAAAAGGGCGCGAACGCCAGCCACGAAGGGCAAAAATCAAAAAAATAAGATCGGGCTCGATACCGGTGTACCGAACCCGGCGAGAAGGGGAACCAACGTCGAACCGGAGAAAGAAACCGCGAAGAAATCGCAAGGAATGGACGAAAGAATCTAACTATTTTCCGGGTGAACTAGGACACACATCTGATGGGCTCCACGGAAAAAGAGAGACTGAGCAAGATGGCACCTTTAGGCGGGAAGGGGACCGCGCATGCGTGCATTATTCCCAAAGGCTTTCATAGAAAGCTGGAGAAATGCTCCACAGGGGCTCCATCGACGTCGATGTCACCCATATGTGAGGACTGACTTCCTGCTTGGTCCTGGAGAAAATCTTTTAACCAATGGAGAGGATGCATTCAAGGCTGTACTCACAGTCAACAGCGATAACTCCATATCAGGGGTAGAGGTCGTTAGGGCAGCCAACTGCACATGCCAATCCATTGGTCCAAAGATCTTAACAGACCTCACTAAGGCTGCTGACTGAACCCTCTTCTTCCTTTTCCCCATAAGGCTTCTTCTCAGACAAAAAACACCTCTGGACACTGAAGGGGCACCAAAGGGACTGATGTGCCCCTTTGATCATGTGCCCGCAGCCACATCTCGCGGCGAGCCAAAGATTTAAATCCAGATCTGGATGTTGGCTGCTCAGCCCCTTCTCCTGGAGCCATGGCCGGCAGAAACACCTGGGTGGTACTAGTGAGTACAGGAGAGCTTCCCCGATTCACCTCCAATGAGCTGAAGATTTAAAGCTGGCTCTGGATAACGTCAACTGCTCAGCCCCTCCTCCTGGAACTACGGCAGGCAGAAACACCTGGGTGTACAGCAATGTTCCCTCTAATTTTCTGTAGGCTGTGTGCACATAAAATATCAGCTGTGTGCAGCTTTTGAAGGAAGGTTAAATTTTTGTGCGCCACATAACGACACTCAGAGTTATATACTTTAAAATTTGACTACACGTCAGAATACAGTATGTACACCACATTGATTTTAATCAAATTAAATGAAAATAGACGATTACTAAATGAAGCGGGAAATTTCTAGTAATTACAATCATAACTTTTAAATTTTAAGACGTCTGTTTTGTTTTCTATCAGAATCAGAGCCGTCATTTTTGTGCGCTCTGTTGTAAAGTACGTGCGCTCGCTCGGTGAGGTGTGTGCGCGCGCACAAGCGCACAGCTTAGAGGGAACAGTGGTGTACAGGAGAACTTCCCCCCATATTCCTATTTTTAGTTTGTAGTAATTTATTCTGTACTTGGTGAGGATCTATATGTGTTCAGCATATTTGTCCAAGGCCAGGTATTCTGTTAGCATGGAGTTTCTATGAATGAATCTGTAGTAATCGAGTTTGTTCAGGTTCCCCAGTAGACATGTTGATTTTATACAGCATGTACAGCGCTTCCTTTTTCTGGCTAGACTTATTGTTCTATAAGCACTGGTCCCGAATTACTTTTGTAGGGATTTTTAATTACTTCTTAACAGGGCCGGCGCAACCTGGTAAGCCAGGTAAGCGCGTCAGGAGGGCATCGTCGCTAGTCGCCCACCACCCACTGCTGCAGAAAAGATGCTATCTTTTAAACTGCTGGACTGCGGCATTTCCAGCAGTAACAAGCATTTCCTGTTTCTCCTAAGAAACAAGAAATGCTTATTATTGCCTTTAGAAACTCCATGGTCCAGCAGTTTAAAAGAGCAGAGACATGGGAACAGAGAAATGTTCCTGCAGCTGCTTTCTTTTCTGAAGGACAAATCAGTGAAGGGAGGGAAGGAAAAGGGCCAGAAGGGAGCTGATGGGGGTGGGTGGGCTGGAAGGGAACTGATGGGGTGGTGCTGGAAGGGAGGGGCTGGCTGGAAAGGAGCTGACGGGGGGGGGGGGGGGGGGCTGGAAGGGTGCTGATACTTGGGGATGGGGCTGGAAGGTAGCTGGGTAATAGGAGGGGGACTGGAAGAGAGCTGATGGGGGAAGGTGGGGGCTGGAAGGCAGCTGACGGGGCTGGAAGGGAGCGGAAAAGGGAAGGAGGTGGTTGGAGGGAAGGTGGGGGCTGGAAGGGAGCTGACAACTGCAAATGGCACTGGAAGGAGGATGGACAGAGAAGAGGGTGACTGGAAGGGAGCTAACATGGGAGGGGGCACTGGGACTGGAAGTTCACAGATACTTCGGATGGTATTTGGACTAGAAGGGGCTGGACAATGGGGAAGGAGGGAGACTGGAAGGGAATAGACACCAGAAGTAGTGCTGGGAATGCAAGGGGGTTGACACTGGAAGATATTGGGAGGGGAGGCTGATACGGGGGAGGGTTACTGGGACTGAAAAAAGGCTGATGGAAGAAAATAAAGAAAGCAAAAGGAGAGACAAGAAATGGCAGATGGACTATAGATCATAGAAAAAGAGCTAAGAGAAGACAGAGGAAAACAGAAACTCAGATCAGGACCAGCATGATCAAAAATCTTCAGACAAAAGGTAGAAAAAAATAGAAACATAGAAACATGATGACAGAAAAAGACCACATGGCCTATCTAGTCTGTCCTTCCATAACAACAACTACAACAGTCCACTTTTTACCTTTAGAGATCCTCTGTGTTGGTCCCATGCTTTTTTGAATTCAGTTACTGTCCTCATCTCTACCACCTCCACTGGGAGACTATTCCATGGATCCACTACTCTTTCTGTAAAGAAATATTTCCGCATATCACTCCTGAATCTATCTCCCTTCACCCTCATTCCATGTCCCCTCGTAGCAGAACTTGCTTTCAATTGAAAGAGGCTCTCTCCCTGAACATTTATGCCACGGAGGTATTTAAACATCTGAATCATATCACCTCTATCCCGCCTTTCCTCTAAGGTGTACATATTAAGATCCTTAAGTCTGTCCTCATATGCTTTATAATGAAGCCCATTAATGATTTTATTTTATCTTTATATTTCACGCTATATGGGGAACTGTATCTCTTATCTGGTGTGGTACCGCTTGCGGAGTCTGGCTTCTTGGGTTTCAGTTTAATTTTTGTCTACATATTTTTATTTTTACTTTAGGCTGTGGTCACTTATTCTGTACTTGGTGAGGGTCTGTGTTCTGAGTGTGTGACCAAGGCCATGTGTTCTGTTAACATGGAGTTTGTATGTAGAGATCTGTACTGTAGTAATTTGACTTGTACAGCTTTTCAAATATGTGTATAGATGTTATGGGGCCCATTGCAGTATTTATAGTGCTGCTTTTTTCTGGGTAGGTGCCTTATTGTATAGGTTTTGGAAGTATATGCTGGTATGGTATGGTAGATTTGGCTTGGTAATTCTTCAGTGACTTTTGCAGTGTTTTATATTAGTTCACAATATGCCTGGCATTGGAGAATGATAAATTGTTGTTAGTGAGATGACCAGAATCAGATTTTATTTTTAATTTTTGGACTATCACAGCCTGTTTGTATGATGCTAAGTATTTTTAGACTATTGTAATCACATCTACCAAGGACTACCTAAAAAGACAATAAAACCACTACAGCTAGCACAAAACACAGTCGCACGACTCACGACAGATCACACAATTCACGATCACATCACCCCCATACTGTACCACCTACACTGGCTCCCAATCAGCTCCAGAATCCAATTCAAAGTACTTCTGCACATATTTAAAATAATACACAACCTATCAGCAGACAGCCTACGCCCTCTCATAAAAACCGATGACAACAGGAGACCAAAAAGAAAAGGAACCTCAGACACCATCAGAACACCAAAAGAATTTGCTAAAACAAGGCTGGCCACATCAAAGAGGGCACTCTCCCTGGCAGCACCCGCTATATGGAACTCTCTCCCAGACCATATAAGATCAACCAAGAACCTCAAGGACTTCAGAAAAGTCTTAAGACTGATCTATTTACAGTACATTTCAAGGACCTCACATAAATTTTCTACCTCAAGACATTACAGGATCATGATCCTACCCCCAAGACATTACAGAATCTCAATCCTAGCACGCCTCTCAAACAGCCACATTTTGTATATATGTATATAGCTCATTATGTAAATAGTTCACTGATATAATCTAACGCACTGCCCCACACACTACACTTCTCAGTTCTCACACTGCATGCTACAAACCACACTTTATTATTGATTTTGATTGATGTGCCACACCGCCTTGATTTAACGATAAGGCGGTATACTAAATCCTTCTAAATAAATAAATTTTTATTTTGGCTATGCATTTGCTCTTTTGCTGCAATTTTCTTACAACACTGGATTTGAAGGAGAAATACTAATATCACTTGAAAAGAGTTCACAAAGCGGTTTTGGATAAAAGGAGGGTAGGGTGCAGCCAACATTAATAATAATAATGAGGGAGGGGCGCCAAATTATGGGTTGCAGGGGGGGTGTAGAAACCCTAGCACCTATGGGTTGCAGGGGGGGGTGTAGAAACCCTAGCACCGGCCCTGCTTCTTAATATGCCTGATAGTAGAGAGGGTCCATTTTGCTGTTACTGAGATGAAACCAGAACTAGGCTTTTGTATGCAGGGGCGGCCCAAGGGGGGTGCGGGGCCATGTGCGGAGACTTGGTGCGGGGCCTCATTTGCAGAAGGGGCCTCATTTGCATGAACATTTGCATAATTTTACCATACACTAACTTTTAGTAAACATGCCTCTTAATGAGTATATGGATAAAGAAAGACTAAAAGATTTCTACATTACTATAATCCAGTACCAACCGCCAGGCACATTAGGAACTATTACAAACACTGCCCATTTAGAACCCATAGCAAACCCACCGTATCCTAACAGCACTACCAGAACTCACAAAGCACCATATCCTACCTATCAAAAGGCAACATGCAAATATTAAACCAATACATTTCAGAGAATAACAATACATGACCTACTGGGGAACGAGAACAAGTGGCAATATCAAATAGAAATTATATAAACAGAATACCTCAGCTCAGTTACACATGCAGAACATAGACCATCACCAAACAAGGAATTACAATTTAGAAACAGGAAGACAATAATTAAACTGAGAACCCCAAAAGCCAAACTTGGAATGTACAACACTGTAGAAATAAAACCAGAAATCAATTTCCTTTTGTACTAAACAAAGCGCAGACGTTAATGATGCACATTTCCAAGAGCTGACATATTCCAGTTAAAAAATTCAAAATAAAGAGATATTTTTCTACCTTTTGTGCATTTTTTTTCAGTGGCAATTGCTCCAGCCACTTTCTTCTGGTTTCTTTGTGTCTTCTGCTAACTCTCCATCGTCTGCTGTCCATTTGTCCTTTCTTCTCTCTTCTAGTTTTTTTTCCATTCTCTCTCTACATCTGCTTTAACATACTAATCTTTCTCCTTTTGCTCTTTCCTCATTCCTATTTCATCCACTCAAATTTTACCCCTCCATCCTCAATCCCCACTTACTCTCCCAATATCCGGCCAATTGTAGATTTGTCTTCCCTCCCACACAAAATATTTTTCCCTCTCCATTTCACTATCCCAGCTCCATCCCATTCTAATCCTCCCCCAACATCAGCTCCCTTCTAGTTCCAGCCCCACCCAGCATCCGCTCCCTTCTAGTCCCTGCATCAGCCCATTTCCATTCCTAGCCCCCCATCAGCCCATTTCCAGTCCTATCCTAGCCCCACCATCAGCCCATTTCCAGTCCTAGCTCCCCCATCCATTTCCAATCTTATCCGAGTCCCTCCATCAGCTCATTTCCAATCCCAGCCCCCCATCAGTTCATTTCTAGTCCTTTCCTAGCCCCACCATCAGCCCATGTCAAATCCTAGCTCCCCTCCACTCAGCCCATTTCCAATCCAAGCCCCCATGAGCCTACTTCCAGTTCTAGCCCCTCCATGAGTCCATTTCAATTCAAGCCCCCACCACAGCCCATTTCCAATCTTAGCACCCCCAACAGCCCATTTCCAGTCCTATCCTAGCCCCTCCATCAGCCCATTTCCTGTCCTAGCCCCCCCACTCAGCCCATTTCCTGTCCTAGCCCCCCCACTCAGCCCATTTCCTGTCCTAACTCCCTCCCCTCACAGCCCATTTCCATTCCAAGCCCCCCTCCCCATCAGCTGTTTGCAGTTCAAGCCCCCTTCCACTCAGCCTATTTCCAGTCCTAGCAACCCCCCCAGCCCATTACCAGTCCTAACCCCCATCACCCCATTTTCAGTCTTAGCCCCCCATCACCAGTCCTAACCCCCCCATAGCCCATTACTAGTCCTAACCCCCCATCAGCCCATTTCCAGTCCTAGCCCCCCATAACCCATTACCAGTCCTAAACCCCCCCATCAGCCCACTTCCAGTCCTAATCCCCCATCACCCCATTTTCAGTCTTAGGCCCCCCCATAGCCCATTACCAGTCCTAACGCCCCCATCAGCCCACTTGTAGTCTTAGCCCCCCCATAGCCCATTACCAGTCCTAACCCCCCCATCAGCCCACTTGTAGTCTTAGCCCCCCCACAGGCCCCACCATAGCCCATTACCTGTCCTAACCCCCCCATCAACCCACTTCCAGTCTTAGCCCCTCCATAGCCCATTACCAGTCCTAACCCCCCATCAGCCCACTTGTAGTCTTAGCCCCCCATAGCCCATTACCTGTCCTAACCCTCCCATCAGCCCACTTCCAGTCTTTGTCCCCCCATAGCCCATTACCTGTCCTAACCCCCTCCCCCCATCAGCCCACTTTGAGACTTAGCCCCCCCCCATAGCCCATTACCAGTCCTAACCTCCTCCCCCCCATCAGCCCAGCTAGGTTAAAAAAAAACAAAAACCGGCTGCTGCTGCCGCTGCCGCTGTGGCAGCAGCAGAATCGAGCATCCCATGGGGTCCCCCCTGCTCTGTAGAGTCCTCCATGCGGCCTCAGCGCGGGCTTTTCAGAGCCGCATGAAGGGAGAGTTTCCCTTTCTCACGGCTCTGTTAATCCCGTCGCGGGATTAGTTTTATTGCAGCTCTGTGAGAAGCAGGAGCAGCGGCTGCAAGGGGAGGGAGGTGGCAGAAAGGACTGATGGAAGGTGAGGGCTGGAAGAGAGCTGAAATGGGGAGGAGAAGGAGGTGGCTGACAGAGGGGGTAAGAAGGGAGCTGACACCTGGGGATGGTACTGGTAAGTGACTGGGTAATGGGGGAGGAGGCTGGAAGGGAGCTGACACTGGGGAAGGCACTGGGAGTGGAAGTGAGCTGATACCTGGGATGGTATTTGGACTAGAAGGAGCTGGACAGTGAGGAAGAAGGGGGACTAGAAGGGAATGCACACCACTGGCAGTTTGGGGAACACAAGGGGATTGACATTGGAATGTAATGGGAGGGGAGGACTGGAAAGGGGGCTGATACTGGGGACAGTTACTGGGACTAGAAATAGGTTGATGGAAGGAAGCGAAGAAAAGAAGAGACAAGAAATGACGGATGGACTATAGACCATAGAAAGAGAGCTAAGAGAAGACAGGAAAATGGAAGCCTCAGATCGGGACCAGCATGATCAGAGAACAATATGTTCAGACAACAAAAGGTAGAAAAAATAATTTTATTTTCAATTTAATGATTGGACTTTGTACTATCTTTATATTATACACAGTATGGGGAACGGCATCTGTTATTTATCCAATATTGCACTGCATGTAGAGTCTGGCTTTTTGGAGTTTCAGTTTAATTTTTGTCTATATATTTCTCTTTTTGTTTTGTGCTCATTTATTGATAAAGGCCTGTCTGTATTGTGTGTGTGCATGTGTACAACCAATGCTGCGTATTCTGTCAGTACAGAATTTCTGTTTAAGAATGTGTAGCAGTCTTGCTTGTTCAGTTTGCACATTGCCCTCTCTGCAATTGCTTTGGGGACAGGTGCTGGAGCAAGGATGGGGTGGGCATGGGCAGAGCATGACTAGCCACAAGTGGGTTTTTCTCTTTCAAAAGGTTGGCAACCCTAGTCCTGAAATAGCAATCCAGTCTAAGGACAAAGGAAAAAGATCTAGTCTTTCTTACCAATTTTTCTACCACTCCAAAAAAGGGGTAAGGACTCAAGCACCAGAGCACCGTCCCACCATTGTCAAGGAATGAACAAAAATACATATCCTGTTTTTATTTTCCTCCTATTTTGAGGAGTGGCTGGAGCTGCTAGACTCCCTCAATTGTGGATATCTAGGTCAAATGGCCAGAGGTAAAGACAAAGTGAACTAAGGTGTTTGAAAAGAAACATAGAAACATGATGACAGAAAAAGACCACATGCCCTATCTAGTCTGTCCTTCCATATCAACGACTACAACAGTCCCCTTTTTTCTTTTAGAGATGCTCTGTGTTTGTCCCATGCATCTTTGAATTCAGATACTGTCCTAATCTCTACCACCTCCACTGGGAGACTATTCCATGGATCCACCACTCTTTCCATAAAGAAATATTTCCGCATATCACTCCTGAATCTATCCCCTTTCACCCTCATCCCATGTCCTTTCGTAGAAGAGCTTGCTTTCAATCAACAGAGGCTCTCCTCCTATGCATTTATGCCACGGAGGTATTTAAACGTTTCAATCATATCACCTCTATCCCGTCTATCCTCTAAGGTGTACATATTACGATTCTTCAGTCTGTCCTCATATGCTTTATAATGAAAAACCACTAACCATTTTAGTAGCCACCCTCTGTACTGACTCCAGCTGGTTTATATCCTTTTGAAAATGTGGTCTCCAGAACTGCACACAATACTCCAAATAAGGTTGCGCCTTTGTTCTGCTGGCTATTCCTCTCCCTATGCACCCAAGCATCCTTCTAGCTTTTGCTGTCACCTCTTCTACCTGTTTAGCTACTTAAGATCGTCAGACACAATCATGCCTAGGGTCCTGCTCTTCTTTAGTGGACAAAAGTACTTTACCTCCTATACTATACTGCTCCCTTGGATTGCTACAGCCCAAATGCATGACCTTGCATTTTTTAATATTAAATCTCAGCTGCCAAATTCTAGACCATTCTTCAAGCTTAGCTAGATCCCTCCTCATGTTATCTACACTTTCTTGGGTGTCTACTCTATTGCAGATTTTGGTATCATCTGCAAAGAGGCAAATCTTACCCAACAGCCCTTTCGCTATATCACTAACAAAGATGTTAAAAAGAATCGGACCAAGGACAGATCCCTGGGGCACACCACTGGTAACCTTCTTCTCCTCAGAATGAGCTCAATTTACCTGTACCCTTTGTCGCCTCCCACTCAACCAATTTCTAACCCAAGCAGTAACTTTAGGGTCCATCCCTAGGGTGCTCAGTTTGTTTATAAGTCGCCTGTGAGGAATGGTGTCAAAGCTTTTACTGAAATATAAACACACCACATCTAGGGCTCTCCCTCAGTCCAACTCCCTGACCACCTAGCCAAACAAATCAGACATTGTAACTTCCTTTTCATTTTCTGGCCCTGTGCCTTCCTTTATTGAAGTTTGTTATGTAAACCGCTCTGATTATTACTGAAGGGCGGTCAAGCAAATGAAATAAACATAAATCAAATTTATCTGACAAGTCCTGCCTCTGATGAATCCATGCTGCCTCGGATCCTGTAATCCGCTGGACTCCAGAAACCTCACTATTTTCTCTTTCAGCAGCGCTTCCAATAATTTACTCGCCACCGAAGTTAAACTAATCGGCTTGTAGTTTTCAATCACATCCTTTTTCCGCTTTTGTATAAAGGGACCACATGTGCTTCTCTCCAGTCCTTTAGCATCACTCCCGACTCCGACAAGGCATTGAAAAGGTCAGTCAGTGGAGCTGCTAGAATGTCCCCCTCAGTATTCTAGGGTGTATCCCATCTGGTCCCATTGCTTTGTCTACTTTAAGTTTAGCTAGTTTCTCATGAACACAGTCTTCTAAAAATTATTCAAGATGCCCCTCGCTTCTATTCCTGTTTCTGGGTGTTTTCTGAGGTCCTGCTCCTGGTTCTTCATCTGTGAACATAGAACAGAAATATTTGTTAAGCAATTCCGCTTTATCCTCATCATCTTCTACATATTCCTCCCCTTTACCCTTGAGTCTGACAATACCACTTTTGCCCTTCCTCTTCTCACTAACATATCTGAAAAATGTCTTATCCCCCCATTTTATTGCATTAGCTATTTCCTCCTCCTTTTGAATGTTTGCTTTCTTGACTACTTTGCTAGCTTCTCTAAGTTTTTCCAAATATAGATGCCAATTTTCCTCTCTCTGTGATCTCTTGTATTTCATGAAGGCCTCCCTCTTTTTCTTCACCTTTCAGCTACTTCTTTCGAAAGCCATTTCCTTTTATGTACCATTTTAACCAAAATGTTGGTTGCTCTTAAAATATCCCCTTTCAGTTTTGCCCACTGTTTTTCTACATCCTCCAGCTGTTCCCATCCTGCAAACGACTCCCTGAGGTATTGGCCCATCTTGGCAAAGTTAATTTTCCTAAAGTCTAAGACCCTCACTTTTGAATGGATTTTAACAGCCCTAGTCCTAATACTGAACCACACCATTTGGTGATCAATGGATGCAAAATGATTTCCCACTATAACACCAGAAACACTTTCACTGTTGGTAAGCACCAAGTCCAGTATGGCCCCTTCATGTGTGGGTTCTGTTACCAGTTGCCTGAATAGTTCTTCCTGTAGAGAATCCAGGATCTCCTTTTTTCTAGATGATACTGCAGCAAGAATGTGCCAGTCAACATCTGGCATATTGAAATCCCCTATCAGTAGCACTTCCCCTTTCCTAGCAATGCTGCAAATGTCTTCAGTTAACTCTCCGTCCACCTCTTCCTCCTATGAGGGAGGTCTGTATAACACGCCAATGCAAATAGGTTTCTCTTTGCCTCTTTCTAGTTTAACCCACAGTGCCTCCTCTCTCCCTTTTAAGTTCTGTAGTTCCAAAGCTTAAATATTACTTTTTACATATATTCTCACTCCTCCTCCTCTTCTTCCTACCCTGTTCTTTCTGAAGAAAATATAGCCTGGTATAGTTACATCTCAGTCATGGTTTTCTGTGAACCATGTTTCTGTAACTGCCACTAAATCCAAGTCAACCTCTCCCATTAAAGCCTCAACATCTGGGATCTTATTTCCCATGTTACAAGCATTTATACACACTGCTTTCCATATGTTGCCCCTTTTACCCATTTCCTTAAAGGTATTTAAGGTTTCACTTACCTGGGGGCTTTCTTCACCCATCCCTAACGAATCTAGTTTAAAGCCCTCTTCAATAGATTAGCCAGTCTGGTACCAAAGACCTTTCTTGGACAGATGGATGCTGTCTCTGCTCTGCAACCCTTGGAACAGCATCTCATGGTCCAGGAACCAAAATGCTTTCAATGGCACCATCCACACAGCCATGCATTCATCTCCAGGATGCGAGCTTCTCTGCCTTGGCCTTTACCCTCAACAGGGAGGATTGAAGAGAACACCACCTGCTTCACCCTCTGTCCCAGAGCCATGAAGTAACTTTTGATATGCTCAGAGGAATACCTGGCAGTATCATTTGTGCCAACATGGATTAGCAACATTGGGTAATAGTCAGTGGGCTTGATGAGTCTCAGCAAACTCTCCATAACATCTTGGATTTTGGCACCTGGCAGACAGCATACCTCTCTGGACATTAAGTCTGGATGCCTCAGTACCCCTCAGAAGAGAGTCACCAACCACCACTACCCTTCACTTCCTTGTGGTCACTGATTCTGCAACTTTGAGGTGCTCGAGGTCTGGTTCTTCCCTTTCCAGGGATGCTTTCAACTCCTCCATTTCCAGGACTGCATAAGGGCTGGAGAAATTGGATTGGTGATTCTGCAGGCCCTGGTGACCCGTGTCCAACCTTCATCATTCTGTAGGCTCCCATCTTCTCCTCTGCTGGAGAGCTTAGATGTTGCAAGAAGCATCTCAATGTACTTCTCACTGTCTTGAATGCTCCTCAGCCTCACCACCTCCTCTCTGAGTTCCTCGACTTGTTTCCTGAGAACTTCAGCATGCAGGCATCCTGCACATGGAACCGGTCCTTCAACTGGCATTGGGACCTCTGTCTGGACAGAAGCAGAAACTGTAATGAGGGCAACAGCTTTGGCAATACGATTTTTCCCAGCCATTGTTCAGTTGGTGGAGCTTAGGTATCTTTGCTTGAAAAGTATAGCCCCTGTTTATTACTTCATGATATCATCTTGAGGAGGATCAGGATTCAGGGTCAGAGTCACTGGATTCAAAGGGAACATAAGATCATAAGATATGCCATATTGGGTCAGACCAAGGTCCATCAAGCCCAGTATCCTGTTTCCAACAGTGGCCAATCTAGGTTATATGTACCTAGAAGTTTCCCCAAAAGACACAGGTTCCACAATGCTTGTATTGAGTCAAGCATTGATATCCTGGGTCCCTTTTTAATAATGGTTTATGGATCTTTCCTCCAGGAACTTGTCCAACCCTTTTTTAAACCCAGCTACACTAACAGCCTTTACTACATCCTCCGGTAACAAATTCCAGAATTTGATTACACATTGAGTGAAAAAATATTTTCTCTTATTTGTCCTAAATAGTTTACCCTGTAGCTTCATTGCATGTCCCCTAGTCTTTCTATATTCTGATAATGTAAACAATCGATCTACATTTACCCGTTCCACTCCATTCATTAATTTATAGACCTCTATCATATCTCCCCTCAGCCGTCTCTTTTCCAGGTTGAAGAGCCCTAACCTTTTTAGCCTCTCCTCATAGGAGTAGCCCTCCATTCCCTTTACCATTTTGGTGGCTTTTCTCTGTACCTTTTCTAATAACGCTATATCCTTTTTAAGATACGGAAACTAGAATTGCACACAATATTCAAGGTGCGGTCGCACCATGGAACGATATAGAGGCATTATAATATTCTTTGTTTTATTTTCCATTCCTTTCCTTATGATACCTAGCATTCTATTTGCTCTCTTGGCTGCTGCTGCTGCACACTGGGCGGAGGATGTTAACATGTTATCCACGATGACGCCTAAATCTTTTTCCTGGGTGGTGGTTCCCAATGTGGAACCTTGCATCGTGTAACCTTAGTTTGGGTTGTTCTTTCCTAGGTGCATAACTTTGCACTTGTCCACATTCAATTTCATCTGCCATTTGGATGCCCAGTCTTCCAATTTATCAATATCCTTTTGCAATTTTCCACAATCCTCTTGGGTTTTAACAACTTTAAATATTTTTGTGTCATCTGCAAATTTGATAACCTCACTTGTTATTCCCTTTTCCAAGTCATTTATGAATATGTCAAAAAGCAGTGGACCCAGCACTGATCCCTGGGATACTCCACTAAAGGGTACTGAGAGCCCAGGAGGCCAAAGAAGAGAAGAGGGAAAGAGTATTGTGGTTTTGGAATCAATTCCTCACAGATCCCCAAGATGTTCAGTGGACCTTACAAGAACTCATTGCATCATAATCAAAGCAAATTGGAGAAGATGATCAAAAGAAGAGGAGTTGGATCCTTTTCTCTATGAGTTCAAGAAGCCTGAAAGGCAAGATGCGGGCTTCAGCATCTCTGGCAACTATGATTTCTGCTGTTTGTCTTCTAACCTACCCAAGACAGCTGCATTTTCATTCTCCACTAAAAAGACTTGATTTTTGCCTTTTGCTTCAGTA
This sequence comes from Ichthyophis bannanicus, assembly GCA_033557465.1. Classification (NCBI taxonomy): domain Eukaryota; kingdom Metazoa; phylum Chordata; class Amphibia; order Gymnophiona; family Ichthyophiidae; genus Ichthyophis; species Ichthyophis bannanicus. The sequence continues at coordinate 617,862,247 of CM066036.1, forward strand.
AAATTTTCTGTTATTGTTCATCCAACCCTGACTGGACACTGGAGTCCTTTGGAAGTGACTGAAGAGGATCTCTTTATGGAGTGACTAAGGATTGTGAGCCTACAAGGAGAAAGTGTCCACAAAATACAGGGTGCTAGAAGTGAAAGAATCTTTCCACCTCCCTCATCTTCCATGAGACTGAAGTCTTCCTCTTCATCAAAACAACTCTCTGGCTGAAAATGTAAAGGAAAGTACTAGGGAGGCCTTACATGGACATTACTGTTCTTTACATTATGGATCTCCATTATAGAGCTAATCACAACCTCATCACCTCTTTCAGCAGGGAATTTGAAAGTAGTCAATGTTGCTTCTCACCGTTATGGTACAATAAAAGTATTTTCATACATTATATTTAAAAACCTACAACATTCTTTATATTATCAGGAAAAGTTGAAATTGTAAGCATTATTGCCAATTGTGCAAGAGCCTGGGCCTTTGCCTATAGATCAGGGGTGGCCAACTCCAGTCCTGGTGCACCACAATCCAGCTTGGTTTTTAAGATGCCCCTAATGAATATTCATGAAGTATATTTCCATCTACTGCCTCCCATTGTATGCAAATATATCTCATGAATATTCATTGGGGATATCCTGAAAACCAGGCTGGATTGTAGTGCACCAGGACTGGAGTTGGCCAACTCTGCTATACAAGGTGACAGCCACGCCCATGACTCAATGCCAAGTGGCTAACCGCTTATGTCACAGTGTTGTGCAAAATCTCGCCACTATTCTGCTATAATATTTTTCATCTCTCTCTCTGTTTTTCTTTTTCAGGTTTTTTTTTGAGGCACACTGCTCTATCGCTTTTTCACACAACTGGAGGTGGTAGAAATTTGGAGCAAAGAATCAACTTGAAATTTCTGCTTAAATTGGAGAAGGGCCCAACTGAGTGTCTCCAACTTCTTCAAAAGGCTTATGGAGAAGATGCAATGTCAAGGCCACAAGTCTTCGAGTGGCACAAATGCTACAAGATTGGCCACAAGGAGGTGGAGGGTGACCCCAAGTCAGGATAGCCTTCCACGACAAAGATGGCTGAGAACATTGACAGAATGAACCAGCTGGTGCAGAGTGATCGCAGATTGACTGTGTGGATGATAGCTGAGGAGCTCAACCTGAACAGGGAGTCAGTGCGGACCATCTTGGTGCAGGAGCTGGGGATGCGGAAGGTGTTCGCCAAGATGATGCCCAAGCTTTTATTGGACGACCAGAAGGAGCACTGGGACAATTTTTGTCGAGACTTGCTAGAGAAGATCGGAGAAGATCCAGAGTTCGTTGGCTGAGTCATCACAGGATACGAGACTTGGGTCTTCCAGTACAACTCTGAAAGCAAGAGACAGAGCCTGCAGTTGAAGACTCGACTATCACCCAGACCCAAGAAGGCACGCATGTCCAAATCAAGGATCAAGGTCATGCTAATCGCATTCTTCAACCAGAAGGAAGTGGTCCATCATGAGTTTGTGCCTGAGGGTCAGGCAGTCAACCAGCACTTCTACCAGCAGGTCCTCAATCGCCTCCATGACTGGGTTCAGAGCAGCACGTGGGCTCTGTGGAGAGAAAAGTCATGGCTGCTCCACCACGATAACACGCCTGCACACACCGCACTCAATGTGAGGCAATTCTTGGCCAACAAACAGAACACAACTCTTGAGCACCCTGCTTATTCCCCAGATCTTGCACTGTGCAACTTCTGGCTCTTCCCCAGGCTGAAGACTGTGCTCAAAGGAACACATTTCACCTCTGTAGAAGAGATCAAGGCCACTGTGATGAGGGAGCTGAGGGACCTCAAGGAGGAGGACTTTACTGAGTGCTTCTGTACTTGGCAGAAGTGAATGCAGAAGTGCATTAACTCTGGGGGGGGGGGATTACTTTGAAGGGGACAATGCATAATTTCTCTGTAGATTTTGTAATAAAACATTTATGGGACAGTCTCGTTTCTTTTTTGTCACACCTCGTAGATGATCGTTGATGGTATAAGGGGATGAAGTATGATGACAAGAAATGGATGATTGTAGGACGTCATGCAAGTCAGGTTCTGTGACAGACTGCATGAGAATGGCAACTACACAGTTTCTCACGTCACCTCCACAACCAGCTGGCAGGAGAAGCTCAAAGCTGTGCCACTCAAGTTATAATTACCATTCACACATTAATACATTAAATTAAACCTGCTTAACTGCTTACTAAGCTAAAAAAAACACTTCTGTTTTTCTGATGACACAGCCATTTCCTTATCTGAAAAAATGCAAATGCTAATAACTTTAATTGTAGCAAACACAATAATGTTCAATTAGCTGATGTTACAAGGATCCATAGAACATAAAGCTACCTTTATTGAAAATAAATATAGTAAACAAACACCCAAAGCATTGCTGTAATCACACTCCTTGTTTAAGATAATAGCATGCAGTTTCAAATTAGGGGCCACATTTAATAAATGTTAGCACACATTTGCTGCTGCGACACCTGTGCTATTCCTATGGACATGGTGGCAGATAGCACCCATTAACGTTTAGCAAACATGACACTAGAAGTACAATATATCATTTTAAAAAATGTTTCTCCTTTCATGAAAAAAACCTCTTGATACTTGTGTGGGTGTGGATGTTGGGGGGGGGGGGAGGGAGAAGAGGGAAGACAAGGGATGGTATTTTTATGGTAGGTGGTAATGATATTGAGCTATGTTTTTTAAGACATGTTCATTTTATGTTATTTGAGATAACATAAGCTTTTTGAAAAATCAGTTGTTGGTTAAATGTGTCTTGGCTAAAAGTCCTCATTAGGTTCTTCCCAAAGTTTAGACCTAATGGACACCCTGACTCCTTGTGAGTCAGATTGACAGACAACCTGCACTAATTACTATGTTATTTACAAGTATGATTTATATATAACACAAAAGAAAGTTATTTAAAAATGACCAAACATGGTACAGAAACATTTCAGTGCTCTCTCATAATGCTTCTCAATGCTCTCCTGGAGGCACACCTAGCCAATCGGATTTTCAGAATTACCACACTATGAACAGTATGTGCTGAATTTCATATATTCATCGTGGTAAGCCTGAAGACCCAAATGGCTTGGTGTGCCCTCCAGGAGAGGGTCGAGAAGCATTGCCATGGAAGAGCACTAAAATGTTTCTGTACCCTGTTTAGTCACCTTTAAATAAATCATACGTGTAAATGACACAAAGGGAACATCAGATATGCCATACTGGGTCAGACCAAGGGTCCATCAAGCCCAGTATCCTGTTTCCAACAATGGCCAATCCAGCTCATAAGTACCTGTCAACTTTCCAAAAGGTAGACGCATTCCATGCTGCTTATCCCAGGGGTAAAGCAGTGAATTTCCCTGGTTATGTCTAACATAGTAATTGGAGCTGGTAATCTGTAAATATGACTCATATGGAATCTGGGTGTGCATTAGATCTAAAGCAGTGCTTCCCAATTCTCTCCTGGAGGCACACCTAGCCAGACAGGTTTTCAGGATGACTACAGTAAATAGGCAAGAAATTGATTTGCATATATTAGTGATCTATTGTGTGCAAATCTATCTCATGCATATTCATCATGGTAATTCTGAAAATGTAACTGGTTAGTTGTGCCTCCAGGAGAGGATTAAGAAGCACTGATCTAAAGTATTAAAATCACATCAAATTGAAGTTATCTTGTAGTTGCCTGGTGCTTTATGGTACTGAAAGAAGATGGATAAATCTGCATCCTTGTAATGAATGTGGATACATGCTCATGAGAGAGCTTTGAGAGGAAGAGAGAAAGAAGGCCAAACTGACGACAGAGACAGCCTGAGAAACTACTGTACCATAGGGTAAGAGAAAAATTGATTTGGTGAAGGGGATGGAGGAGGAGAAGAGAAAAGAGACACAATGATAAATGGGGTGAGTGAAAAGTAAATAAAAACACAATAGAAAAGAAATAAGAGCATAACAAACCCCTTCCCCCCAATAGCCAAGTACACACAAATGATGGAAATAGTCTATTGTTGAAATAAAAGCAGTGAAAAAAATTAATGCAACATATGCAGAATAAAATCTGCGTTATAATACTAAAAAAGTCTTAACTTTGAATGAGATACACACTGGACTATATGCAAGATATCAGATGAAGAAATGAGAGATTAACACACATACACAAAGTAATTTATATGCACAGGAGGCTAATAAGTGGGGAAAGCATGCAGAGCATGGCTCATGGAATTCTTTCCAAACCCTCTACAGGTGTGTGCTTATGTACACACATGTCTGCAGGGCTGCCCCAAGCAGGGGCGCCCAAGGTGGGTGCGGGGTCATGTGCGGAGACTCATTGCAGGGCCTCATTTGCATAAATATTTGTCATTTTTCAACGAATGCTCAGTAATGATCACGTGAATCTGTATAGCTAATCCTAACAACCGTAGCTAGTAAGGAACCGCTGCATAAGAGGAACAGACCCAACCTTCATTTGGAAAGTGGCTCTTAATCCTAGAGCAGAACTCAAGATGTGTTGCCAGCAAGAGATGACCTGAAGCAGGGTTACGAATTTTATATGTTTAACCCGAAACGTGTAACACGTCGTCAACCTGATGGACACCTGGCATTTTGTCTGCTTCTCTGAAGTTCTTATGAGCTAAGTACAAATCAAATTCTCAATGTTTGAATAATAATAAAAGGGAGCGGTCGCGGTGGTCAGCGGTAGTTTTCTTCCCGCTTACTTTGACGACTATCTCCGACAAAAAGAAAAATTAAAATTTAGAAAATTTAGATAATGGGGTTCCCTATTAGTTAGGATCTCATATTTTAGATAATTATTTCCTGATCCTGACCGGTTTCTATAATAATTGTTTTATACGTTTGTTAACCGCATCACTATGGCTTCGGATATGTTTGCTTATACAGAAGATCAATTAGCTCAGTTTAAAAAACACAAATCTCTGTTTGATGAAGACCCTATGCTACCTTCTGATAAATTACCACCAACGATGCTGGAGTTAAAGGATTTACATAAAAAATTGATTCGAGCTAAGTTACATGGATCAGCCATGACACAATATTTGAAATCTCTCATTCTTCCTAGAGGTTTACGGGTTTTAAAACCTCCCAGACAATTTACTGATGATCAGACATTTCTGGGCAAATGGAATGCCATTTTAAATAAGTGTGGTTTTGATTTAGTTGCCTTACTCATTGAACGATCCACACAAGAACAAGAAAAACTACTAGTTCAAACTAAACAACTAAAGGCACAGATTTTGGAGACTCAAGAAACAGCTAGTTTCCAAACACAATGGGTTGACACGCAAAAGCAATTAGACACATATTATGATCACATTCGGAGTCTTAAGATACGTAAATTTAAGAGAGACAAATCTGACTACGACAACGATTGTGTTTATAAATGGCCCTCTATGAGAACGCAGAACTCTTATAAAAAGGTTTCTTTCATGACTGATTCAGATGAGTCCACCGATACCGACATAAATGACCCAACAATACCACACAATACCAGACCACGTCAAAATACAGATCATTATCGTGGTAATTCAACTCATGGTCGTAGATCAAGGAGACCTTATCAGCAGGATTTTTGGGAAGGCCCGGATACTCGGTCCCGCACCAAAACTCGTCAGTTGTCAACTTATCAGGAAGACCTTTAACCTCGTCTCAATTACAGGTCTTGGAATTAGGCTTATCCTTTGTACCTACTCCAAAATATGACGGCTTTGCAACCAGATTAGCTCTTCATAAAGTTTTCCGCTAGCTTCGTATTATTCAACATTTTTCTGATCTTCCTAATACACCAGGAAGTTCTGTGGTAAAATCATCCTCTAGATGGTTGCCCCCAGGAAGAATTGACCAGGACATTTTGCTCTATCAAGATTTGGTTCTACAACATCTACAGATATTGGAGCAACAGTTCTCTAAAACACATTTCAATCTTTCAAAAGATCAACATGAAGCTCTTCAGCAATTAGCTACAATGGATGTGATAATCCGGCGGGCGGATAAAGGAGGAGCAACGGTTGTGTTATCTACAACACAATATCAACATCAAGTAGATGTACATCTTAATGATTCCACAACTTATAAATGTTTGAATGTCAATCCCACGAAGGAGTTGCAAACCCGCATTCAGGAGTTAATTACTCAAGCATTTTTATGCAATTGGATCACTAAACAGGAATCCGTTTTTTTTTTTTGATTAATAAACATCCAAAGGTTCCTGTATTTTATTTAGTCCCTAAGATTCATAAATCTCTATGTGATCCACTGGGTAGACCTATAATATCTTGTCGAGACTCTGTACTCGAACCACTTTCTAAATTCTGCGATGTTTTCCTGCAGCCTGCAGCAGCGAAAGTGACATCATATATTAGAGATACCGGGGATTTTTTGGCTCAATTGCTGACATGCAGTGATGTTTCTTCATATACATATATGGTAACTCTTGATGTATAGTCATTATACACAAACATCAATCAGGAGGAAATAATAGCCTATCTTACAGATTATCCCCTTGACCTTCCAGACCGTATACCTCGATCTTTTCTACTAAATCTTTTAGGTCTGGTTTTAAACAACAATTTTTTTCTTTATCGACAGCAATTTTATTTGCAGATAATGGGAATAGCAATGGGTGCTACAGTAGCCCCATCAATTGCCACCATTTATATGGGCATTTTTGAATCGTTATTTGTATATTCAGACCCGGCATTTCGCTTTGTTCCTTTTTGGAAACATTTTATATATGACGTTTTCTTTTTATGGACAGGCACCAAGTCAGATCTTGAGCTTTTTGTTCAACGACTCAATGCACACAAGCCCAACATCCAATTCTCAGCTCAAATGGAAGTCTCTCATATACAATTCCTGGATGTTACTGTGTTCCTGACATCATCAGGCTTGGAAACAACGCTCTATAGGAAATCAGTCCAGCGGAATACTCTGCTTAGATATGAGAGCTTTCATCCACGAGCTCTAAAACGTGGATTACCTTTTGGACAATTCATGAGGTTACGCCGTAATTGTTCTACTACAGAAGAATTTAAAACACATGCAGCTGATTTGCACATTAGGCTTCTTCAAAGAGGCTATCCTTCTGATGTTATTTCTAAAGCTTATAAAAGGGCTAAACACCTCCATCGAGAATGGCTCCTTCAACCAGCTCCTGCTACATCTGAGGAGGAAGTAATTACAGGTATTTTACCATATACAAGTAATATGACGAAGGTGGTACAACTATTACACCAATTTTGGCCAATACTAGGGCTTCATTCCTGTTTTCATGACAAAATTCTCCGCATTGCCTTTTCAAGAAAGGCAAATCTAAGAGATTTGATCATGAAGACCACATACACACTGGATCGCCCCAAATATGTGCATGATATTAATGGACATTATCCTTGCAATCAATGTAAATACTGTACTTTGACAATACCAGGAGAAACGTGGATTGACAAGCATACTTTAAAAACATATTTTTTACGAGGTCACACAAATTGTTCCTCCACTTTCACAGTTTATCTGATAATTTGTCCTTGCGAAAATTATTATATAGGACGAACAATCCGTCCCGTGAAACTGAGGCTATCTGAACACGCCTCACGTTTGGGATCAAAGTGTCTCTCTGCCCCTATGGTAGAACATTGCTTGCAATATTAACATGTGTTTTTGATTTGTTACGCTGGAGAATTTTGGATGTTGAACCACTTGATCCTAGAGGAGGGGATCGAGAACAGCGATTACAACTAAGGGAACAAAAATGGATTTTTCGTTTAAATACTGTTCACCCTAATGGTCTCAATATGCAAATAGATTGGTATACTATCATTTAGAGTAGCTTAACTTGTAAGGTGTTCTCCTGTCAGTGAGATCTTCTTTACTAGCTACGGTTATTAGGATTAGCTATACAGATTCACGTGATCATTACTGAGCATTCGTTGAAAAATGACGTCAGACGCCGAAGCATAAGAGGAACAGACCCAACCTTCATTTGGAAAGTGGCTCTTAATCCTAGAGCAGAACTCAAGATGTGTTGCCAGCAAGAGATGACCTGAAGCAGGGTTACGAATTTTATATGTTTAACCCGAAACGTGTAACACGTCGTCAACCTGATGGACACCTGGCATTTTGTCTGCTTCTCTGAAGTTCTTACGAGCTAAGTACAAATCAAATTCTCACTGTTTGAATAATAAAAGGGAGCGGTTGCGGTGGTCAGCGGTAGTTTTCTTCCCGCTTACTTTGACGACTATCTCCGACAAAAAGAAAAATGAAAATTTAGAAAATTTAGATAACGGGGTTCCCTATTAGTTAGGATCTCATATTTTAGATAATTATTTCCTGATCCTGACCGGTTTCTATAATAATTCATTTATAACCCATAGCAAACCCACCGCATCATAACAGCACTGTCAAGATTCACAAAGCACCAAGCCCTACCTAATAAAAAGGCAACACTGGAAATATTAAACCAATACATCTCAGAGAATACCAATACATCTCCTACTGGGGAAGGAGAACAAGTGGCACTGTGAAATAGAAACTACATAAACAGAATACCTCAGCTAGGTTATACATGCAGAACATAGACTGTCACCAATCAAAGAACAAGGGATCACAATTTAGAAATAGAAAGACAATAATTAAACTGGGAACCCCAAAAGCCAAACTTGGAATGTACAACAACACTGGAGAAATAAAACTATAAATTAATTTCCTCTTGTAATAAACAAAAACGCAAAGGGTTAATAAATGGGATTTCATAAACCTGAACCTGATATCCGCCAGTCTCCTGTACCCGCTTTTGTGTTCTCTCAGTACCGTGCAGGTACCTTGCTGCTCTACTTAGTTGTACATTTCCCAAAGCTGACATATTCCTCTTAATAAATTCAAAATAAAAAAGTATTTTTCTACCTTTTGTTGTTTGGGCATTTTATTTTTCAGTTTTAATTGCTCCAGTCACTTTCTTCTGGTTGCTTCGTGTCTTCGGCTAACTCTCCATTGTCTATTATCCATTTGTCCTTTCTTCTGTCTTCTAGTTTTTTTCCATTCTCTCTCTACATCTGCTTTAACATACTGATCTTCCCCTTTTGCTCTTTCTTCTATTTCTTTCTTTATTTCTTTTTCATCCACTCAAACCTCACCCTTCCATCCTCAATCCCCACTTACTCTCCCAATACCTGGCCAATCATAGATTTTTCTTCCCTTCTACACAAAATATCTTTTCCTCTCTCCATCCTCACTCCCCAGCCCCATCCCTGTCTACTCCTCCCCCAACATCAGCTTCCAGCCCCACTCAGCATCCGCTCCCTCCTAGTCTCATTCTCCCATCCCCCCACATCAGCCCATTTCCAGTCATAGCACCCCCATAAGCCCATTTCCATTCCTAGCCCCATCAACAGCCATTTCCAGTCCTAACCTAGTCCCCATCATCCCATTTCCAGTCCAAGATCCCACCAAAAGCCCATTTCCAATCCTAGCCCCCATCAGCCATTTCCAGTCCTATCCCAGTCCCCCATTAGCTCATTTCCAGTCCTTTTCTGACCCCCTCATCAGTCCATTTCCAGTCCAAGCCCCCCATCAGCCATTTCCAATCCTATCCTAGCCCTCCCATTAACCCATTTCCATTCCTAGCCCACATTGTGGCAGGTGCAGGCCTGTGATTCACAGTGTCTGACATAAGCAGGCAGGCCTAACTAGCTTGACCTGTAAATGAAGCCTGTGGAGAGGCTCATAGGAATTGCACATCCCCCAACATGCTGCTATTGTAGGATAGAACTCTGCAAGAGAACTAAACTAACTTAGGTAAGCAAAACTGAGAGATGGAAAAATACAGAAAAATATGTTTAAAAGTTACTGATAAGAAAAGTACATCTGCAAGGAATATAATTGGGAGTGCTGACAGATGAGTTGCAGAGCCCTGCTCCCCTGCATGCAGAAATTGGCTCTATGGCCTTGAGAGTATGAAAGTAACAAGTTGATGAACTGACCATTGTAATTGGGACTAGAAGGGGGGTATGCAGGTGCTGGGCCCACTGAAGGAACATAATTGGATAATCTTATCAGTACCGGGACCAATGGAAGGGGTACGGGAGAGTACCGGGACCAATGAAATGTTTTTCTATACCTAGAATGGAACAGAAGTCTATAAAAGTTGTTGTAATGCTAGAAAACTTTGCTCAGCCATTTTGAATTTGATTCTGCTTGAGACTTGTGCACAAATAAATGATTTGGACCTTCTGAACAGACTCCTGGTATCATTGGTTTGTCTGCGCTTTGCTGCTACATATTCTTGGTGCGTTGGCTGGGAAGTTGTGGAATCAAAGTGTATATAGGGCAATATACCACGACTTTCCGCCTCTATAGGCTTGGTCCTGCCGGGATCGCGCCCTTCCGACGAGGGCTGCTCCCTGGCGCCACCGGTCCCTTGTATCGGAGGGAGCTGGTCGGACCTCGGCGGGTGCCGGGCCCGGCTGGAGCCAACGCCTCGAACCCGAGTGAGGGGAGTCCGAGGTCCAACTCATGCGCCTGCTTGGGAAGTTTGAGGACCGGATCCGGTGAGTATAGTTTTGATTTGGTGTCTAGACAGAAATAGAAAGAGCAGTACTGCCATTGGAACTTGGAATTTGGAATTTGTAATCTCGAGATATTGGGAATTGGTAAGAGAGCCTGATCACCTCTCAAGGAAGGGCCGAGTAACCCCGCATGGGAATTCGCCGGGTGAAACCCCCATCCTTTTTGTAATTGGGAAATTGGTAAGACTAGTCAGAATAGATAGAAACGAATGCATTCTGGGATACGTTGCTAGCATGATTGTGTGACTGAAGTGTGAATGAGAGGTCTGGCAGCACGGACCAAGTGAAGGCGGACCCCTGAGTAGCGCATTTCCTGACCGGGCGACCGCGTTCAGGTCGCGAAAAGGGGGAAGCGATTGTCGTCTTGTCTTGTTATTTGTACTCCTTATACGTTTCCAGGGCCGTGAGGACCCCTTACCCACGGTCCGCCCTCCTTTTCCCTTTTGTCTGTTGTTGCGCGCACACATCGAAATGGGAGGGGTGGGGTCTACTAGAAACACTCCATTAGAATGTATGATCGCACATTTTAAAGAGGGATATTCTGGAGATTATGGTATTAAAATGACAGCAGCCCGTTTGCAGATTTTGTGTACTAGGGAGTGGCCCGATCTAGACCCCGAGAGGGAACGTTCAATGTAGAAATTATTCAGTTAGTACACCGTAGAGTGCAGATAGCGCACCCCGATCAGTACCCCTATATAGATTCCTGGTTAAGTATTTGTGAAGATCCGCCCCTCTGGGCGCAGCGCTGTTATGAGGAACAGTGCAGAATAATGTTAGCTAAAACAGATTCTAGACAGAAAACGGAACAGCCTAGAATGAAAGAGCAGGATAAGAAGCCCAGGAAGAAGCCCATCCTGGTAGATCCTGATTCCGCAGAAATAATTCCCCGACTGCCTCGAACCCCAGGTCCGATAAGAGTAGCCCGGCGTCCCGCCCCAGAGCCCCAGAGACAGCCGGTGCGGGACCCAACCCCCGACCCACCTCCCGGAGGGCAGAGAGAGGAATTAGCTGAAGAAGATGATATTATAAAAAGCGAGTCAGATGCAGAGGTAGAGGAGGAAGAAAATGAAAATGCCCCAAGCGAGGATGACAGTGTGCAAGTGGTTGCCAGTGCCAGCGTGCCAGTAAAATGTACCCCCAAAGTGAAACCTGTTGAGAAAGTGAAAGTAACCTCTGGAAAGACAGTTACGAAAACAACCCTTAGATCCCACAAGACAGCTACTGCCAAAATGATGCCTTTACGGCAAGTCCCGGGAGTACCTATAAAGAACGATAATGAGGAGGTGGTAGCGGGACCCTTAACTTATGTGTATATCCCTTTCTCTACAACTGATTTGTTAAATTGGAGGTCGCATTATGCCTCCTATACTAGTAAGCCCCAGGAGCTGACAGAATTAGTAACTACTATTATGGAAACCCACCAACCCACCTGGCCAGATTGCCGCCAGCTCCTGACCACTCTATTCACGACAGAAGAGCGAACACGAATTAGAAAAGCAGCTATTGAGTGGATGGCAGATAACCCTGTAGCTCCGGGACAGGGGCTGGACAGAATAGACAATCGGGAAGCGGCCCAGAGAGAATTCCCGAATGAAGACCCCCATTGGGATCCAAATACAGAGGAAGGATCCACAGCCCTAGCCCGTTTTCGCCAAGGCTTTTTACAAGGCCTGAGAAGGGGAGGCCAGAAAGCTATGAACCTTTCCAAAGTTGCAGGAGTTATCCAAGGTGTAGATGAGAGCCCAGCAGACTTTCATGAAAGATTAATTGGAGCATACAGAATGTATACCCCCTATGATCCCGAAGCACCAGGAAGTTTATGTATGGTGAATTCTGCTTTTGTAAACCAGTCTCAACCAGACATTAGACGTAAATTACAGAAATTAGAAGGGTTTGCGGGCATGAATGCAACACAGTTACTGGAAGTCGCTCATAAAGTGTATGTGAATCGTGATAATGAAAGACAGAGAGAATGTGATAGAAAGATGAAGAAGAAAGCTGATTTTTTGGCTGCGGCCATAGTTGAACAGAAAAAGGGGTGGTGTCCCTAGTCGACGGAGCAGAGGAAGAGGGCGGGGCCAAGGCGGAGGCCGGACCCAGAAGCTAGGCGTGAACCAATGCGCCTATTGCAGAGAAGAAGGACATTGGAGAGATACGTGCCCGCAACTCGAAGACGCCCAGCAAGATGACGACAGCAATCATCAATGGCGAGAAGAAAGACGAGGCTATTCCCGAAACCGCGGAGGAGCCAATCGAGAACAATTCCAGCGAGAAAGAGGAGGAGCCATTCAAGCATTGGCCACAACGATCCATGATGAAAATGACGTGGATTAGGACAGACCGGGCTCCAAGTTTGCTTTAGGTCTCCAGGAGCCTATGGTCGGAATACAAATAGGAGACCAAGTTATGGACTTTATGGTTGATACTGGAGCACAACATTCAGTAATAGATAAAAAGATAGCCCCATTTTCTACAAAAGCAGTCACCATTATAGGAGCAACTGGTGCCAAAGCTACAAAGTCTTTTCTTCAGAATCGTATATGCAGTCTAGGAGGACAGCAAATAACTCATCAATTCCTTTACATGCCCGAATGTCCAGTGCCACTACTAGGACGAGATATGTTAGCCAAACTTCAAGCACAAATATCCTTCTCTGAACAAGGAGAAATGCAAATGACAGTAAATCCCCAAGCCAAACCAGCAGGAATAATGCTGCTGACAGTTCCCCGGGAAGAAGAATGGAGGTATTACATTGATGACTCTATCCAAGATACTTATTTTGAACAAACTTTAAAGAACATTCATGCACCACCTGGAGTATGGGCAGAAGGCAGTCCCCCAGGCCTAGCCAAGCATATAGCTCCAGTAATTGTAACCCTCAAGCCGAGTGCTACACCAGTGCACGTCAAACAGTACCCTCTCCCAAGAGCTGCAATTGAAGGCATTCATCGTCACTTGCAAAGATTGCTCGAGTATGGCCTACTAAAAGTATGTCAATCCCCATGGAACACTCCACTTTTGCCAGTAAAGAAACCTGGGACAGAGGATTACCGCCCAGTACAAGATTTAAGGAGAGTAAATGATGCAGTTGAAACTATACATCCAGTTGTACCCAATCCTTACACTCTTCTAGGACTGATACCTGCTGAAGCTACCCATTTCACTGTACTGGATTTAAAAGATGCATTCTTTTGCATAAGATTAGCCCCTGTAAGTCAAATATTGTTCGCATTTGAATGGCAGGACCCCACCTCTGGAAGAGGGGGCCAACTCACCTGGACAAGATTACCCCAAGGATTCAAGAATTCGCCTACCATCTTTAGTGCTGCACTGAATCAAGACCTTTCAAGCTATCCAGTGGCCCCGGGGAAGAGAGTGCTTCTCCAATATGTGGACGATCTGCTGATAGATGCCATATCAGAAAGTGAATGTATACTAGCCACCAAAGATCTGTTGCAGTTACTAGATGAAGCTGGATACAAAGTTTCCAGAGCCAAAGCACAGCTATGCCAAAAAGAAGTGAAGTATTTGGGTTTTCGTATAACCCAAGGAAGCCGAAGATTAGGTAGAGAGAGAAAAGAAGCAGTATGTAGAATCCCAACTCCAACAACCAGAAAGCAAGTCAGAGCCTTTCTGGGAGCGGCAGGATATTGCCGAATCTGGATACCCAACTTTGCCCAAATCGCCAAACCACTGTATGAAGCCACAAAAGGAGAAGAGAAGTCGCCACTGGAGTGGGGACTTGAGCAGGATACAGCCTTCAAGAAGTTAAAGGAAGAATTGATGTCATCACCAGCACTTGGACTACCAGATGTCCACAAGCCTTTCCACTTGTTTGTACATGAAGCACAGGGAAATGCCTTAGGCATGTTGACTCAGAAATTGGGAAATTGGGAGCGACCTGTAGCATACCTATCGAAACAATTGGACCCTGTGGCCAAAGGATGACCACCTTGCCTGAGAGCCGTTGCAGCTACAGCATTATTAGTGAGTGAAGCAGACAAGCTCACACTAGGACAGAACATACGAGTCACTGTGCCACATGCAGTCCTTGCCCTTATGGAACAAAAAGCAAATTATTGGCTCACCAATTCCCGAATGTTGAAGTACCAGAGCATGTTATGTGAAAACCCACAGATACAACTAGAAGTGAGTCATGCCTTGAATCCAGCCACCTTGATACCCATCAGTGAAGAACTTCCAGAACATGACTGTATCGAAGTCATGGAAACTGTGTTCTCCAGTCGACCCGACTTGACAGATGTGCCCATAGACAATCCTGACCAAATCTATTATGTTGATGGGAGCAGTCTCATCCTCGATGGACGACGCTGTGCTGGATATGCAGTCGTCACTCAACACGAAGTAGTTGAATCATCAGCTCTAGCCTCAGGCACATCAGCCCAGAAAGCCGAATTGATAGCACTCACCAGAGCATTATTGTTAGGAGAAAAACTTGTGCTAAATGTATATACAGATTCCAAATATGCCTTCACCACTCTACATGCCCATGGAGCCCTCTATAAAGAACGAGGACTCATCACATCCGGAGGAAAGTCAGTCAAATATGGTCCCGAGATATTGATGTTACTTGATGCAGTTTGGGCCCCAACACGTGTGGCTGTCATGCATTGCAGAGGACATCAAGCAGGAAAAAGAGAAGTTGCCCAAGGAAATAGATTTGCAGATGCTTCAGCACGACAAGCAGCTATGACAGGACAGATCACACCACAAGCAATGCCAATGCAAGCAGCATTGTTTCCAGTACCTCTGAATTTATGGACACCACGATATACCACCAAAGAATTAGATTACTACTGTAACAAAGAAGATGGAGTACTGAAAGATGGATGGATTGAGCTGCCACCAGAAGAGGGCAGTCAACCCCCTGGACGAATAGTAATTCCTGAACTGTTAGGACCATCGTTTGTCAAAGCTTTCCACAAAGCGACCCACTATGGAAAAAGTGCTATGGAAAAAGCACTCAGACCACATTTTTACATCCCTCTATTGACAACCATATCAGCTTCAGTAGCACGTCAATGTCTAACTTGTGCCAAAAATAATGTCAAGCAAGGCCTTATAACGGCACCTCGAGTTCAGTCAGGAGGTGTAACCCCCATGCACAACCTCCAAATTGATTTTACCGAAATGCCAAGAGCCAATGGATACCATTACCTGTTAGTATTAGTTTGTACTTTCTCTGGGTGGGTAGAAGCCTTCCCAACCAGAACTGAGAAAGCCCGAGAAGTTACCAAAGTTCTAATGAGAGAGATTGTCCCTAGGTTTGGAATTCCAGCAGTAATAGGGTCAGACAATGGACCCTCATTTGTCTCCCAAGTTACTCAGCAGTTAGCAAAAGGAGGAAGATGTAGGGATGTTACCCACGACTGAAGTGGTATTTAAAGGTGTGGAAGAATTGAAGGAAATATCGATACATCGGGAAGATGTCCTACAACTATTAGATAAACTGAAGAGTAGCAAATCACCTGGGCCGGATGGTATACATCCAAGGGTGTTGAAAGAACTGAAATTTGAGATTGCAGACCTGCTATCAGTAATCTGTGAACTATCATTAAAATCATCTCTAATACCTGAGGATTGGAGGATCGCCAATGTAACACCAATTTTTAAAAAGGGTTCGAGGGGTGATCCGGGAAACTACAGACCGGTGAGCCTGACATCAGTACCGGGGAAAAATGGTAGAAACCATCATAAAGAATAAAATTACTCAGCATATAGATAGTCATGACCTAATGGGAGACAGCCAACATGGCTTTAGACAAGGAAGATCTTGTCTTACTAATCTGTTATGTTTTTTTGAAGGAGTGAATAAACAGGTGGACAAAGGTGAGTCGGTTGATATTGTGTATCTGGACTTTCAGAAAGCCTTTGACAAGGTCCCTCATGAGAGACTTTTGGCAAAACTAAAGAGTCATGGGATAGGAGGCAGTGTACTACTGTGGATCAGGAACTGGTTAAAAGATAGAAAGCAGAGGGTAGGGCTAAATGGCCAATTTTCCCAATGGAGAAAGGTGAATAGTGGTGTACCCCAGGGATCTGTGCTGGGTCCGCTGCTTTTTGACATATTCATAAATGACCTGGAAAGTGGAATAACGAGTGAGGTTATCAAATTTGCTGATGACACAAAACTATTTAAAGTTGTTAAAACCCAGGAGGATTGTGGAAAATTGCAAGAGGATCTTGATAAATTGGAAGACTGGGCATCAAAATGGCAGATGAAATTTAATGTGGAGAAGTGCAAGGTTATGCACCTAGGGAAGAACAACCCAAACTATGGTTACACGATGCAAGGTTCCACATTAGGAACCACCACCCAAGAAAAAGATTTAGGCGTCCTTGTGGATACCATGTTAAAACCCTCGGCCCAGTGTGCAGCGGCGGCCAAGAGAGCAAATAGAATGCTAGGTATGATAAGGAAAGGAATGGAAAATAAAACAAAAGATATTATAATGCCTCTATATCGTTCCATGGTGAGACCGCACCTTGAATATTGTGTGCAATTCTGGTCGCCATATCTTAAAAAGGATATAGCGATTTTAGAAAAGGTTCAGAGAAGAGCCACCAAAATGGTAAAGGGGATGGAAGGCTACTCCTATGAAGAAAGGCTAAAAAGGTTGGGGCTCTTTAACCTGGAAAAGAGACGGCTGAGGGGAGATATGATAGAAGTCTATAAATTAATGAACGGAGTGGAACGGGTAAACGTAGATCGATTGTTTACCTTATCAGAATATAGAAAGACTAGGGGACATGCAATGAAGCTACAGGGTAAACTATTTAAGACTAATAAAAGAAAATATTTTTTCACTCAACGTGTAATCAAACTCTGGAATTTGTTACCGGAGGATGTAGTAAAGGCTGTTAGTGTAGCTGGGTTTAAAAAAGGTTTGGACAAGTTCCTGGAGGAAAGGTCCATAAACCATTATTAAGAAGGGACCCAGGATATCAATGCTTGAACCAATACAAGCATTGTGGAACCTGTGTCCCTTGGGGAAACTGCTAGGTACGTATGACCTAGATTGGCCACTGTTGGAAACAGAATACTGGGCTTGATGGACCTTGGTCTGACCCAGTATGGCATATCTTATGTTCTTATGTTAAAAGCTTTGCAGATACAATGGAAACTCCACACTGCATACAGACCCCAGAGTTCAGGGAAAGTTGAGCGAATGAATCGTACCCTAAAAGCCCAAATGTCTAAGCTTTGCCAGGAGACACACTTGAAGTGGCCCCAAGTGCTCCCAATAGCTTTACTCAGAATACGCTCAGCTCCTGTAAAGTCAACAGGATTTTCCCCTTTTGAAGTTTTGTATGGTAAACCCCCACCAATAGTGCAGGGAATTAAAGGAAGTTTAGCCCAAATTGGTTCAGAAGTAACCAGACAAGAACTCCTAGCTCTTAGTTTTGTTCTGCAGACTCTCCATGCGTGGATCCAAGACCAGTTGCCTATCAACTTGACGGAACCCTTGCATCCCTATCAGCCTGGTACCTCGGTGTGGATCAAAGATTGGAAGAAGACACCGTTGGAACCCCATTGGAAGGGACCGTACACCGTCATCCTGTCTACCCCAACTGCAGTAAAGGTAGCCGAGATCGACGCCTGGATCCACCACAGCAGAGTCAAGCCCGCCGCTGATCCTGAACCCGAGCAGTGGACAGCAGAACAGCATCTTGATGCACCCTTGCGAGTTACTCTGAGACGGCAACCAGCAACTTAGACACTTCATCACAGTGCCTTGCAGTAGCCAAGTCTTTCGAAGAGGATTGCTGTTTTCCATGCAGCAACAGTTTTGTTTCAACGAACTCAATCTGTGCGTGATTCTGCACACTACTTTGATAATACATTGACTAGCCAGACTTCACAAGCCAACTGAAATTGCTAATAAGTTGGTTAATGTGTACTGGACAACCTGAGGATCTTCAATCAACACTCAGCACCCGTTAAATTGCTTCATTAGCAAACGGGACGAAGAAAAGAGAACGCCGTGATCAAGATCAGCAAGCTGAGGATTCAGAAGAACTCCAATCAACATCAACATGCATCTTTACTTTTGCTTCATCCTGGTTGCCTTCTTTGGAGGTTTTGAACTGACTTATGCTTTACCTCCATGCACTGCTTGCATTACTTCTACTCAAACTGGACTGAAAGTAACTCAGACTTTGATTTACCACTCTTACTATACCTGCAAGGGAAAAGTGACTTGGTGTATTTATAACACCACTGAGCTAAATATTTGCACTTATGGCAAAATTAGAGCATGCTATAATCCGCATCAGAATCCATCCTATTACACGTTGGAAATACGATGGAAGGATGCAGATGGACCTATAATAGCTGCTACACCACCACTGAAGGACATTACTAAACCTGCTGTTTTGAATTTTGATGCATGTAATGTTATCAACCGAGATAGTTATTCCACCTGTGGTACTTGGGAGAAAGCGTATCGGAATGACCATAAGTACATGTGTCCAGAGGGTGCCACAGGATGGTGGAAGTGTACAGGTAAAAGGAACCAGGCTATAGTACTGCCCCAGCAGCAGACTACTATTGCCCATATTGGGAATGTGTTTTTTATGCTACCTGGAATACTGGTATAGTTGATGAGAAGATAGATAAACGAATGGCCACTTTAACCAAGCCAACCACAAATGATAAATGTCAGAAAGATGCTTGTAACCCTTTACACTTACGCATACACAATCCCTATGCATGGAAGCAAGGATACAAGTTTGGTTTACGTATTGCTGGAGGGGCAATAGATCCAGGTACCATTGTGTATATTAGATTGAATACCCAAGCCCACAAGTCATCTAAATATCATATCCATAATACCTTCTATGAGGCCATGCATGTAAATAAGTTTGAAATTCCTCATCCTTCTCAAAATTTATTTCTAGAATTAGCCGGAGCAGTAGTATCTAGCCTCAAAATCTCAGATTGCTATTTCTGTGGCGGAACCCAAATGGGAGACCAGTGGCCATGGGAAGCCCAAGAATTGAATTATTCTTTGATTTACAATCAGACTGAATTACACAAGACTACTAGTGAATGGGTGTTAGCGCACTCAATCGTTGGACGTCTTTGCTATGCCAGAACTGGACCCCAGTTCACCCAAAAGGTAGGACAGCTGGTCTGTCTTAGCCAGAAGTACTATAATGCCACGACCAAAAAGACGTCATGGTGGTCAGGAATCAGACACCCTGAACCTCCTAACCCATTAGCCAGATTTCCTGAACTTGCAGATTTATGGACTAACCTTGCCAAAGTCCATGCCTGGCAAGCCCCACCTGGCCTATATTGGATCTGTGGAAACCGAGCGTATGCACAACTCCCGCCACAATGGGGAGGAGCATGTGTCTTAGGAACCATCAGACCTTCTTTCTTTCTTTTAAACACTGAACATGGAGAACAATTAGGATACCCTGTATACACTACCCACCGACACAAAAGAGCACTAAGACAGAAAAGAGAAGCCTTACAGATAGGCAAGTGGGAGAAGTGGCAGGGGGATGATTGGCCACCAGAAAGAATCATTGAGTATTATGGGCCTGCCACTTGGAATGATGATGGTATGTATGGTTATCGAACTCCAATCTATATGATTAATCGTATTATTCGCTTACAAGCAGTAGTTGAAATAATAACTAATGAAACTAGTCATGCTCTTACGCTCTTAGCTAGACAAAGTACTCAGATGCGCACTGCTATATATCAGAACCGCTTAGCACTTGATTATTTGTTAGCAGCTGAAGGAGGAGTATGTGGTAAATTGAATTTAACCAATTGCTGTTTAAAAATAGATGATAAGGGTCAAGTAGTTGAAGAAATTGCTAAAGATATGCAAAGACATGCTTATGTGCCAGTACAAACTTGGCACTCATTGAAATTCCCTAACTGGTTTGCTAACCTTTTCTCCTGGCTGGGAGGATTTAAGACTTTCATTGTCTTAGTACTAATTCTTGTTGTTGTTATTTTCTTATTACCATGTTTAATCCCATGTTGTATGCGTTCTATTCATAATGCTATTGACAGCACAGTAGAGCGGAAGACCGCAACTAAAATAATGGCCCTATATAGAGCCAGCCCTAGTCGTAATCCTTCAATCATGATGTGATTCTTCTAAAGGTGATTTAATTCTCACACCTTATGGGGAGAGTCGGGGAGACAGCGTGCTGTACGGAGGCGGCAGGCTCCTGCTCCAGCGGCCCTGACGTCATCGGGGGCCTTCCCTTGAAAGGTGGAACAGCGTGAGAGCATTGCCGGGAGAGTCGGGGAGACAGCGTGCTGTACGGAGGCGGCAGGCTCCTGCTCCAGCGGCCCTGACGTCATCGGGGGCCTTCCCTTGAAAGGTGGAACAGCGTGAGAGCATTGCCGGGAGAGTCGGGGAGACAGCGTGCTGTACGGAGGCGGCAGGCTCCTGCTCCAGCGGCCCTGACGTCATCGGGGGCCTTCCCTTGAAAGGTGGAACAGCGTGAGAGCATTGCCGGGAGAGTCGGGGAGACAGCGTGCTGTACGGAGGCGGCAGGCTCCTGCTCCAGCGGCCCTGACGTCATCGGGGGCCTTCCCTTGAAAGGTGGAACAGCGTGAGAGCATTGCCGGGAGAGTCGGGGAGACAGCGTGCTGTACGGAGGCGGCAGGCTCCTGCTCCAGCGGCCCTGACGTCATCGGGGGCCTTCCCTTAAAACGCTCCACGTAGTAGGCGCAGCCGGAGGCGCGGGCTGGGGGCAGCGATCAAAGGGGCACGATACAAGGGGCGAATCAGGCCCCTTGGGAGCCCCTTGGAGCAACGCCGGAGCAGTAGATTGTGATCTAGGCTGCCGTAGAGACTGTGATGGGGAAAAGAAAGAAAAAGGTGGTTCCGGAGGCAAAAGTGGAACCGGTGGTAGGCCCCATGGATAAGCACCTTCAAGTAAAGGTAGGGGCGGATGTGTCTCTGGACCCAGACTTTCTTTCTCTTCACTCACCTGGGGTGTCTCTGAGTTCTCCGGAGAGATCTCCACCTTCCCCTCCAGTATATATTTCTCCACCTTCTCCAGTGACTGTGGGGGACTCTGTTAAGCAAAGTACTCCGGTGGGTTTCCGGGGGAAGTTAACACCTGTTGCCTGGGTTTCAGATCCAGGTGTCAGCAAGGAAATACCTGAAGATCAGGTTACCCTTGTTGACATCTGGAAGAGTGTCACCCGTATAGAAAGTATGTTTGCCCCCACTCTTGCACAGCTGTGTAACTTCTCTTCGGAGGTTAGTGACCAGCTGTTTGAGATGGAGAAGTGTTTGGGGAATGTATCTTCACAGGTTTCTAAGTGTGAGAATCATTGTGCTACTCTTAAGTCCACAAGTGTGTCAAATATTAAGGAGAGTTTGTTGGTACATCATAGGATGGAAATGTATGATAATTTATTTCGAGCTAAAAATATTAGGTTATTAAATTTTCCTATATGTCACTTGTTATCAGCGGAAATTCTCTTTCGGAAGTATCTTAAGGAATCTTTGGGTCTGGCTTCTGCTGACTCTATTTTAGTTTCCAAATTATATTATTTGACTGGGAGGAAGGTATCTTTTGGCGCTCCCGGTGAGATGGATACTCTCCAGGGTGGTGCTAATTTAGACCTTACCAAGTTTCTTGAAGATTCCCAGGATACTATAGTAACTCGGGCTACTTTGGTAGTCACTTTTGTATCTGAATGTGATAAATCTACTGTCTTTAAGTTGTATTTTAAAAAGTCATCTGTTCTGTTCTGTGGTGCCAGGGTTCAGATGTTTCCCGATGTCTGTAAGGCCACACAACTTAGGAGACAGGCTTTCTTAGCCTTGAAGTCTAGGGTGTTGGCCCTTTCAGTGAGCTTTTTCTTACGTTATCCTTGCAAATGTGTAATTACGTTGCAGGGATCTAAATATATTTTTGTTGATCCTTCTCAGTTGCAGGTATTCTTGGATAATAAAAAGTAAAGTAGTGCATATATACGTTTGGAGAGGTGGGGACAAATGAGTTAGAGCTGTCTTAGTAGTGGAATTTAGTTCCTAATCTTTTCCTTTTATGTTTTCCTTGAATATCCCCCCCTTTATAGTGGGCTAGGTATATGAGGACTGATGCTTTAGGTTAATATTTTTTACTGTTTTCTTATATAAGGATGGCTTCCTTGTTTGTAATGGCATTGGTATCTTGATTTCCTGTACTTTATTTTGTAAGTATGTTAAAATTTCAATAAAAATAAAAATTAAAAAAAAATAAATTCTCACACCTTATTAAGTAATAGGGTGAGATTAATCAAAGGGGGGAATGTGGCAGGTGCAGGCCTGTGATCCACAGTGTCTGACATAAGCAGGCAGGCCTAACTAGCTTGACCTGTAAATGAAGCCTGTGGAGAGGCTCATAGGAATTGCACATCCCCCAACATGCTGCTATTGTAGGATAGAACTCTGCAAGAGAACTAAACTAACTTAGGTAAGCAAAACTGAGAGATGGAAAAATACAGAAAAATATGTTTAAAAGTTACTGATAAGAAAAGTACATCTGCAAGGAATATAATTGGGAGTGCTGACAGATGAGTTGCAGAGCCCTGCTCCCCTGCATGCAGAAATTGGCTCTATGGCCTTGAGAGTATGAAAGTAACAAGTTGATGAACTGACCATTGTAATTGGGACTAGAAGGGGGGTATGCAGGTGCTGGGCCCACTGAAGGAACATAATTGGATAATCTTATCAGTACCGGGACCAATGGAAGGGGTACGGGAGGTACGGGAGAGTACCGGGACCAATGAAATGTTTTTCTATACCTAGAATGGAACAGAAGTCTATAAAAGTTGTTGTAATGCTAGAAAACTTTGCTCAGCCATTTTGAATTTGATTCTGCTTGAGACTTGTGCACAAATAAATGATTTGGACCTTCTGAACAGACTCCTGGTATCATTGGTTTGTCTGCGCTTTGCTGCTACATCATCCATTTCCAGTCCTATCCCAGCTTCCCATCAGCCCATTTACAGTTCAAGCCCTGCATCAGCCCATTTACAGTCCTATCCTTGCCCCCCCCATCAGCCCACTTCTATTCCTAGCCCTCTATCAGTCATTTCCAGTCCTATCCTAGCCCCCATCCCCACCCCAAAGAGCCCCGCGCCTGTCTGAGCAGCTTACGAGGGAGCCGAGGACACAGGGGCCGACTCACCTCTGCACACTCTATGTTCATGTGAAGCCTTCTGAGTGCTGGGAAAGGTTAAAGGTCATTTCCTGTTTCCTGGCACTCAGCAGGCTTCACTTGAACACAGTGCAAGTGAAGGAGCATGCTGCTCTTAACTCCAGCTCTATGCAGATTTGAGCCAGGGCCTCTGGCACCTCCAGCTTTCACTGAAGCTGGTCCTGCAAATCTTCTGGAACAAAGTTTGCGCGGGGCCCTGTGCAAACAACATTCTCTCTAAGTGGAAGGGCCAGCCCTGGGTTCAAGGGTGTTTGATGCCTTAGGGAAACTTTGAGCCATGCCCCCCTTCCCCTGTGCCCAGCATTTCCCCTTCAATCCCTACTTCCCCCAAAAATGGCCAGCATTTGCCTTCCCCTCTACACCCCACCAAAGTCGCCAGCATTCCCCCAGGTATACAGCACTTCCTTTTCCCTTCTCCATCCCCTAGAGCCAAGCATCTCCCCCTTTCTCCCCCCATCCACTTCTGCCCAGGCCATCCCAAAGCTTTATAAAATGGCATGCATGACATGGGGCCTCCGTGTACAGGCATGTGTTCAAGCTCTGCTTCCTCTGGCAGGAAGTCTGCACTGGAAGGGGCAGTACCTATCAAAGCTTGAGTATGTGCCTGCACTCAGAGACCTCATGCCATGTACACCACTTTACAGTGCTTCAGACAGAGTTGGTGGCAATTCCACCCTACCTCTCCATTGAATGCAGGGACTTGTATCCTTGCTTTTCTTATGGAGTGCAATAGAGAAATCAGAACTAGTTGTCCCTGCATGCAATTGGGTAAACCGAGGACTGGATCAAGCCTATCAGGCGCATCTGGAGCCAGTTGGCAACTCTAAATGTATTTGGTGTGCTTCTGTGTGTGTAACTATATCTATCTGTGTTGGCTCTGTGTGTTTGTGATTAGGAGAGAAGATACAAGAGGACAGATTGAAATGTACAATTCCTTAATTATTATGTTACAGTGAATCAGTATTTGTATGTTGCAGTTATTGGAACTGCTTCTCCCATAGAAATACATTGGACATTTCTTGGGGGAGTGGGGAGACGGGACTTTATTTCTCTTCCATCCCCCAAAACATGCAGAAACTTCACATGTAGAGCACAGGAATTTCCCCCAGCTTACCTCCTCCCTTTCTATGACTACAGTGAGTTTCCAGCCAGCCACTTCCTGTGCTTTCACACTGACTGGATCCTATCCACATTCCCTGCTGCTAGTTACATAGTGTCCCCCGCAGCCCCCTCTAGTGGCGGCGTAGTGGTTCCACAGGGGCTGGGGAGCGCATAAGAATTAAAAGGTTCAGGGTTGATCTGTTGTGAGGGTCAATGGGATAGCAGGTCACATTGTCAGCCTCAGGGTCAACAACCTAAAAAAGTAACTCTTGCCAAGTGTAGGGTACAAAAAGGCTTTTATTTCCCCTTTTCGCATGAAGAAGTTCAAAAATATGAGGTAATGAGTAACAGAACATAAATTCAGTTGCATCAAAACGTGAGTCAGCAAAACACTCAAAATAACATGGTTCCTTCACCAACTTAAAGCATAAACTTTCCAGTACAGTTTGCACACATTAGATTTGTTTGCCTTTTTCTCAAAGATATCTTCTTGTGCAAAAGTCACATTCCATTGGTTCTATATCTTCAGTGCTCTCAGATTCCCCTGGCAGCCATTCCATGTCTATGGGATCTGAAACTGAGGTCTCTGAGATCTCTTGGATATTAAAACCTGGTTTCCTAAAAGCATGCCATACTGTGTCCCAGTGCTGGCTTGGGAGTTTGGGGCGTCGGCTTTTAGGTCTAGTATATCTCCCTGGGCTTGCTGTCGTTTCAGGACTAAAAGTTTGCTCCTTCCATTCTCTGGCAACATTAAACTTTTTCCTGTAAAACTTATCAGTTATATCTGGTTTAAAACAGTCCTTATTGTCCAGATAAAAACTAGCCCTTTGTTCCTCTCTAGGCTTCTTGAAAAAGGCTTGAGGCCTAGTCTGAGAGTTTTGTGCTCCAGGTATATCCTTTCTCTCAAGGCTATGAACTTTTCCTTTATCTTTCAAGTTACTTTTGTAAAAGCTTTTAAAAGTACCTTTTTTCTCTTGAAGGTTTCTTCTCCACCCGGAGGGATAAGCACTTCCTTCCTTGGCTGCAGTCCGTGATACTGCCCCTTGAAGTTGTGTATGGCCTTTCTCTAGGCCTGCTCTCCCAGTAGCTTCCTTTCCTTTAGCTCTGCTGGGTTTGTCAGTGACCTCACCTCGGTCTCTGAGTCTGGCCTCTGGAGCTTCCCTTGGCACTGCCTCCTGTTCTCCACATGAAGGTCTCTGCCAAGCTCCTTGCCTCCTCCTGTGCTTCTCCTCTGGGTTCTTCCCTTCGGGGTTTCTCTGTTGCCTTTCTGGCTCTCTTGACTGCCTTCCTGGCACCTTTGCCTCTCTTGGCTCTCTCGGCTCTCTCTCTCTTGGCTCTCTCTCTTTTGGCTCCCCCCTTTGCAGTGCTCTGTTCCTACTTAAATCCAGAGCAGCTGCTTCTGAGTCCTGCCCATAGAGGTGTGGTTCTTCCACTTTCAGGTTTGTTCTCCTGCTCCCTCTATGTGTCCCTTCTCGTAATTGCAGGCAAATCCTGTTTTTTTCAAGATTTAAAAGTTTCCTTTCTTGCATCAGAGGGCTTGCGGTATCACAATAGGAAACGAACAAGGCAGGATTAGAAAACTGCAGATAAAGATTTTAAACTCTGAAAAATGTCCAGACACATTAGCCATCCTTCTAGCTTCTGGACATTAATTCAAAAATGTGTTGAATCCTGACAAAAGGCAAAACAATTGTCAGCTTCCCAGGGCTAGCCCTACCACTCACTACGCAGACTAGGCATCCACCTAAGATAGCAGAATTTTGGGGAGGAGGGGTTGTGCGTGGTACTGGCAAGGGCAGCAAGACATGGTAGAGCAGCACTTCTAAGCTACTGTCAGCCTGACAGTGGACCTCAAGGCTAGCTGCATTACATCCTCATTTGACAGAAAGTTTGCAATGGAGGGGGCGGGACATGGCAGGCCTTGAGTGCATGTGGGTGCTCAAAGTCCCTGAGCTGTATTTTCTTCTGATATAGCCAGGCAAAGGACAGAAGTAAGTGGTAGGGTGGTGGTGGCAGCAAGTGAAGGAGGGGGAAAGATTGTGGACACCTTGGGGGAAGAGAAGGAGAAATGCTGGACACAAGGATAGGGTAGGGAAAAGGAGACACTGGATTATGTTGTTAAGTGCCGTCAAGTCAGTGTCAACTCCTGGTGACCCTCTGGATAGTTGACCTAAACTTTGTTCGGTCTTCAGCCAAATGGCTCATTGTTGATAGAGTGGTATCCATAGCTGCCGTTATCAATCCATCTCATTGCCAGCCTTCCTCTTTTACGGTGACCTTCTACCTTGCCAAGAATTATGTCTTTCTCCAATGATCTCGCTCTTCGCATGATGTGTCCAAAGTATGAAAGTCAAAGTCTTGTCATCTGAGCTGGATTATAGAGGGGGATAAGTAAGGGAAGAGGAAATGTTGGACTACAGGTAGGGGGAAGAGTGGTGCATAGCTGAAAGTTTACCAAAGGCATCAGATACCTTTGAGCTGACCCTGCGGCCTCCTGCATACTAAGCATATTTCAAAGGGTCTCCCTAAACATATGGACCCTATGTGCCTAATTTGCCAATGCCTTAATTTGTTCCTACCCACTACAACAGTATTAGACAATACACATAGCTACTGCATGGAAGAAAGGCTTGGCAATCTACTTCCAGTCGCACCTTGCCAAGGAAACCCAATGGCTGGCTCACCAGGAGTCAGCATTGACTCAACGGCAGACACACAATAAGAAAACTGTATGATTCAGCCAGTAGGTTTCATAGAAGAATTAACAAAGAAAATAAAATATACATCAGAATGACTAAAAATGCAGTCCATCAGGAATATGGAATTATTTGCAATTCCTGTGTGTGTATATTTATGCCTGTGTACTTGTTTCGGGAGGGGGGTGTTTGTGTACATGTATGTGTTTGTGTTTTGCATGTATTGTGTTTATGAGGGGTAGTTGGGGAGAGATGATGATGTGTCGGGGAATAATTTGGGGTAATGGGGTAGTTTTGAAGGGTATCATTTTGAGGGATACAGGTAGTTGGAGACAATGGTGTCATTTTTGGGGGTAATTTGGGGGTGGGAATAATTGGAGGAGTGGGAGTAATTTTGGAGGATAAGGAAAATAGATGATGGTGTAGTTCTGTGGTAGTTTTTGGAAATGGGGGTAGTAACATAGTAACACAGTAAATGATGGCAGATAAAGACCAACATGGTCCATCTAGTTGCCCAGTAAGGTGGCTAGAATTGTAGAGTTGCACCTGCCACTTAAAGCATAATTACTCACCTGTAACAGGTGTTCTCTGGGGACAGCAGGAATCAGTCTTCACATATGGGTGTCATCTGCGCCGACAGAGCTCGTGCAGATCCAATCCCCAGTTTTCAAAGAAAGCCTTTGGGACCTACACAGAGCATGCATGGTCACCTTCCCGCCTAAAGGTGCCATCTTACTTCAATATGATGAAATAGCTCAAAAAAGCATAAAAAGAAACAACTCCATGGGGAGGTTCTTGCTGATTCTTGCTGTCCTTGGAGAACACCTGTTACAGGTGAGCAACTATGCTTCTCCGGGAACAAGCACAAAGTCAGTCCTCACATATGGGACTCCCAAGCTACAGGCTACCAAAAAAACCCCTAAAAGCCACAGGCAACCCAAAAAGCAGACCTTAAGGGCAGAAGGGTTACTGTTTGGCTGAAAGTCTGACACTACAGTAGCAGCATTGAAGATGCAATTCCTACCCCGGTAGCCTGAAAATCAGGGGTTGGAGGGAGGAGTTGCATCAGAGGTGACAGAGTACTGCTTGGCCGAAGGCGCTGTCCCTCCAGGAGGTATCTTCCAGACAGTAGTGTGCATCAAAGGTGTGCATCGAAGACCAGGTGGTGGCCTGGCATATCTCCAGTAAGGGCACCGAGTGTAGGCTTGCCACTGAGGCCACAATGGCACACACATTGTGCGCTGTTACATGATGCATGAGAGGGTGCACTTGGAGACTGCGAGACCCAGTCGACTGGGGTCAAAAGAGACAAAGAGCTGCGTTGAGTGGCGATGGGGCTGCGTCTTCTGTATGTAAAAGGACAATGCATGCTTACATTAGAGCATGTGAAGTAAGTCCTTCGCCCTAGAAGAATGAGGCCTAGGAAAGAAGGTGGGCAACACCACCTCTTGATTTAAATGAAAGACCGAGACAACCTTCAGTAAGAATTTCGGGTGAGTCCAAAGGACAACCCTGTTCTTGTGGAATCTGGTGTAGGGCGCGTGAGCCACCAGCACCTGCAGTTCGCTTACTCATCTGGCCGAGGTGAGTGCCACCAAGAACACAACTTTCCAGGAAAGAAATTTGAGTTGGCAGGTGGCCAAGGTTTTAAAGAATGGAGCCATAAGCTTCTCCAAAACCACATTGAGGTCCCAAGCCACCAGCGGCGGACAGATTGGGGGCTGGGAGAGGAGGAGGCTCTGCATGAATATGCCCACCAGGAGGTGCAGCAACACCACCTGGCCCTCCACTGTGTGATGGTGAGCTGAGATGGCACAGAGGTGCACCTGGACTGTGTTGGATTTAAGGCTAGCCCCTGATAAATGCAGACGGTACCACAGAATGTCTGGCATCGTGCAGGAGAAGGGGTTGAGACCATCATCTGCACACCAGTGTGAAAATCTGTGCCACTTAAAGGCATACACACGTCACGTAGAATCCTTACACGAGGCCAGGAGAACATCTTTGACTGGCCTGGAAAGGCGTTGGTGTACTGTTGGATCTTGAGTAGGGTCTGCGGCATCAGGGGCATGGGCAGGAATGCATAGAGGAAGCCTCCGGACCAGGGAAGGAGAAAGGTATTTGCTGCCTCCTGGCTCCAGGCCGCCTCCTTGAGCAGAAATGCGGCAGCTGCGCGTTGTCTGGACTGGCGAAGAGGTCCATCTCCGGGGTCCCCCATTGCCGGAAAATCTCTCCCAGCATGGCTGGGTTCAGCCTCCACTCATGGCCCGGCAAGTACACCACCCCGAGGGAGATGTCCTTTCCTGTTGCAAAATTCCAGAGGTGCACTGCCTCCCAACAGAGGTGGTACAACCCCGTGCCCCCTTGCTTGTTGATGTAGTACATCGCTACCTGGTTGTCAGTCAGGACCTGAACCACCTGGCCTACCAGATGATCCTGGAAGATGCACAGTGCATGATAGACTGCTCTGAGTTTCAGTAAGTTGATCTGAGAGGCACTCTCCTCTGTGGACCAAGGGCCATGCGATTGCAGATGGTTGCAGTGGGCTCCCCAGTCCAGCTTGGACGCGTCTGTTGTGAGGGTGCATTACACTGAGGGAGCCTAAAAAGGCAGGCCGGTTCTGAGATGGAGGGGGCCCTGCCACCAGGTGAGGGAGGTTTTCAGGGCTGGCGTTAGGAGGATACGGTCCTCCAGACAGCCAGATGCTTGTGTCCACTGGGCACTGAAGGTACACTGTGCCTGCCTCATGCGGAGGTGGGCAAATGGGGTGGCATGGACGGTGGAGGCTATGTGCCCCAGGAGATGGAGCATTTGCCTGGCAGTCACCACTGGGTCGCTTTGAATGGCTTGGGCCAGGGCTGATAGCCACTGAGCTTGATTGAGAGGCAGGAACGCCTTCACCTGTGTGGAACTGAGGAGGGTGCTGATGAACTACAGTTGCTGGGTGGGCCAAAGGTGAGACTTCAGGAAGTTTACCACAAAGTCCAGGCTCTGGAGCAGCCTGATGGTGCATTGTGAGCTTCCCCTGACATGGTGGCTTGAAAGAGCCAGTCTTTTAAATAGGGGAAGACGAATACTCCCAGGAGGCGGAGGCGAGTGGCCACGACCACCAGGCATATTTTGAATACTTTGGGAGCCGAGGCAAGCCCTAAGGGGAGTACCCGGTACTGAAAATGTCATCCATTGCTGATGAACCGTAGGTACTGACAGTTCTTTGGATGGATCACGATATGAGTGTAGGCATCTTTGAGATCCAAGGAGCATAGCCAATCTCCCTGCAGGAGGTATGGCAGCAAGGCTCCAAAGGATTCTATCTTGAACTTTTCCTTGACCAGGAAGCAGTTTAGGTCCCATAGATCCAGGATGGACCGGAAGCCCCTGGTCTTCTTGGGGACAAGGAAGTAGTGGGAGTAGAACCCCCTGCCCTGAAGGTGCAGAGGGACAGGCTCCACCGCTTGATTGAGCAAACCCTCGAGCTCCTTCAGCAGAAGTTCCCTGTGCAAGAGGTCCATCGGTAATTCCCCAGGGAAGAAGGGAGGATGCAGCTGGGCAAAGTGGAGGAGATAAGCTTTTCTGACCACCTGAAGCACCCAGGCATCCGTGGTAATAGTTGTCCACCTGTGAGTCATCCTCCTGTGAACCCTGGGCCCTGTACCTCCTGGGGGAGGGAAGCTATGCTCAAGGAGTTAACCTCCCCCTCCAGGCTGCAGCTGGGGCACTGTTTGTGGTTTGGGGGCCTTCGGCTTACAGAGGCCATGCCCTTGGCCCTTGGCCTACTGCCCCTGCGTGGGGGCATGATATGCCTGAAACTTGGAGTAGTTTCCATAAGCCTTCTTGGTTTTCAGGTGGAAGAACATTTTCCCCAAAGCCTTTTTAAGGGAAGGTTCAGACTCTTGGACAGCCTGGTTCGGGTCATGAATTCCTTCTCCGACTTGTTGGCCTTCTCCATCATGGGTTTGCACAGGACCTCGGCTAACTT
Organism: Ichthyophis bannanicus; assembly: GCA_033557465.1. Lineage (NCBI taxonomy): Eukaryota > Metazoa > Chordata > Amphibia > Gymnophiona > Ichthyophiidae > Ichthyophis > Ichthyophis bannanicus. The sequence goes on from CM066036.1 coordinate 617,893,839, forward strand.
GTCCTGAACCTACTGCTCCAAGTCTGAGGACTGTAGCCAGGCAAGATATCGGGCACTAATGCCCACCGCAGCTACCCGAGCCGCTGACTCAAAGCCATCGAAGACTGCTTGAGTTTGAAACTTGGAGCACCCTCTGACCAATGACACCAAAGTCCTGAAGAACTCAAGAAGTTCGCTTACTAACCCAGCCAAGAACCTAGCAATTTCCTTTGCCAGGTCCCTCAGGTACATGCCCATGTACAGTTGGTATGCTTGGATATGGGCTGTGAGCATGGAGCCTTGGAAACACTTTCTGCCAAAAGCATCCATGGTTTGCATCTTCCTGCCTGGAGGCACCGAGGAGTGCAACTTCTGACTTTTAATGTGACACATAGCCGACTCCATAACCATGGAGTTATGTGGCAGCTGTGTTTTCTGGAAGCTGGGGCTCCGGGCTGACTCGATACTGTGAATCAAGTTGATGGTTCACAATAGGTACAGTCATGGGGTCTCCCACACCTTGAAGAGCAGCTGCTGCAGGGTGGGGGTGGAGGGCATGGGCATCATTAGTGCCTCCCGAGGAGGCGCCTCATACTGGAAGATCCTGAGATCCTTGGTACGCGGCTTGTCCTCTGGCACCGCCATGAAGGCGAGTGCCTGGGACATCTCTCAGATGAACTCCAGGAAAGTCAAGTCCTCTGGAGGTTACCACCACTGATGGTGTGGCAGGGACGGGTCGGAGGGGATGTCCCAGTGGAGAATGGTGTCAGGAGACTCTACATCTGTCTCCCATGCTGACTCTGAACCAGAGGTGTCAGTCAGCATTCCTTGGTTGTTGGACTGACTCGGTGTCAACAACACCTGGCGTTGGGGCTCCGGCGCTACTGCACCCAATGATGTGCTGGCCCATGACTCAGACACCGACAGGGTTGACACTAAACAGGCCAACCTCTTCAGGATGGGAGGGGCATCCTCCAGCGATGAGGACAGCCTGGTCAAAGGCGCTGATGACCCAGAATGACTGGGAGTTGGGCCCCTGTGAACCTCGACAAATGCAGCAAAACTGTGAGAGCCAGCATACTGGCCTCAATGCCCGATGGCGCCACTGGAACAGGCACTGACCTTGGTGATTCCGAATCTGGATCCCGGTCCCAGGAGGGTGAGTCGCAGATGATGATGGTGTCAGGAGAACCGGTGCGATCTCCCGGCTCCCTCTGAGATAGCTAGGGGTGCCGGTCTCTGTCATCCCTGGCGTCGAGTGGAGGGCTCTGCACCCGGGTCCCAGAAGTCTTACCCTCCAGGCCAGGGTTGGACCTCGGCTTTGGCTTCGATGAGGTCTTTGGCCAGCGAAGATCCTCAGAGGACAATTCCGACACACGTCGATCCTGTGGCTCTGATTGGGCCCGGGAGCGCAACTCTGAGTTGCCCGACGCCGGTGTCGAAGGCAGGGATTCCACCCCTGATGTCGATCTTGGACCAACTTGCTGAACAGCTCCCTCTGCCGCCTTTTATGTTCCTTCCGGGTCTTAGCTGACATCAAAAGGCACAGTGGGCAGGAAGACACATCATGGTATACCCTGAGGCAATAAATGCAGGAACTGTGGCGATCCATATGGGACATAGTGCGGTTGACACTTGCCACACTGCTTGAAACTCAGACATCTCGACCAGCTAGGTCGCAAGTGAAAAACCCACGGGCCAAAAAATGAAAGAAAAGAGGGGTACCCCAGGACAAATCCCTGAGGCACTCTACTTTTCGCTCTCCTTTCTTCAGTGTGAATTCCATTCACCACTATCCTCTGTAGTCTGTCAGTCAACGAATTTCTGATCCAGTTTACCACCTTGGGACCCATCCCCAGACTGATCAGTTTATTCACAAGCCTCCAATGAGGAACAATATTGAAGGATTTGTTGAAATCAAAGTAGGCCACATTCATCGCATGCCTTTGATCTAGTTCTCTGGTCACCCAGTCAAAGAAAGCAATCAGATTCATTTGTCACAATCTTCCCTTTGTAAAACCATGTTGCCTTGGATCTCGGAATCCATTGGATTCCAGAAAGACCACTATCCTTTTTTTCAGTAGTATCTCCATTACTTTTCAGACCACCGAGGTACAGCCTGTAGTTTACCACTTCTGCTCTGTAAGCTGTACCTCAGTGGCAGGAAAGGATGGCGTTGGGGATGATGAAGAAGTTGTGTGTGGAGGCTGTAATTTGGGAGGGGAGTTGGGTAGAGGAGTAGTTGCAGGTGGCTAGTTTTGTGAGGGTGGGGGAGTTGGGTAAGAACATAACATAAGAACTGCTATCCTGGGTCAGATCAAAGGTCCATCAAATCCAGTATCCTATTTCCAACAGTCACCAATCCAGGTTACACTTTTTTGGCATATCCCAAAAGTAGCTGGATTCCATGCTCTTTATCTCCAGAGATAAGCAGTGGATTTCCCCAGGTCTACTTTAATAACAGTTTATGGACTTTTCCTCCAGGAATTTCTGCAAACCTTTTTAAAACCCAGCTATGCTAACTGTTTTTAGGGTCGTTGGAGTAGTTAGGGATGGTAGGATAGTTGTGTGTGTGTGTGAGTTGAATGGGGTGGCTAGCTGGGAATATGAAAGTAGGTTTGGAGGGGGGAGAATAGAGAATAGGAGAGAGACAATTTTATTTTTTTATACTTTATTTTTATAAATTTAGCAAATACTCTTCATAAAAGTAAGTGAACAGAAAAACATCATACAACAACAAAATAAATCCCCAAGAAACCAGGATCTCCCACAATATTACAAAAACAAAGTTTGTCCATATCAAAGGTAACAGATCCAAGAGAAAATAATTGTACAACAAAGCAAATGAAAAAAAAACAACCTGAAAATGCATACTCCGATAACACAGATCCAAGCAGGCCTTACAGTGGTGCCTGTGGAACAGTTACATGAGTTTTAATTTGCTCCCATGCCCCAATAAATTCAGAAAGCTGTCTAGGCTCGAAAAAAACATAAATTTTTTCCATCATACAAATACAAGGAAAATGCAACACAAACTTCATCCCCAAAGTTAAAACCCTGTGGTGCAGGGCCAGAAAATACTGGTGCCGTTTTTGTGTGAACCTGGAGAATCAGAAAACATGTGGATCTTCGAGCCAAATAAAGCTTATTCATTGAACGAAAATAAAGCTTAAAGACTACATTGCGGTCAAACTCTAAGGCAAATATCAAAATCAAAGTAGTTCTCTGGGTAACTACCTCCAAAGAGGACTCAAGGAACTCCATGAGGTTGTCCCCTGACCCACAGATGAATTAATACCTCCTGAAGAGAGGTATTGAGCCTTAACCAAAGGAGGAAGGTTCCCAGAATCCATACCCAACACCTGAATCAAATATATCTTAACCATTTGAATAGGAAGTACAAGGGGAGACTTGGGGAAGTTCAGTAACTGAAGATTGTTTCATCACATCTGGTTCTCAAGGGTTCCATATGCTGTGTATCAATATTACTGTCCTTCACCAAGGCATTACCTATGACCTGAAGAGCACCTAATTTTGACTTAAGGACATCAACTCTTCCAGAAAGGGAATCCGATGCCTGAGAGTGTTCCACTACAGCTTGCGATACAACAGCTATATCACCCACAAGTCTATTTGATACAGTCTGCAGGGACATATTAAAGACCTGAATACATACCACAGTGACTCCATAGTCACAGCCTTTGGTCTCCGCACCTCACAAACCACAAACCCAGAAGCAGTTTCACCCAGCTTCTGTGCGATGACATTCACAGTTCTTCGAGCAGTGCTGGAAAACCCCCTGTTGCCCCTTCCCATAGGGAAGACGACACAGCAACTGGTACACCTCCTGGCAGGAGCTCCACATGAATCATTCTGGTCTGTGTAAGCCCCAGTGCACCAACAGCAGAAGCACTTCCGGGGTTGGGAGGTGGCTCTCGCACAATGGGGCTAAGCGAAGCCCTTTCACTGCTGCCTGAAGTGAGCCTGCTGAGCTGGCCCGGAGAGAGTGGTGCCGGGGAAATTGAAGACACACCAAAGCTGTCCAAAGTGGTCTGACAAAGGTGCACAGAACCAACGCTTTCCAGGAGGGTAAGCTTCCCTTTTCCCTTCCTCTTGCTCATTGTCAAATAGGCAGAGGGAACTGCCAAAACACCAGCACACCAATTGTAAGGCTGAGAGCATCTGCAGATGCACAACATCACAGCACCATCTTGGATCCACATCTCCCCGAGAAGCAATTTTAAAGGAAGAAGTTCCTAAATGCTTTGTTTCACCATTTCACTGTTTCTATGCTGCAGGAGCTAGAACTGCTTCTCCCACAGAAATGCATTGGGCATATTCTTGGGGGGAGGGGTGTCTTTCTTTGCAACCCCTGGTCCAATCTGGCTCATTTTCAAACTTGCAGCAAAATATTTAGATGCGCTAACTCAGAGTTGGTCAGTGGAGGTTGTAAACAGGGGCGCTGGTCGTGAATGGCCACAGTCTTAGCAAAGGCAAAATATTATTATGACTTGCAAAGGATTGTGGGGAATGTAGTTCACTTATACCAGAATCAGCCGTTCACAAAATAATGAGTTGTGATGCTCGAGTGTAAGCAAAGAAAAACAGATTTTATTCATGGGGTTCATTCTCCCACACAGATTTACTTGGTAACACAAAAGGACATTTGCTTCAAGTATTGTACTCAGGAAAAACAAAACATGATATAAGGTAACTGAACTTCTTAAACAAAAATCAATAAAGACCTTGATGGGAAACAGAAAAGGTCTTTTTGATGGCTCCTGCTAATGACTTTCTTAGCAGTGCTCCAAAAGCAAAAACAAAACCCAAAAGTAACAAAAAAACTGTTCTTTATCAAGGATAACTTTCTTCTATTTACACACACAAAAAAAAGACAAGTTTCCTTCCAGAGCTCACGTGCACTTGTGCCTGGCTCAATTACCAATAATTAGCCAGCTGCAAACCCCTTTGCTGGTTCACTCTCTCTAAGTGGCTCAATCCTACCCTAAAGCTTTCTGCAGAGACTTTTCTGGGTAGATAAAAGAACAAGTTATAGTTCCTTTTGGTGGTTGTTGTATTAGTGAGAAAGTACTTTAAAACAGCAGCCTAGACAGAGAGCAGTCCATGTATTGTCACCAGCAGTGGCTGAATTGTGGCGCAGGCAGCCAGTCACACTGCTGGGCCTGACCTATCTTTATGAAAAGTAGTAGTTGTGAGTCCGAGTAGTCAGGTTTTCAACAAGGATTTTTATTCCCCTCCTGGGGTTGGATTTTCAAAAGTAGTACAAAACACAAGAACTTAAAATACAGCCATGCCTCTGGCAAACTGAAGAAGAAAACAAAATACAGCTTCTTGCTTTAACCAAAAATCATGAATTACATCAAACAGAATCAGCTGATATGCTGGCAGTCTCTTCTATGCTTTCCAGCTCTCTACAAGGCACTCTTGTCTTTAGCTAACGCAGAGAAGAACTGATATCAGCCATCAATAAAGAGCAATCCATTTCTTCAACACATGGAGTTAAACTACTTGGTTCTGTAATCATCGGTTCATCAAACAAAGTATTTTCTCTAGGACAGAAAGTCTGAAACTTCCTCAATTCAGTATCTCTCTCTGAGCTCTCGGGACAGCCCTCTTCACAATAAGGCAGGTATTTATCACACAGCTGGTAAAAGCAGGACGGAGAAACAGCTCTGTCTAAACAAGCTTTTTCCTTGTAACTTTTAAACCTCCTGCCTCTTGTACTTAACGGCAGCTCATAGCAATGTCCTGTTCTGGTAATGGAAGACTTTTCTTTTGGAAGCCTCCTGCAGGGTTTTAGGAGCATACATTCATCCTCATCAAGCATACAGATATCCTCAACATGATTACTTTCCCTCTCACAGGGTTGTAAGTATTTTAAGCAGCTCTGCTTCTCAAATATATATGGCTTGTTACCAACTGCCTCACGTTCCTTCCACTGAGCTTGGTGCCTGGGAAAATCACACTGCTTCAGAGGTGAGTGTTTCCTGTAACTAACCTCTCTTGGTGAAGGTAACCTTGTTTCCTTTTGATAATCCCTCCGTGGCTTTCTGCTCCAAGGTTCAGGCAGTTCAGAGTCAGTATAAGAGTACTCTGAGCCTCCGTCTGAGACCTGCAAGTTTCCTCCAACTTGCCAAGCTCCTGCAGCTTCCTGATCTCTCTGCTCCTCGTCTCGGTCCTGCTCTTGGTCTAACTCTGTCTGCTTTGGACATTTTTTATACAGCTTTAGGGGCGTTTTCTTGCCCATGTGAAAACTGTTTTCCTGATCAACTGGGGAGTGTTTGCTAACTAGGCGTGACTGCAGACCTCGTGTCTCAGCTTGTTTTGGTTGCCTATAGTAACTAGGAAGCTTCTGATCTACCTGCCTGTCAGAATCTGAGCTATACACAGCAGATTTCTGTGTTCTTAAGGCACAGGGCAGATCTTCCGTGTCACAGTATTCTAACTGATCATTTGAGATATCTCCTTCTTCCTCAAATATCATGGAATCAATATCATGGTCTGGCTCAGAGGAATTCCTTAATTGATCACTCTCAGGATAATATTTGTTTCCCTGCTGTCTTCCTGGAGAAGAGCTAGGGCATAGATCAAAGTTCATACCTGAGCTTCCTTTGCTGTTAGGTTTCCTCTCCTGGTATCCTGGCCAGTAAGTAGTCCAGCTTTTATGTCCAGCCTTCCAATCAAGATCCCTGGACACTGGGTCTCTCTTCACAAACTTTCTTGCACCGGTCTTAGGGCCCCTTCCAAATGCAGCCGTCTCCTTCAAAAGGTGCCGTCTGGGAATTCCTGGCTTTATAACCCCACTCCTCTGGCTTCCTCCAGTCCAATGGAGTATGCTTGCCTCTGGAATCACACCCAACACAAGTACTGCTGTGGGCTCCTTCTTTAGACCTCCAAGATGTCTTTCTCTTCTTCCTTCCACGTTGCTTCTGCTGTGGTAGTCCTCTCTCCTCTTTCTGTCTGCTCTCCTGGTTCTCTGAGTTCCGTCTGTTCTGTCTGCTCTCCTGGTTCTCTGAGTTCCGTCTGTTCTGTCTGCTCTGTGTAGAATATGTTTTACTTTTAACGTGCTTAGAGGAACACTCCACCCTAGCACAGCCCAGCTGTGCTGAATCAAGCCCTGCCCTTGGAGATGAGTGATTGGGGATTACCTCATAGCTCTCCTGATTGAACACACGTTTCCCCACTTCAGCTCTTCTAGAGGCTGTTTGAAACCTGGTGCATTCTGGGACTGGTAGTCTTTTATGAAAACATTCTGTTTTAGTATTTCTACCAGCAAAGACAGGTTGCTTGTTCAGAGCCAATTCACCTCTTTTATAGCTCCCTCCTGAACTATGATAAGCTTCCTTATCACAAGGTAGAAAAAGAAAGGGACAGGGAACAGTTAGCAGATTTATTTTCCAACCTATTTATACAGGGCTGGCACTAACATTAGGCAAACTAGATCACCTGGAGCACCAGGCCTCCAGGGGCACCCACTGCCACACCTCTCCAGGGTCTGCAGCAGCGTCAATGGCTCCCAAACTGTAATGCAGTGCTTAGGAACACACTCCGGCACTGTATCACAGATCCTGTCTTTTATTATGTGCTGTTTTCACTTTTCTCTGACACAGACTTCCTGTTTGCCTGCTCCTGCTGCAGGCCCCGAAGAGTGGGAGGGGTGGGGCAGGATGGAGGGCGCATCTAAGGGTGCCTCCATTCCTTGCATCAACACTCTATATATACAGGTTAAATCAGTGGAGCTGCAAGATATGCAATTTCAGATACTTTAGTATCTGTCTAGAGCTAAGGGAGTGAAAATGAGGCTATGGGATACAGATATTTGTATCAAATGTAAAGTTAAGGTGGGTGTGCTTATCCACTTTTTCCTAGAATGAGTACACAGATCCTTTAACTGTGTACAAAGAGAGCATAGTACAGACCAAACAGTGTAGACCCAAGTGCACTGAAGTTATAGTTTGCTAATGTTTCGGGATGATGAACCTATGTTGAACAGCAAAGTGCCTAAGGCTAAGCATAGTTTTATTCAAATTGCATTATTAGTGGTTAAGAAGATTATTTTGTAGAACCAGATAGCAGTGCTGAGCTCTCCTTCCAGCACTGGAAAAATAAAATGCATGAAATTGCCTTATTCAAGCTACACCAAAATAAAGAAATCACAAAGGGTTCACAAGACGCCCTTGAAGGATGACAACCGGAAACACTTGATACAGAGTCCTGAGTTAGGATTCGAAACATGCACGTTGTGTATATGATTCTGTGATTAGATATTCTAATTGAAGCAAACCTGGGCTCATTAAAAGCGTTTCTGCTGAAGACATCAGCGTTTCTGAGATGTGTGGTTCTTTGAGTTTTTGAGAGAAAAACGGATGTTTTCAGCATTCGAGAGATATAAATCATTTCTCCTGCTGTTTCGTCCGACAATAATTTTAATAGATTTTGGAAGGTGCTGCTATTTTGTGATTTCCTTATTTTGGTATTTATGTTAATCACATGTACGTTTTTTTGTGTATTTATTCAAACTACAAGCATACGAAAGTAGAACAAAACATGAGTGACTGTTTTGTAAGAAGCAAGGGCATCATTTTGAGGTAGCAAACCCCATAATTTAGAGGGGGACCTTCCTTCTCTCACCCTAAGAATAACTCAGCCAACATGAATAACTTATACCCCACCCCTCCTCCCCTCTACCCACCCACCCCCTGGCACTCAGTCTCTTATAGCTGTCATCTACTCATTACCTCTCTTATTCACAGGTGCACCTAATCCCCTGTGGGCTCTCTCCCACCTATCTTTTTGTTCTGGCCTCTGTTCTCCTCTCCATTCCTCTTCTACGGCTCCTCATCACTTTGTCTTCCTATTCTTTATACTCCCTAATTGTCTCCCCTCCTACCAACACCTTCACTCCTCCCCTTATCTCCCCTTTACCATCCTCATTTCCCCCTCCATTCTGTCCTCTACCCTGTCATCAGCTCTTGAGCTTCACCACTTTATCCCTCTCATTTAGCCATCTCCTCTCTCTCTAAGACAACCTCACCCTCGTTTCCACTGTACTGTCTCCTCACTGCCCTGTACTGTTCTACTCCTTTTCCTTCTCTCATCCGTAGATATTAACCTCAAACCTGGCCCCCCTAGACTTTTGTCACACTCTGAGAAGAGATCTTCATGCCTCTAATTTTATTCATATCCCTCTCCTTTCCCCTTCCTCTCTCCCTTTCTCATGTGGAATGCACACTCTTTCTCAAATAAACTTACTTTTACTCATGATCTCTTTATCTCTAATGCTCTCCATCTTCTTGCTCTGAGAGCTGGATCCTCCCAGAAGACACGGCATCTGTCGCTACTCTCTGTGATGGTGGTTATCAGTTCTCCCACATGCCTTGGCCCACTGGCCATGGTGGTAGTGTTGGGCTTCTACTTTCTCCTTCCTGCCAATTCCAACCCCTCCTGCTGCCTCAGTCTCATTCCTTTCCCTCCTATGAAGTTCACTCCATCCGCCTTTTCACTCCACTACCTCTCCAGGTAGCTGTTATTTATCAACCTCCTGACAAGTCTACTTCTACCTTTCTCACTGACTTTGACTCATGACTTTCCTTCTTTCTGGATTCCTCTTCCCCCACTCTTATTCTCGGGGATTTTAACATTCATGTTGATAACCCCGCTGATCTTTATGCTTTAAAGCTCCTTTCCCTTACCTCCTCATTTTACCTCCAGCTTTGCTCTACTGCCCCCACTCACCAGAATGGACACTGCCTTGACCTTGTATTTTTCTCTAATTGCTTACCCTCAAACTTCTGTACCTCAGTTCTTCCCTTATCTGACCATCACCTGCTAAGCTTCACTCTTTATCACCTGCCGCCTCAACCTCTCTTGTCTCTTCCAACCACTTTAGAAATCTTCATGCTATTGATCCTTTGGTTTTCTCCTCCACTGTTTCATCATCTCTTTCCTCCTCTATGTCATCTGAGTCTGTGGATGAGGCAGTAGCTTCCTATAACGCTGCACTCTCCTCTGCTCTGGATGCTCTCCGTCCGCCATTGCCACATCCTGTGAGGTATACTGTACCCCAGCCCTGGCTTTATTTCACTACCCGCTATCTACATTCCTGTGCCCATTCAGCTGAGTGAGCTTGGCTCAAATCCCGCTCCCTTGCGGACTTTCTACACTTCAAATTCATGCTTGTCTCTTTCCAGTCAGCCATAGCACTTACCAAACAAGACAATTATGTCCATCTGACTAACTCTCTTGCCTCTGACCCTCGCTGTCTCTTTACTACTCTCAGTTCTCTCCTCATGGTGCCTCCGCCTCTGACCCCTCCTTCCCTTTCTGCCCAAACCCTGGCTGACTATTTCCATGACAAAATCCAAAAGATCACCCTCCAATTCCCCACAAAGTCAGCTACTTCCCCTCCTTCCCCTCTGCTACCCTCTCTTCTTTTTCTATGATCTCTGAAGAGGAAACCACACACCTTCTTTCCTCCTCCAAACTCACTACCTGATCCTATTCACACCCATCTAAGCCCCATCTTCTCCACCATTGTCCCTTCCATCTCTCATATTCTCAATCTATTGCTCTCCACTGCAACTGTCCCTGCAGTCTTCAAGCATGCTGTAGTTACACCTCTCCTCAAGAAACCCTCACTTGATCCTACCTGTCCTTCTAATTATCGACCCATCTTCCTCCTCCCCTTCATTTCTAAATAACTTGAACATGTGGTTCACCGTCATTGCCTTGACTTTCTCTCCTCTCAAGCCCTCCTGGATTCTTTACAATCTGGCTTTCATCCTTTACATTCTACTGAAACGGCTCTTGCCAAAGTCTCCAGTGACTTGTTACTGGCAAATTCCAAGGGCCTTTACTCAGTCCTCATCCTTCTTGACCTCTCTGCTGATTTTGACACTATTGATTACAACCTTCTCCTTGATATCCTGTCCTCACTTGGTTTTAAGTGCTCTGTACTATCTTGGTTCTTTTCTTATTTCTCCCATCGCTGTTTCAGTGTTTGTTCTGGTGGATCCTCCTCTGCTGCTATCCTGCTCTTAGTTAGTGTACCCCAAGGATCTGTCTTGGGTCCATTCCTTTTCTCTCTATACCCAGTCCCTTGATGCACTCATCTCTTCCCATGGCTTTCAGTGCCATCTTTATGCTGATGACTCCCAGATCTACCTCTCTACACCTGAAATCCCTCCGGCAATCCAGACCCGAATCTCTGCCTGCCTTTATGACATTGCTGCTTGGATGTCTCACCACCGCTTGAAATTGAACATGGCCAAAACCAAGCTTCTTATTTCCCCCCCCTAAAACCTCCTCTCCTCTTCCTCCTTTCTCAGTCTCTGTGGATAACTCTCTGTTTCCTCAGCTTGCAACCTTGGGGTTCTGTTTGACTCCTCTCTCTCCTTCTCCACACACATCCATCTGATAGCTAAGACTTACCGTTTCTTTCTCTATAACATCAGCAAAATCTGCCCATTCCTTTCTGAACACACTACTAAGACACTTATCCACTCCTTAATCACCTCCCGTCTAAACTATTGTAACCTACTCCTTGCTGGTCTCCCTTTGAATCATCTCTCTCCCCTTCAATCTGTTCAATCCCTCTTCTCAAGTCACTTTGCTGCTCCCTATCCATTTTCACATCCAGTTCAAACTTCTCCTGCTGACCTATAAGTGCATTCACTCTGCAGCTCCTCACTACCTTTCCTCTCTTATCTCTCCCTACACCCCCCCTCGGGAACTCCGCTCTTCTGGAAAATCGCTTCTATCTGTGTCCTTCTCTTCTATTGCTAACTCCAGACTGCTCCTTATAGATTCAGGCGTGGGGTCCTCCCTGTGATTCTATAAAGAATCATTACAAAAGAGCGGTAGTCCAAATCCAGAATAAATCTTCTACAGTAGGCTTCATTTTGGAGATGTTCCTTCAAAGTCCTAGGCACATCTGGTCCATAGGTGAGCTCCATCTTGTTCGTTGGAAGAAATTGTTATACAAAATCATGTGACATTGTTTACCTTTGCTTAGCCTCAATAAAAATGTGTACAGAGAGCAAGACTTTACCAATTATTCTTGTAAGCACTACTTCTTCTAGCAGTGGCCAACTGCTTCTCATAGATCTAGCAATAATTCAGAGATTAGTCCCTCATATCATGACACCAGACATCACTCCAGATTCTTCAGCAGCATCCTTTCTCACCATGGGCTGTGCCATGCACATCTTAGATAGAGCTTTTTCAGTGACTGTCTACCCAGGCTTCACTGCTGCGCATACATGAGTAGTTCCGCGGGAATCGCTGATCTTTATCAGGAGTCTCCATATTCAATAACATATCATTCACAGTAGTTTTCTTCTTCGGCCTATAGGATTCAGTGTATACAATATATAATTTGTAAAAACTCAACTCTCCACTACAGCATCTCTCTTGATGCCAAACAATTGCAAACAAGCACAATTATTCATCCCTAATGACAGTCTTAAATTGTTGAACAGAATTATATTATCTATTGTTAATTACAATACATCTATAGCTAGCACTAAATTATTACATAGCTAGCCTGTAACATACTTATTTTCATCCACATTCCTAAGCTTATTCTGTCTACTTGCCAAATCAAATGTTAGCATGTGGCCTGATAGACACATTTCTTTTTCCTGTCAGGAACACAATTGTACATATTCATATCACTAATTATATTTGTGATGTATTCTCCAGCTATAACAATATACAAGATATAGTCAATCTGGTTATTCAAGGGATAACAAACATTAAAACTAGCAGTTTATGACAAATAATTTAAACTCATTTAAATTGTTTGTCAACAATTATTAGGAAAGCTGTCTTATCTTAGGTGATGGTTCAACTCACATTACTTTAAACATTATCAGTAATATACCCTTTTCCTTTTTATGTTATTTTTTTAATACTACTTTCCCCACTAATCGCAACAGTTCACATTGCAACTAAAACTTGGTACAGCACATAAAACAGGAACGTTGATAACTTGGAATTTTTCTTTCTAAGGCAATGAGGGGTTAAGTGACTTATCCAAGGTCACAAGGAGTGCTAGTACTCTAGTCATTAGACTACTTCTCTATTCCATTCTAATTCGCATAGACATCTAAGCTCACAAAAGAAGGAACATTTACATAAGGGTAAAACTTTTTAACACCAAATTTGAACCAACTATAAAGTCAATTACCACTTCTTAATGGCTTAACAGTTTTATCTTTGTTACACTGTTTTCAGAACAAAACAGCATAGTAGTAAATTATCAGCATATAGAGCTCCCCATGCAAGAAGCCTGAGCAACAATTATTATTGATGATCAAATGAGCAGATAAGAGCTCTAGAAAGAGGGAACACTTCAGCTGGTTGAGCACTAGCAAATAACAAGCAGCCGACTCTGCACAGAATCAACTCCTATAATTGCATCAGTTCTCCTTATTCATTGCGCAAAGCAGAACCATCAGTACATAGTGAGATCAAACAGTAACAATCTAGAGCTGGAAGAAAGCTGGATTTTCCAAGTGTAAAAGATACGAAAACTGAATGGGAGGCATGTTAAAGTACTAGAAAATCAGTAATTTGGATTGCAAAGACTACTGCTGCCAGAAACTGAAAGCATGGAGGCATTCCTGCTACAACAGGGCAACAAAAGTCTGAAAAATAGCCCAGTGGCTTAAGTCCAGTGGGAAATTTCTGAGCAAAAACACAAACAGCAGCAATAGAAGAGTTAGCGTATTATTAAATCACACTTGCAATTAACAACATCAATTCTGCAGAGGTCTTTCCATAATAACTAAAACATACACGACATGAAAATTTAAGATCACTCCTCCAATCAACTCCTGCAGATTAGTTTAAAAGAGACTAGGAAAAACATCAGCATTTTTTCTTCAGACATTCTTACTCATACACTATCATAGTTGTAATTTTCAACTAGTCCACTATCACAAAAGAAAAATAAAACATAATACATATATTCACCATACTGTTTTAATTACTTAATTCACTTGTTTGAATGTAGTTGTATCATTCACTTTTTCCCTTTAAGTAAACAAACTTGCTTGACTTAACTTGACAAGCAATTCAATTTTTTTTTCCAGTTAAGTTACTAACTTCTCTTTCCTTTAAACACTTAATTTTTTTAACCTTTATCACATCACACAATTTATCAAATATCTAAATACATCAAAGCATGGAAGATCTTCCCATTCATTCACATCAATTATAACTAAAAATACAATTTGGAGAATATATCATCAATCATTTTTTCCAAAATATCCAGAGACATAAGAAGCACCGAGTAGTGTTTCTAATAATATTTTTCAGCATTTGCATTATTACACATAGAATGGAATCAGTAGATAAATTCTCATAACCCAAAATAAGTTCAGATCCATGACCTAGAAAACAAAACTTATTTACTATACATACACAAGTAAACAAAATAGTTAATCACATTTGGAGTTTTTTTTAACTTCCCCAATAAGGCTTATGGTTAGTCTAACAAAAGAAAATCTTACCACAATTGCTCAAGACTTTCTTCCTGCTATTACTGCAGTCATGCCAAGCTGTTATCTGTGCCGGAAACCTCCAAATTATTACTGCAGTAAATAACAAAACTTATACTGCACAGCACACTTCCCTAACAAACAAACTTCATACTACAATTATGACATGAAAATTAGTCCTTCAAAACATTGTTTGATTAATTCTATTTTGTCATAGAGCAATGATTTAAGTTTTTCCCTGTAAGTTTCAGTTTCTTCTATATTTACACTATCCATCCTAAACACTTGATTTTTAAATTTTTCAAAACACAGAGTCAGTGGCTTGCTGCACTTTTTCAGCCTTAAACTGCCACCAACCATACATGACACATTCGTGACTGGTATGAGGCCACCCCAAATCATTAAGGGCCATCTCATACTGTAACCAACACAATTTGTCCTCCTGAAAAGTTCCACCATAGTTCCACACCTGCCAGATTCAAATTCTTCCTCCTGAAAAGCTCCTTTTATTAAAGAAAAAGGGGAAGTAACAGTCATTTATTATAAACGTGAAATAACACAAGGTGTCGCCAAAGTTCTTTTTACAGAGTAAGATGTGATTACAGTGTATTAGATGAAATTTACTTGATTATGACAAAATTATTTATAATTGCAAAGTTGCAAAAATTATGTTGTGTCAGCATTGACTGTACAATGAACTATGGTTGCACAGTTCACAGCCTATGTTTACTCTTTATGCTTGCGTTAACAATGTTCCAAACTATTTTAAAGACGGTTACACAGAACTCATGATCATGACATCCTATTCTATTTAAGAGGAAGTAGGTGAAAAGCCAAACTTCTAAACACATTCTGTATCAAGAAATTCATCCATCTTCAATTACATATTGGGGATTCTGGTATCCCCTTTATCTGTCCATTTCTACACACCTTGCTGCATCTTACGCCTGGAACAAACTACCTGAGTCTGTACGTCAGAAGCCTTCTCTGATCCTTTTCAAATCCAGGCTGAAAACTCACCTCTTCACTGCTGCTTTTGGATCTTGACTCACCTGATCTCCTTGTGTTGTCTGTCTTGACTAGATTGTAATCTCTAATGAGCAGGGACTGTCTCTTACATGTTTGTGCAGCACTGCATGCATCTTGTAGTGCTATACAAATGCTCAGTAGTAGTAGTAGAAGTATGCATCTGATTTTTTTTTGTACATAGGCAAAGAAACAGATGTGTAAGAAATAACAAAACAAAGTGAAATACGAGTGCAGGAGACAACCTGAGAAGAGAGGTATAGTGGCAGGGAGTCTGATTCCTGCTACCAGAAGATGACAAGGAGTTGGCCCACTCAGACTCTAAAAAAGTCAGCATGGTGGGTCCACCACCAGGAGAAGGAGAGGAGTCAGCCTAGGCCTGAAAAAAAGTGAGTTTGAAGAGAAGGAGGAAGAAGGAGAGAAAGGAAAGTGCAAGGAGTGGGAAGAGAATGGTGGGATGGGGGAAGGAAAATGTTTACCATGTAGGGGGAAAGAAAGAATCCTTCCCTTATATGCAGGCAGGTGCACACACATCCTTTGTACTGTCCTTCCCCCTCCCCAGAGCTCCCCATCAATCCTCCCCCACTCCCCCCATCCCATGCACACATATTCCCCCTCACACACCCAACTGTTTCCTACTCCCACCACATACACTTTGCCACCATACAGATATCCCTTCCACACCCCCATACAACTGCACAACCCACCATCACAGAGAACCACATTCCGCAGACACACACTCTTCCTATATATACAAATATACACACCACATCTGTCACGCATACATGCATTTCATATCCCCCTTCAACTACATAGCTGCTGCAATACTCTACAAAGTCTACCATATGTCTATATGGGGGACTCATTGTGATGAGCCATGGCAAATTGTCCTTGTAGAGGATCAAGGGCTCAGTGGATAGATTGGAGGGGTTGGGAGGCTGCAAGGAATGTGTGCAATGTCTGTATGAAGAGTATGGTATGTATATTTCTTCCTTTGGGAAGGGTCTAAGTCTGTATCTGTGGTGATATGAAGGGTTGGGGTGTGTCTGCAGTGTGAGAGAGGTTTTGGTATTGAGAGGTGGGTGTCAGGAGTGTATAGGAATTTCTTCTCATTTGCACTCTTCCTTTACTCACATCCTCTCTTCTCCCTGCCCTGATCTTGCACTCTCCCTGCCTCCATCCCTTTCCCCTTTTACTTCCCCTAAATTACTTGCACTCTTGCCGACTGCGCTCCTCACATCCCCTTCTATTCCCTATAACCCTCCCTTTTTTTCTATTTATCTTCTTTATTGCATTTTCACTTTTCCAACACAACCATAGAATCAAAAACAAACAATCAAAACGTTCTACCAAAAATAAGAGCAATACACAATCAGAACGCTGGGCATTAGTGCCAGATGAATTTCAAAACCTTAAGAAAAGTACAAGACACACATCAGCCTTAAGTTACCCTTAACTCCCGCAGATCCCCCCGCTCAAATTCAGCATCATGACATTAATCTGCAAACTTATATGAAGGTAACAGTAATTGCACTAAGGATGCTAGTAAGAAGAATGCACCCCCGGGCCCCCGCACCCTCTCAACCGCATCATCTTCCAGGGGTCTAGGGTAATGATTCTGAAAACACTGCCAGAGCCACTTGTAGCACAGCCACTGGGGTGTTTTGTAGGCACCATACACCACTTGCTCTGCCCAGGCAATATCATGCATATTTGTCCAGTGCTTAAAAACTGGCACTTTGTCCCGAATACAACAATTCAAAATAGCCTTTTTCACTCCCCACAAGTCAATCAAGACAAACTTGCTTTCTGCCTTCCTTAGATTTTCTTCTTTCAATGGGGCATGATTTCCCAGCATTAACAAAGCATAGGTCCAGTTGATGCATTGGTGGACAGTCTCCTCCAGACTCTGCAGGGCCTTTCCCCATATTTCAGTAAGAGTATAACACTCATGTTGAAATGTGTTTATCCCTGTTTTACATTTTTCACACCGCCCAGAATCCCACATGCCCCTCTGGGCCCCTTTCGGGTAAGATAACCCCTGTGTAGGATATGAAACTGCATTTCCTAAGCAGCCATTACACAGTGTCTTGGGAATGTGCATAAAGTAGTGCTCTAAGTGTTCTTTCTCCACACTTTCTGCCACATCCTCCCCACACTGTTTTGCTAATCCCTGCAAGATCTGCGGGCCCAGCATTTTTCTGAGCAGTTTATACCATGTAGAAAAATGATTCCACTGGATGGATAAATTCTGAAAATCCTCATCAGCCTCTGTTATCTCTACTGCTCCTGGGTACGAGTTTAGCACTTGTCTCCAGTAATGTCTGAGTTGCATATAAAGTAAATAATGCACCTGGTCAATCCCAAAGGCAGTGTACAGCTATTCAAAGGAGGGAAAGACACCATTTCCTAGAGCCCAGAGGTTACCTAAGTCTACCCTATGGCCTTGGCACCATTCCTTATATTTAGTATTTCTCCTCCTTGGCTCAAAACCAAAGTTGTCCGTAATTTGCAGGAAGGGGGATACCCCCCAGCTACGAGTCCCTTTTCCTGCCCAACACTGCCAGGCTTTCTGAAGAGGCTCCACTAATGTCTTATATCCCAGCTACTCCAGCTCCACCCTGGGATAATGTAACATTTAACAGTCTAAAAGATTTACTCCAGGTTTATTTATTTATTTATATTCTCTTATATACCGCGCTATTCTGCATCAGTGCGGTTTACAATAGTTCCCCAGGTGTCCAATAGTTCCCCAGAAGCATACCTAGCCACCCGTAACTGATATAGGCCCTTTTGTCCTTCCAGACAAAAGTCCGAATTATACTCTTCAGCTAATCCTCTTCCCCTTTTTTGACCTATATCGGTAATATTTGCAGTTGGTACAGTATCTTGGGGATCATGACCATACATTGACAATGGTAAATCTGCCCATTTTATGCAGAGATTTTTGACCTGGCTAATCTTTTCCTGGGTATGTTTTGGTACATTACTTTTAGATCTCAATGCAAGTAGATGCCCAAATACTTTAAAGGTCCATCAGACCACTGAAAAGGTTGGGCACCTTGTACTCCAGCCTCCCCCCTCCCCCCCGTGTCACAATCTCTAATTTCTTGGCATTGATGTGTAAAGACCTTCCCTTTCTTCTTACCCTTTGAACGCCCTATGCCCTCAACTTCTTTAGCTGCCGGTGGGCCCTTTTTCAGTGCTATAGCTCTCCTCCTTTTCTCATGCTGGCAGGCAATGGGTCTTTTATGCTTCCTAGAGGCACAGCTTGCCTCATGCCAGTAGGTGTACCTTAAGGTAGAACACATATTTCTGATTAGTATTAATCGCATAAGAATAATTTTTCCGTGTGATTTCAACTCTGCCCAATAACATCAGTAGAGAATTTCATTATGAAAATCGTGAAAAGATTTTAAATCAGTACTGCCTGTACAGAATGGCCGTTTTCTAAAGCAAGAGTGCATCTTCTACAAATAAATCAATCTTTAAAGTATGAGCAAATCCCCCTTACATTTAATTTAAGATCTTGGACACATTTTTTCGATCCATTAATGGTCTTAGAGGTGAATAACATTTTTGCACATGTTTTTATGATGTGACAATTTTATAAATTTGATGTTGGCACAAGATAGTTTCTATTCATAATCCCTTATTTATTGTACAGTTTTTACTTTTTGAATTAATTTTGGTAGCAATGACTTTAGTGGTCCTTGAAACGTTTTACAAATAATCGTAAAATCTTAAATTCTTTTTTCATATTTAGTAATAGCTTGGTTATATTTGAGCTCCTCCTTTGCCCAGCATTGTTTGTTTTTTACATAGAAACATAGAAATATGATGACAGAAAAAGACCACATGGCCTATATAGTCTGTCCTTCCATAACAACTACAACAGTCCCCTTTTTACCTTTAGAGATCCTGTGTTTGTCCCATGCTTTTTTGAATTCAGTTACTGTCCTCATCTCTACCACCTCCACTGGGAGACTATTCCACGGATCCGCTACTCTTTCTGTAAAGAAATATTTCCGCATATCACTCCTGAATCTATCTCCCTTCACCCTCATCCCAGGTCCCCTCGTAGCAGAACTTGCTTTCAATTGAAAGAGGCTCTCTCCCTGAACATTTATGCCACGGAGGTATTTAAACATCTCAATCATATCACCTCTATCCCGCCTTTCCTCTAAGGTGTACATATTAAGATCCTTCAGTCTGTCCTCATATGCTTTATAATGAAGACCACTAATCATTTTAGTAGCCACCCTCTGCACAGACTCCATCCTGTTCACATCCTTTTGAAGGTGCGGTCTCCAGGATTGCACACTATACTCCAAATGAGGTCGCACCAAAGACTTATACAGAGGCATTATCGCCTCCTTTTTTCTGCTAGCCATTCCTCTCCGTATGCACCCAAGCATCCTTCTAGCTTTTGCCATCACCTTTTCTACCTGTTTAGCTACTTTAAGATCATCAAACACAACCACGCCTAGGTCCCGCTTTTCTTTAGTGGACAAAAGTACTTCACCCCCTATACTATATTGCTCCCTTGGATTGCTGCAGCCCAAATGCATAACCTTACAATTTTTTTTTCATTTTAAAACCTTTTTTTATTAAGGTAAAATAAGGTAATACAAGGCAATAAAACAATATACATTTCACAATAATGTTATACCAAATAGTAACTCCCAGCCCACAATATGGAATGTGAAACTACAAAAGTAAAAAGATAAAGAAAATATCCCAAAATGGAGCGGAAAATATAAACAGACTCCTTTATACTTAGCAAGAACCCCAGAAAAACTACTCTTTAACCGAACCCTTCAAAAAGGTTTCCAATTGCAATGAATCATAGAAAATATAAGATTTGCCTTGGTAAACAACGACACATTTACAGGGATATTTTAATACAAAAGTAGCTCCTAGAGCCAAAACACGAGGTCTGAATAAAAGAAAAGCTTTCCGTTTCAATTGAGTGCTACGACATACATCAGGAAACATCTGGATCGGTTGGCCAAAATACTTCTCCTGACGATACTTAAAGTAAGAACGTAATACTAATTCTTTATCCCGCTCTAATGAGAAAGTTACAAGTAAAGTAGCACGTGAGGGGATTTCCTCAATAGAGGTCTCCAGAAATTCAGATAAATCTAAGCTTGGTACATTCAAACGATCTATTTCTCTATGGTCGCCACCACCAGACTCCGAACCCAAAACAAGAGATTCTCTGATCCTGATGGGCAAATAATAAAGTTTTGATAGAATTATAGCATCGGGATCCGGTATTCTCAACACTTCCTTTAAATATTTAGAGAACAATATACTAGGTGAAAGGTAGTGTGTTCGGGGGAAATATAACAAGCGAAGATTCTTTACACGCAAAGCATTTTCAAACATTTCATCATGACGATGCAATAATAGAGAGTCTTGGACTGAAGACGCCAAGACTCCCTGTACAGAGGAAATTAAACCCTCCATCTTAACTTTAGAATGTTCCAAACTATTCAGTCGAGCCTGACAATCAGTTAAAGCAGTCACAGTCTCATGGGTAAATTTGGAAAGTTTCATTAAAGAAGAGTTCAAAGTCATCTCAGTCCGAGAGACAACTTGCCATATATCTTGTAAGGAAACATCTTTCAGTGGATTAGGAACTTCAACAGAGCAAGAGAAATCGAAAGGAGAAGGCACAACTGGGGCAACAGAGTTTACCCTTAGAAAGGCTGCTGGAAGCTGAACAAGTTCGGGTGCAGCATCCTCCCCGACTCTACGAGGAGAGCCTGCCCCCGACGGTAACGGCTCTATGCTGGGTGGAGTCATAACCCTACGCGGATGTGGAGACAAATCCTCGGAGCACAAACTTGCTGACATGGAGGACTCCGAAAGAGATTGGGCGGCAAGGGAGGACACCAAGGATTTCACATGACTATCCATGGGTCCTACGACCTTAACAGCCTTACTAGAAGACATTAATGAAGAAACCGATTTCTTCTTTCGCTTCCCCATACAGCACAAATATAGAAAGCAAATCAATACAACCTCCTATGTGCTCCGGAATGCTCCAATGTGCTCCGAAGGGGCGCCAAAGGGGCAGGACCAGCCCCTTAGGACACGCCCCTTCGGAGCACGTGCCCTTGGGCACGCGCCCGCGGTGCGCGTCCCGCGGTGGGGGCTCTGTTCTTATAGCCCACAGTGCTCACATGACCTCACGACGCCCCAGGAGAGAGAGCAGCAATCCACTCCAGTCAGGAAACAAATAAGAAGTAAAGCACACACTCCGAGTGCCGCGGTGGGGGCTTTGTTCTTATAGCCCAGAGTGCTCACGTGACCTCAGGACGCCCCAGGAGAGAGAGCAGCAATCCACTCCAGTCAGGAAACAAATAAGAAGTAAAGCACACACTCCGAGTGCCGCGGTGGGGGCTCTGTTCTTATAGCCCACAGTGCTCACGTGACCTCAGGACGCCCCAGGAGAGAGAGCAGCAATCCACTCCAGTCAGGAAACAAATAAGAAGAACACACTCCGAGTGCCGCGGTGGGGGCTCTGTTCTTATAGCCCACAGTGCTCACGTGACCTCAGGACGCCCCGGGAGAAAGAGCAGCAATCCACTCCAGTCAGGAAACAAATAAGAAGTTAAGCACACACTCCGAGTGCTGCGGTGGGGGCTCTGTTCTTATAGCCCAGAGTGCTCACGTGACCTCAGGACGCCCCAGGAGAGAGAGCAGCAATCCACTCCAGTCAGGAAACAAATAAGAAGTAAAGCACACACTCCGAGTGCCGCAGTGGGGGCTCTGTTCTTATAGCCCACAGTGCTCACGTGACCTCAGGATGCCCCGGGAGAGAGAGCAGCAATCCACTCTAGTCAGGAAACAAATAAGAAGTAAAGCACACACTCCGAGTGCCGCAGTGGGGGCTCTGGTCTTATAGCCCACAGTGCTCACGTGACCTAAGGACGCCCCGGGAGAGAGAGCAGCAATCCACTCCAGTCAGGAAACAAATAAGAAGTAAAGCACACACTCCGAGTGCCGCGGTGGGGGCTCTGTTCTTATAGCCCACAGTGCTCACGTGACCTCAGGATGCCCCGGGAGAGAGAACAGCAATCCACTCCAGTCAGGAAACAAATAAGAAGTAAAGCACACACTCCGAGTGCCGCGGTGGGGGCTCTGGTCTTATAGCCCACAGTGCTCACGTGACCTCAGGACGCCCCAGGAGAGAGAGCAGCAATCCACTCCAGTCAGGAAACAAATAAGAAGTAAAGCACACACTCCCACCTTACATTTTTTAACATTAAATCCCAGCTGCCAAATTCTAGACCATTCTTCAAGCTTAGCTAGATCCCTCCTCATGCTATCTACCCCTTCCTGGGTGTCTACTCTATTGCAGATTTTGGTATCATCTGCAAAGAGGCAAACCTTACCTGAAAGCCCTTCCGCTATATCACTAACAAAGATGTTAAAAAGAATCGGACCAAGGACAGATCCCTGGGGCACACCACTGATAACATCCTTCTCCTCAGAGTGAGCTCCATTTACTTGTACTCTTTGTCACCTCCCACCCAACCAATTTCTAACCCAAGCAGTAACTTTAGGGTCCATCCCTAGGGTGCTCAGTTTGTTTATAAGTCGCCTGTGAGGAACAGTGTCAACGGCTTTACTGAAATCTAAATACACCACATCTAGGACTCTCCCTCGGTCCAACTCCCTGGTCACCCAGTCAAAGAAATCAATCAGATTTGTCTGACAAGACCTGCCTCTGGTGAATCCATGCTGCCTCGGATCCTGTAATCCGCTGGACTCCAGAAACCTCACTATTTTCTCTTTCAGCAGCGTTTCCAATAATTTACTCACCACCGAAGTTAAACTAACCGGCCTGTAGTTTTCAACCACATCCTTACTTCCGCTTTGAACTTCTCTCCAGTCCTTTGGCACCATTCCCGACTCCAACGAGGCATTGAAAAGGGTCAGTCAGTGGAGCTGCTAGAACGTCCCCAAGTTCCCTCAGTATTCTCGGATGTATCCCATCCGGTCCCATCGCTTTGTCTACTTTAAGTTGAGATAGTTTCTCACGAACACAGTCTTTTGAAAATTGTTCAAGATGTCCTTTGCTTCTGTTCCTATTTGTGGGTGTTTTCTGAGGTCCTGCTCCTGGTGCTTCATCTGTGAACACAGAACAAAAATATTTGTTAAGCAATTCTGCTTTATCCTTATCAGCTTCTACATATTCCTCCCCTGCACCCTTGAGTCTGACAATACCACTCTTGCCCTTCCTCTTCTCACTAATATATCTGAAAAATGTCTTATCCCCCCATTTTATTGCATTGGCTATTTCCTCCTCCTTTTGAATCTTTGCCTTCTTGACTACTTTGCTAGCTTCTCTACGTTTTTCCAAATACAGATGCCTGTCTTCCTCTCTCTGTGATCTCTTGTATTTCATGAAGGCCTCCCTCTTTTTCTTCACTTTTTCAGCTACTTCTTTCGAAAACCATAGCGGTCTCCTTTTACCTTTATTTACCATTTTAACAAAAAGGTTGGTTGCCCTTAAAATATCCCCTTTCAGTTTTTCCCACTGTTTTTTTACATCCCTCAGCTGTTCCCATCCAACTAACGATTCCCTGAGGTATTGGCCCATCTTCGCAAAGTTAGTCTTCCTAAAGTCTAAGATCCTTGCCTTTGAATGGATTCTAACAGCCCTAGTCCTAATACTGAACCACACCATCTGGTGATCACTGGATGCAAAATGATCTCCCACTACAACATCAGAAACACTTTCACCATTGGTAAGCACCAAGTCCAGTATGGCCCCTTCACGAATAGTTCTCCCTGTAGAGAATCCAGGATCTCCTTACTTCTAGATGATACTGCAGGAGGAATGTGCCAGTCAACATCTGGCATATTGAAATCTCCTATCAGTAGCACTTCCCCTTTCCTAGCAATGCTGCGCATGTCTTCAATTAACTCTCTGTCCACCTCTTCCTCTTGTGAGGGAGGTCTGTATATCACACCAATGTAAATAGATTTCTCTTTCCCTCTTTCTAGTTTAACCCACAATGCCTCCCCTCTCCCTTTTAAGCTCTGTAATTCCAAAGCTTTAATAGTAGTTTTTACATATAGTGCCACTCCTCCTCCCCTACTTCCTACCCTGTCCTTTCTGAATAAAGTATAGCCAGGTATAGTTACATCCCAATCATGGTTTTCTGTGAACCATGTTTCTGTAACTGCCACTAAATCCAAGTCAGCCACTCCCACCAAAGCTTCAACATCAGGGATCTTATTTCCCATGCTACGGGCATTTATACACACTGCTTTCCATATGTTACCCCTGTTACCCATTTCCATAAAGTTATTTAATGTATCACCTACCTGGGGGCTTTCACTTACCTGGGGGCTTTCTTCATCCATCCCCAATGAATCTAGTTTAAAGCCCTCTTCAGTAGATTAGCCAGTCTACTACTGAAGACATGTTGACCTTTCTTGGACAGATGGATGCCATCTCTGCTCTGCAACCCTTGGAACAGCATCCCATGGTCTAGGAAACCAAAACGCTCTCGATGACACCATCCACGCAGCCATGCATTCATCTCCAGGATGCGAGCCTCTGTGCCTTGGCCTTTACCCTCAACAGGGAGGATTTAAGAGAACACCACCTGTGCACCTAACTGCTTCACCCTCTGTCCCAGAGCCATGAAGTCACTTTTGATACGTTCCGAGGTATACCTGGCAGTATCATTTGTTCCAACATTGGGTAATAGTCAGTGGGCTTGATGAGTCTCGGCAAACTCTCCGTAACATCTTGGATTTTGGCACCAGGCAGACAACATACCTCTCTGGGCATCAAGTCTGGTCGGCAGATGGACGCCACAGTACCCCTTAGAAGAGAGTCTCCAACCACCACTACCCTTCGTTTCCTTGTGGTCACTGATTCTGCAACTTTGGGGTACTCACAATCCTCTTTAACAACCTAGTCACAGGAATTGACAACATCCACCAAGGATTTGTCCTCATCTTTATGGACATCGCTGCCGCTTTTGACTTGGTGAACCATGAGATACTACTACTCCGTCTCAAGGAAAAAGGAATACAAGGCTCAGCGCTAGCATGGTGTAAATCTTATCTGGCCAACAGATGGCAACAAGTCAGAACAGGCTCCACCACCTCAGAGCCATTTCCACTGAAACAAGGTATGCCTCAAGGTTCGTCCCTATCTGCACTGACGTTTAACATCTACATGCAGCCAATCTGTGCCCTAATCCGCTCTTTCAATGTTCAATGTCTTGCCTATGCAGATGACATCCTGATGTACATTCCGTTCAAGATCGATCAACCAGACTTCTCACCAATATTAAGATGCTTTGATGCAGTTGCAGACTGGCTCCTATCACAGAACGTACGGATTAACCACAGCAAAACTGATGTCCTATTTGTTACAAGAAATCAGAAGTTCACGCCACCTTCCTCCTTACAAGTCAACAATGCCGAGTTGAAAACCAAATCCACAATTCGCTACCTAGGCATTACACTCGACCAACGGCTCGACATGTCAGCTCATGTGAAAAACACCATGAAAGCAATATACCACAAGATCCAGACACTACGACATCTCCGCCCCTTACTTGACTTCACCAACTACCGAACAATCTTCCAAGCCTTGGTACTCCCACATCTCGACTTCGCTAATATCATCCTCCATGGTCTTCCTCAGTCAACACTAAACCCACTACGACTCGCCATGAACTCAGCTGTGAGGGTACTTGTAGGATTATCGAAGTCAATCCACATAACGCCAGTCTTGATGAACCTCCACTGGTTACCTCTGCAGGCTAGAACCCAATACAAGGTTCTAGTCCTGACCTTCAAAGCCCTAAAGAACCAGCCTCCCACGCCCATCAGTAAACGTATCCACAGCACGCCGGTCAACAGAAATAGGAGATCCACATTGATGAATACGCTTGAAGTCCCTAAGATACTGACAAAATGCACAAAGACAACTGCCAGTAGGGCTTTCTCCATATTCGCACCCAGGGCCTGGAATGCCCTCCCTACCGAAATCCGTGCCATCAAAAATCTAACGTTATTTAGAAAAGCTCTCAAACACCACCTCTTCCTGAAACATTACCCGGAAACTAATTCTGGAAAACACATAGCCATTCCCCCTCCCTACCCAAACCTCCCCATTGCTCAGCCCCCCCCCCCCAAGGAGAATGGTTAATCAGTTCTCCCACTGCCCCTACCCTGACTCTTGAGCATATGCCTTGGTAAAGACTCTTATATTTCTTGATTCCCTTATAAGTCTCGGATAAAGTTCCTACATAAAAGTGTACTATATTTGTAATTAGTTCCCCCCGTTACTTCCATGTTTTACTTCCCCTGTTCATTGTAAACTCAATGTTCCTGTTGCATTGTAGTATGTTTTGTTCAACTGTACACTGTACTGATTATAATAGCGCGGTATATAAGAAATATAAATAAATAAAAATAATACTTGAGCTCTGGTTCTTCCCTTTCCAGGGATGCTTTCACCTCCTCCACTTCCAGGGCTGCATAATGGTTCTTCAATTCAAGGGCTGGAGAAGCTGGATTGGTGATTTTGCAGGCCCTGGTGACTTGTGTCCAACCATCGACATTCTGTTGGCACCCATCTTCTCCTCTGCTGGAGAGCTTGGTTGCTGCAAGAAGCATCTCATCAATGTACTTCTCACTGTCTTGAATGCTCCTCAGCCTCGCCACCTCCTCTCTGAGTTCCTCCACTTGTTTCCTCAGAACTTCAGCATGCAGGCACCCTGCACATGGAACCCGGTCCTTCAACTGGCATTAGGACCTCTGTCTGGACCGAGGCAGAAGCTGTAACGGGGGCAACAGCTTTAGCGATACGATTTTTCCCAGCCATTGTTCTGTTTGTGGAGCTTAAGTATCTGTTAAAGCAAAAGACAGAGATCTACCAAGTACCAGCCGGTTTCCCAGCTGTCCTTTCAGAGAAAAAGCAGTTAAATCTCCTTAATTATATTCAAAATGTGCTGGTCCAATTCTCTGTGCTTTGTCAAATGGGGGGTGCCCTATAAAGCAAGACTACTCGCTAGGGGTGGGTGGTTGTCAGGGTGGGTAGGGAGGGAACTAACACCTGATTAGGTGTTAGCAGTTCCCAAAGCTGAGGAGGTTACTGGAGTTCAACCACCTACTGTGCTCAAGGAAAGTCCCACTATCCTTATGGTTATTCTCATGGAAATTTCATGCAGTTGCTTCATACAAATTTAGTTGAGATAGAAGGGTTGTACATATGTTTTTACCACTTAAGTGTATGAAGCTATTTTTTATCACTTTTTTTACATTTATTTATTTATATTTTATTTCAGTGGTCAATGTCCTTATTTATATGAAAGATTTTATCTGAAGGTGTTGGTGTTTACATAATACATTATTATATATATTGGTTTAGTGTTTTTATGCTATTACACAGGTACACTACCAAAAAACTGCCTCCAGTTTTGCAACTGATTCCTATAGATTTTGGGGTGCTGAATCCAGGAAAAATAGCCAAAATGTTCCATCACGTCATGTTTTCTTGCAAAATTAGATTTCTTACCCATATAAGGAATGTTCACATAATTTCTTTTTAGCCGACTGCAGTTTATTTTCTTGGCCCAAAATAGAGGTTGTAATGGTTAACTAACTAGAAACACTCCCTCATGATATTTTAGAGTGTTTTGTATTCATTTTATACATTAACAGGACAATTGGGAGGCGGGGGGCTAAATCCAGTACTCGCACTGGCGCATGTTCTTTCCTGTTCGCCTCGCCTCGTTCGCTCGCGCGCGCAAACACGGTGGTTGCGACATGAACGTTCCTGTCAAATTTCAGTTTCTTGCAAGTTCATTATTACCTTTTGTTTGCTCAGTCGTAATCCAGCTTTATTCCGAAGTGGTTCACTACAGTTGTAGTTTGCAGTGCTGTGTATTTGTGATGGCTCACAGAGCCAGAGGTTGCGTCAACTCTCCGGACAGTTTTTGTTTTATTTGTGGGGAATATACCGTGAAAAAGCGGCAGAGGAACATTTCTGCATTTATTAAAAAAGTATATTTCGCCTATTTCGGTTTGAAGTTAGGCGATCAAGACAAACCGTGGGCTCCTCACAAAGTGTGCAAGACATGTGAGGAAGATCTATGCTTATGGATGAAAGGTAAAAAACAAGCATTTCGTTTCGGAATACCTATGATGTGGCGTGAACAAAGAGACCACAGCAGTGACTGCTATTTTTGCTCTTGCATTGTGAAGGGATACAACTTAAAAAATAAGAACGTAATAAGTTACCCCAACCTTCCCTCAGCAATTAGGCCTATGCCTCATAGCAACGAAGTACCTGTGCCTGAACCACCAAAATCTTTGGATCATATTTGTGTGGACGGTTCTGATCATGATGAGACTCATCAGATGAATTTTCCCGATGAGTCCAGTACTTCCGAGTTTGAAACTGAACCAGATCCGAAACCTGAACTTTTCTCTCAAGCTGAATTGAATGATTTAGTCCGGGATTTAGGACTCCCAAAAGATGCTGCCCAACTGCTAGGTTCTCGGCTTAAACAGAAAAATCTATTGTCACCAGGAACAACTTTTTATTGGTACCGCAACCGCGAGACACAATTTTTGAAGTATTTCAGCAAAGAGGAAGATTTGGTATTTTGCAACGATATATACGGAGTGATGGAAAAGTTTAAACTCAAGTATGATCCTGCTGAATGGCGACTGTTCATTGATTCGTCAAAAGACAGCATAAAAGGTGTTCTTCTTCATAATGGCAACACATTTGCTTCAGTTCCTATTGCTCACTCTGTTATTCTCCAAGAAAAATACGAGAATTTGGCCCTGATTCTTCAGAAGATTCGTTATGATGAGCATAAGTGGATGATTTGTGGAGACTTTAAAATTCTATCCATGCTATTAGGGCAGCAATCCGGTTTCACCAAATATCCCTGCTTCCTTTGCTTGTGGGATAGCCGGGCCCGCGACCTACACTGGGGGAAAAAAGACTTGCCAATTCGGGAGTATTTGAGACCCGGTGAGAAAAATATTCTTCATGAGAGCTTGGTACCTCGTGATAAAATTCTATTACCACCTCTCCACATTAAGTTGGGTCTCATTAAGCAATTCATCAAGTCCCTTCCAAAAGATGGTGAGTGCTTTTGGTACCTTTGCTCAAAGTTCCCCCGACTTTCTGAAGCAAAGCTAAAGGAAGGAGTGTTTGTTGGCCCTGATATAAGGAAACTCATTTCAGATGGAGCATTCGCTGAAACGATGTCTGAGAAGGAAAAAGAAGCCTGGGATTCCTTCAAGGATGTTGTTCTCAAATTCTTGGGGAACAGGCGGGATGAGAACTATAAGGATATTGTTGCCAGGATGCTCAATGCCTTCAAAGAACAAGGCTGTAACATGAGCCTGAAAGTCCATTTCTTGCACTCCCATGTGAACTACTTTCCTGAAAACTTGGGGGCGTACAGTGAAGAACAAGGTGAAAGGTTTCACCAGGACATCAAGGACACAGAGAGAAGGTACCAAGGAAGATGGAACACCACTATGATGGCTGATTTCTGCTGGTTGCTGCTGCGGGAAACCCCAGATGAAAAATACGCCAAGCAGCGCACCAAGAGAAGCATTCGGGGGAAGAAGAAACGGGCCCACCAGGAGATTGATTGACCCAAGAATGACTTTAAAATCTAAACTGTGTTGACAAATATCGTGTTTTTACTAAACTTTGAAATAAAAATTTGCTAGTTATTACCACAGTGTCGGATCTCATTTATTAGAATTTTATTTTCACACCATCGGGTGTTTGTCTTCATGTATTGCAATGGTGCGGTTTGCGTTTTCTATTCTTACATACATACCTGTACAACATTGTTTGCACATTTCTTTGCTTTGTATCTAACCTCGCTCTTATATGCTCAATGTTTGTGCACATGTATGTGGCTGTTTTAAGTGCAGACAATTTTGCTACCATCACAGTGTGTTTTGTTGACATTACTCTATTCTTATGTGCTGCCTTGTTACAATTTTCTTTATTCTTATTTGAATAACTACTAAACAATTAGTATAAAGAATTCATCCAAGAAACTTTTATCTCGATCGCACTCAATCTGAAATGTTCACCTCAAACTGCTAACCCAATGTAGCAAAAAATCTGTACGTGATGGAGCAAATTGGTTACCAGATTTGGATTCAGCGCACCAAAAAACTTAAAAATCAATCGAAACATTAGAGGCAGTTTAAAAAAAAAATTTTTTAGTGTACCTGTGTTATTTATCATTATTCATTATTCTGATTTACCTGTTATATTGCATCCACCTCATCTCTTTTCTTACATACAATAAGTTTGACATATAATTGTTTCATTGCACACATATTAATATTCCATTATATATGTTTTTATTGCATACATATTTATAATCTATTGTTTTTTAATTTAAATTTGGCCTTTTGCCATATTATTATTTTTTATTCATGGTAACAATTTGCATGTTTATGTTTGGTTTTAATTATTTATTTACTGTTTGATCTTTTTATGGCGTTTTAATTTCTTTCTATTGATATGTTTTAATTTTATTGTTATTGATATGTTTTAATCTTACTTTTTTGAGGTTTGTTCCCTCATATGATATCCCCCCTGAAGAAGGCCGCTGGCCGAAACGCGTAGGGGTCACTAATAAAAGGGGTTTGTCCAAACCTGAACTTCTGCCAGTCCTTGTATGTTTCCTTGCTCCTGAGCTATCTAGACAGACATGGACTTGAGGCCCTGTACTTCCTATCTGTTACTGCAATTGCTGTAGGCCTTCAGATGATGTGATGTAGTTGGCCATAGTACTGGAGGTGAAAGGTGATGCCAGAGTGTGTGGTGATGCTGGACCATTGGGGAGGGGGGAGGGGGTAGAGAGGAGGAGAAGGAAGGCTGGATGTTGGACCACTAAAGAAGGGGGAAATAGGAAGATAGAGAAGATGCTAGATATGATGGGGGCAGGAATAGCATGTCAGAGGAAATATGCTAAACATAGAAGGTGGCAACTTGGAAGACATGGGAAAACTAGGGAGACAAAGCGGATATTGGACACGGGGAGTGGAATTTGGGAGAGAGGAGATGCAGGACATGGAGGGGATGGGGAGAAGCTGGATGAGGAGGGAGAAAGAGGCAATATATTGGGCATGGGGAAGAAAGTGAATGAGAGTTAATAAAAAGACTGGGTAATAAGAGGCTTAGGGAAGGAGAGAGAAGGGAAATGGAAGGACTGGAGTGAGGGAAAGAGATAAAAAGCTGTAAGGAAAGGCAGTAAAAAGAGGAAGTTTGAGGACTAAATGGTAAAAAGAAGTGAAATCTGGATAGAGAAGCAGAAAATAAAGGGACGAAAACTGAAATAAAGAGATCAATATTACAGATGGATAGAGGGGAGAAGGAAGTGAAGATAGGAGAAAAGAAATGGCAAATGGGCAGGAGATTCTAGAAATAGAGTTAGGAAAAGATATACAAAAGTTAAAAAAAACACAGCCTGTGACCAATACGATTAGAAAAATAAAATGTCCAAACAACAATAACCAAAAAAAAAGTTATTTTTTATTTAGTGATTGGAATATCTCAGTTTTTGTAATGTACATCTTCCAGGACTGGTGTCAGACATAGCCATGGCCCAGCCCAGGGCAGAAATTTAGGAGGGGATCCGAAAGCCCATTGGTAGGCTGTGCCTTCTTCAGCTTCAACCAGGCTTAGGGCCCTCTCTGACCTGGGGGCCCAGGGCAATTGCCCTGGTTGCACCCCTCCCCCCATGCCAGTCCTGTCATCTGCTACCTTTATGTTTTGTACAGTACAGGAGGAAATGCATCTCTGGTTTTGCACTGCATGCAGCATCTGACTTCTTGAAGTTCAATTTAATATTTTTCTACATGTTTCTATTTTCACTTTGTGATCACTTATTTTATATTTGGTGAGGGTCCATCAGTGTTCTGCGTGGTCAAGTATTCTGTTGGTCTGAATTTTCTATGTAGTAATCTGGCTTCTTCAGTTTTCTCAATAGGTGTTTTGATGTTCATGAGACTACTACAATATTTATGATGTTGCCTTTTCTTAGGTTGGGTCCTTGTGTAAGTTTTGTAAGTCAGAGCAAATTTATTTATTTATTTACATTCTCTTATATACTGTGCTATTCTGCATCAGTGCGGTTTACATTGAACAAACTGAAATTACATTGAACAGGGCATTATAACTTGGAGATAACTATTTTACAGGGAACATGGGCTATGGAGGGTTAAGTGGCTTGCCCAAGACCACAAGGAGCACCTGTGGGACTAGAAACCCCAGTCCTTCCGGCCCAAGGTTGCTGTCCTCTAATGGGATTTGAACCCCCAACCTTCCGGCCTGAAGTACCTTGCCCCAACCACTAGGCCACTCCTCCACTCCAACAGGGGTGGTGGAAGGTCTTATTTCCAGGAACAAGCCAGAATGTAGTCTTCACATATGGTACTGACTGTGTGGGAATGCTCCACAGCATCCAATTGAAAAGCTTTGGGAATACTCCACTGCGCCTGCACGACTGCCTTCCCACTCCCTCTCCTCAGTTCTTCATTTTTCATGAAGCCAGCAGGAAATAAATCCTATCACCGCAGAAAAAACTCTCTTTTTGTGGATAGCGCCTCTGCCATCCCACTGATGCCAGCACCATCAAAATACATCATCAGTTCCCTTAGTCTATTCTTTAAACTAGGTTTACCAAAAATAAAAAAGAAAAGAAACTTGGGTGTCTCGATGCCCTCTTAGGCCTTAAGCCTATCATAGCCTTCCCATCCTTAGAAGACATGGAGAAACCAGCTAGTGGTTTCAAAAAATGTTCTAAGTGTGCCAGCACCATCTCAGTGACTGAGATACATGACTGGTGTTTAAAATACCTTGGCCCAGACCACCAGCCAAAAGATTGTCCCCTCTGTCAAAAAATGACATGGAGAGGCCTATAGAACCAGGCTTCTAAATTTGGGACACTCTTCGCCTTCGACATCAAATGGATGCCAATGATACCACATCTAAGGCCTCATCCTCCTCTCATGGATCCCAGATATCCTCCAAGTCTAACCAAAGGTCCGCAATGAAGCAGGACAAAACCTTCAGAAGTAGATCTTGCTCAATGCATCGAGATCCTTCGGGCATTGCATCAGAAGTGAATTGGCCTGCTAAACAGCCCCAGCGGGAAGCCTTGTCCTTCAAAGCCATAGAGGGGCTCCAGATGCTCCCGAGGCCTCACCATCCAGACAGCTACTGGTGCCATGCTCTGGGACGGTAGCGCAAGTACTTGCAACCAATACCCAAGCATCGGCAACCTTGATAGACCAGCATGTACTGGCCATCGAGCGGAGCTTAGCAACTCTCCTGACAGCCTTGGTACCTATAAAGCCCTTAGCTCCAGGCACTGCCCCATCAATACCGGTACCGATACTGATAGCCACATCAGTTACCAGCATGACATCAGGGCTAATGCAGATGGCATTGACATCTCTGCCACCCATGCCCTCCCTTGAAACCATCACTAATGTCGGTACCCAACCCAAACGGCATACTGAGGCCGATATCTCAGAGCACTGGTACAGACAGGTAATTTCGTGCGAACACCTTACTCATCAATACTTTGAGTCTTCTAATTCTGATTCCAGTGTTTCAGATGCGGAGTCGCTCGATTCCCGGAGCCCCCAGGATCTCCCTTCAGAGCCTTCCCCACCACAACAGCGACGCTTATCGCCTCTGGAAGACATGTCCTTCCAAGAATTAATTCGAGACCTAGCCAGGGGTCTCTCCATCACGGTAACATTGGAGAAGGAGCCAAGGGCAGAGGAATTGGCGATCCTCCAAAACCCAACAGCACTCAAAGAGGCAGCCACTTTGCCAGTGCACTGCATCCTTCATGATCTTATGCTCCGGATGTGGGAGATTCCTCTCACGGTCTCTCCTCTCAGTTGACACCTCAAAACCATGTATCGTGTACCAAAGTGTCCCGGCTTCCAAAAACCACAGCTACTCCACCATTCCATGGTAGTTGAATCGACGATGCATCAAATCAAAAGCTCAAAGACCTACTCCTCGAACCCTCCAGGTAGAGAATCAAGATATCGATGTTTCCAAGCATCCCCGATCTCCGCTAGAATCAACTCCTATATCCTATAAATGTGAATGTTCCTCAAAGAGGTGTCCAGGGATCTCGAGGCCTTTGCTACTCTCCTTCCAGATGACAAGAGGGCAGACTATCTCACCGTAGTCAAACATAGCCAAAAGGTATTGAAGTTTGTCAATAGAGCCACCTTCGATGCTTCTGAATGCACAAGCAGGGCCTCCGCAATATGCATTGGTGCCCGCAGAATTGCATGGCTTCAGGCCTCAGATCCTGAACAGTGGGTTGAAGATAAGCTGGACAACATACCTTGCACAGGTGAAAACCTTTTTGGCAAAAACTGGCAAGATAAGGCCTCTCAGCTGGAGTCAGAAAACACTACTCTAAAGAGACTGTCTAGAACAACAGCTGACCTTACTAGAAAAAAAGACTACTGCAAAGAAGTCTTTCTACAATAAGAAGAGATTCTACTCTTCTTATCCTCCTGCTTCTCAGTACCAGGGTCAAGCCCCACAGAAGAGGCAACAGCCTACTAAGCAGCAGAAGAAGCCACAGATGGCTAAACCTCAACCAGTTCAGCAGCCACAGTCTGCGCCTGGCTTTTGACTCTTTTCTAGAAAACATTGCCACCCTGCCTCTGGAGGACCCCTATCCCCTCTACATAGCAGGCAGACTGTGTCACTATGCCCACAGATGGAACCTCATCTCAGAGCAGTGAAGACTAAACATAGTCCAGGAGGGGTACTGGCTTCATCTGCAAACTTTGACCCACTCCATTTTCACAGGGAATTTCGAACTCATCCCCCACTCACTGCTCTCCTACAGGACGAGGTGTCTTCTCTTCTGTCTCAAGGCGCCATAGAGAATGTCACGATATCCCAACAGCGAATGGGTTTCTACTCTCCGTACTTTCTCATTCCAAAGAAAAGCGGAGGATACAGGCCCACTCTGGACCTCAGAAACCTCAACAAGTTTCTAATCCATGAAAGTTCAAGATGATCTCTCTCTGGACTCTTCTTCCCTACTTCCTGGCTCTGTTCTCTAGATCTAAAAGAAGCATACACACAAATCCTCATCCATCCAGGACCCAGGAAATATCTACACCTCACCTTTCAGGCAACACATTATCAATACAGAGTACTTCCCTTCGGACTCGCCTCAGTCCCAAGAGTCTTAACAAAGTGCAGGGCAGTCGTGGCCGCATACCTACGGTCTCTGGGCATATTCGCCTTCCCCTACTTAGACGACTGAATCATAAAAGCTGACACCTCCCAAGAGATACAGCTTTCCTTACATTGTACCATCATGGTACTACAACACTTGGGATTTGTCATAAACTTTCCAAAATCCCAGCTCACTCCAACTCAAAAGTTAGAGTTCATTGGAGCCCTACTGGACACCCCGTGGTCCAGGGCATTTCTGACCCAGCCCTGCTGTACCCATCTAATTGAACTAGCGTCCCAGACACTCCATCGAAACCATCTAACCGCCCGCGAAATGCTGAAGCTTCTCGGGCACATGGCCTCTACTGTACATTTTGTTCTATATGACAGATTCCATATGCAGATAGCTCAATGGACTCTTGCCTCCTAATGGATGTAGGCCTCCGGCCGTCTTTGGGACAGGATCCAGGTCATTGCCCCTCTAATCACATCCTTTCAGTGGTGGTGTTCTCCAGAAAATCTACTCATTGGGTCACCTTTTCAGATGCCTCCACTTCAATGTACCCTGATGACAGATGCCTCCAAACTGGGTTGGGGAGCACACCTGAGCAATCTGTCTACACAGGGGCTGCTGACAACACATGAGTCACACCTCCAAATCATTCTTCTGGAATTTCATGCTATCTCGAATGCCCTCCAAGTGTTTCAACACTATCTCAGGGCACAACAGGTCCTAGTCAGGACGGACAATCAGGTTGCCATGTTCTATTTGAACAAACAGAGAAAAACAGGCTCATGGCCCCTCTGCGAGGAGACTCTTCATCTGTGGTCCCTTGCCATTTCTCAGGTGTACCTCCTGGGGGAGCTCAGTGTCTTGGCAGACAAGCTGAGTTGCATTCTTCTACCCCATGAATGCTCTCTCCATCCAGACACAACGTTCTACATCTTCCACATCTGGGGAATTCCAGACATAGATCTCTGTGCTACTCCGCAGAATGCCAAGCTTCCTCGCTTTTGCACAAGGACTCCGACATCCAACAACCAATAGTTGGATGCCCTCCACCTGCTTTATGCTTTCTCTCCTATATCCCTCATTCCCAAGACAATTTTCAAGCTTTAATCCGACAAGAGCTCCATGATTTTCATAGCCCCTCACTGGCCACTGCAACCATGGTTTCCACTGCTACTATGACTGACTCAGTCTCAGCCTCTGTGATTAGGATCAGTGCTCAATCTCCTCTCCCAGGACAATGGCTCACTACTCAATCCCAATCCACAGTCTCTCCGCCTCACAGTTTGGATGCTAAGAAAATAGCATTACAGGGAATTGACCTTTCACAAGAGGTAAGGAGATCCTATTGGCTTCTTGAAAGTCCTCCATCAGATGTTCATATGCTTTCAAGTGGCGTAGATACTCTCTCTGGTGTTCCCAGAAAGATCTCAATCCCTTTTCTGCTCCTACAATACCTCCTCCACCTATCCACAGCAGGTCTAAATACCAACTCAGTGAGAGTCCACCTCAGTGCCATTGCAGCCTCTTACCACCTACTGGATGGACAGCCCATTTCCTCACATCCATTAGTAGCATGTTTCATGAGAGATCTCCTGCTGTCCAAACCACCATCAAACCACATCTGGTGGCTTGGGACCTCAACATCGTACTAGTGCAGCTTCTCAAGCCACCCTTTGAACCACTGGCCACAACCTCCCTAATCTTCCTAATTGCCCTCACTTCAACTAGACGGATTAGTGAGCTTCAGGCTCTGGTGGCGGATCCCCCCATATACCTGGTTCCACCATGATAAAGTCATCCTTCAGACTCACCCACATTTTATGTCTAAGGAGGTGTCTCCTTTTCATTTAAACCAATTGATTGACCTTCCAGTCTTCTTTCCTAAACCGCATGCGTCTTGAGCTGAAGCAACTCTGTACACTCTTGACTGCAAGCGTGCGCTGGCTTTTTATCTCCAAATGATTCAAGGTCATGGTAAAGCTTTGCGGTTGTTCATCTCATTTGAACCTATCACCTGGGTCTATCTGTATCTAAGTGTATGCTCTCCAAAGGGATAGCAGACTGTATTTCATTTGCTTATGATAAAGCAGGACTCTCCCTGGAAGGGCATGTCACTGCTCACAACGTTCGTACCATGCAACCTTGATGGCAAACTTACGCTCAGTAGCCACTGACGAAATTTGCAAGGCAACAACTTGGCCTTCCATCCTATACCTTCACTGCCCATTATTGTCTAGACAAGGACTCCCATTGGGATGCAATGTTTGGTCAAGCTGTACTCCAGCACCTCTTTCAGACTTAGATGCAACTCCTACCCTCCGTTCCGGACTTTGATGATACCAGAAATCCATGACCTCTTTGAGCCCACTCCGAGGCAAACCTTCACCGGTTCTGAGGTCACTTCAACTAGCATCTGGGAGCTAGGGAGTCTCATATTTGAAGACTAAATTCCTGGAGATAGCCTAGTTACTCACCTGTAACAGGAATTTAGTCTTCACAACCCAAACTCCTCTTCTAGAAGTTCTGGGGTTCTTTTATTTTCTCTTCCTCTCTGCTACACTCAACTGAAGAGAGGGAGTGGGAAGGCAGGAAGGCAGTGTCACGGGTGCGATGGAGTGCTCCCAAAAAGTTTCCAATTGGACACTGGGGAGCATTCCCGCTCAGGCTCCGTCAGTACCGACATCACCCATATGTGAAGACTAAATTCCTGCTATTCCTGGAGATCACCTGTTACAGGTGAGTAACTATGCTTTATTTTGGAGGGGGGGGGGCCAAGCACCAAGCTCCACCACATAGGCAGAGACCCTCATTGTTCTGCCCACATGAGATCGGATCTCTGCGAGCAGAACAGAAAGGGTCTTTGCCATGATCGCGGCTTTTCTTCTTCTGTCTGTGGGGGATGGGATCTCCACAGCAGCCTGTTGCCTGTCACTGCAATTTTTGGTGGGGCCAGGGCTCATGTGGCCCACCCCCTTCTGACACCTATGCATGCCAGCACCAAGTCCTAATATAATTCACTAGCTGTTATTACCTGCAGCATTAAGTACTAACATATGCCTCACCAATGCATATTTTAGGATATGTGGCATTATCCTACCAGTTTTAAATATTCATACTGGCTATAACACAAAATTGCTGCTCCAATTAAATTTCAACATAGACAGCAATAAATGAGCAGCTTGACCCAAGGCATGACATTTTACTGATGATTTTGAAAAACAGTCTTCCTTGCTCTCCACCAGAAATTTAAAATAAAAAAATTCTAATAATCAAAATGGTTCAATAAAAGCTCTATAAATGAAGAGTCAATTATTTGTAAATATCTTAATTTGACATCACATTTTGCTCCTGCTCCTTTGAATTTCCATTTCAATCCTCTGGGCTATGGCATCATTTGCCTTCATTCAGAATGAATGGATTTTCCCCCCTCTTACATATTTCAGTTAGCACCTACAGGATGCAGCTTCCTTTAGATGTACTAACACTGACCCTGGGTCTGGTGGCTAGGAGCTGCAGTTATTTATCATTTATTGTTTTGGATTCGTAATCCACCTTTCCATACAATGCATTCCTTCCAATAATGGATTCCTAAATCTGTGATGGCTAGCTGAAAGCTGCCTCTGCAGCATCTCCTGGCAGGCTTGGTGAGCAGGTTCCTGGCCGAGGATTTGAATTCAGGTCCTCTACATGGCAGAACACAACAATGACATTAAACCAATACGCCAGCCCTCTAATTGTATTAATGTTTAACATTATTCATGTAACACATCAGGTTGTGTACATAGCTAATTATATTTTAAAATGAGAAATGAATCCTGGCTTGTAATGTAAGATGTGAACACATTTGGGCAGGAAATGTGTAGTTACTCACCTGTAACAGGTGTTCTTCAGGGACAGCAGGAATCAGTCCTCACATATGGATGATGTCGGTGCCAACAGAGCCCACACACGGAGCATTTCCCTAGTTTTCAAAGAAAGTCTTTGGGACATGCTACCACGCATGTGTGGTCCCCTTCCCACCCAAGGGTGCCATCTTGCTCAGTCAGATGACATAGCTAGGACGGTAGTAAAAAACTAAAACAAGGTAGGGAGGCAACTCCCAGAGAGAGTTGTGTCCCTGGAGAACACCTGTTACAAGTGAGTAATTACGCATTCTCCAGGAACAAGCAGGAAGTCAGTCCTCACATATGGGACTCCCTAAATTCAGGCTGCTGAGGATCGAATCACAACAGCAC
Source organism: Ichthyophis bannanicus (assembly GCA_033557465.1). Taxonomy (NCBI): domain Eukaryota; kingdom Metazoa; phylum Chordata; class Amphibia; order Gymnophiona; family Ichthyophiidae; genus Ichthyophis; species Ichthyophis bannanicus. The sequence goes on from CM066036.1 coordinate 617,933,892, forward strand.
CAATGGCAGCCAAGGCAAGTAGCCATGAATTGCAGAAGATGAGTTCCCACTGAGAGACTCTGCAAGACCCTAGCATCCAGCGACACTATCACTCCGGTAGCCTGAACACAGAAGAGTCGAAAGGCAGGAGTTACTTACACCTCAAGAATATTACGGAGTACTACCTGTCCATAGGCACTGTCCCTGTGGGACTCACTCTCCAGGCAGTAGTGAACTGCGACATATGAACATAAGAACATAAGATATGCCACACTGGGTCAGACCAAGGTCCATCAAGCCCAGTATTCTGTTTCCAACAGTGGCCAATCTAGGTCACATGTACCAAGAGACACAACTTCCACAATGCTTGTACTGGGTCAAGCATTGATATCTTCGGTCACTTCTTAATAATGGTTTATGGACCTTTCCTCCAGGAACTTGTCCAAACCTTTTTTAAACCCAGCTACACTAACAGCCTTTACTACATCCTCCGGTAACAAATTCCAGAGTTTGATTACACGTTGAGTGAAAAAATATTTTCTTTTATTAGTCTTAAATAGTTTACCCTGTAGCTTCATTGCATGTCCCCTAGTCTTTCTATATTCTGATAAGGTAAACAATCGATCTACGTTTACCCGTTCCACTCCGTTCATTAATTTATAGACTTCTTATCATATCTCTCCTCAGCCGTCTCTTTTCCAGGTTAAAGAGCCCTAACCTTTTTAGCCTTTCTTCATAGGAGTATCCTTCCATCCCCTTTAACATTTTGGTGGCTCTTCTCTGTACCTTTTCTAAAATCGCTATATCCTTTTTAAGATACGGCGACCAGAATTGCACATAATATTCAAGGTGCGGTCGCACCATGGAACGATACAGAGGCATTATAATATCATTTGTTTTATTTTCCATTCCTTGCCTTATGATACCTAGCATTCTATTTGCTCTCTTGGCCGCTGCTGCACACTGGGCGGAGGGTTTTAACATGTTATCCACGATGATACCTAAATCTTTTTCCTGGGTGGTAGTTCCTAATGTAGAACCTTGCATTGTGTAACCATAGTTTGTGTTTTTCTTTCCTAGGTGCATAACTTTGCACTTGTCCAAGTTAAATTTCATCTGCCATTTGGATGCCCAGTCTTCCAATTTATCAAGATCCTCTTGCAATTTTCCACAATCCTCATGGCTTTTAACAGCTTTAAATAGTTTTTGTGTCATCTGTAAATTTGATAACCTCACTCGTTATTCCCTTTTCCAGGTAATTTATGAATATGTCAAAAAGCAGCAGACCCAGCACAGATCCCTGGGGTACTCCACTATTCACCTTTCTCCATTGGAAAAATTGGCCATTTAGCCCTACACTCTGCTTTCTCTCTTTTAACCAGTTCCTCATCCACAATCAGGGCCGGATTTACCTTGAGTGAGGCCCTACGCCAACAAAAATTGTGGGCCCCCAGCAGGGGCGGCCCAAGGGGGGTGCGGGGCCTCATTTGCATAAGGGGCCTCATTTGCATAAATATTTGCATAATGTTACCATATACTAACTTTTAGTAAACGTGCCTCTTAATGAGTGTATGGATAAAGAAAGACTAAAAGATTTCTACATTACTATAATCCAGTGCCAACTGCCAGACACATTAGGAACTACTACAAACACTGCCCATAGTAAACCCGCCGTATCCTAACAGCACTACCAGGACTCACAAAGCACCATACTCTACCAATCAAAAGGCAACACTGCAAATATTAAACCAATACATTTCAGAGAACAACAATACATGACCTACTGGGGAAAGAGAACAAGTGGCAATGTCAAATAGGAATTATATAAACAGAACACCTCAGCTCAGTTACACATGCAGAACATAGACCATCACCAAACAAGTAATCACAATTTAGAAATAGGAAGACAATAATTAAACTGGGAATCCCAAAAGCCAAACTTGGAATGTACAACACTGTAGAAATAAAACAATACATTAATTTGCTCTTGTACTAAACAAAGCACAGATGTTAATGATGCACATTTACCAGAGCTGACATATTCCAATTAATAAATTCAAAATAAAGAGATATTTTTCTACCTTTTGTGCATTTTTTTCAGCTGCAATTGCTCCAGCCACTTTCTTCTGGTTTCTTCGTGTCTTCTGCTAACTCTCCATCGTCTGCTGTCCATTTGTCCTTTCTTCTCTCTTCTAGATTTTTTTCCATTCTCTCTCTACATCTGCTTTAACATACTAATCTTTCTCCTTTTGCTCTTTCCTCATTCCTATTTCATCCACTCAAATATTACCCCTCCATCCTCAATCCCCACTTACTCTCCCAATACCCGGCCAATTGTAGATTTTTTATCCCTCCCACACAAAATATTTTTCCCTTCTCCATTTTACTCTTCCAGCCCCATCCCATTCTAATCCTCCCCCAACATCAGCTCCCTTCTAGTTCCAGCCTCACCCAGCATCCATTCCCTTCTAGTCCCTGCATCAGCCCATTTCCAGTCCTAGCCATCCATCAGCCCATTTCCAGTCCTAGCCCCCCCATCACCCCACTTACAGTCCTTAACCCCCCATCACCCCATTTTCAGTCCTTAACCCCCCATCACCCCATTTTCAGTTTAAGCCCCCCCTATAACCCATTACCAGTCCTAACCCCCCATCAGCCCACTTCCAGTCCTAACCCCATCAACCCATTTCCAGTCAGCCCCCCATAGCCCATTGCCAGTCCTACCCCCCCCCATCAGCCCACAGCCCATTACCAGTCCTAACCCCATCATCCCACCTCCAGTTTTAACCCCCCAGCCCATTTCCAGTCCTAGCCCCCCATAGCCCATTACCAGACAACCCCCATCAGCCCACAGCCCATTACCAGTCTTAACCCCCCCAAAGCCCATTACCAGTTCTAATCCCCCCCCAACAGCCCATTACCAGTCCTAACCCGATCAGCCCACCTCCAGTCTTAACCCCCCAGCCCATTTCCAGTCCTAGCCCCCCCCCATAGCCCATTACCAGACAGCCCCCATCAGACCACAGCCCATTACCAGTCTTAACCCCCCCAAAGCCCATTGCCAGTTCTAAGCCCCCCCCAACAGCCCACAGTCCATTACCAGTCCTAACCCCATCAGCCCACCTCTAGCCTTAACCCCCCCCAGCCCAGCCCACTTCCAGCCCCAGCCCCCCAATAGCCCATTACCAGCCCTCCCCCCCCCCCTCCATTACCAGTCCTACCCCCCCCATAGCCCATTACCAGTCCTACCCCCCCCTAGCCCATTACCAGTCCTACCCCCCCCTAGCCCATTACCAGTCCTACCCCCCCCCCTAGCCCATTACCAGTCCTACCCCCCCCCTAGCCCATTACCAGTCCTACTCCCCCCCCCCAGCCCCCTCCCAGCCCTACCCCCCCCCCAGCCCATTACCAGTCCTACCCCCCCTCCCCTAGCCCATTACCAGTCCTACCCCCCCCGGCCTAAAGTAAAAATTAATTAAAAAAAAAACCTGGTGGCTGCCGCCGCGGGGCCCCCTCTGCTGCCGCGGGGGCCCCGTCTACAAGCTGGTCGGGTCGGGTCCGGTCCGGTCGGGTCGGGTCTCTCTCCCTCCCTCGCTGCAGGCTGCAGGCTGCGAGAAACGCGACGGGAGAGCGTCTCTCGCAGCCTGCAGCGAGGGAGGGAGGGAGGGAGGGAGAGAGACCCGACCGGACCCGACCCGACCAGCTTGTAGACGGGGCCCCCGCGGCAGCAGAGGGGGCCCCGCGGCGGCAGCCACCAGGGTATTTTTTAAAATTAAATTTTACTTTAGGCCGGGGGGGGATAGGACTCCTACCCCCCCCCGGCCTAAAGTAAAAATTAATTGAAAACACAAACCTGGTGGCTGCCGCCGCGGGGCCCCCTCTGCTGCCGCGGGGGCCCCGTCTACAAGCTGGTCGGGTCCGGTCCGGTCGGGTCTCTATCCCTCCCTCGCTGCAGGCTGCGAGAGACGCGAAGGGAGAGCGTCTCCTCGCGTCTGTGTTAAGCCCGCAGGGGCTGATGGGAAATCCCATCAGCCCCTGCGGGCTTAACACAGACACGAGGAGACGCTCTATCTTCGCGTCTCTCGCAGCCGGGAGGGAGGGAGGGAGACGAGACCCGACCCGACCATCTTGTAGACGGGGCCCCCGCGGCAGCAGAGGGGGCCCCGCGGCGGCAGTCACCAGGTTTTTTAATCGAGTTGAAAAAAAAAAAAAACTGGTTCTATTTTTTGTGGGCCCCTGCCGGTTGTGGGCCCTACGCCATGGCGTACATGGCGTATACGTAAATCCGGCCCTGTCCACAATAGTACACTGCCTCCTATCCCATGACTTTTTAGTTTTGCCAAAAGTCTCTGATGAAGGACCTTATCTAAGGCTTTCTGAAAGTCCAGATACACTATATCAACCGACTCACCTTTGTCCACCTGTTTATTCACACCTTCAAAAAAACATAACAGATTAGTAAGACAAGATCTTCCTTGTCTAAAGCCATGTTGGCTGTCTCCCATTAAGCCATGACTATCTACATGTTCAGTAATTTTGTTCTTTATTATGGTTTCTACCATTTTTCTGGTACTGATGTCAGGCTCAACGGTCTGTAGTTTCCTGGATCACCCTTGGAACCCTTTTTAAAAATTGGCACTACATTGGCCATCCTCCAATCTTCAGGTATTAATGATGATTTTAATGATAGTACACAGATTACTAATATCAAGATTGCAATCTCATATTTCAGTTCTTTCAACACCCTTGGATGTATACCATCTAGTCCAGTCAATTTGCTACTCTTCAGTTTATCAAATAGTTGTATAATACATCTTCCCGGTGTATCAATATTTCTTTCAATTCTTCCACAGTATCACCTTTAAATACCACTTCAGTCATGGGTAACATCCCTACATCTTCCTCAGTAAAGACCGAAGCAAAGAAGTCATTCAGTCTCTCCGCTATGGCCTTGTCCCCTCTTAGTGCACCTTTTAACCCTCTATCATCTAATGGTCCAACTAACTCTCTCACAGGTTTTTTTTTGCTACGAATGTACTTGAAAAAGTCTTTATTACATGTTTTTGCTTCCACAGCATGCTTCTTCTCAAATTCTCTCTTTGCCTGCCTTATCAATGTCTTGTATTTAACTTTCCAGTGCTTGTACTGTTTCCAGTTTTCGTCATTTGGCTCTTTTTTCCATTTCCTGAAAGATGCTTTTTTGCCAACAACAGCCTCTCTGACCTCACCTTTAAACCACGCTGGCAGATTTTTGGACGTCTTTCAACTTTTCTTAAAGCGTGGAATACAGCTGGTCTGTGCTTCCAAGAAAGTATTTTTAAACAATACCCAAGCTTGATGTAAGTCTTTAACCTTTGCAACTGCTCCTTTTAGGGTTTTTTTAAAACTGTTTTCCTCATTTTATCATAGTTGCCCTTCGAAAGTTAAAAGGTAGTACTGTGGATTTCCTTACTATCCCTCCTCCATTAATTAAATCAAATGAGATCATGCTATGATCACTACTGCCAAGTGGCCCCAACATCCTTATCTCTTGCACCAGAGCTGGTGTTCCACTAAGGACTAGGTCCAAAATGGCTTCCCCTCTGGTCGGTTCATGATCCAGCTGCTCCAAGAAACAGTAATTTATTTCATCTAAAAACTTTATCTCCCTAGCATGTCCTGCCGTGACACCAACCCAGTCAATACCGGGGTAATTGAAATCACCCATTATTATTACTGTGCTATAACTTTTGTTAGCTTCCTTGATTTCTTTGAGCATTTCATCATCCATTTGTTCATTCTGGCCAGGCGGTCGATAATACACCCCCACTGCCATCGCCTTCCCCTTTTTACATGGAATTTCAATCCATAGAGATTCTACAGCGAATTTTGTTTCCTGTAAAACTTTAATCCTTTGTGACTCAATGCCCTCTATAACACAGAGCGCAACCCCTCCACTAATTTGATCAATTCTATCATTGCGATATAGTTTGTACCCAGGTATCACAGTGTCCCACTGGTTGTCCTCCTTCCATCATGTCTTCTGAGATACAAATCATATCTAACCTCTCATTTAGTACCATATGTATATTCTAACTCTCCCATCTTATTTTTTAGACTTCTAGAATTTGCATACAAGCATTTTAGAGACTGTATTTTATTCATATTAACCTGGCTATTAGTAGACGGGGCAATTTGGAATCTTTAAGTTCTGTCTGCTCAGTACTCAAGGGCATTTGGGCTACTTTTGTCTTTATTGGAACCTCTCTGCTGATATGCCCTAACTTCACTCTTTTGGTAGTATCCTTCAAGGATACATTGCTCTGAATGATGCGCTCTTGGGCGACTGTCGGCTCTCCCCTATTATCTAGTTTAAAAGCTGCTCTATCTCCTTTTTAAAGCAGCCTGGTTCAATCCTGGTTAAGGTGAAGTCCATCCCTTCGGAAGAGCACCTCCTTTCCCCAGAATGTTCCCCAGTTCCTAACAAATCCAAAACCCTCATCCTTGCACCATCGTCTCATCCACGCATTAAGACTCCGGAGCTCTGCCTACCTTTTGGGTCCTGCGCGTGGAATGGGAAGCATTTCGGAGAATGCTACCCTGGAAGTTCTGGATTTCAGCTTCCTACCTAAAAGCCTAAATTTAGCCTCCAGAACCTCCCTACCACATTTTCCTAGGTCATTGGTACCGACATGTACCAAGACAGCAGACTCCTCCCCAGCACTATCTAAGACCTTGTCTAGGTGGTGCGTGAGGTCCGCTACCTTTGCACCAAGCAGGCATGTTACCATGCGATCCTCACATCCACCAGCCACACAGCTTTCTACATGCCTAATGATCGAATCACCAACTATAATGGCTGTCCTAACCCTTCCCTCCTGGGCACATGGCCCTGGAAAAACTTCCTCGGTGTGAGAGGGTTTTATATCACCTGAATGACAGGTCCTAGCTACAGTATCACTTCCTGCCACACCAGGGTGATGCTCTCCTGTCATGTGACCTCTCTCCTCCAAGGCAACAGGGATGCTGTCAGACTGGAGGTGGGACTTCAGGACTATATCCCTGTAGGTCTCGTCTATGTACCTCTCTGTCTGTCTTATGTCCTCCAAGTCCACTACTCTAGCCTCCAGAGATCGGACTCGTTCCCTGAGAGCAAAGAACTCCTTGCACCTTGTGCACACATAAGACCCTTACATATTCAATAAAGCATAGATACTCACATGTAACAGGTGCCCTCTGGGGACAGCAGGTAACACAGATTTAACATATGGGTGACATCGGTGCCAATAGAGCCCATGCAGTAACCTCTCCCCAGCTTTCAAAGAAAGCCTTTGGGAGAGGTACCATACCTGCGTGGTCCCCGCCCCACCCAAGGGTGCCATCTTACCTCAATATGATATCATAGCACAAGATGGCAAAAAGAAATCAACTTCTTGAGGAGGAGGGAAAGTTGTGAGGACTGATTCCTGCTGCCCCTAGAGAACACCAGGTTGAGGTGCAGGAACAAGCTCTCCTCCTGTGTCAGTAGGCCTGGGTTGCACCCCAGGAGATTGATATGGCCAGGTGGAGGAGCAAGAGAAACCATGGGTGTCAGGATCACTGTGGCCCTGTTGCACTGGATCTTGAACAGGATCTTGGCAACCAGTAGTGTGGGTGGGAAGGCGTAAAAGAGGTTCTCCCCCCAAGAGATCAGAAATGCATCTGCCGCCATCCGAGAGGGGTGTGGCTGCCGAGAACAGAAGTGGGGCAGTTGTGCATTGGCCGGACTGGCAAAGAGGTCCACCCTTGGGAGTCCCCAGCGCTGGAAGAGCTGGCTAGTCACCCTGGGATCCAGCCTCCACTTGTGCGGCTGGAGGACCTGGTTGAGCCAGTCTACCAGGGTGTTGTCCTGGACTGGGAGGTAAACTGCCCGCAGGAGAATCCCGTTGCTGCTGGCATATGAGCAGAGGCTCACCGCTTCCTGGCAGAGCAGGGCCGAACCCGTGTCTCCCTGCTTGTTTATGTAAAACATCGCCAACTGGTTGTCGGTCTGAACCAACACCTGCTGCAAGTGGTGGTGCTCCAGGAGGTTGATTTGCTGGAGGCTCTCTGATGGTGACCAGCTGCCCTGAGTGCAGCGGTCATCACAATGTGCTCTCCACCCCAGCTTGGAGGCATCTGTCGTGAGGATCCTTTGGGGTGTGGGGGGCTGGAAGGGCATCCCGGCCAGTAGACAATGGAGGTTTTGCCACCAGTTGTAATGAGAGAGCCAGGGGACGGGTGTTGAGCACCCTATCCTGCAAGCATCCTGTGGTCTGGGACCACTGCAAGTGTAGGACCCACTGGGCCGTCTGCATCCACAGGTGAGCGTATGGAGTGACATGCATCGTGGATGCCATATGCCCCAGCAGGCAGAGCATGAGGCCGATGCCAAGTGACGGCACTGTGTGCTTGCAACAAGCGCTTGGAGGTGTAGGGCCCTGTCCTGAGGGAGAAAGGCCCTGGCTTGGACGGTGTCTAGCTGAGCCGCTATGAACTCCTGGATTGGCTGGAGATGGGACTTCAGGTGGTTTATGATGAAGCTGAGGAGCTCCAGCAGGAGGATGGTGTGTGCCATTGCCTGACGGGCTTTGACAGCTGTGCTGCTCTTTATAAGCCAGTCATTCAGAATACCCCCCTGGAGTTTGAAGTGGGCCGTGACCACCCCCAGGGCACTTGGTGAATACCCTTGGGGCAGAGGCCAGGCTGAAGGATAGCACTCTGTACTGATAATGTTCTTCCCCGACTACGAAGCAGAGGTACTACTTGTATAGGGGGTTGATGAGGATGTGTGTGTACTGTGGCGCCGTGGCACCCTCCTAGGCGGCTGCCTAGTGGGGGCGACCGGTCATCACACTTGATTCTATGCTTCAACGTAGTAGCTGAGGCCCTTCTAGTGTAGTTGTGGGCTTATTATAAAGCAGTCCGAGTGGATGAGGCTGACACAGGAAAATTTGTTATAAATTTTTTTTATTTTTCTTTGCAGCGTCAAATTGGCAACAGGCCTTGATAAAGGTTCCCAAAACAGCAAACAGAAAGAAGGATAATTTCTCCAACAAAAACTTTCCAAAAGATACACGCCACTGCTTTAGCAAAGCAGTTTCTTCACTCTTTGTTTTTTAACTTAAATTCTTCTTCACTTAAGCAAAACAGTTTAAACTCTGTTACATGCACAGTCCAGCAATCTTCTCAGCTTCTCCCAGCTGCTACAAACCAGCATGTGATTATGTGCTGCCTCTTAGCTTAGAAACCAACAGCATTTTAACACAGCTCCAGCATTAGTAAAAATGGCTGCTTTTAAAGCATGAGGTTTTCCACCTTTTTATCTGCCCTTCTCAATGGCTTTACTTAGTACCAGCACTTCTTATATTTTCACACAGCCTTCAATAAAACTTCTAAGCATTGCTTGTACAAAACCCACATTCCATAGATTCATCAGAGGACACTGGATTATCTTGATAAGACCCAATTTCCATCTCCTCCTCTGTGCTGTAGGGCTCAGGGCTTGGGACACGTTCTGGAACGTTTAGCTGCACTTTCTTTAAAAGTTTAAAAAGCTTTTCCCACTTGCGATTCCTTCTCCCCTTTGGAACTGGGTCAGAACCTCTTGCCCTTTCTTCCCCTTACTGAATCAATTTCAGGAAATGTTTGGTTTACCTGGCTTGCAGAAACCCTTCCTTTACAAGGCTTTCTGTAATGTTTGGTTATTGGCTCAGAGCTTGAGCTGCTGTCCTCAGAGTCAGAAATGTAGTTCTGGAACTCTCCCCAGCTCCTTTCTTTCCTCTGGCCTTGGCAGTTATGGCTGGTCCCTTTAGAATCACCAGGTCTCACAGCCCTGCAGTGCTGTCTCCTCTCCTGGCTTCTCTGGACTCCTGGAATTCCTTCAATTCTCTGCTTTCCTCTGCCTCTCTCCGTCTCTCTCTCACTTGCTGAGTGACGCAGTTTAAATGCCTTGTAGCCTGCTTCCTTCTCTGGCCCCACCCTCTCTCTCCCTGCAGCTGCTCTGGAGACTGGGTGTGGCTTCAGGCTAGCTCTGCAAGTGTGTGTTTTAGTTTCACTTTCTCTCTGGGACCTATGCTTAGGTGAGCCCATCCCCCACTTATGGAAAAAAACCTCTTTTTTCTCTCTTTCACAGGGCTGTGCTGCACCCGCATCACCACAGTACACATCCTTTAGGTCCAAGTAGCATAGCCAGTCTCCCTGCTTGAGGTATGGCAGCAATGTTCCAAGAGAGAACATTTTGAACATTTTCCTCACTAGGAATCTGAGGTCCTGCAAGTTGAGGATGGGGCGGAACCTTCAGGCCTTTTTGGTATCAGGAAGTAGCGGGAGTAGAACCCTGTGCCCCTGAGGTGGGCTGGGACGGGTTCCACCACCTGGTCCTCCAGAAGGCCTGCAAGTTCCTGCCGGAGCATGTCCTGGTAGAGGGGAGTCCTGGGGGGCCCCTTCTGGGAAGAATGGTGGAGGTGTCTGGTGGAGGTGGTAACCCTCTCTCACCACCTGAAGGGTCCATGTATGATAGTAATGGGGGCCATTCTGTGGGCTGTACCTCCTAGGGGAAGAGAGGTTATGCTGAAGGAGTCAAAAACCCCCTCCAGGTTACACTGGGGGTGCAGGGTGGGGTTTGGGAGTCTTAGGTTTGTGTGGGTCATTCCCTTGGCCTGCTGGCCCTGTTGGGGAGATGGGAAGGCCTGGTATTGAGGGTAGTTTCTGTAAGCCTTCCTCTTCTTTGGGTATGAGGGCTTTCTACCCAAAGCCTTCCTCCAGGAAGGGTCAGCGGTCTTCTTGGAGAGCCTGTTCCTAGTCAGGAACTCGGAAACCAGCTCAGCGGCTTTGTCTGTCATGGGTTTTCCGAAGAGGTTCTCTCCATGGCAAGCAATTTATCCTGGACCCATTGCTCCAGGTCAGAGGCTGTAGCCAAGCCTGGCGCCAGCACTACTGTCCGCGACAGCTACTCTAGCTGCCAACTCAAAGCCATCGTAGACTGCTCAAGTGATAAACTTGGAGCGTGCCCTGACTGTTGAGGCCAGGGTCCAGAACCACTGGAGGTGTTCCTCAGAGACCAGCCGAGAACCCGGCAAGCTCCTTCACCAGGTCCTGAAGGAACATGCCCATGTACAACTGGTAAGCCTGGATCTGGCCAAAAGGTATCATGCTCTGGAAGTACTTTCTGCCCATGGCATCGGCCTCCCTGTTCGGGGGCACCAAGGAATGCATTTTCTGGCTCTTGAGCCTCTGCATGGCCGACTCCGCCACCATGGAGTTGTGAGGCAGTTGGGCTTTTTGGAAGCCAGGGCTCTGGCAGACCCAATACATCGAGTCCAGCTGCCTGCTAACTATAGGCACTGATGCAGGGGTCTCCCACATGCGGAGGTGTAGTCATTCTAGGATAGGGTGAATGGGCACCATGAGCGCCTCTTTTAGGGAGCTTCGTATTGGAGGATCTTGAGGTCCTCCGTGAAAAGGTCCTCCTCTGACTCGGTAGCTGCCAGAGCCTTGGCCAGTCCCGCACGAAGTTGAGGAAGGCCATGTCCTCAGGTGGAGACAGGCACCTTGACTCCGGAGGGGACAGGTCTAAGGGCAAGATGCGGTGACGGCAGGTATCTGGGGACTTGTTGTCCTTGGTCTCCACTCCCAGAGGAGGATTCAGGGGTCCTTTGGGACTCAGGGTGCTGGCCCGATCCCGAGGGCTTCTGGGCCATGGCAGCCCAGCATTCAGAGCTGAGGGTGCTGAGCGGTAAGGGCCATGGCCCTGAGGACCGGGACCACAGCCAAGGCGTCGCTTGAGGTCAGTAGCGCTCAAGGATTGGCTCGACCTCCAGGGAGTCCCTTGCAGTGGATAGCCTGGTGGTTGAGAGTGATGACCCGGAGGAACCAGGCATCAGAGCCTGCTCCTGGGCCATGAAGGCAGACAAACTGCACTCCAAGGCTACCATCTTGGCCTCAAGGCCAGATGGCTCTGCAGCTTTCGGCATGGGCATCGAGGATTTCGGGCCCAGTGCTGGCTCCGTTGACGGAGAGTCCTCGATTAGGATAGCCTCAGGGGTCCGAAACCAGTCCCGGGATATGGACGGCTCCCAGCAAGGCAACTTGGATGGCTGCTCGTTGCCATCGCCTTTGGCCTCCCATCGAGGGCTGCGGGCTGGGGTCTGTGAGATTTCACCACTTTCCCCGACTCGTCACCTGACAGGGTCCTTGAGGTCTTCCAGCCCCTTCTTGGCATGATCCTCGATGTGGAAGTGCTGGCTGGAGGCTCCGTGGTCCAGGGGCTCCAAGGCCACACGGTCTCCACGGGTGCTCAAGGTCCTGTAAGGAGTCTCGGAGCAGGCTCTCACAGAGGACTCCGGGATAAGTCGGTCTTCTGAAAAATTGACTCACGCTGCTGCTGACATTTCCCGAGGGCCTTAGGGTCATGTGCTTACAGAGACTGCAGACCAAGACATCGTGGTCCGGATCAAGGCATCGAAGGCAGCAGTTGTGCAGATCCATGCACGATATATTATGAGCGCAGCAATTACATGGCTTGAAGTCACCGGCCAAAGTCATGGTGGAGAAGACGGCCCCCACGAGATCAAATTCACCCGGCCAGAAAAAAAGGCGCAAACCTGCGCCAAACGAAAAGAAAAGGAAAAAAGAACCTGAGGACATGATGCCAAGGCAAGTGGGCTCAGGAGCAAAAAAAGGCACCTGTACCCTATCGGAGAAAGCAAGAAACGAAGACAAAAATCACCAGCTTTTTCTGGGGGAACAGACACACGTCCAATGGGCTCCGTGGAAAAAAGGTGACTGAGGCAAGATGGCACCCTTAGGCGGGAAGGAGCCACGCATGCGTAGTACATCTCCCAAAGACTTTCTTTGAAAGCTGGGGAGAGGTTACCATGCGGGCTCTGTCAGTGCTGATGTCAGCCATATGTGAAGACTGACTTCCTGCTTGGTCCTGGAGAATTTTATTCTTTATAATGATTTCCACCATTTTGCCTGGTACTGACATCAGGCTCACTGGTCTGTAGTTTCCCAATCACCCTTGGAACTCTTTTTAAAAATTGGAGTTACATTGGCCACTCTCCAATCCTCAGGTACTACAGATCATTTTAATGATAGTTCACAGATTACTAATAGTAGGTCTGCAATCTCATATTTCAGTTCTTTCAACACCCTTGGATGTATACCATCCAGTCCAGGTGATTTGCTACTCTTCAGTTTGTCAAACAGTTGTAATACATCCTCCCGGTTTATATTTCTTTCAATTCTTCTGCTATATCACCTTCATATATCATTTCAGGCACGGGTAACTTCCCTACATCTTCTTCAGTAAAGACCGAAGAAAGGATTCATTCAGTCTCTCCGCTATGGCCTTGTCTTCCCTTAGCGCCCCTTTTACATCTCTATCATCCAATGGTCCAACTGACTCTCTCATGTTTTTTTGCTACAAATGTACTTGAAAAAGTTTTTATTTTGCGTTTTTGCTTCCATGGCAAGCTTCTCTTCAAATTCTCTCTTTGCCTGCCTTATCAATGCCTTACATCTAACTTAGCGATGCTTATGTTGTTTCCCGTTTTTGTCATTAGGCTCCTTTTTCCACTTCCTGAAGGATGCTTTTTTGGTGACAATAGCCTCTCTGACTTCATCTTTAAACCATGATGGCAGTTTTTTGGCCTTCCTTCCACTTTTCTTAAAGCATCCAAGATAGTACTTTTAAACAATGCCCATGCTTGATGTAAATCTTTAACCTTTGCAGCTGCTCCTTTTAGTTTTTTCTTAACTATTTTCCTCAGTTTATCATAGTCTCCCTTTTGAAAGTTAAAAGGCAGTTCTGTGAATTTCCTTGCTGTCTTTCTTCCATTTATTAAATTAAATGTAATCATGCTATGATCACAATTACCAAATGGTCCCAAAGCCCTTATCACTTGCACCAGACCCTATGTTCCACTAAGGATTAGACCCAGAATAGCTTCCCCTCTTGTTGGTTCATGAACCAGCTGCTCCAAAAAGAAGTCATTTATTTCATCTAGAAACTTTATCTCCCTAGCATGTCTTGCTGTGACACTGACCCAGTCGATATCGGTTTAATTGAAATCATCCATTATTACTGTGTTGTAACTTTTGTTAGCTTCCCTGATTTCTTTTAGCATTTCATCATCCATCTGTTCATTCTGCCCAGGTAGTCGTTAGTACACCCCCACTGCTATTGCTTTCCTCTTCTCACGGATACATATACTGCATGAAGAATTAGAGAGAGAACTCAACAAATCAGATTTTTAAAAATTAACTTTTTAAAAATAGAAGGTAATTTTAAAACAAATCTTCTGTAACATGAGTGTGAAAACATAAGCAAATATATTAGAATAAAAAAGAATCAGCTAACCTTGAAATAATACCTGCAGACAAAGTAACAAAAGAATGGGAAAAACTACTATTTTGAGGAATTCTACCTGTATTGCTGCTCAAGCCCCTTCGCCTCAGAAGGAAGAATGCGCAAATACTGCATTAACTTTATTTTGCCTGCTTGCAAAAAATATTCCAGGCCCAATATTCAGCCCACAGTAGTTAGTGTTTTTAAAGTGCTTAGCAGCTGCAGGCAAAACTGAAACTGGATATTCAGTGCTGAATATCCCGTTTCAGCGCTGACAGGCATGGCAATCTGGACAGCAGTAATAATTAGCCACTCTCTGGATAGCCAAACCACAAGGTTAAGGCAGTTATTGAAATTATCTAACTTTATGCAGGCACTTATCCAATTAGAGAACTGAAAATTGCCACCAATCGAATAAGTGTTGAGACTACCCTCGCTCTGTTTCGGCCCTGTCTGGACAGTGCCACAATGATTAGAGGGGATATTCAGTGACACCGTTTAGTTATTGCCACTGAATATCACTCTCAGCAGGATTTAATCAGTTAGCAGGTCCTACCTACTAACCGGATAAAGCCCTTTGAATATTGGGCTCTCAAAGTTCTGCTTTATATTTCTTTGCAAAAGAAAACTGCTTAGCCTTAGTATCAGTTTGTCAGCTAGCAAGGAACTTTCTTCGTAAAGATTCAAAAGACCCATTTGTTAGAAAAGCCTCATGTCTTAATGGAGTCTAAAATATTTTTGTCTAGCTATGTTCTTATATTCTATATGTGACTTTTAAAAAAGTCATGCTGAGACAGACCAAAGTTCATCGAACCCTACATTCTGTCTCCAACAGTGGCCAGTCTAGGTGCATATACACAGATTTTCTTCTTGGGGTCTGCGATTTCCCATAATTCATATCCATTGAGGAGAAATAGTTCTACCAAGTCTACCTGGCTAATAATATTTTATGGACTTTTCCGCCATGAACTTGTTCAATCCCCTTTTGGGTCCTACTAGATGGGCGCCGTGAGTACATCCTCAGATGTAACAGATTCCACAGCTTAATTATATCCTATGTAAAAAATAACTTTTTATGATTTGTTTTCAATCCGCTGGTCATTAATTTCATAGAGTGTCCTCTTGTTTTTATGTTGTTTGACTGGTTCAACAACCATTCCACACCACTCATAATTTCATAAACCTCTATCATATTCCCTCTCAATTGCCTTTTCTCCAAACCGAAGAGCCTTAACCCATTTAGCTACACTTCAAAAGTGAATCTTTTCTAATTTCATTATATCCTGTTTGAGAATGGGAAACTAGAACTGCACACAGTACTCCACATATGGATGTACCTGGGATCTAAATAGAGCTTTCTTCTCCATCCTTCTTTGGATAATCTCTACCATTTTATTCGCTTTTGTTTTAGCAGCCGCAGCACACGGAGCTGAAAATTTCACATATTATACACAATGATACCAAGATTTTTTTCTTTACAAACTCAGACCCCAGCATTTTGTACCTACAGTTGGTATTATTTTTCCCTGTGTGTATTACTTTACATTTATCCACATTAAATTTCATTTGCAATTTAGATGCCTAGTTTCACAAGATCCTTCTGCAAATCCTCACAATCCTCCATTTTAACAAACGTTGAATAATTTTGTGTCATCTGCAAATGTAATTACCTCATTCTTCACTCCCATCTCCAAATCATTTATAACTATGTTAAACAGCTCAGATCCTAATACAGACCCTTAGGGCACTCCACTAATAACTCTTTTCCACGTGGATAATTAGCAGCCAAATCAAATGTTTAGACTGCATTTTCCTCAGAATATACAGAAGCATGCTTAAAAAGAACATGCTGCTCTAATATAATAGTGTACCAATTTTAATGACATTTGCCTCTCCCCCTACTTTCCAGTCCTGAGCCTATTCTTAAGTTGTACCCTTTTCTGTGAACCTTTGGTGCCCCCTCTCCCCATTTGCACACCTTTGCTCTAATACAGTCCCACAAGCTTTATCAGTTTTGCTACAGATATAAAATATCAGTGCTTTTTTCCTCTTTCAACTATCAAATAAAGCTCTTGATTTTTCAACATATTTAATAGCATCTCCACATGTAGCAACAATTAAAAAATGAACATCGTAGAAATGAAAACACACAAATTCAAGTTCAAAATGAACATGCATCTATTTAAAAATAAACTAGAACCTTCTACTGGTAGACATCACTGCTCTCCTTTCTCTACTACAAATCTCTTTACTGATTTTCTTGTTCTTTTTCTCCAGCATTACAAATCATTTTGTAAACGTAACAGCAGAAAATTCTGTTGGGTTTTTGTTCTATGTGAATCACTGTGTCTCTGTCAAAGTAAACTTCATGGCTGTAAGTCTGAAAGCAAAAATCACATAAGAGATGAACAGAATACCAATCTATTTATCAATCTTATTTCCAGATTAATAAAAATGTACTATGCTCCTGACTTTTTAACAACATATGATCTTGTTGATCTATCACTTAAATATTATCTGACATATTGGAGCCTAATCGGGCTTCTGCACAAAGCGTAGTTACTCACCTGTAACAGGTGTTCTCCGGGGACAACAGGTCAAGGAGTCCATCAATTGGCAGGTCAAGCAACTCTGTCTCGGAGGCGGCCCATGGCCATAAACCACTGCTCCGCCCTCATGTGGAAGTGAGCGTCTGGGGTGACGTGGACTGTGGATGCCATGTGCCTGAGGAGGCGCAGGAGAAGCCAGGTGAGTACAGAGGGACGGTACTGTACATCCTGAGCTAGAGACCTGAGATGATCGTCTTGGTCCCTGGGCAAGAAAGCGTTCGACGGACAAGTGTCGATCTTTGCCCCAATGAACTCCAGACACTATGTCGGGAGGAGGAGAGACTTGGGATAGTTTATGACAAAGCCCAAGTTTTGCAGGATCTGGATGGTGTGTGCAGTGGCCTGCTGCACCTCTGAGGTTGTGCTTCCCTTTATGAGCCAGTCGTCCAGGTACAGGAAAGATGAAGACACCCTGGAGCCGGAAGAAGGCGGCCACAATTGCCAGGCATTTTGTGAAGACTCTTGGGGCAGAGGCGAGGCCGAAGGGGAGCACCCTGTATTGAAAGTGCCTGCCCCCAACTACGAACCGCAGGTACAGCCTGTGGTTAGGGTGGATTAGGATGTGGGTATAAGCATCCTTGAGGTCTAAGGACCATAGCCAGTCTCCATGCTGGAGGTATGGCAGCAAGGTTCCAAGGGAAAGCATCTTGAACTTCTCTCTCACCAGGAATTTGTTGAGGTTGTGCAGGTCGAGGATGGGCCTTAGGCCCCCTGTCCTCTTTGGCATGAGGAAGTACCTGGAGTAAACCCCCTTGCCCTTGAGGTGGTTGGGCACTGGTTCTACCGCTTAGTCCTCGAAGACCTGCCAACTCCTTCAGAAGAAGGTCCCAGTGGAGGGAAGACCTAAGGAGCTCTCCCGGGAAATAAGGGGGAGGTGTCTGGGTCAGATGGAGGCGGTAACCCTCCCTGACTACCCTTAGTGCCCAGGAATTGGTGGTGATGGTCACCCACCTCTGGGCATAGAGGGCTAGATGTCCTCCTGTGGGCTGCTGATCTCCTTGGGATAGACAGGCTATGCTCAAGGAAACAGCTCCCCCCTTGCTGGGCTGGAGCAGGTGCCTGGGGTTTTGGAGCCTTCTGCTTATGTGGGCCATGCCCATGTCCTGCTGACCCAGCTGGGGAGGTCTGATAAGGTAGGTAGTTTCTGTAAGTAGCTCTCTTCCTCAGGTAGAAGGGCTTTCTACCCAAGCCCTTCCATAGGGGAGGGGCAGCGGTCTTTTTAGAGAGCCTGGTCCTCGTCATGAACTCGGTCTCCAGCTCGGCAGTCTTGTCAGTCATGGGTATGCCAAAGAGATTCTCTCCTTGGCAGGGGACATCGACCAATTTGTCCTGAACCCATTGCTCGAGGTCGGATGACTGTAATGAAGCTTGGCGGCATGCACCGATGCCAGCTGCTGCTAGCCGCCGACTCGAAACCATCATAGTCTGCCTGAGACATGATTTTGGAGTATTCACGGACTGCTTTGGCCAGGTTCTTGAACCACTGCAAAGGTTCCTCGGAGAGACCAGCCAAGAACCTGACGAGTTCCTTCGCCAGGTCTCTCAGGTACAAGCCCATGTACAGCTGGTAGGCCTGGATGCAGCAGATTTTATTTATTTATTTATTTGCATTTCTTATATACCGCGCTATTACAATCAGTGCGGTTTACACTGGAACAAAACATACAACAATGTAACAAGTTACATTGGGTTTACAATGAACAAGGGATACAAACTTGGATAACAGGGAGAAAAACTATGTACAGTGTTACGTAAAGAAGAAGATTAAACATCATACGAAGGGCATGGTTAGGGATTGTAGTATGAAGAATGGAAAGGTAACAGGAGGAGTGTCAGGCTATCGAATTTTCTAGTTGGGGTTGTGTTAAGCGTGGGTTTTGGTGAAGACGTGTATTATTTTGGGATTGGCTGGGGGGGGTGAGATTGGAATAGTATTTTAAAAACAGATGATGTTTGATAGCCTTTCTGAACGAAATGATATTGGTAATGGAACGGATTTCTGGAGGAGGGAGTTCCATGCTCCTGGTACAAATAGTGAGAAGGCTCTATTGGCTGTTGTCTTTGAGCATTTCGTGATTGTTTTAGGCACTTCTAGTTTGTTCATACATGACGAGCGTCTGTTTCTGTTTGGTGGAATGGGCTGGATGAGCTTGGTAAGCGGGGTGGGGGGCTGATTTCTTGAGGCCTTGAAGGTTAGAACGAGGGCTTTGTATATGATTCTGGCGTGTAAAGGCAGCCAGTGTAGGCTCATCAGTACTGGAGTTATGTGCTCCGATCTAGATGTTCCGGTAAGTATTCTTGCTGCAGAGTTCATGGCTAACCTAAGCGGGTTCAATGTTGCTTGTGGGAGCCCAAGGAGGATAATGTTAGCAAAGTCAAGGTGGGGGGTTACCAGTGCTTGGAAGATTGAGCGGAAATCGGAGGGGTCCAGTAATGATCGAAGGTGGCGTAATGACCGTATCTTGTGGTAGATAGATTTAGTAATGTTTTTGATATGCGGTGCCATGTCCAGCTTTTGGTCGAGGATGATGCCCAAGTACCGGATGGTAGGTTTGACTGTGAGGTCGTAGTTGTTGACTCGCAAGGATGGCGGTGGTATGAAGTTCTGATTGCGAGTGAGAAAAAGGACATCGGTCTTGCTGTGATTAATGCACAGGTTTTGGGAGAGGAGCCATTCGGAAACAGCATTGAAGCATTTTGTGATTGTTGAGATGAGCATTGAGCCCTAGTAGCACTTACTGCCGAGGGCGTCCAAGGTGCGGCTCTCCCTGCCGGGGGGCACCGAGGAGTGTGTCTTCTGGCTTTTCAGCTGACTCATGGCCGACTCCACCACCATGGAGTTATGTGACAGCTGTGACTTTTGGAAGCCCAGGCTCTGGTGGACGATACATCGAGTCAAGCCATTTGCTCAACACCAGCACTGAAGCCGGTGTTTCCCATATTCGGAGCATCAGCCATTCCAGGATGGGAGGGATGGGCACCATGAGCGATTCCCGTGGAGGGGACTCATACTGAAGGATTTCCAACTCATCCACCCGAGGGCCCTCTCCCGACTGAGTTGGGAATGCTAGGGCCTTAGACATGTCCTTGACAAAATCCAGGAAGCCCATGTCTTCAGGCAGGGACTGCTATCAAGGCTCCAAGACGGGAGAGTCAGAAGGGACGTTGTGGTGGTGACAGGTATTGGGGGGGGCTCCTCGTCCTCCGTCTCCCATTCGAAGTAGTCCATCGAGGGCTCGTAGGAGGGCTGCTCTGTGGGCCTCGAGGCTCCCGATGCCCTGTGGCCAGTGCCCTGGCAAACCTGTAGGGGATGATCGCGTTCCCATCGAGCGGGACTCAGAGCAGGACCTCGGCCGAGGATCGGCTCAGCCTCCGGGGACTTCTTGAATGTCGAGGGCCCGGTGGTCACGGCGGATGAACCGGTTGTGCCAGACAACAGCGCCCGCTGCTGGTCCATGAAGGCAGACAAACTGTGCTTCAGGGCCGCCATTCTGGACTCCAGACCAGAAAGTTCCGCAGCTTTCGGCACGGGCACCAAGGGACTCTGGCCCGATGCTGGCTCCCCCGAAATAGAATCCTTGAAGAAGATGGTGTCTGGGGACAAAGGCCGGTCTGTGGTCTGATATTTCCAGGGGACCTTGGCAGGCCGCTCCTTCTCTGATGCCTCGGACGAGCGTCTCGGACTGCGGGACCGGGCCAGGGGAGCTCCCGGCTGGTCATAACCATCTAGGGATGCCGCCTTCGAGGGTTTCTTCTTCTTCCTAGGTTCCCTTGAGGGAGACCCTCTTTCTGAGCACCCACGACGAGGCTTGGGTTCGGAAGATTCCGCCCGAGATGTCGGGGCCTCAGGCAAGTCCCTGGCCTTCAGAGGCATTGGGGACTCGGGAAAAAACGTATTATGCTGCTGCTGGCAGTTCTTGAGGGCCTTGCTGGACATCCTCTTGCAGAGAACGCAGGCTGCTGGGTCGTGGTCTGGCCTAAGGCAGTGAAGACAACAGTCGTGTGTGTTGGTCAAATACATAATTTTAGAGCACCGATCACACTTTTTAAAGCCACTGGTAGCCATGGGGGAAAAATACCCCTACGAGGTCAAAGTCTCTCTCCGGGCTGCTAGCGGGAGAAAAAAGGCACGAAGATCCCAGAAAAGAAATATAACAAACACTAAGGAAAAACAAACCGAGCCCAATGCCGAGGCACTGAGGTCGGTAGGCAGGAAGAGTACCAGTGCAATACCGGAGGCGAGTGTAAAACTCAGAGAGAGAAAAACAACTTCTTCCGGGGACAAGCCAGACAACTTCTGAAGGGCTCCGCGGAAAAAAGGAGACTGTGCAAGATGGCACTCTTGGGCAGGAAGGGGACCACGCATGCATGGTGGCATCTCCCAAAGGCTTTCTTTGAAAGCTGGGGGGATGCTTCTGCAAGGGCTCCGTCGGTGCCGATGACACACCCATATGTGAGGACTGACTTCCTACTTGTTCCTGGAGAACCCTAAGGTTCCGCAAGAGATCGTGATTGAAAAAAAATAAACATTGTTTTTTGAACTTCTCGTGCTGTGCAATGCTAGCACTTGCAGTGGTGGGCGGTGACCGAGCAGTCCTGTTAGCAATCTCTTTAGAGACCTTTCAGCCCTGTATGGCAGTGCACAGTAGGACAGTGTTCATGTGGTTGAGTCCATTCTCAGTTTTGATGTGACATAGAGGGATGCTGTTGATGATGAGCGCTATATTGCACGGGGAGGATGCTAGGCTGATGACCACCCCTGCCCAGCTTCCCATTATGCGCCACCTACTGACTTATGGGAGCGAACAAGTTCTACCAGTGTAGTGGGAAATTTTCATTCAATAAATTTCCATTTTGTAAATAGCAATAATTAAAATCAATTTACAACCTTTATTTAAATTAAATCTACACAGTTTATCTTTAGAAAAATTAAATTCCACTTTGGCTTAAGTCTGTTCAATGTGCCCTTCAATTTCCTCTATTTGAGCTCCCAGCATTGACACATCTTGTCTCACCACCGAGAACATTTCTTGCAGTTCGTTTTTCGTCCCACATATTTCCGCCTTCAGATCCTCCCAGAGCTCACTTAGCCAGGCCTTCAAAGTTTTGGCTGTCCCTGAGCCCCACTCAGTGTCCAGCGTAGCCTCAGCATCCCGCACGCTTCTGGTGGCCATCTTGTTTTCTCTCTTGGCACTTCGAGCTGCGTCTGCCGGCACATAAGAGGAGCATCTCGCTTCTTCACCGACATGCTCCCTCACCCACGCAGTGAATCTCTCTGCTTTGGGGTGGTAATCGGTAAGCATCTTGCTTCACTTTATAGTCTTTGGTACGGGAACAGCCCAGAACTTCATTAAGATGTGGCCATCCCATCCGCTGACGTCATTTCTGCTCCTTGCTTTTTTTTTTCCAAGAAAGGTTAGCTAAAAAGTATTTTAGTTTTAAAGAGGGAAAAAACAACTCTTGCACATACCATACCCTCATTATCTTGTAAAGCAGAAATTTGTGATAAGACTTTTAGGCCTACTTGAACAAGGTAAAAATACAAGTAGGAAATTAAGAAAAAAGCGTAGTTACTCATCTGTAACAGGTGTTCTCTGGTGATAGCAGGAATCAGTCCTCACATGTGTGTGATGTCGACGCTGACGGAGCCCTTGCGGATCCACTCCCCAGCTTTCAAAGAAAGTCTTTGGGAGTTACACAGCACATGTGCGGTCATCTTCCCGCCCAAAGGTGCCATCTTGTCTCAGTATGATATCATAGCACAAGACGGCAAAAAAAAAAAAGAAGAAACAACTCCACGGGGAGGAGGGAGGGTTATGAGGACCAATTTCTGCTGTCCCTGAAGAACACCTGTTAAAGGTGAGTAACTACGCTTTCTCTGGGAACAAGCAGGAAGTCAGTCCTCACATATGGGACTCCCAAGCTACAGGCTACTGAAAAAATTTATAAAAGCCACAGGCAACCCAAAAAGCAGACCGTAAAGGGCAGCAGGAGGTGCTTGTTGGCTGGAAGTCTGACAGTGCAGCAGCAGCATCGAAGATGCAGTCCCCACTCCAGTAACTGGGACACAGAGTGCTGGGGGAAAGGAGTTGCATTATTCCCCAAAGAGGTGACGAAGTACAGCCTGGCTGATGGCACTATACCTCCGGGAGGTCTCCTCCAAACAGTAATGTGCATCAAAGGTATGCACAGAGGACCAGGTGGCAGCCCAGCAGATGTCTAGCAAGGCACTTAGACCGCCATGGCACGCACATTTTACTCTGTGATATGATGTTCCAGAGAGTCCTGCCTGTTGATAAGTGAAAGAAATGCAGTCAGCCACCCAATGACAGAGGGTGCACTTGGAGACCGCGACTCCAAAGTGACTGGGATCAAATGAGACAAAGAGTTGTGTCGAGCGGCGATGGGGCTGTGTCCTCTGAATGTAGAAGGACAGGGCGTACTTGCAGTCTAGCATGTGCAGAGAGACTTCCATCCTGGAGGCATGAGGCCTGGGAAAAAAGGAGGGTAACACCACCCCTGGATCAAATGGAATGCAGAGACCACTTTTGGCAAGAACCTAGGGTGCATCTGAAGGATGATCCTTTTCCTGTGGAACCTGGTGTAGGGCTTATGTGCCACCAGGGCCTACGGTTCTTTCTTGCACCTGGCTGAGGTGAGCACCACCAAGAATACGACCTTTCAAGAGAGGTACTTGAGAGGGCAGGTAACCAGGGGTTCAAAAGGCGGGGCCATGAGCTTCCCCAGCACAACACTGAGGTCCCATGTCACTGCTGGCAGCAGATCGGGGGCCGTGAGAGGATGAGGCCCCACATGAACCGGCCCACCAAGGAGTGTACCGACACAGCCTGGCCATCCACTTCATGGTAGTGAGCCAAGATAGCACAGAGGTGCACTCTGACCGAGTTGGACTTCAGGCCTGTTCCTGACAGATGCAAGAGGTATCTTAATATCTCCGCCATGGCACAGGAGACGGGGTTAAGGCCTTCTCCCGCACACCAGAGGGAAAACCTGTGCCACTTGAAGGTGTAAACCCATTGCGTAGAGTCCTTATGCGAGGCCAGCATGACGTCTTCCACCGACTGAGGGAGGCAGTGATGTGCAATGGCTAGCTTCTCAGCATCCAGGCCGTTAGCACCAAGACTGGAGGTTGGGATGCTGCAACATTCCATCCTCCTGGGACAGCAGGTTCGGGGCACCTCCCAGTAGCCAGCAGAGGGAATCAAGACTGCCTGGGCCACCTGGGTGCAATGAAGATGACGGAGGCTGCCTTCTCTTGGATTTTGAAGACGGCTTGAGGCACCAGGGGTGTTGGGGAAACCATACAGAAAACCCCCTGGACAAAGGGAGGAGGAACGCATCCACCACCTCCCGCCTCCGGGCCGGCTTCCGAGAGCAGAAGCGTGGTAGCTGTGTGTTCTCTGGACTGGTAAAGAGGTCCATTTCTGGGCTACCCCAACACCAGAAGATCTCCCCCAGTATAGTCGGGTTCAGTCTCCACTCATGTGGTTGGAGAATGCAGCTCAGGCGATTGGCCAGTATATTATCCTGGCCTGGCAAGTACACTGCCTTGAGGAAGATGCTCTTCCCTGCCATGAAGTTCAGAGGCGCACCGCCTCCCAACAGAGGTGGTGCGATCTCATGCCCCTCTGCTTGTTGATGTAAAACATTGTAACCAGGTTGTCCATCTGGACTTGACCCACCTGTCCTTCCAGAAGGTCCTGGAAGACCCATAGGGCATGATAGCCTGCCTGGAGCTCCAGCAGGTTGATCTGTGAGGCACTCTCCTCTGGTGACCAAAGGCCCCCCAGCCCATCTTTGATGCGTCTGTGATGAGGATGCGCTGCAATGGCGGTGCCTGGAAAGACAGGCCAGCTCTGAGGTTGAGATGGTCCTGCCACCTGGTCAGAGAGGTCACTAAGGCTGGTATGACCTGGATGTGGTCCTCTAGGCAGCCTGATACCTGTGACCACTGGGCGCTGAGTGTCCATTGAGCCTGCCGCATGTGCAGGCAGGCAAACAGGATCATGTGGATGGTGGATGCCATGTGTCCCAAGAAGTGGAGCTTTATCCAAGCTATCACTGGTGCGTCACTCTGTACCTCTTGTGCCAGGGCGGCAAGGCGTTGCACCCAATCCAGGAGCAGGAAAGCCCTTGCTCGTGTGGAATCAAACAGGGCCCCGATGAATTGTGTTGGGGAGAAGTGAGACTTCGGGAAGTTCACCACAAAGCCCAGGTGCTGCAGAAGTCTTAGAGTGCGCTGCATCGCATTGTGCACCTCGTCCGGCATGCCAGCCTGCACAAACTAGTTGTCCAGATACGGAAACATGAACACTCTGAGGAGACAGAGGCGAGTGGCTACAACCATCAGGCATTTTGTGAACACCTGAGGAGCCGAGGCAAGGCAAAAGGGGAGCACCCTGTACTGATAACGGTGGCCCCCTTCGACGAACAAGAGATACTGACGTGCCTTGGCTGATCAGGATGTGGATATATGCATCTTTGAGATCCAAGAAGCATAGCCAATCTCCCTGGAGGAGGTAAGGTAGCAAGGTTCCAAGGGATACCATGTTGAACTTTTCCTTGACCAAGAAGCGGTTGAGGTCTCGAAGATCCAGGATGGGCCTGAAGCCCTCTGTTTTCTTGGGGCAAGGAAGTAGCGGGAGTAGAATTCCTGGCCCTGAAGGTGAGGAGGGATGGGCTTCACTGCTTGATCTTTGAATAAAGACCTGAGCTCTTTCTGGAAAAGCTCCCTGTGGAAGGGGTCCATAGGTAATTCCCCTGGGGAAAAAGAGAGGAGGCAGCTAAGCAAAGTGGAGGAGATATCCATCCTTGACACCTGCAACACCCAGGTGTCTGTTCTGATATAGGGCCACCGGTGTGCAAAATATACCAGCCATCCTCCCATAAACCTTGGGCCTGATACCTCCTGAGGGAGGGAGGGTATGCCCAAGGAGTCAAAAACTCCCCCCCAGGTTGTGGCTGGGGCGCTGTTTGTGGTTTAGGAGCATTAGGCTTAAGGGGGCCATGCCTCTGGTCCTTGGCTGCTACCTCTAAAGGGGAGCGAGGTAGGCCTGAAACTTGGGGTAGTTTCCATAAGCTTTTTTGGACTTCAGGTGGAAGGACGTTTTCTCGAAGCCTTCCAATGGAAAGGATCCGACACATTCTTGGACAGCCTGGTCCTTTTATGAATTCTTTCTCCAGCTCATCGACCTTCTCAGTCATGGGTTTGCCAAAGAGGTTGTCTCCCTGGCATGGGACGTCGGCCAACTTGTCCTGAATCCATTACTCTAAGTCGGAGAACTGTCGCCAGGCAAGGCAGTGGGCACTATTGTCCACCGGAGTTACATAAGCCACCGACTCAAAGCCGTCAAAGGCTGCCCGAGTCTGAAATTTGGAGCACTCTTTGACCGAAGATAACAGGGTCCTGAAGGGCTCAAGAGGCTCATATGATAGACCAGCTGAGAACCCGGTGAGCTCCTTTCAGGTACATGCCCATGTACAGCCAGTAAGCCTAGATCCGGCCTGTGAGCATAGAGCCCTGGAAACATTTCCTCCCAAACGCATCCATGGTACGGGCCTCCACCACCATGGAATTGTGTGGAAGTTGCATTTTCTGGAACCCAGGGCTCCTGCCGACTCGATATTGTGAATCGAGCCAACGGTTCACAAATGGCATCACCATGGTCTTCCACATCCTGAACAGCATCCCCTCCAGGATGGGGAGCACAGGCACCATCAGCGCCTCCTGAGGAGGGGTGTCATACTGGAGGATCTCAAGATCCTCAGCATGTGGCTTGCCTTTGGGTACCACCATGAAGGCGAGTACCTGGGACATCTCCCTCACAAACTCCAGGAAGGCAAGATCCTCTGGAAGGGATCTCCACCGGTGGTGTGGTGGAGAGAGGCCGGAACGGACGTCCCAATGGAGCACAGTGTCAGGGGACTCTTTGTCAGTCTCCCATGCCGACTCAGAGTCAGAGGAGTCAGCGAGCACCCCACGGTCCTTGGACCGACCCAGCAACAATGACTCCCAACATTGGTGGTCTGGCGGCATCGAGTCGGTCACCGACAGCTTTGACACCGACCAAGTCAACCTTTCGAGGATGGGGAGAGCATCCTCTGGGGAGGACCTCATCGAGAAAGTCCTCATGTGAGGTGCCAACAACTCAGAGTGAAACTGCATTCGAGGGTTGCCATCCTGGCCTCAATGCCAGACTGCTCCATAGCCTGCACCGGACCCAAGGACATTGAGGTTTGTGCCGGGTCCCTGGCCGGGGAGTCCCAGATAGCAATGGAGTCAGTGGGATCTCTTCGATCCCTTGATGCCGCAAATGACTTGTCTCTCTGGGGCTGCTTTGACAGGCGCTCCCATCCGTTGTCTCCCATGTCGTGTCGAGGGCTCCAAGGCCAGGTCGTGGCAGACTTACCACCCGATCCTGGGTCAGTCCTCGACGTCGGCTTCAATGAAGCCTCAGATGCCTGGGGAAGATCCTCTGAGGATGACTCCGATGCCCGATGACCTCTGGGTTCTGAATGAGCCCGGGCACACAACGCAGAGTTGCCCGACACTGGTGTCGAAGGCAGGGATTCCGCCCCCAATGCCAAACCCAAGCCAGACCTACCAAACAGTTCCCCCTGCTGCCTTTCGCGTTCCTTCCACATCTTAGCTGACATCAGGAGGCAAAGCGGGCAGGAAGACCCGTTGTGGTCTGCCCCGAGGCACTTGATGCAGGTACTGTGGCAATCCGTATGGGACATAGTGCGGCTGCACTTGTCACACTGCTTGAAACTGCTGGTCGAGGACATAGCAGGAAAAATGAGACCCGCAAGATCAAACTCCGACATCTTGACCAGCTAGGCCGCAAGTAAAAAACCCCGCAGGCCAAAAAAGACAAAAATAAAGGTGGCGGAAAGGTGATCAAATCGATGCACTCAAGAAAAAAAGAAAAACTGAAGAACGGGTCAAAATATCTACTTTGTCCGGGGTGCACAGACGACACATCTGCTGGGCTCTGTGGAAAAAGAAAGACTGAGGCAAGATGGCATCTTTGGGCAGGAAGATGACCACGCATGCATGGTGTAACTCCCAAAGGCTTTCTTTGAAAGCTGCGGAGTGGATCTGCGTGGGCTCCATCGGCGCCATCACCCATATGTGAGGACTGATTTCCTGCTTGTTCCCAGAGAAAATGGAAGCTTCCTCTATCAACACTACTGAGTTACATTACAATTGATATCCTTTGTGGGAGAGGGGAAACTTAAAAAAAACGCTAATAAGTTGGCCAAAATAAACAGATCCACAGAAAAATATTCTCTTCTCAAAAGAGTACTGACAATTATTGAATTATAATATTACAACTTATTGATCATGCTAACATATCGTGAGCTGTAGAAATAATAATTTTTATGCAGGAGTTCCCTGAGACCTGAAAATTTTTTAAAAGTTTTCCTCCAGGGTAAAATAGTTGAGAAAAGTTGTTTTAGAATGTTAGCATTTACAGAGATTCTCTGCTTCCTCAGATGGTTGAGTCTTCGGGGCTTCAGGCCAATGCTGCTTCTGGCCTTGGCCTGTTGGCCTACTGCGCCTGCTGGGGTAGCTGGTAGGAATGGTATAGGACATAAGTACTGTAAAAGATTTCTTCTTTCTTGGGTTGAAGGACTTTTTCCCCAAGGCCTTCCATCGGAAATGGTCAGCAGACTTCCTTGAGAGCCTGTTCATGGTGATCTGTTCAGTCTCCAACTCTGTGGCCTTCTCCATCAAGGGTTTACTGAGGAGGTTCTCTCCCCGACATGGGACATCGACCAACTTGTCCTGAACTCATTGCTCCAAGTCTGACACCTGTAGCCATGCAAGACGACAGGCACAAATATCTACCACAGCCACTCTGGCCAAGGACTCAAAGCCATCATAAGCTACACGGGTTATGCATTTGAAGCATTCCTTGATCATAGCAACCAGACTCTGAAGAAGGTTGCCAAATAAGCCAGCCGAGAACCCAGCGAGCTCCCCCACCAGGTCTCTCAAGTATATGCCCATGTACAGCTGATGCCTTTGGATATGGGCCATGAGCATTAAGCCCTGGTAACATTTCCTGCCCAACCCATTCATGGTGCATGCCTCCCTACCAGGGAGGCATTGAGGAGTGCATCTTGTTACTCTTAATACAGCACATAGCCGATTCCACCACCATGGAATTGTGAGGCAGTTGTGTTTTCTGAAAGCCTGGGCTCTTGCAGACCTGATACACAGAATCGAGACACCTGCTCACAATTGGAACTGTAACCAAGATCTCCCACATCCTTAATAGCAACCTTTCCAGGACAGGGTGCACTGGAATGGTGATAGTTTCCTTCAGGTGAGTTGGATACTGGAGGATCTCCAGCTCCTCCACCTGAGGTTCCTCCTCTGCCTCAGTGGTAAAGGGTAAAGCCTTCCCCATGTCCCTGACAAACTCCAAGAACGATAGGATCTTGGGAGGAGATCTCCTACGCTCATATGAGGGTGAGGGATCAGAAGGCACATCCTGGTGCTGCACTGGTTCTGGGGATTCTTCCTCAGTCTCCCACTCTGAGTCTGAGTCAGACAAGAACTCAAAGTATTGACAGGAATGGGACCCACGTCAATGACCCAGTGGCGGAGTCAAGGATGATCTCGGTGCCCTGAGGTCCGAGCCTGAAGCACTCAGAGGGGAGATTCACTGCACTGAGTGAGACTGAGAGTGGTCCTGGGAACCAGAGGGCACGGCATGTTTCTCAAGAATCGGCTAGACCTCCATTGGTGAGGCACCCGCGGTGGACAGTGCCATCATCTGCCCTGAGGAAACAGAAGATCCCGGTTCTCGAGGCTTGTGTTGAGCCATAAAGGCAGTCAGGCTGCGCTTGAGAGTAATCAACTGCTTCATTAGGAGGGAGTGTTCCACTGCTGCCAGTACCGGGGGTGCACTCTTCGGTGCTGATGCTGGTTTCTTTGGCGGGAACTCCTCGATGGTAACAGGCTCATGAGTCTTGCGCTGGCCCTCCGAGGCCATGGGAGGCTCCTCCGATGGCGATGTCTATGGGTCTTCATCCTTGACTCAGCATCATCCTTTGACGATGACCGGGATGGAGTCTGTTCCATCAGGGGACACTCACCTTCGAGAGAGAGTCTCTGAATCAGAGCCCTGCAAACTTGCGGCTCCGAAGGTGCTTGGTCCCCACACGAAGTCGAGTCTTTGGTGGTGTCCTACAAGGGCATTGATTCCAATGTCGATGCCAGAGTCGATGCTGAAGTCTTGGAGCCAAACAGAAATTCCTGCTGCTTTTCACGGTTCGTCAGCCCCTTGCGCGTCATCTGCAAGCAGAGAGCGCATGTAGAGGGCCTGTGGTCAAGTCCGAGGTGTTGAAAGCACCAATTATCAATTATGGTGGTTCATAATGGAAATGGTCTGGTCACATCTGGCGCACTTCTTAAAGTCAATAGTTGGAGTGGACATGTCAGGGAAGACAGCTTCCGCAGGTCAAAAGATTCCAATGCCCCGACCAGGAGGGTACGAGAAAAAGCCTGTGTGCCGAAAATGAAGAAAAGAAAAAAAAAAAAAAACCCCTAAAAAACAACACTGTGCTGAGGCAGTGACGATATTGGGAGGCACAGGAAGGCAAAAAAAACGAAAAGAGAAAAAAGTACCAAATGGCAAAAAATGACCGACATGGTAGAAAATGTTTTTCTGGGATACAGATGGACGTCTGGAGGGCTCTGCGGAAAAAAGATGATTGAGTTAAGATGGCTCTGTTTGGGCAGGAAGGCAACCACACATGCATGCTGGATCTCCCAAAGGCTTTCTGTGAAAGCTGGGGAGGGTTTCCACGCAAGGGTTGCATTCGTGACGTCACCCATAAGTGAGGACTGACTTCCTGCTTGGTCCCGGAGAATCTTTGCTTCCTCAGATGTTTGGACGCAGCTGGATCCGGGTTTACACTAAAGATACCAAGTGGGGTAAAATTTCAAAAATAAGGACTTTAAATGTCAATCCTCTTTAGTTATTTTGCATGGTGATTTACTTTCACTATCTCTAAAGCATAGTTACTCAACTGTAACAGGTGATCTCTGCGAACAGCAGGAATTTAGTCTTCACATATGGGTATCGTCGGTACCGACGGAGCCTGTGCGGAAACGCTCCCCAGCGTCCAATTAGAAAGCTTTTGGGAGCATCCCACAGCGCCTGCGTGCTGCCTTCCCGCCTTTTCCAACTGCCTCTCTCCAGTTGAGTTTTAAAGCTGAGACAAAGAGAGAGAGGGAAAGGGAAAGAGATAGAGAGATACAACTCCTAGGGGAGGTGGGTGGGTTGTGAAGACTAAATTCCTGCTGTTCCCGGAGATCACCTGTTACAGGTGAGTAACTATGCTATCTCCAGGAACAAGCAGGAATGTAGTCTTCACATATGGGGACTCCCTAGCTGCAGATTCCAGGGAGAAGGCCCCAGAAGTTGTGTGTCCCTGTGAAAGGGCTTCACTTCCCCCCATGGATCTCTGGCATCCTACCAGGGATGGTGGGTAGGAGTTGATTAAGTATGGAACAGGTGTTGAACAGCCTGACCAAACAAGGCATCCCAGCGGAAGTCCTTGTCTAAGCAGTAATGGGCTGTGAAGGTATGAACCGAAACCCAAGTAGCTGCTCGACAGATGTTGTCGATAGACACACAGTGCAGATGAGTCATTGAGGCTGCCATGGCTCTCACATTGTGAGCTGTGACATGGCCCTCCAGAGGAAGATTCTTACTCTGATAGGCAAAGGAAATACACTGTGCAATCCAGTTGGACAGTGTTCTCTTGGAGACTGGAAGTCCCAAATGAGAAGGATCAAAAGCAACAAAGAGTTGAGATGACTTTCTATGTTGCTGTGTTCTTTGCAAGTAAAAAGCCAAAGCACTTTTACAATCCAAAGTATGAAGATTCCTTTCTGCATTTGATGC
Organism: Ichthyophis bannanicus; assembly: GCA_033557465.1. Taxonomy (NCBI): domain Eukaryota; kingdom Metazoa; phylum Chordata; class Amphibia; order Gymnophiona; family Ichthyophiidae; genus Ichthyophis; species Ichthyophis bannanicus. The sequence continues at coordinate 617,965,778 of CM066036.1, forward strand.
ATGAGGCCTTGGAAAAAACACAGGCAGGTAGACCGCTTGGTTAAGATGAAAAGGGGAGACCACCTTTGGCATAGTGTGGATGAGTCCTAAGGACTACCTTGTCATGATGGAATCTTGTATAAGGAGGATCAGCTACTAGTGCCTGCAACTCACTAATGCGACGTGCTGATGTGATTGCAATAAGAAAGATAACTTTCCAAGAAAGGAATTTCAAGGAGGTAGTAGCCAAGGGTTCGAAAGGTGGCTTCATAAGCTGGCCAAGAACCAAATTTAAGTCCCATGCCACCGGTGGTGGCCTAATGGGAGGCTTAGTTAGTAGAAGGCCTCTCATAAATCTTGCTATAAGAGGATGGGAGGAAATAGGTTGTCCATTTAAAGGCTTGAAAGAAGCCGCAATAGCACTTAAATGGACTCTTACTGAGTTAGTTTTAAGTCCTGCATTGGATAAATGAAGGAGATACTCCAGTAATGATTCCAGAGGTATCGCAAGGGGGTCAAAACCCTTCTGCGAGCACCATATGGTAAACCTTTTCCACTTGAAAGCATAAGAGCGTCTTGTGGAAGGTTTTCTAGAAGCATAAAGGATATCCTTTACCTGCTGAGGAAGGTTAAGATCTTGAAGATCTAGGCCTTCAGCAACCAAGCCCTGAGATGCAGTGATTGGGGATTGGGATGCCATAACATTCCCTCCTCCTGAGATCTGGAGCAGACCCTAACTCCAGAGAGGGAGCTTGAGAAAGATAGAGAAGCAGAGGGTACCACACTAGCCATGGCCAATGTGGAGCTATGAGGATCATACGGCCTCTGTCTCTCTGAAGCTTGAACAGGGTTTTGGGAATCAGGGGAATGGGTGGAAAGGCATAAAGGAAGTCTTGCTCCCAATGAAGGAGGAAAGCATCCCTGGCCTGAGAGCCCTGAGCCGGAATTCTGGAACAGAACCGGGGAAGTTTGGCATTCAACGGACTTGCAAAGAGGTCTATGTCTGGGGTTCCCCAAATTTGAAAAATCTTGGCCACCTGGTCTGCATGTAGAGACCATTCGTGTGGAAGCAGGACTCGACTGAGTCTGTCTGCCCAAGAGTTTTGGATACCTGGAAGATATACTGCCAGGAGATGAATCTGATGCTCTCTGGCGAGGGCCCATAGTCGCAAAGCTTCGTTGCAAAGCGACAGAGAGCCTGTTCCTCCCTGCTTGTTCACATAGAACATGGCTACTTGATTGTCCGTGTGAATGAGGACTGTCTTGTAGCTGAGCAGAGTGTGGAACACTCGAAGAGCAAGGAAGATTGCTCTGAGCTCCAGAAGATTGATGTGTAGATGAGTCTCCTGTGGAGTCCAGGTGCCTTGGGTGGAGAGGTTTTGCAGATGAGCTCCCCAACCCACTGGTGAAGCATCTGTTGTGAGAGTTGCTTGGGGTGAAGGTTGTTGAAATGGGGACCCCAAAAACAGGTTTTGAGTGGACTGCCACCATTGGAGGGACAAAATAAGGCGATTTGTGTTTGCTATTTTGTCTGACAGGCATCCTAATGCCTGGGTCCATTGAGTGGATAAAGTCCACTGAGCTGCTCTCATATGGAGGCGAGCATAAGGGACCACATGTACGGTAGAAGCCATGTGGCCTAGTAGTTGTAACATTTCTCGAGCAGTGTGATGAGACTTCAGCATTGCTTGAGAAGCTAACTGCACCATGCGAAGGCAACAGGCCTGGGGGAGATAGGCCCTGCCTTTTTGGTATCCAGCAAAGCTCCTATGAACTCTAGAGACTGAGTTGGAGTTAGACTGGATTTTGGGATGTTTATGACCAGACCCAAATACTGAAGGATACGCATTGTGCAAGATAGAGAAGTTCAGGCCTCTGACTCTGATGGGGCTCGAATGAGCCAGTCGTCTAAGTAGGGGAAGACGAATATGCCTAGAGTGCGAAGAAATGCTGCTACCACAGCCATGCATTTCATGAACACCCTTGGTGCTGAGGCCAGGCCAAAAGGAAGTGAAAAAGGAACCAAAGGAATTTTCTGTGAGTTGGATGGATGAGAACATGAGTGTACGCATCCCTGAGATCTAGAGAACAAAGCCAATCCTGACTCTGAAGGTTTGGCAGCAGGGTTCCCAGAGAAATCATCTTGAATTTCTCCTTGACCAGGAATTTGTTCAATTCTCTGAGATCCAAAATGGGTCTGTGTCCTCCTGTTTTCTTTGGGATAAGGAAATAGGGGGAGTAAAACCCTGTACAAGAATGGGTACCTCTTCTATTGCCCCTTGGGCAAGAAGCATGGTGACCTCTTGATCTAACAGGTTGATGAGAGAGGTCTGAGAATTGAACTGTCTTACCATTGTAGGAGGGGGCAAGCGGAGGAAGTGAAGCTTTTACCCCTCTTTTATAATGGAAAGAGTCCAATGTTCTGCTGTTATTTGCCCCTATCTGGGGGCAAAGTGGCACAACCTTCCTGGAATGGTGGAAGGTTCTGGTCCACTGAGGGCCAGGAAGGCTAAGTTCTCTAGATGGAAGTCAAAGGCCTTGTGGAGGCTGAGACTGCTGAGACAGTTGAGGCTTAGCAGTCTTTGCTTTCTTTTGTTTGGTTGGTTGCTGACTCTTCCGGACAGGCTGACCTGCAGAACGTCCCAGCTGATAAGAAAGATGAAACCTCTTCTTTTTGGAGAAGAATGTTTTTTTGAAAGATTTCTTTCTTGCAGGCTCAGCTGTGGCTTTGGATAACCTATCCAAAGTGGAGTTATCAGCATCCAACTCATTGGCCTTTTCTTACCAATTTTTGCTGAATAGATTCTCACCTGTACAAGGAATATTGCCCAGTCTGTCCTGCACCCAGAGCTCCAAATCAGATGCCTGGAGCCAGGCAATTCTACGTGCACCTATGGCAATGGCAGAGGTTCTGCTTATGCACTCAAAACAGTCAAAAGCTGCACAATTAACAAATTTAGAAACATCCTGGGCATGTTTACCCAGTGTGAGAAAATCCTGCCTCTTATCTTCAGGAAGAAGAGGGCTCAAAACTTCTAAATCCCCTGTGACTTCCTTAAGAAACATTCCCATATATAAAATATAGGAACTGATCCTGGCAGAAAGCCTGGAAGGTACGACGTCCAAAGGCATCCAATGTTCTACACTCTCGTCCTGGAGGATTAGAGGCATGCCTCTTTGCACTCTTGATCCTTCTCATAGCTGACTCCACTACAACAGTGGTGAGGCAGCTGAGTTTTCTGGAAACCAGGACAGGGAGGAACCCGATACATGGTATCCAGTCGACGGGAGTGAGGTGAGGTGGTCAGGGGGGTTTCCCACATTCTTAACATGAGATCATATAAGATCTCATGGATAGGCAAGGTAGCTGCCTCTTTAGGAGCTTTGGGATATTGCAGAATCTCCAACTCCTTTGCCCTGGGCTCTGTCTCAGGAGCCACAGTAATGGACAGACCTCGAGCCACCTCCCTGATAAAATCCTGAAAGGAGTTATCTTCTGGAGGAGACATCCTCCGTTTGGGAGAGGAAGGCTCCTCGGGGAGAAGTATCCCGGTACCGACAGAACTGTCAGAATCCTCAGAGTCCTCCGAGGATTCGAAGTACCTTCTGTCCGGATGCTCCTGTAGAGCACGATACCCGTACCGACCGAAGTCGGTACCGAGGGGAATCGGTACCGGTGTATCGGTACCGGGGGGCAAGGCTTGACTGGGTGCCAGAAATGTGGACACTGAAGTCGATGCCGATACTACCGGTTGAACTGTCTGACGCGGTTCCGAGGGCGTCGATGCCGCAAGGAGAGCCGCCAGAATGCGTTCAATAGACAGGAACCTCTGGTCTATCGACGCTGCCGATGCCTGGGTATCGGTACGGGAGAATATCACCGATACCCCAGAGCATGGCACCAGTAGTTCTGCCGAGGTTGAGGCCCTGATAATGCTTTGGAAGCCGAAGCCTCCCGCTGGGGCAATTTTGCCGGTGCAGAACTCTCAAGGGCAAAGCCAGAGGCATTTCGATGCTTAGAAGGAGATCTACCCTTTGAGAACCGGCTGGACTTATGTTTAGTTACCTGAGATCCATGGGAGGAAGACGAAGCCCTGGAAGACGTCGATGCTACAGAGGCTGCATCTGAGGGAAAAAGGGTGTTAAGCTTAGCAGCCCGGTTTTGTCGACCCCTCTTGGACATCATGGCACAAGCCATACACTCCGAGATGGAGTGGTCAGGACCTAAACATTTAACACACCACTCATGGGTGTCTGTGACGGATATGGTACCGACACACTTGGTGTACTTCTTAAAACCCGAAGCGGGTTTTTCCATAATGGAGGAAATTTTGGGCCTAAGGCCCAAATTGGCGCATGCAACTGAGGGAGAAAAAATTGGAAAAAAAAAGAACTAAATATATATTTTTTTTCTAAAAGAAAGAAAGAAGAACCAGCGGTACCGGTGTAGCGTTGGAAGGCAGACGCGACCACAAAAAAGAAGGAAAACTTTTCTGTGGTGACAGGAACGACCTGCTGGCTCCGCGGAAAACGAAGAGCTGGAGAGAGGCAGTTGGGAAAGGCTGGAAGGCAGCACACAGGCGCTGTGGGATGCTCCCAAAAGCTTTCTAATTGGACCCTGGGGAGCGTTCCCACGCAGGCTCCGTTGGTACCGACGATACCCATATGTGAAGACTACATTCCTGCTTGTTCCTGGAGATTAAGAAAGCAGGGCAAGCCTTCATTAGTTTTCTGAAAGTTTACTCACCACATCCCAAGATTCCATCAAACTGATGCTCTTCAGTAACTTTCCATTCTCATTGCTGTAGATATCAAGATGAGCTGTTCCATCAGTATCTGTTTGAGTCACTGCCACAACTGAGAGCAAATCCAGTTCATCTTCATAATCCACAACTTTAAAAGTCTTAAATTTGAAAACAATTGAATTTAATGTCAATTTAATCCTAGCACTCATATTCTGCCTTTTAGCACTATGCCAAGTACAATAAACACAAAATAAATAAAAATATAAAACAATGGATAATAATAAAAAGCATAATTAAATCCTACATGAAATTTAAGAATGGAAACCTAAAGCGTAATTCACCAAAATCACTTACAATGAAAACCTGAAAACGCAAAGCAATACAAAAATAGACAATATACAAATGACCATAATGGTTATGTTTTGCATTCTATCATATTACATTTGGGGTCCCTATTCAATAATTAATATGTTGTGCATAACAGCCATATTGGTGTGTCATGGTTTGACACATAGGCACCAGGTTCCATGAATGCAAGCAGTATCAGATCTGACTGCCATGCCACCTCTTCAATCTCTCATACCTATGGCAGCTGAGAAGAGAAGAGATTAAAGGGCTGGTACAAGAGACAAATAAGTTGTCCGATATTCGGGTACTCAAGAACCCATGAAAACTGGCACCTATACCTTGATACATTGCAAGTGTCCTACATTCAGCTTGAGACTGTAATTTGGCTAAAGAAAAGGAGGTTGATACTTTAGAGTAGTCTGATAATGATCATGTCAGAGGGTCCAAGATGTGTTTTCAAAATTCCACACTGAAAAGAGAAAAAGAAGTAAAAGCCATACTTGGGCTAACAGAATAAACAGGGCTGAAATAAATACTACTTTCTTCCAGTTAAAGTAAGTGGGGAGTGGGGGGTGGGGGACTATCCTAAGAAGCAGACAGCAGTCCTATTAATCAGTGGACTCAGTTTTATAGAAACATGAAGACAGAAAAAGACCACACGGCCTATCTAGTCTGTCCTTCCATATCAACCACTACAACAGTCCCCTTTTTCCTTTAGAGCTCCTCTGTGTTTGTCCCATGCATCCTTGAATTCAGATACTGTCCTCATCTCTACCACCTCCACTGGGAGACTATTCCACGGATCCACCACTCTTTCCGTAAAGAAATATTTCCGCATATCACTCCTGAATCTATCCCCTTTCACCCTCATCCCATGTTCCCTCGTAGCAGAACTTGCTTTCAATTGAAAGATGCTCTCCTCCTGTGCATTTATGCCACTGAGGTATTTAAACGTCTCAGTCATATTACCTCTATCCCGCCTTTCCTCTAAGGTGTACATATTAAGGCCCTTAAGTCTGTCCTCATATGCTTTATAATGAAGACCACTAACCATTTTAGTAGCCACTCTCTGTACTGACTCCAGCCTGTTTATATCCTTTTGAAGGTGCAGTCTACAGAATTGCACATAATACGACAAATGAGGTCGCACCAACGAATTATACAGAGGCACTATTACCTCCTTTCTTCTGCTGGCCATTCCTCTCCCTATGCACCCAAGCATCTTTCTAGCTTTTGCCTTCGCCTTTTCTACCTGTTTAGCTACTTTAAGATCATCAGACACAATCATGCCTGGGTCCCGCTCTTCTTTAGTGGACAAAAGTACTTCACCCCCTATACTATATCGCTCCCTTGGATTGTTGCAGCTCAAATGCATGACCTTGCATTTTTTAACATTAAATTTCAGCTGCCAAATTCTAGACCATTCTTCAAGCTTAGCTAGATCCCTCCTCATTTTATCTACACCTTCCTGGGTGTCTAGTCTATTGCAGATTTTGGTATCATCCGCAAAGAGGCAATCTTACCCAACAGCCCTTCCACTATATCACTAACAAAGATGTTAAAAATAATCGGATCAAGGACAGATCCCTGGAGCACACCACAGGTAACCCCCTTCTCAGAGAGAACTCCATTTACCTGTACCCCTTGTCTCCTCCCACTCAACCAATTTCTAACCCGGGCAGTAACTTTAGGGTCCATCCCTAGGGTACTCGGTTTGTTTATAAGTCGCCTATGAGGAACAGTGTCAAAGGCTTTACTGAAATCTAAATACACCACATCTAGGGCTCTTCCTCGGTCCTGGTAACCCAGTCAAAGAAATCAATCATATTTGTCTGACAAGACCTGCCTCTGGTGAATCCATCCTGCCTCAGATCCTGTAATCCACTGGACTCCATAAACCTCACTATTTTCTCTTTCAGCAGCGTTTACAATAATTTACTCACCACCGAAGTTAAACTAACTGGCCTGTAGTTTTCAACCACATCCTTACTTCCACTTTTGTGTAAAGGGATCACATTAGCCACTCTCCAGTACTTTGGAACCAATCTTGACTCCAAGGCATAGAAAAGGTCAGTCAGTGGAGCTGCTAGAACGTCCCCAAGTTCCCTCAGTATTCTAGGGTATATCCCATCCAGTCCCATTGCTTTGTTTACTTTGTTTAGCTAGTTTCTCACAAACACAGTCTTCTGAAAATTGTTCAAGATGCCCCTCGCTTCTGTTCCTGTTTGTGGGTGTTTTCTGAGGTCCTGCTCCTGGTTCATCATCTATGAACATAGAATAGAAATATTTGTTAAGCAATTCCGCTTTATCCTCATCAGCTTCTACTCCTACTTCTATTCCTCCACTTCACCCTTGAGTCTGACAATACCACATTTGCCCTTCCACTTCTCACTAACATATCTGAAAAATGTCTTTACCCCCATTTTATTGCATTGGCTATTTCCTCCTATTTTTGAATCTTTGCTTTCCTGACTACTTTGCTAGCTTCTCTAAGTTTTTCCAAATATAGTTACCTGTCTTCCTCTCTCTGTGATCTCTCATATTTCATGAAGGCCTCCCTCTTTTTCTTCACCTTTTCAGCTACTTCTTTCGAAAACCATAGTGGTCTCCTATTCCTTTTATTTACCATTTTAATAAAAAGGTTGGTTGCCCTTAAAATATCCCCTTCAGTTTTGCCCACTGTTTTTCTACATCCCCCAGTTGTTCCCATCCCGCTAATGACTCCCTGAGGTATTGGCCCATCTTGGTAAAGTTAGTTTTCCTAAAGTCTAACAGCCCTAGTCCTAATACTGAACCACATCATCTGGTGATCACTGGATGCAAAATGATTTCCTACTATAACATCAGAAACACTTTCACCATGGTCCCTTCACGTGTGGGTTCTGTTACCAGTTGCCCGAATAGTTCTCCCTGTAGAAAATCCAAGATCTCCTTATTTCTAGATGATACGGCAGCAGGAATATGCCAGCCAACATCTGGCATATTGAAATCCCGTATCAGTAGCACTTCCCCTTTCCTAGCAATGCTGCGTATGTCTTCAGTTAACTCTCCGTCCACCTCTTCCTCCTGTGAGGTGGGTCTGTATATCACGCCAATGCAAACAGATTTCTCTTTCTCTCTTTCTAGTTTAACCCACAGTGCCTCCTCTCTCCCTTTTAAGCTATGTAGTTCCAAAGCTTTATTATTTTTTACATATAGTGCCACTCCTCCTCCCTTTCTTCCTATCCTGTCCTTTCTGAATAAAGTATACCTTGGTATAGATACATCATGGGAAAATGAAAAAATTAACACAGTTTTGTTAAAAATAACATCAACTAGAAATACGACCAAAGGAGGGAAACAGAGTCAGTAAACAGATACGTTTATAGTTTGAGGAAGGCTGGCAGTACTAGTTAATTTAAGCTTCAGTAGGCTGGGGCAGGATCAGTGCTGTGCACTATTATGTAGAAATTCATTTGTTTCAGTCTTCTACAGCCTGGTCATCTAGGAATGGGGATGCTATGGAGGCAGAATTCACAATCTCTTGTGGGGAGGGAAGGTGAAGTCATTGTCATCACTGAGGGCAACCCTTAGTAGCTAGATTTAGAGCCCATAAAACAGGGTTTCGGAAGAAGCCCTGATGCATAGATCATGACTTCAGGATCATTCCTGCTATGACCAAATTAGGTCAATACAACAGAGTCAGGCTTTAGAGCACCCAAAATTGAGGCAGAAAAATATTTTTGTTGGATTGTTTGTAATTGGGGGGTAGGGTGTGTGTGTGTGTGTGTGTAAACTCTCAAGAAAGAGTAGTTACTCACCTGTAACAGGTGTTCTCTAGGAGCAGCAGGAATCAGTCCTCACATATGGGTGACGACGACATTGATGGAGCCCCTGCGGAGCATTTCCCCAGCTTACTATGAAAGCCTTTGGGAATACTGCACGCATGCACGGTCCCCTTCCCGCCAAAAGGTGCCATCTTGCTCAGTCAAATGACATAGCTAAAAAACAGCACACAAAAATGTAAAATGAACTATGTACAACTGCAACTCAAAGGGGAGGAGGGAGGGTTGTGAGGGCTGATTCCTGCTGCTCCTGGAGAACACCTGTTACAGGTGACTAACTACTCTTTCTCCAGGACCAAGCAAGAAGTCAGTCCTCAGATATGGGTGACTCCCTAGCTCTGGGCTACCAAGGAACCCAGGCTGAACAAGAGAACTCCCTCTAGTCCCAGCATCAAAGAAAGGCTTTTCACTGAAAGAACCCCCACCGGAAGCCCAACGGATGGCTGGAGGGCAGGAGTTGCCTAAACCTCAAAGAGATTCCAGAGTACTGCCTGGCCAAAAGCACTGTCCCTACGGGACTCCCTCTCCAGGCAGTAATGAGCTGCAAAAGTCTGGCTTGAGGACCAAGTTGCAACCCTGCAGATGTCTGCCAACGGTACAGAGTGGAGATGAGCTACTGAGGCAGCCATTGCCCTGACACGATGGGCCGTGACCCGACCCTGCAAGGGAATGTCAGCCGCCCTGTAAGCCCAGGTGATACAGTCAGCCACCCCTATGGACAAGGTACGCTTGGACACAGCTAACCCCAAATTTTTAGGGTCAAAAGAGATGAAGAGCTGAGTAGCCCTTCTATGTCCTTGCGTACGGTCAAGGTAGAAGGATAAGGCCCTCCTACAGTCCAGGGTATGCAGGACCGCTTCAGCCTGGCTTGCATGAGGCCTAGGGAAGAATGTTGGAAGAACTACCTCCTGGTTGAGGTGGAAAGAGGAGACAACTTTAGGGAGGAACTTTGGATGAGTCCTAAGGACTACCCTGTTCCTATAGAAGCAGGTGTAAGGCCTGTCACAGACTAGGACCTGAAGCTCACACCCGTCTGGCCAAGGTTAAGGCTACTAGGAAGAGTGTCTTCCAGGAAAGGAAGCGGAGAGGACAAGTAGCCATTGGCTCAAAAGGTGGGTGAGTCAGTTGCTGCAAGACCACATTCAACTCCCACTCAGGAGCTGGAGGACGGACAGGAGATTTGAGCAAGAGCAAACCTCTGAGAAACCGGGACACCAAGGGGTGAAGCAATAGAGTGTCCTTCCACCAGTGAGTGGTGAGCTGCTAGAGCTGAGAGGTAGACCCGAACAGAATTGGACTTAAGGCCCTGATTGGATAAGTGCAGCAGGTACTGAAGCACCACTGGTACAGCACAGGAGAAAGGATCCTCTGTACGCAGCTGACACCACACAGAAAACCTCTTCCACTTCAGGGCATAGGTTTTTCTAGTGGACCGCTTCCTAGAGGCCAGGACGACCTCTTCAACTTCAGGAGGTAGGTCCCAAGGAGCCAAAACTACCCTTGCAGCTTCCAGGCCATCAAATTGAGAGATTTGAGATTGGGGTGCAGAAGAGACCCCTGGTCTTGAGAAAGAAGGTCGGGCTGCAACCCTAGAGGTAGTGGAGTGTCCACTGCTAGCTGAAGCAGAAGTGGGAACCAAGGTTGTCTCGGCCACCTGGGGGCTACCAGAAGGACCGAGGCCTGGTCCTTTAGAATCTTGAACAGGGTTCGGGCCACCAGAGGCGTGGGAGGAAACACATATAGGAGGCCTTGGGACCAGGAAATCAGAAAAGCATCTGCTGCTAGTCTCAGAGGATGCGGTTGCCTGGAGCAGAACCTGGGCAGCTGTCTGTTCAGGGGACTGGCAAAGAGATCTATGGATGGAAGTCCCCATCTCAGGAAGATCTTCTGAACTACCAAGGGATGGAGCTGCCACTCGTGGGACTGCAGAATCCTGCTCAACCTGTCTGCTAGGTAATTTTCCTGGCCAGGGAGATAAATCGCCTTGAGCAACATGTTGTGCCTGAGCGCAAACAAGCAAAGGTCCTGCGCCTCCTGACAAAGGAGCCTGGACCCAGTGCCTCCCTGTTTGTTCACATAAAACATGGCTACCTGATTGTCTGTTTGCACTAAAACAGACTGGTGAGCCAGGGTTTGAGAGAAAGTCTTGAGGGCTAAGCGAATAGCCCGAAGTTCTAGTAGATTGATCTGCTGCTGGACCTCCCAGGGAGACCACAGGCCCTGGGTGCACTTGCGAGACAGTGTGCACCCCAGCCCTGTAGGGAGGCATCGGTGGTCAATACCACTGTGGACCCAGGTGGCTGAAAAGGCATCTCTTTCAGTAAGTTGTGGGGATGCAGCCACCAACGTAGGGAGTGCAGGAATGGTCTAGACACCCTTACTCTGTCGCTGAGGCTCCCTGTGGCCTGCGACCACTGACTCCTGAGACACCATTGCGCAAGCCTCATATGAAGCCTGGCATTGGGAGTCACATGTACTGTCGAAGCCATGTGGCCGAGAAGCCTCAGGCAGAGCCTGGCGGAGACCAGTGACCTGCTGAGAAACTGGTTTGCCAAGGTCATCAGTCTTTGGGCTCTGTCCTCTGGCAAGAAAGCTTTTGCCTGCAGAGAGTCTGGCCTTGCCCCTATGAATTCTAAGTTTTGGGAGGGGAGCAAAGTGGACTTTGCAAAGTTTATGACAAACCCCAGATGCTGGAGTAGAGAAATTGTTCGGAGGGTGGCTTGCCTGGCCTCCTGGCACGTCTGACCCCTGATGAGCCAGTCGTCCAGATAGGGGAAGACAAAGATACCCTGATTTCTCAAGTAGGCCGCCACCACTGCCAGGCATTTGGTAAAGACTCTGGGGGCGGAGGTGAGGCCAAATGGCAGCACTCTGTACTGATAATGGTTTCCTCCCACAATGAACCTGAGGTACTTTCTGTGCTCTGGATGAATGAGGATGTGAGTGTACGCATCCTTTAGATCTAAAGAGCATAGCCAATCTCCCTGCTGGAGGTAGGGCAGAAGTGTTCCAAGAGTAAGCATCTTGAACTTTTCCTTCTGTAAGAACTTGTTGAGATTTCTGAGGTCGAGAATAGGCCTGAGATCCCCTGTTCTCTTTGGAGTAGAAACCGTGACCTTGTAGGTGGGGAGGCACAGGTTCCACCGCTTGGCCTCGTAACAGACCCTGAAGCTCCTGCGGGAGGAGGGCTGTATGGAGAGGAGGCCTTGGAGGCTCTCTTGGAAAATAGGGAGGAGGCAACTGATGAAAATGAAGCAGGTAGCCCTTGTGGATTATGCTTAAGACCCAGTTGTCCCCTGTAATGGGTGTCCACCGGTGGGCAAACAGGGCTAGGCGACCTCCTGTGCAGGGATGGGACAGCAGAGACGGAGAGGCTATGTCTTGGGAGTCAAAAACCCCCACCCTGCTGAGTGGGAGCAGGAGCCGGAGGCTTGGGGGCCTTCTGCCTAAAGCCCCAGGTCCCTGTCCCTTGGCCTGCTGACCCTGTGGGGGAGCGGGGGAGGCCTGGTAAGGTGGGAACTATTTGTAGGCAGTCGCCTTCCTCGGGTAAAAGGACTTTTTACCCGAGCCCTTCTTCTTGTGTGAAGGGGCAGAAGTCTTTCGAGACAGCCTTGTCCTCGTGAGGTGCTCGGTCTCGAGCTCAGCAGCCTTCTCGGCCATGGGCTTGCCAAAAAGGTTCTCACCTCGGCAAGGGACATCGACCAACTTGTCCTGAACCCATGGCTCGAGGTCCGATGACTGCAGCCATGCCTGGCGTTGAGCTGCGATGCCAGCAGCCACAACACGGGCTGAGGCCTCAAAGCCATCGTAGGCCGCTCGGGACATGAACTTAGAGCATTCCCGGATCCCCGAAGACAAGGACTTGAACCTCTGCAAAGGTTCCCCGGAGAGACCAGCAGAGAACCCGGCAAGCTCCTTTGCCAGGTCCCACAAGTACATGCCCATGTACAGCTGGTAAGACTGGACACGGCAAGCAAGCATTGAGCTCTGTAAGCACTTTCTACCAAACGCATCCAGGTTCCGGGCCTCCCTGCCAGGGGGCACCGCGGAGTGCATTTTCTGACTTTTCAGACGATGCATGGCCGATTCCACCACCGTGGAATGGTGCGGTAGCTGCGCCTTTTGAAACCCAGGGCTCTTACGGAGTCGATAAATGGAATCGACCCGATTGCTCAGAACCGGCGTCGAGGCCAGTGCCTCCCACATCCGGAAGAGGAGCCGTTCCAGCATCGGAGGAACCCGCACACTAAAGGCCTCCTTCAGAAGAGAGTCATACTGGAGGGCCTCAAGCTCTTCGGCTCGAGGCTCCTCCTCGGGATCCGCCGGATCGCCAAAGCAGTGGCCATATCCTGCACGAACTCCGAGAACCGGGTATCCTCCGGAGGGGACCTACTCCGGGGCTCAGACTGCGGTGAGTCTGACGGGACGCACTGAGTCTTGAAGGTATCGGGGGACTCCTCATCCTCCGTCTCCCAGGCGGACTCGTCCAAAGAGGAGTCGGGCTCCGACCGCGCGGGGCCCGGCAGCACCCGCCCTGACGCCGAAGGCACCGGCGTCGACGCCCTCAGTCCCGACCGGGAGGTAGAGGGTGACCGTGACCGAGGACGACCTCGAGCCTTCATGGTCTCGAGTATCGGCTTGGTCTCCGGGGTCAACTTCGACGTCGATAACCCGGTGGTCGGGGCAGATGCGCCAGCGAGGCTGGCCATCAGCACCCGCTGCTGATCCATGAAGGCAGACAGTCTGCACTCCAAGGCTGTCAGCCTGAGACCCAGCTCAGGAGACTCAGCAGCTACCGACTCGGGCCCCGGCGGTGCCGGACCCGACGTCGGCTCCCTGGGAGGAGAGTCCCCGAGGACAACAGGACTTACGTGTCCAGCAGACTCCGGCTCCATCCGAGGTACTTTGGATGGCTTCTCCTGTTCCACGGGCCCGGGACGGCGGTCGGGGGTCTGAGACTTAGCCCTCGAGGAGCCAGGGACCTCCTCCGACGCCGCCCTCGCGAGCCGCTTCTTCCTCTTTCGCTCCCGCTCGGGGGACCCCCTCTCCGAGGAACCCCGACGATGCTCGGGGTCAGACTCCCGAGACGTCGAGGCTTCAGACGAGGTCCGGGTCTGGCCGGAGGCCGAATCGGAGAAAAGCCTTTCCTTTTGGTGCTGACGACTTATAAGTGCCTTAGTGGACATTTTTCCACACGGTCCACAGATCTGAGGATCATGATCAGGACAGAGGCACCAAAGGCAGCAGTCGTGTGTGTCGGTGAGAGAGATTAGTTTCTTACACCGATCACACTTCTTAAAACCACTGGAAGCCATCAGGGAAAAAAGAGTCCCCGCGAGGTCAAAGGACCGGCCTTCCAGGGAAAAGGAAAAAAGGACGCGAACGCCAGCCACGAAGGGCAAAAACAGAAAAAATAAGATCGGGCTCGATACCGGTGTACCGAACCCGGCAAGAAGCGGAACCGGCATCAAACCAGAGAAAAAAAACGCGAAGAAATCGCAAGGAATTGACAAAAAAATCTAACTATTTTCCAGGTGAACTAGGACACACGTCCGATGGGCTCCACGGAAAAAGAGAGACTGAGCAAGATGGCACCTTTAGGCGGGAAGGGGACCGCGCATGCGTGCAGTATTCCCAAAGGCTTTCAGAGAAAGCTGGGGAAATGCTCCGCAGGGGCTCCATCGACGTCACCCATATGTGAGGACTGACTTCCTGCTTGGTCCTGGAGAAACAAACATTCCTTTTAGCATAGGTACTCATCTGTTACAGGTGTTCTTCGTGGACAGCAGGAACCAGTCTTGAAGGACTAGAAAAAGGGACTGTTACTTCTGAAGAGAGATCTGCAACTGTGAGTATATACTTCTGGTAATTTCTAAAAGGAATTATTTGTATTAAAGCTAATTAATCTGTGAACCCACTATTTTTTGTTAAATCAGTCAGGGCCTAGTAGCAGCAGTTTAAGTTTAAATATAGAACACAGAGGAGAACTTTCTGGTTACATTTCATACCCAGCAGAGAGCTTGTAGTTTAAATTTAATAGTCACTCAGGGCTTGGCATCAGCAAAGTACTTTTAGCTTAAATTTAACACACAGAAGAGAGCTTTCTGGTTAAATTTAGAACCCAGCAGAGAGCTTGTAGTTTAAATTTCATAAGAAGTTAGAGCCTAGCAGCAGCTAAGAGCTATAATTTAAATCAAATCAGAATTTAGCTTACCTCAGCAGCACAAGACAGGGTACTATGTAGCAACCCTCTTTTAATAAGTGTTATTTCCCTCCCTCCCCTGGGATAATCATAGCTTTATAGGTACTTACACATCTTAAAAGACAGGAGGTGCTTTCAGGTGAAGCTCATTACCCAATTCAGTCATACACTAAGGACCTGAGATTAGTTAAGCTTCAGGTGAACAAGGTATATTACACGTATTAGGTACAGTTTAAGAACATAAGAACATAAGAAATGCCATACTGGGTCAGACCGAGGTCCATCAAGCCCAGTATCCTGTTTCCAACAGTGGCCAATCTAGGTCATATGTACCTAGCAGTTTCCCCAAAAGACACAGGTTCTGCAGTGCTTGTACTAGGTCAAGCATTGATATCCTGGGTCCCTTTTTAATAGTGGTTTATGGACCTTTCCTCCAGGAACTTGTCCAAACCTTTTTTAAACCCAGCTATACTAACAGCCCTTACTACATCCTCCGGTAACAGATTCCAGAGTTTGATTACACGTTGAGTGAAGAAATATTTTCTCTTATTTGTCTTAAATAGTTTACCCTGTAGCTTCATTACATGTCCCCTAGTCCTTCTATATTCTGATAGCGTAAACAATTGATCCACGTTTATCCGTTCCACTCCATTCATTAATTTATACACCTCTATCATATCTCCCCTCAGCCGTCTCTTTTCCAGGTTAAAGAGCCCTAACCTTTTTAGCCTCTCTTCATAGGAGTAGCCTTCCATCCCCTTCACCAATTTGGTGGCTCTTCTCTGTACTTTTTCTAATAGCTCTATGTCCTTTTTAAGATACGGTGACCAGAATTGCACACAATATTCAAGGTGCGGTCGTACCATGGAGCGATACAGAGGCATTATAATATCCTTTGTTTTATTCTCCATCCCTTTCCTTATGATACCTAGCATTCTATTTGCTTTCTTGGCCGCCGCTGCACACTGGGCGGAGGGTTTTAACATGTTATCCACGATGACTCCTAAATCTTTTTCCTGGGTGGTGGTTTCTAATGTGGAGCCTTGCATCGTGTAACTATAGTGTGGGTTGTTCTTTCCTAGGTGCATAACTTTGCACTTGTCCACATTAAATTTCATCTGCCATTTGGATGCCCAGTCTTCCAATTTATCCAGATCCTCCTGCAGTTTTCCACAATCCTCTTGGGTTTTAACAACTTTAAACAGTTTTGTGTCATCTGCAAATTTGATAACCTCACTAGTTATTCCCTTTTCCAGGTCATTTATGAATATGTCAAAAAGTAGCGGACCCAGTACAGATCCCTGGGGTACTCCACTATTCACCTTTTTCCATTGGGAATATTGGCCATTTAGCCCTACCCTCTGCTTTCTATCTTTTAACCAGTTCCCGATCCACAATAGTACACTGCCTCCTATCCCATGACTTTTTAGCTTTGCAAAAAGTCTCTGATGGGGGACCTTGTCAAAAGCTTTCTGAAAGTCCAGATACACTATATCAACCGACTCACCTTTGTCTACCTGTTTATGCACACCTTCAAAAAAACAGATCAGATTAGTAAGACAAGATCTTCCTTGTCTAAAGCCATGTTGGCTGTCTCCCTTTAGGCCATGACTATCTACATGCTGTGTAATTTTGTTCTTTATGATGGTTTCTACCATTTTCCCTGGTACTGACATCAGGCTCACCGGTCTGTAATTTCCCGGGTCACCCCTGGAACCCTTTTTAAAAATTGGTGTTACGTTGGCGACCCTCCAATCTTCAGGTATTACAGATGATTTTAATGAAAGTTCACAGATTACCAATAGCAGGTCTGCAATCTCATATTTCAGTTCTTTCAACACTCTGGGATGTATACCATCCGGTCCAGGTGATTTGCTACTATTCAGTTTATCAAATAGTTGTAATATATCTTCCCGGTGTAGCGATATTTCTCTCAATTCCTCTGCAGTATCACCTTTAAATACCACTTCAGTCTTGGGTAACATCCCTACATCTTCCTCAGTAAAGACCGAAGCAAAGAATTCATTCAGTCTCTCTGCTATAGCCTTGTCTCCTCTTACTGCCCCTTTTACCCCTCTATCATCTAACGGTCCAATTGACTCTCTCACAGGCCTTTTGCTACGAATGTACTTGAAAAAAGTCTTTATTTTGTGTTTTTGCTTCTGTAGCAAGTTTCTTCTCAAATTCCCGCTTTGCCTGCCTTATCAATGCTTTGCATTTAACTTGCCAGTGCTTGTGCTGTTTCCAGTTTTCATCATTTGGCTCTTTTTTCCACTTCCTGAAGGTTGCTCTTTTGGCAGCAACAGCCTCTCTGACCTCACCTTTAAACCATGCTGGCAGTTTTTTGGACTTTCTTCCACTTTTCTTAATGCGTGGAATACAGCTGGTCTGGGCTTCGAGGATAGTATTTTTAAATAACACCCAAGCTTGCTGTAAGTCTTTAACCTTTGGAACCGCTCCTTTTAGTTTTTTCCGAACTATATTCCTCATTCTATCATAGTCTCCCTTTTGAAAGTTAAAAGGTAGTACTGTGGATTCCTTTACTATCTGTCCTCCACTGATTAAATCAAACATGATCATACTATGATCACTATTGCCAAGTGGTTCCAACACCCTTATTTCTTGCACCAGATCTGGCGTTTCACTAAGGACTAGGTCCAGTATGGCTTCCCCTCTGGTTGGTTCATGAATCAGCTGCTCCAAGAAGCAGTCATTTATTTCATCTAGAAACTTTATCTCTTTAGCTTGTCCTGCTGTGACACTGTCCCAGTAGATACCGGGGTAATTGAAATCACCCATTATTACTACTCTGTTGTGGCTTTTGTTAGCTTCCTTGATTTCTTTGAGCATTTCATCATCCATTTGTTCATTCTGGCCAGGTGGTCGATAGTATACTCCCACTGCCATCACCTTCCCCTTCATAAATGGAATTTCAATCCATAGAGATTCTACAGCAAATTTTGTTCCCTGCAAAACTTTAATCCTTTCTGACTCAATGCCCTCTCTAACATAGAGCGCAACCCCTCCACCAATTTGTTCAGCTCTATCATTACGATATAGTTTGTATCCAGGTATCACAGTGTCCCACTGGTTATCCTCCTTCCACCATGTCTCTGAGAGTGCAATCATATCTAACCTCTCATTTAGTGCTATATATTCTAATTCTCCCATCTTATTGTTTAGACTTCTAGCATTGGCATACAAGCATTTTAGAGACTGTATTTTATTAATATTAATCTGGCTATTGGTAGGCATGGGTAATTGGGAATCTTTATGCTCTGTCTGCTCCTTACTCAAGGGCATTTGGGTTACTATACTCCCTTTTGGAACCTCACTGCTTTTGGTAGTATCCTTCAAGGATACCTTTGTCCGAACCATGCGCTCCTGGGTGACTGTCGGCTTTCCCCTATTTTCTAGTTTAAAAGCTTCTCTATCTCTTTTTTAAAGGTTAATGCCAGCAGTCTGGTCCCATCCTGATTAAGGTGAAGCCCATCCCTTCGGAAGAGCCCCCCCTTTCCCCAGAATGTTCCCCAGTTCCTAACAAATCCAAAACCCTCATCCTTGCACCATTGTCTCATCCACGCATTGAGACTCCGGAGCTCTGCCTGTCTTTTGGGTCCTGCACGTGGAACAGGAAGCATTTCGGAGAATGCTATCCTGGAAGTTCTGGATTTCAACTTCCTACCTAAAAGCTTAAATTTAGCCTCCAGAACCTCCCTACCACATTTTCCTATGTCATTGGTACCAACATGTACCAAGACAGCAGACTCCCCCCCAGCACTATCTATGATCCTATCTAGGCGGTGCGTGAGATCTGCTACCTTCGCACCAGGCAGGCATGTTACCAGGCGATCCTCACGTCCACCAGCCACCCAGCTATCTACATTCCTAATGATTGAATCACCAACTATAACAGCTGTCCTGACCCTCCCCTCATG
Source organism: Ichthyophis bannanicus (assembly GCA_033557465.1). Taxonomy (NCBI): domain Eukaryota; kingdom Metazoa; phylum Chordata; class Amphibia; order Gymnophiona; family Ichthyophiidae; genus Ichthyophis; species Ichthyophis bannanicus. The sequence goes on from CM066036.1 coordinate 617,984,814, forward strand.
GGGACATGGCCCTGGAGAAACGTCCTCGGTGCGAGAGGGTTTTACATCACCTGGAGGACAGGTCCTAGTTACAGGATCACTTCCTGCCACACCAGGGTGATGCTCTCCTGTCACGTGACCTCTCTCCTCCATGGCAACAGGGATGCTGCCAGACTGGAGGTGGGACTTCAGGACTATATCCCTGTAGGTCTCGTCCATGTACTTCTCTGTCTTTCTTATGTCTTCCAGGTCTGCTACTCTAGCCTTTAGAGAACGGACTCGTTCCCTGAGAGCAAAGAGCTCCCTGCACTTAGTGCATATGTAGGACCTCTCACCAACTGGGAGAAAATCATACATGTGACACTTAATGCAAAAGACCGGAGAACCCCCATCTCGTTGCTGGACCTCTGTCTGCATCTTAGTTTAAAGCTTGTGTTTAGGTCTTTTAAATTCGGTATATAATAAGGATTGGTGTAGATGCTTATACTAATAAAAGTGTATCTAATACCCCTAATACACCCTGTGTACCTGAAGCTCAACTAATCTCAGGTCCTCTGTGTATGACTGATTTGGATTAAGAGCTGCACCTGAGAGCAGCCCCTTTCCTCTAAGATGTGCAAGTACCTATAAAACTACAATTACCCCAGGGGTGGGTGGGTGTTGGGGAGGGAGGGAGGGAGATAAGTCCTATTAAAGAGGGCAGTTACAAGGTACCCTGTCCTGAACCCTCAGCAGGGGGATGGGGGTACCACACAAAGCCCAGTTAGTTGAGAGAGGCAAGGTAAGTACAGCTGAGAAGGCTGAACTAGCACACCACTAAGACAAACAATAAATAACACAGGTACACTACTAAAAAACTGCCTCCAGTTTTGCAACTGATTCCTATAGATTTTGGGGTGCTGAATCCAGGAAAAATAGCCAAAATGTTCCATCACATCACGTTTTCTTGCAAAATTAGATTTCTTACCCATATAAGGAATGTTCACATAATTTCTTTTTAGCCGACTGCAGTTTATTTTCTTGGCCCAAAATAGAGGTTGTAATGGTTAACTAACTAGAAACACTCCCTCATGATATTTTAGAGTGTTTTGTATTCATTTTATACATTAACAGGACAATTGGGAGGCGGGGGGCTAAATCCAGTACTTGCGCTGGCGCATGTTCTTTCCTGTTCGCCTCACCTCGTTCGCTCGCTCAAACATGGTGGTTGCGACATGAACGTTCCTGTCAAATTTCAGTTTCTTGCAAGTTCATTATTACCTTTTGTTTGCTCAGTCGTAATCCAGCTTTATTCCGAAGTGGTTCACTACAGTTGTAGTTTGCAGTGCTGTGTATTTGTGATGGCTCACAGATCCAGAGGTTGCGTCAACTCTCCGGACAGTTTTTGTTTTATTTGTGGGGAATATACCGTGAAAAAGCGGCAGAGGAACATTTCTGCATTTATTAAAAAAGTATATTTCGCCTATTTCGGTTTGAAGTTAGGCGATCAAGACAAACCGTGGGCTCCTCACAAAGTGTGCAAGACATGTGAGGAAGATCTACGCTTATGGATGAAAGGTAAAAAACAAGCATTTCGTTTCGGAATACCTATGATGTGGCGTGAACAAAGAGACCACAGCAGTGACTGCTATTTTTGCTCTTGCATTGTGAAGGGATACAACTTAAAAAATAAGAACGTAATAAGTTACCCCAACCTTCCCTCAGCAAAATCTTTGGATCATATTTGTGTGGACGGTTCTGATCATGATGAGATTCATCAGATGGCTTTTCCCGATGAGTCCAGTACTTCCGAGTTTGAAACTGAACCAGATCCGAAACCTGAACTTTTCTCTCAAGCTGAATTGAATGATTTAGTCCGGGATTTAGGACTCCCAAAAGATGCTGCCCAACTGCTAGGTTCTCGGCTTAAACAGAAAAATCTATTGTCACCAGGAACAACTTTTTATTGGTACCGCAACCGCGAGACACAATTTTTGAAGTATTTCAGCAAAGAGGAAGATTTGGTATTTTGCAACGATATATACGGAGTGATGGAAAAGTTTAAACTCAAGTATGATCCTGCTGAATGGCGGCTGTTCATTGATTCGTCAAAAGACAGCATAAAAGGTGTTCTTCTTCATAATGGCAACACATTCGCTTCAGTTCCTATTGCTCACTCTGTTATTCTCCAAGAAAAATACGAGAATTTGGCCCTGATTCTTCAGAAGATTCGTTATGATGAGCATAAGTGGATGATTTGTGGAGACTTTAAAATTCTATCCATGCTATTAGGGCAGCAATCCGGTTTCACCAAATATCCCTGCTTCCTTTGCTTGTGGGATAGCCGGGCCCGCGACCTACACTGGGGGAAAAAAGACTGGCCAATTCGGGAGTATTTGAGACCCGGTGAGAAAAATGTTCTTCATGAGAGCTTGGTACCTCGTGATAAAATTCTATTACCACCTCTCCACATTAAGTTGGGTCTCATTAAGCAATTCATCAAGTCCCTTCCAAAAGATGGTGAGTGCTTTTGGTACCTTTGCTCAAAGTTCCCCCGACTTTCTGAAGCAAAGCTAAAGGAAGGAGTGTTTGTTGGCCCTGATATAAGGAAACTCATTTCAGATGGAGCATTCGCTGAAACGATGTCTGAGAAGGAAAAAGAAGCCTGGGATTCCTTCAAGGATGTTGTTCTCAAATTCTTGGGGAACAGGCAGGATGAGAACTATAAGGATATTGTTGCCAGGATGCTCAATGCCTTCAAAGAACAAGGCTGTAACATGAGCCTGAAAGTCCATTTCTTGCACTCCCATGTGAACTACTTTCCCGAAAACTTGGGGGCGTACAGTGAAGAACAAGGTGAAAGGTTTCACCAGGACATCAAGGACGCAGAGAGAAGGTACCAAGGAAGATGGAACACCACTATGATGGCTGATTTCTGCTGGTTGCTGCTGCGGGAAACCCCAGATGAAAAATACGCCAAGCAGCGCACCAAGAGAAGCATTCGGGGAAGAAGAAACGGGCCCACCAGGAGATTGATTGACCCAAGAATGACTTTAAAATCTAAACTGTGTTGACAAATATCGTGTTTTTACTAAACTTTGAAATAAAAATTTGCTAGTTATTACCACAGTGTCGGATCTCATTTATTAGAATTTTATTTTCACACCATCGGGTGTTTGTCTTCATGTATTGCTATGGTGCGGTTTGCGTTTTCTATTCTTACATACATACCTGTACAACATTTTTTGCACATTTCTTTGCTTTGCTTTGTGTCTAACCTCGCTCTTATATGCTCAATGTTTGTGCACATGTATGTGGCTGTTTTAAGTTCAGACAATTTTGCTACCATCACAGTGTGTTTTGTTGACATTACTATATTCTTATGTGCTGCCCTGTTACAATTTTCTTTATTCTTATTTGAATAACTACTAAACAATTAGTATAAAGATTTCATCCAAGAAACTTTTATCTTGTTCGCACTCAATCTGAAACATTCACCTCAAACTGCTAACCCAATGTAGCAAAAAATCTGTACGTGATGGAGCAAATTGGTTACCAGATTTGGATTCAGCGCACCAAAAAACGTAAAAATCAATCGAAACATTAGAGGCAGTTTAAAAAAAATTTTTTTTAGTGTACCTGTGTAATTAACAGTTAGACAAACAGTAAATAATTAAATAAACAGCTAAAACTCACTGTAAGATGTCCCAGGAGGCAAATATCCACTCACTAGCAGAGCTCTGTAAAAGTACAGCCCTTCTCTGATCAGAGAAAAGCAAACTAAAACAGACTATGCACACGTGGAGAAAACAGGAAGAAGGCTACACAATACCTCAGGGGAGGGGGGGAGGGGGAGGATTCACTCAGGCAGGCAAGGACAGGAAAAAAGCTTAACAAACAGCAGGTTCTGGGGAGAGAGATTTAATTCAAAATGGCTACCACACAAAGCCCAGTTAGTTGAGAGAGGCAAGGTAAGTACAGCTGAGAAGGCTGAACTAGCACACCACTAAGACAAACAATAAATAATTAAACAGTTAGACAAACAGTAAATAATTAAATAAACAGCTAAAACTCACAGTAAGATGTCCCAGGAGGCAAATATCCACTCACTAGCAGAGCTCTGTAAAAGTACAGCCCTTCTCTGATCAGAGAAAAGCAAACTAAAACAGACTATGCACACGTGGAGAAAACAGGAAGAAGGCTACACAATACCTCAGGGGAGGGGGGGAGGGGGAGGATTCACTCAGGCAGGCAAGGACAGGAAAAAAGCTTAACAAACAGCAGGTTCTGGGGAGAGAGATTTAATTCAAAATGGCTACCACACAAAGCCCAGTTAGTTGAGAGAGGCAAGGTAAGTACAGCTGAGAAGGCTGAACTAGCACACCACTAAGACAAACAATAAATAATTAAACAGTTAGACAAACAGTAAATAATTAAATAAACAGCTAAAACTCACAGTAAGATGTCCCAGGAGGCAAATATCCACTCACTAGCAGAGCTCTGTAAAAGTACAGCCCTTCTCTGATCAGAGAAAAGCAAACTAAAACAGACTATGCACACGTGGAGAAAACAGGACGAAGGCTACACAATACCTCAGGGGAGGGGGGGAGGGGGAGGATTCACTCAGGCAGGCAAGGACAGGAAAAAAGCTTAACAAACAGCAGGTTCTGGGGAGAGAGATTTAATTCAAAATGGCTACCACACAAAGCCCAGTTAGTTGAGAGAGGCAAGGTAAGTACAGCTGAGAAGGCTGAACTAGCACACCACTAAGACAAACAATAAATAATTAAACAGTTAGACAAACAGTAAATAATTAAATAAACAGCTAAAACTCACAGTAAGATGTCCCAGGAGGCAAATATCCACTCACTAGCAGAGCTCTGTAAAACTACAGCCCTTCTCTGATCAGAGAAAAGCAACCCTTAGTAAGTAAAGAACTTAGATCTAAACACAAACTTAAAACTAAGATGCAGACAGCAGTCCAGCAGCGGGATGGGGGCTTTCCAGTCTTTTGCATTGAGTGTCACATGTATGATTTTCTCCCAGTTGGTGAGAGGTCTTACGTGTGCACTAGGTGCAAGGAGCTCTTTGCTCTCAGGGAACGAGTCCGTTCTCTAGAGGCTAAAGTAGCAAACTTGGAAAGCATAAGACAGACAGAGAGGTACATAGACAAGACCTACAGGGATATAGTCCTGAAGTCCCACCTCCAGTCTGGCAGCATTCCTGTTGCCATGGAGGAGAGGGGTCACGTGTCAGGAGAGCATCACCCTGGTGTGGCAGGAAGTGATCCTGTAACTAGGACCTGTCCTCCAGGTGATGTAAAACCCTCTCGCACCGAGGACGTTTCTCCAGGGCCATGTGCCCATGAGGGAAGGGTTAGGACAGCTGTTATAGTTGGTGATTCGATCATTAGGCATGTAGATAGCTGGGTGGCTGGTGGACGTGAGGATCACCTGGTAACATGCCTGCCTGGTGCAAAGGTAGCGGACCTCACGCGCCACCTAGATAAGGTCTTAGATAGTGCTGGGGAGGAGTCTGCTGTCTTGGTACATGTCGGTACCAATGACATAGGAAAATGTGGTAGGGAGGTTCTGGAGGCTAAATTTAGGCTTTTAGGTAGGAAGTTGAAATCCAGAACTTCCAGGGTAGCATTCTCCGACATGCTTCCTGTTCCACGCGCAGGACCCAAAAGGCAGGCAGAGCTCCGGAGTCTCAATGCGTGGATGAGACAATGGTGCAGAGATGAGGGTTTTGGATTTGTTAGGAACTGGGGAACATTCTGGGGAAAGGAGGGGCTCTTCTGAAGGGATGGGCTTCACCTTAACCAGGCTGCTGGCATTAACCTTTATAAAGGAGATAGAGCAGCTTTTAAACTAGATATTAGGAGAAAGCCGACAGTCGCCCAAGAGCGGATGGTTCGGAAGAATGTATCTTTGAAGGATACTACCAAAAGCAGAGAGGTTCCACAAAAGAGTAAAGTAGCCCAAATGCCCTCGAGTATGGAGCAGATTGAGCTTAAAGATCCCAAATTACCCATGTCTAACAATAGCCAAATTAATATGAGTAAAATACATTCTCTAAAATGCTTGTATGCAAATGCTAGAAGTCTAAAAAATAAGATGGGAGAGTTAGAATATATAGCACTAAATGAAAGGTTAGATATGATTGGAATATCAGAGACATGGTGGAAGGAGGACAACCAGTGGGACACTGTGATACCTGGGTACAAACTATATCGTAATGATAGAGCTGATCAAATTGGTGGAGTGGTTGCTCTCTATGTTAGAGAGGGCATTGACTCAGAAAGGATTAAAGTTTTGCAGGAAACAAAATCTGCTGTAGAATCTATATGGATTGAAATTCCATGTAAAAGGGGGAAGGCAATGGCAGTGGGGGTGTACTATCGAGCGCCTTGCCAGAATGACCAAATGGATGATGAAATGCTCAAAGAAATCAAGGAAGCTAACAAAAGTTACAGTGCAGTAATAATAATGGGTGATTTCAACTACCCCGGTATCGACTGGGTCAGTGTCACGTCAGGACATGCTAGGGAGATAAAGTTCCTAGATGAAATAAATGACTGCTTCTTGGAGCAGCTGGTTCATGAACCGACCAGAGGGGAAGCCATATTAGACCTAGTCCTTAGTGGAACACCAGATCTAGTGCAAGAGATAAGGCTGTTGGGGCCACTTGGCAATAGTGATCATAGCATGATCGCCTTTGATTTAATTAGTGGAGGAGGGATAGTAAGGAAATCCACAGTACTACCTTTTAACTTTCGAAAGGGAAACTATGATAAAATGAGGAAAACAGTTAAGAAAAAACTAAAAGGAGCAGTTGCAAAGGTTAAAGATGTACATCAGGCTTGGCTGTTGTTGAAAAATACTATCTTGGAAGCCCAGACCAGCTGTATTCCACGCTTTAAGGAAAGTGGAAGGAAGTCCAAAAAACTGCCAGCATGGTTTAAAGGTGAGGTCAGAGAGGCTGTTGTTGCCAAAAAAGCATCTTTCAGGAAATGGAAAAAAGAGCCAAACGACGAAACCTGGAAACGGCACAAGCACTGGCAAGTCAAATGCAAGGCATTGATAAGGCAGGCAAAGGGAGAATTTGAGAAGAAGCTTGCTGCGGAAGCAAAAACACGAAGTAAAGACCTTTTCAAGTACATTCGTAGCAAAAAACCTGTGAGAGAGTCAGTTGGTCCATTAGATGATAAAGGGGTTAAAGGAGCACTAAGAGGCGACAAGGCGATAGTGGAGAGACTGAATGAATTCTTTGCTTCAGTCTTTACTGAGGAAGATGTAGGGATATTACCCACGACTGAAGTGGTATTTAAAGGTGCAGAAGAATTGAAGGAAATATCGATACATCGGGAAGATGTATTACAACTATTAGATAAACTGAAGAGTAGCAAATCACCTGGGCCGGATGGTATACATCCAAGGGTGTTGAAAGAACTGAAATATCAGATTGCAGACCTGCTATTAGTAATCTGTGAACTATCATTAAAATCACCTCTAATACCTGAAGATTGGAGGATCGCCAATGTAAAACCAATTTTTAAAAAGGGTTCCAGGGGTGATCCGGGAAACTACAGACCGGTGAGCCTGACATCAGTACCGGGAAAAATGGTAGAAACCATCATAAAGAATAAAATTACTCTGCATGTAGATAGTCACGACCTAATGGGAGACAGCCAACATGGCTTTAGACAAGGAAGATCTTGTCTTACTAATCTGTTATGTTTTTTTGAAGGAGTGAATAATCAGGTGGACAAAGGTGAGTCGGTTGATATTGTGTATCTGGACTTTCAGAAAGCCTTTGACAAGGTCCCTCATCAGAGACTTTTGGCACAACTAAAGAGTCATGGGATAGGAGGCAGTGTACTATTGTGGATCAGGAACTGGTTAAAAGATAGAAAGCAGAGAGTAGGGCTAAATGGCCAATTTTCCCAATGGAGAAAGGTGACTAGTGGTGTACCCCAGGGATCTGTGCTGGGTCCGCTGCTTTATGACATATTCATAAATGACCTGGAAAGTGGAATAACGAGTGAGGATATCAAATTTGCAGATGACACAAAACTATTTAAAGTTGTTAAAACCCAAGAGGATTGTGGAAAATTGCAAGAGGATCTTGATAAATTGGAAGACTGGGCATCAAAATGGCAGATGAAATTTAATGTGGACAAGTGCAAGGTTATGCACCTAGGGAAGAACAACCCAAACTATGGTTACACAATGCAAGGTTCCACATTAGGAACCACCACCCAGGAAAAAGATTTAGGCGTCATTGTGGATACCATGTTAAAACCCTCGGCCCAGTGTGCAGCAGCGGCCAAGAGAGCAAATAGAATGCTAGGTATGATAAGGAAAGGAATGGAAAATAAAACAAAAGATATTATAATGCCTCTATATTGTTCCATGGTGAGACCGCACCTTGAATATTGTGTGCAATTCTGGTCGCCGTATCTTAAAAAGGATATAGCGATTTTAGAAAAGGTTCAGAGAAGAGCCACCAGAATGGTAAAGGGGATGGAAGGATACTCCTATGAAGAAAGGCTAAAAAGGTTGGGGCTCTTTAACCTGGAAAAGAGACGGCTGAAGGGAGATATGATAGAAGTCTATAAATTAATGAACGGAGTGGAACGGGTAAACGTAGATCGATTGTTTACCTTATCAGAATATAGAAAGACTAGGGGACATGCAATGAAGCTACAGGGTAAACTATTTAAGACTAATAAAAGAAAATATTTTTTCACTCAACGTGTAATCAAACTCTGGAATTTGTTACCGGAGGATGTAGTAAAGGCTGTTAGTGTAGCTGGGTTTAAAAAAGGTTTGGACAAGTTCCTGGAGGAAAGGTCCATAAACCATTATTAAGAAGGGACCCAGGATATCAATGCTTGAACCAAAACAAGCATTGTGGAACCTGTGTCCCTTGGGGAAACTGCTAGGTACGTATGACCTAGATTGGTCACTGTTGGAAACAGAATACTGGGCTTGATGGACCTTGGTCTGACCCAGTATGGCATATCTTATGTTCTTATTAGTCCTCACAGATGGGTGATGTCAGCACCAATGGAGCCATAGCAGAAGCATCTCTCCAGCTTTCAAAGAAAGCCTTTGGGAGATGCTACCACGCATGCATGGTCCCCTTCTCGCCCAAGGGTGCCATCTTAGTCAGATGACATAGCTAGCCGACAAAAGTAGATGGCAAAAAAATATATATATAGCAACTCCCAGGGAAGGAGGGAGGGTTGTGAGGACTGATTCCTGCTGTCCCCGGAGAACAACTTTTACAGGTGAGTAACTATGCTTTATTCGGGAACAAGCAGGAAGTCAGTCTTCATATATGGGACTCCCTAGCTACAGGCTACAGAAAGCCCGTACAGAAAAACACGGTCACCCTCAAGGGGAGCCGTGAGCAGCAGCAATTGAGTATGTGGATACAAACTGCAGTAGGACCTGTGTGTCCAATGGAAACCAATGCTCCGATAGTCTGAACACAGAAGGGTCGGAGGGTAGGAGTTGCCCAGACCTCGAAAAGATTACAGAGCACGGCCTGGCCAAAGGCACTGTCCCGTTGGGACTCCCTCTCCAGGAAGTAATAAGCTGTGAAGCTATGGACTGAAAACCAGGTGGCAGCCCAACAGATGTCCGACATCGGGACGGCGCGCAGGTTTGCCACAGAAGCTGCCATGACCATGACACTTTGTGCTGTGACCCGGCCATCTAGCGTGAGCCCAGCCTGCTCATAGGCGAGGGTGATGCAGTCCACCACCCAGGTGGACAGTGTTCGCTTAGTCACCGCTTCCCCGAGCTGACTGGGGTCATAGGAAACAAAAAGCTCAAAAGCTTTGCGGTGGCCCTGGGTACGCTGAATATAGAAGGACAGGGCCCTCTTACAGTACAAGGTGTGAAGGATGGTCTCCACCCTGCTGGAGTGAGGCCTTGGGAAGAAGGTGGGTAGCACCACTTACTGGTTGAGGTTGAAGGAGGACACCACCTTGGGCAGGAATTTGGGATGCGTGCATAGCATGACCCTATTCTTGTAGAACCTGGTATATGGCGGCTCTACTTGGAGCCTGCTGACCATGCGAGTGGAGGTGAGCACCACCAGGAACATGACTTTCCATGAGAGATACCTGAGGTGGCAGGTAGCCAGGGGCTCGAAGGGTGGGCGAGTGAGATAGAGTAGTTACTCACCTTTAACAGGTGTTCTCCAGGAGCAGCAGGAATCAGTCCTCACATATGGGTGACGTCGACGCCGACGGAGCCCTCGCGGAGCAATTTTCCCCAGCTTTCAAAGAAAGCCTTTGGGAATTGCAGCGCGCATGCGCGGTCCTCTTCCCGCCCGAAGGTGCCATCTTGCTCAGTCTGATGACATAGCTAAAAGACAGCACAAAAAAATTAGCAAAAACGAAATCATAGAACTGCAACTCCAAGGGGAGGAGGGAGGGTTGTGAGGACTGATTCCTGCTGCTCCTGGAGAACACCTGTTACAGGTGAGTAACTACTCTTTCTCCAGGACCAAGCAGGAAGTCAGTCCTCACATATGGGACTCCCTAGCTTAAGGCTACCGGAGACCTCAAGTGGAAAAATGAGCTCCCTCTAGCTCAGCAGCACAGAAGGAAGGAATCTTCTCTGAGTACGCCCCCAACCGGTAGCCCAACATCCGGGACGGAGGGCAGGAGTTGCCTATACCTCAAAGAGATTACGGAGGACTGCCTGTCCGAAAGCACTGTCCCTGCGGGACTCCCTCTCCAGGCAGTAATGGGCTGCAAAAGTCTGGCTTGAAGACCAAGTAGCGGCCCGGCAGATGTCTGCCAACGGAACAGAGCGGAGGTAAGCCACTGACGCAGCCTTCGCCCTAACGCGATGAGCCGTGACTCGACTTTTCAACGAGAGGCCGGCTGCCTCATAAGCCCAAGCAATACAGTCAGTAATCCAGATGGACAGAGTATGCTTGGAGACAGGGAGCCCCAACTTGTTGGGGTCATAAGACACGAAGAGCTGAACAGCCTTTCGGTGCTCCCGCGTACGGTCAAGGTAGAAGGTTAACGCCCTTCTACAGTCCAGGGTATGCAGGACCATCTCAGCTTGGCTGGAGTGTGGCCTGGGAAAGAAGGTCGGAAGTACCACCTCCTGGTTGATGTGAAAAGGGGAAACCACTTTAGGAAGAAACTTAGGGTGAGTCCGCAGGACTACCCTATTCTTGTAGAACCGAGTGTAAGGAGGATCAGAGACTAGGGCCTGTAGCTCACTAACGCGTCTAGCAGAAGTGAGGGCTACCAAGAATAAGGTTTTCCAAGAAAGAAAACGAAGATGACAGGTAGCCATAGGCTCAAATGGCGGACAGGTAATCCGCTGTAAAACCACATTCAGATCCCAGTCAGGAGCTGGTGGGCGCAAAGGTGGTTTAAGGAGAAGGAGGCCTCTGAGGAAACGAGCCACGAGAGGGTGGCTGGAAAGAGGCCTGCCATCCACCGGCATGTGATGTGCAGAGAGAGCACTGAGGTGGACCCTGACCGAGTTGGACTTAAGTCCAAGTTCGGAGAGGCAAAGCAAGTATTGTAAGACCACTGATATCGAACAGGAGAAGGGATCATGAGACTGTCGAGCACACCAGACGGAGAACCGACGCCACTTCAGAGCATAGGACTTCCGGGTGGAGGGTCGCCTGGAGGCCAAGACGACTTTCTCCACATTTGGAGGCAGCAGGAGGGGAGCTAGGACTACCCTTTCAGCAGCCAGGCCATCAGATGAAGGGACCGGAGGTTGGGGTGTAGGAGAGTCCCGTGATCCTGGGTCAGGAGATCGGGCTGAAACCCCAGAGGAAGTGGAGTGTCCACCGCCAGCTGCATGAGAAGTGGGAACCAAGGCTGCCTCGGCCACCGAGGAGCTACGAGGATCATTGAGGCTTTGTCCCGGAGAACCTTGAAGAGCGTCCGAGACACCAGTGGCATGGGAGGAAAGGCATACAGAAGGCCTGTGGACCAGGAGAGAAGAAAAGCATCCGCCGCTACTCTGTGAGGATGCGGTTGTCGAGAGCAGAATTGGGGAAGCTGCCGGTTGAGAGGACTGGCAAAGAGATCCATTGTGGGTAGGCCCCATTTGAGAAAGATTTGCTGGAGCACCAACGGATCCAATCTCCACTCGTGCGGCTGGAGGATTCTGCTCAGTTTGTCTGCCAGGCAATTCTCTTGACCCGGGAGATAAACCGCTTTGAGGAGGATGCCGCGGCAGACGGCCCAAGAGCACAGCTTTTGTGCTTCCCGACAGAGAGGGAAGGAGCCTGTGCCTCCTTGTTTGTTCACGTAGAACATCGCAACTTGATTGTCCGTCTGTACCAGTACAGACTGGTGAGAAGTGAGGTGGGAGAAGGCCCTCAGAGCTAGGCGGATAGCTCTGAGTTCCAGGAAGTTGATCTGCTGGGCAGACTCCCAAGGAGTCCAGAGGCTTTGAGTACATGTCCCTTGGCAATGTGCTCCCCAACCTAGGAGAGAAGCATCGGTCGTCAGGACCTGAGAAGGCGGAGGAGACTGAAAAGCCATTCCGAGCACCAGGTTTGGCAGATGAAGCCACCATTGAAGAGAGACCAGCGGGTCGGAGATCTGTACAGAGTCCGCTAGGCTCCCAGTGGCCTGATGCCATTGTGTGCGAAGGCACCATTGGGCAGGATGCATGTTCAGGCGGGCATTGGGGGTCACATGGACTGTGGAAGCCATATGGCCGAGCAGTCTCAGAAATTGCCTGGCAGAGACCAGGGAATTGCTGTGAAAGTGGCTGGCCAGATCCATGAGCCTGTTTGCCCTGTCGAGAGGCAGAAAGGCACGCGCCTGAAGCGTATCTAATCTGGCGCCGATGAACTCGAGATCCTGAGAGGGGAGCAAAGTGGACTTTGCGAAGTTTATGACAAAGCCCAAGTGCTGGAGCAGAGCCACAGTGCGGTGCGTGGCGTGAGTGGCCTCTTGGGAAGACTGTGCTCTGATGAGCCAGTCGTCCAGGTATGGAAATACAAAGAGGCCTTGAAGTCTTAGATAAGCCGCCACCACTGCTAGACATTTGGTGAACACCCTTGGCGCGGAGGATAGGCCAAAGGGTAGTACTCTGTACTGGTAATGATTGCCCCCCACAACAAACCTGAGATATTGTCTGTGGCTGGGGTGGATGAGGATGTGGGTGTAGGCATCCTTTAGATCCAAGGAGCATAGCCAGTCTCCCTGCTGGAGGTAGGGCAGCAGGATTCCAAGTTGAGGTTCCGCAAGTCCAGGATGGGTCTGAGGCCTCCTGTTCTTTTTGGTATCAGAAAGTACCTGGAGTAAAAGCCTGGACCTTTCAGGTGGTGGGGCACCGGTTCCACAGCTTGTTCCTGAAGAAGACTTGCTAACTCCTGAAGGAGTAAGTCCCTGTGCAGAGGAAGTCTGAGAGGCTCCCCCGGAAAGTAGGAGGGAGGTACCTGGTGGAAGTGCAGAAGATAGCCCTCTTGGACTATGTGAAGTACCCAGGTATCTGTAGTGATGTTGGTCCACCTGTGGGCAAAGTGGACCAGCTGGCCTCCCGTGCTGAGAGAAACCAGCTGAGGGGGAGATGCTATGCTGATGAAGTCAAAAACCCCCACCCTGCTGAGCAGGGGCCGGTGGTGCAGGCTTGGGGGCTTGCTGCCTACGTGATCCATTACCCCGTCCCTTGGCTTGCTTACCCTGCTGGGGAGCTGCCGAGGCCTGATAATGAGGGTAGTAGTGATAAGCAGCCGCCTTCCTCGGGTAAAAGGGCTTTTTCCCCGAGCCCTTCTTCTTCTGAGAAGGGGCAGAGGTCTTCCTGGAGAGACGAGTCCTGGTGAGAGTCTTGGTCTCGATCTGTGCAGCCTTCTCATCCATGGGCTTGCCAAAGAGGTTATCACCTCTGCAGGGGACATCGACCAACTTGTCCTGCACCCATGGCTCGAGGTCGGATGACTGAAGCCAAGCCTGTCGGCGGTCACCGATGCCGGCTGCGGCTACTCGAGCCGATGCCTCAAAGCCATCGTAGGCTGCTCGAGAGATAAACTTCGAGCACTCTCGAATCCCAGTGGACAAGGCTTGGAACCTCTGCAAAGGTTCCTCGGAGAGACCAGCAGAGAACCCGGCTATTTCTTTAGCCAGGTCTCGTAGATACATGCCCATATAGAGCTGGTAGGTCTGGACTCGACAAGCAAGCATAGAGCCCTGGAAACACTTCCTAACAAGGGCATCCAGGCTTCAAGCCTCCCGACTGGGAGGCACCGAGGAGTGCATTTTTTGACTCTTAAGTCTATGCATGGCCGATTCCACCACCATGGAATGGTGCGGTAGTTGTGCCTTTTGGAACCCGGGGCTCTTGCGGACTCGATAAATGGAATCGACCTGCTTGCTTAACACCGGCGACGACGCCGGGCTCTCCCACATGCGGAAGAGAAGTCGTTCCAGCATCGGAGGAACCGGTACAATAAAGGCCTCCTTCGGGGAAGAGTCATATTGGAGGGCATCGAGCTCTTCGACTCGAGGCTCCTCCTCGGGATCCGCGGGGAAGGACAAGGCTTTAGCCATATCCCGCACGAAGTCCAAGAACCGGGTATCCTCCGGGGGGGACCGTCTCCGAGGTTCGGACTCGGGGGAGTCCGACGGGACACACTGAGTCCGAAAAGAACCAGGTGACTCTTCTTCCTTGGATTCCCAGGCTGACTCCTCGGAGGAGGAGTCGAGCGGCTCCGGTCGGGCGGGCATCGATGCCACTCACCCCGACGCCGAGGGAGTTGGCGTTGACGACCTCGGTCCCGAACGGGAGGCCGAAGGAGACCGCGACCGAGGATCGACTCGAGCCCTCATGGACTCAAGGATCGGCTCGGTCTCCGGGGTCGACTTGGAGGTCGACGTCCCGGCGGTCAGGGCAGAAGCACTGTCGAGGCCAGCAATCAATGCCCGCTGCTGGTCCATGAAGGTAGTCAGACTGCTCTCCAAGGCCGTCAACCTGAGTCCGAGCTCAGGAGACCCAGCAGCCCCCGACTCGGGCCCCGACGGCGTCGGGCCCGACGTCGGCTCCTTCGGAGGCGAGTCCACGAGGACAACAGTACTCACGTGAGCGGGCAAGTCCATCTCGAGACGAGGATGTTTGGAAGGCCTCTCCATCTCCGAGGACCCGGGACGGGAATCGGGGCTATGCGACCTGGCCCTCGAGGAACCAGGAGCGTCCACCGACCCCGCCCTCGCGGGTTTCTTCTTCCGATGATGTTCCCGGGTAGGAGACCCCCGTTCAGAGGAACTACGACGATGCTCAGGACCAGAGTCCCGAGACGTCGAAGCCTCTGACGAGGTCCGAGCCCGGCCGGAGTCAGAGAAGATACGTTCCCGCTGATGCCGCCGACTCCTCAACGCTTTTGAGGACATCTTGCCACATGGACCACAGATCATCGGGTCATGATCGGGTCCGAGGCAGCGGAGGCAGTAGTCGTGTGTGTCGGTAAGAGACATGAGCTTCTTACACAGATCACACTTTTTAAACCTGCTGGCAGCCATCGGGGGATAAAGGGCCCCTGCGAGGTCAAAAGACCGGGCTGCCAGTGAAAAAGTAAAAAGGCGCGAAATCTGTCACGAAGGACAAAAGAAAAGAACGAACGGACTCGCAACCGGCGTCGCGGGTCCGGGAGGGAAAAGAAGACTGAGCAAGATGGCACCCTTGGGCGGGAAGAGGACCGCGCATGCGCGCTGCAATTCCCAAAGGCTTTCTTTGAAAGCTGGGGAAAATTGCTCCGCGAGGGCTCCGTCGGCACCGACGTCACCCATATGTGAGGACTGACTTCCTGCTTGGTCCTGGAGAAGTGACAGCACCACACTAAGGTCCCACTCCATCGCCGGAGGTGGACAGGGGGTTTTGACAGCAGGAGTCCCCTCAGAAAGCAAGTCACCAGAGGCTGAGCCAAGAGGAGCTTGCCTTCAACAGGGTGGTGGTGTGCTGTCAGGGCACTGAGGTGCCTCTGACAGAGTTCAATTTAAGCCCGGATTGTGAGAGATGGAGGTGGTATTGCAGCACGAGCTGCACCGGGCAGAACAGGTTCACCCTTTGCTCCGCACACCACACTGAGAACCTGCACGATTTGAAGGCGTAAGCTCTCCTAGTGGAAGCCTTACGGGAGACCAATAGGATCTCCTCCACTTCCCCTAAGAGGCTGAAGGAGGCTAAGCCTACCCCTTTCAGCAGGCACACTGTCAGTGATAGGGACCCAAGAGTCGGTGCCTCCACTAATAACTAAAGGAGCAGTGGGAATCACGGCTGTCTGGGCCACCGGGGAGCCACCAGGATCAGTGACGCTCTGGCACGCAGAACCTTGAAGAGGGCCTTGACAATCAATGGCGTGGGTGGGAAGGCATACATGAGGCCTTCCGACCACGAGATGAGGAATGCATCTGCTGCTACATAGCCCGGGTGGGGCTGATGGGAGCAGAAGCGTGGCAACTGGTAGTTGTCTGGGCTGGTGAAGAGGTCCATCCACAGGGTCCCCCAAAATTGGAAGAGCCGGGTGGCCACTCTGGTATCCAGCTGCCATTCGTGCGGTTGGAGGATCCTGCTCAGTTTGTCTGCCAGTATATTGTTTTGTCAAATAGTAATGTTCATTCACTCCATATATATCTTAAAGGCTCATATGTTCTTAGAAATTCCTGTAGTATTTGTTTCCCAACCTGTTCTTATCTCATGGTTATTTATTCCATAGTGTGGGAGGTCTCAGACTTATCAGCACTCATTTTAGACTTCATTCATGTCTAAGAACATATGAGCCTTTAAGATATATATAGAGTGAATGAACATTACTATTTGACAAACTTTATCACTCTAAGAGAAGACCAGATTGATTTGTTAGTGTATTGTTTTGGCCTGGCAGATACACCGTCTATAGGAGCATTCCTTCACAGAAGGCATAAGAGCAGAGTGTCATCGCCTCGCAGCAAAGGGTGCAAGACCCTGTGCCCCCTTGCTTGTTCACATAAAACATCGCCACTTGGTTGTCTGTTTGGATCAGCACCGGCTGGGTGTGTCAGACAGTGGCAAAAAGTTTGTAGGGCTCCAGAAAGTTGATCTGCTGGTTGCCCCTGGCTTGTGACCAGCTGCCCTGCGTGCAAAGATCCTCGCAGTGGGCTCACCATCCCAGCAGGGAGGCATCCGTCGTGAGGACCGTTAAAGGGCTCAGAGCTTGGAAAGGCATCCCAGCCAGGAGGTGCTGCAGGTTCTGCTACTACATCAGGGAGTCTGCTAGCTGGTGGGTCACTGTCTTGGAGTCGACCAGTGGCCTGTGTCTATAGGTCTTGAAGGCACCACTGGGCAACCCTCATGTGTAGACGGGCATCCGAGGTGACATGCACTATGGAGGCCATGTGGAAGAGTAGGTTCAGCAGCAGCCGGGCAGACACTGAGGGCGGTGTTGCACATCTGCAGCCAATGCTCTGAGATGGTCGGCCCGATCCAGAGGGAGAAAAGCCTTTGCCTGGACAGTGTCCAGCTTTGCCCTATGAACTCCAGACCCTGAGATGGGACTTGAGGTGGTTTATTACAAATCCCAGATGTTAAAGGACGTCGATGGTGCGAGCTAAAGCTTGCTGCACCTCAGTGATTGTGCTTCCTTTTATGAGCCAGCTGTCCAGGTAGGGGAAGACAAATACCCCTTAGAGACAGAGGTAGGCAGCCACCACTGCCAGGCATTTGGTGAAGACCCTTGGAGCGAATGCCAGGCCGAAGAGTAGTACCCTGTACTAGAAGTGGCCTCCTACCACCATGAAGCGAAGGTATTGCATGTGGCTTAGGTGAATGAGGATGTGGTATAAGCATCCTTCAGATCTAAGAACCATAGTCAATCTCCCTGCTGGAGGTAAGGCAGCAATGTTCCAAGGGAGAGCATCTTAAATTTACCGCTCATCAGGAACTTGTTCAGCTTTCGCAGGTCCAGGATGTGCCTTAGGCCCCCTGTCCTTTTTGGCATGAGGAAATACCTGGAGTAGAACCTTTTTCTCCTGAGATGTTGGGGTACTGGTTCCACCACCTTGTCCTCGAGAAGGCCTGCGAGTTCTTGTAGCAGAAGATTCCGGTGAAGGGGAGACCTGGGGGGCTCTCCTGGGAAGAAGGGGGGAGGTGATACAATTCCACCGACACAGCACTGCGTTTCGGACCCACAGCACTTCAGTCTAGTCAGGGTCCTGCGTCAGGGTCAGCCAATATAAATAGCTCCAAGGAGAAAACCACAGCTCATGAGTTTTGTTTGTTGGATTTATCACTGTTTACCCTATTATTTGGGTTTTGTTTGTTGGATGACCAAATTAGGAATAGTGTGTGGGGTTTGTTGGATGACCAATTAGGAATAGTGTGTGGGGTGGGGATGGAGAGTCCATTAAAGTGTTTGTTTGTGTATGTGCGGGGAGGAGGTATCCTTGGGTAGATGTGAAAGAAGTCTCATGGTACCAGGATCCCAAGCTCTAATAGGGCTAAAATGAAAAGGAAAAAGGAGGAACTACCAGGCCAAAAAATAAATAGAAATTTCAGCTTCAGCAGTACATCCAAAGATGGAGCACAATCCCCCGGCCCCTCAAAATGTTCAAATATGTATCAAGTATGACGGTACATACAACCAAGATCATTTTTTTCCGCAGCAACAGACATTTCAAAGCATCTGTACTACTCCACACTGCTCAGAATGTTTCAGATCAGTTGTCAGGACAGCAAGCAGGGCTGGCCTGTTCAATGTGCGAGAATGTTGTTTTCACAGGGCCCCGCGCTTCAGGGGGCCCCGCGTGAACTCCATTCTCGCACAATGGACAGCTTCAGAGGGAGCCAGGGAAGCCCACATGAGGCCCCGGCTCCCTCTCCATAGCCGCCAGCGTAAAGAGTTTTCCCTCACGCTGGCAGCTGTTTCAGTGAAGCGTGCGAGTGCCGGGAAATGACCTTTAACCTTTCCCAGCACTCAGCGTGCTTCACTGACACAGCCGTCAGCATGAGGGAAAACAATCTTCATGCTGGCAGCTGTGCGGAGGGAGCCGGGGCCTCGCGCGGGCTTCTCCGGCTCCATCTGAAGTCCTTTAGATGGCCGCAGGGCTCTTCAGCGGGGGGGGGGGGGGGGCACAACGAATGGAAATGGACTGTGATTGGGGGGGAGCTTGGACTGGAAATGGGTTGTAAAGGGGGGGGGTAAGCTGGGACTGGAAATGGGCTGTGATGGGAGGGTAAACCTGGACTGGAAATAGGCAGATGGGGGGAAAGGATTGGAAATGGGCTGATGGGGGGCTGGAATAGGATTGGAAATTGGCTGATGGGGGGCTAGGATTGGAAATTGGCTGATGGGGGGAGCTTGGACTGGAAATGCACTGATAGGGGCTGGAATAGGACTGGAAAAGGCTGAAGGGAGCTGGAATAGGACTGGAAATGGGCTGATATTGTATGGGGGTGGGGCTAGGATTGGAAATTGGTTGATGAGGGGAGCTTGGACTGGATATGGGCTAATGGGTGCTTGAATAGGACTGAAAATGGGCTGATCAGGGGGAGCTTGGACTGGAAATGGGCTGATGGGGGGCTGGAATAGGACTGGAAAGGAGCATATGGGGTTCTAGGTCTGGAAATGGGCATGGGAAAATGGGACTAGAAGGAAGCAGATGCTGGGTGAGTCTAGAACTAGAAGGGAGCTGATTTTGGGGGAGGACAAAGGGGATGAGGAATGATGATGGAGAGGGGGAAAAGATATTTTGTGTGGGAGGGAAGAAAAAGCTACAATTGGCCGTGTATTGGGAGAGTAAATGGGGACTGAGAATGGAAGTGTGAAATCTGAGTGGATGATAAAGGAATAAAGAAAGAAATGGGGGAAAGAGCAATCAGTATGTTAAAGCAGATATAGAGAGAGAATGGAAAAAATCTAGAAGAGAGAAGAAAGGACAAATGGACAGCTCGCAGAAGACATGAAGGAACCAAAAGAAAGTGACTGGAGCAATTGCAACTGAAAAATAAAATACCCAAACAAAAGGTAGAAAAATACTTTTTATTTTGAATTTATTAACTGGAATATGTCATCTCTGGGAAATGTGCATCGCTAACATCTTTGCAATTTTGTTTAGTGCAAAAGGAAATTAACTTATAGTTCTTTTTCTCCAGTGATGGTGTACATTTCATGTTTGGCTTTTGGGGTTCCCAATTTAATTATCTTCCTATTTCTAAATTGTGATCCCTTGTTCTTTGTGTGGTGACGGTCTATGTTCTGCATGTGTAACCGAGCTGAGGTATTTTGTTCATGTAGCTTCTATTTGACAGTCCCACTTGTTCTCTTTCCCCAGCAGGAGATGTATTGGTATTGGTATTCTCTGAGATGGAATGGTTTAATATTTGCCGTGTTGTCTTATTGATAGGTAGGGTTTGGTGCTTTGTGAGTCCTGGTAGTGCTGTTATGATACGGTGGGTCTGCTGTGGGTTCTAAATGGTCAATGTTTATAGTTCTTCCTAATGGGCCTGGTGGTTGGCACTAGAATATAGTAATTTAGAAATCTGGTAGTCTTTCTTTATCCAGACACTCATTAAGAGGCATGTTTACTAAAAGCGCATGTTAACATTATGCAAATATGTATGCAAATGAGGCTCCTTATGCAAATGAGGCCCTGCAATGAATCTCCACACATGGCCCCGCATCCCCCTTGGGCCACCCCTGACAGCAAGAATAAGCAACTGTTATCTTACATGGCCACAGAGTGAAAATACTAGGGCCGCTGAAAGAGTTTGCAAGCATAAGTCCTGGAGTTCTGAAGCAGATGTTAGGAGGAAGAAAAAAATTAACAGATTTTTTTTTTTTTTTTAAAGATTTTGGTGGTATATTAAACACTGCCTATGGCTATCACTATGACTAAATGTACAACACAGTCATAGTAATTCCTCCTCCAAAAATGCATCAACCACATTGAAATTTCAAGCTAAAATGCATAATACACTCCGGGGAATTATGTGCACACACTTTCAAGATAGTTGATCGCAGTGCACATAACTGCATAATTCCTTATCTCAGCTCAGACTTGCTTTTGCAGCAGACAAGCAGTACCAGGTGATATTAAGACCAGGCGCCAGAAGACATCAAATCTCAAATAAAAGATATCTGCAATTTATGATGTTGCATTAGTAACAGGAGGTACCCTAGTCAGGGAGGAAGAAGGATCAACATATGCAGGCTGGAAACTGGTCAAAGGAATAAAAAACAGAGTGGTATGCAGGACTGTACCTAGCCCTGTGTGAGCGGTGCGGTCGCATAGGGCGCAAAGGCTTAAGGGGCGCATTTCAGCTGTCTGCCGTTGCCTGCCGCTGCCACTTTTTCTTCACTCAGTGGCGGCAGGCAACAGCAGACATCTGAAATGCGCCCCTTAAGCGATCTTGTGGCATGCTAAGCACATCTGTCCCTCCCTGCTCTGACGTGACATCACAGAAGGAAGGGGCAGATCTGCTTAGCGCGCCAGCAACTTACACAGCGGGCGAGCCTCTTCTCTCCCGCCGCGGGGGAGAGGGTGCGCGCGCCCGTTGTGCAAGTCGCACAGGGTGCAATTCAACCTTGGTACGGCCCTGGTGGTATGCAGGGATGAAAAGGAAGTGTGTGTAGGTGTACAGCACATATACAGTATGACTGTTACAGAAGAGGGCAAGGGTGGTACACACAGACTGGAGAATAGCTTATACAGAACATAAGTGCAAGACCCTTTTATTGGCCTTCATCCTCTCAGGAAATGGAGAGGTCTACTTCAGGGTAAGGTGAAAGGTGGACCACTGGTCAAAGGAGAAATCCACTGATGCTCCACCCAGAAAAATTAAAAAAAAAAAAACTGGGTGGGGGAAACAAGACAGAAGTACATGGCAAGTGCATTCCTAATGAGTAACTCCTGGAGAAATTTTAGAATTCCTGCATATATACTTGCCTCCTAAACTCCTATCTTATGCATATCAGTGTATGTATACTATTAAATTACCTCTTGTTCTGGGTCATCATCAAGCTGGTCAAACCGCTTTTTCACTACTCGACCTGAGGCTGTTACAGTGACAAGACGGTTCACCTTGTACAATAGAAATGCCAATTTAGATACTATAATATCTTAGCAGCATCATAAAACTTTATTCCTAAAATTATGTGCACATTTTAAATAAAATTAATTGATCTAAGATCAGAAAAAATGCTATTTGTTTAATCTTTAGCGCTTTTCTTTCATTGTGAAATGGCAGCGTCTATGTAGAGTCAAGAATGTGGATATTAGTTTAAAATGAAATGTCCACTAGTTCCCATTTGCAGCATTCTTGGCAACCGAACATATTATCAGTGAAATGTGTTTACCAAGTCAGGCAATAGTACCCTCCTAATGTCAAAATCTAGCTCCGTAATTCCAAAGCAGTATTTCAAAATCTGGCTGAGTTGTGAAAAAAACCCTCCTCTCTTTAAAAAGTAATTCTGTATAATTTTGTAGGGCAATGGAATGAGAAATGACACCGCCTAAACTCTTGCCTGCTGCTGGATCCTATAAGAGGGCTTTCACTGTTTGGTAAAATCTCTGATAAGGCCCTATAGCAGGGGTTCTCAACTCAGTCCTCGGGACACACCTAGACAGTCAGGTTTTCAGGATAACCACAATGAATATGCATGAGAGAGACTTGCATACAATGGAGGCACTGCACACAAATCTCTCTCTTGAATATTTATTGCGATTATCCTGAAAACCTGATTGGCTAGGTGTGTCTTGGGGATTGAGAACCCCTGTCCTATTGGGATCAGAATGCAGCAGAAAACACTGCATCTGGTAAAGCCTAAATTTACAGAGAAATATTACTAAGGGTGTGTTCTACATACCTGTAATTGCAAAAAGATCTAATCTGATTTAATGAACAGAAGTGCTACCTCCTAGAACATCTTCATAGATAAGAGAAGGGTGGATCATTATCATCAATGTAGTCACTGGAGGATGTGGATTATACTGCTCCCATGTTTTAAGCTGATCATAGTTCTCCACTTCTTTCAACAAATGAATAATAGTTTTACAACTCACTTCTTTGAGACTGCTTTTAGATCCTGATTCTCCTAGTTTTCTGTTCACCTCCTATGTTTCCTTAACATTACCCTAGAATCTATCCTAGTCCCCACTTGTGCTCTCTGTCTTGATTAGATTATAAGCTCTGATGAGCAGGGACCATCCCTTGCATGTCTCTGTACAGCGCTGCGTACACCTTAAAGCGCTATATAAACGATAAGTAGTAGTAGTAGTAATTGCCTAAGTGGAGAGGCCAAGTGGTTGCCTGTTTTATAAAGGCTCATAGGCACCTCTGTGTCTTTATAAAATATCAGCAGAAATTCTGCTGAAATCGTAGCTACAATGAACCCACAGATTTACACTAGCTCGGTAGCTGATGTAAATGAACATGCATATTTACTAAAGAACGCATGTAATTCATGATTCCACCTGCATTCCATCCAAATTTCATCCCCAAACACACCTACACACGAATCTTGTCATTACACATACTTGTACATGTGGGATAATTTTAGAGAGGCATTTTATGCATGTATTCTGTTATATATGTTTTATGCATGTATTCTGTTATATATGTTTGAAAACCCTTTATAAAATTACCCCCTTGAGGGTATTTTCATAAAAGGGCACCTATGTGAAATGGCAAAACAATGTGCTTTAATAAAACAGGCTCCTACAATGACCCCAAGTAGTGCACAAATTTATATTAGCTCTGGAGGATATGCAAACATGTGCATGTTATGCACATTTTATAAAGCACACAAGCATCCCAGCTCTGCCCAACCTACACCCCCAGGAATACCCATGCAATTTATTTATTTGACTGTATTTATATCCCGCTTTTCACCGGGTCAAAGGGGTGTAACATATAAGGGTGGGGCCGTCACCAGGTGGGTAACATTGATGATTTCGGCATAAGACGGATTTTAGACATGGACAACATAGTACAGTTTTCAATCATAGTTTCTTGATGGGTGGGTTCGGGGGTTGGTGCATTTTTTGGTGGGAATTGTTTTGAGATATTCTTGGAATAGGATGGTTTTTTGCATATAAGGGGGCACAATCTTGTGGTACTTCTATTTTTTTTTTTACTTCTACATCATTTCATGATTTTATAAGAGCCATTTTCCACATATAGAACATACTTTATATGTGCAAAAAGCTTTATAAAATTACATCCATACTGTCAGCTTGTCAGAGAATATGTCTGTGTCCAGAGAAAAACTGCCTGTGCTCATACAAAAGGCCAGTGCGCTTCCATGTCGTCAATTCTGTACAAGTAAAGGTGGTTTAAATTACATTAAAAGATTCACTTTTCATTTCTTATATGCAATTGTATAAATACACACAAAACTCAGAAAGGAATATTTTTCGGGGCTAAAAACATGTTAGTTATAAACAGACTTACGTTGGTTTCCCTCTTAGCTAGGATAATAAAATCCTCCTCGATCTGATGCTGTTGACTATTCATTTCCATTTCCTTCAGCTTCAAAACACTAAAAATATATTTCAAAGTTTTAGAGATATGCCACATTTTAGGAACATGTGGTTTATAAAATAATGAGCAGAGTAGAACTGAGGCAGCCATGAGGCTCTTACACAAGTGATCAGCCTGACCCTTCCCCCAAGCCATGAGGCTATCAGCCTGCTAAGAGAAGACATTAAGATTTCAGTAGGCACCCTTCCCCCCACTCCAGGTCTGAGCACAATATCCCCTTGCCCAGAAATCAGCAGACCTGAGCATACCGGTTTGGACAGGTCACCCAGGTACCTTCCCCAGGGGCTACTGATTGGTGGACAGAAAATATCTGAGGCGAATGAGATTATAGAATGAGTTTAAACTTGCACTGTATATAAGGCATTGTAGGACGTTCCTCTGGGCTCAGATTTTTGTGGAGGGTACCGGCTCTCTGTCTGAACCTGTGTGCACATTAAAGATCCTGTTTGCATACCAGCCTGTCTGTGAGTTTTCCTTCTGTGGGTGAGTTAGAGAATTAGAGCTTTAAGCTGATTGGCTGCTTCAGAACGAGTAAACGTGAATCAGTTGTTTGCTTCTTTAAAAAGTATAAAGACTAGGTAGTATATTTAAGACTAATTGGAGAAATTCATTTTTCATTCCATGCATAATAAAACTCTGGAATTCATTGCCAGAGGATGTAGTAAAAGCTGTCAGTGTATCTGTGTTTAAAAAAAAGGTTTTAGACAAGTTTCTGGTGTAAAAGCCCATAAACCATTATTAAAATGGACTATTCCATATCCCTCAGATAAGCAGCTTGGAATCTGTCTATCTTTTGGGTTCCTGACAAGTACTTGTGACCTGCAATGGTCACTGTTGGAAACAGGATACTGGGCTCGGTAGACCACAGGTCTGACATAGTATGGCAAATCTAATGTTCTTATGTGGTTGGGGGGGAGGGGGTGTTAACCTTTGCTCAGGGTCAGATCAGAGTACAAACTAGGTCCAGTTTTATTTATGTATAACATTTACAGCCAGCATAATCCACAGTGTTCTTAGCAGGTTACAGTAGACAGATATTTAAAACATGTCAATAACAAATGTACAATACTGTGTGCAATTCTGGAGACCGCACCTTCAGAAGGATATAGGCAGGTTGGAGTCAGTGCAGAGTGGCTACTAAAATAGTTAGTGGTCTTCGTTATGAAGCATATGAGGGACAGACTTAAAGAGGCCGAGGTACATCTCGGGGCTGATAGCGCTCGAGGACCAGCTCAACCAACAGGGAGGGGTCCTTGAGGTTGAGGGCCTGGTTTGTGGGGCCAATAAACTGGGGGAACCGGACATCAGAGCCCACTTCTGGGCCATGAAGGCAGATAAGCTGCGCTCCAAGGCTGCTACTTTGGTCTCCAGTCCAGATGGCTCCGCAGCCTTCGGTATGGGCTCCAAAGTCTTCGGGCCCAGCGCTGATCCTGTTGAGGCTACCCCGTGGTCCTGGAGGGGGCCTTGAAGCACAGCATCATTGGCGACTCGTGAGCAATGTCTGACCTCTGAAAAATCTTTTCCTGCTGCTGATGATGACTTTTGATGGCTTTGGAGGACATCTTTTTACAAAGTCCACAGTCCAAGGGGTTGTGGTCCAGCCTGAAGCAACAGAGACAGCAGTCATGGGGATCAGTGAGGGTCCTGGTACAAATGCACTGATCACACTATTACTTGCTGTTTTGCTTTGCCTGCTGGCACTCTCCCTCTCTGTCTGCCTTCAAGTACTGTCCCCTGCACAGAGGTCACTTAATCTTGCTGCTCCTGGTCCCAGAAGTGACGCGGCTGCGTTCCATCAGGCAGCATGGACTACCTAGCCGATAGATGGCAGCATGTGCGAACCAAAACCTCTACATCCAAACCATTCCATCAGAAACAAGGTGTCCCACAAGAATCCTCCCTTTCAGCTCTTATGTTTAACATCTACATGCAGCCCGTCTGCGACATCATTCGCTCATTCAACACCGAATGCATGATATATGCGGATGACGTCCTGCTCTACATGCCGTTCAAGACTGACCAAATTGACCTCTCACCCCTTACGGAATGTTTCAGCGCAGTAGAAAGATGGCTCCAGAATCAGAATCTTCGCATACAACATAAAAAGACTGACGTGCTGTTCATCACCAGAAACTCAAACTTCTCTCCACCAACCCACCTAAAAGTCGGCGAAGTAGAGCTTCAAACCAAGCCCACAATCCGTTACCTGGGTGTTACCCTAGACCAGAGCCTTAACATGAAGACACACATTGGCAACATGGTCAAATCAACATATCACAAAATTAGGATGCTCAAACATCTACGTCCCCTTTTACAACCAGACGACTTCAGAACCATCTTCCAGGCTCTAACCATTCCACATCTGGATTATGCCAACGCGATCCTCCAAGGGCTCCCAAAATCTACGCTGATCCCGCTCCAGCTTGCCATGAACACCGCAGCCAGAGTTCTGAACGGGGCCTTGAGGCGAGACCATATAACACCCATCCTCAAAAGTCTCCACTGGCTCCCTATCCACTGTAGGATCGTCTTCAAAACATTACTACTAACATTCAAGGCCATAAATGGGCTCTCCCCCACGTCCCTCGCTGGTCTCGCACACAAACACCCCCCCCCAATAGAGCTAGAAGAACCACAGCAATAAACACCTTGGCAATTCCCAAAACACTGACCCAGTACACTCAGGCTACAGCAAGCAGGGCCTTTAGTATCAGTGCTCCCAGACTCTGGAATGCCCTGCCTCCCAACATACGACCAATCCCAGAACTAACCAATTTCAGAAGGGCATTGAAACACCACCTTTTCTGCGAATGTTACCCAAATGAAGATGCACCATCCCGACCTTCCCATAAATAAGCTCCATGGCCAATGTAATTTTCTCTCACATGATGTATATTATGTAAATACTACTATGTTTAAATATGTGTAAATAGCTATTTTTTTACTATCCAAGTTGAGCTACCTGTTATCTGTATTTTTACGGTTAACCCACCGTAAAACATAAATGTTCCATGTAAACCGCACTGATGTTGAAGAGCGCGGTATATAAGAGAAATAAATAAAATAAAATAAATAAATATTTCAACCAGCTGACTGTAGTGTTTCATGCCGCAGGAGTGCGCCGAAGGAGCAGAACGTGCTCCTTGGGGAGAGTCCAGGGGCGTTCGGTGCGAAACCTTACACCTGGGCCCACATTTTAATGTCTGCTGTCTCCCCTCCCTTTGCTCATAGTATCCTTATCTGTACCCTCTTCTTATTGGTAGCAAGGGTCCATTTTCCTACACCCCTACTGAACATGTCTGCCATTCCTGTCCATTGGACATGGCATCCAGCCCCACCTTTCCTGTGTTCCCCCCTACCCCTGGTCATTCTCACGTTCCAACCCATCTCTTAAACTTTACCCTTGTTCCGACCCCCCCCCGGCTATCCACCCCCCACCTCAACCTTTCTTACCCTGAGTCTTGCCTTAGTAAACTGTCACTCTCTATGCTCAAAACCAGAGCTCATTCAGGATGTTCTGTTGCAACATTCTCTCGACAGCCTATTCCTCACTGAGACGTGGCTGCATCCTGGTGAGGCCCCCATCCTAAATCACTGCCTTCCCGCGGGTTTTTCAGCCCTCTCCGTCCCCTGCTCAGGTCGTTCAAGTGGGGGTGTTGCTTTTCTTTATCACACCTCTCTACTCTTTCAGGAAGTCTCTTCCCCAGCCCTCCACTATCCGGAAAGCCTTGCTATTACGACTAGATCTCACTCTCCCTAGTTACTCTTATATGTTCCCCTTCAGTACGTCCTGATCTCTGGCACTCTCTTCTTCTCACGCTTTCTGAAGTTTCCTCCACTTATACACACCTCACGATTCTGGGTGATCTTAACATCCATGTTGACTCTCCCTCTAGACCCAGGGACAAGGCCTTTACTACACTCCTTTCTGACCTTTCCCTTTGTCAACATGTCTGTTTCCTCATTTATACTGCAGGTCACATTCTTGACCTCCTCCTTACTTCTTCTACTTCATCCACTGTTCCCTCTTTAATCTCAACCCTGCCCCTTCCCTGGACAGACCATAATTTCCCGAGCACTCTTCTGCAGTTTCCCTCTGTAGATACCCTGTACCCTCTAGATTTTTAGCTCCCTCTCTACCAATTCCCAGGTCCAGGGCGTACTACTCTCAGCAGTCACCTCGATCACTTGGCGCCACCTTGAACTTCATCATTCCCACCATCCATTGTGCCACCATCCTTGGTTCACTGCCAATCTTTCCCTCCTTCAGGCTCAGCTTTGTAGGGCTGAATGCCTTTGGTGTCATCACCGCACCCCAGTTAACTTGTCGTACTTCCATTGCTGCCATTACCACTACAAGGAAAAAATCTGCACAACTAGAAGATCATATCTTCTGCCATTTCATCTGCAACAAACTCTTCTAGGCAACTCTATTCCATGTTCGATTCTCTTTCCCAGTTCTGCCAATTCTGCAGCATCCGCTTGCCCTCCTCTGCCAGACCCCAGCCAGCTCGCTACTTACTTTTCTGAGAAGATCTTCGCACTATGTTTTGCATTCCTCAGCAGTCCCCATCACCCGCCAGAATCCCCTTCTTCCCATACTGGCCTCACCACCCTCTCTCACCTCTAGTCCTCATTCCAACCCATCACTTCAGCCGCCTTGCTCAAGGTCCTCCATTCCTCACATATAACTACATGTCCCTCTTGACTTCATCCGCTCATCATGGATCACAGAACCCTCACTAATCCTCCTTCTCTTCATACTCACCATCTTTAACTCTAGTCTCACATCTGGTACCTTTCCCTCTCTTTGGATGCATGCCACTATCCACCCCATTCTCAAGAAGCCTTCCCTGGCCCCAGATGTCCTAGCCAATTGGCGCCTCGTCTCAAATCTCTTGTTCCTTTCTAAAATCCTCGAGAAGTTGGTCTTTGCACAGCTATCCTCTCACCTCGACTCCATCCACTTCTTACACCCCCGCCAGTCAGAATTTCGATCAGGCCACAGTACAGAAACCACTCTTCTATCCCTACTTAACGAAGTCCATGTAGCGTACAAAAAGGGTGCTATCTCAGTTGCAGTCTCCTTAGATTTATCCGGCCTTTGATCTGGTAGATTATTCACTCTTACTCTCTCGTCTCTCTGATTGTGGGCTCCGGGATTCTGTTCTTCATTGGTTCCAGTCTTTCCTGTCCTCTCGTTCTTTCTCCGTAGTTTGTGGTGCAGCCTCCTCTCCCTCCACCCCTCTCTCCTATGGTGTTCCTGAAGGATCTGTATTGGCACCCCTCGTTCTGATAATACAACAGTTTGGCATCTTTGCTTATCTCGATGTAGATGACATTTGTCTTCTTTATCACATTAACTCACACTCCCCCAACCTGACCCCTCTAAATTCCTGTTTGTCTGCTGTATCTAGTTGGCTTTCTGCAAACCATCTACATCTTAACCCCTCTAAATGTTCCGCTATTTGGTTCACTTTCAATACTGCTTGTCCCTCTGTAGCCCCTCTCCTGGCTCATTCTCCAGTCCCCTTAGTTCAGTCCCTTCGATACCTTGGTGTCATTTTGGATTCCTCCTTAACATTTCATTGTCACCTGTCCTCCCTTGGCCCAGTGGTCTTTGTTCTCTCTGTGCCAGATTCATTCCCTTCATCCTTTTCTCGACTCACACTCCCTCACAACCCTTCTCTTGTCATTGGTGACTTCTAGGCTCAACTGCTGTAATGGTGCACTCTCTGGTCTTTCTCACTATCAACTTTGTCGTCGTCAACTTCTTCAAAACATGGCGGCATGGATCCTTACACATTCTTCTCACCGCAACCATGTCACGCCCATTCTTGCCCACCTTCATTGGCTCCCAATAATGTCTCGCATTGATTACAAGATTCTCATTACAGCTCATCGGGCAATCCATACAGGTACTCCACAATATCTAACTTATCTTCTCTAGCTTCACTCTCCCCACTGTCTTCTCAGGTCACTACACATCCATTGTCTCTAACTTCCCCTAGTCTCCCGAGTGCACCTGGAACATGACACTTTTTTCTGGCCCCTGCCTTATGGAACTCTTTACCTACCACCCTATGCTCAGAGCTCTCATTTCTCCGGTTCAAATCCATGCTTAAAATCCATCTGTTCCAGCTTGCTTATGACCTGCTTTCTCTCACTCCCTAGTTAGCTATTCCCTACCCTATCTGCCCCTTTCTGCCTTAACTGTCCTGTCAAAAAATATGGCGTTCCTTCTCCTTCTACAGTCTTCTTTTGTAATTGTAAACCGCTCTGATGCCCTGACGCCTAGGGTGGTATATCAAATGTTAATTAAGATAAAGACCGCTTAAAACCACTGGTGGAGGCCATGGAGAAAAGGGCCCCAGGAAAGTTGAAGACCTTAGGCCCAGCCAGAGGAAAAGGAAGCAAAACCGTGCCAGTCAAGAAGACTCAAAGGTAAAAAATTTAAAAAACCGAGACGCAACGCTGAGGCGGGCGACTCGGGGGCGGGAAAGGGAACCGGTACGCGATGGGAGGGAGAGAAAATTTTTAAAGAAATTTTCCGTGGAAAGTAGACAAGATGTCTGATGGGCTCCGCGGAAAAAAGGAGACTGAGGCAAGATCGTACACTTGGGCAGGAAGGGGATCACACATGCATGGTGCATCTCTCAAAGGCTTTCTTTGAAAGCTGGGGAGAAGCTTCTGCGTGCGCTTCTTTGGTGCCGATGTCACCCATATGTGAGGAATGACTTCTTGCTTGCTCCCGGAGAATACCTAAATACTTCTGTTTTAATCTAGTAAATGATCCAGAAAGCTGAACAAAGGAATGTTTTGTCAAATTGACCAACAGATCATCCACAAGGCTGCCATTTTAAAAGTAACTGGTCCCACCAATACTCCATCAATTTCTATATTTCGCTGCATAGTCTGCAACAGTGGTTCCAGCATAAGAACAAACAAGAGACAATAATGGACATCCTTGACATATCCCTCTTTGGAGGCTGAAAACTGGGGTAACCTGACTTTTAACAATAACAGCAGCCTTAGGGGAAGAGTAAAGAAGTTGTACCACTTTCTAGAACTGCTCTCCTAAACCATAGGCCTTTAACACTTTTGACAGATAGTCCCAATCACCTGGTCAAACGCCTCCTCCACATCAAAACTGATGAGTAGAGAAGGCATCTGGATATACCGCTCCCTCTCTATGGAAGTTAAAATTCTCCTCAGATTAATCACAAAGTAGCTGCTCTTGACAAACCCAACTTGACTCTTATGAATCAGTGAAGGCAGATGCTGGGCTAAGTGATCCATTATTACTTTGGCTAGTAATTTCAAGTCAAAAATTCAGCAAAGGAAAAGAGTTATACAACTCCGCATTGGTTTGGGATCTATACCCAGTTTGGGAATAACTGTGATCAGAGTATGTTTCTTATCATAGGTAGAATGCTCCTGTTCTATCAGGGAAATAAATAAACAATGGAAGACAAATTTTGCCTTGTAATAGTTTGTAAAACTCGCTGCTGAATCCATCTGGGCCTGCAGCTTTACAATACTAAGCCCCCTTCATTACTTGTTGAACTTCTTCTGCACCTACATTCATTCAACTGTTCTTTGTTGAGGTATAAGCTGGGGCAAATTTGCCTGCTCCAGATAATCTACCACTTGGGGAAAGGGCACCATTTCTTTAGAATACAGCTATGCGTCGCTTAACGGCCACGATATGTTCTGCAAAATAGGACGTTATGTAAATTGGATGTTGTGCGAACACCATACTATGTACACATTTTAAACGTTTATGTAAACCGTTGTATTAGGCTACATCACACACAATTTAAGTAAGAGATGCAGGATCATACACATTACTGTCTTCAGCTTCCTCATAGTGCTCACTGGAAGATTCTTAGGTTGAGAATCTTCAATTGCTGGTGACAGTTCATCAGTTTCTATTGATGAACTGTCACCAACAATGACAGGACCTGAAGGACCTGGTTGAGGCTCTTCCTGGGGAGGTGTTGGCTTCTTCAGGAATATGTCGAGTATTGTTTGTCTAGTTTGTTTTTTCTTCTCTTCATATATTTCCTTATATGCTGCAAACACTGCATGAGCATTCCTTTCTATCAATGAAAACCGTTCACTGTTTGGGTCCATCTCTTCAGCACTCTTAAGCACGCTGTTAACATCTGCAAATAATTTTTCTAACCCCTTAACAGTGAACCCCTTCTGCACCTGTTCCTTTTCTCTTTCTGAAGTTCCTTTTCCCTTGCTTCTTCTTCAGCTATTCTCTCTTGTTCCAGCTCCAGCAATTCTTCATTGGTCAGTTCCTCAGGTACCACCTCTAGGAGGTTCTTTAATGTTCTCATCGTCTATGTCAAGGTTCATGCTGTTTGCCATGTCAACAATATTTCTATTAATCCTTGAAACTTCCTCATCCTTTTCAAAAACTTTATAATCGTGTACATACTGTGTCAGTATATTTTTCCATATACCATCCATGCATTGTTGGGCCACATCATCCCATGCCCAGGCAAGGTTCTTTATGCAGTGGTATATGTTATACTCCTTCCAGAACTGCATTAGTGTCATAAGAACATAAGATATGCCATACTGGGTCAGACCGAGGTCCATCAAGCCCAGTATCCTGTTTCCAACAGTGGCCAATCTAGGTCATACGTACCTAGCAATATCCCCAAAAGAAACAGGTTCCACAATGCTTGTACTGGGTCGGGGTCCCTTTTTAATAGTGGTTTATGGACATTTCCTCCAGGAACTTGTCCAAACCTTTTTTTAACCCAGCTACACTAACAGCCCTTACTACATCCTCCGGTAACAAATTCCAGAGTTTGATTACACGTTGAGTGAAAAAATATTTTCTCTTATTTGTCTTAAATAGTTTACCCTGTAGCTTCATTGCATGTCCCCTAGTCTTTCTATATTCTGATAGCGTAAACAATTGATCCACGTTTACCCGCTCCACTCCATTCATTAATTTATAGACCTCTATCATATCTCCCCTCAGCCATCTCTTTTCCAGGTTGAAGAGCCCCAACCTTTGTAGCCTCTCTTCATAGGAGTAGCCTTCCATCCCCTTCACCATTTTGGTGGCTCTTCTCTGTACTTTTTCTAATAATGCTATGTCCTTTTTAAGATACGGTGACCAGAACTGCACACAATATTCAAGGTGTGGTCGTACCATGGAAAGATACAGAGGCATTATAATATCCTTTGTTTTATTTTCCATCCCTTTCTTTATGATACCTAGCATTCTATTTGCTTTCTTGGCTGCCGCTGCACACTGGGCAGAGGGTTTTAACATGTTATCCACGATGACTCCTAAATCTTTTTCCTGGGTGGTGGTTCCCAATGTGGAACCTTGCATTGTGTAACTATAGTGTGGGTTGTTCTTTCCTAGGTGCCTAACTTTGCACTTGTCCACATTGAATTTCATCTGCCATTTGGATGCCCAGTCTTCCAATTTATCCAGATCCTCCTGCAGTTTTTCACAATCCTCTTGGGTTTTAACAACTTTAAACAATTTTGTATCATCTGCAAATTTGATAACCTCACTCGTTATTCCCTTTTCCAGGTCATTTATGAATATGTCAAAAAGTAGCGGACCCAGTAAAGATCCCTGGGGTACTCCACTATTCACCTTTTTCCATTGGGAATATTGGCCATTTAGCCCTACCCTCTGCTTTCTATCTTTTAATCAGTTCCCGATCCACAATAGTACACTGCCTCCTATCCCATGACTTTTTAGTTTCGCCAAAAGTCTCTGATGAGGGACCTTATCAAAAGCTTTCTGAAAGTCCAGATACACTATATCAACCGACTCACCTTTGTCTACCTGTTTATGCACACCTTCAAAAAAACATATCAGATTAGTAAGACAAGATCTTCCTTGTCTTCCATGTTGGCTGTCTCCCATTAGGCCATGACTATCTACGTGCTGTGTAATTTTGTTCTTTATGATGGTTTCTACCATTTTCCCCGGTACTGACGTCAGACTCACCGGTCTGTAATTTCCCGGGTCACCCCTGGAACCATTTTTAAAGATTGGTGTTACGTTGGCGACCCTCCAATCTTCAGGTATTACAGATGATTTTAATGAAAGTTCACAGATTACCAATAGCAGGTCCGCAATCTCATATTTCAGTTCTTTCAACACTCTTGGATGTATACCATCCGGTCCAAGTGATTTGCTACTATTCAGTTTATCAAATAGTTGTAATATATCTTCCCGGTGTAGCGATATTTCTCTCAATTCCTCTGCAGTATCACCTTTAAATACCACTTCAGTTTTGGGTAACATCCCTACATCTTCCTCAGTAAAGACCGAAGCAAAGAATTCATTAAGTCTCTCTGCTATAGCCTCGTCTCCTCTTACTGCCCCTTTTACCCCTCTATCATCTAATGGCCCAACGGACTCTCTCACAGGCCTTTTGCTACGAATGTACTTGAAAAAGTCTTTATTTTGTGTTTTTGCTTCCGTAGCAAGTTCCTTCTCAAATTCTCGCTTTGCGTGCCTTATCAATGCTTTGCATTTAACTTGCCAGTGCTTATGCTGTTTCCAGTTTTCTTTGTTTGACTCTTTTTTCCATTTCCTGAAGGATTCTTTTTTGGCAGCAACAGCCTCTCTGACCTCATCTTTAAACCATGCTGGCAGTTTTTTGGACTTTCTTCCACTTTTCTTAATGTGTGGAATACAGCTGGTATGGACTTCGAGGATAGTATTTTTAAATAACACCCAAGCTTGCTGTAAGTCTTTAACCTTTGCAACCGCTCCTTTTAGTTTTTTCTTAACTATATTCCTCATTTTATCATAGTCTCCCTTTTGAAAGTTAAAAGGTAGTACTGTGGATTTCTTTACTATTCCTCTTCCACTAATTAAATCAAACACGATCATGCTATGATCACTATTGCCAAGTGGTCCCAACACCCTTATTTCTTGCACCAGATCTGGCGTTCCACTAAGGACTAGGTCCAGTATGGCTTCCCCTCTGGTCGGTTCATGAACCAGCTGCTCCAAGAAGCAGTCATTTATTTCATCTAGAAACTTTATCTCCCTAGCTTGTCCTGCCATAACACTGACCCAGTCGATACCAGGGTAATTGAAATCACCCATTATTACTACTCTGCTGTGACTTTTGTTAGCTTCCTTGATTTCTTTGAGCATTTCATCATCCATTTGTTCTTTCTGGCCAGGCGGTCGATAGTACACTCCCACTGCCATCGCCTTCCCTTTTTTACATGGAATTTCAATCCATAGAGATTCTACAGCAAATTTTGTTTCCTGCGGTTTCCTCCACATTAAAAATTTGTCTTTCCAATGTTGTCTGTAGCATCAATAGCCTGTGCAAAGGTCCTCCTCAGATAGTAGGCCTTGAAAGCTGCAATGACCTCCTAGTCCATTGGTTGGATTAATGAGGTGATGTTTGGTGGGAGGAACACAACTTTGGTGTTGCTGTGGAGGTCACCAATGAAAGGGGGGATTGTCCTGGAGCATTGTTGATAATCAGTAAAATCTTGAAAGGTATGCCTTGTTCCAAGCAGTACTCCATTTCCCTGGCACAGCAATCGAGGGCATCCTAGAAAGCACTTGTGTCATCCAGGACTTCCTATTTAACTTTAAACAGGTAAGGTATTTTTATTAATGTTCTTGAAAGCCCTGGGATTGTTATCTGTCTTTATAAACCTTAAAGCCTGGCATTGACTTGGCCTCCTTATGGAAGGTCCTTTCAGGCATTCATTTCCAGAATAAGGTGGTTTCATCCACATTAAAAATTTGTTGAGGCAAATAACCTCCCTCTACAATTCGCTTATCTAGGGTTTGGACAAAATCTTCTGCTGCCTTAATCAGCACCAGCACCTGCAGACTTACGACTCACTTTCACATTATGCAGCGAAAAACATTATTTGAAGCACTTGAACCACCCAGAACTAGCCCTGAAGTCGATATTGTAGTCTGGCTCTGTTCTTTCCTTGAGCATTTTGAACAAGCTTTATGCCTTTGCAGTGATGGTCAACATGCTGAGAGGAATTCGCTTCTATCTATCTATTTAACATTTATTAAGCGCTACAACATACGCAGTGCTGTACAGACAAATAAATGTGACAGTCCCTGCTCATCAGAGCTTACAATCTAATCAAGACAATAGAAATACACACAGGATAACAAACATTACATCACATCAGGGTTACAATACATACATACAGGCAAATAGAGGATGGTTACCCAGTAGCCCAGTGCAACGGCGTCCTTTGTGTGAACCTCGCCATTGTGCTGCGCCTAAGGGCCATGCCAAAGGGCCCTCTTGTGAGGCCCTCAGGTGCGGGCCCGCAAGGCGCAGGCGTGCCCCCGAGGCAGCAGTTTCAGCCGTTGCTCTGGGCTGCTGATTGGTGGCATGAGGAGGTGAGGAGGAGCTCTGGCTCACTCCCTCCGGTGCTGGCAGCCTCAGTCCTGTTGCCGGGCGTGCCCCCGAGGCAGCGGTTTCAGCCGTTGCTCTGGGCTGCTGATTGGTGGCATGAGGAGGTGAGGAGGAGCTCTGGCTCATTCCCTCCGGTGCTGGCAGCCTCAGTCCTGTTGCCGGGTGCGCCCCTGAGGCGGCGGCTTCTGTGTTTGGTTCTCAATCCAGGTCATGAGCAATTTTTCCACATCTGATACAAGTCCCTCTTGCATTTTCATTAGCCTTGTAGCTTTCAGTGGAGGCAATCCTTTAATTGCTTGGAGAATCTTTTCTTTGTTTTTAAGGATAGTTGTTATCATTGAGTGCGACATGTCCATATCATGAGCTATAGTGTTCACTGGTTTTCCATGGTCATGCTATTTAATAACTTTTTCTTTCACTTCCAAATCGATACTCTTCCTTTGCCTCTTGCTGCTGTTATCAGTAGAACTGGTTTTGCATTTGGGAGCCATGATGCATGAATTTTAAACAGAGAGGCAAACTTTTTATTGGTAAGCAAATAAGTACGCCCAACTTCGTAATCGTAATTGCTTCGGGTTACTCTCGCTACGTCCCACTCTCCAATTGCGGATGTATATGCGATAGGACATTAGACAAATGGATGTTATGCGGGGCATATCTGTACAGGAACTTATAGTATTCCCGAAAAGCTGCTCTTCTATCTTTAATACTAGTG
Organism: Ichthyophis bannanicus; assembly: GCA_033557465.1. Taxonomy (NCBI): domain Eukaryota; kingdom Metazoa; phylum Chordata; class Amphibia; order Gymnophiona; family Ichthyophiidae; genus Ichthyophis; species Ichthyophis bannanicus. Next base: position 618,022,424 of record CM066036.1, read on the forward strand.
CATAACTTGGCTTGACTATCCCTCAGTGCTGTCACATAATGAGGACCCTGCCGATCTGTCTTTTGTTTTTATCTACATATTGAAAAAGCTGGAATTTATAATACAGAATATAGTCTTAGCTCTCTGATGTAGCAGAGTATTTAATACTGCTTGCAATTCTAATAATTTGGCTCTGCTTTGAGGGGTACCCCTCAACAGTCATGGAGGCACCAAACCTGACATACTTGCTGTTCAAGATGCAGCACTCGAGCAGTTAGTTCTTTCTGCCTTTTAACTACATATGCTATGATCTCTCCCTGCAACATGACCTTAGCAATTTCCCAGAACAAAATATGTGACTCTACATGTCTCTTATTATGAAGGAGAAATTTTTCTTATTTCTGTTGCAAATAAGGATTAAAATGGGGAAATTGCCAAGGTCTAAAGGTGTCCTCACCAACCCTCCTCTCTAAGTCAATCCAAATTAGGGCATGGTCAGAAATTTCAAATTTCAGTCAGCTTTGAAAACAATGGGGTAGAGACTAGCAATAGTCTAGGGTAAGAACTAGTCTAATAGGGCCTCAACAAATATGTAAATCTCTCTTTTAGGGGTGAAGTATCCTCCATGCATCTACTATGTTTACTCTAAACTAGGATAAGGATATAGAAATTACACTTACCTGGTAATTGTTGTTACTTGAGGAACTCCAGTTCAGTCCTCCACCTCTGGATAGTGCACCTCCTCCTGCAGCTTGGAGACTGGGCATGTCAAATTTGTGACATCACTAGATGTATCCTGCTGGTCTCTCCCATCAGCCCCAGTGAACTATTGACAAAGCAGACTTCAAGGAGCAACAAATAAGTAGCTAAATCATTAATTACTACTTTAAACTTAACCATTAACTTTTAAAACTAAATCCCCCTAAAAATAAGGGGAAAAGCCAATAACCTCCTTCTTGTCCTTCCATCTTCCCCCCAGATCAGAGTAAGACAGAAAGGAAGAAAGAAAGACGACATAGAAAGGTCAGAGCGAAAGAAACACTGCGATTTCTGTAATACCCAAAACTATTACACTCTTAGGGAATAAGAAAACTCCCCCCCCCCCCAACTGATGGTGAACTGCTGAATTGATTACCCTCGGGCGGGATTGAGGACTGAACTGGAGTTCCTCAAGGAACAACAATTACCAGGTAAGTGTAATTTATATTTCCTTATCGTTCCTCCAGTTCAGTCCTCCACCTCTGGGATGTAGCAGAGCAGTAATCATTGGGAGGGACCTTTCCACCCGGATTGCAGCACCACTGACCCGAAACAGGCATCACCCACCGCCTGCACATCCAGGCGATAATGCCTGCTGAAAGTATGGAGAGACGACCAAGTCGCCGTCCTGCAAATCTCCACAGGTGGAACCAAACTGTGTTCCGCCCAAGACGTCGCTTGCGCCCTAGTAGAATGAGCCCGTAAGCCATCCGGTACCAGATGGCCTTGCAAGATATACGCTGACGCTATTGCTTCCCGTATCCATCTGGAAATTGAAGCTTTAGCTCATGCCTCCCCTTTACGGGGGCCTCCAAAGAGAACGAAAAGACGTTCCGACTTACGAAAGGACTCCAAAACCTTCAAATATTGACGCAGAACTCTCTTTATCAAATTGACGTAAACTACGGTCTGATACGCCTTCTTCTGAAGTCACCAATACTGGTAACGACACTGACTGATTCACATGAAAATGCGAAACTACCTTAGGCAAAAATGGCAGAACAGGATGCAACACGACCTTTTCCCTAGAAAAAGACAAAAACGGCTCTCAGCAAGACAGCGCCTGCAGCTCCGATACTCGCCGAGCCGAACAAATAGCTACCAAAAACACTGTCTTTAAGGTCAAATCCTTGACTGAAGCCTGTGATAAGGGCTCAAAAGGTTCCCTAGTTAATGCTTCTAACACCAGATTGAGGTCCCACGGAGGCACCACTATTCTGCGAGAGGGCCGTATTCTAGAAACCGCTTTTAGAAAACGCACCACATCGACGTGAGAGCCCAATGGAACTCCCTGGACCCTGCCTCTATAGTAAGCCAGAGCTGCCAGCTGGACTCTTAACGAACTGGCCACCAAGCCCTTATCAAAACCATCCTGTAAGAAACTTAATACCAAGGGCACTGAAACCGTGGCAGCACGGACCTGTTGTCATGAACACCATTCCTCAAATATATGCCATATTTGTACATATGCTAGTGATGTGGACCGCTTCCTGGCCCGAAGCAAGGTCACAATAATGGCTCCCGAATAACCTTTTTTCTTTAACCTTGCCCTTTCAATGGCCAGGCCGTAGGCGAGAACTGATCCACCTGAGGCATCCGTAGCGGGCCCTGCATCAACAGATTCTCCGTTACCAGCAACCTCCAAGGATCTCAGTCAAGAAGCTGGACTAAATCAGCATACCACGGCCGTCTCGGCCAATCTGGTGCCACTAACAGCACCCTGCCCGGATGAGCTGAACCACTCGTCTTATGAACGCTCACGGAGGAAAGACATAGAGGAGACCGGCCATCGGCCAATGCATCAGGGCGTCGATCCCTTCCAACATCGTCTCTCACCTTCGGCTGAAGAAGCGATTCGCCTTGGCCGAGTAAAATGTCGCCATGAGATCCATGATCGGCAACCTCCATCCGCGGACTACTGGTCAACAAATTTTTACAAACGTCATGTTACTGAAATAAAAATAGTCATTTCTTATCAATTTTTATATGCTGAATACGAATATAACAGTGAAATTGCAAAGTTTGCTCTAGTTTTTTTGTAATCTACAAGAATTAATGTTTACATCACAAAATGCATGTCAATAGTAAATATAATAGGCCTTTGGTTAATACCTGTAAAAAACAAGTCATAGACTACTTCTTAGATTTTTTCACCTGTCTCTTGTACAGCTGTTCGGGAGCTTCTCTGGGGAGTGTCCAGCAGTAGTCAACCAGCATTGTAGTGGACCATTTTCCCTGGTATCTTTGCTCCATCGTTGCGATATCCTGGTGAAAACGTTCGCTCTGTTCATCACTAACCATACCACAGTTGTCGGGAAAGAAATCAAGATGGGAATCAAAGAAATGGATCTTTAGGAGTGGAGGAGTGGCCTAGTGGTTGGGGCAAGGTACTTCAGGCCAGAAGGTCGGGGGTTCAAATCCCACTAGAGGACAGCAACCTTGAGCCAGAAGGACTGGGGTTTCTAGTCCCACAGGTGCTCCTTGTGGTCTTGGGCAAGCCACTTAACCCTCCATAGCCCATGTTCCCTGTAAAATAGTTATCTCCAAGTTATAATGCCTTGTTCAATGTAATTTCAGTTTGTTCAATGTAAACCGCACTGATGCAGAATAGCGCGGTATATAAGAGAATATAAATAAATAAATATTGCAGCCAAGTTTCTGATACTGCATCAACATGTCTTCTACTAGTTCCTTGTAGTTTTCTGCCCTAACATTCCCGAGAAAGTTTGTTGACATTAGGCAAAAAGCATTCCATGCTTGTTTCGCATCACCCTGCAGCAAGTTGTTGAACCGGTCATCTTTGAAGAGCTCGCGAATCTGAGGACCCACAAAAATTCCCTCTTTAATCTTTGCTTCGCTGAGTCGAGGGAATTTTTCATGCAGGTATCGGAAAGCTGGCGAAGTGCAGTCCATGGCTTTCATGAAGTTTTTCATCAAACCTAGTTTGATGTGAAGGGGTGGTAGCAGGATTTTGTGAGCCTCAACCAGAGCTGGGTGCTGGATATTCTTTTCTCCAACTATTACATTTTGTCTGCGATTCCATTCCTTCCGCAAGTAGTGCCAATCCCTTGCTTGGCAATCCCACTCGCATAAGAAACACATGATCTGACTCTACCTATCCTGCAGTGTAAATAGCTTATGTATATAGTTAACCCTGTTATCCAAGTTTTATTACCTGTTCAATGTAAAACCAGACACCTTGTCACCATGGTAGTTATGTTATGATGTAAACCGCGCTGATGCCGAATAGCGCGGTATATAAGAAACTGTAATAAATAAATAAAATAAATAAATAAAAATGTATTTTATATTTATTTATTTAGCAAGCATTTGTAGCCCGCTCCTTCCAGCGATCAGAAGCGGGTAGGATTACTATTGTGAAACTGCCGAATCAAGGCAGGTACAAATTTTGTTTACATACAGATTGTCAGAAAAGCACATCATACAGAGTTAACACTTCTTAGCTATGGGGGAGTTCATTTACATATATACATAAATACATATATACAGGATAATCTTCTTGGACACAGTGGTCAGGGGCTGCTCCATCTGTGGGTTTAGTTCAGGTTGAAATGTGATTGGAAAATGTGCGTTTTGAGTTTCTTTCTGAAGTCTAGAAGGTCATTGCTAGCTCGTAGTTCTGGTGGGAGTTGGTTCCACAGTGTTGGCGCCGCATATGAGAAAGCCCTGTGGCTGGTGTTAGCTTTGGCAGATCTTATATCTGTTGGAGTGTGAAGGATGTTGGAATTGTGGGTTCTTCTGTTTCGGGTAGGAGGTTGCAATCTTACTAGGTTGTTGAGGAAGGAAGGTGCTAAGTTGTGGATGAGTTTGAAGGTGGTTGTTAGTATTTTGTATTTTGTGCGAGCTGTTATGGGTAGCCAGTGTAATTGAATTAGTACTGGTGTGATGTGGTCACTTAGATTTTTCTTCATTATGACCCTGGCAGCTACATTTTGTGCCATTTGTAATATGTTTAGGGTTGTTTTAGGTAAACCTTGTAGGATGGCGTTGCAGTAGTCAAAATGTGGCATGATGAGTGCTTGGGCCACTGTTCTGAAGTCTTGGGGATCAATAATATTCCGAATGGGTTGGAGCACTCTAAGCTTGTGGAAAACTGCTCTGTTGGTCTTTCGGAGGTGTTTTTCCATCTTTAGGTCACAGTCAAATGTGACTCCTAGATACTTTATTTCTTTTTTTGTTTGGTAAGTGTTGTTACATAGTGTTATTGATGTGGGAGGGTCAAAATTCGGTTCTTTGGAGATATACATTACTTCGGTTTTTTTTGTGATTAATTGACATACTACTTTGTTGTAACCAGTCTTGCATCTCTCCGATACATGTCTCCAGTGGGTTGTAGTCTGGGTTTTTAGTGTCTAGTTGTGTGTATAGCATGATATCATCGGCATAGATGTGGTAATTAATTTCGTGCCGTGAGAAAATTTTGCATAGTGGCTGCATATATATGTTAAACAGAAGTGCTGAGAGAGCAGAGCCTTGGGGGATTCCCTGTGTTTGTGAGAAAGATTCTGCTTTTTCTCCGTTGAATTGAACCTGTTGTGTTCGATTTGAGATGTAGGATGAGAACCATTTTAGTGGGGTTCCTGTTATTCCTATTGATTTTATCCTATTTATGAGGGTCCCATGATTAACTGTATCAAAGGCAGCTGAGATGTCAATGAATACAAGAATGTACATTTTCTTTTTGTTTTCAAGGCCCTTTAGGAGGTTGTTAAGTAGAACTAGTAACAGGGTTTCAACTCCATGATGTTGCCTGAAGCCATATTGCTGGTCATCAAGAGGAGCACTGTCAGTCAGATGGTCTTGGAGTTGTAGAAGGACCGTTTTTTTCTATGATCTTTGCCAGGAATGAGATACTTGATATGGGACGGTAGGAGGCTGGGTCTTCTCCGTTGAGTGTAGTGTTTTTTAGGATCGGTCTAATGACTGATTTCTTTAGTTCTGAGGGCATGATTCCTTGTTGTAGGGATAGGTTAACTATGTGTGCTATGTGAGGTGCTATGTCTTGTTTCACTGCCTTGATCCAAGATGCAGGACAGGGATCTAGTGGGGAGGTGGTGCTTTTCAGGCTTGTGACAATGGCTGTGATTTGCTTGGTTCCTATTTTGTGGAAGTGCTCCCATAACTGGTTTTGCGTTGTGTTGTTCTCACTTCTGATTTGTGGTGTTGGTGGGGGGGGTGGAGGACCAGGGGCCGTCAGTTTGGTCGCGTAGTGGTTTGCCAGTGTTTGGACCTTGATGGATTTGTTGAGGTTGGCATTTTGGTCGGTTTTGGTTAGTGATTTGACTAGTTCAAATAACTCTCGTGGGCGATTGATTGCCTTGTTTAGGATGTTGGTGTGATGTAATTTTTTTGCATTGTTCACGTCGTCTTTGTATTTTGCGAGATGGGCCATGTATTTAGTTTTGAGATCGGAGGATTTGGTTTGTCTCCATTTTCTCTCTATTTTACGGAGCTCCCTTTTTGATTTTATTAGAGTTCCTGTGTACCAGGGTCCCTCCTGCAGTCCCATTAAAAGGGCAACTACCTTCAAGTCACCACAGAGGTGCCAGCTGTACTTGTTATAGTTAATAGAAGTAAGTAGATGCTTTAAGTTATCGTATGTCTCTTTCATGTGGATGGCATGCGCTACTGGAATAGATGGAAGACGGTTTCCATTGTTCAAAAGCACAGCCTTCAGACTCAGTTTCGAAGAGTCTATAAATAATCTCCAGCCTTGTGGATCATGAGTGATTTTTTTTTTTTTCAAAACTTTATTTATTAACACCATGTAAGAACAACAGGCAAAACAGCAAACAAGCTCCAGGAGGGGTGGATTCTGATCCCCGTCCAGGAGAATAAGCAAGACAAACAGGTGCGTTTTTCCAAGGACAAACCCCCCCCCCCGAACCCTTCCCCTCCCCCCCCAACCCCCCCCGAACGTCGCATCCAATCCAGGAGACCCCCCTGCATCATTCCGAGGCTGAGTCCCGTAAGACACGGATCAGCCTAGGAACCCAACTGTAAGATGTCATTCCTACTACGAGAACTTAAATTCTGGAGATAGGGATCCCAAAGCAATTGAAAAAATGGCCAGCGTTTGACATTACCTCGGGCGTATCGAGCCTCTAACAGCATCAGCTGGTGAAAGGCATTACGCCATTCCCAGAAAGAGGGCGGCGCCTTATCTCGCCAGTTATGCAATATGGGGCCTTTGCCCACCAGACAGGCTTTACGCACTAGTAATCTCTCCCATTTACCTTTAGGCTGTAGAAGGCGCAACTGATCAAGGAGCACTAAAGAGGCATCAAAACACACCCGTTGTCTCAAAAGCCTCTCCAGGAAGGAACCAATTCTAGCCCAATAAGGGCGGAGAAGTCGACAGCCCCACCACATGTGGAACAAGTTCGCCAGTGGCGCCAAACACCGCGGGCACCGTCCATCCTGTGTGAGCTGGGAGCGAAATGCCCGACGAGGGGAGAAGTGTACTCTAGTAAGCGATTTATATAGCATCTCTCTCCAACGGGTCCCTACCGCCAATTCTCCCACCCGCTGCAGAGCTTTCAAAAGCGTCCCTGGTGCAATCTCCCGCCCCAGCTCTGCGGCCCACGCTAACTCCACGGGGCGATAATCTGGAACAGACCTATAGGGGGTCAAACGAGACTTCAACAACCTTATGGACGGCGGTGACTCCCCAGCTATATCAAAAAAGGAAAGGATCTGCGCTGAGCGGTCAGCCTGTAATTCCGCTGCCGGTAGAGAGGCAATATAATGCGCAATCTGCAGATATGCAAAACAGTGTCGAGGCCCCAGGTCATATTCAACACAAGGGCAAAAACTTCTTACAGAGCCCCGAGGGATCCACCATATGTCCAAGATTAGTGAGACCCTTGCGTGCCCAATCGCGAAAAATCGCATGATCCAGTCCTGGAGCAAAAAGGACATTCCCCTGAATCGGCAACCAACTCGAGACTCTCCAATTCGTTCCCCAATATCCATTGAGTTGCCGCCAAGTTCGACGCACCGAGTCAATAAGGACACTCTCAACCAATCTATCGGGGAGCAATCGAGTATCCAGATGTAAGAGGGCAAGCAACGACACTGGGGCAGCGAAGGCCTCTTCCAAGACCAACGGAGTGTATACCGCCGTCCCCCCCAGCCAGTCTCCCAAATGCCACGCCTGACAAGCCAAAGCATAGGCACCTAAATCCGGTAGGCCTAACCCCCCTTGCCGCCAGTTCCCCACCATGCGAGAGTATGAAACACGCGCTCGGGCTCCGCCCCATAAAAACCCCCGGAAAAGCCCCTCTATCCTCTTTAAGTCCTTCCGCAACAACCATACAGGCAACGTCTGCAACCAATAAAGAAGCCGTGGTTAAAACGACTAATTTAATCGCTGCAATTCTCCCAGACAAGGACAATGGGAGCGGTCGCCAAGCGTGCAGCTGGTCCTGCAGACTCTGCAGAATTCTGTCGAAATTACAACCATACAGCTGAGAGGGCTGACCAGTCAGCAGGACGCCAAGATATTTAAAATGGTGAACCGCCCAGCGGAGGGGAAAGGCACCCCGCCAAGCATCCCGCACCCCACCCAAAACGTCGAGGGCCTCAGACTTGGTCTGATTAATTTTTAACCCGGCAAGCTGGCCAAACGTCACAAACTCCTGCAGCAGCCGGGAAAGCGATTCCTGCGGTCTGAGCAGATGCACAAGGAGATCATCGGCAAAGGCCGAGAGCTTGAAGGTCATAGAGCGAATCTGCACCCCCTTTATGTCCCGGGACAACTCCACCCGCCGTATGAACGGGTCCAAGGAGAGGACAAACAGTAGGGGAGAAAGGGGGCAGCCCTGCCTAGTCCCCCGATGTAAGGGGAAAGTCTCCGAAAGCACTCCATTACAGCAAATCGCCGCCATCGGTTCAATGTAGAGACTACGAACCATAGCACAAAAGGAACTCCCAAGCCCATAGCAAGGCAACAAGCGCCAGAGATATTGCCAATCCACCCTGTCAAAGGCTTTCTCTGCATCAAAGCTGATTAACAACGAGGGGAGACGACTGCTCTGCACCCACTCCAAGGAGGCCAAGATCTTCCGAAGATTGCGGACAGCATACCGCCCCCTCACAAAGCCTACCTGGGAGTCATGGACCAAATGCCCCAATACACTCGCCAAGCGGTCCGCAAGGATCTTCGCAAGTATTTTCAAATCGAAATTGAGGAGAGAAATAGGGCGGTAAGATTCCGCACACAGCAAATCTTTCCCAGGTTTAGGAATGAGTATCACATGAGCCAAATTACATCCCCAATGAAAAGTCCCCTGTTCTGATCTCCGATTGTGAACGTCCGCCAGCAACGGTGAGACCAACTCGCCCAGAATCTTGTAGAATTCCGCCCCTAACCCGTCTGCACCCGGAGTTTTATAACAGCTCGCTTTAGCAATAACAGTTTGCACCTCCTGTACCGATATCGGCCGATCCAGTGCCTCCCGTTGCGGAACGGTCAATTGAGGCAGGCTCAAGCCCTCCAAGTATGCGGACATCTGCTCATGGGAGCTCGGTTCTGCTGCATAAAGTCTCTGAAAGAATGAACGAAACACCCGAGCTATCTCCGGGTTCTCCTTATGAAGGATCCCCTGCTCATCCCGAAGCGCATGCACCAGCCGAGAGGTCCGAGAGCCCCGCAGGCAGCGAGCCAATAACCTCCCAGGCTTATCACCATGACAATAAAGCTGAAAGCGATAATACTGAACTGATTTTTTGGCTCTCTGATGTAGAAGTTCATTCAGAGCTGTCTGCGTCTCCCAAACCTGCTTTTTCAAAGACACACTCGGATTAGCCGCCCATCGCCGCCGCTGTTGAGTAACTAAGCGTTCCAAGCGAATAATACGTTCCGCCATGAGTCGACGCTTTCTCGCCAAGAAGCCAATAATATCCCCGCGCAAGACAACTTTTGCTGTCTCCCAAATCAGCTCTGGGTCCCCTCGATGCCCACTATGATCCGCCTCAAACTCACTCCAACGCTGCTGCAGAAACCGTCGAAACTGGAAGTCCCTATAGAGTTCCAGGGGAAACCTCCACATTCTCGTCGCAGCACGGGCAGCGCCCCAGCGAAGTTGCAGCCAGACCAAGGCATGGTCAGATATTTCCGCGGGACTGATCTGCGCGTCATCCACCAAAGCAAACAAACCTTGCGAAATCAACAAGTAATCAATGCGGGCACTGGAACTATGTGCTCGAGAGTGGTGCGTATAATCTTTTTCAGTGGGATGTAAAAGTCTCCACGGGTCCACCAGCCCCAGCCGCGTTCGGAGTCCACGTAAAGCACGGGCTGTCTGGGCCCGTTCCCTAGCCCCCACCCCCCGAGACGTGTCCAGCTCCACGTCCATCACGCCATTGAGATCCCCCCCCAAAATCAACGGGGACTCTGGAAGCTGTTCCACCTGGGAGGCCAGTCTGGCATAAAACGCATTGTCCAACACATTAGGGCTATAAATATTGCCCAAGAGGACAGAGCGGCCCTCCAAGCTGCCCTGCAACAGGAGAAATCTCCCCCCTGGATCAATTATTTCCTTCTCAGCCTTAAAGCGTATACTCTTGTGTATCAATAGGGCCACCCCCCCTTTCTTATTCACCGCAGGCGCCCCCCAAACCTGCCCCACCCAGGTTCTACATAATTTGGCATGCTCTTCAGCTGTCTGGTGGGTCTCTTGAAGTAAGGCAATATCAGCTTTTTGCCGCGCTAAAGCCTGTAAAACTTTTGTTCGCTTGATCGGGCTCCCTAGTCCACAAACGTTCCATGAAATTATCTTCAGTCTGCGATAATATCACCCCAATAACGCAGGAATTTAGTCAACCATATCCCAGAAGGAATTCCCCCAGCCTGAAATTCCTCCTTACCACCATGTAGTGGGATTCCACTATACCAGGGGTCTCCCGGTTGGACGCGACCAACACCCTCCCCCCTTCCCACCTTCCCTCCCACTCCCCCTCCCCCCCCTCTCCCCACCCCCTCCTCATAGCGATACAGCTCCACCTCTATTAGGTAGAGACAAGCTGCAACGCGACCGGTCTCTCCCAACCCCTATGAAATTATAGAGACACCCTCTACCACATGCCTGCCCTCCATACTGCAGTTGCCCCCATAAACAGTGCCATTTCCAGTACAATAGTATTACAAAAAGGGATAGACATAATCCCCTCCAACAGAAAAAACAAATCAAATTTTTCTAGACATAGTGACATCATGCTACTAGAAGCCTTAAACAAAGGTGTCTATCACACACACAGAATGAATACAGATGTCCACCTCAGCTCTACAGTACTCTACAGCAGATAAGGGTGGAGAAACAGCGCTAAACTTCAGTAAAACATATTAAAGAAAGCCCAAGTACCTCCTAATGGGAGTTAGCCCCAATCATGCCCTACAGCAGCCCCAACCACTTAGAGAAGCTCCCCCCCCTCCCACTCCCACTCCTACCGGCATTCAAGCCCGAGGGTCGACTAACCCCAGACCCCGGATCCAATCTCCTACCGGCCCAGCCCTCTACAGGTCACCATAGGGAGAAGGACTTGTCCCACATCGCAGCGGGACCACCCCAGCTGGCGCGCGGCAGCGCATCCAAAGCCAGCGCATCCGGAGCCAGTTACCCGCAAAAAAGGGGCTATGAACATTATCCCCCAAGAACAGCTCGTAACTGCCTCAGGGCACCCGATAAAGGGGGGGAGGGGGGGAAAGGCACAATCAGCAGAACTAGCTCAATACCTCAAGCCAACAAAAAGAACCCCCCGTAACCCCTAACAAATCCTTCCCGTCACACAAAACCCCCTTTCCCTAGCGAAAAAAACAATAACCCCCACTCAAAAAAATCCACACAATAACACACTCCAAGCACACACATACACCCTCTCACCCGCAGCCCCCTCCCCCCATATCTCACTCGATCCTTATCAAACTCAGCTCCAGGGAAAAAAACAGCGCCGGGAGGTGTAGGGCACACTCCAGCCAGAGCTCCACCACGTGCGGACCAGCTGACATACCACACACACCCCTCCACAAGGCCTACTGTGTGGGTCTGGCATGCACGCTCGAACCGCCAGCGAGGGACAAAACCCCCCCCCCCGAGGCCTAGTAGAAACTGCCCTAACTCACCCCCTCCCGGCTCGAGTCCATTCAGTCAGCTAGAGCCAAAGTCCGCACCAACAACCCCCTCCGGGGAAACATTCCAGGTGCCTCACAACTACCGTGTAGGGGACAGTGATGGTTGCTCCTCTCCCACAAGCTGGTCGATGTAGGGTCGGGCCTCAACCGCTGAGTCGAAAGTCTGGTGGGCGCCCTCGTGAAAAACATGCAGTCTAGAGGGGTACTGCACCGAGAATTTAATCTTCGCTTCAAGCAGACGCTGGCAGAGAGGAGCATAAGCTCTGCGCCGCTGACTTAGGGCAGCAGAATAATCCTGGGCCACTCGCAGTTTCAAATTAGCATGCACCAGCTCGCCCTTCTGCCTTGCAGCTCGCAGAATAGCCTCTTTTTGCGGGAAGTGTAGAAACTTAGCCAGCACTACCCGCGGTCGGTGGTCTCGGGATTGCCGGCCACCCACGCGGTGCGCTCGTTCTATCAGCAGTTTGCCGCCATCTTCGAGGCCCTCAAAAAGCTGGGGAAGTAAAGTCTCCAAGTAAGTCTTTAATTCTCTATCGGCGATCGAGTCGGGGATTCCCATCAGTCTCAAATTATTACGGCGCGATCGATTTTCCAAATCGTCGATTTTGGCATCCTGTAACTGAAGTTGGGATTTCATCGCCGTCAATTCGCGGGTCAGAGAAGTAAGGCTGTCCTCAGTCGCCCCAATGCGGGTTTCAGCGTCGTGCAGGCGGCTGCCCAATGCCCCGAAGGCAGTGTGGAGATGGTCCATTTTATCGTTCAGAGCCGTGAATTGCACCGCCAGAGCCTCCGCCACCGCCGCAGAAATCTCTGCTAAAAAGGCTGGAGAGGTCGGTGACTTCGGTCTGCTCACTGCATCCGCCATTTTAGGGATCGGGGTTCCGCGCTCCTTCTCTTTCCTCGCAGCTTTAACTGTTGCTGCCATCCCCGCAGCGCCACGCCAGTCACTGAGATGGCTTCGGGTGTCTTTCCGCTCTCGGCACTTAATATTTTAGCTGTACTGCAGCTCTCAGACCGGCATTAATAGCCCGATTCAGGTCAGGAGAGACCGGAGCTCAAGCAGAGTACGTCCGCCGAGCTCACCGCATCACCTCTTCCTCTCATGAGTGATTTTTAAGGCATTCATGAGGCTTTCAATATCGGAACAGAATACCAGATTACTTTCCTTTCTGAAGAAAGGCTCCAACTGCTGGTGGCGCTTTCGATATGAAGTAATGTTGACATCTTCTTCTAGAAAATTCCATTGTTGGAGTCTTGATCCTAGCAATTTTGCCTTGTTCTTGGATAAGTCCAAATCATGAACCAGGTCATTTAATTCTCCCTGTGTTATTCTGTGTGGCGTTGATAATGCATCCCAGTGAAAATCTGGGTCACTGCATGCTGACGGATAAGGAGAAGAACAGGTCGGCTCACCCTTGTCCTCATCAGATGAATCAAGAGAATATTCTGATGGAGGTTCTGGAATAGGAAGTCCCTCACCATGTGGAACTGGTCTCAATGCAGACGGAATGTTTGGGTAGACTATGCTCGACTTCTTTTGCTTTGTTATTCCGCTGGAAAGAGGAGGAACCAAAGCAGAAGTAACAGTCATTTGTGCGGTTGCTTGGCTCTCTCCACACCATGGGGACTGCAAATGGCATTGATGGTCTTTTGCAATTCAACCACTGTGAAAGCTGTGTTGTACATTGTGACAATGAGAGCTGTGCTGAGCCGATGGAAATAGAGGAAAACAGTGAATATGCCTTTAAGACAAGAGACAGGCAAGGTTTTCACAGGGCTAAAACTACAGCCAAGCAAAAGAAGCACGTACTTGCTGAGGCTAAGCCACACCCAAGTCCTAATGTAGGTGCAGGCTTAGACTCTAATGACAACCACCTGTGCAGAGATAAGGGTGTGGTAGCTAGGAAGCAGCTTTTTAAGCCTGCTTCAGTGCAGAGAGAGGAGAGAGAGGAAGGAGGAAGGAGCGAAAGGAGGAACAGGAGAGAAGGGAGACGTGGGAAGCTTAACTCCACGTGGGAGAACAGTTCCAGCAACACAGGAAACAGTTTTTGTGTGAGAGGTACGCTTGAACCAGAGACCAGCAGATGGGTAGCTGGGAAGGTTGCTGACGAGGTGGAACTAAGTGCAGTGCAGAGTGTGCAAGAGCCAGTTCAGAAAACCCAAACTGCCAGAAGGTGGGTGAACGCAGTTACAAACGGAGGTGACCAGAACCCAGCCAAGGGCAAAGAAGCAGAGCTGAACACAGGTGAAGCATTAAGGCAGTTGTCCCAGGTTAAGAAGCCCCATTCTCAAGATACAACCATTTCTTACCAGGGAGAGCAGCTCTGGAAAGAACTCCTGAAGTTTCTACAAAATAGTAAGTTGGAAGGAATTACTGAGAACCCAGAAAGAGACAAACAATTTGAAGGCAGGAGGGCATGCAAATTGACTCTTTTGAACCATATTCTGTTTGTGAAGAATCTCCAATGGATTGTTCTTTATGCAAGAGGGAAGCTTGAAAGTTGCTAGAAAAGGACTGTGAAAAGAAGTTTTTAAGAGCAATCTTTCACCTAGCCAGGGGAATGCTAAGAGCTTCCATTAAGGTAAAGAACTTTGCTAAAACCAGAGCTTGATAAGTAAAGCAGCATTTTGATAAATGACAAGAATTTACCTGTGCTGAATGAATGGAAAAGAAGCTGTAATACATGTGCTGAAATGTTTGCTGAAAACAGCTGCCGTGTTTAAAAGTGTTTTCAGTTCTGCAACTCCAGTTGTACTTTTGTTTCCTGTAAGCTTTTCGTTTGGAGAATGATCCTTTTTGCCTGCGTTTGAATTTAATGCTCGGAAGGAAACCCAAAATAAAATTCTTGTTTTGCCTTAACAAACCCCAATGGTCACATACTACTTTGTCCTTGAGTAAACATAAAGAACTACAAGTCCCAGGATTCCCTGCTGGAGACAAAGTTGCAAATCTTTATTTAAGGATAAATATGGCAGCCCTTTGCCTGTAAGCCTCTGGCCCAGGCAGGGGGTGATGACAACATGTAGCACAGCAAATATGCAGGGCCCAAGGCTTGTCTTGGTCACCAATCTTGCATCCGAAGTAAAGATGATATGCCTTCTTCAGTTGAGAAGTGATACTTTTCTTCTAGTTGGCAAATGTCACTTCCCCACAAATGTAGCAGAAGTTGTCAACGGTATTAACGCACTTTCACGGCATTACTGTTCTGTATTGTACCTAAATGGCTAAAATTATATGATTAATAAAAGTTACATGTAACAGTAGCTTAAACTGTCTCGCACACAGTCTGAAATATTTTAAATGCTCAATCTTTCCGACTGTGTATAGTACACACTGCTGACGTCAGATGGTTTCAGCAGCCGTCTGGCAGTAGTATTGCATTGCATCAGAAAATGATGCAATCAACTCTGGATGATGTGTGCATGCTGGTATTATGCAATGTGATGCAATATTACATCATTCAAGGCTTATTTGGGATGTTATTTATGTCCTACTGGATAAATTTACACGGTGAAACGTCAAAAATGAACTACATGCAATATTTTCAAAACGAGAGCGAATAAAATTTTTTTAATGTTATATTCGTGTTCAGCTCACCAAGATACTACAGATTAAGGCCTTTTAAAGTCAGTAACGATTTCAATGTTGACCACTGCTATCTGAGCAAACACGTCCGGATGGAGCTCCAATTCCCCAGCATCCACCCGGACTCTGCTGAGAAAATATGCCATCACATTGTCCGTTCCTGTGATGTACGCCGCCGAGATCGCCTGGATTCGAAGTTCCACCCAGGCAAACAGCGCCTCTGCTTCCTCTTCCATGGCAGCGCTTTCCATTCCGCCCTGCCGACTGATGTAAGCCACCATTGTGGAATTGTCCGACAGCACTCGCACCGCCCGACCTTTCACCTTGGCTTTGAAGTGCTAGAGCCACCGCCCATAGCTCTAGACGGTTGATCGACCACTGGATCTCCTGTTCGCTCCAAGTCCCTTGAGTGAATAGATCCCCGTAATGTGCTCCCCAACCAGAAAGGCTCACATCTGTCAGCACCGGAGGCCACTGCGGTTGCTCCAGGGGCAAGCCTGCCCCCAGATTTCCTGGGCAAAGCCACCACTGGCGAGACCGCCTGACTTGAAGAGGACAGGGGAGACGTTTGCTCAGGGCATAGTTTTGATGAGACCAGCGCCGCAACAACGACCTCTGCAACGGGCGCATGTGAGCTCTGGCCCAAGGCACCACCTCTAGGGTTGCCGCCATTGTGCCTAGCACTTGAAGATAGGTCCACGCTGATGGCGCCGGATTGGACATGAATCTGCGTACTAATTGTTGAAGAGCTTGCACTCAGCGGTCCGGCAGGAACACAGCTCCCCGCTGCATGTCGAAGCGTACTCCCAAGTACTCTAGAACCTGTGACGGGACTAAGCTGCTCTTGGCAAAATTGACTACCCAGTCGAGGCTCTGCAGTAACTTCACAAACTTGTCCGTCACCTGCGCGTTCTCGACTTTGGACTTTGCTCGAATCAACCAATCGTCTAGTTAAGGGTGTACCAAAATTCCTTCCTTCCACAGCGCCGCCCCGACCACCACCATGACCTTGGTGAAGGTGTGCGGGGCCGTCGATAGACCGAAGGGCAAAACCTGAAATTGATAATGTCCCCACGGTAGAGCGAACCTCAAAAACCTTTGATGAGCTTCTCTGATTGGGATGTGTAAATACACCTCGGTCAGGTCTAGGGCAGTCAAAACTTCCCCCTGCCGAACCGCCACTATTACCGAACGTAAGGTTTCCATTCAGAAGTGAGCCACTCAAAGACAACGATTCACTCCTTTTAAGTCCAGGATAGACCGGAGTGAGCCTTCTTTCTTTGGAACTACGAAATAAATGGAGTAACGACCGACGCCGAAACCTGCCGGAGGCACTGGTACCACAGCTCCCAGCTGTAAGAGACAATCCAACGTTTGCCACGCTGCCAACGTTTTCTGCCGGCCTCTGCAAGGGGAAAGTACGAACTAATCTAGTACGGGACGAGCCAATTGGAGAGCATAATCTTCGCGTATTATTTCCAACACCCATTGGTCGGAAGTTATTTGGGCCCAAGCAGGAAGGAACTCCTGAAGTTGACCTCCAATCTTTTGATTTCCTACCTAGGCCCCCCTCGTTTCATTGTGACTTTCGAGCCAACGATGCAGCAGTTGATGCGAAACCTCTGCCTGCTCCTTGAAACCCACAAAATCCCTGGGCTCTAGAAGCAAATCTTCCTCTTTGGAATCCTCCTAACCGAGAAGTACGAAACCTCCGGAAATCTCACAACTGGCCTCGCGCCAACAGTAGAGCCTTCCCCTGCTTAGGCAATCAGTTAAGTTGGATATCACTTGACACAGGACCCGTTTGGGCCCGAAACATGCATGTCATGTCGTGTGGAAGATATTAATTGCCTTCATAACAAGATAAGTGTATGCTTCACTACTTTATAATCACTGGGTACGCTGTGACCCGCTTGAATAAAAGGGTTCTCTCAACGGTGAGGGGAAGACTGCTCCCCCTCCCTCTGTTGTCGAATGACCCCGACAAAAAATTTTTTTGGATTGTTCTATTTTTGAGATTAGTGCCAGCGGTAGCTACTGGCTTGATTTTCAATTACTTTTTTGGAATTCTAGGCTTGTCCTCCATCAGTCTCCCGCCTTTGAATTCTCCCAAATCCTTAACCAGTTTATCCAGATCCTCCCCAAACAACAACTTTCCTTTAAAGGAAAGCTTGCTGAGGCGCACTTTAGAAGAACCATCGGCCACAGGTAACGCCCAGCAGCTACCAATGAGGACATATTATTTGCTAATGCTCTAATCAAATCGTAGTGAACATCTGCCAGATATGCCGAACCCGATTCCATCCTTGTCACCTCCAACAATTGCTCCTGTTCCTGCCACAAGCGTTGAGACCACCGAAGACAGGCTCTCTCTACCCAAGCCCCACAAATGGAAGCTTGGAGCGACAGAGCGTTCGCCTCAAAGGCTTGTTTCAACAAACCATCCACCTTCCTGTCTTGTGCATCCTTCAAGGCCGAGCTGCCTTCCACAGGGATAGTGGTCTTCTTTGTGACCGCTGACACCGCCGCATCTATTTGCGGGGACGGAAACCTCTCCTTTTTCTTGTCCGCCAAGGGGTAGAGTCTGTTCATTGTTCTCACCCCTCTTAGTCCCGCTTCTGGAAGATCCCATTCATCCTGGATCATGCGATCAACCACCTGGTGAACAGGAAACACTACCTGATATTGCCTCACTGCTTGAATGAGAGGGTCCTCTAAACCCTCTTCCTCTGATGATTGGATCAAACTCAGGTTGAGCGTCTGCAGGGACTCTGATGAGCATCGTAAGCTCGTCCTTCCGGAAGACACGGATTATCCTCGCCTGATCCTCCAGCTCTGGAATCTCGCCTTCTTCCAGTTCGTCCATCCCCGATTCGAGATCCAACCCAGCTTCCTCCGTCTCGGGCCATTCCCCGTCTGAGAGCGGAAGGTCAAGAGGTCTCACCCTCTTCAGGGGTCTCACGAGCTCACTACCAGTTCGTTCTAGACCTGACTGCTGCTGTGGAACTGCCAATGGTTCCAGCCCCTTCCCCTGTCGTCGCAAACAAAAAGCTTGATTCATTATCAATACAAAATCCGGGGAAAAATCCCCCAGTGACGGCTCCGAAGGCGTTGAAGGACCAGCGCTAGATGGTCTTGCTGGGATCTCCTGTAAAGACAATGATGGGCCCTGCACCAACAGCTCCCCCTCGGGCCTTGCCGAAGGGCTGTGGACCTCCCGTGCGATCTTGTTCTCTAAATGTTGTTCCATAGTCGTCGAAGCCGCAGCGCAGCCCCGACAGATCCCTGTGTCTGATACCATGCCTCTATGGGAGCCACACACCAGATACTGGGGTCATGAAAGCATGAGCTATGGCCTCCAATAACTCCGATGCCACCAAAACAAAAGAAAAAAAATCTCTCTTCTTTACCTCTCTCTCTTTTTTTTTTTTTTTAAACTAAAATAGCTACTTTAATAAACAAAAAGAAATGTGAGCTGAATCCGAAATTCTAAAACAAAAGAAAATTAATTCAAACTCAAACGGAGCCTATCTGCCTAAATAAAGTATCTGAGCTGCATGTCTGTCTCACTTCCCCTTCAGTGTGCAGCTCAGCGCTGGAGCTGCCATGAGGCTGAGGAGCGCAGGAAACGGCTCGGGCCTGAAGTCGGCTATGTTTCGCGCCAAAATTTCTGCCGCATTTTTTCAATGCCCTGCCGAAAAAAACTGTGCCGTAGAAAAAGGCACTCACCTCCGGAGGCGATTACAGCCCCACTACACTCTCTGCCGGTCCGGACCGATTCGTCGTCCTGCAAACTGCTATGCTGATCGTCCCAGCTGCGAGCAGCGTTCGCAGGGAGGACTTGCCTTTTTTACTTCGTCGGCTCTCCCCAATGCCCCAACTGATCTGGGACAGCCACGCGCTGCTCACTCTCTCCCCTGCCAGGCTCCCTTTCGTACAATCAAGGAGGGGAGAGCCGTCCCAAGGAATGCAGTCGCAGAACTCAATCGCAGAACTCAACAGAGATTTCCAACGTGCAGCAAGACAGGACAAGGAAAAGTACTACAATGACACTTGCAAGGAAATAGAAGCAGAAACTATTAGAGGAAGAACAAGATCGGCTTTCCTAAAGCTGCGAGAGTTAAAGAAAAAGTTCCAGCCTCGAATTGGAATGTTACAAGATGCTCAAGGTTCTATGTTGAATGATTCTGAGAAGATCAAGAAAAGGTGGAAGGAATATACAGAGTTTTTATATGATAAAGATCAAGTGGACCAACAGCCGTTTCAACCTATACCTTATGATCAGGAACCATTGGTGATGAAAGAAGAAGTTGAAGCAGCATTGAAAGCCTTATCAAAGAACAAAGCACCAGGCATTGATAGCATTCCCATAGAAGTATTGCAGCAATCTGATGCAGCTGTTACCGTACTTACAAGGCTCTGCCAAGAAATATGGAAGACAACATCATGGCCAACTGACTGGAAAAGATCTGTGTTTATACCAATACTAAAGAAAGGTGATCCAACTGACTGTGGAAATTACCGCACAATCGCTCTGATCCCACATGCCAGCAAGATTCTACTGAAGATTATTCAAAAGAGACTACAGCCATACCTAGAACAAGAACTACCTGAAGTGCAAGCAGGGTTCAGGAAAGGGCGAGGAACGAGAGACATCATTGCGGATGTGAGATGGATCCTTGAAAAGACTAAAGAATACCAAAAGGATATCTATTTGTGCTTTATCGACTATAGCAAGGCTTTTGACTGTGTAAACCATGAGAAACTCTGGGCCACATTAAGAAGCATGGGTATACCAGAACACCTGATCGTTCTCTTGCGTAATCTGTACATTAATCAAGAAGCAACAGTTCGAATGGAACAAGGAGAAACAGAATGGTTTAAAATAAGCAAAGGTGTAAGACAAGGCTGCATACTTTCCCCCTACCTGTTTAATTTATATGCAGAACAAATCATCAGAGAAGCAGGACTGTATGAAGACAACAGAGGTGTGAAGATTGGTGGAAGACTCATCAACAACCTTCGCTATGCTGATGATACCACATTACTGGCTGAAAGCGAAGATGATCTGAAACATTTGCTTCTCACAATCAAAGAACATAGTCTCAAAATGGGCCTTCACCTTAATGTAAAGAAGACAAAGATCATGACAACTGGCATAATCAACAGGTTCATCGTTGAAGGAGAAGAAATTGAAATCGTGAACAACTTTAACCTACTTGGATCAACTATCAATAAAGAAGCAACAAGCAGTCAAGAAATCAGACGACGCATTGCTCTTGGCAGAATGGCTATGAAAGACCTAGATAAGATTCTCAAGAGCAGAGATGTCTCTCTCCATACAAAGATTCGACTTGTTCAAGCCATGGTATTTTCAATAACATCATATGGATGTGAAAGCTGGACAGTGAAAAAGACAGACAGGAAGAAAATTGATGCCTTTGAATTATGGTGCTGGCGGCGAATACTGTGTATACCATGGACTGCCCGAAGAACAAACCAGTCGGTACTAGAGGAGATCAAACCTAAGCTTTCTTTAGAAGCTCAGATGACAAGACTTCGACTTTCATACTTCGGACACATCATGCGAAGAGAGAGATCATTAGAGAAAGACATCATGCTTGGCAAGATAGAAGGTCAACGCAAAAGAGGAAGGCCAGCAATGAGATGGATCGCTACAATAACAGCAGCTACGGGTACCAGTCTGTCGTCAATGAGCCGCCTGACTGAAGACCGAACACAATTTAGGATAGCTATCCAGAGGGTCGCCATGAGTCGACTCCGACTCGACGGCACTTAACAACAACAACAACAACCCCATTAAGATCTGTCAAGAATAGAGTGGCAGGGAAGCCAATCAAACTCATTAGCTAGGGACATGAAGAACCTTGGGTCACTAACATTCAAGCTTCCCTGTAATTTACCAATGACTATTATATAATCCCCCCCATGGATCTCTAACTTCCTTCTGTTATTTAAAAGAAATATCCTTACAAGGCAGTGATTCGCGGGGTGCTTATCAAGTGGGGGGCACGGTTAAAGAGGGAGAGAGAGAGTAGGGAAGGGGCATTGAGGCTCCGATTATTAGAATTGGAAGAGATGGATGCACAGGGGCGGTCGAGATCTTATCGCGGACAGATACTGGCGGTGCGGGCACAGTTAAATGCGCTGCAGGCAAAACGGATACAGTATCAGACGCAACTCTTACGGCAAGAGGTTTTTGAGGGGGGGGATAAAGCTGGGAAATTCTTGGCGCAAAGGCTCAGACAGAGAAAGTTGCGCTCTCATATCATCCGAGTCCGATCAAAAGGAGGGGCCCTGGTCACTAAGGATGGAGAAATTAGGGATGCCTTTAGAGAATTTTACCAGGAGCTATATAGAGCCCGCGACTCGGCAACAGAGGACAGAGTGAGCAGATACCTTGCATCAGTGCGATTGCCTAAACTGTGGAGGGAGGAGCAAGGAGAAATTAATATACCGATAAGCGGGGAGGAGGTGCAGAGGGCAATTCGACAATTAAAAATCGGGAAAGCTCCAGGCTTAGACGGGTTAACAGTGCCATTCTATAGACGGTTTGGGCATCTCTTGATCGAGCCACTGGTGAAGTTATTCAACCTGCCAAGGGAGGGAGGGAGACTAGCGGGCACGATGGGCTGGGGTGGGGATTACGGTTATTCATAAAGAGGGGAAAGACCCGCAGGACTGTGCATCTTATCGGCCCATTTCTCTGCTTAACCTCGATGCTAAGTTACTCGCAAAGATCTTAACAGCTCGACTAAACAAGGTAATTGGAAAGTTGATCCACCAGGACCAGGCGGGATTTATACCAGGTAGACAGGTGGCGGACAATATTAGAAAAATATTGAATATAGTTTGGTCAGTTGAGCAGAGCGGGGAAGAGGCCCTGCTCCTGTCGTTGGACGCCGAAAAAGCCTTCGACCAGGTAGCCTGGCCTTTCTTGTTCCAGGTGTTAGAGAAGGTTGGGCTGGGGAATGAATTTTTGGCCTGGATAAAGGCACTCTATGAGCGGCCGCAAGCCTGTGTTCGGGTGAATGGGGCGTACTCGGGGTTTTTCACGCAGGGGAGGGGTACCCGACAGGGGTGCCCTCTGTTGCCGTTGCTCTTTGCTATAGCGTTAGAGCCGTTTGCACAGAGGGTGTGAGAAAGGGAGGACATCCGGGGGACTACCGGTGGGGACGAGGGGTTATAAGATTTCCTTGTTTGCTGACGATATCATTTTAAGCTTGGGTAGTCCCAGAGTGAGCATTCCAATAGTGATGTGGGAATTGGAGGAATATGGTAAGCTGTCGGGGTTTACAATCAATTGGGCTAAATCAGAGATCTTAAATCTGGCGGTCTCTGGAGCAGGACAAGCACGGTTGGCCAAGCAATACCCTTTTAAGTGGGCGAGGGAAAGCATAAGGTACTTAGGAGTACGTCTCAGTAATAAAACAGCGGCACTATATAAATTGAATTATGGGAAGGTACTCGGGCAGACTGAGAGTTGGTTGGGGGGCTGGGGGAAGGGGTTTTTGTCTTGGTTTGGGCGGATAGCGACAGTTAAAATGATGCTTGTGCCACGCCTGCTGTTCTTATTCCAGACGCTCCCCATAGAGGTTCCGCGGAACCAATTGAAACGGGCGCAAGGGATGGTAAATAGATTTATATGGCAGCAGCGAAGACCGAGAGTGGCGATGAGCATAATGCAGAGAGCGAAAGAAGAGGGGGGGGGCTGGGAGTTCCCAACCTGGGGAAATACTATGAGGCAGCGCAACTGAAAACCGTATATGAGTGGCAGCGAAATGAGGGGAAACAATGGGTGCAGATGGAGCAGGAACAGTTGGGGGGGCGGACATGGAGAGGGTGATCTGGCGGGGAGGAGCGGGTGAAGCCTCTAACATTTTAAACCCCATGATAGTGCATAGTTTGAAAGTGTGGAAACGGTACAAACAACAGCTGGTGGCGGGAAAAGGGTATACACAGGGCATGGGATTAGAGGCCTGTTTTGAGAAGGGGCAGGGGCCGGACGCGCGGACCTTTCGAAGGTGGGCTAAGGGGGGGTTGACGCAAGTATCCCAGCTCTTACATAATCAGGGGATATATGGGTTTGAGGGTATAAAGGATCTCTATGGGTTGACAGGGAATGATCGCTATGCCTATTTGCAATTCTGTCATTGCCTCCGGCAGCCCAGGGTGTGGAAGGACCTGTGGGGGTGTCATAGTTGGTTTGAGGTTTTATGCGCTGGGCATTTGGGACAAAAGGGGGTACTATCCCAACTATATAGGGGTTTGATGGAGTCCGGGGAGGGTAAACTGCCATATATGCTGAAATGGGAGGCAGATTTGGGGGTGGTGTGGAGTGAAGAGGTGTGGACCAAGGTGCTCCGGACTGTAGCGCATGTCTCTATCTCTGCATCCCTTAAGGAAAATGCTTATAAGGTGCTGTCCCGATGGTACTGGACGCCAGTTCGTCGTTTGAAAGCTAAACTTGGACAGGATGACCAATGCTGGCGAGGGTGCGCGGAGAGGGGGGATTGGATGCATATGTGGTGGCGGTGTGTCCATATGCGGGCTTACTGGACGAGGGTTTTAGAAGTGATACATGCGATGACAGGATATAAAGTGCCACAAAAGCCCGAAACATGCCTGTTACATCTTCTAGAAGAAGAGATACCCAGGAGGGAGGCGGGGGTTATACACCATTGTCTAGTAGCAGCCCGTTGCGAAATAGCCCGGCATTGGGGGGGACAGAGTGCCCCGCAAGTGGCCGGTTTCATCCGAAGAGTGAGTGAGGTGGGGTTGATGCACCGGTTGACAGAGCAGCGTCGGGAGGGTGGGGAGAGGAGTGGGGTACAATGGCAGAAGGTATGGAAATGGGTGGAGGAATGGCAAGAGGAGGGAGGGAGTAGGGGGAGGATTTAAGGAGCGGGGGCAGGTGGGGGTGCTGGGACTGGTGGGGGGAGTCGCGGGCATAGGTAGGGTTCGAAGATGCAGAAATGGATCTAAGTGTTTGCATATGGGGGGGGGAGGGGGAGGGGAGTGGGAGGGAGGGGGGAATTAGCACGAGGGAGCTGCCCGTGTTTTGCTGAATTCTAGGCGGGGGGATTAAAGCAGGGGAACATCACTTCTGCTGCTTAACGCTACTTAACGCTGGGGAATTTGATCACCGTTTTGATTATGTTAGTGTTTTCATTGTTTAAGAGCATTTTACTTTGGTTCATCTGTCTTCTAATAGCGATGAAGGGGGGGATGTGGTGATAATTTGCTGTATTAAATACGTAGTATATTGGTGTGTTATTCACTAATAAAAATTTCAAATGAAAAAAAAAAGAATATCCTTACAAATCAAAATAACTATTACATTTTTTTCCCACTGACGCTGCTCCAAAATCTTGCCCTACCCACCACCTTTTTTAATTTACCATGTTCTAAGAAGCTATAGAATTACAAGGCTTATTAGAGAAGGAGGAGGCACTTTTGGGGAAACTGGAAAGCGTAATTACTCACCTGCAACAGGTGTTCTCCAGGGACAGCAGGAATCAGTCCTCACATATGAGTGATGTTGATGCCGACGGAGCCCTCACGGAAGCATCTCCCCAGCTTTCAAAGAAAGCCTTTGGGAGATACCACCACGCATGCATGGTCCCCTTCCTGCCCAAGGATGCCATCTTTCTCAGTCAGGTGCCACAGCTAAAGCCCAACCAAGAAGATGGCCAAAAATGAATAGCCACTCCATGGGGAGGAGGGAGGGTTGTGAGGACTGATTCCTCCTGTCCCTGAAGAACACCTGTTACAAGTGAGTAACACTATCTCCAGGAATAAGCAGGAAGTCAGTCCTCACATATGGAACTCCCTAGCTACAGGCTACTGAGGACCTGTAGGAAAGGAAAGGCACGGTCGAGCTGTGAGCAGCCGCAAGAGAATCTGAGGCCAGACCTGCGGACTCTGAGTCCAGAGAGAACCATGTTTCTGGTAGCCTGAACAAGAAGGGCAGGAGGGCAGGAGTTTCCTAAACCTCGAACAGATTATGGAGTACAGCCTGGCCAAAGGCACTGTCCTGATGGACTCCCTCTCCAGGCAGTAGTGGGCTGCGAAACTGTGAGCAGAGGCTAGGTGGTGGCCCGGCAGAGGTCCGCCAAGAGCACCGAGCTGAGGTTCATGACTGACATCACCATCACTCGGACATTGTGTGTCGTGACCCGGCTCTCCAGCAGCAGCCCAGCCCGTGCATGGGCGAAGGTGATGCAGTCCACCACCCAAATTGACAGGGTCCACTTAGTGACAGCCTGCCCCAGATGGCTTGGGTCATAGGATACAAAAAGCTGCACAATTTTGTGGTGGCCCTGGGTCTGTTGCAGGTAGGAGGACAGGGCCCTTTTGCAGTCCAGAGTGTGGAGAAGGGCCGACGCCGGATCTACGTGAGGCCGGGGAAAGAAGTAGGCAGCACCACCTCCGGCTGAGGTGGAAGTCCGAGACTACCTTTGGAAGAAATTTTGGCTGGGTACAGAGCACTACCCTGTTCTTGTAAAACCTGGTGTATGGAGCTTCAACCATCAGTGCCTAGAGCTCGCTGACTGTGAGCAGAGGTGAGAGCCACCAAGAAGGCGACCTTCCAGGGTAAGTACCGCAGGGAGCAGGGAGCCAGGGGCTCGAAGGGCAGCTTGGTTAGCTGTGTGAGCTCCACGTTGAGATCCCACTCCACCAGGGGTGGACGGATAGGGGGTCTAGAAAGAAGCAGGCCCCGCATGAAATGGGAGACGAGGGGTTGCCCCGAGAGGGGTTTGCCTTCAATGGGGTGATGGTTTGTCGAGATTGCGCTCAGGTGCACCCTGACAGAATTGGACTTTAGGCCGGACTGCGAGAGATGGAGCACATATTACACTCACCGAGTGTATCAGGCAGGAGAATGGGTTTACGCGTTGCTCCGTGCACCACACTGAAAACCTATACCACTTGAAGGCATAAGCAAATCTCATAGAGTCCTTACGAGAGGCCAGGAGGATTTCTTTGACCTCCCTGGGAAGATGAAGGGGTGCTAAGGCAACCTGTTCAGCAGCTAGGCTGTGTGGGACAAGGCTCCCAGCTTGGGATGGAGGAGAGAGCCCTCCTCCTGCATCAGGAGTCTCAGGGAACTCCCGAGAGGAACCGGGGATTGTGTCAACAGGGGAAACCATGGCTTCTGGGCCACCTCAGGGCCATGAGGATCACTGAAGCTATGTCCCGCTGGACCTTGAAGGGGCTCCTTGCTATCAGCAGCGTGGGAGGGAAGGCATATAACAGTCCCGTTACCCATGAGAGGAGGAAGGCATCCGGAGCCACCTGAGCTAGGTGCGGGTGAGGCCTGCAAAACCAGGGGAGCTGAACGTTGGACGGACTGGTGAAGAGGTCCAGGTCTGGGGTGCCCCAGAGCCAGAATAGCCGCTGCGCCATTTCGAGATCCAGGCGCCACTCGTGCGGTTGGAGGACTCTGCTCAGTCTGTCCGAAAAAGACATTACCCTGGCCCGGGAGGTAGACCGCTTTGAGGAGGATGCCCCGGCTGATTGCATAAGAGCAAAGGGCCACTGCTTCCTGGCAGAGGCTGTAAGAGCCTGTGTCACCCTGTTTGTTCATATAGAACATGGGGACTTGGTTGTCCATCTGCTTAAGCACTACCTCATGTTGCAGTCGGTGCTGGAAAGCTTTCTGCGCCAGGAAGATGACTCAGAGCTCCAGCAGACTGATCTGCTGCTCGCTCTCCTTGAGAGATCAGGCTCCCTGGGTGTGCAGCTCCTTGCAATTGGCCCCCAGCCCGAGAGGGAGGCATCCACTGTTAGGATCCTCTGGGGGTTCGGGGCTTGGAAGGGCAAGCCCCAGAGCAGGTGCTGTGCGTCCTGCCACCAGACTAAGGACTCGGACAGTTGAGGAGACACCAAGATGGTCTCCCGGAGCCGGCCCGTAGCCTGGGCCCTCTGGGAGTGAAGACACCACTGTGCCGCCCACATGTTGAGGCGGGCGTTGAGCATGATGTGGACCATGGAAACCATGTGGCCCAGGAGGCAAAGAATCAACCGAGCCGATACTGTGAGGCGACTCTGCACCTCGGCTGCTAAGGTCAAGAGTTAGTCTGCCCTGTCCTGAGGGAGGAAGGCCTTGGCCTGGAGTATGTCCAGGTGCGCCCCTATGAACTCCAGGGATTGCACTGGGGTGAGGTGGGATTTTGGGTAGTTTACCATGAATCCCAGGTGCTGCAGAATCTGGATGTGGCAGCCTTTGGCCTGCAGGGCTTTCGAGGCCATGTCTCCTTTTACGAGCCAGTCATCAGGGTAAGGATAGATGAAGACTCCTTGGAGACTAAGACAAGCCGCTACCACTGCAAAGCATTTGGTGAAGACCCGCAGTGCGGAGGTAAGACCAAAATTAGGGTGGTCCACTGCCATAGGGGAAAAACTAAAAGTAGGAATTTCTGTGCTCCCTGGCCTGATTCTGGCTCCATTTATGTAGAAAACAATGTGTGCAAAGTTTGAAGCCAATCAAATAATATTTAGGGGTGGCTCAAGGTCCCTATCTATTAGGCCCCTGGATCCCCCCCCCAGGGTTCGTCAGACCACTGGGTATTATCCGCTCATAGACGGGGGTATCATGCTTGCCAAGCACTCAATGTGGTCCAGATGCTAGTAAGGACTTTGACGATGTGGGGAACATCTTACAGTGTTGCGAGACAACACCCAGAAGGAACTGGAGTTGCTCTTCTTTTGTGGTGTGTCGGCCGTTGAACTCCTCAATGAGTTTGACCCCTCGCTCAGCCACATCGTTGATCACTGGAAGATTTTTTACTTTCTTCAGACCGTCTTTGAATGATGCATTCTCTTCCCAGTCTTCTGGGTCTGCATTAAGAAAATCACTGTTGATGTCGAGGTGTTTCAGGAAACGGATTGACTTGTGAGTTGCAAAAGATTCAAGTGGTGGAATCATGGAACTTTTCAATTCGACCCGCTTTGGGGGATCTTCGTCTTCATCATCATCCTCATCGCTTTCATCTGATTCTGCCGGGATCATGGCCGACACTATGGTCCGCTTTGTCGGTGCTGAAACAGCTTCATCGAACAGTGACAGTGCCACAAGCTCCTCTGACACATACCACAGATGCTGTTGCAGTTTGTCTCTGGCCGCTCTTCCAACATGGTCATTGTGGTAAGAGTGCAGTTTCTTCAGCATCTCCAAATCTGTTCGAGGAGCAACTGCGGCATCAGGGGCAGAAAACCAGGCTTCCACATGAATCAGGATGGAGAAAATGCTCACATCACGAACACAGGACTACTCCCGTTGGGTAAGATCTTTGAGTTGTCCTCGGAACATCCAAATCTTGAGACAGTACAAGACTTTTGCCATCCATCTGGCATGATGGAAAGCTTCGGGTTTCTTGAAATTGAAACTAGGAAGATTCCCTCCAAGGCAGACAATCGTTAACTCCAAGAATTCCAGGTAATCATCTCGGTGATTGCCCTGTGCCAACTTGGATTCCGCAAACTTCATGATGCGATCCCTGTCAGGTTGCAGCACCTCCAAGTCTTTTCCAGTTTGATAGTTGGACTTGTCAAGGGAGCCCCAATTCTTTTGGAACCGGCGAAAGAGTTGGACATCGGGACCCGATGAAGCTCCAGAGGATGTAGAGAATACTGCACCAAGAATTATTTCGTAAATGTGATGGCGGCATGCCAAATGAAGGACTGTGCGACGGAGTTTCTGTTCTAGAAGAATGCACGCTCCTGATCGACGTCCCGTGTTCGATGCAGTTGTATCAAAGCAGAAGCCTGCAACCTTTTCATCCAAACACCATTCCTGTAACAGTTCATAAACTGCTGCAGCTTGATTCTCGCCCGTTCCTGATGTCAGTTTTGGTACACCAAGAAGTTGTGTTTCTCCAGTGGAGACAGCCGTTATCAAAACTGGAAGGCGGTCAACGGATGTGGTTGAACAGAGGAGAGATGGCAATAACTTGCTATCCCAATGCACAATGCATATTTTGCCTTCGGCTTTGAATGCGTTGTGCAGGTCCGTCCATTGTTGCTGACGGTGCTTTTCTCTATGGCGCTTGACGCTGGAGCGGCTGATATTGAGCTCCCCAGGATAATGTCCCAGACTTCTGGCGGTTTCAGCTACCACAAACAGAGCATTGCGATCCGTTGTCCCTGTCTGATCCAGGGCTGCAGTAAGCTCTGGGGTCCAGACATTGTTAGGTTGAAACTGCTTAGTTTGTGGAGTTGCTTTCTTCTGTCCGTTATCTGAATCCGCAGATGTCGACGAGTCTTCACCTGACTCTGCTGAGGAAGAAGATCTTTCCAGCTGAACTTGGCTTGTAGTTGCCTCGGCTTCGGCAACATGTTTTTGTCTGCGCCTTTTCAGTTCTTCTTCTCGCTGTTGCGATCTTGCTTCCGTGTTGGCCAGTTTCTTGTCCATCGCGCACATTGAGCCGCGGCGCCCTGGTTCTCGTTGCGCTATTAAGAATTCTTTGTCTTCTTGAATATGAATTAAAGACATTGCATTGGCATGCGCCACATCAAATAGGTTTTTCATTGCAACCTGGAATTATTTTTCATTTGCCTCTTGTTTCCCTCCTCTCCCTTTGTTTTTCTTCAAAAGTTTCCACAGATTGAACAATTTCTTTACTTTTTCTTGAATTTTGTCATTTCTTTGAACAGGAAGCCTGGCCTTTTCCCAGTAAGCTTCTACTTCACTTGTTACAATAGATGCACTTTCACTAACGCCTTTGTTTAATGTCATATGGTGATGTAAAAATACACTTAACACTTGCTCCTTGCTGGGGAGCTTGGCCCCCAGAATTGTGGTGGACATTTCTTCAATGAGATAAAAACCACGTTTTTTCGCCATCTGAAAAGAATAAAGATACAAAGATAATAGTACAATGTCTTTGCCACCTCTCAGAGACGAGATTAGTTCAAATATGACGCAATCAAATGTAATCAGCGTGGAACTGAGTGGATGATAGAAGATGATGCAACATTTCGTCATCTGCTCCCAGGGAGAAATCTCAAGACTTGTTGAGCCACCCCTAAATATTATTTGATTGGCTTCAAACTTTGTACACGGTGTTTTCTACCTAAATGGAACCAGAATCAGGCCAGGGAGTAAAGGAATTCAGGAATTCATTTTTATGGACCACCCTACTGTACGTAGTGATCGCCCCTGACCACGAACCTTAGGTACTGCCTGTGACTGGGGTGGATAAGGATGTGAGTGTAAGCATCCTTTAGATCCAAGGAGCATAGCCAATCACCCTGCTGAAGGTAGGGCAGCAGTGTTCCAAGGGAAAGCAGCTGAACTTCTCCCACACCAGGAATCTGTTCAGGTTCCTCAGGTCCACGATGGGTCTGAGCCCTCCTGTTCTTTTCGGGACTAGAAAGCACCTGGAGTAGAACCCTTTTCCTTTTAGGTGGAGTGGTACAGGCTCTAGCGGCCTGTCCTGGAGGAAGCATGTGAGCTCCTGGATTAGCAGGGCTTGGTGCTGGTGAGGCCGTTGAGGTTCCCCGGGGAAGTATCGGGGAGGCAGCTGGTCTAGGTGAAGGAGGTAACCCTTCTTGACTACCTGGAGAACTCATGAGTTGGTGGTGATGGAATTCCACCTGTGGATGAAATAGGCCAGCTGCCCCCTGTCGGCAGCTGGTCGTCCAGCGGTCGAGAGGCTATGCCAGGCGCGTCAAAACCCCAACCCAGGTTGGGCCGGGGTCGGCGTCCGGGCCTTTGGGTTTACATGGGCCATTGGGCTTATGTGGCCCCGGCCAGTGCCCTTAACCTGACTGCTCTGCTGTGGAGTCTGGGTAGCCAGATACAGGGGGTACCCCTGATAGGGTTGGCTCTTCCTATGGAAGAAGGGCTTCTCCTGCAGCTTCTTCCTAAGAAGGGTAGAAGTCTTCCTTGAGAGCTGAGTGCGGGTGACGTACTCTGTCTCGATTTTGGCCACTTTGTCCTTCATGGGCTTGCCAAAAAGCTGCTCCCGAGACATGCAACATCAAGGAGCTTCTCCTGGACCCACTGCTCCAGGTCCGAGGATTGGAGCCATGCTTGTTGGTGGGCACCGATGCCGGCGGCTGCCACCCTTGCGCAGGATTCAAAGCTGTCGTAGGCGGCTCAGGACAGATATTTGCAGTACTCCCCGACGGACTTCGCCAGTGTCTGGGTGGTCTCAGTCAAGGCCAGCTGCAAATCCTCCGAGTTCCTTGGTAAGGTCTCGGAGGAACATGCCAATGTATAGTTGGTATACTTGCATGCGCCAGGCTAGCATGGAGCCCTGGTAGCACTTGCCCAGGGAGACTGAGGAGTGAGTCTTGGACTCTTCTGTTTGTGCAGGACTGACTCGACTACCATGGAGGTGTGAGGGAACTGTGCCTTCTGAAACCATGGTACCCGCTGGACCCTGTACATGGTATCCAAGCATTGGCTGACGATCGGGACCAATGCCGGCATCTCCCACATGCAGAGGAGGAGCCGACTAAGGATGGAAGGAACAGAAACCGTGAGGGTTTCCTTTGGTGGTGCCTCGTATTGGAGGATATCGAGTTCCTCCATTTCAGGGTCTTCCTCCGACTCAGTGGTAAGGGCGAGGGCCCGCACCATATCCTGTGCAAACTCAAGGAAGGAAGTGTTCTTGGGTGGGGACTGCCACCTCTGGGTTGGCAGGGACAGGTCCAAAGGAAAGTCTTGGTGAGCCCAAGACTCCGGGGACATCTTGCTGTCGGACTCTTATTCTGAGTAGTCTGTGGAGGATTTGAGACCGGGTGGCTCGAGGTGAGTCAATGACTCCCAATGGGGACCCGAGGCCAGCACTTGGCAGGAGCCAGAGGCGCTCACCTGGGATGATCTCACACCCAAGGAATGGGATGGAGACTGAGACCCTCGCCGAGGATCCTCATGAGGCTTCTGGCTCTCGGGGATCACTGCGGCAGCCTGGGGAGTCCTCAAGATCAAGGTCCCTGCAGTCTCTGGCGCACACAGGCAGGGCTGGGCATCTGCAGCTGCTGGGCAGCAGTGAACGCAGAAATGCTGCATGCTAGAGCCAGAATTTGGGTTTCCCACTCAGGAGTGGGAGCCTGTGACACTGACGTTGGGGTTACCGGGTCAGGTGTCGAGGAGGAGAGGGTGTCCTTGCCGGGACGGCCCTCAGGAGGCCAGGCGCCATCGCTGGAGACTTCAGTATTAGTCCTGGGAACTTTCCTTGGCCGCCCCGACTCCTCGGATGGCCGCCGGGGGTTGAGGGACCATGTGCGAGATTTCTCACTTTTGTCTGTCTCCCCAGACGACGTCCTTGAGGCCTTCTTCGTCTTCTTATGCTCACACTCTGGGGATCCTTTGTCAGAATGCCTGCGTGATCGTCCCGTGGGAACTTTATGCAACTCTGAGGGTTGCGGGGCCTTTGAGCGCGAGGCTACCGAGGATACCGGGGTCGAGTCTGCCTTGTGAAAGATGTCGTCTGCTTCTGCCGCTGACTCTGGATGGCCTTAGTGGACATCTTTCTGCATAAGGAGCACTGTTCCAGGTCATGATCGGCGCCCAGACACCAGAGATAACAGTCATGAGTGTCGGTGAGAGACATGTTTTTAGAGCATCGATCACATTTTTTGAAACCAGTGGCCACTGGGGTATAAAGAACCTCTGAGAGGTCAAAGACCCTCGCTGCAGCCAGCGGTTGAAAAAGGCACAAAGGCGCCAAAGTGAGAAAAAGGGTAAAAAATAGATTCTCGAGGTCTGCTGCCAGAGCTGCGGTACTCGAAAAGCAGAAAGGAGAACAGGCGCCTGCTGGAAAATATAATAATGCACTAGAAAATAATAACGTTTTCCATGGGGACAAGACGAATGTCCGAAGAGCTCCGCAGAAAAAGGGAGACTGAGCAAGATGGTACCCTTGGACGGGAAGGGGACCACACATGCGTGGTAGCATCTTCCAAAGGCTTTCATTGAAAGCTGAAGAAATGTTTCCGCAAGGGCTCTGTCGGCATCGACGTCACCCATTTGTAAGGACTGACTTCCTGCTTGTTCCTGGAGAATGGAGCATCCATTTGCATTGGTATGATATACTGTAGAGGCCCCTGACCCAGGCAACAGCCTATAAGCCTAGGGCTGCACTTGTTAGTCCTTTAATTAAAGAGTTTTTCTTCCTCATCCAGCGCTGAGGCTGCTGGGATTTGTAGTTGTGTTTAGAAAAAAACAAGTAGTGTGGAGACCGAGGGTTTACAAGGCAAAACACAGGAATTTATTTCTTTTTCTAAAGAGTATTAAGGCTCAACGCAAAACAAACAGGATTCTTTTCTCCAAACAATAATCCATAGACGTTTATACCAAACCAAACAATGAAACTACTTTATGTAGCTTTTTAACATGTGTCGCTGTTTTTCAAATCATTCAGCAATCAAGCAAGGCTTCTCTTCTCTTTAAACCCAAAAGAAGTATCCTTTCGTCAGCAACAGGGTTCTTTAGCATTCCTGGCTAAACACATTTCTCCCTGTTTTCCCACTGCCTTCTAGGACATTCAGGTTATAGGCTTTTCCTTTCTTTTATCCAAGAACTTTTTATTCTGCCTTCTGGCACAGAGAACAATCCATTACGGAATCTTCAGACCCCTCATCAGATTCATAATAGTCTATCTGCATTTCCTCAGGACCTGTGTCCGGTAAATCTGGCTTTAAGCTAACATGAAAAACTTCAGGCTTAATATTCTCTAAAAGTTCCAGAACCTTTCTCCACTGAGACTTTTCCCCTATGCACAGAGTTTCCACCGGGAACGTGGAGATTCTTTTCTTGCATCAAATGACACAATGCCTCTAACTGGCTTACGGCACTTTTGGCTACCCTTTTATTCACCCACCTTTTTGGAAGTTGCAGCTTTTTAGCTGGTTCAGGAATGGTTGGCACTGCAGCCTGACCCTTGTCAGCACTTCTCTCCGACACAGCTCTCCTAGTTTTAAAACCAATTGCAGTTTCCTTGCAATCCTGGCGTTCTTTCTGACTAGGGCTTTCACCTCTGAGAATCCCCCAGAAGTCTCCACTGTTCTCCTCCACAGTGAACTCTCTGGGCCTTTCTCTGGTGCTTCTCTCACCACTGAATTCTCCAGCGTGCTGCTTCCCGGACTCTCCCTTTCCAGGGTGTCGCTTCGTGTGCTGCCTTCTCTCAGGCTGAGACTCTCTTCCTGTGGTGCTGTCCTTCTCAAGCTGAGTCTCTCTGTCCGTCCTCTCCTCCAATATTTCCCTGGGTTTATAAGAGTGTCTCTGAACTACCGTGCACTCCCCTTCACCCAGGTGTCCCTCATTAATTTCCAAGCCTGCCCTTGGATTAGCAGAGCTTGGGTGTGTCCTGTCCTCAGTAGCTGCGTGTTTTTTTTCTCTGCCTGCAGTTTGAGAGCTACTGATTCCTTGCCTGTCTCTTTCTTTAAAGGTAAATGTCTGATTTTCTTCCAATTCCACAGACTCAACCATACTCTCCTCATCACAATACACAGAACTCCTTCATAGGCAGAAGGAGTGGAGAGAAATTTAATTTAAGACATTCGCAGTATTGCTATGATGGGAGAAGTGCTACTGACAGGTGATTTTAATATGCCGGATGCTGTCTGGAATATCCCTGCTGCGGTGTAGTCTAGAAATAAGGAGATCCTGGATCCTCTACAGGGAGAACTTTCCCAGCAACTGGTAATGGAACCCACATGGGAGAGGACCTTACTGAGTTTGAGGCTTATGAATGAGGAGAGCGTTTCTGATGTTATAGTGGGTGATCATCGTGCATCCAGTGATTACCATATGATGTGGTTCAGTATTAGAACAAGGGCTGAGACAGCTCATTCACATAACTAAATTTGTCAAATTTGAGCACAGGGGGGCAGGGGGAAGCGGGGAGGGCAGCGGCTGGCGGGTCTGAGTGAGGGTGTGGGGGTCGGGTAGCTGGGAATGGGAGAAGGGGGGATTGGGCTGGTGCAGAGGGCCCTTCAGTGGGAGCTGTCAAGGTTAGGAGTGAGGCAGCTGTGGCAGCATCGCAGGTCTGGGAGGTAGGGGGAGCAATCGTCAGGAAGTGGCAGGGCTGCTACAGACTTTGCTGCACTCTTTGGCTCTGCAGCGGACATGACCCCGGTGGCACAGGGCCTGGTGGGGGCGGCCGGCTCCACAACAGGTGTAACCCTGATGGCACAGGGCCAAAGTGGGGTGGTTGGTAAAGTTTAGAAATTAGACTATAACAATCTGAGGGCATCTTCCCCCCTTGTGCTGTGAGCCTAGGTGATGCATCCTGTCAATCTGTAAAGACTCACAGATTTTTTCCAGAGGCAAGTTAAGTGACAATCAGGCCATGAGGATGCTATGCAGCTCGGGGATTCACACATTCTCCAATATATCAACAAACTTCAAATTGTTATGTTGGCAGTGATTATCAAGATCATCTGTTTTTGCAGTCTGCTTCACTACTGTGTCTTGTAAAACTTGCAGCTCACATGTTGTGCGCTGAGCTGAGTCTTCTGTATTGGAGACATGCGCTCCACCTCAGTCACTCACTTGCTAAAAGCATCAAGGATCTAGGTCATGCAGTCAAGCTTTTCATAAATTATATCAAACTTCCCTACCAAAGCAAAATCAAACAACTTGATTGCAGAAACAAGAACTCAGCTATGGTGCCTTGTAGCCAAAAAAAAGTAGCAATGGGCACACACGAAAAATGAAAGGAAACTTAGAAAAAGCTGAAAACCCTTGACAAGAGACGCTAAAGAGAAGAAAAGATGATGTCCTGTGACAGACACGCAAAAACAAATTCCATGAAAATATCTCACGTGAATGAGAAGATTAGAAGTAAACATCCTGATTGCTGTGCAGAAATAGACTGAGAAGGTCCCACACTATGACAATGCAGGAAGTTCTGCACATGCATAATAGGGCTTTTTCAAAAGCTACCAGAACTTTTCTAAGCTCGAGAGGCTGTTTCCAGCATGGGTTCTTTCTGATGGCATAACCTATGTTGTGAGGGCTTGTTATCCTGCTCTTCCTCAAGAAAAATAAACACTTAAAATAGAAATGGGAATAAAAGACATCTGTAAAACTATGTATACTGAAGCCCATAATATGGGAAATAAATGTCTTGATCTTGAGGCTGTAATAGGAAAGCTTAACTTGGGTTTAGTGGCAGTCACAGAGACATAGTACTATATACTGAGAAGCATGACTGGGACATATGTATTTCAGACACAATGAATTTAGGAAGGACAGAGTAGGAAAAAAAGGAAGAGAAACAGAAATTAGGCCTTACCTGCTAATTGTCTTTCCTGGAGATCTCTCCGGGCCAGTCCAGGAACAAGAGGGTTGTCAACCTTCTTCAGCAACTGAGGACTGAAATCTGAAGTTTTGCAGACCTGGTATCTGGCTCCCCCTGCTGGTCATACTTCAGTCTACCCTTGTCCAAGCAGTTGAAGAAAGAAATCGAACAAATAGAAATCAACTAAGAACATAACAAACCTCACCAGCAGTGAACAGATTGGAAATCAGCTATTGTAGAACTACTACCTTTCCCCCTTTTTTTATGGTTATTTTCTTTTGTCTTTTTTTTTTTTTATTATTATGCTTTGTATAGTTTGAGTGTTCTGATTGCTGTCGTGGTCCTACCCCACGACCTCTCCCCCAGGGAGTCCCAGAGACCTCCCCATGGACAGACCTTACCGAAACGGCCATACTGACGGCCGAGCAAAAATACGTCTCTCAACTGCTAAAAGTCATCCTCCGTCCGAGACCGCCTTGCAACCAGGAAATCCGACAAATGCCAAACGGGTGGGTCCTGGACTGGCCCGGAGAGATCTCCAGGAAAGACAATTAGCAGGTAAGGCCTAATTTCTGTTTCCTGATCGTCTCTCCGGGCCAGTCCAGGAACAAGAGGGAAGTACCAGAGCAGTACCTAACCACGGGAGGGACCCGCAAGGCCCGCAATGACAGCCGAAGCCCCCACATTTGCGTCCGTCCTGGCCAAAACATCCAACCTGTAATGTCTAGCGAACGTGTGAAGAGACTACCAAGCCGCCGCTCGACAAATGTCAGCAGGCGGAATCAAAGCATACTCGGCCCAGGACGCCGCCTGGCTACAAGTAGAATGAGCTCGCAGCCCCTCCGGAGGGGCTTTCCCCTTGGCCTGATACGCCGCCACGATCGCTTGCTTCACCCATCTAGCAATGGATGCCTTGGACGCTGCTTCGCCCTTTCAAGGGCCTGCAAATAGTATAAATAACCTGTCCGTTCTACGAAACGGTTTAGTTCTCTTCAGGTATCTCTTGAGTAACCTGCCCAAATCCAATTTCTGTAACACGCCATCAATAGGCAAACCCTCCTGGATCCGAAAAGTGGGGAGCGAAATAGTCTGATTCACATGAAACTGGGAAACCACCTTCGGGAGAAACGAGGGAACGGTTCTCAACAGGACCCTGTCCTCCGAAAATTGAAGATAGGGAGCCCTACAAGAAAGCGCTGGGAGATCAGAGATCCTCCTCGCCGAACACAGGGCCACTAAGAAGGCTACTTTCCACGAAAACTCCTGCAGCAGGATGTCGTTAGATGGATGAAAAGGAGGATGTGCCAAGGCTTCAAGAACGAGATTCAAATCCCAAGGGGGAACCACGTTGCGAAGAGGAGGGCGGATGTTCTGAACCGCCCGAAAGAACCCAAGCACATCTGGATGGGCGGACAGCCTAGCCCCCTTCACGCCTTCTTGAAAACAGGAAATCGCCGCCAAGTGAACCCTAATGGTACTGAGGGCCAAACCTTTATCCAGCCCGTCCTGCAGAAAGGACAGCACATGTGGCACTGAGGCGTCCCGCGAACTGACGCTCCGCTGCACGCACCAAGATTCAAAGACTCGCCACACTCGCACATAAGCCAGGGAAGTCGACCGCCGACGAGCCTGCAACAGAGTGGACACGACAGAAGGTGAATACCCCCGACGCATCAGTCGGTCCCTCTCAATAGCCAAGCCGTAAGCGAGAAGCGATCCACATTTGGCATGAGTAGCGGACCTTGAACTAGTAGATCCGCCCGCGAAGGCAGCCTCCAGGGACGGTCTACGAGGAGACGAACCAGATCCGCATACCACGCTCTCCGGGGCCAATCTGGCGCAATGAGAATTACTCGATCCCGGTGACTGGCTATCCGCCGAACTACCCTGCCTATCATTGGCCACGGCGGAAAAATATAAAGAAGACCGCTGTCCGGCCAGGGTTGAGACAGGCCGTTGAGACCCTCTGACATGCGCTCCCTGCGCCTGCTGAAAAATCTGTGGGCTTTGGCATTGTCGAAGGTGGCCATGAGGTCCATTATCGGCTGCCCCCATCGGAGAGTTAAAGTGTGAAACACCGCCACGTTCAATTCCCACTCGCCTGGATCCACTACATGCCGGCTGAGGAAATCTGCTTGCACATTGTCCCGACCCACGACATGCGCCGCCGATAGTGCCACCAGATGCTCTTCCGCCCAGGACATGAGTTGCTGACATTCCTCCAGCAACACCGCACTGCCTGTCCCCTCTTGTGATATAGGATACTGTCACCACACTGTCCGAGAAAACTCACACTGCTTTGTGCTGTATCAGCGGGCGAAACTCCTGAAGAGCTAAATAAACCGCTCTGAGCTCCAACAGATTTATAGAGCAATGCTGTACTTCCGGTGGCCAAACTCCCTGAGCCAAGCTCCCCAGACAATGAGCCCCCCAGCCCCCGAGGCTGGCATCGGTCGTGACTAGCACCCAGTCCGGCTGACGTAAGGGAACTCCCGCTCGCAGATGAACGGGATCTAACCACCACTGGAGACTGACTGAGGCACTGTGTAACCTGGGCAACCTGTAATCCATAGGATGTTCCTGAGGCGACCATCTCGACAGCAAAGCCTGTTGTAACGGTCGCATGTGGGCCCTCGCCCATGGCTCGAGCTCCAAGGCCGCTGCCATGGAGCCCAAGAGCTGCAGATAACGCCACGCTGTTGGCGCCTTGAGTCATAAGAAGCTCTTCACTTGAGACAGAATCTTCTGCAACCTGCTCTCAGGTAGAAAAACGGTTCCTAACTCGGTATTGAAGATGGCCCCCAAGTAAAGGAGACGCGTGACCGGCTGCAATTGGCTTTTGTCCTGGTTGATCACCCAACCAAGTTGTTCCAGGAGGCTGACCACCCGCGCCGTGGCTGTCCGGGACTCCGCCACGGACGGCGCCCGAATTAGCCAATCGTCGAGGTAAGGATGCACGAGGACTCCTTTGCGCAAAGCCGCTGCCACTACTACCATCACCTTGGTGAAGATACGGGGCGCCATAGCCAGGTCAAACGGTAAGGCTCGGAATTGGAAATGTCCCAAATGGACCGCAAAACGTAGACATTTCTGATGCTCGGGCCTTATGGGGATATGAAGATAGGCCTCCGTAAGGTCTATTGATGTCAACACCTCCGTCGGTTGCACTGAGCCAATGACAGAGCGTAGCGTCTCCATGCGGAATTGCGGAACCCGCAAGCAACAGTTGACGTTTTTGAGATCCAAAATAGGCTGAAAAGAACCCTCCTTCTTGGGTACCACAAAATAAATCGAGTACCGACCTGATCCTAATTGGAGGAACTGGAACCACTGCCTGAAGACGTAACAACCGTCGGAGGGTCTGAGCTACCGCTGCGCGCTTTTCCGCCGAACCGCAGGGAGACACCACGAAAGCCTCGGACACCGGATGAGCGAACTCTAGGGAGCACCCCTCGCGAATGATTTCTAGGACCCACTGGTCGGAAGTTATGTTGGCCCAGGCCGACAGGAAGGCTTGAAGCCGTCCCCCCACCGGGAAATCCGCTTGGACCAACCTCACTTCATTGCGGCTTTTTTGTGGCATTCTGCTGGGATCCGAAGTATCCTCTTCCGAAACCTCGAGCCCCTCGAAAGGACTGCCCCCTGGCTAAAAAGCAACCTCTCTGATAGGAAGTAAACCGGGAACCTCGGAATCTGCGAAACTCTCGAGACGCCCCCCTGTGTAAATTGGTCGGTTTTGACGGTTTCTGCCGGTCTTCTGGAAGCCGACCTCCCTTAGAATCCCCAAGATCCTTTACAATCTTTTCCAAAGCTGCCCCAAAAAGCAGCGAACCTTTATAAGGGAGTTTACTGAGTCTCGCTTTGGAGGAAGCGTCTGCCGCCCAATTCCGCAACCAAAGAAATCTATGAGCTGCTACTACCGCAGCCATGGATTTGGCGGAAATCTGCACCAGATCGTAAAAGGTATCGGCCAGGTAAGCCGCCGCTGACTCTAGCTTTGCGCCTTCATCCTGCTCGGGGCGTGCGAAAGAGCCCCCCTGAATCCACCGAATGGACGCCCGGGAAACATACGCCCCACAAATAGCCGCTCGCAACGATAGAGCACACGACTCAAAAGTCTGTTTTAACAAGGCCTCTAGCTTTCTATCGTGCAGATCCTTGAGGGCCGCACCGCCTTCTACCGGAATGGTGGTTTTCTTGGTGACCGCCGTCACTAAGGCATCCACCTTAGGCATCTTCAATAACTCGAGCTCTTCCTGCGGCAAAGGATACAAGTGGCCAATAGCCCACGCTCCTCTCAACGAAGCCTCTGGGCATTCCCACTCAGATTCCACCATCTGCTTCATGACTCTGTGCACTGGGAAATACCTTTGTTCCGTTTTAAACCCTTGCAGTAGGGGATCCTCCAAAGGTTCCTCCGGAGCCACTGGCAACGCAATATTCAAGGCCGACAAAGTCTGGGCAATGAGCGCCCCCAATTCCTCTTTCCTAAAGACACGAAACGTGTTGGGATCCTGGCCAGCTCCCATCTCCGCTTCATCTAAGTTAGTAGCCCACTCCAAACCTGAGTCAGATAGGAGTTCTCCTTCCTCCACTCCTTGGAGGTCCGAGAAGTTCTGATTAGTCTTGTCCGCACTAACTGCCGCTATTTGGACTACTTTAGATGAACCCTCGCCCGGATCTGACAGAGAGTCTACACCATGCTCAGCCACCGGAGCAGAGGGCTTGTTTTGGGCCTGCTGCCACTTTATACAATAAGCCTGATGAAGAGCCAAAATAAAATCAGCAGAAAACACAGACTGCAAACCCTGAGGAATATCAGACAGAGCCTGTGGAGGAGCATCCTCCACCTGTCCTTGCCGTTTGGATTTGGCTCTCTTTTTTG
This sequence comes from Ichthyophis bannanicus, assembly GCA_033557465.1. Taxonomy (NCBI): domain Eukaryota; kingdom Metazoa; phylum Chordata; class Amphibia; order Gymnophiona; family Ichthyophiidae; genus Ichthyophis; species Ichthyophis bannanicus. The sequence continues at coordinate 618,064,066 of CM066036.1, forward strand.
CAGGTTTCTCTTGAGCTGGTAAAATCACTTGAGCTGCTTCAGAAATGGCTGCCATTCCCGCCAAAACTGAACTGCCCTGAGGGCGTCCTTCCGAGGTACCCTCCATGATCGGTATCCCCAGAAAGACCCTAAACAGCCTTTGAAGCCAACCGAGCAAGAAACAAGAAGCCCTTAGAAATGAAAACAACCCCGCAGCGAAAACTGCAATGAAAACCGGCACGGAGCTCCCTGCCGCGCTGAAAAGAACTGCCTGTCTGAGCATACAGCAACCGCCAACAAAACACGCTGCCCCGACAAGCTTAATCAAACTTAAAACATACCTGTCATACCAGGAAAAGGCTCTGCGCCGCTAGAACTCGATTCGGCCCTCACTCCCACTGCTAGTGGGAAAGTAACCGAAATCGCCGAGGGCAGTAGGAAGGTATCTGGGGCTCCCAGCACTGCACTGCTCCCTCCCTCGATGACCGGAGCTGATTAAAAAGACAGGCTCTGCCTCTATCAGCTCCGTTAGCATCTGCACCCACAGATCTGTGAGAACCGCTCCGTTTTTGTAACCGGAGGGGGGGGGGGGGGGGGAGAAAGAACCCTGCTAGGGCTCTACCCAGAAAAACTGCTGAAAAAAATAGCCAAATAAATAAAAATAAAATCACTTAAAGGGAGCCAGCCAGGAACGTCCCTTCCAGCTGCTGAAGACTGAAAAGACTGAAGTATGACCAGTAGGGGGAGCCAGATACCAGATCTGCAAAACTTCAGATTTCAGTCCTCAGTTGCTGAAGAAGGTTGACAACCCTCTTGTTCCTGGACTGGCCCGGAGAGACGATCAGGAAAGGGAATTATATATAAAAATATTCTTAAGGCTGGGTGTATTATGCTTTGGGACTGTGTGGCAATCAATGGATCAGGAAATACTCTGTGAGTGGGTGCAAGAATGTATTAAAATAAATATCTACATAGTCTAGAAGCTAATGTCCCAGTCAGTGAAGAAGCTGAAGATGAAAAGAGATTGGATATTATAGCAAGACAATGATACAAAACATACCATAAACCATAAACCTCAAGATCAAACATGAAGTACTTACAGGAAAGAAAGATTAAAATTTTGGAATGGCCTCACAGTCCCTAGACCTGTATATTACTGAAAATCTGTGGGGATCTCTCAAAGATGCAGTGCATCTAAGGAGACCTAAGAATATATCTGAACTAGAAGAGTTCCACAGGAAGAAGAGGAAAAGTTCTAAATCAATAATAAAACGTTTCTTAGCTGGCTACAGAAAACATTTGGAAGCCGTTATTTCTGACAAAAGAAGTAGTAGAAAGTACTGACTATAGGGTTCCCAAACCTTTGCACCTGCCATATTCACTCATTTCTTCTTTTGAACCTTTGCGAACAACTGCAAATAGTAATAGTAATTATGCATTAAAAGTTGTACAAAATAGTCATATTTAACTTTGTACAATGTACTGTAGATGTTGCATCAGCTCTGGTTCACTTGGTGATTAACATAAGAACATGAGAAATGCCATACTAGGTCAGACCAAGGTCCATCAAGCCTAGTATCCTGTCTCCAACAGTGGCCAATCCAGGTCACAAGTATCTGGCAGGTTCCCAAAAAGGCACACAGGTTCCACAATGCTTGTCCCAGGCCAAGCAGTGGATTTCCCGGGTCCTCTTTAATAATGGTTTATGGACCTTTCCTCCAGGAATTGTCCAAAGCACTTTTAAACCCAGCTACACTAACAGCTTCTACTACATCCTCCAGTAACAAATTCCAACGTTTCATTACATGTTGAGTGAAAAATATTTTCTCTTATTAGTCTTAAACGGTTACACTGAAGCTTTATTGCACGTGCCCTAGTCTTCCTACTTTTTGATGGATTAAACAACCTATCTACATTTACTCCATTCATTAACTTATAGATCTCTTTCATATTTCCCCTCAGCCGTCTCTTTTTCCAAACTGAAGAGCCTTTCCTGATAGGGGTATCCTTCTATCCCCTTTACCATTTTGGTGGCTTTTCTCTCTGCCTTTTCTAATTCTGCTATATCCTTTTTAAGAATGGTGACCAGAATTGCACACAATATTCAAGATATGGTCATTCCTGGAAATAGGAATAATTAGTGAAGTGATCAAATTTGCAGATGATACAAAATTATTCAAAGTTGTTAAAACACAAGAGGATTGTGAAAAATTGCAAGAGGACCTTGATAAATTGGAAGACTGGATGTCCAAATGGCAATGGAACTTAATGTGGGCAAGTGCAAAGTTATGCACCTAAAAGAACAACCCAAACTATGGTTACACAGTGCAAGGCTCCACATTAGGACAACCACCCAGGAAAAGGATTTAGGCATCATCGAGGATAATATGTTGAAACATACCATCTGACTCTATGGTGCCTAAACATTTCCATACAACTGTGTGTGTGTATGTGTGTGTGTAGAAAATATAATTGCAAAATAAATTAAAATAAACATTTTCAATTATAGTTCAGAATATTCTTTTATTTCCCCATGCACTGGAACTAAGGGAATAAGTTCATTTATTCAGTAAAATCAAGCTATTTACCTCCAGCAGATGCTCTTGTAGACTGCAGAATGCAAGTCCTCACAGATGGGTGATATTATCCGACACAGCCCGATATGGAGAAAGCTTCCCTAAATCAGATTCATCTGGAAGCTTTTGAGAAACCTTATCACATATGCACACAAATTTCTACCCGGCACTGTTGCACAGGACTTCCCTCAGCCTTTAATACAGCTCAGAGCAGAAGAAAAGCTCTCGGGGAGGTGGGTGGGTATGTAAGGACCTGTGTCCCATTGTCCACGGAGGACACGTGCTACAGGTAAATAACCTGGCTTTCCTGAAAGACAAGCAGAATAGCAAGTCCTCACAGATGGGGCTGCCTTCAACACAAAAGGCGAAAAATACAATAAGAAAAGTGTTGCAAGAAGCAGACACCAAATATGTTTTTTAGTGGCAAATTGCCTTTTCAATTTTCTATATATGTACTTGTTTTTGGAAGGCAGCTTGGAAATCCAAATGAAGAAAATTGTGTGTGTGGGGGGGGGGGGGGGGGGGAAGGACGGAGTTGTAGTCTAATTCCCAAAGAGATTTTGAAGGCCAAACTGCTCAAACCTACTGTTGCATTAATAGTCCATTTCAAAAGAGTAGTGAAATATGAATGTATGGAGTGACGTTCATGACACAGCCCTGCAAGATTCATCCATGAAGGCTGACCAAGTGAGTTACCGATGCAAGCAGCCAAGGCTCAGACATTATCAGCTTTGACATGACCCTCTTGGATCAAGCCTGCTTAGGAATAAGCAAAAGAAATGTAGTCTGATAGCCAGCTGGATAAAATGTATATGATAACAGCAGTTCCCAGTTTAATGGTGTCAAAAGAAAGAAAAGACTGGATGGACTTTTGAAGGACTTTAATCCACCCCATCTAGAAGGCTAAGGCTCATTTGCAATCCAAAGGGTGCAAGGTGCTTTCACCTTTGTGGGCATGAGGCTGCGGGAAAAATATTGGCAGGACAACTGGCTGATTATGGTGGAAATCCAATGCAACTTTAGGAAGGGTGTGCAGAACCCTCCGCCCAGTGTGCAGCTATGGCCAAGAAAGAAAAGAGAATGCTAGGAATCATAAGGAAAGGAATGGAGAATAAAACTAAGGATATTATAATACATCTGTATCGTTCCATAGTGCAACCACACCATGAATATTGTGTGCAATTCTGGTCGCCATATCTTAAAAAGGATATAGCTGAATTAGAAAAGGTACAAAGAAGAGTGACAAACATGGTAAACGGAATGGAAGGGTACCCTATGAGGAGAGGCTTAAAAGGCTGAAACTCTTCAACTTGGAAAAGAGATGGCTGAGAGGAGATATGATAGAGGTCTATAAATTAATGAATGGCGTGGAACGGGTAAACGTAGATCGGTTGTTTATGTCATCAGTGCAATGATGCAATGAAGCTACAAAGCAACCCATTTAAGACTAATAAGAGAAAATATTTTTTTACTCAGCGGGTAATCAAACTCTAATTCGTTACTGGAGGATGTAGTAAAAGCCATTAGTGTAGCTGTGTTTATAAATGGTTTGGATAAATTCTTGGAGGAAAGTCCATAAACCCTTATTAAAGAGGACCTGGGAAATCAACTGCTTGCTCTGGGACAAGCATTGTGGAACCTATGTGCCTCTTTGGAAACTTGCCAGGTACTTGTGGCCTGGATTGGCCACTGTTGGAAATAGGATACTGGGCTTGATGGACCTTGGTCTGACCCAGTAAGGCATTTCTTATGTTCTTAATGACCATATTGTTGAAAATCTTGGTGTAGGGTGCATCAATCAGTAGAGTCTGAAGTTCACTAACCCTGTGCACTGAAGTTATCACCACCAAAAACAAGACCTTCCAAGGTCAAGTACATCAGATCACAGGAATCTAGCAGCTTAAGAAGAGCTTTTATCAGTTGGGTTAGAACAATATGGAGGTCCCAAGATACTGTGTATGGCTTGATGGGAGGCTCCAACAGAAGCAGACATTGCATGAAGCAAAACAAAGCCTGGATTCAGTTCTCCAGCATCAAGACTTCTGTGATGCTGAATCACCTCCAGGTGATTTGCATCATCATCAATGATTTAGAAACCGAGACGTCACATTGAGCAAGGAGATGTTCCAGGTTGCTCACTGATCTTATTGAGCTCCTCTTTGGAGATTGCTGATGCCAAAGGCCACATCCTCCTGATGGCCACATCCTTCTGAGTCGCTTGAGGCATCTTAGTGGCTGTCGCAACTCCATCAAAGAGGATGAGCAGTCCCTTATTGGGGGCAGGGGGGGGAGGTGTAAATGCTTCAAATGCACTGGTGAACACAGTGCCTCGATGATCTTGACATTGTGCACCAATGGGTTATGGTGCTGGTGTTTCCTTATCTTCATCCACCACTCGACATTGTGGCCCTTGGTGTCAAAGATGATGTTGAATCCTTCATCTTTGGGTGATATTCTGTCTCTGTCTGATCCTGATGGGCTCTATTAATGCCTAATGGTCAGAGTGATCAATGATTTCTCAATTAATCCAACAAATGGTGCAGCTCCTGGACCCTTGGAGACCGATATATCCAAAGATTATGTAGATGGACCAAACCTAGAAGTGCTGAAGATCCCTCAATGTTGCTCTTCACAGCCACAAAGCCCTCTCCATCATCTGGGAGCATAGATGACATTGAAAGTTATTGTGGTCAGGTCCAGTGTACTGCAGTACTAAGTTTATGTGCATCCGTTCCAGATATGATCTTGCTGCCCTGCAAAATTTTCTAAAGCCAATGGAAGTTCTTAGGGTTATGTTGCTGAAAAAAAAAACCAGCAGCAGCAAAACCAAACAACTCAATTTTGAAAAAAACACACAACCAGGAAAAATAAATAAAACTTAAAATCCAGCTGAAATTCTGACTAGATGGAACTAAGATGGAAATAAAGAGACCTGACATGACAGAGAAAAAAAAAGAAAATTTTACTTTTCATTATCTTTTTCAAAGTGCAGCGGGAATGCATCTTCATGGTTCTGCAGAAAAAAAGATAGAGGGAGATCCCATGTTACCGAGACAAGCCTGAATTCACAATCATGTGCAAAGAAGCTTCTCAAAGGTTTCCAGATGAATCTGAGCTTGGAAAGCTTTCTCCACACCAGGCTCTATCGGATGACATCACCATTCTGTGAGGACTTGCAATCCTGCTTGTCCTTTGGGAAAATGACCAATACAAACAAAACAGGTTTTCTAAATCATGCACACCATAGGTCAGGGCCGGCTCAATGGGTTGTAGCACCCTGCGCCAACTTCTGCTTTTGTGCCTCCCCTTGGGTCAGATCTTGTAGTGCAAGCTGCGCAAACAGATATATTTTCACCCCACTGGCTTCTTACGTATATGCCACCCTCCCATTTAACTTAATTTGTGTATTCTGTGTCACTAATAAATAGCAGCGCTAAATATCAGAGTGATGGTGTGCTCATCGTGTTATCTGTTTAGGTTAGACCTGATATTCCGCAGGCCTAAACTAAAAGTACAACTTACCTGAATAGTGGCTGAATACTGCCGCTATCTGGATAATTTTCTGGCCTACCTTCACTTGCTCCCTAATATGCCCCACAAATATACAGATAATATCTGACATTCTGCATTTTAAACAGCTTAATATTATCTGCATATATTTTGAAAATATACGATTAGGCTAATTATGCATTTGCCTAATTGCCTTTGAATATCAGTCTGATAGGGCATGATTATTCATTCATATGGAACACTCCCATACTCACCAATAAAACTCCCCCAACAACATATACACAGCTGAAGTACGGTTGTTGTTGTTAAGTGTCGTCGAGTCGGTGTCAGCTCATGGCAACCCTCTGGATAGTTGTCCTGCACTGTGCTCGGTCTTCAGTCAGGCGGCTCATTGTTGACAGACTGCCACCCATGGCTTCTATTATATTGATCCATCTCATTGTTGGCCTTCCTCTTTTGCGTTGACCTTCTACCTTGCCAAGCATGATGTCTTTCTCTAATGATCTCTCTCTTCGCATGATGTGTCCAAAGTATGAAAGTCAAAGTCTTGTCATCTGAGCTTCTAAAGAAAGCTTAGGTTTGATCTCCTCTAGTATTGAGTGTTTGTTCTTCGGGCAGTCCATGGTATATCGCCAGCACCATAATTCAAAGGCATCAATTTTCTTCCTGTCTATCTTTTTCACTGTCCAACTTTTGCATGACGTTATTGAAAATACCATAGCTTGAACAAGTCAAATCTTTTTATGGAGAGAGAGATCTCTGCTCTTGAGAATCTTGTCTAGGTCCTTCATAGCCATTCTGCCAAGAGCAATGTGTTGTCTGATTTCTTGACTGCTTGTTGCTTCTTCATTGATAGTTGATCCAAGTAGGTTAAAGTTGTCCACTATTTCAATTTCTTCTCCATCAATGATGAACTTTCTGATTTTGCCAGTTGTCAGGATCTTTGTCTTCTTTCCATTAAGGTGCAGGCCCATTTTAAGATTATGTTCCTTGATCTTGAGAAGAAACTGTTTCAGATCGTCTTCACTTTCAGCCTGTAATGCAGTATCATCAGCATAGCGAAGGTTGTTGAGTCTTCCACCAATCTTCACACCTCTTGTCTTCATTCAGTCCTGCTTCTCTGACGATTTGTTCTACATATAAATTAAACAGTAACAGTAAACATAAATGTAAGTATGGTAACAGCTGCATCAGATTGCTGTAATACTTCTATGGGAATACCATCAATGCCTAGTGCTTTGTTTTTTGATAAGGCTTTCAATGCTGCTTCAACTTCTTCTTTCATCTCCAATGGTTCCTGATCATATGGTACAAGTTGAAATGGCTGTTTGTCCACTTGATTTTTATCATATAACTCTGCATATTCTTTCCACCTTTTCTTGATCTTCTCAGCATAATTCAACATGGATCCTTAAGCATCCTCTAATGTTCCAATTCGAGGCTGGAATTCTTTCTTTAACTCTCATAGCTTTAGGAAAGACAATCTTGTGCTTCCTCTGATAGTTTCTGCTTCTATTTTCTTGCATATATCACTGTAATGCTTCTCCTTGTCTTGTCTTGCTGCACGTTGGAAATCTCTGTTGAGTTTTGTGATTGCCTCTCTTTCTCCTTTGGTTTTAGCTTCTCTGCGTTTGTTCAATCATCCATTTTGGCCGTTATTTAACTAGGCTTATATACTGCTTTTCTACAAGTCAAAAGCAGTGTACATTCAGGTCCTGTATATATATTTCCCTTGTCCCCGAAGGGCTCACAATCTATGTTTTTGTACCTGAGACAATGGAGGGTTAAGTGGCTTGCCCAAGGCCATAAGGAGCATTTGTAGGATTATAAACCCCAGTCCTTCCGACCCAAGGTTGCTGTCCTCTAGTGGGATTCAAACCCTGACCCTCCAGCCTGAGCTAACTTGCCACAACCATCAGGCCACTCCTCTCTTTTGCTTTTTCACCTTTTGTAGAGATTTCTCACTTTCTTCCAACACAACCTTCTTGATGTCATCCCATAACTCTTCTGGAGCTATGTCGTTTATATCTAAAGCAGCAAATCGATTTTGCAGGCAGTCTTTAAATTCTGGTGGCATATTCTCAGTCATATTTTGCTACATTCATGAGGGGTTTGGTCTTTTTCAACTTTAGCTTTTAATTTGGTGATCTGTAACACAATCAGCTCCAGGTTTGACTTTGTTGATGTTATAGAGCTTTTCCATCGTTGACTTCCACAGACATAGTCAATTTGATTTTTGCACAATCCATTGGGTGAAGTCCATGTGTACAGTTGCTGCTTGTGTTGCTGGAAGAAGGTGTTTGAAATTAATAGATCGTTTGTCTTGCAGAATTCTATAGTCTTTCTCCAGCTTTATTTCTGTTGCTGTCCATATTTTCCAACCATTTTGCCTTCTTCGTTGTTGCCAACTTTTGCGTTCCAGTCACCCATGACTATCAGGATATCCTGTTTGCATGTTCTGTCAATTTCAGCTTGTACTTGTTCATAGAACACATCAATTTCATCTTCTTCTGCAGTTGTTGTTGTTGGGGCATATACTTGAATTATAGTTGTGTTGATAGGCATTCCTCGTAGACGAACAGAAATTAAGCATTCACTGACTGCATTGTTTTTCATTACAGATTTTGCAAGTTTCTTCTTAATTATAAATGCAACACCATTTCTTCTTTGCCTTTCATTTCCAGCATAGTATACCATGTGATCATCAGATGCAAAGTACCCGATGCCAGTCCATTTCAGTTCTCTGACACCCAACAGATCGAGCTGTACATGTTCCATTTAATTCTTGAACACCTCCAGCTTCCCTTGGTTCATGCTTCATACATTCCATGTCCCAATATGTAAGACATCTTTGCAGCTTCTGACTCTCATTTCATGCACAGCTACATCAGCAGTCAGACGTCCCGGGGGCTTTGATCCAACCACATCACAAATGTTGGCTTTTCTCTGAAAAGTCTTCAACTCCTCACCAGTATCCAGTTGAGTGCCTTCCGACCTGTGGTCTCATCTTCCAGCACTATAGTGCAATTTATTTTGTTGTGACTATCCACTGGGTTTTTGTGGCAAGATACGGAAGTAGATTGCCAGGCCTTTCTTCTGCACAATTTAAGTTTAGTGTTGGTGGCACTATCATAGAAATGTGATCCTCTACCGCCAACACCGTCTCATTCTGCTGCTGCCCAAATGGGTGGGTTGTCTTGGTCTGGCACCTCAACTGAGACCTGTCCATCTTGGGAGATTCTTGCCAGTAGTTAAGCTACTGATAGCTTAGCCCTGATGCACACAAACCCTCACAACACAAGAAGCTGCAAACCAAGTGAGGGTTTCACTTTAAAAACTCAACATACAAAATAATTCTATTCAAATTGTAGTCTCACATCAGTGATAGCACCACTATCTCCCTCCACTGCTAGACATTCAGCGTTACAAAACCCTGCAAATGGACACTCAACACTAGCATCAAGAACTCAACTGCACTAACCAAACTTATGGAAAATCAGAACTGCAAATATTCTAGAACACCAATAACCTCCAGTTGGAAAAAGAGAACAAGCTGAACTATTACAGATTCCTAGAGAGAACCTACATATTAACAGAATCCCTTATCTCAGCTGCATATAGAAAAGACAGACCATCACCTAGTAAAGAATGAGAAACTGCAAAATTTGAAACAAATATATAGACAAAAATTGAAATGGAAAAAACTCCAAATCTGACACTGAGCTGTGAAACACAGAAGAAAGAGAAGCAGAAATGCATTTATTTCTGTAATAAACTATAAGAAATGCACATTTTCAAACTTGACATATTTCATTCTTTAACAACTGACATTCTTTTGTACCTTTTTTGTCTAATCATGTTATTTTCCAGTTAGGTTCATCTTGGTCTCTCTTTTCCACTTCCTCTTGTTGGTTTTCTTCTAAGTCCTTTTCCAGGATCCCATTTCCATTTTCGACTTCCTTCATGACATCTCTCATCTCTCGCTCTCTGACATTGATTCTTCTATCTCTGATTGATTTATTTATTTAACTGGTTTTGCTATACCGTTTTTCTACCAGTCAAAATTGTTTACAAGGAACAATGTGTACAACAATGCAAAGAAAGGTGCGCTTAGGTTTCAAGGAACAAAGTGTAAGCCATGGAACAGAAGGTGCGCTTGGGTTATATAAGGCTTAGAGCAGCATAGAAGTTACCATGTACAGCATAAGGGGGGATAAGTACTACAGGGGGCAATATAACCTGCTATAGCCAAAGTGTACATAGTTACCCTGTTAGCCCTGTATATATAACCCCGTTCATTTTAAGTCCCTTGCAGACCTGCCTGCACTGGACAAATGTGTTATATGTAAACCGCACTGATTTCAAATAGCGCGGTATAAAAGAAACATTAAATAAATAAATAAATAAATAATATGGTTGGAAAACCTCTGGGTGGGGCCTTACTATGAGAGCGGTTACTGGCTTAAGAGGGTGGGGTTGTTCTGTGAGCCTGAGCTGGGTATTCTTGCGTTGGGTTTATCTGCTGCGCGGTACTGTAGTGTTGTTGGAAGAGGTGAGTCTTCAAGCTCTTGTGAAAGTCCTGGGTAGACTTGATGCTCCATTGATCTGGGGGTAGAGCATTCCAGAGGATGGTGGTGTGGAGTGAGAAGGCTGAGGCGTGTGTACTGACTGCTCTTATGGACTTAAGGTGGTAGGCTGAGCAGATTTTGAGTACTGTGTTTTCATGGGCCTGTTTGTGTTGGGCATGGTAATTAGTTTTTGTAAATATTCAGATGACATTGTTTATGGCTTAGTGGATGGTGGTGAGAACTTTGTGTTTGATTCGTGAAGCAATGGGAAGCCAGTGGAGAGATTTTAGAATGGGTGTGATGTGGGTTTGTCTGGATGCTTAGAAAATGGTGTGTGCTATGGTGTTTTGTGCGAGCTGCAGAAGTAGGATTGTGTGTTTGGGCAAGCCTTGGTATATGGAGTTACAGCAGTCAAATAGGGGAGTGATGCTGGCCTAGCACACTGCACGGAAGTTCTCAGGGGATAGGAGGGGACATATGTTCCGCAGGGTTCTGAGTTTGAAATAGACTGCCTTGATGATGTTTTGGACTTGAGGTTGGAATTTCAGCTGCTGATCCAGGATGATGCCCAGATATCTGATTTAAGCTTTAACTTGGAGGTCAGTGCTGACGATTTGGATTGAAGGGGGGTACAAAACTGGGGTCTCTTGTCACGTGTAGTAGTTCTGTCTTGTTGGGGTTGACCGAAAGGTGGCGGTGTTGGAGTCACTGTACTATTACGCTGAAACAGGTAGGGGATTTTGAATAGTCAGGGGCAGCTGTGGAAAATGGCATGTAAAGCATAGTTACTCACCTGTAACAGGTGATCTCCGGGAACAGCAGGAATTTAGTCCTCACATATGGGTATCGTTGGTACCGACAGAGCCTGAGCAGGAACACTCCCCAGCATCCAATTAGAACGCTTTTGGGAGCATCCCACAGCGCCTGCATGCTGCCTTCCCGCCTTTCCCAACTGCCTCTCTCCAGTTGAGTTTTAGAGCTGAGACAAAGAGAGAGAGCGAGGGAAAGGAAAAGAGAGATACAACTCCTAGGGGAGGTGGGTGGGTTGTGAGGACTAAATTCCCGCTGTTCCCGGAGATCACCTGTTACAGATGAGTAACTATGCTATCTCCAGGAACAAGCAGGAATGTAGTCATCACATATGGGGACTCCCTAGCTTTAGGTGCCAGGGAGAGACCCCAGAAGTTGTGTGTCCCTGAAAATGGCTCCACTTCCCCCCATGGATCTCTGGCATCCTACCAGGGATGGTGGGTAGGAGTTGATTAGGTATGGAACAGGTGTTTGAGAACAGCCTGACCAAACAAGGCATCCCGGCGGGAGTCCTTGTCCAAGCAGTAATGGGCTGTGAAGGTATGAACCAAGGCCCAAGTGGCTGCTCGACAGATGTCGTCAATAGACACAGAGTTCAGATGAGCCATTGAGGCTGCCATGGCTCTCACATTGTGAGCTGTGACATAGCCCTCCAGAGAAAGGTTCTTACTCTGATAGGCGAAAGAAATACACTGAGCAATCCAGTTAGATAGTGTTCTCTTGGAGACTGGAAGAACCCAAATGAGAAGGATCAAAAGCAACAAAGAGTTGAGAGGACTTTCTATGTTGCTGTGTCCTTTGTAAGTAAAAAGCTAGAGCTCTTTTACAGTCCAGGGTATGAAGATTCCTCTCTGCATTTGATGCATGAGGTCCTGGAAAAAAGACAGGTAGGTAGACCTCTTGGTTGAGATGAAAAGGCGAGACCACCTTAGGCATAAAGTGTGGATGAGTCCTAAGGACTACCTTGTCATGATGGAACCTTGTATAAGGTGAATTAGCTACTAGTGCTTGCAATTCACTAATGCGGCGTGCTGATGTGATTGCAATGAGAAAGATAACCTTCCAAGAAAGGAATTTCAAGGAGGTGGTAGCTAAGGGTTCGAAAGGTGGCTTCATGAGCTGCCCAAGAACCAGGTTCAAGTCCCATGCCACCGGAGGTGGTCTAATGGGAGGCTTAGTTAGGATGAATCTTGCTATAAGAGGATGAGAGGAAATAGGTTGTCCATTTAGAGGTTTAAGAGAAGCTGCAATAGCACTCAAATGGACTCTTACTGAATTTTTCTTAAGGCCTGCATTAGACAAATGGAGGAGATACTCCAGTAAAGATTCCAGAGGTATAGCAAGGGGGTTAAGACCCTTTTCTGAACACCAAATAGTAAACCTTTTCCACTTGAAAGCATAAGAACGTCTAGTGGAAGGTTTTCTGGAAGCATAAAGAACATCTTTCACTTGCTGAGAAAGGTGAAGATCTTGGAGATCTAGGCCTTCAGCAACCAAGCCCTGAGATGCAGGGACTGGGGATTGGGCTGCCATAACATCCCGTTCTCCTGAGATAGGAGATCTGGAGCAGACCCTAACTCCAGGGAGGGAGCTTGAGAGAGATGTAGAAGCAGAGGGTACCACACTTACCGCGGCCACTGTGGTGCTATGAGGATCATGTGGCCTCTGTCTCTCTGAAGCTTGAAGAGGGTTTTGGGAATTAGGGGAATGGGTGGAAAGGCATACAGGAAGTCTTGACCCCAGTAAAGGAGGAAAGCATCCTTGGCCTGAGCTCCTTGAGCTGGAATTCTGGAACAGAACCAGGGAAGTTTGGCATTCCACGGACTTGCAAAGAGGTCTATGTCCGCGGTTCCACAAAGTTGAAATATCCTGGTCACCTGGTCTGCATGCAGAGACCACTCGTGTGGAAGGAGAACTCGACTGAGTCTGTCTGCCCAAGAGTTTTGAATGCCTGGAAGATATACTGCCAGCAGATGAATCTGATGCTCTATGGCGAGGGCCCATAGTCGCAAAGCTTCGTTGCACAGCGACAGAGAGCCCGTTCCCCCCTGCTTGTACACATAGAACATGGCTACCTGATTGTCCGTGTGAATGAGGACTGTCTTGTAGCTGAACAGGGAGTGGAACACTCGCAGAGCCAGGAAGATTGCTCTGAGTTCCAAGAGATTGATATGTAGACAACTCTTTTGTGGAGACCAGGTGCCCTGGGTGGAGAAGTCTTGCAGATGAGCTCCCCAACCCTTTGGAGAAGCATCTGTTGTGAGAGTTGCTTGGGGTAAGGGTTGTTGGAAGGGGCACCCCAGCAACAGATTTTGAGTGGACCTCCACCACTGGAGGGACAAAATGAGGTGTTTGCTATTTTGTCTGACAGGCACCCTGATGCCTGGGTCCACTGGGTGGATAAAGTCCACTGAGCTGCCCTCATGTGGAGGCGAGCATATGGAACCACATGCACGGTGGATGCCATGTGGCCCAGCAATTGCAACATTTCTCGAGCAGTTAGAAGAGGCTTTAGCACTGCTTGAGAAGCTAACTGCACTAAGCGAAGGCAATGGCCCTGGGGGAGATAGGCCCTTGCTCTTGTGGTATCCAGAAAAGCTCCTATGAACTCTAAAGATTGAGTGGGAGTCAGACTGGATTTTGGGATGTTTATTACCAGCCCTAAATACTGGAGGATACGCATTGTGCAGGATAGAGAAGTCTTGGCCTCTGACTGTGTTGGAGCTCAAATGAGCCAGTCGTCCAAGTAAGGGAAGACAAATATTCCCAGAGTACGGAGAAATGCTGCTACCACAGCCATGCATTTCGTGAACACCCTTGGAGCAGAGGCCAGACCAAAAGGAAGCACCCTGTATTGGTAGTGCTTTCCTTGAAAAAGGAACCGAAGGAACTTTCTGTGGGTTGGATGGATGAGTACATGGGTGTATGCATCCTTGAAATCTAGAGAACAAAGTCAATCCTGACTCTGAAGGTATGGAAGCAGAGCACCGAGAGAAATCATCTTGAATTTCTCCTTGACAAGGAATTTGTTCAATTCTCTGAGATCTAATATAGGTCTGTATCCTCCTGTTTTCTTTGGGATAAGAAAATAAGGGGAATAGAACCCTGTGCCCTGTTGATGCAGAGGTACTTCTTCTATTGCCCCTTGGGCAAGAAGAATGGCAACCTCCTGACCTAAGAGGTTGATAAGAGGTGTCGGAGAATTGAACTGCTTCACTATTGTGTGAGGGGGCATGCTTGAAAAATAAAGTTTGTACCCCTCCTTTATGATGGAGAGTGTCCAATGCTCTGCTGTTATTTGCCCCCATCTGGGGGCAAAATGACATAACCTTTCTGGAATGGTGGACAGTTCTGGTCCTTCCAGAACCAGAAAAGCTAAGGTCTCTAGCTGAAAGTCAAAGGTCCTGAGGAGGCTGAGGCTGCTGAGCCAGTGGAGGCCTAGCAGCCTTTGCTTTCTTCTGTTTGGGTGGTTGCTGACGTTTGGTTGAAAACTGCCCTGCAGAAGATGCCTGCTGAGTATAAGCAGGATAAAACCTTTTCTTTTTAGAAAAAGGTGTTTTCGTGAACAACTTCTTTCTAACAGGATCAGCAGTGGACTTGGATAGTCTATCCAAGGTGGAATTTTCAGCATCCATTTCATTGGCTTTTTCCTGCCAATCTTTACCAAACAGGTTCTCACCAGTACAAGGGATATTTCCCAATTTATCTTGTACCCAGAGCTCTAAATCAGATGCCTGGAGCCAAGCAATTCTACGTGCACCTATGGCAATAGCCGAGGTTCTGCTTATACACTCAAAGCAGTCAAAGGCTGCACGGTTGGAGAATTTAGAGACATCTTGGGCATGTTTGACCCAAGTGAGAAAGTCCTGTCTTTTCTCCTCAGAAATGAAAGGACTTAAAGTCTGTAAATTATCTGTGACCTCCTTTAGGAACATTCCCATGTAGAGACTATAGGAACAGATTCTTACAGCAAGCATGGAAGCTTGAAAGACTCTACGTCCAAAAGCATCCAGGGTTCTGCATTCACGTTCTGGAGGATTAGAGGCATGTCTTTTTGCACTTCTAATCCTTCTCATAGCTGACTCCACCACAATAGAGTGGTGAGGAAGCTGAGTTTTATGGAACCCAGGACAAGGAGGGACATGATACATAGTATCTAACCTACGAGAATGAGGAGAGGTGGTTAAGAGGTGTTTCCCACATCCTCAACATGAGATCATATAGAAATCTCATGAATGGGTAAGGTAGCTGCCTCCTTAGGAGTTTTGGGATATTGTAAAATTTCCAACTCCTTGGCCCTTGGCTCTGTTTCAGGGGCCACAGTGATGGACAGGCCCCGAGCCACCTCCCTGATAAAGTCTTGGAAAGACATGTCCTCTGGAGGAGACATCCTGCGTTTAGGGGAGGAGGACTCCTCTGGAAGAAGTATCTCTGCATCGAAAGAACTTTCAGAATCCTCAGATTCTTCTGAGGACTCGAAGTATCGTCTGTCCGGATGCTCCTGCAGAGCCCGATACCCGTACCGACCAAGGTCGGTACCGGGAAAGAGTAGTTACTGTCACACCCTGGTCCACCAGCAGCGTGGCAAGCTGGTTGGGCTACAGGGGGACCTTTTACTGAAAGGATTCCTTTTCAATAAGGTAGTTGAAGCTCGAGTGGTAAAGCTTAAATCAGGGTTTTATTTCCCCTCCCGGGGTTTGGATTGTAACACAAATCACAAAAGAACATAAGCCATGTTCTGGCCAAAAAGGATAAAGACAAAAATAAAGTCTTGTGCTTTATAACAGGCAGTTAACTCACTTCTAACACTATCTCTTCAGCACAATGAAATTTCGTCATTAAACACAGCCAATGTACAATCCATTTGATAGTCAGACACGTCCGGTTCAGGAGGATCAATGATCATTGCTTCAACCTGACTATCATCTGTAATACATTGATGCTTATATGATGTTGGCAGATTACTCTCCCCTGCCAGCTTTCTGGACTTTCCTATTATATCCTCCAGCAGATAAGGGTCACTGTCAGCATATCCTGGTATATAATTCCAGTGGGCTTTATGTCCTTTATAACCTCTATGAGGAAAAGACTTGGGCACAGCTTTACCCTTGTAAAACAGCCTATCTCTTGGGTTTGAGTCAGGAGAAAAGCTAGGCACTGCTTCTTCCAGCAAGGGTTTAAATCTCAGAGGCTTTTCTCTAGATTTTAACTGTTTGTCACCCTCTTCCCACATGCAGATGTCTGACACTGTGTATCCTTTCTTTCTTGAGGCTTGTACTGGCTCTCCAGCTGTCCTGACTGGTAATTTCCCCTTATAACTATCTTCAGCATAAGGTATACGTTTGGAGGTTTGGTTAAAAGCTTTCTTTTCCTTTCTCCTCCAATTACCACTATCAGCTGTTCTCTGCCAGCCTTTCTCACAATTAGAATCAAAGTCAGTTATATCAGTTTTCCTACCAGCCCAAAGCAGACGCTGTTTCCCAGGTTCAGACCTCAGCTTGCACTCATTATTCAGCTGGTCTTGATCCAACACGTCTCTCCTGCTTTCAACTGCTGGTCTCACTGTATCCTTAAAACTGCTTTCTCTGAAGTTATCAACGCTGCCAAAGCCCACGTTAGATCTCCTTCTCCAGCTAGAACTGTTGCTGCTTCCACCTCTCCTATTGCTGCTTCCACTTCTCTCTCTATTCTCTAATGAACGTCCCTTATACGTTTGCTGAGGCTCTACTCCAGCTCCTCCCCCTCCCAGGTGAAGACTATCAGAGCTAAGAGCTGGGGAATGCCTATCAGCTGTGCAGGGTTCTCTCCCTCGTGGCTGGGAATGTTTGTGTTGCTCTTGGCAACTGGGTGTCCTGATATCTTCCTTCCTGCTAGAAACAGCCCTATTAGTCCTAGGTTCCACTGCTTTCCTATCACAGGATATCTTTTCCCCATCACATTACTCACCTGTAACAGGTGTTCTCCAGGAGCAGCAGGAATCAGTCCTCACATATGGGTGACGGCACCCCCGCGGAGCAATTTCCCCAGCTTTCAAAGAAAGCCTTTGGGAATTGCAGCGCGCATGCGCGGTCCCCTTCCCGCTCAAGGGTGCCATCTTGCCCAGTCTGATGACATAGCTAAAAGACAGCAAAAAAAATTAGCAAAAACGAAATGATAGGACTGCAACTCCAAGGGGAGGAGGGAGGGTTGTGAGGACTGATTCCTGCTGCTCCTGGAGAACACCTGTTACAGGTGAGTAACTACTCTTTCTCCAGGACCAAGCAGGAAGTCAGTCCTCACATATGGGACTCCCGAGCTTAAGGCTACCGGAGAACTCAAGCGGAAAAATGAGCTCCCTCAAGCTCAGTAGCACAGAAGGAAGGAATCTTCTCTGAAAACGCCCCCGACCGGTAGCCCAACACCAGTGCCGGAGGGTAGGAGTTGCCTAAACCTCAAAGAGATTATGGAGGACTGCCTGTCCGAAAGCACGGTCCCTGCGGGACTCCCTCTCCAGGCAGTAATGGGCCGCAAAAGTCTGGCTTGAAGACCAAGTAGCGGCCCGGCAGATGTCTGCCAACGGAACAGAGCGGAGATGAGCCACTGACGCAGCCTTCGCCCTAACATGATGAGCCGTGACTCGACCCTCCAACGAGAGGCCGGCCGCCCCATAAGCCCATGCGATACAGTCAGCAACCCATATGGACAAAGTACGCTTGGAGACAGGGAGCCCCAAAGAAACGAAGAGCTGAACAGCCCTCCGATGCTCTCGCGTACGGTCAAGGTAGAAGGACAAGGCCCTCCTACAGTCCAGGGTATGCAGGACCTTCTCAGCCAGGCTGGCATGCGGCCTGGGAAAGAAGGTCGGAAGAACCACCTCCTGGTTGAGATGAAAAGGAGAAACCACTTTTGGAAGAAACTTAGGGTGAGTCCGTAAGACTACCCTATTCCTGTAGAACCTAGTGTAAGGAGGATCAGACACTAGGGCCTGCAGTTCACTAACGTGCCTAGCAGAGGTAAGGGCTACCAAAAACAATGTTTTCCAGGAGAGAAAACGAAGAGGGCAGGTAGCCATTGGTTCAAAGGGCGGACAGGTAATCCGCTGTAAGACCACATTCAGATCCCACTCTGGGGCTGGTGGGCGCAAAGGAGGCTTAAGGAGAAGGAGGCCTCAGAGAAAACGAGCCACCAAAGGGTGGTTGGAAAGAGGCCTGCCGTCCACCGGTGCGTGATGCGCAGAGAGAGCACTGAGGTGGACTCTGACAGAGTTGGACTTAAGGCCAAGGTTGGAGAGGGAAAGCAAATATTGCAAGACCACTGCCACCAAGCAGGAGAAGGGATTCTCAGACTGCTGAGCACACCACACGGAGAACAGACGCCACTTAAGAGCGTAGGACATCCGGGTGGAGGGCCGCCTGGAGGCCAAGACGACCTCTTCCACCTCCCGAGGCAGCAGGAGGGGAGCAAGGACTACCCTTTCAGCAGCCAGGCCATCAGATGAAGGGACCGGAGGTTGGGGTGTAGGAGAGTCCCCTGATCCTGTGACAGGAGATCGTGTTGAAACCCCAGAGGAAGAGGAGTGTCCACCGCCAGCTGCATTAGAAGCGGGAACCAGGGTTGTCTCGGCCACCGGGGAGCCACCAGGATCATCGAGGCTCTGTCTCTGAGAACTTTGAAGAGCGTCCGAGACACCAGTGGCATGGGAGGAAAGGCATACAGGAGGCCTGTGGACCATGGAATCAGAAAAGCATCCGCCGCTACTCTGAGAGGATGCGGTTGTCGAGAGCAGAATCTGGGAAGCTGCCGGTTCAGGGGACTGGCAAAGAGATCCATGGTGGGGAGGCCCCACTTGAGAAATATCTGCTGAACTACCAATGGATTCAGTCTCCACTCGTGAGGTTGGAGGATCCTGCTCAGCTTGTCTGCCAGGTAATTTTCTTGTTTTTGTGCCTCCTGACAGAGAAGGAAGGAGCCTGTGCCTCCTTGTTTGTTCACGTAGAACATCGCAACTTGATTGTCCGTCTGGACCAGCACAGACTGGTGAGAAGTGAGGTGGGAGAAGGCTCTCAGAGCTAGGCGAATGGCTCTGAGCTCCAGGAAGTTTATCTGCTGAGCAGACTCCCAAGGAGTCCAGAGGCCTTGAGTACATGTCCCTTGGCAATGTGCGCCCCAACCCAGGAGAGAAGCATCGGTTGTCAGCACCTGAGAAGGCGGAGGAGATTGAATATACACTCCCAGCACCAGGTTTGGCAGATGAAGCCACCACCGCAGAGAAGAGACCAGCCGGTCGGATACCTGTACTGAGACCGCCAGGTTCCCCGTGGCCTGATGCCATTGAGTGCGAAGGCACCACTGAGCAGGTCGCATGTTCAGGCGGGCATTGGGGGTCACATGGACCGTGGAAGCCATATGGCCGAGCAGTCTCAGAAATTGCCTGGCAGAGACCAGGGAATTGCTGTGAAAGAGGCTGGCGAGATCCATGAGCCTGTGGGCCCTGTCTAGAGGCAGGAAGGCCCGTGCCTGAAGTGTGTTCAACCTGGCGCCTATGAATTCGAGATTTTGAGAGGAGAGCAAAGTGGACTTGGCGAAGTTTATGACAAATCCCAAGTGCTGGAGCAGAGTCACAGTGTGATGAGTGGCCTGAGTGGCCTCTTGGGAAGACTGGGCTCTGATGAGCCAGTCGTCCAGGTATGGAAACACAAAAAGGTCTTGAAGTCTTAGATAGGCCGCCACCACTGCTAGGCATTTGGTGAACACCCTGGGGGCGGAGGATTGGCCAAAGGGCAGTACTCTGTACTGGTAATGATTTCCTCCCACAACAAACCTGAGATATTGTCTGTGGTCTGGATGAATAAGGATGGAGGTAGGGCAGCAGGATTCAAAGGGTAAGCATCTTGAACTTTTCCCTTGCCAGGAACTTGTTGAGGTTTCGCAAGTCCAGGATGGGTCTAAGGCCTTCTGTTCTTTTTGGTATCAGAAAGTACCTGGAATAAAAGCCGTGACCTCTCAGGTGGTGGGGCACCGGTTCCACAGCCTGTTCCTGAAGAAGACTTGCCAACTCCTGAAGGAGTAAGTCCCTGTGCAGAGGGAGTCTTGGAGGCTCCCCTGGAAAGTAGGAGGGAGGTACCTGGTGAAAGTGTAGAAGATAGCCTTTCTGAACTATATGAAGCACCCAGGTATCTGATGTGATGGCTGACCACCTGTGGGCAAAGTGGACCAGCCGGCTTCCAGTGCTGAGAGAAACCAGCGGAGGGGAAGAGGCTATGCTGACGGAGACAAAAACCCCCACCCTGCTGAGCAGGGGCCGGTGTTGTGGGCTTGGGGGCCTGCTGCCTACGGGACCCATTACCCCGTCCCTTGGCCTGCTGACCCTGTTGGGGAGCTGCTGAGGCCTGATAATGAGGGTAGTGTTTATAGGCAGCCGCCTTCCTCGGGTAAAAAGGCTTTTTCCCTGAGCCCTTCTTCTTTTGAGAAGGGGCAGAGGTCTTTCTGGACAGCCGAGTCCTGGTCAGAGTCTCGGTCTCGATCTGTGCAGCCTTTTCAGCCATGGGCTTGCCAAAGAGGTTTTCACCTCTGCAGGGGACATCGACCAACTTGTCCTGTACCCATGGCTCGAGGTCGGATGACTGAAACCAAGCCTGTCGGCGGGCACCGATGCCGGCTCCGGCTACTCGAGCCGATGCTTCGAAGCCATCGTAGGCTGCTCGAGAGATAAACTTCGAGCACTCTCGAATACCAGTGGACAAGGCCTGGAACTTCTGCAAAGGTTCCTCGGAGAGACCAGCAGAGAACCCGGCAATTTCTTTTGCCAGGTCTCGGAGATACATGCCCATATAGAGCTGGTAGGTCTGGACTCGACAAGCAAGCATAGAGCCCTGGAAGCACTTCCTACCGAGGGCATCCATGTTCCGGGCCTCCCGGCCGGGAGGCACCGAGGAGTGCATCTTCTGACTCTTGAGTCAATGCATGGCCGATTCCACCACCATAGAATGGTGCGGTAGTTGTGCCTTTTGGAACCCGGGGCTCTTGCGGACTCGATAAATGGAATCGACCTGCTTGCTTAACACCGGCGCCGATGCCGGGCTCTCCCACATGCGGAAGAGAAGTCGCTCCAGCATCGGAGGAACCGGTACAGTAAAGGCCTCCTTCGGGGGAGAGTCATACTGGAGGGCATCGAGCTCTTCGGCTCGAGGCTCCTCCTCGGGATCCTTGGGGAATGCCAAGGCCTTGGCCATATCCCGCACGAAGTCCGAGAACCGGGTGTCCTCCGGGGGACCGTCTCCGAGGTTCGGACTCGGGCGAGTCCGATGGGATGCACCGAGTCCAAAAAGTACCGGGTGACTCTTCGTCCTCCGTCTCCCAGGCTGATTCCTCGGAGGAGGAATCGAGCGGCTCCGGTCGGGCAGGCACCGATGCCCTCCGCCCCGACGCCGAGGGTGTCGACAACCTCGGTCCCGAACGGGAGGCCGAGGGAGACCGTGACCGAGGATTGACTCGAGCTCGCATGGACTCGAGGATCGGCTCGGTCTCCGGGGTCGACTTGGACGTCGACGTCCCGGTGGTTGGGGCAGATGCACTGGCGAGGCCAGCGATCAATGCCTGCTGCTGGTCCATGAAGGCATCTAAACTGCTCTCCAAGGCCGTCAACCTGAGTCCGAGCTCAGGAGACCCAGCAGCCCCCGACTCGGGCCCTGACGGCGTCGGGCCCGATGTCGGCTCCTTCAGAGGCGAGTCCACGAGGACTACACTATTCACGTGTCCAGGAGACTCCATCTCGAGATGAGGATGTTTCGAGGGCCTCTCCGACTCCGAGGACCCGTGACGGCTATCGGGCTATGCGACCTGGCCCTCGAGGAACCAGGAGCGTCCACCGACGCCGCCCTCGCGGGTTTCTTCTTCCTATGATGTTCCTGGGCAGGAGACCCCCGCTCAGAGGAACTCCGATGCTCAGGACCGGAGTCCCGGGACGTCGAAGCCTCTGACGAGGTCCGGGCCCGGCCGGACGCGGAGTCAGAGAAGATTCGTTCTTTTTGATGCTGCCGACTCCTCAACGCTTTTGAGGACATCTTGCCACACGGACCACAGATCATCGGGTCATGATCGGGTCCGAGGCAGCGGAGGCAGCAGTCGTATGTGTTGGTAAGAGACATACGTTTCTTACACCGATCACACTTTTTAAACCCGCTGGCAGCCATCGGGGGAAAAAGGGCCCCTGCGAGGTCAAAAGACAGGGCTGCCAGTGAAAAAGAAAAAATTGGCGCGAACGCTAGTCACGAAGGACAAAAACCGAAAAATAAAGAACGGACCCGATACCGGTGTAGTGGGTCCGGGCGGGAAAAGGATCCGGCGTTGAACCGAGAAAAGGATAGTAAATAAAAATAAACTTTTTCTGCGGCGATCACAAACAACGTCTGTAGGGTTCCGCGGAAAAAAGAAGACTGGGCAAGATGGCACTCTTGGGTGGGAAGGGGATCGCGCATGCGCGCTGCAATTCCCAAAGGCTTTCTTTGAAAGCTGGGGAAATTGCTCCGCGGGGGCTCCTTCGGTGCCGACGTCACCCATATGTGAGGACTGATTTCCTGCTTGGTCCTGGAGAATAACCGGTACCGGAGAATCAGTACCGGAGGGCATCGTAGGACAGAGTACCGGCATAGCAGACACCGATGCCGATGCTATCGGTACCGGTGCTGATACCGATGCCAGTGCTAGTGCCAGTACCGGCGGAGTTGTCTGTCGTGATACCAAGGGCGTTGGATGCCGCAAGGAAAGCCGCCAGACTGCGTTCCATGCTCAGAATTCTCTGGTCCATGGACGCCGCCAATGCCTGGAAGTCGGTACCGGTGGAAGCCACCGGTACCCCAGAGCATGGCACCAGGAGATCTGTCGAGGCCGAGCCATCTAGAACATCCTGGAACCCCGATAATGCTTTGGAAGCCGAAGCCTCCCGCCGGGATAATTTTGCCAGTACAGAATCCTCGAGGGCAACGTCAGAGGCATCTCGATGCTTAGAAGGAGATCTACCCTTCGACGACCGGCTGGATTTATATTTAGTTACCTGAGATCCACGGGAGGAAGAAGAAGCCCTGGAAGACGTCGATGCCACCGAAGCTGCATCAGAGGGAAACAGGGTACTGAGCTTGGCAGCTCGGTTCTGCCGACCTCTTTTAGACATCATGGCACAGGACACACAATCCGTGATGGAGTGGTCAGGACCTAAACATTTTAAACACCATTCATGGGTGTCGGTGATGGAAATGGTACCGCCACACTTGGTGCACTTTTTAAAACCTGAGGCAGGTTTTTCCATGTTAAGGAAGTTTTTGGGCCTAAGGCCCAAAAAGGCGGGTGCACCTGAAGAAAATAGAAAAAGAAATATATATATATTTTTTTAGAAATAGGAAAAGAAAGACCGGCGGTACTGGTAGAGCGTCGAAGAAGGCAGACGCGACCACAAAAAGAAATAAAGAAATTCTTCTGCGGTGACAGGAACACGACCTGCTGGCTCCGCGGAAAAAGAAGAACTGGAGAGAGGTAGTTGGGGAAGGCGGGAAGGCAGCACGCAGGCGCTGTGGGATGCTCCCAAAAGCATTCTAATTGGACACTGGGGAGCGTTCCCGCGCAGGCTCCGTCGGTACCGACGATACCCATATGTGATGACTACATTCCTGCTTGTTCCTGGAGATATCATTATATCATCGGCATAGATATGGTAGCTGACATTGAAGCTCTGGATGGTTGCACAGAGGGGTTGAATGTAAATATTGAAAAGGAGTGAGGAGAGTGCTGATCCTTGGGATACTCCTTATGGCAGAGTGTAGGAGGATGATGTGCGAGTTCCAATTTTTATCTGTTGGCTGCTTTGTGACAGCTAGGAGTGGATCCATTTGAGCGATTTGCCTTGTACTCTGAAGTCATGGAGCTGGTTCAGTAAAGTTTGATGAGATATATGTCAAAAGCTGCAGAGGCGTCCAGAAAACAGCAGAATAAAGTTGTTGGAGGTTTTTTCTGTTCCTTTGATGAGAGTATTCAGTAGCGAGGTCATTAAGGTTTCCACACTGTATTGAGGGCAGAAACCATGTTGATACTGGTCTAGTGGTGTGTGTTGATCAATATGTTCTTGAAGCTGGGTCTGGACAGCCTTTTCTATGATTTTTGCCAGGAACAGTATTGCCGGCTATTGGTCTGTAGGAGGCGGATGAGCTAGTGTCTAGGTTGGGCTTCTTGAGGAAGGGTGTGATGGAGGCTCATTTGAGTAGTGAAGGGAAGGAGGCTTGTGCGAGGGAGGTTTGTAGTACAGCTGAGATGAATGGTAGAAAATGCTTTCTGGTGGCTTTCACCCATGATACCAGACATGGGTCAAGCGGGTAGGTGGTTGTATTGATATGCATGATTATTCCATCAAGTTCGTCAAGGAAGATGGCTCTGAAGGCAGTCCAGGATTGTGAAGGCATGTTTATGTCAGCCGGAAGGGTGAGCATGCTGGTAGTGGTGGAGCTGTGCCTGGCTTGTAGGTAGTCTGCCATGTCTCGGGGGTTCAGAGTGTTGTCCTGGTGTGACTGGGTGGGGTCTCTGGTGAGAGATTTGACTAGTTCAAAAAGCTCCCTAGGATTGTTGATGGCACGGAGGAAAGTGCTGTAATAATATTCCTGTTTAGCCTTGATGATCAAGCTACAGTATGTACTTAGCATGTCTAGGGAGCTGGTACGTAGCTGTGGGTCCTTTGACTTCCTCCATTGGCGTTCGACGTGATGCAGTTCCCGCTTTTGCTCTTTTAGCTCTGCGGAGTACCTGGGTGCAAGGCATCGACATTTTGTGGGGGTGCGATGGCGTCTGCAGAGATGATGGTGTTCCATTTGTCAACCAGCGTTTCCAGGTCAATGTCAGCTGGGATGTTAGCCGGTCTGGTAGGGTTTTGTGGAGGAATAATTGTTCGTTGAAGTTGATGAACCTTTTTGTCACATGGGTGGATTCCCATGGAGGGTAGCTAAAGTGTGGATGTGGTAGCGTGAAGGATACGAGGTGATTGTCTGACAGGGGACTGGAGTTATTGCAGATGGAACAGATTTTGCTGTGCTGAGGAAGATGTTGGGGAAGAAGATAATGTTGAGTATCCCGCCCTTGCAGTCAGTTGGTGTGGTTATGAGTTGGGTGTAGTGCAGGTCAGTTATAGCTTGGAGGAATGTGGAGCTTTGACTGTTGGAGGTTGCGGGGAGGTTCAGGTCCCCAAGGAGGATGTGTCTTTGGGTGGAATTGTGGGAGCAGACTGCTTCACGTAATATGTCTAGACCAGAGGTACTCAAATCCAGTCCTGGAGGGCTGCAAACCAGTCAGGTTTTCGGGATATCCCTAATGAATATGCATGAGATGTATTTGCATGCACTGCCTCCATTGTATTTGAATCTATCTCATGCATATTCATTAGGGATATCCCGAAAACCTGACTGGTTTGCGGCCCTCCAGGACAGGATTTGAGTACCTCTGGTCTATACCTTCTGCTCTGTTGTGAGGGGCTCTATAGGTTAGGTGGATGATGAAGTGCTTATTTGATACTGTGAGGATGTCACTGGTGTGTGTAGAGCTGGTGGTTGTAGTGGTGAAGTTCAGGTTCCTGTTAGCGAGTATGCAAATACCTTTCTCTGTTGGCACCTCTGGGGCAGTTATGGATGGTGTGTGTGGTTGTATTGAGCTGGTTGAGCAAGACGTTGTCATTATTGGTGAACCATGTCTCAGTGATGAACATGAGGTCTATCCCGTTGTCTGTGATGTAATCTGAGAGAGTTTGTATCTTGTTGTGGGCAGAGCGCACATTTATTAGAGCGCATTTGATAGTGTTTTGGGGATGTTGGTGACCTGAGCAGGTGGGGGGTGGTGGAGAGGTTCCAGTTTCAATTGAGATGAGGCGTCTCGGCATTTTGTTGGAGTCTGCGGTGAGTGGGAGCCTTGGTTTGGGTGAACTGAATTTCATGGTTTGGATGATGGGGATTGGACGAGAGTCCGGTAAGAGCGCTGTGTGCCCGCCTAGAAAAAGGATGGAAAGGTCCAGGAGAGTAAGCCAGATGTGAGTGTAAGGCATGTCTGCTGTGAGCTTGGGGGTGTGCGTGAGTTGCGTGGTAGCGCTCCTGCGTTAGGGTGTGTATGAGGTAAATCTTGCTGGAGCGGGGCACTGTTTTGGATTCCCTCGGTGAGTAGGTCTCGATCCTCGCTAGGTCCATGCTAAGGGCCTCGCCTAAGGGCCCTTTGGCATGGCTCTTAGGCGTAGGTGCCTTGGGAGAGCTGAGATTAAAAGTGCTCTGTGGCCTCTAGCAAATGATGTGATCAGTGGGGAGAAGCTTACCTCCATGCTAATTGTGCAGTGGAGTCTGTATTGCAGCAAAGTCCTGGTGGAGATGTCTGTGCATAGAAAGTCCGATGTCCGAGTGAAGCCTGTGTATGAGTGATATGTAGTCCTGCAATCCTTTGTTAGTGTCTTGGGATAGATTTGCCTTTTACATAGCTATAGCTTCATTCCATTCGTCTTTCTCCTTCCTTCATTCTTCAGTCTCCCTCTTTTCACTATTCTACTTACTTTCCATTTCCTAACCTTACTTTTCTAGTCCTTCCATTCCACATCTGTCTCATTCCTTTGTTTGCATCCTATTCCCCCCCCCCCAACGTCTTTCACCCATTTTCTAGTCCCCCGTTTCCACCCTTTGTACTCATCTCCTCCCCAGCCTCATTTTCCACCTTCTGCTTCTTATCCCTTAATCAGCTCTAACTCATTGCCTAGCACTTATCCTTTCTCTACCACAGGCCCTTTATTGTCTTACCCGCATCCAGACTTCCATTTTCTCTTTCACCACCTTCAAGAAAGACCTGTCCCTTCCTGTGGCTCTCATCCACTTTATAGCCCCTCTATCCTTTTCAACTGCTCCCCAAACCCTCCAGGTCCTTCAAACCTTCTCCCCTCCCATATTTCTGCACTTGGTCTCACAACCCTACTCGTACCCCTCACCCAATCACCTTGTCTTCACTGTCCTCCTAATCTCTAGTCAATTTCTTAGTCCCTCTTCTCACCCAGCAACTCCAAGTCCCCAAACTCCCAATACCTAGCCTATCTCAGAGTCAGATTCCCTGCTTTCCAACATTCTATGTCTCTAGTACCTACTCTCCTGTCTCAGACTCCCTTCCCCAGCACCCACCCATTTACTTCCTTCTCTAATATTCACAAAATTTGTCTTTTCTCCTTCTTAACACAGCATGCGTTCTTATACACCTCCCTCTCAACCTTCACCTGATTTACTTTGCTTCTTTCTCACTCTCCACAATATCTGTCCTCCTGTCCCTGCTCATTCCTCCAGCATCTCCCTCTTTTTCCCACCTCGACTGTAGCATTTTCCAGCATCAGTCCCCTTTCAGTGCCAGAACCCCAAGCTCTTGTATTAGCTCCCTTCCAGTCCCAACTAACCACCGACAGGGCCCTTCCAGTTCCAGCCCATTTCCAGTCCCATCCCCCCAGCCCCACTATCAGCTTATTTCCAGTCTCCCAAGCCCCCCAATATCAGCCCACTTCCAGTCTCAGTCCCCCAAGCCCCAGTATCAGCCCATTTCCAGTCCCAGCCTCCCACCAGCCCCAGTATCAGCCCATTTCCAATCCCCTAGCCCCCCAGTCCCAGTATCAGCCCAATTCCAGTATCAGTCAGCCTCTGAATAAGCCCATTTCCAGTCCCCCAGCCCTAGTATCAGTCCACTGCCACCCCCTCCCCCCATCAGCACAGCCACGGAAGCATTTGCTTTTGTTCCCGTGGCTATGCTTAGAGCATAAATACAACCACAGGAGCAATAGCAAATGCTGAAGTGGCTGTACTGAGCTTTAATTCAGCCATGGGAGCAAAAGCAAAAGATCTTACAGCTGTGTTTATGTTTAAAACAGCCGTGGCTGTGGAGTTAGAGGGCAGGCTGGAACTGCTTCCCGCACCCCTACTGTGGTGCGCCCTAAGCCAGTGTCTCACTGGCTCACCTCTTAAGCTGGCCCTGCTAAAGGTATGAAAGGCTGAAAGACAAATACAGCCCTGCATATTTGCTTATCTTTTTCTAATTTGTTTTGGACCTAGTAGTATGCTCCTGATTCTTTGTACATCCAAAACTAGGGCTCTGATTTGATGCCATTGTATATCCCCTCCATCCCAACATATCCAGTTTGGCCACTGTAGAAATAATTCCAGGCTAGGAGCCATGCACTAGGGCACCTTCCGGTAGCCTGCAATCATAGGCTCTGAATCCAGTCACCAGGTGTCAAAATTAGACAATGACCATGAAACACTCTCCACCCCGTCACAACATCCCATCTCCTGCTGACCTAGCAGCAGAAGATCCACCTTGGAAATCAAACTGAAGTCAATCTGAAGGGGCTGGAAGACAGGAAGAAAATGTTTATCCTCATTTTCATCGACATATCCGCTGCATTTGACACGGTCCATCACTTAACCCTCCTGAACAAGCTGGAATCAATTGGAATTTTAGGAACCGCCTTGAAATGGTTCTCCTCTTATATAACAGGCAGAAAGCCACAGGTCCAGTTCAACGGTGAGAAAGCTGAACCGTTCATCCAAACACAAGGCATTCCTCAGGGCTCGGCACTCTCGGCGCTACTTTTTAACATTTACATGCAACCACTCAGTGAAATATTCAGGAAATATGGCATAAACTACCACATATACGCAGACGATATCATGCTGTACACCCAACTAGAGACCACCGACCCGAACTACGCCCAGCTTGAAACCTGCATGGGAGAGATGTCGGGATGGCTACAACAAAATAACATGTCGATTAATCATAAGAAGACCGAAGTAATGTTTATATCAAATACCTTGGGCTTCGAACCACCTCCAACAATTACATTGTGCAACAATACATACAATACTAAGAAAGAAATAAAATATCTGGGAGTCACAATTGATAACAAACTGAAAATGGAAAAACACCTCAACAACACCAACAAAGCCATCTTCCACAAACTTAAAGTGCTACGACCCCTGCGTAACATACTAGATCCGTGCGATTTCCGATCAGTTGCTCAGGCTCTCATCATGCCCCACCTGGACTACTGCAACGCCATCTTGCAGGGGCTACCAAGGAAAACAACCAACATACTACAGATGGCCCAACACGTAGCAGCAAGGATCATCATGAGAACTAGCGTCACCGAACATATCACACCTGTATTGATGGAACTACACTGGCTTCCAGTCGTTGCAAGGATTCAATACAAAACATTGGTAACTACATTCAAGTTAATTCACAACCTGGCCCCCTCATTCCTCTCCACCCTGATCTCCATGCAACCTACAACCAGAAGCAGGAGAACCATTAACTCTGACACACTAAGAGTTCCAAACAGCTTTAGGCACGTAAAGGTCAGTACTAGTCGCAGAGCGTTCTCCTTATCTGCCCCCACGTTATGGAACCAGCTCCCACACGAGCTGAGAGAAATTAAAGACATAAGCAACTTCAGAAAACAACTGAAGACGCACCTGTTCAATTGTCATTATACCAGATGAAAATCCAAAAGGACAAAAGAAATTGAATTGCTGTATGTACAAATGTAAATAGATGGTGGTTAGTGCCTGTGTAAATGTATGATAATAACTAAGGTCTTTATATGGACCCGCATATGTGTGCTGTGTATTCCCCCTGATCTCTCTATCTAATCCCCAAATAATTTTGCCTGTAATTTATGACAAATCCCGTACTTGTAATCAAACCGCTTCTGATCGCTGGAAGGAGCGGTATATAAGTCCTTACTAAATAAATTACTAAATAAATCTGGCTGGCATGAGAATTTGTTTTTAAACAAACTCAAGAACCAGTGTGATTCTTCAGTGTATTCAAGATGCTGCTACGATGAATTACACATGTGAAACATTTATTATCACATACTATCAGGACTTATGATGCCAGATCTGTAAATCCCTGGCACCAAGACGGGAATTTGGGTTTTTGGTAAAAAGAAACACTCCAAATTCTTGTTTCTTATACTTACTTAATTTTATTTGGTCCAACATGTATTACTCTACTTGAGGTATCCGGATGGAAATAGATCCAGTCTGATTCTAATGAGCAGCACTTCATGTCTTGAATTCCATTCTTCGCCTGATCAGAACAAAGAACTGCATAATGTAATCTTCAGATTTTCTTTTTTTTTACTAATTTCACTTGCTGGTTAAACCCATCCCATGAAAAATGTATGAGAGTGCAGCCAAGGGCCCCACACCAGGCAGACTGAATTTTAAATGCAGCATAGATTTTTGGATGTATCTTCAGTCCCTTGATCAAGTCAAGTAACTGGAAGACAGTGGGTTGCTTGGTGTAGACCAGGGGTCTCCAATTCCAGTCCTGGAGGACACCAAACCAGTCAAGTTTTCGGGACATCCCTAATGAATATGCATAAGATATATTTGCATACACCACCCCCCATTGTATTCAAATTTGTCTCATGCATATTCATTAAGGATATCCTGAAAACCTGACTGGTTTGGTGCCCTCCAGGACTGGAGTTGACCTCTGGTGTAAACCAATAGTCTTCTGCAAATGAAGAAAAAAAATACCCTGCAGTGTGTCCAAGGACAGAAAAACATTTCGAAAATCTATATCCCAGCCACAAAATATATTTTATAATTTTTTGCTCAATTTTGTTATTTTTTGTCATATGTTAATGTTTTAGTAACATAGTAAAATGACAGATAAATCAGCCTAGCCCATCTAGTTGGCCCAAGGTGATTAGGGTTGCAACTGCTGTTATATGCAGGTTACTTTCCTTTTATTTAGGGTTGTAATTGTTGCTCTGTGCAGGTAAAACCTTCTATTTTGGTTTGCATTTCATCTAATTTCTTCCTTTCCCTCTTTCTATGCATTCGTCCTTTCGATCTTCTTTGGTCTTTTTTTTTTTTTTTTTTTTTTTAACTGCATGGCCCGTTAGCAGGTGCAAAATTTTATACATTCAGGCATCCATGATTTTTCCATTTCTGAATGTACCCAGGCAATAAGGAAATGGAAAAATGTGGCTAATAATGAAAAGAGTTAAAATAAACAGTAAAGCAAAGCTTCTTACTTACAACAGTTGTTCTCTAAAAATAGCAGTTTACCAGTCAGGCTTGTCATGTAACAATGCTCAACACTGGCTAGATTCTTCCACAGCTTTCTTAAAAGAGCAAAAGCCCTTCATTGACCATGCCTGGTAGTTCCCAAGACAGTAGGCCTATGATTCCCTTAAGTTTCATATAAAAAGTTTTACGTGGGCAAGAAAGCATGGTTACTCACCTGTAACAGGTGATCTCCGGGAACAGCAGGAATTTAGTCTTCACTTATGGATATCGTCGGTACTGACGGAGCCTGCGTGGGAACGTTCCCCAACGTCCAATAGGAAAGCTTTTGGGAGCATCCCACAGCGCCTGCATGCTGCCTTCCCCCGCCTTTCCCAACTGTCCCTCTCCAGTTGAGTTTAAAGCTGAGACAAAGAGAGAGAGGGAAAGAGAGAGAGATACAACTCCTAGGGGAGGTGGGTGGGTTGTGAAGACTAAATTCCTGCTGTTCCCGGAGATCACCTGTTACAGGTGAGTAACTATGCTATCTCCAGGAACAAGCAGGAATGTAGTCTTCACATATGGGGACTCCCTAGCTGCAGAGGCCAGGGAGAAGGCCCCAAAAGTTGTGTGCCCTGTGAAAGGGCTCCACTTCCCCCCATGGATCTCTGGCATCTTACCAGGGATGGTGGGTAGGAGTTGATTAAGTATGGAACAGGTGTTGGAGAACAGCCTGACCAAACAAGGCATCCCGGCGGGAGTCCTTGTCTAAGCAGTAATGGGCTGTGAAGGTATGAACCGAAGCCCAAGTAGCTGCTCGACAGATGTCGTCGATAGACACAGAGTGAAGATGAGCCATAGAGGCTGCCATGGCTCTCACATTGTGAGCTGTGACATGGCCTTCAAGAGGAAGGTTCTTACTCTCATAGGCAAAAGAAATACACTGTGCAATCCAACTGGACAGTGTTCTTTTGGAGACTGGAAGTCCCAAATGACTAGGATCAAAAGCAAAAAGAGTTGAGAGGACTTTCTATGTTGCTGTGTCCTTTGCAAGTAAAAGGCCAAAGCCCTTTTACAGTCCAAAATATGAAGATTCCTTTCTGCATTTGAGGCGTGAGACCTTGGGAAGAATACAGGAAGGTAAACCGCTTGGTTTAAATGAAAAGGTGACACCACCTTTGGCATAAAGTGTGAATGAGTCCTAAGGACTACCTTATCATGATAGAACCTTGTATAAGGAGGATCAGCTACCAAAGCTTGCAATTCACTGATGCGACGAGCTGATGTGATTGCAGTAAATAAGATGACCTTCCAGGAAAGGAATTTCAAAGAGATAGTAGCTAATGGTTCAAAAGGCGGCTTCATGAGCTGCCCAAGAACCAGATTGAAGTCCCATGCCACCGGTAGTGGCTTAATGGGAGGCTTAGTTAAAAGACGGCCTCTCATAAATCTCGCTGTGAGAGGATGAGAGGAAATAGGTTATCCATTTAGAAGCCTGAAAGAAGCTGCAATAGCACTCAAATGAACTCTCACTGAATTGGTCTTAAGCCCCGCATTAGAAAAATGAAGGAGATACTCCAGTAATAATTCCAGAGGTATCGCTAGAGGGTTAAGACCCTTCTGCGAGTACCATATTGTGAGCTCCAGCAGCAGAGCTAGAATGGGAACAAACTTTGGAACAGACAGAGGAACAAGGAGGACTGATAGCTTAGAAGGACTGATAGCAGAGAGACCGAGAGTGATTTAAGCAGTCCTGAGAACCGGCCAGGGAAAGCTTCAGCTGAAAAGGTACAGAGAACTCAAACCCAAAGACAACAGGAAAGCTACTCTCAGTTACAGCCTTATGTTGAAGGTAACTGGAGAGAAAAGCCACGCAGAAAGTCAGTTTGGGAGTGCCCAGAAGCTTTGGTGAGAGGAAGGTACAAATCTCTGAACTCTGCTGATATTGAAGAGGCACTGCCGAGTAAACCTTACAGGCAAAAGCTAGACAGCGGTCTCTGTAAAAGGAACAGGGAGAAAACAAAGAATACCAGTTTTCTCTGGGATAGTAAAGCTCTCCGGGACTCTCTTAAAGGTAAAGAGAATTGTTTTAAATCCCTGTGTGAATGTGTTTCCATGTATCCAGCGGAGGAAGGGCTG
Organism: Ichthyophis bannanicus; assembly: GCA_033557465.1. Taxonomy (NCBI): domain Eukaryota; kingdom Metazoa; phylum Chordata; class Amphibia; order Gymnophiona; family Ichthyophiidae; genus Ichthyophis; species Ichthyophis bannanicus. Next base: position 618,097,684 of record CM066036.1, read on the forward strand.
GAGGATATGCAAGTTGAATCCATAGATGAATGTATAAATGATGAGCCTATGGATTGTACGCTGACTATAGCAGATAATGTGGAATCACTTTGCTGAGTTGGATGTATAAAGCTGTAGGAACAGCATTGAGAAGCAAAGTGAGCACTGCTGCCTTTGAAAAGAAATGTTTATTGACTCCTGTGTTAAAGGACTGTATAGTGAAAGCTGGAAGAAAAAGGAGTTATTTATCTGCAGTTCCTAATTTACTTTTCTTTGTACCAGAAGCATGGTTATTTTGTCCTATGTTCTTTGTGCTTACCAAACCCCGGGACGGGGAAATAAAACCTCATTTTGACCTTACTACTTTTGGTTACATCTATTCCTCTGCTTGGGGAGTGTTTGGGACTTCATTACCCAGAGGGTGTGTACTACTACGCCTGCACAACCCCCACTTCCTGTCTCAGGATATTCACCAGCCTGACCCTCTCTGCATGCCCTAGGACCCAGGGTAGGCCACTGGTGACAAGATTGGCGTAGTTGGCAGGATTTTTGCACAAGATAAGGACATTTAAAAGAAAGGAAAACCTCAGGAGATACCAGCTTTGAAAGAGGAAGACGTTCTGCTATCCTGAAAAGAAGGAAAAGACGGACTGGATTCGTCAGCAGACTGACCTGGAGGACAAAGAAACCTTTCTCAGTGCTGGAATCTACACTGTGCTCAGGTAATAGTAGGTGGGCACGGGAGTAGAAGGATTCAGTGAGAAAGGGGGAACATCTGTACTGCAGATAGGAGGCAGAAAAAAGGTTTTGTGTGCCACACTTGGTGGGCCTGTTTTTTTTTCTCTGTCCCTGCAGGAAAACCCGAGATGGATCCACGAGACGTCATGAGCTGGATGAACACCCAGTGGGAAAAACAAAGCGAGCTGGCGAGGCTGACCCAAGAGCGGACTGCTGCAGCAATGGTGGCGCAACAGCAGCCACTCCTGGAACTATTAGAGGTTTTGGTAAAAAAGTCTAAGGATCCAGAGGAGACTATTCCCTCAATGCGGAAGGGGGTAGGACTACCTGAATTTAGTGCGCTTGCACTAGGACAGCTGACTGACCATGATAATTTTGATGACTTTGCGGATGCGTTTGAACGCATTGCTGAGGCAGCTAAATGGCCGGTAGATCAGTGGGCCATAAGGTTTGCCATATCCCTGACAGGGGAGGCTTTGGCAGCCTATAAAACGATGCCCGCTGTTCTAGCGTCAAATAATCTGGAGGTGAAAAATGCTGTAAGAGATAGGTTGGGGTTAACACCCACACATTACAGGCATATGTTTAGAGAAGCCAGGCTAATGCCTAGAGAGACTCCTAAAGCTCTGTTTCAGAGGTTGAAAGGACTGGCTATGAAGTGGCTTGCTCCGGAGAGGAGGACGGTTGATTCCATAATGGACACCATCATCCTGAAGCAATACCTAGAAGCCGTGCCTCCTGAAGCAAAGGCTTTTCTGATGCTCCAAAAATGCCATTCCACTGAGGAAGCGGCCGACCTCACTGAGTGCTACTTTGAGGCGGAGTTGGCCGGGACCTCAAGAGGAAGTGTTTTGAAGGTGGCTGGCATTAACAACCTTTGGAGATTAGAAAAGACCCCGAAGGTTAAAGTATCTGATGGATATACTGCAAAGTCTTTTTCTAAAGGCAAATGTTATAATTGTGGCCAGGTTGGACATTTCCGTAGGGATTGCAAGGTACGAACTGCCCTAGTGTCAGGAGGTGAGAATCACATTGGGGAAGGCTTCCTACTGAAAGTCCAAGTACAGGGCATAGAGGCTCTGGCGCTGCTGGACTTGGGGGCAGACCAGAGCATGGTCTCGCAAAAGCTGTGGCAGACCATTAATGCCCATACCCGGTCTACCCTGAGTCAAGCAGAAGGACGGGTGAAAGTGAGGTGTGTGCATGGGGCATCCTCATATTACCCTTTATACAAAGTATCGGTGAAAGGGCTAGGCACTAATGAGGAGGTACAGGTGGCCATAGTCCCTCGGCTCCCGTATGAGGTTGTTCTAGGCGAGATTGGCCGCCATTTTTAAAAGGAATGGAGAAAGGCCTTGTGGAAAAACCGGGCCCAGTCCCTGCTAAAACCCTGGAAGAAACTCCGATAGTAGGTAGGGTACAGCAAGAGGCCCCAAAAACAGAAGCCTTAGCGAAGAAAATCCCTAGTCCCTTATTCGTAAAACCCCGGAAGGATAGCTCCCAGTCTAAGCCACGGGAGGGGGATGGGTCCTTGAAGCAGAAGAAGTTTGTTTTGCGATTCTGTAAGGTGTCCCCTCAGGCTCAAAGTCCTCAGAAGGCTTCTGAAGCTGCTGCTGGCTATGATCTATTCAGTGCAGAGGATGCTATAGTCCCAAAAGGAGGGAAAGCCCTCATAGATACCGGTTTGCAGATACAAATTCCTGAAGGCTGCTATGGGCGGATAGTGTCGCGATCCGGTTTAGCAGTCAAGCATTTTCTTGACGTCGGCACCGGGGTAATAGATCCTGACTACCGCGGGGCAGTAAAAGTCTTACTCTTTAATTTTAGTAAAGAAGACTTTGAGGTTAAAACGGGCGAACGAATCGCTCAATTAATTTGTGAGCGGGTAGGCTTCCCATCAGTAGAAGAGGTACCCTCACTGACTTCTACCAATCGAGGAGTGGGTGGTTTTGGATCTACTGGGTTGGGGGAGGTAAAAAGCCTAACAGCTTTGGCCGAAGAAAAAAAGGAGGAGGACCTAGGCCCACAACCAGCGGACTGGAAAGAACATCTGGAGCCACGAATAGGCGCGGATCTGTCGCCACAACAGCGACAGGAGTTAGCGAGGGTGTTGACAAAGTTTTCTGATGTCCTAACGACGGTGCCGGGCAAGACCCATATCGTGGCACATGAAATTGTTACTACACCCAGGAAGATAATTAGGCAACGGCCGTATAGGTTACCCGAGGCCAAAAAGAAAGAGGTGATAGCTCAAGTGAGAGAGATGATAGATATGGGAATAGTGGAAGAATCAAAGAGCCCTTGGTCTAGCCCAATTGTGTTGGTGCCGAAGCCTGACGGAACGCTCTGTTTTTGTATTGATTTTCGGCAGGTTAATAGTATCTACCAATTCGATGCATACCCTATGCCCAGAATTGATGACCTGTTGGACCGCTTAGGCCAAGCGTGCTATTTAACTACGCTAGATCTCACAAAGGGATATTGGCAAATTCCGCTAACTCGTGAATCGAAACCCAAAACAGCATTCAGCACGCTGGTAGGGTTATATCAATTTCGCCGGATGCCGTTCGGGTTACACGGCGCAGCAGCTACATGTCAACGGCTTGTGGACCAGGTGTTAAGGCCCCACCACAAATATGCACTAGCGTATATGGATGACGTGATCATCTATAGTAGTACCTGGGCTGAACACCTGTCCCGAGTAGCGGCGGTCTTACATGCCATAAGGAAGGCCGGTTTAACCCTGAACCCCGGGAAATGTTTATTCGCGAGTAGGGAGGCCAAATATTTGGGTCACGTAGTGGGAAACGGACTAGTAAAGCCCTTGGCTAGTAAAATTGATAGTGTCAGGAATTTTCCCCGACCGTCCGACAAGAAGCATGTGCGCAGCTTCTTAGGTCTTATAGAATATTATCGCCGATTTATCCCTAGATTTGCCGAAGAAAGCGGAATATTCACTGAGATGCTTAAGAAGAACGCGCCCAATAGTGTAAAGTGGACCCCAGAGGCGGAGAAAGCCTTTATAGCGCTAAAGGAAAAGCTCTGTAGAGCTCCTGTTCTGAGGGGAGTTGATTTCAGGTTACCCTTTATAGTACAGACCGACGCCTCGGAAACCGGATTAGGGGCAGTCATGTCACAAAGGTTTGAGGGGGTAGAGCACCCTGTCACCTACCTCAGTAGGAAGATATCAGGCGCCGAGAAAAATTACTCTACGGTGGAAAGGGAATGCCTTGCTATTAAATGGGCCGTGGAGGCATTGAGGTTCTACCTCACGGGGCGCAGATTTCTTCTGGTCACTGACCACGCTCCTTTGAAGTGGCTCAGTCACATGAAAAATAGTAATGCCCGATTAACAAGATGGCACTGAGCATTACAAGCTTTTAACTTTGATGTGCAGCATAGGGCAGGGAAGTTACATGGCAACGCTGATGCTTTGGCTAGGATTACGTGCTGGCAGACTAAAAGGTCAGCAGCCCGTAATATCTTAAGGGGGGGGGATATGTAATGGGCAAGATCTGTCCCTTGCTATGCAGTCAGAGGAAACTGAGGGAAGTACGTCAGATTCTGACAGCCAAGCAAAGCACATGGCTGCAGGTTGCCAGGGGAGATATAAACAAACCCAGCCACGAGTGCAGCAGCCCCGCCCAAGTTGCAAACAATCCCCGTGCCCTGAGTGTAATAGGAATCACCTGGGTGGGGGAGGAACGAAGCTAAGCCCTAAGGAAGATAAAAAGCACTCATTAGAAAGCAGTGAGAGTTCTGGAAGGAGAACGAGTTCTGGAAGGAGAACGAGTTCTGGAAGGAGAACGAGCTCTGGAAGGAGGACGAGTTCTGGAAGGAGGACGAGTTCTGGAAGGAGAACTGGATCTGGATTTGGATCTGAGAGGAGTTCTGGTGGAGCAGCTGTGAGCTCCAGCAGCAGAGCTAGAACGGGAACAAACTTTGGAACAGACAGAGGAACAAGGAGAGCAGTTAGAAGGACTGATAGCAGAGAGACCGAGAGTGATTTAAGCAGTCCTGAGAACCGGCCAGGGAAAGCTTCAGCTGAAAAGGTACAGAGAACTCAAACCCAAAGACTACAGGAAAGCTACTCTCAGTTACAGCCTTGTGTTTGAAGGTAACTGGAGAGAAAAGCCACGCAGAAAGTCAGTTGGGGAGTGCCCAGAAGCTTTGGTGAGAGGAAGGTACAAATCTCTGAACTCTGCTGATATTGAAGAAGCACTGCCGAGTAAACCTTACAGGCAAAAGCTAGACAGCGGTCTCTGTAAAAGGAACAGGGAGAAAACAAAGAATACCAGTTTTCTCTGGGATAGTAAAGCTCTCCGGGACTCTCTTAAAGGTAAAGAGAATTGTTTTAAATCCCTGTGTGAATGTGTTCCCATGTATCCAGCGGGGGAAGAGCTGGAGGATATGCAAGTTGAATCCATAGATGAATGTATAAATGATGAGCCTATGGATTGTACGCTGACTATAGCAGATAATGTGGAATGACTTTGCTGAGTTGGATGTATAAAGCTGTAGGAACAGCATTGAGAAGCAAAGTGAGCACTGCTGCCTTTGAAAAGAAATGTTTATTGACTCCTGTGTTAAAGGACTGTATAGTGAAAGCTGGAAGAAAAAGGAGTTATTTTTCTGCAGTTCCTAATTTACTTTTCTTTGTACCAAAAGCATGGTTATTTTGTCCTAAGTTCTTTGTGCTTACCAAACCCCGGGACGGGTAAATAAAACCTCATTTTGACCTTACTACTTTTGGTTACATCTATACCTCTGCTTGGGGAGTGTTTGGGACTTCATTACCCAGAGGGTGTGTACTACTACGCCTGCACAACCCCCACTTCCTGTCTCAGGATATTCACCAGCCTGACCCTCTCTGTATGCCCTAGGACCCAGGGTAGGCCACTGGTGACAAGATGGTAAACCTTTTCCACTTGAATGCATAAGAGCGTCTTGTGGAAGGCTTCCTGGAAGCATAAAGGATATCCTTTACCTGCTGAGTAAGGTTAAGACCGTGAAGTTCTAGGCTTTCAGCAACCAGGCCCTGAGATGCAGAGACTGGGGATTCGGATGCCACAGCATCCTGTCCTCTTGAGAAAGGAGATTTGGAACAGATCCTAACTCCAGAGGCGGAGCTTGAGAGAGATGTAGGAGCAGAGGGTACCACATTTGGTGTGGCCAATGTGGAACTATGAGAATCATATGACCTCTGTCTCTCTGAAGCTTGAACAGGGTTTTGGGAATTAGGGGAATGGGTGGAAAGGCATACAGGAAGTCCTGGCCCCAAAGGAGGAGGAAAGCATCCTGGCCTGACAACCCTGAGCCGGAATTCTGGAACAGAACCGGGGATGTTTGGCATTCAGCAGACTTGCAAAGAGGTCTATGTCCGGGGTTCTCCAAATTTAAAAAGTTTTGGCCACTTGGTCTGCATGGAGAGACCATTCGTGTGGAAGCAGAACTCAACTGAGTCTGTCTGCCCAAGAGTTTTGAATGTCTGGAAGATACACCGCAAGGAGATGAATCTGATGCTCTCTGGTGAGGGCCCATAGTCGCAAAGCTTCATTGCAGAGTGACAGAGAGCCTGTTTCGCCCTGCTTGTTCACATAGAACATGGCTACTTGATTGTCCGTTTGAACTAGGCCTGTCTTGTAGCTGAGCAGGGCGTGGAATACTCAAAGAGCAAGGAAAATTGCTCTGAGTTCCAGGAGATTGATGTGTAGATAGGTCTCCTGTGGAGTCCAGGTACTCTGGCTAGAGAGGCCTTGCTGGTGGGCTCCCCAACCCACCTGTCAGGCATCTGTTGTTAGAGTGGCTTGGGGTGGGGGTTGCTGAAAAGGAGACCCCACCAAAAGGTTTTGGGGTGACTGCCACCATTGAGGGACAAAATAAGGCGATCTGAATTTGCTATTTTGTCTGACAGGCAACCTGATGCCTGAGTCCACTGAGTGGATAAAGTCCACTGGGCTGCCCTTATATGGAGGCGAGCATAAACCCACTGTGAACCCACTGTTTTTTGTTGGATCAGTTAGGGCCTAGTAGCAGCAATTAAAGTTTGAATTTAAAACACAGAGGAGAACTTTCTGGTTACATTTCATACCCAGCAGAGAGCTTGTAGTTTAAATTTAATAGTCACTCAGGGCCAAGTAACAGCAAAGTACTTTTAGTTTAAATTTAACACACGGAAGAGAGCTTTCTGGTTACATATGGAACCCAGAAGAGAGCTTTCTGGTTACATATGGAACCCAGAAGAGAGCTTGTAGTGTACATTTAATAGTCACTCAGAGCCTAGCATCAGAAAAGTACTTTTAGTTTTAAAACACAGAAGAGAGCTTTCTGGTTAAATTTAGTACCCAGCAGAGCTTGTAGTTTAAATTTCATAAGAAGTTAGAGCCTAGCAGCAGCTAAGAGCTATAATTTAAATCAAATCAGAATTTAGCTTACCTCAGCAGCACAAGACAGGGTACTATGTAGCAGCCCTCTTTTAATAAGTGTTATTTCCCTCCCTCCCTTCCCACACCCACCCACCCCTGGGATAATCATAGCTTTATAGGTACTTATACATCTTAAAAGACAGGAGGTGCTTTCAGTTGAAGCTCATTACCCAAATCAGTCATACACTAACGACCTGAGATTAATTAAACTTCAGGTGAACAAGGCATATTAAACGTATTAGGTACAGTTTTATTGGTATAAATACCCATAGCAACCCCTAGTAAGTAAGAACTTAAAGATCTAGACACAAACTTCAAACTAAGATGCAGACAGCAGTCCAGCAGCGGGATGGGGGCTTTCCAGTCTTTTGCATTGAGTGTCACATGTATGATTTTCTCCCAGTTGGTGAGAGGTCTTACGTGTGCAAGGAGCTCTTTGCTCTCAGGGAACAAGTCCGTTCTCTAGAGGCTAAAGTAGCAGACTTGGAAAACATAAGACAGACAGAGAGGTACATAGACGAGACCTACAGGGATATAGTCCTGAAGTCCCACCTCTAGTCTGGCAGCACCCCTGCTGCCATGGAGGAGAGAGGTCACGTGACAGGAGAGCATCACCCTGGTGTGGCAGGAAGTGATCCTGTAACTAGGACCTGTCCTCCAGGTGATGTAAAACCCTCTCGCACCGAGGAAGTTTCTCCAGGGCCATGTGCCCATGAGGGAAGGGTTAGGACAGCCGTTATAGTTGGTGATTCGATCATTAGGCATGTAGATAGCTGGGTGGCTGGTGGACGTGAGGATCGCCTGGTAACATGCCTGCCTGGTGCGAAGGTAGCGGACCTCACGCGCCACCTAGATAAGGTCTTAGATAGTGCTGGGGAGGAGTCTGCTGTCTTGGTACATGTCGGTACCAATGACATAGAAAAATGTGGTAGGGAGGTTCTGGAGGCTAAATTTAGGCTTTTAGGTAGGAAGTTGAAATCCAGAACTTCCAGGGTAGCATTCTCCGAAATGCTTCCTGTTCCACGCGCAGGACCCAAAAGGCAGGCAGAGCTCCGGAGTCTCAATGCGTGGATGAGACAATGGTGCAGAGATGAGGGTTTTGGATTTGTTAGGAACTGGGGAACATTCTGGGGAAAGGAGGGGCTCTTCCGAAGGGATGGGCTTCACCTTAACCGGGATGGAACCAGGCTGCTGGCATTAACCTTTAAAAAGGAGATAGAGCAGCTTTTAAACTAGATATTAGGGGAAAGCCAAAAGTCGCCCAAGAGTGGATGGTTCGGAAGAATGTATCCTTGAAGGATAATACCAAAAGCAGAGAGGTTCCACAAAAGAGTAAAGTAGCCCAAATGCCCTCGAGTATGGAGCAGACAGAGCTTAAAGATCCCAATTTACCCATGTCTAACAATAGCCAAATTAACATGAATAAAATACATTCTCTAAAATGCTTGTATGCAAATGCTAGAAGTCTAAAGAATAAGATGGGAGAGTTAGAATATATAGCACTAAATGAAAGGTTAGATATGATTGGAATATCAGAGACATGGTGGAAGGAGGACAACCAGTGGGACACTGTGATACCTGGGTACAAACTATATCGTAATGATAGAGCTGATCAAATTGGTGGAGGGGTTGCGCTCTATGTTAGAGAAGGCATTGACTCAGAAAGGATTAAAGTTTTGCAGGAAACAAAATCTGCTGTAGAATCTATATGGATTGAAATTCCATATAAAAGGGGGAAGGCAATGGCAGTGGGGGTGTACTAAAGAGCACCTGGCCAGAATGACCAAATGGATGATGAAATGCTCAAAGAAATCAAGGAATCTAACAAAAGTTACAGAGCAGTAATAATAATGGGTGATTTCAATTACCCCGGTATCGACTGGGTCAGTGTCACGTCAGGACATGCTAGGGAGATAAAGTTCCTAGATGAAATAAATGACTGCTTCTTGGAGCAGCTGGTTCATGAACTGACCAGAGGGGAAGCCATATTAGACCTAGTCCTTAGTGGAACACCAGATCTAGTGCAAGAGATAAGGGTTTTGGGGCCACTTGGCAATAGTGATCATAGCATGATCGCCTTTGATTTAATTAGTGGAGGAGGGATAGTAAGGAAATCCACAGTACTACCTTTTAACTTTCGAAAGGGAGACTATGATAAAATGAGGAAAACAGTTAAGAAAAAACTAAAAGGAGCAGTTGCAAAGGTTAAAGACGTACATCAAGCTTGGGTGTTGTTGAAAAATACTATCTTGGAAGCCCAGACCAGCTGTATTCCACGCTTTAAGAAAAGTGGAAGGAAGTCCAAAAAACTGCCAGCATGGTTTAAAGGTGAGGTCAGAGAGGCTGTTGTTGCCAAAAAAGCATCTTTCAGGAAATGGAAAAAAGAGCCAAACGACGAAACCTGGAAACAGCACAAGCACTGGCAAGTTAAATGCAAGGCATTGATAAGGCAGGCAAAGAAAGAATTTGAGAAGAAGCTTGCTGCGGAAGCAAAAACGCGAAATAAAGATCTTTTCAAGTACATTCGTACCAAAAAACCTGTGAGAGTCAGTTGGTCTATTAGATGATAAAGGGATTAAAGGAGCACTAAGAGGCGACAAGGCGATAGCGGAGAGACTGAATGAATTCTTTGCTTCGGTCTTTACTGAGGAAGATGTAGGGATGTTACCCATGACTGAAGTGGTATTTAAAGGTGCGGAAGAATTGAAGGAAATATCGATACATCGGGAAGATGTCTTACAACTATTAGATAAACTGAAGAGTAGCAAATCACCAGGGCCGGATGGTATACATCCAAAGGTGTTGAAAGAACTGAAATATGAGATTGCAGACCTGCTATCAGTAATCTGTGAACTATCATTAAAATCATCTCTAATACCTGAAGATTGGAGGATCGCCAATGTAACACCAATTTTTAAAAAGGGTTCCAGGGGTGATCCGGGAAACTACAGACCAGTGAGCCTGACGTCAGTACCGGGAAAAATGGTAGAAATCATCATAAAGAATAAAATTACTCAGCATGTAGATAGTGTGGCGCTCAGCCCCTCCTAGGCGGTCGCCTAGTAGGGATGGGCATCCATCTTGTATTCCCTTGTTCCAAAGGTGTAGTTGTGAACTCGAAGTAAAACCAAGTGGATGATTAAAGCGCACAGGAATTTTATTGGGTTCCGTTTAAGTCAACTTGGTTACAGTCCTTAAAGAAACTTTTACTCTCAGCAAAAAGAAACAAGGATAAACTTCTCCAAAATAAAGAACATGAAAACAGTGTTTCAGTGGAATTATTTACAATAGCTTCTTTTTCCCTTTTTCTTTAAGAGGCAAGAATTCTTGCTTAAAGGTTAACACAGGCACATGTAGATACAACAGACAATCAAGATCAGCAGTGCTGCCAGCTCTCTCTCCTTTGCTGCTTGCAATGAAACAGTTTCAGCTGTCTAGCACAGACTTGATTGCACTATCCACTTTTCTGTAGGAAGAATCTTATTGCTTCAACATAGGATTCTTTCTCCCTTTTCTTTCTTGCTTTCAGCTATGCCAAACTGATAACAGCTTCCTTAATTCTTCCCCACTATTTTGGTTTCTTTCAATTAGCACCAATGCATACAGCACACTCCATCTCAGAGCATGTGGATCCCTGGTCACTCTCCCTATCATCCACTTCCATGCTTTCTTCAGAGCTGGCTGCTTGGGAATCTTGGAACTGCTCAGGTACTTTTTGGTTAATGTCTTTTAAAAGCTTGAACAGCCTATCCCACTGTACTGCCTTCCCTTCCTTTGGCAGAACCCTAGTAGGCTTTCCTTGTTCAGCTTTCTTTAAAAACCCCTTTCTTCTGTTCTGGGTTTTTCCAGATATAACTCTCTCCTCAGAGTCTGAGCAAGAGATACAAACATTCTCTCTCTCTGGTTTCTTTCTCCTACCTTGGAGTTTTACTGTGGGAATCTCACGGCTGGAGTTTCTGCTGGCTGTAGCTATCTCTGCCTCAGAGCTAGTCAGGGAATCATTGTAGGAATTCCTCTCAGCTACCCGAGGTTTCCTCTGCCTGAAGACACACCTTTCTTCAGAGGAGTCTGAGCTCTCTTGCCTTGGCTTCTCCAACACCAACCTTCTGTCTCTCTCCCTCTTACCACTGCGTTTGGTCCTCTCCTGGGAGTGTTGTCTGCTGCTCTCTTGGCTGCAGCGCTGGCTACCTTTGTTCTTGTCCTGGCTCTCCTTGGCCTCCTTGGCTTCCTTGCCTTGCTTGCGTGGCTTGCCTTGCTCCTTTCTTGTTCTGCCTGTTTGCTTGCTTTGCTCAAACTTAAACGCTGAGCAGGGCACCTCCCACTCTGACTCCACCCCCATGTAACTCCCTTCCTTACTTGGGGTTGCTATGGAGTCTGGGTGGGGCTTTAGCCTAGCCCTACAGCTGTGGTTTCTCTCACTGCCTTTAGTTTGGTATATGTGTTCAGGTGCACCCAACCCCCGCAAAGAGGAAAAAGTCCCTTTTCCCTTTGTTTCTCCAGGCTGGGCTGTACTCTCCTTACCACAATAGTCACAACCTAATGGGAGACAGCCAACATGGCTTTAGACAAGGAAGATCTTGTCTTACTAATCTGTTATGTTTTTTTGAAGGAGTGAATAAACAGGTGGACAAAGGTGAGTCGGTTGATATTGTGTATCTGGACTTTCAGAAAGCCTTTGACAAGGTCCCTCATCAGAGACTTTTGGCAAAACTAAAGAGTCATGGGATAGGAGGCAGTGTACTATTGTGGATCAGGAACTGGTTAAAAGATAGAAAGCAGAGGGTAGGGCTAAATGGCCAATTTTCCCAATGGAGAAAGGTGAATAGTGGTGTACCCCAGGGATCTGTGCTGGGTCCGCTGCTTTTTGACATATTCATAAATGACCTGGAAAGTGGAATAACGAGTGAGGTTATCAAATTTGCAGATGACACAAAACTATTTAAAGTTGTTAAAACCCAAGAGGATTGTGGAAAATTGCAAGAGGATCTTGATAAATTGGAAGACTGGGCATCAAAATGGCAGATGAAATTTAATGTGGACAAGTGCAAGGTTATGCACCTAGGGAAGAACAACCCAAACTATGGTTACACGATGCAAGGTTCCACATTAGGAACCACCACCCAGGAAAAAGATTTAGGCGTCATTGTGGATACCATGTTAAAACCCTCGGCCCAGTGTGCAGCAGCGGCCAAGAGAGCAAATAGAATGCTAGGTATGATAAGGAAAGGAATGGAAAATAAAACAAAAGATATTATAATGCCTCTATATTGTTCCATGGTGAGACCGCACCTTGAATATTGTGTGCAATTCTGGTCGCCGTATCTTAAAAAGGATATAGCGATTTTAGAAAAGGTACAGAGAAGAGCCACCAAAATAGTAAAGAGGATGGATGGATACTCCTATGAAGAAAGGCTAAAAAGGTTAGGGCTCTTTAACCTGGAAAAGAGATGGCTGAGGGGAGATATGATAGAAGTCTATAAATTAATGAACGGAGTGGAACGGGTAAACGTAGATCGATTGTTTACGTTATCAGAATATAGAAAGACTAGGGGACATGCAATGAAGCTACAGGGTAAACTATTTAAGACTAATAAAAGAAAATATTTTTTCACTCAACGTGTAATCAAACTCTGGAATTTGTTACCGGAGGATGTAGTAAAGGCTGTTAGTGTAGCTGGGTTTAAAAAAGGTTTGGACAAATTCCTGGAGGAAAGGTCCATAAACCATTATTAAGAAGTGACCGAAGATATCAATGCTTGACCCAGTACAAGCATTGTGGAACTTGTGTCTCTTGGGGAAACTGCTAGGTACATATGACCTATATTGGCCACTGTGGGAAACAGAATACTGGGCTTGATGGACCTTGGTCTGACCCAGTATGGCATATCTTATGTTCTTATAAGGAACCACATGCACGGTGGATGCCATGTGGCCTAGCAACTGCAACATTTCTCGAGCAGCGAGGTGAGGTTTTAACACTGCTTGGGAAGCTAACTGCACAATGTGAAGGCAGCGGGGCTGTGGAAGGTAGGCCGTTGTCTGTCTGGTATCCAGCAGTGCTCCTATAAACTCCAGGGACTGAGTGGGAGCAAGGTTGGATTTTGGGACATTTATGACAAGTCCCAAATACTGAAGGATGCGCATTGTGCGAGAGAGCGCAACCCTGGCCTCTGGCTCTTAAGGGGCTCGAATGAGCCAGTCGTCTAAGTAAGGGAAGACGAATATTCCTAGGGTGCGGAGAAATGCTGCCACCACAGCCATGCATTTTGTGAACACCCTTGGTGCAGAGGCCAGACCAAAAGGAAGAACCCTGTATTGGTAATGCTTCCCTTGAAACAGAAAGCGAAGGAACTTTCGATGAGTTGGATGGATGAGAACATGAGTGTATGCATCCTTGAGATCTAGAGAACAAAGCCAATCCTGACTCTGAAGGTATGGCAGCAGAGTTCCTAGAGAAATTATTTTGAACAGGAATTTGTTCAATTCTCTGAGGTCTAAAATGGGTCTGTGTCCTCCTGTTTTCTTTGGAATAAGGAAATAGGGGGAGTAAAACACTGTACCCCGTTGGGGAATGGGTACCTCTTCTATTGCCCCTTGGGCAAGAAGCACAGTGACCTCTTGACCTAACTGGTCGTTGAGAGAGGTCTGAGAATTGAACTGTTTTACCATTGTAGGAGGGGGCATGTTGAGGAAATGAAGCTTGTACCCCTCTCTTACAATAGACAGAGTCCAATTTTCTGCTGTTATCTGACCCCATCTGGGGGCAAAATGACATAACCTTCCTGGGATGGTGGAGAGTTCTGGGCCGTTCAGGGCCAGGAAGGCAAAGTTCTCTAGATAGGAGTCAAAGCCCCTGTGGACGCTGAGTCTGCTGAGCCGGTTGAGGCTTAGCTGTTTTTGTCTTTCTTAGTCTAGGTTGTTGCTGCTGTCCCTGCTGTCTTTGGCTAATATGGCGTTCCAAAATGGATGGATAACACGGAAAGAATATCAATTTTTGACACCTACAAGTCCTAAAGTTCAAATTTTGTACTTGGTTCCCAAGATACATAAATCTTTGGTTTCCCCGCCGAGTAGACCAATTGTATCTTGTAGGGTATCTGTGTTGTCACAAAATTGAGACAATGGTTCCTTTTTTTGCGAAAAGAAGCAGCACTAGTACGTTCATATATATGTGATACAGCTCATTTTCTTCAGTTGCTGACGACACTAACTTTTCCAACATGGCAATTTCAAATGGTCACACTAGATGTCGCTGCTTTATATACTAACATCAATCAAGTGGAGGCTTTGGAAATGTTGCACTCTAAGTTTGAATATGCACCTGCACGGCTTCCCCGGAAGTTTTTGCTGGAATTAATAACGTTAGTATTAACACAAAATTATTTTTTATCTATGGGGCTTTTTTACCAACAGATCTTTGGTATTGCAATGGGGGCATCAGCGGCGCCCTCTATTGCTACCTTGTATATGGCTGATTTTGAGGAGCATTACCTTTATCAATCTTCCTATTTCCAATTTATCCCATTTTGGAAACGTTTTCTAGATGATATCTTCTTTTTGTGGACCGGAACCACTGTAGAGCTACAAGAATTTTTGAAATGGATAAATTCCATTAAATCTAATTTAACCTTCACGGCTACCATTGCTGATCAACATATTGACTTTTTGGACATCACTGTTTTTAAAGAGTTTGACCATTTTCGTACTTCTCTATACCGCAAATCTCTACAACGTAATAGCTTACTTAAGTACCACAGTTTCCATCCTAATTCATTGAAGAGAGGTCTCCCTTACGGACAATTTTTACGGATACGCCGTATCTGTTCGACATTGGAAGATTTTAAATTCCATTCCGGGGAACTTAGCCAAAGGCTTCTAGATAGAGGTTATCCTAAGAAAATAATTCGGTTGGCGTACCGACGAGTGTTGTATACACATCGGGAATGGCTTTTGACCGATAGATCTCCACCATCTGAGGAAATATCAGCATCATCAATAGTGGGGATATTATCTTATATGACATCTAGTCCTGCTGTAGCTAAAATCCTTCGGAAACACTGGCCTGTGTTGGAGTTACATCCTTGTTTTCAACGAACTTTTATGGTGGCGTTTCTAGTGGTGCGAATTTGGGGGATATGGTGGCTCATTCAACATTACCGGTTGATAGACCTCCTGTTCCGTCTCTTCAACATCAAGGCCATAGTGTTTGTCATCAATGTGCTTATTGTGCTTCCTCTCTAACTGGAGTTATGTGGACTCATCCTACGACAGGACGGTTATATAAGAGAAAATGGGAAACAGATTGTACCACATCTTATGTGGTTTACTTAATTCAATGTCCCTGTCATCTTGTATATGTGGGGCGCACAATGCAAAAAATCAAAATCCGGATAGGGGAACATGTTTCACGATTGCGGCAACAGGTTGAGACAGCTCCGATGGTGGAACATTGCCGGTTATTTAATCATAACCAAAAAATCCCAAACCGCTAGTATTCCAAACAATCAATCATCAAAAAAGAATACTGCCTTCCCCAACAACCATCACCATTTTTTTGTCGGGTATAAACCGCAAGGCAGAGAGGACACACCTCTAAACCTTACGCAGTACATGCCCCTTTTTTAATTTATTTAATGTCCAAACTTGCAGTCAGCAATTATAAAACCGAAAGTAAATCCACACGTATCTGCTCAAGCACGACGTGCACGTTTCGAAGCATCAGGCTTCTGTTTCAAGTGTACCAGTGAGAAAGTAGTGTGTCCTTTCTTTCCTCCTCAAAAGCGCCAGAACTATGGCGGGTGACGTCAGGGATTTCAGACCTTCAGATAGGCTAATTATAGGACCGCCCATATCATGCAAACCAATCACCAGAAAGAGGGAAACCCCACATCACAGGGGAATCCCTGCTTGTGATTAGAGAGTATTTAAAGAGTCAACCAATCAATGTCCCTATTTAATCCAGCAGGGGCCATGGAATTTAAAGTGAAAATCCACTGCTGTTCCAATTGTCTCAGACGAGCCGTGCGATCCCCCCCTCTCGGATCATATGGTACACATCAATCACTGTCCATTGAAGTTGTTCAAAAACATGACAAAAATCGATACAATGTTGTACCATCGGGGCTGTCACAACAGACTGGCGCAAACGAGATGCATGGTTATTTAATCATGGCTATCAGGATTTATGATGGACAGTTCTTGATCACGTGCCTTTGGACCCTAGAGGAGGTGATCGGGTTAACCAACTTCAATGATCAGAACTTTGGATTTTTTGTCTGAATACGGTACATCCTACTGGATTAAACAAAGAGGTTGAATGGACTAGTATCATCTGACGTCATTCCACTAGGCGCAGGGACTCCCTGTATTGGTGGGTAATCCCTTTGATTCCTATTGGATGACACTATAGATTGACGGCAAGGTTAAGCCATTCATAAAATCTTTGCCCTTTTAAGAAACAGCTGATCTTCAGCGTTTGACGGTTTTTATATGGTATGATGATAGCACTTGAAACAGGGTGAATAACTGATATACTGATATACTCAACAATACAAGACTGATATACTCAACAATACAAGAGTGAAGTTCTTTGCTACAGCTAAGTAGATGCTTTTTTGGTTTTGAAAATGATTAAAAAGGATAAAACCGAGTGGTGAACATAGTTTTCAGTCTATGTCCCTTTCCGGTACTATCCGACAAAAAATTTAACTAAGGTTTCCTTGGAGGTATGTAGTGATTTCTTTGGAGAGGTTATTATATTGTCACTAATTTTGGGGCTTTTAGTTAGGGCTGTCCCTTTAGGGCAGACTGACCTAAACGATGCCCCTGTTGGGTATAGGAGGGATAAAACATCTTCTTCTTACTGAAGAATGGTTTCTTAGAGGATTTTTTCCTCACAGGATCAGCTGTAGATTTAGACAATTTATCCAAAGTGATATTGTCAGCATCTATCTCATAAGCTTTTTCCTGCCAATTCTTGCCAAAGAGATTCTCTCCTGTGCAAGGAATATTCCCTAGTTTATCCTGTACTCAAATTTCCAAGTCAGATGCCTGGAGCCAGGCAATCCTACGTGCACCTATGGCAATGGCAGAGGTTCTGCTTATGCACTCAAAGCAGTCAAAAGCTGCACGATTCACAAACTTGGAAACATCCTGAGCATGTTTGACAAGGGCGAGATAATCTTGCCTCTTATAATCAGGAAGGAGAGGGCTCATAAGCTCTAAATCTCCTGTGACCTCCCCTTAAGGAACATTCCCATATAGAATATATAGGAACTGATCCTAGCAGAAAGCATGGAAGCCTGGAAGGTTTGACATCCAAAGGCGTCAAGAGTCCTACACTCACGTCCTGGAGGATTAGATGCATGCCTTTTTGCACTCTTTATCCTTCTCATTGCTGACTCCACCACCATGGAATGGTGTGTTAATTGAGTCTTTTGAAACCCAGGACAAGGAGGAACTCGATACATGGTGTCGAGTCTTCGAGAGTGAGGAGATGTGGTTAGAGGTGTTTCTCACATCCTTAACATGAGATCATGCAAGATCTCATGAATAGGTAAGGTAGCTGCCTCCCTGGGAGCTTTAGGGTATTGCAGGATTTCTAATTCCTTTGCCCTAGGCTCCTTTT
The DNA here is from genome assembly GCA_033557465.1 of Ichthyophis bannanicus. NCBI lineage: Eukaryota > Metazoa > Chordata > Amphibia > Gymnophiona > Ichthyophiidae > Ichthyophis > Ichthyophis bannanicus. The sequence goes on from CM066036.1 coordinate 618,115,453, forward strand.
CAGGAGCCACTGTGATAGAAAGACCTCGAGCCACATCTCAGATAAAATCCTGAAAGGACATATCCTCTGGTGGAGACATCCTACGCTGAGGAGAAGAGGAATCCTCAGGAAGAAGTACTCTGGTATCGGCAGAGCTTTCAGAGTCTTCAGACTCATCCGAGGATTCGAAGTACCTCCGATCCGGGTGATCGTGCAAGGCATCGTACCGGTATCGATCGAAGTCGGCATTGGAGTGGTCCGGTACCGATATGTCGATACCGGATGGATACGCATGACTCGGTACCGGTAGAATACCTGCCGATGTCGATGCAGTCGGTGCCGGTACCGGTTGAATTGTCTGAAGCAGTTTCAAGGGCATCAAGGCCATGAGAAGAGCCGCCAGACTGTGTTCAATAGCCAAGAATCTCTGGTCTAGCGACGCTGCCGATGCTTGGGTATCGGTACCGGAAGAAGCGGCTGGTACCCCAGAGCATGGCACCAGTAGTTCTGCTGAGGTTGAAGCCTCGAGAACATCCTGGAGCCCCGTTAGTGCTCTGGAAGCCGAAGCCTCCTGTCGGGGCAATTTTGCTGGTGAAAGTCCCTCAAGGGCAACGCCAGAGGCATCTCGCTGTCTAGAAGGAGATCTACCCTTTGAGGACCAGCTAGATTTATGTTTAGTTACCTGAAATCCATGGGAGGAAGATGAAGCCCTGGACGACGTCGATGCCACAGAGGCTGAATCGGAGGGAAAAAGGGTGCTAAGCTTAGCAGCTCGGTTCTGCCGGCCCCTTTTCGACATCATCCCACAGGCAACACACTCCGAAATAGAGTGGTCAGGACCTAAACATTTGAGGCACCACTCATGGGTGTCGGTGACGGAGATGGTACCGCCACACTTAGAACACTTTTTAAAACCCGAGGCGGGTTTTTCCATTCTGAAGGAAAAGTTGGGCCTAGTGCCCAAAATGGCGCGTGGCACCTGAAGAGAAAATTACTGGAAAGACTCCAGAAAAAAGTTGTTGTTTTTTTTTTTTGAGAAGAAAAGAAAGAAGAACCACCGGCGGTACCGGTGTAGCATTGAGGGAAGGCAGACGCAACCACAAAAAACAAGAATAGAAGGGATTTTTTTCTGCGGTGACAAGATGTGCGACCTGTCGGCTCCATGGAAAACGAAGAACTGGAGAGGGACAGTTGGGAAAGGCGGGAAGGCAGCACGCAGGTGCTGTAGGATGCTCCAAAAGCTTTCCTATTAGATGCTGGGGAGCGTTCCCGCGCAGCCTCCGTCGGTACTGACGATACCCATATGTGAAGACTACATTCCTGCTTGTTCCTGGAGATCAACTATGATGAAATGCTGTCTTAAAAAACAAACAATACCCACCATGTGTTATAGGTAAGCGACTTTCTCTGAAGATGAGCAGTTATCAGTTACACATGTGAGATTTCACTTTGTGAGGGAGTATATAAGATAACCCAGTCCTCAAACACATTCCCCACTAGGACACTTTAAAGCAGGACCAAGGTAACCTAGCCAAGAAGGCAGGGTCAAATCAAGAAAACAGAGTTACTCACCTGTAGCAAGTGTTCTCCGCGGACAGCAGGATACGCCCTCATACATATGGGCGACGTCACTGACTGAGCCCTGCACAGAACAGTTTCCTTGCTCCTTCTGGAAGCTTTTGGAATGGTCCCAGTGTACATGTATTTCAATTCCTATCTGCTGCTGCTGCACATGATCTCCAGTCTATCCATTAGCTTATAGCAGAATACAACCCAAAGGGTTGTGAGGACTTATACTGTCCACAGAGAACACCTGCTACAGTAACTCTGTTTCCTTTGTGAACAACCAGGATAATGGGCCCAATATGGAGTTGCTGCCGCCAAACTTTAACCACAGATATTCAATCCGGGTCCATATCCGGACGCTAGCATTGAATATCCGGGTTTGCCACATAGTTGCATGTGGCGTAGAAGCTAACCATGCAGCAGTGATATTCAGCTGCTGTCCAGTTAGCTTTGGTGGCAAAAGTTAGGACAGCTGCTGCATGGTTATCCCTGGAACACCTCGATGCTAAGTGGTTAGCATCGAGGCTTATAGTGGCATTACACTGGGATATTCAGAGGCACTAACTGTGTTAGTGTCTCTGAATATCCCGCTTAGGGGTATTTTCATGGTTTACAGCTCTGTAAAACTGTGTAAATGCCTTGCAATACTGGGCCCAAGATCTTTACTCATGGGAATCCCTAGCTACAGGCTGCCTCAAAAGGAAAAAAGGGGAAATAATCAGTATCACAGCCAGCTGATAGCAACTACAATATTGTTTGTGTTGGCAATAGGCTTTTATTATTTTATCCTTTTTTTTTGTATAGTAGGCAGTCTAGAACAAAAAAGAAATGGGCATGGGGGGATGGAGTTGGATCCTATTCCCTGAACAAATTCTGAAGAATGGATTGACTGAATCTACTGCCATGTCGGGAGTCCCTTTCTGAACAGTAGTGAAATGTGAATGTGTGGAGAGAAGACCATGTGGCAGCCTTGCAAGTCTCCTCCATGGTGGGTGACCTCAAGTGGGCTACTGATGCAGCCATGGCTTAGACATTATGACCTGTGACCTGACCCTCAAGATTCAAACCTGCCTGTGCATAAGCAAAAGAAGATGCAATCCGCAAACCAATTTGAGAGTATACGTTTGCTGACTGCAGCCCCTAGCTTGCATGGGTCAAAAGTAGTAAAATATTGGGAGGACTTACTATGGGCTTTAGTCCGTTCCAAATTGAAGCCCAAGGCTCTCTTGTAGTCAAACCCGTGCAATGCACTTTCCCCATGTGAGCAGGACTGTTGACTGATTAAGGTGGATGGAACTTACGATGAGTGTGGAGAACCACTCTATTGTTATAAAACTTGGTATATGGTAGATCAGTTACTAAACCCTGGAGCTTGCTAACTCTATGTGCTGAAGTCACTTCCACCAAAAACAAGAACTTACAGGTCAGTTGCTTCAGTCCACAGTTATCTAGTGACTCTGTGGAAGCTTTCATCAGCTGAATCAAAGCCACATTGGGATCCTAAGACACTGCGGCTTGAGGGGAGGCTTTGTAAGAAGCAAGCTCCATATGAAGCGAACAACTAAAGTCTATAAAGGGGTGGGTTTACCTTCTACATGATGGTGGTAAATGCCAGTTGCACGGAGGTGTACTCTTAATGAGTTAATCTTCAGATGAGACACTAACAAGTGTAGAAGGTATTCAAGCAGTTTTTGTGTGGAACAAGTGAAAGAATCTTAGATTCTTCCATAACACCGACAGCAAATCTTTTCCATTTGAAACTGTATGACCTCCTCGTGGAATCTCTCCTGAAAGTTAGAAGGATGTTGGCCACACTAACCAGAAGATTCAAAGAGAACCTTTCGTACTCCTCAAGCTATGAGGGCCAGGGACTTGATGCTGGGCTCCAACAGCATCCGCTAATCCTGCATGATAAGAGTTGGTGACGTGCCCAGCTAAACTGGCTCCCTGACAGAGTTCCAACAGAAAAGGAAAACAAGTTTGTCTTGGCCAGTAAGGAGCTAGGAGGATCATACTGCCTCTGTTGTCCCTGAGTTTTAAAGAGAGTTTATGCTATGAGAGGTATTAGAAGATAAGCATACAGAAGACCCTGCCACCAGTCGAGGAAGACATCTGAGGCTAGTTTGTTGTGAATATCCTGGAATAGAACTGAGGTGACTGCCTTTTCTGAGAAGTGGTGATCAGAGCCACCAGTGAATCACCTGGTCCTGATGATATACATCTGAGGGTGTTGAAAGAACTGATATACGAGATTGGACACCTACTATTAGTAATCTGTGAACTATCATTAAAATCATCTGTAGTACCTGAAGATTGGAGAATGGCCAGTGTAACACCAAATTTTAAAAAAGGTTCCAGGGGTGATCTGGGAAACTACAGACCAATGAGCCTGATGTCAGTACTGGGAAAAATGGTAGAAACCATTATAAAGAATAAAATTATTAAAGATGTAGATAGTCATGGTTCAATGGGAGAAACCCAACATGGATTTAGTCAAGGAAAGTCTGGTCTTACTAATCTGTTATATTTTTTGAAGGTAAGTAGACAAAGGTGAGCTGGTTGATATAGTATATCTGGATTTTCAGAAAACCTTTGAAAAGGTCCCTCATGAGAGACTTGGTGAAATCAAAAAGTCATGGGATAGGAAGTAGTATACTACTGTGGATCAGGAACTAGTTAAAAGATAGAAAGCAGAGAGTAGGGCTAAATGGTCAATTTTCTCAATGGAGAAAGGTGAATAGTGGAGTACCCCACGGATCTATGCTGGACCTGTTGCTTTTTTAACATATTCATAAATGACCTGAAAATAGGAATAACGAGTGAGGTGATCAAATTTGGAGATGACACAAAATTATTCAAAGTTGTTAAAACGCAAAAGGATTGTGAAAAACTGCAACAGGACCTTGATAAAACTGGAAGACGATGTTCAAATGGAAGATGAAATTTAATGTGGACAAGTGCAAAGTTACGCACCAAGGAAAGAACAACCCAAACTACAGTTACACGATACAAGGTTCCACATTAGGAACCACCACCCAGGAAAAACATTTAAACGTCATCATGGATAATATGTTGAAACCCTCCACCCAGTGTGCAACGGCAGCCAAGAAAGCAAATAGGATGCTAGGAATCATAAGGAAAGGAATCGAGAATAAAACCAAGGATATTATAATGCCTCTGTATCATTCCATGGTGCGACCACACCTCGAATATTGTGTGCAATTCTGGTCACCATATCTTAAAAAGGATATAGCAGAGTTAGAAAAGGTATAGAGAAGAGCCACCCAAATGGTAAAGGGGATGGAAGAATATCCCTATGAGGCTTGAAAGGTTAGGGCTCTTCAACATGGAAAAAAGATGGCTGAGGGGAGATATGATAGAGGTCTATAAATTAATGAATGGAGTGGAATGGGTAGACATAGATTAGATGTTTATACCATCAAAAAGTAGAAAGACTAGGGGACACTCAAAGAAGCTACAATGTAATCCATTTAATACTAATAAGAGAAATATTTTTTCTCTCAACATGTAATCAAACTCTGGAATTCGTTACTGGAAGATACAGTAAAAGCTGTTAGTGTAGCTGGGTTTAAAAAGGTTTGGGTAATTTCCTGGAGGAAAGGAACCATTATTAAAGAGGACCCGGGAAATCCATTGCTTACCCCGAGGACAAGCACTGTTGAATCTGTGTACCTTTTTGGGAACCTGTCAGGTACTTGTGACCTGGATTGGCCACTGTTGGAAACAGGATACTGTGCTGATGGACCTTGGTCCGACCCAGTATGGTATTTCTTATGTTCTTATGACATGATTCAGTTTGTTTGCCAGAGCATTGTCTTCATCAGTCAGATAGGTGGCCCCGAGTGTCATTTCCTGACACATGGCATAGTTTCAGAATCTGACAATTTCTCAACAGAGATTCTAAAAACATGTTCTTCTGTGCTTGTTCACTTAATACATGGCTACTTGATTGTCTGTTCAAATCATTACAGTTTGATTTGTCAACTGATCTATGAAAGCCCTTTTTTTAAAATTTATCCTTTTTTCAATAAGTACATATCACACGGAAACATAGTAGGGAATAATGGAAAAAAGAAATACTGAAATAACAATCCTCACAAAACACAACGCTTACATGATAGACCACCATAAGGGAGAGGAGATATTACCCCAACATAGGAAAAAACAAAAACCACCCACACCCTAAAGCACCTAGATCCAGCAAAGGCAGCTGAACATGCCTACTGTGGTATTCCTGCCAAGCCCAGATTACCCTCATGAGCAATAACAAAATCAGACAACTGACTAGGGTCAAAAAACAGAAAGATTTTACTCCCAAAAGATACTACACACTTACAAGGAAATTTCAAAGCAAACCCGGCCCCAAAGGCTTCCACCCTCGATCTTAAGGCCAAAAAGGCTCTCCTATGGGCTTGGGTAGAACATGAGAAATCATGAAATATATGTCCAACAGACCCCAGAAAGCTTGCATGCATATTATGGAAATATAATTTTAAAACAGAGTCTCTGTCCAATTCAAAGACGAACATAGCCAAAAAAGTAGTGGTATCAGTGACTACTTCCAGGGAGGATTCAAGGAAGGAGGTTAAATTAAGCTGGCCAATATCTCGTTCACCCAAAGGAGAAGGCTTCCCAGTCCCTGGAAGAGAGATATAATATGCCTTGACCAGACGCAGGAGGTTATCAGATGAAAAGTTCAACACCTCCCTCAAATACTTCCTAACCATTCCACAGGGGCGATCAGTGGACACTTAGGAAAGTTACGAAAAGTAGATTATTCTTCCTGGACTGATTTTCAAGAAAGTCAATCCTCTGATTTAGAACTTCTTCTTCTTGATCTGTGTCATCAACAGTTCTTGCTGCCCCACACTCTGCTTCTCCAACTCCTCCACTTTTTCTCCCACCTGGAACAAACACTGAACCAGGTAGGGAACTCAAAAGTAACAGTTTGTACCTCAGTCTTTAAGGCTGACACAGAAGCCATTATGGATGATTCCAGGGTTTTAAGGGCTTCCCACAGCGTCTCCACTGACACATGAGCAGATTTCACATCCACTACCACGCTTTTACCGGGAGCCCCCATCACCAGCTCCACTGTCAGGTCTACCGGCTGTCCCAATAGCTTGCAGCACACAGCATGCTCTTCGGCACTCCGTTCAACAGCAGCAACGCCACCAAATAATTTGTTTCCGAGGCACGGGAAGGCTGCTCTCTCCTCAGAGTTTAACAAAGCCCCTTCGGCGCTCCGGTCCACTGTCTGCAGCACTGAGCAAGTCAAAGTCTCTGCTTTATCCAAACAGAGAAAGCCCTTACCGTCGTCCAAAAAGGTCTGCCCTTTCACAGGATTACCCACAGCATCGGAACCTCGCTTGGGCTTCACTCTTCTCTTACCTGGCATGGTAAATGCTGGGAAGAAGTCTGGGCAGATGAGAAGGGGCACTGCCATGAGCTCTCACAATCGCCTCAGATAGGACGCTGAAGACGTAGCTCCTCCCCTCAAGTCCCTGAAAGCCTTTACAGCAAGCAAAATTGCTCTGTTCCAGGAAATCAATGTGATGAAAACTCTCCTTGGAGGACCATACACTGAGTGTCAAACCCATCTAAATGGGCTCCCCAGACTAGTTTGGGTGCACCTATCATGAGTACCTTTTGGTTGGGTGGAACTTGGAAGAGAATTCCTTTAGCTAGATTGGAATGAACTATCCATCAGGACAGAGAATCCTGGAGGGGATCTGTGATATATGTGAGTGACCTGTGTTCACTGTATGCTCAAGGTACACTGAGCTTGTCTCATCTTGAGATGTGCCGAGGGTGTTACATGCACTGTTGAGGCCATGTAAGCCCTCTGAGGACAGAGAAATACCCACTGTACCTGATTGTAACTCACCTTGAACTTCTGGAAATGCATGAGCTAAATAGTAAATTAATACACCTATGAAAGTAAAGGGAACTCCTATGCCCCCACTATGACGCCACCTAGATGTTGTGGAGGCCAGATCAGAAGAGAGCCTGGAGAGTGTTTTAAGAGTTTCACTATACTATTTGATAAGGGTTGCAACTTCTTGTACCTTATCCCCGTGGCATGTCATGGAGCTTCTCTTGTACATCATATTTTAAGTTTGAGGCTTGGAGCTACGAGAGTTTCCAGGCATCAGTACTCAGAGAAGGCTCTCAGTGCTGAACCAAAATCATCATAATGTCGCTTGGACTATGTATTTGCCATGCTCCTTCCCTTTAATTACTAGAGCATGCAGTTGCTCAGCCTTCTCTGGAGGGAGAGCATCAGCAAACTCCTGCATACTACACAAGATGTTCCGCAAGTGCATGCCAATGAAGAGTTGGTAGGATGCCAAGCTGGACATAAGCATAGAGTTCAGAAAACAATTTCTCCTAAAAGATGCCATGTCCGAGCCTCTTTCCCCAAGGACACTAAAGAGTGAGTCTTGAAGCTCTTGGTCTTCTTAAGAGAGTATTTGAAGACCATGAAATGGTGTGGCAACTGAAGCTTCCTGAATGTGGGGGCCTTTTTGAACGTGATACATTGAGGCTACCTTCTTGTTCACAGGCTGTACAGAGAGGGATGCTTCCCCATCTTCATCTGCACATCCTTCGGAATTCTGTGAACAGGCACCCTTACAACTTCCTTAGGGGAAATCAAGGAATTGGAAGATTTCCAATGTTTCAGCCATGGGTTCCTCCTGTTTCTAACTTAAATGGAACAGACTTAGCTATATTCCATACAAACTTAATAAAGGAAAGCACCTCTGGTGGCAATTTTCTTCTCATGTGTGGGGAGGGGTGAAGGGTCTCAGAGCAACTCAGTAGACCTCTCCTCTGAGAAGTTCTCTGAACCATCTTCAGAGTCCTAGAAGTGTTTTGATTCTGACTCTGCCTTGGCTGACCTCTGCTCCTTCTGAGGTGTGGTGGGCCTGAAGTTAGAATTCTGAGGCACCAATGCCTCACAGAACAAGCACCCCCACCCCGATGCAATGGAAATTGACACTGGTCAGGGAATCACTGGTATCGAGGACCTTTGAGGCCTCGATGTCAGTGAATCTCCCACAGAAAATCTGTTGAGTCTCAAAAATCAGTTTGATGTCTTGATGTACTCAAAGCAGTTGCCTCATACAGTACAAAGACGATCTCCATCCGGTCCTTGAAGTTCTTCAAGAGACACTCCTCGATGGCTGTCATTGACAAAGGTGGACGGGCCAGAGTAGATTTGGCTGAGGACTGTGGAATCTGTTGCAGAGTATTGGCAGGCTGGTCCCAGTCGCATGGAGACAGTTGCATTCCATCCAGTATGGAGAAGGATGAATGTTCGTCAGGTTAGAAACATAGAAATATGATGACAGAAAAAGACCACATGGCCTATCTAGTCTGTCCTTCCTCTGTGTTTGTCCCATGCTTTTTTGAATTCAGTTACTGTCCTCATCTCCACCACCTCCACTGAGAGACTATTCCATGGATCCACCACTCTTTCCGTAAAGAAATATTTCCGCATATCACTCTTGAATCTATCCCCCTTCACCTTCATCCCATGTCCCCTCGTAGAAGACTTGCTTTCAATTGAAAGAGGCTCTCCCCCTGAACATTTATGCCACGGAGGTATTTAAACATCTCAATCATATCACCTTTATCCCGCCTTTCCTCTAAGGTGTACATATTAAGATCCTTAAGTCTGTCCTCATATGCTTTATAATGAAGACCACTAACCATTTTAGTAGCCAACCTCTGCACCGACTCCATCCTGTTCACATCCTTTTGAAGGTGCGGTCTCCAGAATTGCACACTATACTCCAAATGAGGTCGCACCAAAGACTTATACAGATGCACTATCACCTCCTTTTTTCTGCTAGCCATTCCTCTCCATATGCACTCAAGCATCCTTCTAGCTTTTGCCGTCGCCTTTTCTACCTGTTTAGCTACTTTAAGATCATCACACACAACCACGCTTAGGTCCTGCTCTTCTTTACAGGACAAAAGTACTTCACCCCTTATACTATATTGCTCCCTTTGACTGCTGCAGCACAAATGCATGACCTTACATTTTTTAACATTAAATCCCAGCTGCCAAATTCTAGACCATTCTTCAAGCTTAGCTAGATCCCTCCTCATGTTATCTACACCTTCCTGGGTGTCTACTCTATTGCAGATTTTGGTATCATCCGCAAAGAGGCAAACCTTACTCAACAGCCCTTCCACTATATCACTAACAAAGATGTTAAAAAGAATTGGACCAAGGACAGATCCCTGGGGCACACCACTGGTAACATCCTTCTCCTCACAGTGAGCTCCTTTTACCTGTACTCTTTGTCGCCTCCCACCCAACCAATTTCTAACCCAAGCAGTAACTTTAGGGTCCATCCCTAGGGTGCTCAGTTTGTTTATAAGTCGCCTGTGAGGAACAGTGTCAAAGGCTTTATTGAAATCTAAATACACCACATCTAGTGCACTCCCTCGGTTCAACTCCCTGGTCACCCAGTCAAAGAAATCAATCAGATTTGTCTGACAAGACCTGTCTCTGGTGAATCTATGCTGCCTCAGATCCTGTAATCCGCTGGACTCCAGAAACCTCACTATTTTCTCTTTCAGCAGCGTTTCCAATAATTTACTCACCACCGAAGTTAAACTAACCGGCCTGTAGTTTTCAACCAAATCCTTACTTCTGCTTTTGTGTAAAGGCACCACATGAGCCTCTCTCCAGTCCTTTGGCACCACTCCCGACTCTAACGAAGCATTGAAAAGGTCAGTCAGTGGAGCTGCTAGAACGTCCCCAAGTTCCCTCAGTATTCTAGGGTGTATCCCATCCGGTCCCATTGCTTTGTCTACCTTAAGTTGAGCTAGTTTCTCACAAACACAGTCTTCTGAAAATTGTTCAAGACGTCCCTCGCTTCTGTTCCTGTTTGTGGGTGTTTTCTGAGGTCCTGCTCCCGGTTCTTCATCTGTGAACACAGAACAGAAATATTTGTTAAGCAATTCTGCTTTATCCTCATCAGCTTCTACATATTCCTCCCCTTCACCCTTGAGTCTGACAATACCCTTCCTCTTCTTACTAAGATATCTGAAAAAAGTCATATCCCCCCATTTTATTGCATTGGCTATTTCCTCCTCTTTTTGAATCTTTGGTGCTACTTCGAGAATATCAAGTCTTTCAAAGCCTGAATGCTCATGATATCCCCGGTTTTTCTTCCATGTTCAATTCCCTGTTCTCTGTAAAACTCGATGTTGTTTGTATACATTGTAGTATCTTTGTTCGATGTACATCGCGCTGATTTTAATAGCGCGGTATAGAAGAATTGTTAAATAAATAAATAAAATAAAATATCGTGCTCCGATGAGCTTTCGTGTTGATGCACCTTGGCCTCCACCTGGAGTATGGTGTCTCAAGCTCTTGATGCCAATGAAGAGGAAGAATTCTTCTTAGGGTGGGAATTGGTAGATTACTTTTCCTAGTAGACTATCAATGCTCGACTGTGAATGAGCTCAATAACCCCTCAATGTCAATACATCCCTAGTTGGCCTTAGGGAACAATGCCACCAATGCAGATATTGATGAATCCAACTTATTTGCACCAAAAATTATTTTGCACAGTTCTTCATGACCCTTTAGGCCTCTCTATTCATCTGCAAACACAAAAGACGATGAGAGGGTTCATGGTCAGATCCCAGGCACTAACTATGAGTGTTCATGGCGGACATGCTCTTGTTGTACTGGGGGCACCTCTTAAATCCACTGGGAAGTTTGGGGATATGTCATCTGGCAAAATAGCCATAACAGAATCAAATGACTAGCTATTAAAAAAAAATCTACAGACCAGGGTCACTTGAGGTCTTAATGTGGCAATAAAGGAAAAAAGAAAGGAAACCTCAAACATCTGAAATACCTACCCGGTATGAAAAAGGACATGACAGCAGCAGGAGAGGAGAACATTCTCAATAAAATGAAGACAGAAAGACCAAAAACAGTACCAGCTGGGAAAAACATCAGTCTTGACAGACCATGGGATACATGTGTCTGTAAGGCTCTGCAAAAAAATGAAGACCGAGGAGATCGCACATAATAGCAGCAGATGGGAACTGACATGCATGTGCGCTGGGATCATTCCAAAAACTTCCAGGAAGAGCTGGTATGCAGTTCCTGTACAGGGCTCCATTGATGACATCCTACTTGTTGAAGGAGAAGTATAAAACCTGAATTGGGAAAGTCGAAGAGGCCCTCTGGACTATGGCTACACTATATGTAAGGAATGCTTTATCGCTTTGTTATTGATTTTGCCTGTAAGATAGCACAGACTCTGTTTTGAGGGTTTCCCCCCCCCCCCCAATTCTTTATTTATTAGGAAATCATCACACACATATACAACAACTATGGCATCCAGATTCCTTAATAATTTGCCCCTCACACACACCCCTCCCCCCCAACCTAATTTACACAGTACAAAGGGTCATCACTCTAACAATTTCTAATGCCAACCTTATGCCGAAGCATATAAAACAAATACCACCTTCCCGTTATGCTCCATCTTCCTCAGTAAAGCCTCCCCCTATATGCGCTTACAGATAACATAAACATTAATCAGATACAGCAAACACAACAAAACATGCCAAAGGCCAACCAATTTCTCTACATCACCCCCCCATCTACTCACCCACCTCCCATGTGAGACCTTCACCCCCCACTCAGAGATCCCCACTCTCCTCACTGCCTCCCCGCCCCCCCATCCTCGACCCTCCCTGGTGCCTTCCATTGGAGGTATGGGCCCCAGGTGCTTTGAAAGCGCAGTAACCAGTTTTGATGCATTGCCGCAAGGCGATACATCAGGGACAAATGCTCCACCTTCGCCTGAACCTCCTCAAGCGTAGGCACCGTTACTGATCTCCACCTCAGCGCTATCAGTTGCTTAGTTGTGGTGCACACCACACCCCTCCAGCCCCGACCTTCTTTCCATCCCCCCCCCCTCTCTTCCACATAGAGCAAAGCCAAACATGGCCCCACTCTTCCTTCCTCCCCATAAACCTCCGTAAACCAGTCCTCTACTCCTTACCAAAGGGGGCCCAAGTAAGGGGCAATCCCACCAGATATGGAGGAAGGAGCCCACATGCCCACAACCTCTCCAGCACTCCGCCTTCCCTCCTTGCCACTTCTGCAATCTTTGAGGCATCATATACCAGCGATACAACATTTTATAATTATGCTCTATAATCTTACTGGATATCACCCCTTTGAACAACCCTTTACATACTCGTTCCCACTGCGCCGCATCCCAACTTCTATTAAGATCCACCCCCCACGCTTTCCGGAGCGCCCACTCCTCCCCTCGGTCTCCCTCCATAGCTTTATATAAGTGGGAGACGAGACCCTTAAGCTCTCCCTTTTCCAGAAGCCCATCTATATCCTCTCCTCTAGGGCCATTCCCCCTCCGCGCCACTTCTTTACTATAGTGCAAAGCTTGCACAAATCTGAACCTGTCAGTCTCAGGCAATTGAAACTCCTCTTGCATCTCCTCAAATTCCATCCATTCACCATTCCTCTTAAACTGCCCCACCACACACAACCCCCTCTCAGCCCACCTCCCAAAGGACGGATCCTCCATACCCGGCGGGAACTCCTGATTCCCCACCAGCGGTATAAATTTAGACTCCCCGTACTACCATACCATTTTCTTTGCCACTTCCACCAATGCTGCAGGGTCAATGTAACATACGGATTCCCCTGGTGGCCGCTGAGGGTCTCCCCCCCTTTTATCCAGACCCTCCCCTTCAGATCCCCACCATTGTGCAGCCCTTCCCCTTCCATCCGCACCCATTCTACTGATCCTCTCAGTGCCCATTCAAACACCGCTCGCCCTCTCGCAGCCTCATATCATCTGATCAGCATAGGAACCTCCGTACCTCCCTCTTCTTTACCAGCGCATAGAATACTCTGCGCGACTCTGGGCTGCCACCCCTTCCAAATGTACTTCATCACCCTAGCCTGCAATTGCTGTAGATACACCCCTGGGACTGCCACCGGTAAGTTCATGAACAAATATAACAATCTAGGAAGTATTATCATCTTAACCAAGTCCCTTCGCCCCAGCCATGATACCTCATAGGACCCCCACTCCTCCAGTGTCCTAAACATTTTTCTCTTAGCCGCCCCATAGTTCTTCCGAAACAGCGCATCTCGCTTGGAAGTAAGCTGTACTCCCAAGTAGCGAATACTGCCATTTGCTCACCTAAAGGGAAGATCCTGCTGCAGTCTGACCTCTTCCTCTTTATTGATCGTCAGGTTCAATATTTCCGACTTAGTAGTATTCATACGGAATCCCAAAACTTCTCCATATTCCCTTAGCTCCTCCCGTATTGCCCCCAACGTCTGATGCGGGTCCGTGATGAAAAACACCACATCATCCGCAAAAAGGGAGATTTTATTTATTTATTTTATTTATTTAATTGGATTTCTATACCGCCTTATCATACAATCAAAGCGGTCTTACAAACAAAGATATTAAGAGTATTAGTGAGAAAATGTAAAGAAATAAAAGTTAAAGTTATGGTATAATGTGTTAGAGTGAGTTGCATTATCTACATAGTGAGCTATACTATAATGTGAGCTATTATACAATATGTATATGATTTACATTCCAGACAAATTAAGTTAGTTAATTGCATGACCGTAGTGTTCTATAAACAAAGATGTTTTCAGTTGCTTTCTAAAGTCATTGATGTCCTGAGCTGCTCTCAGCTCATTAGGTAGAGAGTTCCAGATGGAAGGTGCAGCAAAAGAGAAAGCCCTTTCAGAGGTGTCTTTACGTGTTTTTCTGACATCATTTGATAAGCTGATTCTGTTGTCAGATACTCTTCTTCTAGGTCTGTTGCTAATATCTGACTGTATGAGATATGTCAGGCTTTCTGCAGAATATTGTTGTTTTATCTTGAAAATATAAATTATAGTTTTATATTTTACATGTGAAGCTATAGGTAACCAGTGAAGCTCTTTCAAGATGGGAGTTATATGTTCTCTACTTGATAGACCAAAAATTATACGTGCAGCAGTATTCTGCGCCAGTTGTAAAGGCTTAAGTGCTTGCTTAGATAAACCCAGATATATTGGATTACAGAAGTCAAGTAATGGAGTAATCAATGCTTGACAAACATTTCTGAAGTGAACAGTATCAAGAAGCGGCCTTAGTCTTTTGATGAGCTTCATTCTGTAATAAGCGCCTTTAATTGTCTTATTTATGTGTGATCTGAGATTCAACTCATTATCCAGAGTAACTCCAAGATATTTCACTTCTGATTTAATAGGAATAGTTGAGTTATCTATTTTGATGTCAGGAGGATGCGCAAAATTATGGTTACGAGAAATAAATAACGCCTCTGTTTTGCTAAAATTAATTTCCATGTTGTTTGTTTTACACCAGTTGGACATTTCTGAGAGACATTCTGTAATGCCCGAGAAATCAGGGTTCTCAATAGTGATAGTTGTGAAAATCATAATATCATCAGCATAGATTGTATACTTAATTCCACTTTTCAAAGGAATTTTGCATATTGGTTGCATATAAATATTGAAAAGGAGCGATGAAAGTGCAGATCCTTGTGGTACACCTTGTATTACTCTTATGGGCATAGAGGTTTTTTCCCCTATCTTTACTTGTAAAAATCTCTCTGTCAAATAGGAATGGAACCATTTTAAAGTGACCCCATGTAGACCAATCTCCTCTAATCTATTTAATAATCTATTGTGATTTACTGAGTCGAATGCTGCAGAGATGTCTATAAAAATCATTATAATACCTTTCTTAATGTCATCAATGGTGCGGAGTATGCAGTCAAAAAGATAAATCATTAAAGTTTCAACTCCATGGTTTGGGCGAAAACCATGTTGGTTAATATCTAGAGGTGCATGAACATCAATGTGTTCTTGAAGTTGAAGTTGTACTATCTTCTCTATGATCTTTGCTAAAAAGGGTATGCTGGAAATTGTCCGGTAGGCTGCTGGATTATTCTTGTCTAGCGTTGTTTTCTTCGGAATTGGTCTAACAGTTGCAAGCTTAAGTTGCTCTGGTAAAATACCTTGAGAGAGGGAATTTTGCACAATGTTTTGTATGATGTGAATAAAATTTGACTTTGTAGACTTGATCCACGATACAGGACATGGGTCAGTGGGAGAAGTGCATGTGTTTATAGAAGAAATAATGTGCAAGAGTTGCTCCTTTGATGGAAAGGAGAATTTTTCCCAAACCCTGGAATTTGAGACTGATTTTAAGTTAAGTCTTTCTGTAGCTTTTGTCTTAGAGTGGAATTTTTCCTTAATATAGTCCGCATACTTTTGCGGTTCAATTTGAGCTTCCCCTTCTGTTTTTTGCTCCTTTGTTAAAGATTTTACAATTTCAAACAGTTCTCTAGGTTTGTTGATGGAATTATTTATTATATTTGTATGGTATTCTTTCTTAGAGTTTTTAATATGCTCATCGTATATTTTTTGTTTATTTAAGTAAAGCAGCCTTAATTCTGTCACCTTATTCCTTCTCCACTTACGCTCAATTCTTCTGAGCTCTCTTTTCATCAAACGTATAGCTGTAGAATACCATGGCTTGTGATGTTGCTTATTAATCCTTGCTTCCCTTGGTCTCATGTCTGTCATTCTGGCTGCATTAGAAATTATGTGATACCATTCTGTTACTTGTGTCTCTAATTTCACTGAATCTGCAGATAGATGAGGTAAAGTATCTTGTATAAAAGCATCTTTGTTAAATTTTTTGAACCGTCTGTGATAGCATTTGTGGTCTAGGTTCATATCCGGCCCCACTTGCACCCCCCTAACATCCCCCCTGTCCTGAATCCATTGCACCATTGGTTCCATTGACAAAATAAACAACAAGGGCGATAATGGGCACCCCTGCCGTGTACCCCGAAACAATTCAAATCCCTTTGATATAGCGCCATTTACCTTCAAACAAGCCATGGGCACTTGATATAGGGTCTTAACCCAATGCAAAAACTTCCCCATTATCCCTACCTTTTCAAGTACCTTAAAGAGAAAACCCCAATTAACCCTATCGAAGGCCTTCTCGGCGTCTACTGCTAATAGTGCCATCTCCTCCCCTTTCTCCACCCCACCCCACATCACATTCAAGGCTCTCCGAATATTATCAGATGCGTACCTGCCCTGAACAAACCCTGACTGGTTGGGATGTATTAACTTCCCCAAGAGCGGCCCTAGCCGATTTGCTAATACCCTAGTGAAGATTTTTAAATCCCCCCCAGTAGGGAAATAGGCCGATATGAACCATACTCGGCCGGGTCCTTCCCCTCCTTGTGTAGTATGCTAATTCCTGCCATTTGCAGCGATGCGGGCATCGGCCCAACCGTACTAAAGGAATTGTACATTCGCGCTAGCGGCCCCACCAGAACCGCAGCAAACACCTTATAGAACCTATTTGAAAATCCATCTAACCCCGGTGGCCTTATGTCCCTGTAGCCCTTTAATCACTGACAATATCTCAGATTCCCTAATGGGTTCTGACAGCTCCCCGCCTTCTTCCCCCTTGAGCTGAGCCATCTTGACCATATCCAAATATGGTCCTCCTCTACTACTTTCTCTGGGGTGTATAACTTTTGGTAAAATTGTATAAATCTCTCCTCTATGTCATCCCCTGCCCAGAGATCTTTCCCCCCTTCGTCCTTAATTCGTACTATTGTGTTCCTAGCTCTCAACTTTTGTATTTTGAGCGTCAACATCCTCCCCACCTTATTACTAAACTCAAAGCTCTTCTGCTGCAGCATGGAGAGTTTATATCAAATCTCCTGCATATTCAATTCACTCAATTCTCTCCTTAAGGCCCCTAACTCCTTAATTACCTGTGTATCCCTCGGGTTCCTTTTTAATTTAGCCTCCGCTTCCCCAATCCCCGCTAGCAAACGGTCCTGTTGCTGCAACTTCACCCTTTTACGATGCGTTCCTACCGCAATGAGTTTACCCCGCACCACAGCCTTCAGACAATCCCAGACTGTCCCCGGCGTACAATCCCCCATCTCATTCAACAACAGATATTCTGCTATGCTTTCAGTAATCTGCCGCACCACCGTTGTATCCTCCAACAGGGATTCATTTAGCTTCCACCACCCTCTAGTCCTCCCTGAGCCCCCCCATGTGGATTGCACAGATAACTGGAGCATGGTCCGACCAAGTGCGTTCTTTGATCTCACACTTTTGTATTGCAGCTACCAGGGTGCGGTCTACCAATATCATATCTATGTGGGAGTACACCCCATGCACTGCTGAGAAGAAAGTAGTCCCTTTGCCCTCTGTTTATTTCCCTCCACAGATCGACCAGATCCAAGCCTGCAATTAACTTTTTTAAACTCGCCCTATGCTGTTTTGACAACGAGGACGACCCCCTAGATGTGTCCACTCTTGGATTTAAGGTCACATTAAAATCACCCCCCAGTGTTAAAACTGACACTTCTAGGGAGTGGCTTAATCTCAAGATGGCGGTTTGAGCATTTTTTTTTTAGCTGCTATGCCTAAATGCAAGGGAAAGCAAAAGGCTCCTCCCGCGGAGCCTGTGCCTGCTAATTCCGCTGGACCTATGGATCGTTTTGGGCAGCTGACGGAGCAGAAAATAGGGGAGATACAAGCGGGCGCTGTGCCGCCGGTTGAGGTGGATCCGGTGGTTTCTGCCTTGGAAGTGTCTCTCTCCCCGGATGACCGGTTACCTCCTCCATGTGTGACCTCTCCGGAGGCTCCTCTGGTGAGAGGAAACGTAGCTTTGCCCGGTGTTGGTTCTGCAGCGTCTCCTGAGCGGGTCCCGCCTCAGGAAAGCCATGGAGATCAGTCCTCGTTGGTGAGGCCGGTGGATACGGCCCGTTATTCAACTCTCAAGGGGGTTAACCTGTTACATCGTGCTGATGGAGCTGGCAAGCAGGAACCCTCCCTGTTGACAGGGATATCTAATGGAATGCTTTTGAAACGTCCGAAGGAGATCTCATTGGAAACAATCTGGGAAGCAATTCTACAGTTATCGTCTGCTGTTTGCCAACAAGTGGAACTGACGTCTTTGCGCTTGGAAAAACTGGATACCCTGACTGTTGGAGTACAGGGGGAACTGGCTGGCCTTCATTTGAAGATTGATGCAGGGGAGCAGAAAGTGACACAGGTTTCTGAACTAACTGAATCTATTATGAAAGATAATATTGCATTAAGAATGAAGAATGAAAATGTAGAAAATGTCATGAGAGCTTCTAATATTCATTTGTTGAATTTTCCTGTAGTGTTGGGGATTTCCCCGGTAGAATTGTTTAAAAAATATATGCATGAAACTTTAAAAGTACCGGTTGATTTAACTCCTCCTGTAGTTAAAGCATATTTTCTACCTCTAAGTAAGAAGGAAGGCCAGAGGACTATCGGTCCTTTAGATATGGATGTGTTAGATGTTTCTGCTTTATTGCAGTCACCTAAAGAAGCAGAGTTGAGGGTTTCGACCATGCTAGTGACCTTTGCGATTCCATCAGATAGGGATTGGATATTGAAGTTGTATTTTAAGAAGCGTTTAGCGTTATTTATGGGTAAAAAGATTGCTATGTTCCCGGATGTTTCCAGAGAGACCCAGAGGAGGCGCAGAGCTTTTTTGTTATTAAGGCCTGGTGTTCTTCAGATTGGGGCTTCTTTTCTATTACGTTTTCCTTGTAAATGTATAATTTACCTTAGAGATAGCAAGTATGTATTCTTTCAACCGGAAGAGTTGTCTGCTTTTGTTAGCTCCCATGTGGTGACTTCATCTCCTCAGTTTTAGGTCTCACTTAGATAAGATAGTACTGCTCTGTCCTCTACTTCCGTATTGGATCCTATATACTTTTCCTTTTGTATTATTAAGGTTAGAGGCTTCACCTATTTCTCTATCCTTTCTCCTTAGCCACTTCCCATTTATAGTGGGCTAACTATACTTTTGTATTTGATGTTTCCATATTTTTATTTCTTTCTGAAAATATTGCTATACAATTAGATGTTTTCTGTACAAGCGTTTTGCTAGACTATATTGTAAAATTGCATAAATAAATTAAAAAAAAAAAATCACCCCCCAAAATTAGACGACCTTCTGGTAACCCAATTACCTTATTCTGAAGCTCCTGAAAGAACTGGCCTTGTTTAATATTCGGAGCATACACATTAACCAGAGTATATAGCTGCTGATCCCATTGCAATTTTACGACCACAAATCTCCCCATTTTATCCCGAAATACCTCCCCCACTTGTGCAAGAATCCGTGCCAATAGCAGGATCCCCACTCTGCCTTTCTGCTTCTCTACCCTATTTGAAGCAAAAAATTGCTGCGGGTATTGGGGATGACTCATCCGGCTCTCATCCTTAGCCAAAAGATGGGTCTCCTGTATAAAGACAATATCTCCATTCAGCCTAGTACACTCTTTCATTAATAGCTGTCACTTCGCAAAGGAATTGAGGCCACTAATATTCATTGACATGATATTTATCCCCGGCATAGTGCTATCTGACCCCTCCTGCTCTTCCCCACGCCCCTTCTTAATCTATTACCCCCCTCCCCCAGCCCTCCCCCTCCCAACTCCCTCCCTTCCTCCTCCCAGCACTCTCCTTTCCCTGCCCCCCCACCCTCCCTCCCCCCTCACATCCCTCGGCTCCCCTTGGAGCCCTTCCATATGACCTCCCGCCGACCACCCCTCCCTTTCCAGATGCTCAATTGCTTACCCTCCTCCACAAGCACAGACCCAGGGTGGAATAAAACCCCTGTCCCTCACCCTTGTCACCTCCCCCAAACACCTCAAGCCCAAACAGTAGCCATTCAATGCCAGTCAATTCAATGCAATACAATACAATTCCATTCCCCTCACCCGCCTTAACCCAACATACAATCAGGCATAGAAAAGTCCTCATTTTGGCAGCCTCTGGTGCCATAAGCTTCTTGCTCCTCCCAGCACACGACTCCATTGGTGCTGCGTTTCCTTCTCATGACACCTCTTATCATGTTGGTCTGGGCTCCCCGGCGCCATCACGGGGATATCAGTCCACCCCGCCTGCTTTAAACTCGATATAGCCGCTTCCACCGAGTGAGCTGTCGTTTCGTATTAATTGTAAACTGCAGGCCCACTGGGAACAACCAGCGGTACCTCACATTTTCGTCTCTCAGTCTCCTGGTCACCGCTTGGTATTCCCTGCGTTTTTTAATAGTGAGGCTAGAGATATCCGCAAACATTTCCACCTCTGATCCTTGCCACTTGATCTTGCCTAACTTCCTAGAAGCTTTCATCACCAGTTCTTTGGATCTGAATTCATGCAAACAGACGACCACATCCCATGCTCTATTCTCTCTCCTTGGCCCCAGGGCCCTGTGCGCTCTGTCAACTGTAACGCCTTCCGCATCCATATCATCGGCTTTGAGAGCCGTCCCACAAAATTCCTCTGCCAGGGCCACATAGTTCACCACCCCTTCACTCTCTGGCAGACCTCGTATCCGTATATTCGAATGCCTTGACCTATTCTCCAGGTCCTCTACTTTCTGCCACAAGTCATCCTGCGCCTCACTGAGAGCCTCTACTCGATGTTCATAAGGCGCCCATCTCCCTTCCTGCTCCTCCACTTTATTCTCCACCTCCTCAAGTCTGGTCCGCAGGGATGCCATTTCCTCCCTCATCTCCTGTATCCACCCGTGTACCTCATTCTTCATTGCTCCCAGCTCTTGTCTCATGGAGTCAAACCACTCTTTCAGATCTGATCTCAGTGCTTGGATTTCGCTCGTTGGACCTCCTGCTGCTCCCCTCTTATCCAGGTCCCTTTGCTCTCCACTGGTTGTCGCCATTTTCGCCACGTGGCCTTTAGCACTCCCTGTACTCTTAAAAGAATAAGTTTTAAGGTCCACGGCAGATTTCCTTGCCGCCATCCGCTGCCTTTAGATCTCAGACAGTATTCTTTGGTGCTCAGCACTGGGGGGGATTTCTCCCGACCCCGCTTTACATCCCGAGGCTCAGCTGTTCCCCCCACTGGCTATAACACTCGTACCAATCCCACCTGCCTCCGAGCCGCTGGGGAAGGTACTGGCTCCTGCAGTTAATCACCCGGCAGATGCAGCTCTGAACCCCCGCTCAGCCACCAGTCAGCAGCCACCAAGGAATACCGCCAGGAGTACTGGGCCTCCTCTCTCTCTGCCGCCCCGTGCTAGGCGGACAGCCCCGGGCTCCGAGTTCTCCCCTGCTACCTCTTCTGAGCGGCCGCACTCAGCCTGCCACCGCCGATGGCTTCCCACTCCTCCGCTCAGCTTGCGGCTCGTCAGGGCAGCTCTATCTGCTTCTCCGGAACCTAGGCCGGATTCCCACACTGGCCCGACTGCTGGTCAGCACGCCACTAGCTTCGCCGTTCTTGTTTCTTCCCGGGGCACTTCTACACCTCAATCATTTGTTTCGTGGGGGGGGGGGGGGGGGAGTTCGCCTATCTCCCCATGCACACGTCCATGCTAAAAATCTGCCACTTCGGGGGGGTCCTTTGTGCTGGGGGAAGGGTGTTCACGGTGGAGCTCGGTCAACGCGCTGCCATTCCTTCAGCCAGCGCCACCAGAAGTCCCTATTTTGAGTTTTTAATTACTGTTCTGTTTTTTCCTGAAGTTGCTTCAGTTCATTTGTTTGAAAGTCTTCCAGAGGACCAGAGCTCAAATGCTCATCTCATGGGCACAACCTCATAAAGGACCGTTTTAAATAAAAAAAAAGAACTACTGCAAGAATGGGCAAAATCATATAAAAGAACATGGAAAACAACCCAAAATGACAAAAGTGGACCCTCAGAGGAACTGTGGAGAATTAACAGTTCAAAGCTTATCCTATTGGGAGGCAGCATCTATACAACAATGGTACATAAACGTGTAGAAAATTCCACACTGGGGTTCTGCAAATGTCAGTGCAGACAGAAATTAGATAGGCTAGTGCCACAACTAACATTGTATGTCATAGCATATCTGTCTGTGCATAACAGATAGAGTTGCAATTTGATATTCAATTAGAAATGGTGTGCTTTATTACCTATTTAAATTTATTTATATTTTGATGCATGTCTTACTGAGTAACATCCAAAACATATTATAATAACATTCCTAAACAAGCTCATCCCCATAGCTGAATTACATTAATAATTATTTCTAAAGAATCCCTTCTAAAATCCCAAACCATTCCCATCTTACCAGCACTCCCCCTCTCACACCCTTAACAAGTAAAATGATCTGGTACCCTTTAAAATCAGAGAAACTGAGGGAACATACTGCATGCTTCTGAATATCCAAGATGCGAGTGCCAGAGACTAGACAATGAAGTGTATCAATGCTTCCTGATTCTGTGTGATTCAAGCTGAAAGACGGACATTCTCAGCACCAAATCCCCAAGAACTGCAAACCAAATCTGTCTCAGCCAAAAAGAAGTTATGATGATCAGAATTCGCTGATCCCTTTTGAGATCAAATATATGAGAGGTACCTGTATGGAAGACAAGTTCCCCAGAGAAGGGAGATGTCTGTCATAAGTCTGCTTTCTGAATTTTGAAGCAGAAACTGGTACCTTTCTACTGAAGACTATTGCAAATGGGTTCATTTATAAATGTGCCTCAGTTGAGACACAATTTTCCTGTCCAACTCCATCTCAAAAAGAGTGGTGATGAAAAAGCAGGGTCAGTTCAGGGAGGGAGTAGAATACTCCATGATGCTCTGAAAGTTGCTGTCAGAGACTCTGAATTGAACCTCTGCAGGCTGGTGTGGCATTTTTTTTTTGCATCTGGAAAGCAGAGCTTATCTATAGTCATGGTCATTTTGAATGGCAGAAAGCCTCCTGCATCTCTTCATTTTTGGAATCATGTATCAGACACATATTTATTTATTTACATTCTCTTATATACCACGCTATTCTGCATCAGTGCGGTTTATATTGAACAAACTGAAATTACATTGAACAGGGCATTATAATGTGGAGATAGAACAGGTACTTACCTGTAACAGGTGATCTCTGGGAACAGCAGGAATAAGTCTTCACATATGGGTACGTCGGTACCGACGGAGCCTGCGCGGGAACGCTCCCCAGCGTCCAATCAGAAAGCTTTTGGGAGCATCCCTCAGCGCCTGCGTGCTGCCTTCCCGCCTTTCCAACTGTCTCTCCTCAGTTGAGTTTCATAGCTGAGACAAAGGGAGAGAAAGAGGAAAGGAAGATAGATAGAGAGACACAACTCCTAGGGGAGGTGGGTGGGTTGTGAAGACTTATTCCTGCTGTTCCCAGAGATCACCTATCTCCAGGAACAAGCAGGAATGAGTCTTCACATATGGGGACTCCCTAGCTGTAGATGCCAGGGGGAGATCCCATAGAATGCGTGTCCCTGGGACGGGACTGCACTTACCACACATGGACCTCTGGCATCCCATGAGGGATGGTGGGTAGGAGTTGAAAAGAGAGGAAATGTAGGAAAAACAGCTAACCTAAGGACTACCGGAGAAAAGTCCTTGGTATGTATGATAGTTACCATTAAAAATATTGAATGAGCAATCACAATATGGACCTTACCTACTGGATTGTAGGAAGTAGAGAGGGTGATGGAGTCTACTGGAAATTAAGTAGAGGAATCCTCAAGGTGACCTCACGGCGGTGAAAGTGAAGTTCCAAATCTGGAATTGGCAGGTGACCCAGGT
This sequence comes from Ichthyophis bannanicus, assembly GCA_033557465.1. NCBI lineage: Eukaryota > Metazoa > Chordata > Amphibia > Gymnophiona > Ichthyophiidae > Ichthyophis > Ichthyophis bannanicus. The sequence goes on from CM066036.1 coordinate 618,139,694, forward strand.
GTCAACTGGGGTAGTATGAAAACAGCAGGTCTTCAGTGGAAAGCTTTGTGGGAAAAAGCTGAAACTCTTTTAGCTACAGAGTCATTAACATTTAGGAGTAAAAGAGGAAGACTGACCGATTTGGACAACTAGCCCAGTCCTGGAGGGAAGAAGGGGTATGGGAAAAACCCCTATACCCAAGGAGGACAAATGTGTGAAGGGCTGAAAACCTCAGAACTACTGAAGATCCACGCTGTCTTTCCTAGCTGGTGAGAGATAGGAAAGATATTGAAGCATGGTGCTTCAGGAATAGCGAGACCTAGAGTAAAGTGGGAGCTGTCAGTACCACAGTAGTGGTTGTGTGCATAACACCCCCGACATACTGAGGGACAGTATGAACATATGCAAGCCCACTGTCTGGAACCTCTAGGAAGGTAAAAACCCTTATAGCATAGACAGTTAGGGAGATAAGTATGTAAATACATATCTACTTATAAGGAAGCATCTCCAGAGAGATACATAGATATATATATATATAGGGATATATTGAGACACCATGCCGGTCCTAGGCGGTTGCCTAGACCCGGGATAGCCTGGAGTTGTGGTAAATAAAGGACACTGTAGTCGTGATCCAAATGAAATTAAAGTTGGGTTTTATTCCCCTTCCCTTGAGGATATCGCAGAATAAGGGACAACATAAAGAACGGTTGTTTTCACCAGGGTAAAGGATGTTTAACCAAAAATAATCATGCTTCTTTCCAGCAATAAAGTCCAACACTTTTCAATGTGCAAAATACAATTTCTTTCTTGCTGTTTCCGTTAACAAAGTCTCTCTATATCATCAGTCAGGCATACAACATATTCCAGGGGTTCAAAGATATTTTCTGAGCTCTTGCTCTCCCATTGCATAGGGCTAAGACCTGTCCCTGTATAAGGACACGGAGCCCCTATGAAGATGCTCTCTGTGTCTTGCTCTGGGGAAACCTCAGTTGCCACCAGTGAGAGCGGCTTTTGTATGTCCCGGATATCAGGAGCTGTGTTGGGGATTTCTTCCCACGGCTTGGGTCAATAAGAGTTCCCTTGCTGGTTATCAGCCTGGCTTCTATCCCGGAGACTCCCTTTTCTCCCCTTAGTAAAAACAGGGTACTTATCTTTTCTTTTGGAGAAGATGAGCTCAAACCCCTCTGCTTCCAGCCAAGGCTTCCTCTCTGCCCTGTAGCCTGCTCTTCTGTGGGAAACCTGATTACGATGTCTGGCTGAGGGAAACTCACTTCCTGCTTCCCATGTGCTTCTTTGGTCGTGACCTCTGCCTTCTGTTAACTGGACAGTTTGCCTTGGTGTGAGGACCCCTCTGGCTGGGAAGACCTTGCTGCCGTTTTGCTTATCCCACCTGGGTTGGCCAGCCTGTCTTTCTCCAGCCCTGGTTCTCCAAGGTAACGTGTCTTCCTGCAATGGCTTGGGATTTCTACTCTCACCTTCTCTCCAAGCCTGCCTGAAACAGCAGAGTTCCTTTGGTCTCTGCCTTCCTCCTGGCATTCAAGCTCCGGCTCCAGCCCTAATCCAGGCTCCAGCTTACTTTGCCAATGCCCATTCTGCTGCTTCCAACTCTCTTCCTCCTCCTTGCTCCCTTCCTTGTCCTCCTGGTTCTCCCCCTGTGAGATTTCCCACCTGCTTTTATCTCTCAGCTCCTCTAACGTGGAACGTGAGTCTGAGTCCAGGTGAGCCTGATTGGCACTCTCAATTCTTACTGCGTCACTCAAACCCTGTGGAAAGTTTGTTTCCCTTTTCTTTGCCTCTCTGCACTGTGAATGCTGCAACTGCCCCTGAGGCTGCAAGGTAAGCTCTTCTTCCTTTTCATTTCTTAATATTTCAGGGTCTGTGTTTTCTAACTCCTGACAGGTAAGCCCTTCCTCCACATTGTCCTTTAATGTTTCAGGCTTAGTGCTGTCTAGCTCCTGACAAGTAAGCTCTTCCTTTGCATTGTTCTTTAATGTTTCAGGCCTAGTGCTGTCTAGCTCCTGACAAGTAAGCTCTTCCTCTGCACTACCCTTTAATATTCCAGGTTTTGTGCTGTCTACCTCATGACATATCCCCCCTCTTAAGCTATTTCGGGCTGGGGAACATAAGTCCTTACAGCACGAAATACAGGTTACGACAGTCGCCTTGACCGGCCGCTGTACCTGCAACTTCCCAACTGCTGCTGTCCGCTCTTGCCAGGGTTTCAGGACGTTGATGTGATACACCTGACGGCGTCCCTTGTCCGTTTCCACCACATAGGAGACTGGTCCCTTGCGCTCTATCACCGTGTAGGGCCCCCTCCACTGAGCTTCAAATTTCGGCCCAGGGTCCGTTACCATCACAACTACCTTATCCCCAATTGTGAGCTGACGGGGCTTTTTCCCCCGGTCGTAATATTTCTTCTGCAGCCGTTGACTACCCTGTAAATGCTGTTCTGCCGCCTGTGAGGCCCTCTGCAACCGCGACCTAAGTTCCTGTAGAAACTACGGTATTCCTACTTCCTCTCGTTTTGGCTCCACCCACTGATCCCTTAAAATGTCAAGTATGCCCCTTGGAGCTCGGCCGAACATTAGCTCGTATGGGGAAACTCCTAATGAAGCCTGTGTGCGCTCCCTGCTTGCATACAAAGCAAATGGGAGCATAATATCCCAATCGGCCATTTTCCCATCTAATCCCCGCCTTAATAATTGTTTGAGGGTCTGATTAAACCGTTCTACCATCCCGCTGGCCTGGGGATGGTATGCTGATGTTTTCAAGTGACGGATCCCGAAGGCATCCCAGACTTGGGTCAAGTATCGGGATAGGAAATTGCTTCCCCTATCTGTTAGCATTTCCTTCGGGAACCCTACTTCACAAAATATCTTGATAAGCTCCCCCACTATTGTTCTGGCTGAAATGTTCCTTAGCGGTATAGCCCAGGGGAACCGGGTGGCCTGATCCATGATGACTAGGATATATTGGAACCCTCTAGGGGTCCTTATTAAGGGACCGACGATGTCCATCGCCATCCGTCATATAGGTTCGGCTATAGTGGGCATTGGTATCAAAGGCACCCCCTTAGGTCTTGCGGCAGAGACCCTCTGACACGCAGGGCATGCCTCACAGAAACGCTTGGTTTCCTGGAACACACCTGGCCAGTAGAAACGGGCCAGTACCTGGTCTATGGTACCTACGACCCCTTTATGTGTCCCTACCGGGTGATCATGGGCCAACCTCATCACTGTTGCTTTAAAAGGAGTGGGTACTACTAGCTGTTTCCTCACAGCCCCAGTCTGTGGATCATTGCTTTCCCTATACAGCAACTCCTCTTCTAGGAAAAATCTGGGAAGAGCATCTCCCTCGGACTGGGCATATTCAAAAGCGCGCCTTAAGGCGGGATCCGCTTTTTGTTCCTTTGCAAATGAGGGAAACTTTTGTACTAGCTCTTCGGGTACCCAGGGAAAACCTATCCCCTCTCCTGCCCCTGCCCTTAGCTGGGCCCTATTGTGGCGCTCTCGCCTCTTATCACCCTTACTTTTCTTAACTACTTTCTTTGGAGGGTTGATCAAACCTTCATGGCTGGGTAATTCTCCTAGCCCTTCCTCTAGGGGTGTATCTTCTTCTTCTTCCTGGGGTGCAACTTCTTCCTCCGAAGGAGGGTCACTATCCTCCTCGGGTTCAAAGTTCTCCCGTGAACTGTGGGCCTGGGACCTTGTGGACACTAGTCCCCTTTTTTCTTGCCCACCCTCCCCTATGCCCCTATAAAAATGTGGCCAATCTTGACCTAAAACTATGTCATAGGGTAAATGGGGAATTATTGCCACTAGGAGCTTCCTATGTGTGCCTAGTGCTTTTACTAACACCCTATATTGAGGATAAGAGGTGGATGACCCGTGTATACAACGGATCTTGCTATTGCCTTCTGGCTGATTCAGGGGAACTGCCTCACTGTCCTGTAGAAAACTCCAAAATTTTTCTGACATCATTGTTTGTTCAGCTCCTGAATCTAATAAAGCCTTGGCCAACACCCCCTGCACTTCCACCTCAAGGCGAAAGCCTTCTTGCTTGTATTGTGTTTTTTCTCCCATTAGTGCTGTGCGCTCTCTACATTCATACCTCTTGTGACCCCTCCTCCCACATTTAAAACATATTATGCAAGAGTCATGGGCTATACCTTTACTTCTACATTTTTCTGTAGTTGGTATACTCAATCCTGGGTCTTTCATAACTCTACCAGAGTTTGCCATGCCACGCGAGCCGCTAGCCCCTCCTTGGGGTCCATGGGCTACCTGAGCCTCCATGAATCTCTCTGTTCGGAGAGTAGCCTCGTCCGTCGTCTGGCAGTTCTGTAGAGTGAGGAATGACCTTACTTCTACAGGCACAGCTTCACAGAACTGCTCTAACACAAGCATATCTAAAACATTTTCCATTGTCTTCCCTTCCGGCATGAGTCACTTCCACACAAGGCTACGAATCCGTTGGCCTAGTGCCTTCGGAGTTTCACCCTGTTGGATCTTTGTAGCTCTCAACATTCTACGGTACACCATAGGCAACAGGCCTAGCCTATCCCGTATGGCTGCTTTCACATGGGCATACTCATTAGCCGGTGCGGCCGGCATAGCCTTGTATGCCGCCAGGGCTTCTCCCGTCAGGGAGGTAGCTAGGCGAACCGCCCATTGTTGCTCGGGCCAGCCTGCACCACGAGCTACACGCTCAAAGGCTTCCAGAAAATCGTCTATATTGTCTTTTCCTGACCACTGTCCAAAAGACAAAATGCCACATGTCTGTGGGCCTACCCCACCAAAGTGTCCTTCGGTTTTCCTTTCGGCTTGCCGCTCCTGCAGTACCACCTGCAACAAGTCCGTCAGCGGCTTTTGCTGTATCTGCATGGCGGCTAGGGCTTGTTCCTGGCACTGCTGGGCAAGTTCGCGTTGCTTCTCAAACTGGAGCCCCATCCACTTCAGGATATCTGCTGGTGACTCCATGATGGCAACCTGCAATAATCAGAAAGAAAAAAAAAAACCAAGTGCGGAACCTCTCTTTTTTTTTTTTTCCCAATGCTCCCCCCCCACTGGGATTTTCAGTCCCTCAGATACCTCCTCAGAATCCCACCCTGACTGTCCCAGATACTATTACCTGAGTCAGGTGGTGATTCTGGCCTTGAGAAGGTCTTTGACTGCTCCTGGTTCCTGGGGTTGTCTGGGCGTGGTTCCACCTCCGTCCTGGTTGCGTCCTCTGGCGCTGGTGACTCCGTCCCTCTTGCACGGTGTCCTCTTTTCTGGCATCCAAGAACTACGCCATTTGTGAGACCATGCCGGTCCTAGGCAGTTGCCTAGACCCGGGATAGCCTGGAGTTGTGATAAATAAAGGACACTGTAGTCGTGATCCAAATGAAATTAAAGTTGGGTTTTATTCCCCTTCCCTTGAGGATGTCGCAGAATAAGGGACAACATAAAGAACGGTTGTTTTCACCAGGGTAAAGGATGTTTAACCAAAAATAATCATGCTTCTTTCCAGCAATAAAGTCCAACACTTTTCAATGTGCAAAATACAATTTCTTTCTTGCTTTTTCCGTTAACAAAGGCTCTCTATATCATCAGTCAGGTATACAACATATTCCAGGGGTTCAAAGATATTTTCTGAGCTCTTGCTCTCCCATTGCATAGGGCTAAGACCTGTCCCTGTATAAGGACACGGAGCACCTATGAAGATGCTCTCTGTGTCTTGCTCTGGGGAAACCTCAGTTGCCACCAGTGGGAGCGGCTTTTGTATGTCCCGGATATCAGGAGCTGTGCTGGGGATTTCTTCCCACGGCTTGGGCCAATAAGAGTTCCCTTGCTGGTTATCAGCCTGGCTTCTATCCCCGAGACTCCCTTTTCTCCCCTTAGTAAAAACAGGGTACTTATCTTTTCTTTTGGAGAAGATGAGCTCAAACCCCTCTGCTTCCAGCCAAGGCTTCCTCTCTGCCCTGTAGCCTGCTCTTCTGTGGGAAGCCTGATTACGATGTCTGGCTGAGGGAAACTCACTTCCTGCTTTCCATGTGCTTCTTTGGTCGTGACCTCTGCCTTCTGTTAACTGGACAGTTTGCCTTGGTGTGAGGACCCCTCTGGCTGGGAAGACCTTGCTGCCGTTTTGCTTATCCCACCTGGGTTGGCCAGCCTGTCTTTCTCCAGCCCTGGTTCTCCAAGGTAACGTGTCTTCCTGCAATGGCTTGGGATTTCTACTCTCACCTTCTCTCCAAGCCTGCCTGAAACAGCAGTCAGAGTTCCTTTGGTCTCTGCCTTCCTCCTGGCATTCAAGCTCCGGCTCCAGCCCTAATCCAGGCTCCAGCTTACTTTGCCAATGTCCATTCTGCTGCTTCCAACTCTCTTCCTCCTCCTTGCTCCCTTCCTTGTCCTCCTGGTTCTCCCCCTGTGAGATTTCCCACCTGCTTTTATCTCTCAGCTCCTCTAAAGTGGAATGTGAGTTTGAGTCCAGGTGAGCCTGATTGGCACTCTCAATTCTTACTGCGTCACTCAAACCCTGTGGAAAGTTTGTTTCCCTTTTCTCTGCCTCTCTGCACTGTGAATGCTGCAACTGCCCCTGAGGCTGCAAGATAAGCTCTTCTTCCTTTTCATTTCTTAATATTTCAGGGTCTGTGTTTTCTAACTCCTGACAGGTAAGCCCTTCCTCCACATTGTCCTTTAATGTTTCAGGCCTAGTGCTGTCTAGCTCCTGACAAGTAAGCTCTTCCTCTGCACTACCCTTTAATATTCCAGGTTTTGTGCTGTCTACCTCATGACATAATATATATATATATATATATGTAAATATATCTATCTATCTATCTATCTATATATATATATATATATATATATATATATATATATATATATATATATATATATATATATATATATAGGGGCATAATATATGCACACACAGCTTACAGACATATGTATATATAGAAGTATATAGAGATATATACATACATGAATATGTATGTCTGAGGATACATATCCGCAACTAAGCAAATAGAGATATGCCCATAAGAACATTCACATGAGAGATGTGAAGGAGAAAGATTCATCTAAGAACAAGAAGGTGGAACCTACTTGAGAAGATATATAGAGAATCTATTTCTCCTGGTTAAAATAGTGCAGGAATGCTATCCAGTGAAATAACCAGGATGGTTGCGTGAAAAACAGAGGATAAAATCAGTCTGTAAGCAGCAAGTCCTGAGTCTTGTAGAACTCTGACATGGTAAATGGACAGAAAACACATAAGAGGAGATACCAAGTTGACCCCCTGGAGGGGCACAAGGGGTATTATGCGTTACTAGTAGAATATGTGCTCTCCATAAGAGTAGGATACCATGAGGACAAGCTGCAAGGAAAAAAGAGCATAATCCTGCAGGATTGGAAAACTTTTTGGACATTCACGCAGAAAAGGCTTATATCCTGAAAATAACAGGAGATAACAGGGTGTGTAGAACCCTCACAGTCGTGGAAAATGACTGAAGAGCCTTTCCCAACCATATAGAATAGTCATCAGAAACAAACCCCCATGCTCTCTAGCAAGGGCCCATAGTAGAAAGCTTCTCTGAGAATTGCAGAGAGCATTATGCAGGAGAATTAGGAAAATAAAAACTGGCTGCAGGTCAACTCTGTTGCCCAATCCAAGGAGTGGAGATGGCAAGAAAAGAAGACCGTATGATAAGCCTGAAGTGATTAGGATTATCCAAGATAGATGAAAGCACTATCTTGGAATCACTATTGAGACCAGACAGAGAGTAGTGGAAGACGGACTGGAAACTTGTAGAAAAGTACCAGTAGTCTAATCACTGGAACTCCTGCATGGGTAGCTGTTGAATGAGATAGCAGAGAGCATCTCTCTGTGTAAAAAAGAAAGAACAGACAAAAGGAGAGGAGAATTCCTGTCCCTGTCTGATGAGCTGCCCAGAGAAAAGAAGGGAATTATTCAAAAGAAAAAACTCTACATTGGAATGAGAGGCTAGAGAAAACTCTGCAATGATATGGTACCACTCATTCAGGGGAAACCCTGGATGAGAGGGTAGAGAAACAGGAGCTGAAGGGTGTCTTACCATGTGGTAAGCTTGCTGAAGGAAAAAAATGTTCATGTTGGGACAGAAAACTATCATGGGATAGTTGTTAACGTCTCTTCTTGGTAGGAAGAAGAGGAGACATCTGTGACCCATGGACATGAATATCCTGACAGCTCAGCATATCTAGGAGGAAAAAGATGTGTAGAGATTTGAAGAAAACAACAGTGAACAACTTCTGCTAAGAAGAAGTGAACTGTAGGTTGCAACCTTCAGGACCTATGGTTGCTGGGTTTGTTTAGCCTGGCTAGAGTTTGGATTCTTCAGACCAGGACGAGGTGTCCCTTGCTTGGGAACATCTGGATGATGGGCAGTAGAAGAGTGAAACCTTCTTTTCCTAGGGAAAGAAGATTTGGTCGGACATTTCCTACCTACTGGGGAAGGAGAAGGCTTAGGTTGGCCCCCAGAAACAGAGAAGTCAGTGGAGCAATGAGCAACCTGACGTAAAGCCTCCCTATTGAAGAGATTTTCTCCAGTACAAGGAGAATTACCCAGTCTTTGTTGTGCCCATCTGCTCAAGTCTGAAGCCTGGAGCCAGGCTCTACGTCGTGCTCCTATGGCTATAGCAGAGGTTCTGCTAACAGACTCAAAAGAGTCTAGAGAAGCACGAGAAAGAAACCAAGAGATGTTCTGGCTATGACTAAAAAGTAAGGAATAGTCTGTAGCCTTGGGCTCTGATAGAAAAGGAGTCAAAAGAGATAATTTCCTTGTGACCTCCTGGAGAGATAGACTCATATAAAAAATATAAGAGATAATCCTTGTTGCCAGCATAGATGTTTGGAAGGTTTGACGTCCAAAGGCATCAAGTGCTCTAGATGCACGACCTGGCGGATAAGAAGAATGCTTCTTCTTGCTTTTAACCTTCCTCATTGCTGATTCCACTACAATGGAATGATGGGGAAGTTGAGTCTTTTGAAACCCTGGAGAGGGGGGCACCTGATACAGAACATCAGTTGCTGTAGAAGGTGAGGGAACCCTTAAAGGTGTTTCCCATATTCTCAGAAGAAGATCCTGCAAAGAATAATGTAAAGGAAGCATTATAGTTTTCTTTTCTGCAGGAGAACCTTGAGTAGGATCATAGCCAGGGATAGGAATAGCAAGGAATGTTGCCATGTCAAGGAGAAATTTCCAATGGAAACCATCCCTGGATAGGCTAAAGTTGAAGCAGCAGCCTGGGCACCAGAAGATGTACTGGTCCGGTGCAGAAAAAGAGCTGCACTAGATGGATACTGGTACTGGCAGTCACGATTTGAGACCGGCAGAACTGCATCGTTCATGCCAGGTATCGACTCTAAACTAGGTATAGAAAGGAGCGATCCTGATGAAAAAAGCATGGAAGTGGCTTGTCCCGATGTTACTGCAGGAATCGACATCGATACCGATACCGGTAGGTGTGCCGGAATCGGAGGTGATAACGCCATTGAAACAGTCATCGGAGGCTGCTTAAGCGGTACCGAGGCAACCAAAAACCCCTGGTGAGTATCCTCGGTACTGCGCATCCGGAATCAATAAGTGTCGGTTCCGAGACGTGTCGGTACCCAGTCTTCTAGACTAGATATCGATTCCAGACTCGGCATCGAAGGAAGCGAGTCTATCGATGCATGTCTGGAGGGTACCGACGTCGGTGGTGGTATCGGCGATGCTGTCGATACCGGAAAGTCAATCTGGGACGTATCGACCGGTCCCGAAGGTACCGAGGACGCCAGATAACGATCCTTGGTGAAGAGTGGAACACTCAACACCGGTGCCGATGCCGGGGTATCGGTACTGCTTGAAGCGGATGCCACCACCGAGCATGGCTCAGATACTGAAAAGTCAAACTGGGACGTATCGATCGGTCCCGAAGGTACCGAGGATGCCAGATGACGATCCCTGGTGAAGAGTGGAACACTCAACACCGGTGCCGATGCCGGGGTATCGGTACCGCTCGAAGCGGATGCCACCACCGAGCATGGCTCAGGTATGTTCTGTGAGGGGTAAGCCCCAGGAACAACCTGAAACCCCTTAAAGGCTTTGGAGACCGAAGACTCCCGCCGGGGTTTTGAAGCCAATAGAGTCTTGAGGGTAAGGCCGGAGCTGTCGTCATGCTTGGCATGAGACCTACCACCCAAGGATTGGCTAGTCTTAACAGACTGTTTGTGGGTTACCTGATCCTGTAGAGAAGAATTGGTCGGTGCCCTGACACTGGAAGGGAACTCGGTATCGAGGGAAACGCGAAATGGAAAATCTCTTCTCATAAAATTGCAGCCTAATGGCTCCGGAGGAAAAGGGTCAGGACCCAAACAGGTTAGACACCAGTTGTTGGAGTCTAAAAAGAAAACTGTCTTTCCACAGTTAAGGCACTTCTTAGGAGAAGAAGGCTCCATGATGGAGAGGCCTTACAGGCCCAAAAGGTTTAAGACAGAAACTGACGGAAAACTTTCCCTGAGTTTAAGAAAAAGAAAAAACCCACCGGTGGTACCGGTGGAGGCGGGAGAAACAGCCGCGACCACAAGAAAACAAAAAAATTAAGAATTTAAAAAAAGAAATTTTCTGCGGTGACAGGAGTACGTCCTGCCAGCTCCGCGGAAAAACGAAAACTGAGGAGAGACAGTTGGAAAGGCGGGAAGGCAGCACGCAGGCGCTGAGGGATGCTCCCAAAAGCTTTCTGATTGGACGCTGGGGAGCGTTCCCGCGCAGGCTCCGTCGGTACCGACGTACCCATATGTGAAGACTCATTCCTGCTTGTTCCTGGAGATAACTATTTTACAGGGAACATGGGCTATGGAGGGTTAAGTGACTTGCCCAAGACCACAAGGAGCACACCTGTGGGACTAGAAACCCCAGTCCTTCCGGCCCAAGGTTGCTGTCCTCTAGTGGGATTTGAACCCCCAACCTTCCGGCCTGACGTACCTTGCCCCAACCACTAGGCCACTCCTCCACTCCTTCACATATAGCCTTTGATACTGCCCCTTGAGTATGGACATCAATTTTCTTCAGTTCCTTGCTCAAATATTCAAAACAGGAAGGTGGGGGAAAGAAATTCTCTGAAATCTCCAATGTATCCGTGGACCAAGGAGGCCAAAAGGTACAGTGCCTTATCAGTATAGCTTGGCCGCCAATGGTTTGTGCAATTCCATCATCTTTCGTATGAACCTTCGATGCCAAGTTTAAGGAAGGTGAGATTTTACTCACCCAATAATCTCCTTTCCTGGAGTCTGGCTAGACTAGTCCAGATAAGTGGGTTGTGTTCCCCTACCAGCATATCTGGAAACGGAGAAAGAACTAAAAATTCTCAGTAACATCATCGCTGCTACTAATACTGATGCAGCTAGAGGCACACTTCAGTATTTATACCCAAACATTTGGCCAATAATCTCTGACTGCACACAACCTCATGAAGGATAACGAGTAAAGTAACATAGAGAACTATGTACACGCTCAGAACAGTTACTGAAAAGAATCTTTTCCAAAAAAGACATAGAAGGTTGTAAACCTGTTAGACAGAACTCTTCAAGAAGCCATGGAAGGCCATTTATTTATTTTATTTAACATTTCTTATATACTGCCTTCCATGATATCAAGGCGGTTTACATTGAACAAACTGAAATTACATTGAACAGGGCATTATAACTTGTAGATAACTATTTTACAGGGAACATGGGCAATGGAGGGTTAAGTGGCTTGCCCAAGACCACAAGGAGCACCTGTGGGACTAGAAACCCTGGTCCTTCTGGCCCAAGGTTGCTGTCCTCTAGTGGGATTTAAACCCCTGACCTTCTGGCCTGCGGTAACTTGCCCCAACCACTAGACCACTCCTCCCTCCATAAGGTACACAAGGCCATAAGGTACACAAGGCCCAATGGACCTAGTAGTTGATAGAAACATCTTTCAAGACTGTCATAAACCATGCAAGGCCAGATTTCAGAAACAGCCGAGTACCAGGGTGGGTCCTGGACTGGTCTAGTAGGTTCTCCAGGAAAGGAGATTATTGGGTAAGTAAAATCTCAGCTTACAGAGTGTCCTGCTCCAGACAAATGGGATGTACTCAAGCTACAACTCCACTGGGTGGGAAGAAAACATGGATGCTTTCAAGATTTCTACCCTGAAGACCATGTCTGCTCTAGCATGCACATCCATGAGATAATGCTTGACAAAGGTAGAAAGGGATGACTACATCGCAGCCCTACAGATATCAATGGCTGCCATAGAACTGCGCTCTGCCCTGAACAATGCCTGCGTCCTGGTGGAGTGCATTTGCAATCCAACCGGAACTAAGAGGTTCTGCAAAAGATACGCCAAGGCCACTGAATCCTTGATCCAGAAGCCTAAGGTAGCCTTAGAAGTGGTTTCACCCTTGTGCAGACCTGTAAAAAGTACAAAGAGCCTGCTTGTCTTATGGAAAGGTTTAGTAACCTTTAGGTATCTGAGTAGCACTCTTTCGATATTGACTAAAGATCCATATCCTTCCCTTTGCATTGCTCTGCCGAAAAGGAAGGGAGACAAACGACATAATTGACATGAAAGGCAGTCAGCACTTCATGCAAGAAAGAAGGAACCAGTTGAATGGATACGGCCTCCTCTGAGAACAGATCTCTGCATGAGCGAGCCTGCAATTCTGAAATGCAACACATTGGGCATACTGCCATTACAAAAATGGCTTTGAGAGACAGATTCTTGAGCGTAGCCCACTTTAGGGGCTCAAAAGGCACCAACATCAAGGCCAAAAGAAGGAACCCCAAGTCCCGAGAGGGAATAACTGAACGCAGAGGAGGACGCAACTGCAGTACCTCTCGAAGGAAGTGGCTAAACATCCAGATGCGAATCCAGGAAGCAATTGGCCACTGGTCTCTGAAAACAAGCCAAAGCAACAACCTGAACCCTCAAGGAAATGAGGGACAGTCCCTTCTCAAAGTCATCCAGGAGGATGGCGATTAAGAAAGGCAAATCAGCCTTCCTGGGAGTTATATGGTAATCTCTGCACCAGTGCTCAAAAAGACATCAGATGCACACATATGTGAAGGAGGTAGAACCGTGTTTTGCTTTCAGAAGCTTAGAAACAACGACCGATGAATAGCCCTTATGCACTAAACGCCACCTCTCAAGGAACAGGCTGTAAGCGAGATGGGACCTGATTTGTCTAAGAGGCCCGGACCCTGATGAAATGGGCCCTGATGTTGTGGGAGGTGAAAAGCCAGTCCATTCAGGTGATGACCAGATTTGCAAACCATGGCCTCTGTGGCTAATCCGGAGCCATCAGAATGACTAGGCCTGGATGGTGCTCTATGCAATGCAGCGCACACCTTATGAGGGGCCACAGAAGAAACATGTAGAGCAGTGGCTTTCAAGGTCAAGGCCAAACGAGGGCATCGATCTTTTGGGAGATGATCTCCTGGCGGCGACTGAAGAATCTTTGTACCTTGGCAGTGGTTCGAGTCACCATCAGATCCATCCAAGGAAGACTCCACCTGACCAGAATCTTATAAAATGCTGATGGTGCTAGAAAAGCTCAGTTCCAAGATAGAGGGACTGAAATAATCTGCCTCTATGTTGTCAATTCCTGCAATGTGCTGCTGTGCTGACAGCGCCTGAAACTTCCACTTGGCCCTATTGTTTCTGTGAGCCATGTCCTTGGCAATTCCGGTGCTCCTGGGTAACACCCCCAGCACTGACATACACCACTGAAAGGATTCAGATTGCTTTGCCAAGAGTCAGAAGATGAAATCACAGGAGAGCTAATCAAATAGCTCGTGCTTTGAGGTGGTTTATGGGTCACGTCAACTCTCAATTGCTTCAGCTTCCCTGAGCTGTTTGCCCTTCATAATGAGCTTCCAGCCAGATAAGCTGACTAGATTGTATGCTCTGAGGAGCAGGGACAATTTTTACATGTGCCTGTACAGCACTTCTAAGCCTTGTAGCGCTATACTATTGATCAGTATTAGTAAATGATCAGTAGTAATACAAGGAGCCATGGTGGATCGTCTAGGGGCATGCTCTTTCTAAGATTGGCTGTCTGACTCCACCACACCTGTTCCGAATGTAGAAGCAGAAGCGTGATGTCGAGGTGAGCGAGGTGACCAACGGGACAGTAATGACCACAGGAGCAGTCGCATATCAGCCCAAGCCCAAGGCACTAGCTCTATCGCTGCTGGAGTTGAAGACAGTATTAAACCTTAGGGGCCTGCTACTTTTGGAAGGCAGACTACTGAGCTAACAGTGTGGTCGCTCTCTTGGTGGTCAAACTCTTGCCTGAGAGGGTGTCAAAAAGGACTCCAAGACACTTCAATGACTGAGCACAAACAAGGTGACTCTTGATATGACTGACCACCCAGCTGATTTTCTCTAGGAACTGAATTACTCTCGTCATCCTGACTACTTCCAACTGTGACTTCAATCTTCAAGAAAAGGGCACACACATATGTCCTTGTGCTGCAGAGTAGCGGCTGCAACCACCATGATCTTGGAAAAAATCCTCAGAGCTGTGGTGAGATCGAAGGGAAGAGCTGAGAACTGGATGTGCCTGCCAAGCAGGGCAAATCGCAGGATGTACTGTTGTTTCCAAATGAGGATGCTGGACCTCAGTGTCTCCATCTGGAAGTGTAATACCTTCAGGGAGGCATTAATGTCCGTCAAATCCAGAATCAGCCTTTAGGACTGTCCTTCATTGGCATAATGAAGTAGACTGAATTGCAGCCTTTGTCTCTTTGGTCGGGGGGAGGAATGGTAGCCATGGCCTGTAGGCACAGCAGACCTTCGAGGGTGGTCTGCATGACAGCCTTCTTGATTTCAGAATTACACAGAGAGACCATGAAAGCATCAAAAATAGGCTTGTTGCACTCTAGGACATAACCATGCTGAATAGTGTCCAGTATCCAGCGACTGGCAGTTACATGGGCCTACTCCTGATGAAGAAGGTGGAGCCAGCCATCCACTGGAGGCAATCCAGAATGAGTCCCCATCCCATCATTGTGATGAACAGGAAGGGATGGCTGTTGATGAGGCAGCATCACTAAGGACTGATACTTGGCTTGAGCACTGGGAAAGGAAGAGTATGTCTTCCCTGGGTAATAGTACCAGGAGTCCCGGAAGTCTCAAGAATCCCAGTACCAAGGATGGGTAGCAGCAGGGAACAAGGCTGGCCGTCACCAAGACCCCTTAGGACTATCCTCCCGAAAGTGAAGAGGTTTAGACTCTCCAATCAGTTTCTCTAGACCCTCTCCAAACAAGAGCTTCCTTCTAAAGGTGAACTTGGATAACTGGGATTTAAAAGCCATGTCTGCTGCCCAATGTCGCAGCCACAGCCAACACTGTGCTGCTGTCACCACTGCAATATCCTTGGTTGCAAGCCAGATCAGATTATACACTGCATTCACCAAGAAAGCTGCTGAAGAGCCTCAAAGTCATCTTCCGGGAGTGACTGTATCCACTGAAGTAGGAGCACGGACGGGCCACCAGACCTCTGTAAAATGTCATTTGGAGGATTAGAGAGGAGGTGGAGAAAACAGACCTAAGCAACATTTCAACTTTGATCCAACTGGTTCTTGAGGGCAGCTCCACCTTCTACTGGAATGGTAGTCTGCTGAGTGACCACTGTCATGGACGCATACACCTTGTGACAGCATAGTCATTGATCTAGATCCACCAATGGCAGAGCATAAAGGGGGAATATGGAGAAACCTACTCCACCAGCACCATGTTCTTGAGGACTGATGAAAAGGAAAATGCTTTAGTCATCTTATGAACCCCTTGCAGAATGGGATGTCCCTTTGGCTTCTTCTCTTCAAATGGACTATCTGGCAAATCTAAGGAGGAGGACACCTGGGCAATCAAGGCTGCAGACATTTTTATTCCTCGAATATTACGGACCAAACCCAAACAATGAATAACTCCCTTATCGTCACCTAATGGACTATCTGGCAAATCTAAGGAGGGGGACACCTGGGCAATCAAGGCTGCAGACATTTTTATTCATCGAATACTACGGACCAAACCTAAACAATGAATAACTCCGTTATCGTCACCTCACTTATCCAATTCCTACCCATTTCATAGTTCATCACAACAGCTGACCCCCTTAGCGTATGTTATAATATGTTAATATTACAACATACCTCAGACCTCTCCAAATTCAGAAAGATCTTAAAACCTATCTTTTTACTGAACACTGGAAATTCTAACATGCCTAGAATACTTCCAACCTAAACTAGTAATCACCATGACTAAGAATTTGATTTATTCTCAGCTACCCTCAGTTCGATATATAGATCTTCAAATTATCTTGTACATAGATTGTATATAAGTTGACTAGCCAGAATGTTAATGGCTGTCTGTTATCCTTTATTATTCCTTATAGTTAGTTCACTGGACTGCCCGTTATGTTAAAATGTATTTTTACTTCATGTTATAATGTAAAATGTTGTTATACTGTAAACCGCTTCGATTTCTGTAAAAGCGGTATAGAAAACCTTTTAAATAAATAAATAAAAATATGTTTGTCATGTGTTCAACATAATGTGCACTACCGGTTATATTAGTTTCTGTTCTTGCACTGAGTTCCATGTAAACTGGTTTAGAAAATTTGTTAAATAAATATTAAAGTGAAAAGGATCAAAAGGAGTCCTCACAGTACACTTGTTTCCAAAGGATGAGTTTATTTACTTTATTTTATTTAAAATAAACTCATCCTCTGGAAACAAGTGTGCCGTGAGGACTCCTTTTGATCCTTTTTACTTGGAGAGATTTTTCCATCTTCCAGCCTAGGTTTTTCAGAGCTGGAATAGTCTGAAGCAGGGTCTGGCAAACAGTTGGGGTGGTCAGAGTCACCTTCTCGCTGATGCACTCACATTCACAGAGAAGTTATGGTCACATTCTGATCTCTTTTTGCCAAGGATTCTTTTGGCTTGTTGCGGGGATGGATTCTCAAAGATCTGAGGGGTATCTTGATCCAGACAATCCTTCCAGAAAGGCCCATACTTGCTACAGAAAGGAGAAGAATTTGCTAAACATGAGCCAAAATCTGAAGAGCCCTTGTCACTTCTTGCTGCCTTATCTGTAGAAAGTGCCCTGTACAAAACTTCCATAGACCCAATGTGATGCTTGCCATAGGCCAAGCAACATTTCTTAGGGGCTGACGCGTATTCCAATGCAACAATCAGGTGGAGGCATATCCAGGCAGGGCGTGTCTATCCACATTGCTCATACATGTGGCAACAGCGCAGCTAATGCATGAAGACTGCACACGGAGCTAACCACACAGCTTCAGCATGTTACAGGTAAGCACACTGCATATGCGTGCCGCCAAAACATGCATATAACCACTGTGTTGCTATGGGACGCACCGAGTATGCTTGCAGCGTAGACATACCAATAACTACACAAGGCGCAATCTACCCATGTAGGTAGTGCATGTACGTAAAAGTGGGAGAAGTAATAGTGCAAATTGGTACTCCAAGAAACGGAAGAATATGGCACCACTATTGGACCAGACAATCAAAACATGCTTTGGATGATGTTGGGCCACATACCCATAGTAGCTCTGACAGAAATGCAGTGACACTCACCCCCAGGTAGCCCAGGGCAAACTCAGTAATCTGGGCCCCAGGCTACCCCTTGCTTCCAAGCCTTCAGGCACAAACCTTCTCCTGTTGGAAAACCTTTTTTCAGTCACGCAGTCCTGGGGGTCGGGGTTGTGTGTGTGTGGGGGGGGGGGGGGGGGTAAGCTGAAGCACTTGAGGCTGTGTGAAGATAAGGGCCTTGATCCAACTGAATCCTGACTGCTTAACTGGTCTTAAAATTCTGTCTGGGAGTGGATCCTTTTTTACACCCTTCCGTGTTGGAAAAGCCAAAGAGGTTTCCAAGGTACCCCTGGAGACATCTGCCATCAAACTCTACTGGGAAATTCTTCAAAAAATGGCCATCCAGGAGCTAACATAATATGAAACCGAGCTGCATCAGACACAGATAAAAACTGAAGCGTGCCCCTAGATGCATCAAAATTAGTAGTAGTGATGATATCATTTAAGAATTTCTAGTTCTCTCTCTTTGTCTCCACATCTGCTGGTAAGAACATAAGATATGACATATTGGGTCAGAGCAAAGGCTCATCAATCCCAGTATCCTGTTTCCAAAAGTGGCCAATGCAGGTCACAAGTACCTGTCAGGTTCCCAAGAAAGTAGAACAATTGCATGGGAATTGTTTTTTTTCTAGCTCTTAAGATGAGTTACATTCGGGTACAGGAGATATTTCCTGTCTCCAGAGGTCACACTTGTGCTTGAAGCAAAGAAGAGAGTTAAGTGATTTGGCCAAGATCACAAGCAGCAGCACCGGGAGTTGAACCTTGCTTCTCCAGTTCTTAGCCCATTGCTCTAACCATTAGGCTACTTCCCCAATTGTCTGGACTGGTCTAGCAGGATGATCTGAAACGACATAATTTTATAGACAAGGAAAGCAAGAAGCTTGTCCTTTCAGGTCTAAATCGCTTTTGAGGACATCTTTACTCAGACTTCACAGATAGAACAACTGTGGCCTTGTCCTAGATATTTGTGGCAAACCTCATTATAGTTAATAATGGACTATCTTTTGTTTGCACAAGACACAAATCTGAAGCCACTTGTCTGCTTCTTGAATATAATGAACAAGTCAACAAAGTGAAATCAAATGAATATATTTTCCTTTTACAAAAGATGGTTCAAAGAGATGAAAGAAAATTCAGTTGGGTGGCGTTTTGGCACAACTGCATTAAAAACAATTGTGGGATGGCTCAGTGGACTAATTAACAAGTTTTTGGAATGTTTAATTGTTGTTTTTTTTTTAGTTCTCTAAGGAATTTTAGGCAAAAAAAGAGTTTGAAGAAAACGATGATAATCGATTTCTTCAGATCTGCAGTGCTACAGAAGAAAAACATATCCCTGAATTCTCAGCCATGAAAATGACTTGAAGGAGCCCAACAACTGTTAGGCATAGGCAGTGAAAAGCTTTGGCCCTTTCCAGACAGCTCTGAAAGACTCCATCCATTTAACACAAAACACAGTCCAATGACTTACTAAACTTCATATCCTCAGAAAACATTAACACTTCCAATTGACTACAAACATTATTTTAAAGTTATAAATTACGATGTTTTCTTCAAGCTCTGTCCTATGAAAACATAGCCACTCTATTATTTCATTATAACTTATTAAATTACCAAAATATTATTGCTCAAAGAACAGATGTGGTAAGTTCCTTTATCCTTTTTTTTGTTAGGGGTGATAATATAATGCCAAGGATATCCTCCAATCTGAAATGAATTTTCAAGACAAGACACTTCAAACAGCAGAGGAGGTGTATCTGTAAGAAAGAGTATAGTATAAATGAATGTACACTCAAAATAGTAACAATTTCTGAAGATATTCAGGATATTCTGGTCAGAATTCTAAGCTCCTCTTTCTTTTCTTTTTTAAACTTGCCTTCACCAAGAAAACCTTGATAGAAAAATTCATATGTAATATGGTAAAAACAAATATTACACAACTGTTGCTAATATTTTGTTTATTGTATATACTGAAAGATTAAAAGGCAATAAACCACAATGAACTCAGACTTACAGGGCAAGTTTCCCAATGTCTGCACTGTTGTACTTTGTATCCATGATTCTGTATGTGCATACTTTCACATTGAAAATTGCTCTTTTTGTGGGTAGTTTTTCTGGCTAATGGTGAAATTAGACCTTACCTGCTAATTTCACTGGTCAACAAATTTTTACAAAAATCATGTTACTGAAATAAAAAGTCATTTCTTATCAATTTTTATATGCTGAACACGAATATGACAGTGAAATTGCAAAGTTGGCTCTAGTTTTTTGTAATCTACAAGACTTAATGTTTACATCACGAAATGCATGTCAATAGTAAATATAACAGGCCTTCGGTTAATACCTGTAAAAAACCAAGTCATAGACTACTTCTTAGATTTTTTCGCCTGTATCTTGTACAGTTGTTTGGGAGCTTCTCTGGGGAGTGTCCAGCAGTAGTCAGCCATTTTCTTTGGTATCTTTGCTCCATCGTTGCGATATCCTGGTGAAAACGTTCGCCCTGTTCATCACTAACCATATCACAGTTATCAGGAAAGAAATCAAGATGGGAATCAAGGAAATGGATCTTTAGAGACATATTGCTGCCAAATTTCTGATATTGCATCAGCATGTCTACTAGTTCCTTGTAGTTTTCTGCCCTAACATTCCCGAGAAAGTTTGTTGACACTAGGCGAAAAGCATTCCATGCTTGTTTCGCATCACCCTGCAGCAAGTTGTTGAACCGGTCATCTTTGAAGAGCTGTCGAATCTGAGGACCCATAAAAACTCCCTCTTTAATCTTTGCTTCGCTGAGTCGAGGGAATTTTTCATGCAGGTATCGGAAAGCTGACGAAGTGCGGTCCATGGCTTTCACGAAGTTTTTCATCAAACCTAGTTTGATGTGAAGGGGTGGTAGCGGGATTTTGTGAGCCTCAACCAAAGCTGGGTGCTGGATATTCTTCTCTCCAACTGTTACATTTTGTCTGCGATTCCATTCCTTCCGCAAGTAGTGCCAATCCCTTGCTCGGCTATCCCACTCACATAAGAAACACATGTATTTTATATATCTCTGCTGCAGTCCCATTAAAAGAGCAACTACCGTTGTTAGCTCTGGAGTGATTGTCCAGCATTTCAATTTTTATTTGTAAAGACTGAAAGTTTTTTCTATGTCCATCTGAATGTTCCTCAAGACACAGTACCTTATTACGTACATCAACGCAGTCCGTTTGAATAGTAGAAACTTTCCTCTCCAAATCATTCACCAAACCCGTAGAAACATTCACCTTGTTAGCCAAAGAGGATACTTGAGGCATCAAAACCTCACCCAAGGATACAATTGCATTCCAGATAGCTTCTAATGTAAAGTTCTGAGGCCTCTGCAAAGAAAAAAACACTCCCAACTCAGCAGGTGATGTAACTGGCTCCATAATCGCCGAAGGACCGTCTCCACCCGAAGAGAAAGACTCCTTCTCTGGGCGCGCCTCCTCAAACAGCGCCAAAGATCTTTGTGAGCCCAACTTTCCAGACGGCTCACTCTCTGACCCAGATCAATCCAGAGCTAACAACTTGAGGATTATTAACTTTCCCAAAGTTTCATCGATCTCTCCTAGAGATATGTTTCAAAAGTATTTAGTGGAGACACTGGGGGTATCTCCTGAGTTAGTACCCCCTTTGGTTAAAATTTACTATTTACCCAAAGCAAAGCGTGTCTCTGCCTTAGGAGGTAATCAAACTCAGGAGAGTTTTTTGAATGTTTCTGATATATTAGAAAATTCTGGTTTAGAATCGCAGGTGCCTTAATAACTTTCGCTTTGTTATCTGACAAGGAATGGTTATTGAATTTATTTTTTCAGAAGCGGAAAATTATGTTTCGAGGGCTTTCTGTTCGTATATATCCCGATTTATCAAGAGAAACCCAGAGGCGGCGCAGAGAGTTTCTACTGCTTCGCTCTGGGGTTACACAATTGGGAGGGCTCTTTTTTCTTAAGCACCCTTGTAAGTGTCTGGTGAAATACCAAAAGATTTCTTATATTTTTTTTGAGCCCTCCCAATTGTTGGCTTTCATAAACGCCAGACATCTGGAAGCTTCCATTGATTCATAGGATTGTTGATCCGTTTTCATGACTGTTTGCTGTTTTCTTGATATATTAGATTTAATGAATATTACAATGTAAATTCTCCCCATTATAGTGGGCTAGAGAGAGTAGGCACTTCGTACTTATGTAATTATTTATTTTTGTTAATGTGTCCTTTATTGTGGATGCTTTTCTGAATGCCTTCTCTATTTCTGCAAGAATGGTTTATGTAAACTTTCTTGATTATTTTTTGAAAATTTCATAAATAAAAAATATAAAAGAGCAACTACCTTCAAGTCACCACAGAGGTGCCAGCTGTACTTGTTATAGTTAATGGAAGTCAGTAGATGCTTTAAGTTATCGTATGTCTCTTTCATGTGGATAGCATGCGCTATTGGAATAGATGGAAGACGGTTTCCATTGTTCAAAAGCACAGCCTTCACACTCAGTTTCGAAGAGTCTATAAATAGTCTCCAGTCTTGTGGGTCATGAGTGATTTTTAAGGCAATCATGAGGCTTTCAATATCGGAACAGAATACCAGATTACTTTCCTTTCCGACTGCGTATAGTACACTTCTGACGTCAGATGGCTTCAGCAGCCGTCTGGCAGTAGTATTGCATTGCATCAGAAAATGATGCAATCAACTCTGGATGATGTGTGCATGCTGGTATTATGCAATGTGATGCAATATTACTTCATTCAAGGCTTATCTGGGATGTTGTTGATGTCCTACTGGATACATTTATATGGTGAAACGTCAAAAATGAACTACATGCAATATCTTCAAAACGAGAGCCAATAAATTTTTTTAATGTTATATTCGTGTTCAGCTCACCAAGATACTACAGATTAGGGCCTTTTAAAGTCAGTAACGATTTCAATGTTGACCAGTGTTTTCTTTCTGGGAGGTCTAATTTCACCTTCCTTATCATCTCTCCAGTCCAGTCCAGACGCATTTGATGTATTATAGAAGTACTCAAGATTGGGCAGGACCTGCAAGCCCGGCTTGCAACACTTGAGTCCCAAACTGTGCATCTGCTGTGGCTTGAACATCTAGCAGATAGTGACGCACAAAAGTGTGCAGGGACAATCAGGTCGCTGCTTTACAGATATCAACTGGAGGAACAAGACTAGAGTAAGCGCGCAACCCCACTGGAAGGGGCTTATGCTTTACCAAATAAGAAAAAGCAATAGCTTCTTTTAACCAGCGCGTAATCAAAGCCTTTGATGCTACTTCTCCCTTGTGTGGCCCTCCAAAAAGGACAAAAAAATGCTCCAATTTACAAAAGGGCTCCTTATGCTTAATATAATAGCGAAGAACTCTGCAGATGTCTAACAAATGCAACTGCTGATCCCCTGAGCCCTCCACTGAGCCCAAGAAGACCAGTAGTGACACTGTCTTGATTTAAATGGAATGCTGAAACAAACTTCGGTAAAAAATAGGGGACTGGACACAAAACTATCTTCTCCTTGGTGATCATAAGGAAAGGTTCCCTATAGGAACTCTTGGAACTTAGAGATTCTGCGAGCTGAGCACTTGGCCATCAGAAACACTACTTTCAGTGTGAGATCCTTAAGAGTTGCCCTACTCAATGGTTTGAAGGGAGGCCCAGTCAAAGCCAACAAGACCAAATTGAGGTCCCATGGTGGCACCAGGGGACATGCAAGTGAACAAACCTGCTTAACAGCCCTAAGAAAATGCATCACATCTGGATGAGAGGCTAAAGAGACTCCTTGCACCCGCCCCCGATAACAGGCTAGTGGCCACCTGCACACGCAAAGAATTCAACACCAGACCTTTATCCAAACCTACACGTAAAAAAGCCAGTATGCTGGAACTGAGGCCAACAAAACTCGTTGATCATGGTCTACACACCAGGCTTCAAATATATGTCAAACCCTAATATATGACAAGGATGTGGAACGCTTTCAAGCTCACAATAAGGGGAAATAACCTATGCCAAGTAACCCTTTCTTCTCAGCCTAGCCCTCTCAAGAGCCAGGCCGTAAGGGAGAACTGATCCACTTGAGGCACAAGAATCGGGTCCTGTGACAATAGATTGTCCTTCACTGTAAGGTGCCATGCAACGCTCACCGTTAGCCAGATTAGATCCTCATACCAGGGCCTCCGAGGCCAATCCAGCACCAAAAAGATCACCGGAACTTGATGCGCCTCTATCCTCTGGAGCAGTCATCCTATCAAAGGCCACAGAGGAAATATATAGAGAAGACCTGGTCCTTTGGCCAGGGTTGAGCCAGAGCATCTAGACATTTGGACATTCTTTCTCGCCAGCAAACTGAAGAACTGGCCCACTTTGGCACTGGAGGCGGATGCAATCAGGTCAATCATCGGACTATACTGCGAAACACTGAGTCCTCCAGGGAGCATTTTCCTGGATCCAACTCATGCCGGCTGAGAAAGTTGGCTTGAATGTTCTCTTTTCCAGCTTCATGCGCCACAGATAGCACCAGGAGATTTGTCTCTGTCCAGTGAAGAAGCGGAGATATTTCTTCTGCCAGGGCTGCATTTCCTGTGTCTCCTTGGCAATTGATGTATGCTACCATGGTGGCATTGTCTGAGAAGATGCTCACTGCTTTGGGCTATATGAGAGGAAGAACTGTAGAGCCAGAAATACCACTCGCATCTCCAAGCAGATGATGGACTAAGAGCTCTCCTCTGGAGACCAATGACCATGTGCTACTTGTGATAGACAATGAGCTTCCCATCCAGACAGGCTGGCATTTGAAGTCACCACTGTCCACCTGGGAGGCTCCAATGGCATCCCCATTAACAGCTGGGTGGAGTCTAACCACCAGTACAGATCTATTCTTGCTTCCTGTGGACATATCAACCTTTTTGAGAGAGCATGTTTCTGCGGGGACAGTGAGGCAGCAGAGACCTTTGTAGAAGACGCATATGCACCTTGGCCCAGGGTACTAGATCCAAAGTTGTCACCATGGATCCCAAGAGCTGGAGATAGTGTCATTGTGATGGAACCTGCTTCCTCATGAACTGCCGGATACGAGTCTGCACCTTTCTGGCTCACTCTAGCAGTAGAAAAACCAGTCCCTTTGCCGTGTCAAACTGTGCCCCTAGATGTGAGATTCTGAGATGGCACCAATTTGCTTTTGGTGAAATTGATCACCCAACCAAGCCCCTGAAGGACATTTACCACTTACTGAGTTTCTTCATGACTCTTCTCCAAAGACTTTGCTCTGATCAATCAATTGTCTAAATAGAGATGTACCAACACCCCTTTGTGTCGAAGAGCGGCTGCTACTACCATCATTACCTTTGTAAATGTTTGGGAACCCATCGCCAGACCTTATGGCAAAACATGAAACTGAAAATGACCAATCGGTACCGCAAACTGCAGGAAACACTGATGCTATGGATGAATGGAGACATGCAGATATACATCTTTGAGTTCCAGACCTGTTAAGAACCCGCCCTTTCTTACAGCAACTATGACCAATCGCAATGTTTCCATATGAAATTAAGGAATCTGCAAGGCTCCGTTGACGTACTCGAGATCGAGAATGGGATGAAAAGAACCTTCCTTTTTGGGAACCACAAAATAAATGGAGTAACGACCTTGACCAAACTGCTCTGATGGAACTTGCACCACTGCCTCCAGCTGAATTAGTCTCTGGAGCGTGTCCACTACTGCTTGTACCTTGGAGGGAAGCCTTGCAAGGAAACAACAGAAAAGCATCTGAGAGAGGCCTAGCAAATTCCAGAGTGTATACTTTGCAAATGACTTCTACCAACTGGTCAGAAGTTATTTGGACCCAAGTGCAGTAAAAATGTGGCTTTTTGGAACCAGTCCCAGCTCCAGAATAGCAGCCTCTACCTCCCCGAAAGGACTGACCCCTGGAGGGATAGCGAGGCCTCTGCAACAGAGCAAACGGATAAAGCGAAATCTATGGAAATCCCAAAACTGTCCTCTTGATGGAGGCGCAGACTTACCATTCTTAGATTTGTCCCCGGAAGTCTGGCTGCTTTGATTTTCCCCCAAGTCTTTGACCAACTTCTCCAGTGCCTCACCAAAAGCATAGTTACTCAACTGTAACAGATGTTCTCCAAGGACAGCAGGAATCAGTCCTCACTTATGGGTGACATCGGCACCGACGGAGCCTGCGCGGAGCAATTCCCCAGCTTTCAAAGAAAGCCTTTGGGATTGCAACCACGCATGCGTGGTACTCTTCCCACCGAAGGGTGCCATCTTGCTCAGTCAGGTCCCTTAGCTCGAGCCCCACCAAGCAGATGGCAAGGGAAGAACAAAACTTCAGCAACTCATCAGGAGAGGCGGGAGGGTAGTGAGGACTGATTCCTGCTGTCCCTGGAGAACACCTCTCTACGTTTTCTCCAGGAACAAGCAGGAAGTCAGTCCTCACTTATGGGACTCCCTAGCTACAGGCTACCGCACCTGTAACTAAAAAAACGTCTCCACGAGGCCGTAAGCAGAACCCAAAGCCCAAAGGAGCCCGAGTCCACGGGTCCTAGGGGCGAAGCCCTCGGTAGCTGGAAGAAGGATCGGAGGGCAGGAGTTGCTTTTACCCTGAACAGATTACGGAGTAGAGCCTGGCTGAAGGCGCTGTCCCGGCGGGACTCCCTCTCCAGGCAGTAGTGGGCAGCGAAGGTGTTTGTGGAAGACCAGGTTGCCGCCCAGCAGCTGTCCATCGGGGGCATGGAGCGCAGTGAAGCCACCAAAGCCGCTTTGGCTCGGACCTCATGTGCAGTGACTCGACAATCCAGAGGGGTGCCCGCCTTCACATGGGTGAACGTGATGCAGTCCGCCACCCAAACCGAGAGGGTGCGCTTGGTGACTGCTTGCCCCTGTCTATTGGGATTGTAGGACACGAAAAGCCTATCAGACTTGCGATGAGTCTGGGTACGCTGCAAATAGAAGGCGAGAGCCCGTTTGAAGTCGAGGGTGTGAAGAGCCGCCAACACCTAATCAGTGTGGGCCTTGGGAAGAACGTCGGCAGCACTATCTCTTGGTTGAGATGAAAGTCTGAATGACCTTGGGTAGGAATTTAGGGTGGGTACGGAGGACCACCCTGTTCCAATAAAACCTGGTGTAAGGTGCGCCAGCCATGAGTGCCTGGAGCTCACTGACTTGGCGGGCTGAGGGTCAGCGCTACCAGGAAGGCCAGCTTCCAGGATAAGTGCCGGAGTGAACACGTCGCCATCAGCTCGAAGGGTGGGCGAGTGAGCTGCATGAGTACCACGTTTAGGTCCCATTCCGCCAGAGGGAGACGGACTGGCGGCTTGGATAGCAGAAGGCCCTGCATGAAGCAGGAGACCAGCGGCTGCCCCAAGAGAGGTTTGTCCTTGATAGGAAAATGATTAGCCGAGATGGCACTCAAATTAACCCTGACAGAGTTGGACTTCAGCCCTTCCCTTGAGAGGTGGAGGACGTACTGGAGAACCAACCGAACCGGACACGAGAAGGGGTCGAACTGGTGTCCGGAGCACCAGACGGAGAAGCGTTTCCACTTAAAGGCATAAGCCCACCTAGTGGAGTCCTTCCTGGAGGCGAGGAGAATTTCCTCGACCTCCTCCAGGAGGGCCAGAGAGGCTAGGGAGACCCATTCAGCTGCCAGGCTGTGAGGGATAGGGAGGTTAGGTTCGGGTGTAACACTCGACCTTCCTCCTGCGTTAGCAGACCCCTGGCAAAGCCCAGGGGAACCGGAGGCTCCGTTGACAGCTGGATCAAGAGCGGGAACCAAGGCTGCCGAGGCCACGAGGGGGGGCACGAGAATCAGTGATGCCCCGTCCCGTTGAGCCTTGAATAGAGTCCTCGCAATGAGAGGGAAAGGAGGGAATGCATAGAGGAGACTGGAGGACCAGTCCAGGAGAAATGCATCGGGGCCCTCCCTGCTCGGGTGTGGCACCGGGCCGCAAAAACTGGGGCACTGCGTGTTCTGGGGACTGGCAAAGAGGTCTATCGCCGGAGTCCCCCAGTATAGAAACAGCCAGCCCACTACTCCGGAATCCAGTCGCCATTCGTGGGGGGCGAAGGATTCAGCTGAATCTTTCTGCCAGGCTGTTCTCCTGGCCCAGGAGGTACGTAGCCCTGAGAGATATCCTCTGCCGGACAGCAAAAGAACAGATAAGAACCACTTCCCGACAGAGGGAGCGCGATTCCGTGCCTCCCTCCTTGTTGATGTAGAACATAGCTACACGGTTGTTGGTTTGTACCAGAATCGACTTCCCGATGAGGTGATCTTCGAAGGCCCTCAGGGCCCATCTGATGGCTCGGGGTTCGAGCAGGTTTATCTGCTACCGAGACTCCTCGGGTGACCACTGCCCCTGCATGCAGAGAGGCCCGCAATGGGCTCCCCACCCTGACAGGGAAGCATCTGTGGTCAGCACTGCGTCGTGCCGTGGAGCCTGGAAGGGCAAACCCCGCATAAGGTTGCGGGCAATGTTCCCTCTAATTTTCTGTAGGCTGTGTGCGCATAAAATATCAGCTGTGCAGCTTTTAAAGGAAGGTTAAATTTTTGTGCGCCACATAACGACACTCGGAGTTATATGCTTTAAAATTTGACTACACGTCAGAATACAGTATGTACACCACATTGATTGCACCAGAAAATATTGTAGAACTTGTGAAAACCATAAATACACAACAACTTTTAAATTTTAAGACGTCTGTGTTGTTTTCTGTCAGAATCAGAACCGTAATTTTTGTGCACTCTCTTGTAAAGTATGTGCGCTCACTCGGCGAGGTGTGTGCGTGCGCACACGCGCACAGCTTAGAGGGAACAGTGGTTGCGGGGCTTCTGCCACCAGTTCAGGGACAAGCAGAGGTCAGGGAGGACCCTGATAGGGTCCCTGAGATGTCCGAGGGTCTGGCTCCATTGGGAACTGAGACACCATTGAGCTGTCCGATTGTGCAGGCGGGAGTGAGGAACCACATGCATGGTCAAGGCCATGTGGCCCAGGAGACATAGCATGGCGCGAACGGTGATCTGGTGGGCGCTTTGGAAACGGGCCGCCAGAGCTTGGAGGTGGGTGGAGGAATCCACTGGCAAGAAGGCTCGAGGGCCTGCACCAGCTCGAGTTGAGACTTTGGGTAGTTGACCAAGAACCCCAAGTTCTCCAAAAGGAGGACAGTGCGCAACATCGCTTGCCAGGCCTCCTTGGCAGAGGGGCCTGTAACGAGCCAGTCATTGAGGTAGGGAAAGACCAGCATGCCCCAGTGCCGAAGGTGAGCAGCAGCAACGACGTGGCACTTCGTGAAGACCCGTGGGGCAGACGCAAGGCCAAAGGGGAGCACTCTGTACTGGAAGTGCTCTCCCTGTACCCTGAAACGTAGGTATTGCCTGTGTTGTGGGTGGATTAAGATATGGGCATAAGCGTCCTTCAGATCCAAGGAGCATAGCCAGTCGTCCTGCTCGAGGAAGGGCAGTAGCACGTCAAGAGATAACATCTTGAACTTCTCCTGCACCAGGAACTTGTTTAGCCTGCGGAGGTCGAGGATGGGCCGCAGACCCCCCGTCTTTTTTGGGACGAGGAAGTACCGGGAGTAGAAGCCCTGACCTCGAAGGTGGGGAGGGACCTTCTCGACTGCCCGTTGGGCAAGGAGGGAGTGCAATTCCCGCTGCAGCAGAAGCTGGTGTGTGGGGAGTCAAGGAGGCTCCGCCGGGGAGAAAGGAGGTGGAAGTCTGTCGAAATGGAGGTGATAGCCCTCTCGGACAACCTGGAGAACCCAAGTGTCTGAGCTGATGAGCGCCCACGATGGGGTGAAGCAGGACGGGCGTCCCGCCACTGGCTGCTGCATCACCGGATGGCGAGGGGCCATGCTGCTGGCGTCAAAACCCCTGAGTGTGTTGTGGGGGAGCCGGCGTTTGGACCTTCGGGCCCTTTGGTTTACGGTGCCCCTGGCCAGGCTTTCACTGTGCCAGAGTAGTCAGCGTGGGGGTAGCCAGGTATGGCGGGTAGCTGCGATACTGGAGACCCTTCCTGGGGAAGAAGGGCTTCTTGGTCAGCTGCTTCTTCCGAGGTAAAGTGGAGGTCTTGCGGGAGAGACGGGTCCTAGTAATGTACTCCGTCTCGATCTCCTCAGCCTTTTCCTCCATTGATTTACCAAAAAGTTGTTCACTGAGGCAGGGCATGTCCAGGAGCTTCTCCTGCACCCATTGCTCCAAATCAGAGGATTCGAGCCATGCCTGGTGGTGGGCACCAATGCCCGCGGCTGCCACCCAAGCCGATGTCTCGAAGCCATCATAGGAGGCTCGAGAGATGTACTTGGAGCAGTCGGCCATGGACTTCAGCAGGATGCAGAATCTGTTGAGGGGCTCCCCTTCGAGGTCTGCGGAGAACCCTCCAAGTTCCTTTGCCAACTCGTGCAGGAACATACCAATGTACAATTGGTATGCCTGAATGCAACAAGAGAGCATACAACCTTGATAAGCCTTGCGTCCCAAGGCATCTAGGACTCTCGACTCTCGGCCCGGTGGGACTGATGAGTGTGATTTCGGGCTTTTCTGCTTCCGCATGGCTGACTCCACCACAATTGAGGTGTGTGGGAGCTGGGTTTTCTGGAAGCTTGGCCCGCGCTACACCTTGTACATTGTATCAAGGCACTTGCTCACGATGGGGACTGAGGCTGGGGCCTCCCACATGCGGAGCAGTAGCCGAGACAGAATCGGTGATACAGGCATGGTGAGGGATTCCCTGGGAAGCTTACTTAGACAAGTTTTAGATGAAATTTCTGCTGATCAATTGTGCAACCAAAGAAAATGCCAAGCAGCGACCATTGATGCCATGCTCTTAGAGGATTCTAACAGAGCTGCTTCAAACGATGGTTGTTGAGAACATGACTCAGAGTTTGGCAAGCCTTGGGCCCACCTTAAACAGGCTCTTGCCACATAAGCTCCACCCACAGAGGCTCGCAACATCAAGGCAATACTTTCAAATGCCTGCTTCAACAGAGTTTCTAGCTTCCTATTCTGAACATCCTTTAGTGCCAATCCTCCCTCAACAGGGATGGTTGTGTTCTTGGTAACCACTGAAACAAGAGCATCCACTTTTGGCAATTTAAGGAAATTCTTTTCATTCAGTGGAATCGGATACAAGCACGACATAGCTCTTCCTCCCCAAAAGCTGGCTTTGGGCACCTCCCATTCTGCCTCAATCATCTCTTTTATAGCCCTATGGACCAGAAACGCTGTCTGCAAGTTCCTTATGCCCTGTATCAGTGGACCTTCAAGAGGAATTTCCTTTACATGAGAATATAGTGGGATATTCAGAGCTGCCAATGACTGCACAATCAGCACAGCCACTTCTCCCAAAGGATAATGTTAGGATCCTCACCCTCCCCAGAGACCAGAAGAACCCTCTAGAGCACAGGTTTTCAACTCAGTCCTCGGGGAACCCTAGGCCAGTCAGGTTTTCAGGATTCCCACAATGAATATGCATAAGATAGATTTGCATACAATGAAAGAAGAACATGCAAATCTTTCTCATGCATATTCATTCTGGGAATCCTAAAAACCTGACTGGCCTAGGGTTCCCCGAGGACTGGATTGAAAACCCCTGCTCTAGAGGATCCTCCGAAGTTGCAGAACAAACTGAGGCGCGGCCCTCCTTGACCTCTTCCTCCACGCGGCGACAGTTAACTACAAGTTCCCCTGAATCTGGAATCCCAGACAAAGGATCTTTCCCCTACTTTAGCAGCAATGCTTTTGGAAACCGTCAACTCCCACAGGCCCTGCTTCATGCAGTAAGCCTGGTGTAAAAGGAGAATAAAGGAGGATTACCTTTTCTTCCTGCTGAACTCGAGTTTCCCGATTGGTTGCACCCCTGGACCTACATTCCTGGCATCTGATGTCAGTGCTGAAAGGCTATTTAAAACCTAGCCCCACCGCAGAACATGCTCACAGGCCCATTGGTCCGTGTTCGAAGGAGCTTGTTCAAAGGAGCAGGCACTGCCCCTTTGGAGCATGTGAGGAGCAGAGGAGTGAGATTATACCCCTCTTATGAGGAAGCGGACGAAGAAGGGTATTCAACCTGCAAGTTCAAAGGTGGCCAAGGCTGTCAGTCCCATGGACTCTCATGTAAAGGTTCTGCCTTCAACGGATTCGTCGGGGCAAGCAGTTGGCTCTGAGGTATCATTTTCAAGCATAAGTACGCTCTCATTATCCTCACCTCCTCTTGTTTAATAACCCCATCCAGCTAGTATCTAGGTACTGCTGTCAAGACTTCGTCACTAGAGAAGAAGGAAGGGGAAGTGCGGCTTCCTTAATTGGGACTTCTATCAGTGAAGAAGGTCTGACATGTAGAAGGCTATGCCTTTACCTGTTCCTACTGAGTATTCTGGGGCTTCTGTGGATAGACCTGTCCCTCCTAAGGATATATCTTTACGTGATATATGGGATATTGTCTCGCGAACAGAACTGCCTTTACAATCATCTTTGAAACAAGTCTCTGACTTTTCTAAAGAGGTGGTTGTGAAATTAGCGGAACATGTGACAATGTTTTCTTCTTTGGATTCTCGTTTTGTT
This sequence comes from Ichthyophis bannanicus, assembly GCA_033557465.1. Classification (NCBI taxonomy): domain Eukaryota; kingdom Metazoa; phylum Chordata; class Amphibia; order Gymnophiona; family Ichthyophiidae; genus Ichthyophis; species Ichthyophis bannanicus. The sequence goes on from CM066036.1 coordinate 618,171,896, forward strand.
AAGCTAGAATTGCAAGTTTCTATTCTGCAGGCTGCATGTTCCTCTGCAGTCTAGGATTTGCTACTACTTCATCGTCAAAGTGAACTGATAGAAAATGCTCAACGTGCTAGAAATTTACATCTATTAAATTTCCCTCGGACTCACTACCTGTCAGCGCAGATTTTGTTCTATAAATATCTTAAGGGAGTTGTGCTGTATCTGGATCCAGAATCGGTTAAACTTTCTAAGGTCTATTATGTTCCTAGAGGAACTAAGGCTGTGGTGAATGATACTGCTGTTCCGGGAGGGGAATTAGATCAATTGTCCCCGGTGAAAGCTTAGATCTTTCTGTTTTTCTTGAGTCCTCCGTTGAGGATATTTCCTCACAGGTGACTCTGATTGTTATGTTTATTTATGACTCAGATAAGGATTATATACTACATTTGTATTTTTCTAAGAAAAATAAGAAATTTTGTGGACAGATCATTCAGATTTTCCCAGATGTCTCTAAATCTACACAAAAGCGTAGGAAGGTACTATTAGAGCTTAGACCTCGAGTCTTAGCCCTAGGAGCCTCTTTTTTCTAAAGTACTTATGTAAATGCTTATTGGTATATCAGGGCATTAGATATATATTTGATTCAGACCAACAGGAGCAGTTCCATAAAGAAAAAAAGAGTGATTTTTCCTTTTTGTTTTAATATTGATGTTCATTGGCTAAGTATAAGTGGGTTTAATTATTACCAAGGGTCTTTATGTTATCAAGTTTTGCTATCCTCCTTGATATGGGCTTGAAAGTATAGTTGTTATATTTTCTTTGTATTTTTCATATCAAAAATTTAAAAAAAGGGAGAATAAAGTCCGGAGAAAAAGGCAAATGTCCTGCTAAATTAATTAGCTTCACGGGTTGACTCACTGAAGGAGTGGGAATTAAATTCTGTCTCCCTGCAGGGCTGTAACAAAGTCAGACTGGTTTAAAATGGCCACACTTCCCGCCAAAACCATGAGAACTTGAGGCTGAGGTGATGTTTTAATTCTCTGCTCTTCTGAACTTTCTACCAGCAAAGGAACCTCCCCCGAAGAGGATCTAGCTCCCCTGAGCACATCCTCCGCAGCCCGGCTTTTATCCTCACATCAGCGGCAAAATCCCGCCGCTGACAAGTGCCCCCATTGGCTTCCACAGGTAGCACAAACTGCCTTCCCTGATGGCATTGCTCTGGTGCGAAAACCCGATTGAGAGAAATCCCCGATGGTGAAGAAGAGCAAGAAAAACTCTAGAAGTTAAATGCAGTTCCAGCAAACAAGAGGAAAAGCGACTGAGAGAAATTCTTGACCTCGAAGAAAGGCAAGACAACAAGAGAAACTCACCCGGGTCTCTTTCAGTCACCACAGATCTCGAAGGCTGTGGCTTCTGCCTGTGGCTGCGCCCCAAGTAATTCTTTTCTTTTTTACATCACGAATCTAAAGCGACAGGCGCAGCAAGAACAAGTCTAACTAAATAGTTGAAGAAAAGTAAAGAAGTACCTTTTTGGGGGCGGGAGGGACCAGGTGTAGCATCCACTAAAAAACCGGTAGCTGACTTAACAGCATTGGTTCTCTAAGAGGAGTAACTCCATTTAAATCAAAAGCCTCTTAGTTCTATTTTTTTTCTTAAAATCCTTTCAATGGAGTTCAGACTGCTCAAAACCTCATCAACTTTTTCTGGAGACTAAGAATACTGGTGTGAGAGGAGGTGCACAGATCCTTTATACCATAACATCATCAAAACCTGGGATTCTCAGTTTCCATCTGCTGGTGATAAGGCAGAGCCCATGCATCTGGACAGGACTAGAGGAACGATAAGGAAAGCATAGTTACTCACCTATAAGAGGTGTTCTCCAGGGACAGCATGAATCAGTCTTCATATATGGGTGACGTCGGCGCTGACAGAGTCCCGTGGAAGCATGCCCCTAGCTTTCAAAGAAAGCCTTTGGGAGATGCCACCACATATGCGTGGTCCCCTTCCCGCCCAAGGGTGCCATCTTACTCAGTCAGATGACATAGCTAGAGCCGACAAAAGAAAATGGCAAAATTTGTACAGCAACTCCAAAGGGGAGGAGGGAGGATTGTGAGGAATGATTCCTGCAGTCCCTGGAGAGCACCTCTTACAGGTGAGTAACTACGCTTTCTCCAGGAACAAACAGGAAGTCAGTCCTCACATATGGGACTCCCTAGCTACAGATTACCAAGAACCTGTAGAAAAACACGGCTTAGCCGTGAGCAGCTACAAGCAAGTCTGAGGAAAGACTCTAAGGACCCTAGTATCCAGGGAGAACCATGGCTCCGGTAGCCTGAACAGAAAGGGCTGGAGAGTAGGAGTCACCCAAACCCCGAACAGATTATGGAGCACGGCCTGGCTGAAGGCAATGTCCCATCAGGACTCCCTCTCCAGGCAGTAGTGAGCTGCAAAGGTGTGAACTGAGGACCAGGTGGTGGCGGCTCGACAGATATCTGCAATAGGGATAGAGCGTAGGCTTGCAACAGAGGTCGCCATAGCCCTGACATGCGCTGTGATCTGGCGCTCCAACGAGAGCCCAACCTGATCATGGGCAAAGGCGATGCAGTCTGCCACCCAGGTGGACAGGGTCCGCTTGGTAACAGCCTCCCCCAGTCGACTGGAGTTGTAGGAAAAGCGTAGTTACTCACCTGTAACAGGTGTTCTCCAGGAGCAGCAGGAATCAGTCCTCACTTATGGGTGACGTCGGCGCCGACGGAGCCCTCGCGGAGCAATTTTCCCCAGCTTTCAAAGAAAGCCTTTGGGAATTGCAGCGCGCATGCGCGGTCGACTTCCCGCCCGAAGGTGCCATCTTAGCCAGTCAGATGACATAGCTAAAAAAGACAGCATAAAAATTTGCAAAAAGAACATAAGCAGACGATTGCAACTCCAAGGGGAGGAGGGAGGGTAGTGAGGACTGATTCCTGCTGCTCCTGGAGAACACCTGTTACAGGTGAGTAACTACGCTTTCTCCAGGACCAAGCAGGAAGTCAGTCCTCACTTATGGGACTCCCAAGCTCAAGGCTACCGGAGACCCTAAGCACAAAACTGAGCTCCCTCTAGCTCAGCAGCACAGAAGGACAGAATCTTCGCTGAATTATCACCCACCGGTAGCCCACATCCGGGATGGAGGGTAGGAGTTGCTCAGACCTCAAAGAGATTACGGAGGACTGCCTGTCCGAAAGCACTGTCCCTGCGGGACTCCCTCTCGAGACAGTAATGGACCGCAAAAGTCTGGCTCGAAGACCAAGTAGCGGCCCGGCAGATGTCTGCCAGCGGAACAGAGCGGAGGTAAGCCACTGACGTGGCCTTTGCCCGAACGCAATGAGCCGTGACTCGACTTTCAAAGGCGAGTCCGGCTGCCCCATAAGCCCAAGAGATACAGTCCGCAACCCAGATGGACAGAGTACGCTTGGAGACCGGGAGCCCCAATTTATTGGGGTCAAAAGACACAAAAAGCTGAGCAGCTTTACGGTGCTCCCGTGTACGGTCAAGGTAGAAGTTCAATGCCCTTCTACAGTCCAGGGTATGGAGGACCGTTTCAGCTCGGCTGGAGTGTGGTCTGGGAAAGAAGGTTGGAAGCACCACCTCCTGATTGATGTGAAAAGGGGAGACCACTTTAGGCAGAAATTTTGGGTGAGTCCGTAGGACTACCCTATTCTTGTAGAACCTAGTGTAAGGGGGATCAGACACGAGGGCCTGCAATTCACTTACGCGTCTAGCGGAAGTGAGGGCTATCAAGAACAGCGTTTTCCAAGACAGAAAACGGAGAGAACAGGTAGCCATAGGTTCAAAAGGCGGACAGGTGATCCGCTGCAAAACCACATTCAGGTCCCAGTCAGGCGCTGGCGGGCGCAGAGGTGGTTTAAGTAGAAGAAGACCTCGGAGAAACCTCGCTACAAGAGGGTCGCTGGAAAGAGGTCTGCCGTCCACCGGCACATGATGTGCTGAAAGAGCACTGAGGTGAACTTTGACGAAGTTGGACTTAAGTCCCAGATTAGAGAGGTGTAGCAAGTACTGCAAGATCACCGACACCGGGCAGGAGAAGGGGTCCTGAGACTGTTGGGTACACCAGACTGCAAAGCGACGCCATTTAAGGGCGTAGCATTTGCGGGTAGAAGGCCGTCGCGAAGCCAAGACGACCTCCTCCACCTCCGCCGGCAGGAGAAGGGGAGCAAGGACTACCCTCTCAGCAGCCAGGCCATGAGGTTGAGAGACCTGAGGTTGGGGTGCAGTAGGGACCCCTGATCCTGAGTGAGGAGATCCGGTTGTACCCCCAGAGGGAATGGATCCTCCACCGCCAGTTGCAGCAGGAGCGGAAACCACGGCTGCCTGGGCCAGCGAGGGGCCACCAGGATCATGAAGGCTTTGTCTCGGAGAACCTTGAAGAGAGTTCGAGAGACTAGCGGGATGGGAGGGAAAGCGTACAGGAGGCTCCCCGACCATGAGATCAGAAAAGCGTCCGCCGCAACCCGGAGGGGGTGTGGCTGACGAGAGCAGAAGCGAGGAAGTTGCCGGTTGTGAGGACTGGCAAAGAGATCCACCGTGGGGAGGCCCCACCTGAGGAAGAGCTTCTGAACTACCAAGGGATCCAGACGCCACTCGTGCGGCTGGAGGACCCTGCTGAGTTTGTCCGCCAGGCAATTTTCTTGGCCTGGGAGGTAAACTGCCTTGAGGAGAATGCCGTGACTGACGGCCCAAGAGCAGAGCTTCTGTGCTTCCCGGCAGAGGAGGAAGGAGCCCGTGCCCCCCTGCTTGTTCACGTAGAACATGGCAACTTGATTGTCCGTCTGGACAAGGACGGACTGGTGGGAAGTCAGGTGGGAGAAGGCCCTGAGAGCCAGGCGGATCGCCCTGAGCTCCAGGAAGTTGATCTGCTGAGCAGACTCCCACGTGGTCCAGAGGCCCTGAGTACGAGCCTCTTGGCAATGTGCTCCCCAGCCCAGGAGGGAGGCATCGGTGGTCAGCACCAGGGTCGGCTGAGGTGACTGGAAAGGCATTCCGAATAGAAGGTTCGGCTGCCGGAGCCACCACCGGAGAGACGAGATCAGCGGCTCGGAGACGCGCACTAGGTCTGCTAGGCCGCCTGTGGCTTGACGCCACTGCTGGCGGAGACACCATTGAGCAGACCGCATATTCAGGCGGGCATTGGGGGTCACATGGACGGTGGAAGCCATATGGCCGAGTAGTCTCAGGAAGCGCCTGGCGGAGACCAGGGGCTGGCTGCGAAAGCGGTCGGCTAGGTCCATGAGCCGCTGAGCCCTGTCGAGCGGGAGGTATGCTCGCGCCTGAAGAGTGTGCAGCCTTGCGCCGATGAACTCGAGATCCTGTGAGGGGAGCAAAGTGGACTTTGCGAAGTTTATAACAAAGCCCAAGTGCTGCAGAAGAGTCACCGTGCGGCGCGTGGCGCTGGTGACCTCCCGAGCAGACGCTGCTCTGATGAGCCAGTCGTCGAGGTACGGGAAGACATAGAGGCCGTGAAGCCGGAGATGGGCCGCCACGACCGCGAGACATTTTGTGAAGACTCGCGGAGCGGAGGACAGGCCAAAGGGCAGTACCCTGTACTGGTAATGATTTCCTGCCACCACAAACCTTAGGTATTGGCGGTGGCTGGGGTGGATGAGGATGTGCGTGTAGGCATCCTTTAGATCCAAGGAGCATAGCCAATCTCCCTGCTGGAGGTAGGGCAGAAGGATTCCAAGGGTAAGCATTTTGAACTTCTCCCGCACAAGGAACTTGTTGAGGTTGCGCAAGTCCAGGATGGGTCTGAGGCCCCCTGTTCTCTTTGGTATCAGAAAATACCTTGAATAGAAGCCTTGACCTCTCAGGTGGTGTGGCACCGGTTCCACCGCCTGATCCTGCAGGAGACCTGCTAACTCCTGAAGGAGCAACTCCCTGTGCAGAGGGGGGCGCGGAGGCTCTCCCGGAAAATAGGAGGGAGGGACCTGATGGAAGTGGAGAAGGTAGCCCTCTCGCACGACCTGAAGCACCCAGGCATCTGCGGTGATGCTGGACCACCTGTGGGCGAAGTGAACCAGCCGGCCTCCGGTGCTGGGAGGAACCAGCGGGGGGGGAGAGGCTATGCTGAACGAGTCAAAAACCCCCACCCTGCTGAGCAGGGGCTGGTGGTGCAGGCTTGGGGGCTTGCTGCCTACCGGACCCGTTACCCCGTCCCTTGGCCTGCTGACCCTGTTGGGGAGCTGCAGGGGCCTGATAATGGGGGTATTGTTTGTAGGCAGCCGCCTTTCTCGGGTAAAAGGACTTTTTCCCCGAGCCCTTCTTTTTCTGGGAAGGGGCGGAGGTCTTCCTAGAAAGCCTAGTCCTGGTGAGAGTCTCAGTCTCAATTTGTGCAGCCTTTTCCGCCATGGGCTTGCCAAAGAGGTTTTCGCCTCGGCAGGGGACATCGACCAACTTGTCCTGTACCCAGGGCTCAAGGTCAGACGACTGAAGCCAAGCCTGTCGGCGGGCACCGATGCCGGCTGCGGCCACTCGAGCCGAGGCTTCAAAGCCATCATAGGCTGCTCGGGACATGAACTTTGAGCATTCCCGAATGCCAGTGGACAAGGCCAGGAACCTCCGCAAGGGTTCCTCGGACAGACCAGCGGAGAATCCGGCTAGCTCTTTAGCCAGATCCCGGAGATACATGCCCATGTACAGCTGGTAAGTCTGGACACGACAGGCGAGCATAGAGCCCTGGAAGCACTTCTTGCCAAGGCCATCCAGGTTACGGGCCTCCCTTCCAGGAGGCACCGAGGAGTGCATCTTCTGGCTCTTAAGACGATGCATGGCCGATTCCACTACCATGGAATGGTGTGGCAGCTGTGCCTTTTGAAAGCCAGGGCTCTTGCGGACCCGATAGATAGAATCGACCCGCTTGCTCAGGACCGGCGAGGAGGCCGGACTCTCCCACATGCGGAAGAGTAGTCGTTCCAGCATAGGAGGAACCGGCACAGTAAAGTGTTCCCTCGCGGGAGAGTCATACTGGAGGGCGTCGAGCTCTTCGGCTCGAGGCTCCTCCTCGGGATCCGCAGGGAAGGCCAAAGCCTTGGCCATGTCCCTAACGAAGTCCGAGAACCGGGCATCCTCCGGGGGGGACTGCTTCCGAGGCTCGGACTCCGGTGAGTCCGATGGGACACACCGAGTCCGGAAAGAATCAGGTGACTCTTCCTCCTCAGACTCCCAGACCGACTCCGACGAGGACTCGGTGGGGTCGGCCCGGGCAGGGTGCGGCGCCAGCCGCCCCGACGCCGAGGGAGTCGGCGTCGGCGACCTCGGTCCCGAACGGGAGGCCGAGGGTGACCTCGACCGAGGATCGACTCGAGTTCTCATCGACTCGAGGATCGGCTCGGTCTCCGGGGTCGACTTGGACGTCGACGTCCCGGCGGTCGGGGCAGCGACGCCAGCGAAGCCAGCGAGCAGTGCCCTCTGCTGGTCCATGAAGGCAGACAGTCTGCTCTCCAAGGCCGTCAACCTGAGTCCGAGCTCAGGTGACCCAGCAGCCCCCGACTCGGGCCCCGACGGCGTCGGGCCCGACGTCGGCTGTCGCGGAGGCGAGTCCAGAAGGACCACAGGACTTACCCGGGCAGGCATCTCCGACTCCAGGCGAGGTCGCTTCGGGACGTGTTCCTTCTCCAAGGACCCGGGGCGGCTGTCGGGGCTATGCGACCTGGCCCTCGCGGAACCAGGAGCGTCCACCGACGCCGCCCTCGCGGGTTTTTCCTTCCGACGATGGTCCCCGGAGGGAGAGCCCCGGTCGGAGGAGCTCCGGCGACGGTCCGAGCTGGAGCCTTTCGACACGGAGGCCTCCGACGAGGTCCGGGTACGGCTTGGGTCAGCGAAGATTCTCTCACGCTGATGCCGCCGACTTCTCAACGCCTTTGAGGACAATTTGCTGCAGGGCCCACAGATCAATTCCTCATGATCCGGGCCCAGGCAGCGGAGGCAAAAGTCGTGTGTGTCGGTTAGTGACATATTTCGGTCACACCGACCACACCGCTTAAACCCACTGGCAGCCATCGGGGGAAAAAGGGCCCCTGCGAGGTCAAAGGACCGGGCTGCCAGGGAAAACGAAAACGAAAGCTGACTAAGTCAGAAAAACCGAAAAAAGAAGTAAGAGGACTCGAGACCGGCGTCGCGAGTCCGAGCGGGAAAACGATCGGCGTCGAACCGAAAGAAAAAAGGATAAAATAAAGAAGAAAATCAACTTTTTCGCGGGGACAAGACGGGGACGTCTGTAGGGCTCCGCGGAAAAAAGAAGACTGGCTAAGATGGCACCTTCGGGCGGGAAGTCGACCGCGCATGCGCGCTGCAATTCCCAAAGGCTTTCTTTGAAAGCTGGGGAAAATTGCTCCGCGAGGGCTCCGTCGGCGCCGACGTCACCCATAAGTGAGGACTGACTTCCTGCTTGGTCCTGGAGAATGAAAAGCTATGAGGCTTTGCGGTGGCCCTGGGTACGCTGCAGGTACAAGGACAGGCCCTCTTGCAATCCAGGGTATGGAGAACGGCTGCTGCCTTGTTGGCATGGGGCCATGGAAAGAAGATGGGGAGCACCACGTCCTGGTTGAGGTTTTTGAAGAGAGTCTGGGTGATTAGTGGCATGGAAGGGAAGGCATACAGAAGGCCCTCTGACCACGAGATGAGGAAGGCGTCCGCCGCTATCTGGGACAGATGCGGTTGGGGACAAAAGAAGCGGGGCAGCTGAGCAATGGTTGGGCTGGCAAAGAGGTCCAGACTGGGGTTCCCCGGAGTTGGAATAGCCGCTGCGCCACCCTGGGGTCTAGACGCCATTCATTTATTATTATTTATTTATTATTTAACATTTCTGATTCCGCAGGCAGTGGTGGAAGGCCTTGATCGGCAAAAAAATGTCTCTGAGTTCCAACAGGTTGATCTGCTGCTGGCTCTCTGCTAGGGACCAGGTGCCCTGCATGCGCAGTTCCTCACAGTGGGCACCCCAGCCCAGTAGGGACGTCTGTGGTGGGGACCCTCTGGGGGTTTGGGGGCTGGAAGGGCATGCTCTTCTGCAGGTGCTATGTGCCCTGCCACCAGTCAAGCAACTCTGCTAGTTGATGGGACACTAAGACCCTGTGCCGGAGCCTGCCCGTGGCTTGATATCCAATGTGAGCGGAGACACCACTGAGCTGCCCGCATATGGAGGCAGGCATTGGGGACCACATGAACTGTGGATGCCATGTGGCCTAGTAGGCAGAGAATGGACCGTGCCGACACTGCATGATGGTGCTGCACCTTAGTGGCTAGGGCCCTGAGGCGATCTGCCCTGTCCAAGGGGGGGAAGGACCTTGCCTGGAGAGTGTCCAGAAGAGCTCCTATGAATTCCAGATCCTGTGTTGGAGTGAGGTGAAATTTGGGATGGTTTATCACAAATTCCAAATGCTGTAGGAGCTTGATGGTGCAGGCCGTGGCCTTTTGCACCTCGGTGGCCGTGTCCCCTTTCACGAGCCAGTCATCCAGGTATGGAAAAATGAAGGCTCCCTGGAAACAGAGGTAGGCAGCCACCACTGCCAAGCATTTGGTGAAGACTCTTGGTGTGGAGGCTAGGCCAAAGGGTGGTACCTTGTACTGGTAGTGGTCGCCGCCCGACCATGAACCTTAGGTACTAACTGTGACTGGGATGAATAAAGATGTGGGTATAAGCATCCTTTAGGACCAAGGAGCATAGCCAATCTCTCTGCTGGAGGTAGGACAGCAATGTTCTCCTACACTAGGAACTTCTCCCACACCAGGAACTTGTTCAGGTTTTGCAAGTCCAGAATGGGCCTTAGGCCTCCTGTTCATTTTGGGAGCAGAACGTATCTGGAGTAGAACCCTTTTCCCCTGATGTGTTGGGATACTGGCTCCAAGGTCCTATCCCTGAGAAGTCTGCAAGTTCCTGCAGTAGCAGGGACTAGTGCAGGGGAATCAGAGGGGGCTCTCCTGGAAAGAAAGGAGGCGGCATCTTGGCCAGGTGAAGGAGGTTGCCTTCTCTGACCACTTGGGAGTGTCCAGGTGTTGGTGGTGATGGTAGGCCACCGATGGGCAAAATTAATCAGACGCCCCCCTGTTGGCAGCTACTCCACCATGGGTGGAGAAGCTATGCTCAGGGAGTCAAACCCCGACGCACCCTGGGCAGGAACAGGTGTTTGGGGCTTAGAGTCCTTAGACTTTCTTTGGCCCTGGCCCACTCCTTTGCCCTGGTGACCCTGCTGCAGGGTCTGGGGGGGACCTGGTACTGGGGATAGCCTTGGTAAAGCTGGCCTTTCCTGTGGAAAAGAGGCCTTTTCCCTGGCGTTTTTTTCTTGGGAAGGGTGGAGGTCTTCCTGGAGAGCTAAATCCTAGTGATGAACTCGATCTCGATCTCTGTTGCCTTATCTTCCATTGGTTTGCTGAAGAGGTTTTCACCGAGGCAGGGGACATCGAGGAGTTTCACCTGGACCCACTGCTCGAGATCAGATGCCTGGAGCTGGGCACCGGATGCCTGCGGCAGCGGCCACCCTCACATTAGACTCAAAGCCGTCGTAGGCAGTTCAAGACATGTACTTCGAGTACTCCTCGACGACTTTGTGATGGTTTGGAAGCGCTGGAGGTGATCTCTGCTGAGACGCACTGAGAAACCTGCGACTTCTTTTGCTGGGTCTCAGAGATACATGCCAATATACAGCTGACATGCTTGTATTCGCAACCCAGCATCGAGCCCTGGTAGCATTTACGTCCAAGGGGGTCGAGGGCATGGGATTCCCTGCCCGGGGACACAGAAAAGTGAGTCTTCCGGCTTTTTTGCCGACGCATGGTCAACTCCACCACCATAGAGGTGTGACGGAGTTACGCTTTCCGAAAGCTGGGGCACCACTGGACCCGGTACATGGTGTCCAGACATCAGCTATTAGCATGGACATTGGTGTCTCCCACATCCGGAGGATGGCGGAGACAGGAACCATCAGGGTCTCCGTAGGTGGAGCCTCATACTGAAGGATTTCAAGTTCTTCTGTGTGAGGTCCTTCTCCGACTCTGAGACAAGGCCTTCACCATGTCCCGGACAAATTTGAGGAACGAGGTGTCCTCGGGAGGGGACCAACATCTCGACGCCGGGGGAGATGAATCCGAGGGGAGATCATGGTGCTTATGTGTCTCTAGGGAAGCTCGTCCTCCCAGTCCGAGCAGTCCATTGAAGACTTGAGGCCCGATGGCTCCTGAGGCGTCAGATTCAGATTGGGTCTTCAGTGACCCATGGCTGCTGCTTGGCTGGAGCCACAAGTGCTTGCCAGGGAGGATCTCGCTCCCGAAGACCAGGAGGAGGATTGAGACCCTGGCCAAATGAGGCATCCCGACGGGAGTCCTTGTCTAAGCAGTAGTGGGCTGTGAAGGTGTGTACCGAAGCCCAAGTGGCTGCTTTGCAGATGTCATCAATAGACACAGAATGAAGATTAGCCGTTGAGGCTACCATTGCTCTCACATTGTGAGCTGTGACATGGCCCTTGAGAGAAAGTCCTTTACTCTGATATGTATAGGATATGCAATCTGCAATCCAATTTGACAGAGTTCTTTTGGAAACTGGAAGTCCCAAATGACTAGAGTCAAAAGCCACAAAAAGCTGAGAAGATTTTTTATGTGGCTTAGTTCTTTGGAGATAAAAGGCTAAGGCTCTTTTTCAATCCAATGTGTGAAGATTCCTTTCCACACTGGAGGCATGAGGCCTAGGGAAGAATATAGGAAGATAAACCGACTGGTTTAAATGAAAAGGCAAAACCATCTTTGGCATAAAGTAAGGATGAGTCCTGAGGACTACTTTATTATGGTGGAACCTTGTATAAGGAGGGTCATCTACTAACGCCTGTAGTTCACTAATGAGTCTTGCAGAAGTGATGGCAATTAGGAAAATAACTTTCCATGAAAGAAACTTTAGGTCTGAAGTGGCTAAAGGTTTAAAGGGCGGTTTCATAAGCTGACCAAGAACAAGATTCAGATCCCATGCCACCGGTGGTGGTTTAATGGGAGGTTTTGTTAAGAGTAGGCTTCTCATAAATCTTGAAACAAGTGGATGAGAGGAAATAGGTTGTCCATCAAAAGGTTTATGAAAAGCAGCAATAGCACTAAGATGGACTCTCACTGAATTAGTCTTCAGACCAGAAGTTGATAATTGGAGGAGATATTCTAGTAGCGACTCTACAGGTACCAAAAGTCCCTTTTGTGAACACCAGACAGAGAACCTTTTCCACTTAAAAGCGTAGGAATGTCTTGTGGAAGGTTTTCTGAAAGCCAGAAGGATATCCTTTACTTGTTGAGAAAGGTTAATATCCTGGAATTCTAGGCTTTCAGTAACCAGACCCTGAGATGTAGGGACTGGGGATTGGGATGCAGTAAGCATCCGTCCTCCTGAGACAGAAGATCTGGAGTATTCCCCAACTCCAGAGGAGTGGTTTGAGAGAGACGCAAAAGAAGAGGATACCACATTTGTCGTGGCCAACGTGGAGCTATGAGTATCATACAATCTCTGTCTCTCTGAAATTTGAATAAAGGTTTTGGAATGAGGGGAATGGGTGGGAAGGCATAGAGGAAGTCCTGACCCCAGTGGAGTAGGAAAGCATTTCTTGCCTGACAGTTGTGAGCCGGGATTCTGGAACAGAATCGGGGAAGTTTGGCATTCTGTGGACTTGCAATGAGGTCTATATCTGGTGTTCCCCAGATTTGAAATACTCGAGCAAGCTGGTATGAGTAGAGGGACCACTCGTGTGGCAGCAGTATTCGACTGAGTCTGTCTGCCCATAAGTTTTGAATGCCCGGAAGGTATACCGCAAACAGGTGAATTTGCAACTCTCTGGCGAGGGCCCATAGTCGCAAAGCTTTGTAGCACAGCGACAGAGAGCCTGTTCCCCCTTGCTTGTTCACATAGAACATAGCTACTTGATTGTCGGTTTGGACCAGAACTGTCTTGTTGTTGATGGGCCCGAAAGACTTGAATAGCATTGAAGATGGCTCTCAGCTCTAGGAGGTTTATGTGAAGGGAAACCTCCTGTGAGGTCCAAAGACCCTGAGTGGAGAGATCGTGGAAGTGGGCCCCCCAACCCATCTTGGACGCATCTGTTGTTAGGGTGGCCTGATATAGAGGCAGCTGGAAAGGAGAGCCTACGAGGAGGTTTTCTAGAGATTGCCACCATTGCAGGGACGAAATCAGGGATGTGTGGTGTTTCTGATCTTGTGCATTAGCTGACCCGAGGCCTGTGACCATTGAGAGGATAGGGTCCACTGGGCTACTCGCATGTGGAGGTGAGCATAGGGAACCACATGGACAGTGGATGCCATGTGTCCCAAAAGTTGAAGCATCTCCCGAGCAGTAAGGAACACCTTCATAGATGCTTGAGATGCCAACTGTATTATCCGTAGACAGCGTGGCTGTGGCAGGAAAGCCCTTGACTGCCGTGTGTCTAGGCGAGCCCCTATGAATTCGAGAGATTGAGGGGGCGAGACGAAATTTTGGGAGGTTTATGACCAGTTCCAAGCATTGAAGAATTCTCATTGCTCGAGAAAGAGAGCGAAGCTGGCCTCTGGAGCTGTCGATGCTCGAATGAGCCAATCGTCTAAGTAAGGGAAGACGAATATTCCCAGAGTCCTCATAAATGCTGCTACCATTGACATGCATTTTGTGAAGACTCTTGGAGCAGAGGCCAGTCCGAAAGGAAGAACTCTGTACTGGAAGTGTCTTCCTTGGACCAGGAATTGAAGGAACTTCCTGTGATCTGAGTGGTTGAGAATATGCGTGTACGCATCTCTTAGATCTAGAGAACATAGCCAGTCCTGACTTTGAAGGTATGGTAGGAATGTCCCGAGGGAGATCATTTTGAACTTTTCTTGGAACAAATATTTGTTTAATTCTCTGAGGTCTAGTATAGGCCTATGTCCCCCTGTCTTCTTTGGAATAAGAAAATAGGGAGAATAAAACCCCGAACCCTGTTGGGGTATGGGTACTGTAATGCAGCGAGGGCTGATGAAAGCCCAGAGGAGAAAAAAGAAGCTGTTTTTCAGAGGAAAAAAGATGTGCACAAGTTGCAATATTTGCAGGAACCAGCTAGAGGGAGCAGGAGAGCATTCAGAGAGACTGAAGGGCCACGCCCAGCTGGTCATGAGGAACTGACAACCAGCTCCCAATCCTCAAAGGCAGGAGTGCTTTATAAGGGGAGAGTGGAAGACTGGAGAGGAGAGAGGTTGAAGTGGAAGCCTGATTCCTCCGGAGCTAGAGGATCACCAGGAGTGAGAGGTGACTCAACAGGAGCTGAGGAAGGACCTAAGGAGGGACCAGCTCAAGCTAGAGAGAGAGCTGTTTGCCCGAAGAGGCAAAAGCACTGCACTAATTGCAAGCAGAAGCCAAAGGAGAATCAGCTGGGGAAGCTAAGCCACGCTGAGCAGGAAAGCCAGGAGCTGGGCTTATGCAGAAGCAGGCGCTTACCAGGAGCATGGATTCAAAGGCTGCAAGGTAAACCAAACTTTCAAAGAAAAGGATTTCATCAAGCTGCTGACTGTCAGAGGCAAGCAAGTGAAGAAAGCCATTTACCTGCTTGTGGCTGCAATACAAGGTATGATAAATATATGCCTATGAAGAAAGCTATAAATGTTAAAGACTCTGGTAAAGCTGCTATAAAACCTCTAAGAAGAGAGAACACATTTAATCTTAATACAGCACGTGGCCGACGCCCTAGGCTATGCCAAGGACATTGGCAAGTACTGCAAGAGATATACAAAACCTCTGGAGGTGTTTCCCAAGAAACTAGGGATACAGAGTCAGACATATCTGATTATGAGCCAATGCAAGTGGAACTGGCAGGAGAATTATCAGACCAGGAAATGGATTGTACTCTCTGTGTGTCTGGTAGCATAGAGTCTTTGCCAGACTTGTGAGTTGCTTGAATTGCCAAATGAGCATTCTTTAATTGACTAAGCACTGCTATTCCTGTGAAGTTCAACAGTTTTGCTTTAAACCTGAGTTTTCTTTCTTACCTGAATTAAGGACATTTACTTTGAGTTGTAACCCAACAATTGGAACCACTGTGTACATAAGAACATAAGATATGCCATACTGGGTCAGACCAAGGTCCATCAAGCCCAGTATTCTGTTTCCAACAGTGGCCAATCTAGGTCATACGTACCTAGCAGTTTCCCCAAGGGACACAGGTTCCACAATGATTGTATTGGTTCAAGCATTGATATCCTGGGTCCCTTCTTAATAATGGTTTATGGACCTTTCCTCCAGGAACTTGTCCAAACCTTTTTTAAACCCAGCTACACTAACAGCCTTTACTACATCCTCCGGTAACAAATTCCAGAGTTTGATTACACGTTGAGTGAAAAAATATTTTCTTTTATTAGTCTTAAATAGTTTACCCTGTAGCTTCATTGCATGTCCCCTAGTCTTTCTATATTCTGAGAACGTAAACAATCGATCTACGTTTACCCGTTCCACTCCGTTCATTAATTTATAGACTTCTATCATATCTCCCCTCAGCCGTCTCTTTTCCAGGTTAAAGAGCCCCAACCTTTTTAGCCTTTCTTCATAGGAGTAGCCTTCCATCCCCTTTACCATTTTGGTGGCTCTTCTCTGAACCTTTTCTAAAATTGCTATATCCTTTTTAAGATACGGCGACCAGAATTGCACACAATATTCAAGGTGCGGTCTCACCATGGAACGATATAGAGGCATTATAATATCTTTTGTTTTATTTTCCATTCCTTTCCTTATCATACCTAGCATTCTATTTGCTCTCTTGGCCGCCGCTGCACACTGGGCCGAGGGTTTTAACATGGTATCCACAAGGACGCCTAAATCTTTTTCTTGGGTGGTGGTTCCTAATGTGGAACCTTGCATCGTGTAACCATAGTTTGGGTTGTTCTTCCCTAGGTGCATAACCTTGCACTTCTCCACATTAAATTTCATCTGCCATTTTGATGCCCAGTCTTCCAATTTATCAAGATCCTCTTGCAATTTTCCACAATCCTCCTGGGTTTTAACAACTTTAAATAGTTTTGTGTCATCAGCAAATTTGATAACCTCACTCGTTATTCCACTTTCCAGGTCATTTATGAATATGTCAAAAAGCAGCGGACCCAGCACAGATCCCTTCTTTTTCCCACCACTCTGCTTTAATGGTTTCTTTAAAGATTGGAGCTAAAAACTACAAGGACCAAGTGCTTTTTGGCCCTTAAAAGACTCTCCTATCTTAATATTAAAAGTTTTATGTCCCACTTGCCCTGGCATCCACTGGCCACCAGGGAGGCGTGCCGACAGTACTTCTTCGATTGCTCCTTGAGCGAGAAGTGATGTGACCTCCTGCCACAAGAGGTTGGTGGCAGGGGCCTGAGAATTGAACTGTTTTATTATTGTAGGTGTGGGCAAGTTGAGAAAATGAAGCTTGTACCCCAGTCGTACAATGGACAGAGTCCAGTTTTCTGATGTTATTTGTTGCCATCTTTTGGCAAAATAGCATAGTTTTCCTGGAATGTTTAAGGGTTCTGGACCTTTCAGGGGCAGACTGACTAAGTTCTCTAGGTAGACGTCAAAGACTCTGAGGGGGCTGGGTCTTTTGGTCCGGTTGAGCTCTTTCAGCTTGCGGCTTTCTTTGCTGTCTGTTCTGTTGTTGCCCCTTCTGGGGAACATGAAGCGGACATGGCTTTGATGGGTGTAAGATGGGTAAAACCTCTTTTTCTTACTGAAATGTTTTGAATGTTTTCTTCTTTGCTGGGTTGGCTGTGGACTTTGACAATCTATTCACAGTAGTATTATCAGATTCAATCTGATTAGCCTTGTTTTGCCAGTCCTTGCCAAAGAGATTTTCTCCTGTATAAGGAATGTTTCCCAGCTTTTCTTGCACCCACTGTTCTAAATCTGATGCTTGAAGCCAAGCAATACGACGTGCTCCTATGGATATAGCAGAGGTTCTGCTAATACATTCAAAGCAATCAAAGGTAGTACGGTTCATGAATTTAGAGACATTCTGGGCATGCTTGACCAGAGTAAGGTAGTCTGCTCTTTTTTCCTCAGAGACACAAGGGCTAATGGGCTCTAAATCTTTTGTGACTTCTTCCAGGAACATTCCCATGTAAAGAATGTAGGAAATGATCCTGGCTGATAGCATGGAGGATTGAAAGCATCAATGTCCAAAGGCATTGAGTGTCCTGGATTCACGGCCTGGAGGATTAGAAGAATGTGTTTTAGCACTCTTGATTCTTCACATGGCCGATTCCACTACCATTGAATGGTGTGCTAATTGAGTTTTTTTAAAACCAGGACAACTTGGCACTCGATACATAGTGTCAAGGTGTCGGGAATGTGAAGATACCGTTAAAGGAGTTTCCCCCACATGCTCAACATCAGATCATGTAAGATCTTGTGAATGGAAAGCATAGCTGCCTCCTTGGGAGCCAGAGGGTATTGTAGAATTCTTAATTCTTCTGCCCTAGGTTCCTTTTCTGGAATCACAGTGATTGCAAGACCCTTTGCCAAATCATTTATGAAATCCTGGAAGGACATATCTTCTGGAGGAGACATTCTGCGTTGAGGAGAAGGAGTTGAATCCTCTAGTAGGTTCGCTCTGGTACCAGTAGAATCGTCAGTCACCGGAATCGGAAGACTCGAGGGCACTCTGTACCAGGTGCTCCTGTAACTCATGGTATCGGTACCGCTCGAAGTCGGTACCGAAATGTCTCGGTTCCTGATCCCCGATACCCGAGATAGACTCAAGGCTCGGCATGGGGAGAAGCAGTCCTGTCGAAGCAGGTACTATCGGTACTGGTACCGATGTCTGTACCGATACCTGTTGAACCGTCTGTAGTGGTCTTAGCAGTACCGAAGCTGCTAAGAGGGACGCTAAACTGCATTCAATAGCGAGGATTCTCTTATCCATTGCTCCTGCCGATGCCTGGGTGTCGGTACCGGTGGAAGCAGCGACGACCCCAAAACATGGCACCAGTAGTTCTACAGAGGTGGAAGCCTCTGGAACATCCTGGAGCCCCCCCCCCCGTTAATGCTTTGGAGCCCGAAGACTCCCGCCGGGGCTGTTTTGCCGGTGAACTATCCTCGAGGGCAACGCCAGAGGCATCTCGATACTTTGAAGGAGATCTACCCTTTGAGGACTGGCCAGTTTTAGAAGACTTAAGTTTAGTTACCTGAGATCCATGGGAGGAAGATGAACCCCTGGAAGACGTCGATGCAACTGACATCGTATCCGCGGCAAAAAGGGTATAGAGTTTTGCAGCTCTATTCTGCAGGCCCCTTTTGGTCATCCTCGTGCAGGAGAGACCCTCCCGTTGGACAATGTTCAGGACCTAAACATTTTAGATACCAATCATGGATGTCGGTGACGGAAATGGTACCGCCACACTTTGAGCATTTTTTGAATCCACTAGCTGGTTTCTCCATGCCTGAAGAAAAGTGGGCCTAGTGCCCAAAATGGCGCCTAGTACCAGAAACAAGGGAAAGACCCCTGAAGAAATATAAGGTTTTTTGTTTTTTTGAAAAAAAAGAACAACAGGCGGTACTGGTAGGTGTCGAATGAAGGCAGACGCGACCACAAAAAAACAAAGAATAAAAGGAAATTTTCTGCGGTGACAGGGTACATGTCCTGTTGGCTCCGCGGAAAATGAAGAACTGAAGTGAGAGAGGTACAGAGGCGGGAAGGCAGCACACATGCGCTGTGGGATGCTCCCAAAAGCGTTCCTATTGGACGCTGGGGAGCGTTCCCGCGGGCTCCGTCAGTACCGACGACACCCATATGTGAAGACTACATTCCTGCTTGTTCCTGGAGATATATGCATTACAACAAAATAATGTACTTATGTGTGCACTGTGTGCAGGTTGTACCAGGGGTATAGTTTGGCCAAAATGCAGACAGAATTATGTACATGCTTCAAGCACATGCACACATTTACACCAACTTCCGAGTAGGTGTAAATGTGTAGGACAGTATTTTTGCTACTGGATCTGGCTCTAGTGTTTTCTTGCATAGGCATCCTGTTATAAAATCAGGCCTTAGAGAGATCACGTGAGCGCATGAGCGGGTGAGGATGTGTCCTTGCCGAGCTCCCAGGCCTCCCTAAGAATCGGCAGCTAAATTGGCGGCATACGGGGCCGGTCGGGCAGACAGATTGCACTACTAGGGCACCGAGCACGAGAAACTCACTCCGGAGCCCTAAACACAGCACTAGCGAGAACCAGAGGATGAAATCTGCGACGAGGAGGGAGAGGGCTCCTGGAGCACGGGACCCTAAGATGGCGGCGGCGGCGAAACCCTTAGCGGGGCCCGACTCTCCAAGCAAGGAGAGCGTAGAGTCGGGGTCAGAAGAACTTGCCTATGAGGTAGCTAAGTTACTGGAGCCTAAATTCGCAGCAGTATTGCAGAAGCTTGCAGAAATGACAGATACCTTTGGGGAGCTCACCAAAAGAGTGGAGGAGGTTGAGCAGCGGGTAACCGGTCTGGAAGAAGGGGAGTTAACGGCACAGCGGACCCAGCAGCAACACCAGAAACAGATTGACGCCCTGATTCTTAAGGTGGATGACCTGGAGAACCGGTCTCGTCGCAACAACTTGCGGCTGATAGGCATCCCGGAGTCCTGGGCGGGGGAGCAGCTCTTCTCCCTGTTTGACACGTGGTTGCCGAAGGAACTGGGCCTAACAGATCTGCAAGGCCGGATCCGCGTGGAGAGAGCGCACCGGCTAGGGCAGAGGCAGGAGGGCCGTGTGAGACCTCGACCGGTGTTAGCGCGTCTCCTAGATTTTCATCAGAAGACCCTAATTCTTCAAGCATACCGAAAAAAAAGGGATCTGAAACTGGACAATGTGCCTGTTTATATGTTCCAGGATTACTCGGCTTCACTGGCTGCCAAGCGGAAGGAGTTTTCGCCCATTTGCTCTGAACTTATCCAAGGGGGAATCCGTTTTGCCTTAAGCTACCCCGCCACTCTAAAAATTTTTCATAAGGGCGCAACGCACATCTTTGAGCAAGCCCCTGCTGCCAGAAAGTTTTTGGCGGGCCTGACGACATCTCCTGCCGTGGCTGCGGACCAATCCTGATGGACTACTTGAGTGAGACTGTGTCTGACATGGAGTTAACATGTATATTGTTTTGGAAGTTTACCCCCCAGTTGGTGTCTTGAATTTGGGTGGTGCAGAGGGGTTCTATGCGGCCCTTAGTAATATTTGCTGGGTGGAGGCCTGGAGGCGTGTGAAGGTAGATAGTGATCTTGCCCCCAAGTAGTGGGGTGTATACGGTGTAGGGTTAGGAAGTGATTGAGAGGGTAGGGGTGAGTGCTCATGGGGCGTCAGGTGTATGCTTGTGAGAGTGAATGGGGAAATGAGTGTGAGAGTGCCTGGAGGGAGGAGTTGGAGACTTGGAATGGTGAATGCGTGTGGAAATGCGGGTGGGGGGGGGTTGGGGGGTGCATGAAGAATGATGGAAGGGGGGGGGAGAAGGTGGAGGGGAGGCAGGCCGGGGAAGGGGGGGGGGAGGGAGGCGAAGGGGGGGGGAGGGATATGTTTGGTCTTTTGAGGAGGGGAAAGGGTCTGTCTTTTGTCCACTCAGCGAGGTCTGTTCTGGGAGCCGAGGCTGGGCGACTCCTAGGACCTTTATTTGTGATGCTGAAGCAGAGTCCACTTCATTTAGCCATGCATGTCTAACTTAAAAATTGCCTCGTGGAATGTGGGTGGCATCGGCTCCCCAGTAAAGCGCACAAAAATACTGCAGTTCCTGAAGCGGCAGGGGACCCACATTGCCTTGTTGCAAGAGACGCACCTTAGCGCTGCGGAACATCAGAAGCTGGCTCGTGACTGGGTGGGAAGTGCCTATGGCGCATCCTCCGGGACTAGAAAAGCTGGGGTAGTGGTCCTGGTAAAGCGGGGCATACCTTTTGAGGTCCAACAGATGACGGTAGACCCCGGGGGGAGGTATCTGATGCTACATGCCAAAATTTATAATGAAGAAATTTGGTTGATTAATGTTTATGCCCCTAATATCTATGACCACACCTTTTTTCGTAAACTGCTGGGCTTTGTCCAGGGAGCGAACAGAACTAGGCTGCTTCTGGCTGGAGATTTTAATTGCCCGCACGATCCGCTCCTGGACAAATCCGCACCTGGTGATGGGAGGGCTTGGCGGAATAGGGTGTGGGATATTTGTGTCGGATGGGGGACTTGGTAGACATCTGGCGCCTTCTCAATCCAGGATCCCGTGAATATACACACCAGTCCAGAGCGCATCATTCCTGGTCCCGCATCGACTATATTCTGGTGAGTGAAGGAGCCGTGTCGAAAGTGGTACAGGCCGGCATGGAGCCGATTGTAATTTCGGACCATGGCCTAGTGTGGGTAACATGGGAATGTGCGGGGTTCTCGCGTTCGGGTTGGCGCTTTCCCGCCTATTTGTGGGAGGATCAGGATTTTCGGAAATTTCTCGAAGGGCAATGGGATGAATTTCTCTGTTTCAATGATACCTCGGACTGCTCACCTGTTTTGCTTTGGGAAACCAGTAAGGCGGTCCTGCGCGGAGCGATCATCGCTTATTGTATAAAGCGTCGCAAGCATATGGACCGCAGTCTCTTGGTATTAGAACGCAAAGTGCGTGACTTGCAACGTAGGACTGGCAGGGCAGGGGGGGAAGCCTTGCGACTAGAATACGTTGGGGCGCAGGCGGCCCTCCATGAGCTTCTACAGCGCAGAGCTCAATATTCTATGCAATGCTATAAACATCAGTTCTTCCGCTATGGTAATAGATCTGGCAGATTGTTGGCTAAATTGGTCAAGGCCCCGGGAGGCACGCGGTTCATACCTGTGCTTCGTGATGCCAGGGGAGCATTGCAACACCAACCTCTCCAGTTGGCCGAAATTTTCCGTAAGTTCTACGCGCAGCTGTACACTGAAGAGGAGCGGGACTATGAGAGCGGGAAGCGATTTTTGCGAGACATGGCCCTTCCCCGACTGTCGGAGCTGGATGTGCAACAACTTAATGCCCCCTTAACGGTAGGGGAAATACAGCGGGCGATTCAAGCGGGGAATAACCACAAAGCTCCAGGCCCGGACGGGTTTACTTATGAATACTACAAAATTTTGTCGGCACGCCTCGCCCCAACTATGGTGGTTATGTATGATGAAGCCTGTCGTTTGGGGCAATTCCCTCGGGATATGCGTTGTGCGGATATAACTGTGCTCCCCAAGCCAGGAAAAGACCTATTAGATCCAGCCTCATATAGACCCATCTCTCTTATCAATTGTGATATGAAGCTTTTGGCTTCAGTGTTGGCAAAAAGGTTAAATCCCATTTTGCCGTCTCTTATCGATCCCCGCCAGGTGGGCTTTGTGCAGGGTAGGGAGGCCTCCAAGAATATTGCTAAGTTACTTTTGGGGATGGATTTCTCTTTGCGTCAGGAAACGCCCCTATTGCTGGTGAGCCTGGATGCCGAAAAGGCGTTTGATCGAGTCGCATGGGCTTTTCTTTGGGATGTTTTGGGTACCATGGGTTTTGCTGGGGCATATATCAGTTGGCTACGGCTTCTCTACACTCAACCGATGGCTCGAGTGGGTGTTAATGGTACCTTTTCAGAACCGTTTATCCTCGAGAGGGGCACCCGACAGGGATGCCCTTTGTCTCCCTTATTGTTTGTTCTAGCCCTCGAGCCTTTGTTACATGCTATACAGCGGGACCCGCAGATCAGGGGGGTGGTGATGGGAGGGGAGGAAACCAAACTCAGCGCGTTTGCAGATGATATGCTTCTATGTCTTACGCACCCCACACAGTCTCTACCGGGGGCCCTGCAGCTGATAGAACATTATGGTAGTTTCTCAGGTCTCAAAATAAATACTTCCAAGTCCATGGTGTTGGATGTAGGTGGGCGGGTGCGGCCGACATGGGAAGGGCCCTTCCCTCTGGTTTGGGCCGAACACTCCTTGAAATACTTGGGAATCAGCCTTCCCGACCGCCCTGACTCTTTGTACCAGGCTAACATCCCGGGCTTGCTGAACAAAACCAGAGCCGTATTCTCTGGGTGGAAAGGGCTCCCTCTGTCTCTGAAGGGGAAGGTGGCTTTATTCACGATGGTCGAGTTTCCTCGCTGGCTCTATGCCCTGCGCCTCTTGCCCCTTTGGGTCTTGGCGAAGGATTGGAAGAAACTGGATAGCCTCCTCAGGGGCTTCTTATGGGGTGGGCGGCGTGCCCGGATTCCTTTGAAAGCCTTGATGAGGGGGGTGGAGGAGGGGGGTTTAGGTTTGCCCTCCCTACGACTCTACAACCTTCGCTACATGGTTCGCCACCTCTGGGGCCTGGTAGGCGATGGGGAGGGGTGCGCCCCATTGACTCAACTGAATGGGTTGTGTGCCCCCTACCATTGTCTCTACGTGCTCCACATGGAGCGTCCCTTAATGGGGAAGGTGGGAGGGAGTGGGGCCTACATGAGGGCCCTTAGAGCTGCATGGCGCGCGCTGAGCACTAGACTTGGTTGGCGTTCAGGGATTTCCCTCCTGCTCCCCTTGGTGGGTAATCCGGCGTTCCCCCCGGGGATGGCTCCCCGAAATATATTCCACTCCTGGTTGGCGCAGGGTTTGGTCTGCCTGGGGGATTTGTTTATGCCGGGGGGAGAGAGCCTTGAGACTTATCAGGACCTCACTACACGCTTCCATCTGTCCCCACGTCAATTCTATGGGTATCTGCAGATCCGCCATTTTCTAGAGAGTTTGCGGGGGCGGCTGTCAACTGGAGAGAGGGCTGTACGGGGGACACCCCGGGAAATTCTCCAACTCTTAGTGGAACGAGACCGCGGGAACCTGAGTTATCATCAGCTTCTGAGCTTCCTCGTGGCTGGCCCCCCTCTCACTGCGCTGGCGAATCGGTGGTGTAGGGATGGGGTGGAGACGATGACAGTAGACTCTTTGCGCGCTGCGTTCGGCCGTATCCCGAAGGGGTCCTTTTGGGTTTACTTACAGGAATTGCAGTACAAATTTTTGTGGAGAGCCTATGCTACTGACCAATGGGCCTTTCAGGTTGGATTGCGCCCCACATCTGCTTGCACCTGGTGTTCCCAGCATGTGGGCTCCTTCCTACATCGCTTCTGGGATTGCCCTGTAGTGCGAGAGGTGTGGCGCCCGGTATGTGCTAAATTGGCGGAGTGGTTGGACACTGGAGATGTTTACCAGCGTGAGGTTTGTCTTTTCCATGATTGGACTAGTATGGAGCGGGTCCCGGCCACGTCGCACAGAGAGCTCCTGGAGCGTGGTTTTTTGCTAGTCAAGAAAGCTCTCTTGACCCGATGGCTGGACCCTACGCCTCCGGGGGTGTTTCTGTGGGAAACGGCTTTGCGGGAACTGCTGTATTTGGAGAAACTCACAGCCAAACAACAGGGTGGGAAGCACTGGGACGCTTTCCTGGTGCGCTGGCTAGCTGTTATCCAGTCCCTGGCCCCCAGTGAAAGAAGTGTGATTCTGAATATCTGAGACGGGACCGGTTGTAGGTGCATGGTGTAGGTACATGGTGGGGGAAGGGGGGGATGTAGCTATAGCAGCCATTGCGACCTGGTGGTGGCTGTGGGCACCTATTGTTTTTTTTTTTTTTTTCTTTTCCCCCACTTCCATGTTAGTCGACTGGACTTGGACACTCATACTCATCGAATGAGATTATATTTTTGTTAATTGTTTTCTTCAATTGTTGCTCCCCATACGGGTGGGCTTAGGCAGACTTGCCCGACTTTTTTGTTTTGGCAAATGATTACCTCCTATCCCTATATGCGTGAGGATTGAACATAATGGGTGGGAAATGGGTGGGGGGGAGAAAGGGGGGCGAGGGAGGGGCGGGAAAGGAGGGTTGGGGGTGGATGGGGGAAGGAGGGGGTGTGAAAAGGGAGAGACTCGGGGATGACAATCATTGGATGTACGGGGTCTAGCTTTCCTGGGAATACCAGGCTTTTTTGTATACTGTATAGTGTATTCATGTTATTTACGCACAGGTGTGTATTTGCTTTCATTGTGAGATTGTATCATATAATATTTCCTATAATACTGTTTAGTAGTTGTACCTGTAACACTGTGTGGATGTACGTCCCCCAGGATCGACATGGTAGGCTGTGAACCGGATTTTCTCATTTCCAAAAATTAATAAAAATGATTTGAACTAAAATCAGGCCTTAAATGTATAGGCATTCGCAAATGTATCAGTCTGGGTGGAGCTGAGACAGAGTTACAACACAGAAGCATACTTTATAAAAGAAGCATGCACATAGTTGGGCTTGCTTCAGAGCAGGTGTAAATATGAGAGCATGTGTCCTCCAGCTCGACCCAAACTATGTCACTCAGAATACCTACATATATACTGCATAAAAGTAGGTACTATGGCCCTGATTCTGGGACGCAGGTGGCGGGACGTGCAGCCCCGCAAGCCATCCGGGCCTAATTCTCCCTCCGGCTCTCCCCATACGTCCTCAGCATCAGGACGGGGAGAGCTGGTGGGTGGGCAGAAGGTGGTGGGATCTGAACGAGTGGGGGCGGGCCAGCTCGGCAGGATGTACAGGGGCCATTGAGGTTACGGCCCTGTACGTTCCTGCCGGGTCAAAGGGGACATGCTTCAAAGGTGGAATAAGCAGCACAAATCCGGCGATCAGGCCCAGGGATCCCCCCCCGGGGCCAGGGCAGGGCGCGGGAAGGTCCCAGGCCAGCTGTGGATTGGGCAACGGGGAAAAAGGGGGGTCGAAGCCATGGAAGTCGGGGGCAACTGCAGGGAGGATATCCGCACAGGTGGCAGAGGCATGCTGGGCCGTCCATGGGCCTGATTCTGTGCACAGGGGAGCATTCTGTTCCTGCGGTCCAGAATCGGGTCCAAATGGGCCCATCTTCCTCGGGGATATCCGGATGGCCCAGACGTCCCCCTACCTGTATCGAGTTCTATGTTTCTCTATATGCCTTTCTATACATCTATACCCCCACATTATTTATTTATTTTATTTATTTAAATTCTCTTATATACCGCACTATTCAGCATCAGCGCGGTTCACATAGAACAAAAATCTCAGTACAGTCAACTTGCATGAGTTTACAGATAACAAGGGAAGGAATTTGGATAACATGGGAAACTATTTACAATCTATTTACAGATGTAATACTACTGAATAGGTACATGTTACTAGGGACATAATTTTAAATAGACATTTTCTAAAGCCAATGAAGAAACTCTGCATTACAGCCCTGCATTAAAGCTCAGCACAGGGTTAAGAACATAAGAAATGCCATACTGGACAGACCAAGGTCCATCAAGCCTAGTATTTTGTTTCCAACAGTCAATCCAGATCACAAGTACCTGGTAGATTACCAAAAGGCACACAGGTTCCACACTACTTGTCCCGGTGCAAGCAGTGGATTTCCTGGGTCCTCTATAATAATTGTTTATGGACCTTTCCTCCAGGAACTTATCACAACCTTTTTTAAACCCAGCTACACTAACAGCTTTTTACTATGTCCTCCAGTAACGAATTCCAGAGTTTACGCATTGAGTGAAAAAATAGTCTCTTACTAGAGTTGAATGGGTTACGTTATAGCTTCATTGCCATGTCCCCTAGTCTTCAAACCTTTTGATAGCGTGAACAACCAATCTATATTTTACCTGTTTCATTCCATTCATTAATTTATCATCCTCTATCATATCTCCCCCAGCCATTTTTTCTCCAAGTTGAAAAGCCCTAACCTTTTAAGCCTTTCCTCACAGGGGTATCCTTCCACCCTGTTTACCATTCTGGTGGCTCTTCTCTGTACCTTTTCTAGTTCCGCTATATCTTTTTTAAGATATGGTGAACAGAAATGCACATAATAGTCAAGGTGCGGTCGCACCATGGAATGACACAGAGGCATTGTAATATCCTTTGTTTTATTCTCCATTCCTTTCCTTATGATTGCTAGCATTCTATTTGCTTTCTTGGCTGCCACTGCACACTGGGCAAAGGGTTTCAACATATTATCCACGATGACACCTACATCTTTTTCTTGGGTGGTAGTTCCTAATGTGGAACCATGCATCGTGTAACTGTAGTTTGGGTTGTTCTTTCCAAGGCGCATAACTTTGCACTTGTCCACATTACATTTAATCTGCCATTTGAACATCCAGTCTTCCAATTTATCAAGGCCCTCTTTCAATTTTTCACAAACCTCTTGTGTTTTAACAACTTTCAATAATTTTGAGTCTCTGCAAATTTGATTACTTCACTCGTTATTCCCATTTCCAGGTCATTTATGAATACGTTAAAAAGTAGCGGGCCCAGTGGGGTATTCCACTATTCACCTTTCTCCATTGAGAAAATTGGCCTTTTAGCCCTACTTTCTGCTTTCTATCTTCTAACACAATAATACACTGCCTCCAATCCCATGACTTTTTAATTTCGCCACAAGTCTCTGAGGGACCTTGTCAAAGGCTTTCTGAAAATCCAGATATACTGTATCAACCTGTTCGCCTTTGTCTACCTGTTTATTCACACCTTCAAAAACATATAACAGATTAGTAAGTAAGACAAGACTTTCCTTGGCTAAAACTATGTTGGCTTTCTCCCATTAAACCATGGCTATCTACATGTTCAGTAATTCTATTCTTTATAAGGTATGCCATACTGGGTCAGACCAAGGTCCATCAAGCCCAGTATTCTGTTTCCAACAGTGGCCAATCTAGGTCATATGTACCTAGCAGTTTCCCCAAGAGACACAAGTTCCACAATGCTTGTACTGGGTCAAGCATTGATATCTTCGGTCACTTCTTAATAATGGTTTATGGACCTTTCCTCCAGGAACTTGTCCAAACCTTTTTTAAACCCAGCTACACTAACAGCCTTTACTACATCCTCCGGTAACAAATTCCAGAGTTTGATTACACGTTGAGTGAAAAAATATTTTCTTTTATTAGTCTTAAATAGTTTACCCTGTAGCTTCATTGCATGTCCCCTAGTCTTTTTATATTCTGATAAGGTAAACAATCGATCTACGTTTACCCATTCCGCTCCGTTCATTAATTTATAGACTTCTATCATATCTCCCCTCAGCCGTCTCTTTTCCAGGTTAAAGAGCCCTAACCTTTTTAGCCTTTCTTCAAAGGAGTATCTTTCCATCCCCTTTACCATTTTGGTGGCTCTTCTCTGTACCTTTTCTAAAATCGCTATATCCTTTTTAAGATACGGCGACCAGAATTGCACACAATATTCAAGGTGCGGTCTCACCATGGAACGATATAGAGGCATTATAATATCTTTTGTTTTATTTTCCATTCCTTTCCTTATCATAACTAGCATTCTATTTGCTCTCTTGGCCGCAGCTGCACACTGGGCCGAGGGCTTTAACATGGTATCCACAATGACGCCTAAATCTTTTTCCTGGGTGGTGGTTCCTAATGTGGAACCTTGCATCGTGTAACCATAGTTTGGGTTGTTCTTCCCTAGGTGCATAACCTTGCACTTGTCCACATTAAATTTCATCTGCCATTTTGATGCCCAGTCTTCCAATTTATCAAGATCCTCTTGCAATTTTTCACAATCCTCTTGGGTTTTAACAACTTTAAATAGTTTTGTGTCATCTGCAAATTTGATAACCTCACTCGTTATTCCACTTTCCAGGTAATTTATGAATATGTCAAAAAGCAGCGGACCCAGCACAGATCCCTGGGGTACACCACTATTCACCTTTCTGCATTGGGAAAATTGGCCATTTAGCCCTACCCTCTGCTTTCTATCTTTTAACCAGTTCCTGATCCACAATAGTACACTGCCTCCTATCCCATGACTCTTTAGTTTTGCCAAAAGTCTCTGATGAGGGACCTTGTCAAAGGCTTTCTGAAAGTCCAGATACACAATATCAACTGACTCACCTTTGTCCACCTGTTTATTCACTCCTTCAAAAAAACATAACAGATTAGTAAGACAAGATCTTCCTTGTCTAAAGCCATGTTGGCTGTCTCCCATTAGGTTGTGACTATCTACATGCTGAGTAATTTTATTCTTTATGATGGTTTCTACCATTTTTCCCGGTACTGACGTCAGGCTCACTGGTCTGTAGTTTCCCGGATCACCCCTGGAACCCTTTTTAAAAATTGGTGTTACATTGGCGATCCTCGAATCTTCAGGTATTAGAGATGATTTTAATGATAGTTCACAGATTACTGATAGCAGTTCTGCAATCTCATATTTCAGTTCTTTCAACACCCTTGGATGTATACCATCCGGCTCAGGTGATTTGCTACTCTTCAGTTTATCTAATAGTTGTAAGACATCTTCCCGATGTATCGATATTTCCTTCAATTCTTCCGCACCTTTAAATACCACTTCAGTCATGGGTAACATCCCTACATCTTCCTCAGTAAAGACCGAAGCAAAGAATTCATTCAGTCTCTCCGCTATTGCCTTGTCGCCTCTTAGTGCTCCTTTAACCCCTTTATCATCTAATGGACCAACTGACTCTCTCACAGGTTTTTTGCTATGAATGTACTTGAAAAGGTCTTTATTTCGCGTTTTTGGTTCCGCAGCAAGCTTCTTCTCAAATTCTCTCTTTGCCTGCCTTATCAATGCCTTGCATTTGACTTGCCAGTGCTTGTGCTGTTTCCAGGTTTCGTTGTTTGGCTCTTTTTTCCATTTCCTGAAAGATGCTTTTTTGGCAACAACAGCCTCTCTGACCTCACCTTTAAATCATGCTGGCAGTTTTTTGGACTTCCTTCCACTTTTCTTAAAGCGTGGAATACAGCTGGTCTGGGCTTCCAAGATAGTATTTTTCAACAACACCCAAGCTTGATGTACGTCTTTAACCTTCGCAACTGCTCCTTTTAGTTTTTTCTTAACTGTTTTCCTCATTTTATCATAGTCTCCCTTTCGAAAGTTAAAAGGTAGTACTGTGGATTTCCTTACTATCCCTCCTCCACTAATTAAATCAAAGGCGATCATGCTATGATCACTATTGCCAAGTGGCCCCAACACCCTTATCTCTTGCACTAGATCTGGTGTTCCACTAAGGACTAGGTCTAATATGGCTTCCCCTCTGGTCGGTTCATGAACCAGCTGCTCCAAGAAGCAGTCATTTATTTCATCTAGGAACTTTATCTCCCTAGCATGTCCTGCCGTGACACTGACCCAGTCGATACCGGGGTAATTGAAATCACCCATTATTATTACTGCGCTGTAACTTTTGTTAGCTTCCTTGATTTCTTTGAGCATTTCATCATCCATTTGGTCATTCTGGCCAGGTGCTCGATAGTACACCCCCACTGCCATTGCCTTACCCCTTTTATATGGAATTTCAATCCATATAGATTCTACAGCAGATTTTGTTTCCTGCAAAACTTTAATCCTTTCTGAGTCAATGCCCTCTCTAACATAGAGCGCAACCCCTCCACCAATTTGATCAGCTCTATCATTACGATATAGTTTGTACCCAGGTATCACAGTGTCCCACTGGTTGTCCTCCTTCCACCATGTCTCTGATATTCCAATCATATCTAACCTTTCATTTAGTGCTATATATTCTAACTCTCCCATCTTATTCTTTAGACTTCTAGCATTTGCATACAAGCATTTTAGAGAATGTATTTTATTCATGTTAATTTGGCTATTGTTAGACATGGGTAAATTGGGATCTTTAAGCTGTGTCTGCTCCATACTTGAGGGCATTTGGGCTACTTTACTCTTTTGTGGAACCTCTCTGCTTTTGGTAGTATCCTTCAAGGATACATTCTTCCGAACCATCCGCTCTTGGGCGACTGTCGGCTTTCCCCTAATATCTAGTTTAAAAGCTGCTCTATCTCCTTTTTAAAGGTTAATGCCAGCAGCCTGGTTCCATCCCGGTTAAGGTGAAGCCCATCCCTTCGGAAGAGCCCCTCCTTTCCCCAGAATGTTCCCCAGTTCCTAACAAATCCAAAACCCTCATCTCTGCACCATTGTCTCATCCACGCATTGAGACTCCGGAGCTCTGCCTGCCTTTTGGGTCCTGCGCGTGGAACAGGAAGCATTTCGGAGAATGCTACCCTGGAAGTTCTGGATTTCAACTTCCTACCTAAAAGCCTAAATTTTGCCTCCAGAACCTCCCTACCACATTTTCCTATGTCATTGGTACCGACATGTACCAAGACAGCAGACTCCTCCCCAGCACTATCTAAGACCTTATCTAGGTGGCGCGTGAGGTCCGCTACCTTCGCACCAGGCAGGCATGTTACCAGTCGATCCTCACGTCCACCAGCCACCCAGCTATCTACATGCCTAATGGTTTATAATGGTTTCTACCATTTTGCCTGGTCCCGATGTCAGGCTCACTGGTCTGTAGTTTCCCAGATATTCCCTGGAACCCTTTTTAAAAATTGGCGATACATTGACCATTCTCCAATCTTCAGGTACTACAGATGATTTTACTGATAGTTCAAATAGTAGGTCTGCAATCTCATCTTTCAGTTCTTTCAACACCCTTGGATTAATACTATCCACTCCAGGTGATTTACTACTATTCAGTTTATCAAATACTTGTAATACATCATCCTGGTTTATCAATATTTCTTTCAATTTTTCTGATATAGGACTTTTAAACACAGACGTTTTGCTCTTCAATGCTGTAAACAAACAGCATACAAACAAGTTGTTCACAAAAAGCCTGCACTAAACAAGGAGATTAAGCCAGAAGAATGCGCATATAGCGTCTGTGTTAGCAGCAACTATATTTTGCACATTTAAAAAAAAACTGTTTGGCACTTGGGCGCATGTGCTGGAGTGCTGTCTGGTGCATAAACAGCAATGTTATTCTGTGTAGAGGTTCAGCTCAGATTAATATCTGTGTTCATGAACATTGGTATTATCTGAATTACACTGGCTTCTGGTCTATTGGCACATTCTTTCTAAGATTTTAACACTACTTTTTAAAGTATTATCTAATGAGGCACTGCTTGATATTTGGGCAGCCAAGATCGATCGCCCATTGAGAGCTCTGCGAAAAGAAGAAACTAATTTACTTATTATTCCTCTAGTGAAGCATTACCATCCAGCTAACACACATGGCTATGCATATTTTATTGCTGGCCCTATGCTGTGGAATGCTTTGCCAGTACTGCTACAAAGTTCTGCTGTACTGGCAACGCATCCCACACTTCCACTGGCTCCCAAAGTGCTTTCCCTGCAGCCCAACCCTCGATCTGGCCTCCCAGGGCCAGGGACGGGCTGCAGGGAATGCCCTCTGCCCCCTGCCGCCCCTTCTCAGTCTCGGACCTGCCATTCCTCCTGCATCAGGGAACTTATTCCATCTCAGAGGTGGAATAAGTTCCCCATCCAAGCTGTTGGCCCTATATGTCCGGGGCCGACAACTGCCCACCGCCTGCCCTAACGCCGCCCCCGACCACCCCTTCACTGCCCCTGTCTAACCTCCCCGTACAATGAGCGGGGAAGTTAGACGGGGTTGGGAGGGGGAACGAATAGCGGGGATGGATGTCCCAATGGGACGTCGATCCCCCTATTCCTGCCACAGAATAACCCCAAATATGCATCTATCCAATACACTGTTAACATGGACAGTGATTCAACGCTACAGAATCATCTACTAACAACAAACAAGTCTTTTTTTTTAACAATTTTTTTCATCAATTACCATCAACAAACTAATTACCCCTTCAGAACCCTAACCACTCCTTAATTCTCCCCCCTTCAAACACTTGTCCAGTGCTCCCTCTGCATACTACTCCAAATAGTGCCTGCAACTAGTCTTTACCACAAGAACCATACATTTTCATAAAAGGCTCCCATATTTGTTCAAAGTGTTCCATAGATAGTTTCCACATTGCAGTCATTCACTCCATATTGTACACATCCCACATCCAAATTAGTCACTGGGCACATGAGGGAGGAGCCACCTGTTTCCAGGTCAACACCAAGTTCAGTTTCACAGCATTCATACAGTCCTTAACCAATTTTTGCTGCAGAATCTTTAGGGAGGAGTGGCCTAGTAGTTGGGGCAAGTTACCTCAGGCCGGAAGGTTGGGGGTTCAAATTCCACTAGAGGACAGCAACCTTGGGCTGGAAGGACTGGGGTTTCTAGTCCCACAGGTGCTCCTTGTGGTCTTGGGCAAGCCACTTAACCCTCCATTGCCCATGTTCCCTGTAAGTATTAGTCTATGTGTCTCATATCCCTCATGTTAAATGTATCCCCCAATTGTGTTGTGACCACTTTGATTGAAGGATAAGGTGGTATACAAAACTGTCTAAATAAATCTTTGCTCTTAGCACTTTCATACTAAACAAGAAAATCCCAAGATCCTATTAGATTGTGGGCTCTATATTGTATACACTCTCCAGTACCCCCAGACCCAAGGACACTCCCACAAAATATGTGCCATAAATCCTATCCGCTCATATTTCCACCAACACAGGGCTGTAGAACCCGGGAAAACCCCTGTTATATGTGCAGATGTTATATACCACCCATACAAAATCTTCTAGTTATTTTCCTGTCCATTAATAGGCACAGAAAGTTTACTTAAACCCTTCTCAATTTGTTCCCATTGCTCTTCAGTGTAGCTCATTCTCAACTCACTCGCCCAGTGTGCTCTATGCTGACCCACTTTAAAATCCTGAGCTTGATGACATCTTTGTAAGGCAAAGATCAATCCAGTAGTTGACCTTCTGTCCTCACAGAGACACTCCAAAGTAGTATTTTCCTGCTCACTTGTCTTTTAAATTTCACGGTGTCCCACCCAGTGCACCAGCTAAGTATAACAGAAAGCATGAGTTACTGGAATTCATACTCATCTCGTAGAGTAGGAAATGATAACCAATGCCCAGCTTCAAATAGTCTCAAGCTAGCCAGGCCTAATCTCTGCAACTGACGAAAAGCATAGTTATCTGTAACAGATGTTCTCTGGGGACAGCAGGAATCAGTCCTCACATATGGGTGACATCGGCATTGACGGAGCCCATGTGGTAATCACTCCCCAGCTTTCAAAGAAAGCCTTTGGTAGTTAGGCCGCACATGTGTGGTCACCTTCCTGCCCAAATGTACCATCTTACCTCAGTCTTCTTTTTTCTGCGGAGCCCTGCAGATATCCTGTCTGTCTTCCCCAGTAAAAGTTGATTTTTCTAACCCTTTCTCTTAGCACTTTTTTACTCTTCTTTTTGCTGGTCGGTTCCCGATCATCTTATCGCCTCCCGAATCTGCACCTTGTCTCGGCATCGCTTTTTTCTCAGGTCCTTTTTCCTTTTCGGTGCATGGATATTTTCTCGCACCCTCTCTGACCGAGACATCTGAGTTTGACCTTGTGGGTGCTGTCTTCTCCACTATGTCTTCGGTTAGCGGATTTAAGCAATGTGGCAAATGCCCCCTGTACTATGTCCATCACAGACTGCTACAGTTGCTGTATCAAGTTCCTCAGTGCAGATCACGACGACTCCACTTACCCGTTCTGCCTGCCGGGTCGGACGGATGTGGGGCTTTGAGAGCATTAAGCCCCGCATGAATCAGGTAATGAGGGGCTGCACGGAAAGAGGCTTGCCCTCTATGGAGTGATGATTTGCAGAGAGTGCGCTCAGGTGCATCCTGACGGAGTTGGACTTAAGACCAGACTGTGAAAGGTGGAGCAAGTACTGCAGCACCGCATGCACCGGGCAGGAGAATGGGTTCAACCTTTGCTCTATGCACCATAAGGAGAACCTGCACCATTTGAAGGCATAGGCCCATCTTGTGGAGTCCTTGCAAGAGACAGGAGAACCTCTTCCGCCTCCTTGGGGAGGATGAGGGGTGCTAAAGCGACCTGTTCAACAGCCATGCTGTGAGGGATAAGGATCCCAGGTTGGGGTGGAGGATCATGCCCTCCTCCTGGGTCAAATGTCCCAGTGAGCTCCAGAGAGGGACCAGAGACTCTGTCGAGAGACAAAGCAATAGAGGAAACCAAGGTTTCCTGGGCCACCTCGGGGCCACTAGGATCAGGGAAGCCTTGTCTCACTGGACCTTGTGCTATCAGAGGTGTGGGAGGAAAAGCATACAACAGACACTCCGACCACGAGATGAAGAAGGAATCCACTGCTACCCAGGATGGGTGTGGCTGTGGACAGCAGTAATGCGGTAGCTGAGCATTGGTCGGGTTGGCAAAGAGGTTGAGGTACAGGGTGCCCCACAACCTGAAGAGCCGCTGTGCCACTCCAGGGTCCAGGCACCACTTGTGTAGTTGAAGGACCCTGCTCAGCCTGTCCGCCAAGGCGTTGTCCTGGTCCGGGAGGTATACTACCCTAAGGAGCATACCCTGTCTGGTCGAGTACAAGCAGAGGCAGTAGGAGCCTGTGCCACCTTGCTTGTTTAGGTAGAACATTGTGACCTGATTGTCCGTCTGGGCAAGCACTGACTGATGTTGCAGGCGGTACTGGAAAGCCTTGAGTGCAAGGAAGACGGCCTTGAGTTCCAGAAGATTGATCTGCTGCTGGCTTTCCTCAAAGGACCAGACGCCCTGGGTGTGCAATTCCTCACAATGGGCACCCCAGCCCAGCAGGGAAGCATCTATGAGGACCCTCTGGGGGCTCGGGAGTTGGAAGGGCATGCCCTTCTGCAGGTTTTGCAGATCCTGTCACCAACTGAGGGACTCTGCCAGCTGACAGGACACCATCCCAGAGCCTGCCAGTGGCTTGGGTCCACTGTGAGAGGAGACACCACTGAGCTTCCCGCATGTGGAGGCAAGCATTGAGGACCACATGGACCGTGGAGGCCATGTGGCCAAAGAGGCGAAGCATGGACCGCGCAGACACGGTGCTGCGGTGTTGCACTTCGGTTACCAGGGCCGTGAGGCGATCTGCGCTGTCGAGGGGGAGGAAAGCTACGGCTTGGAACGTGTCCAGGCAAGCCTCTATGAACTCCAAGTCCTGAGTTGGGGTGAGATGGGATTTTGGGTGATTTATCACTAATCGCAGGTGTTGTAGGACCTTGATGGTGCGGCCTGTGGCCTGCAGCTTCTCTGAGGCTGTGTCCCCTTTTACGAGCCAGTAGTCTAGGTAAGGGAAGACGAAGGCAGGCAGCCACCACTGTCAGGCATTTGGTGAAGATCCTTGGTGTGGAGGCAAGGCCAATGGAAGTACCCTGTACTGGTAATGGTGGCCCCTGACCATGAATTTTAGGTACTGCCTGTGATTAGGATGGATAAGGATGTGGGTATAAGCATCCTTTAGGTCCAAGGAGCATAGCCAATCTCCCTGCTGGAGGTAAGGCAGCAATATTCCAAAGGAGAGCATCTTGAACTTCTCCTGCACCAGGAATTTGTTCAGGTTTCTCAGGTCCAGGATGGCCTTAGTCCTCCTATTCTTTTTGGGACCAGAAAGTTCCTGGAGTAAAACCCCTTTCCCTTCAGGGAGTGTGGTATGGGCTCCACAGCCCTGTCCCTGAGAAGGCCTGCGAGTTCTTGCATTAGCAGAGTCTGGTGCAGGGGAGACCAAGGAGGCTCCCCAGGAAAGAAGGGTGGAGGCAGCTGGTCCTTGTGAAGGAGGTAACCATCCCTGACCATCTGAACTGCCCATGAATTGGTGGTGATGGAGGCCCACCTGTGGGCAAAATGAACCAGATCCACCCCCCCTCCCCCCGTTGGCAGCTGATTCTCCAGAGGAAGAGAGGCTATGCTGGGGGCATCAAAACCACAACCCAGACTAAGCTGGAGCTGGAGTATGGGGCTTGGGGCCCTTGGGCTTTGGCCCGCTCCCTTGCCCTGGTGACCCTGCTGAGGAGTCTGGGTGGCCAGGTATGGAGAATAGCCTCGATAGGGCTAGCCCTTTCTATGGAAAGGAGGCTTCTTCCTCGGGAGAGTCAAAGTCTTCCTCGAGAGTCGAGTCCGAGTCACGTACTCGGTTTTGATCTCAGCAGCCTTGTTCTCCATGGGCTTGCTGAAGAACTGCTCCCCAAGGCATGGGATATCAAGAAGCTTCTCCTGCACCCATTGCTTGAGGCTGGATGTCTGGAGCCAAGCCTGGCATTGGGCGCCAATGCCGGCAGCAGCCACTCTCGCGCTGGACTCAAAGCCGTCGTAGGTAGCTCGAGATAAATACTTGTAGCACTCTCCGATGGACTTCGTTAAGTGTCTGGAAGCGCCGGAGGTGGTCTCCATCAAGGCCAGCCGCAAAGCATTATATATTCTAATGTATACAGTTCTCCCATGTTATCCAAGTTTATACTCCTGTTATGTGTAACACCGAACAACCTGTTGTTCTGGTCATTGTGTTTCTCTGTAAACCGCGCTGATTATAAATAGTGCGGTATATAAAAAATTGAAATAAATAAATAAATAAATTAAATAAATAAAGCCTCCGAGTTCCTTTGCCAGGTCTCAGAGGAACATGCTGATGTAAAGTTGGTAAGTTTGAATGTGGCGTGTTAGCATCGAGCCCTAGTAGCATTTATGCCTGAGGGTGTCAAGGGTGCAGGACTCCCTGCCCAGGGGCACCAATGAGTGTGTCTTCGGGCTCTTCTGTCCGTGCATGGCTGACTCCGCCACCATAGAGGTGTGAGGGAGTTAGGTCTTTTGGAAGCCCAGCCCACGCTGGACTCAGTACATGATATCTAGGTGGCGGCTAACAATCGACACTGAAGCCGGGGCTTCCTGCATCTGGAGAAGGACCCGGTTAAGGATGGAGGGGACCGGGACCGTCAGGGTCTCTTTAGGCAATGCCTCATAATGGAGGATGTCGAGCTCCTCCATATGGAGGTCCTCCTCCAACTCCATAGTGAGGGAGAGAGCTTGTGCCATGTCCCACATAAACTCGAGGGATGAAATGTCCTCGGGTGGGGATCGGTGCCTAGCCGCCAGCAGAGATGGATTTGAAGGAGGTCTCGGTGGGCATGGGACTCCAGAGATGTCTCGGCGTTGGACTCCCAAGCCGAGTAGTTCAAGGGAAACTCGAGGCCCAATGACTCCAGGGGTGTTATTGGCTCTGGTCTTCGATGCTTTGAGGCCGAGGCATGGCCGAAGCCAGAAGCACTCACCTGCGAAGACCTTGCTCCCGAAGAGCGGGAGTGAGATTGAGACCCTCACCAAGGATCTACCCGAGGCGTCTGGCTCTCGGGAATCACTTCAGCAGCCCAGGGAATCTTCGGCATTGAGGTACCTGCGGTCTCAGCATAAGCGCCGGCGAGGCCAGGCTTCAACGCCTGTTGGGACAGGATGAATGCAGAAATGCTGCATTCAAGCGCCAACATACGAGTTTCCCACTCAGGGGTGGCTGTCAGTGACACCAATGCCAGGGTTATCGGGTCTGGTGTCGAGGAGGAGAGGAGGTTCTCGACGGGATGGCCTTTGGGAGAACATGGCCCATCGCTGGAGGCCTCGACTTCTGTCCTGGGTACCTTCCGGGGCCGCTCCGGCTCCGACTCCTCAAAGACCCGTTGGGAGCTGAGGGACCGCGGCTGGGATTTCCCATGCTTGTCTGCTTCCGGGACAAGGCCCTCGAGGTCTTCTTTTTCTTCTTATGCTCTCGCTCTGGGGACCCTAGCTGTGAATGCCTGCGAGCCCACTGTGGAACCGTGGAGGCCTATACGACTGAGAATCCGTGCAGGGCCTTTGAGCGCAAGGCTACCGGGGAAACCGGGGTCGAGTCTGCCCTGTGGAAGATGTCATCTTGTTTTAGCCGGATACTCTGGATGGCCTTGGTGGACATCTTTTTGCACATGGAACATTCCTCCGGGACCAGACACCGGAGGCAACAGTCATGAGTGTCGGTGAGAGACATGTTTTTGGAGCACCGATCACATTTCTTACAACTGGTGGCCATTGGGGCAAAAAAGACCACCGCAAGGTAGATGACCTTCAGCTTGGCCAGTGGTTGAAAAGGGCGCGAAAGCGCTGGAGGAACCTAATAACAATAAAATTAAGTTTCGAGACCCG
Organism: Ichthyophis bannanicus; assembly: GCA_033557465.1. Classification (NCBI taxonomy): domain Eukaryota; kingdom Metazoa; phylum Chordata; class Amphibia; order Gymnophiona; family Ichthyophiidae; genus Ichthyophis; species Ichthyophis bannanicus. The sequence continues at coordinate 618,210,754 of CM066036.1, forward strand.
ATGCCAGGTCAGTGGGCCTCAAAGGTGGGAAAAGGACCGGCACGAGCTGGAAAAGTGTACAACAGTGTACGAGAAATCAACTTTTTTCCAGGGGAACAAGACAGACATCTGGAGGGCTCTGCAGAAAAAGGGAGACTGACCAAGATGGCACCTTGGGCGAGAAGGGGACCACACATGTGTGGTGGCATCTCCCAAAGGCTTTCTTTGAAAGCTGGGGAGATGCTTCCACCAGGGCTCCGTCAGCATCGACGTCACTCATATGCAAGGACTGACTTTCTGTTTGTTCCTGGAGAAATATTGATAAACTGGGAGGATGTATTACAACTGCTTGATAAAATGAAGAGTAGCAAATCATCTGGACCGGATGGTATACATCCAAGGGTGCTTAAAGAACTTAAATATAAGATTGCAGACCTACTATTAGTAATCTGTGAACTATCATTAAAATGATCTGTAGTACCTGAGGACTGGGGAGTGGTCAATGTAACTCCAATTTTTAAAAAGGGTTTCAGGGTGATCCGGGAAACTACAGACCGGTGAGCCTGACGTAGGTACCGGCCAAAATGGTAGAAACCATTATAAAGAATAAAATGACTGAAGATATTGGTAGTCGTGGTTTAACGGGAGAAAGCCAACATGGATTTAGCCAGGGAAAGTCGTGTCTTACTAACCTGTTATATTTTTTTGAAGGTGTGAATAAACAGGTAGACAAAGGTGAGCCGGTGGATATAGTGTATCTAGATTTTCAGAAAGCCTTTGACAAGGTCCCTCATGAGAGACTCTTGACAAAATTAAAAAGTCATGGGATTGGAGGCAGTGTAGTATTGGTGATCAGGTCCTGTTTAAAAGATAGAAAGCAGAGGGTAGGGCTAAATGGCCAATTCTCTCAAGGGAGAAATTGGAGTACCCCAGGGATCTGTGCTGGGCCCGCTGCTTTTTAACATATTCATAAATGACCTGGAAATAGGAATAACTTGTGAGGTGATTAAATTTGCAGATGACACAAAATTAATCAAAGTTGTTAAAATGCAAATGGATTGTGAAAAATTGCAAAAGGACCTTGAAAAATTGGAAGACAGACCGTCCAAATGGCAGATGAAATTTAATGTGGACAAGTGCAAAGTTATGCACCATGCCGATGATGTCCTGCTATTCACACCCATTGTCATCAATTGTCCCGACTATACAGTGCTAGTTGACTGCTTCAACACAATAACTGACTGGCTACTCACTCAGAACCTCCGGATAAACTTCAAAAAAAACGGAAGTACTAATGATCACAAGGAATAAAGCCTTCTCTCCGCCACCAACACTCAAAGTCAGAGACGCGGAACTTCCAATCAAATCCAACATACGATATCTCGGGGTAATTCTTGATCAACAACTCAACTTCAAGGAACATATCAAACGCACTGTCAAGACCATCTATTTCAAGATAAAAACCCTACGGCATCTTAGGCCCATGATGGAATCCGCGGATTTCCGCACCATCTTCCAGGCACTAGTCACACCGCACTTCGACTATGCCAACATAGTTCTACATGGCCTTCCAAAGAGCTCCCTCAAACCATTACAGCTAGCCATGAATGCGGCAGCCCGTGTGCTCTACGGAACCTCAAGGGTCGACCACATCTCCCCCATTCTAAAGGAACTACACTGGCTTCCCATAAGCAGTAGAATCCTGTACAAAACCCTCCTCATTACCTTCAAGGCCTTCAACATGATAGCTCCCCCATCCATTTCCGACCTCATAACGCGTTCTCCAGACAACAGATCCAGGAGATCCCAGGCTGCCAACATGCTACTTATACCAATTGAATCCACAAAACTCAACCAGATCACCACCAATAGGGCTTTCAGGAACTATGCCCCTGTATGCTGGAACAAACTCCCCCCACACATTAGAGCTATTAGAGACCTTATTCAATTTAGAAAAGCCCTCAAACACCACCTTTTTCTCTTACATTATAGCCATCCCGATACCCCATTACCTCCCACACACCCCCACTATATCATACAGCCGCTACATGATGTAAAACACTGTAATCATACCTAAAGCACAGTTACTTACCTGTAACAGGTGATCTCTGGGAACAGCAGGAATTAGTCCTCACAAATGGGTACGTCGGTACCGACGGAGCCCGTGCGGGAAAGCTCCCCAGCTTCTTAGAATAGAAGCTTTTGGGACCTCCCACTGCACATGCGCACTGCCTTCCCGCCTTCCTGAACAGCTCTCCTCAGTTTCGAGTTTATAGCTGAGTCAACAGAGAGAGGACAGGAAGATAGATAGATAAAAGATACAACTCCTAGGGGAGGTGGGTGGGTTGTGAGGACTAATTCCTGCTGTTCCCAGAGATCACCTGTTACAGGTAAGTAACTGTGCTATCTCCAGGAACAAGCAGGAATAAGTCCTCACATATGGGGACTCCCTAGCTTAGATGCATGGGATCCCCTGTAAAGGTTCGCCATCTTCGTATGGATCTCAGGCATCCATTCTGGGAAGGTGGGCAGGAGTTGTTTAGGAATGGAACAGGTGCTTGAGGACAGCCTGGCCAAACAAGGCATCCCGGCGGGAGTCCTTGTCCAAACAGTAATGGGCTGTGAAGGTATGAACCGAGGCCCAGGTAGCGGCTCGACAGATCTGATCTATGGAAACAGAGTGCAGATGAGCCATAGAAGTTGCCATGGCCCTCACATTGTGAGCAGTGACATGGCCTTCCAGAGAAATGTTTTTGCTCTGGTAAGCAAAAGAAATACACTGAGCAATCCAATTGGAAAGTGTACGCTTGGAGACTGGAAGTCCCAAATGGGAAGGATCAAAGGCCACAAAAAGTTGAGAAGACTTTCGATGTGGCTGAGTCCTATTAAGGTAAAAAGCGAGAGCTCTTTTACAATCCAGAGTATGAAGGTTCCTCTCTGCATTGGATGCATGAGGAGCTGGAAAAAAGACAGGTAGATATACCTCTTGATTAAGATGAAAAGGCGAGACCACTTTAGGCATAAAGTGGGGATTCGTCCTAAGGACAACCTTATCATGATGAAATCTTGTGTAAGGTGGATTAGCCACTAAAGCCTGCAGCTCACTGATGCGGCGAGCCGAAGTGACTGCAATGAGGAAGATGACCTTCCAGGAAAGAAATTTCAAGGAGGTGGAAAACATTGGCTCAAAAGGTGGCTTCATAAGTTGACCGAGCACTAGATTCAAATCCCATGCGACCGGGGGTGGTCTGATGGGAGGTTTAGTGAGAGTCAGGCCTCTCATGAATCTTGCAACAAGAGGATGAGAGGAGATAGGTTGTCCATTTATATGTTGCAAGGATGCTGCAATAGCACTTAAATGGACTCTTACCGAATTCGTCTTGAGGCCTGCATTGGATAGATGCAGGAGATAATCAAGAAGAGAATTCAAAGGAAGTGCCAGAGGGTCAAGACCCTGCTGAGCACACCAAATGGAAAAACGTTTCCATTTGAAAGCATAGGAACGCCTGGTAGAGGGTTTCCTAGAGGCAGAAAGGATATCTTTCACTGGTTGGGAAAGATGAAAGTCTTGAAGGCTTAAGCCTTCAGTAACCAAGCACTGAGGTGAAGGGATTTGGGGTTTGGGTGCCACAAAGTCCCCTCCTCCTGAGACAGGAGGTCTGGCGCAGCTCCCAGATCCAAGTAGGATCCCTGGGAGAGCTGTAGAAGTAGAGGGAACCACACTTGGCGTGGCCAGCGTGGAGCTATGAGGATCATAGTTCCATGATCCCTCTGGAGTTTGAACAGAGTCTTGGGAATCAAAGGAATGGGTGGAAAGGCATATAGGAATGCCTGACTCCAATTCAGGAGAAAGGCGTCCGTAGCCTGAGCTCCCTGACACGGAGTTCTGGAACAGAACCGGGGAAGTTTGGCATTCCACGGACTTGCAAAGAGGTCTATGTCCGGGGTCCCCCATTCCTGAAAGATTCGGTTTATTTGGTCCAAATGTAGGGACCATTCGTGTGGCAGCAGAACTCGACTGAGCCTGTCTGCCCGAGAGTTTTGAACTCCTGGGAGATACACTGCTAGCAGGTGAATCTGATGCTCTCTGGCGAAGGCCCATAGTCTTAGAGCTTCGTTGCAAAGCGACAGAGAGCCCGTCCCTCCTTGTTTGTTTATGTAAAACATGGCCACCTGATTGTCCGTCTGAACTAGGACAGTGAGGTTGGCTAGGAGGGAGTGGAAGACCTTGAGGGCAAGGTAAATTGCTCGCAGTTCCAGAAGATTGATATGAAGGGTGGTCTCCTGTAGAGACCAAGTGCCCTGAGTGGAGAGAGTTTGCAGATGGGCTCCCCACCCTGTTTGGGAGGCATCTGTTGTGAGGGTTGCTTGGGGTAGCAATGGTTGAAATGGAGCCCCCAACAACAGATTCTTGGTGGAAGTCCACCAGTGGAGGGACCAAAACAGACGATCGGAGGTTTGTATTTGGTCTGAGAGCGCTCCTGACGCCTGAGTCCACTGAGTGGCCAGGGTCCATTGAGCTGCTCTCATATGAAGACGAGCATAGGGCACCACATGCACTGTGGAGGCCATATGACCCAGTAGGCGTAGCATTTCCCTGGCTGTCAAGTGAGTGCTGGACTGAGCTTGGGAGGCCAAACTCAGGAGGCGCTGGCCTCGAACATGTGGAAGGTAGGCCCTTGCAGTGATGGTGTCCAACTGGGCCCCTATGAATTCTAGAGATTGAGTAGGGATGAGTTGGGACTTGGGAAGGTTTACTACCAGTCCCAGATACTGCAAAAGGCTCCTTGTGTGGTCCAGGGAAATCTGGGCCTGTGACTGAGTTGGAGCTCGGATGAGCCAGTCGTCCAGATATGGGAAGACAAAGATTCCCATGCCTCTTAGAAATGCGGCTACGACTGCCATGCATTTTGTGAATACTCTTGGAGCAGAGGCTAGACCGAAGGGGAGTACTCTGTATTGGAAATGTTTTCCCTGAAACAGAAAGCGAAGATACTTTCTGTGGGATGGATGGATGAGTATATGTGTATACGCATCCTGTAGGTCTAGAGAACAAAGCCAGTCCTGACCCTGGAGGTAAGGAAGGAGAATGCCGAGAGACAGCATTTTGAATTTCTCCTTGAAGAGAAATTTGTTCAATTCTCTCAGATCTAGGATTGGTCTGAATCCCCCTGTCTTCTTTGGAATGAGAAAATAAGGGGAGTAGAAACCGGACCCTTGTTGAGGAAGAGGAACCTCTTCTATGGCCCCTTGGGCAAGAAGAGAGGAAACCTCTTGACCCAACAGGGTTAGGAGAGATGGGGGAGAATTGAATGGTCTCACCATATGATGGGGAGGAAGGCTGGAGAAATGAAGTTTGTAACCCTCTCGAATGATAGAGAGGGTCCATTGTTCTGTTGTGATTTGTTCCCATCTGGGAGCAAAGTGAACCAACCTTCCGGGTATGGTGAGAGGTTCTGGTTGTGTTAGAACCAGAAGTGGCAAGTTCCCTAGGAGCAAGTCAAAACCCCTGAGGGGTTGGAGCCTGCTGAGCTACAGTAGCTGCTGCAGGCTTAGCTCGTGCTTGTTTGGATTGCTGACGCTTAGCAGTATAGCGAGGTTGAGAAGACTGCTGGCCAGTATTTGAAGCAACTCTGGCCTTCTTATAGTAAGGCCTTTTAAAAGACTTTTTCTTAGTAGGAATTGAAGTGGACTTTGAAAGTCTTTCCAAGGTGGCATTTTCAGCATCCATCTGGGTGGCTTTGATTTGCCACTCTTCCCCAAATAAGTTCTCACCTGTACAGGGCAGATTCCGTAAGCCATCTAGAACCCAAGGTTCCAGATCAGAGGCCTGGAGCCAAGCAAGACGTCGGGCTGCAATAGCAATGCCCGAAGCCCTACTGGCTCCCTCAAAGGAATCATATGCTGCCCTATTAGAGAACTTAGAAACCTCTAAGAGTTGTTTCACTAGGGAAAGGAATCCCTGCTTTTTATCCTCAGGGATAAAGGGGGCAAAATGCCGCACCTTTTTGGCAAGTTCCTCCAGGAACATGCCCATATAGAGACTGTAGGAATTAATCCTGGCTATAAGCATACTAGCCTGGAAAATTTTCCTACCAAAAGAGTCCAAAGTCTTACATTCCCGTCCTGGAGGGGTGGAAGAGTGCCTTTTGGTACTCCTAATCTTCTTCATTGCAGACTTCACCACAATAGAGTGGTGGGGCAATTGAGTCTTTTGGAAACCAGGAGAAGGAGGGACCCTATACATGGTGTCCAACCTACGGGAATAAGGAGACAAAGTCAAAGGATTTTCCCAGAAATCCATCAGTTGTTCTTGAAGGATTTCATGGATAGGCAGGGTAACTGCCTCCTTAGGGGCCTTTGAGTATCCCAAAATATCCAGTTTTTTGGATCTGGGTTCCTTTTCAGAGGATGTGGTAATAGAAAGGGCTGTAGCCATATCTAAAACAAAGTCCTGGAAGGACAAATCCTCTGGAGGGGACATTCTCCTTTTAGGAGAAGAGGGCTCCTCAGGTAAGTTGAGTGAAAACTCAGCAGAATCATCAGAGGAGTGAAAATCCTCAGAGGAATCGGTGCTTTCCTCTAACGCACGATACGCGTACCGATCGGTATCGATATCGGGCGTATCGGGTATGGAACCGGTATGGAGCGAAAGCCCATACGGTACCGACTTGCGTTTAGAGGTGGACGGCCTCGATACCGGCATGGCGGACGATACCGGTATCGGGCCCGGAACCGCTGAAAGCGGAACCGATGGCGTTGCAGCTTTAATGAAAGCCATGACGGCCTGCTGCATGGACTGTACAGTATCGCCCATGGACGCCATAGCTGCCTGGATGTCGGTACCGGAGTGACCCGGTACCCCAGAGCAGGCTAACAGGTGATCTGTCGAGGCCGTAGCATCGATATCAACCTGAGACCCCTGAATTGGCGTTTTTGGAAGTTGGACTTCCCGCCGGGGTTGTTTGGCTGGGGCAGGGTCCTCAAGTTCTAAGCTAAGAGCCTCTCGATGCTTTGAAGGAGATTTGCTCTTTGAGGACTTGCCCACAGAAGGTTTGGTTACCTGAGATCCATCCGGAGAAGAAGACCTGGATGACTGTGATGCTGTATTCTCTGAAGCAAACAGCACATGGAATTTGTTGGCCCGGTTCTGCAGCCCACGTTTAGACATGTGGGAGCAAGATGGGCAGTCCGGTATGGAATGGTCAGGCCCCAAACATTTCAGACACCATTCATGGGTGTCTGTGACTGAAATAACAGCATTACATTTGGTACACTTCTTAAATCCAGGGGCTGGCTTCTCCATGAGGAGAAATTGAGTAGGCCGAGAGGCCTCTCTGAAGTGACCAAAAAGCTAAAAAATAAGAAAAAAGAATTATAATTTTTTAAAGAAAGAAAGAAAAGACCGGCGATACCGGTATCGGTATGGGGAAGGCAGGTACGCGGTCTAAAGAAACAAATAAAATAACAATTTCTTCAGCGGTGACAGGAACACGACCTGCTGGCTCCGCGGAAAAAGAGAAACTGAGGAGAGCTGTTCAGGAAGGCGGGAAGGCAGTGCGCATGTGCAGTGGGAGGTCCCAAAAGCTTCTATTCTAAGAAGCTGGGGAGCTTTCCCGCACGGGCTCCGTCGGTACCGACGTACCCATATGTGAGGACTTATTCCTGCTTGTTCCTGGAGATTATGTAATACAATCGATTTGTACATAGTTTCCTAAGTTTGCTATAAACTTGAATGTAAATAGTTCCCCAAGTTCTCCTCCGTGTTAACTCCCCGTTTTATGTAAACGACGGCCAATGTATCTGGTCAAGTGTTCTATTGTTTTGATGTAAACCGCGCTGATGACAAATAGCGCGGTATATAAGAAATGTTAAATAAAATAAATAAATAAGTAAGAACAACCCAAAGTATGGTTAGATGATGCAAGATCTACCTTAGAACCCACCACCCAGGAAAAAGATTTAGGTGTCATCGTGGATAATACATTGAAACCCTTTGCCCAGTGTGCAGCAGTGGGCAAGAAAGCAAACTGAATGCTTGAAATCATAAGGAAAGGAATGGAGAATAAAACCAAGGATATTATAATGCTTCTGTATCATTCCATGGTGCGACTGCATCTTGAATACTGTGTGCAATTCTGGTCGCCATATCTTAAAAAGGATATAGCTGAATTAGAAAAGATACAAAGAACAGCGACAAAAATCGTAAAGGGAATGGAAGCATACCCCTATAAGGAAAGGCTTGAAAGGTTGGAGTTCTTCAACTTGGAAAAGAGATGGCTGAGGGGAGATATGATAGAGGTCTATAAATTAATGAATGGAGTGGAACGGGTAAACGTAGCTCAGTTGTTTACACCATCAAAAAGTAGAAAGACTAGAGAACATGCAATGAAGCTACAATGCAACCCATTTAAGACTACTAAGAGAAAATATATATTTTTTAACTCAACGCGTAATAAATCTCTGGAATTTGCTATCGGAGGATGTAGTAAAAGCTGTTAGTGTAGCTGGATTTAAAAAGGTTTGGACAACATTCAAACTGCATCTATAAACAGGCCTATTGAAGACTACATGTTTATTACATGTTTAATTTTATTCATGTAAACACCTACTCTGCATATGTAAATATGTTTAAACTATTGAGTTTAGTTACATTTGCTTTTCTGCACTGTTTAATATCAACTTTGTTTCAATGTAAACCGCTTTAAGTTTGTTTAATGTTACATGTAAACCGCCTTGATTATGATAAAAAGCGGTTTATAAAACTCACAAATAAATAAATTGTCGCTATCCTTCCAAACTAAGACAGCATTAGCCCCAATCAGATCTCCAAATCTCTGGAAATCTCCTGAAGAGGGAGATAATTGACCTTAAATAAGGCTGATGGCTAAGCTGTCAAGTGCACCCCTAAGTAACACAAGGAGGAGTAGCCTAATGGTTAGAGCACTAGCTTGGGAACCAAGAAACCAGGGTTTGATTCCCACTAGCACTTCTTGTGGCCTTGGGCAAGTCACTTAACCTTCCATTGCCTCAGAAAAATGGAAATTACACTAACCTGGTAATTGTAGTTCCTGGAGGGTCCAGTTTAGTCCTCCAACATCGGGTAGTGCCCCTCCTCCTGCAGCCGGGAGACTGGACCAATCAAATCTTCTGTAGTATATATGCAGCAGGAGCTCCCAGAAGTCCCCAGTGTACTAGTAACAAAGCATACTTAACGAAGCAACACATTAGATTAATATACAAAATGACCTAATTAAAGAACAATTTGTTCCCCCCAAGGAATATCCAACCCCCTCCCCAAACGAGGAAGTCAGAACACTGCATTGCGCCGGCACCGACGCCTCAGGAATCAAAACACCGCTCCCCACCAGAAGTTCAGGAGCTGCCTGAACCCCCGAGACAGGGAAGAGCCTCTGCAAAAAACGCGGCTGCCACAGAGGGACCGAACGGCAAGAGGAACCGTCTTAATATCAACCGTTCGGAAAGGCGCGCCGCACCACATTAGCAGATAGTCGGGAGGGAAGGAGGACTAAACTGGACCCTCCAGGAACTACAATTACCAGGTTAGTGTAATTTCCATTTCCTGTTCGGTAATCCAGTTTAGTCCTCCAACATCGGGATGTAACAGAGCAGTTAAGACCGGGCGGGACCTTGCCATCCGGCGCGCAGAACCACCGAACCAAAACAGGAATCCCGAGCCGCTGACACATCTAAGCGATAGTGTCTACTGAAAGCATGCAGAGACGACCAAGTGGCCGCCCTACAGATATCTGCCGGCGGAACCAGGCTATACTCCGCCCAAGAGGTCGCCGAGCCCTAGTAGAATGAGCCCTCAGACCCTCCGGAACAGACCGCTGTTGCAACAGATACGCGGACGCGATCGCCTCTTTGAGCCATCTAGCAATGGAGGCTTTAGCCGCCGCTTCCCCTTTACGCGCACCCCCGAAGAGCACGAAAAGCCGGTCAGATTTCCGAAAAGACTCGGTAACCTTTAAATAACGATGGAGCGTACGACCCACATCGAGCCGGAGAAGACCTTTGTCCGTTGACCCGACAGATTGCGAAGAAAGCACTGGAAGAAACACTGCCTGATTCATGTGAAAGGGAGACACCACCTTTGGCAGAAAGGAAGGAACCGGACGGAGAACGATCCAATCCGCGGAAAAAGACAAGAAAGGCTCTCGACAGGACAATGCATGCAGATCTGAAATGCGCCGTGCCGAACAGATGGCTACAAGAAAAACCGCCTTCAGCGTGAGATCTTTCAGAGACGCCCTGCGCAGGGGCTCAAAAGGTTCACGAACCAGGGCCCTCAGAACTAAATTCAAGTCCCAAGGAGGAACGAAAACTCTGCGGGAGGGCCGCAAATGAAAAACAGCCGTAAGGAATCGGCGTACATCCGGATGAGCCCCGAGCAGACGACCCAAAACCTTGCCGCGGTAACACGAGATAGCCGCCAGCTGGACTTTTAGGGAACTAGCCGCAAGGCCCTTATCGAAACCATCCTGAAGAAAACTTAAAACGATAAGGCGTTGGTCTCGAAGGCTTGCTTCAACAAATTATCAACCTTTTTGTCCTGAACATCCCTCAGGGCCGCGGCCCCTTCAACCGGGATGGTGGTTTTCTTAGTCACTGCCGAAACGGCAGCATCCACCCGTGGAGACTTAAACAAGTCCCTGTCCTTGTCTGCAAGGGGGTAAAGACGATTCATGGTCCGAATCCCTTTCAAAGCGGATTCCGGTTGCTCCCATTCCGCATGGATCATCTGCTCAACTACTCGGTGCACAGGCAAAACTACCTGGGCATCCCTGACCGCCTGAATGAGAGGATCCTCGAGACCCTCCTCCTCCAGCGGCCGCACCGCAGAGAGGTTAAGTGCTTGGAGAGACTCCGTGACCAAAGGTACCAGCTCGTCCCTTCGAAACACCCGAATGATGCGAGCCTGATCTTCCAGTTCTGGAAGCTCTCCGTCTTCTAACTCCTCCGCCTCAATATCCGGATCCCCCTCAGTCTCGGAATCCGGGAGGCAAAGGACGCCCTGATCCTGGTCCCCCAACCTGGGCCGCTTGACCGCGGGTTGGGAAGACCGCTGAACCCCCCCCGCGGATGCTGGGGGGAGAGAGGCGGGCCAAGCCTCCGGCAAATGACGAGACCGGCTTAAGCGGAAGGCCTGATGCATGAGAAGAACAAAATCCGGGGAAAAGTCTATAGGCGACGCTACCACAGCCGCCTGCTGGAGCTCAGGGACCGACGTATTAGACGCCGGGCCCAGACCAGAAGGAAGGATGCTCGGTGAAGGGACACTGTCCCCCGAAAGGGAAGGGTCCCCGGGCACATGCTGTTCCTTAATTTCAATAGGCAGCTCCAGTTCTGAAGAAACTGCAGCACAGCTCTTACAGATTCCAGAGTCAGTCATTGTACCTCTGCGGGAGCCACAAATTACACACTGAGGTTTGGCAGCCATGCCCAGGCCACCTGCTCTCAGGGAAAAATAAGGCAACAGGAACAGGGAAGCCCACACCAAGGGGACTAACCTTATTCAATTCAGCACAGTATTAAATTTAAAACCTTTTTTTTTTTTTTTTTTACAGTAAACAAAATACTCCCCAGAATCCTAGGGGTGCCCTGAGCAAAATCGCCAGCAAAAGAAACCCCAAAAACACCAGGGGAACCCGTGCGCAAGTGTTAAAAAGTGCCCTTAAAAAGCACACTTTAGAAATCCAAAATGCCCGCCGCACTTTTTCACCCGCGGTAAAAAACGGCGCGAAAATACAAAGGTACCCAAATAATATGGAAAAGAAAGAAAACGACCCTCTAATACAGGGCAAGCGAAAAAAAGCAGGAAAAAGTGCAATTTGGAAGCCAGGGGAGCCGACAGAGCCTCTGCCCAAGCAAAGAACAAGAGAGCTTAAAACAAGGAAAATTCCTACCAGCTCTGGGAACAGCAAGGAACTCAGCCCACTTCTCCAAGTGACAGGCAATGTTGCAGCCGGTATGGCTCTTCCCCGAACAGTCTTGGGGAGAGCTCAACCCAGGCTTCAGAGATTCCCAGGCAGAAAGGCAGGAGCCCAAGGCAGGTCTGGCTTTCCCCAGAAAGTCTCCTGTGTCTTTTTCTTTTTTAAAGATACAGCTACCTAGCAAAAGAAATAGAATATAAAGGACCAGAAATAAACCCCAAAAGAACTAACTAACTAGTGTTGCTCCTTCAAGTGTCACTTAGCGTGCCCAGCAGGGGCACAGAAGTCCTCCAGCTGCAGGGAGACTGGACACACTGGGAGCTCCTGCTGCATATATACTACAGAAGATTTGATTGGTCCAGTCTCCCGGCTGCAGGAGGAGGGGCACTACCCGATGTTGGAGGACTAAACTGGATTACCGAACAGGAAATCCAAGTTATCAATATCCCTGTTTAATGTACATTACAAGTTTAAGTTATAATGTAAACTGCTTTGATTGAAATGATAAAGTGGCATAAAAAAACCTGTTAAATAAATAAACAGGAAATGAGCCTGCAACATCTGCTGCAGATCCATGCCCACATTAATAGGTAAAATTTTGGACTTGAAATAGTTGATCTTAAACCTTGACACAGCTGAATATTCCAGAGTTGTAGCAGATTGAGGAACGTCACCAGTGGGGATATTAAAGACAACAAAATATCATCTATAAATAAAACTATTTTATATTCCTGCTGCCCCACTCTAACTCCCATCATTTATTTTTTATCATTTCTTATATATCGCCTTTCATATCATCAAGGCAGTTTACATTGAACAAACTGAAATTACATTGAACAGGGCATTATAACTTGGAGATAACTATTTTACAGGGAACATGGGCAATGGAGGGTTAAGTGGCATGCCCAAGACCACAAGGAGCACCTGTGGGACTAGAAACCCCAGTCCTTCAGGAATGGGTTGCTGTCCACTAGTGGGATTTGAACCCCCAACCTTCCGGCCTGAGGTAACTTGCCCCAACCATTAGGGCACTCCTCCCTATCTGGTGACTGTTGTACTACTTGCACCAGGGGTTCCATTACCAAAGCAAACAGCATCGGAGATAATGGAGACCCTTGGTGGCCACCCCACTCAAGTGGAAATATAGCAGAGTGACCCCCATTAATATGAACACAGGCCTTAGGTTCCTTACAAAGGCTTTGGACCCAAGTCTAAAAATTAGGACCAAACTCCATCCTAGCTAGAATACCATGCAGGAACCCCCAAACCACACAATCAAAAGCTTTTTCAGCATCCACTGCCATCAGAATAGATTGCTGACCTTCCCTCTGTGCCATCTCATCTAGCTGAAGCACTAATACTGTCAGCCGCTTGCCGCCCCTCCACAAAACCCACTTGATCCTCATTTATTTATGGTGGCAGTACATGGTTCAGACACATCACTAAAAGCCTGGTGAAAATCTTAACATCAAGGTTAAGCAACAATACTGGATGAAAAGAGGCAATCTCCAACCCATCTTTACTTGGCTTCAGAATGATAGAAATAACCGCCTCCATCCATAACCCAGGTATAACTCTCCCTGATGTATCTTTCTACTTTTTGAGTGTAAAAAAATGATCTATGTTTACCCGTTCCACTCCACTTGTTATTTTATAGTCCTCTATCATATCTCTCCTCAGCTATCTCTTTTCCAAGCTGAAGAGTCCTAACCTCTTAAGCCAATCCTCATAGGGTTATCCTTCCTTACCTTTTGTCATCTTTTTGGTCGCTCTTCTCTGTACTTTTTCTAATTCAGCTATATCCTTTTTTAGATAAGGCGACCAAAACTTACAAACTAGATCTTTTTCCTGGGTGGTGATTCCTAATGTGGAACCTTGCATTGTGTAACTATAATTTGGGTTGTTATTCCCTAAGTGCATTACTTTGCACTTGTCCACATTAAATTTCATCTGCTACATACATGCCTGGTCTCCCAATTTCTCAAGGTCCTTTTGCAATTTTCCACAATCCTCTTGTGATTTAAGAACATAAGAACATAAGATATGCCATACTGGGTCAGACCAAGGTCCATCAAGCCCAGTATTCTGTTTCCAACAGTGGCCAATCTAGGTCATATGTACCTAACAACTTTGAATAATTTTGTGTCGTCTGCAAATTTGTTCACTCACTGTTTCCATTTCCAGGTCATTTATAAATATGTTAAAAAGTAGCAGGCCTAGCACAGATCCATGGGATATTCCATTATTCATCTTTCTCCATCGACAAAATTGGCCATTTAGCGCTCCTCTCCATTTTCTACAGTGGTGTGAAAAACTTTTGCATATGCCTTCACTCAAACTCAAGGCATACCACAGGGTTCGGCCCTCTCGGCACTACTTTTTAACATTTACATGCAACCTCTCAGTGACATTTTCAGGAAACATGACATCAATTACCACATTTACGCAGACGATATTATGCTGTACACACAAGCAGATGCCGCAGACCCTAAATATACTCAGCTCGAAACCTGCCTGGGCGAGATGTTAGGATGGATACAACAAAACAATATGTCGATTAACCACAAGAAAACGGAAGTGATGTACATATCCAGTAAACCTGACTTCAAACCTCCTCCAACAATCACACTGTGTAACAACACTTACAACACTAAGAATGAGATCAAGTATCTGGGAGTCACAATTGACAGCAAACTAAAGATGGAAAAACACCTGAGCAACACCAACAAGGCCATTTTTCACAAACTTAGAGTGTTACGACCCCTGCGGAATATACTTGAACCATGTGATTTCCGGTCTGTTGCGCAAGCACTCATCATGCCTCACTTAGACTACTGTAACGCCATCCTACAGGGTCTGCCAAAGAAAACCACCAATATCTTGCAATTGGCACAAAATGTGGCGGCGAGGATCATCATGCGATCAAGCATAACTGAACACATTACACCCGTATTGATCGAGCTATACTGGCTACCCATTGCTGCCAGGATACAATATAAAACATTGGTAACAACGTTCAAACTCATTCATAACCTAGCCCCATCATTCCTTTCAACCCTTATCTGCAAGCAACCTAACACCAGAGACAGGAGAACTATAAACTCAGACACGGTACAAGTTCCAAACATCATCAGACAGGTAAAAGCCAGTACTAGCCGCAGAGCATTTTCATTCTATGCCCCAACCTTATGGAACCAACTGCCATATGAGCTGCGAGCAATTAAAGACATAGTTGATTTCAGGAAGAAATTAAAAACGCATCTATTCCACTGTCACTACAACCAGTAGTAAATCCCAAAGAGATAAAGGATGAAGTGAACAGTTATATGTAAAAATGTAAATATGTTTAAGTAGAATCCCTTTTGTAAAATTATGTAAATATGTCTAGGCCAATCTCGAGACCATATTCTGTGTGCTGTGATTTACCTCTAAACTATTGTATATGCCCCAATTTCTCTGTCTTGATTTTTGACAAATCCCAAAGATGTAATCAAACCGCTTCTGATCGCTGGAAGTAGCAGTATATAAGTGTTACTAAATTAAAAAAAAAAATGTAGTGCCAAATTAGCAGTTTTTAGTTGTTTGGATGACAGGGACAAAATGCATTACAATTTAAAACCCTTTCTGCATGCCATTTTCTTCCCTTTTGTCTTTTGTACAAATCTGATGAATTTGCCATGACTTGAGCATTCTTTTATGATTGTTTAATACTCATGTTTGTTTGGTTATGAATCTGTGTACAAAGATGCAATGTGTGCCCAAAACATTGTTGTGTTTTCTGTTCAGTGTATTTTGGCAGCGTGCATGTTTTCTTCTTAATTTTATTAGGTAGCCCTGAAAAGGGCAGATTTTTTATTATTGGTGGCTATTAGTACTTGATGGGCCAGCCCTTGCTCTTTCTCACCAGACGACATCTTTCTGGCATGGAGTGGACCAGTTTGACGAGGTGTTCTTGCATTATGATACAATTCCAAGTTGCAGTAACGCAATCAGCTCTCACTTGGTCCGCAGCTGCTTCTTGGAGATCTCAACTGATACCTTGTACCAAAGATTCTCAATCGGCTTGAGATTGGATGATTGAGCTGGCCAGTCAATGGTCTGAATTCTGTTATTTTCTTCCAGCTGACGACAGTTTTCACTCGGTGGCAAGGTGCATTGTCATCCTGGAAGAAATATTCGCTCGGTGGCAAAGTGCACTGTCATCCTGGAAGAAATATCTGCCAGGAAACAGTTGCTCAGCTTATGGCAGCATGCACTTCTGCAGAATTCCTATGTATTACGCTGCATTCACCATCCCATCAATGATACGGATTCTTCCAACAACACTAGCTGTCATGCATCCCCAGGATCATGACCTTGGTTGGTTGCTTCACAGAGATATTCAAGCACTCTGGTTTGTACTCTTCATGAGGAAACCTCCTCACATAGGTTTTGCCCTGGAGTGTGCTTTCGTCATTGAACAGAACTTTCTCCCAGTCAGCCTTGCTCCATTTTGAGTACTTGGATGCCCAACTCAATTCGTCTCTTCCTCTGTTCCACCTTTAGTAGCGGCTTCCTCTGTGCCTTATAGCCCCTCAACCCATACTCCAAGCATCGTCTCTTCACAGTGGAAGTACAAACTGCAACGGAAAACTTCTCCTTCAATTCCCACAGAAGCTCATGGGAGGTTAGCTTGTGGTCGCCAAGAGATGTCTCCTTATCAAGACCCTGTTGTCCCTATTGGTTGACTTTCTAGGCCGATAGCTACGGTGTCGGTCCTGCATATTTCCCATCTCTTTACACTTTTGCAGAATCTGGCAACCGTGCTCTGATTACAGTCGACCTTTGCTGCAATCTGCAGGCTGGAATACCCCTCTTTATGTAAAACCACCACCCGGACTTTGTCCTCCATTGATAGAAAATGCGACTTCTTCACCATGCCAGGATATTGAGCATCAGATGCAATACACACTAGTTGATCAACATTAAATTCAAACCCTGTGTGCTGCCAAAATACCATGCACTGATTGACTATCAAATACAACTTCCTATTGGCTGAGGAAGCGCAGTATTCTATTGGTTCATTTTGATCCTGCTTTGACACAGAATCCGGTTTATCATACTGGGACATTGTTTCCTCATGACAGCCATATAAAAGTTCACAGACGAGTAATTTTGCATGGCTTCTGGCCCATACGGCCAGTTCTGATACCTGAAAGAATTGATTAAGCAAAGACTCAATCTTCTTCCAGTGCTGAGTATCCTTAATCTCTGTATGATCTTCCACTGGAATAATGTCTTACATATAACACCACGTGGATACTTTTAGTTTTCCCTTTTCACCAACTGAAACATCCCACTGGAACATCCCATTCAGGATGATCATATCCTTGATCTCTTGGTGAAAAGGGAAGGGTTTCACTAACTTTTTAATTCCCCGGGATCTTACTCTGTTCTGATTGCTCCTCAGCAACACCCAGCGCTCCCAAAGCCTGAGTGATGAGGAATGGTAGTTCCTCTTTCTTAAAGAGAAGAATTTCTGAAGAATCTTCTTTCTCCTTGCTTAGGATCTCATCACTCTCTAGCTCTTACCCCTTAGGTCATTCTGATCACCCAGCTACTCCAAAAAAGACATCCTTGAAGCTTCTGAGACTAGGGACTGTTATTATCCTCTCACTTTCTGCTTGGGGGCTTTCAAGTCCCTTTACTTAAATAATGGGCCTTGTGGAGTTGTAGGAAACTCTGAAGAGAATTAAGAGATTCCTAATGGGAAAGGAGAGAAAAGCAGGGAAAGCACAGTTACTTACCTGTAACAGGTGATCTCTGGGAAAAGCAGGAATTAGTCCTCACATATGGGTACGTCGGTACCATCGGAGCCTGCGCGGGAATGCTCCCCAGCTTCCCAGAATGAAAGCTTTTGGGGCATCCCACAGCGCATGCGCGCTGCCTTCCCGCCTTTCCTACCAACTCTCCTCAGTTCTAGTTTAAAGCTGAGACAATAGAGAGAGAGAGTAAAGGAAAGACAAAGAGAGAGTTACAACTCCTAGGGGAGGTGGGTGGGTTGTGAGGACTAATTCCTGCTGTTCCCAGAGATCACCTGTTATAGGTAAGTAACTGTGCTATCTCCAGGAACAAGCAGGAATAAGTCCTCACATATGGGGACTCCCTAGCTATGATGCCTGGGAGATCCCCAAGGGTATGAGACCCTGAAGGGTTCCTCGTCTTCCTATGGATCTCAGGCATCCATTCAGGGAAGGAGGGTAGGAGTTGTTCAAGAATGGAACAGGTGTCTGAGGACAGCCTGACCAAACAAGGCATCCCGGCGGGAGTCCTTGTCCAAACAGTAATGGGCTGTGAAGGTATGAACCGAGGCCCAGGTGGCTGCTCGACAGATCTGATCGATGGACACAGAATGAAGATGAGCCACAGAGGTGGCCATGGCCCTCACATTGTGAGCTGTGACATGGCCTTCCAGAGAAAGCTTCTTTCTCTGGTAAGCAAAAGAAATACACTGAGCAATCCAATTGGACAGTGTTCTCTTAGAGACTGGAAGTCCTAGATGAGAAGGATCAAAAGCAACAAAAAGCTGGGAAGACTTTCTATGTTGCTGTGTCCTATGTAAGTAAAAAGCAAGAACTCTTTTACAATCTAGAGAATGAAGGTTCCTCTCTGCAGTGGATGCATGAGGAGCTGGAAAAAAGACAAGTAAGTATACCTCTTGATTAAGATGAAAAGGTGAGACCACTTTAGGCATAAAGTGAGGATTTGTCCTAAGGACTACCTTATCATGATGGAACCTTGTATAAGGTGGATTAGCCACTAAGGCCTGCAGTTCACTGATGCGGCGAGCAGAAGTGATTGCAATAAGGAAAATAACCTTCCAGGAAAGAAATTTCAAGGAGGTAGTGGCTAAGGGTTCAAAAGGTGGCTTCATAAGCTGACCAAGAACCAAATTTAAATCCCATGCCACCGGAGGAGGTCGAATGGGAGGTTTAGTTAAAGTTAGGCCTCTCATGAATCTTGCAATAAGAGGATGAGAGGAAACAGGTTGTCCATTGATAGGCTTAAGGGATGCTGCAATAGCACTTAAATGGATCCTTACTGAATTTGTCTTCAGGCCTGCATTGGAGAGATGCAGGAGATATTCTAATAGAGAATTCAGAGGAAGTGCCAGAGGGTCAAGACCCTTTGAGCACACCAAATGGAAAATCTTTTCCATTTAAAAGCATAGGAACGCCTAGTGGAAGGTTTCCTGGAAGCATGAAGGATATCCTTCACTTGCTGCGAAAGATTGAAGTCTTGAAGGTCTAGGCCTTCAGTAACCAAGCTCTGAGGTGAAGGGACTTGGGGTTTGGATGCCACAAAGTCCCCTCTTCTTGAGATAGAAGGTCTGGAGCAGCTCCCAAGTCCAGGGAGGGGGCTTGGGAGAGATGCAGAAGTAGAGGGTACCACACTTGGCGTGGCCAACGTGGAGCTATGAGGATCATAGATCCTTGATCCCTCTGAAGTTTGAACAGAGTCTTGGGAATCAAAGGAATGGGTGGAAAGGCATACAGGAAGTCCTGACCCCAATGAAGGAGGAAGGCGTCCTTGGCCTGAACTCCCTGACACGGAATTCTGGAACTGAACCGGGGAAGTTTGGCATTCCACGGACTTGCAAATAGGTCTATGTCCGGGGTACCCCATTCCTGAAAGATTCTGAGTACCTGATCCATGTGCAGGGACCATTCGTGTGGAAGCAGAACTTGACTGAGTCTGTCTGCCCAAGAGTTTTGAACTCCTGGGAGGTATACTGCCAGGAGATGGATTTGATGCTCTCTGGCGAAGGCCCATAATCTTAGAGCTTCGTTGCAAAGCGACAGAGAGCCAGTTCCTCCTTGCTTGTTTATGTAAAACATGGCTACCTGATTGTCTGTTTGGATGAGGACTGTCTGGTAGCTGAGGAGGGTATGGAAGACCTTGAGAGCTAGGAACACTGCTCGAAGTTCCAAGATGTTGATATGAAGGGAGGTCTCCTGTGGGGACCAAGTGCCTTGGGTGGATAGGTCCTGTAGATGAGCTCCCCAACCTGTTTGGGAGGCATCTGTTGTGAGGATTGCTTGGGGCAACAAAGGTTGGAAGGGGGACCCCAGCAACAGATTTTGAGAGGACATCCACCATTGGAGAGACCAAAAGAGACGTTTGGAGTTTGCTATTTGGTCTGAGAGAGCTCCTGAAGCTTGAGTCCACTGGGTGGAGAAAGTCCACTGAGCTGCTCTCATGTGTAGGCGAGCATAGGGCACCACATGTACTGTGGAAGCCATGTGGCCTAGTAGTTGTAGCATCTCCCGGGCAGTTAAGTGGTTCTTTGACTGAATCTGGGAGGCTAACTGCACTAGACGTTGGCAACGAGCCTGGGGAAGATAGGCTCTTGCTGTAGTGGTGTCCAACCAGGCCCCTATGAATTCCAGGGACTGAGTAGGGGTGAGCTGAGACTTTGGGAGGTTTACCACAAGTCCCAGATACTGCAGAATGCGCCTGGTGCTGTCCAGGGAAATTTGGGCTTCTGACTGAGATGGAGCTCGGATGAGCCAGTCGTCCAGATATGGGAAGACAAAGATTCCCAGAGTGCGTAGAAATGCAGCAACTATTGCCATGCATTTGGTGAACACTCTTGGAGCAGAGGCCAGACCGAAGGGAAGACTCTGTATTGGTAATGTTTTCCCTGGAACAGAAAACGTAGGAATTTTCTGTGGGATGGATGGATGAGTATATGAGTGTACGCATCCTTGAGATCTAGAGAACAAAGCCAATCCTGACTCTGTAGATATGGAAGGAGAGTGCCTAAAGAAAGCATCTTGAACTTCTCCTTGTATAGAAATTTGTTCAATTCTCTGAGATCTAGTATGGGTCTGTATCCCCCTGTTTTCTTTGGAATGAGAAAGTAGGGGGAATAAAACCCTGACCCCTGTTGAAAAAGAGGAACTTCTTCTATGGCCCTCTGGGCCAGAAGGGAGGTTACCTCCTGATCCAGAAGGTCGAGGAGAGATGTGGGAGAATTGAAATGTCTCACCATGGTGTAGGGAGGAAGGTCTGAGAAATGAAGTTTGTAGCCCTCTCTGATGATGGAGAGGGTCCACTGCTCTGATGTGATTTGCTCCCATCTGGGAGCAAAATGAGCTAACCTTCCTGGAATGGTGAGGGGTTCTGGCTGTTGTAGAGCAAAAAAATTGGAACCTTAGAGTATCCCAAAATATCTAATTTTTTTGCTCTAGGTTCTTTTTCAGAGGTTACTGAAATAGGAGAGTCCTTTAGCTACTTCTATTATGAAGTCTTGAAAGGACAAATCCTCTGGAGGAGACATTCTCCTCTTTGGAAAAGAAGGCTCCTCAGGAAGGGTGACAGATACTTCAGGAGACTCATCCGATGACTCAGAATCATCAGAAGAATCGAAGTATCGTCTGCCCGATTCCAAAGATCGATAGGCGTATCGATCGGTACTGACATCGGGTGTCCCCGGTACCGGGTCGGTACCGAGAAAGAGCCCAGGACAGGGAGCCGGAATCAGCATCCTGGCCGTTATCGAAGTTGGTACCGGTACCGGCGCCGGTACAGACAACATGGCTTGTTGCGGCACCAACGGCGTCGCAGCCTTGATGAAAGCCAGTATGGCCTGCTGCATAGATTGCACGGTGTGATCCATGGACGCCACGACTGCCTGGATATCGGTACCGGGAGATTGTGCCGGTACCCCAGAGCAGTCTAACAGGTGATCGGTCGAGGCCGTGCCATCGATGTCAACCTGTAACCCCATAGGAGGAGCTTTGGAAGCCGGAGCTTCCCGCCGGGGTTGTTTGGCTGGGGCAGGATCCTCAAGAGCAAGCCCGGAGGCATCTCGATACTTAGAGGGAGATTTGCCCTTCGAGGACCTGCTAAAAGAATATTTGGTTACCTGAGATCCATCAGGAGAGGAAGACCTGGAAGATGTCGATGCCACCGCCGGTGCATCCGTGGGAAACAGCACATGGAGCTTGGCTGCTCGGTTCTGTAACCCTCGTTTAGACATTAGAGAACAGGACTAGCAATCCAGAACGGAGTGTTCAGGCCCCAAACATTTAAGACACCATTCATGGGTGTCTAACAGAAATTGTACCGCTACACTTAGTGCATTTTTTGAAGCCAGAGGCTGGATTTTCCATGAGGGAAAGTTTCTTGTGGGCCTGGAGGCCTAAGAAGAAAAATACACCAAGTGAGGAAAAAGTATTTTTTATTTTTTTTTAGAAGAAAAGACCGGCGGTACCGGTCCGGCGTCGGGGAAGGCCGACACGCGACCAAAGAAATAAATTAAAATAAAGAACTTCTTCAGCGGTGACAGGAACACGACCTGCTGGCTCCGCGGAAAAGAAGAACTGAGGAGAGTTGGTAGGAAAGGTGGGAAGGCAGCACGCATGCGCTGTGGGATGCCCCAAAAGCTTTTATTCTGGGAAGCTTGGGAGCATTCCCGCGCAGGCTCCGACGGTACCGACGTACCCATATGTGAGGACTTATTCCTGCTTGTTCCTGGAGATGAGTCCATCCCCAAAGTGGATAGGCCTCAATACTGCGCAGCTGCTCCACTTTCTGGAGTTTCTGTGGGAAGAAATAAGGGAGGTCCAGAGTCATTTACCCACTGCACCATGTGGTGCCAAAATAGTTTCCATACCTTCCAGGGCCAACTCTACTGCTAAGGCACCTTCCCGGCACAAGTGATGCCCCCATTACCTGTTCCATTGCAGTCCCAGCCTTAACAACCTCTGATATCGGCTCTTTCAGCAGCTTCCTCATAAGCGCAGCAGCGACCACTCAGGCTGGGGGTGGAGCACCAAGTGTCATAGGACCAAACAGCACTTCCCATGCTTAGACAAGCCTGACATTTCTGCACCGGCTGCCTGAGTTTTGGCCATGGGAGGGGGAAAGAAGGATGACTTATTGCCAAGACTACTTCCTATGCCTGCAAGGCTCACTGCTGCGCTGTTCCATGTGGTTTCTTACTCTGCTTTACTGCCTTCTTTACTTTTGGGGGGGAAGGAAACTTTAGGCTGTGGGGCCTTGCTGGACATCTCTAATGAGGAAACTCTCCAGCTAAGGAGACAGGCCGCATATAGAGACAGACAAAATAAGAATTGGATTTAGGGGAGGGGCGGCCTTGAACCAACAGTTATGCCCCTGGACCAAGAGTGCCCCATTGATCAAATGCCCTGGACCAAGAGTGCCCCACTGATCAAATGTACAACCTGTACCTTATTTTGTTGATGTGTGCTACTCACTGAAATCAGATTTGTATACTTAAATTGTACTGTACAGCAACCCTTGCTACACAAGTAAACCGCTGCTGATCGCTGGAAGTAGCGGTATACAAATCTATGCCAAATAAATAAATAAGAGAATTAGTGCTGCCCTGGTCTAGTCTAAACTGGAGGAGGAGCAAATTCTTAGGTCTATCAACCCAGCTGACTTGTCCACTTCTATACTTTTTTTTTTTATCTTTCCTTTCTACCTAGACGAATCAGTCAGAATCCTCAGAGCTTTGTGGGTCTGTGCCAACCATCAGCTGAGGACAGAAAATAATGGAATGCACGCAACCCTCTATAGGGTGATGTCAACAAATAAATTACTCTGTCTCCATCTGCTTGTAGGGAAGCATAAACCCAGAAATCTGGACTGGTCTGGTTAAGGACCAAACAGAAAAAAAATTTCCATTATACAAAAACTCTATCATGCTCCATAATCTGCCAACATAGATACACAATACCTGTTATGTTAATGTTACAAGGAATGCCAAAAGGGAATTCTCCTACAACTCCAGCCATACCGCTCCAGTTACATGCCTGCCCCAAATCAAGTCTCTGATGCATAAACTAGAATGAAAAATAAAAATTCTTTTATTACTCAGTTACAAGAATAGTTTGGCTGAAAGACTGCAGCTCGCTACCAACCATCCAAACTAGGTAAAGATTTGGAGGTGCCCATACTACAGAAAGCTAGCTAATTTTTCTCTTTGAGTAAAAATGTTCCTTCCCAACCCAGTAAAATATTGAGACTAAATCACTACCCATAAATAAGACTGACCATAAATAGTGAAAGTATATGTTTGTGTTTTCTTTCTGGCATTAGTTTGACTGGTATTTTTGAAACTGTGACTTAAGATGTTTAAAAGGATGAAAAATTTCATACAATAGTGCAAGCATTAATTTTTCCAATTCTCGAGTACTGTAATTCCTTACTCGGTGGGCTTTTAGTGATTATGTTATGGGCCTTGTAATATGCAATAAATGCGACTCCACGATTAATTACTTTTCAAAGCCATAATGAACATATTACTCTGGTCTTGCAACCATTGCAGTGGGCTCCAGTTGCTTATCGTGCTCATTCTATGGCAGGGGTACTCAAATCCAGTCCTGGAGGGCCATGAACCAGTCAGGTTTTCGGGATATCCCTAATGAATATGCATGCGATAAGAGTCAAATACAACGGAGGCAGTGCATGCAAATATATCTCATGCATATTCATTAGGGATATCCCGAAAAACTGACTGGTTTGTGGCCCTCCAGGACTGGATTTGAGTACCCCTGTTCTATGGTATTAACTTTACTTTTTAAAGTACTTCATGAGTTAGTCCACTCCTATTTGAGATCTCTTTTGATTGATCACTATCTAATGTGGTAAGTCTTTTGTGAGATCTACCAGCCCCACTCAGTTCCAACTTCAGAGGGAAGATGGCAGAAGAGTCAGCAAAAGGCAAGACATGCTGCTTGCGGACTCGTTTAGCTGGTAAAAGGGGATAGCATAGGAGGTGAGACAAGAAAGAGATCTTCCAGTAACTGTTACGCCATACTTCATTCCCTAATGAGATCTGATTATTAGGAAATAGTTGGAGAGCTTTCTCAGCTACTGCCTCACAACAGTAGAATTTACTTCCATTAGCATATTTGGATGATTAGGGATTACATCTGCTTCTCAAGGCATCTTCTCTGGGGTAAGAACTCAATAATAAATTCCTTGACCATGAATGAGTAGTAGGATACTGGTGTACTATTTACACACTTTGTTTACAAGTCTAAATGGAAAGCTTTGCATACACCCCTTACTAACAACTTTCCACACAGCCACTTATATAGCCATTTGCAACACTTAATCCTAAGTGCTTACTAGAAATCACAACTTTTACTAGTCCTTCTCTGATCCAAACTGCAATCATCTGAGCAAGATGGCAGCTTAAGTCAGGTGCTCTCTTGGAATCCAGATGTAAAAGTGCTCATTTGATGACTCTGTGCTTTAAAACACCAATCTCTGTTGCAGCAAAGCAGTGCATGGTGTGGCGATGTAAGTGCGGAAGTGCTTGGAGATTTTCAAATCCTCTTACTCCTGCAGGGAGGGCGGTTCTGACCCAGAGATCAATGGCAAGATGGTGGCGGAGCAGGCTTTGATTCTAGCTTTGAGGAGGAGGGAGCAGCGAGACCAGTAGGGGGGAGAAGATAAAGGTTGAAAATTCTTGCGGTTGAATTATGTTTTCCTGGGGGGATTCCAGAGTGGTGGAGGGAGTGATATGACCATTTGGGATTCTTTTGATCTGAACACGGAGGAGGAAGTGGGGGGAAGTGTCCATGGCCACATATCGGGATTGGGATGGGTTCAAGACTGTGGTGAGGGGGACAATTGCTCACATGTGAGACCATCAAGAAGCAGGAGAGGTTGTGGTGGGGGAGGAGTTATGGGAGCAACTGAAGGAGTTGGAAAGGCTAGATTAACAGTGCCTTGGGGGGAGATCCGAGGTGCGGAGTAAGCTATGTGTTTTGGAGATTGAGGAGATAAACTGGCAGAAGCTGAGATTAAAACAAATATACTTCGAGCATGGGTACAAAGCAGGGTGCCTGTTGGTGACTCGATTCAGGAAGCAGTGGGAGAGGGGGCTGTCTGTCAGGTGAGGGAAGGGTAGAGGTAGTAGGGTCAGAGGATTTGTGTGAAGGGTTCACACATTTATATTACAGACCTCCATAGGGCCTGAGCCCAGTGTATAGGGAGGATAAAGGGAACTACTTAGCATTGGTGCCTCTGCAGTCTTTGACCATGGAATTAAGGAGTCAGAGGAAGTGGAAAGTGCAATCTCCCCAGAGGAGATGGGGAGGTGGAGGGGGGGATTAAAGATTTGCATCTTAATAAACCACCAGGGCTGGAAGGTTTATCCACTTGCTTCCATTGTACCTTGTGGATCTGCTGGTGGCCCCTCTGGGGTGTTGGAAGGGAGGGCCTTCCTGATACAATGAAGTGGACAGGTATAGGTTTAGGTTTAGGTTTATTTATTTGATATAACCGCCTTTCTGGGTAATCAAAGCGGTGTACAATCGATAAAATACGTAAAAATTCATAAAATACATAAAATAAAATTATAAAATACATAACATAAATTATACAAATCATAAAAAACATATTACATAAAACTTTGGGCAAGCCAGAAAGGAAAAGAAATATACAATTTGTGTAGAATAGAAGCTGGTATGCAGAGAACACAAGACAGGATACAATAGGTAGGTAGGTACAGCAGGGATAGATTCACACAAAAGGGGAAGGGATATTGAAGGCCAGTGAAAAGAGATGAGTTTTAAGGTTTTTCTTGAAAATTGTGAATTGTGGTTCCAGTCGGAGGGAAGGGGGAAGAGAGTTCCAATGTGCGGGACCAGCAAAAAAGAAAGCAGATAGACGCATGAACTGAAGGTGAGCGCGGGAAGGTGGGGGGAGGGCAAGGCGGTTAAGATGGAAAGAACGTGGAGTGTAACGGGGGGAGTGAAAAGATAGGAGGTCAGACAAATAAGATGGGATACCAGTGTGATAGACTTTATGGAGTAAAGTCAGCAGTTTAAATTGAGAGCGAAAAGGGACCGGCAACCAATGGAGGTGAAAAAGTAAGGGAGTGACATGATCTCGTAAAGCAGAATGAGTGATGAGACGTGCAGCGGTATTATGGTACTTCGTAAGGAGGGGCGGGACCCAAAGCACTATGGCTCTTACTACCCTATTTCTCTCCTTAACATTGATGTTATAATATTGCCTAAGATATTGTCGGGTTGAGTGAATTAGGTTCTGGACTACCTAGTTTACCCAATCCAGTCAGGGTTCATCCCAGTGAGGCAGCCCAGGGATAATGTGTGGAGGGTTTTAAATCTGGTGCAGTTGGCTCAGGAAGGAGTCCTCACTTCTCTTCTCCATCAATGCAGAAAAGGCCTTTGATCAAGTCAGCTGGGCCTTTATGTTTAGCACATTGGAGAAGATGGGGTTTGGTCTATGGTTTTTGAAATGGGTGGGTGCCCTGGAACGGTCCCCTAAGGCTTCTTTGAGATATTCGGAATCTCTTTGGTTAAGTTTACACCTCCTTCCTTACCCCCATTTCATTCCATTATTCTGTTATTGTCCCCCTTCACTAGACTCCCAGCACTGGGATGTGTTCCATGAATCTTTGACTAATACAACAGTATTAGTCCCAAATCTTCTCTTGGGTGACTTTAATGTACATCTTGAGGCTCTCAAGAGATAAACTGCTTGCTGCATTTATGTCTGATCTACATCTCTGTCAACATGTAGATCTGCTGACCCATCGGATGGGTCATATCTTGAATGGAAGAGCCATATTCTGTAAAAATAAGATCTATTCATAAGTATCAAATGTCTCCACTCGATCAGCCCTTGGGACAGATTATTATCTAGTTTATTTGTTTATCTATGAAGGCCATGGACTTAGTGTCACCTGCTACTGGAAAATCTGCTGTTCTTTCAAAAAAGTGATCTACATGTAATACTCTATCCGATTAACTCCAATTGCTCAAAC
Organism: Ichthyophis bannanicus; assembly: GCA_033557465.1. NCBI lineage: Eukaryota > Metazoa > Chordata > Amphibia > Gymnophiona > Ichthyophiidae > Ichthyophis > Ichthyophis bannanicus. The sequence goes on from CM066036.1 coordinate 618,238,507, forward strand.
TTTGTTTCCCCTAAATTCTGAAACACTTTCAATACCTGAGCAGACTGAGATGTAGAACCAGAATCTTACAAGGGCTTTAGATATGGTACCTCTCACTTAGGCCCTATGCTGTTTCTTTCAAGTCACACCAAGCATGGTACTACTCAGGCTTATATTTGCTAAAGAGACAATCGCAACATACAGAAAGATGCTGGAGGAAGGACAAAACACCTTTGACACTATTTCAATTTAAGGAATTTTATTTATTTTATTTATTTATTTACATTCTCTTATATACCACGCTATTCTGCATCAGTGCAGTTTACATTGAACAAACTGAAATTACATTGAACAGGGCATTATAACTTGGAGATAACTATTTTACAGGGAACATGGCTATGGAGGGTTAAGTGGCTTGCCCAAGACCACAAGGAGCACCTGTGGGACTAGAAACCCCAGTCCTTCCGGCCCAAGGTTGCTGTCCTCTACTGGGATTTGAACCCCCGACCTTCCGGCCTGAAGTACCTTGCCCCAACCACTAGGCCACTCCTCCACTCCGGCATCAAGCATACTGTGTTCAATTTACACTGCCCAAAAAAGAATATTTTTCTTATAGGATTAAGGAATGCTCAAATCGCCCCAAACAGATGTTTGAAGTTATATTTCAGCTATTATCATTAACACCACAACAATCGGTAGGTACATCAGTAGTCCGGCCCATCACCGGAAGAAGTGGCTGGATACTTTAGAAGGAAAATCCAAGACATTCAACAGAGTTTCTTAGCAGACTATGTGATTTCCACTGGTCATCCATCACCCACAATTTCAATTTCTACTCTCCCACTCAAGACTTAGAAAAGAATCTCTTTCTTGGTCATAGTTGGTCTTCATTTAATCTTGCAACTGCTTCAAGGTTATTGAGGCAGTTAAAAAAACTACTTGTATGTTAGACCTCATGCAATCTAAAGGGTTATCTGAACCCTCCATGGCCTTGGTACTTGTAGCTCTGACAGTCATCAATCATAATCTTGATTTGGGTGTAGTCCCCAAGGTCTAGAAGAAAGCAATAGCCTGTCCATTACCCAAACAACCTAAGACAGATGTCTCTGAACCCTCAAATTACCATCTGGTTTCTCATCTTGTTTTTATGTCCAAATTAACAGAGAAAATTGTATTTATGCAACTCTTGGACCATATTGAGAAATCTAATATAGTCCACCTCCAGCAGTCAGGTTTCAGAACAGGCCACAGTACTGAAACTATTTAAATATTCTTACTTAGTGAAGTTCATAATGCATTAGATCATGGAGAATTTGTACTGGCCATCTCTTTGGACCTTTCCTCAGCTTTTCAATAGTAAATCATCAGATTATTTTGTCTAGATTGACCAATTTAGGTATTGGTAGTACCATTTGCTCTTGATTTGCATCTTTTCTTTCCAACCGATCCTTTATAGTAAGGATAGGCTCACTTTCATCCACATCTTATTCAGCCAACCATGGTGTACCCAACACTATTGTTTAATATTTTCCTGGCTTCTTTAACTCATCTTGTTCAAAGTATGGGGATCAGTGCTTATTATTACGTGAATGATATCCTGCTGCTAGCGTAGGGATTCATTAACCCCTGATCTGTAAGAATTGAACTACTGCCTTCAAAACATCTCATCCTGGCTTGATCACAATCATTTAAAACTTAATTTGACTAAAACATCAGCAGTGTGGCTTATGGGAAGGTCCACAACTCCTAATCTTGCCCCCTCCTTCATAATTCACTGGTGCATCTTCAACCATTTCTGAAGGATTTGGAGGTATATCTAGATACAAATCTCACATCTGAAAAACAGATTAATGCTGTCTGCAAAAGTTCCTTTTTTGCTCTTTAGACAATTTCATTCACTTCGTCCCTTTCTCGATTTGTCTGCTCTAAAAACTAATGATCTCAGTTTTATTATATTGCGACTGGATTACTGTAATGTAATCTATATCAGTCTTTCAGGAACTGCACTTAAACGTTAACAAACCATCCAGAATGCAACTGTCTGCATTTAAGTTACACTTCCAAATTCGGCCATGTAACTCCACTGCTTTTCCAACAACATTGGCTACCAATCAATTCTGTATAAGGTTCTAATACGAATATATAAGGCTGAATATTCCGATATGCTTACTTATCTCACCTCCCATATAACTTTACATACTCCACATAGAATACTTTGAGGTATTCATGGGAAAAGATTGCATATTCCCTCTGTCTCCCAAGTGAGACTAGAAAGTACACGTTGATCTGCTTTCTTTTTTCTATCTCCTAAGCTTGTGGAATGCATTGCCCTCCTCATTAGTGCCTCAAACTCTCCTATAAGGCTTTTAAGATTAATAAGAAAACCTATCTGTTCAGTATGGCCTTCAGCATGCAGTCGTGGTGCTCAGACATCCCTAGAGCTGGAGCACCACCTTAAGGAGTGAATTTATGATTGGATAGTGGTTGTGTAAATGCTTTGTCGTATTTCTCCTTTCTTTTGTCTTTGCTTCATGTCTCCTTTCCTGTTCCTTTCCTACCTTACTTTTAATTTGAATGTGCTCCCCCTGCTTTGTACAAAAATGTTACTTGTAAACCATACTGATTTTAAAGAGCGCGGTATAGAAAAGCTTTAAATAAATAAATAAATTTAAATAAATAAATAAAAGCTCCCCCCCTGACTGAGGGGGCACTGATGCCTGGGGCTTTGGGGCTTGGGCTTCCTGGGCCCATGCCCTTAGCCCTTCGGCTGTGCGGGTTGGTGAAGCTGATCCTGGTAAAGCTGGTAATGGCCAGCCGAGGGGTAACTCTTTTTCTCTCGGGAAAAAGGTCTTCTTTCCTGAGGGCTTCTTTCTGGGGAGAGCTGAGTTCTTTTTGGAAAGCTTCTGCCGGGTAACTACCTCGGCCTCGATCTCGGCGGCCTTATCTGACATCGGCTTCCCAAAAAGGTTCTCCCCATTGCAGGGCACATCCAGGAGCTTCTCCTGTACCCACTGCTCCAGGTCCGAGGTCTGCAGCCATGCCTAGCGCCGGGCCCCGATGCCCGCGGCCGCCACCCGGGCTAAGGCCTCAAACCCATCGTAGGCAGCTCTAAAGAGAAAGAGAGCAGTCCCGGACAGCCCTGGTCAGGGATAAGAAGCACTGGATAGGTTCCCCAGCGAGGCCTGCGAAGAACCCCGAGAGCTCTTGGACTAGGCTCTTGAAATACATTCCCATATACAGCTCGTAGGCTTGTATACGGCACCCGAGCATAGCGCCCTGGTAGCACTTACAGCTTAGTGCGTTGAGGGCCTGAGCCTCCTTGCCCAGGGGCACAGACTAGTAGGTCTTTTGACTTTTAAACTTTTGCATCAATGACTCCACCACCATTGAGTTGTGGGGGAGCTAAGGCTTGTGGAACCCCGCCCCTTCCAGACTCGGTAAATGGCGTTGACATGCCAACTGACTACCGGCAATGAGGATGGGGTCTCCCAAGTCCAGAGCAGGAGCCTCTCGAGGATGGGTGAGATTGGGACTGTGAGAGTCTCCTTAGGCGGAGACTCGTACTGTAAAATTTCCAGCTCCTTGGTTTGCGGGTCCTCCTCGGACTCCGTCTGCACTGAGAGAGCCTGGGTCATGTCCCAAATAAAATCATGGAATGCCGCATCCTCAGGTGGGGAGTGGCGTCGAGGCTGTGGGGGTGATGGCTCCAAGGCAACGTCCCGATATCGGGAAGCCTTGGGAGAAGCCTCGTCCTCGGTCTTCCATTCGAAGCCCGAGGTCGTTGAGGACTCGTTCTCGGGGGTAACCCCCAGGAACCTGGGACCACCTGAGGACAGGGGATTGGATCCCTGCAGGCTTGCCGGGGAGGACCGGAGCCCCAAGGACCAGGACCGGGACCTTGACTGGGGCCAAGGACTTACCCAAGGCCAGCGGTGCTCGGTGTCTGGTTCAACATCCCAGGCATCCCCTGAGGCCAGGGGGCCAGGTGTTGAAGCCGATGAAGCTGGGAGTCCAGACATCAACGCCTGCTGCAAGGCCAGAATGGAGGAGAGTCTGCTCCATGGCCGCCACAAGGGCCTTGAGACCTGATGGCTCAGCAGCCTGCGGCGTGGACACCTAGGGCCGAGGGTCCAGCACCGGCACTCCAGAGAGTGCGTCCTCCAGGAGGACTATGGGTTCCTGAACCCTGGCACGGTCAACGCCAGCTGAGGGTTCCTGCCTCAAGAGTTTAGGTGGGCGCTGCACAGAGTCGCCTGAGTCCCACCGCGGGACCTTCCCAGGTTTTGCCGACAACTCGGGGGGGGGGATCTTCTTCTTCTTAGGAGGGTCCGGCAACCTACTAGAGAAGCCGCTGCTGCGGGAGTCTGAGGACGCCCGGACCTCCCTCGACAAACCCTCCTTTGGACTGGGAGAGGGAGATGCCAGAGCGGAGTCTGGCTTAAGAAACAGCTTCCCCTGCTACTCCAAAAGTTTCCTGTTGATCTTGGGTGTCATGGCCTGCCACCGGTCACAAGAGGAGCTGTCATGGTCTGGGCCCAAACAACGGAAACAGTAATCATGAGTATCAGTAATCAATATGGTTTGGCCATATCGGTCACACTTTTTAAACCCACTGGGAGTCATGGTGGAAGAACACCCGGCTGGGGTTGAAGACCCATGGGCGAAAAAAAGCACGAACGCCGTTCAAGGAAGAACCTCGACAAAAAAATGGGACTGCACGAGGCTGAGAATGGCACCGAGGTGCCCGACTTGAGGCGGAGGCAGTATAGGGACCAAAATCAAGAGTTTGGAAGAGAAAGAATCACTTTTTCCGGGACAGATGAGGACCGCATCCATTGGGCTCTATGGAAAAAAGGAGACTGAACAAGATGTCACCTTTGGGCGGGAAGGGGACCACGCATGCATGATAGCATTCACAAAGGCTTTCTTTGAAAGCTGGGGAAATGCTCCGTGTGGTCTCCGTCGGTGCCAATGTCACCCATATGTGAGGACTGACTTCCTGCTTATTCCTGGAGAATAGTGGTATGGGATTCAGGGGTGGGGGTTGAGTTGGTTGAAGAGGGAGGAAAGGGGAATCAGGGGCAGATTGTCCCTTTGAATCCCTATGAGAGACCTATGGGTTAAGTTGGAAGGATAGATATGGATATTTCAAGATCAGACATCATTTGAAGTCCAAGGGAGAGTGGGAGGATATTCGAGAAGACAGAATTTCTTTGAGGTCATTTGCTGGAAGGGGAAGAGGAAGAGGAGGAGATCATCTCTAGTATCTAAACAGCTCTGGGAGGGGAGAGTTCTCCACTAAGGCATTTGGAACAGCAGGAGAGAGATTTGGGGGTGACCCTCGATGAGTTGGAATGGAGGAAGGTATTTATACATATTAAAAAGTTTTCATGTGAGGTCAATCTGGTGGAGAATAGGCTGAAATTGTTGTTTAGGTGGCATTTAGCCCTGGTGCATTTGTATAAAATGAGATGGAAGGACAATAGTTGCAGTAATGACTTCCCCATGTTTTTCCAAGTTCTCTAACCTGTTCTCTGTAAAACCAAACAGTTGTTGTTCTGGTCTGTTATATTGTGAACCGCGCTGATACTGAATAGAGCGGTATATAAGAGCCTGTAATAATAATAATAATAATATGTGCTGGTGGGGATGTGGGCAAGTGGGATTCTTTTTCCATAAGTAGTGGGAACGTCCAGGGGATGTTGATATTAGGGGGTGTACTTGGGTATTTGGAGGAGGCAGTGGAGTGTGTGCTCCTCAGGGATCCAGCTATGTGCCTGTTACACAATTATCTGGGGGATGTCCCAAATAAGGTTCGGGGCTTTCTGAAATATAGCTTTGTTGTGGCCAGGGTGGAGATTGCTCTACACTGGGCTCAGTCGGTTCTGCCGGGCTTGGAGGGGGTATGTGATGCGGCTATATACTATGTATAGCTTGATGTACCTGACAGTGCTCAAACAGAATGGCCATGAAGAAATATGGGGTATATTTTAGGAAAGGGGACAGAAGATGGGAGGGGTAAGCTTTTGATATTGTGAAAAATCCTTTGGATTGTCATTTGCGTGCAGACGTTCTTGGGAGGGTGGGGATGGAGGAGCCGGGGACCGGGGTTATGAATGGAACCCACTATTGTTTGGAAGGTAGGCAAATGTTATGCTGGAAAGCTTATATTGTATTTTGCCTTGAAAATGTAATAAAAGTATAAACTGTAAACAGCAACTCCCAGTTTGAGTCCGTGTCTTTCTATTGAAAACTCACAGCTTATGGCTTATGGCTTTAATTAGGCTCGCATTCAGTTAGAAAAAATTAACTGTATGTTTACTGTAGAAGCTAACTACATGTTCCAGATAGGCAAAACACTTCCCTTATATGCAGAGCCGGCCCATGGATTTCTGCCACTCCAGGCAGAAACCCTGGCTGTGCCGCCACCCCCTGCTGCCGCTGATTCAGTTTTCTAGGGGGAAGTGGGCAGTGACGGCGGCAGAGTTTTAAAAGCGGTAGCTTTGTGCACCGTTTTGTTGCCTGCAGCAGGTCATGTGCTTCAGCACACATGGCCTGCCACAGGCAACAAAGTGGCAGCACAAAGCCGACCACCCAGGTAGGCCACCCTGCTTATATGATTCTTCCTTTTAACTTTCCCTAACTGCTCCAACACTCTAACCCAACGGGAGAATGGATAATCAGCTCCCCCCCTGGTACAAATTTCCCAGAGCCAGCAACCTTGTTCAACTATGAATACTCTGTAGCCCTGTAAAATGTCCTGTAAATAGTTTCCCCGGTTCTCCTCTAAGCTATTACCCTGTTCTTTGTAAGCGCATTGTGTCTTTGATGCATTGTAGCATTGTTTCTGTTCATTGTGCACCGCACTGATTTTAATGGCGCGGTATATAAGAAATGTAAATAAATAAAACTTATCATAACTTATATACCTTTCCCATGCACAGCTCTGAACCTGTTTATTGATTTTTTATTTTAACTGGTACATGCTTAAATAAAATTTTTAAAAAATGTTTTTTAAAGGGCTTTGGGCAATGCAGAAACTGAAATAATCAGGATTGTGACCCACCTTTTCTCTGCATGACAAACTGTGGCACATCCTAATTCTCTTGGTGCACCAATTCGGAATCTTTGATCGAAAACAGAGGTTTCCAATCTTTTTGGTTGTGTGGACCCCTTATCATCCCCCAAAAGGTTCAAAAACCTCCAGTTCAACCCCACTATTCTTCCCCATTCTCCTCCCCTTGATACCAAACCTATCCCCCACTTGTCCTCCTTGTCTCCATTCCCCTTATTGTCTTCACTAGTCTCTTCCTTTCCCCCCAACCAGTCCCCATCAGTCTCTCTCCTGTCTACTCGGCTACTTCTGATCCCACTCACACCAATGCTGCTTCTTCCGTCTCCACAGCTACTAATACTGCCACCATCATATCTGCAACCACTCCTTCTCCTGCCTCCACAGCAGCCTCTATATTCTGCTCACAAGGCTTAAAAGCAGTAAGAAGAGACATGTCTCTTCTCTGTATCTTGTAGACACCCTGTAATGGTTTCAGACTCCCAGGGGTCCACGGACCATAGGATGGGGAACCACATGAATTAAAGCATAGGTATTTTTTTTGCAGGTGTCATGAGTACTAATAATATTTCAATTTGAAATTTAACTTCTACAATTTCTGCTTGTTTTCTTAGCTCAGAGTCTTCTTGTCAAGGCTGGTTTAACCATTAGGCCCTTGATCTCCACTCCCAGTATGCAAGAGCAATCAACGGGCCATGTTTCCAAAATATCCCAAACGAATATGCATGATAGACTGAGATAAAAGGCCAAATTAGGTCTTACTTGCATAATTGGCTTTCCTTGAGTACCTCCAGTCCAGTTCCAACCTGTGGGTAGTCATGCCTCACCAGCAGCTTGGAGACTGAGCATGTCAAAACTCATGACGTCAGCAGACACAGGCAACTGGCACCACCTACCAATCCCCAGTACCCTATCTGGCAAAGCAGACTCACAAGAGAAACAAATAAGAATAGGACTTGCAAACAAAAACAAAGAACTACAATTCTAAAATTCAGGCAGAGAGAACCCCTCTCCAAACCAAAACAGTTGCTTACCCAGCACGCCATAGCCCTTTAAGGGAACTGAGAGAGACACGGCCATTCACCTTCTCCAGGCGCCTCTCCACACCTCAAAGGAGCGCCATCCCACTGATGGCTTCCCTACACCTTCCGGACCCCTACTGAGATGGATTTCTTCAGGCCCAGGATCGCCATTCCACACCATAAAGCTGAAATCAAGGAAGGTCTGGGACTGGACTGGAGGTACTCAAGGAAAGCCAATTAGCAGGTAATACCTAATTTCACCTTCCTTATCATCCCTCCAGTCCAGTCCCAACCTGTGGGATGTACCATAGCAGTACTAACCTTGGGAGGGACACACAAGCTACCGGCCTGTATCACCACTGCCCCGAACCTTGTATCCTCCGCTGCCTGCACGTCCAATCGATAATGCTTCACAAAGGTTTTTTAGGACGACCACATCACCGCTCTGCAAATATTCACTGGTGGAATCAAACCAGTTTCAGGCCATGATGCGGCTTGGGCTCTCATCGAGTGAGCCCTCAACCCTGCGGGCACTTCTCTTTTCTGCAATAAATAGGCTGAGGAAATAGCCTCCCTCATCCATCTGGAAATGGAGGCCTTGGAAGCTGCCTCTCTTTAACGCGGGCCTCCAAACAGGACAAACCAACCAGTCAGACTTACGAAAAGGCTCCGTTCTCCACAAACATCTGAGAAGAACCCAGTGCACATCCAGGAACCAGAGATGGGGGTCCTCCAGGAATTCCCTTGCCCCCAAGAAAACCGGTAGAGTGACTGACTGATTTACCTTGGGCAGGAAAGAGAGAACTGGATGCAGAATCACCTTCTCCTTGGACATAGGGAAAAAGGCTCGCATCAATATAGCGCCTGAAGCTCCGAAATCCTCCTAGTCAAGTAAATTGCCACCAAAAATACCTTCTTCAACATCAAATCCTTCACAGTACAAGACGACAGGAGCTCAAAGGACACCTCTGTTAACACCGACAATACCAGACTGAGGTCCCAAGACGGCACTACCAACTTCCCTGGGGGCCTCACTTGTTTCACCACTCGCAGAAAACGGACCACATCTGGATGAGCTGCCAGAGACACATCTTGCACTCTTCCATGGTAACAGGTTAAGGCCACCACCTGCGCTCACAGTGAACTACATGCTAGTCCCTTTTCCAAACCCATCTGTAGAAAGGCCACCTCCAGCACAGATGCGGCCAAGGGTCGGCAGTCATGCTCTTCACACCAACCTTCAAGAACTCTCCAAACTTGTATATAGTGGAGTTCTTGCGGGCCTTCAATAAGGCCGTGATTACCTGAGTCGGATATCTGTGCTTTGTTAATCGAGCCTTCTCAAAAGCTAAGCCGTAAGCGATAATCGAGCCACCTGAGGCATCCAGACCACCACCATAACCTTGGTGAAGATGCAGGGCACGGTTGCCAGGCTGAAGTGTAGTGCATGGAACTGAAAAAGACCATAGGCATGGTGAAGCGGAGGAACCCTGGTGTTCTGGGTGAATGGAAACGTGCAGGTAGGCTTCTGTGAGATCCAATGAGATCAAGAATTCTCCTTCTCTGACAGCCATGACCACCAACCGGAGCGTCTCCATGCGAAAACGAGGCACTCGTACAAAATGATTTACGTGCTTTAGGTCCAAGATGAGTCGGAAAGACTCTTCCTTTTTGGGCACCATGAAATACATGGGGGTATTGACCCAAACTGCACTGGTCTTACGGAATTTCCTCTACAGCTTGTAGCTCTCAAAGCCTCCCCAGTTTCCTGCATTGCCTCGGCCTTACCAGGTGCCTTGCAGGGAGACCTAATGAAGTCCTCTGCAAGTTGAAGGGTGAACTCGAGCATGCATCCTTCCCTGATGACCTCTAGCACCCACTAGTCAGAGGTAATTTGTACCCAGGCAGAATAAAACTCCCGGAGCCGCCCCCCTATGGGAACCACTCCCGCTTGGGCCCCCCTCACTTCACTGGGGCTTTTGGTGGCCGCGGAAAGCACAGTTACTTACCTGTAACAGGTGATCTCTGGGAACAGCAGGAATAAGTCTTCACATATGGGTATCGTCGGTACCGACGGAGCCTGCGCGGGAACGCTCCCCAGAGTCCTGAAAGAAAGCTTTTGGGAGCATCCCACAGCGCCTGCGCGCTGCCTTCCTGCCTTTCCCAACTGCCTCTCTCCAGTTCGAGTTTTAAAGCTGAGACAAAGAGAGAGAGAGAGAGAGAGAGAGGAAAGGAAAGATAGATAGAGAGATACAACTTCTAGGGGAGGTGGGTGGGTTGTGAAGACTTATTCCTGCTGTTCCAAGAGATCACCTGTTACAGGTAAGTAACTGTGCTATCTCCAGGAACAAGCAGGAATGAGTCTTCACATATGGGGACTCCCCAGCTAGAGATGCCTGGGAGATCACCCAGATTGTGAGTCCCTGGGAAGGGCTCCACATCTACCCATGAATCTCAGGCATCCAGTCAGGGATGGAGGGTAGGAGTTGATTAGGTATGGAACAGGTGTTTGAGAACAGCCTGACCAAACAAGGCATCCCGGCGGGAGTCCTTGTCCAAGCAGTAATGGGCTGTGAAGGTATGAACCAATGCCCAGGTGGCCGATCGACAGATTTGGTCGATGGACACAGAGTTAAGATGAGCCATAGAGGCTGCCATGGCCCTCACATTGTGAGCTGTGACATGGCCCTCCAGAGAAAGGTTCTTACTCTGGTAGGCGAAGGAAATACACTGAGCAATCCAATTGGACAGAGTTCTCTTAGAGACTGGAAGTCCTAAATGAGAGGGGTCAAAAGCAACAAAAAGTAGAGAGGACTTTCTATGTTGCTGTGTCCTTTGTAAGTAGAAAGCAAGTGCTCTTTTACAATCCAGGGTATGAAGACTCCTCTCTGCACTTGATGCATGAGGTCCTGGAAAAAAGACAGGTAAATACACCTCCTGGTTCAGATGAAAAGGTGAGACCACTTTAGGCATAAAGTGTGGATTAGTTCTGAGGACTACCTTGTCATGATGGAACCTTGTATAAGGAGGATTAGCCACTAAAGCTTGCAACTAAAGCTTGCACTAAAGCTTGATACGGCGAGCTGAGGTGACTGCAATGAGAAAAATAACCTTCCAGGAAAGGAATTTCAAGGAGGTAGTGGCTAAGGGTTCAAAGGGTGGCTTCATGAGCTGGCCAAGAACCAGATTCAAGTCCCATGCCACTGGAGGTGGTCTAATGGGAGGTTTAGTCAAAAGAAGGCCTCTCATGAATCTTGCTATAAGAGGATGAGAGGAAATAGGTTGTCCATTGAGAGGCTTAAGGGATGCTGCAATAGCACTCAAATGGACTCTGAATGAATTTGTTTTAAGGCCTGCATGGGATAAATGCAGTAAATAGTCTAGTAAAGAATTCAAAGGTATTGCAAGAGGGTTGAGACCCTTCTCTGCACACCAAATGGAAAACCTTTTCCATTTAAAAGCATATGAACGTCTGGTGGAAGGCTTTCTGGAAGCATGAAGGATATCCTTCACTTGCTGAGAAAGTTGTAAATCTTGAAGGTCTAGGCCTTCAGCAACCAGGCCCTGAGATGAAGAGACTGAGGATTTGGGTGCCACAAAGTTCCCTCCTCCTGGGAGAGGAGATCTGGAGCAGACCCCAGGTCTAGGGAGGGAGCTTGAGAGAGATGCAGAAGTAGAGGGTACCACACTTGGCGTGGCCAAAGTGGTGCTATGAGGATCATAGTCCCTTTGTCTCTCTGAAGCTTGAACAGAGTCTTGGGGATTAGGGGAATAGGTGGAAAGGCATAGAGGAAGTCTTGCCCCCAATGAAGGAGGAAGGCATCCCTGGCCTGAACTCCCTGACATGGAATCCTGGAACAGAACCGGGGAAGTTTGGCATTCCACGGGCTTGCAAACAGGTCTATATCTGGGGTACCCCAAATCTGAAAAATTCTGGCTATCTGGTCCCCATGGAGGGACCATTCGTGCGGAAGCAGAACTCGACTGAGTCTGTCTGCCCAAGAGTTTTGAACTCCTGGAAGATATACTGCCATGAGATGGATTTGATGCTCTCTGGCGAAGGCCCACAATCTCAGAGCTTCATTGCAAAGCGACAGAGAGCCAGTTCCCCCCTGCTTGTTCACGTAGAACATAGCTACTTGGTTGTCCGTGTGGATGAGGACTGTCTTGTAGCTGAGCAGGGTGTGGAAGACTCAGAGCCAGAAAAACTGCCCTGAGCTCTAAGAGGTTGATATGAAGATGTGTCTCCTGTGGAGACCAGATGCCCTGGGTTGAGAGATCTTGTAGATGAGCTCCCCAACCCTTTGGAGAGGCATCTGTTGTAAGGGTTGCTTGGGGTAACACCTGTTGAAAGGGGGACCCCAGCAACAGGTTCTGAGTGGACTTCCACCAGTGGAGGGATGAAAATAGGCGACTGGAAGTTGCTATTTTGTCTGACAGCCAACCTGATGCCTGGGTCCACTGGGTGGATAGGGTCCACTGAGCTGCTCTCATGTGAAGGCGAGCATAGGGAACCACATGCACCGTGGATGCCATGTGGCCTAAAAGTTGCAACATCTTTCGAGCAGTTAAATAGGATTTTAACTGAATCTGGGAGGCTAACTGCACCAAGCGTAGGCAACCGGCCTGGGGAAGATAGGCCCTTGCAGTTGTGGTATCCAGTTAGGCCCCTATGAATTCCAGAGATTGAGTAGGGGTTAGATGGGATTTTGGAATGTTGATTACCAGTCCTAGATACTGAAGAATACGCATTGTGCAGGTTAGGGAAATCTGGGCCTCTGACTGGGATGGAGCTCGGATGAGCCAGTCGTCCAGATATGGGAATACGAATATTTCTAGAGTGCGTAGGAATGCAGCTACTACTGCCATGCATTTTGTGAACACTCTTGGAGCAGAGGCCAGACCGAAAGGAAGCACTTTGTATTGGAAGTGCTTTCCTTGGTATAGGAAGCGAAGGAATTTTCTGTGTGTTGGATGGATGAGAACATGGGTGTACGCATCCTTGAGATCTAGAGAACAAAGCCAGTCTTGACTCTGGAGGTATGGAAGGAGAGTTCCGAGAGAAGTCATCTTGAATTTCTCCTTGCATAGAAACTTGTTCAATTCTCTGAGATCTAATATGGGTCTGTAGCCCCCTGTTTTCTTTGGGATGAGAAAATAGGGGGAGTAGAACCCTGAGCCCTGTTGAAGAAGGGGTACTTCTTCTATTGCCCCTTGAGCAAGAAGGGTAGCAATCTCCTGACCTAGAAGGTTGAGGAGAGATGTTGGAGAATTGAACTGTTTCACCATGGTGTGAGGAGGAAGGTTTAAGAAATGAAGTTTGTACCCTTCCCTTATGATGGATAGGGTCCACTGCTCTGCTATGATTTGTTCCCATCTGGGAGCAAAGTGAGCTAACCTTCCTGGGATGGTGAGGGGCTCTGAATGTTCTAGAGCCAGAAAGGCTACGTTCTCTAGTGGAGAGTCAAAGGCCCTGAGGAGGCTGAGGCTGTTGGGCCATAGCAGTCCTCGCAGCCTGAGCTTTGGTCTGTTTTGGTTGTTGCTGTTTCTTTGTAGCAAAACGACCTTGAGAAGAGGCCTGACCATAAAAAAAAAATTTCCCTTTCTTTGGGAAAGATCCTTTTTTGAACAACCTCTTTCTAAAAGGAGCAGTAGTAGACTTTGAAAGTCTATCTAAAGCAGAATTTTCAGCATCCATCTGGTTGGCCTTTGCTTGCCAATCTTTGCCAAACAGGTTTTCGCCTGTACAAGGAAGGTTACCTAGACCATCCTGCACCTAGGATTCCAAATCAGAGGCTTGCAACCAAGCAACTCTGCGTGCACCTATGGCAATAGCTGAGGCTCTACTGGCCCCATCAAAAGAGTCAAAGGCTGCACGGTTGGAAAACTTGGATACATCCTGTGCATGTTTAAGCCAGGTGATATATTCTTCTCTCTTATCTTCTGATATAAAAGGAGATAAGGTTTGCAGATGATCTGTAACTTCTTTGAGAAACATCCCCATATAGAGACTATAGGAGTTGATTCTGGCTACAAGCATACTGGCCTGGAAGATTTTCCTGCCAAAGGCATCTAGAGTTCTGCATTCTCTTCCTGGAGGAGCAGAAGAGTGCCTTTTTGTACTCTTGATCTTTTTCATAGCAGACTCTACCACAATGGAGTGGTGAGGAAGCTGAGTTTTATGAAAACCAGGTAAAGGAGGAACACGATACATGGTGTCCAACCTTCTGGAATGAGGGGAGGTGGAAAGAGGAGTCTCCCATATGCCCAACTTGTGTTCATAAAGAATCTCATGTATTGGTAAGGTGGCTGCCTCTTTAGGAGCCTTAGGATATTGTAGGATATCCAATTTTTTGGCTCTAGGTTCAGTCTCAGAGATCACTGAGATAGACAGGCCTTTGGCCACCTCCCTGATGAAGTCCTGAAAAGAAATCTTCAGGAGGAGACATTCTCCTTTTTGGAGAAGAGGGTTCCTGAGGAAGGATGCCCGATGCTTCAATTGAGGCCTCTGAAGAATCGGAGTCTTCAGAGGAATCGAAGTATCGACTATCTGGATGCTCTCGTAGAGCCCGATACGAGTACCAGGAGGTATCGACATCGGGAGTAATCGGTACCGGGCCGGTACTGATAGGCATCACTGGATAGTGTACCGCTGCCGTCGATGCAGATGTCGATACAAGCGGTACTGGTATCGGAACCGGAATCGGATCCTGTACCGGAATCGGTATGGGTACCGACAACGGGGTTTGTTGCGGTACCGTAGGCGTTGCAGCTTGAATGAATGCCATGATGGCACGCTGCATGGTCAGAATATTCTGATCCATTGACGCCACCAATGTCTGGATATCGGTACCGGTCGAAGCCGCCGGTACCCCAGAACATTGTAACAGGTGATCGGTCGAGGCCGAGCCATCGATGTCAACCTGTGACCCCATAGGTAGTGCTTTGGAAGCCGGAGCCTCTCGCCGGGGTACTTTGGCCGGTGTGGTATCCTCAAGAGTAAGCCCGGGGGCATCTCGATACTTAGAGGGAGATGAACTCTTTGAGGACCGGCCAGATTTGAGTTTAGTTACCTGAGATCCATGGGATGAAGAAGAAGCCCTGGAAGACGTCGATGCCACGGAAGCTGCATCGGAGAGAAACAGGGTACTGAGCTTAGCTGCCCGATTCTGTAACCCTCTTTTGGACATCATGGAACAGGACTCACAATCCACGATGGAGTGGTCAGGACCTAAACATTTTAGACACCAGTCATGGGTGTCGGTGACAGAAATAGTGCTACTGCACTTTGTGCATTTTTTAAACCCGGAGGCGGGCTTTTCCATGAGGGAAAAAATTTCTGTGGGCCTAAGGCCCCAGAAGAAATGCACAGAAAAAAAGTAGAAGTTTTTTTTTTTTTTAAAAGAAAGAAAAAGAACCGGTAGTACCGGTGCGGAATCGAGAAGGCAGACATGCGACTAAAGAAAAATAAAAGAAAATAAGAAATTCTTCAGCGGTGACAGGAAACACGACCTGCTGGCTCCGCGGAAAAGAAGAACTGGAGAGAGGCAGTTGGGAAAGGTGGGAAGGCAGCGCGCAGGCGCTGTGGGATGCTCCCAAAAAGCTTTCTTTCAGGACGCTGGGGAGCGTTCCCGCGCAGGCTCCGTCGGTACCGACGATACCCATATGTGAAGACTCATTCCTGCTTGTTCCTGGAGATGAGGTGGAATACAATCCTCTTTCGGCCCTCCCAAAATCCATGAAAGGCCTGCCTCCTCGCAAGGAAGCCCTCCCTTTGGTAGAGCACAAAACGCACCGCCCAGAACATACGAAAATTCCAAGATGGGCTCTGCGTCGGTGTCAAAGAGCGAGCCGGCTTCTGCTTATCCTCGGGGAGCTTGCCTCCCTTAGACTGTCCTAAATCTTTCACCAACTTCTCCAGGGACTCCCTGAATAAGAGCTTACCCTTAAATGGGAACCTGCTCAAGTGGGACTTCAAGGAAACATCAGCCTACCAGTTCTGAAGCCATAAGTACTGCCTAGCGGATACTACTGATGTCATGCTCTTTCTTAGCCAGGCCCCGGATGAGATCATAAAAGGCATCCGCCAAATAAGCCGCCCTAGACTCCAACTTAGCTGCCTCCGGCAACAATGAGGACGAATCCCCTACCGCCTCCAAGAGGCCTTCAGCCCAGTGGAAGCACGCCTGGGCCACGAAAGCTTCACCACCGGATGCTTGTAAGGACATGGTGTTGATATCAAAAAGCCTGATTTAGCAAGATCTCCAACTTCCTATCCTGCATATCCTTGAGTACCGTGCTACCTTCCACTAGGATAGTGCTCTTCTTAGTGACCGCCAAATCCACCTTAGGAAAGCGGAAACAGCTTCTCTCATGGTCCAGAAGAAGATAGAGCCATTCCATGGTCCGTGCCCCCTTAAGCGTGGCCTCCGGGACATCCCATTCATCCTGAATCATTTGCTTGATCACTTGATGCAGGGGAAACACTGACTGTATCTTCCAAACTGCCTGGAACAGGGGGGTCCTCGAGAGGCTGCGGCCATGTTCAAAATCTTTAAGAACTGGGAGATCAATACCATCGATTGCTCCCGCCTGAAGACCTGCACAGTGCGCGACTCCGCCTCCTGGGGAATTTCTCCTTCTTCAAGTTCAGCGCAGTCCTCTCCCCAAGTACGCTTCTCTGTCCTGGTCCTCCACCTCATCTGACCAAACAGACCCCGAGTCCTCCCAAGGGTCCTGGTCCTGCAACAAACAGCTGGTCCATCCTCTGCTCGAGGCTGAGCCAGGCTCAAACACATCCTGCTTCTTGGCCCTTTCGGGCCCCCTCAGGAACATCTTACCCACACTGCTTCATGAAGAAGGCCTTATGCATGAGGAGGACAAACTCTGGGGGAAAAACCCCCTGAAAGCCCCCCCGCGGCTGCCTCATGTGACATAGAAGGCCACGGGGTCCTGGCTGCCTTATCCCTAGTGGCCGAGAGGATGTGGACCATGCCCTCCTTCCCCTCGATCCGAGTGGCGGTGCCTACCACAGTGGCAGGCGACTGGCAACCCTCTGATGACAGAAAGCGAACCTCTGAGCCCCCCCCCCCCAGAGGTCTCTCACCTTAGATGTCGTGGCTTCTCCACCAGGAGACCGTCCACCACAGAGTGAGCCTCCGCCTTGCACCCACAGCAGAAGCCTTCTGCAGAAATGGAGCACCTACGGGATCCACATGCCAAGCATGTGGCCTTGGAAGGCATACTGTTCTTACCTTAGTGCCTCTTCTATCTAGGCTCCTGTCTCTTGGTCTCCTTTTTTTTTTGTTGGATTAAGCACTGAGCATCAGAAAGAGGCCTGCAGCCACAGAAAAAGAACAAACCATGAATGAAGAGAACCCCACAGTGTCAGAAAACCCCTGGAGAGCCTCCCTCACTGACCGGCGCTGTGAGGCACAGAAAATAGCTGCCTTTCCCATGCACACTGGAGTGGCCTACTGCTCCACCACACGGTCTCCCTGTGCGCTGGCAGTCCTGCTGTGTCCCATACCAAGCGCCATGGAAAATGAATAAGGAACAATACTGCATGATCACAAAGCATGGCCCCAATCTGTAAATAATTTATGCTTGTAAATAAGTTATGAAACATACTGTTAAAGACTGTTTGCAAAATCCCCCTTTGTGCATCCCTACCCTTACTATGAAGTTATAATGTATGCAAGTTAATGAGTTGAATGTACATCATATTGTTACAATGTAAACAGTTGAAGTTCAATGTAAGCCACCTTGATTTAAGGAAAAGGTGGTATATAAAGCGTAGTTACTCACCTGTAACAGGTGTTCTCCAGGAGCAGCAGGAATCAGTCCTCACTTATGGGTGACGTCGGCGCCGACGGAGCCCTCGCGGAGCAATTTTCCCCAGCTTTCAAAGAAAGCCTTTGGGAATTGCAGCGCGCATGCGCGGTCCCCTTCCCGCCCAAGGGTGCCATCTTAGCCAGTCAGATGACATAGCTAAAAAAGACAGCATAAAAATTTGCAAAAAAACTAAAGCAGATGACTGCAACTCCACGGGGAGGAGGGAGGGTTGTGAGGACTGATTCCTGCTGCTCCTGGAGAACACCTGTTACAGGTGAGTAACTACGCTTTCTCCAGGACCAAGCAGGAAGTCAGTCCTCACTTATGGGACTCCCAAGCTCAAGGCTACCGGAGACCCTAAGCACAAAAATGAGCTCCCTCTAGCTCAGCAGCACAGAAGGAAAGAATCTTCGCTGAATTATTACCCACCGGTAGCCCACATCCGGGATGGAGGGTAGGAGTTGCTCAGACCTCGAAGAGATTACGGAGGACTGCCTGTCCGAAAGCACTGTCCCTGCGGGACTCCCTCTCGAGACAGTAATGGACCGCAAAAGTCTGGCTCGAAGACCAAGTAGCGGCCCGGCAGATGTCTGCCAGCGGAACAGAGCGGAGGTAAGCCACTGACGTAGCCTTTGCCCGAACGCAATGAGCCGTGACTCGACCTTCCAAGGAGAGTCCGGTTGCCCCATAAGCCCAAGAGATACAGTCCGCAACCCAGATGGACAGAGTACGCTTGGAGACCGGGAGCCCCAATTTATTGGGGTCAAAAGACACAAAAAGCTGAGCAGCTTTACGGTGCTCCCGCGTACGGTCAAGGTAGAAGTTCAAAGCCCTTCTACAGTCCAGGGTATGGAGGACCGTTTCAGCTCGGCTGGAGTGTGGTCTGGGAAAGAAGGTTGGAAGTACCACCTCCTGATTGACGTGAAAGGGGGAGACCACTTTTGGAAGAAATTTTGGGTGAGTCCGTAGGACTACCCTATTTTTGTAGAACCGAGTGTAAGGGGGCTCAGACACGAGGGTCTGCAATTCACTTACGCGTCTAGCGGAAGTGAGGGCTATCAAGAACAGTGTTTTCCAAGAAAGAAAACGGAGAGAACAGGTAGCCATAGGTTCAAAAGGCGGACAGGTGATCCGCTGTAAAACCACATTCAGGTCCCAGTCAGGCGCTGGCGGGCGCAGAGGTGGTTTAAGTAGAAGGAGACCTCGGAGAAACCTCGCTACGAGAGGGTCGTTGGAGAGAGGTCTGCCGTCCACCGGCACATGATGTGCTGAAAGAGCACTGAGGTGAACTTTGACGGAGTTGGACTTAAGTCCCAGATTAGAGAGGTAAAGCAAGTACTGCAAGACCACCGACACCGGGCAGGAGAAGGGATCCTGAGACTGTCGGGTACACCAAACGGAAAAGCGACGCCATTTAAGGGCGTAGCATTTTCGAGTAGAAGGTCGCCGAGAAGCTAGGACGACCTCTTCCACCTCTGCCGGCAGGAGGAGGGAGCAAGGACTACCCTCTCAGCAGCCAGGCCATTAGATTGAGAGACCTGAGGTTGGGGTGTAGCAGAGACCCCTGATCCTGAGTGAGGAGATCCGGTTGAAACCCCAGAGGGAACGGATCCTCCACCGCTAATTGCAGCAGGAGTGGAAACCACGGCTGTCTGGGCCAGCGAGGAGCCACCAGGATCATGAAGGCTTTGTCTCGGAGAACCTTGAAGAGAGTCCGAGAGACTAGCGGAATGGGAGGGAAAGCATACAGAAGGCTCCCCGACCATGAGAGTAGAAAAGCGTCCGCCGCAACCCGAAGGGGTGTGGCTGACGAGAGCAGAAGCGAGGAAGTTGCCGGTTGTGAGGACTGGCAAAGAGATCCACCGTGGGGAGGCCCCACTTTAGAAAGAGCTTCTGAACCACCAAGGGATCCAGACGCCACTCGTGCGGCTGGAGGATCCTCCTGAGTTTGTCCGCCAGGCAATTCTCTTGGCCTGGGAGATAAACTGCCTTGAGGAGAACGCCGTGACTGACGGCCCAAGAGCAGAGCTTCTGTGCCTCCCGACAGAGGAGGAAGGAGCCCGTGCCCCCCTGCTTGTTCACGTAGAACATGGCAACTTGATTGTCCGTCTGGACAAGGACGGACTGGTGAGAAGTCAGGTGGGAGAAGGCCTTGAGAGCCAGGCGGATCGCCCTGAGCTCCAGGAAGTTGATCTGCTGAGCAGACTCCCACGTGGTCCAGAGGCCCTGAGTACGTGCCCCTTGGCAATGCGCTCCCCAGCCCAGGAGGGATGCATCTGTTGTCAGCACCCGGGCCGGCTGAGGTGACTGGAAAGGCATGCCGAATATCAGGTTCGGCCGCTGAAGCCACCACCGGAGAGACGAGATCAGCGGCTCGGAGACGCGCACTAGGTCTGCTAGGCCGCCTGTGGCTTGTCGCCACTGCCGGCGGAGACACCATTGAGCAGGCCGCATATTCAGGCGGGCATTGGGGGTCACATGGACGGTGGAAGCCATATGGCCGAGTAGTCTCAGGAAGCGCCTGGCGGAGAGCAGGGGCTGGCTGCGAAAACGGTCGGCTAGGTCCATGAGCCGTTGAGCCCTGTCGAGCGGTAGGTACGCTCGTGCCTGAGGAGTGTGCAGCCTTGCGCCGATGAACTCGAGATCCTGTGAGGGGAGCAAAGTGGACTTTGCGAAGTTTATAACAAAGCCCAAGTACTGCAGAAGAGTCACCGTGCGGCGCGTGGCGTTGGTGACCTCCAGAGCGGACGCTGCTCTGATGAGCCAGTCGTCGAGGTACGGAAAGACATAGAGGCCGTGAAGCCGGAGATGGGCCGCCACCACCGCGAGACATTTTGTGAAGACTCGCGGTGCGGAGGACAGGCCAAAGGGCAGTACTCTGTACTGGTAATGATTTCCTGCCACCACAAACCTTAGGTATTGGCGGTGGCTTGGGTGGATGAGGATGTGCGTGTAGGCATCCTTTAGATCCAAGGAGCATAGCCAATCTCCCTGCTGGAGGTAGGGCAGAAGGATTCCAAGGGTAAGCATCTTGAACTTCTCCCGCACGAGGAACTTGTTGAGGTTGCGCAAGTCCAGGATGGGTCTGAGGCCTCCTGTTCTTTTTGGTATTAGAAAATACCGGGAATAAAAGCCTTGACCCTTCAGGTGGTGGGGCACCGGTTCCACCGCCTGATCCTGTAGAAGACCTGCTAACTCCTGAAGGAGTAATTCCCTGTGCAGAGGGGGTCGTGGAGGTTCTCCCGGAAAATAGGAGGGAGGGACCTGGTGGAAGTGGAGAAGATAGCCTTCTCGCACGACTTGAAGCACCCAGGCATCTGAGGTGATGCTGGACCACCTGTGGGCGAAGTGAACCAGCCGGCCTCCGGTGCTGGGAGGAGCCAGTATGCTTAAGGAGTCAAAAACCCCCACCCTGCGGAGCAGGGGCTGGTGGTGCAGGCTTGGGGGCTTGCTGCCTACGGGACCCGTTACCCCGTCCCTTGGCCTGCTGGCCCTGTTGGGGAGCTGCAGGGGCCTGATAGTGGGGGTATTGTTTGTAGGCAGTCGCCTTCCTCGGGTAAAAGGACTTCTTTCCCGAGCCCTTCTTTTTCTGGGAAGGGGCGGAGGTCTTCCTAGAAAGCCTAGTCCTGGTGAGAGTCTCTGTCTCAATTTGTGCAGCCTTATCAGCCATGGGCTTGCCAAAGAGGTTTTTGCCTCGGCAAGGGACATCGACCAACTTGTCCTGCACCCAGGGCTCAAGGTCAGACGACTGAAGCCAAGCCTGTCGGCGGGCACCGATGCCGGCTGCGGCCACTCGAGCCGATGCTTCAAAGCCATCATAGGCTGCTCGGGACATGAATTTTGAGCATTCCCGAATGCCAGTGGACAAGGCCAGGAACCTCCGCAAGGGTTCCTCGGACAAACCAGCGGAGAAGCCGGCTAGCTCTTTAGCCAGGTCTCGGAGATACATGCCCATGTATAGCTGGTAGGTCTGGACACGACAGGCGAGCATAGAGCCCTGGAAACACTTCTTACCAAGGCCATCCAGGTTACGGGCCTCCCTGCCAGGAGGCACCGAGGAGTGCATCTTCTGGCTCTTAAGACGATGCATGGCCGATTCCACTACCATGGAATGGTGTGGTAGCTGTGCTTTCTGGAAGCCAGGGCTCTTGCGGACTCGATAGATAGAATCGACCCGCTTGCTCAGGACCGGCGAGGTGGCCGGACTCTCCCACATGCGGAAGAGTAGTCGTTCCAGCATGGGAGGAACCGGTACAGTAAAGTGTTCCCTGGCGGGAGAGTCATACTGGAGGGCGTCGAGCTCTTCGGCTCGAGGCTCCTCCTCGGGATCCGCAGGGAAGGCCAAAGCCTTGGCCATATCCCTGACGAAGTCCGAGAACCGGGCATCCTCCGGGGGGGACTGCTTCCGAGGTTCGGACTCAGGTGAGTCCGAGGGGACACACCGAGTCCGAAAAGAATCAGGCGACTCTTCCTCTTCAGACTCCCAGACCGACTCCGACGAGGACTCGGTGGGGTCGGCCCGGGCAGGGCGCGGCGCCTGCCGCCCCGACGCCGAGGGAGTCGGCGTCGGCGACCTCGGTCCCGAACGGGAGGCCGAGGGCGACCTCGACTGAGGATCGACTCGAGTTCGCATCGACTCGAGGATCGGCTCGGTCTCCGGGGTCGACTTCGACGTCGACGTCCCGGCGGTCGGGGCAGCGGCGCCAGCGAAGCCAGCGAGCAGTGCCCGCTGCTGGTCCATGAAGGCAGACAGTCTGCTCTCCAAGGCCGTCAACCTGAGTCCGAGCTCAGGTGACCCAGCAGCCCCCGACTCGGGCCCCGACAGCGTCGGGCCCGACGTCGGCTGTCGTGGAGGCGAGTCCAGAAGGACCACAGGACTTACCTGAGCAGGCAGCTCCGACTCCAGGCGAGGTCGCTTCATGAGGTGCTCCTTCTCCAAGGACCCGGGGCAGCTATCGGGGCTATGCGACCTGGCCCTCGCGGAGCCAGGAGCGTCCACCGACGCCGCCCTCGCGGGTTTCACCTTCCGTCGATGGTCCCCGGAGGGAGAACCCCTGTCGGAGGAACTCCGGCGACGGTCCGAGCTGGAACCCCTGGACGCGGAGGCCTCCGACGAGGTCCGGGTACGGCTGGGGTCAGCGAAGATTCTATCCCGCTGATGCCGCCGACTTCTCAACGCTTTGGAGGATAGTTTGCCACAAGGCCCACAGATCATTTCTTCATGATCCGGGCCCAGGCAGCGGAGGCAATTGTCGTGTGTGTCAGTTAGTGACATATTTCTGTCACACTGACCACACCGCTTGAAACCACTGGCAGCCATCGGGGGAAAAAGGGCCCCGGCGAGGTCAAGGGACCGGGCTGCCAGGGAAAAACCGAAACGAAAACTGACTAAGTCAGAAAAACCGAAAAATAAGAAGAGGACTCGTGACCGGCGTCGCGAGTCCGGCGGGAAAAAGACCGGCGTCGAACCGAATGGAAAAACAGAGTAATTCTAAAGAAAATCAACTTTTTCGCGGGGACACGACGGGTACGTCTGTAGGGCTCCGCGGAAAAAAGAAGACTGGCTAAGATGGCACCCTTGGCCGGGAAGGGGACCGCGCATGCGCGCTGCAATTCCCAAAGGCTTTCTTTGAAAGCTGGGGAAAATTGCTCCGCGAGGGCTCCGTCGGCGCCGACGTCACCCATAAGTGAGGACTGACTTCCTGCTTGGTCCTGGAGAAATACTGTTAAATAAAATAAATAAATGAAACAAAAAAGCCCACTGCTGATGACCTCCTATGCGGCCCTTAGACTGTGCCCAACTCCCGGAGATGGCAAAGCCGCTAAAACTCCAAACGCCTGATTTGCCTTCCCCAGCAGCTTCAGCAGAGGTGTGGGACTCCTCCAAGAGCACAAGAATGACTGGCCTCCCTCTAGTTAGGGGCTCCTCACCCACAAAAGGGATCGCTGTGAGCTCCGGGCCAAGGCAAGGGAAACAGCTTCCTGTCAAGAGGGATCCCCTGCCTGAACCAACGATCTTCTGATGTTTTTTTTTTCTGTACCACTCTGCAATCGCTGCCAATTTAAAGGGAGTCCCCTTAAAAGAGACTATCCCGTATCACCCTCAACCCAGTTGAACACAGACCAAAGGTAACCCAACTCTTAGTTGTCCCTACAGTGAGTTTAACCTATGGGATCACACCACTCCAGCTGCTTGGAGACTGAGCCACTAGGGACTGGTAGGCAGTGCCAGTTGCCTTTGTCTGCTGATGTCATGAGTTTTGACATGCTCAGTCTCCCAGCTGCTGGTGAGGTGTGACTACCAACAGGGTTGGGACTGGACTGGAGGGACGATAAGGAAAGAGAAGTAGTGTGCATGCAAATCTCTCTTATGCTTATTTATTAGTGTGTTATTCTGTAAATCTGACCTGTTAGTGATTCTTGAGGACTGGGAAGGAAGAACAAGACATTAAGCAGACTAGGCGGTGGCCTAGGACACATATTCTGGGGTGTAGCAAAGACCAACTGCAATCAAACTGACAATAGGTCCTGAGAGTCACAATAACTCATGGAATCATCAGTGTGCACTTTATTCACAAGGAGGGTGAGCAATTTTCATAGAGCCCATTTTTTTTTTAATTTTAAAATTTTTATTAAATGCACTTTACAACTGTTCTCATCTTACAAAGTCAACCACTCAACATATTCACATATATTAAAGGATTATACAATTTCTATACTGCCCATCCTAACACTAATTCCCACCCCCATCTTCCCCCCCCCACCCTGCTTATGTAGACCAACATTTTATCCCAATCCTTCTCAATTCTGTCACTCCTTTGCCTACATATAGCTATTAGTTTTTCCATCAAGAAAATCTGGCGTATTCGCCTCACATGGTGCTCTACTGTAGATGGCGTTATCTGTTTCCACCTATATGCCACTTCACATCATGATGCGCTGAGACATGCCATAATTAATCTTCTCGTAAGATTCATAATTAATCTTCGCTCCTTTCGCGGACCTCCCTCCCTCCACCAACCCAACAGGAATATACTGAGATCAACCTGCACTTCCACCCCCACTATATTTTGTATCCACACTTTTACCTGTACCCAAAAGGTCTGTATATGGGGACAGGTCCACCAAATATGGATAAAGGAGCCCACCCTTCCACAGTTTCTCCAGCATTGATTGGGGACAGAAGGGAACATTCTATTTAATCTATCTGGCATGTAATACCATCTCATCAAAATGTTATACCAATTCTCTTTTACAGCCATTGAAATAGGCAGCTGGCGCTCTTGAACCCAGATGGTTTTCCATTGCTGACTGTCTATTTCCAGTCCCATGTCCCTCTCCCATTCCCACATATACCGATGTTCTTCCTACCCTCCCCCCTTCACCGCCTTATAGATAGCTGATGTAAGGCCCTAGACCTCTTCTTTCCATACCATATCATTTCCTGTTTTGAGAAATCTCTACCCAATTGGCTACCACCTAGCTTCCGCCTTAGGCAATGCCGTACCGGTCCATAGTGGGATTTATTTATTTAGACAGATTTGTATGCCACCTTATCCTTCAATCAAGGTGGTCACGTCACATCACAATTGGAGGGTTACATTTAACATTAGGGTACTTGTAAACATTTAGACAGTACAATTACTTAATACCATTTAGACAGTACAATTGAAGGGTAACATTTAACAAGAACGTGTTTAATAACGTAATATAATAAACTTGTGTGTGTAGGTAGGATGAGTGCGTGCCTAGTTGGTGGAGGTGGTTGTGTTTCTGTTTGGGTATGGGCTGTTGCCTAAATGCTCGTATGATTCTATAAATAACAGTGTTTTGAGATCTTTGCGCAAGTCTGTGATGTCCTCTAGTGCTCTCAGGCTTGTTGGGAGGGAGTTCCATAGTGTGAACGCCAGTAGTGATGAAGCTCTTTTTGAAGTTGTTTGCTTGGTTTTGTGATAGCTTGCAGGTGTGCCGATCATGTTGTCGTTATTGGCTCTTCTTGGTCTATTGCTGATATCTCTTGTTATAACGTCTTGGAGTACGTCTGCTGAGAGATGGTGAATGATTTTGAAGATGATCATGATGGTTTTGTACTTAGCTCTTGCCAGCATTGGGAGCCAGTGTAGTTGTTGTAAGACAGGGGGTGTTGTGCTCTGTCCTTGGAGTGTCTGTAATGATGCGTGCTGTGGTGTTTTGCACCATCTGTAGTGGGTATAGTGTCTGCTGAGGGAGGCCTTGGTATAGTGAGTTTCCATAGTCAAGCAGTGGTGTGATGAGTGCTTGGCACACTGTGAGGAAGTGGTCCTGACGGAGTATTGGTTTGATTTGTCTGATGGTCCTCAACTGTTGATAGGCCTTGTTTGCGGTTTTGGTTTTGTGGGATTTCAGGTTCAGCGCTCTGTCCAATGTGATGCCTAGATACTTAACTTCTTCTTTGACTACTATATGTTTGTCTAAGATGCTGATAGTTTGTGGAGGTATGAAGGTGGGGTTCCTGGTGACGAACATTGCCTCGGTTTTATCATAGTTGACCGTTAAGTTGGTGGCTATGAGCCAGTCATTCATGTCTTCGAGGCATTTGGTTATTGTTGTGGTATTTAGTGCTGGTAGGTTGATTGGAGCGTATACCATGATGTCGTCAGCATATATGTGGTAATGTAGTTTATGTTGCTTGATGATGTTGCATATGGGCTGGATGTAGATGTTAAAGAGCATTGATGATAGGGCTGAGCCTTGTGGTATTCCTTGCATGACTGGGAATTGTAGTGATTTCTTTTGGTCGCGTTTGACTTGTTGTGTTTGCCCTTCCAAGTATGATGTAAACCAATTCAGGGTATTCTATGTTGATCAGGGTTATCTGACGCTTGGCATCCCTCGATAAAACCCGTTTGGTCTGGCCCAACCAAAGTTGTTATCTGTCCTGCTAGCCTATTGGCCAGGACTTTGGCAAAGATTTTTAAATCCACACTGAGCAAAGATATCGGGCGATAGCATTTACATTGCACTGGATCCTTCTCCTCTTTCGGAATCAATGTAATCCCTGCTGTTAACATCTCTATGGATAGGTCTCCCCTCCCTTCCCCTTGGTATGGAAGGACAGACTACAGTAGATAGGCCAGACTAGATAGGCCATGTAGTCTTTTTCTGTTGTCACGTTTCTATGTTTCTACCCCATTCAATGTTCTCCCCGACACCTCCACTAGTTCTGCCTGGAAGCTCTTGTAAAATAGAGCTGGAAATCCATCTAGGCCCGGGGTTTTCCCACTTGGCATTTCTTGAATAACCGTCTCTATCTCCTCATGCCATACCTCGCTTTCCATAATCCCCCTCTCGCTCTCTCCTAGCTTAGGCAGTGTTATCCCCTCCACATATTGGATCCCCTTCCTTCTCAGTTCCCCTCCCTGGGTTTTACATAGTTCTGCATAATACTGGCAGAAGCGCTCCCCTATAAGTTTCTCTGTTCTCATCAGCTCTCCCTTATGCCTGTAATAGCAGCTGCAGCTTCCTGGCTCTTAAGTTTCTGAGCCAATAAACGCCCCACCCTATCCCCCCCACTCATAGTACCGCTGCTTAACTCGATCCAACTGGAACTCAATTGTTTCTAACTGAAGCTTATTTAATTCCACTTGCAAGCGATTTGGGTATCTGAGGTTCCTTGCTGTACCCTTTTCCCTATATAGCCCTGCCGCCTGCTTAATTTCTTTTTGTAATTGTGTCTCCTTTTCTAGGTGCTGTGCCTTATACCTGGAGGCCCACATAATCCACCTTCCCCTCACTACTGCCTTCATACCCTCCCACAGGCCCACATCACTCACCTCTCCCGTATCATTATCTTGCCAATAGATTTTTATACATTGCTTTACATACTGTATCACTTCTTCTCTTTTGAGCAGGCTTTCCTTTAATCTCCAAAATCTTATCCCACCTTCGCCTCTACCCTCTTCCAAAGTCACCCATGTTGAGACATGGTCCAACCATGTGATAATGCCCACTTCCGCTTCCCTATCTCTCCCTGCCCACAGCCCATCTAGCAGAATATAATCTATCCTGCTATAGCTCTCATGCGGGGCCGAATAAAAGGTATATTCCTTGCTTGTCTGATGTATCTGTCTCCAGATATCCAACAGATGATATTTCCTCATTATAGTCTTTATTATCTGCCTAGGCTTTTTATGGCCATCACTTCCTCTCTTATGGCGGTCTCACTCTGCGTGTAGTGCTAGATTGAAATCTCCCCCCATAATTAATTTCCCCCAGACCTTTTCCTCCCACATCTCTTTGATGCCCTTCCAGAATTATGTCTGTCGGTCATTTGGAGCGTATAAATTTACCAATGTAACCTGCTCCCCATCACTTCCCCTTGCAGCATTAACATCTGCCTTTCCTTGTCCCTTAAGACCGCCCTTGTTTGGAATGGGCATCCCCTTATGAGAATTGCCACCCCCCCCCCTCTTCTTGACCCCCCTGCCCCTCTTGAACCTCTGAAATACTGATCCGGGTACTGGTATCTTCGTAACAACCCTTCATCAGTACTCCTCAAATGTGTTTCCTGCAAAAAAATTATATCCCACCCCAAGTGCCACAAATCTCGAAACATGTGCTGCCTCTTCTGAGGGGTATTAAGGCCCTTAGCATTAATTAATTTATTCAATGTAAATAGTTAACCTTGATCTTCGATCAAGTAGTCAGTTCTTTTGTTACCCATGTACCTGTTACCTCTTACATTGTTACCTGTTATATTATATATTATATTATATTATATTATATTGTTTCATTGTTCACTGTAAACAGTTGAAATACACTGTCTTGTTATGTTTCATGTAAACTGTCTTGACTTGTAGAAAGACGGTATAAAAAAAAAACTGTTAAATAAATAAATAAATAATTGTGCCTATTCGCACCATGTTGTAATGTGAGGTCTGTTGGTCTTCCGCTGTCCCCCTTCGCCTATCCCCTCCTCCTGATACTCTCCACTCCTCTTGGAGCAGGCAATATTGAGACCAGTATCGGGCTTCTGTGGCCCCCCTTTTGCTTAAGTAAGCCCCCCTTCCCTCTTCGCCCCTTGCACCCCTCCCTCTTACCCTTCACCCTTTCCCTTTCACTCAATCAAATGCATTCCCCTTTTCTTCCCTTCTATCCCCCCTCCTCAACCTGGCACCCAAGCTCACTCCCTTATCGACTCCTAAGTTAACCTCCCCCCTCTTCTCCCCCAACCCATTTCTTTTACCCCTTTATCTTTCCAACCCCAAGTTTCTTTACCACACAGTAAACTTTATACATTAAGCTTAAACCATTAACTTTTAACTTTAAGCTTTACCCCCCCCCTCACTATCTCTCTTTTCCCCCCTTCCCTAAATCTGTTTGTTTCTTTACTTTAAGGCCCAGAATTTGGGTTGTTATTACCCCTAGTGTCTTATTCTTATGGCCACAGTCCTTTCACATTGTCCATCACCTTCGGCCGGCTTCGCATGAAGTCTTCCTGCTCATATCCTCCAGTGAATTCTTGGCCGTGGAGAGCCTCATTAGTCTTTTGCCTTTATTTTCTACTCTCCTCCATTTCAAGCTGCCATTTTTTAGGGTTATTGTTTTTGGCCCCGCTGTTGCTTCTGATGTTACTTCCAGAATATTTTGCGGGCCCAAGTCTTTCAGCATTAGCCGAGCTGATTCCAGTGAGTCCACTTTTCTTGTGGTCCCTTTGATCATCATCATCAACCCAAAAGGGTACAGCCATCTATAATGCCACCCTTCTCTTCTCAACAGTGCTGTTAACCTCCTTCATATCTCTCCTGCGTTGTAGTGTGCCCATTGACAAGTCCTGAAATAATTCCACCTTGCAGCCTTCCCTTGTGAAAGATCCCATCTTTCTGGATGCTGTCAAGAGCTGTTCCTTTCATTTGTATGTCCCCATACAGGCAATCATATCTCAGGGCCGATTTGCCATCCCTAGCCCCAGCCCCCGATGCGCCCTTTTAATCTGCATCTCCCTTCCAACTATTTCCATCTCCACAGCTTGCAAAAGCACCATGAATGGTTTTTTCAGCATCCCCTCACAGTCTCTGAAGTTTGGTTCCTCCGGGTTCCGCCTTACTCGTATGTTGCACCAAAGCGAACGATCTTCAAAATCCTCCATTTTTACCTACAAGGTCTCCTGTGCATTTTAAAGATCCTCCCAACCACTCTGCAACCCCATCAGCGTTTCCATATGTTGCACTAGACACCTTTCCGCTTCCTGCACATGTGCTCCGATATCTCGGAGGTCCTGCTTCAGCTCGTTCAGTGCAGCCTTTATTTCAGTTTTAAAGCCAGTAAGCTCCTCTTTCAGCTCTTTTTTAAAATCTGCAAGCCAGCCTTTGAAATACTCCATTACCCCCACTTGCCAGAGTTCCTTCGACTCCGCCTCTGTTTCACCTCAGTTTGTCAGCCATAGCGATTGCCTCAGCTCCCCGTCCTTTTTCAGCCTGAGTTTATGGCGAGCGGTACTCTGCCAGCCGCTTTCTTAAGGACATCCCCTCTTCCTTCGTTTCTTTTTGTCTGGGTTCCCTTTTGGCATAACGGGGGCTACTCTATCCACTCTTTTAAAGCTTAATGGGGGTCAGCCATCACACAGCTCTCCATTCAAGCGGCCATCTTGTTCACTGACATCACCGCTCTCAGATCCATATAGCCCATTTACCCAGGTAAATGTATTTTAGAAATTGCCCTCATTGTCTTATTCATATGTATATATAATTACACTCAATCTTGCTACCCATGTTTATTTATCTGAATGCCTTTGTCTTACCCATCTTGTCTGTCTAGATATCCCAACTGCAGCTGTTCCCTATTTTACCTATTAGGTATCTTATTTATGTTATAGGAATATTCTACCATGTTGTCTTTCATGGTACATGATTTGTATGGTGATGACATTGTGAGTATCCAATCTGTGTTATTTGAGTGTTCTAATATGCTGCCTATTAAGGTATATAATTTTTATCCTGCTGCATTGCATCATATCTATGTTATTTGAATGTTCTACTATGTTTTTTTAAAAGGTGTACATTACCAATATTACATCATATTGTTATCTACTATTGTCTATCACTGTTTGAATAGCCTATTATACTGACATTTTACTATTGTTATGCTGCTACTACAATTATAAGTTGTCTATGTCAGGGGAGACCTGTTTTATACCACCTTGGGTGAATCTCTTCATAAAAGCCTTTAATACATCCTAATAAATAAATGTTATATTTTGTATATAGAAACTCTAAACAAAAGAATGGTCTTTCTTTATGAATGATTACTATAAAGCAAAAAAATACCTCATTCAATTTTTCACCAAAAAGCTATCAGAGTCAGTGATACTTAAATGTCACAACATCAGCCTCAGAAACAACCGTAGGCACTAATGAACTCTGGGCTGATTCTGTTCTATTCCCAGACATGTGCCGGTTTAACATCAATGGCTTTACGTTGTGCAAACAGTATCATAGTGAAACATGAGCAATGTGAATATCAATGAAAAAATACTTAGCTCATGTGGAAACGTGATATTATACGAAGTGCTCCATGATTTTTTTGGAATTTTCATAAAAGTTTTTTAGTGGGGTGCAATTCTTTCCACTTGCAGCCTGTGACTGAAGACTTGTCCCAACGCCAACCTTGTGAGGCGCCCATGCGTTTCGCCGTATAGGGTTTCTCAAGGGACTTGAATCATGAAGATGTATTTCCTAAAACAATATTAAAATATTAAAATGACTGATCTGTGCTGACGTTGTTTTTAACACATATACCACAACAATTATCTTGCAAAAAATGGAACTGAAAAGTGGCATAGTAAAAACCTGGCAACGCTGCAGCTGAACAAATCTATGAAACGTGCTCCTTCAGGTACATCGGAGAATCCAAAGAATGTCGCGCATGCAAACTGATGTCAATATCATCCTAGTTTAAATGCCTCCTGGGACTAAATCCTATTGGTCTAAGCATCATGCGCATTCTGCCCAATTGATGCTCTGATTTAAACCTCCGGGTTGCACCGTAGCCAACAGGTAGATCCACCTCTGTTCTCTATAGATCAACCACTGATCACGAGTTCTTCCTAAAACCGGTCCCGGTACTGTTTCAATACACCAGCAACAAAGCTGGGAAAATGTGTGATTGTGAGATATACAATGTTGAACCATAGGAGCTTCCCTGCGAGCGCACCGAAGCCGACTGGCGTGTTCCTGCATACGGACCCGAAACTGACGGATCGTCTTGCCAATGTATAGCAAAGCACAAGGGCATTGCACAGCATAAACCACGTACGTGGAATCGCAGGTAGTGACATTTCTTAATTTGTAAGTGGTGCCATTGTGAGCGAAACTCTTCCCCTCAAATGTAATTTCACAAATCGCGCAACTTCCACATTTTCGATGACCTGATTCCGAAATACCCAGCGGTGATATTGATGGAGCTCTCAACCGTGTGGGACTCAGGTATTCCTTCAGATTTCGACTTCGCTTCCACACACAGCGTATTGACTTATCCTTTATGCCCGGTACTGCTGCAAGAATGCGCCCATATTTCCGGATCGTGCGTTGTATACTCAAACTTACTGGTGAATAAACAGTAATGAAATTGATATGATGATCATCGCAGCGGTGTACTTCCTGTTTCTTCGGGGATAGTAATAAATCTCGATTAATATATAACGCTCGTTGGTAAGCCTGACGTATTGCAGAGGAAGGATATCCCCTACTAGCAAAGTTAGTCTTCAAATGTTTAGACTGTGTCTTGTACATTTGTAAACTAGAGCAATTGCGGCGGTATCGCAAAAATTGCGACAAAGGAAGGCTATCTTTTAAAGTTGGAGGGTGAGCACTATCATGGTGTAAAAAAGTGTTCCGGTCTATTGATTTATGATAGACTGAAGTGCCCCAACTATCCATTTGCCGTGTAACTTGCACATCCAAGAAAGTGATGATATTTTTATGAGAATCACAGGTAAATTTAATATGAACATCTCGAGAGTTCAGCCACTGGAGAAAAGAACATAGCAAAGATTCAGTGCCCCGCCAGAGCATAAAGACGTCATCGATGTAACGATGCCAAGCCTTGATATTAGCTAAATAAGGTGAAGTGGGGAAATGTTGTTCCTCAAAAAGAAGCAACGTTTAGAGACAGTAAGACAAGAAGTGATGACGAAAAAGTTGAGAAAATTAAAGCGTGATGGAGCGGATTATACCACGGGTTACGTATACCCGTGGATGAACGCTCACCGCAAGCAAAAGAAGGCTAAAAGGCACGTTTTCTTTGATGATACCACAGAAGACGGGGGGAGTTCAGAGTCTAGTAAATCGTCTAAGGAGAATTTTTTTAGAAGAGGACAGCGAAGGTCGCCCCCGGAGAAAAAAAGCTTTACAATCCATTCAAGGCCAGGGACGGGGCAAACAAAAGTCCCGGGGGAAGTAGCATCACAGAGTTTAGTTGTCAACATCACAGGTGAACAGTTAACACCAGATTTAGAAGATCTTCTGGAGAAAGGTCTATCATATGTTCCTGCCATCCATTTCGATTTGTTTCAGTTTTGCATCGATTTAGAGAGCTTAATACGTAAGCTCCATTTGAAAAATTACTTTGACATCAGACGAATCACGGATGACAAATCCTTCAGTTTCCAGGCGAATTCAGTTACCTTTCAAGTCTGACTGGACACCTCCAGGCCCGCTTCATCCAGCAATACTGATTTTTAGAGATCTTGTGTTATGTGAAGTGGAAAAATTAGCTAGTCTTCGTCCAACCCGTAATGTTCGTCTCTCTCAATCGCAACAAGCTGCATTGAAAACCCTGCAATCTCGAACAGATTGGGTTATTCGCCGAGCTGACAAGGGAGGTGCAATAGTCATACAAACTCGAGACTATTACCTTCAAGAAGCTTTGACACAACTTCATGATTCCACTACTTATACAATACTAGATGAGGATCCTAGGATTGAACTTCAAGCTACCATAAAAGAGTTAACACAGGGAGCATTGAAGAACAAGGTGATTTTAAAGAAGGAATATCATTATCTGAATGTTTCAGCTCCGAGAACAGCTCAGTTTTATACAGTCCCGAAATCCACAAGCATTTAACCAAGCCTCCAGGCCGTCCAATAGTTTCAACAAAGGGAACGGTGCTTGAGCCCGTTTCTACATATTTGGAGTCATTTTTGTGCCCACTGTTGCAAGATATCCCTTCGTACATCCGGGATACAACCCATTTTTTGTTGTTGTTACGGGACATGTCAGATTGGGCCAAGGATGAGGAAATCCTTATGGTAACCTTGGATGTTCAATCCCTTTATATGAGCATTCCACAGGAAGCAGCTAGTACCATAGTACATCAAACTTTGGTTGCTCGGGAGGATTTATCTTCACAACAGCTACAATTTTTACAAGCCCTTACCGGTTTAGCCCTCTTTCGAAATTATTTTGAGTTTCAAGGGCTCCTGTACCATCAGGTGTCCGGAGTGGCAATGGGCGCCACGTGCGCCCCATCAGTGGCCAATCTCTATATGGGAGTTTTTGAGGAACAACATTTCCCCACTTCACCTTATTTAGCTAATATCAAGGCTTGGCATCGTTACATCGATGGCGTCTTTATGCTCTGGCGAGGCACTGAATCTTTGCTATGTTCTTTTCTCCAGTGGCTGAACTCTCGAGATGTTCATATTAAATTTACCTGTGATTCTCATAAAAATAATATCACTTTCTTGGATGTGCAAGTTACACGGCAAAGGGATAGTTGGGGCACTTCAGTCTATCGTAAATCAATAGACCGGAACACTTTTTTACACCATGATAGTGCTCACCCTCCAACTTTAAAGGATAGCCTTCCTTTGTCGCAATTTTTGCGATACCGCCGCAATTGCTCTAGTTTACAAATGTACAAGACACAGTCTAAACATTTGAAGACTAACTTTGCTAGTAGGGGATATCCTTCCTCTGCAATACGTCAGGCTTACCAACGAGCGTTATATATTAATCAAGATTTATTACTATCCCCGAAGAAACAGGAAGTACACCGCTGCGATGATCATCATATCAATTTCATTACTGTTTATTCACCAGTAAGTTTGAGTATACAACGCACGATCCGGAAATATGGGCGCATTCTTGCAGCAGTACCGGGCATAAAGGATAAGTCAATACGCTGTGTGTGGAAGCGAAGTCGAAATCTGAAGGAATACCTGAGTCCCACACGGTTGAGAGCTCCATCAATATCAACGCTGGGTAGGTCATCGAAAATGTGGAAGTTGCGCGATTTGTGAAATTACATTTGAAGGGAAGAGTTTCGCTCACAATGGCACCACTTACAAATTAAGAAATGTCACTACCTGCGATTCCACGTACGTGGTTTATGCTGTGCAATGCCCTTGTGCTTTGCTATACATTGGCAAGACGATCCGTCAGTTTCGGGTCCGTATGCAGGAACACGCCAGTCGGCTTCGGTGCGCTCGCAGGGAAGCTCCTATGGTTCAACATTGTATATCTCACAATCACACATTTTCCCAGCTTTGTTGCTGGTGTATTGAAACAGTACCGGGACCGGTTTTAGGAAGAACTCGTGATCAGTGGTTGATCTATAGAGAACAGAGGTGGATCTACCTGTTGGCTACGGTGCAACCCGGAGGTTTAAATCAGAGCATCGATTGGGCAGCATGCGCATGATGCTTAGACCAATGGGATTTAGTCCCAGGAGGCATTTAAACTAGGATGATATTGACATCAGTTTGCATGCGCGGCATTCTTTGGATTCTCCGATGTACCTGAAGGAGCACGTTTCATAGATTTGTTCAGCTGCAGCGTTGCCAGGTTTTTACTATGCCACTTTTCAGTTCCATTTTTTGCAAGATAATTGTTGTGGTATATGTGTTAAAAACAACGACAGCACAGATCAGTCATTTTAATATTTTAATATTGTTTTAGGAAATACATCTTCATGATTCAAGTCCCTTGAGAAACCCTATACGGCGAAACGCATGGACGCCTCACAAGGTTGGCGTTGGGACAAGTCTTCAGTCACAGGCTGCAAGTGGAAAGAATTGCACCCCACTAAAAAACTTTTATGAAAATTCCAAAAAAATCATGGAGCACTTCGTATAATATCACGTTTCCACATGAGCTAAGTATTTTTTCATTGATATTCACATTGCTCATGTTTCACTATGATACTGTTTGCACAACGTAAAGCCATTGATGTTAAACCGGCACATGTCTGGGAATAGAACAGAATCAGCCCAGAGTTCATTAGTGCCTACGGTTGTTTCTGAGGCTAATGTTGTGACATTTAAGTATCACTGAATCTGATAGCTTTTTGGTGAAAAATTGAATGAGGTATTTTTTTGCTTTATATTTTGTATATATACATATATAAATATATACATGTGTACACACTCAAAACAACATTTAAGATTTAAAAGTATGATGTCCAATTAATGTGTTTAACAGGACATTTCTGGAAGGGACGATGTTGGGGTGATCATGATTGTTGAATTTAATTATCAAAATCTCCAGGTGGGGAGGGGGTGAGATTGGCCTAGGGGCCTGGAAGATAACTGAGGGGGGCACAAGGCTGAAGGTTTGCCCTTGGTACATAGTACCTTTGCAATGCTCTTGCATTTTGGGTTTATTATACTGTTTTTGCATTAGCCTTTACTTCTACATTACCTGCTCCATGATCCATTGGAAGCTGTAAAGTTTCACTAAACCCACGCTGTAAGTAACAATTAACATTCCATGAGCAACAGTGGCATCTGTCATACAGTTTCCAAAAATCTGTTTAAATAAAAAAAAAAAAGAATACAACATTTGTGCTACTTCGTGGAGCTTATTCATGTTTTAAGCGAAAGTGCCACTGTGTTATCATAAATCTTCCAGATAATGACTGTAAACACCAGGGGGGAAAGGCAATTATGAGATTTGCAGACTTGCAAACCATGTAAGTGCCGCTCACTGGGATATTCCACGGCACCAACCTGGTTAGTGCTGCTGAATATCTCCGGTTTGTGCTGCCAAATGCCCCGATGTTAACCACTAAGCGATATTCAGCCTCTACCCGGTTAACCCTAACCAGCTAAAAGGTAAGACAGCTGAATGGCATTCCTAACTTTAGCTGGTTTTGCAATTCGGCCAGTGACTGAATATCACTGCTGACCGGACTGCAAAACTGCAATCCAGGCAACCTGAATATTCAATGCCAGTGCCCGGAAATGGCCCCAGCATTGAATATCAGGGGCGAATTTAAAGTGGCGATGGCCAGCCACTTTAAGTGTGCTGACCACCACTGCTGAAAATCCCCCCATACAGCTGTGGTCAACATTGACACCCTTGCATTTTAGGTATGTTGTGTACAATATCTTGATAAATAATTGGAAATATTCTAACTGTATGCATCATAATATTTTAATACAACAAAAAAATGCAACTTAGACATGGTAATTTCTGAGAAAAAACAAAATATGATCTGGACAGGATTAATGGCACCCTTCACTAATATTTGGTTGCACAACCCTTGGCAGTGATGACAGCATTCAAACGTTTCTTGTAGCCATCTATAAGTTTCGAACATCTGTCTGCTTGTAGTTTCTCCTACTCTTCAACTGTGATGTGTTCCAGTTCATGAATGTTTCCAGGATTCCTTTTACCAATGGCAGATTTCAGCTCTTTCCAAAGGTTCTCGATTGGATTGAGATCAGGATTCACTGCTGGCCAATTTTAAACAGTCCATTTGTTCCTTTCTAACCATTCCTTTATACTTTTGGATGTATGTTCTGGGTCACTTCTTGTTGGAGGACTCGTTACCTTCTACCCAGACCAAGATTTCTGACACTAGGTAGCATATTTCACTCCAAAATACTTCTGACTTTATGAATTCTTTAATACGTTCCAGGTCTCCAGTTCCTGGGGCACAAAAACAGCCCCACAGCATTATGGAACCTTCACCATATTTAACTGTAGGAAAGGTGTTTTTTTCTTTATAAGCTTCATTTCTTCGCCTACAATCCTATAGCTGGTCTGCATTGCTAAAGAGCTCAAGTTTGGTTTCATCTGTCCACAGAGCATTGCCCCAGAAGGATTGTGGTTTCTCAAAGTGGGTTTGGGCAAAGAGATCAGGCATGCCTTTTTATGTCTGTCTTTCAGCAATGGGGTCTTCCTTGGCCTTCACCCATGAAGTCCTTCTTTGTTTAATGCGCGGCGTATGGTGCAGGTTGAAACCACCACTCCAGAATGCTCCAGGTTAGCTCTCTGGATGTTGTATGTGGTGTTTTTCCAACAGTTCGCACTAAGCTTCAAAGATTTCTTGGATTAAGTTTTCTCTTCCCACCACATACTGAGAGATTCTCGACACTTCAATAAGCAGAAAACTTCTTAATAACATTCTGAACTGTAGACACAGGAATCCCAAGGTCTTTAGAGATGGTCTTGTACCCCTTTAAAGTTTGATGTTTGGTGATAATGGCTTTTCTGACAGTCTCAGGCAGCTCTCTTGTCTTCACCATTGTGAAAAAGGAATAGGGAGTGAATGTGGCCATTTTAAACATTAGAACCATCATTCATTGGTTGATTCAAGTCATGAGAGTACTGACAATTGATCACACATATGTCTAATTTTACGCCAATGGAAATCCTTCTTCTGTTCTGTTCAAACTGATTTGAATTGTTTCTAAGGGTGTCAATAATCATGTCCTGACAATGTCCCAATTTTTGTACTATTTCCTATTTCCTTTTTTAATTGATCTTGTTTTATTTGATTCTTTTATTGTCAAATATGTGTGCATATATAGTTCAAAGCCACTTTCTTAGGTGATATTGGACATTAAGGGGTTGAATTGCAAGGGTGCCAAATATATGTACAGTTGTAGTCAATATTATTAATACTATTTCAGAGAACTATGTTGTGCAGTATATGGCCAGTATAACATTTCTTGATGAATTAAGCATTAAAGATATCACAAGCAATGCTTTTATGTTAAAAAAAGGGAATATAGCTGCCAAACAGATAATGGGGCCATGGAGAGTCCAATATAGTTAATGAACCATATTTAGGGCTTATAATTCTAGGAGTTTGTAAATTCTAAATGTAAATGTTTATTTTCAAACCAATTAGAAGCTTTAGGCAATTACAAATATTCTGTGTATATTGGTGTTTTCACATTGTAAAATCTAATTTTAGGCACATTTTGAAGTGGATTCCATTTTTAACATGACCTTTTTAAAACTTTGAGAGACTGTACCAATTTTTAAACATCTCATCATCCCCAGTGAACACACTCTATCAGTCAATCTCCATCATCGTTCCAACAGTCATTACTTCTCAACCTGTCTCGTTCTCATCTTTTATCCTCCTATCCTATCCCCAGTAGTCTCTCTCTCTCTGTCATTTTTTTTTTTATACTTAATCTTTATTAATTTTTCCAAAGCAGACAAAGCAAAACACGGAGCATATCAGAATACAAAATAAGAATGTAAATATAAGCCCTCCGCCTCTACTCCTGCAATGATAAATACCAACGATACAGGTATATAGGATATACAATTTACACCCCCCCTCCCCTCCCCCCACCCTTTACAATTAACATCTTCATAACTGTGAAAGCCCTTTCCCCGCAGTCCCCCCCAACTCCCCCCACCCACGATAAGCTTATCTCATACCTGAGGTTGCCAAGTACTCCCGCAACGGTTGCCAGTGACGTTCAAAGCGCTCCCCTTGATTTTTCCTTATAGCAGTCAAACGCTCCATGTGCATAACTTTATATAAATCGAGCAACCCACTGATGAAGCTCCAGAGGACCCCCCTGCTTCCACTTCCAGGCTATTTCGCACCGCGCCGCCACTATACATGACCGCATGGGGCGGGACCATTTCTGCGACTGATTAGCTGGCTAGACTCCCAAAAGAAACAAAGAAGGGCATAGTTCTAACCGGACCCCAAAAATAATTGCCATCTGGTCCCGGACCCGCGTCCAATATGAACGAACCCAGGGGCATTCCCACCACATATGAAAATATGTTCCCCTATCCCCACAACCCCTCCAGCAAAGAGCCGGAACCGCTGGGAACATCTTATGATATCGTTCGGGAGTGTAGTACCACCGCATTAAAATTTTATAGGCGTTCTCTTGAATCAAGGTACAAATAGAGGATCGGGATGCCGCTTTAAGGATAGCCTTCCACCCCTCTCCATCCCAATTCAGCCCCAGATCTTTTTCCCATTCTACCATATATTTTAATTTGGGCTCCACCTCCAGGGCCTTTCGCAAACTAGCATAATATAAGCGTATCAACCCTCGAGAGGCATGGTGGCCCACCCACAGGGCTTCCAGATCATTAAGTCCTTCGTCAATGCGTTCACGAAGAATTTTTTGGCGCAGGTAATGTGTAACCTGCAGATAGGCGAAAAAATCGCGCTTGTCTAGCTGAAATTCCGCTTTCAATTGATCGAAGGACTTGACCTCGTCAGCCTCTATTAAATGCACAAATTGAGTCAGTCCCCGCTCCCCCCAAACCTGAAATATCTTTTCCCGGCCCGGTGCAAAGGCTGGAGTGGCCGTCAACGGTGAAAGCAAAGACGTCCCTGGGCTAACGTTTACTCTCCGCCACCCTCTGCCCCATTCTCCCAAAAGGTGACGTATAAAGGGATTGTACATCCACTCACCCTGTAAAGTTCCCTTCTGTAACCAAGGTAAACAATAAAGTTTATAATATGGGACCGCTTGCTGCTCAATAGTAAGAAACCCTTTCGACCGTACCGGTTCCCTCCACTCCATCACCTGTCGCATTTGCGCCGCTAGATAATAGTCCGCAATCGCTGGCATTCCCAATCCCCCTTTCTCCCGTGCTCTATACATGACATTCCGTGCAATGCGCGGGGGTCTGTGTCTCCACACAAACAAAAACAGCTTCCGTTGAAGCTTATGCAAGACCCTTTGGGGAACTTTGACAGGTAATACTTGAAAAAGATACAACAATTGAGGCAACACCATCATCTTAAGCATCGCTATCCTGCCCAGCCATGAGATCCCCTCATGATTCCATTTCTCCAGGTCCCTGCTTATCCGGTCAAACAGCACAGGGTAATTAGCCCCGTACAGCTGATCGAGATTACGAGTTAAGTACACCCCTAGATACTTGATCTTACCGGTAGCCCAACGAAATGGAAAACACTCCTGTAAATGCGATGTTAATGGCCCGGGCAGATTGACATTTAGTGCCTCCGTTTTATCCCAGTTAATCTTAAATCCTGCAACCGTCCCAAAACGTTTCAACTCTGCCATAAAAATAGGCAAAGCCAACAACGGGCGGGTGATAAAAAGCAACAGATCATCTGCAAACATCGCCAGCTTATGTGCTGCCGATCCAATGATTAGACCCGTTGCATCCGAATTCTGTCGCAAACGCTGCGCCAATGGCTCCATGGTTAAAGCGAACAACAAGGGGGAGAGTGGGCACCCTTGTCTCGTGCCCCTCTCTAAGGAGAAGAACTCGGAATGTCTACCATTTATTTTGACCGTTGCCACAGGATAGGTGTACAAGGCTTTTATCCAGGACATCATATTGGGGCCTATCCCCACCGCTTGTAATACCGCAAACATAAACCCCCATTCTACTCGATCAAATGCTTTTTCAGCATCGATCGCTAAGACAAGAAGTTCCTGCTTCTGATGCTGAGCGGTCCACATTACCTGAATTGCTCTTCGGATATTGTCCCCCGTGTTCCGCCCCTGAACAAATCCCGTCTGATCAGAATGAATAATTTTTGGCAGTATTTGCCCCAATCTGTTTGCCAATATCTTCGCCAGTATTTTCCCATCCGTATTCAAAAGAGAGATGGGTCGATAGGAACCACAAACAGTGGGGTCCCGACCCGGCTTTGCTATCACCGTAATCCCCGCCTGACTCATTGAAGGCGGCAACAGTTGCCCCTGGAGAACCGCATTAAATAAGCGCTGCAACAGCGGAGCCAATGATGTCTGTAATTTTTTATAAAACAGCGTTGAGAAACCATCTAATCCCGGGGATTTATTTGAGGGTAAACCCTTAATTACCTGATAGATCTCCTCAAGGGTAATCTCTTTATTAAGAATATCACGATCTAATTCAGAAATTACCGGGAGACCTCCGCCTTCCTGGATATACGTGATCGCTCCTTGGTGATCTCCTGCCATCTCGCTAGTATATAATGTTTGATAATATTGGCAAAATTGCTCTCTAATATCTTTGGTGCGAAAAAGAAGCCTATCTCCCGGGCCCTTGACCTTCAAAATAGTGGAACGCCGGTCCCTTTCCTGCAGCTTCCTTGCTAATAGTCTACCCGCCTTATTATGAAATTCGTAATAGCGTTGATTAATGCGGCGCAATTGAAAATTAATTGTCTCCATCTGTAAGGAGGTTAATTCGGCTCGTGCATGTGCCAATTGCGCTTGAATCCGGGCTCCACCCCCCTGCTTATGCTGGTGTTCCAACTCTGTAACCTGTTGGAGCAGCTGGGCCTTCTCCCCTGTAACCTTCTTTTTACGAGCAGCCCTTTGTATTAGAACTCCGCGTAACACCGCTTTTAACCCATCCCATTGAATCCCCAGGGAGACGTCCCCAGTATCATTCACTGCACAATAGTTTCGAATTTCATCCGCTACACTAGC
Organism: Ichthyophis bannanicus; assembly: GCA_033557465.1. NCBI lineage: Eukaryota > Metazoa > Chordata > Amphibia > Gymnophiona > Ichthyophiidae > Ichthyophis > Ichthyophis bannanicus. The sequence goes on from CM066036.1 coordinate 618,281,064, forward strand.
CACCACTGCGGTATCCTGCAGAAGACTTTCATTAAGGCGCCAAAAAGACCTTCCACTCGTGTCCCTCTCCCCTCCAAACTCCACCCATATCGGGCCATGGTCCGTCCAAGACATGAATTCAATACCAACTTTCAAAATTTTTGGTATCCATGAGGAATCCCCAAGAAAAAAATCTATTCTGCTATAGCTATGATGGACCTGGGAATAGTGTGTATAATCAATCCCTTGCGGATTCACCTGACGCCAAAGGTCCCACAGCCCATAGTTCTGCATCAATCTCCGTAATTGTACCCGCCCTCTAGTGTCCCCTCTATTACCCCCTAAAGATCTGTCCCACCGCGGGTTCAGCACCTCATTAAAATCACCCTCCATCAATAAAGCCCCATGAATTTTATCGGAAAGTCAGCTAGACAGGGTGGCCCAAAAATGGGTATGGGGATCATTGGGGCCATAAACATTCAAAAATGTGACCTCTTGTCCCTGCAACTTACCCCAGATTAGCAAAACTCGTCCTTTAATTACCCCCGCTAATTGAAAGGAGACGTCCGTGCGAACCATAATAGCCACTCCAGCCTTTTTATGTAAACCTTCAGCATTAAACCAAATATCTTTATAAGCGCTATGGCGCAGAAGGTGCTCATCTTTCGGCAATAGATGGGTTTCTTGTACAAAGATTACTTGCCAACGTTGGAGCTCGACTTCCTGAAATAACGCTTTCCGCTTTTGGGGAGTGTTAAGGCCTCTAACATTAATAGATCCTACCCTAAGTCCCGCCATCAGACAGTACTAGAAACTCTAACCTTGGCAACCCCAGGTTATGATCAATCCTAGACCCTTCCCCCCTCCCTCCGTCCCCCCTCCCTCGCCCATCCCCCACCCCTCTCCCCCCACCCTTCTTCTGTATACTCCCTCCCCGTCCATACCCCCCCCCCTCCAGATATCTCTCCACAGGCCCAAATCCTGTGTCACCTCTCCGGAGGAAGAAACACACCTTCCGAGACGCTTTATACGCCCATTATACCGAACCTCCCCCCCCCCCTTTTTAAACTAGTAAAACCAAGAAACCCCCATGATCGTTCTACTCCATTGCCCCCGCCCTCCATACCCTCCCCAACTACTAACAAAACAAAACAGTAGCAACCAAACAGATGAAAGCCATAGAGCCGCCCTTACAGTAAACACATGCATTTGAAAATACTAAGCTCTGCAGACTGTTAGGAACCTATAGATATTCATGAAGACAAGTGGGGAACCCCAGGCAGAACTGCTGCCTTGCCTCACTATGAAAATTAAGACAAAACAGCAAAAACAGCATGAATAAAGCACACATTTTGAAATCCAGCCTCCACAAACTGGAATAAGACTAAGTCCAATCAGGGAGGCAAATAAGAAGCACTGAGCAGACCTTCTATCGCACCCCAGACCGAGGCCAATGAAAATCACTGAGCAGACTTTCATCACCTCACCCCCGGAGCCAAGAACTGCTCACCAAAGACATGTTCCATGTCCATAAATTAGGTCCACAAGTTCATGTCGGCTTCAATATCCTGCCCGTCTCAGAGTCCTCAGTTGAAAGGATATCTCCAGATGTGCGATGAAGACGATGTCCTTTCGTTGGGATCCGTTGCCACTTCAACTTGTCCAAGAGGAGGGACTGCACTCGATCAAGATCTGAGGGTTCAGAAACAGTTCGAATCCGAGGTAAATTTGGGGCCTTGGCCTTTTCCAAGCACCTCCAGGCTTCGGATAGTGACTTAGCTCGATACGTCGCCCCCCCAACATCAAATTGAATGCCAAATGGGAAAAGCCATTTATATTTAACTTTTTCGCTGCGTAGGTACTCAGTAACCGGCCGCATCAACTTTCGACGTTGTAAGGTCTGCGGTGCCAGATCTTGAAAGACCTCAATCGTGGAGCCTTGCCATTGCAACTTTCCCCGCTTAGCCACCGCTCTCATTATCGCTTCTTTTTGGGGGAAGCTAGTCAAGCAGGCAATAAAATCCTGGGGCCTATTCCCTGGGGGAGACTTGAGAGCTCTATGTGCCCTTTCGATGCCAATCTCCACTTTAGGGGCCAGCTCGGCCTGATCTTCCACAGTTAGCAGGGCCTCGCAGATTTCACGTACCACTGTATTGGCTTGTTTATAGCGATCTTCCTCGGGGACCCCTCGTATGCGAATATTGCAACGTCGAGACCTATTTTCTAGGTCTTCGATTTTACCCCGCAAGTCCTCCGTTGTCTCCTGCCACCGACTAGTCATGCTGCGCACCGTCTGTGCGGCCGTGGCCATCTCGTCCACGTGCTCCTCCAGGACTTCAACACGGTGTCCTAAGGCCTGCATGTCTTGGCGAAAGTCCGCTAATAATTCCTTCACCTCACTTTTAACACCAAGAACTTCCGTTTTTATCTCCCGACACCATCGTCGAAGGTCGCCTTTAGTGCAATGCTCATCAGCGTTTTCTAATTCATCCTCCGTTTCTGTATCGTCCTTCTCGGCCCTCTCTTTCTGAGAGCGCAAGGGCGCATAGTTAGACTGAACATTTTCCAGCTTTTTCTTGGTCGACATCATCCACCCAGCTACCGCTACCCCAAAATGCTCTTTTCGCCAGGGGGAAGGCCCGATGCTAAAGAATATTGCTATTTACTCTATATCCCGAAGGGAGCTCCTACTTCAGGCCGCCATCCCGGTCGGTGACGTCACTTCCTCACTCTCTCTGTCATTTTAAAGGTATTCATAAATTGCATCCCTGCCTCTAAATATGCTCCTGCAAATATCTTCCAGGGACAAAGATCTGCTTTACTCATCTGCCAAATCATCTTCACTGATGCCAAATCATCTTCACTGACCCTGCTCTTATCCCACATCTCCAATTCCCATCTGTTCTCACTCTTGTTTTATAGCACTTATCAAGTCTACATATCATTAACGTTAATTATACTGCACACTGCAGCATCTGGTGCTCTGTTCTGTTTACATCTGATAATCTACAGCATGCATGGCCTTTTTACTTAAATACTCATGCTCTAAAATATTGCACTGTTCTCCTTTACAGTCTTTTCCTTACCTAGTGGACACCCTAGTTGTTTTACATGCTCTTTACATACGTTAAACAAAACAGGAGTTCCTCTGCTGTCTTTGCTATGGGGTTCTTAGTAGGTTTAAGCCACGTAGTGCAAGAACTCCTGTGCTAATCTCGTAAGACATCATACAGCCAGACCAACACAGAAGTTCTTGCACTGCATGGCTCAAACCTACTAAGAGTCACATGGTAAAAAAAGAAGCGCTTGGTTTCGTTTAGCAGTGCCAGCCAGTGCAAAGAGGAAATACTGTACATGAGTCCCCATGCCAATGATGTAATCTGTCTGCAAAAAACATCAAACAGATGACATCAAAGCATTAGTGTCAGGACGATTTTGTTTGTTTGGGATTTTTAAGTTATAATGCGAAAACGCAAATTCTCCATAAGGAGTGTTTTAGTGGGACTTTCTGGTTATAATACATTATTAGAAGATCTAGCTATCTTACAAAGCAATGAGAAAGTTGGATATTTGCAGTGAAATCCTTAAGTAAATTCCACACAGATCAAACAATTTTTTGCCCCTTCTGCCTCTGTACAAGGGAAACATTTTTTAAGACCAGCAGAGAGAAATTGGATATGCAATACAGTGGAATAATGGCAATTCACTTCTAATTATATTCAAGTTCATATTCTGAAGTTCTCTCACAACTATTCAAATACGGTATTTGGCCACATTCAGTTTTGTTACAGAGGCTTATGCATAAACTAATCTGAAGTACCCTGTCGTGTATATATGCTATACCCTGGCAAAATGTCATTGCTGGACAGATGTTTAGCATAAATAGCTGTATAAGCCTCAAAGCAGCACATGGATTCTGGAGTTTCACAATCACTACAAACAAGTTACTAAATCAAAATTCAGATATAAAGAAATGAGGCTAAATTCAGTGACTAAAAGATGCATTTTGTAGTTTTCTATTTGCAACATTATCTAACAAGTACAACAACGTACTCTGCCTTCTAAAGTGAGTCATTTTAAATGTTGAACCGAATCCCATACATTGCCTTGGGCTTTTACTTGTAACAATTCAGAGGCGTTTCCCCATATTTTAAAATACTTATTTGCTCCTATGCAGTGCATTTTTCCTAGAAAAAACGTGACGGTACTCATATGCAAGGATCTTTCATTAATACATGAGGAACTTGGGTCAATTTTAGCAGGTAATGAAAAAGATGCCGGTGCTCCATACCTCCTCAAAAAAAGCACTGCTCCTGTGTAGCCTGCTCATTTGCAACAGTTCTCTGGCAGACAGTAGACTACAGTTCTCTATGGGACACAGTATATACTGTAAGTACCTGTGGATATCTGTGCTGGGCGACAGTGGAGACTCCTTCCCAGGAACAGTGAACATCAGGCATGTACATGCCAAAGATTTTCGTTTGCATTTGTGTTCGTCAAAATACACCCAATTGGATAGTCTTCAGGAGTCCAACCTTTTGTGCATCTGTCCCGCTTGTGTCCATTAAAGTCTATGGGCAAGCTATTTTACAATGGAACAGTGAGCCTTGCCATCTATTTTCAATCATGCTGAAAACCTGATGGCAGGCATAGTACTCCAAGCCATCAAGCATATAAAACACCTCAGGGCACCAGAAGAGGGACAAAAAGCATGTACAGTGACAGAATGAGCACCAGAAGCCACCATCAGAAAGCATAGTTACTCACATGTAGCAGGTGTTGTCCGTGGCAGCAGGAATAAGTCCTCATGTATGGGTGAAGTCACCCACAGAGCCCCATGTGGGGACACTCCTCAACTCCTATTAGAAGCTTTTGGGAGGCTCCACTATGCCTGCACTACTGTCTTCCCACATTCCATGGCGCCATCTTCTCCAGTATGACAACAAAGTCGTAGCAGAAAACTCCTCCTCAGGGAGGTGGGAGAGCTGCGAGGACTTATTCCTGCTGTCCATGGAGAATACTTGCTACAGGTGAGTAAATATGCTTTCTCCATGGACAAGCAAAAAGTAAGTCCTCATGTATGGGACTCCCAAGCTACAGGCTACCGAAAACAGAGGAGGCGAAAAAAGCCCAAGAGGGGCAAATAAACAAGAACTGGAGAATGAACTATGAACAGCATAGGTAGTTCCCAGGGGAATTCAACTAACTCAGTATCTTCATCATTCAATTCCACACATCAGCACTCATGCTCTGTGAAAGGTCTCTTTTTGGTAGCCTGGACGGACAAAAGGGCCTTAGTGGGAAGGAGTTGGAACCTAATCCCCAAAGAAATGCTAGAGTACGATCAGGTTGAAGTTGCTGTCGTGTCGGGAATCCCACCCAGACAATGTGATCTGAATGTGTGGGCCAAAGATCATGTTGCAGCCCTGCAGATCTCCTCCATGGAGACAGAGTGTAAGTTGGCCACTGATGCAGCCATGGCTCTGATGTTGTGAGCTGTGACATGGCCATCAAGGCTCAGGCCAGCCTGGGCATAAGCAAAAGAGATGCAGTCTGCTAGTCAAATTGACAAAGTGTGTTTGAAACTGCCAGCCCCAAGATTGCTTGGATCAAAAGAAACAGCTGGGTAGACCTTCAGTGGGCCTTCAACCGCTCAAGGTAGAAGGCCAAGGCTCGCTTGCAGTCCAGCATGTGCAGCACAGCCTCCTCCCCCTGTGGGTGTGAGGCTTGGGGAAGAAAATGGGCAGCACGACTGACTGGTTAAGATGGAAAGCAGAAACCACCTTTAGGAGGAAATGTGGATGAGTATGTAAGACCACTTTGTTATGGTGGAACCTGGTATACGGCGGGTAAGCTACCAGGGCTTGGAGCACACTGACACGGAATGCTGAAGTAACCGCCACCAGAAACAAGACCTTCCAGGTCAGGAACTTCAGAGGGCAGGAAATGAGTGGCTCAAAAGGTGCTGACATGATCTGTGCCAAAACCATATTGATGTCCCAGGTTAAGCTGATATGGACTTCCCCTCTGAGCTGCAATGGTAAGCCCTGATCGCGCTCAGGTGGATCCAGACAGAATTGGACTTAATACCTAGCTCCAACAGGTGTAGGAGATATTCGAGCAACCTATCAATGGAGCAAGGTGTGGAAGTTGAGGCTTCTCAAACCCTGGGGCCTTTTGGATCTGGTACATCAAGTCCAGCCTCTTGCTGACAGAGGGCACCGTAAGAGGGTTCTCCCACATTCCCATCTTCAGTCTCTGCAGGATCCAGGACATCATCACCATCACAGCCTCCTTAGGGGCTGAAGGGTACTGGAGGATCTCCAGCTCCTCTGCCCTGGGCTCATCCTCCACCTACAGGGAAAATGGGATGGCCTTGGCCAAATGCCTTCCGGAGGAGACTTCTGACATTCATACAGAGGAAAGGGGTCAGAAGCTCAGGACACCTGCTATCTGACAGGACCTCTGATTCCATGTTGGTCACTCAGCCGTCAGAATCCAACTCTGACAGGAATTCAAAGTATCACTGGCACTCCTCCCAGCGCTCCCTCAGACTGCTCGGAGAGAGAGAAATCAACAAGACTGATGAGGCATCAAGTGCTTCCTTGGTTTCACTCGAACATCAGACTCTGACACACTCCAGAGAGAGAGGTGGCTCCCGTGGGGACCGGTGTCAACTATAACAGATGCCTCGATGCTGCTGCCTCCACATGCAATGCATGGGTCTTGAGGATCGGCTGCACGATAGACAGTGACAATGCCATGGACACCAAAGGGCCAGCCTGCTGCTTTGCCAGCATTGTTGCCATATGGGCCAGAGGTGTTTCTCCAAGGCTTTCACTTCCAAAGGTTTTGGGGCCGGAACTGCTTCAGTCAACATCTCAGGCATCCCCATGGGGTGTTGAGAAGGCTGCAGACATCGGGGGATGAACGGTATCCCTCCGGTACTCTGGGGGTTGATTTCTCCTGCCAGGGCACCTTGGCGGGCCATTCATGGCCATTTTCTCTACGTTATGTTGGCAAGGGCTCCGATGACAATGTACGTGGGGCTTTCCCCAGTGCTCAGATGGGTCTCCCTTCAATGTCGGAGTCGATGTTGAGTCCTTCCTCGATTCCAGACAAAGGTTGATCAAGAGCCGCCGCTCCGGGCCACCGCGGCCCCGAATGAGTTCGAGCACCCCTTGATGCTGAATCAGAGTGCTGGCCGAAGTGGGACTCTCTTTGCTTTTCCCAACCCTTTAGACCCCTCCTTGTCATCTGCAGACACAAATTACAAGAGGAGGTTTGGTGATCGGAACCGAAACACTGAAGGCATCAATTGTGTTTGTCTGTGACCAAAATGGTCCTGCCACATTTGGTGCACTTCTTGAAACCACTGGCTGGCTTTTAGGACATGTCCGGAAAAATGGCTGTGGCAAGATCAAGCGGCTCGATGGTGTCAGTCACGGAAAACAAAAGGAGAATAAAATAATTTACCAGAAAAAAGTGTCAGAACCAGGACGGAACTGTGATGATGTGACAGACGCTATTGACAGCAGGCAGAAAGAAAAAGCGTAGTTACTTACCTGTAACAGGTGTTCTCCGGGGACAGAAGGAATCAGTCCTCACATATGGGTGATGTCAGCACTGATGGAGCCCTTGCAGAAGCATCTCCCCAGCTTTCAAAGAAAGCCTTTGGGAGGTGCCACCACGCATGCATGGTACCCTTTCCGCCCAAGGGTGCCATCTTACTTAGTCAGATGACATAGCTAAAGATGGTAAAAACAAAAAGGTAGTAGAGGAGCAACTCCAAGGGGAGGAGAGAGGGTTGTGAGGACTGATTCCTACTGTCCCCAGAGAACACCTGTTACAGGTGAGTAACTACGCTTTCTTCGGGAACAAGCAGGAAGTCAGTCCTCACATATGGGACTTCCTAGCTACAGGCTACCGAAAGCCCGCAGAAAAGGCCACAATCTCCCTCAGAGGGAGGTGTGAGCAGCAGCAATTGAATCCAGAGATACAGACTACATGAGGACCCATGTGTCTGATGGGAACCAACGCTCCAGTAGCCTGAACACAGAAGGTTGGAGGGTAGGAGTGGCCTAGACCCCGAAAAGATTATGGAACATGGCCTGGCCGAAGGTGCTGTCCCATTGGGACTCCCTTTCCAAGCAGTAATGAGCTGCAAAGGTATGGACTGAAAACCAGGTGGCGGCCCTGCAGATGTTCAGCAATGGGACGGAGTGCATATTTGTCACAGAGGTCGCCCGATGCTGTGAGCCATGACCCGGCTATCCAGCATGAGCCCTGCCTGATCATAGGCTAGAGCGATGCAGTCTGCCACCTAGGTGGACAGTGTCTGTTTTGGTCACCGCTTCCCCCAATTGACTGAAGTCATAAGAAACAAAAAGCTGGGAAGTTTTCCGGTGGCCCTGGGTCCACTGAATGTAGAAAGACAGGGCACTCTTACAATCCAAGGTGAGACCTTGGGAAGGTGGTAGGTAACACCACTTCCTGGTTGAGGTGGAAAGGAGATACCACCTTCAGAAGGAACTTGGGGTGTGTATATAGCATAACTGTTCTTATAGAATCTGGTATACGGTCTCTCTGCCACCAGGGCTTGGAGCTCACTAACCCCATGAGTGGAGGTGAGCGCTACCAGGAAAACAACCTTCCACGAGAGGTACCTCAGGTGGCAGGTAGCTAGAGGCTCAAATGGTGGGTGAGTGAGCTGTGCCAATACTATGTTAAGGCCCCATTCCGTTGCTGGATGGCGGACTGGGGGGGGGTTTGGATAACAGGAGTCCTCTCAAGAAGCGGGTCAACAGTGGCTGGATGGAAAGGGGCTTGCCCTCAACAGGATGGTGATGCGCTGCCAGGGCACTTAGGAGCACTCTCATGGAGTTTGATTTGAGTCCAGATTGCAAGAGATGAAGAAGATACTGCTGCACCAGGCTGCACCGGACAAGAGAACAGGTTTACCTGCTGCTCCGTGCACCAGACCGAGAATCTGCACAATTTGAAGGCGTAAGCTCTCCTGGTAGAGATCTTACAGAAGGCCAGCAGGATCTCTTCCACTTCTCCCGAGAGGTTGAAAGGGGCTAAGGTCACCCTTTCAGCAGCCACAGCGTCAGTGATAGGGACCCCAGGTTGAGATGCAGGAGAGAGCCCTCCCTCCTAAGACAAGAGCCCTGGGGAGCTCCCTGGGGGATCGGAGTCTCCACTGACGAATGGAAGAGTGGTGAGAACCACAGCTGCCTGGGCCACAGTGGAGTCACCAGAATCAGCGACGCCTTGTCGCGAAGAGCTTGAAGAGTGTTTGGCCATCAGCGGCATGGGTGGGAAGGCATATATGAGGCTGTCTGACTGCTGGATGAGGAATGCATCTGCTGCTACCTGGGACAGGGGGGCTGCTGGGAACAGAAGCGAGGCAACTGGTAGTTGTCCAAGCTGGCAAGGAGGTCCACCCATGGTGTTCCCCAGAAACGAAAAAGCCGGTTGGCTATTCTGGGGTCCAGCTGCCACTCATATGGCTAGAGGACCCTGCTCAGTCTGTCCGCCAGAGCGTTGTCCTGGCCTGGTAGGTATATCGCCCGCAGGAGTATTCCCTGTTGAATTGGGTAGGAACAGAGTGTCATCGCTTCATGGCAGAGGGCGTGAGACCTCATGCCCACTGCTTGTTCACATAGAACATTGCCACCTGATTGTCTGTTTGGATGAACACCGGCTGGTGTCTCAGGCAGTGACAGAATGCGCGGAGGGCCAGATATATTGCCCGAAGCTCCAGGAGGTTGATCTGCTGGTTGCCCTTGGCTTGAGACCAGATGCCCTGGGTGTGGAGTTTTTTGCAGTGGGCTCCCCATCCGAGCAGGAAGGCGTCCATAGTGAGGATCCTTAGAGGGCTTGGGGTTTGGAAGGGCATCCCCGCCTGCAGATGTCGGGGATTTTGACACCAAGTCAGAGATTCCGCCAGCTGGTGGGTCACTGAGACTGTCTTGGAGACAGCCTATGGCCTGTGTCCACTGGTCCCAAAGGAACCACTGAGCGGCTCTCATGTGTAGACAAGCATCCGGGGTGACATGGACCGTCGAGGCCATGTGTCCGAGTAGGCACAGTAGAAGCTGAGCTGACACCGAGGGACGGTGTTTCACATCTCCGGCCAGTGCCCTGAGACAGTCTGCCCGGTCCAGGGGAAGGAAGGTCAAACCCCTGAAGAGTGTCCAGCCTTGCTCCTATGAACTCCAGACATTGCATCGGGAGGAGGTGGGATTTGGGGTAGTTTATCACGAACCCCAGATGTTGCAGGACCTGGATAGTGTGTGCTGTGGCCTGCAGCACCTCTGTGGCCGTATCTCCTTTTATGAGCCAGTTGTCGAGGTAGGGAACGACAAATACACCCTGGAGATGGAGGAAGGCAGCTACTACTGCCAGGCATTTGGTGAAAACCCTGAGGGTGGAAGCCAGGCTGAAGGGTAGTACCCTGTACTGGTAGTGACCACCCCCTGCCATGAAGCGAAGGTATTGCCTGTGGCTGGGGTGAATGAGGATGTGGGTATAGGCATCCTTCAAATCCAAGGAGCACAGCCAATCTCCCTGCTGGAAGTAAGGCAGCAGTGTTCCAAGGGAGAACATCTTGAACTTCTCCCTCACCAGGAACTTGTTCAGGTTGCGCAGGTCCAAGATGGGCCTTAGGCCCCCTGTTCTTTTCTTTTCTTTTATATTTATGAAATTTTATAAATAAATCCAAGAAAGTTTACAAAAAAACATTCTTTCAGAAACAGAGCAGACACCAAGAAAGTACTTTTCTACAAGATACACACTAGCAAGCAAAAATCCATGAAGCATTTTCAAAAGAACACAAAAAGGGTCGGTTCACCCTAGCCCACAAAAATAGGGGGAGTATACTCATTTATAAACTTTAACCAAATATGTAAGAAATAATAGGCAAGCAGTCAAAATCCGGACAATACCTAATAAGAGCACTTAAGAGGAGTCAATAGAGGACTCTAGGCGCCAAGCATTAACGAAAGCCAACATCTGTGAGGGTTCATAAAAAATATAAGAAACAGAGTGATATTTCACTAAACATTTACATGGATGCTTTAGGAAAAACAGCCCACCCAACTGTACTACACCAGAGCGGAGCAGGAGAAATTCCCTGCGCCGCTTCTGGGTATCTCTTGCTAAATCAGGATAAATACGTATCACTAGGCCTTGGAACAATAGCTTCCTTTTCTGAAAAAAAGTTTCAACAACCATTCTTTATCAGACAACAGCGCAAACATTACTAACAATATAGAAGGAACCTGAGATTCATACCCTGAGTTTTCTAACAAATCTGTAACATTCAAAGTATTCCCCTGTTTTGACCCCCACCCAAATTAACCAAAGCCAGAGTTAACTTTGCTTTAGGTAAATAATAAATCTTAACAAGAGGTGGAATCAATTCAGGAGAAACCCCTAATATATCTACCAAATATTGTCTGAACATATCTCTAGCTGAGACTGTTACCAGCCTTGGAAAATGAATTATCCTCAAATTATTTGCTCTAGATAAATTTTCTAAATGTTCCAACTTAACTTGAACCGATGAAAAAAGTTCTCTTTATAGGCTTCAGAGTGTTCCTCAAGATTTGTAACCTTATTACGCAATTCTTCCATTTCCAACTGCAGACCCGAAAAGAGTAGTTACTCACCTGTAACAGGTGTTCTCCAGGAGCAGCAGGAATCAGTCCTCACATATGGGTGTCATCGGCGCCGATGAAGCCCCAGCGGAGCATTACCCCAGCTTTCTATGAAAGCCTTTGGGAATGCAGGCACGCATGCACGGTTCCCTTCCCGCCTAAAGGTGCCATCTTACCTCAGTCAAATGACATAGCTAAGAACAGCACACAAAAATGAAAAATAAACTATGTACAACTGCAACTCCAAGGGGAGGAGGGAGGCTTGTGAGGACTGATTCCTGCTGCTCCTGGAGAACACCTGTTACAAGTGAGTAACTACTCTTTCTCCAGGACCAAGCAGGAAGTCAGTCCTCACATATGGGTGACTCCCAAGCTCTGGGCTACCGAGGAACCCAGGGTGAACAAGAGAACTCCCTCTAGTCTCAGCAGCAAAGAAAGGCTTTTCAAGGACACAACCTCTACCGGTAGCCCAACAGAGGGCAGGAGGGCAGGAGTTGCCTAAACCTCAAAGAGATTCTGGAGTACTGCTTGGCCAAAAACACTGTCCCTACGGGACTCCCTCTCCAGGAAGTAATGGGCCGCAAAAGTCTGGCTTGAAGACCAAGTTGCAGCCCTGCAGATGTCTACCAAGGGCACAGAGCGGAGATGAGCCACTGAGGCAGCCATCGCCCTGACACGATGGGCCGTGACCCTACCCTGCAAAGGAAGGTCAGCCGCCTTGTAAGACCAGGTGATACAGTCAGCCACCCAAATGGACAAGGTACGCTTGGACACAGCCAACCCCAACTTATTGGGGTCAAAGGATACGAAAAGCTGAGTAGCCTTTTATGCCCCTGCGTACGGTCAAGGTAGAAGGATAAGGCCCTCCTACAGTCCAGGGTATGCAGGACTGCTTCAGCCTGGCTTGCATGAGGCCTAGGGAAGAATGTTGGAAGAACCACCTCCTGGTTGAGTTGGAAAGAGGAGACAACCTTTGGGAGGAACTTTGGATGAGTCCTGAGGACTACCCTGTTCCTATAAATCCTGGTGTAAGGCCTATCACAGACCAGGGCCTGAAGCTCACTTACTCGCCTAGCCGAGGTAAGGGCTATCAGGAAGAGAGTCTTCCAGGAGAGGAAGCGTAGTGGGCAAGTAGCCATCGGCTCAAAAGGTGGGTGAGTCAGCTGCTGCAAGACCACATTCAGCTCCCACTCAGGGGCAGGAGGACGGATGGGAGGCTTGAGCAAAAGCAAGCCCCTAAGAAAGCGGGACACCAAGGGGTGACCAGACAGAGAATGTCCCTCCACCAGAGAGTGGTGAGCTGCTAGAGCTGAGAGGTGGACCCGAACAGAATTGGACTTAAGTCCCTGATTTGATAAGTGCAGTAAGTACTGAAGCACTACTTGCACAGTACAAGAGAAAGGGTCCTCTGTACGTAGCTGACACCACACAGAAAATCTTTTCCATTTGAGAGCATAGGTTTTCCTAGTGGACTGTTTTCTAGAGGCTAGGACAACCTCCTCAACTTCCTGAGGCAGGCCCCAGGGAGCCAAAACTACCCTTGCAGCCTCCAGGCCATCAAATTGAGAGCTTTGAGATTGGGGTGCAGAAGGGAACCCTGCTCCTGTGAGAGAAGGTCGGGTTGCAACCCCAGAGGTAGTGGAGGATCCACCGCCAGTTGAAGCAGAAGAGGAAACCAAGGCTGTCTCGGCCACCTGGGAGCCACCAGCAGGACCGAAGCCTTGTCCTGAAGAATCTTGAAGAGAGTTCGGGCCACCAAGGGCGTGGGAGGAAATGCATAAAGGAGACCCTGAGACCAGGATATCAGAAAAGCATCCGCTGCTATCCGCTGTGGATGCGGTTGCCTGGAGCCTGCTAAAATCCTTTTGAGAGATAAGCACAATCTCTGAATATTTGTAAAATGAATGTAAAGAATGGTCCGTAAAATCAACATGAATGTTTTACAATAATACATTCTTGATAAACATATATTTAAGAACAAACATATATTTAAGAACAAACATATATTTAAGAAGAAACCAGTTTTTACGGTCGTTGATGCAAACTTAGCAACACTTTTTTGGTGAAACTATATCCAAGAGTGTACAGCTATTTAGTCTGAGACCGTTGGTTTCATTCTGCATTGATATTGTTTGTTTCACTATTGAGGGACCGTCAGTTTTGGAGGGATTATACATAACAATTTTAGGTGGAGCAGAACTTTGGCAGTTGCTTGTTCATGGGGCTGGCAAAGAGATCTATCAAAGGGAGACCCCATGTTAGGAAGATCTTCTGAACTACTGAAGGATGCAGCTGCCACTCATGGGGCTGCAGTATTCTGCTTAACCTGTCTGCCAGGTAGTTGTCCTGGCCTGGAAGGTACACAGCCTTGAGGAGCATGTTGTGCTTGAGGGCAAATGAACAAAGGTCCTGAGCCTCCCGACAAAGGATCCTGGACCCAGTCCCGCCCTGTTTGTTCACATAAAACATGGCTACTTGGTTGTCTGTCTGAATCAGGACAGATTGTTGAGCCAGGGTAGGAGAGAAAGCTTTGAGTGCTAATCGAATAGCTCTGAGTTCGAGGAGATTGATCTGCTGTGCAGCTTCCCAGGGAGACCAGAAGCCCTGGGTGCACTTGCCCAGACAATGAGCTCCCCAGCCTTGCAGGGAGGCATCTGTTGTTAGCACTACTGTGTACCCTGGAATCTGAAAAGGCTCCCCTTTCAGCAGATTGGGTGGGTGTAGCCACCAGTTGAGGGAGTGCAGAAATGGTCTGGACACCCTTATTCTGTCGCTGAGGCTGCCTGTGGCCTGTGACCGCTGAGCCCGAAGACACCACTGTGCAGGCCTCATATGGAGCCTGGCATTGGGGGTCACATGCACTGTCGAAGCCATGTGGCCTAGAAGCCTCAGGCAGAGTCTGGCGGAGACCAGGGACTTGCAGAGAAACTGATTTGCCAAGGCCATCAACCTTTGGGCTCTGTCTTCTGGCAAGAATGCCTTTGCCAGGAGAGAGTCCAACCTTGCCCCTATGAACTCCAAGTTCTGGGAGGGAAGCAAAGTGGACTTTGCGAAGTTTATGACAAACCCCAGGCGTTGTAGAAGAGCAATAGTCCTGAGGGTGGCATGATTGGCCTCTTGACATATCTGACCCCTGATGAGCCAGTCATCCAGATAGGGGAAGACAAAGATTCCCTGATTTCTCAGGTAGGCCGCCACCACCGCCAAGCACTTTGTAAAGACTCTGGGGGCGAAGGTGAGGCCGAAAGGCAGCACTCTGTACTGATAATGGTTTCCTCCCACAATGAACCTGAGGTACTTTCTGTAGTCTGGATGAATGAGGATGTGAGTGTACGCATCCTTTATATCTAAGGAGCATAGCCAATCTCCCTGCTGGAGGTAGGGCAGAAGGGTTCCAAGAGTAAGCATCTTGAACTTTTCCTTCACTAGGAACTTGTTGAGGTTCCTGAGGTCCAGAATGGGTCGAAGGCCACCGGTTCTTTTGGGCACCAGGAAATACCTGGAGTAGAATCCGTGACCTTGCAAGTGGGGAGGCACAGGCTCCACCGCCTTGTCCACCAACAGACCCTGAAGCTCCTGAAGGAAAAGGTCTGTGTGCAGGGGAGGCCTTGGAGGCTCCCCTGGAAAGTATGGAGGAGGCAGTTGGTGAAAATGGAGGGCATAGCCCTTGTGGACTATCTCCAGCACCCAACTGTCCCCGGTGATAAGGGGCCACTGGTGGGCAAAGAGGGCGAGACGACCTCCTGGGCAGGGTCGGGAGAGCAGTGGAGAAGAGGCTATGCTCAAGGAGTCAAAAGCCCCCACCCTGCTGAGTTGTAGCAGGGGCCTGAGGCTTGGGGGTCCTCTGCCTACAGGGCCCATTACTCTGGCCCTTGGCTTGCTGACCCTGGGGGGCAGCTTGGGCAGCCTGATATTGCGGGTACTGTTTGTAGGCAGTGCCCTTCCTCGGGTAAAAGGGCTTTTTACCCGAGCCCTTCTTTTTATGAGAAGGGGCAGAGGTCTTCCTCGACAGCCTTGTCCGTGTGAGGTGCTCGGTCTCGAGCTGAGCGGCCTTCTCGGTCATGGGCTTGACAAAAAGGTTTTCACCTCGGCAAGGGACATTGACCAACTTGTCCTGAACCCATGGCTCGAGGTCCGATGACTGCAGCCATGCCTGGCATCGAGCCGCGATGTTGGCTGCTGCAACTCGGGCCGAAGCCTCGAAGCCATTGTAGGCGGCGTGGGACATGAACTTCGAGCAGTCCCGAATACCCGAGGACAAGGACTTAAATCTCTGCAAGGGTTCCCCGGAGAGACCAGCAGAGAACCCGGCCAACTCCTTGGCCAGATCCCGCAAGTATATGCCCATGTACAGCTGGGTAGGACTGGACATGGCAAGCAAGCATCGAGCCCTGGAAGCACTTTCTACCGACGCCATCGAGGTTTCGGGCCTCCCTGCCAGGAGGCACCGCAGAGTGCATCTTCTGGCTCTTTAGACGATGCATGGCCGATTCCACAACCATGGAATGGTGTGGTAGCTGTGCCTTCTGAAAACCAGGGCTCTTCCGGAGTCGATAGATCGAATCGACTCGCTTGCTAAGAACCGGCGCCGAGGCCGGTGCCTCCCACATACGGAAGAGGAGCCGTTCCAGCATCGGAGGAACTGGGACAGTAAAGGCCTCCTTCGGAGAAGAGTCATACTGTAGCACCTCGAGCTCTTCAGCTCGAGGCTCTTCCTCGGGGTCCGCCGGAATAGCCAAGGCAGTGGCCATATCCCGGACGAACTCCGAGAACCGGATGTCCTCCCGGGGGGACCTACTCCGGGGCTCAGACTGCAGTGAGTCCGAAGGGACGCACAGTGTCTTGAAGGTATCAGGAGACTCCTCGTCCTCCGTCTCCCAAGCCGACTCGTCCGAGGAAGAGTCGGGGTCTGACCCCGCGGGGCCCTGGAGCACCCGCCCCAATGCCGGAAGTACTGGCGTCGACGCCCTCGGTTCCGAACGGGAGGTCGAGGGAGACCGTGACTGAGGTCGACTCCGAGCCACGATGGACTCGAGTATCGGCTCAGTCTCCGGGGTCGACTTCGAAGTCGATGTCCCGGTGGTCGGGGCAGATGCGCCAGACAGGCTGGCCATCAGTGCCCGCTGCTGCTCCATGAAGGCAGACAGTCTGCTCTCCAAGGCTGTCATCCTGAGACTCAGCTAGGGAGAGACAGCAGCCACCAACTCGGGCCTCGGCGGACGTCGGCTCCCTGGGAGGAGAGTCCACAAGGACTACGGGGCTTACATGTCCAGCAGACTCCGGCTCCACACGAGGAACTTTGGCAGGCTTCTCCGGTTCCACAGGCCCGGGGCGACGGTCGGGGGTCTTAGACCTGGCCCTCAAGGAGCCAGGGACCTCCGACGACGACGCCCTCGCGAGCCATTTCTTCCTCTTGCGTTCCCGGTCGGGGGACCCCCTGTCCGAGGAGCTTCAACGGTGCTCGGGATCGGAATCCCGAGATGTCGAGGCCTCAGACGAGGTCCAGGCCCGGCTGGAGGCTGAGTCCGAGAAAAGCCTTTCCTTTTGCTGCTGGCGACTTCGTAGTGCCTTGGAAGACATTTTTCCACAGGCCCCGCACGACTTAGGATCGTGGTCTGGGCCGAGGCACCGAAGGCAGCAGTCGTGTGTGTCGGTGAGAGACATTAGTTTCTTACAACGATCACACTTCTTAAAACCGCTGGAAGCCATCGGGGAAAAAAGAGTCCCCGCGAGGTCAAAGGACCGGTCTTCCAGGGAAAAATGGAAAAAAAGGCGCGAACGCCAGCCACGAAGGGCAAAAACCGAAAAAGAAGAATCGGGCTCGATACCGGTGTACCGAACCTGGCGGGAGGGGAACCGGCGTTGAACCGGTAGAAAAAATAGCAAAAATCGCTGAAAAATCTAATTTTAACCGGGAAAACTGGACACACGTCCGATGGGCTTCACGGAAAAAAAGAGACTGAGGTAAGATGGCACCTTTAGGCGGGAAGGGAACCGCGCATGCGTGCCTGCATTCCCAAAGGCTTTCATAGAAAGCTGGGGAAATGCTCCGCTGGGGCTTCATCGGCGCCGATGACACCCATATGTGAGGACTGACTTCCTGCTTGGTCCTGGAGAACTTTCCTTTCCAGCTCTTCAAATGCAACCAAAGAAGTGTTCAACTTCACAGCTAAGGAAGTTACCTGAGGCAGTAAAATTTCTCCCAGCGAAACTATGGCATTCCAAATAGCCTCGAGAGTGAAATTCACAGGCGTTGAAGGGAAAAAGCCACCGATTCAACTGCTGGCAATACAGCTTCCATTCGTGCTGACGACTCTCCTCCTTGTGTTGCAGAGATTTCCTTCCCTGCACACTCCTCACTTAGCAGCGCCGTTGATGAAATTGAGCAGTGCCGCTCAGTGCACTCTCCAGCTCCGCTGGCCCCTCCTTTCCTGACCCTCCCGAGAGACTGGCTTCACCCTGCACTGAGCACTTTCGGTGCTGGGTTTGCTGGGGAAAGAGATGATGCCCCAATTCTGGCAAAACTGCAGCCCGGATTACTCCCCCAGCTTCCTCCGAATCTCGAGCCGCACGAAGCAGAAACGCGTCCAAAGACCAACAATTGCAGAAACCAGTATAGAGGTACAGGAGGGCTGGGAGGGCATCAACCCACTCTTCCCCTTACACTTCTTCTCCATAGTAATGCGTGCTCACTCAATAAAGGCTGCTGCCGCCATCTTGAAGCTCCCC
The DNA here is from genome assembly GCA_033557465.1 of Ichthyophis bannanicus. NCBI lineage: Eukaryota > Metazoa > Chordata > Amphibia > Gymnophiona > Ichthyophiidae > Ichthyophis > Ichthyophis bannanicus. The sequence continues at coordinate 618,299,435 of CM066036.1, forward strand.
TCCTATCCTTCCATTCTCAGGCCCCGTTCTTTTTGGCACAAGGACATACCTGGAGTAGAACCCCTTGCCCCTGAGATGATGGGTTACTGGTTCTACCGCTTTGTCCTCGAGAAGGCCTGCGAGTTCCTTCAATAGGAGGTCCCGGTGAAGGGGAGACCTGGGGAGTTCTCCCATGAAGAAAGGAGGAGGTGTCTGGGACAAGTGGAGGAAGTAGCCCACTCTGACCACCTGGAGTGCCCAGGAATCGGTGGTAATTGCTGGCCACCTGTGGGCATACAGAATTAGATGTCCTCCTGTGGGTACTGTCCTCCTTGGGGTTAGAGAGGCTATGCTTAAGGAGTCAAAAGCTCCTCCCTGGCTAAGCCAGAGCCGGGGTCTGGGAGCCTTCTCTCTTAGCCTGCTGACCCTGCTGGGGAGCTGGGGAGGCCTGAAAATGTGGGTAGCTTTTGTAAGCAGCCCTTTCCTCGGGTAAAATGGCTTTTTACCTGAGCCCTTCCATCGGGGAGGGGCAGCAGTCTTCTTAGAGAGCCTGGTCCTCGTCATGAACTCAGACTCTAACTCGGCAGCCTTTTCCATCAAGGGTTTGCCAAGGAGGTTCTCCCCTTGGCATGGGACATTGACCCATTTGTCCTGAACCCATTGCTTGAGGTTGGAAGACTGTAGCCACGCCTGGCGTCGGGCACCAATGTCCACCATGGCTACTCTAGTCGCCAACTCGAAGCCACCATAGGCTGCTCGAGTCATGAATTTGGAGTGCTCACGGACGGCCTTGGACAGGTTCCTGAACTGGTGCAGGGGTTCCTTGGAGAGCCCAGCCAAGAACCCAGTGAATTCCTTTGCCAGGTCTCTCAGGTACATGCCTATGTACAGCTGGTAGGCCTGGATCTGGCCGATGAGCATTGAGCCCTGGTAGGACTTTCTGCCGAGGGCATCCAAGGTGCGGGCCTCCCTACCCAGAGGCACCAAGGAGTGCAATTTCTGGCTCTTGAGCCAACGCATGGCCGACTCCACCACCATGGAGTTGTGCGGCAGCTGTGACTTCTGGAAGCCCGGGCTCCAGCGGACCCGATACATTGAGCTGAGCCGCTTGTTCACCACGGACACTGGATGTCGGTGTCTCCCACATACAGAGCATTAACCATTCCAGGATGGGTGGGACGTGTACTGTGAGCGATTCCATTGGCGGGTCCTCCTCCGATTCCGTCGGGAATGCGAGGGCTTTTGACATATCCCGCATGGTCGAGGAATTCTATATCTGTGAGTGGGGACCAATGCATCTCCTAAAGGCTTTCTTTGAAAGCTGGAGAAATGCTTTGCGTGGGTGACGTCGGTGACAACGTCACCATATGTGAGGACTGACTTCCTGCTTGTTCCTGCAGAAAGAGGCCTTTCTTGTTTTTTTGGTTTATTTCATTTTTTTCCTTCTTTTTTAAATTTGCCATGTTGCCCTAAATGGACTCATTCAAAATATGATAGTAGGTCACAGACTGGCTGTGCAGACAGGGGTATGAGTTGCACCCACAGTAATATGGCTGAGGTTCAGATCTTGAGAGCAAGACTGGCAACAAAGGGACAGGCCATGACAGAAATGGCAGCACAGGGAGACTGGCAACAACAGCAGAGGAAGACTTATTTGGTCATTTTTGTTTAATCTTCTATTTGTTTTGCTTCTTGCTTTTTTTTCTTTTAAGTTATGGACATGGGGGGGGGGGGGCAGGGGGAGGTTTGAAAGGTAACCTTTGGAAATGGGTGCCATCCCAGAAAACCCACAGTAGAAACTGTCAAAAATACAAGCATACAATGAAGGCAGAGAGCGGGCAATTGCCCCTCAGTACAGCTCTACCCTAATTCCTTATCCCAGCTGCATGTAAATGAAGGAGTACCAAACAAGGGGTGGTTGGTCTTTAGAAACATTAGCTTTTCCACCAACTCCAATGCTAGCCGTGAACAATGGGGAGTCATGATATTACCTGCCATGGAGAAAGCATAGTTATTCACCTGTAACAGGTGTTCTCCAGAGACAGCAGGAATCAGTCCTCACATATGCGTGACGTTGGTGCTGACGGAGCCCACGCGGAAGCATCTCCCCAGCTTTCAAGGAAAACCTTTAGGAGATGTACCACATATGTGTGGTCCACTTCTCATCCAAGGGTGCCATCTTGCCTCAGTCTAATGACATAGCTAAGATGGCAAAAATATAAAATGATAAAGAAGCATCTCCAAGGGGAGGTGGGAGGGTTGAGAGGACTGATTCCTGCTGTCTCCGGAGAACACCTGTTACAGGTGAGTAACTACAGTAATAAGTCAGTCCTCACATATGGGATTCCCCAGCTACAGGCTATCAAGAACCTGTAACTAAAAGAAAAATGCCATGGTAACCTGCAAAGGGAGAGCTGTGACCAGCAGCAGTCGAGTCCCGAAGGAGAGACTCTCGCAAGACCCAAGCATCCAGTGAACACCAGCACTTTGGTAGCCTGAACACAGAAGGGTTGGAGTGCAGGAGTTTCCTACACCCTGAAAAGATTAACGAGTATGGCCTGCCCGAAGGCACTATCCCGTTGGGACTCCCTCTCCAGGCAGTAGTGAGCTGCGAAGGTATGGACTGAAGACCAGGTAGTGGCCCGGCAAATTTCCGTCATGGGAACGGAACACAGATTGGCCATGGAAGTAACCATTGCTCTGATGTGGTGTGCCGTGACTCGCTGGTCCAGTGGGATCCCTGCTTGCTCATAGGCAAGGGTAATGGAGTCCGCCACACAAGTGGACGGAGTTCACTTAGTTACTGGGAGCCCCAGACAGTTGGGGTCATAGGATACAAAAAGATGTTGAGCTTTGCGGTGGCCCTGGGTGCATTGCAGGCAGAAGGACAGGGCTATCTTGCAATCCAGAGTATGGAGAACGGTCTCCGCCCTGCCGGCATGAGGTCTGGGAAGGAAGATGGGGAGCACCACCTCCTGATTGAGGTGGAATGAGGACACCACCTTTGGCAGAAACGTAGGGTATGTGCGGAGCACCACCTTGTTCTTGAAGAACCTCGTGTAAGGGGGCTCTGCCATCAGAGCCTGGAGCTCAATAACTCTGCGAGCTGATGTAAGTGCTAACAGGAAGGCGACCTTCCAGGAGAGGTACTGCAGGTGGCAGGTTGCTAAAGCTCAAACGGAGGCTTAGTGAGTTATGAGATTACCGCATTAAGGTTCTATTCTGCCTCTGGAGGGCGGACGGAGGGTTTGGACAACATGAGGCCCCACAGGAACCAAGACACAAGAGGCTGAATCGAGAGGGGCTTCCCCTCAACGGAGTAGTGATGTGCCACGATGGCGCTTAGGTGTACTCTGACCGAATTGGACTTCAGTCCCACCTGTGATAGATGGAGCAGGTATTGGATCACCACTTGCACTGAGCAGTAGAACGGGTTCATGCATCACAGTGAGAAACGTCGCCACATGAAGGCATACGCCCTTCTCATGGAGGCCTTCTAAGAGGCCAAAAGGATGTCTTCCACATCCTGTGGAAGGTTGAAGGGGGTTAGTGCTACCCTTTCAGCAGCCAAGCCATGAGCGAGAGGGACCCCAGGTTAGGGTGTAGAAGAGTGCCCTGCTCCTGCGAGAGTAGTCCTGGGACTCGGCCCAGGGGGATCGGCGGTATCGTTGATAAGGAGATTAGCAGTGGGAACTAGGGCTGTCTGGGCCACCGAGGGGCTATCAGCAGTAGCGACACTCTGTTGCATTGAGCCTTGAACAGCGTCTTGGCTATCAGCGGTGTTGGGGGGGGGAAGGCATTCAAGAAGCCTTCCGACCCCACAGGATGAGGAATGCATCCGCCGCTACCCGAGACGGGTGCGGTCGGCGGGAGCAGAAATGGGGCAACTGCGCGTTGTTCGGGTTGGTGAACAGGTCCATCACTGGGACGCCCCAGAGCCGGAACAGCCTTGAGGCCACCGCTGGGTCCAGGCGCCTCTCTTGTGGCTGGAGTACCCTGCTCAGCTTGTCCGCCAATATATCGTCCTGGCCCGGGAGGTATACCGTTTCTCAGAGCATACAGCTGCATGTGGCAGAAGAGCAGAGGGCTACTGCTTCCTGGCAGAGAGGGTACAACCCCGTTCCCCCCCCCCCCGTTTGTTCATATAGAAAATTGCAACCTGCTTGTCAGTCTGGATCAGCACCACGTTGTGCTGTAGCTGGTGTCAGAAGGCTCTGAGGGCCAGGAATATGGCCCTGATTTCCAGCAGGTTGATTTGCATTTCGGATTCCCTCTGGGACCAGTAGCCTTTTGTCTGGAGGTTGTCGCAATGTGCTCCCCATCACATTAGGGAGGCGCCCGTGGTGAAGACTTTCTGGCGGTGGGTGCCTGGAAAGGGCATCATGGCCTGAAGGTGACATGGATTCTTTCACCATCTGCCAGCTGATGGGTCATTTGAACCCTGTACCTGAGCCTGCCTGTAGCTTGGGTCCACTGAGAGAGGAGGCACCACTGAGCTGTTCTCATTTCTAGGCGGGCATCTAGGGTCATGTGGACTGTGGAGGCCATATGGAGGAGTGGCCTAGTGGTTGGGGCAAGGTACTTCAGGCTGGAAGGTCGGGGGTTCAAATCCCACTAGAGGACAGCAACCTTGGGCCGGATGGACTGGGGTTTCTAGTCCCACAGGTGCTCCTTGTGGTCTTGGGCAAGCCACTTAACCCTCCATAGCCCATGTTCCCTGTAAAATAGTTATCTCCAAGTTATAATGTCCTGCTCAATGTAATTTCAGTTTGTTCAATGTAAATCGCACTGATGCAGAATAGCGCGGTATATAAGAGAATGTAAATAAATAAATGTGTCCCAGCAGGTGGAGGAGAAGCCAGGCGGGTAGTGCCTTGAGGCATTGCACCTCTGTGGCTAGTTCCCTGAGGCATGTTGACCTCTCCTCAGGGAGAAATGCTTTCGCCTGACGGGTGTCCAGCTGCACCCCTATGAACTCTAGGCTCTGAGGGCGAGTGAGGTGGAACTTGGAGTAGTTTATGACAAACCCCAAATGCTGCAGGGCGTTTATGGTGCGTCTGGTGGCACATTATACACATGATACTAAATAGTGTGGCATATAAAAGCTATTAAATAAATAAAGCCTCTGCAGCTGTGGCCTCCTTTATGAACCAGTCGTCCAGGTAGGGGAAGATGAAGGCCCCTTGAAGCCTGAGGTGGGCTGCGACTACCGTGAGGCACTTTGTAAAGACCCTTGGAGCCTAGGCTAGCCCGAAGGGCAGTACCCTGTATTAGTAGTGTTGTTTCCTCACCACGAACCGGAGGTATTTTCTGTGGCTGGGATGGATTAGGATGTGAGTGTAAGCATCTTTTAGGTCTAAGGAGCAAAGCCAGTCTCCCTGATGGAGGAATTGCAGCAGCATTCTAAAGGAAAGCATCTTGAACTTCTCACTGACCAGAAACCTGTTGAGCTCTCACAGGTCCAGGATGGGACTGAAACCCCCAGTTTTAAGTTGGGGACGAGGAAATACCTGGAGTAGAAGCAAGTGCTCCAAAGATGTTTTGGCACTGGCTCCACTGCTTTGTCCTGGAGTAGTCCTGCTAGCTCGGTGAGGAGCAGGGTCTAGTGAAGGAGAGGCCTGGTGGGCTCTCATGGGAAGAACAGGGGTTGTGTGATGAAGGTGGAGGAGGTAACCTTTCTTGACCACCTGTAACATCCAGGCATCAGTGGTGATGGCTGTCCACCTGTGGGCAAACAGGGCTAGGCGCCCCCCCTGTGGGCAGCAAAAAAACCCCTGGGGGTGTAGGGGTCATGCCCAGGCTGTCAAAAGTCTCCCCTGGTCTGGACCTGAGCTGGTGCCTGGGGCTTCAGGGCTTTATACTTTCTAGGATCCCGTCCCTGGCCTTTTTGTTGCTGGCCCTGCTGAGGGCCTGAGAAGGTTTGGAAGTGCGGAGTACATAAGAACATAAGATATGCCATACTGGGTCAGACCAAGGTCCATCAAGCCCAGTATTCTGTTTTCAACAGTGGCCAATCTAGGTCATATGTACCTAGCAGTTTCCCCAAGGGACACAGGTTCCACAATTCTTGTATTGGTTCAAGCATTGATATCCTGGGTCCCTTCTTAATAATGGTTTATGGACCTTTCCTCCAGGAACTTGTCCAAACCTTTTTTAAACCCAGCTACACTAACAGCCTTTACTACATCCTCCGGTAACAAATTCCAGAGTTTGATTACACGTTGAGTGAAAAAATATTTTCTTTTATTAGTCCTAAATAGTTTACCCTGTAGCTTCATTGCATGTCCCCTAGTCTTTCTATATTCTGATAAGGTAAACAATCGATCTACATTTACCCGTTCCACTCCATTAATTTATAGACTTCTATCATATCTCCCCTCAGCCGTCTCTTTTCCAGGTTAAAGAGCCCTAACCTTTTTAGCCTTTCTTCATAGGAGTATCCTTCCATCCCCTTTACCATTTTGGTGGCTCTTCTCTGAACCTTTTCTAAAATCGCTATATCCTTTTTAAGATATGGCGACCAGAATTGCACACAATATTCAAGGTGCGGTCTCACCATGGAATGATATAGAGGCATTATAATATCTTTTGTTTTATTTTCCATTCCTTTCCTTATCATACCTAGCATTCTATTTGCTCTCTTGGCCGCTGCTGCACACTGGGCCGAGGGTTTTAACATGGTATTCACAATGACGCCTAAATCTTTTTCCTGGGTGGTAGTTCCTAATGTGGAACCTTGCATCGTGTAACCATAGTTTGGGTTGTTCTTCCCTAGGTGCATAACCTTGCACTTGTCCACATTAAATTTCATCTGCCATTTTGATGCCCAGTCTTCCAATTTATCAAGATCCTCTTGCAATTTTTCACAATCCTCTTGGGTTTTAACAACTTTAAATAGTTTTGTGTCATCTGCAAATTTGATAACCTCACTCGTTATTCCACTTTCCAGGTCATTTATGAAAATGTCAAAAAGCAGCGGACCCAGCACAGATCCCTGGGGTACACCACTATTCACCTTTCTCCATTGGGAAAATTGGCCATTTAGCCCTACCCTCTGCTTTCTATCTTTTAACCAGTTCCTGATCCACAATAGTACACTGCCTCCTATCCCATGACTCTTTAGTTTTGCCAAATGTCTCTCATGAGGGATCTTATCAAAGGCTTTCTGAAAGTCCAGATACACAATATCAACCGACTCACCTTTGTCCACCTGATTATTCACTCCTTTAAAAACATAACAGATTAGTAAGACAAGATCTTCCTTGTCTAAAGCCATGTTGGCTGTCTCCCATTAGGTCATGACTATCTACATGCTGAGTAATTTTATTCTTTATGATGGTTTCTACCATTTTTCCCGGTACTGATGTCTGAGTAGCAATGTAGCCCCCGGGAAGCAGGGCTTTTTCCCAGGGGGTTTCTTTCGGGGTTGCGCTGAAGTCTTTTTCAAGAGCCTGGTTCTCGTCACATACTCAGTCTCTATCTCCGCCACTTTGTCCACCATGGGTTTCCCGAACAGATTTTCACCTGTGTAGGGAACTTCTCAGTATGTCCTGTATCCATTGTTCCAGGTCGGACGACTACAGCCATGATTGGTGTCATGCTCCGATGCCTGCAGTGGCCATCCTAGCCAATGACTCAAAGCCATCATAGGCAACTCGGAACAGGAACTTTGAACATTCCTTTACCGCCGAGGTTAGGGTCTTGAACCTCTGAAGGGGTTCTCCATCAAGACCTGCCGAGAATCCCCCGAGTTCCTTCAGGTACATGCTGATGTACAGCTGGTATGAGTGAATTTAGCATGTTAGCATCGTGTCCTAAAAAGCCTTTCAGCTGAGGATGTTGAGGGTTCGGGCCTCCCTGCCGGGTGGTACCGACAAGTGTGTCTTTTGGCTCTTAAGCCGGTGCATAGCTGACTCCACGACCATTGTGTCAAGGCGCCTGCTGACAATTGGTACCAACGCCAGTGTTTCTCACATCCAGAGAAGGAGGTGGTCAAGGATCGGGGGCACTGGGACCATAAGGGTTTCCTTCGGGGGTGCCTTGTATTGGAGGATCTCCAATTCCTTGGTTCACAGGTCTCCTCGGCCTTGGTCTTGGTCGCGAGAGCCTTGGCCATATCCTTCACAAAATAGAGGAATGCAACATCCTCAGGTGGGGAGCAGCGTCGGGTCACCAGGGAAGACAGGTCCAAGAGCACGTCACGGTATTGCCTCGTGTCCGGGGACTCTTCATCCTTTGTCTCCCATTCGGACTTGAAGTCTGAGTACAAGTCTGACGCCGCACAATCACCTCGGTTGAGGACCGCACTCTGCGGTTCAGGAACCCCAAAGGATCATCGGTTCGACCCATGGGTGCTCGTCGGGGAGGACTGGTGTCCTGAAGAATGGGACCGGCACCTCAACTGGAGCCAAGTGCTCTCTTGAGGCTGACGGCACTTGAAGACCGACTCGACATCCGGGGAAGCCCTCGATGTCGAGGGTCCTGTTGTCAAGATGGATGAACTGGACGAGCCGGACATAAATGCCTGCTGCATGGCCATTAGGGCAGATATACTGCTCTCTAGGGCTGCCATTCTGGTCTCCATGCCTGTTGGCTCCGCAGCCTTTGATGCGGGCACCGAGGACTTCGGGCACGGTGACGGTACTGTTTAGGGGGAGTCCTCGATGAGGATGGCCTTGAAGGCCTAAAGCCAGTCGGCGAGAGACAACTCCTTGCAGGGCAACTTGGAGGGTCACTCCTGCCCCGACTCCTCAGACTCATGCCTGGGGCTGCGGGACCTAGGGTCTGATTTCACCTTCTTCCCTGATCCGTCCTTCGAGGCAGTCTTTGAAGATTTCTTCTTCTTATGCTTCACCTCCAGGGACTTCCCCTCAGAGGAACCGTGACTGTGGGACTCCGGGAGGCCCTGGCTTTTCGGGGCACCTAGGTATTGGAGGGGGCCTGGAGCGTGGTGTTACCGGAGACTCTGGGGCAGAGTCGAACTTATGAAAAACTTTGACTGCTCCTGATGGCGACTCTGTAAGGCCTTTGGGCTCATTGTTCTGCAGAGTTTGCAGTCGAAGTTGTTGTGCTCCGGGCCAAGGCATCAGAGTCAGCAGTCATGTGGATCGGTAAGTGACATAACTTTTCCACACGAGTCACACTTTTTGAAGCCACTTGAGGCCATCAGAAAAAGGGGGGTCCCTGTCTCCGGGCAGGGGTCCAAGTCCTTTGGCTTAAAAAGGGCATGAACACCGGTCGAAATGGACCTCAATGAAAAAAGTGGAAAATGGGTAGATAAGGAATGACGCCGAGGCAAGCTGGCTCGGAGGCGGGAAGGAACCGGTACGCAAACTGGATAAAACTGAACTATAAAAAAAAAAATCTGACTTTTTCCGGGGAAAAAGACAATGTCCGAAGGGCTCCGCGAAAAAAAGGAGACTGAAGCAAGATGGCACCCTTGGGTGGGAAGTGGACCACGCATGTGTGGTGCATCTCCCAAAAGCTTTCCTTGAAAGCTGGGGAGATGCTTCCGCACGGGTTTAATGGGGGCCGATTTCACCCATATCTAATGACTGATGTCCTGCTTGTTCCCAGAGAATATACACACTTGTATGTAAGGCCAGGGATGGGAAGGGGGGGGGGGGGGGGTGGTAGGTAAAAGGGTGGTGCTGAAGATATCAGTATTGCTTGATGGCATGTCTAGTATTTCCCATACCACATCACTACTGCCCACCATCCCTAGCCTCTGGTGCTTCCTTTTCTCCACCTCAGTCATCAGCTTTTCCTTTCAATACATCAGTGTATTGCATTGCAGAATGATAGTTCCTTTCATCTGCATATAAGTGCCTGCCTTCTGTGGTGAAGACTCCCCTCCAGAGGAAATGGAGATAGGGGAAAATCCTGATAGAAGGGATGACACACAGGATTTCCAAAACTGACTTGGAAAAAACACAGTTATCGGCTGAGCTGAAGACAAGCCCCAGCCCAGGGGAGGAGTTAGGCTTCAGCACTGATTGGGCATGCCCAGGGGAACGACAGGGAGTGCTGGGAAATGAAGCCATTTTTAAATCCTCAGACAGGATTGACAGGGGAGGCAGCAAGGCTGGCAAAGGAGGCAGCAAGGCTGGCAAGGCAAGCAGCAAGAAACGAAGCAGACGAGAAGCAGCTTCCAGTGCACGTTGGTCTTCAGGAGGAACTTGGAATCAAAGGGGAAAAACGCTAGAACCCTGGGAGAAGGCAGAACCCTGGAACAGTAAGCCTTGGAGCCCAATATACTCTCAAGGAGATCCTTACTACACGGTAGAGCCTAAACGTGGGAAGGCTAGCAAACCCAGCTCTTGGAGAAAAGGTATTTTGTCTGGTGGCAAGCAGTGCTATAAAAGCCAGGAACCAAAACAGGAAAGAAGTTTTTCTGAGAGAAATTCCCCTAGCAGAAGAACTAGCCATAAGCCTCCTGAGTTTCTAGAGAGGAGAGAGTCCTGGAAGAAAGGTGCCTGTTCTTATGCCAACGTCTCTGATAAAGGTAAAGCTGAATTTCCTAATTTTAATGCCTTGCTGGAGAAACCCTTTTATTGTGCTGACCTCCCTAAGCCAAACTCTGCAACAGGAGCAGATAGTGAGTGGGGGAAGGGTGTGACCCTTACCGGAGACTATCAAGCAGCTAAAGAGCAGCTACAGGCTGAATTGCTTCTAAAAGAGTACTAGTGAGTACTTAGAATAGTTGACAGGAGAACAGAATGTATATATGAATATATGAGAAGGTTCACGGTGGGTTAGATGGTTTAATGTAGATGGTGACATTTGTTTTTAGATTCTCCACAACAGACTCCTTTCGTGGAGTGTAACGCGAGGACGTCAAGAGTGTGAGGCGTGAGGAGAATTGTTCGGGACAAATTGAAACCCAGATGAACTAGCATAAAAAAGAAAAAAGCTAAGTTTGTTCTTCATCTGAACTGTCCTCCATAGGATTTTAAAGCACAGTTATTTATTAGAATTATAAAAGAGTGAACATAGGTGCAAAAGTATGAAAAATAACAAAAAAAGACATATGGGAAAACCCGGTAGTCATTGATGTCAATAAGAGCGGCTAAAGTGATTACCATATGGTGCACAAGAAAGCGGCCTTGATCTGAGACTACATACGGGAAAGATATAAAGTTATACACATATAGACACTATTGGTTCCTCTATATATAGCCAACAGTTAAGAGTGGAGTAATTGTATTCTAACTCTAAAAGAGTTTCAGCAATTTCTGGAGCTAAAGTCAGGGAAACATAAGAAACCTGATGAAGAGAACAATTGCCTTAGCCCAGATGAATGTATGCAGATAGATAATGATGTGCCTACCTTGAGTTATGATCCTTGTGCAATGGATTGCTCTTTATATTTTAGAGAGTAACAGTGTAAAGAAGCATCTGGAGATGTATGAGAAGAATACAAAACGTTTGCTATACCTGTTGCCTAGCCGTGAAAGTTCACAAATTGTTTTCTCCTGTTTCTGTAAAGCCACGCTGTGAGGAGAACAGCTGTTACTGTGAGGCTGCAATAATCCCAAGCAACCACACGAGGCAAAGCTGAGTAGAAGCTACCGTGACTGTGTAAAGCTGAGTTAAAGCTATTTGATTTCAGTTGTTTTCCTGACCTCCTGATTTCACCTTTATGTTGAAAGTTGCACCTTTACGTTATGCACCTTTGAATTGTAATGCGTTGAAAATATCCCCAGAACAAATAAATTTCTTGCAAGCCTTATCACTCGAGTCACAACTACAACTTTCATCCCTAAAGGAAAAAAACAAGTGTACTATGAATCCCAGCATTCAGAGGGTTCAGTACCACCTTTATTCATAAGGGACATTAAATAAGGCCACTCCTGCCTGTAAGCTCTAGGGCCCAGGCAGGAGCGTCACACTTCATAAGAGGTTGCAACTTTTATTTCCACTTGACTATGCAAGATGTTCCAAAATCTCTGCTGTGAATCCCTATCACTACTGAAAATTCTCTAACTTCACCTGTAAAATATTTACTACCAGGATGAGAAGGCTCAGGGTAGTCCTTGTGGAACTCAGTTCTTCCATGGTATCCTTAAAGGGCTTTAGGACTTTCATTACCTATGTGATATTTGCCCAATCCTGGCAATGCAGGGAGCTTTTGATACCGATCTTGGTCTCCACTAACCTCTCCAGAATTTCAAAAGTGGTATTCCACCTACTGACAATATCCTGCTTGAGCTAGTGTGCAGGTGCCCCTTTTGCTTCCTCCTTCTCATGCAGTTCACATTCACCCTTCACACTGTAATGAAAATATCCTATTTTTTGGTACTTCTCAATGAGTTGCCTCAGGACAGGGCTGCTGCTTTCCTTGTTCTCCAGGCCTAGGGAGTCTGACAACTAGGCAAAGAACACATAGAAACATGAAGACAGAAAAAGACCACATGGCCTATCTAGTCTGTCCTTCGATATCAATCACTACAACAGTCCCCTTTTTTCCTTTAGAGATCCTCTGTGTTTGTCTCATGCTTTTTTGAATTCAGATACTGTCCTCATCTCTATCACCTCCATTGGGAGACTATTCCACGGATCCACCACTCTTTCCATAAAGAAATATTTCTGCATAACACTCCTGAATCTATCCCCTTTCACCCTCATCCCATGTCCCCTGTCAGACGGCTGCCTGGGTGAAAATCTTCACAGTCTTGGCAAGTGCATATATCTATATGATTTGCAAGGGATTGTGGGCAATGTAGTTCATTCACAACAGACACAGCTGCTGACAATAATTTAGTTGTGCTCAAGTGTTAAAGCCAATAAGATATTTATTTATGGGGTTATTTCTCCCAACACAGATATGCTTGGTAGCACATAAATCAGGTTACTTGCTTCCAGTGTTTAACTTGGAAAAACAAAATCAAAATCAGGAAAACAACATTCAAACTTGTCAGGCATTAGCTAATGTTTTCTTAGCATATATCAAACAACAAACGAAAAGCCACAAAGAAAGACAAAAACTGTTCTTTTCAGGTTAACTTCTGATAACTTCCCACATAGATTCAGAAGTGATTTTCTCCTAGCTAACAAGCAATTAGGTAAGGCTCAATTGCTAGTAGTTATCCAGCTGAAACCCCTTAGCTAGCTTGCTTTCTACAGCGTGGCCAGAAATCCTACACAGGAGCTTTTCAGAGTAGATTAAAGAACAAGTTTGTATTTCTTTGTGATGGTTGCTGTACTTTATAACAGAAAATCACCAAAGGAGTTTGGACAGAGAGCAGTCCATATAAACACATTCTTCATCTGCAATCATTCCCCTTCTTCAACAAGCATGGGTTCAATATCATGGATTGGCACAGATGAATCTCTCAATGGAGCACTTTCAGGAGAATACTTGTTTCCCTGCTGTCTTTCAAGGTTATAGCTAGGGCATAGATCAGTGTTCATACCTGAGCTTCCATTGCTGTTAGAGTTCCTCTCTATATAGCCTGGCCAGTATGTAGTCCAGTTCTTATGTCCAGCCTTCCAATCCAGATCCCTGGACACTGGATCTCTCTTCACATACCTTCTGGCACAGGTCTTAGGGTCCCTTCCACGTGCAGCCGTCTCCCTCACAGGTAGCGTCTGGTGATTCCTAGCTCTGCAGCACCATTCCTCTGGCTTTCCCCAGTCCAATGGTGTATGCTGGCCCTTGAAATGCCTCCCAGTATACGTACTGCTCTGGACTCTTCTAGACCTCTCAAAGGCTTTTCTCTTCCTTCTTCCAAAGGGTTTCTTTCCCTCTCTGTCCGTCCGGTTTGGCTTCTAATGATCCTTCAGATGAAACTGATGATCAAACTCAAGCTGATTCTCAGGATAATGAGGATGATTCTCTGTAGAATAAACTCTACCTTTATTCTGCTTAGATGAGTGCTCCTCCCTAATACAGCGCAGCTGTGCTGAATCAGGCCTTGCCCTTTGAGATGAGTGCTTAGGGATTACCTCATAGCCCTCCTGATTGAACACACGTTTCCCCACTTCAGCTCCTCTAATGGCTGCTGGAAACCTGGTGCATTCTGGGACTGGTAGTCTTTTATGGGAAAATTCTGTTTTCTTATTTCTACCAGAACTGACAGGTTGCTTGTTCAGAGTCACTTCACCTTTTCTATAGCTCCTTCTTGAGCTATGATAAGCTTCCTTATCACACCCCTCGTAGCAGAGCTTGCTTTCAATTGAAAGAGGTTCTCCTCCTATGCATTTATGCCATGAAGGTATTAAAACATCTCAATCATATCACCTCTATCCCACCTTTCCTCTAAGGTGTACATATTAAGATCTTTAAGTCTGTCCTCATATGCTTTATAATGAAGACCACTGATCATTTTAGTAGCCACAATCTGTATTGACTCCAGCCTGTTTATATCCTTTTGAAGGTGCGGTCTCCAGAATTGCACACAATACTCCAAATGAGGTCGCACCAAAGACTTATGCAGAAGCACTATCACCTCCTTTCTTCTGCTGGCCATTTCTCTCCCTATGCACCCAAGCATCCTTCTAGCTTTTGCTGTCACCTTTTCTACCTGTTTAGCTACTTTAAGATCATCAGACACAATCATGCCTAGATCCCGCTCTTCTTTAGTGGACAAAAGTACTTCACCCCCTACACTATATCGCTTCCTTGGATTGCTGCAGCCCAAATGCATGACCTTGTATTTTTTAACATTAAATCTCAGCTGCCAAATTCTAGACCATTCTTCAAGCTTAGCTAGATTACCCCTGATCTTATCTACATCTTCCTGGGTGTCTACTGTATTGCAGATTTTGGTATCATCCACAAAGAGGCAAACCTTACCCGACAGCCCTTCCGCTATATCACTAACAAAGAGGTTAAAAAGAATCGGACCAAGGACAGATCCCTGGGGCACACCACTGGTAACATCCGTCTCCTCACAGTGAGCTCCATTTACCTGTACGTTTTGTCGCCTCCCACTCAACCAATTTCCAATGCAAGCAGTAACTTTAGAGTCCATCCCTAGGGTGTTCAGTTTGTTTATAAGTCACCTCTGAGGAACGGTGTCAAAGGCTTTACTGAAATCTAAATACACCACATCTATGGCTCTCCCTCAGTCCAACTCCCTGGTAATCCAGTCAAAGAAATCAATCAGATTTGTCTGACAAGACCTGCCTCTGGTGAATCCATCCTGCCTGAGATTCTGTAATCTGCTAGACTCCAGAAACCTCACTATTTTCTCTTTCAGCAGCATTTCCAATAATTTACTCACCACCGAAGTTAAACTAACCAGTCTGTAATTTTCAACCACATCCTTACTTCCGCTTTTGTGTAAAGGGACCACATGAGCCTCTCTCCAGTCCTTTGGCACCACTCCCAACTCCAACGAGGCATTGAAAAGGTCAGTCAGTGGAGCTGTTAGAACGTTTGACTAGATTGTAAGCTCTGTTGAGCAGGGACTGTCTCTTACATGTCTGTGCAGCGCTGCGTACGACTTGTAGCGCTATACAAATGCTCAGTAGTAGTAGTTCCCAAGTTCCCTCAGTATTCTAGTGTGTATCCCATCCGGTCCCATTGCTTTGTTTACTTTAAGTTTAGCTAGTTTCTCATGAACACCGTCTTCTGAAAATTGTTCAAGATGCCCCTCGCTTCTCTTCCTGTTTGTGGGTGTTTTCCGAGGTCCTGCTCCATGCAAAGCATCAGATCCCATGAAAGCTCCCCTCTTCACTGTCTTAATCATATTCATTCCACCATCTGTTACAAAGAAACCTGGAAGCACGGTGCTCTGTTTGCGCCCTATCTGCCATCCTTGCAGCATTGCCCTTATTTCTGCTAAGATATGAGTCTATGTCTGGCTACTATTCATCACTGGTGCAGCTCAGCCCACCAGTACCCTCTACCTGTTGCTCCCCTGTAATACCTACAGCCTCATCCAGTTGTCACCAGTGTTTTGTCAGAGAGAGGGAGGCATGTGTAGAGTTCTGACTAGTCCAGATATCAAGTAGTAAAATGCATGCTATTATCAACCTCTGCTTTTGCCAGCTCTGCTTGCAGCTGATTATACAGGCTAGTGACCATATGCCTACTAAATGTTGTTCTGCAGGTCACTTGGTAATCTAAAGCTAAGATAGGCAGCAGCCTCTTAACCCAACTTTATCAACCATCTTCAGGGGATAGTCATCCAGGGATATTACTGCTGCCTGCTACGTTCCCCATGACAGTGCTCCAAATATCACTCCACCGCTTCCCATGGTGACTTGCTTTGATGCGCATTGGGCCTGCTGCAATGCCACCTGACTGGGCGAAGAGGCTAGGGGCTCTGCATGAGAAAAGGATTTAATTTTCCTGTACCTTTCCCATCATTGCTATTTTCACTCCTGTTTTAGCAAATTATGCCAAATTACCAGGCCAATTACCAAAAAATCTAAACAATCAATTCACACAATTCAATCAATGGTGTATCCTCCACACACTCCAACAGCATTTCCTCCACAACACAGAGAAGGCACCATTTAGGTGGAGAATGCACAGAGTGTGTGCGATAGTGAAAAAAGAAGGAGTATATGAAAGAAGACAGTTTTTATGAAGAGTTTATGTGACATTCTATGTGGTATGTGGAAGGTATGATAACTGTGAATGGATAGCACTGAAGAAAATTTGTGAACACATTACAGTTGCAATCAGCAGTGGACGTTACAGTAAGAATTTAATAATGTCAGATGCGTGTATTGTATTTGGTGAAGGAGTGAATAATGACATCACATTGGATGTGTGCTTAGTGGAGACTTTGTGAATATTAGAATGGTGAATAGTGATCACTGCCACACAATATCAATTTATGTGATGTGATTTGATATATACCTGGTACATGTGCTGTGATGTGGTTAAGAATAGTGAACATGAGTGTATTAGTGCAGTATATAACAGTTGAAATAACGGTGCTATCTGACAATAGTGAGGAATGCTGAATGTATTAAAGATGATAGTGAAAAGTATTATATTTATGAAGATAATGATGTATTGATGTTGATGATAGGGTTATTAATATCTATGGTATTTATAGAAGCTTAATTGTGATTGGGGCAGTTCATTATTATTGATGAAAGGGTTATCTATATGTATGAAGGTTTTATTGTGATTGGGGAATCCCATAGTTATTGGTCATAGAGTATTATGTGTGCGAGTATGAATGTTTTAGTGTGTGAATGGGTCTGGTGAATTTATATTGTTTGTGTATAGTGGCCATATATATTTTGTAGACATCTCTATTGTACTATTTTAATGTTATATGATAGAATACATTTTCTAGGTGTGTTTGACCTTTTTTTAGGTGTATATGTTACCTTTGTGTGAATTGATTAGCAAATTATGCTGCATGCTTCTCTCTACTAATGTGCTTCCTACAGTGATTATGTTCTCCATACCACTGGTTCTCAAGCACTTTAAAATGCATCCACACCTGTGAGGTTTTACAAGACTTCCCCCTCTGCTTCTTTGGGAGGAGGGGGCTGTTGCTGCTGGACCTGTGGCTTGGGGGCAGAAGAGAGGATGAAAGGCCAGTGGCATCAGGGCTAGCCTGTCCACTAGGCGAACTAGGCGGTCACCTAGGGTAGCAGATCCTAGTGGGCAGCATTGCTAACTCCCCCTTGAGAAGAGGCAGCTGAACTGCAGCTTTAATGCCATGGTGGGCTTTAAAATGCTCGCACGTGTACACGCAGTTCTGGCCTGCCAAGCCTGCCCCTCCAAGAAAGCTGCATCGGAGGGGGGCATGAGCGGTAGGCCATGAGTATGCATGCACTTGGGCGCTTTAAGGCCCAACACAGGGCTGAAGCAGCAGTTTGACCACCGCTGCTTCAGTGAAAGAAGGGGGGTGGCATGGCAGGATGGACAGCAGCAGTCTTGGGGTGGGGGGCCCGGTGGGTCTGCCTAGGGTGGCAGAGACCCTCGGGCCACCACTGAGTGGCATCTTTCCCACTCTCTGTCTTCCCCTCTACTTGTGGGGTGCTTTTGGCCTTGGCACTGCCACTATCACTTTCTACCTAATCACCAATTACCGTGGTAGCAACAAGCTCTTCAACATGCTCTTCAGCCAGTAAACTTTCAATATTTGATGATTCATATGCAAATCCCTCCCATGTGAATTCCTCAGATTCTGTATCAGGGAAGACCATCTCTACACATTATACAGCAGGGAATAAGTGTGCGCCTGATACTCTGCTCAGTCGCCTTCACCTGCTTTCTCTTGTGTCCCCTTCCTTTATCCGCTGTGGCGATGACACCAGACACCTGCTCTTTCACAGCTGCACCAGAAGCTGCAACTCTTTCTACTCTCCTTTTAAAGATCTCCCTCTTTAGCTTTGTTGGCAGATGTGAGGAGCCCACAGGAATTCCATGGGAATAGCCTGTCTTTTTATGCGTACTTGTGCCAGTGCTGCCCTTACCTTCCCTCCCTTCTTTTCTTCTATGACCATTTCATTTTCCAGATACCCCTTCCCAAGCATTATGATATGCTCAGACTGGTTTCCCAGTGCGTAGGGTCAGGGTCTTCCTGTCTTAGCGCCCTGTGTCGCCCCCTAGGTTTCTGCTGCCCTGAAGTACCTTCACTCCAAGTATGCTATGTCAGATACTGGCTCTAGTGTCACCCACCCCGTCTGGCACAGGCCCTGGTGTACCCAGTGACCCTGTATCCCTGCTCCCACTCTTCAACGGACTGGGGAAAGGAGGAAGTGTCTGCCAGGCTAATGCTCTTATTGGATTAGATTCCCAGCTCTTGGAGGCACAGACTGCCTGTCTTTTAGCACTCCACCCCACCCACTAGGCCGCTGTTCCCCTGGAGTACCGTCACCCTAAGTGTGCTATGTCAGATGCTGGGCCCAGGGAACAGATAGATCAGCGAGGTGCCCTTCCTTCCCACAGCATAGCTGCTGTTGCAGCCAATAGGTGATTCTATAATGGAACAGATAGGTTAGAAACAGTAAACTGTCCTTCTCCTGTGCTACTGCCTGCTTTGGAAGTGTTGTAGAAATCTGTGTGCACTAGTGCACACTTTCCACTAACGCATATCAGGGCCAGCCCATCCATTGAACAAGAATGTTTTTTGAGCAGGGCCCCGCGTTTCAGGGGGCCCCGCGCAAAGAACATTCTGCATAGGTAAATTTAAAAAAAAAAAAAAAAAAAGCTGGCCGCTGCCTCCGTGGCAGCGGCAGGATCGAGTGTCCGCGGGGCCCCCCTGCCCGGCAGAGCCCTCCCTCCCTGCATCCATTCCCTCTCGCGCTGGCTTTCAGATCCGCAAAGGGAGCCTTCGCGGATCTGAAAGCCAGCGCGAGAGGGAACGGATGCAGGGAGGGAGGGCTCTGCCGGGCAGGGGGGGGCCCCACGGAGGCAGCGGCAGCAGCCAGATTTTTTTTTGTTTAATTTTGCTGATGGGGGGAGGGGGGTTAGGACTGGCTATGGGCTGATGGGGAGGGGGTTAGGACTGGTAATGGGCTATGGGGGGGCTAAAACTGAAAATGGAGTGATGGGGGGTTAGGATTGGTAATGGGGTATGGGGGGGCTAAAACTGAAAATGGAGTGAATGGGGGGTTAGGACTGGTAATGGCCTATGGGGGGGCTAACACTGAAAATGGGGTGATGGGTGGGTTAGGACTGGAAGTGGGCTGATGGGGGGTTAGGACTGGTAATGGGCTGTGGGCTGATGAGGGGTTAGGACTGGTAATGGGCTAAGACTGGAAATGGGGTGATAAGAGGGTTAGGACTGGAAGTGGGCTGATGGGGGGCTTAGGACTGGTAATGGGTTGGGGGTTGCTAGGACTGGAAAAGGGCTGAGTGGAAGGGGAGGCTTGAACTGCAAATAGCTGATGGGGACGGGGGCTTGGAATGGAAATGGGCTGAGTGGAGGGGAGCTAGGATTTGACATGGGCTGATGGTGGGGCTAGAAAAGGACTAGAAATGTGCTGATGGGGGGCTGGGATTGGAAATGAGCTGATGGAGGGACTCGGATAGGACTGGAAATGGATGAGGGAGCTAGGATTGGAAATGGGCTGATGGGGGGCTAGGACTGGAAATGGGCTGATGCGGGGCCTAGAAGGGAGCGGATGCTGGGTGGGGCTGGAACTAGAAGGGAGCTGATGTTGGGGGAGGATTAGAATGGGATGGGGCTGGGAGAGTGAAATGGAGAGGGGAAAAATATTTTGTATGGGAGGGAAGAAAAATCTACAATTGGCCGGGTATTGGGAGAGTAAGTGGGGATTGAGGATGGAGGGGTAAAATTTGAGTGAATGAAATAGGAATGAGGAAGAGCAAAAGGAGAAAGATCAGTATGTTAAAGCAGATGTAGAGAGAGAATGGAAAAAAACTAGAAGAGAGAAGAAAGGACAAATGGACAGCAGACGATGGAGAGTAAGCAGAAGACACGAAGAAACCAGAAGAAAGTGGCTGGAGCAATTGCAACTTTAAAAAAATGCACAAAAGGTAGAAAGATATCTCTTTATTTTGAATTTATTACTGGAATATGTCAGCTCTGGGAAATGTGCATCATTAACGTCTGCGCTTTGTTTAGTACAAGAGGAAATTAATTTATAGTTTTATTTCTACAGTGTTGTTGTACATTCCAAGTTTGGCTTTTGGGGTTCCCAGTTTAATTATTGTCTTCCTGTTTCTAAATTGTGATTCCTTGTTTGGCGATGGTCTATGTTCTGCATGTAATTGATCTGAGGTATTCTGTTTATGTAATTCCTGTTTGACATTGCCACTTGTTTTCTTTCCCCAGTAGGTCATGTATTGTTATTCTCTGAAATGTATTGGTTTAATATTTGCAGTGTTGCCTTTTGATAGGTAGGGTCTGGTGCTTTGTGAATCCTGGTAGTGCTGTTATGATACGGCTGGTTTGCTATGGGTTCTAAATGGGCAGTGTTTGTAGTAGTTCCTAATGTGCCTGGCAGTTGGCACTGGATTACAGTAATGTAGAAATCGTTTAGTCTTTCTTTATCCATACACTCATTGAGAGGTATGTTTACTAAAAGTTAGTGTATGGTAACATTATGCAAATATTTATGCAAATGAGGATCTTATGCAAATGAGGCCCCACATCGAGTCTCCGCACATGACCCTGCACCCCCCTTGGGCCGCCCCTGACGCATATGGCAGTAAATGATTGCAAATAGGTAAATTAGGCCTTACCTGCTAATTGGCTTTCCTTGAGTTTCTCCATTCCAGTCCTGACCTGACCTTTAGGTTCTCACACCTCACTAGCAACTTGGAGAATGAGCATGTCAAACTTGATGACTGGCATATATGGGCAGCTGGTACCCCCTACCAATCCCAGTATCCTAAAGCAGACTCACAGGTGTAATCATTAAGAAAAGACAAGATATGGCATTCAAAATATATGAAAACATTTTATACACCCCAAAAGAACCTGGAACCAGACCTCCTCCTAATGAAGGAAGCAGCTTACCCCTCACACTTCATAGAGAAATCGTATGGAGAGAGGAAAGAACACTAAGACTGGTGCTGTAAAAAGAATGTACACCTTCAATGGACATAAGTCCTTACCCGTGTCTCTATCTATTCCTTCTTTTTTTTTCTTAACTTTAATTACAAGGAGAAGAACAGGCGCCCCAACAGGAGCCCCTATGCACTGATAGCTTCTGCCATCCAAACTGCCGGACCTTTCACAAATAGATGAACTTCTTCAGGACCAGGATCGCCATCATTAACTACAGTTTATAAATTGGGAGGGTCTGGGACTGGACTGGAGGTACTCAAAGAAAGCCAATTAGCAGGTAAGGCCTAATTTACCCTTCCTTATTGTCCCTCCAGTCCAGTATCAAACTTTGGGATGTACCATAGCAGTACTAACCTCAGGAGGGACACACAAGCCTAGTCTGGAGCATCGCCGAACCGAACCTCGCGTTCCCCACCACTTGGATATCCAGTCGATAAAGTTTCACAAAGGAATGTAGCGACGACCAAGTGGCCACCCAGCAGATATCCCCTGGCGAAACTAGGCTAGCCTCTGCCCACGACACGGCTTAAGTTCAGGTCAAATGAGTCCTTAACCCTTTGGGTTGGATCACTTTACAGCAACAGGATAAAATCAAAATAAACTTAACTAATTTCTCAACATACAGTGGGTTCACCCCTAAAACAAAGACATGGGAAGGGGTGGCCTGCACGGAGCGGCAGGTGCACCTACTCTTGCCATCTTACTGGGCAGACTAGATGGACCATACTGGTCTTTATCTGCCATCATTTACTATGTTACTATGACTTTCGGCCATAATAGATAGGCTGGTTTCCTTTACCCATCCTCAGACGCGGCCTCTCCCTTATGAGGCCCGCCAAACAGGACAAACAGACAGTTTGACTTGTGAAACAGTTCTGTCCGCTTCAAGTACCGCTGCAACATTCTGCACAAGACCAGGCGCCGGAGGAGTGGGTCACCTGCTCTTCCCCCGCCCCCAAAAACACCGGCAAAGTGACCGGCTGATTCAGATGAAAAATCGAGAGCACCTTGGGCAGAAAGGAAGGCACTGGCCGCAGAACCACCTTCTCCTTGGACATGGAGAGAAAAGGTTCAAGACATGGTAGTGCCTGAAACTCCGAAATCCTCCGGGCTGAGCAAATGGCCACCAAAAAAACTGTTTTCAAAGTCAAATCCTTCAGCATGCAATTACTTAGTTGCTCAAAAGGTGATTCTGTCAGCACAGACAGCACCAGATTAAGGTTCCAAGGAGTAACCACTGACTTCAAAGGGGGATGTACCTGCCTTACCGCTCTAAGATAGCGAACAACATCCGGATGGGCCCCAAGGGAAACCCTTGGACCCTACCGTCACCTGCACCCACAGCGAACTGCAAGCCTGTCTCTTCTCCAAATCCGCCTGCAGAAATGCTAGCACCTCTGGCACAGAAGTGGACAGAGGCCGATAACCACGCTCCATGCACCAGGCCTCAAATACCCTCCACACTCGGATGTATGACAGCAAGGTGGAGTGCTCAACAAAGTGGAAATCACTGGTTCCTAATAGACGTGCCTCTTCATCCAAGCCCTTTCAAGAGCCAGGCCATAAGCGAGAACCAATCCACTTGTGGCATCAGAACCAGCCCCTGTGAGAGGAGATCATTCTGAGAAGGCAACCGCCACAAACAAGCCACCATTAGCCAGACCAGATCCGCGTATCACAGTCTCCATGGCCAATCTGGTGCGATCAGAACCACCAGCCCCCAGTGCACCTCGATGCGTTGCATCACATGCCCTAGGAATACTCACAGAAAAAAAACATACAGCAGACCATCTGTGGGCCAACTCTGCACCAAGGTATCCAGTCCTTCAGACATTCAGTGCTTTTGCCTGAAGAAACGAGCCGCGTTTGTGGATGCAAAGATCACCATCAAATTCATGACTGGCGTACCCCACCACTGCACGAACCTCGCAAACACCACCTCGCTGAGCGACTACTTTCCGTGGTCCAGGTGAATCTGACTGAGATAGTCTGCTGTCACATTCTCTGTCCCGGCCACATGTGCTGCCGAGAGTGCCTGTAGATTGTCTTCCGCCCATTCTAGTAACAGGTCTATCTCGCTTTCGAGCTGGACACTGCCTGTGCCGCCCTGACGACTGATGTAAGCCACTGTGGTGGCATTGTGTGAAAACACTCTTACCGCCCTTCCTTGCATGAGGGACTGAAATTCTTGCAGAGCCAGGACCACCACTCTCATTTCCAACCGATTCATGGGCCAAGTACTCTCCACTGGAGACCAGCAACCCTGCACTATCTGGACTTCACAATGAGCCCCCCAACCCGAGAGACTGGTGTCCATTGTCAACAGAACCCATAGCGGGGTCTCCAGTGGCAGTCCCGCCAATAGCTTCTCTGGCCATTGCCACTACCGGAGCACTATTTGAGTGTCTCTTGGACAGGGTAATGACTCTGAACGGGTGACGCTGAGCTGACCACCTCCACAACAGTGCCCTCTGCAAAGGTCTCATTTGGGCCCAAGCCCAGGGCACCAACTCGATCAATGCTGCCATGGAGCCCAAGATCTGCAGATAATGCCACACTGTTGGAATTTTCATCCTGAGAAAAACTTACGTACCTGCTTCTGCTGGGTGTGCATCCACTCCACCAGCATGGACACCCACCCTGCCCGGCTGTTTGAAAATGGGCCCCCAGGTGCATTAAGTCCTGTGAAGAGCTCAGATGGCTTTTGGCAAAATTGACTACCAAGCCTAGACTCTGCAGAAATTCAACGACCCTTGCTGTAGCTTGCTTGCTCTCTTCTGTGGACTTTGCTCAAATTAGCCAATTGGCCAAGTAGGGATGTACTAAAAT
Source organism: Ichthyophis bannanicus (assembly GCA_033557465.1). Classification (NCBI taxonomy): domain Eukaryota; kingdom Metazoa; phylum Chordata; class Amphibia; order Gymnophiona; family Ichthyophiidae; genus Ichthyophis; species Ichthyophis bannanicus. The sequence goes on from CM066036.1 coordinate 618,323,704, forward strand.
CCCTGTACTAAAATCCCTTCCTGGAGAAGAGCAGCCATGACCACAACCACAACCACGACCTTGGTGAATGTGTGGGGAGCAGTTGCCAGGCCAAAAGGCAATGCTCAAAACTGGAACTGCTCTATTAGCACTGCAAACTGCAGAAACTGCTGATGTTCAGCCTGAATTGGAATGTGCAAGTAGGCCTCTGTGAGGTTGAGTGACGTCAGGAACTCCCCTTCCCTGACAGCCACAATGACCAACAGGAGTGTCTCCATATGAAAACGGGGCACCTTCAGACATTGATTTACATGCTTGAGGTCCAAAATGGGATGGAAGGAGCCCTCCTTCTTAGCGACCACAAAACAGAGTATCAACCATAATCGCACTGTTCGCGAGACACCTCCACCATGTCCTCCAACTCTTGCAGCCGTCTTAGGGTACTCCATATGGCCTCGACTTTGCAGGGAGCTTTGCAGGGGGATCAGACGAAGGCTTCCGCTAGAGGGCGGGCAAACTCCAGGGCATACCTCTCTCTGATGATTTTTAGCACCACTGATCGGAGGTGATCTGAACCCAGGCAGGGTAAAAGGCCAACAGCTGACCCCCCACGAGCACTAACCCTACCTGGGCTCCCCTTGCTTCTTTTATTTATTTATTTACATTTTCTTATATACCGCGCTATTTTCCATCAGTGCGGTTTACATGGAACATTTTACATACACATTTCAAATGACTTGATTTGTGTTTACAAATAACAGGAATAGGAACTTGGAAAGAAACAGGGGTAACTATTTACATCTGTACAATGCGAATTGATTGGACATTTGCGTAGATTTGCCTAGCTGGATGGTGAGTGATCAGTGGTGCTGTCATCCTGGTAATGTAAGAGGAAGAGGTAATGTTTCACGGCTTTTCTGTGCATTGTGTCATCTTGGCTGAGGAGGAGAGTAGAACTCCCATCCCATTCCACAGAACCCCCAAAAGGCTTGACCCCAGGAGTGAAATCTACCCCTCTGGTAAGGCGCAAAATGCATCACGCAGAATCGCTGGTAATCCCGCGGCTGTCCCCTAGCCAGCACCAATAAAAGCAGTGGCTTCTGCTTATCCTCAGGGAGCCTACCTCCTTTAGACTCCCCCATATCCTTAACCAACTTATCCAGCGCCTCCCTGAATAGGAGCTTACCCTTAAACGGCAGCTTACTCAACTGGGATTTGGAAGAGACATCTGCCGAGCAATTACGCAGCCAAAAGTAGCAGCGCACGGCCACTACTGATGACATGAGGTCATAGAAGGCACCCATCAAGTAAGACGCACCACATTCCAGCTTAACCGCCTCCGGCAGTGGAGGATGGCCTCACCAGCACTCTCCAAGATCCCCTGCGCCCATCGCAAACATGTCCTAGCCACAAACGCGCCATAGATGGCTGCCTGCAGGGACAGAGCATTGACATTGAACACCTGCTTCAGCAAGATTTCCAGCTTTCTATCCTGCACATCCATCAGTGCAGTACTGCCTTCCATCGGAATAGTGGTCTTTTTTGTAACTGCCGAGATTGCTGCATCCTTTTCCTGATCTAGTAGTGGATAGAGATGTGCCGTGGTCCGCACCCCCCTGAGACCAAACTCTTGGACGTCCCACTCATCTTGGATCATCTGCAGAAACACCACCTGCGTCTTTCTGATTGCCTGAGAGGATCCTCCAGTGGCTTCTCCTTCTGGGGAATCCCAGCAGCCATGTTCAGCATGTTGAAAGACTGGGACATGAACGCCATCAATTCTTCCCGGTGGAATACGTGCATAATATGCGATTCTTCTTGCAGTATCTCACCTTCCTCAAGCTCGGCCGGCTCGACACCCAGGTCTGCCTCTGTGTCCAGGTCTCCCACTTCCTTGGAGTGGAGAGAACCCATATCCTCCCAAGGGTCCATGTCCAGACACCGGCAGCTAGGGCCTCGTTCCACCTCTGCCACTGCCCCAGTGAGGGTCTTGAGCAGTCCTCTCTTTCTTGCATGCGCAGAGAACTTTCTAAAAGCTTCTAGATAGGTAACTGAGGAAGTTACCACATGGGCTCAGTTGGTGACATCACTCAAATGTGAGGACTTCTCTGTGGACAAGCAGGACGACAATCTGCTTTCTTCAAGCTGGTCTTTTTAACAGTATTTTCATTTCTCCTTTAAAGCCTCAGCATCCCTTCCTCACTCCCTCAAAGTCACACACAACATGGTTCTCTGGGGCTTAGGCAGGCCTATATTTTCCAGTCCTGCTGCAACATCACGATCCATGGAATTTGCATAACTCAGGCAGGGACACGTTACTCTTATCTGCTGGTCAAGGATTTGCTATATGATTTGCTGAAGAGCCTTGTGCTGCTTGCTATCACCTTTCCTTGCCCTTCTTTAGGTTCCAGATTGGCTCCAGTATGTCTGGCTGCGTGCATGTGTGCACACCCATGACAAAAGACAATTTCACGAATGCCAGTTTTGAAAAATTTTCTGAACATCTGCATTTGGTTAGTTGGATCTGGAACTAATCAATTTGGCTATTTTCATCAATTTTCTCATTCATATGAAAACTAATGCATATGCCTAGTGAGCACTGACCTGCACTGTACCCTGTCCCTGTCATTCCAGGGAGCTGTGTCTGGAAATCAAACCTGGATCTAATCCATGTAGCTCACAATACTGTTGCTGGACCATCAGAGCAGTCTTTTTTTTTAAGATTATATTTTCAAAAGAATACACAAGCAGTACACCAAACCTGCATGTTGAGCTGTAATCTTCTGAAAACAGATACAAGAAAAGAAAGGGCCAAAGGTTTTTCTACCACTAGAAATCATTAGTACCAAAATGAAATAAACAGGTGCAATATATAAGTACTGTTTGTCAAAGAGTGACATTCTTACATTTTTATTGATCTCCAGCATTCCCATCAAAGACAGTGGTAAAATTTTGAAAACAGCAAGGTACAGGAGTCCAGGCTGTTGCCTGCCAGCCTGAAGAACAGAAAGTTACATTACATCAGCATTACTAAGAAAGATCACTGAAACTTGTGCAATTCATACTGCCACTGCTCCTCCAACTTTATATTAAAGGCATTAGTTGGTCAAAGAAAAATTATATCTGGATGCAGTATACATACGTACCACTGCTTTATAAAACTCTAGAAAATTTATGTTTTTTTTTTCTTTGACCCAGCAGGTTCCTCTTCCTCTTCTGTGTTCCTAGTTTTATTTTATTTATTTAACAGGTTTTTATATTATAACTTATATATTTATACTGTAACTTAAACTTGGTAATGTACATTAAACAGGGATATTGATAACTTGGATTTTTCTGAGGCAATGGAGGGTTAAGTGACTTGCCCAAGGCCACAAGGAATGCTAGTGGGAATTTAACCCTGGTCTCTGGCTTGGTTCCCAAGTGCTCTAACCATTAGGCTACTCCTCCATTCCTGAAACCAGTCTCTACCGAGCAAAATGCACTCATTCACAGATACCAGGAGCTTACTCACTACTTTATAACTTTTCCACTGTACACAACTCAGTGCTGAGCTGGCCAGGTTATATATAATTGGTAATATTATAGTCATTATAGGCATAAACATCAAAGATTTGAGTAAAACTTCCAAAAACATTCAGTCTCAGTACATATAAAATATATTCAAGTATATGCTATGCCCTACTCCTGGCATTTGCTCCTCCCAACCCCCCCCCCCCCTTCACAGGCAGAAAACCCTTTCTGTCTGCCCATGGGAGATCCAATCTCCTGTGGGTAGGAGGGATCCTTGCCGCGATCAGAGGTTAGATGCAGCAGACAGCCTGTGGGGATCTGGATCTGATCTGATCTACGGGTTGTCTGCTGCATTTAGCTCCTGATCATGGCAAACATCCTGCCAGCGGGAGATTTGATCCCCGTGGGCAGAACAAGAGGGGAAGCATAAGAACATAAGATATGCCATACTGGGTCAGACCAAGGTCCATCAAGCCCAGTATTCTGTTTCCAACAGTGGCCAATCTAGGTCATATGTACCTAGCAGTTTCCCCAAAAGACACAGGTTCCACAGTGCTTGTAGTGGGTCAAGCATTGATATCCTGGGTCCCTTCTTAATAATGGTTTATGGACCTTTCCTCCAGGAACTTGTCCAAACCTTTTTTAAACCCAGCTACACTAACAGCCTTTACTATATCCTCCGGTAACAAATTCCAGAGTTTGATTACACGTTGAGTGAAAAAATATTTTCTTTTATTAGTCTTAAATAGTTTACCCTGTAGCTTCATTGCATGTCCCCTAGTCTTTCTATATTCTGATAACGTAAACAATCGATCTACGTTTACCCGTTCCACTCCGTTCATTAATTTATAGACTTCTATCATATCTCCCCTCAGCCGTCTCTTTTCCAGGTTAAAGACTCCTAACCTTTTTAGCCTTTCTTCATAGGAGTATCCTTCCATCCCCTTTACCATTTTGGTGGCTCTTCTCTGAACCTTTTCTAATAACGCTATATCCGTTTTAAGATACGGCGACCAGAATTGCACACAATATTCAAGGTGCGGTCTCACCATGGAACGGTATAGAGGCATTATAATATCTTTTGTTTTATTTTCCATTCCTTTCCTTATGATACCTAGCATTCTATTTGCTCTCTTGGCCGCCGCTGCCCAGGGCAGCAGAGAGCTGTGATCAGAGCTTTCAGGAAAAAAAAGGAGAGGAAGAAAATATTTAAAGGGACATTACCTTAAAAATAAATGTCAAAAAAAGTACAGATGATGGGTGAATGGAGGGCAGGGGTTGGGAGTGCTGGAGGTAAGGAGAAGGGGGGTGAGAATCTGGATGAGAGTGGGGAGGGGTTGAAGTGGGGAGGGAAGAGTGCAGGTGGAGGTTAAAGGGATGAATGCACGGGGACAAAAATGACAAGTTCTATATGCCCCCCCCCGAACATACACGCAAGCACATCACCCCCAGACTACACACACAGGGGAGGCTGTATAATGAGGTGGAGTGAGGCAGCCACTTCAGGCGGCAAAGTTTTGGGGCTGGCAAAAAATACTCCCAAAACAGCCGCCTCACTCTGTCTTCAAATGTTTAAAAACAAATTGAGTGGCCAGCTGCTGCCGCTTCTTGGCAGCGACAGAATCCGCTCCCCCTGCTGCTGCCCCAGATCAGAGGACACTGGGGCAGCGGCTGAGAGCTCTCAGTTGCAAAAACAAAAACCACCCTACTTCTGGGATTTTCAAGCCTCTGTCAGCTTGTAGGTCCCTGCTAGTTCCACCCTGCCTCTGAAGCGAAAAGTATCATCGGGGGGGGGGGGGGGGGCACCCAGCAGAGCCTTATAAGCATACCGGTGACACGAGCCTGTGATTTTGCTTTCCAGTATTATTTTTTTTATCAACTTTGAAATTAAAATAAAAAACAATCCCGAAAAGCAAAATCGCAGGCTCTTTTGTCACCGACATGCCTGTAAGGTCCCACCCTCTCTGATGACGATTTTCGTGTCCGGGGAGGGGTGGAACCAACCGGGATTTACAAGCCGCAGAGACTTGAAAATACCACGCTTTGGTATTCCTGCCACTAAGAAGCATCAACGGCGGCAGGAAGGAGGGGGAGAGGTAAGAAAAATGGCTGGATAACGGGGGGGTGGGGGGGGCAGGAAGACAAATGCTGGACAACAGGGGAGGGGGAGATATACATGCTGGACAACTGGGGGAGCAGGAGGACAAATGCTGGACAACAGGGGAGGGGGCAGGAAGACAAATGCTGGACAACAGGGGAGGGGGCAGGAAGACAAATGCTGGACAATGGGGGGGGGGAAGAAGGAAGACAAAAGCTGCATATGGGTGGGGGGGAAGCAGTACGACAAATGCTGGATAGGAGGAAGACAACGGGGGGCACGATGACAAATGCTGGACAAAGAAGAGGGGGCAGGAGAACAAATACTGACAATAGGGGGAAGCAGGAGGACAAATGCTGGACAACGGGGGGAGGAGGACAAATGCTGGACAACGGGGGAGGGGGCAGGACGACAAATGCTGGACGATGGGGGGAAAGAAGGAAAACAAATGCTGCATTCGGGGGGGGGGAAGGGAAGCAGTAAGACAAATGCTGGTTAGGAGGAAGACAAATGCTGGACAGATGGGAGAGCAGAAAGACAAATGCTTTATAACGGTGGGGGAAGCAGTAAGACAAATGCTGGACAATAGAGGGGGGGGGGAAACAAGAAGATAAATGCTGGACAAGAGCTGGCGCTACCCGGTAAGCTGGGTATGCATGACAGAAAGGTGCCAACGTTAGGAGAGTGTCATCGCTAGCCGCCCTCCCCTCACTCCCCATTCAGGATGGCCTTCAAAGTGCCGGTGGCTTAGTGGAGAGCCTGCTCACAGGACATGCTGCTTCCGCAGGCGGAAAGCTGTGAAAGGCCGCAATTGCTACTCACAGCTTTCTACCCACGGGCAGGCTCTCCACTAGGCTGCCGGCACTCCAAAGATCATCCTAATTGGGGAGTGGGGGCGGGAGGACAGTGTCGGCACCCTCCTAATGTCGGCTCCTGCAGGCAGGCTCTGTTTCTCAGGGCCACAGTCACAGCTTGCACAGAAAGGTGTGGGAGGCAGAGATCGTAGCCCAGAGATCAGAATCTGCTTGGGGGGCAGCATGTCCTGTGGGAAGGGGCTATACAAGGCCAATTGCACCCTAAGTCTCTGGGCTGAGATCACTGCTTGCACAGCCCCTGTCAATGGGACATGCTGCTCTGCAGGCAGGCACTGCTCCTTGTACATACAAGGGGTGGACATGAAGGGACATTGGGAGGTGGACATGGATGGGCACAGTAAGTCAGAAGGGAGAAGCCAGGGAGGAATAGGGAGGCAGCGATAATAAGATTGAGGTGGTGAACTAGGGAGATAAAGGAAGATACTGGACATGGAAAGGGGCAAAGGGAGAAGCAAGGAGGGAGAGATGGAGTGGTGATGTTGACCAGGGAGTTATAGGGAGACTATGGGAAAATGCTAGACTTGGGGAGGGGGACACACAGGGGAGATGCTGGACATGGGGTAATAAGGGGAGAAGGAGATGCAGGACATGGGGGTGAGAGAGGAGAGAAGATGGACATGGGGTAAACAGATTGAGAAAGAGACAGAGAGATGCTAGACATGGGAATAATAGAGAAGGGATGGTATGGTATGGAGATGGCATAGATACTGGTTGCAGGGGAGATAGGAAGAGAGAAGGCAGACATGAAAGGCAAGAGAAAGCAGAGGTACCGGATGGAGGGAAAGAGAGCCAGAGAGAGAGAGAGAGATGCTGAATGATGGGAGGAGAGATGTTAGACATGGAGGAGGGGAGAGGGTGAACAAAAGACGGGGGAATAATGGACCAGGGAAGAAGAGCTGGGGAAGGTTGAAAAGCGGTAGGGTGAAAGTTGAAAAGCGGTAGGTAGATAGCGTACAAAAGAGGGAGATCAAGAACTGGATAGTAAGGAGTAGTGAAAAATAGGTGGACAGAGAGAAATAAATGGAAGAAAGCTGAAAGGAAAAAAAATTAATATCCAAGATGGAAGGAAATGAAGAAAATAAAAGGAGAGACAAAAATGGCAAATTGACTAGAGAATGTAGAAAGAAAGCTAAGAGAAGACAGAGGAAAGTAGAAGCCTTAGATTGGGACCAGCATGATCAGAGAATAAAATGGTCAGACAACAAAAGGTAGAAAAAAATAATTTTATTTTCAATTTAGTGAATGGACTTTGCGCTATTTTTATATTTTACACAGTATGGAGAACTGCATCTCTTATTTCTACTACTACTACTACTAGCATTTGTATAGCGTTACAAGTCGTATGCAGCACTGCACAGACATGTAAGAGACAGTCCCTGCTCATCAGAGCCTACAATCTAGTCAAGACAGACAACACAGAAAGTGTAGTTGCTCACCTGTAACAGGTGTTCTCTGGGGACAGCAGGAATCAGTCCTCACATATGGGTGACGTCGGCACCAACGAAGCCCTCGCAGAAGCATCCACCCAGCTTTCAAAGAATGCCTTTGGGAGATGTCACTACGCATGCGCAGTCCCCTTCCTGCCCCAGGGTGCCATCTTGCTCAGTCAGATGTCATAGCTAAAAGACAGCAAAAATAAAAGATGGTACAGCAGCAACTCCAAGAGGAGGAGGGAGGGTTGTGAGGACTGATTCCTGCTGTCCCAGGAGAACACCTGTTACAGGTGAGTAACTATGCTTTCTCCAGGAACAAGCAGGAAGTTAGTCCTGACACATGGGACTCCCTAGCAACAGGTATCTGAAAGCCCATAGCAAAAACAGGGCTCCCGCGAGGGGAGCCGCAAGCAGCAGCAATTGAGTCCATGCACACAGACCACAGTAGGACCCCTGTGTCCGATGAAACCAGCACTCCAATAGCCTCAACACAGAAGAGTCGGAGGGTAGGAGTTGCTTAAACCCTGAGAAGGTTATGGAGCACAGTCTAGCTGAAGGCACTGACCCATCGGGACTCTCTCTCCAGGCAGTAATGGGCTGCGAAAGTATGGACTGAAGAACAGGTGGCAGCCCGGCAGATGTCCACCATCAGGACAGAGTGCAAGTTTGCCACCGAAGTCACCATGGCCCGGACACGGTGCGCTGTGACACGGCCTTCCAGTGGGAGTCTCGCCTGCCATTAAGCAAAGGTGATACAGTCCGCCACCCATGTGAACAGCGTACACTTGGTTACCGCCTCCCCAGCAGAGCAGGGAGGTGTCCGTGGTGAGGAACCTCGAGTGGCTGGGAGTCTGGAAGGGCATGCCCGCTTCTAGTTGTTGGGGTGACTGCCACAAGACCAGGAAATACACCAACTGGTGGGTCACCACAACCCTGTCTCGGAGGCGGCCTGTGGCCTGAGATGACTGGTCCCAGAGACACCACTGTGCCGCCCTCATATGGAGGAGAGTGTCTGGGGTGACGTGGACTGTGGAAGCCATGTGCCTGAGGAGACGCCAGGCAGGCACCGAGGGATGGTGATGTATGTCTCGAGCCAGAGATCTGAGACGATCGGCCCGGTCCTTGGACAGGAAAGCCTTCACCTGGAGGGTGTCAAGCTTTGCCCTGATGAACTCCAGGCATTGTGTCGGGAGGAGGTGAGACGGGGTAATTTATGACGAAGCCCAAGTGTTGCAGAACCTGGTTGGTGTGGGCGGTGGTCTGCTGCACCTCAGAGGCTGTGCCTCCCATTCTGAGCCAGTCGTCCAGGTAGGGAAACACAAAGACCCCTTGGAGCCTAAGGAAGATGGCCATGACCGCCAGGCATTTCGTGAAGACCCTTGGGGCAGAGGCTAGGCCGAAGGGAAGCACCCTGTATTGAAAGTGTTTTCCCCCCTACCACAAACTGCAGGTATTGCCTGTGGTTGGGGTGGATAAGGATGTGGGTATAAGCATCCTTGAGGTCTAAGGAGCATGGCCAGTCTCCCTGCTGGAGGTATGGCAGCAATGTTCCAAAGGAGAGCATCTTGAATTTCTCCCTCACCAGGAGTTTGTTGAGGTTGCACAGGTCGAGGATGGGCCTTAGGCTCCTTGTCCTCTTTGCGACGAGGAAGTATTTGGAGTAGAACCCTTTGCCCTTGAGGTGGTGGGGCACCAGTTCCACCACTTTGTCCTCGAGAAGACCTGCCAACTCCTTCAGGAGAAGGTCCTGGTAGAGGGGAGACCTGAGGGGCTCTCCAGAGAAATAAGGGGGAGGTGTCTGAGTCAGGTGGAGGAGGTAACCCACTTTGACTACCCTCGGTGCCCAGGAATCGGTGGTGATGGGCACCTACCTCTAGGCACAGAGGGCCAGACGTTCCCCTGTGGGCTGCTGATCTCTTTGGGTTAGAGAGGCTATGCTCAAAGAGTCAAAATCTCCCCCCTGGCTGGGCCGGGGCCGGGGCCGGTGCCTGGAGTTTTGGAGCCTTCTGCTTATGAGGGCCATGCCCATGTCCTTTGGCCTGCCAACCCTGTTTGGGAGCCGGGGGAACCTGATAAGGTGGGTAGTTTCGGTAAGCAGCCCCCTTCCTCAGGTAACAAGGCTGTTACCCGAGCCCTTCCGTCGGGGATGGGCAATGGTCTTCTTGGAGAGCCTGGTCCTCATCATGAACTCGGTCTCCAGCTTGGCGGTCTTTTCAGTCATGGATTTGCCAAAGAAGTTCTCCCCTTGGCATGGGGCATCGACGAAATTGTCCTGAACCTACTGTTCAAGGTCGGATGACTGAAGCCAAGCTTGGCGGCGTGCACTGATGCCCGCTGTGGCTACCTGGGCTGCCAACTCGAACCCATCATAGGCTGCTCGAGACATAAATTTGGAGCACTCACGCTGCAAAGATTCCTCAGAGAGACCAGCCGAGAACCCGGTGAGGTCTCTCAAGTACATGCCCATGTACAGCTGGTAGGCCTGGACCTGACAGACGAGCATCGAGCCCTGGCAACACTTCCTGCCGAGGGCATCCAAGGTGAAGGCCTCCCTGCCTGGGAGCACCGAGGAGTGCATCTTCTGGCTTTTCAGTCGATGCATGACCGACTCCACCACCATGGAGTTGTGCGGTAGTTGTGACTCCTGGAAGCCTGGGCTCCAGCAGATCTGATACATCAAGTCGAACTGACTGCTCATCTCCGGCACCGATGCTGAAGTCTCCCACATGCGGAGCATGAGCCATTCCAGGATGGGAGGAATGGGCACCGTAAGTGATTCCCGAGGAGGGGCCTTGTACTGGAGGATCTCCAGCTTGTCCGCCCAAGGGTCCTCCTCCGACTCGGTCGGGAACGCCAGGGCCTTGGACATGTCATTGACAAAGTCCAAGAAGCCCATGTCCTCCGGCGGGGACCAGCTCCGAGGTTCTGAGACTGGGGAATTGTAAGGAACGTCACAATGGCGACGGGTATCAGGAGACTCCTCAACCTCTGTGTCCCATTCGGAGTACTCCGAGGATGACTCGTAGGTGGGCTGCTCATGGGCTTCGAGACCTCTGATGCCCTGCGGTCGACACCCAGTAGGCTCGCCAAGGATGACCGAGGTCCTGTCGAGCGGGATTCCGAGTGTGACCTCGGCTGAGGATCGGCTCGGTGTCCGGGGACGACTTGGACGTCGAATGCCCGGTGGTCGGGGCGGATGAACCAGATGTACCGGACAACAGCACCTGCTGCTGGTCCATGAAGGCAGACAAACTGTGCTCCAGGGTGGCCATTCTGGACTCCAGGCCAGAAGGTTCCACAGCCTTCGGCACGGGCACAGAGGGACTCGGGATGGGGAATCCTCGATGAGGATAGTGTCTGGGGACCGAGGCTGGTCTGCGGCCGGGTCCTTCCAAGGGACCTTGGCAGGTTCTCTCCTTCTCCGATGCCTCGGACGAGCGCCTCGGCCTGTGGGACCAGGCCCGGGAGGTTCCCGGCTGGTCGGAAACATCCAAGGATGCCGCCTTCGAGGGTTTCTTCTTCTTCCTGTGTTCCCTCGAGGGAGACCCCCTCTCTGAGGACTCATGACAACGCTCGGGTTCGGAGCGCTCCTCCTGAGATGTCGGGGCCTCAGACAAGGCCCTGGCCTTCGGAGGCATCAGAGATTCGGGGAAGAACTTATTATGCTGCTGCTGGTGGCTCTTCAGGGCCTTGCTGGACATCCTTTTGCAGAGACCGCAGGCCACAAGGTCGTGCTCTGGCCTGAGGCAATGGAGGCAGCAGTCATGTGTGTCGGTTAAGGACGTTATTTTAGAGCACCAATCATACTTCCTAAAGCCACTGGTAGCCATGGGGGAAAAAAGTACCCCTGCGAGGTTGAAGACTCTCTGGGCTGCCAGCGGGGGAAAAAAGGCATGAAGGTGCCAGAAGAGAAAAAGAACAAAGACTATAAAAATGGACTGAACTTGATGCCGAGGCACTGAGGATGGTAGGTGGGAAGAGTACCAGTGCAAGACCAGAGTCGAGTTGAAAAACTCGGGCGCAAAAAAATAAACTTTTTCTGGGAGAAAGTCAGACAGCGTCTGAAGGGCTCCGTGGGAAAAGGGAGACTGAGCAAGATGGCACCCTTGGGCGTAAAGGGGACTGCACATGCGTGGTGGCATCTCCCAAAGGCTTTCTTTGAATGCTGGGGGGATTCCTCCGTGAGGGCTCCGTCAGTGTCGACATCATCCATATGTGAATATGTGAGGACTGACTTCCTGCTTGTTCCCGGAGAAGGTGCAGACAGGGATAGAACAAGGTGGGGGGGGGGGGGGGGGAAGGTAAAGAAACAAGGAGATCAGGTCAGTCAAGATCCAAAAGCAGCAGTGAAGAGGTGAGTTTTCAACCTGGATTTGAAAAGGGTCAGAGAAGGTGCCTGGCATATAGACACAGGTAGTTTGTCCCAGGCATAAGGTGCAGCAAGGTGAAAGGAGCGAAGTTTGTTAGCAATAGAAGAGAAGGACACAGAGAAGCAGTTTGCCAGAAGAGCGGAGTTCCCGGGGGGGGGGGGGGGGGTGTAGTGAGAGATAAGAGAAGAAAGGTAGTGAGGAGCTGCAGAGTAATGCACTTATAGGTCAGCAGGAGAAGTTTGAACTGGATAGGGAGCCAATGAAGTGACTTGAGAAGAGGGGTAATATGGGCATGACAAGGCTACATATTTTTATTTTTACTTTAGTTGTGGTCACTTATTCTGTACTTGGTGAGGTTTGTGTTCTGAGTGTGTGGCTTGGCCAGGCATTCTGTTAACATGGAGTTTGTATGTAGTAATTTGAATTGTTCAGCTTTTCAAATAGGTATATAGATGTTGTAGGGAACACTGCAGCATTTATAGTGCTGCTTTTTTTCTGGGTAGGCCCTTTGTATGTTTTGGAAATTTATGCTAGTATGGTATATTTGGCTTTGTAGATCTTCGGTGACTTTATTAGGCTTTTATATTCATTCCCAATATGCCTGGTACTGGAGAATGTTTGCTGTTAGTGAGATGGCCAGAATCCGAATTTTTTTGTTTTTAATGTACTGAATTCTGTGGGTAAATGTCCTACTTCTGATCTGCACCCATTGTTGAGGGAGAGGTTTCTGTGGATGCAGAATATATATTCAAAAAGAAAAAGTGAGAACCATAACTCAGTTTATAACAAAATAAAATGAGTTATAATTTGGTGTTATAAACTGCGCTGTGGTTCTCACTTTTTTCTTTTAGTTCCTTGGTGTGCGAGCATCTTGCATTTCCTTGTTTTTTGCGGAATACATATATTTACGTTAACACCATGCTGGTCCAGTGTGCAGTTTCAAGAGTTATGTTGGGGTTGCCAAGCCCTTCTTGGTATTTATATTGGAGTGGGGGATGTTGTGTTGGGGTCACAAAGTCTCTCTTGTTTTTCAGAGGGTGGGAAGTGCTGTGTAGAGGCCACTGAACCTTTCTTTTTTTTACCAGAGGGTAGTAAGTGCTGTGTTGGGGTGCCAGGCCGCTCTTGGTTTTTGTGGAAGTGGGAGGTGTTGCATGGGTGCTGTTGAGCCCCTCTTGTTTGGCATATTTAGCAGCATGTTTCCTAAGCTCTGCACTTGTAACATAAGAACATAGGAAATGCCATATTGGGTCAGACCAAGGTCAATCAACATCCTCTTTCCAACATTAGCCAATCTTGGTCACAGGTACCTGGCAGGTTCCCAAAAAGGCACAGGTTCCACAAAGCTTGTCCCAGAGCAATCAGTGGATTTCCCAGGTCCTCTTTAATAATAGTTTATGCACCTTTCCTCCAGGAACTTGTCCAAACCTTTTTTAAACCCAGCTACATTAACAGCTTTTACTACATACTCTGGTAACTAATTCTAGAGTTTGACTACACGGGGCCATAGGCTAACTGCAAGGAGACAGTTAAAAACCTCTGTAGTTACCGCATTTCAACATGGCAAAAACGGCTGCCGGTGCAACTAAGGTCACCCACTAAGGTGGCATTAGTTGCACTCATGCTACTTGTGCTGAGCCAAGGGAGGAGTGGCCTAGTGGATGGGGCAAGTTACCTCGGGCCAGAGGGCCATGGGTTCGAATCCCGCTAAAGGACAACAACCTTGTGAAGGACTGGGGTTTCTAGTTCCACAGGTGCTCCTTGTGGCCTTGGGCAAGCCACTTAACCCTCCATTGCCTCAGATACAAAAACATAGATTGTGAGCCCTTCAGGGACAAGGGAAAAATATATATACAGTACCTGAATGTACACTACTTTGACTGGTAGAAAAACGCAGCATCCCCCATTAAACCTACCTGCCCAACCTGTAAATAGAACATGTAGATAGCATTCTAATCTTGTAAATAGTTGCCAAGCAATTCTGGTCACCACCATACATAGGTGACCTGATTGCTGAGCTTGTATATAGTTACCCTTGTTAATTCCAAGTTACAACACCTGTTCATTGTAAGTACAGTGCATATCCCACCTGCACTGCACAAGTTATTGCTACTTGTAAACCGCACTGATTCTAAAGAGAATAAATAATACTCACCTGTAACAGGTGTTCTCCAGAGACAGCAGGAAATAGTCCTCACATATGGGTGACGGTGGCGCCGACGGAGTCCTCGTGCGGAGCAAATCCCCAGCTTTCAGAGAAAGCCTTTGGGAGTTGCCATCACGCATGCGCGATCCCCTTCCTGCCCAAGGGTGCCATCTTGCTCAGTCAAATGACATAGCGAAAAAGAACAAAATATAATAATAACAGGACTGCAACTCCAAGGGGAGGAGGAAGGGTTGTGAGGACCGATTCCTGCTGTCCCCGGAGAACATCTGTTACAGGTGAGTAACTACGCTTTCTCCGGAAACAAGCAGGAAGTCAGTCCTCACATATGGGACTCCCCAGCTATAGGCTACCGAGAACCCATAGCTAAAAAAGGCTCCCTCTACGAGAGCAGAAAACAGCCACAACAGAAAACCAAACTAAGGGAATAGCACGCCGGTAGCCTAACACAGAGGGGTCGGAGGGCAGGAGTTGCCTAGACCTCGAAAAGGTTACGGAGTACAGCCTGACTGAAGGCACTGTCCCGTCGGGACTCCCTATCCAGGCAATAATGGGTTGCAAAAGTCTGACTCGAAGACCAGGTGGCGGCCCGGCAGATGTCTGGCAAAGGAACAGAGCGCAAATGAGCCACCGATGCCGCCATGGCCCTGACCCTATGTGCTGTAACACGACCCTCCATCGGAAGCTCGGCTGCCATGTATGCCCAGGCAATGCAGTCTGCTACCCAGGTGGACAGCATACACTTTGATACCGCTACCCCCAGCTTACTGGGGTTGTAAGATACGAAAAGCCTGAGAAGCCTTTTGATGCGGCCACGTACGCTGGATATAGAAGGCCAACGCTCTCTTACAGTCCAGGGTATGCAGGACTGACTCTGCCTGACTGGCATGCGGCCTGGGAAAAAAGGTAGGCAGAACCACCTACTGATTGAGGTGGAACGAGGAGACCACTTTTGGAAGGAACTTAGGGTGCGTGCAAAGCACCACCTGGTTCCTACAGAACCTGGTGGAAGATCTCTACGACACTAGGGCCTGAAGCTCACTCACCCTCCGAGCGGATGTGGGTGCCACCAAGAAAACCACCTTCCACGAGAGACAGCGTAGATGGCAGGTAGCCATCGGTTCAAAGGGCGGCCTAGTAAGCTGCCCTAACACCACATTCAAATCCCACTCGGTCGCCGGGGGTGGTCCAGGGGTTTCAAGAGAAGTAAGCCTCTCAGAAACCGAGAGACCAAGGGGTGGGTGGAGATAGGCTTCTCATCCACCGAAAAGTGGTTCACTGCAGGGGCACTGAGGTGCACCCTGACAGAGTTGGACTTGAGGCCCAAATCAGAGAGGTGGAGAAGGTATTGCAGAACCACCCCTACGCGGCAAGAGAAAGGATCTACCTCCTGCTCCTTGCACCACGACGCAAATCTGCGCCACTTCAAGGCGTAAGTCTGTCTAGTCGACAGCCTCCGCGAGACCAGCAAGACCTCTTCAATATTCTTTGGAAGGAGGAACGCAGCGAGAATTACCCTTTCAGCAGCCACACCATCAAGTTGAGGGAGCTGAGTTTGGGGTGTAGAAGAGAACTCCCCTCCTGAGATAGGAGGCGTGGGGAGGACCCCAAGGGAATGGGAGCCTCCACCGCTAGCTGCAGCAGAAGCGGAAACCAGGGTTACCTGGGCCATCGTGGGGCGATAAGGATGACCGAGGCTTTGTTCTGGAGAATCTTGAACAGTGTCTTGGCCACCAGAGGTGTCGGGGGAACGCATACAGAAGGTCCCCGGACCATGATATCAGAAACGCATCGGCGGCCAGCCTGTGTGGGTGGGGCTGCCTGGAGCAAAAATGTGGCAACTGGTGATTGTCCGGACTTGCAAGTAGGTCCATCACCGGCCGCCCCCAGGTCTGGAAGAGCCAATTGGCTACCCCGTGGTCCAGCTGCCATTCGTGGGGTTGAAGAATCCTGCTAAGCCTGTCAGCAAGCCAGTTGCCCTGGCCCGGCAGGTAGACTGCTCGGAGATGAATGCCATGCCGGGCTGCAAAGGAGCATAGGTCCAGGGTTTTCTGACACAGGGGACGGGACCCCGTACCATCCTGTTTGTTCACATAGAACATGGCCACCTGGTTGTCTGTCTGCACCAAGACAGGTTCGTGGGCCAGGAGCTGCCTGAAAACTTCCAGGGCTAGGCGGATGCCACAGAGCTCCAAGAAATTGATTTGTTGGGTCCTCTCGCTCGGAGACCATACACCCTGGGTGCGGAAACCCTGGCAATGGGCCCCCCAGCCCAGCAGGGATGCATCTGTGGTAAGGAGCCTCGTGTGCGGAGGAGCCTGGAAAGGCATTCCCACCTCCAAGTGCTGCGGTCTGAGCCACCAGGCCAGGGACTGTATCAGATGCCTGGACACTTTGACCCTGTCCCGGAGGCACCCTGTGGCCTGAGACCACTGATCTCTGAGACACCATTGAGCGGTCCACATGTGGAGGCAGGCATCTGGGGTCACATGGACTGTGGAAGCCATGTGGCCGAGGAGGCATAGGAAGTGCCTTGCGGACACTGCAGACCTGCAACTCACTTGTCCTGCCAGGGCCAGAAGCCTGCTTGCTCTGTCTGCAGGCAGATAGGCCTTTGCTTGAAGGGTGTCGATTCTGGCCCCAATGAACTCCAGCTGTTGAATTGGGGTCAGGCTGGACTTGGGGTAGTTGATTACAAACCCTAGGTGTTGCAGCACCTGGATGGTGCAAGTTGTGGCCTGGTGGACCTCGCTGCCTGAAGTGCCTCTGATGAGCCAGTCATCGAGATAGGGGAAGACAAAGACCCCTTGGAGCCTGAGAAAGGTGGCCACCACTGCCAAGCACTTTGTGAACACCCTGGGGGCCGAGGCCAAGTCAAAGGGGGAGAACCCTGTACTGGTAGTGACTGCCTCCCACCACAAAGCACAGATACTGCCTGTGGCTTGGGTGTATTAGGATGTGTGTATACGCATCTTTTAGGTCTAAGGAGCATAGCCAGTCTCCCTGGTGGAGTTAAGGCAGCAATATTCCAAGGGAGAGCATCTTGAACTTCTCCCTCACCAGGAATTTGTTGAGGTTGCGCAGGTCGAGGATGGGTCTGAGGCCTCCTGTCCTTTTGGCACCAGAAAGTACTGTCAGACAGCTGCCTGGGTGAGAATCTTCACACTCTTGGCAAGTGCATATATCTATATGATTTGCAAGGTATTGTGGGCAATGTAGTTCATTCACACCAGACACAGCTGCTGACAATAATTTAGTTGTGCTCTTGGGTAAAGCCAATAAGATATTTATTTATGGGGTTATTTCTCCCAACACAGATATGCTTGGTAGCACATAAATTAGGTTACTTGCTTTCAGTGTTAACTTGGAAAAACAAAGTCAAAATCAGGAAAACAACAAAATGAAAAGCCACAAAGCAAGAAACAAAATGTTCTTTTCAGGTTAACTTCTGATTACTTCCCACATAGATACAGAAGTGATTCTCTCCTAGCTCACAAGCAATTAGGTAAGGCTTAATTGCTAGCAGTTACCAGCTGAAACCCCTTAGCTGGCTTGCCTTCCACTGTGTGGGTCAAATCCTGCTTCAGGAGCTTTTCTGAGTAGATTAAAGAACAAATTTGTATTTCTTTGTGATGGTTGCTGTACTTTATAACAGAAAGTTACCAACGGAGTTTAGATAGAGAGCAGTCCATATAAATAGGATCCTCATCTGCTATTATTCCCCCTTGTTCAACAAGCATGGGTTCAATATCATGGATTGGCACAGATGAATCTCTCAATGGAGCATTTTCAGGAGAATACTTGTTTCCCTGCTGTCTTTCAAGGTTATAGCTAGGGCATAGATCAGTGTTCATACCTGAGCTTCCATTGCTGCTAGAGTTCCTCTCTATATAGCCTGGCCAGTATGTAGTCCAGTTCTTATGTCCAGCCTTCCAATCCAGATCCCTGGACACTGGATCTCTCTTCACATACCTTCTGGCACAGGTCTTAGGGTCCCTTCCACGTGCAGCCGTCTCCCTCACAGGTAGCCTCTGGTGATTCCTAGCTCTGCAGCACCATTCCTCTGGCTTTCCCCAGTCCAATGGTGTATGCTGGCCCTTGGAATACCTCCCAGTATACGTACTGCTTTGGACTCTTCTAGACCTCTCAAAGGCTTTTCTCTTCCTTCTTCCAAAGGGTCTCTTTCCCTCTCTGTCCGTCCGGTTTGGCTTCTGCTTCTGATGATCCTTCAGATGAAACTGATGATCAAACTCAAGCTGATTCTCAGGATACTGAGGACAATTCTCTGGATATCCAAGGTGATCATGAAGTTGGTCATCTGTAGAATAAACTCTACTCTTATTCTGCCTGGATGAGTGCTCCTCCTTAACACAGCGTAGCTGTGCTGAATCAGGCCCTGCCCTTTGAGATGAGTGCTTAGGGATTACCTCATAGCCCTCCTGATTGAACACACGTTTCCCCACTTCAGCTCCTCTAATGGCTGTTGGAAACCTGGTGCATTCTGGGACTGGTAGTCTTTTATGGCAAAATTCTGTTTTCTCATTTCTACCAGCACTGACAGGTTGCTTGTTCAGAGACACTTCACCTTTTCTATAGCCCCTTCCTGAGCTATGATAAGCTTATCACAGTACCTGAGTAGAAGCCCCTGCCCTGCAGGTGGTGGGGCACTGGTTCTACCGCCTGATCCTCGAGAAGACCTGCCAACTCCTTCAGAAGAAGGTCCCGGTGAAGAGGAGATCTGAAGGGCTCTCCCGGGCAGTAATGAGGAGGCACCTGGGTCCGGTGAAGAAGGTAGCCCTCCCGGACCACCTGCAAGCCACAAGCATCGGTGGTAATGGCTGTCCACTTGTGGGCATATAGAGCAAGCCGCCCTCCTGTGATCTGCCTGTCTCCTGTGGGAAGAGGGGCCATTCTGTAGGAGTCAAAAGCCACTGCCAGGCTGGGCCAGAGCTGGTGCCTGGGGGCTTTCTGCTTACGCGGGCCATGCCCCTGTCCCCTGGCCTGTTGCCCCTGTTGGGGAGCCGGGGAGGCCTGAAAATGGGGGTAGCTTCAGTAAGCAGTACCCTTCCTCAGGTAAAAGGGCTTTTTACCCGAGCCCTTTTTGCAAGAAGGGGCAGAGGTCTTCTTGGAGAGCCGTGTCCTCATCATGTACTCGGTCTCCAGCTCTGCGGCCTTGTCGGTCATGGGTTTGCCAAAGAGATTCTCCCCTTGGCATTAAGACATTGACCAACTTGTCCTGAACCCATTGTTCGAGGTCTGGCGACTGCAGCCATGCCTGGCGGCGTGCACCGATGCAGGCTGCGGCTACCCAGGCCACCGACTCGAACCCGTCATAGGCCTCCGAGATATAAACTTCGAGCACTCATGGACGGCTTTGGACAGGCCCCTGAAGCGCTACAAAGACTCCTCGGAGAGACCAGCCGAGAACCCGGTGAGTTCTTTCGCCAGGTCTCTCAGGTACATGCCCATGTGCAGCTGGTATGCCTTGATCCAACAAGTCAGCATTGAACCCTGGAAGCACTTCCTGCCGAGGACATCCAAGTTGTGGGCCTCCCTGCCAGGAGGCACCGAGGAGTGCATCTTCTGGCTCTTCAGCCTGTGCATGGCTAATTCCACAACCATGGAGTTGTGCGGCAACTGCGACTTCAGAAATCCAGGGCTCTGGTGGACTCGATACATAGAGTCGAGCCATTTGCTGATCACCGGCACCGACGCCGGTGTCTCCCACATGCGGAGCATTAGCCGTTCCAGGATTGGAGGCACGGGTACAGTAAGGGCCTCCCGAGGGGGGCCTCACACTGGAGGATCTCGAGCTCATTGGCTCGAGGATCTTCCTCGGACTCCGTGGGGAACGCCAAAGCCTTGGACATATCCTGCACGAAGTCCAAGAACCTCATGTCCTCCAGAGGGGACATTCTCCGAGGCTCGGATACTGGGGAATCAGAAGGGACATCCCTATGCTGGCGGGTATCCAGGGACTCCTCGTCTTCGGTTTCCTATGCCGATGCCTCCGAGGAGGAATCGAGGGGCTTGTCCGGCATCGAGGGCCCCGGCACCGACTGCCCTGACGCCGGCAGGTTAGGTGGCGACGACCTCGGTCCCGAATGGGAGGCCGAGTGAGACCTTGGACAAGGATCAACTCGAGCCCGAAAGGCTTTGAGGATCGGCTCGGCCTCCGGGGTCGACTTCGATGTTGAGGGTCTGGTGGTTGGGGCGGAGGAACCGGACAGGCTGGCTATCAGCACCCGCTGCTGCTCCATGAAGGCAGTCTGGACTCGAGTCTGGAAGGCTCCGCAGCTGCCGGCTTGGGCACCTACAAGATCGGGCCCAACACCGGTTCCCCCGGAGGAGAGTCCTCGACGAGGCAGTAGGTACTTGCCTCGGCTGATCCACCTCCCGACGAGGCATCATCTCCGAAGATCCCAGCCGGCGCTCGGGGCTCCAAGACAGGCCCCAGGAGGAGCCGGGTCACTCAGAGCCATCCAAAGATGCCACGTTCGAGGATTTTTCTTCCTCTTGTGTTCCCTCGAGGGAGACCCCTTCTCCGAGGAGCCTCGACGCTGCTTGGGCTCGGAATGCTCCCCCCCCCCCCCCGAGACGTGGAGGCCTCGGATGAGGTCCAGGCTCTTGGAGGCAAGGACTCAGAAAAAATCCTGTCATGCTGCTTCTGGCGACTCTTCGGGGTCTTAGAGGACATTTTCCTACACAGGCCACAGACTGACGGGTCATGGTTGGGCCTGAGGCACTGGAGACAGCAGTCGTGCGTATCGGTGTATCGGTGAGGACATAAATTTAATGCACCGATCGCATTTCTTAAACCAGCTGGCAGCCATCAGGGGAAAAAGGGCCCCTGCAAGGTCAAAGACCCGGGTTGCCAGTGAAAAAGAAAAAAAGGCGTGAACACTAGTCAAAAGGACAAAAACTGAAAAATAGAGACGGACTCGATACCGGCATACTGAGCTGAAGGCGTGAAGAGGTACCAGTGTCGACCGGTCGAAAAACAACAAAAATCAACTTTTTTTCGGGGACACAAGGACTACGTCCGAAGGGCTCCGCAAAAAAAAGGAGACTGAGCAAGATGGCACCCTTGGGCGGGAAGGGGACGGCGCATGCATGATGGCAACTCCCAAAGGCTTTCTCTGAAAGCTGGGGATTTGCTCCGTACGAGGGCTCCGTTGGCGCCGACGTCACCCATATGTGAGCACCGACTTCCCGTTTGTTCCCGGAGAATGTAACGTTACCGATGCTACATTAGCACCGTTTAGTAAACATACCCCTTACCGTTTCAAAATGACTGTCTTAGTCACAATGTAGCAGTTCAGTGGGGCTAATATTATTTGCCAAGTCCTATCTATAATATATAGAGCAGTACTGTTCACTTATGGAGGTCTGAATATTCTTACTCCAGACCTCTGCATGCAGAAGAAACCTTCACAAATATGAACATCTCTTCTAAAATATTTTAATATAATTACCCGCTGTTCCACAGCTGTGAGTTTCTTTTGGGATGACTTTGCTACTATAGTCTCCTGAGGAACATCCCAAGTCAGATATCTGTAATATTAATAACTTTATCAGACAATGATACTGTAAAATATCAACATCATAATCTTAGATTAGCTTTCATTTAGGAAACTAAACTCAAAATGTGTTACAACTATGTAGTTCACAAATGAAAAACAAAAACAACTTTACAATTTTATAATTTTGTAAATTTACAGACTTAAAACAGTACCAATTCCCACCACAGTGCAATAAGTAAGACTACAATACACTAATTTTCTAGTAAGGAGAGAGCACTTTATACAGGGGAGATACACTGAATTGGAACTGAAGACTGAAGGCAATTTTACACCAAACCTGTGTTAGGGGATAGAAGAAAAAGTTCACACTGAAACATATGGTGGTTAGTTTAAATCTATGTGCACATGACAAACAGAATGTAAGTGCATAAATACATAAAGCTGGGCAGAGGTCTACGCAAACAATCCCATTAGCTAAGTAATGCTTATCCATCTGCTCTGACTTAGTTGGAGGTCAGAATTCCCTAGTCTGTGACACACTGAATGAACTTTCTCTTAAGCTATGCCCTGGTAGGGGATAAACATATATTCATGGATTATGATCCTACTAATTGTACGCAGAATCAAGGAGAAAAAGTGTGTTCTAAATTCCCTTTCCTCCCCCATCGTGGGGATGAAATGTGCTGACCAGGTGTTTTTACTACACAGAAGCGACGAATGTTGCCTTGTATGTTTCACATTAGGCAGATTTATGGATGTGTTTATGAAAAAACTAACTCTGTATTATTTTAGCAAACTGCTGGAGATGTAAAGGTGGGACAGAGAAAGCGTAGTAACTCACCTGTAACAAGTGATCTCCGGGAACAGCAGGAATTTAGTCCTTACATATGGGTATCGTCGGTACCGATGGAGCCTGCGCAGGAACGCTCCCCAGCGTCCAATAGGAACGCTTTTGGGAGCATCCCTCAGCACATGCGCTGCCTTCCCGCCTTTCCAACTGTCCCTCTTCAGTTACGTTTGTAGCTGAGTGAAAGGATAGAGGGAGAGAGGAAAGAGACAAAGAGATAGAGAGACAACTCCTAGGGGAGGTGGGTGGGTTGTGAGGACTAAATTCCTGCTGTTCCCGGAGATCACCTGTTACAGGTGAGTAACTACGCTCATGTAGTCCTCATATATGGGGACTCCCTAGTTGAAGATGCCAGGGAGATATCCCCAGGAAGGTGTCACCGTCGAAGGTGAGAGTCCTTCCTCCCATGGATCTCTGGCATCCCACCAGGGTTGGTGGGTAGGAGCTGTTTTAGGTCTGAAAGAGATTTTGAAGAACAGCTTGGCCAAAGAAGGCATCCCGACAGAAGGCTTTATCTAGGCAGTAGTGGGCTGTGAAGGTGTGTGCCGAAGCCCAGGAGGTTGCTCGACAAATGTCATCGATAGACACAGAGTGGAGATTAGCCATAGAAGCTGCCATGGCTCTCACATTATGAGCTGTGACATGGTTCTGAAGAGGAAGACCCTTACTCTCATAAGTAAAGGATATGCATTGGGCAATCCATTTAGATAAAAATCTTTTGGAGACTGGAAGTCCCAAATGACTAGGGTCAAAAGCTATAAAAAGTTGTGAGGACTTTCTATGTTGCTGTGTTCTTTGTATGTAAAAGGCCAAGACCCTTTTACAATCCAAAGTATGAAGGTTTTTTTCTGCATTAGAGGCGTGAGGCCTCGGAAAAAATACAGGAAGGTAAATTGATTGATTTAAATGAGAAGACGAAACCACCTTTGGCATAAAATGTGGGTGAGTTCGAAGAACAACCTTATCATGATGAAACCTAGTATAAGAAGGATGTCACCCGGTTGCCGGTGACACAAAGATTATACGCCACTAGGTAGCGCTGTTAAAGAACAAAGAGTCCAAGTGTAGGGTAATAAAGTCCCCGTTTTTTTTTTTTAATAAATCTGTTTATTGATGGTAAAGAATACAATAACAACCAAACAACCAAACAATATCCAAGCATGTACAATCAACCTGTTCCATAGCACCTCCCGGGTAGGGCTGTGTCTTGTCCACCACCCTGGGAGTATATCAGCAGCAAACAAATACAGCAAAGTATCACATCAAGTGCACCCAATCATCCCCCCCTTACCCCCCCAACCCAAAGTCACCGGTGCATTCCTAACTAAGGAGCCCCCCCCCCTTATTCCTCCCCCGGCGCTATGCTACCCTGAGTATCTCGCTGCGGATTTTGGGCTCTAGTGATTGTATATAAGGCATCCAGATTAACAAAAAGGTGGCCCATCTCCGGGGGTGCCGCTGCGCACTCCGCCGTTCCAAAAGCATAAACTGATGCAGGGTGTTACGCCATTCCCAAAACGTAGGGCCCGTAGGTTCCCTCCACCGGTGAAGTATGGGACCCTTACCCACCAGACAGGCCTTTCGCACCAATAAACCTTCCCATCTGCCCTTAGGGTGGAGTGGTCCCGTCTGATCCAAAATTACCGACAGCCCGGACCAGCTAATCCGCTGTTGTAGCAAACCGCCCAGGTACTCGCCGATCCGTAACCAATACCGGCGAATGACTGGGCACCCCCACCACATATGGCCCAAGTCCGCCAGGCCACAGGAACATTTGGGACACCCCCCATGTGTTGTAAGACAGCTTCTCAGTGCTCTTCGCGGCGAAAAATAGGCTCGAAGAATGCTTTTAAACTGGATTTCGCGCCACCGGGCCCCCTCCACTAGGCACGCAATCCTACCCAATGCGCCCTGGATCGAGCCCGCGGGTATCTCCCTGCCTAAGTCTCTCGCCCATGCATGTTCTACCGCCGCATAATCCGGGGGTGGGTCGAATAAATCGAATTTCCTCTTAAACAGAGCAATCGTCGGGGGCGTTTCTGACCCCAGGGCAAAAAATTCCAGAATCCTCGCAGAACGCTCCGCTTGCAGTTCTCGCCCAGGCAGTGTTCCAATATAGTGAGACAATTGCATGTATGCAAAAACGGGGTTTCCAGGATTCAGACCATATTCCCCACAAATAACGTCCAGGGCCTTACATCGCCCCTCGGTGTCCACCACATGGCCTAACCGCTTAATCCCCGATTGCTCCCAACGCTGAAAAAACACCGAGTCGGACCCCGGAGTAAAGCAGGGATTTCCCCGCAGGGGTAGCCAGCTGGAGACCTCTGGGCTACACCCCCAATATCTATTCAACTGTTGCCATGTACGTCTAGTTGCCTGCAACAGAACACTTCTAACCAGGCGTGCCGGCAAAACCCCCCGCTCAAGATGCAACACCGCATCAAGAGTTTGTGGCGCCACAAAGGCCTCCTCTAAGGCCCGGGGAGTGTAAACCTCAGTATCCCCCATCCAATCGGCAAGGTGTCGGGCCTGACAAGCCAAGGCATATTTCCAAATGTCCGGAACTCCCACCCCTCCTGACTTCCATCCCCCCTTCATCCGGACCAACGGAATACGTGCTCGAGCACCTTTCCAAAGAAACCCCCTAATTGCTCTTTCAACACGCCGCAAATCCCGTTTCAATAGCCAGACCGGAAGGGTCTGCAGCCAATAAAGCATCCTGGGAAGAACCACCATCCCTAAGGCCGCTACTCGCCCCAGAAGGGACAATGGAAGGGGTGCCCACGCCTGCATCTGCGCTCTGATTTTAGAAAAGATACGTTCAAAATTCGCTTTATAAATCTGAGATGGTGCTCGAGTCAGCAAAATGCCGAGATAAACGAAGGAATCCGTAGCCCATCGAAGCGGAAAATTCCCATGCCAGCTATCTTTCAAGTTCCCACCCACATCTAGTGCCTCCGATTTAGCCAGGTTAAGTCTTAAGCCTGCAAATCTACCGTAGAGGGAAAACTCCTCCAACAACCGGGGTAACGTTTGTTGAGGCTTCGTAAGATGCATCAGTAGGTCATCGGCAAAGGCCGCCACCTTAAACCCATATGAGCCAATGCGCACCCCCGAGATACCAGGAGACTCCTCTATGCGCCGTATCAGTGGGTCCAGGGACAACACAAAGAGCAGGGGGGAAAGAGGGCAGCCCTGACGCGTGCCCCTCTCCAGATTAAATTTCTCCGATACTTCCCCGTTGCATAATATTCCCGCTGTTGGATCCGCATACAATAACTCCACCATCTTACAAAAGGAATCGCCAAACCCGTAATACGGCAGGAGGCCGTGCAGATAGTCCCACTGCACTTGGTCGAACGCCTTTTCCGCGTCAAAGCTGACTAACAACGACGGCTTCTCGCGCTCGTGCACACATTCCAGCGATAGCAAGATTTTACGCAGGTTGCGCACGGCATATCTCCCCCTAACAAAGCCAACCTGGGAATCATGTACCAAATCCCCCAATACCGATGCCAACCTGTCCGTCAGAACTTTAGCCATCACTTTGAGGTCAAAGTTCAACAAAGAAATCGGCCTATAGGACGACGCCTGAGTGGGGTCTTTTCCTGGTTTGGGTATTAAAGTAATATAGGCATGATTGGGGCCCCATTTAAATCTGCCCTGTGCCACGCGCTGTTGATACATTGCCACTAAGGTGGGGGGCACGCAATCCCCCAAAGTTTTGTAAAACTCTGCCCCGAATCCATCTGGGCCAGGCGCCTTACAGCAGGCAGCTGTCTGTATAATCCTACAAACTTCCTCCACTGTGATCGGGGCATCCAGATAGGCCCGTTGGTCCGCCCCCACCTGGGACAGATCAAGTTTACTTAAGTAGTTCCGCATGGCATGCCCTTGTGAAATGATTTGGGCCACCACATAGCTTACATGTTTTCCTATATGCTTGATAGTATTCTTTCAGTTGCTTGTGTACATTGCCGCAGTACTTGCATGCAGCAGATTTGGTTGCAGGTGAGTTACTCTGTTGTTCCTTGTTTCAATAACTATGCACATCTCATTGATGCTGGTCTTTCATTAACACTATCAGTGTGCTGGTCCTCTTCTATAGTTCTCAAATACGACATATTTCAATGGCTGTATTCAGTTAAGTCACATTCTCTTAAGATTGTAACATATGCCCTTATTAGTAATGTTGCGAACTGTTTTATCCAGAATCAGTTCATCTTTCAGTGGGCTGTACTTGCATGTCACTGCATTCTCTTTCAAAACCCATGACAAAATTATCATGTATCTTTCATGTATTACATTTTTTGTGGGTTTTAAATTGGCTTCTAATACATCTAGGATAACTTTGGTATCCTTCCTCGGCTCTTCTGTGAGACTGAAATTGTACTTCTAAATATTACAGCATTTAGCACCAATTACCCTTCTCAGTGCAGCTGCCTGTACATCATCTGGCATTTCATGCAACTCTACTGCTAGACAGTTCACAAACTCTGCTCTGAAATTATCCCAATTGCCACTTAAATTGCCACCAACTGTCATGCTTTCTTTGCATGGAATGCTGTTTTCTGTATTTTAACTAGTTCCTAATCAACAATAGTACACTACCTCCTATCCCATGATTTTTTAATTTCTGCAAGAGTCTCTCATGAGGGACCTTGTCAAAGGCTCTCCAGAAATCCAGAGCAGCTGCAAAGGTTAAAGATTTACATCAAGCATGGGCGTTGTTTAAAAATACTATTTTGGAAGCCCAGACCAGCTGTATTTCATGCTTTAAGAAAAGTGGAAGGAAGTCCAAAAAGCTGCCAGCATGGTTTAAAGGTGAGGTCAGAGAGGCTGTTGTAGCCAAAAAAGCATCTTTCAGGAAATGGAAAAAGGAGCCAAATGATGAAAATGGAAAACATAAATACCGACAAGTTAGATGCAAGGCATAGATAAGGCAGGCAGAGAGAACTTGAAAAAAAGCTTGCCGTGGAAGCAAAAACATATAATAACTTTTTCAAGTACATTTGTAGCAAAAAACCTGTGAGTCAGTTGGACCATTAGATGACAGAGAGGTAAAAGGGGCACTAAAAGAGAACAAGGCCATAGCAAAGAAATTGAATGAATTCTTTGCTTCGGAATTTAATGAAGAAGATGTAGGGAAGTTGCCCATAACTGAAATGAAACATAGAAACATAGAAATATGATGACAGAAAAAGACCACATGGCCTATTTAGTCTGTCTTTCCATATCAAGAACTACAACAGTCCCCTTTTTACCTTTAGAGATCCTCTGTGTTGGTCCCATGCTTTTTTGAATTCAGTTACTGTCCTCATCTCTACCAATTCCACTGGGAGATTATTCCATGGATCCACTACTCTTTCCATAAAGAAATATTTCCGCATATCACTCCTGAATCTATCTCCCTTCACCCTCATCCCATGTCCCCTCGTAGCAGAACTTGCTTTCAATTGAAAGAGGCTCTCTCCCTGAACATTTATGCCACGGAGGTATTTAAACATCTCAATCATATCACCTCTATCCCGCCTTTCCTCTAAGGTGTACATATTAAGATCCTTAAGTCTGTCCTCATATGCTTTATAATGAAGACCACTAATCATCTTAGTAGCAACCCTCTGCACCGACTCCATCCTGTTCACATCCTTTTGAAGGTGCGGTCTCCAGAATTGCACACCATACTCCAAATGAGGTCGCACCAAAGACTTATACAGAGGCATTATCACCTCCTTTTTTCTGCTAGCCATTCCTCTCCGTATGCAACCAAGCATCCTTCTAGCTTTTGCCGTCGCCTTTTCTACCTGTTTAGCTACTTTAAGATCATCGGACACAACTACGCCTAGGTCCCGCTCTTCTTTAGTGGACAAAAGTACTTCACCTCCTATACTGTATTGCTCCCTTGGATTGCTGCAGCCCAAATGCATGACCTTACATTTTTTAACATTAAATCCCAGTTGCCAAATTCTAGACCATTCTTCAAGCTTAGCTAGATCCCTCCTCATGTTATCTACACCTTCCTGGGTGTCTACTCTATTGCAGATTTTGGTATCATCCGCAAAGAGGCAAACCTTACCCGACAGCCCTTCCACTATATCACTAACAAAGATGTTAAAAAGAATCGGACCAAGGACAGATCCCTGGGGCACACCACTGGTAACATCCTTCTCATCAGAGTGAGCTCCATTTACTTGTACTCTTTGTCGCCTCCCACCCAACCAATTTCTAACCCAAGCAGTAACTTTAGGGTCCATCCCTAGGGTGCTCAGTTTGTTTATAAGTCGCCTGTGAGGAACAGTGTCAAAGGCTTTACTGAAATCTAAATACACCACATCTAGAGCTCTCCCGCGGTCCATCTCCCTGGTCACCCAGTCAAAGAAATCAATCAGATTTGTCTGACAAGACCTGCCTCTGGTGAATCCATGCTGCCTCGGATCCTGTAATCCGCTGGACTCCAGAAACCTCACTATTTTCTCTTTCAACAGCGTTTCCATTAATTTACTTACCACTGAAGTTAAACTAACCGGCCTGTAGTTTTCAACCACATCCTTACTACCGCTTTTGTGTAAAGGCACCACATGAGCCTCTCTCCAGTCCTTTGGCACCACTCCCGACTCCAACGAGGCATTGAAAAGGTCAGTCAGTGGAGTTGCTAGAACGTCCCCAAGTTCCCTCAGTATTCTAGGGTGTATCCCATCCGGTCCCATCGCTTTGTCTACTTTAAGTTGAGCTAGTTTCTCACGAACACAGTCTTCTGAAAATTGTTCAAGATGTCCCTCGCTTCTGTTCTTATTTGTGGGTGTTTTCTGAGGTCCTGCTCCTGGTTCTTCATCTGTGAACACAGAACAAAACTATTTGTTAAGCAATTCCGCTTTATCCTTATCAGCTTCTACATATTCCCCCCCCTGCACCCTTGAGTCTGACAATACCACTTTTGCCCTTCCTCTTCTCACTAATATATCTGAAAAATGTCTTATCCCCCCATTTTATTGCATTGGCTATTTCCTCCTCCTTTTGAATCTTTGCCTTCTTGACTACTTTGCTAGCTTCTCTAAGTTTTTCCAAATACAGATGCCTGTCTTCCTCTCTCTGTGATCTCTTGTATTTCATGAAGGCCTCCCTCTTTTTCTTCACTTTTTCAGCTACTTCCTTCGAAAACCATAGCGGTCTCCTGTTCCTTTTGCCTTTATTTACCTTTTTAACAAAAAGGTTGGTTGCCTTTAAAATACCCCCTTTCAGTTTTGCCCACTGTTTTTCTACATCCCCCAGCTGTTCCCATCCCACTAACAACTCCCTGAGGTATTGGCCCATCTTCGCAAAGTTAGTCTTCCTAAAGTCTAAGATCTTCACCTTGGAATGGATTCTAACAGCCCTAGTCCTAATACTGAACCACACCATCTGGTGATCACTGGATGCAAAATGATCTCCCACTACAACATCAGAAACACTTTCACCATTGGTAAGCACCAAGTCCAGTATGGCCCCTTCACGTGTGGGGTCTGTTACCAATTGCCTGAATAGTTCTCCCTGTAGAGAATCCAGGATCTCCTTACTCCTAGACAATACTGCAGCAGGAATGTGCCAATCAACATCTGGCATATTGAAATCTCCTAGCAGTAGCACTTCCCCTTTCCTAGCAATGCTGCGTATGTCTTCAATTAACTCTGTCCACCTCTTCCTCTTGTGAGGGAGGTCTGTATAGCACACCAATGCAAATAGATTTCTCTTTCCCTCTTTCTAGTTTAACCCACAATGCCTCCTCTCTCCCTTTTAAGCTCTGTAATTCCAAAGCTTTAATAGTTGTTTTTACATATAGTGCCACTCCTCCCCTTCTTCCTACCCTGTCCTTTCTGAATAAAGTATAGCCAGGTATAGTTACATCCCAGTCATGGTTTTCTGTGAACCATGTTTCTGTAACTGCCACTAAATCCAAGTCAGCCACTCCCACCAAAGCTTCAACTTCAGAGATCTTATTTCCCATGCTACGGGCATTAATACACACTGCTTTCCATATGTTACCCCTGTTACCCATTTCCATAAAGGTATTTAATGTATCACTTACCTGGGGGCTTTCACTTACCTGGGGGCTTTCTTCACCCATCCCCAATGAATCTGGTTTAAAGCCCTCTTCAGTAGATTAGCCAGTCTACTACCAAAGATGCGTTGACCTTTCTTGGACAGATGGATGCCATCTCTGCTCTGCAACCCTTGGAACAGCATCCCATGGTCTAGGAAACCAAAACGCTCTCTTGTCTTCATCATTGTGAAAATGGAAAGGGGAGTGAAAATGGCCATTTCAAACATTACAGCCATTAGAGCATATACGAGGCAGGGATCCGAGGTACAGTGTTTGACTGGTTTTGTTCCTTCCTAAATCATAGATCTTTCATATTCAAAGAAAGATCTCTATCCCCCGAGACCTTTGGTGCAGCGTCCCTCCAGGGTTCTATTTTATTGCCTTTATTATTTAACATTTTCCTCAGCCCATTAAATACTCAATACACGGATTAGGCATTTCTTATTACGTTTATGTGGACAACATCTTACTAACATAGTAAATGACGGCAGATAAAGACCAGCATGGTCCATCTAGTCTGCCCAGCAAGATGGCAAGAGTAGGTGCACCTGTCGCTCTGTGCAGGCCACCCCTCCCCATGTCTTTGTTTAGGGGTGAACCCACCACTCCATGTAGGAAACCCGTATTTGTTGAGACGTTAGATGGTGCAGAGGTTAGATGGTACCGTTTATTTTGTTTTTATCCTGTTGCTGTAAAGGTATTCACTGTGTTTGTCCCATGCCGTTTTGAATTCCATCACCGTGTTTGCCCCACCACTTCCATCGGGAGGGCATTCCAAACATCCACCATCCTTTCAGTGAAAAATAATTTCCTGACATTGCCTTTCAGTTTACCACCTTGCAGCTTCATGTTATGCCCTCTAGTTTTACAGCTTCCCCATCTTTGGAAGAGGTTTGTTTGTTCATCATTTCTCTTTAAGTATTTAAAGGTCTGAATCATATCTCCCCTGTCCCTCCTCTCCTCCAAAGTGTACATATTTAGGTCTTCAAGTCTCTTCTCATAAGGCTTCTGACGTACGCTACAAATCATTTTGGTCGCCTTCCTTTGAATAGTTTCCAGTCATTTTACATCTTTTGCAAGATATGGTCTCCACACTGAACACAGCATTCCAAGTGAGGCCTCACCAGTGACTTGTACAGTGGCATAAGTACCTCTTCCTTTCTGCTGGTAATCCCTCTTTGTATGCAGCCTAACATCCTCCTGGCTTTTGCCACCGCCTTGTCGCACTGTTTTGCCACCTTGAGATCATCAGAGTTAATCACACCAAGGTCTTTCTCCTGAACCGTGCACACCAACCTCTCGCCACCTATCGCGTACATTTCCCTTGGATTTCTGCTACCCAAGTGCATGACACTGCATTTTTTCACATTAAATCATAGTTGCCAAGCATTAGACCATTCTTCCAGCTTTCGTAGATCTTTCCTCATGTTAACCACTCCCTCGGGGGAGTCCACTCTGTTGCAAATTTTTGTGTCATCTGCAAAAAGACAGACTTTTCCATTCAGTCCTTCAGCAATATCACTCACAAATACATTGAACAGTGCCGGGACCAGGACTGAACCCTGGGGCACCCCGCAAATCACCTTCCTTTCATCCGAGTGAGCTCCATGTACCATCACCTTCTGTTGTCTGTCAGTCAACCAATTTCTAATCCAGTTTACTATCTTGGGACCCATCCCCAAGCTACTGAGTTTATTGACAAGCCTCCTATGAGGAACAGTATCAAAGGCTTTGCTGAAATCCAGGTAGATGACATCCATTGCATGCCCCTGATCTAGTTCCTTGGTCACCCAGTCAAAGAACTCAATCAGATTTGTTTGGCAAGACCGTCCTTTGGTAAAAACATGTTGCCTCGGATCTTGCAACCAGTTGGTTTTGAGCAAGTTCACTATTCGCTCTTTCAGGAGCTCCTCCATTACTTTTCCCGCCACCGAGGTAAGGCTCACGGGCCTGTAGTTTGACACTTCTTCCCTGTCACTACATTTGTGTAGAGGTACGACATCAGCCATTCTCCAGTCCTGAGGAACCTCTCCTTTTCCACGGATCCGTTGAAAACATCCTTTAACGGTCCTGCAAGAACCTCTCTGAGCTCTTTCAGTATCCTGGGATGTATCCCATCCGGTCCCATGGCTTTGTCCACTTTCAGTTTAGCAAGTTTTTCTAACATCTTATCTTCTGTGAATGGTGTGGTATCTACTTCATTCCCAATTTTATATTTGGGAGCCACAGCTGTCCATCTCCAGGATTTTCTTTAGTAAAAACAGAGCAGAAGTATTTGTTTAGCAATTTCACTTTTTCAATGTCACTTTCCATGAGTCCTTTCCCAGTCCTGCAATTCCAACTCTGATCTTCTTCCTTTCCTGAATATACCTAAAGAAAGTTTTGTCGCCACCCTTAACATCTTTAGCCATCTTTTCCTCTGCCTTGGATTTTGCTTTCCTTATTTCTCTTTTTGACTCTGAGTTTGATCCTGTATTCATTTCTGTGTTCTTCTGTTTGCAAGCTTTTGAATTTTGTGAAAGATGTGTTTTTTGCCTTTATTTGAGCAGCCACTTCTTTGGAGAACCAAATAGGTTTCCTTCTTGTTTTTATTTACTTTCCTTACATATTTATCTGTTCCCCTTTTTATTGCCACCTTTAGTTTAGCCCATTACAATTCCACTTCCCTTATCTCCTTCCACCCCGTCATCTCCTCCTTTAAGTACTTGGCCATTTTATTGAAGTCAGTGTTTTTGAAGTTTAGGACTCTGAGCTTGCTGATTGGCCTGTACCACGGCTTTTACCTCAAACCACACCGTGTGATGATCGCTGTTGCTCACAGGGGCACTCATGCAGACATTCGACACGCTACCACCATTGGTGAGCACTAAATCCAGCGTTGAGCTTTCCCTGGTTGGTTCCATCACCATTTGTCTAAGTAATGCATCTTGGAGAGCATCCACAATGTTTTTGCTTCTTTCCAGATATGCAGAAGGAGTAATCCAATCCACATCAGGTAGATTAAAGTCACCCAATATGATCGCTTCCCCCTTTTTTGCTATCTTGGCAATATCTAATCAATTCGTTATCTCTCTCTTCAATTTGAGTCGGAGATCTGTAGACTACAGCAATATGGATGACAGTGCCATCTCCTCTTTCCAACGCAATCCAGAGTGCTTCTTCTTTTCCCCTGTCCCCTGCATTTCAGTAGCCTTAATATTGCTTTTGACATACAAGGCTACTCCTCCTCCTTTTCCATTTTCTTTGTCTCTTCTGAATAGATTATAGCCAGCTATGGCTATATCCCAATCACGTGATTCATTAAACCATGTTTCTGTAATGGCCACAATGTCCAAATCCATTTCCACCATTAGGGCTTCCAGGTCCGGAATTCTGTTGGCTAAGCTTCAAGCATTTGTGCTCATTGCTTTCCAGCATTTACCTGGCTTGTGTGTATTTTGCATTGATTTTGTTCTGCCCACTTCTTCCCACTTGTTTTTGACGTATGGTTTAAAAGTGTGGCTGTTTCTGATGTTGTTCTGCTTTTGCAGGGGGTGGCATGCAGATCTTGACCTTCCACATCCGTTACTGTTAGTAGAGTATAACAGATTATTTGATAATAGA
Organism: Ichthyophis bannanicus; assembly: GCA_033557465.1. Taxonomy (NCBI): domain Eukaryota; kingdom Metazoa; phylum Chordata; class Amphibia; order Gymnophiona; family Ichthyophiidae; genus Ichthyophis; species Ichthyophis bannanicus. Next base: position 618,358,186 of record CM066036.1, read on the forward strand.
TTTGGCCCCTCTAAACAACTGTTTAATAACAATGTCCTCCTGGTTATTTGAACACTCTCTTAAACTGAACCCTACTAAGTCAACAGCCATCTGGTTTACCGTTTCAGATTTTCAGCCTATGACAGAAGGTTAGCCTTTAGTATTACATAACTCCAAGATATCGAAGGGAGGTATGTTAGATTCGGCCCTTACTTTCTCCCCTCAACTGGCCCAGATAAGTAAATCGACTTTCCTGGCCTTACGGCGTTTTCGTAGCATTCGTTCATTTTTGGATTATCTGGCCCAGATAACCGTGCTTTTACTTGACACTACTGCAATATTATTTATCTAGGCCTTCCACAGATCCATCTCTGTTGCCTCCAGACCATCCAAAATACAGCTCTTTGCGTACTAGCTCACGCACGCAAATTCATTCATATTATACCACTATTAATCAAATATCACTGGTTACCTATAAATTCTCGGATCATTTTTAAGCTTCTTACTCTGAAAGACAATTATTCATGACAGTTCCGGATTACATGTCTATTATTGTCTCCCTATATGCCCCAGCAAGATTTCTTCGCTCACTCCATGATTTTCATTTACACCTCCCCTTCTCACGGGAAATAAAATATGAATCTACAAGAAAATTAGCTTTTTCTGCTGCAGCTCCGGCACATTGGAATGGCTTGCCGGGCCACCTCTGCACAGAATTAAATTTCAAGTGCTTCAAAAAATCTCTGAAAACTTTCCTTTTTAGGACTGCTCTTAACTTACCTGAGTAGCTATTCTGGTACAATGGCACCTTTTGGGCATGGTAAGGACAGTCTAAGGGAATTGTGTGTATTTATCTTTACGTCTTATTCCATTTGCCTATCTTTTCTATACTGTTCCTATCTCTCCCATACTGTCCTGTCTACACTATGGAGTTCTTTTCACTTCTTTTCTTTTTAAATTATTGTACACCACATAGACTGCTATGCAATGTTGCAGTATATCAAATAAAATAAAATAGAATGTAACTTACTGCTAACTGAAACCATTTTCTATGTAACCTTTACTCAGTTGTGTTTGATTTAAACTTCCTTGATACCAGTGAAAGGCAGTATATTAGAAATGCTGAATAAATAATTAACTAAATAAAATATAACCATAACCATTCACTGGTTGATTCAAGTCATGTGAGTACTGACAATTGATCACAAGTGTGTCTAATTTTACTGCAATGGAAATGTGGTTCTTTTGTTCAAACTGAATTGACTTGTTTATAAGGGTGCCAATAATCATGCCCTGCCAATGTCCCAGTTTTATACTATTTCCTTTTTTAATTAGTCTAGGTTTATTTGATTCTTTTGTGTCAACTATGTGTGCACATATAGTCCAAAGCCATTTCACTGGCCTCCTTTTTTTTTTTTTTTTTAAGGAGATATTGGACATTATGGAGATGAACTGAAAGGGTGTCAATAACATTGACCACAACTTTACCTTTCTGTTAACCTGACAGGTACTTGTGACCTGGTTTAGCCACTGTTGGAACCAGGATACTGGGCTTGATAGACCTTAGTCTGACCCAGTATGGCATTTCTTATGTTCTTTTATTCCTAACTCTGTCCCCATATGCATTATGACGAAGCTCACTGACCATTTTGGTAGCTACCCTCTGCACAGATTCCATTCTATTTATATCCTTTTGAAGGTGTGATCTCCAGAATTACAAACAGTACTCCAAATGAGGTCTCACCAAAGACTTATACAGAGGCAATATCACCTCCTTCTTCCTGTTGGCCATTCCTCTCCCTATGCATCCAAGCATCCTTCTGGCTTTTGTTGCCTTTTCTATCTGTTTAGCCACCTTAAGTTCATCAGAAACAGTCATGTCCAGGTCCTGCTCTTCTTTTGTAGACAGAAGTACTTCACTCCCTATATTGTACCGCTCCCTTGGATTTTTGCAGTCCAAATGCATGACCCTGCATTTTTTAGCATTAAATCTCAGCTGAAAACTTTTTGACCATTCTTCAAGACTAGCTAGATCCCTCGCCAAATTATATATTCACTTCCTGGGTGTCTATTCTATTGTAGATTTTAGTATCATCTGCAGAGGCAAACCTTACCAGACAGCTCTTCTACAATATCGCTATACAAAAATGTTAAAGAGAATCGGACCAAGGACAGATCCCTGCAGCACACCACTGGTAACGTCTTTCTCCTCAGAGTGAGCTACATTTACCTGTACCCTTTGTCACCACCCAGTCACTCACTTTAGGGTCCATCCCTTGGGTGCTCAATTTATTTATAAGTTGCCTGTGCAGAACAGTGTTAAAGGCTTTATTGAAACTAAGTACATCACATTTAGGGATCTCCCTCGGTCCGACTCTCTGGTCGCTCAGTCAATGAAATTAATTAGATTTGTCTGACAAGGCTTGCCTCTAGTACAACCATGCTATCTCAGATCTTGCAATCCATTGGACTCCAGAAACCTCACCATCCTCCATTTTAGCAGCATTTCCATTAATGTATTCACAACAGAGGTCAGACTAACCAGCCTGTAGTTCCCAATCTCGTCCTTACTTCCACTTCTGTGTAAAGGAACCACATGTGCTCTTCTCCAGTCCTCTTGGACCACTCCAAATTCTAATGAAACAATGAAAAGGCCAGACAGTGGAGCCGCTAGAACTTCCCCAAGTTCCTTCAATACTTTTGGATGTATCCCATCTAGTTCCATTGTTTGTCTGCTTTTAGCTTAGCTAGATCCTCACAAACACAGTCTTCTGAAAATCACTTACAATCCCCTTCACGTCTGTTCCTATTTGTGGGTATTTTCTGAGGTCCTGCTCTTCATCTGTGAACAGAGAACAAAAATATTTGTTAATCAATTCCACTTTATCCTCATCAGCTTCTACATATTCCTCCCCTTTACCCTTGAGTTTGATAATACCACGTTTGCACTTCCTTCTCTCACCAACATATCTGAAAAATGTCTTGTCCCCCCATTTTACTGCATTGGCTAATTTTTCTTCCATTTGTATCTTCATTTTCCTGACTACTCTTAACGTTTCCAAATATTGATGCTTGTCTTCCTATTTCTGTGCTCTCTTATATTTTATGAAGGCCACCTTCTTTTTCTTCACCTTTTCAGCATTTTGAGAATCATAATGACCTCCTTTTCCTTCTACCTTTATTTACTTTCCTAATAAAAAGGTTTGTTGCTCTTAAAATATCCCTTTTCAGCTTTGCTCACTGCTTTTCTATGGTTCTACGACAATTGGTTGAATGACAATTGGGTGTGTGGAAATTGTTGCCCACATTGCCACTTGACAAATGTCTGAAGGGGCTATATCGAGCTATGCTCTGCCCACGAGACGCTTCTGCTTGAGTAGAATATGTGCACAAAACCTCCAGAACTGTCTGGTTCCATAACAGATAAACAGAGGCAATAGCCTCCTTGATCCAGTGGCCCAATGTAGACTTGGCTTCCGCGTCACCCCTGTGCAGGCCAACAAAAGCACATAAAGGTGGTCCGACCTATGAAAGGAATTTGTAACCGCCAAGTACCGGAGAAGTACCCTCCAGACATCCATAAGGCAAAGTACCTTATCTTTCCCTCGACACAGCTCCTTAGAAAAGGAGGGCAGGCAAACTTTCTTGTAAAATTGTTCCATGTATAGTTAAAGTTTGGTTCTCTATAAACCGCATTGATCCTAAAGCATAGTTACTCAGCTGTAACAAGTATTCTCCAGGGACAGCTGGAATCAGTCCTCACATATGGGTGATGTCGACACCGATGGACCCCTCATGGAAGCATCTCCCCAGCTTACAAAGAAAGCCTTGGGAGATGCCACCACCTATGCATGGTCCCTGCCCCTCCTTAAAATGCCATCTTACTCAGGCAGATGACATAGGTAGCTGACAAAAGAAGATGGCAAAAATACAGATATATACAGCAACTCCAAGGGGAGGAGGGAGAGTTCTGAGGACTGATTCCTGCCGTCCCTGGAGAGCACCTGTTACAGGTGAGTAACTACGCTTTCTCCGGGAACAAGCAGAAAGTCAGTCTCACATATAGGACTTCCTAGCTACAGGTTACCAAAAGCCTGTAGAGGAGAGCCATGAGCATCAGCAATTGAGTCCGTAGATACAAACTGCAGTAGGACCCGTGTGTCCGATGGAAACCAATGTTCCAGTAGCCTGAACACAGAAGGGTCAGAGGGTAGGAGTTGCTTAGACCCCGAAAAAATTACAGAGCATGGCTTGGCCGAAGTTACTGTTCCTTTGGGACTCCCTCTCCAGGCAGTAATGAGCTGCAAAGGTATGGACTGAAGACCAGATGGCAGCCCGGCAGATGTCCAACATTGGGACGGAGCGCAGGTTTGCCACAGAGGCTGCCATGGCCCTGACACTGTGTGCCGTGACCCGGCCATCTAGCATGAGCCCAGCCTGCTCAAAGGCGAGGGTGATGCAGTCCACCACCCAGGTGGACAGTGTTCGCTTAGTCACCGCTTCCCCCAGCCGACTGGGGTCATAGGAAACAAAAAGCTGAGCTTTGCGGTGGCCCTACATACATTGAATGTAGAAGGACAGGGTCCTCTTACAGTCCAAGGTGTGAAAGACGGTCTTCGCCCTGCCAGAGTGAGGCTTTGAGAAGAAGGTGGGTAGCACCACCTCCTGGTTGGAGTGAAAGGAAGATACCACCTTCAGGAGGAATTTGGGGTGTGCGCGTAGCACGACCCTGTTCTTTTAGAACCTGGTATATGGCGCCTCTGCCACTAGGGCTTGGAGCTCGCTGACCCTGCGAGTGGAGGTGAGCGCCACCAGGAACACGATTTTCCATGAGGGATACCTTAGGTGGCAGGTAGCCAGGGGCTTGAAGGGCAGGCGGGTGTGCTGTGACAGCACCACATTGAGGTCCCACTCCGTCGCCGAAGGATGGATTGGAGGGTTTTGACAGCAGGTCACCAGGGCCTGAGCCGAGAGGGACTTGCCTTCAACAGAGTGGTGGTGTGCTGCCAGGGCACTGAGGTGCATTCTGACAGAGTTCGATTTGAGCACGGATTGCGAGAGATGCATCGGGCAGGAGAAACACATGGAGAACCTGCGCCATTTTAAGGCATAAGCTCTCCTGATAAAATACTTACTGGAGGCCAATAGGATCTCCTCCACTTCCCCTGATAGGTTGAAGGAGGCTAAGGCTAACCTTTCAGCAACCGCTGTCAGTGATAGGTACTCCAGACTGGGGTGCAGGAGAGAGCCCTCTTCCTGAGACTCCACTGACGGCTGAAGGAGCAATGGGAGCTATGGCTGCCTGGACCACCGGGGAGTCATCAGGATCAGTGACGCTTTGTCGCACAGAACCTTGAAGAGGGTCTTGGCAATCAATAGCGTGGGTGGGAAGGCGTATATGAGGCCTTCCGACCACAAGATGAGGAACGCATCTGCTGCTACCTGGCCTGGGAGGGGTTGACGGAGCAGAAGTGGGGCAACTGCTGGGTCCTTCAGAGTTTGAAGAGCCGGGTGGCCACTCTGGGATCCAGCTGCCACTCGTGCGATTGGAATACCCTGCTAAGCTTGTCCGCCAGGATAATGTCTTGGCCTTGCAGATATACCGCCCGGAGAAGCATTCCTTGATGAAGTGCGTAAGAAAAGAGTGTCATCGCCTCACGGCAAAAGGTGCAAGACTCTGTGCCCCCTTGCTTGTTCACATAGAAAATCGCCACTTGGTTGTCAGTTTGGTTCAGCACCGGCTGGTGTCTCAGACGATGGTGAAAGGTTCGGAGGGCTAGGAATATCGCTCAGAGCTCCAGGAGGTTGATCTGCTGGTTGCCCTTGGCTTGTGACCAGCTGCTCTGGGTGCGAAATTCCTCGCAGTGGGCTCTCCATCCTAGCAGGGAAGCGTCTGTTGTGAGGACCCTTAAAGGGCTTGGGGCTTGGAGGGCATCCCCACCAGGAGGTGTTGCGGGTTCTGCTACCATGTGTCACCCTCACGGTGGCCAGCCCAACGCCTAGGGCGCTGAGACTTGGTCTGCCTGTGGTGTTCCTGCCTCAGAGAGCGTGGGCTTGCTTTAACCCTGCAAGGCCTTCTGGGAAAGTAAGTCCCTTTACCCTTTGAGCACAGACGAGTTGCAGTCAAGTGGTTTCAGGCAATGACAAGAATTTATTTTCCCCTTCCCGATGGATTAAATGCAAGTGAATAACTCAGGACAAAACATGCCATACAATCGGCTTGAGGAAATTATACATGAACTCAGGTAAGCTAGCCTTGTCAGCTTCAGGCTTTAAACGTGCAGAGCTTGATACAAAACAAAACACAACAGCTTCAATTAGCAAAGGAAATGTTCCCTTTTCTTCTGCTGCTTTTACCGTCTCTCACAGACACTGTTCAGCATAGGGAATTCACATGGTCAGCCAAAGATAATGTACAGTCCATCCGATCATCCTCTATTTCATTATGGTCAGAGTCTATCTGCATTTCCTCAGCATCAGGAATAGCAGGGTGTGGCAGTAAGCTGCTATCCTGATCTTTGAAACAAACGGTTTCTCTGACCTCACGTGGTTTCTCTCTGTAACACTCTCCTGAGCAGGGTTGTAAACTACCATATATGCTGTAGTTTTTGTCCAGGGAGTTTGCTACTTTCTGGTAACTATAGGGAACTGCTTTATAGCTAGGTTCAAACTTGTATGAATTATTAAGCCTACCTTTTGGCTTTGAACGGGAAGGAACTCTCCACTCTGCAGGGTTAAACTGGCTCTCAAACACGGCTTGTGTTTGCTTGCCTCTCAGCCTATTAACTTTCCCCTCAGACGTACCGGTATTCTCCAACCAGCTTGTCTCTCTCCTCGGAGCGTGTGAGCTTTGCCAAGCCTGCCTCTCAGGAAGATTCTTCTCTCTCCTGCCTTTGCCAGACAACCCCTGTCCTGGGTTGCTTCCTTCTGGCCTCAGGAATATGGCTCCCTTGGTTCTCACTCCTCTTTGACTTCTTCTAGTCAGCGTGCTCCTTTGCTGGCTTCCTTTCTGGTTCTCCTTCTCGTCCTCCCTCCGGTTCTGGCTCTGACTCCAGTTCCCCCTCTGGCTCTCTCTCTCGTTCTCCTTGGTCCAAGCTAATGACCACTTTTTATCATTGTAACTCTCAGGGCTTAGCTGTGCCCTGCCCTGAAACAGGTGAACCTCATTACCTCCTAAGCTAGGGAATACGTCACTGCAGGGGCGTGTCTCTCCAGCTCGTGACTCTCTTTGTTTACTTCTTCTTTGCAAACACTGAGCCATGTGCTCAGACTGCCTGTCAGTTTCTGAAAGCAAATCCTCATCTTGCCCTACCTTTATAGGCGCGGAAAGGACTTCTTCATGACACGTCAGGGAGTCTGCTAGCTGATGGGTCACTAGGAGCCAACTCATGGCCTGTGTCCACTGGTCTCAAAGGCACCACTAGGCAACCCTCATGTGCAGACAGGCATCCGGGGTGACATGGACTGTCAAGGTCATGAGGCCAAATAGCCACAGCAGAAGCAGGGCGGGCACCGAGGGACCGTGTTGCTCTGAAACGGTTGGCCCAATCCAGGGGAAGGAAGGCCTTTGCCTGGACTGTGTCCAGCTTTGCCCCTATGAACTCCAGACACTGTGTCGGGAGGAGATGGGACAGGGTGATTTAATATGAACCCCAGATGTAGGACATGGATGGTGAGAGACGTAGCTTGCTGCACCTCAGCAGCTGTGCCTCCTTTTATGGGCCAGTCATCCAGGTAGGGGAAGATGAATATCCCTTAGAGATGGAGGAAGGCGGCCACCACTGCCAGGCATTTGGTGAAGACGCTGAGGGTGGAGGCCAGGCTGAAGGGTAGTACCCTGTACTGGTAGTGACCACCCTCACCATTAAGCAAAGGTATTGCCTATGGCTGGTGTAAATGAGAATGTGGGTGTAAGCATCCTTCAGATCCAAGAAGCATAGCAAATCTCCCTGCTGGAGGTAAGGCAACAATGTTCCAAGGGAGAGCATCTTGAATTTCTCCCTCACCAGGAACTTGTTCAGGTTTCACAGGTCCAGGATGGGCCTTAGGCCCCCTGTCCTTCTTGGCACAAGGAAATACCTGGAGTAGAACCCTTTGCCCCTGAGATGCTGGGGTACTGGGTCCACTGCCTTGTCAGTGAGAAGGCCTCCTAGTTCTGGTGAAAGTGAGACCTGGTGGGCTCTCCTGGGAAGCAGGGGGGAAGATGTCTGTGCCAGGTGGAGAAGGTAGCCCTCCTTGACCACCTGGAGTGCCCAGGTATAAGTGGTGATGGTTGGCCACTTGTGGGCATAGTGGATGAGATGTCCCTCTATGGGCTGATGTCCCCTGTGGGCTGCTGTCCCCGCATGAAGAGAGACTATGCCCAAGGAGTCAAAAGCTCCCCCCAGGCTGGGCTGGAGCCAACACCTGGGTCCTGGGGGCCTTCTGCTTACGAGGACCATACCCCTGTCCCTTAGAGCCTGCTGCTTTTGCTGGGGAGGCTTGGAAATGTGGGTAGTTTTTGTAAGCAGCCCCTTTTCTGTTGGGGAAGGGTAGCAGTCTTTTTGGAGAGCCTGGTCCTTGTCATGAGTTCGGTCTCCAACTCAGCAGCCTTCTCCATCATGGGTTTGCCAAAGAGGTTCTCCCCTTGGCATGGGACATCGACCAATTTGTCCTGAACCCATTTCTCGACGTCGGAAGTCTTTAGCCAGGTTTGGCTTCGGGCACTGATGCCCACCGCGGCTACTCTAGTTGCCAACTCAAAGCAGTCATAAGCTGCTCGAGTTACAAACTTGGAGCACTCACGGACGGCTTTGGACAGGTTCCTGAACCGCTGTAGGGGTTCCTTGGAGAGATCAGCCGAGAATCCTGCAAGCTCCTTTGCCAGGTCTCTAAGGTACATGCCCATGTACTGCAGGTAGGCCTGGATCCGACCGAACAGCATCGAGCTCTGGTAGCAGTTTCTGCCGAGAGTGTCCAAGGTGTGGACCTCCCTACTCGGGGGCAACGAGAAGTGCGTCTTCTGGCTCTTCAGCCGACGCATGGCCGACTCCACCATGGAGTTATGCGCAGTTGTGCCTTCTGGAAGCCAGGGTTCCGGCGGACCCGATACATCGAGTCGATCTGCTTGCTCACGGCAGGAACTGACGCTGGTGTTTCCCCACATGCGAAGAATGAGCCATTCCAGGATGGGCAGAATGGGTACCGTCAACAATTCCCTCAGTGGAGACTCCTATTGGAGGATTTCTAGCTCCTCCGTACGAGGGTCCTCCTCTGATTCTGTTGGGAATGCTAAAGCCTTTAACATGTCCCGCATGAAGTCGAAGAACGCCATGTCCTCAGGCTGGGACAGACATCGAGATTCGGAGGGGGATGGGTCCGCGGAAATATTGTGGTGGTGATACTGGAGAACTCCTCGTCCTCCGTCTCCCATTCTGAGTAACAGGTGGAAGACTTGAGGGGAGGGTGACCCAAGGGCTCCAGGCCTGAGCCCGGTCCAAGTCTCTCGGAGACTCCTCGGCTGGTGTCGTGAATGCTAGCTGGGGAAGAACTTGGTCCCGTCGAATGGGACATGGATCGAGACCTCGGCCAAGGATCAATGCTTGGCTTCGAGGGACGTCCTCGACATCAAGGGCCCGGTCGTATGGGTGGAGGAACCAGCCGTGCCAGAGTTCAACACCCACTGATAGGCTGCCCTCCAAGGCCACCATTCTGGACTCAGATGGCTCCGCAGCTTTCAGCACAGGCACTGAGGAACTTGGGCCCAGTGCCAGTTCCCCCAAAGGGAGTCCTCAAGTGTCCGGGCCACCAAGACAGAAACAGCACACTGCCACGTAGGCGTGTAGAAACAGTACAAAAACGTAGGCAGGATGAAAATTCTCACAAAATCTTTATTGGTCCATACATATCAAGGGGGGCCAGACCCAACACAGGCCATGTTTTGAAAGAATCTTCCTCAGGGGATAAGGCTCACCTTGTGCTAAAATTTTTTTTTATAAATAATAAACACATCATAAAAAACATCACAAAACTTCATACATAGTTTCCATCTTCAGACAAACTCTTTCCCGCTGACTTTCATCTCCTCTCTGCGGATCTTCAAGCTCAGTGCTGGGATTCCACTCTCTCTTCTGCTCTAGATAAGGTTGCTCCTTTGCGTCCCTCTTCTGCTGCTCGTCGTCGCCCCAACTCCCCTTGGTATCACCCAGGTTTCCATCTCCGTTCTTACCTCCGTCGGGCTCTCTGCCGCTGGCATAAGTCTCCTTCTCCGGCCACATTCTCACATTTTCGTTATTGTCATTTTCACTATCGTACCCTTTTGAACTCCGCTAAGCGGGATTACTTTTCAAAGCTCATTTCCTCCTCAACAAATTCCACATGTCAACTTTATCGCATCCTCCATTCCCTCTCTGCTTCCTCTTCGTCCCCTAACACTGCACTTCCTGTTTCATCTTCCTCTAATAACCCCACTTCTGATGCTCTGGCCTCTCATTTCGTCAGTAAGGTCCTCTCTATTCGACAGCTCTTCCCCTCCTGCCCACCTCCTCTTTCGCCCCCCCCCCTCTTTCCCCAGTTTCCTCCTCGTCAGTGGGCTCCCCATGTGTTCCCCCCTCTCCCATTGCTGGTCTGTCTTCCAACCTATCACGCTGCCAGAATTGTCTAACGTCCTTTCCTCCACCCGGAAAAGCACTTGCCCATCCGATCCTATCCCCTCCCACTGGCTCACTGAGTCATCACTGGCTCTGCTTCCTTTGGTTCTTTCTATTTTTAACACTAGTCTTTCTTCCGGTACCTTCCCCTCACATTGGAAACACGCCCTCATACGACCTCTTTTGAAGAAACCCTCTCTGGATCCTTCCTCACCCTCTAATTGGCGCCCTATCTCTAATCTCCCTTTCCTCTCTAAGCTTCTTGAAAGGTTGGTTTTCTCTCAGCTATCTTCACACTTAGAGGATTCTTTGGTTCTTCACCCCCGTCAATCTGGTTTCCGCCCTGGGCACAGTACTGAAGCTATTCTCATTTCTTTTCTTAACGAATTGCATGTTGCCCACGATCACGGTTCTATCTCTGTAGCTGTCTCACTTAATCTCTCTGCTGCCTTCGATATCGTTGATCACCGCACTCTTCTCCTAAGGTTTCGTTCTATTGGTCTCTCTGGTTCGGTTCTTCACTGGTTTCACTCGTTTCTTTTCAACCGGTCGTTCTCAGTTCTGTCGGGCTCTGATTCGTCAACTCCATCACTTCTTCCCTGTGGTGTCCCTCAGGGTTCCGTGTTGGCCCCCTTATTGTTCAACATTTTTCTGGCCCCTCTTGCTTTACTTATTCAGCAGCACGGTATCTCTGCGTATTACTACGCAGATGATATCATCCTTCTCTACCACACCTGCCCTCTCACGCCTGATATTGGTCCCCTCAATGTTTGTCTCTCCGCTGTCTCCTCTTGGTTTTCTGAGAACTTTCTACACGTTAATCTGTCTAAGACTTTAGCTATTTGGTTCACTGCTGGCGCCCCCACTCCCACACTCACTCCATCTCTTTCTGCTGGGCCTATTCCTTTCGTCACATCCATGCGATATCTTGGTGTCACTTTGGACTCGGCTTTAACTTTCAAAGATCATGTCTCTTCCATTGTTCAGCGTTCCTTCTATACGTTACGGCAACTTCGCGCTATCCGACCTTTTCTTTCCCCCTCTTCTATGACCACGCTTCTTCTTTCCCTCATTGTCTCTCGCCTAGACTACTGTAACGCCTCTTTGGCCGGCCTCCCACTCTCTCAGCTTCACCATCTCTAACTGGTTCATCACACTGCTGCCCGTCTTCTGACCAATTCTTCCCGATCGGCTCATATTACTCCCCTTCTCATCCGTTTACACTGGTTGCCTATCCCTTTCCGTATCCAATATAAGATTCTGATTTTTGTTCACAGGGCTTTGTACACTGGTGTCCCTCTTTATCTTTCTGATCTGGTTCACTTCCATTGCCCCTCTAGAGTTCTCCGGTCGATTCATGCCAATCGCCTTTTTCTTCCACCTTCTTCTAGGGCTCGTCTTGAATCTACATGCTCCTCTGCTTTTTTCTTCCTCGGCCCCCGTCTTTGGAATTCACTACCTCTAGCTTTACGTCTGGAATCCTCCTTCCGCACCTTTAAAGCTTCTCTCAAGACCCACCTCTTTTGCACAGCTTTTGACATCCCTCCCCCTTCCTCTCCTCCTGCTAACAGTTGATTGGTTCCCTTCCCTTTGTTTTGCATTTTCTGCTTTCTCCGTTTCTTTCCTCTTTGTTATCCCTTTATTTATTTATTTAATTTTCTTATATACCGCGCTGTCATCAGTGCGGTTTATATATTAAAGGGACAGAATAGCCATCTGCAGCATTTCATGTTTGTGGACTATATGTCTCATCGTGTCCCGTGCGTCTCTCACTAGGTTGAAGAATTGCACTTGAGTACATGCAGCATAATATAGATTCCCGTTTGCAACTTGATGCCGGCACTTATTTTACCTTAATGTTTCGTAGAATGTTATGTGGTGTCATTAGTGGTTGCCTTTGCTTCTTTATAAATACATATGAGTACAATATATTAATAGTGGCTTTACAGAATGCCGGTCTTGAGTAGCATCTGTCTGCTCTACGTTTTTTCATTTTTTTTAAATGCTTTATAGATTGGGTTCCAATAGGCTAACACAGATTAATAACTTACAACATTTCCTCTGATAAAAAATGTTTTGGCATTTAATAACCTAATTAGATAATATTGACCTTACAGTGAAGGGCGTATATATTTTTTAACTCCAGTGACAACCCATCATCGTTGATGCTTGCCTCACGGTCCTAGGGTAACGGTCTCTTTCACTCCTGCCCTCTTACATACATTTTTACGTCTTTTAATTTTGGTTGTTTTACTTCATTCTCTCTTGTTTTTCTCCATTTTTGATAAGTTATTCTTTTAGTCATCACTAGTTCACGATATGTTAGTTCATTCATTCATTTCCATAACGTTCCTTTGCATTCATTTTATGTAAATAATGTTTGGATGACTAATTTGCATGGCTTTATTTTGTTTTTGTTTTCACTATATATCCTTCCTTGTTCATAGACATTATTTATTATGATATTACCATTTGCAACATTTTCGTGCTTTCATGTTTTAATATGACACACAGTCAATCCCTTTTTATGTGGTTAATGAATATGAAGTATTAATGGTTTTAGTATATTGTGTCTGTTTAAGATATTTATGGTCTTATTCATTCTTTTACCTTGATATTGTTATTTGTTTTATTATTTTATGTATTTATTTATGTATGAAGTTTTTTTGATGTTTTTTATGATGTTTTTATTATTTATAAAAAAATATTTAGCACAAGATGAGCCTTATCCCCTGAGGAAGATTCTTTCGAAACACGGCCTGTGTCGGGTCTGGCCCCCCTTGATATGTATGGACCAATAAAGATTTTGTGAGAATTTTCATCCTGCCTACGTTTTTGTACTGTTTCTAAAGTGTCCGGGGCCAATCTCTGGGCGATTCCTTCCGGGCGACCTTGGTAGGCCGCTCCCGCTCCAAGTCCTTGGACAAGTGGCATGGACTGCGGGACCTGGCTCGGGTCTTACCCGGCCTGTCAGAACCATCCAGGTATGCTCCCTTCGAGGGTTTCTTCTTCTTCCTGTGTTCCCTTGAGGGAGAGCCCCCTTTCCGAAGACCCATGGTGTCGACAGGGATCAGTGGGGGCACCGTGGGAGTCCAAGGCTAGGCCTTTGGATGCACCAGGGACTCCGTGAAAAACTTGTTGTGCTGCTGCCGACACCTCTTGAGGGCCTTGGTGGACATCTTTTTACAAGGACCACAGGCCGCGGGGTCGTGGTCTTGGCCGAGGCAGCGTAGACAACAGTCATGTGTATCGGTGATAGAGAATCTTTGTACACCAATCACACTTCTTAAAACCACTGGTAGCCATGGGCAAAAAAAATTACCCTAGTGAGGTCAAAGACCCACAGTGCTGCCATTTGGGAGGAAAAGGTACAAAGGTGCTAGGTGAAAAAATGAGTACGGACTCTATACTAGATGCCGAAGCAGCGGGCTCAGGTAGCGGGAAGAGTACCGGTGTAACCGGAGAGAGAGTATGAAACTCAGATAGCAAAATAATCAACTTTTTCCAGGGGAAGGCAGACAGATGTCTGATGGGCTCCATGGAAAAAAAGAAGACTGAGTAAGATGGCACCCTTGGGCAGGAGGGGAACAACTCATGCGTGGTGACATCTCCCAAAGGCTTTCTTTGAAAACTAAGGAGATGCTTCCGCGAGTGCTCTGTCAGTGCCAACGTCAACCATATGTGAAGACTGATTTCCTGCTTGTTCCCGGAGAATACGGTATATAAGAATACATAAATAAATTGGGTGAATGCTTCAATTAGGTGAAAGACAATTGGGTGAACGACAATTTGCAGAATTTTTATATTGGTCAAAAATGTTTTAATCCATAACACCACATGAACATAGCAGACGTGAACAATGTGACCCTCACTGTTTGTTGCAGTTACAGCTCTCTTAACACTCAACAATATGTAAAAACTCATTCAAAATGACAAATTATGAGAAATTCCACATAAATATGAGACTAAAATCAGTTTCATTGTGACCTAAACACAAGGTTTACATATTTTTTCTTTCATGTTTCTTCATACACAAACGTTAGCTACTCGATGCGTTCAAAAAAATAAGCTTGTTCAGTTTTTAAGTTAGAAATCAGACAACAAATAGAAGGGTTATCGCAAGATACAGATGTATGAAAGCATCTGTGCCATGCTTCGGCAACATTCTTGGATCATGGTAAGTCAAGGATAACAGTCATAATTATTCCAAAGTGCTATTGGAAACAAACCTTCATGGGTCCAATTTCTACGAATTCTGCCAATATACGTATCTTCAAAATAATCTATAACTGAATTTACTTCTTCATCAAAACTGTTTTGGACTTCTTCAGTTGGAATAAATAATAGAGCAGGTAGCATGCGAATTTTCAATGCAAACTCAGCATCATTGCCTAACATTCCTGCAGTCCAGCTTCCCGCAAACGCCTGAAAATGTTCTGTGACATGTGAAACAAGCATCCATGAATATTCACATCTGGATAAACATGCTCAAAGACACTGATTGCTGAAAACATATCTTGGATGCAGATTAGGCTGTATTTCAGACAACTGGCATAAAAATCGGATATAGGTTTCTTGTTGTTTATTTGGAAGTAATGCATAATTGAGAGGAATGCACTGGCCCTTGTTGTAAGCAAGCACAGTAAACAGCTGATAAAACAATTTTGGCAAAACTTTAAACGTTCCATCTGCAAACCAGTCGGGCGACTGCTGCAGAATGTGTAAAATTTTGATCTAAGGAAAATATTAAAATCTGGTCATCACTTGAACCAGAACCATAAGCTAGAAAATGCTCTCTATTGTATGTAATTTTGTACTCTTCTGGTATATCCAACAAAGTCAAATCCTGAGGCCGACTGGGAGCATTCTGGATTCTTTTCTCTGTATCATTCTTTTCAAGGATGCTACTGTAGGTGGCTGTGCAGCAGCAGCAATTGAGATGGATGTTGTAGCATTGTTGACAATGACCTGTGTTGACTCCTATCAAGCAAAGAAATTCAGATGTGAATTAAGATAAATTGCTCAGATCTTCTAGCTTTTTGAGCCATAATGGAAAAAACTATGCTATAATACGAAAATAGCGCTATTTATGCTTTACTTTTCCAGTAAATCTTTCAGCTTTTGTAACTTTTTCTATCAGAGTGGTTAAGACCACAATGGGGAGTCTAGGAGTCCAGTAGGACACAGCCTCACGCAAAAATCAGAAGAGCCCCAGCAGAAATTCTTTATCAAAAAATAAATTGTTTTTTGTTATTTTTTGATGCCAAGTGATAGAAAGAACTGGATGATAAACTTTAAACCTCCAGGAACAATAAGGAAGTCGATCCTCACTTATGGGTGACGTCGGCACCGACGGAGCCCGCACAGAGCAATTCCCTAGCTTCCCGCCCAAGGGTGCCATCTTGCTCAGTCTCCCTTTTTCTGTGGAGCCCTTCAGACGCATGTCTTCGTCCCTCGTAAAACATTTTTTCTTCTTTAGCCTTTTTTCCGGTTGCACCGGTTCTCTCCCATCCTCCCCGATGCCTCCACTTCGGCTGTGGGCCATGGGATAACGATTTTTCCCTTCGTTTTTTTTGTACTTCGGGCCCTTTTTCTATCCGCTGGCCTTGAGGATTTTCGACCTCGCAGAGGCTCTTTTCGCCCCCATGGCTACCGGCTTCAAAAAAATGTGATAGATGCTCACAGACACCCACGACTGTTGTCTGTGGTGTCTGGGGCTGACCACAACCCGGAATTCCGCTCCCTTTGCAAGAAAATGTCAGCTAAGGTCTTACAAAGCTGTAAGCAGAAGTCAGACGACATTTTCCGTAGGTCAGCACCGGAGTCCCCAGTGGCGCCCTGCTCAACCGATCCACCACTTGCGGGGTCCCCCGCAGTGACTCTGCGTCCCAGGCATCACTCTGACCAGGGCTCAACGAGGTGGAACGACGAAAAAAGAAGAAGACCTTGAAGACATTGTCGGGGGCTCCGGATAAGCATGAATGGTCTTGCACTCGTTCCCTTAGTCCTCCCCGGCATTCCCGAGAGTTGGACAAGGAGCAGCCTCGAAAGGTACCTCGTACAGACAAGGAGGCCTCTGGCGACGGCACCCGGTCTCCTGAGGGTTGTCCGCCTCTCCAACTCCACGCCAGACCTGGTAACCCTGGTGTCGGTGTCCCAAGGTTGTGGTTCTGTATGCTGGCACTAGAGCGCAGCATTTCTGCCTTCCTAGCTGCCCAGCAGGCGCTCCTGTCCAGCACGGATGGTTCACGCCCCGAGACCGAGGGTCCATCGACTGTGGTCCCTAAAACGGCCTTGGAAAACCCCGAGAGCAATGGGCCTCGTAAGGGTCCTCGGCACCAGTCTCGCTTGCCATTCCGTTCCTCGGGAGCGAGGTCTTCCAGAATTTGTGCCTCCGGCTCCAGATGGGCCTCGGCCACCGGATGTGGTGATCAGTCCGACTCAGAGTCTTTCTCGGACCTCTCGGGCTGGGCACACGTTCCCTGAAACCCGCGCCCATCGGGACCTTCCTTCTGACCCATCCCCGCCCGCCTCATGAAGGCAGTCACCCCAGAAGATACCTCCCTTCTTGGTATTTGTGTGGGATATGGCTCGGGACCTCAATCTGCCCACGCAGACCGAGGAAGAGACAAGACCAGAGGAATGTGACATTTTGCAATATGAGTATCCTCCAAGGGAGTCTCTCATGGTCCCTGTGCCATCCATCCTGACCCGGCTGCTCCTTCGCATGTGGGAAGCACCTGCCTCGGTCCTTATCATCAGTAAAAGACTCGATACCCTGAACAGAGTCCAGTACGGCCCTGGGTTTCGAAAGGCCCAGCAGCTTCCTCATACCTCCATGGTAGTGGAATCTGCGATGCGCATACAGAAGAGCCTGAAATCGCATTCTTTGGTTCCGCCCAGCAGGGAATCCCGTGCCCTCAACGCCCTCGGGCATAGGGCTTACTAGAGATCGCTAAAGAGCTTGGAGGTTTCATCATGGGCCTTGAAGGTGACCACCTTCTCAGATTTCAAACCCTTCTGAGATCAGTTGCGGACTGCTTGAAATACCTCTCTCGTGTCGCGTATGACGGGTTCAAGTCTTTTGCCCGTATGGCAGCAGCTGGCATCAGAGCCCAGCATCAAGCATGGCTCCAGTCCTCAGACCTGAAACAGTGGGTCCAGGAGAAACTCTTGGATGTCCCCTGCCTCGGCAAACAACTGTTCAGCAAGACCATGGAGGACAAGGCAGCCGAGATTGAGACGGAGTTCGTAACCAGCACCCGTCTCCCTCGGAAAACCTTGTCCCTTCCACAGAAGAAACAGCACAGCAAGAAGCCCTTCTTTCAGAGGAAGGGGTTTCCTTACTGGCAATACCCACCGTATCCGTCTGCCCCAGCACCGACGCCCAACGGCCAAGGCAAGGGCAGAGCTCAGGGCCACCAGAAACCTAAGGGGCCCAAGACCCAACCACCGGTGCCACCCCAGTCAGCTCCGTGGTTTTGATGCCATATGCATAGCCTCTCGTCTCCCAGTGGTGCTCCCGCTGGTAGGAGAACATCTGTCCCTTTTCGCCCCCGAGTGGGAGGCCATCACATCGGATACCTAGGTCCACCAAATCATCCGGGACAGTTACCGTCTCCATCTGGACAGACTCCCCCCTCCCTTCTCCACAGCAGAGCCTACTCGGCTTCCCTCACACCAGGCTTGCTTAAAGCAAGAGTTGGACAACCTCCTCTGTCAACGGGCGATCGAAAGGATCCCGCCACATCTCTGAGGTCGGGGGTTCTACTCCCGTTACTTCCTCATTCCAAAGAGGACAGGGGGCCTGCACTCCATCCTTGATCTCAGGAATTGGAACAAATTTCTGGTGAGGGAGACGTTCAGAATGCTGTCGCTTGGTGTCCTGCTGCCCTTTCTCCGCAGGGCAATTGGCTATGCTCGTTGGATCTCAGAGACATGTACGCCCACATCCCGGTTCACCCCAAGCACAGGAAGTTCCTGTGTTTCAGGGTGCAGGGGGAGCACTATCAGTACAGAGTGCTCCCCTTCAGGATCATGTCTGCCCAGTGAGTCTTCACCAAAAGCCTGTCAGCGGCCGCAGCCTACCTCTGGCTGCAAGGCATATTTGTCTACTCTAACCTAGATGATTGGCTCATCATGGGTGCATTGGCCGAGGAGGCACGCTTTTTGGTGCCACGCATGATCCTCCTCCTTGAGAGCCTTGGTTTCCTGATCAACTACTCCAATTCCCACCTCGAACTGGTGCAGGCACTCGATACACTGCTCGACATGGAACGGGTGACCGCCTTCCTACCAAGAGCACGCGTGGACCGTCTCCGTGCTCTGGCTGCCGAGACCCAAAGCCAAACCAGGGTCTTGGGGAAAACCATGTTGCGCCTTCTGGGACACATGGCCTTGACTGTACATGTCGTTCCCCACGCTCGCATGCATATGCAAGCGGCTCAATGGTGCCTCAGAGCGCAAAGGTCCCAAGCTTCGGGCCGGCTCCGGGACCCAACCTCGGTCTCGCGCAGCCTATCCAGTTCCCTGGATTGGTGGCAGAATCTCCGAAGCTTACTTCGGGGCATGCCCTTCCAGGCTCTGCAACATGAGCTCATCCTGACGACGGATGCCTCGCTGTCGGGCTGGGGAGCCTACCGCAACAACCTCCATACACAGGGACGGTGGTCACCCGAGGAATCTCAGCAGCAGATCAACCTGCTTGAACTTCAAGCGGTCCCGTTGGCCTTGAAGGTCTTTGAGCACCGCTTGCGAGGCAAATCAGTGCTCATGCAGACCGACAACAAGGTCGCAATGTTCTACATAAACAAGGAAGGGGGTACGGGCTCCCGCCTCCTCTGTCGGGAGGCAGTTATCCTTTGCTCCTTCGCAGTGCCCCAAGGCATGACCCTAAGAGCCATCTACCTCCTGGGCCAAGACAATGTCATTGCGGACAGGCTCAGCAGGCTTCACAGCCACACGAGTGGCGCCCGAGTCCAGAGTTGGTTCTCTACCTGTTTTGCTGCTGGGGGACTCTGTCCATAGACCTGTTCGCCAGCCCAGCGAACGCACAGTTTCCCCACTTTTGCAGGCCGATACCGCACCCGAGCAGGGAAGCCCCGGATGTTTTCCTCCTGAACTGGATCTCCGGGCTTCTGTATGCGTTCCCCCCCACCCACCTCATAGCGACGACCCTCCACAAGATCGAGCGGGACCGAGCATCGGTGATTCTCGTGGCTCCCACATGGCCTCGACAGCCTTGGTTCCCACTTCTCCTTCGACTCTCGTCAGAACCCCCGGTCCCTCTAGGTAGTACCCCGGGTCTGCTAACACAGGAGGAGGGATGGCTGCTTCACTCGAACCTGGACTTGCTATCCCTAGCAGTCTGGCGGCTGAACAGGTCTCTTTAGCCTCACTGCACCTCCCAGAGGAGATCGAGGAAGTCCTGCTCACATTGAGGAAAGACTCGACGAGACGGGCCTACACCCTCAAGTGGCAGTGCTTCTTGGTCTGGTGCTCCAGGCTCCAGATTGATCCATTCTCCTGTTCCACCCGATGGGTCTCCAGTACATCCTCCAATCTTGCAGGTGGGGCTGAAATCCAATTTGGTCAGGATTTACCTGGGCGCCATTTCAGCCAACCACTTGCCCATTGAGAGTAAATCCCTCTCGGGCCAGGCACTGGTCTCCCACTTCATGCGGGGCCTTTTACTTTCCAAGCCCCCTTCCGGGCTCCGCTGATGGAGTGGGACCTTAACATCATGCTCATGCAGCTAACGCAGTCGCCCTTTGAACCGATGGTGACGTGCTTGCTTCAGCACCTCTCCTGGAAGGTAGTCTTCCTGGTGGCGCTGATCTCGGCTCAGCGAGTCAGTGAGCTTCAAGCCCTCACAGCCGAGGGCCCTTACACCAGGTTTTATGGGAACAGGGTGGTCCTTCCCACTCACCCCAAGTTCCTACCGAAAGTTGTCTCGGATTTCCATCTCAACCAAGAGATAGTCTTACTGACTTTGTTCCCGAGACCGCCCACCGACCAGGTGTCGGCGGTCCTGCATACCCTCGACTGCAAGAGGGCTCTCGCCTTCTACCTGTAGTGCACCCAGGGTCATCGCAAGTCCAAGCGGCTCTTCCTTGCCTACGATCCCAATCGTCTGGGGCTTGCAGTCACCAAGTGCACCCTCTCCATCTGGGTGGCAGACTGCATCGCCTTCGCCCAGGCAAAGGTAGGAACCCCACTGGATCGACGAGTCACCGTGCATGGCGTCTGTGCTAAGGCGGTGTCGGTGGCTTCACTGTGCTCAGTACCTCTGACAGACATCTGCTGGGCTGTGACCTGGTCTTCAGTGAATACCTTCGCTTCACATTACTGCCTGGAGAGGGAGTCCTGCCAGGACAGCACCTTCGGCCAGGCTGTACTCCGCAATCTGTTTGGGGTATAAGCAACTCCTGCCCTCCGACCCTCCTTCTGTGGCTACTGGAGCTTGGCCCCCGAGGACCCGGACTCCCTTCGGATTGTCGGCTTCTGCTCATGGCTTCGCGGAGGCACTTTGCTTACAGGTTTCGGTAGCCTATAGCTGTGGAGTTCCATAAGTGATGACTGACTTCCTGCTTGTTTCTGGAGAAAGCATAGTTACTCACCTGTAACAGGTGTTTTCCAGGGACAGCAGGAATCAGTCCTCACTACCCTCCCACCTCCCCTTAAGAGTTGCTATTTTTTATCCTTCCCTTGCCATCTGCTTAGTAGGGCTCTAGCTATGGGACCTGACTGAGGAAGATGGCACCCTTGGGTGGGAAGAGGACCACGCATGCGTGGCAGCAATCTAAAATGCTTTCTCTGAAAGCTGGGGTATTGCTCCGTGTCGGCTCCGTCGGTGCCGACGTCAGCCATAAATGAGGTCTGATTCCTGCTGTCCCTGCAGAACACCTGTTACAGGTGAGTAACTACGCTTTCTTGTGCATCCCCTTCAATTTCTTGACCATTGTTTTGATATGTGATAGCGCCACTATCTTTTTTGCAGACATATGCATAACCCTGGTATAATAGTTTACCCTTGCCCCTTTCCATACAGCAAAATTGGGCCATTGGGTAAAAAGCACAGAACCGAATAGTGAGAATGTCCCGAAACCAATCACTGTATTCCCCAAACCAGCCTAACACCATCATATGTATCATCATCATTTACCCAATTGTCTTTTTTTTATAAATGGCAATGGAATTATTAGCTGCTGATATACATATGTTCTTTCCATAAATAATGTTAAAAAAAGAGAGGAATCTCTGTGAATGAGGTTATTCCTTGCTCCAATTGTCTGCTGCTGGATTGCTCTGCCTTTCTGTGTGTGTGTAAGTGACAGGGTTGCTCATAGCCATCAGAAAGAGGGGAGGAGGGCACAGGGTCCATGGCCCCATCAAAAATCTGTTCTGAGATCGGGACTTCCCCTACTTTGACCTGCGGAGATCAGATCTCCTGTGGATAGAAGTAGGGGAAGACCAGCAAACAGCAGGCTGCCCATTCAGCTAAATTAATAAGTGAAGGCTCCCTGATAAATTATCGTTTTCTATGCCAAACTTTCACACAGTCTTCTTTTATATTCTGATTCCCTGCGAGCTACAATCATTGAAAAGACTTCCTGTCTGCCCGCAAGGATCACAGGCAGACAGGAAGGGCCTCTACAATGATTGCAGTGCTCAGGCAGCAACCTGTCGGTGGGGAACCCCTCTGTGAAGGGTCTCTGCCTGCAGGGCATAGGTGGAGTTAGGGTGGGGTTTGGGTGACATTAGAGGCAGGGCCTGTGAAAGCCCATTGCCCTGGGGTTTGCCCATGGGGCGGTGCACGGGCCGTTAGGAGTGGGGCTTGTGCCCCCCAAAGCAAAAGTCCTTCCATAGAAGCTACAGTCGTAGCACAGATCCCTCCTGTCTACCTGCAGGGATCCGATCTCCCACAGGCAGAAGGAGGGATATCTGCTGCAATGCAACTTCTCTTCTGCCCGGGCAGTCAGTTTGAGATCAAAAGATTCTTCCTGGGAAGATCTGCATTACTTGTGGGACTTAGCAGGCTTCGGACCTAGCGATGTGTGGCAGTAAGTAGGCAGTCTGCTAGGGACCTGCTTTTGTTGCCTCTTGGACCATCTTGCTGCGCCCCCTGATGACACCTGCGAGGGCTTTAAAGCGCAGTCCTGATTTGTGTGAGCTGGAAGATCTGCATTGCTCATGGGACTTACCAGGCTTCAGACCTAGCACGGTGCGGCGGTAAGCAGGCAGTTTGCTGGGGACCTGCTTTCGTTGCCTCTCGGACCATCTTGCCGCGCCCCCTGGTGACACCTGTGGGGGCTTTAAAGCGCAGTCCCGTGCCACGGAACGTGGGTGTGTCTGAAAGGGCAAGTCCTGCCCCTTTGGAGCCCCCGGAGTAATGAGGAGTGACAGGAGGTGTTGAAGACAATAGAATGGGTAAATGGAAGAAGTGCACATTAAATGTGAGTACGAGCAATCCAGTTAAGACAGTCAAGGTGGTCAGACCTTTAGATAAGCATGTTGTAGTCAGAGCAAAATGCCCGGATGATCTGGCTGTATCCCTGGCTGCTGTCTAGGCATCACCTGTCTCTACCCAGTCTTTTTTAGGGGAATATAACCCAACCCCACAGTTTGGCGATGTGATTAGCAGTCCTGCTATGTCCTCACCTAAATTGGTTGGGACTTCGCAAACCGCAATAGTGCTCAAAGCTGGGTCTACACGAGCTTAGGGGAACTTGGGGTGGTAGTTCCAGTACCACGGGTCAATTTCTTTGTTGGAAACAGCCTTCTGATATTACCTACCTTATCGGATATTTGGATGGCGCTTGTTCGGATGGAATCCTCTTTTGCTACTACTATTGCTCACCTTGCTACATTTCCTAAAGAAACAGTGAAGAAGTTTTTCCAGCATGATAAGTATTTTGAATCGTTAGACTCTAGACTGACTCATTGGTTCAATCAATCCACAGAGTCACTGCCTCTGCAATCAAAGATAGTTTAGTGCTGCATCATCAGCAAGAACATTTAGAAAATACTGCTCGAGCAAAAAATTTACGTTGCCTCAATTTTCTAAGAACGCATTATATATCAGCATTAATTTTGTTTCAGAAACGTTTAAAAGAGGTGCTGGGATTTCAGGGGTGGCCTTCATTGTCCTTTAATAATATGTATTATTTACCGAGAGCTGTTAAGAATGCAAAAGTGGAGGGCGAAGCAGTGGACTCTATTGGTCTTGTTGATACCTTTACTGTTTCTGAATATATTGAGTCTTCTATGGATATAATTAATACTCGGGTGACTCTTCTGGTTTCATTTAATTCAGATAGATAAAAATATGATTTTGTGGTTCTTTTTTCAAAAGAAAAATGAATAATTTTGTGGGCAAAAAATTAACATCTTCCCTGATGTCTCCAGACAAATACAGCTGAGGCACAAGGTCTTTTTGGCTATGAAGCCTAGGATTTTGGCCCTCGGAGTGAGTTTTTCCTTAAGTTTCCTTGCAAATGTCTGGTGACGTCGGGGAAGGATAGCTATTTTTTTTTTCGATGTTCACCCAATTGTCACATTTTGTCTCATTCACTGAATTGTCTGGGATCCCCCTTTCAACATCCCCCAGCTGTTCCCATACTGCTAACAATTCCTTGAGGTATTGACCCATCTTGGCAAAGTCTAGGACCCTCACTTTTGAATGGACTTTATCAGCTCCACTCCCAATACTGAACCACACCATCTGGTGGTCACTGGATGCGAGATGAGTCTCAGCAAACTCTCCATAACATCTTGGATTTTGCATCTGGCAGATTGCACACCTTTCTGGAGAGCCAACAACCACCATTACCCTTTGTTTCCTTGGGGTCACTGATCCTGCAACTTTGGGGTGCTCGAGTTCTGGTTCTTCCCATTCCTGGGATGTTTTCACCTCTTCCAGGGCTGCATACTGGTTCTTAAATTTGAGGGCTGGTGGAGTTGGATTGTCAGTTCTGCAGGCTCTCGTGTCGAACTCTCTTCTTTCTGTAACATACCATCTTCACCTCTGTTGGAGAATATGGATGCCTCAAAAAGCATATTGTTTATATATGTCTTGCTGTCATTGAATCTTCTCAGCCTTGCCACCTCTTCTCTCAGCTCCTCCACTTATTTCATGAGGGCTTCAGCTTGAAGGCATCTTGCACATGGAACCAGTCCCTCATCTGGGATCAGGCTGTCTGGACAGAGGCAGAAGTTGAAATGGGGATAACAGCTTTGGCAACATGATTTTTCCCATCCATAGTTCATTTGGAGCTTTGAAGTACATGTTGAAGGAAATAAGAAAGACCTACCAAAGTCCTTAACTTTTCCTCAGCTGTCCTTTAAGAAAAATGCAGCTAGCCTTTTTACGTGTGTTCTAACAGCTCTGTTCTATGTAGCAAGAATCATCACATGGATGGGTGAGAGCTGCAGTGAGAAGGGTGAGAACTGAAATACAGTGATTCCAAAGAGCTTGCCTTTCTCTTTGAAGCTCAAGGGTAGAGGGCAGGAAAAAAATCTACAGAAGCATAAAAAAGTCTTTGCCTAAGAATACAAAAATTCCCCTTATTCAATACAGCTACAAAAATAAATCACTAGGTAAAGCAGCAGAAAAAGTTGGCTATTAAAATTGAAAAAAGCCCCGCGCCTGATGTCCAGAAGACATCTCTGCCAATAGCTAGCAAGCTACTTGAGCCCTGAGTGGTACTAGATGTATCAGAAAAACTGTCACGAGAAGCAATGTGATATTAAGCCAAGATATGATATCTGCAAGAGATTTGCCAAGCTGAATATCGGAGGCTCAGTCTGCATAAAATCACTACCAGGTAATTGTACAAATCACTGGAGGTTCGGTATGTGTACCATTATTGTATCTAGTGGATACTGAAGGAACTCTTTATTGACACAATCATGTGAACTTGCAAACAGTTGAGCAGTTGGCTTAATGACAGCGCACACACAACTCAGCCGAAGAGCCACGCAATACTTCCTTTTTCAGTATATCACCAGCAAAGAGAGAACAAGCACTACTGGAACAGCAGTGATGAGAATCCCAAGCCTGTGGGCACACCTGTCATAAATACAGTACCAAGTCTGCCTGCTTTGTTGGGTAATAGCCCACAAACAGGGGATCAGCAGCTGCATGCACAGAAAAAGCATAGTTACTCACCTATGAAAGGCGATCTCCGGGAACAGCAGGAATCAGTCTTCACATTTAGGTGACACCCTCCAACAGAGCCTGCGAAGGAATGCTCCCCAGCACCCTATAGGAAAACCTTTGGGAGCATCCCACAGCGCCTGCATGCCTGCCTTCCCGCTTTCCTCCTCAGTGAGGTTTATAGCTGAGAAAGAAAAGAAAAGAAAAGAAAACCCTACAACTCCTTGGGGAGGAGAGCAGGTTGTGAAGACTGATTCCTGCTGTTCCTGGAGATCATCTGTTACAGCTGAGTATTATTTATTTATTTATTTGCTTTTATATACTGCACTATTTCCAAATCAGCGCGGTTTACATAGAACATGATCAAACTGTTTTACATAGAACAGGTATCAAACAGGTATTACATAGAACAGGGGCTAAACTGGAACAAATGATTAACAGTGCCAGGAACATCAACTTGGGAGGGCAGGACGAATTTTGGTAGAACAGGGGGAACTAAATTACAAGTTGGTCAGTAGATTTTAACGATTATATAGGGGAGGTTGAGCTGTGGGTTGACAGGCATTGGACATGTCCTATCTATGAAATGCGATCGTAGAAGAGCTGGAACAAGTGAGTTTTTATGACTTTTCTGTAGGTTGAATGGTCGGAGATGGCTCGGATTGAAGCAGGGAGGGAGTTCCACAGAGTTGGTGCATATAAAGAAAAAGCACGGTTCTCGGTGGCTTGCGTGCACGTCCTTACTGATGAAGGGGTCGTCAGGGTTTTCTCCATACTTGATCTCCTCATTCTGTTGTTTGGGATGTGCTGTATAACTGCGGCAAGGGAATCCGCAGACATGTCGTGTAGAATCTTAAAAGTCATCATTAGGGCCTTGTAAATCAAATGGCTTGCTACTGGGAGCCAGTGTAACCGCGTTAAGATGGGTATGACGTGGGAGCATTGCCTGCAGCCTAACACACCGTGGAGAATGAGAAAAGCTGGTGTTGGAGATCAGCCGGCCCGTGCGGGGCAGCTAACGCCGACGTCACTCCAAGGCCCCATAAAAGATCTGAGCATGGTGCTTCTCCCTGGGAGCGTTGCCTGCAGCCTAACATGCCACGGAGGGTGAGAACAACTCGGAGATCAGCCGGCCCATGCGGGGCAGCTAACGCCACCGTCACTCCAAGGCCCCATAAATAAATCTTGTGTATTTTACGGCGCTTAGCCGTCAGCGCCTTGTTTGGGCGTCTAAGGGGCGTATCTAAATGGGTTTGTATGCCCCTTAGGAGCACATTGGGAGCAAGTACAGAGCTGCGGAGCTGCAATGCCTGGCGGTAAGAGAAAGAAGCTCATTCTGGTAGTGTCTGCGGGTGGCCCGATGGATAAGCATGTAGTATCTACGCCTGTTGCTACGACACCAAGTACTGTTTCTTTTGATCTTTCTGTCGAGGGGGCGAGTCTTAGCTCCCTGGAGCATACTCCTCCTCTTCCTCCTGTTTTTTTGGAACTCTCTGCTGTGCCTCAGTCCTATCTTTTGAGTCCTCAGACGGACAGTGTGCTCCCCAAAGTTGTATCTTGGAAGGAGCCCTTGGTCCCCTCACAAGTCTCCTCCGTTTCACTTCTGGATATTTGGCAGGTGGTTAATCAAACTGAACAGATTCTTGTTGAGACTGTTCCCTCTTTATGTCAGTTCACCAGGGATGCGGTTCTTAAATTTCAAAATTTAGATAGATTGGGACTTTGAATTCATGTATTTCGAATATGGATATTCAAGTTAAATCTTTTTCTTCTTTTCAGTTTACTAACATGAAGGATAGTCTTACTATGCATCAAAAACTTGAGAATTTAGAGAATATGGCTAGGATAAATAATTTGAGTGTGCTTAATTTTCCTTGTAGTAGTTTACTGTCTCCTTCAATATTGTTTAGAAAGTACTTAAAAGATGTTCTGCTCCTTCCCACTGCTGATGCTTTTGCATTTGTTAAATGTTATTATTTCTACTAAAACTGTTTATCAAAGTGCAGGGGAGGGGGAAATAGCTGTCCTTGAGGATAAAAATAATTTTGATCTGACTGCCTTCTTGGAAGATACTCAGGATATTATCTCTACCAGAGCTACATTATTAGTAATTTTGGTTTCTGAAGAAGATAAAATCTCTATCCTTAAGGCTTATTTTCGAAAAAGATCTAATCCGTATTGTGGAGACAAGGTATCTGTTTTTCCTGATGTATCTCGTTTTACACAAATCCGCAGGAAATCTTTTCTTGCTCTCAAACCTAGAATTCTTGCCCTAATTGCTACTTTCTTCTTGCGCTATCCCTGTAAATGTTTAATATCTTTTGGGTATGATAAGTTTGTCTTCTTGTCAGTTTCAGATTTGGAAAAGTGGATTCTTGATAAGAAAGAGACAAAGTGATTTTTCCATTTCTTGTCTAATTTAGATGATGGTTACAGGCGTCAGGTGGAGGGAGGGTTATTGATTGATGGGCTGTTTATTTGGCAGGGGCACTTTTCCTTCGGGTTTTATGATCTCTTGCCTTGTTTTTTTAACACTAACTTCTTATCGATTCTATTTTCCCCGAGATGTGGGCTAATGTATTTTGTTTCCTGTTTTCTTTTGGTATTTATTATTGCTGATGTATTGTGTTTCTCTATATTTTATCGATATTGTATAGTTTGAAAATTCTAATAAATAAAATATTAAAAAAAAGATGGGTGTGACGTGTTCAAATCTGGAGCCTCCATGTAGTGCTCAGGCCGCTGTATTCATGACCAACTGGAGTAGTTGGAGTGTGTGTTTTGGCAGGCCTTGGAGAATATTGACATAGTCCAGGTGCGGGAGGATGAGTGACGGGAATACTGTGCAAAGGTCCGAGGGGTCCAGGAGTGGGTATAGATGACAGAGGGTCCTTATTTTATGATAAACTGCCTTGTCGACATTTTGTATGTGCACTTCCATACTCAATCGTTGATTCAAAATAACTCCCAAGTAGCACACCTCATGCTTTGTCATCAGCTCTATGTTATCCAGGGAAGTGGGGGGGGGGGGGTGCGGGGTGTAAATGTTTGGTCTCTGGTTATAAATAAGACTTGTGTCTTCTTGCAGTTGACTTTAAGGTTGTGTGTGGGGAGCCAGTCTGAGACCGCTGTGAAACATTCTGTAATGATTGAGAAGTTAGGACTGTCTGTGGAGAATGGGGTGTATAGTAAGACATCATCAGCATAAATATGGTATATATTGTATGACTGAATTATTGCGCAGACTGGCTGGATATAGATGTTGAAGAGCAGGGCCGAAACCATGTTTGCTGGAATGTATCTGATGTCTGTGCTCCTATGCGTACCAGTTGCTGGCGACCAGTCAAGTAAGATCTACACCAGTCAAGGGCTGCGTTCTGTATCCCTTTTTGCTGTAATCAGGCAAGTAGAAGATTATGACTGTATCAAAGGCTGAGGCAATGTCCAAGAATATTAGAATGAATCCCTGCTTTTTTTTTTATCTATTCCTGTGAGGAGTCTGTCAAGGAGGGTAGCCAGTAGGGTTTCAACCCCGTACTGCTGACGGAACCCATGCTGCTGTAGGTCAAGGGGAGCGTGGGAGTCAACATGATCCTGGATTTATTACTGGAAATCTTTTCTGTTATTTTAACCAGGAAGGGGAGGCTGGATATCGATCTATAGGAGCTGATGTCCGAAGGATCTAGTTTATTGTGGAAAATAATGGCATTGTGGTCCGACCAGGGGACAAGAAGGACAGAGGTGGGTTCTTGCTAGTCGAACTGTGGAGGGGTGAGGGAGCAAAGATGTGGACCAGGGTGTTTCCTCTTGTGTGGGTGGGTGTTTATATTAGTTGATCATAGCCCAGTGCTATCTCCTGGAACAAGCAGGAATGCAGTCTTCACATATGGGACTCCCCAGCTTGAGACTACCAGGTCCTTGCGGCGAGTAACAGGGTACGACCAAAAGAGTAAAACCCACTGAACAACATGGGGTGTCTGCGGATCTGCCAGACTCAACTTCTTGAGCACTCTCATCACAGATGGTAGCTGGTAGAAACAGAAGGCCGGAAGGAAGAAGGCAGTGTGGAATTTGGCCAGTTTGCGTGAACTGGTTCCTGCCACAGGTCGTGTTTGCCAAACCAGGCCAAAAATAGCGTCCCGATGCTAGCACTGCACTGGCGGGAATCCCCCCATCCACCAGTAGCTAGATGGCTTCGGGGACTGCAGCATTGGGGGAAGCCCCCTGATGCTGTCAAACCACTGGCGGGTTGGGGGAGATAAGGCTGCTGGACCACTAGGGATTTGCTGCTCTGCGGTGGCTGCCAGCGGCCCGAGCGTGCGGTGCTAGCAACAAAAATGCGTGCCGTGCTGCCGCCTGTTCGGATGTCAGTGACAGGATCGATCCGAAACAGTTCCTGTTCAGATCAAATCCTGCAACTGGAAGGAGGTGTATCTAAGTGCCGGAGTACGGCTTGGCCAAGAGGTGCCGGAGTAAAGAGGTGCCGGAGTACGGCTTGGCCAAAGTCAATGTCCTATGGGAGTCCTTGTCCAGACAGTATTGGGCCGCAAAGGTATGTATGGAAGACCATGTGGCGGCCCAGCAGATCTTTGATATGGAAACAGATTGTAAATGGGCCACTAAGGTGGCCATGGCATGAACATTGTGTGCTGTTACATGACCCTCTAAGGAAAGACCTGCTTGTATGAAAGCAAACCGAAATGCAGCGTACTATCCAGTTACATAAAGTCCACTTCATCACCAGTTTGCCCAGGTGACTAGGATCCAAGGAGATGAAGAGCGGAGAAGATTTTCTGTGAACCTTGGTTCTGTCTAAGTAGTAGGTAAAGCTTGCTTGCAATCTAAGGTATGGAGCTATGCTTCAGCCGGAGATGCATGTGGTCTTGGAAAAAAGGTCAGAATGATGACTGACTAGTTAAGATGGAAGGGGGAAGCTACCTTCAGCAGGAAGCACAGATGTGTGCGCAGGACCACCCAGTCATGGTGGAATCGGGTATAGAGCAGATGAGCCACTAGAGCTTGCAGCTCGCTAACCCTGCAAGTCGAGGTGAGCACAACTAGGAAGGAGATCTTCCAGGTTAGAAATTTCAGTGAAATAGAGGCTAGGGGCTCAAAGGGAGGTTTGAGCAGTTGAGTGAGTATCACGTTGAGGTTCCAGGCCACTGGCGGAGGCCAGATTGGTGATTTAATCATGTGAAGACCACGCATAAAGCAAGCCACTAAAAGATGAGAGGCAATGGTTTGTCCATCCACCAGTTGGTGCAAGGCCGCAACAGCACCAATGTGGACCCTAACGGAATTGGTAAGGCCTGTGGTAGAAAGGTGGAGAAGATACCGAAGTAACGATTCCACTTGACAAGTGAAGGGGCTGAGATTCTTCTAAGAGTACCATAGCACAAATGTGTGCCATTTGAATGCATAGGTATGTCAGGTGGAGTCTTTCAGGATGCAAGGAAGATATCCTTAACTCCCTTTGGCAGGTTCAGGTTCGAAAGGACTACCCTTTCAGCAGCCATGCCATCAGGCGGAGTGCTTGATTACTGGGATACAGAAGCATGCCCTGGTTCTGCAAGAGGAGGTCGGGCGCGAATCCCAGACCAAGAGACTGATACTGAACTAGACAAAGGAGCAGGGGAAATTATGGTTGATGTGGCCAGAATGGGGCTATGAGTATCACTGTCCCCTGTCAGCCTGTAGCTTGAACAGAGTCTTTGGTATCAGGAGAATGGGTGGAAAAGCGTAAAGCAGACCCTTCCCCCAGTGAAGGAAGAACACATCGGCGACCTGACTCTGTGGAGACAGAACCCTGGAGCAGAAACAAGGGAGCTGTGTGTTTAACAGGGTAGCAAAGAGGTTAATTATGGGAGTCCCCCATAATTTGAAGATGTGAACAGCCACATCTCGATGGAGAGTCCACTTGTGCAGTAGAAGGACTCAACTCAGCTTGTCCACTAGGATATCGAGTTCCCCTGGGAGGTAAACTGCTCAGAGTAGCATGTGGTGGGAATGGCAAATGTCCAGATGCAGACTGCTTCTTCACAGAGGAGGAGTAATCCTATGCCTCTTGCTTGGTGATATAGGACACTGCTACTTGGTTGGAGGTTTAGATCAAAACAGTTTGTCCTTTCAACTGAGGTTGAAAAACTCAAAGGGTATTGGCTATTGCCCGTAGTTCAAGGAGGTTCTTCTAATGGGCAGATTCCTGGTGAGACCACAGGCCCTGTGTAGTTAAACCATCCAGGTGAGCTCCCCATCCCCGCTTGGAAGCATCTGTCGTGAAGGTATGTTGAGGTGAAGACATCTGAAAAGGTGATCCAACAAGCAGGATTTGAGGCATACACCACCACTGGAGGGAGTTGGCTAGCTGAGATATGATGATGATCCTGTCTGAGTTGATCCTTCGACTGTTTCCATTAAGAGGAAAGGGTCCACTGTGCCTGACGCATGTGGAGATGAGTGAAGGGGACCATATGTATGGTGGAGGCCATGTGTCCCAGCAGACAAAGCATGTCCCTTGCTGTGATGAGATGCTGTCACCGAACGCGGCTTGTGAGCTTTGTGAGAAGCTGCAGGTGGTCTCCTGAGAGAAAGGTTCAGGCTTTCACAGTATCTAGGTGTGCACCTATGAACTCCAATTTTTGAGTAGGAGCAAAGTGAGACTTTGGAAAGTTTATGACACAGCCTAGATGTTGAAGCACAGTGACAATGCGGTGAAGCGACAGGTTTACTACTTCATGGGAATCGCCCTTGATGAACCAGTCTTCTTAAGTATGGAAAGACGAAGATGTCCAGGGTATAAAGATAGGCCGTAACCACTGTTAGACATTTTGTGAACACCTTTGGGTCCGAAGTTAGGCCAAAAGGTAGAACTTGGTACTGGTAGTGAGCTCCCTGAAACATGAATCGCAGGTACTATCTGTGAGAAGGATACATGTGTATGTGAGTGTAGGCATCCTTGAGATCTAGAGAACAAAGACAATTGCCCCTCTGAAGGTATGGAAGAAAAGTTGCTAAGGAGACCATCTTGAATTTTTCTCAAACCAACAACTTGTTGAGGGCTCCGAGATCTAGGATGGGTCTGAATCTTCTTGTCTTTTTGGGAATGAGGAAGTAACAAGAATAAAAACCCAACCCTTCTTGTGCGGGAGTAATTCTTTCTATGGCACCCTGCGACAGCAGAGAAACTACTTCCTGCTGGAGGAGCGTGCAGTGAAAGGGCTCCATGAAAACTCCCCTGTGAAAAAGGTCAGGGATAAGCTTTTGAAATGGAGCTGACACCCCTTGAGGACCACGTTCAAGGTCCACTGTTCTGTTGTTATGAGAGACCATCTATGGGCAAAGTGGACCAAGTGGCCTGCAATATGAGAAGGATGGGGATCTTTCAGAGGAAGTATGGCTATGTTCTCTAGGAAGGTCAAAAAACAGCTGTAAGCTGGGCCTGTGGAGTTGGTTGAGGTTTGGGAGCCTTAGGCCTCTTGGGCTGACGTGGGCCTTGCTGCATTTGTTGAGGCTACTGCGGTTGATAATGTGGGTAAGGTGGATAAGATGGATAGTATCTCTTCTTTTAAGGGTAGAAGGGCTTTTTGGTGGAGGCCTTCTTTCTAGAGGGATCAGCTGTCTTTCCAGAGAGGCATCTGAGAGTGAGATCATCTGTTTCAATCTCACCCGCCTTCTCCCTCCAGCCTTTTCCAAAGAGATTCTCACATTGCCGATTCCACCACCATGGAACAGTGGGGAAGCTGGGGTTTCTGGAAGTCTGGACACTCAGAAACCCTATACATCGTGTCAAGTCTCTTACTAACTAAGGCCACGGTCAGAGGAGCCTCCCACATGCATGAGATTCTCCCGCAGGGAGAACAGGAAGGATCTTTGCCATGATTGGGGCTTAGATGCAGCAGACGAAGGGAATCCAATCCCGTGGGCTGTCTGTTGCATCTAAGCCCCGATCGCAGCAAGAATTGCTTCTGTTCTGCCCGTGAGGATTCGATCTCCCGCAGGCAGAATAGGAGGGGTTTTCTGCCCTGTAGTGGGGAGATGCAAATCCCAAGAGCCAGGTATAAATTTCTGGCGACCTGGCACCTGGGCTTTGTCGAGCCATATTTTAAGGTATCTGTCAAGTACTTTTTTTCTTTGATTTGTTGCATCAGAGATCTTATTTTTCTATTATTTGTAGATTTTTTCCATTGGTATCATTGCTTTTTTTTCTTGTGGGTTTTGGCAAATTCTCTTGGTATGTCCTATCTTTGGAAATGCAGGTATTGTAGAATAATAGCAGTACTCTGTCTCTTTTCTATCTTCAGGAGCCCAATTAAAGATAGTTAAATCCTAGAAACTAATGAAAAAATTGAGCGCGTTATCTCCTCCTGAAGTAGGTTCACAAAAAGGCATTACCATGGCTTACGGCAGCAGCAGAGATGTCTGGGTCAATATTCAAAAAGATTTATCTGTATAGTGGTGGACACTGTAAGGATAATTCTCCCTTGGCACTATAAAGACAGCAACGTCAAACATGTTCTCTGACCATTTCAGCATGGTGTCAGGTCAGAGCAAGGATGTTCCAACTAGATATATGAGTAGCGGCAATACAAAATGCTGCCATAATTTAAACCTCATTGTTGTATATCACCACTACCTGTAGAGTCACTAATGGCAATGTCTCTATGTATATACAGCACTGCCGCATATCCAGATAGCAGCAATGTACTTCAATTGTAATTTTTTAAAATGCTACATTTTTTAAATGCTGGCATTCAGTGACGGCCCAAACATTAGGCAAACTAGATGGTTGTCTGGGTGGCAACTTCATGAGAACATAAGATAAGCCATACTGGGTCAGACCAAGGGTCCATCAAGCCCAGTATTCTGTTTCCAACAGCAGCCAATCCAGGTCACAACTACCTATCAAGTTTCCAAAAAGATACACAGATTCTGCATTGCTTATCCCGGGATAAGCAGTGGATTTCCCTGGTCATCTTTAATAATGGTTTATGGACTTTTCTTCCAGGAACTTGTCCAAACCTTTTTTAAAAACCCAGATACACTAACAGCTGTTTTTTCTACATCCTCCGGTAACGAATTCCAGAGTTTGATTACATGTTGAGTGAAAATATATTTTCTTCAATTAGTCTTAAATGGGCTATATTGTAGCTTCAATGTGTGTCCCTTAGACTTTCTACTTTTTGAAGAAGTAAACAACCGAACTACATTTATCTGTTCCATTCCATTCAGTATTGTATAGACCTCTATTATATCTTCCCTCAGCCATTTTTTTTCCAAATTGAAGAGCCGTAACTTTTTAAGCCTTTCCTCATAGGGGTAGCCTTCCATCCCCTTTACCATTTTGGTGGCTCTTCTCTGTGCCTTTTAATTCTGCTATATCTAAGATATGGCAACCAGAACTACACACAATATTCAAGGTGCAGTTGCAGGGGGGTAGCAAAGTTTTTCAATCGCCATATAAATAATTCTTTAAATCCTTTCTTCACCAGATGTAATAAAATTGGCATTCAAATTTAAAGAAAAGGAGGTCTCAGATTCATCTGGCACTGAACTTCAGACCTTTATCATGTCTATATGTTGTGTGCCGTTTTGCATCAATGATCTTCCTTTTTATCAATAACCTTCAACACAACCTTTACATCCAGGATTTTTTTAACGTAAAAAAGTGCTTAGCTTTTATACTCTATGTGGCTTCCCCAACGCCATTTCTCAGCACCTTCGTTGCGTTTCACTTCGTGAAGTTTCTTCAGGGGGATTTTTCTTTTTAAAGCACTGATGGTGAAACAGATAAAAAGTCTTGCT
This sequence comes from Ichthyophis bannanicus, assembly GCA_033557465.1. Lineage (NCBI taxonomy): Eukaryota > Metazoa > Chordata > Amphibia > Gymnophiona > Ichthyophiidae > Ichthyophis > Ichthyophis bannanicus. The sequence goes on from CM066036.1 coordinate 618,393,751, forward strand.
GGTTAATCACGTCTCTATTAGTTATGTCAGTCTACTGTTATTTACTAACGATCTATCTTGCAATCTTTAATGAAGCATTTATTTATTAATTGTATTTAAGAATTACCTCAATTGTAATTATTACTTATGCTGCCAACGTCTTGCTTTCTCTCTTTCCTCCGAGCCTGTTGGCTTCCTAACAACGCCGCGCATGCGGACTAGTTTCGATTCCCATGATTTAAATATACCACTAATCAGGTTACTTCATTCACCTGACAGCGTTTTCTCACCATGTCACTTCATCTCTCTCCAGACTCTTCAACCTTTAACTACTCCATGGTCTTTCTACGATTATATCGACTAACTGTAACTGCTCAATCCTTGTTTAAATTCTTATTACTTCTTTAATCTACACCATTTCCACTTCAAACACAAACTCCCCAGTCTATTTGGGCATTTAAATCTCCCAGGGTTACAGTTTGCAAATTGTAGATCCATCTTTGTTCACAAATCAATAAAGCCTGTTCCCTTAATTTCCCATCTTTTCCTGTAAGGATCATATCTACACAAAAACACCGTAACTCTTCAAATTTATGGCCCTGTTCTAAACAGTGTTGCACTATTGGGGCTTCTCGTGTTTTACAATTTAATCTGCTTCGAAGTTCATTCATCCGTACTCTAAAAGGCCGTATCGTTTTTCCTACATAGATTAATCTACACGGACATCGAATGCAATATACTACATATACTGTACCACATGATGTTTTCTTTCTAAGTTTATATGTTACTCCATGGTGTTTAAAATCCATTATTTCACTAGAAATTTCGCAAATCTTACATTCTCCGCATTTGCTGTGGCCCAAAACATTCTCTGCCTGCGTGCTTAATAAGGATCGTAAAACTGCAGGGCTCAATTTTTCCTTGAGGTTTTGATGTTGCCAAACGCATCGCACATTTTTATCTTCTAACCCAGGAATGGTGCTTAGAACATTAGTATGTTTCTTAATAATGCATTTTATCTGGGAACTGTATGGAGAATATTTTGTAACTAAATTTATATTATTATTATTTTCTAATATCCTCTTTTCTCGGGAATGTAAAAGTAGTTCTCTGTTAAACAACGCTCTTTTATAAGAATGCCTTATTATCCTATTTTTTGAAAATTGTTCGATAATATTTTAGATTGCCTTTTAAAATCTTGGTGATCTGAGCAATTTCTCCGATACCTTATGAACTGTGAGAATGGTAAACCATCCCTAAGTTGTACTGGATGGGCACTACTGTAATGGAGGAAGGTGTTCCTATCCGTAGCTTTTCTATGTATCATAGCATGATCACCTTTGATTTAATTAGTGGAGGAGGGATAGTAAGGAAATCCACAGTACTACCCTTTAACTTTCGAAAGGGAGACTATGATAAAATGAGGAAAACAGTTAAGAAAAAACTAAAAGGAGCAGTTGCAAAGGTTAAAGACGTACATCAAGCTTGGGTGTTGTTGAAAAATACTATCTTGGAAGCCCAGACCAGCTGTATTCCACGCTTTAAGAAAAGTGGAAGGAAGTCCAAAAAACTGCCAGCATGGTTTAAAGGTGAGGTCAGAGAGGCTGTTGTTGCCAAAAAAGCATCTTTCAGGAAATGGAAAAAAGAGCCAAACGATGAAACCTGGAAACAGCACAAGCACTGGCAAGTCAAATGCAAGGCATTGATAAGGCAGGCAAAGAGAGAATTTGAGAAGAAGCTTGCTGCGGAAGCAAAAACGCGAAATAAAGACCTTTTCAAATACATTTGTAGCAAAAAACCTGTGAGAGAGTCAGTTGGTCCATTAGATGATAAAGGGGTTAAAGGAGCACTAAGAGGCGACAAGGCGATAGCGGAGAGACTGAATGAATTCTTTGCTTCGGTCTTTACTGAGGAAGATGTAGGGATGTTACCCATGACTGAAGTGGTATTTAAAGGTGTGGAAGAATTGAAGGAAATATCGATACATCGGGAAGATGTCTTACAACTATTAGATAAACTGAAGAGTAGCAAATCACCTAGGCCGGATGGTATACATCCAAGGGTGTTGAAAGAACTGAAATTTGAGATTGCAGACCTGCTATCAGTAATCTGTGAACTATCATTAAAATCATCTCTAATACCTGAGGATTGGAGGATCGCCAATGTAACACCAATTTTTAAAAAGGGTTCGAGGGGTGATCCGGGAAACTACAGACCAGTGAGCCTGACATCAGTACCGGGAAAAATGGTAGAAACCATCATAAAGAATAAAATTACTCAGCATGTAGATAGTCACGACCTAATGGGAGACAGCCAACATGGCTTTAGACAAGGAAGATCTTGTCTTACTAATCTGTTATGTTTTTTTGAAGGAGTGAATAAACAGGTGGACAAAGGTGAGTCGGTTGATATTGTGTATCTGGACTTTCAGAAAGCCTTTGACAAAGTCCCTCATGAGAGACTTTTGGCAAAACTAAAGAGTTATGGGATAGGAGGCAGTGTACTACTGTGGATCAGGAACTGGTTAAAAGATAGAAAGCAGAGGGTAGGGCTAAATGGCCAATTTTCCCAATGGAGAAAGGTGAATAGTGGTGTACCCCAGGGATCTGTGCTGGGTCCGCTGCTTTTTGACATATTCATAAATGACCTGGAAAGTGGAATAACAAGTGAGGTTATCAAATTTGCAGATGACACAAAACTGTTTAAAGTTGTTAAAACCCAGGAGGATTGTGGAAAATTGCAAGAGGATCTTGATAAATTGGAAGACTGGGCATCAAAATGGCAGATGAAATTTAATGTGGAGAAGTGCAAGGTTATGCACCTAGGGAAGAACAACCCAAACTATGGTTACACGATGCAAGGTTCCACATTAGGAACCACCACCCAGGAAAAAGATTTAGGCGTCATTGTGGATACCTTGTTAAAACCCTCGGCCCAGTGTGCAGCGGTGGCCAAGAGAGCAAATAGAATGCTAGGTATGATAAGGAAAGGAATGGAAAATAAAACAAAAGATATTATAATGCCTCTATATCGTTCCATGGTGAGACCGCACCTTGAATATTGTGTGCAATTCTGGTCGCCGTATCTTAAAAAAGATATAGCGATTTTAGAAAAGGTTCAGAGAAGAGCCACCAAAATGGTAAAGGGGATGGAAGGCTACTCCTATGAAGAAAGGCTAAAAAGGTTGGGGCTCTTTAGCCTGGAGAAGAGACGGCTGAGGGGAGATATGATAGAAGTCTATAAATTAATGAACGGAGTGGAACGGGTAAACGTAGATCGATTGTTTACCTTATCAGAATATGGAAAGACTAGGGGTCATGCAATGAAGCTACAGGGTAAACTATTTAAGACTAATAAAAGAAAATATTTTTTCACTCAACGTGTAATCAAACTCTGGAATTTGTTACCGGAGGATTAGTAAAGGCTGTTAGTATAGCTGGGTTTAAAAAAGGTTTGGACAAGTTCCTGGAGGAAAGATCCATAAACCATTATTAAGAAGGGACCCAGGATATCAATGCTTGAACCAGTACAAGCATTGTGGAACCTGTGTCCCTTGGGGAAACTGCTAGGTACGTATGACCTAGATTGGCCACTGTTGGAAACAGAATGCTGGGCTTGATGGACCTTGGTCTGACCCAGTATGGCATATCTTATGTTCTTATGATGTAATCCAACCTACATTACTTTTTTTAACTGATACATCCAAAAATACATATTATCTAAATGGTAAGAATGTGTGAATTGTATGTTCTTATCTCTTTCATTCAACCAATCAAAAACTTCTTCCAGAATGTTTATTGGCCCTTTCCACAGCATAAAAATGTCATCTATATAGCGGCATCATAATTTTAGGTGTTCTTTATAAGGTGATGTTTTTAGCCATTTTTCTTCGTATTTCACCATAAATAGATTTGCTATGGATGGAGCACATGTGGCACCCATTGCCAGCCCTGATATCTGGTGGTATAGTATATTGTCAAACACGAAATAATTTTGAAAAACTGTTAACTCCATTAATCTTAATAGGAACGATATATGTTTTCTGACAAGTCTCCCCTCCTGTGTAAAGATGATTCTACACTTTCATATGCTGCAGATTGGGGGAAGACCTCTCATTAATCTTGCTATGAGTGGATGAGAGGAAATAGGTTGTCCATTTAGAGGCTTGTAAGAGGCTCCAATAGCACTAAGATGGACTCTTACTGAATTAGTCTTAAGACCAGAATTTGATAAATGAAGGAGATACTCCAGTAACGATTCCAAAGGTATCGCAAGAGGGTTAAGTCCTTTTTGAGAACACCATATAGTAAATCGTTTCCACTTGAAGGCATATGATCGCCTTGTGGAGGGTTTTCTGGAAGCCTGAAGGATATACTTTACCTGTTGAGAAAGGTTGAGATCCTGAAGTTCTAGGCTTTCAGCAACCAGGCCCTGAGATGTAGGGACTGGGGATTCAGGTGCCATAGCGTCCTGTTCTCCTGGGAGAGAAGATCTGGAGCACATCCCAACTCCAAAGGTGTAGCCCGAGAGCCATGTAGAAGCAGAGGATACCACGTTTGCCGTGGCCAACATGGAGCTATGAGTATCATATGACCTCTGTCTCTCTGAAGCTTGAACAGTGTTTTGGGGATGAGGGGAATGGGTGGGAAGGCATAGAGGAAGTCTTGACCCCAGTGAAGAAGGAAAGCGTCCCTTGCCTGGCAATTTTGAGCCGGAATTCTGGAACAGAACCGGGGAATTTTGGCATTCAGTGGACTTGCAAATAGGTCTATTTCTGGGGTTCCCCAGACCTGAAATATCTTGGCCACCTGGTCTAGGTGGAGAGACCATTCGTGAGGCAGCAGTACTCGGCTGAGTTTGTCTGCCCAAAGGTTTTGAATGTCTGGAAGATATACTACAAGGAGGTGAATTTGATGCTTTCTGGCGAGGGCCCATAGTCGTAAAGCTTCGTTGCATAATGACAGAGAGCCTGTTCCGCCCTGCTTGTTCACATGGAACATGGCTACTTGATTGTCGGTCTGGACTAGGACTGTCTTGTAGCTGAGCTGGACTTGGAATACTCGAAGAGCAAGGAAGATTGCTCTGAGTTCTAAGAGGTTTATGTGAAGACAAGCCTCCTCTGGGGTCCAGAGACCCTGAGTGGAGAGATCGTGCAGGTGATGGCACTTAACCACTAGAATCTAGACCATGATGTTATCAATACCACAGAGAAGCTTCCTTCATTAGTGCGCTTGATATGGACATCAGGGCAGCATACTTCAACTTTCTTGATGCTGTTGGTAGTAGGGCACAGAGTCAAGCTGCTCCTTAGTCTTCCTCTTAAGCTCCTCCATGAAGGCGGCTAATACCAAGATTGAAAGGGATTAAGTTAGAGTTGCCATATCTGTTTGAGTCACTTGAGTTGTACTGGTGGCTTCGCCTTGGACCCACTGAGTCTGCAGAACCTCTTATGTTGTTAAGGAAGATGAGTAAGCCTCTTTGGGGGTACTTTATGGATATGTCAGCCTTCAGTATGTTCTTGGTATTGTGTTTCAAGGTCAGTGTTGGTGCTTCTTTGCCTTCACTCATTTTCCAACATCTGAAGCCTTCGATGCTGATGAGACAGAATTCTTCATCTTCTTCTGATGGATAATGGTTGATGTCTGACCCAGAGAGGTCTTTTCAACGTTTATTAAGATAGTTTGAAGTCTCTAATGCTAATGCATCCCACATCTGGTGCAGCTTATGGTCAAATGCCTCTGATGCTGTTCAATGTGGATCAGATTATGATGAAGCAACGAGCCTTTCTAACTGCTCTTCACAGCCATAAAGAATGCTTCAAGTTATCTGCAAGTACAAACAACACTAGTGAGGACTTCTGATCTAGACTCAGACACTGAAAAACGCCAGTTGTAGGTATATGCTCCGGACATGGTCTTGCTGCACCCATCTGTATTTTTAATACCACTGTGGATCTTTTTTTCTGAAATGCTGCCAAAAAAAATAAAAAAGGCCAAAGCACAAATAAACAACCTACCTGATTTTGGAAGAAAAATGCCGCCCAAGCCTTCAAGGCAGCAGAAAAAAAAAAGTACTGAGGTAGATGTAAAAAAATTTAGAATACTTATAACTGCAAAATGTCCAAATGGCTCTGTGGAAAACAAGAAAATGAGGCAGCCCCACATGAAAGAGACACACATGCACCATAAATTCAAAGCTTTTAGAAACATAGGAAGCTAGGAGAAGCTTTTTCCGCACAGGCTGTCTATATGATGTCATTGAATTTTGAGGCTCTGTCAATCTGCTTGACCTCAGAGAAGCTTCATAACAAACGATGCCCTTTTCTCTCTTAAAAGCAGTAGAAAACAGCCAATGTTTACACATCTTCCTTAGAAATAAAAGGTACAACATAAGAAAACACATGTGTTCACCAAATCAGAATATTTGACTTCCAATTTTGTAGGAAGGGAACATATCCTGAGAATATTTGCACAATTTCTCTGGAGTATACAGTTTCCATTTCTTCCTTAAATATCTAGGACATTTTTCATAAATAACCCTAAATATCAGGGTGAATAATTTGAAAGGGCATTCTATATGTGAGGGAGGAGTGGCTCAGTGGTTGGGACAGGTTACCTCAGGCCGGAGGTTCAATTCCTGCATGGGGACAAGCAAACTCAGGCCAGAGGGACTGGGGTCTAGTCCCTTGTGGCCTTGGGCAAGCCACTTAACCCTCTATTGCCTCAGGTACACTTAGATTGTGAGCCCTTCGGGGAGAAGAGAATAAAAAGTACCTGTTAGTATACATGTAAACCGCACTGATTCTAAAGACCGTGGTATAAAATAAATAAATAAATAAAATAAATAAATAAATATGAGACAGGCAATTAATGAAATTGGCCTTCGGCTGACAATTTCTATATCCCAGCAGTACCACAAAGCAAAACCAGAAGCATGCACAGTTCTTAGAAAAAGAGCCATTTTTGATGTACCTGAATTTGCAGAAGGAAGCAAGATAGATTTTCTCCAATGTTTCTCCAGTGTTTGCAGACAGACGCAGAAGCCAATTATGCCCTGTCACAACTATGAGGGATGGTTTGTAGTCTGCTGGTTTTGGCAGAATCTCCCCCTTAATACAAACAAAAATTACTGGTAAAGAATTCAAATATTTAGGGTTTTTTTTAAACATGGAGTTAGGGACAAATTAATAGGCCCACCACAAAAAGGGATAAAAATAAATGCGTCTTCATTGCACTTAAATATTATCATGCGTTTTCCTCAGCATTTACTAAATAGCTCACCGAGTACCTATCCACAATTCATGATAAGAAATTAAATTCAAAAGAACTTATATTTAAATTTTAATGCCACCTAAATAATATTTGACATTCATTTTCTCATGCTTTGTTGACTGCACATTCCTGAATTTGGGATATTTCCTTTACCACAGCTTTTAATATTTTCTCACATTTTCCAGATAATTTTACATGGCAGCATTCTCTCCTACTTTTCCCACAAAGACCTTCAATATCCAACCCTAAAACCCCTCAGACACCTATGCATTTATCATCATGAAGCCACAAAAGAGTATTGACTGCACATAAAAACAATGTCACATCATAGAAACAACTGACTTTTTTTTATTCTTAAGGAAAAAAGAGAGCAAGAATGTGCCCATATTTAGCAAAATTACCTTTTAAGCTTCTGGAGTGGCCTCCGTCCCACAGACTAGCTTATATTTGGCGTATGGGGGTTTGAAGCATTAATCAGGCAGATTTGTTATTTTATAGGGAAACATTCCCTTTGCACATTCAAGTCCTGGATTCTCAAATGATGTATGTAGGAAATGAAAGAGACTTGATGAGGCATGGGCATGACAAGCATCTGGATGGTATTCAGTAAGGATCTTGTAACTTAAATATTATCCACTAAAGAATTAAAAAAAAAAGCCAACAAATTTGAACTTCACAATGCTAAATTTAAAAGAGATTTCTAGGAAATCACAGGACGCTGTGAGCAGAAGCAAGATGTAAATGATGTTTACTCGTAGGCCTGTGACACCGATAGCGAACAGGTAAAAGTTGAGGTGCAATTTGGTTCCCTCAGGGGACAGGTGAAGGACTGCTGCTTAACCAGGTATGGTGTGTGCTGTGTCAGCAATGGGATGGCCTCAAAATCCCTGAAAAAGAGAACATGAAAGGCTGTGGCCTCCAGATGCTAAGATGGCTGATGGAGAGGACTCTGATTCGCCTAATACCGCAAACTATCTTCTGTATGGCCCTGAGCTCTAGGAGACTGATCTGCTGGGTGCTCTCATCTGGTGACCAGTTGCCCTGAATGTGGAGATCTCCGCAGTGGGCTCCCCAGCCGAGCAGAGAGGCGTCTGTGGTGAGGACCCTTGAGTGACTTGGGGCCTGAAAAGGCATGCCCGCTTCGACATGCCAGGGCGATTGCCACCAGTCCAGGGATTCTGCCAGCTGGTGGGTCACCAAGACCTCGTCCCGAAGACGACCGGTGGCCTGAGACCACTGGTCCCGGAGACACCACTGTGCCGTCCTGATGTGGAGGTGAGCATCCAGAGTGACATGGACTGTTGAGGCCATATGCCTGAGGAGGTGCAGAAACGTCAGGCGGGCACCGAGGGACAGTGCTGTATGTCCCAAGCAAGGGACCAGAGCCAATCTGCTCAGTCCTTGGGCAGGAAATCCTGCGACTGGAGGGTGTCAAGCTTTGCTCCAATGAACTCCAGGCATTGTGTGGGGAGGAGGTGAGACTTGGGATAGTTTATGACAAAGCCCAAGTGTTGCAGAACCTGAATGGTGCGAGCGGTGGCCTGCTGCCCCTCTGAGGCTGTGCCTCCCCTTATGAGCCAGTCGTCCGGGTAGGGAAAGACGAAGATCCCCTGGAGATGGAGGAAGGCGGCCACGACTGCCAGCCATTTTGTGAAGACTCTTGGGGCAGAGGCTAGGCCGAAGGAGAGCACTCTGTACTGAAAGTGCCTGCCCCCCACTACGAACCACAGGTATTGCCTGTGGTTGGGGTGGATAAGGATGTGGGTATAAGCATCCTTGAGGTCTAAGAAGCATAGCCAGTCTCCCTGGTGGAGGTATGGCAGCAAGGTTCAAGGGAGAGCATCTTGAATTTCTCCCTCACCAGGAATTTGTTGAGGTTGCGCAGGTCGAGGATGGGCATTAGACCCCTTGTCCTCTTTGGCATGAGGAAGTATCTGGAGTAGAATCCCTTGTCCTTGAGGTGGTGGGGCACCAGTTCCAACGCTCTGTCCTCAAGAAGGCCTGCCAACTCCTTCAGAAGGTGGTCCCGGTGGAGGGGAGACCTGAGGAGGTCTCCCGGGAAGTAAGTGGGAGGTGTCCGTGTCAGATGGAGGAGGTAACCCTCCCTGACTATTCTCAATGCCCAGGAATACCCACCTCTGAGCATAGAGGGCCAGATGTCCCCCTGTGGGCTGCTTTTCTCCTTGGGGTAGAAAGGCTATGCTCAACGAGTCAAAAGCTCCTCCCTGGCTGGGCCGGGGCCAGTGCCTGGGGCTTTGGAGCTTTCTGTTTACGTGGGCCATGCTCATGTCCCTTGGCTTGCTGACCCTGTTGGGGAGTCGATGGGGGCCTGATAGGGTGGATAATTTGGTAAGCAGCTCCCTTCCTCAGGTAAAAGGGTTTTTTACCCGAGCCCTTCCATCAAGGAGGGGCAGTGGTCTTCTTGGAGAACCTGGTCCTCATCATGAACTCGGTTTCCAGCTCGGCAGCCTTGTCGGTCATGGGTTTGCCAAAGAGGTTCTCCCCTTGGCATGGGACATCGACCAGTTTGTCCTGAGCCCACTGCTTAAGATCAGACGACTGAAGCCAAGCTTGGTGGCGTGCACTGATGCCCACCACGGCTACTCGAGAAACCGATTCAAACCCATCATAGGCCACTCGAGACATAAATTTGGAGCACTCATGGACAGCCTTGGCCAGGCTCTTGAAGCGCTGCAAGGGTTCCTTGGAGAGGCCAGCCAAGATCCAGCGAGTTCCTTCGCCATGTCTCTCAGGTACATGCCCATGTACAGCTGGTAGGCCTGGATACGGCAGAGGAGCATTGAGCCCTGGTGGCACTTTCCACTGAGGGCATCCAAGGTGTGTGCCTCCCTGCTGGGGGTCACCAAGGAGTGTGTCTTCTGGATTTTCAGCCAACGCGTGGCTGACTCCACCACCATGGAGTTATGTGGCAGTTGTGACTTCTGGAAGCCCAGGCTCCGACGGACCCGATACATTGAGTCGAGCCGTTTGCTCACCATGAGCTCTTCCATGATGGGAGGAATGGGTACCGTTAGCGATTCCTGCGGAGGGGCCTCGTACTGGAGGATCCTCCTCCGACTCGGTCGGGAATGCTAGGGCCTTGGACATGACCCTTGACCATGTACTCCGGCGGGGACTGTCGCCTAGAATCGGAAGGGATGTCGCACTGGCGATGAGTATTGAGGGACTCCTCGTCCTCCGTCTCCCACTTGTAGTCCATGGAGGACTCACCCGAGGGTTGCTCTGCGGGCCTCGAGGGCCCTGGTGCTCCACGGCCTGCACCCGATAGACTTACCAGGGATGACCGTGGTCCTGATGAGCGAGACTCGGAGCACGACTTCGGCCGAGGATTGATTTGAGGCCAAAGGACCTCGAGGATCGGCTCGGCCTCCTGGGAAGTCTTGGAAGTCAACGGCCCGGTGGTTGGGGTGGATGAACCAGTGGAACCGGACAACAGCGCTCGCTGCTGGTCCATGAAGGCAGACAAACTGTGCTCCAGGGCCGCCATTCTGGACTCCAGCCCAGAAGGCTCCACAGCCTTTTGCGTGGGAACCAAGGAACTTGGGCCTGACGCCAGCTCCCCTGAAGGGGAATCCTCAACGAGGATGGTGTCTGGGGACCGAGGCTGGTCCACGGCTGGATCCTTCCAGGGACCTTTGCAGGTCATTCCTTCTCAGACGCCTCAGATGATCGCCTCCAACTACGGGACCGAGCTTGGGGCCGGTCGGAACCATACAAGGACGCTGCCTTCGAGGGCTTCTTCTTCTTTCTGTGTTCCCTTGAGGGAGACCCCCTTTCTGAGGACCCACGATGAGGCTTGGGGCCTCAGACGAGCCCTGGCTTTAGGAGGTGCCGGGGATTCAGGGAAGAACTTACCGTGCTGCTGCTGGCGGCTTTTGAGAGCCTTGCAGGACATCCTCTTGCAGAGGCTGCAGGCTGCCGGGTCATGATCTGGTCCGAGGCAATGAAGGCAGCAGTCGTGTGTGTTTGTCAAGGACATAATTTTAAAGCACTGATCACACTTCTTAAACCCACTGGTAGCCATGGGGGAAAAAAGTACTCCTGCAAGGTCAAAGACCCTCTGGGCTGCCAGCGGGAGAAAAAAGGCGCCAGAAAAGAAAAAAGAATGAAAACTACAAAAATTTGAAAACCGAACCCGATGCCGAGGCATCGAGGTCGGTAGCGGGAAGAAGACTGGTGCAATCCTGGAGACGAGTTGGAAACTCGAGGAACAAAAAAAAAAATCAACTTTTTCCGGGGACAAGCCAGACGACATCTGAAGGGTTCCGCAGAAAAAAGGAGACTGAGCAAGATGGCACCCTTGGGCAGGAAGGGGACCACGCATGTATAGTGGCATCTCCCAAAGGCTTTCTTTGAAAGTTGAGGGGATGCTTCCACGAGGGCTCCGTCGGTGCTGACGTCACCCATATGTGAGGACTGACTTCCTGCTTGTTCCCGGAGAAACTACAATATAACCTACAGTATTTAAGACTAAGGAGAGAAAATATTTTTTACTCAACACGTAATCAAACTCTGGAATTCGTTACCGGAGAATGTAGTAAAAGTGGTTAGTATAGCTGGGTTTAAAAAAGGTTTGGATAAGTTCCTGGAGGAAAGGTCTATAAATCATTATTGAAAAGGATCCGGGAAATACACTGCTTACCCTGGGACAAGTATTGTGGAACCTGTGTGCCTTTTTGAGAACCTGCCAGGTACTTGTGACTAGGATTGGTCCCTGTTGGAGACAGGATACTGGGCTTGAAGGACCATGATCTGACCCAGTATGGCATTTCTTATGTTCATATGTCCTAGCCTGAGCTCCTGAAGACCTTGGAAGTGCAACAATGTATTGGAACTCTAGTCAGTTGCTTCTGCAGTCCATCTCTCACCATAGACTTGATGGTGTGAACGACCACCTCCAGAAAGCTGCATCCTGATTTGCCCAGCCCAAGGCAGGAGCATGGACTAAGATAACAAGAGGAAAAACAATAAGAATGTTTGCCCGAGAGGACTTTTGCTTTCTGGTCCTTTTGTGTTTAGCTTTTGGCTTTGACTTCAGTTTTTGCCATCAGGGCATTTGCCCATTGGTTCTTCTGTCATCTAATGGGCTCTTGTGCGTGTCTCAGTACAGAGACACAGTGAGATCAGTTAACACCTCTGCAGCACCTTACGTTTTCTGTATTTCTTCCTATTACTCACGCAGCATGCCAACCAGCTTATCTGTCTCAAGGGACTTCTGGCTGTCTTGGTATTTGATTATGGACCCTGGAAGTGCTCCTTCCTCCTAGCAAGGCTAAAAGTATTGGCTTCCAATTTCTTCTATGGGTGTGTGGAGAGTCTAGCCAGGTAACTCTATTCCTGTACTTTCCTAAGATCAGAGTAAGCCATGTGACCTTTGGTGCTGCTACTGAATTATTACCTCTGTCAGTGTGTAGCTATAGGATTTGCAATTTTTGTACCCTAATAAAAGCCATATATATATGCACAGAACTGGTCTTGGTGTCACTCACTGCCAGAATCATACAAAAGAACGACAGGACAAATAGCAGACATAAGCCCTAGTTATAACAGAGTGCACCATACCATATCTCATCTTATCTGTCTGCCAGCCCCAGCCCCTACCCCCACCCCCACCCTTACTCCCTGGCAGCAGCCCAATTCTCCCCCCCCCCCGCTCCATACCTAAATTGTTGTGAATCAGGAGCGATGCCCACACACTCCTGCTCCATGTTGCCATTTTAGAAAAAGGCAGCACCTGATCCTGCATGGTGCATCCCAGAATGCACCATGTGGGGTCAGGCGCTGCCATTTATAAGACAGTGATGCAGGAGCTGGAGTGTGTGGGCATCACCCTGCCCCAACAGTTTTGGTGGGGGGTGGGGGCAGATGGAAAAATATCAGGTTGCTACTGGGGGATGGAGTAGGGGCTGTTGGGCCACCAAGGAAGTCCTTTCTGAGGTTCAGGGTGGGGGGGGGGGGGAAGTCAGGGCCAACAATGATCAGTGATATTGGGGTAGGCGGTCTGTATGTGCCATCTGAGATGGAAGTGTACAGTTTTGCACACTAAAATCCTCCCTGTATTGTGACTAATTCTAGCAGGCAACAAAAATGACTAATAAGGTGACTTATTACATTGGACTTTCTTTAAGTTACTAAGATAGTAGTTACTTTTGTTGTGATTTAAGGAAACATCAAATTGAAAAACTTACCACAGGACATTCACATAATAAAGCATCTTCTATTTTTTCTAATTTTGAGCATCTTGGCAACTCATAGAGATGGTGTGGCTCCGAGTTAACACTGAATAGGAAAAAAGATGAACAGTTAACCTACATCATAATCATAGTTATTACAGAAGGTTTTAGTCATTTTCAGTACCATGGTTTTCATTTTTTGTTCTGTATATCACCACCAACAGTCACTAAGAAAATAAAGGTTGTTTCTAAATGGCATGGAGAAGAGAAAATTAGCAAAAGAGCTCTCAGAATACCACTATGAAACTACATGTTTACTTTAATATCTTTCCTCATGACTAATCTGCACATTAGAACATAAGATATGCCATACTGGGTCAGACCAAGGTCCATCAAGCCCGGTATCCTGTTTCCAACAGTGGCCAATCTAGGTCATACGTACCTAGCAGTTTCCCCAAAAGACACAGGTTTCGCAATGCTTGTACTGGGTCAAGCATTGATATCCTGGGTCCCTTCTTAATCATGATTTATGCCATCAGAGCCTTGAGCTCGCTGACCCTGAGAGCTGATGTGAATGCCACGAGAAAGATGACCTTCCAGGAGAAGTACCACAAGTGGCAGGCAGACAGAGGCTCAAACAGCAGTTCAGTGAGCTGTGAGAGCATCATGTCGAGATCCCACTCCACCGCTGGCGGGCAGACAGGGGATTAGCATGAGGCCATGCAAGAACCGAGATACAAGGGGCTGGGCTGAGAGGGGTTTGCCCTCAATGGAACGGTGGTGTGCTGTGATAGCCTCATGTGTACTCTGACTGAGTTGGACTTTAGCCCCCCTGCGACAGGTGGAATAGGTACTGGAGTACCATCTGCACTGAGCAGGAGAATGGGTTTGCCCACCTCTCGGTGCACCAGACCAAGAACCGGCGCCACTTAAAGGCGTATGCCCTTCTGGTTGAGGCCTTGCGGGAGGCCAGAAGAAGTTCCTCCACGTCCCGTAGGAAGCTGAAGGGAGCTAGAGCCAAACTGAGTGATAGGAAGCTAGAGCCAAACTGTGAGTAGTCCTGGGGCATGGCGCAGGAGAATCGGCAATGCCACCGACAGGTAGAGAAGCAGCAGGAACTAAAGGTTGCCTGGGCCACCAGGGGGCTATCAGTATAAGTGATACCCTGTTGTGCTGGACCTTGAAGAGGGTCTTGGCGACCAGTAGTGTCGGTGGGAAGGCATAAGGAGGCCTTCTGTCCATGGGATGAGGAAAACGTCCGCAGCCACCTGAGACAGGTGTGGCTGGCGGGAGCAGAAGCAGGGCAACTGCGTGTTGTCCAGGCTGGTGAACAGGTCCACTATGGGGATGCCCCAGAGTCAAAACAGCTGGGAGATCTCTCTGGGATCCAGGCGCTACTGGTGCGGCTCGAGGACTCTGCTCAGCTTGTCCAGCAGGGCAATGTAATGGCCCAGGAGGTAGACCGTCCATAGAAGCATCCCGTTGTGTGTCGCATATGAGCAGAGGGCTACCACCTTCTGGCAGAGGGGGTACGACCCTGTGCCTCCTTGCTTGTTGACATAGAACATTGCGATTTGGTTGTCGGTCTGGACTAGCTCTGACTGGTGCTGCAGTCAGTGGTGAAAGGCTAGGAGAGCCAATTATCCAGAGCTCCAGAAGGTTGATCTGCAGCTGGCATTCCGTCTGGGACCAGTTGCCTTGTGTGCAGAGGTTCTGAGAATGAGCTCCCCAACCCAGCAAGGTGTCTGTGGTAAGGACCCTCTGCAGGGTGGGTGCTTGGAAAGGCACCCCAGCCTGAAAGTGACAGGGAATCTGCCACCAGTTGAGGGAGTCCGCCAGCTGGTGGGTCACTCTCACCCCGTCCCGAAGCCTGTCTGTGGCTTGTATCCATTGAAAGTCGAGACACCACAGGGCTGTCCTCATGTGCAGGTGGGTGTATGGGGTCACGTGGACCATGGAGACAATTTGGCCCAATAGGCAGAGGAGAAGACGGGCGGGTAGCAACTGGCGGTGACGTACCTCTTCAACTAGCCCCCTGAAGTGTTTTTCCCTCTCCTAAGGGAGGAAGGCCTTAGCCTGGAGGGTGTCTAGCTGAGCCCCTATGAACTCTAGGCACTGAATCGGGGCGAGGTGTGACTTGGGATAGTTTAATGATGAACCCCAGGTGCTGCAGAGCATGGATGGTGTATCCGATGGCATGGTGCACCGCTGTAGCTGTGCTACCCCTTATGAGCCAGTCATCCAGGTAGGGAAAGACGAAGGCCCCTTGGAGACAAAGGTGGGCTGTGATCTCTGCTAGACATTTGGTGGTGATGAAGCCAGCCCAAAGAGTAGCACCCTGTATTGGTAGTGACCTCCTCCACCCACAAACCGGAGGTATTTTTGGTGGCTGGGATGGATCAGGATATGCATATAAACATTCTTCAGGTCTAAGGAGCATAGCCAGTCTCCCTGCTGGAGGTATGGCAGCAGTGTTCCAAGGGAGAGCATCTTGAACTTCTCCCTTACCAGAAATCTATTCAGATCCCAAAGGTCCAGGATGGCCTAAGATCCCCTGTTCGCTTGGGACCGAGGAAGAACCTGGAGTAGAAGCTGATGCCACAGAGATGACTGGGCACTGGCTCCACGCATTGTCTTCGAGGAAGCCTGTGAGATCGGTGAGGAGCAGAGTCTAGTGAAGGAGAGGCCTTACGGGCTCCCCTGGGACGTAAGAGGGTGGTGTCTGCTGTAGATGGAAGAGGTAGCCCTCCTTGACCACTTGCAGTTCCCAGGAATCGGTGGTGATGGTGGACCACCTGTGGGCAAACAAGGCCAGATTCCCCCCGTGGGCTGTTGGGGACCTTCAGGGGAGAGAAGGTCATGCCCAAGGAGTCAAAAGCTCTCCCCAGGCTGAGCTGGGGCTGGCACCTGGGACTTGGGGGTCTTTTGTTTGCGGGGACCATGCCCTTGCCCCTTGTGCTGTTGGCCTTGCTGCAGGGTTGAGGAGATTTGGAACTGTGAAGCATTGCCAAAACCTCCCTTGGGAAGAAGGGCTTCTTCCCCGGGGCCTTCTTATAGGGATGCACCAAGGTCTTTTTAAAGAGTCTGGTCCTGGTCAGGAATTCAGTCTCTATTTTTGCAGTTTTGTCTGCCATGGGTTTCCCCGAAGAGATTCTCTCCGATACAGGGGACATCGATGAGTTTGTGTTGAACCCATTGCTTTAGGTCAGACGACTACAGCCATGCCTGATGTCAAGCCCTGATGCCTGCGGCGGCTACTCTGGCTGAGAACTTGAAGCCATCGTATGCTGCTCGGGATAAATACTTCGAGCACTCCTTGACTGCAGAGGCCAGAGATAAACCGCCGAAGGGGTTCCCTGTCGAGGCCTGCTGAGAAACCGGCAAGCTCTCTCATCAGGTTTTGAGATACATGCCGATGTACAATTGTTAGGATTGGACTCAGCATGTAAGCATCGAGCCCTGGAAGGTCTTTCGGCCGAAGGCGTCGAAGGTCTGGGTCTCCGGGGGGCACAGAGGAACGAGTCTTTTGGCTCTTGAGCCTACACATGGCAGACTCAACAATCATCAAGTTGTGCAGAAGTTGGATCTTCTGGAACCCAGGGCTTCGGCAGACTCGGTACATGGAGTCGCCATCTCTGCTTACAATGGGCACTGATGCTGGTGTTTCCCACATACGAAAAAGGAGGCACTCGAGGATCGGCGGGTGGCCACTGTGAAGGCCTCTTTTGGAGTGGCCTCATACTGGAGGATTTCCAGTTCTTCCGTGTGAGGATCCTCCTCTGCCTTGGTCTCGAAAGCGAGCGCTTTAGCCATGTTCCACACAAAGTTGAGGAAGGAGATGCCCTCGGGCAGGGAACGGCACCAGGACATTGAGGGAGATGGATCTAAGGGCACGTCTCCGTGCTGCTGAGTGTCTGGGGACTCCTCACCCTCAGTCTCCCACTCAGACTTGAAGTCTGAGGATGAGTCCGAAACCCTGCCGTTGCCACAGTCGAGGCCCAAGCGTGAAGACCCGCGACCTATAGACCTGTGGTCCGAGCCACGTGTACTCGTTGGAAAGAACCAGTGTTCCGAGGAACGGGACCGGGACTTCGTCCGATGGCTCTCGGGGCCGGTGGCACTTGAGAATCGGCATGACATCTGGGGAAGTCTTTGATGTCGAGGGCCCTGTCATTAGGGCAGATGAACCGGAGGAACCAGACATGAACTCCCGCTGCTGGGCCAGGAGGGCAGAGATACTATGCTGCAAGGCTGCCATCCTAGTCTCCATGCCAGGTGGCTCTGCAGCCTTTCACACAAGCATTGAGGAATTCGGGCCCTTCGTTGGCTCCATTGAGGCGAAGTCCTTGCGAGGATGGCCTCAGGTGTCCAGGACTGGTTGCCAGATGCTGATGACTCCTTCTGGGGCAGCTTGTGAAGCTACTCCCGCTCCAACTCCTCGAACTCACACCGGGGACTGCAGGGCCTGGAATGGGATTTTCCTGTTTTCCCGTCCCATTCTCTGAGGTGGTCTTCGAGGGTTTCGACTTCTTACATTCCACCTCTGGGAATTTCTTCTCGGAGGAACCGCAGTCACAGGACTCCGAGACAGACCGGGCATCACGGGGTACAGAGGTACCGGAGAGGGCCCTGGAGCGTGATTTTGCCAGAAACTCCGGGGTAGAGTTGGGTTTCTGAAAGAACTTTTCCTGCTACAGCTGATGGCTCTTGATGGCCTTTGGGGTCATGGCTCTGCAAAGTTCGTAGTCCGAGTTGACATGGTTTGGTTCAAGGCAGCAGTCATGTGGGTCGGTGAGGGACATCTTACTGCACCAATCATATTTCTTGAAGCTGCTATAGGCCACCAGGGAAAAAGGGGCCCTGCCGCCGGGCATAGGTCTGAAGCCTGTGGCCAAAAAAGGGTGCGAAGTGCCGGTCGAGGGACACCTCAAGAAAAACAAACGAAAGAAGGGAACAAACCCAAGGATCACCACCGAGGTGAGCTGGCTTGGGGACGGAAAGAAACCGGTACGCGTACCGGAAAAAATGAGATTAAAACCCCCCACTTTTTCTGGGGAAAACTGGACAGACGTCCGGAGGACTCTGCAGAAAAAAGGAGACTGAGGCAATATGGCACCCTTGGGCGGGAAGGGGACCACGCATGCATGGTGCATCTCCCAAAGGCTTCCTCTGAAAGCTGGGGAGATGCTTCTATGCAGGCTTCGTCAATGCTGACGTAACCCATATGTGAGGACTGACTTCCTGCTGGTTCCCAGAGATACCGTTGTCACTGGGCTGCAAGTTGCCTGAGAATACAGGACAGATTTACCACAGGATCTGTGCCTTGCAGAGCCTAAAAAGGAAGCAAGATGATGAATCGGAAATAAATGACTGCTTCTTGGAGCAGCTGGTTCATGAACCGACCAGAGGGGAAGCCATATTAGACCTAGTCCTTAGTGGAACACCAGATCTAGTGCAAGAGATAAGGGTGTTGGGGCCACTTGGCAATCGTGATCATAGCATGATTGCCTTTGATTTAATTAGTGGAGGAGGGATAGTAAGGAAATCCACAGTACTACCCTTTAACTTTCGAAAGGGAGACTATGATAAAATGAGGAAAACAGTTAAGAAAAAACTAAAAGGAGCAGTTGCAAAGGTTAAAGACGTACATCAAGCTTGGATGTTGTTGAAAAATACTATCTTGGAAGCCCAGACCAGCTGTATTCCACGCTTTAAGAAAAGTGGAAGTCCAAAAAACTGCCAGCATGGTTTAAAGGTGAGGTCAGAGAGGCTGTTGCCAAAAAAGCATCTTTCAGGAAATGGAAAAAAGAGCCAAATGACGAAACCTGGAAACAGCACAAGCACTGGCAAGTCAAATGCAAGGCATTGATAAGGCAGGCAAAGAGAGAATTTGAGAAGAAGCTTGCTGCGGAAGCAAAAACACGAAATAAAGACCTTTTCAAGTACATTCGTAGCAAAAAACCTGTGAGAGAGTCAGTTGGTCCATTAGATGATAAAGGGGTTAAAGGAGCACTAAGAGGCGACAAGGCGATAGCGGAGAGACTGAATGAATTTTTTGCTTCGGTCTTTACTGAGGAAGATGTAGGGATGTTACCCATGACTGAAGTGGTATTTAAAGATGCGGAAGAATTGAAGGAAAGCGTAGTTACTCACCTGTAACAGGTGTTCTCCAGGAGCAGCAGGAATCAGTCCTCACATATGGGTGATGTCGGCGCCGACGGAGCCCTTGCGGAGCAATTTTCCCCAGCTTTCAAAGAAAGCCTTTGGGAATTGCAGCGCGCATGCGCGGTCCTCTTCCCGCCCAAGGGTGCCATCTTGCTCAGTCTGATGACATAGCTAAAGACAGCAAAAAATTAGCAAAAAAACGAAAGCATAGAACTGCAACTCCAAGGGGAGGAGGGAGGGTTGTGAGGACTGATTCCTGCTGCTCCTGGAGAACACCTGTTACAGGTGAGGCCAGCGATCAATACCCGCTGCTGGTCCATGAAGGCAGTCAGACTGCTCTCCAAGGCCGTCAACCTGAGTCCGAGCTCAGGAGACCCAGCAGCCCCCGACTCGGGCCCCGACGGCGTCGGGCCCGACGTCGGCTCCTTCGGAGGCGAGTCTACGAGGACAACAGTACTCACGTGAGCGGGCAAGTCCATCTCGAGTCGAAGATGTTTTGAAGGCCTCTCCACCTCCGAGGACCCGGGACGGGAATCGGGGCTATGCGACCTGGCCCTCGAGGAACCAGGAGTGTCCACCGATCCCGCCCTCGCGGGTTTCTTCTTCCGATGATGTTCCCGGGTAGGAGACCCCCTTTCAGAGGAACTCCGACGATGCTCAGGACCAGAGTCCCGAGACGTCGAAGCCTCTGACGAGGTCCGAGCCCGGCCGGAGTCAGAGAAGATACGTTCCCGCTGATGCTGCCGACTCCTCAACGCTTTAGAGGACATTTTGCCACACGGACCACAGATCATCTGGTCATGATCGGGACCGAGGCAGCGGAGGCAGAAGTCCTGTGTGTCTGTAAGAGACATGAGTTTCTTACAGAGGTCACACTTTTTAAAGCCGCTGGCAGCCATCGGGGGAAAAAGGGCCCTTGCGAGGTCGAAAGACCGGGCTGCCAGTGAAAAAGTAAAAAGGCGCGAAATCTGTCATGAAGGACAAAAAACCGAAAAATAAAGAACGGACTCGCAACAGGCGTCGCGAGTCCGGGCGGGAAAAGAACCGGCGTCGAACCGAAGAAAAAAGAGAAATAAAGAGAAATAATCAACTTTTCGGCGGGGATTCACAAACAACGTGTGTAGGGCTCCGCGGAAAAAAGAAGACTGAGCAAGATGGCACCCTTGGGCGGGAAGAGGACTGCGCATGCGCGCTCCAATTCCCAAAGGCTTTCTTTGAAAGCTGGGGAAAATTGCTCCGCGAGGGCTCCGTCGGCGCCGACGTCACCCATATGTGAGGACTGACTTCCTGCTTGGTCCTGGAGAAATATCGATACATCGGGAAGATGTCTTACAACTATTAGATAAACTGAAGAGTAGCAAATCACCTGGGCCGGATGGTATACATCCAAGGGTGTTGAAAGAACTGAAATATGCGATTGCAGACCTGCTATTAGTAATCTGTGAACTATCATTAAAATCATCTCTAATACCTGAAGATTGGAGGATCGCCAATTTAACACCAATTTTTAAAAAGGGTTCCAGGGGTGATCCGGGAAACTACAGACCGGTGAGCCTGACGTCAGTACCGGGAAAAATGGTAGAAACCATCATAAAGAATAAAATTACTCAGCATGTAGACAGTCACAAGCTAATGGGAGACAGCCAACATGGCTTTAGACAAGGAAGATCTTGTCTTACTAATCTGTTATGTTTTTTTGAAGGAGTGAATAAACAGGTGGACAAAGGTGAGTCAGTTGATATTGTGTATCTGGACTTTCAGAAAGCCTTTGACAAGGTCCCTCATCAGAGACTTTTGGCAAAACTAAAGAGTCATGGGATAGGAGGCAGTGTACTATTGTGGATCAGGAACTGGTTAAAAGATAGAAAGCAGAGGGTAGGGCTAAATGGCCAATTTTCCCAATGCAGAAAGGTGAATAGTGGTGTACCCCAGGGATCTGTGCTGGGACTGCTGCTTTTTGACATATTCATAAATGACCTGGAAAGTGGAATAACGAGTGAGGTTATCAAATTTGCAGATGACACAAAACTATTTAAAGTTGTTAAAACCCAAGAGGATTGTGAAAAATTGCAAGAGGATCTTGTTAAATTGGAAGACTGGGCATCAAAATGGCAGATGAAATTTAATGTGGACAAGTGCAAGGTTATGCACCTAGGGAAGAACAACCCAAACTATGGTTACACGATGCAAGGTTCCACATTAGGAACCACCACCCAGGAAAAAGATTTAGGCGTCATTGTGGATACCATGTTAAAACCCTCGGCCCAGTGTGCAGCGGCAGCCAAGACAGCAAATAGAATGCTAGGTATGATAAGGAAAGGAATGGAAAATAAAACAAAAGATATTATAATGCCTCTATATCGTTCCATGGTGAGACCGCACCTTGAATATTGTGTGCAATTCTGGTCGCTGTATCTTAAAAAGGATATAGCGATTTTAGAAAAGGTTCAGAGAAGAGCCACCAAAATGGTAAAGGGGATGGAAGGATACTCCTATGAGGAAAGGCTAAAAAGGTTAGGGCTCTTTAACCTGGAAAAGAGACGGCTGAGGGGAGATATGATAGAAGTCTATAAATTAATGAACGGAGTGGAACGGGTAAATATAGATCAATTGTTTACGTTATCAGAATATAGAAAGACTAGGGGACATGCAATGAAGCTACAGGGTAAACTATTTAAGACTAATAAAAGAAAATATTTTTTCACTCAACGTGTAATCAAACTCTGGAATTTGTTACCGGAGGATGTAGTAAAGGCTGTTAGTGTAGCTGGGTTTAAAAAAGGTTTGGACAAGTTCCTGGAGGAAAGGTCCATAAACCATTATTAAGAAGTGACCGAAGATATCAATGCTTGACCCAGTACAAGCATTGTGGAACTTGTGTCTCTTGGGGAAACTGCTAGGTACATATGACCTAGATTGGCCACTGTTGGAAACAGAATACTGGGCTTGATGGACCTTGGTCTGACCCAGTATGGCATATCTTATGTTCTTATGTAATTCTGTGTCTTACAGATACAAAGGAGAACAGTAGAAGAACTGGAAGAAATGAGAAGAGCTGATGGAAATCTACAGCATTTTGAGAGACTATTTTGTTTGAATTCTACCTCTGTGTTGACCTTATTACTTTGAAGTCACAGAAATGAACTACAGAGCCAAATTGGGGGAGGGAGGGGGCAGCATCTCACAAAAGGCAGGGTATTGAGAGTTACTGCTCTCCCTGTCCATCATGGTCCCAGGAGTCAGGAACCTAGAGTTTTGCTCCTGCTCCACATGATGCCTGATGTTCAACTCTCCAGTCATTCAGGCCAGTTTTTTTTTAAAGTGCTGTCAAGTTAGTGCTGACTCCTGGCAACCCAGCAGCCTCTGGGTTTTCTTAGCAATGTATTATAAAATGCATATCCTCAGAAGATTGAAACCTCTGCTTAACTATGATCACTTCCGTACTGTTTTCCAGACAATAATTACACTAACCTTTGACTACTGTAATTCTGTTTACCTTGGACTATCCAAACAATCAATCCGCCCTCTGCAAATGGTACAGAATACTGCAGCACGTATCTTAACTGGCACTTCTAGAGGAGAACATGTCACCCCCCTTCTGAACCAATTTCACTGGCTGTCTATTTTCTCCTGTATTAAATATAAGTCTATTCTGATCATCTTTAAAATCATACATGACTCTACTGCAACTATTCTTAAATCTCTCATCACTATTGATTCAAATAACAGACCCAGAAGACAATCCAAAAGTTACATCTTAGCAATCCCTAATGATTATATAAAAGCCAAGCAAATAACATCAAGAGGAACTATTTTATTAGTTGCTCCTTCCCTTTGGAATTTACTCCCTGACTCTCAGCGTCATCACTGATGCTAAGGATTTTAAAAAGAATCTGAAGACAACACTCTACTCTGAACTTTTTGGTGATATCACATGATTACCCATTTTATTACTACTTTTGTTGTTCTCCCCTTTTATTTCCTTTTATGTTCATATACTTAGTTTTGTAAATAAGTTTATTTAATTTAATCCGTTTTCTTCTTCCCTGTTTATTGTAAGATTTTGAACTTCACTGTGAACTGCTTTGATTTTAGGAAAAAGCGGTATATAAGTCCTGTTAAATAAATAACTGGAAATAGATTGCCAGGCCTTTTCTTACGAGGCAATGGAAGATTAAGTGACTTGCCCAAAGTCAAAAGGAACACCAGTGGGAATCGAACCCTTGATCTTTTGGGTACTAGGCAGTTGCCCTAACTACTAGGCTACTCTTCCACTCCATTAGTCTATTAGATACGTATTTTGCCATGGTACAAAAAGGTAAGCTTTTTACAATTACATGTATATGCACAGCTTCACACTACATACTGCATTGGGGTAGCCTGTATAGAAAGTGAGGTTACTTTCTGTAACGGGGATTCTCTGTGGACAGCAAGATGAGTCAGCCATGCCTAGGTGTCACAGGGACTAGATTAGTTTCCCTATAGCTCAGAGGAATCCCTTCTTTTGGGGGGGACTCCTCTGAGCATGCTCTCTCCCTCTTCCATCCCCATCCCTGCCCTTCCTGCCTCAGTCATTTCCTAGCCCAGCAGGCTCATCCGAAGGGGATGGTGGGTGGGTTGGCATGGCTGACTTATCCTACTGGCCAAGGAGAATCCCCATTATGGTAAGTAACCTCACTTTCTCCTTGGACAAGCAGCTGAGTCAGCCATGCCTAGGTGACTCCCGAGTGGAGATGTGGAGGGTTGCCCATAACGAGAAGACACGGGTCGCACCCTCTTCGCATCTCAGGGCTTGCTGTGGGAGGATGAGGTTACGCAGCTGTGCCTGCAGCATCTGAAATAGACAATGAGACCCGTGTAATCTGAATGTAACAACCATTTATTTGTAACAAAAGAAAACAAACTTCTATGTTTCCAATTCTTTTTTTAACAATTTGGGATCTGATAACATAAGGCAATTTCAGGTCAGGGGAACAGAAGAGACAACTTCAAAGCAACTCTTTCAGGTCAAAAGGGACAGAACAGGCAATTTCTGAACAACTGCAGGTCAGAGTAGCAGGCCAAGACAGAGACACCTCAGTCCGGCACATGGCTCTTTTTCTGTGGTTGGGCTGCCTGGAGTACCACCCAACCAAAGATGGTGTTGGTCTGGAGTGGGCAATCAAGATAGTAGTGACTGGTTAAGATGTGGATGAAGCCTATGTAGTGGCGTTGCAGATGTCCTCTGGAAACGCAACTTGAATGTTGGCCAGGGAGGCCACCATAGTCCTCAGTTGGTAGGTGTGAGTTGTGTCTGCCGGTCGTTGGTCGGCTTGTGAGTAGCAGAAAGTTATACAGTCTGATATACAGTAGGATAGTGTGCATTTGTTACCGGGGTTCCCGTCCTGTTAGGGTCATAGGCCATGAACAGCTGTGACGCCTTCCTGATGGGTTTTGTCCTGTTGATGTAGGTGTGGAGGGTCAGCATGCAGTCCAGTGTATGGAAATGTTGCATGTGGTTCCGGGTAGAAGCTAGGGAGCACGATGTCTGGTTGATATGGAAAATGGAGAACATCTTGGGGAAGAATTTTGGGTATGTCCTGAGGATTGCCCAGTTGTGCTGGAGCTGGGTATAGGGAGAATAGTCCTGCAGTTTGCTGATATGTCTCACCGAGGCGATGGCCACCAAGAAGAGAATCTTCCAAGTCAGGTTCCCAAGCCAGTGCTATAACCATTAGGCTACTCCTCCACTCCATATGAACCTTGCTACCAGGGTGTATATGGCGATGGACCTCCCATCCAGCTTGTCATGGTAAGCCACTATGGTGCTCAGGTGGGCCCTATAGATATCTGTTTCAGTCCCGCCTCCAACAGGCTGGGGAGGTATTGCAGCAGCCTGGGGATGGAGCAAGCAAACAGCTTAAGCTGGTTGGAATTGCACCATGCCCTGAACCTTTCCTACTTGGCGGAGTAGGAGCATCTGCTGGCCGGGTGCCTGGGCACTAGAAGGACCTTCGTGACCTCCTGCGAGAGGGACAGCACTGTCAGGATGGCTCTTTCAACATCCATGCTGTGAGGGTTAGGGCTTGAAGGTTGGGGTGGAGCGTGCACCCGCTGTCCTGTGTGATCAGATCCCAGCACTCTGGGAGGCAGAGGTGCAGTCAGCTGAACAAAAGCTACAGGTATGGGAACCATGGCTGCCTTGGCCAGTAGGGTGCAATGAGGATAACTTTTGCCCTGTCACACATGATCTTCTGTAGGGTCTTGGAAATAAGTGGAGTTGGTGGGTAGGCATAGCAGAGATGGGGGCCCCAGTGGATTGAGAACACATCTGCAGCCAGTCTGCGGGGCAAGGACCATCTGGAGCAAATGTTCTGACACTTTGCCGAGGTCCAATGCGTGGGTCCTAAAATTGCTGGAATAGGTTGGAGGTGACCAAGAGCTTGAGTGACCACTTGTATGGTGCAAGCTGGTGGCTCAGGGTGTCTGCCAGAGTGTTTTCATTCCCTGGTAGATAGGAGGCCTGCAGATATGATCTTAGTGAGGTGGCAAGTGTCAGATCTGGGAGGCTTCTCTGCAAAGTTTGTGTGAGCGCATTCTGCCTTGCTTGTTGATGTAGAATATGGCGACTTGGTTGTCCGTCTAGATGAGGATGGCTTTTCCGGAGACACAGGGTAGAAGGCTTTCAGGGCGTTCCCTATTACCCTGAGCTCCAGAAGATTGATGTGGAGGCATATCTCTGAGAGGGACCAAATGCCACTGGTCTGGAGGTGGAGAAAGTGTGTGTCCCAGTGGTCAGTGTGAGCTGTGTTTGGGGGGGCCTGAGTGGCCTGCCCCTTCTGAGATTTTCTAGGGTCATCCACCAGCCGAGTGTTCTTCTGGTGGCATGGTCTATCAGGATCCTGTGCCACAACGATTGTGCGTACTGGTTCAAGAATCCTCGTAAGTGCTACTGGAGCTGGCGCATATAGAGCCTGGTGTGTGAGACGAAGTGAATAGTCACCTAAGAGATGCAGGAAGGTTCTGGCTGAAGTTGTGTTCAGTGAGGAGATCCGACGGGCTAGCGTGATGACTACGTCCACCCTGTGGGTTGAGAGTTAAGCCTGGCGAGTGCCAAGTAGATGTCTGCACCAATGAACTCCAATGTCTGGATGGGGGCCATCTGCGACTTGCTGATGTTGATGAGGAATCCCACAGCATGAAGGAGAAAGGCTGTGGTGTTGACCACTGTCAGGGCCTCATGCTTTGATTGGGTTGCAATCAGCCAGCTATCCAAGTAGGGGAAGACGTAGATTCCTTCCTTGCGGAGGTGAGTTGCCGCAACCATGACATACTTGGTGAAGACCCTTGGCGTGGAGGAAAGGTAGAAGGGAAGGACCCAATACTGACAGTGTAGTCTCTTGACCATGAAGCAAAGGTACTTCTTCTACGAGGTGTGGAGTGGGATATGTGTGTATGTATCCTGCAAGTCCAGCAACATCAGCAAGTTGTTGTCTTGGATGAGAGGGAGGATGCTTTCCAAGGAGTGCATCCAGAACTTCTCTGCAGATGCACTTGTTCAGTTGGCGGAGGTCCAGGATCGGCCACCAACTCTGTGACTTCTTGGGGATGAGTGAATAAAAGCCTTGGTTGACCTTTGTGGGCAGGACTGGTTCTATGCTCTTTGCTGCAGCTCTCCGTCCTCATCAGCAGCTCTCCTCCGGCACGAGGATCGAGCACGCTTCGGAGTAATCGGTCCACCCACACCGCATGAACTGCCCAATCGGGGCAATTGGAGTCAGCATTTAAAGCAGCGCTGATCAAGCGCGCCCGCGGCTTGCGGGCCCGCGCCTGAGGGCCTCGCTAGAGGGCCCTTTGGCGAAGGCCCTTTTGTTCTTTTTCGGCCTTCATTCTCCACGGTCACAACCTCATGGACTGCCGAAGGTTCTGAAGTATTGTGAGCCCTCTACCGATACACAAGGTAACCAATTGCTTAAAGAGGGTTATACTACTGCAACAAAGTAACTTAAGCGTTCTCTAAGTAACAGTATATCTGAGTGAACATTTGCCATCATCAGATTGAGTAGAGTTTTCTCATCAGTCAGTATTTTAAGATCGGGTTTCCAGATTAGAACTAAGACTTTAAATTTAATTTCCACCCTACAATTCTACAGAATTCATCTAAAGGTAGTTAATAAACTAATTTCTTATAACCATGGTCTGCATTAATCATCTTAAAATCATGTCTACCTTTCTTATCCTATTTGCATTATTTATTCCTAAACATACCCAAGCATACTCCTCTGTCACTCATAACATTCCAATTATTTACCATCACAAGAATCCGAACATCTTTCATCATGCAACATATCACAAATCACCTCATGCTCAAGGACATAGAAACCGTCTAATATATATAACACCTGGGAAATCTTCCCAATACCTCATTCAGCAACCCAAACCTACACATAAAGACCTTCTTTGTATGCTTATAAATGTGAGATCAATTAGAAATAAAATTCCGATCATAACTGATATCCTCTCTGACTATAAACCAGATATATTATTTTTAACAGAAACATGGCTCACTGTCCATGATACCATTCTCCTAAATCAATTACAAACTGATGGCTATGAACTACTACACTGCTTTAGGTCTCTAAAGAGGGGTGGTGGTGTCATCGCTATCATAAATAATAATCTCAAACCCACCCTAATATCCACTAGTAATATTGAGAACATGGACATACTTATTTTTGAAACAACAGCACACTCTTTTGGTCTTTTATACAGACCACCTTCCACAGATACAAATTCTTTAACCTCCATATTAGATATCATATGTTCCCTCAACACAAGAAAAAAAAAACAATTAGTAATCACTGGAGACTTAAACCTCCCTTCAACTACACCAACACACTCCAAAGCATTCATGGAAACCATGTCAGAACTCGACTTTGAGCAAATCATTGATTTCCTGACTCACATTAAAGGGAACACCCTTGACCTTATTTTTCTTCAACGATCTCCAGATTACAGTCTCAATACTTCTCATCCACATCCTATACCTATCCCATGGTCAGACCATCATCTAATTAAATTCAATCTCCCACATTATAACAAGATCTCAACTCAGCAGCCTAAACAAAGACAAACTACAATGTTCAGAAAATTTGAAAAGGAAAATTTTTTAGAACAGATAATACCTCAGATTCCTATAACAGTATCTGACTTAAATACCAGTATTGCTAACTGGAATGACACTAAAAAAAAGCAGCTTTACTTCCACACACTCAAACAAACAAATTTAGAACTAGACAGAGTGACTCCCAACCCTGGCACACACAAGAAATAAGACAAATAAAGAGAGAACTTAGAAAGATTGAAAAAAGATGGAGAAAAACTAACTCACTCAATGACCGAAATTTATACAATGAGAAACTAGACTATTATAGGAAAACAATAAATGAATCAAAAAAATCCTTTCACACAAAATTACTGACAAATTCTCTCAACCGCCCTAGAGAATTATTTGAAATAGTTAAAAAAGTATCAAACTCTCATAATAAAGATAGCACCCTCATTAATCCACAAACTCTTGCCGATTATTACATCGCTAAGCTTTCACCACTATCAAATCCTCCAATACCACTTAATCATTCCCAATTGAAACCTGAACAGGAATGGTAACAAATTCCATACTGTAACACTGAAAGAACTTGATAAGGTGATCTCAAGTATCAACACAACCACCTCTAGCCTTGATCCATGCCCAGTTAGCTGGATCAAAAATACCAAATCATTTCTTGCACCTTCAATTCTAAATATAACAAATTTTTCACTCACACATGGTACTATGCCTACCATCTTAAAAAGGGCATTGATTAAGCCTATTCTGAAAAACACGAAACTAGATCATCTTGATCCATCTTCGTATAGGCCTATCTCTAGCCTACCGTTTATGGCAAAGATCAAAGAAAAAATAGTGTATAATCAATTACAGGATCACATTGAGCTTCATGCTCCCCTAGATACACATCAATATGGTTTCAGGCCTCACCATAGTGTGGAAACACTACTTGCAGTAATCTTTGACATCCTAAAATACATTGACAAACCAAAGCAAGCAGTACTACTTATATTTCTAGATATATCTGCTGCTTTTGATTCGATTAATCACATCCTCATTGAAAGACTCAAACAAATTGGAATACTTGGTACTGTACTTGCATGGTTCCAATCATATCTAACTGATCGTTCACAACAAGTCAAAATAGGAAATCATACTGTGACGCCGCGCCCCGGCCACACAGCACCCCCTGGTGGCGGCGTAGTAGTTCCACCGGAGGGCTGGAGCCGGGGGGGGTCACTAAGATGTTGTTAATCAGGGTTGGCCAGGTGCGAGGGTCGTGGGTCAGAGCCTTGTGTCAGCCTCGTTACCAACTCCTGAAGAGATTCAGACTTGCACGAAAGTGGTGGGAAAAAAAAACAGGCTTTATTTTCCCCTTTAAGCACTAAGGGTTCAAAAACAAAGGATATACACTCTGGTACGTGGCAAAATAAGTCTTTACAGCAGATTTTTAAAGGTGAGAAATAAAATAACCAAACACTGTTAACTTCACAGTATTCAAATATGTAACAGCAAAAAGGCTTCCTTCGCTCAATGACTCTGGAAGGCCTCTATTTCGCTTCCAGCACAGTATGTGCATTCCATGGGACTATCACTGTCTTCATACACAGATTCCACTTGCATGGCCTCCTCTGACTGCTCTGAGGTATCAGGGCAAGTGTCCTTCATGGGATTTAGTCTTACTGTTTCCCACGGCTTAGCAGTCTGTCTAGGCCCACGATTCAGCTTAGTGGCATACCAGAAAGGCATTGCTTGCTCAAGAGGTTTAAACACATTATCTCTATATTTTCCTATAACAGTCCTTTTGTTACACAAACTATCCTTTAACTTTTGCTTCTGCTCTTGTCTTCTATATAGAGAATCTCCTTCCCAGGATTCTTCTCTTAGCTTAAGTTCAGGTATGCAATGACAAAGGTTAAAAGTTTTACCTTTTGCTTTGTGTTTGGTTCTCTGGGGTGAGGCTGGAGGTGTACCGTGACTGCTGCCTTCAGTATCGGTGCTCTCTGGAATATACCTCCTGCTTTCCCAGTCTTTCCTTCTCTGCCCTTAAGGCCTGTTCTCTTGTGGGCTTCTGGGCCCGGTCTGGCTTGGCTTCGGCCTTCTCAGCCTGTCCTCTTTCTCTCAGGACTGGTTCTCCTCTCCCAGCCTGTCCTTTTTCTCTCAGCTGATGAGGCTTTGGCAGCTGAGCTCCTTACAGGCAAGTCCCTTGACTCTTGCTTGCCTCTTGACTCTTGCTTGTCTCCAGACTCTGGCTTGCCTCCCAACTCCGGCTTGCCTGCTCTTAAATGTGAGCTTTTGGAATAAGAGTCCTGCCCACTAGGGCGTGGTTCTGTGGTCTCTGTCTTAGCTCTCCTGCTCCCTCTAGGTAAGTTCTCTGGAAATTGCAGGCAATTTCTTTTTCTTTCAGAGTTTAAAACTTTTTTTCTTTCCAGCAGAGGGTCCGCTGCATCACAATACATCCAAAACTTACACTCAAAAGCAGGGAATCCCACAAAGTTCAACTTTATCAGCACTATTTAACATATATTTACAACCTATTTGCCACATCATTCAACAGTTCAAAATAAAATATGCAATTTATGCTGATGACATTATGATTTACCTTCCTATGGACATTGACTCTCTGGACTTCTCTAATATTAAATCATGCTTCATTAAAATGACACAATGGCTAAATGACCACAATCTAAAATATTAACACTAAGAAAACAGAAGCATTATTTGTTTCTAGAAATCAAAAATTTACTCCAACAGAAATAAAAATTGATAACACAAGTATTTGCATAAAAGAAGAAATAAGATATCTTGGAGTTATTATAGACAGAACATTAAGCCTATCAACGCACATTAGGAACACAACAAACACAATATACAATAAACTACAATATCTTAAAAATCTAAAACCTTTATTATCACACCAGGACTTCAGATCAGTCCTACAAGCATTGATCCTGCCTCACTTAGACTTCAGTAACATTATCCTCCAAGGTATTCCAAAACATGCCCTTCAACAACTAAAAATAGCACAACATGTTGCTGCAAGAATGCTTATAAATGCAAGTCCAACTGAACACATAACCCCAATATTGTTCAAACTTCACTGGTTACCCATCCGAAGCAGGATAAAATATAAGATTATCATAACAACTTTTAAACTGATAAAGCACAGTTACTTACCTGTAACAGGTGATCTCTGGGAACAGCAGGAATTAGTCCTCACATATGGGTATCGTCGGTACCGACGGAGCCCGTGCGGGAAAGCTCCCCAGCTTCTTAGAATAGAAGCTTTTGGGACCTCCCACTGCACATGCGCACTGCCTTCCCGCCTTCCTGAACAGCTCTCCTCAGTTTCGAGTTTATAGCTGAGTCAACAGAGAGAGGACAGGAAGATAGATAGATAAAAGATACAACTCCTAGGGGAGGTGGGTGGGTTGTGAGGACTAATTCCTGCTGTTCCCAGAGATCACCTGTTACAGGTAAGTAACTGTGCTATCTCCAGGAACAAGCAGGAATAAGTCCTCACATATGGGGACTCCCTAGCTTAGATGCATGGGATCCCCTGTAAAGGTTCGCCATCTTCGTATGGATCTCAGGCATCCATTCTGGGAAGGTGGGCAGGAGTTGTTTAGGAATGGAACAGGTGCTTGAGGACAGCCTGGCCAAACAAGGCATCCCGGCAGGAGTCCTTGTCCAAACAGTAATGGGCTGTGAAGGTATGAACCGAGGCCCAGGTAGCGGCTCGACAGATCTGATCTATGGAAACAGAGTGCAGATGAGCCATAGAAGTTGCCATGGCCCTCACATTGTGAGCAGTGACATGGCCTTCCAGAGAAATGTTTTTGCTCTGGTAAGCAAAAGAAATACACTGAGCAATCCAATTGGAAAGTGTACGCTTGGAGACTGGAAGTCCCAAATGGGAAGGATCAAAGGCCACAAAAAGTTGAGAAGACTTTCGATGTGGCTGAGTCCTATTAAGGTAAAAAGCGAGAGCTCTTTTACAATCCAGAGTATGAAGGTTCCTCTCTGCATTGGATGCATGAGGAGCTGGAAAAAAGACAGGTAGATATACCTCTTGATTAAGATGAAAAGGCGAGACCACTTTAGGCATAAAGTGGGGATTCGTCCTAAGGACCACCTTATCATGATGAAATCTTGTGTAAGGTGGATTAGCCACTAAAGCCTGCAGCTCACTGATGCGGCGAGCCGAAGTGACTGCAATGAGGAAGATGACCTTCCAGGAAAGAAATTTCAAGGAGGTGGAAAACATTGGCTCAAAAGGTGGCTTCATAAGTTGACCGAGCACTAGATTCAAATCCCATGCGACCGGGGGTGGTCTGATGGGAGGTTTAGTGAGAGTCAGGCCTCTCATGAATCTTGCAACAAGAGGATGAGAGGAGATAAGTTGTCCATTTATATGTTTCAAGGATGCTGCAATAGCACTTAAATGGACTCTTACCGAATTCGTCTTGAGGCCTGCATTGGATAGATGCAGGAGATAATCAAGAAGAGAATTCAAAGGAAGTGCCAGAGGGTCAAGACCCTGCTGAGCACACCAAATGGAAAAACGTTTCCATTTGAAAGCATAGGAACGCCTGGTAGAGGGTTTCCTAGAGGCAGAAAGGATATCTTTCACTGGTTGGGAAAGATGAAAGTCTTGAAGGCTTAAGCCTTCAGTAACCAAGCACTGAGGTGAAGGGATTTGGGGTTTGGGTGCCACAAAGTCCCCTCCTCCTGAGACAGGAGGTCTGGCGCAGCTCCCAGATCCAAGTAGGATCCCTGGGAGAGCTGTAGAAGTAGAGGGAACCACACTTGGCGTGGCCAGCGTGGAGCTATGAGGATCATAGTTCCATGATCCCTCTGGAGTTTGAACAGAGTCTTGGGAATCAAAGGAATGGGTGGAAAGGCATATAGGAATGCCTGATTCCAATTCAGGAGAAAGGCGTCCGTAGCCTGAGCTCCCTGACACGGAGTTCTGGAACAGAACCGGGGAAGTTTGGCATTCCACGGACTTGCAAAGAGGTCTATGTCCGGGGTCCCCCATTCCTGAAAGATTCGGTTTATTTGGTCCAAATGTAGGGACCATTCGTGTGGCAGCAGAACTCGACTGAGCCTGTCTGCCCGAGAGTTTTGAACTCCTGGGAGATACACTGCTAGCAGGTGAATCTGATGCTCTCTGGCGAAGGCCCATAGTCTTAGAGCTTCGTTGCAAAGCGACAGAGAGCCCGTCCCTCCTTGTTTGTTTATGTAAAACATGGCCACCTGATTGTCCGTCTGAACTAGGACAGTGAGGTTGGCTAGGAGGGAGTGGAAGACCTTGAGGGCAAGGTAAATTGCTCGCAGTTCCAGAAGATTGATATGAAGGGTGGTCTCCTGTAGAGACCAAGTGCCCTGAGTGGAGAGAGTTTGCAGATGGGCTCCCCACCCTGTTTGGGAGGCATCTGTTGTGAGGGTTGCTTGGGGTAGCAATGGTTGAAATGGAGCCCCCAACAACAGATTCTTGGTGGAAGTCCACCAGTGGAGGGACCAAAACAGACGATCGGAGGTTTGTATTTGGTCTGAGAGCGCTCCTGACGCCTGAGTCCACTGAGTGGCCAGGGTCCATTGAGCTGCTCTCATATGAAGACGAGCATAGGGCACCACATGCACTGTGGAGGCCATATGACCCAGTAGGCGTAGCATTTCCCTGGCTGTCAAGTGAGTGCTGGACTGAGCTTGGGAGGCCAAACTCAGGAGGCGCTGGCCTCGAACATGTGGAAGGTAGGCCCTTGCAGTGATGGTGTCCAACTGGGCCCCTATGAATTCTAGAGATTGAGTAGGGATGAGTTGGGACTTGGGAAGGTTTACTACCAGTCCCAGATACTGCAAAAGGCTCCTTGTGTGGTCCAGGGAAATCTGGGCCTGTGACTGAGTTGGAGCTCGGATGAGCCAGTCGTCCAGATATGGGAAGACAAAGATTCCCATGCCTCTTAGAAATGCGGCTACGACTGCCATGCATTTTGTGAATACTCTTGGAGCAGAGGCTAGACCGAAGGGGAGTACTCTGTATTGGAAATGTTTTCCCTGAAACAGAAAGCGAAGATACTTTCTGTGGGATGGATGGATGAGTATATGTGTATACGCATCCTGTAGGTCTAGAGAACAAAGCCAGTCCTGACCCTGGAGGTAAGGAAGGAGAATGCCGAGAGACAGCATTTTGAATTTCTCCTTGAAGAGAAATTTGTTCAATTCTCTCAGATCTAGGATTGGTCTGAATCCCCCTGTCTTCTTTGGAATGAGAAAATAAGGGGAGTAGAAACCGGACCCTTGTTGAGGAAGAGGAACCTCTTCTATGGCCCCTTGGGCAAGAAGAGAGGAAACCTCTTGACCCAACAGGGTTAGGAGAGATGGGGGAGAATTGAATGGTCTCACCATATGATGGGGAGGAAGGCTGGAGAAATGAAGTTTGTAACCCTCTCGAATGATAGAGAGGGTCCATTGTTCTGTTGTGATTTGTTCCCATCTGGGAGCAAAGTGAACCAACCTTCCGGGTATGGTGAGAGGTTCTGGTTGTGTTAGAACCAGAAGTGGCAAGTTCCCTAGGAGCAAGTCAAAACCCCTGAGGGGTTGGAGCCTGCTGAGCTACAGTAGCTGCTGCAGGCTTAGCTCGTGCTTGTTTGGATTGCTGACGCTTAGCAGTATAGCGAGGTTGAGAAGACTGCTGGCCAGTATTTGAAGCAACTCTGGCCTTCTTATAGTAAGGCCTTTTAAAAGACTTTTTCTTAGTAGGAATTGAAGTGGACTTTGAAAGTCTTTCCAAGGTGGCATTTTCAGCATCCATCTGGGTGGCTTTGATTTGCCACTCTTCCCCAAATAAGTTCTCACCTGTACAGGGCAGATTCCGTAAGCCATCTAGAACCCAAGGTTCCAGATCAGAGGCCTGGAGCCAAGCAAGACGTCGGGCTGCAATAGCAATGCCCGAAGCCCTACTGGCTCCCTCAAAGGAATCATATGCTGCCCTATTAGAGAACTTAGAAACCTCTAAGAGTTGTTTCACTAGGGAAAGGAATCCCTGCTTTTTATCCTCAGGGATAAAGGGGGCAAAATGCCGCACCTTTTTGGCAAGTTCCTCCAGGAACATGCCCATATAGAGACTGTAGGAATTAATCCTGGCTATAAGCATACTAGCCTGGAAAATTTTCCTACCAAAAGAGTCCAAAGTCTTACATTCCCGTCCTGGAGGGGTGGAAGAGTGCCTTTTGGTACTCCTAATCTTCTTCATTGCAGACTTCACCACAATAGAGTGGTGGGGCAATTGAGTCTTTTGGAAACCAGGAGAAGGAGGGACCCTATACATGGTGTCCAACCTACGGGAATAAGGAGACAAAGTCAAAGGATTTTCCCAGAAATCCATCAGTTGTTCTTGAAGGATTTCATGGATAGGCAGGGTAACTGCCTCCTTAGGGGCCTTTGAGTATCCCAAAATATCCAGTTTTTTGGATCTGGGTTCCTTTTCAGAGGATGTGGTAATAGAAAGGGCTGTAGCCATATCTAAAACAAAGTCCTGGAAGGACAAATCCTCTGGAGGGGGCATTCTCCTTTTAGGAGAAGAGGGCTCCTCAGGTAAGTTGAGTGAAAACTCAGCAGAATCATCAGAGGAGTGAAAATCCTCAGAGGAATCGGTGCTTTCCTCTAACGCACGATACGCGTACCGATCGGTATCGATATCGGGCGTATCGGGTATGGAACCGGTATGGAGCGAAAGCCCATACGGTACCGACTTGCGTTTAGAGGTGGACGGCCTCGATACCGGCATGGCGGACGATACCGGTATCGGGCCCGGAACCGCTGAAAGCGGAACCGATGGCGTTGCAGCTTTAATGAAAGCCATGACGGCCTGCTGCATGGACTGTACAGTATCGCCCATGGACGCCATAGCTGCCTGGATGTCGGTACCGGAGTGACCCGGTACCCCAGAGCAGGCTAACAGGTGATCTGTCGAGGCCGTAGCATCGATATCAACCTGAGACCCCTGAATTGGCGTTTTTGGAAGTTGGACTTCCCGCCGGGGTTGTTTGGCTGGGGCAGGGTCCTCAAGTTCTAAGCTAAGAGCCTCTCGATGCTTTGAAGGAGATTTGCTCTTTGAGGACTTGCCCACAGAAGGTTTGGTTACCTGAGATCCATCCGGAGAAGAAGACCTGGATGACTGTGATGCTGTATTCTCTGAAGCAAACAGCACATGGAATTTGTTGGCCCGGTTCTGCAGCCCACGTTTAGACATGTGGGAGCAAGATGGGCAGTCCGGTATGGAATGGTCAGGCCCCAAACATTTCAGACACCAGTCATGGGTGTCTGTGACTGAAATAACAGCATTACATTTGGTACACTTCTTAAATCCAGGGGCTGGCTTCTCCATGAGGAGAAATTGAGTAGGCCGAGAGGCCTCTCTGAAGTGACCAAAAAGCTAAAAAATAAGAAAAAAGAATTATAATTTTTTAAAGAAAGAAAGAAAAGACCGGCGATACCGGTATCGGTATGGGGAAGGCAGGTACGCGGTCTAAAGAAACAAATAAAATAACAATTTCTTCAGCGGTGACAGGAACACGACCTGCTGGCTCCGCGGAAAAAGAGAAACTGAGGAGAGCTGTTCAGGAAGGCGGGAAGGCAGTGCGCATGTGCAGTGGGAGGTCCCAAAAGCTTCTATTCTAAGAAGCTGGGGAGCTTTCCCGCACGGGCTCCGTCGGTACCGACGATACCCATATGTGAGGACTTATTCCTGCTTGTTCCTGGAGATGAGATATAGCTCCATCTTATCTAACTGACCTACTAACAATTCATTCAAGTAACAAAACAGCGAGACAAAGAAACCTGAACACTCTACTTATTCCGAGCAGCTTCACAAAACTCAATAAAACGACAACAAATAGAGCATTCAGCTTCAATGCCCCATTAATATGGAATGCTCTTCCAGACAAGCTCAGAAATATCACAGACCTTACAACCTTTAGAAAAGATCTTAAAACCCACCTTTTTAAGGAGTACTTTGGCAACTTAATACCTAATGATGAAACATTTCCCACTTAAACACATGTATACTCATACTCATCAAAACTCAATTTACTTTTTCCTTTCTCCCTCTCCAATCTACACAATTCCCATTCCTTCTCGTGGTTTAAGATAGTTATTCCAATTAACCTCCACATTGACAACTCTAGCGAGATACGATTATTATTACCTGAACCAGATAGGATGAAAAGACATGTATACATTTTGTACATATTGTAAATATGTTTATGTTTAAAACTATTTAATTCTCTAATCAGCATTTACTCAACCTTGTAATTCAAAACTACTTAATCTATTATGTAAAATTCTATAACACTTCCCTTTGTTCACTGTAATGTTAACTGTTCAGAATATTTTACAATGTAATATTTCAAGTTTTGTTCCATGTAAACCGCTTTGATTTTGCTGAAAAGCGGTATATAAAACCGTTCAATAAATAAATAAATTTTCCTTGCCTACAGGAGGGGAGGGACCTCCTCATGGAGGAAGGGGGCAAGCCGCTCTGTCCTCACCGGGGAGGGGATCTGTTCCATATGTCTGGAACAAACAACCTGACTCGGTGCATCGGGATCTTTCTCTGGCCCTATTCAAGTCTAGGCTGAAGATCTACCTTTTTGAGGCTGCTTTTGGATCCTGATGCACAGCATTCTCTTGTTCACTACGTATGTGTATCTTGCCATGCTCTAGTCACCAGTTTTGCAATGCTTTTTTAAATCTTGATTAGATTGTAAGCTCTGATGAGCAGGACTGTGTCTTACATCTATATGTACAGTACTGTGTATACCTTGTAGTGCTATAGAAATGATTAGCAATAGTAGTAGAAGGGAGCTTGGACTGGAAGTGAATGCAGAAGCCCCGGCAAATGAGGAAGACCCATCGGTCGGTGGTGATGCGCACCCATGCCTTCGCAAAGCGGTAGATGTGGCTCTCCATTGGTACGGTCCTCACAGATGAGTGGTCAAAACCCTGGTAGAGACTTCACCACTGACATGATATGTGATTTCTATGGCTTTCTTTCCCTTTGACATGGCTTTTTCAAGTAGGCACCCTGGTAGAGTTGAGGCTTGTGGTACTTTGTTTGGCCTCTGGTGTAGGGGGTGTACCAGCATGACGGGTAGAAGGATGTGTGAGGGTGCAAGCTGTGATGCTTTGTTGTCCAGTGGCGATTCAGCCCCACAGTAGATAGGGTTTGGAGAGTGGTGCAGTTGCCTTTATTACATCAACAGTCTCCTTCACCTTGCTGCTGAACAGGTCTTCTCCCGAGCTGGGGACATTGGCTAGGCGCTCATGGATGTCTTCGCAGAGGCTGGATGCCCTAAGCCATACTAAGCATCTGCCAGCAATGACAGATACTGCCATGCGGGAGGCCGTCTCAAAGGCATCAAATGAGTGAATGAGATGCTTTCTACAGTCTTTCAAGTCCTGAAGGATGGAGGAAAGGAACGTCTTCATCTCCGGTGGCAAGAAGACTACGGCCTCTTTAGCCAGTAAGGCATTGTGATACAGGACAATCTGGAATTGGATGGCTATGCTTGCATTCAGCATGGTGCCCTGAAGACCTTCTTCCCGATGCCATCTAGGGTCTTCTGGTCCTTTCTTGGCAGAGTGTTTAAGTGTTGGCGGGAACTCCTGGACCACTTCATGGTCGCTTCCACAACAATGGAGTGGTGTGGCAGCTGTGAAATGTCGACGTCTGGGGAGAGTTGCCTCTGGTATTTGACGTCCAGTCTTTTCGTGGAGATCAGTCCCGCTGACGGGGTCTGCCACACCTTTTTCTCGCAATTGAAGAGCACTTTGTGAATGGGGACCGCCACCATGGTTTTCAGGACATCCAAGCATTTTAGAAGCCCCAGGACCTCATTCCTTGGGTACAGCATGTCCTTTGGCAAAAGTCCCAGCTGTGCCAAGAGCTTCTGCAGAAATATGGGGTAAGAGAGGTCTTCTGGGGCGATGTTGGTGGTGACGGTGATGGTGGGGTATCAGATGGGAAACCAGGTGACCATGGTGCAGCTGGTGAGCAGGTCCCATTGAGGCTATTGGAGTCCCATGCATAGTAGTCGTCCAGCATATGCTCATCTTCCTCCATGAGGTGTGCCTCCTGTGAAAAGATGGGTGGAGGAGACATCAGTGGTGATGTGAATGCAGTGGGTAGAGGTGGAGCGCAGAGGATGGGTGGTGTGGGGTGCGGGGATTGCAGGGTCATGAGTTTCCCTCAGAGGTTGAGGAGGATCTGCTGTTGTGAGGTGATCTGCAGCAACACACCGCCATGGGGTAATGCTGTGGGCCAGTCCGTGATATGTTCAGCTGCTGGAGTGTGGTTGGCTGTCTTCCTCTTGGTAGTGTTGTGGCTATTGCTCAAACAGTGTCTCTTTACTCTGGGGAGGGCGTGGAGGAGATGGAACCGTGGGAGTGCCTTTGGTTCTCGTCACATACTCGGTGTCTATCTCCGCTGTCTTATCTGCCATGGGCTTCCTGAAAAGGTTTTCACCTATGAAGGGGACATCTATCGGTTTGTCCAGCACCCACTGTTCCAGGTCAGATGACTGCAGCCATGCCTGGCATCGAGCCCCGCTGCCTGCGGTGGCCATCCATGCCGATGACTCGAAGCCATCATAGGCTGCCCGGGACAAAAACGTTGAGCATTCCTTTACTGCCGAGGGTCTTGAACTTTGTAGGGGTTCCTCCTCAAGGCCTGCCAAGAATCCACCAAGCTCCTTCGACATTCTTTCAGGTACATGCCGATGTAGAGATGGTAGGACTGGATCCGGCATGCTAGCATCAAGCCCTGAAAGGCCTTCTGACCGAGGGTTTGGGCCTCCCTGCTGGGTGGCATAGACAATGTTTTTTTTGGCTCTTATGCCTGCGCATTGCCAACTCCACAACCATGGAATTGTGGGGAAGCTGGATCTTTTGGAATCTAGGGCTTCAGCATACCCGGTTCATGGTGTCATGGTGCCTGCTAACAATTGGTACCGATGCCAGTGTTTCCCATATTCGTTGGAGGAGGTGGCCAATGATCCAGGGCACCGGGACCATAAGGGTTTCTTTCAGGGATGCCTCGTATTGGAGTATCTCAAATTCCTTGGTGCGAGGGTTCTCCTCAGCCTTGGTCTTTATGGTGAGCCATGTCCCACACAAAATCAAGGAATGTATCATCCTCAGGCAGGGAGCAGCATCAGGCCATCGTGGAAGATGTGTCCGAGGGCAAATCACGGTGCAGCCTCATGTCTGGGGACTCATCATCCTCGGTCTCCCATTCGGATTCGAAGTCTGAGTACGAGTCCGATGCTGTGCGATTACTCCAGCCAAGGGCCACTCTCAGTGGTCTGTGACCTCCGGGGGGATCGTCGGTCCAAGCCATGGGCGCTTGCTGAGGACCGGTATCCCAAGGAATGAGAGCAGGACCTCATCTAGAGCCGGGGGCTCTCTTGAGGTCAAAGGTGCTCGAGGACCAGCTCGATATCTGGGAAAGCCTTCCATGTCGAGGGTCCCATAGTTAGGGCAGATGAACTGAATGAGCCGGACATGAATGTATGCTGCATAGCCACTAAGGCAGATATACTGCTCTCTAGGGCTACCATTCTGGTCTCAATACCAGTTGGTTCCGTAGCCTTCAACGCAGGCACCGAGAGTTTCATGCCCGGCGTCAGTACTGTTGAGGGGGTCCTTGATGAGGATGGCCTTGTAGGCCCGAGGCTGGTCGATGGGTGCAAATGATTCCTTATGGGGCAGCTTGGCGGGCTGTCCTGCCCAGACTCCTCGGACTTACGCCTGGGACTGTGGATCCTGGGGTGGGATTTCCCCTTCTTCCCGGATCCATCCTCCAAGGCGGTCTTTGAGGATTTCTTCTTCTTGTGCTCTACCTCTGGGGATTTCTGCTTGGAGGAACCATGGCAGTGGGACTCCAAGGAGGCTCTGGCTTTGCAGGGCACCGAGGTATTGGAGGGGGCCCTAGAGCATGGTGCCAGAGACTCTGGTGCGGAATTGGACTTCTGAAAGAAACTTATCTGCTGCAGATGGTGACTCTTCAAGGCCTTTGAGGTCATGGTTCTGCAGAGCTCGCAGTTGGAGTCATTGTGCTCCGGGCCAAGTTATCGGAGGCAGCAATCGTCTGGGTCGGTGAGTGACATTATTTTGCCACACCGATCACACTTTTTGAAGTCACTGGAGGCCATCGGAAAAAAGGGGTCCCCGCCTTCCAGCAGGGGTCCGAGGCCTTCGGCTGGAAAAGGAGCACCTTGATGAAAGATGAAAAATGAAAAACGAATGAACAAACCTGAGGAGCGATGCCAAGGCGAGCTGGCTCAGGGACGGGAAGGAATCGGTATGCAACTGGAGCAATACAACAATAGCAATCAGACTTTTTCTGGGGAAAATTGGACAACATCCTATGGACTCCATGGAAAAAAGAAGACTGAGGCAAGATGGCATCCTTGGGTGGTAAGTGGACCATGCATGCGTGGTGCATCTCCCAAAGGCTTTCTTTGAAAGCTGGGTAGATGCTCCCATGCAGGCTTTGTTAGCGCCGACGTCACCCATATGTGAGGACTGACTTCCTGTTTGTTCCCGGAGAAGAAAGGTAGTGAGGAGCAGCAGAATGAATGCACTTATAGGTCAGTAGGAGAACTTTGAACTGGCTGCGGAAACAGAGAGGGAGCCAATGAAGTGACTTGAGAAGAGAGGTTACATAAGCATAGTGACACTGGTGGAAGATTAGTCGCCCAGCCGAGTTTTGAACAGATTGAAATGAGAGATGATTCAGAGGGAGACCAGCAAGGAGGGGGGGGGGTTTAAATAGTCCAGGTGGGAGGTGACTAAAGAGTGGATAAAGGTCTTAGTAGTATGTTCATAAAGGAAGGGGTGAATTTTGCTGATGTTACAGAGAAAAGAAATGACAGTTTTAGCTAACTGCTGAATGTGTGTGGAGAAGGAGAGGAGTCAAAGATGACACCCAAGGATGTGGACCAAGGAAATGGGGAGGAGTAGAGTGTCATCCACAGAAACAGAGAAAAGAGGAAGGGGGGAGGTGTGTTTAGGGGAAGATAAGAAGCTCGGTTTTGGCCACGTTCAATTTCAGACAGTAGCGGGACATCCAGGCAGCAATGCCAGATAAGCAGGCACAGATACGGGCCTGGATTCCTGGAGAGATTTCAGGTGCAGGAAGGTAGATCTGAGAGTCATTAGCGTAAAGATGGCACTGAAACACATGGGAGGAGATGAGTGCATCAAGGGACTGGGTGTACGGAGGGAAAAGGAGAGGTTCCAAGACAAAGCCATAGGGTACACAAACTGAGAGTGGGATAGCAGCAGAGGAGGATCTACCAGAACATACACTAAAGTATATGTTTGTACAAAACGTTTGTACCTAAGCTATGTCTTTACCGACTATATAAAAGAGATGCAGAATTTTCAAGAGATGCAGAATTTCAGTTTAACCCAAACCTCCCTTTTTCCCCCAAGGCAATTCCCCAGAAGGTAAATACCCACAAGTGCAGATTCCTTCCCAGCAGTAGCATGTCCTGCCTCAGCACTTTCACCATAGACTATTTTAATGATACATTATAAATTACTAATAGTATATCTGCAATTTCATTTTTCAGTTCTTTCAGCAGTCAGACATGAATACCATTCAGTTTAAGTGATTTTCTAACGTTTAGTTTTCTTTATTATCTATGGCATGGTACTGGATAATTTATGCAGCATGTTTCTATTTGATCCTATCCTCCTATTTTATTTGATGTATTATGTAATTTTATAGGGTCGATATCTGAATAATTCCTTTACGCATCATATCTGTGGATTTTCAGTGGCATTATACAAATAGTGCTATTGAAAATCTTTCCAGATTTCCTTGGCATTACCTGTGTCAAGGCGATTCATGGGTGTAATGCCAAGTTATCCAGAGATTGACAAAACTTAATCCGCCATCCGGATAAAGCTATCTGTTATTTCCTCCTTCTGTTGAAGGGCCTGGAATCATTGCAGCACACTCAGCTCATCTTCACTTCATTGCTGCCTGCCAGCTCCTACACAGTTCAAAGGAGAGAAGATAGTCATGTGCCTACCAGGTTCTTCAGCCAGGAGGAATTCAAACCAAGTTGTTGAAGTACTTAGCGAAAAAAGTGAACACTCCAAACTTGATGTTGTTATCCACTTGGGCACAAATGACCTGGCTAGAAACAGTGCCTCTACAGTCCAAAAGGACTTCCAATCTCTTGGAGAGAAACTCAAGCCCATTGTTAACACTGTTGCATTCTCAGAAGTTCTACCTGTTCTTGGTAAGGGGACAAAAAGGCTGCATTGCATTAACAGC
Organism: Ichthyophis bannanicus; assembly: GCA_033557465.1. NCBI lineage: Eukaryota > Metazoa > Chordata > Amphibia > Gymnophiona > Ichthyophiidae > Ichthyophis > Ichthyophis bannanicus. Next base: position 618,437,803 of record CM066036.1, read on the forward strand.
TTTAATACATGGCTCCAGACCTGGTGCAAACAAGAAGGATTGAGATTTATTGGTGACTGGGGAAATAGATGGACCAACAAGAGACTATACTGTGCTGATGGACTACATCTCTCTGTCACAGGGAAAAGAATCCTAAGTAAAAAATTCAGGCAGTATGTGGATATGCATTTAAACTAGGAAAAGGGGGTGACGGATGTGGAAGGTCAAGATCTGCAAGCCACCCCCTGCAAAAGCAGAACAACATCAGAAACAGCCACACTTTTAAACCACACATCAAAAACAAGTGGGAACAAGTGGGCAGAACAAAATCAATGCAAAATACACACAAGCCAGGTAAATGTTGGAAAGCAATGAGCATAAATGCTCGAAGCTTAGCCAACAACGTTCTGGACCTGGAAGCCCTAACGGTGGAAATGGATTTGGATATTGTAGCCATTACAGAAACATGGTTTAATGAATCGCATGATTGGGATACAGCCTGAGGGAGGAGTGGCCTAGTGGTTGGGGCAAGGTACCTACAGGTGCTTCTTGTGGTCTTGGGCAAGCCACTTAACCCTCCATTGCCCATGTTCCCTGTAAGTATTAGTGTATGTGTCTCAAATCCTCTTGTGTTAAATGTATCCCCCAACCGCTTTGACCCGGTGAAAAGCGGGATATAAATGCAGCTAAATAAAAATAAATAAAATAGCCATAGCTGGCTATAATTTATTCAGAAGAGACAGAGAAAATGGAAAAGGAGGAGGAGTAGCCTTGTATGTCAAAAGCAATATTAAAGCTACTGAAATGCAGGGGACATGGGGAAAAGAAGCAGTGCTCTGGATTGTGTTGGAAAGAGGAGATGGCACTGTCATCCATATTGCTGTAGTCTACAGACCTCCGACTCAAATTGAAGAGAGAGATAACGAATTGATTATTGATATTGCCAAGATAGCCACAAAGGGGGAAGTGATCATATTGGGTGACTTTAATTTATCTGATGTGGACTGGATTACTCCTTCTGCATATCTGGAAAGAAGCAAAAAAAATTGTGGATGCTCTCCAAGATGCATTACTGAGACAAACGGTGATGGAACCAACCAGGGAAAGCTCAACGCTGGATTTAGTGCTCACCAACGGTGATAGCGTGTCGAATGTCTGCGTGAGTGCCCCTGTGAGCAACAGTGATCACCACATGGTGTGGTTTGAGATAAAAGCCATGGTACAAGCCAATCATAGCAAGCTCAAAGTCCTAAACTTCAAAAACACTGACTTCAATAAAATGGCTGAGTACCTAAAGGAGGCGATGACGGGTTAGAAGGAAATAAGGGAAGTGGAATTGCAATGGGCTAAACTAAAGGTGGCAATAAAAGGGGCAACAGATAAATATGTAAGAAAAGTAAATAAAAACAAGAGGAGAAGGAAACCTATTTGGTTTTCCAAAGAAGTGGCTGCTCAAATAAAGACAAAAAACACAGCTTTCGCAAAATTCAAAAGCTTGCAAACAGAAGAACACAGAAATGAATACAGGATCAAACTCAAAGAGTCAAAAAGAAAAATAAGGAAAGCAAAATCAAAGGCAGAGGAAAAGATGGCTAAAGATGTTAAGGGTGGTGACAAACTTTCTTCAGATATATTCGGGAAAGGAAGATCAGTTGGAATTGCAGGACTCAGAAGTGCTGGGAAAGGACTCATGGAAAGTGACATTGAAAAAGCAAAATTGCTAAACAAATACTTCTGCTCTGTTTTTACTAAAGAAAATACTGGAGATGGACCAGCTGTGACTCCCAAATATAAAATTGGGAATGAAGTAGATACCACACCATTCACAGAAGATGAGGTGTTAGAAAAACTTGCTAAACTGAAAGTGGACAAAGCCATGGGACCGGATGGGATACATCCCAGGATACTGAAAGTGCTCAGAGAGGTTCTTGCAGGACCGTTAAAGGATGTCTTCAACAGATCCTTGGAAACAGGAGAGGTTCCTCAAGACTGGAGAATGGCTGATCTCATACCTCTACACAAAAGTGGTAAAAGGGAAGAAGTATCAAACTACAGGCCCATGAGCCTTACCTCTGTGGCGGGAAAAGTAATGGAGGCACTCCTGAAAGAGCGAATAGTGAACTTTCTCAAAACCAAAAGGATGCAAGATCCGAGGCAACATGTTTTACCAAAGGCCGGTCTTGCCAAACAAATCTGATTGAGTTCTTTGACTGGGTGACCAAGGAACTAGATCAGGGGCATGCAATGGATGTCATCTACCTGGATTTCAGCAAAGCCTTTGATACTGTTCCTCATAGGAGGCTTGTCAATAAACTCAGCAGCTTGGGGATGGGTCCCAAGCAATGTTCCCTCTAATTTTCTGTAGGCTGTGTGCGCCTAAAATATCAGCTGTGTGCAGCTTTTGAAGGAAGGTTAAATTTTTGTGCGCCACATAACGACACTTGGAGTTATATACTTTAAAATTTGACTACACGTCAGAATACAGTATGTACGCCACATTGATTTTAATCAAATTAAATGAAAATAGACGATTACTAAATGAAGCGGGAAATTTCTAGTAATTACAATCATAACTTTTAAATTTTAAGACGTCTGTGTTGTTTTCTATCAGAATCAGAGTCGTAATTTTTGTGCGCTCTGTTGTAAAGTATGTGCGCTCGCTCAGCGAGGTGTGTGCGCGCACACACGCGCACAGCTTAGAGGGAACAGTGGTCCCAAGATAGTAAACTGGATTAGAAATTGGTTGACTGACAAACAGAAGGTGATGGTACATGGAGCTTACTGGGATGAAAGGAAAGTGATTAGCGGGGTGCCCCAGGGTTCGGTCCTGGGCCCGGCACTGTTCAATGTATTTGTGAGTGATATTGCTGAAGGACTGAATGGAAAAAGTGTGTCTTTTTGCAGATGACACAAAAATTTGCAACAGAGTGGACTCCCCCGAGGGAGTGGTTAACATGAGGAAGGATCTACGAAAGCTGGAAGAATGGTCTAATGCTTGGCAACTATGATTTAATGCGAAAAAGTACAGTGTCATGCACTTGGGTAGCAGAAATCCAAGGGAAATGTACGCGATAGGTGGCGAGAGGTTGGTGTGCATGGTTCAGGAGAAAGACCTTGTTGTGATTATCTCTAATGATCTCAAGGTGGCAAAACAGTGCGACAAGGCGGTGGCAAAAGCCAGGAGGATGTTAGGCTGCATACAAAGAGGGATTACCAGCAGAAAGGAAGAGGTACTTATGCCACTGTACAAGTCACTGGTGAGGCCTCACTTGGAATACTGTGTTCAGTTTTGGAGACCATATCTTGCAAAAGATGTAAAAAGATTGGAAACTGTTCAGAGGAAGGCGACCAAAATGATTTGGAGCCTACGTCAGAAGCCTTATGAGAAGAGACTTGAAGACCCTCGTATGTACACTTTGGAGGAGAGGAGGGACAGGGGAGATATGATTCAGACCTTTAAATACTTAAAGAGAAATGATGAACAAACAAACCTCTTCCAAAGATGGGGAAGCTGTAAAACTAGAGGGCATAACATGAAGCTGCAAGGTGGTAAATTGAAAGGCAATGTCAGGAAATATTTTTTCACTGAAATGGTGGTAGATGCTTGTAATGCCCTCCCGATGGAAGTGGTGGGGGCAAACACGGTTACAGAATTCAAAATGGCATGGGACAAACACAGTGGATCCCTTTACAGCAACAGGATAAAAACAAAATAAACTGAAACATGTAACTTCTGACCCATCTAACGTCTCAACAAATAGGGGTGATCTACATGGAGTGGTGGGTTCACCCCTAAACAAAGACATGGAGAGGGGTGGCCTGCACCTACTCTTGCCATCTTGCTGGGCAGACTATATGGACCATGCTGGTCTTTATCTGCCGTCATCTACTATGTTACTATGTTATACCACAGATTTGGGATCCCCCATAGAAAGTCAGACTTCTTTGCTGTCGCAGCCTACCAGCTCCTGCTGTTCTTCGTAAATAGGGTTTTTTTTTCACTTGTGCAAGCAAACCTATGTGTATGGATGGATGAAGAAACTGACAAGCCCTCTTCAAGTGCTATCACTCCAGTGAAATGCATTTAAAATTGAAGTGTTCTTGCATGAATACAGAATATGCTGAGACTGGTGTACTATAGTCAGTTATGGAGAAAAACTACCAAAAAATGTTGCAGGGTCTGCACAAAAACATCCACGAATACACTGAAATAAGAGAGACAGGGAAGAAGGAAAGAGATATAGTAGAGATTTTCAAATATCGCAAAAGGTATAAATAATTCACAAAAAACAACATTTATCAGAAGGGTCAAACCAAGAGAACAGGGTTTGATTCCCACTAGCACTCCTTGTGGCCTTGGGCAAGTCATTTAACCCTCCATTGCTCAGAAAAAAATCCAAGTTATCAATGTCCCTGTTTAATGTACGTTTACCAAGTTTAAGTTAAAATGTAAACCGCTTTGATTGAAATGATAAAGCGGTATAAAAAAACCTGTTAAATACATAAAGTGTCTTCCACAACAGAATGGCTAACCTATTGAGGGCTTTAAACTAGATACATTGGGGATGGGTGAAGAAAACCCCCAGGTAAACAAAAGCCCCGAGGTAAGTAAAGCACAGTTACTTACCTTAACAGGTGATCTCTGGGAACAGCAGGAATTAGTCCTCACTTATGGGTACGTCGGAACCGACGGAGCCTGCGCGGGAAAGCTCCCCAGCTTCCCAGAAAGGAAGCTTTTGGGGCCTCCCACAGCGCATGCGCGCTGCCTTCCCGCCTTCCTGACCAACTCTCTTCAGTTCGAGTTTAAAGCTGAGACAATAGAGAGAGGAAAGCAAAAGAGAGAGAGAGAGATACAACTCCTAGGGGAGGTGGGTGGGTTGTGAGGACTAATTCCTGCTGTTCCCAGAGATCACCTGTTACAGGTAAGTAACTGTGCTATCTCCAGGAGCAAGCAGGAATGAGTCCTCACTTATGGGGACTCCCTAGCTGAGATGCCGGGGAGATCCCCCTCCAAGGGTTCCTCATCTTCCTATGGATCTCAGGCATCCATTAAGGGAAGGTGGGCAGGAGTTGCTTAAGAATGGAACAGGTGTCTGAGGACAGCCTGACCAAACAAGGTATCCCGGCGGGAGTCCTTGTCCAAGCAGTAATGGGCTGTGAAGGTATGAACCGAGGCCCAGGTGGCTGCTCGACAGATCTGATCGATGGATACAGAATGAAGATGAGCCATAGATGTGGCCATGGCTCGCACATTATGAGCTGTGACATGGCCTTCCAGAGAAAGGTTCTTACTCTGGTAAGCAAAAGAAATACACTGAGCAATCCAATTGGACAGTGTTCTTTTTGTGACTGGAAGTCCTAAATGAGAAGGATCAAAAGCAACAAAAAGTTGAGAAGACTTTCAATGTTGCTGTGTCCTGTGGATGTAAAAGGCAAGGGCTCTTTTACAATCTAAGGTATGTAAGTTCCTCTCTGCACTGGATGCATGAGGAGCTGGAAAAAAGACAGGTAGATATACCTCTTGATTAAGATGAAAAGGCGAGACCACTTTAGGCATAAAGTGAGGATTTGTCCTAAGGACTACCTTATCATGATGGAACCTTGTATAAGGTGGATTAGCCACTAAAGCCTGCAATTCACTGATGCGGCGAGCAGAAGTGATTGCGACAAGGAAAATGACTTTCCAGGAAAGAAATTTCAAGGAGGTAGTGGCTAAGGGTTCAAAGGGTGGCTTCATAAGCTGACCAAGAACCACGTTTAAGTCCCATGCCACCGGAGGAGGCCGAATGGGAGGTTTAGTTAAAGTTAGACCTCTCATGAATCTTGCAATAAGAGGATGAGAGGAAACAGGTTGTCCATTGATAGGCTGAAGAGATGCTGCAATAGCACTCAAATGGACCCTTACAGAATTTGTTTTAAGTCCTGCATTGGAAATATGCAGGAGATATTCGAGTAAAGACTTCAAAGGTAGTGTTAGAGGGTTAAGACCTTTGTCAGCACACCAAATTGAAAATCTTTTCCATTTAAAAGCATAAGAACGCCTGGTGGAAGGTTTCCTCGATGCATGGAGGACATCCTTCACCTGTTGAGAAAGATTCAAGTCTTGAAGGTCTAGGCCTTCAGTAACCAAGCTCTGAGGTGAAGGGACTTGGGGTTTGGGTGCCACAAAGTCCCCTCCTCTTGAGACAGAAGGTCTGGAGGGAGGGTGTCTGGGAGAGATGCAGAAGTAGAGGGTACCACACTTGGCGTGGCCAGCGTGGAGCTATGAGGATCATGGATCCTTGATTCCTCTGAAGTTTGAATAGAGTCTTGGGAATCAAGGGAATGGGTGGAAAGGCATATAGGAAGGCCTGACCCCAATGAAGGAGGAAGGCATCCTTGGCCTGAGCTCCCTGACACGGAATCCTGGAACAGAACCGGGGAAGTTTGGCATTGTACGGACTTGCAAAGAGGTCTATGTCCGGGGTCCCCCATTCTTGAAAGATTCTGAGTACCTGACCCATGTGCAGGGACCATTCGTGTGGCAGCAGGACTCGACTGAGTCTGTCTGCCCAAGAGTTTTGGATTCCTGGGAGGTACACTGCCAGGAGATGAATCCCATGCTCTCTGGCGAAGGCCCAGAGTTTTAGAGCTTCGTTGCAAAGTGACAGAGAGCCAGTCCCTCCTTGTTTGTTTACGTAGAACATGGCTACTTGATTGTCGGTATGAACAAGGACTGTCATGTTGATGAGGAGGGTATGAAAAACCTTGAGAGCAAGGAAAATTGCTCGCAGCTCCAAAAGGTTGATATGAAGGGTGGTCTCCTGTGGAGACCAAAGGCCCTGAGTGGAGAGGTCTTGGAGATGAGCTCCCCAGCCTGTTTGGGAGGCATCTGTAGCTTGGGGTAACACAGGTTGGAAGGGGGCCCCCAACAACAGAGTTTGATTGGATATCCACCATTGGAGGGACCAAAAAAGACGTTTTGAGGTTGCTATTTGGTCTGAGAGAGCTCCTGATGCTTGGGTCCACTGTGTGGACAAGGTCCATTGAGCTGCTCTCATATGTAGGCGAGCATAAGGCACTACATCAACAGTGGATGCCATGTGACCTAGCAGTTGTAGCATCTCTCTGGCAGTCAAGTGGCTTCTGGACTGAATTTGAGAGGCCAAGTGCACTAGACGGTTGCAACGGGCCTGAGGAAGATAGGCCCTTGCAGAGGTAGTATCTAGCCAAGCCCCGATGAACTCTAGGGATTGAGTAGGGGTGAGTTGAGACTTTGGCAGATTGATGACAAGTCCCAGATACTGCAATATGCGTCTGGTGTGGTCCAGGGAAGTCTGAGCCTCGGACTGAGATGGAGCTCGGATGAGCCAGTCGTCCAGGTACGGGAAGACAAAGATCCCCAGAGTGCGTAGAAATACAGCTACTATTGCCATGCATTTGGTAAATACCCTTGGAGCAGAGGCTAGACCGAAGGGGAGTACTCTGTATTGGAAATGTTTTCCCTAGAACATGAACCGTAGGAATTTTCTGTGGGATGGATGGATGAGTATATGTGTGTACGCATCCTTGAGATCTAGAGAACAAAGCCAGTCCTGACTCTGTAGGTATGGAAGGAATACCTTGAGAAAGCATTTTGAATTTCTCTTTGTAGAGGAATTTGTTCAATTCTCTGAGATCTAGAATTGGTCTGTATCCCCCTGTTTTCTTGGGAATCAGAAAATAGGGGGAGTAGAAACCTGACCCTTGTTGAGGAAGAGGAACCTCTTCTATTGCCCTTTGGGCGAGAAGAGTGGTCACCTCTTGTCCCAACAGGTACAGGAGAGATGGGGGAGAATTGAATTGTCTCACCATGGTATGGGGAGGAAGGCTGGAGAAATGCAGTTTGTAGCCCTCTCTGATGATAGAGAGGGTCCACGGTTCTGATGTGATTTGTTCCCATCTGGGAGCAAAATGAGCTAACCTTCCTGGAATGGTGAGAGGTTCTTGCTGCTGCAGAGCCAGAAATGGTAAGTTCTCTAGAACCAAGTCAAAAACCCGGAGGAGGTTGGGACTGCTGGGTTGTAGCAGACCCTGTGGCCTTTGTTCTGGCCTGCTTAGGTTGCTGACGCTTAGGAGCAAAGCGAACTTGGGAAGATTGCTGGCCAGTATTAGTGGAAAATCTGGTCTTTTTATAGAAAGTTTTCTTAAAAGGTTTTTTCTTGGCAGGGGTAGAGGTAGACTTAGAAAGTCTATCTAGAGCAGCATTCTCTGCATCCATTTGAGTGGCTTTGATTTGCCACTCTTTGCCAAAGAGATTTTCACCTGTGCAGGGCAAATTGCCCAAGCCTTCTTGTACCCAGGGTTCCAAATCAGAGGCCTGGAGCCAAGCCAGTCTGCGAGCAGCTATGGCTATGCCAGAGGCTCTGCTTGCTCCCTCAAAAGAGTCAAAGGCTGCTCTGTTGGAGAACTTGGAAATATCTTGAGTATGCTTTAGCAAAAGAAGAAATTCCTCCTGTTTATCCTCTGGGATAAAAGGGGAGAAATTGACGTATCTTTAATGCAAATCTCTTTCAAAAACATGCCCATATAAAGGCTGTATGAATTGATTCTGGCAATAAGCATGCTAGCTTGGAAGATTTTTCTCCCAAAAGTATCCAGAGTCCTACATTCTCTTCCTGGAGGGGTAGAAGAGTGTCTTTTGGTACTCTATCTTTTTCATAGCAGACTTCACCACAAAAGAGTGGTGAGGAAGCTGAGTTTTTTGAAAACCAGGAGAAGGAGGAACCCGATACATGGTGTCCAAACGTCGAGAATGTGGAGATAGGGTAAGAGGAGCCTCCCATAAATCCATCATGTGTTCTTGAAGAATTTCATGTATGGGTAAGGTGGCTGCCTCTTTAGGAACCTTAGAGTATCCTAAAATATCTAATTTTTTTGCTCTAGGTTCCTTTTCTGAGGATACAGAGATGGAGAGTCCTTTAGCTACTTCAATAATGAAGTCTTGAAAGGACAAATCCTCTGGAGGAGACATTCTCCTTTTTGGAGAAGAGGGCTCCTCAGGAAGAGTGAAAGAGACGTCAGCAGAATCATCTGAGGCATCAGACTCTTCAGAGGATTCAAAGTATCGTCTATTCGCTTCCAGAGATCGATACGCGTACCGATCGGTACCGATATCGGGCGTACCGGGTACCGGAGCGGTATTGAAGAAAGCCCCGGAACCGGGGACCGGAACCGGCATGCTACTGGAAGTAGATGCTCTGGGTACCGGAATCGGTTGCGGTACCGGAATCGGAGTCGGAACCGATTGTCGCGGTAGCGATGGCGGTGCAGCATTAAGGAAAGTTAGTAAGGCCTGCTGCATGGATTGTACCGTAGTACTCATAGCCGCCACAACTGTCTGGAAGTCGGTACCGGTGTTAGCCGGTACCCCAGAGCAGTCTGAGATCGGTCGAGGCCGTGCCATCGATGTCTACCTGTAACCCCATAGGAGGAGCTTTGGAAGCCGGAGCTTCCCGCCGGGGTTTTTTGGCTGGGGCAGGGTCCTCAGGGTCAATTACAAGGGCCTCTCGCTGTTTAGAGGGAGATTTGCCTTTTGAGGACTTGCCCGAAGAATGTTTGGTTACCTGAGATCCATCAGGAGAAAAAGAACTGGAGGATGTTGATGCTGGAGTATCGGTAGAAAACAGCATATGAAATTTATTTGCTCTGTTCTGTAAGCCCCTTTTGGACATCAGAGAACAGGATGGACAATCCGGAATGGAATGGTCAGGCCCCAAACATTTAAGACACCAGTCATGGGTGTCTGTAATTGAAATAGTACCGGTACACTTAGTGCATTTTTTAAAACCAGAAGCTTTTGTCCATGAGGTAGACCTGAGAAGGCCTAGAGGCCTCACAGAAAAAATACACCGTGTAGGGAAGGTAATATATATACATATATTTTTTTAAATAAATGAAAAAAGGACCGTCGGTACCGGTCCGGAATCGGGGAAGGCAGACACGCGGTCAAAGAAACAAATTAAAATAACAATTTCTTCAGCAGTGACAGGAACACGACCTGCTGGCTCCGCGGAAAAAGAAGAACTGAAGAGAGTTGGTCAGGAAGGCGGGAAGGCAGCGCACATGCGCTGTGGGAGGCCCCAAAAGCTTCCTTTCTGGGAAGCTGGGGAGTTTTCCCACGCAGGCTCCGTCGGTTCCGACGTACCCATAAGTGAGGACTCATTCCTGCTTGTTCCTGGAGATAACATTAAATACCTCCGTAGAAATGGGTAAAAGGAGCAACATCTGGAAAGTAATGTGCATTAATGCCCGTAGTATGGGAAATAAGATTCCCAAACGTTGAGGCTTTAATTGAAGAGGGTGATTTGGATTTAGTGGTAGTTATGGAGACATGATTCACAGACAACCATGACTGATATATAATTATACTGGTTATAATTTACTCAGGAAGGACAGGGTAGGAAGAAGAAGGAGGAGAAGTGGCACTAAAGGTAAAAAATATTAAAGCTACAGAATTACAGGGCTTACGAGGGAAGGAGGCAGAACTGTGGATTGAACTACAAAGAGGGAATGGGGAATCCATTTATGTTGGTGTGACATACAGATGTCCTTCACAGGCAGAAGAAGTGGGCAGGGATTTAATTGAAGACATTGGCAGTATTGCCAGAAAGCAGAAACGCTACTGATAGGCGATTTCAAAATGCTGGATGTTGACTGGCACATCCCTACTGCAATGTCATCTAGAAGTACAGAGATCCTGGATTCTCCACAGAGAGAACTATTCTGGCAACTGGTAACAGAATCCACACATGAAGGGACCATATTGGGGAAAGTTTTTCTGATGTTATAGTGAGAGATCATCTTGCATCCAGTGATTACCAAATGGTGTGGTTCAATATTAGGACTAGGACTAATAAAGTCCATTCAAAAGCTAGGGTCCTAGACGTTAAGAAAACTAACTTTGCCAAGATGGGACAATATCTAAAGGAGTTGTTAGCAGGATGGAACAGCTGGGGGATGTAGAAAAGCAAAACTGAAAGGGGATATTTTAAGGGCAACAAACCTTTTTGTTAGGAAAGTAAATACATGTAAAAGGAAAATGAGATCACTGTGGTTCTCGAAAGTAGTATCTGAAAAAGTGAAGAAAAAGAAGGTGGTCTTCATAAAATGCCAGAGATCACAGAAAGAGGAAGACAAGCAACAATATTTGGAAAAACTTCAAAAAAAATTAGGAAAGTAGTCAGGAAAGCAAAGATATAAATAGAACAAAAATTAGCCAATGCAGTAAAATGGGAGGGGGGGGGGGGGGGGCGCGACAAGATATTTTTCAGATGTTAGTGAGTGGAGGAAGTGCAAAAGTGGTATTGTCAGACTCAAGGGTGAATGGGAGGAATATATAGAAGCTAATGAAGATAAAGCAGAATTGCTTAACAAATATTTCTGTTCCGAGTTCACAGGTCCAGGAGCAGGATCTCAGATAACACTCACAACTAGGAACAGAAGGGAAGGGGAGCTTGAATGATTTTCAGAAGACTGTGTTCGCGAGGAACTAGCTAAACTAAAAGTAGACAAAGAAATGGGGCTGGATGGGATACATCCGAGAGTACGGAAGGAACTTGGCGAAGTTCTAGGGGCTCCACTGTCTGACCTTTTCAATGCTTCTTTAGAGTCAGGAGTGGTCAAAGAGGACTAGAGAAAGGCACACGTGGTCCCTTTACACAAAAGCAAAAGTAAGGATGAGTTTAAGAATTACAGACCAGTCTGATCTCTGTGGTGAATAAATCAATGGAAATGCTACTAAAACAGAGGATAGAGAGGTTTCTGGAGTTCAACAGCTTACACGATCCAAGGCAGCATGGTTTTACTAGTCTTGTCAAACAAATCTAATTAATTTCTTTGACTGGGCAACAAGAGAGTTGGACCGAGGGAGTGACCCAGATATGTGTACTTAGATTTCATTTTTGTATAGCGATATTGTAGAAGGGCTATCGGGTAAGGTTTGCCTCTTTGCAGATGTTTCCAAAATCTGCAATAGAGTAGACACCTGGAAGGAGTAAATAACACAAGAAGGGATCTAGCTAAGTTTGAAGAATGGTCAAGAATTTGGCAGCTGAGATTTAATCCATAAAAATGCAGGGTCATGCATTTGGGCTGCAAAAATCCAGGAGGATGGTTCAGTATAGGGGGTGAAGTACTTCTGTCCACAAAAGAAGAGCAGGATCTGAGGGTGATTGTTTCTGATTATCTAAACGTGGCTACACAGATCGAACAGACAACATCGAAAGTCAAAAGGATGCTTGGGTGCATAGGGAGAGGAATGGCCAGCAGGAAGAAGGTGATAGCGCCTCTGTATAAGTCTTTGGTGAGACTTCATTTGGAGTATTGTGTGCAATTCTGGAAATCACACCTTCAAAAGTATATAAACAGGATGGAGTCTGTGCAGAGGGTGGCTACCAAAATGGTCTGTGGGCTTCATCGTAAGGTAAATGGGTGCAGACTTAAAGATTTCAATATGTATACTTTGGAGGAAAGGCAGGAGAGAGGAGATATGATAGAGACGCTTAAATACCTCAGTGTTATAAATGCACAGAAAGAGAGCCTCTTTCAACTGAAAGAAAGCCTTGTCACAAAGGGGCATAGGATGAAAATGAAAGGGGATAGACTCAGGAGTAATATGCGGAAATATTTCTTTATGGAATCTTTATCTTTATCTTTATCTTTATTAAAATTTGATATACCGCTTGGGCAATAGCATTAAGCGGTGTACAATTAAAAACAATTTGCACCTCAAACCAGGAAAAGAACGCCAAAGGTAGACAGGAAAGCCAGTAGGGGAAAGAAATAGATAGCACACAAGAGATTGTTCAACAAAAAATCATAAAAATTTACAAGTAATTTTACGTAGACAGAGTAGTATCAAATCATACCAACAATCATAAGAAATAAGGAAAAAGAGTGGTAGATGCATGGAATAGTCTTTCAGTGGAGGTAGTAGCGACCAGGACAATATCTGAATTAAAGAAAGCATGGGACAAACACAGAAGGTCTGTAAAGGAAAAGAGGGGCCTATAGTAGTTGGTATGGAAGAGCAGACTGGATAGTCCATTTGGTCTTTTCTGCCGTCATGTTTCTATAAGAGGAAGTTTTAGAACAGGAGGTCATAATGAAGCTCTAATGGGTGTCAATTCAGGAACAACAGAAGCTGTTTCTTCACAGATGGGGTGATAGTGGAAACAAACATCAATAGAATTCAAGAAGGCATGGTATTACACTGGTCAACAAATTTTTACAAAAGTCATGTTACTGAAATAAAAAGTCATTTCTTATCAATTGTTATATGCTGAACACGAATATGACAGTGAAATTGCAAAGTTGGCTGTAGATTTTTTGTAATCTACAAGAATTAATGTTTACATCACGAAATGCATGTCAATAGTAAATATAATAGGCCTTCGGTTAATACCTGTAAAAAAACAAGTCATAGACTACTTCTTAGATTTTTTCGCCTGTCTCTTGTACAGCTGTTCGGGAGCTTCTCTGGGGAGTGTCCAGCAGTAGTCAGCCAGCATTGTATTGGACCATTTTCCCTGATATCTTTGCTCCATCGTTGTGATATCCTGGTGAAAACGTTCACCCTGTTCATCACTAACCATACCAGAGTTGTCAGGAAAGAAATTGAGATGGGAATCAAGGAAATGGATCTTTAGAGACATATTGCAGCCAAGTTTCTGATACTGCATCAGCATGTCTTCTACTAGTTCCTTGTAGTTTTCTGCCCTAACATTCCCGAGAAAGTTTGTTGACACTAGGCGAAAAGCATTCCATACTTGTTTCGCATCACCCTGCAGCAAGTTGTTGAACCGGTCATCTTTGAAGAGCTCTTGAATCTGAGGACCCACAAAAACTCCCTCTTTAATATCTCTGCTTCGCTGAATCGAGGAAATTTTTCATACAGGTATTGGAAAGCTGGTGAAGTGCAGTCTATGGCTTTCACGAAGTTTTTCATCAAACCTAGTTTGATGTGAAGGGGTGGTAGCAGGATTTTGAGAGCCTCAACCAGAGCTGGGTGCTGGATATTCTTCTCTCCAACTGTTACATTTTGTCTGCGATTCCATTCCTTCCGCAAGTAGTGCCAATCCCTTGCTCGGCTATCCCACTCACATAAGAAACACATGTATTTTATATATCCCTGCTGCAGTCCCATTAAAAGGGCAACTACCTTCAAGTCACCACAGAGGTGCCAGCTGTACTTGTTATATTTAATGGAAGTCAGTAGATGCTTTAAGTTATCGTATGTCTCTTTCATGTGGACGGCATGCGCTACTGGAATAGATGGAAGACGGTTTCCATTGTTCAAAAGCACAGCCTTCAGACTCAGTTTCGAAGAGTCTATAAATAGTCTCCAGTCTTGTGGGTCATGAGTGATTTTTAAGGCATTCATGAGGCTTTCAATATCGGAACAGAATACCAGATTACTTTCCTTTCTGAAGAAAGGCTCCAATTGCTGGTGGCGCTTTCGATATGGAGTAATGTTGACATCTTCTTCTAGAAGATTCCATTGTTGGAGTCTTGATCCTAGCAATTCTGCCTTGTTCTTGGATAAGTCCAAATCACGAACCAGGTCATTTAGTTCTTCCTGTGTTATTCTGTGTGGAGTTGATGATGCATCCCAGTGAAAGTCTGGGTCACTGCATGCTGACGGACCAGGAGAAGAACAGGTCGGCTCACCCTTGTCCTCATCAGATGAATCAAGAGAATATTCTGATGGAGGTTCTGGAATAGGAAGTCCCTCACCATGTGGAACTGCTCTCAATGTAGACGGAATGTTTGGGTAAACTATGCTCGACTTCTTTTGTTTCATTATTCCGCTGGAAAGAGGAGGAACCAAGCAGAAGTAGTCATTTATGTGGTTGCTTGGCTCTCTCCACACCATGGTCTTTTGCAATTCAACCACTGTGAAAGCTGTGTTGTACATGTAGCGCAGCATATATGCGGGGCCCAAGGCTTGTCTTGGTCACCAATCTTGCATCCGAAGTAAAGATGATATGCCTTCTTCAGTTGAGAAGTGATACTTTTCTTCTGGTTGGCAAATGTCACTTCCCCACAAACGTAGCAGAAATTGTCAACGGTATTAACGCAATTTTGCGGCATTACTGTTCTGTATTGTACCTAAATGGCTAAAATTATATGATTAATAAAAGTTACATGTAACAGTAGCTTAAACTGTCTTGCACACAGTCTGAAATATTTTAAATGCTCAACCTTTCCGACTGCGTATAGTACGCTGCTGACATCAGATGGCTTCAGCAGCCGTTTGGCAGTAGTATTACATTGCATCAGAAAATGATGCAATCAACTCTGGATGATGTGTGTATGCTGGTATTATGCAATGTGATGCAATATTACATCATTCAAGGCTTATTTGGGATGTTGTTGATGTCCTACTGGATAAATGTACACGGTGAAACGTCAAAAATGAACTACATGCAATATCTTCAAAACGAGAGCCAATAAAATTTTTTTAATGTTATATTCGTGTTCAGCTCACCAAGATTAGGGCCTTTTAAAGTGTGATAATGACAGCAATGCTGAGCAGATGGATTGGGAAAATAATGAGCATTGTACCTTTAAGAGTAAGGACAAGTCAGGTTCCCATAGAAACCGAAAGCTTCTAACTAGAACCGAGCCCAGCCATAGCAGTGACGTAGGAGCTGAGTGGAGCTCTAATGAGTTGCACCTGAGTAGCCAGAGGGGTGTGGCTGCTGAAGGAAGCCGTTTTAAACCTGCTTCAGAGCTAGAGTTCAGGAAGAGAGGTGGAGAGAGAGAGAGAGCACCCAGAAGCCACGAGGGAAGCAACGACAGCAGACAGAGCAACGCAGGCAAGGAGGACAACGAGGAGAGCAGCAAAGCGGGAAACTTTGGAACCCAGAACTAGCAAAGGAGGATTCTGGAAGGTCCATTTCCTTTACCTCAGGAGCACTAGAAGCAAAGCCAAAACCTCTGTGGAAACTACCCGAAGAAAAGGTAGAGTTTACCTATACGAGGGAGGAAAGCTCTGATTACAGAAAAGGCATTGCGAGTAAGAAAGGTACGTCTGCCATACGTCCTAGCCAGAGACTTGCTGAGGAGATTGTACAGCAGTTAAAGAACAGTGCTAATAAGAGCAGAGATAGCACTGCTGCGAAAACAGCTCCAGTCAGAAACATTCTTAGCAAGTGTTTTGAAACAGATGTAAAGGCTGTTGCTAAGAGCTTACGTAAGAATCAGTTTCCTGCACTAGAGAAAGTTACTGCCAATCAGAGGGACAACTTTATTGAACAGCTGCAAGAAGTTCTCAGTGACCTGCAGGCTAGAAGTTCCCCTAAGCAGAATTATAATGATTGCAGCGAGGAGATGATTGCTGACGTAGAAAGCACTCCTGATACAACTGATATCTGTGAGATGGATTGTTCTTTATGTGAGATTGATCACTTGGACCTACGTTAGACAGCCTTTGCATGAAGGTAATGCAAAGTTGTTTTCTCCTGAATGTTTGCTGTGAAGAAACAGTTTGCCATATGCTTTATTTTCTAACTTTGAATTGCTCCTGTTTCCTATTGTTTTGGAAAGTAATCTGTGTCATGTTTTGAGCCAAGAATGTATGTGTGAAAGGGAAAACCCCAAATAAAAATGTATCTGTTTAAATGACCCTCGTGCCACAACACCTTTGTTGATAGTAAACCTAGACTACAACTCCCAGCATCCCTTGCTGCTACCTTAGTCAAAAAGGACACTTGAAGACAAAGTAGAGGTCCCCCTTGCTCTAGAGTTACCGGCCCTAGGCGGGGGCAGGACAGATTGCGTAGTTGCTACGGATCAAGGCACAAGCACGCATGCGCAAAGGATTTAAAAGGTGCAAGGAAAAAAGTTTTGAAAATCAAGCTACAGGAAAACGTCTAGCAAAGCTACTTCCGGACGGAGAAGGCGTGTCTGCTACTGAGGAGACCAACGTTGCTCACAAGCTGACGCACCACTAGTATCAGGTAATTGGTGTCTAACAGGGTTACCTGAGGATACTTGTGCTGTGGGTATCAGTGTAGTTGGTGGGAAAAGTTAAAATACCTTCTATACAGTGGTACCGCACTTGGGTGGTTGCGTTTGTCTGCTTTCTCTTTTCAGAATGGCTATGGAGACGAAGGAAGTACTGTGATGAAGAAGCCCCAATTTCTACTTTAAAAATGCAAAACTTACAGCATTTCAGTTCTAAAGCTGACAGGAGAACAGACCCGGTGGGCAGCTGTTGTCAGGGACAACGACAACAAAGGCAGCCACGAGGTCTGAGAAAACATTTAGCAAAGAGAAACGCCCTAGTTCCTGATAGCACACACCTGGGAGGTAGAAGTACTTACAGCCCTTATAAGGACAGTGCAGGGAACACAGAAGAGAGTCATTACAAGAGCAACACCTCCAAGGAGCTGCCACGAGGAGAGGAGTTGTTAGAGGAGTCAGACTTGGAACAAGACTTGAGTGTAAGAGACCTGGAACAGCGTGAGCAGTGTAGGCAAAGAAGACAGCCTGTCTTACCTACAGCAGCTGGCTGGGAGGAACCAGGAAGAGTCTCTCACTTCAACCTAGGAAGTGACTCAGAATCAGAACCAGGAAGGATTCACCCACATAGCTACCCAGAATCCACCAAGAGGAAGCAGCTTACTTGTGCAGAAGCCAGGTGTGCATGCCCTGCTGATTACAGAGACGTTGGAGCATGGAGGCTACGTTCTAGCCGGAGTGAGTGCAAGCCAGTGTCAAAACAGTATGTACCAAGAAGCTGGGAGTTGGGGAATGAATGTGGGCAGTTAAAAGTTAAGAAGGACAAAAGTTCTTATCATGTGAATGCAGAGCAGCCTTATACAGGAAGCCTAAGGTGGGGGCAGGGCAGCAACTCCAAACCTAGCCGTTTAAGCAGAGAGCATTCACTGCCTTCAGAGAAGCAGAGAGATTTACCAGAGGACGTATGCATGTCAGATGAGGACCTGGTAGGAATCTCTAAACCCCAAAGAAAACCCTGCAGGCTAAAGCTTGATAGCAGGAGGGGAGAAGAATACCCTCTATCCCAACTAGAGGATAGAAACAAGGAAGGCTTTGGAAATGTGCAGGAACCAATGTTAGTGGACACCCTCAGTGAATGTTCATCCACCTGTGACCCGATGGACTGTACATTGATTTCATCTGAGAAAATGTCTTTATGCTAGCCAGAGCTAAAACCTAGTGTTACAGGAAAACACTACGTGCGGGTTTCACACAGAAAGGCTGTGTGCTACAGATAAATATATAACCGTGTTTCTTACTTTGAAGCAAGAAGATATTGCCCTTATGTTCTTTGTGTTTTGCCAAAAGATATAGATACTTTTGTTTAAGTGCTTGTGTTCTGTTTACCTGTTTGAATAATCCAACCCTGGGAGGGGAATAAAACCTCATTTTTGCTTTACCACTCGAGTTGCACAACTATTTCTTCGCCATCAGGCGCAGGCTTGCTGGATTGGAAGCGGACTGCCCCTGGTGGTGACAGTACTCACCTGGATGGCATCACAGTTTGAGCGACAACGTGAGCTAGCGACAGAAGCTCTAGAGCGAGCTGCAGCCCAGATGGAAGCGCAGCAACGCCCGCTCATTCAGATGATGGAAGCGTGGATCCAGAGTACTAGGAAGGAGCCAGATCCTGATTCTCCTTCACCAGGTTCATCAGGCTTAAACCAAGCTCATGCTTTAGGACCCTGGTCCAGGGAAGTATGGAACTTTGGACAGTTAACTGATAGAGACAATCTGGATGATTATCTTGAAACATTTGAACGAGTTGCTCACTTGATAAATTGGCCTAAAGACCAATGGGCGATCAGGATAGCAATGTCTCTCAAGGGTGAGGCATTGACTGCTTATCAGACCGTACCACCAAATTTAGCCAATGATTATGACGAGGTTAAGAGAGCTATCAAAGATAGGATAGGTCTAACTCCCTCGGTGTACCACCATTTATTTAGGGATACTAAATTAATGCCCAGTGAAACACCCAGAGCGTTATACCATCGTCTTAAGGGACTGGTAACCAAATGGTTAGAACCGGATGGTAAGAGCCTTGAATCAGTGTTAGACAGTATAATACTGGAACAATACATGAATGCTGTCCCTGAAAATGTCCGCACTTTCCTGACTTTGCAAGGTTGCAAAAGCTCCCAGGAAGCGACCATGCTCACTGAGAGATTCCTTGAAGCAGAAGGGAACGCGCAGGAGAAAAGCATAGCTTCTAGGAAGGCAGTCAATGCATTTTCAGAAAGGAAGGAAAAAGCAATGAATGTTAATGCATTATGTTTACCTGAATGTAGAGGAAAATATGTAAGGAAAACATGCTTTAAAATGTGGTAGTGATGATCATATACAGCGTAACTGTAAGGTAAAAATAGTGCTAGTAACCACAAACCCAGGACAGGTTAGAGAGGGTTTCCTCTTGGCAGTAACAGTCCAGGGAGTGAATGCGAATGCCTTACTAGATTCTGGTTCCGATCAGAGTATGGTTTCCCAAAGCCTTTGGCAAAAGATAGAAGCCCAAAGTAAAACCATACCTTGTCTACCCAGTGGCACTGTAAAAATCTGCTGTGTGCATGGCGCGGCATCCTCATACCCTATTTACAAAGTCCTAATAAAAGGATTTGGAATAGAAAGAGAGATTCCAGTGGCCATAGTTCCACACTTGCCACACGAATTAGTACTGGGCCGAGACTGGCCACAGTTTCAAAAAGGTATTCAACAACAGGTACAGATAAGAGAGGGGATGGTTTCCACGAGAAACCAGTCTAAAGCCTTAGAAGATGAAGGAGAATCTTCAACGGCAGGGCAGATAGATTTACCTTCTCATGACCTAATCAATACTCCAGGGAATAAAAACAAAAAGAGTAAGGGAGAAAAACGCAGGGAACGCCAGACTCGCTCTCAGAATAGAGCAGAGATACGGGCAGGGTTAGAATTACCATGGGTCCCTGCTGAGTTGATGGACAAGTTCCCCTCATTTCCAAAAGAGCAACAGGCCGATCCAGCACTTAGTCAAGCTTTTAAATACGCCCAAGAAGGAAGGGATACATTGCCAAGGTTTTTCCTGGATGAGGGTATTCTATTCAGGGAGAGTTTAGAGCCAGCTACTGGTAATACACGCAAGCAATTGGTAATACCCACTACATTTAGAGCCCTGGTATTAAGACTTGCCCACGATCATCCCATAGGAGCGCATAAAGGCATTCAAGGAACCTTAGATCAGGTATTAGCCCGATTCTATTGGCCAGGCGTATTTAAAGAGACTACTAAGTTTTGTGAGGCCTGTCCATCTTGCCAGAGGGTTACCCCAATTAAGCCAACGGAAGTACCACCGATTCTGGTACCAGTAATTGCGGTACCTGTACATAGAATAGCAGTAGACATAGTGGGTCCCATGATTAGAACGCCACGCGGCTACCAATACATATTAGTTATGGTGGATCATGCAACGAGATTCCCCTGGGCGGTTCCCTTACGCAGCATTTCAGCCCATACGGTGGCAGCAGAACTTATAAAATTGTTCTGTGAGGTGGGGTTCCCGAAAGAAGTATTGACCGATCGTGGCAGTAATTTCATGTCGCGTTACCTAGCTAGGGTGTGGGATGCCTTTGGCATCCGACATGTAAAGACTGCAGCCTACCACCCGCAATCCAACGGGTTAGTTGAAAGATTTAACCAGACGTTGAAGAGTATGCTAAGACGGGGGTTGAAGGGACAAATGAAAGAGTGGGACACTCTGCTTCCCTTTGTGCTGTACGTGTGCAGGGAAAGGAAGCAAGCGTCCCTAGGAACCTCCCCATACGAACTGATGTATGGACGCTCACCCAGAGGTATCCTCAATATCCTCCGGGAACAGTGGGTAGAACCTGGAGCCGAGGAAATTGCTGTGCCCCAGTTTTTGAGGGACTTAAGAGGTCGTCTAGCACGAACCTCCAAAATAGCAGAAAGTAACCTAAAGGCTAGTCAACAGAAACAAAAGAATTACTACGACCGCAATACCAAGCCTCGCCAGTTGGCTATAGGCAAAAAGGTTATTGTCAGGGTGCCCGGAGCTGTACCCAAGTTTGAAAGGCAGTGGAAAGCACAGTTACTTACCTGTAACAGGTGATCTCTGGGAACAGCAGGAATGAGTCCTCACATATGGGTACGTCGGTACCGACGGAGCCTGCGCGGGAACGCTCCCCAGCTTCCCAAAAAGGAAAGCTTTTGGGAGCATCCCACAGCGCCTGCGCGTTGCCTTCCCGCCTTTCCTAACCAACTCTCCTCAGTTCGAATTTAAAGCTGAGACAATAGAGAGAGAGAGGAAAGGAAAGACAGAGAGAGATACAACTCCTAGGGGAGGTGGGAGAGTTGTGAGGACTAATTCCTGCTGTTCCCAGAGATCACCTGTTACAGGTAAGTAACTGTGCTATCTCCAGGAATAAGCAGGAATGAGTCCTCACATATGGGGACTCCCTAGCTAAGATGCCTGGGAGATCCCCAAGGGTATGAGACCCTGAAGGGTTCCTCGTCTTCCTATGGATCTCAGGCATCCATTCAGGGAAGGAGGGCAGGAGTTGTTCAAGAATGGAACAGGTGTCTGAGGACAGCCTGACCAAACAAGGCATCCCGGCGGGAGTCCTTGTCCAAACAGTAATGGGCTGTGAAGGCATGAACCGAGGCCCAGGTGGCTGCTCGACAGATCTGGTCGATGGACACAGAATGAAGATGAGCCATAGAGGTGGCCATGGCCCTCACATTGTGAGCTGTGACATGGCCCTCCAGAGAAAGGTTCTTATTCTGGTAAGCAAAAGAAATACACTGAGCAATCCAATTGGACAGTGTTCTTCTAGAGACTGGAAGTCCTAAATGAGAAGGATCAAAAGCAACAAAAAGCTGGGAAGACTTTCTATGTTGCTGTGTCCTGTGTAAGTAAAAAGCAAGAGTTCTTTTACAATCTAGAGTATGAAGGTTCCTCTCTGCACTGGATGCATGAGGAGCTGGAAAAAAGACAGGTAAATATACCTCTTGATTAAGATGAAAAGGTGAGACCACTTTAGGCATAAAGTGAGGATTTGTCCTAAGGACTACCTTATCATGATGGAACCTTGTATAAGGTGGGTTAGCCACTAAGGCCTGCAGTTCACTGATGCGTCGAGCAGAAGTGATTGCAATAAGGAAAATAGCCTTCCAGGAAAGAAATTTCAAGGAGATATTGGCTAAGGGTTCAAAAGGTGGCTTCATAAGCTGACCAAGAACCAAGTTTAAGTCCCATGCCACCGGAGGAGGTCGAATGGGAGGTTTAGTTAAAGTTAGGCCTCTCATGAATCTTGCAATAAGAGGATGAGAGGAAATAGGTTGTCCATTGAGAGGCTTAAGGGATGCTGCAATAGCACTCAAATGGACCCTTACTGAATTCGTTTTAAGGCCTGCACTGGAAAGATGCAGGAGATATTCCAATAGAGAATTCACAGGAAGTGCCAGAGGGTCAAGACCCTTTTGAGCACACCAAATGGAAAATCTTTTCCACTTAAAGCATAGGAACGCCTAGTGGAAGGTTTCCTGGAAGCATGGCGGATATCCTTCACTTGCTGAGAAAGATTGAAGTCTTGAAGGTCTAGGCCTTCAGTAACCAAGCTCTGAGGTGAAGGGACTTGGGATTTGGATGCCACAAAGTCCCTTCCTCCTGAGACAGGTGGTCTGGCGCAGCTCCCAAGTCCAGGGAGGGGGCTTGGGAGAGATGCAGAAGTAGAGGGTACCACACTTGGCGTGGCCAACGTGGAGCTATGAGGATCATAGATCCTTGATCCCTCTGGAGTTTGAACAGAGTCTTGGGAATCAAAGGAATGGGAGGGAAAGGCATACAGGAAGCCCTGACCCCAATGAAGGAGGAAGGCATCCTTGGCCTGAGCTCCCTGACACGGAATTCTGGAACAGAACCTGGGAAGTTTGGCATTCCACGGACTTGCAAAGAGGTCTATGTCCGGGGTTCCCCATTCCTGGAAGATTCTGAGTACCTGATCCATGTGCAGGGACCATTCGTGTGGAAGCAGAACTCGACTGAGTCTGTCTGCCCAAGAGTTTTGGATTCCTGGGAGATATACTGCCAGGAGATGGATTTGATGCTCTCTGGCGAAGGCCCATAATCTTAGAGCTTCGTTGGAAAGCGACAGAGAGCCAGTTCCTCCTTGCTTGTTTATGTAAAACATGACTACTTGATTGTCCGTATGAATGAGGACTGTCTTGTAGCTGAGGAGGGTATGGAAGACCTTGAGAGCTAGGAACACTGCTCGAAGTTCCAAGTGGTTGATATGAAGAGAGGTCTCCTGTGGGGACCAAGTGCCTTGGGTGGAGAGGTCTTGTAGATGAGCTCCCCAACCTGATTGGGAGGCATCTGTTGCGAGGGTTGCTTGGGGCAACAAAGGTTGGAAGGGGGACCCCAGCAACAGATTTTGAGTGGACATCCACCATTGGAGGGATGCTTGGAGGGAGATTTGCCCTTCGAGGACCTGCTAGGATTATGTTTGGTTACCTGAGACCCATCAGGAGAGGAAGACCTGGAAGATGTCGATGCCACCACCGGTGCATCCGTGGGAAACAGCACATGGAGCTTGGCTGCTCGGTTCTGTAACCCTCATTTAGACATTAGAGAGCAGGACTGGCAATCCGGAATGGAGTGTTCAGGACCCAAACATTTAAGACACCATTCATGGGTATCTGTAACAGAAATTGTACCGCTGCACTTTTTGAACCCGGAGGCTGGTTTTTCCATGAGGGAAAATTTTCTTGTGGGCCTGGAGGCCTAAGAAGAAAAATACACCAAGTGAGGAAAAAAAAAATATATATATATTGTCACACCTCATCCGCCCCAGCCGTGACTGCTGGTATTGTTGGGCTATTATGAGGGTGGTAGTTGTGCCTTGCTTCTATATATAAATCACACAGAAGAACTTTCTTTTCTTTTAGGGTTTTATTCCCCGTCCCTTGAGGTTTCTTCTTTTTAAACAACAGAAATTAACAGCTCACTTGGCTTCAAACAAAAGATAACTATGTAACACAAGTAGCTTCCTTCAGCTGATAACTTTAAACCAAAGGTAAATAATAAACAGCCTAACGGACTGCTTGGCTTGGAGAGAGGGAGAGAGTTGTAGCTCTGCCACTGGTATACTGGAATTTAAGGTTACACAAATCACATTTACCTTAATGATATCTCTGGCTCTATCACAGAGAAAGAACAGTCCATCAATTCTGTATTTGTTAATACTTCAGAATTCTCATATTCCATTATTTCTTGCTCATTGGTATCTCCACTATCCACTTCCAATGTGGAATAAAAATATGGAAGGCTTGCCTCGTCAGTCAAGAAGTTTCTCTTCCTGTGAACTGCACTGCCTCTCTGGGGAGTATCACCAAACTCTGAGTGATGTCTTTCAGAGCCCTGCCCCCGCTGGTGCCTCAATGCATAGCTCAGGTCCTGGTTTGACCTGCAAGCTGGGTAATTTTGATAGGGTCCCTGCCGGGTCTGCCCTAGCTTTCCAGGCCCAACTGTGCCTGATTGCAGCCGGTGTAACGGTGTTTCCCTAGAAGCTGGGAACTCACCGTGAGAAGGGATTTCTTCAGCTTTTCTAAGTAAGTGAAGCCCTCTTCTTTCAACACTTCTATAATCAGGAGAAAAGCTATTATTAGCCTCTGAATATCTGGGCTTTATATGGCTATTTCTAAGCCTCCAGGGCCCTTCCCTTTCAAATGGCAAATAGTCCTTGTATCTACTCTTTGCCCCTGTACCTGCTGTTGCAGTCTTCCTGTATTCTTCTTGCTTTCCAAACACATTCACGCTGTCAGGGTGTTGCCTTCCCCCAGAACCACACAGGTCTCTGGACTCTTTCCAACATTCACACCGGCTCCCCTGCTGCCTTTCAGCTTGTGACCTCTGCTGCTTTAATTCCTCTCTCAGGGATTCTCTCCTCGGCTCATCTCTCCAGGATTCCCTCTCTCTCAAAGGTTCCCTCTCTCCAAATGTTTGGTAGTCTGTTTTATCTGCGTATTTCCTGACTCCACCTTCCCTCAGGTGCATTCTATTAGGTAAAGCAGACTCCCTTGCTTTGCTCTCTGGGTGTGTCTTTCTGGGCTCTGTGCACGTGTGCTTAGGTTGTCGCTGGCAACCAATAAACATTCTCCTGTTTATTCTGTCACTTTCACCGTGATCATTCACACTGCTCTGCACCTTCTCAGGCTGCCCTATGTCCACCCTGTGACAATATATATATATATAGTTTTTTTTTTTTTTTTAGAAAGAAAAAGACCGGTGGTACCGGTCCGGCGTCGGGGAAGGCAGACACGCGACCAAAGAAATAAATTAAAATAAAGAACTTCTTCAGCGGTGACAGGAACACGACCTGCTGGCTCCGCGGAAAAGAAGAACTGAGGAGAGTTGGTTAGGAAAGGCGGGAAGGCAGCGCGCAGGCGCTGTGGGATGCTCCCAAAAGCTTTCCTTTTTGGGAAGCTGGGGAGCGTTCCCGCGCAGGCTCCGTCGGTACCAACGTACCCATATGTGAGGACTCATTCCTGCTTGTTCCTGGAGATAGGGCCCTTCCGAGTAGTAGAACAGGTAGGTCCCGTGACCTATGCAATACAAAATAGGAGAGGCCGCAGGCAGATTTACCACGTTAATCTGCTAAGCCCATGGCATAAAAGGGTGGCACTCTCCCAGCTGGCTACACATTCCCATAGATACCTGGAGAACAGGAAGGACATCAATAGCTTATGTAGGATTAGATGCTGCGATGATGTCATCAACCCAGCCTGTAATATCTTAAGGGGGGGAATATGTGATAATGACAGCAATGCTGAGCAGATGGATTGGGAAAATAATGAGCATTGTACCTTTAAGAGTAAGGACAAGTCAGGTTCCCATAGAAACCGAAAGCTTCTAACTAGAACTGAGCCCAGCCATAGCAGTGACGTAGGAGCTGAGTGGAGCTCTAATGAGTTGCACCTGAGTAGCCAGAGGGGTGTGGCTGCTGAAGGAAGAAGTTTTAAACCTGCTTCAGAGCTAGAGTTCAGGAACAGAGGTGGAGAGAGAGAGAGCACCCAGAAGCCACGAGGGAAGCAATGACAGCAGACAGAGCAACGCAGGTAAGGAGGGCAAAGAGGAGAGCAGCAAAGAGGGAAACTTTGGAACCCAGAACTAGCAAAGGAGGATTCTGGAAGGTCCATTTCCTTTACCTCAGGAGCACTAGAATCAAAGCCAAAACCTCTGTGGAAACTACCCGAAGAAAAGGTAGAAGAGTTTACCTATACGAGGGAGGAAAGCTCTGATTACAGAAAAGGCATTGCGAGTAAGAAAGGTACGTCTGCCATACTTCCTAGCCAGAGACTTGCTGAGGAGATTGTACAGCAGTTAAAGAACAGTGCTAATAAGAGCAGAGATAGCACTGCTGCGAAAACAGCTCCAGTCAGAAACATTCTCAGTAAGTGTTTTGAAACAGATGTAAAGGCTGTTGCTAAGAGCTTACGTAAGAATCTGTTTCCTGCACTAGAGAAAGTTACTGCCAATCAGAGGGACAACTTTATTGAACAGCTGCAAGAGGTTCTCAGTGACCTGCAGGCTAGAAGTTCCCCTAAGCAGAATTATAATGATTGCAGCGAGGAGATGATTGTTGACGTAGAAAGCACTCCTGATACAACTGATATCTGTGAGATGGATTGTTCTTTATGTGAGAGTGATCACTTGGACCTACGTTAGACAACCTTTGCATGAAGGTAATGCAAAGTTGTTTTCTCCTGAATGTTTGCTGTGAAGAAACAGTTTGCCATATGCTTTATTTTCTAACTTTGAATTGCTCCTGTTTCCTATTGTTTTGGAAAGTAATCCGTGTCATGTTTTGAGCCAAGAATCTATGTGTGAAAGGGAAAACCCCAAATAAAAATTTATCTGTTCAAATGACCCTCGTGCCACAACACCTTTGTTGATAGTAAACCTAGACTACAACGCCCAGCGTCCCTTGCTGCTACCTTAGTCAAAAAGGACACTTGAAGACAAAGTAGAGGTCACCCTTGCTCTAGAGTCACCGGCCCTAGGCGGGGGCAGGACAAAAGTCAGTAACGATTTCAATGTTGACCAGTATTATCAGTAATAAATAAGTGACTGAATTTCATGTCATCGCTGCAGCTGCCAAATACCCATCATACACATTGCAGTCATTGCAGCTCTCATCAGCTTTAAGTTTTGCAGTATAGGATCGTCCAGTCCAAGACTCTTTCTTTCTTACCTGTAAATGATATAGAACTGGAACAAAACTGCACAATGACTGCACTTTTCAGTAAAGTTCCAGTTCAAGGAGTCAGGGAACAAAATATGTTTGCAAGATAAGAAAAGTCACTTCCAGTCAATTGGAATACAGGGCACAATATTAAGATGGTTCCAAGATTACCTCCACAACAGAACTCAGCAGATAAGAACTGGAGTGCTGTCCTCAAATCCATATATTCAAACACAAGATATCCCCCAGGGATCTACTCTCTCAGCTCTCCTATTCAGTATCTACCTGCAACCCCTCTGCAACATCATCCAAACACACAGCATCAACTATCACATATACACAGATGACATTATGCTCTACACACCACTCAACCTCAACAAACCATCCTACCATGAAATCCAACATTTCTTAGACGTCTCACAATGGTTTTCTACAAATCATGTGTCTATAAACCTTAAGAAAACAGAAGTTCTACTCATCACCAGAAATGATTCCTTCACCCCCCCCCCCCCACCATCACCCTCAATAATACAAAGATCAAATCAAACCAGAAGTAAAGTACCTTGGAATCATTCTAGACAGGCACTTCACTCTGAAGACTCAAATAGCAAACACAGTAAGATCAATTTATCACAAGATCCACATTCTACAACACCTCCGCCTTCTCCTCGCCCCATAAGATTTGTGCTCAGCTCTACAAACTCTTACTATTGCCCACGCTGACTAATGCAACTCAATATACTCAATGTAAATTGTTGTATATAGTTACCACTAGTTACTCCAAGTTTTATTCCCCTTGTTCATTGTAAGTGCTCTTATTGCACCACACCGTTTTATGTAAACCGCGCTGACTTTAAAGAGTGCGGTATATAAGAACAATAAATAAAATAAATAAACCACGGACTCCCAAAATCAATACTCCATCCTCTCCAAACAGCTCTCCACACGGCAGCAAAGACCATCACAGGAACATCTAAGTATGAACACATCACCCCCAAACTCAAAACGCCTCCACTAGCTCCTCCCTGCAAAGCAGAATACTCTACAAAATTCTGCTAATGATTCACAAAACTCTGAACCACCAATCATCGACCCACCCACCTTCGCTCCCTCATTATACCACAACAATCAAATAGTCTATGAAGAGCCCCCACCATGAACACTTTGACCACCCACAAAGCTATAATAAAATGCACCCAACAGGCCCATGCCAGATCCTTTGAACTTTATGCCCTATTCACCTGGAACTCCCTCCCTGCCCACATAAGAAACACCACAGACCTCCTAACCTTCCACAATCTCCTCACAACCCACCTCTTCACCCTCCATTTCGGTCCCACCCCCACCTAACCCCCCCCCCCCAAATAACTGAATAGCATCCCTGTATCGCGTCAAGGACCAAACATTACAAGAACATGTATATAGTGTCAAACGCCCTCACCACTCGCCTCTAGTTTTAGAGGGGCGTGGTTATTGGAGGAACCTTCTCCTATCAGCCTTAGCAGCCTATTTCCTTGTGGTGTCTTCTGGGAAGTGTAGTACTGCTAAGATGTGTTTGTTCTTCAGGTAGAAGGTTGTAGTTAAGGCCACCGAGGTAAGGCATATAACAGAAAATTTATTTCGCACAAAAGAGATTCAAAGTACCAGATACAGGATTATTTCTGTAGGATTTGCTCAAGGTACAGCAGATGGTTGGCAAAGTAAACAAAAGAACCCAAAAATGGCTGTTTAAAGTCTTCTTACTTTCAGAAGTACAGCCTTTGATAGCAAGGCTGCCACCTTCCTTTTAGTCCTTGCTAATTACAGCATAAAGTCCAACAAGCTTAATCTTCTGTGGCAGTTTGGCTTCTGTCAGCCTCAATTCCTTCTATGCTGCATTTCAGGTACAACAGAACTCAAAACAAGAAGTAAACATTCAGACTGCCATCAAAAACTCTCAACAGGCTTTTCACATAACAGAGGAGCAAAGAAAAACTCTTCTAGCAGGTCAATTGGCTTCTTGCTGTTTCACAGTTCAAACCACAGGTGGATAACAAGCATGAATAACAGCTTCCTGCTTATCCTTATACTTCAGTAAACTTCCCTTTTAAAAACATATGGGAATTTACCACCATACTGCCTGTTTCTTATGGTTACACCTTTTCAGGGAGGATAATTCTTTCAGGGCTGGCTCTTCCTCAAGACTCCATGTCTAAAGCTTGGCAAAGAGAGCAATACATAAGGCTGTCTTCTTCCCCCAACTCTGCTACTGGCTCTCCCAGCTGCATGGGTTCTGACTCACCCACACAGTCAGACTGCTCAGCTGACAACCTCTCAGGTGCTCCGAGAGCTTCTCCACTTCCTGGCTCCAAGCTCTGCTGCCAACCTGTTGCAGGGAATTCAGCCCTCTCAGCTCCTGGTAGCTCGACTCTTCTGCATGAGTCAGCACCTTCTCTGCCTTCTCTTCCCTCTCCTACTTTCTTCCTTCCTTTCTCCCTTTCTGTATACTTTAGTATAGGCTTATACCTCCTGGGTTTTAGCCCCACCTCCTTCCTTCCCAGGTGTTGGCAATCCCCCTGCCTTCTGGTATTTGAGTAATCAGGGAACTTGTTGAAGTAAGGGTTTTGAACCTCGTGCCTGTAATCTCTCTCTCTTACTCTATTAGACACTGCATGAAACCTGTTCCAGCTGAGGTTTTCCTGGTTCTTAGGTGTGGCTGTGGCTTTCTCATCCTGCACTCCTAAAAGGGGACCCTTTACTAGGGTGAATTCCTTACGTTTCCAACCTCCCCCATACTCAGGATAGATGACCTTGCCACAATAGTTTGTCAACCTGAACATAGTTAACCAAAGCTAAGCACCCTCTGTTCCTTATTATTATTTTTTTATAATTTAAATTTTTATTAGCATTGAAGCACATTCTCAAAACCATAATACAGCAAACAATTCAATGTAAAACAGTTTTAGGTATTGTGATGATGAAGGCAGTTCAGAGGCTATGGAATACCAGGAGAATGAACCCTGTGCCTTTAAGAGTGAGAGCATTCATGGTTTCCCCAGCAACCAAGAGCTTCTGACTCATAGCACAGTCACCGTTAAGCCCCGCCCACTTCAGCACATCAGGGCTGGAGTGAAGCCTAGCAGTTCCCACGTGTGCTGGGAAAGAGGCGTGGTCCCTGAGAGGGAGCAGTTTAAAACTCCTGTGTTTGGAAAGTCAGATAGACAAGACGAGAGACTGCAAGGGAGTCCGGTACAGGGACTGCAGGAGAGTCCCGAACGCAGACAGGAACAGAGACAGGAAGGGAGACGAAGAGGACCTGGAAGGGAATCCAGAGGAACTGAACCTGGAGGAGAAAGGGCACAAGGAAGCATGAGAGGTGCTGTGCTCAACCTCACAGACAAACAGTGGGATCTGCTTGGATCCGGTCCAAGGCAGTTTCAGCTGAAGGGAAGTTTGTTACAACGGAGAGAAGTGTCTGCAGAGAGAAAGCAGCATGGCTATGCCAAAGAGAAAGGAAAGCTACCAAACGGCCCTGAACTAAGGCAAGTGTGTCTTCCAGAATTCCTGCCTGAAAGAAAGTTAAGAGATTTAGTTCCTGCCAGAAGAAATAATTATAATAGTCAGATAAGCATTAGCAGTAGAAACAATAGCTTGTCTGCATGTCAGCAAACCCCACTCTCTAAAGAGATAGAGCAGAAACAAGTTCTGTTAGAGAGGCTGAATGAATTGATACAGAAACAAACTAGTCAGCTCTATAGCCAGGTACCCTCTGAAGAGTATTGTGAGGATGCCATTGAGGAAATGGATATAGGAAGCTGCCATGAGGACTATGAAGATACCCCAGAGGAGATGCAATGTTTTTACTGTAAAGCTGAAGCATTAGAAGAATGTTAAAGCTTAAATCCTGTTTGAATGAATGAATGCCATAGCAAGGAACTTGTCTGTTGAAGGGTGCAGCAAAGAGAACAGCTGAACGCTGTTAATCAAGTGGTGGCTGTGTAAAGCCTGAAACTGAAGGGAAAGCTCAGTGGACATTTAAAGCCGTTTCTGTTATAAGGGAGCTGTGAAGGAAACACTCCAATAGGAAGCTAATGTACCCATGAGAAGCTTTTATGTTCTGAGCTTGGAAAGCCAAAGTTCCTAAGAAGATATTTGATTTCTGTTACCAGTAAGTCTGTGCATACTTTGTAAAAGTCATACCTTTGTTTGGAGAAGAATCCTATTATTGTTTCAGCCTGTTACTTGTGAATGATGGAAAACCCAAAACACAACAAATAAAAATAATTCTCTGTTTCGCCTAAACCCTCGTCTACACAACTACTTTGCCTCATAAGGATAAGTTAAACTACATATCCCAGCAGCCCTCCTGGCAGCCATATTGGGAAGGACTTATTCTAAGGCAGCAAGGCGACTCCACCTGGTGCTCGGCTATACGCCCCACCAGCTGGAGGCGACAGTATACATGTACAAAGGCCCTCCCACCCCTACCCCCCCAATACACTCAAGCAAGTCAGTTACCAAAAGAAGTCTATTAATGGTTGCCACCGGCTGTTAAATTGGTCAGTCCTCTGATGCCTGGCCGCAGTCAAACACTCTATCAAAACTATACGGCGCAAATGTATTTTCCACACTTCAATCATGGGGGCGGGCGCCTGGGCTCTTCCAATTCCAGGCAATCTCGCCTCTGGCCGCTTGGATGCACGCCTGAATAGGGCGTGCTCTTAAAATTGGTTGTTCTTGAGACCACTTACCCAAGAGGTAGAAGTTTAGATCACTCCCAGGATCAACATCGAAGATTTGCTGTATGAGACTCCGAATGTTATCCCAGTATTAGGAAACCACTGGGCATTCCCACCAAATATGGTATAATGACTCCTTTGCCCCACAAAGACGCCAACATTGATTTGATATCAAAGGAAACATAACATGCAAGCGAACAGGGGCATAGTACCATCTCATCATAAGTTTATACAAATTTTCTCTAACTGGCACGCACAGGGCCTGTTTCCTTACTCCCAGGCACACTCTCCCATTCCTTCTCTGTCCACTCTTCTCCAATGTCACACTCCCAAATAACCATATAAGGGAATTTGGCGAATTTGGTACCTTGTAAAAACTTCTATATAGCAGTTGGATTAGAACTTGACTTTTAAAATGGCCCACCCACAAAGCTTCCAAGTCATTAAGCTCTTCAGCCAGGGTTGCCCAGTGTGGCTGCTAGCGTAAGAAATGGACCACTTGCATATGTGCAAAAAAAATCTTTTGAGGGTAGCCTATATTGCTCTTTCAGCTTATCGAAGGGGAGGATTTCACCCTGCTCTAATAATTTGATAAAAAGAATCTAGGCACAATCGCTCCCAGCAGTGAAAATTCCCCTTTCTCCCAGGGGCAAAGGAGGGGACACCCCCAATGGGTGCCAAAGTGGTAAATTCCACTTATGGAGCTACCCTTCTCCATCCCCTCCACCATTGATGCCAAAGAATCATTAAATAGGGGTTCTCCCTCCACGAGTACCCCTCAACATCCAGGGGAGATGAGCCAATTTCACCTCATCTGCCCAGGATTACTCTAATGCCCATAACCTCTTATCCCCCTCCTCCCTCCAGTCCATGACCTGGTGCATCAGGAACGCCCAAGCCCACTCTGCGGCGCGCAAGATAAA
Organism: Ichthyophis bannanicus; assembly: GCA_033557465.1. Lineage (NCBI taxonomy): Eukaryota > Metazoa > Chordata > Amphibia > Gymnophiona > Ichthyophiidae > Ichthyophis > Ichthyophis bannanicus. The sequence goes on from CM066036.1 coordinate 618,470,683, forward strand.
GAACTCCTCTCTGGAGCCTCTGAAGTACGGTAGGAGGTACTGCCACTAGAAGAACCTGGAAGAGAAACAACAAATGTGGCAGCACATTCATTTTTAAGGTCGCCATTCGTCCCAGCAATGAAAAGTTCACCAGAGTGCCACTGCATCATGCATGTGATCGAACGCCTTCTCGGCGTCAATGGCCAACAGAAGGGTGGCTAATCGCTCCTTATGTGCCCACCAACGAGTTGGAGGACCTGCCAAATATTGTCCCCGGCTGACATCCTTGGACAAAGCCCATCTGATCCAGTCCCAGAAGTGATGCCCCCAACCTATTAGGCCAAGATCTCAGCCAAAGGTTTGGCATTGGTATTGATAAGAAATGTGTGTCAGTATGACTCGTAAGTCGTGGGGTCACGCCCCGATTTTGGAAGCACCGATATTGCCGCGTCCCTAAAGGTCTGCGGTAAGCTACCACCTTGCAGTACCCCATTGAAGACCTGCAGAAGAACCGGCGTGATGGCTGGGGCCAGTTTTTTTTAATAGAAAAAACGGTAAACCCTTCTAACCCCGGGGCTTTGCCTGGCTGGAGACCTTTGATAGCTATTGCTAGCTCCTCTTTCCCAATTGTTTCATTTAATCCTGCCCTAGCTTTCTCTCCCAGACAAGTCAAATCCGCTATCCCCTGAAGATATTATGGATCTGAGCTGGAGAAGCACCCTCCTCTCGCCGATATAGTGGCTGATAAAATTGCGCAAAATACTCGCGGATCTCTGAGCTCTTAAAGAGCATATGGTTCCGCTCGCCCTTTAATTTAGCCATTTGGCTAGCCCATTTGTGGGTGTGCAATTTGTGTGCCAAGAGCTTCCCCGATTTATTATTGAATTTGTAATACAGCTGATTTACCCAATGTAGTTGGAAGGAGACCCATGCAATTTGCTTTTCCTTAAGTTCTAGGCACACGGCCTCCAGTTGTGCCCTTACCTGTCTATCTCCAGTTTTCTTATGCTGACTTACTAAGCTCTCAAGCCGTTGTTGCAAAATATTTGTCTGCTCAACCCTTTCTCTCTTATTCCAAGCACCCAGTTAGATCAGTTTACACCTCACGACTGTTTCCAATCCATCCCACAGTGGGCCCAGTCCCACCTCTCTTGTATCGTTGAATTCAAGATAATCTTTAATAGTACTTTCCAGCTCCTTGATCACATCTCCCCGCTAGATCAGGGATTTATTTTTATTTATTTAACTGGTTTTTTTTTTATATCTCCTTTATTTAAATTCCACCAACAAACATTAAGAAACATCAAGCAAAACTGTTTACAAAGGACAGCTGAAAAACTTGTACAGGTAACTTTAAACTTGGAACATAGATAAAGGAGGGCAACTTAAGCAATGGGGGTATAACTTTAGAGCTACATTACATTGAGACACCAGAAGAGTCTCTGTTCCTGCTCCGGATCAGCTCCAAATTCTGCCCAGACCGGCACATGGTCCGACCAGGTAATGGACTCAGTTTTGGTTCTCTCTAATTTGTTTTCCCAACATTGGGTGCCCAATAAATAATCAATGCGGCTATAGCTGTTGTGTGCTAACGAGTAAAAGGTAGTCACGGGCAGTAGGGTGAGCTAAGCGCTACAGGTCCACCAACCCCCAACCTCTCATCCATTCATTGAATCCTCGAGCGCTCTGAGCCATAGCTCCCCTTGCCTCAAGAACCCACGAGCAATCTTTCTTCGCGTCCAGCATTGCATTACAGTCCCCAGCTGTGATCAACTGTCCTCTGACTCAACTCTCCAGCTACCTCCCCAGGGTCCCCCAAAACTCTTGGCTATCCTCATTGGGGCCACAGATATTTAGTAATGTTATTTAACCCCATTTATGGTTCCCCAAACTAATAAGGCCCTTCCATCGCTCTTCCGTTCCACCCCACCCAACTGGAAGGAGATGCCCCCCTTAATGAAAATGGCAACACCTCCCTTCTTCCGCCCTGATTCATGTCCCACAAAATAAACATGGGTATAAGCCCGTGGGCAGATTAGCCGCTCATCTTTCTTAAGCAAATGAGCTTCTTGTATAAAAGCTATCTGCCAGTCCCCTCGTTTAAGATCATTGCAGAGCAGCCTGCACTTTTGCAGTGTATTAAGACCTTTGACATTCAGGGACCCTATCTTAAGCTTCAGTGTGCTTGCTCTAGGTGACAAATCCGCTGCCTATGCTCAGACTGCTGAGTGTAGTCCTCTTGCCACCTCCCTATCCCATCCCCTATCAATCCCAACCTTGCAGAGTATGCATCTGCCATTCTGTGTGAGGAGGTGACTCTTTGGGGGAGACTCCTCCAGACAGGCTGCCATGGCTCCCTCCCCCTTCCATCATAATCCCTCATGCACATCATCTGGTCATGCTCTTCCTCTCACGCATTCATATTCCACCAGCTCTCACACATCCCATATTATATAGATAGATAGATATGATGTGGGTATCAATAAAGATGAGAACTTGAAAAGAAATCCTGTTTCTTTTAGGAATCTAGATGTGCAGTTACCTCCAGGCACAGCTAGAGGGAGCAGGAATGACCATGCAGGAGCTAATGAGCCTAAGAGGGCTAATGATTTGCACCTGGGAATGACCCCGGAAGTCTTGAAGGAAAGATTCCTTTATAAGCCAGAGCTGAATGCCAGCAAGGGAGAGGAGCAAGGAGAGAAGGCAGAGGAGCAAGCAGAGAAAGGAGCAGAGAAGGACCTGAGAAGGAACAGAGACAGAGGAACGTCTTCACAAGGAGGAACAGCTCTATTAAGAGGATCAGCTCCAAGAGAAGGAGTAAGTGAAAGAATCCTATGTGAGCAAGCCCAAAGGAACAGAGTTTACAAGGGTGAAGTTCAGAAGGGCCAGGCTAACCGTGCAGCTGTTCAACGGGAGTTTGTTAGAGCAAGCACTGAAGCTAGAGTGTGTGCCAATCCCTGTTCTCACAGTGTTCCTGACTCCAGAGCAGAGAGACATAAGCAAAGAACCAGAGGGAACGGTTTGGAGGAAAGCTTGCGGTCTCTGAGAAATACTAACCAAGTTTTACCAGGCAAGAAAGGAAAAGCACTGTCTGACAAAGCTAAGTTCTTACCAAAGGAGAAAAGGGAATCCACGTCAGGTTTTACCAAACTGCCAGAAAGCACAGCCTTGCCTAAAGCTTACAGGCAGAGAACCTGCTACAGGAGGAAGGGTTCTGAAAGAGAGAACTCCACGGATTCAAACCAGCCAGACTCCAGGTATGAAAGCTTTATTGATGATGCTAAATGCTTGAGTTCTAAAGGCCCTGTTAAAACAAATGCTCACTCTGTAAAGAAGAAACCAGAATGGTTTCAGAAAATCCCTAAAGCACTTAGAATACAGTGGTATTGGAGACAAGACCCTAGAGACATTTCACACAGACCTGTATCAGACAGGGACAGTGATTATTCCCATGAGGAATATAGTAATGAAGAATCCATGGAAATAGAATGCATAAATACTGTTCCCACTCCTCAACCTGAACAGATGGATTGTGATTTGTGTATGGCATCGTGCCAGGAGTCTGTAGCCACTATGTAACTTAGAAGAAGCTTGTAGAATTCTTATGCTATTGGAATGAACTGAATTCCTCTGATCAAGCCTTGCCTTAATTGTGAAGTTTAACAATTAAGCAGATGATTTGAATGCTGGTACCTTTTGAAACAAAGGACTTTGTTTGTTTATCAATGTCTTATTTTGAACCCTTGCACTGACGGGGAATAAAAGCCTTGTTTCCCTACACTTGTTTTCGTTAATGAGTTCTCTTAGGAAGCTGGAATAAGTAAGAACATTTTCTACGTTAAGTGAACCTTACATTCCCTTTGGCTACCTAAAATAATCTTTGCTGTGGAGCATACCCATGATTCTAATGGCGTAGACGGGGCTCCCCACGACAAATGGCGTAGTTGTTTGGATTTGGATATAATCCTGAGACATACTGAGAAGAAATAGAAAATTACCAGCATTCAGCTTGAAAAAAAAACAAAAAAACAAAACCCGGACCGGAAGTGAAAGAAAACCCGGACCGGAAGTAAAGAAACCCGGATCGGAGGAAGAAAACGTGGACCGGACTGCAGAGAAGCTGGAACGGAAGGCGAGGTTGCTGACTACGCTGGAGTGCTACAACGCAGAGCAGCACCACCCTTGCTGAGAGTTCAAGTCTACATTTCTACCAGGTAACAGGTAGAAGGGCATAACTTGTGTGGATACAAGTAAAAGTTTAAAGGGAAAAATTGAAAAAAAAAAAGGGGAAAGTGTAGGTCTGATTTTTGTGCAGCCACACTTGGTTTTTTTTTTTGTTGTTTCTCTTTCCTTTCTAGGTTATCTCATCGCGATGGAGCAGCGGGAGATGTTTAGTTGGATGGCGGCACAATTCAACAAGCAGGCGGAACTGGCTGCGCAAACCCAGCAGCATGCAATCCTGGCAATGCAGGAGCAACAAAAGCCAGTCCTGCAGATGCTGGAAACCTGCCTAAGCCATCAACAGAAGACACAGGAAGCCGCTGCAGAACATCTGAAGCAGAGCTCAGGACTGGGCAACTGTCTGGTAGGACTAGGGTCCTACGAGACTCTAACTTTGGGGAAGTTGAGAGTAAATGATGATCCAGATGACTTCCTGGACTCTTTTGAAAGAATAGCTCTTTCCGTGGGTTGGCTGGAAGAGCAGTGGTCCATTAGATTGGCAGTTTCCCTCACGGGAGAGGCACTGTCAGCCTATAGGGCAATGCCCGCTTCGTTAGCAAACAATTATAGTGAGGTGACGAAGGCCATCAGGGAACGCCTCGGCCTGACTCCTCTCGTCTATAACCGTAAGCTACGTGCGGCGCGTTTGGAAGTAGGCGGAACGCCGAAGACATTAGGTCACAGGCTGAAGAGTTTAGCTGAGAAGTGGCTAAGGCCTAATGAAAGAACCATTGAAACGCTAATGGATAAGATAATCCTTGAGCAGTTTATGATTGCTGTACCCAGTAGTATACAGAGCTTCCTTATCCTCCAAAATTGTCGCACTACTGCAGAGGCTATTGCCTTAACCGAAAGGCATTTAGAGGCTGAATTAGCTACCCAGCGTACTGGGGAGGTAGCAAAGATGGCAGTAACGACATTTAAGCAGTCATCAGGAAGTCTCTCACAGTTTAAGACACAAAATGTAAAACATGCTAGGAATGTAGAGAAAAGTCATTCCAAAAGATGTTTTGGCTGTGGAAAGTTGGGTCATGTATTGGATGAGTGCCGAGTACGTACTGCTCTCATGGGGGAGAACAGACACCTACTATCAGAAGGATTTGTACTGGATGTCACTGTACAAGGAGTAGCTGCCAAAGCTCTACTTGACTCTAGCGCGGACCAGACGATGATTTCGCGCAAGCTCTGGTCCATTATCCAAGAGCAAGCTGTGTCCGTCCCAAGTCAACCAGAGGGCAGAGTCAAGATAAAATGTGTGCATGGCGCGGACACCTTTTATCCTGTGTACAAATTACTTGTCAGAGGTTTGGGAATAGAAAAAAAATGTCAATAGCTGTAGTGCCCAGATTACCTAAGGAGCTAGTCTTAGGTAGGGACTGGCCACAGTTTGAAAGAGGCCTAGAGAAGGGTCTAAACCCCAGAGAAGTTTTCGTCTCCACTCGCAACCAGCCGAGTGATTCAGAGAAACCTTCATGCTCTAGGGAAGAAAGTTTAGTTGACCTCCCATCCCATGATGATCTAGTAAAACACTCCTTCAGGGAAAAGATAGAAAGACTAAAGCCAAAAAGTGCAAAGAAAGAAAAGAACGTTCTCAGGGCAGAGCAGATTTGGAAGCAGGTGAAGAACTACCCTGGATTCCTGAAGAGCTCGTAGAGAAGTTCCCTTCATTTGCAGCAGAGCAAAGAGATGACCCTGCACTGGCACGCGCATTGGAATATGCTCAAACGGAGAGAGATGTTTTTCCAAGATTCATAAAGGAAGGAGGACTCCTATACAGAGAAAGTATAGACCCACGGACTAAAGATGTCCGCAAACAGTTGGTAATCCCAAATACGTTCAAATCTGCAGTGCTGAGGTTAGCACATGATCACCCAATGAGCGGTCACAAAGGGGTACAGGGGACCCTTGACCAGATACTGGCCAGATTCTATTGGCCAGGAGTTTTTAAGGAGGTCTCACGCTTTTGTGAGTCCTGCGCCTCCTGCCAAAGGGTAACCTCCATGAAACCAGCTGAGGTGCCATTATTGCCGATGCCGGTAATAACCGTTCCCATCAGAAGGATAGCTATGGACATAGTTGGTCTCCTCATAAAAACTCCTAGGGGTTTCCAATATATATTGGTTATCATGGACCAGGCAACACGTTTCCCCTGGGCCGTGCCCTTGAGGAATATATCAGCCAAATCCATTGCCATGGAGCTTATAAAGCTATTTTGCGAGGTGGGATTCCCTCAAGAGGTTTTGACCAACAGAGGCACGAACTTCATGTCCAAATATTTAGCCCAGGTATGGGACGCGTTTGGCATCAAGCATCTTAAAACCGCCGCATATCACCCCCAATGCAATGGTTTGGTGGAGAGAATGAACCAGACCATCAAGCAGATGCTGCGACAAGCGCTGGACGGAGAGATGGCAGAGTGGGATACAATGCTCCCTTTTATATTGTACGCATGCAGAGAGAGGACACAGGTTTCATTAGGCACGTCGCCTTATGAACTGATGTATGGGAGATCGCCCAGAGGAGTGCTCGATATCCTGCGAGAGCAATGGGTGGAACCTGAAGAAAATGAAGTAGGGATACCACAGTTTTTGAAAAGTTTAAGAAGCCGATTGAGACGGACTTCACGTTTTGCTGAAGAAAAGCTGAAGGTCAGTCAGCAAAAACAAAAACAGTACTACGATAAAGATACCAAGCCTCGACATCTAACCGCTGGTGAAAAGGTAATAGTTTTGATATCAGGCCCCACTCCGAAGTTTGAAGACCGATGGAAAGGACCTTATGTTGTAGCCAAACCATTTGGTCCAGCATCCTATTTAATAAGGGACGCAAAAGGACATGAACAAGTGTACCACATAAATGTTCTGCGACGATGGCACGAGAGGTTAGCCTTATTTTCGTCAGCACAGAAGAGGTCTAGGATTACGTGCTGTAATAATGATAAACATTCAGCCCGTAATATTTTAAGAGTGGGGATGTGTCATGATGTGGGTATCAATAAAGATGAGAACTTGAAAAGAAATCCTGTTTCTTTTAGGAATCTAGATGTGCAGTTACCTCCAGGCACAGCTAGAGGGAGCAGGAATGATCATGCAGAAGCTAATGAGCCTAAGAGGGCTAATGATTTGCACCTGGGAATGACCCCGGAAGTCTTGAAGGAAAGATTCCTTTATAAGCCAGAGCTGAATGCCAGCAAGGGAGAGGAGCAGGGAGAGGAGGCAGAGGAGCAAGCAGAGAAAGGAGCAGAGAAGGACCTGAGAAGGAACAGAGAGAGAGGAACATCTTCACAAGGAGGAACAGCTCTATTAAGAGGATCAGCTCCAAGAGAAGGAGTAAGTGAAAGAATCCTATGTGAGCAAGCCCAAAGGAACAGAGTTCACAAGGGTGAAGTTCAGAAGGGCCAGGTTAACCGTGCAGCTGTTCAACGGGAGTTTGTTAGAGCAAGCACTGAAGCTAGAGTGTGTGCCACTCCCTGTTCTCACAGTGTTCCTGACTCCAGAGTAGAGAGACATAAGCAAAGAACCAGAGGGAACAGTTTGGAGGAAAGCTTGCGGTCTCTGAGAAATACTAACCAAGTTTTACCAGGCAAGAAAGGAAAAGCACTGTCTGACAAAGCTAAGCTCTTACCAAAGGAGAAAAGGGAATCCACGTCAGGTTTTACCAAACTGCCAGAAAGCACAGCCTTGCCTAAAGCTTACAGGCAGAGAACCTACTACAGGAGGAAAGTTTCTGAAAGAGAACTCCACGGATTCAAACCAGCCAGACTCCAGGTATGACAGCTTTATTGATGATACTAAATGCTTGAGTTCTAAAGGCCCTGTTAAAACAAATGCTCACTCTGTAAAGAAGAAGAAACCAGAATGGTTTCAGAAAATCCCTAAAGCACTTAGAATTTATTTTTTATTTATTTAAACGGACTTGGTATACCGCTTTATCATGAAATCTACCGCTTTATCATGTGCAGTGGCACAGCAAACAATACAGAATACAGTGGTATTGGAGACAAGACCCTAGAGACATTTCACACAGACCTGTATCAGACAGGGACAGTGATTATTCCCATGAGGAATATAGTAATGAAGAATCCATGGAAATAGAATGCATAAATACTGTTCCCACTCCTCAACCTGAACAGATGGATTGTTATTTGTGTATGGCATCGTGCCAGGAGTCTGTAGCCACTATGTAACTTAGAAGAAGCTTGTAGAATTCTTATGCTATTGGAATGAACTGAATTCCTCTGGTCAAGCCTTGCCTTAATTGTGAAGTTTAACAATTAAGCAGATGATTTGAATGCTGGTACCTTTTGAAACAAAGGACTTTGTTTGTTTATCAATGTCTTATTTTGAACCCTTGCACTGACGGGGAATAAAAGCCTTGTTTCCCTACACTTGGTTTCGTTAATGAGTTCTCTTAGGAAGCTGGAATAAGTAAGAACATTTTCTACGTTAAGTGAACCTTACATTCCCTTTGGCTACCTAAAATAATCTTTGCCGTGGAGCATACCCATAATTCTAATGGCGTAGACGGGGCTCCCCACGACAATATATATAGATAAAATCCCTGTACCCCATCTCCTTTCCACTCCCCCATCTTCCCACACTCAATTCCCTTTTCACCTACCGGGCATAACATACTATGATTTCTAAACAATTCTAACATCAACTCTGGAAACCAAATATTCTTTAACCACAAGAGTCATTATTTAGAATCAGTCCCCTTCATCCATCCTGTCTCCGCTGTCAGTGGCTGGAGTATTCATATGCCCTTTCCCCGCAGGCGCTGTCCTTTGTTGGTAGCTTTCTCCCATTGTGGAGGGATCTGTGCCAGTCTTGGTTCTGAACTCAAGAGGAGATTGTTGGGTAGATTTACGGCTCCTTCCTCGGTTAAGAAAGCCCTTGTTTCCTGCACAGTATGAACTCTCTTAGAGCATCCATTAATTTCAAATTGAAGTGCAAAGGGAAAGAGCCAGCGATATCTGATATACTCTTTAAGAAGGTACCGAGTGATTCCCTATATGTCTCAACGTCATTGCAGAGTGATAGGAGATAAATCTTGGAAGATCTCTATAGTGTGGGAGTCCCAAATAAATTTGCCCTTTTCCATGCAAGGCACATTACTTTATCTTTTACTGCATATGAGCTCATGCACACAACTATATTCCGTGGTTTTGCCCCCATGGGGGAGCATAAGGCCTGGTCAATCCGCTCAATAAAAAAAAGCCTCTACTGGGCTTCCTCCTCTTCCACCTACCATAAGGCTTTATAGATTGCTTGTGTCACATTGCCAGCATCTTTATAGTTGTTTGTCTCAGGGATGCCCCGAAGGCAAAGACTGCATCGCCTAGATCTACTTTCAAGATCTTCCATCTTGTCTCGCAGCAAGTCCTGCTCTGATTCTAATTGCTGCATGTGTGCCATGTGCAGTCAGGAGGCTTCCTCGTGCTGTTTGACCTGGAGCTCAACTGCCTCAAGACGGGTGCCAATGTCTCTTATCTCGCCCCGGAGGTCCCCCATACCTTCCCGCAGCTCCTACCACACCATGGTGAATTTGTTTCTCAATTCTCATAGCCAATGTCACAAGTCACCGCGTGTGCATTGATCGCCTGCCCGATCGATTTCCTCATCGGATTCTGCACTCAGGCCTGCCTCGGATCCTGTGTCTCACCACTCCTGCTGTGATTTAGGAGCATAGAAGGATTTAAACCGCTCCAATTTTTTACGGACCGACATTTGTGCCATTCAAGGAGAATACCCAGCTGCTTTGTGGCAAATTAACTGCCCTGGTGCCGCTGTGATAGCCCTTACTGTAACCCCTCCGATGGGAATGTCAGAGTTAGGCTGTCATCACTGATGGTAATGTCACTTCCTCCCTTGTTCCTTATATAATGTAAAAAGTTGTCTGTTTCAATGTAAACGTTGTTTATACAATTGAAGTTCTCTGTAAATCGCTTTAACCTTTGTGAAAAGCAGTATATAAATATAACCAAATAAATAAATTAATAAAAATAAAATTAATTCTTGAAACTCTCATGTACTCTTTCAGAAAATATTTTTTTTTTTAAATTTAGTATACATTTGTATACCACTACTTCCATCGATCAGCAGTGGTTTTTTGATTACAGATTGGGAATTGTCAAATCATGACAGGAAATTTTTTGAGGTATAAACACATTGATTAGACAGGAAAGCACAGCACACAGAGAACTATTTTACAGGGAACATGGGCTATGGAGGGTTAAGTGGCTTGCCCAAGACCACAAGGAGCACCTGTGGGACTAGAAACCCCAGTCCTTCCGGCCCAAGGTTGCTGTCCTCTAGTGGGATTTGAACCCCCGACCTTCCGGCCTGAAGTACCTTGCCCCAACCACTAGGCCACTCCTCCACTCCTGCCCCAACCACTAGGCCACTCCTCCACTCCATATGAAACTTATGATTGGATGCAATACTGTGCAGATGCTATTTTCAAAGGGAAAAAAAAACCAGAGGTCTCAAATCATTTCATGGTTAAATGGTATTCATATCCTTCTTTTCTTGTTGAACAATGGCTGAACAATGAAGAACTCAGTCATTAAGATATATTTGCTGAAGTTAAACTGAATAACGAAATGGGCTATATAGCATAAACTAACACACAAAATGCTGTTATGAATAACTACCTTAAACTGAAGCAAATGCACAGCAATCTGTACAAGTTTCTTGATGCCCCATAAGAAAAGTATTATAAAGAAGATTTTGCACAAAAGTCCCTTTCTAGAAGAGAGTTTGTCTAGTTTCAGAAAGGTGTAATTAGACCTTACCTGAAAATTTTCTTTCCTTGAGTCTTTCCAGTCCAGTCCAGCCCAGCCCAGCCCAATGGGTTATGCCCTATCACCCAACAGATGGAGACTGAGAAACACTGATTTGATGATGTCACACTATAAGGAACTATGCATAACTGGTGGGGTCAGTATTCTATTAACAAAGCAGACTCTACACAAGACAAGAATTAATCCAAATAAAAAAAAAAAAATCAAGGGATTGTGGGGTGTTCAAGCTGTTGGTAATTGTTTTCAAGGTTTTACAAGACTCGCATCCCAGTTATCTGTGGGAACGTTTAGACTGGTACAGCCCACCCTGCCCCCTGCAGTCACAAGGACATCTGTTGGAGGTACCTGGGCTGGAGGTGGTCTGTAAGGTTTCTCACCATGAAAGGGCGTTTAGAGTGGTGGCCAGTGAGTGCTGGAATGCTCTTCCCTTGGAGGCGAGGGCCCAAATCTCAGTATTGGCCTTCCTAAAGAAGTGGCTCGTCATGGGACGTCCGGTGATGCGTGACTGGAAAGCAGCAGTGTGAGGGGAGAGCTCCCGAAACGAGTCCCTGAAAACGGCAAAATAATCACCTGCCCGACACACACAAAATCAAGTGGTCCAGACCACCCCCCCCCCCCTGCTCATGGAGTGTAGAGCAAACACTGGCATGGCACAGGGGATTCCCCAAAAGGTTCCAAAAAAGAACTGGGAAGTGAAGGGCCATGTAACAAAGAAAATGGTATCTGAGACACCGAAGCCCGCCGGAGCAGAGAACCTGCCGGCGGATATCTCCAAAGTGGTGGCCGTGGTGGTGGAAGACAGCTTCAACAAATTGCAATCCATGGTGGATGGGATCAAGGAGGCCTTTGAGGCATAACTAACAAGGCTATCAGAAGTGGAAACCTGCGTGGCAGCCCAAGAAAATACAACGATATAGATGGGACTAGACCTGGCATGGCTACAGCAAGAACAAACTCAGCTGAGTGAACGCTGTGAAGAACAAGAGAACCGTGCCCGGAGAAACAACCTAAGGGTGGTGGGGCTGCCGGAAACTGTGTTGGATGAGCGCCTCTATCATTTTTACCAGGGCTGGTTACCAGCATAGCTGGGGCTGCTGACACCACTGAGGGCATGGCGCTATAAGCGTGCACATCAGGTTGGGCCGCAAGCAGAGGAAAACTGCTGGCCAAGAACAATCATTGGCCAGTATCTGATATGGGCAGAGGAAGAACAGATTTTGAAGGCATTCCAGAGACGGAAAAGTCTGGCGTATGAAGGACACAAATTAATTTTATTCAATGATTACTCCAGCAAAGTGTCAGCGGCATGGAGGGAATGCGCACCTGTTTGCATGCAGCTCTTTCGTCAAGGAATAAGGTTTGCTCTCCTGTTCCTGGCCAAATTGAGTGTCCTATGATGTGAAAACTTTCTTCTGCCACATGGCGCAAGAAGGACAGAAGCTGGTGGAGAAGTTGGTCAGCATGGGAACACAGCGGGAAGAGGCAGAGGCCAGGTTGAGAATGAAAAGGAATGCACAGAGGGCAAAGCACTGCTGAGGTCAGAATTACACAATGTTTGCTTCAGTTTGGTTTGTGTTATAAACCCGAAAATGGGGAGAGGGCCAGCAATGGACATGGAGTTGAAATGGTGTTAAGAAGGGAAAGTATAAGGAAGAAAGCGCTATTTTAGCCATACTAGCACGATACCCCCCTGCTTGTGACAAACACAGAAATGGAGAAAACATTGCTTAAAGCCAAAGTACTTAAACGCTGTTAAAGGGAAAACACTGCAGACAAATCCTGGTCTCTGCCACTGTGGCAAACGGAAGGCATCAGCTTGCGAACCATAAGCCCAGTGGTGGGGAGGCCACTGGACATGGGCAAAGAGTTTGAACTGCTGCATGAAAGGGAATCACAAATACAAAAAGAACCAAAGTGTACAGTTAAAAACGCTTCCCCACTAGGAGAACAAGGGACAAACCCACAAATGTGGAATAACCTCTGGGATAAGGGCAGGCCTCAGTAAGAGGGGGAGGGGGATTCACTAACATAACAAACGCAGCACCCCCACAAATTGACTGACTCCAATGAAAGGGAAGGCATTGCGGGCAGTACACAGCTTTAACCACAGCAGCAAAAAGAACACTTCAATTAGAAGGAGCCATCGCACGGATAGTGGGGAGAACACTTGTTTCAGACTGGGAGATGGATTGGGATATTTGGGCAGACTGGCAATCCCGGGGCACCAGAGGAAGCAGTGGAACTATGTTGACTATGGGGAAACACAGTCAGAGATCCATGCACAAGATCAAATATGATAGAGCGGAAGGACATGTGTGGGGAACTACCTGAGCCAGGTGGAAGAGAGAAGAAGATATAAGGAGAGAAGAAACTGTAAGACTTGAATTAAGAGGCACTAGAAAGAGGAGGGAGGGTGAGGGGTATAACTTTAATCACTCATGGAGAGAGGGACTTAGGGGACAGGGAGAGGAAGAGGAAGAGGAGGTACAGTGGGGACAGTGTGCATAGTGAGAAAGAGGATGTTTGTGAAGGACAAATGGTGGCAAGGGAGCAGGGTGGGACAAAAAGCCCTAAGCTGTCCAAGAAAAAAGGGAGAGACCATCAACAGGAAGAGAGAACCACTGCGGGGAGCTGGAGATGCCCGCCGGGGCAGAGCTGGGCGGCCCTGGGGAGTATCAAAGACATACCTAGCTACATAAGGTCAGCCCTGGGGAGATGTTGGATGAAACCCACTTTATCTCAATGAATGTTGGGGGACTACCCTCACCCATTAGGCACGAACGAGTCCTAAAATACTTGCGGACGCTAGGGACCCACATAGCATTCCTACAGGAAACACATTTAACAGCGACAGAACACAGCAAATTAAAGTGGAAATGGGTTAGGGAAGTGTATGCGGCACATTATCTTTATCTTTATTATGACACTAGACAACGAGAGGTGGGGAAACAAACACATTTTGTATTGCATAAAGTGATTAGTGACCCAGAGGGGCGGTATATCCTAGCATGGGGCGAACTCAATAGAAACAAAATAGTGCTGAGAAGCATATACACACTGTGATAAGGAAGCTTATCATAGCTCAGGAAGGAACTATAGAAAAGGTGAAGTGAAGTGACTCTGAACAAGCAACCTGTCAGTTCTGGTAGAAATAAGAAAACAGAATTTTCCCATAAAAGACTACCAGTTCCAGAATGCACCAGGTTTCCAACAGCCATTAGAGGAGCTGAAGTGGGGAAACGTGTGTTCAATCAGGAGGGCTATGAGCAATGTTCCCTCTAATTTTCTGTAGGCTGTGTGCGCATAAAATATCAGCTGTGCAGCTTTTGAAGGAAGGTTAAATTTTTGTGCGCCACGTAACGACACTGGGAGTTATATACTTTAAAATTTGACTACACATCAGAATACAGTGTGTACACCACATTGATTGCACTAGAAAACATTGTAGAACTTGTGAAAACCATAAATACATAACTTTTAAATTTTAAGACGTCTGTGTTGTTTTCTATCAGAATCAGAACCGTAATTTTTGTGCGCTCTGTTGTAAAATATGTGCGCTCGCTCGGCGAGGTGTGTGCGCGCGCGCACACGCGCACAGCTTAGAGGGAACAGTGGCTATGAGGTAATCCCTAAGCACTCATCTCAAAGGGCAGGGCCTGATTCAGCACAGCTGCGCTGTGTTAGGGAGGAGCACTCATCTAGGCAGAATAAGAGTAGAGTTTATTCTACAGATGACCATCTTCATGATCACCATGGATATCCAGAGAATGGTCCTCATTATCCTGAGAATCAGCTTGAGCTTGATCATCAGTTTCATCTGAAGGATCATCAGAAGCAGAAGCCAAACCGGACGGACAGAGAGAAAAAGAAACCCTCTGGAAGTAAGAGGAGAAAAGCCTTTGAGAGGTCTAGAAGAGTCCAAAGCAGTACGTATACTGGGAGGTATTCCAAGGGCCAGCATACACCATTGGACTGGGGGAGACCAGAGGAATGGTGCTGCAGAGCTAGGAATCTCCAGACGCTACCTGTGAGGGAGACGGCTGCACATGGAAGGGACCCTAAGACCCGTGCCAGAAGGTATGTGAAGAGAGATCCAGTGTCCAGGGATCTGGATTGGAAGGCTGGACATAAGAACTGGACTACATACTGGCCAGGCTATATAGAGAGAAACTCTAACAGTAATGGAAGCTCAGGTATGAACACTGATCTATGCCCTAGCTATAACCTTGAAAGACAGCAGGGAAACAAGTATTCTCCTGAAAATGTTCCATTGAGAGATTCATCTGTGCCAATCCATGATATTGAACCCATGCTTGTTGAACAAGGGGGAATAATAGCAGATGAGGATCCTGTTTATATGGACTGTTCTCTATCCAAACTCCGTTGGTAACTTTCTATTATAAAGTACAGCAACCATTACAAAGAAATAAAAATTTGTTCTTTAATCTACTCAGAAAAGCTCCTGAAGCAGGATTTGACCCACGCAGTACAAAGCAAGCCAGCTAAGGGGTTTCAGCTGGATAACTGCTAGCAATTAAGCCTTACCTAACTGCTTGTGAGCTAGGAGAGAATCACTTCTGTATCTATGTGGGAAGTAATCAGAAGTTAACCTGAAAAGAACAGTTTGTTTCTTGCTTTGTGGCTTTTCATTTGTTGTTTTCCTGATTTTGACTTTGTTTTTCCAAGTTACACTGAAAGCAAGTTACCTGATTTTATGTGCTACCAAGCATATCTGTGTTGTGAGAAATAACCCCATAAATAAATATCTTATTGGCTTTACCCAAGAGCACAACTAAATTATTGTCAGCAGCTGTGTCTGGTGTGAATGAACTACATTGCCCACAATATTTTGCAAATCATATAGAGATATGCACTTGCAAAGACTGTGAAGATTCTCACCCAGGCAGCCGTCTGACAACACCCAAATTCGTACCAACACCAGTTCTTCTTAAATATTATTGCCCAATTAGCCGATCAGACCAAATACCAAGTAATATTGGGCAGAGACTTTAATATGGTGGCAGATGGCTCCATAGATAGTCAAAACAACTACCCTCAATACTAGATTTACTCCAACAAATATTATCACTAATTTCCAATAATTAATTCCACACAACTCAAACAAGGCAATATTGACCTCAGAATGGCTAGAGCCCTACATGTAGTGAATTAATCACTGTAGGGAATAGCCAACGCATGCATCACAGGTCAAATAGCCACTACACTCACACCAAATTTTCCAATCTTTATTAACCTCAAACCACAAGAGTTACCTATGGCAACATACTATAACACATATTACCACTAAAGAACACATACACACTTCAAGCACGACATTCAAACCATACCAAAAAAGGCGTCATATTAAAAACCAGCAATTGAGCATCACTGGAACTACCCTCCTACAAAAGGAAGGAGAAAAGAAATAAGCTTCTATGAATAAAACAAACCATAACAGGTCTTTAAAATACTTATCTCTGAAATCCTTTAAGCTGTTCGTCCCCTGGTGCTCAATCACTATGCTGTAGATTCGCAATACCGGAATACATCCAGTTAGATGAAACAGAGGAATATTCAAAACTAGCCAAAATCAAAAGCTTTTACAATCAAAGCCCTACGAAAGCTCCCGTTTCACCAAAAAAGGCTTCATCAGGGGAAATTCCATAACTCCGTGATACGAGTCTTTTCAATCTCTCCGCTTCTGGAAACCATAGCGTCTGACGCACTTTAAGTCCAACTTTACAGCCAATCACAAAACAATACGTCACTAACCACACAAAAAAAAAAGGGGGGGGGGGAAGGGGAGGAGCTCCACAGTCACACCGAACTGAAACAGCAAAAAACTAAATACTAACTTTGCCCTATTAAAAAAACAAGGACCATTCGATTTTATCATTAAGTCCATGAGGACGTAAAGTGTTCAATGAATATATCCAACGTTGCTCCTTCTGCAGCAATAGCCTACTCCGATCGCCCCGTCGAATACTTAAAGGAACATGTTCCAATACAGTACAATGAAGATCTTCAAAGCGGTGCTCAAAATCTATACAATGTTGTACTAGTGGTGTATCAACGCGGGACTTATGGAGACTATATTTATGTTCGGCAAGCCGAGTCCGTTATGGCCGAGTAGTCTTACCAACATACAGTAATGGACAAGAACACCATAGTCCATATATAACATAAGTAGTGGTACAAGTAGTCACACTCCGCAATCGTGGAACTCTGCTCCTATATTTTTCGCACAGCTCATTAACCATAATACTGCAAAAGGAGTAACGCTGACACGCCACATGGCTGAAAGATGAAGTAGATGTAATCTCCCGTCGTGGTACTGCAGGGCATAAATAAACTCTTAAATTACGTCCACGACTATAGGACATACGTAACGTGTACCCTGAAAGTTTAGGATGTGTATCAATTAATGTCCACCTCTTACGTAAGACAGAGGTTATACGACGTGACAAGCTCAAATGAGGTAGTGCACAAGTCACTACCAATCCAGAATCTGCTGATACAGGATGAGGATGAAGAAGCCACTCGCGATGATTGTATCTCGCTCGCTTGTAAGCCCTTGACAAAAACAAATCAGGATAACCTCGATCTTCAAATTTACGTCGCATAGTTTTTGCCTGTACCTTAAACTCAGATAGACTTGAGCACACACGTCGACAGCGCAGAAACTGTGAATAAGGTAGACTACAGCGAAGATAAGGATGGAAGCTATCAAAATGCAACAGGGTATTTCTATCTGTAGGCTTGGAGTATTTTATTTATTTATTTATTTATTTGAACAGTTTTTATATACCGCTGTTTCCAAGGATCAGCAGCGGTTTACATTACAACAAATGTTATACAATTAAACAGTTAAACATTACATAGAACTTTATGAACATAGGACTTTATGAACAATTTGAACAATATTACATTATAATATAATATAACAGGAACAACAACAATATCAATCAATATTTGAACTATAATACATTTAAACTATATAACAGGTATCGTGTGTTATTTTGATTATATATATATGTGTAAGGAATCATTTTATGGTGAGTATCGTTTGTAGGTAAGGATGTCTAATTATAGATATGTATTTGGGTAATGTAATAGAATCCATTATGGTGGTTGGGAAACTATAGTTGTTTCTCTATTGTTATAGTGTTGGCAAAATAGATGTGTTTTTAAATCTTTTCTAAATGTTAGTAGGTCTTTAGATTCTCTTAGTTGGTCTGGAAGATTGTTCCATAGTATTGGTGCAACAAACGAAAAGGCACTATTACTAGTTGATTGCTTTGATTTTCTTATTAGATCTGGAACTGCTAGTGTGTTAAGGTTTTTTCTCCGTCTTTTCCTAGTTTCTAGGGGACTGTGGAGAAGAGTAGTTAAGTATGATGGGGCTATGTTATTAATTAATTTAAAAGTGGTTAATAGTATTTTGTATTGAATCCTACCGAATATGGGTAGCCAATGAAGTGTGTATAAAATGGGGGTGATGTGGTCAGATAGTTTGGCTTTGAATATAACTCTTGCTGTTACATTTTGGGCCATTTGTTCTTAAAACATTGACATCCAGGAAATGTATTTCATGAGCTTGTATATTTATATCAAAAGAGATGCATGTTTTACACTCATTTAAATAATGAAAAAAATCATTCAAAAGAGCCATTGAACCATGCCACAAAAGAAAACTGTCATCTATATAAACGGTACCATTTAATAAATACCGTATTTTTCGCACCATAAGACGCACCCAACCATAAGACGCACCTGGTTTTTAGAGGAGAAAAATAGGAAAAAAATATTCTGAACCAAATAGTATAATAAAATATTTAATAAAGTATAACAGAATAATATTTGAACCATATAAACTGAACAGCAGTCAACAGTGGCATTAAGAACCAGTATCACTGTCATTAACACATAAAGACAAAGGTTTGAGTACTCTAGTCTTCGGAAAACCCCAAGAACTCTTCTTCGCTAGAGTCAGAATTCATGAAGCTCATTTGGTCACAATCACTGACATCACTTTCTTCGCTGTCTTCGTATAAAATACAGTCTTCACTTCCATCTAAGGCAATTAAACTGGGAACTCCAAAAGCCAAACTTAGAATGTACAACACTGTAGAAATAAAACTATAAATTGATTTCCTCTTGTATTAAATAAAGTGCAGACGTTAAAGATGCACATTTCCAAGAGCTGACATATTTCAGTTAATAAATTCAAAATAAAGAGATATTTTTCTACCTTTTGTGCATTTTTTTTTCAGTTGCAATTGTTCCAGCCACTTTCTTCTGGTTTCTTCGTGTCTTCTGCTAACGCTCCATTGTCTGCTGTCCATTTGTCCTTTCTTCTTTCCTAGTTTTTTTCCATTCTCTCTACATCTGCTTTAACATACTAATCATTCTCCTTTTGCTCTTTCCTCATTCCTATTTCATCCACTCAAATTTTACCCCTCCATCCTCAATCCCCACTTACTCTCCCAATACCCGGCCAATTGTAGATTTTTCTTCCCTCCCACACAAAATATATTTCCCCTCTCCATTTCACTCTCCCAGCCCCATCCCATTCTAATCGTCCCCCATCATCAACTCCCTTCTAGCTCCTGCCCCACCCAGCATCCGCTCCCTTCTAGTCCTCGCATCATCAGCCCATTTCCAGTCCTAGCTCCCTCCCCTCACAGCCCATTTCCTTTCCAAGCCCCCTCCCCATCAGCCCATTTCCATTCCAAGCCCCCTTCCACTCAGCCCATTTCCATTCCAAGACCCTGTCCCCATCAGCTATTTGCAGTTCAAGCTCCCCCTTCTACTCGGCCCATTTCCAGTCGTAGCCCCCCCCCTCATCAGCCCATTTCCTTTCCAAGCCCCCTTCCACTCAGCCCATTTCCATTCCAAAACCCTGTCCCCATCAGCTATTTGCAGTTCAAGCTCCCCCTTCTACTTGGCCCATTTCCAGTCCTAGCACCCCCCCCAGTCCATTACCAGTTCTAGCCCCCCCCATAGCCCATTATCAGTCCTAAGCCCCCCAACAGCCCACTTCCAGTCCTAACCCTTCCATCGCCCCATCTTCATTCTTAGCCCCCCCATAACCCCATTTTCAGTCTTAGCCCCCCAATCAGATCACCTGCAGTCCTAACCCCCATCACCCCATTTTCAGTACTATCCCCCCCATCACCCCATTTTCAGTCCTAACCCCCCCCCCCATTACTAGTCCTAACCCCCTCCCCCCCCCATCAGCCCAAGTAAATTTAAAAATGAAAAACAAACCCTGGGCTTCTGCTGCTGCCGTGGCAGCGGCAGAATCAACTGTCCCGCGGCCCCTTCCCATCTGCCCGGCAAAGCATCTTCTGAGCTCCATCAGCGTCAGCTTTCAGGGCCGCGAAGAGAAGAGTGATCTCCCTCTCGCGGCTCTGTTAAACAGAGCCGCGAGAGGGAAATACTACTCTCTTCGCAGCCCTGAAAGCCTGGACACGGGGCGGGGGAGGGATGATGCAGTCCCCAAGGACACGGAAGGTCCCGGGGGACCCGCTGCCGCTCTGCAACTTCTTCTATTCGCACCATAAGACGCAGGCACTTTTCCTCCCACTTTTTGGTGAAGAGAAAGTGCGTCTTATGGTCCGAAAAATACGGTATTCCCCGCATAGGGGGAGGAGTACACGTATTGTTTTTCGAAAAAACTCATATACAGATTGGCAAGAGACGGAGCAAAAGTTGCACCCATCGCAGTCCCCAAAATTTGTTGGTAAAAAGTTTCATTGTAGACAAAATAATTATTCTTTAATGCCAACTCTGCCAGAGTAGTCAGGAAAGATGATGGTATCTTATGCGGAAAAAATCTTTTATTCCATACTGCTGTTAAAACATCAACCGCCTCATTCTGCGGAATAGAGGCATACAATGCCGCCACATCCAAAAAGGCCATCAAATCAATGCACTCAAAATTGCTAATCTCATCTAACAATTGTAAAAAATGTGTAGTATCTTTTATGAAGGAAGGTATCTTGAGAACTTCATCTTTCAGAAAGACATCCAAGTATATTCCAACACGTTCCAGCAGTGAATCATTGCTTGAAAGAATAGGGCGACCAGGTGGAGACGATAAGCTTTTATGGATCTTAGGTAAAATGTAAAAAGCTGGTATCTTCGGATACAATGGATTCAAAAAAGATTTTTCTCGTGCTGTTAAAAGATACTACACTACAACTTTTGCTCCGTCTCTTGCCAATCTGTGTATGAGTTTTTTCGAACAATACGTGTACTCCTCCCCCTATGCGGGGAATATTATTAAATGGTACTCTTATATAGATTGTTATATCCAATCAACAATTCAATAAAGGCAAACAGGCCTCAGAGAAATCTTCCCCAGCACTTGGCGAAACAAGTCACCATAGGGGTAGATGGTAAATTCCACATCACGGGCCCCAAGCCTTTTATAATTTATTATTCCAATTAAATATCACTAATTCTTATCAAATTATATCTCATTAAAAATTCACACCATCACCTAAAAGTACTTTTTCGGGATTTCAAAAAATTCTAATATACTCAATATATTCCAAGTGTGTAAGAATATCCAATGCAGCACTGACCAGCCTCAAAGAGGCTATACAACCTACAAAGAAACAATAAAGGAGTTTTGTAAGGTGAGTTATAACATCTCCAATGTAAACAGTATACTCAACTTTGAGGTTCTGTTGAAAATTCCCACGCCGTCACAGGACCACACACACACTTGTTTCAATTTTCAAATGCAAAATCCGACAGCCAGAGAAGCAGAGGCAATGCCGAGACAGTTCTTAATAGTCCAACAAAAGCTTTCGTTTCGCCTTAACTGGCTTCCTCAGGGACAATGAACTCGAGCATAGTAACTACATCTCTATAAAACAGTAAGAAGTCATTAATGCGGGCAACAAATGCCTCCAACCTGAAAAGCGGTCACTACTGACATCACATACTGAAGCACCCGCCTTTATACTCCAATACGCTGTCAAGAACTGACGTCATTTCCTGCAGAATCTAACTAAACTACTACCTAAAAGAATGTAGGTCCCGAACTCCACAGAAACCAATTAAAAAAACAAAGTCCAATCAATTTTATCGTTGAGGCCATGTGGGGCAAGTGTATGTAAATTAAAGATCCATCGTTGTTCTTGCTGCAACAGCAGCTTCCCCCGATCACCTCCACGAAGGTTAACAGGAATGCAGTCCAGCACCGTGCATCTAAAATCAGCAAAAGTATGAGCACTAGAAAGACAATGTTGAACAAACGGTGTTTCTAACTTCGCTTTCAAAATACTATACTTATGTTCACTCAATCTTGTACGAAGAGGACGAGTTGTCTTGCCAATATACAATTTGAAGCATGTGCACCATAGGGCATAGACGACATAAGAGGAGTTACAATTAGTATTAACTCGCAACGAATAAGATTTGGAAGAGATAATTGCTGGTAAAATAGGATCCATCATGGCACAAAAAATACAACAATTACAACAGGTATGTATGGTAGAAAAAGACTGACACTCACGAGGAACTGCAGGGCAGAGATAATCCCTCAGGTTTTTATCACGCTTATATGCCACTCGTACTTGATGAGTGGAAAGTGTAGGATGAGTTGAAAACATACGCCAACGCCGATGAATACAGGAAGTTAACCTACTGGATAAGCTTGAATGAGGTAACACACAGGTGATACAGGTGGAATTCATAGTAACCGATTGTTGCATAGAAGTAGACACCTCCGGTATACTTCTCATCGATGGAGACAATAGCCATTCACGATGATTAAAACGTGCTCTCTTGTAGGCTTTTTTAAAAAGTGAATGGGGGTAACCTCGTTGCTTAAATTTCCGCACCATTAATGTAGCTTGAGACTCAAACTCTGTATGAGAGGAACAAATGCGTCTACAACGTAATAGTTGAGAATAAGGTAAGCTATTTTTTAAATGCTCAGGATGAAAACTCGAGTAATGAAGTAGGGTATTCCTGTCAGTCGATTTAGCATAAAGGGTAGTTTGAAAACAGCCATCACATTTTACAATTCTAACATCCAAAAAATGGATAACAGATGATTGAATATTTATTTCAAACTTTATAGATGCATGACAAGAATTCAAATAATCAAAAAATGCAAATAAATGATCTTTAGATCCACTCCATAATAGAAAAATGTCGTCGATATACCTATGCCATCCTAAAATGTAAGGCATAAAGACGGATGAATAAATCCATTGATTTTCAAATGCGCTCATAAACAAAATTAGCAAGTGAAGGTGCAAAAGTGGCCCCCATCGCAGTACCAGAAATTTGCTGGAAAAATTCTTGTTGATACAAAAAATAATTCCGTTTCAAGGCTATTTCTGCCAAAGATAATAAAAACACCGTAGGCACCTTATCTCTTCCAAATCTTATTCGTTGCGAGTTAATACTAATTGTAACTCCTCTTATGTCGTCTATGCCCTATGGTGCACATGTTTCAAATTGTATATTGGCAAGACAACTCGTCCTCTTCGTACAAGATTGAGTGAACATAAGTATAGTATTTTGAAAGCGAAGTTAGAAACACCGTTTGTTCAACATTGTCTTTCTAGTGCTCATACTTTTGCTGATTTTAGATGCACGGTGCTGGACTGCATTCCTGTTAACCTTCGTGGAGGTGATCGGGGGAAGCTGCTGTTGCAGCAAGAACAACGATGGATCTTTAATTTACATACACTTGCCCCACATGGCCTCAACGATAAAATTGATTGGACTTTGTTTTTTTAATTGGTCTCTGTGGAGTTCGGGACCTACATTCTTTTAGGTAGTAGTTTAGTTAGATTCTGCAGGAAATGACGTCAGTTCTTGACAGCGTATTGGAGTATAAAGGCGGGTGCTTCAGTATGTGATGTCAGTAGTGACCGCTTTTCAGGTTGGAGGCATTTGTTGCCCGCATTAATGACTTCTTACTGTTATAGAGATGTAGTTACTATGCTCGAGTTCATTGTCCCTGAGGAAGCCAGTTAAGGCGAAACGAAAGCTTTTGTTGGACTATTAAGAACTGTCTCGGCATTGCCTCTGCTTCTCTGGCTGTCGGATTTTGCATTTGAAAATTGAAACAAGTGTGTGTGTGGTCCTGTGACGGCGTGGGAATTTTCAACAGAACCTCAAAGTTGAGTATACTGTTTACATTGGAGATGTTGTTATAACTCACCTTACAAAACTCCTTTATTGTTTCTTTGTAGGTTGTATAGCCTCTTTGAGGCTGGTCAGTGCTGCATTGGATATTCTTACACACTTGGAATATATTGAGTATATTAGAATTTTTTGAAATCCCGAAAAAGTACTTTTAGGTGATGGTGTGAATTTTTAATGAGATATAATTTGATAAGAATTAGTGATATTTAATTGGAATAATAAATTATAAAAGGCTTGGGGCCCGTGATGTGGAATTTACCATCTACCCCTATGGTGACTTGTTTCGCCAAGTGCTGGGGAAGATTTCTCTGAGGCCTGTTTGCCTTTATTGAATTGTTGATTGGATATAACAATTGATATTTGTGGAAAGGGGGAGTTAAGGAAGGTTGGTGCTTGGTAGTTTGTCTTATTTTCCTTCCTTGCAGTTTTTTGTGTGGTTACTCTAATATAGATGACATTTTTCTTTTGTGGCATGGTTCAATGGCTCTTTTGAATGATTTTTTTCATTATTTAAATGAGTGTAAAACATGCATCTCTTTTGATATAAATATACAAGCTCATGAAATACATTTCCTGGATGTCAATGTTTTAAGAACTGGAGGTTTCTTAACCACAATATACTCCAAGCCTACAGATAGAAATACCCTGTTGCATTTTGATAGCTTCCATCCTTATCATCTTCGCTGTAGTCTACCTTATTCACAGTTTCTGCGCTGTCGACGTGTGTGCTCAAGTCTGAGTTTAAGGTACAGGCAAAAACTATGCGACGTAAATTTGAAGATCGAGGTTATCTTGATTTGATTTTGTCAAGGGCTTACAAGCGAGCGAGATACAATCGCCGCGAGTGGCTTCTTCATCCTCATCCTGTATCAGCAGATTCTGGATTGGTAGTGACTTGTGCACTACCTCATTCGAGCCTGTCACGTCGTATAACCTCTGTCTTACGTAAGAGGTGGACATTAATTGATACACATCCTAAACTTTCAGGGTACACGTTACGTATGTCCTATAGTTGTGGATGTAATTTAAGAGCTTATTTATGCCCTGCAGTACCACGACGGGAGATTACATCTACTTCATCTTTCAGCCATGTGGCGTGTCAGCGTTGCTCCTTTTGCAGTATTATGGTTAATGAGCTGTGCGAAAAATATAGGAGCAGAGTTCCACGATTGCGGAGTGTGACTACTTGTACCACTACTTATGTTATATATGGACTATGGTGTTCTTGTCCATTACTGTATGTTGGGAAGACTACTCGGCCATTACGGACTCGGCTTGCCGAACATAAATATAGTCTCCATAAGTCCCGCGTTGATACACCACTAGTACAACATTGTATAGATTCTGAGCACCGCTTTGAAGATCTTCATTGTACTGTATTGGAACATGTTCCTTTAAGTATTCGACGGGGCGATCGGAGTAGGCTATTGCTGCAGAAGGAGCAACGTTGGATATATTCATTGAACACTTTACATCCTCATGGACTTAATGATAAAATCGAATGGTCCTTGTTTTTTTAATAGGGGAAAGTTAGTATTTAGTTTTTTGCTGTTTCAGTTCGGTGTGACTGTGGAGCTCCTCCCCTCCCCCCCCTTTTTTTGTGTGGTTATTGACATATTATGTTGTGATTGGCTGTAAAGTTGGACTTAAAGTGCGTCAGACGCTATGGTTTCCAGAAGCGGAGAGATTGAAAAGACTCGTATCACGGAGTTATGGAATTTCCCCTGAAGCAGCCTTTTTTGGCAAAACGGGAGCTTTCATAGGGCTTTGATTTTAAAGGCTTTTGATTTTGG
Source organism: Ichthyophis bannanicus (assembly GCA_033557465.1). NCBI lineage: Eukaryota > Metazoa > Chordata > Amphibia > Gymnophiona > Ichthyophiidae > Ichthyophis > Ichthyophis bannanicus. The sequence continues at coordinate 618,496,660 of CM066036.1, forward strand.
CTAGTTTTGAATATTCCTCTGTTTCATCTAACTGGATGTATTCCGGTATTGCGAATCTACAGCATAGTGATTGAGCACCAGGGGACGAACAGCTTAAAGGATTTCAGAGATAAGTATTTTAAAGACCTGTTATGGTTTGTTTTATTCATAGAAGCTTATTTCTTTTCTCCTTCCTTTTATAGGAGGGTTGTTCCAGTGATGCTCAATTGCCAGTTTTTAATATGACGCCTTTTGGTATGGTTTGAATGTCGTGCCTGAAGTGTGTATGTATTCTTTAGTGGTAATATGTGTTGTTATAGTATGTTCCCATAGGTAACTCTTGTGGTTTGAGGTTAATAAAGATTGGAAAATTTGGGGTGAGTGTAGTGCCTATTTGACCTGTGGTGCATGCGTCAGCTATTCCCTATAGTGATTAATTCACTACATGTAGGGCTCTAGCCATTCTGAGGTCAATATTGCCTTGTTTGAGTTGTGTGGAATTAATTAATGGAAATTAGTGATAATATTTGTTGGAGTAAATCTAGTATTGAGGGTAGTTGTTGTTGATTTGATTAGTGATCTGCCCTTGGACAGCTGTTATTTTTCCATAGATAGTCAACCACTCCAAGTGGGATTACAATGGGTGGACCATAAGGGCATAAACCTCCTCTGCGCTGAGCTGGAGCTAATTGATGGTTGGCACACAATGCACTTCAAATAAATATGGAAAAATCAGAGGCCCAACATTTGGGGAAGGGAGGGGTCATTCGGGGAAAGAGTGTGGCGTATCGTTGGTCTAATGAGCCACTGAAATATCTAGGTATATCTCCCCATAGTGATTTACAGGTCACATAACAGCTAAATATCCAAGGCAAATTACGCCAAATGCGCAATCTGTATGACCGATAGCAGACCTTCTGCTATCCTTGTATGGCTGAACCGATATGGGTTAGTCAGGTAGATGACCAGAGCTATTGCCAGTTTATAAGAAAGTTCTTGTGGAAAGGAATACAAATAGAAGTGAGCTATGAGAAGCTTACAAAGGATAGGGAGAAGGGAGGAACAGCATGCCAGACTAATGCACATACAATGTAGCATCGTTTATGCGCTGGATACACACCATATATATGGGCTTGGATCGCTATGCATCTGGGGACCTGATAGCAGTATGGAGCCAGCCTTATGAATTGCTGAGACTGCTACACTACCGCGAAGTGGAACTGACCTGTGGGGCTTAAGAGGCATTGATAGATCCCCTCAAAAAAACAGCTTGGTAATGGTGGGCGAAAGTGCACCACAGGAACTGGAGGGCCACCCCATTCTTACAGGTAACAGGGAACCTGGGGTTTAAGCCAGGAGTGGGTAAAATTAAATTTCATCAATGCAATCAGGTGCGCCCACTGGACTTTGGGGACCTCATAGCTTGGGGTAAGGGAAGAATGTCCACATACATAAGAACATAAGATACGCCATACTAGGTCCATCAAGCCCAGTATCCTGTTTCCAATAGTGGCCAATCTAGGTCACAAATAGCTAGCAGTTTCCCCAAATGCCACAGGTTCCACAATGCTTGTATTGGGGCAAGCAGTGGATATTCTGGGTCCACTTTAATAATGGTTTATTGACCTTCCTCCAGGAACTTGTCCAAACCTTTTTTAAACCCGGCTACACTAACAGCTTTTACTACATCCTCCGGTAGCAAATTCCAGAGTTTGATTACACTGAGTGAAAAAATATTTTCTCTTATTAGTCTTAAATAGATTACACTGTAGCTTCATTGCATGTCCCCTAGTCTTTATATATTTTGATGGTGTAAACAATCGATCTACGTTTACCCGTTCCATTCCATTCATTAATTTATAGACCTCTATCATATCTCCCCTCAGCCATCTCTTTTCAAGGCTGAAGAGCCCTAACCTTTTTAGCCTCTCTTCATAGGGGTATCCTTCCATCCCCTTTACCATGTTGGTGGCTCTTCTCTGTAACTTTTCTAATAATCGTATATCCTTGTTAAGATACGACGACCAGAATTGCATACAATATTCAAGGTACAGTTGCACCATAGAACAATACAAAGGCATTATAATATCCTTTGTTTTATTCTCCTTTCTTTATGATACCTAGCATTCTATTTGCTCTCTTGGCCACCGCTGCACACTGGGCAGAGGGTTTTAACATGTTATCCACGATGACGCCTAAATCTTTTTCCTGGGTGGTGCAGCAAAAATTGGGGCTTCCAGAGAGCCACCACTTTCAGTACATGCAGCTACACCATTACTGGCAGTCATTCTCTCCGGGGAACATGTGCAGTACAGGTGAGGAAGGGCTCAAAGAGAATGACCAGGACTTTCGAAATCTGGTGCCCCAGTGGGATAGGATGGGCAACTGCTATTGTATGCTTAGAGGGCCCTGGGCAGCACCATATCTGGAGCAATTATGGGAAAAATGGGCCGAGGAGTTGGAGGAAGATATAGAGGAGGGGAATATGGAGAGATGCTTCAAGCAGCTATTGAGCATCTATACTTCCACTTGTTACCAAGAAATGCAATTCCAAATATTACACAGAGGGTACCTAACAAGAGAATGGGAGGCCCAGCTGGAAGCGTGGGACCATGGGAATTGTGAGAAATGCCACATACAAGCAGAGACCTTCTGACATGCATTTTTGGAATGCCCCCGCCTGGCAAAGTTATGAGGGAGGGCTCTGAAGTGCATAGAAACCTTACTGAATAAACCAACAGAGTGGACCTATGGGTTACTCCTTTTGGTGGACCGGGGGGGGGGAGGGGACACTACACGCGCAGAGGCTGAGAATGGGGGAGGTACAGTTCCTTATGCTGGGGGTGGGATGTATTAAGAAGCTAATCCTATAAGATTGGGTGGGAGACAAAGCGCCCACCTTTCAGCAATGGGTCATGGCAATGTACAGTTTGGACCGGGCAAAACTACTTACAGTAGCGGAGCAATCCACACCGAGATGAAAGCAATATAATGGTTGTGGTCTCAATTCCAAAGGCAGCACCCTGGATGGAAAAGGGAGGGGGGGGGGAGGGGGGAAAGGGATGTTAGAGGCAGGAGCTGTGGGAACAGGAGAAATTACCTTCTGCGAACTGATAAATAAAACAGCAGTTTTCATTATTTATTTACATTCTCTTATATACCGCGCTATTCTGCATCAGTGCAGTTTACATGGAACAGGGCATTATAACTTGGAGATAACTATTTTACAGGGAACATGGGCTATGGAGGGTTAAGTGGCTTGCCCAAGACCACAAGGAGCACCTGTGGGACTAGAAACCCCAGTCCTTCCGGCCCAAGGTTGCTGTCCTTTAGTGGGATTTGAACCCCCGACCTTCCGGCCTGAAGTACCTTGCCCCAACCACTAGGCCACTCCTCCACTCCATAATGTTATAATGTTTAAAGATGACCTGTGGTTGTTAATGACTATGCATGGCGTCTGCGATATTACAGGACATGCTGTTATGTATGGATGAATAAGGTTTAATAAAGATTTGAAGAGGAAAAAAATAAAAAATGACATCCACAAAGATGTGGCTATTCACTAGAGGTTGAGGTGGCTGGCTGGCTGGCTGGGGGGGGGGGGGGGGGGGACCAAGGTTTTCCCTCTTTATTTTTGTGCTTTTACTGTGTTTCTTGCCTATGTAATTCACCCCTTTGACTGATTTTTTTTTGTCAGAAGAGTAAATTAGACTTACCTGCTAATTGTTGTTCCTTACGGAACTCCAGTCTAGTCCCAACCTCTGGGTTCCGCACCTCTCACAGCAGCTTGGAGACTGAGACACATCAACTTTCTTGTGATGAGTGTGATATATACTCCCAGGATCCGCCTCCTCAACTCAGTAACCTATTGACAAAGCAGACTCCTCGGAGCAACAATTAAGTAGCAACTCACATAACCAGGAAACCTATCGTAACTAAACTGAGCACCCAACAGAAAAGGAAAAATAGGTACATGAGGACCATCCCCCTCCACTTTTTGTTTTTTTGAAATATAGGAAAGCGAAAAGAAAAAAAAAACATTCCTCATAGCCCTATGCCTATCCAACTCTTACCCGTTATTCCAAGATGAGGCCTGCCGACACGTCCAGTACTTTGGGAGGGATATGAGACTAGACTGGAGTTCCGTAAGGAACAATTAGCAGGTAAGTCTAATTTACTCTTCCTTGACGTCTCTCCAGTCTAGTCCCAACTTCTGGGTGAGTAACAGAGCAGTAAAGACAATTCATGGGGAGGGTCCCGCTAGGCCAGCCTGAAGCACTGCTGAACCAAAACAAGCATCTCTCCCAGCTTGAACATCCAACCGGTAATGCTGGACAAAGGTATTTAAATACGACCAAGTGGCCGCCTTACAAATCTCTACCGCTGGAACCAAGGAGACCTCTGCCCAAGATGCCGCTTGTGCCCTCGTTGAATGAGCTTTCAAACCTACTGGCACCTCCTTGCCTTTTAATATATATGCGGTTGCGATAGCCTCCTTAAGCCACCTGGATATAGAAGCCTTTGAGGCTGCGAGATCCTTCCTAGGACCACCAAAGAGGATGAACAGCCTGTAAGTATTAGTGTATGTGTCTCATATCCCCGCGTGTTAAATGTATCCCCCAATTGTGTTGTGACCGCTTTGATTGAAGGATAAGGCGGTATACAAAACTGTCTAAATAAATAAATAAATAAAATCAGACCTACGAAAATCCGCTGTCCATTTGAGGTACATCTTCAGTGTCCGCCGAACATCCAGCCTGTGCAACTTAGCCTCCGGAGGACACGCGGAATCCTCCCAAAACACCGGCAAGGTGACCTCCTGATTGACGTGAAACGGAGACACCACCTTAGGCAAAAAGGAAGGAACTGTCCTCAAGACCACCTTGGACTCATAGAAGGAGAGAAAAGGCTTCTGACAAGATAAAGCCTGCAATTCGGAGATTCTGCGAGCCGAACATATAGCTAACAGGACCACCACCTTAAGGGTAAGATCTTTTAAGGACGCCTCGGCCAGCGGCTCAAAAGGCTTCCCTCCGAGTGCCTCTAACACCAAAGGAAGACTCCATTTGGGAACCACCTGTTGACATGGTGGCCGAATGAGAGAAACTGCCCGTAGAAAGCGCCTAATATCCGGGTGACTACCTATAGCCGCACCTCCTATTTTCCCCCTATAACAGGACAACGCTGCGACCTGCACACTTAAAGATGCCGCCGCTAAACCCTTCGAGTCCATCCTGCAAAAATGCTAAGACTTGTGGAACCGACACCCGTAACGGTTCCATACAACGGTCCTCACACCAAGCCTCAAACACGCCAAATCCTAATATACGCCAAGGAAGTAGCTCTTTTCTTCGACCTCAACAAAGTCGCTATGACAGGAGGAGAGTAACCTTTTGCTCTTAACCTCGCCCTTTCAAGAGCCAAGCCGTAAGTGAGAACCAATCCACCTGCGGCATGCGCAGAGGCCCTTGGGAAAGAAGATCTGCTCGCCGAGGCAGTCGCCATGGCCTTGCCACTAAGAGTCTCATTAGATCTGCATACCAAGGTCTTCTTGGCCAATCCGGAGCCACCAAGATTACCTGCCCTCGGTGTTGCTCGATGCGTTGTATTACTCTTCCGATTAACACCCACGGAGGAAACACGTATAGCAGCTGCTCCGTTGGCCACTTCTGCAGCAGCGCATCCAGACCTTCCGACATCCTCTCTCTTCTCCTGCTGAAGAAGCGCTCGACTTTCGCCGACTGGAACGTTGCCATGAGATCCATCACGGGTGTTCCCCAACGATGCACCAACAGAGCAAAGACGTCTGGATGAAGGACCGATTCCCCCGGGTCTACTTTTACTCGACTGAGAAAGTCGGCTTCCACATTGTCCACACCTGCTACGTGCGCCACCAACAGGGCTTGAAGATTCACCTCAGCCCACTCGAGCAACTGTTCTGCCTCCGCTTCCAGGGGAACACTGCTGGTGCCGCCCTGTCGATTGATATATGCCACAGCAGTGGCGTTGTTGGAGAATACTCGGATTGCTGCCTTGCCGAGACGAGGCTGAAAGGACACCAATGCGAGCCTCACCGCTCTCAGCTCTAACCTGTTGATCGACCAGGTCTTCTCCTGGGTTGTCCACTGCCCCTGGGCGAACCTCCCCTGACAGTGAGCTCCCCATCCATAAAAGCTCGCGTCCGTCGTTAAGGGGATCCAGTCCGGCGCCTCCAACGGCATTCCCATGCTGACGAAGCCCGATGTCCACCACCAACGAAGAGCTTGCCGTGTCCCCGACAGCCAAGGCAACCTTTGGGACAAGGAATCGTTCTGGTGCGACCACCGTCTGAGCAACGCTCTTTGTAAGGGACGCATATGCGCTCTCGTCCATGGGACCAGCTCGATCGTTGCCGCCATGGTGCCAAGCACTTGCAAATAATGCCACGCCATGGGCATAGGCTTGGCTACAAACTGTAGCAGGAGAGTCTTCAATCCGACCACCCGATTGTCCGGTAGAAACACCCTCCCCGCCGCCTTATCGAAGCGAGCTCCCAAGTATTCCAGGCTTTGGGACGGGACCAGATTGCTTTTTGTCATATTGACGACCCAACAAAGACTTTGCAGTAAGGTCACCACTCTTGTAGCGGCCTCGCTTTCGCTCCTGGATTTTGCTCGAATCAACCAATCGTCGAGATAGGGATGTACTAGGACTCCTTCTTTCCGTAAGGCCGCCGCCACCACTACCATTATCTTGGTAAAGACCCTGGGAGCGGTAGCCAACCCGAATGGCAACGCTCGGAACTGATAATGCCTCATGTGCACTGCAAACCTGAGGAATCTTTGATGTGCCTGCCGAATTGGAATATGCAGGTACGCTTCCGACAGATCTAGGGAAGTAAGAAATTCCCCTCTTCTAACCGCTACGATCACGGACTTGAGCATTTCCATTCGAAAGTGGGTTACCTTCAGCGACCGATTTACTCCTTTCAGGTCCAAAATGGGACGCAGGGAACCATCCTTTTTTGGAACTACGAAGTAAATAGAGTACCGACCGGTACCGCATTCGTCCGTGAAGACCGGTACTATTGCCCTGAGGACGTGAAGCCACTCGAGTGTCTCTCGGACCGCGCTGAGCTTGAGCCGGGACTTGCACGGGGATCTTACAAAAAATTCCCTTACTGGATGCTGAAGCTCCAATGCGTATCCCTGCTGAATGACTTCGAGCACCCATTGGTCGGAGGTTATCCTTGCCCAGGCAGGGTAAAAATCCCGCAGCCGACCCCCTACGGGAATGAGGTCTGCCTGGGCTCCCCTGATCTCATTGTGGTTTCCGAAAGTTCGCGGAGGAGGAAGGGGCTCCAAAACCCCTTCCCGCTCCTCGAAAGCCCCAAAACACCTGGTTCCGGGTGGGAAATCTCCCTCGTTGTGCCTGACCAAACCGAGGGAATCGGAATCGCTGAAACTCCTTCTGCTGGCCCTTGAAACTGCTAGCAAATCGACCTGGCTTTTGCTTGTCTTCCGGCAGTCGGCCCCCTTTGGACTCCAAGGTCCTTAACGAGTTTTTCCAATTCTTCTCCAAAGAGCAACTTTCCCCGAAAAGGAAGTTTGCTCAATCTGGCCTTAGAGGACCCATCTGCCGCCCAGTTGCATAGCCAAAGATAACGCCGTGCTGCAACTACCGAAGCCATGCTTTTCGATAATCCGCGAATGAGGTCATACTGAACATCCGCCAAGTAAGCCGCGCCAGACTCCAGCCTGGCTGCTTCTGCCTCCATGTCTGTCCCCGGTCCACCTTGAACCCTCTGGGACCAACGCAGACAGGCTCGAGCTACCCAAGCCCCACAAATGGCTGCTTGGACGGACAAAGCATTGACGTCAAAAACCTGACGGAGCAAGGTATCGAGTTTCCTATCCTGGGCATCCTTGAGTTCAGTACTACCCTCTACCAGAATGGTAGTCTTTTTCGTCACTGCAGCGACAGCCGCATCCACCTTAGGAGGCTTAAACAACTCGCGATCCTGATCCGCCAGGGGGTATAGCCTACTCATGACCCTAGCTCACTTTAGGGCCGCTTCTGGCATGTCCCATTCTTCCTGAATCATTTCCCTGACGACCCTATGAATCGGAAAGGCTCTCTGTGTCTTCCTAAAAACCTGCAGCAAAGGATCCTCTAAGGAAGCATCCTCTGCTGGTCCTGGAGACGGCATGTTGAGCGCCTTAAGAGACTCGGAAATGGTCCGTGATTTCACCTCCTTCCAACTCTTCATCTACTTCCAACTCCAGGTCTCCCTCATCCGATTGAAAACCCTCGGAGTCCATCACCTGCTCCTTCAGCTCCTTTTCCAATCTAGCTTTCTTTGATGGTTGCGCCGCCTTCCCCATCTGTAAAGGGGTTCCTGGCCTCTTTTCCCCGTGGGGCATACTCATGGGACTCGCCTCCTGCTCCGTCCTGACGTGCCCCATGGCTTGCTGCAGCAAAGCCACAAAATCTGGAGTAAAAATGGCTGTCAGGCTCCCTGACAGTGCCCGTTGAGAGGAAGAACAGTGGTCTGGGGCTGAAGAGGGACCGGCTACGGGCTCCTCCAATGGAAGGGACAAAGTAGTGGGCTCCTGTGGCCCTACAGACTCCCTCTGGTCCCCTGGGGCCCCCCTCCAAACTGTGCTCCATGGTAGTTGCCTCCTGTGTACAGCGTTTGCAAACCCCCGTTTCAGCTACAACACTTTTTTTAGAGCCGTAGACTAAGCAATGCGGTCTAGACGGCATGCCCCCTTATAGAGGATGTGAATTTCTTTATACTGTGCAGGAAGTCCCGAAACTCCTTTTTTTTTTTTTTTAAACACAAAATAAACTCTGAGCAGAAATAACCAAAAACACACCCCATTAGCACTGAAAAATAGGCTTCCCGCTCAAAGGAGAAAACTGCTACAGGGCCTGTTGAGCCATTAGTGTTTCCCGCCTAAACACCCCCGCGAAGAGAAGAGAACTGCCGCCTTACCTTTGTGGTGCCTGCATCGTGCTAGCACAGATCTGCTCTGTTCAACCGACGGCAGTAGCTACCTCGCTGGGAACTGGAGAATGAGGGTAGGAAGAAGTGCTTTCCCCCCCCGGAGCTCCTGCGCAGCTGCCACACCGCTGAATGTCCGAGGGAGCTAAGTCAGACACCGAAAGCAGCGTGGGCTTTCTATGTGCATGTGGTCGTTGCTCTGAGCACCCGAACTAACTGCTGACAGCGTTGGGGCCGAGAAACCGCAATGGTAACTGCGACTGCTGCCGTTGCCCGGCAGCTCTTCACAGCGCAAAACAGGCAAGTCTTCTGTATGCGCTGATTGTCTGAACTGAGAAAGTCTCCCTGAATCCGGGTCTTGTACCTCACAGTGAGACAGCTCGAGGGATCGCAGTACCCTTTGCCTTCTGTAACCGTACTGGGGAGGGGGGAGAGGAGAAAGAGAAAGTAGAGTTAAAGAATGAGGAAAGGCCTCAATACTTGTCCTCCCCCACTTAGAAATTAGCCCTTCTTATACCCTACAACCCTAACTAACACTCCTTAATTGTCTCTCTGTGGAGCCCTCCTGGCTCCGCTAATCTCCAGCTGCTTGGAGACTGATTTACTGAGTTGAGGAGGCGGATCCTGGGAGTATATATCACTCTCCACAAGAAAGTTGATGTGTCTCAGTCTCCAAGCTGCTGTGAGAGGTGCGGAACCCAGAAGTTGGGACTAGACTGGAGAGACGTCAAGGAAAGGTGGTTAAAACCTCTGTAAATAAACATGCAGAACTATTTATATTTAGAATACAGAGGAAATGAGTGACATGAACTCTCCATAAACATGAGAGCAGCTAATTCAACAAATTTAATACGTTTATATTAAATTGAATATCCCAAAAAGCACATATGAGAAAGCACCAAACATAAAGCAATGTCTGGGCTTGATAAAAACAGAGTCTGAAAGGGCGGAGCTGCCCAAGACACAGATAAGACTAAGTTTTCTCCTTTCTATCTCTGCTGGGTTTTTTATTGCAAATATAGAATATTAACTGTGGGTTAAACCTTAGGTACTGGGAAATTTGCTAATTGTTGGTCCTATGTTACGTTTGGGTATAGTCAAACTGCTTGATTTCCTTGTAAGCCTTAACAGTTTTCTGAGTGTGCCCTCAGTTCAGGTATAAGCCTACTGGGGCAGGGACACTTGGGTTCCCACCCACCCCACCCCTCACCCACCCCAGGGGCTGCATTGCCTATATAGTGGCCAAAAGCTTGACATACGCCCACATTCTCTCAACCAGCATGTCTTGTATTCATTGCAATACCTGCGGTACTTTCATTCCAAGAAGAATCATTTGGAGCCTAAGAGCATGTCCTATGTGCCGAAGGTTATATGCCATGCATAACGAATTGACTCTACTAAGAGAAGACCTAGCTGCCATGCATAAAGAATTGTCTCTGAGGGAAGAACTGGCTGCAATGAAGCGCACCTCTTCTAGGATACAGACTGAACAAAGTCCATCACTGCTCCCATAAAGAGTCAAACACACCAGGAACACATGGATCACAGTGGGTTCGGGTAGATTGCGATCTGTGACACAGAGGCATCCTATACACCAAGAAATATCCCTGCATAATGCACTCTCTGCCTTGGTTAATAAGGATGCCCAATCCAAAGAAACTGAACGGCCCTTAGAGGAGTCAGTCAAAGCCCAATCTCCTGCTAAAGCACCAAATATGAAGAAAAACTCAAAACAGAAAACTACTACTACTTGGAGATTCCATCAGAGACACCAACTTGGGAACACAGTTCAAAGGAGAGAAGATAGTCAAATGCCTCTCAGGCTCCTGAGCCAGCAGGAATACAAACCAAAGTATTGATGTACTTAGCACGGAAAGCAAACACTCCAAACTTGATGTTGTCATCCACTTGGGTACAAATGACCTGGCTAGAAATAGTGCCTCTACAGTCCAAAGGGACTTCCAATCTCTGGGAGAAAAACTCAAGCCCATTGTTAACATCTGTAGCATTCTCAGAAGTTCTACCTGTTCTAGGTAAGGGGGCAAAAAGGCTAAATCGCATTAACAGCTTTAATACATTGCTCCAGACCTGGTGCAAATGAGAAGGATTCAGATTTATTGGCAACTGGGAAAACACATGGACCAACAAGAAACTATACTGTGCTGATGGACTACACCTCTGTCGCAGGGAACAGAATCCTACATGAAAAATTCAGGCAGTATGTCGATTTGCATTTAAACTAGAAGAAGGGGGCGACGGACGGGGAAGGTCAAGTTCTGGACGTCACCCCCTGCAAAAGCAGAACAACAGAAACAACCACACTTTTAAACACATCAAAAGCAACTGGGTAGAATAAAATCAATGCAAAATACAGACAAGCCAGTTAAATGCTGGAAAGCAATGAGCACAAATGCTCGTAGCTTAGCCAACAAACTTCCAGACCTGGAAGCCCTAATGGTGGAAAAGAACTTGGACATTGCGGCCATTACAAAAACATGGTTTAATGAATCGCATGATTGGGATATAGCCATACCTGGCTATAATCTATTCAGAAGAGACAGAGAAAATGGAAAAGAGGGAGGAGTAGCCTTGTATGTCAAAAACAATATTAAAGCTACTGAAATGCAGGGAAAAGAAGCAGCGCTCTGGATCGTGTTGGAAAGAGGAGATGGCACTGTCATCCATACTGCTGTAATCTACAGACCTCCAACCCAAATTGAAGAGAGAGATAACGAATTGATTATTGATATTGCCAAGATAGCAACAAAAGGGGAAGCGATCATATTGGGTGACTTTAATCTACCCGATGTGGAATTGATTACTCCTTCTGCAAATCTGGAAAGAAGCAAAAAAAATTGTGGACGCTCTCCAAGGTGTGTTACTTAGACAAATGGTGATGGAACCAACCAGGGAAAGCTCAACGCTGGATTTGGTGCTCACCAACGGTGATAGCGTGTCGAAGGTCTGCGTGATTGCCCCTGTAAGCAACAGTGATCATCACACGGTGTGGTTTCAGATAAAAGCCAAGGTGCAGTCTGATCATAGCAAGCTCAAAGTCCTAAACTTCAAAAACACTGACTTCAACAAAATGGCCAAGTACCTAAAGGAGGAGCTGATAGGGTGGAAGGAGATAAGGGAAGTGGAATTGCAATGGGCTAAACTAAAAAAAGAGGCAATAAAAGGGGCAACAGATGAATATGTAAGAAAATTAAATAAAAACAAGAGGAGAAGGAAACCTATTTGGTTTTCCAAAGAAGTGGCTGCTCAAATAAGGGCAAAAAACACAGCTTTCGCAAAATTCAAAAGCTTGCAAACAGAAGAACACAGAAATGAATACAGGACCAAACTCAAGGAGACAAAAAGAGAAATAATGATAGCAAAATCAAAGGCAGAGGAAAAGATGGCTAAAGATGTTAAGTGCGGCGACAAAACTTTCTTCAGGTATATTCGGGAAAGGAAGATCAGAGGTGGAATTGCAGGGCTCAGAAGTGCTGGGAACAGACTCGTGGAAAATGACATTGATAAAGCAAAATTACTAAGCAAATACTTCTGGCTCTGTTTTTACTAAAAAAAATCCTGGAGAAGGACCACTTGTGACTCCCAAATATAAAAACGGGAATGGAGGTAGATACCACACCATTCGGAGAGGATGAGGTGTTAGAACAACTTGCAAAACTGAAAGTGGACAAGGCCATGGGACCGGATGGGATACATCCCAGGATACTGAAAGAGTTCAGAGAGGTTCTTGCAAGGCCGTTAAAGGATGTTTTCAACAGACCCTTGGAAACAGGAGAGGTTCCTCAGGACTGGAGAATGGCTGACGTCGTACCTCTACACAAAAGTTGTGACAGGGAAGAAGTGTCAAACTACAGGCCCGTGAGGCTTACCTTGGTGGCGGGAAAGGTAATGGAGACGCTCCTGAAAGAGCGAATAGTGAACTTTCTCAAAACCAGAGGGTTACAGGATCCGAGGCAACATGGTTTTACTGAGGGACGATCTTGCCAGACAAATTTGATTGAGTTCTTTGACTGGGAACTGGATCAAGGACACATGATGGATGTCATCTACCTGGATTTCAGCAAAGCCTTTGATACTGTCCCTCATAGAAGGCTTATCAATAAACTCAGTAGTTTGGGGATGGGTCCCAAGGTGGTAAACTGGATCAGAAATTGGTTGACTGACAGACGATAGAAGATGATAGTAAATGAAGCTCACTCGGATGAAAGGAAGGTGATTAGCGGGGTACCCCAGGGTTCGGTCCTGGGCCCGGCACTGTTCAATGTATTTGTGAGTGATATTGCTGAAGGACTGAATGGAAACGTCTGTCTTTTTGCAGATGACACGAAAATTTGCAACAGAGTGGACTCCGAGGGAGTGCTGAACATGAGGAGGGATCTGCAAAAGCTGGAGGAATGGTCTGATGCTTAGCAATTGAGATTTAATGTGAAGAAGTGCAGTGTCATGCACTTGGGTAGCAGAAATCTAAAGGAAATGTACACAATAGGGGGCGATAGGTTGGTGTGCACGGAGCAGGAGAAAGACCTCAGTGTGATTATTTCTGTAGATCTCAAGGTGGCAAAACAGTGTGACTAGGCGGTGGCAAAAGCCAGGAGGATGTTGGGCTGCATTCGAAGAGGAATTACCAGCAGAAAGGAAGGGGTACTAGTGCCACTGTATAAGTCTCTGGTGAGCCCTCACTTGGAATACTGTGTTCAGTTTTGGAGACCGTATCTTGCAAAGGATGTAAAAAGAATGGAAGCTGTTCAGAGGAAGGCAACCAAAATGATTTGGAGCCTGCGTCAGAAGCCTTATGAGGAGAGACTTGAAGACCTAAATATGTACACTTTGGAGGAGAGGAGGGATAGGAGAGATATGATTCAGACCTTTAAATACGTAAAGAGAAATAATGAACAAACAAACCTCTTTCAGAGATGGGGAAGCTGTAAAACTAGAGGACATGACATGAAGCTGCAAGGTGGTAAATTGAAAGGCAATGTCAGGAAATACTTTTTTACTGAAAGGGTGGTGGATGCTTGGAATGCCCTCCTGATGGAGGTTGTGGGGGCAAACACAGTGACGGAATTCAAAGTGGCCTGGGACAGACACAGTGGATCACCTTACAGCAACAAGATTAAATCAAAATAAACTGAACCATCTAATTTCTCAACAAATAGGGGTGTCCTACATGGAGCAATGGGGGGAGGAGCGGTGGGTTCACCCCTAAACAAAGAAACAAAGATATGGGGAGGGGTGCACCTGCTCCTGGTGGGTGCACCACTAAGCAAAGGCATGGGTAGGGGTGCACCTACTCCTGCCATATTGCTGGGCAGACTAGATGGACCACACTGGTCTTTATCTGCCATCATTTACTATGTTACTATGTTAGAATGGGCGGGTTATGGACTGGACTGGAAAGAGACTCAAGGAAAGAAACTTAGTAGGCAAGGTCTAATTTCACCTTCCTTACCATCCTTCCAGTCCAGATGCATGGGATGTACCAGAGCAGTACTCAACAATGGGCAGGACCCACGAGCCTGGACTGCAACATCCGAGCGCCAATGCGCACATCATCTCTTTTCTGAACATCCAAGCGGTAGTGCCGCACACAGGAATGGAGAGACAACCAAGTTGCTGCTCTATCAATATCCACTGGCAGAACAAGACTACATTCAGCCCACGATGCCGCCTGAGCTCTCCTCGGTTAAGCCCATAATCCTTCTAGTAGGTGTGCCTCTGCCCAGAAAAAGAGAGGTGCATCCTCTGCTGCCAGAATTGCATTTCCTGTGCTGCCTTGACCATTGGGGTAAGCCAGCATGGTCACATTGTCCGTGAATACTCTCATTGCCTTGTGTTCCACCAGGGGAAGGAAGGAATGCAAAGTCAGAAACACTGCTCGCATTTTCAAGTGATTTATGGACCAGCTCCTCTCCAACAGAGACCACTAACCTTGGTCTCGACAATGTGCTCCCCATCCAAAAAGACTGGCATCGGTGGTTACTATCACTCATTCTGGAGGCTCCAGAGGCACTCCTGACAACAATTTGGCAGAATTCAGCCACCAACTGAGGCTCAATCTTGCCTCCTCCAGGCAGTGTAACCTCTTCCAAAGAGAGTGTCTCTGCAACGACCATCGGGACAACAAGGCCTCCTGAAGAGGCTGCATGTGTGTGCTGGCCCATGGAACCAGATTGAAGGTTGCCACCATGGATCCTAGTAGCTGAAGGTAGTGCCATTCACTTGAATACTGCATTAAATGAAAGGACCAGATTCGGTCCTGCATTCTTTTGCTGCGTTCCGGAGGAATGGATACCAAGCCCAGCTTGGTGTTGAAATGAGCTCCTAGATAAGTCAGATCTTGAATAGGCTCAAAACTACTCTTCTTGAAATAGATAACCCTCCTACCACCTCTGGGGTGGGTTAACACGCACTCCATCGCTACCCGATTCTCTTGTAGCGACTTTGCTCTAATTAGGCAATTATCCAGATAAGGAAGAAGCAACACTCCCTTGCGACAAACAGCGGCAACCCCCACCTCCACAGAATATGCCATACTGGGTCAGACCAAGGTCCATCAAGCCCAGTATCCTGTTTCCAACAGTGGCCAATCCAACTCACAAGTACCTAGCAGTTTCCCAAAAAGACACACAGGTTCCACAATGCTTGTATTGGGGCAAGCAGTGGATTACCTGGGTCCTCTTTAAATAATGATTTATGGACCTTCCCTCCAGGAACTTGTCTCAACCCTTTTTAAACCCAGCTACACGAACAGCTTTTACCATATCCTCCGGTAACAAATTCCAGAGTATGATTACACATTGAGTGAAAAAATATTTTCTCTTATTAGTCTTAAATGGGTTACACTGTAGCTTCATTGCATGTCCCCTAGTCTTTCTACCTTTCGATTTCATTAAAAAATAGATGTTAAAGGTCTATAAATTAATGAATGGAGTGGAATGGGTTATCCTATCTCCCCTCAGCCATCTTTTTTCCAGATATTAGAGCCCTAACCTTTAAAGCCTCTCCTCATAGGGGTATCCTTCCATTCTCTTTACCATTTTGGCGCTCTTCTCTGTACCGTTTCTAATTCTGCTATATCCTTTTTAATATACCATGACCAGAATTGCAACAAAATTCAATGTGCGGTCGCACCATGGAATGACACAGAGGCATTATAATATATTTTGTTTTATTCTCCATTCCTTATGATTCCTAGCATTCTATTGGCCTTCTTGGCCGCTGCTGCACACTAGACGGAGGGTTTCAATGTGCTAATCATGAAGACGCCTAAATCTTTTTCCTGGGTGGTGGTTCCTAATGTGAAACTCTGCATCGTGCAATCATAGCTTGGGTTGTTCTTTCCTAGGTGCATAACTGCACTTGTCCACATTAAATTTCACCTGCCATTTGAATGTCTAGTCTTCCAATTTATCAAGGCCCTCTTACAATTTCACAATCCTCTTGGGTTTTAACAACTGTGAATAATTACCATCATCTTTGTAAAAGGTTCAAGGTGCTGTGGCTAGGCCAAAAGGGAGAGCCTGAAACTGGGAATGTCTCTTAGGAACCACAAAGCAAAAGAAATACTGATGATCCGGATGAATAGGAATATGCAAGTGGGCTTTGAATAGATTGAGAGAGGTCAAAAGGTCGCCCTTCCTCACTGTTATTATGACTGATCTTAAGGTCTCTGTACGAAAATGGGGCACTCTTAAAAGCCCGATTCACATGCTTTAGATCCAGAACCGGGCTAAAAGATCCTTCTTTTTTGGAAACCATGAAATAAATGGAGTAACGACCAAGTTTGTGTGCGTCTGGAGCAGTGTTTCTCAACCTAGTCCTCTGGGACCCCCAGGCCAATTAGATTTTCAGGATATCCACAATGGATATGCATGAGATAGCAGTGCATGTAGATCTATCTCATGCAAATCCATTGTGGATATCCTGTAAACCTGACTGGCCTGTAGGTCCCACAGGACTGGGTTTAGAACCCCTGGTCTGTAGGTACCTCAACCACTGCCCCTAATTGTACCAGCCTCTTGAAGGTGTCCACCACTGCCTTTGCTTTGGTGGGAGCCTTGCAAGTGGACAAGATAAAAGCGTCCGAGACAGGTTGAGACAACTCTAGGGCGTTAACTCTCGTGAATAACTTCTAACACCCACCAAATGGAAGTAATCTGGACCCAAACAGAGTAAAAGATCTGCAGCCAACCTCCCACAGGAATCAACTCTGCCCGAGTCCCCTCGTTTCACTGGAACTTCTTGGAGCCTCCCTCAGGTCCTTCAGAATAGTCCCTACCCTCCTTCTCTCCCCTTGAAAAGGCTGACCCCTAGGAGGATAGTAAGAAGGGGAGTAAAGCGCAACACTCAAAACTTTCCAAATTTTTTTTGAAGTGACCCCTCGAAGAAGCCATAGATCTACTTTCTCTAGGTTTGTCCTCTGGCTACCTCAGGATCTTAGAATCTCCCAAGTTTTTAACCAAATTCTCCAGCATCTCCCCAAAAAAGGAGTTTTCCTTCGAAAGGAAGCTTACTATGCCGGGTCTTGTAAGCTACATCCACTGCCCAATTACACAGTCACAATAGACGCAGAGCTGAAACCACTGAAGTCATATTCTTAGCCGAGGCTCTCACCAGATCATAAAGTGGATCACTAGATATGTTGAACCCAAGTCCAGCTTAGCAGCCTCAGATAACACCCCAGAAGGGTCCTGATCCAACTCCGGCATACTCTGGGCCCACCTCAAACAGGCTCACGCCAGGTAAGCTCCACAAATAGAAGCTTGTAAGGCTAGAGCAGTGACCTCAAATGACTATTTATGGTCCTGGGCATCTTTCAGCACAGCACCACTCTCTACCGGAATTGCAGACTTCTTGGTAACCAGTGAAACCAGAGCATCGACCTTGGGAAGTCTGAGTAGGTCTTTTTCCTCAGGTGGAATAGGATACAGGCATGCCATAGATCTGCCTCCTTTCAATTCTGCCTCTAGGACTTCCCATTCAGCCTCTATCATTTCTTTAATGGCACTATGCAACAGGAAAGACTTCCGAGGTTTACGAATACTCTGCAACAGAGAATCTTCTAGGGAAGGCTCATTTCCCGAACACTCAGGAGGGATACTGAGAGCCTCTAAGGACTGAGCAATCAGCACCACCAATTCTTCCCGATGAAAAACCCTAACAATAGAAGGGTTCTTGCCTCGTAGAATTTCTCCTTCCTCTAATACTTCTCCAAAGGGCACCCCAGTGCCCTGACGGACTTTCTAGAGAATTCTCCGAAACTGCAGAAAGAACGGAACCGCGATCATCCTCAAAGTCATCCTGCACTTTGTGGCGTTTAGCAACCGGCTCAGAAGAATCCTTGACCGCAAGCACTAGTCCCTCTTTTTCTAAGTGCAGCAACACCAATAGGAGAACTTTGCACCAGGCTCTGCTTCATTCAGAAGGCCTGATGCAAAAGTAAAACAAATTCAGGCGAAAAAGGGATATCTGAAACATCAGAGAGCTCCTCCAAAACATCCTGCTGAGATTTTTAACCCCCCCTTCCCCCCAAGGAGCCTGGAGTTGTCAACTGCTCCTCCGAAGGTTCTCTTGGCTTACACTGAACTGCCTCTACAATGGCCATGTTTCCCACCGAAACCACAGGATTCTGTGGCCGAGGAGGGACTAACTTGCTACCGGAATTGCCCCCGATGCTTTTCCACCTGGCGATTTTAATCCTTCGAGAAAATCCTTAGCCGCACGGCTGTCAGCTTCACATGCGCGGCACAACTCGTCTGACGAAACCTGACTGCAGTGGCTGCCACATGATGTGCAAGCCGCCAGCATGACTGAAACCGTGGTTACAAAAACTCCCAGATTCAAAGAACTCCCCTCAGAGAGTCAAAGTCCAATGGAAAACATCTAGTCTCAGTGCTTTCTCAAGTCAGGAAAAACAGAACATGGCTCCGGTTACTCGCTTTTTTTTCTTTTACTCAAAATTTAAAGCTCCACAGCGCTCTGGAAAAAAATATCCACTGGGTCCCCTCCCAAACGTTGGGGAGGAAGAACAAACCACAAGGGGGTTTGTTCTTCCTCAGAGGATACCAAGGCAAAATAGGTGGAGGGGGGGGGACTGAGAAGGAGGGATACGGACCACCAAGCTGTGCACCCCAAAGCTCAAAGGAGCTGAAAGAACTGTCCCAATTCAGCAGTAGAGCTGCACACACTCCTTCCCTCATGAATGGATAGAGAAAATAAATCCTCTTCTTCATTTTTTTTAAACAGTCTCAGTGGAGTTCAGACTGCACAGAAGCTCATTGCTACCTGCTGGAGACCGAGAAATATTAAAGCTACCAGTTCTGAATGGATCCTTATAGTGTGACATCATTAAATCAGTGGTTCTCAACCTACATCTGCTATTGATGGGGCATAACGTATTTATTTATTTATTACAATTTCTTATATACCGCGCTATTTAGCATCAGTGCGGTTTACATTATAACTTAACGACCATAACAACAAGCTGTCAGGTTTACATCGAACAGGAGTATAAACTTGGAAAACAGGGTTAACTATATACATAATCTATTTACATTGGAAGGATAGATAAAAGTCAGATAATGCATGTAGGACTTTTAACTAAATTTTAACTTTTAACTAAACGTAGGCATCTTGACTGGACTGGAGGGACGATAAGGAAAACAAACATCTGTCAGGATGTTTTATTAAGCTGCTATTTTCACAGGGAAACAAATGAGTATTGGTTAAATAAATAAATAAATAGGAAGGAATCAGAGAGATAAGCCACCTGACTACCACCACACCAAAAGAGGCCAGAAAGAAAGGAAACCATTTGTCCACTTGTATGTTTTTTCCATTTGCATGTGTTT
This sequence comes from Ichthyophis bannanicus, assembly GCA_033557465.1. Taxonomy (NCBI): domain Eukaryota; kingdom Metazoa; phylum Chordata; class Amphibia; order Gymnophiona; family Ichthyophiidae; genus Ichthyophis; species Ichthyophis bannanicus. The sequence goes on from CM066036.1 coordinate 618,516,493, forward strand.
TTTTTTCCAGTTGGTAAGATTACTTATGATAACCTAACTAATTACATTTTGAAGAGGGGCAGATAGTTAGCTCGGAGAAAACAAACTTATGGAGGAGATGATCAGTGTGCTAAAACAACAACAGCTACAGTACTTACCAGCACATATTCTATAATATTTTTGAAGTTAAAAATAGCAAGTGCAAAATGTTGTTATCAGCAGATTAACAGAATAAAAGATTACCTGTTAAAACAACATCTGTAATTGTCAAAATAAATCCGCCCTCTTTCATATACAATAGGAGACTTTGAATGCTTTGTCCAAACCTTTTGAAACTTGGTACTTTCCTGAAAAATACAAAAAGTATGTTTTTTTTATTATTCAAAGTCTTAATTACTATACGATCCAACCACCTGGTTATTCTGTTTTTGTACAAGAAGCATAAAAGAATGCCTTGTTTCCTAATTCAGTGATTTCACAGCACATTTCCTGCAATATGGATAGTTTTTCAGTGTTAAAAATTAGGGACAAAAAATGAAATTTTACAAAAGCTTACCAGGCCAAAGTTTTTAGAGGACAGGGCAATTTTTGCCTTATACTATACTGGTGTATTTTCATTATCTTCTCCATGGTTCTTTTGTTCAATTGTTACCCTCTGCTCTTCTTTACACTCACTGACCCAAGCACTGTCCTTTGGACTTCCAACCTAAATTGGAACAAGGCCTAGGATCTATACCTTACTGGTTGAAATATAGCAAATCTAATCAAAATAAGGAATGCTTTATCTGGTCAGGCATCATAAGACTGCCAATACTGATGTGTTTTAATGGAGAAACTGGAGAATCATAAAATGACTTTTTAGCATGTTTTATGAAATAAAACTAAGTTACATGCAGCAGATGCTCTCCCTTGACAGAAGGATACAAGCCCTCGAATATAGGTAATGTTATTTCACAGAGCCTGGTACAGACCAGGCTTCCCCAGCTCAAATTCATCTGGAGCTTTTGAGAAGCTTCAATGTACATGTATCTGACTTTTGTTTGTTGCTGCTGTGTGGTACTTCCCTAATTCTTTACTATAGTATTGAGCAAAAGATAACTTCTCAGGGAGGTTGGCAGGTATGCGAGGACCTGCGTCCTGCTGTTCCCACAGAACTGCTGCGTAGAACTTGGTTTTCTCCAAGCATAAGCAGGATAGCAAGTTCTCACAGATGGGTCTCCCTATCTACAGGCTGCCTGCAACATAAAAAGGGGAAGATATTCACTCAGAAAGGTGCTGCAGTAGGCAAAACGAACACCAAACATTTCTTTGGTGGAAAGTAGCCTTATCAATCACATCAGGCTTTGATAAATTTTCTTAGGATGTAGGAGCCAGGCTTATATACAACAGGAATATTAATTTATTTATATGCACCTCCATCCATTCATGCAGCCTCAGCCCCTGGTCATCGCCCACCCCTGCATGCTAGCAGCCTCCTCTCAGCCTTAGCATCAGACCTATTCTCAAGCCCCAGCTCTTTTTTCCTATCCTCCCCCCCCCCTTATCAGCACCCAGCCCCCTTCTCCCAGGCGCAGCATTAGACCCCTTCTCCTACCACCATCCCAAAACATTTGTCTTTTCTCTGAACTCTAGCCCCTCTGTTAGTTGAGTCTCCCCTCTCCCATCATATCATTCTCCCAACACTAGCATCAGCCTTCTTCTCACAGCAGTATCAACTCCCTTCTGCCCCTCCACCATCTGCCAGCATGTCCCTTCTGACAACTCCAGCATCAGACCTTCTCCCATCTTTACCCTGTTTGCCTCTTCTCCCAGCATCAGTCCTATACCTCTACTTGCCCAGCACCTCTAGATTCACTGCGAAGGGGGAGCTCATTTTTCGCTATCACTATTCTGTCCTGCACCAGTTCTGGCTGCCTACATCGTACAGGAATCAAAAGCAGAGAAGGAGAAATTAGACCTTACCTGCTAATTGTCTTTCCTTGAGTTCTCTCCGGGCCAGTCCAGGTACAATTGGGTAGTCAACCTTCTCCAGCAGCTGAGGACTGAATACTGAAACTCTTGCTGACAGCCTATCCAGCTCCCCCTGGTGTCAGAGAGCCAGTCTTCTATTGTCAAAGCAGCGAAACTAAACTATCAACAACTACTCTAGATGTCCAAACCTATGCAGTATACCGCTAAGAAGCATCCTCTTAGGATTCAAAAACAAAACAAAACAAAAAGTTCCCATCTCCCTTCTCAGCACTGGAAACCCGTGAGCTAACCGCCTCTAATTGTACACTAATGGCAGTTTTCCTAGGCTCGGCCATTAATCGCAGACGCTCTGGGTGGGACCTGGACTGGCCCAGAGAGAACTCAAAGACAGACAATTAGTAGGTAAGGTCTAATTTCTCCTTCCTATTCGTCTCTCTGGGCCAGTCCAGGTACAGTTGGGTAGTACCAAAGCCGTACCTAAACTCGGGAGGAACTGCGAGCCCCGCCACAATGGCCGAGGCCCCAACTTTCGCGTCCCCTCTTGCCTGCACATCTAACCTATAATGCCTCACGAATGTATGAAGGGAAGACCATGTTGCCGCTCGACAGATATCCCCTGGCGGAATTAAGGCAAACTCAGCCCAAGACGCCGCCTGGGCTCTAGTAGAATGTGCTCTGAGCCCATCTAGAGGCGACTTACCTTTCGCTTCATAAGCCACTCCTATCGTCTGTTTCACCCAGCGGGCGACAGAAGCTTTGGTAGCCGCCTTTCCTTTACGAGGACCACTAAAAAGCACAAACAACCTATCCGATCTCCGAAACGACTCCATTTTCCTGAGATACGCATGCAACACGCGTCCCAAATCTAATTTTCTAAGTGAACGATCCACCTTACTGAACATGAGGAGGGATCTGCAAAAGCTGGAGGAATGGTCTGATGCTTAGCAATTGAGATTTAATGTGAAGAAGTGCAGTGTCATGCACTTGGGTAGCAGAAATCCAAAGGAAATGTACACAATAGGCCTCAACACCACTTTCTCTGCCGTGAACTGAATATACGGCTCCCTACACGAGAGCGCTTGCAAATCCGAAACCCTCCTAGCGGAACACAAAGCTACCAGAAAAGCCGTTTTCCAAGAGAACTCTGAGATTGTCGGCCACCTCTGACTCAAAAGGCAGTCCCGTTAAAGCCTCCAGCACCAAGTTCAAGTCCCAAGGAGGCACCACCAGCCGAACTGGCAGCCTAATATTTCTTGCTGCCCTAAGGAACCATTGAACATCCGGATGTGAAGCCCCCTGCACCCTCCCTCTGTAACAAGCAAGGGCCGCTAGCTGTACCTTAAGAGTGCTGAGAGCTAGCCCCTTTTCCAGGCCCTCCTGAAGGAAGGACAGAATATCTGGCAAGTTAGCGGAACAAGGCTGAACTCCACGCTCTGAACACCACGCCTCAAAAAGGTGCCACACGCAAACATACGCTAAGGAGGTCAATCTCCTTCGGGACTTCAACATAGTGACGATCACCGCCCCCGAGTATCCCTGGCGATGTAACCGTTCCCTCTCAAGAGCCAGGCGTAAGCAAGAACCGATCCAATTACGGCATCAACATCGGACCTTGGCTCAAGAGATTGATTCGCGAGGGCAGCCTCCATGGAGGCGCCACCAGAAGACACACCAGGTCTGCATACCAGGGCCGCCTGGGCCAATCCGGAGCAATGAGAATCATCATCCCCCTGTACCTCGATATTCTCCAAATGACCTGCCCCAGCAGGGGCCATGGAGGGAATACGTAAAGCAGCTCTCCCGCAGGCCAGGGTTGCACGAGACCGTCAAGACCTTCCGACATGTGTTCTCTGTGCCTGCTGTAAAACCGGGCCGCTTTGGTATTGTTCAGGCTAGCCATGAGATCCATGACCGGCTGGCCCCACGCACAGTAATCTCGTGAAAGACTGCCAAGTTCAGCTCCCATTCTCCGGGATCCAGAACATGGCGACTGAGATAGTCGGCCTGAATATTGTCCTTTCCTGCTACATGAGCTGCCGAGAGCGCTATGAGATGGACTTCCACCCACTGCATCAACATTTGACACTCCTCCAGCATCGCTGCACTGCCCGTGCCCCCTTGCTTGTTGATGTAGGCAACAGCCACTAGATTGTCAGAAAAAACTCGCACCGCTTGACCTTCGATGAGACCAACAAAATCCAGCAGGGCGAAAAGCACTGCCCTCAGCTCTAATTGATTGATCAACCAACTGCTCTCTTCTGCAGACCAGGTCCCCTGCATTACCTGGGACAGACAATGAGCCCCCAAAAACGGAAAGACTGGCATCTGTCGTGACCAACATCCACTCCGGAAGCTCCAGAGGAACTCCTGCCTGCAGATGCGCCGGGACCAACCACCACTGCAGACTGTTGCGTACCTCTTCCGGGCATAGCAGCCTCTGAGACAGAGGATGATCCTGCAGAGACCATCTGGAAAGCAATGCTTGCTGAAGCGGACGCATGTGAGATCTGGCCCAGAGTACCAGGTCCAATGTTGCCACCATTGAACCCAACAACTGTAAATAACTCCAGGCCATCGGAACCCTCAGACACATGAACGCCGCTACCTGAGTCAAAATCTTCTGCACCCTGTCCGGAGGAAGGTACACTGACCCTATTTCCGTGTCGAACAAGGCCCTGAGATACGTCAAGCGTTGCAACGGTTGTGACTGACTCTTTGCCCGGTTGATGACCCAAACTAGCTGTTCCAGGAACTGCACCACCCGAGAGGTTGCTGCAATTGATTCCGCTGGAGACCCTGCTCAGATCAGCCAATCGTCCAGGTAGGGATGCACCTGAATCCCTTCCTTCCGGAGCGCCACCGCCACCTTGGTGAAAGTTTGAGGCGCTGTAGCTAGTCCGAACGGCAACACTCAGAACTGAAAATGACCCATGGGAACTGCAAAGCGCAGAAACTTTTGATGCTCCCGCCTGATTGGAATGTGCAGGTAGGCCTCTGTTAGATCTATGGACGAAAGCACCTCCCCCGGCTTCACGGCCCTGATCACCGATCTTAGAGTTTCCATCCAAAAATGAGGAACCCTCAAGCAGCGGTTTACGTGCTTGAGATCCAGAATTGGCCGAAAAGACCCTTCTTTCTTGGGCACCACAAAATAAACCGAGTATCGACCTAAGCCGAACTGGTCTTGAGGTACTTGCACAACCGCTTGAAGCCGTACCAAGCGCTGCAGCATATCGCTGACCGCTGCCCTTTTTGCCTGAGAACCGCATGGGGACAGTACAAAGGCTTCCAGCAGCAGAAGAGCGAACTCTAACGCATACCCCTCGCGGATGATCTCCAGCACCCACTGATCTGTGGTGATGGCGGCCCAGACGGAGAGAAACCCCTGCAAACGTCCCCCTACCGGAATCTCTGCCTGGAACAGCCTCCCTTCATTGTGGCTTCATAGAAGAGCTCTGCTGGGCGTTAAAATAGCCTCTGCCGAACCCTCTGGCTCCTCGAAAGGACTGCCCCCCTGGACACAAACCGGCCTCTCTGATACAGGGCAAACCGAGATCCACGGAACCTACGAAACTCTTGACCTCGCTGCATCGAAGCCATCTTTGCAGTTCTAAGCCGGTCCTCGGGAAAACGACCCCCTTTGGAATCGCCCAAATCTTTCACAATTTTCTCCAACGCCTCCCCAAAGAGCAGCTTGCCTTTGTATGGAAGCTTACTGGAGGCGAGATTTAGAAGACGTATCCGCCGCCCAATTTCTCAGCCAGAGAAAACGTCTAGCTGCAATTACTGACGCCATGGACTTAGCAGATATCCTTACCAAATCATAGAAGGCGTCCGCCAGATAAGATGCCGCTGATTCCAGCTTCGCCCCTTCCGAGGAAGACTCCTCCTGCTTGTCCGCAACCGGTTCTGCTTGCAACCAATGGATAGAAGCCCTGGACACATAGGCCCCACAAACAGAAGCCTGTAAAGCTAGAGCACTGGAATCAAAGGCCTGTTTCACAAGCGCCTCTAACCTACGATCCTGAAGATCCTTAAGGGCTGCACCCCCGTCTACCGGAATTGTCGTCTTCTTGGTGACCGTTGACACTAGTGCATCCACCTTAGGCATCCTCAATTCCTTCTCCTCCTGAGGAATGGGGTAAAGGCATGCAATGGCTCCCCCCCCCCTCAGTGTAGCTTCGGGGCATTCCCACTCTGATTCAATCATTTGCTTAATAACTCTGTGTACTGGAAATCAGCGTTGTTCAGACTTAAACCCCTGTAACAAGGGATCCTCTAGGGGCTCCTGTTGCACTGCCAGGAGCACTATATTCAACGCTGCGAGGGATTGAGCGATCAAAGCCCCCAGCTCCTCTTTACGAAATACCCTGAAGACATTCGTATCGTTACCTGGCCCAATCTCTCCTTCTTCCAACTCCCCTGGCCAAGAATCCAAACTTGCATCAGAAAGAAGCTCCCCTTCTTCTGCCATTTGAGGAATAGAGACCTGCGGCCCGAAGCCATCAAAGCCTGTCTCCACCTCTGAGCCTTTAGCAGACACCCCCTCCCCAGGGTCTGCCATCTTAGACTCCAGCTTATTTAAATCCACCTGGCAAGGTGCAGCCTGGGTCTCTAAGGACTGCGCCATTTTTAACACATAAGCTTTACACATTTCTAAAATAAAATCAGCCGAAAACAGAGAATCCAAACTTCCCTGTACCCCAGATGATAACTTCTGGTCTGGCCCCTCCACCGGAGACGCTTTATGAGACTTCGATTTTTTTTTACCCGACTGATGCTTAAGTGCGGGAGAAATGGCAGGGTCAGGTAAAATGGCCGCCGTTCCCACCTTTAGCAATGAGCCTTGAGGCCTCTCTCCAAGCTCCTCAGACCATTTCTGCTCCATAACTGTGCCCACTACGTTTGTTTCAAACCAAACACAACCAACTCAGAATTCAACCAAAACCGGCAGAAAACCCCGCGATCGGCAGAGAACCGCCGCTGATAAACTCGTCGAGCCCAGCCCGGCATGCACGACACCGGACTGCGCGAACCCCAAAATAGTTCTAATCCAAGCTGTTAGGGCTAAAAAGAAAAAAAAATCACAGTGTCGATCATCGACCCCCCACCAAGCAAACTAAACCGCTGCCATGTCAGATCCTACCTGAAACGATCACACTGAAACTGCTACGCTCCGGTCCCCGGTGCTAGTGGGCCACAGAAACTGAGGCGATCAGCAGAAGGGAAGAGAATTCTGGGGCTCACAGTTCCTTTCCCAAACTGCCCTTATAGAATGGATCCTCACATGAGGCAGGCTCTGCCCCTATGCTGTCTCAGGCAGCTGAGGACCGTTGCTTCACAGTATCCTCTTTTTTTTTTTTCTTTCCCAAGGATCATTTCCCTTGACTTACTGCCCTGCTAGAGCAAATGAACCAAGTCCAATTTCCTCTCTCTTTTTTTTTTTTTACTAGCCTGACTATTTCAAACTCGTCTCTCCCGGGAGCCTGTCAGTCACACGTCCTTACAGCTGCTGAGGACTGAAAGACTGGCTCCCTGACACCAGGGGGAGCTGGATAGGCTGTCAGCAAGAGTTTCACTATTCAGTCCTCAGCTGCTGGAGGAGGTTGACTACCCAACTGTACCTGGACTGGCCCGGAGAGACGAATAGGAACTACTTCCTATTTCTCGCATAACACAGGAAGTAGCTGGTCTGCGATTTCAACTATTTCAGTGGTGCCAGTGGCCAGAACCGGTGCAGGATAATCAGAGTACTGGCAGGGAAAAAACAAGATCTTGCTGTTCTGCGATGAATTCAGAGGTACTGTCGGAGCTCCCCCGTGTGGCCAGGCAGTTGCCTAGCAGTGTGAGAGGGCTCCGATCGTCCTTTGTATAAAAAGTTAGCCCAATAGCATGTAGTTGTGTCTTAAATAGATTAGAGCCAAGATCAAAGGTCGCAGGAAATTTCTTTTATTCAAGAAATAAGATTTTCCCAACCAAATTAAATTCTTTGGCAAGAATGTTAAAGACTACAAAACATAAAGTTCAGGATACTTCTCCAGTCATAAACGTAAGCCTGGTTAAACAGTCTTTGGCTTGGCTTAGTTTAAACACACCTTTTCCACAAGTAAAAATCCTTTACAACAGCAGTCTGTTCTCCGGTCCCCAGGAGGCAGTACAATACTTCACTGTTCGTTTCACAGCTGGTATAGCATAACATTCCCTTGTCCACGAACAGACTTTAAAATTCAGTAGTATTTCTTCAAGATACAATTTATACTTTTAGCTCCTTTCTGGCTTCGTTAACCATGCAGCTTTATCAGCCAAGCAGTCATTGATCAGCCTAGCTAAAAGTTTATGGGCTTTTGCATAGAATGTCCTTATTAGGAACTCCTGGGTTTTTTCCTCCAGTTACTAAAACCCTATTCAGTTCCTTATTCTTCTTTGGCACAGATAGCACATTAAATTTCCATATCTGAAACCCCACTTTCATAAAAAGTGTCTCCTAGCTCCATTTCTTCCTCACTGGGCTCTTTCAGATATTTGTTCTCCTCAGCGTCTGCCTGAGGAGCCTTTACACGCTGTAAAGTTTTCAACACTTGTTCCCAATTATGCTTCTCAGTACGTGAGCTAGTGGGGGAAGGGCAGGAAAAGGTTTCCCTATTTAAAAGCTTCTTTAAGGTTTGTAAAGGGCTCACCTTGCCAGTAGTGTGTTGTCCTCCTGTAGGCCCCTTATACTGAGAAGGGCCAGACCAGGGGCTTCTGGAAAATATCTCCTCCTCAGACAAATCTTCCTCCGAGCTCTCCTCTGGCCTTCTCACCTCTCTGTTCCTGTCCTTGGTCAGCTTCCTTCGTCCCAGTGGCGCTGCCACAACTCTGCTTGTCTCAGTGCCTCTGTGTCTGCCTTCAATCTCATCCTCCTTCTCAGCTCGTGTCTGTTTCTCCTTCCATGCCCATCTCTATGCATTCCCTTCCTGTGTCTCCGTCTGTGCAATCCGTTTGTGAGTGAAACTTCCCTGCCTAAATGTTTGGGGCTGTCCTATGGCTCTTGACTCCGCCCCCAAACCACTCCCATCTCCTCCCTCGGTCTCCATGGGAACTGGGTGTGTCTCTGGCCCTGCACTCCTCTGCAGGAGATCTTTGGCTTTACTTTGGGTGTTAACCCTTCCTGTGCCTGCAGTTTCTTTGGGTTTAGAAAAAAAAAGACTGTTTCCCCTTTCTTTTCCTGCACTCTGAGCCTGCTTCTCCACCACAGTACCAGATAGATGCTGGTACCTGCTGATGCTAGGGCATAATCCATGCCCCTTAGACTGTATTTTTGATATATTGAGCAACAGCCTCTAATATTTATACCTGCGAAATTCTGTACAAAAGATTTGAAAATTCTTCATTGTTCACTTAGAATTTGTTTGTATTGAATTCTCCCCGTCATAAAGGCCCAACTCCTCCCTGCCCAACACCTGACACCCCCTTTCTAGCTCTCCCAGCACAGTACCCTAAATTCCCTTCTTGTATATTTTCTTGCTAAAAATAAAAGTTTAAATTACGAGTGATCAATGTGTGATTAAAATATACCAAAAATCAATGCATAACATCTGTTGTCAATTCAGGCAAATATTTATTTACCCTGCATATCTCAAATATATTGTACCTTGCAATCAAGATTTTCATGCTTAAGTACAAAGAGCAATAAAATTACCTGACAGACTAGTTTTCTGAGGAAGACCATGTTTCTTCTGTGGACAGCACCAGCGCAGTTTACAGAACAACCATAAGACCTTGTGGTGAGATAAAAGCAAATATTGCTTCTTTTTCCAGAATATATTCTTTCTGTTGACCTTTTCACTAATGGATTTGAATCCAAGTTCATATTTGCTGTGAGTGCCTAAAATACCTGAATAAGAATCTTTCAATCACTCTCTGCTTGAAAACTGTAACAAAAGAAGTCAATAGTTGTGGACATCACATCGCAATGACAGTAATGGAAGAATTCACAGGACCACTTCTCAACCCTGAAAAGCAAACATGAGAAATTATTATCAGATAACAAGCAAAAAAAGAAGTCCAGAGACATTTGTATGAGCATTTTTTCTAAAAAAAAAAAAAAAAGATGAATTGTAAAACACATTTATGAAAGTTAGTTTGTGTCTAGTCCCACCATCACTACTGCTCAGGGAATTTATTGGAGGGGTAGGGTGGGGTGCAACCAACTGGGAACTTGAGGGGCCCTGCATTGCCATAGTAGCCCTACCCTCCAACATTTAACATCACTGACTGTTCCTTGGAAAGTCCAGTGGAACAGGAGATGCTATGGCCTGTGACAAAGATACAATTTTGGTTTGGTGTATTCATTTAACATAGCCCAATTCATGACATCATCATGGTGGCTTACAATAGAAACAATAAGAAGCTGTAGAAAACACACTAAGAATACAAAACATGACAGACACAAGAGGTAGGGGAAAGTTACAATCCAAAAATTTAAGAAAACCAAATGCAACAAGTGAGAAAGAGAAATCAACCCACACATGCTCCTCTGACACCCAATAAATAAAATTTAATAATATAAAATATTTTGCCCCAATAATGTTATATTTTAAGTAAAACCTTATGTAGTCCCAAACTAAACAAACATGGTGGAAAACCAGCAATGTGTATAGCCAGGGGCAGCAGATTATTTAATTTGACATCCTACAACTATATATTTTGAATAAGAAACCAGTTTTTCAATCTTAATTTAAATTTATGATAGTTCTTCACATCTGCTTCTCTTGCTTGTCAGTGTCTCAAGGCAGGTGAACTGTTCCAGGCCCCTTTCCCTGGTGGTCATTCTTGCCTCTAGGACATAAGCACAGTCCAGAACTAAAAGCAGAGCTTATAAGCCTTCACAGGTCAAAGAAGGTATTGTCTTCATCTTGACACAAAGTCAGAGACTAAGGGGGTGGGGGGTGAGAAGGTGAAGAGGAAGAGGGGAAACTGAGAGATGACTACCCATTTTAAAATATGTAGAAAAGTACACACAAACGATGTCCTCAGTTGCAGTTATCAGAGAATGGCAATGTGCTAAAGACTGGGCCTATTGGCCCTATGTTCCTGCTGGCTCTGCATAATGGTACAAGGAACTGTGGAAAATCTCAAAGGATGAGGACACGTTCCTCACATTCACCTCAGTGGCTTCTTAGATTTTGGGATTGCTCTTAGATCTGAAAAAAGTCGAGGACTGAAGTAACAGATTATATAAGAACCTTCATGCATGTTGTTGAAATGCCTTTGCACTGTGACCAAGTTTACTCATTAATTTATGAGGAAGAAGTCTGCTGACTTTGGGTGAGTTGAGGACCTTTGTTGAGGAGAAGGGAGCAATTTGTACTGCATTTTACTGACAGACTCTTTTATTAGTTAAGTCCTGAATGGTACATTAACAACATTACAGTAAGTATCTAATACCAGAGCCAAAACCAGCAAATAATTAAAGTCGAAATGTACTTGAATCTGTCCAATAGGGAAAGTTATAAAGAACGAACAAATAATACCTAGGTGTAACAAGAAAGGCATTGATCTCTAAACCACCATCCATCATGATTTATTCATAGTGACAAATATGAAGAGATTTTAATCAGGCCTGTTCCTATATTCTATCCACATGCAATATACAGCAAAAACTACTTTAATTCGTTCTCGTCTGAACACAAACCGTGTTTCTTTTTAAATCAGCCTTAATAAAGTGTAACAATTATAGTGCTCTTCCTTTACTGAAAAACTACCCAAATTCTAGCTGTGTATGCTATATTCCCGATGGGGGTGACGGTGGCAAATGTTTTCTTTCCAGATACATGCTCCATCATCAACATCATCACAGCCTAATTGAAAGCCATTGATTTTACGGCGATACCGAACGTAGCCTAGTTCCGGGGCGCAAGCGGATATCCTATACCACAGTCAGCTGATTGGCTGGCCTATGGGGCACCCGCCTTCTCCTGAGCGCGCGTTCACACGAATTTGTAGTGGCCTAGTGGGTCACCTGAATCAACTTTTTTTCGTGGTTTGCTTTTGCTGAGATGGTGGTGGTAGCGGGCATAAACGACGGAAGTTGCTCCAGGTAAGCCGCGACGATAACCGTCTGTAAAGTACGCTTTTCAGTGTGAGGTACGCACTCGATGGTAATGCTTCTTTCCATTCAGGAAACGCTCCTTTGTTAATGTTGGCCTGAGGTTGGGCCTAGAAAGGGGCTGTTGTGCTCCAGCGCCTGGAACTCCGCCCCTTCAGAACAGGATTGGCTGCTGAAGTGACGAAAGACTTGTTTCTCTCTCTCCCCCGTTACCAATGATGGACTGTTTCTATTAGTATCAGATGTATAACTAATGTATATAAACGATAAAACCAAACGCTTCAAATAATATGAGAATTCGAAAATTTGAACTCGATGCAGTTTATCATTCAACAGCGAAGACAGAAGAGTTTAATTAATCGACATGTAAACACCCTGCTTTTCTTCTAAGTTGTCTGTCGTTAATCAGCAGACCTGTGCCTGTGGGAGTAGAGCCGCTTATGGCGTTCTCGCGCAACATCTTTTCGTTCTTTTTTTAGTTTAGCTATTGCTCATCCTTTTTTCCGTGTTTGACTGGTGGACTAAACTGCCAGTCTTTTTGTTAAAGAGAAATAATTATTTTGTGTTGTGCTCCTGTTATAGCAAACGCTGTGAAAAGCTCTTATTCAATCACTCACCCACAGAAGGAAAACTCACAGACAGGCTGGAATGCAAACAGGATCTTTAATGTGCACACAGGATCAGACAGAGAGCCGGTTCCCTCCAACAAAAAAAGTCTGAGCCCCGAGGGATGTCCTTCAATGCCTTAAATACAGTATAATTTCAAACTCATTCTATAATCCCATTTGACACAGGTATTTCCTGTCCACCAATCAGCAGCCCCTGGGGAAGGTACCTGGGTGACCTGTCCAAACCGGTGTGCTCTGGTCTGTTGGTTTCTGGGCTAGGGGATACTGTGCTCAGACCTGGAGTGGGGGAAGGGTGTCTACTGAAATCTCAATGCCTTCTCTTAGCAGGCTGATTACCTCATGGCTTGGGGGAAGGGTCAGGCTGATAAGAGCCTCATGGCTGCCTCATTCCCCCCTTTTTAAGTGAGACCTCAACCGCTAGAGGCGGTTGAGGGCTGTATTACTGGAGGCAAGCCGCAGAGGGGTGTATTGGATCAGGGCCATGACAGTGGTAATCGCCTTGCGTTCTACCAGGGTATCAAGGGTGGTGGTAATGAAGCGGCAAAGAATGGGGATACAACGTGGCAGAATGGCACATAGCAGTAAATAAAAAAGAACCCCTACCACTGGGATTTTTAGTCCCCCTGGCCAACTGAACCACTTCATAAACACCCAGGACCCATGGACGGGTCAGTAATATGATTAACTAGATCACTTAGATCTTGGATAGAGTGTTCAATGGAAACACTTGCATCAGTGAGTTTAAAACAACACATACCCTATACCCTCTATAGCAACTCCTGCACAAACGTTTTTGTTCCGTGTGCAAAAGTTGCTGTTCTGACTGTAAAAGGTTGCAGGGCCTGCAGAGGCCTCTTTCCTTTGGGACAAAGGAGGGCCGTGTGCAAAAAGTCTGCAGAGGCTTCTTTCCTTTGGGGCAAAGGCTCTTTCCCTGGGATCCACCCTTATCAGCATATTAATGGCTTTTATTCTTGCTAGTGTTGAGTCATTCTGGCTGCACCCTGCCATTCCCTTTGCTTCATTAAACACTGGCATTGTAGTCTTCAGGGCATATGAGTACTTTGTATCACCAGCTTTGTTTGGCCTGTTTAACTTGTCCAGACTTGCCCATCTTGCTCAGGCCTGTTTAACCTGTTCAGGCCTGGCATGTCTTTTCTTGTGCTGTGTCCATTTTCTGTGCACTTTCAGGCCTGACCTGTTTCTTAGCTGGGTCCATTCTCTGTGCACTTCTGTTCAGAGTATGGTTTCCCCTGGCTTTACTCTTGTTGTGCTGGGCTCTGGGTACTCACTTTCTTAGCCCACATGCTTTTTCCGTGCCATCATAATGTATTACAGCCTCAGGCAAGGATGCAGCCATACTAGACATACCTATCAGCCAATTTCCCTTCATTCCCAATTTTTCTTTTTCTTTTCTTGTTTATGGGGCAAAGGTAATCCCACTAAGGGCAATGAACAACAACCATTTGAGACAGATAGAGGTCATCAGAAAAGCAGCTTCTGGTACTGTTCCCTAGAGACAACATACATTGTAACATTTTCTTGCAGCAACTCAATGATGTTGAAAGCACATAACATGAAAGCATGTCAAAAGCAGCAGTGCTTAATAATGTGATAAAGAAAGCTCTGAGAATATTACAGCAAAACTTGAGCTGGTGTGGGTATTGCAGTTGCTGAAGCCGAAATGGCTTGTATATTTCAGTTACTTTCTAAGAAAACAATATTAAAAGGATAACAATACAATTATTCACAAAAGTCCCCAAAACCCCCCAATTAGTCCAATAGTCCTCTTCCCATTCTCAGACAATGTGGTCCTGCCTCTCAGCAGCTCCCCAGGACCTCGCAGTGTGCTTCACCATTCTCTGAAGTTTAAGTTCTGTTTCTTTCAAAATTTGAACCTCTCATTCTCATAGGCAGATATCTTGGCCCCTTTTTCAATGTGACACACTGATCCAGATAGGGACTCCTTCACACATTTCAGCGGTGGTCAGCTCTGAGTTCTCGGGATGGTCTGCTCCATCTGGACCCCGGCCACTTCCCTCTGATGGACTCTCTGGATTGCAACTGGTGACATGGCTCCAGGCCTTTATTCAGAAAAGCAGCACCAATATTGAATGAAAAAAAAAAAACTAAATATGCTGGATTAGATTTCACAATGAAATAAACTTAACTTCCTCCACATTTACCAAGATCACATCCTACAAATATTGCTGTTTAAACTTTCAATGGTCTATCAGTAACTATCTCGTATGGTGTAAATTATTTCTGGCAGTTTGATTAACTTCTTGTCTCTTTGTCACTGGAGATTCACTTGCTGGTAGTGAACATTCCATTATGCCCTTGACTGACCTTCACATGTTTACAGATCAGACAAGTTCCACACACGTGTTCTGCAATTTTTGGCGAGTTTTTTTTTTTTTTTTTTTTTTAGAATTATACCAATTTGGGGGCGGAGCCTGATGTCCAGCGGGTTAGACGCTTTGCGCTGAAGCTCCCGAGGGGCCTACTCAGAATCCTGACTTAATACCTACATTAACTTAATATTTTGCTCCGAACTTACCGGGGTGCCTCGGGGGAGATGGCGGCCCATAAACCAGCGCGCTTAGACTTCGGATCTCCCTCTTCTTCACACGGAAAACGTTCCAAGACAGAGCTGCCTTCCCCACAAAAGATGGTGCCATTTCGGGATAACCCCGAAATGCAACAGGAGATCTTGGAGGAAATACGTGGTGTGAAGGAACTGGTGCAGTCCAACGGAGAAGCGCTCCGAGCCATGAGAGAAGATTTTGGTGTACTTCAAGATCGTTTTGAAGGTCTTTCATTACGGCAGGACAATATGGCGGGGGTCCTCGACTCGCACGTGGTGCGCTTGGTGAAACTGGATGAGGCTGAGCGTCAGATACAGAATCTACAAAAAGAGTTAGAGGATAGTAATAATCGCGCCCGTCGCAACAATGTAAGGCTCATTGGTGTACCGGAGGGCGCGGAAGCAGGAGATATGAGAGAATTCCTGGTCAAAACTCTTCCCTCCTTGCTGAAGATTACTTTTCACAGAGATCTGGAAATTGACCGAGCACATCGTGTTCCTACCAGCATGGCGCTCAATCGGTCGACCCCCCGGCCCATCATTTTTCGTCTACTGAGATATCAGCAAGTTGAGCAAATTCTAAATGCTGCCCGGGCGAATCGTCATTTGGAGTTTGAAAATCATAAAGTCTCCTTCTTCCCTGACTTGGCTAAGCCCACAGCTGACCGTCGGAAGAGACTCCTTGCTTTTCGACCTAGACTTCAACAATTACAGGCTCGTTTCGGCATCTTATATCCCGCGAAGCTCAGAGTGACTCTCCATAACCAAACTCGTACCTTCGAAGATCCTGATCTGCTAGCAACATTTCTAGCTTCTAAAGAAGCAGACCAGATGCGCTAATCCAACAGCTTGGATGGAATCCGCTGGAACGGTCCGCCATTTTGAATGGCCCGATGTGGTGATCGCTGCCTGAAACGGAGACTGCCTGGACTTTTCTTTCTCTTTATATATACCTTGTTGGTCTCCTTTCTTTCCACGATGAGATCCTTGGTTAGTCTCGGAGCCTGTATAGCATTGTAGGATTTATGTTTCAATTCTGGCCTTCTCTGGGGTTTCTCCCCGCAGACATCAGGCCGCCAGTAATTTCTGGGGTTTTGCTTCTTCTCTAAGGCACTCCGGTGCTTATTTTGTTATAAGGGGCGCTTCATGGTTTCCTTAGTTTAATTTCTATCATGTTGTTTCTGCAGTCATTTACTGGTACTATGAGCGACATTGTGTACCTCTGTGTGCTATTATGTTTCTTTTTCAGATTGTTTAACTATTTGGCATGGCTTCATGTACGTTATCATTACTGACTGTAAAAGGCATCATTAGTCCATTCCAAAGAAGGACAATCCCTAGCTCTCTTAATCATGATTATTCTGAGTTAGTATGTTTTCAGGAGGCTCATTTACTGGGCATAGCTATTTCCTATCTCCTTCATTACGATATACTGAAATTGGCTTCCATCTGAACCTCAATGATTGGTGGAATTATGTCCATTTTACTGTAATTATGAGCAACTACCTCGTATGTCAATCTCTTCCACTCAAGCCCTTCATTGCTTGTTTAAAAGGAAGGTGTTTCATGATTATGTTCTAACTGCTAACTGCTCTCCTTTGGCTGTTTACTTTTGTATACATCTCTGTCACAGGATCAGCCTGTATCATCAATACCATTTTTGCTTGTTTGCTGTACAATAACTGATGTGTGTAAGCGCTTATGTGATGACTCTTATTAGCTTAGAGAAGAAGCATAGGGTGGGGGGTAATAGGGGTTGTTTTCCTTATTGTATGTGTGTATTTGTATCTTTTGGTGTGTTGTTACTTTTGTTTGTTGTAAAATGAAAATAAACGTCTTAAAAAAAAAGAATTATACCAATTTGTTTGTGATAATTTGTAGAATTATACCAATTTTGTGAGAATTTGTCATCAATTTATCCCCCTTTGCCCATGCATGCCTGGCCAGGACATACAGAGGCAAAAAGCATCTGGAAGTACCACATGGCCAGTGTGGGTGTTCCAAAGCTTATCAGGGTGCAAGGTGCACCCAGCCTGTCTCCAGGTGTCTGTTTCTAATTGTTGAGTATGTCGGGACTTAGATGAATTTCTAAATTGAAAATTCTGGAGACGGCATAGTTGATATTCATTAAGCAGATACATCACTTTAAATTACCTTCATCAATTTAATTTCCATCAGAATCCTTCCTCTTAATATCCTACTTCATCCCTCACCATACTTTTTATCACTTGCATCATTCCACCAACTATATACCTAAGTCCTTTTTTGAATTATACCAATTTTTTTATAAATTGTTCACTTCCAGTATGCTAATGGACATGAAGCTTTTAAATAAAGTTAATCAACAAATTAATCAACAAATCAATCTTTGGCTTTAAAAATATAAAAGCTTCAAAAATCATGGATGTTCTCTAATCATAAGTACCTAGTGTTTTTGGGAATTGATACATAAATATTTGCTGATTCCCATGATAGTTCAGGCAGGCTTTATGAAGCTGTCCCAGTGACCCCAAGCCAGTCAAGTTTTCAAGTCATCCAGAATGAAAATGCATGATATGTCAGCATACATTGCTGACCCATTATATACAAATTCATATTAGTTGTGGATATCCTGTGGGTTCACCAGGGCAGCCTCCGGAAGTATTGGACTAAACCTTAAATATATGACTGACAATGCAGCTGAAATACTGAATTTCTCATGCTCTGGAAGAATGTGACATCAGACATATTGGGATCCCCTACGTCATTGCATTGCGAGCTGAAAAGCAGTTTGTTTGTTTTTTATCCCTAGGTTGAACTCAGTTAGTAAATCAACAGCTGTTCAATGTTACCAAAATTGTGCACACTCCAGGGGTGACTCAGCATGCAATGTTCCTAAATGGGTTAGTTGTGTACATACTATGACAGAAATTAACTTCATACCTAAGCCAAGGGATGCTGGAGATTATTATACACACCAGCATTATTTGTGCAGTGTGCACTGTATGGATCCGTGTGAATCAGTGCTAAAGGGAAGTGCACACGAGGAGTGGGGCAGCATTATCAGTGCATTATTAACTTCAAGTGTGAATTAGTGTGAACGGTGTACTGCACAGTACATGCCTTTCAGCAGTGCTAATTCTGCATTTTATCTTTCTATTTTGAAATTGCCAATGATCAGTGTATTCACCCTGAACCAAAACATACCTGAACATCAGAACAAGCTACAGTGCATACTTGAACTAGTCCAGATGTTCTCATCAGAAATCATGAGTTAATGTACTGCTACCAGTATATTTGGTAACAAAGTGCAAATGTATAAACTAAAGTAATACAGCAATATGGAATACTAAAATCATTTTAAGGTATCATTGTAGTATCAGAAAAGTGAATACAGTTGATCAAGGCAGTTTAATGTACCTAGCAGGAAAGAATGCAATAATCAAAACAGCATTTACTGTCTGCAGAATAAAATGTCAATGATGGCATATCATGCAGAAGTATTATTTGTTTAATTTTGTATGTGCAGTCAAAACCGAATATATGTACCAGAGATAAAATTAAGATGGACCACCCCCTCATTCACTCAGGATTTAAATCACTCTCAAGTTGTAATCTGGTAATCACTGGCTCAGAATGCCACACTGTCCTGTCAGAGCTCCCAACCTCTACCTTGAAGGTCAAAGTAAAACAAAAACAGTTTCCTTAGTTTTATGCCTTGCTTGTTTGATCTAGCATTCAGGGGCACTTGGCAATGAACAGCCAGCAATGAAAGAAAAACAATATTTACTGTAGATTAAAACATTTAAACACAAGACTATTAGTCTTTTAAGTATAGCAGCTAGCAGCCTATCTGATTGGAATAAGTAGATTTTCTTGATAAATTTCACTAAACCCTCCTCCCTGGGTAGTTCTGAAAAGTAACTTGCTTTAACAATATCTTGGGAAAAACAGGGACCTTTAAAGTAAAAAAAGTCTTTATTTCTTCATAATCTTATAAGGATTTTCTCTCCCCCTTTTTAAGTTCTAACAAGCGTGTTGCAGCTAATTTTCACACATCAGCTTTGCCCTACAGATATTGCTAACAGTAATTTGACAGTCCTTCTTCAGCCTTACACAGTCAAGATGCTGCTCAGACATTTGAGGATGCTCAAAGGAGGCACCCCCCATGGTTCCAGAAGCTTAAAACTCTACAATCTAAATTGATGACAAGAGGATTGTTTGGAGGCTAGGTGTGGCTAGGTGAATGGGGGTTCTTTGTCCTCTTTAATGGGTTTCAGGAGTACAGTGCCATTTGTTTGCTAGGAAAAAGACTCCTAGATGATTTTTCTTTTGTCCTCTCTAATGGGCTGTTCCATTTATCTGCTAGAAGAAGAACTCCTCCCTGATCTTTCTGCAGCCATGCAAACAGTTTCACTCCCAGTTTCATTCCCAGTGTCTTTCTGTAGTTATGCAAACTGTTTCAAGTAGCCCATCTCAGCAGTTTCAACTACCCCTTACTTACTGCTGAGAGGTATGATCAAAATTTGGTTCTTTGGCTATTGATTATGCAAGAAACATAGTAATGAAACTGGAATGCATTAAATAAAGCAATTGTCTTCCTTCACTTCTATACTAGTACAACAGTCTATATACAGTAATCCCTGCTCCCCTTTACCTACAGGAGAGTCCCCCTATTTCCCTTTTATTTACAGGGAACAGTCCCTTTCCTCTTTATAGAGGTTAGAGGAGAAGCTATGGGTTTGGGGCCGGATTCAGTCCCTTTTTCATTATCTACACCCTTCTTGGATTTCCTTTTAAAACATTTTCTACACTGTCCCTTTTCCTATAGTCTGTGTAGACCTGGTGTTTTTCACTGTTTGGGGACATAGGGGCAATTTGTTAATAACTTCACCTTTTACTGATAAGAGTATCAAAATCAATCCTGAAATATAAAGACCTAATGTCTGGACAAAACCTTTCTTTCCCTAATGTCACAACTAAACACAGAGACACTAAAGGTTTTTACATAACAGCACATTTACTATATGGGCCAGCCATGAATCTATATAGGGAAGCTGGTCCGGATACTCCCCCACCACAATTTAGCCTCCAGACCCCATGCTCTAATCACAATTTACAGTGCAAATCTTGTAATCCCAATTCTAGGAATGCAATGCTCAGTGTAAATTTTCTAATCTCACTTCTGGGAATACAATATACAATATAATCCAGGTAACAGGCAGAGTTTGGTTGCACAAAACACACAGGACCACAAAGGGAAAAAGAAAGAGGGAAAACAGAAAACAGAGACGTCTCAGCAGCGAATACTCATACACTCTCTTTCCTCAGTAGCAGCTGTTACAAATACACATTACATACACACACACATACTCTCTAGCTGTACCATAGGATTTAACTTTTACCATGTGGATAATAGTAATATGAGAAATATAGCTAGCTATTTTTCTAATGTCCACTAGATGGAGCTATAGGAGCACATGGCAACACAAAAGAAACCCCCCAGCAACACAAAAAAAAAACCCAACACTATAGGAGCACATGGCAACACAAAAGAAACCCCCAGCAACACAAAAAGAAACCCCCAGCAACACAAAAAGCCCCCAACACTATAGGAGCACATGGCAACACAAAAGAAACCCCCAGCAACACAAAAAGCCCCCAACACTATAGGAGCACATGGGGCAAAGGCTCTAAATAAATCGCCCTGATCATCGGAGAATTGCGATCAGCGCAATTATTCTTGAAAGGCACACTTAAGGGGGTTAAGTACTAATATTTTAGGCAATTTTCAGATACAGATACAGACAGGACGAGCAATGGTTTCAGGGCCACTAAGGCCCCTATTAGGACTACTCGTTGCGGTTGATCGGGCCGCTACAGGTTCCCAGAAATTACAAGGACTCACAGATAGAGTACAGAAAGTAGCAGTACTCACCAGAACTCTGATCAGACAGGTAGTTTGGATGCCAGTCTATCCAGCCGGTTTTCAATCGGGGATTCAGCCGCAGGGACCGACTGACCACACAAGTCAAAGAGTCCTTCGGAGCACAAAGGGGCCCCATGGCGCCAAGGATCGTTAATCACCTGGAGGGGTCGGTCCCTGACCGGTGGAGGCCCTGATCCTGCAAAAAGCAGTAGTCTTCCCACTGTGGGTGCGATGAGAGAGGCTTTTCTTTTAAATTTTCCTGGCCAATGCACCAAAATGTTATAGCAAACGCTGTGAAAAGCTCTTATTCAATCACTCACCCACAGAAGGAAAACTCACAGACAGGCTGGAATGCAAACAGGATCTTTAATGTGCACACAGGATCAGACAGAGAGCCGGTTCCCTCCAACAAAAAAAGTCTGAGCCCCGAGGGATGTCCTTCAATGCCTTAAATACAGTATAATTTCAAACTCATTCTATAATCCCATTTGACACAGGTATTTCCTGTCCACCAGTCAGCAGCCCCTGGGGAAGGTACCTGGGTGACCTGTCCAAACCGGTGTGCTCTGGTCTGTTGGTTTCTGGGCTAGGGGATACTGTGCTCAGACCTGGAGTGGGGGAAGGGTGTCTACTGAAATCTCAATGCCTTCTCTTAGCAGGCTGATTACCTCATGGCTTGGGGGAAGGGTCAGGCTGATAAGAGCCTCATGGCTGCCTCACTCCGACGATGTGGCGAACACGGTTTGCTCCCCCTCTCCCTTTTATATTCGAGTGAGCCTCAAAATAGACGGACAACACGAACGAAGGGGTACGCTTGTTTATGTTCACTTCATGTTGCCTCTTTTCTGCTTCAAGCCAAGCTTGGTCAATACTACTGTTTATCAAATATGTGCAATACTCCCCATTCAATCTTAGAAAGTACGCTGTGTTAGTTTGTTAACTTAAGCAAATTGCTTACTCCTCTCAGTGAAAAACGAGATTCTTTTTAAACAGTGGCAACAAGGTCTCAGAATCACGGGCCACCACCGGCTCTTGAAAACGCCAGATGGTATATTGCCCTATGTATATCAATGACCTTAGAAAATTACTCCAGCCACTGTTTTTTAATAATTATATCGAGAGAAAACTTAAATAATGTAGTGCTTGTCAATAGAAATACAACTTATGGCTTCCAAAGTAATCTTCAAAATATTACTACTTAGCTTTCATTTAGCAGTCATAGAAAACGTGGGAAGTTCAACCGTTGACATTCATAGTCCCGACCGCTACCAAGCGCGCTATGTAAAAGTGTTTCACCCTGGAGGTTTCCAATGGCCAAAGCCATTGGAGTTCACAAGTTTTTATTTTCTGAACCATTTAAAGTGCTTTTGTGAATTTCCCCTGATGAAACCTCCAGGGTGAAACGCTTTTACATAGCACGCTTGGTAGCGTCGGGACTATGAATGTCAACGGTTGAACTTCCCAAGTATCTCTTTGAGAACTGGTGTCACCTTTCCTCATGGGGGGGGGGGTCTTGATCCCCTCAATTCTAGCCTTCCTTTAAGAGGGAGTTGAAGGGTTTGTCGAGCTCGTTCAGGGTGCAGGTAGCGGCACTTTTCTGTTTTTGTGGTCCGGTGGCGGGCCATATGCTGGCATTGCATCGGGATGTGAGCCACTTTCTCCATTGGGTTTAGACCTTTTGTTCACTAGTAGACCCCCATAGTCCCGCCGTGGGACTTGACGCTTGTTTTCGGAGCGCTTGTGTCTGCCCATTGAGCCACGCATCAAGGAGTACCATCAAGGATCTGTCCCTTTAAAATGGTGTTCTTGGTAGCTGTCACTTCGATGCAGTGGATTTTGGAATTGCAATTGCTTTCCAGCCGCAACCCCTTATTGAAATTCTCAGCCTTTCGTCCGGTTCCCCCCTTCTTGCCCAAAGTGCACTCTCCCTTTCACGTCAATCGGGTGCTGTTCTTGCCAGCCTTTTCGCCAGATCAGTGCACCAAACAAGGGCTTGCATTTTGTGGACTTCTGTCATGCACGGTTGTGGTACTTGAAAGTGACTAATCACTTTCATCTTTCCAATCACTACTTTGTCCTTTTCGCTGGACACCGGAAGGGATAAGTGGCATCCACACTTGACCCTAGGTCGCTGTATCAAGGACACTCGCCTCAGCCCACCTGGTGCAGGGTAGGCCTGTTTCCCCAGGCCTCAAGGCTCAATTGACTCGGCCACAGGCAGCTTCCTGGGTGGAGTCATCTTCTGCATCACCCTTGAACATTTGCAGAGCGGCTACTTGGTCCTCCTTGGCGCCTTCGTGTGGCACTACTGGCTAGTATGCATGTCCAAATGGCCACGCGGTTAGGCTCGCGTGTTCTTCCGCTGCACTTTCTTCCCGCTCTGGGATGGAGTAGCTTTGGTACATCCCACTAGTCTGGGCTGGTCTAGCAGGAAGATCTGTAAGGAAAAATTTTACTTGCCATTAATTTCCTTTCCTGGAATCCTACTAGACCAGTCCAGAACCCGCCTCATTCAGCATTGTGCCTTGGACTGCAACCTTCTGTATATTTGTTCCTCCAGTCTATGCAGAGATTGTATATAGTAGTCCTCATTGAGGGGTTCCTTGGGAGGATTTGACTACCTTCCATTGCTTGTTCAAAAATACTGAGGGCTCCCTCTAGCTGTGCTAGGTTTTATGCCAGTGGTGATGTCACAGCACAGTTTTACTTTCTTTTCTCTGTCTCCCATCTGCTGGCAGGGGGAAATAACCAACTAGTCTGGACTGGTCTAGCAGAATTACAAGCAAACACAGGAGGCGAGGGTCAGGTGAGGTCACTGGTGCTAATATTTATTCGAAACAAACACCACACCGTTCCTTTACTAATTTGACAAGTTTACAGAGAAAGGCCCTTAATAATTTGAGAGATAATAGCTCCATTATTATGAAACTAGCGGACAAAAGGGGTGCTCTGGTCATCCAAGATAGAAAATCATATGTTACAGAAGTTCTGTGACAGCTTAATGACAAGAACCTCTACGAAAAAATTTATAATGACCTCACATTTACCTTGAAGTATTGAGCTGACACCCTTTTATATATATCCATTGAGAAACCTCCCGGATGGCCAATTGTGTCTGCTATAGGGTCACTCTTGGAACCCTTCTCAAAGGTTTTAGATAGTTTTTTGAGTCCTTTTGTGCCCAAAGTCAGCTCTTATGTACGTGATTCAACACACATTATCAATATTTTAAGTGATTTAAAGGCTATCATGACCAGCTTATTTTAGTTACTTTAGATATTTCATCTTTTGTACACCAATATCCCGCAAAAAGCAGCCTTGGACATTATTGAAGATACTTTGTTTCGCAGGGAGCGACCTGTACAGATTCCATCCTTTTTTCTACTTCAGATGGCAGTCTTAGCAATGACAGAATCTTTTTTTGTTTTAGAGGTGTTTTTAATAAACAGATCAAAGGAGTGGCTATGGGCTCCTCCATGGCTCCCAATGGAGCCAATTTATATGTCGCCCCCTTTGAAGAACTTTGTATAACAACCATCCCTTTATACCACACATCAAGTTATGGAAGAGATACATAGGCGGTGTTCTCCTTTATATGGGATAGTACAGAGGCACTCCTGATGGAATTGTTTGAGTGGCTTAATACCCTTGATGACAACCTACGCTTTGAGGGAACCTACAGTACCAGCCACATCCCATATTTGGACAGCCTTATTAACAAACGTGATACTGGCTTTATTACAGATCTTTTCTGAAAATCTACAGAAAGGAATAATCTCTTGAGGTATGACAGTTTTCATAACAGCTCTTTAAAAAGAAACCTCCCTGTCAGCCAGTTCCTTAGACTTCGTCGCTTGTGCACATCAGAAGAAGACTTTGAACATCATGCCCAAGCTATGAATGACAGATTCTCACAACAAGGTTACCCAGATGGTTGCATTAGGAAATCATATAAGAGAGCCAGAAACACATACAGGACATCATTGCTGACCCCTAAAGAACATACTACGAACAATAGATTGGTCTTGTGATGTAGCAGGCTCTTATGAAGCAAGAGAAACTGATAGTGATCCGGTGGAGAGAGCCGGTACTGCAGGGGAATGCAGGATTTTCTCTGAAAGGAAAAAAGAATGCAGAGCTAATCAGGAACCACTCCTCACTTCAAGGCAGGTGAGAAGCCAAGTCCCTGATTGGGCATGCCCAAGCAGGAGGCGGGCAGTGCAGTACTCAGCTAGCTTGTTAAAAACCCAGAAACAGTGAGAGAAGCCAGGCAAGCCAAGGAAGCAACGTGACAACCAAGGATACAAGCATCTGGACAAGGATAGGTCAGATGACCAGGAACAGGAACCGAGAGAGAGAGAACCACTAAGCAGCTGTGATCCAAGAAGGAGCAGACAGGAGCTGGGAGACTCGGGGGCAGAGAGATTTCTGGAAGCAGAAGAATTCTAAGGCACTGAGAGACCCAAGGCTGCAGCTCAGGAGTTTAAAGGACCCAGAAGAACCTTGGAATAGGAGGCAAAGGGATAAGGAATTACCCTGGAAGAAGCCCAAGCACAAGGTATCTGGTGGGTGTGGCACGGCTAGCAAACTTAACAGTGGAAAGCCAGAAAGAGTGGATTTTAATTGTGAAAGACAGGATAAAGGCAGAAAGTTTGATAACAACTGGTTAAGCCAAGAAAAGCCTGACTGTCTTCCTTTTAACACTCTGAGAGACTCTCTAGACACAGCTGGAGCGTTTTACCCTGCACTGCCATGTGGAGATAGGTGGGGGAAGGGAAATGCTTGCACGCTGAAATGTTGTCCAAGTAAAAGCACTGATAATTGCCTAGAGATAAGAAATATAAACAAGCATTTTCCTGAAGGAGGATTTGCTCAGCCTAGCTCAGAAAATACACAGGCTGAATTACTTCTCACTGAATTCAGAGAGTTCCTTAAAAGCAGAGCAGTTTCTACTCAGAACATAGCAAAGCCATTGATCAGCTGGCAAGAAGAAATGCCTTTAATTTCTTTGCCATCTACAGAACAGGAAGTCCCGATGGATTGCTCTACTTGTATGATTCCAAAGGACATTTAAGTGTTTTGCTTGCCAGTGTTGTATGTAAGAAAATAGCAAAGTTACCTCACTGTTTGCTGTGATAGAAGAGCTTATCTGAAGAGAATAAGTGGAAGCATATTCTGTGCCATTCAGGAACAGTGCTGATATCAGAGTTTTCTGTTACCTTAATGAAAAGGAGATCACATGACAGGGGAATGTGATCAGTAATGGACATTCAGTCAAGCAGTGAAAAAAGCCTTGTTTAAGTTCAGTTTCTCCATCTTGTTTTGTGCCATATTATTTCATTAACGTCTGCTGCATTTGAACTGCGTAAGCGGGAAATAAACCTCACAAAAAAAGAAATATTCTTTGCCTTGCCTTATCACTTGAGCACCAACACAACTACAACATTAACCCTCAAGGGCATTCAAGGCCAGCCCCTCCCTTAACCTTCAAGGTCCAGGGAGTGGGTGGGTGGCAGTCTGTGCCCTGACTTTTTCTCATCTGTCCAGAAACATCGTGAAGATCTTGAAGCAAGAATGGCATCTCCTTTCCTCCCTTCTGGCATTCAAATCCAAAACAATTCACTGTTGCCTTCAAACGTAACTGCAACCTGGTTAACATCCTGGTTTCCTCAGCACTGTCTAAACCCAGGGTTGTGCTAAGAGCTAAAGGGCATTTTCGCTGCGGCAAGTGCTCAGTTTGCCCTAACTCCCTGGTCACCAAAACCTCTTTTTCTATTCTGGCAAAAGTGTTGTGGGTTTTTTTTTTGCATCATTTCTCCAATTGTGACACACCATACGTGAGCTATATTATATGCTGTCCGTCCGTGTGACTTACTTTATGTAGGGAAAACCAAGCGACTAGTGAAGAAATGCATCATTGAACACAAAAGCTGTCTGTTACGACGGATACAAGATAAAACTTTGGTTGCTCATTGGATTGAGAAAAATCATTTAATTTCAGACCTGCAATTTTTTGTTCTTGAAGCAGTAGAACCACATTGACATGGAGGTGACCTAGACAGGATCTTACTAAGATTAGAAAGATGTTACATATATGAACGTCAGACCGTTACTGCACATGGGTTGAACCAAGAGTTTGATCTTTCTGTTTTCCTTTAATCATCTGCCCTACCACTCCCTTGTCACGTTTGTAGTGTTTTTTTTATCTGTGTTCTGTCATTTTATTTCCTTTTTTTTTCTGCATTTTTGATCAGTATTTTTATCTCTTTACCTGAAATCCCTCTTGCAGCTTTTATTTTTTTCTTCATATTTTACCTCTGTGCTATAGTTCTCTGCCATTTTAACTTTTTTTAACATTTATTCTAGTTTTAATCTCACTGTTTTTAGTCTTATGTTTTATTGATTTATTTATTGAATGTTTTCCTACTGTACTTAAGAGCATGTATTATAATGGCTCCATAGATTTTACCTCCCTATTGTATTAGTGTTTATATGCTATTTTATTATCTTACATTTACAATTTTGGTTCCATTATTTTATCTTTTTTTAATATTTTTAGTTACACATTAATTTTTTCTTCAAATAGCCGTCATCCCTACAGGTCTTTCCCACTCCAAAACAATTTACCTTTCTTTAGACAGCTCAGGCTCGTCACCCATATTAAAAACCTATATTGCACTGCTGTGTACCACAATTTTGGATACCCTTTATTCACATACACATGTTTTTCACCCATTACAGTTATTGGCTTATAATTAGGCGGGATAGTACAGGAGATGAGTCTCTTGTTTTTTTGGCTTTCTCTTTTTTTTTTTTAAATTTATATGGTGAACAATCTACACATAATGCCATTTTACTCCATGATTCTCACCGTTCCCTCCCTCCCCCCCCTTTTTAATCTGGTCCGTTTGTTCTCTTATTTGGTCCCAGACACCTGTGTATATCATTTTATTTATTATAATTATTTGTTTTACCTCTTATTTTGTTTTTCTTTAGTGTCATATGATGGTTCCACTGAGTCTGATAGATTACAATGGCAAAGTAGTAGTTGCGGTTTTTAAGACACATTTTTGATTGTTCATTTTTACACAATCGTTATTTTATACAATCGCTTTTCAGTATTAACTTATTCTCAATTGCCTCACTAACTCAATCTTATGCTATGCAACGCACCGTTACAATGTCTAATGTCTGTGCCGTCTGGTTCATGCTTTGTCTTAGTGACATTTTTTCCTTTCTTTACTCTAATATTTATACATTGTTCATATTTTTATCATTTAGAATCCCTTTATTCTATAATAGATATGATTTAATGCTGTGTTTTTCCTCACTACCTTATTAGCACTTTGCTTAGCCCACAGTCCACGGTCTGATCTGTCATGCGCGATTTTGATAATGAAACTGAAATGGGCATGAAATCATAATATACAAAAGACGCTGTTCTAAACGCGTTCACTATGTTAGATTTCTCTGTGAATTTTCCAGAACCTTGATGTTACACTTTGGACCTTTCCAGACTTGGGTATGTGATTTATTTTCCATATGCTTAGTTTTTTAATGGTATTACAAGTTCATTGCCCTTGGATCGCAATAAATGAAATTATGTCTCTTAACATGTCATTCTTCTTTCCTCCCCCTTTTTTAAAACAGAAAACATGCCTCACTTGTCGTGCAAGCTTTGTCAAGCATATGCTAGCAACTCGGTCTTAATTTTATTCTGTTTTTTAATATTTTTCGGATACGTTGACCACATCTTGGTTCCCAGAAGAGTAAGAGTTTATAGTATACAAAACCTCACATGGCGGTTCTTTTTCTTCTTCATTGTACTTGACAGTTTTACTCACTGAGTAGAATAGTTATGAAGTTTGTTTTGATTTCCATTGCTCCTCTCTCACACTAATTTTTGATTAATGGTTCCGTATCTACGATTTACGGTCTGTCTTCTTGTTAAGTGCCGTCAAGTCTGAGTCGACTCATGGCGACCCTCTGGATAGCTATCCTAAATTGTGTTCGGTCTTCAGTCAGACGGCTCATTGACAGACTGGTACCCATAGCTGCTGTTATTGTATCGATCTATCTCATTGCTGGCCTTCCTCTTTTGCGTTGACCTCCTATCTTGCCAAGCATGATGTCTTTCTCTAATGATCTCTCTCTTCACATGATGTGTCCAAAGTATGAAAGTCGAAGTCTTGTCATCTGAGTTTCTAAAGAAAGCTTAGGTTTGATCTCCTCTAGTACCGACTGGTTTGTTCTTCGGGCAGTCCATGGTATACACAGTATTCGCCGCCAGCACCATAATTCAAAGGCATCAATTTTCTTCCTGTCTATCTTTTTCACTGTCCAGCTTTCACATCCATATGATGTTATTGAAAATACCATGGCTTGAACAAGTCAAATCTTTGTTTGGAAAGAGACATCTCTGCTCTTGAGAATCTTATCTAGGTCTTTCATAGCCATTCTGCCAAGAGCAATGCGTCGTCTGATTTCTTGACTGCTTGTTGCTTCTTTATTGATAGTTGATCCAAGTAGGTTAAAGTTGTTCACAATTTCAATTTCTTCTCCTTCAACGATGAACCTGTTGATTTATGCCAGTTGTCATGATCTTTGTCTTCTTTACATTAAGGTGCAGGCCCATTTTGAGACTATGTTCTTTGATTGTGAGAAGCAAATGTTTCAGATCATCTTCACTTTCAGCCAGTAATGTGGTATTATCAGCATAGCGAAGGTTGTTGAGTCTTCCACCAATCTTCACACCTCTGTTGTCTTCATACAATCCTGCTTCTCTGATGATTTGTTCTGCATATAAATTAAACAGGTAGGGGGAAAGTATGCAGCCTTGTCTCACACCTTTGCTTATTTTAAACCATTCTGTTTCTCCTTGTTCCGTTCGAACTGTTGCTTCTTGATCAATGTACAGATTGCGCAAGAGAATGATCAGGTGTTCTGGTATACCCATGCTTCTTAATGTGGCCCAGAGTTTCTCATGGTTTACACAGTCAAAAGCCTTGCTATAGTCGATAAAGCACAAATAGATATCCTTTTGGTATTCTTTAGTCTTTTCAAGGATCCATCTCACATCCGCAATGATGTGTCTCGTTCCTCGCCCTTTCCTGAACCCTGCTTGCACTTCAGGTAGTTCTTGTTCCAGGTATGGTTGTAGTCTCTCTTGAATAATCTTCAGTAGAATCTTGCTGGCATGTGGGATCAGAGCGATTGTGCGATAATTTCCACAGTCAGTTGGATCACCTTTCTTTAGTATTGGTATAAGCACAGATCTTTTCCAGTCAGTTGGCCATGATGTTGTCTTCCATATTTCTTGGCAGAGCCTTGTGAGTACGGTAACAGCTGCATCAGATTGCTGCAATACTTCTATGGGAATACTATCAATGCCTGGTGCTTTGTTCTTTGATAAGGCTTTCAATGCTGCTTCAACTTCTTCTTTCATCACCAATGGTTCCCGATCATAAGGTACAGGTTGAAACGGCTGTTGGTCCACTTGATCTTTATCATATAAAAACTCTGTATATTCCTTCCACCTTTTCTTGATCTTCTCAGCATCATTCAACATAGAACCTTGAGCATCTTGTAACATTCCAATTCGAGGCTGGAACTTTTTCTTTAACTCTCGTAGCTTTAGGAAAGCCGATCTTGTTCTTCCTCTAATAGTTTCTGCTTCTATTTCCTTGCAAGTGTCATTGTAGTACTTTTCCTTGTCCTGTCTTGCTGCACGTTGGAAATCTGAGTTCTGCGATTGTCTTTCTTTCTCCTCTGGCTTTAGCTTCTCGGCGTCTCTGGGCAATTTTCAGAGTTTCTTCCGTCATCCATTTTGGCCGTTTTTTGCTTTTTCACCTTTTGTAGAGACTTCTCGCTTTCTTCCAACACAACCTTCTTGATGTCATTTCATAACTCTTCCGGAGCTCTGTCATTTGTATCTAAAGCAGCAAATCGATTTTGCAGGTAGTCTTTAAATTCCAGTGGTATATTCTCAAGGTCATATTTTGCTGCATTCAACTTTTAGCTTGAGTTTGCATACTAGTAGTTGATGATCTGTACCACAGTCAGCTCCAGGTTTTGTCTTTGATGTTACAGAGCTTTTCCATCGTTGACTTCCACATATGTAGTCAATTTGATTTTTATATAATCCATTCGGTGAAGTCCATGTGTACAGTCGCCGCTTGTGTTGCTGGAAGAAGGTGTTTGAGATGAATAGATCATTGGTCTTGCAGAATTCTATCGGTCTTTCTCCAGCTTCATTTCTGTTGCCAAGTCCATATTTTCCAACTACTTTGCCTCCTTCTTTGTTGCCAACTTTTGCATTCCAGTCACCCATGACTATCAGGATATCCTGTTTGCATGTTCTGTCAATTTCAGCTTGTACTTGTTCATAGAACTCTTCAATTTCATTCTCTTCTGCAGCTGTTGGGGCATATACTTGAATTATAGTTGTGTTGATAGGCAATCCTCGTAGATGAATAGAGATTAAGCATTCGCTGACTGCATTGTATTTCATTACAGTTCTTGCAAGTTTCTTCTATTATAAATGCAACACCATTTCTTTGTCTTTCATTTCCAGCATAGTAGACCATGTGATCATCTGATGCAAAGTGCCCCATGCCAGTCCATTTCAGTTCGCTGACACCCAACAGATCAAGTTGTACACGTTCCATTTCATTCTTGACCACCTCCAACTTCCCTTGGTTCATGCCTCGTACGTTCCATGTTCCAATGTGTAAGACATCTTTACAGCTTCTGACTCTCATTTCATGCGCAGTTATGAAGTTTGTTTTGATTTCCATTGCCCCTCTCTCACACTAATTTTTGATTAATGGTTCCGTATCTACGATTTACGGTCTGTCTTACTCCAGATATAATGGCATGCACTGCTGTCTGACTTTCTGCATTCAATTAATGTGTGTCCACTGTCACACACTTCTTTTGCCGTCCTCAAATTAATGAATACAGCTTAGCTTGATCATTTCACATTAGTTTATTGATTTATATGTTAGCTCTAGAAATAATATGCCATGTCTCTCAGTATGGTTTTACCCCGCCCCTCTTTTTACATAAAGAAGTCTTAGCAATTTTAATTTTAATACACGGTTATTTCTGTAACACCCCCCCCCCCCCCATCTGGCTCTGGGATATAATCATTCTACTATGTTTTACATAATTTTAGCTCTCCAGCACTGACTGACTGAAGTCTTTTTAAAGACTACACACATACACATGGTGCCTTTTGTAAGTATGTCTTCCTTGTCTTTGTATATTTGTTTATTAATATTCTTGTGAGTTTCCAATACACTTAAACCTTCTTAAATAACTTCAATAATTTTTATATGTACACTATATCACTTTTTACATTTATAATTATTTAATTGTCTAATATATACCGGTAGATGTGTTTATCATTTTATGTTTTTACATGTTACACTGTTCACATTTATTTATTAATCCACATCTTAACATATGTAGTTTGTGTTTAATTTTTTACATTATACATTTTCCAATATGTAATTTTACTTTGGATAGTTATGTATTTTTATTTTTTAAGATGCATACCCCCCTGAGGAAGGCGTACTGCCGAAATGCGTTGGGGTTTGTTTCAAATAAATATAGCACCAGTGACATCACCTGACCCTCGCCTCCTGTGTTTGCTTGTACTCCTGTGCAAGGGCTTAGCTCCCTCTGTGTTTGCTGGTTTAGCAGGATGCCAGGAAAGGAAATTAAAGGTAAGTAAAATTTCTCCGTCCTTAGTACTTCTGAAGTCAAAGTTGTATGTACTGACCCAATAGTGTAACTTGAAAACTAGAGCTAGTAAATAATTTTAAGCATCACTTTCATTCTCAGCGACCCAGACTTAGTAAAGTGTGACCAAATTTATTTCGGAAGCATTTTAGCTGTAGAACAATGATCATTGTCCTGCTGGAGGACCCAGACCTAGCTTTCTGACACTAGGTAGCACATTTCACTCCAAAATACTTTGATAGTCCCCTGACTTCATGATTCCTTTAATATGTTCCAGGCCTCCAGTTCCTGAGGCAGCAAAACAGTCCCACAACGTCATAGCATCTCCACCATATTTAACTGTAAGAAAGGTATTTTTGTGTTTGGGTTGGTGTGGGGTGGTGGTTGTTGTTGGGTTTTTTTCCCCCTTATAAGGTTAATTTCTTCACATGTAAATGTATTGCTGGTCTGCATTGTCAAAGAGCTCAAGTTGGGTTTAATCTGTCTACAGAACATTTTCCCAGAAGTATTGTGGTTGTCCAAGGTGGGTTTGGGTAAAGATCAGGCATGCCTTTTGTAATGTCTCTTTGAGCTATGGGGTCCTCCTTGGCTTTTGCCCATGTAGTCCTTCTGTTTAGTGCATGACATATGATGCAGGTTGAAACCACCATTCCAGATTGCTCCAGGTCAGCCTTAAGCTCTTTGGATGTTATATGTGGTGGTTTTCCAACAGTTTGCACTAACTTTTGAAGACTACTTGGATTAATTTTCTTTTTCTCACCACATCCTGGAAGGTTCCCAACAGTTCCATGAGAAGAGAACTTCTTAACATTGTGAACTGTAGACACGGGAATCCATAGGTCTTTGAGATGGTCTTGTACTCCTTTTGAAGTTTGATGTTTGGTAGTGATAGCTTTTCAGACTCTCTGGCTGCTCTCTTGTCTTCACCATCGTGAAAATGGAACAGGGAGTGAATGTGGCTGTTTTTTATACATTTTAGCCATCACTCATTGATTCAAGTCACGTGAATACTGACAGTTGATCACAAGTGAATCTAATTTTACTGCAATGAGAATGTGGTTCTTCTGTTCAAACTGATTTGAATTGTTTATAAGGGTACCAATAATCATGTCTTCCAAAGCAAAAACTTCATCCTACAACTAAACACAATTGGTGCTCCATACCTACCTCCACAGGGAGAAAAAGGATCTCAGAACCAATGACCATTTCAGATCCAGGTCTAAAACACTAGTCTCGGACCAAGCTCAGGTACATTAAGGATCCAAAAAACTCCCTCACACAAGCTTTTATAAAAAAAAAACTCATTAAAAAATCACAAAACTTATCAGAATTCCATTCATTGCAACAATGAAATTCTACAAAACCCACCAGTGTAGACCTTGTTCACACAACCTGTAGTATTCATGTGGATTTATTTATTTTGAATGCTGCAGGTTGTGTGAACAAGGCCTACACTGGTGGGTTTTATAAAATTACATTGTTGCCATGTATGGAATTCTGATAAATTTTGTGATTTTTGAATGAGTTTTTTATAAAAGCCTGATATGAGGGAGGTTTTTTTTGATCATTGATGTACTTGAGCCTGGTCCAAGGCTGATGTGCTAGACCTGGATCTGAAATGCACATTGGTTTTGTGATCATGTGGAAATAGGTATGGAACACCAATTCTGTTTAGTTGTAGGATGAAGTTTTTGCTTTGGATGATTCTCCGTTCTTCATTCTGGCCTTGGGACTTGTATTTTTTTAGATTGCCGGGGCATGATTATTTGTAAATGTCTCGGGTTTTATACTATTTCTTACTATTTCCTTTTTTTAATTGGTCTTGGGCTTTTAATTCTTTTACATATCAAATATGTGCACCTATATAGTCCAAAGCCATTTCACTGGCCACTTTTTTTTCTTTTTGGAGATATTGAACATTAAAGGGTTGAACTGCAAGGGTGCCAGTAATGTTGACCTCGACTGTATAGCTGTGAAGATGAGTTTGAAGAATTTTGATTCACGCTTTTAACCTTGTGTACAGCATAGGTCCTTTTTATAATGTAGGTTCCTGATCGTGTCCCCAGTCTAGTCCCGAAACCTCTGGGTTCCCCATCTCATACAGCAGCTTGGAGACTGAGAAACTCCTCTTTTGTGACATCACTGGTATATCCATCCCGGATCCGCCTCCTGACACCAGTTACCTCAGTCTCCAAGCAGCTGGATGGATGGTGAGCCCCGGTGCTCTGGGCCCACTGGAGAAACAATTTGGAATAGCTTTGAGGTTAAGGAGGTTTTTTGGGTTCAATTAAAATTCCATATCTTACACTGAAGTAGTGCAGGGTCTGAGGGCCTGTGTCTTTAAGATTTGTCAGACCTTGTTCTTATCCGGGCCCCCTCCTCCCACTCCTCTGCCTTTGCTTTTAGGGACTTGGGTCAGCAGAGGACAGGCAAGTGCTGGAGGGTGAAAGGAGCTTCTTTTTTAAAGACGCAGAAGTGTTGCCTGCCAGTGCGCCCGGTCGGCTCACAGCGCTCGCACGTGGCCGTCGGTTTTGCTTCCTGGGGCGGACCGAGCAGCCTTCTACGGCATAGTGTGGCGCTTTGGAGGTCAGCAGAGGACGAGTACAGCGGCTGGAGCCCGATTTTCCTCGTCCTTCTACTGACACAGGTAAGGAGTGGAGGAATGGCCTAGTGGTTGGGGCAACGTACTTCAGGCTGGAAGGTCGGGGGTTCAAATCCCACTAGAGGACAGCAACCTTGGGCCGGAAGGACTGGGGTTTCTAGTCCCACAGGTGCTCCTTGTGGTCCTGGGCAAGCCACTTAACTATTTTACAGGGAACATGGGCTATGGAGGGTTATCTCCAAGTTATAATGCGCTGTTCAATGTAATTTCAGTTTGTTCAATGTAAACTGCACTGATGCAGAATAGCGCGGTATATAAGAGAATGTAAATTAAATAAATAAATGCTGCTGTGGTGGTTCTACACGGCAGTGTGATTTTTGGCGTGAACGCGGCCCTAGGTCAGGGCGCGTGCAGAGATAGCGTTTAGAGCCTGTGGCCTAGGGCAGTCCATCGGCAAGTGCTTCAGGGGGTAGCAGGAGCCCTTCGGAGGGAATTTTTAGCGCTCCGGGGAGCCGGAGATGCATATTTGACAAAGGAATACGTTAAAAACAAAACAAAACAGAGGACTAGGAAGCCGACGGTTGTGCTTCTGCAGCTGCGTGCGGCTTGGGCAGAGCCGTATTCCCGTTTCAGCGGGGCTGTCGCTTGAAGGTTAGAGGACTGCAGGGTGGCTGTGGGGTTTTGCGCACTCTGCAATGCCCTCCAAGGCCCAATGCATGGTGTGTGGGTCCAAGAAGGCCACGGACACGAGGGTCTGTAAAAACTGTGTGAGGGACGCTCCTAGCTCAGAGCAGGGGAGAGACGGAGCTTCCGTGCCACTACCGGAGGTCTCGGCTTTGCCAGTAGCTGGGGGGCCGGAGGAGGAGCCGGTAGCAGGACCGTCCTCTGCTGTGGACCTCCCCTCCCCTCGGATCTCGTGGGCTTCTTCCCTGGCCTCCATATTTTCTCAAGAATTTCTTTCCTTGCTGCAGCGCTCAGCGTTGGGTAGCTCTCAGCAGCTGAAAAGTGTGGCAGGCGGAGGCACAGTAAAGAGGCACTCCCACCCCCCCCCCCCCCCCACGGTCAAATGGACGCCCTCTCTCGCGGGGCCAAGCGGGCTCGGACAGAAGGGGATGTAGGGGAGCCAACTCTGTCCTCAGAGGGTCCGTTGTCAGATGAGGAAGGCCTCAGCTTAGAGTTGGAGGAGGAGCTTGAGGAAGGCGAGCTTACCGAAGGCGAAGACCAAGCCTGGGTGGTGCGGGTCTTCAGAAGAGAGGCGTTGCCGGCCCTCATTGCGGAGACCTTGAAGGTGCTCAACATGCCGGTCCTGGGGGCCATGGAGGAGGAAGCCCTGGAAGATCCTTTGTTGCAGGTATTCAGAAAGAGTCAACGGGTGTTCCCGGTTCACAGAGTGTTTCACGAAATGATACAAGAGGAATGGAATACCCCGGAGGCTCCTCTCAAAGGTTCCCGAATCATGGGCCGCCTGTATCCTTTGCCAGATGCAGATAAGGAAATCTTTAAGTCACCTAGGGTGGATGCCGCCGTATCTGCAGTCACAAAGAAGACTACAATCCCGGTAGAAGGTGGGGCGGCCCTTAAGGACTCCCAAGATAAGAAGTTGGATATGTTGTTAAGACAAGTGTGTTGAGGTTAATGCCCTCTCGCTCCAAGCGGCTATTTGCGGTGCCTGGGTAGCCAGAGCCTGTCTACGCTGGTCACAGGGGGTGCGCACGGGGCAAGACATTGAATTGGCGGATGAGGCCACCAGATTGGAATCAGGGATCGCCTACCTAGCTGATATCCATTATGATCTGATGCGCGGCTTGTCCAAGAGCATGGCTTCGGCAGTGGCGGCGCGGCACTACCTGTGGTTGCGCCATTGGGCGGCGGATACCTCCTCCAAAGCGCGGTTGAGTAAGCTCCCCTTTAAAGGACGCCTGCTGTTTGGGGATGATTTGGAGAAACTGGTCAAAGACCTGGGGGAGTCCAAGGGCGGCAGGTTACCAGAGGACAAGCCTAAGACAGGGCGTACAATCCCGGCGGGTCGGGGGCAGCAGTGAGATTTTTGCCGGTTCAGGTCCCAGATTTAATTCCTTCCAATGGGGGCATTTTTCCAACAGGAGTCAAGCTTTCCGTGGGTTTCGAGGCGCAGGGAGGGGCTTCGGGTCCTCATCCTCGTCCTCCTTCGCTCCCAGAAAGTCCCAATGAGACTCATCCCCACTCAAATACTTACAACAGCTCCAGCATACCCTTTCACCTAGGCGACCACACCATGCAAGGAGTCGTTGACCATTAAATCTCTTACTATGTTTTTCTATGACACCGTTGTGTAAATAGTTAGTTACCTTTTGTTATCCATGTTGGTTCTCCTGTTAATTGTAATTTCAGGCTTATGTACTGTGACACCGAAGATCTGCCCTATGCCTTTAAAACACAGAAAGCTGCTGGGTTTAGCACAGATTCTGACAGGCAGGGAGTTCAAAAGCTTCCCAGTTACCATGGGCAACCAAAGCAGGCTGAGACACGAGGTCTAAAGGCACGCCTAGCTAACAAACACTCCCCAAGTAATCAGGAGAACAGTTTGCACATGTCCAGGAAAACGCCCCTAAACCTGTATAAAAAACGTATGAAGCAAACAGAGTTAGATCAGAGAGATTTTGGAGCTCAGAGAGGTTCTGAAGGTTTGGAGGGTTTTGAAGAGTTGGAGGATCAGAGAGACCGAGGCAAGCAGGAAGTTCACGAGGAACAGGAAGCTTGGCAAGTAAGGGAAGACTTGCAGGTCTCAGACGGAGGTTCAGAATACTCCCATGCTGACTCTGTTTTGTTTGATCCTTGGAGCAGAAAGCCCAGGAGGGATTTGAAAAGGGAAAGAAAGCTATCTGCCAGCAGAGGGATTAACTACAGGAAACCCTCCCTTCTGACGCAGGAAGATTTTCCCAGACAGAGCTCAGTGGAAGGAACGGAAGGCAGCTGGTAAGGAACCAAATATAACAAAGGCAGAGCTGCCTGAAATACTTGCAACCTTGGGAAAAGGAAAGTAATGCAATTGAAGATATTTGTATGAGTGAAGAAGATGAATGTGTGTCTTTAAAGCCCTGCAGAAGACTGCAAAGAGAAAAGTCTTAGGAACAGAACAGGGCAGTTTTATAAGTTATCTGGTAACTACCTGCCATATTGTGGAGAGAGCTGTGAAGAAAGTTCAGGGACTGATTTAAGAAAGTTCCAAACTCTCTGCCCTAGGGGGAAGTAAGGTGGTTGAAGAGCCTATGATCACGGAGCCAAGTAGTTTAACTCCTTATATTGAGGACATGGACTGCTCATTGGTAATAACTGATATAAATTCTCTGCGCTAGCTGAAGACAAGAGTGCCTTGTAGAGAGCTGAATGTGCACAGAGGAAAACTGTCAGCATTTTTACCTGGTTTCTGTTTTGTTATAATCCCTGTTTCTGTTCAAGCGAGAAGCTGTGTTTCTTTTCACCCTCAGTTTTGCCAGAAGTATGGCTACCTCTTAAGTTCTTGTGTTTGTACTGGTTTGAAAATCCAAACCCCGGGAGGGGAATAAAAATCCTTTTTTCAACCTGACCACTCAGTCTCAACTACTCCTTTTTATATAGAAGGGTCAGGCCCAGCAGTGTGTCTGGCTGCCTACGCCCAGTCCAGCCACTGCTGGTGACAGTACCCTGTCTGTTATATTCCATGTAAACCGCGCTGATGCTGAATAGTGCGGTATAGAAGAAATGGTAAATAAATAAGGGGGGGCCAGGCGCCCTTTGTTCCCGTGGGGGGGGGGGGGCGTTTGCAGCAGTTTTATCCTGCCTGGGCCCAAGTCACTTCCGATCAGTGGGTGCTGGAGGTCATCCGAGAGGGCTATGCGCTGGAGTTCCTCTGTCCAGTGAGGGACTTCTTCGTGCAGTCCCCCGGCAAGTCGGCTGCCAAGCGCACAGCCTTGCGGGAGACCATGTAAAGACTGTTAGACCTCGGAGCGATTGTCCCGGTTCCGCCAGACCAGTGCGGCAGCGGTCGATACTCTACTCTACTCTACTTCGTTCCCAAGAAAGACGGCGGGGTTCGTCTGATTCTGGATTTAAAGGGAGTGAACCGTTGCCTTCTGGTGACTCATTTCCACATGGAAACCCTGCGCTCTGTGTCCATGGCGGTGCAGAAAGGAGAGTTTCTAACTTCCCTAGATTTGTCAGAAGCTTACCTGCACATTCCCATCAGGCCAGCTCACCACAGATTTCTCAGATTTGCGGTGCCGTTCAGGCATTTTCAATTCCAAGCGTTACTGTTCGGGCTGGCGACGGCCCCAAGAGTGTTCACGAAAGTCATGGTAGTGGTGGCGGTGGCGGCCTTGAGAAAGGAAGGGATCCTAGTTCATCCCTATCTAGATGATTGGTTGATCAGAGAGCGAAGTCTCAGGCAGAGAGCATATCGGCTACGGCCCGAGTAGTGGCTTTTCTGGAGAGTCTCGGGTGGATAGTCAATCTGTCCAAGAGCCACTTGGTGCCGTCGCAAAATTTGGAATACCTCGGTGCACGCTTCAAGACGAGCGTGGGGAAGATTTTCCTAACAGACAAGAGGGCGCAGGGTTTGCGGCGCCTCGTCGGGAGATTTCTGGCATACAAGGCACCTTCGGCGTGGCATTACCTACAACTGCTGGGAACCATGGCGGCGACTATAGAGACAGTGCCGTGGGCAAGGGCTCACATGCGGCCCTTGCAGGGAGCGCTGCTTCGCAGATGGTCACACCAGCAGGACTTGCTGACCCAAAGACTGCCCTGCCCGGAAGAAGCCCGTCAAAGTCTGCGGTGGTGGCTGGTTCCCGAATCACTGGGGCACGGGAAATCGCTG
The DNA here is from genome assembly GCA_033557465.1 of Ichthyophis bannanicus. Lineage (NCBI taxonomy): Eukaryota > Metazoa > Chordata > Amphibia > Gymnophiona > Ichthyophiidae > Ichthyophis > Ichthyophis bannanicus. Next base: position 618,556,832 of record CM066036.1, read on the forward strand.
GAGGATCCAGCCTGGGTATCATTGATGACAGATGCTTGTCTGCTGGGCTGGGGTGCCCACTGCCAGGGCAGTTTCACTCAAGGCCAGTGGATTGCTCAGGAGAAGTGGTGGCCGATCAACCGGTTGGAGCTACGAGCGGTAACTCTCGCGTTGCAGGGGTTTTGCTCGGTCCTCGGCGGAAAGGCAGTCCGAGTATTTTCAGACAACGCGACAGCGGTGGCCTATGTCAACAAGCAAGGGGGAAGCAGCAGGGTTATGCGCCTGGGCAGAAGCGAATCTTCTGGATCTCTCGGCGGCGCACATGGCTGGGGTAGACAATGTTCAAGCCGATTTCCTCAGTCAGGAAAGAATGGGTCCTACATCCCGAAGTTTTTCAGATGGTAGTCCACAGGTGGGGGCGCTCCAGCCATGGACCTCATGGCGACCTTCGACTCGGCAAAGGCAAGTCGTTTTTTCAGCAGGAGAAGAGAAAGGATGTCGGAGGGATTGGATGCGCTCATTCAGGACTGGCCGGCAGGGCAGCTGCTCTGTGTTTCCTCCGTGGGTCCTCATCGGCAGAGTGGTGCAACGGGTAGAAAGGTTCAGGGGACAGGTGATTCTGATAGCTCCAGATTGGCCGCGCCGTACCTGGTACGGGGACCTCGTCAGGCTGTTGGTGGCAAAGCCTTGGCGACTTCCGTCCAGACCGGATCTGTTGTCTCAGGGGCCCCTATTCATGCCCCATGTGGATCGATTCTCGCTTACGGCCTGGCTCTTGAGAGGGCGCGGCTGACGTCCCGTGGTTACTCGGGGGCAGTCATCTCTACCTTGTTGAAGGCCAGAAGGAGGTCTACCTCGTTAGCGTATGTTCGCATCTGGAGAATTTTCGAGGGTTGGTGCGCCGACAGGAGGTGCCCGGCCTTGAAGGCCACCATCCCTCAGTATTAGAGTTCTTGCAGGATGGTTTTGACAAAGGGTTAGCGGCGGCGTCACAGCAGTGTCTTGTTACAGGGGCAGAGTAGGTGGTCAGACGATTGGGAGCCAACGAGATGTCAAGCGTTTTTTGAGGGCGGTGTCTCTCTTGCAGCCTCCGTGCAGACAGATCGTCCCTAAGTGACATCTTCCGTTCGTGCTGAACGCTCTAGAGCACGAGCCTTTTGAGCCCCTAGCGCAAGCATCCCTCAAGGATCTCACGCTAAAGGTAGTTTTTCTGGTAGCAATCTGTTCGGCCCGCCGCGTCTCCGAGTTGCAGGCGTCCTGCAGAGAGCCCTTCCTTTTCTTTCTTTTCGTCTAAGGTGGTGCTGAGAACTGTGCCCGCTTTCCTTCCAAAGGTGGTTTCGCCGTTTCATGTTAGTCAGGATGTATCCTTACAGGTGTTCCCTAGGGGCCTTCAAGGGTCCGCATCAAAGAAATTGCATCTGTTGGACGTTGGTCGGGCCTTAAAGCACTATCTCAGGCGGATGGCGCCTTTTAGGAGGTCGGACAGGCTGTTTGTTTTGTTTGCCGGTCGCTGAAAGGGTGAAGCGGCATCGAAGGCGTCTATTGCTAGGTGGATCAAAGGAGCCATTGCTTCGGCGTATATCTTGAGAGGTAAGTCGGCCCCGGAAGGGCTGCGAGCTCATTCCACCAGGGCGCAGGCCGCTTCTTGGGCGGAGCGACGGTCGGTGTCTCCGGAAGAGATTCGTAAGGCGGCGACCTGGTCGTCCTTAAATCCCTTTTGTAAAGCACTATTGGTTAATGTCCTACGGGCAGAGGATGTTTCTTTTGGAGCGGCGGTGCTTCAGGCTGGGCTTCAAGGTCGTCGTCCCCCCCCCCCCCCCTCCCCGTGCTTACTGATGGCATTGCTGGTACTAACCCAGAGGTTTCGGGACTAGACTGGGGACACGATCAGGAAGATGAAATTAGACTTACCTGCTAATTGTAGTTCCTGGAGTGGACCCAGTCTAGTCCCGTATCCCTCCCTAGTGTTTGCTTTGTCTTCCAGCCTGAAGTGTTGGAGGCGGTTCACAGGTAAGACGGGAGGGTATTTGCAAAGCTCCTATGCATAAACGGGGTTTTTTTAGCGACACGATGAATCTTTCTTTCTGGAAATGCTCTCCTTTTTTCTCTCCTCTGGATGAAAGGGGTGGTCTGGTCAGTCGTAAAGTTACACTTTAAGTTTATGGGGGTAGCCCTAGTTCATATATAGTTGTTAGTTATTCTTACTTGTTTCTCCGGTGAATCTGCTTTGTCAATAGGTAACTGGTGACAGGAGGCGGATCTGGGATGGATATACCAGTGATGTCACAAAAGAGGAGTTTCTCAGTCTCCAAGCTGCTGTATGAGATGGGTAACCCAGAGGTTTCGGGACTAGACTGGGTCCACTCCAGGAACTACAATTAGTAGGTAAGTCTAATTTCATCTTTCTCATCTTTTATATAGCCTGCTAATGTGTGGCTATTGACCATTTAGGGAGTAATTTTATAAAGCTTTTTCTGTAAGGAAAAGCAGGATAGCAAGTCCCTACAAGCATGGCTGATATCATTACCAACAGAGTCCAGCATGGGAAATGGCTTCCCTGCTTAGGAATTTTCCTGACGTTTTTGGAAGGTTTCATCCCACGTGTGTATCGTTTCCCACCTGCCACTTCCACATAGGACTGCCCTAGTCTTAGTCTTTCTGTGGAACCAAGAAGATGTCACCTGAGATCTCCTCAAACTCTCTTTGGATATTATGGAATTTTTGTGTTTATTTATATTCTTGCAGTCATACAGTGCCTGAGCCTCTTAGTGTCTTAGGACTTTTGGCTGACTGTCTTGTTTGTTTTTCTTTGCATTCACCAATACATGCTTCATTCAGAGGCCCATAGGTGGTCATTGACCAAGCTGTTTGGGGAGGCTAAAGTGGGGCGGCGTAAGGTTTGCCCCAAACACCAGGATTTTAACTATGTCAGCGTTAAAGGGACAGTGAGGGCACGTCTAAGTAAAACATGAAGGGCTCTTGTATTATGGGGAGAACTGGTGAAGCTGAACCAGAGCCATACAATAAATCTGTTACTGATGATGATATGCATGCTGAATACAATCCAGGGAATTATGTGACAACAAAAGCAAAATAATGTACCAAAATAATACAACATATTAAACAGAACAGTATTTGCAGGTACTTTAATACTTAGCTCCCAGTTATTCCTATTTCCTCAGTTCAGCATCTTCCCATTGGCCATGTGAACAGTGGTGTTTTAGCAGTACTGTAACAGAAATTCTGTTCTTACCAGCAAGAATAAAATGATTAGCCGTAGCCTTGACAAGTTTCCTTGTAATCTAGAAGCCAGCTTAAAAATTTAGGAATTGGCCACCGAGGCCTAAGTCAATGCCTTCCTTCCCCCCCCCCCCCCAAATAAAGAGGTATATCACAATTTGTTTTATAGGCCTGATTTACTGTTTCCAATTTTCTATGGTAAAAGAAAGTAGCTTAAAATAGGGCCTTTTAACGTGCCCCCCACCCTCATCCCCAGTGAACATTTACCTGCATCTGAGGCAACTTCTTTTTTGCTTCATATATCGTTATCAAAAAAACAACCATCACCCAAACCAAAGAATCCTTTGAAAAAGACAGACCCCAAACAGAGTAACCAAAAACAAAAAACCTTTCTGTTGGACTTATCAAAGTGGGGAACAAACCTCTACATTTGAAACTTCCATTTTACTGTGTGTTGCAGCAAAAGTACAGTCAAACCTCGGTTTTCATTTGCCCCGGTTTTCATACGCTTCGGTTTTCAACGTCTTTTTTGACTGAGATTTTGTCCCGGTTTTCATACATCGCTTCGGTTTTCAACGTCTTTTTTGACTGAGATTTTGTCCCGGTTCTCGTACATCGCCTCGGTTTTCGTAAAGTACAGTACTGTAAATACATACACCCTCGCGCTGCACACCAGTCTGTATACACTGCCAGAACGCCCGCCCGGTCCCGGCAGCACTGCCCCCCGGACTCACCGATCGCCAGCGTGATGAGAAGCGAAAGCCAGCTGAGCACGTAAATGAAACACATCCTCGAGCCTGGTCAGAGTCAGAGAGACAAGGATTGCGCAGAGAGGAAGGCCCCGATCTCGTCCACCGCCTGCCCGTTCTCTGGAGCACCCCCTCAGGCTCGGAGGTAGCAGGGAAGAAAAGCTGCCAAAGTAAGCAAGAGATGTTGCATGAATGTGGGAGGCAGTTCTTTCTCTTGCAGGGTACGTCTGAAGCTATATCATTAAGATTTTCTGCCATTCTGAAGCATTGAGCAGATAATGTAAAGGTATTTTAATGGGCTGAATCCAATGTGATTCCGAAGAGAGCTGGGCACAGCAGCTTGTCAGGGGCGGCTAAGGCCAGATGTTAACATACTGTACTGTACAGTACTGAACTTAGCTTGCTTTCAGTGATGTTAAATGTTCATTTATCCATTTCATTAGTCATTTATATTTATTTCTCATTGTTTTCTGTATGTAAAAATATAGTTATTCTCTATAAAATGTATTTTTTGTGAATATTTTTGGGTGTCTGGAACGGATTAATTGGATTTACATTATTTCGTATGGGAAATATTGCTTCAGTTTTCATACGTTTCGGTTTTAGTCAGACTTTTTCGAACGGATTAATCATGAAAACCGAGGTTTGACTGTAATTTGAAGAAAAAACTCAAGTTACTTGGCTGAGTTTGAGACGGACAGTCTCCAAAAGTGTACTGGAACATGGGGTAACCATGACACAGTACCGCCTGCTAAAAACTTAGAAAAGCCTGCATCGGGTATCTTATCCTTCCATAAACAGTTTAAAGCAACAGGAGTACACTCGTCCACAAATAGCTGCAAAATATAAAGAGCGCTCCATTCTTTTTAATTTTTTTTTTTTAAACTCCGACTTCTGATGTCATTGCTGATCTAAGTGCTTACTACAGAGCTGATTGGAGGCTGAGAACCACCAATGTAATCACACCTGCAAAAGAGCAAAAGTTGTTTTGAAACATATTCATTGAGTAGATTACAGAACACTCTGCCAATCCAGTTCAAGGTTTAGTCTTGGTAGGGATAGAACCGAATCTAATATGAAAATCCTTTTCTGTTTGCAAAACTGCAAATGCGTTTCATGATCTCCTCCTCTGATCAACTTGAGGAATCCAATCAAGTAATCTCCAAGATAGTTGATGGGAGGCATGATTGAACTGGATACAATGTTGTACCATCAGTGCTATAAGTGTTTTTGTACTCAATCAAGAGGCATGTTCTGACAAACAAACCATGAACGAATGAATCATGCAGCCAATATATTTTAGACCACAGGGGCACAATAGGAGATAAACCACAAAAGTGGACTTGCAATCTGTATAAAATCATGAATGCCATATTTTGTTGGTAGTGGTGTCGTCATGATTTACCTTCAGTAGTGCCTGAACAAAAGGTGCACCTCCCGCAAGGGAAGTGACCCTTCTGTTCAGATAAAACTTGAGATCTAGGACCTGTATGTACAAGATGGTCCCTTAAATTAAAGGTGGCATATACCAGGGACAGCAAAGTTTGCTGGAAACATGGATGGAGGCTTAAAACCTGCCAGTATTTGCCTAAAATCCTAACAAATACATATGACTTGTCCATATAAGGTATGATTCCCACAATTTTATTGACCTGATCAGTTATCTCAGGTGAATCATTCCATGTGGACAGAAACCATTCTGTGATTGTAGAAAGCACGCTTGTAAGCAGTCCAAATCACTGATTTCACACATACCTGTCTATGTAACCATTGGCATCATTCCTCGGCATGCATTTTAAAATCTGCTGTTGAGGTACAAATATGTACAAATATGCAAAAACTGGCCAAAGGGAAGTCCCCCCCTTTAATGACCTAGAATGAAAACTGTGGTAACGTAACAATGTGTTCCTCTGTACTGGCTTTCTATAAAGTGTACTGGACAGGTGCTCTCCATGTTGGGAAAACTGTGACATCTAAAACTTCTATGGATTTAGTATTATACTTAACTGTAAACTTAATGTTTTCCTTACATGATTTGAGCCAATTCAAAAATCTCTGAAGGTTTGACTGCAATCCTGTCCAATAAAATATGTATCATCCAGGAAGCATTTCCACAAAAATATATTGCAGTACCACCTTGAAGGGTAAATCGGTGTCTCTTCCATCTCGGCCATATACATATTGGCCAGTGAGGGGAACCACTGTGGCCCCCATGGTTGTAGCAAACATTTTGATCCTTCATATAGAAACGTTTTGCTCAAAACCAGCTGTAACAAATCCAATACAAAGAACATAGGTAAATGTGAAGGCAACTCCAAAGGACAAGTAGAGATAACTCCAATGGCCTCAGTTTGATGGATATTTGTGTATATGGACACTACATCTATTATGACCAAAAAAACATTTCTGATGTAATAGTTATGGTCTCCAACAAGGATATAAAAGATGAAATCCTGGCCGCTGCTGGCTGGTGAAAGCAGTCATAAACTTTTGACAGGGGTTTGCGTTGCCTCGACAAGATATTAAATTCAAGAGCAAACAGCCACAAGTGCATGGTATTCAATAAGCTATTTAATATGACAATTAACTAGACAATATAATAAGTTAGTGATATTACAAGGACAATACAATACTTGATGACAATAGAACAATGCATCACCAAACTTCTGACATCATCACAACCCCTTTATCATCAGCTGGGAGAACCACAGCGAAGGCTGGAGAAAAGTCTGGGATTCCTCACACGCTGGCCAGGCAGACATCAGATCTCTGCTTGCCTGGATTTTTCTAGCTCTTTTTATAGGCTGTAACAAATGTGTTGCAGCTGGACCGCATGACTCCTCACATGAGATTTTTCCTACAATTATTCTCCATGCCATATACCTTTTGATAAACAGTAATTTCTGACCAGTCCTTCTGCAGCCTTTGTTCTCCAAGTTAATAAACAATTCTGGTCAGTCATTCCTTACACCTTTTGGCCTCCGGGCTAGTAAACAATTCAAGTACAGCTGGCTCAGCATGATTCTTCACATACGGGATGGTTCAAAAGTTCAATATTCCTTGCTGATTCAAAGAAATCTTAAATACAGGGTTCTAAAATCATATCCCAACATAAAACTATGGGACACCCAGGTGGATGTACCATCGATTATCATGTATCACTAAGGCTTGCTGATATGTGAAGCAGAGTCTCTTATGTCCCCACATCTTGCACTCACGCAGTCTCTCTCTCTCTGCCATGCTCCCCCCCCCCGCCTTAACTTAGTCTCTATCTCACCAATTCTTCTGTCTCGCTGCAGTTATGGAAAAATGGTGTTTCACCTTTCCTCACTGCAGGCGACTCTGCATGCTTGATCTGTGTGGTGGTGGACGTTTGGGTTGATCTTGCATTTTCAAGTCTCATGAGATGTCAATCTGTAGCCCTGGGGTGACTCCAGTGATGAAAGAGCTTCCAGGTTGTGGGGAGAGGCTGCTCCACTAGCCATAGTACTGTTCTCCTTGATCAGGAGAAGCTAGCACAACCTTCCACATCATCTGATCCTTCAAGAGGATTCCCTTTGCAGTGGGACCTCACTTGGGCTTCCCCTTCCTCTTTCCAGCCATCACACAATTAGGAAGATCACAGCACACTGCTATCCAGGGCAGAGAGCTTATTCTACATATCCTAAACGGCTGCCATTGTATGTGCCCCCCCCCCCCCCAATCCAACAGTCCTTTTACTAGGTTGCCAAATGGCTGCTGGCTTTTATAAATCTGTATTAGCTGTACCAATACGTATTATTACAATTTGCCTATTTTCAGTGTTATTAATTGTGTTGGATGCTGTTTACAGGACTTTGTACACTTCTTAAATGGCATTTCCCCTTAGAGTGGTACATCAAATTTTGCTAAAAAGAAAAAAAAACATGATCAGAAACCCTTTCTAACAGCAGGCATATTGTGAAGTAATCTAAAGCTCTACAGAAGTCATTCTAGACCTGTTGAGCAATTCTGACATACCTTTCCTTATCGTTCCTCCAGTTTAGTCCTCTACAGCTGGGTAGTGCACCTCCTCCTGCATCTTGGAGACTGGACCAATCAAATCTTCATCCCCCTGGATGTAGCGAGCTGGAAATCCCCATCAGCCCCAGTGTGTCCAGTCTCCAAGCAGCAGGAGGACCTTGTGAGCCTAGGGGCTGGACTCACTGGAGGAACTAGTAAGAAGCAGGCTATGTAGATGACTTTTGATTTCACTTCATTTGATTTGGCAGGAATTGATATTTGGGTGCTGTGCCTTTAAAAAATAAATAAATAAATAAATAAATAAAAAGACAAACTTTTGCATACCTCCATAGCGGACAGGGAGGGGGTTTCGAGTGATTCTCCCTTGCCTAGCCTCTATCTTCCCCCCTGGCGGCTTTTACTAATTAGGATCTCTTACCCCTTGACTGAACGGGGTAGAGCCCCTAGTGCGGGCCATGGGCAGAGCGCTGGGTGACAGCCTGCAGGCGCTGGCTCCGGAGAAGTGGTTGAGCACATGTCAGAGGCCCTGCGGCGATCCTGTGTCTTTCAGCGATCGAGGCTCCGATCGACACAGTTTCATCATTTTATCAGCAGGTAAAAGCCAGGAACAACGGGGGAGGTCGCCGGCATGCAGTTCTGAGACCTGCGGTGCTTCGGGGCCCATTGTGTAAAGCGCGCCAAAATCGCTGAGAGAAACCGCGGCCATTTTAGCCTTGCGGATTTCTCAGCGGTTTTACTGGTAAGCCGGCAGTGCCGTTGTCTGGCGTCTGCCCGCTTGTTTTAAGCTTTCTTATTTTCTTTTCTTTTCTTTGGGTCTCTTTGCCGGTACATGGGTCCCTAGGGCCTGAGGGGTCGGGACTCTTTAGCGGTGGTAGTGGCAGAGCATCACTAAGTAAATTAAAGCTCAACAATAAAAAAAAAAAAAAAAAAAAGGAAACAGCAGAGCAGTGGCGTGCTGGCTGGTCCCTTGCCTGCTGATCCACAGGTGATGCTTTAAAGCCCCTAGTGGGCCCAGTAAAAAGGACTGCCTAAGGAACCTTCTTGGGGAAAAAACAGCAGGGTATATATAGGGATCCCACCAATTCCCCCTATCTTGCCTTCAGTTGCATTGAGACTCGCAGGCTCTGTAGTCCGTCAGCGAAGCCTCAGTGCATGATTTGTGGCACCCGTAGGGGCACGGTTACGGAGACAGGTATTTGCCATTCCTGTGCTTCCGTATCCCTGACTGTAGAGCAGCAAATGGAAGGGGCGACAGCTCCAGCCCCTCCGGACACAGTGAAGGAGCCGGAGGGTGAAGTGTGGATGACTGGTCCATCCGCTCTGGAATTGGAGGGGGACGCCTGGGCTGCTGGGTGTATCTCCGGTAGCTGGGGGTCCTGCATTGATGGAAGATTTTTCTCCAGACTTTGTGTTGCTCATGCATCAGGCCTTCTGTCGCAAGAGGCAGGGGCTTTTACCAAGTTCTGGGTCGCTTCCTTCTCCCAGTGCTCGGGCTGCACTGGCAGAACGCGAGAGTGGACTTGTCAAGCCACTCGAGGCCTCGGCCAGCGGAGGGCTCTTCTTCCGAGTTGGATTTCCAGGAGGAGGAAGAGCGCGGTTGTGACGTGGATGGCGAGTTGGATGATTTAGAGGAAGGTGAGATTCCTGAACCTGAAGATCAGGCGCGGATCATTCGAGTGTTTCGGAGAGAAGAGTTGTCGGCCCTCATTTCCGAGGTCCTGCAGACGCTTAGGCTGTCTCCAGAACAGCCCGCACCCGAAGTGGATGTGGCGGATCCTATTATTCAGGCGGTACGTCAGACACAGGTGGTGTTCCCCATTCATAAAGTAATAGATCAGATGATTCAAACCGAATGGGATCATCCTGAAGCGGGTTTGAAAGGCATAAGAACCATGAGTAGACTCTATCCTTTATCGGATGTTGATAAGGAAAGGTTTCGTGCCCCGAAAGTTGATGCGGTGGTGTCAGCGGTCACGAAGAAGACCACGATTCCGGTGGAAGGCAATGCGGCCTTGAAGGAGTTGCAGGATAGAAAGATGAATGGTCTGTTGAAGCAGTCCTTTGAAGCAGATGCAGCTTCTCTGCAGGCGTCCATCTGTGGGGCCTGGGTGGCTAGGGCTTGTCTAAGGTGGGTCTAGCGCCTGAGACAGTCGGCGGCGATGGAGCAGGACGACATGCAGGAGCTACAGCGTCTGGAATCCGGAGCAGCATATTTAGCAGATGTGCACTATGACCTGATTAGGGTCCTGTCGAATAGTATGTCGTCTCTGGTAGCGGCGCGGAGGGCCCTTTGGCTAAAAAACTGGGCGGCTGACGGTTCCTCCAAGTCTCGGCTTGGTAAGCTTCCGTTCAAAGGCAAGTTATTGTTCGGAGAGGATCTTGATAAGTTAGTCAAAGATTTAGGGGAGTCCAAAGGGGGTCGGCTTCTGGAGGACAAGCCCAAGCCAGGAAACTTTTCCGCGTCCTTTTGGGGACAGTTTCGGGATTTTCGAAGATTTCGCTCCCCCCATTTCACGGGTTCTCAAAGAGGAAGGTTCCTGTCCCTGGTTCAAGGCTTCCGGGAGGCAAGTAGAGGTTTCACGGCGGCTTCTGCGGGAGCCATTCGGAAACCACAATGAATGGCAGAGGGTCCCGGCAGAAGGACAACCGATTGGAGGTCGGCTGCGGGGGTTTCTTTCTGCCTGGACCCGCATAACATCGGACCAGTGGGTCTTGGAGATCATTTGCGACGGGTATGCATTGGATCTGGCAAGGCTGGTGCTGGATTTGTTCGTCAGTTCTCCCTGCAGAAGTCCAAAAAAGGCCTTGCAAGTTCGTCAAACGGTGGACCGCCTGTTGCAGCTAGCAGCCATCGTCCCGGTACCGCCCGCGGAATACGGAATGTGGCGTTACTCCATTTATTTCGTGGTGCCAAAGGAGGACGGTTCTCTTCGGCCTATCCTAGACCTCAAAGGGGTGAATTGCTGTCTCAGAGTTCCGCATTTTTGCATGGAAACCCTGCGGTCCGTCATGGTGGCGGTTCGTCAGGGGGAGTATCTCACATCTCTCTCTCTTTCAGAGGCTTATCTCCATGTTCCCATCCGGGAGTCTCATCAGAAGTTTCTTCGGTTCGCCCTGCCGTGGGGTCATTTTCAGTTCCAGGTGCTGCCTTTCGGTTTGGCGACGGCCCCCCGGGTGTTCACCAAAATAATGGTAGTGGTGGCGGCGGCACTGCGAAAGCAAGGAGTCTTAGTTCATTCTTACCTCGACGATTGGTTGATAAGAGCAAAATCCCAGGCCGAGAGCGAGAGAGCCACGCAACAGGTGGTGGATTTTCTTCAGGGCTTAGGCTGGGTGGTCAGCCCGCTCTAGAGTCATTTGGCGCCGACTCAGGTCCTCGAGTATTTGGGGGTTCAGCTCGATACTTGGAGAGAGTCTGTTTTTCTAACGGAGCGCCGGGCTCTAACCCTCCGGCGTCTAGTGCAGGCCTTCAGGAGACTCACGGCGCCAATGGCGTGGAAGTACCTCCAGGTCTTGGACGATGGCAGCGACGCTGGAGGTCGTGCCGTGGGCCAGATTTCACATGCGGCCTCTGCAGTGATCCTTGCTCCATTGTTGGTCAAATCAGTCCGACTCGCTGAGCAAGCGACTCCCTTGTCCTTGGCGCATCCGTCAGGCGCTGCGGTGGTGGCTTCGTCCCGCAGTCTTGCAGGCAGGAATGCCATTGGAGCAGCCGGTGTGGCTTCCCCTTTTCACGGATTCGAGTCTAATAGGCCTGGGGGGTGCATTGTGCAGGTCAGTTCACACAAGGGAGGTGGACGACGGAGGAGAGCAGGTGGTCGATCAACCGTCTGGAACTCAGAGAGGTGTTCTTGGCTCTGCAGAGCTTCCAAAAGCTGGTGACGCATCAGGCGGTGCGAGTGTTGTCGGACAATGCGGCCACGGTGGTGCACATAAATCGGCAAGGCAGCACAGGAAGCGCAGCCATGGCGGAAGAGGCCGAAGGACTGTTTGCCTGGGTGGAGCTGCGGTTGAAGGCGATATCGGCAGCTCACATCGCTGGCAAGGAAAATGTGACGGCGAACTTTCTCAGCAGAATCCAGGTGGATGCCGGAGAGTGGGAATTGCATCCTGATGTCTTCGCCCAATTGACTCTGCGATGGGGCATGCCAGTCATGGACTTGATGGCGACGTGCCAGTCCGCGAAAGCGGCTCGGTTCTTCATCAGGCGGAGAGAACCCATGTCTGAAGGGATCGACGCTAATGCAGCCGTGGCCGACAACGGGGCTGCTCTCCGTATTTCCTCCGTGGGCCCACATCGGTCGGGTGATTCAACGTATCGAAGCCTATCGGGGGAGGGTGCTTCTGGTAGTGCCAGATTGGCCCCGGCGTCCGTGGTATGCCGATTTGATAAGGTTGCTGGACGGTTCCCTGTGGCGTCTTCCGTTGTTGCCGGAACTCCTGGTTTAGGGGCCTCTTCAAATGCCGCAAGTGGATCGATTCTCGCTTACGGCTTGGCTTTTGAAAGGGCAAGGTTAAAGAAGAAGGGCTACTCTAGATCGGTCGTGGCAACTTTGCTTCAAGTGTGAAAGCGGTCAACCTCACTTGCCTATGTACGCATCTGGCGGATCTTTGAGGACTGGTGTTCCAGGCGTCAGGTTCGGGCTTCTAGGGCCTCCGTATCAGTGGTATTGAGTTTTTTGCAGGATGGTTTTGACAAGGGGCTGGCTGCCAGCTCCTTGAGGGTGCAGTTGGCGGCCTTGGCCTGCTATAGAGGTAAGATCCAGGGTGTGGCTCTGGGTGCTCATGGCGATGTCGTCCGTTTCCTTAAAGCAGTGACCAGACTGCGCCCGGCTCGTTGGATCTCCATTCCGTCCTGGGATCTCAACTTAGTTTTGCGGGCGTTAGAGCGCCGTTTGAGCCTCTGTCTCGGATTTCTGTCAAAGACTTAGCTACTAAAAAGACCACCTTAAGAGTCATCTGTTCGGCGAGGCGCATTTTGGAGTTGCAGGCTCTTTCGTGCAGAGAGCCATTTCTGTGTTTTTCCAAGGAAAAGGTGGTTCTGAGACCGGTTCCCTCCTTTTTACCTAAGGTATCTTCTCCCTTTCATGTGAATCAAACTGTGTCTCTGCCAGTTCTGCAAGCAGAAGCGAGGCATCCGTCGGATCGCGGTCTGAGTCGATTGGACATGAAGAGGGCCTTGCGTCGTTATTTGTCGGTTTCCGCGGCTTTTCGCAAATCGGATCGTCTGTTTGTGGTGGTCGGCGGGCCTAGGAAAGGTGAAGCGGCAGCCAAGGCATCCATTTCCAGGTGGATTAAGGAAGCTATTGTTTTGGTGTACGTGTTGCAGGGGCGTCCGGCTCCTATAGGCCTCAGGGCGCATTCTACTAGGGCGCAAGCGGCGTCCTGGGCTGAGCATAGTCTGGTTCCGCCGGTGGAGATTTGCAAGGCGGCCACCTGGTCGTCGTTACATACGTTCAGTGGACACTACCGTTTGGATATGTTGGCGGCGGGGGATGCCCGTTTCGGGTCAGCGGTCTTGCGTGCCGGCTGGCAGGGTCCCTCCCATTAGTACTGCTCTGTTACATCCCAGCTGTAGAGGACTAAACTGGAGGAACGATAAGGAAATAGAAATTACACTTACCTAGTAATTGTCATTCCTTGAGTGACGACAGTTTAGTCCTCCTTCCCGCCCTCGGGTTTGTGGCTAGCTCGGCACGTAGTCATGGTCATGGAGCGGAGTGACAGGTGAGTTTTACTTTCTATCTCTTTCCAGACTTGGCAAGGGGGAAGAGCGCTTTTGGGGCAGGTCTTCCTCCCTGTTCCCGTTAGACGGCAGGTTATGTTCTGTTCCAGGTTCTGATTGTTAAAACAAAACAAAAAAAAAAGTTAGCTACTTATTTGTTGCTCTTGAGTCTGCTTTGTCAATAGTTCACTGGGGCTGATAGGGATTTCCAGCTCGCTACATCCAGAGGGATGAAGATTTGATTGGTCCAGTCTCCAAGCTTCAGGAGGAGGTGCACTACCCAGTTGTAGAGGACTAAACTGTCCTCACTCAAGGAACGACAATTACCAGGTAAGTGTAATTTCTATTTTAAAAGTACTAACTTTTTCAGGAGTCAGAGGCCTACACAGGAAAAGACAGCACCAGAAATGTTACAGTAGGCACTAGACCATCAATGCACGTATTGGAGAAAACTGCATAAGCAGGATTACTGCAGATTGATCCTGTTCAGAGATTGATTGTTAACAGAATACCTGGCCTCTTTCATGCATGCAAAACCAAAATAGATCCTCACTAAATATAGAATAAATATTATTGCTTGTTAAAGGCTGTTGAGCCGATTGACTCATGGCAACCCTATGGATAGTTGTACAGTATAGAATAACTTATGCTATACAACTATCCATAGGGTTGCCATTAGTCAATCGGCTCAGCAGCATTTAAAAGCAACAATATTTACTTTGTGTGCAGTTTAATTGCAGAGAAATAGAACTGTGATGCATACTAATTCCCCCTCTACTCTGCAAAATATAAAACAAATGCGTGTAAATTTTAAAAGCTGACACATTCTAATTTAAAAAATGTTTTGTACCTCTTTTGCCTGGACTATTTTTTGTTTTCTTTCCTAATCATCTTTGTCCCAAGCTTTGGTTTCTGCTTTCCTTTGTTTTCTGTTGACTCTTTCCAGGGTCTTGTCCCATTTGTCATTTTTCTGTCTTCCTTCCTTCCTTTCTCTTGCTCCCCTACATCAGTCTTTGGCTTTGACCTTTTTCCTTTCAGATTTTTATAAATATTCTGCCCCTCAATCCACTCTCAGATTTCATTCCTTTTTATTATCCCATCTTCAATCTCCTTCATTTTGCCATCTCTTGCCCTTCCCCTTTCTCTTATTCCTCAGTCTTTCACAAACTCACTTTTCCCACACTCCCATCAAGCATCTGTCTCTCCCCTTTGTCCAGCATTACTGTTGCTTTCTGGGACCTTTTGACAGTGCCAAAAAAAACCCCCAGAGAGCAAAGATACAAGGTCACGCAGGAACAGCAGAGCCATCAACAGTGCAAATGTACTGAATGACCCTGCTCCTTTTTGCCATAGGTTCTAGAAGTAGCAGAGGCAGCAGTTGGGGAAGGAAGGAAGGAAGGAAGATTCTGGGGCACTTTTTCCCCTAATTTAGAGTTTAACTGGTAGGCAGGGTGAATAGCAGTGCTGCCTGTTTAACTTTGGAGTCAGGAAGGCCCTAATTGGGTTGGGAAGGCTATTTATTACTGTATGTATTTATTTAAAACATTTATAACCTGCTTAGTCACAAAGTGCAAAGCGGCACAAACCGCATTCATAACAGTCATAAAATTATATGCAGTCACACAAACTTTTCCCCCAAAAACACGAATACAGAGATGTTCCTTATCGTTCCTCCAGTTTGGTCCTCAGCCTCTGGGTTGCGTACCTCCTCCTGCAGCTTGGAGACTGGGCATGTCAAATTCATGACAACACTGGATGTAGCCTGCTGGTCTCTCCCATCAGCCCCCAGTGTGTCCAGCCTCCATGAAGCAGGAGGACGTAGTGAGCCTAGGTTCTGGACTCACTTAAGAAACAGATAAGGAGCATTTAATTGGATCCTACTTTTAATTTTACTTAATTTTACCTTTAATTTTACACTTAAGTTTAATTTACCTTTGGTTAATTGACATTCAGGGATTAGTTCTCTGTAGTTGTTAGAAGCAAATTTTCTTAGGTTCAGTGTAATTTTTAAGTTTGAGTCTGGTTCTTTAAAATATTAGCAGCTCCCGCCTTCCCTCCTTGTCAGTCTTCTCACGTGCTGCAGGCATTCGCCGGTGTGGATCTCTCTTCCTTGACTGTACGGGAAAGAGCTCCGGGGCCCACACAGCCACACTGAAACTGTGTGAGACTGAGGCTCTCCGTACTTGTGGGATCTTTATCTTTTTTGGTGGAACCGGCTGAGCGACCCTCGCTACAATGGCTGATCACGGCAGCATGGTTTCAGGGCCGATTGGCGTTGCGGCAGCAGTAACACTATGAGTGGCTTTCAGTCCTGCAGGTAAGGCCTTCGGGCTCTGTCGGTCTGCTGAGAGTTTTCCTTATCGTTCTTCCAGTTTAGTCCTCCACCTCTGGGTTGTGCACCTCCTCCTGCAGCTTGGAGACTGGGCATGTCAAAGTCGTGACATCACTGGATATAGCCTGCTGGTATCTCCCATCAGCCTCCAGTGTGTCCAGTCTCCAGGCAGCAGGAGGACATAGTGAGCCTAGCTTCTGGGCTCACTTGGGGGGAACAGATAAGGAGCATTTAGTTTGACAAATTCTATTCTGATTTTACTTTTGCTTTTTACTTTTAATTTTACTTTTAATTCAGTTAAATGGCAATCAGGGATTAGTTCCCTTTAGTTATTAGGAACAAATTTCCTTATATTTACAGTAATTTTAAATTTGAGCCTGGCTCTTTAAATTAGTAGCAGCTCTCGCCTTCCCTCCTTATCAGTTATTTACACTTGCTGCAGGCATTCGCCGGTGCGGATCTCTCTCCCTGGACAGTACGGGAGAGAGCTCCGGGACCCGTACAGCCACACTGAAGCTGTGTGAGACGGAGCCTCTCCGTTGCTGCGGGATTTAAATTTTACTCTGTGGAACCAGCTAAGCGGTCCTCAGTGCGGCTTGAGGATCAGAGGAATTCAAGGCGGTAGGAGCAGGCTGCGTGGCTTTCGGCCCTGCAGGTAAGGCCTTCGGGCTCGGTCGGTCTGCTGAGGCCTCCTTTTTGCAGCGGCTGTTCTTGGCGCCAAAATTCATTGGCGACGGGGCGGCCATTTTCTCTCTAGGTATTTGGACCGCATGGCGAGAGTTGCAGGGAGCTGCCTGTGTGAAGAAGACAGGCAGAATAGCTAGATTTTTGGGCCTAGTGTTTTTCTTTATTTTGTTTGTAGGTTTTTTGACGCTCGGGGGGGTTTCTCAGACTTAAGGGGGCTGTTGTCAGTCCTCTTTATTTTTAAGTTTATTCTTAGTTTTATAGAACAGCAGTTTTGGCATTGATCTCTGATACCACATGTTCATTCCCTCCTAATCATGTCTCTGAGGAGCATCTGTTAAGTCCCGGGATATTAGGCAAATTGCCAGCTTTTAGGTTCAAGAGCGGAGCCCTAACTTGTAGTTGGAAGGAGGGACAGGCTGGAAGTGTGCCTTTTGTGTTTTCTATAGTGAAAGTTGCCCAAATGCCTGTGGTTTCACAGGGACAGGTTTAGGAAACCTTAGGATTTAAAGTATATAACAGATAACTGTCAACCAAGAAGTGCCTGTGCTACTGTCTATGGCCACCAGAGAGCAGTTGGTACACTCTGCCTTTCTGTGACCTTGTGTTTGCAGCCATCTCAGATTGATCATTCTCTGCAAGTCGGGGAAGAAATATCCATAGGGCCACCTCATGGGCTCTCAGGAGTTAGTGACTACACAAGCAACTGACTAAATATTCCTACCAAATGGTATATAATACATGACCATAGCAGAAGGAAAATCACTATTAGAACATATTGAATAAGACGGGTACAGTTTTCCTGAAATATGCAAAAATTAATCTGGCTGCAGAATGTGGTTTAACAATTTAAAGTAGGCCTTCAAAGGGTTAATTAAAGCTCTTAACTTCTCTATCGTTTGTTGGGCTCTGGTGCCCTAAAGGCCACCAGATGGCAGCGCTGCTCATGAAGTACATATAGTATTCAGTGCCCCCATCCCTGGGGGGAGGGGGGAGGGGGGGTGGTAAAATACAAAATGGTATTACTCTTCAGGTTCACACAGGCAGCAACCTCTAAGACCTCCATTTGCAAGGTTGACGGTGTATCCCACTGCTATTTCTCTGACTGCAGGAAGGCGGGGGGAGGGGGGTGCCTGTGTGTTTCATAGCTCCACTTAGCATGCCCTTCCCAGGAAATTCTCATCTATTTCTAGAGCAAGATTTTATTTCATTTCTCTGGTTATGGTTAATGCATAGCATTAAGGGGCTGTGGTCGACGCTTGGGTCCCACGGACTTCGGTGGGATTTCAAAAGAAAAAGAAACTCTCTTTAGTGAGAGAGAGCCTTGTTCGTTTTAGCTAATACTGATTTATTTGGTGGCCTTTTGCGTCCTGAACCCCAAGGTCGGGACACTGTTTGCTTCCAGGGGTTCTACTCTCTATTTCGCTGTTCAGCTCCCTGGCAGGCGCAGCAGGCTGGCAGGGGGTGCGCAACGCTGAATCCCTCAGGATAAGGTGGGAAGGAAAGCTGGGTGCAGCGGGGGCTGGTAGCTGCTTGCAAAGCTATAGGAGCAGTTCGGGTAATTTTAGCTGATTTACTTTGATTTCATTGGAGTTGGTGGAAACTTCGTTTTTGGAGTCCTATACTTAAGGGGCATAGCTATGTTGATTTACAAGAATCTCCTTCCGCTATCCATAGAAGGTTCTATAAAGCGTTAGTCGGTTTATATGGCAGGGTAATATTTTAGCTTAGCTGCTGTGATATAGCGCTATGATCCGCTGTAAACATATTCAAGTCAAAAGGAATTATGGTGATAACTCTCTTGGACAGTTGTAACAGGTGCTTGGGTGAGCGCCATGGCCAGTCCACAGTTGTAGAATGCTCTGCCTTAAGCATTATGTCATGAGAGGGGTTTTATAGTTGTGTGGTTTCTTATTGGAAATATTCCCGTTTAGTTTGGCTTTGCCCAAATTATAAGATTTTACGGTAGATTTGTAATGTCTTAATTTTGGCTATATGTGGTTTAATTTTACATATGGAAAAGGCAGCTCAGCGGAGAGAGGTTGCAAAATAGAACTCTGGCCTTTGAAGCTATCTATGCTCCCATTCCATTTATCAGAGGTTTTCCAGTACGGAGAGTCTCTGCTAGTGTTCAGCGAATGCCTTAATTGGGGGCCAGAAGCACGCAGCCAGGCTAGTTCTCTAGCAGCAATAGCAGCAGCTCAGATTCTAGTAGGCATACATCATATGCTGGGCTTACAAGATGGCTTCCACGCTGATCGGCATCAGCCAAGATGGCTGCCGGTTTCGACTGTGAATGTGGAGGCAGCCTGGATGAGGGACCTTGCGTTCTCTGGAAAATGTCCTGCATACACTGAATCATTTAAATCGATCAGCTACTGGCAGGACACAATGCACTCTTGCATGCTTTTTTGCTTCAGTGATCTAAAAGTGGAGTCTTTACCAGGTGATATAATGGGAACTTGTCTGCAGTTTCTCGGCTTCTTCATGGCTGACTCAATTGCCACTGCAGAATGAGAGAACCGTATTTCCTGACACCAGGTGCTAGTTGAACTTAAAATATAACGTCCATCTTTGGGCAGTCAGACGGAATGGGACGTTACTCTAGCAGGAAGGCCGTGGATTAGTATGCCTGTGATTGGGAGTTCTTTCTACTTCATATTGTTGGCACGGAAAGAGCTTCTCTTAACATATGCTGAAAGAATTTTTGGTTAAGAGATGTCTTTGTAAAAAAAAAAAAAAAAAAGTATTCATCTGTCCTGAATTCGCCTGTTCTTGATTGACATTTTGAGGCTAAGCAGGGGCAGGCCTGGGTACTACGTGGGTGGGTGCACACCTTGCACTACCAGGGGGTGTGGACTCACTGTATGGAAGAGAGCCCTAGCAATCTTCTTTAGCGCAAGATAGGAAAGTAGATGGTTCACTGAAGCGATCGTTGGGGGCAATGCTCTGTCCTTACAAGCTCCCGTTTGTGGAGCCTGGGGGGGCGAGAGAATGCTTCAGGTGGTCGCAGTGTTTACGGCAGTCTACTCGTCTGGAACAGGAAAGGATCAGGGAGTTGAATCGACTAGAGCCTGATTTGCTTTATGTGGCAAATGTGCATTATGGTTTAATTCGAGCGCTAGCTAATATTATTGGCTTCCTTGGGGTTCACCCGGAGGTCTTTCTGGTGGAGGAATGGGGCGGCTGATGGTTCGTCCAAGTCGAGGCTCAGTAAGCTTCCAGTTAAGTCTTTGTCTTATCCTTTTCCCCGTGGGCTCTCATAGGGCAAGTAGTTAGCGTATCGAGACTTTCGGGGAAAGGTACTCTTGGTAGCGCCCGGTTGGACGAGACGGCCGTACTAGGCTGATCTCATTCGCCTACTCGACGGGCATTTCCTAGAAGTTGCCGGTAGTGGACGTTCTGCTGCGGCTAGGTCCATGACGAATGTCTCAGGTGGATCGGTGCCCGCCTACGGTTTGGCCTTTGAATGGGCGGGGCTGAAGGATTATTCTGCAGCAGTCTTCGCTACCTTGTTGAGAGCAAGGAGGCAGGCTGCGTCTGGTACATAGGTCTGTGCTTAGCGCCTTTTTGAAGGCTGCTGTTCACGGCGGCAAGTCCGGGCGACAAAGGTGTCTGTATCCTTGGTCTGAGTTCTCTGCAGGACAGTGTCTGAAGGAACTAGCGGCCAGTTCCTTAGAGGGTCCAGCTGGCGACTGTTTCCGGCTGTAGAGGTTCTGTGGAGGGAATAGCGCTAGGTGTTCGGATCGATGTGTGGCGTTTCCTTAAGTTGGGACCCGACTGCGCTCCTCAAGGGGAAAGTGGGTGCCGCCGTGGGATCCCGATTGGGCCTTAGAGACGTTAACTAAAGAGCCCTTTGATTCTTTACTCCAGGTGTCGGTAAAGGATTTGCTGTTATAGACAGTGGCTTTGATAGCTCTTTGTTCGGCGCGACGACTTTTGGAGTTTCAGGCGTTGTCATTTAATGAGCCGTTTTCACCCTTTCTGGATAGAGGGTGGTGTTTGCGACCAGTCCCGTCGTCCTTCCAAAAGGTGGTATCTGATTTATTTATTTATTTTTTTTCTCCTGAGCCTATTGGTTTCTCTTCCAGTTCTCGTTTTTTCTGGAAGGGGAGGTTGTTGTTCGTAGCTTACACTGATAGGAAACATAAAATGCAGGGTGCGGCGTTCATTTCTTTGTTTTTGTATGTTGGTTGGAGGTCCACGCGAAGGGGAAGCAGCAGCAAAGTTGGCCATTTCGCACTGGGTTAAGGCCTCAGCATTCTGGTGGCGAGGTTGTACGATTCCGGGGGGGCTTTCTGACTCTTGCTACCAGGGCGCAAGCAGCTTCATGGATGGATCACTATGTCATTCCACCAGGGGGGATTGTTAGAGCAGCTTCCAGGTCGTCTCTTCATTCCCTCAGTAGCAACTACTGCCTAAATGTTCTGGCAGTAAAGGATGCCTGTTCCAGGTCGACGGTGTGGTGAGTTGGCTGGATAGGTCCCTACCAATGATTACTGCTCTGTTACATCCCAGAGGTGGAGGACTAAACTGGAGGAACGATAAGGAAATAGAAATTACACTTACCCGGTAATTGTCATTCCTTGAGTGACGACAGTTTAGCCCTCATTCCTGCCCAGGGGTGTGATTTCTTCAGAGTTTATTTTCAGGCGGAGTGGAGCAATCTCAAGGAGTAGACAGATCCTTTCAGATTCTAGATCGCAGAGAGTATCCCTCTCTGTTTGTTCCTTCTCTCTTATTTAAACGAGGGGATGGTATAGGAAACGTGTTTGCATAGGGGGGACGTGAATGTAAAGTTTAAAAAAAAAAAAGAAAAATATAAGACTGATAAGGTTAAAAGGAATGGAGAGTTTTTAAAGCGATGGTATAGTTACTTATTTGTTGTTCCTTTGAGTTTGCTTTGTCAATAGTACACTGGAGGCTGATGGGAGATACCAGTAGGCTATATCCAGTGATGTCACGACTTTGACATGCCCAGTCTCCAAGCTGCAGGAGGACTAAACTGTCATCACTCAAGGAACGACAATTACCAGGTAAGTGTAATTTCTATTTTCTTTTGCAGCGGCAGTTGGTGGTTTTGGCGCCAAAATTCGTTGACGAAGGGGCAGCCATTTTCTCTGTGTGTTTGGACTGCCTGGCGGGAGTTGCAGCGGCTCGCCTGTGTAAGGCAGAAGACGGGCCGCATAGATAGCTTCCTAGCTTTATGGTGATTCTCTTTTGTTTCTTTTTAAGTTTTTATTTTAAATTTTGTTTTATTCTCAGTTTGTTATAAGACAGCCGTTTTTACTTGATTTCTGTTACCACATATTCTCTCCCTCCTGACCATTCCTCCGAGGAGCATCAGTTGAGTCCCTAGATACTAGGCAATTTTCATCTTTTAGGTGGTCTACAAGGGCAGAGCCCTAGCTTGTAGTTAAAAGGAGGGCAGAATAGAGAGGTGCTCGAGACAGTAGCCCTTTTGTATTCTCTGTCTACAAATATATTCTATGGTAAGATGACCATAGTCCGAAAACCTGTGGCTCACAGGGACAGGTTTATATATATATCAGCACTGCCAACCCTTCTAGGGTTACGGTCTGACTCTTTATTAAAAATACAATAAAAAAATATATAAAGTCAGACCATAACACTAGAAGGGCCTGTAATACATCCAATGGCCACCAGAGAGCAGTAGTTACATTCAATATTTATTTATTTATTTATTTAACAGTTCTTCTATACCGCTCTATTTTAGATCAGAGCGGTTTACATTTAACATCAACTATACAACACAAGGAACTTTGAGTTGTATTTACAATAAACAGGGAGATCAACTTGGAAGTAACTGGGGGAAACTATGTACATTCTTAATTCTATACATTGTATCACACTGGTACCTGATTTCAGGCAGAACATATCTACATTTTATTTACACTGGGGTACATTCTGAGCGATCATTTGTGATCGGGTATATACAGCAATCATCAGGCAGATCTCTGCAAGTCACTCAGGGTTCATGGCTAAATGAGCAGCTGTGAAATTTCTGCAAATCAAGATTATATGACCAAAAATTAAAACTTTAATTTCTGTATTGTTTCTGTGGTGGTAGTGCCCCTAACGGACACTGGTTGGCAGTGCTGATCATGTATCACATATGTTATTCTGTGCTCTCTCCCTGTGGTGGTTCACACAGGCAGCAATCTCTAGGACCTTCAGTGGCAAGGATGCCTGTGTCTCCCACAGCTGTCTCTGCTGGCAGGAATGTCGGGGGGAGTGCCTGTGTGCTTTGTCTCCCTTTAACATGCCCGTCTTGAGAACAGAAGCTGCCTTTCCGATTGGTCGGCAGATGAGAGATTCTCTGTGTGATGGTAGCAGGTGCAGGATATCATCTAGTTTTAGAGCCTGTGAAATCAGAGCAGAATTTTAAGCACTTAGCAGGGCCGCTGGCCCTTCTATGCCATCTGGTTAAATGGGCCGCACTGAGGATAAAGAGCAGTCCTTCTGGGTAGCCATTGTTTGGGACTTAGTGTTCCAGGGCTCGGGAAGGTTTCATAGCTGAAGTCCATACTCTGTGACTGTCCCATGAATTCAACTTATGTTCAAGTGTGCTCTCGGCTCTGTGTTTGGGTGCCAGGAGCTCGGTCACCCGGGTATATAGATGTGCGGTTAGTAGCTACTCACATTTGCTTAAGCATAATTTTTCTGTGCACTCGCTGTAGAGTGAGGCGGTATTTCTATGTTCAGACTGTATTCTCATGCTAATGTAATCTGTCCAGCAATGGGGGATACCGATTGTGATGAAGTGTGAGGACCTCATGGTGTTACATGGGGTTGGAGTGCAGTCGTGGGATCTGATGTGGAGTGACTCGTCCTGCTGAGATGCAATGTCTCAGGCACCAGCTTTCCTTTCTCTTTGGCTTTGCTCCCAAATCCTAGCCTCTCTACATCTCTGTTGCCCAAGAGGCAAGGTCTCAGGCCCACTGGACAATCTACTCTCAGCCTCATCTCAAGGCTGGCCAAAGTTCTCTAAGTCACATATTCCCAGTCATTTATTTATTTGCACAGGTTTTTTATTTTTATACAAGTCAAGATGGCTTTCATTCCAATACGGTATTTATATTTTCCTTTTCCCTGAAGAGCTCACAATTTCAGTTTGGTGCCTGAGGCAATATAGGGTTCCTAATCATCCCTCCAGTCTAGTCCCGAACTTCTGAGTTTTGATCCTCTCACAGCAGCTTGGAGACTGAGACACGTCATCCTTTTTCTGATGACAACTGGTATATCCTTCCTGGATCCACCTCCTCACTCCAGTTGTCTCAGTCTCCAAGCAGCTGGAGGTTGGGTGAGCCCAGAGGTCCAGGCTCACTAGAGGAATGATTAAGATATAGATTACTTAAAAAATAAAAAAATAAAAGGAAGAAGAGGTTCAATTGGAAAGAGATGAATAGGCTAATTGCCTTGGGGGAGTGAGGCTGACTGGGAGATTTTTTGCTGAGGTCTGGCCCTTTTTCCTCCCCCTCCTCCCTTACCCCTTTTTTCTTCTCTGTCTGAGGGGAATTAGTGAGTGGGGAGTTAGCCTGGGACCCGGTGGACGAGAGGCTCATTGGTTCGGCCATCCGGGGGCAAGAGTGAGTGAGCCGGTGGGAGTGTCAGTCAGTGCCTCACAGAAGGTCTGCCTGCTCAGCACTGTGAAGAGCCTTAACTGGGCGTGTGCTCAGTGCTGGGGCACTTCCTTCTCATGTACTGCTCGGCTCCCAACTCTGACAGGCAGCTGGTCGGTAGAGCAAAGCACAGGATCTCCCCCGGGGACACCAGCGGCATCGTGGTGTGAAAGCCCATAAGGTAAGGGCTGCTCTCTTCTGGAACCACCGCAAGGAGGTTTTTGGAGCAGTTTGGAGGCGGTTGTTCGGGCGGCGGGCCTACCATGTGCCGGCAGCGTGGGAATGGCCGCAGTTAGTTACTGTATTTCGGCAGGGCCTAAGCTCGTGGGAAAACTTTGTTTTGCGCCTTTTTTCACGTTTTATAGCTCGGGGGCCCTAGTTGGAGCTAGTTTTTCCATTTTCTTTGATTTGTTCTCTGACTCTGCAGGTGTGCTTGTGTGTGGTGACACTGCATGGGGGTCATAGGAATGCCTTCTAAGCCGCGTTGCCTTGTCTGCAGCTCTAGGAAGGTTTCATTGGCAGAGTCAGGGGTCTGCAAGGGGTGTACTCTGGAGGCTATAGCCATGGAGAACGCCTTGGAAGGAGCAGCAGGGGGGCAGAAGACGGTGCTGGACGGGCAGGAGGCTGCGTCCCTGGATTTGGCATCGGACGAGCCAGTAGCGGGTCCCTCATCCGCTCCAGATCTTCCACCTTCCCTGCCGGCATTGCTTAGAGGTCTCGCGGCCATTTTTTCCTCTGAGTTTGTGGCCCTTATTCAACTAGCTTTTGGGGGGCAATGGGGAGGTCTAGTATCCGGTTCCGAGTTGGGGACCAGAGGAGAAAAGCGACCCCTTACCCCTTTGACTATGGAGATAGTGGGTGGCCCGGCTAAGAGAGTCAGAAAGGAAAAGGATCTGAAGGACTCCACGTTGGACTCGGAGGGAGGTCTCTCCGAGGAGGGTCATCTTGAAGACGAATTAGAAGAGGACCTGGAAGAAGGAGAGATAACGGAAAGAGAGGATCAGGCACTGGTTGTCCGTCTGTTCAGAAGAGAAGTGCTCCCGGCGCTCATCTCTGAGACGCTAAGGGCTCTCAATATGCTACCCCTGGTCCTGCAGAGGATGCTACCTTGGAGGATCTGTTGTTGCAGGTGTTTTGGAAGACAGAGGGTGTTCCCGGTACACAGGGTTATTCGGGAAATGATCCAGGAAGAGACGGATATGCCGGAGGCAAATTTTAAAAGGTTCCAGGGTTATGGGGCGCCTTTACCCTTTGGTAGACCAGGATAAGGAATTGTTTAAGTCCCCAAAGGTGGATGCTGCTGTTTCGGCTGTCACAAAGAAGACTACGATTCCTGTAGAGGGTAGTGCAACTCTCAAGGATACTCAAGACAGGCGGTTAGAGGCCTTGCTGAAGCAGGTTTTTGATGTGAATGTTTTGTCTTTACAAGCTGCCATTTGTGGAGCATGGGTGGCGAGGGCTTCTCTTCGCTGGTCTCAGGGGGTGCAAGGGGACCAAGGGGAGGCCGCGGTCGGCGATATGGTAAGGCTGGAATCCGCAACAGCTTATTTAGCAGATATCCAGTATGACCTCATTAGGGGACTGTCAAAGAGCATGGCATCTGCTGTTGCGGCACGCCGTTATCTTTGGCTGCGCAATTGGGCGGCGGATGGTTCCTCTAAATCCCGACTAAGCAAGCTGCCATTTTGAGGCAAGTTATTGATTTGGGGAGGATTTGGAGAAGCTAGTGAAAGATCTTGGAGAATCAAAAGGGGGTCGTCTCCCGGAAGATAAGCAAAAGCCTGGGAGGTCTTCCTCCGCCCCAAAAGGTCAGCAGAGGGAATTTAGGAGGTTTCAATACCCTAGATTCGGCCAGGCTCAGACAGCACGTTTCCCTAGCAGAATGCAGGTGTTTCGTCAGTTTCAGGAAGCCGGAAGGGGCTTTGGAGCGCCATCCGCTTCCTCAAATCTGCGAAAGGCCAAATTAAGTCAGGTGGGCCCAGGCAGGTTTGGAGTCTGTAGAGGGTCGCCTGCGGGAGTTTCTTCCTGCCTGGGTCCAGATTACATCAGACAGGTGGGTGCTGGAGGTCATTCAAGAGGGGTATGCCTTGGAGTTTCAGCAGCCAGTAAGAGAATTCTTTGTTTCGTCCCCATGCAAGTTGCCTGTCAAGAGCGCCGCAGTGCAGGAAACGCTCAAGAGGTTGCTCGACCTCAAGGCGGTGGTTCTGGTTCCTTAAGACCAACGCGAGTTAGGTCGATACTCCATTTATTTTGTGGTACCGAAGAAGGACGGATCGTTTCGTCCGATCTTAGACCTAAAAGGAGTGAATCGGTGTCTCTTGGGTATCCCATTTTCGTATGGAGACCTTGAGGTCGGTTATAGTGGCAGTACGAAAGGGGGGTTTCTGACCTCCCTGGATCTATCGAAAGCTTACCTGCACATCCCGATTCGCACGGAACATCAAAAATATCTCTGATTTGCAGTGCCTATGGGGCACTTTCAATTCCGAGCCTTACCGTTCGGATTGGCCACGGCCCCGAGGACGTTCAACAAGGTGATGGTCGTCGTGGCGGCGGCGGCGTTATGAAAAGAGGGCGTGCTAGTGCATCCATACCTGGATGATTGCTGTTGCTGATACGCTTTCGCTTCAGGACTTTGTGCGAATCAACCAAAGGTGGTAACGTTCTTGCAGGGCTTTGGTTGGGTGGTCAACAGGGCAAAGAGCAAGTTGGTCCCGTCTCAGGAGATAGTGTACTTAGGGGCCCGTTTCAATTCACAGGCGGGGAGAGTGTACCTACCCCATCAGCGTGTGTTGGGATTACATCGCTTAGTCCGGCGTTTTATTTATTTATTTACATTCTCTTATATACCGCGCTATTCTGCATCAGTGCGGTTTACATTGAACAAACTGAAATTACATTGAACAGGGCATTATAACTTGGAGATAACTATTTTTTACAGGGAACATGGGCTATGGAGGGTTAAGTGGCTTGCCCAAGACCACAAGGAGCACATGTGGGACTAGAAATACCAGTCCTTCCGGCCCGAGGTTGCTGACCTCTAGTGGGATTTGAACCCACTACCTTCCGGCCTGAAGTACCTTGCCCCAACCACTAGGCCACTCCTCCACTTTTCTGAGCAGAGCGTCGCCCACAGCATGGCATTACTTGCAATTGCTTGGGACCATGGCAGCAACAATAGATCTAGTCCAGTGAGCAAGAGCACACATGAGGCCGTTACAAAGGGCGCTCCTCAGGTATTGGTCTCACCAGACCGATCAGTTGTCTCAACGGTTACCCTGCTTACCGGAAACGCGTCTAATGTTGCAGTGGTGACTTCAGGCGAAACATCTCGAGAGCAGGATGCCGTTGGAAGCGCCTTGTTGGCTCCCGCTGACTACGGATGCCACTCTTCGGATGGGGAGCGCATTTCCAAGGAACGTTTGCACAGGGTCAGTGGTCAGAGGACGAGAGGACCTGGTTCATCAACAGATTGGAATTGAGGGCGGTAAGGCTCGCACTGCAGGCGTTCCAGCCGTCTCTTTGCAACGTGGCCATTCGGGTGTTTTCCGACAATGCCACGGTGGTAGCCTACATTAGTCGCCAGGGGGTACCAGCAGTGCTCCTCTGGAGGAAGAGGCAGAGCTGCTGTTCGAGTGGGCCGAGCAAAATCTGCGAGCGGTGTTGGCGGCACATGTAGCAGGGGTAGACAACGTGCAAGCCGATTTCTTGAGCAGAGTGCAAGTGGATCCAGGAGAGTGGAGTCTGCATCAAGAAGTGTTCGAAATGCTGGTATGTTGCTGGGGGCCACCAGTGATGGATCTCATGGCGACCTTCCAGTTGGCAAAAGTCGATCGGTTCTTCAGCAGAAGAAGAGAATGGATGTCTGAAGGTCTGGATGCTCTCATCCAAACTTGGCCGCAGGAGCGGCTGCTGTATGTGTTTCCTCTGTGGGTGTTGATAGGAAGGGTAATGCAGCGCATCGAATGTCACAAGGGCCAGGTGCTGCTGATAGCACCGGATTGGCCAAGACATCCATGGTACGCAGACCTGATGCAGCTCTTGGTGGAGAAACCGTGGTGCCTTCCACTTCGGGCGGATCTTCTGTCCCAGGGGCCACTTTACATGCCTCAAGTGGATCGATTCTCGCTTATGGCCTGGCTCTTGAGAGGGCTAGGCTGACGGCGAGGGGATATTCTGCTTCCGTAATTTCCACTTTTCTAAGGGCAAGGAAAAGATCCACCTCTTTAGCATATGTGCGTGTCTGGCGGGTCTTTGAGGCCTGGTGTAGGGACAACCAGGCGCAAGCAATGAGGGCATCCATCCCACAGGTGTTAGCTTTTTTGCAGAGGGGTCTGGAGAGAGGTTTAGCGGCTGCCTCCCTGCGGGTGCAGGTAGTGGCCTTGGCCTATTATAGGGGCAAGATAGGCGGTAGGCCGCTTGGTTGTCATCCTGATGTTAAGCGTTTCTTACGGGCAGTGTCTCTTCTTCGGCCGCCGCGTAGGTCGGTGATCCCTAGTTGGAATCTTCCTCTGATCTTAGAGGCGTCGGTTAGGGAGCCGTTTGAGCCATTGTCGAGGGCGTCTTTGAAGGATCTTACCATTAAGGTGATGTTCCTAGTAGCGATGTGCTCGGCAAGGCGCATTTCCGAGTTACAAGCGTTATCTTGTAGGAAGCCCTTTTTGGAGTTCTATGAGTCTAAGGTAGTTCCGTGGCCCGTGCCGTCCTTTTTGCCTAAGGTAGTCTCGGTGTTTTATGTAAATCAGATGGTCTCTTTGCCGGTATTCGTTGAGGCATCGAGGGATTCTTCTGCTCAAAGACTCCATTGCTTGGACATGCGGTGGGCCCTGAAGATCTACATCTGTAGAACAGTAGCTTTTTGGCGATCAGATCGACTCTTCATGCTATTTGGAGGACCGCGGCAGGGGCAGGCGGCTTCCAAAGCCTCCATTTCTAGATGGATTAAGGCGGCTATCGCGTCCACATATATTTTGAAAGGAAAGCCGGTGCCCGAGGGTTTGCTGGCTCACTTGACGAGAGCGCAGGTGGCGTCCTGGGCTGAATCCCAGTTAGTGCCAGCGGTAGAAATTTGTAAGGCGGCTACCTGGTCATCGATGAATTCTTTTGTAAGAACATAAGACATGCCATACTGGGTCAGACCGAGGTCCATCAAGCCCAGTATCCTGTTTCCAACAGTGGCCAATCTAGGTCATACGTACCTAGCAATATCCCCAAAAGACACAGGTTCCACAATGCTTGTACTGGGTCAAGCATTGATATCCTGGGTCCCTTTTTAATAGTGGTTTATGGACCTTTCCTCCAGGAACTTGTCCAAACCTTTTTTAAACCCAGCTATACTAACAGCCCTTACTACATCCTCCGGTAACAGATTCCAGAGTTTGATTACACGTTGAGTGAAAAAATATTTTCTCTTTATTTGTCTTAAATAGTTTACCCTGTAGCTTCATTACATGTCCCCTAGTCTTTCTATACTCTGATAGCGTAAACAATTGATCCACGTTTATCCGTTCCACTCCATTTATTAATTTATAGACCTCTATCATATCTCCCCTCAGCCGTCTCTTCTCCAGGCTAAAGAGCCCTAACCTTCTTAGCCTCTCTTCATAGGAGTAGCCTTCCAACCCCTTCACCAATTTGGTGGCTCTTCTCTGTACTTTTTCTAATAACGCTATGTCCTTTTTAAGATACGGTGACCAGAATTGCACACAATATTCGAGGTGCGGTCGTACCATGGAGCGATACAGAGGCATTATAACATCCTTTGTTTTATTCTCCATCCCTTTCCTTATGATACCTAGCATTCTATTTGCTTTCTTGGCCGCCGCTGCACACTGGGCAGAGGGTTTTAACATGTTATCCACGATGACTCCTAAATCTTTTTCCTGGGTGGTGGTTTCTAATGTGGAGCCTTGCATCGTGTAACTATAGTGTGGGTTGTTCTTTCCTATGTGCATAACTTTGCACTTGTCCACATTAAATTTCATCTGCCATTTGGATGCCCAGTCTTCCAATTTATCCAGATCCTCCTGCAGTTTTCCACAATCCTCTTGGGTTTTAACAACTTTAAACAGTTTTGTGTCATCTGCAAATTTGATAACCTCACTAGTTTATTCCCTTTTCCAGGTCATTTATGAATATTTCAAAAAGCAGCGGACCCAGTACAGATCCCTGGGATACTCCACTATTCACCTTTTTCCATTGGGAATATTGGCCATTTAGCCCTACCCTCTGCTTTCTTTTAACCAGTTCCCGGTCCACAATAGTACACTGCCTCCTATCCCATGACTTTTTAGCTTCGCCAAAAGTCTCTGATGGGGGACTTTGTCAAAAGTTTTCTGAAAGTCCAGATACACTATATCAACCGACTCACCTTTGTCTACCTGTTTATGCACACCTTCAAAAAAACATATCAGATTAGTAAGACAAGATCTTCCTTGTCTAAAGCCATGTTGGCTGTCTCCCATTAGGCCATGACTATCTACATGCTGTGTAATTTTGTTCTTTATGATGGTTTCTACCATTTTCCCTGGTACTGACGTCAGGCTCACCGGTCTGTAATTTCCTGGGTCACCCCTGGAACCCTTTTTAAAAATTGGTGTTACGTTGGCGACCCTCGAATCTTCAGGTATTACAGATGATTTTAATGAAAGTTCACAGATTACCAATAGCAGGTCTGCAATCTCATATTTCAGTTCTTTCAACACTCTGGGATGTATACCATCCGGTCCAGGTGATTTGCTACTATTCAGTTTATCAAATAGTTGTAATATATCTTCCCGGTGTAGCGATATTTCTCTCAATTCCTCTGCAGTATCACCTTTAAATACCACTTCAGTCTTGGGTAACATCCCTACATCTTCCTCAGTAAAGACCGAAGCAAAGAATTCATTCAGTCTCTCTGCTATAGCCTTGTTTCCTCTTACTGCCCCTTTTACCCCTCTATCATCTAATGGTCCAATTGACTCTCTCACAGGCCTTTTGCTACGAATGTACTTGAAAAAGTCTTTATTTCGTGTTTTTGCTTCTGTAGCAAGTTTCTTCTCAAATTCCCGCTTTGCCTGCCTTATCAATGCTTGTCAAGCACCCTTGATCTTCAGGCGGAGAAGGATACTTGTTTTGGATCAGCGGTGCTTCAGGCTGGTCTGGCGGGTCCCTCCCGTTAAATTTCTTTACTGCTCTGTTACTTACTCAGAGGTTCGGGACTAGACTGGAGGGACGATTAGGAAGAGTAAATTAGACTTACCTGCTAATTGTTGTTCCTGGAGGAACTCCAGTCTAGTCCCGCATCCCTCCCTGGTATTCGGCAGCCTAAAGGACTGAGCTGTGGTGGTACGATATTCTTTCTCTCTGGATGTTATTATGAGCCTTTCCTCTTGTCTCTTCTATCTCTTTGACTATCACTGTATCTCTCATTCTGTCCTATCTTATCAATGGCGTTCCTTTCATATTTTCAGTATCATTTATGTAATATTGTAAACAGCTCTGATGCTTTGGCCTGAGCGGTATATCAAATGTAATAAACATAAAGCAACGGAGTCTTTACAGGTAAGCGGTCCATGTTGGCAGTGGGGGGATTTCTTTCTTAGTCTCCTTCCCTCTCGTTTAATGGGGAGAGTGGACCTCAGTATTTTTCACAAACGAGGTTAGTGAAGGGTCGGTGACCCTCTGTTATAATTTTATGCTAGGTTTTTGTTAAATGTAAATACTTAATGGTTGCTCCGGTGAGTCTGCTTTGTCAGTAGGTTACTGGAGTGAGGAGGCAGATCCAGGAAGGATATACCAGTTTTCATCAGAAAAAGGATGACGTGTCTCAGTCTCCAAGCTGCTGTGAGAGGATCACAACTCAGAAGTTCGGGACTAGACTGGAGTTCCTCCAGGAACAACAATTAGAAGGTAAGTCTAATTTACTCTTCAGTAGCTTAACAAAGGCCAAAAGGACCACCTGTGGGACAGAAAATCCAGTTCTTATGACACAAGGTTGCGTTTTTCGAGTGGTATTCAACCCCTTGGGCCTCTGACAACTTGCCCCAACCACTAGGCTTCCCTTCTCTCCAAGACATCGCTGAGCTTCACTGCTTCTGAGTTTGACTTCTAACCATGTGAGCTCGCCACAGGGCTAGGTTCAGTCTTACTTCCAAGGCAGAGACCTTATGGAGGTTCCATTCATAGGAAAACAAGAAATACCTTACTGGGTCAGACCAAGCTCTTTCAAGCCCAGTATCCTGTCCTCAATAGTGGCCAATCCAGGTCTCAGGTACCTGGCAGTTTCCCAAAAGGACAAATGGGCTGCGCAATGCTTGTTTCGGAGCAAGCAGTGGATTCATGTATGTGCATATTCAAAGAGTTCTGTTACAGGTACAGCGGATGTGACGCTCTTTTAGGTTAGGTGCCTTGTAGACCATCTTGAATTGTAGAAAGATGGTGTATATATAAGAACAATTAAATAAATGTAATAATTCTCCCAGGTTCTCTTTGATAAAGGTTTCTCACCTTTCCTCCAGGAGCTTGTCCAAAACTGTTTTGAACTCAGCTACATTGCGGAGATCCTTTTGCGCAAGGCTCCTGGAGTACGCCGGAGACCCGGTGGTCAATCAACCAACTGGAACTGCGAACGGTAGGCTTGGAGTTTCAGACGTTTGAAGCTACGGTGACAAGTCGAGCGGTGCAAGAGCTGTCCGTCAACTCCGGTGGCCTACATCAATTGCAGGGTGCAATCGGAAGTGTGAACATGGAGGCCCAGGCAGAGGATCTATTAGCGTGGATAGAGCATCTGCTTCCAGCGATCTAGGCGACGCATGTTGCGAGAGAGGACAATGTGATGACGGATTTCCTCAGCAGGGTCCTAGTAGAAACTGGGGAATGGCGTTGCATCCGGAGGTGTTCCCACAGATGGATCGCAAAAAAAAAAAGAAAGGGGACAGCCAATAACGGACCTCATGGCGACGTTTGTCTGTGAAAACGTGTCGCGTCTTCAGCAGTCTACATGAAAGGATATTGGAAGGCATCGACGCACTGATACAACGGGGGCCGTCATCCGTTTTTTTTTCTATGTCTTTCTAACGGGGGCACTCATAGATCGAGTGGTTCAGCGTATCAAAGCACATTGGGGAAAGGTGTTGTTGGGGGACTCGGGCTGGCCGAGTTGCCCGTGGTATGCTGACCGCATACGGTCGCTCGGCGGATACCTTTTGGAGGTCCCAGACATTGGAGAATCGGTGATTACAGGGTCCCCTTTGAAAACCTTAGGCGGATTGGTTCTCGATTACGGTGTAGCCTTTGAAAGGGCAAGTTTAAAAAATAAAAATAAAAAAAATGACTCGACAGCAGTCATCGCCACCTTATTCCAAAAAAAAAAAAAATTCTAGGTCCCTTGCATATGTACGTATATGGTGCCTTTGAGGACTAGCACTCACGGAGGCACGTTTGTGCGACAACAGTGTCAATTCCCTTGTAT
Source organism: Ichthyophis bannanicus (assembly GCA_033557465.1). Classification (NCBI taxonomy): domain Eukaryota; kingdom Metazoa; phylum Chordata; class Amphibia; order Gymnophiona; family Ichthyophiidae; genus Ichthyophis; species Ichthyophis bannanicus. The sequence goes on from CM066036.1 coordinate 618,590,640, forward strand.
TAAGTGTTCTGCACAACAGGTTTGATAAGGGGTTAGCAGCCAGATCCTTGAGTTCTGTTAGCAGCTCTGTCTTGCGATAGAGGTAAAGTACAGGGAGTGGTTCTCATTCACATGGCAAGGTGGTACGATTTCTCAAAATGGTTACCGGATTACAGCCCCCTCGTGGAATATTAATTCCTTCGCGGGAGTTCAATTTGTTTTTACGGCCGTTAGCTAGCGCGCCTTTTGAGCTCTGGCAACAGGAGTCTGTTAAGGATTTAACCTTCAAGACAGTATGTTTTAAGGGCCGTCTGTTCGGCAAGGCACATTTCGGAGTTGCAGACGTTGTCTCGTCGGGTACCGTTTTTGTCTTACTCCAGAGAGAAGCTGGACTTGCAGCCAGTTCCATCGTGGTTTTTTTGCCAAAGGTGGTTTCTCCGTTTTGATTTAATTCAAACGGTCTCTCTCTTCCAGCTCTAGGTTCGGCGGAGGGGAGCGTATCGGATCATAGCTTGCGCTTGTAAAAGGTTTCAGAAACATTTCACAAATCAGACCGCTTCTCTTCGGCTTGTTCGGAGAGCTCCGCAAAGTGGAAGCGGCAGCACAGGCTTACATGTCTAGATGAATTAGAGAGGCGATTGAGTCAGCTTAGCTTCTACGGGGCCGTACACTTTTAGTGGACTTATGAGCTCACTCTGCCAGAGCGCAAGCGACTTCCTGGGCGGAGCACAGTTTTGGTTCTGCCAGTAGTCATCTGTAGAACGGCCACTTGGTCATATCTCCATACTTTCAGTAAGCACTACCGCCTGGATGTTCTGGTGGCTAAGGATATCGCTTTCAGGGAGGCAGTGTTGAGATCCGGCTGGAAAGGTCCCTCCCAATGATTACTGTTCTGATACATCCCAGAGGTTAGGACTAAACTGGAGGAACGATAAGGAAATAGGAATTACACTTACCCTGGTAATTGTGGTTCCTTGAGTGACTCCAGTTTGGTCCTCACTCCCGCCCGGGAAGGGGTCTTAGCAGTGGTCCTTCCTGTTGGGTGAAGTGCAAGGTTATAGTGCATATAGGCCTTCATTGGTGTTAAGTCATTTTAATGCTTCCTTTTGCTTTGCGCTATATTGTTATATTAGTATATTATGATATTGTTATCTTATGGTATATTATATGGTTATATATATATATATTACTATATTGCTCTGCATTGATTAGGGCTAGGCTTTCGTGCAAAGGCGAGACTGTAGGAAGCAGTTCCTTTCCTTCTGGAGAGGTGTAGCAGGTGGATAAGATATGTTTAATATATAAATATATATAGATAGATATATTCAAGGACACGCTAGATATCTAATAAGTTAAGTAATTAAAAAAAACAAACAAACAAAACACCTTATTTATTGCTCCTTTGAGTCTGCTTTGTCAATAGTGCACTGGGGGCTGATGGGAGAGACCGGCAGGCTACATACAGTGATGTCATGAGTTTGATATGCCCAGTCTCCAAGCTGCAGGAGGAGGTACACAACCCAGAGAAACCACAATTACCAGGTAAATGTAATTCCTATTTTTCAATCACCAGAACCCTGCAAATCATCAGTAAGAGAATTCCAAATCGGTAGTGCAAATAAAATAAAAGCAAGTGAGAAAGCTACTAGCAGATAATGGTGCTAAGATCAAAGAATGCTGAAATCCCAATTGTAATTGTCGAGATGAAACACACCTTTGCAACAACAGAGACAAGATGGGTGCTAACCAAGCCCAACTTAATTTTCATAATAGTTCATACAATTTTAAAAGCAATCTGCTGACACATCGGTAGTCGGTACAGATAACGCAAACGCTGTAATGTGATCATATCAAGATTTACCCAACAGGACCCTAGCTGCAGCATTCTGTACCAAATGTAAAGCTGAGATAGTAGAAAAAGGTAAACCCACAAACTACATTTGTAAAATCCAGAGTAGGAAACACAGCCTGAAATGTTGTTGTCTGAAAATCAAACTTTGTTAGAAATGGTTGAAGAGTCCTTAGCAGTAGTAGTCCTGGACTACCAAAAGAAAATGCTTTTGTTCGAAAGAAATCTGCACTTCGTAAGTATTTTTACTTCTGGGACATTCTCTAAATCTTTGGGGAAAAGGGAATTCTTTGGGTTAAGACTGATACACAGATTTATTTGTTAACTCGGAGCCTAGTATCAGCAGAAAGCTTTTAGTTTACTTTAAAAAAAACAGAGAGCTCTTAGGGGCTTGTTTACAAAGCCGCGGTAGTGGATCGCGATCGCAGCCGCGGCCCCATTGAAATCAATGGGGCCGCGGCTCCGATTACGATCGCAAACGGCTACCGCGGCTTTGTAAACAAGCCCCTTAGTTTACATTTAAAACTTGGTCAGGGCCTGGTATCAACAGAGCTTTTAATTTAAATCAAATCAGTATAGCTATACATAGACATAAGAATAGGGCAAAATTATTCTTTGAGTTGAAAGAAATTGTTCTAGATACCTTTGCAAAGAGGCCTTCCACTTAGGAGGCAAGAGATCTGGGAATTTTGTTTTAAAAAGATGTTAAAGCCAAGTGAAAGGTCAAAGGGACAATTTGAAAGGCTCCCTCTATCAAACCAAGGGCTACATGAATCGCCCAGGAAATTTAACAGATTACCTTAAAAGCACAGGTCTGGGACCTGTGTAACAAGCCAGCCTTCACTAAGTGTTAGTTCCCTCCCATCCACCCAGACTCCTGCCTATCCCAGGTATAATCTTAGCTTTATAGGCTCTTAACACTGTTAAAGGGGGAAGGGTGGTCAAAGTCACCTGGTTCAGCTGGTTATCATCACCAAGAATAGATTAAGGTCCTGAAGTTAATTAATCTTGAGGTGAATAAAGTCCCTTAAAAGTAATTGTTATAGTTGTATCAGTGCAAAAATCCCTAGCACTTTTAAATAAACATCCTAAATAGCTAAACAAAACCTCAAAATAAAGATGCAGAAAGCTGTCCAGCAGTGAGATGGGGGCTATCCAGTCTTTTTTGCATTGAGTGTCATGTAAGATTTTCTTCCAGTTGGTGAGGTGTCTTAAGTATGCACTAGGTGCAAGGAGCTCTTTGCCTGGGGGAACAAGTCTGATCTCTGTAGGCAAAAGTAGCAGACTTGGAGGACATAAGGAGTACAGATACATAGATGAGATCTACAGGGACATAGTACTAGAGTACTCCGTCCAAGCTGGTAGCGTCTCAGTTGCCATGGAGGAGAGAGGTCACGTGAAAGGAGAGCATCACCTTGGTGTGGCAGGAAACGATCCTGTAGGTAGGACCTGTCTGCCAGGAGATGTAAAACCCCCTCGTACCGAGTAGATTTTTCCTGGGTCATGTGCCATGAGGGAAGGGTTAGGACAGATGTTATAGCTGGCAATTCGATCATTAGGCAGATAGCTGGGTGACTGTTGGATGTGAGGACTGCCTAAAAACATGCCTGCCTGGTGCGAAGGTAGCAGACTCGCACGCTACCTAGACAAGGTTTTAGATAGTGCTGGGGAGGAGTCTGTTGTCTTGGTACATGTTGACACCAATGACAGGAAAGTGTAGATGGGAGGGAGGTTCTGGAGGCCAAATCTAGATTTCGGCTTCCTACCTAAAATCCTAAAACGTCCAGGGTAGCATTCTCTGAAATGCTTCCTGTTTCACGTGCAGGACCCAAAAGGCAGGCAGAGCTCTGGAGTCTTGATGTGTGGATGAGACAATGTTGCAAAGAAGAGGGTTTTGGATTTGTTAGGAACTGGGCAACTTTCTGAGGAAGAGAGGGGCTGTTCCGAAGGGATGGCTCCACCTTAACTAGGATGGAACCAGGCTGCTGGCATTAATTTTTAAAAAGGAGAGAGCAGCTTTTAAACTGGATAGTAGGGGAAAGTCAACAGTCGCCCAGGAGAGCATGATTCGGAAGGATGTATCTTTGAAGGATGCTAGGAAAACAGGGCAGTTAGGGCATCCTGACAGAGAGGTTCCAACAAAGATAAAAGGAACTTAGATGTCTTTCAATACAGAGCCTAAAAATTACAAATAACACCTATCAGCTGATAACCAGATTAATATGAATAAAATACAGCCTCTTAAATGCCTATATGCAAACGCTAGAAGTTTAAAAAAATATGTAACACTAAATGAAAGGTTAGGTATGATTGGCATTTCAGAGACCTGGTGGAAGAGGATAACCAATGGGACACTGTGATACCTGGGTACAAACTAAATCGCAATGATAGGGTAGATCAAAATTGGTGGATTGGGTTGCGCTCTGTTAGAGAGGGCATTGAATCACATAGGATTAAAGTTTTGCATGAAACAAAATAGACTGTAGAGTCTCTATGGATAGAAGTTCCATGTAAAAAGGCGAAGACAGTGGGGGTGTACTACCGACTGCCTGGCCAGAATGAACAGATGGATAATAAAATACTTAAAGAAATCAGAGAAGCTAACTAAAGTTACAACACAGTTATAATGGGTGATTTCAATTACCCCGGTATAGACTGAGTCAATGTCACAGCAGGACATACTAGAGAGAGAGAGAGAGATGACATAAATGATAGCTTCCCCTCTTATTGGTTCATGAACCAGTTGCTCCAAGAAGCACTTTTGGACCTAGCTCTTATTGGAACACAGGATCTGGTACAAGCGATAAGGGTTTTGGGGCCACTTGGCAATAGTGATCATAGCATGATCGTATTTGATTTAATAAAAGGAAGAAAGATGGCAAGATAATCCACAGTACTAACTCTTACATTTCAAAACGGGGACTATGATAAAATGAGGCTAATTAAGAAAATACTAAAAGGAGCAGCTGCAAAGGTTAATTTACATCAAGCATGGGCGTTGTTTTAAAAAGTATTATCTTGGAAGTCCAGACTAGATGTATTCCATGCTTTAAGAAAAGTGAAAGGAAGGCCAAAAAAACTTTCAGCATGGTTTAAAGGTGAGGTCAGAGAGGCTGTTGCCAAAAAAAGCATCCTGAAGGAAATGGAAAAATGAGCCTAATGACGAACACGGGGAAACAACATAAGTTAGGTGCAAGGTTTTGATAAGGTAGGCAAATAGAGAATTTGAAAAGAAGCTTGCCATGAAAGCAAATATGCATAGTAGAAAGCTTTTTCAAGCACATTTCATAGCAAAAAAAATTTGTGAGTCAGATGGACCATTGTATGATAAAGGGGTACTAAGGGAGGACAAGGCCATAGCAGAGAGACGGAATGAATTCTTTGCTTCAGTCTTTACTGAAGATGATGTAGGGGAGTTCTCCAGGACCAAGCAGGAAGTCAGTCCTCACATATGGGTGACATCAACGTCGATGGAGCCCCTGCGGAGCATTTCCCCAGCTTTCTATGAAAGCCTTTGGGAATACAGGCACGCATGCGCGGTCCCCTTCCCGCCTAAAGGTGCCATCTTGCTCAGTCTTTCTTTTTCCGTGAAGCCCGTTGGACATGTGTCCTAGTCGTCCCGGAAAATAGTTGGATTTTTTTGCGATTCCTTTGCTATTTTTTCTCCGGTTCGACGCCGGTTCCCCTCACGCCGGGTTCAGTACACCGGTATCGAGCCCAATCTTATTTTTTCGGTTTTTGCCCTTCGTGGCTGGCGTTCGCGCCCTTTTTTTCTTTTTCCCTGGAAGGCCGGTCCTTTCACCTCATGGGGGCTCTTTTTTCCCCGATGGCTTCCAGTGGTTTCAAGAAGTGTGATCGGTGCAAGAAACTAATGTCTCTCACCGACACACACGACTGCTGCCTTCGGTGCCTGGATCCTGACCACGATCCTAAGATCTGTGGACCATGTGGGAAGATGTCCTCCAAGGCGCTTCAAAGTCGTCAGCACCAAAAGGAAAGGCTTTTCTCCGACTCGGCCTCCGGCCGGGCGCGAACCTCGTCTGAGGCCTCGACATCTCGGGAGTCTGATCCCGAGCACCGTTGAGGCTCCTCGGACAGGGGGTCCCCCGACCGGGAACGAAAGAGGAAGAAGCGGCTCCTTGAGAGCTAGGTCTCGGACCCCCGACCGCCGTCCCAGGCCCGTGGAACAGGAGAAGCCGCCAAAAGTACCTCGTGTAGAGCCGGTCTGCTGGACACGTAAGTCCTGTAGTCCTCGTGGACTCTCCTCCCAGAGAGCCACCGCCGGGACCCGAGTCAGTGGCTGCTGAGTCTCCTGAGCTGGGTCTCAGGCTGACAGCCTTGGAGTCCAGATTGTCCGTCTGCCTTCATGGAACAGCAGAGGGCACTGATGGCCAGCCTGTCTGGCGCATCTGCCCCGACCACCGGGACATCGACGTCGAAGTTGACCCCGGAGACCGAGCCGATACTCGAGACCATGAAGGCTCGAGGTAGAGCTCTGTTGCGGTCTCCCTCGACCTCCCGCTCGGGACTGAGGGCGTTGACGCCGGTGCCTTCGGCATCGGGGCGGGTGCTCACAGGCCCCGCACGGTCGGAGCCCGATTCTTCATCGGACGAGTCCGCCTGGGAGACGGAGGACGAGGAGTCCCCTGACACCTTCCGGACTCGGTGCGTCCCGTCGGACTCACTACAGTCTGAGCCCTGGAGTAGATCCCCTCCGGAGGATACCCGGTTCTCAGAGTTCATCCGGGATATGGCCACTGTGTTGGCTATCCCTGCGGATCCCGAGGAGGAGCCTCGAGCCGAAGAGCTCGAGGCCCTCCAGTATGACTCTCCTCCAAAGGAGGCCTTTACTGTTCCGGTTCCTCCGATGCTGGAACAGCTCCTCTTCCAGATGTGGGAGGCACTGGCCTTGGTGCCGGTTCTAAGCAAGCGGGTCGATTCCATTTATCGACTCTGGAAGAGCCCTGGTTTTCAAAAAGCGCAGCTACCACACCATTCCATGTTGGTGCAATCGACCATGCATCGTCTCAAAAGTCAGAAGATGCACTCCGCGGTGCCCCCTGGCAGGGAGGCCCGGAACCTGGATGGTTTTGGTAGAAAGTGCTTCCAGGGCTCGATGCTTGCTTGCCGTGTCCAGTCTTACCAGCTGTACATGATCCTGCTGAATGGCGGCTGTTCATTGATTCGTCAAAAGACAGCATAAAAGGTGTTCTTCATAATGGCAACACATTCGCTTCAGTTCCTATTGCTCACTCTGTTATTCTCCAAGAAAAATACGAGAATTTGGCCCTGATTCTTCAGAAGATTCGTTATGATGAGCATAAGTGGATGATTTGTGGAGACTTTAAAATTCTATCCATGCTATTAGGGCAGCAATCCGGTTTCACCAAATATCCCTGCTTCCTTTTGCTTGTGGGATAGCCGGGCCCGCGACCTACACGGGGGGAAAAAAGACTGGCCAATTCGGGAGTATTTGAGACCCGGTGAGAAAAATGTTCTTCATGAGAGCTTGGTACCTCGTGATAAAATTCTATTACCACCTCTCCACATTAAGTTGGGTCTCATTAAGCAATTCATCAAGTCCCTTCCAAAAGATGGTGAGTGCTTTCGGTACCTTTGCTCAAAGTTCCCCCGACTTTCTGAAGCAAAGCTAAAGGAAGGAGTGTCTGTTGGCCCTGATATAAGGAAACTCATTTCAGATGGAGCATTCGCTGAAACGATGTCTGAGAAGGAAAAAGAAGCCTGGGATTCCTTCAAGGATGTTGTTCTCAAATTCTTGGAACAGGCGGGATGAGAACTATAAGGATATTGTTGCCAGGATGCTCAATGCCTTCAAAGAACAAGGCTGTAACATGAGCCTGAAAGTCCATTTCTTGCACTCCCATGTGAACTACTTTCCCGAAAACTTGGGGGCGTACAGTGAAGAACAAGGTGAAAGGTTTCACCAGGACATCAAGGACGCAGAGAGAAGGTACCAAGGAAGATGGAACACCACTATGATGGCTGATTTCTGCTGGTTGCTGCTGCAGGAAACCCCAGATGAAAAATACGCCAAGCAGCGCACCAAGAGAAGCATTCGGGGGAAGAAGAAAGGGCCCACCAGGAGATTGATTGACCCAAGAATGACTTTAAAAGCTAAACTGTGTTGACAAATATCGTGTTTTTACTAAACTTTGAAATAAAAATTTGCTAGTTATTACCACAGTGTCGGATCTCATTTATTAGAATTTTATTTTCACACCATCGGGTGTTTGTCTTCATGTATTGCAATGGTGCGGTTTGCGTTTTCTATTCTTACATACATACCTGTACAACATTTTTTGCACATTTCTTTGCTTTGCTTTGTGTCTAACCTCGCTCTTATATGCTCAATGTTTGTGCACATGTATGTGGCTGTTTTAAGTGCAGACAATTTTGCTACCATCACAGTGTGTTTTGTTGACATTACTCTATTCTTATGTGCTGCCTTGTTACAATTTTCTTTATTCTTATTTGAATAACTACTAAACAATTAGTATAAAGAATTCATCCAAGAAACTTTTATCTCGATCGCACTCAATCTGAAACGTTCACCTCAAACTGCTAACCCAATGTAGCAAAAAACTGTACGTGATGGAGCAAATTGGTTACCAGATTTGGATTCAGCGCACCAAAAAACGTAAAAATCAATCGAAACATTAGAGGCAGTTTAAAAAAATTTTTTTAGTGTACCTGTGCTATCATTAAAATTATCTATAGTACCTGAGGATTGGAAAGTGGCCAATGTAACTCATTTTTAAATGGGGTTCAGGAATGATCCGGATAACTACAGACCGGTGAGCCTGACATCGGTACTGGGCAATATGGTAGTCACCATTATAAAGAATAAAATTACTTTACATGTAGATAACCATGGTTTAATATGGGTAAAAGCCAACATGGATTTAGCCAAGGAAAGTCTTGTCTTACTAATCTATTATAATCTAACATATTTTTGAAGGTGTGAATAAACAGGTAGACAAAAGTGAGCCAGTTGATATAGCATATCTGGATTTTTAGAAAGCCTTTGACAAGGTCCCTCATGAGAGACTCTTGGCGAAATTAAAAAGCTATGGGATTGGAGGCAGTGTACTGTTGTGGATCAGGAACTGGTTAAATTAAGATAGAAAGCAGAGGGTAGGGAGTATCCCATGGATTTGTGATGGGCCCGCTGCTTTTTAACATATTCCTAAATGACCTGGAAATAGGAATAATGAGTGAGGTGATCAAATTTGCAGATGAGACAAAATTGTTCAGTTGTTAAACCGCAAGAGGATTGTTAAAAATTGGAAGAGGACCTCAAAAAATTGGAAGACTGGACGTCCAAATGGCAGATGAAATTTAATGTGGACAAGTACAAAGTTCTGCACATAGGAAAGAACAACCCAAACTATGGTTACACGATGCAAGGTACCACCTTAGAAACCAGCACGCGGGTAAAAAGGTTTAGGTGTCATTGTGGATAATACGTTGAAACCCTCTGCCCAGTATGCTTGGTGGCCAAGAAAGCAAATAGAATGCTAGGAATCATAAGGAAAGGAATGGAGAATAAAACCAAAGACGATTATAATGCCTCTGTTGTTCCATGCTATGACCGCACCTTGAATATTGTATGCAATTCTGATTGCCATATCTTGAAAAGAAAATATTTGAATTAGAAAGGTACAAATAAGAGTGATAAAAATGGTAAATGGAAGAATGCCCCTATGAGGAGAGGCTTAAAAGATTGGAGCTCTTCAACTTGAAAAAGAGACTGCTGAGGGGGGATATGATTGAGATCTATAAATTTAATGAATGGAGTGGAACGGGTAAACATAAATTTGGTTGTTTACACCATCAAACAGTAGAAAGGCCAGCCAATCTCTCACCAACCTAGATGATGATATACAGAATTGGAATTCCACCATAGCTAATGCTGCCTTAGCTACTCCCACACACAAGAAAACAAAGCATAAGAACATAAGAACATAAGATATGCCATACTGGGTCAGACCAAGGTCCATCAAGCCCAGTATTCTGTTTCCAACAGTGGCCAATCTAGGTCATATGTACCTAGCAGTTTCCCCAAGGGACACAGGTTCCACAATGCTTGTATTGGTTCAAGCATTGACATCCTGGGTCCCTTCTTAATAATGGTTTATGGACCTTTCCTCCAGGAACTTGTCCAAACCCTCTTTAAACCCAGCTACACTAACAGCCTTTACTACATCCTCCGGTAACAAATTCCAGAGTTTGATTACACGTTGAGTGAAAAATATTTTCTTTTATTAGTCTTAAATAGTTTACCCTGTAGCTTCATTGCATGTCCCCTAGTCTTTCTATATTCTGATAAGGTAAACAATCGATCTACGTTTACCCGTTCCACTCCGTTCATTAATTTATAGACTTCTATCATATCTCCCCTCAGCCGTCTCTTTTCCAGGTTAAAGAGCCCCAACCTTTTTAGCCTTTCTTCATAGGAGTAGCCTTCCATCCCCTTTACCATTTTGGTGGCTCTTCTCTGAACCTTTTCTAAAATTGCTATATCCTTTTTAAGATATGGCGACCAGAATTGCACACAATATTCAAGGTGCGGTCTCACCATGGAACGATATAGAGGCATTATAATATCCTTTGTTTTATTTTCCATTCCTTTCCTTATCATACCTAGCATTCTATTTGCTCTCTTGGCCGCCGCTGCACACTGGGCCGAGGGTTTTAACATGGTATCCACAAGGACGCCTAAATCTTTTTCTTGGGTGGTGGTTCCTAATGTGGAACCTTGCATCGTGTAACCATAGTTTGGGTTGTTCTTCCCTAGGTGCATAACCTTGCACTTCTCCACATTAAATTTCATCTGCCATTTTGATGCCCAGTCTTCCAATTTATCAAGATCCTCTTGCAATTTTCCACAATCCTCCTGGGTTTTAACAACTTTAAATAGTTTTGTGTCATCAGCAAATTTGATAACCTCACTCGTTATTCCACTTTCCAGGTCATTTATGAATATGTCAAAAAGCAGCGGACCCAGCACAGATCCCTGGGGTACACCACTATTCACCTTTCTCCATTGGGAAAATTGGCCATTTAGCCCTACCCTCTGCTTTCTATCTTTTAACCAGTTCCTGATCCACAGTAGTACACTGCCTCCTATCCCATGACTCTTTAGTTTTGCCAAAAGTCTCTCATGAGGGACCTTGTCAAAGGCTTTCTGAAAGTCCAGATACACAATATCAACCGACTCACCTTTGTCCACCTGTTTATTCACTCCTTCAAAAAAACATAACAGATTAGTAAGACAAGATCTTCCTTGTCTAAAGCCATGTTGGCTGTCTCCCATTAGGTCATGACTATCTATATGCTGAGTAATTTTATTCTTTATGATGGTTTCTACCATTTTTCCCGGTACTGATGTCAGGCTCACCGGTCTGTAGTTTCCCGGATCACCCCTCGAACCCTTTTTAAAAATTGGTGTTACATTGGCGATCCTCCAATCCTCAGGTATTAGAGATGATTTTAATGATAGTTCACAGATTACTGATAGCAGGTCTGCAATCTCAAATTTCAGTTCTTTCAACACCCTTGGATGTATACCATCCGGCCCAGGTGATTTGCTACTCTTCAGTTTATCTAATAGTTGTAAGACATCTTCCCGATGTATCGATATTTCCTTCAATTCTTCCACACCTTTAAATACCACTTCAGTTGTGGGTAACATCCCTACATCTTCCTCAGTAAAGACCGAAGCAAAGAATTCATTCAGTCTCTCCGCTATCGCCTTGTCGCCTCTTAGTGCTCCTTTAACCCCTTTATCATCTAATGGACCAACTGACTCTCTCACGGGTTTTTTGCTACGAATGTACTTGAAAAGGTCTTTATTTCGCGTTTTTGCTTCCGCAGCAAGTTTCTTCTCAAATTCTCTCTTTGCCTGCCTTATCAATGCCTTGCATTTGACTTGCCAGTGCTTGTGCTGTTTCCAGGTTTCATCATTTGGCTCTTTTTTCCATTTCTTGAAAGATGCTTTTTTGGCAACAACAGCCTCTCTGACCTCAGCTTTAAACCATGCTGGCAATTTTTTGGACTTCCTTCCACTTTTCTTAAAGCGTGGAATACAGCTGGTCTGGGCTTCCAAGATAGTATTTTTCAACAACACCCAAGCTTGATGTACGTCTTTAACCTTTGCAACTGCTCCTTTTAGTTTTTTCTTAACTGTTTTCCTCATTCTATCATAGTCTCCCTTTCGAAAGTTAAAGGGTAGTACTGTGGATTTCCTTACTATCCCTCCTCCACTAATTAAATCAAAGGCGATCATGCTATGATCACTATTGCCAAGTGGCCCCAACACCCTTATCTCTTGCACTACATCTGGTGTTCCACTAAGGACTAGGTCTAATATTGCTTCCCTTCTGGTCGGTTCATGAACCAGCTGCTCCAAGAAGCAGTCATTTATTTCATCTAGGAACTTTATCTCCCTAGCATGTCCTGACGTGACACTGACCCAGTCGATGCCGGGGTAATTGAAATCACCCATTATTATTACTGCACTGTAACTTTTGCTAGCTTCCTTGATTTCTTTGAGCATTTCATCATCCATTTGTTCATTCTGGCCAGGCGGACGATAGTACACCCCCACTGCCATCGCCTTCCCCTTTTTACATGGAATTTCAATCCATAGAGATTCTACAGCAAATTTTGTTTCTTGCAAAACTTTAATCCCTTCTGACTCAATGCCCTCTCTAACATAGAGCGCAACCCCTCCACCAATTTGATCAGCTCTATCATTTCGATATAGTTTGTACCCAGGTATCACAGTGTCCCACTGGTTGTCCTCCTTCCACCATGTCTCTGATATTCCAATCATATCTAACCTCTCGTTTAGTGCTATATATTCTAACTCTCCCATCTTGTTTTGTAGACTTCTAGCATTTGCATACAAGCATTTTAGAGACTGTATTTTATTCATATTAATTTGGCTATTGGTAGACATGGGTAATTTGGGATCTTTAAGTTCTGTCTGCTCCATACTCGAGGGCATTTGGGCTACTTTACTCTTTTTTGGAACCTCTCTGCTTTTTGTAGTATCCTTCAAGGATACATTCTTCCGAACCATGCGCTCTTGGGCGACTGTCGGCTTTCCCCTATCTCCTTTTTAAAAGCAGAAAACAACGAAAGCATGGTACACAACTAAATTAAGAAACCTAAAACAAACTATGCTCAATTGAACATAAATGGAGACACACAAAATCGGAAGATGACAAAAAAACAATACATGCTAACTCTTACAACCTACAAGGATGCAATTAACATGAGAAAGGAGTACCATACTTCATTACTCAACAATCTCTCAACAGGCCGAGAGAATTATTTGCTATTGTTTAAAACATTAACACTAGAAGCCCCAAAAGGAATTTTACCTAGAAACCCCAGTGCGTCAATTGACGCATTATCACGACGACTGCATTTAGCATGAAATGCACATGTGAATTAATGTGAAGTTACTTCTTTGTTAAATACGTGCAGTATGTGATGTCATTACAGATGTCATCGTGTGTTTGTTTGTAATGTCGGAGAAAAACTGTAAACAGTGATTGAGATGCGCTACCTAGTGGGAACATGAATTTATAACTAGAAGCCCCAAAGTACGTCAATTGATGCATCTAAGACAATTGAGTGCTTCAATTGATGTACTTTAGGGCTTCTAGGTATAAACTCATTTTCCCGCTAGGTGGTGCATCTGTCATTAATTTTCAATGCACATATTTGAACATCTTGACCTTGCTAACAAAGTCATGGAACATGACTGACATGGGTCTAGCAGTGGCGCTGGTATACAACTTCGAAAATGCATTTGCGTCAATTGACGCACTTTGGGGCTTCTAGTGTTAACTAAAAAGATTGCCCACCCCTAATGAAGACTAAAATAGTCATACACCCCCCAAATCCTATCAAATTACTACATGGAGAAACTGGACACTCCATTCAAGAATGATATCTCCCCTTACCCCCCCCCCCCCCCCAGCACACAACCCAATGACCCCTACCACAATTGTTGAAATTCATGGTCAACATTCCATTATATTGATAGAAAGCATCTCAAGAGCATAATAACTACTATTAACACTACCACATCTTCCAGTGACTCCTGCCCAGCTAGCTGGCTCAAAGCATCAAAAGAGGAATTTACCCCAGTAATCTTAGAGATGGTTAATCAATCTCTACAACAAGGCTATATGCCATTAGTCTTAAAACAACTACAGTAATACGGTCAAATATCGGAGCACTATATAGCAATATAGACTACTCATTTATATGCTCATAAATTCACCTCTCTGAAACAACAGAATTAATCAATGAATCTTAAAAAAGACTGATCTACATCAGGTACGGAGGTCTCAGTAAAATACACGCAGCTCCTCAACTATTGCAGTTTCCGTTGCTATTCACATCAATGACCTCTTGTGGAGTACCTGTGTAAATTACTTTTACTCATTTGACTATTTATCATCAAGGCTTTACCATAATAACTCTTCACATTTTAATGACGTTTTTCAATAATTGTTTGTTCATGTTTTTTTCAGTTTTCCTTTTAATCAGTCCAGAGATCTATCACACTCTCAGCTAACCGCTATCACTTCACGATATTCATACAAAAAGTTCTCCTTGTCCATAAAAATGATAGCAAAAGTACTTAGCTGCAATCTCATTTGTTCAAAACTCCAACAAAGAATTGTCCATTAATCATGTTGGCGATCACAGATGAAGTCCCTACGCCGTTCTTCTAAGGCACCCAAGCGTTTCACACGATGTGTTTCATCAGGGGATTTCACACTGGCATTATGGACTGATCTAAAAAATATATAGCCAAACAAGTTCTATCAAACGTTATTTCTTTGTTTCATTTAAACATCCTTTCATCACGTTGCCTAAATGTTCCATAAAATACCTGCTTTATCATTGTTGCCTACCACAAATCACAAACCGATCTCAGGGCCATGTATACCACTTTTCTTTGCAGTTGTCCAAAAAAGCCACTCATGCGGACCGAGCATTTCCTAGACCTATTATAGTCTGTATCAGTAGGCTCCTCCTACCTTTCGTGATCTACCATTCATGTGCTTCAAACGCATACAGACCAGTCAATTGCTGCATTCAAGCCGTGCTGTTTAATGGTGTTTAGCTTGAAGATCCATCTTTGTTCCTCTCTAAGTAGAAGTTTTTCTTTAGTAATACTTCCCCGGGAAGCAAGAATCTGATCAATTGCAAAACATTTTAGCTGGTCAAAATCATGATTCGCTAACGAGCAATGCTGCACCAGCGGTGCCTCAAGGATTTTGTTATTTACTCGACTGCGATGTTCTATCATGCGAGACTTCAGAGACCGTATTGTCTTACCTACGTATAGCAAAGGGCAAGGGCACCGTACCCCATAGACCACACACTTAGACCTACAAGTGGTAGCTTTTCGCAAATTATAAATCATACCACGGTGCTCTAACACCTCTGTCTCCAATGTGATAGGACAAATACTGCAACCTCCACACTTCTTATGTCCCCCTTCAATGTTCGACACCTGCTCTGAAGCTTCCAAACGCAGTCAGGATGGGCTTAACTTTTTCTTCAGGTTAGGACTTCTACTCCACACACACCGAATAGTCTTGTCCCGCAGTTCTGGAACCATTCTTAGAATCACACTATGAGTCTTAAGAATCTTCTGAATTTCCTTACTTAAGGGAGAAAAACGGGTAATCAGGTTTATTGTGTCTGGCTTCTTCCCTGTGGTGCGTTTACCTGAAGATTCAGGGGGAGCCAGCAAAAGCCATCGATCATTGTACAATGCTCTAGTGTATGCCCGTTGTACTACCGAGAAGGGATATCCTCTCTGTAGAAAGTTATTCTTCAACCGTTGTGATTGTCTACGAAAATCTGAAGTGTCAGAACACTTTCTACGGTATTGCAAAAACTGAGAGAATGGTAGCCCTTCTTTTAACTGTCTAGGATGAGCACTGCTAAAATGTAAAAACGTATTACGATCGGTAGGCTTGTGAAAAATGGAAGTGTGCCAAACTGTAGGACCTCTCATGATCAGTAAATCCAGAAACGTGATCTTTTCCTTATGGTATGTGATGGTAAACTTTGTGTGAATCACATAGATTCAACCAATTGAAGAACACCAAAAGATCCTCCTCACTACCCCGCCAAAGCAAAAAAACATCATCTATAAATTGCCGCCAAACTATGATGTTCCCAGTATAAGGAGATTCCTCCAACCAACGCTCTTCAAATAATGCCATGTACAAATTTGCAATGGAGGGAGCGCAGGTGGCCCCCATGGCCACCCCAGCTATTTGTTGATACAAAACACCTTGAAAACAAAAAAAGCTTCTGAAAATTGCTAAACGTGCCAGCTGCAATAACAACTTGATGGTACCGGGGCTTAAATCACCTCTTTGATGTAAGAAATGTTTGATCGTATTATATGCTGCTTCCTGGGGAATATTTGTATATAAGGAGACTACATCCAGGGTTACTAAAATCGTATCAGGAATACCCGACCAGACTGAAAACTCTTCCAAGATATTCAAAAAATGTGTAGTGTCCTTCAAATATGAAGGAATCAAAGACAAAAGTGGACGCAGAAAGGAATCCAAGTAAGTGGAAACCGGTTCCAATGGGGTTCCCCTTGTTGACACTATAGGTCGCCCCGGAGGAGTCTCCAAATTTTTATGAACTTTAGGAACCGTGTAAAAATGCCAGTGTGAAATCCCCTGATGAAACACATCGTGTGAAACGCTTGGGTGCCTTAGAAGAACGGCGTTGGGACTTTATCTGTGATCGCCAGCATGATTAATGGACAATTCTTTGTTGGAGTTTCGAACAAATGAGATTGAAGCTAAGTACTTTTGCTATCATTTTTATGGACAACAAGGAGAACATTTTGTATGAATATCGTGAAGTGATAGCGGTTAGCTGAGAGTGTGATAGATCTCTGGACTGATTAAAAGGAAAACTGAAAACTGAAAAAAACATGAACAAACAATTATTGAAAAACGTCATTAAAATGTGAAGAGTTATTATGGTAAAGCCTTGATGATAAATAGTCAAATGAGTAAAAGTAATTTACACAGGTACTCCACAAGAGGTCATTGATGTGAATAGCAGCGGAAACTGCAATAGTTGAGGAGCTGCGTGTATTTTACTGAGACCTCCGTACCTGATGTAGATCAGTCTTTTTTAAGATTCATTGATTAATTCTGTTGTTTCAGAGAGGTGAATTTATGAGCATATAAATGAGTAGTCTATATTAGTCTTAAAACAAGCATCACTATGACCAATTCTCAAATCAACATCTGCTGACATACACCAATCTAGTTCATATGACTCATATCAAGCATGCCATTCCTAGCAAAAATTATAGAAAAAAACAGTCCAGTTACAACTTCAAGATTATATTGAGCTAAACTCGCCCCTAGACGAACAACAGTATGGGTTTCGTCCCCGACATAGTGTTGAGACCCTGATGCTTACTCTCCTAGACAAACTTATATGTGGTTTGAACTCAGCCAAGTAGGAATTCATACTAATTTTCATAGACATTGCATCTGCTTTTGACAGTATTGACCACCCAACACTCATCAGAAGACTAGAACAGATAGGTTTACAGGGAATAGTCATTCAATGGTTTTGGTTCTTACCTATCAGACTAATCTCAACAAGTCCAGATTGGCCACAAGTCATCCACCACCTTCAAACAAAAACAAGGCATCCCTCAAGGATCCTCCTTATCCGCCCTACTGTTTTAATCTGGATATACAGCCAATATGCAATATATTTAGAAAACATAAGATACTGTATCATCTCTATGCAGACGATATAATGATGTATCATCCTAAACACTTCTAACCCAGACTACTCATAGATAACCATATGTCTAAACAATATAACCGATTGGCTCACTGCACACAATCTGAAAATCAATTATAAGAAAAACAGAAGTTTACCGAGACTCATCAAGCCCACTGAGTATTACCCAATGTTGCTAATCCATGTTGGAACAAATGATACTGCCAGGTATACCTCGGAACGTATCAAAAGTGACTTCATGGCTCTGGGACAGAGGGTGAAGCAGTTAGGTGCACAGGTGGTGTTCTCTTCAATCCTCCCTGTTGAGGGTAAAGGCCAAGGCAGAGAGGCTTGCATTCTGGAGATGAATGCATGGCTGCGTGGATGGTGTCATTGAGAGTGTTTTGGTTTCCTAGACCATGCAATGCTGTTCCAAGGGTTGCAGAGCAGAGATGGCATCCATCTGTCCAAGAAAGGTCAACGCGTTTTCGGTAGACTGGCTAATCTACTGAAGAGGGCTTTAAATTAGATTTATTGGGGATGGGTGAAGAAAGCCCCCAGGTAGGTGATACCCATTTCCATAAAGGTATTTAATGTAACAGGGGTAACATATGGAGAGCAGTGTGTATAAATGCCCGTAGCATGGGAAATAAGATCCCTGATGTTGAAGCTTTGGTGGGAGTGGCTGACTTGGATTTAGTGGCAGTTACAGAAACATGGTTCACAGAAAACCATGATTGGGATGTAACTATACCTGGCTATACTTTATTCAGAAAGGACAGGGTAGGAAGAAAGGGAGGAGGAGTGGCACTATATGTAAAAACTACCATTAAAACTTTGGAATTACAGAGCTTATAAGGGAGAGAGGAGGAATTGTGGGTTAAACTAGGAAGAGGGAAAGAGAAATCTATTTGCATTGGTGTGATATACAGACCTCCCTCACAAGAGGAAGAGGTGGACAGAGTTAATTGAAGACATACGCAGCATTGCTAGGAAAGGGGAAGTGCTACTGATAGATTTCAGTATGCCAGATGTTTGGCACATTCCTGCTGCAGTATCATCTAGAAGTAAGGAGATCCTGGATTCTCTACAGGGAGAACTATTCAGGCAATTGGTAACAGACTCCACACGTGAAGGGGCCATACTGGACTTGGTGCTTACTAATGGTGAAAGTATTTCTGATGTAGTGGAAGATCATTTTGCATCCAGTGATCACCAGATGGTGTGGTTCAGTATTAGGACTAGGGCTGTTAGAATCCATTCAAAGGTGAGGATATTAGACTTTAGGAAGACTAACTTTGCGAAGGTGGACCAATACCTCAGGGAGTCTTTAGTGGGATGGGAACAGCTGGGGGATGTAGAAAAACAGTGGGTAAAACTGAAGGGATATTTTAAGGGCAATCAACCTTTTTGTTAAAATGGTAAATAAAGGTAAAAGGAAAAGGATACCGCTATGGTTTTTGAAAGCAGTAGCTGAAAAAGTGAAGAAAAAGAGGGAGGCCTTCATGAAATACAAGAGATCACAGAGAGAGGAAGACAGGCATCTGTATTTGGAAAAACTTAGAGACGCTAGCAAAGTAGTCAAGAAGGCAAAGTTTCAAAAGGAGGAGGAAATAGCCAATGCAATAAAATGGGGGAATAAGACATTTTTCAGATATATTAGTGAGAAGAGGAAGGGCAAAAGTGGTATTGTGAGACTCAAGGGTGCAAGGGAGGAATATGTAGAAGCTGATAAGGATAAAGCGGAATTGCTTAACAAATATTAGTGTATATGCCCCTAATATGCAGAGAGAGGAGTTCTATGAGAAGTTGCTGTGTGAGCTTTGAGGGTCTAGGGGAAACTCCAATTGTATTGGGGGTGATTTTAACGTCACGGTGAATCCGAGGTTGGATAATAATGGGGAAGGAGGTGGGAGGATGGCAGAAAGAAAGGCGGAGTCTTCTGAGGTTGAAGGAATGCTTGGGGCTTGTAAACATGTGGAGATGCCATCATCAAGGGGAAAAGAGATACTCCTTTTATTCTCAAGTGCACGGTATCTACAGCAGGTTAGATATGATCTGGGTGAGTGGGCAATGGGTGTCTAGGACCCAACAGGTTGAAATAGGAAGTATAACATGGACAGACCATGCCCCAGTACATATTATCTTTGAAGTGGGGGAGAAAGATGAAGGAGTTAAATTTTGGCATTTAAATGAGGTGCTCTTGGAGGAGAGGAAGCATGTAGATCACATATGGGGGGTGGTACAAGATTATATGGAGCTCAGTTTGAATGGGGAGGTATCATTGGGGAGAGTTTGGGATGGATTGAAAGCGGTGGTGAAGGGGCACCTGATAAGTATAGCTGCGCAGGAGAAGAGGAAAAAGGGGGAAGTAGAGAAGGAGTTGGTGCAGAAGATAGAGATTTTGGAGAGGAGACATCAAGGTGGTTCAGACTCAAGGGTGTTAATGGAACTGCAAAAATTAAGAGGGAAGCTGAATCAGATAAGGGCAGCGGAAATTGTGCATGCCTTGGCAGTGTTAAAACAGGCATATCATGAAGGGGGCAATAAAGTGGGAAGGAGACTAGCAAGTAGGTTGAAAGCGAAACAGAATTCGAACACTGGGGGAATGCATGTATAGGCCAGCAGAAATTAGGAGAGTCTTTGTGGAATACTATGAGAAGCTGTATAGAAGCGAAGTGAAAGGGGAGATTCAGAAAGGAGAGGACTTTCTTGAGAGCTGTAAGCTGCAAAGATTATCAGAGGAAGAGGCGGAGGAGTTGGGGAGGCCGGTAAGTGAAGAGGAGGTGCGGGTAGCAATTAAGTCCCTCAAAGAGGGGAAGGCACCAGGGTTAGATGGGTATACCGCCAAGTTTTATAAATTGCTGCAGGAGAATATTGTGGGGTTATTAGTGAGGGTGTTTAATGGGGTTCTACAGGGCAATGCGTTGCCAGGTTCAATGGTGGAAGTGGGTATTATAGTCATACCCAAAGCAGGGAAAGACCATACCACTTGTGGGGCGTATAGGCCTATATCGCTCATTAATTTAGATGCTAAACTGTTGGCCAAGATTATAGCAGCTAGATTGCAGAGGGTAATGCTGAAGTTAGTGCATAAGGATCAGACGGGGTTCATAAAGGGGAGGCAGGGAGGGGACAATATCAGGAAAATATTGAACATTGAATGGTCCTTGCAGGAAACCGGGAAAATGGCGGTATTCCTAACAGTTGATGCTGAAAAAGCATTTGACAGAGTAGAATGGCATTTTATGATGCAAGTGTTTGGTAAAATGGGATTAGGGGAGAGGTTTCTGAGCTGGGTGCAGGCGCTGTGTGCTAATCCCAGAGCCCGGATACAGGTGAATGGAGGATATTCCGAAAGTTTTCAATTAGGTAGAGGGACTCAGCAGGGCTGCCCACTACTGTTTGCCTTGGTGGTAGAGCCTAGCAGAATGTATACGGGAGGCAGGAGGATATTATGGAGATAGAGATGAGAGAGCAGCTAAGTAAGGTGACTTTATTTGTGGATGATGTGATTTATCTGCAGGAACAAGCAGGAATGTAGTCTTCACATATGGGTATCGTCGGTACTGACGGAGCCTGCGTGGGAACGCTCCCCAGCATCCAATAGGAAAGCTTTTGGGAGCATCCCACTTAACCTGCGTCGCTGCCTTCCCGCCTTTCCAACTCTCCCTCTTCAGTTTTTCGTTTTCCGCGGAGCAGACAGGCAGCAAACCCTGTCACCGCAGAAAATCTTTTTGTGGTCGTGTCTGCCTTCACCGTCGATGCCTATACCAGTACCACCGGTCTTTTCTTTATTTTCTTCTTTTCCCAAAAATAATAGTTTCTTTTAGAGAGTCTGTCCCCTCTTGGTGCTAGGCACCATTTTGGGCACTAGGCCCCCTCTTCTTCCAAAATGGAGAAACCATCTAGTGGTTTCAAAAAATGTTCAAAGTATAGCGGTACCATTTCTGCTACTGACACCCATGACTGGTGTCTCAAATGTTTAGGTCCTGACCATTTACCATTGGAGTGTCTCCTTTTGTAGAAAGATGACCAAGAGAGGCCTGCAGAACAGAGCTGCAAAACTCGGCACCCTCTTTGCCTCGGACGCAATGTCTGTTGCATCAACATCGTCCAAGGCTTCATCTTCCTCCCATGGATCTCAGGTAACCAAATCCAGGTCTTCCAAGACCGGCTGGTCCTCAAAAGGTAGATCTTCTTCTCAGCAAAGAGATGCTACTAGCTTTGCCCTCAAGGAAAACACACCAGCCAAACATCCCGAAGCTTCCACCTCCAGAGAACTCTTGGTGCCATGTTCTGGTGTCGTGGCCTGCTCCGCCGATACCATCACCCAGGCATCAGCAGGTGCCATGGATCAACGGATCCTGGCCATCGAGCGCAGTCTTGCAGCTTTATTAGCAGCCTCGGTACCGCTAAACTTGCTGCAATAGATGCAGTTGTCGGTACTGGTACCGGTACCAAACATACCTGCAACGACCGATGCGCCTCTTTCCATGCTTCCTCCCATGCTGGCCTTGGAATTCATCTCTGGCATCGAGGGTCCAGTATCGAGGCAGTCTGATGCCGACTTCCGATCGATACCGTCGACAAGCAGTAAGAGAGCATCTGGCCCGACAATACTTTTGAGTCCTCCGATTCCAATGACTCTGTCGGTACCGGGGTAGTTCTTCCAGAGGATCTCTCTCCTTCGCCTCAACGTTGGATGTCTCCCCCGGAGGACATGTCCTTTCAAGACTTCATACGTGATGTAGGAAGGGGACTCTCGATCACCATGACCCCTGAGAAGGAATCGAGAGCAGAAGAGTTGGAAATTTTTCAGTATCCGACAGCTCCTAAAGAAATTGCTACCCTTCCCATTCACCGAATTCTGCACGATCTCATGCTCAGGATGTGGGAAACGCCCTTGATGTTTCCACATTCTAGGAGACTCAACACAATGTACCAGGTACCGCAATGTCCTGGTTTCCAAAAAACACAATTACCACACCATTCCATGGTAGTGGAATCGGCAATGCGTAGGATCAAGCGTGCTAAGATGCATTCATCCAATCCTCCAGGTCGTGAATCAAGGACATTTGATACCTTTGGGTGTTGATGTTTTCAGTCTTCAATGCTCTCAGCTAGAATAAGCTCTTAAATACTTTATATGAGTATGTTTCTTCGGGAAGTTACAAGAGATTTGGAACTTATGGCTCCACTCCTTCCCGATGACAAGAGGCCTGACTTTCTCACTATGGTCAAACATGCCCAAAATGTATCTAAGTTCATGAACCGTGCAACCTTTGATTGCTTTGAATGCGTTAGCAGAACCTCTGCTATCTCCATCGGTGCACGTCGCATTGCCTGGTTACAAGCATCTGTTTTAGAACAATGGGTGCAAGACAAGCTGGGGAACATTTCCTTGCACAGGGGAAAACCTCTTTGGCAAGGATTGGCAGGACAAAGCTAATCAGCTTGAGTCTGAAAACACCACCTTGAACAGATTATCAAGGACCACAGCCAACCCAGCTAAGAAAAAGACAGTTAAACCCTTTTTCAACAAGAAAAAGAAATTCTACTCATCTTACACCCAGGCTGCCCACTGCCCAGTTCATGCTCCCCAAAAAAGGGCAACAGCAACCCAGACAGCAGAGGAAGGCCCAAGTCCCTAGTGCTCAACCAGCTCAGCAGACTCGGCCCCCTCAGGGGTTTTGATTCCTTCCTAGAGAACTTAGTCATCCTGCCCCTGAAGGGTCCAGAGCCTCTTACCATCTCAGGCAGACTCTGTCATTTCGCCGAAAGATGGCAACAGATGACATCAGAGCACTGGACTCTCTCTATTGTAACAGAGGGGAACAAACTCCATTTTCACAGTATGCCCCCTCCCACCATCACAAGACAGTTCAATTCTCTGGGCCCTTTCACCACTCTCTTGTGTCAAGAAGTCACCTCACTACTTGCTCAAGGAGCAATAGAAGAGGTACCCATATCCCAGCAGGGCATGGGTTTCTACTCCCCCTACTTCCTCATTCCAAAGAAGATGGGGGGATACAGACCCATACTGGACCTCAGAGTTGAACAAGTATCTGTTCCGAGAAAAATTCAAGATGATCTCCCTTGGAACACTTCTTCCTTACATTCAGAATCAGGATTGGCTATGTTCTCTAAATCTAAAGGATGCATATACACATATTCTCATCCATACAGATCACAGAAGGTTTCTTCGATTCCTTTTTCAAGGAAGACATTACCAGTACAGGGTTCTATCCTTTGGACTGGCTTCCACCCCAAGAGGCTTCACAAAATGCATGGCAGTAATAGCAGCATTCCTGAGATCTCTGGGGATATTAGTCTTCTGCTACTTAGACAACTGGCTCATCTGAGCATCAACTGCTCCAGAAGCCGGAGGAGTGGAGTTGATCCTGGCCAGTGGAGAGAACAGCTGTGACCGCTGAGTGCTGGAGCTGATGTCAGGAGGTTAGCCCTATTTCAGCTTTGGCTGCGCCACGGGATGCGGTTGCGGGTGCGTCTTTGGGCATGTGACCAAAGGGGCAGGTCACGCCCCTTTGGAGTACTTCGGAGGGGCTGAGAGGTGGAAGTTTGTGACTCTACAATGGGGAAGAGACGGAAGAAAAGTTTTCCAACTGTTCCAAATATGAAGGCTTCCAAGAATGAGGGCCCCATGGATAAACATTTGGTACGGCATGTTGTGGAGGACTGTAGTTTGGACGTATCAGCTTCCTTGAGTACTTCCTCTTTGTCCACCTTATCTCCAATTGGGGGTGTAAACCCTATCCCTCTTGTCGCATGAACAGACTGTACCGGTTGTAGGAGGGTTGGGAGGGTCCTCCTCCCTCTCGCTCTGGTTCAGGATTTAGGACTATCTTTGGCTCGGGGAAGTCTATCTGCAAAGCAGTTGCCTACACCTAAGATGGTTAAAATCCCGTCTTTGGTGGAGAGTGAGGTGGTTTTCCTCAATGCCACCTCAAGATGTGATGCTTAAAGATATTTGGGCAGTAGTTACTCGAACTGAAACTCTAACTGGTATTATGAGACAAATTGAGCAATTTACTAGTGATGCTGTAGCAAAATTTGAGGATTATGATGATCAGCTAGTGGTAGTGGGTGATCGCTTGGGTCAGTTAGAAGCTAAAGTGGGTACTGTTCAGGCAGTCTCCGTAGCTTCTGTAAAAAATAGTTTATACTTTCATAGGCAGCTTGAGAAATTTGAGAATATATCGCGTTCAAAAAAATTTAAGGTGTTTAAATGTTCCTATTACGCACTATCTTTCCCCACTGGTCTTGTTTTATAAATATTTGAAAGCGGTTTTGTTTGAGCAACATGAAGTTTTTAAGGTAGCAAATGTTGTTTATTATGTTCTTAAGTAAAAAAAAATTGCTGGAGATGGGGCAAGTGGGGAAACTGACCAAGCAGCCTCCCCTCCTAGTTTGGATATTTCTGAATTTCTTGAATCTTCCTCAGATACTATTTCTGCTCGTGCAACTTTGATTGTTACATTTGTATCTGAGATGGACAAGAATTCTATTATGAAGACATATTTTGCCAAAAAAGATGCTTTATTTTGTGGACATAGGGTCACTCTCTTCCCCGATGTGTCATGGATAACTCAAGTTCGCCATAAGGCTTTTTTAGAGTTGAAAACTCGTACACTGCATTGGGGGCTACTTTTTTTCTTAAGTTCCCATGCAAATGTGTAGTTGGCCATCTTTGGAAGAGTTATGGCTTTATGGAACCTGAACATTTATTGGCTTATCTTAATGCTCATGAGTCCCAACAGGTTGTGACAAGTTAGTAATATAGGGTTTTGGTTTATATTGTTCATTTCACCAGTTTTTTTTTTCTTTTGATTTTTCTTATGAAATTGTTCTCCGCTCTTCCATAATGTGGACTTGTATGTACTTTATGTGGTTTAGGATGGATGTATGTTTTGCCTGTCCTATTATCGTTTATATTTTGGATATATATATTGTTTCATATTGCTTGATTGTATGGCATAATGAAAAATTTAAAAAAACAAACAAAAAAACCCAGCTCCAGAAGCCAGTTCCGCTCTTTCCTGTACAATGCAAATCCTGCAGTACCTGAGACTGGTCATAAACCTCCCAAAATCTCATCTCGTCCCTTCTCAGTCTCTATAGGGGCCCTCCTAGACACAAGGCAGTCAAAGGCTTTCCTGCCACAACCACGTTGTCTTCAAATACTTCAGCTGGCCTCGCAAGCAGCTATGAAAACCTCTCTAACTGCTCGAGAAATGCTTCAGCTTCTGGGGCATATGGCATCCGCTGTCCATGTGGTTCCCTATGCTTGCCTACATATGCGAGCAGCCCAGTGGACCCTAGCCTCTCAGTGGACACGGGCGTCTGGCCGCCTGGGGGACAAAATCAGAAACTCTACACACCTCATTTTGTCCCTACAATGGTGGCAATCGCTGAAAAACCTTCAAGCAGCCACTACACCAAGCCACCTTGACGACAGTGTGTCCAAGTTAGGTTAAGGGGCTCACTTGGACAATCTCTCCACTCAGGGTCTCTGGACCAAGCAGGAGGCTTGTCTTCACATGAACCTCCTGGAACTCAGAGCCATCTTCTATGCTCTTCAGGTTTTTCAGAACCACCTGAGCTGCAAGACCGTTCTTGTCCAAACAGACAATCAAGTAGCCATGTTCTGTGTGAACAAGCAGGGTGGGACGGGTTCTCAGGCACTGTGCATCGAAGCTCTACGCCTCTGGGCCTTCGCCAGAGATCTTCAAATTTACCTTCTAGTGGTGTATCTTTCAGGCACGCAAAATCTCTTGGCAGACAGACTCAGTCGAGTACTGCTGCCACACGAGTAGTCTCTTCATCCAGAGCAAATTGCTCGAAGCTTTCACATCTGGGGAACTCCAGATATAGACCTCTTTGCAAGTCCTCAAAATGCCAAACTTCCCCGGTTCTGTTCCAGAATGCCGTCTCAGAACTGTCAGGCAAAGGACGCCTTCCATCTCCATTGGGGTCAGGACTTCCTCTATGCCTACCTACCCATTCCCCTAATTCCCAAGACTCTATTCAAGCTTCAGAGAGACAGGGGCCATATGATCCTCATAGCCCCATGCTGGCCACGACAGACATGGTATCCACTGCTTCTACGTCTCTCTCAAGCCAAGTCTCTGGAGTTGGGATCTGCTCCAGATCTTCTTTCTCAGGAGAACGGGACGCTAATGCACCCGAATCCTCAGTCTCTGCATCTCAGGGTGTGGCTGCTGAGAGCCTAGAATTTCAGGATATCAACCTTTCCCAACAGGTTAAGGATATCCTCCTGGCTTCAAGAAAACCTTCCACAAGGAGGGCCTATGCCTTTAAGTGGAAGCGGTTCTCTATCTGGTGTTCAAAAAAAGGAACTTAATCCCTTTTCAGTTCCAGTAGAGGCGTTACTGGAGTATCTCCTCCATTTATCATCCTCTGGTCTTAAGACCAATTGCAGCTTTCCACAAGCCCTTTGGACAACCTGTTTCCTCTCAACCACTTGTAGCGAGGTTTATGAGAGGTCTACTCTTAACAAAACTTACCATTAAGCCACCACCCATGGCATGGGATTTGAATCTTGTCCTTGGGCAACTCATGAAACAAACCTTCGAACCCTTAGCCACTACATCTTTGAAGTTTTTCATGGAAAGTAATCTTTCTAATTGCCCTCACTTCTGTAAGACGCATCAGTGAGCTACAAGCTTTAGTGGCTGAATCTCCCTATACCAGGTTCCACCATGATAAAGTAGTTCTTAGAACTCGCCTCATTTTATGCCAAATGTGGTTTCGCCTTTTCATTTAAACCAATCGGTTTACCTTCCCGTATTCTTCCCTAGGCCTCACTCCTCCAATGCAGAAAGGAATCTTTATACTCTTGATTGCAAAAGAGCCTTAGCTTTTTACCTTCAGTGGGCTAAGCAACATAGAAAGGTTTCCCAGCTTTTTGTTGCCTTTGACTCCAGTCATCTTGGATTACCAGTTTCCAAGAGGACATTATCTAAATGGATTGCAGACTGCATATCCTTTGCCTATGAGAGTAAGGGACTTTCTCTCAAAGGTCATGTCACAGCTCACAATGTGAGAGCAATGGCAGCCTCTATGGCTAACCTTCGCTCAGTGTCCATTGACGACATCTGTAGAGCAGCCAGTTGGGCTTCGGTACATACCTTTGCAGCCCACTACTGCTTAGACAAGGACTCCCATCGGGATGCCTCGTTTGGCCAGGCTGTTCTCTAGCATCTCTTTCAGACTTTGAACAATTTCTACCCGCCATCCCGGGGTTCGATGCCAGAGAGCCATGGGAGGAAGCATGACCTACCTCAACCTGCGTTTCGCAGCTTCTGGGTCACCTCCCTGGCATCTTTCATCTGGGGAGTCCCCATATGTGAAGACCACATTCCTGCTTGCTCCTGGAGATAGCGTGGTTACTCACCTGTAACAGGTGATCTCCGGGAACAGCAGGAATTGAGTCTTCACAACCCGCCCACCTCCCCTAGGAGTTGTATTTCTCTCTTTCTCTCCTTTGTCTCAGCTATAAACTTAACTGAAGAGGTAGAGTTGGGAAGGCAGCGATGCAGGCACAGTGGGATGCTCCCAAAAGCTTTCTTGTTGGACGCTGGGGAGCGCTCCCATGCAGGCTTTGTTGGTACCGACAATATCCATACGCGAAGACTCAATTCCTGCTGTTCCCGGAGATCATCTGTTACAGGTGAGTAACCACGCTTTACCCCGAGTTGACCATTCATGAGTCTACCAAATTTAATGAAGGCTATAGAGAGGTATAGTGCGATAGCCAGCTATAAGATAAACATGAGCAAAACAGAAATTTTGGGGTTTAATTTGTCAAAAGATATGGAAAAGAGGTTGCAGGAGGGGTTCTCCTTAAAGTGGGTGCAAAGTAGTTTCAGATATTTGGGAATCCAGATGGGGAACACGTTAGATAAGTTGTATGAATGGAACTATAGACCCCTGATAAAGGCTTTAAGGCAGGATTTAGCTAGATGGCAGGGGCTACATTTGTCTTGGCTCAGGAGGATAGCAACGATAAAGATGAATGTCCTGCCAAGGATATTGTTTGTATTTATGGCATTACCGTATAGAGTCACAAAGGCATGTCTCAGACAGCTCCAGGCTACGATTATGAGGTTTATATGGGCTGGGAAGGTACCAAGGGTGGGGAGACCCACAATGTATAGGGCTAGAGAGGATGGGGGTTTGGGAGTTTCTGAATTTGGCAAATTATTATGAGGCAGCACAGTTACGGGCCCTGTTTGTATGGAGGGGGAGAGGGGTGAGACGCCGCAATGGGTGTATATGGAGAAAGAGCGCAGGGAAAGCTTAGAGGCAACAGTGTGGGAAAGTTTAGGGAAAGGGCTGGGGGGCACTGTGAGGAATCCCCAGAAGGAGTTAACGCTGCAGATTTTGGGGAAGTGGAGGAACCACCTGATGAAGGGGAAGCATCTGTCTCGAGAGACCCATATGCAGAGGATGGGGAACTTTGTACCCGGGAGAGTAGGAGGGGTATTTAAAGAGTGGGCGGCTAGAGGATTGGTAAAGGTGGGTCAGGTGCTCAATAAGAAAGGGAAGATTAGATCCTTTATGGAACTCAAGGACATCTATGGAGTGAAGGACACTGATCAGTATGCATATATGCAATTATGGTACTTGCAGCAAGAAGGGATAAAGAGGGAGCTACAAAGTCAACCAATAGAGTTTGAGGAATTAATTGAAAAGAAGGAAACTGTAAAGGGGTTGGTTTCTAAACTGTACGGGATTCTAAATGCAAAACAAGAGTGCAAAGCTTGGTGGCAGAAACAGTGGGAGAAGGAATTAGTAGGTACATAGGAAGAAGGTAGGTGGAGGGGAATTTATGAAGGGGAAAGAAGAGTGGCATGGGGGACACCTGGTAGAGAATTGCCTGAAATTTCGGTTGAGGATGGTGTGGACACCTGTCAAAATACAAGCTATATATAAGGATAGGACAGCAGATTGTTGGAGGGGTTGTGGGGGAAGGGGAGACCTGCTAAATCTGATTTGGGGATGTCCAAAGATTCTGAATCTGTGGGGTGAGCTGGAGAGGTTCTATAAAGGGGTAACGCAGGTACAGATTCAGCTCACAGCAGCAAGGATAATCTCCAGGAACAAGCAGGAATGTAGTCTTCACATATGGGTATCATCGATACCGACGGAGCCTGCGCGGGAACGCTCCCCAACGTCCAATTAGGAAGCTTTTGGGAGCATCCCACAGCACCTGCGTGCTGCCTTCCCGCCTTTCCCAACTGCCTCTCTCCAGTTCTTTGTTTTCCGCAGAGCCAACAGGTCGTGTTCCTGTCACCGCAGAAAATATTTTTACTACTTCTTCTTTTTTGTGGTGGCGTCTGCCTTCCTCGATGCTATACCGGTACTACCGGTGGTTCTTTCTTAAAAAAAAAAAAAAATATATATACTTTTCTTCCAAACCTTTGCAGGTGCATGCACCGTTTTGGGCCTTAGGCCAAAAATTTCCTCCACTATGGAGAAACCCGCCTCGGGTTTTAAAAAATGCACCAAGTGTGGCGGTACCATCTCTGTCACCGACACCCACGAGTGGTGTCTTAAATGTTTAGGTCCTGACCACTCCATCTCCGAGTGCATGGCTTGTGATGTCCAAAAGGGGTCGACAGAACCGAGCTGCCAAGCTCGGTGCACTTTTTCCTTCCGATACAACTTCGGTGGCATCGACGTCTTCCAGGGCTTCGTCTTCCTCCCATGGATCTCAGATAACTAAACATAAGTCCAGCCGGTTCTCAAAGGGTAGATCTCCTTCCAAGCATCGAGATGCCTCTGGCGTTGCCCTTGAGGGTTCCATACCGGCAAAATTGCCCTGGCGGGAGGCTTCGGCTTCCAAAGCATTATCGGGGATCCAGGATGTTCTCAAGGCCTCGACCTCAGCAGAACTACTGGTGCCATGCTCTGGGGTACCGGCTGTCTCCGGTACCAACACCCAGGCATCGGCAGCGTCGATAGACCAGAGGTTCCTGGCTATTGAACGCAGTCTGGCGGCTCTCCGTGCGGCATCGACACCCTCGGAACTGCGTTAGACGGTTCAACTGGTACCGGCAACGGTACCTGTACTGATAGCATCGACATCGGTATCTGCTTAGCCAGCACCCAGTCATGCGATGCCGTCTGGTGCCGATACACCGGTACCGATTACCCCCGGTACCGACTTAGGTCGGTACGGGTATTGGGCTCTTCAAGAGCATCCGGACAGACGATACTTCGAATCCTCGGAGGACTCCGAGGATTCTGATAGCTCTGCCAGTACTGGGTTACTTCTCCCGGAGGAGCCTTCCTCTCCTAAACGAAGGATGTCTCCTCCAGAAGATATCTCCTTTCCAGATTTCATCAGGGAGGTGGCTCGTGGATTGTCCATTACTGTGGCTCCTAAAACAGAGCCCAGAGCTAAGGAGTTGGAGATTTTACAATATCCCAAAGCTCCTAAGGAGGCAGCTACCCTGCCTATCCATGAGATTTTACATGATCTCATGTTGAGAATGTGGGAGACACCTCTCACCACCTCTCCTCACTCTCGCAGACTGGATGCCATGTATCGAGTCCCTCCTTGTCCTGGTTTCCAGAAAACTCAGCTTCTTCACCACTCTATTGTAGTGGAATCAGGTATGAGAAGGATCAGGAGTGCAAAGAGGCATGCCTCTAATCCTCCAGGACGTGAGTGTAGAACTTTGGATGCCGTTGGACGTTGTACTTTCCAGGCTTCCATGCTTTCTGCCAGGATCAGTTCCTATATTTTATATATGGGAATGTTCCTTAAAGAAGTCACAGGTGATTTTAGAGGTTTTGAGTCCTCTTCTTCCTGAGGATAGAAGGCAGGATTTTCTCACACTGGTCAAACATGCCCAGGATGTGTCTAAGTTTCTCAACCGTGCAGCTTTTGACTGTTTGAGTGCATAAGCAGAACCTCTGCCATTGCCATAGGTGCATGTAGAATTGCCTGGCTCCAGGCATCCGATTTGGAGCTCTGGGTGCAGGACAAACTGGCCAATATCTCTTGTACAGGTGAGAATCTATTTGGAAAAAATTGGCAAGAAAAAGCCAATGAATTAGATGCTCCACTTTGGATAGGTTATGCAAAGCCACAGCTGATCCTGCGAGAAAGGCTTTTTGAAAGATTTTTCTTCTCAAAAAAGAAGAGATTTTATCCCTCTTATTCCCAGTAGGGACGTTCTGCAGGTCAGCCTGCTCGGAAAGGTCAACAACCTCCTAAACAAAGGAAGGCGAAGACTGCTAAGCCTCAACCATCTCGGCAGTCTCATCCGCCACAAGGCCTTTGACTTTCATCTAGAGAACTTAGCCTTCCTGACCCTCAGTGGACCAGAGTCTTCCACCATTCCAGGAAGGTTATGTCACTTTGCCCCCAGGTGGGAGCAGATAACAGCAGAGCATTGGACACTCGCCATTATAAGAGAGGGGTACAAATGCACTTCCTGTGCATGCCCCCTCACACAATGGTAAGACAGTTCAAGTCTCAGACCTCTCTCATCAACCTGTTAGATCAAGAGAACACCATACGTCTTGCCCAGGGGGCAATAGAAGAAGTACCCATTCATCAACAGGGTACAGGGTTTTAACCCCCTATTTCCTTATCCCAAAGAAAACAGGGGGATACAGACCTATCTTGGACCTCAGAAATGAACAAATTCCTGTTCAAAGAGAAGTTCAAAATTATTTCTCTAGGAACTCTGCTGCCATACCTTCGGAGTCAGGATTGGCTTTGTTCTCTAGATCTCAAGGATGCGTACACCCATGTTCTCATCCATCCGACTCGCAGAACGTTCCGTCGGTTCCTTTTTCAAGGAAAGCACTACCAATACAGGGTGCTTCCTTTTGGCCTGGCCTCAGCTCCAAGAGTTTTCACGAAATGCATGGCTGTGGTAGCAGCATTTCTCCCCACTCTAGGGATATTCGTCTTCCCCTACTTAGATGACTGGCTCATTCGCGCCCCATCAGAGCCAGAGGCCAGAGCTTCTCTCTCCTGCACAATGCGTATCCTTCAGTATTTGGGTCTGGTCATAAATATCCCAAAATCCAGTCTAACTCCCACTCAGTCTCTAGAATTCATAGGAGCTTTGCTGGATGCCAAAAGGCAAGGGCCTATCTCCCCCAGGCCCGTTGCCTTTGCATGGTGCAGTTAGCTTCTCAAGCAGTGCTAAAACCGTATCTCACTGCCCGAGAGATGCTACAACTACTAGGCCACATGGCATCCACGGTGCATGTGGTTCCTTATGCTCGCCTCCATATGAGAACAGCCCAGTGGACTTTATCCACCCAATGGACCCAGGCATCAGGGTGCCTGTCATACAAAATAGCAAACACAAGTCGACTTGTTTTGTCCCTCCAATGGTGGCAGTCCACTCAGAACCTGTTGCTGGGGTCCCCTTTTCAACAACCCTTACCCCAGGCAACTCTTACTACAGATGCTTCACCAGTGGGTTGGGGAGCTCAACTGCAAGATCTCTCCACCCAAGGCACCTGGTCTCCACAGGAGACTCATCTACATATCAATCTCTTGGAGCTCAGAGCAATCTTCCTTGCCTTTCGAGTGTTCCATACCCTGCTCAGCTACAAGACAGTCCTCATTCATACGGACAATCGGGTAGCGATGTTCTATGTGAACAAGCAGGGGGGAACAGGCTCTCTGTTGCTTTGCAACGAAGCTTTGCGACCATGGGCCCTTGCCAGAGAGCATCAGATTCATCTCCTGGCAGTGTACCTCCCAGGCATACAAAACTCTTGAGCAGACAGACTCGGTCGCGTTCTGCTTCCACACGAATGGTCTGTACGTGCAGACCAGGAGGCCAAGATTTTTCAAATTTGGGGAACCCCGGACATAGACCTTTTGCAAGTCCGTTGAATGCCAAACTTCCCCGGTTCTGTTCCAGAATTCTGGCTCAGGGCTCTCAGGCCAGGGATGCTTTCCTCCTTCACTGGGATCAAGACTTCATTTATGCCTTTCCACCCATTCCCCTAATTCCCAAAACCCTATTCAAGCTTCAGAGAGACAGAGGGCATATGATTCTCATAGCTCCACATTGGCCACGGCAAGTGTGGTACCCCCTTCTTCTACATCTCTCTCAAGCTCCCTCCCTGGAGTTAGGATCTGCTCCATATCTCCTGTCTCAGGAGGACGGAATGTTATGGCATCCCAATTGCCAATCTCTGCACCTCAGAGCTTGGTTGCTGAAGGCCTAGATCTTCAAGATCTTAACCTCCCTCAGCAAGTAAAGGATGTCCTTTATGCTTCCAGGAAGCCTTCCGCAAGACACTCTTATGCTTTCAAGTGGAAAAGGTTTACCATATGGTGTTCGCAGAAGGATCGTAACCCCCTTGCGATACCTCTGGAATCATTACTGGGGTATCTCCTTCATTTATCCAATGCAGGACTTAAAACTAACTCCAGTAAGAGTCCATTTGAGTGCTATTGCAGCTTCTCTCGAGCCTCTAAATGGACAACCTATCTCCTCGCATCCTCTTATAGGAAGATTTATGAGAGGCCTTCTTCTAACTAAGCCTCCCATTAGGCCACCACCGGTGGCATGGGACTTAAACCTGGTTCTTGGTCAGCTCATGAAGCCACCCTTCGAACCCTTAGCTACTACCTCATTGAAATTCCTTTCTTGGAAAGTTATCTTTCTCATTGCAATCACATCAGCACGCTGCATCAGTGAGTTGCAGGCACTAGTAGCTGATCCACCTTATACAAGGTTCCATCATGACAAGGTAGTCCTTAGGACTCATCCACACTTTATGCCAAAGGTGGTCTCGCCTTTTCATCTTAAGCGGTCTACCTGCCTGTGTTCTTTCCAAGACCTCATACATCAAATGCAGAAAGGAGTCTTCATACTTTGGACTGTAAAAGAGCTTTAGCCTTTTACGTGCAAAGAACACAGCAACATAGAAAGTCCTCTCAACTCTTTGTTGCTTTTGATCCTTCTCATTTGGGACTTCCAGTCTCCAAGAGAACACTGTCCAACTGGATTGCACAGTGTATTTCCTTTGCCTATCAGAGTAAGAACCTTCCTCTGGAGGGCCATGTCACAACTCACAATGTGAGAGCCATGGCAGCTTCAATGGCTCATCTACACTCTGTTTCTATCGATGACATCTGTCGAGCAGCCACTTGGGCCTCGGTTCATACCTTCACAGTCCATTACTGCTTGGACAAGGACTCCCGCCGGGATGCCTTGTTTGGTCAGGCTGTTCTCCAACACCTGTTCCATACCTAATCAACTCCTACCCGCCATCCCTGGTTGGATGCCAGAGATCCATGGGGGGAAGTGGAGCCCTTCACAGGGACACACAACTTCTGGGGTCTCTCCCTGGCATCTAAAGCTAGGGAGTCCCCATATGTGAAGACTACATTCCTGCTTGTTCCTGGAGATAGCATAGTTACTCACCTGTAACAGGTGATCTTCGGGAACAGCAGGAATTTAGTCTTCACAAACCACCCACCTCCTCTAGGAGTTGTATCTCTCTATCTCTTTCCCTTTTCCTCTCTCTCTTTGTCTCAGCTTTAAACTCAACTGGAGAGAGGCAGTTGGGAAAGGCGGGAAGGCAGCACGCAGGTGCTGTGGGATGCTTCCAAAAGCTTCCTAATTGGACACTGGGGAGCGTTCCCATGCAGGCTCCGTCGGTACCAACGATACCCATATGTGAAGACTAAATTCCTGCTGTTCCTGGAGATCACCTATTATAGGTGAGTAACAATGCTTTCTGGAGGGAAAGAATATGTTAGCCACCTTTCTAAACCATTGTATTATTGCAGCTTGCTTGGCAATACTGCAAAGGTGGAAGGATATAGAGGCGCCCTCTATGCGGGAGGTTATTTGGAGATTAGAGTTTGTGTGGCATATGAGCTTGTTGGGATGCACCACCTAGCGGGAAAATGAATTTATACCTAGAAGCCCCAAAGTACGTCAGTTGACGCACTCGGTTGTCTTGGATGCGTCAATTGACGTACTTTGCGGCTTCTAGGTATAAATTCATGCTCCTGCTAGGTGGTGCATCTCAGTCACTACAGTTTTACTCTGACGTTACAAACAGCAAACACACGATGATGTCATGTAATGACGTCACATACTGCACATATTTAACAAATAAGTAACTTCACATTAATTCACATCTGCATTTCATGCTAAACACAGTCGTTGTGATAATGCGTCAATTGACGCATTTTGGGGTTTCTACGTAAAATGCCTTTTGGGGCTTCTAGTGTTAATTCACTACAGTACTGATGCAAGGTTAATGATTTGGAAGGAGGTGGGGTGGTGTGAGGGAAGAGAATAGTGAGGTACTTGAGATGAAAATTTGCTCTCCCTTTGGTTCTTGGCGCCAAAATTCGTTGGCAAAGGGGCGGCCAATTTCTCTCTAGGTATTTAGACTGCGTGGCGGGAGTTGCAGTGAGCTGCCGGTGTGAGGAAGACGACAGGCAGAATAGCTAGATTTTTAGGTCTAGTGTTTTTCTTTTGTTTGTAGTTTTTTTTGAGGCTCGGGGGGGTTCCTCAGCCTTAAGGGGGCTGTTGTCAGTCCTCTTTATTTTCAAGTTTATTCTTAGTTTTATAGGACAGCAGTTTTGGCATTGATCTCTGATGCCACATGTTCTCTCCCTCCTAATTATGTCTATGAGGAACATCTGTTAAGTCCCGGGATATTAGGCAAATTTCCAGCTTTTAGGTTCTTCAAGGGCAGAGTCCTAACTTGTAGTTGGAAGGAGGAACAGGCTGGAATTGTGCTTGAGACAGTAGCTCCTTTTTTGTATTCACAGTTTGCAAATGTATTCTATAGTGAAAGTTGCCCAAATGCCTGTGGTTTCACAGGGACAGGTTTAGGAAACCTTAGGATATAAAAAAATATAATAACAGTTAAACTGTCAACCAAGTGGTGCCTGTGTTACGGTCTATGGCCACCAGAGGGCAGCTGGTACACTCAATAGTGCCTTTCTGTGACCGTGTATATGCAGCCATCATCAGATTGATCTCTGCAAGTCAGGGAAGAAATAACCACAGGGCCACCTCATGGGCACTCACGGGTTAGTGACTAAACAAGCATAATGTTCTGCAAATCAAGATTATATGACCAAGATTTAAAGCTCTTAACTTCTGTATTGTTTGTCGGGCTCTGGTGCCCTAAAGGCCACCTGATGGCAGCGCTGCTCATGAATCATATATAGTATTCAGTGCCCCCATCCCTGGGGGGGTTTGTAAAATACGAAATTGTATTCTTCATCAGGTTCACACAGGCAGCAACCTCCAAGACCTCCACTTGCAAGGTTGTCGGTATATACCACCGCTATTTCTTTGACTGCAGGAAGGCCGGGGGGGGGGGGGGGTGCGCCTGTGTGTTTCATCGCTCCACTTAGCATGCCCTTCCCAGGAAATTCTCATCTTTTTCTAGAGCCTGTGCTGTCAGAGCAGGGCTTTAAGCACTTAGCAGGGGCACTGACCCATCTGTGCCATCTTGTTAAAGGTTGAGAGTGAAGAGAAGGACGTCTAGGTAGCACAGTCTGGGGCTTAGCTCTCCAGGGCACTGGAAGGTTTCATAGCGGAAGTCAATACTCTGTGTATGCTTCATGCATTCAGCCTATGTTCAAGCGTGCTTATTGCACTGTGTTTGGGCGACTGGCGCCGGGCCACCCATATATGTAGATGTGCATTTTGTATGTGCTCACAATTGCTTAGGCATGATTTTTGGGTGCACTCTTTGCAGAGTGAGACTGCATTTCTTTGCTCAGACTGTATTCTCAGGCTAAGGTAACTTCTCCAGTAATGGGGGGATGTCGATTGTAATAAAGTGCGTAATAAAGGTCCTCATGGTGTTATATGGGGTTGGAGATGCAGTCGTGGGATCTGCTGTGGAGTGAGCCGTCCAGAGGAGCTACAGTGTCAGTCACCAGTTTCCCTTTCTCTTTGGACGTTGCTCCCAGATCCTAGCCCCTCTTTCTCTCTGTCCAGTGGGCCGGGGACCTTGAGTCCTGGACATCAATCTATTCTCAGCCTTTTCTCAATGGTGGCAGAAGGACTGGGAGAGCGAGAAATGAAGACCAGGAACCAGCACCAGCTCTGATGTCTCTCCGCTGCCAGTGTTTGCTACGATCACATATTCCCAGTCAGTTATTTATTTGAGTATACTGATTGCCTACAGGTCAGGGTGGCATACAGTCGATTACGGTATTTCTATTTCCCTTGTCCCTGAAGGGCTCACAGTTTGTTTTGGTACCTGAGGCAGAAGGTTAAGTCGCTTAACGAAGGCCAGAAGGACCACCTGTGGGATCAGAAACCCCAGTTTTTATGGCCCAAGGTTGGTGGTCTCGATTGGAATTCAAACCCTTGGTCCTCTGGCAACTTGCCTCAACCACTAGGCCGCACTGCTCCATGTGAGCTAGCCACAGGGCCATAGGGCCAGGCGCAGCCTGTTACTTCCAAGGCAGAGACCTTGGGGAGGTTCCATTCATAAGGATACGAGAAATGCCATACTGGGTCAGACCAAGCTCTTTCAGGTCTAATATCCTGTTTCCTAGGGTAGTCAATCCAGGTCTTAAGGTCCTGGCTGGTTTCCAAATAGTCAAATAGACTACTCAATGCTTGTATTGGGACAAGCGGTGGATTCATGTGTGCTCATATTTTTAAGGGTTCTGTTGCATGTACAACAGATGTGACGCTCTGTTGGGTTGTGTGCCTTGTAGAACATCTTGAATTGGTGAAAGTTGGTATAAAAAAAAAAAATTTCCAGCTTCTCTCTAATAAAAGGTTATGGACCTTTCCTCTGGGAGCTTGGCCAAAAACTTTGTTAAACTCCGCTACGTTCGGAGATCGTTTTGCGCAAGGCTCTTGGAGTACACAGGAGACCCAGTGGTCAATTAATCGACTGGAAATGCGAGCAATATGCCGGGCGTTGCAGCGTTCGAAGCTACGGTGGCAGGTCGAGCAGTGTAAGTACTGTCCAACTTCACGTAAAACAATTTGTCTAAATATCCCTTAATGATATATCCTTAGGTGGAACCTCAATATCTCCAAGAGATTTAAAATAATCACTGAAGGAAGGGAAGGAGATAAATCCCCAACGGGGGTTATCAGTAGTCAAAAACAAATCGGGAAGAGGAACTTTTCCTGGAGAACCCTTCCTCGCCATCAAAGGTGGGGAGGCCAAACCAGAAAAATCCACCTCTTGACTGGGCAGAACTAATGAACCACAAGTTCGGCAGGAGATGATGAAGACAGAGTACTCACGTTTGACATATCTCCTGTTCCAACAGTAGAAGGCTGAGAGAATGCTGACATCTCACCAACTCTGAAATGGGCATCCATTGGACCCACAACCTTAACAGCCTTGGTCTGGGAAGCCAACACACTCCTCTTCTTCCTTTTCCCCATTATAGGGAAAACCTCCCTGTGCTGATGTGTGCCAAAGGGGCGGGACCTGCCCCATTGGTCACGTGCCCTTAACCACCACGGTGGAGCTAGATAGTTTATAGCTCTCTCAATCTGCACTAGCCAGTCGGCGCAGGTCTTGCAAGCACCAGGACCCAATAAGCAGCCAGGAAAAAATTGCAGGAGAAGAAACATCTCCCCAAGATAGATTTACATCAAGCATGGGCTTTGTTTAAAAATACTAACCTTTGTAGCTGCTCCTTTTAGTTTGTTCCTAACTCTTTTCCTCATTTTATCATAGTCTCCCTTTTGAAAGTTAAACTATGGATGCCCTTCCTCCATTTATTAAATCAAATGTGATAATGTTATGATCACTATTGCCAAGTGGCTCCAACACCCTTATCTCTTGCACCAGATCTTGTGTACCATTAAGGACTAGGTCCAAAATGGCTTCCCCTCTTGTTGGTTCATGAGCCAGCTGCTCCAAGAAGCAGTCATTTATTTCATCTAGAAACTTTATCTCCCTGACATGTCCTACCGTGACACTGACCCAGTCAATACCGGGCTAGTTGAAATCGCCCATTATTATTACTGTATTGTAACTTTTGTTAGCTTCCCTGATTTCTTTGAGCATTTCATCATCTATTTGTTCATTCTGGCCAGGCAGTCAGTAGTACACCTCCACTGCTATTACTTTTCTCTTTTTACATTGAATTTCAATCAATAGAGATTCTACAGTGTATTTTCTTTTCGGCAACACTTTAATCATGTGTGACTCAATGCCTTCTCTAGCATAG
Organism: Ichthyophis bannanicus; assembly: GCA_033557465.1. Lineage (NCBI taxonomy): Eukaryota > Metazoa > Chordata > Amphibia > Gymnophiona > Ichthyophiidae > Ichthyophis > Ichthyophis bannanicus. The sequence continues at coordinate 618,630,533 of CM066036.1, forward strand.
AGTGCATCTCCTCCACCAATTTGATCTACTCTTGTCATTGCAATATAATTTGTACCCAGGTATCAGTGTCCCACTGGTTATCCTCCTCCCACCAGGTCTCTGAGATAATAATCATATCTAACCTCTCATTTAGTACTGTATATTCTAACTCTTCCATCTTATTTTTTTAGACTTCTGTTATTTGCATACAAGCATTTTAGAGGTCATATTTTATTCATTTTACTCTGGTTATCAATAGGCAGAGGTGATTTGAACCTTGAAGCTCTCTGTTCTGTACATAAGGGCATTTGGGTTATTTTTTTCTTTATTGGAACCTGCCTGTCAATATGCCCTAACTTCAGTCTTTTGCTAGTATCCTTCACAGATACGTTATTCTGAACCATTTGCTCTTGGGCAACTGTCAGCTGTCCCCTATTATTTAGTTTAAAAGCTGCTCTATCTCCTTATTTATTATTGTTTGTTTTTTGTAAAGTGTAAATTACATAAATAAAAACTATCTTGCAAGAAAAATAGAACAAGCAGAAAAAAAGAAAACGGCTAACAATATATTATCCATACAAAGAAAAACACTTGCTTGTCCCCCACCAGTCCCCACATGAGGTGAAGTATACACAATACAAAGGAAACATATCCCAAAAAAAAAAAAATTTGATACAAGCAATCCAAGCAGACGGAAGAGATTACCTTACTACCAATTACCTCACCCTAACCATCATAGGGCTTGATTTAAGAGGGCTCTATAGAGGAGGTTTGATTCCCCACAAGCTTGAAGGATAAAAAAGGGTGACAACTGTTGGGTCAAGAAATATATAATTAGACCCAGCCAATTTGACTAGGCACTCAGCCGCGCGACTGGCATGACCGCCTCGGGTTCTTGCCTACCCCTCCCCCATCCCCTCCCTCCCCCGCAAAATCAACACGCTTCAAGATGTTTTCTTTTCACAACCTTATTTCTATTTATTTGTCAACAATGGTTATAACAGTACAATCAAAACTGTTGGCCACAGCATGCACGTAACATCAACCAAATCACTGTCCCACTTCTTTCTGCCCCCTTGAGAGACACAGCCGCGGTCCCACAGTCGTTGTACGTGGCATGAGGAAATCCGCCGTCAAAGCTTTTCCTCGCTCCTTCTTCTTCTCTATATCCTTCATCCGAAAAGTTGCTACGCCTGCCGTTCAAGCAGACTTGGCAACCTTTCTTACTTTACCCCCCTTTTGCCCGCCGTCAAAGCAAGGCAAGGGGCCCTCTGCGTGGTGTTCTTGTCGCCTTCTCACTCTCTCCGGGGGCAGGTCCGTGTTTCTCTCCTGCCCCCTCTCCCCCTTTACTTAAAGCCTAGGCTGTGTTCTCTCTCACCGGGTGCATTTTTCCGCCAACCCCGACAACAGCGAACCCTCGCTTGTTGACGGGGCCCCACTTCTCAAAATGCTGCTGTGGCCAACCCCTGCTTCCGCCATAACAGTTCCACCATGTCCTGTACGTCGCACAAGAATATGTCCATTCCTATGTCCGACAAATGAACTCCATCCGCTCGATACAATCCTGGGCATCTCTCTTCTATCAGGTCATGCTTGATGCTGTATCCCCCTATCGCCACCATGAAGCGGGTCATCCACTTGTTCACCTTTTGTCTCGTTCTCTCTAATGCCTTGTGTGAGTTCTCGCCCCTCCATACCCGCCGCGGTATGATGTGCGACCATGCCAGCGCCGTCCTTAGAAAGGTGTTTGCTAGTGTCAGCATATCCTTTTGCATCTTTTTGGTGAGTTCCACGCTTCGCGTGGAAGCCAGGTCATTGCCCCCCAAGTGGATCACTAGCATCGCTGGGCTCCCGTGAGATCGCTGCCTTTGCATCAGTGATGGTACTAGCTGGTCCCACATCATACCCCGTCGTCCCAGCCACACCACCGAAACCTCGGTGCTGGGTAATCCCAAGTTCAACCCCAGTGGCCTGCTCTGCGCCCGCTTTTGCGCCCAGTGAACAAATGAATGGCCACATATCCATGCTTCATGCGGCCATAGGCGGCCCTTCGTTCCTGCATTGGATCACAATCAAATTACATTATAATAACCGCACACTGTTATCATGTTTTTATACAACTGTTACCACATTGCCTGATACATGTTTTGTTCCTCCTTATTGATACATTTTTAAGCAATCATTATTAATCATTCTTTTTTTTTTTTTTGTATCCTATCTACCCTCATTGCGCTGGACGTATATACAGTTTGTATCTATCCGAGCGCCATCGTCCAATATGCATGATTTGCTCCCTGGACATCCCTATGTTGGCTGCCGTTGAAGCAGCTCCAATGCGAAAGGAGTGTGAGCCGTAAAAGCCTGCCTCCCGTCCTGTTAGTTCTATTACCAGTTTGAGTACTCTGCTGAATTGAAAGCGTGATAGGGGGGCACCGTTGGCATGCACGAACCATTGATTTCCTGATTGTGCCCGCACTTGTTGATAGGCTAAGGCATTCTTCAGCGGGCATGAGGGGTCGTTGTGCAACGCATGCAAAACCACCTGCGCCCCTTTTCCTGTCGTGTCCGTTTTGGATCTGCGCAACTGGAGTACTACTGCCCCCGTGCATATGCTCACATCGCGCGTTTCGATGCCCCCCCCTGCTGCCCTTTGCTTTGCGGATGAGGCAGCCACTAGCTCCCCTACCCGAAATGCCCCATAAAAGGCCCAGGAAAAGGCACATCTAAACAGCCTCGTCTCATACTCATCATAACACACTTGGCTAGTCGTTACCATGAGCTGCTGTAGCATCGCATGGGTGATCGGGCGGCGTTGGTCACTTTGCCGCGGCTGCCCCAAAGACCAACCTCTCATTACTTTCTTTATGACAAACTCTGTTGCTGGACCCCGTTCACCCATTGCCTTTGCGAAAAATGATATCGCTGCCAAACGGGCTTGCACTGCCGCTTTTGTATAGCCGTTGTTTTTGCAATGCAGGATCCAGTTTGTGATTGTTTCCACTTTAAGTCTGTCTTCTTGTCTTATCAGGGCCGCTCCGCAAAATGCTAGGTACTGCTCCCAAGCAGTTATATATTTACGTCTGGTATTCTCCGCTAAGGATCCTAGCAGGAGTTCCCATACCTCGGTGGACCATACTCCCAGATATTCTCGGGCACTGCTGTCTTGACTGCATCTGCCCCGGGCACCAGTTGGTGAAAGAGCTTGATCTTACAACGAGAAAGAGCATCGGCAATGTTATTACTTTTGCCCACAATATGTTCCGCTCTCAAGGTTATGTTATGTACCATGCATAGCAAAACTATTTGTCTCAATAGTGCCACTACCCTTGGTGTCTTAGCGCTCATACTGTTCACCGCCCATACCACCGCTAGGTTGTCGATATGGAAGGTGATGGCCCTGTTGGCCAGCCCGGGTGCCCAGATGCTTAGTGCTACCAACAGCGGGAAGAGTTCCAGGAATGTGATATCCTTGGTGGTCCCTTCCGCTTGCCATTCCCTGGGCCATGTCTCGGAGCACCACGCCCCTTTATAGTAGATGCCGAAACCCATTCCCCCCGAAGCGTCTGTGAAGAAATCGAGCTCGGCATTGGATACTGGAAGCGCTTGCCAGAAGGCAAGGCCATTAAAGGTGCGAAGGAATCGTAGCCAGATCTGCAAGTCTTCCCGGATTTCCCTGTTAACCCTTATGCGGTGGTACTTTTTTGTGACACCTCTCGTTGCCCATGCCATACGGCGGCAGAAAACCCTGCCCATGGGTATCACCCTGCATGCGAAGCACAGCATGCCCAGCATTGCCTGAAATTGTTGCAATGTCGCCTTGCGCTTGCTGTGCATCAGTTGCATATCTCCCCTCAACTTCATCACCTTATCGGCCGGCAAACGTGACCTGTGCTCTGGCACGTCTAACTGGATTCCCAAGAAAGTGATGATCCCAGCCGGTCCATCCGTCTTTTTCTTTTGCTAGCGGGATTCCAAACGACTGCGTTATTCTCACAAAGATATCCAGTATCCTTTTGCAGTCATCATAGTCTTTTCCTATGAAGAGGAAGTCGTCCAGATAGTGCACCACCGTGTTGGGTCCAGCCAGGTCCTCGATTACCCAGTGTAGGAATGTACTAAATTGCTCGAAGTAGGCGCATGATATTGCACATCCCCAGGGCAGGCATTTATCATAGAAGAATTCCCCATTAAATGAGAAACCCAATAAGGGGAAGGACTCAGGATGTACCGGCAGTAGCCGAAAAGCGGATTCAATGTCCGCCTTCGCCAACTGTGCTCGCGGTCCTTTACTTCGAAGCAGCATGATCGCTTGGTCAATGGTTGCATATTTTACCGAGCACAAGGCTGGATCGATATAATCGTTAACTGACTTGCCTTCGGGGTATGATTATGTATTAACCGGAATTTGCCCGGCTCTTTTTTTGGAATGACCCCCAATGGGGAGATGATGCTGTCCCTAAATGGGGGTGACTGGAAAGGGCCAGCTATTCTCCCCATGCCTATTTCTTTAGCTATCTTACTGTGCGCTATGTCATTATGTTTTTGGACTGATGGTGGGTTATTTACACAGCTGGTTGGTGCTTTCTTTATTGTTATCGTGGATGGTATGCGGAAACCCTTCACGAAGCCATCTTCAATCCTGATAGCCAATTCACGCTTAGGGTATGCTCTCAGCCATGGCCGCATATTCTCAAGCCTGATGGGCGTTGGGGCCAACTCCCTCGGCTGTGCGCTGCTGCAGCCCTCGGAATGGCCTGGGTTCCCTTGATGTCTTGCAGGTGAATGCGGGATGTGCATTTCCGCACACTGAGCATGAATGTTTGAATTTGCATGGCTGCCATGCACAACTCCCTGCATTATATTGTCGGCAAGTCTTTTTTCCTGCCCATTGCTGTGCTGGTCGCCATTGTGTGTTATGCGCCGGCTGCTGCCACTGAGTACTCTGCAGAGTCTGCGGCAGGCCGTCTTGCCACAAAGGCCTATTGGGCGCCATCTCTTCCGTCCACATGTCCAGAATCCTGTGGTGCCATGCTATGGTGTGATCGTCGGCCATGCTTCTCCTGAACCTCACATCATAGTTCAGCCAGGCCCATCCCCCGTATTGCTTATGTGCCCTGGTGATAGTGTCCAGGTACTTAGTGAGATATGGTCCCGATTCGGGTTCCTTCTCCATTACCACGCTCATAAAGCTATGGAATGCTGTCACCCAATTGTTGATTGATTTGGGAATTTTGGGTTTTCTATCTCTCTCACTTCGTTTTTCTTTATCTTTTCCATTGCTAAATTCATCTTCCTGATCCCTAAGCAAGAGTGAGAACATGTCAATATATTCTCGTTTCCAAATCCGCTTCTTTATCTTTTTTGGTACTGACACCGCTAGGGAGCTCACTCCGCATCGTGGATCACGACTGGAATCGCGCCAATCCATCTGCGTTCTTTGGGACGCCCCAGTTGGCACGCTCCCTATGTCCTCCCCCCTCTGATTCTGCCCCGCCCATGCCTGCTTTAGGGGGTTTGGTTGCTTTGAACTTTTCTTCCTTTTAAATTTTTTTAACGCGTATTGCATCACTTCTGTCCATGTTGTGTCCCTATCACTATCTGAGGAAGCATCTTCAGATGATGAGGTGGACCACTCTGGCGCCCCTCTCTCACCCCCGGACTTACCCTGAGCCGCGTTAGGTGTTGCTGTGCTGCTGCTCGTTGCAGGCCTCTCCTCCTCCATGAAGCCTGTCAGCCCCAGTCGTTGTCCCACTGAGGTCAGGCCGTGTTGCGCCACCTGCTCCCGCACTTTCTGGATCAGGTCGTCCAGCCCGTGGCTCTGCTGGGGTGCCACGTTGTCCTGTGGCACCTTCTTCCTATTGCTGCGTCTGGGCTTCCCTGCTGCCACGCCTCCAGTTGCTTCCTGGGTGGTCTTCTGAGTTCTTCTTCTTCCTGCACTAGCCTCTGCCTGTGCTCTTGATGCTGGAGCTGCCTTCTGTGTAGCCTTGACGCCTCGTGCCCTGGGGGGCTTTTGTGACTCCTTTCGTGGCATCTTTAAACTAGAACAAATGACTATGCAGAGGCAATGGAAAGTGTCATTACCATATGTCCCTTTACGCCCTCAATCCCGTGCTCCCCCCGAGCATGTGAATGAGGCAATGAAGAATAATATCTGCCGCTACAGCTCTATCTACATCTATCTGCATCCATCTAAACCACACATCCCTATATCTCCTATCATCTACATCTGCCTATGATCTACACTTTAAATAGCATAAATTTCATCAAAATATATCCTCCATATCATATATCTATATATTGTTATATTTCCACATTACACATCACGTACTCTCAGATACATATATCATTTTTCTTTTGTCCTCTTGACCTGAACATACCCAACCACACAGAATAATTTTAATTGTCTGCACTCTCGCCTTTGTCCATTAGATGGCGGCCACCCTCCATTGTTTGTTCATTCTTCTTTTTTTTTTTTTTTTTTAATTAATCCACTTTAACGTTTTCTTTTTTTTTTGCATATGAACCCCTCTAGTTGTGACTACCTCACTTTTCTTACGGCTTTTGTCATGGTGGGATATCTTTACAGGAACTCCTCTGTGCTGGAGCACGTGTACTTGCATTATCATTGTATCACCCACGTGGCTCACATAACTCCCCCGACATCTTTAATCGCCATCGGATTCTCCCCTGCGCTGCCCTCATCGGCTGTACTCCTGCTAAGAGGCTTTTGTGTGTGCCAGAGCCTCCCCTTTAGCTGGCGTATCCCCCACTGCTTACCATCATCCAATCACACCCCCCCCCCCCCCCCCCGGCGCCGCACAATCTATTACCCGATCCCCGGGACCATCGTTCTGCTCCCTCCCGCTCTCTATCCTTGCGCCCAGCCTTTACCTCCTAGCGTCCTTCCCTCTGTCTCTTCGCGTTACCGGATCCTCTGTCGCTTGTGGTTCCTCGATCCTCCGTTGTCCCTGACCGTCGCTACCCTGTCGATCCTCTTGCAAGGCGTGGGGGGGGGAGCGGCAAAAGAGGCCGAAGCCGCGCCGGGCGCGCTTTTTATACTTGGGCCTTCTCGCCGCCCCCCCGCCCCCTCCCCCACCCTCGGCTAGCTCGCGCACGTCTGTGCCTGGCTGCGGCGATTCGCGGCCGGGTCTTCAGACTAGATGGACCATGCTGATCTTTATCTGCCGTCATATACTATGTTACTTATATGGGAAACGAATTAAAAAAAACAACCCTCCAAGTTGCAGAACTCTAGGTTTAAGAATTAAAAATTGTTTCTGCTTTTCTGTGTAGCCCAAGAGACATCAGGGAATATTCTAATAACAGAACCCATAAAATCTTTCATAGATGATTGCAAATACATTTTTAGGATCCCATCCCAGTCAATGTCCAAAGCTAGGGTGACCAATAAAGTTGTGGTTACACCAGGATCAGACCCCGATCCCTCCAGAAAACCAGTAGGATTCAAACTATCACAAGACAAAGCAGGTGACATATCTAAACCTTTATCTTGACAATATACCTGTCGAATCTTAGCAGAAGGCAGAGAGTAGGCTCTAGATATTGGAGGAACCAATTCCACTGGAATTTTTAATATATTGACCAAAAACATCTTAAAGTTCCATAGGTGAAAAAGATGGAACTTTATGAAAGTTAAGGATTCTCAGGTTACTACTCCTGGAAACAATCTGCATACCTCATAATAGCAGAAACAGAGTCCTGGACAGCATCAACTCTCTTATCCAAAGAGGAAATCCTTACAGGCAGGGAACCCAAAGAAGATTCATGAACCTTCACCGTATGTCCAAGCGAAGGAAATCTCGTGGCTTCATTTGTCAAGACGACATTCTGTGCAGCCTCAATCACTGCACTTACAGGCTATATAGGAGGAAACTGGCATGCCAGGCCTCTATCTCCTTTTTGAAAGGTTAATGGCTGCATCCTGGTTCCTTCCCAGTTAAGATGGAGCCCATCTCTTAAAAGCCCCTCTTTTACTCAGAATGTTCCCCAGTTCTTAAGAAATCCAAGCCCCTTATCTTTGCACCATAGTTTCATTTGCTCTGCCTGCCTTTTGGGTCTTGCGCATAGAACGGGAAGCATTTCTGAGAATGCTACCCTGGAAGTTCTGGATTTCAACTTCCTACCTAAAAGCCTAAATTTTGTCTCCAGAACCCTCCCTACCACACTTTCCCACATGTACAAAGATGGCATACTCCTCCCCAGTGCTATCTAGCACCTTGTCTAGATAGTGTGTGAGGCCTGCAATTTCAAACCGGGCAGGCATGTTATCAGGCAATCCTTGCATCCACCCAGCTATCTACATGCCTAATGATTGAATCACCAACTATAACGGCCATTCTAGCCCTTCCCTCATGGGCATATGGCCCTGAAGAAGCCTCCTCGATGTGAGTGATCACTTCCTGCCACACCAGGGTGATGCTCTCCTGTCACATGATCTCTCTCCTCTATGGTAACAGTGAGGCTGTCAGACTGGAGGTGGGACTTCAGTAGTATGTACTATGCTTGGGTGCATACTGAGAGGAAAGGCTAGCAGAAAAAAGGAGGTGATAATGCCTCTCTATAAGTCTTTGGTGCGATCTCATTTGGAGTATAGTGTGCAATTCTGGAGACCGCACCTTCAAAAGGATGTGAACAGGATGGAGTCGGTGCAGAGGGTGGCTACTAAAATGATTAGTGGTCTTCATTATAAAGCATATGAGGACAAACTGAAGGATCTTAATATGTACACCTTAGAGGAAAGGCGGGATAGAGGTGATATGATTGAGATGTTTAAATACCTCCGTGGCATAAATGTTCAGGGAGAGAGCCTCTTTTAATTGAAAGCAAGTTCTGCTACGAGGGGACATGGGATGAGGGTGAAGGGAGATAGATTCAGGAGTGATATGCGGAAATATTTCTTTACGGAAAGAGTGGTGGATCCATGGAATAGTCTCCCAGTGGAGGTGGTAGAGATGAGGACAATAACTGTATTCAAAAAAGTATGGGACAAACACAGAGGATCTCTAAAGATAAAAAGGGGACTATTGTAGTTGTTGACATGGAAGGACAGATTAGATAGGCCATGTGGTCTTTCTGTCATCATATTTCTATGTTTCTATGTCTTTGTAGGTCTAGTCTATATACGTTTGTCTTCCTTATGTCCTCCATGTCTGCTACTCTAGTTTCTAGAGATCAGACTCACTGAGAACAAAGAACTCCTTGCTCCTAGTGCACACGTAAGATCCCTCACCCTCTGGGAGAAAATCATACATGTGACACACTGTGCAAAAGACTGGAAACCCCTATCTTGCTGCTGGACTGATGTCTGCATCTTAGTTGTAAGGTTTTGTTCAGATATTTATATGTTAAATGGACTTTGTGCACCTCAAGAATAATTAATCTCTGGTCCTTAATAAATGTCTAGGTAGTCCTTCAAGACTGAGGTTCACAGAGCTCTGTCTGACCTATTTGTACTTGTGCTTCTAAGATTAAGTCTTAACAATTTGCTGGGTGATTCACACATCCCTTGGTTTGATAGAGGGGGGGGGGGCTTTCAAATTGTCCCTTTGATCTGTTATTTGCCTTTAACACCTATCTAAGACAACTTCACAGATCTTTTGCTTTCTGACTGGAAGGCTTCTTTGTAAAGGTCACTAGAAACAAGTTTAGTTCTTTGTACTCAAAGGCTATTTTTCCTACACGCATGCTAAGCTAAGGAGCAAAGGAGTATCCTAGTGGTTAGAGCAACCGCCTCCTACCCAGAAGATTAAGGGATCGATTCTCACTGGCACTCCTTGTAATCTTGGGCAAGTCACTTCACCCTCCATTGCATCGGAAGAAAAGGCCTAGCAATCTACTTCCAGTGATGCATTACCAAGAAAACCCAGACACCTGGGTTGTCAGGAGTCGGCACTAACGTTTTTTTTTAGTGCCAAGCTGTACTCTGATTTGATTTAAATGAAAAGCTCTCTGATGATACAAAGATCTGCCTGACTCAGCAAACACACTGCTTTTCTAAAATGCAGATTTATCTGCTTTAACCCAAAGATTACCATTTTCCCCCAAAATTTAGAATATATTCCAGAAGATAAATACTTACAAATGCAGATCTATTTCCAGTTGTAGTAGTTCCTCTGGGTAATCCTTCAAGACTGTCGTCCTCCTGATCTTTCATCAATCTAAAATGCTCCCATCTACAAATGGATTAGAATAAATTAGGTGATCAGACTCTTTCACCTGTTACACTATTATCTCCAGGAACAAGCAGGAATGTAGTCTTCACATATGGGTATCGCCGGTACTGACAGAGCCTGCGCGGAAACGCTCCCCAGTGTCCAATAGGAAAGCTTTTGGGAGCATCCCACAGTGCCTGCATGCTGCCTTCCCGCCTTTCCCAACTGTCCCTCTCCAGTTCTTCATTTTCTGTGGAGCCGACAAGTCGCACATCCTGACGGATAAAGAGTGCAAAAAGGCATGCATCTAATCCTCCAGGGCGTGAGTGTAGGACTCTTGACACCTTCGGACGTCGATCCTTCCAGGCTTCCATGCTTTCTGCTAGGATCAGTTCCTATATTTTGTATATGGGAATGTTCCTTAAAGAGGTCACAGGAGATTTAGAGCTTATGAGCCCTCTCCTTCCTGATGATAAAAGGCAAGATTATCTTGCTCTTGTCAAACGTGCTCAGGATGTTTCCAAGTTTGTGAATTGTGCAGCCTTTGACTGCTTTGAATGCATAAGCAGAACCTCTGCCATTGCCATAGTTGCACGCAGGATTGCCTGGCTCCAGGCATCTGACTTGGAAATTTGGGTACAGGACAAACTAGGGGATATTCCTTGCACAGGAGAGAATCTCTTTGACAAGAATTGGCAGGAAAAAGCTAATGAGATAGATGCTGACAATATCACTTTGGATAGATTGTCTAAATCTACAGATCTTGCGAGGAAAAGATCCTCTAAGAAACCATTCTTCAGCAAGAAGAAAAAGTTTTATCCCTCCTATACCTAGCAGGGACATCGTTTAAGTCAGTCTGACCAAAAGGGACAGCAGCAACAACCTAGGTAAAGGAAGCCAAAAGCAGCTAAGCCTCAACCGGCTCAGCAGACTCAGCCTCCACAGGGGCTTTGATTCCTATCTAGAGAACTTTGCCTTCCTGGCCCTGAATGGCCCAGAACCCTCCACCATCCCAGGAGGGTTATGTCATTTTGCCCCCAGATGGGGTCAGATAACAGCAGAAAATTGGACTCTCTCTTACAATAGACAGGGGTACAAGCTTTATTTCCTCAGCATGCCCCCTCCTACAATGGTAAGACAGTTCAATTCTCAGACCTCTCTCAACGACCGGTTAGGTCAAGACGTCACTGTGCTCCTTGCTCAAGGGGCAATAGAAGAGGTACTGTCGTCACCCTAGCCTGGGCCAAAGGCCTAAAGGTGCAGGGCTGCCAATGTTAGTCCTTAAATAAAGAATTTTACTATTCTTGTCCACAGCTTGGACTTCTGGGACTTGTAGTTGTTTCTCCTTATTTAAAGATAGTAGTGTGAAACCGATGGTTTGTTTTTAAAGGCAAACAAGAAATTTATTTATCTTCCCTAAAAGCACTAAGGCTCAACACAAACGTTAGGATTATTCTCCAAGCAATAACATCAGGAAATTATACACAAACTAGAACTGAAACTGCTTCATAAGCCTTTTAACATGTGTAGCTATTTTCATCAAACGTTCAGCAAACAAAACATAGCTTCTTCCTTCAAGCAAAACAAAATGTCCATTTTTTTAATCTTCTGCTTCTTTAGTAATTCAAATACCAATTATGCAAGTATCCTTTCTTATTAGAAGCAGTTCCTAGCATTAACCCAGATAGGTTAACTCACCCTATTTCTTCAGTGCTTTCTTGGTTAAAGACTTTTTATCAGAAAGCTTTCAATCTGACCTCTGGCACAATGAACAGTCCATTGCTAATTCCTCGGTTATAGAATCCTGCTCAGGACAGTCTACCTGCATCTCTTCCTGCTCTACAGCATGTACGACTGACTCTGAGCTTTCAGGAACTGTTTCTGGCTTAATGCTCTGTAAGAGCTCCTGGACTTCTCTCCACAGGTGCTCTCCACAATAAGGAACGTTTGTACCTGGAATGTGAGGATTCCTTCTCTGGATCAACTGCCTCAGTTCTTCTAACTTGTTCAGCCCTGGTTCTTTCCAACAAGCTGGGTTCTGGTCACTTCTAGCTGTGAGTTTGTCCACCCACCTTTTGGCAGCCTGAACTCTTTGAGCTGGTCCACGTACCGTTTGAACTGCAGCCTGACCCTCATCAGCAATTCTCCTAGCCACACCTTGGCTGGCTTCAGGACTAACAGCCCTCCTCCTGTAAGCTTGGCTTTCTTTATGGATGCTACTTTCACTGCTGAGCTCCTCACCGAAATCTTCACTGTTCTCCTCCCCGGTGATCTCCTTTCTGCTCCCCGGTGCTGGCTCCTTTCCTTTTCCTCCCCTGGGTTTATAAGGCTGTTTCTTAACTAGCATACACTGCTTCCTACTCAGGTGTTTTTCATTACTCCCCAAGCCTGCACTTAGGTTAGCAGAGCTTGGGTGTGGCCTGACTTCAGTGACTGCGTGTTTTCTTCCTTTACCTGCACTCTGAAAGCTGTGAATTCCCTGCCTGTCTCTCTCCTTAAAGGTATATTTACAATTTTCCTCTATTTCCATGGGCTCAGCAGAGCTCTCCTCATCACAGTACCCATTCCCCAACGGGGTACAGGGTTTTACTCCCCCTGTTCCTTATTCCAAAGAAAACAGGAGAACACAGACCCATTTTAGATCTCAGAGAATTGAACAAATTCCTGTTCAAAGAGAACTTCAAAATTATTTCTCTAGGAACTCTGCTGCCATACCTTCGGAGTCAGGATTGGCTTTGTTCTCTAGATCTCAAGGATGCTTACACTCATATTCTCATCCATCCAACTCACCGAAAGTTCCTTCGCTTTCTGTTTCAAGGGAAGCACTACCAATACAAGGTTCTTCCCTTTGGCCTGGCCTCTGCACCAAGGGTGTTCACAAAATGCATAGCTGTGGTGGCAGCATTTCTCCGCACCCTGGGAATATTTGTCTTCCCTTACTTAGATGACTGGCTCATTCGAGCCCCTTCAGAGCCAGAGGCCAGGGTTGCTCTCTCTCGCACAATGCACATCCTTCAGTATTTGGGACTTGTCATAAACCTCCCAAAGTCCAATCTTGCTCCCACTCAATCCCTAGAGTTTATATGAGCTCTTCTGGATACCAGACAGACAAGGGCCTTCCTTCCACAGCCCTGCTGCCTTCGCATTGTGCAGCTAGCTTCCCAAGTAGTGCTAAAACCTCATCTCACTGCTCGGGAAATGTTACAGCTGCTAGGCCACATGGCATCCACCGTGCATGTGGTTTCTTATGCTCGCCTCCATATGAGGGCAGCCCAGTGGACTTTATCCACTCGGTGGACTTGGGCGTCAGGTTGCCTGTCAAACAAAATAGCAAACTCAGATCGCCTTATTTTGTCCCTCCAATGGTGGCAGTCACCCCAAAACCTTCTGGTGGGGTCTCCTTTTCAGCAACCCCCCACCCCAAGCCACTCTAACAACAGATGCTTCACAGGTGGATTGGGGAGCCCACGTGCAAGGCCTCTCTACCTAGGGTACCTGGGCTCCACAGGAGGCCTATCTCCATATCAATCTCCTGGAACTCAGAGCAATCTTCCTTGCTCTTCGAGAATTCCACACCCAGCTCAGCTACAAGACAGTCATAGTTCAAATGGACAATCAAGTAGCCATGTTCTATGTGAACAAGCAGGGCGGAACAGGCTCTGTTGCTCTGCAACGAAGCTTTGCGACTATGGGCCATTGCCAGACAGCATCAGCTTCATCTCCTTGCGGTTTATTTTCCAGGCATTCAAAACTCTTGGGCAGACAGACTGTCGAGTTCTGCTTCCACACGAATGGTCTCTCCATGCAGACCAGGTGGCCAAATTTTTCAAATTTGGGGAACCCCGGACATAGACTTCTTTGCAAGTCCGCTGAATGCCAAACGTCCCCGGTTCTGTTCCAGAATTCCAGCTCAGGGTTCTCAGGCCAGGGATGCTTTCCTCCTCCATTGGAGTCAGGACTTCCTGTATGCCTTTCCACCCATTCCCCTAATTCCCAAAACCCTGTTCAAGCTTCAGAGAGACAGAGGTCATATGATCCTCATAGCTCCACGTTGGCCATGGCAAATGTGGTACCCTCTGCTCCTACATCTCTCTCAAGCTCCGCCTCTGGTGTTAGGATCTGCTCCAGATCTCCTTTCTCAAGAGGACGGGATGCTGTGGCATCCTAATCCCCAGTCTCTGCATCTCAGGGCCTGGTTGCTGAAGGCCTAGAACTTCGGTCTTGACCTTTCCCAGCAGGTAAAGGATATCCTTTATGCTTCCAAGAAGCCTTCCAAAAGACGCTCTTATGTATTTAAGTGGAAAAGGTTTACCATATGGTGCTCGCAGAATGGTCTTAACCCTCTTGCGATACCTCTGGAATCATTACTGGAGTAGCTCCTTCATTTATCAAATGCAGGGCTTAAGACCAATTCAGTAAGAGTCCATTTGAGTGCTATTGCTGCTTCTTTCAAGCCTCTAAATGGACAACCTATTTCCTCTCATCCTCTCATAGCAAGATTTATGAAAGGCCTTTGTTGAACCCTTTCTCTCAGGGCCTGCCCTCCTTCAAATGAACCTGGATTCTTTTAGTTAATTATCTGAAACCTTCTAACAGGAAGGAAAAGAACAACAGACACAATTATTTAATTATTATTCCTGAGCTCTGTAAGGTAGGATCAGGGCGCCAAAAGTAAGCCTTTCCATCTGAGTTCCTTCAAAGATTTCTCAGCCAGAGTTCCAGCTTTTATTGAGCAGTATCAGCTGATACAGTTAATTTTTAATTAACTTCTGGTGATATTCATATTACAAAAGTACAAGTCTGAAATAGAATCTGCTGATATCTTTGCCAAGCAACATGTGAAAGCAGAAGTTACAAGGTTATGACTATATTCACTAGACACAGCAGGGGTCGCTATATTTCTTCCATGAAGCAAAAGCTGATTAGTTACACTTGTAATATTTGCTGAATTTCTGTTATTTATTCAAGCTTTGTTTAATTTCCAGTTATATGTTGACCTAAGGTCTGGTTCTCTAAAGTTCATGCTGACCTAGTTACTACTCTTCAACTAATCATCTTGCAGAGATAAAGGGGAAGCATTATTTGTAACCATTGATTTTTAGAGAAGCTGACCTGTGACCCAATAACTATGTACACAGGTCTGTTAGCTAATTCACTGATGCAATTCTAACAGTACAGAAGAACAATCTAGCAGAGAAAAACTCTAATATTGCAGTTTAGCTTGTGAATCCCAATAAGCATATGTTTCACCTATAGCTAGCTAACTTTACAGTCCTGTTTTGTGATTTTCTGTAGATTCACTGCTAGTACCTATGTCCAGTATTCCATATGTAGATTCACTGTCCACGTCTAAATCCAAATTGCCATAGACTGCGTGATCCATAGTTGTATAGGTTATTTTATTATATGATAACTCATCAGTTTCTTTTATAGTCTCCAGTTTAGTTTTAGAGCTTGGGTTGAGGCGCCCTTTTCCACAGCCTTCTTTTGACTAAGCCTCCCATTAA
Source organism: Ichthyophis bannanicus (assembly GCA_033557465.1). NCBI lineage: Eukaryota > Metazoa > Chordata > Amphibia > Gymnophiona > Ichthyophiidae > Ichthyophis > Ichthyophis bannanicus. The sequence goes on from CM066036.1 coordinate 618,646,191, forward strand.
GCCACCACCAGTGACATGGGACTTGAATTTGGTACTTGGGCAGCTCATGAAACCGCCCTTTGAACCATTAGCCACTGCCTCTTTGAAATTCCTTTCCTGGAAAGTTATCTTCCTCATTGCAATCACATCAGCACGTCGCATCAGTGAATTGCAAGCATTGGTGGCTGATGCTCCTTATACAAGGTTCCACCATGATAAGGTAGTCCTTAGGACTCATCCACACTTTATGCCAAAGGAGGTTTCGCCTTTTCATTTAAACCAAGCAGTTTACCTTCCTGTATTCTTTCCAAGGCCTCACGCCTCAAATACAGAAAGGAACCTTCATACTTTGGACTGTAAAAGAGCTTTGGCCTTTTACTTGCAAAGGACACAGCAGCATAGAAAATCCTCTCAACTCTTTGTTGCTTTTGATCCTAGTCATTTGGGACTTTCAGTCTCTAAAAGGACACTGTCCAGCTGGATTGCACAGTGTATATCTTTTGCCTATGAGAGTAAGAACCTTCCTCTTGAAAGCCATGTCACAGCTCACAATGTGAGAGCCATGGCAGCCTCAATGGCTCATCTTCACTCTGTGTCTATCGACGACATCTGTCGAGCAGCTACTTGGGCTTCGGTACATACCTTCACAGCCCATTACCGCTTAGACAAGGACTCCCGCCGGGATGCCTTGTTTGTTCAGGCTGTTCTTCAACACCTGTTCCATACTTAATCAACTCCTTCCCACCATCCCTGGTAGGATGCCAGAGATCCATGGGGGGAAGTGAAGCCCTTTCACAAGGCACACAACTTCTGGGGTCATCTCCCTGGCATCTGCAGCTAGGGAGTCCCCATATGTGGAGACTACATTCCTGCTTGTTCCTGGAGATAACATAGTTACTCACCTGTAACAGGTGATCTCTGGGAACAGCAGGAATTTAGTCTTCACAACCTGCCCACCTCCCCTAGGAGTTGTCTCTCTCTTTTCTCTCTTTCCCTCTCTCTTTTGTCTCAGCTTTAAACTTAGCTGGAGAGGGACAGCTGGGAAAGGCGGGAAGGCAGCACGCAGGCGCTGTGGGATGCTCCCAAAAGCTTTCCTATTTGGACACTGGGGAGCGTTCCTGCGCAGGCTCCATCGGTACCGACGATAGCCATACGTGAAGACTAAATTCCTGCTGTTCTCAGAAATCACCTGTTACAGGTGAGTAACTATACTTTACTTCCTTTTATACTATTGTATAAACTGGGATGCTAATATCAGGGTATATTCAATTCCCTGTTCAATTCCCTGTTCTTTGTAAACTCAATGTTGTTTCTGTACATTGCAGTATTTTTGTTCAATGTACACCGTGCTGATTTAATAGCGCGGTATAGAAGAAATGTTTAAATAAATAAAATAAATAAAAAAAATATTGGATAAGGGAAGTCAAAATCTTTGCTACCCTCCTCATCCTACACCATGTATACGAAACCATGGCTAAAAAACTGTAGTCATTATGCTTAGTAATACCATGCATATCTTCAAGAAGGATACATTTTGCATATCTGATAGTTTACTTTCCTTGAATCCCGCCAGACCTCTCCAGAGAAGTGGGTTATGTTCCTTTGCAAGCAGAAAGGAGGCAGACTTCAGCAGCTTTCTACTTATTTAATAGGTTTTTTTATAACACTTTATCATTTCAGTCAAAGTGGTTTACACTGTAATTTAAACTTAGTATTGTACGTTAAACAAGGATATTGATAACCCTCCTTTGCCTCAGAAAATCCAAGTTAAGTGACTTGCCCAAGGCCACAAGGAGTGCTAGTGGTACTCAATCCCATGCTCTAACCACTGGGCGGCTACTCTACTCCACTTCTATGATGTCCTCACTCTATATCCTTTTGTGCTGCACTGAGTGGCCTCTCTTCAGCTGGATCTCCCCATCGCAGGGGATATGGTCCACACTGCCTTTCATTGTGCCTAGTTCATGGGGTCCAGCACTACACAGCTCAAGGTTGAAGCGCCGCAGCACTTTCACTTCTGCCTGGGAAGCCATAAGGTGGGGGTGCCAACGAGAAGTCGAAAGACTCAAACTCTCGGCATAACTGTGCTTCTAGCCGCTACCTTTGTTTCCATTGCCTGAGGGATGCAGAGGATCTAAAACGCAACAAATTTAAAAACCAAAACTTTTTACTTTCCGAACTTGAGGACAAGCAGCACAAAGGGGAAATAAAAACAGGACCCTTTGCTGTGAGCTGTTTGAAGAAAATAGCCGCCTAAGTTTGGAACTCTGCACTTCTACCGTCGCAGTCTTAGAGGCCTGCCAACCATTACCAGTTCTTGCAGCGTACAGCTGCCCCTGCCTCCCCTCTCCCCCCCCCCCCATCAATAGCTTTGTTTTCCTTCTGAGACTGATGCTGCCGGTGGCTCCCCGCTGTATTCGATAGGTGCGGGAGGAATGAACGAAAAGTCAGCCCCCTCCTCGTCTTGTGTCTAGTGGCCTGCAGGCTGGCTGCCAGTGTGTCCCAATGACTGGATGCTCTGTAGCACTGCTGAGGGAGGGAGAGTGGGAACAGTCTGGCCGCACACAACTCATGCTGGGAAGTGACCTGACTCGACGGACTGAGGTGGCACATGCCTGTAGAGGCCTACCAGACACTAACTGCCCTGAGCTAAACACTGTAGCACAATACACATGATTAGTAGTAGTAGTAGTAGTACTAGGAGAGCTGCCTGAGACTATTGGATGGGCCATTGTCACCAGACATCAAACTTCATAGGGCCTTCTGCTCAGTAGATATTGCAGCACAGCCAGCAGTGTCTAGAGGGACTCCTGCAGCCTCTGCTGCAGAGAGGGAGAAGCAGACAGAGCAGCAGAAGCTGCTAATACTATTACCGCTGCCGCAGTACCCAATCAAGGATAGATCAGTGCTGCCTGGCTGCACGTACCATGCCTGACAGAGAAAAGAGCGACACCGGCAAAGCAACCAATCTGGTTGAACCTCCTAGCAAGCTATATATACTGATATGACTAGTGAATCACACTTCTATCAGTTAACGGACTCAGCCTGTACCATACATTGACCTAATTCTGTGTATATTTGCATTAAGTTAATTGTAAGGACAGTCTCTTGTATTTGCCCATGCAGCACTGCCTATGCCTTTGCGCTGTATGATTTATCGTTCTTGCCACTTACTTCTATCAATACTGTTTAAGATAGTTTTTATATTAATTCTTCTGCTTCCTCTTCCATCTCTTCTCTCCTCATGGCTCCACATTATTTATTTTCTTTTTGTCACTCCCTAACCACCTTCCCTCATACCAACTTCCTCATAGCCCCCCTTATTTCCTCTTCTGCATATCTTACCCAGTCTTCTCTTCCTCCCTTTCCTCAGCTCTTGAATGCCCCCTTTTTTCTTCCCTTCATTCTTCCCTCTCCCTCCTCTCTTAAAATACCTCATCTTCATTTCTGCTGTTCCATCTCCCCTCTGTCTCATACTCTTATCCTCCTTTCTTCTGGTGACATTAATCCTAACCCTGGTCCCCCTAGGTTATTCTCTCACTCTCATTCCTCTCTCAACTGTTCTAATCTCATCTATATTCCTCTCTCCCTTTCTCTTGTGCATTATGGAATGCATGTTCCATTTCTCATAAATTCCCCTTTATGCATGATCTTTTTCATGTCTATCTCCTTAAATCTTCTAGCTCTTACTAAAACCTGGCTCCTCCCTGATAACACTGCTTCAGTTGCAGCCCTCCATCACAGTGGATACCAATTTTCCCATATTCCTTGTATCACAGGCCACGGGATGGTGATGTTGGGTTTCTGTTTCTCCTTCCTGCCAATTCCAACTACTCCTCCTTCCTCTGTCTCACTCCCTTTCCTCCTTTGAAATCCATTCCATCCGCCTTTCTAATCCTTTATCTCCAGATAGCTGCTATTTATAGACCCTCTAAGTCCATCTCTACCTTTCTCACTGACTTTGATTCCTGGCTTTCCTTATTTCTAGATACTGCTTCCCCCTCGCTCATTATTGGTGACTTCAGTATTCATGTTGATGAACCCTATGCTTCTAAACTCATTTCCCTTACCTCTTCTTTTAATCTCCAACTTTGCTCTTCCACACCTACTTATCAGTGTGGTCACTGCCTTGACTTGATTTCCTTCTTCGTTTACCCTCCAATTTCCGTACTTCAGTTCTTTCCTTATCTGTTCATCATTAAGTTTCATCCTTCATCACGTCCGACCTCTTTCCCACTTGGTCTCCTACTACCTTTTTAGGAATCTTCATGATCTCCAGGGACAAGCAGGAATGTAGTCTTCACATATAGGTATCGTCGGTACCGACGGAGCCTGTGCGGGAATGCTCCCCAGCGTCCAATTAGAAAGCTTTTGGGAGCATCCCACAGCGCCTGCGTGCTGCCTTCCTGCCTTTCCCAACTGCCTTTCTCCAGTGCTTCGTTTTCAGCAGAGCCAGCAGGAGGTCGTTCCTGTCACCGCAGAAAATATTTTCCTTATTCTTTCTTTTTTGTGGTTGCGTCTGCCTTCCTCGACACTATACCGGTGCCGCCGGTTCTTTTTATTTTCTTTCTTTCGTTAAAAAAAATATATATATATAAATATATATATTTAAAAAAATAGAGATATAGAGAGAGATTCCATTTTTTTCCAGACTTTTCTTTCCAGGTGCACGCGCCATTTTGGGCCATAGGCCCAAAAGTTCCTCCACTATGGAAAAACCCGCTTCGGGTTTCAAAACGTGCACCAAGTGTGGCGGTACCATCTCTGTCACCGATACCCATGAATGGTGTCTTAAATGTTTAGGTCCTGACCATTCCATCTCCGAGTGTATGGCTTGTGCCATGATGTCCAAGAGGGGTCCACAAAACCGAGCTGCTAAGCTCAGCGCCCTTTTTCCCTTCGATGCAGCTTCTGTGGCATCAACGTCTTCCAGGGCTTTGTCTTCCTCCCATGGATTTCAGGTAACTAAACATAAGCCTAGCCGGTCCTCAAAGGATAGATCTCCTTCCAAGCATCGAGATGCCTCTAGCATTGCCCTTGAGGGTTCTGTACTGGCAAAATTGCCCCGGCGGGAGACTTCGGCTTCCAAAGCATTATCGGGGCTCCAGGATGTTCTCGAGGCCTCGACCTCGGCAGAACTACTGGTGCCATGCTCTGGGGTACCGACTGCTTCCGGTACCGATACCCAGGCATCGGCAGCGTCGATAGACCAGAGGTTCCTGGCTATTGAATGCAGTCTGGTGGCTCTCCTTGCGGCATCGACACCCTCGGAACCGCGTCAGACAGTTCAACCGGTAGCGGTACCGGTATCGATAGCATCGACATCGGTATCTGCTTTGCCAGCACCCAGTCATGCGATGCCTTCCGGTGCCGATACACCGGTACCGATTCCCCACGGTACAGACTTCGGTCGGTACGGGTATCGGGCTCTTCAAGAGCATCTGGACAGAAGGTACTTCTAATCCTCTGAGGACTCCGAGGATTCTGACAGCTCTGCCGGTACTGGAATACTTCTCCCGGAGGAGCCTTCCTCTCCTAAACGTAGAATGTCTCCTCCAGAAGATATCTCCTTTCAGGATTTTATCAGGGAGGTGGCTCGAGGTCTGTCCATCACTGGCTCCTGAAACAGAGCGCAGGGCTAAGCAGTTGGAGATTTTACAATATCCCAAAGCTCCTAAGGAGGCAGCTACTCTGCCTATCCATGAGATCTTACATGATCTCATGTTGAGAATGTGGGAGACACCTCTCACCACCTCTCCTCACTCTCGCAGACTGGATGCCATGTATCGAGTCCCTCCTTGTCCTGGGTTCCAGAAAACTCAGCTTCTTCACCACTCTATTGTAGTGGAATCAGGTATGAGAAGGATCAGGAGTGCAAAGAGGCATGCCTCTAATCCTCCAGGACGTGAGTGTAGAACTTTGGATGCCGTTGGACGTTGTACTTTCCAGGCTTCCATGCTTTCTGCCAGGATCAGTTCCTATATTTTATATATGGGAATGTTCCTTAAAGAAGTCACAGGAGACTTGGAGATTTTAAGCCCTCTCCTTCCTGATGACAAGGCAAGATTATCTTACTCTTGTTAAACGTGCCCAGGATGTTTCTAAGTTTGTCAATCGTGCGACTTTTGACTGCTTTGAGTGCATAAGCAGAACCTCTGCCATTGCCATAGGTGCACGTAGAATTGCTTGGCTCCAGGCATCCGATTTGGAGCTCTGGGTGCAGGACAAACTGGGCAATATCCCTTGTACAGGTGAGAATCTATTTGGCAAAAATTGACAAGAGAAAGCCAATGAGTTGGATGCTGACAGCTCCACTTTGGATAGGTTATCCAAAGCCACAGCTGATCCTGCAAGAAAGATCTTTCAAGAAACCATTCTTCTCAAAAAAGAAGAGGTTTTATCCCTCTTATTCCCAGCAGGGACGTTCTGCAGGTCAGCCTGCCCGAAAAAGTCAGCAACCACCTAAACAAAGGAAAGCAAAGACTGCTAAGCCTCAATCGTCTCAGCAGTCTCAGCCTCCACAAGGCCTTTGATTTTCATCTAGAGAACTTAGCCTTCCTGGCCCCCAATGGACCAGAGCCTTCCACCATTCCAGGAAGGTTGTGTCACTTTGCCCCCAGATGGGGGCAAATAACAGCAGAACATTGGACACTCCATTATAAAAGAGGGGTACAAGCTTCATTTTCTGTGCATGCCCCCTCCCACAATGGTAAGACCAGTTCAATTCTCAGACCTCTCTCATCAACCTGTTAGATCAAGAGTTCACTATGCTTCTTGCCCAAGGGGCAATAGAAGACGTACCCATTCATCAACAGGGTACGGGGTTCTACTCCCTGTATTTCCTTATCCCAAAGAAAACAGGGGGACACAGACCTATTTTAGACCTCAGAGAATTGAACAAATTCCTGTTCAAAGAGAAATTCAAGATGATTTCTCTGGGAACTCTGCTGCCATACCTTCAGAGTCAGGATTGGCTTTGTTCTCTAGATCTCAAGGATGCGTACACTTATGTTCTCATCCATCCAACTCGCAGAAAGTTCCTTCGGTTCCTTTTTCAAGGAAAGCACTACCAATACAGGGTGCTTCTTTTTGGCCTGCCCTCAGCACCAAGAGTGTTCACGAAATGCATGGCTGTGGTAGCAGCATTTCTCCGCACTCTAGGGATATTCGTCTTCCCCTACTTAGACGACTGGCTCATTCAAGCCCCATCAGAGTCAGAGGCCAGGACTTCCCTATCTTGCACAATGCGTATCCTTCAGTATTTGGGCCTGGTCATAAACATCCCAAAATCCAGTCTAATTCCCACTCAGTCTCTAGAGTTCATAGGAGCTTTGCTGGATACCAGAAAAGCAAGGGCCTATTTTCCCCAGGCCTGTTGCCTTTGCATGGTGCAGTTAGCTTCTCAAGCAGTGCTAAAACCTCATCTCACTGCCCGAGAAATGTTACAATTACTAGGCCACATGGCATCTACAGTGCATGTGGTTCCTTATGCTCGCCTCCATATGAGAGCAGCCCAGTGGACTTTATCCACTCAATGGACCCAGGCATCAGGATGCCTGTCAGACACAATAGCAAACACCAATCGCCTTATTTTGTCTCTCCAATGGTGGCAGTCCACTCAGAACCTGTTGCTGGGGTCCCCATGTCAACAACCTTTACCCCAGGCAACTCTCACAACAGATGCTTCACCAATGGGTTGGGGAGATCATCTGCAAGACCTCTCCACCCAAGGCACTTGGACTCCACAGGAGACTCATCTACATATCAATCTCTTAGAGCTCAGAGCAATCTTCCTTGCTCTTCGAGTGTTCCACACCCTGTTCAGCTACAAGACAGTCCTCATTCATAAGAACAATCAAGTAGCCATGTTCTATGTGAACAAGCAGGGGGGAACAGGCTCTCGGTCGCTTTGCAACAAAGCTTTGCGACTATGGGCCCTCGCCAGAGAGCATCAGATTCACCTCCTGGCAGTGTATCTTCCAGGCATACAAAACTCTTGGGCAGACAGACTCAGTCGAGTTCTGCTTCCACACGAATGGTCTCGACATGCAGACCAGGTGGCCAAGAGTTTTCAAATTTGGGGAACCTGTTCCTGGAGATCACCTGTTACAGGTGAGTAACTATGCTCTATCAATCCATTGGCACTTTCCACTATCATCTCATCACCTCTTCCACTTTGTGTTCTAAATCTGTTGATGAGGCTATAGTTTCCTATAATACTGTTCTCTCTTCTGCTCTAGAAAACTCTTGCTCCACCCATCCCACGCTCTATGAGATGCACTTCACTCCAACCCTGGTTGTCATCAACTACCCACTATCTCTGCTCCGGTGCCTGCCCAGCTGAACGCAATTGGCTTAAATTTCGCTCTCTTTCAGACTTTCTTCACTTCATATTCATGCTCGCCTCTTTCCAGTCAGCCTTAGCGCTTGTCAAGCAAAACTACTATATCCACCTGACTAATTCTCTTGCCACTGACCTCTGCTGTCTTTTCTCTACTCTTAACGTTCTCCATAAGGTGCCTCCCCCTCTGATTCCCCCTTTTCTCTCTGCCCAAACCCTAGCTAACTTTTTCCATAACAAAATCCACAAGATTACTCTCCACTTCCCCACTAGAACAACTTCATTCCCACTTCCCCCATTTCAATACCAACTTTTTCCTTCAGTCTCTATTACCCTTTCACCTTTTCCCATGATTGCTGAAGATGAAACCTCTCATCTTCTTTCCTTCTCCAAACTTATAACCTGCTTTTCTGATCCTATCCCCACCCATCTCCTTAACATTTCCTCACTGTCATCCCTTCCATCTCACATATTCTCAACCTCTTGCTCTCCACTCCTACTGTCCCTTCTGCCTTCAAGCATGCTGCGGTCACACCCCTACTCAAGAAACCTTCTCTTGATCCTAGCTCTCCTTCTGTCCCATCTCCCTTCTTCCCTTCATTTCCAGACTTCTTGAGCGCACAGTCCTCCACCGTTGTCTTGAATATCTTTCCTCTCCAAGCCCTTCTGGATCCTTTTCAGTCTGGCTTTTGCCCCTTACATGCTACTTTAACAGCATTTGTCAGTCTTTAGTGACTTGTTCCTGGTTAAATCTAAGGGCCTCTACTCCATTCTTATCCTTTCTTTTGCTTTTGTTACTGTTGACCACCACCTCCTCCTTGACACATTATCCTCGCTTAGTTTTAGAGGGTCTGTCCTGTCCTGGTTATCTTTTTCTCTCCCATTGCTCATTCAGTTTTTGTTCTAGTGGTTCCTACTCTACTTCTATCCTACTGTCAATAGGTTTTCCCAAGGATCTGTTCGGGGCCCTCTCCTTTTCTTTCTACACCCAGTCCCTTGATGCTCTCATTTCCTCCCATGGATTTCAATAGCAATTTCATGCTGATGTTTCTCAGATTTATCTTTCTACACCTGATATTTCTCCAGCTGTGCAGGCCCATATCTCTGCCTGTCTCTCTGACATCGCCACCTGAATGTCTCACCGCTGTTTGAAACTAAACTTGAGCAAAATCAAACTTATCTTTTCTTCTAAACTTTCCTCTTCTCTTCCTCCTTTCGCTATCTCTGATAATGCTCTTCTACTTCCTGTTCCCTCAGCCCATAACCTTGGTGTCTTTTTTGATTCCTCCCTTTTGTCTGTCTTGATTAAATTGTAAGCTCTAACAAGTAGGGACTGTCTCCTATCTGTTTGTATAGTGCTGCGTATGCCTTGTTGCGCTTTATAATGTTTAATAGTAGTAGTAGTATGAAACTTTCCAAACAGAGCAAGTAAGAGTGTTTGAATAATAACTTTGAGTTTTTCAGTGTTACCAAAATAAAATTGGTGTTAGACCACAAAATTGACTAGCCCTTTTACCACAGCCCGACTCCCAAACCTTCAGAAAAGAGCCTTCTAGGGCGGATCCTGGATTAGTCTAGCAATATTAAAGGTTCACCACCCCCTCCCCCTCTTCAATCCCAAATCCTTCTCACCTTGTGTTACCCTTTCTTCCTTTTTATGAAATCACTGAGGAGGAAACTGAAAATCTTCTCTTCTCCTCCAAATTGACTACCTGCTCCCATTCCCACCCATCTACTAAGCTGTATCTCTTCCACCGTCATCCCTTCCATCTGTCATATCCTTAATCTATCGCTTTCTACTCCCAACTGTTCCTGTGGCCTTCATACATGTTCTGGTCACACACCTCTTCTAAAAGCCCTCACTAGACCCTGCCTGTCCTTCCAGCTATCGGCCTTTTTCTCTTCTTCCCTTTGCTTGAAAACTACTTGAATGAGCAGTTTGCTGCCACTGTCTTGACTTTCTTTCCTCTCAGGCCCTTCTGGATCCACTGCAGTCTGGCTTTCATCCTCTACATTCCACAGAAATGGCTCTCTCCAAAGTCTCCAGTGACTTGTTACTCGTCAAATCCAAGGGCCTTTACTCAGTTTTCATTCTTCTTGACCTTTCTAATGCCTTTGACACTGTTGATCACCACCTTCTCCTTGATACCCTGACTCCACTTGGATATAGTGGCTCTGTTCTGTCCTCGTTTTTCTTCTTATCTCTCCCAATGCGCTTTTAGAATATGTTCTGGTAGATGATCCTCTACTGCCATTCTGCTTTCAGTTGGTGTATTTCAGGGCTCTGTCTTGGGATCTCTGCTTTTTCTCTCTACACTCAGTCACTTAGTGCACTTATTTCCTGTATTTTTTCAGTATCATCTTTATGCTGATGACTCTCTGATCTACCTCTCTGTGCCTGAAATCTCTCCAGGAATCCAGGCCCAGATCTCTGCCTGCTTATCCGACATTGCTGCCTGGATGTTTCACCGCAGTCTGAAATCAAATGTCCTAAACTGAGCTCCTTCTTTCCCCCTAAACCCACCTCCCGCCGCCTTCCCTTCTCTATTTCTGTGAATGACACTATACTCCTCCCTTTTTCCTCAGCTCACAACCATGGGGTCATCTTTGACTCTACTCTCTCTTTCTCTGGGCATATCCAACAGATGGCTAAAACCTGCCACTTCTTTCTCCGACATTAGCAAAATTTGTCCCTTCCTTTCTACTCGCACTACTAAGACCCTTATCCACTCACAAGTCACTTCTCGCCTTGACTATTGTAATCTGCTCCTCACTGGTCTCTCTCTGAATCATCACTCTCCCCCCTTCAATCTGTTAAAAACTCAGCTGCATGGCTTTTCTTCTGCCAGTATTGCTATGCCCAAGTAACCCCTCTTCTCAAGCCACTTCACTGACTCCCTATCAGTTTCCGCATACAGTTCTGCTACTGACCTACAAGTGCATTCATTTTGCAGCTCCTCACTACCTTTCCTTTCTTATCTCACGCTGCACACCTCCTCTGGAGCTCCGCTCCTCTGGCAGATCTCTCTTATCTATGCCCTTCTCTGCCGCTGCCAACTCCAGACTTTGTTCATTCGATCTCGCTGCTTCATATGCCTGGAACATTGGGCCCCTTCTCTAACCCTATTTAAAAACATGCTAAAAACCCACCTCTTTCAAGCCGCTTTTGGATCTTGATGCTCCTCACTGTCTTATCCACCACCTATGTGTATCTTATCATACTCTAGTACCCAGTTCACTGTGTGTTTTGTGCTTTTCTTTCTGCCTGCTGGAGATGGGATCCCTGTGAGCAGTCAGCCTGCATCGCAGCTGCGATCGCAGCCTTCCTCCTCCTCTTCCACATGCAGGGATCCAATCTCTTGCAGGCAGAAAAAAAAGAGCACAGCTGTGATTGTGGCAAAAACCTTGTCTGTTTGCCCATGGGAGATTAGGTCACCACGGGCAGAAGAGAGAGCAAAGGCTGTGATCACGGCCTCAGTGCAGACTGACTTACCTGCAGGCAGAAAAGAAGAGCATAGCTGTGATTGTGGCAAAAATACCTTCTGTCTGCCTGCGGGCAGACAGAATCTTTGCCACGATCACAGCCTTCCTTTCTGTTTCGCCCATAGGAGATGGGATCCCTGTGGGCAGAGACAAAGGGTCATGGCAATCCAGAGGGGGCTAAAATCCCAGGCGCCAGATGCAAATTTCTGCTCATCATGGCAACCTGACGCTTGGGATTTGTCAATCACTGCATTATAGGGAAAACATAACAGTTCACCAACACCATCTGGCCCAGTTTTATTGGTGTCAAGATGTGTTGTGGTGAGATTCTGGAAAAGGGCAACAAAAAATGTGTGAATGGTTTAAACAAATGTGGGTTATAATTTATATGGAATAACTAGCTGCCTTGGTGAAAGGGAATTTGACATGTTTGAGGATATTTGGATCCTCTTTTTCTCCAGGAACAAACAGGAAGTCAGCCCTCACATATGGGTGACGTTAGCACCGACGGAGCCCGCATGGAGCATTTTTCCAGCTTTCAAAGAAAGTCTTTTGGGAATGCCACCACACATGCATGGTTCCCTTCCCACCCAAGTGTGCCATCTTACTCAGTCTCACTTTTTCTGTGGAGCCCTTCAGATGTGCATCTCGTCCCTGAAAAAGGTTTCTCTATTCGAACCAGTTTTTTGCTTCTGGCCTTTGCTGATCCTGCCTCTCAAGCACCTCTGCTTCGGCCCTAGTCTCAGGTTTTTTCCTTTTTGATTTTTTGTGTTTCACCGTGCTTCGTGCTCTTTTTAACCACTGGCCACATCGAGGATCTTCGACCTCGCAGGGGTCCTTTTTCTCCCCAATGGCCTCCGGTTTTAAGAAATGTGATAGGCGTTCAAAAAACATGTCTCTCACAGACACTCATGACTGTTGTCTCAGGTGTCTAGGAACTGATCATGACCTGAAGCTATGCTTCCTCTGTAAGATGATGTCCTCCAAGGCCATTCAGAGTTGTAAGCAGAAGCTGGATGATCTCTTCCATAAGGCATCCCCAGTAGCCTCCCGCTTTTCAGTCCTGCAACCCCTGGAGTCTCCCAAGGCTCCTCCCTGGGTCCAGCAGCACTCTGACCAGGAGTGACCCAAACACGAGCGGAGGAAGAAGGTGGCGGCGAGGACTCTGTCGAGGGAGCCAGACAAGTGTGAGGTCATCTGCCCGGTCTTTCAGCACCCCTCGGCAAACCTCTGAGTCGGAGAGGGAGTGGCCCAGTAAGGTACCTCAAACCTATATGGAGGCCTCCAGCAGAGGTGCCTGGTCTCCCGAGAGTCATCCGGTGAGGATCCCCTCTCCTCCTCGACACCCAACCCCGGTCACCCCATTGTCGGTGTTGCAGGGCCCCACTCCCGAGTGGGAGGCCCGAATGCTGGCTTTGGAGCGCAGCAATTCTGCATTCCTCGCTGCCCAGCAGGTGCTGGTGCCTGACCCTGTCAGCACAAGCCTCAAGACCACAGGGACCTCGTCTATGAGGACTCCCTGGGCCGCCCAGTGACCCCCGAGAGCCAAAAGCCTCGTGAGGATCCTTGGTGCGGGTCTCTATCTCCATCCTGGTCCTCGGGCGTGAGATCTTCTCAGGTGAGTGCCTCCGGCTCCGGGCAGGCTTTAGCCTTGGCCTCGGCCTCGGGTTCCGGGCACGGGTCTCCAACCTATCTCAAGCCACCCGACCTAGAGTCCTCCATGGACTACTCGGAGTGGGAGTCAGACCGGGGAAACCTCCCCAGAGATTTGGTTCGACTGAGACCTCCCCTCAGACCCCTCTTCGCTGACCCAGAGGTGGTGGTCACCTCCCAAGGATGCCTCCTTTCTGGAGTTCGTCTGAGACATGGTGTGGGCCCTAGCGCTTGCCACAGAGTTGGAGGAGGATTCCCACGCAGAGGAGCTTGTTGATTTTCTTCAATATGAAGCCACTCCAAAGGAAACGCTCTCTGTGCCGGTTCTTCCCATTCTGAATTGATGACTCCTCTGCATGTGGGAGACCTCGGCCTCTGTCCTTATGAGCAAGTGCCTGGATGCTATCTATAGGGTTCAGCAGGGCCTGGGGTTTCAGAAAGCCCAGCTTCCTCGCACCTCATTGGTGGTCGAATCAGCCATGCGGAAGCTAAAGAGCCCAAAGACTCATTCTTCGGACCCGCCGGGCAGAGAGTTTTGTACCCTCGATGCCCTCAGGTGCAAGCCAGACCCCTTAGCAAAAATGCACTTCCTTATCGTCCCAGTTCAGTCCCTCACCTCTGGTTGTGCACCTCTTTCCGCAGCATGGAGACTGGGCATGTCAGAACTGTGACACCATTGTAGATATTCTGCTGGCATCTCCCACCAGCTCCCAGTATGTCCAGTCTCCATGCAGCTTGAGGTATTGAGCCTAGGTGCTGGGCTCACTAGAGGAGCAGATAAGGAGCTTTAGGCAGCTTAGTTAGGGTTTTTAGTTTTTCTTTTCTCCCTATAATGTTTTTTCTTTTGATCTGTAGCTTTAAAGCTCATTAAACTTGTTAAAAAAAAAAAAAAAAAAAGGGCTGAGAGGGGATCGGAAGGGATTTAGAGGAGTCTCTTTTCTCCCTCCCATTTATTTCTCTCCCCTTTGCCTGCTCTCCCCTCCTTGTTGGCACGGAGGGGAGTTCTTTAGCAGGCTTTTCATCTCCTTACCAGCTCAGTTTTCTGTGCTGTTGGTTTCCAGTCAGAAACTGTTGTTGGGCCCTGTTTCTCTGCTGCTGCTGCCAGCTGCCAGCCTTTCTCAGCTGTGCTGCTCACAGGAAGCCCGTTATTTTTATCCGGGTGCAGAGAGGATCTGAAGGCCTCGGAGGAAGAGGTGAGTGTTTAAATCTTTGCTGCTAGTGTCCTGCGAGTGTGAAGCAGGTTCTGTGGGTTAGCAGAGCTCAGGATCTTGGCGGGCCTTTTTCCCACCGTTTTTTCTTCACAGTGCTTTTTTTCTTTGACAGCTTTTTTTAAAATTAATCCTTGTTTTCTGCTTACTTGGAATTAATTTTGATTACTTTTAATTTTTGATGTTTTGGAGCTCTTAAAGGGCCAGTACAGAAAAGTAAAAAAAAAAAAAAAAACAGATTCTGCACGTTTTTGGTTTGGTTGCCCTTTTTGGTGGTCTGCGGGAGCCATTTCCTTTACTATCCAGTCTCTTGGATCCCATAGCGCTAATGCCTACGCGGACACAATGCTTAGTTTGTGGTGCCCGTAGGAGCTCTGTCTCGGACGCGGGGGTGTGTCTGGCTGTGCATCTGAGGCGCTTACTATGGAGCAAGAAATGCAGGATTGGTCTAAAGAAGGCACTGCTCTGCTGGCGCAGGGTGCTGCCACTTCTGTGAATGGAGAGTCTCTGCGGGAGTCTCCTTCCGCTCTTCCTGCTTCAAATTTGGCTTTGCCCGGTAATTCCACCACTCCCATGGTGTTGGGGGCAGCTTTCGAGGGTTTCTCCCCAGATTTTGTACTGCTGCTTCATCAGGCTTACTGCTTGCGGCAGCAGGGGGTAGTTGCGGATGCCTCTCGGGGCGGCAGGAGGTCAAGCGGCCACCGAACGGTTTGGTGGTAGTGATGGTAGACCAGTTAAGAGGGCCCAGTCAGTGGAAGATCAGCCTCTTGGTTCAGACTGGCCGTATGCAGAGGACCTTGAGCTGGAGCCGGAAGCTGGGATGGAGGATTTAGAGGAAGGTGTGAGATTCAGGAACCTGAAGATCAAGCAAGGATTATCCGGGTCTTTCGAAGGGAGGAGCTGACAGCGCTCATTACGGAGTCCCTTCAGGCCTCAACCTTTTGTTGGTGTTACCAGCGGAGGATGAAGGTTTGGAAGATCCTCTCATTCAGGCGGTATGAAAGTCCCAGGCGGTTTTTCCTGTTCACCGTGTGGTTAAGCAGATGATTCAGGATGAATGGGACGTGCTGGAGGCAGGCTTCCATGGTGTAAGGTCCATGAATCGTCTCTATCCCTTGGCAGATCAAGAACGGGAAGTGTTTCGTTCTCTGCGTATAGATGCGGCAGTTTCAGTGGTCACGAAGACAACTATCATTCCAGTTGAAGGCAATGCGGCTTTGAAGGACGTACAGGATCAGAAGGTGGACGCCTTATTGAAGCAAGCTTTTGAGGTTAATGCTCTGGTTCTGCAGGCCTCTATTTGTGGAGCTTGGGTTGCGAGAGCATGCCTTCGCTGGCCGCAGCATTTGCAGCAGCCAGTTCAGCAAACGCAGGAGCAGCTAGCTGATGTGACAAGACTTGAGTCAGGTTCTGCATATTTGGCCGATGTCCACTATGATCTTATAAGAGGTTTGGCGAATAGCATGGCTTCCTTAGTAGCCGCATGCTGCTATCTTTGGCTCAGGAACTGGACGGCGGACAGTTCCTCCAAGTCGCGTCTTAGCAAGCTTCCTTTTAAGGGGAAGCTGTTTGGAGAAGATCTTGATAAGCTGGTCAAGGATTTGGGGGATTCTAAAGGAGGTTACTTGTCTGAGGATAAACCGAAACAGGGCTGAGCCCCCATTATCTTCCCGTGGGCAGCCTCGGGATTTCAGGCGTTTTTATAACTCCCGTTTGGGAGGTTTTCAGAGGATGTTTTTCTTCTTGAGGGCAAAGTTTTAGAGGATTCCGGGAAGCAGGCAGAGAATTTGCTAGTACCTCTTCCTCGTTTTTTTGTAAAGCACAATGAAGCGAGGTGGACCCAGGCAGGAATTCAGCCGGTGGGAGGTTGACTTCGGGAGTTTCTTCCTGCCTGGGTCCAGATAACATCTGATCAGTGGGTGTTGGAGGTCGTTCGCGAAGGTTATTCTCTCAAGTTTGCGCGTCCGATGGATGACTCTTTTGTCATGTCGCCGTGCAGGGGGCGAGAAAGGACGATTGCGGTACGGGAGACTCTGGCTTGTCTTTTTCAGCTGGGAGCAGTGTTTTCAGTTCCACAAGAGCACTACCGTATCGGTCGATACTCAATTTATTTCGTGATGCCAAAGAAAGATGGGGCCTTCTGCCCGATTCTGGATCTCAAGGGGGTAAACCGCTGTTTGCGGGTACCTCATTTCCGAATGGAGACCTTACGTTCGATTATAGTGGCGGTTCGTCAAGGGGAGTTCTTGACGTCTCTCGATCTCACCGAAGCATATTTACACATTCCGATCAGGCCAGAGCATCAGAGGTTTCTAAGATTTGTGCTACCGTGGGGCATTTTCAGTTTCAGGCGTTGCCCTTCGGTCTGGCGACTGCTCTGCGCACTTTCACCAAGGTTATGGTGGTGGTGGTGGCGGCGGCGACTCTTCGGAAGGAGGGAGTATTAGTTCATCACTATGTCGACAACTGGTTGATTCGGGCAAAGTCCAGGGCCGAGAGTGTGCAAAAGCTCGGTTGGGTGGTCAATACGGCCAAGAGCCGATTGGTTCCGGCGCAAGTTCTAGAGTATTTGGGAATTCGCTTCGACACTCGTGTGGGATCAATTTTCCTGCCGGATCTCCGAGCCCAGGGCCTGCAGCTTCTGGTGCGTGATTTATTATTTTTTTGAGGACTCCTGCACCATCGGCCTGGCACTATCTCTGCGTGTTAGGGACAATGGCGGCGACTCGGGAAGTTGTGCCGTGGGCCAGAGCTCACATGCGTCCCTTACAGAGGTCGCTGCTCCATCGATGGTCTCATCAGAACGAGACTGTCCAAACGCCTCTCCTGTCCATTGCGGGTCAGGAAGTCTCTTCAATGGTGGCTTTGTCCGCAGAATCTCGTGGCAGATATGCCTCTCGAACAACTGCAGTGGATGCCAGTGTAAACGGATGCCAGTCTCGCAGGATGGGGAGCTCATTGTGGAGGACTCTTCGCACGAGGCGGCTGGACTGAACAGGAAGCCAAATGGTCCATCAATCGGCTGCAGTTGCAAGCGGTAGCTCTAGCACTTCGGAGCTCCAGTTCAGTCCTGATTCCCACCCGGGGGTCTTTTGGTCAGTTTCCGCAAAGCATGCTGTGTGATGCACGGTGACTACAATCCAGTAGGAGAAGTTCAGCAAATGTGCTCTCTATTCAGGTAAAGTATACCTTGTATTCTTTCTTCTCTCTCCTTTCTGTCCCATTTCTGCAAACGGGAGAGGGAGAGGGAGAGTTATCCTCTCATTTCCGGGGATTTAGTTCAGTGTTAGAGTTAAATTGTATTTAATATTATAGCTACTTAATTGTTGCTCCTTTGAGTCTGCTTTCTCATTAGATCACTGGGAGCTGGTGGGAGGTGCCAGCAGGATATCTACAGTGGTGTCACAGTTCTGACATGCCCAGTCTCTATGCTGCAGGAAGAGGTGCACAACCAGAGGTGAAGGACTGAATTGGAGTTCCTCAAGGAACAACAATTAGCATGGTAAGTCTAATTTCTCTTTCTCGCCCCCCTCAACTCTCCCTAACACTCTCACCTACCTAACAATGAAATTGTATATAGTTTTTATATGATTGCTCTCGCCACAATTAATGTATATAGTTATAAAGTCTTATGTAACTGAATATGTATCCATCATGGTACTAATTCGAAATATTGTTCCTTGTAAACCGCATTTGATCTTCAGGAAAATGCAGTATAGATATTTATAATAAATAAATAAGGCTTATCAGGGCTCCATGCTGTCATGCCACATCCAAGTCTACCAATTATACATTGGGATGTTCCTCTGTGATCTCACTAGAGAGCGCGGAGGCTTTGTGGCGGGCCTTGATGGAGACCATCTCTGTTTTTAGGCCCTCCTGAAGTCCGTCTGAGAATGCTCGAAGTACCTCTCTGCGAGTGGCATACGACAGCTTTGAGTCTTCTGCCTGGGTGGCAGCAGGCTTGGCTCCAATCCTTGGACCTGGAGCAGTGGGTCCAGGAGAAGCTGCTGGACATTCCTTGCCTCGGGGAGCAACTATTGGGCAAGCCCATGGAGGATAGAGCAGTGGAAATTGAAACAGAGTACGTGACTCATACTTTCCTCTCCCAGAAAAATTCCTCCCTCTCCAGGAAGAAACAGCAGAGCAAGAAGCCTGCCTCCCACCAGAAGGGGCTCCCATACAGGGGCTACCTGTCCTACCTGCAGGCGTCGACCCCTGTTAAGGGCAGTCAGGGCAAGAGCATGGCCCATGGCCCTCATAAGCTGAAGGGTTCCAAGATCCAACCCCCGGCGCCGGCTCAGCCATCCTTGGGGTTTTGATGCCATTGGCATAGCTTCATCTGCTGACAGATTTGGCTGTCTGTTGGGGGGCATCTGGTCCACTTCTCCCACAGGTGGGAGTCCATCTCCACGAATGCCTGGGTCCTCCAGGTTGTTCGGGAGGGTTATCTCCTCCATGTAGACCAGCTCCCCCTTCCGTACTTCCAAGACTGCTTCCCCAGCACCAGACACTCCTGAGTCAGGAGCTCGCAGGCCTCCTCGAGGATGGGGCTGTAGAATCAGTCTCTCTCCACCTCAGAGGACAGGAATTTTACTCCCGATACTTCCTTGTCCCAAAGAGGACAGGGGGCCTTCGGCCCATCCTCTACCTGCGGAACCTAAACAAGTTCCTGGTGCGGGTGAAGTTCAAGATGCTGTCCCTTGGAACGTTATTGCCCTACCTCCAGCAGGGCGATTGGCTATGCTTCTTGGACTTAAACGATGCTTATGCTCACATACTCATCCATCCCAAGCACAGAAAGTACCTCCGCTTCATGGTTCAGGGAAACCATTACCCATACAAGGTGCTTGCCTTTGGCCTCACGTCCACCCCTCGGGTCTTCACAAAATGCCTGGCTGTGGCTGCAGCCCACCTCCAGCTGCAGGGCACCTTCGTCTATCCGTGTCTAGACAACTGGCTCATAACTGGGCACGGCCTCCAAAGCCCGGCAGGCCATAGATCATACCATTCACCTCCTGGAGCATCTGGGGTTCGTGATCAATTACCCAAAGTCCCACCTCACTCCAGTTCAGTCCCTGGAGTTCATCGTGGCTCACTTGGACACCCTACGGAGCATGGCTTTCCTTCCTCAGAACAGGGCAGCTGCATCGTGTCTCTGGCATCTGAAGTGTGGTGCCGCAGCACTGTCTTGACCCAGACAATGCTTTGCCTTCTCAGCCACATAGCCTCCACGGTCCATGTCGTGCCCAATGCCCAATGCATTGGTCCATGTCGTGCCCAATGCCCAATGCAGCGCAGTGGTGCCTCCATGAGCAGGGGGCAGGATCAAATGGCCACCTCAGTGACCCCCATCTCAGTCATGCCCAGCATGGCAGAGTCTCGCGCATGGTGGCGGGAGGTTTGGAACCTGCTTGGAGGCATGCCCTTCCAGGCTCCGAGGCGGCATGTGATCTTGACTATGGATACCTCCCTGGAGGGCTGGAGAGCCACCGCAAGGGGCGGTGCACTCAGGGGACTTTGTCCCTCAAGGAGTCCCATCAGCAGATCAACCTACTGGAGCTCCAAGCCATCCACTTTGCACTCAAGGCTTTCAGGAACCGCCTACAGCACCAAGCGGTACTTGTCCAGACGGTTAACCAGGTCACAATGTTCTTCGTGAACAAACAAGGAGAGACTGGCTACTACAGCCTCTGTTCGGAGGCAGTGGCCCTGTGCTCCTTCGCCACGAGCCAGAGTATGACCATCCGGGCCACCTACTTCCCAGGCCAGGACAATGTATTGGCAGACCGGCTCAGCAGAGTCTTCCAACCGCACGAGTGGTGCCTGTGTCCCCGGATGGCACATTGGGGGGATCCCCAGTCCTGGACCTCTTTGCCAGCCCTGCAAATTCACAGCTCCTCCGGTTCTGCGGTCCCTTCCCGCACCCAGACGCCTTCCTCCTTTCGTGCCTTCTCCCCAAGCCCCTCATTTCCCAGATCCTTCTCAAGATCCAGCGGGACAAGGCCTCGATGATCCTGATGGCCCCGAGGTGGCCCAGGCAGCTGTGGTTTCCCCTGCTGCTCCTCCTCTCGATGGAACCCCCAGTCCCTCTCAGGAACTCACTGGACCTGCTGACACAGGAGGGGGGGGGGACTCTACTACTCCACCCCAACGTGAGGTGTCTATCCCTCACAGCGTGATGACTGAGCAGGTCGCTCTAGCCCCTACTATCTCACCATGGAGATTGAGGATATTCTTTTGGATTCATGAAAGGACTGGACTAGGCAGCATATACCTTGAAGTGGTGCCGGTTCTCAGTGTGGTGCTCTGAGCAAAACCATTTTCCTGCCCTACCAGCTTGGTCTTGCAGTACTTACTACACATCTCGCGGGCTGGTCTGAAATCTTACTCTGTCAGGGTTTACCTGAGTGCCATCTCAGCGAACCACCATCCCATCAAGGGTAAACCCTTCTCGGGGCAACTGCCTGTCTCCTGCTTCATGCGGGGTCTGCTCCTATCCAAGCCTCCATCCATCCCAGCGGAATGGGACTTAAGTATGGTCCTCACGCAGCTGAGCAAGCCGCCCTTTGAGCCCATGATTACCTGTTCTTTGCAGCACCTGTCATGGAAGGTGGTCTTCCTGGTGGCTCTCATCTCTGCCCAGAGAGTCAGCGAGCTCCAAGCACCATACACGAGGTTCTATCGGAACAGGGTGGTTCTGCACACGCACCCCAGTTCCTCCCGAAGGTCGTCTCGGGCTTCCACCTCAACCAGAAAATAGTGCTGCCCACTTTCTTTCTGAAGCCCCATCCAACCAGGCGTCGGCAATTCTCCATATGCTGGATTGTAAGAGGGCTCTTTCCTTTTACCTGCAGCGGACTCGGGACCACTGTAGATCCAGGCAGCTCTTTGTCTCCTATAATCCCAGCCGCTTGGGGCTGGCAGTCACCAAGTGTACCTTGTCCATCTGAGTGGTGGACTGTATCGCCTTTGCCCAGGTCCAGGTCGGGCTTCCCCTAGACCGCCGAGTCACAGCTCACAATGTCTGAGCAATGGCGATGTCTGTCACTAGTCTGTGCTCGGTGTCACTGACAGACATCTGCCGGGCTGCCACCTGGTCCTCCTTTCACACCTTTGCGGTGTATTACTGCCTGGAGAGGGAGTCCTGTTAGGACAGTGCCTTTGGCCAGGCCATACTGCGCAATCTGTTGGGGGTTTAAGCAACTCCTGCCCTCTGACCCTTCTTTTTCCAGCTACCGGGAGCGTGGCTATCCATGGACCCAGGATCCTCGAGTTGTCTTCGGCCTTCACTGGCGACTACTCACGGCTCTGCTGTGCTTTTTCGTACAGATCCTCGATAGCCTGTAGCTGGGGAGTCCCATATGTGAGGACTGACTTTCTGCTTGTTCCTGGAGAAAGCGTAGTTACTCACCTGTAACAGGTGTTCTCCAGGGACAGCAGGAATCAGTCCTCCCAACTCTCCCTCCTCCCCTTGGCGTTGCTATCCTTTTTTGGTCATCTTCTTGGAGGGGCTATAGCTATGGCACCTGAGTAAGATGGCATCGTTGGGCGGGAAGGGGACCACACATGCGTGGTGGCATTCCCAAGGGCTTTCTTTGAAAGCTGGGGAAATGTTCCGAATGGGTTCCGTCTTTGTCGACGTCACCTATATGTGAGGACTGATTCCTGCTGTCCCTGGAGAACACCTGTTAAGGTGAATAACTATATGTTGTGTTTTTTTTTTTTTTTTTTTTTACTTTAGATGTTGATGAAGGAAAATATGGAGGGTTATTTGACTTGAACATAGAAACATTTATAGAGTTCACAAGCATATTTAAATCTGCCTTTTGTATGACAGTACTGGGTCACCAGGAATCTGACCATCGCCTTAATAGGATATGTATAATTTAGAGAGAATTTTGGAGAAGAGGGGAAGGAGGGAGTTTGGGGGTGTTCTATTTTTTTTCTATTTGTAGTTGTATCTGCCCACTATTATGGCTTACTACTGTTTTGTCATTGGGGAGAATCTGCCGTTTCATTTGTGAGCAATAAAATCATTTTGTGTAAGAAATTTTGGAAGGGTTCTTTTGTGTGGGGATTAGATGGTTATATAGCTTTTGAGAGAATTTTTTTGCAATTGCTCAACTGTTTGAATTATTTTCTTGACTGGCTATTCCCCAGTGGTGTTCAATAACCACTGTTTATCTAACTTTTCATAAGAAAAGATGAAAAGTCTTTAAAAAAAAAGAGAAAAAAATGATGAATGAATTCTGTCTATAACATGCTCTCTACATACAGCACCACCACTTAGTATCAGTGCTGCATCACAGTCTTCTCTGAAATATTCAGAGCTCACAAAAGAAAACAAACTAAAAGAGAATCAGATATAGGGGGTAGAAAATGCAATTCATTTTCTTTCTGCATGGTGCTTCCATAAATTAAACTGTGACAAATAAGCGTAAGGTTGGAATATCATTGTTTTCTGAGCTTTTGCTCTTTGGTTGCCATTCATTTAGTTACAGATAGGATACTGACATCTTTGTAGTGAAGATATTCAAGGAAAATAGAGGCACACAGGGTTATAGACACAGGAAAATTGCAAGCATATATAAATAAACATTTTGAGAAGTATATATTTAAATTCTGTTTCATTGAATACAGTATATAGAGATTACCATATTCAATATATTAGCCTTAAATAGCTGCAAAACCTCTACTGTAAATGTTGTGGACATTCCAAGCACTTAAGAGAAGTCTGCTATGCCATTAATGGTGGGGCAATAGTTGCTACCTCACACTAATAGTATGGCTGTTAACTATGCCATCAGAAGTGTAGTTATCACACAAGGGGGCATGTTTACTAAGATATGCCTACTAAGCCGGGCTATCTGCAACTAGGTCCCATGTTAATCAATGGAACTTAGTTGCAGATAGCCTGAGTTAAGTTTGTCCGCTTAGTAGACATACCCCTTAATAAACACGCCATTAGTGAGCGATTAGGCCCGAAATGAGCACGGGGTGGCACTTGACCCGAACTTAAAAAAAAATAAAAAAAAAAATGGAGGTTCGCTTGTCATGTCCCCATGTTGTTGCACAGGTTACACTTCACCCCTGCCCTCCTACTGTTTGGCACAATCAACGTGGGTGTACTTAATGCCACTGGAATGGGTGGCATTTAAATGCAACATCACCAGAAAACATGCATCAAAATACACGTGCTACCCATGATGTGCATTCTCCACCCCAGTCTCCATCCCAACCTATGCTATTTGGGTAGCGCAGGTTTTTTAACATAGCTGCATTTTCAGCGCATAGTACTTTTTACCATGGTGCATGCTGAACTGTGTGCTATCTGGTAATGCACATTAGTAAACATGCCCCAAGATGTACTCCCTGCCCCCATAATATCAGTTTGAACTTTAGGAGGGTAATTTATAAACCATTTTTGCATTTTAAGCAATATTTTATGCATGTAAATAGGCTCTTAGAAAATTAGGCTATGCCTAAAAGTATGCTTGGTACAAGCCACAATATATTTGCACAGTGGATGTGCACAGTAGCAGAATTTGGATAGAGCATGAGCAGAATTGTGATTTATGTGCATATTTAAAAAAAAATAGGCATTAATATTTACATCTGCGCACAGTGTAATGTCTTTATTTTCAAAGTGCTGTGTTTGCACTAGTTTTTTATGAAGTCACATAAGACGTACTTTTACAGAATAGATGTAAAAAAGATGCCTTTCTGCTTAGTTAATGTAGACACCCTGTTATAAAATTACCCCCTAGATGTTTAATGCAGCAATTAATGTGTTATTAATTGTTTTAGGAGCACTATATTAACAGTTTTAATGCATAATCTATATCATCCTATTAGACCAGTCCAGACAAATGGGTTGTGTTCCCCTACTAGCAGATTGGTGGAGACAATGGACCAATGAAAAGCCCATGTATCTCCAGGAACAAGCAGGTATGAGTCTTCACATATGGGTACGTCGGTACCGACGGAGCCTGCACGGGAATGCTCCCCAGCATCCAATCAGAAAGCTTTTGGGAGCATCCCTCGCGCCTGCGCACTGTCTTCCCGCCTTTCCAACTGCCTCTCCTCAGTTTTCGTTTTTCCGCAGAACCGGCAGAAACTTTTTTCTTAATTCTTTATTTCTTGTTTTCTTGTGGTAGCGGCTGTTTCCCCGCCGCCACCGGTACCGCCGGTGGGTTTTTTCTTTTCTTTTTCTTAAACTCAGGGACAGTTTTTCCCTCAGTTTCTGTCTTAAATTTTTTTGGGCCTGCAAGACCTATCTATCATGGAGCCGCCTTCTCCTAAGAAGTGCCTTCACTGTGGAAACACAGTTTTCTTTTTAGACTCCAATGCCTGGTGTCTAACCTGTTTGGGTCCTGACCCTTTTTCCCCTGAACAATCAGGCTACAAAACTGTGAGAAGAGATTCCCTCTTTCGAGTTTCCCTCGATACCGTTTTCCCTCCCTGGGTGAGGGCACCGGCCTTTTCTTCTCTACAGGATCAGGTAACCCACAAACGGTCTGTTAAGACTAGCCAATCCTTGAGTGGTAGGTCTCATGCCAAGCATGCTGACGGCCCCGGCCTTGCCCTCAAGACCCCATTGGCATTAAAACCCCGGCGGGAGTCTCCGGGCTCCAAAGCATTTCAGGGGTTTCAGGTTGTTCCTGGGGCTCACCCCTCACAGAACATTACCTGAGCCATGCTCGGTGGTGGCATCCGCTTCGAGCGGTACCGATACCCCGGCATCGGCACCGGTGTTGAGTGATTCACTCTTCACCAGGGATCATCATCTGGCGTCCTCGGTACCTTCGGGACCGATCGATACGTTCCAGATTGACTTTCCTGTATTGACGACATCGCCGATACCACCACCGACGTCGGTACCCTCTAGACATGCATCGATAGACTCGCTCCCTTCGATGCCGTGTCTGGAATCGATATCTAGTCTAGAAGATTGGGTGCCAACGCGTCTCGGAACCGACCCTTATCGTTTCCGGATACGCAGTACCGAGGATATTCACCAACCGTTTCGGGTTGCCTCGGTACCGCTTGAGCAGCCTCCGATGACTGCTTCGATGGCGTTACCGCCTCCGATTCCAACTCAGTTACCGGTATCAGTATCGATGTCGGTTCCTGCAGTTACATCGGTACCAGTCACTTCCATGCCTTTTTCTCCATCGCTCCTTTCTATGCCTAGCTTGGAGTCGATACCTGGCATGGACGATACAGTACTGACTGTCTCAAATCGTGACTGCCAGCACCAGTATCCATCTAGTGGGGCTCTTTTTCTGCACCAGACAAGTACATCCTCTGGTGCCCAGGCTGCTACTTCAGCTTTAGCTTATTCAGGGATGGTTCCCATTGGAGATCCTTCTTTTCAGAAATTTCTCCTTGACATGGCGACATTCCTTGCTATTCCTGTCCCTGACTGTGATCTTACTCGAGGCTCTCCTGCAGAAAAGGAAAATATAATGCTTCCTTTACATTTTTTATTTATTTTTATTTATTTTATTTAACAGTTTCTTATATGCCGCCCCTTCCAGAGATCAGGGGCGGTTCACATCGAACAAAAATCAATATACTTCTGTATATTTTACATGGAACTTGTGTTAACTATGTACACGTTTAGTTACATTGAACATGTTTTGAACATTAACTAGAATAACACTATTCAAACTATGTACAGGTCATCAAAACATAATTGAGTTACCGGTATTATTTACAATAGTGATATAGCCATTTGTTTGTGTAAATCTTTGTCTGTAGGGTAAGGCAGAGTAGAGTAAGTGTCTTTCTTATGTTTAATCATTTGTTCTGTCTTGAGAACTGTGAATGTGTTTCTGTGATTGTATCGGAGAGGTTTTTTGTTGGTAGGGGATCTCAAAGTGTTTTGTGAAAAGGTATGTTTTTAGTTCTTTTTTGAATTGGTGAAGGTCTTTTATTTTGCGGAGGGTTAATGGGATTTCGTTCCAGAGGGTAGGGGCAACAAAGGAGAAGGCTCTATCACTTGTCGTTGCTCTGGTCCTTCTGAAATTAGTTTTTATGTTGAGGGAGTGGGTTGCGTTCTGTCTTCGTGTTCTAGTTTCTGATGGGGTTTGTAATAGGGTAGATAGTTGGGAGGGAGAGATGTTATTGAGGAGTTTAAAGGTAGTCAGGAGGATTTTATATTTTATTCGGCTGCTTATGGGGAGCCAATGAAGATCTAGTAGTATTGGGGTCACGTGGTCTGTTAGCTTAGCTTTTGTGACCATCATTCTTTGCAGGATCTTCTTCTGAGAATATGGGAAACACCTTTAAGGGTTTCCTCACCTTCTACAGCAATTGATGTTCTGTATCAGGTGCCCCCCTCTCCAGGGTTTCAAAAGACTCAGCTTCCCCATCATTCCATTGTAGTGGAATCTGCAATGAGGAAGGTAAAAAGCAAGAAAAAGCATTCTTCTTATCCACCAGGTCGTGCATCTAGAGCACTTGATGCCTTTGGACGTCAAACCTTTCAAACATCTATGCTGGCAACAAGAATTATCTCTTATATTTTTTATATGAGTCTATCTCTCCAGGAGGTCACAAAGAAATTCTCTTTTGACTCCCTTTCTGTCAGAGCCCAAGGCTGCAGACTATTCCTTACTTCTTAGTCATAGCCAGAATCTCTCTTGGTTTCTTTCTCGTGCTTCTCTAGACTCTTTTGAGTCTGTTAGCAGAACCTTTGCTATAGCCATAGGAGCACGACGAAGAGCCTGGCTCCAGGCTTCAGACTTGAGCAGATGGGCACAACACACACTGGGGTAATTCTCCTTGTACTGGAGAAAGTCTCTTCAATAGGGAGGCTTTACGTCAGGTTGCTCATTGCTCCACTGACTTCCCTGGTTCTGGGGACCATCCTAAGCCGCCTTCTTCCCCAAGAGGTAGGAAATGTCCTACCAAACCTTCTTTCCCTAAGAAAAGAAGGTTTCACTTTTCTCCTGCCCATCATCCAGATGTACCCAAGCAGGGGACACCACCTCCTGGTCTGAAGAAACCAAACTCTAGCCAGTCTAAGCATACCCAGCAACCATAGGTTCCTGAAGGTTGCAACCTACAGTTAACTTCTTCTTAGCAGAAGTTTGTTCATTGCTTTTTTTCTTTAAAGCTCTACACGTGGTTTCCTTTCTTCAGGATAGGCTGAGCTGTCAGGATATTCTTATCTATGGGTTACAGATTTCTCCTCTTCTTCCTACCAAGAAGAGAGGTTCACAACTATCCCATGATAGTTTCTGTCCCAACATGAACATTTTTTCCTTCAGCTGACTCACCATATGGTAAGTCACCCTTCAGCTCCTGTTTCTCTACCCTCTCGTCCAGGGTTTCCCCTGAATGAGTGGTACCATACTGTACAGCTTCTCTAGCCTTTCATTCCAGTGTAGAGTTTTTTCCTTGAATAAATTCTCTGGACAACTTATCAGACAGGGACAGGAATACTTCCTCTCCCTTTGTCTGTTCTCTCTGTTTTACACAGGAAGATTCTCCCTGCTGTCTCTTTCAGCTGCTGTTCATGCAGGAGTTCCAGTGATTGAACTACTGGTACTTTCCCACAAGTTTCCAGTCTGTCTTCCACTACTTTCTGTCTAGCCTTGGTAGTGATTCCAAGATAGTGCTTCATCTATCTTGGATAATCCTAATCACTTCAGGCTTCTCACATTATCTTCTTTCTGGTCATCTCCATTTCCTTGGATTTGACAGCACAGCTGACCTACAGTCAGTTTTATCTCCTAATTCTCCTGCATAATGCTCTCTGCAATCTTCAGAGAAGCTTTCTACTATGGGCCCTTGCTAGAGAGCATTGGACTTTGTCTCTGATGGCTATTCTATATGGTAGAAAAGGCTTATCAGTCATTTTCCATGACTGTGAGGGTTCTCCACACCCTCTTGTCTCCTGGTATAATACAGGATATAAGCCTTTTTCTGCGTGAATGTCCAAAGAGCTTTCCAATCCTGCAGGAATATGCTCTTTTTCCTTACAGCTTGTCCTCTTGCTATCCCACTCCTCATGGACAGCACATATTCTATTAGTAACGCATGATACTCCTGTGTCCCTCCAGTGGGTCATCCTGGTATCTCCTTCTATGCGTTTTCTGTCCATTTACCTTGTCAGAGTTCTACAGAACTCACGACCTGCTCTTTACAGACTAATGTTATCCTCTGTTTTTTCACGCAACCATCCTGGTTATTTTACTGGATAGCATTCCTGCACCCTCTTAGCCCGGAGAAATAGATTCTCTATATATCTTCTCAAGTAGGTTCCACCTTCTTGTTATTAGATGAATCTTTCTCCTTCACATCTCTCATGTGGATGTTCTTATGGGGCTTAGTTGCAGACATGTATCTTCACACATACATATTCATGTATGTATATATCTCTATATATTTCCATAGATACATATGTCTGTAAGCTGTGTGTGCATAGTTTATGCCCATAGTATGTATGTATGTATGTGTGTGTGTGTGTATGTGTATGTGTATCTGTCGAGATGTTTTTATAAGTAGATATGTATTTACATACTATCTCCCTAACTGTCTATGCTATAACAGTTTTTACCCTCTTATAGGTTCCAGACAGTGGGCTTGCACATCTTCATACTGTCCTTCGCTATGTGGGGGCTGTTATGCACACAACCAGTACTGTGGTACTAACAGCTTCCACTTTACTCTAGGTCTCGCTATCCCTGAAGCATCATGCTTCAATATCTTTCCTATCTTTCTCCAGCTAGGAAAGACAGTATAGATCTCCAGTAGTTCTGAGGTTTCAGACCTTCACACATTTGTCCTCCTTGGGAATACGGGCTTTTTTCCATACCCCTTCTTCCATCTAGGACTGGGCTAGTTGTCCAAATCGGTCAGTCTTCCTCTTTTACTCCTCAATGTTAATGACTCTGTAGCTAAAAGAGTTTTCAGCTTTTTCCCATAAAGCTTTCCACTGAAGACCTGCCGTTCTTATACTACCCCAGTTGACACCTGGGTCACCTGCCAATTTCAGATTGGACCTTCACCCTCATTGCTGTAGGGTCACCTTGAAGATTCCTCTACTGAATCTCCAGTAGACTCCATCACGCTCTCTACTTCCTACAATCCAGTAGGTAAGCTCCATATTGTGATCGTTCATTGAATAATTTTAATGGTACTTATCATACATACCAAGGACTCCTCCCCTGTAGTCCTTAGGTTCGCTGTTTTTTTCTTACAGCTCCTCTTTCAACTCCTACCCACCATCCCTCATGGGATGCCAGAGATCCATGTGTGGGAAGTGCAGTCCTGATCCAGGGACACGCATTTTATGGGATCTCCCCCTGGCATCTATAGCTAGGGAGTCCCCATATGTGAAGACTCATTCCTGCTTGTTCCTGGAGATAGCACAGTTACTTACCTATAACAGGTGATCTCTGGGAACAGCAGGAATAAGTCTTCACAACCCACCCACCTCCCCTAGGAGTTGTATCTATCTATCTTCCTTTCCTCTCTCTCTCCCTTTGTCTCAGCTATGAAACTCAACTGAGGAGAGGCAGTTGGAAAGGCGGGAAGACAGTGCGCAGGCGCGAGGGATGCTCCCAAAAGCTTTCTGATTGGATGCTGGGGAGCATTCCTGTGCAGGCTCCGTCGGTACCGACGTACCCATATGTGAAGACTTATTCCTGCTGTTCCCAGAGATCACCTGTTACAGGTAAGTAACTGTGCTTTCAACGACATCACTCTCATGACTTTATCCGCCTCAGCCACCAGAGATTTCTTCAGTATTTTTGTCTCCAGCAGATGGTGGATGGATTTTCTCTGCTCTGAAGAAAATCTGAATAATTGAGAGGAGAAGAGTTAAGTAAACACTTGTGAGCAACTACTTTGAGGGTGACTGTATCACTTAAGCATGACGTGGGAGGCTCCACTAGACTGTTTTTTTTTTTTTCGGTAGTCATAGCAGGAGGAAAAATGGGTTCAGCTCCGCGTTCTTATGATAAACGCCTGTTGAGCAGCCAGGAAATTAGAAGGATTTGGAAGAATTCAACAGCCTCGCACAACCTCATTGCCCCCTCCCTCCATCCTTCTCTGTCTTCTTGCTTACTCCCAAAGATTGCAGAAGGCTCTCTGAGGAATCTGCCGGCCAGCCGCCTCGAGTGCAGCGCCGGCCAGCCGCCTCGAGTGCAGCGCCGGCCAGCCGCCTCGAGTGCAGCGCCGGCCAGCCGCCTCGAGTGCAGCGCCGGCCAGCCGCCTCGAGTGCAGCGCCGGCCAGCCGTCTCGAGTGCAGCGTCGGCCAGCCGCCTCGAGTGCAGCGCCGGCCAATACAGAGAAACAGTTTCAGGGGAGTACATCTGAGCCCAGCATGGAATTCTGCCTGGACTCTCAGGGGATGATTAACAAGGCTTGACCTTGTCGTTCTCCTTGTTAGGGGCTCCCAATTCTGTCCATCTGGGTGCAATTTGGGGTGGGCCGCTGGTGACTGTTGGCGCGGTGTGGGGGTTTCCTGCACTTTCCTGCACATGATAGCAGTTTTACTATTTGTTTGTCTGGGGGTCATGTGGTCCTTGCATGCATTCTGCCAAAATGGCTCTAATGCACATTCCTGCTTATGCACTCATAATGCATGTTGCAGTGTAAGCACTGTTAATGCATGCCTCCGGACCGCCACAGCCTTAGCATGCGCTGTTGTGATACTTGCCTTAACTTTTTCTAAGTCGTCTTCCAGGAAATGTTGTTTGGCCTGTGGCAAACAAGATGCCTCCTCTCCAGCTTCTGGACTGCTTTTCTTGCATGACAGCTTCTGAGTCATCACTGGAGGGATTGCTCCCCCTCTCTCTATACCAGGGGATATGGTTAATCCAGCCTTTCCTACCTTAG
The DNA here is from genome assembly GCA_033557465.1 of Ichthyophis bannanicus. Taxonomy (NCBI): domain Eukaryota; kingdom Metazoa; phylum Chordata; class Amphibia; order Gymnophiona; family Ichthyophiidae; genus Ichthyophis; species Ichthyophis bannanicus. Next base: position 618,677,712 of record CM066036.1, read on the forward strand.
GGCAGGAGATGGCAGATAGCATTATGGGTAAGTATAACCAGCTGGCTGGAGGTTCCGGCAACTGATGTGTGCTGCTCCCTGACCTCTAGGGGATCGATGGCGACTATGTCCCCTGGTGTAGTGGGGTCATTTCCACAAGGAGAGTTTCTAGAGTCTGGATTGTCCTCCCCTGGAATTCTTTTCCTTTTTACAACAGGCTTGGTCATTCTGGCATGAAAATTCAGACCCTGTGGCCTTTGCGTTCCCCCGAGCACAGTCTCATGTGGGGCAGACTGAAAGTGGGAGCCCTCTTAGATTGCCTATGGCTAAGCATCCCCGGTAAAGAGTGCCCCCCTTGAGATGGGAATCATCTGTCCAAGATTTGGACTGTGGCTTCATTCAGATGTCTGATGTGGATGAAGAAATACTCTTGCCTTCAGAGGACTGTGAGGAGGCTGATTTATTATCCGCCTGATACAGGAGGAGGAACTGGTGGTGTTGATTTCCAGAGTCTTATCCACCTTGAGCTTGGCAGATGCTCCAGACATGGAGCAGGAACCGAAGGTGCATCCACTGCTGTCTTATCGTTCCTGGATATACTAGAGGGCCTGTTCCATTTGGAGTGGGATTCCACCAATTCCCCACCTAAGGGGTTGTGTATAAGAAGATGCACCCTCTCCTGAAAAGGAGTGTGTGTGGCTCCATATTTCCAAGGTGGATGAGCAGGTCGATGTGGTTACCAGATGGACCATCATTCCTGTGGAAGGCGCATCGATCTTACAGGATACTCAGGACCGAAAGGTGGATTCATGTTGAAGAACCAGTTTGCTGCAGCGGCTGCTATTCTTCAGTTGGCGGTTTGTGCAGGCCTGATGTCTTGAAGCATGCTCCAGTGGATTCAGTCTCTTCTGCCGGATGATTCTACCCCTCTCTTGGAGACTGCTGTGGCCACCTTTTCTGATGCCACGTACAACCTGGTACGTCTAGTGGCCAGAGATTGTGCCCTGTCAACAGTGGGTGACATGGCATTTTGCTTGACTGACATGGGGCAGCAAACTTATCTTCCAAAGTCCGGTTGCCCATCTGGCCTTAAAGGGATGTGTCTGTTGGGTCTGATTTGGAGAAGCTGGTGGAGGATCTGGATGAGACTACATCTTTCTGCCTTCTAGAGGACAGGTCCAAGGGGCCTGTGAAGTGGACAGGAGCCCCTTTTCCATTAGCCTCTGCTTACTCCTCATGGGCACACAGGTCAGACTCCTGGGGGGTCTCTGGACTCCCAGTGCTACTGGCCTGGAAAACCTTTCTTCCCCTCTGCTTATGGACTTCAGGCTAGTTTTCAGTCCCTTCATGGAGTGCTTGTGCTTAGGGACCCAGTCCCATACAGAGGAGGACCCTCCTGGGCTGTTGGATGAATTTTTGTGGCCCATTCCCTGGTTCCTCCAGTTGGGGGCAGACTTCGCCTCTTCTTGCAGGATGGGCCCGGCTCATCAGGGATTGCTGGGTGCTAGTCCCCATTCAATACGACTATGTCCTAGAATGCAAGGAGCCAATCCTGACTGCTTTCATCTTTTCCCCTTGTGGGTCTACGAACAGCAGGGCCACTGTGTGGATTACCTTGGACAAGTTGTCTTTCCTGAAGGCAGTGGTGCCCATTCCCCCTGATGATTGGAATAAGTATAGGTATTCGTCTGTTCATGGTGCCAATACGGAAGGAACATTCCAGCCCATTCTGGACCTCAAGTGTGTCGTCAAGCACTTGCACATCATGTGCTGCTGGGTGGAAACTCTGCAGTCCATGATTCAAACAGTGCATTAAGGTATACTTTTTGCCGCTAAGTAAAGCTAGTGCAAATATTTGATGTACAACAATTTATGGATGTTTCTGCGAGTCTAGAAACTTCTAGTTCTGAATGTAAGAATAGCGCAAATCTTTGTTTCTTTTGCTTTTGAGCAGGATTTGAATTCAATTTTGCGTCTTTATTATAAGAAAATGAGTGAACCTTTCTTTGATCAGTGTGTTAAAATATTTCCTGATGTGGCTCGTCCATGCAGGAAAAGCGGAGAGCCTTTTTGGCTATGAGACCTGAAACATTATCCCTTGGTGCTTCCTTTATTTACTCATATAAAATTAGTTTTCTTGAAAAAATTGTATGATACTAATGAGAATTTTTTCCGATCATTGATGCTAAGATCCCAGCCTTGTGCCTTAATGCTTTGGTATATGCACAGTGGCGGGTTGGAGATGGTCTGAGATCCTTTTCTTCTCAATAACAGAAGCCCTGTGTGCTGAATTTTGGGATGAGAGGTTTTTTTTGTTTGTTTGTTTGTTTTTTTAAGTAACATCTTTTCATTCCAAAGTGTTTGAGATTTTTTTGACCTTGGGCCTTTTCTGCAAGGCATTCTGGAGAAGGGCCTTTTCTCTTAGCTCCCTGAAGGTTCAGATGGCAGCTTTGGCCTCTTTCAGAGGTTTGTTGTATGGTAAATCTCTTGCTTCGCACCCGGACGTTTCACACCTTTTTCAGGGGGTTTGGCGTCTGTCCTCCCCTCCAGTCTGTGGCCCCTTCCTGGGATCTGTTTGTTTGTTTCTTGGGGCCCTGATGTGGGAGCTCTTTGAGCAATTGAGCATCAAATCCTTCAGAGGAGCACACTTCGAGACAGTCTTGGTGCAATTTGTCCCATAAGAAGGATTCTCCAGGACCAAGCAGGAAGTCAGTCCTCACATATGGGTGACGTCGGCGCCGACGGAGCCCTCGTGCGGAGCATTTCCCCAGCTTTCAAAGAAAGCCTTTGGGAATGCAGCGCGCATGCGCGGTCCCCTTCCCGCCCAAGGGTGGCATCTTGCTCAGTCTTTCTTTTTCCATGGAGCCCAACAGACGTAGTTCGTGTCACCTGGGAAAAGTAGATTTTTTTTTTTTCCTGCAATTTTTCGCGTCTCTTTATCCGGTTCGGTGCCGGTTCTTTGCAAGTGGGTCGATTCCATTTATCGAGTCCGTAAGAATCCCGGGTTCCAAAAGGCGCAACTACCGCACAACTCCATGGTTGTGGAATCGGCCATGCACAGGCTGAAAAGTCAAAAGATGCACTCCTTGGTGCCTCCTGGCTAGAAGGCCCGAAACCTGGATGCCCTCGGTAGAAAGTGCTTCCAGGGCTCTATGCTGTCTTGCCATGTCCAGACTTACCAGCTGTACATGGGCATGTACTTATGGGACCTGGCAAAGGAGATTGCCGGGTTCTCGACTGGCCTCTCCGAGGAACCCTTGCAGAGATTCAAAACCTTGTCTTCAGGGATCCGAGAGTGCTCAAAGTTTATATCTCGAACAGCCTATGACAGCTTTGAGGCTTCGGCCCGGGTAGCCGCGGCCGGCATTGGTGCACGCTGTCAGGCCTGGCTACAGTCATCGGACCTGGAGTCATGGGTACAGGATAAGTTGGTCGATGTCCCGTGCCAAGGTGACAACCTTTTTGGCAAGCCCATGACTGAGAAGGCTGCAGAAATAGAGACCAAGACTCTCAGCAGGACAAGACTGTCCAGAAAGACTTCTGCCCCTTCTCACAAAAAGAAGGGCTCGGGAAAGAAGCCCTTTTTCCCAAGGAAGGGTGCTGCCTACAAAACCTACCCTCAATATCAGGCCTCTCCAGCTCCCCAACAGGGCCAGCAGACGCAGGGGCATGGGCCCCGTAGGCAGAAAACCCCCAAGCCTCCAGCTCCTGCACAGCAGGGAGGAGGTTTTTGACTCCCACAGTATAGCCTCTCCTCCGCCGGTGGCTCTTCTCAGCACAGGAGATCGGCTGACCCTGTACACCAGCCATCACAGGGGATACCTGGGTACTGAGCATAGTCCAAAAGGAATATATGCTCCATTTCCACCAGCTACCCCCTCCTACTATCCAGGGGAGCCTCCAAGACTCCCTCTACACAGGGACCTCCTCCTTCAGGAGTTGGCAAGTCTTTTAAAGGAACAGGCGGTGGAACCAGTGCCACACCACCTGGAAGGGCAAGGCTTCTACTCCAGGTACTCCTAGTACCAAAGAGAACAGGAGGCCTCAAACCTATCCTAGACTTGCGAAATCTGAACAAGTTTCTGGAGAGGGAAACGTTCAAGATGCTTACCCTTGGGATACTGCTGCCCTACCTCCAGCAGGGGAGACTGGCTATGCTCCTTAGACCTTAAAGGATGCTTATACTCGCATCCAGACCACAGACAATATCTCAGATTTGTGGTGGGAGGAAACCATTTTCAGTACAGGGTACTTCCCTTTGGCCTAACCTCTGCCCCCAAAGTTTTCACCAAATGCCTGGCGGCGGTGGCGGCTTTTCTCAGGAATAAGGGGATTTTTGTCTTCCCATACCTGGACGACTGGCTAATCAGGGGCCAGTCACACCAGGAGGCCCGACAGGCCACTCTTCACACTGTCTCTCTTCTTCAGCATCTGGGCTTTGTCATAAACTACGCAAAGTCCACTTTGCTCCCCTCTCAGAACCTCGAATTTATAGGGGCAAGATTAGACACCCTTCAGGCAAGAGCTTACTTGCCTGAGGACAGGGCCCACAGACTGATGGACTTGGCCAACCAGTTCCAAAGCATTTCTCATGTTTCTGCCAGGCACTACCTGCAGCTCCTGGGCCACATGGCATCCACTGTACATGTGACCCCAAATGTCCGTCTGCACATGCGGGCTGCTCAATGGTGCCTCAGATCAGTGGACACAAGCTACCGGCGACCTCTGAGACAGAGTAACAGTGTCCAGACGACTTTTGAACTCTTTACAGTGGTGGCTACATCTGCCAAACCTCAGGGGTGTACCTTTTCAGACTCCAGAACACACAAGGCTGCTGACGACAGATGCTTCCTTAAAGGGCTGGGGTGCACATTGCCAGGGCTCATGCACTCAAGGCCTGTGGTCCCTTCGGGAGGCCACACAGCAAATCAACTTTTAAGAACTGTGAGCAACCCGCTTAGCTCTGCAAACCTTCTGTCATGCCCTCTCTCAACAGCCTGTCCTAGTTCAGATGGCAACCAGGTGGCAATGTTCTACGTGAACAAACAAGGGGGCACAGGGTCCAGGCTCCTATGTCAGGAGGCACTGGCCCTTTGCTCCTTTGCGGTCAGGCAAGGTGTGTTTCTCAAAGCAGTTTATCTACCTGGTCAGGAAAACTTCCTAGCAGACAAGCTAAGCAGGATTCTCCAGCCTCATGAATGGCAGTTGAATCATAAGAACATAAGATATATGTCATACTGGGTCAGACCAAGGTCCATCAAGCCCAGTATCCTGTTTCCAACAGTGGCCAATCTAGGTCATACGTACCTAGCAGTTTACCCAAAAGACACAGGTTCTGCAATGCTTGTACTAGGTCAAGCATTGATATCCTGGGTCCCTTCTTAATGGTTTATGGACCTTTCCTCCAGGAACTTGTCCAAACCTTTTTTAAACCCAGCTACACTAACAGCCTTTACTACATCCTCCGGTAACAAATTCCAGAGTTTGATTATACGCTGAGTGAAAAAAATATTTTCTTTTATTAGTCTTAAATAGTTTACCCTGTAGCTTCATTGCATGTCCCCTAGTCTTTCTATATTCTGATAATGTAAACAGTCGATCTACGTTTACCCGTTCCACTCGGTTCATTAATTTATAGACTTCTATCATATCTCCCGTCAGCCGTCTCTTTTCCAGGTTAAAGAGCCCTAACCTTTTTAGCCTTTCTTCATAGGAGTATCCTTCCATCCCCTTTACCATTTTGGTGGCTCTTCTCTGAACCTTTTCTAATAACGCTATATCCTTTTTAAGATACGGCGACCAGAATTGCACACAATATTCAAGGTGCGGTCTCACCATGGAACGGTATAGAGGCATTATAATATCTTTTGTTTTATTTTCCGTTCCTTTCCTTATGATACCTAGCATTCTATTTGCTCTCTTGGCTGCCGCTGCACACCGGGCCGAGAGTTTTAACATGTTATCCACAATGACGCCAAAATCTTTTTCCTGGGTGGTGGGTCCTAATGTGGAACCTTGCATCGTGTAACCATAGTTTGGGGGGTTCTTCCCTAGGTGCATAACTTTGTACTTATTCACATTAAATTTCATCTGCCATTTTGATGTCCAGTCTTCCAATTTATCAAGATCCTCTTGCAATTTTCCACAATCCTCTTGGGTTTTAACAACTTTAAATAGTTTTGTGTCATCTGCAAATTTGATAACCTCACTCGTTATTCCACTTTCCAGGTCATTTATGAATATGTCAAAAAGCAGCGGACCCAGCACAGATCCCTGGGGTACACCACTATTCACCTTTCTCCATTGGGAAAATTGGCCATTTAGCCCAACCCTCTGCTTTCTATCTTTTAACCAGTTCCTGATCCACAGTAGTACACTGCCTCCTATCCCATGACTCTTTAGTTTTGCCAAAAGTCTCTGATGAGGGACCTTGTCAAAGGCTTTCTGAAAGTCCAGATACACTATATCAACCGACTCACCTTTGTCCACCTGTTTATTCACACTTTCAAAAAAATACATAACCGATTAGTAAGACAAGATTTTCCTTGTCTAAAGCCATGTTGGCTGTCTCCCATTGGGCCATGACTATCTACATGCTGAGTAATTTTATTCTTTATGATGGTTTCTACCATTTTTCCCGGTACTGACGTGAGGCTCATCGGTCTGTAGTTTCCCGGATCACCCCTCGGACCCTTTTAAAAAAATTGGTGTTACATTGGCGATCCTCCAATCTTCAGGTATTAGAGATGATTTTAATGATAGTTCACAGATTACTAATAGCAGGTCTGCAATCTCATATTTCAGTTCTTTCAACACCCTTGGATGTATACCATCCGGCCCAGGTGATTTGCTACTCTTCAGTTTATCTAATAGTTGTAATACATCTTCCTGATTGGTGTAATACACCAATCCATTGATGGTCCAGCAGATCTTCCTCCGCTGGGGACTTCCATCCATCAATCTCTTTTCAAGGCCACTAAACCGTCAGCTGCCCAGATTTTGCTCCAGACAGCCGCATCCCCTGAGGATAGCAGCAGATGCTTTTCTGATCTTCGGTATGTGTTTCCTCCCATGCCCCTGGTAGCCCGAACTCTGATCAAGATCCTCCGGGACAAGCCATCGGTGATTCTGGTAGCCACCAGATGGCCAAGGCAGCTGTGGTTTCCACTTCTGCTGCAGTTGGCGGTGGAAGCTTCATTCCCTTTAGGGCTGCAACATGATCTCCTGTCTCAAGAGCAGGGTTTCCTTCTGCATCCCAATCTCAGGTCCCTCAATCTGATGGCCTGGCAGCTGAAAGGGTAGTACTAGCTCCCTTACTTCTACCTAAGGAGGTTGAGGAGGTGGTATTGGTCTCTAGGAGGCAGTCCACCAGAAAGTTCTATGCCCTCAAGTGGTGTAGGTTTACGGTGTGGTATGCTCAGTGCAGTGAAGATCCTTTCTCTTGCCTTGTGCCAGTAGTACTGCAGTATCTACTTCACCTGTCAGACCTAGACCTTAAGTCTAACTCTGTTCGGGTCCACCTCAGTACTTTGTCAGCGCACCACTCACCGGTGGAAGGACAGTCTCTGTTGGTTCACCCCTTGGTGTCCGGATTTCTCAGAGTTCTGCTTCTACTCAAGCCTCCGGTTTGTCCACCGGCGACTGAGTGGGATTTGAACGTGGTCTTGCAACAACTTACTCGCCCACTGTTTGTTTGAGCCGATGGCTACTTGCCATATGTGCTTCCTCTATTGGAAAGTGCTCTTCCTGGTGGTTTTTACCTTGGCCAGACGTGTGAGTGAACTGCAATCTCTGGTTTCTATAGGAACAGGGTGGTCCTATGGACCCATCCCAAGTTCCTCCCAAAAGTGTTCTCTTCTTTCCACCTCAATCAGGAGGTGGTTCTTCCAACCTTTTTTCCCAGGCCGTATGCCAGCCGGGCTGAAACAGTCTTGCATACCCTGGACTGTAAGAGGACATTGTCTTTTTACATAGAACGTACGCGGGAGCATCGAAGGGCTACTTAGCTCTTTGTCTCGTTTGACCCTAATAGGATGGGGTTACCTGTCTCCAAGCATATGCTGCCCACTTGGGTAGCAGATTGCATCGCCTGGGCGTATAGGGCAGCTGACCTCCCCTTGCAGGGTCGGGTCACGGCACACCGTGTCAGGGCGAAAGCTGCGTCAGCAGCTGATCTCCGCTCTGTTCCGTTGGCAGACATCTGCCGGGCCGCAACTTGGTCTTCAAGCCAGACTTTTGCAGCCCATTACTGCCTGGAGAGAGAGTCCCGGCGGGACAGTGTTTTCGGCCAGGCGGTACTCCGTAATCTCTTTGAGGTTTAGGCAACTCCTACCCTCTGGCCCTTGTGTTTGGGCTACCGTATGGGGGCGTTCTCAGAGAAAATTCTTGTCACGGATGCTATGGCTCTCGAGAGGGAGCCATTTTTTTCAGCTTTGGGTTTGCAGTAGCCTAGAGCTTGGGAGTCCCATATGTGAGGACTGACTTCCTGCTTGGTCCTGGAGAAAGCATAGTTAATCACCTGTAAACAGGTGTTCTCCAGGAGCAGCAGGAATCGGTCCTCACGACCCTCCCTCCTCCCCTGGAGTGGCAGTCATATCCTTCGTTTTGATTTTTTGCTGTCTTTTAGCTATGTCATCTGACTGAACAAGATGGCACCCTTGGGCGGGAAGGGGACCGCGCATGCGTGCTGCATTCCCAAAGGCTTTCTTTGAAAGCTGGGGAAATGCTCTGCACGAGGGCTCTGTCGGCGCCGACGTCACCCATATGTGAGGACTGATTCCTGCTGCTCCTGGAGAACACCTGTTACAGGTGAGTAACTACGCTTTCTAAGCTACTGGCTCTCTTTCCAAGATCCTTACCTATCTTTTCCTGAGGAGGCCATTTCCATTTGGCCTATACCTTCCTTCTTCCCTGAGGTGATTTCTCCCTTTCATGTGAACGAGCTGGTTTGCCTGCCTTCCTTCTCTGAGGAGCCAGTGTCAGGGGAATGGTAAGGATTTTCACCTTGTGGATGTCCGGAGGGTGCGTTTCCAGTTCTTTGAGTTTACGAATGCTTTTTGTAGGTCAGACCTTCTTTTTGTGCCTTTTGCTGGCCCGCACAAGGTGATGTGATAGCTAATTTTGTATTGGGTGTTGGGTTAAGGAGGCTGTCGACTCAGTGAATCTACTACCAGTTCCAGAGGGTTTGTGCGCCCAATCTGCCAGAGTGCAAGCATTCTCGTGGGCGGAGCAGAGCTCTGTGGCCCTTACCCACATTGCCACCCGACAAATGTCTGCATCACTTTCCACTTTTCTCAAGCATTTCTGCTTGGATATTCATGCTTGAGAAGACAAGGCCTTTGGCTCTAAGCATTTTGCGAGCTGCTATATCTTCCCACCCAGTGGCGGTATAGCTTTGGTACGTCCCACTTGTCTGGGGTGGTCTAGCAGGATGATAAGGAAAGTGACACTTTACTTACCAGATAATGTCCTTTCCTTGAGCCTGCTGGACCAGTTCAGGACCCGCCCCCTGGAGCTTTGTTTTGTTCTGTTCTTCTGTGGTGGTATGCTTGGGTTCGCTATGATTTATATATTTGGTTCCATAGGTCCATCTTCTACGGGCAACCTTCTGTTTATGCTTTCTTGTACATAGTTCTCTATTGTTTGATTACTCATTGTTGGCCACGTTGAGGTTATGTGAGACTTGTCATGTTCTCCCATATGCTTTGGGACACATATTGTAGAGACCTCTTGTGGCTGAGGGGCATAGAGGCATGGCAGTGATGTAATTGAAACCTGGGCTTTTCATTGGTTCTTTGCCTCCACCAATCTGTTAGTAGGGGCACACAAACCACTTGTCTGGATTGGTCTAGCAAGACTTGAGGAAAGGACATTATCTGGTAAGTAAAATGTCACCTTAATATCTAAGATGGTTTGGTAAATATAGATCAGTTCTAAAATTCAGTAACTCGGCGACTGACATCCCCTGGCAGAAAGTCTGTTGTACATAGAGGGACAATTTGCTCTTAAGGAGCTGATTTCAGCTTAAATTATAAAGTCAAATCTGTTGTGTGGGTGGTTTTTTTTCTTTTTTCAGGTCATCTGCCTGACGTGAAGATGAACATCCATCTTAATTCTATCCAGAAGGTGGGCTTTTTGTGCTTGAAGTATAGATGTGTACTTTGTAGGTTCCAAAGAAGTAACAGACCAACAGTTCCTCTTGGCTCACGGATTCTAATTGATCCTGAGAAAGTATATGATCATAACACATGGTGAGATTGCATCCCATAATATGGAATTGATTGCATTATATCAGATTTATATGTTAACAATTATAAAATATTTAAAGTGCTAAAGCATCAGAAATATTGGCACTGATTCATGGAATTAGCATGAATTGAAAAAGAGTTGGATTTATGAGGAAATATTTTGTAGACTGCACTGATGCAGTCTCTGCATGTCTCTTTCCGTTTAGTCCTGTCCAATGCATTTGAATACCTGCCTTTACTTTCCTGTCTATTATTGTAGTTCCTTATCTCCAGGAACAAGCAGAAATAAGTCCTCACATATGGGTACGTCGGTACCGACGGAGCCCGAGCGGGAAAGCTCCCCAGCTTCCCAGAAGGAAAGCTTTTGGGGCCTCCCACTGCGCATGCGCGCTGCCTTCCCGCTTTCCTGACCAACTCTCCTCAGTTCTTCTTTTTCCGCGGAGCCAGCATGTCGTGTTCCTGTCACCGCTGAAGAAGTTGTTATTTTAATTTATTTCTTTGGCCGCGTGTCTGCCTTCCCCGATTCCAGACCGGTACCGCCGGTCTTTTTTTTCCTTTATTTAAAAAAAAAAAAAAAAATCTCCTTTTTTTCCCTCACTTGGTGTGTTAGTTCTGTGAGGCCTTTAGGCCTTCACTAATTCTCCCTCATGGAGAAACAAGCCTCTGGGTTTAAAAAATGCACCAAGTGCAGCGGTACTATTTCAGTCACAGACACCCATGAACGGTGTCTTAAATGTTTGGGGCCTGACCATTCCATTCCGGATTGCCCATCCTGTTCTTTGATGTCTAAACGTGGCTTACAGAACCGGGCAGCCAAGTTTCACATGCTGTTTTCTACAGATACTCCAGCATCGACATCTTCCAGGTCTTCCTCTCCTGATGGATCTCAGGTAACCAAACATTCCTCTGGCAGGTCCTCAAAGGGCAAATCTCCCTCTAAGTATCGAGATACCCCTGGGCTTGACCCTGAGGACCCTGCCCCAGCCAAACAACCCCGGCGGGAAGCTCCGGCTTCCAAAGCTCCTCCTATGGGGTTACAGGTTGACATCGATGGCACGACCTCGACCGATCACCTGTTAGACTGTTCTGGGGTACCGGCTCAATCATCCGGTACCAACATCCAGACAGTCGTGGCGTCCATGGATCATACAGTTCAATCCATGCAGCAGGCCATTTTGGCTTTTATTAAGGCTGCGACGCCCTCGGTACCGCACCCTGCGGTACCGACTCCGGTTCCGGTACCACAACCGATACCGGTACCCATGCCTTCCACATCGACCAGGATACCGATTCCGGTTCCCGGTTCCGGGGTTTTTCCCGATACCGATCCGGTTCCGGGTACCCCCGATGTCGATACCGGTCGATACGCTTATCGATCCCTGGAAGCAAACAGACGATAATTTGAGTTTTCTGATGATTCTGATTCATCAGATGACTCTGCTGAAGTATCCCTTACTCTACCTGAGGAGCCCTCTTCTCCAAAGAGGAGAATGTCTCCTCCAGAGGATTTATCCTTTCAAGACTTCATCATTGAAGTAGCTAAAGGTCTTTCTATTTCTGTATCCTCTCAAAAAGAACCTAGAGCAAAAAAGTTAGACATTTTAGGATACTCTAAGGTTCCCAAAGAGGCAGTCACCCTGCCCATCCATGAAATTCTTCAAGATTACATGATGGACTTATGGGAGACTCCTCTCACCCTATCTCCACATTCTCGTCGTCTGGACACCATGTATCGTGTCCCCCCTTCTCCTGGGTTTCAAAAAACTCAGCTCCCGCACCACTCCATTGTGGTGCAGTCAGCTATGAAAAGGATCAAGAGTACTAAAAGACACTCTTCTACTCCCCCAGGAAGAGAATGTAGGACTCTGGATGCTTTTGGAAGAAATATCTTCCAAGCAAGTATGCTTATTGCCAGAATCAACTCATACAGCCTCTATATGGGCATGTTTCTGAAGGAAATTGCATTAAAAATACGCCATTTTCTCCCCTTTATCCCAGAGGACAGAAAGGAGGAGTTCCTTCTTCTGCTGAAGCATACCCAAGATATTTCAAAGTTCTCCAACAGAGCAGCCTTTGACTCCTTTGAAGGTGTTAGCAGAGCCTCAGGTATTGCCATAGCGGCTCGCAGAATTGCTTGGCTCCAGGCCTCTAACCTTGAACCCTGGGTCCAGGATGGGTTGGGAAATTTGCCCTGTACGGGTGAGAATCTGTTTGGTAAGGAGTTGCAAATCAAAGCCACTCAAATGGATGCAGAAAATGCTGCTTTAGATAGACTTTCTAAGTCTACCTCTACCCCTGTCAAGAAGAAATCTTTCAAAAAGCCTTTCTACAAGAAGGCCAGATTTGCCACAAATACTGGCCAACAATCTTCTGCAGCTCGCTTTGCTCCTAAGCGTCAGCAGCCTAAACAGGCCAGGGCAAAACCTGCAGGGGCTGCTACAGCCCAACAGTCCCAACCCCCTCAGGGTTTTTGACTTAAAACTAGAGAACTTAACCTTTCTGGCTCTAAAACATCCAGAACCTCTCACCATTCCAGGAAGGTTAACTCATTTTGCTCCCAGATGGGAGCAAATCACATCAGAGCAATGGACCCTCTCTATCATCAGAGAGGGCTACAAACTACATTTCTCCAACCTTCCTCCCCATACCATGGTGAGAAGTTTCAATTCTCCCCCATCTCTCCTAGACCTGTTGGGTCAGGAGGTGACCACTCTTCTCGCCTAAAAGGCAATAGAAGAGGTTCCTCTTCCTCAACAAGGATCAGGTTTTTACTCCCCTTATTTTCTCATTCCCAAGAAAACAGGGGGGTACAGACCCATTTTGGATCTCAGAGAATTGAACAAATTTCTATACAGGGAGAAATTCAAGATGCTTTCTCTAGGCACTCTCCTTCCATACCTACAGAGTCGGGACTGGCTTTGTTCTCTAGATCTCAAGGATGCGTACACACATATACTCATCCATCCATCCCACAGAAAATTCCTACGGTTTCTGTTCCAGGGACAACACTTCCAATACAGAGTACTTCCCTTCGGTCTAGGCTCTGCTCCAAGGGTATTTACCAAATGCATGGCAATAGTAGCTGCATTCCTACGCACCCTGGGAATTTTTGTCTTCCCATACCTGGACGACTGGCTCATCCGAGCTCCATCTCAGTCCGAGGCTCAGACTTCCCTGGATCGCACCAGGCGAATTCTACAGTATCTGGGACTTGTGATCAATCTGCCAAAGTCCCAACTCACCCCTTCTCAATCCCTAGAATTCATAGGGGCCTGGTTGGATACCACCACCGCAAGGGCCTATCTACCTCAGGCCCGTTGCCAACGTCTAGTGCACTTAGCCTCTCAGACTCAGTCCAGAAGCCACTTGACTGCCAGAGAGATGCTACAACTATTAGGCCACATGGCCTCCACAGTGCATGTGGTGCCTTATGCTCGCCTACATATGAGAGCAGCTCAATGGACTTTATCCACCCAGTGGACTCAAGCATCAGGAGCTCTCTCAGACCAAATAGCAAACTCCAATCATCTCTTTTGGTCTCTCCAATGGTGGATATCCACTCAAAATCTGTTGTTTGGGGCCCCCTTTCAACCATTGTTTCCCCAAGCAACCCTCACAACAGATGCCTCCCAAACAGGTTGGGGGGCTCATCTCCAAGATCTCTCCACTCAGGGCACTTGGTCTCCACAGGAGACCACCCTTCATATCAACCACTTGGAACTTCGAGCAATCTTTCTAGCTCTCACAGTTTTTCATACCCTCCTCAGCAACATGACAGTCCTTATTCACAAGGACAATCAAGTAGCCATGTTTTACATAAACAAACAAGGAGGGACTGGCTCTCTGTCGCTTTGCAACGAAGCTCTAAGATTATGGGCCTTCGCCAGAGAGCATCAAATCCATCTCCTGGCAGTATATCTTCCAGGAATCCAAAACTCTTGGGCAGACAGACTCAGTCGAGTTCTGCTTCCACACGAATGGTCCCTGCACATGGATCAGGTACTCAGAATCTTCCAGAAATGGGGAACCCCAGACATAGACCTCTTTGCAAGTCCGTGGAATGCCAAACTTCCCCGGTTCTGTTCCAGAATTCCATGTCAGGGAGTTCAGACGAAGGATGCCTTCCTCCTGCATTGGGGTCAGGGTTTCCTGTATGCCTTTCCACCCATTCCTTTGATTCCCAAGACTCTGTTCAAACTTCAAAGGGATCAAGGGTCCATGATCCTCAAAGCTCCACGCTGGCCACGCCAAGTGTGGTACCCTCTACTTCTGCATCTCTCCCAAGCCCCCTCCCTGGACTTGGGAGCGGCTCCAGACCTTCTGTCTCAAGAGGAGGGGCGTTTGTGGCACCCAAACCCCAAGTCCCTTCACCTCAGAGCTTGGTTACTGAAGGCCTAGACCTTCAACACTTCAATCTTTCGCAGCAAGTGAAGGTTATCCTACATGCCTCTAGGAAACCTTCCACTAGGCGTTCTTACGCTTTTAAATGGAAAAGATTTTCCATTTGGTGTGCTCAAAAGGGTCTTAACCCTCTGGCACTCCCATTGAATTCTCTTTTGGAATATCTCCTGCATCTTTCCAATGCAGGACTCAAAACGAATTCAGTAAGAGTCCATTTGAATGCTATTGCGGCATCACTTAAGCCCATCAATGGACAACCTGTTTCCTCTCATCCTCTTATTGCAAGATTCTTGAGAGGCTTAACTTTAACTAAACCTCCCATTCGATCCCCTCCGGTGGCATGGGACTTAAACTTGGTTCTTGGTCCGCTTATGAAGCCACCTTTTGAACCCTTAGCCACTACCTCCTTGAAATTTCTTTCCTGGAAGGTTATTTTCCTCATTGCAGTCACTTCAGCTCGCCGCATCAGTGAACTGCAGGCCTTAGTGGCTAATCCACCTTACACAAGGTTCCATCATGATAAGGTAGTCCTTAGGACAAATCCTCACTTTATGCCTAAAGTGGTCTCACCTTTTCATCTTAATCAAGAGGTTTATTTACCTGTCTTTTTTCCAGCTCCTCATGCATCCAGTGCAGAGAGGAACCTTCATAC
Organism: Ichthyophis bannanicus; assembly: GCA_033557465.1. Lineage (NCBI taxonomy): Eukaryota > Metazoa > Chordata > Amphibia > Gymnophiona > Ichthyophiidae > Ichthyophis > Ichthyophis bannanicus. The sequence continues at coordinate 618,692,991 of CM066036.1, forward strand.
TCTAGACTGTAAAAGAGCTCTTGCCTTTTACCTCCACAGGACACAGCAACATCGAAAGTCTTCTCAGCTTTTTTTGCTTTTGATCCTTCTCATTTCGGACTTCCAGTCTCCAAAAGAACACTCTCCAATTGGATTGCTCAGTGTATCTCTTTTGCTTACCAGAGTAAGAACCTTTCTCTGGAGGGCCATGTCACTGCTCACAACGTGAGGGCCATGGCCACCTCTATGGCTCATTTAAACTCTGTGTCCATTGACCAGATCTGTCGAGCAGCCACCTGGGCCTCGGTTCATACCTTTACAGCCCATTACTGTTTGGACAAGGACTCCCGCCGGGATGCCTTGTTTGGTCAGGCTGTCCTCAGACACCTGTTCCATTCTTGAACAACTCCAGCCCACCTTCCCTGAATGGATGCCTGAGATCCATAGGAAGATGAGGAACCTTTCAGGGTCTCATACCCTTCAAGGGATCTCCCAGGCATCTTAGCTAGGGAGTCCCCATATGTGAGGACTTATTCCTGCTTGTTCCTGGAGATAGCACAGTTACTTACCTGTAACAGGTGATCTCTGGGAACAGCAGGAATTAGTCCTCACAACCCCACCCGCCTCCCCTAGGAGTTGTATCTATCTCTCTCTTTCCTTTCCTCTCTCTATTGTCTCAGCTTTAAACTCGAACTGAGGAGAGTTGGTCAGGAAGGCGGGAAGGCAGCGTGCATGTGCAGTGGGTGGCCCCAAAAGCTTTCCTTCTGGGAAGCTGGGGAGCTTTCCCGCGCAGGCTCCGTCAGTACCGACGTACCCATATGTGAGGACTAATTCCTGCTGTTCCCAGAGATCACCTGTTACAGGTAAGTAACTGTGCTTTACCGCTTTACCAGAAAATATCCCTAAAGAGCAATTGCAAAAACACTACAGCGGAAAATATTCTCCTTCATCTGGAGAAAACGCCTCCCCCCCCACCCCCCCCCAAGAGTAACTAGGCAAATACTGTGGCAAGAGAAGCACAAAAGGGGACTAGGGGTACCATGTTTACAAGCTTAATATGAGGCAACCCAGGAATGCAGTATCATAGATTGGAAAAGCCGAAAGGAGGGAGGGAAGAACTGGGTAGCAATTGAACAAGAAGAATGGGAAAAGTGCAACAAGGGATGCAGCCTGGACGGGAAATAAGAAGAGAGACTGGAAGGAAACAGTAAACCCATATCTCCAGGAACAAGCAGGAATGTAGTCCTCACATATGGGTATCATCGGTACCGACAGAGCCTGCGCGGGAACGCTCCCCAGCGTCCAATAGGAATGCTTTTGGGAGCATCCCTCAGCACATGCGCGCTGCCTTCCTGCCTTTCCAATTGTCCCTCTTCAGTTCTTCGTTTTCCGCGGAGCTGACAGGATCTATTCCCTGTCACCGCAGAAAATTCCGTCTTTAAATTTTTCTTGTGGTCGCGTTTGCCTACAGCACGACGCCTACCGGTACCGCCAGTTCTTGTCTCTAATTTCTTTTCAAAAAACCTTTAGACTTTAGACTGTTTCTTTTCAGAAACTTTTCTCTTTGGTGCTAGGTGCCATTTTGGGCACTAGGCCCATATTCCTTAAACATGGAAAAACCAACTAGTGGTTTTAAAAAATGTACTAACTGTGGCGGTACCATTTCACTGACACCCATGATTGTTGTCTGAAATGTTTAGGACCTGAACATTCTCCAACTGAATGTCTCTCCTGTATGGGGATGACTGAAAGAGGAAGACAGAACCGGGCTGCAAAGCTGGTACCCTCTTTTCTTCAGATGCCAGATCCATTGCATCAACATTGTCAAGGGCCTCTTCTTCCTCCCATGGATCTCAGGTAACTAAACACAAAAGCCGGTCCTCAAAGGGTAGCTCTCCTGCTAAGCATCGAGAGGCCATTGGCGTTGCCCTTGAGGGGAAACCATACCGGCAAAACAGCCCCGGCAGGAGGCTTCGGCTTCCAAAGCATCAATGGGGCTTCAGGATGCTCTCGAGGCCTCAGCCTCGCAAGACCTACCTGTGCCATGCTCAGGGGTTCCGGCCATCCTTACCGGTACCGACACCCAAGCATCGGCAGCGTCGATAGACCAGAGCTTCCTCGCTATCGAGCGCAGCATCGCAGCTCTTCTTTCAGCTGCGGTACTGGTAGTCCCATGGGCACCGGTACCGACATCGATACCGGTACCGACGGTACCGGTCCCGGTGGGAACTCTTCCCATGCCATCTCTGGCTGGAATTGTCAAAGCGGTACTGGGTCAACTCGGTACGTACTTCGATCAGTACCGGGATAGTGCTTTGCAAGAGCATCGGGGTCAGGAGTACTTTGATTCCTCCGATTCTGAAGACTCTAACAATTCTGCTGGCACTAGAGGGTTTCTCCAAGAAGATCCCTCTTCTCCCCAATGCAGAATGTCACCTTCAGAGGACATGTCATTTCAGGATTTCATCCGTGATATAGCCAAAGGTCTCCAATATCCTAAAGCTCCTAAGGAGGCAGCCACCCTGCCTATCCATGAAATTCTGCATAGTTTGATGCTCAGAATGTGGGAGACACCTCTGACTATTTCTCCTCACTCTAGGAGACTTGATACTATGTATCGAGTTCCGCCATGTCCTGGATTTCAGAAAACTCGGCTGCCACACCATTCAATGGTAGTGGAATCAGCCATGTGTAGGATGAAAAGTGCAAAGAGGCATGCATCCGATCCTCCAGGTCGTGAATGCAGGACTCTGGATGCTTTTGGGCGCAGAACCTTTCAAGCTTCCATGCTTTCAGCTAGGATCAGTTCATACATCCTATATATGGGAATGTTCCTCAAGGAATCACAGGAGACTTGGAACTTATGAGCCCATTTCTCCCAGATGACAAGAGACCAGATTTTCTTGCCCTAGTTAAGCATGCTCCAAGATGTCTCCAAGTTTGTTAATCGTGCAGCCTTTGACTGCTTCGAATGCATCAGCAGAACCTCTGCTATTGCCATTGGCACACGACAAATTGCCTGGCTACAGGCATCAGACTTGGAGACTTGGGTACAGGACAAGTTAGGCAACATTCCTTGCACGGGGGAGAATCTCTTAGGCAAGAACTGGCAGGAAAAGGCTAACGAGTTAGATGCTGACAATTCTACCTTAGATTGTCAGTCTACAGCCACTCCAGCTAAAAGGAAGCCTTACAAAAAACCCTCTTTTAGCAAAAAGAGGAAGTTTTTTCCTTCCTATACCCAGCAGAGTCAAACTCCAGGTCAGGTTGCCCAAAGGGGACAAACTGAACAGCAAAAGAAGCCAAAAGGCCTGAGAGCCCAACCAGCTCTCCAAGTTCAGCCCCCTCAAGTGCTTTGACTCCTTCCTAGAGAGCTTTGCCTCCCTGCCTCTGAGGGGTCCCCAATCCCCCAATATTCCGGGCAGGTTATGCCACTTTGTCAACAGATGGCATCAGATAACAGCAGAATCTTGGACTTTGTCCATTGTAGGAGAGGGGTACAAGCTTCATTTTCACAGCATGCCCCCTCCTACATTTCTAAAGCAATTCAATAAACAAACCTCTGCAGACAATCTGCTAGATCACGAGGTCTCCACACTTCTTGCCCAAGGGGCAATAGAATAAGTACCCATTCTTCAACAAGGTGCAGGGTTCTACTCCCTCTATTTTCTTATTCCAAAAAAAACAGGAGGACTGTCTTACTTCAACAAAGGCTAACACCTTGTAATGAAGACGTGCAGTTTATTTACAAACAAAGTAAGAAGACATTCAGAAAGACAAGTAATTCTCTTAGTTACACATGAGTAGTTAGAAAAGATAACTAGAATGCACACTTAATTACAGTACTGAAAGAGTTATGAGAGAATGCAGCTATGTACAAAGAATATACTTCACCAAACTTGTCATAACCCCTTTACACATCAGCTGGGAGCGCTCAGCGAGAGGAACTGATGACAGTCTAGGATACTTCATGCTTGGCCAAGCAGATCTACGCTCTGTCTGTTCTGGATATTTTCTGTACTTATATGTTGCAGCCAGCTCTCACCCATGAGCTTCTCTCCACCCCATCCACCTTTTTTGCTTCGGTTTCCGGGCAGGCTTTTGATTACCCCCCTTGGTGTTAGAAGCTCAAACTTACACAGTCAGACATGGTCAGACATCTGAGAATGCTCAAAGGACACATCCTCCATGGCCTAAGTGTTCTTTTGTTATCATTAATGGGTCTCTGTCAAGGGAGACACCCAAAAGCATCTCAAAGCTTTTACATTATAATTGATGAATTCTTATCCTGTCCAAGAGAATTGTTCAAAGGCCAAGGGAAGAATTCTGTCTCCCTCTCTGATCTCTTAACACTCCCCAGGCTAGATGTGCAAAAATCTCTCATCTCTGGAGCAAGTTGGCTCAGATAAAGTACAATATCCTTTGCTGATCCAAAAATCCATATAAATCTTTAATTAGTAATACAAGGACACAGACCCATTCTAGACCTCAGAGAATTGAACAAATATCTGTTTCGAGAGAAATTCAAAATGATTTCTCTAGGAACTCTTCTGCCATACCTTCAAAGCCAGGATTGGCTTTGCTCTCTAGACTTAAAGGATGCATACACTCACATTCTCATCCATCCAGATCGCAGAAAATTCTTACGTTTTCCTTTTCAGAGGAAAACATTTCCAGTACAGGGTTCTTCCCTTTAGTCTGGCTTCAGCACCATGGGTATTCACGAAATGTATGGCAGTAGTAGCTGCATTTCTACGAACCCTGGGGATTTTCGTCTTCCCTTACTTAGATGACTGGCTCATTCTAGCCCCTACACTTGCAGAGGCTAGCACTGCACTGTCCCGTACAATGTGAATCCTCCATTACTTGGGATTGGTAATGAACTTCCCAAAATCTCAACGAGCTGCTTCCCAATGCCTAGAATTCATAGGAGCCTTTCTAGATACCAGACAGGCAAGGGCTTTCCTTCCACAAGCCTGGTGTCTTCGCATAATGCAACTAGCTTCTCAAGCAGCAGGCAAATCCTCCCTCACTGCTCGAGAGCTACTGCAGTTGTTTCTGGGACATATGGCATCCACAGTTCATGTAGTCCCATATGCTCGCCTCCACATGTGAGCAGCTCAGTGGACCCTCTCCACACAGTGGACACAGGCCACGGGTCATTTGTCGGACAAAATAATAATCTCTCAACGACTAATTTTGTCCCTCCAATGGTGGCAATCACTAGAAAATCTGACAGTGGGGTCTCCTTTCCATCAACCCCTCTTTCAGGCCACCCTAACAACAGATGCATCACAGGTGGGTTGGGGAGCACACCTGAATCATCTCTCTACCCAGGGCACCTGGACGCCATAGGAGGTTGGTTTACACATAAACCTCCTGGAATTAAGAGCAATCTATTAGCACTTCGAGTATTCCACGCCCAGCTCAGCTACAAGATAGTCCTAGTCCAGACGGACAATCAAGTAGCCATGTTCTATGTGAACAAGCAGGGCGGAACAGGCTCTCTGTCGTTATGCAACGAAGCTTTACGACTGGGGGCCCTTGCCAGAGAGCATCAAATTCACCTGCTAGTGGTATATCTTCCAGGCATTCAAAACCTTTGGGCAGACAATCTGTCTAGTACTGCTGCCTCATGAGTGGTCCCTGCACCTAGACCAGGTGGCAAAGATATTTCATCTCTGGGGCACTCCAGACATAGACCTCTTTGCAAGTCCACTGAATGCCAAACTTCCCCGGTTCTGTTCCAGGATTCCGGCTCGCAACTGTCAGGCAAGGGATGCCTTCCTCCTTCACTGGGGTCAGGACTTCCTTTATGCCTTCCCACCCATTTCCCTCATCCCCAAAACATTCTTCAAGCTTCAGAGAGACAGGGGTCGCATGATTCTCATAGCAGCACGATGGCCACGCCAAACGTGGTATTCCCTGCTTCTACATCTCTTTCAAGCGGCACCTCGGGAGTTAAGGCATGCTCCAGATCTCCTTTCCCAGGAGAACGGAACGCTATGGCACCCGAATCACCAGTCCCTGCACCTCATGGCCTGGTTGCTGAAGGCTTAGACTTCCAAGATTTCAACCTGTCCCAACAGGTAAGATATTCTTCAGGCTTCTAGGAAACTTTCCACAAGATGATCTTATGCTTTCAAGTGGAAATGTTTTACTATATGGTGCTCCAAGAAGGGATTAAACCCCCTGGTCATTCCCTTAGAATCGATACTAGAGTATCTCCTTCACTTATCGAATTCTGGGTTAAAGACCAATTCGGTAAGAGTCCATCTTAGTGCAATTGCAGCTTATAAGCCTCTGAATGGACAATCAATTTCCTCTCATCCACTCCTATCAAGATTCATAAGAGGCCTTTTATTAACTAAGCATCCCATCAAGCCACCACCGGTGGCATGGGATCTAAATCTAGTTCTCGGGCAGCTCATGAAGCCGCCTTTTGAACTTCTGGCCACTACAGTCCTTAAGTTTTTGACCTGGAAGGTCATCTTCCTAATTGCAATTACCTCTGCCCATCGCATTAGTGAATTGCAGGCTCTAGTGACTGATCCTCCTTATGCTAGGTTTCATCATAAGGTTGTTCTTCGAACTCATCCACACTTTATGCCAAAGGTGGTTTCGCCTTTTCATTTAAATCAATCAATTTATCTTCCTGTATTTTTTCAGAGGCCTCACGCCTCTAATTCAGAAAAACCTTCATACTTTGGATTGTAAAAGGGCCTTAGCCTTTTACATACAAAGAACACAGCACCATAGAAAGTCCTCCCAACTTTTTATAGCTTTTGACCCTAGTCATTTGGGACTTCCAGTCTCCAAAAGAACTTTATCTAAATGGATTGCCCATTGTATATCCTTTGCTTATGAGAGTAAGGGTCTTCCCCTTCAGGACCATGTCACAGCTCATAATGTGAGAGCCATGGCAGCTTCCATGGCTAATCTCCAATCTGTGTCTATTGATGACATTTGTCGAGCAGCCACCTGGGCTTCGGTACACAACCCACTACTGCCTGGATAATGCCTCCCGTCGGGATGCCTTCTTTGGCCAAGCTGTTCTTCAAAATCTCTTTCAAACATAAACCAACTCATACCCACCAACCCTGGTGGAATGCCAGAGATCCATGGGAGGAAGGATTCCCACCTTCTAGGGTGGCACCTTCCTGGGGCTATCTCCCTGGCATCTTCAGCTAGGGAGTCCCCATATGTGAGGACTACATTCCTGCTTGTTCCTGGAGATAGCGTAGTTACTCACCTGTAACAGGTGATCTCCGGGAACAGCAGGAATTTAGTCCTCACAACCCACCCACCTCCCCTAGGAGTTGTCTCTCTATCTCATTGTCTCTTTCCTCTCTCCTTCTATCCTTTCACTCAGGTACAAAGTTAACTGAAGGACAGTTGGAAAGGCGGGAAGGCAGCGCGCATATGCTGAGGGATGCTCCCAAAAGCATTCCTATTGGACGCTGGGGAGCGTTCCCGCGCAGGCTCAGTCGGTACCGACGATACCTATATGTGAGGACTAAATTCCTGCTGTTCCCAGAGATCACCTGTTACAGGTGAGTAACTACGCTTTACAGCACTTAATCTAAAGAGCTGGACTAAATACAGGGGGTGGATCCAGGGGGAAGAGAAAGGGGAGGCTAACTCCTCTTTGGGAAAATGACATTTTTCCCCCGGAGATCCAGAATTCTAGGAGACTAAGAGGGAGAAAGGAGGGATCTGGAGAGTAGGACATCTAAGAAGGGAGGATGGCAGCATGAAGTCATTTGAAGAACTACAGGAAGAGGGAGGACAATGGGAGGTGGATCACTTACTTTATATGCAGATGAATTCCTTCTGTGGAAGCAAACCCTTACAGGAGTGCTTGAGACGTCCCGGAAGCAGAGTTTGAATGTGGAACTAATAAAGGATTAATGTCCCGATTATATAAGTTTAGAATGGAGGAGTTTAAACCCCACCTGAAATTTTGGGAAGCATGGGACCGTGACCTTGGGGACCCCCTTACAAATATACAATGGGAACAAATATACAAACAAACCAAAAAAAAGTCTAGATTTCTGCGAGCTTGCAGGAAAATGCGTATAAAGTGCTATATCGTGCCTATCTCACGCCATGTTGATTGAGCGGGATGGGGGGGCGGGAGACAAAAGTGTTGGAAAGGATGTGTGATGGAGGGGTCTTATTTCCATATGTGGTGGACATGTGAGAAAGTATGAAAGGTGTGGACATGGGCAGGAAATTTCTTTAAGGAGGTAAAAGGAGTGGGGCGGACACCCTCACCACAAGTATATGCTTCTGACTCTACCCCCAGGCAATGTTCCCTCTAATTTTCTGTAGGCTGTGTGCGCATAAAATATCAGCTGTGCAGCTTTTGAAGGAAAGTAAAATTTTTGTGCGCCACATAACGACACTCGGAGTTATATACTTTAAAATTTGACTACACGTCAGAATACAGTATGTACACCACATTGATTGCACTAGAAAATATTGTAGAACTTGTGAAAACCATAAATACACAACAACTTTTCAATTTTAAGAATGTCTGTGTTTTCTATCAGAATCAGAACCGTAATTTTTGTGCGCTCTGTTGTAAAGTATGTGCGCTCACTCGGTGAGGTGTGTGCGCGCGCACACGCGTACAGCTTAGAGGGAACAGTGCCCCCAGGCAATATGGAAGCTAACATGGTGCAGTGGGGGAGATAATTGTGGCTGGCAGTACGAGTGAAATTGGCTGAAGTGTGGAAGGATGCCTGGGTACCACAGGGAGAAGAGATTATACAGAAACTTGACTTGAGCGGATGAATGCTCTAACTGCTTATAAATACCAAAAAATGGATAGGCAAGCCCAAGTTTGGCGAGCATATCGGAGGTGGAAACAGAGGAGGAAATGGACACATAGACACAAAAAAACAGGGAATAGTAAATTAGTAGACTGGATATGAGAGGGTGGATGGAAACATTCTAGGAGTACAGTCCCAGTAGTAGGCCAAAAATGGAAGGGTATCAACAGCAGGCACGAGGGAAGAAGTAGATAGTAGAAAAACCTAACCAATAACCACAAATTAAGGGATTTACACATTCTCCAGGACCAAGCAGGAAGTCAGTCCTCACATATGGGTGTCATTGGCGCTGATGAAGCCCCAGCGGAGCATTTCCCCAGCTTTCTATGAAAGCCTTTGGGAATGCAGGCACGCATGCGCAGTTCCCTTCCCGCCTAAAGGTGCCATCTTACCTCATTCTCTTTTTTTTTTTCCGAGAAGCCCACCGGACGTGTGTCCTGTCATCCCGGATAAAAGTTGATTTTTTTTTGGCGATTCTCGCTGTTTTTTCTCCCGGTTCGATGCCTGTTCCCCTCCCGCCGGGTTCGGTACACCGGTATCGAGCCCGATTCTTCTTTTTCGGTTTTTGCCCTTCGTGGCTGGCGTTCGCGCCCTTTTTTGTTTTTTCCCTGGAAGGCCGGTCCTCTGACCTCGCGGGGACTCTCTTTTTTTTTTCCCCAATGGCTTCCAGCGGTTTCAAGAAGTGTGATCGGTGTAAGAAGTTGATGTCTCTCACCGACACACACGACTGCTGCCTTCGGTGCCTCGGTACTGATCACGACCCTAAGTCATGTGGACCATGTGGGAAGATGTCTTCCAAGGCACTCCAAAGTCGCCAGCAGCAGAAAGAAAGGCTTTTCTCGGACTCAGCCTCCGGCCGGGCCCAAACCTCGTCTGAGGCCTCGACATCTCGGGATTCAGATCCCGAGTGCCGTCGAAGCTCCTCAGACAGGGGTCCCCTGACCGGGAACGCAAGAGGAAGAAGCAGTTCGCGAGGGCGTCGGAGGAGGAGGTCCCTGGCTCCTCAAGGGCTAAGTCTAAGACCCCCGACCGTCGCCCCAGGCCCGTGGAACAAGAGAAGCCTGCCAAAGTTCCTCTCGTGGAGCCGGAGTCTGCTAGACACGTAAGCCCCGTAGTCCTCGAGGACTCTCCTCCCAGAGAGCCGACGTCAGGCCCGGTGCCGCCGGGGCCCGAGTCGGTGGCTGCTGCATCTCCCGAGCTGAGTCTCAGGATGACAGCCTTGGAGAGCAGACTGTCTGCCTTCATGGAGCAGCAGCAGGCACTGATGGCCAGCCTGTCTGGCGCATCTGCCCCGACCACCGGGACATCGACTTCGAAGTCGACCCGGGAGACCGAGCCGATACTCGAGTCCATCATGGCTCGAAGTCGACCTCGGTCGAGGTCTCCCTCGACCTCCCGCTCGGGACCGAGGGCGTCGACGCCGGTGCCTCCAGCGTCGGGGCGGGTGCTCCAGGGCCCCGCGGGGTCGGACCCTGACTCCTCGGCGGACGAGTCTGCCTGGGAGACGGAGGATGAGGATTCTCGATACGTTCAAGACTCGGTGCGTCCCGTCGGACTCACTGCAGTCTGAGCCCCGGAGTAGATCCCCTCCGGAGGATACTCGGTTCTCGGAGTTCGTCCGGGATATGGCCACTGCCTTGGCTATTCCGGCAGACCCTGAGGAAGAGCCTCGAGCTGAAGAACTCAAGGCCCTGCAGTATGACTCTCCTCCGAAGGAGGCCTTTACTGTCCCAGTTCCTCCGATGCTGGAACGGCTCCTCTTCTGGATGTGGGAGGCACCGGCCTCGACGCCAGTTTTAAGCAAGCGGGTGATTCGATCTATTGACTCAGAAAGAGCCCTGGCTTTCAAAAGGCACAGCTACCACACCATTCCATGGTTGTGGAATCAGCCATGCATCGTCTGAAGAGCCAGAAGATGCACTCCGCAGTGCCCCCCGGCAGGGAGGCCCGAAACCTCGATGGCATCGGTAGAAAGTGCTTCCAGGGCTCGATGCTTGCTTGCTTGCTGTGTCCAGTCTTAACAGCTGTACATGGGCATGTACTTGCGGGACCTGGCCAAGGAGTTGGCCGGATTCTCTGCTGGACTCTCCGGGGAACCCTTTTAGAGATTCAAGTCCTTGTCCTCGGGGATTCGGGACTGCTCGAAGTTCATGTCCCACGCCGCCTACGATGGCTTTGAGGCTTCGGCCCGAGTTGCGGCAGCCGGCATTGCGGCTCAACGCCAGGCATGGCTGCAGTCATCAGACCTCAAGCCATGGGTTCAGGACAAGTTGGTCGATGTCCCTTGCCGAGGTGAAAACCTTTTTGGCAAGCCCATGACCGAGAAGGCCGCCCAGCTCGAAACAGAGCACCTAACACGGACAAGGCTGTCTAGAAAGACCTCTGCCCCTTCTCATAAAAAGAAGGGCTCGGGTAAAAAGCCCTTTTACCCGAGGAAGGGCACTGCCTACAAACAGTGCCCTCAATATCAGGCTGCCCAAGCTGCACCCCAGGGTCAGCAAGCCAAGGGGCAGGGTAATGGGCCCCGTAGGCAGAGGATCCCCAAGCCTCCGGCCCCTGCTCCCACTCAGCAGGGTGGGGGTTTTTGACTCCTTGAACATAGCCTCTCCATCCCTGCTCTCCCAACCCTGCACAGGAGGTCGCCTCGCCCTCTTTGCCCACCAGTGGCCCCTCATCACCGGGGACAGTTGGGTGTTGGACATAGTCCACAGAGGCTATGCCCTGCATTTTCACCAACTGCCTCCTCCATACTTTCCAGGGGAGCCTCCAAGGCCTCCCCTGCACACAGACCTTCTCCTTCAAGAGCTTCAGGGTCTGTTGGTGGACAGGGCGTTGGGGCCTGTGCCTACCCACTTGCATGGCCACGGATTCTACTCCAGGTATTTTCTGGTACCCAAAAGAACTGGTGGCCTTCGACCCATTCTGGATCTCAGAAACCTCAACAAGTTCCTCGAGAAAGAAAAGTTCAAGGTGCTTACTCTTGGGACACTTCTGCCATACCTCCAGCAGGGAGATTGGCTATGCTCCTTAGATCTAAAGGATGCGTACACTCACATCCTCATTCATCCAGACCACAGAAAGTACCTCAGGTTCATTGTGGGGGGAAACCATTATCAGTACAGAGTACTGCCTTTTGGCCTCGCCCCCGCTCCCAGGGTCTTTACCAAATGCCTGGCAGTGGTGGTGGCCTACCTGAGAAATCAGGGAATCTTTGTCTTCCCCTATCTGGACGACTGGCTCATCAGGGGTCAGACGTGTCAGGAGGCCAGACAAGCCACCCTCAGAACTATTGCTCTTCTTCAAAGCCTGGGGTTTGTAATAAACTTCGCAAAGTCCACTTTGCTCCCCTCCCAGAACTTGGAGTTCATAGGAGCAAGGCTGGACTCCCTGCTCGCAAAGGCTTTCTTGCCAGCAGACAGAGCCCAAAGACTGAAACTTAGCAAACCAGTTTCTCAGCAAGTCACTGGTCTCCACCAGACTCTGCCTAAGGCTGCTTGGCCACATGGCTTCAACAGTGCATGTGACCCCCAATGCCAGGCTCCATATGAGGCCTGCACAGTGGTGCCTTCGGACTCAGTGGTCACAGGCCACAGGCAGCCTCAGATAGGATAAAGGTGTCCAGACAATTTCTGAACTCCCTCAACTGGTGGCTGCACCCACCCAATCTACTAAAGGGGGTGCCTTTTCAGATTCCTGGGTACACGGTGGTACTGACCACAGACGCCTCCCTGCAGGGCTGGGGAGCTCATTGTCTAGGCAAGTGCACCCAAGGCCTGTGGTCTCCTTGGGAAGCTGCACAGCAGATCAATCTTCTCGAACTCAGAGCTATTTGATTAGCACTCAAAGCTTTCTCTCCTGCCCTGGCTCATCAATCTGTCCTGGTTCAGACAGACAACCAAGTAGCCATGTTTTATGTGAACAAACAGGGCGGGACTGGGTCCAGAATCCTTTGTCGGGAGGCTCAGGACCTGTGTTCATTTGCCCTCAAGCACAACATGCTCCTCAAGGCTGTGTACCTTCCAGGCCAGGAAAATTACCTGGCCGACAGGTTAAGCAGAATTCTGCAGCCCCAATGTGGTAGGCTATGGCCTGCTATTATGAAAGGCCTGTAAGTTAGGCCTGGATCCTAACTCCCATTATAGCTAGAAAAGAACCAAAAATTTGTGAAAAATGAGAAAACTGTTTTAAAATGCTTAATAAGGTTTTATGAATTCATAAGTCTTTCATTATTCTCTTGTGTGTGAATGAAAAGAAATGTTTCAATACATGCATTCCTGGAGCTAGGGGATAACCTTGCAGTAGAGAAGTATCAAAATCAAGAACTGCACCATTGTTAGAACAATCCTAAGGGAGGGGGCTGGTTGCTAGGCCCCGGAGGGATTTCTAATTGGACAGGTGCAGGGAACGTGAAACCAATGAGAGGTTTGCATGTATCGAGCTAGAACCAATAGAAAGTTCTCATGTATCAAACTGAACAAGAGGTATAAATGGTTATGTCTCTGTAAAAACTTTTGCTCAGTTCCTTTTGAAGCTTTGACTGACTGGGCCTGTGCACAATAAACTGGCTTGGACCCTGTCAATTGACTCCTGGATTTATTCATTGATTGCACTTTACTACAACATATTCTTGGTGCGTTGGCTGGGAAGTGCGAGCAGTAAATGGTATTCAAGTGAGTAATCCACGAAATTCGCCTTGAGGTTTGGCGCGGTTGGAACTGTATCTGTCCGACCGCGGGGGAAACCTCAGGTGCCACCGGCCCCTTTGTGCCGGAGAGGGTTCCGCCTGCCTCAGCGGGCCATCGTGTCCAGCTGGCCAACACCTCCGACCCGGGGGAGTCCAGGTTCCAACTCAGGAGCTGGTGTGGTATCGGGGACCGGATCTGGTGAGTAGACATTTCTGTGATTTGATGGTCAGAAAGTACAGCCTGGGACAACGTCTTGCGTGCGCAGGACTGATTCGTTATATTTGCTATAGACTAACTGGTAAAATCTCGCTTGAGTGTGTGCGAGACAAGGGAGTTTGATCACCTCCCATAAGGGCGGTCCTAGTAAGCTCCGCGTAAGAGAAAGCGGAAACCGAAGCCATCGACCCTTCTTGTTAGAAATGGTCAGTTAGTCAGAAAAACCTGGGCACTTGAAAAATGATTTCTTGTTGAAATATGCTTGTTTGTGTGATTGAGAGGTCTTGAAATACAGACCGAGAGCGGACTCCTAAGTAGCGCAGTTCCTGGCCGTGCGACCCCGCCCAGGTCGCGAAAAGGAGCAAGCGAGTGGTGTTTGTCATCTCCCCCCCCCCCCCCCCCGTGTTCTGTGGGCTGTACGGACCCCTTACCTACAGCCATACTACCTATCCTTATTGTTCGTTGTCTTGTATGTCATTACGTGTACGTAGAGTATGTAGTGTACGTAGTTAGTAGAGTACGTAGTTAGTGTATGTAGTTACGTTTAGATTATGGGAGGGACGGAGTCCTCACAACCCTCCCTCCTCCCCTTGGAGTTGCAGTTGTACATATTTTTTTTTTTTTCATTTTTGTGTGCTGTTCTTAGCTATGTCATTTGACTGAGGTAAGATGGCACCTTTAGGTGGGAAGGGAACCGCGCATGCGTGCCTGCATTCCCAAAGGCTTTCATAGAAAGCTGGGGAAATGCTCCGCTGGGGCTTCATCAGCGCCGATGACACCCATATGTGAGGACTGATTCCTGCTGCTCCTGGAGAACACCTGTTACAGGTGAGTAACTACTCTTTCCAGGGAGGGGAGGGAGGGAAGGCAGAATGGGAGGGTTGATGGGAGTAAGCCATTATAAAAATAAAGCAGCATAACCAAGGCAGGATATGTACAATTTAAAGTTGTTATGGCAAAACCACATTAAAAATAGTATAACTACTGTGTAAGGTTACATGTTATTGAAAATGTTACTGTATATAGTGTGAATTAGTGAATGTAACAGAATAGCCTATGTTGCCGTACAATATAAATAAAAGAAAAATGTGCGTGAACAGTATAAAAACTTCACCCGTATGTCACCTACAGAATTTGAAAACTTATTAAATATGGTGGACACAGAATTGCAAAAAAGTAAACATTTTTGAACCCCCATTTCAATTAGAGAACTGTAACTCTACAGTTCTTAGCCACTGGTGATTCATACACCAGCCTTCAGTATCTATCCAGAATATCCAGTCTACTGGAAGAATAATTCCAGAGGTTTGTGCAGCACTTATTGACGAATTAAAAGGAAATGTTAAGGTAAGTATACAAATATTTCCTTAATATTTTATCTCTACTTAGCTGAATTATAACTACTTCATTATAAAATCAAACCTCATACATAATTGTATAAATCATCAGAAAATTTGGATGCTTGAAGAGATGGAGTGTAAGTGGAATGGTGTGGAGACTAAGTGGAAGTGGACTGTTGTAGAGGGGGTTCCAAGAGTAGTATATATGACAATACATGAGAAGACTGATGTGAAGATTGTTGCAGTGGTTGCATCTGTGGATATGGGCTTAGGTAAGATGGCACTTGCATTGTATGACCTGGTCGTTGTTGACTGAACCAATAGTTTTGTTGCTGGAAATCATAAAAACTGCTGTCTGCCAACCCTGCCTGGAGGCGTTATGTACGTATGTGTTGTTGTATGCCGTGTTTGTGTGGCTTAAACAGTTTATAAAAAAAAAAACTGCTTTCCTTATCGTCCCTCCAGTTCAGTCCCTCACCTCTGGGTAGTGCACCTTCTTCTGCAGCATGGAGACTGGGCATGTCAGAATCGTGACATCACTGGATGTATCCTGCTGGCCTCTCCCACCAGCCCCCAGTGTGCCCAGTCTCCATGCAGCAGGAGGACATAGTGAGCTTAGGTGCTGGGCTCACTAGAGGGACACATAAGGAGCATTTTGATTTAGATAGAAAGTTTTTAGGGGCTATTTATCTTAAGCTTAAATCTGAATCCAAAATAAAATTATTTAAAGTTGTAAAAAAAAAAAAAAAGAAAAGATTAAAGGGACAGTAAGGGGAACGGGTCTAAAGTGGAAGGATTGCTTCTCTCTCTCTCTCTCTCTCTCTCTCTCTCTCTCTCTCTCTCTCTCCTCTGCCTATCCCCTCGATCTGGCTGACCCTCCCCTCCCCTCCTGATGTGTACGAGGAGGGAGTTGGGCAGCTTCTGTGGAGAGCTCCTATCAGCCTGCTTATGCAACGGCGATTCTGTTGGAGCCGGCGTTCACTTCCTCTCAGCTGCAGCTGCTCGATGTAACTTTCGTCGCAGCTGCACTGATTGCAGGACAGTCTGTTTTTTGTTTTGTTTTTTCAGCGTAGGAAAAGCAGAGGAGTTTCTAGCTGCCGGGCACTGAGGTGAGTGCTCCAAGAGATTCACTTAGTTTGGGGCAGTCATGCGCCTAAGAAGCATCGGCAGCATTGTCTTCGGCGGGAAGCTGAGCTGCTGTACCTCAAGACTGTTTCTTCCCACGTTTTTTGCATCGGAGGCATTTTTGTTTTAAAAAGACTCCAGGTTGCCTTAAATTTATTCACAGGCATCTGCGAAATTGGGGTGCTTTGAGTCTTTTGTGTGAGAGGCACGTTTTAATGGCTTAATTACATAGGACGGTTGCTTATGGTGTTAGGAGCTGTCATCTTTACTTTATTGGAGTTAATTTTCATTTTAGGTCGGTTGCTTATGGTGGTATAAAAAAAAAGAGGAGTTTAGTTTATTTTTATTTCAGGGCTGCCTCTCTATTTTTATCTTGAGTTGCAGTATCTGTTCTCTGATGCCTTCGTGCCCACAGTGTTTAGTGTGTGGGCTGCGTAGAGGCTCAGTATCAGACGCGGGGGTCTGTCAAGGCTGCACAGCTGAATCATCCAACATGGAGCAGGAGATTCACGATAAAGCTGGTGAAGGAGTTCAAGGTCCATCTAGTGCGGTAGAGGGTGTCTCTTCCCTACAGTCTCCATCCACGCCCCTTCTTGATAGCCTGGCGGAGGCGGATAGTTCGGTGCCTACTGTGTTGGCAGGGGCAGCCCTTGGGGGATTTTCCCCGGATTTTGTACTGGTAATGCATCAGGCTTATTGCTTGCGGCAGCAGGTGGCGATTACAGATCCCTCGGGGCCATCTTGGATAAGGTTGGAAGTGGCTTAAGGGCCGCTGGAGGATCAGCCTTTGGGTTTAGACTGGCTGGAAGGGGAGGACTTTGACCTGGTTTGGAAGAGCTTGAGGAGGGTGAGATACAGGAGCCTGAGGATCAGGCGAGGATTTTATAAGAGTTTTTAGAAGAGAGGAGCCCATGCCGCTCATTATGGAGTCGCTCCAGGCTATCAACCTGTCTTCAGTTCAACCAGCGGAGGAAGAGGGGCTTGAAGATCCCATCATTCAGGTGGTGCGCAATACTCAGGCGGTCTTTCCTGTTCACCGAGTAGTTAAACAGATGATTCAGAATGAATGGGATTTGCCAGAGGCTGGATTGCGGGGTGTAAGGTCTATGAATCGTCTTTACCCCTTGGCTGATTTAGAGAGGGAGATGTTTCGTTCTCCACGCGTAGATGCAGTGGTATCTGCGGTCACAAAGAAGACAACTATCCCGGTAGAAGGCAGTGCGGCCCTGAAAGATGCGCATGACAGAAAGGTGTAAATTTTATTAAAACGTGCTTTTGAAGTTAATGCTCTGGCACTGCAAGCCTCTATTTGCGGGGCTTGGGTTGTGAGGGCTTGTCTGAGGTGGTCTCCGCGCTTGCAGCAGCCAGGCGCAGGAGCGCTTAACGGATGAAACATGGCTTGAGTCAGGTTCGGCGTATTTAGCAGATGTCCATTATGATCTAATCAGAGCCTTGGCAAATAGTATGGCTTCTCTAGTAGCTGCATGCCGTTATCTTTGGTTGAGAAAGTGGGCGGCAGATACTTCCAAATCACAGCTCAGTAAGCTTCCGTTTAAGGGGAAGTTGTTGTTTGGAGAGGATTTGGACAAGCTAGTCAAAGATTTGAGGGAATCCAAAGGACGACGCCTGCCGGAAGATAGGCCTAAGCAGGGTCATGCTCAGTCAAGGCCCCGAGGTCAGTTTGAGATTTCAGGCGTTTTTGGACCTCTCAGTTGGGAGGTTTTCAAAGAGGAAGATTTCCCACGCATGGTCAAAGTTTTCAGGGATTTCGAGGAGCGAGCAGGGGCTTTACTAGCCCCCCTTCCACGTCTTTTAGAAAACCCCCAATGAAGTGAGGCGGGCTCGGGCAGGGGTTCAGCCGATAAGGGGTCGACTTCGGGATTTTCTCCCTGCCTGGGTCCAGATAACATCCGATCAGTGGGTACTAGAGGTCATTCGCGAAGGTTATGCTCTCGAATTCACTTACCCGGTAACAGATTCTTTTGTGCGCTCTCCTTGCAGGGGGTGGGAGAAATCGATTGCAGTACAAGAGACGTACGTTCGTCTTCTATAATTAGGAGCAGTGTTGCTGGTGCCACGAGAATTATTCGGCGTCGGTCACTACTCCTATTTACGTCTTGGTACCCAAGAAAGACGGGGCTCTCCGTCCCATTCTAGACCTCAAGGGGATAAATCGCTGCTTGCGAGTACCACATTTTAGAATGGAAACCTTGCAATCAGTGATAGTGGCGGTTCGACAAGGAGAATTTTTAACATCTCTCGATCTTACCGAAGCGTATTTACATATTCCCATCAGACCAGCTCATCAAAGGTTCCTAAGGTTTGTGCTACCGTGTTCCAGTTTCAAATGTTGCCCTTCGGTTTGGCGATGGCTCCCCGCACCTTCACCAAGATTATGGTGGCGGCAGTGGTGGCCCTGCGGAAGGAAGGAATATTGGTTCATCCTTATCTCGACCACTGGTTGATACAGGCGAAATCCAGAGCTGAGAGTGTCAGAGTGACAGTGGTGCAGTTTCTGCAGTCTCGGTTGGGTAGTCGATGTGGCCAAGAGCCGTTTGATTCCATCGCAGGTTCTGGAGTACTTAGGAGTACAGTTCGACCCTCGTGTGGCAGCAGTGTTTCTGCCAGATCTGCGAGTCCAGGCTCTTTGCAGTTGGGTGCACAAGTTTTTAAAGACTCCAGCTCCGTCAGCCTGGGACTAGCTTCGCGTTCTGGAGATGATGGCGGCAACACTGGAAGTGGTACCTTGAGCCAGAGCACACATGCGTCCGTTGCAGAAGTCTCTACTTCGGCATTGGTTGCACCAGAACAATACCCTGAACAAGCGGCTTCCCTGTCCTTTGAAGGTCCGAAAAGCTCTTCAGTGGTGGCTTTGCCCAAGAAATGTGGGGGCAGGCATGCCTCTTGAGCAGTCGCAGTGGCTTCCAGTGTTGTCGGATGCCAGTCCCGCAGGTTGGGGAGCTCATTGCGAGGATCTATTCACACAAGGAACCTGGACCGAACAAGAGTCCAAGTAGTCGATCAACTGTCTAGATCTGCGGGCGGTGGCTCTAGCGCTAAGGGTGTTCGAATCCTCGTTGCGGGGTCGAGCAGTGCGAGTGCTCTCGGACAATGCCGCAGCAGTGGCTTACCTCAGTCAGCAAGGGGGCACAGGAAGCACAGCTATGGAAGAGAAAGCAGAAATGTTGTTTGCTTGGGTGGAGCCTCGGCTTCAGGCATTGTCCGTTCCCGCAATGTGTGCTGCCGACAATGTGACGGCGGATTTTCTCAGCAGAGTCTGAGTGGATGTCGGAGAATGGGAGCTTCATCGGGAAGTTTTTGCTCGGATAGTTGACAGATGGGGATCTCTGATTATGGATCTCATGACTACATTTCTTTCGGCCAAGACGAGTCTCTTTTACAGCAGAAGACGAGAAAGGATGTTGGAGGGTATCGATGCATTGATGCAACGATGGCCCACGCAAGGTCTGCTCTACGTCTTTCCCCCTTGGGCTCTCATAGGACGGGTGATTCAGCACATCGAATCTCATCAGAGGGGAGAGTAGTGTTGGTAGCACTGGATTGGCCACGATGCCCCTGGTATGCCGATCTGGTGCAGCTTCTAGACGGGGAACCTTGGCAGATTCCCACGACAGCGGATCTTCTGATGCAAGGGCCTCTACGAATGCCTCACGTGGATCGGTTCTCGCTTACAGCTTGGCCATTGAAAGGGCCAGGTTAAGGAAGAAAGGTTATTCTGGTGCAGTGATTGCTACCTTATTTCTGGCCAGAAAGAAGTCTACATCTCTAGCATATGTGTGCGTTTGGTGTTTTTTTGAGGACTGGTGCAAGCGCCATCAAGTCCGACCAACCATGGCTTCGGTCCCTGTAATTTTAAGTTTCTTGCAGAACGGCTTCAATAAGGGTTTGGCGACCAGTTCCTTAAGAGTTCAGCTGGCGGCTATTTCTTGTTGTCGAGGAAAGGTCCAGGGATTTGCATTGGGGTCGCATTCCGATGTGATATGTTTCCTGAAAGCTGTGGCCCATTTACGGCCCTCCCGAAGATTGATTTCTCCCCCGTGGGATCTCAACTTAGTCCTGGGAGTGCTGACGAGAGAACCTTTTGAGCTGTTGCACTTGGCTTCTCTCAAGGATTTGACTTTAAAAACTGTGTTTTTGATGGCTATTTGTTCTGCATGAAGAATTTCGGAGTTGCAGGCGTTATCTTGTCGAGAACCGTTTCTGTCCTCCTCTAGGGTAAAGGTTGTTGCACCCAGTTCAGTCGTTTCTGCCTAAGGTGGTTTTGCCATTTCATATGAATCAATCCGTCTCTCTGCCAGTATTAAGTGTGTCGGGAGAGGACGCGTCGGACCGTAGTTTGCGGCTGTTGGATATCAAAAGGGTCCTATGGTGATACTTGAAGGTTTCAGAATCCTTCCGCAAGTCTGAACGCTTATTCGTTCTCTTTGGAGGTCCGCGTAAAGGAAAAGCGGCGGCCAAAGCATCAATTTCCAGATGGGTCCGAGAAGCGATAGCGTCGGCGTATATTTTTTACTGGGGCATCTAGCGCCCGTAGGGTTACGGGCTCATTCTACCAGAGCGCAAGCGGCTTCATGGGTGGAACATATTTTGGTTCCGTTGGTGGAAATTTGTAGGGCAGCCACCTGGTCTTCTCTGCATACGTTCAGTAAGCCCTATTGCCTGGATGTTCAGGTGGCGAAGGATGCCTGTTTCAGGGCTGCAGTTTTTCAGTCCGGTTGGACAGGTCCCTCCCAATAGTTTACTGCTCTGTTACATCCCAGAGGTGAGGGACTGAACTGGAGGGATGATAAGGAAAGAGAAATTAGACTTGCCTGCTAATTGTTGTTCCTTGAACTCCAGTTCAGTCCCAATTCCTACCCGGGGATTTCTCAGTTATGGGGGGGGGGGGGGGATGTGACAGCATGGTGCTGGTGAAGGTCTGCCAGATATTATGGATCTCTGTATTCTTTCTGTTCTCTCTTCTCTGAGCTATTTTTTCTTAAGAGGGCAGAAGGAGTTAAACTCTTAGTTAATGGGGATTTAGTACAGTTGTTATGTTACTTGGTTGAAGTTAATACTATAGCTACTTATTTGTTGCTCCTTTGAGTCTGCTTTGTCAATAGTCACTGGGGGCTGGTGGGAGAAACCAGCAGGATACATCCAGTGATGTCACGATTCTGACATGCCCATTCTCCATGCTGCAGGAGGAGGTGCACTACCCAGAAGTGAGGGACTGAACTGAAGTTCAAGGAACAACGATAAGCAGATAAGTCTAATATCTCCAGGAACAAGCAGGAATGAGTCTTCACATATGGGTACGTCGGTACCGACGGAGCCTGCACGGGGATGCTGCCCAGCTTCCAATCAGAAAGCTTTTGGCAGCCTCCCTCGCGCCTGCGCGCTGAGTTCCCGCCCTCTCCAGAGCCTCTCTTCAGTTTTCGTTTTTCCGCGGAGCCGGCAGGACGTCCTCCTGTCACCGCAGAAACTTACTTATTTACTTACTTTAATACTTTAGTTTTTTTCTTTTCTTGTGGTCGCGGCTGTATTTCCCGCTCCCACCAGTACCGCTGGTGGATTTTTGACTTAATTCTGAGAAACTTTTTCTTCAGTTTTTGCCTTAACTTGTTGGGCCTACCAGGCCTCTTCATTATGGAGCCTTCTTTTCCTAAGAAGTGCCTTCGGTTTGGAAACACCTGTTTCTTTTTAGATACCAATGCTTGGTGTCTCAACTGTGTGGGTCCTGACCCTTTTTCCCCTGGCAAGTCGGGGGATATTTCTGTGAAGAAACCTTCAACTTTTAGAATTTCCCTCGATACCGTTTTTTCCTCGGCAGTGAGGGTACCAGGTTTCTCTACTTCACAGCATCAGGTAACCCAAAAACAGTCTGTTAAGACTAGTCAATGTTTGAGTGGTATGTCCCATGCCCAGCATGGTGACGGCTCCGGCCTTACCCTCAAGAATCCATTGGCATTACCCCTGCGGGAGTCTATGGGCTCCAAAGCGTTAAAGGGGTTTCAGGTTGTTCCTGGGGCTCACCCCTCACAGAACATACCTGAGCCATGCGCGGAGGTGGTATCCGCTTCGAGCGGTACCGAGCCTCTGGCATCGGCACCGGTGTCGAGTAGCCTACTCTTCACCAAGGATTGTCATCGGGCATCCTCGGTACCTTCGGGCCCGATCGATTCGCACCGCATTGACTTCCTTCAACCTCAGCCATGCTCCGGGCCGGTACCGGCATCGATCGGTTCCGATACCCTGGCATCGGCATCGAGGTGGACCACCTTTCCCTTTGAAAAAGGTGTTCATCGGGTATCCTCGGTACTGTCGGTATCGGTTGATGTGACCCAGTCTGCCTTAGGGGTATCGGCATCGCCGATACTGCCATGGGCATCGGCGCCTTCGCGACACGCATCGATAGTATCACTTACTTCGATGCCGAGTCTTGAGTCCATATCTAGTCTCGATGACTCCGTACCGACGTGCCCTGGAACCGACTCGGATCGATTCCAGATTGGCAGTTTCAAAGATCAGAGTCATAACTCTCTCATGATCTCGCTACCACTGCAGCAGTTCCCGATGGCTGCTTCATCTGCTACTCCTGTATCAGTATCCATGCCTCTTCTGGCACCCATGCCTACTTTAGAACCGATACCTGGCATTGGTGTAGTCCCCTGTGCCTCCTCTGGAGCCCCGGCTTTTTCTTTAGCCGGGCCAGGGATGGTTCCCATAGATCAGTCTTTTCAGGCTTTTCTACGGGACATGGCAACCTTTCTCAATATATCTATCCCTGGTAGTGGTCCTACTCAGGGCTCACAGGCACAGATGGAAAATATACAATTTCCTTTACATCCTGCTCTGCAGGATCTCCTTCTCAGGGTCTGGAAATCACCCTTACGACTTCCTCCAGTTTCTACAAACATTGAGGTTCGGTACCGGGTGCCACCCTCTCCAGGGTTCCAGAAGCCTCAACTTTCTCATCGTTCCCTTGTAGTGGAATCGGCTCTGAGAAAAGTTAAGAGCAAGAAGAAGCATTCTTCTTATCCACTGGGTCGTTCTTCAAGAACACTCGATGCTTTTGGTCGTCAAGCCTTCCAAAACTCTATGTTGGCCTCCAGAGTTCTCTCATATATTTTTCACATGAGTCTAACACTCCAGGAAGTCACAGAGAAATTGTCTCTTTTGACCCCTTTTTTACCAGAGCCCAAGACTACTGATTATTCCTTACTCATCAGTCACAGCCGGAATATATCTTGGTTCCTGTCTCGTGCTTCTATAGACTCTTTTGAGTCTGTTAACAGAACCTCTGCTATTGCCATAGCAGCACGTCGCAGAGCCTGGCTTGAAGCTTCAGACTTGAGTAAATGGGCACAAACTAAACTGGCTCATTCTCCTTGTACAGGAGAGGGTCTCTTCAATAAGGAGGCTTTAAGTCAGGTTGCTCAATGCTTCACTAACTCTCCTTCCACTAAGGACCTTTCTAAGCCACCTCCTTCTTCGAGAGGTAGGAAATGTCCTACCAAACCTTCTTTCCCTAAGAGAAGAAAGTTTCATTCCTCTCCTGCCCATCATTCGGCTGTACCTAAACAGGAGACACCTCAGCCTAGTCTGAACTCCTCCAGCTCTAACCAGTCTCAGCATTCCCAGCAACCATAGGAGCTGGGACTTATATTCTATACTTTCCTTCTAATTCATTAGAAGTTTATACATTGTTTCTTTCAGGGTACTACCTTGTGAAACATTTTATGTTCAGGGACTGCTAACTTCTCCTCTTCTTATCCTCTAGAAGAGCAGTTGCACCTATCCCATGATGGTTTTATCCCAATTGAACATTCTTCCTTCTGTTGACTTACCCTATGGGTATGTCACCCTCTAATTACTTGCTCTACCCTCTCCAATGGGGTTTTTTCCCTAACGGAGGGGTACCATACTAAAAAGTTTTTACCAAGCTTATTCCACAGACAGGGAGAAGTTATATCTCCTCCCTCCTTATCTGTTTTTCTTTATGGGGCACAGGGCAATCTTTCTGCTGATTCTATCAGCTGCTGTGCCTGCAGGAGTTACAGTGATTGTATTACTGGTACTTTTGCCAAGTTCCAGTCTTTTGTTCAATTTCTGTCTAGCCTTAGTAGTGTTTCCAAGCTATTCGTTAGCTACCTTGGATCCTCCTACACCCTTAGGCTTTCTCACATTATTCTATCCATCTCCTCTCCTAGGATATGGTAACACACCTGACTTCAGTCAGTTCATCTCTCCTGCACAATGCTCTCTACAATCTTCAGAGCAGCTTTCTACTATGAGGGCCTGCTATAGAGCATTGACCTTGTCTCTGAACCTTCGCTATTAGTAGGAAAAAGCTTGTTCACCCTTCCCATGCCTGTGAAGGTTCTCCACACTCTTTAACCTGGGGTGTTAGCACGAGATATATTCTTCTGCGTGAAGATCCAAGGCGGACATTCATGCTTGGTACCTCTGGGTCCCTCTAATAGGTCCCTCTGGTATCTTCCCCTACATTTTGCACCTCTGCCGTGTCAGTGCTCGGTGGAACTCCCGCCTTGTTCCTTACAGATTCATCTTCTAATCTGTTCTCACGCAATCATCACGGTTATTTTGTTGGATTGCCTTCCTGCATCCCTCAATTCATAGAAATAGATTCTCTCTACATATCCCAAGTGGCTTTACCCTCTGGTAGTATGCAGAATTTTTTTCTTTTTTATTTCCCATGTCACAATCATGGGGCTGGGTGCTAGACATGTTCTTCATCCTGTCATCTTGTATGTAGCATCTCTATATATGTCTACATACCTATATCATTTCTCTGGTGGTGCAATCCCATGCCCCACAAAGATATCTATAATTACGTATTTCATATCTATATTATATATATATATATTGAAATATCTCTCCACCCATGTCCCGATTTCTGCATCTGGACATATCGATTCAGGTTTAGATCCCCCCACATAGATATATATAAA
Source organism: Ichthyophis bannanicus (assembly GCA_033557465.1). Lineage (NCBI taxonomy): Eukaryota > Metazoa > Chordata > Amphibia > Gymnophiona > Ichthyophiidae > Ichthyophis > Ichthyophis bannanicus. The sequence continues at coordinate 618,718,148 of CM066036.1, forward strand.
CATCTGTATATATATGTGTCTCTTGGGCGGTTTCTTAAGGGTTCATATCTCTATACTCTCACCCTTACTGTCTATACTAAATGTTACCTCCTAAAGGATTTAGACAGTCCATCGCCCTATTTCGCATACCATATTACCATGCAGAAACTGTTAGACACCACTACCATTGTGGTGCTAACTTCTCTAATTTTTCTTAAACCCTTGAAGCATCAAGCTTCAATATTTTTTTCCTATTTCTCGACAGTTAGGAAAAACGGTGTACATCTTTATCTTTGAGTACACAGCTCTTTTCCTTGGGAATAGGGATTTTTTTCCACTTCCCTCTCCCCGTCAGGACTGGGCTAGTTCTCCAACTCCGTCAGTCTTCTTCCTTAGTCCTCCCTGTTAATAACATTATGACTAAAGGAGTTTTTCAGCTTTTTCTCATAAAGCTCTCCATTGAAGACATGACGTCTCATCCTACCCAGTTGACACCTGGATCGTCTACTACCTCCAGGTCTGGACCTTCATCCTCACTGCTGGGAGGTCCCTTCAAGATTCCGCCACTGCTTCTCCAGCAGACTACATCAGGCGTTCTACTTCCTACAGTGCAGTAGGTAAGTGACATATCTAATGGTACGTTACATGTGTTTCATGTGCCTCCTCATATACACCAAGGACTCCTACAATCTGTACGGCCCTCTAGTCCTTGGCTATGCTGTTCTTCCTCACAGCTCCTTTATTGTCAACTCCTACCCTCCATCCCACATTGGATGCCAGGGATTTCTGGAAACAAAATGCACCCCTGGTCCAGGCTGCTGCATTTTTATGGGATCTCCCCCTGGCATCCCCAGCTAGGGAGTCCCCATATGTGAAGACTCATTCCTGCTTGTTCCTGGAGATAGCACAGTTACTTACCTGTAACAGGTGATCTCTGGGAACAGCAGGAATTAGTCTTCACAACCCTCCCACCTCCCCTAGGAGTTGCATCTCTTATCTTCTTCTCCTTTCTCTCCTCGCCTTTGTCTCAGCTTTGAAACTCAACTGAAGAGAGGCTCTGGAGAGGGCGGGAACTCAGCGCGCAGGCGCGAGGGAGGCTGCCAAAAGCTTTCTGATTGGAAGCTGGGCAGCATCCCCGTGCAGGCTCCGTCGGTACCGACGTACCCATATGTGAAGACTAATTCCTGCTGTTCCCAGAGATCACCTGTTACAGGTAAGTAACTGTGCTTTCTCTGTCTGCTTTAACTATGATGTTGGGCTAACAGGGGCTATACATTTCAAGCAAAGGTAGGAGTTTGTGGCTTTTTAAATCACAGCACTCTGCCTGGGAGCTCTTAAAAGGGTTTTAGTACATTCTTAAAACAAAGTTACATTCTTTTTGGTGCTTTAGTTTAAAAGGGGAAATGTTTTTTTTAGTGGGGTAGGTTTAAAACTCTGCTTTAGTATCTTTCTCAGCTCTTTGAAGCTACTGACACCTCATAAGGAGTTAGTTCCCTCTGTACCCCCCCAACTCCCACCCACCCCTAGTGAGCAGTCTTGTTTTATAGGGGACCTTCCCAATTAACTACACGTAGGGACTTGTAACAGCACATTTTGAACATATTTAAAGAGATTTAACTGCTTTTTCTCTGAAAGAACAGCTGGGAAACCAGCTGATACTTTGGTAGGTCTCTCTCTTTTGCTTTAACAGATACCTACGCTCCACAGACTGAACAATGGCTGGGAAAAATCGTATTGCCAAAGCTGTTACCCCCATTACAGCTTCTGCATCTGTCCAGACAGAGGTCCCAGTGCCTGATGAAGGACCATTTCCATGTGCAGGATGCCTGCAGGCAGAAGGAAACAAGTTGAGGAACTCTGAGAGGAGGTGGCGAAGCTGAGGAGCATTCAAGAGAGTGAGAAGTACATTGATGAGATGCTTCCTGCAACATCCAAGCTGTCCAGTAGAGGAGAAGATGAGTCTACAGAATGACAAAGATTGGACACAAGTCACCAGGTCCTGCAGAATCACCAATCCAACTTCTCCAGCCCTTGAATTGAAGAACCATTATGCAGCCCTGGAAGTGGAGGAGGTGAAAGCATCCCTGGAAAGGGAAGAACCAGAGCTGGAACATCCCAAAGTTGCAGAATCAGTGATCACAAGGATGCAAAGAGTAGTGATGGTTGGTGACCCTCTTCTGAGGGGTCTGAGGTGTCCATCTGCTGACCAGACTTGATATCCAGAGAGGTATGCTGTCTGTCAGGTGCCAAAATCCGAGATGTTACAGAGTTTGTCGAGACTCATCAAGCCCACTGACTATTACCCAATTTTCTAATCCATGTCAACACAAATGATACTGCCAGGTATCCCTCTGAGCATATCAAAAGTGACTTCTTGGCTCTGGGACAGAGGGTGAAGCAGATAAGGGCGCAGGTGGTGTTCTCTTCAATCTTCCCTGTTGAGGGTAAAGGCCAAGGCAGAGAAGTTTGCATCCTGTAGTTAAATGTGTGGATGGTGTCATCGAGAGCGTGTTGGGTTCCTGGACCATGGGAGGCTGTTCCAAGGGTTGCAGAGCAGAGATGGCTTCCATCTGTCCAAGAAAGGTCGACATGTCTTCAGTAGCAGACTGGCTAATCTACTGAAGAGGGCTTTAAACTTGATTAGTTGTGGATAGGTGATGAAAGCCCCCAGGTAAGTGAAACATTAAATACCTTTATGGAAATGGATAAAAGGGGCAACATTTGGAAAGCAGTGTGTATAAATGCCCGCAGCATGGGAAACAAGATCCCAGATGTTGAAGCTTTAATGGGAGAGGCTGACTTGGGTTTAATGGCAGTTACAGAAACATGGTTCACAGAAAACCATGAGTGGGATGTAATTATACCAGGCTATACTTTATTCAGAAAGAAGGACAGGGTAGGAAGAAGGGGAGGAGTGGCACTATATGTAAAAAAATAATATTAAAGCTCTGGAACTACAGAGCTTAAAAGGGAGAGAGGAGGCACTGTGAGTTAAACTAGAAAGAGGGAAAGAGAAATCTGTTTGTATTGGTGTGATATACAGACCTCCCTCACAAGAGGAAGAGGTGGACAGAGTTAACTGAAAACATACGCAGCATTGCTAGGAAAGGGGAAGTGCTACTGATAGGGGATTTCAATATGGCAGATGTTTGGCACATTCCAGGTGTAGTACCATCTAGAAGTAAGGAGATCCTAGACTCTCTACTACTACTACTACTACTACTACTGAACATTTGTATAGTGCTACAAGTCGTACGCAGCGCTGCACAGACAAGTAAGAGACAGTCCCTGCTCATCAGAGCTTACAATCTAGTCAAGACAAACACAGAAGGTGTAGGCAGGGATAAAGCAAGGGAAGGAAAAGGAGATCAGGAGAGTCAAGATCCAAAAGCAGCAGCGAAGAGGTGAGTTTTCAGCCTAGATTTGGGAGAACTATTCAAGCAACTGGTAACAGAACCCACACGTGAAGGGGCCATACTGGACTTGGTACTTACAAATGGTGAAAGTGTTTCTGGTGTTATAGTGGGAGATCATTTTGCATCCAGTGATCACCAGATAGTGTGGTTCAATTTTAGGACTAGGGCTGCTAAATGCATTCCAAAGCGAGGGTCTTAGACTTTAGGAAAACTAACTTTGCCAGGATGGGCCAATACCTCAGGGAGTCTTTAGCGTGATGGGAACAGCTGGGGGATATAGAAAAACAGTGGGCAAAACTGAAAGGGGATATTTTAAGGGCAACCACCATCCTTTTTGTTAAAATGGTAAATAAAGGTAAAAGGAAAAGGAGACTGCTATGGTTTTTGAAAAAAGTAGCTGAAAAAGAGGGAGGCCTTCATAAAATACAAGAGATCATGGAGAGAGGAAGACAGGCATCTATAGTTAGAAAAACGTAGAGAAGGTAGCAAAGTAGTCAGGAAAGCAAAGATTCAAAAAGAGGAGGAAATAGCCAACGCAGTAAAATGGAGGGATAAGACATTTTTCTGATACGTTAGTGAGAAGAGGGAAGGCAAAAGTAGTATTGTCAGACTCAAGGGTGAAGGGGAGGAATATGTAGAGGTTGATGAGGATAAAGCAGAATTGCTTAACAAATGTCTGTTTTGTGTTCACAGATGAAGAATCAGGAGCAGGACCTCAGAAAACACCCACAGACAGGAACAGAAGCGAGGGGCATCTTGAACAATTTTCAGAAGACTGTTTGTGAGAAACTAGCTCAACTTAAAGTAAACAAAGCGATGGGACCGGATGGGATAAACCCTAGAATACTGAGGGAACTTGGGGATATTCAGGCAGCTCCACTGACTGACCCTTTCAATGCCTCGTTAGTCAGATGTGGTTCCAAAGGACTGGAGAGAGCACATGTGGTCCCTTTATACAAAAGCAGAAATAAGGATGTGGTTGAAAACCACAAGCCGGTTAGTTTTACTTTTGGTGGTAAGTAAATTATTGGAAGCGCTGCTGAAAGAGAAAATAATGAGTTTTCTGGAGTCTAGCGGATTATAGGATCCGAGGCAGCATGGATTCAGCAGAGGCAGGTCTTGTTAGACAAATCTGTTTGATTTCTTTGACTGGGTGACCAGGGTGTTGGACCGAGGGAGATGTGATGTATTTAGATTTCAGTAAAGCCTTTGACACCATTCCTTCCAGGCGACTTATAAACAAACTGAGCACCCTAGGGATGGACCCTAAAGTTTACTGCTTGGGTTAGAAATTGGTTGAGTGGGAGGCGACAAAGGGTGCAGGTAAATGGAGCTCACTCTGAGGAGAAGGAGTTTACCAGTGGTGTGCCCCAGGAATCTGTCCTTGGTCCGATTTTCTTTTTACATCTTTGTTAGTGGTATAGTGGAAGGGCTGTCTGGTAAGGTTTGCCTCTTTGTGGATGATACCAAAATCTGCAAAGAGTAGACACCCAGGAAGGTGTAGATAACATGAGGAGGGATCTAGCTAAGCTTGAAGAATGGTCTAGAATTTGGCAGCTGAGATTTAATGTTAAAAAATGCAAGGTCATGTATTTAGGCTGCAGCAATCCAAGGGAGCAATATAGTATAGGAGGTGAAGTACTTTTGTCCACTAAAGAAGAATGGGGCTTAGGTGTGATTGTGTCTGATCTTAAAGTAGCTAAACAAGTAGAAAAGGCGACAGCAAAAGCTAGAAAGATGCTTGGGTGCATAGGGAGAGGAATGGCCAGCAGAAGAGAGGAGCAATAGTGCCTCTATATAAGTCTTTAGTGCGACCTCATTTGGAGTAATGTGTGCAATTATGGATACCGCACCTTCAAAAGGATATAAACAGGCTAGAGTCCATACAGAGGGTGGCTACTAAAATGGTTAGTGGTCTTCATTATAAAGCATATGAGGACAGACTTAAGAATCTTAATATGTATACCTTAGAGGAAGGGCGGGATAGAGGTGATATGATTGAGATGTTTAAATACCTCCATGGCATAAATGCACAGGAGGAGATCCTCTTTCGACTGAAGAAAAGCTCTGCTATGAGGGGACATGGGATGAGGGTGAAAGGGAATAGATTCAGGAGTGATATGCGGAAATATTTCTTTATGAAAAGAGTGGTGGATCTGTGGAATAGTCTCCCAGTGGAGGTGGTAGAGATGAGGACAGTATCTGAATTCAAAGAAGCATGGGACAAAGGAAAAAAGGGGAATGTTGCAGTGATTGATATGGAAGGACAGACTAGATAGGCCATGTGGTCTTTTTCTGTTATGTTTCTATTTTTCTATATAGCATGCTGAACACTTTTCCTAGTTTGCGGTGAGTACTAATTAATTTAGGTTGCTATAAAGACAAAGAATGATTTTATCTGATTGACAGAGGAAGAGGTTTCTAACTTATTTGCAGCAGTTTTTATAATCCCCGTAGTATCTTTGTTTGGTTCTGGGAGTTTTTGGTGCTATAAATTCAGCTGAATATGGCCAATCTGCACTGTCTTCATTGTCTTGTTCCTCGTGTTATCTTTCGCGTTAATTATGTTCTTCACCTTATTCCTGAAAATTAATAATTAAATTAATAAATAAATCTATGCTAAGAATGACTTATTTTTGTTTTTCCACCTTCCTACTACTTCTCATGGCCAGTAGGGGAAATAAGCAAGATATTCAAAGACATCTGGCACTTCCCTCACTGTGTTGGAGTTATGGATGGGAAATGTTATTACAGGCACTAATGAATGGTAGTACTGAGCTTTACAATTACAAAGTACAATTTAGCATTATTTGCATTAGTTGATGGAGATTACAACATCTTATTTCCTTACCGTTCCTCTAGTTTAGTCCTCCACCTCTGGGTTGTGAACCTCCTCCTGCAGCATGGAGACTGGGCATGTCAAACTCGTGACATCACTGGATATAACATGCTGGAATTTCCCATCAGCCCCAGTGTGTCCAGTCTCCATGCAGTAGGAGGACGTAGTGAGGCTAGGTGCTGGGCTCACTAGAGAAACGAATAAGGAACAACTTAGCTAGATTTTTAGGTCCTTAATTTTCTGGGTTTCAATCAATTTTGGTTTGTCCCTTTAAATGTATTTGTTTTAGGGGGTATCTCTTTTTTTTTTTTTTTTTTTTTAAAAGGGGGCTGATCGGGTCAAGTCTTCCTGCCGCACCAAGATGTTTATATTTCATTTACAGGATTTCTCTCCCTAGACGGCGCTGGAGAGATCTCCTGAAGCAGCCCACCAGCCCCTCACTCTCCTAAGGTGTGACGGCCCGACGCTCTGAATCCTAGTGGGAGCGTGGTCGGATGCAGCAGCAGTTGCAGAGGAGGCTCTCGCTGCGGACGTTACTCCTAGCGCGGAGCGACGTCGCAGCTTGAAGGGCCCTGGTCTCTGGCAGTAAGGCTTCTGTTCTTGGCGGCGTTGCCGAAGTCTGGGGGTGTTTTTTGAGCCAGAGGGCCTCTTCAAGATTACACGCCAAAACCCGTTCTTTCAAATGCTGCAGACATTTTAAAGTAGCGGTTTTCACCGCGTGGCTGCTTGGTGCGGCGGCAGGGGTTGCAAGGCGCTGCGAGGGGTAATTAGCTCAGCTTCCCCTTTTTTTCTTTAGTTCTTTGGTTTGCTTTACTCCTTTAGTTCTGTTTCTTGTTTTAAAAAATGAATAAATAAATAAATAGGTAATTAGGTAAAATAAAGAAACTGGGGTTTAGTTTCAGGGGGTCCTCATTCTCCCGGGCGTTTGCAGGTGGAAGGAGAGTGGAAAAGACTCAGTGATGGTTGGTTTTCCCTGTTGGTTTCATTAGTTTAAAAAAAAATAGATAAATAAAACTTGTCTGGACTGAGTGGCATGCCATATTTCCTGGGCAGGCCTCTTTGGCACGTCAGCACATGTCAGCGTGCCCACAGTGCTTGGTTTGTGGAACCCACAGAGGCATGGTGGCAGACACCAGCATCTGTAGGGGCTGTGCTGCTGTTTCTGCCAGTATGGAGCAGCAGATGGAGAGCACAGCTGTCCCAGCTTCCCTGGGGTCCATGGCGGGAGTGGAGGGCGAACCATGGGGGCCTACCCCGTCGGTGTCCGACCCGGAAGCTTCAGCAGCATTCCCTACTGCGTTCTCGGGTACAGGGACAGGTTCGCAGCTGGGAGATTTTTGTCTTGACTTTGTCCTGTTAATGCATCAGGCATTTTGTTTAAGGCGTCAGGGTAAGTTGCCTGATCCCATGTTGCTTGGCCACTCCGCAGTCTAGGAGGGCGGATGGGGGAGGTCTTTCCCCGAGACCGCCGAAGAGGTCTTGCCCACCGGATCAACCCTTTTCCGAGCTGGGGTGGCAGGAGGTGGAGGACACAGACCTGGAGCTTGATGCAGATATGGAAGAGTTGGAAGAAGGGGAAATCTCTGAATCTGAGGATCAGGCGAAAATCATTCGGGTGTTCCGAAGGGACGAACTAACTACACTAATTACGGAATCCCTCCAGATGCTATAGCTTGCCACAACGCAACCGGTTGAAGACGATGGAGAGGACCCTATCATTCAAGCGGTGCGGCAGGCTCAGATAGTGTTTCCCATCCACAAGGTGGTAGATCAAATGATCCAGGATGAGTGGGATCAGCCAGAAGCAGGACTCCGGGGGATTAGGACTATGAACAAGCTCTATCCCTTGGCGGAGAAAGACAAAGAGAAATTCTGCTCTCCGCGGATTGATGCAGCGGTTTCCGCAGTCACTAAAAAGACCACCATACCGGTGGAAGGTAGTGCGGCCTTGAAGGATGCACAGGATAGAAAGGTGGATGGGTTGTTGAAACAATCCTTCGAGGTGGATGCGTTGTCATTACAAGCTTCCATTTGTGGAGCTTGGATGACAAGAGCATGCCTCAGATGGTCACAACACTTATGACAGTCGGCCACTTTGGAACAGGACCATGTAAGGGAGCTTAGAGCGTCTAGAGTCAGGGTCCACTTATTTGGCGGATGTACACTATGATCTGGTCAGGGCCTTGGCGAATAGCTGGGCGGCTGACGGTTCTTCCAGTCAAGACTTGGTAAACTCCCTTTTAAAGGGAAGTTATTGTTTAGAGAGGATCTTGACAAGCTGGTTAAAGATTTAGGGGAGTCGAAGGGTGGAAGGCTACCGGAGGACAAACCTAAGCAAGGAAAATTCTCTCCGGCCTTTAGAGGTCAGTTTCGAGATTTCAGGAGATTTCGCGCTTCTTGTTTGGGTGGTTTCCAAAGGGGAAAATTTGCTTCTTGAGCACAGGAATTTCGTGGCTTTGGTGGAACAAATAGAGGATTCGCTGCGTCATCTGCAGGGTCCGCGTGAAAACCACAGTGAAAGGAGGCGGGTCCAGGTAGTGAGCCAGCTGATAGGAGGGTCGCTTCGGGGGGTTCTTCCTGCCTGGACCCAGATAACTTCCGATCAATGGGTGCTGGAGATCATACACGAAGGTTATGTGCTAGATTTGGCAAGGCCGGTTCGGGACTCGTCTGTGATGTCTCCTTGCCGAGGGCATACAAAGACTCTTGCGGTCTATCAGACTCTAGACCGACTCGTGCAGTTGGGAGCCGTAGTACCGGTACCAGTGGAGGAGTATGGAATGGGATGGTACTCCATTTATTTTGTGGTGCCAAAGAAAGACGGAGCCCTCTGGCCTATCCTGGACCTCAAGGAAGTAAATCGTTCGCTCCGGGTACCACATTTCAGAATGGAAACGCTAAGGTCAGTCATTGTAGCGGTGAGGCAAGGAGAGTTTCTGACTTCTCTCGATCTCACAGAGGCGTATTTGCACGTCCCCATCAGAGCATCTCATCAAAAGTACTTGTGCTTCGCTCTGCCTTGGGGACATTACCAGTTCCAAGCATTGCCCTTCAGTCTTGCTACATTCCACGCACTTTCACCAAGATCATGGTGGTAGTGGCGGCGGCTTGACGGAAAGGGAGTCCTGGTTCATCCTTACCTCGACGATTCGTTGATTCAGGCGAAGTATGCAGTCAAGAGCGAAAGGGCTACAGACAAGGTGGTAATGTTTCTTCAGAGTCTAGGCTGGGTGATCAATCCGACCAGGAGTCGACTGGTACCGTCCCAGGATCTCGAGTATCTGGGTGTACGGTTCGATACTCAGAGGGGAGCGGTGTTTCTGCCGGATCGGAGAGTTTGAGCACTCCAGCAGCTGGTGCAAGCTTTCAGGTCGGCTCCAGCGCCCACAGCATGGAGTTACCTTCATGTGCTGGGGACAATGGCGGCGACCCTCGAAGTGATGCTGTGGGCCCAATTTCATATGAGACCACTGCAGAAGTCGTTGCTGTGCCGATGGTCGCATCAGTCTGACTCGTTGAACAAAAGACTTCCTTGTCCTCCTCGGGTCAAGCAGGCTCTTTGTTGGTGTCTGATGCCTGGGTCTCTGAGAGCGGGGATGCCCCTGGAACAGCCGGAGTGGCTCCCACTGCTGACAGACACCAGTCTTGCTGGATGGGGAGCACATTGCGGAGAGCTCTTCGCGGAGGGTGTTTGGTCTTCGGAGGAGAACAAATGGTCAATCAAATGACTGTAGCTCAGAGCAGTCTTGTTAACCCTGAAAAGGTTCGAAACAACGGTGACAGGGCGAGCGATACGCGTACTGTCCGACAACGCAGCGATGGTGGCCTACATAAATCGGAAGGGTGGTACAGGAAGTGTGACCATGGAAGAAGAAGCAGACGGTCTGTTCTTTTGGGTAGAGAATCAGTTGCCAGCAATCTCGGCGGCGCACATTGCAAAAAAGGACAACATGATGACGGATTTCCTCAGCAGGGTCCAAGTGGATGTAGAGGAATGGGAGTTGCATCCGGACGTGTTCGACCAAATAGTTCAGAGATGGGGGGCGCTGGTCATGGATCTGATGGCGACCTTTCAGTCTGCAAAATCGACAAAGGTGAGTCGGTTGTTATAGTGTATCTGGACTTTCAGAAGGCCTTTGACAAGGTCCTTCATCAGAGACTTTTGGCAAAACTAGAGAGTCATGGGATAGGAGGCACTGTACTACTGTGGATCAGGAACTGGTTAAAGGAAAGCAGAGGATAGGGCTAAATGGCCAATTTTCCCAATGAAGAAAGGTGAATAGTGGTGTACCCCAGGTATCTGTGCTGGAAAGTGGAATAACGAGTGAGGTTATCAAATTTGCAGATGACACACAACTATTTAAAGTTATTAAAACCCAAGAGGATTGTGGAAAATTGCAAGAAGATCTTGATAAATTGGAAGACTGGTCATCCAAATGGCAGATGAAATTTAATGTGGACAAGTGAAAAGTTATGCACCTAGGGAAGAACAACCCAAACTATGGTTACACGATGCAAGGTTCCATATTAGGAACCACCACCCAGGAAAAGGATTTAGGCATCAAAGTGGATAGCATGTTAAAACCCTCGGCACAGTGTGCAGCGGCGGCCAAGAGAGAAAATAGAATGCTAGGTATCATAAGGAAAGGAATGGAAAATAAAACAAAAGATATTATAATGCCTCTATCGTTCCATGGTGAGACCGCACCTTGAATATTGTGTGCAATTCTGGTCGCCGTATCTTGAAAAGGATATAGCGTTATTAGAAAAGGTTCAGAGAAGAACCACCAAAATGGTAAAGGGGATGGAAGGATACTCCTATGAAGAAAGGCTAAAAAGGTTAGGGCTCTTTAACCTAGAAAAGAGACGGCTGAGGGGAGATATGATAGAAGTCTATAAATTAATGAATGGAGTTGAACGGGTAAACGTAAATCGATTGTTTACGTTATCAGAATACAGAAAGACTAGGGGACATGCAATGAAGCTACAGGGTAAACTATTTAAGACTAATAAAAGAAAATATTTTTTCACTCAAACTCTGGAATTTGTTACCGAAGGATGTAGTAAAGGCTGTTAGTTTAGCTGGGTTTAAAAAAGGGTTGGACAAGTTCCTGGAGGAAAGGTCCATAAACCATTATTAAGAAGGGACCCAGGATATCAATGCTTGACCCAGTTACAAGCATTGTGGAACCTGTCTCTTTTGGGGAAACTGTTAGGTACGTATGGCCTAGATCGGCCACTGTTGGAAACAGGATACTGGGCTTGATGGACCTTGGTTTGCCCCATTATGTTCTTATGATGCGGTTCTTCAGCAGATGGCGAGAGAGGATGTCGGAAGGCATCGATGCATTGATGCAGCCGTGGCCGTCGGCAGGTTTCCTATATGTCTTCCCTCCATGGGCGCTCATCGGACGGGAGTGGTTCAGTGGATCGAAGCGCATCAGGGACGGGTGCTGTTGGTGGCTCTGGACTGGCCGAGGCACCCGTGGTACGCCAATCTCATACGCTTGCTGGACGGGAACCCGTGGAGGTTGCCGACATCAGAGAGGCTGTTGATCCAGGGCCTGCTTCAAATGCCTCAAGTGGGTCGGTTCTTGCTTACGGCTTGGCCATTGAAAGGGCTAGATTGAGGAAGAAGGGGTATTCCAGAGAGGTGATTACCACTTTACTTCAGGCGAGAAAACATTCCACACCGTTGGCGTATGTGCGCATATGGTGTCTTTTTTGAAGACTGGTGTTTGCGGCGGCAATTTTGCGCAGCTACGGCGTGCGTTCCTTTTGCTATTGGCTTTCCTACAGGAAGGTTTCGATAAGACTAGCAGCCAGTTCCTTGAAACATAGAAACATAGAAACATGATGACAGAAAAAGACCACATGGCCTATCTAGTCTGTCCTTCCATAACAACAACTACAACAGTCCACTTTTTACCTTTTAGAGATCCTCTGTGTTGGTCCCATGCTTTTTTGAATTCAGTTACTATCCTCATCTCTACCACCTCCACTGGGAGACTATTCCATGGATCCACTACTCTTTCCGTAAAGAAATATTTCCGCATATCACTCCTGAATCTATCTCCCTTCACCCTCATCCCATGTCCCCTCGTAGCAGAACTTGCTTTCAATTGAAAGAGGCTCTCTCCCTGAACATTTATGCCACAGAGGTATTTAAACATCTCAATCATATCACCTCTATCCCGCCTTTCCTCTAAGGTGTACATATTAAGATCCTTAAGTCTGTCCTCATATGCTTTATAACGAAGCCCATTAATCATTTTAGTAGCAACCCTCTGCACCGACTCCATCCTGTTCACATCCTTTTGAAGGTGCGGTCTCCAGAATTGCACACCATACTCCAAATGAGGTCGCACCAAAGACTTATACAGAGGCATTATCACCTCCTTTTTTCTGCTAGCCATTCCTCTCCATATGCACCCAAGCATCCTTCTAGCTTTTGCTGTCGCTTTTTCTACCTGTTTAGCTACTTTAAGATCAGACACAACCACGCCTAGGTCCCGCTCTTCTTTAGTGGACAAAAGTACTTCACCTCCTATACTGTATTGCTCCCTTGGATTGCTGCAGCCCAAATGCATGACCTTACATTTTTTAACATTAAATCCCAGCTGCCAAATTCTAGACCATTCTTCAAGCTTAGCTAGATCCCTCCTCATGTTATCTACCCCTTCCTGGGTGTCTACTCTATTGCAGATTTTGGTATCATCCGCAAAGAGGCAAACCTTACCCGACAGCCCTTCCGCTATATCACTAACAAAGATGTTAAAAAGAATCGGACCAAGGACAGATCCCTGGGGCACACCACTGGTAACATCCTTCTCCTCAGAGTGAGCTCCATTTACTTGTACTCTTTGTCGCCTCCCACCCAACCAATTTCTAACCCAAGCAGTAACTTTAGGGTCTAGCCCTAGGGTGCTCAGTTTGTTTATAAGTCGCCTGTGAGGAACAGTGTCAAAGGCTTTACGGAAATCTAAATACACCGCATCTAGAGCTCTCCCTCGGTCCAACTCCCTGGTCACCCAGTCAAAGAAATCAATCAGATTTGTCTGACAAGACCTGCCTCTGGTGAATCCATGCTGCCTCGGATCCTGTAATCCGCTGGACTCCAGAAACCTCACTATTTTCTCTTTCAGCAGCGTTTCCAATAATTTACTCACCACCGAAGTTAAACTAACCGGCCTGTACTTTTCAACCACATCCTTACTTCCGCTTTTGTGTAAAGGCACCACATGAGCCTCTCTCCAGGCCTTTGGCACCACTCCAGACTCCAATGAGGCATTGAAAAGGTTAGTCAGTGGAGTTGCTAGAACGTCTCCAAGTTCCCTCAGTATTCTAGGGTGTATCCCATCTGGTCCCATCGCTTTGTCTACTTTAAGTTGAGCTAGTTTCTCACAAACACAGTCTTCTGAAAATAGTTCAAGATGTCCCTTGCTTCTGTTCTTATTTGTGGGTGTTTTCTGAGGTCCTGCTCCTGGTTCTTCATCTGTGAACACAGAACAAAAATATTTGTTAAGCAATTCCACTTTATCCTTATCAGCTTCTATATATTCCCCCCCTGCACCCTTGAGTCTGACAATACCACTTTTGCCCTTCCTCTTCTCACTAATATATCTGAAAAATGTCTTATCCCCCCATTTTATTGCATTGGCTATTTCCTCCTCATTTTGAATCTTTGCCTTCTTGACTACTTTGCTAGCTTCTCTAAGTTTTTCCAAATACAGATGCCTGTCTTCCTCTCTCTGTGATCTCTTGTATTTCATGAAGGCCTCCCTCTTTTTCTTCACTTGTTCAGCTACTTCCTTCGAAAACCATAGCGGTCTCCTGTTCCTTTTGCCTTTATTTACCATTTTAACAAAAAGGTTGGTTGCCTTTAAAATACCCCCTTTCAGTTTTGCCCACTGTTTTTCTACATCTCCCAGCTGTTCCCATCCCACTAACGACTCCCTGAGGTATTGGCCCATCTTCGCAAAGTTAGTCTTCCTAACGTCTAAGATCCTCACCTTGGAATGGATTCTAACAGCCCTAGTCCTAATACTGAACCACACCATCTGGTGATCACTGGATGCAAAATGATCTCCCACTACAACATCAGAAACACTTTCACCATTGGTAAGCACCAAGTCCAGTATGGCCCCTTCACGTGTGGGGTCTGTTACCAATTGCCTGAATAGTTCTCCCTGTAGAGAATCCAGGATCTCCTTACTTCTAGATGATACTGCAGCAGGAATGTGCCAATCAACATCTGGCATATTGAAATCTCCTAGCAGTAGCACTTCCCCTTTCCTAGCAATGTTGCGTATGTCTTCAATTAACTCTCTGTCCACCTCTTCCTCTTGTGAGGGAGGTCTGTATATCACTCCAATGCAAATAGATTTCTCTTTCCCTCTTTCTAGTTTAACCCACAATGCCTCCTCTCTCCCTTTTAAGCTCTGTAATTCCAAAGCTTTAATAGTAGTTTTTACATATAGTGCCACTCCTCCTCCCCTTCTTCCTACCCTGTCCTTTCTGAATAAAGTATAGCCAGGTATAGTTACATCCCAGTCATGGTTTTCTGTGAACCACGTTTCTGTAACTGCCACTAAATCCAAGTCAGCCACTCCCACCAAAGCTTCAACTTCAGGGATCTTATTTCCCATGCTATGGGCATTAATACACACTGCTTTCCATATGTTACCCCTGTTACCCATTTCCATAAAGGTATTTAATGTATCACCTACCTGGGGGCTTTCTTCACCCGTCCCCAACGAATCTAGTTTAAAGCCCTCTTCAGTAGATTAGCCAGTCGACTACCAAAGATGCGTTGACCTCTCTTGGACAGATGGATGCCATCTCTGCTTTGCAACCCTTGGAACAGCATCCCATGGTCTAGGAAACCAAAACGCTCTCGATGACACCATCCACGCAGCCATGCATTCATCTCCAATTAGGTTCAATTAGCGGCCCTGTCCTGTTATAGAGGTAAGGTTCAGGGAGTGGCACTTGGATCTCACGTCAATGTAGTGCATTTTCTTAAAGCAGTTACCAGAATGTGGCCGCACGTAGAGTTTCAGTTCCGCCCTAGGATCTCAATTTGGTTTTTGGGGGCTCTTGTAAAAGAACCCTTTGAACCTTTAGGCCAAGCATCAGTTAAGGATGTAACTTTGAAAAACGTCTTCTTGGTGGCCATCTGTTCGGCGAGACGAATCTCGGAGTTACAGACGCTGTCATGTAGGGAGTCTTTTTTGTGTTTTTCTAAAGAGAAGGTGGTTGTTCGCACAGTTCCATCTTTTTTACTGAAGGGTCTCCTCTCCGTTTAATTTAAATCAGACGGTTTCTTTGCCGGTCCTAGGGTCTGTGGGAGAAAACGTTTCAGACCGTGGGTTGTGCCTTCTGGACATCAAGAGAGTGCTGCGGCATTATTTGAAGGTTTCTGAACCTTTCCGCAAGTCAGATCATCTTTTCATGTTGTTAGGGGGGCCATGGAGTCTTTCTCCAGTAATTTTCTTCTCGGGTGCCATGCGCCATTTTATTTATTTGTGTGCTTTTCTATACCGTCCCTTCCAGAGATCAGGGACGGTTTACAGAGAACATAGTAAACATCAAATTGCATACAACATTTTTGAGCACATAACTATTTTACAGAGAAATAATTAACTATTTTACATAGATTGAGCATATATTCATTATTTACAGAGAATAGGACAAATTTTGGGCACTAGGCCCAACTTTTTCCCTCAAAATGGAAATACCGGCTTTGGGTTTTAAAAAGTGTTCTAAGTGTGGCGGTACTATCTCCGTCACCGATACCCATGAGTGGTGCCTCAAATGTTTAGGTCCTGACCACTCTGTTTCAGAGTGTGTTGCCTGTGGAATGATGTCAAAGAGGGGCCGGCAAAACTGAGCTGCTAAGCTCAGCACCCTTTTTTCCTCCGATGCAGCCTCTGTGGCATCGACGTTCTCCAGGACTTTATCATCCTCCCATGGATCTCAGGTAACTAAACATAAATCTAGCCGGTCCTCAAAGGGTAGATCTCCTTCTAGACAGCGAGATACCTCTGGCGGTGCCCTTGAGGGACTTTCACCGGCAAAATTGCCCCGGCGGGAGGCTTCGGCTTCCAAAGCACTAATGGGGCTCCAGGATGTTCTCGAGGCTTCAACCTCAGCAGAACTACTGGTGTCATGCTCTGGGGTGCCGGCCGCTTTAGCCGGCACCGATACCCAAGTATCGGCAGCATCGATAGACCAGAGATTCTTGGCTATTGAACGCAGTCTGGCGGCTCTTCTCACGGCCTCGATGCCCCTGAAACCGCTTCAGAGAATTCAACCAGTACCGGCACCGACTGCATCGACATCGGCAGGTATTCTACCGGGACCGAGTTATGCGTCTCTATCCAGCATCGACACGTTGGTACTGGACCACTCAGATGCCGACTTCGATCGGTACCGTGCCTTGCACGATCACCCGGATCGGAGATACTTCGAATCCTCTGAGTCTGAAGACTGCCAATACCATAGTACTTCTTCCCGAGGATTCCTCTTCTCAGCATAGTTTGTCCCACCAGAGGATATGTCCTTTCAGGATTTTATCCGAGATGTGGCCCGAGCTCTTTCCATCACAGTGGCTCCTGAAAAAGAGCCTAGGGCAAAGGAATTAGAAATCCTACAATACCCTAAAGCTCCCAAGGAGGCAGCTACTTTACCTATTCATGAGATCTTGCATGATCTTATGTTAAGGATGTGGGAAACACCTCTAACCACATCTCCTCATTCTCGAAGACTCGACACCATGTATCGAGTTCCTCCTTGTCCTGGGTTTCAGAAGACTCAATTACCACACCATTCCATGGTGGTGGAATCAGCAATTAGACGGATGAAGAGTGCAAAGAGGCATGCATCTAATCCTCCAGGACGTGAGTGTAGGACTCTTGACGCCTTTGGACGTCGATTCTTCCAGGCTTTCATGCTTTCTGCTAGGATCAGTTCCTATATCTTGTATATGGGAATGTTCCTTAAGGAAGTCACAGGAGATTTAGAGCTTATGAGCCCTCTCCTTCCTGATGATAAAAGGCAAGATTATCTTACTCTTGTTAAACTGTAGTGGCTGATAAGAATGCAATAAATACCCGGAGTCAGGCAAAGATTCAAGCCGGTTTAATGTGCACAGACTCAGATTGCAGTAGCATTCAAAATGGTCTGAGCCCAGAGCTCAGAAAAATGACAGTTTATATACTTTTCTTCTCCAGTCTAATACAGGCAAAACTCCTCATTGGCTACTTACTCTCATCCAATAGACATCTCTGACCGGGCCCAGGACTCGCTCCCCCTGCTTGGGTCACACTAGCCACGGGTCAGCAATTAGACATAACACTAAACATAATACTTTCGCTAAAGTATACAGTATATTTCGCTATTCTTGCAAGGTCAGTTAGCCACAAAGATAGTGGAAGGCATATCAGAAGCATTCTTAACAAAAGCAAAACAAAGCGAGGCCAAACATAGCAAGGCTAAAATGTATCTCTAGCCTTGGCTCAAAACACTAAACAATCTTCATAATGCTAGACAAAATATTCTTACATTGTTCAGTTTCTCTGCTATATTTTCATCCTAATTACGAGGTCAGTGCACAATCAGCAAAGATACAGTGGCGCGGCATTCTACTGAAAGAGACATCTGACTTCTAAACAATAAACAGTACCAAGGTTTAATTCTCTTATCTCCAAGAGAGCAGAACATGTTATCAAACCAGAATAGAACAGTATTTCTTTCTAACAGCTAACAGCATTCTGCAATTTTCCAAAATCAGCAATAACATTTTAAAATAGGAAAAAAGGGCTTCAGACCTAGCTCTGCTACATACTAGGCCATCGCCTATCACAAAACATGCTCAGGATGTTTCCAAGTTTGTGAATCATGCAGCCTTTGACTGCTTTGAATGCATAAGCAGAACCTCTGCTATTGCCATAGGTACACATAGAATTGCCTGGCTCCAGGCATCTGACTTAGAAATCTGGGTACAGGACAAACTGGGGAATATACCTTGCACAGGAGAGAATCTTTGGCAAGAATTGGCAGGAAAAAGCTAATGAGATAGATGCTGACGATATCACTTTGGATAGATTTTCCAAATCTACAGCTGATTCTGCGAGGAAAAGATCATCTAAGAAACCATTTTTCAGCAAGAAGAAGTTTTATCCCTCCTATACCCAGCAGGGACATCGTTCAGGTCAGTCTGCCCAAAAGGGACTGTAGCAACAACTTAGGGTACAAAGGAAGCCAAAAGCAGCTAAGCCTCAACCGGCTCAGCAGACTCAGCCTCCACAGGGTCTTTGACTCCTATCTAGAGAACTTTGCCTTCCTGGCCCTGAACGGCCCAGAACCCTCCACCATCCCGGGAAGGTTATGTCATTTTGCCCCCAGATGGTGTCAGATAACAGCAGAAAATTGGACTCTGTCTATTTGTACGAGAGGGGGTACAAGCTTCATTTCCTCAGATTGCCCCCTCCTACAATAGTAAGACCGTTCAATTCTCAGATCTCTCCCAACGACCGGTTAGGTCAAGAAGTCACAATGCTCCTTGCTCAAGGAGCAATAGAAGAGGTTCCCATTCCCCAACAGGGTACAGGGTTTACTCCCCCTATTTCCTTATTCCAAAGAAAACAGGAGGACACAGACCCATTCCAGACCTCAGAGAACTGAACAAATTCCTGTTCAAAGAAGTTCAAAATGATTTCTCTAGGAACTCTGCTGCCATACCTTCAGAGTCAGGATTGGCTTTGTTCTCTAGATCTCAAGGATGTGTACACTCATGTTCTCATCCATCCAACTCGCCGAAGGTTCCTTCGATTCCTGTTTCAAGGGGAGCACTACCAATACAGGGTTCTTCCTTGGCTTGGCTTCTGCACCAAGGGTGTCCACAAAATGCGTGGCTGTGGTGGCAGCATTTCTCCACACCTTGGGAATATTCATCTTCCCTTACTTAGACGACTGGCTCATTCGAGCCCCTTCAGAGCCAGAAGCCAGGGTTGCTCTGTCTCGCACAATGCACATCCTTCAGTATTTGGGACTTGTCATAAACTTCCCATAGTCCAACCTTCCTCAAACTCAAATCCCTAGAGTTTATAGGAGCTCTTCTGGATACCAGACAGACAAGGGCCTTCCTTCCACAGCCCTGCTGCCTTCACATTGTGCAGTTAGCTTCCCAAGCAGTGCTAAAACCTCACCTCATTGCTCGGGAAATGTTACAGTTGCTAGGCCACATGGCATCCACCGTGCATGTGATTCCTTATACTCGCCTCCATATGAGGGCAGCCCAGTGGACCTTATCCACTCAGTGTACTCAGGCGTCAGGTTGCCTGTCAGATAAAATAGCAAACTCAGATCGCCTTATTTTGTCCCTCCAATGGTGGCAGTCACCCCAAAACCTTCTGGTGGGGTCTCTTTTTCAGCAACCCCCACCCCAAGCCACTCTAAAAACAGATGCTTCACAGGTGGGTTGGGGAGCCCACCTGCACGGCCTCTCTACCCATTGTACCTGGACTCCACAGGAGGCCTATCTCCATATCAACCTCCTGGAGCTCAGAGCAATCTTCCTTGCTTTTCGAGTATTTCACACCCAGCTCAGCTACAAGACAGTCCTAGTTCAATCAGGTAGCCATGTTCTATGTGAACAAGCAGGGTGGAACAGGCTCTCTGTCGCTGTGCAACGAAGCTTTGAGACTATGGGCCCTCGCCAGAGAACATCAGATTCATCTCATTGCGGTGTATCTTCCATGCATTCAAAACTCTTGGGCAGACAGATTCAGTCGAGTTCTGCTTCCACACGAATGGTCTCTCCATGCAGACCAGGTGGCTCATGTTTTTCAAATTTGGGGAACCCTGGACATAGACCTCTTTGCAAGTCCGCTGAATGCCAAACTTCCCCGGTTCTGTTCCAGAATTCCAGCTCGAGGTTGTCGGGCCAGGGATGCTTTCCTCCTTCATTGGGGTCAGGACTTCCTGTATGCTTTTCCACCCATTCCCCTAATTTCCTAAACCCTGTTCAAGCTTCAGAGAGACAGAGGTCATATGATCCTCATAGCTCCACGTTGGCCACAGCAAATGTGGTACCCTCTGCTCCTACATCTCTCTCAAGCTCCGCCTCTGGAGTTAGGATCTGCTCCAGATCTTCTTTCTCAAGAGGACGGGATGCTGTGGCTTCCCTATCCCCAGTCTCTGCATCTCAGGGCCTGGTTGCTGAAAGCCTAGAACTTCAGTCTTAACCTTTCCCAGCAGGTAAAGGATATCCTTCATGCTTCCAGGAAACCTTCCACAAGACGCTCTTATGCATTTAAGTGGAAAAGGTTTACCATATGGTGCTCACAGAAGGATCTTAACCCTCTTGCGATAACTCTGGAATCATTACTGGAGTACCTCCTTCATTTATCACATGCAGGGCTTAAGACCAATTCAGTGAGAGTCCGTTTTAGTGCTATTGCAGCTTCTTTCAAACCTCTAAATGGACAACCTATTTCCTCTCATCCTCTCATAGCGAGGTTTGAGAGGCCTTCTTTTAACGAAGCCTCCCATTAAGCCACCACAGGTGGCATGGGACTTGAATCTGGTACTTGGGCAGCTCATGAAACTGAACCATTAGCCACTTTCCTGGAAGGTTATCTTTCTCATTGCAATCACATCACATCAGTACGTCGCATCAGTGAATTGCAAGCGTTGCTGGCTGATTCTCCTTATACAAGGTTCCATCATAAGGTAGTCCTTAGGACTCATCCACACTTTATGCCAAAGGCGGTTTCGCCCTTTCATTTAAACCAAGCGGTTTACCTTCCTGTATTCTTTCCAAGGCCTCACGCCTCAAATGCAGAAAGGAACCTTCATACTTTGGACTGTAAAAGAGCTTTGGCCTTTTACTTGCAAAGGACACAGCAGCATAGAAAATCCTCTCAACTCTTTGTTGCTTTTGATCCTAGTCATTTGGGACTACCAGTCTCCAAAAGGACACTGTCCAGCTGGATTGCACAGTGTATATCATCTCCAGGAACAAGCAGGAATGAGTCTTCACATATGGGTACGTCGGTACCGACGGAGCCTGCGCGGGAACGCTCCCCAGCTTCCCAATAAGGAAAGCTTTTCGGAGCATCCCACAGCGCCTGCGCGCCGCCTTCCCGCCTTCCTGCCTTTCCTAACCACCTCTCCTCAGTTCTTCTTTGCCGCGGAGCCAGCAGGTCGAGCCCTGTCACCGCTGAAGAAGTTCTTTATTTTATTTTATTTCTTTGGTCGCGTGTCTGCCTTCCCAGACTCCGGACCGGTACCGCCGGTCTTTTCTTTCTTTCTTTAAAAAAAAAAAAAAAAAAAAAGTCTATATTTTTCCTCACTTAGTGTATTTTTTCTCTTGGGCCTCAGGGCCCACAAGAAAATTTCCCTCATGGAAAAACCAGCCTCCGGGTTCAAGAAATGCACTAAGTGTAGCGGTACTATTTCTGTTAGAGATACCCATGAGTGGTGCCTTAAATGTTTGGGTCCTGAATACTCCATTCCGGATTGTCCGTCCTGCTCTCTAATGTCTAAATGCGGTTTACAGAACCGAGCAGCTAAGCTCCATGTGCTGTTTCCCGCTGATGCAGCGTCGGTAGCATCGACATCTTCCAGGTCTTCTTCTCCTGATGGATCTCAGGTAACCAAACATATATCTAGCAGGTCCTCGAAGTGTAGATCTCCCTCTAAGCATCGAGATGCCTCCGGGCTTGCCCTCGAGGATCCTGCACCAGCAAAACAACCCCGGCGGGAAGCTCCGGCTTCCAAAGCTCCTCCTATGGGGTTACAGGTTGACATCGATGGCACGGCCTCGACCGATCACCTGTTAAAATGCTCTGGGGTACCGGCACAATCTCCCGGTACCGAATTTCAGGCATTCATGGCGTCGATGGATCAGAATGTTCTGTCCATGCAGCGGGCTATCACGGCCTTCAGTCAAGCTGCGACGCCGCTGGTACCACAACAAACTCCGTTGTCGGTATCGGCTCCGGTACCGGCACCAGCGCCGATACCGGTACCGACTGCATCGACATAGACCAGGATACCGGCTGCAGCGGTTCCTTGTCCAGGGCTGCTTATCGGTACCGATCCAGTACCGAGGACACCCGATGTCGATACTGCTCAATACGCGTATCGAGCGTTAGAAGAGCACCCTGACAGGCGGTACTTTGATTCCTCTGGTGATTCTGATACATCAGATGAGTCTCCTGAAGTATCCATAGCCCTTCCTGAAGAGCCGCCTTCTCCAAAAAGAAGAATGTCTCCTCCAGAGGACTTGTCCTTTCAAGACTTCATAAGAGAAGTAGCTAAAGGACTTTCTATTTCAGTAACCTCTGAATCAGAGCCTAGAGCAAAAACGTAATATATTTTAGGATATTCTAAGGCTCCTAGAGAGGCAGTCACCTTACCAATTCATGAGATTCTTTATGAACACATGATTGATTTATGGGAGACTCCTCTCACTCTCTCTCCTCATTCTCGCAGATTGGACACTATGTATCGTGTCCCTCCCTGACCTGGCTTTCATAAAACTCAGCTTCCTCACCATTCCATTGTGGTGCAGTCAGCTATGAAGAGGATAAAGAGTACAAAGAGACACTCTTCTGCTCCTCCAGGAAGAGAATGCAGGACCTTGGATACTTTTGGAAGGAAAATCTTCCAAGCCAGTATGCTTATTGCCACAATCAACTCATATAGTCTTTACATGGGTATGTTTCTAAAAGAAGTTGCAGAAAAACTGCACACTTTCCTCCCTTTTCTTCCAGAGGATAAAAGGGAAGAATTCCTCATTTGGCTTAAGCATACTCAAGACATTTCAAAGTTTTCCAACAGGGCAGCCTTTGACTCCTTTGAAGGTGCCAGCAGAGCTTCAGGCATTGCCATAGCTGCTCGCAGAATTGCTTGGCTCCAAGCTTCTGATTTAGAACCCTGGGTTCAAGATGGCTTAGGAAATCTTCCCTGTACAGGTGAAAATCTATTTGGCAAAGAATGGCAAATAAAAGCCACTCAAATGGATGCAGAAAACTCTGCTCTGGATAGACTTTCAAAGTCAACCTCCATTCCTGCCAAGAAAAAGCGTTTTAAAAAGTCTTTTTTCAAAAAGGGCAGACTTCCTTCTACTTCTGGCCAACAATCTTCCACAGGTCGCTTTGCCACTAAACGTCAGCAACCTAAACAGGCCAGGCCTAAGTCTACAGGGGCTGCTGCAACTCAGCAGTCCCAACCTCCTCAGGGTTTTTGACTTGATGCTAGAGAACTTAGCCTTTCTGGCTCTAAAACAGCCAGAACCTTTCACCATTCCAGGAAGGTTAGCTCATTTTGCTCCCAGATGGGAGCAAATCACATCAGAACAGTGGACCCTCTCCATCATAAGAGAGGGCTACAAGCTTCATTTCTCAGACCTTCCTCCCCACACCATGGTGAGACACTTCAATTCTCCCACATCTCTTCTCGACCTTCTAGGTCAGGAGGTGGCTACCCTTCTTGCCCAAGGGGAATAGAAGAAGTTCCTCTTCTTCAACAAGGGTCAGGGTTCTACTCCCCCTATTTTCTCATTCCAAAGAAGACGGGGATACAGACCCATCTTAGATCTCAGAGAATTGAACAAATTTCTATGCAAGGAGAAGTTCAAGATGCTTTCTCTGGGCACTCTCCTTCCATACCTTCAAAGTCAGGATTGGCTTTATTCTCTAGATCTCAAGGATGTGTACACACATGTCCTCATCCATCCATCTCACAGAAGATTCCTACGTTTTCTTTTCCAAGGAAAACATTACCAATACAGAGTGCTTCCTTTTGGTCTGGCCTCTGCTCCAAGAGTGTTCACCAAATGCATGGCAATAGTTGCTGCATTTCTACGCACTCTGGGAATATTTGTCTTCCCATACCTGGACGACTGGCTCATCCGAGCTCCATCTCAGTCAGAGGCCCAGATTTCCCTGGACCGCACAAGGCGCATTCTGCATTATCTGGGACTTGTGGTAAACCTCCCAAAGTCTCAGCTCACCCCTACTCAGTCCCTGGAATTCATAGGAGCCTGGTTGGATACCACTACTGCAAGGGCCTACCTTCCTCAGGCCCGTTGCCAACGTCTAGTGCAGTTAGCCTCCAAGATTCAGTCAAAGAGCCATTTAACTGCCCGGGAGATGCTACAACTGCTAGGCCACATGGCTTCCACAGTGCATGTGGTACCCTATGCTCGCCTACACATGAGAGCAGCTCAATGGACTTTGTCCACCCAGTGGACTCAAGCATCAGGAGCTCTCTCAGACCAAATAGCAACCTCCAAATGTCTCTTTTGGTCTCTCCAATGGTGGATGTCCACTCAAAATCTGTTGCTGGGGTCCCCCTTCCAACAGTTGTTGCCCCAAGCACCCCTCACAACAGATGCCTCCTAAATAGGTTGGGGAGCCCATCTACAGGACCTCTCCACTCAAGGCACTTGGTCCCCACAGGAGACCTCTCTTCATATCACAATATATGCAGACATGATATACACCCCGATATCAATCGACAACCCGGACTTCTCCAAGATAAGACTGCCTTACCCAAATGACGAGTTGGTGTCAAAACAACAACCTCGCAATAAACTACAACAAGACCGAAGCTTTAATCATCACTCGGAACCAAAGCTTCATACACCCGCCAAATATCAAGATACAAAACACTACTATACCAATAAGATCAGAAGTGAGATACCTCGGAGTTACTCTGGACAATAAACTAAACCTCAAGCCACACATAGACAAAACAATCCAAAAAGTCTACTACAAGATGCGAATCATCAGGAGACTGAAACCACTCCTTGCCCCAGAACATTTTCGTACCGTCTGTCAAGCACTGATAACCCCAATACTGGACTTCTGCAATCCGATATACCTTGGACTACCGAAACAAGCCCTCAAACCACTCCAGCTAGCACAAAACACTGCAGCACGAATAATATCCGGTACTGCAAGACAGGACCACATCACACCTACCTTAAAGGACTTACACTGGCTCCCAATCGGTGCACACATCAGATACAAAACTATCATAAACCTATTTAAGATAAATCAGCACACATCAGCCAACAGCCTACACACCCTCATTCAACCAGACACCAGCACTCGTCCTAGAAGAAAACAAACACACAACCAAGTCAGCACCCCAAGTGAATTCAAACACACACGCAAGGACACAACAGACAGAGCACTCTCCATGGCTGCTCCAACAATATGGAACAAACTACCGGACGACTTGAGGGCAACTACAGACCTCAAAGACTTTAGAAAACAGCTAAAAACCATGCTGTTCATAGAACACTATGGACACATCACATAACCTAAGAGAATGTATAGCAGCCCATGATACCGCCTGTATAGAAAATGTCTTGTAGCACCACTGTATATAGCCCACACTGTACATAGCTCAAACCATTCTAGCACACAATACAACACACCTTGTACATAGCTCAACCCAATCTAGCACACAATACAACACACACTCAACTAAATTTCTCCCTCACTGCATGTTTAACACACTCACTTTACCCGATTGTTTGCTGTGATACCACCTTGATTAATAAGATAAGGCAGTTTAGAAATACTGTTAAATAAATAAATAAATAAAATATCAACCACTTGGAGCTTCGAGCAGTTTTTCTAGCTCTCAAGGTCTTTCATACCCTCCTCAGCTACAAGACAGTCCTCATTCACACGGACAATCAAGTAGCCATGTTTTACATAAACAAGCAAGGAGGAACTGGCTCTCTGTTGCTTTGCAACGAAGCTTTAAGATTGTGGGCCTTCGCCAGAGAGCATCAAATCCATCTCCTGGCAGTATACCTCCCAGGAATCCAAAACTCTTGGGCAGACAGACTCAGTCGAGTTCTGCTTCCACACGAATGGTCCCTGCACATAGATCAGGTACTCAGAATCTTCCAAGAATGGGGAACCCCGGACATAGACCTCTTTGCAAGTCCTTGGAATCCCAAGCTTCCCCGGTTCTGTTCCAGAATTCCGTGTCAGGGAGTTCAGGCCAAGGATGCCTTCCTCCTTCATTGGGGTCAGGGCTTCCTGTATGCTTTTCCACCCATTCCCTTGATTCCCAAGACTCTGTTCAAACTCCAGAGGGATCAAGGATCTATGATCCTCATAGCTCCACGCTGGCCATGCCAAGTGTGGTACCCTCTACTTCTGCATCTCTCCCAAGCCCCCTCCCTGGACTTGGGAGCTGCTCCAGACCTTCTGTCCCAGGAGGAAGGGACTTTGTGGCACCCAAACCCCAAGTCCCTTTACCTCAGAGCTTGGTTACTGAAGGCCTAGACCTTCAAGGCTTGAATCTTTCTCAGCAAGTGAAGTATATCCTCCATGCTTCCAGAAAACCTTCCACCAGGCGTTCCTGTGCCTTTAAATGGAAAAGATTTTCCATTTGGTGTGCTGAAAAGGGTCCTGACCCTCTAGCACTACCTTTAAATTCTCTGTTAGACTATCTCCTGCATCTTTCCAATGCAGGACTTAAGACGAATTCAGTAAGAGTCCATTTGAGTGCTATTGCAGCATCCCTTAAGCCCATCAATGGACAACCTATTTCCTCTCATCCTCTCATTGCAAGATTCATGAGAGGCCTAACTTTAACTAAACCTCCCATTAGGCCTCCTCCGGTGGCATGGGACTTAAATTTAGTTCTTGGTCAGCTTATGAAGCCACCTTATGAACCCTTAGCCACTACCTCCTTGAAATTTCTTTCCTGGAAGGTTATTTTCTTCGTTGCAGTCACTTCAGCTCGCCGCATCAGTGAACTGCAGGCCTTAGTGTCTAATCCACCTTATACAAGGTTCCATCATGATAAGGTAGTCCTTAGGACCAATCCACACTTTATGCCTAAAGTGGTCTCACCTTTTCATCTTAATCAAGAGGTATATTTACCTGTCTTTTTTCCAGCTCCTCATGCATCCAGTGCAGAGAAGAATCTTCATACTCTGCATTGTAAAATAGCTCTTGCTTTTTACTTACAAAGGACACAGCTACATAGAAAGTCTTCCCTGCTTTTTGTTGCTTTTGATCCTTCTCATTTGGGACTTCCAGTCTCTAAGAGGACACTGTCCAATTGGATTGCTCAGTGTATTTCTTTTGCCTACCAGAGAAAGAACCTTTCTCTGGAGAGCCATGTCACAGCTCATAATGTGAGGGCCATGGCCACCTCTATGGCTCATCTAAATTCTGTGTCCATCGACCAGATCTGTCGAGCAGCCACCTGGGCCTCGGTTCATACCTTCACAGCCCATTACTGCTTGGACAAGGACTCCCGCCGGGATGCCTTGTTTGGTCAGGCTGTCCTCAAACACCTGTTCCATTCTTAAACAACTCCTACCCTCCTTCCTGGAATGGATGCCTGAGATCCATAGGAGGACGTAGAACCCTTCCCAGGGTCTCATATCCTTGGGGATCTCCCAGGCATCTTAGCTAGGGAGTCCCCATATGTGAAGACTCATTCCTGCTTGTTCCTGGAGATAGCACAGTTACTTACCTGTAACAGGTGATCTCTGGGAACAGCAGGAATAAGTCTTCACAACCCTCCCACCTCCCCTAGGAGTTGTATCTCTTTCTCTATCTTTCCTTTCCTCTCTCTCTCTATTTTCTCAGCTTTAAACTCGAACTGAGGAGAGGTGGTTAGCAAAGGCGGGAAGGCAGCGCGCAGGCGCTGTGGGATGCTCCCAAAAGCTTTCCTTTTTGGGAAGCTGGGGAGCGTTCCCGCGCAGGCTCCGTCGGTACCAACGTACCCATATGTGAAGACTTATTCCTGCTGTTCCCTGAGATCATCTGTTACAGGTAAGTAACTGTGCTTTTTGTCTATGAGAGTAAGAACCTTCCTCTTGAAGGCCATGTCACAGCTCACAGTGTGAGAGCCATGGCAGCCTTAATGGCTCATCTTCACTCTGTGTCTATCGATGACATCTGTCGAGCAGCTACTTGGGCTTCAGTACATACCTTCACAGCCCATTACTGCTTAGACAAGGACTCCCGCCGGGATGCCTTGTTTGGTCAGGCTGTTCTTCAACACCTGTTCCATACTTAATCAACTCCTACCCACCATCCCTGGTAGGATGCCAGAGATCCATGGGGGGAAGTGAAGCCCTTTCACAAGGGCACGCAACTTTCTGGGGCCATCTCCCTGGCATCTGCAGCTAGGGAGTCCCCATATGTGAAGACGACATTCTTGCTTGTTCCTGGAGATAGCATAGTTACTCACCTGTAACAGGTGATCTCCGGGAACAGCATGAATTTAGTCTTCACAACCCACCCACCTCCCCTAGGAGTTGTATCTTTCTATCTCACTCTCTCTTTTTCTCTCTTTCCCTCTCTCTTTTGTCTCAGCTTTAAACTCAACTGGAGAGGGACAGTTGGGAAAGGCGGGAAGGCAGCACGCAGGCACTATGGGATGCTCCCAAAAGCTTTCCTATTGGATGCTGGGGAGCGTTCCCGCGCAGGCTCCATCAGTACCGATGATACCCATATGTGAAGACTAAATTCCTGCTTTTCCCGGCGATCACCTGTTACAGGTGAGTAACTATGCCTTTTGTTCCTACATCTATCTTCTGTTTTCCCAGATACAGTTCTCTAAATCTGAGTGTATTTTGTTTAATGTAAACCGCACTGATGTCAAATAGCGCGGTATATAAGAGCTGTTAAATAAATAAATAAATACAATGGCTGTTTCCCTCCATGTGTCTTATTTCAAATTCTTTTTATAGTAATTTTATGTTCTTTGGATCCCACAACACCATGTGGTATTTTTTTAAACCTCTATCAGGTGCAAGGCACTTTCATCCGTCCAGTTGTCCATGTTTGCGAGCACGTACTAGTTGAGAGAAACTCCAGAACAGCCCAACTGGATGTGCCTTTGTGTTCGTATCAAACTAAGCATAAAGCGAATGTGCAGAGTATGTGCCCAAGATGCGCTTGTGCGCCATTGGCAAACGTGTCCCAACTACACAAAAATGTTGCAGGCTAGGTTGTATTGTATGTTGTGTTGCACATAGTGTATACGCACCTTTAGGGCTAGATTACTAAAGTGTGCTACTGTGTTAGCATGTTCTAATGCCATCAATATGTGTTAGAAAATAGGTCTGATTGCTCAAAATGGCAATGCATAATGCCTTTTTAGTAAATCTACTGCAGCCCCTAGATCAGTGATGGCTAACCTTTTTGAGCCCGAGTGCCCAAACTGCCGCACAAAACCAAAGAATTTCCTCAAAGTGCCAGCACGTCAATTAAACCTCAGCTCAGTTACACATGCAGAACATAGACCATCACCAAACAAGGAATCACAATTTAGAAACAGGAAGGCAATAATTAAACTGGGAACCCCAAAAGCCAAACTTGGAATGTACAACACTGTAGAAATAAAACTATAAATTAATTTCCTCTTGTACCAAACAAAGCACAGACGTTAATGATGCACATTTCCCAGAGGTTTCATATTCCAGTTAATAAATTCAAAATAAAGAGAGATCTTTCTACCTTTTGTGCATTTGTTTTTCAGTTGCAATTGCTCCAGCCACTTTCTTCTGGTTTCTTCATGTTTTCTGCTAACTCTCCATCGTCTGCTGTCCATTTGTTCTTTCTTCTCTCTTCTAGTCTTTTTTTCCATTCTCTCTCTCTACATCTGCTTTAACATACTAATCTTTCTCCTTTTGCTCTTTTCTCATTCCTATTTCATCCACACAAATTTTACCGCTCCATCCTCAATCCCCACTTACTCTCCCAATACCCGGCCAATTGTAGATTTTTCATTCCTCCCACACAAAATATTTTTCCCCTCTCCATTTTACTCTCCCAGCCCCATCCCATTCTAATCCTCCCCCAACATCAGCTCCCTTCTAGTTCCAGTCTCACCCAGCATCCATTCCTTTCTAGTCCCTGCATCAGCCCATTTCCAGTCCTAGCCCCCCATCAACCCATTTCCAGTCCTAGCTCCCCCATCCATTTTCAGTCTGAGTCCCTTCATCAGCTCATTTCCAATCCTAGCCCCCCATCAGCCCATTTCTAGTCATTTCCTAGCCCCATCATCAGCCCATGTCAAATCATAGCTCCCCTCCACTCAGTACAATTCCAGTCCAAGCCCCCCCCCATGAGCCTACTTCCAGTTCTAGCCCCTCCATGAGTCCATTTCAATTCAAGCCCCCACCACAGCCCATTTCCAATCTTAGCTCCCCCCAACAGCCCATTTCCAGTCCTATCCTAGCTGCTCCATCAGCCCATTTTCAGTCCTAGCTCCCTTCCCTCACAGCCCATTTCCATTCCAAGCTCCCTCCCCATCAGCTATTTGCAGTTCAAGCCTCCCCTTCCACTCAGCCCATTTCCAGTCATAGCAACCCCCCAACCCATTACCAGTCCTAGCCCCCCATCAACCCACTTCCAGTCCTAAACCCCCATCACCCCATTTTCAGTTTAAGCCCCCCCTATAACCCATTACCAGTCCTAACCCCCCATCACCCCATTTCCAGACATCCCCCATCAGCCCAAAGCCCATTACCAGTCTTAACCCCCCCATAGCCCATTATCAGTCCTAACCCCCCCATAGCCCATTACCAGTCCTAACCCCCCATCAGCCCACTTCCAGTCTTAACCCCATCAGCCCATTTCCAGTCAGCCCCCCACAGCCCATTGCCAGTCCTAAACCCCCCCCCATCAGCCCACAGCCCATTACCAGTCCTAACCACATCAGCCCACCTCAAGTCCTAACCCCTCCCCATCAGTCCATTTCCTGTCCTAGCCCCCCCCCTTAGCCCATTATCAGTCCTAACCCCCACCATAGCCCATTAGCAGTTCTAACCCCCATCACCTCATTTCCATACAGCCCCCCATCAGCCCACAGCCCATTACCAGTCTTAACCCCCCCATAGCCCATTACTAGTCCAAACAGCCCACAGCACATCCAGTCCTAACCCCTCCCCATCAGCCCATTTCCTGTCCTAGCCCCCCCCCCATAGCCCATTATCAGTCCTAACCCCCATCACCCCATTTCCAGACAGCCCCCATCAGCCCAAAGCCCATTAGCAGTCTTAACCCCCCCATAGCCCATTACCAGTCCTAACCCCCCCATCACCCCATTTCCAGACAGCCCCCATCAGCCCACAGCCCATTAGCAGTCCTACCCCCCTTAGCCCATTAGCAGTCCTACCCCCCCAGCCCATTAGCAGTCCTACCCCCCCAGCCCATTAGCATTCCTACCCGCTACCCCCCCCCCCCCAGCCCATTAGCAGTCCTACCCGCTACCCCCCCCAGCCCATTAGCAGTCCTACCCGCTACCCCCCCCTAGCCCATTAGCAGTCCTACCCCCCTAGCCCATCAGCAGTCCTACACCCCCCCCCCACCCCATTACCAGACCTACCCCCCCCCCCCCCTGGCATATTTAAAAAAAAAAAAAGCTGGCTTTGGTTGCTGCCGCTGCCGCGGCAGAATGCAATGTCCTGCGGGGCCCCCTCCGCCCGCTAAGCCCCTCTGCAAGGGCTTTCAGATTCGCGAGGGAGAGCTTCTCCCTCGCGTCTCTGTTAAGCCCGCAGGGGCTAATGGTAAATTTCCCATCAGTCCCTCGCGTCTAAAGGGGCTGATGGGAAATTTCCCATTAGCCCCTGCGGGCTTAACAGAGACGTGAGGGAGACGCTCTCCCTCGCGAATCTGAAAGCCCTTGCAGAGGGGCTTAGCGGGTGGAGGGGGCCCCGCGGGACACTGCAGCTGCCGCATCCGCGGCAGCAGCCAGAGCCAGCTTTTTCTTTTTTGCGGACCTACCCGCGTGCCAGCTGCAAGGCCTTTGCGTGCCACAGCTGGCACGCGTGCCATAGGTTCGCCATCGCTGCCCTAGATTGTAAGGTTTTTTTTTGAAAAGGCTAACTTTGTAATTGGCCTTGAGCATCATTAAGAAGGGTGGGTTAAAACTCATTTATTGTTATTGATAATTTTAATCTTCTGTTAATTTCTTTAAGAATTTCTTTCTTGCTAGTACTGCTGTTTTCTCCAGGACCAAGCAGGAAGTCAGTCCTCACTTATGGGTGACGTCGGCGCCGACGGAGCCCTCGCGGAGCAATTTTCCCCAGCTTTCAAAGAAAGCCTTTGGGAATTGCAGCGCGCATGCGCGGTCCTCTTCCCGCCCAAGGGTGCCATCTTAGCCAGTCTTCTTTTTTCCGCGGAGCCCTACAGACGTCCCCGTCTTGTCCCCGCGAAAAAGTTGATATTTCTTCATAATTTTATTCTTTTTCCTTCGGTTCGACGCCGGTCTTTTTCCCGCCCGGACTCGCAACGCCGGTCACGAGTCCTCTTCTTCTTTTTGGTTTTTCTGACTTAGTCAGTTTTCGTTTTCGGTTTTTCCCTGGCAGCCCGGTCCTTTGACCTCGCCGGGGCCCTTTTTCCCCCGATGGCTGCCAGTGGTTTCAAGCGGTGTGGTCAGTGTGACCGAAATATGTCACTAACTGACACACACGACTTTTGCCTCCGCTGCCTGGGCCCGGATCATGAAGAAATGATCTGTGGGCCCTGCGGCAAAATGTCCTCCAAAGCGTTGAGAAGTCGGCGGCATCAGCGGGATAGGATCTTCGCTGACCCCAGCCGTACCCGGACCTCGTCGGAGGCCTCCGCGTCCAAAGGTTCCAGCTCGGACCGTCGCCGGAGTTCCTCCGGCAGGGGTTCTCCCTCCGGGGACCATCAACGTAAGGTGAAACCCGCGAGGGCGGCGTCGGTGGACGCTCCTGGCTCCGCGAGGGCTAGGACGCATAGCCCCGATAGCCGCCCCGGGTCCTTGGAGAAGGAGCACCTCCCGAAGCGACCTCGCCTGGAGTCGGAGCTGCCTGCTCGGGTAAGTCCTGTGGTCCTCCTGGACTCGCCTCCGCGACAGCCGACGTCGGGCCCGACGCCGTCGGGGCCCGAGTCGGGGGCTGCTGGGTCACCTGAGCTCGGACTCAGGTTGACGGCCTTGGAGAGCAGACTGTCTGCCTTCATGGACCAGCAGCGGGCACTGCTCGCTGGCTTCGCTGCCCCGACCGCCGGGACGTCGACGTCCAAGTCGACCCCGGAGACCGAGCCGATCCTCGAGTCGATGCGAACTCGAGTCGATCCTCGGTCGAGGTCACCCTCGGCCTCCCGTTCGGGACCGAGGTCGCCGACGCCGACTCCCTCGGCGTCGGGGCGGCAGGCGCCGCGCCCTGCCCGGGCCGACCCCACCGAGTCCTCGTCGGAGTCGGTCTGGGAGTCTGAAGAGGAAGAGTCGCCTGATTCTTTCCGGACTCGGTGTGTCCCCTCGGACTCACCGGAGTCCGAACCTCGGAAGCAGTCCCCCCCGGAGGATGCCCGGTTCTCGGACTTCGTCAGGGATATGGCCAAGGCTTTGGCCTTCTCTGCGGACCCCGAGGAGGAGCCTCGAGCCGAAGAGCTCGACGCCCTCCAGTATGACTCTCCCGCAAGTGAACACTTTACTGTACCGGTTCCTCCTATGCTGGAACGACTACTCTTCCGCATGTGGGAGAGTCCGGCCACCTCGCCGGTCCTGAGCAAGCGGGTCGATTCTATCTATCGAGTCCGCAAGAGCCCTGGCTTCCAAAAAGCACAGCTACCACACCATTCCATGGTAGTGGAATCGGCCATGCATCGTCTTAAGAGCCAGAAGATGCACTCCTCGGTGCCTCCTGGCAGGGAGGCCCGTAACCTGGATGGCCTTGGTAAGAAGTGTTTCCAGGGCTCTATGCTTGCGTGTCGTGTCCAGACCTACCAGCTATACATGGGCATGTATCTCCGAGACCTGGCTAAAGAGCTAGCCGGATTCTCCGCTGGTTTGTCCGAGGAACCCTTGCGGAGGTTCCTGGCCTTGTCCACTGGCATTCGGGAATGCTCAAAATTCATGTCCCGAGCAGCCTATGATGGCTTTGAAGCATCGGCTCGAGTGGCCGCAGCCGGCATCGGTGCCCGCCGACAGGCTTGGCTTCAGTCGTCTGACCTTGAGCCCTGGGTGCAGGACAAGTTGGTCGATGTCCCCTGCCGAGGCGAAAACCTCTTTGGCAAGCCCATGGCTGAAAAGGCTGCACAAATTGAGACGGAGACTCTCACCAGGACCAGGCTTTCTAGGAAGACCTCCGCCCCTTCCCAGAAAAAGAAGGGCTCGGGAAAAAAGTCCTTTTACCCGAGGAAGGCGGCTGCCTACAAACAATACCCCCATTATCAGGCCCCTGCAGCTCCCCAACAGGGCCAGCAGGCCAAGGGACGGGGTAACGGGTCCCGTAGGCAGCAAGCCCCCAAGCCTGCACCACCAGCCCCTGCTCAGCAGGGTGGGGGTTTTTGACTCCTTAAGCATAGCCTCTCCCCCCCCGCTGGTTCCTCCCAGCACCGGAGGCCGGCTGTTTCACTTCGCCCACAGGTGGTCCAGCATCACCTCAGATGCCTGGGTGCTTCAAGTCGTGCGAGAAGGCTATCTTCTCCACTTCCACCAGGTCCCTCCCTCCTATTTTCCGGGAGAACCTCCACGACCCCCTCTGCACAGGGAATTACTCCTTCAGGAGTTAGCAGGTCTTCTACGGGAACAGGCG
Organism: Ichthyophis bannanicus; assembly: GCA_033557465.1. Taxonomy (NCBI): domain Eukaryota; kingdom Metazoa; phylum Chordata; class Amphibia; order Gymnophiona; family Ichthyophiidae; genus Ichthyophis; species Ichthyophis bannanicus. Next base: position 618,752,955 of record CM066036.1, read on the forward strand.
GTGGAACCAGTGCCCCACCACCTAAAAGGTCAAGGCTTTTATTCCAGGTATTTTCTAATACCAAAGAGAACAGGAGGCCTCAGACCCATCCTGGACTTGCGCAACCTCAACAAGTTCCTTGTGCGAGAGAAGTTCAAAATGCTTACCCTTGGAATCCTTCTGCCCTACCTCCAGCAGGGAGATTGGCTATGCTCCTTGGATCTAAAGGATGCCTACACGCACATCCTCATCCACCCAAGCCACCGCCAATACCTAAGGTTTGTGGTGGCAGGAAATCATTACCAGTACAGAGTACTGCCCTTTGGCCTGTCCTCCGCACCGCGAGTCTTCACAAAATGTCTCGCGGTGGTGGCGGCCCATCTCCGGCTTCACGGCCTATATGTCTTTCTGTACCTCGACGACTGGCTCATCAGAGCAGCGTCCGCTCCGGAGTTCACCAACGCCACACGCCGCACGGTGACTCTTCTGCAGTACTTGGGCTTTGTTATAAACTTCGCAAAGTCCACTTTGCTCCCCTCACAGGATCTCGAGTTCATCGGCGCAAGGCTGCACACTCCTCAGGCACGAGCGTACCTACCGCTCGACAGGGCTCAACGGCTCATGGACCTAGCCGACCGTTTTCGCAGCCAGCCCCTGGTCTCCGCCAGGCGCTTCCTGAGACTACTCGGCCATATGGCTTCCACCGTCCATGTGACCCCCAATGCCCGCCTGAATATGCGGCCTGCTCAATGGTGTCTCCGCCAGCAGTGGCGACAAGCCACAGGCGGCCTAGCAGACCTAGTGCGCGTCTCCGAGCCGCTGATCTCGTCTCTCCGGTGGTGGCTTCAGCAGCCGAACCTGATATTCGGAATGCCTTTCCAGTCACCTCAGCCGGCCCGGGTGCTGACAACAGATGCATCCCTCCTGGGCTGGGGAGCGCATTGCCAAGGGGCACGTACTCAGGGCCTCTGGACCACGTGGGAGTCTGCTCAGCAGATCAACTTCCTGGAGCTCAGGGCGATCCGCCTGGCTCTCAAGGCCTTCTCCCACCTGACTTCTCACCAGTCCGTCCTTGTCCAGACGGACAATCAGGTTGCCATGTTCTACGTGAACAAGCAGGGGGGCACGGGCTCCTTCCTCCTCTGCCGGGAGGCACAGAAGCTCTGCTCTTGGGCCGTCTGTCACGGCATTCTCCTCAAGGCAGTTTATCTCCCAGGCCAAGAGAATTACCTGGCGGACAAACTCAGCAGGATCCTCCAGCCGCACGAGTGGCGTCTGGATCCCTTGGTAGTTCAGAAGCTCTTTCTAAAGTGGGGCCTCCCCACGGTGGATTTCTTTGCCAGTCCTCACAACCGGCAACTTCCTCGCTTCTGCTCTCGTCAGCCACACCCCCTTCGGGTTGCGGCGGACGCTTTTCTACTATCATGGTCGGGGAGCCTTCTGTACGCTTTCCCTCCCATCCCGCTAGTCTCTCGGACTCTTTTCAAGGTTCTCCGAGACAAAGCCTTCATGATCCTGGTGGCCCCTTGCTGGCCCAGACAGCCGTGGTTTCCGCTCCTGCTGCAATTAGCGGTGGAGGATCCATTGCCTCTGGGGTTACAACCGGATCTCCTCACTCAGGATCAGGGGTCTCTGCTACACCCCAACCTCCGGTCTCTCAACCTCATGGCCTGGCTGCTGAGAGGGTAGTCCTCGCTCCCCTTCTCCTGCCGGCAGAGGTGGAGGAGGTCGTCCTAGCTTCGCGACGACCTTCTACCCGCAAATGCTACGCCCTTAAATGGCGTCGTTTTTCCGTTTGGTGTACCCGACAGTCTCAGGATCCCTTCTCCTGCCCGGTGTCGGTGGTCTTGCAGTACTTGCTTTACCTCTCTAATCTGGGACTTAAGTCCAACTCCGTCAAGGTTCACCTCAGTGCTCTTTCAGCACATCATGTGCCGGTGGACGGCAGACCTCTCTCCAACGACCCTCTCGTAGCGAGGTTTCTCAGAGGTCTCCTTCTACTTAAACCACCTCTGCGCCCGCCAGCGCCTGACTGGGACCTGAATGTGGTTTTACAGCGGATCACCTGTCCGCCTTTTGAACCTATGGCTACCTGTTCTCTCCGTTTTCTTTCTTGGAAAACACTGTTCTTGATAGCCCTCACTTCCGCTAGACGCGTAAGTGAATTGCAGGCCCTCGTGTCTGATCCCCCTTACACTCGGTTCTACAAAAATAGGGTAGTCCTACGGACTCACCCAAAATTTCTTCCAAAAGTGGTCTCCCCTTTTCATATCAATCAGGAGGTGGTACTTCCAACCTTCTTTCCCAGACCACACTCCAGCCGAGCTGAAACGGTCCTCCATACCCTGGACTGTAGAAGGGCTTTGAACTTCTACCTTGACCGTACGCGGGAGCACCGTAAAGCTGCTCAGCTTTTTATATCTTTTGACCCCAATAAATTGGGGCTCCCGGTCTCCAAGCGTACACTGTCCATCTGGGTTGCGGACTGTATCACTTGGGCTTATGGGGCAGCCGGACTCTCCTTGGAAGGTCGAGTCACGGCTCATTGCGTTCGGGCAAAGGCCACGTCAGTGGCTTACCTCCGCTCTGTTCCGCTGGCAGACATCTGCCGGGCCGCTACTTGGTCTTCGAGCCAGACTTTTGCGGTCCATTACTGTCTCGAGAGGGAGTCCCGCAGGGACAGTGCTTTCGGACAGGCAGTCCTCCGTAATCTCTTTGAGGTCTGAGCAACTCCTACCCTCCATCCCGGATGTGGGCTACCGGTGGGTAATAATTCAGCGAAGATTCTTTCCTTCTGTGCTGCTGAGCTAGAGGGAGCTCATTTTTTGTGCTTAGGGTCTCCGGTAGCCTTAAGCTTGGGAGTCCCATAAGTGAGGACTGACTTCCTGCTTGGTCCTGGAGAAAGCGTAGTTACTCACCTGTAACAGGTGTTCTCCAGGAGCAGCAGGAATCAGTCCTCACAACCCTCCCTCCTCCCCTTGGAGTTGCAATCGTCTGCTTTACTTTTTTTGCAAATTTTTATGCTGTCTTTTTTAGCTATGTCATCTGACTGGCTAAGATGGCACCCTTGGGCGGGAAGAGGACCGCGCATGCGCGCTGCAATTCCCAAAGGCTTTCTTTGAAAGCTGGGGAAAATTGCTCCGCGAGGGCTCCGTCGGCGCCGACGTCACCCATAAGTGAGGACTGATTCCTGCTGCTTCTGGAGAACACCTGTTAAAGGTGAGTAACTACGCTTTAATGGCTTATCTTTTTTAGCACTAATGTGCTTCCTGTTATTACAATATAGCTGTGCGTTAAAAGTGAAATGCAATCACATTGAAATAGTCATGCATACAATATTAACTTTTTCAAACGTGATCCTCATTTATATGCAGTATGTCTTTGTCCACAGGATGTATCCTTTATAGTAGAATTTCACTTACCACTCTGGCTATCATACACATTTCTAAATACAAAAGGTATATGTGCATACCTTTATGATCTCAAATAACCTGCCTCGAGCTACTGTTTATGTATAAAATGTGAAATATATTAATGTTTTACAGGGACCATATACAATGGTCACACGAAGAAGAAGAATTAGCCAGAAAAAGAGCTGCAGAAAATTCAGATATGAGAATTTCTCTGAAAGAGCAAGGTGACACCTACAATTTATCTGCTGCATTCAGGGAGTACTTTTATTAAGCTTTTCCGTATGTAAAGGATGTTTTGCATGCAGAAAAGGGCTCGTATGAAACTGCATGGAAGAGATAGAGAGTACTCTTGTGCTGCGCTCGGCATTCCCAGGGTATAGTTTGGGTGAAGCTAGGGCAAATTTGTGATGTGTGCTTGTATTGTGTACACCTTTTATACCTTCTTTAGAGCGGGTGTGAATTTGTGTTCTTTTGGGGTTAGTTCTGAGTGCCTGTTCTATAAAGGCGCATAAGTGCCTGTTCTATAAAGGGTAATATAGGCACCTATTACCAACTATGACACATGTGCATTGTTATAAAATGATCCCTCATATGCACAAGATTTTTAATTTTACTTTCTCAGACTGTTTCTCTTTATGCCAGCAGAATATATATGAACATAAATGCTTACTGGGTCAGACCAAGGTCCATCAAGCCTTGTATCCTGTTTCCAACAGTGGCCAATCTAGGCTGCAAATACTTGGCAGATCCCAAAGAGGCACATAGGATCCACAATGCTTGTCCCAGGGCAAACAATGGATTTCCCAGGTCCTCTTTAATAATGGTTTATGGACCTTTCTTCCAGGAACTTGTCCAAACATTTATTAAAACCACTACACTAACGTCTTTTATTATATCCTCCAGTAACAAATTCATGTTCGATTATGCGTTAAGTAAGAATATATTTTCTCTTATTAGTCTTAAATGGATTACGTTGTAGCTTCATTGTGCGTCCTCTAGTCTTTCTACTTTTTGATGGCGTAAGCAACAGTTCTCCAGGAGCAAGCAGGGAAGTCTGTCCTCACATATGGGTGACGTCTGTGCCAACAGAACCCACGTGGAGCATTTCTCCAGTTTTTAGAGAGCCTTCGGGAATGCTACCACACATGCATGTTTCCCTTCCTGCCCAAGGGTGCCATCTTGCTCAGTATCCTTTTTTCCACGGAGCCCAATGGACGTCTGTGTAATTTCCCCAAAAGAATCCTTGCTATAGCCTTCAAAAAAAATAGCTGTCCCTGGTTTGCGTACTGGTTCCTCTTCCCGCCTTGAGCTGGTGCTGGCCCCAGCGCTGTTCTCAGTTTCTTTTCCTTTTTTGCTTGAGGCTTTCCTCGACCAGTGTTTGCACCCTTTTTCGCCCGAGGATCTTTGACCCTGGCCAGGTGTTTCCCCACCATATTTCCCAGTGGTTCAAAAAATGTGACCGCTGCAGCCAAACCATGTCTGTCACAGACACCTATGATTGCCTATGTTGCCTGAGACCGGACCACTACAACACCACCTGCGACCTGTGCTGGGCAATGATGCCTAAAACCAATAGAAAGAGGTCGGAGTTCCATGAGAAACTGCTCCCCAGGTCCGTCTCGGCACCAGCCTCCCTGATGCTGAGCTCCAAACCCAGCATGTTCAGAGAGGGTTGAGCGTCTTTGGAGTCCTGTGGCAGCGGCTCCTCCGGAAAGACCTCTGACCCTGAGTAGAAAAAGGCCTCAAAGTCTGCCGAGGCTGTGCTGGAGAAACCCAATAAGACCGCCCACTCGGGCAACTACAAGAAAAGCCCTCCTAAGGTCCCCAAAAAGGATGCCTCAGCTGGCAGAGACTGTGCGAGGATCCTCGAGGCCATGGTCCTAATTGAGGGCAAACTCACAGGAGTGCCAGCCAGGGTCAGAGACCCTCGGTACCTGTGCCAAATGCTGCGGAGCCTTCTGGCTTGGCGTCCAGAATGGCCACGATGGAGCAGAACATCACTGTGATCCTGGCTATGCAGCAGGCAATGATGACTGGTTCATCTGCATCATCTGCCCTGAAGACTAGGCCCCTGACTGCGGGGGAGTCCCTGGTCATCAAGCCGAGCTCCTAGCGCCACCGGCCTCTGGTAAGCCCTCTGTCCCAGTCAAGGTCCCGGTCCCATTCCTCAGGAATCTGTTCCTCACCAGCCAGTTTCCAAAACTCCGACTCCAGGTCCTCGGGCGGGCCTCGGCCCTTTGGGGCAGGCCTCGAGCCAAGGAGTCACAGGGCCTCAGACTCATCCTCCCCTCTCGAGTCCGAGTGGAAGACTGATGATGAGGCCTCCCCGGAAACCAGACGGCACCAAGATGTCCCCTCAGACCCCCTCCCCTGGCACCCTGATGCCATTCTCCTCCGGAGGACGTGGCTTTCCACCACTGTTAGGGATATGGCCAGAGCGCCCTCGGTGCAAACTGAGGCAGAAGAGGACCTGTGTACCGAGGAACTGGAGATCCTCCAGTTAAAGTTTCCACCCAAGGAGACTATCATGGTGCCAGTACAGCCATTCCTCAAGTGGCTGCTACTGAAATGTGGGAGACCCTGGTGTCAGTTCCGGTGCCTGTGGTCAGCAGATGCCTCGAAGCCATATATTGTGTCAGGAAGGGGCCGGGGTTCCACAAGCACCAACTCCCACACAACTCCATGGTTGTCAAGTCAACCACGCAGAAGCCAGAAGATGTACTTCTCTGTCCCCCAGGCAAGGATGCTAGAGCCCTCAACACCCTAGGATGCAAGGGCTTCCAGGACTCTATTTTGGAGTGTCGAATCCAGGCCTATGAGCTATACATAGACATGTATCTAAAGGCCCTGACCCGGGAACTGTCAGGGTTCTTGGTGGGGCTATCCGGGGAACCCTTCACGGTTCCAGGCTCTCACCTCCAGAATCAAGGACTGCTCAAAGGTCCTCTCCCGGGCGGATACAATGGATTCAAGTCTGCAGCTTGAGTAGCAGCAGCTGGCATCGGAGCCTGATGCCAAGCTTGGCTGAAGTCCTCTGACCTCAAGCAGTGGGTCCAGGACATCCCCTGCACCGGTTAGAACCTGTTCAGCAAACCAATGGTCGACAAAGCGGCCGAGATAGAGGCCGAAGTGGTGACCTGCCAGAGGCCCTCGAAATAGACCTCTTACTTTTCCCCAAGGTTTTTTTGCGGGGAAAGGCCCCTATTCCCCGGAAAAAAGGGTCACCAATACCAAGCCTTCTCGGACCAGCAACAGGGTTCTCGCCCCAAAAGGCAGGACCAAGGAGCTCAGAAGCCAAAGGTTCAGAAGCCACAAGCCCTGGCTCTGGCCCAACAAGGGGGGAGCTTTGGACTCCCAGGGCAGGGCCTCCCCTCCCTTGGGAGACCATCACCAGCCTACAGGGGGCCGCTTGGCACTCTGCCCAAGAGTGGGCCAAGGTCACCTCATATCAGTGGGTGCTACAGGTGGTAAAGGAGGGATACCTCCTCCACTTAGAACAGGTATCACCCAGGTTCTTTTCAGGACAGCCAGTGCGACCTCTCTTTCACCAGACTCTTCTGCTCTCAGAGTTCACAGGTCTGATCAGGGACAACGCTGTGGAGCCCATATCCAGACATCTATGGGGAAAGGGCTTCTACTCAAGATACTTCCTTATCCCCAAAACAATGGTCCCGGGCCCATACTCGACCTGCAAAACTTGAACAAGTTTCTGATGAGGGAGAAGTTCAAGATGCTCTCCCTTGGATCGCTGCTTTCCTACTTCCACCAGGGAGATTGGCTGTGCTCCTTGGGCCTAAAGGATGCATACACTCGCATCCTGATCCACCCCCTCCCACAGGCAGTATTTACGGTTCATGGTGGTAGGAGGGCACTACCAGTACAGGATGCTGCCCTTTGGCCTGGCCTCATCTCCAAGGGTCTTTACCAAGTGCTTGGTGGTGGTAGCCGCTCACCTGTGTCTTCAAGGGGCTTTCATCCTCCCATACCTGCACAACTGGCTAATCAGAGGAGTTACGGTCTCAGAGGTCAGGCAGGCCACAGAGCGTACAACCCTGTAACTGCAGCACTGGGGTTCATCATCAACTACCCAAAGTCCCATCTCGCTCCAGCCCGAAGTCTGTAGTTCATAGGGGCATAGCTGGACATGCTACAGTTCAAAGCTATCCTGCCAAGAGAAAGGGCAGACTGCCTCAGGCAGCTGGCAAGGGAGGTACAGCACTGCCGGTCAGTACCAGCTTGCCGCCTTCTCTGCCTGTTGGGCCACATGGCTTCAACAGTCCATGTCACACCACTAGTCTGCCTACATATGCGGACAGCCCAATGATGCCTCTGCTCTCAGTGGACTCAGGCCACAGGAAGGCTCTGAGACAGGGTCAGAATCACTCGCCAGCTGGTGGACTCCATTACTTGGTGGCAAAATTTGCACCACCTCCAGGCGGGATTGCCTTTCCAGGTACCCATACCACAGTGGGCCCTGAAACCAGACGCCTCCCTCCTGGGTTGGGGAGTGCATTGTGGAACCACCACATGCAAGGCAGCTGGTCCCAGGAGAAGTTGCTCTTGCAGATCAATCTCCTCAAACTCGGGGCTATCTTCCTGGCCCTGCAGATCTTCTGCCACTGCCTATGGCGCCAGCCTGTCCTGATCCAGATGGACAAACAAGGGCTATGTTTTATATCAATAAGCAGGGGGGTGTGGGTTCCTGAACCTTCTGACAGGAAGCGGTGGCTCTCCTCTCCTTTGCAGTGCGCAACTGCATGCTCCTACGAGCACTATATCTACCAGGCCAGGACAACTGCTTAGCAGACAGGCTGAGCAGGGTCCATCGCCCACACGAGTGGTGCTTAAACCCCAGGGTAGCGAAGCAACTCTTCAATCGGTGGGGCAGGCCAATGCTTTACCTATTTGTCTCCCCAGATAGCACACAGCTACCGTGCTTCTGCTTGCACCAACCACACCCGGGGAGAGTGGCCTGCGGATGCCTTCCTAATCTTGTGGTCGGAGGACCTACTTTGTGTTCCCAACAAACTCCTCCCTCCCCCCCCCCTCCCGGTCACAAAGACCCTCTTCAAGGTCCAGAGCAGGGGGGCATTAGTCATCCTGATCACACCCAAGTGATCCAGGCAACCCTGGTTCTCCCTGCTGCTATTTTTTTATACCACGCTATTATCCCTGTCTAAAGCACTCCCAGTCCCATTGGGCCAAGCCCCGGACTTCCTATCCTAGGATGAGAGCTCTCTTCTGCACCCCAATATGGGATCCCTATTGCTAATGGCGTGGCTGCTGAAAGGGTAGCACTGTTCTCCTTCAATCTACCAGGGGAAGTTAAGGAGGTCTTTCTGGGCTCCTGAAAACTCTCCTCCAAGCGGGCCTACGCCTTTGAGTGGAGACAGTTCTCAATCTGTTGTGCAGACAGCAGAGAATCCCTTCTCCTACCAGGTGCAACAGGTTCTCCAGTACCTATTACACCTATCGCACACTGTACTGAAATCATACTCAATGAGGGTGCATCTAAGCGCCATAGCTGCGCACCATCACCCTCTTGAGGGCAAACTCTTCTCTAACCAGTCCCTGGTCTCTAGGTTCCTCAGAACATCCTGTTGTCCAAACCTCCCTTCCGCCCTCCTGCTGCAGAATGGGACCTCAATGTGGTGCTCTCCCAGCTCACTAAACCGCCATTTGAGCCACTTGCCACCTGAGAGATCTGCCTTGGAAAGTGGCTTTCCTGGTGGCCCTCACATCATCTCGAACTCCAAGCCCTGGTGGCGGGTCCACCATATATGAGGTTCTTTAAGAACAGGATCATGCTCCGCACACACTCCAAATTCCTCCCAAAGGTGGTTTCCAGTTCATACTGCTAGACCAGTCCAGACAAACGGGTTATGCACCCCTGCCAGCAGATCTTGGAGACAGAGAATTCTACCAGAGCTCTGATAGGCTGGAGCCTGGTGATATAATCCTACCCCTAGGGGTCTCCCTCAGTTTTTCTGTCTCCAGCAGATCTGGATGCTTTTTTTTATTGCTCCTTCAAACAAAATTTAAAATGCTTTATTTCTTTGTGATTTCTCTTGGAGAGATTATGCCCTGAGTTGCCAGTGTACTTATCTGAGCACCAGGATGATTCCAGCTGAAGCTCCTGTGTCCTCTGTCACAGTAGAGATCGCTGATGTGCAGACTCCCCAGCACTAGTCATGAGGGCTATTTAGCTGGATGGTAAGCCTCCTAAAATCCAGTCCCTGGGGCTGATTTTAGTGGTGAGGCAGCTGCAGTGGTTTGAGCAGCGGTCCGTGGCTTCTCTGCACTTTCGGTACTGTAAGTACAGAAACTGTCTTTCTCCCACTGCTGTCTGCAACTCTGTGGTAACTCGATTTATTTTTCTTGATTTTTCAGCGATTTTAGGCATTTCTCTCATGCCTGCAACCCTCCCACCTTCTCCTTTGACTTTTTAAGTTAATTCCTTAGCTTTTGGGGGTTTTAATTCAATATTTTGAGGTTTATTTTTGCTGGCGGCCATTTTGAATAGCTAATGAGACCCGGTTTTTTTCGGGAAGACAGATTCCTTCTCTGCTGGCTTCTAACAGCTATATTGCTGTTTAAGTTTTTTTTTCCACAACACTTGCTAGCTGTGAGTTGTGAAGGGGTTCCTTTTTCTCTGCCTATGTATTAACATAATGAATAAAAAGTACGGAAGGCATGAATAGAGAACAGGATGCAATTCAGAGCCACAGTACAATGCTACGTCACTGACGAATGGTGCAGGGCTCATGGGTTCCATCCCCCACTGTGCCCAATAAAGAAGGCTGGCTGAGGCATTACCTATTATGGGGAATATTGTTAAATGCCTGTTCCTGCGGGACGCAGTTATTTGTTTTTATTTCTCACTATGCCTTATTCAGGTTTACGCTGCATAGGCTGTCAGAAGAAACACAGGGACCTCATGAATCAGCTGTGCTCTTCCCCCAGCATCTTGCTTCCCCAGATGAACTTGGGTGCTCCTGAGCTTGGCTTCAGTGGAGCTCTCCATTGGCTTTACGCTGCGCTGAGTCTTTCCCACGAGAGTTTGGACGCCTCCAGGAAGTTCAGGTATCATTTTCTGAAAGAAAACTGAGTAGCCTGTTTTTTTTTCTTACTTGCCCCAGCTGCTCTGGGATGATTTCAACTGCATCTGGACCGGCTGCCTCTGAGTTTTGAAGTTCCTGCTTTAAATTTTTAATCCACAAACTGCAGCCGGGTTACTTTGTACGTCTTACTGAATATTGTACCTGTCTTATTCAATATACCATTTGATTGGAATTTTAAGTCAGTGTTTTGGATCCTGACTGTTTTGGGCTCGGCCTAATTAAGCATACTCACTGTAATCTTCCTACAGCTGGATTTGAGCTTCTACATCCCTCCCCAGAAACACCTTTCAGCCCCTACCATGGAGGTCTGAATGGCTGCGGAGGGATCACACTCTAATTTCCCTACTTTCAGTCACTGTAATTGCCTTACCCTGAATTTGAAAGTTTCTCTGTGCCAGCACAGTGAATGACTGACAGTTCCCTTCTCAGCTCAGTGAATACCTGACAGTTTTTCTGTGCCAGCGGCCATTTTGGTTTTCTCTTCAGTGTTTCTTTTTGGAGGAAACAGCTCTAGACAGCAGTTTCCACACATTTCAACATGCTGTGGAGGCACGTGGAGTTTCAAGATCCTTTTCTTGAAGAGTCCTGGGTTTCCCTGAGCCTACCTTGCTTTTTGTTTTAAATGCTAAAAAAAAAAGAAACCACAAGAAGAGGAAAGGTGGTTTAAGTCTCTACAATGCTTCTTTCTCTGGCTGTCTTATATGAGATATGTAATCAGCCGAAGGGGGCATTAATAGATTGCTTGTGTTCCACCTGCACGCTGCATCCCGGAGACTTTCCCCATTCCCACTGCGCTGCTAGCTAGGTTCATCAGCACCTTATCTCCCCCCTCCTCAGAGCCCCTGCTGCAGGATCTTCCTGCAGGAGAAGATTCAGTCAGCTCTCATGTCGCTTCCACAGCCGCTGGAGGCCACAGCAGCCTTGACTGACAGTGCCTTCCTCACACTCTTCCATCTGGCATGACGCCTTTGACTTTTGGATTATCTCCTACACCTGTCCAGTAGCAGGCGAGCATCTGGCGTGGTCTCGCAAGTGGTCCCATAAGTCCTCAGACCTTAGAGCAGTACGTCCTCCTTGGGGCATAGCATGTGCCTTGCGGGGTACTATGGATATTCAAGAAGACTTTAAATCTTCGGAGGTCAGCCCTGACTCGGAGTACGGAGATAGGGAATATTCTCCGTCTGTTTTCTTCGCTGACTGTTCTCAGCCTTTTTCGGTAAGAGGAGTTGCCGGCTGTAATCACACAGGTGATGGAGTCGCTCCCCCTAGCCGACACGCCTGCTCCTCCGGATTCTCAACTCCGGTTGCAGCCGGATCCCATTTTCCAGAGCACTCGTACGGCACGCGGTATTGGTCGGTTATACCCTTGGTCTCCCTTTCACTTGGACCGTTGGCTGACATACCCGACAGTTGATGCATTCTGACCAGGGTCATCAGGCATACCACACTTCCGGTTGAGGGCGGAGAGGCGCTCCGCGACCAGCTAGACCTGAAGAGTTGGGAGACTGCTACAGTCCGGTTTTCCTTCGCCCGCTATTTCCTTCTTGCAGGTGTGCAGAGGTCTGGCAGCTTGGGCCTCCCTTTGATGGATTCCGCAGCTTCCAGGTGTTCCCGAGTTGGTTCATTTCGAATCCATCGCTGCATTCTGGGCAGAGGCATTCTGTGATCTCTTGCAGCTGTCAGCTCGCTTCCTAGCACCGGTGTCAGTAGCTCGGAGATGGCTCAGCCTGCGTCAATGGTGGCAGCGGATGTTGCTTCATTTAAAGGCTCCAGCGTTTAGATGCCATTCGTCCCGGTCCACCGTTGGAAGGAGGACTGGGCCGTTACTCTGTCTATTTTGGAATGCTTCAGGTCCTGGATTTTCTCGGGGCTGGGTGCGACACTCGTAGGGGATGGGTGTTTCTACCTCAGGAACGTTTTCAGAAGATCTCTCTTCAGCTCCGCCGCTGCTTGGATCAAGCGGCGCCTTGGCCTTGGGGCTACCTTCAACTCTTGAGGTCCATGGCAGCAACGATAGCCCTCATTCCGTGGGCAAGAGCGCTCTTGCGCTGCTTGCCGACGGCGCTTCTATCTCGTTGGTCGCCGGTATCGGAGAGTTATCGAATCCGGTTGCCTTTGCTTCTGCCGGTGCGCCGCAGCCTCCGCTGGTGGCTTCAGGCACACAATCTTCTACGGGCGGTCCCTCTGGAGTCTCTGCGCTGGATCTTGATGACGCCAATCGCCGACCTCTCCGGTTGGGGAGCGCCTTGTGGCTTAGCCTCGGCGCAGGGGAGTTGGTCACCTCGCAAAGCCCAAGGGTCTATCAATCCTCTCGAGACGCGGAAAGTGCGCTTCGCCCTTCTTCAGTTTCAGCCTCTAATGCGGTGGTATGCGGTTCGGATCCTGTCCGACGCCACGACGGTTGCTTACCTAAGCCGCCTAGGCGGCACGCAATGTCCGGATGTCTCACAGGAGAGGCGTTTGCTCCTCCCGTGGGCGGAGGAACATCTTCATGCTGTCGGCACAGCACATCGCAGGCATGAACAATGTGTAGGCCGATTTTCTCACCCTTCACTCTCTGGAGCCCGGGGGCTGGGCTCTGCAGCCGGATGCGTTCCGGTCCATTGTTCACCTGTGGGGACTACTGACCATGGATCTAATGGCTACGGCGCAGACTGCCACGGCTTCGCTGTACTTCGGCCATTGGAGGGACGAGGGAACGCACGGCATAGATGCTCTCTCTCAACCGTGGCCGATTCATCTTCTCCTGTGTATTTCCCTCCCTGATCCGTGATATGCATGGTTCTCCAGCGGCTCCGAGACCGTCGCGACCCTGTACTCCTGCTGGCTCCGAATTGGGCTCGCGGACCATGGTATGCGGATCTCTTCCGTCTGTCTGGGGCGTCGATGCTCCGCCTCGAGGCGTTTCTCGGCCTTCTGATTCAGGGACCGGTGGAGATGGAAGACCCGGCTCCTTACTCGTTTACAGCCTGGCAATTCCACACCGCCGGTTTGCTCGCTACGGCTATTCGCCTAGCGTGGTCGTGACGCTTCTCACGGCACGGCGGTCTACCACGACGCTGACTTACACTCGGGTTTGGCGTCTCTTGATGGTTGGTGTTCGCGAAATAACCTCTCACCCTGGTGTTGCGGTGTTCCGGATATCCTGTCCTTTTTACAGGCCGGAGTGGATAAGGGATTAGCGCTCGATTCCTTGCGAGTACAAGTGGTCGCCTCAACTTGTTTTCGGGTCCTATAGCGGGGTGATCGATAGCTTCGCATTTGGACGTGTCTCGGTTCCTCCGCGGAGTTAGGCCTTCCGGCCTCCTCTGCGTTCGCCTGTACAGGCGTGAGCTCTCGTGCTTGTCCTCTGTGCCCTCGTTGCTCCTCCCTTTGAGCCTCTGAGGGCATGTTCTCTTCTAGATTTGACTCTGAAGGCAGTCTTCTTGGTGGCCATAACTTCGGCACGCCGTCTTTCTGAGCTCCAGGCTCTCTCGTGTCGACATCCCTATCTCTCGTTTTCCTCCGAAGGCGTTTCTCTGAGAACTGTCCCTTCCTTTGTTGCCCAAAGTGCTGACGCCGTTCACTGTTGACCAGCCTCTTTTCTTTCCGTCTTTAACAAAGGCACAGTGTGACAGTGGTCGGTCTCCGTTGCGGGCGGTGAACCTTAAGGTTCTTTTTCGGTATCTGGGGGTCACGGAACCCTTCCATATGACTGTTGCTCTTTTGTCTTGTTCGCGGGTTCTCGTCGGGGATCCGCAGCCTCCGAATCTACCATTTCTAGATGGGTTACGGAGGCCATTGAGGCAGCGTACCTTCTTCTGGGAGAGCCAGCTCCACCGGGACTCCGTGCTCACTCCTCTCGGGCACAAGCAACTTTGTAGGCCGGGAGGTCTCATGTAGTTCCTCTCGATATTTGCCGGGCGGCGACTTGGTCGTCGCTGTCCACCTTTGTCGGTCATTATAGGTTGGACGTTTCATGCCCGTCAGGAGGTCCGTTTTGGAGTTGCTGAGCTGTCGGCGGCCTTGCCCCCCCTTGAATGCAGGTAGCTTGGGTACTGCCCGTTTGTCTGGACTGGTCTAGCAGTATGAACTGGAAGGAGAAATTTCACTTACCGTTAATTTCCTTTCCTGGAATACTGCTAGACCAGTCCAGGACCCGCCCTGCTGTTGGTTGGAGTGCCGCTGGTGCGGTGCAGCCACCGACCGCGGTTCTTCTCTTTGCCGGTATGCCTCGCCATGGGCAGTCCATGGGTTCGTAGATGGATACTGTTTTCAGCTCTAGGGAGTTCTTCGGCTCCCTTGTATATAGTTCACTTGAGACCCTCTGGGGTGATGTTACAGTTCATGTTGCATTAGCTTGTGGACGTAACTGAGGGAGACCTCTAGGGGTAGGATTATATCACCAGGCTCCAGCCTATCGGAGCTCTGGTAGAATTCTCTGTCTCCAAGATCTGCTGGCAGGGGTGCATAACCCGTTTGTCTGGACTGGTCTAGCAGTATTCCAGGAATGGAAATTAACGGTAAGTGAAATTTCTCCGTCGTCTTTCCACCTCAACCCAGGAGGTGGTCCTTCCCACGTTCCTGCGGCCTCATGCCGGCAGGGAGGAGCTCATTCGTCACACACTTGATTGCAAGCGGGCCCTTGTCTTTCTACTTGCAAAGGACTCTGGCCCATTGGAAAGCTCCACAGCTTTTCGTATCGTATGACCCTAGCAGACTGGGGCTCCCTGTGACCAAGCAAACTCTGTCCACTTGAGTGGCAGACTGTATTGCCCTCGCCTATGAGCAAGCTGGCCTCTCCCTTGAGCACCGGATCACAGCGCATCATGTGAGGGCGATGGCCAAGTCGGTGGCCAACCTCCGCTCCGTGCCGGTGATGGAGATCTGCAAGGCTGCCACATGGTCTTCTGTTCATACGTTCGCAGCTCACTACTGCCTGGAGAGCGAGTCCGGCACGTACAGTGTCTTTGGCCAGGTGGTACTCCATAATATTTTCAGAGTGTAGGCAACTCCTGCCCTCCGACCCTTCTGTGTTCAGGCTACCGGAGTGATGGGATTGCTGACGCTAGGGTCTTGAAGAGTCTGTCAGTGGGGACTTAGCTTCTTCAACTTGCAGCTATCAAATTAATCGCTGTTGGTGCGGTCTTGGTTTGGTCCTTGGTAGCCCAGAGCTAGGGAGTCCCATATATGAGGACTGACTTCCTGTTTGTTCCTGTTACTCATCTGTAACAGGTGTTACAGCAGAAATCAGTCCTCACAACCTCCCCTTGTCCCCTGGGAGTTGCGCCTGTACCTAGTTTTTATTTCTTATTGCCGTCCTATCTGTCATCTGACTGAGCAAGATGGTATCCTTGGGCCGAAAGGGGACCACTCATGTGTGGTAGTATTCCCAAAGGCTTTCTTTGAAAGCTGTGGAAATGCTCCGTGCGGGCTCTGTTGGCACAGATGTCACCCATATGTGAGGACTGATTCCTGCTGTTCCCGGAGAGCACCTGTTACAGGTGAGTAAATACGCTATATACGTTTACCTGTTCCACTCCATTCATTAATTTATAGACCTATTGTATCCGCCCCCAGCAGTTTCTCTTTTCCAAGTTGAAGAGCCCCAACCTTTTAAACCTCTCCTTAATATGTACCTTTTATATTTTAAAGTCTGTGTATCATTTTTCCAAGTTAAAGCTACTATACACTTGGGGGAATTCTGCACAAAAATTTAGAAAATTCTGCACCCAGTATTTTAAAATTCTGCATGCTTTATTAGTACATTTTTTGCACAGAATTCCCCCATCATAAAGCCTAATTTCTCCTGTAGTCCTGAAATTCCCCCTGCCTATTTCCTCCTTAGCTCTCTTGATCCCCCAAGCCTTCCTTGTCCCCCCTTTTCTCTCTTCCTCTCATATCTAGCAAGATCTCTACTCCTGTCTGTCCCTAAGATCTACCCTCATTCACATATCCCCCCACCTCACCTCCTCTCTCCCCTCCTCATGCACCAAATCTTCTCTCCCTTACTTTTCCTTCTTTCTTCCCAGGCACATACCTCCATTTTTTCTCATGACCCCCAGTCATACATCCTATGCTGCCCCCATCCGTACCACCCCTCCTCCCCCCCCCCCCACACCTCACCAGCAGCCCTTCTCTGCAGCCCAACTGCAGCAGCTTTTTTTTTATTTGTTTTATTTGTAAAGTTTTATTGTACACACAAATATGCATCTTATGATTGAAGGGGAGAAAGATGATTCAGAGGGAGATCAGCAAGGAGTAGGTTACAATAGTCAAGACAGGAGGTGATTAAGGAGTGAATAAGTGTCTCAGTAGTGTGTTGAGAAAGGAATGGGCGGATTTTGTTGATGTTATAAAGAAAGAAACAGCAGGTCTTAGCTATCAGATGGATGCGTGTAGATAAGGAGAGAGAGGAGTCAGATGACTCCAAGGTTGCAAGCTGAGGAAACTGCCTCTGGGCATGTGCCCCATATGGAGGAAGCTCGCCTCTTGTCCTCAGACCCGCCAACATTTCCCTAGTTTTGCCAACACCATTCTATGATTCCTTAGCTGTATTAAAGTACATCCGGTATAATACTTTGTACCATATTCCACCAATGATATTGCTATAGAGTTTCTTAGTATGTTTAAAGATGCATCTCCATTTCTTCTCCCAGATCCATTTCCCACTGTGTACGAAATCATGCTTCTTCCTTTAGGTCTTTTTTGTAAGTGTTAATACAGGCCTGACAATAGTTCCCTTGACCCCTCCAACTTGGAGAATAAAAGTTCAAATTCTCCAGAAACAAGCAGGAAGCCAGTCCTCACATATGGGTGATGTCGGCGCCAACGGAGCCCTTGTGCGGAGCAATTCCTCAGCTTTCCAAGAAAGCCTTTGGGATTGCATCGCGCATGCGCTGTCCCCTTCCAGCCCAATGGTGCCATCTTGCTCAGTCGTCTTTTTTCCGCGGAGCCCAACAGACGTGGTCCTGTTTTCACCGTGGTAAAAGTAGAAAAGTTGATTTTTTTTTTCAGCTTCCCGGTTTGACACCGGTTCTCCTTCCCGCCCTTGGCTCGTTACACCGGTATCGAGTCCGGTCATTTTTTGTTTTTGTCCTTCGTGACTAGCGTTCATGCTCTTTTTAGTTTTCACTGGTAGCCTGGTTGTTTGACCTCGCAGGGGCCCTTTTTCCCCTGATGGCTGCCAGCGGTTTTAAAAAATGTGATTGGTATAAGTAGTTGATGTCTCTCACCGACACAAACGACTGCTGCCTCCAATGCCTCGGCCCCGACCATGACCCGGTGGTCTGTGGGCTGTGTGATAAGATGTCTTCGAAGTCTTTGAAGAGCAGGCAGCAGCTGCATGACAGGATTTTTTTCTGAGTCCGCATCCAGCCAGATCCGGACCTCGTCAGAAGCCTCGACATCTCGGGAGCACTGTCATGGGTCGTCTGAGCAGGAGTCTCCCTCCAGGGAACACCAGAGGAAGAAGAAACTCATGAGGGCAGCGTCGCTGGACGCCTCTGATTGGCTTAGGCCCTTGGGTTCTGGGCTGCGGAGCCTGGACCGCCGCCCTGGGACCTCAGTCGGAGCGGCCGGATAAACAACCTCGCAGGGAGCCGGAGGCATCAGACAAGGTAACTTCTGTTGTCCTCGTGGACTCTCCTCCAGGAGAGCCAGCGTCAGGCCGGACGACAACGGGACCTGAGCCGGGAGCTGCAGAGCCTTGGTCTCAGGTTGGCGGCCCTGGAGAGCAGCATGGCTGCCTTCATGGAGCAGCAGCAGGCACTGATGGCCGGTCTCGCCGGTCCATCTGCCCCGACCACCGGGACATCGAAGTCTACACCGAAGGCTGAGCTAATCCTCGAGTCGATCAGATCTCCAGGAACAAGAAGGAATACGTCTTCACATATGGGTACGTCGGTACCGACGGAGCCTGCGCGGGAACGCTCCCCAGCTTCCCAAAAAGGAAAGCTTTTGGGAGCATCCCACTGCGCCTGCGCGCTGCCTTCCCGCCTTTCCTGACCAGCTCTCCTCAGTTCTTCTTTTCCGTGGAGCCAGCAGGTCGTGTTCCTGTCACCGCTGAAGAAGTTCTTTATTTTATTTTATTTCTTTGGTCGCGCGTCTGCCTTCCCCGACGTCGGACCGGTACCGCCGGTCTTTCTTTCTTTTCTTATTAAAAAAAAAAAAAAACAACAACATATTTTTCCCTCACTTAGTGTGTTTTTCCTCTCTGGGCCTTAGGCCTCACGAGAAATTTTCCTCATGGAAAAACCAGCCTCCGGGTTTAAAAAATGCACTAAGTGCAGCGGTACTATTTCTGTCACCGACACCCATGAATGGTGTCTTAAAAGTTTGGGTCCTGACCACTCGATTTTGGATTGTCCGTCCTGCTCCTTGATGTCTAAACGATGTTTACAGAACCGAGCAGCCAAGCTCCATGTGCTGTTTCCCTCTGATGCAGCTTCAGTGGCATCGACGACTTCCAGGGCCTCTACTTCCCCTCATGGATTTCAGGTAATCAAACATAAATCCAGCCGGTCCTCGAAGGGTAGATCTCCTTGCAAGCATCGAGATGCCTCCGGGCTTGCCCTTGAGGATTCCGTACCGGCAAAACAACCCCGGCGGGAAGCTCCGGCTTCCAAAGCTCCTCCTATGGGGTTACAGGTTGACATCGATGGCACGGCCTCGACCGATCACCTGTTAGAATGTTCTGGGGTACCGGCGCAACCTTCCGGTACCGAATTCCATGCATTCATGGCGTCGATGGATCAGAATGTGTTCTATCCATGCAGCAGGCTATCGCGGCCTTCATTCAAGCTGCGATGCCGCTGATACCACAACAAACTCCGTTGTCGGTATCGGCTCCGGTACCGGCAACAGTGCCGCTACCGGTACCGACTGCATCGACATCAACCAGGATGCCGACTGCAGCGGTTCCCTGTCCAGGGATGCCCATCGGTACTGTACCGGTCCCGATGACGCCCGATGTCGATACCGCTCAGTACGCGTATCGAGCTTTAGAAGAGCACCCTGACAGTCGATACTTTGATTCCTCCAAAGACTCTGATGCATCGGAGGAGTCTGCTGAAGTGTCTATAGCTCTTCCTGAAGAGCCGCCTTCTCCAAAAAGAAGAATGTCTCCTCCAGAGGATTTGTCCTTTCAAGACTTCATCAAAGAAGTGGCTAAAGGACTTTCTATTTCAGTATCCTCTGAATCAGAGCCTAGAGCTAAAAAATTAGATATTTTAGGTTATTCTAAGGCTCCTAAGGAGGCAGTCACCTTGCCAATTCATGAGATTCTTTATGATCACATGATTGACTTATGGGAGACTCCTCTCACCATCTCTCCTCATTTTCGTAGGTTGGACACAATGTACCGTGTCCCTCCTTGTCCTGGGTTTCATAAAACACAGCTTCCTCACTATTCTATTGTGGTAGAGTCAGCTATGAAAAAGATAGCGTGCAAAAAGACACTCCTCTGCTCCTCCAGGAAGAGAATGCAGGACCTTGGATGCTTTTGGTAGGAAAATCTTCCAAGCCAGTATGCTCATTGCCAGAATCAACTCCTATAGTCTTTATATGGGTATGTTTCTGAAAGAAGTTGCAGATAAGCTGCACACTTTCCTACCTTTCCTTCCTTTCCTTCCAGAGGATAAAAGGGAACAATTTCTTATTTGGATTAAGCATACTCAAGATGTTTAAGTTTTCCAACCGTGCAGCTTTTGACTCCTTTGAGGGTGCCAGCAGAGCTTCGGCCATTGCCATAGCTGCACGCAGAATTGCTTGGCTCCAAGCTTCTGATCTGAAATCTTGGGTCCAAGATGGCTTGGGAAATCTTCCCTGTACAGGAGAAAACTTGTTTGGCAAAGATTGGCAAATAAAAACCACTCAAATGGATGCAGAAAATTCTGCTTTGGATAGACTTTCCAAGTCAACCTCCATCCCTGCCAAGAAAAAACCTTTCAAAAAGTCTTTTTTCAAGAAAGGCAGATTCCACCCTACTTCTGGCCAACAATCATCTACAGGTCGTTTTGCTGCTAAACGTCAGCAACCTAAACAGGCCAGGCCTAAGCCTACAGGGGCTGCTACAACTCAGCAGACCCAGCCTCCTCAGGGTTTTTGACTTGATGCTAGAGAACTTAGCCTTTCTGGCTCTGAAACAGCCAGAGCCTCTCACCATTCCAGGAAGGTTGGCTCATTTTGCTCCCAGATGGGAGCAAATTACAACAGAGCAGTGGACCCTCTCCATCATAAGGGAGGGCTACAAGCTTCATTTCGCAAACCTTCCCCCTCACACTATGGTGAGATATTTCAATCCTCCAGCATCTTTCCTCGACCTTCTAGGTCAGGAGGTAGCTGCCCTTCTTGTCCAAGGGGCAATAGAAGAAATGCCTCTTCTTCAACAAGGGTCAGGGTTTTACTCCCCCTACTTTCTGATCCCAAAGAAAACAGGGGGCTACAGACCCATATTAGATCTCAGAGAATTGAACAAATTTCTATGCAAGGAGAAATTCAAGATGCTTTCTCTAGGCACTCTCCTTCCATACCTTCTGAGTCAGGATTGGCTTTGTTCTCTAGATCTCAAGGATGCGTACACACATGTCCTCATCCATCCATCTCACAGAAGGTTCCTCCGTTTTCTTTTCCAAGGAAAGCATTACCAATACAGGGTGCTTCCTTTCGGTCTGGCCTCTGCTCCAAGAGTGTTCACCAAATGCATGGCAGTAGTAGCTGCATTTCTTCGCACTCTGGGAATATTTGTATTCCCATACCTGGACGACTGGCTCATCCGAGCTCCATCTCAGTCAGAGGCCCAGACTTCCCTGGACTGCACAAGGCACATTCTGCAGTATCTGGGACTTGTGGTAAACCTCCCAAAGTCCCAGCTCACCCCTACTCAGTCCCTAGAGTTCACAAGGGCCTGGCTAGATACTACCACTGCAAGGGCCTATCTTCCTCAGGCCCTTTGCCTACGCCTAGTGCTGTTAGCCTCCCAGATTCAATCAAAGAGCCATTTAACTGCCCGGGAGATGCTACAACTGTTAGGCCACATGGCATCCACAGTGCATGTGGTACCCTATGCTCGCCTTCACATGAGAGCAGCTCAATGGACTTTGTCCACCCAGTGGACTCAGGCATCAGGGGCTCTCTCAGACAAAATAGCAACCTCCAGGCGCCTCTTTTGGTCTCTCCAGTGGTGGAGGTCTACCCAAAATCTGTTGCTGGGGTCCCCCTTCCAACAGTTATTGCCCCAGGCAACCCTCACAACAGATGCCTCCCAAACAGGTTGGGGAGCTCATTTGCAAGATCTCTCCACTCAGGGCACTTGGTCTCCACAGGAGACCTCTCTACATATCAACCACTTGGAGCTCCGAGCAGTTTTTCTAGCTCTCAAGGTCTTCCATACCCTGCTCAGCTACAAGACGGTCCTCATTCATACGGACAATCAGGTAGCCATGTTTTACATAAACAAGCAAGGAGGAACTGGCTCTCTGTCGCTTTGCAACGAAGCTTTAAGATTGTGGGCCTTCGCCAGAGAGCATCAAATCCATCTCCTGGCAGTATACCTTCCAGGCATCCAAAACTCTTGGGCAGACAGACTCAGTCGAGTTCTGCTTCCACACGAATGGTCCCTGCACATGGACCAAGTACTCAGAATCTTTCAGGAGTGGGGAACCCCGGACATAGACCTCTTGGCAAGTCAGTGGAATGCCAAACTTCCCCAGTTCTGTTCCAGAATTCCATGTCAGGGAGTTCAGGCCAAGGATGCCTTCCTCCTTCACTGGGGTCAAGACTTCCTGTATGCCTTTCCACCCATTCCCTTCATTCCCAAGACTCTGTTCAAGCTCCAGAGGGATCAAGGATCCATGATCCTCGTAGCTCCACGCTGGCCACGCCAAGTGTGGTACCCTCTACTTCTGCATCTCTCTCAAGCTCCCTCCCTAGACTTGGGAGCTGCTCCAGATCTTCTGTCCCAGGAGGAGGGGACTTTGTGGCACCCAAACCCCAAGTCCCTTCACCTCAGAGCTTGGTTGCTGAAGGCATAGACCTTCAAGGTTGGAATCTTTCTCAGCAGTTGAAGGATATCCTCCATGCTTCCAGAAAACCTTCTACTAGACGTTCCTATGCCTTTAAATGGAAAAGGTTTTCCATTTGGTGTACTGAGAAGGGTCTTGACCCTCTAACACTACCTTTGAATTCTCTATTGGAATATCTCCTGCATCTCTCCAATGCAGGCCTTAAGACAAATTCAGTAACGGTCCATTTGAGTGCTATTGCAGCATCCCTTAAGCCTATCAATGGACAGCCTATTTCCTCTCATCCTCTTATTGCAAGATTCATGAGAGGCCTAACTTTAACTAAACCTCCCATTAGGCCGCCTCCGGTGGCATGGGACTTAAATTTGGTTCTTGGCCAGCTTATGAAGCCACCTTTCGAACCCTTAGCCACTACCTCCTTGAAATTTCTTTCCTGGAAGGTTATTTTTCTCATTGCAGTCACTTCAGCTTGCCGCATCAGTGAACTGCAGGCCTTAGTGGCTAATCCACCTTATACAAGGTTCCATCATGACAAGGTGGTCCTTAGGACAAATCCACACTTTATGCCTAAAGTGGTCTCACCTTTCCATCTTAATCAGGAGGTATATTTACCTGTCTTTTTTCCAGCTTCTCATGCATCCAGTGCAGAGAAGAGTCTTCATACTCTGGATTGTAAAAGAGCTCTTGCTTTTTACTTACAAAGGATACAGCAACATAGACAGTCTTCCCAGCTTTTTGTTGCTTTTGATCCTTCTCATTTAGGACTTCCAGTCTCTAAGAGAACATTGTCCAATTGGATTGCTCAGTGTATTTCTTTTGCCTACCAGAATAAGAACCTTTCTCTGGAGAGCCATGTCACAGCTCATAATGTGAGGGCCATGGCCACCTCTATGGCTCATCTAAGCTCTCTGTCCATCGACCAGATCTGTCGAGCAGCCACCTGGGCCTCGGTTCATACCTTCACAGCCCATTACTGCTTGGACAAGGACTCCCGCCGGGATGCCTTGTTTGGTCAGGCTGTCCTCAAACACCTGTTCCATTCTTAAACAACTCCTACCCTCCTTCCCTGGATGGATGCCTGAGATCCATAGGAGGACGTATGACCTTTCCCAGGGTCTCATATCCTTGGGGATCTCCCAGGCATCTTAGCTAGGGAGTCCCCATATGTGAAGACTCATTCCTGCTTGTTCCTGGAGATAGCACAGTTACTTACCTGTAACAGGTGATCTCTGGGAACAGCAGGAATAAGTCTTCACAACCCTCCCACCTCCCCTAGGAGTTGTACCTCTTTTCTGTCTTTCCTTTCCTCTCTCTCTCTATTGTCTCAGCTTTAAACTTGAACTGAGGAGAGCTGGTCAGGAAAGGCGGGAAGGCAGCACGCAGGCACAGTGGGATGCTCCCAAAAGCTTTCCTTTTTGGGAAGCTGGGGAGCGTTCCCGCGCAGGCTCAGTCGGTACCGACGTACCCATATGTGAAGACTTATTCCTGCTGTTCCCAGAGATCACCTGTGCTGTCTCAAGTCGATCTTCGGCCAAGGACCCCCTTGACCTCCCGTTCGGGACTAAGGTCGTCGACGCCGGTGCCCTCGGCGTCGGGGCGGTCGGGCTCGAAGCCATCGAGGCCATAGCCCATCGAGTCCTCCTTGGAGGACTCTGTGGGAGATGGAGAAGGAAGATTCCCCAGACACCTTTCGGACCTGATGTATCCCATCGGACTCTCCGGATTCGGAGCCTCAGAATAGGTCCCCTCCGGAGGACACTCGGTTCTTGGACTTTGTCAGGGACATGGCCGAGGCTTTGGCATTCCCTGCGGATGCCGAGGAGGAGCCTCGAGCCGAGGAGCTCAATGCCCTCCAGTATGACTCCCCCGAAGGAGGCCCTTACTGTACCAGTGCCTCCGATGTTGGAACGGCTGATGCTCCCCATGTGGGAGTCCCTGGCCTCGATGCCGGCGCTCAACAAGCGGGTCAATTCCATCTATCGAGTCTGCAAGAATCCTGGGTTCCAGAAAGCGCAGCTGCCGCACAGCTCCATGGTTGTGGAATTGGCCTTGTAACGGCTGAAAAGCCAAAAATCGCACTCCTTGATGCCTCCCGGCCGGGAGGCCGGAACCTGGACGCCCTCGGCAGAAAGTGCTACCAAGGCTCAATACTGTCATGCCGTGTCCAAACTTACCAGCTGTACATGGGCATGTACTTGTGGGACCTGGCAAAGGAGGTTGCTGGGTTCTCGGCTGGCCTATCCGAGGAACCCTTGCAGCGCTTCAAAGCCTTGTCCACGGGGATCTGAGGAGTGCTCAAAGTTCATGTCTCGAGCAGCTTATGACGGCTTCGAGGCTTCGGCCCGAGTAGCCGCATCCGGCATTGGTAGACGCCGTCAGGCCTGTCTCATGTCGTCAGACCTAGAGCCATGGGTTCAGGACAAGTTTGTTGATATCCCATGCTGAGGAGACAACCTCTGGCAAACCCATGACTGAGAAAGCTGCAGAAATAGAGTCCGAGTACTTGACCTGGACAAGGTTGTCGAAGAAGACATCTGCACCTTCTCACAAATAGGCGGCCTCAGGGAAAAAGCCCTTTTTCCTGAGGACGGGTAAGGCTTACAGAAACTGCTGCACTTACCAGGGCACCCCAGCTCCCCAACAGGGGCAGCAGACCAGGGGACAGGGGCATGGCCCACATAAGCCGAAGACACCCAAGCCTCCAGCTCCGGCTCCTACCCAGCCGGGAGGGTTTTTTGACTCCCAGTGCATAGCTCCTCTCCCACCAGTGGTTTGGCCCTGCACAGGAGGAGGCTCGCCCTGTACGGTCACAGGTGGCCAGCCATTACTACCAACGCCTGGGTATTGCAAGTAGTCCAGCAGGGCTATCGCCTTCATTTCAACCAGGTGCCCTCCTCCTTTTTCCCAGGAGAGCCTCTCAGGCCCCCTCTTCACAGAAACCTCCTCCTGCAGGAGTTGACAGGTCTGCTGAAGGATCAGGCAGTGGAACTGGTGCCCCACCACCTGCAGGGGCAAGTCTTCTTCACCAGGTATTTCCTCATACAAAAAAGAAAAGGAGGCCTACGCCCCATCCGGGACTTGCGAAATCTAAACAAGTTCCTGGTGAGGGAAAAGTTCAAGATGCTTTCCCTTGAGATCCTACTGCCTTACCTCCACCAGGAGACTGGCTATGCTTCTTAGATTTAAAGGATGCTTATACTCGCATCCTCATACACCCAGACCACAGACAGTAACTCAGGTTTGTGGTCAGAGGAAACCACTTCCAGTACCAAGTACTTCCCTTTGGCCTATCTACCGCTCCCAGAGTATTTACCAAATGCCTAGCAGTGGTGGCGGCCTTCCTCAGAAACCAGGGTGTCTTCGTCATTCCATACCTGGATGACTGGCTCATCAGGGGCCAATCGGCACAGGAGGCACAGCAGGCCACTGCTCACACAGTCACCCTGCTCCAGCACCTAGGGTTTGTTATAAATCGCGAAAAGTCCACTTTACTCCCCACTCAAAACTTGGAGTTCATAGGGGCAAGACTGGACACTCTTCAGGCAAAGGCTTGCCTACCACTGGACAGGGCAAGGTGGTTGCTGGACTTGGTACAGCAGGTCCAGCACAGGCCTTAAGTCTCCACAAGGGTCTTCCTATGCCTCCTGGGCCACATGACCTCCATAGTGCATGTGACTCCATATGCTCGATTCCACATGCGCACAGCTCAATGGAGCCTCAGAGACCAGTGGATGCAAGCCACTGGCTGCCTCAGACAGAGTAGAAATTTCCAAGCTACTGGTGACAGCCTTGCAATGGTGGCGTCACCCCCCCCCCCCCCAACTTGCTTCAGGGAGTACCATTCCAACCTCCCTCTCACACCAGAGTGCTGACGACAGATGCCTCCTTGCTGGGCTGGGGAGCACATTGCCAGGGTTCATGCACTCAG
This sequence comes from Ichthyophis bannanicus, assembly GCA_033557465.1. Lineage (NCBI taxonomy): Eukaryota > Metazoa > Chordata > Amphibia > Gymnophiona > Ichthyophiidae > Ichthyophis > Ichthyophis bannanicus. Next base: position 618,779,398 of record CM066036.1, read on the forward strand.
GGTCTGTGGTCCTCGCGAGAGGCCGCGCTTCAGATCAATCTTCTAGAGCTTCGAGCCATCCGCCTAGCTCTTCAAGCCTTCTCTCATGTTCTGGCACATCAGTCGGTGCTGATACAGACAATCAGGTGGCGATGTTCTACATCAAGAAACAGGGGGGCATAGGATGCAGGGGGGCACAGGATCTCGCATCCTATGCCAGGAAACTTTGGACCTCTGCTCTTTTGCAGTGGCGCATCACATGTCCCTAAAGGCAGTTTATCTGCCAGGTCAGGAGAACCTCCTGGCCGACAAGTTGAGTAGGATTCTTCAGCCTCACGAATGGCAACTGAACCAGGATGTAGCCCAGCGGATCTTCAGCCGTTGGGGTCTACCATCTATGGATCTCTTTGCCAGTCCGCAAAACCATCAGTTGCCCCGGTTCTGCTCGAGGCAGCCACATCCGCTGAGCATGGCGGTGGATGTTTTCCTGATCTCGTGGGCACAGGGCCTTCTCTATGCATTCCCACCCACGCCCCTGGTGGCACGCGCTTTGTTCAAGATTCTTCGGGACAAGTCCTCGGTCATCCTGGTAGCACCTAGGTGGCCCAGACAACCTTGGTTCCCTCTTCTCCTTCAACTGGCGGTCGAAACTCCACTCCCACTGGGGGTGCAGCCTGACCTCTTGACCCAGGAACAGAGTTCCTTGCTACACCCCAGTCTCAGATCCCTCAACTTAATGGCCTGGCTGCTGAGAGGGTAGTACTTGCTCCTCTACTCCTTCCCAGAGAGGCTGAGGAGGTGTTGCTGGGCTCTAGGAGGCAATCCACTAGAAAATCCTACGTGTTCAAGTGGCGTAGGTTTGAAGGATGGTGTGCCCAGAATAGGGAGGACCTGTTCACTTGTCAAGTACCTCGGGTATTGCAGTACTTGCTCCACCTCTCTGAGTTAGGCCTCAAGTCTAACTCTGTCAGGGTCCACATGAGTGCGCTATCAGCTCACCACTCTCCAGTGGACAGGCAACCTCTTTCAGCTAACCGTTTGGTATCCTGATTCCTCAGAGGCCTCCTACTCTTGAAGGCTCCAATTCGCCCACCCGCTACAGAGTGGGACTTAAATGTGGTCTTGCAGCGGCTTACTTGCCCACCTTTTGAACCAATGGCCACCTGTCATCTCCGCTTCCTTTCCTAGAAAGCACTCTTTCTGATGGCACTCACGTCTGCTCGACATGTGAGCGAGCTGCAAGCTTTAGTAGCGAATAGGCCGTATACTCTGTTTTATAAAAACAGAGTGGTCTTATGTACTCGCCCCAAGTTCTTCCCAAAAGTGGTTTCCTCGTTTCACCTTAACCAAGTGGTGGGTCTTCCAACCTTCTTCCCCAAGCCACACTCCAGCAGGGCAGAAGCGGTTCTGCATACCCTGGACTGTAAGTGGGTGCTTGCCTTTTACCTGGCGCGTACGCGGGGACATCGGAGGGCTTCCCAGCTCTTTGTCTCTTATGACCTTAGTAAACTGGGTCTATCTGTCTCCAAGCGCACGTTATCCACCTGGGTGGCAGACTGCATTGCCTGGGCGTACAGGGCAGTGGACCTCCAGCTGCAGGGCCGAATCACAGCCCACTCTATCAGAGCTAAGGCTGCATCAGTGGCTAACCACCTCTCTGTTCCGTTGGCAGACATCTGCCAGGCCGCAACTTGGTCTTCAAGCCAGACTTTTGCAGCCCACTACTGAATGGAGAGAGAGAGAGTCCCGGCGGGACAGTGTTTTCGGTCAGGTGGTACTCCGTAACCTATTCGAGGTTTAGGCAACTCCTTCCCTCCGACCCTTTGGTGTCAGGCTACCGTGGGGGTTGCGTTCTCGGAGAAAGATTTTATCATTGCTGCTGCTGCTCTTCTAGAGGGAGCCATTTTCAGCTATGGGTTCTCTGTAGCCTATAGCTAGGGAGTCCCATATATGAGGACTGACTTCCTGCTTGTTCCTGGAGAAAGCGTAGTTACTTACCTGTAACAGGTGTTCTCCAGGGACAGCAGGAATCAGTCCTCACGACCCTCCCTCCTCCCCTGGAGTTGCAGTCCTATTATTTGGTTTTTATTCATTTTGCCGTCTTTTTAGCTACGTCATCTGACTGAGCAAGATGGCACCCTTGGGCGGGAAGGGGACCACGCATGTGTGATGCAACCCCAAAGGCTTTCTTTGAAAGCTGGGGAATTGCTCCGCACAAGGGCTCCGTCGGCGCCGATGTCACCCATATGTGAGGACTGATTCCTGCTGTCCCTGGAGAACACCTGTTACAGGTGAGTAACTACGCTTTCTTTTCTCTGACCCAGAGAGGCACCTTTGGGTTGACTGGACTACACATAATTCTGCACCTCTCTATTAAAAAAAACAAAAACCCTTATGCATCTCTTTCAGCTGAAATTGCTTCTTTAATTCAGCAAAGCCCAACATCCCCTCCTCCCTGATTATTCACTAATTGCCCCATCATCTGCAAGCCTGCTCTCTGCCATTCGTGGTAAGCACCATAGATAAAAATGGGCTTAAAGTTCTCATTGTACTGAATAGGGATGTGCCAATAAAGCAGCTTCTTCCCACATATCGCTACCAAACATTCAGGGTATTGGTCACAAAAGGGCTTAACTCTCCAGAACATTTTCCATGCTTTTGCAACCAGATTATCTTCCTTAGTGTGGTGGTACCACTAAGCTCTTGCTCGGTCAGCACCCATTGCTTTCCTTGCTCCTCCTCGTCCCATTTAACAAGCCCACTTAGCATAGCTCCCATAGTACAGTTTTAGATCTGGTATGCGCAACCTCCCTTCCCTTCTATCCTTCATCAAGACCGTTCGCGCCACACTTGGTCTTTTTCTGCAAATAAAATCAAAGATGTGCCTTTGCCAGGATCACATCCCCTCGTGTATGTGCACAGAAAGCGCCAAAAATAAAAACAGCAATCTAGGAAAACTTTCATTTTGATAGTGGCTGTTCTCCCCACTCACAACAAGGTGAAACTGTCCCATCAATCTAAGCCCCCCCCCCCCCCGAACAGCCGATCAGAGCCTCTCATGGTTAAATTTATATAGTTCCTAACAATTGGGTCCCACTTGAATTCCTAAATATCGAATGGTCCTTTTGGCCCACTTGAAGGGAAAGTTTTCCTTCAATCTGCTCTCCAGTCCCTTTTCCAGATGTATTTTTTTAAATCTCAGTTTTCTCCAGGACCAAGCAGGAAGTCAGTCCTCACTTATGGGTGACGTCGGCGCCGAGGGAGCCCTCGCGGAGCAATTTTCCCCAGCTTTCAAAGAAAGCCTTTGGGAATTGCAGCGCGCATGCGCGGTCCTCTTCCCGCCCGAGGGTGCCATCTTAGCCAGTCTTCTTTTTTTCCGCGGAGCCCTACAGACGTCCCCGTCTTGTCCCCGCGAAAAAGTCGATATTTCTTCATTATTTTATTCTTTTTCCTTCGGTTCGACGCCGGTCTTTTTCCCGCCCGGACTCGCGACGCCGGTCACGAGTCCTCTTACTTTTTTTCGGTTTTTCTGACTTTGTCAGCTTTCGTTTTCGATTTTTCCCTGGCAGCCCGGTCCTTTGACCTCGCAGGGGCCCTTTTTCCCCCGATGGCTGCCAGTGGGTTTAAGCGGTGTGGTCAGTGTGACCGAAATATGTCACTAACTGACACACACGACTTTTGCCTCCGCTGCCTGGGCCCGGATCATGAGGAACTGATCTGTGGGCCCTGCGGCAAAATGTCCTCAAAAGCGTTGAGAAGTCGGCGGCATCAGCATGATAGAATCTTCGCTGACCCCAGCCGTACCCGGACCTCGTCGGAGGCCTCCGCGTCCAAAGGCTCCAGCTCGGACCGTCGCCGGAGTTCCTCCGACCGGGGTTCTCCCTCCGGGGACCATCGTCGGAAGGTGAAACCCGCGAGGGCGGCGTCGGTGGACGCTCCTGGTTCCGCGAGGGCCAGGTCGCATAGCCCCGACAGCCGCCCCGGGTCCTTGGAGAAGGAACACCTCACGAAGCGACCTCGCCTGGAGTCGGAGATGCCTGCTCGGGTAAGTCCTGTGGTCCTTCTGGACTCGCCTCCGCGACAGCCGACGTCGGGCCCGACGCCGTCGGGGCCCGAGTCGGCGGCTGCTGGGTCACCTGAGCTCGGACTCAGGTTGACGGCCTTGGAGAGCAGACTGTCTGCCTTCATGGACCAGCAGCGGGCACTGCTCGCTGGCCTCGCTGGCGCCGCTGCCCCGACCGCCGGGACGTCGACGTCCAAGTCGACCCCGGAGACCGAGCCGATCCTCGAGTCGATGAGAACTCGAGTCGATCCTCGGTCGAGGTCACCCTCGGCCTCCCGTTCGGGACCGAGGTCGCCGACGCCGACTCCCTCGGCGTCGGGGCGGCAGGCGCCGCGCCCTGCCCAGGCCGACCCCACCGAGTCCTCGTCGGAGTCGGTCTGGGAGTCTGAAGAGGAAGAGTCGCCTGATTCTTTCCAGACTCGGTGTGTCCCCTCGGACTCACCGGAGTCCGAGCCTCGGAGGCAGTCCCCCCCGGAGGATGCCCGGTTCTCGGACTTCGTTAGGGATATGGCCAAGGCTTTGGCCTTCCCTGCGGATCCCGAGGAGGAGCCTCGAGCCGAAGAGCTCGACGCCCTCCAGTATGACTCTCCCGCGAGGGAACACTTTACTGTACCGGTTCCTCCTATGCTGGAACGACTACTCTTCCGCATGTGGGAGAGTCCGGCCTCCTCGCCGGTCCTGAGCAAGCGGGTCGATTCTATCTATCGAGTCCGCAAGAGCCCTGGCTTTCAAAAGGCACAGCTACCACACCATTCCATGGTAGTGGAATCGGCCATGCATCGTCTTAAGAGCCAGAAGATGCACTCCTCGGTGCCTCCTGGCAGGGAGGCCCGTAACCTGGATGGCCTTGGTAAGAAGTGTTTCCAGGGCTCTATGCTCGCATGTCGTGTCCAGACTTACCAGCTATACATGGGCATGTATCTCCGGGATCTGGCTAAAGAGCTAGCCGGATTCTCCGCTGGTTTGTCCGAGGAACCCTTGCGGAGGTTCCTGGCCTTGTCCACTGGCATTCGGGAATGCTCAAAGTTCATGTCCCGGGCAGCCTATGATGGCTTTGAAGCATCGGCTCGAGTGGCCGCAGCCGGCATCGGTGCCCGCCGACAGGCTTGGCTTCAGTCGTCAGACCTTGAGCCCTGGGTGCAGGACAAGTTGGTCGATGTCCCCTGCCGAGGCGAAAACCTCTTTGGCAAGCCCATGGCGGAAAAGGCTGCGCAAATTGAGACTGAGACTCTCACCAGGACCAGGCTTTCTAGGAAGACCTCCGCCCCTTCCCAGAAAAAGAAGGGCTCGGGGAAAAAGTCCTTTTACCCGAGGAAGGCGGCTGCCTACAAACAATACCCCCATTATCAGGCCCCTGCAGCTCCCCAACAGGGCCAGCAGGCCAAGGGACGGGGTAACGGGTCCCGTAGGCAGCAAGCCCCCAAGCCTGCACCACCAGCCCCTGCTCAGCAGGGTGGGGGTTTTTTGACTCACAAAGCATAGCCTCTCCCCCCCCCCGCTGGTTCCTCCCAGCACCGGAGGCCGGCTGGTTCACTTCGCCCACAGGTGGTCCAGCATCACCGCAGATGCCTGGGTGCTTCAAGTCGTGCGGGAAGGCTATCTTCTCCACTTCCACCAGGTCCCTCCCTCCTATTTTCCGGGAGAACCTCCACGACCCCCTCTGCACAGGGAATTACTCCTTCAGGAGTTAGCAGGTCTTCTGCAGGAACAGGCGGTGGAACCGGTGCCACACCACCTGAGAGGTCAAGGCTTTTATTCCAGGTATTTTCTAATACCAAAGAGAACAGGGGGCCTCAGACCCATCCTGGACTTGCGCAACCTCAACAAGTTCCTTGTGCGGGAGAAGTTCAAAATGCTTACCCTTGGAATCCTTCTGCCCTACCTCCAGCAGGGAGATTGGCTATGCTCCTTGGATCTAAAGGATGCCTACACGCACATCCTCATCCACCCAAGCCACCGCCAATACCTAAGGTTTGTGGTGGCAGGAAATCATTACCAGTACAGAGTACTGCCCTTTGGCCTGTCCTCCGCGCCGCGAGTCTTCACAAAATGTCTCGCGGTGGTGGCGGCCCATCTCCGGCTTCACGGCCTCTATGTCTTTCCGTACCTCGACGACTGGCTCATCAGAGCAGCGTCCGCTCGGGAGGTCACCAACGCCACGCGCCGCACGGTGACTCTTCTGCAGCACTTGGGCTTTGTTATAAACTTCGCAAAGTCCACTTTGCTCCCCTCACAGGATCTCGAGTTCATCGGCGCAAGGCTGCACACTCCTCAGGCGCGAGCATACCTACCGCTCGACAGGGCTCAACGGCTCATGGACCTAGCCGACCGCTTTCGCAGCCAGCCCCTGGTTTCCGCCAGGCGCTTCCTGAGACTACTCGGCCATATGGCTTCCACCGTCCATGTGACCCCCAATGCCCGCCTGAATATGCGGCCTGCTCAATGGTGTCTCCGCCAGCAGTGGCGACAAGCCACAGGCGGCCTAGCAGACCTAGTGCGCGTCTCCGAGCCGCTGATCTCGTCTCTCCGGTGGTGGCTTCGGCAGCCAAACCTGATATTCGGTATGCCTTTCCAGTCGCCTCAGCCGACCCGGGTGCTGACCACGGATGCATCCCTCCTGGGCTGGGGAGCACATTGCCAAGGGGCACGTACTCAGGGCCTCTGGACCACGTGGGAGTCTGCTCACCAGATCAACTTCCTGGAGCTCAGGGCGATCCGCCTGGCTCTCAAAGCCTTCTCCCACCTGACTTCCCACCAGTCCGTCCTTGTCCAGACGGACAATCAAGTTGCCATGTTCTACGTGAACAAGCAGGGGGGCACGGGCTCCTTCCTCCTCTGCCGGGAGGCACAGAAGCTCTGCTCTTGGGCCGTCAGTCACGGCATTCTCCTCAAGGCAGTTTATCTCCCGGGCCAAGAAATTGCCTGGCGGACAAACTCAGCAGGATCCTCCAGCCGCACGAGTGGCGTCTGGATCCCTTGGTAGTTCAGAAGCTCTTCCTGAAGTGGGGCCTCCCCACGGTGGATCTCTTTGCCAGTCCTCACAACCGGCAGCTTCCTCGCTTCTGCTCTCGTCGGCCACACCCCCTTCGGGTTGCGGCGGACGCTTTTCTGATTTCATGGTCGGGGAGCCTTCTGTACGCTTTCCCTCCCATCCCGCTAGTCTCTCGGACTCTCTTCAAGGTTCTCCGAGACAAAGCCTTCATGATCCTGGTGGCCCCTCGCTGGCCCAGACAGCCGTGGTTTCCGCTCCTGCTGCAATTAGCGGTGGAGGATCCATTCCCTCTGGGGGTACAACCGGATCTCCTCACTCAGGATCAGGGGTCTCTACTACACCCCAACCTCAGGTCTCTCAACCTCATGGCCTGGCTGCTGAGAGGGTAGTCCTTGCTCCCCTTCTCCTGCCGGCAGAGGTGGAGGAGGTCGTCTTGGCTTCGCGACGGCCTTCTACCCGCAAATGCTACGCCCTTAAATGGCGTCGCTTTGCCGTCTGGTGTACCCAACAGTCTCAGGATCCCTTCTCCTGCCCGGTGTCGGTGATCTTGCAGTACTTGCTACACCTCTCTAATCTGGGACTTAAGTCCAACTCCGTCAAAGTTCACCTCAGTGCTCTTTCGGCACATCATGTACCGGTGGACGGTAGTCCTCTCTCCAGCGACCCTCTCGTAGCGAGGTTTCTCCGAGGTCTCCTTCTACTTAAACCACCTCTGCGCCCAACAGCGCCTGACTGGGTCCTGAATGTGGTTTTGCAGCGGATCACCTGTCCGCCTTTTGAACCTATGGCTACCTGTTCTCTCCGTTTTCTGTCTTGGAAAACACTGTTCTTGATAGCCCTCACTTCCGCTAGACGCGTAAGTGAATTGCAGGCCCTCGTGTCTGATCCCCCTTACACTCGGTTCTACAAAAATAGGGTAGTCCTACGGACTCGCCCAAAGTTTCTTCCAAAGGTGGTCTCCCCTTTTCACATCAATCAGGAGGTGGTACTTCCAACCTTCTTTCCCAGACCACACTCCAGCCGAGCTGAAACGGTCCTCCATACCCTGGACTGTAGAAGGGCTTTGAACTTCTACCTTGACCGTACGCGGGAGCACCGTAAAGCTGCTCTGCTTTTTGTGTCTTTTGACCCCAATAAATTGGGGCTCCCGGTCTCCAAGCGTACTCTGTCCATCTGGGTTGCGGACTGTATCTCTTGGGCTTATGGGGCAGCCGGACTCTCCTTAGAAAGTCGAGTCACGGCTCATTGCGTTCGGGCAAAGGCTACGTCAGTGGCTTACCTCCGCTCTGTTCCGCTGGCAGACATCTGCAGGGCCGCTACTTGGTCTTTGAGCCAGACTTTTGCGGTCCATTACTGTCTCGAGAGGGAGTCCCGCAGGGACAGTGCTTTCGGACAGGCAGTCCTCCGTAATCTCTTTGAGGTCTGAGCCACTCCTACCCTCCATCCCGGATGTGGGCTACCGGTGGGTGATAATTCAGCGAAGATTCTTTCCTTCTGTGCTGCTGAGCTAGAGGGAGCTCATTTTTGTGCTTAGGGTCTCCGGTAGCCTTGAGCTTGGGAGTCCCATAAGTGAGGACTGACTTCCTGCTTGGTCCTGGAGAAAGCGTAGTTACTCACCTGTAACAGGTGTTCTCCAGGAGCAGCAGGAATCAGTCCTCACTACCCTCCCTCCTCCCCTTGGAGTTGCAATCGTCTGCTTATGTTTTTGCAAATATTTTTATGCTGTCTTTTTTAGCTATGTCATCTGACTGGCTAAGATGGCACCCTCGGGCGGGAAGAGGACCGCGCATGCGCGCTGCAATTCCCAAAGGCTTTCTTTGAAAGCTGGGGAAAATTGCTCCGCGAGGGCTCCGTCGGCGCCGACGTCACCCATAAGTGAGGACTGATTCCTGCTGCTCCTGGAGAACACCTGTTACAGGTGAGTAACTACGCTTTAGCCTTCATCTTATAGCCTGAGAGACTACTAAAGACTGCTTTTTCCTGAAGTAGGTTCAGGATGGAGATCAGTGGCTGGGCCAATGTGTAGATCTTATCGGCAAATAACCCAATTTTGTACATCCGCTGCCCCACCTGTATGTCCACTATTCTCCCATTGGATCTTACTTTCTCTGCGAGGGGTTCTATAACAAGAGCGAACAGCAGGGGCAATAGGGCGCAGCCTTGCCTTGTGCCCCCGCCCAAAGGGAACTCCGCGGAGTAGGCCTCATTGACCCTGATCGAACCCTCTGGCTGGCATACAAGGCCTTGATCCATCCAATGAACTTATCACCAGTGCCTACTCTCGCCAATACCTGGACCATAAAATCCCACTCCATGCGGTCAAATGCTTTTTCAGCATCCACCACCACTAAAAAAGAATCCTCCTCACACTCCCTGGCCTTCTGAATCAAATTCAACAGTTTCCGCAAATTGTCTTTTGCCTGCCACCCTGGTATAAAACCTGCTTGATCTTCTCAGACCAACTTCGCTATAACACCCTGCAACCTGTTGGCTAGTACTTTTGCAAGCACTTTTGCATCTATATTAACCAAGGATATCGGCCTATAGGACCCACAGACAGTATTGTCCTTCCCAGGTTTTGGGAATCACCGTTATCTCCGCAATATACATAGAATCTGGTACCCTCCCATCTTGGTGTACCGCATTGAAAACGGTCACCATTTTGTCCACTAGTATGTCTCCCAACCTTTTATAGTAGTAGGCAAGGTAGCCATCTAGCCCAAGAGCCTTTCCCACTTTCATATTTGCAATAGCACCCATGACCTCTTCGACCGTGATCTCGGCCTGCAACTGTGCTGTCTCGGTTTCAGACATTTGATTTCAGAGAACACCCACTCAAATAGGCCCAAATTTCCTCCTCAGTTGCCCTTTTCTCACTGCAATTCATTTTAAGGTAATACTGTCGGAAAATTTCTCTCACCTCCTCATCCCCAAACCACAACACCCCCATTCTCATCCCTTAATGTCAGTATTTGTTGTTTAATTTGGGCCTTCAGTTTGGATGCTAGCAACTGTCCCACTTGTTTACCCATTCAAAGAATGTTTGCTTTGCTCTTTCTAGTTTGAAAACAATGTCCCTATGCATCAGACTTGGCAACTGCAATCTGAGCTCCCTTATTCTGCTTACTGGACCTTTTCCTTCCTGCTGCTAAATGCCACCCTTCCAAATGCTTCAGCTCCTCTCGAATAACTTGTTCTTCCTTCTGCTTCACCTGCTTTTGGTACGTGGCCTCAGATATCAACACCCCTCTCGCCACCGTCTTCAGCTTGTCCCACGTGACCCCTTCTCCCAATTCTCCCTCTGCATTCAATTTATAATCTTATATTACTTTACCCACTTTCGGAATAAATGACTCTCAGTCCAACAAGGATTTCTTTTGCCTCCAAAACCTTAAACCAGGGTCTCTCTGTCCTCAGCACAGCTTTACTCCAATGGGAGCATGGTCAGACCATGTGATCAAACTGATTTCCACCTGTGCGATACGATCCACCCATGTGCACTCCAGTTAGAACATATCTATCCTACTATAATTGTGATGAGTGTGAGAGTAAAATATATAATGTCCACCGAATTGAGGGTGTCCTCTAACCACCAACTTTTTCCTGTGTGCTCGCCCGCCCTCCCAGTCTCTGATTCCCCTGAATTGCCCAACCTCTGTTTCTGGTCAAATTGAAATCCCCCTCCCAATATCAGTGGGGCTGTGGAGAAGCTCACCAAGTGATTTCTCAATTCCTCAAAAAAGGCTCCTTGTGTGTTTGGAGTGTAAACATTAGCCAGAGTCCTCTCAGTCCCATCAATAACTACATTCAGCAGAAGGTAGCGGTTATTGCTATCCCTCATTTCCTTTTTAACTTCAATGACATGATAAAGTCCACCTTCCCCCCCCCTTTTTGTGAACCCTCTTCTGAGCAGCTAGAAACACATTTGGATACTATTTATATTTTAATAGATAACCCTATCTCTCCTAAGGTGGGTTTCTTGAATAAACACAAATGCACCCCATCTGGATCCTTCCCACCAGAGAAAACTGTTCTTACACCATGATCCTAAGCCCTTAACGTTATTCAAAACAAACTGACACTATTTAAGCTGATCATCCCCTTCCAAGATTTCCAGCCCCCAGTCTCTTCCCCTTTTGGCAGATCACCAAATTGCCCCCATTAGCTCCCCCCTCTCCTCCCTAACCACCTCACACAGACCCTCATCAAGTACTGACTCGCCCACCAGGCCCCACTTAATATTAACATTCATAATCCTAACCCTCCACCCTCTCCTCATGTATCCCACACTACCCAGCCCTTGGTATCCCAGTCAGTATCATACCCCATCACAACCACTCAATTACAACCACCTCCCTCTCCTCACCCCCTACTAAGCCTCCCACCTTCTCTATACCGATCCCTCCTCTCATACACTCACACATTCCCTTGGGCCCTGTGCCCCTCCCCCCCCCCCATATTTCCATATAAACATACAAAAAGCCTATCAAAATATAAGGGTCGCATCAAGTCCAATATAGTACAAATTAGTCATTTAAAGCTTTCAAAGGGCTGTAGGGCACCCGATAGCTCAACTTAAAGTAGACAAAGCGATGGGACTGGATGGGATACACCCTAGAATACTGAGGGAACTTGAGGACGTTCTAGCAACTCCACTGACTGACCTTTTCAATGCCTCGTTGGAGTCTGGAGTGGTGCCAAAGGACTGGAGAGAGGCTCATGTGGTGCCTTTACACAAAAGCGGAAGTAAGGATGTGGTTGAAAACTACAGGCCGGTTAGTTTAACTTCGGTGGTGAGTAAATTATTGGAAACGCTGCTGAAAGAGAAAATAGTGAGGTTTCTGGAGTCCAGCGGATTACAGGATCCGAGGCAGCATGGATTCACCAGAGGCAGGTCTTGTCAGACAAATCTGATTGATTTCTTTGACTAGGTGACCAGAGAGTTGGACCGAGGGAGAGCTCTAGATGTGGTGTATTCAGATTTCAGTAAAGCCTTTGACACTGTTCCTCACAGGCGACTTATAAACAAACTGAGCACCCTAGAGATGGACCCTAAAGTTACTGCTTGGGTTAGAAATTGGTTGGGTGGGAGGCGACAAAGAGTACAAGTAAATGGAGCTCACTCCGAGGAGAAGGATGTTACCAATGGTGTGCCCCAGGGATCTGTCCTTGATCTGATTCTTTTTAACATCTTTATTAGTGATATAGCGGAAGGGCTGTCTGGTAAGGTTTGCCTCTTTGCAGATGATACCAAAATCTGCAATAGAGTAGACACCCAGGAAGGGGTAGATAACATGAGGAGGGATCTAGCTAAGCTTGAAGAATGGCCTAGAATTTGGCAGCTGGGATTTAATGTTAAAAAATGTAAGGTCATGCATTTGGGCTGCAGCAATCCAAGGGAGCAATACAGTATAGGAGGTGAAGTACTTTTGTCCACTAAAGAAGAGCGGGACCTAGGCGTGGTTGTGTCTGATGATCTTAAAGTAGCTAAACAGGTAGAAAAGGCGACGGCAAAAGCTAGAAGGATGCTTGGGTGCATACGGAGAGGTATGGCTAGCAGAAAAAAGCAGGTGATAATGCCTCTGTATAAGTCTTTGGTGCGACCTCTTTTGGAGTATGGTATGCAATTCTGGAGACCGCACCTTCAAAAGGATGTGAACAGGATGGAGTCGGTGCAGAGGGTTGCTACTAAAATGATTAATTGGCTTCATTATAAAGCATATGAGGACAGACTGAAGGATCTTAATATGTACACCTTAGAGGAAAGGCGGGATAGAGGTGATATGATTGAGATGTTTAAATACCTCCATGGCATAAATGTTCAGGGAGAGAGCCTCTTTCAATTGAAAGCAAGTTCTGCTACGAGGGGACATGGGATGAGGGTGAAGGGAGATAGATTCAGGAGTGATATGCAGAAATATTTCTTTACAGAAAGAGTAGTGGATCCGTGGAATAGTCTCCCAGTGGAGGTGGTAGAGATGAGGACAGTAACTGAATTCAAAAAAGCATGGGACCAACACAGAGGATCTCTAAAGGTAAAAAGTGGACTGTTGTAGTTGTTGTTATGGAAGGACAGACTAGATAGAAAAACACCACATGGCCTGTCATCATGTTTCTATGTTTCTATGATACAGCCATCTTGGATCTGTATGCCTGCTACTGCCAATCCTCAACACCACACAGTCAAGTTACACACCCCTTCTGAGACAAATACTGTTTCTTCCATTCAGTGTGTGATGCAGCTTTCTATAATTTCTGGCATTTGATCAGAGCCACCTCAGGTTCGGCCTCCGGCAGATTATCCCATCAGTCTCCAGTTTGTTTAACTTTTGTACCGTTTCCAGCAGCGTGGTTCGCTTTCTTAGTAATTACATTTGTCATGAATGACATTCCAACTGGATAGAGCCACCTTATAGCCACCTGTTGTAGCTGTATCGTAAGTGGGCAATAGGTCCTCCTGCGCAGCATCATAACTATTGCTAGATTGATTAATTGATTGATTTATATAGCAATACTTATATACTGCTATTCACCTGGTTAAAGCGGTGTACATTCCGTTACGGTATATATTTTCCCTTGTCCCCCTAAGTTTTGTACCTGAGGCAACGGAGGATTAAGTGGCTTGCCTGAGGCCACAAGGGAGTGCCTGTGGGACTAGAAACCTCGGTCCCTCTGGCCTGAGGTTGCTGTCCTCCAGCGGTATTTGAATCCCTGGCCTTCTGGCTCAAGGCATAAGAACATAAGATATGCCATACGGGTCAGACCAAGGTCCATCAAGCCCAGTATTCTGTTTCCAACAGTGGCCAATCTAGGTCATATGTACCTAGCAGTTTCCCCAAGGGACACAGGTTCCACAATGCTTGTATTGGTTCAAGCATTGATATCCTGGGTCCCTTCTTAATAATGGTTTATGGACCTTTCCTCCAGGAACCTGTCCAAACCTTTTTTAAACCCAGCTACACTAACAGCCTTTACTACATCCTCCAGTAACAAATTCCAGAGTTTGATTACACGTTGAGTGAAAAAATATTTTCTTTTATTAGTCTTAAATAGTTTACCCTGTAGCTTCATTGCATGTCCCCTAGTCTTTCTATATTCTGATAAGGTAAACAATCGATCTACGTTTACCCGTTCCACTCCGTTCATTAATTTATAGACTATCATATCTCCCCTCAGCCGTCTCTTTTACAGGTTAAAGAGCCCTAACCTTTTTAGCCTTTCTTCATAGGAGTATCCTTCCATCCCCTTTACCATTTTGGTGGCTCTTCTCTGAACGTTTTCTAAAATCGCTATATCCTTTTTAAGATACGGCGACCAGAATTGCACACAATATTCAAGGTGCGGTCTCACCATGGAAAGATATAGAGGCATAATATCTTTTGTTTTATTTTCCATTCCTTTCCTTATCATACCTAGCATTCTATTTGCTCTCTTGGCCGCTGCTGCACAATGGGCCGAGGGTTTTAACATGGTATCCACAATGACGCCTAAATCTTTTTCCTGAGTGGTGGTTCCTAATGTGGAACCTTGCATCATGCAACCATAGTTTGGATTGTTCTTCCTTAGGTGCATAACCTTGCACTTCTCCACATTAAATTTCATCTGCCATTTTGATGCCCAGTCTTCCAATTTATCAAGATCCTCTTGCAATTTTCCACAATCCTCTTGGGTTTTAACAACTTTAAATAGTTTTGTCATCTGCAAATTTGATAACCTCACTCGTTATTCCACTTTCCAGGTCATTTATGAATATGTCAAAAAGCATCGGACCCTGCACAGATCCCTGGGGTACACCAATATTCACCTTTCTCCATTGGGAAAATTGGCCATTTAGCCCTACCCTCTGCTTTCTATCTTTTAACCAGTTCCTGATCCACAATAGTACACTGCCTCCTATCCATGACTCCTTAGTTTTGCCAAACGTCTCTGATGAGGGACCTTGTCAAAGGATTTCTGAAAGTCCAGATACACAATATCAACCAACTCAGCTTTGTCCACCTGATTATTCACTCCTTCAAAAAAACATAACATATTAGTAAGACAAGATCTCTCTTGTCTAAAGCCATGTTGGCTGTCTCCCATTAGGACATGACTATCTACATGCTGAGTAATTTTATTCTTTATGATGGTTTCTACCATTTTTCCCGGTACTGATGTCAGGTTCACCGGTCTGTAGTTTCCCTGATCATCCCTGGAACCCTTTTTAAAAATTGGTGTTACATTGGCGATCCTCCAATCTTCAGGTATTAGAGATGATTTTAATGATAGTTCACAGATTACTATTAGCAGGTCTGCAATCTCATATTTCAGTTCTTTCAACACCCTTGGATGTATACCATCCAGCCCAGGTGATTTGCTACTCTTCAGTTTATCTAATAGTTGTAATACATCTTCCCGATGTATCAATATTTCCTTCAATTCTTCCGCACCTTTAAATACCATTTCAGTCATGGGTAACATCCCTACATCTTTCTCAGTAAAGACCGAAGTAAAGAATTCATTCAGTCTCTCTGCTATCGCCTTGTCGCCTCTTAGTGCTCCTTTAACCCCTTTATCTTCTAATGGACCAACTGACTCTCTCACAGGTTTTTTGCTACGAATGTACTTGAAAGGGTCTTTACTACACGTTTTTGCTTCCGCAGTAAGCTTCTTCTCAAATTCTCCCTTTGCCTGCCTTATCAATGCCTTGCATTTGACTTGCCAGTGCTTGTGCTGTTTCCAGGTTTCGTCGTTTGGCTCTTTTTTCCATTTCCTGAAAGATGCTTTTTTGGCAACAGCCTCTCTGACCTTACCTTTAAACCATGCTGGCAGTTTTTTGGACTTCCTTCCACTTTTCTTAAAGCGTGGAATACAGCTGGTCTGTGCTTCCAAGATAGTATTTTTCAACAGCCAAGCCTGATTTACGTCTTTAACCTTTGCAACTGCTCCTTTTAGTTTTTTCTTAACTGTTTTCCTCATTTTATCATAGTCTCCCTTTCGAAAGTTAAAAGGTAGTACTGTGGATTTCCTTACTATCCCTCCTCCACTAATTAAATCAAAGGCGATCATGCTATGATCACTATTGCCAAGTGACCCCAACAACCTTATTTCTTGCACTAGATCTGGTGTTCCACTAAGGACTAGGTCTAATACGGCTTCTCCTCTGGTCGGTTCATGAACCAGCTGCTCCAAGAAGCAGTCATTTATTTCATCTAGGAACTTTATCTCCCTAGCGTGTCCTGCCGTGACCCAGTCAATACCGGGGTAGTTGAAATCACCCATTATTATTACTGCGCTGTAACTTTTGTTAGCTTCCTTGATTTCTTTGAGCATTTCATCATCCATTTGGTCATTCTGGCCAGGCGCTCGATAGTACACCCCCACTGCCATTGCCTTCCTCCTTTTACATGGAATTTCAATCCATATAGATTCTACAGCAAATTTTGTTTCCTGCAAAACTTTAATCCTTTCTGACTCAATGCCCTCTCTAACATAGAGCGCAACCCCTCCACCAATTTGATCAGCTCTATCATTTCGATATAGTTTGTACCCAGGTATCAGTGTGTCCCACTGGTTGTTCTCCTTCAACCATGTCTCTGATATTCCAATCATATCTAACCTTTCATTTAGTGCTATATATTCTAACTCTCCCATCTTATTTTTTAGACTTCTAGCATTTGCATACAAGCATTTTAGAGAATGTGTTATCTCCAGGAACAAGCAGGAATGAGTCTTCACATATGGGTACGTCGGTACAGACGGAGCCTGCGCGGGAACGCTCCCCAGCTTCCCAAAAAGGAAAGCTTTTGGGAGCATCCCACAGGGCCTGTGCGCTGCCTTCCCGCCTTTCCTAACCGCCTCTCCTCAGTTCTTCTTTGCTGCGGAGCCAGCAGGTCGTGTTCCTGTCACCGCTGAAGAAGTTCTTTGTTTTATTTTATTTCTTTGGTCGCACATCTGCCTCCCCCGACTCGGAACGGTATTGCCGGTTTTTCTTTCTTTTCTTATTAAAAAAAAAAACCAAACAAACATATTTTTCCCTCACTTAGTGTGTTTTTCTCCTTTTGGGCCTTAGGCTCCACAAGGAATTTTCCTCATGGAAAAACCAGCCTCTGGGTTTAAAAAATGCACTAAGTGTAGCGGTACTATTTCTGTTACCGACACCCATGAATGGTGTCTTAAATGTTTGGGTCCTGAACACTCCATTTCGGATTGTTCGTCCTGCTCTTTGATGTCTAAACGAGGTTTACAGAACCGAGCAGCTAAGCTCCATGTGCTGTTTCCCTCTGATGCAGCTTCAGTGGCATCAACGTCTTCCAGGGCTGCTTCTTCCTCCCATGTATCTCAGGTAACCAAACATAAATCCAGCCGGTCCTCGAAGGGTAGATCTCCTTCCAAGCATCGAGATGCCTCCTGGCTTGCCCTCGGATTCCGCACCGGCAAAACAACCCCGGCGGGAAGCTCCGGCTTCCAAAGCTCCTCCTTTGGGGTTACAGGTTGACATCGATGGCACGGCCTCGACCGATCACCTGTTAGAATGCTCTGGGATACCTGCGCAACCTTCCGGTACCGAATTCCAGACATTCATGGCGTCGATGGATCACAATGTTCTATCCATGCAGCAGGCTATCACGGCCTTCACTCAAGCTGTGACGCCGCTGATACCACAACAAACCCCATTGTCGGTATCGGCTCCGGTACCGGCACCGACTGCATCGGCATCAACCAGGATGCCGACTGCAGCGGTTCCCTGTCCAGGGATGCTCATCGGTACCGAACCAGGAACCGATGACGCCCGATGTCGATACTGCTCGATACGCGTATCGAGCTTTAGAAGAGCACCCTGGCAGGCGATACTTTGATTCCTCTGAAGATTCTGATACATCGGAGGAGTCTGCTGAAGTATCCATAGCCCTTCCTGAAGAGCCTTCTTCTCCAAAAAGAAGGATGTCTCCTCCAGAGGACTTGTCCTTTCAGGACTTCATAAGAGAAGTGGCTAAAGGACTTTCTATTTCAGTTACCTCTGAATCAGAGCCTAGAGCTAAAAAATTGGATATTTTAGGTTATTCTAAGGCTCCTACGGAGGCAGTCACCTTGCCAATTCATGAGATTCTTTATGAGCACATGATTGACTTATGGGAGACTCCTCTCACTATCTCTCCTCATTCTCGAAGATTGGACACTATGTATCGTGTCCCTCCTTGTCCTGGTTTTCATAAAACACAGCTTCCTCACCATTCTATTGTGGTGCAGTCAGCTATGAAAAGGATAAAGAGTGCAAAAAGACACTCCTCTGCCCCTCCAGGAAGAGAATGCAGGACCTTGGATGCTTTTGGTAGGAAAATCTTCCAAGCCAGTATGCTCATTGCCAGAATCAACTCCTATAGTCTTTACATGGGTATGTTTCTGAAAGAAGTTGCAGATAAACTGCACACTTTCCTCCCTTTTCTTCCAGAGGATAAAAGGGAAGAATTCCTTATTTGGCTTAAGCATACTCAAGACATTTCAAAGTTTTCCAACCGTGCAGCTTTTGCCTCCTTTGAAGGTGCCAGCAGAGCTTCGGCCATTGCCATAGCTGCTCGCAGAATTGCTTGGCTCCAAGCTTCTGATTTAGAACCTTGGGTCCAGGATGGCTTAGGTAATCTTCCCTGTACAGGTGAAAACCTGTTTGGCAAAGAATGGCAGATAAAAGCCATTCAAATGGATGCAGAAAATTCTGCTCTGGATAGACTTTCAAAGTCATCCTCCATTCCTGCCAAGAAAAAACCTTTCAAGAAGTCTTTTTTCAAAAAGGGCAGATTCCCTTCTACTTCTGGCCAACAATCATCTACAGGTCGCTTTGCTACTAAGCGTCAGCAACCTAAACAGGCCAGGCCTGAATCTACAGGGGCTGCTGCAACTCAGCAGTCCCAACCTCCTCAGGGTTTTTGACTTGATGCTAGAGAACTTAGCCTTTCTGGCTTTAGAACAGCCAGAGCCTCTCACCATTCCAGGAAGTTTAGCTCATTTTGCTCCCAGATGGGAGCAAATTACAGCAGAGCAGTGGACCCTCTCCATCATAAGGGAGGGCTACAAACTTCATTTCTCAAACCTTCCTCCTCACACCATGGTGAGACACTTCAATTCTCCAACATCTCTTCTCGACCTTCTAGGTCAGGAGGTGGCTATCCTTCTTGCCCAAGGGGCAATAGAAGAAGTACCTCTTCTTCAACAAGGGTCAGGGTTTTTCTCCCCCTATTTTCTCATCCCAAAGAAAACAGGGGGCTACAGACCCATATTAGATCTCAGGGAATTGAATAAATTTCTATGCAAGGAGAAATTCAAGATGCTTTCCCTGGGCACTCTCCTTCCATACCTTCAGAGTCAGGATTGGCTTTGTTCTCTAGATCTCAAGGATGCGTACACACATGTGCTCATCCATCCATCTCACAGAAGGTTCCTCCGTTTTCTTTTCCAAGGAAAGCATTACCAATACAGGGTGCTTCCTTTCGGTCTGGCCTCTGCTCCAAGAGTGTTCACCAAATGCATGGCAGTATTAGCTGCATTTCTTCGCACTCTGGGAATATTTGTATTCCCATACCTGGACGACTGGCTCATCCGAGCTCCATCTCAGTCAGAGGCCCAGACTTCCCTGGACCGCACAAGGCGCATTCTGCAGTATCTGGGACTTGTGGTATACCTCCCAAAGTCCCAGCTCACCCCTACTCAGTCTCTAGAGTTCATAGGAGCCTGGTTAGACACTACCACTGCAAGGGCCTATCTCCCTCAGGCCCTTTGCCTACGCCTAGTGCAGTTAGCCTCCCAGATTCAGTCAAAGAGCCATTTAACTGCCCGGGAGCTGCTTCAACTGCTAGGCCACATGGCATCCACAGTGCATGTGGTCCCCTATGCTCGCCTTCACATGAGAGCAGCTCAATGGACTTTGTCCACCCAGTGGACTCAAGCATCAGGGGCTCTGTCAGACAAAATAGTCACCTCCAGGCGCCTCTTTTGGTCTCTCCAGTGGTGGAAATCCACCCAAAATCTGTTGCTGGGGTCCCCCTTTCAACAGTTGTTGCCCCAGGCAACCCTCACAACAGATGCCTCCCAAACAGGTTGGGGAGCTCATCTACAAGACCTCTCCACTCAGGGCATTTGGTTTCCACAGGAGACCTTTCTTCATATCAACCACTTGGAGCTTCGAGCAGTTTTTCTAGCTCTGAGTCTTTCATACCCTGCTCAGCTACAAGACAGTCCTCATTCATACGGACAATCAAGTAGCCATGTTTTACATAAACAAGGAAGGAGGAACTGGCTCTCTGTCGCTTTGCAACGAAGCTTTAAGATTGTGGGCCTTCGCCAGAGAGCATCAAATCCATCTCCTGGCCGTATACCTCCCAGGAATCCAAAACTCTTGGGCAGACAGACTCAGTCGAGTTCTGCTTCCACACAAATGGTCCCTGCACATGGATCAGGTACTCAGAACCTTCCAAGAATGGGGAACCCCGGACATAGACCTCTTTGCAAGTCCGTGGAATGCCAAACTTCCCCGGTTCTGTTCCAGAATTCCGTGTCAGGGAGTTCAGGCCAAGGATGCCTTCCTCCTTCACTGGGGTCAAGGCTTCCTGTATGCCTTTCCACCCATTCCCTTGATTCCCAAGACTCTTCAAGCTCCATAGGGATCAAGGATCTATGATCCTCATAGCTCCACGCTGGCCACGCCAAGTGTGGTACCCTCTACTTTTGCATCTCTCTTAAGCCCCCTCCCTGGACTTGGGAGCTGCTCCAGACCTTCTGTCCCAGGAGGAGGGGACTTTGTGGCACCCAAACCCCAAGTCCCCAAGGCCTAGACCTTCAGGATTGGAATCTTTCTCAGCAAGTGAAGGATATCCTCCATGCTTCCAGAAAACCTTCTACTAGACGTTCCTATGCTTTTAAATGGAAAAGGTTTTCCATTTGGTGTACTAAGA
Organism: Ichthyophis bannanicus; assembly: GCA_033557465.1. Lineage (NCBI taxonomy): Eukaryota > Metazoa > Chordata > Amphibia > Gymnophiona > Ichthyophiidae > Ichthyophis > Ichthyophis bannanicus. Next base: position 618,800,357 of record CM066036.1, read on the forward strand.
AGGGTCTTGACCCTCTAGCACTACCTTTAAATTCTCTATTGGAATATCTCCTGCATCTCTCCAATGCAGGTCTTAAGACGAATTCAGTAAGGGTCCATTTGAGTGCTATTGCAGCATCCCTTAAGCCTATCAATGGACAGCCTATTTCCTCTCATCCTCTTATTGCAAGATTCATGAGAGGCCTAACTTTAACTAAACCTCCCATTAGACCTCCTCCGGTGGCATGGGACTTAAATCTGGTTCTTGGTCAGCTTATGAAGCCACCTTTTGAACCCTTAGCCACCACCTCCTTGAAATTTCTTTCCTGGAAGGTTATTTTCCTCATTGCAGTCACCTCAGCTCGCCGCATCAGTGAACTGCAGGCTTTAGTGACTAATCCACCTTATACAAGGTTCCATCATGATAAAGTAGTCCTTAGGACCAATCCACACTTTATGCCTAAAGTGGTCTCACATTTTCATCTTAATCAAGAGGTGTATTTACCTGTCTTTTTTCCAGGTCCTCATGCATCAAGTGCAGAGAGGAATCTTCATACTCTGGATTGTAAGAGAGCTCTTGCCTTTTACTTACAAAGGACACAGCAACATAGAAAGTCTTCCCAACTCTTTGTTGCTTTTGATCCCTCTCATTTGGGACTTCCAGTCTCTAAGAGGACACTGTCCAATTGGATTGCTCAGTGTATTTCTTTCGCCTACCAGAGTAAGAACCTTTCTCTGGAGAGCCATGTCACAGCTCATAATGTGAGGGCCATGGCCACCTCTATGGCTCATCTAGATTCTAAATTCTGTGTCCATCGATCAGATCTGTCGAGCGGCCACCTGGGCCTCGGTTCATACCTTCACAGCCCATTACTGCTTGGACAAGGACTCCCGCCGGGATGCCTTGTTTGGTCAGGCTGTTCTCAAACACCTGTTCCATTCTTAATAAACTCCTACCCTCCTTCCCGGAATGGATGCCTGAGATCCATAGGAGGAGGTAGAGCCCTTTCCAGGGTCTCATAACCTTGGGGATCTCCCAGGCATCTCTAGCTAGGGAGTCCCCATATGTGAAGACTCATTCCTGCTTGTTCCTGGAGATAGCACAGTTACTTACCTGTAACAGGTGATCTCTGGGAACAGAAGGAATAAGTCTTCACAACCCACCCACCTCCCCTAGGAGTTGTATCTCTCTATCTATCTTTCCTTTCCTTTCTCTCTCTTTGTCTCAGCTTTAAAACTCGAACTGAGAAGAGGCGGTTAGGAAAGGCAGGAAGGCAGCGCGCAGGCGCTGTGGGATGCTCCCAAAAGCTTTCCTTTTTGGGAAGCTGGGGAGCGTTCCCGCGCAGGCTCCGTCGGTACCGACGTACCTATATGTGAAAACTTATTCCTGCTGTTCCCAGAGATCACCTGTTACAGGTAAGTAACTGTGCTTTATTCATATTAATTTGGCTATTGTTAGACATGGGTAATTTGGGATCTTTAAGCTCTGTCTGCTTCATACTTGAGGGCATTTGGGCTACTTTACTCTTTTGTGGAACCTCTCTGCTTTTGGTAGTATCCTTCAAAGATACATTCTTCCGAACCATCCGCTCTTGGGCGACTGTCGGCTTTCCCCTAATATCTAGTTTAAAAGCTGCTCTATCTCCTTTTTAAAGGTTAATGCCAGCAGCCTGGTTCCATCCCGGTTAAGGTGAAGCCCATCCCTTCGGAAAAGCCCCTCCTTTCCCCAAAATGTTCCCCAGTTCCTAACAAATCCAAAACCCTCATTTCTGCACCATTGTCTCATCCACGCATTGAGACTCCGGAGCTGTGCCTGCCTTTTGGGTCCTGCGCGTGGAACAGGAAGCATTTCGGAGAATGCTACCCTGGAAGTTCTGGATTTCAACTTCCTACCTAAAAGCCTATATTTAGCCTCCAGAACCTCCCTACCACATTTTCCTATGTCATTGGTACCGACATGTACCAAGACAGCAGACTCCTCCCCAGCACTATCTAAGACCTTATCTAGGTGGCGCGTGAGGTCCTCTACCTTCGCACTAGGCAGGCATGTTACCAGGCGATCCTCACGTCCACCAGCCACCCAGCTATCTACATGCCTAATGATCGAATCACCAACTATAACGGCTGTCCTAACCCTTCCCTCATGGGCACATGGCCCTGGAGAAACGTCCTCGGTGCAAGAGGGTTTTACATCACCTGGAGGACAGGTCCTAGTTACAGGATCACTTCCTGCCACACCAGGGTGATGCTCTCCTGTCACGTGACCTCTCTCCTCCATGGCAACAGGGATGCTGCCAGACTGGAGGTGGGACTTCAGGACTATATCCCTGTAGGTCTCGTCTATGTGTCTCTCTGTCTTATGCTTTCCAAGTCTGCTACTTTAGCCTCTAGAGAACGGACTAGTTCCCTGAGAGCAAAGAGCTCCTTGCACCTAGTGCACACGTAAGACCACTCACCAATTGGGAGAAAATCATACATGTGACACTCAAAGGAAAAGACTGGAAAGCCCCCATCCTGCTGCTGGACTGCTGTCTGCATCTTAGTTTTAAGTTTGTGTTTAGATCTAAGTTCTTTACTTACTAAGGCTTGCTATGGATATTAATACTAATAAAACTGTACCTAATACGTGTAATATATACCTTGTTCACCTGAAGCTTAACTAATCTCAGGTCCTTAGTGTATGACTGATTTGGGTAATGAGCTTCACCTGAGAGCACCTCCTGTCTTTTAAGATGTGTAAGTACCTATAAAGCTACGATTATCCCAAGGGTGGGTGGGTGTGTTGAGGGAGGGAAATAACACTTATTAAAAGAGGGCTGCTACACAGTACCCTGTCTTGTGCTGCTGAGGTAAGCTATATTCTGATTTGATTTAAATTATAGCTCTTAGCTGCTGCTAGGCTCTAACTTCTTATGAAATTTAAATTACAAGCTCTCTGCTGGGTTCTAAATTTAACCAGAAAACACTCTTTTGTGTTTTAAATTTAAGCTAAAAGTATTTTGCTGTTACTAGGCCCTGAGTGACTATTAAATTTAAACTACGAGCTCTCTGCTGGGTATGAAATGTAACCAGAAAGTTCTCATCTGTGTGTTAAATTTAAACTTAAACTGCTGCTACTAGGCCCTGACTGATTTAACAAAAAATAGTGAGTTCACAGATTAATTAGCTTTAATACAAAGAATTCCTTTTAGAAAATTACCAGAAGTATATACTCACAGTTGCAGATCTCTCTCCAGAAGTAACAGTCCCTTTTTCTAGTCCTTCAACTTGCCCCAACCACTAGGCCATTCCTCCCTGCCTTGCTACATCACTATAGACTGCCACTTGGCAGCCCTTCCAGTCCAGTTTATTAATGGCTCTCATTTTTTGTGTGATCATTTCCTTCACCTGGTAATCATGAAAATGGATGATAATGTTCCAAAGTCGTTGAGGGTTCGATGGAACCAGTGAGTTTTGTCTTTTTTGATTTCAGTCTCCACACTCTTCCACATCACACTACAAAATGGCCTGGAGAATCTCGTCTGCCATATGTTTGGCATCTCCAAACTCTGGCTGCTTACCCCCCCCCCCCTCCCCAAATTCTGAGATCGCACCTCGTTTGGTTCTCAAGGTCTACCATCTTAAGTGCCAGCCCTTCCTTCTCATAGACTAGCTCATGGACATGTCTCCGCAGCCTGTCAACTTCCTCTTGGGCACTCTCTATCCACTCCTTACAGTCCTTTACTTTCAGGCAGAGCTCTGCCACCTCTGCACGCAGTTCTTTCATCAGCTCTCTAATTTCGGCTTTAACATCAAAAATCTCCTCTTTTTAAAATCCATAAACCAGCTGCGCAACTCCATTTGGGAAAGGGACATAAGTGCTGCTGCTTCTGCTGTGCTGTCTGTCGCCACCAGCTCTTCCAGTGTTCCCCCCACTCAGTACCATTTTGTGCAGATCTTGACTTTTACTCCACCCTGCCTGGAATGCAAATTCCTTTAAATCTGTCGTTTAGTGTCAGTTGGACATACCAAGCAGATTCTCTTTTCTCATCACTCATACTTACCACCGGACCACGGTTTCCCACTCTGGAGGGTTTATATTTGCACTTTTGATGGGTTTAATGATGGAGCTCTTCACTCAGCCATCTATTTACTGGGCTGATGTCACTTCCTCCGCAACAGCTTTTTAACATAGCCAGGGGAGCATTTCCTTTAGATCCTGCGACTATGCTAGATTCTGATTCTGGCACTGAATGCTTTCAGAATTTAAATGGAAGCACTTCCTGTCAGAAATGGGAAGCGCTTCTGTTTGTGTTCAAAACGTTGCATGCCAGCGTCGGAATCTAGCACAGCCGTGGGAGCAAACAGAAATACTTCCACTTCTCCAGGACCAAGCAGGAAGTCAGTCCTCACATATGGGTGACGTCGGTGCCGACGGAGCCCCCTTGCGGAGCATTTTCCCAGCTTTCAAAGAAAGCCTTTGGTAATGCAGCACGCATGCGCGGTCCCCTTCCCGCCCAAAGGTGCCATCTTACTCAGTCCTTTTTTCCGCAGAGCCCGACGGACGTGTTTCGTTTTCACCCGAGGAAAAAGTTGATTTTTCAGCGTGGACCCGTGTTTTGTTCGGTTCGACGTCGGTTTCCCTTTCCCGCCTGGGCCTGGTAAACCGGTATCGAGCCCGGACTTCATTTTTCGGTTTTTGTCTTTAGTGACTAGCGTAGGAGCCTCGAGCTGAGGAGCTTGAGGCCCTGCAGTATGACTCTCCCCCCAAGGAGGCCTTTACTGTACCGGTTCCTCCGATGCTGGAATGGTTGCTCTTCCGCATGTGGGAGGCGCTGGCCTCAACGCCGGTTCTGAGCACGCGGGTCGATTCCATCTATTGAGTCCGCAAGAGCCCCGGGTTCCAAAAGGCACAGCTACCGCACCACTCCATGGTTGTGGAATCGGCCATGCATCGTCTGAAGAGTCAGAAGATGCACTCCTCAGTGCCTCCCGGCCGGGAGGCCCAGAACCTGGATGCCCTCGGTAGAAAGTGCTTCCAGGGCTCAATGCTTGCTTGCCGTGTCCAGACCTACCAGCTGTACATGGTCATGTACCTTCGAGACCTGGCAAAGGAGATTGCCGGGTTCTCTGCTGGTCTCTCCAAGGAAACTTTGCAGAGGTTCAAGGCCCTGTCATCAGGGATCCGGGAGTGCTCGAAGTTTATCTCTCGAGCAGCCTATGATGGCTTCGAGGCTTCGGCCCGAGTAGCCGTGGCCGGCATCGGTGCACACCGTCAGGCCTGGCTACAGTCATCGGACCTCGAGCCATGGGTGCAGGACAAGTTGGTCGATGTCCCCTGCCGAGGTGAAAACCTCTTTGGCAAGCCCATGGCTGAAAAGGCTGCAGAACTCGAGTCCGAGATTCTCACCTGGACAAGGCCGTCCAGGAAAACCTCTGCCCCTTCTCAGAAGAAGAAGGGCTCGGGAAAAAAGACCTTTTATCCGAGGAAGTCATTTTCCTACAAATCATACCCTCACTTTCAGGCCTCTGTAGCTCCCCAACAGGGTCAGCAGGCCAAGGGGCAGAGACATGGGCCCCATAGGCAGAAAACCCCCAAGCCACCAGCTCCGGCTCCTGCACAGCAGGGAGCGGGGTTTTGACTCCAGTGGCATATCCTCTCCTCCTCAGCTGGCTCCTCTCAGCACAGGAGGCCAGCTGACCCTGTATGCTCACAGGTGGTCAGCCGTAACAAGGGATACCTGGGTGCTAAGCATAGTCCAGAGAAGCTATCTCCTCCACTTCCACCAGGTACCTCCCTCCTACTTTCCAGGGGAGCCTCCAAGACTCCCTCTGCACAGGGACTTACTCCTGCAGGAGTTAGCAGGTCTTCTAAAGGAGCAGGCGGTGGAACCGGTGCCCCACCACCTGAGAGGTCAAGGCTTCTATTCCAGGTACTTATTGGTACCAAAGAGGACAGGAGGCCTCAGGCCCATCCTAGACTTGCGCAATCTCAACAAGTTCCTGGAGAGGGAAAAGTTCAAGATGCTTACCCTTGGAATCCTGCTGCCCTACCTCCAGCAGGGAGATTGGCTATGCTCCTTAGACCTAAAGGATGCGTATACCCGCATCCTTATTCATCCAGACCACAGACAATATCTCCAATTTGTAGTGGGAGGAAACCATTACCAGTACAGGGTACTCCCTTTTGGTCTAACCTCCACCCCCAGGGTTTTCACCAAGTGCTTGGCTGTGGTGGCGGCCTGTCTCAGAGTTCAAGGACTCTTTGTTTTTCCATACCTGAACGACTGGCTCATCGGGGTCAGTCTCCACAGGAAACCAATCAAGCCACCCTCCGTACTGTCTCTTCTCCAGCATCTGGGATTTGTCATAAACTTCGCAAAGTCCACTTTGCGCCCCTCACAAAACATGGAGTTCATAGGAGCAAGACTGGACACCCTTCAAGCGAAGGCGTTTTTACCCGTGGACAGGGCCCACAGACTGATGGATCTGGCCAGACAGTTCCACAGCAATTCTCTAGTTTTCGCCAGACAATTCCTAAGGCTCTTAGGCCACATGGCATCCACGGTCCATGTAACTCCAAATGCCTGTCTGCACATGAGGCCCGCTCAGTGGGGCCTAAGGACTCAGTGGCTGCAGGCCACAGGAAACCTGACGGACAAAGTGAGGGTGTCCAATCTACTGGCAGATTCTCTGCAGTGGTGGCTTCATCTTCCGAATCTACTGCAAGGGGTGCTTTTTCAAGCACCACCACACTCTCAAGTGCTGACAACCGATGCTTCTCCAAGGTTGAGGTGCACATTGCCAAGGAGCATGCACTCAAGGCCTGTGGTCTCCTTGGGAGGCCACACAGCAAATCCATTTCCTAGAGCTCAGCGCGATCCGCTTAGCCCTGCGGACTTTCTCTCATGTCCTCTCTCAGCAGTCTGTCTCAGTTCAGACGGACAATCAAGTTGCTATGTTCAATGTGGCAAAGGATCATGACCTCTGTCAGGAAGCACAGGACCTGTGCTCCTGGGCAGTCAAGCATGGCATACTTCAGGGCGGTCTGTCTCCCTGGACAGGAGAATTACCTGGCAGACAAGTTGAGCAGGATCCTACAGCCACACGAATGGCAGTTGAATCCTCTGGTAGTTCAACGGATCTTCCTAAGATGGGGTCTTCCCACCATGGGTCTGTTTGCCAATCCACTGAACCGTCAATTGCCCAGGTTCTGCTCCAGACAACTGCATCCTCTGAGTAGCAGCGGATGCATTTCTCATACCATGGTCTTATAGGCCTACTATATGCGTTTCCTCCCACGCCTCTAGTGCCCAAAACACTGTTCAAAGTGATTCGGGACAAGGCCTCGATGATCCTGGTGGTCCCCAGATGGCCAAGGCAACCATGGTTCCCACTTCTTTTACAACTAGCGGTGGACGCTCCTCTTCCTCTGGGGATGCAACCCGATCTCCTGTCTCAGGAGCAGGGATCTCTTACACCCCAATCTCCAGTCCCTCAATCTGATGGCCTGGCTGCTGAAAGGGTAGTTCTAGCACCCTTACTGCTGCCTAGGGAAGTGGAGGACGTGGTCTTGGCCTCTAGGAGGCAGTCTACTTGGAAGTCATATGCTCTTAAGTGGCATAGGTTCTCCACCTGGTGTGCCCAGCACAAGGAGGATCCTTTCTCATGCTTGGTACCAGTGGTGCTGCAGTATTTGCTGCACCTGTCCAATCTAGGCCTTAAATCCAACTCTGTTAGGGTCCACCTCAGTGCTCTCTCAGCGCACCACTCACCGGTGGAGGGTCAGTCTCTCTCAAGCCACCCTTTGGTAGCTCGCTTCCTCAGAGGCCTGCTTTTGCTTAAGTCTCCAGTTCGTCCACCTGCCCCCGAGTGGGATTTGAATGTGGTCTTGCAACAACTTGCCCACCATTTGAGCCTATGGCTACTTGTCTTTTGCGCTTTCTTTCCTGGAAAGTGTTGTTTTTGATAGCTCTTACCTCAGCAAGGCGAGTAAGTGAGCTTCAAGCCCTGGTGTCAGAGGCACCATACACTAGGTTCTATAGGAACAGAGTAGTCTTACGGACTCACCCTAAGTTCTTTCCAAAGGTTGTCGTCTCCTTCCACCTCAATCAGGAGGTGGTTCTTCCAACTTTCTTTCCCAGGCCGCATGCCGGCCAGGCTGAGATGGTCTTGCATACCCTGGACTGTAGGAGGGCGTTGTCCTTCTACCTTGACCGTACACAGGGACACCGAAGGGCTGTTCAGCTCTTCGTCTCTTTTGACCCTAATAAATTGGGGTTACCTGTCTCCAAGCATACCCTGTCCATTTGGGTAGCATACTGTATAACCTGGGCGTACAGGGCAGCCGGCCTCTCCTTGCAGGGTCGAGTCATGGCTCACCGTGTCAGGGCGAAGGCTGTGTCAGTGGCTCATCTCCGCTATGTTCTGTTGGCAGACATCTGCCGGGCCACTACTTGGTCTTCAAGCCAGACCTTTGCGGCCCCCTACTGCCTCGAGAGGGAGTCCCACAGGGACAGTGCTTTCGGACAGGCGGTACTCCGTAACCTCTTTTTTTTTTTTTTTTTTTTTTATAAATTTTTATTATCCACCTTTTCATATACATTATCCACCGTTCCATATACATGACTGTCAACCTGTTCACGCACAGTATACACTTCCTTTGCTATCCTTCTATACATAGAACCATGACTGCATAAAGAAATCCGTGTCTAGCACGACTGAATCACAATGCCCTTTGTTCCCTTTCCCCCCATTCGCATACCCATGCTTGACCGTAGGCAGAGATTACCTACTGGGCACCGGATAACCTTATAATCAACAGCCATTTAGAACTTAACAACAGTAACATAACCGTCCCTATATTCCCCTGCACCCCTTAAGCCGGTACAGTTAATATCTCTCTAACCCCCTACTCTCCCACCCCCCCCCCATCCCCCTTCCCCCACTCTCCCTCCCGTAACCATCGCCAAACCCCCGCCCACCGCTTCTCAACTTGCTCCCCCCTTCCCCTCCTCTCACCCGTCATTTTATACATTGCATACAGAAAAGACACTCTTCCTGCATAACTAGCTATAGATGGCAAATTCGGCCTCTTCCAGTACCATGCTATTTCACATCTTGCCGCTGTTACACAATACCAAATGATTCTCCAGTCCCCGTCCCACCTCCCATCAGGTTTATGCAAAAGACACATTTCAGGACCAAGCACTATATTCGCCCCCACCATTTTATTAATGCATTCCCCTATTTTGTGCCAATACTCTCTCACTACTGGGCACGTCCACCACATATGCAACCAAGAACCGCGCTCCCCACACATCCGCCAACACTCAGCCGTCTGCCGCACTCCTGCCCTGCACAATCTCTCCGGTGTGAGGTACCATCGTGACAACACCTTATAGCCATTCTCTCGTAGGGATGTGGCAATAGAGAATCTAGCTATACCCATTACTATCCCCTCCCACTCTTCCACCCCCCACACTACCCCTAAATCCTTTTCCCACTCATCCATATACTTAAGCTTCCGTTCCCCTCTGGCTATCAAACCTCTATAGATCCTAGAGAGCATCCCTTGTTGCCCCATGGAACCTAAACAGGCCCCTTCGAACCACTCCCCTCCCCCCCTTCCGCCCTGCTCCCTCCCCTTTTTCCGGATCACCGAGCACATCTGCATGTACGCGAACCTATCCGCCGCCCCCAGGTGATATAATACACGCATCCCCTCGAAACCCCTGCACTGCAGCCCAACCATTATCTGGGACGCCTGGGTCAGGCCTTGCGCTGCCCATCTCTGGAGTACTGCGGCATCCGGGCCTAGGCCTGCCGCACAACAGGCCTGCAGGGACATGGTGGGCGACCATTTCTTGTCTCCAACTAACCGTCGCTTAAACTGTTGCCACACCTTCAGTGTGTGTCCCACCAATGGATTCTGACCTCTATCGCCCCCTCCCTCCCATACTATTCGTTCTAATTCCCCTGGGCGATACCCATCCACCTCCATCTTTACCCACTGCTTATATAAAGGGGGAGGAGTAGCCTAGTGGTTGGGGCAAGGTACTTCAGGCCGGAAGGTCGGGGGTTCAAATCCCACTAGAGGACAGCAACCTTGGGCCGGAAGGACTGGGGTTTCTAGTCCCACAGATGCTCCTTGTGGTCTTGGGCAAGCCACTTAACCCTCCGTTGCCCATGTTCCCTGTAAGTATTAGTGTATGTGTCTCATATCCCTGCATGTTAAATGTATCCCCCAATTGTGTTGTGACCGCTTTGATTGAAGGATAAGGCGGTATAAAAAACTGTCTAAATAAATAAAATAAATAAATATATGGTTCCCGCATCCACGCGTAGACGGCTCGTAATTGTGCTGCCGCATGATACAAACTAAAGTTGGGGATCCCCATCCCCCCCTCCCCTACCGGCACCTGTGTCGTTCTGGCCGCCACCCGTGGCCTTTTCCCCCCCCAAATAAATCTCGCCACCTGCTGTTGTACCCTCCGTAATACTCTTCGGGGTACCGGTATGGGCAGCACTTGGAAGAGGAAGAGAAACTGGGGAAGAAGCATCATCTTCACCGTCGCCACCCTCCCGAACCATGAATAATACCCCCGGCTCCAGTCCTGCAATTGCTCCTCCACCCGCCCCACCAATTTATTATAATTCAGCGCGTATAAGGCCTCCAGGTTCCTCCCCAGCTGTATTCCAAGGTATCTAATCGAAGTCTTCGCCCATTTAAACGGGAAACACTGTTGCCACCCCCGCTGCCCCCCCCTCCTCACCTACTATTCTTAAGATCTCCGACTTCTCCCAATTAATCCTAAAACCCGCCTTCTCGCCATATGTCTGTATCTCTCGCATCACTGCCTGTAGTGTTTCTCTGGGGTCCGTAATAGTCAACAAAATGTCATCCGCAAATAAGGAGACTTTGTATTCCTGGCCTCCCACCCTAACCCCCGCTACCTCGGGATTAGCCCTCAACCGCGCCGCTAAGGGCTCGAGGGAGAGCGCAAATAATAGTGGGGATAACGGACATCCCTGCCTAGTCCCCCTTTCTAGCGGAAAGAACTCAGAATAGCCTCCATTTACTCGTACGCATGCTTTTGGTCTATGATATAAAGCCCTTATCCACTGCACAAACCCTGGTCCAAACCCCAGCTGCTCCAATATTGAGTATAAAAATGACCAAGACACTTGGTCAAAGGCCTTTTCGGCATCCAATGAGACCAACAGCGTCTCCTTCCCCTTCTTTTGGGCCGACCAGATCACATTCAACACTTTCCGTATGTTGTCCGCCACCTGTCGGCCAGGCACAAACCCCGCCTGGTCGGCATGCACCAACTTCCCCAAATGCTTATTAAGTCTAATCGCCAGCACTTTTGCCAGTAACTTCGCATCCACATTTAATAGAGAAATGGGCCGGTATGACGCACACTCCTGAGGATCCTTCCCTACCTTATGGATAAGGGTAATACCTGCCCAACCCATTGTATCAGCCAATTTCTCCCCCCGGTGTGGCCCATTAAACACCCTGGTCAACGGCCGCACCAACTGGCTGCCAAACTGCTTATAAAAGCGCGCCGTTAGGCCGTCAAGCCCTGGGGCTTTACCAGGCTTTAAGGCCTTAATGGCCTGCAAGACTTCCTCAGTTTGGATTTCCCTATCTAGCCCTTCCCGCTCATCCACCGTCAATCCCGGGAGCCCTGCTCCTCTCACATACTCTAAGGTATCCTCCCGCGATCCCCCCTCACGTGCCCTGTATAGGTTGCTATAGTAGGCCACGAATTCCTCGCGGATGCGTCGGACGTCCCGCACCCCTTCCCCCCTACTCCTAATCTGATAGATCCTATTCCACTCTCTACGCTTCTGCAGCTGCCGCGCCAGATATTTCCCCACTTTATTGCCCCCTTCAAAAAATCTCTGCTTCAGCAGCTGCAGCCGGAACTGTAGCTTTTCTGCCTCCACGGCATTGACTTGAGCTCTAAGTTCCAAGACGGTCCCTCTATGCAGTCCTCCCCCTTCCTGCATATCCCTCTCCTCCGCCTCGCGTAATTGCTGCCGCAACCGCTCCTCGTGCTCTACCCTCTCCCTCTTAATGCGTGCCCCCCACTTAATAAACACCCCCCGCAAAACTGCCTTAAAAGCATCCCAGAGCACTCCCTCTTCCACCTCTCCTCCCCCATTTTGCTCAAAATACTCCGGGATTAGGCTCCGTATTTCTGTTACTACCCGCGCATCCTCCAACAAACCCTCATTCAGTTTCCAGAATTGCCGTCCCCTATCCTCCCCTGCCACCCGCACCTGTACCACCACTGGGGCGTGATCAGACCAAGTAATTAGTTCTATTTCCCCCCCCACAATCCTCCCCGCTAGCTCCTTCCCTACCCATATTGCATCCAATCTAGAATATGTCCCATGGGCCGCTGAGTAGAAGGTGAATTGCCTTCGGCCCGGGTTGAGCATCCTCCACACATCAATCAGGCCATTCTCCCGCACAAATTTCTGATAGCACTTCCTATCCTTCCCCCTCCCTTCCCGGTGGCCCGTCGTGTCTCTCCCCACCTCCCAGGCCAAGTTGAAGTCCCCCCCACAAATCAACACCCCCTCTCCCATTGCCGCTACCTGCTCACCCAAACCTTTCCAAAACTCAGTTTGAGCTCCCGTAGGGGCATACACATTCACCACACATAGCCATTCCGCCCCTTGCTTCACTCGCAGCAAGAGATAGCGTCCCCCTTTATCCCGGGATAGCAGCTGGACCTCAGTTTGAACTTCCCCCTTAATGAGTACCGCGACCCCGCCTTTCTTTTTCTCTCTAAGGTTAGAAGCGAATAGACGATGCTTATACCCCCTGGGTTGCACCAGTGTCTCATGCCGTTTCTGTAAATGCGTCTCTTGCAACATTACTATATCAGCATTATGCCTCGATAATTCTTTATACAGTTTCTGTCTTTTCCATGGTGAATTTAATCCTTTAACATTCAACGTTAATATTTCAATTCCCCTCCTGCCCTCCTTCCCCCCCTTCCATCCCGCTGGTCCTGCCTCTCCCCCCCTCCCCCTCTCCCCCCCCCACTTCCCCCCCTGCCCTCTTCCCTCCCTCCCCACCCCCCTCCCCCCTCCCCCCCTCTCAGAATTCTCCTCTGTGGAGACTCACCTTCCATATCAGTGACCCCTTCCACCTCACCACCAAGTCTTCCCCAGTAACCCCCATCCCCCCGTCCCCCCAATCTCACCCCGCTCTCCTCACTATCCCTTCTCCCTCCTGTCCCCCCACCGCTCCCCTCCCCTCTTACCGCCCCTCCTCCCCCCTTATACATTGCCTGCCTCTCCCTCTCTTCCCCCCTGTAGCCTGTTATCCTAACCTCCCCCTCCCTCCCAGCCTGTCAACCAACATAATTTAAGATACCAGTCCTGTGGTGGAACACCACCGCTCAGCCAGTCTCTTGCTCTGATGCCGGACTCCGGTGACCTCCTTTAGCCGTCCTGGCCAATCTCCTGCCGCTCGCCCTCTGCCATTTCGCACTCTCCGTCCTTCCTGGTCTGGATTCCGGGCGTTGAGGAGTAGTGGCGGTGTCGATCATCTCCGGCAGCTGTTCTGCGCCCAACTCTCGCAAGGCTGTCCAAGCCTCCGTGCTGGATCGTACCGTCCGCGATCTCCCTTTCACCGTGATCAATAATCCAAATGGGTACAGCCACTTGTATCGCAGGTCTGCTCTCCTCAGGTAGGCCGTCACTTCTCTGATCTCCCTCCTGCGCTGCAGCGTTCCCTGGGACAGGTCTTGATATAACTCCACTTTATGGCCCTCCCAGTTGAAATTTCTCAACTTGCGGTTGGCTCCCAGCAGCAGTTCCTTGCTCTTGTAGGAACTCAGACACACTACTATGTCTCTTGGCCTATTTTCTCGGATGGGTCCCAGGCCTCTATGCGCTCTTTCTATATTCAAGTGGGAAACGTCCACTTCCTCCCCATGTCCCGCTGCCACTAAGAGGCATTGGAATATTTTTTGGGCCACTTCCTCACTATGTTTGAACTTAGGCTCCTCTGGCACACCTCGTACGCGGAGATTACATCTCCGCGAGCGATCTTCGAGATCCTCTGCTTTGGCTTTGAGGGCCTCTTGCGCCGACTGCAGGTCCTCCCAACTCTGTTGTAGCTGCGCCAGGGTCTCCCCTTGACTATCCAGTTTAGTTTCGGCTTCGTCAACGCGTTCGCCCAGCTCCAGGATGTCTTGGCGCATTGTCTGCACAACCTCCTTGATCTCATTTTTCACCCCACAAATCTCCACCTTTAGTTCCTCTTTTAACTCGAGGAGCCACTGCTTAATCTGTTCCGCTGCAGGCAGACCCACTTCTCCCCCTTCACTCTCTCCCGGGCTGCGTGGGGTTTCCATCGCTGTTTTGCCGGTTTTCTCTCCTTCCTTCCCGCCTTTGGACGTAGCATAGGGGGATCGAAACTCAGCCAGTTTCTTTTTCATCAAACCCTCTTTTTTGGCATTGGGTTTCTCCATTATGGGTTTGAGCCCGTCTCCCCCAGCTAACAATCTGGCAATCTGGCCTGCACTCCAGGCGTACCTCCTTCCTTTTGCTCTTGTGTGAGGGCAGTGGCTAGGCTTTCCACTCAGACCTCCACACCGTCTGATGCCCTTCCCAGTTGGTGTCTGGCTTCGGGGAGCCTCCCGGAGAGTACACTGCTACTCCTCACTCCGCTGATGCCACTTCTCTCACTGCTGCCCTCTGCAAGTGAGACCCGGCCTGTCTTCAGTTCTTCCCCTGCTCAGCCCCCACCACGTGGCCGATTTCACCCCGCTGACAAGGCTAAACGGCGCAACTCTGAGCAGGGAGATTTTATTCCAGGCCTTTACTTTCAGCTGCCCTGTCAGGCTTCTCCCCGCAAGAGGTGCTCCCCTGCTGCCGCCGCTCAAATGGCCTGCCTCCCGACAAATTCCACTCTCCCGTGGTCGGCACTCAGCTCATCGCCTTTGAGCCGCACTTCTCACGCGGTGCTAGGCTGCCGCTCCGGCTGCTTACTCAGCCCCCTGCTCTTCGTGCCACTCGCTCGGGTTACCGGTGGGGTTGAGCAGCTCCCCCCCGTTCACCCCCGCTCTCTTTTCCGCCCAATTCGACGCCCGTAGGGGCTACACCAGCGTAGTTAAAAGCCTTGGTGGCGGAGCTCCTGTGCTACGCCGCCATTCAGGTGGGTGACGTCACCGGAAGCCCCGTAACCTCTTTTGAGGTATAGGCAACTCCTACCCCTCCGGCCCTGGTGTTGGCCTACCATTCGGGGGCGTTCTCAGAGAAGATTCTTTTCACACATGCTGAGGCTGTAGAGGGAGCTCATATTTTCAGCTTTGGGTCTCCGGTAGCCTTAAGCTGTTGTTGTTAAGTGCCGTCGAGTCGGAGTCGACTCATGGCGACCCTCTGGATAGCTATCCTAAATTGTGTTCGGTCTTCAGTCAGGCGGCTCATTGTTGACAGACTGGTACCCGTAGCTGTTGTTATTGTAGCGATCCATCTCATTGCTGGCCTTCCTCTTTTGCGTTGACCTTCTATCTTGCCAAGCATGATGTCTTTCTCTAATGATCTCTCTCTTCGCATGATGTGTCCGAAGTATGAAAGCCGAAGTCTTGTCATCTGAGCTTCTAAAGAAAGCTTAGGTTTGATCTCCTCTAGTACCGACTGGTTTGTTCTTCGGGCAGTCCATGGTATACACAGTATTCGCCGCCAGCACCATAATTCAAAGGCATCAATTTTCTTCCTGTCTGTCTTTTTCACTGTCCAGCTTTCACATCCATATGATGTTATTGAAAATACCATGGCTTGAACAAGTCGAATCTTTGTATGGAGAGACACATCTCTGCTCTTGAGAATCTTATCTAGGTCTTTCATAGCCATTCTGCCAAGAGCAATGCGTCGTCTGATTTCTTGACTGCTTGTTGCTTCTTTATTGATAGTTGATCCAAGTAGGTTAAAGTTGTTCACAATTTCAATTTCTTCTCCTTCAACGATGAACCTGTTGATTATGCCAGTTGTCATGATCTTTGTCTTCTTTACATTAAGGTGCAGGCCCATTTTGAGACTATGTTCTTTGATTGTGAGAAGCAAATGTTTCAGATCATCTTCGCTTTCAGCCAGTAATGTGGTATCATCAGCATAGCGAAGGTTGTTGAGTCTTCCACCAATCTTCACACCTCTGTTGTCTTCATACAGTCCTGCTTCTCTGATGATTTGTTCTGCATATAAATTAAACAGGTAGGGGGAAAGTATGCAGCCTTGTCTTACACCTTTGCTTATTTTAAACCATTCTGTTTCTCCTTGTTCCGTTCGAACTGTTGCTTCTTGATCAATGTACAGATTACGCAAGAGAACGATCAGGTGTTCTGGTATACCCATGCTTCTTAATGTGGCCCAGAGTTTCTCATGGTTTACACAGTCAAAAGCCTTGCTATAGTCGATAAAGCACAAATAGATATCCTTTTGGTATTCTTTAGTCTTTTCAAGGATCCATCTCACATCCGCAATGATGTCTCTCGTTCCTCGCCCTTTCCTGAACCCTGCTTGCACTTCAGGTAGTTCTTGTTCTAGGTATGGCTGTAGTCTCTTTTGAATAATCTTCAGTAGAATCTTGCTGGCATGTGGGATCAGAGCGATTGTGCGATAATTTCCACAGTCAGTTGGATCACCTTTCTTTAGTATTGGTATAAACACAGATCTTTTCCAGTCAGTTGGCCATGATGTTGTCTTCCATATTTCTTGGCAGAGCCTTGTAAGTACGGTAACAGCTGCATCAGATTGCTGCAATACTTCTATGGGAATGCTATCAATGCCTGGTGCTTTGTTCTTTGATAAGGCTTTCAATGCTGCTTCAACTTCTTCTTTCATCACCAATGGTTCCTGATCATAAGGTATAGGTTGAAACGGCTGTTGGTCCACTTGATCTTTATCATATAAAAACTCTGTATATTCCTTCCACCTTTTCTTGATCTTCTCAGCATCATTCAACATAGAACCTTGAGCATCTTGTAACATTCCAATTCGGGGCTGGAACTTTTTCTTTAACTCTCGCAGCTTTAGGAAAGCTTGGTTTGCAGCTTGTCGTGCTGTGAGGGCTTGCGTGCATCAGTGATGCTGAGAGCTAAACTATCGGTAGTTTAACTACTGGCAGGGTCTCCCAAGATGGACAGGTCTCAGCTGAGGTGCCAGACGAAGACAAACCACCCATCTGGGCAGCAGCAGAATGGGATAGTGTTGACGGCGGAGGATCACATTTCTGTGACAACGGCAACAACACCAAACTTAAACTGCGCGGAAGGAAGGCCCGGCAATCTACTTCTGTATCTTGCCATGAAAACCCAATGGATAGTTACAACAAAACAAATTGTGCTATGGTGCTGGAAGATGAGACTCCCAGGTCGGAAGGCACTCAACTAGCTACTGGGGAAGAGCTGAAGACTTTTCAGAGTAAAGCCAGCATTTATGATGTGGTTGGATCAAAGCCCTCGGGAAGTCTGACTGCTGATGTAGCTGCGCATGAAATGAGAGTCAGAAGCTGTAAAGATGTCTTACACATTGGAACATGGAACGTACGAAGCATGAACCAAGGGAAGTTGGAGGTGGTCAAGAATGAAATGGAACGTGTACAACTTGATCTGTTGGGTGTCAGCGAACTGAAATGGACTGGCATCGGGCACTTTGCATCAGATGATCACATGGTCTACTATGCTGGAAATGAAAGACAAAGAAGAAATGGTGTTGCATTTATAATAAAGAAGAAACTTGCAAGAACTGTAATGAAATACAATGCAGTCAGCGAACGCTTAATCTCTATTCGTCTACGAGGATTGCCTATCAACACAACTATAATTCAAGTATATGCCCCAACAACAGCTGCAGAAGAGAATGAAATTGAAGAGTTCTATGAACAAGTACAAGCTGAAATTGACAGAACATGCAAACAGGATATCCTGATAGTCATGGGTGACTGGAACGCAAAAGTTGGCAACAAAGAAGAAGGCAAAGTAGTTGGAAAATATGGACTTGGCAACAGAAATGAAGCTGGAGAAAGATTGATAGAATTCTGCAAGACCAATGATCTATTCATCTCAAACACCTTCTTCCAGCAACACAAGCGACGACTGTACACATGGACTTCACCCAATGGATTGTATAAAAATCAAATTGACTACATCTGTGGAAGTCAACGATGGAAAAGCTCTGTAACATCAACAAAGACAAAACCTGGAGCTGACTGTGGTACAGATCATCAACTACTAGTATGCAAACTCAAGCTAAAGTTGAAAAAGAGCAAACCACTCATGAATGCAGCAAAATATGACCTTGAGAATATACCACTGGAATTTAAAGACTGCCTGCAAAATCGATTTGCTGCTTTAGATACAAATGACAGAGCTCCGGAAGAGTTATGGAATGACATCAAGAAGGTTGTGCTGGAAGAAAGCGAGAAGTCTCTACAAAAGGTGAAAAAGCACAAACGGCCAAAATGGATGACGGAAGAAACTCTGAAAATTGCCCAGAAACGCAGAGAAGCTAAAGCCAAAGGAGAAAGAAAGACAATCGCAGAACTCAACAGAGATTTCCAACGTGCAGCAAGACAGAACAAGGAAAAGTACTACAATGACACTTGCAAGGAAATAGAAGCAGAAACTATTAGAGGAAGAACAAGATCGGCTTTCCTAAAGCTGCGAGAGTTAAAGAAAAAGTTCCAGCCCCGAATTGGAATGTTACAAGATGCTCAAGCCTTAAGCTGGGGAGTCCCATATGTGAGGACTGACTTCCTGCTTGGTCCTGGAGAAAGAGTAGTTACTCACCTGTAATAGGTGTTCTCCAGGAGCAGCAGGAATCAGTCCTCACAACCTCCCTTCTCCCTTTGGAGTTGCAGTCATATAATTTATTTTATTTTTTTCTGTCTTTTAGCTATGTCATCAGACTGAGCAAGATGGCACCCTTGGGCGGGAAGGGGACCGCACATGCACGCTGCATTCCCAAAGGCTTTCTTTGAAAGCTGGGGAAATGCTCCGCATGGGGGCTCCGACGTCACCCATATGTGAGGACTGATTCCTGCTGCTCCTGGAGAACACCTGTTACAGGTGAGTAACTACGCTAACTGTGAAGAAGCGAAGTAATCTGGCGACATTAAAGCTTGTGCACCTGACCTTACCTCACTGTTTCACTGATACCAGTGCCTATCCAGAATTCTGCACAGGTGGGGAATTCTGTGCAAATTCTGCGTTGCACAAAAATTCCCCAGGAATACATTCAGATTATGTATGTGCAAGAGGCATGATACAAATAAGTGGCATAGCAATATTGAAAGACTTGGTACCCATTTCTGCTTCTGGTTAATTATCAAGCTCTTTCTACATCTGGTTAGTCACTAAGGTTATTCATGTACAAAATTACCTGTCACTATTGCTATCTGCAGATCTCACAAATAAGAGCATGTTGTGCCAACCTAAAAGTTGTATCAGAGTATGCTGCATCATGTGCTGAAAACAAGACTGACCAATGTCATATGAGATCACAAATTTCTGGGAAGATTTACCAGTGAATGGGAGATACAACAATGATGTTGAAATGACACAGAACTTTATACAATATTTTAAGCAGTGATGAGTAGTATGCTGTAATAAATATTATACTCCAGGGAATTACATAACAAAAATTGTTTGTTTATTAAAAATTTGATATACTGCTTGTTTGAAACAGCAAGGTGGTTTACAAATAGTAATAAAATTGTTAAAAAACCAGAGGGAAAGAACTACAATTCAGACAGGAAAGCCATTCACACAGAGCGGAAACAAAGTGGGAAATGGTCAAGTAGAAAATAAAGTATAAAGGAGAGGGCAATGAACCACTCCGTGGAATGGATCAAAGAATTTTATTAAGTTATCCAGAGTTCTCCTGGACCAAGCAGGAAGTCAGTCCTCACATATGGGTGACATCGACGTTGATGGAGCCCTTGCGGAGCATTTCCCCAGCTTTCCATGAAAGCCTTTGGGAATGCAGACACGCATGCGCGGTTCCCTTCCCGCCTAAAGGTGCCATATTGCTCAGTCTCTCTTTTTCCGTGAAGCCCGTCTGACGTGTGTCCTAGTCCTCCCAGAAAATAGTTGGATTTTTTCGCGATTCCTTCGCTATTTTTTCTCCGGTTCGACGCCGGTTCCCCTCCCGCCGGGTTCGGTGCACCGGTATCGAGCCCGATCTTATTTTTTCAGTTTTTGCCCTTCGTGGCTGGCATTCGCGCCCTTTTTTTCTTTTTCCCTGGAAGGCCGGTCCTTTGACCTCGCGGGGACTCTTTATTTTCCTCGATGGCTTCCAGTGGTTTCAAAAAGTATGATCGGTTCAAGAAACTAATGTCTCTCACCGACACACACGACTGCTGCCTTCGGTGCCTGGGTCCTGACCACGATCCTAAGATCTGTGGACCATGTGGAAAGATGTCTTCCAAGGCACTTCGAAGTCGTCAGCACCAAAAGGAAAGGCTTTTCTCCGACTCGGCCTCCGGCTGGGCCCGGACCTCATCTGAGGCCTCGACATCTCGGGAATCGGATCCCGAACACCGTCGGGGCTCCTCGGACAGGGGGTCCCCCAACCGGGAACGAAAGAGGAAGAAGCGTCTTGCAAGGGCGTCGTCAGAGGAGGTCCCTGGCTCCTCGGGAGCTAGGTCTCAGACACTCAACCGTCGCCCCGGAACAGGAGAAGCCTCCAAAAGTACCTCATGTGGAGCCGGAGTCTGCTGGACACGTAAGTCCTGTAGTCCACGTGGACTCTCCTCCCAGAGTACCGACGTCGGGCCCGGCGCCGCCGGGGCCCGAGTCGGTGGCTGCTGAGTCTCCTGAGCTGGGTCTCAGGCTGACAGCCTTGGAGTGCAGATTGTCTGCCTTCATGGAACAGCAGCGGGCACTGATGGCCAGCCTGTCTGGTGCATCTGCCCCGACCACTGGGACATCGACATCGAAGTCGACCCCGGAGACCGAGCCGATACTCGAGACCATGAAGGCTCGAGGTCGACCTCGGTCGCGGTCTCCCTCGACCTCCTGTTTGGGACCGAGGGTGTTGACGCCAGTGCCTTCGGCGTCGGGGCGGGTGCGCACAGGCCCCGCGCTGTCGGACCCCGATTCCTCATCGGACGAATCCGCCTGGGAGACGGAGGACGAGGAGTCCCCCGACACCTTCAGGACTCGGTGCGTTCCGTCGGACTCATCGCAGTCTGAGCCCCGGAGTAGATACCTTCCGGAGGATACCCGGTTCTCGGAGTTCGTCCGGGATATGGCCACTGTGTTGGCTATCCCTGCGGACCCCGAGGAGCAGCCTCAAGCCGAGGAGCTCGAGGCCCTACAGTATGACTCTCCTCCAAAGGAGGCCTTTACTGTTCCGGTTCCTCCGATGCTGGAATGGCTCCTCTTCCGGATGTGGGAGGCACCGGCCTTGGCGCCAGTTCTAAGCAAGCGGGTCGATTCTATCTATCGACTCCGAAAGAGCCCTGGCTTTCAGAAGGCGCAGCTCCTACACCATTCCATGGTGGTGGAATCGACCATGCATCGCCTGAAAAGTCAGAAGATGCACTCCGCGGTGCCCCCTGGCAGGGAGGCCCGGAACCTGGATGGTTTTGGTAGAAAGTGCTTCCAGGGCTCGATGCTTGCTTGCCGTGTCCAGTCTTACCAGCTGTACATGGGCATGTACTTGCGGGACCTGGCCAAGGAGCTGGCCGGGTTCTCTGCTGGTCTCTCCGGGGAACCCTTGCAGAGGTTCAAGTCCTTGTCCTCGTGGATCTGGGAATGCTCCAAGTTTGTCCCGCGCTGCCTACGATGGCTTCGAGGCTTCGGCCCATGTAGCAGCAGCCGGCATCGCGGCTCGACGCCACGCATGGCTGCAGTCATCGGACCTCGAGCCATGGGTTCAGGACAAGTTGGTCGATGTCCCTTGC
This sequence comes from Ichthyophis bannanicus, assembly GCA_033557465.1. Lineage (NCBI taxonomy): Eukaryota > Metazoa > Chordata > Amphibia > Gymnophiona > Ichthyophiidae > Ichthyophis > Ichthyophis bannanicus. The sequence continues at coordinate 618,822,254 of CM066036.1, forward strand.
CGAGGTGAGAACCTTTTTGGCAAGCCCATGACCGAGAAGGCCGCACAGCTCGAAACCGAGCACCTCACGAGGACAAGGCTGTCTAGAAAGACTTCTGCCCCTTCTCACAAAAAGAAGGGCTCGGGTAAAAAGCCCTTTTACCCGAGGAAGGGCACTGCCTACAAACAGTACCCACAGTACCAGGCTTCCCAAGCTCCCCCTCAGGGTCAGCAGGCCAAGGGGCAGGGTAATGGGCCCCGTAGGCAGAGGACCCCCAGCCTCCGGCCCCTGCTCCCACTCAGCAGGGTGGGTTTTTTGACTCCTTAGGCATAGCCTCTCCGTCCCTGCTCTCCCAACCCTGCACAGGAGGTCGACTTGCCCTGTTCGCCCACAAGTGGCCACTCATCACTGGAGACAATTGGGTGCTAAGCATCGTCCACAAGGGCTATATGCTGCACTTCCAGCAGCTGCCTCCTCCATACTTTCCAGGGGAGCCTCCAAGGCCTCCCCTGCACACAGATCTTCTCCTTCAGGAGCTCCAAGGTCTGTTGCGGGACAAGGCAGTGGAGCCTGTGCCTCCCCACCTCCAAGGTCAAGGGTTCTACTCCAGGTACTTTCTCGTACCCAAAAGAACTGGTGGCCTCCGGCCTATTCTCGACCTCAGAAATCTCAACAAGTTCCTCGAGAAGGAAAAGTTCGAGATGCTTACTCTTGGAACACTTCTGCCCTACCTCCAGCAGGGAGATTGGCTATGCTCCTTAGATCTAAAGGATGCGTACACTCACATCCTCATTCATCCAGACCACAGAAAGTATCTCAGGTTCATTGTGGGAGGAAACCATTATCAGTACAGGGTCTTTTGGCCTCGCCTCCGCTCCCAGGGTCTTTACCAAATGCCTGGCAGTGGTGGCGGCCTACCTGAGAAATCAGGGAATCTTTGTCATCCCCTATCTGGACAACTGGCTCATCAGGGGTCAGATGTGCCAGGAGGCCAGACAAGCCACTCTCCGAACTATTGCTCTTCTTCAAAACCTGGGGTTTGTCATAAACCTCGCAAAGTCCACTTTGCTCCCCTCCCAGAACTTGGAGTTCATAGGGGCCAGGTTAGACTCTGCTGGCAAAGGCATTCTTGCCAGAAGACAGAGCCCAAAGACTGATAAACTTGGCAAACCAGTTTCTCAGCAGGTCGCTGGTCTCCGCCAGACTCTGCCTGAGGCTTGTTGGCCACATGGCTTCGACAGTACATGTGATCCCCAATGCCAGGCTCCATATGAGGCTTGCACAGTGGTGCCTTCGAACTCAGGCCACAGGCTGCCTCAGAGACAGAATAAGGGTGTCCAGACAATTTCTGAACTCCCTCCGCTGGTGGCTGCACCTGCCCAATCTACTGCGAGGCGTGCCTTTTCAGATTCCTGGGTTCACAGTGGTGTTGACCACGGATGCCTCCCTGCAGGGCTGGGGGGCACATTGTCTAGGCAAGTGCACCCAGGGCCTGTGGCCTCCCTGGGAGGCCGCACAGCAAATCAATCTACTGGAAGGCTATTCAGTTAGCCCTCAAGATTTTCTCTCAAACACTGGCTCATCAGTCTGTCCTGGTTCAAACAGACAACCAAGTAGCCATGTTTTATGTGAACAAGCAGGGCGGAACTGGGTCCAGGCTCCTTTGTCAGGAGGCACAGGACCTTTGCTTGTTTGCTCTCAGACACAACATGCTCCTCAGGGCTGTGTATCTACCTGGCCAGGAAAACTACCTGGCCGACAGGTTGAGCAGGATTCTGCAGCCCCACGAATGGCAGCTCCATCCTTTGGTGGTTCAGAAGATTTTCCTGAAATGGGGACTTCCATCCATAGATCTGTTTGCCAGTCCACTGAACAAACAGCTGCCAAATTTCTGCTCCAGGCAACCGCATCCTCTGCGGATAGCAGCAGATGCTTTTCTGATTCCATGGTCACAGGGCCTCTGGTATGCGTTTCCTCCCATGCCCTTGGTGGCCCGAACTCTGTTCAAAATTCTTCAGGAGAAGGCCTCGGTCCTGCTGGTGGCTCCCAGATGGCCGAGACAGCCTTGGTTTCCACTTCTGCTTCAGCTGGCAGTGGATCCCCCACGGCCTCTGGGGTTGCAACCCGACCTTCTCTCTCAGGATCAGGGTTCCCTTCTGCACCCCATGCCCTGAAATGGAAAAGGTTTTCTGTGTGGTGTCAGCTACGTACAGAAGATCCTTTCTCCTGTGCTGTACCAGTAGTGCTTCAGTACCTATTGCACTTATCCAATCAGGGACTTAAGTCCAATTCTGTTCGGGTCCACCTCTCAGCTCTAGCAGCTCACCACTCACTGGTGGAAGGACATTCTCTGTCGGTTCACCCCCTGGTGTCCTGGTTTCTCAGAGGCTTGCTCTTGCTCAAGCCTCCAATCCGTCCTCCTGCTCCTGAGTGGGAGTTGAATGTGGTCTTGCAGCAACTGACTCGCCCACCTTTTGAGCCGATGGCTACTTGTCCTCTCCGCTTCCTGTCCTGGAAGACACTCTTCTTGGTAGCCCTAACCTCAGCCAGGCGAGTGAGTGAGCTTCAGGCCCTGGTCTGTGACAGGCCTTCCACCCGCTTCTATAGGAACAGGGTAGTCCTTAGGACTCATCCAAAGTTCCTCCCAAAAGTTGTCTCCTCCTTCCACCTTAACCAAGAGGTGGTTCTTCCAACATTCTTCCCTAGGCCTCATGCAAGCCAGGCTGAAGCAGTTCTGCATACCCTGGACTCTAGGAGGGCCTTATCCTTCTACCTTGACCGTACGCAGGGACATAGAAGGGCTACTCAGCTCTTCATATCTTTTGACCCTAATAATTTGGGGTTAGCTGTGTCCAAGCGTACCTTGTCCACCTGGGTGGCTGATTGTATCACCTGGGCTTACAGGGCGGCTGACCTTCCTTTGCAGGGTCGGGTCACGGCCCATCGTGTCAAGGCAATGGCTGCCTCAGTGGCTCACCTCCTCTCTGCAGGGCTGCAACTTGGTCTTCAAGCCAGACTTTTGCGGCCCATTACTGTCTGGAGAGGGAGTCCCATAGGGACAGTGCTTTTGGCCAGGCAGTACTCCGGAATCTCTTTGAGGTTTAGGCAACTCCTGCCCTCCAGCCCTCCGTTGGGCTACTGGTGGAGGTCCTTTCAGTGAAAAGCCTTTCTTTGATGCTGGGACTAGAGGGAGTTCTTTTGTTCAGCTTGGGTTCCCTGGTAGCCCAGAGCTAGGGAGTCACCCATATGTGAGGACTGACTTCCTGCTTGGTCCTGGAGAAAGTAGTTACTCAACTGTAACAGGTGTTCTCCAGGAGCAGCAGGAATCAGTCCTCACAACCCTCCCTCCTCCCCTGGGAGTTGCAGTTGTGCATAGTTTATTTTTGCATTTTTGTGTGCTGTTTGTAGCTATGTCATTTGACTGAGCAAGATGGTACCTTTAGGCGGGAAGGGAACCGCACATGCGTGCCTGCATTCCCAAAGGCTATCATGGAAAGCTGGGGAAATGCTCCGCAAGGGCTCCATTGACGTCGGCGTCAATGTCACCCATATGTGAGGACTGATTCCTGCTGCTCCTGGAGAACACCTGTTACAGTTGAGTAACTACTCTCTCTCCCTATGCGGGCCATATTTCGGCTGGTAGGAGCCTTCATCAGAAGTAGGACCTTATTAAAAATGTACAATCATATATTAAACATATGAATAAAAATATATATATGTATGTATATATATATATATATGTATATATATGTATGTGTGTATATGTATATATATGTATACACACACACAATCATAATGCTAAATGTCATGAGGTATATAAAAATCTTATTAAAAGTAGGTTCTGTGAACACCATGCTATCAATAGATAATAAATATTAAATACAGCAATGAATAAGAGAATAAACCCAATTATAAAATAATCAGTATGACATGTTAAACTAGGATGCATAAGGAAAGAGGTGAAAGGAAAAAAATAAAAAATTATATACCATAGGAAAGAGGATAAAACAAATAGTTACATATAATTATACACATAAGGGACATCTGAAGGGAGTACTCACTTAGGATATGATGTCTCAGGACAAATCAGGCACTAGATAGCTCTGCTAAAAACATATGAACAATCTAGGGTCTGATTTGTCCTGAGACATCTTATCCTTCTAAGCGAGTACTCCCTTCAGATGTCACTTAGTTACATATAATTATACACATATTTGTTTTACCCTCTTCCTACTGGGGTCTTATATAATGTTTTATTTTTTCCTTTCGCCTCTTTCCTTATGCATCCCAGTTTAATAACATCATACTGATTTGTTTTATATTTGATTTTATTCTTATTTGTTGTCTTTTATATTTGTTGTCTTTTTGATATCATGGTATTCACAGAATGTACTTTTAATAAGATTTTTATGTACCTCACAATATTTAGCATTCATCTTGATATTTATCAATAACTGGAATGGTACCATTTCAGACACCGCATCAGCACCACCAAGAATGACAAACCAAATTACAGACACCATTCCGCACCTTTGGTACTCAAACAAAATAAAGGAAGCTAAGAAGCCATTGAGGAGACTAGAAAGGAAATGGAGACACAATAAAACAGAGACCTCTCTCCACCTTTACAGAAACAAAAGGTTTACAGTGAATTAATCAACAAAGCCAAGAGAGTACCACACAAACCTTGTCATGAAAGCCATCAACAAACCTAGGGAAATATTCAATATAATTTGGATACTCACTAAGCCCACAAAAGGAAGAGAAAGGGACATACATCCACAAAGAATGGCAAACTTCCTAACAGAAAACCAGAAATACTTAAGAGATGATACCCATCCACAGACAACAACCCACACAACTCTCCTCAAATCCAGCGCAACATGGGACAAATTCCATATTCCAACCACAGAACAAATTGAATAGATTATTACTAATATGGACACCACCACATCCCGATTGGATCCATGCCCTACTTCATGGATTAAATTAACCATAAGAGAATTAAGCCCATTTATATAAAACACCACCCAAATATCCCTTACACGGGGCTATGTGCGTCTAATACTGAAAGAAGCTACTATTAGACCAATCCTTAAGAACGCCTCACTCGACGCAAACAAACCTGCATCATAACATCCAGTCTCTAGCCTGCCACTTATTGCTAAAATCATAGAGAAAACAGTGCATCAACAGCTATAGGACCATGTGAATCTACATGCTCTACTGGATCCCCACCAGCACGGCTTTAAACCTTACCATAGTGAAGAAACACTAAATGACATCTCTCCTTGACAGCATCATAAAGACCATAGATAACATCAAAACAGGTGTCATAGAAGTATCTGCTACCTTCGACACAGTCTCCCACAGGATTTTACTGCAACGTCTGAAGGAAATAGGACTCCACAACCACACTATCAGATGATTCCGCTCATACTTAAGAAACCAGCAAATACAAGTCAATGATGGACAAAACAAATCCACATCATCCACAATACACCAGGGCATCCCACAGGGCTGTCTTCATTACTGTTCAACCTATATATACATACCTATATATAGACTTGAAGGACTACAAAAAGGGACTGCTACCTATGGAGAGAGATTTGCAATTGTAAGTATTTACTTCTGGGAATTTTCTAAATCTTGGGTAGAACAGAATTCTTTAGATTAATCTGTGTAAATTAGAATCCAGTGTATTTGTTAAATCAGTCAAGACCTAGTGTCTGTTTTAAAACCCAGCAGAGAGCTTCTAGTTTAAATTTAATATGCATTCAGGGCCTAGTATCAGCAAAGAGCTTTAATTTAAATCAAATCAAAGTATAACAGCATATAAGGAAAATTATAGGGTCAGTATTTGAGCAATAAATCTTCTAGAGACCTTTACAAAGAGGCCTTCTAGATAGGTGGCAAAAGACCCGTGAAGTTGTTTTAAATAGGTGTTAACGCCAAAGGACAGATCAAAGGAGCATTTTGAAGACTCCCTCTATCCAAGCAAGGGCTGTGTGAAACTGATCACAGATTGCCATACAGGACAGAGTACTGTGTAGCAGCCAACTTTTAATTAGTTTTCTTTCCCTCCCTCCCCAGCTCCCACTCACCCCTGGGATAATCATAGCTTTGTGGGTGCTTTACTCCTTAAAGGGAAGGAGGTGCCCATATTCACACTCAGGTGCAGCTGTTTATCCTCCATCAGGCATACGTTAAGGACGAGTTTGTTTAATCTTGAAGTGAACAAAGTTCATTAAACATATTAGGTAAGGTTTGCTGGCGATACTAATAAAACTAAAGTAAACATCTTAAATACCTAAACACAACCTTAAAACTAAGATGCAGACAGCAGTCCAGCAGCGAGATGGGGTCTTTCCAGTCTTTTGCAGTGTGTCACATGTATGATTTTCTTCCAGTTGGTGAGGGGGCTTAACATGTGTACTAGGTGCAAAGAGCTCTTTGCTCTCCGGGAGCGGGTCCGTTTTCTGGAGGCTAGAGTAGCAGACTTGGAGGACATAAAGAAGACAGAGGTACATAGACGAGAACTACAGGGATGTAGTACTGAAGTCCCACCTCCAGTCTGGCAGCGTTCTTGTTGCCATGGAGGAGATAGGTCACGTGACAGGAGAGCATCATCCTGGTGTGGCAAGAAGTGATCTTGTAACTAGGACCTGTCCTCCAGGTGATGTAAAACCCTCTCGCACCGAGGAGGTTTCTCCAGGGCCATGTGCCCACAAGGGAAGGGTTAGGACAGCCATTATAGTTGGTGATTCGATCATTAGGCATGTAGATAGGTGGGTGGCTGGTGGACGTGAGGATTGCCTGGTAACATGCCTGCCTGGTGCGAAGGTAGCGGACCTCGTGTGCCATCTAGATAAGGTCTTGGTGCTGGGGAGGAGTCTGTTGTCTTGGTACATGTCAGTACCAATGACATAGTAAAGTGTGGTAGGGAAGTTCTGGAGGCCATTTTTAGGCTTTTAGGTAGGAAGTTGAAATCCAGAACTTCCAGGGAGCGTTCTCCAAAATGCTTCCTGTTCCTTATCGTCCCTCAAGTCTAGTCCCGACCTCTCGGTTTTGCTGCTCCTCCATCAGCTTGAAGACTGAGAAACGTCATCCTTTTATGATGACCCTGGTATATCCTCCGAGGATCCGCCTCCCTGCTCCAGTTACCTCAGTCTTCAAGCAGCTGGAAGATCAGTGAACCAGGGCTCCTGGTTCACTGGAGAAGCAATTAAGGAGAGATAGGGTTTTAAAATGGAGAGAGAGGTTAAAATCAGAACAGGGAAGAGTTTAATTGGGAGGGTTCTGTGCCTTTAAGGGATTGCTGAGGTCTTCTCTCTCCCATTTGGTTTTCTGTCTCCCATTTGCTCTTCTCTCTCCTATTTGGTCTTCTTTCCCTCTTTCCCCCCACCCCTACCTCTGCAAGTTTGAAACGGTGAGGCAGTTTTGCAAGGGAGCGGACTCTGAGCTCTTATCCTGTTCTCTGAGGGTGAGGCTCAGGGGCTCCTCGCAGCAGCGCATGCAGAGGTTTTGCCTGCCAGTCGCTGCAACGAAGTCCGGGGCAGAGGGTATACGGCAGGAGAGAGTGGCGGTATCTTGGTTTCCCTCTCACTCCGCTGTCCTCCCGACGCATGCAACACAGCGCGTCGGTTGAGCACGGAGGCGCCATCAGGCCACAGGGCACACTATTTACTGGACAACAGAGGAGGTAAGCAAGGGCCGCATCGGGGGGCTACAGCTTAGACAGTTTTTTAGGCACAAGAGTGCTGCGGGCCTAACCGCGTGGCAGCAATGTGGGAAACCGCGGTATTTTTTCGGCATCTACAGAGGCTGCTGTTTTCGGCGGGAAACTTAGTTTTTTGTGTAAAATTGCATTTTCGGACTCGAAGGCTTTGGGGAACGGTTCTCATTCCTTTGTTATGTAAAAAAAAAAAAAGGGGGGGGGTAGGTTTTTTCCTGTCAGCAGTTTCTTATTTTGCTTTTTCATGCTCAGTTAAAAAAATAAAAAATACCCAGTTCTCTCAGGTTGAACAGGCAGGGTACGCGCTCGGGCGAAATGCCTTCAAAGCCACTGTGCTTGGTCTGCGGATCTAGAAGGGGAACGCTGTCTGACACAGGTGTCTGTAGGGGCTGTGTACAGGAAGCGGCCGTTATGGAGAGCTCCTTAAGAGGAGGAACTGAGGTTCCGCCTGTTTCAGGAGGGCTGCAGGATACCGTTTCTCTGAATTTACCAGTTGGGGAGCCGGTAGCGGGGCCGTTGTCAGTGCCTGATCTCCCATCCTCGCAGGCATCCTTGCCGGAGGGTTTCGCAGCAGTCTTTTCCCAACAGTCGGTGGCGCTTATGCAGCAGGCGTTTGGGGGACAGCAACTGAAGCAAGCCACCAGTTCCTTAGAGGGGGAATGGGGGGAAAAGAGGCCAGGAACTCCATTGAGCGCAGTGGCGATGGGTAGTGTAGCAAAGAGGGCCAGAATGGAGAAGGAGCAGAAGGATCAGTCAGGGACCTCGGAGGGGGTTCACTCCAACGAGGGGGATCCCGACTTGGAAATGGAAGATGAGTTGGAGGAAGGAGAGATCACGGACAGGGAGGATCAAGCTAGGATGGTCCGCTTGTTCCGGAGAGATGAGTTGCCCGCTCTTATTTCTGAGACCCTAAAGGTGCTTAATATGCCATCGCCCGGCCCAGCAGAGGATTCTACTTTGGAAGATCCTTTGCTGCAGGTGTTTCGGAGAAATCAAAAAGCGTTTCCGGTACATAGACTTATATGGGAGATGATTCAAGAAGAGTGGGATATGCCAGAGGCAAATCTCAAGGGGGTCCAGGGTTATGGGGCGACTGTACCCGCTCATGGACCAGGCTCGTGAATTGTTCAAGTCTCAAGGTGGATGCCGCCATCTCGGCAGTGACAAAGATGACTACCATCCCAGTAGAGGGCAGTGCAGCTTTCAAGGATACACAGGACAGGAAGCTGGATACCCTGTTAAAGCTAGTTTGAGGTCAATGCTCTGTCCATTCAAGCAGAGATTTGTGGAGCATGGGTGGTGAGAGCCTGCCTGTGCTGGTCACAGTGAATCCAGAGTGATCAAGGAGAGGATACCGTCGGAGAAACTTCCAGACTGGAGTCGGGAATGGTTTATCTGGCTGACATACATTGGTTTATTGAAGAGCATGGCATCTGTGGTAGCCGCTCGTCGTTACCTTTGGCTGCGCAATTGGGCAGCGGATGGATCTTCCAAGTCAAGGCTGAGTAAGCTTCCGTTCAGAGGACGGCTACTGTTTGGGGAAGATTTGGACAAATTGGTTAAGGATCTAGGCGCGTCCAAGGGCGGCAGGCTGCCAGAGGACAAACAAAGACAGTTGTTCGACTCCTTCGGTCAGGGGCCAGCAAAGAGATTTTCGTTTGTTCCGTTTTCCTAGATTCAATCAGGCTCAGAGAGGACGTTTTCCCATTCGAAATCAGGAGTTTCATGCCTTTCGGGGTGCAGGAAGGGGTTTTGCGGTCTTTTCCTCCGCCGCAAAACTTCGAAGGTCGCAATGAAGTCAGGGGGACCCGGGTAGCTCTGGTACCCGTAGGAGGTTGGCTATGGGAGTTTTACGCTGCCTGGGTCCAGATAACGGCAAACCAGTGTGTGTTGGAGGTCATTCGCGAAGGTTATGCCTTGGAATTTCAGAGGCCGATAAGAGATTCTTTCGTCCAGTCCCCTTGCAATGTGCCGGCCAAGTGCGCTGTGGTGGGGGAAATGGTACAGAGACTTCTAGACCTTAACACAATTGTACCGGTCCCCACAGACCAGTGCGGCTGCAGTCGGTACTCCATCTACTTTGTCGTTCCCAAAAAGGAAGGGACCTTTCGGCCAATTCTGGATCTCAAGAGGGTAAATCGTTGCCTTCGGGTATCCCATTTTCACATGGAAACTTTAAGGTCCATGATTGTGGCGGTCAAAAAGGGCGCGTTCCTTACGGCCTTAGACCTGTCAGAAGCGTACTTGCATATTCCGATTCGGCAGGAGCACCAGAAATTTCTCAGGTTTGTGGTTCCGCTAGGTCATTTTCAGTTCTGAGCTTTGCCGTTCAGTCTAGCTACGGCACCACGGACGTTCACGAAGGTGATGGTGGTAGCGGCAGCGTTATGGAAGGAGGGTGTTCTCGTTCATCCTTACTTAGACAATTGGTTAATTCGGGCAAAGTCCAGAGCCGAGAGCAAAGCGGTTACCAACAAGGTGGTGACGTTCTTACAGAGTCTAGGCTGGGTTGTCAATATGGCAAAGAGCAAGTTAGTTCCCTCGCAGCATCTGGAGTATCTTGGAGCTCGCTTTGATACGGAAGCAGGAAGGATCTTTTTGCCGCAACAAAGAGTGAGCGGTCTGCGGCAACTGGTCCAAAAATTTCTGAACAGACCAAACTCCTCGGTGTGGCATTATCTGCAGTTGCTGGGGACCATGGTAGCGACTCTGGAGTTGGTCCCATGGGCCAGAGCGCACATGAGACCATTGCAGAGGTCCTTGCTCAGGCAGTGGTCTCATCAGAGCGATTCACTGTCGCGCATCCTGCCTTGTCCGATGGAAACGAGGCAATCCCTTCAATGGTGGTTGATCCCTGGGTCTCTGGAAAAGGGGATGCCCTTGGAGGCACCTGGTTGGATGCCTCTGACGACCAACGCCAGCCTGGTAGGCTGGGGAGCTCATTTCCAAGAGAGATTCGCGTAGGGTCAGTGGACCGATCAGGAAAGGAGCGGGGCAATCAACAGGTTGGAGTTGAGAGCGGTAACGCTTGCTCTACAAGTTTTTCAGCATCATCTTCACAGTCGAGCGGTCTGAGTGTTTTCCGACAATGCGGCCACAGTGGCCTACATCAATCGTCAAGGCGGCACGAGCAGTGTTCAAATGGAAGCCAAAGCCGAACAGTTGTTCGAGTGGGCTGAAGTACATCTCCTAGCGTTATCGGCGGCGCATGTAGCAGGAGTGGACGATGTGGAAGCCGACTTCTTGAGTCTGGTGAAAGTGGACCCAGGGGAGTGGGTCCTTCATCAGGATGTATTCAGGATGCTGGTGAGGCGTTGGAACTCCAGTAATGGATCTCATGGCAACATTCCAGTCCGCAAAGGTTGATCGTTTTTACAGCAGAAGAAAGGAAAAGATGTCCAAAGGCCTGGATGCTCTCATTCAAGTTTGGCCGGAAGAGAAGCTCCTGTGTGTTTCCACCTTAGGTGCTAATCGGGAAGGTGGTAAAGCGCATCGAGAGCCACAGGGGTCAGGTGATCTTGATAGCGCCGGATTGGCCCAGGCGGCCGTGGTATGTGAATTTGGTGAGGCTCTTGGTAGCGAAGCCTTGGCGCCTGCCTCATCGGAAAGATCTCTTGGCTCAGGAGCCCCTGTACATTTTTTATTTATTTATTTATTTAGACAGTTTTGTATACCGCCTTATCCTTCAATCAAAGCGGTCACAACACAATTGGGGGATACATTTAACACGCGGGGATATGAGACACATACACTAATACTTACAGGGAACATGGGCAATGGAGGGTTAAGTGGCTTGCCTTACGTGGATCGGTTCTCACTTACGGCCTGGCTATTGAGAGGGCTAGGCTAGCAAAGAAAGGTTATTCCGCATCAGTGATTGCCACGTTATTGAAGGCAAGGAAGAGGTCTACCTCCTTAGCGTATGTTCGTGTCTGGCAAGTCTTTGAGCAGTGGTGTGTGGACAAGCGCTGGCAGCTGTTAAAGGCGTCAGTTCCACAAGTATTGGAGTTTTTGCAGGATGGTGTGCAAAAAGGCTTAGTGGCTGCATCCTTGCGGGTGCAGGTGGCTGCATTGTCCTGTTACAGAGGGAAGATAGCAGGAGTAACATTAGGGGCGAACCCGGATGTCAAGAGGTTTTTGAGAGCAGTATCACTTTTGAGGCCTCCCCGTAGACAGGTAGTACCAAAGTGGAGTCTCCCCTTTGTATTGGAAGCGTTAGGGCAGGAGCCGTTTGAACCTTTGTTGAGAGCATCTTTGAAGGATCTCACCCTCAAGGTGGTGTTCCTGGTGGCCATTTGCTCAGCTAGAAGAATTTCGGCGTTGCAGGCTTTGTCATGTAGGAAGCCTTTTCTGTCCTTTTATGAGACGAAGGTGGTATTACGACTAGTGCCGTCCTTCTTGCCCAAGGTGGTTTCACCATTTCACATGAATCAGGAAGTTTCCTTACCGGTGTTCACGGAGCTGGCAAAGGGGGCCACCACCGGTAAGTTTCATCCTTTAGACATTCGTAGGGCGTTAAAGAAGTATCTTAAGAGGACGGCATGTTTCCGCAGGTTAGATAGGCTATTTGTCCTGTTTGGAGGGCCGAGAAAAGGGGAGCCCGCGTCAAGGCTTCCATTGCCAGATGGATTAAAGAAACCGTAGCGTCCGCTTATGTGTTAAAGGGTAAAGCGGTACCGGAAGGGTTAAGAGCTCATTCGACTAGAGTGCAAGTGGCGTCTTGGGTGGAGTGTCGACTAGTACCGCCGGTAGAGATTTGTAAGGCAGCTACCTGGTCGTCCTTGAATTCCTTTGACAAGCATTACCGTCTTGATGTGTAGGAGAAAAGGGATACGTGTTTTGGATCGGCAGTGCTTCAGGCTGGTCTAGCAGGTCCCGCCTGGTGATTGTTTTACTGCTCTGGTACGGACCCAGAGGTCGGGACTAGACTTAAGGGACGATAATGAAAGGTAAATTAGACTTACCTGCTAATTGTTGTTCCTTGAGTACCTCAAGTCTAGTCCCGTATCCCTCCCAGAGTTTTCTTTCAGTGAGCTAGTGCCTGAAGCAGAGGAACAGCAGAGGTAAGAAGAAAGAGTCTAGGCATCGGGCTTAGCATGGGGTCGCTATCCTCTGTTTAGGGGAAGTGCAGGCCTGAGTGGTTTTAACAAGAGTCACAGAGTTCATGTTTGGTTGGGGAATGAAAGTTCAGTCATTTAATCTTGTTATGTTTACTACTTAATTGTTGCTCCGGTGAGTTTGCTTTGTCAGTAGATAACTGGAGCCGGGAGGCGGATCCTCGGAGGATATACCAGGGTAATCATAAAAGGACGGCGTTTCTTAGTCTTCAAGCTGCTGGAGGAGGAGCAAAACCCAGAGGTCGGGACTAGACTTGAGTTACTCAAGGAACAACAATTAGCATGTAAGTCTAATTTACCTTTCCTCGCGCAGGACCCAAAAGGCAGGCAGAGCTCTGGAGTCTCAATGTGTGGATGAGACTATGGTGCAAGGAAGGTTTTGGCTTTGTTAGGAACTGGGGAACATTCTGGGGAAAGGAGGGGCTATTCCGTAGTGATGGGCTCCACCTTAACCGGGATGGAACCAGGCTGCTGGCATTAACCTTTAAAAAGGAGACAGAGCAGCTTTTAAACTAGATAATAGGGGAGAGCCAACAGTTGCTCAAGAGTGCATGGTTCAGAACAATGTATCTTTGAAGGATACCAGCAAAAGACTGAAGTTAGGACACATCGACAGAGAGGTTCCAATAAAGGCAAAAGTAATGCAAATGCCCTTTAGTACAGAGCAGACAGAGCTTAAAGATTCCAAATTACCCCTGCCTACTGATAACCAGATTAATATGAATAAAATACCGCCTTTTAAAATGCTTGTATGCAAGTGCTAGAAGTCTAAAAAATAAGAGGAGAATTAGAATATATAGCACTAAATGAGAGGTTAGATATGATTGGTATCTCAGAGACATGGTGGAAGGAGGACAACCAGTGGGACACTGATAGCTGGGTACAAACTATAGGGTCTCTTTACTAAACGGCGGTAGCAGACTCCGTGCGATATTGGAGCCGCGGCCCCATTGATTTCACAGAGTCCGCTGCCGCCATTTAGTAAACAGACCCCTATGTCGTAATGATAGAGCAGATAAAATTAGTAGAGGGGTTGAACTCTGTTAGAGAGGGCATTGAGTCGCAAAGGATTAAAGTTTTGCAGGATATAAAATACTCTGCAGAATCTCTATGGATTGAAATTCCATGTAAAAAGGGGAAGGTGATGGCAGTGGAGATGTACTATCGACTGCCTGGCCAGAATGAACAAATGGATGATGAATTGCTCAAAGAAATCAGGGAAGCTAACAAAAGTTACAGTACAGTAATAATGGGTGATTTCAATTACCCCAGTATAGACTGGGTCAATGTCATGGCAGGACATGCTAGGGAGATAGTTTCTAGATGAAATAAATGACTGCTGCTTAGAGCAGCTGGTTCATGAGCCAACCAGAGGGGAAGCCATTTTGGAGCTAGTCCTTAGTGGAAGACAAGATCTGGTGCAAGAGATAAGGATGTTGGGGTCACTTGGCAATAGTGATCATAGCATAATCGTGTTTGATTTAATAAATAGAGGAAGGACATCAAAGAAATCCACAGTACTAACTTTTAACTTTCAAATGGTTGACTGATAAAATGAGGAAAATAGTTAAGAAAAAACTAAAAGGAGCAGTTGTAAAGGTTAAAGTTTTACATCAAGCATGGGTGTTTAAAAATACTATCTTGGAAGCCCAGATCAGCTGTATTCCACGCTTTAAGAAAAGTGGAAGGAAGTTTAAAAAAAAAACAAACACCCTGCCAGCATGGCTTAAAGGTAAGGTCAGAGAGGCTGTTGTAGCCAAAAAGCATCTTTCAGGAACTGGAAAAAGGAGCCAAATGATGAAAACTGGAAACATAAGCACTGGCAAGTTAGATGCAAGGCATTGATAAGGCAGGCAAATAGATTTTGAGAAGAAACTTGCTGTGGAAGCAAAAACGTGTCATAAAGACTTTTTCAAGTACATTCATAGCAAAAAACCTGTGAGTCAGTTGGACCATTAGATGATAAAGGGGTAAAAGGGACACTAAGGAGTGCAAGGCCATAGTTGAGAGACTGAATGAATTCTTTGCCATGGTCTTTTCTGAGGAAGATGTAGGGATGTTATCAATGACTGAAATGGTATTTACAGATGATACTGCAGAAGAATTGAAAGAAATAGTGATACAACTAATTTGATAAAACTGAGGAGTAACAAATCACCTGGACCGGATGATATACAGCCAATGGTGTTGAAAGAACTGAAATATGAGATTGCAGACCTACTATTAGTAATCTGTGAACTATCATTAAAATCATCTGCAATACCTGAAGATTGGAGGATAGGCAATGTAACGCCAATTTTTAAAAAGGATTCCAGAGGTGATCTAGGAAACAGACCAGTGAGCCTGACGTCCATACCGGGAAAAATGGTAGAAACCATTATAAAGAATAAAATTACTGAACATGTAGATAGTTGTGACTTAATGGGAGACAGCCAACGTAGCTTTAGCCAAGAAGGTCTTGTCTTACTAATCTGTTATGGTTTTTTTTGAAGGTGTGAATAAGCAGGTAGACAAAGGTGAGACGGTTGATATAGTGTATCTGGATTTTCAGAAAGCCTTTGACAAGGTCCCTCATGAGAGACTCTTGGCAAAATTAAAAAGTCATGGGATAGGGGCGGAGCCTAACTTAGGGCAAGATGGATGTGTGAGAGCTTTGCTCCAGAGGGGCGGCATAAGAATCCTTTCTGTCGTTGTCAACTTGAGTGCGAGACCTCTCGAACTTTGGCAAAGTTGTCTCCGGATATGTCCAGCCCCAAGCCGACGCACCTGGAATACTCTGGAGCGCTAAGTACCAGTGCAAAACGATCAAAAACGGAGCCCCTCTCTCCACACAAGATGGCGGCTGCACAAGATTATCCCGAGGCCTTGCAGGAGCTTCTTTCTGAAGTGCATGCTGTTAAAGACATGATCAAATCAAACGGAGATTCACAGCTTGTAATGCAAGAGGACATTATTTCTCTAAAGAACAGTTTGGAGTCTATTTCACTGAGGCTGGAAAAAAATCTGAGAACATCGTCACAATGCATGAGGAGGGGTTGTGGGCTGTTGATAAGCAAGCAAAGCAAATCCAGACCCTACAGAGGGACTTGGAGGACGGAAACAATCGTGCCCGTAGAAACAATGTCAGGATCTTGGGAGTTCCCAAAGGACCGGATATCTTTGCCTTCTTGCAATCGCTGATTCCTACAGTGCTCAAGGTCAAGTTCACTATGCCTTTTCAAATTGAGAGAGCTCATCGGGTCCCTACGCAGCCTTTGATATCTGGCAGACGCCCACGTCCGATTATTTTGAAGGTTCTCCGGTTTCAGCAAGTCTCACAAATAATGGAAGCTGCTAGATTGCACTCTCCATTGGAATACGAGGGCCACAAGTTGTTGGTGGTTCTAGATTTTGCAAAAGTGATGATAGATCGGAGAAAAAGCGTCTTAGCTTTGTGACCTCTATTGCAGCAGCTCCAGGCTCTGTTCGGGCTACTTTATCCTGCCCGCATGAGAGTCACCTTACATAATCAAACCAGGACTTTCAACGACCCAGAAGCTCTACGTGCTTTCTTAGAGGCAAAGAGCTGGCGCTAATGTGGTGACAATCCTGTTTAATGCGCAGTGGTGTGCCTGGGTTACAGGGAGCATTGAATCTTCCCAGCTGGAGTTAATAGCCTGGCAATGGATTAATTGCTCAACATATGAGTAGCTGTGGGTCGAACTTTCATAAACTGGCTCTCAACAGGCAACCTAATACTCTATTATAGGGATTGAGTGTATTCCTTTTGTCAGCTGGCTTTGGGCTAGAATGGAAGGCTCCCGGGTCTTGGCTGGTCTGGGGGCCTTAGTTTCCCATCTTCCATGTTGTGCTGAGAAAGGTTCTGCTCTGACGTCGGAATTTGGAGTTGGTTTGTTTCAGATGTAGTCAACTATAGTTAACGTCTGGTAAAATGTTGACAAGATTGGCAGCGGAGAAGTTGTTGATCACGTTGTATACCCTCTGTGCCTGTCTTGTCCACCTTGGGCTCACCCGTGAAGTTTAGAGATTTGTATATCTCCCCAGGGTCTAGCTGGCTAGCTATTAGGATTACTTGGTTTTCTGGGCTGTCTTTAACAAGGGTTAATGTTACATCATGCTGTATCTGGGGATATAACTACTGTTCTATTACAGTGTTTTCAGCTTATGTTTAAAGGGGCATGTTTGTTGTTGGATTTGTTGGAAACTCTAAAGGATTAAAAAAAAAACAGTCATGGGATAGGAGGCAGTGTACTATTGTGGATCAGGAACTAGTTAAAAGATCGAAAGCAGAGGGTAGGGCTAAATGGCCAATTTTCCCAATGGAGAAAGGTGAATAATGGAGTACACCAGGGATCTGTGCTGGGTTCACTGCTTTTTAAGATATTCATAAATGACCTGGAAATGGGAATAACGAGTGCGGTAGCCAAATTTGCAGATGACACAAAATTATCCAAAGTTGTTAAAATCCAAGAGAACTGTGAAAAATTGTAAGAGAACCTTGATAAATTGAAGACTGGGCATCCAAATGGCAGATTAAACTTCATGTGGACAAGTGCAAAGTTATGCACCTAGGAAAGAACAACCCAAACTATGGTTACACGATGCAAGGTTCCACATTAGGAACCACCACCCAGGAAAAAGATTTAGGCGTCATCGTGGATAACATGTTGAAACCCTCTGCCCATTGTATAGCAGTGGCCAAGAAAGCAAAGATGGCTCAAGGTGGAGGTCAGGTGGTAAGTCGTCCCACAGTTTGGGGGCCAGAAAATAAAATGGAGCATGTAGAGTGGATTCTAGCTGAGACCTGAGAAGCAGAAGGAAAGTGGAGGTGATTACTGTGGAGGGACTGCAGAACCTGCTAAGGAGTGTGCAGAGGAGGATAAGGAAAGCAAGGTAGGAAAGGAGACGAGAATGGCGATCCTGTGTGTTTAAAACCAGAACTTTGTATTGAATCCAGAAGTGAATGGGTAGTCAGTGGTGGTTCATAAGACGGGTGACGTGATTGAATTTTGGGCATGAACAAGTAACTGGACAGCTGAATTTTGGATAATTTGAACCTTTTGATTTCATGTTTTGGGAGACCAGCATAGATGATACAGTAGTCAAGGCAGATAATGACTAGACTGAGAAGAAGGGTTGCCAGTGCTGAGGGGAGAAAGAAATGAGTGAAAATGTGTGCAAAAGTAATTAAAAATTCTTTTCCATATCGTCCTGCTAGACCAGTCCAGATGAGTGGGTTGCGACCCCCATCAGCAGATGTGGAGACAGAGAAAACATTCCAGAGGCATCTTATGACATTACCATGCCATTATCAGCCTATGTCTCTAGGGGCATGATTAAGTATTCCTCAGTCTCCAGGAGACGATGGATGCAAGTTTTCAGCACTGATACATTTGAATAAAGGAAGCTTAAAGAAGGAAAGATACATTTTTCTTATGAACAACCACCCTTGGGTCACTTTTGCACTAGAGCACAATGCAGGAAGCTCCACTTGATACCCTTCAAACTAGTGCTTTTTTCGGAAGCCATAAGGAGGAGGGAAATTGGTTCAGCTTCACATCCTTATGTTAAGGACCAGTTGAGCAGCCAGAAAATTGGAAAAGGAGTTTGGAAAGGATTCTTCACAACCTCTCACAACATCAGTGCACCCTCTTCCTCCCCTCTGCTTGCTCCCAAAGCTTGAAGAAGGCTTTTCAGAAGTATGTGATGCAGGTCGGGCGAGAGGGGAGAGTAGCACTGAGCCCCCAGCATGGTTTTACCTGGCATAGGACTCGCCAGGGGTGAAGAAAGCCCCCAGGTAAGTGAAAGCCCCCAGGTAGGTGATACATTAAATACCTTTATGGAAATGGGTAACAGGGGTAACATATGGAAAGCAGTGTGTATTAATGCCCGTAGCATGGGAAATAAGATCCCTGAGGTTGAAGCTTTGGTGGGAGTGGCTGACTTGGATTTAGTGGCAGTTACAGAAACATGGTTCACAGCAAACCATGACTGGGATGTAACTATACCTGGCTATACTTTATTCAGAAAGGACAGGGTAGGAAGAAGGGGAGGAGGAGTGGCACTATATGTAAAAACTACTATTAAAGCTTTGGAATTACAGAGCTTAAAAGGGAGAGAGGAGGCATTGTGGGTTAAACTAGAAAGAGGGAAAGAGAAATCTATTTGCATTGGTGTGATATACAGACCTCCCTCACAAGAGGAAGAGGTGGACAGAGAGTTAATTGAAGACATACGCAGCATTGCTAGGAAAGGGGAAGTGCTACTGCTAGGAGATTTCAATATGCCAGGTGTTGATTGGCACATTCCTGCTGCAGTATCATCTAGAAGTAAGGAGATCCTGGATTCTCTACAGGGAGAACTATTCAGGCAATTGGTAACAGACCCCACACGTGAAGGAGCCATACTGGACTTGGTGCTTACCAATGGTGAAAGTGTTTCTGATGTTGTAGTGGGAGATCATTTTGCATCCAGTGATCACCAGATGGTGTGGTTCAGTATTAGGACTAGGGCTGTTAGAATCCACTCCAAGGTGAAGATCTTAGACTTTAGGAAGACTAACTTTGCGAAGATGGGCCAATACCTCAGGGAGTCGTTAGTGGGATGGGAACAGCTGGGGGATGTAGAAAAACAGTGGACAAAACTGAAAGGGGGTATTTTAAAGGCAACCAACCTTTTTGTTAAAATGGTAAATAAAGGCAAAAGGAACAGGAGACCGCTATGGTTTTCGAAGGAAGTAGTTGAAAAAGTGAAGAAAAAGAGGGAGGCCTTCATGAAATACAAGAGATCACAGAGAGAGGAAGACAGGCATCTGTATTTGGAAAAACTTAGAGAAGCTAGCAAAGTAGTCAAGAAGGCAAAGATTCAAAAGGAGGAGGAAATAGCCAATGCAATAAAATGGGGGGATAAGACATTTTTCAGATATCAGTGAGAAGAGGAAGGGCAAAAGTGGTATTGTCAGACTCAAGGGTGCAGGGGGGGAATATGTAGAAGCTGATAAGGATAAAGCGGAATTGCTTAACAAATATTTTTGTTCTGTGTTCACAGATGAAGAACCAGGAGCAGGACCTCAGAAAACACCCACAAATAAGAACAGAAGCGAGGGACATCTTGAACAATTTTCAGAAGACTGTGTTCGTGAGAAACTAGCTCAACTTAAAGTAGACAAAGCGATGGGACCGGATGGGATACACCCTAGAATACTGAGGGAACTTGGGGACGTTCTAGCAACTCCACTGACTGACCTTTTCAATGCCTCGTTGGAGTCGGGAGTGGTGCCAAAGGACTGGAGAGAGGCTCATGTGGTGCCTTTACACAAAAGCGGAAGTAAGGATGTGGTTGAAAACTACAAGCCGGTTAGTTTAACTTCGGTGGTGAGTAAATTATTGGAAACGCTGCTGAAAGAGAAAATAGTGAGGTTTCTGGAGTCCGGCGGATTACAGGATCCGAGGCAGCATGGATTCACCAGAGGCAGGTCTTGTCAGACAAATCTGATTGATTTCTTTGACTGGGTGACCAGGGAGTTGGACCGAGGGAGTGCTCTAGATGTGGTGTATTTAGATTTCAGTAAAGCCTTTGACACTGTTCCTCACAGGCGACTTATAAACAAACTGAGCACCCTAGGGATGGACCCTAAAGTTACTGCTTGGGTTAGAAATTGGTTGGGTGGGAGGCGACAAAGAGTACAAGTAAATGGAGCTCATTCTGAGGAGAAGGATGTTACCAGTGGTGTGCCCCAGGGATCTGTCCTTGGTCCGATTCTTTTTAACATCTTTGTTAGTGATATAGCGGAAGGGCTGTCGGGTAAGGTTTGCCTCTTTGCGGATGATACCAAAATCTGCAATAGAGTAGACACCCAGGAAGGTGTAGATAACATGAGGAGGGATCTAGCTAAGCTTGAAGAATGGTCTAGAATTTGGCAGCTGGGATTTAATGTTAAAAAATGTAAGGTCATGCATTTGGGCTGCAGCAATCCAAGGGAGCAATACAGTATAGGAGGTGAAGTACTTTTGTCCACTAAAGAAGAGGGGGACCTAGGCGTGGTTGTGTCTGATGATCTTAAAGTAGCTAAACAGGTAGAAAAGGCGACTGCAAAAGCTAGAAGGATGCTTGGGTGCATACGGAGAGGAATGGCTAGCAGAAAAAAGGAGGTGATAATGCCTCTGTATAAGTCTTTGGTGCGACCTCATTTGGAGTATGGTGTGCAATTCTGGAGACCGCACCTTCAAAAGGATGTGAACAGGATGGAGTCGGTGCAGAGGGTTGCTACTAAAATGATTAATGGGCTTCATTATAAAGCATATGAGGACAGACTTAAGGATCTTAATAAATACACCTTAGAGGAAAGGCGGGATAGAGGTGATATGATTGAGATGTTTAAATACCTCCGTGGCATAAATGTTCAGGGAGAGAGCCTCTTTCAATTGAAAGCAAGTTCTGCTACGAGGGGACATGGGATGAGGGTGAAGGGAGATAGATTCAGGAGTGATATGCGGAAATATTTCTTTACGGAAAGAGTAGTGGATCCGTGGAATAGTCTCCCAGTGGAGGTGGTAGAGAATGAGGACAGTAACTGAATTCAAAAAAGCATGGGACCAACACAGAGGATCTCTAAAGGTAAAAAGTGGACTGTTGTAGTTGTTATGGAAGGACAGACTAGATGGGCCTTGTGGTCTTTGTCTGTCATCATGTTTCTATGTTTCTATGAATACCGAACTGAGTCTCTGCCTGTTTGTGCCTTTGTGGGGGCTTCTTCCTTGTCCTTTGGTGGGACATAAGTCTGATTGGGCCTCGGTGCAATGTCGATGTTTCTCACTTTGACCAACTGCCTTTGTGTGCTGATTGTGCTTCCCATGCTTTGCCATGCTGCTTACTTGCCTCCCCCTAGAATGCATTTGCAGAGTGCAATGTCTTGCCCAAAGGGCCCTAGTGCATGTTCTTCTGCCCGCATGGCTCTAGAGTGCACTGGTACTGTTTGCATGACCTTAGCGCATGGTGCATTGTGCCTGCCTTTGCACTGTTATGGTGGAGAGTCAGATGCCAGCATTCTAAATGCTGCTTGGTCTGGAAAGTGGAGAACCTCATTGCTGGATTCCAGTATCTGCACTTCTTGCATGGAAGTTCCTAATGCACCCCTGAAGGGCCTGTCCCCTTTCTTACAACAAGAGAACACAGATAACCCAGCCTTATCCTCTCTGCAGGAAGCAGCAGATGGAACCATGAAAAAGGATGACCGATAGGCTTAGAGCTCCAGTGCTTTCTCTACTGACTTCTTCCCTTCTCATAAGGGTTGGGTGACTGCTGTTTCCTCCGAGGTTACTCCTGGAAGGCAGCTCCCAGTCTCCAGGTTGAACTCTTTGGAATTCTTCTGATTTCTGCAGCAAGCTTGGTCTTTCTAGTGTGCTAACTCAGACCCTGGGGCCTCTGAGTCCTCTTGATCTCTTTCCGCTTGCTCGCATGAGGGGCAGGTGGGGAGTCAAAGCCTGGCTCGAGCTCTGCCTTCTAAGTGGTCTCTACGAAGATTGGAATCTGGAGATTCGGATCAACTCTTTTGGCCAAAACCTGGAGTCCAGTCTCAACGTCTCAGGAATGATTCCAACTTCGAGGAAGAGCTGCTGCCACCTTCAGAAGATCACAACAGGGCTAGCTCTAGGCATGTACAGGTATGTCACTTGCACACTGTCCCATGTGCACACTTGACTTGCTTAAGAGGGAGCCAGTGAGGCCTGAAGCACGGCTCACCTTTGCACAACTGTAGGAGCATCTTCCATAACTCCTGCAGCTGTGCTAAATTGCAGCCGCTGGCACCACTGAGTTAGAATTCATAGAGGTTAAAAAGGGGCGCTTCCTGTCTCTTGCACAAGAGACCTCTATGAACTCATTGGTGCCAGCGGCTGTGATTTTAGCAGAGCCACGGGAGTTGAGGAAAACACTCCCGAGGCTGTTTACTCCTGCAACTGTGCAGAAGTGATCAGAGAAGCTGGGCTTTGGGCCTCACTGGCTCCCTCTTAAGCCAGTTAGGCATTCCTGAGACTTCTCGTGGTGCAAGCCATTGTGGAGGGAGCCGCTGGCACTGGAAGAGGACTGCTACTGTGAGCTATAACTGGAAATGGGCTAATGTTGGAGGATGGGAAGACTGATAGGGAGATAATGCTGGGAGGGACTGGGACTGGAGGGAGGCTGATGCTGGGAGTTGGGGGACTGGGACTGGAAGGGAGATGATGCTGGGAAGGACTGGGATTGGAGGATGACTGATACTGTGGGGCTAGGACTGGAAAAGAGCTGATGCACAGGAATGGAGGGACTGGAACTGCAGGAAGACTGATACTGGGAGGGACTGGAACTGCAGGAAGACCGATACTGGGGGCTAGGACTAGAAAAGAGCTGAGGCGGGGGAATGGAGTGACTGGAAGGAAGCTGATACTGGGGGGGGGCGGCTAGGACTGGAAAAGGGCTGATAACATGGAATGGGGAGAATGGAACTAGAAGGGAGCTGATACTGGGGGAGGACTAGATGGTGGTGGGGCTGAGCTGGAGAGAGAGAAAAAGCTTGGGGAGTGAGGATGGAGAGGAGAACAGATATTGTGTGTGAGGGAAGAAAAAGGTCATACAGAGGTACCAGTTGAGAGGGAGGGGTATAAGAGTGAATGCTGGAATAAGAAAGAAGAAAGGCAGGGTTAATGAATATCTGAGAAGGAAGTAGCTGGGTGGGTTTGCAGAAGCGATGTAGGAGGTGATACTGAGGACAGGGAGATGGAAGAGAGTAGGGGCTGGGACTGGGACTTAGGTGGAGGCTTTAAAACTGGGTGGGAGAAAAGACGACACAATCTAAGATTGGGTATTGGGAGAGTAAGTGGGGACTCAGAAGGTGGGCCCAGGAGCTGACACAACTCACTGTGCATGCAGCTACGGCATCATACATCACCATCCCTAGCTCCATCTTTCTTTCTATGAGTCAGCAACAGCAGTCGATGCTATCCACAGCATTCACTTCCAGTGCATGGGGTCATTCACTGGAAGTGAATGCTACAGGCTGCTGCATGCTGACTCAGAGAAAGAAAGATAATGCTGGGTATGGTGTGAGATCTTTCTGCTGCTAACTCAGAAAAAGAAAGAGGACTGCAGGGATGGTGGTGTAGGATATTTTTTTCCCATGGGGGAGTACGAGAGAGAGAAAGAGAGAGAGAGATGGGATATGGTGGGTGGAGATTCTATATAGCTGAATATAGATAGATATAGAGAGAGATTGTAACGTAGGAGAGAGAAGGGATATATTGGCCTGCGATGGGAAGGAATGGGGAGACAGAAGATAGGAGAGATGCTGGACCATAGCAGCAGGAGAGAAGGGGAAGGGAGATAGCTGATGGTCTATGGGTGGGGGTTTGGGGAGAAAGCATGAGATGCTGGACTTTTGTGGTAAAGCAGAAGGGTGAAGGGATTGGGAGATGTTGAATTGGGGTGGTGAGAGAGAGGGGTGGGATTGGTGGGCATGGAACTATATGAGATAGGCCATGCAAAGCTAGCAAGGAGATGAGTATGAGGAGGATGGCGAGTTGCCCATTTATTTCTATGCGCACAGTGGCACGATGTTATTGTTAGGACAAAAAGACTTGTGAAGGATTCCTTTGAAAGCCGCTTAAAATTTTAGATGGGCAGCATATACATTTTAAAATAAAATACATTTAATTTATACAAATGAGGCCCACTAGATATGCAAATTTATGCAAATAAGGTCCTGCAATGAATCTCTGCACATGGCCCTGCAACACTCTTGGGCTACCCCTCGATCACAATGAAGCTGGTATTTATTTAACTGGGGTTTTTTTGTGTTTTCTTTTAATCGCTTTATCCTATAGTCGAAGGCATAACATAGGATAGGAGATTACATTGAACAGGGAGCGTTAAACTTGAAATTTAACTTAACATTGCTAACTTTAGTTTGATGGGGGTGGTTTGTTCGTGATTAGCTATGTAAGTGTTCTACAAATAGGAATGTTTTTAGTTTCCTTCTAAAGTCTTGGCTGCCCTTTGTGGACCTGATGTCTTCTGGTAGGGAGTTCCATAATGATGGTGCTGATAGATAAAATGTGTCTTTGGATGTGGTTGGTTTGGTTCTTGTTTGGGCATTGGGGATGATGAGCATGTTTTTATTATTGATGGTTCTTGGTCTGGTTTGTAGGGTGTCTGCTGATATGTGGTATAGAATTTTGAATATGTTGAGTATTGTCTTGAATTTGATGCATGAGCACATTGGGAGCCAGTGTAGTTGATTTAGTAGGGGTGTTATGTGGTCATATCTTGTCGCTCCAGTAATGATGCATGCTGCCATATTTTGAGCCATCTGTAGAGTATGTATGGCGTGCTTTGGAAGACCTTGGTACATGTTGCAGTAGTCCAGAATGGGTGTGATTGTTGCTTGGCAGACTGTCCGGAAGTTGTTGTAGTTGAGCAGTGGTTTAAGCTTTTGGACGATTCTCATTTTGTAGTATGCACTCTTTGTTGTTTTGTTGTATGACCGTAGGTTGAGGTTTTGGTCTAATGTGACTCCGAGATACTTGACTTCGTTGTTTACCAGCAAGTTGTCATGTGATAGTTTTATGGTGGTTGGGTGGAAAAATGTTTTGTTTCTAGTGATATGGAGGGCCTCTGTTTTCTGGTAATTTTACGTTTAGGTTGTGTGAGTTTAGCCACTTTACCATTTCCTCCAGGCATTTGGTTATTGCTGTGTATTCGAGTTTCTGTGTTGAATGGCATGTATATCATTGCTGTCTTCCTACAGATGGTATTGTTTTTTTATTATGCCACAGATGGGTTGTAAATAGAGGTTGAATAGCAGCAAAGAGAGGGATGAGCCTTGTGTGATGCCCTATTGTATAAATGGGCTTGTTTTAGTTGGACCGGTTCTGACATGAGTGGAATATATGAGTGGAACCAATTCAGGGTGGTGGTGTTGAGGCCTATTTCTTTTAGCCTTTGCAACAGTATGTGGTGCTTAACTGAAGCAAAGGCTGTTGAGATGTCCAGGAAGACTAGGCTGAAGCCTCTTTATGTCATCTGTGTCTTTTATTAATCTGTCGAGGAACGATGTGAGTAAGATTTCTATGCCATGGTTAATTTTGAATTAGTGTTGGTGAGGTGCATTTGGTCTGTGGACTTGTAGTTGTAGTTTTATGATTTTTTTTCTATTGGCTGTGAACGGTAGGCTGGAGATTGGTTGGTATGAACTAGGATCACTTGGGTCAAGTGAAGAATTTTTAGTAACAGTCTGATGGAAGCTTGTTTTAGGTCAGGAGGCATGTAGTCTTACAAGAGGGATAGCTGTGACATCTTAAGCAGCAATGGGCTTAATTATTTATTTATTTATTTATTTAACAGTTCTTCTATACCGCTCTATTTTAGATCAGAGCGGTTTACATTCAACATCAACCATACAACACAGGAACCCTGAGTTGTATTTACAATAAACAGGAGATCAACTTGGCAGTAACTGGGGGGAACTATGTACATTGTATAACATATCTACATCTTAGCTTGATCCACGACACAGGGCATGGGTCTAGTGGGGATGTGGTGGTCAGATTGGAGATGATGTGATCATGTTGCTCTAGTTGGTATGTGGAAACTGTTCCATATTCTGCTGGCTTTGAAGTGTGTTACATTTTATTGTACTTGTCATGGGGTGTTAGGGTGCATGTTCTTGAGTTTTTTGTTTCTAGGAAGTTTGCTATTAGCTGTGGGTTTGTTGTCTCCATTCGTGAGTGTGGGTCCTTATGTGAGCGAACAAGCTATTTTGAAGAGTTCTCTGGATTTTTTAATTTCATAATGAGGTTTGTATGGTTCTCCTGCTTGTGTTTGTTTTATTAGGTCATTGTATTCGTGTTGTATGGTACTATATTGTTGGAGTTCTTGGGCTCTCTTGTGTCTCCATTTTTGTTCAATCCTCCTTGGCATTCTTTTTAATTCTTTGATTTCATTGGAGTACCAAGGAACAGAGTAGTTTCTGTATTTAGTCTTCTTTTTGTGTGGTGCTGCTGCAGCGTTGGAGAAGGATGAGCTAGCAGTTCTGATTGCTCAAGTGTCATTTACTCTGCATTTGACCAACCCTTCGGTGGTGGAATAAAAGCCACAAATCCATCCCCTCCAGCAAGAGTTTTGGAAGTCTACAACAGCCTTCCCTTTTCTGGAGTTATCAAAAGTATGATCCATTTGGAATGGAACTTGCCCGACTTGCTGGTCAAGGTGCTGAGGGTGTGTAAAAGGGTATATGACCTGCCAGAGGAGGGTTGCTCCACATGGTTCAGCACGCTGAAGGTGGATGCACAAGTTACACTGGTCATAAGGCTGACCACCATCCTGGTTGAAGGTGGAACAAACTTGAAGGGCACTCTGGATCATAAGATGGACACTCTCTCCTGAGAAAACAGTTTGTAACTGCTGTTGCTATCTGTTTGTTTATTCTAAGCGGGGGGGGGGGGGGGGGGGAGCGTGTTCCAGAGTCTTGGACCAATAAAATAACAGGCAGACGAACGGGTAGATTCCAGGTGGGCCTGAGATGGGGAGAGAAGGGACATGCGATTGGCATGGATGGATCGGAGGGAACGGTGGGGGGTGTGAAGATGGACCTGATCAGTGAGATAGAGAGGGGTGTCTGTGTAGATTGATCTATGAACGAAAATGAGGAACTTATACTGAATCCGGAAGGGAATTGGGAGCTAGTGCAGACGTAGGAGGAGGGGGGTGACATGATGAAAGCGTGAGGCATGTGTTATAATACGGACAGCAGTGTTTCGGACACGTAAACAAAGAAGCTGGGACTGAGGGAGACCAGCCAGGGCAACATTACAGTAATCGAGATGAGATATGACGAGGGAGAGGAGCAGTGTGGTCATGGAAGAAGGGGAAAGAAAAGGACGGGCGGCACGAAGTTGCTTCAGGGTGAAGAAGGAGCGTTGAACAACAGAGGAAATGTGGTTTTTAAAAGAAAGAGGAATCGAGAGTAGCACCTAAGTACCGTAAAGATGAAACAATAGGAATAGGTGAGGAGGAGAGAAGAGGGATGAGGGAAGGGGAGGGGCTTCCAGAGATAAACCAAATAGAGGTTTTAGAGATTAATATGTAGGCAGTTGGATGAAAGCCAGAATGCCACAGAGGAAAGACAGGTATTGAGGGAAGTGATGTCGGGAGCGGAGGAGTCAGTATGGTGAAGGAGGAAAATGTCATTTGCGTAATAGTATGCGGAGATGCCATGTTGTTGGACTAAGAGGGGCAAGGAAAATCTTAAACAGAAGAGGCGCAAGAACAGATCCCTGGGGGACACCACAGGGAAGGGGGGTGGAGGGGGAGGAGGTAGTCCCAGAGAGAACCGAGAAAGACCAACAGGAGAGGAAAGAACGAAACCTCTGAAGTACCGAACTGGCAAGGCTGGCATCCTGAAGACGAGCTATAAGGGTGCGGTGGTCAACCAAGTCAAAGGCAGCAGATAGATCAAGGGAGACAGCGAGAGAGAAAGAAACGTGATCATGAGCAGCGTGCAGCTCATTGAGGAGGGAGAGGAGGACAGATTCTGTGCTGTGACCAGGGCAGAAACCAGATTGCCATGGGTGAAGAGTAAGAGAGGCTTCAAGGTGGGAAGAGAGTTGGGTAAAGACCAATTTTTCTAAGAGCTTGGAGAGGAGTGGGAGATTAGAGATGGGGTGCCAGTTGGAAGGGGAGGAGGGGTCCAGGGAACCTTTCTTTAGAATAAGGTGGACAGAGGCATACTTCCAAGGTGCAGGAAAAGTACCAGAAGATAGACTAGAATTAAAGATAGAGAGAATAAGGGGGGAGAGAGCTAGGGAAGATTCTAAGAGCCAATGGGAGGGAATAGGATCGGCAAAGCAAGTGATTTTCTGGGTGGAGGTGAAGGCTTTGGATAAGACTTCCAGATGGCTGTGTGTGAGTCTGATGACTCAAGCCCTTCTCCAGTGGATTCGGTCCCTCGCCCTGGACAATATTACGCACCCTTCTTGGAGTCAGACATAGCCTTTCTGTCAGATGCTATATATGATCTCGTCTGCTTAGCAGCTAGGGATATGCCCTCTTGATGGTGATGCGACACTGAATACGGCTTTGCCACTGGGTAGTGGATATATCCTCCAAGGTCTGACTGACCCAGCTAGCTTTTAAAAGGAAGTTTCTTTTTGTTTGGGACTGACTTGGGTGAATCCAAGCCTCATCCTCTCCCAAACGATAGGCCGAAGGGGCCTAGAAAGGTGTAAGGGGGTGGAAGTGTCCTCGACATATGCCTGTTTTTCCCTCATTCACAATACTCAGACTCCTGGAGTTCTTGGGACTCCCGTAGGTACCAACCCCTCCTTATTTTCCTCTTCCACTTCTAATTTTTGATCCTGGACGGTCCTTTATGGAGCTCACAGGTCCCAGTATTCTGCCACCTCCCATTCAACACAGTGATGTATTGTGGGCCCATTCCAGGACGCCTCCAGTAGACAGCAGTCTTTTCTACAAGGAGTGGGTCTGGGTCACAGAGGATTGCTGGGTGCTAGACTCCATTCAGCATGGCTATGTTCTGGAATGCAGAGAGCCCTATCCCCAATGCCTTCATCTCCCAATGTGGTTCAACAGCCAAGACATCCACCATTCAGATCACATTGGACCAGTTGCTCTATCTGCAAGTGGTGGTGCCAGTTCCCCTTGCCGAGTAAGGCAGTGGCTGATTATTTCATCTACTTTGTGGTCCCAAAAAAGACTGTTCCTTTCAACCAATCCTCAAACTCACTTGTCAACGCTTGCCTGTGTACCCTACACTTCCATATGGAGACCCTTCAATCAGTGATCTAGGTAGTAAGCTATGGGGAGTTTCTAGCATCACCGGATTTAGCTGAAGCTATCCAAGGGGATCAACAACATTTTCTCTGTTTCATCATGCGTGGCTCTCCTTTTCAGTTTGCTGCTCTTCCCTTGGCCTCTCCACTGTCCCAAAGACATTCTCTAAAAATGTGGTGGTGGTGCTGTTCTGAGGTATCAAGGGATCTGTGCTCACCCATACCTGGATGATTGGCTCAGGTCACAGTCTGATGCATCTCAGGTTTCAACTCCTGTTGTGCACTGCTTGGAGAGTCTCAACTGGGTGATCAGTTAAGGAAAGAGCCATATGGAGCCTTCCCAGTTTCTGGAATACCTGGAAGCACGTTTTGACACTCAGGTAGACGGTCTTCCTCTCTGAGAGAGAGTGTAAAAGTTGGTTGCCCATCTGGCAGATGTCCAATCTTAGTAGGCTCTCAGGATTTGGGATTATCTGCAACTTCTCGGTCTAATGGTGGTGATGGCGATTGAGATGGTGCCATGGTGTGAGCCCATATGAGACCACTTCAGAGGTTCTTGCTGACATGGTGGTCTCCAAGCTCTCAGGAGTTGGAGGTCAGACTTACCCCCTCTAGCTAGAAGTGGTGTCCAGCTTGCAGTGGTAGCAGCTGCCACAGCATCTGAGGAAGGGTATGCCACTGGAGAATCACTTCTGGTGTCTTCTATTGATGGATACCAGCCTGTTTAGCTGGAGAGCCCACTGCGAAAATCAAACAGCTCAGGGCCATTGGAACTACAGGGGGTGGCGTGGCCCATCAGCTGTCTTGAGGCAAGAGCCATTTGTCTAGCTCTTTTGCACTGCAGGACCCTAGTCAAGGGCAGAGCAGTCCAGGTTTACGCGAAGAGTGACAGAGGGGCCCTGAAGATGACCTTCCTGTTCTCCTGGGCAGAAGGAACTCTCTCAGCTCTATCAGTGCAACATATTGCCAGTATAGACAACATCGAGGTGGACTTCCTCAGTCACCAATCCCTTGATCTCAGGGAGTGGGAACTTCGTCAGGTGGCATTTCAGCAAATTCTGTGCCTCTAGGGTCATGCTGAGAAGAACCTGATGGTGACTCAATTCATGCAGTGTATCACTGTATCAAGACACTGAGGAACCTATACTACTACTAGAACATAACATCTGCCAGGCTCTCATTACTCCCATTTTTGATTATGCTAACATTATCTATCAAGGACTCCCTAAATCCTTGCTACATCCATTCCATCTGGTACAGAATGTAGCAGCAAGGCTCATCATGGGAACCTCCATACACGATCACATAACACCCATCTTAAAGCAGCTTAACTTGCTACCAATACTCAGCAAGGTGAAATACAAGGTGACCTTAATGACTTGCAAGGCATTGCTACAAATTTCAGCCTATTCTCTGCAGTCAATGCTTAGCAAACCCTATAGCCAGAGAACCCACAGAAGCACTAACAATACCCTACTCTTAGTACCCCCGTCAATCACCTCTACCAATAGCTCTACCTCCAACAGAGCAATCTATTACTACACTCCCATCATCTGGAACACTCTTCCTCCTGATCTCCGCTCCCTATCAGACATTGGAGATGTCCACTGAAGGCTAAAAACACTTCTGTTTCTAGAACACTTTGGCTCAGACATATGGCCACCTTCACATCCCATGGACCCACATACTCAGCTAGAAACTACTACCTAACATGTTAATAAGTTTTTTTGTGTTGACTATGTTCAGAGTTATCGTTTAAATTCTTCGCCTGTTCAACATCAGTTTCATGTAAAGTTAACGTTCTTTGTTCCATGTAAACCGCTGTGACTTGTGGATACAGCGGTATAAAAGTGTCATTAAATAGATAAATGCCAAGCACACAGATCCTTCAGTTGCTGTAAGGAAGCAGGATCCAAGGGTATAGACCTCTAATTCAGTCGTGGCTAAAGCTCTGTCTGCTGTATGTTTTTACCTGTGGCACCTCGTGGGGTGTGTACTTTGATGCATCCTCCTCCTCCTTCACTTCCAACCTTACCCCCTACCTCTGCTACCCTTTCTTCCTTTTCTATGATCTCCGAGGAGGAAACCATTCACCTTCTTTCCTCATCCAAACTCACTGTCTGCTCTTCTGATCCTATTCCCACCCATCTCCTTAGCTCCATCTCCTCCACTGTAGTCCCTTCCATCTCTTATATTCTCAACGTATTGCTCTGCACTGCAACTTTACCTGCAGCCTTCAAGCATGCTGTGGTCACTCCTTTCCTCATGAAACCCTCACTAGAACTTACCTGTTCTTCTCACTATTGACCCATCTCCCTCCTCCCCTTCATTTCTAAACTACTTGAATGTGCGGTTCACCACCGCTGCCTTGACTTGCTCTCCTCTCAAGCCCTTCTGGATCCTCTACAATATGGCTTTTGTCCTTTACATTCTCCCGAAACATGTGGATGTAACTATACCTGGCTATACTTTATTCAGAAAGGCCAGGGTAGGAAGAAGGGGAGGAGGAGTGGCACTATATGTAAAAACTACTATTAAAGCTTTGGAATTACAGAGCTTAAAAGGGAGAGAGGAGGCATTGTGTGGGTTAAACTAGAAAGAGGGAAAGAGAAATCTATTTGCATTGGTGTGATATACAGACCTCCCTCACAAGAGGAAGAGGTGGACAGAGTTAATTGAAGACATACGTAGCATTGCTAGGAAAGGGGAAGTGCTACTGATAGGAGATTTCAATATGCCAGATGTTGGCACATTCCTGCTGCAGTATCATCTAGAAGTAAGGAGATCCTGGATTCTCTACTATTCAGACAATTGGTAACAGACCCCACACGTGAAGGGGGCCATACTGGACTTAGTGCTTACCAATGGTGAAAGTGTTTCTGATGTTGTAGTGGGAGATCATTTTGCATCCAGTGATCATCAGATGGTGTGGTTCAGTATTAGGACTAGGGCTGTTAGAATACATTCAAAGGTGAGGATCTTAGACTTTAGGAAGACTAACTTTGCGAAGATGGGCCAATACCTCAGGGAGTCGTTAGTGGGATGGGAACAGCTGGGGGATGTAGAAAAACAGTGGGCAAAACTGAAAGGGGATATTTTAAGGGCAACCATCCTTTTTGTTAAAATTTATTTTTTATTTATTTATATTCTCTTATATACCGCGCTATTCTGCATCAGTGCGGTTTACATTGAACAAACTGAAATTACATTGAACAGGGCATTATAACTTGGAGATAACTATTCTTTTACAGGGAACATGGGCTATGGAGGGTTAAGTGGCTTGCCCAAGACCACAAGGAGTAAAATGGTAAATAAAGGAAAAGGAGACTGCTATGGTTTTCGAAGTAGTAGCTGAAAAAGTGAAGAAAAAGAGGGAGGCCTTCATGAAATACAAGAGATCACAGAGAGAGGAAGACAGGCATCTGTATTTGGAAAAACTTAGAGAAGCTAGCAAAGTAGTCAAGAAGGCAAAGATTCAAAAGGAGGAGGAAATAGCCAATGCAATAAAATGGGGGGATAAGACATTTTTCAGATGTATTAGGCAAAAGTGGTATTGTCAGACTCAAGGGTGCAGGGGGGGAATATGTAGAAGCTGATAAGGATAAAGCGGAATTGCTTAACAAATATTTTTGTTCTGTGTTCACAGATGAAGAACCAGGAGCAGAACCTCAGAAAACACCCACAAATAGGAACAGAAGCGAGGGACATCTTGAACAATTTTCAGAAGACTGTGTTCGTGAGAAACTAGCTCAACTTAAAGTAGACAAAGCGATGGGACCGGATGGGATACACCCTAGAATACTGAGGGAACTTGGAAGTTCTAGCAACTCCACTGACTGACCTTTTCAATGCCTCGTTGGAGTCGGGAGTGGTGCCAAAGGACTGGAGAGAGGCTCATGTGGTGCCTTTACACAAAAGCGGAAGTAAGGATGTGGTTGAAAACTACAGGCCGGTTAGTTTAACTTTGATGAGTAAATTATTGGAAACGCTGCTGAAAGAGAAAATAGTGAGGTTTCTGGAGTCCGGCGGATTACAGGATCCGAGGCAGCATGGATTCACCAGAGGCAGGTCTTGTCAGACAAATCTGATTGATTTCTTTGACTGGGTGACCAGGGAGTTGGACCGAGGGAGAGTCCTAGATGTGGTGTATTTAGATTTCAGTAAAACCTTTGACACTGTTCCTCACAGGCGACTTATAAACAAACTGAGCACCCTAGAGATGGACCCTAAAGTTACTGCTTGGGTTAGAAATTGGTTGGGTGGGAGGCGACAAAGAGTACAAGTAAATGGAGCTCACTCTGAGGAGAAGGATGTTACCAGTGGTGTGCCCAAGGGATCTGTCCTTGGTCCGATTCTTTTTAACATCTTTGTTAGTAATATAGCGGAAGGGCTGTCGGGTAAGGTTTGCCTCTTTGCGGATGATACCAAAATCTGCAATAGAGTAGACACCCAGGAAGGTATAGATAACATGAGGAGGGATCTAGCTAAGCTTGAAGAATGGTCTAGAATTTGGCAGCTGGGATTTAATGTTAAAAAATGTAAGGTCATGCATTTGGGCTGCAGCAATCCAAGGGAGCAATATAGTATAGGGGGTGAAGTACTTTTGTCCACTAAAGAAGAGCGGGACCTAGGCGTGGTTGTGTCTGATGATCTTAAAGTAGCTAAACAGGTAGAAATGGTGACGGCAAAAGCTAGAAGGATGCTTGGGTGCATACGTAGAGGAATGGCTAGCAGAAAAAAGGAGGTGATAATGCCTCTGTATAAGTCTTTGGTGCGACCTCATTTGGAGTATAGTGTGCAATTCTGGAGACCGCACCTTCAAAAGGATGTGAACAGGATGGAGTCTGTGCAGAGGGTGGCTACTAAAATTAGTGGTCTTCATTATAAAGCATATGAGGACAGACTGAAGGATCTTAATATGTACACCTTAGAGGAAAGGCGGGATAGAGGTGAGGTGATTGAGATGTTTAAATACCTCCGTGGCAGCCTCTTTTAATTGAAAGCAAGTTCTGCTACGAGGGGACATGGGATGAGGGTGAAGGGAGATAGATTCAGGAGTGATATGTGGAAATATTTCTTTACAGAAAGATTAGTGGATCCAGGGTAGCATTCTCCGAAATGCTTCCTGTTCCACGCGCGGGACCCAAAAGGCAGACAGAGCTCCGGAGTCTCAATGCGTGGATGAGACAATGGTGCAGAGATGAGGGATTTGGATTTGTTAGGAACTGGGGAACATTCTGGGGAAAGGAGGGGCTCTTCCGAAGGGATGGGCTTCACCTTAACCGGGATGAAACCAGGCTGCTGGCATTAACCTTTAAAAAGGAGATAGAGCAGCTTTTAAACTAGATATTAGGGGAAAGCCGACAGTCGCCCAAGAGCAGATGGTTCGGAAGAATGTATCTTTGAAGGATACTACCAAAAGCAGAGAGGTTCCACAAAAGAGTAAAGTAGCCCAAATGCCCTCAAGTATGGAGCAGACGGAGCTTAAAGATCCCAAATTACTCATGTCTAACAGACAAATTAATATGGATAAAATACATTCTCTAAAATGCTTGTATGCAAATGCTAGAAGTCTAAAAAATAAGATGGGAGAGTTAGAATATATAGCACTAAATGAAAGGTTAGATATGATTGGAATATCAGAGACATGGTGGAAGGACGACAACCAGTGGGACACTGTGATACCTGGGTACAAACTATATCGTAATGATAGAGCTGATCAAATTGGTGGAGGGGTTGCTCTCTGTTAGAGAGGGCATTGAGTCAGAAAGGATTAAAGTTTTGCAGGAAACAAAATCTGCTGTAGAATCTATATGGATTGAAATTCCATGTAAAAGGGGGAAGGCAATGGCAGTGGGGGTGTACTATCGAGCGCCTGGCCAGAATGACCAAATGGATGATGAAATGCTCAAAGAAATCAAGGAAGCTAACAAAAGTTACAGCACAGTAATAATAATGGGTGATTTCAACTAC
This sequence comes from Ichthyophis bannanicus, assembly GCA_033557465.1. NCBI lineage: Eukaryota > Metazoa > Chordata > Amphibia > Gymnophiona > Ichthyophiidae > Ichthyophis > Ichthyophis bannanicus. The sequence goes on from CM066036.1 coordinate 618,857,878, forward strand.
CCCGTTATCAACTAGGTCAGTGTCACGTCAGGACATGCTAGGGAGATAAAGTTCCTAGATGAAATAAATGACTGCTTCTTGGAGCGGCTGGTTCATGAACCGACTAGAGGGGAAGCCATATTAGACCTAATCCTTAGTGGAACACCAGATCTAGTGCAAGAGATAAGGTTGTTGGGGCCACTTGGCAATAGTGATCATAGCATGATCGCCTTTGATTTAATTAGTGGAGGAGGGATAGTAAGGAAATCCACAGTACTACCTTTTAACTTTCGAAAGGGAGACTATGATAAAATGAGGAAAACAGTCAAGAAAAAACTAAAAGGAGCAGTTGCAAAGGTTAAAGACGTACATCAGGCTTGGCTGTTGTTGAAAAATACTATCTTGGAAGCCCAGACCAGCTGTATTCCACGCTTTAAGAAAAGTGGAAAGAAGTCCAAACAACTGCCAGCATGGTTTAAAGTTGAGGTCAGAGAGGCTGTTGCCAAAAAAGCATCTTTCAGGAAATGGAAAAAAGAGCCAAACGACGAAACCTGGAAACGGCACAAGCACTGGCAAGTCAAATGCAAGGCATTGATAAGGCAGGCAAAGGGAGAATTTGAGAAGAAGCTTGCTGCAGAAGCAAAAACGCGAAGTAAAGACCTTTTCAAGTACATTCGTAGCAAAAAACCTGTGAGAGAGTCAGTTGGTCCATTAGATGATAAAGGGGTTAAAGGAGCACTAAGAGGCGACAAGGCGATAGCGGAGAGACTGAACGAATTCTTTGCTTCAGTCTTTACTGAGGAAGATGTAGGGATGTTACCCATGACTGAAGTGGTATTTAAAGGTGCAGAAGAATTGAAGGAAATATCGATACATCGAGAAGATGTATTACAACTATTAGATAAGCTGAAGAGTAGCAAATCACCTGGGCCGGATGGTATACATCCAAGGGTATTGAAAGAACTGAAATATCAGATTGCAGACCTGCTATTAGTAATCTGTGAACTATCATTAAAATCATCTCTAATACCTGAAGATTGGAGGATCGCCAATGTAACAGCAATTTTTAAAAAGGGTTCCAGGGGTGATCCGGGAAACTACAGACCGGTGAGCCTGATGTCAATACCGGGAAAAATGGTAGAAACCATCATAAAGAATAAAATTACTCAGCATGTAGATAGTCATGGCCCAATGGGAGACAGCCAACATGGCTTTAGACAAGGAAGATCTTGTCTTACTAATCTGTTATGTTTTTTTTGAAGGAGTGAATAATCAGGTGGACAAAGGTAAGTCGGTTGATATTGTGTATCTGGACTTTCAGAAAGCCTTTGACAAGGTCCCTCATGAGAGACTTTTGGCAAAACTAAAGAGTCATGGGATAGGAGGCAGTGTACTATTGTGGATCAGGAACTGGTTAAAAGATAGAAAGCAGAGGTTAGGGCTAAATGGCCAATTTTCCCAATGGAGAAAGGTGAATAGTGGTGTACCCCAGGGATCTGTGCTGGGTCCGCTGCTTTTTGACATATTCATAAATGACCTGGAAAGTGGAATAACGAGTGAGGTTATCAAATTTGCAGATGACACAAAACTATTTAAAGTTGTTAAAACCCAAGAGGATTGTGGAAAATTGCAAGAGGATCTTGATAAATTGGAAGACTGGGCATCAAAATGGCAGATGAAATTTAATGTGGACAAGTGCAAGGTTATGCACCTAGGGAAGAACAACCCAAACTATGGTTACACGATGCAAGGTTCCACATTAGGAACCACCACCCAGGAAAAAGATTTAGGCATCATTGTGGATACCATGTTAAAACCCTCGGCCCAGTGTGCAGCGGCGGCCAAGAGAGCAAATAGAATGCTAGGTATGATAAGGAAAGGAATGGAAAATAAAACAAAGGATATTATAATGCCTCTATATCGTTCCATGGTGAGACCGCACCTTGAATATTGTGTGCAATTCTGGTCGCCGTATCTTAAAAAGGGATATAGAGTTATTAGAAAAGGTTCCGAGAAGAGCCACCAAAATGGTAAAGGGGATGGAAGGATACTCCTATGAAGAAAGGCTAAAAAGTTTAGGGCTCTTTAACCTGGAAAAGAGACGGCTGAGGGGAGATATGATAGAAGTCTATAAATTAATGAGCGGAGTGGAACGGGTAAACGTAGATCGATTGTTTACCTTATCAGAATATAGAAAGATTAGGGGACATGCAATGAAGCTACAGGGTAAACTATTTAAGACTAATAAAAGAAAATATTTTTTCACTCAACGTGTAATCAAACTCTGGAATTTGTTACCGGAGGATGTAGTAAAGGCTGTTAGTGTAGCTGGGTTTAAAAAAGGTTTGGACAAGTTCCTGGAGGAAAGATCCATAAGCCATTATTAAGAAGGGACCCAGGATATCAATGCTTGAACCAATACAAGCATTGTGGAACCTGTGTCCCTTGGGGAAACTGCTAGGTACATATGACCTAGATTGGCCACTGTTGGAAACAGAATACTGGGCTTGATGGACCTTGGTCTGACCCAGTATGGCATATCTTATGTTCATGGAATAGTCTCCCAGTAGAGGTGGTAGAGATGAGGACAGTAACTGAATTCAAAAAAGCATGGGACAAACACAGAGGATCTCTAAAGGTAAAAAGGGGAGTGTTGTAGTTGTTGATATGGAAGGACAGACTAGATAGGCCATGTGATCTTTTTCTGTCATCATATTTCTATGTTTCTATGTAACAGCTCTTGCCAAAGTCTCCAGTGACCTGTTCCTGGCAAAATCCAAGGGCCTTTACTCAAGCCTCATCCTTCTTGACTTTTCTGCTGCTTTTGACACTGTTGATTACAACCTTCTCCTTGATACCTTATCCTCGCTTGGTTTTAAGGGCTCTGTGCTATCCTGGTTCTCTTATCTTTCACATCGCTCTTTCAATTGGTGTACCCCAAGGAGATCTGTCTTGGGTCCACTCCTTTTCTCTCTATATACCTAGTCCCTTGGTGCGCTCATCTCTTCCCATGATTTTCAGTACCATCTTTATGCTGATGACTCCCAGATCTACCTCTCTACACCTGAAATTTCTCAGGCAATCCAGGCCCGGATCTCTGCCTGCCTTTCTGACATTGTTGCTTGGATGTCTCACTGCCGCTTGACATTGAACATGGCCAAAACTGAGCTGCTTATTTTTCCACTTAACCCCCCTCTTCCCTTCCTCCTTTCTCTGTCTTTGTGGATAACTCTCTATTCCTCCCTGTCTCCTCAGCTCACAACCTTGGGGGTTGTTTTTGACTCTTCTCTTTTTCCTTCTCCACACATCCAACTGATAGCTAAAACCTGCCATTTCGTTTTCTGCAATATCAAGAAAATTTGCCCATTCCTTTCTGAACACACTACTAAGACACTTATCCACTCCGTAGTCACCTCCCATCTAGACTATTGTAAGCTGCTCCTTGCTGGTCTCCCTCTTAGTCATCTCTCTCCCCTTCAATCTGTTCAACACTCTGCTGCGCGGCTAATCTTCCACCAGCCTTGTCTTGCTCGTTTTACCCATCTCCTCAAGTCTCTGCATTGGCTTCCTATCCATTTCTGCATCCAGTTCAAACTTCTCCTGCTGACCTTAAGTGCATCATTCTGCTGCTCCTCACTACCTTTCCTCTCTTATCTCTCCCTACACCCTTCCTCGGGAACTCTGCTCTTGTGGCAGATTGCTTCTGTGCCCTTCTCTTCTTTTGCCAACTCCCGACCGCTCCTTTCACCTTGCTGCTCCTCATGCCTGGAACAAACTACCTGTGTCTGTATGTCGGGTGCCTTCTCTGACTCTTTTCAAATCCAGACTGAAAACTCACCTCTTTGCTACCGCTTTCGGATCTTGACTCAGCTAATGTCCTTTGTGTTTCCTTACCATTCCCCCTAGTTGTATCCCATGTCTACAGCCACTGTGTTGTCTGTCTCTATTAGATTGTAAGCTCTGATGAGCAGGGACCATCTTTTACATGTCTGTGCAGTGTTGCACATGCCTTGTAGCACTATACAAATGTCCAGTAGTAGTAGTAGCATAGAACAGCATAGAGGCTGGATTGTCCTGGTGGTGCTTGATTGGCCACAGAGACTATGGTTCGGGGACCTGATGTGGCTCATGCAGGAGCGTCCTCTGCAATTGCCTCTAGCCCAGAGGCTCTTACATCCAAGGCCGTTCTTCTGGACAGTGTGGCTCTTGAGAGGCATCGCTTAAGGCATAAAGGTTATTCTTCTACCTTGGTTTCCATGTTCCTCAAGGTGAGGAGCGGTTCTACCCATCTGGCCTACATGTGCCTGGTGTCTTTGAGCATTGGTGCCGTGGACATCAGACTAGACCTGATACAGCTGATTTCCCATCCCTTCTTGCCTCCTTTCCCTTAGCTCCATGAAAGTTCAGGTTACAGCTTTATCCTCTTTGCTCTGGGCCTTGATGTCGGAGCCCTTTCAACCCTTGATGTGCGCAATGCGTAAAGATCTAACTCTTAACACTGTCTTCCTGGTTGCAGTCTGCTCTGTGAGACATATTTCTGAGCTGTAGGCATTATTATGTAAGGATCCTTACTTATCATTCTCAGAGGAGGCCATGTGCATTTGGCCTATTCCTTCCTTTTTTTCCTCCCCAAGGTGAATATGGTGGTTTGTCTGCCCTCCTTTTCTAAGGAGCAGTGCCATGGGAAAAACAAGGACAGTCACCTGGTGGATGTCCAGAGAATGTCTCTCTGATACTTGAAGGTTACTAACTACTTTCGCAAGTCAGACCATCTCTTTGCACTGTTTGCTGGTCCGCATAAGGGGTAATGCAGTGGCTAAGTGTATCTTAGGGCACTGGATCAATGAGACCATTGTTTTGGCACATCTGTTGCTGAACCCAGCCTGTTCCGTAGGGTTTGCATGCACATTCCATTTGGGTACAGACATCTTCGTGGACAGAGCACACCTCGATAGCCCCCTCAGACATTTGTTGGGTGGCAACATGGGCATTCCTTTCCACCTTTGTCTGTCAGGTATTACCACCTGTTTGTCCATGCTTGGGCGGACATGGCCTTTAGCTCAGAGGTCTTAAAAGCCTGCTTTCCGCCCAGTGGAGGCATAGTTTTGATATGTCACACTTGTCTGGACTGGTCTAGCAGGACGATATGGAAGGTGATGTCTTACTTAAAAGATAACTTCCTTACCTTAAGTCATGCTAGACCAGTCCAGGTCCTGCCCCTGGAACTTGTATTGGTCTGCTGTATTCTCTGTTGGCTCTGCGAGCTCATAAACGTCCGACAGACCACCTGTTTGAAGCAAATCCTGTACGTAGTTATGCTTCCTGTTCTGTTGAATGTTGTTTTCACTGAGGTTATGTGAGGTCAGAGATTCCTTACCCTATGCTTGGGTACAAATATTAAATCAATCCAGTCATTGGGACACACCTAGCCAGGCAAGATTTCAGGATAACCACAATGAAATATGCATGAGAGAGATTTGCATGCATCGTCTCCATTGTATGCAAATCTCTCTCATACATATTTCATTATGGCTATCCCGAAAACCTGTCTGGCTGAGGGTGTTCTGAGGAATGAGTTGAGAACTCCTGCCCTAGAGGCATAGACTGATGTCATAGAGAAAACATTTCAGAGGTTTTTTAACTCCATATCTGTATTGGTCTAGCAGGACTCAAGGAAAGGACATTATCTGGTAAGTCAAATGTCGCCTTATACAATATATTAAATATAACATTATAACTCTCTTTAGGGTTGAGAAGTGTGTGTGTGCACACTGCTGCTGCTGCAGCAGAGATTATGGGCACACAGTATGTATGGGTTGCTTCACAGTGAGGAGTGACAACAGGCTCCAGATTGCCTGACATGGTTGATCTAGTCCTGGATTTATTCCATTGCATGCAGAGGCTTATAGTTCTGATATCCAATGGCATTCCAAAAGGAAAAAGGAAAGTCCATGCATGCAGTGGAGTAAGCCCAGGACTAGGTCAAATATGTCCAGTGAATTTGGAGCCAGTTAACAACCAAGTTCATCCCAGCAGCAGTCTCACCTTCCCTCAAATCCCATGCCCTACACCCTGACAGCAGAAGTTCCAGCCTCCTTCAAGTATCTGTTGCACCAATTAACAAATGGGACAATGAATGCAGAAAGAGCCTCCAGTGTAAAACCAATATTGAAAAATATTTGTGATCAACTGAACTATGTTCATTTTTTTCAACTGGTTTGCATATTTGCTATAACTACTAAGAAGTCGCTCTGTCAGAACCTTAGCTGGAGGATGAATCTGTGAGTATAATATTACTGCTAAGGTCTAAATACAATTTTCTCCCTCCGTGCAGTTAAATATATTGAAAACTGTACTCAACTACACTTTTAAAAACTGCTTCTACAACTGCAAAACAAACTTTAGATAGCAAATACAGACCCAGACACCATGTTCATCTGCATTCACAGACCCCTTCTGGGAGAGGAGAAAGAGCAGACCATCTCTTTGGGAGACTCTCTGTAACTAGAGGAGTATCCACAGCTAACCATTTGCCCTTCAGTTACCTTTTCTTCTCGCTCACTGTTCACCTGTGAAGATAAACTTCCAGCTCACCTCACTCTTCAGATTCTCTAACAGCTGCTGTAAGTTTTTGGGAGGGTGTGTGGACTCACAGGAGAAATGTGGACCACTGGCTCAAGTTTCCGAGTTAGAAAAGTAAAAAATAGGCAGGATGCATTCCCCCTTCCTCGCTTTAACAATGAGAAAGCTATCACATAACCCCTTTGACCGCTATGCCTCCTCCTTGAACCTCCAACTCTGCTCTTCTGCCCTCACTCATCAGCTAGGTCACTGCCTTGACCTTTGTTTTCTATTCCAAAATGTTTACCCTCTAATTTCCATGCCTCAGTTCTTCCCTTATCTGACCATCACCTGTTAAGCTTCACTCTTCATCACTCACCCTCCCCCCCAACCATAACAAATCTCCTCTCATATCTTTAGGAATCTTAATGCTATCGATCCATTGTCTCTTTCTACTGCTATCTCACCCCTTCTACTTTGTCCTCTCAATCTGTTGATGTAGCTGTTACTTCCTTTAATACCGCCCTCTCCTCTATCTTAAACTCCCTTGTTCCTCTCATACATCCTGTGAGACACACCTCATCTCAACCTTGGTTATCTTCAACTACCCACTGCTTACGTTCCTGTGCCTGTTCAGCTGAGCACTCATAGCTCAAATCCTGCTCCCTCTCTGATTTCCTTCACTTCAAATTCATGCTTACTTCTTTCCAGTCTGCCATTGCTCTTGCAAAACAAAACTGTTTTATCCTTTTGACTAACATTCTTGCCTCCAGCTCCCGCAGTCTCTTTTCTACCCTCAGTTCTCTACTTAAGGCACCTCTGCCTCCTATTCCTCCTCTCTCTACCCAAACTCTAGCTGACTATTTCCATGATAAAGTACATAAGATTACTCAGTTCCTCACCAAACCACCTTATTCTTCTTCACCTCCTCTTCCCCCTTTCCAATACCTACTTTTCCCCTCAATCTTCACCCTTTCATTCTTTTCTAAAATATGATGATGAAACCTTTTCTCCTTTCCTCTTCCAAACCTACTACGTGCTCTTCTCATCCCATCCTCACTCATAAGAAAATAAGATATGCCATACTGGTCCATCAAACCTAGTATCCTGTTTCCAACAGTGGCCAATTTAGGTCATAAGTACCTAGCAGTTTCCCCAAAAGACACAGGTTCCACAGTGCATGTAGTGGATCAAGCAGTGATATCCCAGGTCCCTTTTAATAATCGTTTATGGACCTTTCCTCCAGGAACTTGTCCAAACCTTTTTTAAACCCAGCTATACTAAAAAGCTTTTACTACATCCTCCAGTAACAAATTCCAGAGTTTGATTACACGTTGAGTGCAAAAATATTTTCTCTTACTTGTCTTAAATAGGTTACCCTGTAGCTTCATTTCATGTCCCCTAGCCTTTCTATATTCTGATGACGTAAACAATCAATCTACCTCTACCTGTTCCACTCCATTTATTAATTTATAGACCTCTATCATATCTCCCTCAGACATCTCTTTTCCAGGTTGAAGAGCCCTAACCTTTTTAGTCTCTCTTCATAGGGGTATCCTTCGATCCCCTTTACCATTTTGGTGGCTCTTCTCTGTACCTTTTCTAATAACACTATATCCTTTTTAAGATACGGCGACCAGAATTGCACACAATATTCAAGGTGCGGTCGCACCATGGAACAATACAGAGGCATTATAATATCCTTTGTTTTATTTTCCATTCCTTTCCTTATGATACCTAGCATTCTGTTTGCTCTCTTGGCTGCCGCTGCACACTGGGCGGAGATTTTTAACATGCTATCCATGATCACGCCTAAATCTTTTTCCTGGGTGGTGGTTGCTAATGTGGAACCTGCATCCTATAACCATAGTTTGGGTTGTTCTTTCATAGGTGCATAACTTTGCACTTGTCCACATTAAATTTCATCAGCCATTTGGATGCACAGTTTTCCAATTTATCAAGATCCTCTTGCAATTTTCCACAATCCTCATGGGTTTTAACAACTTTAAATAGTTTTGTGTCATCTGCAAATTTGATAACGTCACCCATTATTCCCATTTCCAGGTCATTTATGAATATGTTAAAAAGCAGCAGACCCAGCACAGATCCCTGGGGTACTCCACTATTCACCTTTCTCCATTGGGAAAATTGGCCATTTAGCACTACCCTCTGCTTTCTATCTTTTAACCAATTCCTGATCCACAATAATTCACTGCCTGCTATCCCATTACTTTAGTTTTGACAAAAGTCTCTGATGAGGGACCTTGTGAAAGGCTTTCTGAAAATCCAGGTACACTATATCAACCGACTCACCTTTGTCTACCTGTTTGTTCACACCTTCGGAAAAACAGATTAGTAAGACGAGATTTTCCTTGTCTAAAGCCAGGTTGGCTGTCTTCCATTAAACCATGACTCTACATGTTCAGCAATTTTTTTCTTTATGATGGTTTCTACTATTTTTCCTTGTACTGATGTCAGGCTCACTGGTCTGTAGTTTCCAGGATCATCCCTGGAACCCTTTTTAAAAATTGGTGTTACATTGGTCATCCTCCACTCTTCAGGTATTGATGATTTTAATGATAGTTCGTAAATAGCAGGTCTGCAATCTGATATTTCAGTTCTTTCAATACCCTTGGATGTATTCCATCCAGTCCAGGTGATTTGCTACTCTTCAGTTTATCAGATAGTTGTAATACATCTTCCCGGTGTATCGATATTTCTTTCAATTCTTCCACAGTATCACCTTTAAATACCACTTCTATGCCATCTCCTCCATCATCCCTTCCATCTCACATATTCTTAACTTTTTACTCTCCACTTCCGTCTTCCCCACAGCCTTCAAACATGCTGTAATCACTCCTCTCCTAAAAAAAACAACCCGTTACTTGCCCTTTCTTGCCCTTTCAATTATTGACCCATCTCCCTTCTCCCATTCATCTCCAAACTTCTTGAACATGCGATTCTTTGCCACTATCTTGAATTTCTCTCCTCATGCCTTCCTCAATCTACTTCAATCTGGTTTTCATCCCTTTCATTCTACCGAAATAGTTCTTGCCAAAGTCTCCAGTGACTTATTTCTTGCCTAGTCCAAAGGCCTTTACTCAGTTCTCATTTTTCTGGACCTTTCTGCTGCTTTTGATACTGTTGATCACCTCCTCCTCGACACCCTCTCCCCCTCTTGGTTTTAGGGACTCTGTGCTGTCTTTGTTCTCTTCATATCTCTCCAGTCGCACTTTCAGTGTCTGTTTTGGTAGTTCCTCTTCTACTGCCATCCCTCTCTGTTAGTGTACCCCAAGGATTTGTTCTGGGCCCTCTACCTTTCTGTCTCTATACCCAGTCCCTTGGTGCTCTTATTTCTTCCCTTGGTTTTCAGTATCACTTTTATGGTGATGACTCCCAAATCTATATATCAACTCCTGACATCTCTATAAGATCGTATCTCTGCCTGCTTATTTGACATCATTGCCTGGATGTCTAACCACTGATTAAAATTAAATATATCCTAAACTGAACTCCTTATTTTTCCCTTTAAACCTCCCCCCTTCCTCCATTCTCTATCACTGACAACACTGATCTTCTCCCTGTTTCCTCAAACCGGAACCTCTGGGTCATCTTCGATTCATCCTCTTTCCTTCTCCACTCATATACAACAGAGAGCCAAACCCTGCTGCACATTCCTCTACAACATTAATGAAATCTGCCCCTTTCTCTCTGAACACACTACTAAAACTCTTGTCCATTCTTCAGTTACCTCCTGTCTGGACTATTGTAACCTTCTCCTTGCTGGTCCCCCTCGGTGTTCTTTCTCCTCTTCTGTCCATTCAGTACTCTTCTGCATGGCTAATTTTCTGCCAGCCCTGATACTCTTTATTACTCCTTTTCTAAAATCTCTTCACTGGCTCCCCTTCTACTTCCGTATCCAATTCAAACTCCTAACTCATAAATGCATTCACTCCACTTTCCCTCTTTACTTCTCCTCTCTTCTTTCTCCCTACTCTCCCTCTTGTGAACTCCGCTCCTCGGCTGGCCTTCTCTTGATGCCTTTTTCTGTAACTTTAGTTTTTATTGATCATTGTCATTATATCACAGGTACTGCTTTTCTTTTGACATAGAATGAAATTTGAATTAACATCAATGTACTATATAACATATAACCATATCAATGACAATCCCTGCCATGTGGTGCTCACAGATCCCTTATACAAAGAAACAAACAAATTCACAACCCTTTTCTATTCTCAAATCTTCCCTTCCCTTCCCCTCCCCTCTTCCCTTCCCCTCCCCTCTTCCCTTTCCTCCCCATTTCCAATCTCAAGCTATTATACACATCCATTTCTGTCCTTTTAATTCAGGTCTCCCCACATTGATTTTTGTGGCAATCGCTATACCATCGCTAGAGTTATTGAAAATTACTCTTTGTATGATTTTTAAGTGCAGCAATTTCACACATACACCATAGCTGCTCAAGACTACCCTTCAGTTCTGCAATCGTAGACGCTTCCAGCTATTTCCACTTAGCAGTTAGTGCCATACGGGCTGCACCCACACAGTATCCAGAAACATCTCCAGGATTTTATCATTCTCCCCATGCAGCTCATTTAGAATTAACAAGGCTGGATCCATCTGCACTCTCACCTTAGTGATTTCATAGAAGAGGTTCTCCAGCTCCCTCCACTTTTGTTGCACCTTTGGACAATCCCACAGTAAATGCTTTAGATCTTCTTTACTCCACAGACCTTCCAGCACTCGCTTCCCTGTTGTATTTTGAGGGCTTGCAATCTCACTGGTGCCCAAAACATTCTAAGCCTCGCCTTAACACTATTTTCTAAGTAGGCAATTCCGGGGGCAGGTTTCCTGGCATAATCAATGATAGCATGCCAGCGCTGTTCATCCCATGGGTCCAGTAGCTCTTGTTCCCATTTTTGGTGACATTCCACCTCCCACCCCCCGCCTCCTTTTTCCAGTAGCCCTCAATATAATAGAGATATTAACCCTTTCACTACCCCCATTCTTCCCATAATTTGCTCAAATAAGGTATCTTTCTGCTTTGTTATTGTAAACTTTGGGATTCTTCATAAAGTGATGTATTTGAATATAAGCAAAATAATCCATGATCTTATTTGAATTGCTGTTGAAGTGTCGCAAAAGAGAGTATCTCCTTTGTTTAATAATTGCCCTAACTGCTGAAGCCCCATACGTCCCCATTCCTGGAAAGTTCCCCCTTCCAACCCTGGTCGAAAGTCCCTTGTGTTACCTATAAACATCCTCCGCGAGTACCGCTTGCTCCCCATAAGTCTCTGTCTAGCTCCTAGCTATGTTGCCCTTGTTAGAGCCTTATATGGGTTCTCATTTACGCCCTCCTCTACTATGGTGTGAATCCCATGTCCAAGCCTCCAGAATTTTCTTTTCCATTTTGTTCCATTTACACCCACTGGGGTACCTCTTCCTCCCCTTTCCAAACTACCAACGCTCTCAGTTGAGCTGCTTTATAATAATGTTCAAGACTGGGCACACCCAACCCTCCCTCCCTCTTTCTGAACATTATCTGCCTTAAGAACCTGGATGCTTTCTCTGCCCAGATAAATTCCATCATCAAAGTTTGACGTTTTTTGAAGTATGCCTTTTTGGTACTGCACATGGCAGTGAAGCAAACAGGAACAGTATCCGTGGAAGTACATTCATTTTAATTGCAGCTATGTGCCCCGACCATGATAAAGCCCCTTCCAGTTTTGCAAATCTTTTTTTATAGCCTCTAATAATGGATCATAGTTCTATTCTTTAAGGTATCTTGTCCTGTTCCCAAGCTGGATTCCTAAATATTAGAAAGACTTCTTAACCCACTTAAAAGGAAACCCTTCCTGCAATCTCTTTTCCAGGTCATTTGGAAGACTGGACCCCAATATTTTGGTTTTACCTGTATTAATTATAATCCAAATATCGTACTGTATTGCTGATTTATCTCATTAAGACTGGCAATGAGGTGAAGGGATTGCTTAAGGTAAAGATCACATCGTCTGTGAATAATGCTATTTTTGACTCCATTTCCCCATTTGTATTCCTTTAATATCAGCCTGTCTTCGAATACGCTCTGCTAAAGGTTGTATCATCAAAGTGAAAAGAAGTGGCAGAGGCCAGCCTTGTCTTGTTCCCCTCCCCAAGTCAAACATCTGAGTATCCCCTATTAACGCTTATGCGGACTCTAGGATTGGCACATAGAGTTTGAATCTATTCAATGAAATTACTTTCTAACTCCATCTGGTCCAACACCTAGAACATAAATGGCCATCCTACTCTTCCAAATGCTTTTTCAGCATCGGCTGTAACAAAAATGGCTCTTTGTCCATTCGTTTGTAGCTGCTATGTTATGTTCAGGATCTTCCTAATGTTGTCCCCTCCCTCTCTGTCTTGCACAAACCCGGTTTGGTCTTGATTCACTAACTTGGGAATCATACTTTGTAGTCTATTTACCAGAATTTTAACCAATAATTTCACATCTAGATTTATTAAGGAAATCGGCCTGTAAGACCCACATACCATTCTATCCTTACTCTGTTTAGGCAGTATAGTTATCCCAGCTTCTTCCATTGTCTTAGGTATCTTCTTAGTCACCAGGATATTATTAAAGACCTCAGCGAGGATGGTATCTATTTGAACTTTGGACTACCTTGTAAAATTTAGTGGTTAAACAATCCAGTCTGGGGACCTTACCTACCTTAAGGGAATTGATTACCTCCTGCACTTCCTCTCAGCTTATCGGCCTATCATTTCTCTCCGTCTCCTGTGCATCTACAGTGTTTAACATACAATTCTGTAAATATTGGGCACTCTTTATCTCCCTGCTCTTTATTTCACTGCTGTATAGCTTATCATAGTATTCCTTGAACACCTGCCGACTTTCATTATTGCTATACACCATCTCCCCCTTAGCGTTTCTTATCCCACTAATATTACTCTGTTGCGTTCTGGCTTTGTCTGTTCGCTAAAATCTTTCCAGCTTTATTTCCACCTTCAAAATAAAACTCTGTTTAAGCACATTTAATTTGTGTGTTATAGCGCTTGCCTGCAACCTACCTAGCTCCACCATCAGTATAGTTAATTCAGCCATCACCTTAGGGTTTCGATCACTCTGACCCTTTTCTAAATGCCTTATATTGTTTATTAAATCTCGCTCTATTCTTTCTCAGGCTCTTTTGGCCTTCACTGCCAGCCCTATCATATGCCTCTGTACCACTGCTTTCAGACCATCCCAGACCGTACCCAAGGCCACTTCCCCATTTCCATTGAAATGAATGTACTCCTGTGTTACTTTTTTTGATACAGTCCACATTTTCTGTTTCCTCCAATAGAGAGTCATTGTCTCCAGATTTTGAGATCATCATCTCTGCACCCCAGAGTAAAGGTCACACAAGGCAGAGCGTGGTCTGTCCAAGTTATTGACGCATGCTCCACTTCCTTCACCCTGGATATCCAACTACCACTCGCTCAAATCATATCTAATTTGCTTTATGAGCCATGGAGAGGTCATATAAAATGTATAGCCCCGTTTCCCAGGATGTCTACATTTCCAAAGATCTATCAATCCTAATCGCTCTTTGACTTTGAGTAGACTCCTCCTTTCTTTTGCCCCCAAACGTTCCCCCTCCTCCCCCCCCCCCTGCTATTATCGAAATGAAGGTTCACAGTAAGATTGTAATCTCCAGGAACAAGCAGGAATGTAGTCTTCACATATGGGTATCGTCGGTACTGACGGAGCCTGCGCGGGAACGCTCCCTAGTGTCCAAGTAGAAAGCTTTTGGGAGCATCCCACAGCACCTGCGTGCTGCCTTCCCGCCTTTCCCAACTGCCTCTCTCCAGTTCTTCGTTTTCCGCGGGGCCAGCAGGTCGTCGTTCCTGTACCCGCAGAAATTTTTTTTTCCTATTCCTTCTTTTTTTGTGGTCGCGTCTGCCTTCTCTCGATGCCATACCGGTACCTCCGGTTCTTTCTTTCTTTCTTTTTAAAAATTTTTTTAATTTTTCTTTTTCCAAGCCTTTTCTTCTTGAGGTGCACGCGCCATTTCGGGCACTAGGCCCAAAAGTTTCTTTACTATGGAAAAACCCGCTTCGGGTTTCAAGAAGTGTACCAAGTGTGGCGGTACCATCTCTGTCACTGACACCCACGAGTGGTGCCTTAAATATTTAGGTGCTGACCACTCCATTTCGGAGTGTATGGCCTGTGGGATGATGTCAAAGAAGGGTCGGCAAAACTGAGCTGCTAAACTCAGCACCCTCTTTCCCTCTGATGCAGCCTCTGTGGCATCGACGTCTTCCAGGGCTTCATCTTCCTCCCATGGATCTCAGGTAACTAAACATAAGTCTGGCCGGTCCTCAAGGGTCTCCTTCCAAGCATCGAGATGTCTCTGGCGTTGCCCTTGAGGATTCTGCATTGGCAAAATTGCCCCGGCGGGAGGTTTTGGCTTCCAAAGCATTATCGGGGCTCCAGGATGTTCTCGAGGCCTCGACCTCGGCAGAACTACTGGTGCCATGCTCTGGGGTACCGGCTGCTTCCGGTACCAATACCCAGGCATCAGCAGCGTCGATAGACCAGAGGTTCCTGGCTATTGAATGCAGTCTGGCGGCTCTCCTTGCAGCATCGGTACCCTCGGAACCGCATCAGACATCTCAACCAGTACCGGCACCGGTTCCGACACCGGTACCGATCGCATCAGCATAGACATCGGTGTCGGCATTGCCGGCACCGAGTCATGCTATGCCTTCCGGTACTGATAGACCGGTACCGATTCCTCCCGACACCGACTTCGGTTGGTATGGGTATCATGCTCTACAGGAGCATCCGGATAGGAGGTACTTTGAATCCTCGGAGGAGTCTGAGGATTCTGACAGCTCGGTCGGTACTGGAGTACTTCTCCCGGAGGAGCCTTCCTCTCCTAAACGTAGGATGTCTCCTCCAGAGGATATATCCTTTCAGGATTTTATCAGAGAGGTGGCTCGAGGTCTTTCCATTACAGTGGCTCCTGAAACAGAGCCAAGAGCAAAGGAGTTGAAGATTCTACAATATCCCAAGGCTCCTAAATAGGCAGTTACTTTGCCTGTTCAAGAGATCTTACATGATCTCGTGTTAAGAATGTGGGAAACACCTCTTACCACCTCTCCTTACTCTCGTAGACTGGATACCATGTATCGAGTGCCTCCTTGTCCTGGTTTCCAGAAGAGTCGGCTTCCTCACCACTCCATTGTAGTGGAATCAGCTATGAGAAGGATCAGGAGTGCAAAGAGGCATGCCTCTAATCCTCCAGGACGTGAGTGTAGAACTTTGGATGCCTTTGGACGTCGTACTTTCCAGGCTTCCATGCTTTCTGCCAGGATCAGTTCCTATATTTTATATATGGGAATGTTCCTTAAGGAAGTCACAGGAGATTTGGAGATTTTGAGCCCTCTTCTTACTGATAAGAGGCAGGATTTTCTCACACTGGTTAAACATGCCCAGGATGTTTCTAAGTTTGTCAGTCGTGCAGCTTTTGACTGTTTTGAGTGCATAAGCAGAACCTCTGCCATTGCCATAGGTGCATGTAGGATTGCCTGGTTCCAGGCATCTGACTTGGAGCTCTGGGTGCAGGACAATCTGGGCAACATCCATTGTACAGGTGAGAATCTCTTTGGCAAAAATTGGCAAGAGAAAGCCAATGAACTGGATGCTGATAACTCCACTTTAGATAGATTATCCAAAGCTACGGCTGATCCTGCAAGGAAGAAAGTTTTCAAAAAACCTTTCTTCTCCAAAACGAAGAGGTTTTACCCCTTTTATACCCAGCAGGGACGTTCTGCAGGTCAGTCTGCCCGAAAGGGTCAGCAACCACCTAAACAAAGGAAAGCAAAGACTGCTAAGCCTCAACCGTCTCAGCAGTCTCAGCCTTTGACTTCCATCTAGAGAACTTAGCCTTCCTGGCCCTCAACGGACCAGAGCCTTCCACCATTCCAGGAAGGTTGTCTCATTTCGCCCCCAGATGGGGGTAGATAACAGCAGAAGATTGGACTCTCTCCATTATAAAAGAGGGGTACAAGCTTCACTTTCTTTGCATGCCCCCTCCTACAATGGTAAGACAGTTCAATTCTCAGACCTCTCAACAACCTGATAGTCAAGAGGTCACTATGCTTCTTGCCCAAAGGGCAATAGAAGAAGTACCCATTCCTCAACAGGGTACAGGGTTTTACTCCCCCTATTTCCTTATCCCAAAGAAAACAGGGGGACACAGACCTATTTTAGACCTCAGAGAATTTAACAAATTCCTGTTCAAAGAGAAATTCAAGATGATTTCTCTGGGAACTTTGCCGCCATACCTTCAGGGTCAGGATTGGCTTTGTTCTCTAGATCTCAAGGATGCGTACACCCATGTTCTCATCCATCCAACTCACAGAAGATTCCTTTGGTTCCTTTTTCAGGGAAAGCACTACCAATACAGGGTGCTTCCTTTTGGCCTGGCCTCCGCTCCAAGGGTGTTTACGAAATGCATGGCTGTGGTAGCAGCATTTCTTCGCACTCTAGGAATATTCGTCTTCCCCTACTTAGACAACTGGCTCATTCGAGCCCCATCAGAGTCAGAGGCCAGGATTTCTCTATCTTACACAATGCGTATCCTTCAGTATTTGGGTCTGGTCATAAACATCCCAAAATCCAGCCTAACTCCCACTCAGTCTCTAGAGTTTATAGGAACTTTCCTGGATACCAGAAAAGCAAGGGCCTTCCTTCCACAGTCCCGCTGCCTTCGCATTGTACAGTTAGCCTTCCAGGCAGTGTTGAAAACTCATCTCACTGTTCGGGAAATGTTACAATTACTAGGCCACATGGCATCTACCGTGCATGTGGTCCCCTATGCTCGCTTTCATATGAGAGCAGCCCAATGGACTCTATCCACTCGGACTCAGGCATCAGGTTGCCTATCAGACAAAATAGCAAACACAAGTCGCCTTATTTTGTCTCTCCAATGGTGGCAATTGCGACTTTGGGCCCTCGCCAGAGAGCATTAGATTCATCTCCTTGCAGTGTATCTGCCAGGCATTCAAAACTCTTGGGCAGACACTCAGTTGAGTTCTGCTCCCACACGAATGGTCTCTCCATGCAGACCAGTTAGCAAAGGTTTTTCAAATTTGGGGAACCCTGGACATAGACCTCTTTGCAAGTCCACTGAATGCCAAACTTCCCCGGTTCTGTTCCAGAATTCGGGTTCAAGGTTCTCAGGCCAGGGATGCTTTCCTCCTCCATTGGGGTCAGGACTTCCTATATGCCTTTCCACCCATTCCCCTAATTCCCAAAACCCTATTCAGGCTTCAGAGAGACAGAGTCCATATGATTCTCATAGCTCCACATTGGCCACGGCAAGTGTGGTACCCTCTGCTCCTACATCTCTCTCAAGCTCCATCTCTGGATCTCGGATCTGCTCCAGTTCTCCTGTCTCAGGAGGACAGGATGTTGTGGCATCCAAGTCCTCACGCTCTGCATCTCAGGGCCTGGTTGCTGAGAGCCTAGACCTACATGGTCTTAACCTTTCTCAACAAGTAAGGGATGTCCTTTGTGCTTTCAGGAAACCTTCCACAAGACGCTCTTATGCTTTCAAGTGGAAAAGGTTTTCCATATGGTGTTCGCAGAAGGGTTTTGACCCCCTTGCGATACCTCTGGAATCATTACTGGAGTATCTCCTTCATTTATCTAATGCAGGACTTAAGACTAACTCAGTAAGAGTCTATTTAAGTGCTAGTTCAGCTTCTTTAAAAGCCTTTAAATGGGCAGCCTATTTCCTCTCATCCTCTCATAGCGAGATTTATGAGGGGCATTCTTCTGACTAAGCCTTCCATTAGGCCACCTCCAGTGGCTTGGGACTTGAATCTGGTTCTTGGCCAGCTCATGAAGCCGTCTTTTGAACCTTTAGCTACTACCTCCTTGAAATTCCTTTCCTGGAAAGTTATCTTTCTCATTGCAATCACATCAGCACGTCGCATCAGTGAATTTCAAGCATTGGTTGCTGATCCTCCTTATACGAGGTTCCATCATAAGGTAGTCCTTTGGATTCATCCACACTTTATGCCAAAGGTGGTCTCACCTTTTCATTTGAACCAAGAAGTTTATCTGCCTGTATTTCTTCCAAGGCCTCATGCTTCAAATGCAGAAAGGAATCTTCATACTTTGGACTGTAAAAGAGCACTTGCCTTTTACTTGCAAAGAACACAGCAACATAGAAAGTCCTCTCAACTCTTTGTTGCTTTTGATCCTTCTCATTTGGGACTTCCAGTCTCCAAGAGAACATTGTCCAATTGGATTGCACAATGTATTTCCTTTGCCTATCTGAGTAAGAACCTTTCTCTGGAAGGCCATGTCACAGTTCACAATGTGAGGGCCATGGCAGCCTTAATGGCTCATCTTCACTCTGTCTCTATTGACGACATCTGTCGAGCAGCTACTTGGGACTCGGTTCATACCTTCACAGCTCATTACTGCTTGGACAAGGACTCCTGCCGGGATGCCTTGTTTGGTCAGGCTGTTCTACAACACCTGTTCCATACTTAATCAACTCCTATCCACCATTCCTGGTAGGATGCCAGAGATCCATGGGGGGAAGTGGAGCCCTTTCACAAGGGCACACAACTTCTGTGGTCTCTCCCTGGCATCAGGAGCTAGGGAGTCCCCATATGTGAAGACTACATTCCTGCTTGTTCCTGGAGATAGCATAGTTACTCACCTGTAACAGGTGATCTCCGGGAACAGCAGGAATTTAGTCTTCACAACCCACCCACCTCCCCTAGGAGTTGTATCTCTTTCTTTCCTTTCCCTCTCTCTCTCTCTCTTTGTCTCAGCTTTAAAACAACTGGAGAGAGGCAGTTGGGAAAGGCGGGAAGGCAGCATGCAGGCGCTGTGGGATGTTACCAAAAGCTTTCTAGTTGGACGCTGGGGAGCGTTCCCACGCAGGCTCCGTCGGTACCGACGATACCCATATGTGAAGACTAAATTCCTGCTGTTCCCGGAGATCACCTGTTACAGGTGAGTAACTATGCTATCCCCTTCGAGGATTATTGGGATTTCCACCAGTTTCTCCAGGAAGAAGCAGGAAATCAGCCTCACCTTTGGGTGACGGCGCTGACGAAGCCTGCGCGGAGTGGCGTGGAGAAGTAGCCTAATGGTTAAGAACACTGGCTTGGGAACCCAGAGACCAGGGTTTGATTCCCACCAGCACTCCTTATGGCCTTGGGCAAGTCACTTAACCCTCCATTGCCTCAGAAAAATCCAAGTTATCAATGTCCCTGTTTAATGTACATTACCAAGTTTAAGTTTCAATGTAAACCGCTTTGATTGAAATGATAAAGCAGTATATAAAACCTGTTAAATAAATTTGCCAGCTTTCAAAGAAAGTATCTGAGTAAGAACCTTTCTCTGGAAGGCCATGTCACAGTTCACAGTGTGAGGGCCATGGCAGCCTTAATGGCTGCCATGGGTATGAGTGAGGAAGAGACGGAGGCGATGCAGTAGTTCAAGCGATGCATTTTTGCAGATAAGTTGGTGCTATTCACTCTCCTACATTGATTCTTGCAAGCTTTATCAAGATATGCCATTATTTATGCTAAAGGAGGTTGTGAGAGCCATTTAATGAAGCAACGTTACTATCTAAGGTCGTTGATGCAAGTAAGGGCTTTTACTGTGCTCTGTTGGTGAAAACTGCCTTGAGCATATAGTTTGCCCGCTATAAGTCTGAGACCTATTGTTGCTTTAAACACCTTTTGCCTGGACTCTGTTTTGCTGGTGATTGCATTGTTGTTTTTTGACACAGATACTTTCATATGTTCTGATACAGAGTCGTTTCCTTGAGTTTGACAGTTTATGCTCTGTGCAAGTTCTTGACCATTATTTTTTGTTAGCTTTCAAAGAAAGCCTTTGGGATTGCTGCCATGCATGTGTGGTCCTCTTCCCGCCGAAAGGTGCCATCTTGCTCAATCTCCCTTTTACCACGGAACCCTTAGGACGTACATCCTCATCCCTTGGAAAAGTTTTTTGTGATTTGGCCTTTTGGCCTTTTTTCCGGTAGCACTGGTCCTCTTCCATCCTCCCCTTCGCCCCTGCTCTGGCTGTGAGCTAGGGGATCCCTTTTTTGTCTGTATTTAGTGTTTTTTTTCTTTCGGGCCCTTTTCGTGCCCTTTTCTCCAACCGCTGGCCTTGAGGGTTTTCGACCTCTTGGGAACCCTTTTTGCCCCCATGGCCACCGGTTTTAAGAAATATGACAGATGCGCCAAAAATATGTCACTCACGGACACCCACGGCTGCTGTCTACAGTGTCTTGGGGCTGACCACAACACGGAGCTCTGCTCGCTTTGTAAGAAAATGTCTGCTAAGGCCTTTCTAAGCCACAAGCAGTAGTCCGACGACATTTTCTGCAAGGCAGTCCCGGGATCCCCAGTGGCACCTCGCCCTACCGATCCACCGCTTGCGGGGTCCCCCACAGTGACCCCACGCCTCAGGCATCACTCCGATCAGGGTTCGCCCAAGTTGGAACAGCAAAAGAAGACGACCTCGAAGTCTGTCGGGGGCTCCGGACACGTGCGAATGGTCTTGCGCTCGTTCCCTTAGCCCTCCCCTGTGTTCCCGAGAGTCGGACAAGTTGCGGCCTCGAAAAGGTACCTTGTACGGACATGGAGGCCTCCAGCGATGGCACCCGATCTCCTGAGGGTCGTCCCAGGGAGGACCCCCTCTCCTCTATGCCAGACCCGGTAACATCGGCGTCGCAGGGACCCACTCCCGAGTGGGAGTTGCGTATGCTGGCACTGGAGTCCAATGTTTCTGCCTTCCTTGCTGCCCAGCTGGTACTTTTGCCCAGCACAGTTGGCTTGCGCCCCGAGACAGAGGGTCACCCGACTGATGCTCCGAAAACTGCCTTGGAAACCCTCGAGAGCCGCAGGCCTCATGAGGGTCCTCACCACCAGTATTGCTCGCCGTCCCATTCCTCAGGGGCGAGGTCTTCCAGTGCCTCTGACTCCAAACGGGCCTCGGCCAGGGGGCGCAGGGATCAGCCTGACTCTGTTCTCCTCTGACCTCTCGGGATGGGAATCGGACGGGGACACTTCCCCGGAGACCCACGCCCACAGGGATCTCCTCTCTGACCCATCCCCGCCCGCCTCGCAAAGGTGGTCACCTCCTGAGGACATCTCTTTCCTAGCATTTATGCGGGATATGGCTCAGCCCCCATTTGTGCGGGATATGGCTCAGGACCAGATGCCTTCCCCATTCTTCCCAGGAGAGCCCTCTCGGACTCCCCTGCACCGGGCCCTGCTACTGCAGGAACTTGCAGGTCTTCTTATGGACAAAGCCATGGAACCAGTACCCCATCACCTAAGGGGCAAGGGGTTTTACTCAAGGTACTTCCTAGTCCCAAAATAAACTGGGGGCCTAGGGCCAATCTTAGACCTGTGAAACCTAAACAAATTCCTGGTGCGTGAGAAGTTTAGGATGCTCTCCCTTGGAACATTGCTGCCATAACTCCAGCAGGGAGACTGGCTATGCACCTTGGATCTAAAGGATGCGTATACCCACATTCTCATTCATCTCGGCCACAGGCAATACCTCAGATTCATGGTCAGGGGGCAACTACTACCAGTACAGGGTCTAGCCTCCGCACCCAGAGTCTTCACCAAATGCCTAGCAGTAGTGGCGGCCTTCCTCAGTCTCCATGGTGCCTTTGTCTTCCCCTGTCTGGACAACTGGCTCGTTAAAGGGGACACGGCCGCAGAGGTGCAGCAGGCCATGGGCCGCACCATCAGTGTCCTATATCACTTGGGGTTGTGATAAACTCCCCCAAGTCCCATCTGAGCCCTACAGAGGATCTGGAGTTCATAGGATCTCGACTGGACATGCCAGGCCAAGGCCTTCCTCCCCCTCGAAAGAGCAAGTCACCTTATAGCTTTGGCCACAGATTACTGCGCTGCCACGCTTTCAGTTTGCTCCGTCTACTTAGCCACATGACATCAACAGTCCATGTTGTCTTCAACGCCCGCCTTCATATGAGGGTAGCTCAGTGGGGCCTCTGCTCCCAGTGGACACAGTCCACGGGCCGGTTTCAGCACAGGCTGTGTGTGACCCACCTGCTGGCAGAGTCACTCAGCTGGTGGAAAGCCACACAACACCTATAGATATGCATGCCTTTCCAGAACCCAGTGCCCCAGCAGGTCCTCACCACGGATGCCTCCTTGCTGGGGTGGGGGGCCCATTGCAGGAGCCTCTGCATGCAAGGCAACTGTTCCCTATCACTTACCTCCTTCCCCCAGCCTGACCTCAGCATTCTTCATCTTTCCCTCCAAGTACCTCTGAGGTTGTGCTATGAAACCAGTGCTGCTAATGTCCAGGTCTCGTGGCCCATGCAGCTGCTTCTTTTGTCTCCTTGCTAGTTTTTTATGCTGATTGTCTTATCTCTCTGTAAAGTATGCATATTGTGAAATATGTGTAATTTGTAAATAGTGCACACTAAGGGGGTAATTTTATAAGGGGCTTGAGTGAATAGAATAGTTTTTTATTCACTCAATTAGGCTCTTATGGGAGAAAGCTGACAGTCGCCCAAGCGCTTATGATTCGTAATGATTTCTCTTAGAAGGATACTAGCAAAACATAGAAGTCAGGGCATCCTGAAAGAGAGGTTCCAATAAAGTTAAAAGTAGCCCGGATGTCTTCAAGTAAAAAATTGGACAGTTAAACAATTCCAAATTAGCCCTGTCATCCAATAGTCAGGCTGTTAATATGAACAACAAAAAAAACCTTTCAAATGCCTGTATGTAAATTCTAGAAGTCTAAGAAAAATAAGATGGGTGCGTTAGAATATATATCACTGAATGAAAGGTTAGATATAATTAGCATCTAAGGAAACCTGGTGGAAGGAGGATAACCAATGGGACATTGTGATACTTGGGTACAAATTATATTGCAATGATAGGGTGGATGAAATTTGTGGAGGGGTGGTGCTATATGTTAGAGGGCATTGAGTCAAACAGGATAAAAGTTTTGCAGGAAACAAATTACACTGTAGAATCTTCATGGATAGAAATTCTATGTAAAAAGGGGAAGGGAATGGCAGCGGGAAGCCCGCTAACTGAATGAATAATGGAGGGAGGAGCCTTACTAAAGGCATTGGTGAGAGCACACAGTGGTTCCCCTCCTGTGCTGCCAGTCCTCTTCCTGGCCTTAAGTAAGCTGGTTAAGAAGAAAGGAAAGCCGAAATGATGTCCCGATGCCGGCAGCGATCCTCTGAAGGGGCAGACCAAGTTGGTGGATTACCTGGGCTTCTCTTGCTTAAATTCAGTAGATGCCTTGACCAGTTCAGTGTCTCCGGCTGTGGACCAGAGTGCTGAAGGGGCCTCATTAAGCCCTGAGGAGAAAATAGCCCTTCCCCATCTCCCGGAAGTGAATTCTTCAGGAGTGCTGCTGTTGTACAGAGTGCCGGAGTGCGAGCTAAGAGCTGTGGGCCTTCAGAACAGCCACCTCACCAGTAGAGCTGATTTCGGGGCGAGTGATGGAAGCTCCTGGTAACAGCATGGGTGTGGTGGTGAAGTCTGCTTATATGTCATTGGAGACACTGGGAAGCCTTAAAGTTTGGAGTCCTCAATAACTGCTTCAGTGTCCTCTTTGAAAACTGAAGTACAGACTATATTACGAGTTCCCTGCCCAAGCTGAATGCTTGAGCCAGGTGGGAGAGAAAATGGAGGAGCTGGAAAAGCAAAGTATGGGGCAGAAAGATCTGTTGCTGGTATAGATCAAGGAGAAGGAAATCCTGAGCTGGAGGATTGATTTCAGAAAGAATAATTTAAAGTTTTTTAAACTTCCCTAAGTGCCCATTGATTGACTTTTGGGACATGATCAGGAAGTATTTGAGGAAGGTTTTGCATTTTCCATCTGATAACTCCTGCCCCTGGTTAAAGTATATTACATCTCTCTTCCAGGGAGTGAGAAGCTGCCTCCTTCGGGAGAGCAAGATAGTAGCCAGCTAAACCTGACCTCTTTCCTTGAATCCTCCCTGGAAAGTAGTCACTGAATCCACCACTCTTTTGACTACCTTTGCATTTGAATCAGAAAGAGACTTTGTTTTAAAATTATATTTCCATAATATCAATGCCATCTTTCTACGTCTGTTATACATGTATTTCCTGATTTGTCATGGTCTACCCAAGCCCATAGAAGGGCTTGCTTGGCCCTGTGGCCAAGGGTGGAGACTACTGGGATTGGGTTTGCTTTAAAATTTCCTTGCAAATATGTGGTATCTGTGGTGGGTAAATGTTTGTTTTCTTTGACCTGAGTCAGATGAGTGATTTTGTTACTGCTAGCGAAGTATTAAGGGCCCTGGAGAGGCACCACAGTAATGCGTGTTCAGCTGTTTCTGCTTTATGCAGGTGTCTGTCATAGGAGGCATTATTTTTTTGCCATTTATATATCTATATCTATATTTATTTATTTATTTATTACATTCTCTTATATAACCCCCCCCCCCCCCATCCTGGTCTATCATGTAAAGTTTTTTTAAAATCTTTTTTTATAATTGTAATATTTTTGAAATGTGCTGTTCCCTGGTATGTATCCATGACACATGTAGTTTTGAAATTTGGATAGATAAAAAATTAAGGTGAGACCGCACCTTGAATATTGTGTGCAGTTCTGGTTGCCGTATCTTAAAAAGGATATAGCGATTTTAGAAAAGGTTCAGAGAAGAGCCACCAAAATGGTAAAGGGGATGGAAGGATACTCCTATGAAGAAAAGCTAAAACGGTTAGGGCTCTTTAACCTGGAAAAGAGACGGCTGAGAGGAGATATGATAGAAGTTTATAAATTAATGAACGGAGTGGAACAGGTAAACGTAGATCGATTGTTTACCTTATGGAGTGGAGGAGTGGCCTAGTGGTTGGGGCAAGGTACTTCAGGCCGGAAGGTCGTGGGTTCAAATCCCACTAGAGGACAGCAACCTTGGGCTGGAAGGACTGGGGTTTCTAGTCACACAGGTGCTCCTTGTGGTCTTGGGCAAGCCACTTAACCCTCCATAGCCCATGTTCCCTGTAAAATAGTTATCTCTAAGTTATAATGCCCTGTTCAATGTAATTTCAGTTTGTTCAATGTAAACCGCACTGATGCAAAATAGCGCGGTATATAAGAGAATGTAAATAAAAAATTAAAAAAAAATTATCAGAATATAGAAAGACTAAGGGACATGCAATGAAGCTACAGGGTAAACTATTTAAGACTAATAAAAGAAAATATTTTCTCACTCAACGTGTAATCAAACTCTGGAATTTGTTACCGGAGGATGTAGTAAAGGCTGTTAGTGTAGCTGGGTTTAAAAAAGGTTTGGACAAGTTTCTGGAGGAAAGGTCCATAAACCATTATTAAGAAGGGACCCAGGATATCAATGCTTGAACCAATACAAGCATTGTGGAACCTGTGTCCCTTGCGGAAACTGCTAGGTACATATGACCTAGATTGGCCACTGTTGGAAACAGAATACTGGGCTTGATGGACCTTGGTCTGACCCAGTATGGCATATCTTATGTTCTTATGTAAAAAAGGAATGGCAATGGGGATGTATTAACATTTGTCTGGCCGAGCAGATGATCAAATGCTAACAGAAATTACGGACGCTAGCACAGTTTACAGCACTAATAGATTTCAATTACCCCGGTACTGAATGGCTCAATGCCACATGAGACATGCTAAGGAGATAAAGTTTCTACATAAAATAAATGACTGCTTCATGGAGCAGCTGGTTCATGAAACAACACAAGGGGATATTATTTTAGACCTAGTCTTTAGTGGAATTCCGGATCTAGTGCAGTGGTTGCTAACCCAGTCCTCTGGGACTCCCAGCCCAGTCAGGTTATGGGGCTATCCACAATGGAAGCAGTGCATGCAGATCTATCTCATGCATATTCATTGTGGATATCCTCAAAACCTGACTGGTCCCGGGGGTCAGAGGACTGGGTTGAGAACCACTGATCTAGTGCAAGAGGTAATGGTGTTGGGTTCACTTGGCAACAGTGATAATAACATGAGTACATTTGATGTAATAAATGGAGGGAGGATAGCAAGGAAACCGACTGCGCTAGCATTTAACTTCAAAAAAAGAAGACTGATAAAATGAGGAAAATGGTTAAGAAAAATTAAAAGGAGCATCTACAAAGGTTAAGAGTTTATATCAGGCCTGGGCATTATTTAAAATATTATCTTGGAAGCCCAGACCAGATATATTGCATGCTTTAAGAAAGGTGGTAGGAAGGCCAAACAGCCAGGATGGCTTAAAGTGAGATCAGCGAGAGTGGTAAGTGTGCTGTGCATTGAAACAAATCTTATTAAATCGGGAAGATGTAATATAACAATTTGATAAACTAAAAAAGAGCAAATCACCTGAACCTGGATGGCATATATTCCAGGGTGCTAAAAACTAAAATATGAGATTGCAGACCTACTTTTAGTAATATGTGAACTATCATTAAAATCATCTGGAGTATCTGAAGATTGGAGCGTGGCCGATGTAATACCAATTTTTAAAGGGTTCCAGGGGTGATCTGGGAGACTACAGACCAATGAACCTGATATCCATACCAGACAAAATGATAGAAACCATTACAGTGCCTCGCGAAAGTGTTCATCCCCTTGGTGTTTGTCCTGTTTTGTCACATTACAGCCTGGAATGAAAACGGGGTTTTGGGGGTTAGCACCATGTGATATACACAACATACCTGTGACTTTGAAGGTGCAAAATATCCTTTATTGTGACATAAATAATTCAGACCAAAAAAACACTGACATCGAGAGTGTGCGTATGTATCCCCCCCCCAAAGTCAATACTTTATAGAACCACCTTTTGCTGCAATTACAGCTGCAAGTCTCTTGGGGTATGTCTCTATTAGCTTAACTTGTGATGAATGTCAATTTCACAGATGGTATAGATCACTACGATCAGACAAAAATAAATCCCTCTAATCTTCCAAGGCCTTGGAAGATTAGAGGGATTTATTTTTGTCTATTAGCTTAACACATCTAGCCACTGGGATTTTCACCCATTCCTCCTCAAGGCAAAACTGCTCCAACTCCTTCAAGTTAGATGGATTGCGTTGGTATACAGCAATCTTCAAGTCATGCCACAGATGCTCAATTGGATTGATGTGTGGGCTTTGACTAGACCATTCCAAGACATTTAAAACCCTAACCTTTTAAACCTCTCCTCATAGGGGTATCATTCCATCCCCTTTACCATTTTTGTGGCTCTTCTCTGTACCTTTTCTAATTCTGCTATATCATTTTTAAGATATGGTAACTAGACTTGCACACAATATTCAAGGTGCAGTCGCACCATGGAACGATAGAGGCATTATAATATCCTTTGTTTTATTCTCCATTCCTTTCCTTATGATTCCTACTATTCTATTTGCTTTCTTGGCGGCCACCACACACGGGGTGGAAAATTTCAACATATTATCCTCAATGACACCCAAATCTTTTTCCTGAGTGGTGGTTCCTACTAATGTGGAAACTTGCATTGTGTAACCGTGGTTTGGGTTGTTCTTTCCTGGATGCATAACTTTGCACTTGTGTTGACCGTCCTAACTAGATTGTAAGCTCTGATGAGTAGGGACTGTCTTTTACATGTGTCTGTTCAGTGCTGCATACGCCTTGTAGTGCTATACAAATGATCAGTAGTAGTAGTAAATGTTTCCCTTTAAACCACTCCAGTGTAGCTTTAGCAGTATGTTTAGGGTCATTGTCCTGCTGGAAGGTGAACCTTCATCCCAGTCTCAAATCCCTGGCAGACTGAAACAGGTTTTCCTCAATAATTGCCCTGTATTTAGTGCCATCCATCGTTCCTTCAATCCTGACCGGTTTTCCTATCCCTGCTGATGAAAAACATCCCCACAGTATGATGCTGCCACTATCCATGTTTCACTGTGGGAATGGTGATCTTAGGGTGATGGGATGTGTTGGATTTGCGCCACACATGGCATTTCTCATGATGGCCAAAAAGATCAATTTTCATCTCATCTGACTAGAGAACCTTCTTCCATGTATTTGGGGAAGGGTCTGCCACACGCTGTGTGCAAACTCCAAACGTGTTTTCTTATTTCTTTTTTTTAAGCAATGGCTTTTTTACTTCAGGAGCAAGCAGGAAGTCACTCCTCCCATATGGGTGATTTTGGCATCGATGGAGCCCTCGCGGAAGCATCCTCCCAGCTTTCAAAGAAAGTCTTTGGGAGATGCCACCACCCATGCATGATCCCCTTCCTGACCAAGGGTGCCATCTTGCTCAGTCTCTCTTTTTCCACGGAGCCCTTCAGTTGTCTGTCTGGCTTGTCCCCAGAAAAAATTGATTTTTCAGCCTGAGTTTCATACTTGCCTCCAGTACTGCACCGGTACTCTTCCCGCCACACGACCTCGCTGTCTTGGCATAGAGTTTGGGTCCTTTTTGTAGATTTTTCCTCTTGGAGTTTTCGTTCCCTTTTTTCCATTTGGCAGCTTGGTGAGTCTTTGACCTCGCTGGGGTACTTATTTCCCCCATGGCTAACAGTGTTTTTAAAAAGTGTGATTGGGGTGCCAAAATTGTATTTGACCAACACACACGACTGCTGCCTTCACTGTCTTGGGCCGGACCATGACCCCACAGCATGCGATCTCTGCAAAAAGATGTCCAACTAGGCCCTCAAGAGCTGCCAGCAGCAGCATAAGTTTTTCCCCAAGTCCCCAGTACTTCTGAAGGCCAGAGCCTCATCTGAAGCCACAGCATCTCAGGGCAGCTCTATGGAACCTGAGTGGCGCCGTGGTTCTTCGGAGAGGGGGGCCTCCCTCGAGGGAACCCAAGAAGAAGACCTTGAAGCCAGGTTCCGCAGTCCGAGATGCTCATCTGAGGGATATGAGAGGGAGTGGCCTGCAAAGATCCCCTGAAAGGGCTCATCCTCTGACTGGCCTCGGTTGCCAGACACCATCTTCGTTGATTACCCTTTGGGGGGAACGGCATATGGCCCAATTCCCTCAATGCCTATGCCGATGGCTGCAGAGCCTTCTGGCCTGGAGTCCAGAATAGTGGCCCTGGAGCATAGTTTGTCTGTCTTCATGAACCAGCAGCAGGTGCTGTTGTCCAATACAACTGGTTCCTCTGCCCCGACCACCGGGCCCTCGACATCAAAGACTTCCCCGGAGGCCAAGCCGATCCTCGAGACCCTTCAGCCACGATTGTCCCCAGCCAGTATGCTTGGCGCCAGCCAGGGGACCTCTGAGGGCCGTGGGCTGGGGTCAGCTCTCGGTTCCCGCAGACCATCCTTCCATCAAGTCCTTGATGGACTACTCCGAGTGGGAGATGGAGGACAAGGAGTCACCCGACACCTGTCACCATTGTGATGTCTCCTTGGATTCTTCCACTTCAGAGCCCTGGCGGTGGTCCCTGCCGGAGGACATGGCTTTCCTTGTCTTTATCAGGGACATGTCTAAGGCCCTAATGTTCCCAATGGAATTGGAGGACCTAGAAATCCTCCAGTACGAGGCCCCTTCAAGGGAATTGCTTATGGTGCCTATCCCTCCCATCTTGGAACGGCTAATGCTCTGTGGGAGACACCGGCATCTGCTCTAGTGGTGAGCAAGCGCCTCGTCTCGATGTATCGAGTCTGACGAAGCCTGGGCTTCCAGAAATCACAGCTGCCGCATAGCTCCATGGTGTTGGATTTGGCCATACATCGCCTGAAGGGTCAGAAGATGCACTCCTTGGTGCCTCTCGGCAGGGAGGCACACACCTTGGACGCTCTCAACAGTTAGTGTTACCAGGGCTCAATGCTCATTGGCCGCATCCATGGACATGTACCTGAGAGAGCTGGCGAAAGAAATTGCCAGGTTCTCGGCTAGTCTGTACCCCTGCAGCAGATCAAGAACCTGTAAAAGACTGTCCATGAGTGCTCCAAGTTTCTTGGACAGCCTATGACTGCTTCGAGTTGGGTCGAGTAGCGGCAGCGGGCATCAGCGCCCAATGCCAGGCTTGGCTATAGTCATCTGATCTCGAGCATTGGGTTCAGTACAAATTGGGCTATGTCCCATGCCAGAGGGAAAACCTCTTTGGCAAGCCCATGACTGACAAGGCTGCTGAGCTGGAGACTGAGTTCATGATGAGGACCAGGCTCTAAAAAGACCATTGCTCCTCCCTGACGGAAGGATTCGGGTAAAAAGCCCTTCTACCAAAGGAAAGGGGCTGCTTACAGAAACTACCCACCTTTTCAGGCCTCCCCAGCAGGGTCAGCAGGCCAAGGGACATGAGCATGGCCCCATAAGCAGAAGGTTCCCAAACACCAGACATCTGCCCCGGCACAGCCAGGCAGGAGCTTTTGACTCCTTGGGCATAACCTCTCCACCCCAAGGAGGTCAGCAGCCCACAGGAGGAAGTCTGATCCACTATGCTCAAAAGTGGCTAGCTATCACCACCGATTTGTGGGCACTTCGGGTGGTCAGGCAGGGCTACCACCTACTCCATTTGAATCCAGACACCCTCCCCCTTTCTTTCCAGGGAGCTCTCACGTCTTCCCTTCACTGGGACCTTCTACTGAAGGAGCTTGCAGGTCTTCTCAAGGACAAAGCGGTAGAACCAGTACCCCACCATCTCATGAGCAAGGGGTTCTACTCCAGGTACTTCCTCATGCCAAAAAGGGCAGAAGGCCTAAGACCCATCCTCAGCCTGCACAACCTGAACAAGTTCCTGGTGAGGGAAAAGTTCAAGATGCTCTCCCTTGGAACATTGCTGCCTTACCTCCAGCAGGGAGATTGGCTATGCTCTTTGGATCTGAAGGATTCTTATACCCACATCTTCATTCATGGTGGCATCTCCCAAAGGCCTTTCTTTGAAAGCTGGGGGATGCTTCTGTGAGGGCTCCATCAGCGCCGATGTCGCACATATGTGATGACTGACTGATTTCTGCTGTCCCCAGAGAACACCTGTTACAGGTGAGTAACTACACTTTTCTCAATGGAGAAAGGTGAATAGTAGAGTACTCCAGGGATTTTTGCTGGGCACACTGATTTTCAACATTTCTAAATGACTTGGAAATGAGAATAACAAATAAGGTGATCAAATTTGCAGATGTCATAAAATTATTCAAAGTTGTTAAAAACACAAGAGGATTGTGAAAAATTACAAGAAGACTGTGAAATTTTGGAGACTGGGCTTCCAAATGGCAGATTAAATTTAATGTGGACAAGTGTAGTGTTATGCACTTAGAGGGTCATTGTAAACGATTTAGCTGTGGTTTGGACATCTGCAGACATGCATGTGGACGTCAAAATCACAGACATGTCTCCATAACCGTTCCACAAATGCTGTTTGCAGACGTCTCCAGTACAAGGACGTTCAAGTAGGCATGGGCATGTGGTGGACCTGTGTCTGGGGAGGGACAATGGACGTACATGTCTGATTTAATCCCATAAGCAGCAGAGCAGTCTGCAGGCCCGTGCATGGTTTATTCCTGCTCCAGGCATGAATAGGCATCAGGAAAGTGTTCGTTTTCACCTTAAAACATCCAGAGAGTGTAGAGAAGATTGAGAATTAAGTGACTAGCTTTGGAGTAGAGTCCCACACTGGGATTTGAACCCTGACCATCCAGCTCTTAAGCCACTACTCGAAACAACATGCTATTAGATGTATTGGTTTTGAAATGCTGTCCTGGGGACATCTATATAGTATCATAGTAACATAGTAAATGACGACAGATAAAGACCAGTATGGTCCATCTGGTCTGCCCAGTAATATGGCAAGAGTAGGTGCACCTGCCGCTCCGTGCAGGCCACCCTTCCCCATGTCTTTGTTTAGGGGTGAACCCACCACTCTGTGTAGGACACCGCTGCTTGTTGAGAAATTAGATAGTAAGTTTATTTTGATTTTATCCTGTTGCTGTAAAGGGAACCACTGTGTCTGTCCCAGGCCATTTTGAATTCCGCCACTGTATTTGCCCCCACCACTTCCATCGGGAGGGCATTCCAAGCATCCACCACCCTTTCAGTGAAAAAGTATTTCCTGACATTGCCTTTCAATTTGCCCCCTTGCAGCTTCATGTTATGCCCTCTAGTTTTACAGCTTCCCCGTCTTTGGAAGAGGTTTGTTCATTATTTCTCTTTAAGTATTTAAAGGTCTGAATCATATCTCCCCCTAGCCCTCTTCTCCTCCAGAGTGTACATATTTAGGTCTTCAAGTCTCTTCTCATAAGGCTTCTGACGCATGCTCCAAATCATTTTGGTCGCCTTCCTCTGATACACATGCATAGCAGGCACGTCCATGTTTCTGTAATTGTGCCTTTCTCCAGGAACAAACAGGAAGTCAGTCCTCACTTATGGGTGACATCAGCACCGACGGAGCCCGCACAGAGCAATTCCCCAGCTTTCAAAGAAAGCCTTTGGTATTGCTACCACGCATGCGTGGGCCTCTTCCCGCCCTATGGTGCCATCTTGCTCAGTCTCTTTTTCCGCGGAGCCCTTCGGATGCATGTCCTCGTGCCTCGGAAAAAGTTTCAATTTTTTCGCCTTAACAGGCTCTCTTTTTTTCCGGTTGCACCGGTCCTCTCCAGCCTTCCTTTCTCTTAGAGCTATCGGGGATACTCTTTCTTATTTTTTCATTACGGGCTTCGCACCCTTTTTTCTTCCCTGACCGCTGGCTGTGTGGGTCTTCGACCTCGCAGGGACCATTTTTGCCCCCATGGCCACCGGATTCAAAAAATGTGATAGATGCTCTAGGAACATGTTGCTTACGGACACTCATGACTGTTGTCTGCAGTGCCTGAGAGCCGACCATGACCCAGATCTCTGTTCGCTCTGCAAGAAAATGTCCTCTAAGGCCCTGCTCAGTCGTAAGCAGAAGTCCAAAGACATTTTCCAAAAGGCTGCCTCGGCGTCCTCGGTGGCGCCCTTGGTCGTCTCCCCTCCAGTGGGTTCTCCCCCCTGCGGCCCCACACTCTCGGTGGCACTCCAACCAGGGGTCCCCCGAGGTGGAGCGGCACAAAAAGAAGGCCTCAAAATCGCTGTCCAGGGCTCCTGACAAGCGTGAGCGCTCCCGCACCCAGTCGCTTAGCCCCCTTCGGCGTTCCAGAGAGTCGGACAAGGAGCGGTCCTGCAAGGTACCCCGCAAGGAACCGGAGGCCTCTGGCAAAGGCGCCTGTTCTCCTGAGGGTCGTCCTGGTGAGGACCCCCTCTCCTCCTCAATGCCTGAACCGGTGACCCTGGTATCGGCGTCGCAGGGCTCCACACTCGTGTGGGAGTCCTGCATGCTGGTGCTGGAACGCAGTTTTTCTGCGTTCATTGCTTCCCAGCAGGTGCTCACAGCCAGCTTTGGTGACTCGTGCCCAGAGACCGCAGGTCCCTCGCGTGGGACATCCAAATCCGTCCAGGAAACCCCCGAGAGCTGCGGGCCTCGTGAGGGTCCTCAACGTCGGTGTCGCTCGCCCTCCTGTTCAGGCACCGGCCATTGGACAGGGTGACCTGCCTGGCTCAGACTCCTTGACGGAATTCTCGAACTGGGAGTCTGATGGGGACACCTCCCTGGAAACCTGTGCCCACCGGGATCTACTGTCGGACCCCTCGCCGCCCTCATTCCAGTGGCGCTCGCCACCCGAAAACACCTCCTTCCTGGTGTTCATTCGGGACATGGCACAGGCCCTTTACCTGGTCACCCAGGCTGAGGAGGACCCTCGTACTGAAGAGCTTGACATTCTTCAGTATGAGTCCCCGCCTAGGGAATCCCTCACTGTGCCTGTACCGCTGATTCTACAGCCTTGGTCCCCATCATGAGCAAGCGCCTTGACACGATGTACAAGGTGCAGCGTGGGCCAGGCTTCCAAAAGACCCAGCTCCCACACACCTCATTGGTGGTGGAATTGGCCACGAGGAAGCAAAAGAGCCCGAAGTCTCACTCTTCTGTACCACCCGGCTGAAAATTGAGAGCCCTTGATACCCTGAGCCACAAGGCCTACCAAAGTTCCATGCTCTCTTGTCGCATCTGGGCATATCAACTGTACATTGGTATGTTCTTTTGTGATTTGGCTAAGGAACTCGGGGGTTTCTCCGCAGGCCTTGAAGGAGAGCCTCTCAACAGATTCTGTGCCCTATCAAAATCTGTCGCCGACTGCTCCAGAGTACCTCTCTCGAACTTCCTATGATGGTTTCGAGACATTAGCTCGGGTGGCAGCTGTGGGCATTGGGGCCCCCTGCCAGGCATGGCTGCAATCCTCAGATTTGGAGCAATGTGTGCAGGAAAAGCTCCTGTACGTGCCCTGCCCCGGCGAGCAGCTCTTTGCAAGCTGATGGAGGAGAAGGCTGCAGAAATTGAGACAGAGTTCGTCACCAGGACCCGTCTCTTCCACAAAACCTCTACCCTGCCTCGGAAGAAGCAGCCAACCAAGAAGCCCTTCTTCCCTAGAAAGGGTCTCCAGCTACCCCCATGCCGACCATTCCAGCACAGGGAAAGCTTGGCCAGGGGCATCGGAAGCCAAAGGGATCGAAGGCCCAAATGCCGGCTCCCCCGCAACCCACTCAGGGGTTTTGATGCCATTGGCATAACCCCTCGCCTTCCGGCGATGCAGCAACCAGTGGGCGGATGCCTGTCCTGCATCACCCCATCATGGGCTCCCATCACCTTGGACACTTGGGTCCTCCAAGTCATCCAGGATGGCTATCGCCTTCATTTCGATAGGCTTCTACCTCCTTTCTTTCTGGCGGAGCCTCCTCGAATCCCTGCACACCAGCCTCTGCTGCAGCGGGAATTACACTCTTTCCTCGCCCAACAGGCAGTCGAAGGTCCCTCACCACCTTCGAGGTTGGGACTTCTATTCCTACTACTTCCTTGTCCCAAAAAAGATGAGGGGTGGGGTCTGCGGCCCATCCTCGACCTCCGCAGGCTAAACAAGCTCCAGGTGCGGGAGAAATTCAAGATGTTATCTTTTGGCGTGCTGCTGCCCTTCCTCTGGCAGGCTGTGTTCCTTGGACCTAAAGGACGCTTACACCCACATCTTAATCCATCCCCAACACAGGCAGTATCTGCGTTTCAGGGTACAGGGAGAGCACTTCCAGTACAGGGTGCTCCCCTTCGGCCTTGCGTCCACCCCACGGATCTTCACAAAGTGCCTCGTCGTGGTCGCCGCTTATCTTTGGCGCCAGGGCGTGCCGGTCTTTCCCTTCCTCGACGACTGGCTCATTACGGGCTCCTCGGCTGAAGAGGCTCGGCAAGCGATGTCGTGCACTGTCCTCCTCTTGGAGAGCTTGGGGTTCTTGGTCAACTACCCGAAGTCTCACCTCGAGCCGGTGCAGGCTCTCAAGTTCATTGGGGCGCTCCTTGATACTCAGCAGGCAATCGTCTTCTTGCTGGTGGATCTCTCCACGTGCCTTTGAGCTCTGGTGGCTCACGTCCAAAGCGCTCACCAGGTCACCGCTCAGTCTATGCTACATCTCTTGGACCACATGTTTCCTCATGCCTGCCTGCATATGCGGGCTGCTCAGTGGTGTCTCAGTGCCCAATGAAGCCAGTCCCTCGGGGACCCTGTCAAGGTTCTTCCCGACCTCCGCTTTTCCCTGAGCTGGTAGCAAAACCCCCGCAACCTCCTGTGGGGATTGCCCTTTCAGGCCCCACATCACGATGCGGTGCTAATGACAGACGCTTCCCTGTTAGGGTGGGGAGCCCATTGTGGACCTCTCTGCACGCAGAGGCAGTGGTCATCCGAGGAGTCTCAGCAACAGATAAACTTGCTCGAACTCTGGGCCATTGGTGGGCCCTGAGGGCCTTCGAGGAACACCTCAGCGAGAAGTCGGTTCTAGTACAGACCAACAACCGTGTAGTGATGTTCTACATCAACAAGAAGGGGGGCACGGGGATCGTTCTCCCTCTGCCAGAAAGCAGTCCTTATCTGTTCTTTCACTGCCCAACGGAGGATGTCCCTCAGGGCGGCGTACCTCCGGATCAGGAGAATGGCCTGGCGGACAGACTCAGCAGAATCCTTCACCCCCACGAATGGCGGCTGGATCCCAGAGTAGCAGATTGGCTGTTTCTCCCTTGGGGGACTCCGGCGATAGACCTCTTCGCCAGCCCCCAGAACACGCAGCTCCCAGGCTTTTGAGGCCTGGTTCCGCATCCAAGCAGGGAGAGCCCTGATGCATTTCTCCTGAATTGGTCTTCCAGTCTTCTCTATGCATTTCCTCCTTTCCCCCCTCATTGCAAGGACTCTGTTCAAGGCTCAACGGGATGGGGCACTGTTGATTCTCGTGGCCCTAGCAGCCTTGGTTCCTGCTCTCAGGGGTCTGCTAACGCAGGAGGAGGGTTGGGTGCTGCACCCGAACCTAACCTCCCTATCCCTCACGGCCTGGCAGCTGAATGGGTATCCATAGCCTCTCTGGCCCTTCCGGAGGAGGTCGAGGAAATCCTCCTCGCCTCGAGGAAGGACGCCACTAGGTGGGCTTACGCCTTTAAGTGGAAACACTTCTCCGTCTGGTGCTCGTAACACCAGATCGACCCCTTCTCATGTCCTGTTCGGTGGATTCTCCAGTACCTCCTCCATCTCTCAGGGAAGGGCTGAAGTCGAACTCCGTCAGAGTTTGAGTGCCATCTCAGCTAATCATCTCCCTATCGAGGGAAAACACCTCTCTGGGCAGCCGTTAGTCTCCCGCTTCATACAGGGTCTTCTGCTATCCAAGCCTCCCATCCGTCCTCCTCCAGTGGAATGGGATTTAAACGTGATACTCACGCAGCTCACCTGTCCACCCTTCAAGCCAATGGCAATATGTTCGCTCCGGCACCTGTCCTGGAAGGTGGCCTTCCTGGGGGCACTGACCTCGGCCCACCGAGTCAACTCCAGGCTCTCATGGCTGGCGCCCCGTACACCAGGTTTTATCGGAACAGGGTGGTCCTCTGTACCCACCCTAAATTCCTGCTTAAAGTCGTTTTGGACTTCCATCTCAACCAAGAAAGAGTGCTGCCGACTTTCTTCCCGAGACCCCACACAGACCAGGCTCCGACTCTCCACACCCTTGACTGCAAGCGAGCCCTCACCTTTTATTTGCAGCATACCCAGACTCATCGCAAGTCTGACAGGCTTTTCGTGACCTACGATCCCAATAGACCGGGGCAAGCAGAACCAAGCGCACCCTCTGTTTGGGTGGCGGACTGCATCGCTTTTGCCCATGCGAAGGTGAGCGTCCCCCTGGATCGTCGAGTCACCGCACACTGGGTCTGAGCCAAAGCGGTCTCGGTGGCCTCGCTGCGCTCTGTGCCCATGATGGACATCTGCTGGGTGGTGACCTGGTCTTCCACAAACATCTTCGTTGCCCACTACTGCCTGGAGAGGGAGTCCTGCTGGGACAGCACCTTCGGCCAGGCTGTACTCTGTAACTTGTTTGAGGTATAAGCAACTCCTGCCCTCCGACCCTTCTTCACAGCTACCGAGGGCTTCGACCCGAGGACTTGAACTCCTTCGTGCTTCTGCCTACTGCCTCGCGGAGGCGTTCTTTGATTACAGGTTCGGTAGCCTGTAGCTAAGGAATCCCATAAGTGAGGACTAACTTCCTGCTTGTTCCTGGAGAAAGCGTAGTTACTCACCTTTAACAGGTGTTCTCCAGGGACAGCAGGAATCAGTATTCACTACCCTCCCGCCTCCCTTGATGAGTTGCTGAATTTCTGTCCTTCCCTTGCCATCTGCTTAGTAGGGCTCGAACTAAGGGACCTGACTGAGCAAGATGGCACCCTTTGTCAGGAAGAGGACCATGCATGTGTGGTAGCAATCCCAAAGGCTTTCTTTGAAAGCCGGGGAATTGCTCCACGTGGGCTCAGTCAGTGCCAACGTCACCCATAAGTGAGGACTGATTCCTGCTGACCCTGGAGAACATCCATTACAGGTGAGTAACTATGCTGAACTTGCACATGCCTGCTTTTCTTTCAGAT
This sequence comes from Ichthyophis bannanicus, assembly GCA_033557465.1. Classification (NCBI taxonomy): domain Eukaryota; kingdom Metazoa; phylum Chordata; class Amphibia; order Gymnophiona; family Ichthyophiidae; genus Ichthyophis; species Ichthyophis bannanicus. The sequence goes on from CM066036.1 coordinate 618,896,355, forward strand.
GTTCTGGCTTTGTTGTCCCAAATTGCACTTCGACATCCCATTTGAAATGTGCCTCTTAGGAGATAAAAACCCAAACTACGGTTACATGGTGCAAGGTTCCACAGTAGGAATCACCACTCAGGAAAATGATCTGGGAATCATCGTGAATAGTATGTTGAAACCCTCTGCCCAGTGTGCAGCGGTGGCCAAGAAAACAAATAGAATGCTAGGAATCCTAAGGAAAGGCATGGAGAATAAAATCAAAGACATTATAATGCCCACTGTATTGCTCTGTGGTGTGGCCGCATCTTGAATAGTGTGTGCAATTCAGGTTGCTTTATCTTGAAAAGGATATAGCAGAATTGGAAAAGGTACAGAGAAGAGCGATCATAATGGTAGAAGGGGATGGAAGGATATCCCTATGAGGATAGGGCTTGTCAACTTGGAAATGTGACGGCTGAAGGGAGATATGATGGTCTATAAAATAATTAATGGAGTGGAATGGGTACATGTAGATAGGTTGTTTACTCCTCCAAATCGTAGAAAGACTAGGGCATATGCAATGAAGCTACAATGTAGCGCATTTAAGACAAATCAGAGAAAATAATATTTTTTCATTCAACACATAATCAAACTCTCAAATTCATTACCAGATGATTTAGTAAAAACTGTTATTGTAGCTGGATTTAAGAGGTTTGGATGAGTTCCTGGAGGAAAAGTCCATAAACCATTATTAAAAATGATCAGGGAAATCCACTGCTTACCCTGGAATAAGCAGCATGGAATCTATGCCTTTTGGGAACCTGACAGGTACTTGTGACTTGGGTTAGCTACTGTTGGAAACAAGATACTGGGCTTGATGGACCCTTGATCTGACCCAGTATGGCATATCTTATGTTCTTAGATTTTAAGATTGCCCTGGGTATATGTGTATAAAAAGTAGGTGCACAGAAACGTGGAACCCTTTTTTTGTTTTTTATACTATATATATAGATAGATAGATATACCTACAGATATAGATAGAGATAGATATAGGTATATATAATATCTCTAGGTATTTCCAGGGGGTAGAGAATAGACTGAGCAGGGTTGGGATTAGCAAATGTGTGTATTTTTTAAAATGCATGCATGTGCCCTTATGTTTACCAGCGCACGCACACACACCTGTCTTATAGCAGGTGTAAATGTGTGCATCTGTTTCCATGGCATAATTGTATACAGATATGTATAGACATATGTTGTCTTTATAAAATAGATGCAATATATGCACTTTTGTGCCTTTCCTGCCTAAGAACCCTGTTATAATATAACCCCCTCAAGGGTACTGGCCCATTGTGACTGCTGCCCAGATTACATAGACACCATAAGTCCCCCATGAGTATTCTTTAGAGGTTAGGGGGAAGAGGGAAACATTTAATGATTTTGTTTTTTTGTTGTCAAGTAGATTACCTGAAAACTGTTAACTATTGGTGATGCTTTAATGTTTGTAAAAAATCTGTATGTTTGCCTTATCCAGATCATGTTAATTTTTTAAAGTTGTCTGCCACTGCATGACTGGTATCTTGGTAGCCACTTATAAAGGGTAAATGACATGTTTTGCTGACTGTAACTAGATGTTCTGTAATCATGGCAGGTAGTTTCTCCTTGACTAGTTCAAGTCATGTTAGAGATGTTTCTAAAACATATTTGTTCCTGTTTTTAGAAAAATATGACCGAGAAGCCAATAAATATTGGAATGAATTTTACAAGACTCATAAAAATAATTTTTTCAAAGATCGGAATTGGTTGAACTTAGAATTTCCAGAAATTATTCCAACTGGAACTACAGTTTCATTAAGTAGAAGTGAAGAAATGGCTTTGGATGTAAAACTGAATGCAGCAAGCAACTCTTTCACACTTTTTCAATCTCAAATAGCAGAAAGGGACATCAGTCATTGTGAAAACCATTCTTTCCAAGGTCCTGCAAGCGGAAATAACAAAGAGATACTGTTTGCAAGTCAGAGTATTGCAAATGAAAGAGAGGCTGTACAGTCAGAAGCATTCCTTGGCAGTAATTCCACTTTCAGAATATTTGAGGTACTGGTATGTTCTTAATGCATCATTAAGATCTATAATAAAAGCTTAAAATTGACATGGTTCAAAGAATTATTTGACATTACAGAAGCAATTAGCATTCTTTAGTACCAAAAATATCGTTCAAAGAGGAGACTGCTATGCGTAACTGAAGTTGCTGAATTTTTTGAATAAATTGAACCAACTAATAAATTGATGTAACCCAGAAAACCCCCTTGCTAAATTTAGATAATTGGAACAATTGGTTTCTGAGGTTTTGGGACTATAATGAAGTCAATGCAGTTTAGCAAATTCCGTGGGTATTTTTACGTAAGTTGTTTGCTCCAGTAATCAAAGAAAAGCTACATTAGTAGTTTTGCTTTGATTATTACTAACAGATTATGTACAAAGATGTGCACTTGCTTTGTGGGTAATTTTGCACAGGCACTTATAACATTGCTCAATGCATCATTTAGTGCCATTGAGTTGCCCATGTTGTATAGGTACATAAAAAGTACAATCAGAAATGTCATAGCGCCCATTTTTGCACTTCTATTGCATAAATACCAATCCTGTTGGTGAGATTAGCACTTGCGTTCATATCTTATAAAATACGCGCATATGCACTTATTCTTACTTGCCTATAATTGCACCTGTCTCAGAGGTGGTATAAATGTGTACCTGTTTTTCCTAAGATAATTTTATAAAGTCACATAAGTGCATATATTACCTTTGTGAAAGAGGCGCAACATATGCACCTATGTGCCTTCCCTACCTAGGCACCCTCTTAAAAAGAATTAGCTTCCACACAAACTTATTTTTTCAAGACAAAAAAATGCATGTATATTTGAATAATCAAATTTTAGAGTTGTTTGACTTCCCCCACCTTCTCCCTATTCCAGTAACTGCTTCAGCAATCCTCTGGCAAAAATCATGCATGTTGCTGAACAGTCGTGTACGTTTATCCACAGACAAGGTGGACAATAACAAAGCAACCCACTCTGGAAATGCTTTTAATTGTGCTTTGTGCTTTTGATACTTTTTTTTTTAACTTTAGTGTTCAAGGCAACTTTGGGCTTCAAAATATTTAGGACTAAACTGAAAATAATACTTTCATAAATGCATTTTGTTATCTAATATTAGTTCTCCAGAAGCAAGCAGGAAGTCAGACCTCACATATGGGTGACGTCTGTGCTGACGGAACCTGCGTGGAGCATTTCCCCAGCTTTCAGAGAAAGCCTTTAGAGGATGGTACCATGCATGCATGATCCCCTTCCTGCCCAAGGGTGCCATCTTGCTCAGTCTCCTTTTTTCTGCAGAGCCCAACAGACATCTGTTCTTTTTCCCTAGAAAAAATCCTTGCTAAATATCCTTAGTTAGCTTTTCCTGGATTGCGTTTCAGTTCCTTTTCCTGCCTCAAGCCGGCGTTGTTCTCGGCTCCTTTTTCCTTTTTTGATCGAGGCTTGCCTCAACTGGTGTTCGTGCCTTTTTTCGCCAGGGGGTTTTCTACCCCGGCCTGCTGCCCCCACCATGTCCACCAGTGGGTTAAAAAAATGTGACCGCTGCAGTCAAACTATGTCAGTGACAGACACCCATGACTGCTGCCTGGGACTGGACCATGACAGCACCTCCTGCAACCTGTGCCAGGCCATGATGCCTAAGACCAACAAGAAGAGGTGTGAATTGCAGGAAAAACTGTTCCCCAGGTCTGACTCTGCGCTGGCCTCCCTGACACCGAGCTCCGAGCCCAGCACTTCCTGTGAGGCCCAAGCATCCTCTGAATCCTGCGACTGCGGCTCCTCTGAGAAGACCTCTGACCCTGAAGAAAAAGTCCTTGAAGTCCACCAAGGTTGCACTGGAGAAAATCGATAAAACCGCCAGGAGGGACTCTGGCAGCTCCGAAAGGCGTCCTACCAAGGTCCTGAAGGAGGATTCCTCGGCTGCCAGAGACTGTGCAAGGTTTCTTGAGGCCATACTCACAAGAGTGCTGGCGCCAGGCCCGAGATACTTAGTGCCGGCACAAAAAGCTGCTGAGCTTTCTGGCTTGGAAACCAGAATGGTGGTCCTGGAGCAGAATATCACTGCTATCCTGGCCCCTGCAGCAAGCAGTGATGGCTGGTTCGTCCGCATCATCTGCCCTGACGACCAGGCCCCTGACTGCGGGGGATTCCCTGGTCGTCGAGCCGAGTTCCGAGCACCACCAGCCTCGGGTAAGCCCTTGGTGCCAGTCGGTCCTGGTCTTTGTGCATCCAGTCCTCCCTGGCTAGTTTCCACGACTTGGACCCGAGGTCCTCCAGAGACCACCGACTCCTCAGTGCCGGCCTCAAGGCAATGAGTCACAGGGCCTCTGATTGGTCATCACCACTTGACTCCAAGTGGGAGACAGATGAGGCATCCTCGGAGACTAAACAGCATTGAGACATCCCCTCAGATCCGTCTTCCCCGGCACCACTCCCCTCCGGAGGATGTAGCCATTCATGACTTTGTCAAGGACGTGGCCAGAGCCCTCTTGGTGCAGACCGAGGTAGAGGAGGACCTGCGCACCGAGGATTTGGAGATCCTCCAGTACAAGTCTCCACCCCAGGAAACCCTCACAGTGCCCATGCAGCTAATCCTCAAGTGGCTATTGCTCAGAATTTGGGAGATACCAGCTCACCATCGGTACAGATGCCGGAATCTCAATGCCATGTACTGTCTGGAAGGGCCCGGGGTTCCACAAGCCCCAGCTCCCACATAACTCCATGGTTATCATATCAACCATGCAAAAGAGCCAAAAGACCCACTCCTCTGTTCCCCCTGGAAGGAAGGCCAGGGCCCTTAATGCCCTCGAACACATGTTACCAGGGCTCAATGTTGGGGTGCCAGATCCAAGCCTATGAATTATACATAAACCCAGGAGCTGTTGGGGTTTTCGGCTGGCCTTGTCGGGGAGCCACTCCAGTGTTTCCAGTCCCTGACCCCTGGGATCCAAGGACTGCTCCCAAGTTCCTCTCCTGAGCAGTCTACGATGGCTTCGAGTCAGCAGCTTGAGTCGCAGCAGGCGGCATTGGTTCCCGACTCCAGGCCTGGCTACAATCTTCCAACCTTGAGCAATGGGTCCAAGACAAGCTGCTCGACGTCCCCTACACCATGGAGAACCTATTCGGCAAACCCATGGCGGACAGGGTGTCTGACATGGTGACACATCAGAGGCTCTTTTAAAAGACCTCATCCCTTCCCCACAGGAAACCAGCAGGGAAAAGACCCCTGTTCTGAGGAAGAAGGGTCCTTTCCCACAGAGTCACCATTATCCAACCCTTCTCAGGCCAGCAACAAGGTTCTCATCCTAAGAGGCAAGGCCACATGGCTCAGAAGGCGAAAACACCGAAGCCTCAGGCCCTAGCTCCCACCCATCCCCCAGGAGACCTTCAGCCCACAGGGGGCGCCTGGCGCTCTTTTCCCACAGATGGGCCAACATCACCTCAGACCAGTGGGGTACTGTAAGTGGTAAGGGAAGGATACCTCCTCCACTTACAGCAGATAACACCTAGGTTCTTCCTAGGAGAGGTGGTACGACCCTTCCTTCACCAGACTCTTCTGCTCACAGAGCTCGCGGGCCTGATCAAGTACAATGCTGTGGATCCTGTACCCAAACACCTGTGGGGAAAGGGCTTCTACCCCAAAGAGAACTGGGGACCTCGGGCCCATACTAGACCTGCGAAACTTAAACAAGCTTCTGGTGAGGGAGAAATTCAAGGTGCTCTCCCTTGGAACACTGCTACCTTACTTCCACCAGGGAGATTGGCTGTGCTCCTTAGATCTAAAGGATGCATACACACACATCCTAATCCACCCCTCCCACAGGCAGTAACTAAGGTTCGTGGTAGGAGCAGGGCATTACCAGTACTACCCTTCGGCCTGGCCTCTTCGCCAAGGGTCTTTACCAAATGCCTGGTGGTGGTGGCTGCCCACCTGCACCTATAAGGGACTTTCATCTTCCTCTACCTAGACGACTGACTAATCAGGGATGGCACAGCCTCAGATGCCAGTCAGCTGGCAGAGAGTGCGTACCTCCTTCTGCAGTACCTGGGGTTCATCATCTACCCCAAATCCCACCTTTCTCCAGCCCAAATTCTGGAGTTCACAGGTGCTCAGCTCGACACGCTGCAAGTCAAGATGGTCCTCCCCAGAGAAAGGACAGAACGCCTCAGACAACTGGCAGGAGAGGTACAGCATCACCAGTCAGTGCCAGCTCGTTCTCTCCTCCACCTACTGGGACATATGGCCTCTAAGGTCCACGTAACGCTCTGTCTGCTTGTACATGCAGACAGCCAATTGGTGCCTCCGCTCACAGTAGACTCAAGCCATGGGCAGGCTATGGGACAGGGTCAGGGTTACCTGCCAACTGGCGAAATCCCTCAACTGATGGCAAAACCTCCACCACTACCTGGCCCTCCTCTCCTTTGCAGCTCGCAACAAAATGCTCTTGCGGGTAGTCTACTATCTAGGCCAGGACAACTGCCTAGCAGATAGGCTGAGCAGAATCCTTCAGATGCACGAATGGCGCTTGAACCCCAGAGTGGTCAAGAGGCTCTTCCACCTCTGGGGCAGGCCCATGATGGATCTCATCCCCCCCCCCCCCCCCGGGTCACCAGGACCCTCTTCAAGGTCCAGAGCGAGAGGGCGTTAGTTATACTAATTGCTCTCAGGTGGCCCAGGCAGCCCTGGTTTCCACTGTTGCTCTCCCTTTTGGTGGCACTTCCAGTCCCATTCTCAGGAGGGACCAGCTTGGGGTCCCTAACACTAACAGAGTGGCTGCTGAAAGGGTAGCATTGGCCCCTTTCAATCTTCTGAGAGATCCTAGTAGCCTCCCGAAAGCCCTCCACCAGACTGCATATGCCTTTAAGTGGAGCAGGTTCTCCGCTTGATGTGTGGAAAGAAGGGAGAACCTGTTCTCCTGCCATGTACAATTAGTACTCCAGTAACTACTGCACACCTGTCCCACACCAGGCTGAAGTCTAACTCAGTGAGGGTGCATCTGAGTGCGATAGCCACTCACCACCACACTGTTAAGGGAACCCCAGGTTACTCCGGGGCTTCCTGTTATCTAAGCCCCCTCTCTGCCCTCCGGCAGCGAAGGGGGACATCAATGTGGTGCTGTCACAGCTCTCACTAGACTGCCATTTGAGCCCCTTGCCACTTGCAGTACCTATCTTGGAAAGTGGCTTTTCTGGTGGCCTTCATGTATGCTTGAAGAGTGAGTGAACTCCAGGCCCTGGTGGCAGATCCACCATATACAAGTTTCTATAAGAACAGGGTAGTGTTCCATACACACCCCAAATTCCTCCCCAAGGTGGTATCTCCTTTTCACCTTAACCAAGAGGTGGTCCTCCACACCTTCTTCCCGCAGCCTCACGCCAGCAGGGAGGAACTAGTACTTCATAGACTGGATTGCAAATGGGCCCTGTCCTTTTACTTACAGTGGACCCAGGCCCTTTGCAAAGCTCCTCAGCTTTTCGTGTCTTATGACCCCAGCAGACTGAGGCTCCCTGTGACTAATCGAACTCTGTCCACTTGGGTGGTGGACTGTATTGCCCTCGCCTATGAGCGAGCTGGCCTCTCCCTTGAGGACCGGATCAAAGCGCATCGCATGAGGGCAATGACCACATCTGTGGCCAACTTCTGCTCCATGCCGGTGCTAGAGAACAGCAAGACCACCATATGGTCTTCAGTTCATACGTTCCCAGCTCACTTCTGCCTGGAGAGCGAGTCCCACAGGGACAGTGCATTTAGCCAGGCAGTACTCCGTAATATTCTCGAGGTGTAGGCAACTCCTGCCCTCCGGCTCTTCTGTGTTCAGGCCACCAGAGTGATAGTGTCGCTAGACGCTAGGGTCTTGAAGAGTCTCTCAGTGGGGCTCCCCGTCTGCAACTCATGGCTACCTGATTGGTTGCCGTTGATGCTGTCGTGGTTCGGTCCTCATTAGCTTGGAGCTAGGGTGTCCCATATGTGAGGACTGACTTCCTGCTTGTTCCTGGAGAAAGCGTATTCACCTGTATCAGGTGTTCTCCAGGGACAACAGGAATCAGTCCTCGCAACCCTCCCTCTTTGCCTTTCTACCTTCTTTTTATTTTTTACTACCATCCTAGCTATGTCATCTCACTGAGCAAGATGTGACACCCTTGGTTGGGAAGGGAACCACAGTGTGTGGTAGCATATCCCAAAGGCTTTCTTTGAAAGCTGGGGAAATGCTCTGCGTGGGCTCCATCTGTGTTGACGTCACCCATATGTGAGGGCTGATTCCTGCTATTCCTGGAGAACACCTGTTATAGATGAGTAACTACACTTTATGCCTTAATTCTAGGTTGGCTGTGGTGCTGGAAACAGTGTTTTTCCAATTTTGAATGCAATTAAGTAAGTAGCTCTGCAAAATAAATTTGCACCTTAGAAAGATTTTGAGACTAATATAATAACTTTTAACACTAGCAGCCTGTCCCAGCTATATTATTGGCTCTAGTAGAACTCCGTGTTGGTGCTAAACATGAACCTAATAATTAGCAGAGCTTGACAAAGCCCAGGCTCCAGGCTGCCACAGTAAGCAGAAATTTATACTTGGTGCCTGGGATTTGCTCCCCCCCCCCCCCCTCCATTCATGGGCAGAAAACCCCTCCTGTTCTGCCCACGGGAGATCGGATCCCCGTGGGTAGAGCAGAAGCAATTTTGTGTTTCTTTTTCTTTTCATTATTGGGGTTTAGATGCTGCAAAAATGCCTCCTTTTGGGATCAGAGCCTTCAGAGCAAAAAAAGACGGGGGAGAGGCAGCAAAAATTAAAGGGGCAGTACCTTTAAAAAAAATAAAAAACACAAAATAAATAGAAGTATGGAAGGCAGGAGGTGGGAGTTTTGGCGGGGAGGGCATAGGGGAGAGAGTCCAGAAGTGGCATAGAGAGTGGGGGGACAGGTTGAAGTGGAGAGGGAAAAGTGCAAGGTGGAGGTTAAAGGGATGAATACATAGGAACAAAAATTACATTCTGTATATGCTAACCCCCCCCCCACCAGAACATTCACATAAGCATATTACCGTCCCCTCCCCACACTGCACGCACACACTCACACCCCAGCTTTACAGGACAGACACAGAGGCACCACACACATTCATGCGAGGTGTGACAAAAAAGAAACAAGACTGTCCCGTAAATGTTTTATTACAAAATCTACAGAGAAATTACGCATTGTCCCCCTCAAAGTAACCCCCCAATTAATGCACTTCTGCATTCGCTTCTGCCACGTACGAAAGCACTTGGTATCCTCCTCCTTCCTTGAGGTCCCTCAGCTCCCTCGTCACAGTGGCCTTGATCTCTTCTACAGAGGCAAAATGAGTTCCTTTGAGCAGTCTTCAGCCTGGGAAGAGCCAGAAGTTGCATGGTGTGAGATCTGGGGAATAAGGAGGGTGGTCGAGAGCTGTGATCTGTTTGTTGGTCAAGAACTGCCTCACACTGAGCACGGTGTGTGCGGCGCATTGTTGTGGTGGAGCAGCCATGACTTGTCTCTCCACAGAGCCTGCCTGCTGCACTGAACCCGGTCATGGAAGTGATTGAGGACCTGCTGGTAGAAGTGCTGGTTGACTGTCTAACCCTCAGGCACAAACTCATAATGGACCACTCCCTTCTGATCAAAGAATGCAATCAGCATGACCTTGATCCTTAATTTGGACATACGTGCCTTCTTGGGCAGGGTGACAGTCGAGTATTCCACTCCAGGCTCTGTCTCTTGCTTTCAGGGTCATACTGGAAGATCCAAGTCTTGTCTCCTGTGATGACTTGGCCAATGAACTCTGGATCTTCTCCGATCTTCTCTAGCAAGTCTCGACAAACATCGACCCGGTGCTCCTTCTGGTCATCCAATAAAAGCCTGGGCATCATCTTGGCGCACACCTTCCACATCCCCAGCTCCTGCACCAAGATGGTCTGCACTGACTCCCTGTTCAGGCTGAGCTCCTCGGCTATCATCCGCACCGTCAATCTGCTATCACTCTGCACCAGCTGGTTCACTCTGTCAATGTTCTCAACCATCTTTGTCGTGGAAGGTTGTCCTGACTTGGGGGTCATCCTCCACCTCCTCATTGTCAGTCTTAAAGCGTTTGTGCCACTCAGACTCGTGGCCTTGACATTGCATCTTCTCCATAATCCTTTTAGAGAAGTTGGAGACACTCAGTTGGGCCCTTCTCCACCTTAACCAGAAATTTCAAGTTGATTCTTTTGTTCCATATTTCTGCCACCTCCAGTTGCGTGACAAAGTGATAGAGCAGTGTGCTACAAAAAAACCTGTAAAAGAAAAACAGAGTGAGAGAGATGAAGAATATTATAGCAGAATAGTGGCAAGATGTTGCATAATACAGTGACATAAGGAGTTGGCCAATTGGCATTGAATCATGGGCGTGTCTGCCACAATCTTGTTTCTTTTTTGTCACACCTCGTATACAGCTTACGTCCGCATCACACATGACATACACCCACAGAGGCAACCCACTTGTGCGACACACACAGACGCTGCAGTGTGCGCACACACACACATGCATTTCAGCCCTGCACCCCACCCACACAAAGGCGCCCACCACACATCCCACATAGACATGCACACCACCGTTGCAGCACATAGCCACAGAGACACTTGCTGTTTGAAGCTATAATTATTTAAAAATGATGTATTGTGTAGGAACTCTGGCACTGGCCTCACTACAACATGAGACCAGTGTGAGAGAACTGGAGGGGAGAGGGACGAGGAGGTCAAAAGCACTGACTCCTAAGATTTTGGCCTGGCTCCTAAATCTGCACAACATTTTGTCCAGGCCTGGCCTAATACATCACACTTCATATACCCTACTGTTATCTACTAGAAGTGGCAGAGTAGTTATCTTTGGTAGTGTTTCCTTTGAAGAACAGATTGCCAAAATGGTACACTATACAAAATGTGTTCATTTGTTATTATCAATACAAGAAAGTGATAAGCACAGGACACATTATATTTGAACATTTATATATCAAATATATTCTCCAGGAACAAGCAGTTAGTCAGTCCTCACATATGGGTGACATCAGCACTGACAGAACCCTCACGGAAGCATCCCCCCAGCTTTCAAAGAAAGCCTTTGGGAGATGCCACCACGCATGTGTGGTTTCCTTCGCGCTCAAGCGTATCATCTTTCTCAGTCTTCTTTTTTCTGCAGAGCCCTTCAGACATTTGTCTGGCTTGTCACCAGAAAAAGTTAATTTTTCTCTCTGAGTTTCACACTGTCCTCCGGTATCGCACCGGTACTCTTCCCGCCTACCAACCTCAGTGCCTCTGCGTCGGGCTCGGTTTATTTTTCCTTAGTTTTTGTTCTTTTCTTTTCTGGCGTCTTCGCACCTTTTTTCTCCCACTCCCCCCCCCCCCCCTCATGGCTACCAGTGGCTTTAAGAAGTGTGATAGGTACTCTAAAATTGTGTCTTTAACTGACATACACGACTGCTGTCTCCACTGTCTTGGGCCAGACCATAACCCGGCAGCCTGTGGTCTCTGCAAGAGAATGTCCAGCAAGACCCTCAAGAGCTGCCAGCAGCAGCATGATAAGTTTTTCCCAGAGTCCCCGATGCCTCCGAAGGCCAGGACCTCAACTGAGGCCCCCGACATCTTTGGTGGAACCCTCGAAGCCCGAGCCTCGTCATGGGTCCTCAGAAGGTCTCCCTTGAGGGAATCCAGGAAGAAGAAAGCCTCGAAAGTGGCATACCTGGAGGTTTCTGACTGGCCGGGGCTCTCCTGGGCGCGGTCCTGCAGTTCGAGATGCTCGTTGGAGAAGGAGTGGCCTGCGAAGGTGTCCTCGGCCCCAGACACCATCCTCGTGAAAGGTTCCTCTTTGGGGGAGCTGGCGTCGGGCCTGAGTCCCTCGGTGCCTGCACCGAAGGCTGCGGAGCCTTCTGGTCTGGACTCCAGAATGGTAGCCCTGGAGCGCAGTTTGTCTGCCTTCATGGACCAGCAGCGGATGCTGTTGTCCGGCATAACCGGTTCACCCACCCAGACCACCGGGCCCTCGATGTCCCCGAAGGCCGTGCTGATCCTCAATGTCCTTCAACCTAGAGTTGATCTTCGGATGAGGTCGCTCTGTGAGTCCCGCTCGACAGGACTGCGGTCACCCCCAGCAAGATTCCTGGGCACTGGCCCCAAGGCATCGCGAGCCTTGTGGCCCACAGAGCAGCCTTGTTATGAGTCCTCAACGGACTACTCCGAGTGTGAGACAGAGGACGAGGAGTCCCCTGATACCCGTTGCCACCACGACATCCCTTCTGACTCTCCTGTCTCGGAGCCTTGATGACGGTTGCCACCCGAAGACATGGGCTTCCTGGACTTTGTCAAGGACCTGTCTAAGGCCCTAGCATTCCCAACCGAGTCGGAGGAGGACTCAGGGAGATGAGTTGAAAATCCTCCAGTACGAGACCCCTGCGCAGGAATCGCTCAGGGTACCCATCCCCCCATCCTGGAACGGCTCATGCTCCGAATGTGGGAGATACCGGCTTCGGTTCTGATGGTGAGCAAATGGCTCGACTCTATATATATAGTGTCTGCCGAAGTCCGGGCTTCCAGAAGTCGCAGCTGCTGCATAACTCCATGGTGGTAGAGTCAGCCATACGTAGGCTGAAATGCCAGAAGACGCAGTCATCGGTGCACCCCCACCTGGCAGGGAGGCCCGCACCTTGGACGCCCTAAGCAGAAAGTGCTACCAGGACTCAATGCTCATCTGCCGCATCCAGGACTACCAGATGTACATGGGCATGTACCTGAGAGACCTGGCGAAGAAACTCGCCGGGTTCTCAGCTGGTCTCTCTAAGGAACCATTGCAGCAGTTCAAGAACCTGGCCAGAGCAGTCCGTGAATGCTCCAAATTCATGTCTCGAATAGCCTATGACTGGTTTTGGGTCTGCGGCTTGAGTAGCAGCAGCTGGCATTGGTGCACGCCGTCAAGCTTGCCTACATTTGTCTGACCTCGAGCAGTGGGTTCAGGACAAATTGGTCGATGTGCCCTGCCAAGGAGAGAACCTCTTTGGCAAACCCATGACTGACAAAGCTGCCGAGCTGGAGATAGAGTTCATGACGAGGACCAGGCTCTCTAAAAAGACTGCTGCCCCTCCCCGACAGAAGGGCTTGGGTAAAAAGTCCTTCTAGCCGAGGAAGGGAGCTGCTTACAGAAACTACCCACCTTGCCAGACCTCCCCTGCTCCCCAACAGGGTCAGCTGGCCAAGGAACATGGGCATGGCCCATGTAAGCAGAAGGCTCCAAAACCCCAGGCACCAGCTCAGGCCCAGCCAGGGGGGGAGCTTTTGACTCCTTGAGCATAGCCTCTCTACTCAAAGGAGGTCAGCAGCCTACAGGGGGACTTCTGGCTCTCTATGCCCCGAGGTGAGTGACCATCACCACTGATTCCTGGGCACTAAGGGTAGTCAGGGAGGGTTACCTCCTCCATCTGACTCATACACCTCCCCATTATTTCCCAGGAGAGCCCCTCGGGTCTCCCCTACACTGGGACCACCTTCTGAAGGAGTTGGCAGGTCTTCTCAAGGACAGAGCGGTTGAACCGGTACCACACCACCTCAAGGGCAAGGGATTCTACTCCAGGTACTTCCTCGTTCCAGAGGACATGGGGCCTAAGGCCCTTCCTCGACCTGCGCAACCAACAAATTCCTGGTGAGGGAGAAGTTCAAGATGCTCTCCCTTGAACCTTGCTGCCATACCTCCAGCAGGGAGACTGGCTATGCTCCTTAAACCTCAAGGATGCTTATACCCACATCCTCATCCACCCCAACCACAGGCAGTACCTGCAGTTCATAGTGGGGGGGGGGGCACGCATTTTCAATACAAGGTGCTTCCCTTTGGCCTAGACTCTGCCCCAAGCGTCTTCACAAAATGCCTGTCAGTTGTGGCCACATTCCTCCGGCTCCAGGGGTTCTTAGTCTTTCCCTTCCTGGACGACTGGCTCATAAAGGGAGGCACGGCCACTGCTCACACCATCCAGGTTCTGCAGCACTTGGGCTTTATCATAAACTACCCCAAGTCTAACCTCCTCCCAACTCGGTGTCTGGAGTTCATTGGGGCAAAGATTGACACTCTCCAGTTGAAGGCTTTCTTGCCCAGAGACCGAGCCAACCGTCTTAAGACTCTAGCTCGGGACATGCACTACCATCCCTCTGTGCCTGCTCAGCTTCTCTTGTGCCTCCTCAGGCACATGGCCTCCACGGTCCATGTCACCCCCCCCCCCCCCCCCAAGACTTGCCTCCACATGAGAGTGGTGCAGTGGTGTTGCTGGGTCCAGTGGTCTCAGGCCATGGGCCACCTCAGAGACGGTTTCTGTGACCAGCCAATTGGTGGATTCTCTGATCTGGTGGTAGTCCCCCCCAGCATCTTGAGGCAGGCATGCCTTTTCAGGCCCCAAGCCCCTCAAAGGTCCTCACCACAGACACCTCCCTGCTCGTCTGGGAAGCCCACTGTAGAGATCTCCACACTCAGGGCAACTGGTCACCAGATGAGAGCACCCAGCAGATCAACTTCCTGGAGCTCCGAGTCATACACCTAGCCCTAAGGGTCTTCTGTCACCACTTGCATCACCAGCCGTTGCTGGTCCAGACAGACAACCAGGTGGCAGTGTTCTGTGTGAATAAACAGGGGGTCTCGTACCCTTTGTCAGGAGACACTGGTCCTTTGTTCGTACGCAATCCAACAGGGTATCCTGCGGGCAGTGTACCTGCCAGGCCAGAACAACCTGCTGGCTGACAGGCTCTGCAGAGTTCTCCAATTGCACGAGTGGCAGCTGGACCTCAGTGTAACCATTCGGCTTTTCCAGCTCTGGGGGGAACCCGTAATGGACCTGTTCACCAGCCCGGACAGCTTTCAGTTGCCCTGCTTCTGCTCCCGGCAGGCCCACTCCTCCAGGGTGGCAGCAGACACGTTCCTGATTTCATGGTCAGAAGGCCTCATGTATGCCTTCCCTCCTACGCTGCTGATCGCCAAGACCTTGTTCAGGACCCTCTGTTACAGGGTCTCACGCATCCTGATAGCTCCTTGGTGGTCCAGGCAACCGTGGTTCCCGCTGCTTTCTACAGTTGACGGTGGAGTACCCCATCCCCTTGGGGACCGCCCCGGGACTCCTATTTCAGGAGGGGAGCTCTTTTCTGCACTCCAACCTGGGGTCCCTGTCGCTGACAGCGTGGCTGCTGAGAGGATGATTCTGGCCCTCTCAACCTTGTGGTTGAGATGGAAGACATTCTACTGGCCTCTTGCAAGGACTGTACTAGGAAGGTATACGCCCTCAAATGGCACAGGTTCTCTGTTTGGTGCACTGAATACAGGGCTGACCCTTTCTCCTTGCTAGTGGCTCTGGTGTTACAGTACCTTCTCCACCTCTCTCAAGTCTAACTCCATCCGAGTGCACCTTAGTTCCCTGGCGGCGCACCACCATCCGGTGGATGGCAAGCCCCTCTCAGCCCAATCGTTGGAGACACGCTTCCTTCGGGTCCTGCTCTTATTGAAGCCCCTGGTTCGCCCTCTGGCGACTGAATGGGACCTCAACTTAGTGTTGAGGCAGCTCACTCGCCTTCTCTTTGAGCCTCTGGCTACCTGCCACCTTCGCTACCTCTCTTGGAAGGTGGTTCTCCTGGTTATGCTTACTTCCGCTCACAGAATTAGCAAGCTTCAGGCCCTTGAGATGGAGACCCCCTATACCAGCTTCTACAAGAACAGTGGTGCTTTGCACGCACCCCAAATTTCTGCCGAAAGTAGTGTCGCCCTTCCATCTCAACCAGGAAGTAGTGCCTCCCCACCTTCTTTCTCAGACCTCACTCCAGTTGGGTGGAGATGGTCCTCCACACCTTGGACTATGGCTTTGTCCCTCTACATCCAACGTACTCAGGGCCACCGTAAAGCTTCTCAGCTTTTCATCTCCTACTACCTCAATAGGCTGGGAGAGGCAGTGACCAAGCATGTGCTGTCCACATGGGTGACAGACTGCATCACCCTTGCTTATGAGCATGCGAGGCTCCCACTGGAAGGCTGCATCACGGCGCACCTTGTCTAGAGCCATGGCGGCCTCGGAGGCAAACTTGCGCTAATTCGAGATGGTGGACATCTGCTGGGTTGCCACCTGGTCTTCAGTCCATACCTTCACAGCTAATTACTGCCTGGAAAGAGTCTCGACGGGACAGTACCTTCTGTCATGCTGTGCTCTGTAACCTTTTTGGGGTTTAGGCAACTCCTACCTTCCGATCCTTCTGTGTTCAGGCTACCGGAGTGCTGGTTTTAACGGGCACAGGTGTCCTACTTTGGTCTGTGTACACGGGCTAATTTGCTGCTGCCCACGGCTCCCCAGGAGGGAGCCCCTATTTTTGCAATGGGATTTCGGTATCCTGTAGCTGGGGAGTCCCATATATGAGGACTGACTTCCTGCTTGTTCCCGGAGAAAGCATCGTTACTCACCTGTAACAGGTGCTCTCCGGGGACAGCAGGAATCAGTCCTCGCAACCCTCCCTCTTCCCCTTGGAGTTGCTCCTTTACCATCTTTTATTATTGCTGTCTTTTAGCTATGTCATCTGACTGAGCAAGATGGCACCCTTGGGCAGGAAGGGAAGCACGCATGTGTGGTGGCATCTCCCAAAGGCTTTCTTTGAAAGCTGGGAGGGTGCTTCTGTGAGAGCTCTGTCCAGTGCCGACGTCGCCCTTATGTGAGAACTGATTCCTATTGTCACCGGAGAACAGCTTTTACAGGTGAGTAGCTACACGTTCCCTTTCCTTTACAAGAAAACATATTTCACTGGTATATGACTATATAATACTGTAGTCCCACCTCCAGTTTGGCAGCCTCTCTGTTGCCATAGAAGAGAGAGGTCACATGAAAGAAGAGCATCACATTGGTGTGGCAGGAAGCGATCCTATAGCTACAGCTTGTCCTTCAGATTATGTAAAACCCTCTTGCACCAGTTTCTCTGGGGCCATGTGCACAAGGAAAGGATTGGGATGGCTGTTATAATTGGCGATTTGATTGTTAAATATGTAGATAACTGGGTGGCTGGTGGACACGAGGATTGTCTAGTAATATACCTGCCTGGTATAAAGGTAGCGGACCTCATGTGCCATCTAGACAAGGTTTTAGATAGTGCTGGGGAGGAGCTCGCTGTCTTGGTACATGT
Source organism: Ichthyophis bannanicus (assembly GCA_033557465.1). Lineage (NCBI taxonomy): Eukaryota > Metazoa > Chordata > Amphibia > Gymnophiona > Ichthyophiidae > Ichthyophis > Ichthyophis bannanicus. The sequence continues at coordinate 618,913,571 of CM066036.1, forward strand.
TGGTACCAGAGACATAGGAAAATGTGTGTGGGGAGGGTGGTTTCTGGAGGCCAAATTTAGGTTTTTAGGTAGAAAGTTGAAATCCAGAACTTCCAGGGTAGCATTCTCTGAAAAGCTTCCTGTTCCACCATAGGACCAAAAAGGCAGGCAGAGTTCCAGAGTCTTGGTGCATGAATGAGACAATGGTGCAACGAAGAGGTTTTTGGATTTGTTTGGAACTGGGCAACATTCTGTTGAAGGGAGGAGTTTGTTCCAAAAGAATGGGCTCCACCTTAACCGAGGTGGAACCAGGCTAGAACCAGGCTGCTGTCATTAACCATTAAAAAGAAGAGAGCAGCTTTTAAACTAAATAGGGTAAAGCTGACAGTTGCCGAAGAGCGCATGGTTTGGAAGAATGTATCCTTGAAGGATACTAACAAAAGAGGAAGGTTCCAATAAAAATAAAAGTAACCCAGATGCCTTTAAGTACAGAGCAGATAAAGTTGAAAGATTCCAAATTACCCTTATCAACTGCTAACCAGGTTGTTAATATGAATAAAATACAACCTCTAAAATGCCTGTATGCAATTGCTAGAAGTCTGAAAAACAAAATGGGAGAGCTAGCAAATTCAGCACTAAATGAAAGGTTAGATATATTTGGCATCTCGGAGACCTGGCGGAAGGTGGACAGCTAATGCGATACCATGATACCTGAGTACAAACTATATCACAATGATAACTTAGATCAAGTAGGTGGAGGGGTTGCGCTCTGATAGAGAGGGTGTTGAGTCGCACAGGATAAAGGTTTTGCAGGAAGCAAAGCATACCATAGAATCTCTATGGATAGAAATTCATATAAAAAGGGGAAGGCAATGACATTAGGGGTGTACTACTATTTGCCTGAAAAATACACAAGAAGCAAGTGGTGTACAGAGGTCACAAGTGCCTTTATTTAAAACAACAACAACAAAAAAAACCCTATGCATTTCGGCTGTTGCCTTCCTCAGGGGGTGTACAGCTTAAATAAAAAAATAAAATAAAATAATGAATAAATGAGAAAAATAATGAAAACAAGCATAACAATTATAAATAAGTAATTAAAAAGCATATATGTATAATAAGAGAAACCTATAATAAAACATAGAAACTGTATATCATCAAAATTATAATTCATAGAGCAAAGGGCAGAGGGATGTGAAAACACATGCAAAAACTGAAACCTTAATGTGAGCTATGTCAGCGGAAAAATCCGTATTGCAATTGAGAGCAGCAGATGCTATGTTACATTCAAACCAACATTTAAAAAACATATAGAGAGTAAACGTTAGAGATCTGTTTAAAAGCAAGTTAATCATCTAGTGTGTACATGCAAACAACAGAATTTAGAACAATCCTCCTTTTAAGCACGGTTTGTTCTAAATTGTACGTGTACACACTAGATGATTAACTTGCTTTTAAAAAGATCTCTTCTAACAAGTTTATTCTCTCTATTTTTTTAAATGTTGGTTTGAATGTAACACAGCATCTGCTGCTCTCAATTGTAATACGGGATTTTCCTGCTGACATAGCACACACTCATTGTCATAGCATAGTTTTTAATTCAGTTCTTCTTTTAATTTTTATACATGTGCTCTCCAATTCTAATGTATTTCATCAACTAGCCTGTTTTCCTTCAAATGAAAATTGGTCACGTTTCAGAGTGAGTGTTACTAATATTCTCCAGGACCAAGCAGGAAGTCAGTCCTCACATATGGGTGTCATCGGCGCCGATGAAGCCCCAGCGGAGCATTTCCCCAGCTTTCTATGAAAGCCTTTGGGAATGCAGGCACGCATTCGCGGTTCCCTTCCCGCCTAAAGGTGCCATCTTACCTCAGTCTCTTTTTTTTTTCCGTGAAGCCCACCGGACGTGTGTCCAGTTTTCCCGGTTAAAAGTAGATTTTTCAGCGATTTATTTTGCTCTTTTTTTCTTCCGGTTCGATGCCTGTTCCCCTCCTGCCGGGTTCGGTACACTGGTATCGAGCCCGATTCCTCTTTTTCGGTTTTTGCCATTCGTGGCTGGCGTTCGCGCCCTTTTTTCTCTTTTTCCCTGGAGGGCTTGTCTTTTGACCTCGCGGGGACTCTTTTTTTTTTTCCCCGATGGCTTCCAGTGGTTTTAAGAAGTGTAATCGGCGTAAGAAACTAATGTCTCTCACCGACACACACGACTGCTGCCTTCGGTGCCTCGGCCCCGACCACGATCCTAAGTCGTGCGGGGCCTGTGGAAAGATGTCTTCCAAGGCACTACGAAGTCGCCAGCAGCAAAAGGAAAGGCTTTTCTCGGACTCAGCCTCCGGCCGGGCCCGGACCTCGTCTGAGGCCTCGACATCTCGGGATTCCGATCCCGAGCGCCGTTGAAGCTCCTCGGACAGGGGGTCCTCCGACCGGGAACGCAAGAGGAAGAAACGGCTCGCGAGGGCGTCGTCGGACGAGGTCCCTGGCTCCTCGAGGGCCAGGTCTAAGACTCCCGACCATCGCCCCGGGCCTGTGGAACCGGAGAAGCCTGCCAAAGTTCCTCGTGTGGAGCCAGAGTCTGCTGGACACGTAAGCCCCGTAGTCCTTGTGGACTCTCCTCCCAGGGAGCCGCCGGGGCCCGAGTCGGTGGCTGCTGCGTCTCCTGAGCTGAGTCTCAGGATGACAGCCTTGGAGAGCAGAATGTCTGCCTTCATGGAGCAGCAGCGGGCACTGATGGCTAGCCTGTCTGGCGCATCTGCCCCGACCACCGGGACATTGACGTCAAAGTCGACCCCGGAGACCGAGCCGATACTCGAGTCCATCGTGGCTCGAAGTCGACCTCGGTCGCGGTCCCCCTCGACCTCCCGTTCGGGACCGAGAGCGTTGACGCCGGTGCTTCTGGTGTCGGGGCGGGTGCTCCAGGGCCCCGTGGGGTCAGACCCCGACTCTTCCTCGGATGAGTCGGCTTGGGAGACGGAGGATGAGGAGTCTCCTGACACCTTTAAGACTCGGTGCGTCCCTTCGGACTCAACGCAGTCTGAGCCCCAGAGTAGGTCCCCCCCAGAGGACACCCTGTTCTCGGAGTTCGTCCGGGATATGACCACTGCTTTGGCTATTCCGGCGGATCCCGAGGAAGAGCCTCGAGCTGAAGAGCTCGAGGCGCTGCAGTATGACTCTCCTCCGAAGGAGGCCTTTACTATCCCGGTTCCGTATGTGGGAGGCACCGGCCTCGGCGCCGGTTCTTAGCAAGCGGGTCGATTCGATCTATCGGCTCCGTAAGAGCCCTGGTTTTCAGAAAGCACAGCTATCACACCATTCCATGGTTGTGGAATCAGCCATGCATCGTCTGAAGAGTCAGAAGATGCACTCCGCGGTGCCTCCTGGCAGGGAGGCCCGAAACCTAGATGGCGTCAGTAGAAAGTGTTTTCAGGGCTCGATGCTTGTTTGCCGTGTCCAGTCTTACCGGCTGTACATGGGCATGTACTTGCGGGATCTGGCCAAGGAATTGGCCGGATTCTCTGCTGGTCTCTCCGGGGAACCCTTGCAGAGATTTAAGTCCTTGTCCTCGGGGATTCGGGACTGCTCGAAATTCATGTCCCGTGCCGCCTACGATGGCTTTGAGGCTTCAGCCCAAGTTGCGGCAGCCGGCATCATGGCTCGATGCCAGGCATGGCTGCAGTCATCGGACCTCGAGCCATGGGTTCAGGACAAGTTGGTCGATGTCCCTTGCCGAGGTGAAAACCTGTTTGGCAAGCCCATGACCGAGAAGGCCGCTCAGCTCGAGACCGAGCACCTCACCCGGACAAGGCTGTCGAGGAAGACCTCTGCCCCTTCCCATAAAAAGAAGGGCTCGGGTAAAAAGCCCTTTTACCCGAGGAAGGGCACTGCCTACAAACAGTACCCACAATATCAGGCTGCCCAAGCTGCCCCCCAGGGTCAGCAAGCCAAGGGCTAGGGTAATGGGCCCCGTAGGCAGAGGACCCCTGAGCCTCATGCCCCTGCTACCTCTCAGCAGGGTGGGGGCTTTTGACTCCTTGAGCATAGCCTCTCCTCCACTGCTCTCCCAACCCTGCAAAGGAGGTCGTCTCGCCCTCTTTGCCCACCAGTGGTCCCTTATCACCGGGGACAGTTGGGTGCTGGACATCATCCACAGGGGATATGCCCTCCATTTCCACCAACTGCCACCCCCATATTTTCTAGGGGAGCCTCCAAGACCTCCTCTGCACACAGACCTTGTCCGTCAGGAGCTTCAGAGTCTGTTGGTGGACAGGGCGGTGGAGCCTGTGCCTCCCCACTTGCAAGGTCACGGATTCTACTCCAGGTATTTCCTGGTGCCCAAAAGAACCGGTGGCCTTCGTCCCATTTTGGACCTCAGGAAGCTCAACAAGTTTCTAGTGAAGGAAAAGTTCAAGATGCTTACTCTTGGAACCTTTCTGCCCTACCTCCAGCAGGGAGTTTGGCTATGCTCCTTAGATCTAAAGGATGCGTACACTCACATCCCCTCATTCATCCAGACCACAGAAAGTACCTCAGGTTCATTGTGGGAGGAAACCATTATCAGTACAGAGTGCTGCCTTTCGGCTTCACCTCCGCCCCCAGAGTCTTTACAAAGTGCTTAGCAGTGGTGGCGGCCTACCTGAGAAATCAGGGCATCTTTGTCTTCCCCTATCTGGACGACTGGCTCATCAGGGGTCAGACAGATCAGGAGGCCAATCAAGCCACCCTCAGGACCATTGCTCTTCTGCAAAGCCTGGGGTTTCTCATAAACTTCGCAAAGTCCACTTTGCTTCCTTCCCAGAACTTGCAGTTCATAGGGGCCCGGTTGGACTCTCTCCTGGCAAAGGCATTCTTGCCAGAAAACAGAGCCCGAAGGTTGATGGCCTTGGCAAGTCAGTTTCTCAGCAGGTCCCTGGTCTCCGCCAGACTCTGCCTGCGGCTTCTAGGCCACATGGCTTCCACAGTACATGTGACCCCCAATGCCAGGCTCCATATGAGGCCTGCACAGTGGTGCCTTCAGACTCGGTGGTCACAGGCCACTGGCAGCCTCAGAGACAGGATAAGGGTGTCCAGACCATTTCTGCACTCCCTCAACTGATGGCTACACCCACCCAATCTGCTGAAAGGGGTGCCCTTTCAGATTCCAGGTTACACAGTGATTCTAACAACAGATGCCTCCCTACAAGGCTGGGGAGCGCATTTTCTGGGCAAGTGCACCCAGGGTCTTTGGTCTCCCTGGGAGGCTGCACAGCAGATCAATCTCCTAGAACGCAGAGCTATTCGATTAGCACTCAAAGCTTTCACTCCTATCCTAGCTCAACAGTCTGTCCTGATTCAGACAGACAACCAAGTTGCCATGTTTTATGTGAACAAACAGGGCGGAACTGGGTCCAGGATCCTTTGTCGGGAAGCTCAGGACCTTTGTTCTTTTGCCCTCAAGCACAACATGCTCCTCAGGGCTGTGTACCTTCCGGGCCAGGACAACTACCTGGCTGACAGATTGAGCAGGATACTGCAGCCCCACGAGTGGCAGCTGCATCTTTCAATAGTTCAGAAAATCTTCCTGAAATGGGGTCTCCCTTTCATGGATCTCTTTGCCAGCCCCATCAACAAGCAACTGCCAAAGTTCTGCTCCAGACAACCACATCTTCTGCGGATAGCAGCGGATGCTTTTCTGATATCTTGGTCTCAGGGCCTCCTCTATGCGTTTCCTCCCACGCCCTTGGTGGCCCGAACCCTATTCAAGATTCTCCAGGACAAGGCCTCCGTCCTGCTGGTTGCTCCCAGGTGGCCGAGACAGCCTTGGTTTCCTCTTCTGCTTCAACTGGCAGTGGATCCTCCACTGCCTCTGGGGTTGCAACCCGACCTTCTCACACAGGACCAGGGTTCCCTTCTGCACCCCAATCTCAAGTCTCTCAATTTGATGGCCTGGAGGCTGCAAGGGTAGTTTTGGCTCCCTGGGGCCTACCTCAGGAAGTTGAGGAGGTTGTCCTAGTCTCTAGGAAACAGTCCACTAGGAAAACCTATGCTCTCAAATGGAAGAGGTTTTCTGTGTGGTGTCACCTACGTACAGAGGATCCTTTCTCCTGTACTGTGCCAGTAGTTCTTCAGAACTTACTGCACTTATCCAATCAGGGCTTTAAGTCCAATTCTGTTCGGGTCAACCTCTCAGCTCTATCAGCTTACCAATCATTGCTAGAGGGACAATCTCTATCTGGTCACCCCTTGGTGTCCCGCTTTCTCAGGGGCTTGCTTTTGCTCAAGCCTCCCATCCGTCCTCCTGCCCCTGAGTGGGAGCTGAATGTGGTCTTGCAGCAACTGACTCGTCCTCCTTTTGAGCCGATGACTACTTGTCCACTACGCTTCCTCTCCTGGAAGACACTCTTCCTGATAGCCCTTACCTCGGCTAGGCGAGTAAGTGAGCTTCAGGCCCTGGTCTGTGACAGGCCTTACACCAGGATTTATAGGAACAGGGTAGTCCTCAGGACTCACCCAAAGCTACTCCCAAAAGTTGTCTCCTCTTTCCACCTCAATCAGGAGATGGTCCTTCCAACATTCTTCCCTAGGCCTCATGCAAGCCAGGCTGAAGCAGTTCTGCATACCCTGGACTGTAGGAGGGCCTTATCCTTCTACCTTGACCGTACATAAGAACATAAGATATGCCATACTGGGTCAGACCAAGGTCCATCAAGCCCAGTATTCTGTTTCAAACAGTGGCCATCTAGGTCATATGCACCTAGCAGTTTCCCCAAGAGACACAAGTTCCACAATGCTTGTACTGGGTCAAGCATTGATTTCTTCGGTCACTTCTTAATAATGGTTTATGGACCTTTCCTCCAGGAACTTGTCCAAACCTTTTTTAAACCCAGCTACATTAACAGCCTTTACTACATCCTCCGGTAAGAAATTCCAGAGTTTGATTACACGTTGAGTGAAAAAATATTTTCTTTTATTAGTCTTAGTTTACCCTGTAGCTTCATTGCATGTCCCCTAGTCTTTCTATATTCTGATAAGGTAAACAATCGATCTACGTTTACCCGTTCCACTCCGTTCATTAATTTATAGATTTCTATCATATCTCCCCTCAGCCGTCTCTTTTCCAGGTTAAAGAGCCCTAACCTTTTTAGCCTTTCTTCATAGGAGTATCCTTCCATCCCCTTTACCATTTTGGTGGCTCTTCTCTGTACCTTTTCTAAAATCGCTATATCCTTTTTAAGATACGGCGACCAGAATTGCACACAATATTCAAGGTGCGGTCTCACCATGGAACGATATAGAGGCATTATAATCTCTCTTGTTTTATTTTCCATTCCTTTCCTTATCATACCTAGCATTCTATTTGCTCTCTTGGCCGCCGCTGCACACTGGGCCGAGGGTTTTAACATGGTATCCACAATGACGCCTAAATCTTTTTCCTGGGTAGTGGTTCCTAATGTGGAACCTTGCATCGTGTAACCATAGTTTGGGTTGTTCTTCCCTAGGTGCATAACCTTGCACTTGTCCACATTAAATTTCATCTGCCATTTTGATGCCCAGTCTTCCACTTTATCAAGATCCTCTTGCAATTTTTCACAATCCTCTTGGGTTTTAACAACTTTAAATAGTTTGTGTCATCTGCAAATTTGATAACCTCACTCGTTATTCCACTTTCCAGGTCATTTATGAATATGTCAAAAAGCAGCGGACCCAGCACAGATCCCTGGGGTACACCACTATTCACCTTTCTCCATTGGGAAAATTGGCCATTTAGCCCTACCCTCTGCTTTCTATCTTTTAACCAGTTCCTGATCCACAATAGTACATTGCCTCCTATCCCATGACTCTTTAGTTTTGCCAAAAGTCTCTGATGAGGGACCTTGTCAAAGGCTTTCTGAAAGTCCAGATACACAATATCAACCGACTCACCTTTGTCCACCTGTTTATTCACTCCTTCAAAAAAACATAACAGATTAGTAAGGCAAGATCTTCCTTGTCTAAAGCCATGTTGGCTGTCTCCCATTAGGCCATGACTATCTATATGCTGAGTAATTTTGTTCTTTATGATGGTTTCTACCATTTTTCCCGGTACTGACGTCAGGCTCACCGGTCTGTAGTTTCCCGGATCACCCCTGGAACCCTTTTTAAAAATTGGTGTTACATTGGCGATACTCCAATCTTCAGGTATTAGAGATGATTTTAATGATAGTTCACAGATTACTGATAGCAGTTCTGCAATCTCATATTTCAGTTCTTTCAACACCCTTGGATGTATACCATCCGACCCAGGTGATTTGCTACTCTTCAGTTTATCTAATAGTTGTAAGACATCTTCCCGATGTATCGATATTTCCTTCAATTCTTCCGCACCTTTAAATACCACTTCAGTCATGGGTAACATCCCTACATCTTCCTCAGTAAAGACCGAAGCAAAGAATTCATTCAGTCTCTCCGCTATCGCCTTGTCGCCTCTTAGTGCTCCTTTAACCCCTTTATCATCTAATGGACCAACTGACTCTCTCACAGGTTTTTTGCTACGAATGTACTTGAAAAGGTCTTTATTTCGCGTTTTTGCTTCCGCAGCAAGCTTCTTCTCAAATTCTGTCTTTGCCTGCCTTATCAATGCCTTGCATTTGACTTGCCAGTGCTTGTGCTGTTTCCAGGTTTCGTCGTTTGGCTCTTTTTTCCATTTCCTGAAAGATGCTTTTTTGGCAACAGCCTCTCTGACCTCACCTTTAAACCATGCTGGCAGTTTTTTGGACTTCCTTCCACTTTTCTTAAAGCGTGGAATACAGCTGGTCTGGGCTTCCAAGATAGTATTTTTCAACAACACCCAAGCTTGATGTACGTCTTTAACCTTCGCAACTGCTCCTTTTAGTTTTTTCTTAACTGTTTTCCTCATTTTATCATAGTCTCCCTTTCGAAAGTTAAAAGGTAGTACTGTGGATTTCCTTACTATCCCTCCTCCACCAATTAAATCAAAGGTGATCATGCTATGATCACTATTGCCAAGTGGCCCCAACACCCTTATCTCTTGCACTAGATCTGGTGTTCCACTAAGGACTAGGTCTAATATGGCTTCCCCTCTGGTCGGTTCATGAACCAGCTGCTCCAAGAAGCAGTCGTTTATTTCATCTAGGAACTTTATCTCCCTAGCATGTCCTGATGTGACAATGACCCAGTCGATACAGGGGTAATTGAAATCACCCATTATTATTACTGCGCTGTAACTTTTGTTAGCTTCCTTGATTTCTTTGAGCATTTCATCATCCATTTGGTCACTTATTAAAAGAGGGCTGCTACACAGTACCCTGTCATGTGCTGCTGAGGTAAGCTAAATTCTGATTTGATTTAAATTATAGCTCTTAGCTGCTGCTAGGCTCTAACTTCTTATGAAATTTAAACTACAAGCTCTCTGCTGGGTACTAAATTTAACCAGAAAGCTCTCCTCTGTGTTTTAAATTCAAACTTTAATTGCTGCTACTAGGCCCTAACTGATCCAACAAAAAAAACAGTGGGTTCACAGATTAAGTAGCTTTAATACAAAGAATTCTTTTTAGAAAATTACCATAAGTATATACTCACAGTTGCAGATTTCTCTCCAGAAGTAACAGTCCCCCTTTCTAGTCCAGGGGCATAGAAGGGCTACTCAGCTCTTCGTATCTTTTGACCCCAATAAGTTAGGGTTGGCTGTGCCCAAGCATACCTTGTCTATCTGGGTGGCTGACTGTATCACCTAGGCTTACAAGGCGGCTGACCTTCCTTTGCAGGGTAGGGTCATGGCCCATCGTGTCAGGGCAATGGCTGCCTCAGTGGCTCATCTCCGCTCTGTGCCCTTGGTAGACATCTGCAAGGCTGCTACTTGGTCTTCAAGCCAGACCTTTGCGGCCCATTACTGCCTGGAGAGGGAGTCCTGTAGGGACAGTACTTTTGGCCAGGCAGTACTCCGGAATTTCTTTGAGGTTTAGGCAACTCCTGCCCTCTGTTGGGCTACCGGTGGAGGTTGTTCCTTGAAAAGCCTTTCTTTGCAGCTGGGACTAGAGGGAGTTCTCTTGTTCATCCTGGGTTCCTCGGTAGCCCAGAGCTAGGGAGTCAATCATATGTGAGGACTGACTTCCTGCTTGGTGCTGGAGAAAGAGTAGTTGCTCACCTGTAACAGGTGTTCTTCAGGAGCAGCAGGAATCAGTCCTCACCACCCTCCCTCCTCCCCTGGGAGTTGCATTTGTACATAGTTTATTTTTTCATTTTTGTGTGCTGTTCTTAGCTATGTCATTTGACTGAGGTAAGATGGCACCTTTAGGTGGGAAGGGAACCGCGCATGCGTGCCTGCATTCCCAAAGGCTTTCATAGAAAGCTGGGGCTTCATCGGTGCCGATGACACCCATATGTGAGGACTGATTCCTGCTGCTCCTGGAGAACACCTGTTACAGATGAGTAACTACTCTATACCAATTGGTTTCCCACGCTCAAAATTCACCACTAGAAACTAGTACTATGTACTATAAATGTTTCACTTCTCATTGCGGTGAGGTCTCAGACAAATTTTAGCACTTTGTCATAAACTGAACAACAGTCCGTACGTAGTGCTTCCTTTGCATCAGTGATTTTCTACCGCCTATTAATATAGAGAGTCTTTCTTAAGCTCATATGTAGTTAATCTTCTTAATAACAATATCTCATTTTTTTCACTTTTTTATATATATACTTTTTTATCTTGTAGATGAATGGTTTAGTTCAGAGAACAACTTTTGCTGTTATTACTCATTTAGTCCCATGTTTAGTATCACTGAACAAGTAAGTACTTAGCTCATATGAGACTGTAGTTCTTGATTGCAATGTCTATCTTTTAGTCAATCCCGATGCCATGACAAAGGCGCCCATAGCGTTTCACTAACATTCGTTTCCACAGGGGATTTGCCACCCTATAATGAGAATTAAAACATTGATTAAACATCCCTGTTTCATTCAGATCATTGTTAATTACTACATCATCGAAAATACTCAAAAAGCCAACCTCATGCTGCCCGCGTAACTGCTCAAAAATCTGAAAATCCTTGTTACTTCTCACTATCAAGGAATCAGCTGTCTTTTCTCCAACCAAGTAAATGCTGCGCATGCAGACTCTGAGATGTATTACGTTATTTAAACTCTGTCACCTATGTTATCAACACGGAAGGATCAACCCCTCCAATTGACTCACCGTGTAACCAATCCTGAATGCCTCCCTACGTTCAAAAGGTGTTTCAAAGGGGTAATTGCTGTATCAATTGAGGTAACCACACCTTGTACAAAAAATCTTCATAAAGTGCGCCTTCGCTGAGTCCACATAGATCACTTGTGATTATATTAAAGGCAGAGTGACCAATCTATTTTCACATTCAGGCCCGCTGGGGTAACTGTATTTAGGTCAAAAATCCACCTCTTTTCTCTAATAAGTAACAGCTGTTCTACTGACTTGCCCATTGTGCTCACCTCCACTTTTAGACTTTTTGTATACCGCCTTATCCTTCAATCAAAGCGGTCACAACACAATTGGGGGATACATTTAACATGCAGGGATATGAGAGACATACACTAATACTTACAGGGAACATGGGCTATGGAGGGTTAAGTGGCTTGCCCAAGACCACAAGGAGCACCTGTGGGACTAGAAACCCCAGTCCTTCCGGCCCAAGGTTGCTGTCCTCTAGTGGGATTTGAACCCCCGACCTTCCGGCCTGAAGTACCTTGCCCCAACCACTAGGCTACTCCTCCTTCACTTGATCTATACAAAAGCATCTCAGTTGTTCAAATACATGTTGCTTATAAAGACAATGTTGTACTAGAGGTGCTTCCAGTGTCTTCCAGCGGCGGGAGGGGCCAGCTGACCTTCGCAGCCCAATCGGGGCTCAAGAGGCCAAATTTAAACCTCGCGCCAGCAGGCGCCGTCCTCCGAGAGCCCTCGCCACCACCAGCAGCTCTCCCCTTCCCGGGTATCGAGCCACCAGCGGCGGCAGGGGCCAGCTGACCTTCGCAGCCCAATCGGGGCTCAAGAGGCCAAATTTAAACCTCGCGCCAGCAGGCGCCGTCCTCAGAGCCCCCGCCACCACCAGCAGCTCTCCCCTTCCCGGGGATCGAGCCACCAGCGGCGGGAGGGGCCAGCTGACCTTCGCAGCCCAATCGGGGCTCAAGAGGCCAAATTTAAACTTCGCGCCAGCAGGCGCGCCCGCGACTGGCGGGCCCGCGCCTGAGGGCCCTTTGGCGTGGCCCTTTAGGCGGAGCACGAGAGGCGGCACAACAGAACCCTCACCAGTGACCTGACGTCTGACCAAGAATCCAGCGTCCTTCCAACATCTGATTTGTAAGAATGTGGTTTTGCTGAATATCGTCATCTATTGTAAGCCACAGTAACTTACAAATTAACCCGATAGCATCATAATGTATTAGTTACTATCTTAGCATTGCAACTTTGCCAGTTGGAAAGTCAATGTAAATTGCCAGCTTTGCACGTTTAACGGTGTTCACCACAATACTGCACTCTCTATAAAGTATGTCAATATCTTACATGTAAACTGTACCTGATCTATTTTGCTCTTTCACATAATTGCTCCTCTGTATACAAGAATCTCATCACTGTACTGTACCTCATAACTGCGGGGCACTACCCTACTATTGCACTGCCCCACCTCCTAGTTACAGTGTCTCACACACAATACAAACCCCTCAGAATGGCCCTCCAGGTCGCTGTCATTCTCAGCCTCTACCTCCTCACCCACTGGCTTGGAACCACCCAAGCCCTTTTCACACCACATGGCAGGATTCCAATCCTGAATAGCCATGGAAAAAGATGGAATAGTCCCCCTTACTACAACCCAGGAAGTGACGCTTACCCGCGCCACTCCCACCTGATACATGTAGCTCTCCAGCTATCCAAAACACCCAACCAGGAAAAACCTTTGAGATGCCGACCCCTAAAATGTGCCATCATCAATGCACGTTCCATCCGCAAAAAATGGCCTGTGGTCCTTGACACAATCTCCTTCTACGACCTGGAGATCCTCTTGATCACAGAAACATGGCTATCACCAGAAGACAACGTCCTCCTCAATCAACTACTTCCCCCCCAATTTCTCCATACACACGAGACATAGGGAAAATAAAAAAGGAGGAGGGGTGCTCATAATCTCCAAATCAGACCTCAACTTCAACATTGTGGACTCTTCTAGCACAAATAGCCTGGACACCCTCTCTGTTGCTAACCAACAATGCTCCCTTACCCTGTTATATAGATCACCATCTACTTCTCCAGTTGACCTTCCAACCATTATTGACCTTGCAGCTAACGCCCGCACTCCCAACAAACCAAATTGGATAATGGGTGATTTCAATCTCCCATCGCTACCCCAAAACCACGCAAATGCGTTCCTTGATGCAATGGAAGACCTGGGACTCAAACAAATCATAAATGAACCCACACATACGAAAGGGAACATTCTGGACATGGTTTTTGTGCCACATCCAGTCATGGTCAAAAACCACAATCTGCCAACATCAATCGTGGATGTACCCTGGTCAGACCACAAATTGATCATTATCCAGATTCCCAGCAACATTGACCAGCTGAACAGAGGCCAACCCACGAACATCACCTCTCGAACTTGCACTAGATGCTTCCGCCCCTTCGATAGGGAACTCATCCTTTCGGAGACCCCTTCACTCATTAACAAAACAACACCTGACCTTGATGAACTAATCTCTTGCTGGAACTCCAGCCTGCTTGCCATCTCACAACACCCGAACCCTAAAAATACAGCAAGATTGAAAAGAAGATCCTCCCCATGGTTCTCTCCTGAGCTGCGTGCTTCTCTCACGCAACTACATAGACTCGAACGCAGATGGCGCCGATCGCGCTCACCGGAAGATCAGACCGCATACCTAACCCACCTTGCAATACATCGAGAAACAATCACTAACAGAATGAGACAATATCACACTGACACCCTAAAGAGGTCTCTGAATAAACCACGTGACCTCTTCAATCTGGTCAAATCCCTCTCAAAGGAACCATCGCCCGAGCAACACAGCGAAATTCACCCACAAGAATTCGCCGATTATCTGCAATCCAAGATTGTGCAAACTAACAAGGTCACAGCAGTCCAATATCAAGAACCAACCGATCTCTCACCACTTAACTTTTTTTCCACACCGTCCAATAAATGTATTGAGAACACTATAGCATCACTCAACACCTCCACTGCACAGACCGACCCATGTCCAGCTTTTTGGATCAAGGAGCTACGTGATGTTTTCAGCCCTGTCATCGCAAATATAATGAAACTCTCCTTTACAACAGGTTATTTTCCCACTTCACTCAAGCAGACTTCCATTAGACCATTACTGAAAAACCCCAAACTGGACTCCCAAAGGGTTGACTCCTATCGACCAATAGCTAGCATCCCCCTCTTAGCCAAAATAATTGAGAAAGAAGCCCAACGGCAAATTCAAAATCACATAGACTCTGTTGCTCCCTTAGACAACTGCCAACATGGGTTCAGAGAACATCATGGGGTTGAGACACTACTTACTGGTCTATTCAACAATATCATCACAGGAATTGACAACATCCATCAAGGCTTTGTGCTCATTTTCCTAGACATCGCCGTGGCGTTTGACTCCGTGAATCACGAAATCCTCCTCGGAAGACTAAAAGAAAAGGGTGTCTGCAACAATGCACTAAAATGGTGTAAGTCTTATCTGGACGATAGATGGCAATATGTGAAGTCTGGATCAGAAAAGTCAAGCCACTTCCATCAAAAGCAAGGAGTACCTCAAGGATCCTCATTATCCTCCTTACTCTTCAATATCTACATGCAGCCCATTTGCAATATCATAAGATCATTCAACGTAAACTGCATGATTTATGTAGATGACATTCTCTTGTACATGCCTTTCTCCACAACCCACATGGACCTGACCCCACTCACAGATTGTTTCAATGCAGTTTCAACATGGCTCCTGACACAGAACCTACGTATCCAGCATAAAAAAACAGAGGTCCTTTTCATCACCAGAGACTCCAACTTTACGCCCCCGTCCCACGTCAGTGTCAAGGAAGCTGACTTGCAAACTAAAGATGCAATAAAATATTTGGGAGTTACCCTGGACCAGCATCTAAACATGAAACGCCACATAAGCAACATAGTTAAAGCCATCTACTTCAAAATCCGCTCCCTCAAACACCTTCGCTCCCTGCTGGACCCAAACGATTTCCGAACCATATATCAAGCGCTGATCCTGCCGCATTTTGACTTTGCAAATGCCATCTTACAAGGTCTCCCCCAATCCACACTAACCCCCTTACAGTTGGCCATGAATGCCGCAGCTAGGGTCCTCTATGGTGCATCCAGAAATGACCACGTTACTCCTATTCTCAAACAGCTGCACTGGCTACCGATCCACGGGAGAATCACCTTCAAATCCCTTTTACTAGCATTCAAGGCAATCAAAGGTACTTCATCCCTCTCACTCACGCATCTAATCCACATGGTCCCCCCCAACAGATCAAGAAGAACATCAGCTGTAAACCTGCTAGCTATACCAAAGGCTGCGACAAAGTCCAACACGAATACCACAAACAGAGCATTCAGTTTTTATGTCCCCAAATGCTGGAACACTCTACCTCCCGACATTAGGGCCATTACCAATCTATATCAGTTCAGGAAGGCTCTTAAAACCTTCCTTTTCTGCCAATACTTCCCAGACAGCAACTGAACTAGATATCCCTTCCAAGAAATGACCCAGTACAGAAATGCCCTCTCAACTTATATCTACAGTGTAGATAGCTTATGTATATAGTTAACCCAGTTATCCTTGTTTGTACTCCTGTTCAATGTAAAACCTGACAGTTTTTCGTTATGGTCGTTTTGTTATGATGTAAACCGCGCTGATTCTAAATAGCGCGGTATATAAGAAACTGTAATAAATAATAAATAAACCGACTTCGGTGTTCTGCCATTCTAATCTTGAAAGGTCGAGTGGTTTTACCAATGTAGAGCATCTCACACGGACACCTAATCACATATACTACACCAGATGATACACATGTAGTGCGTTTCTTAAACCCATAAGTGATTCCATTATGGGTAAACTGCTGAATTTCCATAGTGATGTCACAAATGTTGCAGTTGCCACATTTTTTTATGTCCTACAATATCTTCAGCCATTCCCTCTACGGTTATCGGTCGCAGGGCAGCTGGACTTAATTGTTCCTTCAAATTTCTGTTTCTACTCCATACGCACCGGATCTTCTTATCCTTCAGCCTGCATATTTGGCTGTACTGAATATAGTTTTATTGAGACATGTCCTATTGTGATTCCCCTTCCCCATTACAGTTTTCACTATATACAAGAGAAATATGATTTTTATTATAGCCCTTTTCCTACTTTCTTACTTTCCTACAATTCAGGCTAGATGCAAATTATAAAATAACCATTATTTTACCTTTTGTTAACTTAGAACAGATATATTTGCGTAATAGTGGTTCTCCAAAGGACTATCACAGAGTGCATAAGTGAGTATAGCTCCACACAAATTAGGTTTTCATTGTACATCCTCATCTCTCTTCCCACATATGGCTTTCAGATAAGGTTTCAGTTTTTGCATATGTTTTCATATCCTTCTGCCCTTTGCTCTATGAATTAAATTGTGATGATATACAGTTTCTGTGTTTTATTATGTTTGTTTTATTATACATATATGCTTTTTAATTACTTATTTATAATTGTTACGCTTTTTAGTATCTTGCTCATTTATTCCTTATTTTTATTTTTTAAGCTGTACACCCCCTGAGGAAGGCAACAGCCGAAACGCGTAGGGTTTTTTGTTTTTTTAATAAAAGAACCTGTGACCTCCATATGCCACACGCTTCTTGTGTATTTTTCTCCGTCGTACCGCAAGGGCTTTGCTCTCTTTTGTGGTTCCTACTATCTGCGTGGCCAGAATGAACAGATGGATGATGAAATGCTAAAAGAAATCAGGGAAGCTAACAAAAGTTGCAACACAGTAATACTGGGTGATTTTAATTACCCCTATATCAACTGGGTCAGTGTCATAGCAGCACATACTAGAGAGAAAGTTTCTAGATAGAATAAATGACTGCTTCTTGTAACAGCTGGTTCATGAACTGACCAGAGGGAAAGCAATTTTGGACCTAGTCCATTGTGGAACACAGGATCTGGTGCAAGAGCAGTGTTAGGGCCACTTGGCAATAGTGGTCATAGCATGATCACATTTGATTTAATAAATGGAGGGAGGATGGCAAGGAAATCCACAGTAATACCTTTTAACTTTCAAAAGGGATACTATGACAAAATGAGGAAATCAGTTAAGAAAAAATTAGAAGGAGCAGTTGCAGAGGTTAAAGGTTTACATCAAGCCCAGACCACATGTATTCCACACTTTAAGAAAGGTGGAAGGAAGGCCACAAAACTGCCAGCATGTTTTAAAGGTAAAGTCAGAGAGGCTGTTGTAACAAAACAAAACAAAAAAGCATCTCAAAGGAAATTGAAAAATTCGTCAAATGACAAAAACGGGAAACCACATAAGCACTGGCAAGTTGGATGGAAGGCACTGATAAGGCAGACAAAGAGAATTTGAAAAAAAGCTTGCAGTGGAAGCAAAAATGCACAAAAACCTTTTCAAGTACATTTGTAGCAAAACTCCGTGAGAGTCAGTTGGACCATTAGATGATAGAGGGATAAAAGGGACACAAAGGGGGAGGACAAGGCCATAGTTAAGAGACTTTTTTTGCTCTGGAAAGAGCAGCTCCATTACAAGCATTTGCTCCTAGCTCCTGGCTTGTGTCAGACATTTAACTGCTTGTGAGTCTTGTCTGTCTATATTGATATATATATTGAGATATATATATATATAGATAGATAAATATTTTTTATCATTGTTGGTGTGCTTTTTACCTTATCTGTATTTTTTAAAATATTGTTCAGCTCCCTGCTATTTTCAGCTGTCTGTCTCTTGCTCCTCCTCTTCCTTATTATACTTCCCTCCCACCCCACAACCCACCCACCTCCTGGCTAATACTCTTATAGCTGTCCTGTGCTCATTACTGCTATTACTCACAGGTGCACCTTAATGCCCTGAGCT
This sequence comes from Ichthyophis bannanicus, assembly GCA_033557465.1. Lineage (NCBI taxonomy): Eukaryota > Metazoa > Chordata > Amphibia > Gymnophiona > Ichthyophiidae > Ichthyophis > Ichthyophis bannanicus. The sequence goes on from CM066036.1 coordinate 618,931,653, forward strand.
CTTTCTCGTGCCTATCCTTTATATATTTCTTCTGACTTCTGCTCTCCTCTTCATATTTCTTAATGACTCCACATCACTTCTCTTCCTATTGTTGACACTCCCTAATCGTCTCCCCTCATACCAACAACTTCAAGTCCCTCATCCTTTATCATCCTCACTTCTCCCACCATCTTGTCATTTACCCTATCATCAGCTCTTGAACATAACAAAAGGACATAAGATATTCCATACTGGGCAGACCAAAGTCCTTCAAGCCCATTATCCTGTTTCCAACAGTGGTCAATCCATGTTCCTGAAAATATACACAGATTCCACAGTGCTTGTCTTGGGGCAAGCAGTGGATTTCCCGGGTCCTCTCTAATAATGGTTTATGGACCTTTCCTCCAGGAACTTGTCCAAACCTTTTTTTAAACCCAGCTACACTAACAGCTTTTACTACATCCTCTGGTAATGAATTCCAGAGTTTGATTACATGTTGAGTGAAAAAATATTTTCTCTCATTAGTCTTAAATGGGTTATTACATTGTAGCTTCATTGCATATCCCCTAGTCTTTCTATATTTTGATGGTGTAAATGATCATTCTACGTTTACCTATTCCACGCCATTCATTAATTTATAGACCTCTGTCATCTCTCCCCTCAGCTTTCTCTTTCCCAAGTTGAAGAGCCCTAACATTTTAAGCCTTTCCTCCTAAGGGGTATCCTTCCATCCTCTTTACCATTTTTGTGGCTCTTCTCTGTACCTTTTTCTAATTCTGCTATATCCTTTTTAAGATACGGCGACCAGAATTGCACACAATGTTCGAGGTGCAATCGCAGCATGGAATGATACAGAGGAATTATAATATCCTTGGTTTTATTCTCCATTCCTTTCCTTATGATGCCTAGCATTCTATTTGCTTTTTTAGCTGCTGCGGCATACCGGGAGGAGGGTTTCAATGTGTTATCCATGATGATACCTAAATCTTTTTTCTGGGTGGTGGTTCCTAATGTGAAACCTTGCATCGTGTAACCATAGTTTGGGTGGTTCTTTTCTAGGTACATAACTTTGCACTTTTCCACATTAAATTTCATCTGCCATTTGAAATATCCAGTCTTTTAATTTATCAAGGTCCTCTTGCAATTTTTCACAGTCCTTGAGTTTTAACAACTTGAATCATTTTGTCTCGTCTGCAAATTTGAGGGGCAGAGTCACTGTGACCCTGTCTGAAAGATGTCCCATCGCCTGATGCCACTGTGTGCAGAGAATCCACTGCATCTGACACATCTGAAGTTCGGCTGAGGGGGTAACAAGTACTGTAGAGGCCATATGGCCCAGGAGGCACAGCATCTGCCAAGCTGTGACAACTGGGCAATGCTGGACATCCCTTGTCAAAGTAACTAGGCATTGGACCCTGTCTACTGGAAGGAAAGCTTGAGCCAGTGTGGTTTTGAGGTGTTGAGCCCCAATGAACTCGAGGTGTTGAGAGGGTTGTAGGAGGGACTTTGGGTAGTTCATGACAAAGCCCAGCTGTTCCAGTACCTGAAGGATGTGCTATACGGACTGCCAGACCTCGTCCAGAGTCCTACCCCTGACCAACCAGTCATCCAGGTAGGGGAAGACAGATGCCCAGGATCTGGAGGAAGGTGGCAACAACCACCAGACATTTGGTGAAGACCCTTGGGACGGAGGCAAAGCCGAAGGGAAAGCGTAGTTCCTCACCTGAAACAGATGTTCTCCAGGGACAGCAGAAATCAGTCCTTCAACATTTTCTTTCCCTCATTCAACAATTTTCTCTCTCTCTCTCTCTCTCTGAAAGAACCTCACCCTCCCTACCGCCATACTGTCTCCTCTCTACCCCGCAGTCTTCTGTTCCTCCTGTCGTCTGGAGATATCAATCCCAACCCTGGCCCCCGCGCCCCCCCCTCCCCCGACTATTCTCACACTCTTGGGACAGATCCTCACACAATTGCTCAAATCTTATTCATATCCCTCTCCCAATCCTCTCTGCATTTCTCATGTACCTTGTGGAATTCACACTCCATTTCAAATAAGCTTGCCTTTATTAATAACACAGGTACACTACCAAAAAACTGCCTCCAGTTTTGCAACTGATTCCTATAGATTTTGGGGTGCTGAATCCAGGAAAAATAGCCAAAATGTTCCATCACGTCACGTTTTCTTGCAAAATTAGATTTCTTACCCATATAAGGAATGTTCACATAATTTCTTTTTAGCCGACTGCAGTTTATTTTCTTGGCCCAAAATAGAGGTTGTAATGGTTAACTAACTAGAAACACTCCCTCATGATATTTTAGAGTGTTTTGTATTCATTTTATACATTAACAGGACAATTGGGAGGCGGGGGGCTAAATCCAGTACTCGCGCTGGCGCATGTTCTTTCCTGTTTGCCTCGCCTCGTTCGCTCGCTCAAACACGGTGGTTGCGACATGAACGTTCCTGTCAAATTTCAGTTTCTTGCAAGTTCATTATTACCTTTTGTTTGCTCAGTCGTAATCCAGCTTTATTCCGAAGTGGTTCACTACAGTTGTAGTTTGCAGTGCTGTGTATTTGTGATGGCTCACAGAGCCAGAGGTTGCGTCAACTCTCCGGACAGTTTTTGTTTTATTTGTGGGGAATATACCGTGAAAAAGCGGCAGAGGAACATTTCTGCATTTATTAAAAAAGTATATTTCGCCTATTTCGGTTTGAAGTTAGGCGATCAAGACAAACCGTGGGCTCCTCACAAAGTGTGCAAGACATGTGAGGAAGATCTACGCTTATGGATGAAAGGTAAAAAACAAGCATTTCGTTTCGGAATACCTATGATGTGGCGTGAACAAAGAGACCACAGCAGTGACTGCTATTTTTGCTCTTGCATTGTGAAGGGATACAACTTAAAAAATAAGAACGTAATAAGTTACCCCAACCTTCCCTCAGCAATTAGGCCTATGCCTCATAGCAACGAAGTACCTGTGCCTGAACCACCAAAATCTTTGGATCATATTTGTGTGGACGGTTCTGATCATGATGAGACTCATCAGATGGCTTTTCCCGATGAGTCCAGTACTTCCGAGTTTGAAACTGAACCAGATCCGAAACCTGAACTTTTCTCTCAAGCTGAATTGAATGATTTAGTCCGGGATTTAGGACTCCCAAAAGATGCTGCCCAACTGCTAGGTTCTCGGCTTAAACAGAAAAATCTATTGTCACCAGGAACAACTTATTGGTACCGCAACCGCGAGACACAATTTTTGAAGTATTTCAGCAAAGAGGAAGATTTGGTATTTTGCAACGATATATACGGAGTGATGGAAAAGTTTAAACTCAAGTATGATCCTGCTGAATGGCGGCTGTTCATTGATTCGTCAAAAGACAGCATAAAAGGTGTTCTTCTTCATAATGGCAACACATTCGCTTCAGTTCCTATTGCTCACTCTGTTATTCTCCAAGAAAAATACGAGAATTTGGCCCTGATTCTTCAGAAGATTCGTTATGATGAGCATAAGTGGATGATTTGTGGAGACTTTAAAATTCTATCCATGCTATTAGGGCAGCAATCCGGTTTCACCAAATATCCCTGCTTCCTTTGCTTGTGGGATAGCCGGGCCTGCGACCTACACTGGGGGAAAAAAGACTGGCCAATTCGGGAGTATTTGAGACCCGGTGAGAAAAATGTTCTTCATGAGAGCTTGGTACCTCGTGATAAAATTCTATTACCACCTCTCCACATTAAGTTGGGTCTCATTAAGCAATTCATCAAGTCCCTTCCAAAAGATGGTGAGTGCTTTCGGTACCTTTGCTCAAAGTTCCCCCGACTTTCTGAAGCAAAGCTAAAGGAAGGAGTGTTTGTTGGCCCTGATATAAGGAAACTCATTTCAGATGGAGCATTCGCTGAAACGATGTCTGAGAAGGAAAAAGAAGCCTGGGATTCCTTCAAGGATGTTGTTCTCAAATTCTTGGGGAACAGGCGGGATGAGAACTATAAGGATATTGTTGCCAGGATGCTCAATGCCTTCAAAGAACAAGGCTGTAACATGAGCCTGAAAGTCCATTTCTTGCACTCCCATGTGAACTACTTTCCCGAAAACTTGGGGGCGTACAGTGAAGAACAAGGTGAAAGGTTTCACCAGGACATCAAGGACGCAGAGAGAAGGTACCAAGGAAGATGGAACACCACTATGATGGCTGATTTCTGCTGGTTGCTGCTGCGGGAAACCCCAGATGAAAAATACGCCAAGCAGCGCACCAAGAGAAGCATTCGGGGGAAGAAGAAACGGGCCCACCAGGAGATTGATTGACCCAAGAATGACTTTAAAATCTAAACTGTGTTGACAAATATCGTGTTTTTACTAAACTTTGAAATAAAAACTTGCTAGTTATTACCACAGTGTCGAATCTCATTTATTAGAATTTCATTTTCACACCATCGGGTGTTTGTCTTCATGTATTGCAATGGTGCGGTTTGCGTTTTCTATTCTTACATACATACCTGTACAACATTTTTTGCACATTTTTTGCTTTGCTTTGTGTCTAACCTCGCTCTTATATGCTCAATGTTTGTGCACATGTATGTGGCTGTTTTAAGTGCAGACAATTTTGCTACCATCACAGTGTGTTTTGTTGACATTACTCTATTCTTATGTGCTGCCTTGTTACAATTTTCTTTATTCTTATTTGAATAACTACTAAACAATTAGTATAAAGAATTCATCCAAGAAACTTTGATCTCGATCGCACTCAATCTGAAACGTTCACCTCAAACTGCTAACCCAATGTAGCAAAAAATCTGTACGTGATGGAGCAAATTGGTTACCAGATTTGGATTCAGCGCACCAAAAAACGTAAAAATCAATCGAAACATTAGAGGCAGTTTAAAAAAAAATTTTTTTAGTGTACCTGTGTAATCTCTTTCTCTAATGCTCTCAATCTTCTTGCTCTGAGACCTCGTTCTTCCCAGAAGACTCAACTTCAATTGCTTACCTCTGTCATTGCTGCTACCAATTTTCCCACACTCCTTGTTTCACTGACCGTGGTGGTGTTAGATTTCTTCTCTTGCATTCCTGCCAATTTCAACCCCTCCTTCTGCCTTAGTCTCACTCCTGTCCCTCCTTTGAAGTCCATTCCATCCGCCTTTTTTACTCCACTACCTCTCTGGATAGCTGTTATTTATCAACCCCCTGATAAGTCCACCTCTACCTTTCTCACTGACTTTGACTCATGGCTTTTCTTTCTGGATTCATCTTCCCCCTCCCTTATTCTTGGGAATTTTAACATTCATATTGATATCTCTCAGACCCTTATGTTTTAAATTTAAAATTCCTTTTCCTTGCCTCCTCATTCAACCTCTAGCTTTGCTCTACTACTCTCTTGCCAGCACAGCCACTGCCTCGACCTAATCTTCTCAAATTGTTTACTCTCAAACGTCTGTACCTCAGTTATTCCCTTATCTGACCATCACCTGTTAAGCTTCACTCTTCATCACTCCCATCTCAGTCTCATCCAGTCTCCTTCAACCTCTTTAGAAATCTTCATGCTATCGACCCATCGGCTCTCTCCACTACTGTCTCATCACCTCTTTCCTCCACTGTTATCTGAGTCTGTTGATGAGGCAGTAGCTTCCTATAACACTCCTCTGCTCTGGATGCCCTTGCTCCGCCCATGCCACGTCCTGTGAGACATATGGTACCTCAGCCCTGTCTTTGGCCACCCACTATCTAGGTTCCTGTGCCCACTCAGCTGAGCGCATTTGGCTCAAATCCTGCACCTTTGCGGACTTTATGCACTTCAAATTCATGCTTGCCTTTTTCCAGTCATCCATAGCACTTGCCAAACAAGACTATTATGTTCACCTGACTAGCTCTCATGCCTCTGACCTTTGCCATCTCTGTATAACTTTCAATTCTCTCCTCAAAGTGCCTCCACCTCCAACCCCTCCTTCCCTTTCTGCCCAAACTTTGGCTATTTCCATGACAAAGTCCACAAGATTACACTCCCAATTCTCCATGAAATCAGCTCCAACCCCTCTTCCCCCTCTTCACGCTCAGCTCTTCCCCTCAACCTCTGCCACCCTTTCTTCCTTTCTGAGATCTGAGGAAACTATACATCTTTCCTCCTCCAAACTCACTACCTGCTCCTCTGATCATATTCACACCCATCTCCTAAGCTCCATCTCCTCCACCGTCATCCCTTCCATCTCTTATATTCTCAACCTATCGCGCTCCACTGCAACTGTTTCTGCAGTCTTCAAGCATGCTGTGGTCACATCTCTCCTCAAGAAACCCTCACTAAACCCTACCTGTCCTCCTACACCCTTGTGCAAATTAATTGAAACAAACCGGATTTTTTAATCTTTTCAGCCTACAAATTGTATATGCATTTAATTTTGATCTTTTTTAATCAGCTGGGTTAAATCATCACATATGAGATGTTTCATCATTTGTGGTTTTATGGGTTAAATGGCGTAATAGATAACATGAAAAGACATAATAGATGATGTGATATGACATAGGAATGACTTAATGTGTATGCGACTATAATATCAGCCAACATTGCATCAGATTTTCTTTCGAGTGTATTCTTAGTTGTTAATACAACCATTGTGCATGATGGATGCAACACCCAGAAGATGCACAAAGATAGTCACCATGCACGAACACACAGGGAAGACCTACAGGGATATAGCAAGTATAGTTGGTGTCAGTCTCGCAACTGTCAGTCTTGTGATCAAATCTAAAAAAGAGACAGGATCCATCGTGCCTAAACAAAAGGGAAATTATGGTCATAAGAGGAAAATCACACGCAGAGATGACAACTGTTCTCAGGGAAAGTAGAAAAGGCCCTCAGAAGACAAGTGGCACATTTAAAAAGAGATTTGGAAAAGAAAGGTGTAACGGTCAGTTCTTCCACAATTCACAGGCAACTTTTGTAATTTAGTCGAAAAGCAAGACGACCTCTTTTTACAAAAACAAAAAAACTACTTCTGACAAAGGTTATGAAAGAGAAGCGCTATAAATGAGGACCGAAACATAGAGTGGACTAAAGACTAGAGAAAAGTAGTAATCGGTGATGAGTCATTTCTTCATCCTGGGCCAAAGAAGCCAACATGTTCGGTGTTCACTTGGAGAAAAGATTTATGATTCCCACATCAACCAGAATGTGAAACACCCCCAAAAGATGTTCTGGGGGTGTTTCAGTAGTTATGGAATCGGCAGCTTGCATCCAGTCGAGGTAATGATGTGTTAACAATACGTTGATGTTCTCCGAAGTAGAGTTGTTCCAGAGCTAGAGAAGACATTTCCTGATGAATCTGGCATCTTTCAGCAGGATCTTGCCCCATGCCACACATCAAAATTGGTGAAATGTGTTCTTTTGAAAAAAGGGAAAAAAAAAAAAAAAGCAAATAAAGGTACTGAACTGGCCAGGAAACTCTCCGGATTTAAACCCAATAGAGAATCTGTGATCCATTTGCAAACTTTGCCTTCGTGGAATGGACTGTACGACAAAGGAGAAGCTTATTCAAGCTCTGATTCAAGTCTGGTACAGACTGCTCGAAATTAGTGGACTCCATGCCAAATTGTGTCCGGATGCTTGTTAAAAACAAAACAAAACAGAGGAATTCATATTATGTACTAATATGTGGCTATTAAAATTTTCAATGGAAATTCCAGTTTTCATTTATTTTTCAGTTTGTTTCAATTAATATGCGGAAGGGTGTAATTATCGACCCATCTTCCTCCCCTTTTCATTTCTAAACTACTTGAATGTGTGGTTCACTGCTGTTTCCTTGACTTTCTGTCTTCTCAAGCCCTTCTGGATCCATTGCAACCTGGCTTTCCTCCTTCACATTCTACTGAAATGGCCCTTGCCAAACTCTCCAGCAACCTGTTTCTGGCAAAATCCAAGGGCCTTTACTTGATCCTCATCCTCCTTGACCTTTCTGCAGCTTTTGACACTTGACCACCTTTTCTCTCTCCATACCCAATCCCTTGGTGTGCACTCTTCTCCTCACATGGTTTTCAGTACTATCTTTGCGCTCATTACTCTCTGATCTACTTCTCTACACCTGAAATCTCTGACAATCCAGGCCCAGATCTCTGCCTGCCTTTCTGACATTACTGCCTAGATGTCTCACCACTGTTTAAAATCAGATTGTTAGTGGTTCCCTCTTGCAAACATTTTTGTCTTGAATGTGCACGTCGTAATGCTTAATCTCCAGGAACAAGCAGAAATGTAGTCTTCACATATGGGTGACTGTACCAACGGAGCCCACACAGGAATGCTCTCTAGCATCCAATAGGAGAGCTTTTGAGAGCACTGCACCTGTGCAGCTGCCTTCCCGCTCTTTCAACTCCCTCTCCTCAGTTCTTTTTCCACGGAGCCATCAGGACAAAAATCCTGTCACCCCAGAGAAAAGTCTCTCTTCAAAGCGCTTCTGCCTTTCCGCTCTCACTGGAATCGCGAATACAATTCCAATACTGTTTTCAAATCTTTTCTTTTTAATTTATAGTTTAGTTCATTTTTATATTTTCCTCGTGGGCATCGTGCCCTCTCAAGCCCTGAGCCTTCCATCTCCATGATGGAAAAACCGACTAGTGATTTTGAGAAGTGTTCAAAGTTCTCCTGCACCATTTCAGTCACAGACAGATATAACTGGTGCTTAAAATGTCTTGGACCAAAGCATGTACCAAACTCCTGTTCCCTCTGCTAGCTCATGACCAAAAGAGGTCTTAAGAACTGGGCCAACAAATATGGAGAACTTTCCCCTCAGATTCTGTTTCCTTGGCCTTGACGACATCGAGGACATCGGCATCCTCCCATACCTCTCATGTAACTAAGAAATCTAAACATGGAACAGGATCCGAGAAGGAATCAAAGAAATACAGATCCCTGACTAAAGTGCCCTGAAAGTCCAGGGAGAAGTCACCGGAATAGAGGGAGAGGTCTTGTTCTGAACTCCGGTACACTCTGAGGGCATCATCCAACTCTGGCTGTCCAGCCAAGTATCCCCGGTGGGAGGACTTGTCCTCCAAAGCCCCAGTGGGTAACTGGAAGGCTTTGAAGGCATCAACCTCCGGAGAACCCCTGGTGCCTTGCTCTGGTACTATGGCAGCAAGCCCTGTCCTATCTTTGGGCCATGCACCAGCAGTCTCTTTGGACTAGCGCATGCTGTCCATAGAGAGGACTCTGGCAGCACTCCTGGCAACATCGGCACCACAAACACACCAATAGCTCCATAGCTGCAGTCATCGACATCTGTAACCATCCCGGCACCGATGACTGATGCCCGTGGTCTCTCTACTCCAGCCCCAAAACCGTGGCTGGAAACAGGCTTTGTACCAGCATCGATGGTACAGAGTGTGGGCAATTCCGAGATTGAGGATCGGTAGCAGCATAGTCGATCACACGAACATAGACACCGCTGCCACCTTCCATACGCGCTCAGTTTCCACCAATTCTGATTACCACTCCCTTGACTCCACAGAGTTCCAGGAGATTCTCTCAGAACCTTCACCTCCAAGTACCTGCCAGAAGACATGTCCTTCCAGGAGTTCATCCTGGACATAGCAGCAAGCTTATCCATCACAGCTGCAGCCAAACCGGAACAGAGGGCAGAAGAACCGCAGATCCTCCAGTTCCCCAAAAGAGGCTACAATTCTATTGGTGCATTGGATACTCCATAACCTGATGCTTCGAATGTGGGAACCCCCCATCACAGTGTCGCCTATTAGTAAAAGACTGGACACCACGTACCGGTTCCGACTGCCCTGGCTCCCAGAAACCACAACTACCACACCATTCCATGGTGGTTGAATCAGTAATGTGCAGGATAAAGAGTGGCAAGAACCACTCCTCGATACCCCCAGGTCGGGAATCGAGAACCATTGATTCCTTTGCGTGCCGGGCATTCCAGGCTTCCATGCTAGAAAGTTGGATAAACTCCTACACTCTCTATAACCTCTTATCCCTGAGGAAAAGAGCCCTGCCTTTCAAACTCTTTTCAAGCATAGTCAAAATGTGTCCAAGTTTATCAACAGGACTGCATTTGAATCAACTAGCAGTGCTTCTGCAGGAGCCATAGGGGCCTGCAGGTTGGCATGGCTACAGATGTCAGACCTGGAATAGCGGGTCCAGGATAAGTTGGGCAATATCCTATGCACAGGAGAAAACCTGTTTGGAAAAAATTGGAGGGAAAAGGCTGGAGAACTTGAGACGGATGACATCACTCTAAAGAGACTCTCCAAAAAGACTGCTGATCCATCAAAGAAAAGGTTAGCAGCCAAAAAGTCTTTCTATCCCAGGAAAAAGTTTATCCCTCTTACTCTCAGCCTGCTGCATACCAGCCTTAACAGAAGCAACAGTGCCCAAGACAAGTGAGGACGCCCAAGGCTGCCAAGCAACAACCACCCACACAGACATATTTGGCACCTAGCTTTTGACTCATTTCTAGAGCAGTGTTTCCCAACCCAGTCCTACGGGGCACACCGGCCAGTCAGGTTTTCGGGATATCCCTAATGACTATGCATGAGATATATATGCATTAGAGATATCCTGCCAACCTGACTGGTTTGTGGCCCTCCAGGGCTGGATTTGGAGACCCCTGCCTTACACCTCTGTCATTTAAGATTGTGAGTGGGCAAGGTGCAGATGTCCTAGACATCGAAAGGGTATATAGAATGTGACACATTACTCCTCGATTCTCACCACCACCAAAATATTGTCTATTAGACAACTTTTTGGTGGTGGTGAGAATCGAGGAGGAATGTGTCACATTCTATATACCCTTTCGATGTCTAGGACATCTGCACCTTGCCCACTCACAATCTTAAATGACAGAGGTGTAAGGCAGGGGTCTCCAAATCCAGCCCTGGAGGGCCACAAACCAGTCAGGTTGGCAGGATATCTCTAATGCATATATATCTCATGCATAGTCATTAGGGATATCCCGAAAACCTGACTGGCCGGTGTGCCCCGTAGGACTGGGTTGGGAAACACTGTTCTAGAGAGTGTTGCCACCTTGCCCCTGCAGATGCCAAATACTCCCCACATAGCAGGCCAGCAATGCCATTATGCACACCAGTGGCACCTCATCACTACAGACCAGTGGACCCTGCAAATCATCTAAGAGTTACCAACATCCTCCCCCTCCTCATTTCAGGGGAGATTACTCTACTCAACCTCCCCTCATGGCTCTTCTAAAGGAAGAGGTGACCACACTGCTTTCCCAGGGAGCCATAGAAAAAGTTCCAAAGGATCAATGTCTCAAAGGCTTCTACTCTTCTTACTATTTCATACCAAAGAAATCAGGAGGCTACAGGCCCATACTCTACTTCAGGAACCTGAACAAGATCCTTGTAAAGGAAAAGTTCAAGATGATCTCACTAGGAGCTCTCCTACCCTACCTGTAAGTGTAAGACTGGCTTTTGTTTTCTGGATCTGAAGGAGGACCTATATTCACATCCTTATACATCCAGACTACAGGCAATACCTCTGTTTCACATTTCAAGTGACACACTACCAGTACAAGGTCCTTCCATTTGGTCTCGCATCTGCACACAGGGATTTCACGAAGCATATGGTCGTAGTAGCTGTATATCTTTGCAGCATGGGAATCTTTGTCTATCCCTACTTAGACAGTTGGCTCATCAAGGCAGACTACCCAGGAGAACTACCGCAATTCACGCGAGCGAACCCTAGCAGTATTACAACACCTCAGATTCATCGTACATTTCCCAAAATCCCATCTCCTCCCAACTCAGAGGTTAGAATTTATAGGGGCAGTGCTGGACACCCAGGAGTCGAGGGCCGGCCTTCCTTCCAAAGGACCCCATCAACCACCTTGTGGACCTAGCCACCCACATGTGTCAACAGTTGAGTTCCACAGTTCAAGATTTCCTGCATCTGTTGGGTCACATGGCATCCACAGTACATGTGGTACCATATGCACAGCTACATTCGCGCCTCGCACAGTGGGCTTTATTTTCCTAGTGGACACAGGCCACTGGGGACTTAACCCTTTCCAGGCCGAGCCCCAAACTCTTGGGATCCAAAATTCTGACTAAATATAGCAGAAGGAAAATCACTATTAGAACATATTGAATAAGACGGGTGCAATTTTCCTGAAATATGCAAATATTAACCCGGCTGCAGAATGTGGATTAAAAATTTAAAGTAGGCCTTGAAAGGGTTAAGGGATCTGATCTAATTAAAAAAAAAACAAAACACCCTACTCCAGTCCCTGGTCTGGTGGTGCATCTCAGAAAATCTCATTATAGGGTCACCTTTTCTGATGTCTCCATCTCAACATACCCTCACCACGGATGCATCCACGCTCTGGTGGGGAGCCCATCTCTATTCCATCTCCACTCAAGGACTGTGGACAATTTAAGAATCAGCTCTGCAGATCAACCTCTTAGAGCTTCGGGCAATCACAAATGCACTCCACATCTTTCAATACCAACTCCACTCTATCAATACCAAATCTTTCAATACCAAATAAAAAAGCCTGCATACTAAATTGTAAAGTGCATTGAACTGCCCTCTTTGCACAAATACGTTTCCTGTAAACCGCGCTGATAATAAATAGTGAGGTATAGAAAAGCAATTAAATAAATAAATAAACCTCATGACCTGTTTAGTTTAGTCAAGAGATTAGCCAAGGAACCTTCACCCGAACACCAATGCAAAATCAGCCCGCAAGAATTTGCTGCTTACATACAATCTAAGATGTGCAGGACAAATAAAATTGCAATTCCCGCTCCCTCCACAATTCAAGGGCACCCAACACCTTTAATGTCTTTCACCACTCCCTCATTGAAACTAATTGAAAACATTATTTCAACTCTCAATGCTTCCACAGCACACACTGATCTCCAGGAACAAGCAGGAATAAGTCCTCACATATGGGTACGTCGGTACCGACGGAGCCTGCGCGGGAAAGCTCCCCAGCTTCCTAGAATGGAAGCTTTTGGGACCTCCCACTGCACATGCGCACTGCCTTCCCGCCTTCCTGAACAGCTCTCCTCAGTTTCTCTTTTTCCGCGGAGCCAGCAGGTCGTGTATCCTGTCACCGCTGAAGAAATTGTAGTTTTTTGTTTTGTTTCTTTAGACCGCGTACCTGCCTTCCCATACCGATACCGGTATCGCCGGTCTTCCTTTTTCTTTCTTAAAAAATTATTTTCTTTTATTATTTTTTCAGCACTTGGTCACTTCAGTTAGGCCTTCAGGCCTACTTTAATTCTCCACATGGAGAAGCCAGCCCCTGGATTTAAGAAGTGTACCAAGTGTACTGCTGTAATATCAGTCACAGACACCCATGAATGGTGTCTTAAATGTTTGGGGCCTGACCACTCCATTCCGGACTGCCCTTCCTGCTCCCAAATGTCTAAGCGTGGGCTGCAGAACCGGGCCAACAAATTCCATGTGCTGTTTGCTTCAGAGAATCCAACATCACAGTCATCCAGGTCATCATCCCCGGATGGATCTCAGGTAACCAAACCTTCTGTGGGCAAGTCCTCAAAGAGCAAATCTCCTTCAAAGCATCGAGAGGCTCTTAGTTTTGAGGACCCTGCCCCAGCCAAACAGCCCCGGCGGGAAGCCCTACCTTCCAAAACGCCAATACAGGGGCTACAGGTTGACATCGATGGCACGGCCTCGACAGATCACCTGTTGGACTGCTCTGGGGTACCGGCCCATACCGGTACCGACATCCAGGCAGCCGTGGCGTCTATGGGCAATACTGTCCAATCCATGCAGCAGGCCGTCATGGCTTTCATTAAAGCTGCAACGCCATCGGTACCGCTTCCAGCGGTTCCGGGCCCGGTTCCGGTATCGTCCGCCATGCCGGAACCCAGGCCTTCCTCTTCTAAACGCAAATCGGTACCGTATGGGCTTTCGCTCCATACCGCTTCCATACCCGGTACGCCCGATGTCGATACCGATCGGTATGCGTATCGTGCGTTGGAGGAAACTAGAGAATACACCGATTCCTCTGAGGATTTTGTCTCCTCTGATGAGTCTGCAGAGCTCTCCCTTGACCTTCCTGAGGAACCTTCTTCTCCAAAAAGGAGAATGTCTCCTCCAGAGGATTTGTCCTTTCAGGACTTTATTTTAGAAATGGCTAAAGGCCTTTCTATCACTACCTCCTCTGAAAGGGAACCAAGGTCAAAAAGATTGGATATTTTAGGATACTCTAAGTCTCCTAAAGAAGCAGTTACTCTGCCTATCCATGAAATCCTTCAGGAACAATTGATGGATTTCTGGGAGAACCCTTTAACTCTGTCTCCTTATTCCCGTAGGTTGGACACCATGTATCGGGTCCCTCCTTCTCCTGGTTTTCAGAAAACTCAATTGCCTCACCACTCCATTGTGGTAAAGTCTGCAATGAAAAAGATCAAGAGTACTAAAAGGCACTCTTCTACACCTCCAGGAAGGGAATGTAAGACACTGGACTCTTTTGGTAGGAAAATCTTCCAGGCTAGTATGCTTATAGCCAGGATTAATTCCTACAGCCTCTATATGGGCATGTTCCTAGGGGAACTTGCCAAGAAAGTACGGCATTTTGCCTCCCTTATCCCTGAGGATAAACAGGAGGACTTCCTTTCTGTTGTGAAACAACTTTTAGATGTTTCTAAGTTCTCCAACAGAGCTGCCTTTGATTCCTTCGAAGGAGCCAGCAGAGCTTCTGGCATTGCTATCGCAGCCAGACGTCTGGCCTGGCTCCAGGCTTCTGATCTGGAACCCTGGGTTCTAGATGGCTTACGGAATCTGCCCTGTACAGGTGAGAACTTATTCGGTGCAGAGTGGCAGGTTAAGGCCACTCAAATGGACGCTGAAAATGCCACCTTAGAGAGACTTTCTAAGTCCACTTCTACTCCCACTAAGAAGAAGTCTTTCAAGAGGCCTTATTATAAGAAGGCCAGATATGCTTCCAATACTGGCCAGCAATCTTCTCAACCTCGTTTTGCGGCTAAACGTCAGCAAACGAAACAAGCAAGAGCAAAGCCTGCAGCAGCTACTGCAGCTCAACAGGCTCCACCCCCTCAGGGGTTTTGACTTGCCCCTAGAGAACTTGCCATTCCTGGTTCTGGACCAACCAGAACCTCTCACCATACCTGGAAGGTTAGCTCACTTTGCTCCCAGATGGGAACAGATCACAATAGAGCAATGGACCCTCTCTATCATCCGGGAGGGTTACAAACTTCATTTCTCCAGCCTTCCTCCTCATCACATGGTGAGACCCTTCAATTCTCCATCTCCTCTCCTAGCCCTGTTGGATCAGGAGATCTCTTCTCTGCTTGCCCAAGGGGCCATAGAAGAGGTTCCTCTTCATCAACAGGGGTCAGGTTTCTACTCCCCCTATTTTCTCATTCCAAAGAAGACAGGGGGATTCAGACCAATCCTAGATCTGAGAGAATTGAACAAATTTCTGTACAAGGAGAAATTCAAAATGCTCTCTTTGGGCATTCTCCTTCCATACCTTCAGAGTCAGGACTGGCTTTGTTCTCTAGACCTGCAGGATGCGTATACACATCTACTCATCCATCCCTCCCACAGAAAATATCTTCGCTTTCTGTTCAGGGGAAGTCATTACCAATACAGAGTACTTCCCTTCGGTCTCGCCTCTGCCCCAAGAGTCTTTACCAAATGCATGGCAGTCGTAGCCGCATTTCTCAGAAGCATGGGGATTTTCGTATTCCCATATCTGGACGACTGGCTCATTCGAGCTCCAACTCAGTCGCAGGCCCAGATTTCCCTAGACCGCACAAGGAACCTTCTGCAGTATCTGGGACTGGTGGTAAACCTTCCCAAGTCTCAACTCAGCCCTACTCAGTCTCTAGAATTCATAGGGGCCCGGTTGGACACCACCACTGCAAGAGCCTACCTTCCACTGGTTCGGGGTCAGCGTCTGCTGAGCTTGGCCTCCCAAGCCCAGTCCAGTACTCACTTGACAGCCAGGGAAATGCTACGCCTCCTGGGCCATATGGCCTCCACAGTACATGTGGTGCCCTATGCTCGTCTTCATATGAGAGCAGCTCAATGGACCCTGGCCACCCAGTGGACTCAGGCATCGGGAGCACTCTCAGACCAAATACAAACCTCAAACCGTCTGTCTTGGTCCCTCCATTGGTGGATATCCACCAAGAATCTGTTGTTGGGGGCTCCCTTTCAGCCCTTGCTACCCCAAGCAACCCTCACAACAGATGCCTCCCAATTGGGGTGGGGAGCCCATCTGCTAACTCTCTCCACTCAGGGCACTTGGTCTCCACAGGAGGCCACCCTTCATATCAACCTCCTGGAACTGCGAGCAATTTACCTTGCCCTCAAGGTCTTCCATACCCTCCTTGCCAACCTGACTGTCCTGGTTCAGACAGACAATCAGGTGGCCATGTTTTACATAAACAAACAAGGAGGAACGGGCTCTCTGTCGCTTTGCAACGAAGCTCTCAGATTATGGGCCTTCGCCAGAGAGCACCAAATTCATCTGCTAGCAGTGTACCTTCCAGGAGTTCAAAACTCTCGAGCAGACAGGCTCAGTCGAGTTCTGCTGCCACACGAGTGGTCCCTACACGTGGACCAGATAACCAGAATCTTTCAGGAATGGGGGACCCCGGACATAGACCTCTTTGCAAGTCCGTGGAATGCCAAACTTCCCCGGTTCTGTTCCAGGACTCCGTGTCAGGAAGCTCAGGCCACGGACGCCTTTCTCCTCCATTGGGGTCAGGCGTTCCTATATGCCTTTCCACCCATTCCGTTGATTCCCAAGACTCTGTTCAAACTCCAGAGAGATCACGGCTCTATGATCCTCATAGCTCCACGCTGGCCACGCCAAGTGTGGTTCCCTCTGCTTCTACAGCTCTCCCAGGGATCCTCCCTGGACTTAGGAGCTGCACCAGACCTTCTATCTCAGGAGGACGGGACTTTGTGGCACCCAAACCCCAAATCCCTACATCTCCGAGCTTGGTTACTGAAGGCTTAAGTCTTCAAGACTTTAATCTTTCTCAACCTGTGAAAGATATCCTTCATGCCTCTAGGAAACCTTCCACGAGGCGGTCTTATGCTTTCAAATGGAAACGTTTTTCCATTTGGTGTGCTCAGCAGGGCCTTGACCCTCTGGCACTTCCTTTGAATTCCCTCTTAGACTATCTCCTGCATCTTTCCAATGCAGGCCTTAAGACGAATTCTGTAAGAGTCCATTTAAGTGCTATTTCAGCATCCCTGAAACCTGTAAATGGACAACCTATCTCCTCTCATCCTCTTGTTGCAAGATTCATGAGAGGCCTGACCCTCACTAAACCTCCCATCAGACCCCCCCCGGTCGCATGGGATTTGAATCTAGTGCTTGGTCAGCTTATGAAGCCACCTTTTGAGCCGTTATTTTCTACCTCCTTGAAATTTCTTTCCTGGAAGGTATTATTCCTAATTGCAGTCACTTCCGCTCGTCGCATCAGCGAACTGCAGGCTCTAGTGGCTAATCCACCTTATACAAGATTTCATCATGACAAGGTGGTCCTTAGGACGAATCCCCACTTTATGCCTAAAGTGGTCTCGCCTTTTCATCTTAATCAAGAGGTATATCTACCTGTATTTTTTCCGGCTCCTCATGCCTCCAGTGCAGAGAGGAACCTTCATACTCTGGATTGTAAAAGAGCTCTAGCCTTTTACCTTAATAGGACTCAGCCACATCGAAAGTCTTCTCAACTTTTCGTGGCTTTTGATCCTTCACATTTGGGACTTCCAGTCTCCAAGCGTACACTTTCCAATTGGATTGCTCAGTGTATTTCCTTTGCTTACCAGAGTAAAAACATT
This sequence comes from Ichthyophis bannanicus, assembly GCA_033557465.1. Classification (NCBI taxonomy): domain Eukaryota; kingdom Metazoa; phylum Chordata; class Amphibia; order Gymnophiona; family Ichthyophiidae; genus Ichthyophis; species Ichthyophis bannanicus. The sequence continues at coordinate 618,949,441 of CM066036.1, forward strand.
TCTCTGGAAGGCCATGTCACAGCTCACAATGTGAGAGCCATGGCAACTTCTATGGCTCATCTGCACTCTGTTTCCATTGATCAGATCTGTCGAGCCGCTACCTGGGCCTCGGTTCATACCTTCACAGCCCATTACTGTTTGGACAAAGACTCCCGCCGGGATGCCTTGTTTGGCCAGGCTGTCCTCAAACACCTGTTCCATTCTTAGACAACTCCTGCCCACCTTCCCAGGATGGATGCCTGAGATCCATACGAAGATGGCGAACCTTGACAGGGGATCCCACGCATCTAAGCTAGGGAGTCCCCATATGTGAGGACTTATTCCTGCTTGTTCCTGGAGATAGCACAGTTACTTACCTGTAACAGGTGATCTCTGGGAACAGCAGGAATTAGTCCTCACAACCCACCCACCTCCCCTAGGAGTTGTATCTTTTATCTATCTATCTTCCTGTCCTCTCTCTATTGACTCAGCTATAAACTCGAAACTGAGGAGAGCTGTTCAGGAAGGCGGGAAGGCAGTGCGCATGTGCAGTGGGAGGTCCCAAAAGCTTCCATTCTAGGAAGCTGGGGAGCTTTCCCGCGCAGGCTCCGTCGGTACCGACGTACCCATATGTGAGGACTAATTCCTGCTGTTCCCAGAGATCACCTGTTACAGGTAAGTAACTGTGCTATCCCTGCCCAGCCTTCTGGGTGAAGGATCTTCGCAACGATCTTGCTCCGATAATATCCAAGATTATAAGGCTATCATTTGACACAGGCTCATTCCCTGCTACTCTCAAACAGACCTCCATCAGACCTTTACTAAAAAAACAGCAAGTTGGATCCACAAAAAGCATATTCATACAGACCCATTTCCAGCATACCTACACTTGCAAAAATAATTGAAAAAGTGGTTTATAGGTAGTTACAAGACCACATTGACTCTGTAGCGCCTTTGGATGCATGCCAAGATGGATTCAGAGAATCACATGGTGTCAAGACGCTCCTTACCACCCTCCTCAATAACCTAAACTTTGGCATTGACAACATCCGGAAGGGATTCGTACTCATCTTCTTAGACATTGCGGCTGCCTTTGATTCGGTATGTCATGAGCTTCTCATTATCCGTCTAAAAGAAAAGGGCATCTGTGGAACAGCACTCGAATGGTGTAACTCATACTTATCAGATAGATGGCAGCATGTACGATCAGATGGGGCAATATCAGATCCTTTTCATCAAGAACAAGGGGTCCCTCAAGGATCATCGCTATCATCATTACTATTCAACATATACATGCAACCTATATGTAACATCATCTGATTTTTTAAATGTCAATTGTATGATATATGCTGACGATGTGTTATTATACATGCCGATCTGCCTAGATAAGATGGACCTCACTCCCATAACCAACTGCTTCAACACCATATCAAACTGGCTACTGACACAAAATCTTAGAATCCAACACAAAAAAACAGAGGTTCTCTTTATCTCAAGGAACCCAAACTTCATACCACCTACATGCCTGGAGGTTCAAGATGCCATGCTGCAAGTAAAACCCCACATCCGATACCTAGGAGTGACTCTTGATCAATACCTTGATATGAAGACTCACATATCCAACGCAGTAAGAGCAATTTACTTCAAGATCCGTTCCCTACGACATCTCCACCAACTGATTGATCCAGACGATTTCCGCACTGTTTATCAGGCTCTAATCATTCCCCATTTCGACTACGCGAACTCCATGCTTCAAGGGCTTCCACAAACTAGCTTAAATCCTCTTCAACTTGCCTTAAACAGTGCAGCGAGAGTGCTTTTTGGAGCATCCAGAAGGGACCATGTAACACCCCTTCTGAAACAACTACACTGGCTTCCGATGCAAGCAAGAATCACTTTCAAGATACTGCTCCTGACCTTTAAAGCACACAAAGGTCTCACCTCCACCTCAGTATCTGAGATGATACAACCAGTCATAACTAATAGACTAAGAAGAACCACGGAACTGAATATGCTAATTGTACCGAAGGAAGTAGTAAAATACAACTCCGCAACATCGAGCAGAGCTTTCAGTTTGTGCCCCAAATCTTTGGAACACCCTTCCATCACACATTAGGGCCATCCCTGATCTCAGCCAATTCAGGAAGGCCCTGAAACACCACCTGTTCCCCAAATACTTTCCAGAGAATAAAGAAGCGCAATCTCATCCAAACATCAATAACTACATTCCAAACATGTAAACTTTCCTGTCTCAACAGCTCATCAAACTACTTCAACAGATTAACATGACACTGATCATACTCTGACACTGTTATGTAAATAATAGTTTTGTTTATAGTTATTCCTGTTATCCAAGTTGATGATCCTGTTAATTGTAAAAACCAGATAAATGTACCTTGTCTGAAGTTCCTTGTTCCTTGTAAACTGCGCTGATAAAGAATAGTGCGGTATATAAAAATGTTAAATAAATAAATAAAAAAACTCAGGGGCAGTCAAGTCCTGATCCAAACAGATGACCAGGTGGTCATGTTCTATGTGAACAAATAGGGAGGAATAGGTTCTTGACCCCCCCCCCCCTGCAAAGAAATCCATTCGCTCTCGGGCGAACTCGGTTACCTAGCAGACTGGCTGAGTCAGATCCTCCACCTGCATGAGTGGACCTGCAACCCACACACAGTGGCAAGGCTCTTCTGAAAATGGGGAACCCCGACCATAGATCTTTTCGCCACTCCCCAAAACAGGCAGCTGCCGTTGTTCTGCTCCAGAGTACCCTCCAGACTCGGCCAGGCACCGAATGCCTTCCTCCTCCATTGGGGTCAGAAGCTATTATATGCCTTCCATCCCACCCCCCTAATCCCCAAAACCCTCTTCAAGCTCTAAAAGGACAAGAGAACGATGATACTCGTAGCTCCTTTCTAGCCTCGTCAGCCCTGGTTTCCCCTAGTGCTTCGACTAGCACAGGCTCAGCCAATATGATTGAGATACGAAACAGGCCTTCTGTCCCAAGACAATGGAATAGTCCTGCATCCCAATCTGTGCTCTCTGATAGCATGGCTGCTGAAGGGTTGATGCTGCAGCATCTCATCCTTCCACAAAAAGTGAAAGATATCCTGGCGTCAAGGAAACCATCCACCACATGTGCCTATGCCTTCAAATGTTGCAGATTTGCTTCTTGGTGCTTGGGAAAAGTCCTCAATCTGTTCACCGCACCAATAGCCTCACTCCTGTAATACCTGCTTCACCTGTCCTCAGGACTCAAAACCAATTCAGTGCGAGTTCCCCTCAGTGGGGTCACAGCTTTTCACAAGCCAGTCGACTGTCAGCGTATCTCATCTCATTCACTGGTTGCACATTTCATGAGCGGTGGTCTACTCTCTAAGCCACCCTCAAACCTCCTCCGGTGACTTGGGACCTCAATGTGGTCTTGGCACAATTTCTCAAATCACCGTTTGAACCACTAGCCACCATTCCCCTTCAGTTCTTGTCTTGGAAAGTCATCTTCCTCATTGCTCTGACCTCAGCCAGGCGGATCAGTGAACTTCAAGCTTTAATGGCACATCCACCATACACCATATTCCATCATGACAAGGTTGTCCTTTGCATGCATCCCCACTTTCTACCAGAAGTGGTATTGTCTTTTTAAATCGATCAATCAGTAATCCTTCCGGTCTTTTTCCAAGACCACACACTTCCCGTGCAGAAGCAACACTGCACACCCTTGACTGTAAGTGGGCCCCAACCTTTTATCTCCAGAGAACCCAGGATCTCTGTAAATCCTCACAATTGTTTGTTGCCTTTTGACCCCAATCACTTGGCCTTCCTCTGTCAAAACGCACACTCTCCAGATGGATAGCGGATTGTATCTCCTTTGCTTACAACCGGTCAGACCTCTCCCTCACAGGACACGTCACTGCTCACAATGTCCAAGCCATGGAGACCTCCGTAGCCAACCTATGTTCCATAGCCATTGATGAAATCTGTCAGGCAGCAACCTGGTCCTCTATCCATACCTTTGCCGCTCACTATTGCTTGGACAAGGACTCCTGCCAGGGTGCTGCCTTTGGTTAGGTGATTCTCTAAAATCTATTTGACACATAGCCACAATCCCACAATCCTACCCCCCCCCCCCCCCCGCCCAAACTTCTTGTTACCAGATCACCATGGTGGGGCTGTCAATGAATCTGTGAACTTTGTCCAAATTCTGGCCTGGTTTCTAAGTCTCTTGTGATCTGGCAGATGGGGAGTCCCATATGTGAAGATTACATTCTTGTTTGTTCCAGGAGATAGTGTAGTTATTCACCTGTAACAGGTGATCTCTGGGAACAGCAGGAATTTAGTCTTCATAACCCACCTTCCTCCCCTTGGAGTTGTAGAGTTGTTTTCACTCTTTATCTCGGCTACAAACTCAACTGAGGAAAGGGAGTTGGAAGAGCGGGAAGGCAGCTGCACAGTTGCAGTGGAGTGCTCCTAAAAGCTCTCCTATTGGATGCTGGGGAGCATTCCTGCATGGGCTCTGTTGGTACTGACAGTACCCATATGTGAAGACCAAATTCCTGCAGTTCCTGGAGATCACCTGTTACAGGTGAGCAACTATGCTTTCATGTTCTTTGTCACTACTATGGAATGGATTACCAAAAATTTACCATTCTATGGATAATCTGTTAGGTTTTCGGAAGACGATAAAAGCATATCTTTTTCCTGAGATATGATGGACATTGTAAGATCTTGTAAATTAATGTCCTTTACTATCATTTTTATGAAGAGTAGATATTTGTGTTATGATGAGGTATTAGTCTGTGTTATGTTACTTTTTATTATTATGTATGTAATTTGTGGGCTGCCCTGAGCAATTTGAAAGGATGGGATACATGAATGAATGAGCATCACCAAAACCGAGCTGCTGCCTTTTTCCCCCTAAACCCACCTCCCCCTTTCCTCCTTTCTCTGTGAATAATGCATTCAATTTACACACTGCCAAGATCTAGTCTTGTGTATTTTCTCTCTCTGTCATGTTCTCTGTGCTTGTTTGTATGCTTGTCTCTGACTCCTACTTTCCTGTCTAATTGATGTAATTTCTTTTCGGTGCCTATGGCCCATTTCGATGATGTTTGAATTTTGTAAACCGCCTTGCTGTTTGAAAGGCGGTATATCAAGTATAATAAAGCATAAAGCAAAACATCAGTGGGTGTTGGAGGTGGTTCGCAAAAGTTATTCTCTCGAGTTTGCCCATCCAGTGGTTGACTCTTTTGTCATGTCGCCATGCAGGGGGCGAGAGAGGATGATTGCGGTATGGAAACTCTGGCTCGTCTTTTGCAGCTGGGAGCAGTGGTTCCGGTTCCGCGAGAGCACTACAGTATCGGTCGATACTCAATTTCTTTTGTGGTGCCAAAGAAAGAGGGGGCCTTCCACCCGATTCTGGATCTCAAGGGGGTATACCGCTGTTTGCGGGTACCTCATTTCCGAAAGGAGACCTTACGTTCGGTTATAGTGGCGGTTCATCAAGTGGAGTTCTTGACGTCTCTCGATCTCACCGAAGCATATTTACACATTGCGATCAGGCCAGATCATCAGAGGTTTCTAAGATTTGTGCTACCGTGGGGGCATTTTCAGTTTCAGGCGTTGCCCTTCGGTCTAGCAACGGCTCTGCACACCTTCACCAAGGTTATGGTGGTGGTGGCGGCAGCTGTTCGGAAGGAGGGAGTATTAGTTCATTCCTATCTCGACGACTGGTTGAGTCGGGCAAAGTCCAGGGCCGAGAGTGTGCGAGTGACAGACAAGAATGGTAGAGCTCCTGCAGAGTCTCAGTTGGGTTGTCAATACGGCCAGGAGCCGATTGGTTCCAACGCAAGTTCTAGAGTATTTGGGAGTTCGCTTCGACACTCATGTGGGATCAGTTTTCCTGCCAGATCTCCGAGCCCAGGGCCTGCAACTTCTGGTGCGCGATTTTTTGAGGACTCCTGCACCATCGGCCTGGCACTATCTCCGCGTGTTAGGGACAATGGCGTGGGCCAGAGCTCACATGCACCCCTTACAGAGGTTGCTGCTCTGTCGATAGTCTCACCAGAACAACTCTGTCCAAGCACCTCCCCTGTCCATTGTGGGTCAGGAAGTCTCTTCAATGGTGGCTTTGTCCACAGAATCTCGTGGCGGGCATGCCTCTCAAGCAACTGCAGTGGATGCCAGTGTTAACGGATGCCAGTCTCACAGAATGGGGGAGCTCATTGTGGAGAGCTCTTCGCGCAAGGCTGCTGGATAGAGCAGGAAGCCAAATGGCCCATCAATTGGCTGGAGTTGCGAGCAGTAGCTCTAGCGCTTCGGGCCTTCAAATCCACCTTACGGGGTCAAGCGGTTTGAGTGCTCTCGGACAATGCCGCAATGGTTGCGTACCTCAGTCATCAAGGGGGCACGGGAAGCATGGCTCTGGAAATGGAGGCGGAAAGTCTCTTCAATTGGGTAGAGCCTCAACTTCAGGCTCTGCCAGCGGTGCACATTGCGGGAACGGACAATGTGACGGTGGATTTTCTCAGCTGGGTTTGAGTGGATCCCGGAGAGTGGGAGCGTCATCCGGAGGTGTTTGCTCAGATTGCCCTCAAGTGGGGATCTCATGGCGACCTTTCGGTTGGCTAAAGCCAGTCGCTTTTACAGCAGACAACGAGAACGAATGTCTGAAGGTCTAGATGCCTTACTCCAACAATGGCTCACTCACAGTCTCCTCTACGTTTTCCCCCCTTGGGCGCTCATAGGATGAGTGGTGCAGCACATCGAGGCTCATCGGGGAAGAGTGCTTCTAGTAGCTCCAGATTGGCCTCGTCGTCCGTGGTATGCTGATCTGGTACGTCTGCTCAATGGGGAACCGTGGCGGATGCTGCTAAGGGAGGATCAGCTGCTTCAGTGTCCTCTACGAATGCCTCAGGTACATCAGTTCTCACTTACGGCTTGGACATTGAAAGGGCTCGGTTGAGGAAGAAGGGTTATTGACATCTTGCTTCTGGCCAGAAAGAGGTCCACTTCCTTAGTATGTGTGCGCGTCTGGCATGTTTTTGAGGACTGGTGTGCTCAACGTCCGTTTTGTCCGGCCTCAGTATCTGTACCGACAGTGTTGAGTTTCTTGCAAGACGGGTTCGATAAGGGATTGGCTGCCAGTTTAAGGGTGCAATTGGCAGCTATTTCTTGTTATCGAGGAAAGGTGCGAGGAGTTCCTTTGGGGGTCCATGACGATGTTGTCCATTTCTTGAGCGGTATCGCATCTATGTCCTTCGCGCAGGGTGGTTTCTCCTCCGTGGGATCTCAACCTGGTTTTAGGAGCCTTGACAAGGGAGTCTTTTGAGCCTTTGCACATGGCTTCCCTAAAGGATTTGACTTTGAAGACAGTATTTTTGGTAGCCATTTGCTCTGCACGTCGAATCTCGGAGTTGCAGGCTTTGTCCTGTCGGGAACCGTTTCTGACTTTTTCTAGGGAAAAAGTGGTGTTGCGTCCCATACCGTCTTTCCTACCAAAGGTAGTTTCGCCATTTTATGTGAATCAGTCGGTCTCTTTGCCCGTTTTTGGGTGTTTCGGGGGAGACCGCATCGGACCATAGTTTGCGTTTGTTAGACATCAAGTATCGCTGAAGTACCCTCTTAAAGGTCTCTGAGTTCTTCCGTGAGTCTGACCATTTGTTCGTTCTCTTTGGTGGGCTGTGTAAAGGTGAAGCGGTGGCCAAAGCTTCAATTTCCAGATGGGTTTGTGAAGCAATAGAGTCAGTTTATATCTTGCAAGGTCGTCGGGTGCCCTTGGGGCTGTGGGCTCATTCTAGTAGAGCACAAGCGGCTTCGTGGGTGGAGCATAGCTTAGTTCCGCCGGTTGAGATTTGCAGAACAGCCACTTGGTCTTCCTTGCATACTTTTAGTAAACATTACCGCCTGGTTGTTCAAGTGGCGAGAGATGCCTGTTTTGGGTCGGCAGTTTTGCAGTCCAGGTGGACAGGTCCCTCCTAATAGTTTACTGCTCTGTTACCAGTGAGCCTAACGTCAATACTGGGCAAAATGGTAGAAACCATTATAAAGAATAAAACATCAATCTACTGGACATGTAGAGGTAGTCATTTTTTTAATGGAAGAAAGCCAATATGGATTTAGACAAGGAAGATCTTGTCTTACTAATTTGGTGGGGGTTTTTTAAGGTGTGAATAAACAGGTAGATAAAGGTGAGCCGATGAGAGACTCTTGGAGAAATTAAGAAGTCACAGGATAGGAGGCAGTGTACTATTGTGGATCAGGAACTGGTTAAAAGATAGAAAGCATAGTGTAGGGCTAAATGGCCACTTTTCTCAAAAGAAAAATGTGAATAATGGAGTACCCCAGGGATCAGTGTTGGGCCTGCTACTTTTTACCATATTTATAAATGACCCGGAAATGGAAATAATGTGTGAGGTGTTCAAATTTGCAAATAATACAAAATTATTCAGTTACTAAAACACAAGAGGGTTGTGTGAAATTGCAAGAAGACCTTGATAAATTGGAAGACTGAATGTCCAAATGGCAGATGAAATTTAATGTGGACATGGTAAAATTATGCACCTAGGAAAGAACAACCAAAACTACAGTTACGCAATGCAAGGTTCTACATTAGGAACTGCCACCCAGAAAAGGGATTTAGGTGTTGTCATGGATAATACTTTGAAACTCTCAGCCCACTGTTTAGTGGCAACCAAGAAAGCAGATAGAATGCTAGTAATCATAAGGAAAGGAATGGAGAATAAACCAAAGATATTATAATGCCTCTGTGTCATTCCATGGTGCAACTGCACCTTGAGTATTGTGTGAAATTCTGGTTGCTATATCTTAAAAAGAATATAGCAGAAAAGTACATAGAAGAGACACCAACATGGTAAAGAAGGATACTCCTATGAGGATAGGTTTAAAAGGTGAGCACTCTTCAACTTGGGGGAAAAAAAGACATCTGAGGGGAGATATGATGGTCTATAAATTAATGAATGGAGTAGAACGGGTAAACATAGATCGATTTGTTTACTCCATCAAAAAGTAGAAATACTAGATGACATGGAATGAAACTACAATGTAACCTATTTAAGACTAATAAGGATATTTTTTCACTCAAAACGTAATCAAACTCTGAAATTCATAAAATGTAAAAGCTGTTAGTGTTGCTGGGTTTAAAAAAGGTTTGAACAAGTTCCAGAAGGAATGGTCCATAAACCATTATTAAAGAGGACCCGGGAAATCCACTGTTTACCCTAGGACAAGCATTGTGGAATCGCATGTACCTTTTTGGGAACCTACCATATACTTGTGACCTGGATTGTTCACTGTTGGAACAGGATACTGGGCTGGATGGACCTTGGTCGGACCCAGTATGACATTTATGTTATGTTTATTTCTCCATGGAGAAACAGGATAAGTGCTCACATCTGGCTGATGTCACTGACAGAGCCTTGCAAGGGAAACCTCTTTCAGCTTCTGAATACAGTTCTTTTTTTTTTGAGTGGCTCCATTGTGGTGGTGCACCTATTCCTGCCTGCCACCACCAATCTTCATCTTCTTTCATCTTTGGAGCCCCACCGTCGCACTGTGCTGCGGTTTGCGATTTTCCTTTCTAATATCCTTTTTCTCCTGCAATTTGAGAGGTTTTGCTGTTTTTCTATCTGTGCTATTGCCACATTTATTATCCATTTAGTCTACTTTTAGTCAAGTTCTTTGACCATTTGAAAGTCTCCCTTATTTTTTTTTTACTTTCTGTTCAAGGGATGCAGAAATTCACTACTGTCATCCCTTCCCGAATGTAATCAAGGATGTGATCTGGTCAGAGTGGGACACTCTCGACATCCCACCTAAGGGGTTAAGGGTGTGTGAGAACTACACTATCCCAGAGGAGAAGTGAGTTGAGTGGTTTTGTAATTCCAAGGTGGATGCACAGTCCACAGCGGTTACCAGATAAAACGCCATCCTTGTGGATGGTGTCCTAACAACGGTGTCACAGCATTGGATTTGACTCCGGCACTAGGCAGCAGACACATCTTCCAAAGCTCGGTTGGACCAACTGGCTTTTAAGAGGAAGCTTCTTTTTGGAGCCGATTTGGAGAACCTAGTGAAGGACCTGGGCATGATGCAATTTTTCCCCCTTCCAGAAGACAGGCCCAGGGGGCCTGTGTAGTGGGCTGGTGCCCCTTTCTCATCAGCCTCCGCCTGTCACAGAGGGTGTGCTGGCAGGATCTTCCTGGGTCTCGGGACTTTTGTCATTACCGACCTGGAAAACCTTTCTTCCCCTCTGGCTCCGGGTTCATTCTCAGTTCTTTTGTGGAGCATATGGGCCCAGTGACTCTGTCCCCTCCAGAGGACCCCCCTCTTGGGCTGTGCAATGAAGGTTCGGGGGCTCATTTTGTGGTTCCCTCTGGTTGGAGTCGGGCTTCGCCTTTTTCTTTCAGTAATGGGCCTGGGATACCAAGGATCACTGAATGCTAGACACTATTCAGTTTGGCTGTATCCTGAAATGCAAAGAGCTGATTCAGGATGCCTTTGTCATCTCCCCTTGTGGATCTGTGATCAAGTACTGCTGTATGAACTATCTTGAATAAGTTGCTGCGCTGAAGGGCAGTGGTGTTCGTCCCCCTGGACAAGCGATGCAAGGACAGATACTCCATCTATTATGTGGTGCCCAAAAGGGACGGTTCCTTCTGGCTCATTCTGTATCTCAAAGGGGTCAGTGAGCACTTGCACATCCTGCGTTTCTGGATGAAAACCTTGCACTTTGATTCAATCAGTGCTCCGAGGGGTGTTCTTGGCTTCTCTGGATCTGGCCAAGGCATATTTTCATATCCTTATCTGGGTGGATCAACAAAAGTATCTTTAGTTTTGCTATGCTTGACTCTCACTATCAGTTAGCCACTCTCCCTTTTGGGCTATCCACTGCCCCGAGGACGTTCTCCAAAATCATGGTGGTGGCGGTTGCCGTGCCGAGGGATCCATGTGCATTCATATCTGGACCACTGGCTCATCTGGGCCCATTCTCTTTCAGAAGCGTCTCTGGGTGGTGTCGACACTCAAGTGGGCAGAATTTTCCTGCTGGAGGAGAATGTCAAAAAGACTGTTGGATTGCTTGGAACTGTTCTGTGCTTAGCAGCCTCCTGGAGTCTGGGATTATTTTCAGTCCTCGGATAGAGATGGTGCTGTGGGCGCATGCTCACATGCGACCACTACAGTGGCCCTTGCTAACTCTATGGTCTTCGAAATCTCAGGAGTTTAAGCTCAGACTCCTGCTCCTATTGATGGTGCAGTCCAGCCTGTGGTGGTGGTGGCAGCAGCCCTGTCATTTGAGGTAAGGCGTGCTGCTGGACAATTTCTCCTGGATCCTCCTGATGACAAATGCCAGCCTCTCAGGCTAAGGAGCTCATTGCCAAGACTGTATGGCCCAGGGCCATTGGAATCGCAGGGAAGCAGTGTGGTCCATCAACCGTCTCTAGTCAAGGGCCGTCTCGAGTCAAGGGTTGGCTGTTCTGTGTTTCCAGCCCCTGGTCAAGGGCCGGACAGTTTGAGTGTTTTCAAACACCACCACGTGATGGCTTATGTCAATTGTCAAGGCAGCATGAGGAGTGCCGGAGGAGCTCTGGAGATAGCTCTGCTGTTTGCCAGGGTGAACAATGTGAAAGTGGACTTCCTTAGCCATCACTCTTTGGATCCTGGAGAGTGGTAGTTGAGTCAGGAGGTGTTTCAGTTGAATCTGCGCCACTGGGGTAGCCCAAAATGGATCTGATGGTGACCCACTCCAATGCCAAACTTTGCCGCTTCTTCAATCACCGCACAGAGACAGGGTCTGAGAACATCTACTCCCTGGCCCAGCCTGTATGCTCCTGGTGGGGCATGTGATTCGGCCTATAGATCACCACCCGAGCAGGATTATCCTGGTAATGCCAGATTGGCCAAGGAGAGTATGGTTCGGAGACCTGGTGTAGCTTCTGCAGCTGCCTCCTCTTCAGTTGCTTCTGTTTTCTTGGGGCCTATTGTAGCAGGGACCGATTTGTCCTGGAGGACCTGGTTCACTTCTCGTTACAGTTTGATTCTTGATAGCAGATGGCTAGTGCATAAGGGTTGTTCTCTGGTGGTGGTCTCTATTCTGCTCAGAGCCTGGAAGAGGTCTACCAAGCTAACATACGTACGAGTCTGTTGCCTCTTTGAGCAATGATGCAGCGCTCAGCATTTGGCTCCTGAGGTGGCCAGGGTCAGTCTCTTTTGACCTTTCTGCAGGATGGCCTGGAGAAAGACCTTTCCTTTAGCTTCTTCAAGGTTCAGGTGGCAGCTTTGGCCTGTTTCCATGGTCCTGTGGCTGGAAAGTCTATTCTTGCACCCAGATATCTCGTGCATTCTCCAGGGGGTTTGGGGTCTGCATCCTCCCCTCTGGTCTGTGTTCCCTTCCTGGGATCTGTGTCTGGTGCTCAGGACCCCCTGGTGTTGGCACCTTTTGAGCCATTGAAACATGCTACTTTGAAGGATTTGACACTCAAGACTATGGTCTTGGTCTTGATTTGTTCCGCAAGGGGGATTTACGAACTGCACACTTTGCCATGCCAAGATCCTTATCTGTGTTTTTCAGAGGCGGCCATTTCCATTCGGTCTGTGCCTTCCTTCTTACCTAAGGTAATTTCTCCCTTTTATGTGAACCAGGCAGTCTATCTGCCCTCCTTCTCTAAGGATCAGTTTCGGGAGAGAGATAAGGACCTTTGCCTTGTATATGTCCAGAGGGTGCCTCTCCGGTACTTGGAGGTTAGAAATTCTTTTTGTAAGTCCGAACATCTATTTGAGCTGTTTGCTGGCCTGCGCAAGGGTGATGCGGTGGCTGAGTTGACTTTGGGGCGCTGGATTAAAGAGGCCATTGCCTTGATGTATCTGTTATGGATTCAGCCATTTCCAGAGGATTTGCATGTTGATTCTATCAAAGCACAAGCATCCTTGTGGACGAAGCTTGGTAGCCCCTACAGACATTTGTTTGGCAGCAGCGTGGGCATCACTTTACACTTTTGTCAAGCATTACCACTTGGATGTCCACGCACAGGAGGACATGGTCTTTGGCTCAAGGATTTTGCGAGCTGCTTTTGTCTTCCCACCCAGTGGGGTTCTAGCTTTGGTACGTCCCACTTTTTTGGACTGGTCTAGCAGGACAATATAGATGGTGACATTTTACTTACCAGTTAATGTCCTTTCTTTTAGTCCTGCTAGACCAGTCTAGGGCCTGCCCTTGAAACTGTATTTGCTCTGTCTTCTGTGCAGTACCCTTGGATCCGCTATGAATTTTATATTTGGGTCTGCAGGTTCATCTTCTACTAACAGCCTTCTATTGTTTTCCTGTACATAGTTCTCGACTATTGTTTACTCATTGTTGCCCTCTGTTGAGGTTGTGTGAGGCTTGCCATGTTTCTCCCATATGCTTTTGGATGAATACTGAAGAGACCTCTAGTGGCTGAGGCGAATAGAGGCATAGAAGTGATGTTGAAACCTGGGCTTTTCATTGGTTCTTTGTCTTCACCAATCTACTGGTAGGGGAACACAACCCGCTTGTCTGGACTGGTCTAGAAGGACTCAAGAAAAGGACATTAACTGCTAAGTAAAATGTCACCTTATCTTATTTCCCCTTGGCACGAGGCACTCAGCAAGGCTACCTCTCATCGCTTTTTTTATTCAGCTTAGCAAATAGAGCCTCTGTTTTGTGTTATCAGGCATGCTGTGGCCATAGGAGAGTCACCTTCCCAAGTACAGTATTTAAAGTGTTGGCATATGATAATGACTTGCTGAGATATATATGTCTAACTCCGACCTCCTTGTAAGAGGTTTTTTTTCAGCTTTATCGATAGATTGACCAAATTGTTAGTTAAGTAATCATTCCCTACAGAACACCAACAAAATTATGAAAAAGGTCTGTGAATAAACAATTCATAAAAATAATTATTTGCTGGACGCCCTGTCATGAGGAAACCACCTCCATTAACATACAAGTCCGTTTTAATCTTAAATACTAAAAAACATTTGTTAAAAAAATTATTTACAAATAGTGTGAAAGAAATCCTTTTGTGAATTGTAGAACAGTCTTTTGTGCAAAAACAGCCAAAAATAATAGGGAGCCCATATTAACTCCCTTCATGGTACTTAGCTGAAGCTGTAGTTATAGTCATCAAACACGAGTTCCATTCATCCAGGTTTACAGATATGAAAATTGCTGCAATACTTTATTTCGAACCACTTAACTTCTATACAGTTCTGCGTCAGGATCAGCAGTCTACTCCACAATTCCTGGACTCTTTAACTCACTCTGACAGAACATGCAAGGCAAAAGATTATGCTCAGATTTGGCACACGTTTCACACTACTTAAACCTCTATTTTCTAAAGTATGCTTGCACTTGACTTGATAAAATAAGCACAACTGGCATGTGTAAAAACGTGGATTAACTTAGGAACCCTTTATAAAATTACCCTCTGTTTGAAATTTCTTCAGTCCATGCATGTGTCCTCCCAAGTCAGTAAACTCCTCTGGAGCTTAAATCCCAATACTCTGCAGGCTCTAGTGAAAGCGGAATCTGACTGGGATGGTCCCTCATACAGGAGGCCATGGTCCCTTTTTTTGGCATAATCTGGTACTGGGCACTCCTTGCATCTTCATCAGTCCTTGTGCTTTGGCGAACAGGGAACAAGTACATTCGTAGCAAAAAACCTGTGAGAGTCAATTGGTCCATTAGATGATAGAGGGGTTAAAGGGGCACTAAGAGGCGACAAGGCGATAGTGGAGAAACTGAATGAATTCTTTGCTTCGGTCTTTACTGAGGAAGATGAAGGGATGTTACTCATGACTGAAGTGGTATTTAAAGGTGCGGAAGAATTGAAGGAAATATCGATACATCGGGAAGATGTATTACAACTATTAGATAAAGTGGAGAGTAGCAAATCACCTGGGCCGGATGGTATACATCCAAGGGTGTTGAAAGAACTGAAATATGAGATTGCAGACCTGCTATTAGTAATCTGTGAATTTTCATTAAAATCATCTGTAATACCTGAAGATTGGAGGATCACCAATGTAACGCCAATTTTTAAAAAGGGTTCCAGGGGTAATCCTGGAAACTACAGACCGGTGAGCCTGATGTCAGTACCGGGAAAAATGGTAGAAACCATCATAAAGAATAAAATTACTCAGCATGTAGATAGTCATGGCCTAATGGGAGACAGCCAACATGGCTTTAGACAAGGAAGATCTTGTCTTACTAATCTGTTATGTTTTTTTGAAGGTGTGAATAAACAGGTGGACAAAGGTGAGTCGGTTGATATAGTGTATCTGGACTTTCAGAAAGCCTTTGACAAGGTCCCTCATCTAGAGACTTTGGCAAAACTAAAGAATCATGGGATAGGAGGCAGTGTACTTTTGTGGATCAGGAACTGGTTAAAAGCTAGAAAGCAGAGGGTAGGGCTAAATGGCCAGTTTTTCCAATGGAGAAAGGTGAATAGTGGTGTACCCCAGGGATCTGTGCTGGGTCCGCTGCTTTTTGACATATTCATAAATGACCTGGAAAGGGGAATAACGAGTGAGGTTATCAAATTTGCAGATGACACAAAACTATTTAAAGTTGTTAAAACCCAAGAGGATTGTGGAAAATTGCAAGAGGATCTTGATAAATTGGAAGACTGGGCATCAAAATGGCAGATGAAATTTAATGTGGACAAGTGCAAAGTTATGCACCTAGGGAAGAACAACCCAAACTATGGTTACACGATGCAAGGTTCCACATTAGGAACCACCACCCAGGAAAAAGATTTAGGCGTCATTGTGGATAACATCTTAAAACCCTCGGCCCAGTGTGCAGCGGCGGCCAAGAGAGCAAATAGAATGCTAGGTATCATAAGGAAAGGAATGGAAAATAAAACAAAAGATATTATAATGCCTCTATATCGTTTCATGGTGAGACCGCACCTTGAATATTGTGTGCAATTCTGGTCGCCGTATCTTAAAAAGGATATAGCGTTACTAGAAAAGGTTCAGAGAAGAGCCACCAAAATGGTAAAGGGGATGGAAGGATACTCCTATGAAGAAAGGCTAAAAAGGTTAGGGCTCTTTAACCTGGAAAAGAGACGGCTGAGGGGAGATATGATAAAAGTCTATAAATTACTGAACGGAGTTGAATGGGTAAACGTAGGTCGATTATTTACGTTATCAGAATATAGAAAGACTAGGGGACATTCAATAAAGCTACAGGGTAACCTATTTAAGACTAATAAAAGAAAATATTTTTTTCATTCAACGTGTAATCAAACTCTGGAATTTGTTACCAGAGGATGTAGTAAAGGCTGTTAGTGTAGCTGTGTTTAAAAAAGGTTTGGACAAATCTCCAGGAACAAGCAGGAATGTAGTCTTCACATATGGGTACCGTTGGCACTGACGGAGCCTGCGCGGAAACGCTCCCCAGCGTCCCAAAAGGAGAGCTTTTGGGAGCATCCCACCACGCATGCGTGCTGCCTTCCTGCCCAACTACCTATCTCACTTCAGTTCTTCGTTTTCCGTGGAGCCGACAGGATGTGTCCCCAGGAACTGCAGAAAATTGTCTTATTTTTATATTTTTTGTGGTTGCGTCTGCCTTCCGTCGACGCCTACCGGTACCACCAGTGCTTTTCTTTCTTTTCTTCTAAAATATTTCAATTTTTAGTGCTTTTCTCTGATTTTTTCCCTGCTCTGGTGCTTGGTGCCATTTTGGGCATTAGGCCCTCCTTTCCCTTACCATGGAAAAACCAGCCACTGGTTTTAAAAAAAAAATGTTCAAAATGTGGCGGTGAAGGAACCAACCAGGCAGGTACATAAAGACTGGTGACAATTCAATTCTGGTGGAGAATCTTTTTATAGGGCCCTAATGCGTTTTGGCTAAAAAGCCTTCTTCAGGGGGTCTTTAAAAGAGAACACACCTTATTTCTGTCACGTGGTACACTAAAAAAACACACGATGCGCGCTACGCTGTTTGCTTGTTCAAAGAGAAAGTTGACTAAAAAGTCTTCAGAATCGAGTGAATCAACTCGATGTCCTTTTTGCTTCAGACACGATGTCTGTAGCATCGATGTCTTCCAGGGCTTCTACGTCTTCCCAGGGATCTCAGGTAACTAAACACAAGTCTTCTAAGACTAGCTGGTCCTCGAAGGGTAAATCTCCCTCTAAACATCGAGATGCCATTGGCGTTGCCCTCGAGGATACTTCACCGGCAAAACAGCCCTGGTGGGAGTCTTCGGGCTCCAAAGCTTTATCGGGGCTCCAGGATCTTACCGAGGCCTCGGCTTCGGCCTCGATGGAACTACTGGTACCAAGCTCGGGGGTTGTGGCCGCTACCACCGGTACCAACACCCCGGCATCGGCAGTGGATAAGACTCCTCGCTGTCGAACGCAGTCTAGCGATTCTTTTGGCTACTTCGATACCGCTAAGGTCACTGCAGACTGTTCTGCAGCCACCGGTACCGGTGCCAGTGCCCTCAACACCTGCTTCAACAGGCATGCTTCCCCCGATGCTGAGTTTGGAATCTCTCTCCAGCATGGGGGATCAGGTACCGACATCGAGCGGACCGACGCCATCTGCTTCGGGAGAACCCGGTGCTTCCTCCTTTTGAGTCTTCCGATTCCGATGACTCGGATGATTCCACTGGTACCAGAGCTGAACTTTTACAAGATTCAACTCCTTCTCCTCAACACAGAATGTCCCCTCCTGAGGATATGTCTTTTCATGATTTTGTACGTGATATGGCAAAGGGTCTTGCCATTACAGTAGTACCAGAAAAGGAGCCTAGAGCAGAAGAATTACAAATTCTTCAATATCCTTTGGCTCCGAAGGAGGCAGTTATGCTTCCTATACACCAGATCTTACATGATCTAATGTTAAGAATGTGGGAAGCTCCTTTAACAGTATCTCCACATTCTAGACGTCTTGACACTATGTATCGAGTACCACCTTGCCCAGGGTTTCAGAAGACTCAATTACCACATCATTCTATGGTGGTAGAGTCTGCCATGAGGCGGATTAAGAGTGCTAAATGACAATCTTCCAATCCACCAGGTCGTGAGTCTAAAACACTGGATGCCTTTGGTCGTCGATGTTTTCAGTCCTCCATGCTATCAGCAAGAATCAGTTCCTATATATTATACATGGGAATGTTTCTTGAGCAGGTTACAAAAGACTTGGAGCTTTTGTTCTCCAGGACCAAGCAGGAAGTCAATACTCACATATGGGTGTCATCGGTGCCAATGAAGCCCCAGCGGAGCATTTTCCCAGCTTTCCATCAAAGCCTTCGGGAATGCTTGTACGCATGCGCGGTTCCCTTCCCGCCTAAAGGTGCCATCTTACCTCAGTCTCTTTTTTTTCCGGAAGCCCATCAGACGTGTGTCCTGTTCTCCCGGATAAGTGATTTTTTCTTCGGCGATTTTTCGCTATTTTTCTCCGGTTCGACGCCGGTTTCCCTCCCGCCGGGTTCGGTACACTGGTATCGAGCCCGTTTATTTCTTTTTCAGTTTTTGCCCTTCGTGGCTGGCGTTCGCGCCCTTTTTTCATTTTTTCCCTGGAAAAGCCGGTCTCTTGACCTCGCAGGGGCTCTTTTTTCCCCGATGGCTTCCAGTGGTTTCAAAAAGTGTGATCCGGTGTAAGAAACTTATGTCTCTCACCGACACACACGACTGCTGCCTTCGGTGCCTCGGCCCTGACCACGACCCCAAGTCGTGTGTGCCATGTGGGAAGATGTCTTACAAGGCGCTCAAAAGTCGACAGCATCAGAAGGAAAGGTTTTTCTCGGACTCTGCCTCCGGCCGAGCCCGGACCTCGTCTGAGGCTTCGACATCTAGGGATTCCGATCCCGAGCGCCGTCG
This sequence comes from Ichthyophis bannanicus, assembly GCA_033557465.1. Lineage (NCBI taxonomy): Eukaryota > Metazoa > Chordata > Amphibia > Gymnophiona > Ichthyophiidae > Ichthyophis > Ichthyophis bannanicus. The sequence continues at coordinate 618,968,287 of CM066036.1, forward strand.
AAGCTCCTCGGACAGGGGGTCCCCCGACTGGGAACGCAAGAGGAAGAAGCGGCTCGCGAGGGAGGCGTCGAAGGAGGTCCCTGGACCCTCGAGGGCCAGGTCTAAGACCCCCGACCGCCGTCCCGGGCCCGTGGACCAAGAGAAGCCTGCCTAAGTTCCTCGCGTGGAGCCGGAGTCTGCTGGACACGTAAGCCCTGTAGTCCTCGTAGACTCTCCTCCCAGAGAGCCGACGTCGGGCCCGGCGCCGCCAGGGCCCGAGTCTGACTGCTGCGTCTCCCGAGCTGAGTCTCAGGATGATAGCCTTGGAGTGCAGATTGTCTGCTTTCATGGAGCAGCAGCAGGCACTGATGGCCAGCCTGTCTGGCGCATCTGCCCCGACCACCGGGACGTCAGCTTCGAAGTCAACCCCGGAGACCGAGCCGATACTCGACCCTCGTGGCTCGAAGTCGTCCTCGGTCGAGGTCTCCCTCGACCTCCCGTTCGGGACCGAGGGTGTCGACGCCGGTGCCCCCAGTGTCAGGGCGTGTGTTTCGGGGCCCCGCGGGGTTGGACCCTGACTCCTCCTCGGATGAGTCTGCCTGGGAGACGGAGGACGAGGAGTCTCCCGATACTTTTAAGACTCTGTGCATCCCGTCGGACTCTAGCAGTCTGAGCCCCGGAGTAGATCCCATCCGGAGGACACTAGGTTCTCGGAGTTTGTCCTGGATATGTCCGCTGCCTTGGCTATCCCTGCCGATCCCGAGGAAAAGCCTCGAGCCGAGGAGCTCGATGCTCTACAGTACGACTCTCCTCCGAAGGAGGCCTTTACTGTCCCGGTTCATCCGATGCTGGAATGGCTCCTCTTCCGGATGTGGGATGCACTGGCCTCTGCGCCGGTTCTGAGCAAGCGAGTCGATTCCATATATCGACTCCGCAAAAGCCCTGGTTTCCAGAAAGCACAGCTACCACACCATTCCATGGTTGTGGAATCGGCCATGCATCGTCTGAAGAGTCAGAAGATGCACTCCGCGGTGCCCCCCGTCAGGGAGGCCCGCAACCTCGATGGCGTCGGTAGAAAGTGCTTCCAGGGGTCTATGCTTGCTTGCCGTGTCCAGTCTTACCAGCTGTACATGGGCATGTACTTGCGAGACCTGGCCAAGGAGTTGGCCGGATTCTCTGCTGGTCTCTCCGGGGAACCCTTGCAGAGATTTAAGTCCTTGTCCTCGGGGATTTGGGAATGCTCAAAGTTCATTTTCCACGCCACCTACGATGGCTTCGAGGCTTCGGCCCGAGTTGCGGCTGCCGGCATCGCGGCTCGACGCCAGGCGTGGCTGCAGTCATCGGACCTCGAGCCATGGGTTCAGGACAAGTTGGTCGATGTCCCCTGCCAAAGTGAGAACCTTTTTGGCAAACCCGTGACCGAGAAGGCCGCTCAGCTCGAGACCGAGCACCTTACCCGGACAAGGCTGTCGAGGAAGACCTCTGCCCCTTCACATAAAAAGAAGGGCTCGGGTAAAAAGTCCTTCTACCCGAGGAAGGGCACTGCCTACAAACAGTACCCTCAGTATCAGGCTGCCCAAGCTGCTCCCCAGGGTCAGCAAGCCAAGGGCCAGGGTAATGGGCCCCGTAGGCAGAGGACCCCCAAGCCTCAGGCCCCTGCCACCACTCAACAGGGTGGGGGTTTTTGACTCCTTGAGCGTAGCCTCTCCTCCACTGCTCTCCCAACCCTGCACAGGAGGTCGCCTCGGCCTCTTTGCCCACCAGTGGCCTCTTATCACCGGGGACAGTTGGGTGCTGGAGATAGTCCACAAGGGCTATGCCCTCCATTTTCACCAACTGCCTCCACCATATTTTCCAGGGGAGCCTCCAAGGCCTCCCCTGCACACAGACCTTCTTCTACAAGAGCTTCATGGTCTGTTGGTGGACGGGGCGGTGGAGCCTGTGCCTCCCCACTTGCGAGGTCACAGATTCTACTCCAGGTATTTCCTGGTACCCAAAAGAACCGGTGGCCTTCGATCCATTCTGGACCTCAGGAACCTCAACAAGTTCCTAGAGAAAGAAAAGTTCAGGATGCTTACTCTTGGAACACTTCTGCCCTACCTCCAGCAGGGAGATTGGCTATGCTCTTTAGATCTAAAGGATGCGTACACTCACATCCTCATTCATCCAGACCACAGAAAGTACCTCGGGTTCATTGTGGGAGGAAACCATTATCAGTACAGAGTACTACCTTTTGGCCTGACCTCCGCTCCCAGAGTCTTTACCAAGTGCCTGGCAGTTGTGGCGGCCTACCTGAGAAATCAAGGCATCTTTGTCTTTCCCTATCTGGACGACTGGCTCATCAGCGGTCAAACTTCCCTGGAGGCCAGACAAGCCACCCTCAGAACCATTGCTCTGCTTCAAAATGTGGGCTTTGTCATAAACTTCGCAAAGTTCACTTTGCTCCTCTCCCAGAACTTGGAGTTCATAGGGGCAAGGTTAGATTCTCAACTGGCAAAGGCATTCTTGCCAAAAGACAGGGCCTAAAGACTGATGGACGTGGCCAAACAGTTTCTGAACAAGCCCCTGGTCTCCGCCAGACTCTGCTTTAGACTTCTGGGCCACATGGCTTCGACAGTGCATGTGACTCCCAATGCCAGGCTCCATATGAGGCCTGCACAGTGGTGCCTTTGGACTCAGTGGTCTCAGGCCACAGGCCGCCTAAGAGACCGGATAAAGGTGTCCAGACCCCTTTTGGGCTCCCTCAGCTGGTGGCTACTTCCACCCAGTCTGCTGAAGGGGATGCCCTTCCAAATGCCAGAATACTCGGTGGTCCTCACCACCGACGCCTCTCTGCGGGGCTGGGGTGCTCATTGTCTGGACAAGTGCACTCAAGGCCTCTGGTCTCCCTGGGAGGCAGCCCAACAGATCAATCTCCTAGAACTTCGAGCTATCCGCTTAGCTCTCAAGGTTTTTTCTCCGGCCCTGGCTCACCGCTCAGTCTTGATTCAAACAGACAACCAGGTAGCCATGTTTTATGTGAACAAACAGGGCGGGACTGGGTCCAAGCTCCTTTGTCGAGAGACTCAGGACCTCTCTTCCTTTGCCCTGAAGCACAACATGCTTCTCAAGGCGGTGTACCTTCCAGGCCAGGAGAACTGCCTGGCCGACCGGTTGAGCAGAATTCTGCAGCCCCACGAGTGGCAGCTGCATCCCTTGGTGGTTCAGAAGATCTTCCTGAAGTGGGGTCTCCCTTGGATAGATCTGTTTGCCAGTCCGCTGAACAAGCAACTGCCCTAGTTCTGCTCCAGGCAACCGCATCCTTTGAGGATAGCACCAGATACTTTTCTGATGTCCTGGTCTCAGGGCCTCCTGTATGCGTTTCCTCCCACACCCTTGGTGGCCCGAACTCTTTTCAAGACTCTTCAGGACAAGGCCTCGGTCCTGCTGGTAGCTCCCAGGTGGCCGAGGCAGCTTTGGTTTCCACTTCTACTTCAGCTGGCAGTGGATTTCCCACTACCTCTGGGGTTGCAGCCCGACCTTCTCTCACAGGAGCAGGGTTCCCTTCTGCACCCCAATCTCAAAGCTCTCAATTTGATGGCCTGGAGGCTGCAAGGGTAATTTTGGCTCCCTGGGGGCCTGCCTCAGGAAGTTGAGGAGGTTGTCCTAGCCTCTAGGAAACAGTCCACTAGGAAAACCTATGCCCTCAAATGGAAGAGGTTTTCTGTGTGGTGTCAGTTACGTACAGAGGATCCTTTCTCCTGTACTGTGCCAGTAGTGCTTCAGTACTTACTGCACTTATCAAATCAGGGACTTAAGTCCAATTCTGTTCAGGTCCACCTCTCAGCTCTAGCAGCTCACCACTCACTGGTGGAGGGACATTCTCTGTCAGGTCACCCCTTGCTTTTGCTCAAGCCCCCCATCCTCCGTCCTGCTCCCGAGTGGGAGCTGAATGTGGTCTTGCAGCAACTGACTCGCCCACCCTTTGAGCCGATGGCTACTTGCCCTCTATGCTTCCTTTCCTGGAAGACTTTCTTCCTGATAGCCCTCACCTCGGCTAGGCGAGTGAGTGAGCTTCAGGCCCTGGTCTGTGATAGGCCTTACACCAGGATTTATAGGAACAGGGTTGTCATTAGGACTCACCCAAAGTTCCTCCCTAAGGTTGTCTCCTCTTTCCACCTCAACCAGGAGGTGGTTCTTCCCACATTCTTCCCTAGGCCTCATGCTAGCCATGCTGAAGCAGTCCTGCATACCCTGGACTGTAGGAGGGCCTTATCCTTCTACCTTGACCGTACGCAGGGACATAGAAGGGCTACTCAGCTCTTCGTCTCCTTTAACCCAATAAGTTGGGGTTGGCTGTGTCCAAGCGTACCTTGTCCATCTGGGTAGCTGACTGTATCACCTGGGCTTACAAGGCGGCTGACCTTCCTTTGCAGGGTAGGGTCATGGCCCATCGTGTCAGGGCAATGGCTGCCTCAGTGGCTCATCTCCGCTCTGTGCCCTTGGTAGACATCTGCAGGGCTGCAACTTGGTCTTCAAGCCAGACTTTTGCGGCCCATTACTGTCTGGAGAGGGAGTCCCGTAGGGACAGTGCTTTTGGCCAAGCAGTACTCCGGAATCTCTTTGAGGTTTAGACAACTCCTGCCCTCTGTTGGGCTACCGGTGGAGGTTGTGTCCTTGAAAAGCCTTTCTTTGATGCTGTGACTAGAGGGAGTTCTCTTGTTCAGCCTGGGTTCCTGGTAGCCCAGAGCTAGGGAGTCACCCATATGTGAGGACTGACGTCCTGCTTGGTCCTGGAGAAAGAGTAGTTACTCACCTGTAACAGGTGTTCTCCAGGAGCAGCAGGAATCAGTCCTCACAACCCTCCCTCCTCCCCTTGGAGTTGCAGTTGTACATAGTTTGTTTTTACATTTTTGTGTGCTGTTCTTAGCTATGTCATTTGACTGAGATAAGATGGCACCGGTATGCAAGATCTTCCAGAACTATGACATTCAGTATCAACTACATGCCGATGACATGATGTGCTTCACCCCTTTTAACCTTTCCAATCCCAACTTCTCTAAACTATCCGAATGCCTGGCTAGCCTGAAAACCTTTCTTTCCCAACATAAATGCAATGTGTGCCTCTTGATTAATCAATCCAAGACCGAGGTTCTCCAGGTTTTCTCCAATCCCACATACAGCCCTCCAACCACCCTTACTATTAGCGATCTAACACTTTCTGTAAAGAACCAAGTTAAGTATCTTGGTATTATCCTGGATCAGAACCTTTCATTCACTGACCATATAAAGAGAACCACTAATATAATATACGCAAAGCTCCGTACCCTCCGGAACCTTAAACCCCTTCTAAGCCCTAACTCCTTTTGTACGGTCTGTCAAGCCCTCACTATACCTTTTCTTGATTACTGCAACCTTATCTACCTTGGCCTCCCTAAGATTTCTATCCAACCACTCCAACTTGCTCAAAATACTATTGCTCGACTCATAACCAACCACCCTAGACGTTCCCACATCACACCTGTCCTTTATGATCTCCACTGGCTCCCCATCCAATACAGAGTTAAGTTCAAGGTCCTCACCTTGATACATAAAATATTATCCAATGAGTCTGCTCCGTGCCTCTCCCCTCTCCTTCCCTCATCCAATTGTAACAGAACACGCCGTTCTATCACCAAAAACTTACTGGCCATCCCTATAAAAAAGAGACTCTGCAAACAATCTACAAGTAACAGGGCCTTCTTCCTCTATGCCCCATCCCTTTGGAACACCTTCCTCATGAACTTCGGAACTGCTCCTCCCATGCTGAGTTCCGTAAAAAGTTAAAAACCCACCATTTCATTGAACATTTCTCCCTTCCCCCTTAACTTGAACCACTACACCTCCCTCCTACCCCTTCTGCAACACCCATTTACTATTTTTATGGCCCACTGTAAATTCACGTATAAATAATTGTAATTTATTGTGTAAATAGTTGATCTTTGATCGATCACTGTAATTAGTTATGTTCAATTACATATATACTCATTGTTATATTGTTCCATGTAAAAGGTTGAAAAATACTGACTGTTATGTTCTCTGTAAACCGTCTTGACTGGTAGAAAGACGGTTTATGAAACTTGTTAAATAAATAGGCAGGAAGGGAACCGCGCATGCGTGCCAGCATTCCCAAAGGCTTTCATGGAAAGCTGGGGAAATGCTCTGCTGGGGCTTCATCGGTGCCGATGACACCCATATGTGAGGACTGATTCCTGCTGCTCCTGGAGAACACCTGTTACAGGTGAGTAACTACTCTAACCCTTTTCTTCAAGAGGATAAACGGACAGATTATTTGACTGGTCAAACATGCTCAAAATGTCTCTAAGTTTATGAATCGTGCTACCTTTGACTGTTTTGAATGTATTAGCAGAACCTCTGCTCTATCCATAGGAGCACGTTGTATTGCCTGGCTCCAAGCTTCAGCCAATCCTGGACCTCAGAGAACTGAAAAAAATATTTAGTCCAAGAGATGTTCTAGATCTCCCTCGGCACTCTTCTTCCATACCTTCAAGAGCAAGATTGGCTATGTTCTCTAGATTTAAGAGATGCTTACATGCATATCCTTATTCATGCAGATCACAGAAAATTCCTTCGATTCCTAGTCAGGGGAAGACTTTTTCAATACAGGTTCTTTCCTTTCAGGCTGGCCTCTGCTCCAAGGGTCTTCACAAAGTGCATGGCAGTAGTAGCAGCATTTATGAGGACTCTGGGAATTTTTGTTTTCCCTTACTTAGACAATTGGCTCATCCGAGCACCGTCAGCTCTAGAGGCATGTCATGCTCTTTCCCGAGCAATGCACATACTACAGTACTTGGGATGGATCATAAACCTTCCAAAGTCCCAGCTCACCCCATCTCAATCCCTCGAGTTTATAGGGGCTCACTTGGACACACAGCAGTCAAAGGCTTTCCTGCCTGAGCCTCATTGTCTGCACATCATCGAACTAGTATCTCAAGCAGTGCTACAAACCTTCCTCACTGCTCGACAGATGCTTCGACTTCTAGGAAACATGGCATCCACAGTCCATGTGATTCCTTATGCACGCCTTCATATGCGAGCGGCCCAGTGGACCTTAGCTTCCCAAAGGTCCCAGGCCTCAGGATGCCTGTCGGACAAGATCAGAGTTACCACATGCCTGATTGCGTCTCTGCATTGGTGGCAATCTCTGGAAAACCTTACAGTAGGCTCTCCTTTTTAGCAACCCCTACCTCAGGCTGTACTGATGATAGATGCATCCAAGTTGGGTTGGGGAGCCCACTTGGGCGATCTGTCTACCCAGGGTCTCTGGACCCCACAGGAGGCTTCTCTTCAAATAAACCTCCTAGAACTAAGGGCCATTTCCAATGCTATTTGAGTCTTTTGCTTTCATCTTGTAAGCAAAACAGTTCTGGTGCAAAGCGACAATCAAGTGGCCATGTTTTACCTAAACAAACAAGGCGGAACAGGCTCTCTGCAATTATGCAACGAAGCTTTGCAACTGTGGGCCTGTGCCAGAGAGCATCACATTCATGTGTTGGCAGTATACCTTCCAGGCATTCAAAACATTTGGGCGGACAGGCTTAGTCGTGTCCTGTTGCCAAACGAGTGGTCTCTCCACTCATATCAACTTGCCCAAGTGTTTCAAGTCTGGTGAACACCAGACATAGACCTCTTTGCAAGTCCACAGAATGCCAAACTTCCCCGGTACTGTTCCAGACTCCCAGCTCAAAATTGTCAGGCGAGGGATGCATTCCTGCTCCATTGGGGCCAGGATTTTCTCTATGCCTTCCCACCGATTCCCCTGATCCCCAAATCCTTCAAACTCCAGAGAGACAGAGTTCGCATGATACTCATAGTTCCCTGCTGGCCAAGACAAACATGGTATCCTCTTCTCTTAGGTCTCTCTCGAGCCACTCCTCTGGAGTTGGGGAGTGCTCTGGATCTTCTGTCCCAGAACGGATCCCTACTGCACCCCAATTCCCAGTCCCTTTATCTCAAGGCCTGGCTACTCAAGGCATAGAACTTCAAGATCTAGGCCTTTCACAAGAAGTGAAGGATATTCTTTTGGCTTCCAGAAAACCTTCCACAAGGTGCTTTTACGCTTTTAAGTGGAAGAGGTTCTCAATCTGGTGTTCCCAGAGGGGACTTAATCCTCTCTTGGTACCGGTAGAGTCCCTTCTGGACTATCTCCTTCACTTAGCTTCTGGTCTCAAGACCAATTCTGTTAGGGTCCATCTTAGTGCTATTGCTGCATCTCATAAACCCTTTGGACAACCAATTTCCTCTCATCCTCTTGTTTCAAGATTTATGAGGGGTCTCCTTTTAACTAAACCTCCCATCAAACCACCTCTTAATCTTGTTCTGGGTCAACTCATGAAACCTCCCTTTGAACTTTTAGCGACTTCAGAGCTAAAGTTTCTTTCATTGAAAGTCATTTTCCTAATTGCTATCACTTCTGCAAGACGCATTAGTGAACTGCAGGCTTTAGTGGCTGACCCGCCTTATACAAGGTTCCATCATGACAAAGTAGTCTTGAGGACTCATCCTCATTTTATGCCAAAGGTGATATCACCTTTTCATTTAAACCAGTCTGTTTATCTCCCAGTCTTCTTTCCTAGTCCTCATGCCTCCAGCGTGAAAAAATCTTCATACCTTAGATTGTAAGCGGGCTCTGGCTTTTTATCTTCACAGAACTCAGCCATTTAGAAAGTCTTCTCAACTTTTTCTGGCTTTTGACTCTAGTCATTTAGGACTTCCAGTCACTAAGAGAACTCTCTCTAAGTGGATTGCAGACTGTATTTCCTTTACCTATCAGAGTAAAGGAGTTCTCCTTGAAGGTCATGTCACGGCTCATAATGTCAGAGCCATGGCAGCCTCAACAGCTAATCTTCGTTCAGTTGCTATTGATGAGATCTGCAAAGCAGCAACTTGGGCTTCTGTACACACTTTCACTGCCCACTATTGTTTAGACAAGGACTCCTGTCAGGATGCCTTGTTCGGTCAGGCTGTTCTACAGCATCTCTTCCATTCCTAGATCAACTCCTTCCCACCATCCACTCTTGTATGCCTGAGGTCCCTAGGAGGAAACATGGCCCATCTTACTTAGATCCGCAACATGCTGGGGTCATCCCTAGGCATTTTTAGCTGGGGAGTTCCCCATATGTGAAGACTACATTCCTGCTTGTTCCTGGAGATAGCGTAGTTACTCACCTGTAACAGGTGATCTCCGGAAACAGCAGGAATAAGTCTTCACAACCCACCCACCTCCCCTAGGAGTTGTCTTTTTCTTTTTCTTTCTATTTTCTTCTACTTCTCTCCTTTGGTCTCAGCTTTCAACTCAACTGAAATGAGAGAGGTAGTTGGGCAGGAAGGCATCACACATGCGTGGTGGGATGCTCCCAAAAACTTTCCTTTTGTGACGCTGGGGAGCGTTCCCGTGCAGGCTCTGTCGGTGCCGACGGTACCCATATGTGAAGACTTATTCCTGCTTTTCTCGGAGATCACCTGTTACAGGTGAGTAACTACGCTTTCCTGGAGAAAAGGTCCATAAACCATTATTAAGAAGGGACCCAGGATATCAATGCTTGACCCAGTACAAGCATTGTGGAACCTGTGTCTTTTGGGGAAATTGCTAGGTACGTATGACCTAGCTTGGCCACTGTTGGAAACAGGATACTGGGCTTAATGGACCTTTGTCTGACCCAGTATGGCATATCTTATGTTCTTATGAACAGTGGCCTATACCAGTACATACATGTTCCCAGATAGTAACTGCTGGGGACAAGAGTGGCAAAAGGTCACATTAATTTTTAACTTAGAATACGTTAACATACAAAATACTAAAATTACTGGTCTTTATCTGCTATCATATACTATGTATTGTTTTAAGGAAGAGCCCTTATGAATGTACTCCTATCATTGGCAGTGCAGGTTCTGGAAAATTAGAAGAACTTGTCATTGGCATATGCTCCATTCTGGTGGAATACAGCCTCAAATGTATAGGTCACAAATTTATAGAGGCCATCTCTGCGAGCAAGAATAGAAGCTCAGGGAACTTTCTTCAGATTTGGAGACTCCTTAAGCACTTTGTCATCACATGATGCCCCTTAATCAGTCTTGAGTATTATGTGTATGTATTGTTGCAATGTGATCCAAATAATGTCTCCCCTTTTTTTATGCATTTGATTTTGATGGAAAACCAAAAGATACTACTTGTTCATTTGTGTGACCTTGAGTAAATCATTTAATCCATAATGTTATAGTCAGTCTATGATTTTCTTAATATATTTTGCCACCCCTGTCTGAGGCAATGTACTGAGGGCTATGTTCTTACATAGGCTGTCCTTCCTCATCATAATTTAATTTATGTAAAGTGCTTTCATACCTTTGTATGAAAGCTATATAAAGCTGGTCCTCCTTATCTATGCAGTGAAAAGAGGAAATCTACTTCTTCTCATTTTCATTTCTATCAGTTTCCAAAGTGAAACCAATTTTAATGCATAACTGAGGTGGAAGCAAGGCATTCAGTGGATAGTTGGCAAACAAACGAGTGATAATAACCTTGAACTGTAGCTGTTTCAGAACAAATATCATGCTTGATGATATAACAGTAGCATCTCTGTTTTCATGTAGAATTTATTATTATTGGTAACAAAATTGGCTGCAGAGAAAATATTTTTTACATTAACCATATCCTGTTTCTCTTCTCTTTTCATAGAACTATTCCAGGAGTCTTTCTTTATTGTTGTGATTTTGCTCATCGTGCAGTGGAGCTAGTAAAGGTATTTCATACAACTTGATTACTTTTAATGTTTCCCTTCCCTCCCCAACTGTTCCCACTGGCAAAACGAGCAGGCTGGTAGACCTATTCTCCAGGAACAAGCAGGAAGTCAGCCCGCACATATGGGTGACGTTGGTGCCGACGGAGCCCTCGTGCGGAGCAATTCCCCAGCTTTCAAAGAAAGCCTTTGGGATTGCATCGCGCATGCGCAGTCCCCTTCCTGCCCAAGGGTGCCATCTTGCTCAGTCTTCTTTTTTCGGCAGAGCTCAACGGACGTGGTCCCGTTTCCACCGTGAAAAAAGTAGAAAAGTTGATGATTTCTTTCAGCTTCCCGGTTCGACACCGGTTCCCCTTCCTGCCTTTGGCTCGGTACACTGGTATCAAGTCCGGTCATATTTTTTGTTTTTTGTCCTTTGTGACTAGCGTTCGCGCTCTTTTTATTTTTCACTGGCAGCCCGGTCGTTTGACCTCGCAGGGGCCCTTTTCCCCCTGATGGTTGCCAGCGGGTTTAAAAAGTGTGATCGGTATAAGAAGTTGTCTCTCACAGACACACACGACTGCTGCCTCCGATACCTCAGCCCTGACCATGACCCGGTGGTCTGTGGGCCGTGTGGTAAGATGTCTTTGAAATTTTTGAAGAGCAGGCAGTACCAGCATGACAGGATTTTTCCTGAGTCCGCATCCACCCAAGCCCAGACCTCGTCTGAGGCCTCGACATCTCGGGACTCGGAGCCCGAGCACTGTCGTGTGTCTTCTGAGCAGGGATCTCCTTCCAGGGAACAACAGAGGAAGAAAAAACTTGTGAGGGTGGCGTCGCTGGATGCCTCTGATCGGTCTGGGCCCTCGGGTTCCAGGCCGCGGAGCACGGACCGCCACACTGGGTCCTCAGTCTGAGAGGGCGGCTAAACAACCTCGCCAGGAGCCAGAGATTTCGGGCAAGGTAATTTCTGTTGTTCTCGTAGACTCTCCTCCAGGAGAGCCGGCGTTGGGACCCGAGTTGGGAGCTGCAGAGCCTTCTGAGCTTGGTCTCAGTATGGCGACCCTGGAGAGCAATGTGACTGCCTTCATGGAGCAGCAGCGGGTGCTGATGGCCGGCCTTTCCGGTCCATCCGCCCCGACCACCGGGACTTCGTTGAAGTCGACACCGGAGGCCAAGCCGATCCTCTAGTCGATCAGGTCTCGAGTTAATCCTCGGCCAAGGTCCCCCTCAACCTCATGTTCGGGACTGAGGTCGTCAACGCCGGTGCCCTCGGCGTCAGGGTTGTGGGGCTCGAAGCCCTCGAGGCCAGAGCCCATTGAGTCCTCCTCGGAGAACTCGGTGTGGGAGACAGAGGAGGAAGACTCCCCAGGCACCCACCAAACCCAGTGTATCCCATCAGACTCTCCAGGTTTGGAACCTCGGAGAAAGTCCCCTCCGGAGGACACTCAGTTCTCGGACTTCGTAAGGGACATGGCCAAGGCTTTGGCGTTCCCTGCGGACGCCGAGGAGGTGCCTCAAGCCGAGGAGCTCGAGACCCTCCAGTATGACTCTCCCCCAAAGGAGGCCCTTACTGTACCGGTGCCTCCGATGTTGGAATGGCTGATGCTCTGCATGTTGGAGTCCCCGGCCTCGATGCCAGTGCTCAGCAAGCGGGTCGATTCCATTTATCAAGTCCGCAAGAGTCCTGGGTTCCCAAAAGTGCAGCTGCCGCACAACTCCATGGTTGTGGAATCGGCCATGCAACAGCTGAAAAGCCAAAAGACGCACTCCTCGGTGCCTCCCGGCTGGGAGGCCCGGAACCTGGACGCCCTCAGCAGAAAGTGCTAGCAGGGCTCGATGCTGTCATGCCGTGTCCAAACCTACCAGCTGTACATGGGCATGTACTTGCAGGACCTGGCAAAGGAGATTGCCGGGTTCTCAGCTGGTCTCTCTGAGGAACCCTTCCAGAGCTTCAAGGCCTTGTCCACGGGGATCCGAGAGTGCTCGAAGTTCATGTCTCGAGCAGCTTACGACGGCTTCGAGGCTTCGGCCTGAGTAGCCGCTGCTACCATTGGTGCACGCCGTCAGGCCTGGCTCATGTCGTCAGACCTGGAGCCATGGGTTCAGGACAAGTTGGTCGATGTCCTGTGCCAAGATGACAACCTGTTCGGCAAACCCATGATGGAAAAAGCTGCAGAAATCGAGTCAGAGTACTTGACCCGGACAAGGTTGTCGAAGAAGACATCTGCACCTTCTCACAAGAAGAAAGCCTTGGGGAAAAAGCCCTTTTTCCCGAGGAAGGGTACGGCTTACAGAAACTACCCCACTTACCAGGTCACCCCAGCTCCCCAACAGGGGCAGCAGGCCAGGGGACAGGAGCATGGCCCACGTAAGCCGAAGACCCCCAAGCCTCCAGCTCCAACTCCTACCCAGCCAGGAGGGGTTTTTTGACTCCCAGTGCATAACTCCTCACCCACCAATGGTTTGGCCCTGCACAGGAGGAAGGCTGGTCCTGTACGCTCACAGGTGGCCAGCCATTACCACCGACGCCTGGGTTTTGAAAATAGTCCAACCAGGGCTACTTACTTCATTTCAACCAGGTGCCCACCTCCTTTTTCCCAGGAGAGCCTCTCAGGCCCCCTCTTCACAGGAACCTCCTCCTGCAGGAGTTGGCAGGTCTGCTAAAGAATCAAGCGGTTGAACCGGTGCTCCGCCATCTGTAGGGGCAAGGCGTCTATTCGAGGAATTTCCTCATAGCAAAAAGAAAAGGAGGCCTTCGCCCCATCTTGGACTTGCGCAATCTGAGCAAGTTCCTGGTGAAGGAAAAGTTCAAGATGCTTTCCCTTGGGATCCTACTGCCTTACTTCCACCAGAGAGACTGGCTATACTCCTTAGACTTAAAGGATGCTTATACTCACATCCTCATACACCCAGACCACAGACGATATCTAAGGTTTGTGTTCGGAGGAAACCACTTCCAGTACAAGGTGCTTCCCTTTGGAATAGCTTCCGCTCCCAGAGTATTTACCAAATGCCTAGCAGTGTAGGTGGCCTTCTTCAGAAGCCAAGGAGTCTTCGTCTTTCCATACCTAGACGACTGGCTCATAAGGGGCCAGTCGGCACAGGAGGCACAGCAGGCCACTGCTCGCACAGTCACCCTGCTCCAGCACCTGGGGTTTGTTGTAAATCACGCAAAGTCCACTTTACTCCCCACTCAGGACTTGGAGTTCATAGGGGCAAGACTGGACACCCTTCAGGCTAGGGCTTACCTACCAATGGACAGGGCAAGGCGGTTGCTGGACTTGGTACAACAGGTCCAGCACAGACCTCATGTCTCCGCAAGGGTCTTCTTATGCCTCCTGGGCCACATGGCCTCCACGGTACATGTGTCTCCATATGCTCGCTTCCACATACGCACAGCTCAATGGTGCCTCAGAGACCAGTGGACACGAGTCACAGGCTGCCTCAGAGACAGGGTAGCGATTTCCAAGCTAGTGGTGACAGCCTTGCAATGGTTGCTTCACCCCGCAATTTGCTTCAGGGAGTACCATTCCAACCTCCCTCTCACACCAGAGTGCTGATGACAGATGCCTCCTTGCTGGGCTGGGGAGCCCATTGCCAGGGTTCATGCACTCAGGGTCCGTGGTCCTTGCGAGAGGCCACACTTCAAATCAATCTTCTAGAGCTTCGAGCCATCCGTCTAGCTCTTCAAGCCTTCTGTCATCATCTTTCACATCAGTCAGTGCTGATACAGACAGACAATCAAGTGGTGATGTTCTACATCAACAAACAGGGAGGCAGAGGATCTCGCATCCTATGCCAGGAAACCCTGGACCTCTGCTCTTTTGCAGTGGCACATCACATGTCCCTAAGGGCAGTTTATCTGCCAGGAGGCCCGCACTTTGGACGCCCTCGACAGAAAATGCTACCAGGGCTCGATGCTCCTCTGCCTCATCCAGGCCTACCAGCTGTACATGGGCATGTACCTGAGAGACCTGGCAAAGAACTCGCCCGGGTTCTCGGCTGGTCTCTCCGAGGAACGCTTGCAGTGGTTGAAGAGCCTGGCCAAAGCAATCCGTGAGTGCTCCAAATTTGTCTCGAGCGGCCTATGACGGGTTCGAGTCGGGAAGCTTGGCTTCCGTCGTCTGACCTTGAGCAATGGGTTCAGGACAAATTGGTCAATGTTCCATGCCAAGGGGAGAACCTCTTTTGCAAACCCATGACCAACAAGGCTGCTGAGCTGGAGACCGAGTTCATGACGAGGACCAGGCTCTCTAAGAAGACCACTGTCCCTCCCCGACGGAAGGACTCTGGTAAAAAGCCCTTTTACCCGAGGAAGGTTGCTGCTTATTGAAACTACCCACCCTATCAGGCCTCCCAGGCTCCCCAATAGGGTCAGCAAGCCAAGAGACATGGGCATGGCCCGCGTAAGCAAAAGGATCAAAAGCCCACGCACTGGCCCATCCAGGAGGGAGTTTTGATTCCTTGAGCATAGCCTCTCTACCCCAAGGAGGTTAGCAGCCCACAGGGGGACATCTGGCCCTCTATGCCCAGAGATGGGTGGCTATCACCACCGATTCCTGGGCATTAAGGGTAGTCAGGGAGGGCTATCTTCTCCACCTGGCTCAGACACCTCCCTTTTATTTCCCGGGAGAGCCCCTACACTGGGACCTTCTTCCGAAGGAGTTTAGCAGATCTTCTCGAGGACAAGGCAGTGGAACCGGTGCCCTACCACCTCAAGGGCAAAAGGTTCTTCTCTAGATAGGCCCCCTGTCCTCCTTTGGTATGAGGAAGTAAGGCCCATCCTCGACCTGCGCAACCTCAACAAATTCCTGGTGAGGGAGAAGTTCAAGATGTTCTCCCTTGGAACATTGCTGCCATACCTCCAGCAGGGAGACTGGCTATGCTCCTTAAACCTCAAGGATACTTATGCTCACATCCTCATCCACCACAACCACAGTACCTGTTTTCTCCCGGCAGGCCCATCCCCCAGGGTGGCAGCGGACGCATTCCTAGTCTCATGGGCAGAAGGCCTCATGTACGCCTTCCCTCAGACGTTGATCACCAAGACTCTGTTCAGGACCATCAGTGACATGGCCTCGCTTTATCCTGATAGCTCCTCGGTGGCCCAGGCAGTCGTGGTTCCCGGTAATTCTGAGTTGGACGGTGGAAGCCCCATCTCCCTGGGGATTGACCCGAGACTCCTATTTCAAGAGGGGGGCGCTCTCCTGCACCCCAACCTCGGGTCCTGCTCGCTGACAGCGTGACTGCTGAGAGGGTGACTCTGGCCCCTCTCAACCTTCCAGTTGAGTTGGAGGACATTCTGCTGGCCTCTCGCAAGGCCTCTACTAGGAAGGCTTACGCTCTGAAACGGTGCAGGTTCTCTGCTTGGTACGCCCAACATGGGGCTGGGCCTTTCTCCTGCCTGGTGGCTCTGGTGTTACAGTACTTCTCCACCTTTCTCAGTCTGTGCTCAAGTCTAACTCTGAGTGCACCTTAGTGGCCTGGCGGCGCACCACCATCCAGTGGATGGTAAACACCTCTCGGTCCAGCCATTGGTCACATGTTTCCTTCGGGGCCTGCTCTTATCGAAGCCTCCTGGTTCACCCTCTGACAACCAAATGGAACCTCAACATAGTGTTGGGACAGCTCACTCGCCCACCCTTTGAGCCTCTTGTTAACTGCCACCTGTGCTACCTCTCCTGGAAGGTGGTTTTCCTGGTTGTGCTCACCTCTGCTTGCGGAGTTAGCGAGCTCCAAGCCCTTGTGGTGGGAGGCGCCTTATACCAGGTTCTACAAGAACAGAATGGTGCTTCGCATGCACCCTAAATTCCTGCCGAAGATATTGGCGCCCTTCCATCTTAACCAGGAAGTGGTGCTTCTACCACCTTCCCATAACCTCACTCCAGTCGGGCGGAGACGGTCCTTCACACCTTGGACTGTAAGAGGGCTTTGTCTTTCTATATCCAACGCACTCAGGGCCACTGCAAGGCTTCTTAACTCATCTCCTACGACCCCAGTAGGTTGGGGAGGCGGTGACCAAATGTACGTTGTCCACCTGGGTGGAGGACTGTATCGCCCTCACTTTATGAGCAGGCGAGGTTTCTGCTGGAAGGCCGTGTCACGGCACACCATGTCAGGGCCATGGCGGCTTCATTGGCAAACTTGCGCACTGTCCCATTGGTGGACATCTGCCGGGCCACCGCCTAGTCCAGTCCATACCTTCACAGCCCATTACTGCCTGGGAAGAGAGTCCCAACAGGTCAGTGCCTTCGGCCAGGCTGTGCTCCGTAACCTTTTCGGGGTCTAAGCAACTCCTACCCTTCGACCCTTCGGTTTTCAGGCTACTGGAGTGCTGGTTCATCGGACACACGGGTTCTGCTGTGGTCTGTAGACAAGGACTTATTTGCTGCTGCTTGCGGCTTCCCTTGGGGAAGCCCCATTTTTGCAATGGACTTTCGGTAGCCTGTAGCTGGGGAGTCCCATATGTGAGGACTGACTTCCTGTTTGTTACCGGAGAAAGCGTGGATACTCGCCTGTAAAAGGTGTTCTCCGGGGACAGCAGGAATCAGCCCTCACAATTCCCCCTCCTCCCCTTGGAGTTACTCCTTTACCATCTTTTATTTTTGCTGTCTTTTAGCTATAGCATCTGACTGAGCAAGATGGCACCCTTGGGCAGGAAGGGGATCACGCATGCATGGTGGCATCTCCCAAAGGCTTTCTTTGAAAGCTGGGGGGTTGCTTCCATGAGGGCTACATCGGTGCCGATGTTACCCATATGTGAGGACTGATTCCTTACTATCCCCGAAGAACACCTGATCTCCAGGAACAAGCAGGAATGTAGTCTTCAGATATGGGTATCGTCGGTACTGACGGAGCCTGTGCGGGAACGCTCCCCAGCGTCCAATTAGGAAGCTTTTGGGAGCATCCCACAGTGCCTGCGTGCTGCCTTCCCGCCTTTCCCAACTGCCTCTCTCCAGTTCTTCGTTTTCCGCGGAGCCAGCAGGTCGTGTTCCTGTCACTGCAGAAAATTGTTTCCTTATTCTTTATTTTTTTGTGATCGTGTCTACCTTTCCCGACACTATACCGGTACTGCCGGTGGTTCTTTCTTTTTTAAAAAAAAAATATATATATTAATAATAATCCTTTTTCCAAACTTTCTTCCAGGTGTGTGCCATTTTGGGCCTTAGGCCCAAAATTTCCTCCACTATGGAGAAACCCGCCTCGGGTTTTAAAAAATGTATCAAATGTGGCGGTACCATCTCCGTCACCGACACCCACGAGTGGTGTCTTAAATGTTTAGGTCCTGACCACTCCATCTCAGAGTGTATGGCTTGAGCCATGATGTCCAAAAGGGGTCGACAGAACCGAGCTGCCAAGCTCAGTGCCCCTTTTCCTTCCGATGCAGCTTCGGTGGCATCGACGTCTTCCAGGGCTTCGTCTTCCTCCCATGGATCTCAGGTAACTAAACATAAGTCCAGCCGGTCCTCAAAGGGTAGATCTCCTTCTAAGCATCGAGATGCCTCTGGCATTGCCCTTGAGGGTTCCATACCGGCAAAATTGCCCCGGCGGGAGGCTTCAGCTTCCAAAGCATTATCAGGGCTCCAGGATGTTCTCGAGGCCTCGACCTCGGCAGAACTACTGGTGCCATGCTCTGGGGTACTGGTTGCGTCCGGTACCGACACCCAGGCATCGGCAGCATCGATAGACCAGAGGTTCCTGGCTATTAAACGCAGTCTGGCGGCTCTCCTTGCGGCATCGATGCCCTCGGAACCGCGTCAGATGGTTCAATCGGTACCTGTACCGAATAGCATAGACATCGGTATTGGCTTTGCCGGCACCCAGTCATGCGATGCCTTCCGGTGCCGATACACTGGTACCAAATACCCCCTGTACCGACTTCTGTCGGTACGGGTATCGGGCTCTTCAAGAGCATCCAGACAGACGGTACTTCGAATCCTCGGAGGACTCCGAGGATTCTGACAGCTCTGCCAGTACCGGGATACTTCTCCCAGAGGAGCCTTCCTCTCCTAAACGTAGGATGTCTCCTCTAGAAGATATTTCCTTTCAGGATGTCATCAGGGAGGTGGCGCGTGGGTTGTCCATTACTGTGACTCCTGAAACAGAGCCCAGAGCTAAGGAGTTGGAGATTTTACAATATCCCAAAGCTCCTAAGGAGGCGGCTATCTTGCCTATCCATGAGATTTTACATGATCTCATGTTGAGAATGTGGGAGACACCTCTTATCACCTCTCCTCACTCTTGCAGACTGGATACTATGTATCGAGTCCCTCCTTGTCCTGGCTTCCAAAAAACTCAGCTTCCCCACCACTACATTGTTGTGGAGTCAGCTATGAGGAGGATCAGGAGTGCAAAGAGGCATGCCTCTAATCCTCCAGGACGTGAGTGTAGAACCTTGGATGCCTTTGGACGTCGTACTTTCCAGGCTTCCATGCTTTCTGCCAGGATCAGTTCCTATATTTTATATATGGGAATGTTCCATAAAGAGGTCACAGGAGATTGAGGTTTTGAGCCCTCTTCTTCCTGAGGACAGAAGGCAGGATTTTCTCACACTGGTTAAACATGCCCAGGATGTTTCAGTTTGTCAATCGTGCAGCTATTGACTGTTTTGAGTGCATAAGCAGAACCTCTGCCATTGCCATAGCTGCACGAAGAATTGCCTGGCTCCAGGCATCCGATTTGGAGCTCTGGATGCAGGACAAACTGGGAAATATCCCTTGTACAGGTGAGAATCTATTCGGCAAGAATTGGCAAGAAAAAGCCAATCAGATGAATGCTGACAACGCTACTTTGGATAGGCTATCCCAAGGCACAGCTGATCCTGCCAAAAAGAAATTTTTCAAGAAGCCTTTCTTCTCGAAAAAGAAGAGGTTTTATCCCTCTTATTCCCAGCAGGGACGTTCTGCAGGTCAGCTTGTCCGAAAGGGTCAGCAACCACCTAATCAAAGGAAAGCAAAGACTGCCAAGCCTCAACCGTCTCAGCAGTCTCAGCCTCCACAAGGCCTTTGACTTTCATCTAGAGAACTTGGCCTTCCTGGCCCTCAATGGACCAGAGCTTTCCACCATTCCAGGAAGGTTATGTCACTTTGCCCCCAGGTGGGAGCAGATAACAGCAGAGCTTTGGACACTCTCCTTTATAAGAGAGGGGTACAAGCTGCACTTTCTGTGCATGCCCCCTCCCACAATGGTAAGACAGTTCAATTCTCAGACCTCTCTCATCAACCTGTTAGATCAAGAGGTCACTATACTTCTTGCCCAAGGGACAATAGAAGAAGTACCCATTCATCAACAGGGTACAGGGTTTTACTCCCCCTATTTCCTTATCCCAAAGAAAACAGGGGGATACAGACCTATTTTGGACCTCAGGGAATTGAACAAATTCCTGTTCAAGGAGAAATTCAAGATGATTTCTTTAGGAACTCTGCTGCCATACCTTCAGAGTCAGGATTGGCTTTGTTCTCTAGATCTCAAGGATGCGTTCACCCATGTTCTCATCCATCCAACTCACGGAAAGTTCCTTCGGTTCCTTTTTCAAGGAAAGCACTACCAATACAGGGTGCTTCCTTTTGGCCTGGCCTCAGCTTCAAGAGTGTTCATGAAATGCATCGCTGTGGTAGCGGCATTTCTCTGCATTCTAGGCATATGGAGTGGAGGAGTGGCCTAGTGGTTGGGGCAAGGTACTTCAGGCTGGAAGGTCAGGTGTTCAAATCCCACTAGAGGACAGCAATCTTGGGCCGGAAGGACTGGGGTTTCTAGTCCCACAGGTGCTCCTTGTGGTCTTGGGCAAGCCACTTAACCCTCCATAGCCCATGTGCCCTGTAAAATAGTTATCTCCAAGTTACAATGCCCTGTTCAATGTAATTTCAGTTTGTTCAATGTAAACCGCACTGATGCAGAATAGCGCGGTATGTAAGAGAATGTAAATAAATAAAATAAATAAATATTCGTCTTCCCCTACTTAGATGACTGGCTCATTCGAGCCCCATCAGAGTCAGAGGCCAGGACTTCCCTATCTTGCACAATGCGTATCCTTCAGTATTTGGGTCTGGTCATAAACATCCCAAAATCCAGTCTAATTCCCACTCAGTCTCTAGAGTTCATAGGAGCTTTGATGGATACCAAAAAGGCAAGGGCCTATCTCCCCCAGGCCCGTTGCCTTCGCATGGTGCAGTTAGCTTCTCAAGCAGTGCTAAAACCTCATCTCACTGCCTGATTAATGTTACAAGTACTAGGCCACATGGCATCCACCGTGCATGTGGTTCCTTATGCTCGCCTCCATATGAGAGCAGCACAGTGGACTTTATCCACTCAATGGACCCAGGCATCAGGGTGCCTGTCAGACAAAATAGCAAACACAAATCACCTTATTTTGTCCCTCCAATGGTGGCAGTCCACTTATAACCTGTTGCTGGTGTCCCATTTTCAACAACCCTTACCCCAGGCAACTCTCACAACAGATGCTTCACCAATGGGTTGGGGAGCTCATTTGCAAGACCTCTCCACCCAAGGCACCTGGACTCCACAGGAGACTCATCTACATATCAGTTTCTTAGAGCTCAGAGCAATTTTCCTTGCTCTTCGAGTGTTCCATACCCTGCTCAGCTACAAGACAGTCCTCATTCATACGGACAATCAGGTAGCCATGTTCTACGTGAACAAGCAGGGGGGAACAGGCTCTCTGTCGCTTTGCAACGAAGCTTTGCGACTATGGGCCCTTGCCAGAGAGCATCAGATTCATCTCCTAGCAGTGTATCTTCCAGGCATACAAAACTCTTGGGCAGACAGACTCAGTTGAGTTCTGCTTCCACACGAATGGTCTCTACATGCAGACCAGGTGGCCAAGATTTTTCAAATTTGGGGAACCCTGGACATAGACCTCTTTGCAAGTCCGTTGAATGCCAAACTTCCCCGGTTCTGTTCCAGAATTCCCGCTCAGGGTTCTCATGCCAGGGATGCCTTCCTCCTTCACTGGGGTCAAGACTTCCTGTATGCCTTTCCACCCATTCCCCTAATTCCCAAGACCCTGTTCAAGCTTCAGAGAGAGAAAGGGCGGATGATTCCCATAGCTCCACATTGGCCACGGCAAGTGTTGTACCCTCTGCTTCTACATCTCTCTCAAGCCCCATCCCTGGAGTTAGGGTCTGCTCCAGATCTCCTGTCACAGGAGGATGGAAGGTTATGGCATCCCAATCCCCAGTCTCTGCATCTCAGAGCTTGGTTGCTGAAGGCCTAGATCTTCATGATCTTAACCTTCCTCAGCAAGTAAAGGATGTCCTTTATGCTTCCAGGAAACCTTCCACTAGACGCTCATATGCTTTCAAGTGGAAGGTTTCTATATGGTGTTCGCATATGGTGTTCGCAGAAGGGTCTTAACCCCCTGGCGATACCTCTGGAATCATTACTTGAGTATCTCCTTCATTTATCCAATGCAGGACTTAAGACTAACTAAGTAAGGGTCCATTTGAGTGCTATTGCAGCTTCTTTCAAGCCTCTGAATGGGCAACCTATTTCCTCCCATCCTCTTATAGCAAGATTTATGAGAGGCCTTCTTCTAACTAAGCCTCCCATTAGGCCACCACTGGTGGCATGGGACTTAAACCTGGTTCTTGGTCAGCTCATGAAGCCACCTTTCGAACCCTTAGCTACTACCTCATTGAAATTCCTTTCTTGGAAAGTTATCTTGCTCATTGCAATCACATCAGCACGTCGCATCAGTGAGTTGCAAGCACTAGTGGCTCATCCACCTTACACAAGGTTCTATCATGACAAGGTAGTCCTTAGGACTCATCCACACTTTATGCCAAAGGTGGTCTCGCCTTTTCATCTTAACCAAGCAGTCTACCTGCCTGTGTTCTTTCCAAGATCTCATGCATCAAATGCAGAAAGGAATCTTCATACTTTGGACTGTAAAAGAGCTTTAGCCTTTTACTTGCAAAGAACACAGCAACATAGAAAGTCCTTTCAACTCTTTGTTGCTTTTGATCCTTCTCATTTGGGACTTCCAGTCTCCAAGAGAACACTGTCCAACTGGATTGCACAGTGTATTTCCTTTACCATATCCCCTCGTGTTAAATGTATCCCCCAACCGCTTTGACCTGGTGAAAAGCGGGATATAAATGCAGCTAAATAAATAAATACCTATTGGAGTAAGAACCTTCCTCTGGAGGGCCATGTCACAGCTCACAATGTGAGAGCCATGGCAGCTTCAATGGCTCATCTGCACTCTGTGTCTGTCGACGACATCTGTCGAGCAGCCACGTGGGCCTCGGTTCATACTTTCACAGCCCATTACTGCTTGGACAAGGACTCCTGCGGGGATGCCTTGTTTGGTCAGGCTATTCTTCAACACCTGTTCCATACCTAATCAACTCCTACCCGCCATCCCTGGTTGGATGCCAGAGTTCCATGGAGGGAAGTGGAGCCCTGTCCCAGGGGCACACAACGTCTGGGGTCTCTCCCTGGCATCTAAAGCTAGAGAGTCCCCATATGTGAAGACTACATTCCTGCTTGTTCCTGGAGATAGCATAGTTACTCACCTATAACAGGTGATCTCCGGGAACAGCAGGAATTTAGTCTTCACAACCCACCCACCTCCCCTAGGAGTTGTATCTCTCTATCTTTCTCTTTCCCTCTCTCTCTCTTTGTCTCAGCTTTAAACTCAACTGGAGAGAGGCAGTCGGGAAGGCAGCACGCAGGCGCTGTGGGATGCTCCCAAAAGCTTCCTAATTTGACGCTGGGGAGCGTTCCCGCGCAGGCTCCGTCAGTACCGACGATACCCATATGTGAAGACTAAATGCCTGCTATTCCCGGAGATCACCTGTTACAGGTGAGTAACTATGCTTTACAGGTGAGTAACTATGCTTTAGGTACTACAGGTAGCCACTTAGGGCAGTAAGCAAGCAAACAAACCTCTACTGCTACTCTTGTCCTAATAATGCTGCTCCTGTGTGTTCCTCTACCTCTCCTCAGGTCCTTTGTGCACCACTACCACCACCACCAATTCGGACACCCCTGTTCTTTTGCATGTCAGTGGTGGCAGCAAGATTAACACTCCTTGATATGTGCATGGAGTATGTAAGTGGACCCTGCAATGACTCCATTTCCTCCAACATAATTTTAAATAGATCATTCAGGAGACAGGGCCATTGCATAGAGAAAGTAGGAGGAACTGTTGCTGCTGTTGTCCAGAAATAGCACAGGTGCCCAGAGCTACTGTGCTGCTTTGGAAGAGCAATAAAGCCATGGATGATGGCAGGTGCTTGGAGGAAGCAAGATGAGAGAGGACACTGTTAATCCCTCTGGTGCTTTTGGATAATAAATCGTCCTTCTCATCTTTCATATTCTTAACTGTGAAGAGTTCTTTACATGTACTTCATAGTATTAAGGTACGTCTGTTGACGAGAGCAGTAACTTCTTATAAAGCTGCACTCTCCTCGGCTCTGGATGCTCTTGCTCCACCCATGCCACGTCCTGTGAGACGCTCTGCACCCCCCAGCCCTGGCTTTCATCCACTTCCCGCTATCTACGTTCCTGTGCCCATTCTGCTGAGCGTGCTTGGCTCAAATCCCGCTCCTCTGCAGAATTTCTACACTTCAAATTCATGTTTGTCTCTTTCCAGTCAGCCATAGCTCTTGCCAAACAAGACCACTATGTCCATCTGACTAACTCTCTTGCCTCTGATCCTTGCCGTCTCTTTACTACTCTCAGCTCTCTTCTCAAAGTGTCTTCGCCTCTGATCCCTCCCTCCCTTTCTCCCCAAACCCTGGCTAACTATTTTCATGACAAAATCCACAAAATCACCCTCCAATTCCCCACAAAGTCAGCTACTTCCCCTCCTCCTCCTCTTCACTCCCAACTCTCCCCCCCCCCCCACCTCTGCTACCCTTTCTTCCTTTCCTGTGATCTCTAAACTGCACACCTTCTTTCTTCCTCTAAACTCACCACCTGCTCCTCCGATCCTATCCCCTCCCATCTCCTATGCCCCATCTCTTCCACCATTGTCCCATCCATATCTCATATTCTCAACCTATCGCTCTCCACTGCAACAGTCCCTGCAGACTTCAAGCATGCTGTGGTCACACCTCTCCTCAAGAAACCCTCACTTGATCCCACCTGTCTTAATTATTGACCCATCTCTCTCCTTCCCTTCATTTCTAAACTACTTGAATGTGCGGTTCACCGCCGCTGTCTCAGCTTCTTCTCCTCTCCTCATGCCCTCCTGGATACCTTACAGTCTGGCTTTCATCCTTTACACTCTACTGAAACGGCTCTTGCCAAAGTCTCCAGTGACTTGTTCCTGGCAAAATCCAAGGGTCTTTACTCTGTTCTCATCCTTTTTGACCTCTCTGCTGCTTTTGACACTGTTGACCACAACCTTCTCCTCGATACCCTGTCCTCGCTTGGTTTTAGGGGCTCTGTACTATCCTGGTTCTCCTCCTATCTCTCCCATCGCTCTTTCAGTGTATGTTCTGGTGGCTGCTCCTCCTCCTCTGCTACCCCGCTCCCAGTTGGTGTATCCCAGGGATCTGTCTTGGGTCTGCTCCTTTTCTCTCTCTACATCCAGTCCCTTGGTGCGCTTATCTCTTCCCATGGCTTTCAGTACCATCTGTATGCTGATGACTCCCAGATCTACCTCTCTACGCCTGAAATCTCTCTGGCAATCCAGACCCGGATCTCTGCCTGCCTTTCTGAAATTACTGCCTGGATGTCTCACCACCGCTTGAAACTGAACATGGCCAAGATTGAACAACTTATCTTTCCCCCTAAAACCTCCCCTCCTCTTCCTCCTTCTCAGTCTCTGGATAACTCTGTACTCCTTCTTGTTTCCTCAGCCCGCAATCTAGGGGTTGTCTTTACCTCCTCTCTCTCTTTCTCCTCACATATCCATCTGATAGCTAAGACCTGTTGTTTCTTTCTGTATAACATCAGCAAAATCCGCCCTTTCCTTTCTGAACACACTACTAAAACACTTATCCACTCCTCAATCACCTCCCATCTTGACTACTGTAACCTACTCCTTGCTGGTCTCCCTTTGAATCATCTCTCTCCCCTTCAATCTGTTCAACACCCTGCTGCGTGGCTAATCTTCCGCCAGCCTTGTCATGCCCATATTTCTCCTCTTCTCAAATCACTTCATTGGCTCCCTATCCATTTCCACATCCAGTTCAAACTTCTCCTGCTGACCTATAAATACATTCACTCTGCGGCTCCTCACTACCTTTCTTCTATTATCTCTCCTTACAACCCCCCTTGGGAACTCTGCTCTTCTAGCAAACTGCTTCTATCTGTGCCCTTCTCTTCTACTGCTAACTACAGGCTTTGCTCCTTTCATCTTGATGCACCTTACTCCTGGAGCAAACTACCTGTGTCTGTATGCCAGGCACTTTCTTTAACGCTCTTCAAATCCAGGCTGAAAACGCACCTCTTCGCTGCTGCATTTAGATCTTGACTCACCTGATCTCCTTTCTTTCCCCTTGCTTTATCCCTGCCTACACCTTCTGTGTCTTGACTAGATTGTAAGCTCTGATGAGCAGGGACTGTCTTGTACATGTATGTGCAGCGCTGCGTACAACTTGTAGCACTATATTTATTTATTTATTTATTTAAAGTCTCTTCTATACCGCGCTATTCAGCATCAGCGCGGTTTACAATCAACAGTGAACATACACATTTCCAATAGTACTTTGTGTTTACATATGAACAGGATATTCAACTTGGCTAACAGGGTAACTATGTACAACCACAATATATACAATATATATAAATGCTCAATAGTAGTAGTAGACCATTTATTGATACTATTTATTTATTTATTTATTTATTTAACAATTTTTCTATACCGCGCTATTTCAATCAGTGCGGTGTACATTGAAACAAGAACATACTACAATGCATACAAGTAACATTGAGTTTTACATTGAACAGGAAGATTCAACATAGGACAACCGGGGGAACTATGTACAGATTGACTTAAATAATATATACAGTGATATAAACATGATTTAGATGTTGCAATGTGGTTGACTAATAGGACTAGAGAGAAGATTGACCAACTAGCCCTTTTTTGGTTGTATTGAGGTGCTAGTATTGTTAATGGCTAGGTTGACTTCTGGGTAGCATTTTGTGAATAAGTGGTATTTCAATGCTTTTCTGAATAGGATTAGGTTTTTGATAGCACGGATTTCGTGCGGAAGTGCATTCCAGTTTAGAGGTGCAAATAAGGAGAAGGCCCTGTTGGAGGTGGCCTTAGTGCACTTCGTTATTATTTTTGGGACTATTAAGGTGTTCAATGATGTAGTTCTCCTTTTTCTGTTTTCCAGGGTGCCATGGATAAGTTTGCTGATTGGCGTAGGGGGGTAGTTATTTAGGGCCTTGAAAGTAAGAACTAAAGACTTATACTGGATTCTGGCATGTAATGGTAACCAGTGCAGTTCTTTCATGATGGGTGTTATATGTTCAGATCTTGATGAGCCGGAGAGGACTCTGGCGGCTGTATTCATGGCTAGGCGGAGCGGATTTAAAGTTGATTTAGGGAGGCCATGGAGGATGATGTTGGCAAAATCCAGGTGTGGGAGGACTAATGCCTGGAAGGTTGTTCGGAAGTCTGTAGGATCTAGTAGGGGGCGGAGGTGACGTAACGATTTGATCTTATAATATATAGTTTTTGTGATGTTCTTGACATGTGTTGTCATGTCCAGGTGTTGATCCAATGTGATGCCAAGGTAACGGATTGTAGATTTTGCTTTCAACTCCACGTTGTTGACGAATAGTGATGGAGGAGGTATGAACTTACGGTTCCTTGTGACAAAAAGAACGTCAGTTTTGTTGTGGTTAATCCTAAGGTTTTGTGATAGCAACCATTCGGCTACAGCTTCAAAACAGTTGATTATTGGGGAGAATACTGGATGTTCAATTGAGAACGGCAAATAAAGGAGGATGTCATCTGCGTAAGCAAGACATTGTACATTAAAGGATCTGATCAAGTCACATATCGGCTGCATGTAGATATTAAACATTAGTGCCGATAAGGACGATCCTTGGGGTACTCCCTGTGATTGTATGAATGGTTCTGAGGATGCGTGGCCTGTTTTTACTTGTTGCCACCTGTTAGATAGGTAGGATTTACACCATTTGAGTGCTGTGCTTTGAATCCCCTTATCTTCCAAGCGTTGTAGGAGTATGTTATGATTCACAGAGTCGAACGCGGCGGAGATGTCCAGGAAGATGAGGACGAATCCCTGTTGTATGTTATTTATTCCTGTTACCAGAACATTGAATAGGGTTGTAAGGACTGTGTCGACTCCATGTGCTTCCCTGAAGCCATGTTGAGATGGATCTAGTGGTGCTTCAGTGTCGATATGATGTTGGATTTGTTGTTGGGCAGCCTTCTCAATGATCTTTGCAAGCTGTGGGATGCTCGAGATAGGCCTGAAGGATTCAACCTTGGATGGGTCAAGTCTATTATTCTTCAGTAGGGGCTTGATGGAGGTGTGTTTCAGACTCAGCGGGAATGAACCTGTAGAAAAGGACTGGTTCAGTATTTTGCTCAGTATTTGACTGAGGTCATGTCGCATGTCCTTGATCCAGCTGGCTGGACATGGGTCATTGGGAGCTGTGCTGGGATTAATTGAGGCAATAATGTTCACAACCTCTCTATTTGATACTGTGGAGAAGTTGTGTAGCGGCATTCCATGGAATGCCTTAGGTGAAGTGGAGGCGTTATTGACATTTATGTCTGTGTTGGTTTTAATCATCTTTGATTGCAGGTAGTTTGCGTAGTCCTGCGGCTGAGGCATAGGGGGTTGTGCTGATACCGGTTCTCCTGTTATGGATTTTACTATGTTGAACAATGCATGTGGTTTATTGATGGAGCGTTTTAATAAGCCTGTGTGGTAAGTTTTCCTGCTCTGTGTTATCTTTGCTCGGTGGGTAGTTAGGTATGAGCTATATGTAGCCAGCGCCTCAGGGGAGTGAGTTCGTCGCCATTGTCGCTCAAGTTTGCGTAGATGGTGGAGAGATGTACGAAGGTCTGTGGAGAACCATGGAGTATGTTCACGTTTTCGAATTCTCTTTTCGGTGAGTGAAGGACAGGAGGCAGCTCTCAGGTTTTCATCCCATTTGGATATGAGATCATCTAAGTCCAAGGTTGTGTTGGCCATGAGTGGTCTGAGATTCTCTAGGACTACGCTCTGATTGAGTGGTCTAAAGCGGGTTGTGTGGATTCCAGATGTGTTAGAAGACTTTCGGCTTTTGTGTGATGTATTAATGGGTATATTGAAACTGAGGAGACTGTGGTCCGACCAGGGTACTGGTGTTACATACAGTGCAAGAGTTAGGGGTATTGTAGCGTTGGAGAGAGGTGCGAAAATGAGGTCTAGTTTGCCACCCTTAGTGTGGGTGGGGGAATCAACAAGTTGTTTGTAACTAAATTCCTTAAGATTCTTCTCCATGCTGCTGTTATTAATAGGATTGATTGCTGTAACCCTCTGCTGGTAGGTGTCCCATCCTACCAGGTTAAACATTTTCAAACTGTTCAGAATGTAGCTGTCAAAATGATTTCCAAAGCATCCTGCTAGACCAATCGAGACTAGTGGGTTGTATCCCCCTGCCAGCAGATGGTGAAACAGAGAAAATCCCAGAAGCTTTGTGACATCACCTTTGGCATGTATTCCTGCACCCCCTAGGGGTCAGCTCCAGTATTTTTTGTCTCAGTAGATGGTAGATGACTTTAGCTCCTGATGGAGTCCAAAAAATTCTCTGCCTGTGAAGCTTCTTATAAAATTTTGACTTTTGGCACACTGTGCCTTTTGATTCTCCAGGGATTCCAGAGATGCTCCTGGTCTGGAGGATCAGTGAAGCACCTCTGAAGGGAAGTGTCCCTGTTCAGGAGGAACAGTGCAGCCTTCCAGGCTAGCTGTCCCTTACATTTAATGTTCATTCTAAGCATAGTCTACCAGGGCTTCCTTTTGCTTTCTTGCATAAAGTTTAAAAAAAAAAAAAAAGCTAAGCAGCTTCAAAGCTCTGGCATTGAGGATCTGCTCTCTTCAGTCTAGCAGTAGGCCTAAACTCTCTTCTTCTCTGGGAACAAGCAGGAAGTCAGTCCTCGCATATGGGTGACATCACCGACAGGGCCCCCGGGGAAGAATCTCCCCAGCTTTCAAAGAAAACCTTTGGGAGATGTACCATGCATGCGTGGTCCCTTTCCTGCCCCAAGGGTGCCATCTTGCCTCAGTCTCCTTTTTTCCATGGAGCCCTCCAGATATCTGTCCATTTTCCCCTGGAAAAAGTGTGAATTTTTGATATTTCTGTCCAGTTTGCATATCGGTTTCTTCCCGCCCCCGAGCCAGCTCGCATTGGCATCTCTACTCTGGTTCGTAATTTGTTTTTCCATTTTTATCTCGAGGTGTCACTCGACTGATGTTCGTGCCATTTTTCGGCCAAAGGCCCCAGAACCCTGCCAAGTGGCAGGGACTCCTTTTTTCTGATGCCCTCAAGGAGTTTCAAGAAGTGTGATCAGTGCAACAAAATGATGTCTCTCACTGATCCGCATGACTGCTACCTCCGGTGCCTCAACCTGGAACACAACTAACTTTGTAGAACCATGACCTCAAAAGCCCTAAAGAACAGTCACCAGCAGTAGGAGAAATTCTTCCAACAGTCTGACTCCACCCCAGAGTTTCTGGTGACACCACGCTTCAGGGCCCCTTCCGGTACCTCGGTTTCCTGTGAAACCCGAGCCTCCTCTGAGTCCCGTGGCCGCAGTTCCTCAGAGAGGAAATACCCAGTGGTGGAATGTAAGAAGTCAAAACCCTTGAAGACTGCCTCAAAGGACTAGTCCGGGGAAGAAGGGGAAATCCTACTCCAGGCCCCTCAGTCCCTGGCGTGAGTCTGAGGAGTCTGAGCATTAGCATCCTCACAAGCTGCCCTGCAAGGAGTCATCGGCACCTGCCGATCGGCCTCAGACACCCGAGGCAATCCTTGTCGAGGACTCCCTCTCGACAATACAGACGCCAGGCCCAAACTCCTCTGAGCCTGTGTCAAAAGCTGCAGAGCCAACTGGCATGGCAACCAGGATGGCAGCCTTAGAGAGCAGTATCTCTGCCCTTGTGCCATGCAGTGGGCATTTATGTCTCGTTCATCCGCCCTGACAGGACCCTAGACATTGAGGGCTTCCCTGGACGTTGAGCGGATCCTCGAGCACCACACGCTTTGAGAGACCCAACGGCTCTGGACGTGGTCCCAATCCCATTCCTCGGGACACCAGTCCTCTCAGATGAGTGCCTGCGACTCGGACCACAGATCCTTTGAAGGTTGCGGACCGTCCAGTGCGGACCTAGACTGTGGTGATCACAGAGCCTTGGACTCATATTCGGAATTTGAGCCCAAATGGGGGACCGAGGACAAGGAGTCCCCGGACACTCGGCGACACAGAGACATACCTTCAGACCAGTCTCCTCTGGTGTCCCAATGCCGTTCCCCTCCCCCCCAAGGATGTTGCCTTCCTCGACTTTGTGTGGGATATGGCTAAGGCACTCTCTATCAAGACCGAGGCTGAGGAAGACCTGCGCACAGAGATACTGGAAGTGTGAGGCCTCTCCTAAGGAAACCCTTAGAGTACCAGTGCCTTCAATCATCGAGCGCCGCCGCCTCCAGATGTGGGAAACACCAGCGTCAACAGGTGACTCGACTTTATGTACTGAGTACGCTGAAGTCCTGGGTTCCAGAAGACCCGATGGTCATTGAGTCAGCCCATCCACAGGCTCAAGAGCCAAAAGACTCGTTCCTCTGTGCCACCCGGCAAGGAGGCCTGAATCCTTGACGTCCTCGGCTGGAAGGCCTTTCAGGGCTCGATGCTGACTTACCAGATCCAGTCCTATCATCTCTGTATTGGCATGTACCTTAAGGAGCTGTCGAGGGAGCTCGGTGGATACTCAGCAGGCCTCGATGGGTAACCACTGCAAAGATTTAAGTCTCTGGCCTCGGCAGTCAAAGAGTGTTCGAAGTTCTTGTCTCGAGCATCCTACAATGGCTTAGAGTTCTCAGCCAGGGTGGCCACTGCGGGCATCAGGGCACGACGCCAAGCATGGCTGCAATCATTTGTCTTAGAACAATGGATTCAGGACAAACTTATTGATGTCCCCTGCATCAGTGAATCTCTTCAGAAAACCCATGGCAGACAAAGCTGCACAGATAGAGACACAGTTCCTAACGAGAACCAGACTCTCAAAGAAGACCTTTGTGCAGCCTCGGAAGAAAGGGGTGATTTGGTAATAACCTCTCAATTTGCAGACCTTCCCAGTCCCTCAGCAAGGACAACAGCACAAAGGACAGGGGCATGGCCCCTGTAAACAAAAGACCCCTACGTCCCAGGCGCCAGCCCGGCCCAAACTGGGGGGGAGATTTTGACTTCCTGGATATGACCTCCTCTCCCCCAGAAGGTCCCCTGCAGCCCACAGGGGGGCGTCTGGCCCTGTTTGCCCACAGATGGTCTGCCATCACCACCGGTACCTGGGCGCTACAAGTGGTCAGGGAGGGCTACCCCCTCAACCTGCAGCAGCGGGTGCTACCATCCTGCTTCCCAGGAGAGCACACAAGACCTCTCCTTTGCCAGACCCTGCTCCTCACTTGGAAGCCTACTCCAGGACAGAACAGTGGAGCTAGTACCAGAACATCTCTGGGGCACCGGCTTCTACTCCAAGTACTTTCTTGTCCCCAAGAGGATGAGGGCCTCCGGCCCATCCTAGATCTTCAAGAGCTGAACAGGTTTCTAGTAAGGGAGAAGTTCAAGATGCGCTCTCCCTTGGAACACTGCTGCTATTCCTCCAGCAGGGAGATTGGCAATGCTCCCTAAACCTAAAGGATGCCTACACACACATCCTGATTCATTCCGGCCACGGAAAATACCTTTGGTTCGTGGTGGGGGGAGAGCACTACCAATACAGGGTACTCCCATTCGGGCTGGCTGCCTCACCAAGGGTTTTCATAAAATGCCTAGCGGCGGTCGCAGTCCATCTCCGCCTCCAGGGGGCCTTCATCTTCCCTACCTGGATGACTGGCTTATAAAGGGAGGCTCAGTGGCAGAGGCGCAACATGCCACAAGGTGCACCATCAACACCCTGCAGCATCTTCGGTTCGTCATCAACTAACAAGTCCCACCTCTCTCCGGCCCAATCCCTAGAATTCATAGAGGCTCAGCTAGACACCCTCCAGGCCAAGGTCTTCCTTCCTCAGGGAAGGTCACAACGTCTCAGGGAGCTAGCTCCAGAGGTGCCATGCTGCCGGTTGCTACCCTCCCAGTTTTTCCTCTGCCTGCTAGGCCACATGTCCTCCACGGTCCATGTGACCCCATACGCCTGACTAGTGGCCTCCTGGCTGTTTCGAGACTGGGGCGTCCCCCTAGTGGCCCTGTTCGCCAGCCAGGACAAGACACAGTTGCCCCAGTTCTAGTCCTCTCAGACATATCCATCCTGGGTGGCAGCAGATGTTTTCCTTAGCCCATGGATGGAAGGCCTCTCTTACACCTTCCCGCCGACACTGCTGGTTGCCAAGACCCTCTTCAAAGTTCTGTGCTACAGGGTGTCACTAACTCTGATAGCCTCCCAGTGGCCTAGGCAACCATGGTTCCCGCTGCTCCTCTTCCTGGCAGTGGCATCGCCGATTCCCTTGGACTGAGCTCTAGACTGCTCACGCAGGAGCAGGGCACTCTCCTACACTCCAACCTGGGGCTCTGTCATTCATGGCTTGGCTGCTGAAAGGGTAGCTCTAGCCCCCTTCAACCTCCCACAGGATGTGGGTTCTTCTGGCCTTTCGAAAGGCCTCCCTCCACAAGGAGGGTGTATGCCTTTAAGTGGAGTTGGTTCTCTGTGTGGTGCACCGAAAGACGAGCGACCCATTCTGCTCGGTACAGGTTCTTCACCTGTTGCAGGCGTGACTAAAGTCCAACTCAGTGCACATGAGCGCTATCATAGCGCACCACCATTCCATTGAGGGCAAACTCCTCTCTGCTCAGCCCTTCGTGTCCCAGTTCCTCCAGGGCCTTATGCTATCCAAACCCCCCATCTGTCCATCGGCAGCGGAGTAGGATCTCAATGTGGTGCTCTTACAGCTTACTAAGCCACCCTTTGAGCCCTTGGCTACCTGCCACCTTAAGTACCTTTCTTGGAATGTCGTCTTCCTCATGGCACTCATGTCAGCTCACAGAGTTGGCGAGTTCCAGAGACTGATGGCAGAGTCCCCCCATACATGAGGTTCTACAAGAACAGGGTGGTGCTTTGCACACCCCAAATTTCTGCCGAAGGTGGTGTCCCCTTTCCACCTTAATCAGGAGGTGGTTCTTCCCACCTTCTTTTCCAGGCCTCAAACAGACACAGCAGAGATCGTTCTCCATACTCTGGATTGTAAAAGGGCCCTGTCCTTCTATTTACAGTGGACCCAGAGCCTCGCAAAGCATCTCCAGTTTTTTGTTTCCTATGACCCCAGTTGACTGGGGCTCCCAGTGACTAAGTGAATTCTGTCCACTTGGTTGGCGGACTGCATTGCCCTTGCCTATGAGCAGGCTGGGATCTCACTAGACCAGCGGGTCACAGCTCACTGCGTCAGAGCCATGGCTACTTCCTTGGTTAATCTGTGTTCCATCCTTGTGACAGAAATCTGCTGGACCGCTACCTGGTCTTTGGTTCATAACTTTGCAGATCACTACTGCCTGGAGAGGGAGTCCCAACAGGATAGCGCCTTTAGCCAGGCTGTACTCCATAATCTCTTCGGGGTGTAGTCAACTCCTGTCCTCCGACCCTTCTGTGTTCAGACTATCTGAGTGCTGGTTCCCTGCCCGACACTTGGGTCTTGCAAGAGTCACTCAGTAGGGACTCAGCTGCTGCTGCTCACGACTCATCCTTTGCAGGTTGCCATGGTGTCTTTTTTACAGGTTCTTGGTAGCCTGTAGCTGGGGTGTCTCATATGTGAGGACTGACTTCCTGCTTGTTCCTGGAGAAAGCATAGTTACTCACCTGTAACAGGTGTTCCCTGGGGACAGCAGGAATCCGTCCTCACAACCCTCCATCCTTCCCTTGGAGTTGCTTCTGTGCCTTTTTTTAATTTTCCTGTCATAGCTATGTCATTAGACTGAGTCAAGATGGCACCCTTGGCCAGGAAGGGGCCATACATGCGTGGTGCATTTCCCAAAGGCTTTCTTTGAAAGCTGGGGAGATGCTTCTGCAGAATGGCCATCTTGTAGAGGGAATTTTCTCCCAGTGCATTTCCTCTTCTGCCACTATGCCTTCCTCCCTCCAAAGCTGTTTAGCATGTGGGAAGAAGCATATAACTCTTCAAAATAGTCTGTGCCACATGTGCTGCCGACTAAGGAGGTCCTTCTACGGCGTGCCTTTCTCTTGCTGCACTGCCTGCCCTTGTTCCCTCTACCTCTCAGGTGCCTATGGAACTCTTTTTCTCCTCTTCTCCCTGAGAATAGTGCGCTGCTGCAGTCCAGCTCGTCCCCTGCCTCAGCATCCTTCTTCACAACTGGCACAGTCTTCTCAGCCGGATGCCAGCAGTTTATGGCCTTTTTCCGTCAAGCCTGGGATTTTTGGGCTCAGGTTCCGTGCCGGGATCAACTCCTGCACTTTCTCCACTTAAAAAGCGAGTTAGGCTCAGCTCAGCTGTCACTGCTGCCACTCTCTCAACTATCCAACTCAGAGGTACCTCCTCACCTTCAGGGGATCTGCACCCTGCTGGAGAGAATGGCGAGTGCTCATCTTAGGATGTCTTCCTTAACTCTGCAGAGAGGAAAGGGAACTTTCACCTCTGGAGGATCAACAGGAGGAGCAGGACCCACGGGATGAGGGACAAGACATCGACTATTCCGGAAGGAGGAATTCTCTGGGAGCAAGCAGGAAGTCTGTCCTCACATAAGAACATAAGATATGCCATACTGGGTCAGACCAAGGTCCATCAAGCCCAGTATTCTGTTTCCAACAGTGGCCAATCTAGGTCATATGTACCTAGCAGTTTCCCCATATGAGTAATGTCTGTGCCAACTGAGCCCACACACGGATCCACTCCCCAGCTTTCAAAGAAAGCCTTTGAGAGTTACACCGCCCATGCACAGTCACCTTCTCGCCCAAGGGTGCCATCTTACCTCAGTCTTCATTTTTTTGCAGAGCACTGCAGATATTCTGTCTGTGCACCCCCTTCCCCCAAGTTAGTCTATTTTTCTCACCTAGTTCTTCAAGTTCGTGTTTTTGCTGGGATCGGTTCCAATCTCCTTCCTGCTGCCCAAGTTCACCTTCTTGGTGTGGTGGTTTTTCCTTCTTGTGGTTTTACTTTACCTTTTTTCGGCATTCGGGTCTTTGCTTGCAGCCTGGCTGACTGAGGCACCAGAGTTTGATCTCACGAGAGTTGTTTTTCCCACTGTGGCCTCAGTCAGTTGTTTAAAGCAGTGTGGCAAGTACAACTGCACTATGTCCCACATGGGCTGCCACAGTAGTTGCGTTAAGTGCCTCGGGGTGTACCATGATGTGTCTACCTGCCCACTCTGCCAACAGATATCAACGAAGACCTGCAAGGAGTGTGAAAGGCGGCAGGGGGAGCCATTTGGCAAGTCTGCCTTGGGATCGGCATTCGGGGTGGAATCCCTGCCCTTGACACTAGTATCCGGTGACTCATCACGCTCCTGGGCTCGGTTGGAGCTCCGGGGTCACGGAGCCTCGGACCGGGGATCATCCTTAGAGGACAACGTCAAAACCGAAGATTAGGTCTAAACTTGGACCAGCAAATAAGACACCTGGCTCCAGGGTGTGGAGTCTTTGACCCGATGCCAATGGTGATTGCTGGGAGCATCTCTCCAAGCAGCCCCAATGGGAAGAGGCTCACACAATGTCGGGGGATCTGGTCAGGTTCCCAACGCTATCACCATTGGTGATTCCCCTACGAGGGACGTGGATCCGAGCTCAGCTACCTCGAAACCAGAGTCAACTGCTGCGGAGTTAACTGGCATTGAGGCCAGGATGGCGGCCCTGGAATGCAGCTTCTCTGCATTCCTTGAGACGCAGCCAGGGCCTGATGACCGGTTCTTCCGGATCATCAGCACTGGACGTTCCTGGAGGATACTTGACCTATCTTGGAGATGTTGACTTAACAAGTGCTGCCTCTGTTGGCGTCTGACTTGTCATCAGGTGCTGCTGTGGCGGGGTACAGACACCAGGAGTTGTCTGTCTAGTCAATCTGGAGAGCACCCGACGCTCAACAATTTCTGCAATTCTGCGTCGGCTTGGGAGACGGATGAGGAGTCTCCCGACACCATTCTTCACCTGGACATCCCCTCCAATCTGTCCCTGCCACATCATCTGCGGTCTCCTCTGGAGTATCTCCTGGAGTTCATGAGGGAGATGTCCCGGTCCCTTGCCTTCATGACAATGCCAGAGGATCTCAAGATCCTCCAGTATGAGGCTCCTCTGAAGGAGGCACTGATGGTGCCTATTCCCCCCCCCCCCCAATCCCGGAATGGCAGCTGTTCCGGATGTGGGAGACCCTGGTAATGGGGCCAGTTGTGAACCATTGACTCAGTTCTCAGTATCAAGTCAGCCAGAGCCCGGGCCTCCAAAAAGCACAGCTGCCTCACAACTCCATGGTGGTGGAGTCGGCCATGCGACACATTCCTTGGTGCCCCCTGGCAGGGTGGCCCGTACCATGAATTCATTTGGCAGGAATTGTTTCCAGGGCTCAGTGCTCACAGCCTGGATCTAGGCATGCCCAGCTATACATGGGCATGTACCTGAGGAACCTGGCAAAGGAACTCACCAGGTTCTCGGCGGGACTGTTGGGTGAACCTCTTGAGTGCTTCAGGACCCTGGTTGCCTCTGTCAAGGAGTGCTCCAAGTTTCAAACTTGGGAGTCCTTTGGCGACTTCGAGTCAGTGGCTCGTGTAGCCACGGTGGGCATTAATGCCAGACATCTTGCCTGTCTACAGTCCTCAGCCATGGAGCAATGGGTTCAGGACAGGTTGGCCAACGTCCCTTGCCGGGGAGAGAATCTCTTCGGCAAACCCATGATGGACTACAAACTGAAGAAAATTCCTGACCAGAACCCAGCTGTCCAGGAAGACAGCTGGCCCTTCCCGTCAAGGCTATGGGGGAAAAGCCCTTCCACCTGAAGACCAAAAAGGCTTACGGGAGTTACCCCATATTTCCAGCCTACCAGGCTCCCCCTCAGGGGCAGCAGGCCAAGGCACAAGGGCACGGCCCTCGTAAGCCATAAGTCCACAAGCCCCAAGCAGCACTGCAGGTGCAGCCTGGGCAAGGGGTTGACTTCTTGGGTATATCCTCCCTCCTCCAGGATGTAACAGACCCAAGGTTCACGGAAGGATGGCTGATCTACTTTGCACACCTATGGCCAGCCATCACCACAGATGCCTGGGTGCTGCAGTTGGTCAGGGAAGGGACCCTCCAACTTTTCAGCTACCTCCTCCCTACTTCCCAGGGAAACTACCCATGGACCCCTTGCACAGGGAGCAGCTGCAGAGGGAACTTGAAGTCCTGCTTGAGGATCACACTGTAGAGCTCATTTCCCAGCCCTTCCAAGGCCAGAGGTTCCACTCCCACTACTTCCTTGTCCCCAAGAAAACGGGGGGCTTCAGGCCCATCCTGAAACTGCGGGACCTCAACCGCTTCCTGGTCAAGGAAAAGTTCAAATTGGTATCCCTTGGAACCTTGCTGCCTTACATCCTGCAGGAAGATTGGCTATGCTCCTTGGTGCTCCCCTTTGGACTGGCCTCGACTCCTCGGGTGTTCACCAAATGTCTGGCAGTCATGTCCACCCGCCTCCGTCTCCTGGGGGTTTTGACCTCCCCTACTTTGATGACTGGCTCATCAGAGCCAGCTTGCCAGAAGAGGCGTGCAACACAGCTCACCACACCATAGGGGCTGTTCTAGAGCCTAGGGTTTGTGGTCAACTTCCCAAAGTCTCACCTGTTGCCAATCCAGTGCTTGGAGTTCATTGGTGTCCTGCTGGACTCCACCCAGGCATGGGCCTTCCTCCCGCAGGACTGTGCACTTCTGCCTCTATCTTGGCACAGGACGGGCAGAGCTGTTCAGTGGTGACAGCCAGACAGATACTCTGCTTGTTGGGGCACATGGCATCTACAGTCCACATCACACCCTTTGCTCGCCTCCACATGCAGCAGGCCCATTGAATACTCAGTATCCAGTGGATACAGGCAGCTGGCCACCTGGAGGACAGGATCCAAGTCACACCAACCCTGACGACATCCCTTGCTTGATGGCAGGACCCCCTCAACCTCAGCCGGCCTGCCTTTCCAGGCTCCTCCAATGCAGCACTTCCTCACAATGGACGCATCCAAGTTAGGCTGGGGAGCCCATTGCGATCAACTGCAGTCGCGGGGCCCATGGTCTCCGGGGGAGTGTGCTTTGCAGATCAACCTGCTGGAACTCAGGGCAGTATGCCATGCCCTGCGAGTGTTCCAGGACCATCTGACCGGACAGGTGGTTCAAGTCCAGATGGACAATCGGGTGGTGATGTACTACCTCAACAAGCAGGCTCATACCACCTCTGCTGGAAGGCTGTTCGCCTCTTGAACTTCGCAGTAGGGGGGAAATCTCCCTCAGGGCAGTTTACTTGACGGACCAGGACAACATACCCCCAAGAGCGACGGCTGAACCTGTTGATACTGGAGGATGTCTTTCACTCCTGGGGGACCCCAGAGATAGACCTCTTTGCCAATCCAGAGAATGCAAAACTGCTTTGCTTCTGTTCGTGGAGACCAGCCTGGGTACAAGAGGCAGCAGGCGCCTTCTTTTTCCATGATCCAGGGGCTTCCTATCGCATTCCTGCCTACATCCCTGGTCCCCCAGGTACTTCTCAAGATACAAGCGGAGGTGGCCTCTCATATTCATTGCGCCCAGGTGGCCCAGGCAACCATGGTTCCCCCTGCTCCTGCAGCTGTCCCGGAGGGACCCACTGTCGCTGGGGAGCTCTCCAGACCTGCTGTCACAGGAGAATGGGACGCTTCATCCCTGCCTCCCATCCCTCGTCCTGACTGCTTGGATGCTGAGAGGTTAGCTATAGCACACCACCACCTCTTGAGGGAGGTGGAAAATGTCCTCATGTAAGGATTACACGCATCGGACATATGTCTTTAAATGGCGCAGGTTTTTGCAGTGGTGCACAGATGAGGGTCTTAACTCCTTCTGCGTGGTGCAAGACATCATGCAATACCTCTTGCATCTTTCCGGGACTGGCCTCAAATCCAACATGGTCAAAGTGTACCTCTGTGCTATTTTGGCTCACTACCACCCGGT
Source organism: Ichthyophis bannanicus (assembly GCA_033557465.1). Lineage (NCBI taxonomy): Eukaryota > Metazoa > Chordata > Amphibia > Gymnophiona > Ichthyophiidae > Ichthyophis > Ichthyophis bannanicus. The sequence continues at coordinate 619,008,332 of CM066036.1, forward strand.
GGATGGCCAGTCTATCTCTGTGCATCCTCTGGTAGGCTGTTTCATGAGAGGACTCCTGTCCTTCTGCTGCCAGTGGCGTGAGACCTTAATGTGGTGTTGGGGAAGCTCATTGCTCCCCTCTTTGAGCCCTTGGTTACCTGACTTTGGGAAGATCATTTTCCTAATAGCACTCGCCTCTGCGTGGCGCATGAGCAAACTACAGGCGCTGGTGGTCCATGCGTCCTACACTAGATTTCAGAGGAACAGTTATTCTTCGGACTCACCCCAAGTTCCTGCTGAAGGTAGTCTCTGCCTGCCACTTGAATAAGGAGGTGGTGCTCCCCACCTCCTTTCCCAGGCTTTACTCCTGGAGGGTGGAGGCCTCTATGCACATGCTTGACTGAAAGAGAGCCTTATCCTTTTACAGTCAGAGGACGCAGCCCAACCGTCGCTCAGTGCAGCTCTTTGTCTCCTTTGACCCCAGTCATCTTGGGGTAGCAGTCTCCAGGTGTACCCTCTCACGATGGGTGGCCGACTGCATTTCCTTCACCTACCAGCAGGCGGGACTTTCTCTGGACCATCATATCACAGTGCACAATGTGTGCGCCATGGCAGCCTCTGTGGCCAACCTGTGCTTGATGCCTTTACATCTGCTGGGCCACCACCTGGTCCTCTGTGCACACCTTCACAGTGCACTACTGCTTGGAAGAGAGCTTATAGCGTGATAGCACATTTGGCCAGGCAGTACTTTGTCACCTCTTTGGGGAATAGTGCAACTCCTTCCCTCCAGCCCTTTGTGTTCAGGCTACTGGAGAAGGGATTACATTTTTGATGTTGCTGCTGCAGTGCCGGACTTCCAGCCAACCAGCACTCCCTGCTGTCCTTTACGATCTGCCTTTTGGGTCGCCTGTGGCTTCTATAGGAATTTTTGGTAACTTGGGAGTCCTATATGTGAGGAGTGACTTCCAGCTTGTTCCTGGAGAAAGCATAGTTACTCACCTGTAACAGGTGTTCTCCAGGGACAGCAGGAATCGATCCTCACAACTCTCCCTCCTCCCTGTGGAAGAGTTTTTCTTTTTGCTGTCTTGTGATTTTTGCTGCCTTGGGCAGGAAGGGGGACCCTGCATGTGCAGTGTAACTCCCAAAGGCTTTCTTTGAAAACTGGGGAGTGGATCCACGTGGGCTCCATTGATGCTGATGTCATCCATATGTGAGGACCGATTCCTGCTATCCCTGGAGAACACCTGTTACAGGTGAGTAACTATGCTTTCCCAGTTCTCATCGCCCAGATTACAGAAGTACTTCACCTGTCCTTTGGATCCCGCTAAACCTCAAGTGGATCCCATCACCGTAGAAATTAAGACGTTATCCAAGGCTTTTCCCTTCCCCATGGTGCTACAGCAAATGGTCATCATGGAATGGAACTTGCCAGATGTCTCCCTGTGCTCCACGTGATGTTTCGGCCGTTGTTACCTCTGGTCCCCAGAGTACCTTGATAAATGACTACGTTTTGCTAAAGTGGATGCTCTTGTGACTGCCTTCACTAAACATACCATCATTCCTGTCGAAGGCAGTACCACCCTTAAGGATCAGATTGACAAGAAGGTGGAGGGTTTTTGAAGACCTCCTTTTTATCGTCTTCCTTAGCACCAGAAGCAGTGGTATGTGGGGGGCTCGCAGCAAGGCTCTGCTGCAATGGCTCCAACTCCTCCTGGAAGACCCTGCCTTGCCACCTCTGGAATCAGTCAACACCTTTATAGCAGATGCCTTTTATGATCTTCTGCACCTCTCTGCTCGCTCCATAGCAGTGGGTACAGTTGCACATCGTTGACTTTGGCTCTGGCATTGGAATGATGAGGCGTCTTCAAAATCACGTCTCAGTAAGCTTCTTTTTAAAGGGAGACTCTTTTTCAGTGAGGATCTCAAGAAGCTCATGAAGGATTTGGGGGAGATCAAGCCCTAGTGCATACCGGCGGACAAACCAAAATCCAGTTCACGTCACCCTGCAGCTTCATCCTCTTCATCCTCTGCTTATAGGGTATGCTTTAAAGATATCTGCTGTTGTCGCCCCGGCAAACCCACTGCTTCCTCAAACAAGTCTGGTGGCAGGCTACATAAGAACATAAGAATATGCCATACTGGGTCAGACCAAGGTCCATCAAGCCCAGTATCCTGTTTCCAACAGTGGCCCATCTAGGTCATACGTACCTAGCAGTATCCCCAAAAGACACAGGTTCCACAATGCTTGTACTAGGTCAAGCATTGATATCCTGGGTCCCTTCTTAATAATGGTTTATGGACCTTTCCTCCAGGAACTTGTCCAAACCTTTTTTAAACACAGCTACACTAGCAGCCTTTACTACATCCTCTGGTAACAAATTCCAGAGTTTGATTACACGTTGAATGAAAAAATATTTTCTTTTATTAGTCTTAAATAGTTTACCCTGTAGCTTCATTGCATGTCCCCTAGTCTTTCTATATTCTGATAACGTAAACAATCGATCTACGTTTACCCGTTCCACTCCGTTCATTAATTTATAGACTTCTATCATATCTCCCCTCAGCCGTCTCTTTTCCAGGTTAAAGAGCCCTAACCTTTTTAGCCTTTCTTCATAGGAGTATCCTTCCATCCCCTTTACCATTTTGGTGGCTCTTCTCTGAACCTTTTCTAATAATGCTATATCCTTTTTAAGATACGGTGACCAGAATTGCACACAATATTCAAGGTGCAGTCTCACCATGGAACGATATAGAGGCATTATAATATCTTTTGTTTTATTTTCCATTCCTTTCCTTATGATACCTAGCATTCTGTTTGCTCTCTTGGCCGCCGCTGCACACTGGGCCGAGGGTTTTAACATGTTATCCACAATGATGCCTAAATCTTTTTCCTGGGTGGTGGTTCCTAATGTGGAACCTTGCATCTTGTAACCATAGTTTGGGTGGTTCCTCCCTAGGTGCATAACTTTGCACTTGTCCACATTAAATTTCATCTGCCATTTTGATGCCCAGTCTTCCAATTTATCAAGATCCTCTGGCAATTTTCCACAGTCCTCTTGGGTTTTAACAACTTTATCAAATTTGCAGATGACACAAAACTATTTAACCTCACTCGTTATTCCCCTTTCCTGGTCATTTATGAATATATCAAAAAGCAGCGGACCCAGCACAGATTCCTGGGGTACACCACTGTTCACCTTTCTCCATTGGGAAAATTGGCCATTTAGCCCTACCCTCTGCTTTCTATCTTTTAACCAGTTCCTGATCCTACTCCTGCTACTACTATTCAGCACTTGTAAAGCGCCATGCACGCAGTGCTGCACAGCTGACCTACAAGAGGTAGCCAACATACAAGAGACAGTCCCTGCCCGTCAGAGTAAAGCTCATCGGAGTTTACAATCTAGTTAGAACAAAACATAAGTTAGAACAGTATAGAGCATTAGTCAGTTCTGCGCAAGGTAGAGCATTAGTCAGTTCTGCGCAAAGTACGGTTTGGTCAGTAGTTTGGTCATAATTGATGACGGGGGTTAGGGTTAGATGAAGAAGGAATCAGGATCTGAATGCAACAGTGAAGAGGTGGGTCTTCAATCTGGATTTGAAGAGGGTCAAGGAGGATGCCAGGCGCACAGACGCAGGTAGGCTGTTCCAGGCGTAAGGTGCAGCAAGGTGAAAGCGCAGTCGGGAGTTCGCAATGCATGTGAAAGGCATTGATAGAAGTAAATTGTTAGCGGAGCGCAGATTTCGAGAGGGGATGTAGGGAGAGATAAGAGGTAGTTAAGGACCATAGAGTGGATGCACTTATAGGTTAGCAGAAGAAGCTTGAATTGGATGCGGGTTTGGACAGGGAGCCAGTGAAGCGACCTGAGAAGAGGAGTAACGTGGGCATGGTGAGGTTGGCAGAATATTAGTCGAGCGGCGTGATTTTGTATAGATTGGAGGGGAAGGAGGTGGCTAGTGGGAAGACCAGCGAGGAGTAGGTTGCAGTAATCAAGGGGAGAGGAGATTAAGGAGTGGATAAGTGTTTTGTTAGTGTGTTCAGAGAGGAAGGGGCAGATTTTGCTGATGTAGAGAAAGAAGCGGCAGGTCTTAGCTACAAGCTGGATGTGAGCAGAAAAGGAGAGAGAGGTGTCAAAGATAACACCCAGATTGCGGGCCAAGGGAACAGGAAGGATAGTAGATCCATCCACATGGATTGAGAGAGGCGGAAGTGGGGGGGAGGAGTTAGGTGGAAAGACAAGGAGTTCAGTCTTGGCCATGTTCAATTTTAATCGGCGATGAGACATCCAGGCAGCGATGTCCGAAAGATAGGCAGAGATCTTGGACTGGGTTGCCGGGGAAATATCAGGTGTAGAGAGGTAGATTTGGGAGTCATCGGCATAGAGATGGTATTGAAAGCCATGGGAGGAGATGAGCGTGCCAAGGCCTTGGGTATAGAGAGAGAAGAGGGGGGGGGCCCAAGACAGATCCCTGGGGTACTCCTTCATGGAGTGGGGTAGGGGAGGAGGAGGAGCCACCAGAGCATACACTGAATGAGCGATGGGAGAGGTAGGAGGAGAATCAGGATAGTACGGAATCCTTGAAGCCAAGCGAGGAGAGGGTGATGAGGAGAAGGTCATGGTCAACAGTGTCAAAGGCAGCAGAAAGGTCAAGAAGGATGAGGATAGATTAGAGACCCTTGGATTTAGCCAGGAACAGGTCGTTTGTGACTTTAGTGAGTGCTGTTTCAGTGGAATGTAGGGGACGGAAGCCGGATTGAAGTGGGTCCAGGAGGGCCTGGGAGATGAGGAAGTCAAGGCAGCAATGGTGGACTGCTTGTTCTAATAGTTTGGATATGAAGGGAAGGAGGGAGATGGGTCAATAGAAGGGCATGTGGGATCAAGTGAGGGTTTCTTGAGAAAGGGGTGTGACAACAGCGTGGTTGAAGTCGGTGGGGACAGTTGCAGTGGAGAGTGAAAGGTTGAGGATATGAGTGATGGAGGGGACAATGGTGAGGGAGATGGAACGTAGGAGATGGGTGGGGATAGGGTCTGAAGAACAGGTGGTGGTTTTGGAGGAGGAAAGAAGGAGTGTGGTTTCTTCATCAGAGATCGAAGGGAAGGAGAAGAGGGTGGCGGGTGGAGTATGGATGGGGAGGAGAAATGGGGAGGAGGGGAGGTAGATGAGGGGGTAGGGAATTGGAGGGTAATTTTGAGAATTTTGTTGTGGAAGTAGTTGGCTAGGGTTTGGGCAGAAAGGGAGGGCGGGATTGGGGGTGGGGGGACCTTGAGGAGAGAATTGAGGGTGTTAGAGACGGCGAGGATCAGAGGCAAGGGAATTAGTCAGATGTAGTAGTCTTGTTTGGCAAGTGCTAAGGCTGACTGGAAGGAGCCAAGCATGAATGAAGTGTAGAAGGTTTTCAAGGGAGCAGGATTTGGACCAGGCTCGTTTGGCAGAATGGGCGCAGATGCATAAGTAACAGATTGTGGGTGAAAGCCAGGGTTGAGGAGTAGATTGTTTAACAGGACGTGGGGTGGAAGGGGCAAGAGTGTCAAGGGCTGAGGACAGTGTAGCATTGTATGAGGATAATGCCTCATTGACGGACTCGGATAATAAAATGGAGGAAAGAGATGGAGAAATGGTGGAGGAGAGAGTCGGGATCAGTATTATGCAGATTTCTAAATAGGTCGGAGGAGACAGGACGAGGTTGGGATGGCGGGAACTGTAGAGTAAAAGTTAAGAGGTGATGGTCAGATAAGGGAAGGATTGATTTGCGGAAGTTTGAGGGAGAGGAATTGGAGAAGAGTATTAGGTCAAGGCAGTGGCCATGTAGGTATGTGGGGGCAGTGGAGCAAAGTTAGAGGTCAAATGAGGCGATAAGAGTGAGGAACTTTGAGGCATGGGGGTCGGAGGGGCTGTCGAAATCGCCAAGAATAAGAGTGGGGGAGGAGGGTTCCATAAAGGCAGAGAGCCAGGAGTCGAAGTCGGTGAGGAGGTGAATGGAGTGGACTTTGAAGGAGAGGGGGGAGTGTGATTGGGGTGGCAGGAGGGGTTGGAATTGGCAAGGGGGAAAGAGTAGGAGGCCAACGCCACCACTGCGACCAGTAGATTGAGGTGTATGGGAGAATTGGTAGCCCCCATAGCAGAGAGAGGGAATGGATGCAGTGTCGTCTGGGGGGAGCCAGGTCTCAGTCAGGGCAAGGAGGTGTAGGTTATTAGAGATGAAAAGATCGTGAATAAAAGCGTTTTTTTTAATGACTGAGCATGCGTTCCATAGGGCGCAAGTAAACGGGAGAGGGGAGGGATATGGATAAGGTTGGATAACTTACGTGCGGATTTCTTATTAGAATAGCACTGGGGTCTATTTTTAGGGTAGTAGCGAGCTTTAGATGGAGAAGGGTGATGGTGGGTATGTTGGGGTGTATGTGCTCCCTGAGAGGGATATGAGGGGGGGGGGGGGAATGAGGGATAATTCGATGGTGCCGGGTAGGTTATGTGAGGGATTATTTTTGGGGGTAGGATTGGAGTTGATATTTATGGGTGAGTGATTGTGGGATGACTGGGAGGGGATGGAAGGAGGGAGGAGTGGGGGATGTGGATGAGATTAGATAGTTCCTCATGTACCCTATCTTTAGAGTGGGAGAGAAATCTGAGGGGGGGGGGGAACCAGGGTTAGGGTTGATATTACCTGATGAGAGAAGGAGAATGAGTATTAGAGAGCGAGGTAAAGTGGAGATCCACAATAGTACACTGCCTCCTATCCCATGACTCTTTAGTTTTGCCAAAAGTCTCTGATGAGGAACCTTGTCAAAGGCTTTCTGAAAGTCCAGATACACTATATCAACCGACTCACCTTTGTCCACCTGTTTATTCACACCTTCAAAAAAACATAACAGATTAGTAAGACAAGATCTTCCATGTCTAAAGCCATGTTGGCTGTCTCCCATTAGGCCAAGACTATCTACATGCTGAGTAATTTTGTTCTTTATGATGGTTTCTACCATTTTTCCCGGTACCGACGTCGGGCTCACCGGTCTGTAGTTTCCCGGATCACCCTTGGAACCCTTTTTAAAAATTGGAGTTACATTGGTGATCCTCCATTCTTCAGGTATTATAGATAATTTTAATGAAAATTCACAGATTACTAATAGCAGGTCTGCAATCTCATATTTCAGTTCTTTCAACACCCTTGGATGTATACCATCTGGCCCAGGTGATTTGCTACTCTTCAGTTTATCTAATAGTTGTAATACATCATCTCCAGGAACAAGCAGGAATGTAGTCTTCACATATGGGTATCGTCGGTACCGACAGAGCCTTCGCGGAAATGCTCCCCAGCGTCCAATTAGGAAGCTTTTGGGAGCATTCCACAGCTCCTGTGTGCTGCCTTCCCGCCTTTCCCAACTGCCTCTCTCCAGTTCTTAGTTTTCTGCGGAGCCAGCAGGTCGTGTTCCTGTCACCGCAGAAAATTGTTTCTTTATTCTTTCTTTTAAAAAAAAAATATTCCTTTATCCAAACTTTCTTCCAGGTGCGCGCCATTTTGGGCCTTAGGCCCAAAATTTCCTCCACTATGGAGAAACCCACCTCGGGTTTTAAAAAATGTACCAAGTGTGGCGGTACCATCTCCGTCACCGACACCCATGAGTGGTGTCTTAAATGTGTAGGTCCTGACCACTCCATCTCCGAGTGTATGGCTTGTGCCATGATATCCAAAAGGGGTCGACAGAACCGAGCTGCCAATGGTTAAACATGCCCATGATGTTTCAAAGTTTGTCAATAGTGCAGCTTTTGACTGTTTTGAGTGCATAAGCAGAACCTCTCCCATTGCTATAGGTGCACGAAGAATTGCCTGGCTCCAGGCATCCAATTTGGAGCTCTGGGTGCAGGACAAACTGGGAAATATCCCTTGTACAGGTGAGAATCTATTTGGCAAGAATTGGCAAGAAAAAGCCAATGAGATCGATTCTGATAACTCTACTTTGGATAGGCTATCCAAAGGCACAGCTGATCCTGCCAGAAAGAAATCTTTCAAGAAGCCTTTCTTCTCGAAAAAGAAGAGGTTTTATCCCTCTTATTCCCAACAGGGACGTTCTGCAAGTTAGCTTGTCCGAAAGGGTCAGCAACCACCTAAACAAAGGAAAGCAAAGACTGCCAAGCCTCAAAAGTCTCAACAGTCTCAGCCTCCACAAGGCCTTTGACTTTCATCTAGAGAACTTAGTCTTCCTGGCCCTCAATAGACCAGAGCCTTCCACCATTCCAGGAAGGTTGTCACTTTGCCCCCAGGTGGGAGCAGATAACAGCAGAGCATTGGACACTCCATTATAAGAGAGGGGTACAAGCTGCACTTTCTGTGCATGCCCCCTCCCAGAATGGTAAGACAGTTCAATTCTCGGACCTCTCTCATCAACCAGTTAGATCAAGAGGTCACTATACTTCTTGCCCAAGGGGCAATAGAAGAAGTACCCATTCATCAACAGGGTACAGGGTTTTACTCCCCCTATTTCCTTATCCCATAGAAAACAGGGGGATACAGACCTATTTTGGACCTCAGGGAATTGAACAAATTCCTGTTCAAGGAGAAATTCAAAATGATTTCTCTAGGAACTCTGCTGCCATACCTTCAGAGTCAGGGTTGGCTTTGTTCTCTAGATCTCAAGGATGCGTACACCCATGTTCTCATCCATCCAACTCACAGAAAGTTCCTTTGGTTCCTTTTCCAAGGAAAGCACTACCAATACAGGGTGCTTTCTTTTGACCTGGCCTCAGCTCCAAGAGTGTTCATGAAATGCATGGCTGTGGTAGCAGCATTTCTCCGCACTCTAGGCATATTCGTCTTCCCCTACTTAGACGACTGGCTCATTCGAGCCCCATCAGAGTCAGAGGCCAGGACTTCCCTATCTTGCACAATGTGTATCCTTCGGTATTTGGGTCTGGTCATAAACATCCCAAAATCCAGTCTAACTCCCACTCAGTCTCTAGAGTTCATAGGAGCTTTGCTAGATACCAAAAAGGCAAGGGCCTATAGCCCCCAGGCCCATTGCTTTCGCATGGTGCAGTTAGCTTCTCAAGCAGTGCTAAAACCTCTTCTCACTGCCCGAGAAATGCTACAACTACTAGTCCACATGGCATCCACCGTGCATGTGGTTCCTTATGCTCGCCTCCATAAGAGAACAGCCCAGTGGACTTTATCCACCCAATGGACTCAGGCATCAGGGTGCCTGTCAGACAAAATAGCAAACACAAATCACCTTATTTTGTCCCTCCAATGGTGGCAGTCCACTCAGAACCTGTTGCTGGGGTCCCCTTTTCAACAACCCTTACCCCAGGCAACTCTCACAACAGATGCTTCATCAATGGGTTGGGGATCTCATCTACAAGACCTCTCCACACAAGGCACCTGGACTCCACAGGAGACTCATCTACATATCAATTTCTTAGAGCTCAGAGCAATCTTCCTTGCTCTTCGAGTGTTCCATACCCTGCTCAGCTACAAGACAGTCCTCGTTCATACGGACAATCAGGTAGCCATGTTCTACGTGAACAAGCAGGGGGGAACAGGCTCTCTGTCGCTTTGCAACGAAGCTTTGCGACTATGGGCCCTCGCCAGAGTGCATCAGATTCACCTCCTGGCAGTTTATCTTCCAGGCATTCAAAACTCTTGGGCAGACAGACTCAGTCGAATTCTGCTTCCACACGAATGGTCTCTACATGCGGACCAGGTGATCAAGATTTTTCAAATTTGCGGAACCCCGGACATAGACCGCTTTGCAAGTCTGTTGAATGCCAAACTTCCCCGGTTCTGTTCCAGAATTCCGGCTCAGGGTTCTCATGCCAGGGATGTCTTCCTCCTTCACTGGGGTCAAGACTTCCTTTATGCCTTTCCACCCATTCCCCTAATTCCCAAAACCCTGTTCAAGCTTCAGAGAGACGGGGCGGATGATTCTCATAGCTCCACATTGGCCACAGCAAGTGTGGTACCCCCTGATTCTACATCTCTCTCAAGCCCCCTCCCTGAAGTTAGGGTCTGCTCCAGATCTCCTGTCACAGGAGGACGGAAGGTTATGGCATCCTATTCCCCAGTCTCTGCATCTCAGAGCTTGGTTGCTGAAGGCCTTGATCTTCATGATCTTAACCTTCCTCAGCAAGTAAAGGATGTCCTGTTTGCTTCCAGGAAACCTTCCACTAGACGCTGTTATGCTTTCAAGTGGAAAAGGTTTAACATATGGTGTTCGCAGAAGGGTCTTAACCCCTTAGCGATACCTCTGGAATCATTACTTGAGTATCTCCTTCATTTATACAATGCAGGACTTAAGACTAACTCAGTAAGGGTCCATTTCAGTGCTATTGCAGCTTCTTTCAAGCCTCTGAATGGACAACCTATCTCCTCCCATCCTCTTATAGCAAGATTTATGAGAGGCCTTCTTCTAACTAAGTCTCCCATTAGGCCACCACTGTTGGCATGGGACTTAAACCTGGTTCTTGGTCAGCTCATGAAGCCACCTTTCGAACCCTTAGCTACTACCTCATTGAAATTCCTTTCTTGGAAAGTTATCTTTCTCATTGCAATCACATCAGCACGTCACATCAGTAAGTTGCAAGCACTATTGGCTGATCCACCTTATACAAGGTTTCATCATGACAAGGTAGTCCTTAGGACTCATCCACACTTTATGCCAAAGGTGGTCTCGCTTTTTCACCTTAACCAAGTGGTCTATCTGCCTGTGTTCTTTCCAAGACCTCATGCATCAAATGCAGAAAGGAATCTTCATACTTTGGACTGTAAAAGAGCTTTAGCCTTTTACTTGCAAAGAACTCAGCAACATAGAAAGTCCTCCCATCTCTTTGTTGCTTTTGATCCTTCTCATTTGGGAATTCCAGTCTCCAAGAGAACACTGTCCAACTGGATTGCACAGTGTATTTCCTTTGCCTATCAGAGTAAGAACCTTCTTCTGGAGGGCCATGTCACTGCTCACAATGTGAGAGCCTTGTCACAGCTTCAATGGCTCATCTGCACTCTGTGTCTATCGACGACATCTGTCGAGCAGCCACTTGGGCCTCGGTTCATACCTTCACAGCCCATTACTGCTTGGACAAGGACTCCCACCGGGATGCCTTGTTTGGTCAGGCTGTTCTTCAACACCTGTTCCTTACCTAATCAACTCCTACCCACCATCCCAGGTTGGATGCCAGAGATCCATGGAGGGAAGTGGAGCCCTGTCTCAGGGATACACAACTTCTGGGGTCTCTCCCTGGCATCTAAAGCTAGGGAGTACCCATATGTGAAGACTCCATTCCTGCTTGTTCCTGGAGCTAGCATAGTTACTCACCTGTAGCAGGTGATCTCCGGGAATAGCAGGAACCTAGTCTTCACAACCCACCCACCTCTCCTAGGAGTTGTATCTCTCTATCTCTTTCTCTTTCCTTCTCTCTCTCTCTCTCTCTTTGTCTCAGCTTTAAACTCAACTGGAGAGAGGCAGTTGGGAAAGGCAGCATGCAGGCGCTGTGGGATGCTCCCAAAAGCTTCCTAATTGGACGCTGGGGAGCGTTCCTGCGCAGGCTCCATCAGTACCGACAATACCCATATGTGAAGACTAAATTCCTGCTGTTCCCGGAGATCACCTGTTACAGGTGAGTAATTATGCTTTCCTGATGTATCGATATTTCCTTCAATTCTTCCGCACCTTTAAATACCACTTCAGTCATGGGTAACATCCCTACATCTTCCTCAGTAAAGACCGAAGCAAAGAATTTATTCAGTCTCTCCGCTATCGCCTTGTCGCCTCTTAGTGCCCCTTTAACTCCTCTATCATCTAATGGACCAACTGACTCTCTCACAGGTTTTTTGCTACGAATGTACTTGAAAAAGTCTTTATTTTGCGTTTTTGCTTCCGCAGTAAGCTTCTCAAATTCTCCCTTTGCCTGCCTTATCAATGCCTTGCATTTGACTTGCCAGTGATTGTGCTTTTTCCAGGTTTCGTCGTTTGTCTCTTTTTTTCCATTTCCTGAAAGATGCTTTTTTGGCAACAGCCTCTCCAAGAAGCAGTCATTTATTTCATCTAGAAACCTTATCTCCTAGTATGTCCTGCCGTGACACTGACCCAGTCGATACCGGGGTTATTGAAATCACCCATTATTATTACTGTGTTGTAACTTTTGTTAGCTTCCCTGATTTCTTTGAGCTTTTCATCATCCATTTGTTCATTCTGGCCAGGTGGTCAGCCCTTTTGGAGTGTCCATCGCAACAGGGATACTTACTCCTTGGCTACCAGGTTTTCGGGCCCTCCCGTTGATGGGCCCTAGGTACTGTGAGAGCCAGAAAGGAAAGAGTTAACACAATAATACAAGAAAACTCATTGAAATGTCTGAATGCTGGAATTGTGCTGAGGTGCGTACGTGCAGCTTTAAGAGCTTTGTGACATCCTATGGAAAAGTATGTGAAAACACACTTATTGGTAAATGGTGGACAGAGAGGGTAGAAAGGCAATCATGAGAGATAAACATGCCAGCTTAGCATGAAGAAGAACATATGGCCCCCAGTATAGTTGTCAGAACACGGGGCGTTGAAGAGAGATATTTCTTGGGAACTGATGGGTGGGAGAGAACCAAGCAAGAAAACCAGGTAAATAATTGAGTGAGGGGGCAGAGGTCAGATAACAATATAAATCTGACAAGGCCCGGACTGATTGCAGACATGGTCCCAAGAAAGGTCAACGGAGAGGGATACAGACATAAGTAGAATAGCATCACACAAGTGGGGGGCCCCAGACAGCTGGAACAAGAATGAGCTAATTAGAGAAGAATGCCCCAATAGTGAGTATGGTCCTGAGCAAGGGTATATAATGTGACAGGACCAGATACACGATGAAGCCGTCTGCTTCACAGTGGAGGCTGTAGGGAAGTATGGATTTCCTGGGTACCCTATGGCTCCAGTATGCCTGTTGTCGTGTTTGAGAGTTTTGTGTCCATGCTGTTTTTGTCTTGTGTATGTCTGTTCTTGTGTCCAGTAAGGCCTGTCATACATTCTCATACTTGCTGTTGAGTCAGGAAGTAAGACAGAATCAGGCAGGCAGGACCAGACATTCTGACTTGTAATTGTTTAAAAATCTGCATCTAAGATAAGACAGAATGACTGTTCCTGTAAGATAGGGAATAATAAAAGATCCTTTGGGAAGAAAAATCTGTGAGATAGTTATTACCATGTACAAGCGTGTTGTCCTGTATAAGGAGAGATTTTGTTCTGCATAAGGTGAGATTTTATTGGGAAGTGTGGATCCTCTCTGTGATGTTTTTTATTGGGAAGTGATATCTCCTTCCTGAGTGGTTTCTCTCCTGGACGGAGGAAGGTGTCAGCTTGGGAACTGTCTGGCCAACAGTCCAGCTGACCCTTGGTTCCGTACAGTACATTCCGGGGTGCCACCTGTGGGAAGGCAGCTGCTTCTCTTATCCTGTGAATGGACTCAAATAATCTCAGACAAATGGGTGCTAGAGGTGGTTTCAAGAGACTTCACTCTCGACTTGGCTGCTGTCCTGAGCCTTTCTATGCAGCTTCTCCACCAAAATGGCGGCCATACTTTTGGCGCTTGCTGCAACTCTGCACTGTTCGTCCGGTCCCTCTTTCTGGAAGGGGTTCCAGCCACTATTCCATCTACTTTGTGGTGCCCAAGAAAGATGGTTCCTTCTGCCCCATTTTGGACCTATAGGGGTTCAATTGCTGCTTTCATGTGTGTGCTTCCGAATGGAGACACTCAGATCAGTCATCCATGCAGTGTACCTGGAGGAATTCCTTGCCTCCCTGGATCTGCCGGAGGCTTATTTTCACATTCCAATTTGCATGAAGCACCAGCAATATTTGCTATTTACAGTGCTCGGCCAACACTACCAATTTCAAGCCCTACCCTTCGGTCTCGTTACGGCCCCCCACATCTTGTCCAAGGTCATGGTAGTGGTTGTGGTGGCGCCAAGGCATCCGAGTCCATCCATACCTGGACGATTGGCTTATCCAGACCATGTCTTATCAGGAGGCACAGTCCGCAGTGTCTCGGGTAGTCTGTTTCCTGAGTCACCTCAGCTGGGTGGTCAAACACGCCAAGAGCTATCTTCGGCCAACTCAGTCAATCAACTTCTTGGGAGCTCATTTTGACACAGTGGTCCCTCACTCAGGACTGGTGCAGGAAGCTCTGCTCTCAGCTTCATGCCTTTCAGTGCCTAACAGCTCCTACAGCCTGGGACTACCTGTAAGTCACCCCCAATGTAGTGCCCTGGACCCGAGCACACATGTGTCTGTTGCAGCATGCCCTACTGTCCCGCTGGTCCCCCTCCACCCAGAATTATCAAACTCTTCTACCCCTTCAGCCTTCTGTGTGTCGCAGCCTAAAGTGGTGGCTTTTTCCTCAACCTCTTGAAAGGCATTCCTTTGGACACCCCGCATTGGTTGATTCTGACTACCGATGCCAGTCTTGTGGGCTGGGGAGCACACTGCCTAGGACACACAACACAGGTCTCTTAGACAGCCTGCAAATCCTCCTTGGATGATCATTTGTCTTGAGGCATGGGCTGTCCATCTGGCTGTCCACTCCTTTCACTTTGTCCTTCAAGACCGCACAGCGCAGTGCAGACAACTCTACTACGGTGGCTTATCTCGACTAACAGGGTGAGCCAAGTGTCTGGGAGTGGCCAGCAGATGAGCCTTCTCTTTTCCTGGGCGGAGCGTATCTTCCAGCTCTCTCAGCTCAACATGTAGTCAGGGTGGAGAATGTTCAGGTGGATTTCCTCAGTCATCATACACTGGATCCCCATGAGAGGGAGCTCATGCCGTGGGCTTTCATGACCATTGTGCACTTGTGGGGACAGCCAGCTCTGGACCTCTTGGCAACTTTCTCCAATGCCAAGAAGTCGTCTTTCAGTCAACGGAAGGAGCCACGAGCCCAGGGGCTGTATGTCCTGGTTCAACCTTGGCTCCTATCTCAACTTCTTTACATCTTGTCTCCTTTGCCACTGATTGATTGCATCTTGCAGCGAATAAAGAGGCATCCCGGCTGAGTAGTCCTTGTGGTACCGGTTGGCCGCGGCAACCCTGGTATGCTGACCTGGTTTACTTCCTCCACGAGTTGCCCCTGCCCCTCAGCATGAGGTGGGTCTTCTCCATCAGAAATCATGGATGGATGACCCTGCTCCTTACTCTCTTACAGCCTGGCTCTTGAGTGGCGCTACCTAGAGCACAAAGGTTATTCATCACAGGTCATTGGTACATTGCTTAAGGCCTGGCGGCCCCTAACTTATCGGACATATGCACATGTTTGGCACCTCTTCTCTTCCTTTGTGCTCCCGGCAATCCATCTCCTGTGGAAAGTGGATGTACCAGCTATTCTCTCCTTCTTCCAGGATGGGTTTGATAGGGGCCTAGCCCTTAACTCATTAAAGGTGCAGGTCGTTGCTTTGATGTGCTTTAGGGGCCCAATTTATGGGCATCCCTCACCTCTGATGTGGACATAGCCTGCTTTCTGTAGGGGGTCTGTTCCCTGCATCTGCCAACCCGCCCTATGATTCCAGGTTGGTATCTTTCGTTGGTGTTCCATGCTCTAACTCACAGACCTTTCAAGCCTCTTTGCCACCTCCTCCCTGACACTCAAGATGTTTTTTCTGGTAGTAGTTACTTCTGCCCGACGTATCTCCGGAGCTCCAGGCCTTTTCTTGCTGGGATCCTTTTTCGTCGGAAGGGGTTACCGTTCATTCAGTACCGGCCTTTTTGCCAAAGATTGTCTCAGATTTCCATATTAATCAGTCTGTTTCCCTTCCCACTTTTCTTGCATGACCAGGTCACAAGCAAGCCCTGTATTTTCTGGATGTCAGCAGGGCCTTGCGCTTCTATCTCAAGGTTACTAATCCCTTTCGCCTTTCCGACCATCTCTTTGTATTATTCTCTGGTCCCCGAAAGGGGGGGGGGGACTGTCTCCCAGGCAACCATTTCACACTGGATTAAGCAGGCCATTGAATCAGCCTACATTCTTAAGAATAAGCCCGTTCCTGTTGGGCTTCGGGCGCATTCTACTCGAGCTCAGGCCACTTCTCAGGCCAAAAGATTGTGGGTGCACCCTCTTGACATTTGCAGGGCGGCCACCTGGTCTTCCCTGTCTACTTTTGCTCATCATTACTGTTTGGATCTCCAAGCCAGGGAAGCAGCTGCTTTGGAGCCACTGTTTTGGCTGCAGCTGTTTCTTCCCGCTCTACAGTGGTGTAACTTTGGTACACCCCACTAGTCTGTCCTGGTCTAGCAGGATGCTTTGGAAGGTGAAATTTTAACTTAGTTAACGTTAATTTCCTTTCCTGGAGTCCTGCTAGACCAGCCCATGACCCCCACCCTGAGCTGCTGCTGCTGTTGCTTCTTCAAGAATTTGAAGAAGCAACAGCAGCAACTCAGGGTGGGTACTGGACTGGCGACATACCTATTCTCTTTTGTACATACATACTCCTCGCTGAGAGCACAGTTTCTGCTCCGTTGATAGTGCATACTTCTCATCCTGGAGTCTTGGTTTGGTTGACTTGACGTTCTTGTTCTGTTTCCACTTTTCATCTGGTATGGTTATTCTTGGACTGGTCTGATGCTTTTGCCAGTATTATACTGAAGCTGAGCCCTAGGGGTGCAGGAATATATGTCAAGGGTAATGTCACAAAGCTGCTGCGATTTTCTCTGTCTCGCCATCTGCTGTCAGGCAGACACAGCCCATTATCCTGAAATGGTCTAGTAGGATTCCAGGAAAGGAAATTTAAAGGTAAGTTAAAATTTCACTTTATCATGCAAAGATAAAGCTTAGTTGCTTACCTGTAATGGAGGGTTCTCCATAGACAGCAGGGGTATGCAGTCACACTCAATGGTGAACTCCCTGAACTAAACCTTGAGCGGATCTTCCACAGCTCTAAGAAGCTTTGTTGCTTCACTGAGCATGTGTGCCTGCTTTCTGCCTGCTTGTGTCGAGAGAATCAGTTCGTACCAGAGCAGAGGAGAAAACAGGCAAAAATCTTGAGAGGAGGAGGCAGAACAATGGTGTTGCAAAGAGATGACGACTCCTGTGACATCTGTTTGTTTTTTTTGCAGGGCAGGCGGGTGGGAGAGTGTGACAGTATATACCCCTGCTGTCTACAGAGAGCCCCCATTACAGGCAAGCAACTACGCTTTCTCTGGAGACAAGCAGGGGGATACAGTCACACTCAATGGTGCGTCCAGAGCTAGGTTCCTCCCAGTCATGTAAGTTTGTTTATTCTGAAGCATCTATGTAATCGGGAAAGCCCCGAACATAGCTCGGGTGGAGAAGAATCAGGTTGCAAACAGATTCCGGAGAACAGCCTAGCCAAAGGCAAAGTCAGTCGCAGAGAAGCAATCCAAACTGTAGTGCTTGGAGAAGGTGTGGATGGATGACCAGTAAGCTGCCTTTCAGATGTCCTGGATGGAAGCCAGACTGGCAGTGGAAGTGGTCATGACTCTGTGCTTCTGAGGGGCCACATGCCCTGGAGAAGGGAGAGCAGCTTGCTTGTAGCAAAAGGCAATGCAGTCTACAATCTGAGGAAATGGTCAGCTTCGCTGCCAGCTGCCCAGGGTTATTGGGATTGAAGTTCAGAAACAATGGAGAAGACTTGCAGAGAGGCTCAGCCCTTCTGCAGTCCAAGGTATGTAATTTCTCCTCCAGAGAACTTACAGGGACGTTCGGAAAGAAGGCAGGGATCACTATGGGTTGGTTGATTTGAAAGTCAGAACCACCTTCGGGAAGAACTTAGGATGTGTCCAGAGGACAACCTTGTCATGGAAAAATTGTGTATATGGAGGATAATGCACTAGTGCCTGGATTTCCCTCAGGCGTCTGGCCGAGGTGGTGACGATGAGGAAGACTTTTTTTCTAGGTGAGATGTTTGAGCATAGAGAACAGGATAAGCTCAAATGGCAGTCGCATAAACTGAGACGACACACATTAAGGTCCCAGGATGGCATAAGTGATCAAATGGGAGGATTGATATTCATGAGACCCCTCATGAATCGGGAAACCACCAGATGAACTGAAATGGGCTTGCCATTTACAGAGTCATGTGAAGCAGCAAAAGCCAAAAGATGAAAATGTATTGAATTAGTCTGTAGGCCTGAGCGGGACAGGTGAAGAAAAGACAAAGCTGGCTCACAGAGCAGTAACCTCGATCCTGTCTATTCGCTGAGGCCCAGTGGGCAAAATGGGCCCACTTGCGCTGATACGAACGCTGCATAGAGGGTCTTTGAGAAACAGAGAACATCCTGTGGCAGTGAAGAAATCGGTGCTTGGTGCCCGAAGCTGCCATGCTATGAGGGATAAGGCCTGGAGGTTGGGATGCAGAAGGCAACCCTGCTGCTGAGTCAGGAGGCCTGGTAGAGTCCCCAGAGCTATAGGGGAATCGTGCAGCAGCACCAGTAGATGGGGATACCAGATCTGGTGGGGGTCATTGAGGTGGTGTCAGAATGACTGATGCTTTGTCTGTCTTGATCTTGAGCATGACCTGCATGATCAGGAATGGAGGAAATACATACAGAAGATCCTGAGACCAGTCCAATGTAAAGGCATCAGACACTCTCCTCTAGAGGCAAGGCCAAATTGAACAGAACACAGGACACAGCTTTGTCCATGGAGGTGAATAAGTTCACCTCTGGCTCCCCCCAAAGAGGTCTCAAATGACAGCAGGATCAAGGGACCATTCGTGTGGGTCCAGCTGGCAGCTCAACTTGTCGGCTAGCTGGTTTGTGAGTCCCTGGAAGGTAGGCCGCTTACAGCATGTTGCCCAAAGAAAGGGCAAAAGCCCATAGTCGCATGGCTTCATGACAGACAGAGAGCCTGTACTTCCCTGTTTGTTGATGTAGAACATGGAAACCTGGTTGTTGGTGTGTACCAGGACATTTTGTGATGCACCCAGTCTGCGAAAACCTTGAGGGTATAGTAAATCACTTGGCATTCAAGTACATTGATATGTGAGGAGTCCTTTCAGCAAGGACACATGCCACAAATGCTCAAACAGGCTATGATACAACTGATCCTCAAAAGCACCATGCTAAATTCCTCCTATCCAAAATCCCACTGCCCCATCTCAAGCCTACCATTCCTCTCAAACATCATCGAAAAAACGGTACACAGACAACTGCAGGATTACATCGATCTGAATGCCCCACTAGACGTCCACCAACATGGCTTTAAACCACAACATAATGTGGAAACTCTGCTTACATCCCTCTTCGACAACCTCCTGAAAGGCATAGACAACATAAAGAATGGATTCCTGCTAGTTTTCATCAACATCTCAGCGGCCTTTGACACAGTGTGCCACACCATACTGCTACAATGCCTACAAGAGATCGGACTATGCAAAAACACTCTAAAATGGTTTAACTCGTATCTGAGCAATCGAACGCAGCAAGTCAAATGCGGCGAGAAAAAAATCAACACAGTTCCCCATCACACAAGGAATACCTCAAGGATCAACACTCTCATCTATACTATTCAACATATATATCCAACCCATATACAACATCTAACGACACATGATACATTATCACCTTTATGTCGATGATATCATGGTGTATGCCTCAATTAACCTGCTTGCACCTGACCTGATTCCAATAACCAAGCGCCTCAAAAACATGAATACCTGGTTCGCCAACAATACCCTAATGGTCAACTTTGAAAAGACAGAGGCAATCTTCATTTCCAGAAACTCCACATTCAACCCACCCTAAGCAATCAGTATCCTAAACAGGACGATAGCACTAAAGGACAAAGTAAAGTACCTAGGCATCACCTTGGACAAGAATCTGAACCTACAATCGCACAGAAACAAAACTGCGGCAAAAGCCTACCACCGATTAAAGCTCATCAGGAGACTCAAACCATTTCTCAGCCAAGGCTATTTCCACACCATATGCCAAGCGGTTATCACCCCAATATTGGACTGTGGAAAATCATTATACCAAGGTCTGCCGAAGCAGACTACCCACCCATTTCAACTGGTGCATAATACTGCAGTGCGCATCATTATGGGCACTGCCAAGTCTGAACACATCACACCCATACTACAACAACTTCACTGGCTACCAATAATTGCACAGGCAATATTCAAAGCAACTCTGAACATATTCAGCAGACGTGCTCCAGGAAATAATAACCAGCAGACTTAGGCGAATAAACAGCAGTAACAGACACTGCACACCCATAGAATATCATAAAATTAAGCAAGCAATGTCCAAAAGAGCTATTTCACTCTTGGCACCTGCCCTATGGAACTCCCTCCTTGAAGAACTAAGAGCCCTAAATGACCTCAAGGATTTCCACAAATCTCTCAAGACCCTCCTGTTCATGGATTTCTATGGACAAGTATCATAAAATTGTCAGGCACCAGAATTCTGCCACAAAATGGCCCACCAACAACCTGCACGTTCAAATGAGAACTAATTGCAGATAGTCTATATGTATGTCCTGTCATACCCCCCCTCCCCTTCTGTTAAATGTATATCCACAATTTGTGTTGCTAACCACTTTGATTGAAGGATAAGGTGGTATACAAAACCTGTTAAATAAATAAATGTGAGGCCTGTTCTTGGGGAACCATCTGTCCTGAGTGGAAAGGCTGAGGAGATGGGCTCCCCAGCCATATGTGGACACATCAGTGGTAATGACTCTGTGATGCAGTGTCATCTGGAAGAGGCACCCTCCAGAAGTTTGACCAGAGTCATCCACCACCTGAGTTTGTCGGAGGACTGTTCACTGCAGGCTTTTGAGGGAAATTTTTTGCCCAGAGAGGATGGGAGTGTTGACACTAGTTGTCTGAGGTACCATTGCAATGGCACATGTGCAGCCGGGCAAGTGGCACTACGTGTACATACAGTCATGTGCCCCAGGAAACACAGGAGCAGGCGGGCTAGTTCTGATAGGCATGTAGCAAGGGTGCTGCTGAGAAGCTGCAAGGCTTTGAACCCTCTGACCAAGAAGGAAGGCTTTGGCTTGCAGTGTGTCTATATGCGCCCCAATGAAATCCAGTATTTGTTGACGGATGGGCTCAGATTTCTCAGCATTGAGGACGAAGCCGAGGATCTACAGAGTGAAGGCAGTGTCCCACACAACTCGGGCTACTATGTCTTGGGAGGCGCCCAAAATCACCCAGTCTAGGTAGGGGTAAACGCAGTGGCCCTGATGCTGAAGGTGGACTGTGACGACTGTGAGACACTTGGGGAAAAAGTGGAGGATAGCCTGAAAGGAAGAACTTGGTACTGATGGTGGTTGAGGAAGGTGAAACAGAGGAGCTTCCAGTGGAGGGGGTGGATGGGGATATGGGTGTAGACATCCTTGAGGTCTAGTGAGGTGAGCCAATCCCGAGGACTGAGCAGGAGAAGGATTGTGCTCAACAAATGCATTTTGAACTTTTCCCACTTGATGAAAAGATTGAGGTGATGTAGGTTGAGGATCAGCCGAAGGCTACTGGACTTCTTGGGGATCAAGAAGAGCTGGGAGTAAAACCCTTGACCCCTCTTGGGAAGTGGGACAAGCTCTATGGCACTGTTGAGGAGGAACTAAGCTATCTCCTTTGCTAGTAGGGGCACGAGCTGCTTTGGGTAACAGTCGGTCAGGACCGGAGGCCAAGGAGATGGTGCCACATCGAAGTGAAGCTTGTACTCTGACTGATGGAGAGAACCCAGCGGTCCGTGGTGATAGACTGCCAGGCTTCTGCGAAGCACTGGATGTGACCCCCAACTGGCAAATAGTCAAAAGCCGGGGGAGGGTTTGGGAAGGGCGGTCTGTGGGAGTGCCTGGGTTTTCTTTTTTGTGGGAGATCCCTCTGGAGGTATGGTTGATGAGGCTAGCCCTGAGCTTTAAAGGTGGGGGGGGGGGGGGGAGTGCTGTCACAACTAGGGCTGGTAGCAGCGCCATGAATAAAACTGTTGAAAGTAATTGTAATGAAAAGGATGCTGCTAAGATGGAAGAGGGGCAATGGGAGGAAGAAGCTGGCAGAGCCAAGAATTCTCAAACTGTGGAGGAATGGTCCTTGACCTTCAAGACCGCCTCCTGAACTTTAGACCCAAAGAGACTGTCACCCTGGCAGGGGGCGTCAGCTAAGCGGTTATGAAGGTCTTTCCATAGACCAGACATGTGAAGCCAGGCCATGTGTCTGGATGAAATAGCTGTAGCCGCAGACTGAGCCATAGAGTCATAGATGACGTACATGGCATGAATGATATGGTAAAGGGATTTGTGTAAGTCCACAGCCAGGGAAGCTGAATCTGCTAAAGAGGGATGATCCAGTTGCAGTAGGTGGTCATGAAGGTAGTGCAGCATATGTAGCTGATGGGCTAATATGGGCATGGCAAGAGGACTGCTCTGGTAAGATTTACATCCCTTAGCAATTGATGTCCGCTGCTCCTTCTCTGGAGGTGTCTGGGAAGTCAGCTTAAAGCTCTTGGATTTTTTAAGGACCACCTCAGACACGACAGACTGATGGAGGAGCTGAGTATGATGGAATCCCGGACCCGGCAGGACCTTGTGCTTTGAGGTCTTTGCGGTGGGATGCAGCACTGCCTGAAGATGGGGTCTTCCAGATGGTAGGTTGTAAATCCTGAAGGACCTGAGGTACAGGGAGCACAGGGACCTCCTTGGGAGTACTGCAAGCCTTTAAAATGGAATGAAAATCCCACTTGTTGGAGACTGCGATGCATAGACTCGGAGCGCGGGAGAGTTTCTGGAGGAACTTCGTATAGGAAAGATCCTCGGGTAAAGCATCTTTGAGATCCTGTTCTATGGAAAATGAGACAGGGTCATCCTCGTAAGATCACATGGTTCCCAGGAATAAGGTGGGAGCAACCGAATGTCAAGGGGCAAAGCTTGCGCTAATCAGTTAGCAGAGGGGATCCCATGACCTCCTATGTTGAATGTCGCTAGGGATCTGAGGGCGCGCTGGGGTGCGTTTCAAGCTCTTGCAAAGAAGCCTGCAAGAGAGTGGATCTATCTTGAAGAAACGTCTGGAGAAGAGAGAAGCCTATGTGGCCCCCCGGGTAGGGGGAGGACTGTCAGGCTTGGAGGGCAGGGGTTTGCACTTTGTATGGTGCTTACCCGACTGCGCTGGTGGAGGGAGCTGTTGTTTATTCTTAGCTTTTAATCTTTTGACCTGAAGGAGGCATGTCCCCCAGAGTGACGGAGGAGGAGGCCAAGTACTTGGAATCGGTTCAAGGGGGGGCGGATACTACCTGAAGGTAATGATAGCTGAGGGGGAGGTGACAATACCAGTGCTGCGGCTGCCTTTAAAGGCCAACCCCCCCCCCCCCCCCCCCCGAGCCTGTGCTTGGCCCGATGAGGGAAGAGAGGAGGAGTCTGACATGAGACCTGGCCCCGCAGAGATGATAAACACCTAGCAAAGCCTGGCTGTAGTAGAGAAAAGGAAACAGGTCCTTATTTTAAAGTACCAAAATTTCACTTTTTCCTATCAGAAAACAAAGCTAGAGTGCAGCCGGAGTTGAAAAAGCGCTTTACCGTGGTGAAGTGAAGGCAGACAGGTTTATCTTTCATCAGCCTCTGCGAGATGCTGGCAGAAACGTTTATCTTTTTTTCCTCCCAACAGCTCAAAAATCAGGTAGCTGTAAAAGAAAACAGCGGAAGCAACCCAGAATGAGTACCAAGCAATGGAACTGCAACACCCCCCCCCCCCCCCCAATAAAAGGTGAAAAATGCAGGCAAAGTGAAGAGACAGGGAGATCCGAGCAGGCTTCTGTGCTGTAGAGAAGAAAAAAACTGATTCTCTCAGCACAGGCAGGCGGGAAGCAAGCATGCATGCTCAGTGAAGCAACAAAGCTTCTCTGAACTGTGGAAAATCCGCTCAAGGCTCAGTCCAGGAATTTCACCATTGAATGTGACTGCATCCCCCTGCTTATCTGACCATGTCTATCTTCTACTTTTTGAGCAACATTGGTTAGCAGTTAATTGTCATATCCAATTTAACATTATTATACTCGCTCACAAAGTTGTGTGGGGAGGAGTGGTGTAGTGGTTAGGACAAGGTACTTCAGGCCGGAGGGCCGGGAGTTCAAGTCCCACCTGGGGACAGCAATCTCAGGCCAGAGGGACTGGGATTTCTAGTCCTATACGCACTCCTTGTGGTCTTGGGCAAGCCATTTAACCCTTCATTGCCCATGTTCCCTGTAAGTATTAGCGTATGTGTGTCATATCCCCCAATTGACTGCTTTGACCCGGTGAAAAGCGGGATATAAATACAGCTAAATAAATAAGTCTCTTTTACTGGGGCTTATCCCCTATTTATCTTTGTTTGATTCCCTATCACCCTACCAGAACCTTGAGATCTCCTCAAAGTAATTATTTAGAGGTCCCTTCCCATAGGAGACTCCACCTCGAACATTCCTGTAATACTGCCTTCTGTTGTATTGCTACTCTTCTGTGGAATATACTTCCCCCACCCCCCCCCCCGATCTCAGGTTAGAATCCTACTATAAAAGGTTTAAAAAAACTGGTTATTTCAAAAAGCTTTTGCCTCTTTCTTATGTCAGCCACAATTGCAGCCCTTCTGCTCGACAGAGACTTGCCCAAGGCCACAAGAGTGCTAGTGGGAATCAAATCCTTGTCTCTTGGTTCCCAAACGAGTATAGAACCAGTAGGCAGCGGCTACAAGTACATTAATAAAAAAAGGAAAGTGCCAAAGTGAGCAAAAGCAAATAACATGAAAATACGTTATATGTTAATCCCCTATCCACGGCAAACGTTTTTGTATGACAGCTCTTTTCGGAGTCCCCTGTATAGTCCCAATATGACATTCGCTGGCTCAGTGTTACCTATCTGTGTGTGTTTATTAATTGTTTAGCCTGTAAGGTACTCTTGCCCACTTTGGTTGCAATCAATTTGGTTGGTTCCTTCTCCTCCCCCCTCCCCTCTTCTACTCCCCCCTCCCCCCACTATTGAGTTACAATTGTATTTTCATGTTGTTTACTTCTGCTCACTTCGGCCCTTTCTTTTTTTATTAATGTAATTGTAGTTGCTGCCTCCTGGTCCTACCAAGGATTATTTTATTGAGTGCCTCCCACTTCATGTAAGTGTTCACTATGCATGTGTTTTGTGGTTTTTATATGTAAGGTGCAATAATTCTCTGGAAACAAGCAGGAAGTCGGTCCACATATGGATGGAGGCCTCGTGGAAGCATCCCCCCCAGCTTTCAAAGAAAGCCTTTGGGAGATGCCACCACACAAGCGTGGTCCCCTTCCCGCCCAAGGGTGCCATCTTGCTCAGTCTCCTTTTTTCCGTAGAGCCCTTCAGATGTTGTCTGCCTTGTCCCTGGAAAAAGTTGATTTTTCTCTCTCCGAGTTTCACACTCGCCTCCGGTATCGCACCGGTACTCTTCCCATCTACTGACCTTTGTGCCTCGGCGTCGGGCTCGATCTATTTTTTCCTTATTTTTCATTCTTTTCTGCCGTCTTAGCTCCTTTTTTCTTCCACTGGCAGCCTACGGAATCTTTGACTTCGCAGGACTACTTTTTTCTCCTATGGCTACCAGTGACTTTAAGAAGTGTGATCAGTGCTCTAAAATTGTCTTTGACAGACACACATGACTGCTGCCTTGGGCCCGACCTTGACCCGGCAGCCTACGGTCTCTGCAAGAGGATGTCTAGCAAGGCCCTCGAGTCGCCAACAGCAGCATAAGTTCTTCTCCGGGAACAAGCAGGAAGTCGGTCCTCATATATGGGTGACGACGCCGAGGGAGCCCGCGCGGAGCAAATCCCCAGCTTTCACAGAAAGCCTTTGGGAGTGGTTACCACGCATGCATGGTCCCCTTCCCGCCCAAGGGTGCCATCTTGCTCAGTCTCCTTTTTTCCGTGGAGCCCATTGGACCGTTTTGGCCCGACTGGTCAACACCGGTGTCCTTCCCGCCTCCGGCCTCAATATTTTGGTATCGGGTTGGTCCTTTTTATTGTTTTGTTCTAAATTTACTTTTGAGGCGTCCTCGCACCCTTTTTTTCTCCTGTCCTTCGCTGGCATCCCATAGGGTCTTCGACCTAGCCGGGGTCCTTTTTACCCCAATGGCCACCAGTGGTTTTAAGAAATGTGATTGGTGCGGGAAAATTATGTCCCTCACACCGATACGCATGACAGCTGCCTCTGGTGCCTCGGGCCGGACCACGACCAGACGATCTGCTCTCTATGTAAGAAAATGTCGTCCAAGGCCCTGCAGAGCCGCCAGCAACAGCACGACAAGATTTTTTCCGAATTCCCCGTGCCTCCGAGAGCCAGGACCTCGTCTGAGGCCTTGACGTCTCAGGGGGAGCACTCCGAGCCCGAGCGTCGTCCGTGTTCCTCAGAGAGGGGGGTCTCCCTCGAGAGAGCACAAGAGGAAGAAGAAATCCTTGAAGGCGGCATCTGTGGACGGCTCCAAGCGATTGGGCTTCTCGAGAGACCCGTTGCGGAGCCCCAAGCGCCTGCCGGGATCGTCGGAAAAGGAGCACCTGGCCAAAGTTCCTCACCGAGAACCGGACCAGCCAAGGCAAGTACCGACTGTTCTGGTCGAAGACTCCCCTCCGGGGGAACCGGCATCAGGGCTGACCTTGTCGGCGCACAAGCCGGTGGCTGCGGAGCCTCCTGAACTCGTGTCCAGGATGGCAGCTTTGGAGTGCAGTTTTACTGCCTTAATTGAACAGCAGTGGGTGCTGATGTCTGGCATGTCCGGCTTCTCCGCCCCGACCACCAGGCCCTTGACGTCAGTCGACCCTGGAGGCCGAGCTAATCCTCGGCCGAGGTCGCACACGGCCTCCCCTTCGGGACCGAGGTCATCGCCGCCGAGTCTACTGGCATCAGGACGGATGGCGCCGGGGCCCTTGATGCCCGAGGAGCCCCTCAAGTCCCCTTCGGAGGCCTCGACCTGGGAGGTGAAGGACGAGGAGTCCCCGGAGGCATAGGGACGTCCCCTCAGATTCCCCCGTGTCAGAACCTCGGAGAAGGTCCCCACCGGAGGATATGGGTTTCCTGGACTAAGTGCAGGATATATCCAAGGCGTTGGCTTTCCCCACGGGGTCCGAGGAGGAGCCTCAAGCCGACGAGCTCAAGATCCTCCCAATATGAGGCAGCTCCCCAGGAGACCCTCAGGTACCCGTTCCTCAGATCCTGGAACAATTCACGCTCCACATGTGGGAGACACCGGCATCGACGCCAGTGATCAGCAAGTGGCTCGACTTGATATATTGAGTCCGTTGGAGCCCTGGATTCCAGAAATCGCAGCTGCCGCACAATTCCATGGTTGTGGAATCATCCTTCCGTCAGCTTATGAGCCAGAAGACACATTCCTCGGTGCCCTCTGGTAGGGAGGCCTGCAACTTGGATGCCCTCGGCAGAAAGTGTTTCCAGGGCACAATGCTGAATTGTTGAATCCAGACGTACCCGTTCTACACGAGCATGTACCTGAGGGACCTGGCGAAGGAACTTGCCAGATTCTCGGCTGGTCTCTCCGAGGAACCTTTGCAGCGCTTCAAGGGTCTGTCCAAAGCAGTCCGTGAATGCTCCAAATTTATATCTCGGGCATCCTATGACGGGTTCAAGTTGGCGGCCCGAGTACCCATGGCGGGCATCGGTGCGTGCCGCTAGGCTTGGCTACAGTCGTCCGACCTCGAGCAATGGGTTCACGACAAGTTGGTCAATGTCCTATGCCAAGGGGGAGAATCTCTTTGGCAAACCCATGACCGACAAGGCCGCAGAGCTGGAAACGAGTTCATGACGAGGACACGGCTCTCTAAGAAGACCTCTGCCCCTCCTTGTAAGAAGAGCTCGGGTACATAAGAACATAAGATATGCCCTACTGGGTCAGACCAAGGTTCATCAAGCTCAGTATCCTGTTTCTAGCGGTGGCCAATCTAGGTCACAAGTACCTAGCAGTTTCCCCAAAAGACACAGGTTCCACAATGCTTGCATTGGGTCAAGCATTGATATCCTGGGTCCCTTTTTAATAACAGTTTATGGACCTTTCCTCCAGGAACTTGTCCAAACCTTTTTTAAACCTAGCTACACTAACAGCCTTTACTACATCCTCCGGTAACAAATTCTAGAGTTTGATTACACGTTGAGTAAAAAAATATTTTCTCTTATTTGTCTTAAATACTATACCCTGTAGCTTCATTGCATGTCCCCTAGTCTTTCTATATTCTGATGACATAAACAATCGATCTATGTTTACCCATTCCACTCCGTTCATTAATTTATAGACTTCTATCATATCTCCAGGAACAAGCAGGAATGTAGTTTTCACATATGGGTACCGTTGGCACCGACTGAGCCTGCGCGGGAACGCTCCCCAGCGTCCCAAAAGGAAAGCTTTTGGGAGCATCCCACCACGCATGCATGCTGCCTTCCCACCCAGCTAACTCTCTCACTTCAGTTCTTCGTTTTCCACGGAGCCGACAGGATGTGTCCCCTGTCACCGCAGAAAATCTTCTCTTATTTTTATATTTTTTGTGGCTGCGTCTGCCTTCCATCGATGCCTACCGGTACCACCGGTGCTTTTCTTTCTTTTCTTCTAAAAATATTTCAATTTTAGTGCTTTTCTCATGGATTTTCTTCCCTGCTCTGGTGCTTGGCGCCATTTTGGGCTTTAGGCCCTCTTTTCCCTTACCATGGAAAAACCAGCCACTGGTTTTTAAAAATGTTCAAAATGTGGCAGTACAATTTCCATTACCGACACCCATGACTGGTGTCTTAAATGTTGAGGTCCTGACTATTGCCCTGCGGAGTGTCTCTCCTGTAGGAAGTTGACTAAAAGAGGTCTTCAGAATCGAGCAACTCAACTCAGTACCCTTTTTGCTTCAGACACGATGTCTGTAGCATCGATGTCTTCCAGGGTTTCTACTTCTTCCCAGGGATCTCAGGTAACAAAACACAAGTCTTCTAAGACTAGCCGGTCCTCGAAGAGTAGATCTCCCTCTAAACATCGAGATGCCATTGGCGTTGCCCTTGAGGATGCTTCAACGGCAAAACAGCCCCAGCAGGAGTCTTCGGGCTCTAAAGCTTTATCGGGGCACCAGGATGTTCCCGAGGCTTCAGCCTCGATGGGAACTACTGGTGCCATGCTCGGGGGTTGTGGCTACCACCACCGGTACCGACACCCCGGCATCGGCAGTGGACAAAAGACTCCTCGCTATCGAACGCAGTCTAGCGACTCTTTTGGCTACTTCGATACCACTAAGGTCGCTACAGATGGTTCCACAGGCACCGGTACCAATGCCGGTACGGGTGCCAGTGCCCTCGATACCCGCTTCAACAGGCATGCTTCCCCCGATGCCGTTTGGAATCTCTCTCCAGCATGGGGGATCAGGTACCGACTTGTTACGGTACTGAATCGAGCGGTACCGATGTCATCTGCTTCGGGAGAACCCGGTGCTTCCTTCTTTTGAGTCTTCCGATTCCGATGACTCGGATGATTCCACTGGTACCAGAGCTGAACTTTTGCAAGATTCAACTCCTCCTCCTCAGTGCAGAATGTCCCCTCCTGAGGATATGTCTCTTCATGATTTTGTACGTGATATGGCAAAGGGTCTTGCCATTACAGTAGTACCAGAAAAGGAGCCTAGGGCAGAAGAATTACGAATTCTTCAATATCCTTTGGCTCCAAAGGAGGCAGCTATGCTTCCTATACACCAAATCTTACATGATCTAATGTTAAGAATGTGGGAAGCTCCTTTAACAGTATCTCCACATTCTAGACGTCTTGACACTATGTATCGAGTACCACCTTGCCCAGGGTTTCAGAAGACTCAATTACCACATCATTCTATGGTGGTAGAGTCTGCCATGAGGCGGATTAAGAGTGCTAAATGACAATCTTCCAATCCACCAGGTCGTGAGTCTAGAACACTGGATGCCTTTGGTCGTCGATGCTTTGTCCTCCATGCTATCAGCAAGAATCAGTTTCTATATATTATACATGGGAATGTTTCTTGAGCAGGTTACAAAAGACTTGGAGCTTTTCAACCCTTTTCTTCAAGAGGATAAACGGACAGATTATTTGACTCTGGTCAAACATGCTTGTTCCCCAGAAGGGGCAACAACAAACTAGACAAAGACACAAGCGAAGGCTCAGCAGACCCAGTCTCCTCAGGGTCTTTGACTGTTGTCTAGAGAACTTAGCCATTCTTCCTGTTCTAAGCCTAGAACCTTTAAATATTCCAGGACGTATTTGCCATTTTGCCAAAAGATGACAACAAATCACTTCAGAAAATTGGTCTCTATTGTGAGTCTGGGATACAAGCTCCATTTCCTCAGCTTGCCCCCATCCACGCTAATAAAACAGTTCAAATCTCAACCACCGGTCTCAGACCTGTTGTGGCAAAAGGTCACCACTCTTCTAGCTCAAGGGGCTGTAGAAGAGGTTCCAAAGTCCCAGCAGGGCACAGGATTCTATTCCCCCTATTTTCTCATTCCAAAGAAGTCAGGGGGACTAAGGCCAATCCTGGACCTCAGAGAACTGAACAAATATTTAGTCTGAGAGAGATTCAAGATGATCTCCCTCGGCACTCTTCTTCCATACCTTCACGAGCAAGATTGGCTATGTTCTCTAGATTTAAGAGATGCTTACATGCATATCCTTATTCATACAGATCACAGAAGATTCCTTCGATTCCTAGTCAGGGGAAGACATTTTCAATACAGGGTCCTTCCTTTCGGGCTGGCCTCTGCTCCAAGGGTCTTCACAAAATGCATGGCAGTAGTAGCAGCATTTATGAGGACTCTGGGAATTTTTGTCTTCCCTTACTTAGACAATTGGCTCATCCGAGCACCGTCTGCTCTAGAAGCAAGTCGTGCTCTTTGCCGAGCAATGCACATACTACAGTACTTGGGATGGATCATAGACCTTCCAAAGTCCCAGCTCACCCCATCTCAATCCCTCGAGTTTATAGGGGCTCGCTTGGACATACAGCAGTCAAAGGCTTTCCTGCCTCAGCCTCGTTGTCTGCGCATCATCGAACTAGCATCTCAAGCAGTGCTACAAACCTTCCTCACTGCTCGACAGATGCTTCGACTTCTAGGACACATGGCATCCACAGTCCATGTGATTCCTTATGCACGCCTTCATATGCGAGCGGCCCATTGGAACTTAGCTTCCCAATGGTCCCAGGCCTCAGGATGCCTATAAGACAAGATCAGAGTTACCACACGCCTAATTGCGTCTCTGCATTGGTGGCAATCTCTGGAAAACCTTACAGTAGGCTCTCCTTTTCAGCAACCTCTTCCTCAAGCTGTACTGACAGATGCATCCAAGTTGGGTTGGGGAGCCCACTTGGGCGATCTGTCTACCCAGGGTCTCTGGACCCCACAGGAGGCTTCTCTTCAGATAAACCTCCTAGAACTAAGGGCCATTTCCAATGCTATTCGAGTCTTTTGCTTTCATCTCATAAGCAAGACAGTTCTGGTGCAAAGCGACAATCAAGTGGCCATGTTTTACCTAAACAAACAAGGCGGAACAGGCTCTCTGCAATTATGCAACGAAGCTTTGCAACTGTGGGCCTTTGCCAGAGAGCATCACATTCATGTGTTGGCAATATACCTTCCAGGCATTCAAAACGTCTGGGCAGACAGGCTCAGTCGAGTCCTGTTGCCGCACAAGTGGTCTCTCCACTCATATCAAGTTGCCCGAGTGTTTCAAG
This sequence comes from Ichthyophis bannanicus, assembly GCA_033557465.1. NCBI lineage: Eukaryota > Metazoa > Chordata > Amphibia > Gymnophiona > Ichthyophiidae > Ichthyophis > Ichthyophis bannanicus. The sequence goes on from CM066036.1 coordinate 619,039,959, forward strand.
TCTGGGGAACACCAGACATAGACCTCTTTGCAAGTCCACAGAATGTCAAACTTCCCCGGTACTGTTCCAGACTTCCAGCTCAAAATTGTCAGGCGAGAGATGCATTCCTGCTCCATTGGGGCCAGGATTTTCTCTATGCCTTCCCACCAATTCCCCTGATCCCCAAAACCTTATTCAAACTCCAGAGAGACAGAGGTCGCATGGTATTCATAGCTCCCTGCTGGCCAAGACAAACATGGTATCCTCTTCTCTTAGGTCTCTCTCGAGCCACTCCTCTGGAGTTGGGGAGTGCTCTGGATCTTCTGTCCCAGAACAACGGATCCCTACTGCACCCCAATCCCCTGTCCCTTCATCTCAAGGCCTGGCTACTCAAGGCATAGAACCTCAAGATCTAGGCTTTTCACAACAAGTGAAGGATATTCTTCTGGCTTCCAGGAAACCTTCCACAAGGCGCTCTTACGCTTTTAAGTGGAAGAAGTTCTCAATCTGGTGTTCCCAGAGGGGCTTAATCCTCTCTTGGTACCGGTAGAGTCCCTTCTGGACTATCTCCTTCACTTATCAGCTTCTGGTCTCAAGACCAGTTCTGTTAGGGTCCATCTTAGTGCTATTGCTGCATTCTCATAAACCCTTTGATGGACAACCAATTTCCTCTCATCCTCTTGTTTCAAGGTTTATGAGGGGTCTCCTTTTAACTAAGCCTCCCATCAAACCACCTCCGGTGGCATGGGATCTTAATCTTGTTCTGAGTCAACTCATGAAGCCTCCCTTTGAACCTTTAAAGACTTCGGAGCTAAAGTTTCTTTTATGGAAAGTCATTTTCTTAATTGCTATCACTTCTGCAAGACGCATTAGTGAATTGCAAGCTTTAGTGGCTGACCCGCCTTATACAAGGTTCCATCATGACAAACTAGTCTTGAGGACTCATCCTCATTTTATGCCAAAAGTGATATCACCTTTTCATTTAAACCAGTCGGTTTATCTCCCAGTCTTCTTTCCTAGGCCTCATGCCTCCAGCGCAGAAAGAAATCTTCATACCTTAGATTGTAAGCAGGCTCTGGCTTTTTATCTTCACAGAACTCAGCCATTTAGAAAGTCTTCTCAACTTTTTCTGGCTTTTGACTTTAGTCATTTAGGACTTCCAGTCACTAAGAGAACTTTCTCTAAGTGGATTGCAGACTGTATTTCCTTTACCTATCAGAGTAAAGGAATCCTCCTTAAAGGTCATGTCACGGCTCATAATGTCAAAGCCATGGAAGCCTCAACAGCTAATCTTCGTTCAGTTGCTATTGATGAGATCTGCAAAGCAGCAACTTGTGCTTCTGTACATACTTTCACTGCCCACTATTGTTTAGACAAGGACTCCTGTCGGGATGCCTTGTTCGGTCAGGCTGTTCTACAGCATCTCTTCCATTCCTAGATCACCAACGTCCCACCATCCACTCTTGGATGCCTGAGGTCCCTGGGAGGAAGCATGGCCCATCTTACTTAGATCCGCAACATGCTGGGGTCATCCCTAGGCATTTTTAGCTGGGGAGTCCCCATATGTGAAGACTACATTCCTGCTTGTTCCTGGAGATAGCGTAGTTACTCACCTGTAACAGGTGATCTCCGGGAACAGCAGGAATAAGTCTTCACAACCCACCCACATCCCCTAGGAGTTGTCTTTCTCTTTCTTTCTATTTTCCTTCTACTTCTCTCCTTTGGTCTCAGCTTTCAAATCAACTGAAGTGAGAGAGGTAGTTGGGCGGGAAGGCAGCACGCATGCGTGGTGGGATGCTCCCAAAAGCTTTCCTTTTGGGACGCTGGGGAGCATTCCCATGCAGGCTCTGTCGGTGTCGACGGTACCCATATGTGAAGACTTATTCCTGCTGTTCCCGGAGATCACCTGTTACAGGTGAGTAACTACACTGTCTCCCCTCAGCCGTCTCTTTTCCAGGTTAAAGAACCCTGACCTTTTTAGCCTTTCTTCATAGGGGTATCCTTCCATCCCCTTTACCATTTTGGTGGCTCTTCTCTGAACCTTTTCTAATAACGCTATTTCCTTTTTAAGATATGGTGACCAGAATTGCACACAATATTCAAGGTGCAGTCGCACCATGGAACGATACAGAGACATTATAATATCCTTTGTTTTCTTTTCCATGCCTTTCCTTATGATACCTAGCATTCTATTTGCTCTCTTGGCTGCCGCTGCACACTGGATGGAGGGTTTTAACATGTTATCCACAGTGACGCCTAAATCTTTTTCTTGGGTGGTGGTTCCTAATGTGGAACCTTGCATTGTGTAACCATAGTTTGGGTTGTTCTTCCCTAGGTGCATAATTTTGCACTTGTCCATATTAAATTTCATCTGCCATTTGGATGCCCAGTCTTCCAATTTATCAAGATCTTCTTGCAATTTTCCACAATCCTCATGGGTTTTAACAACTTCAAATAGTTTCGTGTCATCTGCAAATTTGATAACCTCACTCGTTATTCCCTTTTCCAGGTCATTTATTTATGTCAAACAGCAGCGGACCCATCACAGATCCCTGGGGTACACCACTATTCACCTTTCTCCATTTGGAAAATTGGCCATTTAGCCCTGCCCTCTGCTTTCTTTCTTTTAACCAGTTCCTGATCCAAAATAGTACCCTGCCTCCTAACCAATGACCCTTTAGTTTTGCCAAAATCTGTGATGAGGGACCTTGTCAAAGGCTTTCTGAAAGTCCAAATACACTATATCAACTGACTCACCTTTGTCTACCTGTTTGTTCACACCTTCAAACAAACATAACAGATTAAGACAAGATCTTGTCTAAAGCCATGTTGGCGGTCTCCCATTAAGCCATGACTATCTACATCTTTTGTACTTTATGATTAGTTTCTGCCATTTTTCCCGTTACTGACGTCAGGCTCACCAGTCTGTAGTTTCCCAGATTACCCCTGGAACCCTTTTTAAAAATTTGCGTTACTTTGGCCATCCTCCAATCTTCAGGTATTACAGCTGATTTTAATGATTAGTTCACAGATTACTAATAGCAGGTCTGCAATCTCATATTTCAGTTCTTTCAACACCCTTGGACGTATACCATCCGGTCCAGGTAATTTGCTACTCTTCAGTTTATCAAATAGTTGTAATACATCTTCCCGATGTATCAATATTTCCTTCAATTCTTCCACACCTTTAAATACCACTTCAGTCATGGGTAACATCCCTACATCTTCCTCAGTAAAGACTGAAGCAGAGCCCTTTTACCCGAGGATGGGAGCTGCTTACAAAACTACCCTTCTTACCAGGTCTCCCCAGCTCCCCCACAGGGGCAGCAGGCCAAGGGACAGGGGCATGGCCCGCATAAACAGAAGGCCCCCAGGCCCCGGCCCCAGCCCCAGCCCATCCTGGTGGGGGCTTTTGACTCCAGCAGCATGGCCCTTCTCCCAGCTGGAACTGGGCAGCCCACAGGGGGTCGGCTGACGTTGTATGCCCACAGTTGGCAGGCCATCACCACCGATTCATGGGCATTACGAATGGTCAGGGAGGGATACCTCCTCCATCTAGCCCAAGTGCCGCCTCACTACTTTCCAGGAGAGCCTCCAAGGTCTCCCCTTAACCGGGACCATCTTCTGAAGGAGTTGGCAGGTTTTCTCGATGACTGTGCGGAGGAACCGGTGCCCCACTATCTCAAGGGCAAGGGGTTCTACTCTAGATACTTCTTCGTCCACAAAAGAACAGGGGGTCTAAGGCCCATCCTCAACCTGCACAACCTCAACAAATTCCTGGTGAGGGAGAAGTTCAAGATGCTCTCCCTTGGAATATTGCTGCCCTACCTCCGCCAGGGAGACTGGCTATGCTCCTTAGACCTAAAGGATGCCTATACACACATCCTTATCCACCCAAGCCACAGGCAGTACCTACACTTTGTGGTGGGGGACAACCACTACCAGTACAGAGTGCTTCAGTTTGACCTTGCCTCGGCCCCAGAGTATTCACAAAATGCCTGGCGGTAGTCGCTGCCGCCTTCAGGCTTCAGGGGATTTTCGTCTTCCCCTACCTCAACGACTGGCTCATCAGGGGCACTTCAGCCACCGTGGTGCATCAGGCCACAGCTTGCACCATCCAGGTCCTACAGCACTTGGGGTTTGTAATCAACTACCCCAAATCCAGCCTCTGCCCGACTCAGGAGTGAGATTTCATTGGGGCAAGGTTCAATACCCTTCAGTCAAATGCCTTCCTGCCTGCAGGCAGGGTAAGCAGGCTTATTGCCATCGCAAGGAAAGTGAGCCACAGCTCCTCAGTGCCAGTGAGGCAACTGCTGCATCTCCTCAGGCACATGGCTTCCACGATCCATGTCACTCTGGATGCGCGCCTCCACATGCCAATTGCACAGTGGTGCCTCAGGGATCAGTGGTCCCAGGCCATGGGACATTTCCAGGACAGGATCAAGGTGGCCAGGCGTCTGGTACAATCCCTGGCCTGGTGGCTCTCGCCTCAACACTTGAGGGCAGGCATGCCTTTTCAGGCCTTTCCCCACTCAAGGGTCCTCACCATAGATGCTTCCTTGCTGAGCTAGGGAGCCCATTGCCAGGGGTACCGCATGCAGGGAAGGTACTCCCCAAAGGAGAGTGCCCACCAGATCAACTTGTTGGAGCTTCGGGCCATCCATCTCGCTCTAAGGGTTTTCAGGCAGTACCTAGATCACAGGTCAGTCCTGGTCCAAATGGACAACCAAGTAGCCATGTTCTATGTGAACAAATGGGGTGGGGGATGTATGGGATCATGCATCGTCTGTCAGGAGGCCCTAGACCTTTGCTCTTTTGCATCAGGGCAGGGAATTCTCCTTAGGGCAGTATACTGCTGGATCAGGACAACTGGCTGGCAGACAGACTCAGCAGGATCCTCCAGCCGCACGAGTGGCAGCTGGACTGGGCAGTTGCCAACAGACTTTTCCAGACATGGGGGGAGCCAGTAATATACTTGTTTGCGAGCCCAGACCAGCTACCCCATTTCTGCTCAAGGCAGCCGCATCCAGCCAGGGTGGCCGCCGATGCTTTCCTAATTTCATGGTCGGTGGGGCTTCTGTATGCTTTTCCCCCCGACACCTCTAGTTGCCAGGACTATTCAAGATCCTTCAGGACAGCTTTTGTCATCCTCATAGCCCCACGGTGGCCCTGGCAACCGTGGTTCCCGCTTCGCCTGCAGCTAGCGGTGGAGACTCCCATTCCCCTGGGTTTGTCCTTCCAGCTCCTCTCTCAGGAGAGGGGCTCTCTCCTGCATCCCAACCTCAGCTCCCTCTCGCTGACGGCGTGGTTGCTGAGAGGGTGACTCTTGCCCCGCTCCTCCTTCCGGAGGAAGTTGAGGAGGTCTTGCTGGCTTCACGTAAACCATCTACCAGGCGGACATACGCCTTTAAGTGGCACAGATTTGCTATCTGGTGTGCCGGGCAAAAGGTGGACCCCATTTCCTGCCCAGTGGTAGTGGTGTTGCAATACCTTCTCCACCTGTCCGAGATGGGACTTAAATCAAACTTCGTCAGAGTACGTCTTGGTGCCCTAGTGGTGAACCACTTTCCTGTGGACAAGAAGCCTCTCTCGGCTCAACCGATTGTATCCCTGGTTTCTAAAGGGCTTGCTCCTCTTGAAACCCCCAGTCTGTCTCCCAGCGACCGAATGGGACCTTAAAGTCATGTTGGGGTAGCTTACTAGGTTGCCTTTTGAGCAGATGGCCACATGCCACCTCCAGTACCTCTCCTGTAAAGTGGTATTCTTGGTTGTGCTCACTTCTGCCTGGAGAGTGAGTGAGCTCCAGGCTCTCATGGTAGAGATACCAGGTTCTACAAGAATAGGGTGGTGCTTCGCACACACCCCAAGTTCCTTCCGAAGGTTGTCTCCTCATTCCACCTCAACCCAAGAGGTGGTTCTTCCTACCTTCTTTCCCAGGCCGCATGCCAGTTGGGCAGAGGCGGTCCTCCATACCCTGGACTGTAAGAGGGCTCTGCCCTTCTACATCCAGCATACGCAAACTCACTGGAAAGCCTCTCAGCTTTTCATTTCCTACGACTCCAGTAAACTGGGGGAGGAGGTGACAAAGCATATGCTGTCCACTTGGGTGGCAGACTGTATCGCCTGGGCTTATGAGGCAGCGGGACCTCCGCTGGAGGGCCGTGTTACGGCTCTGAGGATCAGGGTCATGGCGGCATCAGTAGCTCACCTGCGCTCTATTCCTTTGACGGACATCTGCCAGGCCACCACCTGGTCTTCAAGTCAGACCTTCGCGGCTCATTACTGCCTGAATAGGGAGTCCCGACGAGACAGTGCCTTCGGTCAGGCTGTACTCCGTAACCTGTTTGAGGTCTAGGCAACTCCTGTGCTCCAACCCCTCTGTGTTCAGGCTACCGGAGTACTACTTCCCTAGTTAGGGTTTCATTGTGGCTGCTTGCGGCCCTCACTGAGGGAGCCTTTTTTTGCTTTGCGCTATGGGTTCAAGGTAGCCTGTAGCTGGGGAGTCCCATATGTGAGGACTGGCTTCCTGCTTGTTCCCGGAGAAAGGGTAGTTACTCACCTGTAACAGGTGTTCTCTGGGGACAGCAGGAATCATTCCTCACAACCCTCCCTCCTCCCCTTGTAGTTGCAGTACAATTATTTTTTTCTTTATTTGCCGTCTTTTGGCTATGTCATTTGACTGAGCAAGATGTCACCCTTGGGCAGGAAGGGGACCACGCATGCTTTCTGTGAAAACTGGGGATTTGCTCCACGCTGGCTCAGTCGGCGCCAAAATCACCCATATGTGAGGACTGATTCCTGCTATCCCCGGAGAACACCTGTTACAGGTGAGTAACTACGCTTTCCCCGAGTTCCCGATGCCTCCGAAGGCCAGGACCTCGTCTGAGGCCCCAACATCTTGGGCGGAACACTCTGAGCACGAGCCTCATCATGGGTTCTCAGAAAGGGGGTCCCTTGAAGGAACCCAGGAAGAAGAAACCCTTGAAGGTGGCATCCCTGGACAGTTCCGACCAGCCAGGGGTCCCCCAGGCCCGATCCTGCAGTCCGAGATGCTCATCTGAGGCGTCAGAGAAGGAGCGGCCTGCGAAGGTCCCCCGGAAGGATCCATCCACGGACTGGCCTCAGTCCACAGACACCATCCTCATTGAGAATTCCCATTCGGGGGAGCCAGCATCGGGCTCGGGTCCCTCGGTGCCTGCGCCAAAGGTTGAGGAGACTTCTGGTCTAGAGTCCAGAATGGCAGCACTGGAGCGCAGTTTGTCTGCCTTCATGGAACAGCAGCAGGCGTGGTTCTCCAGCACAACCAGTTCATCCGCCCCAACCACCGGGCTCTCGATGTCTAAGACCTCTCTGGAGGCCAAGCTGCTCCTTGAGGTCCTTCGGTCGAAGTCGTGCTCTGTCCCGCTCAATGGGACCATGGTCATCCCCAATGAGTTTGCTGGGCACCAGCTGCAGGGCATCGGGAGCCTTGAGGCCCGTGGAGCAGCCCTCTTATGAGTCCTGGACGGACTACTCTGAGTGGGAGACAGAGGGTGAGGAGTCCACCAATACCCGTCTCCTCGAAGGCGGTCCCCGCCCGAGGACATGGGCTTCCTGGACTTTATCAAGGGCCATGTCTAAGGCCATAGCATTTCCGACCGAGTCGGAGGAGGACCCTCAGGCGGATGAGTTGGAACTCCTCCAGTATGATGCCCCTCTGTGGGAATTGCTCATGGTACCCATCCTTAAACGGCTCATGCTCTGAATGTGGGAGACACTGGCTTCGGTGCTGGTGGTGAGCAAACGGCTTGGCTGGACTCAATGTATCAAGTCCGCTGGAGCCGGGCTTCCAGAAGTCACAGCTGCTGCATAACTCCATGGTGGTGGAGTTGGCCATGTGTCAGCTGAAAAGCTAGAAGACTCACTCCTTGGTGCCCCCCGACAGGGAGGCCCTCACTCTGGATGTCCTCGGCAGAAAGTGCTGCCAGGGCTCGATGCTCATCTGCTGCATCCAGGCCTACCAGCTGTACATGGGCATGTATGTGAGAGACCTGGCGAAGGAACTCGCCAGGTTCTCGGCTGGTCTCTCCAAGGAACCTTTGCAGCGGTTCAAGAACTTGGCCAAAGCAGTCCGTGAATGCTCCAAATTCATGTCTCGGGTGGCCTATAACCGTTTCGAATCGGCAGCTCGAGTAGCGGCAACTGGCATTGGTGCACACCGCCAAGCTTGGCTACAGTTGTCCGACCTTGAGCAGTGGGTTCAGGGCAAGTTGGTCGATGTCCCCTGCCAAGGAGAGAACCTCTTTGGCGAACCCATTACCGATAAGGCTGCTGAACTGGATCGAGTTCATGAGGACCAGGTTCTTTAAAAATGCTGCTGTCCCTCCCCGACAGAAGGGCTTGGGGAAAAAGCCCTTCTACCCGAGGAAGGGAGCTGCTTACAGAAACTACCCACCTTATCAGGCCTCCCCAGCTCCCCAACAGGGTCAGCAGGCCAAGGGACATGGGCATGTACCATGTAAGTAGAAGGCTCCTAAACCCCAGGCACCAGCTCCAGCCCAGCCGGGGGGAGCTTTTGACTCCTTGAGCATAGCCTCTCTGCCCCAAGGAGACCAGCAGCCCACAGGAGGATGTCTGGCCCTCTGTGCTCAGAGGTGGGTGACCATCTCCACTGATTCCTGGGCACTAAGAGTGGTCAGGGAGGATTACTTCCTCTACCTGACCCAGACATCTCCCCCTTATTTCCCGGGAGAGTCCCTCAAGTCTCCCCTCCACTGGGACCACCTTCTGAAGGAGTTGGCAGGCCTTCTCAAGGGCAAAGCGGTGGAACCATTGCCCCACTACCTCAAGGGGAAAGGGGTTCTATTTCGGTTACTTCCTCTGCCAAAGAGGACATGGGGCCTAAGGCCCATCCTTGACCTGCGCAACCTCAACAAATTCATGGTGAGGGAGAGGTTCAAGATGCTCTACCTTGGAACCTTGCTGCCATACCTCCAGCAGGGAGACTGGCTATGCTCTTTAGACCTCAAGGATGTTTATGCCCACATCCTCATCCATCCCAACCAGAGGCAGTACCTGGATTCATAGTGGGGGCAGGCACTTTCAATACAGGGTGCTTCCCTTCGGCCTAGCCTGTGCCCCAAGAGTCTTAAAAAAATGCCTGGCAGTCGTGGCTACCTTCCTCCGTCTCCAAGGAGTCTTCGTCTTTCCCTACCTGGACGACTGGCTCATAAAGGGAGGCGCAGCAGGCCACCGCACGCACCAGCCAGGTTCTGCAACACCTGGGCTTTGTCATAAACTACCCCAATTCTCACCTCCTCCCGACAGTGTCTGGAGTTCATTGGAGCAGAGATCAACACCCTTCAGTCGAAGGCTTTCTTTCCCAGGGGCCGAACCGATCATCTCAGGTCTCTAGCTCGGGACGTACAGTACCATCCCTCTGTGCCTGCTTGGCTTCTCCTGTGCCTCCTCGGGCACATGGCCTCCACGGTCCACGTCACCCCAGACTCTTGCCTCCACATGAGGGTGGCGCAGTTGTGTCTCCGGGACCAGTGGTCTCAGGCCACGGGCCGCCTCCGAGAGCGTTTCTGTGACCCACCAATTTGCCTGCGAGGCAGGCATGCCTTTTCAGGCTCCAAGCCCCTCAAGGGTTCTCACCATGGATGATTCCTCTCTGCTTGGCTGGGGAGCCCACTAAGGAGATCTCCACACTCAGGGCCACTGGTCACCAGACGAGAGCACCCTCCTTGAGCTCCGAGCCATATACCTAGCCCTGAAGGTCTTCTGTCACCACCTGCTTTGCCAGCAGGTGCTGGTCCAGACGGTAAACCAGGTGGCGATTGTTCTGTGTGAGCAGACAGGGAGATATGGGGTCTCGTACCCTTTGTCAGGAGGCACTGGCCCTCGGCTCATACACGATCCAACAGGGTATCCTCCTTCGGGCAGTGTACCTGCCAGGCCAGGACAACTTGCTGGCCGACAGACTCAGCAGAGTCCTCCAGCCACACAAGTGGCAGTTGGACACCAGGGTAGCCATTCGGCTTTTCCAACTTTGGGGGGAATTTGCCAGCCTGGACAACATTCAGTTGCCCTGCTTCTGCTCCAGGCAGGCCCACCCCTCCAGGATGCCAGCGGACGCCTTCCTGGTTTCATGGTTGGAAAGCCTCATGTACGCTTTTCCTCCGATGCCACTGATTGCCAAGACCTTGTTCAGGACCCTCCGCGACAGGGCCTTGCTCATCTTGACAGCTCCTCGGTGGCCCAGGCAATCATGGTTCCCGCTGATTCTGCATTTGACGGTGGAGGTCCCCATCCCCTTGGGGACCGCCCCGGGACTCCTATCTCAGGAGGGTGGCTCCCTTCTGCACCCCAACCTAAGGCCCCTGTCGCTGACAGCAATGCTGCTGAGAGGGTGACTCTGGCCCCTTTCAACTTTGTGGTTGAGGTGGAGGAGATCCTGCTGGCCTCTCGCAAGGCCTCTACCAGAATGGATTTTGCCCTCAAATGGCGCAAGTTCTCTGTTTGGTGCGCTGAACACGGGGCTGATCCTTTTTTCCTGCCCGGTGGCTCTGGTATTACAGTAACGTTTTCCACCTCTCTCAATCTGGGCTCAAGTCTAACTCCGTCTGAGTGCACCTTAATGCCCTGGCGGCGCATCACCATACAGTGGATGGTAAGCCACTCTCGGTCCAACCGTTGGTGACCCAGTTTCTTTGGGGCCTGCTCTTATCAAGTCCTCGGTTTGCCCTCTGGCAACAGAATGGGACCTCAACAGGGTGTTGGGACAGCTCACTCGCCCAGCCTTCAGGCTTCTGGCTACCTGCCACCTTCGCTACCTCTCTTGAAAAGTGGCTTTCCTGGTTGCGCTCACCTCTGCTCGCAGAGTTAGCGAGCTTCAGGCCGTTGTAGTGGAGGCGCTTTATACCAGGTTCTACAAGAACAGAGTGGTGCTTCACATGCACCCCATATTTCTGCCGAAGGTAGTGTCGCTCTTCCATCTCAACCAGGAAGTGGTGCTCCCTACTTTCTTTCCAAGACCTCATTCCAGTCGGGCGGAGATGGTCCTTCACACCTTGGACTGTAAGAGGACCTTGTCATTCTCAGCTTTTCATCTTCTATGACCCCAGGTAGCTGGGGGAGGCGGTGTCCAAGTGTACGCTGTCCACATTGGTGGCGGACTGTATCATCCTCGCTTATGAACAAGTGAGGATCCCACTGGAAGGCCACGTCATGGCGCACTGTTAGGGCCATGGTGACCTCGGTGGCAAACCTGTGCTCTATCCTGATGGTGGACATCTGCCGGGCCACCACCTGGTCTTCAGTCCATACCTTTGCAGCCCATTACTGCCTGGAAAGAGAATCCTGAGGGGACAGTGCCTTCGGCCAGGCTGTGCTCCGTAACCTTTTCGGGATTTAGTCAACTCTTTCCCTCCGAACCTTCTGTGTTCAGGCTACCGGAGTGCTAGTTTCATCGGACACAGGGGTCCTTCTGTGGTCTTCGAGCACAGACTCTGTTGCTGCTGTTTGCGGCTCCCCCTGAAGGAGCCCTGTTTTTGTTATGGGCTTTCGGTAGACTGTAGCTGGGGAGTCCTATATGTGAGGACTGACTTCCTGCTTGTTCCCAGAGAAAGCATAGTTACTCACCTGTAGCAAGTGTTCTCCGGGGACAGCAGGAATCAGTCCTCACAACCCTCCCTCCTCCCCTTGTAGTTGCTCCTTTACCATCTTTTATTTTTGCTGTCTTTTAGCTATGTCGTCTGACCGAGCAAGATGGCATCCTTGGGCGGGAAGGGGAGCATGCATGCGTGGTGGCATCTCCTAAAGGCTTTCTTTGAAAGCAGGGGGGATGGTTCTGCGAGGACTCAGTCGGTGCCGACATCACCCATATGTGAGGACTGATTCCTGCTGTCCTCGGAGAACACCTGTTGCAGGTGAGTAATTACGCTTTATGCCCATAGGTGGGCACTCTGTGTGCCCTCCCTCCTCTGTATCTATATACATTTGTGTTATGCTTATCCTTAGTTTTTTTTATGCAATATTTGACTACTAATAATTTATTTTGTACTTTGATCTTTTATCTCCTTATCCTTTTATGCACTCTTTCTGACCTTGATGAAGTTTTAACTAATATATCTCCAGGAATAAGCAGGAATGTAGTCATCACATATGGGTATCGTCAGTACCGACGGAGCCTGCGTGGGAATGCTCCCCAGCGTCCAATTAGAAAGCTTTTGGGAGCATCCAACAGCGCCTGCGTGCTGCCTTCCTGCCTTTCCCAACTGCCTCTCTCCAGTTCTTCTTTTTCTGCGGAGCCAGCAGATCATTGTTCCTGTCACCGCAGAAGAATTCTTCTTTATTTCTTTCTTTTTTGTGGTCAGACGCATCCAGCCAGGGTGGATATATATATATATATATATATTTTTAGAATGGAAAAAAGAAGAAAAAACCGGCGGTACCGGTAAGCGTCGAGGAAGGCAGACGCGCCTTCCTCGACGCTTTACCGGTACCGCCGGTTTTTTCTTCTTTTTTCTATTCTAAAAAAAAATATATATATATACTACGATTTTTCCTATTTTTCTTCGGGTGCACGCGCCTTAAATTTTTTCTTACATGGAGAAACCTGCCTCAAGTTTCAAAAAGTGCACCAAGTGTGGCGGTACTATTTCCGTCACCAAACCCATGAATGGTGTCTAAAATGTTTAGGTCCTGACCACTCCATCATGGATTGTGTGTCCTGCGCCATGATGTCTAAAAGAGGTCGGCAGAACCGAGCTGCTAAGCTCAGTACCCTGTTTCCCTCTGATGCAGCTTCGGTGGCATCAACGTCTTCCAGGGCTTCCTCTTCCTCCCGTGGATCTCAAGTAACTAAACATAAGTCCAGCCGGTCCTCAAATGGTAGCTCTCCTTCTAGGCATCGAGATGCCTCTGGCGTTGCCCTTGAGGATTCTGCACCAGCAAAATTGCCCTGGCGGGAGGCTTCGGTTTCCAAAGCATTATCGGGGCTCCAGGATGTTCTCGAGGCCTCAAACTCGGCAGAACTACTGGTGCCATGCTCTGGGGTACCGGAGAAGACTGCCGGGCATCGGCAGCATCGATAGACCAGAGAGTCCTGGCTATTGAGCGCAGTCTGGCAGCTCTCCTTGCAGCATCAACGCCCTCGGAACCACGACAGACAATTCGTCCGGCATCGGTACCGGTACCGATAGCATCGGCATCAGTGTCTGCTTTGCTGGTACCCAGTCATCCAATGCCCTCGGGTACCGATACCTCCCGGTACCGACTTCGGTCAGTACGGGTATCGGGCTCTTCAAGAGCATCCAGACAAACGGTACTTCGAGTCCTCAGAAGAATCTGAGAATTCTGACAGTTCTGTCGATGCAGGAATGCTTCTCCCAGAGGAGCCCTCCTCCCCTAAGCGCAGGATGTCTCCTCCAGAGGATATTTCCTTCCAGGATTTTATCAGGGAGGTGGCTCGGGGTCTGTCCATTGCTGTGGCCCCTGAAACGGAGCCAAGAGCCAAGGAGTTGGAAATTCTACAATATCCCAAAACTCCTAAGGAGGCAGCTACCTTGCCCATTCATGAGATTTTATATGATCTCATGTTAAGGATGTGGGAGACACCTCTTACCACCTCTCCTCATTCTCGCAGACTGGATACTATGTATTGAGTCCCTCCTTGTCCTGGTTTCCAAAAGACTCTGCTTCCTCACCACTCTATTGTAGTGGAATCAGCTATGAGAAGGATCAATAGTGCAAAGAGGCATGCCTCTAATCCTCCAGGACGTGAGTGCAGAACCCTGGATGCTTTTGGACGTCGTGTCTTCCAAGCTTCCATGCTTTCTGCCAGGATCAGTTCCTATAGTCTCTACATTGGAATGTTCCTGAAGGAGGTCACAGATGATTTAGAAGCTTTAAGTCCTATTCTTCCTGAGGATAGAAGACAGGATTTTCTCACTTTGGTCAAACATGCCCAAGATGTTTCTAAATTTGCCAACCATGCATCCTTTGACTGCTTTGAGTGCATAAGCAGAACCTCTGCTATTGCCATAGGTGCACATAGAATTGCTTGGCTCCAGGCATCCAATCTGGAGCTCTGGGTACAAGACAAATTGGGAAATATCCCGTGTACTGGTGAGAACCTGTTTGGTAAAGATTGGCAGGAAAAGGCCAACGAGATGGATGCTTCACCTTGGCTAGGTTATCCAAGTCCACAGCTGATCCTGCTAGAAAGAAATTGTTCAAGAAACCATTCTTTTCTAAGAAGAAAAGATATTATCCTGCTTATGTTCAGCAGGGACGTTCTGCAGATCAGCTTGCCAGGAAAGGTCAGCAACCATCCAAACAGAAGAAAGCAAAGACCATTCCAGCAATCTCAGCCTCCACAAGGCCTTTGACTTGCAGCTAGAGAACTTAGCTTTTCTGGCTCTCGAGGGACCAGAGCCTTCCACCATTCCAGGAAGGTTATGTCACTTTGCCCCCAGATGGGGGCAGATAACAGCAGAGCATTGGACACACTCCATCATAAAGGAGGGGTACAGGCTTCATTTTTCAAACATGCCCCCTCCCACAATAATAAGGCAGTTCAATTCTCCGTCACCTCTCATCAACCTTATTAGATCAGGAGATCACTATCCTTCTTGCCCAAGGGGCAATAGAAGAAGTACCCACTCCTCAACAGGGTACAGGGTTTTACTCCCCCCTATTTCCTTATCCCAAAGAAAACAGGGGGATACAGACCTATTTTGGACCTTAGAGAATTGAAAAATTCCTTGTCAAAGAGAAATTCAAGATGATTTCTCTCGGAACTCTGCTGCCATACCTTCAGAGTCAGGATTGGCTGTTCTCTAGATCTCAAGGATGCGTACACCCATGTTCTCATCCATCCAACCCACAGAAAGTTCCTTCGGTTCCTTTTTCAATGAAAGCACTACCAATACAGGGTGCTTCCTTTTGGCCTGGCCTCAGCTCCAAGGGTGTTCACGAAATGCATGGCTGTAGTAGCAGTATTTCTCCATACTCTAGGGATATTCGTCTTCCCCTACTTAGACGACTGGCTCATTCGAGCCCCAACAGAGTCAGAGGCCAGGACGACTTTAGCCTGCACAATGCGTATCCTTCAGTATTTGGGTCTGGTCATAAACATCCCAAAATCCAGTCTAACTCCCTCTCAGTCTTTGGAGTTCATAGGAGCTTTGCTGGATACCAGAAAGGCAAGGGCCTACCTCCCCCAGGCCCGTTGTCTTCGCATGGTGCAGTTAGCTTCTCAAGCAGTGCTAAAGTCTCATCTCACTGCTTGAGAAATGTTACAACTACTAGGCCACATGGCATCCACCGTGCATGTGGTGCCCTATGCTTGCCTCCATATGAGGGCAGCCCAGTGGACTTTATCCACTCAATGGACCCAGGCATCAGGATGCCTGTCAGACAAAATAGCAAACACAAGTTGCCTAATTTTGTCCCTCCAGTGGTGGAAGTCCACTCAAAACCTGTTGCTGGGGTCCCCTTTTCAACAGCCTTTACCCCAAGCAACTCACAACAGATGCTTCTCCGATGGGTTGGGGAGCTCATCTGCAAGACCTCTCCACCCAAGGCACCTGGTCTCTACAGGAGACTCATCTACATATCAATCTTTTGGAACTCAAAGCAATCTTCCTTGCTTTTCGAGTGTTCCATACCCTGCTCAGCTACAAGACAATCCTCATTCATACGGACAATCAAGTAGCCATGTTCTATGTGAACAAGCAGGGGGGAACAGGCTCTCTGTCGCTTTGCAACGAAGCTTTGTGACTATGGGCCCTCCCCAGAGAGCATCAGATTCATCTCCTGGCAGTGTATCTTCCAGGCATACAAAACTCTTGGGCAGACAGACTCAGTCGAGTTCTGCTTCCACACGAGTGGTCTCTGCATGCAGACCAGGTGACCAAGATTTTTCAAATTTGGGGAACCCCAGACATAGACCTCTTTGCAAGTCCGTGGAATGCCAATCTTCCCCGGTTCTGTTCCAGAATTCTGGCTCAGGGGGCTCAGGCCAGGGATGCTTTCCTCCTTTACTGGGGTCAAGACTTCCTGTATGCCTTTCCACCCATTGCCCTAATTCCCAAAACCCTGTTCAAGCTTCAGAGAGACAGAGGCTATATGATTCTCATAGCTCCACATTGGCCAAGGCAAGTGTGGTACCCTCTGCTTCTACATCTCTCTCAAGCTCCCTCCCTGGAGTTAGGGTCTGCTCCAGATCTCCTATCTCAGGAGGACGGAATGTTATGGCATCCCAATCCCCAGTCTCTGTATCTCAGGACTTGGTTGCTGAAGGTCTAGATCTTCATGATCTTAATCTCCCTCAGCAAGTAAAAGATATTCTTTTTGCTTCCAGAAATCCTTCCACAAGACGCTCTTATGCTTTCAAGTGGAAAAGGTTTACCATATGGTGTTCGCAAAAGGGTCTTTACCCCCCTTAAGATACCTCTGGAATCATTGCTGGAATATCTCCTTCATTTATTCAATGCAGGACTTAAGACTAACTCAGTAAGGGTCCATTTGAGTGCTATTACAGCTTCCTTTAAGCCTCTAAATCAGGGGTGTCAAACTCAAATACACAGTGGGCCAAAATGTAAAACTTGAACAAAGTCGCGGGCCAGCATTGAACAAATGAACCTTTTAATATGGACCCAAACAAGATTTGCTTTAACATTGAATATGAAGCAACACTTATTACTATACAATTTATAACTTAATAGTTCAGATATGCAAAAACCAATTTCAAATAAAAAAAACCATCAATGACATTCATTTATTAAATAAGATTTAAATAATAAATAATAATTTTTAAAATAAAATAACAATAATAAAATTAATCAACCATTCAAGCCCATGTCTTGGAGTAGCAAGAAAAAGTGCATAAAGAAAACGTTAATTATTGCTCAGTTTGCTGCACACTGATCTAATCTGATGTGCCCAAGCCAGATACCTGGCATCTCTTCTTGGATGATAGTTCATCAATGTCTGGGCTCAGGCTTTGAGCTGAGGAAATCCTCAGTATCGAGCGGAGGTGTTCATCAGTCAGACGTCTCCTGTGAGATGTTTTGGTCATCTTCATCGAGGAGAAAAGTTGCTCACATAGATAAGTGCTGCCGAACATGGAGAGCATCTGAGCAGCTTGGGTGCGGAGCTGAGGCATTGTGTCAGGGATGAACTGTGGAAACTGGGCGGCGCCCACAGCATCATACTTTGACTTCAGCGTGTCATTACACTGGAGTTCAATTAGCTCCATTTGGAGGTTGGTTGGTGCGTTTTCCACATTAACTGCAAAGGGATTACTGAGCAGTTCAAACCTACATTTCTGGACATCAAAGTCGGCAAATCGCCGGCTAAACTCAGCGCCGAGTACACTGAGTTTTTCAGCAAACTGTGCGCATGGGAACAAGTTGGTAAAGAACTGCGTTTTCATGGTTTGGCAGCAGGGAAAATGGCCAAGGTTTCCTTGCAGCATCTGATTCTCCCACAGGCACAGTTTAGTTTTAAAAGCCCTCACTGCAGCGTACATGTCTGTGATGATGCGCCCCCGCCCCTGAAGCTGCAGGTTCAGCGCATCGAGATGGCTCGAGATGTCACACAGAAAGGCCAGCTCACACAGAAACTTTTTCTCCTGAAGCTCTGCTGTGTCCTTCCCTTTGCTTTCCAGAAACTGACATATTTCCTCATGCAACTCAAAACATCTATTCAGTACTTTTCCTCGGCTTAACCATCTCACCTCTGTGTGATACGGCACGTCTGCGTATTCCGAACCACACTCCTCCAGAAAAGACTTAAACTGGCGGTGATTCAGACCTTTGGCTTTTATAAAGTTAACTACTTGTGTTACTGTGGTCATAACATGTTCCATCTTTAGGGCTTTGCCACACAATGATTCCTGATGTATGATGCAGTGATAAACAGTTAGTTCACCTGCACAGTTCTCTTCCTGCATCTTCTCCCGGATCCTGCCCACCAGTCCACTTGTTTTACCGCACATCGCTGGCGCACCATCTGTCGTTAATCCCACGAGTTTATCCCACGGCAGCTTTATTTCAGTTATGCATTTGGAAACCTCCTCAAAAATTTCCTTTCCTGTGGTTGTGCCATGCATTGATTTGAATCCCAATAGCTCCTCCGTAACACACATATTTGAGTCCACTCCACGGATGAAGACTGACAGCTGAGCAGTATCAGATGCGTCGCTGCTCTCATCCACAGCAAGGGAGAATGCAACGAAATCTTTTCCCTTTTCCAAAAGCTGGTCATACAGATTGGTGGCAAGATCACATGTGCGATCAGCTACTGTGTTTCTGCTCAGGCTCACGTTTGAAAAGGCTTGCTTTTTCTCTGGGCACACGATGTCACAAACTTTCAACATGCACTTTTTCACAAACTCTCCCTCATTAAAGGGCCGGGCTGATTTTGCGATCTCTGCTGCCACAATATAACTAGCCTTTACAGCAGCCTCACTTTGTGATGTGGCTTTTTTGAATATATTCTGTTGTGAAACCAAACTTCTTTTCATCTCCTCCACTTTCTGGCTCCTTTGAGTCATGTCCAGGTCCTTGTACTTGTCATGGTGTTTTGTTTCATAGTGTCGTCGAATGTTATACTCCTTAGTTATAGCCACGTTGACTCCACAAATCAGACAAACAGGTCTGTCTTTTACATATGTAAACAAATATTCTGTCTCCCACCTGTCCAGAAAGTTCCTGTTGTCTGCCTTTCTTTTTGCCATTTTTGGGAAGGGGTTCCACAGTGACAGTTGTAGCTTGAGTTCGCTATGACTTCTGTCACACAGGAGAGGGCGTTTCTGGGACCTGTCCTGATTGACGCGCCAAAACAACAGCAAGGCATTATGGGATTTGTAGTATTAGCGATGAATGAATGCGCTGTATAATACCGGCGGGCTAGCTCTAGTAGTCATTTGGTATAGCCTCACGGGCCAAATATAATTACACTACGGGCCAAATTTGGCCCGCGGGCCAGAGTTTGACACCTATGCTCTAAATGGACAGCCTATTTCCTCTCATCCTCTTATAGCAAGATTTATGAAAGGCCTTCTTCTAACTAAGCCTCCCATTAGGCCACCACCGGTGGCATGGGACTTAAACCTGGTTCTTGGGCAGCTCATGAAGCCACCCTTCGAACCTTTAGCTACTACCTCCTTAAAATTCCTTTCTTGGAAGGTTATCTTTCTTATTGCAATCACATCAGCTCGTCGCATTAGTGAGTTGCAAGCGCTAATCCACCTTATACAAGGTTCCATCATGACAAGGTAGTCCTTAGGACTCATCCACACTTTATGCCAAAGGTGGTCTCGCCTTTTCATCTGAACCAAGCGGTCTACCTACCTGTATTTTTTCCAAGGCCTCATGCATCAAATGCAGAGAGGAATCTTCATACCTTGGATTGTAAAAGAGCTTTGGCCTTTTACTTACAAAGAACACAGCAACATAGAAGGTCCTGTCAACTTTTTGTTGCTTTTGATCCTTCTCATTTGGGACTTCCAGTCTCCAAGAGAACACTATCTAACTATCTAAGTTCAAGCTCAGTGTATTTCCTTCGCTTATCAGAGTAAGAACCTTTCTCTGGAGGGCCATGTCACAGCTCACAATGTGAGAGCCAAGGCAGCCTCAATGGCTCATCTGCACTCTGTGTCTATCGACGACATCTGTCGAGCAGCCACCTGGACCTCGGTTCATACCTTCACAGCCCATTACTGCTTGGACAAGGACTCCCGCTGGGATGCTTTGTTTGGTCAGGCTGTTCTCCAACACCTGTTCCATACCTAATCAACTCCTACCCCCACCATCCCTGGTAGGATGCCTGAGATCCATGGGAGGAAGTGGAGCCCTTCTCAGGGACACACAACCTCTGGGGTCTCTCCCTGGCATCTAAAGCTAGGGAGTCCTCATATGTGATGACTACATTCCTGCTTGTTCCTGGAGATAGCATAGTTACTCACCTGTAACAGTTGATCTCCAGGAACAGCAGGAATTTAGTCCTCACAACCCACCCACCTCCCCTAGGAGTTGTATCTCTCTATCTATCTCTTACCCTTTTCCTCTCTCTCTCTTTGTCTCAGCTTTAAACTCAACTGGAGAGAGACAGTTGGGAAAGGCGGGAAGGCAGCACGCAGGTGCTGTGGGATGCTCCCAAAAGCTTTCTAATTGGACGCTGGGGAGCGTTCCCGCGCAGGCTCCGTCGGTACCGACGATACCCGTATGTGAGGATTAAATTCCTGCTGTTCCCGGAGATCACCTGTTACAGGTGAGTAACTATGCTTTCTTGTCACCAAATGTATTTTATACTCTTACATTTTTTAAACTTTTTATTAGCATGCTTTTATTCCTCTATTATGTTGTTAAGTTTGTTTATAACCAAGGTCCCAAGCCCCTGACAAGGGCTTTCTTTTGCCGAAACATGGACTGTGTAGGGAGAGACCCTAGGATTCTTGAATAAAGTTTTTTTTCTCCAGGACCAAGCAGGAAGTCAGTCCTCACATATGGGTGTCATCGGCTCCGATGAAGCCCCAGCGGAGCATTTCCCCAGCTTTCCTAAAGGTGCCATCTTACCTCAGTCTCTTTTTTTCCGAGAAGCCCACCGGACGTGTGTCCTGTTCTCCCGGATAAAAGTGATTTTTTCTTCGGCGATTTTTCGCTATTTTTCTCCGGTTCGACGCCGGTTCCCCTCCTGCTGGGTTCGGTACACCGGTATCGAGCCCGCTTATTTCTTTTTCGATTTTTGCCCTTCATGGCTGGCGTTCGCGCCCCTTTTTTCATTTTTCCCTGGAAGGCCAGTCTTTTGACCTCGCAGGGGCTCTTTTTTCCCCGATGGCTTCCAGTGGTTTCAAAAAGTGTGATCGGTGTAAGAAACTTATGTCTCTCACCGACACACACGACAGCTGCCTTCGGTGCCTCGGCCCTGACCACGACCCCAAGTCGTGTGTGCCATGTGGGAAGATGTCTTCCAAGGCTCTTAAAAGTCGACAGCATCAGAAGGAAAGGTTTTTCTTGGACTCAGCCTCCGGCCGGGCCCGGACCTCGTCTGAGGCCTCGACATCTCAGGATTCCGATCCCGAGCGCCATCGAAGCTCCTCGGACTGGGGGTCCCACGACCGGGAATGTAAGAGGAAGAAGCGGCTCGTGAGGGCGGCGTCGGAGCAGGTCCCTGGACCCTTGAGGGCCAGGTCTAAGACCCCCGACCGCCGTCCCGGGCCCGTGGACCAAGAGAAGCCTGCCAAAGTTCCTCGCATGGAGCCGGAGTCTGCTGGACACGTAAGCCCCGTAGCCCTCGTGGACTCTCCTCCCAGAGAGCCGACGTCGGGCCCGGCGCCGCCAGGGCCAGAGTCGGTGGCTGCTGCGTCTCCCGAGCTGAGTCTCAGGATGACAGCCTTGGAGTGCAGATTGTCTGCCTTCATGGAGCAACAGCGGGCACTGATGGCCAGCCTGTCTGGTGCATCTGCCCCGACCACCGGGACGTCGACTTCGAAGTCAACCCCGGAGACCGAGCCGATACTCGAGACCCTTGTGGCTCGAAGTCGTCCTCGGTCGAGGTCTCCCTCGACCTCCCGTTCAGGACCGAGGGTGTCGATGCCGGTGCCCCCGGCGTCGGGGCGGGTGCCTCGGGGCCCCGCGTGGTCTGACCCTGACTCCTCCTCAGATGAGTCCACCTGGAAGACGGAGGACGAGGAGTCTCCCGATACTTTTAAGACTCGGTGCCTCCCGTCGGACTCGCCGCAGTCTGAGCCCTGGAGTGGATCCCCTCCGGAGGACACTAGGTTCTCGGAGTTCGTCTGGGATATGGCCGCTGCTTTGGCTATCCCTGCCGATCCCAAGGAAGAGCCTCGAGCCGAGGAGCTCGATGCTCTACAGTACGACTCTCCTCCGAAGGAGGCCTTTACTGTCCCGGTTCCTCCAATGCTGGAACGGTTCCTCTTCCGGATGTGGGAGGCACCGGCCTCGGCGCCGGTTTTGAGCAAGCGAGTCGATTCCATCTATCGACTCTGCAAAAGCCCTGGTTTCCAGAAAGCACAGCTACCACACCATTCCATGGTTGTGGAATCGGCCATGCATCGTCTGAAGAGCCAGAAGATGCACTCTGCGGTGCCCCCCGGCAGGGAGGCCCGCAACCTCGATGGCGTTGGTAGAAAGTGCTTCCAGGGGTCTATGCTTGCTTGCCGTGTCCAGTCTTACCAGCTGTACATGGGCATGTATTTGCGAGACCTGGCCAAGGAATTGGCTGGATTCTCTGCTGGTCTCTCCGGGGAACCCTTGCAGAGATTTAAGACCTTGTCCTCGGGGATTCGGGAATGCTCAAAGATCATTTCCCGCGCCGCCTACTATGGCTTCGAGTCTTCGGCCCGAGTTGCGGCTGCCGGCATTGCAGCTCGATGCCAGGCGTGGCTGCAGTCATCGGACCTCGAGCCATGGGTTCAGGACAAGTTGGTCGATGTCCCCTGCCGAGGTGAGAACCTTTTTGGCAAACCCATGACCGAGAAGGCCGCTCACCTCGAGACCGAGCACCTTACCCGGACAAGGCTGTCGAGGAAGACCTCTGCCCCTTCACATAAAAAGAAGGACTCGGGTAAAAAGTCCTTCTACCCGAGGAAGGGCACTGCCTACAAACAGTACCCTCAGTATCAGGCTGCCCAAGCTGCCCCCCAGGGTCAGCAGGCCAAGGGCCACAGTAATGGGCCCCGTAGGCAGAGGACCCCCTAGCCTTCTGCCCCTGCTTCCACTCAGCAGGGTGGGGGTTTTTGACTCCTTGAGCGTAGCCACTTCGTCCCTGCTTTCCCAGCCCTGCACAGGCGGTCGCCTTGTACTCTTTGCCCACCAGTGGCCTCTCATTACCACCGACAGTTGGGTGCTGGACATAGTCCAAAAGGGCTATGCCCTGCATTTTCATCAACTGCCTCCTCCTTATTTCCCAGGGGAGCCCTTGAGGCCTCCCCTGCACACAGACCTTCTCCTTCGAGAGCTCCAAGGTCTGTTCGTGGACAGGGCGGTGGAGCCTGTGCCTCCCCACTTGCAAGGTCACGGATTCTACTCCAGGTATTTCCTGGTACCCAAAAGGACCGGTGGCCTTCGACCCATTCTGGACCTCAGAAACCTCAACAAGTTCCTAGAGAAAGAAAAGTTCAAGATGCTTACTCTTGGAACACTTCTGCCCTACCTCCAGCAGGGAGATTGGCTATGCTCCTTAGATCTAAAGGATGCGTACACTCACATCCTCATTCATCCAGACCACAGAAAGTACCTCAGGTTCATTGTGGGAGGAAACCATTATCAGTTCAGAGTACTATCTTTTGGCCTGACCTCCGCTCCCAGGGTCTTTACCCAAGTGCCTGGCAGTGGTTGCGGCCTACCTGAGAAATCAAGGCATCTTTGTCTTTCCCTATCTGGACAACTGGCTCATCAGGGGTCAGACGTCCCTGGAGGCCAGACAAGCCACCCTCAGAACCATTGCTCTGCTTCAAAACGTGGGCTTTGTCATAAACTTCGCAAAGTCCACTTTGCTCCCCTCCCAGAACTTGGAGTTCATAGGGGCAAGGTTGGATTCTCAACTGGTAAAGGCATTCTTGCCAGAAGACAGGGCTCAAAGACTGATGGACGTGGCCAAACAGTTTCTAAACAGGTCCCTGGTCTCCGCCAGACTCTGCCTCAGGCTTCTGGGCCACATGGCTTCGACAGTGCATGTGACTCCCAATGCCAGGCTCCATATGAGGCCTGCACAGTGGTGCCTTCGGACTCAGTGGTCTCAGGCCAGAGGCCGCCTGCGAGACAGGATAAGGGTGTCCAAACCCCTTTTGGCCTCCCTCAGCTGGTGGCTACATCCACCCAATCTGCTGAAGGGGATGCCCTTCCAAATGCCAGAATACTTGGTGGTCCTCATCACCGATGTCTCTCTGCAGGGCTGGGGTGCTCATTGTCTGGACAAGTGCACTCAAGGCCTCTGGTCTTCCTGGGAGGCAGCCCAATAGATCAATCTCCTAGAACTTCGAGCTATCCGCTTAGCTCTCAAGGTTTTTTCTCCAGCCCTGGCTCACCGCTCAGTCTTGATTCAAACAGACAACCAGGTAGCCATGTTTTATGTGAACAAACAGGGCGGGACTGGGTCCAAGCTCCTTTGTCGGGAGACTCAAGACCTTTGTTCCTTTGCCCTAAAGCACAACATGCTTCTCAAGGCGGTGTACCTTCCAGGCCAGGAGAACTGCCCGACCGACCGGTTGAGCAGAATTCTGCAGCCCCACGAGTGGCAGCTGCATCCCTTGGTGGTTCAGAAGATCTTTCTGAAGTGGGGTCTCCCTTGGATAGATCTGTTTGCCAGTCCACTGAACAAGCAACTGCCCAAGTTCTGCTCCAGGCAACCGCATCCTTTGAGGATAGCACCAGATGCTTTTCTGATGTCCTTGTCTCAGGGCCTCCTGTATGCGTTTCCCCCCATGCCCTTGGAGGCCTGAACTCTTTTCAAGACTCTTCAGGACAAGGCCTCAGTCCTGCTGGTAGCTCCCAGGTGGCCGAGGCAGCCTTGGTTTCCACTTCTGCTTCAACTGGCAGTGGATTCCCCACTACCAAAAGAGCCATAAGACCCACTCTTCTGTCCCCCCTGGAAGGGATGATAGAGCCCTCAACGCCTTTGGGTACAAGTGTACCAGGGCTCGATGCTGGAGTGTCAAATCCAGATCTATGAGTTATACATAGGAATGTATCTGAAGGCTCTAACTCAGGAGTTGTCCGGGTTTTCAGCAGGGCTGGCCAGGGAACCTCTTCAGTGGTTCTGGTCTCTGGAATCAAAGATTGCTCTAAGTTCCTCTCCCAGGTGGCCTACGACTGCTTTGAGTCAGCAGCCCGAGTAGCAGCGGCTGGCATCGGTGCCAGACGCCAAGCCTGGCTACAGTCTTCAGACCTCGAGCAATGGGTCCAAGACAAGTTGCTCGATGTCCCCTGCACCGGTGAGAATCTGTTCGGCTAGCCTATGGCCGACCAAAGCAGCCAAATTGAGGCCGATGTGGTGACATGACAGAGGCTCTCAAAGACCTCACCCTTTCCCTGTAAGAAACCGTTGGGGAAAAAGGGGCATTTCCAACAGAGTCACCAGTACTAGCCCTTCTCAAGCCAGCAATAGGGTTCTTGCCCCAAAAGACAAGGCCATGGAGCCCAGAACCAAAAGCTCAGAAGCCCCAGGCCCCGGCTCCCACCCAACCCGGGAGGAGCTTTTGACTAACAGGGCAGGGCCCCCCCCCCCCCTCCTGGGAGACCTTCACCAGTCCACAGGGGACCGCCTGGCACTCTTTACCCACAGGTAGGCTAAGGTCACCTCGGACCAGTGGGCACTCCAAGTGGTAAGGGAGGGATACCTCCTCCACTTATAGCAGGTACCACCCAGGTTCTTTCCAGGAGAGCCAGTGAAACCTCTCCTTCACCAGACCCTTCTGCTCTCAGAGCTCACAGGTTTGCTCAGGGACAGTGCAGTATAGACTGTACCCAAGCACCTATGGGGAAAAGGCTTCTACGCCAGATACTTCCTTGTCCCAAAGGCATCTGGGGGCCTCGGGCCCATACTAGATCTGAGAAACTTAAACAATTTTCTGGTGAGGGAGAAGTTCAGGATGCTCTCCCTTAGAACACTGCTGCCTTACCTCCACCACAGAGGTTGGCTGTGCTCCTTGGATCTAAAGGATGCATACTCACACATCCTAAACCAGCCCTCCCACAGGCAGAACCTACGTTTTGTGGTAGGGGGAGGGCACTACCAGTACAGGGTGCTACCCTTCGACCTGGCCTCCTCGCCAAGGGTCTTTACCAAATGCTTGGCAGTGGTAGCCACCCATCTGCGTCTACAAAGGGCTTTTGTCTTCCCCTACCTAGATGACTGGCTAATCAGGGGTGGTACAGCCTCAGAGGTCAGTTAGGCCACAGAGCATGCAACCCTCCTGCAGTAGCTGGGGTTCATCATCAACTACCCCAAATCCAATCTCTCTCCAGTCCAAAGCATGGAGTTCATAGGTGCTCAGTTGGACATGTTACAAGTCAAGGCTGTCCTCCCGAGAGAGAGCAGAATGAATGCCTCAGGCAATTGGCAGGAGAGGTACAATGCCACCGGTCGGTGCCAGCTCATCTGCTCCTTCGCCTCCTATATGGCCTCGATGGTCCACATCATGCCCTCAGCCCACTTGCACATGTGGACAGCACAGTGGTGCCTCTGCTCACAGTGCACTCGAGCCATAGGCAGGCTATGGGATAAGGTCAGGGTTACCCGCCAGCTGGTGGAGTCCCTCAACTGGTGGCAAAACTTGTGCCACCTCCAGGCGGGAATGCCCTTCAAGGCACCCGTGCCTCAGAGGACCCTGACCACGGATGTCTCCCTCCTGGGTTGGGGGGGCTCATTGTGGGGACCTCCGCACACAAGGCAACTGGTCTCAGGAGGTGTCACAGATCAATCTCCAGGAGCTCAGGGCAATCCTCCTAGCCTTGCGAGCATTCCGCCACCACCTGCAGCACCGGTCCGTACTGATCCAGAACGACAATCAATGTGCCATGTTCTCTATAAACAAGCAGGGGGGCATGGGCTCGTACTCTCTCTGCCAGGAAGCGGTGGCCCTCCTCTCCTTTGCAGCTCACAACAGGACAACTGCCTAGCGGACAGGCTGAGCAGAGCTTGTTTCTGATGTTTATGCAATTTCTTGATATATCGCCCAGGTTGAAGGGCACCAGAGCAGTTTACAATCACTACAAGCAAGTACTGGATACATTTTCTCGTCCCCAAAGGACTCACAATCTACATGTGTACCTGAGGCAACAGGGTTAAGTGGCTTGTCCAAGGCCACAAGAAGTGCCTATAGGACTAGAAACCCTGGTCTCCCTGGCCTGAGATTGCTGTCCCCAGGTGGGAATTGGACCCCTGGCCCTCCGACCTGAGGTACCTTGTCCTAACCACTAGGTCACTCCTCCTTCCACTCCTTCAGCCGCATGAGTGGCGCTTGAACCCCAGGGTGGCCAAGAGGCTCTTCCACCTCTGGGGCAGGCCCATGATGGATCTGTTTGCTTCTCCGGACAACTCGCAGCTGCCTTCTTTCTGCTCACGCCAACTGCACCTGGAGAGAGTGGCATCAGATGCCTTCCTGATCTCGTGGTCTGAGGGCCTACTCTATACATTCACACCAACCCCCCTGGTCTCCAGGACCACCTTCAAGGTCCAGAGCGAGAGGGCATCAGTCATACCAGTTGCCCCCAGATGCCCAAAACAGCCCTAGTTTCCACTGCTGCTCTCCCTGTCGGTGGCACTCCCAGTCCTACTGGGCCAAGCTCTGGACCTCCTGTCCCAGGAGGGGGGGGCTCACTCCTGCACCCCAACCTGGGGTTCCTACCGCTAGCAACGTGGCAGATGAAAGGATAGCACTGGCGCCTTTCAACCTTCCAAGAGAAGTCAAGGAGATTCTAACTGGCCTCCTGAAAACCTGCCACCAAACTAGCCTATGCCTTTAAGTGGAGGAGGTTCTCTACCTGGTGTGTGGAAAGAGGGGGAAAACCCCTTCTTCTGCCCATGTGCAAGTAGTTATCCAATATCTACTGCATCTGTCCCACACTGGGCTGAAGTCTAATTCAGTGAGGGTGCATCTGAGCGTCATAGCTGCTCACCATCGCCCTATCGAGGAGAAGACCTTCTCGGGCCAGCCCCTATACTCCAGGTTCCTCTGGGACCTCCTATTTAGGCC
Source organism: Ichthyophis bannanicus (assembly GCA_033557465.1). Taxonomy (NCBI): domain Eukaryota; kingdom Metazoa; phylum Chordata; class Amphibia; order Gymnophiona; family Ichthyophiidae; genus Ichthyophis; species Ichthyophis bannanicus. The sequence continues at coordinate 619,067,647 of CM066036.1, forward strand.
CCCTCTCTGTCCTCTAGTGGCAGAGTGGGATCTCAACATGGAGCTCTCCCAGCTTACCAAACTGCCATTTGAGCCCCTAGCCACTTGCCACCTGAGGTACCTGTCGTGGAAGGTGTTTTTTCTGGTGGCCCTCACATCCACTTGAAGAGTGAGCAAACTCCAGGCCCTGGTGGCAGATCCACCATATACAAGGTTCTATAAGAACAGGGTAGAGCTCTGCACCCATCCCAAGTTCCTCCCGAAGGTGTTATCTCCCTTCCACCTCAACAAGGACGTAGTCCTCCCCACCTTCTTTCCACAGCCTCACAGCAATAGGGTGGAACTAATGCTGTGTACTCTGTATTTCGAACGGGCCCTGTCCTTTTATCTACAGCTGACCCAGGCCCACCGCAAAGCTGCTCAGCTTTTCATCTCTTATGACAACAGCAGACTGGGGTTTCCTGTGACTAAGCAAACTCTGTCCACTTGGGTGGTGGACTGTATTGCCCTCGCCTATGAGCAAGCAGGCCTCTCCCTTGAATACAGGATCACAGCGCATCGTGTGATGGCAATAGCCACGTTGATAGCCAACCTTTGCTCAGTGTCAGTGACGGAGATATGTAAGGCCACCACATGGTCTTCAGTTCATACATTTGCAGCTCACTACTGCCTGGAGAGTGAGTCCCGTGGGGATAGTGCCTTTGGCCAGGCAGTACTCCATAATATTCTCAGGGTGTAGGCAACTCCTGCCCTCCAACCCTTCTGTGTTCAGGCTACCGGAGTGATAGTGTTGCTGGATGCCAGGGTCTTGCAGAATTTCTTAGTAGGGACTCTTCTGCAACTCACGGCTACCCTGATAGTCGTTGCTGGTGCTGTCATGGTTCGGTTCTCGGCAGCCTGGAGCTAGGAAGTTCCATATGTGAGGACTGACTTCCTGTTTGTTCCTGGAGAAAGCATAGTCACCTGTAACAGGTGTTCTCCGGTAACAACAGGAATCAGTCCTCACAACCCTCCCTCTTCCACTGGGACTTGCCTCTATCTGTTGTTTTTTCACCTAAACTATGTCGTCTGACTGAACAAGATGGCACCCTTGGATGGGAAGGGGACCACGCATACGTGGTAGCATTCCCAAAGGCTTTCTTTGAAAGCTGGGGAAATGCTCCGCATGGCTCCGTCGGTGCAGACATCACCCATATGTGAGGACTGAATCCTGCTGTTACTGGAGAACACCTGTTGCAGGTGAGTAACTATGCTTTTGTGGTGTTCTTTCCTAGGTTCAAGACTTTGCACTTGTTCACATTAAATTTCTTTTGCCATTTAAAAGTCCAGTCTTCCAATTTATCAAGGCGATCTTGCAATTTTTCACAATCCTCTTGGGTTTTAACAACTTTGAATAATTCTGTCTCATCTGCAGATTTGATTACCTCATTCGTTATTCCCATTTCTAGGTCAGTTACTAATGTTAAAAAGCAGCGGAGCCAGCACAGATTCCTGGGGTACCCCACTATTCACCTTTCTCCATTGGGAAAATTGGCTATTTAGCCCTACTCTCTGCTTCCTCCCCACATCTAGCATCACATCTCTGTCTTCCTATGTCCCCTCCCCCCATATCCAGCATCACTTCTCCATCTCCCTATGTTCCTGCCCCATGTCCAGCATCACCCCTCTGTCACCCACTGTACCCCCCCCCCCCCCATGTCCAGCTTCTTCTGTCTCTATCCACCCCTGTGTCTTGGATATCCTGTTTCTCTTTCTTCCCCTGCATTGATCCTCCAACCCTCCCATTTTATTTCCAAATTGATCCCTCTCCTCGCCGCCGGTAATCAAAGCTAGCACAGACATGAGACCTTTCCGATATAGACTCGCGTGTGCCTCTCAGGCCCTATCTGGCCTGTCCTCTCTAACACAACAACAATGTGTCTAAGGGGGCAATTCAGGGAGAGTCTTCAAGGTGCGCCTGGGTCAGAAAGGCTCGCACCTGTGCTTTCTTTGTTTACTGGCAGCGCGGACGAGGGCTGGATTTCAAGTGAGGTGGCCACCCCTGCTCCAGCCTCCTATTTGATCGGCCCAGCAGGGCATGCCCAATAGGGCAATCCACATCTGAGGGGGAGTAAACAAGTGGGACCGGGGCTGTGCAATACTTGCAGTTTCTGGAGCTGTGTGCGATACCTGCTGCTCCCGGGTCCGGGCCATGCATCTTACTGTTGTCACTGACAGACAATTTTGCAGCTGCCAGGGCCACAGATTATGCTGATGCTTCATGATGTTCTCTGCCTGCCTCAGGACTCTAAGCCCTTGCCGCCCCTCTGGAGCCACTGCCCTGTGCAATTGCACTGCTTGCTCAGTGAGTCGCACCAACTCTGCCACAAACACGGATATACAGATAACACCCACAAACAAAACAGCCACAGAAATAATAAACACACACATACAAATAACAGACAAATGCAAAGAAGACAAAGACACACTTACGAACATAGGGAATGGAATTAATTCCATAAGGCATATTCTGCCTGCTTTCTGTACCACACGCTCCCATTTCTGCCACACTCCTATCCCTACTGGGCTTGCTGTTAGTTACTCAGATGTGTAAAGTTGTGGTCAACATTATTGGCACCCTTGCATTTCAGGTACGTTGTGTACAATATTTTGAAAAATAATTGGAAATATTCCAACTGTATGTTATAATATTTTAATATGTTCTAAGGTATACAACAACAAAAAATGTCTATGCAATTTAGACGTAGTAATTTCTGATTAAAAAAAAACAGAATATGACCTGGACAGGATTAATGCCACCCTTTACTAATATTTGGTTGCACAACCCTTGGCAGTGATGACAGCCTCCAAATGTTACTTGTAGCCAACTGTAAGTTTCATACATCTGTCTGCTGATAGTTTCTCCCACTCTTTAACTGTGATTTGTTCCAACTCATGATTGTTTCCAGGATTCCTTTTACCCATGACAGATTTCAGCTCTTTCCAAAGGTTCTTGATTTTAATGAGATCAGGACATTGCTGAGCAGTTTAAAATGGACCATTTGTTCCTTTTTAACCATTCTTTTGTACTTTTGGATGTATGTTTTGGGTCATTGTCCTGCTAGAGGATCCATGACCTTCGACCCAGACCTAGCTTTCTGACAATAGCACATTTTGCTCCAAAATACCTTGGTAGTCCTCCATGATTCCTTTAATATGTTCTAGGCCTTCAGTTGCTGAGGCAACAAAATAGCCCCGCAACATTATGGAAACTCCACCATATTTAACTGTAGGAAGGGTGGTTTTTTCCCTTATAAGCTTCATTTCTTTGCCTATAAGTGTATCACTGGTCTACATTGCCAAAGAGCTCAGGTTTTGGTTTCATCTGTCCACAGAACATTTTCCCAGAAGGACTGTGGCTTCTCAAGGTGGGTTTGGGCAAAGATTAGGTGTGCCTTTTTGCCTAACTTTGAGCAGTGTCATCCTTGGCCTTTGCCCATGAAGTCATCCTTTGTTTAGTGTGTGGTGTATGGGGGTTGAAACCACCACTCCAGATTGCTCCAGGTCAACCTTGATGTTTTTTCCAACAGTTTGCACTAATCTTCGAAGATTCCTTGGATTAGTTTTCCTCTTCTGATTATTCCTGGGAGGTTCTTGAAAGTTCCATGAACAGAAAACTTCTTAGTAACATTGTGAACTGTAGACACTGGAATCCCAAGGTCTTTGGAGTTGACTTTGTACCCCTTTGAAGTTGGATGTTTTATAATGTCTTTTCTGATGGTCACAGGCAGCTCTCTTGTTTTTACCACTGTGAAAATGGAACATGGAATAAGTGTGGCCATTTTAAACAGAGTAATCATTCATTGGTTGATTCAAGTCATGTGAGTACTGACAATTGATCACAGGCACCTCTAATTTTACTATTACTACTGTACTACTATTAATCATTTATATAACGCTACAATGCATATGCCTTGCTGTATAAACACACATAAAAGATGGTCCCTGCTCATCAGAGATTACAAGCTAATCAAGACACAGTACAATAGATGAGAACAAGGGATTAAGATCCAAAAGCAGTCTGAAAGGTGAGCCTTTAGCATGGATTTGAAAAGGAGGAGAGATGACACCTGATGTAAAGATTCAGATAGATTGTTCCAGGCATAAGGAGCAGCAAGGCAAAAGGATCAAAGTCTGGAGTTGGCAGTGGAAGAAAAGGGCATAGAGAGAAGCAGGCCAGAGGAATAAAGGAGTTCACGAGGAGGGGTGTGAGGAGAGAGGAAAGGTAGTGAGGAGCAGTAGAATGCATGCATTTATAGGTCAGAAGAAGAAGTTTGTATTGGATATGGAAACGGAGGGGAAGCCAATGAAGTGATTTGAGAAGAGGAGTTATGAGTATATTGGGGCTGGCGGAAGATTAGCCATGCAGCTAAGTTCTGAACAGACTGAAAGGGAAAGAGATGACTCAGAGGGAAACCAACAAGGAGGAGTTTGCAATAGTCACGATGGGAAGTAACTAAAGAGGGATAAATGTTTGAGTATGTTCAGAAAAGGGGCAATTTTTGTTACTGTTTTAAAGAAAGAAACAGGTTTTAGCTATCTGTTGGATATGTGTAGAGAAGGAGAGGGAGGATTCAAAGATGACCCCAAAGCTGTGAGCTGAGGAAAGGGGAAGAAAAGTGTTTAGAGTTAGAGGAAGGGGGAAAGAGGGTTTGGGGGGAAAAATAAGAAGTTTGGTTTTGGCCATGTTCAATTTCATACGGCAGTGAGACACCCAGGTGGCGGTGAGACATCCAAGCTGCAATGTCAGATAGGCAGGCGGATATATATGGACTTGGAGTGTAGGAGAAATATCAAGTGTAGATAGATTCGAGAATCATCAGCATAAAAATGATACTGAAAGCCAGGGGAGTTAGACTATATAGCACTAAATGAGAGGTTAGATATGATTGGTATCTCAGAGACCTGGTGGAAGGAGAACAACAGATGGGACATTGATACCTGGGACAACTTATATTGCAATGATAGAGTAAATCAAATTGGTGGAGGGGTTGCACTCTGTTAGTCAGGGCACTGAGTCACACAGGATTAAAGTTTTGCAGGAGACAAAATACACTGTAGAATCTCTGTGGATTGAAATTCCATGTAAAAAGGGAAAGGCAATGGCAGTGGGGGGTGTACTATTGACCGCCTAGCCGGAATGAACAAATGGATGATGAAATGCTAAAAGAAATCAGGGAAACTAACAAAAGTTACAACACAGTAATAATAATAATGGGTGATTTCATTTACCCTTGTATCGACTGGGTCAGTGTCGTGGCAGGACATGCTAGGGAGATAAAGTTTCTAGATGAAATTAATGACTGCTTCTTGAGCAGCTGGTTCATGAACCAACAAAAGCGAAAGCCATTTTGGACCTAGTCCTTAATGGAACACAAGTTCTGGTGGAAGAGATAAGGATGTTGGGGCCACTTGGCAATGCTGATCATAGCATTATCACATTTGATTTAATAAATGGAGGAAGGACAGCAAGGAAATCCACAGTACTACCTTTTAACTTTCAAAAGGGAGACTATAATAAAATGAGGAAAATAGTTAAGAAAAAATAAAAAGGAGCAACTGCAAAGGTTAAAGACTTACATCAAGCATGAGTGTTTAAAAATACTATCTTGGAAGCCAAGACCAGTTGTATTCCACACTTTAAGAATAGTGAAAAGAAGTCCAAAAAACTGCCAGCATGGTTTACAGGTGAGGTCAGAGAGGCTGTTATAGCCAAAATAGCATCTTTCAGGAAATGGAAAAAGGAGCCAAATGACGAAAACTAGAGACATAAGCAAGTTAGAAGCAAGACATTGATAAATAGAGAATTTGAAAAAAAGCTTGCCATGGAAGCAAAAACACATAAAAACTTTTTCCAGTACATTCTTACCTAAAAACCTGTGAGAGTCAGTTGGACCATTAGATGATAGAGGAGTAAAAGTGGTACTGAGAGAGGACAAGGCCATAGTGGAGAAACCAAATTAATTCTTTGCTTCAGTCTTTACTGAAGATGTAAGGAAGTTACACATGACTGAAATGGTATTTAAAGGTGAGGCATCGGAAGAATTGAAAGAAATATTGTTAAACTGGGAAGATGCACTATGACCTTTTGATAAAGAATAGCAAATCACCTGGACCAAATGTTATACATCCAAGGGTGTTGAAAGAGCTGAAATGAGATTGCAGATCTACTATTAGTAATCTATGAACTATCATTAAAATAATCTCTAATACCTGAAGATTGGAGAATGACTAATGTAACACCACTTTTTAAAAAGGTTTCTAAGAGTGATCCAGGAAACTACAGACCGGTGAACCTGATGTCAGTACCTGGCAAAATGGTAGAAACAATTATAAAGAACACAATTACTGAACATGTAGATAGTCATGGTTTAATGGGAGAAAGCCAACATGGCTTTAGCCAAGGAAGATCTTGTCTTACTAATCTGTTATATCTTTTTGAAAGTGTGAATAAACAGACAAAGGTGAGCCAGTTGATATATGTATCTGGATTTTCAGAAAACCTTTGAGAAGGTCCCTCATGAGAGGCTCTTGCCAAATTAAAAAGTCATGGAATAGGAGGCAGTGTACTATTGTGGATAAGGAACTGATTAAAAGAAAGTAGAGAGCTAAAGGCCAATTTTCCCAATGGAGAAAGGTGAATAGTGGAGTACCCCAGGGATCTGTGCTCGGTCTGCTGCTCTTTAACATATTTGTAAATGACCTGGAAATGAGAATAACGAGTGAAGTAATCAAATTTGCAGATAGCACAAAATTATTCAAAATTGTTAAAACTCAAGAGGATTGTGAAATTGCAAGAGAACCTTGGTAAATTGGAAGGCTGGACATTCAAATGGCAGATGAAATTTAATGTGGACAAGTGCAAAGTTATGCACCTAGGAAAGAACAACCCAAACTATGATTACACTATGCAAGGTTCCACATTAGGAAAAAGATTTAGGCGGTGTCATGACTAAGGGGTTCTGCATTTTCTTGGTTTTGCTTGTTTCTGCAGGATCGTACATATCAGGTTCACCGTCACAGAACTACTGCAACACCCGTTTCCCTCTGTAGGGTTCCCTAGGGGTCTGCTCTCTCTCTCCTCCTTTTCAATATCTTCCTCAGCCCTCTTGATACTCGCATCCAGTCACTAGGCATCAATTTCTACATCTACGCAAATAACATTCTTCTCATTGCGTGCCTTGACAGTATTTCTCCTGACCTTTCTCCAGTTTATTCTGCCCTTGACTCATCACATTGTGGCTTCATATAAATCACTTAAAACTCAACTCCCAACAAAACTATCGCTACTTGGTTGACTGGCTCCAGGTTTGCGCTATCTTTGGCCCCTTCCCTTGGTTCTTCCTCAATAGTCCTTCAGCCCTTCTTTAAATATCTGAGTCCATGTTCTCAGCGCATATCTCCAACCTCTCTAGGTCAGCCTTCTTTTCCCTCTGTCATCTTAGAATACTGTGCCCATTATTTGATCAGGCCGTCCTAACTACACTAGTCTTAAGTACCGTCAAAATCGATTATTGCAACATCTGTTTTTTTGGCCTCCTGCAATCTCAATTAAAACTGCTTCAGTCAATTCAGAACACTGCAATTCGCCTTCAGACAGGAGATACGATCATATCATACAGCTTTTCATAGAGCACCTTGGTTACCTGTTCCCCAAGGAATCATTCTTAAGGTCCTTATGCTCACTCATAAATCGCTATATAACTGTGCCCTCCTCTATCTATCTTCATTAGTCATCTCCTATGTCCCCCAACATTGCCTTCGGTCCCTACAAGATAATTGTCTGGTCCTTCCTTCCCCTCTGGTGTAAAACTCGAGCAGACTCGTCACTCTGCCTTCTCCTAGTTGGCCCGGCCCTTTGGTATGCCCTGCCGTCCAAGATTCAGTTAGAACCCTCCTTCACTGACTTTAAGCTGCTTCTTAAGATGCACCTGTTTGTTCAAGCCTTTGTTGTGAATCTACCTAGCTGATTTGCAGCCTCAAGTTTGATTTTATCTGTCTTTCCTCAGTCTGTCTCTTTTTTTTTTTTTATTCTATCCCCTCCTTGCTTTGCTTTCTTTATTGTAATTCTTTTATCCTTTCTTTGTTTTTTTGGGGGGACAAATGTAAACTGCTTTGTCTGCCTGGCAAAGGGCAGTATATTAAACCCTTTGAAGGCTTACTTTAAAATTTTAATGTACATTCTGCAGCCAGGTTAATTTTTGCATATTTCAGGAAAATTGTACCCGTCTTATTCAGTATGTTCTAACAGTGATTTTCTTTCGGCTATGGTCATGTATTATATATCATTTGATAGGGATATTTAGTCAGAATTTTGGATCCCGAGAGTTCTGGGACTGGCCTCGATAGGGTTTTAAGTATCTAATAAATGATAAACTCTCTGCCCTGTGTGCAGTGACGGCCAAGAAAGCTAATAGAATGCTTGGAATCATAAGGAAAGGAATGGAGAATAAAACACAGGAATATTATAATTTATTTTATTTATTTATTTATTTAACAATCTCTTATATACCGCAGCTTCCTAAGATCAGCTGCGGTTCACAAATAACAACAGGCAACAAATCATGGATTTGTTTTACATATAACGTCATATAACTATAACCAATGTACAGTAAACAGAAATGTTGAACAGATAGCACTGAACAGTGCAACACTATATACATTATGTACATTAACATTATATTATTAAATACATATACAAGTTATGTGGGATATAATCATTATGGGTAGTACAGATGCAGATAGGGCAGGATTTCTTTTCTGTTATAGTGAGATGTAGATAAAACTGTTTAGCCTTTGTCTAATTCTTTTGATGGCTGTTCTATAGTGTTGTAGTGCATTGTAAAGTGCATTATAATGCCTCTGTATCAATCCATGGTGAGACTGCACCTTGAATATTGTGTGCAATTCTGGTTGCCGTATCTTAAATAGGATATAGCAGAATTAGAAAAGGTACAGAGAAGAGCCACCAAAATGGCAAAGGGGATGGAAGGATACCCCTATGAGGAGAGGTTAAAAAGGTTAGGGCTCTTCAATCTAGAAAAGAAACAGCTGAGGGGAGATATGATAGAGGTCTATAAATTAATGAATGGCATGGAACAGGTAAATGTGGATCGATTTTTATGTCATCAAAAAGTAGAAAGACTAGGAAAATGAAGCTACAATGTAACCCATTTAAGACTAATAAAAAAATATTTTTTTTTTCACTCAGTGCGTAATCAAACTCTGGAATTCGTTACCAGAGGATGTAGTAAAAGTTGTTAGCGTATCTGGGTCTTTTTTGTTGTTTTTTAAATTTATATTTATTAAATTTTTAACAGTTACAATAAGCAACCTACAAGAAAAGTAAATTCATTAAAATACTGGAAAAACCTCAAACAATTAACCAAGAATTTATACAAGCCCACGTTATGAGACTATCGAAGGTACACTGAGGCCAAGACAAAGAAAACAAATATATTCAACCCTTTTTAACTATACTCAGTCAAATAAAGCAAACATCTCAAAAGGAAAACTACTTATCCAAAAGAAGTCGCTCAAGATGGGAAGGTTCAACAAATACATAACTGTTGCTAGAAAGTGTTACCAAACACTTGCAAGGAAACGTCAAGTAAAACATTCCTCCAAGAGCCAATACCCTAGATTTTAACTGAAGAAACGTTTTATGCTGGATCTGAATGGTACAAGCAATATCAGGAAATATCTTCATTGGCTGGCCACAAAAAGGAGCAGCCTTCTTTAGGAAATACAGTTTCATAATACCACTCTTAACCCTCTCTGACAAAAAAGAAACTAATAAAGTACCTCTTTGGGATACATTACCCAAAGAAGTCTCCAAAAATTGAGTTAATCCTAAATCATCAGGATTAACCGGCTCATCTGCATCTCCCACAGATGCTATCTGAGCAACACTCTGAGATATATAATAAACAGAGGAGATAGCAGACTCTGAAAAATCAGAGTACAACAAAATATCCTTTAAATACATTTTAAATAGCTCCATGTGAGAATGCAGACGAACCACATGAAAATTAAGAATCCTAAGGTTCTTGGCTCTTGCAGCATTTTCCAACATTTCCAATTTATTATGCAGCAACGTGTTATCTTTAGATAGAGAATTGCCCGACTGTTGTAAGCTGACAACATTGACCTCCAACTGAGAGACCTTTCCAGCACAATCAGCAAGCAGGGTCTCATGTTGGTGCAAAATGTCAGCAGTGTCCTGCGAAAAATCACATAACTGCTCCAGCTTGCCCTGCAAAACCCCCTCCACCCTGTTGATTGCAGACCAAACATCACGGAACGATACTTTTCCAGACCCAGTGTCCTCAAGTGGTAACTTTGAAGAATTAACAGAAAAAGAAACTGGCACCAGGAACTTAGATCCAGAGTCTACAACCAACAGTAAGGGAGTAGAAGCAGATGGGGCTATATCCCCTACCTGGGAAGCCCCAATCCTGCTGGAGACATACGAAGAATTTGGCTGGTGGGGAGGGGTTCTTAACCCAAACGTCAGCGAGGAATCCTCACAGGAGGTACTCTTTGCCCCTTCAGAAAAGTGTGAGTTAAGTTTCCAAGTACTTACAACATGATGGTTCATTGGGCCTTTCACCACCACCAACTCTTCCTTAGAGCCCTTCAACTTAGTATCTTTTGCAATGGGCAAGAGGAAAGCTAACAGGGGAGAGAAAATCCCACCTTCCAACATCCTGAGCGCTCCAAAGGGGCTCACAAGGGACAAAACTAGCTCCTTAGAATATGCCCCTTTGTACACAAACCCGCGTCCGCTACCTGTGGAGCAAGCAGTCTCTTTATCCTGCCCCCCTCATGGGAGGGAGGAGCTATAGTCAACACAGCTGATGGAAAAGCAAGCCTCCAGTGCTGGAATCACTCACTCTCTCATCTCCCATGAAATTAGGTTTAAAAAAGGTTTGGAGAAGTTCCTGGAGGAAAGTTCCATAAACCATTATTAATGAGGACCTGAGAAATCCACCGTTTGCCCCAATACAATCATTGTGAAACTTATGTATCTTTTTGGGAACCTGCTAGGTATTTGTGATCTGGATTGGCTACTGTTGGAAACAGGATACTGGGCTTGATGGAACTTGGTCTGACCCAGTATGACATATCTTATGTTCTTATGTTATGAGATGAGAGCACCAAGAAACTAGGTAAAGAAAGAGAAAAGGAGAGGTCCTAAAGCAGACCCTTGGGGTATACCAACTGAGAGAGGGATAGCAGTAGAGGAGGAACCACCAGAACAAACACTGAAAGAGCAATGGGAGAGATAAGAGAACCAGGAAAGTACAGACCCCTAAAATCAAGGGTGGACAATGTGTGGAGAAGAAGGTGGTGGTCAACAGTGTCAAAGGCAGCAGAAAGATCAAGAAGAATGAGGACTGAGTAAAGGCCCTTGGATTTAGAAAGGGACAAGTCACTGGAGAATTTGGCTGGAGCCAATTCAGTAGAATGTAAGGGACAAAAGCCGGACTGAAATGTATCTAGGAGAAGGCAACTGTGGAGAACTACACGTTCAAGAATTTTGGAAATGAAGGGAGATGGGTCAATAATTAGAAGGATAAGTAGGGTAAGTGAAGATTTCTTGAGAGGTGTGACTAGAGCATGCTTGAAGGCTTCAGGGAAAGGTGCAGTGGAGAGCGATAGGTTGAGAATATGTTAGATGGGAGGGATGAGAGAGAAGGAGATGGAGTTAAGGAGACAGGTGGGGATAGGATCAGAGGAACAGGTAGTAAGTTTAGAAGAGGAAAGAAGATAAAGGTTTCCTCTTTGGCGAGCTTAGAAAACGATGAAAGGGTAACTGAGATTGAGGGGGAAAGTTGGTATTGAAGAAGGGAAAGAGGGATGAAGCTGATCTTGTGGGGAACTGGAGTGTAATCTTGTGGACTTTATCATGGAAATGGTCAGCTGGGATTTGGGCAGAAAGAGGAGGAGGAGTTGGAGGCAGAGGTGCTTTGAGGAGAGAGTTGAGAAGAAACGACAGGCGTCAGGCAAGAGAGTTAGATGGACATAGTCGTGCTGCAATGGGAATGTGGTGGTTCTAGTCAAACTGATTTGAGCTGTTTATAAGGGTGCCAATAATCATGTCCTGTCATATCCCAATTTTTATACTGTTTCCTACTATTTCCTTTTTTAATTGGTCATCTTTTATTTGTTTCTTTTATGTGTCAAATGTGTGCATATATGGTCCAAAGCCATTTCACTTGTCACTTTGTTTTTAGGAGATATTGGCATTAAGGGGATGAACTACAAGGGTGCCAATAATGTTGACCACAATTGTATTTCATTTTCTTTGTTGTAAATTCTACTGTGAAAGCTAGTGCCAGAACTATATAGCTATCTTAACAGCACTGTGCCCCATGATATTTAGTGACTGAACTGTGTAGTTTGCTACTGATTATTTGTATGTATGTCCTCTTAGTGGTTGAGAAGCCTGGTACTACCTGTTGCCCACTATCCAGATCATCGCTAGCATTATTCAGATAGCAGCAATTTTCAGCCATTATCAGATAAACTAATCAGATTGCACTTTGAACAGCTTTTCACCTATCCTAAGTTATCTGCATAGCTTATACGGATATCGGCTGAAAATAACTGCTGTCTGGATAAGTTTTTGCTCTGCCCCAGCTATTCCCTAGCACTATACAGATAGTATGAAGGCAGTCCGCAATGATATTCACTGGTACTATCCGGATAGGCTGCTGAGTTTCACAGCCAGTGGCGTTTATAGAGTTTGCAGCACCCGCTAACGATATACCCTGCTGATTTGGACCCATTAAATCTCTGTAGTTGTGCCGCAGCTATTTTAATTGAAAGTTGGGTTTCTTTGTATAAATTGCAAAATCAGGAATTCTGTATTTTAGCCATGTCCAACTCATGATTAAAACAAACTCAGTATGTAGGAAGAGACAGTCTATGTTGCAACCCTGCAGATATCACTTATTGTATGTAATACGTGGTCTCTCACTGCTTCATCATGACAGTTACACTTGGATTCAACAGCCCCATGTTGTGCCTTTCTTCATGACATATGTGATGATGCTTCCTTATACCCATTCCCAGATGAGAGCCTAGATGTCATTCTCCTTGTGTTTGTGCTGTCCTCTATCCATCCTGACAGGTACGTGCAAACCGAGAGACTAAATGACCAAGAGCTTTTGATATTCAGGCCAGAGAGCAGTTTTTGAATATGTTTCATAACCTACATGAATTGGAGAATTTTCTTGCCATTTTGTTTGAATAGTATTAGACTGAGAAGCTTGCTGTGAGTATCTAATCTGGTTTACATCATGTGTATAGTTTTCTTTCCCAATAACTTGTTTAAGTAATGTACACTTGTTTGCTTATCAATGGCTACCTCTGTCTTGTGGTGTTGTACTGTCCTAGACTTGCCCAACATTCATAAGCTTTTGAAACTAAACTATTCCAATAATTGAAACAGATAATTAGTGTTAGCAAGTTTGTTTTAAGTATTAATAAAATAGATCTTTTTATAATTCAACTTTACAGAGCCAGTGAGCAGTAGGTTTTTGAGGCCTCTTTACTAATATACAGTAAGTTTTTCAGCATTTCCACATGCTAGGTGCAAAAATTAATGCACATAAAGTACAAAGCCTATGCAGCAACTGTTATGGTTTTGCCCAGCATTTGGCTCTGCAGTTATTGCACAGGAAAGGCATTAACTGGTAGGGGGGTTGGGAGGGTGAAGATGCCGCTGCTTAGGCAGGGAAAAGGAGGGTATGAAAACTCATAAGGGGTAGGGGAAGATCAGTCTGTTGCTGGGGGATATCTGTCGTTTTTTGTTTTGTTTTTTAAACCTTTGGGATGTGCTACTTACCCTTTCATCTTGAGGAGGTGTAAATGCACCAGCTTTATATATAACAAGTGACAATGCATGCTCACTTGCATGAATGCTAATTGCAAGTGCTGTTCATGATCATAACTGCCCATTCATCTCCCCTCCAATCTCAGTAAGCAGTTACCATAAGAATCACTGCTCGGTTTCTACCAAGGTCACGCAGTAATTCCCATAGTAACTGCTTACTGAGCTTTAGTAAACAAGCCTCTTTGTGCATTAGCAGTAGTGACTAGGACCAGCTTTAATGCTGGACATGATATCCTTCATGCCTGGAGGGGTGAGAAGTAAAAGAGGGCATTTCCACCAGAGCATTGCAGTTTGTATCGCCCTTTTAAGTTGCCATCGCACATCCCTGAAACTGTGGCTTCTTGTATGTCTACAAGTGTAGCACATCCCTAAAGCCAGACCTTATAGTGACCTTAGAATGCCAAATGTCTTTGTGACCCATAACAACTTCTGTGTGGCCCCAAAGGAATGAAAGCATTTATTCAACATGGACAGAAAGATTTCTATGTTTCATTTAGTAGCATTGTGGTCATCCGTTTAGGTAATAGCATAAAACATACTGTCTAGAAGTTAGGACCTGTGGATATGAGTGAATCAAAACAAATACCATGTTCCAAAATAAATAAACCTTGTTCTCTCAAAATATTGTTGAAATCAAAATAGATAAACTCTGTTTCATAAAGAAATCAGTACAATAATATCAGATCTGGCACATATAGTAAAACGGTAGCAAGCAGTTTTAGGCATAATAACCAATGTGTTTTTTAAGGATACAGGGGGTCGTGAGCAGATTATCAAAGTTACTGAAACCAGGAGGAATGTTGCTGTTTCGAGACTATGGCAGATATGACTTATCTCAGCTCCGCTTTAAGAAAGGTATGTGTGGAGATATAAACCTAAGGAGCCCTTTTTCTAAAGATTAACATGTGTTAATGAAGTTGGCGTATGTTAAGTGCTATTGCACCCATAGAAATAAAAAGGATGTGGGAACTTTACATGCATTATCGTCATTAATGCATGTTAAAACCTGTAGTAAAAGGTCCCCTAATAGTAAAAGAGGTTGTAGGGGGTATGCTTATCAAGGAACTTTTATATTTTTGTATTTTTGGTGTTGAACAAAACAGGATAGCCTGGACCATTGAGACAGTATGGAACCAAAATGGATTTTGTTAATTCCTTATGCCATTGGCAGCAGCTGTGAATGTCCATACAGTTTATATAATTATGGTTTTTTCTATTTAAAAATGTATTCAAGAAATGTATTTAGAAAGGGCATTTATAACTGTTGATGTGGAAAAAGCATTTGATATTACCAGTATATCCTAACTGTTTCAAGTTATGGAAACCACGAGAATGGGAGGGAATTTTTTTGAGATGAATTTAAATGTTTTATACGAAACCTATGGTATGCCTAAAAATTAACTCCACCTTTATGCAGGTCTTTGAGTTGAAGAGGAGCTAGGCAAGAGTCTCCACTATCCCCCCTATTTGCTCTAACTTTGGAACCACTAGTTCAGAGAATATGCAACAGGGAAGATATTGAGGGGATTCATATAACTAACAAATACTATAAATTATCATTGTAGGCGATCTTCTATTCTCTTTCGAATCTGGTAACACCATTGCCCCAGTTCATTGGGGAATTAGAGACTTTTGGTGGTGTCTGGGTTTAAAATGAATGCTTTGCAGTCTGAAATTCTAGACATATCTACTTCCAATGAAGATACAAGGTTTATTGAAAGGGCTATTCCCATTTAAATGGGCAAAAATTGTATCATATACTTAGGGATTAACATATCAGCACATTTTAGTAAAGTTTATGAAATTATGAGCCCACTTGAAAGTGGGTATGTTCAGTTTTAGGAGGACTAATAGCTAAATTATTATGTTTAATTCATTGCCAGTGAAGTTTTCTGAACAGCTTTTACTGAGTTGGCAGAAGACTATCTAATTTTATTTGGGCCTAAAAGAGACCAAGGGTGACATGACCAGTCTTAAGCTGTGCAAGAGCAGAAGAGGGGGATTGACTATTCTGACCCTGATAGCGTATTATGAGGTAGCCCAATTGAGAGCAGCTATGGATTGATGCATCTGTGGCTGGAAAGAAGGGGTATAATTAGAGCAGGGGGACATGGGTATCTCTCCTGTAAATTACTTGTTGCGGAAAGGCGGGAGGATGTCTCGAAGTATAGAGGCTGATAAACCTTGGGTTCAACGCACATGTAGGATCTGGGCAAAACAAAAAAAGGTGCTTTTGGTGACAAATGTCTACAGCAGGGGTCTCAAACTCAAATTGCGTTGAGGGCCAAATGAGGACTTGTAAAGTAACCCATGGGCTGCATAAGACGCGGGGCCTCATTTGCATAAATATTTGCATGATGTTACCATACAAAGCGCAGATGTTAATGATGCACATTTCCCAGAGCTGACATATTCCAGTTAATAAATTCAAAATAAAGAGATATTTTTCTACCTTTTGTGCATTTTTTCCAGTTGCAATTGTTCAAGCCACTTTCTTCTGGTTTCTTCGTGTCTTCTGCTAACTCTCCATCGTCTGCTGTCCATTTGTCCTTTCTTCTTTCTTCTAGTTTTTTTTCCATTCTCTCTCTACATCTGTTTTAACATACTAATCTTTCTCCTTTTGCTCTTTCCTCATTCCTATTTCATCCACTCAAATTTTACCCCTCCATCCTCAATCCCCACTTACTCTCCCAATACCCGGCCAATTGTAGATTTTTCTTTCCTCCCACACAAAATATTTTTCCCCTCCATTTCACTCTCCCAGCCCCATCTCATTCTAATCCTCCCCCAACATCAGCTCCCTTCTAGTTCCAGCCCCACCCAGCATCCGCTCCCTTCTAGTCCCCGCATCAGCCCATTTCCAGTCCTATCCTAGCCCCACCATCAGCCCATTTCCTGTCCTAGCTCACTCCCACTAAGCCCATTTCCAGTCCTAACTCCCTCCCCTCACAGCCCTCCATTCCAAGCCCCCCTTCCCAACAGCTATTTGCAGTTCAAGCCCCCCCTTCCACTCAGCCCATTTCCATTCCAAAAGCCCGTCCCCATCAGCTATTTGCAGTTCAAGCCCCCTTCTACTCAGCCCATTTCCAGTCCTAGCAACCCCCCCAGTCCATTACCAGTTCTAGCCCCCCCATAGCCCATTACCAGTCCTAAGCCCCCCCAACAGCCCACTTCCAGTCCTAACCCTCCCATCACCCCATTTTCAGTCTTAGCCCCCTAACAGCCCACTTCCAGTCCTAACCCTCCCATCACCCCATTTTCAATCTTAGCCCCCCCATAGCCCATTACCAGTCCTAACTCTCCCCCATCAGCCCACCTCCAGTCCTAACCCCCATCAGCCCATTTCCAGTCCTAACCCCCCTCCCCCCATCAGCCCAGGTAAATTTAAAAAAAAAAAAAAAAAACTGGCTTCTGCTGCTTCCGCCGTGGCAGTGGCAGAAGCAGCTGTCCCGTGGCCCCTTCCCATCTGCCCGGTAGAGCCCTCAGCTCAGCTCCATCAGCGGCAGCTTTCAGGGCTGCCCGTGAAGAGTGTATTTCCCTCTCGCGCAGCTCTGTTAAGCCTGCCAGGGCTGATGGAAATTCCTTCAGCCCCGGCAGGCTTAACAGAGCCGCGCGAGAGGGAAATACACTCTTCACGGCTTGAAAAGCCCGCCACTGATGGAGCTGACTGAGGGCTCTGCCAGGCAGATGGGAAGGGGTCGCGGGACAGCTGATTGTGCTGCTAACGCAGCAGCAGAAGCCAGGGTTTTTTTTTTTTTTTTAATTGACAGTTGATTCTGCTGCTGCCACGGCGGCAGCAGCAGAAGCCAGGGTTTTGGGGGTTTTTTTGTTTCCTCTCTGTCACGGGCCGCACAAAGTTCTCTCGCAGGCCACGTGTTTGAGACCCCGGGTCTACAGGTTTCTGTGTTTTAATCAGGGCTTTCCTCCGGGCATGACAGATAGACCTCATCTTAAAGG
Source organism: Ichthyophis bannanicus (assembly GCA_033557465.1). NCBI lineage: Eukaryota > Metazoa > Chordata > Amphibia > Gymnophiona > Ichthyophiidae > Ichthyophis > Ichthyophis bannanicus. Next base: position 619,085,525 of record CM066036.1, read on the forward strand.
GAGGCCTATGAGAGGTGGGAAAAAGACCTTAAAGTAACATGGGATGAACAAGAATGGGAATCAGTAAATGTGCATCTGCACAAGGGTCTGCAAACAATATATTTAATACAAAATTACTATAAACTTTATTCTCCAGTAACAAGCAGGAAGTCAGTCCTCACATATGGGTGATGTCGGTGCCGATGGAGCCCCACGCGGAGCATTTCCCCAGCTTTCAAGGAAAGCCTTTGCGAATGCTACCATGCATGCGTGGTCCTCTTCCCGCCAAGAGTGCCATCTTGCTCGGTCTCCTTTTTTTCTGCGGAGCCCAACAGACGTAGTTCTCTACTTCCCCAGAAAAAGTTCTAAAAAAGTAATTAAAATCCTTCAAATTCTCCAGTTTGCGTACCAGTTCCCTTCCCACATTGAGCTGGAACCCTCGGTGCTCACTGTTCCCTCTAAGCTGTGCGCGCGCACACACCTCGCCAAGCGAGCGCACATACTTTACAACAGAGCGCACAAACATTACCGTTCTGATTCTGATAGAAAACAACACAGACGTCTTACAATTTAAAAGTTGTTTTGTATTTATGGTTTTCACAAGTTCTACAATATTTTCTAGTGCAATCAATGTGGTGTACATACTGTATTCTGACGTGTAGTCAAATTTTAAAGTATATAACTCTGAGTGTCATTATGTGGCGCACAAAAATTTAACCTTCCTTCAGAAACTGCACGGCTGATATTTTATGCGCACACAGCCTACAGAAAATTAGAGGGAACATTGTCGGTGCTGTCCTCTGCTCTTACTCTTTTTTTTTTTTTCTTTTTTTTTTCCTTGAGGTTCCTCCTTGACCAGCTTTCATGCCATTTTTCGCCCGGGGGTCATCGACCCCAGCCTGGTGTTTTCCCACCATGACTCCTGGGGGTTCAAGAAATGTGACCGCTACAGTCAGACTATTTGTTACTGACACCCATGGCTGCTGTCTTCACCACCTAGGCCTGGAACACAACTGCTCCACCTGCGACCAGTGCCAGGCCATGACCCCCAAACAAACAAAAAGTGGTTGGAGTAGCAGGGGAAGATGTTCCCAAGATCTGGCTCTGCCCCAGCTTCCCCACTGCCGAGCCCCAAAGCCTGCACTTCCTGTGAGGTCCGGGTGTCCTCGAAGTCCTGCGGCGGTGGCTCCTCCAGCATGGCCCCAGACCCTCCCAAGAAAAAGAAAAGGGTACCAAAGCCTGCCAAGGTGCCTCCGATGAAACCTGGCAAAGTCCCACAGTGGGACTCTAGCGACTCTGAGCAGCACCCTCAAAGTCTCAAGACAGGAGTCCTCAGCCAGCGGAGACCATGCCAGGACCCGTGAGCCCGTAGTCGTCCTTGAGGATGCGCACTCAGGAGTGCTGGTATCAGACCTCAGGCCCTCAGTGTCCATGCCGAGAGCTGCATAGCCATTGGGCCTCGAGTCCTGAATGGCGGTCATGGAACAGAGCATCTCCTCCATCCTGACCTTGCAGCAGGCATTGATGTCTGGTTTTCCAGCATCATCAGCCTGATGCCAGGTCCCCCGACCTTGGGGGAGTCCCCGGGCATTGAGCTAGGCATAGAGTGCCATCAGCCTGGGTAAGTCCTTGGTGTCGATCGACGTCTCTGTCACACTTCTTGGGGATATGGTCCTCCACAGCAAGCTCTTAAGAGTCTGACCCCAGATTCTCCTAGGGACCCCCAAGGTCGATTCTTTGACGCTTTCGGGATCCGATTGGGAAACAGGATGAGGCCTCTCCAGCGACCTCCTGGCACAGGGATGTCCCTCCGAGCCATCTCCCCCAGAGCCTTGGTGCCACCTGAGGACATAACCTTTCACAACTTCGTCCGTGACATGGCCAGGGCTCTTTCGGTCCAGACGGAGTCTGAGAAGGATCAGCGCACCGAGGAACTCGAGATCCTGCAGTATGAGTCCCCCCCCCCCCCCAAAGACTCTCTCACGGTGCCAGTTCCACACATCCTCGAAAGGCGGCTACTCAGGATGTGAGAGACCCCGGCCTCTGTGCCGGTGGTCAGTCGGTACCTGGACATGATCTACCACATCCAGAAGGGCCCTGGGTTCCATAAGCCGCAACTCCCCCACAACTCTGGTGGTGAAGTCCTCGCTGCAAAAACTGAAGAGTCAAAAAAACTACTCTTCGGCTCCCCCAAGCAGGGAGGCCTAGGTCCACGATGCCCTGGGCTGCAAGTGTTATCAGGGTGCCATGCTTGGGTGCTGGATACAGGCGTACGAACTGTACTTGGGAATGTACCTAAAAGGTCTGATCCAGGAGCTCTCAGGGTTCTCGTCGGGCCGACTAAGGCGGGTTCGAGTCTGCAGCCAGGGTGGCAGCTGCCGGCATCCGTGCCCGGCGCTAGGCATGGTTACGAACCTCGGATCTTGAGCAGTGGATACAAGAAAAGCTGCTGGATGTCCCCTGTAATGGCGACAACTTCGGAAAGCCTATGTGGGACAAGGCGGCTGAAATCGAGGCAGAGGTAATGACCCAGCAAAAGGCGGTCCAGGAAGACCTCAACCCTTCCCAAGAAAAAATCCTCTGGGGAAAAAAACCTTTTTCCTAGGAAAAAAGGGCTATCAGGCCAGGTCCCGCAAGCCTTACGGCAGCTGCACCAGGTTTCACAGCCTAAAAGCCAGGAGCATGGGCTCCGGAAGCCCAAAGCCCCCAAGCCTCAGACACCAGCTCCCACCCAACCAGGGGGAAGCTTTTGATTCTCTGGGCAGGGCCTCCCCTTCCCCAGGAATCCTGCCTCAGCCCACAGGGGGTCGGCTGGCCTCATTTGTCTACAACTGGTCCAGCATCACCACAGACAGGTGGCTCCTACAAGTGGTGAGGGAGGGTTACCACTTCAGTCTACAACAGAACCCTCCAGCTTCTTCCCAGGAAAACCATCACGGCCTCTCCTCCACCAGGCCTTGCTCATCACAGAACTCAGACTTACTCAGGGTTAGGGCAATGGAGTCTGTACCCCAACACCTTTGGGAAAGTGGTTCTACTCAAGGTATTTTCTTGTCCCAAAAAGAACAGGGGCCTCCAGCCCATCCTGGACCTGCGCAACTTGAACAAGTTTCTGGTGAGGGAGAAGTTCAAGATGCTCTACCTTGGGATACTGTTGCCCTACCTCCGCCAGGGAGACTGGCTCTGCTCCTTGGACCTCAAGGACATGTACACCCACATCCTGGTCCATCCCTCACACACACAGTACCTGAGATTCGTGGTTGGGGGCAGCACTACCAGTACATGGTACTACCATTCAGCCTTGCCTCCTTTCCAAGGGTCTTCATGAAGTGCCTGGCAGTCTTGGCTGCCCATGTGTACCTATAGGGGGCCCATGTCTTCTCATACCTGGACAACTGGCTCATCAGAGGCAGCTCGGCCCTCGAGGCCAGCCAAGCCACAAGGCTTACAATCCACATCCTGTAGGAATTGGGATTCATCATCAATTACCCCAAGTCCAGCCTCTCCCCATTTCAAGACCTAGAGTTCATAGGAACCCAGCTGGACACTGCAGGTCAAGGCCTTCCTCCCAATGGAAAGGGCCTGCCGCCTATGCAGTTAGCAAAGGAGGTTCAAAACTGTAGGTCGGTGCCAGCCCGCCTGCTCCTTCGCTTGTTAGGCCACATGGCCCCAACAGTTCATGTCATGCTCTTGGCTCGCCTGCACATGCGAGCAGCTCAGTGGTGCCTCAGATCCCAAGGGACACAGGCCACAGGTGGGCTGTGGGACAGGGTAAGGGTCACCCACCGACTGGCAGCCTCCCTGAATTGGTGGCAGTCCCTGCAACATCTCAGGGCAGGGATGTCTTTCCAGACACCAGCTCCACAAAAGGTCCTAACAACGGACTCCTCCCTAGCAGGCTGGGGCTCACAATGCGAGGACCATTGCACTCGGGGCAACTGGTCCCCAGACAAATTTCAGTTACAAATCAACCTCTTTGAGCTCAGGGCCATCTTCCTGGCCCTACATTTATTTTATTTATTTAGTAAACATTGGTATACCGCTACTTCCTACGATCGGTAGCGGTTTACTTTACAGAATCATAATGTATTGCAATACAGTAAATTTTTAAGATATACAGTTTGATTGAGTATTGATTTACACATCACAGGAAGATCAATTGGTTTCAATATACATTAGATGAGAACTCACAAATCTAAATATACATTTAATTATAGGGATGTGGGTGGGGGGCAGAAATATACAAATATACAAGGTTAAATACCGGCTTACTAAATGCCTTCGTGGCAGACAGAAACCATCTAGGTTCAGCGAGCATAGGGGTGTCGCAATCTAAGTCAGGTGGTAGTGAACCTGGAATAAGTGGGTTTTGAGTTTTTTCCTAAAGTCTCGCAAATCAGTCGTTGATCGTAGCTCGTGAGGGAGTTGGTTCCAGTGGATTGGTGCCGCATATGAGCCGCACATGCCTTCCACTACCTCCTGAGCAACCTCTCGGTCCTCATACAGACGGACAGTCAGGTTACCGTGTTCTATGTGAACAAGCAGGGAGGCACGGGCTCCTACTTCCCCTGTCAGGGGGCAGTAGCCCTCCACTCCTTCGCAGTGCGCAACAGCATGCTTCTGAGAGTGGTGTACATGCCAGGCCAGGACAACCTCCTGGCAGACAAGCTCAGCAGGATCCTTCACCCACACGAGTGGTGTCTGGATCCCAGGGTGGCACAGAGGCTTTTCTGCCTCTGGGGCAGGCCTTGGCTGGACCTGTTTGCTTCCCTAGACAATGCACAGCTGCCCAGATTCTGCTCACCTCAGCCACACCACAGGAGGGTGACAGTGGATGCCTTCCTCATCTCATGGTCAAGGGGCCTGCTTTATGCATTCCCACCAACCCCTCTGATAGTCAGGTGCCCTTTTCAAGATTCAAAGTGACCATGCCGCAATAATCCTGGTTGCTCCTATGTGGCCCAGTCAGCCCTTGTTCCCCCTACAACTCTCCCTGTCAGTGGCACCCCCAGTGGCACTGGGCTGTCAGCCAGATCTTCTTTCACAGGAGGAGGGCTCCCTTCCCCACCCCAACCTGGCATCCCTGACATTAATTGCATGGATGCTGAAAGGTTAGCACTTACCCCTTTCAGTCTCACGGATGAAGTGCAAGAGATCCTCCTGGCCTCCCTCCACCAGAAGGGCATATGCCTTCAAGTGGAGGAGATCCTCTCTATGGTGTGTGCAGTGGAATGAGAATCCCTTCTCCTGCCATCTGCAGCTCATACTGCAGTACCTGCTGCATCTCTCCCGCTCAGGGTTGAAATCTAATTTGGTCAAGGTGTATCTCAACACCATAGCAGCTAACCAACACCCTGTGGAAGGGAGACCCCTCTCAAGCCAGTCCCTGGTCTCCAGGTTACTCAGAGGCTTTCTGCTATCAAAGTCCCCCCCCCCACCCCCTTTCACCAGAGTTGGGATCTCAATGTGGTGCGCTCACAGCTCACCAGACCACCATTTGAGCCCTTGGCAACTTGCCACATGCGGTATCTGTCCTTGGAAGGTGACCTTGACATCTGCCAGGAGAGTGAGTGACATACAGGCCCTGGTGGCAGATCCATCTTCTACCAGATTCTGTACGAACAGGGTTGTGCTTCGCATGCACCCCAAGTTCCTCCCGAAAGTGGTGTCTGCTTTCTACCTCAGGAGGTGGTCCTCCCCACCTTCTTTTCATAGCCTCATGCCAGTAAGGCAGTCTGTTCTGCATACGTTGGATTATAAGAGGGCCCTGTCCTTCTATCTACAATGGACCCAGGCCCACCGCAAGGCTCCTCCTTATAACCCCAGCAGTCTTGGGGCTACCTGTGACCAAGCGAACCCTATCCACTTGAGTGGTGGACTGTATTGCCCTCGCTTATGAGCGAGCTGGTCTCTCCCTAGAGCACTGGATCACTGCTCATCATGTGAGGGCTATGGCCAAATTGGTGGCCAACCTACGCTCCGTGCCGGTGACAGAAATTTGTAAAGCTGCCACGTGATCGTCAGTGCACTGCAACATTGCAATCTCCAGGAACAAGTCCTCACATATGGGTACGTCGGAACCGACGGAGCCTGCGCGGGAAAGCTTCCCAGAAAGGAAGCTTTTGGGGCCTCCCACAACGCATGCGCGCTGCCTTCCCGCCTTCCTGACCAACTCTCCTCAGTTCTTCTTTTTCCACGGAGCCAGCAGGTCGTATTCCTGTCACCGCTGAAGAAATTGTTATTTTAATTTGTTTCTTTGACCGCGTGTCTGCCTTCCCCGATTCCGGACCGGTACCGCCGGTCTTTTTTCATTTATTTCTTAAAAAAAAAAAAAAATTATAATTACTTTTTCCTCACTTGGTGTGCTTATTCTGTGAGGCCCCTAGGCCTTCTCAGATTCTCCCTCATGGAGAAACCAGCCTCTGGTTTTAAAAAATGCACCAAGTGTACCAGTACTTTCTCCAGGACCAAGCAGGAAGTCAGTCCTCACATATGGGTGACGTCGGCGCCGACGGAGCCCTCGCGGAGCAATTTTCCCCAGCTTTCAAAGAAAGCCTTTGGGAATTGCAGCGCGCATGCGCGGTACCCTTCCCGCCCAAGGGTGCCATTTTGCTCAGTCTTCTTTTTTCTGTGGAGCCCTACAGACGTTGTTTGTAATTCACCGCTAGAAAAGTTGATTTTATTTGTCTTTTTTCTCGGTTCGACACCGGTTCTTTTCCCGCCCGGACCCGCGACGCCGGTTGCGAGTCCGTTCTTTATTTTTCGTTTTTTTGTCCTTCGTGACAGATTTCGCGCCTTTTTTTCTTTTTCACTGGCAGCCCTGTCTTTTGACCTCGCAGGGGCCCTTTTTCCCCCGATGGCTGCCAGCGGGTTTAAGAAGTGCGATCGGTGTAAGAAGCTCATGTCTCTTACCGACACACACGACTGCTGCCTCCGCTGCCTTGGACCCGATCATGACCCGATGATCTGTGGTCTGTGTGGCAAGATGTCCTCAAAAGCGTTGAGGAGTCGGCAGCATCAGCTGGAACGTATCTTCTCTGACTCCGGCCGGGCCCGGACCTCGTCAGAGGCTTCGACGTCTCGGGACTCTGGTCCTGAGCATCGTCGAAGTTCCTCTGAGCGGGGGTCTCCTACCCGGGAACATCATCGGAAGAAGAAACCCGTGGGGGCGGCGTCGGTGGACGCTCCTGGTTCCTCGAGGGCCAGGTCGTATAGCCCCGATAGCCGTCCCGGGTCCTCGGAGATGGAGAGGCCTTCCAAACATCCTCGTCTCGAGATGGACTCGCCTGCTCACGTAAGTGCTGTAGTCCTCGTGGACTCGCCTCCGAAGGAACCGACGTTGGGCCCGACGCCGTCGGGGCCCGAGTCGGGGGCTGCTGGGTCTCCTGAGCTTGGACTCAGGTTGACGGCCTTGGAGAGCAGTCTGACTGCCTTCATGGACCAGCAGCGGGCATTGATCGCTGGCCTCGCCTGTGCTTCTGCCCTGACCACTGGGACGTCGACGTCCAAGTCGACCCCGGAGACCGAGCCGATCCTCGAGTCCATGAGGGCTCGAGTCGATCCTCGGTCATGGTCTCCTTCGGCCTCCCGTTCGGGACCGAGGTCGTCGACGCCGACTCCTTCGGCGTCGGGGCGGACGGCATAGATGCCCGCCCGACCGGAGCCACTCGACTCCTCCTCCGAGGGGTCAGCCTGGGAATCCGAGGACGAAGAGTCACCTGGTTCTTTTTGGACTCGGTGTGTCCCATCGGACTCCCCCGAGTCCGAACCTCGGAGACGGTCCCCCCCGGAGGATACCCGGTTCTCGTACTTCGTGCGGGATATGGCCAAGGCCTTGGCCTTCCCCGTGGATCCCGAGGAGGAGCCTCGAGCAAAAGAGCTCGCTGCCCTCCAGTATGACTCTCCCCCAAAGGAGGCCTTTACTGTACCGGTTCCTCCGATGCTGGAACGACTTCTCTTCCGCATGTGGGAGAGCCTGGCGTCGTCGCCGGTGTTAAGCAAGCGGGTCGATTCCATTTATCGAGTCCGCAAGAGCCCCGGGTTCCAAAAGGCACAACTACCGCACCATTCCATGGTGGTGGAATCGGCCATGCATAGACTTAAGAGTCAGAAGATGCACTCCTCGGTGCCTCCCGGTCGGGAAGCTCGAAGCCTGGATGCCCTCGGTAGGAAGTGTTTCCAGGGCTCTATGCTTGCTTGTCGAGTCCAGACCTACCAGCTCTATATGGGCATGTATCTCCGAGACCTGGCTAAAGAAATAGCCGGGTTCTCTGCTGGTCTCTCCGAAGAACCTTTGCAGAGGTTCCAAGCCTTGTCAACTGGTATTCGGGAGTGCTCAAAGTTTATCTCTCGAGCAGCCTACGATGGCTTTGAAGCATCGGCTCGAGTAGCCGCAGCTGGCATCGGTGCCCGCCGACAGGCTTGGCTTCAGTCATCCGACCTCGAGCCATGGGTACAGGACAAGTTGGTCGATGTCCCCTGCAGAGGTGAAAACCTCTTTGGCAAACCCATGGATGAGAAGGCTGCACAGATCGAGACCGAGACTCTCACCAGGACTCGGCTCTCAAGGAAGACCTCTGCCCCTTCTCAGAAGAAGAAGGGCTCGGGGAAAAAGCCCTTTTACCTGAGGAAGGCGGCTGCCGATAAACACTACCCTCATTATCAGGCCTCAGCATCTCCCCAACAGGGTCAGCAGGCCAAGGGACGGGGTAATGGGTCCCGTAGGCAGCAAGCCCCCAAGCCTGCACCACCGGCTCCTGCTCAGCAGGGTGGGGGTTTTTGACTTCATCAGCATAGCCTCTCCCCCTCAGCTGGTTTCTCTCAGCACAGGAGGCCGGCTGGTCCACTTTGCCCACAGGTGGTCCAACATCACTACAGATACCTGGGTGCTTCACATAGTCCAAGAGGGCTATCTTCTGCACTTCCACCAGGTACCTCCCTCCTACTTTCCAGGGGAGCCTCTCAGACTCCCTATGCACAGGGACTTACTCCTTCAGGAGTTAGCAAGTCTTCTTCAGGAACAGGCTGTGGAACCGGTGCCCCACCACCTGAGAGGTCAAGGCTTTTACTCCAGGTACTTTCTGATACCAAAACGAACAGGAGGCCTCAGACCCATCCTGGACTTGCGGAACCTCAACAAGTTCCTCGCAAAGGAAAAGTTCAAGATGCTTACCCTTGCAATCCTGCTGCCCTACCTCCAGCAGGGAGACTGGCTATGCTCCTTAGATCTAAAGGATGCCTACACTCACATCCTCATCCACCCCAGCCACAGACAATATCTCAGGTTTGTTGTGGGGGGCAATCATTACCAGTACAGAGTACTACCCTTTGGCCTATCCTCCGCGCCAAGGGTGTTCACCAAATGTCTAGCAGTGGTGGCGGCTTATCTACGACTTCAAGGCCTCTTTGTATTTCCATACCTAGACGACTGGCTCATCAGAGCACAGTCTTCCCAAGAGGCCACTCACGCCGCGCACCGCACTGTGGCTCTGCTTCAGCACTTGGGCTTTGTCATAAACTTCGCAAAGTCCACTTTGCTCCCCTCTCAGGATCTCGAGTTCATCAGCGCAAGATTAAACACACTTCAGGCGCGAGCCTTTCTGCCTCTCGACAGAGCAAACAGGCTCATGGATCTTGCCAGCCACTTTCACAGCAATTCCCTGGTCTCTGCCAGGCAATTTCTGAGACTGCTCGGCCATATGGCTTCCACAGTCCATGTGACCCCCAATGCCTGCCTGAAAATGCGGCCTGCTCAATGATGCCTTCGCACACAATGGCATCAGGCCACTGGGAGCCTAGCGGACTCCGTACAGATCTCCGACCCGCTGGTCTCTTCTCTGCAATGGTGGCTTCATCTGCCAAACCTAGTGCTAGGAATGGCTTTTCAGTCTCCTCCGCCTTCTCAGGTCCTGACGACCGATGCTTCTCTCCTGGGTTGGGGAGCACATGGCCAAGGGACATGTACTCAAGGCCTCTGGACTCCTTGGGAGTCTGCCCAGCAGATCAACTTCCTGGAGCTCAGAGCTATCCGCCTGGCTCTGAGGGCCTTCTCCCACGTCACTTCTCACCAGTCTGTGCTGGTCCAGATGGACAATCAAGTTGCGATGTTCTACGTGAACAAACAAGGGGGCACAGGCTCCTTCCTTCTCTGTCGGGAAGCACAAAAGCTGTGCTCTTGGGCCGTCAACCACGGCATCCTCCTCAAAGCTGTTTATCTCCCGGGTCAAGAAAATTGCCTGGCAGACAAACTGAGCAGAATCCTCCAACCACACGAGTGGAGATTGGATCCGTTAGTGCTTCAACGGATCTTTCTCAAATGGGGCCTACCCACCATGGATCTCTTTGCCAGTCCTCTCAACCGGCAACTTCCCCGATTCTGCTCTCGACAACTGCATCCTCTCAGAGTAGCGGCGGATGCTTTTCTTCTCTCCTGGTCCACAGGCCTTCTGTATGCCTTTCCTCCCATGCCACTAGTGTCTCGGACGCTTTTCAAGGTTCTCCGGGACAAAGCCTCAATGATCCTCGTGGCTCCCCGGTGGCCGAGACAGCCCTGGTTCCCGCTTCTGATGCAGCTGGTGGTGGACACTCCTCTCCCTCTGGGGTTTCAGCCCGATCTCCTGACCCAGGATCACGGGACTCTCCTACACCCCAACCTCCGGTCCCTTCATCTGATGGCCTGGCTGCTGAAAGGGTAGTCCTTGCTCCCCTCCTGCTGCCTCCAGATGTGGAGGAAGTAGTCTTGGCCTCCAGGCGACCTTCCACCCGGAAGTCCTACGCTCTTAAGTGGCGTCAGTTCTCCGTCTGGTGTGCTCAGCAGTCTCAAGATCCCTTCTCCTGTTCGGCATCAGTGGTCTTGCAGTACTTGCTTTGCCTCTCCAATCTTGGACTTAAGTCCAACTCGGTCAGGGTCCACCTCAGTGCTCTTTCTGCGCATCACATGCCGGTGGATGGCAGACCTCTTTCCAGCCACCCTCTAGTGGCTCGTTTTCTCAGAGGCCGCCTTCTCCTTAAACCACCTTTGCGCCCACCAGCCCCTGACTAGGATCTGAATGTGGTTTTACAGCGGATTACCTGTCCGCCTTTTGAACCTATGGCTACCTGTCATCTTCGTTTTCTTTCTTGGAAAACCTTATTCTTGGTAGCCCTCACTTCTGCTAGACGCGTTAGTGAGCTACAGGCCCTAGTATCTGATCCTCCTTACACTAGGTTCTACAAGAATAGGGTAGTCCTACGGACTCACCCTAAGTTTCTTCCTAAAGTGGTTTCCCCTTTTCACGTCAACCAGGAGGTGGTACTTCCGACCTTCTTTCCCAGGCCACACTCCAGCCGAGCTGAAATGGTCCTGCATACCCTGGACTGTAGGAGGGCGTTAACCTTCTACCTTGACCGTACGCGGGAGCACCGAAGGGCTGTTCAGCTCTTCGTGTCTTATGACCCCAATAAGTTGGGGCTCCCTGTCTCCAAGCGTACTCTGTCCATCTGGATTGCTGACTGTATCGCTTGGGCTTATGGGGCAGCCGGCCTCTCGTTGGAAAGTCGAGTCACGGCTCATCGTGTTAGGGCAAAGGCTGCATCAGTGGCTTACCTCCGCTCTGTTCCATTGGCAGACATCTGCTGGGCCGCTACTTGGTCTTCAAGCCAGACTTTTGCAGCCCATTACTGCCTGGAGAGGGAGTCCCGCAGGGACAGTGCTTTCGGACAGGCAGTCCTCCGTAATCTCTTTGAGGTATAGGCAACTCCTGCCCTCCGTCCCGGATGTTGGGCTACCGGTTGGAGGCGTACTTAGAGAAGATTCCTTCCTTCTGTGCTACTGAGCTTGAGGGAGCTCCTTTTTTGTGCTTAGGGTCTCCGGTAGCCTTAAGCTTGGGAGTCCCATATGTGAGGACTGACTTCCTGCTTGGTCCTGGAGAAAGAGTAGTTACTCACCTGTAACAGGTGTTCTCCAGGAGCAGCAGGAATCAGTCCTCACAACCCTCCCTCCTCCCCTTGGAGTTGCAGTCCTATGATTTCGTTTTTTGCTATTTTTTTGCTGTCTTTTAGCTATGTCATCAGACTGAGCAAGATGGCACCCTTGGGCGGGAAGGGGACCGCGCATGCGCGCTGCAATTCCCAAAGGCTTTCTTTGAAAGCTGGGGAAAATTGCTCCGCGAGGGCTCCGTCGGCGCCGACGTCACCCATATGTGAGGACTGATTCCTTCTGCTCCTGGAGAACACCTGTTACAGGTGAGTAACTACTCTATTTCAGTCACAGATACCCATGAATGGTGTCTTAAATGTTTGGGGCCTGACCATTCCATTCCGGATTGTCCATCCTGCTCTCTGATGTCCAAACGGGGCTTACAGAACAGAGCAGCCAAGTTTCATATGCTGTTTTCTGCGGATACTCCAGCATCAACATCCTTCAGGTCTTCCTCTCCTGATGGATCTCAGGTAACCAAACATTCTTCAGGCAGGTCCTCAAAGGGCAAATCTCCCTCTAAGCAGCGAGAGGCCCTTGGCTTTGACCCTGAGGACCCTGCCCCAGCCAAACAACCCCGGCGGGAAGCTCCGGCTTCCAAAGCTCCTCCTATGGAGTTACAGGTAGACATCGATGGCACGGCCTCGACCGATCACCTGTTAGACTGCTCTGGGGTACCGGCTAACACCGGTACCGACATCCAGGCAGTTGTGGCGTCTATGGGTACTACGGTACAATCCATGCAGCAGGCCATACTGGCTTTCATTAACGCTGCAACGCCCTCGGTACCGCGACAATCGCTTCCGACTCCGGTTCCGGTACCACAACCGATACCGGTACCCAGAGCATCTACTTCCAGTAGTATGCCGGTTCCAGTCTCCGGTTCCGGAGATTTTCTCGATACCGATCCGGTTCCCGGTACACCCGATGTCGATACCGGTCGGTACGCGTATCGATCTCTGGAAGCTAATAGGCGGTACTTTGAATCATCTGAAGATTCTGATACCTCAGATGATTCTGCTGATGTCTCTTTTACTCTTCCTGAGGAGCCCTCTTCTCCAAAAAGGAGAATGTCTCCTCCAGAGGATTTGTCCTTTCAAGACTTCATTATTGAAGTAGCTAAAGGACTCTCCATATCTGTAACCTCTGAAAAGGAACCTAGAGCAAAGAAATTGGATATTTTAGGATACTCTAAGGTTCCCAAAGAGGCAGCCACCTTACCCATACATGAAATTCTTCAAGAACACATGATGGATTTGTGGGAGGCTCCTCTCACCCTATCTCCACATTCTCGACGTTTGGACACCATGTATCGGGTTCCTCCTTCTCCTGGTTTTCAAAAAACTCAGCTCCCTCACCACTCTATTGTGGTGAAGTCTGCTATGAAAAAGATAAAGAGTACCAAAAGGCACTCTTCTACCCCTCCAGGAAGAGAATGTAGGACTCTGGATGCTTTTGGTAGAAAAATCTTCCAAGCTAGCATGCTTATTGCCAGAATCAATTCATACAGCCTCTATATCAGGGGTCTCAAACTCAAATTGCTTTGAGGGCCAAATGAGGACTTGTAAAGTAACCCGGGGGCCGCATAAGACGTGGGGCCTCATTTGCATAAGGGGCCTCATTTGCATAAATATTTGCATAATGTTACCATACACTAACTTTTAGTAAACATGCCTCTTAATGAGTATGGATAAAGAAAGACTAAAAGATTCAGAAATAGGAAGACAATAATTAAACTGGGAACCCCAAAAGCCAAACTTGGAATGTACAACAACACTGTAGAAATAAAACTATAAATTAATTTCCTCTTGTACTAAACAAAGCGCAAACATTAATGATGCACATTTCCCAGAGCTGACATATTCCAGTTAATAAATTCAAAATAAAGAGATATTTTTCTACCTTTTGTGCATTTTTTTTCAGTTGCAATTGCTCCAGCCACTTCTGGTTTCTTCGTGTCTTCTGCTATCTCCATCGTCTGCTGTCCATTTGTCCTTTCTTCTCTCTTCTAGTTTTTTTCCATTCTCTCTCCCTACATCTGCTTTAACATACTAATCTTTCTCCTTTTGCTCTTTCCTCATTCCTATTTCATCCACTCAAATTTTACCCCTCCATCCTCAATCCCCACTTACTCTCCCAATACCTGGCCAATTGTAGATTTGTCTTCTCTTCCAGACAAAATATTTTTCCCCTCTCCATTTCACTTTCCCAGCTCCATCCCATTCTAATCCTCCCCCAACATCAGCTCCCTTCTAGTTCCAGCCCCACCCAGCATCTGCTCCTTTCTAGTCCCTGCATCAGTCCATTTCCAGTCCTATCCTAGCCTCACCATCAGCCCATTTCCAATCCTAGCCCCCCATCAGCCCATTTCCAATCCTAGCTCCCTCCCCTCACAGCCCATTTCCATTCCAAGCCCCCCTCCCCATCAGCCATTTGCAGTTCAAGCCCCCCTTCCACTCAGCCCATTTCCAGTCCTAGCAACCCCCCAGCCCATTACCAGTCCTAGACCCCCCATAGCCCATTACCAGTCCTAACCTCCCCATAGCGCACTTCCAGTCTTACCCCCCCATCACCCCATTTTCAGTCTTACCCCCCCCATAGCCCATTACCAGTCCTAGTCCCCCCCATAGCCCACTTGCAGTCGTATCCCCCATCACCCCATTTTCAGTCTTACCTCCCCTCATAGGCCATTACCAGTCCTAACCCCCCAATCAGCCCACCTCCAGTCCTAACCCCCATCACCCCATTTTCAGTCCTAGCCCCCACCATAGCCCATTACCAGTCATAACCCCCCCCCTGCCAATAGCCCACTTCCAGTCCTAACCCCCATCTGCCCATTTCCAGTCCTAGCCCCCACCATAGCCCATTACCAGTCATAACCCCCCCCCCTGCCAATAGCCCACTTCCAGTCCTAACCCCCATCTGCACATTTCAAGTCCTAGCCCCAAACATCTCCATTTACCAGTCATAACCCCCCCCCTGCCAATAGCCCACTTCCAGTCCTAACCCCCATCTGCCCATTTCCAGTCATACCCCCCCCCGACAGAGGAAAACAAAAAAACCCCAAAACCCTGACTTCTGCCGTTGCCGCCGTGGCAGCGGCAGAATCAATTGTCAAATTAAAAAAAAAAAAGACTTCTGCTGCTCAAGCAGCAATATCACCTGTCCTGCGGCCCCTTCCCCTGTGCCCGGAGATCCGAATCTGCTCATCAGCGGCGTGCTTTTCAAGCCGCGAAGAGTATTCCCCTCTCGCGCGGCTTGAAACCGCGCGAGAGGGGAATACTCTTCGCGGCTTGAAAAGCACGCCGCTGATGAGCAGATTCGGATCTCCGGGCACAGGGGAAGGGGCCGCAGGACAGGTGATATTGCTGCTTGAGCAGCAGAAGTCTTTTTTTTTTTTAATTTGACAATTGATTCTGCCGCTGCCACGGCGGCAACGGCAGAAGTCAGGGTTTTGGGGTTTTTTTGTTTTTCTCTTTCGCGGGCCGCACAAAGTTGTCTCGCGGGCCGCATGCGGCCCGCGGGCCGCGTGTTTGAGACCCCTGCTCTATATGGCATGTTTTTGAAAGAGATTGCACTGAAGATGCGTCATTTTCTCCCCTTTATCCCAGAGGATAAAAAGGAGGAGTTCCTTCTTTTGCTAAAGCAAACTCAAGATGTTTCAGAGTTCTCCAACAGAGCAGCCTTTGACTCTTTTGAGGGAGCTAGCAGAGCCTCCGGCATTGCCATAGCTGCTCGCAGACTTGCTTGGCTCCAGGCCTCTGATTTGGAACCCTGGGTACAAGAAGGCTTGGGCAATCTGCCCTGTACAGGTGAAAATCTGTTTGGCAAGGAGTGGCAAATCAAAGCCACTCAAATGGATGCAGAGAATGCTGCTTTAGATAGACTTTCTAAGTCTACCTCTACCCCTGCCAAGAAAAAACCTTTTAAGAAGCCTTTCTATAAAAAGACCAGATTTTCCACAAATACTGGCCAGCAATCTTCCCAAGTTCACTTTGCTCCTAAGCGTCAGCAATCTAAACAGGCCAGAACAAAGTCTACAGGGGCTGCTACAGTCCAGCAGTCCCAACCCCCTCAGAGTTTTTGACTTGATTCTAGAGAACTTAACCTTTCTGGCTCTGCAACAACCAGAGCCTCTCACCATTCCAGGAAGGTTAACTCATTTTGCTCCCAGATGGGAACAAATCACATCAGAACAGTGGACCCTCTCTATCATCAGAGAGGGCTACAAACTACATTTCTCCAGCCTTCCTCCCCATACCATGGTGAGACAATTCAATTCTCCCCCATCTCTCCTGTACCTGTTGGGTCAGGAGGTGACCACTCTTCTCGCCCAAAAGGCAATAGAAGAGGTTCCTCTTCCTCAACAAGGGTCAGGTTTTTACTCCCCTTATTTTCTCATTCCCAAGAAAACAGGGGGTACAGATCCATTCTGGATCTCAGAGAATTGAACAAATTTCTATACAAGGAGAAATTCAAGATGCTTTCTCTAGGCACTCTCCTTCCATACCTACAGAGTCAGGACTGGCTTTGTTCTCTAGATCTCAAGGATGCGTACACACATATACTCATCCATCCATCCCACAGAAAATTCCTACGGTTTCTGTTCCAGGGAAAACATTTCCAATACAGAGTACTTCCCTTCGGTCTAGCCTCTGCTCCAAGGGTATTTACCAAATGCATGGCAATAGTAGCTGCATTTCTACGCACTCTGGGAATCTTTGTCTTCCCATACCTGGACGATTGGCTCATCCGAGCTCCATCTCAGTCCGAGGCTCAGACTTCCCTGGACCACACCAGACGCATACTGCAGTATCTGGGACTCATCATCAATCTGCCAAAGTCTCAACTCACCCCTACTCAGTCCCTAGAATTCATAGGGGCCTGGCTAGATACCACCACTGCAAGGGCCTATCTTCCTCAGGCCCGTTGCCACCGTCTAGTGCACTTGGCCTCTCAAATTCAGTCCAGAAGCCACTTGACTGCCAGAGAGATGCTACAACTGCTAAGCCACATGGCATCCACAGTTCATGTGGTGCCCTATGCTCGCCTACATATGAGAGCAGCTCAATGGACTTTGTCCACCCAGTGGACCCAAGCATCAGGAGCTCTCTCAGACCAAATAGCAACCTCAAAACGTCTTTTTTGGTCTCTCCAATGGTGGATATCCACTCAAAATCTGTTGTTGGGGGCCCCCTTCCAACCTTTGTTACCCCAAGCAACTCTCACTACAGATGCCACCCAAACAGGTTGGGGAGCTCATCTCCAAGACCTCTCTACTCAGGGCACTTGGTCTCCACAGGAGACCACCCTTCATATCAACCTTTTGGAGCTGCGAGCAATTTTCCTTGCTCTCAAGGTCTTTCATACCCTCCTCATCAACATGACAGTCCTTGTTCATACCGACAATCAAGTAGCCATGTTCTACATAAACAAACAAGGAGGGACTGGCTCTCTGTCGCTTTGCAACGAAGCTCTAAAATTGTGGGCCTTGGCCAGAGAGCATCAAATCCATCTCCTGGCAGTATACCTCCCAGGAATCCAAAACTCTTGGGCAGACAGACTCAGTTGAGTTCTGCTTCCACACGAATGGTCCCTGCACATGGATCAGGTACTCAGAATCTTTCAGAAATGGGGAACCCCGGACATAGACCTGTTTGCAAGTCCGTGCAATGCCAAACTTCCCCGGTTCTGTTCCAGAATTCCGTGTCAGGGAGCTCAGGCCAAGGATGCCTTCCTCCTTCATTGGGGTCAGGCCTTCCTGTATGCCTTTCCACCCATTCCTTTGATTCCCAAGACTCTGTTCAAACTTCAGAGGGATCAAGGATCTATGATCCTCATAGCTCCATGCTGGCCACGCCAAGTGTGGTACCCTCTACTTCTGCATCTCTCCCAGGCACCCTCCCTGGATCTTGGAGCTGCTCCAGACCTTCTGTCTCAAGAGGAGGGGACTTTGTGGCACCCAAACCCCAAGTCCCTTCACCTCAGAGCTTGGTTACTGAAGGCCTAGACCTTCAAGATTTCAATCTTTCTCAACAGGTGAAGGATATCCTCCATGCATCTAGGAAACCTTCCACCAGGCGTTCTTATGCTTTTAAATGGAAAAGATTTTCCATTTGGTGTGCTGAAAAGGGTCTTAACCCTCTAGCACTACCTTTGAATTCTTTACTCGAATATCTCCTGCATCTTTCCAATGCAGGACTTAAAACAAATTCTGTAAGGGTCCATTTGAGTGCTATTGCAGCATCTCTTCAGCCTATCAATGGACAACCTGTTTCCTCTCATCCTCTTATTGCAAGATTCATGAGAGGTCTAACTTTAACTAAACCTCCCATTCGGCCTCCTCCGGTGGCATGGGACTTAAACGTGGTTCTTGGTCAGCTTATGAAGCCACCCTTTGAACCCTTAGCCACTACCTCCTTGAAATTTCTTTCCTGGAAAGTCATTTTCCTTATTGCAATCACTTCTGCTTGCCGCATCAGTGAACTGCAGGCTTTAGGGGCTAATCCACCTTATACAAGGTTCCATCATGATAAGGTAGTCCTTAGGAGAAATCCTCACTTTATGCCTAAAGTGGTCTCACCTTTTCATCTTAATCAAGAGGTATATCTACCTGTCTTTTTTCCAGCTCCTCATGCATCCAGTGCAGAGAGGAACCTACATACGTTAGATTGTAAAAGAGCTCTTGCCTTTTACATCCACAGGACACAGCAACATCGAAAGTCTTCTCAGCTTTTTGTTGCTTTTGATCCTTCTCATTTAGGACTTCCAGTCTCAAAAAGAACACTGTCCAATTGGATTGCGCAGTGTATTTCTTTTGCTTACCAGAGTAAGAACCTTTCTCTGGAAGGCCATGTCACAGCTCACAATGTGAGAGCCATGGCCACATCTATGGCTCATCTTCATTCTGTATCCATCGATCAGATCTGTCAAGCAGCCACCTGGGCCTCGGTTCATACCTTCACAGTCCATTACTGCTTGGACAAGGACTCCCGCCGGGATGCCTTGTTTGGTCAGGCTGTCCTCAGACACCTGTTCCATTCTTAAACAACTCCTGCCCACCTTCCCTGAATGGATGCCTGAGATCCATAGGAAGATGAGGAACCCTAGGGGGGGATCTCCCCGGCATCTTAGCTAGGGAGTACCCATATGTGAGGACCTATTCCTGCTTGTTCCTGGAGATAGCACAGTTACTTACCTATAACAGGTGATCTCTGGGAACAGCAGGAATTAGTCCTCTCAACCCACCCACCTCCCCTAGGAGTTGTATCTCTCTCTCTCTCTTTCCTTTCCTCTCTCTACTGTCTCAGCTTTAAACTCGAACTGAGGAGAGTTGGTCAGGAAGGCGGGAAGGCAGCGCGCATGCACTGTGGGAGGCCCCAAAAGCTTCCTTTCAGGGAAGCTGGGGAGCTTTCCCGCGCAGGCTCCGTCGGTTCCGACGTACCCATATGTGAGGACTAATTCCTGCTGTTCCCAGAGATCACCTGTTACAGGTAAGTAACTGTGCTTTACTGCCTAGAGATTGAGACCCACAGGGACGGTGCCTTTGGCCAGGCAGTAATCTGAAGCATTCTCTATGTATAGGCAACTCCTGCCCTCCAACCTTTCTGTGTTCAGGCTACTGAAGTGATGGTGATGCTGGACTCTGGGGTCTGCAGAGTCTCTTGGTAGGGGCTCACCCTCTGTAACTCACGGCCTCCCTATTGGTAGAAATTGGTGCTGTCGTGGTTCGGTTCCCGGCAGCCTGGAGCTAGGGAGTCCCATATGAGGACTGACTTCCTGCTTGTTCCTGAAGAAAGCGTAGTTACTCGCCTGTAACAAGTGTTCTCCAGGGACAGCAGGAATTGGTCCTCACACCCCTCCCTCCTCCTCTAGGAGTTGCTTCCTTTACCTTATTTCACCTTTTGCCTAAGCTATGTCATCTGACCGAGCAAGATGACACCTTTGGGCGGGAAGGAGAAAGCTGGGGAAATGCTCCACTTGGGGCTCTGTCAGTGCCAACGTCATCCATATGTGAGGACTGATTCCTGCTGTCCCTGGAGAACACCTATTACAGGTGAGTAACTACGCTTTATAGATGGTATTATATTCCTGTGAGAATTTTAGGAGTTCTGGGACTAGGGGATGATCATTGTTGGTGACAGTGTGGTTTGGAGGGTAACTTCTTTCATATATGGTAGGAGTACCTTAAGATTACAGGATGGGTGGGGGGGGAGATATTCAAAGACATTTACGTAGTTTGCAGATCTGTAAACCAAGTAAATGCTGCTCCCAGTTTGGCCTGCTAAATGCCCCAGTACTAAGTGCATAAGTATCAGGGCATTCCACGGGGAGCACTGTATGTTAAACAGGCAGGGCGATTATTCAGCCACTACCCAGTTAACCCTAATTGGCTAAAGTTAGAATAGCTGAATGACTGTCCTAACTTTAGATGGTTTTGCAATCTGGCCAGCAGCTGAATTCTCCTCTGACTGGATTGCAAAATCACAATCCGAGCAACCTGGATATTCGGTGCTGGGGCTCGAATATGGCTCTGGCATTGAATATCCAGGGCAAAGTTAAAGTAGCAAAAGCCAACCACTTTAAGTGTGCTGGCTGCTGCCACTGAAAATCCATTCCCCCCCCCCCCCCCCCATGTGTTAGAAGGGAGATTTACCTTCTTGAAGGGTCTTCTGAATAAAGAAATTCATCTTCATGTGACTCTTTATTAGATATGAGTAAGTCTGATTTAGGATCTAGCCAATTCAGTATGTGCTTATTGCGGCAAGACTTGCGATAGTCCAAAAAAGGAAAAACCTCCCTCTATAGGGTTGGTAACTGATAAAGTAGGGTGTATTTTCTGTATGGTCAAATTTATTTCTTTATTTTTCTTTTTCTATGCCGCTTTATCTGGGAATCAAAGCTGTTTACATAGAACAAAACATTTAACTGTGTTACATAGAACAATGAACAGAGAAAACAGGGTAATCATGTTTAGTAACGATAACAAGTAACATTGTGAACAACTTTGGTTTGACAGAAAGCAAGTAACAAATATCAGCAACCTTGATTGCTTAGAGTCTTGAGTTGTGTGGAAATGTTCTGGCCTGTTGTTGGGGAGGTGTACAGGAGGTATAGGGGTTTCTTGTAGTGGGGAATTAACAGAGAGGGGGTGGTTCTAGGTTCCGTTATCTCTAGTGTCACCTGGTGTCCCTTGGAAGTGTTCTTTGAACAAGTATGTCTGGAGTTCCTTCTGGAATGATGATGCCATTCGGCAAAATAGACTGCATAAATGTCAAGAGATATGAAAACCTCTTCAACTCTGATCAGCTCACCATGCTATTAACAATTTAGCACCAATTAGGATAGAACTTACACAAACATATGATATTCATTTGTAATATTACCTTCAATGAGCCAAGATATAAAGTATGTTGACCTCTTGTTCATTTTGGCTGGCCCTAGAGTTGGTTCAAGATGTTTTTCGCCAAGTTAAATGCAAAGCATTGATAAGGCGCACAAAGCGAGAATTTGAGAAGGAACTTGCTGCGGAAGCAAAAACACGAAATAAAGACTTTTTCAAGTACATTCGTAGCAAAAGGCCTGTGAGAGTCCGTTGGGCCATTAGATGATAGAGGGGTAAAAGGGGCAGTAAGAGGAGACGAGGCTATAGCAGAGAGACTGAATGAATTCTTTGCTTCGGTCTTTACTGAGGAAAATGTAGGGATGTTACCCAAAACTGAAGTGGTATTTAAAGGTGATACTGCAGAGGAATTGAGAGAAATATCGCTACACTGGGAAGATATATTACAACTATTTGATAAACTGAATAGTAGCAAATCACCTGGACCGGATGGTATACATCCAAGAGTGTTGAAAGAACTGAAATATGAGATTGCGGACCTGCTATTGGTAATCTGTGAACTTTCATTAAAATCATCTGTAATACCTGAAGATTCGAGGGTCGCCAACGTAACGCCAATCTTTAAAAAGGGTTCCAGGGGTGACCCGGGAAATTACAGACCAGTGAGTCTGACGTCAGTACTGTGGAAAATGGTAGAAATCATCATAAAGAACAAAATTACACAGCACGTAGATAGTCATGGCCTAATGGGAGACAACCAACATGGCTTTAGACAAGGAAGATCTTGTCTTACTAATCTGATATGTTTTTTTGAAGGTGTGCATAAACAGGTAGACAAAGGTGAGTCGGTTGATATAGTGTATCTGGACTTTCAGAAAGCTTTTGATAAGGTCCATCATCAGAGACTTTTGGTGAAACTAAAAAGTCATGGGATAGGAGGCAGTGTACTATTGTGGATCGGGAACTGGTTAAAAGATAGAAAGCAGAGGGTAGGGCTAAATGGCCAATATTCCCAATGGAAAAAGGTGAATAGTGGAGTACCCCAGGGATCTGTACTGGGTCCACTACTTTTTGACATATTCATAAATGACCTGGAAAAGGGAATAACGAGTGAGGTTATCAAATTTGCAGATGATACAAAACTGTTTAAAGTTGTTAAAACCCAAGAGGATTGTGGAAAACTGCAGGAGGATCTGGATAAATTGGAAGACTGGGCATCCAAATGGCAGATGAAATTCAATGTGGACAAGTGCAAAGTTATGCACCTAGGAAAGAACAACCCACACTATAGTTACACAATGCAAGGTTCCACACTGGGAACCACCACCCAGGAAAAAGATTTAGGAGTCATCGTGGATAACATGTTAAAACCCTCTGCCCAGTGTACAGCGGCAGCCAAGAAAGCAAATAGAATGCTAGGTATCATAAAGAAAGGGATGGAAAATAAAACAAAGGATATTATAATGCCTCTGTATCGTTCCATGGTACGACCGCATCTTGAATATTGTGTGCAGTTCTGGTCACTGTATCTTAAAAAGGACATAGCATTATTAGAAAAAGTACAGAGAAGAGCCACCAAAATGGTGAAGGGGATGGAAGACTACTCCTATGAAGAGAGGCTACAAAGGTTGGGGCTCTTCAACCTGGAAAAGAGACGGCTGAGGGGAGATATGATAGAGGTCTATAAATTAATGAATGGAGTGGAGCGGGTAAACGTGGATCAATTGTTTATGCTATCAGAATATAGAAAGACTAGGGGACATGCAATGAAGCTACAGGGTAAACTATTTAAGACAAATAAGAGAAAATATTTTTTCACTCAACGTGTAATCAAACTCTGGAATTTGTTACCGGAGGATGTAGTAAGGGCTGTTAGTGTAGCTGGGTTTAAAAAAGGTTTGGACAAGTTCCTGGAGGAAAGGTCCATAAACCACTATTAAAAAGGGACCCAGGATAATCAATGCTTGACCCAGTACAAGCATTGTGGAACCTGTGTCTTTTGGGGATATTGCTAGGTACGTATGACCTAGATTGGCCACTGTTGGAAACAGGATACTGGGCTTGATGGACCTTGGACTGACCCAGTATGGTATGGCATATCTTAAGCAAACCTTAAGCCTTATGCCTGTGGCTGTCAGAATCTATAGATTGAATACCCTGTTCTTTGCCAACATCTCCCCTGCTCCACCCAGAAGCTGCCATCCTAGGTGACCTCTTATTTTGCCTAATGGTTGGGCCAGCCCTGGGGTGTGGGATAAAGGTGGGCAGAAGTGTTGGTACTTTTTGTTTATCTTTTCTTGGGGTTTTTTCTCTGTTCATGGGAGGTGGTTTAGCAAAGGAAGGGCCATGTTTAACCACTATTGGCATTTATGGTGAATACATTTTTTTTTGTACTGGATTATACCCGTAATCTGGATAAGGCTTTCTGTGAGTTCATGGATGATGTGTATTGATTTTTCATTTCATTAAAAAAAAACTCTTTATGAAAAAAAAGAAAAAGGTTTTTATTAGAATTTAATCTTTTGGAATTTGTTTTGGAAAGTCATTCTTCAGGTATAGCTGAACGGCCCACCACTTAAAAACACAAATAGACTACAAAGAGCCCAGAATGTCACTGCCAGGGTGGTTGCTAAAGCCCACCTAGCTGATCATGTAACCCCAATTCTACATGAACTACACTGGCTCCCAATACACAGTCGGATAAAATACAAAATACTCCTTACAACATTCAAACTGCTCAATAACATCTGTCCCTCTCTCCTAACCACCTTCCTACACTCCCCACCAGAATCCAGATCACGCAGACAAAATGCAAGTCAAAACCATCTGCAGGACAAAGAAAACCACAAGTTCCAGAGCCTTTTCATTTGCTGCCCCCACACTCTGGAATGAACTTCCACTAACACGCCGTATGACAAAAAATCTCCAACTATTCAGAAAAGGACTCAAAACACTCCTTTTCACTGAACACTTTGAAAACCCAACTGAAACCCCCCTCCTCCCACAAACATCCACCCAACAAATACAGAACCAACCCGCTAATATCCCCCCTCCCCCCCTACCTAAACAGCCTCAGAGCCTTGCCCCACCCATCTAAAGAAGGAAGTAAGATAAAAATAAGCTGACTCCTGTATATATGTAAATAGAAAGTTGATACACAAGTTTTTGTTCAATATGTTCCTTGTAAATAGTTAATACCACTCTTCCATGTAAAAGTTGATCAATTAACTGTAAACCGCCCTTGATCTCTGGAAGGGGCGGTATAGAAGAAATGTATAAATAAATAAATAAAATAGCTTTCAAAGGAACAATTGGATCCGTTTTCATTTTTTTTCATTGTGGTCTCTCTTTTTCAGGTCACTGTTTGTCTGAAAACTTTTACGTTCGAAGTGATGGTACACAGGTGTATTTCTTTACAGAAGGTATAGTAAAAAATCTATGAGAAAACATCTTTATTCCCTTTGTTGTTAAGTGCCATTGAGTTGGTGTTATACTGGGGTGAAGTATTTTTAGACCAGTAAAGTCCAGTTTATACTGATTCAGAAAATGTCCGCATGTATAATAATTTTTATTTCCTATAGTTATCTGTGTGCATAGTGCTGTGCTAGATAGTTTACGTAGTTAGAAAATCCCTGCCTCAAGGAGTTTACAATATGAGTTGTGAGCAGAGGGAACTTGCTTGAGCTCACACACGGTGGTCCATGGAAGAACCAAACTAGGGTTCCCAGGACTGTACAAAGCTAAAAATGCACCCTGTGCGACTTGTGAACTTGGCGCCTCCCAAACCACCTTCAGGAACTTGCTCTTATCGGACTTCTGGAAGCCCAGTGATGCTATCGGTGCCTCTTCTGTACTTGCACCCTGTGCAGCCACACCACTCACACCGCCCTTAGTTAGGCCCTGGTCCCCAGGTTTGTACTGTAATCACTGCATGACATTACTGCTATTTGATTTGGTTGATAACTCTTCGACTTGGTTGCCAACTCTTAGACCATCACATTCTGTACGTAAAATCTTCCAACAACTTTACCGATTAATCCTCCATCCTCTTTTCTTACATTTGGGTTCAGAAAGACACATTTTTTTGGGTACAGAAAAGCTGGTTAGAAGCAGTACTTTTGTCTAGAAAAAGTGTTGCCATTATTCACATGCAAGACCATCTGTAAGGGGTGGGTTGACTATCCAAGGACCCACCTCCACAAGAGCTGAGCCCCTCTAACCAGCCACAATGACAAGGAAGCAGTGAAAATATTACACTAGTCTTTAGAAAGCACCTCGTGTGAAAAGAGAACAGGTGGAACTGCTACAAATCTCTATAAAAGCTACATGTATTTTGCTACATGCTTGCAAAATACTTTACCTTGGTCACATTTACAGTTCATGGTTAGAGACTTAACCAAATAAAAAATAACTGACCACAAATTTGTGCAGGCAAAACTGAACTGGAAATTCCAAGAAGTCAAGCTCTGCATGCAGTACAACACTAGAAAAAAAGAAATGCATTTCCTTCTGTGCTATGCGGAAGTATCAAAGATGCTACACCTTCAGATTTCCCAAAGGTGGTATATTAAAACCACTAACCCAAAAATAAAACTGGGGGGGGGGGGGGGGGGGGGGTTCTACCTTTGTATCCTCTATCCTGTGTGTCTCATGTTTTGCCGGGCTGGGCTATTATATGCCTTGGCATTCTCCTGCAATCAGACACAGATCATGATATTCTCCCATGAGCCTGTGGAGATTGGCTGATGCGTTTTCTGTGAGTGGCACCCTCTCTGTATGTGTTTGAGGTACGCAGGGCCTGAGCTCTTTCATTAATACCTTCTGACAGTGGGTCAGCAGGCAATGGAAAATGTTCCAGTACACAGTTTCAGTGAGTACCCCCTGAAAAAAGGCCTGGTTGGAAGAATAATGCAGGCCTAAACTAAATGAATAGTGCTGGCGTGGTGATCACACTATCCAGATAGCCAAAATTGCCACTTACACGTATAGTGGTGCTGAATATCAGGATTAAGTTAAATGCTAATGCCAACACCAGCATCTAACTTAGGCTGGTCATTGCACCAGCTGAAAATTGATTCTTGTATTTTTATGATGTATTTGAATATGTGTTTTGTTCACTGCCTAGAGAGTGGTATCTTGGGCAATTAATCAAGTCTGAAATTAAACTGAAACTTAAGTTTTACCTTTGTTTAATTTAAACCATTCTTTTCTTATGTAATAAAAAGGATATAAATTAAACAATTCCATGTTTCTTGAGATGTAATAATGTGCAAAATAGGAACAATAAGACTAATTCAGAATCCGTGTGTGAAATAGTAAGTAAATCCCTGGGCAACATATCAAACAGCAGCAGACAGTGCTGTTAAAGGGGCTGGCTGCTTTAACTTATCTCCAGATATTCGGTGCCGGGGCCATATCTGGCCAGCAGCACTGAATATCCTGTTTTGCCAGATAGCGTTTTAGCTGTCTGGTCCTCAATAATATTCAATTGCTGACAAATAGCTAAACTAGCTAAAGTTAGGACAGCCTTTTTTCTGTCTTAACTTTAGCTGTTTTAGTTCAGAATGCCCTGACGTTAAGCGGTTAGCATCGAGGCATTTACCTGAACTATCTGATGATATTAAGCGGCACAAACCAGGTATGTGCTGCTGAATATCCCAGTGAGCAGCAGTTATGCAGTTTGCAGGCTCCCCTATTACCCTCTCCAAATCACTCCTTTACTTAGGTGTTACTTTGGACTTGGAACTAACATTCCACAATCACATCTCTGCTACAGTTAAAGCCTCTTTTCAAACCCATACTGTTAAACCCTATGAGCCCGATTTTCAACTATCTGGATTTTGGAAGAGCTATGCGCCTTGCATAGTCCTCCCCGCTGACCTATAAACCGGATGGATATTCAATGCTGCAGCGATGGCATTGAATATCCGGTGATCGCCACAAAAGCCGGAAACTGCCAAAGCTAACCGGACAGCAGAGATATTAGATGCTGCCTGGTTAGTTCCAGCACCTTAAAGATAGGAGAGGGTTTGTCCTCATCAGCTTCTACATATTCCTCCCCTTCACCCTTGAGTCCGACAATACTACTTTTGCCCTTCTTCCTCTCACTAACATATCTGAAAAAAGTCTTATCCCTCCATTTTAATGCATTAGTTATTTTTTCTTATTTTTGTATCTGCTTTCCAGTCTACTTTGCTAGCTTCTCTTAAGTTTTTTCAAATACAGATGCCTGTCTTCCTCTCACTGTGATCTCCTGTATTTCTTGAAGGACTCCCTCTTTATCTCCAGGAACAAGCAGGAATGTAGTCTTCACATATGGGTACAGACGGAGCCTGCGTGGGAACGCTCCCAAGCGTCCAATAGGAACACTTTTGGGAGCATCCCTCAGCACATGCGCACTGCCTTTCCAACTGTCCCTCTTCAGTTCTTCATTTTCCACGGAGCCAACAGGATCCATTCTGTGTCACCGCAGAAAATTCCATCTTTAAAATTGTTTTCTTGTGGTCGCGTTTGTCTGCCGCATGACGCTTACCAGTACTGCCGGTTCTTTTCTTTTCCAAAAAAAAACAACTTTTTACTTTGAACTGTTTCTCTTAAGAAACTTTTCTTTTTGGGTGCTAGGCGCCATTTTGGGCACTAGGCCCCATATTCCTAAAACATGGAAAAACCAACTAGTGGTTTTAAAAAAAAAAAAAAAATGTACTAAGTGTGGCGGTACCATTTCCATCACTGACACCCATGATTGGTGTCTTAAATGTTTAGGGCCTGAACATTCTCCATCTGAATGTCTCCTGTATGGGGATGACTAAGAGGAAGACAGAACCGGGCTGCAAAGCTCGGTACCCTCTTTTCTTCGGATGCCAGATCCATTGCATCGACATCTTCAAGGGCCTCCTCTTCCTCCCACGGATCTCAGGTAACTAAACATAAAAGCCAGTCCTCAAAGGGTAGCTCTCCTGCTAAGCATCGAGAGGCCATTGGCATTGCCCTTGAGGGAACCACACCGGCAAAGCAGCCCCAGTGGGAGGCTTCGGCTTCCAAAGCATCAATGGGGCTCCAGGATGTTCTCCAGACCTCGATTTCGCAAGAACTACCTGTGCCATGCTCAGGGGTCCCGGCCGTCTTCACCGGTACCGACACCTAGGCATCGGCAGCGTCAATAGACCAGAGGCTCCTCGCTATTGAACGCAGCATCGCAGCTTTTCTCTCAGCTGCGGTACCGTTGGTCCAACGGGCACCGGTACCGACATCGACACCGATGCCGGTACGTACACCGGTACAGACACCGATACCAGTACCGACGATACTGGTACCAACGGTACCAGCCCCGGTGGGAATTCTTCCCACGCCATCTTTGGCTGGAATCGACAGATCGGTAGAGGATCAACAGTACCGACTTCGATCGATACCGGGACCTTGCTTTGCATGAGCATCATAGTCAAGAATACTTCGAATCCTCCGATTCTGAAGACTCTGACAATTCTGCTGGTACTAGAGAGTTTCTCCCAGAAGATCCCTCTTCTCCCCAACGCAGGATGTCACCTCCAGAGGACATGTCTTTTCAGGATTTTATTCGTGATATGGCCAAGGGCCTTTCAATCACAGTGGCTCTTGAAGAGGAACCCAGAGCAAAGGAGTTGGAAATTCTCCAATATCCTAAAGCTCCAAAGGAGGCAGCCACTCTGCCCATCCATGAAATTCTGCATAACTTGATGCTCAGAATGTGGGAGACACCTCTGACTACATCTCTTCACTCTAGGAGACTTGCTACTATGTATCGAGTTCCGCCATGTCCTGGATTTCAAAAGACTCAGCTGCCACACCATTCAATGGTGGTGGAATCAGCCATGCGTAGGATGAAAAGTGCAAAGAGGCATGCATCTAATCCTCCAGGTTGTGAATGCAGGACTCTGGACGCTTTTGGGCGCCAAACTTTTCAGGCTTCCATGCTTTCAGCTAGGATCAGTTCATATATATTATATATGGGAATGTTCCTCAAGGAAATTACAGGAGACTTGGAGCTTATGAGCCCATTTCTCCCAGATGACAAGAGACAAGACTTTCTTGCTCTAGTTAAGCATGCTCAAGATGTCTCCAAGTTTGTAAATCGTGCAGCCTTTGACTGCTTTGAATGCCTCAGCAGTACCTCTGCTATTGCCATTGGCGCATGACGGATTGCCTGGCTTCAGGGATCAGACTTGGAGACTTGGGTACAGGACAAGTTAGGCAATATTCCTTGTATGGGAGAGAATCTCTTCGGCAAGAACTGGCAGGAAAAGGCTAATGAGTTAGATGCTGACAACACTACTCTAGATTGTTGAAATCTACAGCCACTCCAGCCAAAAAGAAGCCTTATAAAAAAAACCCTCTTTCAGCAAAAAGAGGAAATTTTATCCTTCCTATATCCAGCAGAGTCAAACTCAGGGTCAGGTTGCCCAAAGGGACAAACTAGACAGCAAAAGAAGCCAAAAGGCCCAAGAGCCCAACCAGCTCTGCAGGTTCAGCCCCCTCAAGGGCTTTGACTTCTTCCTAGAGAGCTTAGCCTTCCTGCCTCTGAAGGGTCCCCAACCCCCCCAATATTCCAGGCAGGTTATGCCACTTTGCCAACAGATGGCATCAGATAACAGCAGAAGATTGGACTTTGTCTATTATAGGAGAAGGGTACAAGCTTCATTTTCACAGCATGCCCCTCCTACAATTCTAAAGCAATTCAATTCTCAAACCTCCACAGACAATTTGCTAGATCACGAGGTCTCAACACTTCTTGCCCAGGGGACAATAGAGGAGGTCCCCATTCTTCAACGGGGTGCAGGGTTCTACTCCCCCTATTTTCTTCTTCCAAAGAAAACAGGAGGACACAGGCCCATTTTAGACCTCAGAGAATTGAACAAATACCTGTTTCGAGAGAAGTTCAAAATGATTTCTCTAGGAACTCTTCTGCCATACCTTCAAAGCCAGGATTGGCTTTGCTCTCTAGACTTAAAGGATGCATACACTCACATTCTGATCCATCCAGATCACAGGAAATTCTTACGATTCCTTTTCAGGGGAAAACATTTCCAGTACAGGGTTCTTCCCTTTGGTCTGGCTTCAGCACCAAGGGTATTCACGAAATGCATGGCAGTAGTAGCTGCATTTCTGCGAACCCTGGGGATATTCGTCTTCCCTTACTTAGACGACTGGCTCATTCGAGCCCCTACAGTTGCAGAGGCCAGCACTGCACTGTCTCGCACTATGCAAATCCTCCAATACTTGGGGTTGGTAATAAACTTCCCAAAATCCCAACTTGTTCCTTCCCAATGCCTGGAATTCATAGGTTTTCCTTCCACAGGCCCGGTGTCTTCGCATAATGCAACTAGCTTCTCAAGCAGCAGGGAAATCCTCCCTAACTGCTCAAGAGCTACTACAGTTGCTGGGACATATGGCATCCACAGTTCATGTAGTCCCATATGCTCACCTTCACATGCATGCAGCTCAGTGGACCCTATCCATACAGTGCACACAGGCTACAGGTCAATTATCAGACAAAATAATAAACTCATTGACTAATTTTGTCCCTCCAGTGGTGGCAGTCACTACAAAATCTGACAGTGGGGTCTCCTTTTCATCAACTCCTCTTTCAGGCCACACTAACAACAGATGCATCACAGGTGGGTTGGGGAGCACACCTGAATCATCTCTCTACCCAGGGAACCTGGACTCCACAGGAGGCTTGTCTACACATAAACCTCCTGGAATGAAGAGCAATCTATTTAGCTCTTTGAGTATTCCACGCCCAGCTCAGCTACAAGACAGTCCTAGTCCAGACGGACAACCTTAGGCGTTGACCGTCTATACCGAGGTAAACCCTACCTAACACACCTGACAATCAGCTCCACCACCTGACCACCCCAACCGGAACCAAATCTTGTAACTGAAAGCAGCAACGGACTCTAGTTCAGAATATCATATCTGTAAGTTAACCTGCTCTGTATAACTATGATTGCTATAAATTACTCTTCCTGTAGACACCACATTGTACCTTTATCTTCATTGCAAAGTATCTCATAGCTAGGATCATTGTGCAGAGGTTCATATTAACTACCTTATGTAATTTGGATTTCTCAAAATACCTGTACTACCTGCACCGCACTACTATTACTATACAAATTACTTACAGTTTATCCACCATCTCAGGATAACATGGCCTCCATTACTTTCCCCCTCTTGCTCCTTTCCATCCTCTCTAGCATATTATACACTTCCTTTGCCCTAACATCTGATACCAACCCTATCCCTATACACCAAACCAGGAATAGGAAACCCTACCAAAATCAACAGCAATACCCACATAGTACATACTACAATAGACACAACTACCTTCTTTATGTACCTCTTGAGACAACAAACAATAAGAGATCTAACCTAAGAACTACCCCACAGAATCTCAAGTGCGCTCTCATTAACGCACGATCAGCCCGCAACAAATGGCCTGCCATCACTGACCTTATATCAAACCTTACGCTAGATATCCTTCTTGTCACAGAAACATGGTTTTCTAATACTGATAACGTCCTAATGAACCAACTTACCCCACCTGACTACTCCCATCTATACCTGTAACAGGGAAAACAGAAAAGGAGGAGGAGTCTGCATAATAGCAAGAACTGATTTGAAATACCACGTCATTTCTACTAATGCCACAAATCATACTCTATCTCCAATAATATCAACCCCAAATGCTCCAGCTGATGACCTCTCAACCATAATTGATCTTGCTATCAACCCGCTAGATATAAACAAACCTAACTGGATCCTCGGAGACTTTAATCTTGCTTCCACACTTCCTACAGTATCCAACTCCTTCCTTGATGCCATGATCAACTTACACTATGATCAAATTGTGAAAATTCCCACTCATAAGCAAGGAAATCTCCTTGATCTCATCTTCGCCTCATCATCATCCTTTGATCTGCTAAATCAACCCGAGCCTCTATCAACCCCCATCCCCTGGTCCGATCATAACCTTATTACATTCTTCATACCATCCATTAAAGCTCCAAACAAACCATCAGATGTTTACCCACCTTCAAAACCAACACGATTCAAACCATTCAACATAGACACAATCACCTCCCAAACCATCCCAAAACTCTCTATAATACCAGACAACATTGATGATATTGTATCAAACTGGAACAGCGCCCTTGGACTATCAGCTCAGCCTACCACCACAGACGATAAATCTTTTATCAACTCCTCTGTTACCAAGAAAAAGAATGCACCATGGTTCTCCTCCGAGTTACGAACCTCCCTACAACATCTGAGGAGACTAGAGAAGAAATGGAGACACTCCCTAACTCCGCACGACCAATCCATTTGCTTAGCCTACTTGAAATCCCATCGTCAGCTAATCTGGGAGAAGAGAAAAGAACACCATACAAGGCTCCTTAGTCGTTCCCTTAACAAACCAAGAGATCTCTTCCAACTAGTAAAATCCCTAACCAATGAGCCTTCCTCACCTCAACAGGAACATATACACCCACAACTATATGCTGACTACATCCAATCCAAGGCGATCAAGATCACAACTTCAACCATGAGTGCAACCACACAACCTTCCAACGTCCAATTCATACTCAATAATTTCTCATCCCCAACTCCAAAGTTTATCGAAGAAATCATAACATCTATCAACGCCACCACCGCCCCGAATGATCCATGTCCAGCACACTGGATCAAAACACTAAGAACAGAACTTAGCCCATACATATCAGCCTTAGCTGACCAGTCCCTTAGTTCCGGGATATTTCCAACAGCCCTCAAGCAGACCTCCATCCGTCCCCTACTGAAAAATAACAAACTGGATCCTAAAAAGGAAGACTCCTACCGCCCAATTTCAAGTATTCCTTTATTAGCCAAGATCCTAGAAAAAGTCATACTGAGACAAATCCAACAACACATTGATTCCGAAGCTCCACTAGATCCAAACCAGCATGGCTTCAGAGAAGACCACGGAGTAGAAACCCTCCTAACCTCCCTATTGAACACACTCATTAATACAACGGACAACATCAGAAATGGGGTTGCAATGATCTTCCTAGACATAGCGGCAGCTTTTGACTCTGTTGACCATGACCAACTGCTTGCTCGTCTCCATGAAAAAGGGATTCAAGGAATGGCATGGAACTGGTGCAGATCTTACCTAGAAGATCGCTGGCAACAGATACGGATTGGTAATACTACATCTCAGCCTTTTCACCAGAAACAAGGAGTACCGCAGGGTTCCTCTCTCTCAGCCCTGCTATTTAACATCTATATGCAGCCCATCTGCAACATCGCCCGCTCATTCGGAACATCATGTCTCATCTACGCGGATGATGTGCTCTTATTCACCCCAATCAACGTGTTAAAACCTGACTACACTACATTAATCACCTGCTTCAACTCAATCTCAGACTGGCTGCTCTCACAAAATCTCAGAATCAATTTCAAAAAACTGAAGTCCTGATCGTCACAAGGAACAAAGACTTCTCTCCTCCACCAACTCTAAGAACAAGAGATGCCGATCTACCTCTCAAAACATCAATACGTTACCTGGGCGTTATACTCGACCAGCGGCTTGAATTCAAAGAACATATAAAAAATACTGTAAAAGCCATCTACTATAAAATTAGGACACTCCGTCACCTCAGACCTATGCTTGAACCAAACGACTTCCGCACAACCTTCCAGGCACTAGTCACTCCTCACTTCGATTATGCAAATATCGTACTACACGGCCTACCCAAGAGCACGCTGAATCCACTTCAATTGGCCATGAATACAGCGGCCAGGGTTCTTCATGGAGCCTCAAGGAGCCACCATATTACCCCCATCCTATTTGATCTTCACTGGCTCCCGCTATCATGCAGGATTTTATACAAAGCCCTCATTTTGACCTTCAAAACATTCCATCAAATCTCATCATCCTCGCTATCTGACCTCCTCCATCACACAGAACACCAGATCCAGACGATCTGTAACAGAGAACATGTTAGCAGTCCCAAAAGACCTTACAAAGCTCACTCAAACAACTACAACAAGAGCATTCTCATCCTTCGCACCCAGATGCTGGAACGCACTACCACCTAGTATCAGATCACAAAAGGACCTGTCCCAATTCAGGAAATCTCTAAAAACACACTTCTTCCTACAACACTTCTCACAATTCACTGGCTCCCCACCCCCTCCCCCTACACAAACCATCGATCACGGCTAGTCAAATAAGCCCCTGAAACTTCATTACCCGTTCTAGATTAATTCCCCATAGACCCCCATCTTCAGAATTCAAACATTTGTGAATATATTGTAAATAGTTGAGAATATCTGTTGTTCTTAATCCCTGTTATCCATGTTCATTTCCTGTTACTTGTAAACTTGACATATGTTTAATGCTTAAGTACAAAGTTGTTAAAATGTAAACCGCGCTGATGACAAAAGTGCGGTATATAAAAGCTGTTAATAAATAAATAAATAATAAATAAATAAAGTAGCCATGTTCTATGTGAACAAGCAGGGCATGACAGGCTCTCTGTCGTTATGCAACGAAGCTTTACGACTGTGGGCCCTCGCCAGAGAGTATCAAATTCACCTTCTAGTGGTATATTTTACAAGCATTCAAAACCTTTGGGCAGGCAAACTCAATCGAGTACTGCTGCCTCACAAGTGGTCCCTCCACCTAGACCAGGTGGCAAGATATTTCATCTCTGGGGCACTCCAGACATAGACCTCTTTGCAAGTCCACTGAATGCCAAACTTCCTCCTTCACTGGGGTCAGGACTTCCTTTATGCCTTCCCACCCATTCCCCTCATCCCCAAAACACTTCTCAAGCTTCAGAGAGGCAGGGGTCACATGATTCTCATAGCGCCACCATGGCCACGCCAAGAGTGGTATCCCCTGCTTCTACATCTCTCTCAAGCTGCGCCTCTGGAGTTGGGGCATGCTCCAGATCTCCTTTCCCAAGAGGACGGGACGCTATAGCACCCGAATCCCCAGTCCCTGCATCTCACGGCCTGGTTGCTGAAGGCTTAGACCTCCAGGATTTCAACCTGTCCCAACAGGTAAAGGATATCTTTCAGGCTTTTAGGAAACTTTCTACAAGAAGATCTTATGCCTTCAAGTGGAAATGTTTTACTTTATGGTGCTCCAAGAAGGGATTAAACCCCCTTGTCATATCTTTAGAATCGATGCTAGAGTATCTCCTTCACTTATCGAATTCTGGTCTAAAGACCAATTCGGTAAGAGTCCATCTTAGTGCAATTCCAGCTTCTTATAAGCCTCTGAATGGACAACCAATTTCCTCTCATCTACTCATATCCAGATTTATGAGAGGTCTTCTGCTAACCAAACCTCCCATTAAGCCACCACCGGTGGCATGGGATCTAAATCTAGTTCTCGGGCAGCTCATGAAGCGGCCTTTTGAGCCTTTAGCCACTACAACCCTTACATTTTTGACCTGGATGGTCATCTTCCTAATTGCAATTACCTCTGCACATTGCATTAGTGAACTGCAAGCTTTAGTGGCTGATCCTCCTTATACTAGGTTTCATCATGATAAGGTTGTTCTTAGAACTCATCCACACTTTATGCCAAAGGTGGTTTCGCCTTTTTATTTAAATCAATTTATCTTCCTGTATTCTTTCCGAGGCCTCACGCCTCTAATGCAGAAAGAAATCTTCATACTTTGGATTGTAAAAGAGCCTTAGCCTTTTACCTACAGAGAACACAGCAACATAGAAAGTCCTCGCAACCTTTTATAGCTTTTGACCCTAATCATTTGGGATTTCCAGTCTCCAAATAACTTTATCTCAGTGGATTGCCCAATGCATATCCTTTGCTTATGAGAACAAGGGTCTTCCTCTTCAAGATAGTGTCACAGCTCATAACGTGAGAGCCATGGCAACTTCCATGGCTAATCTCCACTCTGTGTCTTTCGATGAAATTTGTTGAGCAGCCACCTGGGCTTCGGTACACACCTTCACAGCTCGCTACTGCCTGGATAAAGCCTCCCATCAGGATGCCGCCTTTGGCCAAGCTGTTTTTCAAAATCTCTTTCAGACATAATTCAACTCCTACCCACCAACCCTGTTGGAATGCCAGAGATCCATGGGAGGAAGGATTCCCACCTTTCTAGGGTGGCACCTTCCTGGGGCTATCTCCCTGGCATCTTCAGCTAGGGAGTCCCCATATGTGAAGACTACATTCCTGTTTGTTCCTGGAGATAGCGTAGTTACTCACCTGTAACAGGTGATCTCCGGGAACAGCAGGAATTTAGTCTTCACAACCCACCCACCTCCCCTAGGAGTAGTCTCTCTATCTCTTTGTCTTTCCTCTCTCCCTCTATCCTTTCGCTCATCTACAAACTTAACTGAAGAGGGACAGTTGGAAAGGCGGGAAGGCAGCGTGCATGTGCTGAGGGATGCTCCCAAAAGCGTTCCTATTGGACGCTGGGGAGCGTTCCCACGCAGGCTCCGTCGGTACAGACAATACCCATATGTGAAGACTAAATTAGGAACCACCCAAATAAAGATTCAATCCCAAATAAAATATCTGGGAATCACTATAGATCAAGCTCTCACATTTACTCCACAGATAAAAAAGACTGCTAAGACCATCTTCCACAAAGCAAAGATAATACAACGGCTCAGACCACTCATTAATCCACAGGACTTCAGAACTGTCATGCAAGCCATGACACTCCCGCACCTGGACTGCTGTAACATAATCTATCACGGACTTCCTGCAACCCATACCAACCCACTACGGACTGCCCTGATCACCACCGCTAGGATCATCCAGAAAGCAAAAAAGCACGACCACATTACCCGAGTCTTGAGGGAACTACACATACTACCACTTCAAGCAAGGATCAAATACAAAGCTGCCCTGCTTATACACAAAGCCCTCCATTGTACACAGACTTCCCACCTCCACTCCCTACTACCCCAGCCCACCCACAACAGAACAACCCGACAAACCACCAGCAACGTCCTTACCATTCCCTATCAACGAACAAAATATAATCAACGAACCTGCAACAGAGCCTTTGAACTATATGCACCCTCCTTCTGGAACACATTACTGAACCAAAACAGGAACACCGCTGATCCATCTGCCTTTCCAAAAACAACTAAAAACCATCCTCTTCCAGGAATACCTTGGACAAGAAGCAAGCAATCTCCATTGACATCCCACAGCCCCACAACCAAACTCCCCAATCTACCCTATAAGAGACCGTTGTCTGTTGCCTATGTCCTCACCACCTGTTTAGATCATCAATGTTGGCCCCCGGTGATGGCTCCCCCCCCTCACTGATTTTTGTCCACCCCCCCCCCTCCTCAGTGTTAAACCGCTTTGACCTGGTGAAAAGCGGTATATAAATGCAGCTAAATAAATAAATTCCTGCTGTTCCCGCAGATCACCTGTTACAGGTGAGTAACTACGCTTTCTTCACCTTTTCATCTTTTTCGTTTGAGAACCATAGCAGCCTCCTTTTCCTTTTACATTTATTTACCTTTCTAACAAAATTTTTGTTGCCCTTAAAACATCCACTTTCAGTTTTGCCCACTGTTTTTCTACGTCCCCCAGCTGTTTCCATCCCACTAATGACGACTCGAGATGTTGTCTCATCTTGGCAAAGTTAGTTTTCCTAAAGACCCTCGCTTTTGAATGGATTTTATCCGCCCTAGTCCTAATACTGAACCACACCATCTTGTGATGATTGAATGCAAGATGATCTCCCACTATAACATCAGAAACACTTTCCCCATTGGTAAACACCAAGTCCAGTATGGCCCCTTCACATGTGGGTTCTATTACCAGTTGCCTGAATAGGTCTCCCTGTAGAGATCCAAGATCTCCTTCCTTCCAGATGACACCGCAGCAGGGATGTGCCAATCAACATCCAGCATATTGAAATCGCCTATCAGTAGCACTTCTCCTTTCATTGCAATGCTGCATACGTCTTCTATTAAATCTCTATCCACTTCTTCTCACTGTGAGGGCAATCTGTATATCACTCCATTGCAAACTGATTGCCTTTTCCCTCTTTCTAGTTTATCCCACAGTGCCACCTCCCTCCCTTTTAAGCCCTGTAATTCTATAGCTTTAATGTTTTGTTTTGTTGTGGTTTTTTTACATATAGTGCCACTCTTCCTCCCCTTCTTCCTACCCTGTCTTTTCTGAATAAAGTATAGCCTCATATAATTACAAGCCAGTCATGGTTGTCCGTGAACCATGTCTCCGTAACCACCACTAATTCCAAGTCAGCCTCTTCCATTAAAGCCTCAACATCTGAGATCTTATTTCCCAGGTTACGGACATTTATACACACCGCTTTCCAGATGTTGTCCCTTTTACCCATTTCTATAGAGGTATTTAATGTTTCTTTTACCCGTGGGCTTTCATCATCCATCCCCAATGAATCTAGTTTAAAGCCCTCTTCAGTAGGTTAGCCACTCTGCTGCTGAAGACTATTTGACTCTTGGACAGATGGAAGCCATCTCTTCTCTGCAGACCTTCGAACATCATACCATGGTCCAGAAAACCAAAACTCTCTCAGTGACACCATCCACACAGCCATGCATTCATCTCCAAGATGGGAGCTTCTCTGCCTCGGCATTTACCTTCAACAGGGAGGATTGAAGAGAACACCACCTGTGCACTTATCTGCTTCACTCTCTGTCCCAGAGCTATGAAGTCACTTTTGATAGACACAGTGATACCTAGCAGTATCATTTCTTCTCCAGGATCAAGCAGGAAGTCAGTCCTCACATATGGGTGACGTCGGCGCCGACGGAGCCCTCGTGCGGAGCATTTCCCCAGCTTTCAAAGAAAGCCTTTGGGAATGCAGCGCGCATTCCCCTTCTCGCCCAAGGGTGCCATCTTGCTCAGTCTTTCTTTTTTCGCGGAGCCCAACAGACGTAGTTCGTGTCACCCGGGAAAAGTAGGTTTTTTTTCTGCGGGGTGGGTTTTTTTTGCGTTTCTTTATCCGGTTCGACGCCGGTTCCCCTCCTGCCTCGGCTCGGTACACCGGTATCGAGTCCGGAACTTCTTTTTCGGTTTTTGTCCTTTGTGACTAGCATTCGCGCTTATTCTGTTATTTTCACTGGCAACCCTGTGTTTTGACCTTGCAGGGGTCCTTTTTCCCCCGATGTCTGCCAGCGGGTTCAAAAAATGTGATTGGTGCAAGAAACTTATGTCTCTCACAGACACAAACGACTGCTGCCTCCGATGCCTCAGGCCCGACTATAACCCGCTGGTCTGTGGCCCGTGCGGCAAGATGTCGTCGAAGGCACTTCGGAGCCGTCAGCATCAACATGAAAGAATTTTTTCGGAGTCCACGTCCGGCCGGGCCCGGACTTCGTCAGAGGCTGCAACATCTCTGGAGTCTGACCCTGAGCGCCGTCATGGATCCTCTGAGAGGGGGTCTCCCGCCCGGGAGCACAAAAGGAAGAAGAAGCTCATGAGAGCGGAGTCAGTGGAGGCACCTGGATCCTCGAGGGCCAGGTCGCGAAGCCCTGACCGCTGTTCTGGGCTCTCGGAGTCGGAGTGGCCGACCAAACAACCTCGCCTGGAGCCAGAGTCGCCGAGTCAGGTAACTTTGGTAGTCCTCGTTGACTCTCCTCCAGGAGAACTGACGTTGGGCCCGAGGCCGTCGGGGCCCGAGTCAGGGGCTGCGGAGTCTCCTGAGCTCGGTCTCAGGTTGATGGCCCTGGAAAGCAGCCTGGCTACCTTCATGGAGCAGCAGCGGATACTGATCGCCAGTTTGACCAGTGCATCTGCCCCGACCACCGGGACCTCGACGTCTAAGTCGACCCCAGAGGCTGAGCCAATCCTCGAGTCAATCAAGTCTCGAATCGATCCTCAGCCACGGTCTCCCTCGACCTCCCGTGTGGGGCCGAGGTCATCGATGCCGGTGCCCTTGGCGTTGGGGCGGGTGGCATCAAGGCCCACACGGCCGGAGCTGCTCAACGACTCCTCGGAGGAGTCGGCATGGGAGATGAAGGACGACGAGGAGTCTCCCGACACCTTCTGGACCCGGTGCATCCCATCAGACTCCCCGGAGTCTGAGCCTCGGAGAAGATCCCCCCCCCCCCCCCCCCGGAGGATACCCGGTTCTCTGATTTCGTCAGGGATATGGCCAAGGCTTTGGTATTCCCGACGGACACCGAGGAGGAGCCTCGAGCCAAAGAGCCAAAGTGGGAGGAGTGGCCCAGTGGTTGGGGCAAGGTACCACAGGCTGGAAGGTCGGTGGTTCAAATCCCACTAGAGGACAGCAACCTTGGGCCGGAAGGACTGGGGTTTCTAGTCCCACAGGTGCTCCTTGTGGTCTTGGGCAAGCCACTTAACCCTCCATTGCCCATGTTCCCTGTAAGTATTAGTGTATGTGTCTCATATCCCCTCGTGTTAAATGTATCCCCCAATTGTGTTGTGACCACTTTGATTGAAGGATAAGGTGGTATACAAAACTGTCTAAATAAATAAAATAAATAAATAAAGAGCTCGATGCCCTCCAGTATGCTATTCCTCCGAAGGAAGCCTTTACTGTACCGGTTCCTCCGATGCTGAAATGGCTGCTTTTCTGAATGTGGGAAGCACCGGCCTCGGCGCCGGTTCTTAGCAAGCGGGTCAGTTCTATCTATCGAGTCCGTAAGAGCCCTGGGTTCCAAAAGGCGCAGCTGCTGCACAACTCCATGGTTGTGGAATCGGCCATGCACAGGCTGAAAAACCAAAAGATGCACTCCTCTGTCTCTCCCAGTCGGGAGGCCCAGAACCTGGATGCCCTCGGTAGAAAGTGCTTCCAGGGTTCGATGCTGTCTTGCCGTGTCCAGACTTACCAGCTGTACATGGGCATGTACTTACAAGACCTGGCAAAGGAGATTGCCGGGTTCTCGGCTGGCCTCTCCGAGGAACCCTTGCAGAGATTCAAAGCCTTGTCTACAGGGATCCGAGAGTGCTGGAAGTTTATTTCTCAAGCAGCCTATGACTGCTTCGAGGCTTTGGCCCGGGTAGCTGCGGCCAGCATCGGTGCTCGTCGTCAGGCCTGGCTGCAGTCATTGGACCTGGAGTCATGGGTGCAGGATAAGTTGGTCGATGTCCTGTGCCGAGGTGACAACCTGTTCGGCAAGCCCATGACTGAGAAGGCTGCAGAAATCAAGACCGAGACTCTCACCAGGACAAGGCTGTCCAGAAAGACTTTTGCCCCTTCTCACAAAAAGAAGGGCTCTGGGAAGAAGCCCTTTTTCCCGAGGAAGGGTACTGCCTACAAACCCAACCCTCAATATCAGGCCTCTCCAGCTCCCCAACAGGGCCAGCAGACCAAAGGGCAGGGGCATTGGCCTCGTAGGCAGAAAAGCCCCAAGCCTCCAGCTCCGGCTCCTGCACAGCAGGGAGGGGATTTTTGACTCCCAGAGCATAGCCTCTCCTCCGCCGGTGGCCCCACTCAGCACAGGAGGTCGGCTGACCCTGTACGCCTACAGGTGGCCAGCCATCACAAGGGATACCTGGGTGCTGAGCATAGTCCAGAAGGGCTATATGCTCCATTTCCACCAGCTACCCCCTCTTACTATCCAGGGGAGTCTCTAAGACTCCCTCTACACAGGAACCTCCTCCTTCAGGAGTTGGCAAGTCTTCTAAAGGTACTTCATCCAATAAACTAGTTGGCTTTACTTAATTCACCATA
The DNA here is from genome assembly GCA_033557465.1 of Ichthyophis bannanicus. Lineage (NCBI taxonomy): Eukaryota > Metazoa > Chordata > Amphibia > Gymnophiona > Ichthyophiidae > Ichthyophis > Ichthyophis bannanicus. The sequence goes on from CM066036.1 coordinate 619,127,508, forward strand.
TTGCAGTATACTTTAATTTAGCAAAAGCAAGGTGGAAACCAGACCTCAGAAACTCAGCTAGACCCCCGGTACTTTCCTACCAACAAACTGGGATAGAGCACCGAGTAGAATACATCAACGGTCTGCAATTACAGAAAACCACCTTCCATCAACAGAGTTCAATAGCCATAATACATTTTACAAACAATTTTTCACAATCTGTATATGTATATATATATATATATATATATATATCATAAATGACACATGACCTCCGTCCTAGAGCAGCAGATTAAAAAATCCCCGACGCCGACTCAGACGTCTTTTTCTTGCGTTTCGCATCAGCTGTTTCAAGGGGATAAAACTGAAAGAGAAACAACATTGCCTCATATATATATCACAAAATACAGAAACACCCACTAAACTAAACTGAAACAAGATATTTTCTACTTACTAAGCCGGTCGAAGTCACATCAAATCTCACCAGAAAACTCAAAGCCGGATAACGTACATCATCTCTTCTCTAGCTCAACCATATTTACCACTAATTACCCAACATCAGAAGAACATTTTAAAACTACTCAAACAATACCTATGCTATCCAACTTCCAATCAACCCCGACGTCCAATCATTACAAGGTTGCCACACCTGACAAACTCAGGTCTAAATAAAGAAATAGAACCCTTCTTCAAATCCTCATGGAACCTCACACACAGACTCCCCAATCGATCCCCGAATTCAATCCATCAGGTGAAGTCATTCCTAGTTGAAAAAGCCATCGTTGTTCTTTATATGAAAGATACTGATCACGCGATTTTAATCCAGATCCAGAGAGCACCTGCTCAATGCAAAAACATTGCAACTCCACGAACGAATATTTATATACTAAACCATAAACCATTATTAAGAAGTGACCGAAGATATCAATGCTTGACCCAGTACAAGCATTGTGGAACTTGTGTCTCTTGGGGAAACTGCTAGGTACATATGACCTAGATTGGCCACTGTTGGAAACAGAATACTGGGCTTGATGGACCTTGGTCTGACCCAGTATGGCATATCTTATGTTCTTATGTAAACAATGTTCTACAATTGGTGCCTCACTGCGTTTGCAATGTAACTTACTTTTGTGCTCACTTAATCTAATACGGAAGGGGCGAATAGTCTTCCCAATATATAACAATTTAAAGGAACAAAGGATTCCTTAAACCACAAAATCGGAAGCACAAGAGGTTTGAGACCTAAGAAAGTATTGTCTACCTTTATAAACAAAACAATCAGTTTCCCACATCACGGAACAAAATCCACAATGTCCACATCTTCTATACCCTAAGTCTTCCACTATATCCAGTTGCACTAGTCGCAAAGACAACGGACTTAATAATTCTTTTAAATTAGAATTATGCTGCCAAACACACCGCAAACGTTTTGATTCCAATCCCGGTACCGTTTGCAGAACATTCGCATGTTTCTGCAAAACAAACAATCTGTTTACTAAATGGAGAGTACCTCGAAATAAAGCTAATAGAATCATCCTCTCCCCGTAATCGCTTCTTTGGAGATAATAACCATGATCGATCATTGTGCAGAGCTCTTTTATATGCACGATTTAATACTGTCTCAGGATATCCTCTTTGTAAAAAATCATTTCTAAGAGATACTGCCTGAGTCTTATAATCTTGAACGGAAGAGCAGTTGCGTCTGTATCTGATAAATTGAGAAAAAAGGTAAACCTTTGAAAAGGCTCATTGGATGGGTGCTAGAAAAGTGCAAAAACGTGTTCTTATTTGTATTTTTCTTATAAACTGACGTGCCCAAGACTTAATTTTTCTCTATGTGAGAATATTCAGACAATCTCCTCAACATTATAGTTGATAGTAAATTTAATATCAGAATCTAAGGTATTCAACCATTGATAAAACTCTAACAACAAAGTCTCTGAGCCTTCCCACAACATAAACACATCTATATATCGCCGCCATATCTTCATATAAGAAAAGTATGGCGAAGAATACAACCATATCTCTAGGAACAAGCAGGAATGTAGTCTTCACATATGGGTATCGTTGGTACCGACGGAGCCTGTGCGGGAATGCTCCCCAGCGTCCAATAGGAAAGCTTTTGGGAGCATCCCACAGCGCCTGCGTGCAGCCTGCCCGCCTTTCCCAACTGTTCCTCTCCAGTTCTTCGTTTTCCACGGAGCCAACAGGTCGCACATCCTGTCACCGCAGAAAATATTCCCTTTTATTCTTCTTTTTTGTGGTCGCGTCTGCCTTCCCTCGACGCTACACCGGTACCGCCAGTTCTTCTTTCTTTTTTCTTAAAAACAAAACAAAAAACAAAAATGTTTTCTTCTGGAGTCTTTTCCAGGTATTTTCTCCTCAGGTGCCACGTGCCATTTTGGGCACTAGGCCCAACCTTTCCTTTAAAATGGAAAAACCTGCTTCGGGTTTTAAAATGTGTTCTAAGTGTGGCGGTACCATCTCCGTCACCGACCCCCATGAGTGGTGCCTCAAATGTTTAGGTCCTGACCACTCTATTTCAGAGTGTGTAGCCTGTGGGATGATGTCGAAGAGGGGCCGGCAAAACCGAGCTGCTAAACCTAGCACCCTTTTCCCCTCCGATGCAGCGTCTGTGACATCGACGTCTTCCAGGGCTTCGTCTTCCTCCCATGGATCTCAGGTAACTAAACATAAATCTGGCTGGTCCTCAAAGGGTAGATCTCCTTCTAAACATTGAGATGCCTCTGGCGTTGCCCTTGAGGGACTTGTACCGGCAAAATTGCCCCGGCGGGAGGCTTCGGCTTCCAAAGCACTAACGGGGCTCCAGCCTTGGCAGAACTGCTGGTGCCATGCTCTGGGGTACCGGCTGCTTCATCCAGTACCGATACCCAAGCATTGGCAGCGTCGATAGACCAGAGATTCTTGGCTATTGAATGCAGTCTGGCGGCCCTTCTCACAGCCTCGATGCCCTTGAAACCGCTTCAGACAATTCAACCGGTACCGGCACCGACATCGGTACCGGTACCAAATGCATCAACATCGGCAGGTATTCTACTGGGACAGAGCCATGCTTATCCATCCGGTATCGACAAGTCGGTACCGGACCCCTCCGATGCCGACTTCGATCGGTACCGGTATCGTGCTTTGCACGATCACCCGGATCGGAGATACTTTGAATCCTCGGATGAGTCTGAAGACTCTGAAAGCTCTGCCGATACCAGAGTACTTCTTCCTGAGGATTCTTCTTCTCCTCATTGTAGGATGTCTCCTCCAAATGATATGTCCTTTCAGGATTTTATCCGAGATGTGGCTCGAGGTCTTTCCATCACAGTGGCTCCTGAAAAAGAGGCTTCCTAGGGCAAAGGAAGTGGAAATCCTGCAATATCCTAAAGCTCCCAAGGAGGCAGCTACCTTACCTATTCTTGAGATCTTGCATGATCTCATGTTAATTATGTGGGAAACAGCTCTAACCACTTCTCCTCACTCTCGAAGGCTCGACACCATGTATCGAGTTCCTCCTTGTCCTGGGTTTCAAAAGACTCAGCTACCACACCATTCCATGGTGGTGAAATCAGCTATGAGAAGGATCTAGTGCAAAAAGACATGCATCTAATCCTCCAGGACGTGAGTGTAGGACTCTTGACGCCTTTGGACGTCGAACCTTCCAGGCTTCCATGCTTTCTGCTAGGATCAGTTCCTATATATTATATATGGGAATGTTCCTTAAGGAGGTCATGGGAGATTTAGAGCTTATGAGCCCTCTCCTTCCTGATAAGAGGCAGGATTACCTTGCCCTTGTCAAACATGCTCAGGATGTTTCCAAGTTTGCAAATCGTGCAGCCTTTGACTGCTTTGAGTGCATAAGCAGAACCTCTGCTATTGCCATAGGTGCACGTAGGATTGCCTGGCTCCAGGCATCTGACTTGGAACTTTGGGTACAGGATAAACTGGGGAATATTCCTTGCACAGGAGAGAATCTCTTTGGCAAGAATTGGCAGGAAAAAGCTAATGAGATAGATGCTGACAATATCACCTTGGATAGATTGTCTAAATCTACAGCTGATGCTGCAAGGAAAAATTTACTACAAGAAACCATTCTTCAGTAAGAAGTTTTACCCCTCCTATACCCAGCAGGGGCATTGTTTAGGTCAGTCTGCCAAAAGGGACAGCAGCAACAACCTAGGCAAAGAAAAACAAAAGCTGCTAAGCCTCAAGCGGCTCAGCAGACTCAGCCTCCACAGGGGGTTTGATTCCTATCTAGAGAACTTTGCCTTCCTGGCCCTGAACGGCCCAGAGCCTTCCATCATTCCAGGAAGGTTATGTCATTTTGCCCACAGATGGGAGCAGATAGCAGAAAATTGGACTCTGTCCATTGTAAGAGAGGGGGGTACAAGCTTCATTTCCTCAAAATGCCCCCTCCTACAATGGTAAGACAGTTCAATTCTCAGACCTCTCTCAACGCCCAGTTAGGTCAAGAGGTCACTTTGCTTCTTGCCCAGGGGGTAATAGAAGAGGTACCCACTCTCCAACAGGGTACAGGGTTCTACTCCCCCTATTTCCTTATTCCAAAGAAAACAGGAGGACACAGACCCATTTTGGACCTCAGAGACTTGAACAAATTCCTGTTCAAAGAGAAGTTCAAAATGATTTCTCTAGGAACTCTGCTGCCATACCTTCAGAGTCAGGATTGACTTTGTTCTCTAGATCTCAAGGATGCGTACACTCATGTTCTCATCCATCCAACTCATCGAAAGTTCCTTCGCTTTCTATTTCAAAGGAAGCACTACTAATACAGGGTTCTTCCTTTTGGCCTGGCCTCGGCACCAAGGGTGTTCACAAAATGCATGGCTGTGGTGGCAGCATTTATTCGCACCCTGGGAATATTCGTCTTCCCTTACTTAGATGACTGGCTCATTCGAGCCCCTTCAGAGCCAGAGGCCAGGATTTCTCTCTCTCGCACAATGCGCATCCTTCAGTATTTGGGACTTGTCATAAACTTCCCAAAATCCAAACTTGCTCCCACTCAGTCTCTAGAGTTTATAGGAGCTCTGCTGGATACCAGACAGACAAGGGCCTATCTTCCACAGCCCCGCTGCCTTCGCATTGTGCAGTTAGGCTTTAGCACTGCTTGGGAAGCTCACCTCACTGCTCGGGAAATGTTACAATTGCTAGGCCACATGGCATCCACCCTGCATGTGGTTCCTTATGCTCGCCTCCATATGAGGGCATCCCAGTGGACTTTATCCACTCAATGGACTCAGGCATCAGGTTGCCTGTCAGACAAAATAACAAACTCAAATCGTCTTATTTTGTCCCTTCAATGGTGACAGTCACTCCAAAACCTTTTGGTGGGGTCCCCTTTCCAACAACCCCCATCCCAAGCCACTCTAACAACAGATGCCTCACAGATGGGTTGGGGAGTCCACCTGCAAGACCTCTCTACCCAGGGTACCTGCACTCTACAGAAGACCTATCTACACATCAATCTCCTGGAACTCAGAGCCATCTTTCTTGCTCTTTGAGTATTCCACACCCAGCTCAGCTACAAGACAGTCCTAGTTCAAATGGACAATCAAGTAGCCATGTTCTATGTTAACAAGCAGGGTGGAACAGGCTCTCTGTCGCTATGCAACGAAGCTTTGCGACTATGGGCCCTCGCCAGAGAGCATCAGATTCATCTCCTCCTTGCGGTGTATCTTCCAGGCATTCAAAACTCTTGGGCAGACAGACTCAGTCAATTTCTGCTTCCATACGAATGGTCTCTCCATGCAGACCAGGTGGCCAAAATTTTCCAAATTTGGGGAACCCCAGACATAGACCTCTTCGCAAGTCCGCTGAATGCCGGACCTCCCCAGTTCTGTTCCAGAATTCCAGCTCAGGGTTGTCAGGCCAGGGATGCCCCCCTCCTCCATTGGGGCCAGGACGTCCTGTACACCTTTCCACCCATTCCCCTAATTGCCAAAACCCTGTTCAAGGTTCAGAGAGACAGAAGTCATAAGATTCTCATAGCTCCACATTGGCCATGGCAAATGTGGTACCCTCTGCTCCAACATCTCTCTCAAGCTCTGCCTCTGGAGTTAGGATCTGCTCCAGATCTCCTTTCTCAGGAGAACGGGATGCTCTGGCATCCCAATCCCCAGTCTCTCCATCTCAGGACCTGGTTGCTGAAAGCCTAGAACTTCATGGTCTTAACCTTTCTCAGCAGGTAAAGGATATCCTTTATTGCTTCCAGGAAACCTTCCACAAGACGCTCTTATGCTTTCAAGTGGAAAAGGTTTACCATATGGTGCTCGCAGAAGGGTCTTGACCCTCTTGCGAAACCTCTGGAATCATTACTGGAGTATCTCCTTCATTTGTCTAATACGGGGCTTAAGACCAATTCAGTGAGAGTTCATTTGAGTGCTATTGCAGCTTCTTTCAAGCCTCTAAATGGACAACCTATTTCCTCTCATCCTCTCATAGCGAGATTTATGAGAGGCCTTCTTTTAACTAAGCCTCCATTAAGCCACCACTGGTGGCATGGGACTTAAATCTGGTTCTTGGGCAACTCATGAAGCCGCCTTTTGAACCATTAGCTACTACCTCTTTGAAATTCCTTTCCTGGAAGGTCATCTTTCTTATTGCAATCACATCAGTACGTCACATCAGTGAATTGCAAGCATTGGTGGCTGATCCTCCTTATACAAGGTTCCATCATGATAAGGTAGTCCTTAGGACTCATCCACACTTTATGCCAAAGGTGGTGTCACCTTTTCATTTAAACCAGGCGGTTTACCTTCCTCTATTCTTCCCAAGGCCTCATGCCTCAAATGCAGAAAGGAATCTTCATACTTTGGATTGTAAAAGGGCCCTGGCCTTTTACTTACAAAGGACACAGCAACATAGGAAGTCCTCTCTACTTTTTGTTGCTTTTGATCCTAGTCATTTGGGACTTCCATTCTCCAAAAGAACACTGTCCAACTGGATTGCACAGTGTATATCTTTTGCCTATGAGAGTAAAAACCTTCCTCTGGAAGGCCATGTCACAGCTCACAATGTGAGAGCCATGGCAGCCTCTATGGCTCATCTTCACTCTGTGTCTATCGACGACATCTGTCGAGCAGCTACTTGGGCCTCAGTTCATACCTTCACAGCCCATTACTGCTTAGAAAAGGACTCTCGCCGGGATGCCTTGTTTGGTCAGGCTGTTCTTCAACACCTGTTCCATACTTAATCAACTCCTACCCACCATCCCTGGTAGGATGCCAGAGATCCATGGGGGGAAGTGGAGCCCTTTCACAAGGGCACACAACTTCTGGGGTTTCTCCCTGGCACCTGGAGCTAGGGAGTCCCCCATATGTGAAGACTACATTCCTGCTTGTTCCTGGAGATAGCATAGTTACTCACCTGTAACAGGTGATCTCCGGGAACAGCAGGAATTTAGTCTTCACAACCCACCCACCTCCCCTAGGAGTTGTATCTCTCTATCTCTCCCTCTCTCTTTGTCTCAGCTTTAAACTCAACTGGAGAGGGACAGTTGGGAAAGGTGGGAAGGCAGCATGCAGGCGCTGTGGGATGCACCCAAAAGCTTTCCTATTGGACGCTGGGGAGCATTCTCGCGCAGGCTCCATCGGTACCGACGATACCCATATTTGAAGACTAAATCCTGCTGTTCCCGGAGATCACCTGTTACGGGTGAGTTACTATGCTTTCTGCTCATATAACCCCATGAACAAATTCGCCACTGAAGGGGCAAACGATGCCCCCATTGCTATCCCTGCAATCTGTTGGAATATATACCCATCGAAACTAAAATAGTTTCTACAAAGTGCTAGCTCCACACATTCCATTAAAAAATTCAACTGTATATCTCCTATATCTCCTCGCTGTGACAGTATTAAATTGTGCATATAAAAGAGCTCTGCATAATGATCGATCATGGTTATTATCTCCTAAGAAGCAATTACGAGGAGAGGATGATTCTATTAACTTTATTTCGAGGTACTCTCCATTTAGTAAACAGATTGTTTTTTGCAGAATCATGCGAATGTTCTGCAAACGGTACTGGGATTGGAATCAAAACATTTGCGGTGTGTTTGGCAGCATAATTCTAATTTAAAAGAATTATTAAGTCTGTCGTCTTTGCGACCAGTGCAATTGGATATAGTGGAAGGCTTAGGACATTGTGGATTTTGTTCTGTGATGTGGGAAACTGATTGTTTTGTTTACAAAGGTAGACAATACTTTCTTAGGTCTCAAACCTGTTGTGCTCCCGATTTTGTGGTTTATGAAATCCTTTGTCCCTGTAAATTATATATTGGGAAGACTATTTGCACCTTCCATATTAGATTAAGTGAGCACAAAAGTAAGTTATATTGCAAACGCCGTGAGGCACCAATTGTAGAACATTGTTTAGTATATAAACATTCGTTCGCAGAGTTGCAATGTTTTTGCATTGAGCAGGTGCTCTCTGTATCTGGATTAAAATCGCGTGATCAGTATCTTTTATATAAAGAACAACGATGGATTTTTCAACTAGGAACGACTTCACCTGATGGATTGAATTCGGGGATCGATTGGGGAGTCTGTGTGTGAGGTTACTTGAGGATTTGAAGAAGGGTTCTATTTCTTTATGTAGACATGAGTTTGTCAGGTGTGGCAACCTTGTAATGATTGGACGTCGGGGTTGATTGGAAGTTGGATAGCATGGATAGGGTTTGAGTAGTTTTAAAACGTTCTTCTGATGTTGGGTAATTAGTGGTGGATATGGTTGAGCTAGAGAAGAGATGATGTACATTATCCGTCTTTGAGTTTTCTGATGAGATTTGATGTGACTTCGACCGGCTTAGTAAGTAGAAAATATCTTGTTTCAGTTTAGCTTAGTGGGTGTTTCTGTATTTTGTGGTGTGTGTATGTATATATATATATATATATATGTATGTGTATGTATATGTATGTATATGTATATGTATGTATGTGGTATGTATGTGTGTATATATATATATATATATATATATATATAGATAGATAGATGAAGCAGTGTTGTTTTTCATTCAGTTTTATCCCCTTGAAACAGCTGATGCGAAACGCAAGAAAAAAATGTCTGAGTGGGCGTCGGGGATTTTTTAATCTGCTGCTCTAGGACGGAGGTCATGTGCCATTTATGATATAGATATATAGAGATACAGAGATATATCTCCAGGAACAAGCAGGAATGTAGTCATCACATAATGGTATCGTCGGTACCGACGGAGCCCGCGCAGAAACGCTCCCCAGCGTCCAGTCAGAATGCTTTTGGGAGCATCCCACAGTGCCTGCGTGCTGCCTTCCCGCCTTTCCCAACTGCCTCTCTCCAGTTCTTCTTTTTCCACGGAGCCAGCAGGTCGTGTTCCTGTCACCGCAGAAGAATTTATTTTTTCTTTCTTTCTTTTTGTAGTCGCGTCTCTCTTCTTCGATGCTCTACCGGTACAGCCGGTCTTTCTTTTCTTATTTCTGTAAAAAAAAAAAAAAAAATTTTCTTTTTTCCTTTTCTTCAGGTGCACGCGCCTTTTTTGGGCCTTAGGCCCAAAACCTTTTCCCCAACATGGAAAAACCTGCTTCAGGGTTTAAAAAGTGCACCAAGTGTGGCGGTACCATTTCCGTCACAGACACCCATGAATGGTGTTTAAAATGTTTAGGTCCTGACCACTCCATCACGGATTGTGTGTCCTGTGCCATGATGTATAAAAGAGGTCGGCAGAACCGAGCTGCCAAGCTCAGCACCCTGTTTCCCTCTGATGCGGCTTCGGTGGCATCAAAGTCTTCCAGGGCTTCTAATTCCTCCCGTGGATCTCAGGTAACTAAACATAAATCCAGCCGGTCCTCGAAGGGTAGATCTCATTCTAAGCATCGAGATGCCTCTGGCGTTGCCCTCGAGGATTCTGCACCGGCAAAATTACCCCGGCGGGTGGCTTCAGCTTCCAAAGCATTATCGGGGTTCCAGGATGTTCTAGATGGCTTGGCCTCGACAGATCTCCTGGTGCCATGCTCTGGGGTACCGGTGGTCTCCACCGGTACCGACATCCAGGCATTGGCGGCGTCCATGGACCAGAGAATTCTGACCATGGAACGCAGTCTGGCGCCTTTCCTTGCGGCATCGATGCCCTTGGTACCGCGACAGACAACTCCACCGGCACTGGCATTGGTTTCGGTACCGATAGCATCGGTGTCTGCTCTGACAGTACCCTGTCCTCCGATGCCATCCTGTACCGATTCTCCGGTACCGGTTATTCCCGGTACCGAGCTTAGTCGGTGCGGGTATTGGGCTCTGCAGGAGCATCTGGACAGACGAAGTCCTCAGAAGAATCTGAGGATCCTGAAAGTTCTGTCAATGCAGCGATGCTTCTTCCAGAGGAGTCGTCCTCCCCTAAACGCAGGATGTCTCCTCCAGAGGACATGTCCTTCCAAGACTTCATCAGGGAGGTGGCTTGGGGCCTGTCCATTACTGTGACCCCTGAAACAGAGCCAAGGGCCAAGGAGTTGGAAATTTTACAATATCCCAAAACTCCTAAGGAGGCAGCTACCTTACCCATTCATGAGATTCTATATGATCCCATGTTGAGGATGTGGGAAACACCTCTTACCACCTCTCCTCATTCTCGTAGATTGGATACTATGTATCGAGTCCCTCCTTGTCCTGGGTTCCATAAGACTCAGCTTCCTCACCACTCTATTGTGGTGGAGTCAGCTATGAGAAGGATAAGAAGTGCAAAAAGACATGCCTCTAATCCTCCAGGACGTGAGTGCTGAACCCTGGATGCTTTTGGACGTAGAGTCTTCCAAGCTTCCATGCTTGCTGCAAGAATCAGTTACTATATTCTCTACATGGGAATGTTCCTAAAGGAGGTCACAGATAATTTACAGACTTTAAGTCCTTTCATTTCTGAGGATAAAAGACAGGATTTTCTCACTTGGGTCAAACATGCCCAAGATGTTTCTAAATTCTCCAACCGTGCAGCCTTTGACTGCTTTGAGTGTATAAGCAGAACCTCGGCTATCGCCATAGGTGCACGTAGAATTGTTTGGCTCCAGGCATCTGATTTAGAGCTCTGGGTACAATATAAATTGGGAAATATCCCTTGTACTGGTGAGAACCTGTTTGGTAAAGATTGGCAGGAAAAAGCCAATGAAATGGATGCTGAAAATTCCACCTTGGATAGACTATCCAAGTCCACTGCTGATCCTGTTAGAAAGAAATTGTTCAAGAAAACATCTTTTTCTAAAAAGAAAAGATTTTATCCTGCTTATGGTCATCAGGCATCTTCTGCAGGTCAGTTTTCAAGTAAACGTCAGCAACCACCCAAACAGAAGAAAGCAAAGGCTGCTAGGCCTCCACCAGCCCAGCAGCCTCAGCCTCCTCAGGGCCTTTGACTTTCAGCTAGAGAACTTAGCCTTTCTGGTTCTGGAGGGACCAGAACCGTCCACCATTCCAGGAAGTTTGTCATTTTGCCCCCAGATGGGGGCAAATAACAGCAGAGCATTGGACACTCTCCATCATAAAGGAAGGGTACAAACTTCATTTTTCAAGCATACCCCCTCACACAATAGTGAAGCAGTTCAATTCTCCGACCTCTCTCATCAACCTGTTAGGTCAGGAGGTTGCCATCCTTCTTGCCCAAGGGGCAATAGAAGAAGTGCCTCTTCATCAACAGGGCACAGGGTTCTATTCCCCTTATTTTCTTATTCCAAAGAAAACATGGGGATACAGACCTATCTTAGATCTCAGAGAATTGAACAAATTCCTTGTCAAAGAGAAATTCAAGATGATTTCTCTCGGAGCTCTGTTACCATACCTTCAGAGTCAGGATTGGCTTTGTTCTCTAGATCTCAAGGATGCGTACACCCATGTCCTCATCCATCCAACCCACAGAAGGTTCCTTCGGTTCCTTTTTCAAGGAAAGCACTACCAATACAGGGTGCTTCCTTTTGGTCTGGCCTCAGCACCAAGGGTGTTCACGAAATGCATGGCTGTGGTAGCAGCATTTCTCCACACTCTAGGAATATTCGCCTTCCCTTACTTGGACGACTGGCTCATTCAAGCTCCAACACAGTCAGAGGCCAAGACTTCTCTATCCTGCACAATGCGTATCCTTCAGTATTTAGGGCTGGTAATAAACATCCCAAAATCCAGTCTGACTCCCACTCAGTCTTTAGAGTTCATAGGAGCTTTCCTGGATACCACATGAGCAAGGGCCTAGCTTCCTCAGGTCCATTGCCTTCGCTTGGTGCAGTTAGCTTCTCAAGCAGTGCTAAAGCCTCATCTAACTGCTCGAGAAATGTTGCAATTGCTAGGCCACATGGCATCGACCATGCATGTGGTTCCATATGCTCGCCTCCACATGAGGGCGGCTCAGTGGAATTTATCCACCCAATGGACCCAGTCATCAGGGTGCCTGTCAGACAAAATAGCAAACACAAGTCATCTCGTTTTGTCTCTCCAGTGGTGGAGGTCCACTCAAAACCTGTCGCTGGGGTCCCCCTTTCAACAACCCTTACCCCAAGCAACTCTCACAACAGATGCTTCTCCAAAGGGTTGGGGAGCTCATCTGCAAGACTTCTCCACCCAGGGCACTTGGTCTCCTCAAGAGAGTTGTCTGCATATCAATCTCTTGGAACTCAGAGCAATTTTCCTGGCTCTGCGAGTGTTCCACTCACTGCTCAGCTACAAGACAGTCCTCATTCATATGAACAATCAAGTAGCCATGTTCTATGTGAACAAGCAGGGGGGAACGGGCTCTGTCGCTTTGCAACGAAGCTTTGCGACTATGGGCCCTCCCCAGAGAGCATCAGATTAATCTGCTGGCAGTATATCTTCCAGGCATTCAAAACTCTTGGACGGACAGACTCGGTCGAGTTCTGCTTTCACACGAGTGTTCTCTGCATGCAGACCAGGTGACCAGGATATTTCAACTTTGGGGAGCCCCGGACATAGACTTCTTTGCAAGTCTGTGGAATGCCAAACTTCCCCGGTTCTGTTCCAGAATTCCGGCTTAGGGGGCTCAGGCCAGGGATGCTTTCCTCCTTTACTGGGGTCAAGACTTTCTGTATGCCTTTCCACCCATTCCCCTAATTCCCAAAACCCTCTTCAAGCTTCAGAGAGATAGAGGCCACATGATTCTCATAGCACCACATTGGCCACGGCAAGTGTGGTATCCTCTGCTTCTACATCTCTCTCAAGCTCCCTCCCTGGAGTTAGGGTCTGCTCCAGATCTCCTATCTCAGGAGAACGGAATGTTATGGCATCCCAATCCCCAGTCTCTGCATCTCAGGGCTTGGTTGCTGAAGGCCTAGATCTCCAAGATCTTAATCTTTCTCAACAAGTGAAAGATGTTCTTTATGCTTCCAGAAAACTTTCCACTAGGCGCTCTTATGCTTTCAAGTTGAAAAGGTTTACTATTTTGTGTTCGGAAAAGGGTCTTAACCCCCTTGCGATACCTCTGCAATCTTTGCTGGAGTATCTCCTCCATTTATCTAATGCAGGCTTTAAGACAAATTCAGTAAGAGTCCATTTGAGTGCTATTGCAGCTTCTCTTAAACCTCTAAATGGACAGCCTATTTCCTCTCATCCTCTTATAGCAAGATTTATGAGAGGCCTTTTTCTAACTAAGCCTCCCATTAGACTACCTCCGGTGGCATGGTACTTAAACCTGGTTCTTGGGCAGCTCATGAAGCCACCTTTCGAACCTTTAGCTACCACCTCCCTAAAATTCCTTTCTTGGAAGGTTATCTTTCTCATTGCAATCACATCAGCATGCCGCATTAGTGAGTTGCAAGTGTTAGTAGCTAATCCACCTTATACAAGGTTCCATCATGACAAGGTAGTCCTTAGGACTCATCCACACTTTATGCCTAAGGTGGTCTCGCCTTTTCATCTGAACCAAGAGGTCTACCTACCTGTCTTTTTTTCCAGGACCTCATGCATCAAATGCAGAAAGGAATATTCATACCTAGGACTGTAAAAGAGCTCTAGCTTTTTACTTACAAAGAACACAGCAACATAGAAAGTCCTCTCAACTCTTTGTTGCTTTTGATCCTTCTCATTTGGGACTTCCAGTCTCCAAGAGAACACTATCTAACTGGATTGCTCAGTGTATTTCTTTCGCCTATCAGAATAAGAACCTTTCTCTGGAGGGCCATGTCACAGCTCACAATGTGAGAGCCATGGCAGCCTCAATGGCTCATTTGCACTCTGTGTCTATTGACGACATCTGTCGAGCAGCCACTTGGGCCTCGGTTCATACTTTCACAGCCTATTACTGCTTGGACAAGGACTCCCGCCGGGATGCCTTGTTTGGTCAGGCTGTTCTCAAACACCTGTTCCATACCTAATCAACTCCTGCCCACCATCCTTGGTAGGATGCCAGAGATCCATGGGGGGAAGTGGAGCCCTTTTCAGGAACACACAACTTCTGGGGTCTCTCCCTGGCACCTAAAGCTAGGGAGTCCCCCCATATGTGATGACTACATTCCTGCTTGTTCCTGGAGATAGCATAGTTACTCACCTGTAATAGGTGATCTCCAGGAACAGCAGGAATTTAGTCCTCACAACCCAACCACCTCCCCTAGGAGTTGTATCTCTCTATCTCTTTCCTTTCCCTCTCTCTCTCTTTTTCTCAGCTTTAAATCTTAACTGGAGAGAGGCAGTTGGGAAAGGCGGGAAGGCAGCACGCAGGTGCTGTGGGATGCTCCCAAAAGCGTTCTGATTGGACGCTGGGGAGCGTTCCCGCGCGGGCTCCGTCGGTACCGATGATACCCATAGGTGAGGACTAAATTTCTGCTGTTCCCGGAGATCACCTGTTACAGGTGAGTAACTATGCTATACAGATTGTAAAAAATTGTTTGTAAAATGTATTATGGCTATTAAAATGTATTGAAATGTATTATGGCTATTGAACTCTGATGGAATGTGGTTTTCTGTAATTGCAGACCGTTGATGTATTCTACTCAATGCTCTATCCCAGTTTGTTGCTAGGAAACTACCGGGGGTCTAGCTGAGTTTGAGGTCTGGTTTCCACCTTGCTTTTGCTAAATTAAAGTATACTGCAATATGGTGAATTAAGTAAAGCCAACTAGTTTATTGGATGAAGTATCATTTTGTGGCTTTGACAAGGACCTGTAATTATATTGTTTAGTCTTCTAAAGGAACAGGCGGTGTTACCTGTGCCACACTACCTGAAAGGGCAAGGCTTCTACTCCAGGTACTTCCTGGTACCAAAGAGAACAGGAGGCCTAAGACCTATCCGAGACTTGCGAAATCTGAACAAGTTTCTGGAGAGGGAAAAGTTCAAGATGCTTAGCCTTGGGATACTGCTGCCCTACTTCCAGCAGGGAGACTGGCTATGCTCCTTAGACCTAAAGGATGCTTATATTCACATCCTCATCCATCCAGACCACAGACAATATCTCAGATTTGTGGTGGGAGGAAACCACTTTCAGTACAGGGTGCTTCCTTTTGGCCTGACCTCGGCCCCCAGGGTTTTCACCAAATGCCTGGCGATGGTGGCGGCTTTTCTCAGAAAGCAGGGGATTTTTGTCTTCCCGTACCTGGACGACTGGCTAATCAGAGGCCAGTCACGCCAGGAGGCCCGACAGGCCACTCTTCACACTGTCTCTCTTCTTCAGCATCTGGGCTTGGTCATAAACTACGCAGAGTCCACTTTGCTCCCCTCTCACAACCTGGAGTTTATAAGGACCAGGTTGGACACCCGTCAGGCAAAAGCTTACTTGCCCGAGGACAGGGCCCACAGACTTATGGATTTGGTCAACCAGGTCCAACGCCATACTCAAGTTTCCGCCAGGCATTTCCTGCGTCTCCTAGGCCACATGGCATCCACTGTACATGTGACCCCGAATGCACGTTTGCACATGCGGACTGCTTAATGGTGCCTCAGAGATCAGTGGACACAAGCCACCGGCGACCTCCGAGACAGAGTAAAGGTGTTCAGACAACTTCTGAACTCATTACAGTGGTGGCTACATCCACCAAACCTTCTCAAGGGTGTACCTTTTCAGGCTCCAGCACATACAAGGGTGCTGACAACAGATGCTTCCTTAAGAGGCTGGGGTGCACGTTGCCAGGGCTCATGTACTCAAGGCCTGTGGTCTCCTCAGGAGGCCACACAGCAAATCAACCTTTTAGAGCTGCGAGCAATCCGCTTAGCTCTGCAAACTGTCATGCCCTCTCTCAACAGTCTGTCCTAGTTCAGATGGACAATCAGGTGGCAATGTTCTACGTGAACAAACAAGGGGGCACAGGGTCCAGACTCCTATGTCAGGAGGCACTGGCCCTTTGCTCTTTTGCAGTCAGGCAGAGTATGTTTCTCAAAGCAGTCTACCTACCTGGTCAAGAAAACGTCCTAGCAGACAAGCTAAGCAGGATTCTCCAGCCTCACGAATGGCAGTTGAATCCATTGGTGGTCCAGCAGATCTTCCTCCGCTGGGGACTTCCTTCCATCGATCTCTTTGCAAGTCCGCTAAACTGTCAGCTACCCAAGTTTTGCTCCAGACAGGCAACATCCCCTGAGAATAGCAGCGGATGCTTTTCTGATCTCTTGGTCTATGGGCCTCCTGTATGCGTTTCCTCCCACGTCCCTGGTGGCCCAAACTCTGTTCAGGATCCTTCGGGACAAGGCCTCGGTGATTCTGGTGGCCCCCAGATGGCTGAGGCAGCCTTGGTTTCCACTTCTTCTGTAGTTGGCAGTGGAAGCTCTGTTCCCTCTAGGGCTGCAACACGATCTCCTGTCTCAAGAGAAGGGTTCCCTTCTGCACCCCAACTTCAGGTCCCTCAATCTGATGGCCTGGCTGCTGAAAGAGTAGTGCTAGCTCCCTTACTTCTACCTAAGGAGGTTGAGGAGGTGGTATTGGCCTCTAGGAGGCAGTCCATCAGAAAGTCCTATGCCCTCAAGTGGCGTAGGTTTACGGTGTGGTGTGCTCAGCGCAATGAATACCTTTTCTCTTGCCTTGTGCCAGTAGTACTGCAGTATCTACTTCACCTTTCAGACCTAGGCCTTAAGTCTAACTCTGTTCAGGTCCATCTCAGTGCCTTGTGAGCGCACCACTCACCGGTGGAAGGACATTCGCTGTCGGTTCACCCCTTGGTGTCCAGATTTCTCAGAGGTCTGCTTCTACTCAAGCCTCCGGTTCATCCACTGGCGACTGAGTGGGATTTGAACGTGGTCTTGCAGC
Organism: Ichthyophis bannanicus; assembly: GCA_033557465.1. Taxonomy (NCBI): domain Eukaryota; kingdom Metazoa; phylum Chordata; class Amphibia; order Gymnophiona; family Ichthyophiidae; genus Ichthyophis; species Ichthyophis bannanicus. The sequence goes on from CM066036.1 coordinate 619,144,692, forward strand.
AACTTACTTGCCCACCGTTTGAGCCGATGGCTACTTGCCGTTTGCGCTTCTTCTCTTGGAAAGCACTCTTCCTGGTGGCTCTTACGTCGGCCAGACATGTGAGTGAGCTACAAGCTCTGGTTTCTGATAGACCGTACACGCGGTTCTATAGGAACAGGGTGGTCTTACGGACCCATCCCAAGTTCCTCCCAAAAGTGGTCTCCTCTTTCCACCTCAATCAGGAGGTGGTTCTTCGGACCTTCTTTCCCAGGCTGCATGCCAGCTGGGCTGAAAGAGTCTTGCATACCCTGGACTGTAAGAGGGTGTTGTCCTTTTACGTAGAACGTACGCGGGGGCATCGAAGGGCTGTTCAGCTCTTCATCTCATTTGACCCTAATAGGATGGGTTTACCTGTTTCCAAGCACACGTCCGCTTGGGTAGCAGATTGCATCGCCTGGGCGTACAAGGCAGCCGACCTCCCCTTGCAGGGTTGGGTCATGGCCAACGTGTCAGGGCGAAAGCCGCATCAGTAGCTCATCTCTGCTCTGTTCCGTTGGCAGACATCTGCCGGGCCGCAACTTGGTCTTCAAGCCAGACTTTTGCAGCCCATTACTGCCTGGAGAGAGAGTCCTGGCGAGACAGTATTTTCGGCCAGGTGGTACTCCATAATCTCTTTGAGGTTTAGGCAACTCCTACTCTCTGGCCCTTCGTGTTGGGCTGCCGTATGGGGTGCGTTCTCCGAGGAAATTCTTGTCACGGATGCTGTGGCTCTCGAGAGGGAGCCATTTTTTCAGCTTTGGGTTCACGGTAGCTTAGAGTTGGGGAGTCCCATATGTGAGGACTGACTTCCTGCTTGGTCCTGGAGAAAGCGTAGTTACTCACCTGTAACAGGTGTTCTCCAGGAGCAGCAGGAATCAGTCCTCGCGACCCTCCCTCCTCTCATGGAGTTGCAGTCATATCCTTCATTTTGATTTTTTGCTGACTTTTAGCTATGTCGTCAGACTGAGCAAGATGGCACCCTTGGGGGGGGAAGGGGACCGCGCATGCGCGCTGCATTACCAAAGGCTTTCTTTGAAAGCTGGGGAAATGCTCCGCACGAGGGCTCCATCGGTGCCGATGTCACCCATATGTGAGGACTGATTCCTGCTGCTCCTGGAGAACACTTGTTACAGGTGAGTAACTACACTGACGGACATGGATGAACAACATCAGATAATATTCAATAGGCTTGATGAGTCTCGGCAAATTCTCCATAACATAGCGGATTTTGGCACCTGGCAGACAGCACACCTCTGGACATCAAGTCTGGTCGGCAGATGGATGCCTCAGCACCCCTCAGAAGACAGTCACCAACCACCACTAATCTGTGCTTGCTTGTGATTACTGATTCTGCAACTTTGGGGTGCTCGAGCTCTGGTTCTTCCCTTTCCTGGGATGCTTTCACCTTCTCTACTTCTAGGGCTGCATACTGGTTCTTCAATTCAAGGGCTGGAGGAGTTGTGTTGATTCTGCAGGCTCTGGTGACTTGTGTCCAACTTTCTTCATTCTGTAGCCTCCTATCTTCACCTCTGTCTGAGAGCTTGGATGTTTCAAGAAGCATCTTATCAATGAACTTATCATTGTCTCGAATGCTTCTCAGACTCACCACCTCTTCTCTGAGCTCCTCCACTTTTGTTTCCTGAGAGCTTCAGCATGCAGGCTCCTTTAACTGGCATAGGGATCTCTGGACAGAGGTAGATGCTGTAACAGGGGCAACAGCTTTGGCAATACGATTTTTCCTAGCCATTGTTCATTTGGTGGAGCTTTGGTACCTGTTGAAATAAGAAAGACAGTCTACTAAAATCCCTACCTGTTCTTAGCTGTCCTTTAAAAATAAAAAATAGTTAACCTCTTTTAAGTGTGTTCGAATAGCACTGTTCTATGTCCCTGTGCGTAGCTAGTTGGGGAGTTGCCCTATAATGCAAGAATGCTCACATGGGGTGGGTGAGAGTTGGAGTGGGTAGGGAGGGATCTAACACCTGATGAGGTCAGTAGCTTCAAAGAGCTAGCTGTGAAAGGGGTAGCTGAAACAAAAAACAACAAACTATAACTGAAAGAGCTTTGCCCAACACCACAAAAAATTCCTCCTTTGCAGTATAGAAAAATAATTAACTTTTAAAAATAAAGACCAAAACCCCTTTTAGAGCTTTCCGGCGGAGAGCAACAAAAGACACAACTGAAGAATATGGCCTGCCTGGGAAGCCATATCTGTATACCATATCACAGGGCTCAGCCTAGCCATATCTAAAGTACAGCAGATTAGGGAAATCGTCCTGGGCCTTGCACTTTGAGGGAGTCCTGAACGTCAACATTTCCAGTGGTAATGAGCATTTCCTGTTTCTCGTAAGAAACAGGAAATGCTTATTACCGCCTTTAGAAACGCCGCGGTCCAGCAGTTTATAAGATAGAACTGCGGCAGCAGAAAAGTTTTCCTGTGGCTCTCTCAAGCAGTGAAGCAGCAGATACAGGAGGGAAGGAGGGGCTGGAAGGGAGCTGACACAGGGGGAGGGAAGGTGGGGGCTGGAAGGTAGCTGATGGGAAGGAGTGGGCTGGAAGGTAGCTGACGTGGGGGGGGGGAAGGAGTGGGATGGAAAGGAGCTGACACCTGGGGATGGCATTGGAAGGGGATGGACAGAGGAGAGGGTGACTGGAAGGGAAGTTGAAGGTGGGGGGGGCACTGGGACTGGAAGTGAGCTGATATCTGGGATGGTATTTGGACTAGAAGGGGCTGGACAGTGAGGAAGGAGGAGGACTGGAAGGAATGAACACCAGTGGTGGTTCTGGGAATGCAAGGGAGTTGACATTGGAAGGTACTGGGAAGGGAAGACTGGAAAGGGGGCTGATACTGGGGGAGGGTAAGGGGGCTGGACAGGAAATAGGTTTATGCTGAGGGGAACTGGAAAGGAACTGGAACTAGAAGGAAACTGATGCTGGTATATGCTGGGGCAGGTGGGGAAAATAAGCAGAAACTGGGGGAGTGAAAAAGGACAGGGGCAGATAATGTGTCTTTTGGGGGGAGGGGGAACACCACTACTGAGTGCTAACTGACTCAACGGCAGGGAGGTCCAGACAATTTGCCTCTGCCTCAGCCTAATGGATGGATGGAAAGATAGAGACACCAGATGATAGACATAGAGGGGGGGAGAGTGAGCAAAAGACTGGGGAATAATGGACCAGGGAAGAAGAGCTGGGGAATGGGAGGACTAGAGTGAAGGTTGAAAAGCCCTAGGTAGATGGCTAAAAAAGAACTGGATAGTAAGAAGTATTGAAGTCTGGGTGGACAGAGAGAGAGAAATAAATGGAAGAAAGCTGAAAGGAAAAAAATCAATATCAAAGATGGAAGGAAATGAAGAAAACAAAAGGAGAAACAAGAAATGGCAGATGGGCTATAGACCATAGAAAAAGAGACAAGAGAAGACAGAGGAAAGCAGAAGCCTCAAATCAGGACCAGCATGATCAGAAAATAAAATGGTCAAACAAAGGTGGAAAAAATAATTTTATTTTCAATTTAGTAATTGGACTTTGCATTATCTTTATATTTTACATAGTATGAGGAACTGTATTTCTTATTTATCTAGTGTTGCACTGGCTTCTTGGGGTTTCAGTTTAATTTTTGTCTACATATGTTTGTTTTTACTTTAGGTTGTAGTCACTTATTCTATATTTGGTGAGGGTCTGTGTTCTGAGTATGTGACTGAAGCGAAGTGTTCTGTTAACATGGATTTTCCGGGAACAAGCAGGAAGTCAGTACTCACATATGGCACCGACTGAGCCCTCGCAGAAGCATCCCCCAGCTTTCAAAGAAAGCCTTTGGGAGATGCCACCACACATGTGTGGTCCTCTTCCCACCCAAGGGTGCCAACTTGCTCAGTCTCCTTTTTTCCGCAGAGCCCTTCAGACGTTGTCTGGCTTGTCCCCGGAAAAAGTTAATTTTTCTCTCTGAGTTCCACACTCTCCTCCGGTATCACACCGGTACTCTTCCCGCCTACTGACCTCGGTGCCTCAGCGTCGGGCTCTGTTTATTTTTCCTTAGTTTTCATTTTCTTCTTTTCTGGTGTCTTCACGCTTTTTTTCTCCCACTGGCAGCCTGGAGAGTCTTCATCCTTGCAGGGGTACTTTTTTCCCACATGGCTAACAGTGGCTTTAAGAAATGTGATCGGTGCTCTAAAACTATGTCTTTAACCAACACACGCAACTTCTGCCTTGGGCCAGACCACAACCCGGCAGCCTGCAGTCCCTGCAAGAGGATGTCCAGCAAGGCCCTCAAGAGCAGCCAGCAGCAGCATGATACGTTTTTTCCAGAGTCCCCGATGCCTCCAAAGGCCAGGGCCTCGTCTGAGGCCCCGACATCTCAGGTGGAACCCTCCAAGCCCGTCGTGGGTCCTCAGAAAGGAGGTGTTGCTCAAGGGAACCCAGGAAGAAGAAGAAACCCTCAAAGGCAGCATCCCTGGATGGTTCCGACCGGCTGGGGTTCCCCCAGGCCCGGTTCCACAATTGGAGATGCTCGTCCAACACATTGGAGAAGGAGCGGCCTGCGAAGGTCCCCCATAAGGATCTGACCACGGACCGGCCTCTGTTCCCAGACACCATCCTTGTCAAAGAGTCCCCTTCGGTGGAGCCGGTGTTGGGCCCGGGTTCCTCGGTACCCGCGCCAAAGGTTGCGGAACCTTCTGGTTTGGAGTCCAGAATGGCGGCCCTGGAGCACAGTTTGTCTGCCTTAAAGGACCAGCAGCAGGCTCTCTTGTCCAGCACAACCGGTTTATCCACCTCGACCACCGGGCCCTCGACATCCAAGACGTCCCCAGAGGCCGAGCCAATCCTCAAGGTCCTTCGAACTCGAGTCGATCCTCGGCTGAGGTCGCACTCTAGAGTCCTGTTTGATGGGACCATGGTCATCTCCGGCGAGTTTGCTGGGCACCAGCCGCAGGGCATTGGGAGCCTCGAGGCCCACGGAGCAGCCTTCCTACAAGTCCTCGATGGATTACTCTGTGTGGGAAAAGGAGGACGAGTCCTCCAATACCTGTCACCACCGTGACGTTACTTCTGACTCTCCTGTCTCGGAGCCTCAACAGCGATCCCCGCCTGAGGACATGGGCTTCCTGGACTTTGTCAAGGACATGTCTAAGGCCCTAGCATTCCCGACCGAGTAGGCGGAGGACCCTTGGGCGGATGAGTTGGAAATCCTCCAGTACGAGGTCCCTCCGCAGGAATTGCTCACGGTACCCATCCCCCCATCCTGGAATGGCTCATGCTCCGAATGTTGGAGACACTGGCTTTAGTGCTGGTGGTGAGCAAAAGATTTAACTCTATGTATCGAGTCTGCCGGAGCCCGGGCTTCCAGAAGTCACAGCTGCCGCATAACTCCATGGTGGTAGAGTCGGCCATGCGTTGGCTGAAAAGCCAGAAGACGCACTCCTCGGTGCCCCCTGGCAGGGAGACCTGCACTTTGGATGTCCTCAGCAGAAAGTGCTACCAGGGCTCAATGCTCATTTGCCACATCCAGGCCTACCAGCTGTACATGGGCATGTACCTGAGAGACCTGGCGAAGGAATTCTCCGGGTTCTCGGCTAGTCTCTCCGAGGAACCTTTGCAGCGGTTCAAGAACTTGGTCAAAGCAGTCCGTGAATGCTCCAAATTCATGTCTCAGGCGGCCTATGACTGGTTCAAGTCAGCTGCTTGAGTAATGGCGGCTGGCATCGGTGCAGGCTGCAAAACGTAGCTACAGTTGTCCAACCTCGAGCAGTGCATTCAGGACAAATTGGTTGATGTGCCCTACCAAGGAGAGAACCTCTTTGGCAAACCCATGACTGACAAGGCTGCCGAGCTGGAGACATGACGAGGACCAGGCTCTCTAAAAAGATCGCTGCCCCTCCCCGATAGAAAAAGCCCTTCTACCCGAGGAAGGGAGCTGCTTACAGAAACTACCCACATTATCAGGCCTCCCCAGCTCCCCAACAGGGTCAGCCAGCAAAGGGACATGGACATGGCCCACATAAGCAAAGACTCCAAAGCACCAGGCACCGGATCCGGCCCAGCCAGGAGGGAGCTTTTGACTCCTCGAGCATAGCCTCTCTACTCCAAGGAGGTCAGCAGCCTACAGGGGGACGTCTGGCCCTCTACCCTTAGTGCCCAGGAATCAGTGGTGATGGTTACCTCCTCCATCTGATTCAGACCCCTCCCTCTTATTTTCTGGGAGAGCCCCGTAGGTCTCCTCTCCACTGGGACCACCTTCTGAAAGAGTTGGCAGGTTTTCTCAAGGACAAAGAGGTGGAACTGGTGCCCCACTACCTCAAGGGCAAGGGGTTCTACTCCAGAAACGTCCTCGTGCCAAATTGGACAGAGGGCCTAAGGCCCATCCTCGAGCTGTGCAGCCTCAACAAATTCCCGGTGAGGGAGAAGTTTAAGATGCTATCCCTCGGCATCTTCCTGCCATACCTCCAGCAGGGAGTCTGGCTATGCTCCTTAGACCTGAAGGATGCTTATACCCACATCCTCATCCATCCCAACCACTGGCAGTACCTGCGGTTCATGTGAGGGTCAGGGATTTTCAATACAAGGTGCTTCCCTTCGGCCTAGCCTCTGCCCCAAGAGTCTTCACAAAATGCCTGGCAGTCATAGAAACATAGAAAAATGATGACAGAAAAAGACCACATGACAGAAAAAGACCACATGGCCTATCTAGTCTGTCCTTCCATATGAACAACTATAACAGTCCCCTTTTTTCCTTTAGAGATCCTCTGTGTTTGTCCCATGTTTTTTTGAATTCAGATACTGTCCTCATCTCTACCACCTCCACTGGGAGACTATTCCATGGATCCACCACTCTTTCCATAAAGAAATATTTTTGCATATAACTCCTGAATCTACCCCCCTTCACCCTCATCCCATGTCCCCTTGTAGCAGTACTTGCTTTCAATCAAAAGAGGCTCTCCCCCTGTGCATTTATGCCACGGCGGTATTTAAACGTCTCAATCATATCACCTCTATTCCGCCTTTCCCCTAATAATATATATTAAGATCCTTAAGTCTGTCCACATATGCTTTCTAATGAAGACCACTAACCATTTTAGTAGCCACCCTCTGTACTGACTCCATCCTGTTTATATCTTTTTGAAGGTGCGGTCTCCAGAATTGCATAGTATACTTGAAATGAGTTTGGTCCAAAGACTTATACAGAGGCACTATCACCTCCTTTTTTCTGCTAGCCATTCCTCTCCGTATGCACCCAAGCATACTTCTAAACATCTTCTCGGAGCCTATTGTAGCAAGGACCAATCATCTTGGAGGTCCTGGTTCCCTTCTCGCTTACGGCTTGGCTCTTGAAAGGAGATGGCTAACGCGCAAGGGCTACTCTCTGCTGGTGGTCTCTATTCTGTTCGTAGCCTAGAGGAGGTCTAGCAAGCTGGCATATGTGCAGATCTGATGCCTCTTTGAGCAATGGTGTGGTGTTCAGCAGTTAACTCCTGAGGTGGCCAAGGTGCCCTCCCTGTTGGCCTTTCTACAGGATGACCTGGAGAAGGGCCTTTCCCTTAGCTGCCTGAAAGTTTAGTTGGCAACTTTGTTATGTTTCTGAAGTCTTGTGGCTGGTAAGTCTCTAGTCTTGCACTCTGACGTTTTGTGTTTTCTCCAGGGGGTTCGGCATCTGCATCCTCCCCTCTGGTCTGTGATCTCTTCCTGGGATCTTGGTCTGGTGCTCAGGGCCCTGATGGCGACGCCCTTCAAGCCGTTGAAACACTCTACTTTGAAGGATTAGATGCTCAAGATGATATAGCGGAAGGGCTGTCTGGTAAGGTTTTCCTCTTTGCGGATGATACCAAAATATGCAATAGAGTAGACACCCAGGAAGGTGTAGATAACATGAGGAGGAATCTAGCTAAGCTTGAAGAATGGTCTAGAATTTGGCAGCTGGGATTTAATGTTAAAAAAATGTAAGGTCATGCATTTGGGCTGCAGCAATCCAAGGGAGCGATATAGTATAGGGGGTGAAGTACTTTTGTCCACTAAAGAGCGGGACCTAGGCGTGGTTGTGTCTGATGATCTTAAAGTAGCTAAACAGTTAGAAAAGGCGACGGCAAAAGCTAGAAGAATGCTTGGGTGCATATGGAGAGGAATGGCTAGCAGAAAAAAGGAGGTGATAGTGCCTCTGTATAAGTCTTTGGTGCGACCTCATTTGGAGTATAGTGTGCAATTCTGGAGACCGCACCTTCAAAAGGATGTGAACAGGATGGAGTCGGTGCAGAGGGTGGCTACTAAAATGATTAGTGGTCTTCATTATAAAGCATATGAGGATAGACTGAAGGATCTTAATATGTACACCTTAGAGGAAAGGCGGGATAGAGGTGATATGATTTTGATGTTTAAATACTTCCGTGGCATAAATGTTCAGGGAGAGAGCCTCTTTCAATTGAAAGCAAGTTCTGCTATGAGGGGACATGGGATGAGGGTGAAGGGAGATAGATTCAGGAGTGATATGCAGACATATTTCTTTACGGAAAGAGTAGTGGATCCGCATAATATGTCTCCCAGTGGACATGGTAGAGATGAGGACAGTAACTGAATTCAAAAAAGCATGGGACAAACACAGAGAATCTCTAAAGGTAAAAAGTGGACTGTTGTAGTTGTTGATATGGAAGGACAGACTAGATAGGCCATGTGGTCTTTTTCTGTCATGATATTTCTATGTTTCTATGATCTTCTTGGTCACGATTTGTTCTGCAAGATGGATTTCTGAGCTGCAGGCTCTGTCTTCTTTATCTGTCCTTTTCAAAGGAGGCCATTTCCATTCAGCCTATCCCTTTCTTTTTGCCTAAGGTGCTTTCTCCCTTTCATGTGAACCAGGTGTTCTCCAGGACCAAGCAGGAATCAGTCCTCACTTATGGGTGACGTCGGCGCCGACGGAGCCCTCGCGGAGCAATTTTCCCCAGCTTTCAAAGAAAGCCTTTGGGAATTGCAGCGCGCATGCGCGGTCCCCTTCCCGCCCAAGGGTGCCATCTTAGCCAGTCTTCTTTTTTCCGCGGAGCCCTACAGACGTACCCGTCGTGTCCCCGCGAAAAAGTTGATTTTTCTTCATAATTACTCTTTTTTCCTTCGGTTCGACGCCGGTCTTTTTCCCGCCCGGACTCGCGACGCCGGTCACGAGTCCTCTTCTTCTTTTTCGGTTTTTCTGACTTAGTCAGTTTTCGTTTCGGTTTTTCCCTGGCAGCCCGGTCCGTTGACCTCGCCGGGGCCCTTTTTCCCCCGATGGCTGCCAGTGGTTTCAAGCGGTGTGGTCAGTGTGACCGAAATATGTCACTAACTGACACACACGACAATTGCCTCCGCTGCCTGGGCCCGGATCATGAAGAAATGATCTGTGGGCCTTGTGGCAAACTTTCCTCCAAAGCGTTGAGAAGTCGGCGGCATCAGCGGGATAGAATCTTCGCTGACCCCAGCCGTACCCGGACCTCGTCGGAGGCCTCCGCGTCCAGGGGTTCCAGCTCGGACCGTCGCCGGAGTTCCTCCGACAGGGGTTCTCCCTCCAGGGACCATCGACGGAAGGTGAAACCCGCGAGGGCGGCGTCGGTGGACGCTCCTGGCTCCGCGAGGGCCAGGTCGCATAGCCCCGATAGCCGCCCCGGGTCCTTGGAGAAGGAGCACCTCACGAAGCGACCTCGCCTGGAGTCGGAGCTGCCTGCTCGGGTAAGTCCTGTGGTCCTTCTGGACTCGCCTCTGCGACAGCCGACGTCGGGCCCGACGCCGTCGGGGCCCGAGTCGGGGGCTGCTGGGTCACCTGAGCTCGGACTCAGGTTGACGGCCTTGGAGAGCAGACTGTCTGCCTTCATGGACCAGCAGCGGGCACTGCTCGCTGGCGCCGCTGCCCCGACCGCCGGGACGTCGACGTCGAAGTCGACCCCGGAGACCGAGCCGATCCTCGAGTAGATGCGAACTCGAGTCGATCCTCGGTCGAGGTCACCCTCGGCCTCCCGTTCGGGACCGAGGTCGCCGACGCCGACTCCCTCGGCGTCGGGGCGGCAGGCGCCGCGCCCTGCCCGGGCCGACCCCACCGAGTCCTCGTCGGAGTCGGTCTGGGAGTCTGAAGAGGAAGAGTCGCCTGATTCTTTTCGGACTCGGTGTGTCCCCTCGGACTCACCTGAGTCCGAACCTCGGAAGCAGTCCCCCCCGGAGGATGCCCGGTTCTCGGACTTCGTCAGGGATATGGCCAAGGCTTTGGCCTTCCCTGCGGACCCTGAGGAGGAGCCTCGAGCCGAAGAGCTCGACGCCCTCCAGTATGACTCTCCCGCCAGGGAACACTTTACTGTACCGGTTCCTCCCATGCTGGAACGACTACTCTTCCACATGTGGGAGAGTCCGGCCACCTCGACGGTCCTGAGCAAGCGGGTCGATTCTATCTATCGAGTCCGCAAGAGCCCTGGCTTCCAAAAAGCACAGCTGCCACACCATTCCATGGTAGTGGAATCGGCCATGCATCGTCTTAAGAGCCAGAAGATGCACTCCTTGGTGCCTCCTGGCAGGGAGGCCCGTAACCTGGATGGCCTTGGTAAGAAGTGTTTCCAGGGCTCTATGCTCGCATGTCGTGTCCAGACCTACCAGCTATACATGGGCATGTATCTCCGAGACCTGGCTAAAGAGCTAGCCGGCTTCTCCGCTGGTTTGTCCGAGGAACCCTTGCGGAGGTTCCTGGCCTTGTCCACTGGCATTCGGGAATGCTCAAAATTCATGTCCCGAGCAGCCTATGATGGCTTTGAAGCATCGGCTCGAGTGGCCGCAGCCGGCATCGGTGCCCGCCGACAGGCTTGGCTTCAGTCGTCTGACCTTGAGCCCTGGGTGCAGGACAAGTTGGTCGATGTCCCTTGCCGAGGCGAAAACCTCTTTGGCAAGCCCATGGCTGATAAGGCTGCACAAATTGAGACGGAGACTCTCACCAGGACTAGGCTTTCTAGGAAGACCTCCGCCCCTTCCCAGAAAAAGAAGGGCTCGGGAAAGAAGTCCTTTTACCCGAGGAAGGCGGCTCCTACAAACAGTACCCCCACTATCAGGCCCCTGCAGCTCCCCAACAGGGCCAGCAGGCCAAGGGACGGGGTAACGGGTCCCGTAGGCAGCAAGCCCCCAAGCCTGCACCACCAGCCCCTGCTCCGCAGGGTGGGGGTTTTTGACTCCTTAAGCATAGCCTCTCCCCCCTCGCTGGTTCCTCCCAGCACCGGAGGCCGGCTGGTTCACTTCGCCCACAGGTGGTCCAGCATCACCTCAGATGCCTGGGTGCTTCAAGTCGTGCGAGAAGGCTATCTTCTCCACTTCCACCAGGTCCCTCCCTCCTATTTTCCGGGAGAACCTCCACGACCCCCTCTGCACAGGGAATTACTCCTTCAGGAGTTAGCAGGTCTTCTACAGGAACAGGCGGTGGAACCGGTGCCCCACCACCTGAAAGGTCAAGGCTTTTATTCCAGGTATTTTCTAATACCAAAAAGAACAGGAGGCCTCAGACCCATCCTGGACTTGCGCAACCTCAACAAGTTCCTCGTGCGGGAGAAGTTCAAGATGCTTACCCTTGGAATCCTTCTGCCCTACCTCCAGCAGGGAGATTGGCTATGCTCCTTGGATCTAAAGGATGCCTACACGCACATCCTCATCCACCCAAGCCACCGCCAATACCTAAGGTTTGTGGTGGCAGGAAATCATTACCAGTACAGAGTACTGCCCTTTGGCCTGTCCTCCGCACCGCGAGTCTTCACAAAATGTCTCGCGGTGGTGGTGGCCCATCTCAGGCTTCACGGCCTCTATGTCTTTCCGTACCTCGACGACTGGCTCATCAGAGCAGCGTCCGCTCTGGAGGTCACCAACGCCACGCGCCGCACGGTGACTCTTCTGCAGTACTTGGGCTTTGTTATAAACTTCGCAAAGTCCACTTTGCTCCCCTCACAGGATCTCGAGTTCATCGGCGCAAGGCTGCACACTCCTCAGGCACGAGCGTACCTACCGCTCGACAGGGCTCAACGGCTCATGGACCTAGCCGACAGTTTTCGCAGCCAGCCCCTGGTCTCCGCCAGGCGCTTCCTGAGACTACTCGGCCATATGGCTTCCACCGTCCATGTGACCCCCAATGCCCGCCTGAATATGCGGCCTGCTCAATGGTGTCTCCGCCAGCAGTGGCGACAAGCCACAGGCGGCCTAGCAGACCTAGTGCGCGTCTCCGAGCCGCTGATCTCGTCTCTCCGGTGGTGGCTTCAGCGGCCGAACCTGATACTCGGAATGCCTTTCCAGTCACCTCAGCCGGCCCGGGTGCTGACAACAGATGCATCCCTCCTGGGCTGGGGAGCGCATTGCCAAGGGGCACGTACTCAGGGCCTCTGGACCACGTGGGAGTCTGCTCAGCAGATCAACTTCCTGGAGCTCAGAGCGATCCGCCTGGCTCTCAAGGCCTTCTCCCAGCTGACCTCTCACCAGTCCGTCCTTGTCCAGACGGACAATCAAGTTGCCATGTTCTACGTGAACAAGCAGGGGGGCACGGGCTCCTTCCTCCTCTGCCGGGAGGCACAGAAGCTCTGCTCTTGGGCCGTCAGTCACGGCGTTCTCCTCAAGGCAGTTTATCTCCCAGGCCAAGAGAATTGCCTGGCGGACAAACTCAGCAGGATCCTCCAGCCGCACGAGTGGCGTCTGGATCCCTTGGTAGTTCAGAAGCTCTTTCTAAAGTGGGGCCTCCCCACGGTGGATCTCTTTGCCAGTCCTCACAACCGGCAACTTCCTCGCTTCTGCTCTCGTCAGCCACACCCCTTCGGGTTGCGGCGGACGCTTTTCTACTCTCATGGTCGGGGAGCCTTCTGTACGCTTTCCCTCCCATCCCGCTAGTCTCTCGGACTCTTTTCAAGGTTCTCCGAGACAAAGCCTTCATGATCCTGGTGGCCCCTCGCTGGCCCAGACAGCCGTGGTTTCCGCTCCTGCTGCAATTAGCGGTGGAGGATCCATTCCTCTGGGGTTACAACCGGATCTCCTCACTCAGGATCAGGGGTCTCTGCTACACCCCAACCTCAGGTCTCTCAACCTAATGGCCTGGCTGCTGAGAGGGTAGTCCTTGCTCCCCTTCTCCTGCCGGCAGAGGTGGAGGAGGTCGTCCTAGCTTCGCGACGACCTTCTACCCGCAAATGCTACGCCCTTAAATGGCGTCGTTTTTCCGTTTGGTGTACCCGACAGTCTCAGGATCCCTTCTCCTGCCCGGTGTCGGTGGTCTTGCAGTACTTGCTTTACCTCTCTAATCTGGGACTTAAGTCCAACTCCGTCAAAGTTCACCTCAGTGCTCTTTCAGCACATCATGTGCCGGTGGACGGCAGACCTCTCTCCAACGACCCTCTCGTAGCGAGGTTTCTCCGAGGTCTCCTTCTACTTAAACCACCTCTGCGCCCGCCAGCGCCTGACTGGGACCTGAATGTGGTTTTACAGCGGATCACCTGTCCGCCTTTTGAACCTATGGCTACCTGTTCTCTCCGTTTTCTTTCTTGGAAAACACTGTTCTTGATAGCCCTCACTTCCGCTAGACGCGTAAGTGAATTGCAGGCCCTCGTGTCTGATCCCCCTTACACTCGGTTCTACAAAAATAGGGTAGTCCTACGGACTCACCCAAAATTTCTTCCAAAAGTGGTCTCCCCCTTTCACATCAATCAGGAGGTGGTACTTCCAACCTTCTTTCCCAGACCACACTCCAGCCGAGCTGAAACGGTCCTCCATACCCTGGACTGTAGAAGGGCTTTGAACTTCTACCTTGACCGTACGCGGGAGCACCGTAAAGCTGCTCAGCTTTTTGTGTCTTTTGACCCCAATAAATTGGGGCTCCCGGTCTCCAAGCGTACTCTGTCCATCTGGGTTGCGGACTGTATCTCTTGGGCTTATGGGGCAGCCGGACTCTCCTTGGAAGGTCGAGTCACGGCTCATTGCGTTCGGGCAAAGGCTACGTCAGTGGCTTACCTCCGCTCTGTTCCGCTGGCAGACATCTGCCGGGCCGCTACTTGGTCTTCGAGCCAGACTTTTGCGGTCCATTACTGTCTCGAGAGGGAGTCCCGCAGGGACAGTGCTTTCGGACAGGCAGTCCTCCGTAATCTCTTCGAGGTCTGAGCAACTCCTACCCTCCATCCCGGATGTGGGCTACCGGTGGGTAATAATTCAGCGAAGATTCTTTCCTTCTGTGCTGCTGAGCTAGAGGGAGCTCATTTTTGTGCTTAGGGTCTCCGGTAGCCTTGAGCTTGGGAGTCCCATAAGTGAGGACTGACTTCCTGCTTGGTCTTGGAGAAAGCGTAGTTACTCACCTGTAACAGGTGTTCTCCAGGAGCAGCAGGAATCAGTCCTCACAACCTTCCCTCCTCCCCGTGGAGTTGCAATCATCTGCTTTAGTTTTTTTGCAAATTTTTATGCTGTCTTTTTTAGCTATGTCATCTGACTGGCTAAGATGGCACCCTTGGGCGGGAAGGGGACCGCGCATGCGCGCTGCAATTCCCAAAGGCTTTCTTTGAATGCTGGGGAAAATTGCTCCGCGAGGGCTCCGTCGGCGCCGACGTCACCCATAAGTGAGGACTGATTCCTGCTGCTCCTGGAGAACACCTGTTACAGGTGAGTAACTACGCTTTTCCGCATATTACTCCTGAGTCTATCCCATTTCACCCTCATCCTATGTCCCTTCGTAATGGAGCTTGCTTTCAATTGAAAGAGGCTCTCCTCTTGTGCGTTTATGCCACTGAGGTATTTAAACATCTCTATCATATCTTCTGTATCCCGCCTTTCCTCTAGCATATACATATTAAGATCTTTAAGTCTGTCCTCATATGCTTTAATAAAGACCACTAACCATTTTAGTAGCCACCCTCTGCACCAACTCCATCCTGTTTATATCCTTTTAAAGGTGTGGTCTCCAGAACTGCACACAGTACTTCAAATAAGGTCACACCAGGGAACCTATAGAGAGGCACTATCGCCTCCTTTTTTTTCTGCTGGCCATTCCTCTCCCTATGTCCCCAAGCATCCTTCTGGCTTTCGCTGTCACCTTTTCTACCTGTTCAGCCACTGTAATATCATCAGAAACAATCATGCCCAGGTCCTGTTTTTTCAAGGACAGAAGTACTTCGCCCCCTACATTGTACCACTCCCTTGGATTTTTGCAGCCTAAGTGCATGACCCTGCATTTTCTATCATTAAATCTCGGCTGCCAAATTCTTGACCATTCCTCAAGCTTAGCTAGATCCCTCCTTATGATGTCTACTCTGTTGCGGATTTTGGTATCATTCGCAAATAGGCAAACCTTATCTGACAGTCCTTTGCGGAACAGTGTCGAAGGCTTTACTGAAATTTAAGAACACTACATCTAAGGCTCTCCCTTGGTCCAACTCCCTGGTCACCCAGTCAAAGAAATCAATCAGATTTGTCTGATAAGACCTGCCTCTGATAAATCCATGCTTCCTCTGATCCTGCAAGCCATTGGACTCCAGAAACCTCACTATTCTCTCTTTTTTAATTGCTTTTCCAATAATATGCTCATCACAGAGGTTAGACTAAACAGGCTTGTAGTTTTCAACCTCATCCTTTCTTCTACTTTTGTGTAAAGGGACCACATGTGCCTTTCTCCAGTTCTCTGGGACCACTCCTGACACCAAAGAAGCACTGAAAAAGTCAGTCAGTGGAGCCGCTAGAACATCCTCGAGTTTCTTCAGTATTCTTGGATGAATCACATCTGGTCCCACCACTTTGTCTACTTTTAGTTTAGCTAGTTCCTCACAAACAGTGTCTTCTGAAAATCGTTTGATCCCTGTCATTTCTGTTCCTTTTTGTTTGTGTTTTCTGAGCTTCTGCTCCTCTCCCTTCATCTGTGAACACAGAACACAAATATTTGTTAAGCAATTCTGCTTTATCCTCATCAGTTGTACATATACGTACACCCCAGAACCTGGGGCACATTCTACTCACATTCTACTCACCCTCAACAGAACAGATATCCCACATCATCTCTACAATCAACACAAGCACTGCTCCTACAGACCCATGCCCAGTGTCATGGGTCAAAGCCACCAAATCAAGCTTCATCCCCACCATACATAAAATAGTACACAACTCACTCACTCAAGGACTCATGCCAAAGCAGCTAAAACTTGCCTCAGTAAGACCAATCGCAAAGAAAACAACACTCGACAAAAAAGATCCAGCAGCATACCGACCAATCTCCAGCATACCCTTCCTCGCAAAAATCATCGAAAAGACGGTTCAACTTCAACTTCAGGAACACATCGACAAACACGAAACACTTGACGACAACCAACACGGATTTCGCCCCAACCATGGAGTCGAAACACTACTGATATACCTCTTCGACAGCATCCTGAGAATAATTGACAACACCAGGAATGGAATCATAATGATCTTCATCGACATCTCCTCTGCTTTCGACACAGTGGACCACAACACACTCCTGGAAAGACTAAAGATCACCGGTATAAACAGCATCACACTGAAATGGTTCCACTCGTACCTAACGGAAAGACAACTGCAGGTCAAGGTGGGACAAAACACCTCCCGACCCATAAATGTCCGACAAGGAGTACCTCAAGGATCCGCACTCTCAGCACTCCTATTTAACATATACATCCAACCAATATGCAACATCATGAAAGAGAACAACATCCAATACACAATATATGCAGACGACATCATGATATACACCCCGATATCAATCGACAACCCGGACTTCTCTAAGATAACAGACTGCCTCACCCAGATGACGAGTTGGTGTCAAAACAACAACCTCGCAATAAACTACAACAAGACCGAAGCTTTAATCATCACCCGGAACCAAAGCTTCATACACCCACCAAATATAAAGATACAAAACACCACAATACCAATAAGGTCAGAGGTGAGATACCTCGGAGTTACTCTGGACAATCAACTCAATCTCAAGCCACACATAGACAAAACAATCCAGAAGGCCTACTACAAGATGCGAATCATCAGGAGACTGAAACCACTCCTCGCCCCAGATCACTTCCGAACCGTTTGTCAAGCCCTGATAACACCACTACTGGACTTCTGCAATCCAATATACCTCGGACTACCGAAACAAGCCCTCAAACCACTCCAACTGGCACAAAACACCGCAGCACGAATCATATCCGGAACCGCAAGACAGGAGCACATCACACCCACCTTAAAGGACTTACACTGGCTCCCAATCGGTGCACGCATCAGATACAAAACCATCATAAACCTATTTAAGATAAAACAGCACACATCAGCCAACAGCCTGCACACCCTCATACAACCAGACACCAGCACTCGTCCTAGAAGGAAACAAACACACAACCGAGTCAGCACCCCAAGTGAATACAAAAACACACGCAAAGACACAACGGACAGAGCACTCTCCATGGCTGCTCCAACAATATGGAACAAACTACCAGACGATTTGAGGGCAACCACAGACCTCAAGGACTTTAGAAAACAGTTGAAAACCATGCTGTTCATAGAACACTATGGACACATCACATAACCCCAGAGAATGTATAACAGCACATAACCCCGCCTAAACAATGTATGTATAGAAAATGTATTTAGAACCACTGTATATAGCCCACGTTGTACATAGCTCATACCAATCTAGCACACAATACAACACTCACCCAACTAAATTTCACCCTCACTGCATGTATAACACACTCACCTTACCCGATTGTTTGCTGTGATACCACCTTGATTATTAAGATAAGGCGGTTTAGAAATACTGTTAAATAAATAAATAAAAATATACCTCCCCTTCCCCCTTGAGTCTGACAAATACGACTTTTGTCCTTCCTCCTCTCACTAACCTGTCTTAAAAATGTCTTATCCCTCCATTTTGTTGCATTGGCTATTCTTTCTTTTTTTTGTATCTTTGCTTCCCTGATTACCTTGCCAGCTTCTCTAAGTCTTTACAAATATAAATGCCGGTCTTCCTCTCTCTGTGATCTCTTGTATTTTATGAAGGCCTCCCTCTTTTTCTTCAACTTTTCAGCAGTTACTTTTGAGAACCATAGTGACATCCTTTTCTTTTTACATTTATTTACCTTTCTAACAAAAAAATTGTTGCCCTTAACATACCGTTTTCAGTTTTGCCCATTGCTTTTCTACATCCCCCAGCTGTTCCCATCCTGCTAACGACTCCTTGAGGTATTGTCCCATTTTGGCAAAGTTAATTTTCCTAAAGTCCAATTCCCTACTTTAGAATGGATTTTATCAGCCTGTGATTGGGGTGTATAAAAGGCTCCCCGTCCCCCGCAGTGAAATCTCCTAGCCAAGCCCAGCATAAGTTGAGGGATTGCCCTGGAATAGATTTAAAACCCTGTCCCTTTAAAGGAAAAGCCTAGAGAATGCCTCAGGAGGGAGTGTCCTGGCCTCAGGGTTTATCTGAGAAGCAGGAGACCTGGAGAGGGAGCGAGGAATCTGGCTGCCTGGAGCTTACTTGAAAATGATGTACCTGTAAAAAAGAGTCTGCTGAAAAGGCTAGGAGCTCACTGGAGTCAGACCGAGGTACAGCCCTTGTACAAAGGAAGAAGTTGAGCTGCCTGGGAACACTGTTTGCTTTCTTGTTACTGTTTGGGGCTTGGCTGGGAGCAGGGGCGGCCCAAGGGGGTGCGAGGCCATGTGTGGAGATTAATTGTGGGGCCTCATTTGCATAGGGAGCTTCATTTGCATAAATATTTGCATAATGTTAACATGCATTTTTTGTGAACATGCCTCTTAATGAGTGTCTGGATAAAGAAAGACTAACAGATTTCTACGTTACTATATTCCAGTGCCAACCACCAGGCCCATTAGGAAGTACTATAAACAGTGACCATTTAGAACTCATAGCAAATCCACCATATCCTAACAGCACTGCCAGGATTCACGAAGCACCAAACCCTACCTATCAAAAGGCAACACTGCAAATATCAAACCAATACATCTCAGAGAATACCAATGCATCTCCTACTGGAGAAAGAGAACAAGTGGCACGGTCAAATAGAAACTACATGAACAGACTACCTCAACTTGGTTAAAATGCATAACACAGTCAGTCACCAAAGAACAAGGGATCACAATTTAGAAATAGGAAGACAATATTTAAACTGGGACCCCCAAAAGCCAAACAACAACACTGGAGAAATAAAGCTATAAATTAATTTCCTTTTGTACTAAACAAAACACAAGAGACATTAGCGATGCACATTTCCCAGAGCTGATATATTCCAGTTAATAAATTCAAAATAAAGTATTTTTCTACCTTTGTGCATTTTCTTTTTCAGTTGCAATTGCTCTAGTTACTTTCTTCTGGTTTCTTCGTGTCTTCTGCGAGCTATCCATTTGTCCTTTCTTCTCTTTTAGATTTTTTTCCATTTTCTTTCTCTATATCTGCTTTAACATACTGATCTTTCCCTTTTTGCTCTTTCCCCATTTCTTTCCTTATTCCTTTATCATCCACTCAAATTTCACCCTTCCATTCTCAATCCCCACTTACTCTCCCAATACCCGGCCCATAGTAGACTTTTCTTCCCTCCCACACAAAATATCTTTTCCCCTCTCCATTCTCATTCCCCATACCTTTCTAGTCCTCCCCCAAAATCAGCTCCCTTATAGTTCTAGACCCTCCCAAACTCTGCCCCCTTCTAGTCCCATTCTCTCAAGCCTCCACATCAACCCATTTCCAATCCTAGCCCCCCCATATGCTCTTTTCCAGTTCCATCCCAGCCCCCCATCAGCCCATTTCCAGCCCTATTCCAACTCCCATCAGCCCGCTTCCAGCCCCCATCAGCCCATTTCCAGTCCTATTCCAGCCCATCACCCATTTGCAGTCCACATTTCCCCCCCCCATCAGCCCATTTCTAGTCCTATTCCAGCTCATCAGCCCATTTCCAGTCCTAGCCCCCATATGCTCTTTTCCAGTTCCATTCCAGTCCCCCATCAGTCCATTTCCACTCCAAGCTCCCCCATCAGCCAATTTCCAATCCTATCCCCATCATCAGCCCACTTCCAGTCCTATTCCAGCCCCCATCAGCCCATTTCCAGTTCTAATCCAGCTCTTCATCAGCCCATTTCCAATTTTAGCCCTGCCATCACAGCCCATTTCCAGGCCTAGCCCCCCCCCCACCATCACAGCCCATTTCCAGTCCAAGGTCCCCCCCCAGCATCACAGCCCATTTCCAGTCCTAGCCCCCCCCCATCACAGCCCATTTCCAGTCCTATTCCAGCCCATCACCCATTTGCAGTCCACATTCCCCCCCATCAGCCCATTTCTAGTCCTATTCCAACTCATCAGCCCATTTCCAGTCCTAGCCCCCATATGCTCTTATCCAGTTCCATTCCAGTCCCCCATCAGCCCATTTCCACTCCAAGCTCCCCCATCAGCCCATTTCCAATCCTAGCCCCATCATCAGCCCACTTCCAGTCCTATTCCAGCCCCCATCAGCCCATTTCCAGTTCTAATCCAGCTCTTCATCAGCCCATTTCCAATTTTAGCCCTGCCATCACAGCCCATTTCCAGGCCTAGCCCCCCCCCCCACCATCACAGCCCATTTCCAGTCCAAGGTCCCCCCCCAGCATCACAGCCCATTTCCAGTCCTAGCCCCCCCCCATCACAGCCCATTTCCAGTCCTATTCCAGCCCATCACCCATTTGCAGTCCACATTCCCCCCCATCAGCCCATTTCCAGTTCTAATCCAGCTCTTCATCAGCCCATTTCCAATTTTAGCCCTCCCATCACAGCCCATTTTCCGTACTTGCCCCCCCCCCATCATAGCCCATTTGCAGTCCTTGCCCCCCCCCCACCATCACAGCCCATTTCCAGTCCAATCACCCCTCCACCATTACAACCACTTTCTAGTCCTAGCCCCACCATCACAGCCCATTTGCAGTCCTAGCCCCCCATCACCGCCCATTTGCAGTCCTAGCCCCCCCACCATCACAGCCCAGTTCCAGTCCGTTTCCCCCCACCATCACAGCCCAGTTCCAGTCCGTTTCCCCCCACCATCACAGCCCATTTCGTCTGTTCCCCCCCCCCATCACAGCCCATTTCGTCCGTTCCCCCCCCCCCACCCATCACAGCCCATTTGCAGTCCATTTCCCCCCTCTCCTCCAAAGAGCCCCGTGGCCATCTAAGGGGCTGCAGAGGGAGCCGGGGCAACCCGTGCGAGGCCCCGGCTCCCTCTGCACAGCTGCCAGCGTGAAGAGCCTTTTCCTTCACGTGGGCGGCTGTTTCAGTGAAGTCGTAAATGCTTTAACCTTTCCCGGCATTCGGGGCTTCGCTGAAACAACCGCCTGCGTGAAGGAAAAGGCTCTTCATGCTGGCGGCTGTGCAGAGGGAGCCGGGGCCTCGTGCGGGCTTCCCCGGCTCCCTCTGCAGCCGTCCATTCTGTGGGAATGGAGTTCACGCGGGGCTCTGTGCGAACAACATTCTCACTCAATGAATGGGCCGGCCCTGGCTAGGAGCTATGCCCAGACACTGAAGCCCTGTGAAGCCAACAGGCTGGGATTCTGAACTTTGACTGAAATTTAATTTGAGGGCTGGGAAGGTCCTGGAGAAACCTGCCTTGTGAAGCCAACAAGCTGAGGAATTGAACTGTTGGATAGCTGAAAGCATAATAAAAGTAGTTTTGTTTTCCCTACCTGTGGTTGCGTAGTGTTTTTAAAGATTTCTTGCTGCCACAGGCCACACTATAACACACAGCCCTAGTCCTAATACTGAATCACACCATCTGGTGATCACTGGATGCAAGATAATCTCCCACTGTAACATCAGAAACACTTTCCCCATTGGTAAGCACCAAGTCCAGTATAGCCCCTTCATGTGTGGGTTCTGTTACCAGCTGCCAGCATAGTTCTCTCTGTAGAGAATCTAGGATCTCCTTACTTCTAGATGACACTGCAGCAAGCAGGGATGTGCCAATCCACATCTAGCATATTGAAGTCACCTATCCGTAGCACTTCTCCTTTCATGATACCACTGCTTATGTCTTCTAATAAATCTCCGTCCACTTCTTCTCCCTGTAAGGGGATCTGTATATCCCTTCAATGCAAAAGGATTTCCCTTTCCCTCTTTCCAGTTTAACGCACAATGCCTCCTTTCTCCCTTTTAAGCCCTGTAATGCTATAATTTTAATATTATTTTGTACATATAGTGCCACTCCTCCTCTTCTTCCTACCCTGTCCTTTTTGAATAAAGTATAGCCTGGTAAAATTACATACCAGTCATGATTGTGAACCATGTCTCTGTTTCTGCCACTAAATCCAAGTCAGCTTCATACATTAAAGCCTCAACATCTGGGATCTTATTTCCCATGCTCCTGGGCTTTTCATTGTTTTTTTTGTCTCCACCAATCTGCTAGTAGGGGAACACAACCCACTTGTCTGGATTGGTCTATCCCGACTTAAGGAAAGGACATTAACTGGTAAGTAAAATATCACTATACCAAACAGCAGTTTCTTTCGTCTTTTCTAGTCTGTTTTCTTTATACACTAACAGAAAAAACAATGTGGTTGAAAAGAGTGGTTTTATCTGAGAACTGCTAGCAATCCTAACAGGAAATCATATTCAAATAAAAGCATATTTTCAAGTTGAATTAAATATGTGTAATCATGTTTTGTAATGTTTTATTTTAATAACACAGGTGAGACACACCATATTTTCACATCAGCTGGATTACACCAAGTTCAGAATTTAGTTGATCGGCGGTTAAAGGTCAACAGGAAGAAAAAAGTTAAAATGCCTCGTGTCTGGATCCAGAGCAAATTCCAGAAACCATTCCAGCCTGCGTAGAATAAGCATGAAAACAAGTCCAACGTTCCAGCTAGCTAGACATGTATTATTGCACATACATGTAAATGATGATGGTACGATTAAAAGAACGTTTTGTCAGTGTTGCCTACAAAACCTCTGGTGATTTAAACAGCTGTCCTTTTGGAGATTTCTACAATTCACTCGTGTGCAACCACACAAAGTTATCAAATATTTGTTGTTTTTATTTTAATTTTATATTTATTATTTTAAATTAAATGAACACCTATCTACATCTACAAGTAAGCAAAAATATTGACATGAATAAAGAAAAAAATATAGTACTGTTCCAAAAATGAAAAAAAAGTTCATATAATATCTGTACATTAAACTACCAAAAGGAGGGTGGGGGTGGAATAAGTGGAATATAAAAAAAAGAAAAAGGCAGAATAAATAAGAAAAAGGGCACTAAGTACAGATAGTCCTCATTAAATCTTGATCATTTACCTCTTGATTCTTCCACTACAAGGGTATGAGACAAATTGGTTGTAGGGGGGATCCTCTTCAAATCCAAAAAAACACAAAGCTGTTTCAGTTTGAAAAAAATAAACTTATTCAAATAACTTTGGGAACATTTGCAAGACTAGCAAATGGAGCACTGCTCCCAGGTCATGGGCTTCTTGGTGGTTTGCTAGAAACTGGCATCTGCTTTCCTAAGTAGATCATGAGACATCAGGAAAAAATCCTGATAGTTTTTCCTATGAAAGAATCCTTCATCTTTTTGAGTAAAGCCAAATAATCCTATTTATGTCCTGTTCAAAAATGAAATTCACAAAAAAGAGTAGATTTCTTATCTTCACAAAGAAAGTTTATAACAGAGCAGAAACAAGGCATCTTGAGCATCTACTTGCTGCTTTGAGGTGACTGGCAAGAAAAAAATAGCTCATTAACCAGCAGCAAAACCATCTTTGGGGCCAACAAAACTTCATGAGGGAAATTCAAGAGTTTGTCAAATGCCTCATTTGGTTCTCAAACTGCTCCAGTTTACGATGAATAATTATCTTTAATGTATCAATTCTAGATTTAGAATACTGAACTTCCTTATCTGTTACAGAAATTTTTTCACGAAGTTCTTTAAAGGATGAATTAGCATTAGTCACTGTTTGCACCAAAGCATTGATCTCATAGCATAGATAGACTGCAAGGTGATTTCAGGCATGTTATGTTTTTTGATGCAACAGAAGCAGTAATATTTATAATTTTATTTCTATTCTGTTTGTGGATTTTGGGCCTGATTTCTCAAACAGAACGAGAGCAAAGCCTTTGTTAATCAGGCACGTTCCACATGCTAATGTGTATATTCGTAATTTTATTTTATTTTTTACTGTTTCTGTGGTGTGTATGTATATATATATAGATAGAGAGAGAGATTTCTTTATCGTTCTTTCAGTTTAGTCCTCCACTTCTGGGTTGTGCACCTCCTGGAGACTGGGCATGTCAAACCCGTGACATCACTGGATGTAGCCTGCTGGAATCTCCCATCAGCCCCAGTGTGTCCAGTCTCCATGCAGCAGGAGGATGTAGTGAGCCTAGGTGCTGGGTTCACTAGAGAAACGGTTAAGGAGCAAGTTATTCAGGGCTTTAGGTTTCCAAAGTTTTTTTGCTCAAATTTCTGAGATCCGTTCCCTTCAAATTCAGTTTGGCCCCTTTAAATTTAATTGATTTGGGGGTGATATCGCTTTAAAAAAACAATGGACTTTAGGCTGCCCTGCCGCACCAAGACTTCTTTCTTCCTTGGGATCTCTGTCCCAAGACGGCATTGGGGAGAACTCCTGGAATGGCGCACCTTCAAACAGGCCCTCACAGTGCGACAGATCGCCACTCAGAGTCTCTTCTGAGGCCGCTGAAGAGCAGAGGAATGTGGTCGGTTACAAAGGAAGCCCTCGCTGCAGCCGTCGCTCACGGTAGCGCGGAGCGACGTCGCAGCTTGAAGAGTCCTCAATCCTAAGACGGTAAGGCTTCGTGCCTCGACGGCAGCAGTGTCGGAGGCTAGCTCTGCCTTTCAGTGCAGGGAGAATTCTTGGTTTGCGCACCAAAACCGTTCTTCTCAGGAGCCGTGGCCATTTTAAATACGCGGTGTTTCGCCATGTGGCGGCTTGGTGTGGCGACGGGCGTTGAGAACCACCGTGGGGGTTTTGCTCTAGCCTCAGTCTCTTTAAGTTTATTTTCAGTTATTCTCAGTTTATTTCAGTGTTAATTTTGAGTGCTTAACATTTTTATTTTTTGCTCTGCTTGGGCTTAGATTCAGGGAGTTTCTAGATCCTTTTGGTGATTCCCTAAGAAGGCAGTATTGCAGAGTCTGTGTGTTGTTTTTTTTAAAACTAGGAAAATAAAAAAATCAGCAGAGGGGACTTCATCGCGTCTGGCTGTGTCTGTTTCTTGACCAGGTCTGGTGGGCGAGTCAGCACCTGTCAGCACGCCCACAGTGCGTGGTCTGCGGGCCTGTGCGGCGGTGTCTGCCAGTATGGAGCAGCAGATGGCATCCACAGCAGTCCCAGCTTCACAGAGGTCCGCGGGAGGGGGGGGAGGAGTATAGGGAGAAGCGTGGGTGGCTGCCCCATCTATGCCTGGCCCAGAAGCTTCAGCAGGTGCCCCTAGTGTGTTTCCAGTACTAGGGTCTTGTCCGCAGCTGGGGGATTTTTGTCCAGACTTCGTCTTGATAATGCATCAGGCATTCTGTTTAAGACGTCAGGCTAAGGAGGAGTGGAGTCTGACCCTGTCCGGTAGTTGTACATCACCTGCGGGCATTGGATGCTGATTGCTGACGTCCGCCTAGCCCTATTTAATCTGGGCTGCACCGCGGGACGCCGAGGAATGGAGTCTGACCCTGTCCGGTAGTTGTACATCACCTGCGGGCATTGGATGCTGATTGCTGACGTCTGCCTAGCCCTATTTAATCTGGGCTGCACCGCGGGACGCGTCCCTCGGGCGTGTGACCAAAGGGGCAGGCCACGCCCCTTTGGAGCTCTTTGGAGTTTTGAGGAGCAGAAGTGAGTGGTTTTCTCCGGTATGGTGAAAAGAAGGAAGAAGAGCATACCAGCTGCATCAACCATGAAGGCCTCCAATTCTGAGGGCCCTCTGGATAAATATTTGTTTTGTCAGGTTGTGGAAAACTGTAGCTTGGAGCTATCGGCCTTAGTAAGTACTCCCTCACTTTCAGCCTCATCTCCAATTAGGGGTTTTACCTTACCCCTCTCGTCATCTGATCAGGTTGCGGCGTGGGAGGAGGGTTTAGGTGGTCCTTCCCTCTGTCCTGACGCCGCCTTAGTTTCTGTAGGAGCTTCGGATCGGGCCTGCCTAGATGTTAAACATCTCCCATTACCTAAAGTGATACATATCCCATCGGTGCTAGGAAGTGCTGTTCTTCTCCGCCCCTTCAGGAAGTGACTTTGAAAGACATCTGGGCAGTAGTACTGAAGCTGCCCTTACAGGAACTTTGGGACAAATTGAAGAATTTACTCGGGACTCTGTTGCTAAATTTGTTGAATTTGATGCTCAGTATGTGGTTCAGGATGAACGTTTGAGTCAGGTAGAGGCAAAAATAGGCTTTGTTCAGGCAGTGTCAGCTGCCTCCGTTAAGGATAGTATGTATCTTCATAGACATCTTGAATTGTTAGAGAATGCATCTCTGTCTAAAAATCTGATGTTTAAATTTTCCAGTTACACACTATCTTTCCCCTCTTATTCTATTTCATAAGTATTTGAAAGAAGTTTTAAAATTTGAGCAACCGGAGGTTATTAAGGTTGCAAATTTGTATTATATTCCTAGGTCTAAAAACAAAATAGAGGGTAACATGGAGGGGGGGGAGGAGCCTGTTCAACTGCTCTCGCCTATTAGTTTGGATATATCAGAATTTCTTGTCCTCTTCTGATATTATTTCAGCTCGTGCGACTTTGATTGTTACTTTTGTTACAGATATGGACAAGAATTCTGTATTGAAAACACATTTTTCCAAAAAAATGTGCTTTTCTGTGGTCAGATCACCATATTCCCAGATGTCTCTCATATAACTCAAAATCACCGTAAAGCTTTTTTGGAGTTGAAAGATTGCACCTTAGTATTGGGGGCTACTTTTTTTTTTTTCTTTTTCTTTTAAGTTCCCATGTAAGTGTGTAGTAGAGTATCATGGGAAACGCTACGGTTTTCTAGACCCAGAACATCTAGAGGCTTTTCTTAAGAATCATGAGTCTCATTCGGGGTGACGGGTTTAAGTAAATTAGGGTTTTGATTAGTACGCTACCAGTGACATGTTTTGTTTTTCTTTGACTTAATACTTATTAATGACCTTCCACCTTCCCATAATGTGGACTTTTATGTTTGTGTAATTACTTAGATTTCCATGAATTAATGGTATCTTGGTATATGTAAGTGTTTTATGTTTCTTTCATATTTCTTGTTCTACTTATTGTATGGAATAAGTTGAAATTCAATAAATATATTTAAAATAAAAAAAGGCATCAGGGTAAATTGCCTGATCCCTGGAATGGCGGACGGCGGAAGCATTTCCCCGAGACAGCCGAAGAGAGCTCGCCCGCCTGATCAGTCGCCTTCAGAGTTGGGATGGCAGGAGATGGAGGCTGAGTAAGAACTTGATGCAGATTTGGAAGAGGGGGAAATCATTCGGGTGTTCCGGAAGGACGAGCTGACGGCACTTATTACGGAATCCCTACAGACGCTAAAACTCGCTACGGCACAGCCGGCCGAGGAAGACGATGAGGAAGACCCTATCATTCAAGCGGTACGACAGATGCAGATAGTGTTCCCCGTCCACAAGGTGGTGGATCGGATGATCCAGGACGAGTGGGATCAGCCAGAAGCGGGACTTAGGGGGATTAGGACTATGAACAGGCTGTATCCCTTGGCGGATAAGGGCAAAGAGAAATTCCACTCTCTGCGGATTGATGCAGAGGTATCAGCAGTTACTAAGAAGACCACTATACCGGTGGAAGGTAGCGCGACTTTAAAGGATGCGCAGGATAGAAAAGTGGATGGGTTGTTGAAACAATCCTTCGAGGCGGATGCGGTGTCTTTGCAGGCTTCCATTTGTGGAGCTTGGGTGGCGAGAGCATGCCTCATGTGGTCACAACACATGACAGTCGGCCCATTTGGAGCAGGACAGTGTAAGGGAGCTGGAGCGTCTAGAGTCGGGGTCTGCTTATTTGGCGGATGTGCACTACGACCTCATCAGAGCTTTAGCAAATAGCATGGCTTCACTGGTGGCCGCCTGGAGATCCCTGTGGCTCAGGAATTGGGCGGCTGACGGTTCCTCCAAGTCGCGACTCATTAAGCTTCCTTTTAAAGGGAAGTTGTTGTTTGGAGAGGATCTTGACAAATTGGTTAAGGATTTAGGGGAGTCCAAGGGTGGAAGGCTTCTGGAGGACAAACCTAAGCAAGGAAAATCCTCACCGGCCTTTCGGGGTCAGTTTAGAAATTTCAGGAGATTTTGTACTCCTCATTTGGGTGGTTTCCAAAGGGGAAGATTTGCTTCTTGGGCCCAGGGGTTTCGTGGAGCAAGTAGAGGGTTTGCAGCGGCGTCCGCAGGAACCGTTAGAAAACCACAATGAAAGGAGGCGGGTCCCAGCAGAAAGTCAACCAATAGGAGGGTGGCTTCGGGGGTTCCTTTCTGCTTGGACCCAGATAACGTCCGACCAGTGGGTGTTGGAGATCATTCGCAAAGGTTATGCGCTGGAGTTTGCGCGACCGGTACTAGACTCGTTTGTGATGTCGCCCTGCAGAGGTCAACTAAAGACCCTAGCAGTGCGCCAAACTCTGGAGCGACTACAGTTGGGAGCTGTCATGCCAGTACCGGTGGCAGATTACGGCCTAGGACAATACTCCATTTATTTCGTGGTGCCAAAGACGGATCCCTCCAACCTATCCTGGATCTCAAAGGGGTAAATCGCTGCCTTCGAGTACCACATTTCAGAATGGAAACGCCAAGGTCCGTCATTGTGGCAGTACGCCAGGGAGAGTTTCTGACTTCTCTCGATCTCACGGAGGCATATTTACATGTCCTGATCAGAGATTTTCATCAAAAGTGCTTACGATTCATGCTCCCTTGGGGACATTATCAGTTCTAAGCGTTGCCCTTTGGCCTTGCCCACAGCTCCACGGATTTTCACCAAGATCATTGTAGTAATGGCGGCGGCGCTACAAAAGGAAGGAGTCTTGGTTCATCCTTACCTCAACGATTGGTTAATTCGAGCGAAGTCCAAAGCCGAGACTGAGCGGGCTACAGACAAGGTGGTGAACATCCTACAGAACCTCGGCTGGGTGATCAATCCGTCCAAGAGCCATCTGGTCCCATCCCAGCATCTTGAGTATCTGGGGGTACGATTCGACACGCAGAAAGGGGCGGTGTTCCTGCCGGATCAGAGAGTTCAAGCGCTTCAACAGCTGGTGCGACACTTCATGTCTGCTCCAGCGCCCACGGCGTGGAGTTACCTTCGAGTGCTGGGAACAATGGCAGCGACTTTGGAAGTAGTTCCATGGGCCGTATTTCATGAGACCTTTACAGAGGTCATTGCTTCGCTGATGGTCGCATCAGTCTGACTCATTGAACAAACGTCTTCCTTGCCCTCCCTGGATTAAGCAGTCTCTTCGGTGGTGGCTGATGTCCGGGTCCCTGAGGACAGGGATGCCTCTGGAGCAGCCGGAGTGGATCCCACTGCTGACGGACGCAAGTCTTGCAGGGTGGGGAGTGCATTGCAGAGAGCTCTTTGCGCAAGGCACTTGGTCTGCGGAAGAGAGCAAATGGTTCATCAACCGACTAGAGTTGAGAGGTATTTCTAGCCCTACAAAGATTCGAAGCGACAGTGACAGGGCGAGAGATGTGTGTACTGTCCGACAATGCCGCGACGGTGGCCTACATAAATCGGCAGGGCGGTACAGGAAGTGTCGCCATGGAAGAAGCAGCAGAGGGCTTGTTCTCTTGGGTAGAGAATTGTTTACCAGCGATCTCGGTGGTGCACATTGTAGGGAAGGACAACGTGATCGCGGATTTTCTTAGCAGGGTCCGAGTAGATGCCGGGGAATGGGAGCGATGGGGGACGCTGGTCATGGATCAGATGGCGACCTTTCAGTCTGCAAAATCGAGTTGTTTCTTCAGCAGATGGCGGGAGAGGATGTCTGAAGGAATCGACGCCTTGATGCAACCTTGGCCATCAACGGGTCTTCTCTTTCTTCCCGTCGTGGGCACTCATCGAGCGTGTGGTTCAGAGTATTGAAGCGCATCGGAGACGGGTGCTGTTAGTGGCTCCGGACTGGCCAAGACGCCCGTAGTACCCCGATCTCATGCGGTTGCTTGACGTGGACCCTTGGAGATTAGACATCGGAGAGGCTATTGATACAGGGTCCACTTCAAATGCCCCAGGTGGATCGGTTCTTGCTTGTGGCTTGGCCATTGAAAGGGCAAGGTTAAAGAAGAAAGGTTACTCAAAATCGGTCATTGCGACATTGCTTTAGGCGAGAAAAACATCCTCGTCCTTGGCTTATGTGTGCATCTGGCGTGTTTTTGAAGACTGGTGCTCGAGGCGTCAGGTATGCACGGCTACAGCATCCGTCCCTTTTGTATTAAGTTTCCTGCAGGACAGATTTGATAAAGGGCTGGCAGCCAGTTCCTTGAAAGTTCAATTAGCAGCCCTGTCCTGTTAGAGGTAAAATTCAAGGAGTGTCGCTAGGTACGCACGTCGATGTGGTACGTTTTCTTAAAGCAGTTACCAAAATATGGCCTTCGCGTAGAATTTTGGTACCTCCGTGGGATCTCAACTTGGTTTTAGGGGCACTAGGAAAGGAACCTTTTGAGCCCTTGAGCCAAGCGTCAGTTAAGGATTTAACTTTAAAAACGGTATTCTTGGTAGCCATCTGTTCGGCAAGGCGAATTTCAGAGTTGCAGGCGCTGTCGTGTAGAGAACCCTTCTTGTGCGTTTCCAGAGAAAAGGTGGTTCTTCGTCCAGTCCCATCCTTGTTGCCGAAGGTGTCTTCTCCGTTTCACTTAAATCAGACAGTTTCTCTGCCAGTTCTGGAGACAGAGGTAGGAAACGTTTCGGAGCGTGGTTTGCGCCGTTTGGACATGAGGGTGCTACGGCATTATTTGAAGATCTCCGAATCTTTCCACAAGTCAGATCGTCTTTTCGTAGTGTTCGGGGGGCCTCACAAAGGGGAGGTGGCGGCGAAAGCCTCCATTGCCAGATGGATTTAAAGAGGCAATTGTGTCAGAATATATCTTACAGGGTCGCCCAGTGCCTGTGGGCTTGAGAGTGCACTCCACTAGAGAGCAGGTGGCATCCTGTGCAGAACACAGCTTGGTTCCGCCGGTGGAGATTTGTAGGGCGGCCACCTGGTCCTCTCTTCATACCTTCAGTAGACACTACCGCCTTGATGTACTAGCGGCGAATGATGCCTGTTTTGGGTCGGCAGTATTGCGTTCCGGCTGGAAGGGTCCCTCCAGTTAGTACTGCTCTGTTACATCCCAGAAGTGGAGGACTAAACTGGAGGAACGATAAGGAAATAGAAATTACACTTACCTGGTAATTGTAGTTCCTTGAGGAACTCCAGTTTAGTCCTCATTCCTGCCCAGGGAGTGGATTCCTTAAGAGGACAAGTTCGGGGGAGCGAACTGCAAAGACTACAGGTGAGTGTTGGTTTAATACAATTGCAATTGTCTTGATTCTTCCTTTTTTGACCTTTCTGTGCTTCCTCTTCCATGTCTCTGGTTCGGCAGGGGGGGAGAGGAGCAGGTGTGAACACCAGACCCTCTGTTTAAAGGGTTGGCTAGTGTCCGATAAGTTATCGGTTATTCCTTTAGTTTGAGTAAAAGGTTATCATTAATATGTTAGCTACTTGTTTGTTGCTCTTTTGAGTCTGCTTTGTCAATAGTTCACTGGGGCTGATGGGAGATTCCAGCAGGCTACATCCAGTGATATCACAGGTTTGACATGCCCAGTCTCCAGGCTGCAGGAGGAGGTGCACAAAACTGGAGTTCCTCAAGGAACTACAATTACCAGGGAAGTGTAATCTATATATATATATATACAGTCAAACCTCGGTTTTCGTATGCCCTGGTTTTCGTACGATTCGGTTTTCGTTGATTTTTTTCATCAAGATTGTGTTTCGGTTTTCATACGTTGTCTCGGTTTTCGTACAGCATTTTACCCCCCCCCCCCCCCCGTACCTGCCATGGATTAGCGTGAGCCAGCGATCTCCCACGGAGCTTGAGCCAGCGATTCTGCGGGACCTCTGGGGAGCCGAGGAGTTCAACGCTCCAGCGTGGCCTGCCCGAAACTGCTTCCTGCCCCGGACTCTCCCCCGATTGACGTCTGCCTGCTGCCTCTTCCCCTGCACATCCCTTGAACCGGGACAGGAGCTGGTGACCGAATCTGCTTCTCCTTGGCGGCCCAGTCTCCCGCCGGGGCCCCTGCCCTCCCGATTGGATTCTGGGTGTCCTGCAGGCCTGCACACGCGGCCTCTCCTTGAAACCTTGCAGTCTGCAGCTGCAGGCTCCTGCTGGCACAGCCCCACGCTGTTCTCTGACTCTCACCTGTGTCAGGCTGCTACCTTAGGGGGGCCGGAGGCAGCCTAAGACTCTCTGTCCCACTGTTTCTCAACTGCCTGCTGCTTGGCTGACACTGCCTCTCCACCTCTCCCGACACTGTGTATGCCAACAAAAGTCTTCAATAAAGGTAAAAGTGATGTTACATGCTCATTTATCCATTTCATTAGTCATTTATATGTATTTCTCATTGTTTTCTGTATGTAAAAAGATAGTTATTCTCTATAAAATGTATTTTTTGTCAATATTTTTGGGTGTCTGGAACGGATTAATTGAATTTACATTATTTCTTATGGGAAATCTTGCTTCGGTTTTAGTCCGTTTCGGTTATAGTCAGACTTTTTTGAACGGATTAATCATGAAAACCGAGGTTTGACTGTATATATATATATATATATATATATATATATTTATATATTTTTTTATATATCGGGCACAGATGCGTCAGTGGTTTTCTTCTCCAAGCTTAAGGACTAGATAGGCATTAGTATAACCAGTAAAATCACTATTTAGGAATAATATAATAATGCAAGAAAGAACAGTTTCAAACTCTTCATGAAGAGTAATTATTTAACAGGTCACCTACTATGTGTGGAGATCACCACATAAGTGCCTAGCTTATAAAGATGCTCACATAGATGCTATATGGTTTTATAAAATACTAGCACAAGTGTGGCATAAATAGTTGTTTGTTTGAAGAAATTAGTGCTCAGGAACAGGTGTAAATGTTAGTGCATAAAGTATATACGTAATTGAAACATATTTTCTCCAGGACCAAGCAGGAAGTCAGTCCTCACATATGGGTGACATCGACGTCGATGGAGCCCCTGTGGAGCATTTCCCCAGCTTTCTATGAAAGCCTTTGGGAATACTGCACGCATGCGCTGTCCCCTTCCCGCCTAAAGGTGCCATCTTGCTCAGTCTCTCTTTTTCTGTGGAGCCCTTCGGACATGTGTCCTCGTTCACCCGGAAAATAGTTAGATTTTTTCGTCTATTCCTTGCGATTTCTTCGCGGCTTTTTGTCCGGTTCGACGCCGTTTTGCCCTTCGTGGCTGGCGTTCGCGCCCTTTTTTTCCTTTTCCCTGGAAATCCGGTCCTTTGACCTCGGGGGGACTCTTTTTTCCCCGATGGCTTCCAGTGGTTTTAAAAAGTGTGATCGGTGCAAGAAACTAATGTCTCTCACCGACACACACGACTGCTGCCTTCGATGCCTCGGTCCTGATCATGATCCTAAGATCTGCGGACCGTGTGGAAAAATGTCCATAAAGGCACTGCGAATTTGTCAGCACCAGAAGGAAAGGCTTTTCTCCGACTCGGCCTCCGGCCGGGCCCGGACCTCATCTGAGGCCTCGACGTCTCAGGAGTCTGACCCCGAGCATCGTCGGGGTTCCTTGGAAAGGGACTCCCCCGAGCAGGAGCGAAAGAGGAAGCAGCGGCTCACGAGAGCGGCGTTGGAGGAAGTCCCTGGCTCCTCGAGGGCTAGGTCTCGGACCCCCGACCGCCGTCCCGGGCCCCTGGAACAGGAGAAGCCGTCAAAAGTACCTCGGGTGGAGCCAGAGTCTGCTGGACACAAGTCCTGTTGTCCTCGGGGACTGTCCTCCCAGGGAGCCAACGTCGGGCTCGGCGCCGCCGGGGCCCGAGTCGTTAGCTGCTGAGTCGCCTGAGCTGGGTCTCAAGCTGACAGCCTTGGAGTGCAGACTGTCTGCTTTCATGGATCAGCAGCGGGTGTTGATGGCCAGCCTCGCTGGTGCATCTGCCCCGACCACCGGGACATCGATGTCGAAGTCGACCCTGGAGACCGAGCCGATACTCGAGACCATGAAGGCTCGAGGTTGTCCTCGGTCGCGGTCACCCTCGACCTCCCGATCAGGACCGAGGGCGTCGACGCCGGTGCCTTCGGTGTCGGGGTGGGTGCTGCCGTGCCCCGCATGGTTGGAGCCCGACGACTCCTCGGACGAGTCCGCCTGGGAGACGGAGGATGAGGAGTCCCCCGATACCTTCAAGACTAGGTGTGTCCTGTCGGAATCACTGCAGTCTGAGCCCCGGAGTAGGTCCCCTCCGGAGGATACCCGGTTCTTGGAGTTCGTGCGGGATATGGCCACTGCTTTGGCGATCCCGGCGGAGCCTCGAGCCGAAGAGCTCGAGACCTTCCAGTATGACTCTCCTCCAAAGGAGGAGGCCTTTACTGTGCCGAAGGAGGAGGCCTTTACTGTGCCAGTTCCTCTGATGCTGGAACGGCTCCTCTTTCGGATGTGGGAGGCACCGGCCTCGGCGCCGGTTCTGAGCAAGCGGGTCGATTCCATTTATTGACTCTGTAAGAGCCCTGGTTTTCAAAAGGCGCAGCTACCGCACCATTCCATGGTGGTGGAATCTGCCATGCATCGTCTGAAAAGTCAGAAGATGCACTCCGCGGTGCCCCCTGGCAGGGAGGCCCGGAACCTGGATGTGTTCGGTAGAAAGTGCTTCCAGTGCTCGATGCTTGCTTGCCGTGTCCAGTTTTACCAGCTGTACATGGGCATGTACTTGCGGGACCTGGCAAAGGAGCTTGCCGGGTTCTCTGCTGGTCTCTCCGGGGAACCTTTGCAGAGGTTCAAGTCCTTGTCTTCGGGGATCCGGGAATGCTCCAAGTTCATGTCCCGAGCAGCCTACGATGGCTTTGAGACCTCGGCCCAGGTTGCGGCGGCCGGCATCACGGCTCGACGCCAGGGATGGCTGCAGTCATCGGACCTCGAGCCATGGGTTCAGGACAAGTTAGTCGATGTCCCTTGCTGAGGGTGAAAACCTTTTTGGTAAGCCCATGGCCAAGAAGGCTGCTGAGCTCGAGACTGAGCACCTCACGAGGACAAGCCTGTCTCGAAAGACTTCTGCCCTTTCCCACAAGAAGAAGGGCTCGGGTAAAAAGCCCTTTTACCTGAGGAAGGCGACTGCCTACAACAGTTCCCAACTTACCAGGCCTCCCCCGCTCCCCCTCAGGGGCAGCAGGCCAAGGGGCAGGGACATGAGCCCCGTAGGCAGAAGGCCCCCAAGCCTCCGGCTCCTGCTCCTACTCAGCAGGTTGGGGGTTTTTGACTCCCAAGGCATAGCCTCTCCGTCCCTGCTGTCCCATCCCTGCACAGGAGGTCGCCTAGCCCTGTTTGCCCACCGGTGGCCACCCATTACAGGGGACAACTGGGTCTTAAGCATAGTCCAAAAGGGCTACCTGCTTCATTTTCACCAGTTGCCTCCTCCCTATTTTCCAGGAGAGCCTCCAAGGCCTCCTCTCCATACAGCCCTCCTCCTGCAGGAGCTCCAGGGTCTGTTACGAGACCAGGCGGTGGAGCCTGTGCCTCCTCCCCTACAAGGTCACGGGTTTTACTCCAGGTACTTCCTAGTATCAAAGAGGACAGGGGATTTCAGGCCTATTCTCGACCTCAGAAATCTCAAGTTCTTACAGAAGGAAAAGTTCAACATGTTTATTCTTGGAACACTTCTGCCCTACCTCCAGCAGGGAGATTGGCTATGCTCTTTAGATCTAAAGAATGCGTACACTCACATCCTCATTCATCCAGACCACAGAAAGTACCTCAGGTTCATTGTGGGAGGAAACCATTATCAGTACAGGGTATTGCCATTTGGCCTCACCTCTGCCCCCAGAGTCTTTACCAAAGGCCTAGCAGTGGTGGCGGCCTACATGAGAAATCAGGGTATCTTTGTCTTCCCCTATCTGGACGACTGGCTCATCAGAGGTCAGATTTGCCAGGAGGCCAGGCAAGCCACCCTCCGAACGATTTCTCTGCTACAGCATCTGGGGTTTGTTATAAACTTCGCAAAGTCCACTTTGCTCCCCTCCCAAAACTTGGAGTTCATAGGGGCAAGACTAGACTCTCTGCAGGCGAAAGCTTTCTTGCCAGTAGACAGAGCCCAAAGACTGATGACCTTGGCAAACCAGTTTCTCAGCAGGTCACTAGTCTCCGCCAGGCTCTGCCTGAGACTTCTGGGCCACATGGCTTTGACAGTGCATGTCACACCCCATGCCAGGCTTCATATGAGGCCTGCGCAATGGTGCCTCACGACTCAGTGATCGCAGACCACAGGGAGTCTCAGAGAACAGAGTAAGGGTGTCCAGACCATTCCTACACTCCCTACGTTGGTGGCTGCATTCCCCCAACTTACTAGAAGGGATGCCTTTTCAGCCACCTGGGTTCACAGTGGTATTGACCACCGATGCCTCTCTACAGGGCTCGGGAGCATACTGTCTGGACAAGTGCACTCAAGGCCTGTGGTCTCCCTGGGAGGCCCAGCAGCAAATCAATCTACTAGAGCTTCGGGCTATTCGCTTAGCCCTCAAGACTTTCTCTCAGACCCTGGCTCACCAGTCTGTTTTGCTGCAGACAGACAATCAGGTAGCCATGTTTTATGTGAACAAACAGGGAGGCACTGGGTCCAGGCTCCTTTGTCAGGAGGCACAGGACCTTTGCTTGTTTGCTGTCCGGCACAACATGTTGCTCAAGGCGGTTTATCTCCCTGGCCAGGACAATTACCTAGCAGACAGGTTGAGCAGAATTCTGCAGCCACATGAGTCTTGAAGGACTAGAAAGGGGGACTGTTACTTCTGGAGAGAAATCTGCAACTGTGAGTATATACTTCTGGTAATTTTCTAAAAAGAATTCTTTGTATTGAAGCTACTTAATCTGTGAACCCACTGTTTTTTGTTGGATCAGTTAGGGCCTAGTAGCAGCAATTAAAGTTTGAATTTAAAACAGAGGAGAGCTTTCTGGTTACATTTCATACCCAGCAGAGAGCTTGTAGTTTAAATTTCATAAGAAGTTAGAGCCTAGCAGCAGCTAAGAGCTATAATTTAAATCAAATCAGAATTTAGCTTACCTCAGCAGCACAAGACAGGGTACTGTGTAGCAGCCCTCTTTTAATAAGTGTAATTTGAGAAGAAGCTTGCTGCGGAAGCAAAAACGCAAAATAAAGACCTTTTCAAGTACATTCGTAGCAAAAACCCTGTGAGAGAGTCAGTTGGTCCATTAGATGATAAAGGGGTTAAAGGAGCACTAAGAGGCGACAAGGCAATAGCGGAGAGACTGAATGAATTCTTTGCTTCGGTCTTTACTGAGGAAGATGTAGGGATGTTGTTACCCATGACTGAAGTGGTATTTAAAGGTGCGGAAGAATTGAAGGAAATATCGATACATCAGGAAGATGTCTTACAACTATTAGATAAACTGAAGAGTAGCAAATCACCTGGGCCGGATGGTATACATCCAAGGGTGTTGAAAGAACTGAAATATGAGATTGCAGAACTGCTATCAGTAATCTGTGAACTATCATTAAAATCATCTCTAATACCTGAAGATTGGAGGATCGCCAATGTAACACCAATTTTAAAAAGGGTTCCAGGGGTGATCTGGGAAACTACAGACCGGTGAGCCTGACGTCAGTACCGGGAAAAATGGTAGAAACCGTCATAAAGAATAAAATTACTCAGCATGTAGATAGTCACAACCTAATGGGAGACAGCCAACATGGCTTTAGACAAGGAAGATCTTTTCTTACTAATCTGTTATGTTTTTTTGAAGGAGTGAATAAACAGGTGGACAAAGGTGAGTCGGTTGATATTGTGTATCTGGACTTTCAGAAAGCCTTTGACAAGGTCCCTCAGAGACTTTTGGCAAAACTAAAGAGTCATGGGATAGGAGGCAGTGTACTATTGTGGATCAGGAACTGGTTAAAAGATAGAAAGCAGAGGGTAGGGCTAAATGGCCAATTTTCCCAATGGAGAAAGGTGAATAGTGGTGTACCCCAGGGATCTGTGCTGGGTCCGCTGCTTTTTGACATATTCATAAATGACCTGGAAAGGGGAATAACGAATGAGGTTATCAAATTTGCAGATGACACAAAACTATTTAAAGTTGTTAAAAACCCAAGAGGATTGTGAAAAATTGCAAGAGGATCTTGATAAATTGGAAGACTGGGCATCAAAATGGCAGATGAAATTTAATGTGGACAAGTGCAAGGTTATGCACCTAGGGAAGAACAACCCAAACTATGGTTACACGATGCAAGGTTCCACATTAGGAACCACCACCCAGGAAAAAGATTTAGGCGTCATTGTGGATACCATGTTAAAACTCTCGGCCCAGTGTGCAGCGGCGGCCAAGAGAGCAAATAGAATGCTAGGTATGATAAGGAAAGGAATGGAAAATAAAACAAAAGATATTATAATGCCTCTATATCGTTCCATGGTGAGACCGCACCTTGAATATTGTATGCAATTCTGGTGGCCGTATCTTAAAAAGGATATAGCGATTTTAGAAAAGGTACAGAGAAGAGCCACCAAAATGGTAAAGGGGATGGAAGGATACTCCTATGAAGAAAGGCTAAAAAGGTTGGGGCTCTTTAACCAGGAAAAGAGACGGCTGAGGGGAGATATGATAGAAGTCTATAAATTAATGAACGGAGTGGAACGGGTAAACGTAGATCGATTGTTTACCTTATCAGAATATATAAAGACTAGGGGACATGCAATGAAGCTACAGGGTAAACTATTTAAGAATAATAAAAGAAAATATTTTTTCACTCAACGTGTAATCAAACTCTGGAATTTCTTACCGGAGGATGTAGTAAAGGCTGTTAGTGTAGCTGGGTTTAAAAAAGGTTTGGACAAGTTCCTGGAGGAAAGGTCCATAAACCATTATTAAGAAGTGACCGAAGATATCAATGCTTGACCCAGTACAAGCATTGTGGAACTTGTCTCTTGGGGAAACTGCTAGGTACATATGACCTAGATTGGCCACTGTTGGAAACAGAATACTGGGCTTGATGGACCTTGGTCTGACCCAGTATGGCATATCTTATGTTCTTATGTAGCTCCATCCCTTGGTAGTGCAGAAGATCTTCCTGAGATGGGGACTTCCATCCATAGATCTTTTTGCAAGTCCCCTGAACAGACAGCTGCCCCAGTTCTGCTCCAGGCAACCGCATCCTCTGAGACTAGCAGCAGATGCTTTTTTGATATCCTGGTCCCAAGGCCTCCTATATGCGTTTCCTCCCACGCCTCTGGTGGCCCGAACCCTGTTCAAAGTTCTGAAGGACCAGACCTCGGTCCTTCTGGTAGCCCCCAGGTGGCCGAGACAACCTTGGTTCCCACTCCTGCTTCAGCTAGCAGTGGACACTCCACTACCTCTGGGGTTGCAGCCCGACCTTCTGTCTCAAGACCAGGGGTCTCTTCTGCACCCCAATCTCAAATCTCTCAATTTGATGGCCTGGAAGCTGCAAGGGTAGTTTTGGCTCCTTGGGGCCTACCTCCTGAAGTTGAAGAGGTCGTCCTGGCCTCTAGGAAGCAGTCCACTAGAAAAACCTATGCCCTGAAGTGGAAGAGGTTTTCTGTGTGGTGTCAGCTGCGTACAGAAGATCCTTTCTCCTGTACTGTGCCAGTGGTGCTTCAGTACCTGCTACATTTATCCAGTCAGGGCCTTAAGTCCAATTCTGTTCGGGTCCACCTCTCAGCTCTAGCAGCTCACCACTCACTGGTGGAGGGAAACTCTATATCAGTTCACCCCTTGGTGTCCCGGTTTCTTAGAGGTTTGCTCTTGCTCAAGCCTCCTGTCTGCCCGCCCTCCAGCCCCTGAGTGGGAGTTGAATGTGGTCTTGCAGCAACTGACTCGCCCACCTTTCTGGTAGCCTTAACCTCGGTTAGGCGGGTGAGTGAGCTTCAGGCTGTAGTCTGTAACAGGCCTTACCCGCTTCTATAGGAACAGGGTAGTCCTTAGGACTCATTCGAAGTTCCTCCCTAAAGTTGTCTCCTCTTTCCACCTCAACCAGGAGGTGGTTCTTCCAACATTCTTCCCTAGGCCTCATGCAAGCCAGGCTGAAGCAGTCCTGCATACCCTGGACTGTAGGAGGGCCTTATCCTTCTACCTTGACCGTACGCAAGGACATAGAAGGGCTACTCAGCTCTTCGTATCTTTTGACCCTAATAATTTGGGGTTGCCTGTGTCCGAGCGTACCTTGTCCATATGGGTGGCTGACTGTATCACCTGGGCTTACAGGGCGGCTGACCTTCCCATGCAGGGTCGGGTCACAGCCCATCGTGTCAGGGCAATGGCTGCCTCAGTAGCTCATCTCTGCTCTGTACCGTTGGCAGACATATTCAGGGCTGCAACTTGGTCCTCCAGCCAGACTTTTGCAGCTCATTACTGCCTGGAGAGGGAGTCCCGTAGGGACAGTGCTTTTGGCCAGGCAGTACTCCGGAATCTCTTTGAGGTTTAGGCAACTCCTGCCCTCCAGCCCTCCGTTGGGCTACCGGTGGAGGTTCTTTCAGTGAAAAGCCTTTCTTTGATGCTGGGACTAGAGGGAGTTCTCTTGTTCAGCCTGGGTTCCTTGGTAGCCTAGAGCTAGGGAGTCACCCATATGTGAGGACTGACGTCCTGCTTGGTCCTGGAGAAAGAGTAGTTACTCACCTGTAACAGGTGTTCTCCAGGAGCAGCAGGAATCAGTCCTCACAACCCTCCCTCCTCCCCTGGGAGCTGCAGTTGTACATAGTTTATTTTACGTTTTTGTGTGCTGTTTTTTAGCTATTTCATTTGACTGAGCATGATGGCACCTTTAGGCGGGAAGGGGACCGCTCATGCGTGCAGTATTC
This sequence comes from Ichthyophis bannanicus, assembly GCA_033557465.1. Classification (NCBI taxonomy): domain Eukaryota; kingdom Metazoa; phylum Chordata; class Amphibia; order Gymnophiona; family Ichthyophiidae; genus Ichthyophis; species Ichthyophis bannanicus. The sequence continues at coordinate 619,185,703 of CM066036.1, forward strand.
CCAAAGGCTTTCATAGAAAGCTGGGGAAATGCTCCGCAGGGGCTCCATCGATGTCGATGTCACCCATATGTGAGGACTGATTCCTGCTGCTCCTGGAGAACACCTGTTACAGGTGAGTAACTACTCTTTTTACATTTTGACACCAGCTGCGCTCTGACCAAATTCCTTCCCTGAACACACCCAGTCTAAAGTCAAATACAAGTGGTCTACTTTTATGAAGCCTTATTAGGGGCACCTAGGTTAATGCTTACTTTCCAGTTCATACTGCTAGACCAGTCCAGATAAGCGGGTTATGTCCCCCTGCCAGCAGATGTTGGAGACAGAGAAAAAACACTCCAGAGCTGTGATTGGTTGGGCTCTGGGTGACATAGGAGTGCTCCTAGAGGACCTAGTCAGTATTTTCTCTGTCTCCAGCAGATGAAGGTGTTAAGCAATCTTGTCGCTTACCTGGACACACTCAGAGCATACAAGAGGTGTTTCTCTGAGTTTCCCAGGTCCCCCTCTCTTATAGCTGTATTGCTTTTAAACTATAGTTAGTGACAATACAGCAGGGTCTGAGCTCCTGATCCTTAGATCAGTGGAGCTCCCCATTATAATCAGCTCCTAGCCTCTGCCACAGAGCCTGTGTAGCTGGGGGTGGATCAATCAAATTTTTTGCCATCTAGTCAGTTATAATTTTTATAGCATCTTTAGAGCATTTCTCTGCAAGCCTCTGCTTCTCTGCAGCACAGTGAGTACCTGCTTGGGTTCCCTCGTAGCGATTTTCTTACTTCCAGTTTTTTAACGGCACGGGGATCACCGGGTCTGTGTCTCTTCAATTTTTGGCAGCACTCCTCTCCCCCAGCAATTTCACCACGTTTTTGAGGTTTTTAGAGCTTAGGAAACTTTTATTTTGCAGTTTTTCTGTGCCAGTGCCCATTTTGAATCAGGAGAAATTTCTCTTCATTGTTTTCTTTGGCGGGAACAGCTCTGGGCAGCCATTTCAAAGCATTTAACATGCTGTGAAGGCACAGGGAGTTTCAAAATCCCTTTTCTTTGAAGAGTCTTTTCCCTAAGCCTACATTGATTGTTTCTTTTTAACAAAAAAGGTTTAAGCCTCTGCAATGCCTGTTTCTCTGCACAGGTGCATTGTATGTAATAAGAAGCAGAAGGTGTTAATAGATCGCTTGTGTTCCACTCAGTATGCTACATCCAGGAGAATCTTCTTCCATACCCACTGCGCTGCCAGCTGGGGACATCAGCGCCTTAACTCCTCCCTCCTTAGAGCCCCTGCAGCCGGGTCTACCTGCAGAAAGGACTGTCAGCTCCCATTTTGCTTCCACAGCTGCTGGAAGCCACAGCAGCTTCGGCTGACAGTGAGTTCCTGATGCTCTACCGCCAGGCATGACACCTGTGGTATTCAGAGTCTTTTGGCCTACCTCTAGCACCCGCCCCGGTAGCAGGCAAAGATATGGCAGGGTCTTGCAAGCAGTCCCATAAGACCTCAGACCTTAAAGCAGTACGTCCACCCAGGAACATTGCATGTGACTTGTGGGACACTACAGATATCCAAGAAGACGTTAAATCTTCGGAGGTGAGCCCTGATTCATCGGAGAAAGAAGATGGGGAATATTCTCAATCTGATTCTTCGCTGACAGTTCAAGAGAACTCTCAAAATATCAGAATTTTTTGGAGAGGAGTTGCCAGTCCTAATCACACAGGTGATAGTCGTTACGCCTTGCCGACACGCCTGATCCACAGAGTTCCCAAGCTCTGTTGCAGCCGGATCCTACTTTGCAAGGTATTCGTAAACCTTCCAAAGCCTTTTCCTTTCCAGCAGAATTGCAGCAAATGGTATCTCGGGAATGGTACTCTCCAGATTCTTCTTTCCACACCGTATGCTGTATTGGTCAGTTCTATCCTTGGTCTCCCATTGACCTTGACTGTTGGCTGACATACCCGAAAGTGGATGCTTTGGTGACCGGGGTCACTAAGCATACAACTATTCCGGTTGAGGGCGGAGCGGCACTCAGAGACCAACAGGACCGTAAGGTCGAGAGCCTACTTAAGACAGCTTTTTCGTCATCCACTCTTTCCCTACAAGCTGCGGTTTGTGGAGGTTTGGCGACTCGAGCCTCCCTCCAATGGATTTAGCAGCTTACAGACGAAACAGAGTTGGAGCGTCTCGAATCAGTTGCTGCATTCCTGGCAGATGCCTTTTATGATCTTCTATGACTGTCAGCTCGTTCTGTGCCGGCGGTGGCAGTGGCTAGAAGATGGCTATGGTTGTGTCAATGGGCAGTGGATGTTGCTGCTAAGACCCATCTAAGTTGCCTTTTAAAAGGAGACTCCTTTTTGGCGAGGATCTTGATAAATTGGTGAAAAATCAGGGAGAGGTGAAGCCACAACGTTTACCTGAGGACAGGCCAAAGACTTCCTCTCGTCGTGGATCTCAATCCCACGGTTTTCGGCAATTTTCCGAATCTCAGGATTCACAATGATACTGTGCCTTTAAGCCAGGTGCTGCTTCTGCTTCTGCTCATCGCTTTGGACAGAGAGCTCAGTCCTTTCGAGGAGCCCGCAAAGGAACGGACTCGTACTCTGGCCCAGGGAAGTTCCCTGGAGCCTCCCGTTCTTCCCGCTCATGGGATGGTCTGCCCACTCGAGATTCTTCCGCCTGTAGGCGGACGGTTGACCCTTTTTTCTCGACAGTGGGCACTCATAACTTCAGATCGATGGGTCCTCGATATAGTTTCTCACGGCTATTCTCTCGAATGTTGCCAACCCATTCACGATGCCTTCCTGGTCTCTCCAGGACGCTCGGCGGAAAGATGAGTGGCCATTCAAACTACCGTTGAGAGGCTTCTCTCCTTAAAAGCCATTTGTCCAGTCCCTCCGTTAGAAAGAGGGCTAGGCCGTTATTCCATCTATTTCGTGGTGCCCAAGAAAGATGGCTTTTCGTCCAATTTTCGACCTCAAAGGCGTAAATCACAGCCTTCGAGTATCTCACTTCTGGATGGAGACCCTATGGTCACATCATTCACTCAGTATGCCGGGGAGAGTTTCTAGCATCCTTGGATCTCGCGGAAGCGCATTTTCATATTCCCATTCAAGAAGATCACCAGCGTTTCCTGCATTTTTCAGTCCTCGGCCAACATTTTTTGTTTCGGGCAATGCCCTTTGGCCTAGCCTCGGCACCTCGAACCTTTTCAAAGGTGATGGTGGTTGTGGCAGCAGCCTTACGCAAGCAGGGAATCGGAGTACACCCGTACTTGGACGATTGGCTCATTTGCACAGACTCCCTTCCAGAAGCTTGCAAAACTGTTTCCACAGTAGCTGCCTTCCTACAGCAGCTTCGTTGGGTGTTCAACCGCACCAAAGGTTGCCTCCATCCATCTCAAGAGATCGAATTTCTCGGAGCATGCTTTGATACCTGTCGAGGGCATGTATCCCTGACCTCAAGCATGTTTCCTAAAGCTGGCTTCTCAGCTCCGAAGTTTTTTGGCCCAAAGAGCCCCCCAGACATGGGATTACCTCCGTCCTGGGATCCATGGCTGCCACCATCGAGCTCGTGCCTTGGGCAAAGGTTCACATGCTCTGTCTACAGGCCACTCTACTTTCCAGATGGTCCCCAGTGACAGAAGACTACCAGACCTGTCTCCCGTTACAGCTACAGGTCTGCCGCAGTCTACAGTGGTAGCTTGCATCTCACAATCTCCTCAACTGAGTACCGTTGGAAAACCCACGCTGAATCTTGCTGAGAACCGACACCAGTCTGTCCGGATGGGGAGCACACTGTCGCACTCACTCAGCGCAAGGAACGGATGACGCGCAAGGCGCAATGGACGATCAACAGGCTCGAAGCGAGAGCAGCTCGATTCGCCTTACTGAAGTTTCAGTGGTTCAAGGTACAGGGTCAAGAGGTTCGGATCCTATGCGACAATGCTACTGCAGTGTCCTACCTCAACCACCAGGGCAGCATCAAGTGCACAGGGGTATCGAAGGAGATGTCCTTTCTCTTCCCTTGGGCAGAAAGGAACCTTCAAGCTCTCTCAGCACAGCATATAGCAGGGACTAGCAACGTGAAGGCGGATTTTCTAAGCCGACACACTTTCGATCCCGGCGAATGGGAACTGGCCCCACAAGCGTTCCAGATGATAGTTCAGAACTGGGGGCAGCCGAAAGTAGATCTCATGGTGTCAGCTACGAATGCGAAAGTTCCGATCTTCTTCAGTCGCTGGAGGGAACACAAATCTCAAAGCATAGATGCCTTGGCGCAGCCATGGCTGAAACACCAGTTGCTCTATGTATTCCCACCTTGGCCAGTGATCGAAAGAGTCCTGTAATGGATCAGGGAACACCAGGGTCCAGTAATTTTAGTGGCCCCCGACTGGCCCCAAAGACCATGGTATGCCGATCTCATAAGACTATCTCGAATCCCTCCTCTGCAACTACTAACTCCCTTCGGACTTCTCAGGCAAGGACCTATCTCGATGGAAGATCCAACCCCCCTACTTGCTTATGGCTTCGCTCTTGAATGCCGTAGATTAGCCCTTAAGGGTTACTCTTCCAAGGTAGTATCGACTCTCCTCAATGTGCGCCGTTTGTCTACGTCGTTAGCATATGCTAGGGTGTGGCGAGTGTTTGAGTCCTGATGTATTCAACATCATCTTTCTCCTTGGCGTACAGAAATTCCAGACATTCTTGCCTTTCTTCAGGAGGGCCTCGACAAAGGCTTAGCTCTTGGCACTCTACGGGTACAGATTTCAGTGCTGACGTGTTATAGATGATCGATTCACAGTCGTTCTCTTGCATCCCACTCCGATGTGTCGCGTTTTCTTAAAGGAGTCAAGCTTCTACGCCCTCTGGTCTGTCCACTTGTCCCTTCTTGGAACGTTGTTTTGGTACTACAGGCCTTGATGTCTCCGCCCTTTGAACCTTTAAAGGAAGTTTCCTTAACGGATTTGACACTTAAGACGGTTTTCTTAGTGTCAATAACTTCGGCTTGTCACTTTTTTTTTTTTTAATATTTTTATTTTCAATTTTCCTGAATACAATGTTATTTCACAAAGAAACAATCCAAAGCATCATACAATAGAATTCAAGAAATAAATTGCGACAGAGAATATACACATCAAGAGAGAAAACTGGCCCTATTTATAACGATAGGCAAAAATTAAAGAAAAAAGGAGTGAAGAACTCCACAAACGGGAGCACTAAATTAAACATCCACCGACTTATCCCTCAATAATTCCTTATCCGACAAGTATTTCTGCAACTGAGTTACATCATTATAAACAAAAGTACATCCCTCGGAGGCTACAATATATCGGCAAGGAAATTTTAGGAAAAAAATGGCCCCCAAAGCCTCGACCCGAGGTTTTAATTCCAAAAATTGCTTCCGACGAAGCTGAGTAGAGCGGCATACATCGGGGAAAACCTGCAGCTTAAACCCACTAAACAAAGCCTCTTTGTGCTTAAAATAAGCTCTCAAAACCTTTAACTTTACAGATTCAGACCCAAACGTCGCAATCAAGGTGCAGCGCTTGGGAATGAAATCTGTAGAGTCCTCCAAAAAGGCTGTCAAATTCTGCCCAACCGAACTGTTAGAAGGGGAACCTACCCCCTCTTCCTTCGGTATGGCAGAAAGAACAGAAGAGAAGGAATACATTTGAACCACCTCCAAGGTGCCAGATAACTGCAAAACTTCAGTAAAGTAATTTTGCAAAAGAATATCTGACGACAACAGATGAGTGGAGGGAAAATTTAAAAAACGTTAAGTTCTTCGCTCTATATTGGTTCTCGAGCAATTCCAGGCAATAAGAAATAATAGAGGCATCTCTAATTAAGGCAACATGGCCATCCTGGCAAGCCTGGAGCTGGAAGTCAATATGGGCAGACAACTTAGATAAAGAACTAATCTGCTGATCAACATTTCTCACTTTACCTACCACACCATATGTAAATTTACACAAGGACAATACAGTAGTAGACAAACACTTATCAATCTTCTTTATTTATTTATTTTATTTAACAATGATTTATATACCGCATCTTCCGTAGTTCAGTTGCGGTTCACAATAAGCAACAGTTAACAAATCGGAGTTTGTTTTACATATAACATCTTGTGACCAAAATCGATAAATAAACATTCATTGTTAAAACTGAACAACACAGAACAATGTAAACTATATACATTATTTACAAATACACATAATGTGGGACTTAAGCATTAATCAGAGTACAGTATCGGCTATGAGGAATTGTATGTGTGGGTCATTTGGGATTTGTTAGATAAAAGCTGGTTAAAAGCTTCTGAATTGCAGTCCATATATCTGTCAGGGACACTTCCCCCGAAGGGGGAGTGACTAACCCACCAGGTGCTGCCGGATCTACGGGGCAGAGAATTGGGGTTGTAAGGTCCGGGGATCCAAGAAAAGTAGACGTATAAGGAGGTTGAGGAAACGAAGGTGGTACCCGAGATTCAGGGCTTAGCGAAGCCCCATCTGGAGATTGATTAGCAGACAGCAAAGGAGTCACATGTTTGTCCATAGGACCCACTACCTTACCTCCAGAAACCTCCTCAACCGTTGCAGATTTCGCTGCCACTTTTGCCTTTCGTTTTCCCATGGATACAACACGTTCGACTTCCAATAAACAGGAGCATCTCGAGAGCACCTAAGGAGCACCAAAGGGGCAGGTCTATCCCCTTGTGACACGCCCCTTAGGACACGACCCCGCAGGCCATGTGTAAACTCACAAGAATTTATAGGACCAAGGGTGGGAGGGTCCTTAGCGCCGGGACGTCCTCCCAATGCCTGCAGCTCGTCAATCAGGCGTCCAGCTCCCAGCTGCTGCACTGCTCCGCGGCAAGGTAGAGAAACCGCGCTAGCTCCCACACACAGCCAGTCTCCTCCCGGCTCGTCACATTTTGGAACTACAGGCCCTCTCTTTCAGGGATCTGTACTTGTCATTCTCCGCAGAGGGAGTGTCCCTTCGCACTGTTCCCTCATTCTTGCCTAAGGTGATTACTCCTTTTCATGTCAATCAGCCTCTTTTGTTGCCTGCCTTTTCAAAGGAACAGTGTTCTGGACGTTTCAAGAATCTCCGGGTGGTTGATTTCAAAAGGATTCTCCTTCCCTATCTCAGTCACCAATTCTTTTCGCAAGACCGACCATCTTTTTGTGCTTTTTGCGGGACCATGCCGAGGTATGGCAGCTTCAAAATCTCTATCGCCAGATGGATTAGCCGTACCATCAAATCAACCTATATTCTGAAAGGCAAGCCAGTGCCTGCTGGTCTTCGCGCACATTCATCTCGAACTTAAGCCACATCTTTGGCCGAGCGATCACACGTAGTCCCTCTTGATATTTGTCGAGCGGCAATCTGGTCTTCCTTATCTATTTTGTCCAGCAATATCGCCTGGATGTTCAGGCACATGAGGACAGTCATTTTGGGGCTAGTGTGCTGTCAGCGGCTCTCTACCCACCCTGGGGTTCATTAGCTTGGGTACTTCCTACTTGTCTGGACTGGTCTAGCAGTATGAACTGGAAGGAGAAATTTCACTTACCATTGATTTCCTTTCCTGGAATACTGCTAGACCAGTCCAGAACCCACCCCATTGTCAGTGTCACGACTGCTGGTGCATAAACATAAACAATTGCATATTCCGGAGAACGTCCACAACAGTGGATTCAGGTTTTTTCTCCAAGAAATGATGTTTGATCCTTCTCCGCCCTTCATGGTTCGAGTTGAGGGTTTTAATTGAATTAGTTGTTACCTGTACATTGTAGAGTTGATTAGTCAGGTTTTCTCCTTATGTTGGTGCTTGTCAAAGGAATACTGACTAGATCCTCTAGGGGCACTCCTATGTCACCCAGAGCCCAACCAATCACAGCTCTGGAGTGTTTTTTCTCTGTCGCCAACATCTGCTGGCAGGGGGACATAACCTGCTTGTCTGGACTGGTCTAGCAGTATTCCAGGAAAGGAAAGTAACGGTAAGTGAAATTTCTCCTTACTTTATAAAATAGAGATCTAAGTGGTTGAAAATGCATCTTAAAATCTAGGTACAAGCACTTACACCAACCCTATGGTTGGTGTAAATGCTTGTATGCAAGCTTGTATTTTAAAAAATAAACGCGTAACTGCATGCTTTACCCATGTGAACTCACAGTAAAATTATATTCCATTAGCCTTACATGCAGACATAGAGAATAGCAACCACCTACAGTATGCCCGTAAAGGCCCATTAACACACATGAATCACTAAAAATCTGATTTTCACATGTAGATGGCACATATCTTTCTACAACTCCTTATAAAATTATGCTCTTCAACACATATACTAGTATATACATGTGAAAAATCCTTTATGAAATTACCACCTTAATGTCCAGTTTGGCTCAATGTAATATGTATTATGTAGCAGATAGAGTCCTCTGGGGCTTATTTTTGCTGTATGCAGATAGTGTGCTTTTGTGTAATCTATTCTTTATTATTAATTCCACAGTACTATCTTGCTTACCTGAAGATGTATTAATCTAGTTAATAAATGTACACATACTCTTAATTAACCAGATGTATACAATTTGTTTTTTTTTTGCTTGATTTTATACATAGAAATATGCAAATAATTTAAGATTGTACTTGACTCAGGTGGATTTCAGCATCGTTGGAGCGTTGTGAAAATCTTAAATGCGTGTGTCAAATCAAAAAATATGATTGTCTGATTTCTGAATATCTGAAGGCAATTTCTAAAGAGTTAATATAGAATTAAATATGTATTCACACTCAACTAAAAGTTAAAAATACTTTCAAGTTTATATACCATAGTAAAAGATTTGTATATATCTTCATTATTATACATTATCACTGATGGAGAAGAAATTTAAATAGTTGACAATTTTAACTTACTTGGATCGACAATCGATAAAGAAAGGATTAGCAGTCAAGAAATCCGATGCCATATTGCTCTTGGTAGAATGGCTATGAAGGACCTAGACAGGATTCTCCAGAGCAGAGGTGTGTCTCTCCATATAAAGATTTGACTTGTCCAGGCCATGGTATTTTCAATAACATATGGATGCAAAAGTTGGACAGTGAAAAAGCTAGATAGGAAGAAATTTGATGACTGAATTATGGCGCTGGCAGCAAATACTGTGTATATCATGGACTGCCTGAAAAACAAACCAGTCAGTACTAGAGGAGATCAAACCTAAGCATTCTTTAGAAGCTCAGATGACAAGACTTCGACTTTCATACTTTAGACACATCATGCGAAGAGAGAGATAATTGGAGAAAGATATAATGCTTGGAAAGATAGAAGGTCACCATAAAAGAGGAAGGCCAGCAATGAGATGGATCTATACAATAACAGCAGCTATGGATACCACTCTATCAACAATGAGCCGCTTGGCTGAAGATTGAACAAAGTTTAGGTCAACTATTCAGAGGGTAGCCAGGAGTCGACACAGACTCGACAGCTCTTAAGAACAACATTATATATTTGTAAAGTGCTACTAGCTGCATGCAGTGCTGTGCAAACAGATGAAGTCAAGCCCTGCTCATTAGAGCTTACAATCTAATCAACAGAATTAAACCCTAACAGAGTGACCAAATATACATATAAAGAATAAAAATGTCGCCCAAAGTTGTCCCTCAGAACTTAGTTTTTGTCGGACAGCACCGGGGGAGGGGAGAACCACAACTCACCCACACCAGGTGGTAATGTCCATTTTAATCAATAAAGGTTCATTAAATGTATGAAAAATACTTATCTCAAAGAAGTGAAATTGTTCAGCAAAATGCAGTCGCATCAATACACGACATGCACGTTTCGGGAAAGTGTCCCTATATCAAGTACTGTATTACTGCCTGCATAATGCTCCAACTGCCAGAAAATGCGGCCATCTCCTATGGTAGTTCTTCTAAAGGACAGCTGTGTATATAATTGGCTGGAACGTTCAATCACTCAAAACTGAACCACCAATGAAAGAAGAGAACTCCCCATGATCATCGGGGAAACCCTGCTATCATTGTACAAAATGATAGCAGGCTAAGCCAATCGATCTCCCGATTCAAACCAAGAGGCTGTACAGTATCCAAAGTGTAAATCCATCGCTGCTCTAATAATTGCAAACGGGAGATACGATTGTCCTGCCCCCCCCCCCCCCGAGGGTCATATGGAACATGACCAATAATGCTCCAATGCAAATCGCTGAACTGATAGTGATGTAAAATACAGTGGTCCACAACAGGTGCTGAAAGAACCTGTAGATGTAGTCTTGAAACATGTTCACTTAGCCTGATTTTAATCAGACGGATCGTCCAGCTCACATACAATAGTGCACAAGGACATTGCAAAATGTAAACCACAAAATTGGACTTACAGGAAGTAATCTACCGCGCTCAAAAGAACGCCCTGAAACCGGCTCCAACCAAGTGACTTCAGAAAGAGTCATGGAGCAAAATTGACAATCACCACATGGAGAATGACCTGTAGAATCCAAAAGTGGAAAAACAGGTCTGTCAATGGGGGATGCCGATTTAACCAACAAATCTTCCAAATTGGAACCCTGAAAAAAAGCAATCAAGGGTTTAGTAAAGCATGGATGTAAACTGAAAATCGGCCAATGTTTTTTTGACAATCTTGCAATCACAGTGGTATGACGCATGTATGGAATGTCTTCCACCACAGAGTCCTCTGGAGCAGAGAACGTGGACACAAAGTCATCACTGATTAACCACTCCCGATGGACGTAGCATGTCTTACGATAAGCCCGGTCTATAATCTGTTAGCCTCAAAATAAAAGATGAGATTTCAAATCGTTAGCATGTCGTTTAAAATCCATAATAGAAAAGCAGAGATGTTGCAGCCTCAAAAACTGTCCAAATGGGAGACCCTGATGAAGGGAACCAGGATGAAAACTTTGATAGCTTTGATTCCTCTGGTTTGAATCGGGAGATGGATTGGCTTAGCCTGCTATGATTTTGTCCAGTGATAGCAGGGTTTCCCCGATGATCATGGGGAGTTCCCTTCTTTCATTGGTGGTTCAGTTTTGAGTAATTGAACATTTCAGCCAATTATATACCCAGCTGTCCTTTAGAAGAACTAACGTAGGAGATGGCCGCGTTTTGCATTATGCAGGCAGTAATACAGCACTTGATACAGGGACACTTTCCCGAAATGTGCACATCGTGTATTGGTGACTGCCTTTTGATGAACAATTTCTCTACTTTGAGATAAGTATTTTTCATACATTTAATGAACCTTTATTGATTAAAATGGACATTTTGGCCTGGTGTGGGTGAGTTGTGGTTCTCCTCCCTCCCCCCCCCCCCCCCCTCCGGTGCTGTCCAACAAAAATTATAAATTCTGAGGGACAACTTTGGGCGACAATTTTCATTCTTTATACAATCTAGTCAAGACAAAGGAGGAGTAGGGGAGGGAAACAAAGGAGACACAGGGAACAGAAGATTAAGAACCAAAGGCAGCCTTAAAGAGGTGAACGTTTAGCAGAAATTTGAAGAGTGGGGTGATGAAGCCTGATGAACAGTTTCAGGAAGAGAGCTCCAAGAATAAGGAGCTGTAAGGTGAAAGGACTGACGTATGGAATTAGCAGAAGAAAAGGGCAAAGATGGGGAGCAGACTTGAAGAAGAATGAAGCTCACGAGGAGGAGAGGAGAAAGAGAGCGGAGCAGCAGAATGAATATTTAAGTCAAAAGAAGGCATTTGAATTGAATACGGTAATGGAGGAAAAGCCAATGAAGTGATTTGAGAAGAGCGGTGATATGAAGAAACAAGGCTGACAAAAGACGAGATGCTTAGCGCAGTTTTGAACTGATTGAAGTGGAAAGAGATGACTTAGAGGGAGGCCAGTAACAAGAAGGTTGCAATAGTCAAGGCAAGAAGTAATTAAAGATTGGACAAGCATTTGTGTAATATTAATAGAGAGGAAAGGACAAATCTTATAAATATTATAGATAAGGAAATGGCAGATTTTAGCAGTCTTGTATATGTACAGAAAAGGAAAGCAAAGAATCAAAGATAACACCAAGGTTACAAGCTAAGGTAACAGGAAGAAGGGTGTTATCAACAGAGATATAGAATGAAGGAAAGGGAGAAGAGGGTTTGGGAGGAAAAATAAGCAATTCCGTTTTATTCATGTTAAGTTTTAAACGGTGGTGAGACATCCAGATGGCAGTATCAAAAAGACAAGTAGAACTACGGGCCTGCAATGCATGAGAGATAACGGGTGTGGACAGATAGATTTGAGAATCATTGGCTAGAAATGTTCTCCGGGAACAAGCAGGAAGTCTATCCTCACATATGGGTGATGTCTACACCAACTGAGCCTGTGCGGAAGCATCTCCCTAGCTTCCAAAGAAAGCCTTTGGGAGATGCACCACAAATGCATGGTCCACCTCCTGCCCAAGGGTGCCATCTTGCCTCAGTCCTTTTTTTCTGCAGAGTTTGTCAGACATTGTCCAGTTTTCCTCAGAAAAAGTCAGATTTTTTTTTTATTAAGTATTGTCCAGTTTGCATATCAGTTCCTTCCCATCCCCGAGCCAGCTCACCTTGTCGCTCCTCGGGTTCAACTATTCATTTTCTCATTTTTTTCATTGAGGTGTTCCTCAACCAGCGTTCATGCCCTTTTTCAGCTGAAGGCCTCAGCCCCTGCCAGATGGCGGTGACCTCCTTTTTATGATGGCCTCCAGTGGCTTAAAAAAGTGTGACCGGAGTGGCAAAATGTCACTCACTGACCCACACAACTGCTATCTCCGATGCCTCGCCCCAGAGCACAATGACTCCAACTACGAACTCTGCAGAACCATGACCTCAAAGGCCTTAAAGAGCCGCCATCAGCAGCATGAATTTTTTTTTTCAGAAGTCTAACTCCACGCCGGAGTCTCTGGTGATACCACGTTCCAGGACCCCCTCCGATACCCCTGTGCCCCGCGGCTGCAGTTCCTCCGAGAGAAAATCTACGGAGGTGGAGCACAAGAAGAAGAAACCCTCAAATACCGCCTTGGAGGACAGATCCGGGAAGAAGAGGAAATCCCACCCCAGGACCCGCAGTCCCGGTTGTGAGTTAGAGGAGTCGGGGCAGAAGCGGCCTTCCAAGCTGCCCCATAAAGAGTTGTCAGCACCTGCCGACCGGCTTCAGGCCTCCAAGGGCATCCTCATCAAGGAGTCCCCCTCGACAGTACCGATGCCAGGCCCGAAGTCTAAGGTGCCCTCATCGAAGGCTATGGAGACAAGAATGGCAGCCCTAGAGAGCATTATACCTGCCCTAGTGGCCATGCAATGGGTGTTCATGTCCGGCTCATCCAGTTCATCTGCCCCAATGATAGAACCCTTGACATCGAGGGCTTCCCAAGATGTCAAGCCAGTCCTCGAGCACCACCGGCCTTGAGAGAGCCCCTGGTCCCATTCCTCAGGAGATTGGTTCTCCCTGGCAAGCGCCCGTAGCTCAAACGATCCTCCGGAGATCGTGGACCGCCCGGAGCAGTGCTCGACCGAGGTGATCGTGCAGCGTTGGACTCATACTCAGACTTTGAGTCTGAATGGGAGGTTGAGGACAAAGAGTCCCCCAGACGCAAGGTGACACAGACATGCCCTTGGACCAGTCTCCCCCAATGACCTGATACCGTTCCCCACCCAAGGATGTCGCGTTCCTCAATTTTGTGCAGGACATGGCAAAGGCTCTGACTATCGAGACAAAGGCTGAGTAGGATCCCCCGCACTGAGGAATTGGAGATACTCCAATACCAGGCACCCTCGAAGGAGGGTCCTGGTGTGCCTGATTGGTATTGACGCCACATCCGGAGGCAGCGGCAGTCGAGAATCATTAGTAGGCACCTCAACGCCATATATCGGGTCGGCCATGCACTGGCTTTAAAGCAAAAGCCTCATTTGTCGATGCCACTCCTTACATCCGCCACATAATGGTGTTTGTAATAATCCCTGAAGTTCTCCCGAATATCCCCAGCTTTATACAGCATTTTATCCTGGGGCCCTTTAATTTTAACAACCATTACACCGCTGCTGTTGGGACCTTATTTTATTGCTCAACCGCCGGCCGGACTTATTATCAAACTCATAGTATCTCTGTCCTACCCTGTCCATCTGCCTAGAAATCCATTCGAGTTGGAGGGCATGAAGCTGCTTCCCTAACTCCTCCACTCGTCCCCTCAGTCTAATCCACCCCCCCCCCCCCGAGACTTGTGGGCCCTCTCCATCTCCTCCATTTTCCTGAGAAGAAGACGCTCCTCCTCCTCCCTCCTTCTCTTCCTCTGGGCTCCCAGCTGAACCAGATGGCCCCTTACTACAGCTTTCAACCCATCCCAAAGACTGCCCGTCTTTACTTCCCCATTGTCATTCAATTCCATATAGTCCATGATCACCTTTTTAAGCTTTTGCTCCACTCCCCCGCCCTGTAGTATATAATCATTCAATCTCCAGAAGGACCTCTTCCCCTGGCGGTGCAAAGCACACCCCCACCGGCGCGTGATCAGACCAGGTCACTGGCCCTATGGTAGCCTTCTCTAAGGCCTCCATCCAATACCCATCTCCCAACAAATAGTCTTTTCGGCTATAAGAGCCATGGACCGCCGAGAAGTACGTAAAGTCCTTGGCTCGGGGATTTGCCAGCCTCCATAGGTCCTCTACCCCCAGCTCCTTCATCCATTTCCGAAATTCCCTACGACTCCCCTCATCTCCTCCCCCGCCGCCCTTGCTTATCCTCCAACTCTATATTGCAATCTCCTCCCACCAGAACCCTCCCCTGGATTTTCTCAGCCAGCCAGGGATCCATCTCTCTCCAAAACCCCCTCTGCCCCTTATTCGGGCCATACACCAAAATCAAGGATACCTGTTCGCCCCCTAACTCCCCCCCCACCACCACCACCGCTCTCCCGTCTGGTTTCCTATGGACTTGACCCACCTCGAGGGGAACTCCTTGCCCAACAAGAATAGCAACTCCTGCTTTCCTCTTCCCACCCTCCGCTGCAAAAAACCCCTGATATTTACCAGATCTCAGCAGGTGTTCATCCTCCCTACGCAGATGAGTCTCCTGCAAAAAAGCCACATGCCACCTCTGACCCCAGAGCTCCCTCCATAGCATCTTTCTCTTTTGTGGCGAGTTCAGGCCCCTCACATTCATACTCCCTGCTATCAAACCCGACGCCATATCAATTGCTCACTTCCCCTCCGAATCTCAGTTCTCCCCATCCCTGCCTTCCCCCTCCCCTCCCCCAACCCCCCTCCCTCCACCAACCCCCCCATCCTATGGACCCCCACTCCGACCTCCCTCAAGGAAATGACCCCCCCCCTTGGACGCTACCTCTCCCCTTACCTCAACAGCCTCTCCCTCCCCTCTCCCTCAACCCCCATCCATGTTCAAGTACACATCAACCCATGTTTTACTAACAGTGGTTATTTACCCGGGGAAGTTACCCCACGCTCCCCCCACCCCTCACCGCCTCCTTGCCTTAGCAGTCTTCCTCCTATACTCCCTCTTTCCCCCCCCCCCCCGGGGAACACAGAACAAACAAGAGAAGTCCTCACAATTTCCATCATGTAATCACACAGTCCCACTAGTCGATCCACTAGTCTTTTCAGCTGGCATCTCTCCTTGCTCCGCCGCTCCAGTCTTCCTCTGCAATCTCTGGCCCTGCATCGAGACTCTCTCCCAGCCGGATCGCCTCTTTATTTGCCTTCTGTCCCGGGGTCTTGCTCTGCTCTGGCAGCCGAGGGGCACCCTCCTGCCTCAAGGTATTCCACGCCTCAGCTTCAGTTCGCACTTTAAAGCCCCTTCCGTTGATGTCTATTAACAGGGCAAAGGGGAACAGCCATCTGTACCTCATTTTCTCGGTCTGGAGGTAGCCTGTGACCGGTTTCAGCTCCCTACGCCTCTGCAGCGTGGCTGTTGACAATTCGTGGAACACCTCCACCTTTTTGGCCCTCCCATAAAAAGCTCCTCCGGGCTGCCGCTACTCTCATCACTCTCTCCTTTGTCGCGTAGGAACCCAAGCAAGCCACAATGTCATGCGGCTGACCTCGTCGCGCTGGACCCAGCGCACGATGCACCCTTTCCACCGCCATCTCCATTTCCTCCACATTGGCATCTTCTCGTTGTAGCAGGAAGCGGCACACCCTTTGAACCACTGCCGACGCATCTCCAAACTCTTCCGTCTCCGGCAGGCCCCTCACTCTCATGTGATTCTGCCGAGAGCGGTTTTAAAGATCCTCTAATTTATCCTTCAGGAGCGTTTGCTCAAGTTGGTATTTCTGCATTTGAGCCTCCATCTCCAAGTCCTTCTCCGCATGGCGCTCAGTCTGCTCCTCAAGTAATTCAACTCTATTGCCAAGTTCTTTTACGTCTTCCTTGATAACTGCCAAGGCTTCCTTCAGCTCCCCCCGCATGGCACAGATGTCCCTCTTTAGCGATCGCATCCAGCCCCAGTTGTTGCCGCGGGTACATCCTTCATCCGCCTGCTCCAATTCCTCCTCAGTCTCCTCATCGGACGCCATGTGCTCTGACGCCTCCCGGGCCTTTCGCTCCGCATTCTCTGCATAGCGGGACTTGAACCTGGCCAATTTCTTGCGGACCGACAGCTCCGCCAATTCACCACTCCACCGATATCTGTGGGTCTCACTGTGGGGAAGGCAGGCTGCTCTCTTCCGCCGTTATTCTAGCATCCCAATGGGAGCTTCAACACCAAGCTGCCCATCTCCCATGTGACATCACTTCCTCCCTGAAAAGGCTTTTGACCTTGTAGAGTGGAGTTTTATGTTTGCAGTCCTGCAAAGAATGGGTTTTTGGACAAATATCTTGGCCTGGCTAAGGGCCCTGTACGCAGTGCCCAAGGCACGAATAAGGGTAAATGGAGGTCTTTCCCCTGGGGCGTGGCACCAGACAAGGCTGCCTGCTCTCACTGTTATTGTTCACACAAGTAATAGAACCCTTAGCACAGAAGGTTAGACAAACTACAGGAATGAGAGGGATAAGACTAGGAACAGAGGAGTACAAGATATCACTCTTTGCAGATGATGTCATATATACATTAGAACAGCCCTTACAGTCCCTACCCATACTTATAGAAGAGGTTCAAAGATATAGTGAGGTCTCTATATAAAGTCAATATGGGGAAAACAGAGGTCCTCCAAATACACCTGGATCCCGGTGAGGAGGCAAAAATTAGGGGTGACTTCCCATTTCAATGGGTAAAAAGTAGGATCAAATACTTAGGAGTACAAGTTAGAGTAGGGAGTAGAATGTTTTGAATCATTACAATTATATGCCTTTGATGGAAAAGGTAATGAATGACTTGGTAAGGTGGAATAAACCATATTTTTCCTGGTTTGGGAGAATTGCTATAGTCAAAATGAATATATTGCCTAGAATGCTATACTTATTTATGGCCTTACCTGTTGAGGTACCCAGTCTAAGAGCATGGTAACTATAAAAACTATGTATTCAAATTTCATCAACTAGGTGTACTAAAACCAAACCAAACCCGACACGGTCATATTTCGGCAATGCTTTCCTCAGGGGTATTATGGTATTCTAAGAAAAAAAACAAAATAAATACATAAAAATGAATATAAAGACAAATACATAAATCTTATAATGTTAACCATATGATATTAAAAACCAATACAACCAAAATTAGAAACCATATAAAAAAAGCATATAGTGTATCATGTAAAAATGAATGCTGTCCATCAAAAAGAAGTGTTAATAAACTTATCATTGAATAATAAGAATAATTTAAAAAATGTAAATAAGAACATTAAGAATAGTTAAAATGATGTGACAAAATAAATTTATATCCATGTGGCTAATAAAAAAAATTATTAAACATTAGACCTAAAACAATAACATAAAACAACTATGGAGAGATGTTGTGTCACATAATAGATATAAACAAATATGATGCAAAAATTATTTAATTGTTCTTATATAACCAACAGTAAATGACTCAGAATGAATCAAATTCTGTTCCAAATTCTGTATGCACTAGAAAAAGGAAAGGATCAAAATATAACCTGAATTCATTGTTAGCAAAGCTTTTTCTCGAAAGCACCTTATCAAAAGAAGAGCAGAAGTGAAACAGCAAGCCTGCAAACCCAGGAAGGAAAACTTAAATGGTGCTCACCGTATATTATATAATATAGTCTACAGATCTATTTGGTATTTGCAAATCAATCTAGTATCAAATGCAAATGCTATATCTATCCAATAATCAGATGGTGAAACTAACAGACCAGAGGAGCAGCAGACATGGGAGAGCTCTAAAATGAGATCTTTTTAAAAAAACAAAACAAAACATTAAATCATATTATTTCTAATTCTATTTCATAGATCAAAAGCCACCAATGTTGTCTGACCTACTTTTGGTTATTGTTCTTCAAAGGATCTCAATGTGGAATAAATAGAAGAAAAAGAAGAGAAAACCTTATCTCCAGGAACAAGCAGGAATGTAGTCTTCACATATGGGTGATGTCAGTACCGACTGAACCCATGTGGGAACACTTCCCAGCGTCTAATAGGAAAGCTTTTGGGAGTATCCCACTGTGCCTGCATAGCTGCCTTCTCATCTTTCTAGATCTTCCTCCTCAGTTCTTTGTTTTCCGTGGAGCCAACAGGAAGCAAATCCTGTCACTGCAGAAAATTTCTGTTTTTCATATTTTTGTGGTTTGCGTCTGTCTTCCCGTCGACACTAGCATCGACTTCCATTGTTACTTTTTCTTCTAAAAAAAAAAAAAAAACTGAGGAAGAAAGTTCCACTTTCTTCAGGCGCATCAACACCATCTTAGGCCTAGGCCTTCCATTTGTCGCTGACACAATTGAAAAACCATCCAGTGGTTTAAGAAGTGTTCCAAGTGTGGCGGCACTATCTCGGCCACCAACAACCATGACTGGTGTCTAAAATGCCTAGGGCCTGATCACCAAGCATCAGAATGTCCTCTCTGTAGAAAGATGACAAACAGAGGCCTACAGAATTGAGCTGCAAAGCTGGGCACTCTCTTTGCCATTAACATCATGGAGAGCTTCATCTTCCTCCCATGGATCTCAGGTATCAAAACCTAAGTCTTCATTGAAGGCTGGCTGCCTCCCCCCCCCCGGGTAGATCTTCTAAGCATTAGATGTCTCAAGTATTGCCCTGAAGGAGGACACATCTGCCAAACAATCCCGGTTGGAGGACCTTCCCTCCAAAGCCTTAGGTGGGGTCCCAGGATGCTCCGAGGCCTCCACTTCTGGAGATCTCTTGGTGCCATGCTCAGGGTTCATGGCCCTCATTTCCGGTACCAATACCCAAGCATCGGTAAGCTCCCATAGATCAACATATCCTTGCCATCAAGCAGAGCTTAGCGGCCTTACTGGCAGCCTCAGTTCCAGTGAAACCCTTACAGTCTGTTCCACAGATATCAGTACTGATACAGGTTACATCGACTTTCTTGCCACTTTCCAACTACACAAATTTCAGGTACCGGCTTCGATTGGTACCGAGTTCATATGGAGCGGGAACACCCTGCCTGATGATACTTCCACTCTTCGGGTTCCGACTCCTTGAATGATGAATCAGCCGATACTCGAGACATGCAAACTCTCCCAGAAGACCGTCTGTTTCCACAACGCTGCATGTCCCCACCAGAGGACATGTCTTTCCAAGACTTTATTTGCGATGTTGCTAGGGGCCTGTCCATAATAGTAACATCGGAGAAAGAGCCTAGAGCTGAAGAATTGGAAATTCTTCAATAGCCAACTGCTCCACAATGGCTCCAAAAGAAGCAGCTATGCACCTTATCCATCAGATACTTCACAACCTCATGTTTCATATGTGGGAGACACCTCTTACTATTTCTCCCCATACTCGCCAGCTTGATACCATGTACCAGTACCGGAGTGTCCTTGTTTTCAAGAGACAATTGCTGCACCGTTCCATGGTAGTGGAATTGGCAATGCGTCGAATCAAGAGCACGAAAACACATTCCTCAAACCCTCCAGGTAGGGAATAGAGAACCCTCAATGCTTTTGGTCAATGTTGCTTTCAAGCCTCCATTTTATTGGCCAGAATCAGTTCCTACATACTCTATATGGGTATGTTCCTCAAAGAGGTGGCTAAAGATTTGGAGTCAATGGCTCCTCTTCTTCCCAAAGACAAGAGGACAGATTATCTCACCCTTGTAAAGCATGCTCAGAATGTCTCAAAATTTGTTAATAGAGCAACTTTTGATTGCTTTGAGTGCATCAGCAGAACTACATCCATCTGCATCAGTGCATGCAGGATTGCTTGGCTCCAAGCATCAGATCTTGAACAAAGGGTTCAAGATAAGCTGCTTAACATCCCTTGCACCCACAAAAACCTTTTGGCAAGGATTGGCAAGACAAGGCCTCTCAGTTGGAGTCTGAGAACACTACCCTGAATAGGCTCTTTAGATCTACTGCCAACCCAGCTAAGAAGAAAGCAGCAAAGAAAGCCGCCTTCAATAAAAAAGTATTAACCTTCTTATCCCCCTGCTGTTCAATTTCAGCATCATGCTCCTCAGAAGGGAAGACAACCTCCAAAACAGCAAAAGAAGGCTCAGACTCCTAAGTCTCAGGCACCTCAGCAGACTCCGGCTGCTCCAGGTTTTTGACTCCTTTCTAAAGAACATAGCTGTCCAGCCTCTAAAGAATTCCGACCCTATCCACATTCCCGGCAGACTCTACAGTTATGCCCACAGATGGCATCTCATCACCTTGGAGCAGTGGATTTTAACAATAGTGCGGGAGGGATACAGACTTCATCTGCGAAGCCTTTCCCCTCCGGCTTCACCAAGAGCGTTCCATTCTCAGCCCCCTCTCACTGCTCTATTACTACAAGAGATCACCTCCCTTCTACTGCAGGGAGCAATACAAGAGGTTCCAACATTCAAGCAGAGAATGGGCTTCTATTCTCCCTACTTTCTTATTCCAAAGAAAACAGCAGGATACAGGCCCATTCTGGACCTCAGAGACCTAAACAAGCATCTCCTATGGGAGAAGTTCAAGATGGTCTCCCTGGGGACCCTTCTTTCCTATCTCCAGAGTCAGGACTGGCTCTGTTCTCTAGATCTAAGGGAAGCGTAAACTCATATTCTTATCCATCCAGAACACAGAAAATTCCTTTGCTTCATGTTTCAGGGAAAGATACTATCAATACAGAGTCCTACCTTTCAGCCTCACCTCTGCCCCAAGAGTCATCACAAAATGCATGGCGGTAATAGCCGCATTTCTAAGGACTCTAGGGATATTTGTCTTCCCTTATTTAGATGATTGGCTCATAAGAGCAAGCACCTCTCAAGAGGCCAGTCTGTCCCCCTCACACACTATGCAGGTGTTACAACACTTGGGATTTGTCATAAATCTTCCAAAGTCCCAACTCGTCCCCTCTCAAACTCTAGAGTTCATAGGGGCCCTCTTAAATACTCAGCAGTCAAGGGCATTTCTGCCTCAACTCCGCTGCGCTTGTCTCAATCAGTTAGCATCTCAGGCATGTTTTAAGAACTGTCTTACTGCTTGAGAAATGCTACAGCTTCTGGGTCATATGGCATCATCGGTGCATGTAGTTCCATATGCCCATCTACACATGCGCACAGCCCAATGGATACTGGAATCCCAGTGGTCTCAAGCATCAGGTCACCTAGGGGACAAGATAAGTCTCTACCCTTCTGGTATCTCTCCAGTGGTGGTTTTCCCCAGAAAATCTCCTTGTAGGGTCACCTTTTCAGATGCCTGCACATCAACGTACCCTGATGCTGGACGCATCCATACTGGGCTGGAGAGCCCATCTGGGATCTCTCTCCACTCAAGGCCTCTGGTCGCAGCAGGAGTCACAACTCCACATAAATCTGCTGGAGCTCAGAGCCATTCTCAATGCTCTCAAAGTGTTCCAGGACCATCTTTGTTGCAGAGTCCTAGTCCAAACCGACAATCAAGTATCCATGTTCTACATGAACATGCAAGGCAGAACAGGTTCTTGGACCCACTGTAGCAAGGCTGTACATCTCTGGTCCTTTGCCATACATACATCATTGCATTCACCTCCAAGCAGTGTATCTCCTGGGCAAGCACGATGTCTTAACTGACAGACTAAGTTGAATCCTTCTCTCCCTTGTGTGATCTCTTCATGTACAGACAGTCTTCTACATTTTTCATATCTGGGGGACTCCAGAGATAGACCTTTTCACGAGTCCTCAGAATGCCAAGCTCTCTTACTTCTGTACCAAGACTTCTGTGTTGAACAACCAACAGGTGTATGCTTTTCACCTCCACTGGGGACATGGCTTCCTATCTGCCTTCCCTCCCATTCCCCTAATTCCCAAGACCCTTTTCAAACTCCAGACGGACCAGGGCTTCATTATCCTTACAGCCCCATGCTGGCCACATTAATCATGGTACCCTCTCCTTTACGTCTATCTCAGGCTCAACCCATAGATCTGAGCTCTGCTCCAGATCTCCTCTCTCAGGAGGAGAGGACGCTGCTCCATTCCAATCTGCAGTCTCTCCATCTCACAGCATGGCTGCTGAAGGCATAGCTTTCCAAGGTATTAACCTTCCCCAGGAGGTTAAGGACATCCTCTTAGCTTCTAGAAAGCCGTCCACCAGATGGTCCTAAGCTTTCAAGTGGCATAGGTTTTCTTTCTGGTGTTCTCGGAAGAATATTAATCCCTTCTCGGCTCTAGTGGAGGTGCTGCTTGAGTATCTCCTCCACCTATCTTCTTCTGGACTTGAAATCAATTCGATAAGAGTACACCTAAGTACAACTGCGGCCTCTCACGTGCCCTTAGAAGGCTAACCCATCTCCTTTCAGCCACTCATAGCATGCTTCATGAGGGGTCTTCTATTAACCAAGCTTCCCATTAAGCCACCAACAGTGGCATGGGACCTCGATGTTCTAGGACAGCTTCTCAAGCCGCCCTTTGAACCACTAGACACTGTCATTTAAGTTTCTCACATGGAAGGTCATCTTCCTCATTGCCCTCACTTCAGCAAGACACATTAGTGAGCTCCAGGCCTTGGTGGCTGACCCACCTTACACACTGTTCCAGCATGATAAGGTAGTCCTTAGGACTCATTCTCACTTCATGCCGAAGGTGATCTCACCCTTCCATTTAAACCAGTCATTTTACCTTCCTGTGTTTTTCCCTAGACCTCATTCATCTAAGGCAGAAGCAACCATCCACACTCTGGATTGTAAACGTGCCTTAGCTTTTTATCTTCAGAGGACTTGAACACCGGAAGGCTTCTCACCTGTTCTTTTCCTTTGACTGTAGTCACCTTGGGTTGCCAGTCTCCAAATGTACTCTCTCCAAGTGGATAGCAGACTGCATCACTTTTGCTTATGAGAAGGCAGGACTTTCCCTCAAAGGTTCTGTCACTGCCCATAATGTTCGAGCCATGGCTACCTCAATGGCAAATCTACGATCAGTAGCTATTGACGAGATCTGCAAAGCAGCAACTTAGTCTTTGGTCCATACTTTTGCTGCTCACTACTGTCTGGACAAGGACTCCCACCGGGATGCCATGTTTGGCCAGGCTGTTCGCCAGCATCTCTTTCGGACTTAGAGCAACTCCTACCCTCTGTCCCGGACTTCCATACCACACATCCATAGAGGATGCATGACCTCTTTAGGAATATCTGTGGCAAACCACTGCCAATTCTGAGATCATCTCTCTGGCATCTTCTAGCTATGTAGTCCCATATGTGAAGACTACATTCCTGCTTGTTCCTGAAGATAGTGTAGTTACTCACCTGTAACAAGTGATCTCCGAGAACAGCATGAATTTAGTCTTCACAACCCACCCTCCTCCCCTAGGAGTTGTAGGGTTTCTCTTTTTTCCTCTTTCTCTCCTTTTATCTCAGCTACAAACTCAACTGAGGAGGAAAAGCTGGGAAGGCAGCTACGCAAGCTCCACCGGTACCGATGTCATCCATATGTGAAGACTAAATTCCTGCTATTCCCAGAGATCACCTGTTACAGGTGAGTAACTACATTTTACCTACCTCCACCTTCGAGCAAACTCTGGAGCATTGACAATTTTATATATATATATATATATATATATATATATGCTCGTGCCAAAATGCTGGACTCTTTGAAGTGTAAAATATACCTTGTTAAATTATCCATAATTTAAAAAGTTGAAGATTGGAAGGAAAAAGATGAATTTCAATGTATTTGAAAATGTATAATGAATGTGCCAAAAGACCTGACACAAGGTGAATGCTGTCCTCAGCCATTGGTTCCTCATATGCATCATGGGACAAATAAAAGGGTGGGGCAGTTCATATACGAGGCACCTAATATATAAACTCTGCATCATTAAAAAATCCATATTTGACCCAAATAAAACCCAGAGATGAACGAAACAAATTCTCTACTTCATGTCTAACCCTATATAATAAAAGAATAATGTATCCATGGAAACTAAATCAAGGAAAATCAATTGGCTCAAACCCTATTTTAATCACGTTCACTGTAAAGACTGATTATCACATTCTACCTACTAAAATATAATAAATAAATAGATAATGATAAACAACTAATTTTACCAAATTATTGGATCCAATTAAAACATAAAACCAGACCAGGGAGACCACGTATCCCCTATCTGCTACACCACTGCTAAAATTACTTAAAACTTTAAGAAAACAAAAAAACTAATGGTAAAAACTAATAATAATTGAAATAGTGCAAGACTAAATAAAAACTGTATGACCATATAAAATCATTTAATATTCCGGATGGGAAAGGAGGAAGGGGGGGGGAGAGAGGAAGGAAGGGAAAAAAGGGTGGGGGTAGAAGGGAAAGAAAGAGGGGGTAGAGGGGGAGGGAGGAAGGAGGAAAAGATTGAAATGAATTAAATAAATAAATAACAAATCTGATTAATAAGTGTAAAACCAGAAAATATGAACACTTATGCCATCTACCACCACAAAGCTCCAATTCAGAGAAGCAACTGTGAAACAATAACCTAATGATCAAATGATAAAAAAGTGTTTATTTGTGTATGTATAAATAGGTTTCTCTATCCTGGGCACAAGGATGGTGGGAGGGGAAGGGAAGGGAGAGAGGAGGTGGGAAAGACCGGAGAAAAAGAGAAAGGAAGGGGGTGGGGAGTGGGAGTTATAAGGGCGAGGGAGGGGGGCAGAAAGGAGGGGAAAAGGGGAGAAGAAAGGAAAAAACTCTAAAACATCCAACCAGGCAAATTCAATAAGACCTTTAGGTGTCATTGTGGCCATCAAAAATATATACCGCTGCTATAGCCACAGAATCACTTTGTTGAGATCACCACCCCTCCAATTTATTTTTACCTTCAATACAAATGGGGTTTTGTGCTGTTGCTCTTGCCAATGAAGAGCCAGTGGCTTGTCTGTCAATCCTCTCTTTATACAACTCCTGTGTCCGATGATGCGTATCCTAATACTCCTTGTTGTCTTGCCCACATACAGTTTCTTACACCGACATTGGATTTCATAAATAACATTAATAGAGTCACAATTCTTTTTAACATCTTTGTTAGTGATATAGCGGAAGGGCTGTCGGGTAAGGTTTGCCTCTTTGCGGATGATACCAAAATCTGCAATAGAGTAGACACCCAGGAAGGGGTAGATAACATGAGGAGGGATCTAGCTAAGCTTGAAGAATGGTCTAGAATTTGGCAGCTGGGATTTAATGTTAAAAAATGTAAGGTCATGCATTTGGGCTGCAGCAATCCAAGGGAGCAATACAGTATAGGAGGTGAAGTACTTTTGTCCACTAAATAAGAGCGGGACCTAGGCGTGGTTGTGTCTGATGATCTTAAAGTAGCTAAACAGGTGGAAAAGGCGACAGCAAAAGCTAGAAGGATGCTTGGGTGCATACGGAGAGGAATGGCTAGCAGAAAAAAGGAGGTGATAATGCCTCTGTATAAGTCTTTGGTGCGACCTCATTTGGAGTATGGTGTGCAATTCTGGAGACCGCACCTTCAAAAGGATGTGAACAGGATGGAGTCGGTGCAGAGGGTTGCTACCAAAATGATTAATGGGCTTCATTATAAAGCATATGAGGACAGACTTAAGGATCTTAATATGTACACCTTAGAGGAAAGGCGGGATAGAGGTGATATGATTGAGATGTTTAAATACCTCCGTGGCATAAATGTTCAGGGAGAGAGCCTCTTTCAATTGAAAGCAAGTTCTGCTACGAGGGGACATGGGATGAGGGTGAAGGGAGATAGATTCAGGAGTGATATGCGGAAATATTTCTTTACGGAAAGAGTAGTGGATCCGTGGAATAGTCTCCCAGTGGAGGTTGTAGAGATGAGGACAGTAACTGAATTCAAGAAAGCATGGGACCAACACAGAGGATCTCTAAAGGCAAAAAGTGGACTGTTGTAGTTGTTATGGAAGGACAGACTAGATAGGCCATGTGGTCTTTTTCTGTCGTCATATTTCTATGTTTCTATGTTTCTAATTAGAGAAATCATCTAAATATAATTGGTAGTGGGGTGGACAAAAACATTCTTCACGGTAATAGCATGTACACATATGGAGTATCTTCAACATTGATGATGTCCCTTATATTTTGAAAGGAACCTTCTTTCTGTAAAGACTGATGGGACTAGCATATTCCATAGATTCACATTTCTTTTATGCACCACCTTAATTTGTACATCCTCAAAACCAGATATAGTTTGAATCAAATGAAGATGATATCGGAGTGGCATTTGATTCAAACTATACCAGGAAGAAGGTAAAAACAAATTGAAGGGGTGGTGATCTCAACAAAGTGATTCTGCGGCTAGAGCAGCGCTATATATTTTGATGGATACAATGATACCTAAAGGTCTAAATTTGGATACAGATTTATCCATCTTTCTCTAAAATGTTTTTTTTTTTATAAATAGCTTTTTCATGGTTTTCCATGGAGGAGTCCAATTTATTTGTAAATTTTTTTTTAATTGATTTCACCTGGTTGGGCATTTTATAGGTTTTTTTCCTTTCTTCTCCCCTCCCCCCCCCCCTTCCCCTCCTTTCCTCCTTCCCCTTCCCCCTCTCCTTCCCCTCCTTTCCTCCTTCCCCTTCCCCCTCTTTTCCCCCTCCTCTCTCCTTTCCCCTTTCCCCTTTTTCCTTTTCCCCCTCCCTTCCCCCTTCCCCCTCCTCCCTCCTCCCTCCCCTTACACCCCACCCCCTTCCTTTCCCCTTCTCTCCCCCTCCCCCTTCCCCCCCTCCCCCTTCCCCCTTCCCCCCACCTCCCCCTTTCCTATCTACCCACCTCTTTCTCTTCCACCTCCCCTCTCCCTTTCCCTTTTAATCCTCCCTCCTTTTCCCCTTCCTTCCTTTCCTCCCCCTTCCCCCCCCCCCATCCTTGTGTTCAGGATCGAGAAACATATTTATACATACACAAACAATTTTTTATCATTTGATCATTAGGTTATTGTTTCACATTTGCTCCTCTGAATTGAAGCTTTGTTATGGCAGGTGGCATAAGTGTTCATATTTTCTGGTTTTATACTTATTAATCAGATTTGTTATTTATTTAATTCATTTCATCCAATTCCCCTTTCCTCCTTCCCCCTCCCTCCCCCTCCTCCTTTCCCTTCCACCCACATCCCCCCTCCCCTCCTACTCTCCCCCCTTCCTCCTTTACCCCCCCTGGGATATTCAATGATTTTATATGGTTTGATACAGTTTTTATTTAGTCTTGCACAGTTTTAATTATCTATTAGTTCTTACCATTAGTTTTATTGTTCTCTTAAAGTTTTAAGTAATTTTAGCAATTGTGTAGCAGATAGGGGATACGTGGTTTCCCTGGTCTGGTTTTATGTTTTAATTGGATCCAATAATTTGGTAATTAGTTATTTATCACTATCTATTTATTTATTATAATTTAGTAGATAGGATGTGATAATCGGTCTTTAAATTGCAGTTGATTAAAATAGGGTTTGACCCAATTGGTTTTCCTTGATTTTGTTTTGATGGATATGCTATTCTTTTATATGGGGTTATACAAGGAGCAGAGAATTTGTTTCATCTCTGGTTTTTATTTGGGTCAAATATGGATGTTTTAATGATGCAGAGTTTATACATTAGGTGCCTCGTATATGACCCCCCCCCCCCCCATTTGTCCCATGGTGCATATGAGGAAGATATATATATTTTATCACAACTTATCTCCTGGAACAAGCAGGAATGAGTCTTCACATATGGGTACGTCGGTACCAACGGAGTCTGCGCGGGAACGCTCCCCAGCGTCCAATTAGAACACTTTTGGGAGCATCCCACCATGCCTGCGTGCTGCCTTCCCGCCTTTCCCAACTGCCTCTCCTCAGTTTTCGTTTTTCCACGGAGCCAGCAGGACGTACTCCTGTCACCGCAGAAAATTCTTCCTTTATTTTTGTTTTTTCTTGTGGTCACGTCTGCCTTCCCTCGACGCACCGGTACCGCCGGTGTTTTTCTTTTTCTTTTCTTGAACAAAATTATTTCCTTGGTAAGGAATTTTTCCCTGTTTAGTGCCTGATGGTTTTCGGCCTACTAGACCTCTCCACTTCCTTCATGGAAACATCAGCCACTATTCCTAAAACATGTTTTAACTGTGGCGGTACTAAGTTAGTCTTAGACACCCATAACTGGTGCCTTCCATGTTTGGGTTCTGACCACCATCCGCTGGAGTGTCCCTCCTGCAGTATTTTTTCTAAAAGAAGTTTTCAGCATCGAGCTCAACTCGATACGCGGTTCCCATCAGCTCTGAGGGTACCAGCTACATCTTCTTCTTCACAGGATCAGGTAACCCCACAAAAGTCTGTAAAAACTAGCCAGTCCTCGGGTGGTAGATCTCATGTTCAACATCGAGATGGCTTCGCTCTTGCCCTCGAGGACAATTTGGCTTTAAAACCCCAGCGGGAGTCTTCGGCCTCCAAAGCACTAACGGGGTTTCAGGTTATTTCCGGGGTTTTCACCTCCGCGAAAATACCTGAGCCATGCTCGGTGGTGGTATCCGCTGGGAGCGGTGCCGGTACCCCGGCATTGGCAGCGGTGTTGGATGAAACACTCCACACCGATGATTGCAGTCTAGCGTTCTCGGTATCTTCGGAACCGCTACAGACCGATCTTCCAGCATCGGTATCGATTCTGGTACCAATTCTGGCATCCATGTCGGTACCATCCAGGTCTGTCTTGATTGATTCACTGCTTTCGATGCCGAGTCTAGAATCGATCTCTAGCCTGGAAGATTGGATACCGACTCGTCT
Organism: Ichthyophis bannanicus; assembly: GCA_033557465.1. Taxonomy (NCBI): domain Eukaryota; kingdom Metazoa; phylum Chordata; class Amphibia; order Gymnophiona; family Ichthyophiidae; genus Ichthyophis; species Ichthyophis bannanicus. The sequence continues at coordinate 619,214,946 of CM066036.1, forward strand.
CGGTATCGACCTTGCTTGGTGCCAAATGCATTTTCCTGGAGATCAAAGTCTACCGCTCTCGGTACCTTCGGTACCGTTAGTCGCTTCAGACTGATCATCCGGTGTCGGTACCGGCTGCGATACCACTGCCGGTTTCGTTTTCTACCTTTGCATCGGTACCGGTGCCTTCCATGCTTACTTCCACAAGCTCGCTTCCTTCGGTACCGAGCTTGGAGTCTATCCCTGGCATGGATAGTTTTTCACCGGTTCGTCGCGGTACCGACCTCAAGCGGTACCGCCGACTATCCTTTCAGGATAACCCAATGCTCCACCCTTATGGGTCTGGTACTCTAATGGATCAATCCATTAGTGCTAAGGCTAGATCTTCAACAGATCTCACCTTCACTCCTCATAATACAAGATCCCCTGCTGGGGAAATTTCTTTTCAAGCATTCTTGCTTGATATGGCAAGGTTACTTGCCATTTCTATACCTGATCAAGATCCTGCTCCAAGGGATTCAGAGTTTGTCTCTCCCTGAGACTCCAAAGAAGGTTATCATGCTCCCTTTGCATCAAACCTTACAGGATCTTTTACTTAGAATGTGGGAAACTCCTTTAAAGGTATCCCCACCTTCAAGGGCCACTGACTCTCTGTACAAGGTGCCCCCTTCTCCAGGTTTTCAAAAGATTCAACTTCCACATCATTCTCTTGTTGTGGAATCAGCAATGAGGCGTGTGAAAAGTGCTAAAAGGCACTCTTCTTATCCGCCAGGTCGTGAGGCTAGAACTTTAGATGCCTTTGGACGTAAAAGCTTCCAGGCATCCATGTTTTCAACAAGAATTCTCTCATATATTTTCTATATGGGACTATCTCTTGAACAGCTCACGACCAGTTTGCTGTTTTTGACTTCTTTTCTTCAGGATCACAAAAGAGCAGACTACTCTTTACTGATTAGTCATGTTCAAAACATCTCTAGGTTTCTTACTCATGCTACCCTGGACAGTTTTGAGTCTGTTAGCAGAACTTCTGCTATAGCCATAGGGGCACGACGCATGGCCTGGCTCCAAGCTTCTGACTTGGATACATTGGTACAAAAAAGGCTGGGAAATACTCCTTGTACTGGGGACAATCTCTTTAACAAAGAGACTTTACGCCAAGTTGCTCAGTTAACCACTGGCACTGTTGCTTTCAAAGGATTGTCTACACCTTCCTCTATCCCAGTTGGTAAGAAATCTTCTACCAAACTTTATTCCTCCAAGGGGAAAAGTTTTATCCTTTCTCTACCCATCATACAGCTGTTTCCAAACAGGGGAAACATCAAACCAGGCTAAAGAAACCACAACCTCAACCACTTCAGCAAACCCAGCAGTCGCAGGGTTGCTGATAGATTCTTCACTGAATCCTTCTTCCTGCTTTGAGGTTTAGAACCTGTAGTTTGCTTCTTCTCTTACAAGCATCTACATCGGTTCCATCCCAAACTTTACATTAGAGACATCCTGACTTTTAGCTCATAGAGCTCCTTAGCATGATTATGCTTTACAGGTAATAAGGTTACTCCTCTTCCTTCTAAGTAGATAGAGGAGTAACAACTGTCAATAAGGTCCTCTATACCTTTATCTTTGACAGTTTCTCCTGTATCAGCATGTCTCATACTATTCTTTTCAAAGATTTACTCCATTGTAAGTCTTGTTCAGCTCTGCCCCTCTTACTAAGACATTTTTGGTCTGTAAGAGTATACTACTTAACTGAGGGCTTATCCCTAAGCCCTGAGTTTCTTTTCAGAGTTATCGCCACCTTGCATTCTTGTTGCTCGTGGCAGCTTCTCAGACAATGATGGAGTTTTTACCACTCCTACTTATGTCTGTAGGTCTTTTCTAATCTTGAGACCTAAGATTTGTTCTGCCGCTCTAACAATAGTTAGAAAGCAGGGGCTCTTAGTGTTTAAACCACTAACTTGCTAACCAAGCACCCAGGGCTTGATCTCCAATATTAATCTTTCTGGCCTTAGTACTAAGTCCCAGACAGACTTGGAACCTTCTCAGGTTTTCTTGTTGCAGCATACCTTCTATCCTTCGCCTTCCCCAATCCTTGGCATTGGCGGAATAATTCAGGTCACATACTGGCTCTTAAACAGCCAGTTTTTTCTTCTAGCCAACCTGCAACATGCTCTCTGCATCTCTACAGAGCAGCTCTGCACTATGGGCCCTTGCTAGAGAGCAAATAATTCCAGATGGTTAGGAAGGGCTTTGGGTTCTTCCCTACTCTTACCATTCCCATTAAAGTCGTCGTCTTCAATAAAGGACACACGCCTTTAATTAAACGAAGACCTACAGAATTATCCAATCCCCTGGGTTGGTTCACATTCCCAGTGGACCCCTTCACCAGGGATGGTTTTCTTTCACTGACAGCCAGTCTTTGTTTGTGTATTACCTTCCATCCTCAATTCCTCATGGAATAATTCATATTGAGCGCAAGAATGCATCATACTCATTTTGCCCTCTTAGAAGGGTAAATATGGTATCTCTTTTCATTGCATCTTCTTCTCCAGCTGTCATGCTGGAGTTATGGAAGTTTCCAGACTCACTGTCAGCTGATTAAACATCCTCCATTCCTAGTTTTTCAAGGGCTAGAGTTCTTAGAATTCTCTAGACTTCTCCTTGTCAGTGAGAGCACTCCCTTGGCTCTCTCACCCAAAACAAGGGAGAATGGATTCTCTAAACATCTCCTCAAGTAGGTGTTCCCTTCTTGTTATTAGATTAATCTTTCTCTCTTCACATATCCCTGTGTGGGGACATGGGTATATATATTTATGCATACATGTATATAGACATCTGCATGTCTGTACCCATATGTATTGTCAGACGGCTGCCTGGGTGAGAATCTTCACAGTCTTGGCAAGTGCATATATCTATATGATTTGCAAGGGATTGTGGGCAATGCAGTTCATTCACACCAGACACAGCTGCTCACAATAATTAGTTGTGCTTTTGGGTAAAGCCAATAAGATATTTATTTATGGGGTTATTTCTCCCAACACAGATATGCTTGGTAGCACATAAATCAGGTTACTTGCTTTCAGTGTTAAACTTGGAAAAACAAAATAAGGAAAACAACATTTGAACTTGTCAGGCAATCAAAGCAAAAGAAATAAGACCTGGTTGATAACAAACTGGTCTTTTCTGTAGGCTTAGCTAATATTTTCTTAGCATGTATCAAACAACAAACCAAAAGCTACAAAGAAAGAAAAAAACTGTTCTTTTCAGGTTAACTTCTTATATCTTCCCACATAGATTCAGAAGTGATTCTCTCCTAGCTCACAAGCAATTAGGTAAGGCTCAATTGCTAGTAGTTATCCAGCTGAAATCCCTTAGCTAGCTTGCTTTCTACTGCGTGGCTAAAAATCTTACTCAGGAGCTTTTCTGAGTAGATTAAAGAACAAGTTTGTATTTCTTTGTGATGGTTGCTGTACTTTATAACAGAAAATCACCAAAGGAGTTTAGACAGAGAGCAGTCCATGTAAACAGATTCTTCATCTGCTATCACCCCTCTTCTTCAACAAGCATGGGTTTAATATCATGGATTGGCACAGATGAATCTCCCAATGGAGCACTTTCAGGAGAATACTTGTTTCCCTGCTGTCTTTCAAGGTTATAGCTAGGGCATAGATCAGTGTTCATACCTGAGCTTCCATTGCTGTTAGAGTTCCTCTCTATATAGCCTGGCCAGTATGTAGTCCAGTTCTTATGTCCAGCCTTCCAATCCAGATCCCTGGACACTGGATCCCTCTTCACATACTTTCTGGCACGGGTCTTAGGGTCCCTTCCACGTGCAGCCGTCTCTCTCACAGGTACCGTCTGGAGATTCCTAGCTCTGCAGCACCATTCCTCTGGCTTTCCCCAGTCCAATGGTGTATGCTGGCCCTTGGAATGCCTCCCAGTATACGTACTGCTCTGGACTCTTCTAGACCTCTCAAAGGCTTTTCTCCTCTTTCTTCCAAAGGGTTTCTTTCCCTCTCTGTCCGTCCGGTTTGGCTTCTGCTTCTGATAATCCTTCAGATGAAACTGAGGATAATTCTCTGGATATCCAAGGTGATCATGAAGATGATGATGATCCTCAGGATCCTTCTCTGTAGAATAAACTCTACCTTTATTCTGCTTAGATGTGTGCTCCTCCCTAACACAGCGCAGCTGTGCTGAATCAGGCCCTGCCCTTTGAGATGAGTGCTTAGGGATTACCTCATAGCCCTCCTGATTGAACACACGTTTCCCCACTTCAGCTCCTCTAATGGCTGTTGGAGACCTGGTGCATTCTGGGACTGGTAGTCTTTTATGGGAAAATTCTGTTTTCTTATTTCTACCAGAACTGACAGGTTGCTTGTTCAGAGTCACATCACCTTTTCTATAGCTCCTTCCTGAGCTATGATAAGCTTCCTTATCACAGTATATATATATATATTTGTATGTATATATTATATTTCTTTCTATCTGTCTGCCTAGGTTCATATATATTTAGATACATATATATATATTTTCCTATACGGCTCCGACAGATAGTCCCTATCCTTTTCGATGCTACTCCAGCATGTTCAGGATTCTACGTAACCAACCACTTCCCTGTGATAGTTAAAAGGTTTCCACCATGACCTTCAGTTTAGGTACATCTGAAGTCCTCCATGTACCATCTTTTTTCCTAAGTAACTTCATTTAAGAAGGACATTTCTAAATTTTTCAGTAAATAGGAGGCTACAATGCCTCATACTTCTGTCCTCCTCTGTTATCGGATATAGGGGTCTTTAAAGCCCCTCTTCTCCTATAAGAACTATGTCTCTTTAGGGTCAAAAGGACTTCATGTTTATCTAATAGGGACTTCCGCATTTCCCGCAAAAGTCCTGCCCTATTGAACTACCCCAGTCTCCGCTGGGACTTTTCTCACCCTAAAGGTTCTGACCTCAACCTGTCTTTTGCACAGTTATTACCTCTGCTCTATATTGAGGTATTCCTTGAGGATATTGTGCTGGTTCATATTAGCATTCCCATATGAACCTCCATAAACTTTTTACAATACCTCAAGGTGAGGTCCATATCGCTAAATTCTAGTTCAATGTTTACTACTAGATATTATCTACTCAGGGCCTCCTCCCTAGGTGTCTTGTTTGGTCCAGTTGGTCCATAGCATATCTGTTTAGTTCAACTCCTTCCCTCCATCCCCAGGATGCCTGAGGTTCTGTCGAAATAGTATGGCCTTCTCTGATTCGCAACATGCTGGGAATCCTCCAGGCATCTTAGCTTGGGAGTCCCCATATGTGAAGACTCATTCCTGCTTGTTCCTGGAGATAGCACAGTTACTTACCTGTAACAGGTGATCTCTGGGAACAGCAGGAATAAGTCTTCACAACCCACCCACCTCCCCTAGGAGTTGTATTTCTCTATCTCTATCTTTTCTCTCTCTCTCTCTCTCTCTCTCTCTCTCTCTCTCTCTCTCTCTCTCTCTCTCTCTTTGTCTCAGCTTTAAAACTTAACTGAGGAGAGGCAGTTGGGAAAGGCAGGAAGACAGCACACAGGCGTGGTGTGATGCTCCCAAAAGCGTTCTAATTGGACGCTGGGGAGCGTTCCCGCGCAGACTCCGTCGGTACCGACGTACCCATATGTGAAGACTTATTCCTGCTGTTCCCAGAGATCACCTGTTTACAGGTAAGTAACTGTGCTTTGTTCAATGAATGAACCAATGGCTGAGGATAGTATTCACTTTGTGTCAAGATGTATGCACTGCATTTCCCCTTTCTCGGGTCTTTTGGCACATTCATTATACCTTTTCAAATAAGTTGAAAATCATATTTTTCTTTCAAATCTTCAACTTTTTTAATTATGGATAATTTAATAAGGTATATCTTACACTTCAAAGAGAGTCCGGCATTTTGGCGCAAGCATAAGACTCACAGCGCAGGTGCTGTCATTTTTTAACCTTGTCAATGCTCCGGAGTTTGCTCAAAGGTGGAGTAAGGTAAAAGGTTTTCTCCTCTTTTCTTTTCTTTTATTTATTTTGTATTGAGATCCTTTGAAGTACAATAAAAGTAGATCAGACAACATTGGTGGCTTTTGATCTATAAAATAGAATTAGAAACAGTATGATTTAATTTTTGTTTTTAAAAAAAAGATGATCTCATTTTAGAGCTCTCCCGTGTCTGCTGCTCTGTTAGTTTGTTAGTTTCACCATTGGATAGACATTAGCATTTGCATTTGATACTAAATAGATTTGCAAATACCAAATAGATCTGTGGACTATAGTATGTAATATACGATGAGCATCGTTTAAGTTTTCCTTCCTGAGTTTGTAGGCTCGCTGTTTCACTTCTGCTCTCCTTTAGGTAAGGTGCTTTCGAGAAAAGGCTTTGTTAATAATGAATTCAAAAGGTTGTATTTTGATCCTTCCTTTATCTAGTGCATATGGAATTTGGAACAGAATTTGGTTTATTCTGAGTCATTTACGGTTGGTTATATAAGAAGAATTAAATAATTTTTGCATCATATTTGTTTATATCTATATGTAACATAGTTGTTTTATGTTATTGTTTTAGGTCTAATGTTTAATATTTTTTATTAGCCACATGGCTATAAGTTTATTTTGTCACATTTTAACTGTTCTTAAAGTTCTTAATTATTTTAAGTTTTTAATTATTTAAAGTTTTAAATTATTCCTATTATCCAATGATAAGTTTATTAACACTTCCTTTTGATGGATAGCATTCACTTTTACATGATACACTGTATGCCTCTTTTTATATGGTTTCTAATTTTGGTTGTATTGGTTTTTAATGTCATAAGGTTAGCATTATAAGGTTTATGTATTTGTATTTATATTCATTTTTATGTATTTATTTTGGTTTGTTCTTAGAATACCAGAATACGGAGTGATCCAACATGGCGGTTTGATGCGAGCAGCATGCGGCAGCGTTTTTCTTTATCATGGGCAAAAGGAAGGCTAAAGGGGTTAAGAAACCCTCCCTAACCCTGGCAGCCTCTTTTGCTTTGATTTCTCGAGTGGTTGGCCCGCTCAATTCCTTTTTGACGCCACAGCGGCAGTCGGGAGTTCCGGTGGTGCAGAGTCCTGGCGTCCTCTTGCCGGAGTTGAGCAGCTCGCCGGGAGGATTGGGACCAGAGATCTCGCCACCAGTGCAGTGGCATCCTCCTAAGGATCCTTTGCTGGAGCGGGGTCCACCGTGGTTGGAGGAGGCACTCGCTTCCAATATGGTTGAAGGTGCTGAGAGCGGAGGGTCGACTGCAGCGTGGAGTGGTGAAGTGTTTCGACCAGCTCTCCCTTCCAGCTCAGAAGTTCCTGTATTGAGGTCTTTTGGCAGGTCGGCGGATGCCGCCTCTGCGCCTAGGGCATCGGTGATGGAGCAGAGGCCCTCAGTGGGCCGCACAGGAATGGCACAAACTGGAATATTTTACTTTTGAAAGATCCGCTGAGTTTACCCTTGAGTCTACTTGGTCTGCCATTGTTAAGCTTGGGGAACTTTTTGCTCCTCAGGTTTCAGCTCTGGCGGCCCAATCTCAAGTACATACAGGTTTGCTTCAGCAACATACTCTGGAAGTTACTGCTTTACAATCATATGTGACTGATCTTCAACAGAAAGTTTCTCGGTGTGAAGATGGTAGCATATCCTATCAGAAAGACGCGTTGGCTTTAAAATCGTGGATTGAAATGTTGGAAAATGCTTCAAGATACTCTAACCTTCGTCTTATAAATTTCCCAAAGGCTCCCGGTATCTCTGCAGAAGAGATGTTTAAGAAATATCTAATGGAAGGTTTGGATGTTCCAATTGATTCCCATCCCCCTATGGTGAAATTGTATTTCCCTCAGGGTAAAAAAGTGGTTGGTGGGTTAATTTCTGTAGTTGGGCCAGGTGATTTATTAGATGTTTCTGCCATTTTGGAATCCTCTTTAACAGAATCTGTTTCTCCTACTACTCTGATTGCAACGTTTGCTCTTTCTTCTGATAGAGATTGGTTTCTACGTATGTTTTTTAGGAAGCGTAGTGTACAGTTTCATGGGTTGTTGGTTCGTGTCTTTCCAGATTTATCTAAGGAAACTCAAAAGCGCAGGAAAGAATTTCTATTGCTTCGTCCAGGTGTTTTGTTGTTGGGGGGTCTTTTTTTTTTAAATTTCCCTGTAAATGTATGGTTAGATTGAATGCTTATTCATATATTTTCTTTGAGCCTTCACAGTTGCTTGCCTTTCTGAGTGCTAGACGCTCCTCTGAGGTGGCCTCAGTCATTCCACTGCAATTAGGTTTGACCTGACTGTTTGCTTGCATCAGGTTTATCTTCTCAGGTTTATGTTTAAATAATGATTAATGGATCTCTCCCTGATGTAGTGGGCTATATTAGGCACAGGTAGAGTTTTTCTTTTTCATATTGCTTTTGTTTGCATAATATTGATGTATCAATATTGTTGTTTTTCCCTTTCTGTTCGCTAATTTCTATGCAAGCGGATTGATGCTTGGATTTATTTGTAAAATGATAGTTTAAATTAAAAAAAATAAATAAAAAGAATACCAGAATACCTCTGAGGAAGGCATCGCTGAAACACAGCTGTGTTGGGTTTGGTTTTAGTACCCCTGGTTGATGAAATTTGAATACATACTTTATCTCCAGGAACAAGCAGGAATGAGTCTTCACATATGGGTACGTCGGTACCGACGGAGCCTGCACGGGAACGCTGCCCAGCTTCCAATCAGAAAGCTTTTGGCAGCATCCCTCGCGCCTGCGCGCTGACTTCCCGCCTTCTCCAGAGCCTCTCTTCAGTTTTCGTTTTTCTGCGGAGCCGGCAGGACGTCCTCCTGTCACCGCAGAAACTTTTATTTTTACTTACTTTAATTACTTTAGTTTTTGTTTTCTTGTGGTCGCGGCTGTATTTCCCGCCGCCACCGGTACCGCCGGTGGATTTTTGACTAAATTCTGAGAAACCTTTTCTTCAGTTTTTGCCTTAACTTGTTGGGCCTACCAGGCCTCTTCCTCATGGAGCCTTCTTTTCCTAAGAAGTGCATTCGATGTGGAAACACCTGTTTCCTTTTAGACTCCAATAGTTGATGTCTCAATTGTGTGGGTCCTGACCCTTTTTCCCCTGACTTGTCAGGGGATACTTTTGTGAGGAAACCTTCAGTTTTTAGAGTTTCCCTCGATACCGTTTTTTATTCGGCAGTGAGGGAACCCGGTTTCTCCTCTTCACAGGATCAGGTAACCCACAAACAGTCTGTTAAGACTAGTCAATGCTTGAGTGGTATGTCCCATGCCCAGCATGGTGACGGCTCCGGCCTTACCCTCAAGAATCCATTGGCATTACCCCTGCGGGAGTCTGCGGGCTCCAAAGCATTAAAGGGGTTTCAGGTTGTTCCTGGGGCTCACCCCTCACAGAACATACCTGAGCCATGTCCGGGGGTGGAATCCGCTTCGAGCGGTACCGATTCCACGGCATCGGCACCGGTGTCGAGTGTTCCACTCTTCACCAGGGATCGTCATCGGGCATCCTCGGTACCTTCGGGACCGATCGATGTAACCCAGGCTGCTTTACCGGTATCGGCATCGCCGATACTACCACCGACGTCGGTACCCTCGAGACATGCATCGATAGACTCGCTTCCTTCGATGCCGAGTCTTGAATCGATATCTAGTCTCGAGGACTGGGTACCGACGCGTCCCGGAACCGACTCCCGTCGTTTCCAGATAAGCAGTTCCGACGATCCTAGCCATACTCTCGCATGATCTCGGTACCATTGCAGCAGTTCCCGATGACAACTTCAACTGCTGGCCCTATGTCAGTATCGATGTCGATGCCTGTTCTTGCACCAATGCCTAGTTTGGAACCGATACCTGGGGTTGCTGATGCAGTACTCACTGCCTCTAAGTTACCATACCAGTATCCTTGTCCATCTACTAGGTTTCTCTCCTCACACTACGGTACGTCCTCTGGTGCTCAGCCTCTTTCTTTAGCCTTACCAGGGAAGGTTCCCATAGGAGATCACCGGCACAAATGGAAAATCTGATGCTTCCTTTACATCCTGCTCTGCAGGATCTCCTTCTGAGGGTCTGGAAATCACCCTTACGGCTTCCTCTACCTTCTACAGCCACTGAGGTTCGGTACCGGGTGCCTCCCTCCCCAGGATTTCAGAAGCCTCAACTTCCTCATCGTTCCCTTGTAGTGGAATCAGCACTGAGGAAGGTTAAGAGCAAGAAGAAGCATTCTTCTTATCCGCCAGAACACTCGATGCGTTTGGTCTTCAAGAACACTCGATGCGTTTGGTCGTCAAGCCTTCCAAACATCTATGCTGGCCTCCAGAATTCTTTCATATATTTTCCACATGAGTCTCACACTCCAGGAGGTCACGGAGAGATTGTCTCTTTTGACCCCTTTTATGCCAGAGCCGAAGGCTACTAATTATTCCTTGCTACTCAATCATAGCCGGAATATATCTTGGTTCCTTTCTCGTGCTTCTATAGACTCTTTTGAGTCTGTTAGCAGATCTTCTGCTATTGCCATTGCAGCACGTCGCAGAGCCTGGCTCGAAGCTTCAGACTTGAGCAGATGGGCACAAACTATATTGGCTCATTCTCCTTGTACAGGAGAAGGTCTCTTCAATAAGGAGGCTTTATGTCAGGTTGCTCAATGCTCCGCTGACTCTCCTTCCACTAAGGACCATTCTAAGCCACCTCTTTCTTCGAAAGGTAGGAAATGTCCTACCATACCTTCTTTCCCTAAGAAAAGAAAGTTTCATTCATCTCCTGCCCATCATTCGGCTGTACCTAAACAAGGGACACCTCAGCCTGGTCTGAAGTCCTCCAGCTCTGGCCAGTCTCAGTATTCCCAGCAACCATAGGGGCTGGGAATTATACTCTACAGTTCACTTCTACCCATTAGAAGTTTATTCACTGTGCTTTTCTTTTTCAGTGTACTAAGCTGTCGGAAAAGTTTTGTTCAGGGACTACAGACTTCTCCTCTTCTTACTCTCTAGAAGAGCAGTTGCAACTATCCCTGATAGTTCTGTCCCAACTGAACATTTTTTTCTTCAGTTGACTTACCCTATGGGTACGTCACCCTCCAATTACTTGCTCTACCCTCTCAACCGGGCTTTTTCCCTAACTGAGGGGTACCATACTGAAAGGCTTCTCTAGCAAGCTCGTTCCTCAGACAGGGAGAAGGGATATCTCCTCTCCTTTCTTGTCTGTTTTTCTTTATTGGGCACAGGACAATCTCTCTGCTGTTTCCGTCAGCAGCTGTGCCTGCAGGAGTTACAGTGATTGTATTACTGGTACTTTTTACAAGTTCCAGTCCCTTGTTCAAAATTTTGTCTAGCCTCAGTAGTGATTCCAAGCTACTCGTCAGATATCTTGGATCCTCCTACTCTTTTAGGCTTTCTCACATTATTCTATCCATCTCCTCTCCTAGGATATGGCAACACACCTGACCAGTCAGTTTATCTCATATCTCTCCTGCACAATGCTCTCTGCAGTCTTCAGAGAAGCTTTCTACTATGAGGGCCTTGCTATAGAGCATTGACCTTGTCTCTAAAGCTTCTCTATTAGTAGGGAAAAGCTTATAATCCCTTCCCATGCCTATGAGGGTTCTCCACACCCTCAGGCCTGGGGTGTTAACATGAAATATAAGTTCTTCTGCGTGAAAATCCAACGCTGATGTTTACGCATGCTACCTCTGGGTCCCTCCAGTAGGTCCCTCTGGTATCTTCTTCTGCGTTTCTGCACATCTGCCATGTCAGTGTTCTGTGGAACTCCCGCCTTGTTCCTTACAGATTCATATGATCATCTGTTCTCACGCAAACATCACGGTTATCTTGTTGGATTGCCTTTTTGCATCCCTCAATCCACGGAAATAGATTCTCTATACATATCCCAAGTGGGTTCACCCTCTTGTAGAGCGAAGAATCTTTTTCTTTTATATTCCCCAATGTACAATTATGGGGCTGGGTGGTAGACATGTATCTTCAACTTGTTATCTTGTATGTAGCATCTCCATATATGTCTACATACCTATATCATTACTCTGGTGGTGCAAAACCATGCCCCACAAATGTATATATATTTCGGTATATCATATCTATATATATATTTTTTTTTTTGATACATTTCTCCACCCATATCCTAATATACACATATGGACATATGTGTATATATATATATATATATATAGATATAGATATAGATATAGATATAGATATAGATATATATATATATATATAGATATAGATATAGATATAGATATAGATATATATATATATATATATATATATATATATATATATATATATATATATATATAGATATATAATATATAGATATATATATGTGGATGGAATATATATATATATATCTGTCTATATATGTGTCTGTTGGGGGGCTTCTTAAGGGTTGATATGTCTTACACACTATCACCCTTACTGTCTATACTAAATGTTTTACCTTCTAGAGGTTTTAGACAGTCTATCGCCCTACTTCGCATATCCTATTACGATGCAGAAACTGTCATGCACCTATAACTACTGTGGTGCTAACATCTTCCATTTTTTCTTTAAGTCCTTGAAGCATCAAGCTTCAATATTTTTCCTACCTCTCGCCAGCTAGGAAAAATAGTGTACATCTTTATCTTTGAGTACACAGCTGTTCTCCTTGGGAATAGGGGTTTTTCCAGTCCCCCTCTTCCCGCCAGGACTGGGCTAGTTCTCCAACTCCGTCAGTCTTCTTCCTTTAGTCCTCAATGTTAATGACTTAATGCCTAAAGGACTTTTCAGCTTTTTCCCATAAAGCTTCCATTGAAGACCTGACGTCTAATCCTACCCAGTTAACCCCTGGATCGTCTGCTACCTCCAGGTCTGGACCTTCATCCTCACTGCTGGGAGGTCACCTTGAAGATTCCGCTACTGCTTATCCAGTAGACTCCATCATGCTCTCTACTTCCTATAATACAGTAGGTAAGCTGCATATTTTAAGTGTACATTAAAGGTGTTTTAATGCTACTCATCATATATACCAAGGACTCCTGTAGTCTGTAGGGCCCTGTAGTCCTTGGCTATGCTGTTTCTTTCCTCACAGCTCCTTTATTGTCAACTCCTACCCTCCATCCCACTTTGGATGCCGGGGATTCCTGGAGACAAAATACACCCCTGGTCCAGGCTCCTGCATTTTTATGGGATCTCCCCCTGGCATCTCCAGCTCGGGAGTCCCCATATGTGAAGACTCATTCCTGCTTGTTCCTGGAGATAGCACAGTTACTTACCTGTAACAGGTGATCTCTGGGAACAGCAGGAATTAGTCTTCACAACCCTCCCACCTCCCCTAGGAGTTGCATCTCTTATCTTCTTCCTTTCCTCTCCTCGCCTTTGTCTCAGCTTTGAAACTCAACTGAAGAGAGGCTCTGGAGAAGGCGGGAAGTCAGCGCGCAGGCGCGAGGGATGCTGCCAAAAGCTTTCTGATTGGAAGCTGGGCAGCGTTCCCGTGCAGGCTCCGTCGGTACCGACGTACCCATATGTGAAGACTAATTCCTGCTGTTCCCAGAGATCACCTGTTACAGGTAAGTAACTGTGCTTTATAGTTACTACGCTCTTGGACTGGGTTCTTCTACCATACATGGTAATCGTCCTTTTTTGTTGGACTTACCTGTTGAGGTACCACAGACAGTGCTAGCTTTATTACAAAAAAGGATCTTCTCCTATATCTGGAGAAGGCGACCCCTAAGAGTACAAAAAACGATAATGCATAGAAGAAAAGGGGAGGGGGGTAGCGGTTTCCGAAATTGAAAGTTTTTATCAGGCGGCACAACTGAAAGCTGTGCTGGGCTGGAGACTGGGGAAGGAGGGACCCCAATGAACAAGAGGAGAAAGGTCCAGAATCCATTAATGACTTATCGTGGCAATCAGGAAGAAAAGGAAGGGGACAACATGGGAAAACCCCTTCACTACATGCACGCTACGAGTGTGGAAGAAGGCATATAAACATCTTGTGGGAGCAGTAGGAAGCATGAGAATGCAATACATTCTACAGTGTGAGGTACTACCAGAAGGTGGTACATTAAAAATATTTCACCAGTGGGCATAGAAAGGGATACAGTATGTGGGACAGATGCTAACTGAACAAGGACAATTGAGACCTTTTGCTGAACTTAGGCAGGAATTCAGGTTAGAAGCAGGGGACTGGTATGGATATTTCCTTATTAATTTTTTGGCAGTCAAAAAGTTAATAAGGAATTGGAGAATAAGGAAACAGCTTTTGAAAAACTTTACAGAACAGGTGACGTATCTCGAGGATTAATGGCAAGACTGTGCAGTGCCCTAAGCAGTCCAGTAATACCAAACCCACATATGAAAGCATGGGAGGAGGATTTGGGGGGAATAGGAGACCAAGACAGATGGGAGAGGATATATAGAGCAGCAAAAATCCCATCAGTCTTGGCAGCAATACAAGAGCACTGTTATAACATGCTTTATAGAATGTATCTAACCCCGGTATGCATTAACAGAATGGGTGGAGAGGGTAGCACCAAATGTTGTAGGGGCTGGGGACATATACACAAGTGGTGGACATGCCCAGTTCTGCAAGGTATATGGAAGTAGCTGGGGAGATAATCTGTGAGATGTTAGGTTGGCGGGGGCAGTTGACCCCTAATGCAGCCTTGCTTAATGAATGGGATGAGGAGATAGAGCGGGACACAATATACATGATGAAAATGCTTGCAATTGGGGTTAGAATGGAAGTCTAAATGAAGGCCTGGCCATGATAAAATTATAAACCGTCTTGCATACATATATAGAATGAGTAAAATAACAGCCTATAAGAATCAAAGTAAGGAGAGTTTCAATAGACGATGGCAACCTTATAGGCAATGGTTGATGAAGAAATGAAAGGGAAAACAGGAGAATATCACAGCAATCCATTAAGGTGCTGGAAAACAGCTACACAGGATCTCAGGGAAAGGGAGGGGACAGAAAGGGGGGTGAGTTAGTTGGTTCTTCATCCCCTCCCATTGTTCCCTAAAATTGATTTTTATTGAGCTTTTATCAAGTTTTTATTGTTCTTTACATACTAGTTCTCTGTAACAACTGAAGTTCAATGTAAACCGCCTTGATTATAAGATAAGGTGGTATAGAAAAATTGTTAAATAAATAAAATAAATAAATAAAGAGTTTTACCAAAAGATAATAATGAGAATTGTAGAATGGTTGATAATATGGGATAGCAGAGGGAGTTAGGTAACACACTAGAAAAAACTGTGCATTGAAATGGTTGGGGTACGGAGAATGGATTAAAGAGGGGGAAAGGGGGTGTAAAAGCTTGCTTTAAGTGTATGAATATATAAACAGTATATACTACTCTAGTCATCGTTTCTGTTCCGCCAGGAACCTAGAGGGAGAGGGGAAGGTGAGAAAGGATAGGGGGAGGGGGAAGGGAGAGGAGTTCTAGAAAGAAATGAAAACAATCAATACAATAGCGTGAGTTGATAAATGTTGGTTTCTTACAAAATATATGTACAGTTAATAAATCCATGATGCATTTTAGTTGGAAAGAATGTAAAACATGCATGTTAAATCTCTTGCATTGATAAATGATAGTTTAATACAGAATACATGTACAGTTAACGAACCCATAATATATTTTAGTTGGAAAGAATGTAAACCATATTCATATTAAAGGTGTAGATGTATACGTTATGTACATATGGTATTTTGTACAGGAAGTACTGAATAAAATGTGCTACCTAGTGTCAGAAAGCTAGGTATAGGTCGAAGGTCATCGGTCCTCCAGCAGGACAATGACTCAAAACATACATCCAAAAGTACAAAAGAATGGTTAAAAGGAACAAATGGACTATTATTCTTCATTCCATAAATATATAGCAATATCAGTTACATTTGTAAGTTCACTGATGGATCAAGGTTTTACTTTTTCTTCCCCTCCCCCTTTTCCCAGTTAGCCTTTTGTTCTTACTGTAATGCTGTTTTCATTGCCAGTAGTTTAACTGAATGACTTCCCCCTAGCTCTAAAATCATGTTATCTTGATGATATGAGGGTTTCTCAGTCACACCGCTTCTGATCTTATGTTGTACCCCAACTCATCTCCATTTTACTGTTTGTATTCTAGCCATAAAGTGCATTGTCTTCGTATGCGATTGAGCTCTACGCACTGTGAGTTTTCAATGGCTCTCTTTGTATTCATCAGTGAATATATTTTATAATGCAATTGTTTGGATGTTTGTGCTTTCCATTTGTTTTGAAACATATATTTACTTATTTTTATTATTCTAACTTTTACATATTTTTTTATTGATAATTTAGTTCTACAGTATTCAATTTTTATTGATCATTTTACTATTTATTGTTTTAGAGAACTGTGTTTAATGCTATATGTTATAGTTTTAGAGATTTACATTATTTGTTGTTTTTAGTCAACTGTACTAATTGTTTTGTCCTCCACACACACAGAGTATTTGTTACATATATCATTTCTTAATGGTATTTCCTCATAATTGTTTCATTCCTTCAAGGAGGATGTTTATTCATCACCATTCCCATCCAACCTGTATTTTTGATCAACCTGTTTATCTGCACGATTAGATGTTATTTTGTCTTAATGTACTGATTGTTTTTATCAATATAAATACTTATGTCTAAATCTGTCATATTTATATATGTCCTTTTAGAACCAATTACCCCTAATGAAGGCTATGCCTAAACACGGCCGTATTGGGTGACTGATACTCCTTGGCTTCAATAAACCTGGCGTTTTCACTGACCTCGCTCTTGACTCAGTTTGTTCATCCTTTACCGAGTGCACTGTGCTTTTGTTGTTTGGACTGTTCTCCCAGATGTCTGCCTTTCCTAACCCCATAGAACACATCCACCAAACAGGACATCAAAATCTCTGCAAAAGTTCTATAAAAATCTGCGGATATCCCATCTAGTCCTGGGGCCTACCTGGTTAAAGAGCTTTTATTGCCTTTTACACCTCTTTCCCCGTGATCTCTTTATCCAAATCTGCTGTGTCGCCTCCTTCCAACCTTGGCAGTCCTACTATGTCCAGATACTCCTGAACTTTCTGCTGGGAAATGAATAGAACTTTTTGATAGAGATTCCTATAGAAATTCACTAAACTCCTTCTAATATCCCCATCCTTATAGTTCAACTGCCCATCCCTACCGTAATATTGTAGCTTTCAGTTCTTTCTTCTGCAATTTGTTCGCTAGCAACCTACTACCTTTGTTCCCTTCTTCAAATACCCTCTGCTTCACTCTGTCCAAACCCCATGCTATCTTTTCCTCTCCAAATCCAGAAGGGCTTTTCTCAGCTGCTCTAGTTGTCTCCAAATCTTACCAGATTGTGTACTTTTATGCCGTTGCATTGCATTTGCATGCCGTTTCCCCAAGTGCAATAACTTCTCCCTCAACTCCTCCATTTTTTTCTTCATTCTCTTTTGTAATGCATAACTACTGAAATAAGACACTCGAAAGGTGACATTTTACTTACCAGTTAATATCCTTTCCTTGAGTCTTGCTAGACCATTCCAGACTAGTGGGTTGTGTTCCCCTACCAACAGATTGGTGGAGACAAAGAACCAATGAAAAGCTCAGGTTTCAATGACATCACTTCCATGCCTCTATCCACCTCAGCCACCAGAGGTCTTTTCAGTATTTGTCCCAAAGCATATGGGAGATACAGAGCAGGCCTCAAACAACTTCAAATGTGGACAACAATAAGTAATAAACAGTAGAGAACTACGTACAGGAAGGTAGAAGGCTGTCAGTAGAAGATGAGCCTGTAGAACAAAGTACGAAATCATGGCGGTAGGGTACTGCAGCAGAAGAACAGAGCAAATAACATTTCAGGAGTAGGCCCTTAACTGGTCTAGCAGGACTCAAGGAAAGGACATTAACTGGTAAGTAAAATGTCACCCTGCATTTTGTCTTGTTAGACCAGTTCAGACAAGTGGGATGTACCAAAGCTAAAATACCACTGGGCAGGAAGAAGACAGCAGCTCGCAAAACTCTTGAGCCAAAGGCTATGTCTGCATGCACATGGACATCCAAACGGTAGTGCTTAAAAAAGTTGAAAGCAATACCCACATTGCTGCCCAACAAATGTCTGCAGGAGGTAATGAGCTCCGCTCCCCACGAGGATGCACACGAGGGTAGAATGGGTGCACATACCCTCCAGAACCAGCTGGTTCTGTAACAGATATGCTGAGACAATGGCCTCCTTAATTTAGCACCCCCAAAGTCACCAGAGACACTTCGGACGGAGAATGGGCTCAGATGAGCCAATCATGCAGATAGAGATGGACAGGATCCCTTGGCACCGCAGCCGCCACCAGCATGATCTAGGAGAACATCCTTGGAGTGATGGAGAACCCGAAAGGGAAAGTGGGGAACTGATAGTGAGAGCTAAGCATGGCAAAACACAGATACTTCTGCTGATCCGCCCAGATCTGGATATGAAAATACACCAAAGCCAGATCCAGAGAAGCCAATAATTCGCCTCGGCACACTGCATGAATCAGAGTGCAAGGTTTCCATCTAGAAGTGCAGGATGCACAAGTGTTCATTGACCCCCTTGAGGTCCAGAATGGGCCAAAAGGAACAGCCTTTCTTTGGCACCACAAAATAAATGGGAGTAGTTGTCTTTGCCTTGCTTGTCTGGGGGAATGGGCACCACCGCCTTCAGGTGAAGCAATTTGTCTAAGGTGGTCTACACTGTGGCACATTTGATCGCAGACCCATGAGGGGAAATGATGAAGGCATTGGGAATCAGCTCTTTGCATTCCAGGACATAGCCAAACTGAATGGTGTCTAGCATCCAGCGATCCTTGGTAACCTGGGCCCATTCCTGAAAGAAGCAGCGAAACCTGCTTCTCCCCACTGGAGGCACCAGGAAATGGGCCCCCAAACCTTCATTGCATAGCTCAGCGGGTCTTCATCTGGAGGGAACCGGATTCCTGGATCCATGTGCCCTTGGTGATCGGGTGGAGGCAGACGAAGGGGCACTAGCCCACTTGACAGGCCCCTTGGGCCTGTCTTCCATGAGGCAGTAAGATTTTGTCTCACCAGCTTCTCCAGTTCCAAACAGAGGCTTTCCCTTAAAGGCCAGTTGCACCAAGTGGGCTTTGGAAGATGTCCACTGCCCAATGATGAAGCCAAATCCAATGCTGTGACACCATTGTCAGGGCACCATCCCTGACTGCCAAATGCACCATGTCATTCATGGCATCGGAAAGGAAGGTTGTAGCTGACGCCAAAAGAGAAGTAGTATCATCAGTCAGAAAAGACTAAATCCACTGGAGCAAGGTTAGAGATGTCAGATTTGTACATACCTCCAGCTGTAGAATAGTCGCTGCCACAGCAAACTGGCTCCTCAGTAAGGAATCCCTAGCGCAGGACACTACCTGATGATGAGGAACAGTTGGGAGCTATCTGAGATGTTGATTATGCCTCAGACCCAAATGAATCAGTATTGGGATCTGATGTAGCTGAGGACCTACTCTCACCTTCAGAATACTATGCAGAGGCCGGCGTGATCTGCCCATTCCAGAAGGCAGCATTGATTTCCAGGGTCTTATCCGCCTTGAACTTCACAGATGCTTTCTGCATAAATCCACTACTGTTTTCCCATTCACATCCCTCTGGAACTCTCTACCAAGCCACATCAGAAATAACAGAGACCCTCTATCATTCAGGAAACAACTAAAAACCGCCTTATTCCAGGAACACCTCGGAACTGAAGCAACCACCAGCCACTGACTACCTCCCCCCCCCCCTAGTTCCCCCCCGGAACATATCTTCTAAAGAGCCTGTAATACAATGTCTATATCCCAATTATTTGCTGAAATCATTAATGTTGGCCCCTGGTGATAGCCCCTACCCCTGAGTTTGATCACTCGATTGTTCCCCCCCCCCCCTCCAATGTTACACCGCTTTGACCCGGTGAAAAGCGGGATATAAATACAGCTAAATAAATAAATAATCAAAGATATGATCTGGTCCGAGTGGGACTCACGACTCCCTGACTAAAGAGTTAAGGGTGTATAAGATAATCTACACTCTCCCAGAGGAGGAGCGTGGTGAGCAGTTTGACATTCCCAAGATGGATGTACAGATTGCGGTGGTTACCAGACAGATCACCATTCCCGTGGAAGGCAGATTGTCTTAAAGGATGTCCTGGACCGCAAGGTCAGTTCCTTGCTGAACAGCCAGTTTGCTGCTGCTGCAGAGGTTATTCTGCAGCTGGGGGTATGTAATAGCTTGATGTCTTGAGCCCTGCTCCAGTGGATTCAGTCTCTTCCACCTGATGATACTATTTCTCTCTTGGAGTTGGCTATGGCCTTCCTTTCTGATGCCATGTATGACCTGGTATGCTTGGTGGTCAGGGATGGTGTCCTGATCATGGTCTCACAGCGTTCGATTTGGCTCATTCACTAGACGGCGGACACATCCTCCAAAGCCCATTTGGCTCAACTGGCCTTTAAGGTGAAGATTCTGTTTGGAACAGATTTGGAGAAACTGGTGAAGGACTTAGGCAAGACAAACTCTCATTACCTCCTGGAAGACAGGGCCAGGGGATCAGTGAAGCAGGCCATTTTCTGGACAGCTTCTGCCCGACTACAAGGGCGCACTGGCCGGATTCACAGTGGTCTCGGGACTATCGTCAAACCACACTGGAAAACCTTTCTTCCCCTCTGCTTCAGGGTCTTGGGCTCATTCTCAGTCCTTTCATGGTGGAGCACATGGATCCAGGGACTCGGCCCCATTCAGAAGAGGACCTTCCTAAGCCATGCAATGAAGGTTTGGGGGCCTATTCCCTGGTACTGCTTGTGGGCGGCAGGCTTCGCCTCTTCTTTCAGGAATGGGCCCGAGTTACTAAGGATCGCTGGGTGCTAAACACCATTCAATTCGGCTATGTCCTGGAATGCAAGGAACCGATTCCCAATGCCTTCATTGTTTACACTTGTGAGAGTCTGTGATCAAAGGTGCTATGGTGCTGACTACCTTGGAAAAGTCGCTTTGCCTAAAGGCATTGGTGTGCCCCCCCCCCCCAGATGAGCGGGGCAAGAGCAGATACTCTATCTACTTCATAGTGCCAAAGAAGGACAGTTCCTTCTGGCCCATTCTGGACCTCAAAGGGGTCAATGTGCACTTGCGTGTCCTGCACTTTCAAATAGAAACCTTACGCTCCATGATTCAAGCAGTGCACCAAGGGGAATTCTTGGCTTCTCTGGATCCAGCCAAGGCATATTTTCATATCCTGATCTATGCATATCAGCAGAAGTATCTATATATTGCCATATTTGGCTCTCACTATCATCTCACTGTCCTTCATTTTGGGCTCTCCACTACCACAAGGATCATTCTCAAAGCTCATGGTAGTGGCGGCTGTAATGCTGTGGTTCCAAGGGATCTGTGTACATCCCCATCTAGACGACTTGCTCATATGAACCCCTTACCCTCCTGCCTCCACTTTTGGGAGAATTGTTGGACCGTTTCCCTCACTACTGGGCCCTCCACCGAAGCGTGCAACTCTACAGGACTTGGGCACAAGAGGGAGGATGCAGTGTGCAGTCAACTCTCTCCAGGTGGTAAGCTCTGCCCCCTCACTTACCCAATAGGCTGCCTAACCCTGGGACTTTAAAACCACTGCACTTCAGGCGCTTGTTCCCTTACCCTCCTGCCTCCGCTTTTGGGAGAATCATTGGACTGGGCCCTCCACTGAA
The DNA here is from genome assembly GCA_033557465.1 of Ichthyophis bannanicus. Taxonomy (NCBI): domain Eukaryota; kingdom Metazoa; phylum Chordata; class Amphibia; order Gymnophiona; family Ichthyophiidae; genus Ichthyophis; species Ichthyophis bannanicus. The sequence goes on from CM066036.1 coordinate 619,236,685, forward strand.
GCGAGCAACTCTACAGGACTTGGGGACAAGAGGGAGGACACAGCATGCAGCTGAATCTCTCTGGGTAGTAAGCTCCGCCCCCTGACTTACCCAATAGGCTGCCTGACCCTGGGACTTTAAAACCACTGCACTTCAGGTGCACCCATGCCTGAGGGCCTTGCCAGAGGACCCTTTGGCGTGGAACTTCACCAAACTATTTGCGGATTTGGGAAGACTATTCGAGGTAATTAGCCACCCACCCTTATTGATAACGTCGACCTTAAGTACTTTTCACATTAGATCAGATAGGGGCTGTCGCAGCCTCCTTTTACTATTATACACCTAAGAGCTGCTAGCTACCTTTTAGCTGTTTAACCTACTTTGCTTGTTACAATAGCCACCTTCTAGATTTGCAACAATGGTTTTCCATAATATTTTTTCCATAATGCTGTTATGTTGTCTCTTCTCACAAGAACTTCTCCTTTCACCCTACCAGATACAACCTCAACAAATCCCTATAATCCATTACAACACTGCTAACTATCCATGCGTGCTATGCCATAGATTCAATCACAGAATATCCCATATTAGCAACAGACTCATTTACATTACTTCTGCAATGTGTCTCAATGACAGGATAGCACCTACAGACCTACTTATCTCAACATCCCTAAAATGCTACCTTATAAATGCAAGATCCATAAAGAACAAGAGTCCAGTAATCCTAGATTCCATACACAATAACCCAGATATTTTATTCATTACTGAAACCTGGCTCTCCGAAACAGACAATGTCTTCCTGAACCATTTGAATATCCCCATATTTGAATATCCCCATAATATTCCCATCTGCCCCTTTAGACGCGAGGGGCAGATGGGAAATTTCCCATTAGCCCCTGCGGGCTTAACAGAGACGCGAGGGAGACACTCTCCCTTCGTGAATCTGAAAGCCCTTGCAGAGCGGCTCGGCGAGGAGAGGGGGCCCCGCGGGACACTCCATTCTGCTGCAGCGGCCGCGGCAGCAGCCAGAGCCAGGATTTTTTTTTAATTTTAAATTTGCCATAAGCCGATATGGGGGAGTGGTGTTAGGGCTGGGCTGGGCTGGGCTGGGGGGGGTGTTAAGCCTGGTGCTGGGCAAGCCTGGGGCGGGGTTGGGAGGGGGTGTTAAGACTGGGGCTGGGCTGGGCTGGGGGGGTTAAGACTGGGGCGGGGCTGGGCTGTGCTTGGGGGGGTGTTAAGAATGGGGCTGGGCTGGGTGGGGGTGTTAAGACTTGTCATGGGCTGGGGGGTGTTAAGACTGGGTATGGGCTGGGCTTGGCGGGGGTGTATAGACTGGTGCTGGGCTGGGCTGGGCTGGGGGGGTGTTAAGACTGGTGCTGGGCTGGGCTGGGCTTGGGGGGGTGTTAAGACTGGTGCTGGGCTGGGCTTGGGGGGGGTGTTAAGACTGGGGCTGGGCTGGGCTGGGGGGGGTGTTAAGACTGGGGCTGGGCTGGGCTGGGGGGTGTTAAGACTGGGGCTGGGCTGGGGGGGAGGGTTAAGACTGGTAATGGGCTAGGGGGGGCTAGGACTGGTAATGGGCTGTGAGCTGTTGGGGGGTTAGGACAGTTAAGGGGAGATGGGGGGGTTAAGACTAGTAATGGTCTGTTGGCAGATGGGGGCCGTCTGGAAATGGGGTGATGGGGGTTAAGACTGGTAATGGGCTGCGGGGGGGGGGCTTGGACAGATAATGGGCTAGGGGGGCTAGGACTGGTAATGGGCTGTGAGCTGTTGGGGTTAGGGACTGGTAATGGGCTGTGGGCTGATGGGGGCTGTCTGGAAATGGGGTGATGGGGGGTTAGGACTAGTAATGGGCTGGGGGGGGTTAAGACTGGTAATGGGCTGTGGGCTGATGGGGCTGTCTGGAAATGGGGTGATGGGGGGTTAAGACTGGTAATGGGCTAGGGGTGGGTTAAGACTGGTAATGGGCTGTGGGCTGATGGGGGCTGTCTGGAAATGGGGGGTTAGGACTAGTAATGGGCTAGGGGGGGTTAAGACTGGTAATGGGCTGTGGGCTGATGGGGGATTACTGGAAATGGGGGGTTCGGACTGGTAAGTGGCTATGGGCTGGGTTAAGAATAATACTGGTCAAGGGCGGGGCTAGGACAGGAAATGGGCTGATGGGGAGGGGTTAGGACTGGTAATGGGCTGTGAGCTGTTGGGGGGTTAGGACTGGTAATGGGCTATGGGGGGGTTAAGACTGGTAATGGGCTGTGGGCTGATGGGGGCTGTCTGGAAATGGGGTGATGGGGGGTTAGGGCTGGTAATGGGCTGGGGGGGGTTAAGACTGGTAATGGGCTGTGGGCTGATGGGGCTGTCTGGAAATTGGGTGATGGTGGGTTAGGACTGGTAATTGGCTATGTGGGGATTAGGACTGATAATGGGCTATGGGGGGGCTAGGATAGGACATGGGCTGATGGGGAGGGGTTAGGACTTGAGGTGGGCTGATGTGGTTAGGACTGGTAATGGGATGTGGGCTGATGGGGTTAGGACTGGCAATGGGCTATGGGGGGCTGACTGGAAATGGGCTGATGGGGTTAAGACTGGAAGTGGGCTGATGGGGGGTTAGGACTGGTAATGGGTTATAGGGGGGGCTTAAACTGAAAATGGGGTGATGGGGGGTTAGGACTGGAAGTGGGTTGATGGGGGGCTAGGACTGGTAATGGGTTGGGGGGTTGCTATGACTGGAAATGGGCTGAGTGGAAGGGGAGGCTTGAACTGCAAATAGCTGATGGGGAGGGAGCTTGGAATGGAAATGGGCTGTGAGGGAAGGGAGCTAGGACTGAAAATGGGCTGATGGAGCAGCTAGGATAGGACTGGAAATGGGCTGTTGGGGGGAGCTAAGATTGGAAATGGGCTGTGGTGGGGGCTTGAATTGAAATGGACTCATGGAGGAGCTAGAACTGGAAGTAGGCTCATGGGGGGTCTTGGACTGGAATTGGGCTGAGTGGAGGGGAGCTAGGATTTGACATGGGCTGATGGTGGGGCTAGGAAATGACTAGAAATGGGCTGATGGGGGGCTAGGATTGGAAATGAGCTGATGAAGGGACTCAGACTGAAAATGGATGGGGAGCTAGGACCGGAAATGGGTTGATGGGGGGGGTAGGACTGGAAATGGGCTGATGCAGGGACTAGAAGGGAATGGATGCTGGGTGAGACTGGAACTAGAAGGGAGCTGATGTTGGGGGAGGATTAGAATGGGATGGGGCTGGGAGAGTAAAATGGAGAGGGGAAAAATATTTTGTGTGGGAGGGATGAAAAATCTACAATTGGCTGGTTATTGGGAGAGTAAGTGGGGATTGAGGATGGAGGGGTAAAATTTGTGTGGATGAAATAGGAATGAGGAAAGAGCAAAAGGAGAAAGATTAGTATGTTAAAGCAGATGTAGAGAGAGAGAGAATGGAAAAAAAATCTAGAAGAGAGAAGAAAGAACAAATGGACAGCAGACGATGGAGAGTTAGCAGAAAACATGAAGAAACCAGAAGAAAGTGGCTGGAGCAATTGCAACTGAAAAAAAAATGCACAAAAGGTAGAAAGATATCTCTTTATTTTGAATTTATTAACTGGAATATGAAAGCTCTGGGAAATGTGCATCATTAACGTCTGCGCTTTGTTTGGTACAAGAGGAAATTAATTTATAGTTTTATTTCTACAGTGTTGTTGTACATTCCAAGTTTGGCTTTTGGGGTTCCCAGTTTAATTATTGTCTTCCTGTTTCTAAATTGTGATTCCTTGTTTGGTGATGGTCTATGTTCTGCATGTGTAACTGAGCTAAGGTATTCTGTTTATGTAATTCCTATTTGACGTTGCCACTTGTTCTCTTTCCCCAGTATTCTCTGAAATGTATTGGTTTAATATTTGTAGTGTTGCCTTTTGATAGGTAGGGTTTGGTGCTTTGTGAGTCCTGGTAATGCTGTCAGGATACGGCGGGTTTGCTATGGGTTCTAAATGGGCAGCGTTTGTAGTAGTTCCTAATGTGCCTGGCGGTTGGCACTGGATTATAGTAATGTAGAAATCTTTTAGTCTTTCTTTATCCATACCCTCATTAAGAGACATGTTTACTAAAAGTTAGTGTATGGTAACATTATGCAAATAAGGCCACTTATGCAAATGAGGCCCCGCACCGAGTCTCCGCACATGGCCCCCCGCACCCCCCTTGGGCCGCCCCTGAACATGGGTATCACTTTCCACTTTTGTCAAGCATTACTGCTTGGATGTCCATGCACAGGCAGACATGGCCTTTGGATCAAGAGTTTTGCGAGCTGCTGTGTCTTCTTCCCACCCAGTAGTGTTGTAGCTTTGGTACATCCCACTTGCTGAACTGGTCTAGCAGGTCAATATGGAAAGATGACAATTTTTTTATCAGATAATATCTTTTCCTTGAGTCCTGCTAGAATCCAGGGCCTGCCCCTGAAACTTTATTTGCTCTGTTATTCTGCTTGGGTCCACCATGATTCTGTATTTGGCTCTGTAGGTTCATCTATTTATGCTTTCCTGTACATAGTTCTCTACTGTTGTTTATTCATTGTTGCCCACACTGAGGCTTGCTCTGTATCTCCCATTTCCTTTGGGACGAATACTGAAGGGACTTCTGGTGACTGAGGTGGCTAGAGGCATAGGAGTGATTTCACTGAAACCTGGCTTTACTTTGTTTCTTTGTCTCCACCAATTTACATGTTGAAAAACTCAACCCACTTGTCTGGACTGTTCTAGTAGGACTCAAGGAAAGGATGTCTGGTAAGTAAAATGTTACCTTTTGATCTGTGTTCACAGATGAAGGGCCAGGAGCAGGACCTCAGAAAACACCCACAAATAGGAACAGAAATGAAGGGGATCTTGAATGATTTTCAGAAGACTGTTCATGAGGAACTAGATAAACTAAAGATAGACAAAGCAATGGGACTGAATGGGATACATCTGAGAATACTGAAGGAACTTGGGGAATGGTCCCAGAGGACTGGAGAAAGGCACATGTGGTCTCTTGACACAAAAATGGAAGTAAGGATGAGGTTGAGAACTATAGACCACTTAGAATGACCTCTGTGGTGAGTAAATTAATGTAAACGCTGTTAAAACAGAGGATAGTGAGGTTTCTGGAGTCCAATGGATTACAGGATCTGAGGCAGCATGGGTTTACCAGAGCCAGATCTTGTCAGACAAATCTGATTGATTTTCTTTGACTGGGTGACCAGGGAGAACCCTAGATGTTGTGTACTTCGATTTCAGTAAAGCCTTTGACACTGTTCGGTACAGGTGACTTATAAACAAACGGACACCCTATGTATGGACCCTAAAGTGTCTGACTGGGTAAGAAAATGGTTGAGTGGGAGGTGGCAAAGGGTATAAGTAAATGGAGCTCATTCTGAGGAGAAGGAGATTACCAGTGGTGTGCTGCATGGAACTGTCCTTGGTCCGATTCTTTTTAACATCTTTGTTAGTGATATTGTGGAAGGGCTGTTGGGTAAGGTTTGCCTGTTTGCAGATGATACCAAAATCTGCAATAGAGTAGTTACCCAGGAAGGAGTAGAAAACATGAAGAGGTATCTAGCTAAGCTTGAAGAATGGTCTAGAATTTGGCAGCTGAGATTTAATGCTAAAAAATGCAGGGTCATGCATTTGGGCTGCAAAAATCCAAGGGAGTGGTATAGTGAAGTACTTTTGTTTACAAAAGAAGAGCGGGACCTGGGTTTGATGGTGTCTGTTGATCTTAAAGTAGATAAACAGGTTGAAAAGGCAATAGCGAAAGCTAGAAGGATGCTTGGGAGCATAGGGAGAGGAATGGCCAGCAGGAAAAAAGGAGGTGATTGTGCCTCTGGCGCGCCCTCATTTGGAGTATTGTGTACAATTCTGGACACCACATCTTCAAAGGGATATAAACAGGTTGGAGTCTGCGCAGAGGGTGGCTTCTAAAATGGTTAGTAGGCTTTGTTATAAAGCATATGAGGGGCTTCTGGTGACATCACGCCCCAAGATGGCTGCTTAAGTCAGAGCTCCCGGCTGTTTCATGCTATATCCCCTAAGAACTAAATGAGATCGGGACCCAACCAACATAATTTTGGTCGATACCTCACACCTAAGCCTATGGCAACTTCTACGAAGAAAGGTGGGACTGATTTGAAGCCATTCGTGTACAAAACCAGTACTGCAGGGAGTGATGGAGGAGTGGGCCAGAAAATTGTAGGTGCTGATAAAGGGAGTGGAGCACAAATTACTGCCAATAAGGAGCACGGATATAGCAGATCTTACCTCTCTCCAGCAAGAAATGCGTCAATGGTTTATGGAGCTAAAAGATGACGTCCAAGGGCAGAAGAATGATGTTATAACTTGGATGGCAGATGTGCACTCAGAGTTGCACGACCTGGGCCAATGGGTTGAGGAGTTGGAGATGCATTTGGAGGAATATGGAGAAAATGCTACTGATTTGGGTTGCCTGGTCTCAGGTCTAAATGAAAAATATGAAGCACTTCTGCTCAAAATAGAGGAAGAGAACAGGTCCAGGCAGTGCAATGTTCGGATATGGGACCTGCTAGAGAGCTCTGCGCCTGTCGACTACATGGCCCTATCGGAAAAAATTTGCAAAGCAGTAGTACAGACAGCTCAAAAGGATTCCCCTTCGCTTTGCTACAAAGTGGACAGAGCTCACAGAGTTCTGGGCCAACCTGCAGGTGGAAAGTCGCAAGACATTCTGGTATGTTTTCACGGAGTACACAACTAAAGACACCATAGTTCAGGCAGTGCGAAAATTACAAACCTATACCGGGGAAAATGTAGCACTAGAACTCCATGCAGATCTGTCAGCGGAAATGATGCAGCAAAGACGAGAGTTCCGGGGAGTGATCCAGCGACTGCGAGAAGAAAATTACTGGTATAGATGGCTCTACCCAGAGGATCTTCAATTCATGGTGGAAGGTCGATCCTTCAAGACTTTAACACTGAACTGAGGCACTCAATGCTTTAAAGGACTTGGGATGGAGCAATTTACCTCCTTCACCGGATATGGGGAAACAGTATGGAGAGACCCGGCCCAGATGGGAGCGATTGCAGAAAGGTGGAAGGCATCTTCAGCGCCAATAAGAGAAGACAGGCTGAGAGGAGAGACCAACCACCTGAGGACTCAGATGGTCATATTTGCTGATAATGTTTTGGAGAGCCAGGACACTAGGTTCATGCGTGATGAGGGAATGGCAAAGGGAGGGGCTCCAATGGGTTTGATTAGTGAGGGGATAGGTTATGGATTACAAGGAGACCGGGGTGAGATGTAGATGGAAGTCTTGGATGATCAGATTGGGGGGGGGGGGTAATAGGAAATTGAGAGGGGAAGGAGGAAGGGTTTGATGGGGGGGAATTCAAGGGGAGGGATTGGATAGGACTAAGGGAAAAGAGAAGTTGTCAATTACAAGATGCCACCAACAACAATATGTACACTAAATGTTAGAGGTTTAAACTCTCCACTGAAACGCAGCCCCCTAGCTAAAGAGCTGTCAAGGTTAAGGGCTCAGATTGCTTACATCCAGGAAACACATTTATGTTGAGAGACGAGGGGTGGGTGGTACTTCCTAAGTATAAACATATTTGGTTTGCCTCTAATAAATGCCAGAAGAGAGGGGGTGGTAGCTATTGCCCTGTATGATAATTTACCAGTCCTTGATACCTTGTGGGATCGAGAGGGATGCTACCTACTGCTTAAAATCTCTTTGGGATGGCAGTGACAAGTAGCATCTATAGACCTAATACTAACCAGGGGGAGTTTTATGATAAGTTGGCAATAGTGATGGGGAGCTTTGTGGACAGGTATGTTGATCAGTGGAGATTTTAATCTGACCATTGATCCCAAAATTAATACGTCCAAAGGGAGCAAATCGGGCAACAGCGCCAACCACCAGAGTTTGAGAGCTTGGGCAAAATATTTTAATTTGGTGGATGGGTGGAGGGAACTCCTTAAAAGTGAGAGGAATTATACCTACTATTCAATGGTTTATTTAACTTACTCAAGATTAGATTATATTTGGGTATCCCAAAGATGGTTGAGAGGACTAACTCAGAGTTGGATAGCTGATCAAACATGGTCCAATCACTCTCCAGTGTGCGCTGAAGATGAGCTGATACAAACTGGCTGACCTCAAGGAAGTTAGAGGCTTAACGGTTCCCTATTAGAAGATGAGGCGATATGTAGTAAATTGAGGAAAGTATTTGATCACTATTTGAAGGAGAATGATACAGGGGGGGTGCTCCTCTGGGATAATATGGGACTGCCTGAAGGCAGTTATATGGGGGCATTCAATAAGTTTAAGTTCCTATAAAAAGAAGCAAAGGGAGGAGGACATCAATGACCATCACCTAAAAATAGCAGAACTGGACCAACAGTTAAAAAAAGGGGAGGAAAGAAGTTAAAAACAGGCAGCAAATGTCCCAACTTAATCAGCAACTTCACGAGTACTGTGGTGGCGAAGCAGGTTTAGAGTGTAAAGAAAAGGGGAAAAAACAGTCCTTTTTCCCTGAGCCCAAGAGAACTGCAGGCACAGCAGGGGTTAAAACTCTAAACAAAGAAAAAAACTCCCTACACAGAAGTGTAGAACTGGAGACACACCCAATCTCCAAGGAAACCAAGGGAGGTGACGGGAGAGGTTTGGGGGCCGAGTCTAGAGCTATAGGACAGCCCCAAACATTTAAGCAGAGAGAAGCTATAGCAAGAGGAAGTGGAAGTGAGGAGAGTGAAGGGAGGAGTGAGGAAACTGAGTGGAGGAGCTCTAGTTCCAGGAAGAGGCCTGAGAGAAGGTCCCAGTCAGAGTCCCGGCAAAACACTCAGCAGAGACCCGGGGAGAGATCCAGGAAGAGGTCTGAAATAAGGTGTGAAGAAAGGTCAGAGGCAAGCCCTGGAGAGGAATCTTCTGAAGAGGAGATATTCTCTAGGAGGTGGTGGACTGGCCAAGAGACTCCTGAGAGTACTAGAAGTAAGGAGACTCGAAGGACAGGGCTGAAGGACAAATATCTCACTGGAAGCCTCAAGGGGGAATCCTATTGCAAGCAGTACAGAGACAGCTCGAGCCCAGAACACAGTTCAGCTGGCAGTAAGTCTGCAGCTAAGGTGGAGCCCTGGAGAGCCTGTTCTAAGCAAGGTACTGTTGAGAAGCAGGAGATAGGAATATCCCTGGAAGGACCTGAAAGCAAGCTAACACCTGTGGCAGGGTCTGAAGGGAGACACGTTGCTGCTAGAAAGGTGAGCCCATTGCAAGCCGTTAAAAGTTATTGAACAAGAAAGCTTTGTCATGCCCTTCCCCATAGCCTCAAGTAGAGAAGAGTCTCAGTGGGAGCAGCTGTTGAGAGTGTTGAAGCAGCTGAAGCCTTCCCATGCAGACGCTGTCGATAACACGATGTTGAAGGAACCCAGTGAAGAGAAAATGGAAATAGAAATCAATGGTGTAGAGCAGGGGTAGGGAACCCTGGTCCTGGAGAGCCGCAGACCAGTCAGGTTTTCGGGATATCCCTAATGAATATGCATGAGATATATATGCATTAGAGATATCCTGCCAACCTGACTGGTTTGTGGCCCTCCAGGGCTGGATTTGGAGACCCCTGCCTTACACCTCTGTCATTTAAGATTGTGAGTGGGCAAGGTGCAGATGTCCAAGACATCAAAAAGGTTAGATAGAATGTGTCACTTTCCTCCTCACTTCTCACCACCACCACCAAAATATTGTCTATTAGACAACTTTTTGGTGGTGGTGAGAATCGAGGAGGAATGTGACACATTCTATATACGCTTTCGATGTCTAGGACATCTGCACCTTGCCCACTCACAATCTTAAATGACAGAGGTGTAAGGCAGGGTCTCCAAATCCAGCCCTGGAGGGCCACAAACCAGTCAGGTTGGCAGGATATCTCTAATGCATATATATCTCATGCATATTCATTAGGGATATCCCGAAAACCTGACTGGTCTGCGGCTCTCCAGGACCAGGGTTCCCTACCCCTGGTGTAGAGAATGATTATTCTGATATGGAGATGGAATGCTCTTTCTGTTCTAGTCAAAAATAAGAAACTGAGGGGTTTTAAAAGTAATTAGGAAAACCCAGAAGTTTTTAAAGGAAGTACATTCTCTGCTGAAACTCATGCCTTTATTTATGCATTAATGAGAGCTGATCTGATAAGCTCCAAGAAGTTAATGAATGTCTGGGAAAACTAAAGAGTGAAAATACGTTTGGAAAAGGATGTCAGAAGATTTTAAACAGTTGGTAACCAGGAAGTTAGGTGCTGAAAAACCCTGTGAGAGAAACAGTTGAGTGTTGTGCTGCATAACTTGGAGACCTGGGACCAGAACCTGTTTGTAAAAGAATGATTTGTGAGACACGTTTAAGTTAAGCCGCAGAAGCAAAGTCAAGGCATGGACTATGTATCAAGGCTTAAGTTCTTTTTGAATGGAGAAGTATCCTGAGTCTTATTTTGTAGTATCTGAACTTCTAGCCAAAGAGTTCAATTGGTTATGTAGAGCTTTATTTTCAAATAAAGAAATTTTCCTGTGACCTTCAAATCTCGGCTATAATCTTTGTGACACAACTACATTGCGAAGAAGCCATAGTACTGGGTTCCAGTTTACTAAGAAGGACGTTCAAGGTACCCCCATTACACCTAGGCATTCGCCTAGCCACCAGGGGGGCTTTGACAGTACCAACTAAAAAATATCTGTAGGGACCTTGATAGAATAGATCAACATGATTTTGAATATGGCAATAAAGCTAGACGGCTTCTCGCATTCCGCCTCCGTAAAACCCATACCTGCAATTGGATATGGAAAATTAAAGACAAACAGGGTAAGGACTTGTTGGAGTGGGAGGAGATTAGGAAGAGGTTCAAGGAATTTTACTAGGATCTATACTTCCCTGAGTGGAAAGCTGAGGGAATGCAAATAGACGAGTACCTCTAGATGAGCTCTCTACCCAGAGTGACAGAGGAAGAAAGAGATTTCTTGAATAGACCAATTATGATCCTAGAGATACAAGTGATCAAAGTGCTACCTAAAACGAAGGCTCTAGGGCTTGATGGCTTTACACATCTGCTAGCCCGGATGTACAATGACTCATTGGTAGAAGATGTTCTCCCCCCCCCATCTATGCGAGAGGCAGGTATAACTATCAAACTGAAAGAGGGGAAAGACCCCACTTTATGTGGCTCATACAGACCAATCTAATTGCTGAGGATAAACTAAACGATTATGGCCCAGATCCTGGCTAATCGCTTGCAACCTTTAATGGCAAGGATTATCCATCCCAATCAAACTGGATTCATACCTGGGAGGCAGTGTGTGGATAACATTCAGAAGTTCTTGAACCTGATAGACCAGGCCCGCCGTATATCCATCCCAGCGGTCATGGTAACAGTTGATGCTGAGAAGGAGTTTGACTGCATTTATTATCCTTACCTCTTCCAGGTACTGAAGCGGATGTGGATGGGGGGTTCCTTTTTACAATGGATACAGGTACTGTACTCTACTCCTCAAACCTGAGTGCAGGTGAATGGGTCATATTCAGCACCATTTGGATTGCAATAAGGAACACGGTAGGGATGCCCCCAGTCCTCCTCTTTGCTCTTGCTACAGAGCCGTTAACACAATAGGTGCGAGCTCAGGAAAATATAGCAGGTATCCAAGTGGGGCAGAAACAATATAAAATCTCCCAATCAGTGAATATGGAGATTCCTTTTCATAGTAGTCAGCCCAGTAATTTCTTTAAAAGCAGTTGAGGAAGAGTTTGGGGGCCTTTGGAAAGGTCTCGGGCTTCAAAATGAATGCTGGGAAATCAGAGTTATTGGAATTGTTCTTTCCACCGGGGGTCAAAATAGAACTCCTTAAAGAATTTCCTTTTAGGTGGGCCAATTTGCACATCCATTACCTTGGGATAAACATCCCAGCGGATACTTCTAAACTATTTCACTTAAATTTTGAACCCCTGTGGAAAAACATAAGTCAGGATCTCCAGCAATGGAAGAAGTTGTCTCTCCTGGTTGGGAAAGATTGACAGTATAAAAATGATAGTGATGCCAAAAGTTTTGTATCTGTTTAACGCATTGCCAGTAGAGATCCCCGATTAAACTATTTAAAAAATGGCAGAAGGGCGTGGATGATTTTACTTGGTCATACAAAAAGCATTGAGTGGTGAGTGAAATAATGAGAGGATTGAGGGAGAGGAGAGACTGGGAGTCCCTGACCTCAAGAGATATTACACAGCGGCACAGATACGAGCGGCCGTAGAGTGGCAAATATTCCCTCTAAGGAATGGGTTGAGACTGAGCAGGAGGGAGTGGGAGCATGCCCGCTATACTATCTTCTATTGGGGGAGGGGGAGGTAATATGGAATGTTTCAAAGTGGGGAATCAGTGGACAATACTAACCTTGCGAATTTCGGGAGTTGTTGCGACAGAGCGTGCTGGGACCGGGTCTGGCCTACCCATTGTCCCCTCCCCCCTTAAGATATAACCCCCGATTTGCCCCGGGTCTATTGGATTCCAGTTAAGAGACGGGAAGAAAATGGTCTTTGGGCTGTGGGACAATTTTGGGCAGCAGCAAACTATTTCCTCTTTGAAGAGCTTTAGCAAAAATACCAGTTAAGGGACCACGATAGATTCCAGGTTTGCCATTTTATGAGAGACAATAAAAAACAAAGGGTACATTGGAAAACTAGCAAATTGGAGAAAGTTTTTCTCAATAAAACAATGAAAGGATCCCTTTCTAGGCTCTAAAAAATCTTAGAAGGAGTCAGTTCCCTCAAAGTAGTGCATGAGACCAGATAGAAAACAGACCCAGGGATTCAATGGAGCCGAGAAGCGTGGGATCAAATAATTCATGGATTATACAAAGGAATACAAGCATCATACTTAATTGAAAATACAGTAATTATAAAGTGTACTATCGCTGGTACTATACTTCCAGTTGGTTACAAAGACTGGGAATAGGAGATGGGGAATGTTGGAGAGGGTGCGGGCGGAAAGGGACATACATACATAGAAAAAAGCTAAAAACACACCTCTTTCAAGAACAATATAACCTAACTTAACCAATAAACAAGAGCCAAAACAACCCATTCCCCGGACTATAAATGTAAATACATGACTATGAAATTACTCTCAAGCGCAATTACAAGGCTCATCCCATGTAAAAATTGTATATATGTATACTCTTATCCTGAAATAAAAATGTAAATAATACTGATTCCTATCCTGAAATCAAAATGTAAATAATACCGATTCCTAGCATATGTATCTAAGTTTGTCGTGCAAAGTAATCTGCTTCTGATCGCTGGAAGTAGCGGTATACAAATGAAAACCAAACATACATACATATGTGGTAGGAGTATTCTGGAGCCCAATCTATTTGGATCAAAGTATTTGAAGTGGCCTCCCAGATAAAGGTTTTCCAGATCTCCGTATCCCCTGCAAGAGCATTGTTAAACTACCAGAGGAACCTAATGGGGGTACTGATGATGACTGGGTCAGGTTTTTGTATATTGCCACTAGATTGGCCATAGCACAGTGGTGGAGGAAACGGGACCCCCCTCCAATAAAATTAGTACTGACTAAACTGCAGCACGTACATCAAATGATGCATCTCACAACCATGCGCCAAGGTAAACTACCAAGATTTATCAGGGTACGTGAGGAGTACTTGGAGTGGCAAAGGCTGTACTCCAAATGAGATGACCTTATAAGGGACAGGAGGGTGTATAAGCTAACAAAATAAGCTGCAATAATAACCAGTGGAGAGGCAGTGAAGTATAACCATTTAAGAGACTAAAGTAGGAGCTCTTGTCCAGTCTATAAAGTTGCTGGAAAAATGAGGGGGGGGGGGAGAATGTACAATGTAATGCAAAATGGTTGTTTGTTAAGATATGAGTGGATTTCTGGTTTTGTACTGTTAAAATTATAAATAAAAAATAAATACATAAAGCATATGAGGACAAACTTAAAGATCTTAATATGGGGGGAGGAAGTGACGTCATCTCGGAGATGGCTGCCTGATTTTGGAGCTCCCGCTGGGACGCAGTTTTAGCGGTGAAATTAGCGGCCAGCCTTTCCCCCCAAATTGCTATTTTGGTGCACGGAGGTGAGAAGGTGGCAGGATGTCGGTTACCAAAAAATTGGCCCGATTTCAATCCTCCTATGCCGCCAAAACTGAGAAAATGGCCCGTGAAGCATCGGACCACGTGGAGTCTGCTGAGGAAATGGAGGAAGAGCCAGAGCGAGCAGGGGATACCTGTATCCGGGGTGACATTTGGGGTTGGATGCGCTCACTCAAAAGAGACATTGGTGCAATGAGGAGTGAGTTAAAAGAAACCCTAGGAACCATTAAGGAAGATCTTAGAGACCTTGGCAATCGGGTTGAGGCCCTCGAGGAACAGACAGAATGCCGGGACGAAAAAGATACGGAGGTGGAGGCCCGCATGCAACAGTGCCTTTTGGAGCAAGGGCTGCTGCGAGATAAAATCGAGGACTTGGAGAATCGTTCCAGGCGGAACAACTTGAGGGTGCGGGGCCTTCCTGAGACGGAGGAATTCGGCGATGCCACGGCGGTGATAAAGAAAATTTGCCATTTCCTGTTGGAGCGGGGGGCCGCTGCGGAGGCCAGTGAGGTGGCAGTGGAGAGGGCACATCGGGCCTTAGGTCCTGCTCGCCGGGGCCAGCCCCGGGATATAGTGGCTTGCCTGGGATCGTTTGCAGTGAAGGAGCAAGTGATGCGAGTGGCCGCGGCCCGGAGAACATTTCAATGGGAAGGCCAGAAGGTGGAGGTGTTCCACGATCTTTCAGCTGCCACATTACAGCGGAGGCGTGAGATGAAACCTGTGACATCTTACCTGCAGTCCGAAAAGAAGCGCTATCGGTGGCTATTCCCGTTTGCGCTAATGCTGGATGTTAATGGCTGCAGTTTCCGGGCCCGGACAGTGGATGAAGCCTGGACCATACTGCGCAGAGAAGGGGCTCCTAGGCTCCCGGAGCTGAGCGTTGCCTCGGACGCTGGTGCCAGCAAGGAGAGGAGATCGGTGTGGGAAAGGGTGCCTGTGCGGGGCCAGCGCCTGTGGCGGCGATCCGGAGAAGCGGAGTTGGAGGAACACCCCGTTGGTCACTCGGGGGGACCCTCTAATGGGACTGGGTGAAAGACTCAGTTTGTCCAGGACTTGTGCTATGTGGGGCCTTGTTTGTGCAGGGGCTGAGATGCTCTTTGGGCAATGGCGGGCGGGGGGAGGTGGAGGGGGTTTTGATATGGTAAATGTTGGGGTAGTGATTTACGCATTTATGAGAAATGTTACTGTTCTTTATTGGAGGTGGGGGGATGCATGCAAATGGTTTTGTTTGAGAGGGGGATAGGGAAAGGGGGGGCTGGCCAGGGGGGAGGGAGGGGCAGCGTCTTGGGGAGAGCCACTTCCTCGATGGTGGTCAGACGAGAGGTCTGTATTCAAGGGGGGGGGACAGTGGGGGGGGGAAGGGGGGCCATCAAGCTTGGAGGGGCTGTTTTGGGCATGGGGGGAGGGGTGAACAAGCACTATGGTGGTGGGCATGATTATTGGGAGCCTTAACGTGCGGGGCCTGAATTCTCCTCATAAACGTAAATTGCTGTGGAAGGAGCTCAGGCCACGGAAGTGGGAGGTAGCATTCCTCCAGGAAACGCATTTGCGTAAGGCTGATGAGAGGCTGATGCGCTCGGGGGCCTATCAGGGCTACTTTGCTGCTGAGTAGGGAGGGCGGAAGAAGGGGGGGTTGCCATTCTCGTGGGGCAGGGGGTTCCCCTTACAGTGGAACAAGTGCATCCCAAAGCGGATGGGAGAGCGGTGGAAGGGGTGGGTGACCGGGGGGGGGAAAAGGTGTCATTGATCTCAGTATATGGTCCCAATTCAGGGAGGGGGGCTTTTTGGAGGGAACTCGGTTCCTGGTTGGGTGGGCGGGTCCAGGGGAAGGTGTTGGTGGGAGGTGATTGCAATGTGGCATTGGATGATATGAGGGGGAGCCCTGGGGGAGGGGAGGGCGGTGGAAGGGTGCTAAAACAGTGGATGAAGGAATTGGGGGTGGTTGACTTCTGGAAGATGGCGAACCCATCGGTTAGGGACTTCACCTTTTTTTCGCCTGTGCATGGCTCTTACAGCCGTATTGATTATGTGCTGGGTGATAGTTATTGGAGTGACCGGTTGGAAGGTGCTAGCATTGGTCCAGTGACTTGGTCGGACCATGCCCCTGTGCAGATTGTGATGGGGGGCCTGGGGACCGTGGGAAGAGGACGTTTTGGCGGTTGAACGATTATTTGCTGCGGGAGGGGGGAGCGGAACCGAAACTTCGGGAGGTGATTTTGGATTATATGGCTCTCAATGACACCGACGATGTCTCGACTGGTATCCTTTGGGATGGGCTCAAGGTGGTGGTGCGTGGCCATCTGGTTCAGTTAGGGGCTCGGCGGAAAAGGCAGAGAGAAGAGGCAGAACGGTTACTCCAGGGGCGCTTGATGGACCTGGAACGGGAGCATAAAAGGAGAGGGGGGAGGACCTTACAACGCCAGATGGAGGAGGCTCGTAAACAATTGAATGCCCTCCAGCTGGAAAAGATTTCTGGACAGATGGATAGGGTCGGGCAAAGATACTATGAATTTGATAATAAATCAGGGCGGCTCTTGGCTAACAAGCTTTGGGTCCAGCGGCAGAAACGTACGGTTGTCAAAATCAAGGGGCCCCGAGATAAATTGCTTTATAAGACGGAGGAGATCCGCGAGTGTTTTAAAACCTATTACCAGAAGCTATATGCAGCGGACTCCCCGGCAGTGGGGGGGGACGTAGCGAGTTACTTGGAAAATGAGGGGAAAGGAAGTGCTCGGTTGGGTGAGGGTGAGCGCGACTCGTTGGAGGCGGATATCACTCTGGAGGAGGTGCAGGGTGCTATTAGGGCCCTGGTCCCTGGGAAGGCTCCGGGCCTTGACGGGTTTACGGGCTCCTTCTATAAAGTAATGGGAGCGACGGTGGCCCCCCTGCTGGTGCGGGTGTTAATGCTGTTTTACGTGGGGAGGATTTACCGCCCTCTATGGCTCAAGCTGCAATTGTGGTGATACCTAAGCCTGGACGCGACCCGGCGGTATGTGGGTCATATCGCCCTATCTCGCTCTTGAACATTGATGTTAAGATCTTGTCCAAAGTGCTTGCTTTGCGATTAGCTCCGTATATGCCGGACCTGGTTCACCCTGATCAATCTGGTTTTATTATGGGGAGGCAACTGGCTGACGGAATTCGGAGGGTGATTCAGCTTGGGTGGCTTGCGCGGCAGGTCCAGCAACCAGCTATGTTCCTCTCAATCGATGCCGAAAAGGCGTTCGATAGAGTCAGCTTCACCTTCCTACAGGAGGTGTTGAACTACGTAGGTCTGGGACCCCGGTTTCGGGCTTGGATACGAGCACTTTACGCAGCTCCGGTGGCTGCAGTGAATGTCAATGGTGGTTTCTCTGAGTTTTTTCCCCTGGGGAGGGGTACCGGCCAGGGCTGTTCGCTCTCCCCGTTGATGTTTGCCTTGGTCATGGAGCCTTTGGCAGCTCGCATTCGCTGTAATGGTGACGTCTCGGGGATAACGGTTGGACCTGAACAACACAAAATGGCACTTTTTGCGGATGACGTTCTATTTGCGCTGACCCGACCCATTCTCGTTTGCGGCACCAAATATATGGAACTCTCTCCCAAACGATTTAAGAGCGGCTCAGGACCTTAAGGAATTTAGGAAGCAACTAAAAACTGTCCTGTTTATTGAGCATTATGGTTCTATTGAATAAGTAATTCAATTTGTAAGAGAGAAAGCAATCACATAGCTGTATTATAGTTCACATTGTATTATAGTACACAATGTATATAGCTCATTACATCTATGTAAAACTCACCATTTTATGTAACTATGTATTTTATCATTACTGCTTGTTCATATTCTCTTTGCCTCTGTACTTATTGTTAAACCGCTTTGATTGTTTGATAAGGCGGTATATAAATACCATTAAATAAATTGTGTCGCTCCCAACATTAATGGGCGAGCTTCAGAAATACGGGGCCCTCTCTGGGTTTAGGGTAAATTGGGATAAAACGGAGGCTATGTCTCTTTCCTTGGACTCGAAAGTGGTGGACAGTTTGCAAAGTTCCTTCCCCTTTAGGTGGGCAAAGGGGTCCATAAAGTACTTGGGAGTGCAGATCACTGCCCACCCCCTGAGACTATATAAGGCCAACTACCCGGGGTTATTCCAGGAACTGCGGAAGGACATGGCTCGGTGGTGGATGGTAAAACTTTCCTGGTTGGGGAGGGTGGTGGTTTTGAAGATGAACCTTTTACTGCAATTGTTATACCTTTTCCAGTCGCTTCCAGTGGGGATCCCGGCTGGGACCCTCCGGACTTTGCAGAATCAGATTTTTGCGTTTGTATGGGGGGGATCTCGGCCGCGAGTAAGTAGACGCGTAATGTATGCAACCCGGGAGGCCGGGAGTCTGGGGGTCCCTGATTTGGCCCGGTACTATCAGGCAGCCCAATTGAGGCAGGTATTTGAGTGGCGCGATAGGGGCGGCGTAGAGAAGCAGTTTCGAGAGATTGAGCAGTATTGGGCCGAGGAGATTCAGTTAAAGTATTTACCATGGATTTTCGGTAAGTTGCCCTCGGGTAGATGGAAGGCTAACCCCTTTATTTGGCATCTTACTATGCAATGGCGGAAGGCACGCCGCCGATGGGCAGCTCCTGGTGGGGAGTTTTCTTTGCTGTCCCCAGTGCGGGGGACGAGTGAGTTTGTGCCCGGCAGGGAAGGGGTGTTCAGTAGGTGGGAACGGAAGGGGTTGGATACCTTTGGGAAGTTTATTAAGGAGGGACTGTTGATTCCCTTTTCGGATCTCCGGGTGCGGTATCAATTGAGGGGGAGCGACTTCTTTCCCTACTTCCAGGTACGCCACTTTTTGCTCCAGTCCCAGATTCGATCGAGTTGGGAGGGAGCCCAAGGTCCCGGGGAGACATTGTGGCAGGCCTGGGAGGGTTCCCGGGGTTTGATTTCCCGATTGTACCAGGACCTGGTGGTGGAGAGACCGGGGAAGTTCCCCCACCAGGAGCACTGGGAAGGGGATTTGGGTAGGGAGTTGGAGGTGCAGGAGTGGCGGAAAGTGCATGTAGATATTGGACGCCAAGCGATTTCGGTCGCTATCCGAGAAACGTCCTATAAGATTCTGTTTCGATGGTATTATACCCCGGAGCGGTTACATAGGATGTATCCCGGGTCTTCTGATCAGTGCTGGCGGGGGTGTTGGGAAAGGGGAACCTTCGCACATATATGGTGGTCCTGTCCCAGGGTGCGTGAATACTGGGCTTTGGTAGAGGGCCAGTTGGAGATTATCCTAGGGCAGAGGGTGGAGGTGGATATGGGACTGGGCCTGTATAGCCCCGGGGGTTCGCTCATCCAATATGGGCTTGCATTCAGGCAGCCCGAAGTGAGATAGCTCGGGCTTGGAAGCAATCCCAATTGCCGGGATTAGTAGCCTGGCAGCATAGGCTCCGACGGATTGTATTGATGGAGCAGTTGACAGCAATTAGGCGTCAACAGGGAGAGAAATTTCAGGACCATTGGTGCTTGCTGCTAACCTATTTGAAGGGGGGGAGGCATGCCCACTCCGAGTCCCTCGATGATTAGCAAAGGGTGGGGGGAAAGGGGGGTTGGGGGAGGTAGGGGGAAGTGGGAAGGAGGGTGAGAGAGCGTTTCGTAGGGTGGAGGTGAGGGGGGTACTTAGCAGGGGGGGGGGGTATTTTGGGAGGGGATCCCGCAAGGGGGGGGGGGGAATACGGGGACAATATTGTGGGTGGGGTTCCTCGGGCTCGATGACACCAATGTTCATGGAGTGAAATTGTGTTATAATTGTAAAAAAGAAAACCACATTTTTCTCTTGTATAGAACTTAGTTGGTTACAGTGTGCAAGTTGTATCTGTTTACTTGTGGAAAATGTTTAATAAAAAGAAATATTTAAAAAAAAAAGATCTTAATATGTATATTTTAGAGAAAAGGCAGGATAGGGGAGAAATGATAGAGATAGCGTAGTTACTCACCTGTAACAGGTGATCTCCGGGAACATCAGGAATTTAGTCGTCACATTTGGGTAACACCGGTATCAATGGAGCCCGTGTGGGAACGCTCCCCAGCGTCCAATAGGAAAGCCTTTGGGAACATCCCACTGTGCCTGCGTAGCTGCCTTCCCACCTTTCCAGCTCTCCCTCCTCAGTTGAGTTTGTAGCTATGATAAAAGGAGAGAAGGAGAAGAAGAGGAAAAAGTACAATTCCTAGGGGAGGAGGGTGGGTTGTGAAGACTAAATCCCTGCTGTTTCCGGAGATCACCTGTTACAGGTGAGTAGCTATGCTATCTCCAGGAACAAGCAGGAATGTAGTCTTCACATATGGGACTCCCTAGCTCTGAGATGCCAGAGAGATGACTTCAGAGTGAGCTGTGAAGCACAGGCATAACTAAGTAGGTCATATATCCTCCAAGGATGTGTGGTATTGAAACCCGGGACGGAGGGTAGGAGTTGATCTAAGTCTGAAAGAAATGCTGGAGAACAACTTGGCCAGACAAGGCATCCCGGCGGGAGTCCTTGTCTAGGCAATAGTGAGCAGTAAAAGTGCAGACAGAAGACCAAGTTGCTGCTTTGCATATTTCATCAAATGCTACAGAGCGTAGATTTGCCATAGAGATAGCCATGGCCCAAACATTATGTGCAGTGACATGACCATCCAGAGAGAGTCCTGCACTTTCGTAAGCAAAGGAGATGCAATCCGCTATCCATGTGGAGAGAGTTCGCTTGGATACTGGCAATCCCAAGTGACTCGAGTCAAAGGCGATGAAAAGCTGGGAAGCCTTTCTGTGCTCTCGAGTTCTCTGGAGATAAAAAGCCAAAGCACATTTGCAATCCAGAGTGTGAAGGGTTGCTTCTGCCCTTGAGGAATGAGGTCTAGGGAAAAAGACAGGGAGGTAAACTGACTAGTTTAAATGGAAGGGTGAGATGACCTTTGGCATAAAGCAAAGATGAATCCTAAGAACTACCTTATCACGGTGGAATCATGTATAAGGAGGGTCAGCCACCAAAGCCTGGAGTTCACTAATGCGTCTTACTGAAGTGAGGGCAATAAGAAAGGTGACTTTCCAGGCGAGAAACTTCAGAGAAGTAGTGGCTAGAGATTCTAAGGGTGGCTTGAGCTGTTCTAAAACAATGGGATCTTAATGTTCATGCCACTGGAGGGGGCTTAATGGGAGGTTTAGTTAATAGAAGACACCTCACAAAGCGTGCTACAAGCGGCTGAGAAGAGATGGATTGACCATCTAAGGGCATATGAGAGACCGAAATTGCACTTAGGTGTACTCTTACCGAATTAGTTTTGAATCCAGAAGAAGACAGGTGGAGAAGATATTCAAGTAATGCATCCACCGGAGCTGAAAAGGGGTTAAGATCCCTCTCAGAACACCAGAGAGAGAATCTAAGCCATTTGAAGGCATAGGAGCACCTGGTGGAAGGCTTCCTAGAAGCTAAAAGGATATCCTTAACCTGTTGAGAGAGGTTAATGCCCTGGAAGGCTATGACTTCAGCAGCCATGCTGTAAGATGGAGAGACTGTGGACTGGGATGCAGCAGTGTCCAGTCCTCCTGCGAGAGGAGATCTGGAGCAGACCCTAGATCTACAGGCTGAGCTTGAGACAGACATAGAAGAAGATACCACGGTTGTCGTGGCCAACATGGGGCTATGAGTCAACCTATCGCTGCGCCAAGGATACTTACCACCTTCCCTCAAACATGCACAAATCCGACCAATAATTAAAAATAACACCCTTGACAAAACATCACCCAACTCCTACAGACCTATCTCTAGCATTCCATTTATGGCTAAACTGATTGAAAAGGTCGTCCAAACTCAAACACAAGACCATATAGAAACCTCAGCCCCACTTGATGACCAACAATATGGCTTTCGCCCCTACCATGGTGTGGACACTCTATTAACTGTACTCCTCGATACATTAATACGAGGTATTGATAACCCTAAACAAGCTTTCATTCTCCTCTTTCTAGACATCTCTGCAGCATTTGACAGTGTACACCATGCTCTAATGCTTAACAGACTAAAACAAATAGGAATCCACTCAACTGTACAAAATTGGTTTAACTCATATCTAACTGATCGTACCCAAACCGTCCGAACTAACACAGAAACTTCTAAAACATACAAACAGGAAATTGGTCTCCCACAAGGCTCCGCCCTCTCTGCCCTCCTATTTAATATATATTCAACCAGTCTGTGACATTTTCAAGAAATTTAAAGTCCACTATCACATATACGCAGACGACATGATGATGTACATACCATTCACAATCCCAACACTCCCACTACAACTGTTAACAGAATGCTTCTCTGAATTAACAATCTGGCTAAAGGAACACAATCTCCATATCAATCATTCTAAAACGGATATATTAATAGTAACCAAAAATCAATCCTACATACCTCCAACACACATCACTCTCCAAAATCACAACATTACTATAAAAAATGAAGTGAAATACCTAGGTGTCACCCTTGACTCACACCTTAGTATGGACACACATATTAGAAACATCACTAAGAAAATCTACTTTAAACTCAAAATTTTAAAACAACTACGTCCTCTTGTACTTCTACATGATTTTCTGAGCATTGTCCAGGCCATCATCACACCACACTTTGATTTCGCAAATCTCACCCTACTAGGAACAACAAAACAAAACATTAAAAGACTTCAACTTGCCCAAAATGCAGCAGCAAGAATTGTAATGAAGGTTCCACCATTTGAACACATTACCCCTATACTAGCAAACCTTCACTGGCTCCCAATTCAATCCAGAATAAATCACAAATTGATTATCACTACATTTAAGACACTAAATACAATGGCCCCAGTCCCCTTAACAAAACTTATTACTAAAGACACATCCCAAACTATGCTACGGAGAGGCCACACGAATAAAATTAGGATCCCGAAAGAATTCACAACTACTAAAAAAACTACTAATAAAAAAGCGTTTTCACATGCAGCTCCCACCCTATGGAACTCCCTCCCCGAAGAAATAAGGGCATTAAATGATGCAAAGGAACTCCGCAAGAAATTAAAAACATATCTATTCATCTCCCATTTTGGCACACTTGAAAATACCTTACCTCTAACAGGTAATGGTTAATAGCGACCTAAGGTACACCAACTCCAATTCTCCTACCTAACTACAATTAAAGTCGATTAAATAACTACTTGTAATTCTTGTAAATAGATATATGTAATAGTTCAAAATATGTAAATAGTTCGATTGTTATTTAAACAAATTCTACTATATTTAATCCATTCATGTTTAATGTATTTAGCAAAATTGTACCTAGTTAACTAATGTTCCATGTAAAACAGACTTGTAAATCTGTTCATTCCTTGTTCACTGTGAACCGCACCTGATCTGTGGAAGGTAGCGGTATATAAGCAACTGTTAAATAAATAAATAAATAAATGTAGCCCCTGTCTCTCTGGAGTTTGAAAAGTCTTGGGAATGAGGGGAATGGGAAGGAAGGCATATAGGAAGCCTTGACCCCAGTGAAGGTGAAAAGCATCTACCTGCTGGTTGTTCTGTACAGGCATCCTGGAGCAGAAGTGGGGAAGCTTGGCATTCTGAGGATTTACGAACAGGTCTATCTCTGGGGTTCCCCAGATCTGAAAAATGTGAGCGACCTTGTTTGCATGGAGAGACCACTCGTGGGGTAGAAGGACTCGACTCATTTTGTCCGTCAAGACATTGTGTTTGCCTGGCAGACACACTGCAAGTAGATGAATGTGATGCTGTATGGCAAAAGACTACAGGTGCAGGGCTTCGCTGCAAAGAGTCCAAGAGCCTGTTACGCCCTGCTTGTTCAAGTAGAACATAGCTATTTGATTGTCTGTCTGGACTAGAACTGTGCAGAATCGAAGATGGTCCTGGAACACTTTGAGAGCATTGTAAATGGCTCTGAGTTCCAGCAGATTGTAAATGGCTGAGTTCCAGCAGATTTATGTGGAGTTGTGACTCCTGATGAGACCAAAGTCCCTGAATGGAGAGATTGTCCAGCTGAGCTCTCCAGCCCAATTTGGATGCATCCGTCGTCAGGGTATATTGATGTGGAGGCATCTGAAAAGGTGACCCTACTAAAAGGTTTTCTGGGGATTGCCACCACTGGAGAGATGAGATTAGGTGGGTAGATACCATTATTCTGTCTCCCAGGTGACCCAATGCCTGAGACCACTGGGAAGCCAGTGTCCATTGAGCTGCACGCATATGTAGATGAGCATATGGAACAACATGTACTGTTGATGCCATATGACCCAGAAGTTGTAGTATTTCTCAAGAAGTGAGAAAGGTCTTGAGGCATGCCTGAGATGCTAGCTGATTGAGTCGAGCGCAGCGGGCTTGGGGCAGAAAAGCCTTTGATTGTTGAGTGTCTAGGAGAGCCCCTATGAGCTCTAGAGTTTGAGAGGGAATGAATTGGGACTTTGGAAGATTTATTACAAATCCCAAGTGTTGCAGCACTTGTATGGTGCGCGAGAGAGAAAGATTGGCTTCTAGAGAGGTGTTTGCTCGAATAAGCCAGTCGTCTAAGTAAGGGAAGACAAATATCCCTAGAGTCCTTAGGAATGTGGCTACTATCGCCATGCACTTTGTGAAGACTCTTGGGGCAGAGGCGAGGCTGAAAGGCAAGACTCTGTATTGATAATGTCTCCCTTGCAACAGGAAGCACAGGAACTTTCTGTGCTGTGAGTAAGTATGTGATTATATGCCTCCTTTAGATCTAGAGAACAGAGCCAGATCTAAAGAACAGAACTGACTCTGGAGATAGGGGAGAAGAGTACCTAGGGAGATCATTTTGAATTTCTCCCGTAGTAGGTATTTGTTCAGTTCTCTGAGGTCCACGATGGGCCTGTATCCTCCTGTTTTCTTTGGAATGAGGAAGTATGGAAAATAAAAGCCCAGTCCCTACTAGGAGAGTGGACCCTCCTCTATTTCACCCTGAGAGAGAAGGGAGGTGACCTCTTGCAACAACAGAGAGGTGAGAGGGGGTTGAGAACAGAACTCTTTTGGAGGAGTCCGGGGGGATAGACTTTGTAGATGAAGCTTGTACCCCTCCTGTACTATAGAGTGTCCACTGCTCTGATGTTATAAGATGCCACTTGTGGGCAAAGTGACAAAGTCTGCCAGGAATGTGGATGGGATCTGGAATCTCCAGAGGCAGAACAGCTATGTTCTCCAGAAAGGAGTCAAAGACCCTGAGGAGGCTGGGTCTGCTGAGGTGGCTGTGACTTAGGAGTCTGAGCCCTCCTTTGTTGTTTTTGATGGCTGCTGCCCCTTCTGGGGAGCATGGCGTGGAAACTGTACCACAGGGGTGTAAGAAGGGTAGTCTTCTTATTACTGAATAAAGCTTTCTTTGCTGTCTTTTTCCTAGCTGGGTTGGCAGTAGATCTAGACAGTCTATTAAGAGTGGTGTTCTCAGATTCTAGCTGAGAGGCCTTGTCCTGCCAATCCTTGCCAAAAAGGTTTTCACCGGTGCAAGGGATATTACCCAGCTTATCTTGAACCCATTGTTCAAGATTGGATACTTGGAGCCAAGCAATCCTGCGTGCAGTGAAGCAGATAGCTGAAGTTCTGCTGATGCACTCAAAACACTCAAAAGTTGCTCTGTTAACAAACTGAAACATTTTGAGCATGCTTTACAAGGGTGAGATAATTTTCTCTCTTGTCATCAGGGAGAAGAGGAGCCATTAGCTCCAAATCCTAGCCACCTCTCTAAGGAACATACCCATATAGAGTATGTAGGAACTGATCCTGGCTGATAACATGGAGGCCTGAAAACAACGTCGACCAAAGGCATCGAGGGTTCGAAGAATGTGTCTTAGCATTTTTGTTCAACACATTGCCGATTCCACCATCATGGAATGGTGCGGTAATTGCATCTTTTGAAAGCCAGGACACTCCGGTACCTGGCACATGGTATCAAGTCATTGAGTATGTGGAGAGATGATTAGGGGTGTCTCCCACATACGAAGCATAAGGTTGTGAAGTATGCGATGAATAGGGAGAGTAGCAGCTTCCTTTGGGGCTGTAGGATAATGAAAAATTTCAAGCTCTTCAGCCCTAGGTTCTTTCTCTGAAGTCATTGTTATGGCGAGACCCCCGGCAACATCACCAATAAAGTCTTGGAAAGACACGTCCTCCGGAAGGGACATGCGACATTGTGGAGATGGGTCTTCCGGATGAGTTCTCATTTCCCAGGTATCGGCCGATTCATCATCCGACGAATTGGAGTCCGAAGACTCAAAGTATCGAAGGGCAGGGTGTTCCCGCTCTGCATGTACTTGATACCAATCAAAGTCGGTAGCTGAAGCTTGTGGTGCCGGCACCTCGGTACCGGAAACGGATTCGAGGGCTGGCATGGGTTGTAGCGTGGTAAGTGACAAAAAAGTTGATGCAGGTTCTTTCGGTACCGTAGCCAGTACCGATGCCTGAGAGATCGACTGAAAAGGCTTTACTGGTATGGAGGCCATCAGTAAGGCCACTAAGTTCTGCTCGATGGCCAGGACACGTTGATCCATGGAGCTTGCCGATGCTTGTGTATCGGTACCAGAATTGCGAGCCATGGTCCCTGAGTGTGGCACCAGGAGCTCTCCAGAGGTGGAGGCCTCGGGAACATCCTGGGACCCCACTAAGGCTTTGGAGGCAAGGTCCTCCTACCGGGGTTGTTTGGCCAGTTCCCCCCCCCCCTCCAAGGCAATGCCCCGAGGCATCTCGATGCTTAGAAGGAGATCTACCTTGGAGGGCTGGCCAGTCTTCAATGAAGACTTAGATTTCGATACCTGAGATCCTTGGAAGGAAGATGAAGCTCTCGATGACATTGATGCTAAAGATACTGCATTGGAGGCAAAGAGATTGCCCAGCTTTGCAGCTCGGTTCTGTAGGCCTCTTTGTCATCTTCCTACAGAGAGAACATTCTGACGATTGATGATCCAGTCCCAAACGTTTTAGACACCAGTCATGGGTGTCCGTGGCCGAAATGATACTGCCGCATTTGGAACACTTCTTAAAATCACTGGATGGTTTTTCCATTTCATCTGTGAGGCCTAAGCCTAAGATGGCATTGATGCACCAGAAGGAAGAAAAGATTCCTTCCCTCACAGAAGATTTTTTTTATTTTAGAAAGAAAAAATAAATAAAGAAAGAAAGCACTGACAGGGCCAGTACCAGCGTTAACAGGAAGGCAGACGCAACCACAAAAAATAAGAAAGGCAAATTTTCTGCGGTGACAGGAATTGCTTCTTGTCGGCTCCACGGAAAATGAAGAACTGAAGAGGGGAGAGCTGGAAAGGTGGGAAGGTAGCTACATGGGTGCAGTGGGATGCTTCCAAAGGCTTTATATTGGACGCTGGGGAGCGTTCCCGCCTGGGATCCGTTGGTACCAACGTTACCCATATGTGAAGACTACATTCCTGCTTGTTCCTGGAGATGTTTAAATACCTCCGTGGCATAAATGCACAGGAGGAGAGTCTATTTTGATTGAAAGAAGCTTTGCAACGAAGAGACATAGGATGAGGGTGAAAGGAGTAATATGCGGAAATATTTCTTTATGGAAAGAATGGCAGATGTGTGGAATAGTCTCCCAGTACAGGTAGTAGAGACGAGGTCAGTATCTGAATGCAAGAAAGCATGGGACAAACACAGAAGATCTCTAAAAGTAAAAAAGGGATTATAGTAGTTGATATGGAAGGACAGACTAGATAAGCCACATGGTCTTTTTCTACTAACATGTTTCTGTGTTTGTATGTTTCCATGCAATGTTCAGCTTTCAGTGACATCACTCGCATGCCTCTATCAGCCTTAGCCATTAGGGGCAAAGCCAGTATTTTTCTATCTCCAGCAGATGGTGGTTGGATTTTTTCAGCTCTGATAGAATCTGAACAAATAAGGATTTGATTGAGAAAAAGAGAGATTGATTTCGCTCATCAATGACTACCTTCGGGTGACTCTCTCACTTGAGTGTGACATGGGAAGTTCCACTAGACTGCAGTCTTTTTGGTAGCCATAGGAGGAGGAAAAATTGGTTCAGCTCCATGCTCTTATCCTGTTAAGCAGCCAGAAGTTGGAAAGATTTGTAAGGAATCCAGTTGCCTCACACATCCTCAACGCCCCTTTTCTCCTACTCTGTACCCCCTGCTCTCTCCCCAAGATTGAAGAAGGCTCTCAGCAGTATGCGACTGCAAACCAGTGTATTAAAAAAAAAAAAAAAAAAAAAGTGAAAACAGTGTCAGGGGAGTAGCGCTGAGCCCAGCATGGTTTTTCCTGCCTGGAGCTCCTGGGAGTGAGCACCAAGGCTTGAGATTGCCCTTGTCCTTGCTGGGAGTTCCAAACTCGTCCGTTTTGGGGAATAAGTCAGGGTGGACTGCAGGCTACCATTGGTGTGATGTTTGAGTTTCCCCGCCCTTTTCCAACGTGCGCTGTTAGCTTTTCTCTTGCGTGCCTTGCGGTTGAATGGTCCTAGCGTGTGTTCTGCCTGAGTGGCTCCAATGCCTGTTTCTGCCCAAGCACCTGTTGCTTGCTCTTGTGTCTACATGGCCTTAGCGCACCCAAGTGTTTACCTTGTTTTAATTCTTTGTCATCTTCCAGGAAGCATGGTTTGATCTGTGGCAAGTGAAGTGAATCGTCGCAAGATTCTGGAATCTACTCTTCTTGCATTGCAACTTCTGACTCATCTCTGGAGGGCCTATTTCCACTCATCTGCTGGTAGGGGAACACAACCCACTTGTCTGGGCTGGTCTAGCAGGACTCAAGGAAAGAACATTATCTGGTAAGTAAAATGTCACCTTATAGAATGCATGGTGGATGCACAGAACAGCTGCTCAGTGGATGTGATGGAGAAAAGGATGGTATCTGAATTCATGAAACAATGCTATGAACACAGGATTTCTGAGGGAGAGTAGTAGTTTGTGTGAATGGGCAGATTGGATAGGCCATATGTTCTTTATCTGCCATCATTTTTCTATGTTTCTTTGATGGGTTTGCACCAAACATAACGCTTTACATTCAGGCCAAAATGTTCTATTTTAGTTTTAGCAGACCACAAAATGTTTTGCCACATGGCTACAGTATCTCTTAAGTGTTCTTTTACATAATTCAAATTAGATTCAGGGTGAGCTTTCTTGAATAATAGCTTCCTTCTTGCCATCCTACCATCTAAAGCAGGACAGATTTGTGGAGTGCTCAGGATATTCTTGTCACATGCACACTATAATCTGGATGGAACCAGGCTGCTGGTATTAACCTTTAAAAAGGACATAAAACAGCTTTCAAATTAGATAATAGGGAAAGCCAACAGTCGCCCAAAAGTGCATGATTTGGAATTATATATCCTTGAAGGATACTTGCATCCATATCAATGTATGTTTTATGTTTTTTAAATTTTATGTATACATTTTGTTCGAGGTGCCTGCACACTTAATGAAGGTTGCTGCCAAAACACAGCCATGTAGGGTGGGACCATAGATGCTTCAATAAAGATCTGTTACACTGCTACTATCCACCTGGCTAGAATGAACAGATGGATGATGAAACACTAAAAGAAATCAAAGAAGCTAACAAAAGTTAAAACACGGTAATAATAGGTGATTTCAATTACTCCGGTATCTACTGGGTCAATATCACAGCAGGACAAGCTAGGGAAATAAAGTTTCTATATGAAATAAATGACTGCTTCATGGAGCAGCTAGTTCATGAACCAATACCAAAGGAAGCTAGTCCTTAGTGGAACACAGGATCTTGTATAAGAGAACTGTGTTGGGGCCACTTTGCAATAGTGACCATAACATGATCACATTTGATTTAATAAATGGAGGGAGGACAGCAAGGAAACCCACAATATTAGCTTTTAACTTTCAAAAGGGAGATTGATAAAATGAGGCAAATAAATAGTTAAGAAAAAACTAAAAGGAGCAGCTGCAAAGTTTAAAGGTTTACATCAAGCATGGGTGGTGTTTAACCCTTTCCACTCAGCTGTCCCAACATATGAATAACATGCTAGTTCATGGCTCATAATACAACACGACTGTTTACTATAGAATGTGTATATCATATTGGTTGTAATTTGGCAAGTTTCTTGTAAAAATGCATTCCGATCGCAGAGGAAGTGACGTCACACTTCCAATATGGCTAAGGCAAGAGCTCCGTGCCCCCACGGGCGAATCTGATGCACCTTTACCAAATATGATGGTAGTCCCGCTTGTATACGTGTTGACTGAGCAGCGGAATGCAGGGGGAGCCGGCTGATGTCCATCACATATAGTAAGATGGCAGACTGGCAAGAATTTGCTTACAATGCTTGCAAGAGTGATCTACAAGAGCAGGTTAAGATGGCGGCCGAGTGTGGAGCCCAAGTGCAAGGGAAAGAATTGCAAGTCAAAAAGGTTGAACCAGCAGAGGCATCGGAGCATGCTGGACTCATTGAGTCCTAGTTTTGGGAGATCAAAGAGGATATTGGTGCAGTCCGGAAGGATGTGGCTGACCTTATCCAAGAAGTGAAAGCGAACATGGCCAAGCTCAGCCAACAAATGGAGGAAATGGGAGGATTGGTGGTAGAGAATGAGTAGACATTATGAAGGCCACCATAAAGGATTTGGTGAAGCAAAGGGAGCAGATGCTGGATAAAACGGAGGACATTGAAAACGGATCCTGCCGTAAAAAATTGAGAATCAGGGGGCACTCTGAAACGGCCGAGTTCAATGATGCTAAAGTGGTTGTGATAAGGATTTGCAAAGCGGTCCTCGAATTAGGGGACTCCCCTCGATGGGATATGGAGGTGTGGCTGGATCTGAGTGCAAAGGGCACTGGGGCACCCAAGATTGAATGTGACAAGGGACGTTGTGATCTGTGTCCACAACTGAGGTGAAGGAGCAAATTGCACTGTGGATGAGATTAAGACCTTTACTTGGGAAGGTCAGAAAGTAGCAGTGTTTGCAGACTTATCACAGATAACGCTACAGTGATGTAGAGACTTCCGAGAGATTACCAGATGTCTGCAGAAAGAAGAGCTTTGCTACAGATGGCTATACCTTTCTGGGTTAGCCTTTACCAAGGATGATGTTACACAGACAGTGCATTCAGTGGAGGAGGCAGTTAAAGAGATGGGGTTTAAAGGTTTGATGGTGCAAAGCAAGAGAAGGAACCCCAGAAGAGTGGCCCAAGCAGGATGGCAAGTGTCAGGGAAATGGACCACTAGGCACACCCATCGAAGATTGGGGAATGAAAATTCCAACAACAGCAAAGTCAGGTGAAGATGGATGGTGACACTACCTGGACTGGCTGGACTTTATTTTTCTAGAGGTTTGTAGCTGATGCTGTTGGTTTTTGTATGGATAATGGTTTGGGTAGAGGGGGGTTGGTGTGCCTTTCAACCCTCCAGAGAAGGAAGATGTTTAGTTGAGAGTGGGAGGATTGCACTTGAGCTGGGATGGGTGAATAGTATGGCTGGGTATGTGAGGGGGGGATGTGTGTGATGAGTGGTGAAAGTATGATGTTTGAATGTGGTATGAGTGGGGCTTTGTGTGGCAGATTTGGATGATTGGTAGGAGAAAAGGAAAGTGGTTGGTTGGCTGTCCTGGGGGGCGAGGGGGTTAAATCCTCAAGGGAATTGGTGGGGGGGGGGGGGGGGAGAAGGTAAGGGTGTTGGGACTGACTCTTTGGAAAATTGGGGGCTGTGGATGGGGAGAGGGTCTGAGCATGGGTAAGCAGCTTAACATAGTAACAAATATTAAAGGGCTGCACATTGGTGCTAAGAGACAAAGGTTGTTTCGTGATGGTAGGCGATGGGGAGCTGAACGGAGCTTCTACTTTCAGCCTGCCCAGCATGAAACTGCATCTGGGGGTACCTAGAGGCCGCAGGGTCTGAATTTCCATGCCAAAAGTACCAGGCCTGTTGCAAAAAGGAAAAGAATTCTGGGGAGAAAAGTCTGGAATTCTTTTCATTTTCTCACCTCTCAGAAAAGGCTCGTTGACATCAGGGGGCATAGCCATCACTGACCCCCTAGAGCAGTGATGGCTAACCTTTTTGAGCCCGAGTGCCCAAACTGCCGCACAAAACCAAAGAATTTCCTCAAAGTGCCAGCACGTCAATTTGCATAAATATTTGCATAATGCTAACATACACTAACTTTTAGTAAACATGTCTCTTAATGAGTGTATGGATAAAGACAGACTAAAAGATTTCTACATTACTATAATCCAGTGCCAACCGCCAGGCACATTAGGAACTACTACAAACACTGCCCATTAAGAACCAATAGCAAACCCGCCGTATCCTAACAGCACTACCAGGACTCACAAAGCACCACACCATACCTATCAAAAGGCAACACTGCAAATATTAAACCAATACATTTCAGACAATAACAATACATGACCTACTGGGGAAAGAGAACAAGTGGCAATGTCAAAAAGGAATTACATAAACAGAATACCTCGGCTCAGTTACACAGTTGCAATTGCTCCAGCCACTTTCTTCTGGTTTCTTCATGTTTTCTGCTAACTCTCCATCATCTGCTGTCCATTTGTCCTTTCTTCTCTCTTCTAGTTTTTTTTTCCATTCTCTCTCTCTACATCCGCTTTAACATACTAATCTTTCTCCTTTTGCTCTTTCCTCATTCCTATTTCATCCACTCAAATTTTACCCCTCCATCCTCAATCCCCACTTACTCTCCCAATACCCGGCCAATTGTAGATTTTTTATCCCTCCCACACAAAATATTTTTCCCCTCTCCATTTTACTCTCCCAGCCCCATCCCATTCTAATCCTCCCCCAACATCAGCTCCCTTCTAGTTCCAGCCTCACCCAGCATCCATTCCCTTCTAGTCCCTGCATCAGCCCATTTCC
Source organism: Ichthyophis bannanicus (assembly GCA_033557465.1). Lineage (NCBI taxonomy): Eukaryota > Metazoa > Chordata > Amphibia > Gymnophiona > Ichthyophiidae > Ichthyophis > Ichthyophis bannanicus. The sequence continues at coordinate 619,269,664 of CM066036.1, forward strand.
AGTCCTAGCAACCCCCCAACCCAATACCAGTCCTAGCCCCCCCCCATCAACCCACTTCCAGTCCTAAACCCCCATCACCCCATTTTCAGTTTAAGCCCCCCCTATAACCCATTACCAGTCCTAACCCCCATCACCCCATTTCCAGACAGCCCCCATCAGCCCACAGCCCATTAGCAGTCCTACCCCCCCAGCCCATTAGCAGTCCTACCCCCCCCGCCCGCCCACCCATTAGCAGTCCTACCCCCCCGCCCGCCCGCCCGCCCCCCCTGCCCATTAGCAGTCCTAACCCCCCCTCCCTCCCTGCCCACCCATTAGCAGTCCTAACCCCCCCCCCTCCCTCCCTCCCTGCCCATTAGCAGTCCTAACCCCCCCTCCCTCCCTCCCTGCCCATTAGCAGTCCTAACCCCCCCTCCCTGCCCATTAGCAGTCCTAACCCCCCCTCCCTCCCTGCCCATTAGCAGTCCTAACCCCCCCTCCCTCCCTCCCTCCCTGCCCTGCCCATTAGCAGTCCTAACCCCCCCCCTCCCTCCCACCCTGCCCATTAGCAGTCCTAACCCCCCCCCTCCCTGCCTGCCCATTAGCAGTCCTAACCCCCCCTCCCTCCCTCCCCATTAGCAGTCCTAACCCCCCCTCCCTGCCCATTAGCAGTCCTAACCCCCCCTCCCTCCCTCCCTCCCTCCCTCCCTGCCCGCCCATTAGCAGTCCTAACCCCCCCCCTCCCTGCCCATTAGCAGTCCTACCCCCCCCCTCCCTCCCTCCCTGCCCTGCCCTGCCCATTAGCAGTCCTAACCCCCCTCCCTCCCTGCCCATTAGCAGTCCTAACCCCCCCCTCCCTGCCCATTAGCAGTCCTAACCCCCCCTCCTCCTCCTCCTCCTCCCTGCCCATTAGCAGTCCTAACCCCCCCTCCTCCTCCCTGCCCATTAGCAGTCCTAACCCCCCCCCTCCTCCCTGCCCATTAGCAGTCCTAACCCCCCCCCCTCCCTGCCCATTAGCAGTCCTAACCCCCCCTGGCAAATTTTTTTTTAAAAAAAAGCAGGCTCTGGCTGCTGCCGCGGCAGATTGCAATGTCCCGCGGGGCCCCCTCCGCCCGCTAAGCCCCTCTGCAAGGGCTTTCAGATTCGCGAGGGAGAGCATCTCCCTCGCGTCTCTGTTAAGCCCGCAGGGGCTAATGGGAAATTTCCCATCAGTCCCTCGCGTCTAAAGGGGCTGATGGGAAATTTCCCATTAGCCCCTGCGGGCTTAACAGAGACGCGAGGGAGACGCTCTCCCTCGCGAATCTGAAAGCTCTTGCAGAGGGGCTTAGCGGGCGGAGGGGGCCCCGCGGGACGCTGCATTCTGCCCTTGCCGCGTCCGCGGCAGCAGTCAGAGCCAGCTTTTTCGTTTTTTGCGGACCTTCCCGCGTGCCAGCTGCAAGGCCTTTGCGTGCCACAGCTGGCACGCGTGCCATAGGTTCGCCATCGCTGCCCTAGAGGATGGAAAGTGGCTCACAGCACGGTCACCAAAGCCACTGGCCAGCTTAACATCCATACCTTTAGTACCATCCTGCACCTCCTGCCCTCAAGTAAAGGCAGACTGTATCCACCGGTTGAGAGGAGGGAAGCATGCCCTCCAGGGGTGACTCAGAAGCTGCTGCCATACATGAAAGGCAGAGCCCAGAATCCAAGGATGAAACTCCTCGTCTGCCACAGGTCAAACATTTCTTTGAAGAAGATATAGAAAGTCATGGTAAGTATCACAAGAGCATGTGCTAAAGCTGCATTGGCCCGCAAGTGTGCGCTAACTGCGCTTTTAGGTAATGCGTGTTAAAGATGCTAGGGAAGGAGCATTGCAGCTGCTTGGGCGGAATGTGGGTTAGGACCACACAACCCCCAGGCACACAATAGGCAAAAACGTTACTAACGCATGCAGAAAATGGTGGGAAACCCACATACAGCACCAAACGTCACTAGCAGTCCACCCAGAATTGCGTCCCTCAGATAAGGAACCAGGAATCCCCTGAGCCCCAGGAGTAGGATCCGTGCCAAGCTCAGCTCTACTCACCTGAAACTGCTTCATTGGCTGGGTTTATTTTAACAGCACTGGCAGGAAGATCCCTCTGAGAGCCACCTTCCAGAATTTTGCTCAACAGGCCCTTATCATAATAAGGCCATGGAGCTGAAACAATTTCCCCTCCTCCTATGGCTACCAAAAAGACCACAGTCTCTAGTGGAGTCTCCCACGTTGCGCTCAAGTGAGAAAGTCACCTTTTTAGGGCTTAAGGTGATTGTTCACAAACATTTAATCAATCTCTTTTCCTCTCAATCTTCAGATTTTCTACAGAGAGGAAAAAATCCTTCCACCATCTGTTGGAGACAAAGAAATACTGAAGAAACCTCTGAGGTGGATAGAGGCATAAGACTGATGTCATTGAAACCTGGGCTTTTCATTGGTTCTTTGTATCTAACAATCTGCCGGTTGGGAAATACAACCGACTTGTCTGGACTGGTTTAGCAGGACGATATGGAAATATTTGTTAAGCAATTATGCTTTATCCTCATCAGCTTCAACATATTCCTCCCCTTACCCCTTGAGCCTGACAATATCATATTTCTTCCTCTCGCTAATATATCCGAAAAATGTCTTGTCCCCCCCCCCCCCCATTTTATTGCATTGGCTATTTCTTCTTCTTTTTGTATCTTTGCTTTCCTGACTACTTTCCTAGCTTCTTTAAGATTTTCCAATTATTGATGCTTGTCTTCCTCTCTCTGGTATTTTATGAAGGCCATCCTCTTTTTCTTCACTCATCTGCTAGAATACAACCGACTTGGTTGGACTGGTCTAGCAGGATAATATGAAAATAAATATTTTCTTAGCCTACTCGAATCTACTCCTTTTCACTTTCATCCTATGACTCCTTGTTACAGAGCTTCCTGTAACAAGGAGTACATATGCCATACTGGGTCAGACCATGGTCCATCAAGCCCAGTATCCTGTTTCCAACAGTGGCCAATCTAGGTCATTAATACCTAGCAGTTTCCCCAAAAGACACAGGTTCCACAATGCTTGTATTGGGTCAAGCACTGATATCCTGGGTCCCTTCTTAATAATGGTTTATGGACCTTTCCTCGAGGAACTTGTCTAAACCTTTCTTAAACCCATCTACACTAACAGTTTTTACTACATCCACTAGTAACAAATTCCAGAATTTGATTACATGTTCAGTGAAAAAATATTTTCTCTTATTAGTTTTACATAGGTTACCCGTAGCTTCATTGCATGCCCCCTAGTCTTTCTATGTTCTGATGGTGTAAACAATTGATCTATGTTTACCCATTCCACTAATTTATAGACCTCTATCATATCTCCCCTCAGCCCTCTCTTTTCCAGGTTGAAGAGCCCTAACCTTTTTAGCCTCTCTTCATAGGGGTATCCTTCCATCCACTTTACTATTTTGGTGGCTCTTCTCGGTACCTTTTCTAATAATGCTATATCCTTTTTAAGATACAGTGACCACACAATATTCAAGGTGCAGTCGCACCATGGAATGATACAGAGGCATTATAATATCCTTTGTTTTCTTTTCCATTCCTTTCCTTATGATACCTAGCATTCTATTTGCTCCTTGGGCCGCTGCTACACACTGGGCGGAGGGTTTTAACATGTTATCCACGATGACTCCTAAATATTTTACCTGGGTGGTAGTTCCCAATGTGTAATCTTGCATCGTGTAACCATAGTTTGGGTTGTTCTGTCCTAGTGCATAACTTTCCACTTGTCACATTAAATTTCATCTGCCATTTGGATGCCCAGTCTTCCAATTTATCAAGATCCTCTTGCAATTTTACACAATCCTCATGGGTTTTTAACAACTTAGTTTTGTGTCATCTGCAAATTTGATAACCTCATTCGTTATTCCCATTTCCAAGTCATTTATGAATATGTTAAAAAGCAGCAGACCCAGCACAGATCCCTGGGGTACTCAACTATTCACCTTTCTCCATTGGGAAAATTGGCCATTTAGCCCTATCCTCTGCTTTCTATCTTTTAACCAGTTTCTGATCCACAATAGTACACTGCCTCCTATCCCATGACTTTTTAGTTTTGCCAAAAGTCTCTGAGGGACCTTGTCAAAGGCTTTCTGAAAGTCCAGCTACACTATATCAACCGACTCACCTTTGTCCTACCTGTTTATTCACACCTTCAAAGAAACATAACAGATTAGTATGACAAGATCTTCCTTGTCTAAAGCCATGTTGGCTGTCTCCCATTAAGCCATGACTATTTACATGTTCAGTAATTTTGTTCTTTATGATGGTCTCTACCATTTTGCCCAGTACTGACGTCAGGCTCACCGGTCTGTAGTTTCCCAGGTCAACCCTGGAACCCTTTTTAAAAAAATGGTGTTACATTGGCCATCCTCCAATCTTCAGGTATTACAGATGATTTTAATGATAATTCACAGATTATTAATAGCAGGTCTGCAATCTCATATTTCAGTTTTTTCAACACCATCTGGCCCAGGTGATTTGCTACTCTTCAGTTTATCAAATAGTTGCAATACATCTTCCCGGTGTATCAATATTTCTATCAATTTTTCCACAGTATCACCTTTAAATACCACTTCAGTCATGGGTAACATCCCTACATCTTCCTCAGTAAAGACCGAGCAAAGAATTCATTCAGTCTCTCCACTATGGCCTTGTCTCCTCTTAGTGCCCCTTTTACCCCTCTATCATCTAATGGTCCAACTGACTCTCTCACAGGTTTTTTGCTATGAATGTATTTGAAAAAGTCTTTATTACATGTTTTTGCTTCCACAGCAAGCTTCTTCTCAAATTCTCTCTTTGCCTGCCTTATCAATACTTTGCATCTAACTTGCCAATGCTTGTGCTGTTTCCAGTTTTCATCATTTGGCTCTTTTTTCCATTTCCTGAAAGATGCTTTTTTGGCAACAGTCTCTCTGATCTCACCTTTAAACCATGCTGGCAGTTTCTTCCTTCCACTTTTCTTAAAGCGTGGAATACAGCTGGTCTGGGCTTCTAAGACAGTATTTTTAAACACCCAAGCTTGATGTAAGTCTTTAAACTTTGCAACTGCTCCTTTTAGTTTTTTCTTAACTATTTTCCTCATTTTATCATAGTCTCCCTTTCGAGAGTTAAAAGGTAGTATTGTGGATTTCCTTACCATCCCTCCTCCATTAATTAAATCAAACACAATCGTGCTATGATCACTTTTGCCAAGTGGCCCCAACACCCTTATCTCTTGCACCAGATCTGGTGTTCCACTAAGGACTAGGTCAAAAATGGCTTTCCCTCTGGTCGGTTCATGAACCAGCTGCTCCAAGAAGCAGTCATTTATTTCATCTAGAAACTTTATCTCCCTAGCATGTCCTGCTGTGACACTGACCCAGTCAATACTGGGGTAATTGAAATCACCCATTATTATTACAATGCTATAACTTTTGTTAGCTTCCCTGATTTCTTTGAGCATTTCATCATTCATTTGTTCATTCTGGCCAGGCGGTCGATAGTATATCCCCACTGCCATCGCCTTCCCCTTTTACATGGAATTTCAATCCATAGAGATTCTACAGCAAATTTTCTTTCCTGCAAAACTTTAATCCTTTGTGACTCAATGCCCTCTCTAACATAGAGCGCAACCACTCCACCAATTTGATTAGCTCTATCATTATGATATATGTTGTACCCAGGTATCACAGTATCCCACTAGTTGTCCTCCTTCCACCATGTCTCTGAGATACCAATCATATCTAACCTCTCATTTAGTGCTATATATTCAAACTCTGCCATCTTAATTTTTAGACTTCTAGCATTTGCATACAAGCATTTTAGAGACTGCATTTTATTCATATTAATCTGGCTATCAGTAGGCAGGGGTAATTTGGAATCTTTAAGTTCTGTCTGCTCCGTACTCAAGGGCATTTAGGCTACTTTTGTCTTTATTGGAACCTCTCTGCTGATATGCCTTAACTTCATTTTTTTGGTAATATCCTTCAAGGATACATTGTTCTGAACCATGAGCTCTTGGGCGACTGTCGGCTCTCCCCTATTATCTAGTTTAAAAGCTGCTCTATCTCCTTTTTAAAGGTTAATGCCAGCAGCCTGGTTCCATCCCAATTAAGGTGAAGCCCATCCCTTCGGAAGAGCCCCTCCTTTCCCCAGAATGTTCCCCAGTTCCTAACAAATCCAAACCCTTCATCCTTGCACCATTGTCTCACCCACGCATTGAGACTCTGGAGCTCTGCCTGCCTTTTGGATCCTGCGCGTGGAACGGGAAGAATTTCAGAGAATGCTACCTTGGAAGTTCTGGATTTCAACTTCCTAACTGAAATCCTAATTTAGCCTCCAGCAACTCCCTACCACATTTTCCTAATTCATTGTTACCGACATGTACCAAGACAGCAGACTCCTCCCCAGCACTATCTAAGACCTTGTCTAGGTGGTGCGTGAGGTCTTCTACCTTCACATCAGGCAGGCATGTTACTAGGCAATTCTCACGTCCACCAGCCACCTAGCTATCTACATGCCTAATGATTGAATCACCAACTATAACGGCTGTCCTAACCCTCCCCTCATGGGCACATGGCCCTGGAGAAACTTCCTCGGTGCGAGAGGGTTTTACATCACCTGGAGGACAGGTCCTAGCTACAGGATCACTTCCTGCCATACCAGGGTGATGCTCTCCTGTCACATGACCTCTCTCCTCCAAGGCAACAGGGATGCTGCCAGACTGGAAGAGGGACTTCAGGACTATATCCCTGTAGGTCTCATCTATGTACCTCTCTGTCTTCCTTATGTCCTCCGAGACTGCTACTCTAGCCTCCAGAGATCGGACTCATTCCCTGAGAGCAAAGAGCTCCTTGTACCTAGTGCACACGTAAGACCCCTCACTAACCCGGAGAAAATAATACTTGTGACACTCAATGCAAAAGATTGTATCTCGTTGCTGGACTTCTGTCTGCATCTTAGTTTTAAGGTTGTGTTTAGGTATTTAAATTCTTTACCTATTAAGGGTTGGTAGGGATACTTATACTAATAAAACTGCACCCTAATACATTTAATGTACTTTGTTCACCTGAAGCTTAATTAATCTCAGGTCCTTGTATGCCTGATGAGGACAAACAGCTGCACTTGGGAGTGAATATGGCACCTCCTTTCCTTTGAGAGGTTTATGCACCTATAAAGCTGAATTTATCCCATTGGTGGGTGGGTGTTGGGGAGGGAGGGAGGGAAAGAGACTTATTAAAAGCTGGCTGCTACACAATACCCTATCCTGTGCTTCTAAGGTAATCTGTGACCAGTTTCCAGGGGGAGTCACACAGCCCTTGCTTGGATAGAGGGAGTTTTGGGTTCTAAATTTAACCAGAAAGCTTTCTGCTGTGTTTTAAAATTAAACTGAAAGCTCTTTGCTGCTACTAGGCCCGGACTGATTTAACAAATACACTGGGTTCACAGATTAATCAGCTTTAATCTAAAGAATTCCTTTTCCCCCAAGATTTAGAAAAATTCCCAGAAGTAAATACTTACAATTGTAGATATCTCTCCAGAAGTAGCAGTCCCCTTTGATAGTCCTTTACAAGTTTCATTAGATCCTTCCTCGTGTTTTCCACACCTTTCAGACTATCTGCCCTATCGCATATATTGGTATCAATTGCAAAAAGTGAAAACTCAATCCATACTTCAGGGCCCATACAAAGGGTGCTTAGTTTATTTATAAGTCACTTATCTGAAACCTATCTGAAACAGTGTTAAAAGCCTTGCTTAAGTATACCACAGACCTTAGTTCTGCATTTGATTTAGTTGATCACAAGTTTCTAATTCATCACCCAGCTGTCCTGGGTTAGGCCATGCAGTTCTTGAAAAGTGTTTTTCCTATCTCAGTAAGGGAAAATTAGGTCTTACCTGATAATTTGCTTGCCGTCAGTCCCTCAGGTCCAGTCCAGGCTATTGAGTTGTTACCCTCTACCTGCAGCTTGGAGACTGAGCATGCCAAGTCTTGATGTCACTCCATATAGGCAGATGGCACTTCCCATCAAACTCATTATCCTATTGACAAAGAAGACTCCATGAACAAACAATAGAGAACTATCACCAAAATCCAACTACCAGAACCAATGCCACCTGCTCCTGAGGACTGTCCCGCCCATGATCAGCTTCCACTCCATAATTTTCACCTCTATGTGAAGGAATTATCAGGACACAAAAATGGTAAAAGAATTGAGCACCTTTATAATATTTTCTTGAGTATTCCTCCTAGTGGATTATCTTTTTTTTTTTTTGTCGCAGTCCACAGGTCTCCACTGGAAACTCTGTGCCCGAAGACAGCAGCAAACTTCCCAGCCCAACCTCAGATGATGTATTCTTCGGAGCTGGGATTGGCATCCTCACAAACAGCAACACCAGTGTGGGTTCTGGACTGGACTGGAGGAACTCAAGGAAAGCAAATTATTGACTCTCCTCTGCTGTCCAGCAGCCCTGCGCTACCTGCGCTTGGCAGTGTGCTCCCCAGCCCATCAGGCTGGCATCTGTGGTCAACGGGATCCACTCTGGTGACTTTAGTGGCATCCTGACCCATAGCTTGTCCAAATACAGACACCAGTAGAGGGCCATTCATGTGTACAACGGGCAGGGCAACTGTCTGGACATAGCGTGCCTCTGCAGAAACCACTGCTGCAGGAGGGCCCGCTGTAGCGACCTTATATAGGCATGTACCCAGGGAACCAGATCTATCTCCACCGCCATAGATCCCAGCAACTACAGATAATGCCAGACCTTCGGAGCTGCCATCTGCAGAAACTGCCAGACCTGACTGAAGTTTCTGCACCCTCTCCATGGGTAGACAGACCAGACTCCTTTCGGTCTGAAAACGTGCCCCAAGGTAGACTAGGTCCTGGCTTGGCTATAGGGAGCTCCTGGTAAAATTTCTCACCCAGGTCAACTGCTGTAGATAGTCGATTATGCGATCTGTGGCTCTTCTGCTTTCCCCCTGAGACTTCGCCCAAACCAGCCAATCGTACAAGTACAGATGCACCAGAATGCCTTCTTTTCTCAACACAGCTGTCATCACTACCATCACCTTTGTGAATGTGCACGGTGCAGTCACCAGGCCAAATATCAATGCTTGGAACTGAAAATGCCTGAAAGGCACTGAACTGCAGAAAATGCTGGTGCTCAGGCTGAATTGGGATGTGCAGATACACCTCTGTTAGATCAAGGGCCGTGAGGAGCTCACCCTCTCTCACAGCCACTACAACGGACTGAAAAGTTTCCATTCAAAAATGGGTCACCCTGTTCACGCCCTTGAGATCCAAAATGGGTCGATAGGTGCCTTTCTTTTTGGGAATGACAAAATATATAAAGTATCAACCATACCCGCAGTGGTCTGGTGGCATCTCTACCACCCGCCTCTAATTGACAAAGGTGTCCCAGGGTGTCTCGAATAGCAACATAGTAACATAGTAAATGACGGCAGATAAAGACCAGTATGGTCCATCTAGTCTGCCCAGTAAGATGGCAAGAGTAGGTGCACCTGCCACTCTGCAGGCCACCCCTCCCCATGTCTTTGTTTAGGGGTGAACCCACCGCTCCATCTAGGACACCCCTATTTGTTGAGAAATTAGTTGTTTATTTTTATTTTATCCTTTTGCTGTAAAGGGATCCACTGTGTCTGTCCCATGCCATTTTGAATTCAGTCACTGTGTTTGCCCCACCACTACCATCGGGAGGGCATTCCAAGCATCCACCACCCTTTCAATGAAAAAGTATTTCCTGACATTGCCTTTCAATTTACCACTTTGCAGCTTCATGTTATGCCCTCTAGTTTTAAGGCGTCCTAAAAGGGCCGAGAAAACTTGAGGGCATACCCCTTTTGGACAACCTCCAACACCCACTGGTTGGATGTGATTAGGACCCTGGCTGGCCTCCCACAGAGATCACTCCCTCCTGTGCCCCCTCACTTCATTGTGGTTTCCTGGTTGTAGAGACGGGAGTGGGATAGTAACCCCAACCTGTGCCTCAAGATCTCCGAAAGAGCTGAGCCAGACTCGGGTAATGGCCTCTCTATAAGGTGTACGGAACCAAGAGTCAGCTGGACTGTTGGCCAGACAGTTCCCAAGCTGACATCTTCCTCCGTCCAGAAGGGAAACCACTCGGGGAGGACATATCACTTCCCAACAAAAGAAACATCACAGAGAGGACCTACAATTCGCAACAAAATCTCATCTTATACAGAACAAATCTCTCCTTATACAGGACAACACACTCGTACATGGTAATAACTATCTCACAGATTTTTCTTCCCAAATATCTTTTTATTATTCCCTATCTTACAGAAACAGAAAGCTAAGAACAAAGGAAAACAGTCCAGTGGAATTACAAATCTTACCACCTCTCACTGCAAGCAAACAGGGTCATTCTGTCTTATCTTAGATCTAAACAATTACAAGTCAGAATTGGTCTTGAAGGACTAGAAAGGGGGACTGTTACTTCTGGAGAGAAATCTGCAACTGTGAGTATATATTTCTGGTAATTTTCTAAAAAGAATTCTTTGTATTAAAGCTACTTAATCTGTGAACCCACTGTTTTTTGTTGGATCAGTTAGGGCCTAGTAGCAGCAATTAAAGTTTGAATTTAAAACACAGAGGAGAACTTTCTGGTTACATTTCATACCCAGCAGAGAGCTTGTAGTTTAAATTTAATAGTCACTCAGGGCCAAGTAACAGCAAAGTACTTTTAGTTTAAATTTAACACACAGAAGAGAGCTTTCTGGTTAAATTTAGAATCCAGCAGAGAGCTTGTAGTTTAAATTTCATAAGAAGTTAGAGCCTAGCAGCAGCTAAGAGCTATAATTTAAATCAAATCAGAATTTAGCTTACCTCAGCAGCACAAGACAGGGTACTGTGTAGCAGCCCTCTTTTAATAAGTGTTATTTCCCTCCCCACACCCACCCACCCCTGGGATAATCATAGCTTTATAGGTACTTACACATCTTAAAAGACAGGAGGTGCTTTCAGGTGCAGCTCATTACCCAAATCAGTCATACACTAAGGACCTGAGATTAATTAAGCTTCAGGTGAACAAGGTATATTAAACGTATTAGGTACAGTTTTATTGGTATAAATACCCATAGCAACCCCTAGTAAGTAAGAACTTAAAGATCTAGAGACAAACTTAAAACTAAGATGCAGACAGCAGTCCAGCAGCGGGATGGGGGCTTTCCAGTCTTTTGCATTGAGTGTCACATGTATGATTTTCTCCCAGTTGGTGAGAGGTCTTACGTGTGCACTAGGTGCAAGGAGCTCTTTGCTCTAAGGGAACAAGTCCGTTCTCTAGAGGCTAAAGTAGCAGACTTGGAAAACATAAGACAGACAGAGAGGTACATAGACGAGACCTACAGGGATATAGTCCTGAAGTCCCACCTCCAGTCTGGCAGCACCCCTGTTGCCATGGAGGAGAGAGGTCACGTGACAGGAGAGCATCACCCTGGTGTGGCAGGAAGTGATCCTGTAACTAGGACCTGTCCTCCAGGTGATGTAAAACCCTCTCGCACCAAGGAAGTTTCTCCAGGGCTATGTGCCCATGAGGGAAGGGTTAGGACAGCCGTTATAGTTGGTGATTCGATCATTAGGCATGTAGATAGCTGGGTGGCTGGTGGACGTGAGGATCGCCTGGTAACATGCCTGCCGGGTGCGAAGGTAGCGGACCTCACGTGCCACCTAGATAAGGTCTTAGATAGTGCTGGGGAGGAGTCTGCTGTCTTGGTACATGTCGGTACCAATGACATAGGAAAATGTGGTAGGGAGGTTCTGGAGGCAAAATTTAGGCTTTTAGGTAGGAAGTTGAAATCCAGAACTTCCAGGGTAGCATTCTCCGAAATGCTTCCTGTTCCACGCGCAGGACCCAAAAGGCAGGCAGAGCTCCGGAGTCTCAATGCGTGGATGAGACAATGGTGCAGAGATGAGGGTTTTGGATTTGTTAGGAACTGGGGAACATTCTGGGGAAAGGAGGGGCTCTTCTGAAGGGATGGGCTTCACCTTAACCGGGATGGAACCAGGCTGCTGGCATTAACCTTTAAAAAGGAGATAGAGCAGCTTTTAAACTAGATATTAGGGGAAAGCCGACAGTCGCCCAAGAGCGGATGGTTCGGAAGAATGTATCCTTGAAGGATACTACCAAAAGCAGAGAGGTTCCACAAAAGAGTAAAGTAGCCCAAATGCCCTCAAGTATGGAGCAGACAGAGCTTAAAGATCCCAATTTACCCATGTCTAACAATAGCCAAATTAACATGAATAAAATACATTCTCTAAAATGCTTGTATGCAAATGCTAGAAATCTAAAGAATAAGATGGGAGAGTTAGAATATATAGCACTAAATGAAAGGTTAGATATGATTGGAATATCAGAGACATGGTGGAAGGAGGACAACCAGTGGGACACTGTGATACCTGGGTACAAACTATATCGTAATGATAGAGCTGATCAAATTGGTGGAGGGGTTGCGCTCTATGTTAGAGACGGCATTGACTCAGAAAGGATTAAAGTTTTGCAGGAAACAAAATCTGCTGTAGAATTTATATGGATTGAAATTCCATATAAAAGGGGGAAGGCAATGGCAGTGGGGGTGTACTATCGAGCGCCTGGCCAGAATGACCAAATGGATGATGAAATGCTCAAAGAAATCAAGGAAGCTAACAAAAGTTACAGCGCAGTAATAATAATGGGTGATTTCAATTACCCCGGTATCGACTGGGTCAGTGTCACGTCAGGACATGCTAGGGAGATAAAGTTCCTAGATGAAATAAATGACTGCTTCTTGGAGCAGCTGGTTCATGAACCGACCAGAGGGGAAGCCATATTAGACCTAGTCCTTGGTGGAACACCAGATCCTAGTGCAAGAGATAAGGGTGTTGGGGCCACTTGGCAATAGTGATCATAGCATGATCGCCTTTGATTTAATTAGTGGAGGAGGGATAGTAAGGAAATCCACAGTACTACCTTTTAACTTTCGAAAGGGAGACTATGATAAAATGAGGAAAACAGTTAAGAAAAAACTAAAAGGAGCAGTTGCAGAGGTTAAAGACGTACATCAAGCTTGGGTGTTGTTGAAAAATACTATCTTGGAAGCCCAGACCAGCTGTATTCCACGCTTTAAGAAAAGTGGAAGGAAGTCCAAAAAACTGCCAGCATGGTTTAAAGGTGAGGTCAGAGAGGCTGTTGTTGCCAAAAAAGCATCTTTCAGGAAATGGAAAAAAAGAGCCAAACGACGAAACCTGGAAAAAGCACAAGCACTGGCAAGTCAAATGCAAGGCATTGATAAGGCAGGCAAAGAGAGAATTTGAGAAGAAGCTTGCTGCGGAAGAAAAAACGCGAAATAAAGACCTTTTCAAGTACATTCGTAGCAAAAAACCTGTGAGAGAGTCAGTTGGTCCATTAGATGATAAAGGGGTTAAAGGAGCACTAAGAGGCGACAAGGCGATAGTGGAGAGACTGAATGAATTCTTTGCTTCGGTCTTTACTGAGGAAGATGTAGGGATGTTACCCATGACTGAAGTGGTATTTAAAGGTGCGGAAGAATTGAAGGAAATATCGATACATCGGGAAGATGTCTTACAACTATTAGATAAACTGAAGAGTAGCAAATCACCTGGGCCAGATGGTATACATCCAAGGGTGTTGAAAGAACTGAAATATGACATTGCAGACCTGCTGTCAGTAATCTGTGAACTATCATTAAAATCATCTCTAATACCTGAAGATTGGAGGATCGCCAATGTAACACCAATTTTTAAAAAGGGTTCCAGGGGTGATCCTGGAAACTACAGACCGGTGAGCCTGACGTCAGTACCGGGAAAAAATGGTAGAAACCATCATAAAGAATAAAATTACTCAGCATGTAGATAGTCACGACCTAATGGGAGACAGCCAACATGGCTTTAGACAAGGAAGATCTTGTCTTACTAATCTGTTATGTTTTTTTGAAGGAGTGAATAAACAGCTGGACAAAGGTGAGTCGGTTGATATTGTGTATCTGGACTTTCAGAAAGCCTTTGACAAGGTCCCTCATCAGAGACTTTTGGCAAAACTAAAGAGTCATGGGATAGGAGGCAGTGTACTATTGTGGATCAGGAACTGGTTAAAAGATAGAAAGCAGAGGGTAGGGCTAAATGGCCAATTTTCCCAATGGAGAAAGGTGAATAGTGGTGTACCCCGGGGATCTGTGCTGGGTCTGCTGCTTTTTGACATATTCATAAATGACCTGGAAAGTGGAATAACGAGTGAGGTTATCAAATTTGAAGATGACACAAAACTATTTAAAGTTGTTAAAACCCAAGAGGATTGTGAAAAATTGCAAGAGGATCTTGATAAATTGGAAGACTGAACATCAAAATGGCAGATGAAATTTAATGTGGACAAGTGCAAGGTTATGCACCTAGGGAAGAACAACCCAAACTATGGTTACACGATGCAAGGTTCCACATTAGGAACCCCACCACCCAGGAAAAAGATTTAGGCGTCATTGTGGATACCATGTTAAAACCCTCGGCCCAGTGTGCAGTGGCGGCCAAGAGAGCAAATAGAATGCTAGGTATGATAAGGAAAGGAATGGAAAATAAAACAAAACATATTATAATGCCTCTGTATCGTTCCATGGTGAGACCGCACCTTGAATATTGTGTGCAATTCTGGTCGCCGTATCTTAAAAAGGATATAGCGATTTTAGAAAAGGTTCAGAGAAGAGCCACCAAAATGGTAAAGGGGATGGAAGGATACTCCTATGAAGAAAGGCTAAAAAGGTTAGGGCTTTTAACCTGGAAAAGAGACGGCTGAGGGGAGATATGATAGAAGTCTATAAATTAATGAATGGAGTGGAACGGGTAAACGTAGATCGATTGTTTGTTATCAGAATATAGAAAGACTAGGGGACATGCAATGAAGCTACAGGGTAAACTATTTAAGACTAATAAAAGAAAATATTTTTTCACTCAACGTGTAATCAAACTCTGGAATTTGTTACCGGAGGATGTAGTAAAGGCTGTTAGTGTAGCTGGGTTTAAAAAAGGTTTGGACAAGTTCCTGGAGGAAAGGTCCATATACCATTATTAAGAAGTGACCGAAGATATCAATGCTTGACCCAGTACAAGCATTGTGGAACTTGTGTCTCTTGGGGAAACTGCTAGGTACATATAACCTAGATTGGCCACTGTTGGAAACAGAATACTGGGCTTGATGGACCTTGGTCTGACCCAGTATGGCATATCTTATGTTCTTATGTCTGGTCCTGCGTGCCTGTTTTACTTCCTGACTCAACAGCTAGTGAGAAAATGCATGACAGGCCTCCCTGGACACGAGAGAAACAGTACACAAAACAATACATACTGCCATTCACACAACTCTCACTCGACAAAAAAGAGATACTGGGGGGAACCCAGGGAATCCATACCCCACGCAGCCTCCAGTGCGCAGGAAATGAACTCATCGTGCATCTGGTCCTGTCATATTATATACCCTAGCTCAGGACCAATTCTTACTATTGGGGCATTCTTCTCTAATTAGATCATTCTTGTTCCAGCTGTCTGGGGCCCCACTTGTGTGATGATGTTCTACTCATGTCTGTATCCTTCTCTGTTGACCTTTTCTTGGGCCCATCTCTGCAATTATCAGTCTGGCCCTTGTCAGATTTATATTGTTATCTGACCTCTGCCCCCCTCTCAATTCTTTACCTGGTTTTCTTGCTTGGTTCTCTTGTTTGGTTCCCTTCCACCCCTTAGTTCCCAAGAAATATATCTCTTTAACTCCCCATGTTCTGACAGCTATACTGGGGGGGCCATATGTTCTTCTTCATGCTAAGCTGGCATGTTTATATCTCATGATTGCCTTTTACCCTCTCTCTGTCCACCATTTACTGATAAGTGTGTTTTCACATACTTTTCTATATGATGTCACATACCTCTCAAAGCGGCATGTACGCACCTCAGCACGATTCCAGCATTCAGATATTTCAATGATTTTTTTTGTGTTATTGTTAATCCTTTCTCCTCTGGCTCTCACAAAGGTAGCAAAACGCACTTGCCAGAACTGATGAAAATCTTTAGGCTAGCCTCGGGCTGGCACCTCTGCCCGAACCAGTTTCAGCTTATCCTCCGGAAGGCAACCCCCTTTAGTGTCACTGAGCTTCTTCATCAACTTGTTTAGGGTCTCACCAAACAAAAAAAAGTTTCTCCTTGAAAGGAAACTTAGCCAAACGGGCCTTAGAGGGTCCATCGGCCACTCAATCTCGCAGCCAGAGCAGCTGATGAGCTGCTACCGCCTCTGCCATGCCCTTGGATGAGGATCGAATCAAATCATAAAGTGCGTCCACTGGATACGTTGCTCTTGATTCTAGCTTGCCTGCCTCGACAGTAGCCAGCTGATACTGCCCATCTACATCCAGGACACCTTGCACCCACCTCAAACAGGCCCAGGCCACATAGGCCCCAGAGATGGACACCTGCAAGGGTATGCAACCAATATTTTATTTATTTATTAAAAATGTCTATACCGTGTTTTCCAGAAGATCAAACGCGGTTTACAAATAACAGTTTGAATAGTACGATAACAGGTACATATTCAGTTACATAGAATGTTATAGAAACTATATACATTAGCATAGTTTAAATAGAATTAGATACATTTAAACAGGAATTCTTAACAAGAACTATATACAAATCTGGAGGTGAAGTAGAGTGGAAATGCTATTGGTAAGTTTTAGGAGGATGGAGGTATGATATCAGAAGTATTGTCTTTATATTGTGTGCCAAAATGAAGGGTAAATAGGTGGGTTTTAATTTTTTTCCGGAACACGTGGAGGTCATTTAATTTTCTTAGATTGTCTGGGAGAGCATTCCAAAGGTTAGGGGTGATGTAGGAGAATGCTTTGTTTATCTTTCTGGATTTCCTGAAATCAATGGGTATGGCAAGTTTATTTTTGTTCTGGTTCCGTTGAATGCGATTGTAAGTTTCCTTTGTGATGAGCGTGGATAGGTATTGTAACGGGGTTGTCCCTGTTCACAGCCTCCAGGCCCAGGGAATCCCCTCTGTCTGCTTCCTTTGTTCCTTCTCGGCTGTCTGTAATTTCAGGGGAATGAACTCACAACCACACAAAGACACAGGATGCAAGTTTATTCCGCAGGTTAGAGGGGCTGTCTGTCTTTTATACATTAATAGAAACATATTCATACGTCATCAGCCCATCCCCTGAGGCCCACCACAGCTTATCAGTAGCTTTGCAGATGCTAGTCGTCTCTGTGTAGAACAATCAATTTAGCTTAGCACAGCACATTCCTTTCCATATATAGACATATACAGGATTCTGATTTCCCTCTGCAGGCCTCTGAATCCTTCTGTACATACTCTTAAACTAAACCTTATTTTCCCCTATCAATCCCCCCTTTGGGCCTGCATAGGCCCACTATAAGAACAGCCAAACAGTCTTCTGAAGGGCAGTTAAGCAGACATTATTAACTGAAGGTCGGTGGTGGCATGCTTGGGTACATCAGCCACTGTGGAAACAGGTGTATAAGAGTACATAAAAGTGGTGGAGCTCTGTATGGCCTTCCAACAACAGCCAAGGACAAATGAGAATATACAACAAAAAAGAACAAGGATTATAAAACCGCTCAATAGGGCAATAATCAGCCCTCTGAGACCACCCCAAAGGAAGATACATCAGAGAGTAAGCATGAGAAACTGCTGTAGTTGAAGAACAGTATAGAGCAGTATTAGACAGGCTAAAAGCTGGAATAAGAGCCTTTATAAAAATAAAACAGTCTGTAGCATTGAGACTAGAGACAATTTGGAATGGAAACGGGACCTGGTTATATCTTAAGGAGGGGCGAGTAACACCAATGTTATACAAGAAAGTAGAAAAAGAAACATGGGCTGAGTGCAGTTTAAATTGTCAAGTACAGTTAACGTCTGCATTTCACACAGATTAGAAGGTACAGCAATGAGACATGTTGATAGAAAAGCTCCAGCTTGTAGCGAGCTGTGCACACAAAAGTCTGATACATTTAAGGCAGTTTGGGCAAGTAAGATTGCCGTATTAACAGTTCCAGAGTTGGGCTGAAGGAGGCACCACATGAGTGGTAGGAGGAGAGTCAACGCAGTCTTGCTCATGATGGTCTGGAACTGAAGAAGGCGTCAGTGAAGGCGGTGCATGCTTGATTCTTGACGTGTGGATCCACGAAGGGGAGGAGTCACACAGGATGGCTATCCGTGTGATGACAATCACTGTAGTTAGAGGTCTGTAGGGCAGGTTTAGGATGGAGAAATTTCACTTACCGTTAATTTCCTTTCCTGGAATACTCCTAGACCAGTCCAGACAAGCGGGTAATGCACCCCTGCCAGCAGCTAGAGAGACAGAGAAAAAAAAACTCCTGAGCTGTGATTGGTCAGGCTTTGGGTGACATAGGCATACCCCTAGGGGTCCTATTCAGTAACAATGTAATAAGCCAAAAAGGCAATATCTCAGGGACAAAACGCAACTATGAACCCTTAAAAAAGGAACCAACTCAACCCCTCAATGTGAACGAAAAACAGAAGAGGAGGATCAAATATCATTTCCAAGGGAAGAAGCTTGAAATGACTGCTTTGACACATTCCCAGGAAACAAACTCCGGATGTGCTCGCAGAGCCTATGACTGTCGGCTGCTCTGCACAAGTACCAGTGCCTCTGACAAGCTGGGTGGGTTCTGGACTGGTCTAGCAGTATTCCAGGAAAGGAAATTAACGGTAAGTGAAATTTCTCCTTCCAGATCATACTGCTAGACCAGTCCAGACAAGCGGGAAGTACCCAAGCTAATTACCCTCAGGGTGGGCAGATAGAGCCGCCGACAGCACCGCAACTCCGAAACGACTGTCCTCTCAGGCCTGTATATCCAACCGATAGTGCTGAACAAAAGAGGACAAGGACAACCAGGTGCCTGCTTGACAAATATCGAGATGAAGGACATGGGACCTATCGGCCCATGACATGGATTGGGCTTGAGTGGAATGAGCTCGAAGCCTTTTTGGAACCGGCTGGCCTTGGAGAATGTAAGCTGATTCAATGGCACGACGCAGCCACCTAGCAATAGAAGCAGCCAAATCCTTGCATGGCCCCGAAAGGAGAACAAAAAGATGGTCAGTCTTGCGAAAGGAATTGGTAACTTTCAAATAGCGAAGGAGAACTCGCTTGAGGTCGAGGAAGGGAAGACTTTTGCGCCTACCCGCACACTGTTCGTTAGGGAAGGCAGGCAATAGCAGGGGCTGATTGACATGAAAAGGAGTAACCACTTTGGGCAGGAAGGAAGGAACCGTGCGAAGCGTTACCCCCTCAGGAGAGAAAGAAAGATACGGATCCCTGCATGAGAGAGCTTGAAGCTCCGCGATTCTTCGAGCCGACGTGATTGCTACCAAAAACACCGTTTTGAGCATCAAATCTAGAAGAGACACTTCCTTCAAAAGCTCAAAGGGCGGATTTCTGAGCGCCCTGAGAACTAGTGCTAGATCCCAAGGAGGAACTACCGGACGGGTCGGAGGACGAAGCAGTTTGACCCCTTTCAGAAACTGAGACACATCAGCGTGGGAAGCAAGGGATCTACCAAGCACCGGACCCCAATAACATGTCAAGGCAGACATGTGCACTCGAAGCGAACCGAGCGCCAACCCTTTATCAAGACCATCCTGTAAAAAGGCAAGAATTTCAGGAATTGAGGTACGCCACGGGGACAAGTGATGACGTGAACACCAAGCCTCGAAGAAGCGCCACACTCTCGCAGCAGCAGCGGATGTTGAAGACCGTCGTGCGCTAAGGAGGGTAGCCACCACCTTAGGCGAATACCCCTTACGGGTCAAACGGCGGCGTTCAAGAGCCAAGCCGTAAGCGAGTAGGGAGCTGGATTTTCCATGAAGATCAGTCCCTGTCTGAGGAGTCCGGAGGGAGCTGCTAGGCGCAATGGCGACCCCCGTGAAACACCATGGTCTTCTTGGCCAATCCGGGGCCACGAGGACTAACGGCCCCCTGTGCGACCGAATTCGCTGCAGGATCCTGCCGATCATGGACCAGGGTGGAAAAACATAAAGAAGCTGGTTTTCCGGCCCAGTCTGAGTCAACGCATCGATGCCTAGAGTCCCGCGTTCTCTACAACGGCTGAAGAAACTCGGAACTTAGGCATTCGCTGCCGATGCCATGAGATCTATCGCCGGCAACCCCCATTTTTGAACTATCCTCTGGAAGGCTAGAGGGGCCAGCTCCCACTCGCTGGGGTCGAGGGTATTGCGACTCAGAAAGTCCGCCTTTACATTGCTGGTTCCTGCAATGTGTTGGGCGGAGAGGTCTTGGAGCTTTCTCTCTGCCCAAGGAAGAAGAAGAAGAGCCATCTCGTTCGACACTCCAGTGCACTTGGTCCCTCCTTGACGATTGATGTAGGAAACTGTGGTCACGTTGTCGGATAGTATCCGAACCGCTTTTCCGTGCAGAAGAGAGTGAAATCTCAGAAGAGCCAGACGGACTGCTCGTGCCTCTAATCGATTGATCATCCAGCGGGATTCGCGTGCTGTCCAAGTGCCCTGCACAGTGTGAGATCAACAGTGTGCACCCCAACCGGACCGACAGGCATTCGTTGTTAGAACGATCCAACATGGAGTCTCTAAAGGAACCCCCTTCAGGAGGTTTCTGGAGGAGAGCCATCACCGTAGGTTTAGTCTGACCCTGGAGTGAAGCGGAAGGCGAATGTGGTAGTCTTCCGAAACTGGCGACCATCGTGTCAGGAGAGCTTTCTGTAGACAGCGCATGTGCGCTCTGGCCCAAGGCACGAGATCTATGGACGCCGCCATGGATCCCAGGACTTGAAGGTAATCCCATGCTCGAGGCGAGACCTGTGCTAGGAGACTGCGAACTTGAGAAGTTAACTTGAGGAATCGAGGCATTGACAAAAAGACCCGACCTAAGGCTGTTTCGAATCGAGCGCCCAAAAATTCGATCTCCTGGGACGGCTGAAGACAACTCTTGTCGCGGTTGATTACCCAGCCGAGGTTCTCGAGACAGGCAACAACCACCAAGACTGTGCTGCAAACCTCGGGGAGAGAGTCTGCGCGAATGAGCCAGTCGTCCAGATAAGGATGAACTCTGATGCCGTGGCTGCGAAAGTCCGCAGCTACTACCACCATTACCTTGGAGAAGGTTCGAGGTGCCAAAGCTAGACCGAAGGGCATCGCAGGAAATTGGAAATGTTGACCGAGTACCGCGAATCGAAGGAATCGCTGATGCCCCTCTCGAATGGGAATGTGAAAGAATGCTTCCGCGAGATCGAGGGAAGCTAGAATTCCCCCTTGCGTACCGCTTGAATAACGGATCGCAGAGTCTCCATTCGAAAGTGTGATACCCGCAGACTGCGATTGACGCCTTTGAGATCCAAGATAGGACGAAAGGAGCCGTCCTTTTTTTGGCACCACGAAATAGACAGAGTAATGGCCTAGTCCTCTTTCCAATGGTGGAACTGGACGAATGGCATCTAAACGCTGGAGTCTTTGAATGAAGCAACATCCGCTGCCCATTGACGCAGCCAGAGCCATCTCCAAGCTACTGTCACCGGTGCTATGGAGCGAACTGACAGCCGCAAGAGATCATAGAAGGCCTCTGCCAGGAATGCAGCGATGGATTCTAAACGAGGCAACTCGGGATCACCTGGAAGCTGCTGAATCCATCGAAGGGAGGCCTGTGCTGCTAGACCTCTGCACACCACTGCTTGAAGGGAAAGAGCGGACGACGAAAAGCCCGTCTTCAGCAGACTCTCAACTTTTTAGGTCTTGCTGGTCGCAGAGTGCCGCTCCGCCCTCAACCGGAATTGTGGTATGCTTGGTGACCCCGGTCACTAACGCATCAACTTTCGGGTATGTCAGCCAACGGTCCAAGTCACAGGGAGACCAAGGGTATAACTGACCAATACCGTGTGCCGTACGTAGAGAGGACTCTGGAGAGTCCCACTCTCGAGATACCATTTGCTGTAACTCGGCTGGAAAGGAAAAAGCTTTGGAAGGCTTATGAATGCCCTGTAAAATGGGATCCGGCTGCAACAGGGTTTGAGAACTCTGAGGATCAGGCATGTCGGCTAGGCGTAGCGACTCCATCATCTCTGTGATTAGGGCCGGCAGCTCCTCTTTCCGAAAAAGTCTGATATCTTGAGAGTCCTCGTGAACTGTCAGCGAAGAATCGATGGAGAATATTCCCCATCTTCTTTCTCCAATGAGTCAAGGCTCACCTCCGAAGATTTAAAGTCTTCTTGAATATCCGTAGTGTCCCGCAAGCCACATGCAACGTTCCTGGGAGGATGTACTGCTTTAAGGTCTGAGGACTTTTGGGAACGCTTGCGAGACCCCGCCATATCCTTGTCTGCTACCGGTCGGGTACTGGAGGTATATCAAAAAACTCCGGATGCCACAGGTGCCATGCCTGGCGGAAGAGCGTCAGGAACTCACTGTCAGCCAAAGCTGCTGTGGCTTCCAGTGGCTGTGGAAGCAAAATGGGAGCTGAATGAGTCCTTTCTGCAGGTAGACCCTGCTGCAGGGGTTCTAAGGAGGGAGGAGTTAAGGCGCTGATGTCCCCAGCTGGCAGCGCAGTGGGAATGGAGGAAGAAGATTCTCCTGGATGCAGCATGCAGGTGGAACACAAGCAATCTATTAACTCCTCCTTCTTATTGCATATAATACAGCTGTGCAGAGAAACAGGCATTGCAGAGGCGTAAACTTTTTTTTAATTTTTTTAAACAAAAATCAAGGTAGGCTTAGGGAAACAGAAGACTCTTCAAAGAAAAGGGATTTTGAAACTCCCTGTGCCTTCACAGCATGTTTAAATGTTTTGAAATGGCTGCCCAGAGCTGCTCCCTCCAAAAAAAAAAACAATGAAGAGAAATCTCTCCTGATTTTCAAAATGGCCGCCGGCACAGAAAAACTGCAAAATAAGTTTCCTAAGCTCTAAAAACCTTAGAAATGCAGCGAAATTGCTGGGGAAGAGGCAAGGAGTGCTGCTAGCAACTTAAAAATTCAAATCCTGATGAACCCTGAATCACCAGAAATGGAGGGGAGAAGGAAACTGTCAGTTATTCACTGTGCTGGTGAGTTCCCATGGAAGAGAAGAGAAACTTTCAAAGTCATTGTAAGGTAATTACAGTGACTGAAAGGTAGGGAAATTAGAGTTTGATCCCCCTGCAGCCACTTAGACCCTCATGGCAGGGGCTGGAAGGTGTTTCTGAGGAGGGATGGAGAGAAGGGGAGCTGCACTGACAGTGAAATCAGGAGCTCAAACCCTGCTGTATTGCAGATTACAGAAAATACAGCTATTAAGGAGGGAAGCCTGGGAAACCCAGAGAAACACCTCTTGTGTGCTCTGGGTGCATCCAGGAAATAAAAATGAAGAAAAGAAAATAGGAACTTCAAAACCCAGTTTAACAGACCCCAACAAAACCGGAAGTGAAGGAATTAGGTCAGAGACAGCCGGTCCCGATGCAGTTGAAATAAACCCAGGGCAGTTGAGGCAAGTAAGAAAACAGTTTACTTAGTTTCTCTCAGGAATTGATACCTGATCCTCCTGCTAATGACTAAGCCCTCGTGGCAAAGACTCAGCACTGCTTAAAGAAAATCGGGAGCTCTACTGAAGCCAGGCTCAGGAGCTCCACAAGTTGATCTGGGGAATCAAGTTGCTGGGAAACCCAGAGTAACACCTTTTGTGTACTCTGGGTGCATCCAGGAGCCTCAAGATACAGTGAAAAAGGAAAAAAACAAATTGTAGAACAAGCTTGAAGAACACCCTCATCTGCTGAGACAGAGAAAATACTGAATAGGACCCCTAGGGTTATGCCTATGTCACCCAGAGCCTGACCAATCACAGCTCTGGAGTTTTTTTTTCTCCGTCTCCCTATCTGCTGGCAGGGGTGCATAACCCACTTGTCTGGACTGGTCTAGCAGTATGATCTGGAAACCATGCTTGTGAAGCGCTCTGACCTGCACCTGGTCACCAATCTTGAAGGGATGTGTTGGTTCAGTACCTCCAGGCCGATAGCGATAGCTGCTTTTCTTCAGGAGTCTTCTCCTCTCCCTCTCCAGTTGCCTAGGGCCTTGGCTGCCCCGGCGTCAGCTACTTCTCATCCTGGTCCTGAAGCCTAATCTATAGATGGGACTGTGTGCTGATGGAATGTCTTTACCAGGATCCAGTCTCCGGGTTGAAAAGAAAGAGCTGAGTCATCTGGAAGAACGGACTGGAACTGCTGAGCATACCTGTGGAGGGAAGAGAGTTGCCTTTGCTGCTAGGAAATACAAGAGATCAAACGTGAGGCTCTGGAGTGTAAAAAGTAGGCAGTCTTCCCTATAACAGTTCAAAGGGAGACAAATTTCAGTCTACCCCCTTAGGGCAATTTTTTTTTTGTTGAACAGAGTCAAAGGCAAGACAGTTTAGTTTCTTTACAAAGTTGTTTAAGGTTTCGGAGGTTCCCCCCTTCTTGGATTGCTGCTTGCATACAACAGCCAATCCTACGCAACTTAATTAGCTAATACACTTTTTTTTTTTTATAGATCAGAAAAGTTGCAGACAAGATGCCCACACTTCCTCAATTTCACAATTTTAGGATTATACCAATTTGTCTCCAAGTGTTTATTTCCAATTATTAAGTATATATCTGGGCTAGATGACTTCCAAAATTGGAGTTAATGGAGATGTCATAATCAAAAATTGTAGAGTGTTCATCGTCAGTTCCTCTGCTAGGTGGATACATCGGATACATCATTTCACATCTCAATTTACCTTCATTGTTTATAACTGTCAATCTGAGTTCTCTTTTCCGACATAAATATTCCATCACACTCCTCTCAACACCACTTTTTTTTCCACTTACATCATTCCATCAAACTACATGCATAGGTCCTTCTGTTTTTTTTTACCATACTAAGGTATCCTTATTTGGCAAGGCTGCTAAGAACATCAAACAATTGTTTAAAAAAACTTAGTATTGTTGTAAACAAATGGTAGGTAGAAAATATAAATTTAGATTCTTCTAAATAAGCATAACAGTGTGAATAAACAGTATCCCTTTCCCACTAACTTAATTGGTCCAGTACTAAGTGGACATGTGCTCTTTCTAAATACAATGTAAAACTATTATTTTTACATTTTATAATATCAATCCCAATAGGAAGAAGTATGGCTTCTAACAGGACGGCCACATATCTCTCAGGTGTGACTTGAGTCTATCGTGTACACTGTTCCCAGTGAGAGCGCTGTAGGAAACTCAAAACATTTGAGGACTGATCTTGTAACTGCAGTGTCCACAAGGATTTGTGTAAGCTACTCATGGTGTCAAAAAGATCCTTTTTGAGGTGAGAGGCCTAAGAAGGTACAAGGCATTTGTGGTTGGGCCTCATGGCGATACTTCCTCAGGTTATTCTTGGCCTACTCTCCCCTGCCTATTACTGTCTCTGCCGAGGCATAAATATACAAGGTTCATGTTCTTCAGGCCTTGTGGTTCCTCGAGGAGTCTTAGAGCAGTCAGAATTCCGGTGGCCCAGATCATCACATTCGAAGCAGCACGTTTATTGCCTTTTCCTAAGCTATGGCCTCACCTTCTGTCTCTCTGTCTCTCTCTGATTGTTTTTCCCAAACCGCCCCAGGATTGTTGCTGACAAGCAAGATTTTGTTTTTTTTGTCCAATGAACTCAAGTTAATGTTGTTTTTATTTGTAAATAACATTACAAATATTGTCATATTTTTTCTGGGAACTCGGTTCCATCTTTCTACCAAATGTGATCTATATGCTTGGGAACAAAGCAATTTCAGATCAGCCTCTGTCCAAAATTCCAGAAAACTTAAGGGTAATGCAAGTTCAAAAGAAACAGTAAGTGCTACAACATATATCTGTTTTTCTCAGGAATTGTATTCCTGAACCTGAAATAAAAAAAGCTTTCAAAACAATATACACTTTTCTCTGGACACCAACACGTAAAATTCAAATACAGAAAACCAGATGAATCAATCCCAAAACCCAATATTGTAACAAATAAAATCGGAAAGATCAGTGTAGTTAACACCTATGGTGTTACTGTCCTGTTCATCAGTCATAAGCACCGAACTTAACAATGCAAAATAATAACTAAAATCTTACAGTTCAGGAAACAGCCATGTTGGTGGATATCTGGAATATTCCCCTTTTATATTTTTAACCAAAATGCTAGTATTTTGTCACATTTAAATTAAAACCTTATACATAATACCTGAGATTGGTATCAAACTGATCTGAAAACAATGAAGCTATTTTAAAGCAAATTACTCAGTTACAGCCAACCTTGATGTTATCTTAAACACAGATAGCAAAGTAAACAGCAGGTCGCTCTTGTGTCCAGATTCCTTCAGGCAGATGCAGATTACTGTGTCATTTATCTAAATATGTAGCTGAACAAGAGGGAGAGAAGTCCTAAACACTAAGAGTTATGACACCGCCCGCCCCTTAACCTTGAGGGTTAAGGAGGGGTTGCCTTATGATGCCCTTGAGGCAGTTAGTTGTAGTTGTGTTATGCTTCGAGCAGTAAGGCTGGCAAGAGTTATTTATTTACATGAGGTTTATTTTTTTCATGTGGCTCATATTGCCATTGTGCAGTTCAAAAGAAGATTAC
Organism: Ichthyophis bannanicus; assembly: GCA_033557465.1. Taxonomy (NCBI): domain Eukaryota; kingdom Metazoa; phylum Chordata; class Amphibia; order Gymnophiona; family Ichthyophiidae; genus Ichthyophis; species Ichthyophis bannanicus. The sequence continues at coordinate 619,296,337 of CM066036.1, forward strand.
AGACGGTGCAGAAGTTTTGAACCAAATAAACAGGATTAACTGAAACTTTGCCTGACTGGCTTTAAATGCTGTATTTCTTCACATTCCTTTCATGTGCTTTTAACATACAGGCTGATAACAGAAAAGTCCTTTACTAATAAAGCTCAGGTTCTATCAATAAAGGTTCTATCAATAAAGGTTCTATCAGGTTCTATCAATAAAGCTCAGGGTCTATCAAAGATAGACCCTGCTTGAAAAAGGTAATAGTGTAAATACAATGTAGATAGTTTCCCCAGTTGTTTCCATGTTGATTTCCCTGTTTATTGTAAAGTTTACAACTCAGAATGCCTGTGTTGTATAGTTGACGTTGAATGTAAACCGCACTGATCTGAAAAGCGCGGTATAGAAGAACTGTTAAATAAATAAATAAATCACTAGTAGTGCTTTAATTCAGTTTCCCTCCACAAGCTTTCTTGTGTCGGTCACAGTTAAGTGTCACTGTTCTATTACTTCCTATATCAGCAGAAATTCCTCTCTCTGTTTAATTGCCTCTATCAATTAAACAGGTAGAACAGTCCATCATCATCTCATCATCATCAGCAGGGGAAAACATAGAATTATGAACAGAGTTTTCTCCCTTACAGTCAGTAACTGGAACACTGTGATTAAAACTCTTCTTCTGTTCTAAATAATTCTGGAACTCTTTAAGAAGTGATTCAGCATGAAACTTTTCTTCATTGAGCTGTCTTCCTGTCCCCTCGGTGAATAGGTATTGACTGAGCCTATCTATCTCAGGCTGCTTATCAGGTTTGTTTGCGTTTGGAAAACAAACAGGTGCTGGGCTCTCGTTAGCTCCCCACCTTTCCCTACACGTGGGTGCTGTACATTCAAACTTAGCAGTGCTAGGAGAATATTTAAAAGCATGTATATCAGCCCTGTCCTGGCTAGGTGACTCAGCTAGTTTAAGAGAATAATTATTGTCATTCAAAGCTTCTCTTTTCTGACACCAGCTGCCACCCTCTTGACTGGCTTTGCTTTTAAAATCAGAACATAGACTTTCTGGCTTTAGAGCATAAACTCCTCTTTCTCTGGGTACCTTATACAGGAGCTTCTCTCTTGGAGGATTCTTTATCCTTCTGCCTTTGTTCCCCAGCTCTGCCTGGTCCTGTAGCCTTGGGTTTCTCAGCGTTCTAAAGGAGCTCTGCCTCCAGCAGTTTCCTTCCTCATCTGAATGCTGCTCCAAGCTATCTTCCAGCTGCAGACTGTTAGGGAAATTATCACAGCAAGGAAACCTCCGTTGCTCTCTTGGCTTCTCTCTCTGGATCTGCGTCTGGATCCCCGTCTCCCCGTGGATCTGCCTCTGCATCTGCGTCTCTCCGTGGATCTGCCTTTCACTTCCTGGTTCCTGTGTATTTAACCAGGTGCTTCTAGCCTGCACTGCCCGCCTCCCCTTGGGGCGTGCCCAATCACAAGCCTTCCTACTCTCCTCCCTCGAGGTGAGCTGTTTTGCTTGATTGAAAGTGTGTTTTTTTCTTTCTGCAGAGAAATCCCTGCTTTCTCCTGCAGTACCGGCTTCTACCACCGGCTGCTCACTTGTATCCATCTGTTCCTGAGGAGCTACTGTGTCACAGAGTTAAAAATAAAAGGTTGCTTGAGAATTGTTACTAATTGTGATTGCTATTAAATTCCTAAATAAACCTATAGTTACAGCTCTTTGTGTTTCTATAATATATGAACAATAATTATGCCCTCTATGAGGTGCTTGCCACAATATATAAAATTCATTTTTTAACTCTTTAAGTTTACTCAATAGCATACACAGTCAAAGACAAAGAACAGACACATAACATAACCTTCTTATTCACTCAGGATTTAAATCATTTTCAAGTTGCAATCTCGTAATTACTGGCTCAGAGTGCCCCATTGTCCTGACAGGGTTCTCAACCCCTACTTTGAAGGTCAAAGGAAAACAGAATAGCTTCCACCAGACCTTTCTGACATCATCACAGCCCTTTTATTTCACCCTGCATACTGAACTAGACCCCCCTCCTTTTCTCTTTAAAGGGGATATTTGGAGCCCACCCCTCTCCCTTGATTTCTCCACTTCAGACTTACTAGTCACATAAATATTTAATGCCTAACAAATCCAGTCCTCCTCAGCCCCATGCTCGGGCCAAAAAAAAAACAGCAGGAGGACGGATACTTTCCTTTGTTCAAAGGAAACAACAGTATATCATCATCTTCTTCTTATCTTAGTGGTCTTATCTTTCCAATGTTTTAGCATCTTTCCCAAGGGACTATCTGGGGGAATGTTGGAAAGACTACATTTCTTATCATTATCATTCTCCCCCTTTTCCTTACTACTGCCTAGGCTTCCTCCCATTCTATTTATTATCCCACTGAGACTTATTACACTTGGCCTCTTTACTTTGTCCTTCTCCGGCTGTCCCCCTTGTGGGAGTACAGAACCGCGGATAAGGACTCCACACTCACTTCGTACACCATTGTACATCTCACTCACACACAATCATTCTCAGTTCCTGATAGAATGTCCCAACCACCAAGGTAGGTACTAAAGTCCCACTTTTTCTTACCTCGGTCCGTGCACAGAATTACTTACGTCCTGTAATTATGTAATTTATGTATATATGCAAGCCTCCTCTCAAGCAATCAAATGTAAATCAAAAGTAATGTAATCAAATGTAAATCTGTAACTGTTTGCTGTGACTGTTACCCTTCCCTCCAATCACACTGTATGCTCTAATTCTGGCCTGTACAACCTCACCCTTATGTATAGAAAACCGCTGCTGATCGCTGGAAGTAGCGGGATACAAGTGTACACTAAATAAATAAATATACTTGGTTACTGCAGTGCCTGCTTTTAAGTCACCGTCTTTCACACTCTGGTTCACAACACCTCTGTTCACCTTTTCAGTTCCGGGACCATTACCAACTAGCAGAGAAACGTATCCGCAGAGGGGGAGGTGAGACTGTTGAAATCAACAGGACGCGTCTTCCCACCTCCACTCAGCAGAAGTCACTCTACTGTGGGGAAATCCCGGCGAGCCCCAGCTGTTATCTACACCTTTACCTGTGGCCAACCTGGCCAATGAGACTCAGAGAGGAATATTGTGAAGCAGGTTAAGAGCTTTTTATTATTATGTAATACATTGCTATAGCAATGGCTGTGGATGTGGTGCTTAAACATATCTGGTTTTTCCTTAGTTGTTCCTCCAAAACTGAAATCAGGAATGTTTTTCAAAACAAAGGGGTTTTTTTTCGTAGCTTGCAGTACAGAAGTAATGTAAACACACAAAACGCTGCCAGGCTTGTTATATGTACGGTCTACTTTTAAGGTTCTTACTTCAGTGAACAATTATTTATTTATTTATTTGCAACATTTTTATATACCGCCATTTCCTAAGATTAGTGGCGGTTTACAATGAACATAATTCAAAATACAGAGAACAATGTGAAATACAGAAAAACAATAATTAACTATCAACAAAATACATGTAACTTTAAGCAACCTTGAATAGATTATGACAGGTAAGAACTATTTACAGGTTCGACATAGTTTACATATTTACAGGTTGTAGATATCAGTTCAGATAGGAATGTGGGTAGGAGTAAATTGAGTAGTGTGGTGGAGAAGCAGGCTCAGAGTGCAGGAAAAGAAAGGGGAAACAGTCTTTTTTTTCTAAACCCAAAGAAACTGCAGGCACAGGAAGGGTTAACACCCAAAGTACAGCCAAAGATCTCCTGCAGAGGAGTGCAGGGCCAGAGACACACCCAGTTCCCATGGAGACCGAGGGAGGAGATGGGAGTGGTTCGGGGGCGGAGTCAAGAGCCATAGGACAGCCCCAAACATTTAGGCAGGGAAGTTTCACTCACAAACGGATTGCACAGACACAGAAGGAGACACAGGAAGGGAATGCACAGAGATGGGCATGGAAGGAGAAACAGACACGAGCTGAGGAGGAGGATGAGATTGAAAGCAGACACAGAGGCACTGAGACAAGCAGAGTTGTGGCAGCGCCACTGGGACGAAGGAAGCTGACCAAGGACAGGAACAGAGAGGTGAGAAGGCCAGAGGAGAGCTCGGGGGAAGATTTGTCTGAGGAGGAGATATTTTCCAGAAGCCCCTGGTCTGGCCCTTCTCAGTATAAGGGGCCTACAGGAGGACAACACACTACTGGCAAGGTGAGCCCTTTACAAACCTTAAAGAAGCTTTTAAAGAGGGAAACCTTTTCCTGCCCTTCCCCCACTAGCTCACGTACTGAGAAGCATAATTGGGAACAAGTGTTGAAAACTTTACAGCGTGTAAAGGCTCCTCAGGCAGACGCTGAGGAGAACAAATATCTGAAAGAGCCCAGTAAGGAAGAAATGGAGCTAGGAGACACTTTTTATGAAAGTGGGGTTTCAGATATGGAAATTGAATGTGCTATCTGTGCCAAAGAAGAATAAGGAACTGAATAGGGTTTTAGTAACTGCCCATAACTTTTAGCTAGGCTGATCAATGACTGCTTGGCTGATAAAGCTGCATGGTTAACGAAGCCAGAAAGGAGCTAAAAGTATAAATTGTATCTTGAAGAAATACTACTGAATTTTAAAGTCTGTTGGTGGACCAGGGAATGTTACGCTATGCCAGCTGTGAAACGAACCGTGAAGTATTGTACTGCCTCCTGGGGACCGGAGAACAGACTGCTGTTGTAAAGGATTTTTACTTGTGGAAAAGGTGTGTTTAAACTAAGCCAAGCCAAAGACTGTTTAACCAGGCTTACGTTTATGACTGGAGAAGTATCCTGAACTTTGTTTTGTAGACTTCACATGCCAAAGAATTTAATTTGGTTGGGAAAATCTTATTTCTTGAATAAAAGAAATTTCCTGCGATCTTTGATCTTGGCTCTAATCTATTTAAGACACAACTACATGCTATTGGGCTAACTTTTTATACAAAGGACGATCGGAGCCCTCTCACACCACTAGGCAACTGCCTGGCCACACGAGGGAGCTCCGACAGTAGGAGTAATAGAATGCAGATTGAATTATGGAGGATAAGAAGTCGTATCCATATAACAATCCATATTGGAATACATTCCGATCCCAATCCATTGCCTCAGAAAATCCATTCCATGCTACAATACAAACTCATACAGACAGGAAGAAAAGAATTAGCTGTCCCAACACATTAGTTCACAATTAATGGATGAGCGACCTACAGCAGACCCTGGGAGATGTTTCGTTGTTTTAAATTTTATGAAAGGTTTAGTAGGTTGGTCCCCCTTACCAAGGAACCCTCCCATTAGCTAAAGAAGATAGGAAAGGATTGGAAGAATAGAGAGACAAATAAACACCACCTGTCACTTGCATTCCAGGGACTCTGAGTCAACGGATTTACCCTCGCCAGAGACTGGGGGCGTCTTACAGGCACATAGATAAACTAAGACACAGGATTCCGGGAGACAAGTACTACCGCAGTACAAAAGCCAAATTGGTCGAGGGCTACCGCAGCCACTCTTCTAGTGAGAATTGAGGAGTGGGACCAGACAAACAACAATGTGTTACTTACCCAATCCATCGAATCCATACAATGTGTGTTTATTGCTTTTGCAAGGCTAAGCTGAAAAGGCTTTTTCTGCAAGGTTAGCAAATGACCTTTGTCCTACCTTCACAGTAAACAAGCTAACAGACTTCTGCAGATTTGGCAAATGTCCTGTGGCCTACACTGACAGCATATGTCTGATACATATTGAGAATAAGATGCCTTCTTAGTTGCAGTTTTAAACCTCATCACAACATTTGGCTATGCATGCACGCCCGCGGATTCTGGAGCTGTCCCCTTACCTTGGGACACCCCCATCCTCTAATTAATTCACAACAAATGCACGTCGGGCCACTTGCGTTCTGCACAGGTCCATCACAAGCGCTCTCGCTTCAGTACCGTACAGGGGCGTCTTGCCTGACTCACACACACACATAAGCAATAGCAGCCGGGAAGGAACGTGAAGCAGACACCGCCTCGCGTCCCACCCAGGGACGACAGAGGAATTTTGACCGTGCTACCAAAGCACCCGGGACTCCCCCCGACCCACGGGAGGATCCCACTTCTATTTTTGACCGTGCTACCAAAGCATCTGGGACCCCACCGACCCACGGGAGGATCCCACTTCTGACACCAAACTGTAACGGGATTGTCCCTGTTCACAGTCTCCAGGCCCGGGGAATCCCGTCTGCTTCCTTTGTTCCTCCTCAGCTGTCTGGAATTCCAGGGGAATGAACTTACAACCACATCAAGACACAGTATGCAAGTTTATTCCACAGGTTAGAGGGGCTATCTGTCGTTTATACATTAATAGAAACATATTCATACATCAACCCATCCCCTGAGGCCTACCACAGCTTATCAGTAACTTTGCAGATGCTAGTCGTCTCTGTGTAGAACAATCAATTTAGCTTAGCACAGCACATTCCTTTCCATATATAGACATATACAGGATTATGATTCCCCTCTGCAGACCTCCGAATCCTTCTGTACATACTCTTAAACTAAACCTTATTTTCCCCTATCAGGTATGAAGGGGAAATATCATTGATTAATTTGAAAGCTGATACAAGTATTTTATAGTTTATGCGGCTCTGGATGGGGAGCCAATGAAGGGCATACATTGTTGGGGTGATGTGTTCCATTGGGTTGGCATTCATAGTAATCTTAGCTGCCACATTTTGTGCTAGTTGGAGTTGTCCTAAGGCCTGCTTTGTGATGCCTTGTAGGGTAGTGTTGGCAAAGTCAAAGTGAGGTGTAAAGAATGGATGATAGATTTGAAGTCATGGTGGTGGAGCAGTGGGCGGAGTTGTTTTAGCAGTTTGAGCTTATAAAAGATCTTTTTAGTTTGTTTTTATATGAGATGTCATGCTAAGGGTCAGTGTCACAGCAGGACATGCTAAGTATTTCACCTCATTTTTGACTGAAATGTTTATTTTGAATCCTACGATGTTGGGGGGGGGGGCGTGAGGGGAGAAGCTCTGGTTTCTAGTTACATATATGGCTTCTGTTTTTGTAAAGTTGAGTTTCAGACTGTGGTTTTCAAGTCATTCCATTATTTCAGAAAAGCAATCAGTAAGTTGTTGAATTGATGGGTTTGAGATGTTAAATGAGAGATATATCATTATATCATCCATGTAAATATGATAATTTACCTGAAAGTTTTTTAAAAATTGAGCAAATGGGTTGAAGATTAATATTAAAGAGTAAGGCAGATAGAGCAGAACCTTGAGGAAGGCCTTGTTCTTGTTTGTAGAGTTTTGATATTTGCTGTTCAATTCTTAGCTGTTGCATTCTGTCAGATAGGTATGAGGAAAAACAGTTTATAACTGTATTATTGATCCCTATCTGCTGGAGTACGGTTCGCATTATGTGATGGTTTATGCTGCCAAAGGCTGCAGTAATGTCAAGAAATAAGAGGAGAAAGGTTTGTTTAGTATCATCAATTCCTCAATCTGTCAATTTAAAACACAGAAGAGAGCTTTCTGGTTAAATTTAGAACCCAGCAGAGAGCTTGTAGTTTAAATTTCATAATAAGTCAGAGCCTAGCAGCAGCAAAGAGCTGTAATTTAAATCAAATCAGAATATAACTTAGCATAAAAGGCAAAACAGGGTCAGTACTCCTTGAGCAACAAATAAAGTCTTCTAGAGACCTTTACAAAGAGGCCTTCTACCTAGGGGGCAAGAGACCTGTGAAACCTTTTCAATAGGTGTTAACACCAGGTGGCAGGTCAAAAGGCCATTTTGAAAGACTCCTATCCAAGCAAGGACTGTTAATCACCTAGGAAGTTCGTCACAGCTTACCTCAGCAGCACAGGACAGGGTACTGTGTAGCAGCCCTCTTTTAATAAGTGTTATTTCCCTCCCTCCCTCCCCAATACCCACCCATCCCTGGGATAATCGTAGCTTTATAGGTACTTACACATCTTAAAGTAAAGGAGGTGCTCTCAGGTGCAGCTCATTCTCCAAATCAGTTATACACTAAGGACCTGAGATTAATTAAGCTTCAGGTGAACAAGGTTTATTAAACGTATTGGGTACAATTTTATTAGTATAAGTATCCATAGCAACCCTTAGTAAGTAAAGGACTTAAAGATCTAAACGCAAGCTTAAAACTAAGATGAAGACAGCAGTCCAGCAGCAAGATGGAGGCTTTCCAGCCTTTTGCATTGAGTGTCATATGTATGATTTTCTCCCAGTTGGTGAGAGATCTTGCGTGTGCACTAGGTGCAAGGAGCTCTTTCCTCTCAGGGAACAAGTCCGTTCTCTAGAGGCTAGAGTAGCAGACTTGGAAGACATAAGAAAGACAGAGAGGTACATAGACGAGACCTACAGGGATATAGTCCTAAAGTCCCACCTCCAGTCTGGCAGCATCCCTGTTGCCATGGAGGAGAGAGGTCACGTGACAGGAGAGCATCACACTGGTGTGGCAGGAAGTGATCCTGTAACTAGGACCTGTCCTCCAGGTGATGTAAAACCCTCTCGCACCGAGGAAGTTTCTCCAGGGCCATGTTCCCATGAGGGAAGGGTTAGGACAGCCGTTATAGTTGGTGATTCGATCATTAGGCATGTAGATAGTTGGGTGGCTGGTGGATGTGAGGATCGCCTGGTAACATGCCTGCCTGGTACGAAGGTAGTGGACCTCATGCGCCACCTAGATAAGGTCTTAGATAGTGCTGGGGAGGAGTCTGCTGTCTTGGTACATGTCGGTACAAATGACATAGGAAAATGTGGTAGGGAGGTTCTGGAGGCTAAATTTAGGCTTTTAGTTGAAATCCAGAACTTCCAGGGTAGCGTTCTCCGAAATGCTTCCCTTTCCATGTGCAGGACCCATAAGGCAGGCAGAGCTCTGGAGTCTCAATGCGTGGATGAGACAATAGTGCAGAAATGATGGTTTTGGATTTGTTAAGAACTGGGGAACATTCTGGGGAAAGGAGGAGCTCTTCCAAAGGGATGGGCTTCACCTTAACCGGGATGGAACCAGGCTGCTGGCATTAACCTGTAAAAAGGAGAGAGAGCAGCTTTTAAACTAGATAATACGAGAAAGTCGACAGTCACCCAAGAGCGCATGGTTCGGAAGAATGCATTCTTGAAGCATACTACCAAAAGCAGAGAGGTTCCAAAAAAAGAGTAAAGTAGCCCAAATGTCCTTGAGTATGGAGCAGACAGAGCTTAAAGATCCCAAATAACCCATGCCTACCAATAGCCAGATTAATATGAATAAAATACAGTCTCTAAAATGCTTGTATGCAAATGCTAGAAGTCTAAAAAATAAGATGGAAGAGTTAGAATATATAGCACTAAATGAGAGGTTAGATATGATTGGAATATCACAGACATGGTAGAAGGACAACCAGTGGGACACTTTGATACCTGGGTACAAACTATATTGTAATGATAGAGCTGATCAAATTGGTGGAGGAGTTGTGCTCTATGTTAGAGAGGGCATTGAGTCAGAAAGGATTAAGGTTTTGCAGGAAACAAAATTTTCTGTAGAGTCTCTATGGATTGAAATTCCATGTAAAAAGGGGAAGGCGATGGCAGTGGGGGTGTACTATCGACCGCCTGGCCAGAATGAACAAATGGATGATGAAATGCTCAAAGAAATCAAGGAAACTAACAAAAGTTACAGCGCAGTAATAATGGGTGATTTAAATTACCCCGGTATCGACTGGGTCAGTGTCACAGCAGGACATGCTAGGGAGATAAAGTTCCTAGATGAAATAAATGACTGCTTCTTGGAGCAGCTGGTTCATGAACCGACCAGAGGGGAAGCCATATTAGACCTAGTCCTTAGTGGAACACCAATCTAGTGCAAGAGATAAGGGTATTGGGGCCACTTGGCAATAGTGATCATAGCATGATCACATTTGATTTAATTACTGGAGGAGGGATAGTAAGGAAATCCACAGTACTACCTTTTAACTTTTGAAAGGGAGACTATGATAAAATGAGGAAAATAGTTAAGAAAAAACTAAAAGGAGCAGTTGCAAAGGTTAAAGACTTACATCAAGCTTGGGTGGTGTTGAAAAATACTTTCTTGGAAGCTCAGACCAGCTGTATTCCATGCTTTAAGAAAAGTGGAAGGAAGTCCAAAAAACTGCCAGCATGGTTTAAAGGTGAGGTCAGAGAGGCTGTTGCCAAAAAAGCATCTTTCAGGAAATGGAAAAAAGAGCCAAACGACGAAACCTGGAAAAAGCACAAGCACTGGCAAGTCAAATGCAAGGCATTGATAAGGCAGGCAAAGGGAGAATTTGAGAAGAAGCTTGCTGCGGAAGCAAAAACGCAAAATAAAGACTTTTTCAAGTACATTCGTAGCAAAAAACCTGTGAGAGAGTCAGTTGATCCATTTGATGATAGAGGGATTAAAGGGGCACTAAGAGGCAACAAGGCGATAGAGAGACTGAATGAATTTTTTGCTTCGGTCTTTACTGAGGAAGATGTAGGGATGTTACCCATGACTGAAGTGGTATTTAAAGGTGCAGAAGAATTGAAGGAAATATAGATACATCGGGAAGATGTATTACAACTATTAGATAACCTGAAGAGTAGCAAATCACCTGGGCCGGATGGTATACATCCAAGGGTGTTGAAAGAACTGAAATATGAGATTTCACGGATTATTAATAGCAGGTCTGCATTTTCATTAAAATCATCTGTAATACTGAAGATTGGAGGATCACCAATGTAACACCAATTTTTAAAAAGGGTTCCAGGGGTGATCCGGAAAACTACAGACCGGTGAGCCTGACGTCAGTACCGGGAAAAATGGTAGAAACCATCATAAAGAATAAAATTACTCAGCATGTAGATAGTCATGGCCTAATGGGAGACAACCAACATGGCTTTAGACAAGGAAGATCTTGTCTTACTAATCTGTTATGTTTTTTTGAAGGTGTGAATAAACAGGTGGACAAAGGTGAGTCAGTTGATATAGTGTATCTGGACTTTCAGAAAGCCTTTGACAAGGTCCCTCATCAGAGACGTTTGGCAAAACTAAAGAGTCATGGGATCGGAGGCAGTGTACTATTGTGAATCAGGAACTGGTTAAAAGATAGAAAGCAGAGGGTATGGCTAAATGGCCAATTTTACCAATGGAGAAAGGTGAATAGTGGTGTACCCCAGGGATCTGTGCTGGGTCCGCTGATTTTTGACATGTTCATAAATGACCTGGAAAAGGGAATAACGAGTGAGGATATGAAATTTGCAGATGACACAAAACTATTTAAAGTTGTTAAAACCCAAGAGGATTGTGGAAAATTGCAAGAGGATCTTGATAAATTGGAAGACTGGGCATCAAAATGGCAGATGAAATTTAATGTGGACAAATGCAAAGTTATGCACCTAGGGAAGAACAACCCAAACTATGGTTACACGATGCAAGGTTCCACATTAGGAACCACCACCCAGGAAAAAGATTTAGGCGTCATTGTGGATAACATGTTAAAAACCCTCAGCCCAGTGTGCAGCAGCGGCCAAGAGAGCAAATAGAATGCTAGGTATCATAAGGAAAGGAATAGAAAATAAAACAAAAGAAATTATAATGCCTCTATATCGTTCCATGGTGAGACCGCACCTTGAATATTGTGTGCAATTCTGGTGGCCGTATCTTAAAAAGGATATAGCGTTATTAGAAAAGGTTCAGAGAAGATCCACCAAATTGGTAAAGGGATGGAAGGATACTCCTATGAAGAAAGGCTAAAAAGGTTAGGGCTCTTTAACCTGGAAAAGAGACGGCTGAGGGGAGATATGATGGAAGTCTATAAATTAATGAACGGAGTGGAATGGGTAAACGTAGATCAATTGTTTACCTTATCAGAATATAGAAAGACTAGGGGACATGCAATGAAGCTACAGGGTAAACTATTTAAGACTAATAAAAGAAAATATTTTTCACTCAACGTGTAATCAAACTCTGGAATTTGTTACCGGAGGATGTAGTAAAGGCTGTTAGTGTAGCTGGGTTTAAAAAAGGTTTGGACAAGTTCCTGGAGGAAAGGTCCATAAACAATTATTAAGAAGGGACCCAGGATATTAATGCTTGACCCAGTACAAGCATTGTGGAACCTGTGTCTTTTGGGGAAACTGCTAGGTACGTATGACCTAGATTGGCCACCGTTGGAAACAGGATACTGGGCTTGATGGACCTTGGTCTGACCCAGTATGACATATCTTATGTAGGACTGTGAGTAGCGTCTCAACTCCACGGTATGGACAAAAACTATATTGATGTTCCTCTAGTGGGGCAAAGGACTCGATGTGGTCCTGGAGTTGGATTTGAACAATTTTTTCTATTTTGCCATGAATGGGAGACTTGATATGGGTCTGTAGGAAGTGGGGGAGTTTTTATCTTGTCACGCCACCACCACTCGCCTCTAGCTTAGAGGGGCGTGGTTATTAGAGGAACTTTCTGCTATCTGTTTTTTCAGCTTTTCCAAACTATTTCCCCACAGTGCCCTCTGGGAAATGTAGTCTTTGTTTAGCTGTTTGGGTGCATCAGGCAGAAAGCTGTAGTCAGGCTCAAGGGTAAGGCAAATGACAGAAATTTATTTTGTACACAATGGTTCGGTCATACCACATACAGGATCATTTGTTCAGGACTCTATGAAGTAGAGCATTGTCCAAAAACAAACCCAAACACAAAAATGTGGTTTAAAGGTTCTCTATAGTTCAGGATACACAGTCCTTAACAGCAAGGATACTGCATTCCTTTATAACCTTGCTGGCTAAAGCACAAAAACAAAATCACATTTAAAGTCTGATAGTTCAGCTTCTATTCAGCTTCAAACCTTTCTTGGTTACCTTCCAAGTAACAAATATAATTCAGAGGCAAAAGAAAGCTTTGTTCTAATAGCTACTTTAGCTTACCCCAGTGTCCTCATTACAGCAGCAGGTGATTAACAAGCTTATCACAATTCCAGGCTTGCTCCTTAGTCCCCGTAAACTTCCCCTTTACAAACACGAGGGAATCACGGCCACCCTGCTTGTGGAATATGGGTACCTTTTTCCTGGAAGACTTTCTTTCAGGACTGGCTTGCTTTCTCTACGTTCCCAGGTTTAAAGCATGGCAAAAGGAACAGTCCATGGGAGTGTCCTCATCATTCAGCTTCACCTCGGGCTCTCCCAGCTGCATGGGTTCTGACTCCCCGTCTTGCTCAGCTAACAGCCTCCCGAGGGATCTTGGAATCTCTCTTGTTCCTGTCTCCAAACTCTCCTGCAGACGTGCTATATGCCAGTTAGCACTTTCTTCTCCTGGAAGCTCAGTTCCTCTGCTCTGCTCAGCACCCTTCAAGCTTCCCTTGCTTGTGTCTGTGCCTCTGCTCGTGTCAGCCTGGCTTCCTGCTTCTCTTCCCCTTCTCTCATACTCTGGCCTAGGTTTATACCTCCAGGGCTCTAGCTCCAACTCCTCCCTACTCAGGTGACGGCAATCAGCCTGACTTCAGGCACCTGAGTGCTTGGAGCATTCCCTGCCATAGGGGTTCTGGGCCCTTTATCCTCTCCCCTTCATTCCACTAGGGGGAGCATGAAATGTGGGCCACGTGGAAGTTTTCTGATTCCTAGAGATGGTTATGGCTTTCCTACCCTGATTTGGTGAAAGGGGGCCCTTTACTAGGGTGAATTCCCTGTCTTTGTCCTCCCCCGGACTCCGGATAGGCCTCCTTGCCACAATCTATGGAGTTGTTTTTCAGGATAGGGTGGATTAGAGCATGTTTAAGGGAGGATGGTAAGTGACTGTTCTGAAGGGAGAGGATGATAATGTGAATGATAAATGACGATAGTTCAGATATTGTTGCTTTTATCCAGCTTACTGGACAAGGATCAAGGTAGGACGTGGTGATGTTTAGCTTGGAGATAATGTTTTTGAGTGTATCTTTTGAGGTGGGGGAAAAAGTTGACCAAGGGGTGTTATGTGTTGGGTGGACTGCGTTATGGTTCATTATGGGTAAAACTTGTTGCTTTAGTTTATTCTTGTAGTGGTTGACTAGAGTCTAAGATGCTATTGCATGTTCAGTTGAATATTTGTTGGCAGCAGTATTAGCTAGGGATTTTACTAATTTCAAAAAGTTCCCTTAGGCGGTTCAAGAAGTTACATAATAATCTGGAATAATAATTTTTCTTTGTAGTGTTAATGGTTTCTCTGAGAGTATTTAGGTATTTTGAGAGTATTTAGGTAGTGAGATTGATGTGTTTTAGATTTTGTGTGTCGCCATTTGCGCAGATCTGTTCTTAGCTGTTTTATTTCAGGCCGGAACCATAGAGCATTTTGTCTTTTTTGTGGATTGGAAGTGATGAGAGTATAATATAGCTGCCTTAGATATTGTGTCATTCCACGTTGTTAGTGCCTCATCAAGATTTGTAGGGGTTTGGGTAAGGTATTGAATAGTTTGATTCAAAAATTCTTCTTTGTTAAATTTTTTGAATCTTTTGTGTTGGGGAGTATATGTGAGTCTGGGTTGAGTAGTATCATAATAGGGGAGTTGGAATTTTATAAGGTGGTGGTCTGACCACGGAATGGGTTGTACCTTTAGTGTTATAGGATTGTAGGCATTATGGAGAGAGCCAGGCAGGAATACTAGGTCTAGTATATTGCCTTTGACATGTGTATGCCTATTGATATTTGGTGGTGGTCCATCTCTTCAATGGAGTTTAGAAAAATTAACATGTGATTGTGTGACAGGGAGGATAGGTTAAGATCACCTAGCAAAATCAGTGGGTTTTTGTCAGTAGATGATCAAAGTAACTCGGTTAGAATATCCAAGTTATCAGGCCTTGGGTCTGGATGTCTACAGGCTAAGCAAATGTGAAGTTGTTTGATTTTTATGGTGAGTATATTGATGTTTGCTATATTGTCTGATGTTATAAAAGAGGCATTCAGAGATTCTTTTGTGATTAGGAGGACTCCTCTTTTTGAAGATCTATGGGTGTGAAAGATTTCATATCCTGGGGTCTTAAATTGGTTAATTATAACCCTGTCGGTATCATATAGCCAAGTCTCGGTTATAATGTCGGAGAGTGGTCAGCAAGCAAGTCCTGGAAGATTGGTAGTTTATTTCTCATCGACCTAGCATTGACGAGATAGCATGTTAGATATTTGGGCTGGGGTAAGGATAATTTCCGAGCTGGTAGGGGGATTGTTTTTATCTTTATGTTGATTAGTCTGCTGTAGTTTGCTTTCTGGATGTACCCATGGCTGTGGTGGGGAGATGTATATAGATATCTGTTTGGATTATAGATGGTGGGTATAGAGTAGTGGTATGAGGGGTTAAATGCCTGGATTATCACTGATGAGGCGAGTAGGATGTAGCAGAGACAGAGAAGCCTAAGGGCTGCTTTTGTTATTTGTAGCCATGTTTATACTAAATGTGGTGTTTTGTAATACTGCAATCATTTATGTAAGATGGTGAGTGAATGCAGGCCAGTTCAGGCTGGAGAAGAAAACTGCACTTCTGGTTTAAGTAAAGACATGAGAAATAGGTGAAGGATAAGTCGGTATAGAAAACTGGATGGATAGATAGATAGATATAGTGAGGAGGTATAAGTATATATTGAGAGGGGAATGATCTAGAGCCACAGGTGTAATAATTATCAAAATCAAATTGCTTTGTGATATTCCTAATAGGTATGAGTATGCAATTATATCTGACCTGAGAATAGTATATGCAGCCTGATAACGGTGGAATATTAGCTGATTATAGCTAACTTACAGTTTGGTTGAGTAAACCATGAAGGATCTCAAATGTGTGCGTTGAATATTCTACGGTAGCGGGATGGCTGCTCTGAAGCTGGTCCCAGGGAAAAAGGGATGACGGCATTTCCTGGTGCTGTTAAGCGGCAGAGTATGCCCCGCTACGTGCCCCGCCTAAGGGCCACGCCAAAGGGCCCTCTGGCGAAGCTGCCAGATGTGGGCGCGCCTGCAGCATGGCGTGCTTTTATAGGAGATCACTGCTGCCGGCGATGATGCTGGAGGCAGAGCAGGCAGGCAGCTCACGTGCCGAGAGGTTCTCCCTGGAGGTAGGGAGGGAGGAATGGTGGTGCTTGTGGACAGTCTCACCTCAGTTGGAGCTCGTGTCCAATGGTGTTGGATCAGCAGTGAGCACACTGTCCTTCCCTCTCGGGGGTTGATGGAGGAGTTGGAGTCCCCAACATGTTTAAAGAAGGGTTTCCCTGCAGCACGGCGTGCTTTTATAGGAGATCACTGCTGCTGGCGATGGTGCTGGAGGTGGAGCGAGCAGGCAGGCGGCTCGCGTGCAGAGAGGTTCTCCCCGGTGGTAGGGAGGAGGAAAGGATGTGCTTGTGGACAGTCTCACCTGAGCTGGAGCTCGTGTCTGATGGTGTTGGATCAGCAGTGAGCACACTGTCCTTTCCTCTGAGGGTTGATGGAGGAATCGTTTCCAGCCTTTGGTCCTACACATCCTTGAGGGGCTGCGCCACCCTCAACCAGTATTGTCTTTTTTGCCACCGATGAGACCACCTTCGGGGACCACAGAATCTCCTCTGCATCCGATAAGGGATATAACCTGTGCCATAGTGCGAACTCCTCTAAGACCTGCCTATGGCACTTCCCAATCATCATGCATCATCTGTCGGATGACCCGGTGAATGGGAAAAATCTTCTGCTCGTTGCACCATCTGAAATAGGGGATCTTCCAGTGGCTCATCCTCCGCCGCTACCCCCTGTGGCACATTGAATGCTGCCAGGGAATGGGCAATGAGCATCGCCAGTTCTTCCCTGCGGAACACCCAAACAATATGTGGTTCGTCCCCTTAGGGAATTTTCCCTTCTTCCAATTCTGTCTGTGGAGCTTCCCCCCAAATATCCACACCTCCTTCTGGGGGGAGGGGGGGTTGGAGCCCTTCAAATGTATGGAATCTGTGTCCTCCCACAGTTCAATAGACACACATTTCCACTTAGGCCAAGGTCCCCCCCTCGAGAATATAACCTGCCTGCGCTGCTGGGGAGCCCCTCTTTTAGTCAACACCTCCAGCCCAGAGGTGTTACCTCCTCCCTCCTGCCACAATAGAAAAGCCCAGTGAATCAGGAGGACAAACTCTGGTGAAAAGCCACTCTGGGACATCTCCGAGGGGTCCTCCACTGAAGTTGAAGACTTAGGCACACCTTCTGCAGCCTCTCCAGTCTCTTCTTCCTGAGAAACTGGAGATCTGCATGATCCATCCTTCCTAGCGATTCTCTCCCCCGCCCGCCAGTCCTGTGGAGGGGGACTGCCCTGACGATGCAAGACTGGCATATCCGGCTCCTCTGAAGTGTCCCTCACACCTGCCACTGAAGCTTTTTCACTTATCAAATTGCCATCCACAGAGCGGGACTCAGCCTTACAACCTCGACAAATCCCCACGGTTGAGAGGGAGCCCCGCTTGGCGCTGCAGGCCAAGCATATTGGCTTTGGCATTATGCTGATTGGAGACCCTGATGCCCCAAAAATAACAAAACACATTTTTACAGGGAACCCTGTGTCCGTTGCTAATGGAACTCTAATCCTGCTGCTCACCTGCCTCGCTGCAAAGATTGTGGTCTGCCTTTCCTCCTGCACACTGAGAAAGTGACAGCAGTGTGATGGCCATATTGTGATCTTCCAAAATGGCACTGACATGGCCCTATGTCAAGCTGCCGCCTACCAAAAATGCACTGTCACCAGCGGACCAATGCCGCATTATCCTGACAGCAATGGCCGTGCTAAAGCGTTCTGCTCGCTGCCTTTCACTGTCTGCACCCGCTGCCTCTCCAGACCCCCCCCTGCACAGATCCAGAGCAGGCAAAGCAGGGTTTCCTACAGAGTATCGAGAACTGTGCTGTCTATTCACTGATGTCACAGACTCCTCTCCTGAACATAGGATTGAGAGCTGCCCTGAGTGCCGATTCACCCAGCAGGCACAATGACACGTTCAAGTGGGGGTTTTTTTGTATGTATATCTTTATTAGCCTAGTGGTTAGAACACTGGCTTGGTAACCAAGCAACCAGGGTTCGATTCCCACTAGCACTCCTTGTGGCCTTGGGCAAGTCACTTAACCCTCCATTTCCTCGGAAGAAAGGCCTAACTATTTATCCTAACCCACCACTCAATCTTAGAACTATACCCCACAACTTGAGTGAATGTGCAGTGACTGAAACAAAATTCTAACTCCTATTCTATTTTTTGTTGGACGTTTTTGCCTTGAGAGATTTCTCCCTCTTGAAGCATAACTTCCCTTTTAATCAGCAAGTTGGACTGTATTAACGGAAGCGTCTTTTTGGGAGGAAAGATCTCCACTTGATGCCATTCCGGGTGAAACAATGCAGAGGATGAAGTATCGCTGCGGAACGGTTCATGAAGATGAATAAATTTCTTTTGCAGAACTGTAAGCGTTGAAGCAGGGTCAGAAAACAGAGTGGGGCTCTAAACGCAGTGCTGTGTTTGTTGTTGTCTGCAGGATTCTGGTAGAGCCGCAGGGATTTCCTGGAAGTTAAGAAGGGATCCCAGGGCTCAGTACAAGATAGTGGGTTATTGTGATATAGCGCTAATATAGAGTGCAATTATTTCACAATATTTTATTGAATGGTTAGGTCACCATATAATTGATTAAAAGGGAAGTTACGCTTCAAGAGGGAGAAATCTCTCAAGGCAAAAACGTCCAACAAAAAACAGAATAGGAGTTAGAATTTTGTTTCAGTCACTGCACATTCACTCAAGTTGTGGGGTATAGTCGGAAGAAAGGCCTGGCAATCTACTTCCGGTGACACTGCCAAGAAAATCCAGGAGCTTCTGGGTCGCCAGGAGTCAGGACTGACTCAAAGGCACACATTGCATTGCAACTTTATTCCTCGGTATTACTTTTTTTTAAAACATCCCATTTAAAGGGCAAGGAGATGAATTAGAAACAAATAAAACTAAGAATTAAAACTCTATTCCAATTCCTAATTGCCTCTTCAGTGGAGTCCAGACTACAATGAACATCCCCAAGCTGCTTGGAGACTGAGAATACTGAGCTTGATGGGAGGTACCAGCTGCCTATATGAAGTGACATCAAGACTTAGCATGCTTAGTCTCCAAGTTGTGGTGGACGGTGACAACTCAATAGTCTGCACTGGACTGGAGGGGATGATAAGGAATTATACTTCGTATGTGTGTTTAATGATTCATTTTTTTGCATATGCCTTCTGACATGTGGTGTTCTGTAGGATTCTAAGCTGGCACCAGTGTTTAATCTTTTTCTGGTGCTACTAGCCACAAGCAAATAGTTTTACTGGTTGCATTATGTGGATGATAAACAACTGATAATTTATTTTCACCCCTGTTGGTTGGACATTAGTTCCCTTAATTTATATTTGGATATTAGTAGCCTATTGGCTGCTGTAAATGATCACAAATTAAATCTGAGCAATCTATAGGCTATTTGAATAGGTAAGAATCATTCATAATCACACTTAAGTCCTTCTATTGGTGGTTCATCAGACATTTTAATGGACCGTTATAACCTTGGGCGTCCTCTTGGCAAGACAAGCCCGACTATCTGGAAACTAGGCAGCTGCCTAGGGTGCCAACTTCAGAGAGGCAGCAAAAAGCAGGGCATTCAAAGCTAAACAATAGATTTTGACAGCCAAGGGAGGTGTAAGACTTAAGATCTGCCTAGGGTGTCAACACCTTGAATCAACTATGGGGCCCAGCCTTGCCTCTTGGATTCCCTATTTACTTTTTGATTATCAAATTTCAACTGTGGTGCGATCTTAATTTGCCCTTAGACAGATCTGATCAGTAAGATTATTCTCAATATGAAGTAGCTCTTTCTGCTGACACATATTGAACTGTATTGCCTACGCTAATTTGTTACATTCTGGACTGGAAGTTTTCTTCTTAAAACATTTGCAACCCACCCAGAGCACATTAATTAAGGTTATCCTCACACACAGGTTCAATTATATTACTCCATTTTTAGCAACCTACCATTAGTTGCCTGTTATTTTTGGGATTATATTTAAGATTCTAATTCAAACCTATCATGGTTTGTATACAAATAAGACCCTTTATTTTGCTCATCTTTTGACTTCATATCACCCTTCTGGTTCCATTTGTTCACAGCATGCAAATTGACTATTCTTTTCCCCCTTACAAGTTAATTTAGAAATTAGACCTTACCTGCTAATTGTCTTTCCTTGAGTACCTCCAGTCCAGTCCAGTATGTGTGGGTTGGGCATCTCCTTCCACCAGCAGCTGGGGATTAAGCATGTCTGATTTCTGATGTCACAGTAGAGGAGCTCCCTCCTTAGGCTCCAGAAATCGGTATCCTGTTGACAAAGCAGATGTTCAGAGAACATATCCAGCCAAACAAGGTGAAACCCCAAGAGCACAATACAGAAGAAAGTTACAAACGAACTGCACCACTGCACAAAAACCTCATGGAACTGTGTACAAATTAAGAGCAATACAAGAAGACAGGGTCATACTTGCCTATTCCACTGACCACCCTCCACAAGGAACCCAGAGAGTGTAAAGATTTATTTATTTATTTAACAGTTTTTATATACCGCACTATTCATCATCAGTGCAGTATATAAAAAGATGAGATTCTTAATATCCTCCAAAGAGATCAGCTGGACATGCCCACTCCTCCAGATCCCGATAAATACAGAAAAGTATTTGTTGCAGAAAAAAGGGGGATCCTGGACTGAAGGGACTCAAGGAAAGACAATTAGCAGGTAAGATCTAATTTTGCCTTCCTAATCATCTCTCCCGTCCAGTCAATGCGGGATGTACCAGAGCAGTGACTAAGTATGGGAGGGACTTGCAAGTCCGGCCTGGAATACAGACACCACAAAACATTCGACACTTGTACATCCAGATGGTAATGACGCGTGTAAGTATACAGGGACGACCACGTTGCTGCCCTACAAATGTCCACTGGTGGGAAGAGGCCATGTTTCGCCCATGAGGTCTTTTGTGACCTCATCGAATGGGCCTTAAGACTGTTTGGCACCGCCTTAAGTTTAAGCACATAGGCAAAGGCAATTGCTTCCTTCACCTAACGTGCCACCGAGACCTTGGAAGCTGCCTCCCCCTTATGTGGGCCACCAAACAAGATATGTACTCAAAATAATATTGCAGTCCCCACCCAATACAGATACACAAACCGATCCATGAGCAATAGAGCATTTTCATACTTTGCCTCAATCTTATGGAATGCTCTCCTGGATAGACTGAGAGCTATTAATGACCTCCAGCTGTTTCGTAAGGAAATTAAGACTTTGTTATTCATTGAACATTTTGGAGATAATCACAACCATGAACAGCTCTACCCAACATAGTTTCTGATATGCACTTACTAGCCCCCAACCCCTTACTTCTCCTATAACTATAGTTTCCCATATTTATTCTCAGACGCATAAAGAACAGCCTTCTCTTCTCCCACCCAATAATACATTTACTTTAGGTATGTAATTAATGTAAAATAGTTCCTTGTAAATATGTTGATTGTAAACATGTTCCACTAATGTTTTAAAAAAATTTTATGTAACTGTTCTGTTCTTTGTAAAACGCCCTTGATCGATGGAAGGGGCAGAATAAATAAATAAATAAACAGTCTGATCTATGGATCGGCTCTGTCCGGTTCAGGTAGTGCTGTAATACTCTACGGAAATCCAGCCTGTGAAGCTGATGTCCTCCTTGGAGTCCACAGAACGCAAAAACTGGAAGGGTCACTGTTTGGTTCAGGGGAAAATGCGACACTAATTTGGGCACAAAAGACGGAACCATTCTCAAGACCACTTTTTCTTTGGACAATAGCAAGAAAGGCTCCCTGCAAGACAGGGCTTATAGTTTGGAAATCTGTTGTGCTGAACAAGTGGCCACCAAGAAGACTGCTGTCAGAGTCAGGTCCTTCAGGGAAGCCCGAGCCAGTGGCTTGAAAGGTGCACCTGTCAAGGAGGAAAGCACCAGATTGAAATCCCAAGGGGATACAACACCCCGCAAGGGTGGATGAACCTGTTTCACAGCTCTGAGGAAATGGACTACATCTGGGTGAGCCACCAGAGAGTAACCCTGCACATGCCCCTGGTAACATGAGAGAGCCGCTTCCTTGATGTGTAAGGAATTCAAGGTCAATCCCTTGTCCAGCCCAGCCTGCAAGGCGGCCAGAATATTCGGGAGCAAATTGACAAAAGGCCACAACCCATAGTCCTCACATCAGCTTTCAAACATGCACCAAAATGTGACATAGGCCAATGAGGTAGAACGCTTATGGGTCCTTAACGCGTGGCTACCACATATGCAGAATATCTCCTCCAATTCAGCCTCACCCTTTCAAGAGCCAGGCCATAAGCAAGAATTGATCCACTTGTGGCATGAGAATTGGCCCCTGCGAGAGTAGGTTGACTGTGTTCGGGAGACACCAAGGACTCGCGACCAAGAGCCAGCAAGATTGGCATACCATGGTCTGCGAGGCCAAACCAGAGCAATTAGAATCACCCGACCGCGGTGGGTTTCTATGCATTGAAGATGGTGGTGCCCAATGAGGGGAAAAGGAGGGAACACATACAGAAGTTTCCCTGACGGCCATTTCTGGGCCAGAGCACCGAACCCTTTAGACATGGGCTCCCTACAACTGCTGAAGAAGTGATTCACCTTGGCGTTGGATGCCGATGGCACCAGAGCCATTATTGGCATACCCCAGCAGATGGTGATATCGTGAAAGACAACCATGTTTAGCTCCCATTCCCCTGGGTCCAGGTGGCGACAACTGAGAAAGTCTGCTTGAACATTTTCCTTTCCCACCACATGAGCCACTGAGAGGGCCATGAGGTTCTCCGCTCATAGTAGCTGGCAGAGGAAATTCATCCCCTATGTCGCACTGCCTGTTCCTCCCTGGTGATTGATGTACGCCACCGTGGTTGCGTTATTGGAGCAAATTTGAACTGCTCTCTTGGAAATCAGAGGCGAGAAGAACTGTTGCATCAGAAAGACCGCCCTCACTTCCAGCCGGTTGATAGACCAAGTACTCTCCTCTGGAGAGCAGAAACTATGTGCCACCTGAGACTCGAAATGTACTCCCCACCCCCTGAGGCTGGCTTTGGTCATTACCAAAACCCAGTCTGGCAGTTCCAGAGGCTTGTCTGCAGTCCAGATGGTCTGGCTGCAGCCATCAGGAGAACGTTATCCACATGTCCAGAGGGCATACTAGCCTCCTTGACAGTGGGTGGTGTTGCGTGGACCAATGCGAGAAGAGGGCATGTTGAAGAGGCTTCATGACAGCCCCTTACCATGGAACCAGGTCCCAGGACACCGCCATGGACCTCAGAAGCTGTAGATAATACCATACCAAGGGTGCTCTCACATTCAGAAAGCACCATACTTGTGACTGAAGCTTCTGCACCCTCTTGTCTGGCAGATAGACATGGCCAGTTTTGTGTCAAAATGTGCTCCCAGATATACTAGATCCTGAATCAGGTTGGGCTGACTCTTACTCAAGTTTACCACCCAACCGAGGCTTTGGAGAAAGGCTACCACCTTCCGAGTGGCAGTAGCACACTCGAGCTCCGACTTCACCCTGATCAACAATCATCCAGATAAGGATGAACCAGGCTATACTTTATTCAGAAAGGACAGGGTAGGAAGAAGGAGAGGAGGAGTGGCACTATATGTAAAAAAAATAATAGTAAAGCTATGGAAATACAGGGCTTAAAAGGGAGAGAGGAGGCATTGTGGGTTAAACTAGAAAGAGGGAAAGAGAAATCTATTTGCATTGGTGTGATATAAAGACCTCCCTCAAAGAGAGAAGAGATGGATGGAGAGTTAATTGAAGACATATGCAGCATTGCCAGGAAAGGGGAAATGCTACTGATAGGGGATTTCAATATGCCAGATGTTGACTGGCACATCCCTGCTGCAGTATCATCTAGAAGTAAAGAGATCCTGGATTTTCTACAGGGAGAGCTATTCAGGCAACTGGTAACAGAACCCACATGTGAAGGGGCCATACTGGACTTGGTGCTTACCAATAATGAAAGTGTTTCTGGTGTTATAGTGGGAGATCATTTTGCATCCAGTGATCACCAGATGGTGTGGTTCAGTATTAGGACTAGAGCTGTTAAAAATGCATTCAAAAGCGAGGGTCTTAGACTTTAGGAAAACTAACTTTGCCAAGATGGGCCAATACCTCAGGGAGTCTTTAGCGGGATGGGAACAGCTGGGGGATATAGAAAAACAGTGGGCAAAACTGAAAGGGGATATTTTAAGGGCAACCAACCTTTTTGTTAAAATGGTAAATAAAGGTAAAAGGAAAAGGAGACCGCTATGGTTTTCAAAAGTAGTAGTTGAAAAGGTGAAGAAAGAGGGAGGCCTTCATGAAATACAAGAGATTTATGGAGAGAGGAAGGCAGGCATCTATATTTGGAAAAACTTAAAGCAAAGATTCAAAAAGAGGAGGAAATAGTCAATGCAATAAAATGGGGAGATAAGACATGTTTCAGATATGTTAGTGAGAAGAGGAAGAGCAAATGTGGTATTGTCAGACTCAAAGGTGAAGAGGAGGAATATATAGAAGCTGATAAGGATAAAGCAGAATTGCTTAACAAATATTTCTGTTCTGTGTTCACAGATGAAGAACCAGGAGCAGGATCTCAAAAAACACCCACAAACAGTAACAGAAGTAAGGGCCATCTTTAACAATTTTCAGAAGACTGTGTTCGTGAGAAACTAGTTAAACTTAAAGTAGACAAAGCGATGGAACCAGATGGGATACACCCGAGAATACTGAGGGAACTTGGGGACATTCTAGCAGCTACACTGACTGACCTTTTCAATACCTCAGAGTCAGGAGTGGTGCCTTTACACAAAAGGGGAAATAAGGATGTGGTTGAAAACTACAGGCTGGTTAGTTTAACTTCAGTGCTGAGTAAATTATTGGAAGCACTCCTGAAAGAGAATATAGTGAGGTTTCTGCAGTCCTACGGATTACCGGATCCGAGGCAGCATGGATTCACCAGAGGCAGGACTTATCAGACAAATCTGATTGATTTCTTTGATTAGGTGATGAGGGAGATGGACCAAGGGAAAGCCCTAGATGTGGTATATTTAGATTTCAGCAAAGTCTTTGACACCGTTCCGCGCAGGCAACTTATAACAAACTGAGCACACTAGGGATGGACCCTAAAGTTACTGCTTGGGTTAGAAATTGGTTGAATGGGAGGCAACAATGGGAACATGTAAATGGAGCTCATTCTGAGGAGAAGGAGTTTACCAGTGGTGTGCACCAGGGATCTGTCATTGGTTCTATTCTTTTTAACATCTTTGTTAGTGATATTGCAGAAGGGCTGTTGTGTAAGGTTTGCCTCTTTGTAAATGATACCAAAATTCTGCAATAGAGTACACACCCAGGAAGGTGTAGATAACATGAGGAAGGATCTAGCTAAGCTTGAAGAATGGTCTAGAATTTGGCAGCTGAGATTTCATGCTTAAAAATGCAAAGTCATGCATTTGGGCTACAGGGATCCAAGGGAGCAATATGGTATAGGGCAGTGATGGCTAACCTTTTTGAGCCCGAGTGCCCAAACTGCCGCACAAAACCAAAGAATTTCCTCAAAGTGCCAGCACGTCAATTAAAGCCCCATTTGCATAAGGTGCTTCATTTGCATAAATATTTGCATAATGTTACCATACACTAACTTTTAGTAAACATGCCTCTTAATGAGTATATGGATAAAGAAAGACTAAAAGGTTTCTACATTACTATAATCCAGTACCAACCGCCAGGCACATTAGGAACTACTACAAACGCTGCCCATTTAGAACCCATAGCAAACCCGCCGTATCCTAACAGCACTACCAGGACTCACAAAGCACCATACTCTACCTATCAAAAGGCAACACTGCAAATATTAAACCAATACATCTCAGAGAACAACAATACATGACCTACTGGGGAAAGAACAAGTGGCAATGTCAAATAGGAATTATATAAACAGAATACCTCAGCTCAGTTACACATGCAGAACAGACCATCACCAAACAAGGAATCACAATTTAGAAACAGGAAGACAATAATTAAACTGGGAACCCCAAAAGCCAAACTTGGAATATACAACAACACTGTAGAAATAAAACTATATATTAATTTCCTCTTGTACTAAACAAAGCGCAAAAATTAATGATGCACATTTCCCAGAGCTGACATATTCCAGTTAATAAATTCAAAATAAAGAGATATTTTTCTACCTTTTGTGCATTTTTTTCAGTTGCAATTGTTCCAGCCACTTTCTTCTGGTTTCTTCGTGTCTTCTGCTAACTCTCCATCTGCTGTCCATTTGTCCTTTCTTCTGTCTTCTTGTTTTTTTTTTCCATTCTCTCTCTACATCTGCTTTAACATACTAATCTTTCTCCTTTGGCTCTTTCCTCATTCCTATTTCATCTACTCAAAATTTACCCCTCCATCCTCAATCCCCACTTACTCTCCCAATACCCGGCCAATTGTAGATTTTTTATCCCTCCCACACAAAATATTTTTCCCCTCCCCTCTCCATTTTACTCTCCCAGCCCCATCCCATTCTAATCCTCCCCCAACACCAGCTCCCTTCTAGTTCCAGCCTCACCCAGCATCCATTCCCTTCTAGTCCCTGCATCAGCCCATTTCCAGTCCTAGCAGCCCCCCAACCCAATACCAGTCCTATCCCCCCCTCATCAACCCACTTCCAGTCCTAACCCCCCATCACCCCATTTTCAGTTTAAGCCCCCCCCCTATAACCCATTACCAGTCCTAACCCCCCACTTCCAGTCAGCCCCCCATAGACCATTGCCAGTCCTAACCCCCCCATCAGCCCACAGTCCATTACCAGTCCTAACCCCATCAGCCCACCTCAAGTCCTAACCCCTCCCCATCAGCCCATTTCTTGTCCCAGCCCCCCCATAGCCCATTATCAGTCCTAAACCCCCCCATAGCCCATTACCAGTCCTAACCCCATCAGACCACCTCCAGTGTTAACCCCCCATCAGCCCATTTCCAGTCCTAACCCCCCCCAACAGCCCACCTCAAGTCCTAACCCCTCCCCATCAGCCCATTAGAAGTCCTAACCCCCCCCCCTAGCCCATTAGCAGTCCTAACCCCCCCTCTCTAGCCCATTAGCTGTCCTTACCCCCCCCATCGCCCATTAAGAGTGCTAACCCCCATCACCCCATTTCCAGACAGACCCCATCAGCCCA
Organism: Ichthyophis bannanicus; assembly: GCA_033557465.1. Taxonomy (NCBI): domain Eukaryota; kingdom Metazoa; phylum Chordata; class Amphibia; order Gymnophiona; family Ichthyophiidae; genus Ichthyophis; species Ichthyophis bannanicus. The sequence continues at coordinate 619,323,542 of CM066036.1, forward strand.
CAGCCCATTAGCAGTCCTAACCCCCCCAGCCCATTAGCAGTCCTAACCCCCCCTCCTAGCCCATTAGCAGTCCTAACCCCCCCCTAGCCCATTAGCAGTCCTAACCCCCCCCCCTCCTAGCCCATTAGCAGTCCTAACCCCCCCCCAGCCCATTAGCTGTCCTAACCCCCCCTCGCCCCTTTGCAGTCCTCCCCCCCCCAGCCCATTAGCAGTCCTAACCCCCCCCTAGCCCATTAGCAGTCCTAACCCCCCCCCTCTCTAGCCCATTACCAGTCCTAACCCCCCCCCATAGCCCATTACCAGTCCTAACCCCCCATCACCCCATTTCCAGACAGCCCCCATCAGCCCACAGCCCATTAGCAGTCCTAACCCCCCCTAGCCCATTAGCAGTCCTAACCCCCCCTCCTAGCCCATTAGCTGTCCTAACCCCCCCAATCCACTTAGCAGTCCAAACCCCCCCCAGCCCATTAGCAGTCCTAACCCCCCATCACCCCATTTCCAGACAGCCCCCATCAGCCCACAGCCCATTAGCAGTCCTAACCCCCCCTAGCCCATTCGCAGTCCTAACCCCCCCCCCCTCGCCCATTAGCAGTCCTAACCCCCCCCCTCCTAGCCCATTAGCAGTCCTAACCCCCCCCCTCCTAGCCCATTAGCAGTCCTAACCCCCCCCCTCCTAGCCCATTAGCAGTCCTAACCCCCCCCCAGCCCATTAGCAGTCCAAACCCCCCCCCCAGCCCATTAGCAGTCCTAACCCCCCCCCTAGCCCATTAGCAGTCCTAACCCCCCCCCCCCCCGGCAAATTTAAAACAAGAAACCGAGGGCTCTGGCTGCTGCCGCGGACGCGGCAGCATGCAGTGTCCCGCGGGGCCCCCTCCGCCCGCTAAGCCCCTCTGCAAGGGCTTTCAGATTCGCGAGGGAGACAGCGTCTCCCTCGCGTCTCTGTTAAGCCCGCAGGGGCTAATGGGAAATTTCCCATCAGTCCCTCGCGTCTAAAGGGGCTGATGGGAAATTTCCCATTAACCCCTGCGGGCTTAACAGAGACGCGAGGGAGACGCTGTCTCCCTCGCGAATCTGAAAGCCCTTGCAGAGGGGCTTAGCGGGCGGAGGGGGCCCCGCGGGACACTGCATGCTGCCGCGTCCACGGCAGCAGCCAGAGCCCGCTTTTTCTTTTTTTGCGGACCTTCACGCGTGCCAGCTGCAAGGCCTTCGCGTGCCACAGCTGGCACGCGTGCCATAGGTTCGCCATCGCTGGTATAGGGGATGAAGTACTTCTGTCCACAAAAGAAAAGCAAGATCTAGGCATGATTGTGTCTGATGATCTTAAAGTTGATAAACGGGTAGAAAAGGCAACTGCGAAAGCTAGAAGGATGCTTGGGTGCATAGGGAGAGGAATTGCCAGCAGCAGAAAGGAAGTGACAGTGCCTCTGTATAAGTCTTTGGTGTGATCTCATTTGGAGTATTGTGGGCAATCCTGGAGACCGCACCTTTAAAAGGATATAAACAGGTTGGAGTCGGTACCGAGTGGCTACTAAAATGGTTAGTGGTCTTCGTTATAAAGCATATGAGGACAGGGGCGGCCCAAGGGGGGTGCGGGGCCATGTGTGGAGACTCGGTGCGGGGCCTCATTTGCATAAGTGGCCTTATTTGCATAAATATTTGCATAATGTTACCATACACTAACTTTTAGTAAACATGTCTCTTAATGAGTGTATGGATAAAGAAAGACTAAAAGATTTCTACATTACTATAATCCAGTGCCAACCGCCAGGCACATTAGGAACTACTACAAACGCTGCCCATTTAGAACCCATAGCAAACCCGCCGTACCCTGACAGCATTACCAGGACTCACAAAGCACCATACCCTACCTATCAAAAGGCAACACTGCAAATATTAAACCAATACATTTCAGAGAATACTGGGGAAAGAGAACAAGTGGCAATGTCAAATAGGAATTACATAAATAGAATACCTCAGCTCAGTTACACATGCAGAACATAGACCATCACCAAACAAGGAATCACAATTTAGAAACAGGAAGGCAATAATTAAACTGGGAACCCCAAAAGCCAAACTTGGAATGTACAACACCACTGTAGAAATAAAACTATAAATTAATTTCCTCTTGTACCAAACAAAGCGCAGACGTTAATGATGCACATTTCCCAGAGCTTTCATATTCCAGTTAATAAATTCAAAATAAAGAGATATCTTTCTACCTTTTGTGCATTTTTTTCAGTTGCAATTGCTCCAGCCACTTTCTTCTGGTTTCTTCATATTTTCTGCTGTCCATTTGTTCTTTCTTCTTCTCTCTTCTAGTTTTTTTTTTCCATTCTCTCTCTCTACATCTGCTTTAACATACTAATCTTTCTCCTTTTGCTCTTTCCTCATTCCTATTTCATCCACACAAATTTTACCCCTCCATCCTCAATCCCCACTTACTCTCCCAATACCCGGCCAATTGTAGATTTTTCATCCCTCCCACACAAAATATATTTTTCCCCTCTCCATTTTACTCTCCCAGCCCCATCCCATTCTAATCCTTCCTCAACATCATCTCCCTTCTAGTTCCAGTCTCATCCAGCATCCATTCCCTTCTAGTCCCTGCATCAGCCCATTTCCATTCCTAGCCCCCCATCAACCCATTTCCAGTCCTAGCTCCCCCATCCATTTTCAGTCTGAGTCCCTTCATCAGCTTATTTCCAATCCTAGCCCCCATCAGCCCATTTCTAGTCATTTCCTAGCCCCACCATCAGCCCATGTCAAATCCTAGCTCCCCTCCACTCAGCCCAATTCCAGTCCAAGCCCCCCATGAGCCTACTTCCAGTTCTAGCCCCTCCATGAGTCCATTTCAATTCAAGCCCCCACCACAGCCCATTTCCAATCTTAGCTCCCCCCAACAGCCCATTTCCAGTCCTATCCTAGCTGCTCCATCAGCCCATTTTCAGTCCTAGCTCCCTTCCCTCACAGCCCATTTCCATTCCAAGCTCTCACCCCATCAGCTATTTGCAGTTCAAGCCTCCCCTTCCACTCAGCCCATTTCCAGTCATAGCAACCCCCCAACCCATTACCAGTCCTAGCCCCCCATCCACCCACTTCCAGTCCTAACCCCCATCACCCCATTTTCAGTTTAAGCCCCCCTATAACCCATTACCAGTCCTAACCCCCCATCAGCCCACTTCCATTCTTAACCCCATCAGCCCATTTCCAGTCAGCCCCCATAGCTCATTGCCAGTCCTAACCCCCCCCCATCAGCCCATAGCCCATTACCAGTCCTAACCCCTCCCCATCAGCCCATTTCCTGTCCTAGCCCCCCATAGCCCATTATCAGTCCTAACCCCCCCCCATAGCCCATTAGCAGTCCTAACCCCCCATCACCTCATTTCCAGAGAGCCCCCATCAGCCCACAGCCCATTACCAGTCTTAACCCCCCCATAGCCCATTACCAGTCCTAACCCCCCCCAACAGCCCACAGCCCATTACCAGTCCTAGCCCCCCCCATAGCACATTACCAGTCCTAACCCCCCCATCGCCCCATCCCCCCCTTGCCAGTCTTAACCCCCCCTTGCCAATCTTAACCCCCCCAGTCTTAACCCCCCCTTGCCAATCTTAACACCCCCCCAGCCCATTGCCAGTCTTAAACTCCCCCCCATGCCAGTCTTAAACCCCCCCCCCATGCCAGTCTTAACCCCCCCCATGCCTTAACACCCCGCCCAGCCCATTGCCAGTCTTAAACTCCCCCGCCCCCCGCCCATTGCCAGTCTTAACACCCCCCAGCCCATTGCCAGTCTTAAACCCCTCCCCCATGCCAGTCTTAACCCCCCCCATGCCTTAACACCCCGCCCAGCCCATTGCCAGTCTTAAACTCCCCCGCCCCCCGCCCATTGCCAGTCTTAACACCCCCCCCAGCCCATTGCCAGTCTTAAACTCCCCCCCCCCCTGCCGCTGCCGCCGCCGCCGCCGCCGCTTATGGCAAAATTTTAAAAAAAAAACTGGTTCTGGCTGCTGCCGCTACCACCGCGGCAGCGGCAGAATGGAGTGTCCCGCGGGGCCTCCTCTTCTCTCGTTGAGCCCCTCTGCAAAGGCTTTCAGATTCGCGAAGGGAGAAAGTCTCCCTCGCGTCTCTGTTAAGCCCGCAGGGGCTAATGGGAAATTTCCCATCAGCCCCTCGCGTCTAAAGGGGCAGATGGGAAATTTCCCATTAGCCCCTGCAGGCTTAACAGAGACGCGAGGGAGACTTTCTCCCTTCGCGAATCTGAAAGCCTTTGCAGAGGGGCTGAACGAGAAGAGGAGGCCCCGCGGGACACTCCATTCTGCCGCTGCCGCGGTGGTAGCGGCAGCAGCAGCAGCCAGAGCCAGTTTTTTTTTTAAAGTAATTTTAAAAAAAAGCAGAATGTTCTTTGCGCAGGGCCCTGTGCAAAAAACATTCTTGCTCAATGGATGGGCCGGCCCTGTATGAGGATAGTTTAAAGGATCTTAATATGTATACTTTAGAGGAAAGATGGGATAGAGGTGATATGATTGAGACGTTTAAATACCTCCGTGGCATAAATGCACAGGAGGAGAGCCTCTTTCAATTGAAAGCAAACTCTGCTACAAGAGGACATAGGATGAGAGTGAAAGGGGATAGGAGTAATATACAGAGATATTTCTTTATAGAAAGAGTGGTAGATTCATGGAATAGTCTCCCAGTGGAGGTGGTAGAGATGAGGATAGTATCTGAATTTAAAAAAGCATTGGACAAACACAGAGGATCTCTAAAGGGAAAAAGGGGACTGTTGTAGTGGTTGATATGGAAGGGCAGTCTAGATAGGCCATATGGTCTTTTTCTGGCGTCATGTTTCTATGTTACCTCAGAGCCGCCACCACTACCACCATGATCTTGGTAAAGGTCCAAGGGATAGTGGCTAGACCAAAGGGCAATGCTCAGAATTGAGAATGGCTTACTGGTAAAGCAAACCTCGGGTACTTTTGATGGTCTGGCCGAACTGGGATGTGAATTCTCTCATCCCTAGACCTCACAAAGGTGTAAGTCCCCTTTCCTGACTGCCACAATAACAGAGCGTAAGGTCTCCATGCAGAAGTGTTGAACTCCCAGAGCCCAGTTTACATGCTTGAAAGCTTTAGGCCGATCTTCTGGCAACCGTGAGCCCTTAGACTCACCAAGGTCTCTAACCAATTTATCTAACGTCTCTCCAAACAGTAGCGTACCCTTAAAGGGAAGCTTACTGAGTCTATTGGAGGACACATCCGCCAACCAGTTTTTCAACCAAAGAAACAGTTGGGCAGCAATAATAGAAACCATGGTCTTAGAAGAGGCCTGCACCAGGTCATAAAAAGCATCCACCAGATAAGCAGAGACTGACTCCAGCTTGGCTGCTTCTGGTGTGGCCCCTTGAGAATCCCCCTCCACTGCCACTAACCCTTGGATTCAGTGGATAGAGGCCCTGGTGACATAGATCCCACAAATTGATGCCTGTAGGGCTAAAGTGCTTGTGTCAAATACCTGTTTCAAAAGAGTCTCGAGTTTACGGTCCTGCACATCCTTTAACGCTGCACTTCCCCTCCATGGGAATGGTAGCTTTCTTGCTGATACTAAGGCATCTACCTTAGGCATCTTGAGGAGATCTTTTTTTCTCCTGTGGAATGGGGTAAAGCCGGCTCATGGCTCTTCCCCCTTTTAAACCAGCCTCAGGAACCTCCCATTCTGCCTCAATCATTTGCTTAATCACGTGATAAATGGAAAAGGAGGCAGCAGAGGGTCTTCTAAGTGTTCCTCTACCATTTGAGGTGCCAGAACAATATTAAGTGCTGTGAGTGAAAGACAAATAAAGGCTAGCAATTCCTCCTGGTGAAAACCCCTCATTACATTAGGGTCTCTCGCTGAGGAATTTCACCCTCTTCTAATTCAGGCCTGGCCACCTCACCCCTGAGGTCCATGGGCCCTCCATAGGTTCCTCTGTGACAGATGACTGGGGGGGGGGCTCTGCTCACCCAATGAATCATCGTGAATGTGCTTCTTTTTTTTTTTTTTTTTAGGATGGGGTACTCTGAGGAAGGGGTGCCCCCCGGCAGGGCCAATTGCTCATGTCTAATGATCTCTGAATGAGTATGAGAAGTGTTGCCCAGCTTCTGAGACAAACAGTAAGCTTGGTGCAGTTTCAAAATAAAATCTGGTGAAAAAACACATAGCTGCTAAGTCAGGCACAGCTGAATCCGCTGTCCTTGGTGCTGAAGAAAGCTGACCCGGTTTTAAACTTTTCTTCTTCTTGTCCTGTCCTGAAATGGATGCTGGAGGGAAAATGGTTGTGTTTCCCACCAAAACCACAGGTGCTGCAGGTTGAAAGAAACTCCTTCTCTGAGGCCTCCTGAGTCCCCTTCCCTGCCCCTGGTAAAAAAAAAAACCACAAAAAAACCCCAGCTCTGCGGATCTTCCCTGGCGCAGAGCAGCACTGCAGAGCTTCTGCACCTCTAAACCACTGCTTCCCCCACCCGCGATGCAAGGGAACAGCCCTGCAGGCATAAAGCACCGCCACAACAAAAACTAAGTACCAATGGCCCGGGGAGGGGGAAGTAAATACTCACTGTGGCATGATAAGTCGCAAAGAAAAACGAGATTTCCCTCTGGAGGGCTCCTGCTGTCTTGAGACCAACTGAGGATTCGAGATCCTGAAGATTGCAGCTACTCATTCGTCAGTTTAGTCTTTTTTTTTTAACAAATCTTAAGGGTATAGCACACAGTAATAGGAGATAGATAGGGCAGCCAGTTACTTGATTAAAGAAGACTGAGCTGTCTGGCTGGGTAGGAAAGGGAACTGGACCACCGAGTGTGCAACCCCGAGCTTCACCTGACCCACTCGAGGGCCCTGGTGCCAAAGGAAGCAGACCCTGCTTTCTGGCCTTCCCACCTGTAAGTTCAGAGTTAATTAACCCAGCTCAAGGATTTTCTTTCTTGTTTGCCTGATATACGTCTCAGTGCTCTCTCATTTTCCCTTTGCTTTTTTTTTTTTTTTTTTAAAGTTCAGTCAAATGTTCCTTCAGTGGAGTTCAGCCATGTGGAAACCTCAGTTGCTGAGGAATGAGATACTGATTTCTGGAGCGTAAGGAGGGAGCTCTTCTGTGACATAAGAAATTGGACATGCTCAGTCCCCAGCTGCTGATGGAAGGAAATAAACCCACACGTACTGGAGTAGATTGACAATTAGGAACATCTATTATACTGCTTTCTCATATTTAGCTGATATTTTGTGGAATTCTTCGCCTCCACTTCTCAGTGCAGAGCTATCTTATGAGATGTTTAAATACAGAAACATAGAAAAATGACGGCAGATAAAGACCAAATGGCCTATTTAGTCTTACCTTCCATACCAACTACTAAGCTTTACAATCCACTTTTCTTTCCTCGGTGTTTGCCCCATGCTTTCATGAATTTAGATATAGTCCTAGTCTCTACCACCTCCATTGGGAAACTAGTCAATGTATCTACCACACTTTCCATAAAGTATTTCCTCAAATTACTCCTGAGAATATCCCCTTCTACCCAAGGCTGGCCTGACCATTGTGCAGGAATGTTGCCTGCACATGGCCCCAAGCCTCAGGAGGCTCTGTGCCTGCCCAGCCAGCTTCAGAGGGAGCTGGGGAAGCCCGAAGACCAACTCACCTCTGAACAACCGCAGGACTAAACAGCAGCATTTTCCTTCACTCTCACAGCTGTTATCTTGCAGCCTTCTGGCACGCTGAGTGCCAGGAAGTTAAATGGCGGCTGCAAGCTAACAGCTTCGAGACTGAAGGAAAACGCCACTCTTCACTTCCGTAGTTGTGCAGAAGTGAGCCGGGGCGCTGGGCTTTGGGTCTCCCCGGTTCCCTCTGAAGCTAGTTAGACAGGCACAGGGATCTTCTTGTGAGGGGCTATATATATTGAGGGAGGGGGGAAGGAGAGAGCTACTGGCCCTGATTGAAAACTAGAGGATAGGACTGGAAATGGGCTTGGGGGGGAGATGGGAGAATGGGACTGGAAGGAAGAGGATGCCGGGATGTCTGCAACTAGAAGGGAGTTGATGCTGTGGGAGGAATAGAAGGGGATGGGGCTAGGGCTAGAGGGATAAAAACAGAAGCTGGGGGAGTGAGGATAGAGAGGAGGACAGATATTTTTTGTAGGAGGGAAGAAAAATCTATGATAGGCTGGGTATTGGAAGAGTAAGTGGGGATTGAGGATAGAAATGAGTGGATGAAAAAGGAATAAAAAAGAAAAGGAGAAAACAATGTAGAGAAAGAATGGAAAAATCTAGAAGACAGAAGAAAGGACAAATGGACAGCAGATAATGGAAAGTTAGGAGAAGACCTGAAGAAAGCAGAAAACAGCCACTGGGGCAATTGTTACTGAAAAATAAAATGCCCAAACAAAAGGTAGAAAATAATATTTTATTTTGAATTTATTAACTGGAATAGGTCATCTTTGGAAAACGTGCATTGCTAACGTTTTTGCGTTTTGTTTAGTACAAGAGGAAATTAATTTTATAGTTTTATTTCTCAATGTTGTTGTACATTCCAAGTTTGGCTTTTGGGGTTTCCATTTTAATTATTGTCTTTATATTTCTAAATTGTGATCTCTTGTTCTATGTTTGGTGATGGTCTATGTTTTGTATGTGTAACCGAGCTGCGTTATTCTGTTCATATAGTTTCTATGTGACAGTCCCTCTTGTTCTCTTTCCCCAGTAGGAGATGTATTGGTATTCTCCGAGATGTATTGGTTTAATATTTGCAGTGTTGCTGTTTCATAGGTAGGGTATGGTGCTTTGCGAGTCCTGGTAGTGCTGATATGATATGGCTGGTTTGCTATGGTTTCTAAATGAGCAGTGTTTACAGTACTTCCTAATGTGCCTGATATTTGGCACTGGAGTATAGTAATGTAGAAATCTGGTAGTCTTTCTCTATCCTCACTGCCTATGCAAATGGTATTCAGCCACTCATTAGGAGACATGTTTACTAAAAGTTAATGCACTTTCACAAATGTTAAATGTGCGCTAAGTGCAGGAGCACCCATTTATTTTTTTTTTTTTATAAACTTTATTTATAAACCACCAATAGACAGTAACATGTAAAACACATAATAGTCTCCAACTTGGAGTTGACTCTTTTCTCCAACCTGGAGGCCAATAACAGTTACAGGTGCATTATAACATTTTATACCCTCCCCCCCCTCCCCCCTCCTGCCCCCACCCTGCCCCTAATCACTTTCCACTCCAAATTCTCCACATCTCAGCTGGTGTCGCTACCTTATTCCTCTCCCCCCTTCTCCTACACTCTGCTCCTCAACCCTAGCTAGCTACCTACTTGCAACACTTCGTTGCGACTACGGGGCCCCAAGTTTTGAATGTACGGTTCCCAGATCAGGAGAAAGACTGACCACCGTGCTCTCCAGTACTCAGTAAGCATCAACTGGTGGAAGCAATTACGCTACTCCCAAGAAGTAGGCGGAGCCCGCTCCCTCCATCTGCAGAGGACCAGGCCCTTACCCACCAGACATGCCTTGCGCACTAGCAAGCGCTCCCACTTCCCTTTAGGTTTCGTAGGGCCCAGCTGATCCAATAGAACAAATGGGGCAGTCCAGTGCACCCTCTGCTGGAGCAGCCCACTTAGAAAGCCGCAGATACTTACCCAATAAGCATGAATAGAACTGCATCTCCACCACATATGTGTTAGGGTCGCCAAAGGTGCCGAACACTGTGGGCAGCTTCCATCAGAGGTCAGGTGACTGCGTAACACCCTTCTGGGTGAGAAATGGACTCAAGTTATACACTTAAATTGCACTTCCCTCCAGCGTGCCCCCTCAGCCAGGACAGCAATCTGTTGCAAGGCACTGATAACAGTGCCTGGAGAAACCCCCAGCCCCATCTCTGCAGCCCAGGCCAACTCCACACCCCCGGTAGTCTGGGAGAGGTCGATAACGCTCCAACTGGGCTTTCAGCATCGCTATTGATGGCGGTATGTCCATTCCCAAGTCAAAGAATTCTAAGATCTGCACCGGACGGTCTGTATTAAGCTCGGTCTCTGGCAATGATGCCACATAGTGAGATATTTGCATATACGCAAAAACATGACTGGGTCGCAAATCGTATTCGTGAGATAAAAAATAAACGGCTTACATTTCCCAGAAGGCTCCACCATGTGGCCTATAGTCTGAATTCCTCGGGCCACCCAGTCATGAAACATTGCTGTTTCCGTTCCAGGAGTAAAATCCACATTTCCTTGTATCGGCAACCAACTCAAAACCTTCCAAGGTCTATGTCAGTACGCATTAAGCTGCCACCAGGTACACCGCACCGACCCAATCACTACACTTTGAGTTACTGCATTCGGTAGCACCAGGTTCTCTTGATGCACCACCGAGAGCAGGGTCCGTGGGGCCATATACACCTCCTCAAAGGCCCAAGGCATGTAAACCTCAGTTCCACCCAACCAGTCCCCAGATGGCGAGCCTGACAAGCCAAAGCATAGGCCCCCAAGTCAGGGAGCCCCATCCCCCCCTCCTTCCACTTCCCCACTAAGCGATTGTACGGTATACATGCTCTAGCCCCCTTCCATAAGAATCCCCAGAATGCCTTTTCTATCCGCAGTAAATCCCGCCGCAACAACCAGACCAGCAACGTTTGCATCCAATATAATATTCGTGGTAACACAACCATTTTGATCGCTGCCACTCTCCCCAACAGAGAGCGCGGGAGGGGCCTCCAAGCCCTCAGCTGGCCCCGCAAATGAGCCATAATACAGTCTAAGTTCCTCCCATATAGCTCAGATGGCTGGCGGGTTAATATAATCCCTAGATACACAAAGTTATGTTCCGCCCATTTAAGTGGAAATTCCCCTTCCCAGGGCCTCTGTAAGCATCCCGATACACCCAGTGCCTCCGACTTGTCCTTGTTAATGCAAAGGCCTGCAAACAGTCCAAATATCGTGAATTCCTCCAACAATCGAGGTAGGGACTCCCGAGGGGACAGCAGATGCACCAGGAGGTCATCCGCGAAGGCAGACGGCTTAAACTCTTGCGAGCCAATACGGATCCCTCGGATCGTTTGGGATGCCTCCACCTTCCTTATCAGAGGATCCAGGGACAAGACAGACAAAAGGCGGGAAAGGGGACAACCCTGCCTCGTGCCCCGTCTCAAAGGAAAGGCCTCCGACAAAACCACATTACAGAGCACTCCTGCAGTCGGTTCCACATACAAGCTCCCCACCATTTTACAAAAGGTGTCCCCAAACCCATTTCTCGGGAGGAGAGATTGCAGATATTGCCAGTCGACTCGATCAAAAGCTTTTTCCGCATCAAAGCTTACCAACAAGGACTGCAATTGACGGTTCTGCACCCATTCCAATGACGTCAGAATTTTCCTCAGGTTACGTACCGCATAGCTCCCCTTCACGAAGCCAACCTGAGAGTCGTGCACTAGTTGGTCTAGAACTCCCACCAATTGATCTGTTAAAACATTCGCCAGCAATTTCAGATCAAAATTAAGCAGCAAGATGGGCCTATATGAAGCCGCTTGAAGAGGGTCTTTTCCTGACTTTGGGATAAGGATAATATGGACGTGATTGCTACCCCAACAAAATGTTCCTTGCTCTGCTCTCCTAGAGTGGACTGCTACTAAAGTGGGAGCAATCAGATCACCTAGCAGGGAGGGAAGGAGGAGTGGCCTAGTGGTTGAGGCAAGGTACCACAGGCCGGAAGGTTGGTGGTTCAAATCCCACTAGAGGACAGCAACCTTGGACCGGAAGGACTGGGGTTTCTAGTCCCACAGTTGCTCCTTGTGGTCTTGGGCAAGCCACTTAACCCTCCATTGCCCATGTTCCCTGTAAGTATTAGTGTATGTGTCTCATATCCCCTCGTGTTAAATGTATCCCCCAACCGCTTTGACCCGGTGAAAAGCGGGATATAAATGCAGCTAAACAAACAAATAAACAAACAAACTAGCAATTTATAAAATTCAGCACCCAACCCATTGGGTCCCGTGGATTTATAACAACTGGCTCGAGCTGTTACTGTTTGTACTTCCTGTACTGTTATTGGCTGATCTAATTGCACTCTTTGTACTTCCCTGAGTTGGGGCAAATCCACCCCCCTCAAGTACTCTATCATCTGTATGGGGGTGCCCGCCTCCACCGTATAAAGTTTCTGAAAAAATTATCAAAATACCCGGGCGATCGCTGTACTCTCCCTGTGTAACCCTCCACAATCGTCCCGAATCACTGCCACCATTTTTGCACCTCTCGGGCCCCGTAAGCAGCACGCCAATTTCCCCGGCTTATCGCCATGACAATACAATTGATATCGGTAATATAATATGGACTTCTTGGCCCGCTGATGCAGCAGCTCATTCAGGTCTGTCTGGGCCTCCCCTAGCTGCTTCTTTTTCCCTGCACTTGAGAGTTGTGCACACATACGTCTCACCTTGGTTACTAACTGCTCAAGATGGATAATCCGCTCTGCTAACAGTCTATGCTTCTGCGCCAAAAAGCCGATGATATCCCCTCACAAGACCACTTTTGCTGTCTCCCACACCAACTCGGGGTCTCCCTGATGGCATCGATGGTCAGACTCAAACTCCTGCCATCTCTTTCTAAGGAACTGATGAAAATGGGTAGCTCTATAGAGTTCTCCAAACTCGTGCCTTCTGACTACACCAACCCCAGTGTATCTCCAGCCAGACCAACGCATGATCTGAGATCTCTATAGGGCCAATCTGCGCATCGGCAGCATGGGCAAACAAGTCTGCAGTTATCAAAAGATAATCAATATACGCACTAGATCCATGCGCCCGCGACTGGTGTGTGAAATCTTTGTCTGAGGGATGCAACAGCCTCCAGGGGTCAACCAATCCTAATCCTGCACGAAATCAAGTTAACACCCGAGCCGTCTTAGCTCTCTCCCGTTGCCCCTTCCCATGAGACGTATCAAGCTCCACGTCCATGACTCCATTAAGGTCCCCTCCCAAAATCAATGGAAACTCCGATAGCTGTTCTACTTTAGAGGCAAGATGGATATAAAGGTCCTAGTCTAATACGTTGGGGCTATAGATATTTCTCAATATGACAGCCTTCCCCTCTAGGATTCCCTGCAGCAATACAAACCTCCCGGATGGGTCGATGATTTCTCTTTCTACAACAAATCGCACGCGCTTATGGATCAAAATGGCCACTCCCCCCTCTTCCCCATGGCCGGGGACCCCTGCACCTGCCCCACCCATTCTCTACAAAGTTTCTTGTGCTCATTAGCAGTCTGGTGGGTTTCTTGGAGTAGTGCAATGTCACATTTCTGCCTGGCTAATGCCTGCAATATTTTATATCTCTTAATTGGGTTCCCTAATCCACAGACATTCCAGGAAACTATCTTCAGTGCAGCGGGGCGATGTCAAGGCTCCTCCCCACAGTAATCACCAGTCTCCCGGAAGAAGCTCTCCCAGCCTAGAGCTTCTCCCAAGCCGCTCTCATATAGCTCACCAATTGACCACAATACTCTTCATGAGTGTGATTGTCCCCCCCCTTACAACATCCCCTCCCCCTGAACCCCCCTCCCCCTCGAACCTCTTGTCTTTCTCATCTACCCCCCTCTCCACCAAGTAATGAAAAAATTACCCGGTTAAGGTCCCGCTTGATGCGTACGGTCCCCCCCCCCCAGCCCAATTCTACTCAGCTAATCCCAGCTACTAACCCTACCTCCCAACTCTTGCATTAACCAATTAACAACATTTTTATTAAACGACATGCCTATGCATAATATGCAGCTGCAAGATAAACATTGAGAACATACTCAGGAAATATCTTCACACTAAAAGTGTGGTGAATGCCTAAAAAAACCCTCAACCAAAGTGACGGGGGCAAACACGGCACCGGACCCCCACAAAACATGGGACAAGCACAGGAAATCCCCCCGCACCAACTGGGTCTCGCGAAACACAGCTGATCCACCTCCCTTCTCTGTACCCAGGGCGTCCCACACGGAGCGGTGTATCACCCCCCAACAAAGACATGGGGAGGGGTGGCCTGCACAAAGCGACAGGTGCACCCACTCCCGCCGTCCTTCGCCGGGCAAACTGGCTGGATCCCGCCAGGCTCATCTACCGTCCACTGTTACTATATTACTATCTATACTCTAACAAATAATTCACATAATCAAGGTACATGTAGCCTATTGCACTCCCCTGGACAGTATAAAGTTCCAAGACATGCCAGTCCAGGTCGCCGCAAGGTCTCCGCTGTTCGGCCACCTCTCCCCCACTCCGGGGGCCCTCCAAGGCGCACCCAGCTCCCATCAGGCTCATGGCAAGCCGCCGGAGCACCAATCCCACAAAAAAAAAAACAGTTCAGTCAAATCCAGGTGCAAAACCAGTTTTATGGAGTTGCTTGAGTGTCCTTCTCCTGGCTCACAAGCTTCTCGATGTAGGGACCAGCCTCTGCCGCTGCCTCAAAGGTCCAGTGGGTACCCTCATGGAGCACGTGCAGCCTGGCCGGGAATTGAACAGAGAACTTTATCTTGGCGCCGATAAGCTTCTGGCACAGGGGTGCATAAGCTCTATGCCGCTGGCTTAACACAACGGAGTAGTCCTGAGTGATGCGTATTTTCAGGTTTTCGCATATAATGTCCCCTTTCTGCCGAGCTGCCCTTAGTATAGCTTCCTTTTGGGGAAACTGTAGGAATTTTACCAGCACCACTCTCGGCTGCTGATCTCGGGAGTGTTTGCTTCCCACTCGATGTGCCCGTTCTATAAGCAGTTTGCCGCCAAGCTCCACTCCCTCAAACAAATGGGGGAGCAAGGTTTCCAAGTACAGTTTTAAATCTCTATCAGCAACCGCATCCGGAATGCCCATTAACCTCAGATTATTGCGGCATGAGCGGTTCTCCAAATCGTCTGTCTTTGCCTCTTGCAAATGCAACTGTGATTTCAAACCTGCCACTTCCTGAACCAACGCCTCGAGGCCGTCCTCTGCTCGCCCGATACGGTCCTCCGCCTCCTGGAGCCTGCTTCCCAATGCTCCCACCAAAGCCTGTAACACATCAATCTTCTCATGCAGGGCTGTAAACTGTACTGACAAAGACTCTGCCACTGCTGCTGAGACTTCCTCTAGGAATGCAGGGGATGTAGGTGAGTTCGGCGCTGCCATGCTGTCCGCCATCTTGCTGGTAGTAGCCATGCGCTCCCTTTCTCTCCGACCCGTTTTTGAGGTCGCCGCCATCTCCCCAGCAGCTTCCTTCCAGCACCACTAACTGCAAGAGGTCCTCCGATTGAGGTAGGGAGTGCGTTTAGCCCGTTTTTGCTTCACCGAGTGGTACTATAATGCCGGTTTGGGCCGGGGCGGCCGGAGCGCAAGCAGGATGCGACTGTTGCCCTCACCGCATCACGTGACCACCTCCACCCATTTATTTTTATTGGCGCAGTGGCACTTAATGCACATTAATATTTAGTAAACATGCCCCTAAGTCATTGCTAGGACCAAAAAAGAGGCTTGTGACGAGCTCCTTTGCAAGCCGCCTAAAATGTTTAGATGGGCAACATATACATTTTAAATTAAATTACATTTATGCAAATGAGGCCCCGCAATGAGTCTCCGCACATGGCTCTGCATCACCCTTGGGCCACCCCTGCTTCTTCCTTCATCCCATGTTCCCTCATTGCAGAGTTTTCTTTCAATTGAAAGATTTCTCTTCCTGTGTATTTATGCTATGGTGTTATTTAAATGTCTCCATAATATCTCCCCTCTCCAGCCTTTCTTCCAAAGTAAATATTATAGAGATCTTTAGGTCTTTCCCCTTATGCCTTATGATAAAGACCACTGACCTTTTTGATAGCCACCTCCTGCACTCCTGTTTATATCCTTTCGAAGGTGTTGTTTTCAGAACTGCACACAATACTCCAAATGAGGCCTCATCAAAACTTATACAGAGGCAATATCATCTCCTTTCTGCTGGACATTCCTCTCCTTATGTACCCAAGCATCCTTCTGGCTTTCACATTGCCTTTTCAATCTGTTTTATCATGTTAAGATCATCAGAAAATCACCCAGAGGTCCCGTTCTTCTTTTGTGGACAGATGTACTTCACACCCTATTGTGCTGCTCCCTTGGATTTTGCAGCGCAAATGCATGACCCTGCATTTATTAGCATTAGGTCTGTTGTCATTCTTGATCATTCTTCAAGCTTTGCTACACCCCTCTCCTCTTGTTATAAACACCTTCTTGGGTGTCTACCTTATTGCAGGTTTTGGTATCATCTGCAAAGAAGCAAAACTTACCCAACAGTCCTTCTATAATACCACTTAAAAATATTAAAACAAGAATTGGAGCAAGAACAGATACCTGTGGCAAACCACTGGTAATGTCCTCCTCCTCAGATTGAGTTCTATTTAGCTGTACCCTTTGTTGCCTCCCATTCAACCAGTTTCTAACCCAGTCAGTCATTTTAGGGACCATTCCTAGAGTGTTCAATTTATTTATAAGTCACCTACATGGAACAGTGTCAAAGGCTTTACTGAAATCTATGTACACCATATCTAGAGCTCTCCCTTGGTCCAGCTCTCTGGACACCCAAAGAAATTAATCAGATTTGACTGACAAGATCTGCCTCTAGTAAAACCATGCTGCCTCAAATTGTGCAATCCGTTGGATAACAGAAACCTCACTATTATCTATTTTAGCAGTGTTTCCATTATTTTACTCACCAGAGGTCAGATTAACCAGCCTATAGTTCTCAACCTTATCCTTACTTCTACTTTTATACAGAGGGACCACACGCACCCTTCTCCAGATCTCTGGGACACTCCCGACTCTAAGAAATATTGAAAAGGTCAGACAGAGAAGCCACCAGAACCTCCCTAAGTTCCTTCAAAACTTTTGGATGTATCCCATATGACCTCATTGCTTTGTCTGCTTTTAGTTTAGGTAGCTCCTCACAGTCTTTGGAAAATCATTCAAGATTTGCCTCCCTTCTGTTTCTATTTGTGGCTGTTTTCAGAGGTCCTACTACTGGCTCTTCATCTGTGAACACAGAACAGACATATTTATTAAACAATTCTGCTTTATCCTCATCGTCTCCTACCTATTCCTCCCCTTCAGCCTTGAAACTGACAATACCACTTTTGTACTTCCTCCCCTCATTATCATAGCTAAAAAAAAAAAGCATAGTTACTCACTTGTAACAGGTGTTCTCCGGGAACAGCAACAAAGCGTAGTTACTCACCTGTAACAGGTGCTCTCCAGGGACAGCAGGAATCAGTCCTCACTTATGGGTGACGTCAGCACCGACGGAGCCCGCGCAGAGCAATTCCCCAGCTTTCAAAGAAAGCCTTTGGGATTGCTACCGTGCATGCGTGGTCCTCTTCCCGCCCAAAGGTGCCATCTTGCTCAGTCAGGTCCCTTAGCTCGAGCCCTACCAAGCAGATGGTAAGGGAAGGACAAAAATTCAGCAACTCATTAGGGGAGACGGGAGGGTAGTGAGGACTGATTCCTGCTGTCGCTGGAAAACACCTGTTACAGGTGAGTAACTACGCTTTCTCCAGGAACAAGCAGGAAGTAGTCCTCACTTATGGGACTCCCTAGCTATAGGCTACCGAACCTGTAATCAAAAAATGCCTCCGCGAGGCCGTAAGCAGAAGCCAAGCCCGAAGGAGCCCGAGTCCTCGGGGCGAAACCCTTGGCAGCCGTGAAGAAGGGTTGGAGGGCAGGAGTTGCTTATACCCCAAACAGATTACGGAGTACAGCCTGGCCAAAGGTGCTGTCCCGGCGGGACTCCCTCTCCAGGCAATAGTGGACAGCGAAGGTATTCGTAGAAGACCAGGTTGCCGCCCGGCAGATGTCCATCATGGGCACAGAGCATAGCGAGGCCACCGAGGCAGCTGTGGCTTGGACCCCATGTGCAGTGACTCAACGATCCAGACAGGACAGATGCCCGCCTTTGCATGAGCAAATGCGATGCAGCCCGCCACCCAAACAGAGAGAGTGCGCTTGGTGACTGCTTGTCCCTGCCTATTGGGATCGTAGGTCACGAAGAGCTGGTCAGACTTGCGATGAGTCTGGGTATGCTGCAAGTAGAAGGTGAGGGCCCACTTGCAGTTGAAAGTGTGGAGGGTCGCCGACGCCTGATCGGCGTGGGGCCTCAGGAAGAAGTCTGGGGGCACTATATAGCACCATCTCTTGGTTGAGATGAAAACCCGACACAACCTTGGGTAACAACTTAGGATGCATCCGGAGGACCACCTTGTTCCGATAAAACCTGGTGTAAGGGGCGCCAGTCATGAGCGCCTGAAGCTCACTGACTCGGTGAGCCGAGGTCAATGCTACCAGGAAGGCCACCTTCCAGGACAAATGCCGGAGTGAACATGTTGCCATCGGCTCGAAAGGTGGACAAGTGACCTGCTTTAGCACCACATTCAAGTCCCATTCCACCGGGGGGGACGGGGACGGATGGGTGGCTTGGATAACAGAAGGCCCCGCATGAAGCGGGAGACCAGTGGCTGCCCTGAGAGAGGCTTTCCCTCGATAGGGAGATGATTAGCCGATATGGCACTCAGATGAACTTTAACTGAGTTCAACTTCAGTCCCTCCCTCGAGAGGTGGTGAAGGTACTGGAGAACCCACCGAACCGGGCATAAGAAGAGGTCGATCTGGTGCTCTGAGCATCAGACAGAGAAACGTTTCCACTTAAAGGCGTAAGCATGCCTAGTGGAGTCCTTCCTCGAGGCAAGGAGATTTCCTCAACCTCTTCCGGAAGGGCTAGGGAGGCTAGAGACCCGTTCAGCCGCCAGGCCATGAGGGATAGGGAGGGTAGATTCGGGTGTAGTACCTAATCCTCCTCCTGCATCAGCAAGTCCCTGGCAGAGCCCAGGGGGATCGGAGGCTCCGATGACAGCCGGAGCAAGAGTGGAAACCAATGCTGCCGAGGCCACGAGGGAGCCACAAGAATCAGCGATGCCCCGTCCCGTTGAGCCTTGAACAGAGTCCTTGCAATGAGGGGGAAAGGAGGGAATGCATAAAGAAGACTGGAGGACCAGTCCAGGAGAAATGCATCGGGGCCCTCCCTGCCCGGGTGCGGCACCCGGCCGCAGAAGCGAGGGAGTTGTATGTTCTGAGGGCTGGCGAAGAGGTCCATTGCTGGAGTGCCCCAGTGTAGAAACAGCCAGCCTGCCACTCTGGGATCGAGGTTCCACTCGTGGGGGCAAAGGATTCTGCTGAGCCTGTCCGCCAGGCCATTCTCCTGACCCGAGAGGTACGTCGCCTTGAAAGACATCCTCCGCCGGGCATCAAAAGAACAGATGAGGACTGCTTCCCTGCAGAGGGAGCACGACCCCGTGCCCCCTCTCCTTGTTGATATAGAACATCACTACCCGGTTGTTGGTCTGCACCAGAACCGACTTCCCGCTGAGGACATTCTCGGAAGCCTTCAGGGCCCACTGGATGGCCCGGAGCTCAAGCAGGTTTATCTGCTGTTGAGCCTCCAGTGGTGACCACTGCTCCTGTGTGCAGAGAGACCCGCAATGGGCTTCCCACCCTAACAGGGAAGCATCCGTGTTCAGTACCACATCGCCTGGAAGGGCGATCCCCGCAGGAGGTTGTGGAGGTTTTGCCACCAGTTCAGGGACAAACAAACGTTGGGAAGAACCCTGACGGGGTTCCTGAGGTGTCCAAGGGATTGACTCCATTGGGAGCTGAGACACCACTGGGTCGTCCGCATGTGCAGGCGGGAGTGAGGAACCACATGCACGGTCAAGGCCATGTGGCCCAAGAGATGTAGCATGGACCGAGCGGTGACCTGGTGGGCGCTCTGGAGGTGAGCTGCCAAAGCCCGGAGGCGGGTGGAGCAATCCACTGGCAAGAGGGCCATAGCCTGCCGAGTATCGAGGCACACCCCGATGAACTCGAGAGCCTGTGCCGGCTCGAGGTGAGATTTTGGGTAGTTGACCAAGAAACTCAAACTCTCCAAGAGGAGGACCATGTGTGACATCGCTTGCCGGGCCTCCTTGATGGAAGAGCCCATAACGCTCCTCAGTGTCCAATAGGAAAGCTTTTGGGAGCATCCCACAGCGCCTGCGTGCTGCCTTCCTGCCTTTCCAACTGTCCCTCTTCATTTTCTGTTGAGCCGACAGGTCCCATACCTGTTACCGCAGAAAAAGTTTGTCTTTAATCTTTGTTTTTGTGGTCGCGTCTGCCTTCCCTCGACGTTATACCGGTACCGCCGGTTCATTCTTCCTTCTTAAAAAAAAACCAAAAAAAACCCCCAACTATAGTTTCTGAGCTATTTTACTTCAGAAACTTTTTTCTTTGTGCTAGGCGCCATTTTGGGCACTAGGCCCAATTTTTCCTTAAAAACGGAAAAACCAACAACTGGTTTTAAAAAATGTTCTAAGTGTGGCAGTACCATCTCCGTCACCGACACCCATGATTGGTGTCTCAAATGTTTAGGTCCTGACCACTCTAATTCGGAGTGCCTCTCCTGTGGAATGATGTCAAAAAGGGGTCGGCAGAATCGAGCTGCAAACCTTAGCACCCTTTTTCCCTCAGATGCAGTGTCTGTTGTGAAGAAAACTCCATGATCTGACCACAATACCACGGCTCTTTAGGTCTCTGGTCCATCAGTAGTGAGAGACAGAGACAGGCAGAGAGTAATACAGAACACAATCACACACACACAAAGTGCTATTTTCTTTGAGCTCAGAGGGAAGACGGCAAGCGGTATATGGACGGGCATAATTCCACACCTGCCGAATTCAAATTCTTCCTCCTAAAAGCTCCTTTTTATTAGAGAAAAAGAGGAAGTAACAATCATTTATTATAACCATGAAATAACACAAGGTGTCGCCAAAGTTCTTTTTACAGAGTAAGATCTGATTACAGTGTATTAGATGAATTTCACTTAATTATGGCAAAATTAGCTATAAGTGCAAAAGTTGCAAAAATTATGTTGTGTCAGCAGGGACTTCCAGCTAACTGTACAATGAACTATGGTTGCACAGTTCATAGGCTATGTTCTTTTTGCTTGCGTTAACACTGTTCCATCTATTTTAAAGACAGTTACACAGAACCCATGATCATGACATCCTATTCTATTTAAGAAAGTAGGTGAAAAGTCAAACTTCTAAACACATTTTGTATCAAGAAATTCATCCATCTTCAATTACATATTGGGGATTCTGGTATCCCTTTATCTGTCCATCCCTACATGTTGCATCGACGTCCTCCAGGGCCTCATCTTCCTCCCATAGATCTCAGATAACTAAACATAAATCTAGCCGGTCCTCAAAGGGTAGATCTCCTAAGTATCGAGATGCCACTGGCGTTGCCCTTGGAATTTTCACCAGCAAATCTGCCCCGGCGGGAGGCTTTGGCTTCCAAAGCATCAACGGGGCTCCACGATGTTCACGAGGCCTCAACCTCGGCAGAACTATTGGCACCATGCTCTGGGGTTCCAGCCGCTTCTACCGGTACTGACACCCAAGCATCGGCAGCGTCGATAGACCAGAGATTTCTTGCTATCGAACAAAGTCTAGCGGCTTTTCTCATGGCTTCGGTACCATTGAAACCATTTCAAACACCTCAACCGATACCGCCACTGGTACCGGTACCGATGGCATCGACGTTGATGGGTATGCCACCCATACCGAGTCATGCATCTGTCTCTGGCATCGACTGATCAGTACCAGAGCAACCCGATACCGACTTCGATCGATACCCGTACTGTGCGCTGCACGGTCACCGGGATCGGAGGTATTTTGAATCCTCTGAGTCTGATGACTTCGAAGACTCTGCCGATACAAGAGTACTTCTCCAAGAGGATTCCTTTTCTCCCCAGCACAGAATGTCTCCGCCAGAGGATATGTCCTTTCAAGATTTTATCCGTGATGTGACCAGAGGCCTTTCCATCACAGTAGCTCCTGAAAAAGAGCCTAGGGCAAAGGAGTTGGAGATTCTGCCTATTCATGAGATCTTACATGATCTTATGCTGAGAATGTGGGAAACACCTCTAACCACATCTCCTCATTCTCGGAGACTCGATACCATGTACCATGTATCGAGTTCCACCTTGTCCTGGCTTTCAAAAAACTCAATTACCACACCATTCAATGGTAGTGGAATCAGCCATGCGTAGGATGAAAATTGCAAAGAGACATGCATCCAATCCTTCAGGTCATGAATGCAGGACTCTAGATGCCTTTGGGCGTCGATGCTTTCAAGCTTCCATGCTCTAAGCTAGGATCAGTTCCTATATCTTGTATATGGGAATGTTCTTTAAAGAGGTCACAGGAGACTTGGAGCTTATGATCCCCCTTCTTCCTGATGACAAAAGACAGGACTATCTTACTCTTGTCAAACATGCCCAGGATGTTTCCAAGTTTGTAAATCATGCAGTCTTTGACTGTTTTGAGTGCATAAGCAGAACCTCTGCTATTGCCATTGGTGCACGTCAGATTGCCTGGCTTCAGGCATCCGACTTGGAAATTTGGGTATAGGATAAATTAGGAAACATTCCTTGCACAGGAGAAAATCTCTTTGGCAAGAATTGGCAGGAGAAGGCTAATGAGATAGATGCAGACAATATCACTTTGGATAGATTGTCCAAATCTACAGCCGATCCTGCAAGGAAAAGATCTTCTAAAAAAACATTTTTCTATAAGAAAAATAAGTTTTATCCTTCCTATACCCAACAGGGACACTGTCCAGGTCAGCCTGCCCAAAAGGGACAACAGCAACAACCTAGACAACAAAAGAAGCCGAAAGGGGTAAAACCTCAACCAGCTTAGCAGGCTCAGCCTCCTCAGGGGCTTTGACTCCTCTCTAGAGAACTTCGCCTTCCTGCCCCTGAAGGGTCCAGAACCCTTGGACATCCCAAGGAGGTTTTATCATTTTGCCCACAGATGGTACCAAATAACAGCAGAAAATTGGACTTTGTCCATTGTACGAGAGGGGTACAAGCTTCATTTTCACAGCATGCCCCCTCCTACAATGGTAAGACAGTTCAATCCTCAGATCTCTCTTGACAATCTCTTAGATCAAGAAGTCACAACACTCCTTGCGCAAGGAGAAATAGAGGAAGTACCCATTCCGCAACAGGGTACAGGGTTCTACTCCCCCTATTTTCTTATTCCAAAGAAAACAGAATACAGGCCCATGTTAGACCTCAGAGAATTGAACAAATATCTGTTCCGAGAGAAGTTCAAAATGGTCTCTCTAGGAACTCTGCTGCCATACCTTCAAAGTCAGGATTGGCTTTGTTCTCTAGATCTCAAGGATGCGTATACTCATATTCTAATCCATCCAAATCACAGGAGATTCCTCCGATTCCTGTTTCAAGGAAAGCACTTCCAGTACAGGGTTCTTCCCTTTGGCCTGGCTTATGCACCAAGAGTATTCACAAAATGCATGGCTGTAGTAGTTGCATTTCTCTGCACTCTGGGAATATTTGTCTTCCCCTACTTAGACTACTGGCTCATTTGAGCCCCTACAGTGCCAGAAGCCAGCTCTGCTTTGTTTCGCACAATGCGAATCCTTCAGTATATGGGACTAGTCATAAACCTCCCAAAATCCAATCTTGCTCCCACTCAACCCATAGAGTTCATAGCAGCTCATCTGGATACCAGATAGACAAGGGCTTTCCTTCTGCAGCCCTGCTGTCTTCGCATAATACAGCTAGCTTCCTAAGCAGTGCTCAAACCCTATCTCACTGCTCGAGAAATGCTACAACTGCTGGGCCACATGGCATCCACCGTGCATGTGGTTCCTTATGCTCGCCTCCACATGCGAGCAGCCCAGTGGACTTTATCCACTCAGTGGACACAGGCCTCAGGTTGCCTGTCGAACAAAATAACAAACTCACACTGTCTTATTTCGTCCCTCCAATGGTGGCAATCGCTCAAAAATCTTCTCGTGGGGTCTCCTTTCCAGCAACCTCTATTCCAAGCCACCCTAATAACAGATGCATCTCAGGTGGGATGGGGAGCCCACCTGCACAATCTCTCTACCCAGGGTACCTGGACTCCACAGGAGGCCTGTCCTCCCATCAACCTCCTGGAACTCAGAGCAATCTTCCTTGCTCTTTGAGTATTTCACGCCCAGCTCAGATACAAGACAGTCCTAGTTCAAACGGATAATCAGGTAGCCATGTTCTATGTGAACAAGCAGGGTGGAACAGGTTCTCTGTCGCTATGCAATGAAGCTTTGCGACTATGGGCCCTCGCCAGAGAGCATCAGATTCATCTCCTTGCGGTGTATCTTCCAGGCATTCAAAACTCTTGGGCAGACAAACTCAGTCGAGTTCTGTTACCACACGAATGGTCTCTCCATGCAGACCAGGTTGCCCAAATATTTCAGATTTGGGGAACCCCGGACATAGACCTCTTTGCAAGTCCGCTGAATGCCAAACTTCCCCGGTTCTGTTCCAGAATCCCGGCTCGACATTGTCAGGCAAGGGACGCCTTCCTCCTTCACTGGGGTCAGGACTTCCTATATGCCTTCCCACCCATTCCCCTCATCCCCAAAAGACTATTCAAGCTTCAGAGAGACAGAGGTCATATGATTCTCATAGCTCCACGTTGGCCACGGCAAACGTAGTACCCTCTGCTTCTACATCTCTCTCGAGCTCCACCTCTGGAGTTGGGATCTGCTCCAGATCATCTCTCCCAAGAGAACGGGACGCTGTGGCATCCCAATCCCCAGTCTCCCAATCTCAGGGCGTGGTTGATGAAGGCCTAGAGCTTCAGGATCTCAACCTTTCTCAACAGGTAAAGGATATCCTTTATGCTTCTAGGAAACCCTCCACAAGACGCTCATATGCCTTTAAGTGAAAAAGGTTTACCATATGGTGCTTGCAGAAGGGTCGTAATCATCTTGCGATACCTCTGGAATCGATACTGGAGTGCCTCCTTCATTTGTCAAATGCAGATCTTAAGACAAATTCAGTAAGAGTCTATCTTAGTGCTATTGCAGCTTCTTACAAGTGGACAACCTATTTTCTTTCATCCTCTCATAGCGAAATTTATGAGAGGTCTTCTTTTAACAAAGCCTCCCATTAAGCCACCACCGGTGGCATGAGACTTGAATCTGGTGCTCGGGCAGCTCATGAAACCGCTCTTTGAACCATTAGCCACTACATCTCTGAAATTCCTTTCCTGGAAAGTTATCTTCCTCATTGCAATCACATCAGCATGTTGCATCAGTGAATTGCAAGCATTAGTGGCTAATCCTCCTTACACAAGGTTCCACCATGATAAGGTAGTTCTTAGGACTCATCCACACTTTATGCCAAAGGTGGTTTCGCCTTTCCATTTAAACCAAGCAGTTTACCTTCCTGTATTCTTTCCGAGACCTCATGCCTCCAGTGCAGAAAGGAACCTTCATACTTTGGACTGTAAAAGAGCTTTAGCCTTTTACTTGCAGAGGACACAGCAACATTGAAAATCTTCTGAATTCTTTGTTGCTTTTGATCCTAGTCATTTGGGACTTCCAGTGTCCAAAAGAACTCTATCTAACTGGATTGCACAATGCATATCCTTTGCCTATGAGAGTAAGAACCTTCCTCTTGAAGGCCATGTCACAGCTCACAATGTGAGAGCCATGGCAGCCTCAATGGCTCATCTTCACTCTGTGTCTATCGACAACATCTGTCGAGCAGCTACTTGGGCTTCAGTACATACCTTCACGGCCCACTACTGCTTAGACAAGGACTCCCACCGGGATGCCTTGTTTGGTCAGGCTGTTCTTCAACACCTTTTTCAGACTTAGTCAACTCCTACCCACCATCCCTGGTAGGATGCCAGAGATCCAAGGGGGGAAGCATAGCCCTTTCACAAGGGCTGACAACTTCCTGGGGCCATCTCCCTGGCATCTGCAGCTAGGGAGTCCCCATATGTGAAGACTACATTCCTGCTTTTTCCTGGAGATAGCGTAGTTACTTACCTGTAACAGGTGATCTCCGGGAACAGCAGGAATTTAGTCTTCACAACCCGCCCACCTCCCCTAGGAGTTGTATCTCTCTCTCTCTTTCTCTCTCTCCCTCTCTCTTTGGTCTCAGCTATAAACCCAACTGGAGAGGGACAGTTGGAAAGGCGGGAAAGCAACACACAGGTGCTGTGGGATGCTCCCAAAAGCTTTCCTATTGGATGCTGGGGAGCGTTCCCATGCAGGCTCCATCGGTACCAACAATACCCATATTTGAAGACTAGATTCCTGCTGTTCCCAGAGATCACCTGTTACAGGTGAGTAACTACGCTTTCTGCTTCCTCATGGCTGATTCCGCCACCATCGAGGGGTGTGGAAGTTGAGTCTTACAGAAGCCTGGCACTCGCTGCACTTTGTACACTGTGTCAAGGCGCTTGCTCACCATGGGGACCGAGGCCGGGGCCTCCCACATGCGGAGCAATAGCCGGGAGAGGATCAGCGGCACCAGCGCGGTGAGGAATTCACTGGGCGGGGCCTCATACTGAAGAATATCGAGTTCTTCAGCATGAGGGTCTTCCTCGGCCTGGGTAACCAGGTTGAGGGCCCGAGCCATGTCCCGAATAAACATCAAAAGGAAGTGTCCTTGGGTGGTGAATGCCACTGGAGACCAGGCAGCGAGGGGTCAGACAGAAGATCCTGGTGGGTCCGGGTCTCTGGGGATGTGTCCCCATTGGATTCCCAGTCTGAGAAATCAGTCGAGGGATCCAAGTCGGGCAGTTCGCCCTGTCCGATAGCCTGGAGCCGGAAGCCCTGGACGATCTCGCCCCCGAAGAATGGGAGAGCGAGTGAGACCGATGTCGAGGATCCTCACGAGGCCCGTGGCTCTCGAGGGTTTCCTGGATGGGTTTGGGTGTCCCATGCGAGGGACCTGTGGTCTCTGGGCACAAGTCAGCGAAGCTGGCCGTGAGCGCCTGCTGGGAAGCAATGAACACAGAAACGCTGCGTTCTAGCGCCAGCATATGGGACTCCCACGTAGGCGTGGGGCCCTGGGACGCCGATACCTGGGTCATTGGATCGGGCGTCGAGGAGGAGAGGGGGTCCTCACCGGGACGGCCGTCAGGAGACCGGACGCCTTCGCCGGAGGCCTCCGTTTCTCTGCGATGTACCTTGCGGGGTCGCTCCTTGTCCGACTCTTGGGAACACCGAATGGGGCTAAGCGACCGGTCGCGGGAGCACTCGCGCTTGTCGGGGGCACCAGACAGCTACTTCGAGGCCGCCTTCTTTTTTCGCCGTTCCACCTCAGGGGACCCCTGGTCTGAATGCCGCCTGGAACGCAGTGCTGCAGGGGGAGATCCCACCAGAGGGGAGACGAGCCATCAGGGATTCCGAGGCAGCCTTTTGAAAAATGTCTTCGGACTTCTGCTGACAGCCGAGGAGGGCCTTAGAGGACATTTTCTTACAGAGTGAACAGAGCTCTGGGTCATGGTCGGCTCCCAGACACCTCAGACAGCAGTCATGAGTGTCTGTAAGCGACATGTTCCTAGAGCATCTATCGCATTTTTTAAACCCGGTGGCCATGGGGGCAAAACGGCCCCTGCGAGGTCGAAGACCCACGCGGCTAGCAGTAGGAAAGAAAAAAGTGTGTGAAGCCCGGGAAGAAAAAATTTAGAAGAGGTATCCCCGCAAGCTCCAAAACAGAGCAAGGGGGAGGATAGGTAGAGGACTGGTGCAACCAGAAAAAAAGAGATATAGCCTGTTAAGGCGAGGAAAACAAAAACGTTTTCCGAGGGACGAGGACATGTGTCCGAAGGGCTCCGTGGAAAAAGGGAGACTGACAAGATGGCACCCTTGGGTGGGAAGAGGACCATGCATGTGTGGTAGCAATCCCAAAGACTTTCTTTGAAAGCTGGGGAATTGCTCTGTGCGGGCTCCGTCGGTGCCAATGTCACCCATAAGTGAGGACTGACTTCCTGCTTGTTCCTTGAGAATCAGTCCTCACATATGGGTGATGTCAATGCCAACGGAGCCTGCATGGAGCATTTCCCCAGCTTTCACAGAAAGCTTTTGGGAATGCCACCACACATGCGTGGTCCCCTTCCTGCCCAAGGGTGTTATCTTGGTCAGTCAGTCAGATGACACAGCGAAAAAGACATAAAATACTGTAGGGAGGCAACTCCAAGAGGAGATGGGAGGGTTGTGAGGACTGATTCCTGCTGTTCCTGGAGAACACCTGCTACAGGTCAGTAACTATGCTTTCTCCAGGAATAAGCAGGAAGTCAGTCCTCACATATGGGACTCCTTAGCTCCAGGCTGCCAAGGACTGAACCAGGACAGCACCAACGGTGATCAATTGGGTAGCCATGAGTTGCAGAATGTGAGTCCCCACTGAGAGACTCTGCAAGACCTTAGCATCTAGTGACACTATCACTCTGGTAGCCTGAACACAGAAGGGTGGGCAGGCAGGAGTTGACTACACCTTGAAAATATTATGGAGTACTGCCTGCCCGAAGGTCCTGTCCCTGCGGTACTCGCTCTCCAGGCAGTAATGAGCTACAAATGTATGAATCGAAGACCATGTGGCAGCCCTCCAGATTTCCGTCACCGGCACTGAGCGGAGGTTGGCTACTGACATGGCCATAGTCCACACGTGATGTGCAGTGATCCGGTGCTCAAGGGAGAGGCCCACTCACTTGTAGATGAGGGCAATGCAGTCCGCCACCCAAGTGGACAGATTTCGCTTCGCTACCAGGAGCCCCAGTCTACTGGGGTCATATGACACAAGGAGCTGAGGAGATTTGTAATGGCCTGGGTCCTCTGCAGACAAGACAGAGCCCACTTACAGTCATGCGTATGCAATATGATCTCCTCCCTGCCACATGGGGTCGTAGAAAAAAGGTGGGAAGGACCATCTTCTGGTTGAGGTGGAAGGGAGATACCACCTTTGGGAGGAATTTGGGGTGTGTGTGGAGCACTACCCTGTTCTTTAGAACCTTGTATATGACAGATCTGCCACCAAGGCCTGGAGTTCACTCACTCTCCGAGCAGATGTGATGGCCACCAGAAAGACCACTTTCCAGGACAGGTATCTCAAATGGCAGGTGGCCAGAGGCTCGAACGGTGAGTTGGGAGAGCACCACATTAAGATCCCATTCCACCGTCAGAGAGCAGAGGGGGCTTCAATAGTAAGAGGCCCCGGAAGAACCTGGAGACCACAGGCTGGTTTGAGAGGGATTTCCCCTCTACAGGGTGATGGTGAGTGGCTATGCACCCTCACCAAATTAGACTGCAGGCTGGCATGTGAGAGGTGCAGTAAGTATTGTAACACTAGTTGCACGCAGCAGGAGAAGGGGTTCTCTTCTCTCTCTGCACACCAGACGATGAAGGCATAAGCTTGTCTGGTGGAGGGTTTTCGGGAGGCCAGCAGGATCTTCTTGACTCTCCTCTGGGAGACTGAAAGGAGCCAAGCTATCCTTTCAGCAGCTACGCCGTCAATGCTAGTGACCCCAGGTTGGGGTGCAGGAGGGCACCTTCCTCCTGGGACAGGAGGTCCGGATCCCAACCCAGCAGGACTGGGAGTGCCACTGACAAGGAGAGCAGCAGAGGGAATCAGGGTTGTCAGGCCCATCTGGAAGTGATCAGAATTACTGATGCCTGCTCTTGGCCACCAGCAGTGGCAGTGGGGAGACATAGAGGTGGCCCTTGGACCACGGGATCAGGAAGGCATACACTGCCATCCTCCCCGGGTGCAGCCGGTGTGAGCAGAAGCGGGGCAGCTGTGTGTTGTCCATGGAGGTGAATAGGTCCATCACGGGCCTGCCCCAGAGGCGGAAGAGTCTTTGTGCCACCATGGGGATCAGACGCCATTCATGTGGGTGGAGGGCTCTGCTGAGTTTGTCCGCTAAGCAATTGTCCTGATCTGGAAGGTATACTGCTTGTAGGAGCATTCCATGACATACCACAAAGAAGAGGAGAGTCACTGCTTCCTGGCAGAGGGAGTACAAACCTGTGCCCACCTGCTTTTTCACATAAAACATGGCAACCTGGTTGGTTGTTTGGATCAGCACTGGGCAGTTGCACAGGAGGTGGCGGAATGCTCGCAAGGCCAGGGAGATGGCTCTGAGCTCCAGGAGGGTGATCTGCAGGAGCGACGATTCCTGCGACCAGCTGCCTTGACTGCGGAGGTCTCCGCAGTGTGCCGCCAATCCAGGAGGGAGGCATCCGTGGTCAGGACCCTCTGTGGTGCAGACGCCTGGAAGGGCATCCCTGCTTGGAGGTGGCTTAGGGACTGTCACCAGTTGAGGGAGTTTGTCAGTTGGCGGTTGACCCTGATCCTGTCGCGCAACCTTCCTGTGGTCTGAGTCCACTGGAAGCAGAGGCACCACTGGGCTGCCTGCATATGCAAGCGGGCTAGGGGGCGTAATGTGGACTATGAAGGCCATGTAGCCGGAGGAGGAGGTGAGCCGGTATGAACCGGTGAGTCTGCACCTCTCCTGCCAGCTGCATGAGGCAATGAGCCCTTTCCTTTGGGAGGAAGGCCTTGACCTGTAACGTGTCCAGCTGGAGACCTATGAACTCCAGATTTTGGGCTGGGGAGAGGTGGGATTTGGGGTAGTTGATGATGAATCCTAGGTGCTGCAAGAGACGGATTGTTCGCCTTGTGGCCTGGCTGGCCTCAGAGGCCATGTTGCCTCTGATGAGCCAGTTGTCCAGATAAGGGCAGACGAAGGCCCCTTGTAGGTGCATGAGGGAGGGCCACCATTGCCAGGCACTTTGTAAAGACTCTTGGCAAGGAGGCCAGGCTGAATAGAAGCACCCTGTACTGGTAGTGCTCTCCTTCCACCACGAATATTAGGTACTGTCTGTGGGAGGGATGGATAAGGATGTGGGTATATGCATCCTTTAGGTCTAAGGAACACAGCCAATCTCACTGGTGAAGGTAGGGCAGCAGAGTTCCAAGGGAGAGCATCTTGAACTTCTTCCTCACCAGAAATACCTGGAGTAGAAACCCTTTCCCCACAAATGTCTGGGTACAGGTTCTACCGCCCTGTCCTTCAACAAGCCTGAGAGGAGCAAGGTCTGGTGAAGGAGAGGCCGCACTGGCTCTCCTGGGAAGAACACTGGGGTTGTTTGTTGGAACCTGAGGAGATAGCCCTCCTTTATGACTTGCAGGATCCACCGGTCCGTGGTGACCCCGGCCCACCTGTGGGCGAAGAATGCCAGGTGGCCCCCTGTGGGCTGGGGAGGGTCTTCCAGGAGAGAGGAGGCCCTGCCCAGGGAGTCAAAAGCTCCCTCCACTCTGGGAAGGAGCTGGCGGCTGAGGCCTCTGAGCTTTTGGCTTCCTCTGCCCATGGCCCTGGCTCTTGGGCTGGGGGCCCTGTTGCTGTTGCCCCGAGTAGGGTTGGTACTGGCCCTGGTGAAGAGATCTCTTTTTCCTTGGGAAAAGGGTCGAGGGTTTTTTTGAGAGCCTCTGCCTGGTCATGACCTCAGGCCTCTATCTCAGCCACCTTGTTGGCCCTGGGCTTGCCGAACAAGTTTTCACCGATGTAGGGGACATCGAGCAATTTTTCTTGCACACAATGCTTGAGGTCGGAGGTCTGTAACCGGGCCTGGCAGCGGGCTTCTATGCCCACTGCTGCTACTCGGGCTGAGGATTCAAAACCATTGTAGGCAGCACGGGAAAGGAACTTTGAGCAGTCCCGAATCCCGGCTGTCAGGGCTTGGAACCATTGGAGGGGTTCCCAGGCGAGGCCTGCAGAGAAGCCCACCAGTTCTTGGATGAGTCCTTTGATGTACATGCCTCTGTACAATTCATAGGCTTGTATCTGACAGCCCAGCATGGATCCCTGGAAGCACCTGCGCCCAAGGGTGTCGAGGGCTTGGACCTCTCTGCCCAGGGGAACAGAAGAATGGTTTTCTGACTCTTCAGTTTTTGCATAGCGGACACCATGACCATGCGTGGTAACATTCCCAAAGGCTTTCTGTGAAAGCTGGGGAAATGCTCCGCATGGGCACCATCAGCGTCACCCATATGTGAGGACTGACTTCCTGCTTGTTCCTGGAGATATATTTTGTCCCCTTGTTTTACTGAATTGGCTGTTTTTACTTCCATTTCTTGTATCTTTGCTTTCCTGACTAATTTCTTATCATCTTTTAGTTTATCAAAATATTGATGTTTGTCTTCCTCTTTCTGTGTTCGCTTGTATTTTATGAAGGCCACCCCCTTTTTCCGCACATTTTCAGTTACATCTCCCGCGAATCATAGTGGCCTCCTTTTCCTTTTACATTTACCTTTGTTGTTGTCCTTAAAATATCCTCTTTCAGTTTTACCCACTACTTTTCTACATCGCCTACCTGTTCCCATCCAGCTAATGACTCCTTGAGATATTGTCCCATCCTGATGAGGTTTTCTTAAAGTCTAGGACCTTCACTTTGAATATACTATCTCAGCCCATGTCCTAATACTGAACCTCACCCATCCAGTGATCACTGGATGGGAGATGATCACCTACTATAACATCAGAAATACTCTCCCCGTTTGTAAGCACCAGATCAAGTATGGCCTCCTCCCATGTGGGTTCTATTAACAGTTTCCAAAGCAGTCGTCTGTGTAGAGAATCCAGGATCTCCTTACTTCTAAACCAGTGGTTCTTAACACAGTCCTCCCGCACCCCCTAGGACAGTCGGGTTTTCAAGATATCTACAATGAATATGTATGAGATAGATTTGTATGTAGTATTGGCAGTGCATGTAAATCTATCTTAGTACCAGTCAGGAGTGAGGTGTATAGCAGAATGGTTTTATTTGTGGTAGATTATAAGAGCCACTACCTGACATGACCGTGTTTCAGCACTGTCATCGTCAGCAGTTTAGGCCTATAAACAGAAATGCATATAAATCGCACAATAAAAATCAATTAAAATATAAGCATTAAAATGACAAAATCATATTAATAAATAATATACATAATCAAGAAATTGTCATACCTTGACCAACAGAACTTATAAATAACATAAGCAAATCTTTAAAAATGGTTAGAAACTTGATTGTATATTAAGTATTACATGAAAATATAAATGTATAATATAGGAGGGCCTACATATTACTATGATAAGATAGTTCATGTAAGGATTTGTGCATAGTGAACTTTAAACTTAATCATATTACCAGTGATGTTGTTTTAAAGAGAGGAAGCACACATATAAAATAAAAAAGGATTTTGTTCACCTTACTTATGGCAACACGATCAAAACACTTTATCTGTGAAAGAGTCAATGACATATATTTAATTAATTTCAAGGACCTATTTTATGGAGAAGGAAAGGGGGGGGAGGAAGTGTCCAAATGTTTTAGAATGATAGAAGTACCCTCATTTTATTATTGAGATAAGAATCAATTGTGTCAATTACTAAGAAGTATAAATCATGTGTCCTAGACGGGACACCAGAAGGGACTGTTATTTGGGTCCAATCTGAGGCATAGCTGTGAAATATAAATAGACCCGAGAGCAACTACAATGTCTGAACAACCACTTGATATATTAAATTAAAGGTATACAATTGATGAGTGTGTAAAAATTAAATTTTCAAAACGCATTTTCTAAGAAACCCCTACATTAAGGAGACTAACCGGTTTCCAGCATATCCAGACGTGCAGTATCGCTGTTCAATGAAGAGCCAGCAGAGCACCTCTTTTTGGTGTGAAAGGAAGCAAAGTCACCATAGTTACCAGTATGTCGTCATGACATAGGGGCAGGCTATCTACCATGAAACTTAGGCGTATGTTTACTAAGGAGCGGTAATGTAGCAGCGGTAACGTTAACGTGTGGTAATGTTACCTCACGTAACGTTAACGTGCATTAACGTTACTGGCAGTGCTAAATGTACCAGAAGGTGGAGAGAAGGCGGAGAGACGGGATCAATGGGTGGGGAGTGGGTGGGAATCTGGCCCTGCTAAATTAACGTTACTGTTCCATGTAAAACTATATAAAATTGTTTAACTGTGGGGGGGTGCTCGTGAGCCCGCTGAAAGATGGCCGCATTGTGAGTGAGCTCCGTCCCCACTACCCTGAAATACAACTAATATGCGCTAACGGCTGCACATTTAATTCCCCCTATCTACCCTGGGTCTACCTCAGCGAGCGGTGCCTTCCGGAGTCGGGCTGGACGATTCTAAGAAGCTGGGAAGCCGCGGAGCTCCTTTGTGAAGTGCCGCCTGCTGCCACGTGTCTCTTCGCGCTGCCTGCTCTGGGCCCGACTGACCCCCTCGCTGCTTTCGGCGGCTCGTGCGGCCCGGACGACACTTGCGGGGATTCCCCGTGGGCTGCGCTGTCGGGCCCCTGCTGCTGGACCGGAGGCTGTGCAACTCCTCGCCGACTGGTGGAGCACTGCCCCCACGGCTGGAGCGCCGGTGTAAGTCTTGTTCCTGGGTCTGGGGAGAGGGCTTGGAATCCCTGTGGCTCTCGTTGGCGCCCGCTCCCTCCTCTCGATAGTGTGACTTTCCCCTGAGGGGGGTAGGCATAGAGGCTAAACCCTCTCCCTTTATGCCCTCATGCCTCTGACCGGCTGCATGGTGCTGGAGTCTGCAGCACTTCTTCACACACTGGTGCTCTGCTGAAGCATTGGATCCGCGGTGTGGATTGTGGGCGCCCTGTTAGAGTGCTTCAGAGTTTTCTTGGGCTTCAGATCTCCTATCGGAGCCTAATCTCTGGCGGTTGTGGACTTTGTGTGCTCTGCCCTTCCATAGCCCTGCAGAACACCGTGAGCACTGCCTTTAACAGCTCATTACCTCAAGAAGGCCAGAGGCAGCCTCCATCTCAGGGCCCTGCTTTCTCTCCGGTCCCTGAGGCCTTGCTGACATTGATTCTATCTAACTCCTAACACTGTGTGGAGGTGATTGCTTTGCGGGACTGTGAGGCTTCGTGCACCGCTCTCTCCCTGCACTCTCTGCTTTTGCTGATATTGACTGTAATTCTCTCCCAACACTGTGTGACTCAAGTGGCCCTGGGGGATGGCGGCTACAGCTAAAAGTTCTGAAACTCGGGAGGGAGTGCGTTCATCCCAGCGACTGCAGCGTAAGGCTGGGGCCCCGAGTAGCCCATGTGGGCAATCTCCTCCGTCAGGTTCTGATGATGAGACTGTAAGTGAAGAGGAATTGGACGCCCATAAGCAACTCTCCTCTGCTCAAATCAAGCATGAACTCTGTAGAGGTTTTGCGGAGCTAGCCAGTGAGTTTCGTTCGCTCCGTGAGGAGTTGTTGAAAGATGTTGCAGATCTACGGACTGACATAAAAGAGTTGGGAGCCCGAGTAGAGGATGTGGAGACCAAAATGGTTGATCATGACGGGACTCTGATGGATTTACAATGTGCATTGGATCGGCAGCAGGCGCAAGCAATGGAACTGACTTATAAAATTGACGATATTGAAAACCGCTCCCGCCGCAATAATGTGCGTTTTCGTGGAATACCAGAAGCAGTTGGGGCGGAGAAGATTTGCCAACTGTGCTTAAACTGCTGATAGCGGAGTTGCTTCCGGCGGAGGAACTGGCTGCGCGGGCCTCCGGGATGGAGATAGAGCAAGTCCATCGGGCCTTGGGAAAACCTCCCAACAATCAGCCTCGTGATGTCATTGCAAGATTTCTGAGATAAAGAGAAAACAAAGGAGCGGAGCCTGGACTGACAAAATAAAACCTTGTTTATTACGCCCCAACGCGTTTCGGCCACCGGCCTTCTTCAGGGGGTCTTAAAGAGCACACCTCAAAAATAATAAACATAAACATATAGGTTAAACACATTATATAAAAAAATGTCTTATCAATAAAATAAAATAAATAAATGAAATATTAATGAAATAATAATTAAAAACATAATTACACTCAAAACATCAAAAGGACAATCTATAAATCCATAATGGTTAATTAAAAACCAACTAATAGATAAAAATATTAAAAAAGTAATAAATAATAAGAACATATTAAAATACTAAGAAAATGGGGGAAAAAAAGAGAGAGACGAGGAGAAGCAAAAAGTAAATAAATACCTTATTATGGTCAAATTGAATATTATCCCGGATTGAACCTATGGGGTACTAACAGCTGACAATGAACAAATAAATTATTAAATAAATAAATATACATTCATAAAACAAGTTTATACAATTCTAAAGCTCAACAATACATGTTAATAAATATATAACCAATTAATAATAAATAATTAATTACATAAATATACATATATAAAAAAATATACATATATAAAAAAGAGTATACAGTATATAAAAAACGCTTATAAAAATTAAACTGTATGCATGTATAATATTGAAACGTTTCGTATATGAATATCCAAAGCACTTCAAGAGACACAAAAGGAGCATGTAAATAAAATAATATAATAATATAATAATATAAAAATATAAAAACTAGGAAAAAAGAAAAACTAAGAAAAAATAAAAATAAAAAAATAAAAACCATCATAAAACAAGTGTAAAAAATAAAAAATGTATAAAAACGGTGGAGACACTCAAATTAAAAATCATCATATTTAACGTATACTTAAAAATTACATCAAAAGAGTTGTCTAGTGCAGCTTCTATAACGCACTTATTATTCTGACAACAGATGTCTAGGAATAATGGCCGGTAGTACAGAGTACAACAAATAGACTAATTGCAAGTAAAACGGTAAAAAATCCCACTCGTAAAAGCAATAACAACAGTGGGGAGAGAGAACTGAATTCTTGAAATTGAAAAAAACAGAATTCTTGAAATTGAAAAAAAAAAATTGTGCATGGTTTACTTAAAAACCACATCAAAAGAGTTGTCTAGTGCAGCTTCTATAACGCACTTATTATTCTGACAACAGATATCTAGGAATAATGGCCGATAGTGCAGAGTACAACAAATAGACTAATTGCAAGTGAAGCGGTAAAAAATCGCACTCATAAAAGCACTAAAAGCAGTGGGGAGAGAGAAATGAATTCTTAAAATTGAAAAAAACAGAATTCTTGAAATTGAAAAAAACAAAATTGTGCGTGGTTGGCCGATGTATACAGTTATCTTTCCCGTACAAATAACATTTAGCCGAGAAAAATAATAAAAGGAAAACTGATTCCTTAGAATTGAAAAACATACAATTGTGTGTTATATTAAGAACGGGTTATGAGATGTCAACACCGGCATTTCTTAAATGAACAGCAACCAGTGTTCACAAAATTTCACAAATGCAGAACGCATCTACATATTGGAGATAACGGCCAAACCCGCAAAATGTATGTATATGAGTAGCGTTAAAACCGAAATCGGAATGCTATTAATTCATGCTTGCTGGGCCTACCTCTTTTTATAAATTGACCAAAAAAAGGGGACGCTCACGAAATAAATAAAGACGCGAAGAACTGCAGTACACAACTGCTTGAAGAAATAAACAACCATCGCCAGAATAATAATCTAAAACTTGTAATATTTCTTATTGTGTTATTGGCCACCGATAGGGTTTGACCTGGGCCCACACTACCCTACATGTAGGGGGCGGCGGATGCTCTGCAAATGTTTTGATGATGATACTGTCCTGATGGGGAGGCATGGGGAGAGTGCTGACCCGGGGTGGGTGGGGGAGTAGTGCGGGGAATGTTTTCTGTATGTTTAAGTTGATTTTCTGCTTCATGGGGTCTTGGGGGAAACGGGGTCTGTGGTCAATTTACCGTGTCCTGTGTTAATCTTGACAGGCAGGTGGTATTGACGGGAAAGGGGGGGGTCTGTGTTGGGGGGGGGGGTTATCTGGAACTGGAGGGCATGTTTGGGCTTGGGGGGAGGGTCTATGGCTTGTGCTTCTGGAGGGTGGAAAGGGTGGGCCTGGATAGCTAAATTCCTGGACTTGCTGGGGGGAGGATGTCCCTGGGATGCCCCGGGTTACTGGAGGATGGGAGGGCTTAGCTTGTAGCTACCCATGGTGCGCTTTATCTCTTCAAATGTTAAGGGACTTAACTCCCCAAGGAAGCGGTCACTGCTGTTTTCGGAATTGCGCACGTTACAGGGGGACATTGTTTATCTACAGGAAACTCATTTACAGGCTTGCAAACAGGGTTGGCTAAAGAGGTCCCCATATACTGAGGTGCGGGTGGCCTCGGATACGCAGGGCCGGAAGAAGCGGGGAGTAGCCTTACTATTTCATCAGAGCCTCCCTCTAAAGATTGAGGAGATACAACGGGATCCCCTGGGGAGGTGGCTCTTTCTGAATATTCGTCTGGAAGGGCGCCTGCTAACTTTAGCTAATGTCTATGCGCCCAACACAGGTCAGGGGTCCTTCTTTACACGATTGAAGGCTTTACTGGCGGATTTTGCACGGGGTCCCATTGTTTTGGGCGGGGATTGTAACACCCCTCTGGTACCCCATTTGGATTCCACAGGCTGTGCTGGGGGGGGAGTGGGGGGGTCAGCAAGAGCCCTTCAACGTTTTATGCTAGATTTGGGTTTACGAGATGTTTGGAGGGACACTCATGAGGGAGAGAGAGGTTACACGTACTACTCTCCGGTCCATCAGGTTCATACCCGCATTGACTATTTTCTATTGGATCAGCGCCTGATGGATGGGAGAGTGAAGGCTGGACAATGGAGCGTTGACTTGGTCGGATCATGCCCCATGCTGGCTTGCCCTTCCAGCCGGATTGTATAGCGAACATCAACGTCTTTGGTGCTTAGATGTGAGGTTTCTACGGCGGCAGGCTGCCGTGCAGGATCACGTCCGCTTTATCACTGAATTTTTTGAGCTTAATGGCTCTGGGGATGTTCCCCTCCCCACGGTGTGGGATGCTTACAAGGCGACGGCTCGAGGCCAACTCATGGCTGAGGCGGCCCGCATGCGCAAAATGTGGACGCATGACCGCGACCGGTTGATGCAAGAGTCTTCCCGTCTAGGTTTGGAGCACGCCCAAACCGGCTCGCGGCAGGTTCTGTGTCAATGGCGGACTGTTCGAGCCAATTTGGATGTGTGTTTGCAGAAAGAATTAGATAATAAGCGCCGGAAACTACGGCAAACTTTTTATGAGCATGGGAATAAAACCGGCCGCTTCCTAGCTTTGCGTCTTCGGCAGCAGCAGTCCGCGCGAGTGGTTCGTGAGCTATGTGACTCTGGGGGTCGAAAGAGGGTTATTTCTCGGGAGATACGCAATCTTTTTGCTGACTACCTGGAGCGGCTATACAAGGCAGAGCCCTTTGATCGGGATCGTGTGCAGGACTACCTGCAGAGGACCGTGCTGCCACGTCTCTCGGATCCTGATCGAGCTCAGCTAGATTCTGAATTAACGGTAGATGAAGTGGAGAGTGCGATCCGGCGGCTGAAAACTGGCAGTGCACCTGGTAGTGATGGCTTCCCAGCGGAATATTATAAGAAGTTTCGGACACACTTAGCGCCCACCTTGACCATCCTGTTCAACGAGGTCTTGGGGGGGGTTCTCTCCCTCCGTCCCAACGTGAGGCCTTGATAGTGATGATACCCAAACCTGGCAAACCTTTGCATGATGCGGCGTCCTATCGCCCCATTTCTCTGTTAAACGTTGATGTTAAAATATTTGCTACTGTGCTGGCTGCGCGTCTGAACCGGGTCCTTCCGGGCCTGGTTCATCCGGATCAGGTTGGCTTTGTGCCGGGTCGTCAGGCTGCGGATAACATTAGGCGTATGTTGCAGATCATACACGTGACCCAGCGGGAACCGCAACCCGCTTTGCTGGTAGGGATTGACGCAGAGAAGGCCTTCGACCGGGTTGATTGGGGATACCTTTGGAGCGTCCTGGAGACTATGGGATTTGGCCCTAACTATATCCGTTGGGTCTGTAGCCTTTATCAGTTGCCCCAGGCGTGCATTCGGATTAATGGGGGACACTCGCGATATTTTTCTCTGGGGAGGGGCACGCGACAGGGTTGCCCCCTTTCGCCTCTGCTTTTCGCACTCGCAATGGAACCCCTGGCCCAGAGTTTTTGCGCACATTCAGGCTTGCAGGGGGTCCATATCGGTCTTGCGGATTATCGGATTGCGCTCTTTGCGGATGACATCATACTGTCCCTG
The DNA here is from genome assembly GCA_033557465.1 of Ichthyophis bannanicus. NCBI lineage: Eukaryota > Metazoa > Chordata > Amphibia > Gymnophiona > Ichthyophiidae > Ichthyophis > Ichthyophis bannanicus. Next base: position 619,363,509 of record CM066036.1, read on the forward strand.
GTGGATCCGTCTGCTTCCTTTCCAATTGCGATGCAGCTGTTTGAGGACTACTCTCGGGTATCTGGTTTCAAGATTAATTATGCTAAATTGGAGATCTTGAATGTTGGCGTTCCTGGGGCGATCTGTGCGGAACTCCAAGAGGCTTATCCTCTTCGTTGGGTCTCCGGAGCCTTGCGTTACCTAGGGGTGCACCTGACTGTGGAGCGGGCGGACCTTTTTAAAGCCAACTATGATCCCCTGCTCCGTCAGGTTCGGCGGGATTTAGAGATTTGGAATGGCCTGCTCCTTTCCTGGTTCGGGCGTATAGCCGTAGTCAAGATGGTGGTTGTCCCCTGCTTTCTTTATCTTTTTCAAGTTTTACCGATTCTCCTTACACAAGCCATTTTGGCGACCTGGCAGCGGCTGCTTATGAAGTTCATATGGCATTACCGACGTCCGCGCTTGGCGCGACATGTTCTTTATGCCCGCACGCGCTCTGGAGGTATGGGAATGCCCAATTTGCACTGGTATTATGCGGCGGCCCAGTGTCGGGCGGGGGTGGAGTGGATGATTGCGGACAGCACCAAGCGATGGGTACAGCTGGAAATGAGCTTGGCGGGGGGAGCGGGACTGGGAGACTGGCTGTGGCTAGGTCCCAAACTTTGGTGTGGTAAACGCACCAATAATCCCTATGTTCTTCATACCCTCCGATACTGGGACCGGCACTTTCGGTCCCGAGCTGCGGATTTAACTCCGCTGGCCCCTATAGTGGGTAATGCTTCTTTCCCGCCGGGGCAGGGTGCTACAGTCTTTCGGCAGTGGGGACATCTAGGCCTTAGCCGAGTCGGACAACTCTTTGAGGGCAGCCGGATACGGTCTTTCCGCGTGCTACAAGATGAATTTGTCATTCCGGCTGGACATCTTTATCAATATACGCAAGTGATGCATTGGGTTCGCTCTCGGCTGGTTCGCCCCCAGGTTGCTCGGGACCTGACTGACTTGGAACGCTATTGTGAGGGGTGTACTACTACTAGGGGACTTGTGGCCACCCTCTATGCCCACCTGCAGGGATCTCAATCGTGCTCTGCGAGGCATAGGGAGCTCTGGAACTCTGATTTGAATCTTTCCTATACCGAGCAACAGTGGGAGACAGCGGAAACGCACTTGTGGATGAGCTCGGTCGCGATTAATGTCCGTGAAACTAATTATAAAATACTGTATCGTTGGTACATGACCCCGGCGCGGATCGCACGTATATATCCTGGGGCTGTGGATCTTTGTTGGCGTAATTGTGGGCAACAGGGTACCCTGGGGCACATTTGGTGGTCTTGCCCCCGCATCCGCGCTTTTTGGAGGGGTGTGCAATTCCGGCTACAATTGCTTCTGGGAGTGAGCATACCTTGGGATCCAGGGATCTTCCTCTTTGGGGCTTTGGTGCCAGGTGCACGGACACTGCAACTTGCTCTACTACGCCATGGCCTGAATGCGGCCCGCTTATCTCTTGCGGCAGCCTGGAAGCGTGCTTTAGCCCCCTCCTTTCGGACTTGGTTGGAACGGATGTGGGATATGTATACCATGGAGCGGGGGTGGCTGTCAGTAGGATGCGCTTGGCGCGCTTTGAGTTGGTGTGGGCACCTTTTGTCTCTCGTTATGGTGCGTGAATGCTCTGGACAGGAGGGGGGGATATGCATACTTTACTGGGAGTCTGCCCCTTGTGTGTATTTTCCCCCTTTTATTTTTGCTCATCGTCTTTCCGTGCTTCACAAATGATCAGCCATAGTCGGGGATACTGGGAGATTGGGGGGGGTCCGGGGCTAGGGAGGTTCTGGAGAGGGGGGGGAAGGGAGGTTGGGGGGGTTGTTGTTTCCCGATTCCTTATTCTAAAATTGTAAAAATGAAGGCATATTGTAGAATACTATTGTGACCTGAAGTTATGCTGTTACTGTTGCATTTTTTTTGAAGTTCTCTGTGGTGCTTGCTTATATGTATCTTTTGGAAGCCTTTCAATAAAAAAAAAATAAAAAAAAATTGTTTAACTGTTCCCTGTAAACCGCCCTTGATCTCTGGAAGGGGCGGTATAGAAGAAAAGAAAAGAATAAATAAATAAATAAATAAAAATAAAAACATCATCCTCTGAACACCAGGAACATTACCGTTGTAAAAAACCAGGCGGTAAGGGCATCCAGTGAGGACAGAGAGCCTATTTAAACATAGGCAATGTGCTGCACAGACAGCTGAGCCCAAAAAAAGTGATAGTAGTGCACATATGGAAAAAACACAACAGCGTCCAGCCACGAAAGGGCACCGTTACGATGGTCTAAATTGTGCATAGTAGGGCGCTGGTGGAACATGCACTGTTTGCTGTGGTGGCACAATGAGCACCAGGTGGCTGCCAAGGTAGCCCATAGCAAAAGCATATTGGCAAATCTGTGATACAGTGTCAGACCAAGGTACAAAATACCCTGTATCTGGTGACCAGCACTGTATGAACTATGGCACATGTGTCCCGTAGGTTCCTCCCCCCCCCCCCCCCAATAAAAGGAGACCAAATCTATGCAAAGGGATAATCATGGCAAAGGTTTGCACCTCACCAGAAACCCACCCCAGGAACCTACCCAAAACATAGAGGGAAGCCATTGGTGGCATGAAGGGAGCTGTGCCTCACCAATTATGACTCTGGCCCACATGGAAGTTGCGCCTAGCTACCCATCTACCTGCGTGATCCGTGGCCATGCAAAACCACACTGATGGCACATGCCCACCTCAGCAATATGTGTGGGGTAAGGTGGAAGTGACTGTCACCAGTGTGCAGCTCACAACAGTTCTGCCAATGTCCACCATGCCATATGCAGTTCAAGATCTGGCCAGGCCATCCGATGGGAAGCACACAATCAGCATGCATGTCAATATCACTGTGCCAGCATTGTGGTGCACCCAGTACAGTTGCTGCATACAGAATCAGAAGGTTGTGTGTTCGAGTCCTGCCAGTGGACAAAAGATTTTAACCATGTACTAGTGATAACATGATGGGCCAAAGTGCACAAATAACACCAACCAGTTCATATCACAAACTCTTTTGACACTGCAAGTGCACCATGAGCAAGACAAGAACTGCCAAGGCTCATCTAATGGAAAGGAAACTATCAGCATGGCTTTCTGCATTCCTGTGCTAGCACTGTGGCGTACCCTGAACAGTGGCTGGCAACAGAAATAGGTCGTGAGTTTGTGTCCTGGCAATGGATATGTTACATGGTTAAATTTTATACCACAGTGCAGGAAGAATAGCAGCATTTGTAAGCACTAAACGTCTGCCCAATAAGGGTACAGACACCAACACAACCAAACAGCATAACACACCTCTACATCGTCACAGTGAGCAGCTGTAAACACAACTGAACAGCATAACAGAGCACACCACACAACCTGTTTCCACACCCGCAGTGCAACTGCTGCCTTGTGTCTTGCACACCATGGTAACACGGTCCTGTGGCAGTGACCAACCAGGATGCATGAACAAAGCCACAATTGCTGGTGTCCTGCTCCCCCCTCCACATGTAGAGCAGGGCCATCCACCATCTGGAAATGTGGAAGAGGTTGATTGTATGTGTTGTCCCATGTATGTGCAACATGAATGAGGCTCAGCAGTCACCCCACCATGCACCTCACTCCCACAGCAGTGTCACACAGTACAATGTGAAGCAAATGAAGGGAAGAGGATGCTTGGAACAACATGAAACTGCATCATTCCCACAGGATGCATATGTGGGAGAGGGAATGTACATGGAATATATGTCTGCCCATGTCAGATCCGTCACCATGACAAGGGTGCAGACACCAAAGAATGTTATGACACCATCACCATGAATGTGTAGTGATCCATCAAGAGGTATGCACCGACATTGTGCAATATGCTGAATAAAGATGCAGTTGTCTGGTGGACATGTCACTTAGCACATCTGTTGTCTCAGGTTGGTGAAAGTGTCTATCACAGATAGCCTGTGGTCTGTGTGCAAGGACAGGCCTGTGGCGTGCATGCAACAAATGTCCCTAGGCATGGTGATGCATGCAGGCAGTCAGCTGCACCTGTCTCTGATAGGTGACGGTCCAAACAGCAACAATCATACTCAAAACAATGTACAGCATACCCACACACCACATGTGCACTGTTGCATGTGTCTGCTGCTGTGTGTGTATGAACCCTATTTTGTACCTATGTAGAGCTGCCACCTTCTGCAGAGCATACCCCAACAAAAAGGCATCCTATATTCAGAGACTGTTGTTGGAACAGAGCTGTCCACACTGTCCTATCTGCTGTGGGCGGACCAAAACCTGGTGAAAATGGTGACAAAACCATCCAAGGGCAGGAAATGGTCTCACTGCATGCAATACAGACCACACACTGCAGCCCAAAAGGTGCAATGTGGATCTGAGACCGAACCTGAGGTGTAGATGTTAGCATCACATACTGTGTGTGCCAGATGTCCACTGACCCCATTCAGTGTCATGGTGAGCTCCGCAAAACCTACCTAAAGGTCACGGATGAGGTAAGTGTCTTGTAGGCCATGAGTGTCTGTAAACCCCTGTCATGTGATTGTTCTGAGCCTCTGCTGGTCATGAAGGATACGTAGACAGTAGGTGTGATTGTGCAATGCATCATGGGTCATGGTGTAATGAATCAATAATTGAGGATACAACTGCACCAATGGTAGAAACTATGGCCGAGAGAATGGGGCCTGTGGCTAGAAATGGAAACATCATCTAGGATGCTGGTAGGTAGCCAAATGGTACAGCATGGACCTCTAGGATGGTGAGAGAATGACCACAGGCTGTCCATAGCCTGTCCGAGGAGCAAAGAGTGAAGATGCATGTGGTGAATCACAGAGGTACTACAAGCACCAATTGGCTATGGTGTCCACCAAACACACATGCAGTGATGGCAACAGGTAGGCCAGATACTCAGGCCCTACATAAAATGCAAAGCACCGTAAAGTGAGTCAGTAAGTGCATCTGAAACCATGATCCACTGTGTATTAGCTAGCTGCTGTAACCATTGAGCCAACCCACAACACCATAGAGCAGCTAGATAAGCAATGGAGTGTGTAGCCTAGTGGTTACAGGTAGCACTCATGCATTCAACACATCATGTGTTCAATTCCCAAGAAACGCCAACCTGATGTAAACCACATGAGATTGTGCCAAGTCCTATCTTCAGAAGACGCATGTACATAGTGTGATGAGGAAGATTCATTCTCTGCCCTAAAAACACAGGATTCAGTGAATTCTAGCCTAGAAGCTGACAGGCAGACAAGCCATGTGAGCAGTAGTTGTCAGGGGCAACATAAACAAACCCAGCCACGGGGTTTGCAAACACGCCCAGCTGAAAAACATTCCCCAGTTCCTAATAGCTTGCACCTGGATAGAGGGAAGGCTATTAGCCACTATAAGAGTCACGCAGGAAATACAGAGTTAGTTCCAGTTCCAGGTTCTTACCCTGGAGGAGATTCAGCGTTATCTCCTTACCCAGGAGGAGTTTCAGCTTCAGAGTCTGATCCAGGAGGTGATTCGGATTCAGAACCAGGAAGAGTTCAGGAACCAGGAAGAGTTCAACCCAGAAGCTACCCAGAATACCTCAGGAGAAAGCAGCTAGGAGCAGTGAGGTCAGAGAGCAGCTGTGAGTGTTCTGCTGAAGTAAAGCCGTTTGAAACTCAGAGGCAACGTTCTAGCTGGAGTGAATGGAAGCATAAGAAACCCAAACAGTATGTATCTGAAAGCTGTAACCTTGAGAGTGATTCTGGCAGAGAGCTAAGAGAGTATACTGACAGTAGAAATACCTACAGGGTTAATACTGAGAAGCCTCGTGTGAGAAATCCTAGGTGGGGGCAGGGCTGTAACACCCCGCCGAGGGATTTATCTGGAGAGCTAAAGAGAGAGCAGTTAAAAGTCCCTGAAAGAGAAAGGTATGCCATTGAAGATATTTGCATGACAGAGGAAGAGGTATTAGAAGTTCCTAAACCTCAAAGAAAGCCACGCAGAGCTAAACCTTGTGCTGATAAGAGAGAGGAATACTTTTACTCGGTGCCAAAGCCTGAAGCTAGAGCCAACAAATATCTCAAAGGTAGAAACACCTATAAGAAGTTGGATTCTAGAAACCCTGAATGGTGGCTTCCTTCTCTCCCAGACACAGAGAAGTACAGCAGCAGTTATTCCAGCCCTAGAGGGAGCTGGCCAGATAGGCTCTGTGAAGAGGCGTTACAAGGTAACTTACAGACATTTTGTAGCCAGGAAAACTCAGGCCTTTCTGAGAGCCTGCATGAACCCATGATCACTGATAGCCTCAGTGAATGCTCATTCGGAGACCCGATGGACTGTACATTAACATTCTCTGATAGAATAACCTCTCTTTGTTAGATAAGAGGCTGTATAGTGCTGGAAGCTAACACTATATGTGAAGAGTGCCTGTTTGTACAGAGAGGAGCTGTGTGCTGAGTTTTCATATCCTTTACAATTACCGTTTACTTTAAGAAGCAAGAAGAAGCTTTTCTGTTTCCTTTATATTATACCAGAAAGTATGGTTTATGTGTCCTAAGTTTGCTGTGTTATACATCTGGAGAATCCGACCCCGGGAGAGGAAATAAATCCTAATTTATCTTATCATTCGTGTCTACAACTACTTTATTTTCATTAACCACCATCAGACCCAGACCTGCTAGCCCTAGGCGGCAGCCTGCCCACCTGGTGGTGACAATAGTCACATCTTTTGTAATGTGTGCAGCGCCACACAACGCGCCCTGCACACAACGCACGGGCAATGCGTAAGGCAGCAGTCGGTGCATGTATGGTGTATAGGCCACGTGGGCCGTTCTGTGTGTGACACACCTTCTGTACCGTAATGCGCATCCCACACGTGCTATGCGCTTGATGTATCGCCTAGACATTGCACATTGTGCACACAGAGCATATACAGTAATGCGTGTAGAGAGGATGACATGCGGGGCACGCACAGTGTTAGACACAATGCGCGTTGTCCCCGTGATGTGTGTTGAAAGTGCCAATGCAGGTAACGCCACACATCCAAAGATCGCGTTACGTGCATTATGTTGCATGCTGCGCGTTGGTGGTTTGGCAACGTACCATCAAGTGAAATAATGCACGTTGATGCATGTTCACCGTAATGCACGTTATTGCATTTCCACGAGAACACTGCGTCATGATGTCCGTCACAAAACACAACAGAGAAAATGGCGGCCCGATCGAGGAAGTCTGCTTTCACAATGGCTGACCTGGAGATGCTGGGCAGGCTAATCTGCTGCAGGCAGAGGCACCTGTTTCCCACCTCATCAAAGCGGCAGAACCTTTTTAAGGTTAAGAGGGCCTGGCACCGGCTGACAAGGTGCTTCAATGCTGGGGCGGACTACGCTTATGTGGTAAGTGCATGGGGGCAGGTACCACAAACCAAGGAAGGGAACCTAGCAGCTAGCAATCAAGAAACATCATCTACCGGTGACACCATGGGTAAATAGTATCCACATGTAGGTCTATGAGGCGAATCTCTGTGTGCAACAGTGTGCTGTGAATGCAGGTGACCAGTAAGTGCTACCTACACATGGTATTGCAACAGTAAAGGTGCGAGTACCATGTGTAGTAACACCAACTGCTATGTCACAGGAGGGGCAAGGGTCGCCTAGCTGTGTAAGTACCATGTGTGTCCTTGGTAGGGTCACATAGTAGAATGTACATGTCACACAGTATGTATGTGCTAATACAAGTGACAACCATGATACTGATGCATAAAACACTGATGTGCTGCCACATGCAATTATGATGGTGTATGTCATGAACATGCCACCACACACAGCCTCAGGCTGGTTTATTAACACTGACGCCTGGCAAACAAACTGTCATTGGTGCCATAATTGTGAATCATATGGCAATGTGGCCTATGTTGAGGTTGCTGTGGGCTGGTGCAAGTCAGCAGAGGTTATGTGCAGTGTTATATTGACCTGCGTGGAAATGCATGTGTACCACCACTGAACTGATGGAAGGTGACCCATCAGCACACACCCAAGGCCTGGTCAGGGTGAGGTACGCTGGTGACATGCACACTGCACTCTAGGGGGAGTGGAAGCATAGCACACTGGTGAGTGTGTGGGCATGTTCATGGACCTCACTGTAAATTCGTGTGAAAATGGCAGAGGGATGGTCACCTCTGAGTGTGTCACTGTTTCACAATGCAAACTGTGAAGGTGCCATACAAGGTGTGTGGAGCATGGTAACAATGTCCCACAGCATGTGATGTCACATATGTAGCTGCCTAGTCCATCCAGGGTAGCTATTATGATGGCAAATGTGCACCTGCTGCTGTGTGCAGGTCTGCCTGACTCCTATGTGGCATCAGGCCTATTGACAGAGGTCTGTGGTTCATCTCTGGGACCATTGTAGGTGCGCCTGCTGCTGTGTGCAGGTCTGCCCTACTCCCAGGTGGCTTCAGGCCTATTGACAGAAGTCTGTGGTTCATCTCTGGGACCATTGAGGGTGCACCTGCTGCTATGTGCAGGTCTGCCCTACTCCCAGGTGGCCTCGGGCCTATTGACAGAGGTCTGTGGTTCATCTCTGGGACCATTGTAGGTGCCCCTGCTGCTGTGTGCAGGTCCGGTACACACACATTTTTGGCCTAGGTGTCTATGCAAGCCATGATGTAGGTAGGTAACACATCATGTGCGTCTAGATGTTCATGGTTTATTTCCCAACAGTCTGTGTCCATACACCATTGCACATCATGTCAGACCTGACCCTGTTGTCCTGTTGAATGATGTGCACACACAACACTCATTGTGAGGCCAGTGCAGTCCTTCCACACACAGTTTGTGAGAGGGAAGATGCATATGTCTTTTCCAATATCTTTCATCCATGCATGTACACGACATATTTCACAGATGGAAAATGCATCTGTTCTGTGAGTGTGTCAGAGTGCACATATGTACAGATGTATCGGAGATATATGCCCCCATGAGACCTATCAGGGACGCCATGTAGATGTCTTGCATGTCCAGTCACCCAGTCACATGAAGAGATAAACAATCACAGCAGTAGAGCATAGACCACAGTCAGTCACACATGGACCCAGATGACATATCCCTACAGGCATGCCATTTCCAGGGTGTTGCCCAATGCATTGCTGCCCCGTCTCAGACGTGTACTCACCCATCCATGCCACACTACCCCGTGTGTCCATTGTGCAGGTCTATGACAACACAGCATGGCATGTACCAGATGGTGGTCATAGCGTCACACAGTACTGAACATGTGATGGGATAAGCTGTCCATCACCATGTGTAGCTGACGTGTGTCCCATGGACCCTCAAGCACAATGGTTCTTGTGACACAACATGTCGTCCATGATGACACTGGGATCCCCATCCTGTGTGTCTGCCCATGCTGTGGAGCCCTGCATTGTGTACGCATATATTGTGATGTCATGTCCTTGTTTCACAACATAGCATGTTGCTATAGCACATCTCATCTGCCAGTTGCTTGCCCAGCCATGTCATTTTGTAGGAAACACCTGTCAGCAACCGGCATCCTCATGTTCAGCAACGTCGTCAATGAGTACTGTGGCATGTGCATATGCATGAACATCATATGATAGCCACATGTTATCATGTAGAAATTTGTAGCAGACATGCAGATACAGCACAAATTTGTAGGATGGGGACCATGCACCCCCTCCCCTTTGCCAATACTCCACACAGATCCAAGCACCATTCATCACAGCCTGTAAGATGTTCATGATCAGCAGCAGGACACTGCCACACATGCTATGGGGTGAACATGTGATCAGAGGTAGGCCATTAGGTAACCTGGAAATGCCTGAGTGAGAACACACATAAATCATGGAGGAGACACACCTATGCCTAGCTGCACTCGCACACAATCATACGACATCGCAGACAGATAATATTGGACTGTCAGTGTACAGCAGGAGCATCATCCTGCTACACACAACCATGTTGGTTCTGTGTTCGATGAGGGTCAGGCAAGTTTGTCACCTAACAGTTGCCATCTATTGCTGTTCCCCCAGGTAGAGGATCTGCGGAAGAAGGGTCACGAGTTGAGGCGGCGAAGGCTCGAATTCCTGCTGCGGCTGCAGCAAGAGATGATGGGCCCAGAGGATGGTGAGTAATGCAGCATGTGTGTTACACAACAGCATATTGCAATGCACCAGCAGGTTGTGGAGGCACCTACTCTGTGTCCATTGATTGGTGAACACATGACTGATGTGGCAATCTCCATTTCCCTTCACAGAGCCTGCAGATGGTGTAGAAGAGGCACAGGCAGGCATGGGGCCTGTGATGGAGCTCCCACAGCCACACGAACTGCGTGCCAGCACAACTGCGGAGGCGGAGGAGGTGGGGACGGTGGAAGAGAAGGAGGAAGTGGTCACAGTGAATGAGGAGGAGGATGAGGATGTGCAGGAGGTTATGGAGGTTGCCCAGGAGGAGGAGGATGTGCTGGGTGTGGGGGAGGGACACGTAGGGGAGTGGGTGAGGGAATGGGAAGGTGCGTGGTGGGAGGAGAGGGTGGAGGTGGTGGGAGGGGAGGGGGAAGGGAAGCGGGGACAGGGGATGGGGTTAGTGGGGGGGGGTGAGTCAGGATGCACCCCTGGTGGTGTGTGACGCGGAGCCACTTGAGGGCAGGTGTGTGGTGTCTCCACATGCACACACCACCATGGGTGCATTCTGCCCCACTGGCCAGGTCATGGCCAGTCCTGTGTGGCACAGGACTGCAGAGGGTACTGGGGGTCCCTGCTACCTACTCTATGGCCCTGTGTATGGGGTCCACAAGGCAGCAGGAGAGGCAGGCAGTGCCGCAGACAGGGCTTGTGCGGACGCCTTCACCCAGACACCATACACATAGGGCTTGGGTAGGGGCGAACGGGACCATACCCTGTCTGCGGCACTGTATGCTGTCTCACTGGGTCAGCAGTCCCAGACACGGACCATGGAGCAGGTGATGGATGCCATGGTCTGGATGGGTGTTGAGCTGCGCATGCTCCGGGAGGTGGTGTTAGGCCTCCCAGCTCATCAGCCATCAAGCCATGGTGGCCCCCAGAAGGGGTAGACCACCACTATGGTTCATGGCACCCCTGCCCTGTGCAGTCCTATGTCCCGGGGCTGGCGGCACCTTAGGCCACAGCAGGGTGGGGGTTTGTAGACCCACTACCACCAATGCTGGCACTGTGTGCCACTTGTGTACATTAACATTTGTATGTTCTTTTACGTTTGTGGGGTTTCTGCTGACAAATTGTGATGTTTTATTTTTTTTAAATGTGCATGTGCCAGCTGGCATTTTACTTTTTGTTAAACTACCTGTAAATTGTATAAAAAACAAAGTTTATTTTTATAATTTATATATGCAAATATATATATATATATATATATATATATATATAATATATTTACTATGAAGAAACATTTTACACTGGTCAAGTGCTTCCTTCATGTCATGCAGTTAGAGTTTGACACATGTGAGCATGTCCCTGTGTGTAAGAGTGCAATACATGTGTCACATACATGGCACAGTCCTCACAGCAGGCATTGGGGATGGGCATTTGCACTGCTGTATGCATCCCTCACTGCCACAGGTATGTACCCGTGTGTTGCTATGTCCCACACACTTGGACACATGCCTAGTAACATAGTAAATGACGGCAGATAAAGACCAGTATGGTCCATCTAGTCTGCCCAGTAAGATGGCAAGAGTTGGTGCACCTGCCGCTCCGTGCAAGCCACCCCTCCCCATGTCTTTGTTTTTGGGCTGAACCCTCCCCATGTCTTTGTTTTAGGAGTGAACCCACCGCTCCATGTAGACCACCCCTGTATGTTGAGAAAGCGTAGTTACTCACCTGTAATAGGTGATCTCCGGGAACAGCAAGAATTTAGTCTTCACATATGGGTATCATCGGCACCGACGGAGCCTGCGTGGGAACGCTCCCCAGCGTCCAATAGGAAAGCCTTTGGGAGCATCCCACAGCGCCTGCATGCTGCCTTCCCGCCTTTCCAATTCTCCCTCATCAGTTGAGTTTATAGCTGAGACAAAGGAGAGAAGGAGAGAGAGAAAGAGAGATAGAGAGACAACTCCTAGGGGAGGTGGGTGGGTTGTGAAGACTGAATTCCTGCTGTTCCCGGAGATCACCTGTTACAGGTGAGTAACTACGCTATCTCCAGGAACAAGCAAGAATGTAGTTTTCACATATGGGGACTCCCTAGCTGAAAGATGCCAGGGAGATGGCCCCAGGAAGCTGCAAACCCATGGTGAGATGGGTCATGCTTCCTCCGATGGATCTCTGGCATCCAAACCCGGACGGTGGGTAGGAGTTGCATTAAGTCTGAAAGAGATGCTGAAGAACAGCTTGGCCAAACAAGGCATCCTGACAGGAGTCCTTGTCTAAACAGTAGTGGGCTGTAAAAGTGTGCACTGAAGCCCAAGTAGCTACTCTGCAGATGTCGTCTATAGACACAGAATGAAGGTTAGCCATAGAGGCTGCCATGGCTCTCACATTGTGAGCTGTGACATGGCCCTCGAGAGAAAGTCCCTTACTCTCATAAGCGAAAGATATGCACTATGCAATCCAGTTAGAGAGCGTTCTTTTGGAAACTGGAAGTCCCAAATGATTAGAATCAAAAGCAACAAAAAGTTGAGAAGTTTTTCTATGTTGCTGCGTTCTTTGCAGGTAAAAGGCTAAGGCTCTTTTGCAGTCTAAGGTATGAAGGTTCCTTTCTGCATTGGAGGCATGAGGCCTCGGAAAGAATACAGGAAGGTAGACCGCTTGGTTTAAGTGGAAAGGCGAGACTACCTTTGGCATAAAGTGAGGATGAGTCCAAAGAACAACCTTATCATGGTGAAATTTTGTATGAGGAGGATCAGCCACTAAAGCTTGTAATCCACTAATGCATCGTGCAGACGTGATTGCAATTAGGAAGATGACCTTCAATGAAAGGAATTTTAGAGCTGTAGTGGCTAAAGGCTCAAAGGGCGGTTTCATGAGCTGCCCGAGAACAAGGTTCAAATCCCATGCCACCGGTGGTGGACTAATGGGAGGTTTTGTTAGTAGAAGACCTCTCATAAATCTTGCTATGAGTGAATGAGAGGAAATAGGTTGTCCATTTAGAGGCTTGTAAGAGGCTGCAATAGCACTAAGACTCAGAAGGAATTGGTCTTAAGACCAGAATTTGATAATGAAGGAGATACTCCAGTAATGATTCCAAAGGTATCGCAAGAGGGTTAAGTCCTTTTTGAGAACACCATATAGTAAACCGTTTCCACTTGAAGACATATGATCGCCTTGTGGAGGGTTTTCTGGAAGCCTAAAGGATATCTTTTACCTGTTGAGAAAGGTTGAGATCCTGAAGTTCTAGGCTTTCAGCAACCAGGCCCTGAGATGTAGCGACTGGTGCCATACCATCCCATTCTCCGTTATTCTACATCTCTCTCGGGCTGCACATCCCAACTCCAGAGGTTCAGCCCAAGAGAGATGTAGAAGCAGAGGATACCCTGCCATGGCCAACGTGGAGCTATGAGTATCAATATGACCTCTGTCTCTCTGAAGCTTGAACAGTGTTTTGGGGATGAGGGGAATGGGTGGGAAGGCATAGAGGAAGTCTTGACCCCAATAAAGGAGGAAAGCATCCCTTGCCTGACAGTTTTGAGCCAAAATTCTGGAACAGAACCGGGGAATTTTGGCATTCTGTGGACTTGCAAAGAGGTCTATGTCTGGGGTTCCCCAGATTTGGAATACTCAGGCAATCTGGTCCGAGTGGAGAGACCATTCGTGTGGCAGCAGTACTCGGCTGAGTTTGTCTGCCCAAAGGTTTTGAATGCCTGGAAGATATACCACAAGGTGGTGAATTTGATGCTCTCTGGCGAGGGCCCATAGTCATAAAGCTTTGTTGCATAACGAGAGAGAGCCTGTTCCACCCTGCTTGTTCACATAGAACATGGCTACTTGATTGTCGGTCTGGACTAGGACTGTCTTGTAGCTGAGCTGGGCTTGGAATACTCGAAGAGCAAGGAAAATTGCTCTGAGTTCTAGGAGGTTTATGTGAAGGCAAGCCTCCTGTGGGGTCCAGAGACCCTGAGTGGAGAGATCGTGCAGGTGGGCCCCCCATCCCAACTGGGATGCATCTGTTGTTAGAGTGGCCTGGAATAAGGGCTGCTGGAAAGGAAGGCCTATGAGAAGGTTTTCCAGCGATTGCCACCATTGGAGAGACAAAATAAGATGTTTTGAGTTTATTTTGTCCGACAGGCGACCTGAGGCCTGTGTCCACTGAGAGGAATAGGGTCCACTGGGCTGCTCGCATGTGAAGATGAACATAGGGAACTACATGTACAGTGGATGCCATATGTCCTAGTAGATGAAGCATTTCTCGAGTAGTTAAGAAGGTTTTTACCGCTGCTTGGGAAGATAGCTGTATGATACGAAGATAGCGGGGCTGCAGAAGGAAAGCCCTCGATTGTCTGGTATCTAGGCAAGCTCCTATGAATTCTAAGGACTGAGAAGGAGCGAGATGGGATTTTGGAAAGTTTATGACCAATCCCAAATATTGCAGAAATCGCATTGTGCGAGTAAGAGCAGATTTGGCTTCTGGAGCTGTGGGTGCTCGAATGAGCCAGTCGTCCAAGTAAGGGAAGACGAATATCCCCAAAGTTCGTAGAAATGCAGCTACTCCTGCCATGCATTTTGTGAAAACTCTTGGGGCAGAAGCCAGACTGAAGGGAAGAACCCTGTATTGGAAGTGTCTTCCCTGGAAAAGGAATCAAAGGAATTTCCTGTGATTTGGATGGATGAGTATATGAGTATAAGCATTCTTTAGATCTAGAGAACATAGCCTGTCCTGATTCTGAAGGTATGGAAGAAGTGTTCTGAGAGAGATCATTTTGAATTTCTCTTGGAACAGATATTTGTTCAATTCTCTGAGGTCCAAGATGGGTCTGTGTCCCCCTGTTTTCTTTGGGATGAGAAAATAGGGGGAGTAGAACCCTGTACCCTGTTGAGGTATGGGTAGCTCTTCTATTGCTCCTTGGGCAAGAAGTATTGTGACCTCCTGACTCAAAAGATTGGTGACTGGGGTTTGAGAATTGAACTGTCTTATGATTGTAGGAGGGGGCATGCTGTGAAAATGAAGTCTGTACCGCTCTCGTACAATGGACAGAGTCCAATTTTCTGATGTTATTTGATGCCATCTAGTGGCAAACTGACATAATCTGCCGGGGATGGTAGAGCAGAGGTTCCCAATGTTAGTCCTCGGGGAACCCCAGGCCAGTCAGATTTTCAGAGTACCCACAATGAATATGCATGAGATAGATCTTCATACAATGGAAGCAGTGCATGCAGATCTATCTCATGCATATTCATTGTGGGTACTCTGAAAACCTGACTGGCCTGGGGTTCCCTGAGGACCGACATTGGGAACCTCTGTGGTAGAGGGTTCTGGACCCTGCTGGGGCAGGAAGGCTAAGTTCTCCAGAAAAAAGTCAAAGTCCCTGAGGAGGCTGAGTTTGCTGAGCTGGCTGAGCTCTTGGGACCTTTGGTTTCTTCTGTTGTCTAGTTTGTTTCTGTTGTCCCTTTTGGGCAGCATGGACTGGACAGTGACCCTGCTGGGTATAAGAAGGATAAAAGGTCTTTTTCTTGTTGAAAAAAGTTTTTTAATTAGGTTTTTTCTTTGCTGGGTTGGCTGTAGACTTTGACAACCTATCTAAGGTAATATTGTCAGAGTCAATCTCATTAGCTTTTTCTTGCCAATTCTTGCCAAAGAGATTTTCTCCTGTGCAAGGAATGTTGCACCCAAATTATCTTGTACCCAAATTTCCAAGTCTGATGCCTGAAGCCAGGCAATACGAAGTGCACCAATGGAGATAGCAGAGGTTCTGCTGATGCATTCAAAGCAATCAAAGGCTGCAGGTTGACACACTTGGAAACATCTTGGGCATGTCTGACTAGAGAAAAGAAAGTCACAGACCACATAACCCCAGTGCTAATGGAACTGCACTGGCTCCCAGTAGCCGCCCGTATCATCTACAAACTGCTCATCACAACATTTAAACTCATCCATAACATCGCACCATCCTACCTCAATAACTTAATCACTATTCAACCATGCAACAGGAGCAGGAGAACCATGAATCTCAACACCCTATGCTTACCGACTAGCATAAGATCTGTCAAGGCCGAAACAAGCAATAGAGCGTTCACATACACAGCACCAATCCATTGGAACCAACTCCCACATGAGTTGAGACTCATAAACAACCTAAGTGAATTTCGACGAAAGCTTAAAACACACTTGTTTCAAACCCACTACAACTTGAGCTAACTGCTAATCATGTATAGTTTGTACTTTTTGGCAAGTAATTCTGTATAAATTGTATATATGGGACCCCCCCCCCCACGCTATTGTAATCAAATGTATACCCAAATCTGTGTGCTCAAATCAAATGTATGTTACACCCAACTGATTCTCCCGTGTTATGTAAATCATTGTCCAATCAAAAATGTAAATCTGAAAGATCTCAATGTGCTGTACAAAGCATTACGATTCTGTAGAGTAAACCGCTGCTGATCGTAGGAAGCAGCGGTATACAAATGTTTACTAAATAAATAATAAATAAATAAATAAATAAATAAAAATAAAATAGAGCAAGAAAATCCTGTCTCTTATCAGTAAGAAGGGTCCTCATAAGCTCCACATCTCCTGTAACCTCTTTGAGGAACATCCCCATGTATAGGATGTATGAGCTGATTCTAGCTGAGAGCATGGAAGCTTGGAAGCATTGACGCCCAAAAGCATCGAGAGTCCTGGACTCACGGCCTGGAGGATTGGAAGAAAGTCTTTTTGCACTCTTTATCCTTCGAATGGCCGATTCCATTACCATTGAATGGTGTGGCAACTGAGTTTTCTGAAAGCCAGGACAAGGTGGAACTCGGTACATAGTATCGAGTCTGCGAAAGTGTGGAGATGTAGTTAAAGGAGTCTCCCACATTCTCAGCATGAGATCATGAAGGATCTTATGAATGGGCAGAGTAGCTGCCTCTTTAGGAGCTTTAGGGTATTGAAGAATCTCTAACTCTTCTTCCCCAGGCTCTTTTTCAGGAGCCACTGTGATTGCAAGGCCTCGAGCCACATCACAAATGAAATCCTGGAAGGACATGTCCTCTGGAGGAGACATTTGACGCTGAAGAGGAGGAGATGGATCTTCCGGAAGAAGTGCTGTGGTATCAGCAGAGTCATCGGAGTTATCGGAATCGGAAGATTCAAAATACCTCTGATCCTGATGTTCGTGCAAGGCACGGTACCGGTATCGATCGAAGTTGGTATCGAGATGTCTCAGTACCGATCCTTCGATACCGGGGATCGACTCTAGACTCGGCATGGGGGGTATACCTGCCAAGGTCGGTGCCGTTGGTACTGGTACTGGTGCCTGTTGAAGGTCTGAAGCGGTTTCAATGATACTGAAGCCGTTAGAAGAGCCGCTAGACTGTGTTCGATAGCGAGAAATCTTTGATCTATCACTCCTGCCAATGCTTGGTTGTCGGTACTGGTAGAAGCGGCCGGAGCCCCAAAGCATGGCACCAGTAGTTTTGTAGAGGTGGAAGCCTCGAGAACATCCTGGAGCCCTGTCAGTGCTTTGGAAGCCGAAGCCTCCCTCTGGGGCTGTTTTTCTGAGGACCGGCTAGTCTTTGCAGACTTATGTTTAGTTACCTGAGATCCATGGTAGGAAGATGAAACCCTGGAAGACGTCGATGCCATGGACATCGTATCTGCGGCAAAAAGGGTACCAAGTTTTGCAGCTCTATTCTGCAGGCCCCTTTTGGTCATCTTTCTACAGGAAAGACAATCCAATGGAGAGTGGTCAGGTCCTAAACATTTGAGACACCAGTCATGGGTGTCAGTGACGGATATGGTACCGCCACACTTAGAACATTTTTTAAAACCAGTAGCTGGTTTTTCCATTGTAAAAGAAAAATGGGCCTCGTGCCCAAAATGGCACCTAGCACCGAGAGGGAAAAGGCCTCTGAAGAAAGTACTTCAGAAAAGTATATTATTTTTTTTTTTTTAGGAAAGAAGAAAAGAGAACCGGCGGTACTGGTAGGCGTTGAAGGAAGGCAGACGCGACCACAAAAAAATAACGAAGTAAAAAGAATTTTCTGCGGTGACAGGGTATGCGACCTGTCAGCTCCGCGGAAAAAGAAAAACTGATGAGGGAGAGTTGGAAAGGTGGGAAGGCAGCACGCAGGCACTGTGGGATGCTCCCAAAGGATTTCCTATTGTATGCTGGGGAGCGTTCCTGCGTGGGTTCCGTCGGTGCCGACAATACCCATATGTGAAGACTACATTCCTGCTTGTTCCTGGAGATATTAGTTAAGTTTATTTTGATTTTATCCTGTTGATGTAAAGGGATCCACTGTGTCTGTCTTGGTGGCAAGAACATGCTAGTAGTGCACACATGGCACAGTGCATGGCACATTTGCCAAGGCCTGACATAGCTGTGCAGTACGGTAACAGGGTAGACCCACTGCCCACCCACAGCAACTGGGGATGGGGACAGGGAATGTCATGCCATGAGGTGCACATCACCAGGGCAAAGGGGTATGTAACCAAGATGACAATATGGGTGACAGAATACCTACGAGAGCACAGACAGAAACACTGGACACGTGGCATCAAGAGGTACAGAAATGAGTTGCCTTTATTAACATTAACACATGGGTAGCCTCTCACATCCCTACTGCCTGCATGGCTGCCCACGTCTACGCCATCCTGGTCCCCTCCCACCCCTTACTGCTGCTGCTGGCTGCTGCCCTCTTGCAGACATGGCCTCCAGCACATCCGTCAGCCGGTTTTTCCCTGACACTTGTAAACAGGGGCGCTGGGTGAGAATGTCCACAGTCTTGGCAAAGGCAAATAATAGTATGACTTGCAAAGGATTGTGGGAAATGTAGTCCATACCAGAATCAGCCGTTCACAAATGAGTTGTGCTTGCTCGAGTGTTAAGCAAAGAAAATATATTTTATTTATGGGGTTATTTCTCCCACACAGATTTACTTGGTAGCACAAAAAGGATACTTGCTTTCAGTATTATACTTAGGAAAACAAATCAGGAACAACAACTGAACTTCTTAAGCAATCAAATCAAACAATAAAGACCTTGATGGGAACAGAAAGGTCTTTCAATGGGCTCCTGCTAATACCTTTTAGCAGTGCTCCAAAAACAAAACAAAACCCAAAAAAAAGGAATCAAAAACTGTTCTTTTAGAGTCACGTGATCCATGAGCAAGTGAGGACGCCTTTCACTTGCTCCGAGGCCGCCCCGGCAAAAATTGAACTAAATTCGGCGATTTAATCTCCCGGCGGCGGGGACCGGTGGTGGGGAACCCTGCCTGATTATACCCTGCAGCGGATACCGTTGTTTAGCTGCCCGGTGATTCATGCCGCCCCCGGTACAGAAGGAAAAGGAGAAAGAGAAGGCGTCAAAGCTCCGGCCCTCAACACCGGCGGCGATGCAACCGTCGTCCCCGGGTACGGAAAGTGGAGACTCGGCGTCAGAGGACTTAGCTAAGGAGGTGGCTCGTCACTTAAACCCCAAGTTGGACCAAATTCTCTCTAAATTGGAGGTAATGGGGGAGACACTGGCAGCACAGGGGCAGCGCCTTGAGGAGCTTGAGCACCGCGTGTCTACCATTGAAGATGGCGAGGGGCGGCGGGACCGAGCGTCTGCGGATACTTCTACACGGCTGGAAGCTTTGCAAAATAAACTGGATGACTTAGAGAACAGGTCCCGCCGGAATAACATCAGGCTGGTGGGGATCCCGGAGTCGACGACCGACATGCAGCTCCTGTTGTTGATTGAAAAATGGCTCCCTGAAGAATTAGGGTTACCCACCTTGGTTGGCGATCTTCGGGTGGAGCGTGCGCATCGGATTGGGCCCAAGATGGAGAATCGCGCCTGGCCCCGAGTGGTGATCGCTCGGATCTTAAATTTCGCGCATAAGGAGAGGCTCCTGAGGGCTTATCGGCAGCATGAAGGGTTGGTGCTGAACAATGCCAAAATCCTTTTGTTTCAAGATTACTCTGCTGTGGTGTCTGCAAAGCGAAAGGAGTTCTCCTCTGTATGCACGGCTCTATTTCAGAAGAAGATTCGCTTTACTCTGACTTTTCCAGCCACGCTCCGCATCCACCATATGGGGCAAAGTTTAACTTTTGACACGGTTGGGCCAGCTAAGGCGTATGTAGAAAAGTTGCATGCTGAACCATCTGCCCGCAGTGGTGAGCAGGCTGGAGCCACCGAACTCTGACTGCTGCTGCAGGGCCCGGGAGGGCAGATCTTGCTGGTTTCGTGCCTGAGGAGCAGTTTGCGGAGTGAGTGACTTTTATGGAATGGACCGGCCTGTGATGGACATTGGGGGGTCGTGTCAGCCTGGGGTTGAGTACCTCTGCCTCTATCAGACCGCATGTTGATGTAGGTACATGCCTTGGCGTGTGCTAATTTATCTCGGCCTGGTATGGGGCAGCGGCTATGTTCAGTGGTATCTAGTTCAGATGTACCTAGTTCGTTACCAGTTGTGCTTTAATGTGTGTTTCACTTGGGGGGGTGTTTAACGACATTTTTAGGGGGTGTTAATCAATGTCCCCTGCCCCTAGATTTTGGCTTTAATTTTGCCTTTATTGTTTCAGGAGGGTGGGGGGGACTACACTGCCTTCGTGTTTCCACCGGGGCGGCGGGGAAGTACTGCTGATGTGGCAGTGGTGAATCTTTAGCTGGGAGATCCACTGCCGTCCGCAATTTTCACCGGGGAACTTTGAGGGTGGGCCCCCGGGCGCGCCTGACGTCGGCGCTGGGGAGAGGTGCCGGGGCGGCCTTGTGGAGCACGGAGGTGACTCTGGCCCAACCCTTGGTTGAGGTGGGATGGGTTTTCTTAAGGAGGGGGGAGGGAAAAAGGGGGGTTGGGGATTGGGAGGTTTAGGGGGGCGTTGGAGGCAGGGGGGGGAGGGGAGGATGGGGGGTTTGGGGGCTTAGGGGGTTAGGGGGTGGGGTGGGGAAGAGGGGGGGAGGGAGGGGGGGTATGGGGAAGACAAGGTCACACCTATTGTTGGGTTATTACTTTTGGGCTTTACCGCCTACGCTGGAGTCGGGGGGGGGGCCCCAGGCTGGGGGGGCTCCTTCAAAATACAAATTGGTACTTATGCTGGCACAGGGTCTTCATCTGTTTGTTATACCTTGAAGATTAGTTCATGGAATGTCTGTGGTCTGGGCTGCCCCATTAAACGCTCTAAAGTGCTGCAGGCCCTCGCTCGACAGAAAGTAGATATAGCTATGCTCCAAGAGACTCACCAGACAACAGTAGAGCATGGTAAACTGACTAGACAGTGGGTGGGGAAGGTGTATGGATCCCCAGCGCAAGGTAAGAAAGGGGGGGTGGCCATTCTGATTCACAAACGCGTGCGCTTTGAGGTTGAGAAAGAAGTTACTGATTCTTCTGGACGATTTGTCCTCCTATACGGAACCCTTGAGGGGAGGAAGGTGATCCTTGGGAATGTCTACTCCCCCAATGTATTGGACAAGGGCTTATACGCTCGTTTGGCTACTAACATTGAGCTACTACCGGAAGTGCCTGTAATTCTAGGGGGTGACTTTAATGCTGTAATGGATGTGGCCTTGGATACGACCTTGGTTGGGGGTTCGGGGGGAGCGACGGCGAAGCACGCGGGCGTTCCTCGCCCTGCGGGACCGGCTGGGACTTGTCGACCCATGGCGATTGTTGCACTCATCTGAGAAGGATTATACTCATCAATCCCGAGTCCATGGATCGTCGGCACGTCTTGATTACTTGCTGATCTCTGGGGGGTTATTCGCTGCTGTGCGCGATGCACAGATTGGACCAGGGGAGATTTCTGACCATGCACTCATTTGGGTGGAGTTCCAGTGGGGGGGGGCGTCCCGTCCCCCACGGGTTTGGCGCTTCCCCTTAGCGCTTTACACGGATCCCCAATTTCGTTCCTTTTTGCGTCGCCGTTGGCGGGAATTTGAACAGGATCATATTAGTCACCAGGACGATCCGGAATTGCTCTGGGAGACGGCTAAAGTGGTATTGCGTGGCGATATTTTGGGATACCAGGCACGGCGACGGAGATTGCTGTCGGAACGCATCATCCGATTGGAACGAGAGGTAACCAGGCTGCGCCGGCTTTGTGCTAGTAGCCCTACTGCCACTCTTAACCGTAAGTTATGGGAGACGCAAACGACACTGAACGAAGTTCTGCACCAGAGGGCCAAAAAATCTATACAATATTACCGGTACCAACTGTACAGACAGGGGGATAAGCCGGGGAAATTGCTGGCCCGCTGCCTGCGAGGGCCCCGGGGCTCCCGGTTAATCCCAGCGTTAAGAGACGATCGGGGGGTGCTCCACCAGGATAGTCCGCAGATTGCTGCAGTTTTTCGTTCTTTTTTTCAGAAGCTGTATGCGGCGGAGCCCGACTCCCCGGTACAGATGGGGGATTATCTTGCAGATTTGAACCTCCCTCAGTTGACAGTAGCGCAAAGAGAGCTCCTAGACCAACCGGTTACTCTGCAAGAGGTGCAGACTGTTATTGCTAATGCGTGTTGTTATAAGTCCCCGGGCCCAGACGGGTTGGGTGCGGAGTTTTACAAGATCTTGAACGAGTTGGTCTCCCCGACACTATGTGAGGTGTATGCCCGTAGAACTGAGCAGGGCTTTTTTCGATGGGGTAGCAATCAGGCTCACATTATACTTCTTCTAAAACCGGGGAAGGACCCACTCCATGCAGCCTCCTATCGTCCCATTTCCCTTCTTAATTTTGATCTCAAACTGCTGGCCAAGGTACTGGCGGAACGCTTGACGGGTGTTCTTGGCCACCTGGTTCATGAGTCCCAGGTTGGTTTTGTGAAGTCCCGCTACGCCGTGCGTAATCTACGGAAAATCGTTGCCTCATTGGAAGGGGTGCAACGTCGCGATCAGGCTTCTCTGCTGATAAGTTTTGATGCCGAAAAAGCCTTTGACAGGGTCAGCTGGCAATATTTGCATTATTTGCTTCCGCGTTATGGCCTCGGTGACTCTTTTTGCAGGGCAGTGTGGGGTTTATACGCAGACCCGAAAGCGGCGATTTCATGTAATGGGCTGCTCTCGGAGGTCTTCTCGCTTTGTAGAGGGACGAGGCAGGGCTGCCCCCTCTCCCCACTGCTCTTTGCCTTGTCTTTGGATCCTCTGATTCGCAAAGTGGAACGTTCTTGTGAAATACGGGGTAATGTTATCGGGCGGCAGGGCTTTAAGGTCTCCGCCTTTGCGGATGACCTTTTGGTCCATTTATTAGACCCCCAAACGTCGTTGCCGGCGCTTCTCGATGAATTTCAGGCCTTTGGGAGCTTTGCGGGGTTCTGCATCAATAGGGACAAATCGGAGGCGTTGGACGTCTCGGGCCAGTTGCGGTTGCGGTGGCAGGGTGACTTTCCCCTTCGGTGGGCTTCAGATTCCTTTATATACTTGGGCATCCTTCTAACCCCCCGACCGGCGCAACTCTACCGAGCTAATCTGAACCGGGTGCTGACCAAACTACGAGCTCAATTGCAAACATGGGAGCCCCTTCCCCTGTCTCTTTCTGGGCGTATAGCTGCAATTAAGATGGTCGTTCTCCCCAGGATATTGTATTGGTTGCAAACTCTTCCGGTGTGGGTCTTGCGTCGTGATATTATTCGGATTGAGGGGGTGATTAGAAAATTTTTATGGCAGGGGACGAGAGCTCGTATCGCGTATCGTAGACTGCTGGGGGGCTGGCGCCAAGGCGGTATGGGACTTCCAGATTTGGGGGCGTATGCGCTGGCCTGCCAGGCGCGCCACTTGGGGGACTGGTTGGGGGGCACTGAGGTGTTTACTCCCCGGACGCTGGAGGAGGCCTTTGTGGCCCCACACTCTTTACTGGCTGTTCTACATCAGGAGAACCGGGTGCTCCCGGCATATATTACGGACAGCGTGTTACTGGATGCTGTTCGGCGCGTTTGGCGACAGCTAAATGGGTTTTGGCAACAGAGTTGGACGGCTTCAAGCTGGCTTCCTTTGCAGGGTAACGTAAACTTTGTCCCGGGAACGGATACAGTAATTCTGCGGCGCTGGGCAGCAAAGGGCATCTGTAATGTTGGGCATGTTGTGGATTCTACAGGTCGGTGTAAATCTTTCACGGTCTTAAAGGCGGAATATGCTTTGGACCCACACCACATTTTTTCTTACATGCAGCTTTCACACTATGTGTCGTCCCTGCCGGTAGCGGAACTCCAAATAACTCGGTCGGCGCAGATCTTGGAATTTTTTGATTTGGGAGAGGACACTCCTCCCTCTATCCGGGTCCTGCGGGCACGGATAGATAAGTACAGATCTTTGCCAGACTATCGATCGGTGGAGTTAGGGTGGGCTAGGGAATTGGACTGTGAGCTTCCCCCGGGTACCATTCTTCGGGGTCTTCGACGGGTGGCCACTCTTGCGGAGGGGGCGCGATGGAGAGAAATCCAGTTTAAGTCTTTGACTCGGGTGCACTTCTCCCCGCGGAGGGCCTTCCGCTGTCAACTGGGGACAGATGGTAGCTGCCCGAGGTGTTCCGCCCCCATGGCAACCTTGTTCCATATGTGGTGGGGCTGTAGACATATTCGTCCATATTGGGCCAGAATCTCCCGCTATATGCAGGGACTGTTGGGACAAGAGGTGCGATGGGATGCCCTATTTGTTACAGTGGACTGCCTGGGCCGTACGCGTCCCAAGGGACGATGGGGACGGCTGTTATTGCGTAAGGCCTGCTTGGTAGCCAAGGGGCCGGTACTTCGCCGATGGCGGGAGGGCATTCCGCCCACCTTTTGGGAGTGGCGGAATGCGTTTCACCAATTGATGCTAGCAGAGTGTAGGGGTGCTCGGGGTAGCCCCCATCGTTGGTCCACCTTCCAAATGCTGTGGGATCCATACATTCAAAACTTGAGTCCGCGTAGCCGTAATGAGGTGTTACAATGGGCTGCAGCTGAGACCACTGAGCCTATGTGATGCGGGCGGGGTGGTACGCTCCAATCTTGTGTTGTTAGGGTGTGGCTTTGTTGGGAAGGGACCATGTCTATTGGGAGGGGGGCGGGAGGGTTTCCTTGTTGTGTTTAAATTCCCTAAACTAAATGTAACACTGGTATCTAATTTCGGTTCTCTGACGTGGGGATAAGCGCTCCTCCTCACGCGGGGATTGATTGTTCTTTTTTATGGTTGTCATTTCTTGTTACTGGTGTTCAAAATAAAGTTTTGAAAAAAAAAAACTGTTCTTTTTCAAGGATAACTTCTAGGTGTGTGTGAAAATACAAGAAGTGTCCTTTTAGAGCCCACGTGCAATTATGCAAGGCTTAATTGCTAACAATTAACCAGCTGCAAACCTCTTGGCTGGTTTACTTTCTATACGTGGCTCAAATCCTACCCAAAAGCTTTCTTGTACACTTTTCTGGGTAGATAAAAGAACAAGATATATTTCTTTTTGATGGTTGTTGCATTTGTGAAAGTATATTACCACAGCAGCTTAGACAGAGAGCAATCCATGTAGTCACACTGTTCATTTATAATAGAATCAATATCATGGACTGGCTCAGGGGAATTTCTTAATGGAGCACTCTCAGGACAATACTGGTTTCCCTGTTGTCTTCCAAGTGAAGAGCTAGGGCATAGATCAGTGTTCATACCTGAGCTTCCATTGCTGTTAGAGTTCCTCTCCAGATATCCTGGCCAGTATGTAGTCCAGTTTTTATGTCCAGCCTTCCAATCAAGATCCCTGGACACTGGGTCTCTATTCACATACCTTCTTGCACTGGTCTTAGGGCCCCTTTCAAATGCAGCCGTCTCCCTCACAGGTGCCGTCCAGGGATTCCTGGCTCTGTAACCCCAGTCCTCTGGCTTTCCCCAGTCCAATGGAGTAAGCTTGCCTCTGGAATGACTCCCAGCACACGTACTGCTATGGACTCCTTTAGACCTCCAAGATGCTTTTCTCTTCTTTCTTCCACGCTGCTTCTTGCTCTCTCTGTCCTTGGGCTCTGGATTCCTCATCAACTCTAACTCCAACTCTTTCTGCCACTGCTTCTGCTTCTGCTGTGTAGAATAGGTTCTACTTTTAACCTGCTTAGAGGGATACTCCACCCTAGCACAGCTCAGCTGTGCTGAATCAAGCCCTGCCCTTGGAGATGAGTGATTGGGGATTACCTCATAGTTCTCCTGATTGAACACACGTTTCCCCAGTTCAGCTCTTCTAGTGGCTGTTTGAAACCTGGTGCATTCTGGGACTGGTAGTCTTTTATGAAAACATTCTGTTTTATTATTTCTACCAGCAAAGACAGGTTGCTTGTTCAGAGCCAATTCACCTCTATTATAGCTCCTTCCTGAACTATGATAAGCTTCCTTATCACATACCCCCCTGCTTAAGTTATTACGGACTGGTGCAACTGGTGAAACTTCTTTCCTACAGTCCGTAATACCTACGAGAGTATTATCTTTTTGATGCTCACCTACTTCTTGGCTAGCTTCAGGGTCATTATTTACAGGCCTCTCCTTCCAAGACTTAAGTACATTAATGTGGTAGGTCTGTCTACGTCCTCTTGCATTTTCTACCACATAAGATACTGGGCTCACTTGTCTAACAACCTTCCATGGCCCTTTCCACTGTACTTCAAATTGTGGGGCAATACCTGCTACTTGAACCAAACCCTTTTCACCAATACTTAATTGGCGGCTTTTGGCCTTCCTATCATACCACCCTTTCTGGCGCACTTGACTGTCCTGCAGGTTTTTCTCAGCAACCTGCGAGGTCCTTTTTAAATGTGCTCTCAAGTCACGTAGAAACTGTGGCACCTCCTGATTTTCTGGTTCAGGATCAATCCATTGTTCCCTCAAAATATCTAACAAACCACGTGGAGCCCTACCATACATCAATTCATATGGAGTTACACCTAGGGACACCTGAATTCTTTCCCTGCAGGCATATAAGGCAATGGGCAATAACATATCCCATTCTTTTACCTCTCCTGCTAACCCCCTTCTCAACATTTGTTTGAGAGTTTGGTTGAATCTCTCCACCAAACCGTTTGATTGTGGATGGTAGGCTGAGGTTTTCACGTGATGAATGCCAAAGGCATCCCAGACCTGGGCCAAATATTTGGATACAAAATTGGACCCTTGGTCAGTCAACACCTCTCTTGGGAATCCCGCTTCGCAAAACAATTTGACTAGCTCTAAAGCTATTGTTTTTGCAGAAACATTCCTCAATGGTATGGCCCAGGGAAACCTTGTTGCCTGATCTACCATAACTAGGATGTATTGGAAACCTCGGGGCGTTTTGACTAATGGGCCTACAATATCCATAGCAATGCGACCAATTGGGTCTGTGATAATTGGCATGGGAATCAAAGGCACCACCGGTGGGTGAGTCGCTGTAACTCGCTGACACGCTGGACATGCAGCACAAAACTGGGCAGTTTCTTTGAAAATACCTGGCCAGTAAAAACGCATAAGTATTTGATCCAGCGTTTCTTGCATCCCTTTATGACCTCCAACTGGATGATCATGTGCTAATCTAAGTACTAGTCCTTTGAAAGTTGTGGGTACCACCAATTGTTTACGTATGGTCCCATTTCTGGGGTCCTGACTCTCTCTATATAATATTTCATTATCTAGTCTGAATCTGGGTAACTCCTCCCTGACCTCCTGAGCATACTTAAAAGCTCGGGTGAGAGCTTGATCAGCTCGCTGTTCTTGTGGAAAGTTAGGAAACTTTGCCACTAACTCAGCTGGCACCCAGGGTAAACTTTGACCAGCCAACATGTCAGCCCTACCCTGTGCTCTGCAAAGTCTCTCACGACGCTTTTGTGCTTTCAACTTTCTTACTTTCCCAGATGGTGGAGTTATTAAATCATCATGAGAGGGTAAGTCTCCTAATAACTCTGCCTGCTCCCCCTCCTCCCTCTGGCTCTCTACCTTAGCCTGTGAGCGGGTGGATACAAGGCCCCTCTTCTTACCTACTTCCTTCCTTATAGTTTGGCCTTCTGGAAGCTCAACCATCTTTTTAGCTAGGGACTGAGGACTTCCAAACAAAAGCCCTGGAGCTATTTCCATCATTCCTTCTCCCTCCTTCTTTCCTAGCCCTTTCACTAGTCCCTGCTTAAATCTTGGCCAGTCCCTTCCTAGAACCAAATCAAATGGTAGCCTAGGCACCACTGCTAAAAGAACTTCCTCTTGTTCCCCCAGGGACTTAACCATTAGCCTATAGGTGGGATATGATGTTGCAGCACCATGAATGCATCTGATGTGAACTTGGCTTTCAGGGGTTCTAGGCACAAATCCTTCTTGAGCCTCTATCCTCTTCCAAAGCCTCTTTGACAGCATACTCTGGTCTGCCCCAGAGTCTAACAGAGCATTTGTGGTAATTCCCTGCACATCAACCATCAAAAGGAATCCTTCTTTGGGCTGTTTTAAATCAACACCCATCAAGCTAGTGTCTATCTGGCATCCCCTTTCCAAATGCCCCCATTTTCCACATTTGAAACATTTCTTTTTACTCCACTGTGTAATCTGGGTTGGCACAGTACATTTATTCTCAGAAACATTTTTAAACATTTTCTTTTCTGATACAGCACAGCTTGCCTCCGCACCAACCTTCAGAGGGCCACCCATTCTATGGGAAGCCTGCGTGGCTTCCAAGAATCTCTCTGCTAGCATGGTTGCCTCTCCAAGATTCTGGCAATTTTGCTGTATAAGGAAAGTGTGCAAATCTTTAGGCACAGCAGACATAAATTGTTCAAGCATAATAATGTCTAATAACATTTCCACAGTCTTTCCCTCTGGCTCCAACCATTTTACAGCCAATCCTCTGATTCTCTGACTCAGAGCCCTGGGTGTTTCACCCACTCTTAATGCAGTAGCTCTAAACATTCTCCTATACTCTGAAATAGACAACCCTAGGCGATCTCTAATAGCAGCCTTTACATCTATATAATTCAAAGCCTGAGCTGCTGGCATTGCTCTATAAGCTGCAAGTGCCTCCCCAGTTAATGAGGCTGCCAGCCTTACTGCCCACTGGGTCTCTGGCCATGCTAATGCTTGTGCCACTCTCTCAAAAGATTCAAGGAAATCATCAACATTATCATCTGGAGTCAGCTTCCCAAAACTAAATGCCCCAATTCCCTGATTGAGTCCCACATTGTCCACATGTGGTATACCAGTAGTTACTGCTGGTCTTGCATCCGGTCCACTTTGTTTATGCAGAGCAACTAAGGCTTCCACCAGATCAAGCACTGGCTTCTGCTGGTCCATTAATGCTTTCATAGCAGTGTCCTGAGCCTGCTGCGCTAGCTCCTGTTGCCTGCTAAACTGGGCTGCCACCCAGCTGGCCGTTTCCCTCGGATCCATCTTGATCCCTGCAAGAAAACAAAAGAAAAAAAACCACAAAGCAGCACCCTCTACACAGGTGTTTTACTCCTATTGTTTTTCAATTACCCCTGTGCCTTACTCCCATCCACCACTAGACATGCCCAGGTACTTTATTACCTTATGCCAGTGATGAATCCAGCTTACACAGGGTCTTTTCCTCCTGGGACAGCCACCTGGATCAGCCACCTCTTTTCTCCAAAGTGTTGTTAAGGGAAAATCCTTTTTTCCAGCTTTTAACTTGAACTTTCTTTTTTTTTCTTCAGATTTCAGTTGTAATCCTTATCATGTAAATCCTTTGCGCAAAAGCAATCCTTCCAACTACGCCAACTGTAAACGGGGGCACTGGGTGAGAATGTCCACAGTCTTGGCAAAGGCAAATATTAGTATGACTTGCAAAGGATTGTGGGAAATGTAGTCCATTCATACCAGAATCAGCCGTTCACAAATAAATGAGTTGTGCTTGCTTGAGTGTTAAGCAAAGAAAATATATTTTATTTATGGGGTTATTTCTCCCACACAGATTTACTTGGTAGCACAAAAAGGATACTTGCTTTCAGTATTATACTTAGGAAAACAAATCAGGAACAACAACTGAACTTCTTAAGCAATCAAATCAAACAATAAAGACCTTGATGGGAACAGAAAGGTCTTTCAATGGGCTCCTGCTAATACCTTTTAGAAGTGCTCCAAAAACAAAACAAAACCCAAAAAAAAGGAATCAAAAACTGTTCTTTTTCAAGGATAACTTCTTGTATTTTCACACACACCTAGAAGTGTCCTTTTAGAGCCCACGTGCAATTATGCAAGGCTTAATTGCTAACAATTAACCAGCTGCAAACCTCTTGGCTGGTTTACTTTCTATACGTGGCTCAAATCCTACCCAAAAGCTTTCTTGTACACTTTTCTGGGTAGATAAAAGAACAAGATATATTTCTTTTTGATGGTTGTTGCATTTGTGAAAGTATATTACCACAGCAGCCTAGACAGAGAGCAATCCATGTAGTCACACTGTTCATTTATAATATCTCCTTCCTCTTCAACTATCATAGAATCAATATCAAGGACTGGCTCAGGGGAATTTCTTAATGGAGCACACTCAGGACAATACTGGTTTCCCTGCTGTCTTCCAAGTGAAGAGCTAGGGCATAGATCAGTGTTCATACCTGAGCTTCCATTGCTGTTAGAGTTCCTCTCCAGATATCCTGGCCAGTATCTAGTCCAGTTTTTATGTCCAGCCTTCCAATCAAGATCCCTGGACACTGGGTCTCTCTTCACATGCCTTCTTGCACTGGCCTTAGGGCCCCTTTCAAATGCAGCCATCTCCCTCACAGGTGCCATCCGGGGATTCCTGGCTCTGTAACCCCAATCCTCTGGCTTTCCCCAGTCCAATGGAGTATGCTTGCCTCTGGAATGACTCCCAGCACACGTACTGCTATGGACTCCTTTAGACCTCCAAGATGCTTTTCTCTTCTTTCTTCCACGCTGCTTCTTGCTCTCTCTGTCCTTGGGCTCTGGGTTCCTCATCAACTCTAACTCCAACTCTTTCTGCCACTGCTTCTGCTTCTGCTGTGTAGAATAGGTTCTACTTTTAACCTGCTTAGAGGGATACTCCACCCTAGCACAGCTCAGCTGTGCTGAATCAAGCCCTGCCCTTGGAGATGAGTGATTGGGGATTACCTCATAGTTCTCCTGATTGAACACACGTTTCCACAGTTCAGCTCTTCTAGTGGCTGTTTGAAACCTGGTGCATTCTGGGACTGGTAGTCTTTTATGAAAACATTCTGTTTTATTATTTCTACCAGCAAAGACAGGTTGCTTGTTCAGAGCCAATTCACCTCTATTATAGCTCCTTCCTGAACTATGATAAGCTTCCTTATCACACACTATAGCTCAGACAGTGTCAGCAAGTGCGTATGTCCCGTGGGCCCATTGACGGTTCAAGTCCCACTCCTGCCCCATGTCCTGGAAGATACCCTGGAGCTCATGATGGATGCCTGTGTGAAAATAGTTGTGATTAGTGATGCACATTTCACACACAAGCCATGATAACACATGCAACTGGTGTCTCAGGGATGACAGGTGACAGCAGCACAATGGGGACTGACAGTACTAAGTGCATAGCACATGTATGCACATGCCTGAACAGTAGCATATGCACAGTGTGTGGAACCGTGGTTGTGGGGGCAAATCTGCTGTACAGGCAGCTGCTGCCATCTCTGCTGCCCTTTAAGGCAGGGACTGAAATTGCAAACGTCAACATACACATGGAGCCTGTTACACATCCACCCAATACCGCACTTTTCATGCTGACTATTCACATACCGCGTACACACTTCCCCACCACTCCCCTTATCACAATCCCTCCATCAGCTAGGTCCTGTTACATATCAGCAGGCATATAGTCATGACAACCAGGTGAGCAGCCTACACAGGCACCTGGGGACGTAACACACACTACTCTTACAGGTGTACAGCTGGGAATTGTGACCGGGATCCCCTGTCCATCACCAGATGATAGCACAGTGAACCATCTAACATCTACCATCTAACATCACCTATGGGAAATGTCTCACACACAGGTTTACAGGTGCATACCCACCCCATACTTAGATGACATGCAGTGGGAAATGGCAAAACACTCTCAAATGACATTTGTGGTGTCCATTCCTTATGTTGGCCACATCTCTCCTGTTAGAAGAATATAATTTCCACCGTAGCAGCGTCCATGGTATGTCATAGCTTTTGCTATGTCACAGCAGGATGCTCACAATCACCACATCATATATGAGGACATATTTACAGTGGCATTACTGCTGATATGTTCACCATCATGGCCAGGTGTGCCACCATGAGCACAGGCCACTCTCAGATGTTTCCTCTGTCATCTGTCCCTGTACCCACATATTCAGCAGCACACCTCATTGGCCTCTAACTCCCTTATTGAGAAGTGTGCATACATATATATCTGTCATTTTCTCCCCCCTCCTGTCTGACAGTTGCATCACCATGCCCCATTGATACCTCTGACGAACTGCCAGACTCATGCACATGTTACATAGTGTCTGCTGTGCTCCATTGATACCACTACTGATCATCTATACAGTGCTACAGGTCTTCAGCATCGCTACACAGACATGTCATTGACAGTGCATGCCCATCAAGGGGTTTGAAACTGGTACAAACTGACTGTTCATTTAGGTGTCAACAAGGCTAGCATAATGGTGAGAGGTATTCCAACAGGGGGATCAGGAGAGTCAGGTTGACAGCTTGGCAGCAGAGAGATGAGTTCACCTCCAGGATGTGACAAGGGTCAGGGAAGGTGCCTGGCATTGCATCATATTTTGTTTGTATGTGCCATATGTTACAGCAATATTGATGGAGCAAGGTCATCACAGAGTAACAGCGGAGTGGCCACAGGTACAAGCACTTCGCCAGAGCAATGGCATTCCCGAGGGGGAGTGTGAGTGGTGATGGGAGAAGAAGGGTAGATGCAGAATGAATGCATTTCAAGGTCAGCAGGAGTGGCCTGTACTCCATGACACAACAGATGGGAGACCTAAGTTGTGACATGTGACAGGGCATACGTTCATCAAGATGAGGGTGGTGGAATATGTGATGCGTAAATTGCTGTTGTGAGCGATGATATAAAGTGAGAGCAGCAGGATGTGGGTAACATTGGTCACGATGTGTAATGGCTAAGGTGTGGTTGGCCCACATAGTAGTGTGTTGGGGACGTACTGGACAAAATTGGTTGATGTCGCAGAAAAACACACAGCATATCGAAACTATCAGATATATGTGTGTGTGGATGGAATGCGAGAGGTGTACAACAACCCCAAGAATGTGTGGCAAGTTGAGAGGGTGGTCAACAAAGATGTCCACAGAGAAAGAGAGAAGAGGGGGTGTATAAGATGCTCCTTGGCCAAGGAGGGAAGGTGTGGTCCTGGCCATGTTTCCTCTCCAATGCTGGGGTGATATCTAAGCTGGAGTGTCTGACAGCAGACACCAATCGGGATGTTGAGTGGTGTGGAGATGTCAGGCATGGAGAGGTAGATCTGGGGGTCACAGGCACACACATGTTACTGTCATGCATGGAAACAGATGAGCACCGCAATGGGTCAGGTATATAGAGGGCCACAGAGTGGACCCAAAACACATCCTTGGCCTACACCAACTGTGAACAGGATGGGCAAGGGGGAGCTGTGGCTGTAACAAACAGTCGGGGGGCAATGGGCAAGATAGGAGGGAACGCAGGACACTAACATGACCTTACACCCATGCTGTGCAAGGGGTAAGGTGGAGAGGGTTGAGGTACACTGTGTGCAATGCATAGGGGGCCCACAAAGGATGTCAACAGGGCACTGGCTCATGGACTATGCAGAGTATATGTCACTGGGGACATTGCCATGAACAGTGTCAGTAGTGTGTTACAGATGATGAACAGACTGTGAGGGATCTGGGATGGCATGAGAGGGGAGGATGTTGCAGCAGCAGCGATGACCCACCTGTTCATGTATGATACACACAAGGGAATGGAGGGCGATGATGTGGGACTCAAGAGGACACATGCAGTGGGTGGAGGGTTACTGGAGGGGAGTTGTGAGCACAGCATGCTGTTTGTGTGCAGAAATCGTTGCAGTGGACAGGGATGGGAAGATAATATGAGAGCTGGACGGCACTACAGTGGAGGATACGGGGCCTGGGGATATGTATGGACAGTATGAGGGGATGAGGTTCTGCATTTGGGGTATGAGATAAGGTGTACTGCCTCCTCCTCAGTGAACACAGGACTGGAGGTGAGGCTAGCCAAGTTGGATGTGGGTACATTGGGAGTGATAGAGGTGCTGTGTGGAACCACCTGAGGTGGTGGGGTCTGTGAGGCCAATCATGTGTATGTGGATCAGTACATACTCAGTCAGGGTTTGTGGGGAGACTGTGTGGGCGTCACAGGAGGCAGTGGCAGGGTGAGGTGTGAGCTGTGAGTATAGCACAGACAGCATGTACGTGGTGTGTGAGAGTTGGTCTGCTGTACATGATGCTCCTGTTTCTCATGTTTGTGCTGTCATAGGACATGCCTGTCAATAGTTGTGACATTTCAGACATGTCTACCATCAAATGTCACCTCAGACCCTGCAATGCATCTGCGCACATAAATTACACCTGCTCTTACGTTGGCCACATATTAATTTTACTTAGGGTTGTGACTTCACCTTCCAGACAAGACATTGGTGGAACACGTAAGGGAGTACACTCACTGTTGTGATTTTGTGTTCTATCAATGTCTTGTCTGGAAGGAGAGGTCACATGCCACCACATGTAACATTATGGTCTGTCACCCACATTCAAAGTTGTCGTGGGTTGTGCTGGTATAGTGCCGCATCTCCTGTAGCATCTCCCTCATCATGTGTTGGGAGGGTCCTGCCTCAGATGTGCGTGTCAGCGTGCTTGCTGGCGTCCCGGCCACTGTTGTATCTTGGTGGTTGTATCCTGGCCATCCTCTGTGCTGCTGCTCCCTGTGAGTTAAAGGTATATTTCCTCCTCCTCCACATCACGCACCTCCTCTCCCTCTGGTGCCTCCACTGCAGCAGTTACAGCCACCTCTACCCCCATGTCAGTGTCCTGTGGTATTAGGACATGCACACCATTGTCACCCTCAGTTATGTGTGCTTCGGACACCTCCACCAGGGCCCCTTCCTCAGCCTGCGTGGTCTGTGTGTCGCCTGGGGAGAGACAAGGTACACAGATTAGATGTGACGCTCTTGGACATTGGCATATCATGACATTTTCACATTGTATGTTACCATGCTGTCATAGGGCACACATAGGACATGTCCCAAACCTGTTGTGATTTACTATTGGACAGTGCCGGGGAGCACAGGTCCATGCATGCAGCAGTCACACAGGCCATGGGGTCACACATATGTGTATGTGCATACACCATATATGTGTGGCCATATTGCCATTCATTTTTACAGGATGTATCTGTTGCATGTGGAAAACAGCATATCCTGATGATTAACAGGGTGTGCTTTGCAACATGGGTCACCCAACCGTTGTCATACTCGTTCCTGTGCTGTAGCTGTACTGCAGGACCATCCCACCAGCACTATGAGCATTATAACATGGGTGAGTGTGAATCAATACTCTGCTGACTGTCATGTGTTACCTGATAGGTGTGTGACGTACAGGCTACATGCATCATGTTCTTGTGGGGACAGCATGTCCATGTGATAGCTTGGTAGCTGTTGTGAGATGACATATTTCACACTTACCAGCATGTGGGTGGGCTGTGTCCAGCTCTGGAGGCAGTCCATGTATGTATATGGGCACGAGTCTCTCTGCCAACTGCTGTTCCAGGGAGGTAAGGGCAGGGTCACTGGGTCAGCCACCACCTGTACCCATTTCATGGTGTCTCTCTGCTGTAAGGTGTGTACAGACACCACATTTTATATCTTTCTTTCTGTGTCCCTGGGTGGTCCGCCAGCCTCACCCATAGCCTCCTGTATCTCCTCCCATACCATGTTTCTTGTGCTCAATTGTGTCTTTGTGCTGAGGCGGTCATACAGCATATCGTAGTGTTCCAGCACATTTGCTAGGAGGATGTCATTCTCCTGCTGGCTGAAACGCAGCGCCCTCTTGCACACCTCTACAGGGATGCACTTCCTTTTCCTCTTTGCAGATTGTGGCATTTCCAGATGCTCCTCTGTGGGCTGCGACACCCCTGATGGCCTTGCTTTCCACCTCCTCAGGATCCTGCATCCCAACGAGCTCAGGGGACTGCTGTTCAGGTGTTTCCCTACCTTGGTAGCCTGTTGTCTCCTCTCCCTGCATGTTTGCTGTTTAAAATACTAAGTTATCTGCTCTCGTGTGCACCACTTGAAACTAAGAAAAATTATTTTATCAAACCAATCCAATATGGTGTACTAAGGTCTCAGTCAAAAACACACAGCTGTTCGTACAGGGTTTTTTGTTATCACCCTAACGGCTCGCTGCTGTTCACATCAATGACCTTTTCTTCAAGTACACATTTAACATTTTTTGTTTGTCTTTTTTCTTTCTGTTTTCTATAAAAAATAATTTATATATAATATGAACTCACAGTACAGCTAGTACTTTTCAATAGAACATAATTTATAATTCATGTATTGGTATAGCTGGTACTTAGCTTCTACTCCAAAGGCAATATGTCTCTTGCTGGCGGTTGTCATTTATCTCGAGAGTCTCAATTTAAATCCTGTCGTTCATCTCAAGAATCTCAATATAATCCCAACGCCGTGCTTCTAAGGCGCCCAAGCGATTCACAGTTTGTGTTTCATCAGGGGATTCATGTTAGATGTTTCAAACTGAGTAGAAAAATACAACAAAAAACCTTTGTCAATCCTGTTTCCTTGTTTCATTTAAACACTTAAACCATTTACCACTGTCGTCAGACAATATATCCTCAAACATACCTCTGCTGTAATAGCCATTACTTCATTGTAAATGGAGGAAAAGTTTGAACACTGGGTTTCCCCCACTTCCTCTCCGGTCAAAAAGACGCCGTGCATGCGGTTTGGGGGCTTCCGTCAATCCTTATAAGGGCTTTTATGAAACCCCTCCTCCCAGTAGTTCACTACTGTCCAAACTCTTTAAACACATGCTGACCAATCCACCGAGGCATTCAGACCTTGGGGTTTCACTGTATTTAAAAGAAAAATCCATCGTTCTTCCCTGAGCAAAGTTTGCTCCTTGGTTCTGCCGCCCCGAGGAAAATCGACCCGATCCACAACAAAGCATCGTAACTGGTTGAAAGTGTGACGTTCACTGATACAGTGTTGCACTAGAGGTGCTTCCAACACTCAGTTATTCACTGGACTGTGATGTTCACCCATCCTCAGCTTCAAAGAGCGAACGGTTTTTCCTATGTATAACAATGCACATGGACAACGAACCGCATATATTACATAGGTGGACAGGCATGTGGTCGCTTTTTGCAAATGATATGTAAATCTCGATGTACTAATTTGAAGGAGCAGCTTGGTCCAGCTACTCTGCCTCCGTTGCGTCTTTTAGATGAGTCGGAGATTGAATTGGGACATAAGAAATGTGGCAACTGCAGCATTTGTGCTGTAACGTTGGAAATTACACAATTTGTACATTGAGATGTTACATATCATTTGCGAAAAGCGACCACGTGCCTGTCCACCTATGTAATATATGCGGTTCGTTGTCCATGTGCATTGTTATACATAGGAAAAACCGTTCGCTCTTTGAAGCTGAGGATGGGTGAACATCGCAGTCCAGTGAATAACAGAGTGTTGGAAGCACCTCTAGTGCAACACTGTATCAGTGAACGTCACACTTTCAACCAGTTACGATGCTTTGTTGTGGATTGGGTCGATTTTCCTCGGGGCAGCAGAACCAAGGAGCAAACTTTGCTCAGGGAAGAACAACGATGGATTTTTCTTTTAAATACAGTGAAACCCCAAGGTCTGAATGCCTCGGTGGATTGGTCAGCATGTGTTTAAAGAGTTTGGACAGTAGTGTACTACGGGGAGGAGGGGTTTCATAAAAGCCCTTATAAGGATTGACGGAAGCCCCCAAACCGCATGCGTGGCGTCTTTTTGACCGGAGAGGAAGTGGGGGAAACCCAGTGTTCAAAGTTTTCCTCCGTTTACAATGAAGTAATGGCTATTACAGCAGAGGTATGTTTGAGGATATATTTTCTGGCGACAGTGGTAAATGGTTTAAGTGTTTAAATGAAACAAGGAAACAGGATTATTGACAAACGGGTTTTTTTGTATTTTTCTACTCAGTTTGAAACATCTAACATGAATCCCCTGATGAAACACGAACTGTGAAACGCTTGGGCGCCTTAGAAGCACGGCGTTGGGATTATATTGAGATTCTCGAGATGAACGACAGGATTTAAATTGAGACTCTCAAGATAAATGACAACCGCCAGCAAGAGACATATTGCCTTTGGAGTAGAAGCTAAGTACCAGCTGTACCAATACATTAATTATGAATTATGTTCTATTGAAAAGTACTAGCTGTACTGTGAGTTCATATTATATATAAATTATTTTTTATAGAAAACAGAAAGAAAAAAGACAAACAAACAAAAAACATTAAATGTGTACTTGAAGAAAAGGTCATTGATGTGAACAGCAGCGAGCCGTTAGGGTGATAACAAAAATACCTGTACGAACAGCTGTGTGTTTTTGACTGAGACCTTAGTACACCATATTGGATTGGTTTGATAAAATAATTTTTTCTTAGTTTCAAGTGGTGAACACGAGAGCAGATAACTTAGTATTTGTACATCAGCAGTGATTGCTCTGTGATTTGACTGATAGTGTTGTTTCATGCATGTAGATGGCATGCTGGAGTTGCGCATACCACTACACGTGTGTGTTATGCATGTGCACGGCGCATTGCACGTGCATGGCGCGATATGACATTTGCCTTAGACAATGCAGCACAGTCGTCTGAGATTATGGGCACCCTGCCATCACACTGGCTACTTGCACTACATAACTAATATATGGTGCATACGTTTCAGGATTACGTAAGACCATGATGTATGACCAGGCGCATCGTCACTGTGCATGGCATGGGCTACATGTTCACCTCATGCACGTGCAGTGCGCCTTGCCAATGTGGAATGCGCCATACACATGTGTAAGGCGCATTACGAACCTGAAGGACGGATGGCCCTATGCAAGACACATAACACGCGTACATGTACCCATGCACTTCACCACCAAGGGATGCACAGATGCATTGCAGAACATCATGTATCATGTGTCAGGGGCATGCCAAAACATGTGTTTTCCACAGTAACATACTCCTCCTCTTATGTCCTCCCATTGTGCTCCCACAGCTACAGTATATGTATGCAAAGTTGGTGACACACATACATCACAGACCTTGTACTCGTGTGGCTGGGAAACATTGCTGGAAGGCGCCATATGCATGTGTGCTGCGCCTCCCTTCTGTGCCATGTATGCACATTCACGCATAATGCCTTCTTGGAGACTTTTACGCAATGCACAGGGTGCGTTCCACCTGCATGGTGTGCTCCGCACACGTAATGCACCTGCCTTATCTACACGGCACACAATGCAGGCACATTGCTTGATGCCTCTGTGTTGTGTACATGGCACGTTACACACACGCATTGCACTTGCGTATGCGTAACGCGCCATATACATGCGTTCCACGCAGGAAGCGTCATGCTACAGTATTGTGGAATGTGCATAGCACATTAGTTAGTGCACTAAAATACCTTAATGTGCACTACACATACGCATGGTCGTAATGCATAATCACGCTCCTTATGACAGCACACAACCCTGGGGAGCATGCATGTCATCACTGCTACGCCGATGCTCGTGTGCGCTGCATTATGCACAGATGTGTAGTGTTTGCTCTGATCATTTGCCCATCCCCACACCATTTTAGGCACTGTGTTTTTGCACTGTCAGTCATCCATGATTGCTCACTTTGTGTTTGCTGCGAGTGCTATCCAGTGGTTGCATGCTGATGAGGAGCTGTGGTTGCCTGAGGAGGGAGATGGTGTCCATGGGGGTGTGGCACAGGGCATGGGTGCAGTCTCGCAGCAACACAGACCTGCAGCTGTGGAGGCTCCACAGGCTGGAGATTGGCCAGCATGGTGCCATAGATGTGCAGAGGTGCACCCTCAACAGCCTCGCCTCTACAGACCCAGGGCCATGCTCCAGGGCATGTGTGAGGATCAGGTCATCTCCTTCAATTGTCTGAGCACAGTAGCTATTCGGGAGTTCTTTGGGGATCTGAGACCTGACCTCGAGCCCCTGAATGGCCGGTCTCATGCCATACCAG
Organism: Ichthyophis bannanicus; assembly: GCA_033557465.1. Classification (NCBI taxonomy): domain Eukaryota; kingdom Metazoa; phylum Chordata; class Amphibia; order Gymnophiona; family Ichthyophiidae; genus Ichthyophis; species Ichthyophis bannanicus. Next base: position 619,403,833 of record CM066036.1, read on the forward strand.
GTTTGGTCAAGCTCCTGAGTGCCCTACATTTCTTTGGCTCTGGCTACTTCTAGTCATCGGTGGCAGCAGTAGATGGAATGAGCCAGCCCACCTTCTCACACTGTCTCCACCAGGTACTGCAAGCCATGGTCAGCCGGGTAAGGAATTACATTGTATTTCCTAACAGTAGGCAACAGTGGGAGACCCTGAACCAGGCATTTGAGCAGGTTGCAGGGATACCACACATGATGGGAGCTATTGATTGCACACATATTGCCCTGGTCCCACCTAGAGAGACAGTGTTCCACAACCGCAAACACTACCATTCCCTAAATGTGCAGGTTGTATGTGATGCAAATATGCATATTCTGAATGTGGTTCCTAGGTTTCCAGGATCCACCAATGACTCCTATATCCTGCATCACTCAGCACTATTCAAACAATTTGAGAGTGGACAATATGAGGACTGTGTCCTGCTGGGTGGGTATTTTTCATCTCTACTGTGCACATGGTGTTGGTGTGATCTGGGGTGCTCGTCATCACAGATGGGCCAGGATCACATATGGTTTTGTGTGGCACATTTCTGACTGCATATCTCATGCTACATACAACACATATCCTGATGCAGCCCCACCACAGTTTTTAGGGACATTCAGGACACTGGACGTCATGCAATGGCATATCACAGCACAGCCATTGCATCAGTGTCTGGGTTGCATTTGCACATGATACCTCTACATTCCCTTCTTTATGTTTTGGTGGTGGGAAACTGACATCTTTGGAAGCTGTGCCTACTATCTCACCATGTCACTGTCTCTGGAGAGGTGTTCACATATCTTTTGCGTTTTCAAAGGTGACATATGTCCGCCATTTGTGTTTCATAGGTCTTTTGTGTAACCATGCATGCATGAGGTTTCCATTGGTATTTGGAACTGGTGCTCTGTTGCACATATCTTTTTTGCGGAGAAAATATCTTCACATATAATGTGTTCATCATATGGTAATCTGCAACATGTTGGCACATATGGTTTTCAGCCTTTCATTACCCAGATACCCACATGTACATCTGTCAGCCTTGGTGGTGTATCCCTAATTGTGTCTGTGGGCAATCTCTGTGTGTATGTTGACTTGGAGGGAAGGGGTAAACATTTGTTTCATTGGCGTTTGTGGCATTATTGTGGGTGTGGACCATTCACCTCTCAGCATTTTGACCGTGTTACGTTGTTATATTTGTGTTTGTACATTCTGAAACACGTATGTTTCCTGCTAATCAACAGTGATTTTGTCGTTTCAGACATATTAACTGACTTCATCATGTATATGTTAGTGACACCTGCCGTGTGTCACCTGTATCTTTGACCTTCATATGTTTTCACACGTCTGAATCTATCACCTTATCTAACATGTGTTGGCCTAGGTCTGCTTGATGCCTTCAAAAATGCCAATAAAGCTTTTTGTGTATGGCTGGTTGATCATGTGTTTGATATGGACACAGATAATGTATGTTGCCATCATTACCTTTCACCGGTGTTCTGTGTCTCAAACTTCCAGACTGTGGCACATAAGTGATGTGTGCCATCAAGTGCCGTCATCTGTTTGTGTCATTCTTGGATTTGTTGTTTTGTTGCACCTATATGATTGTGTGCATTGGGTACCGGCATGTACATACAGACGTGTGTGAACATCTATTCCTTGTTGACATTTCCACATTTATTTCTGCAGGTGAAGCTGGATATGGGTGTCAAGCCTGGTTGCTGACCCCTGTGCATTTTCCACGGTCACCTGCAGAGATGAGGTACAATGAGGCCCATGCCTCCAGCCGCTCAGTCATCAAGCGCACCTTTGGCATATTAAAGAGTCACTTCAGGTGTCTGGATAAGACTGGCGGGGCCTTACAATACTGACCCATGACTGTGGCACAGATCATTCTGGCCTGTTGCATCCTGCACAACATTGCTCTCAGGCACATTATCCCAGTCGACATTAATCCGGATCTGGAAGATGATCCTACGTGCCCTCCTGTACGTGGCTGTGGAAACACACATGTGGGCACAGCGATCAGTCAACATCTGATTGATGAGCTCTTCTCATGTAAGTCATGTATATGTGAGGGAATGCATATGGGTATACATGTACATGCTGCCATGTGTGTCTCAGCGCTACATCCTAACATATGTGTATCTCTTGTGTTTGTGACTCTACAGAATATGCTTGTCAGGCTGCCTGCTACTGTGGTGCAGTAACTACTTGGTGAACATGGATCAACATGCAGAAAACGGTGATAATGACACATACAGATGACAACATGGCAGTTACGTGTGACTTGGGCATAATACACAGTTGCAACAGAGGTATGACTTGGACATAACATATAGGCATTGTTTCCACAAATATAAATGCAATCTGTGCTGAGGCTGTTGTGTCCCTTGTCATGCATATACTGTCAGCACAGTACAGCATTGAACATGTGTGATGTTAGCTGGCCTCAGCACCTATATTGTTGTACACCTATATGGCATGTGGACCCATACCCCATATATACATCTTAGCATGCATATGGCCATTTTTATCTCAACATTTGATGATTTTTCACCATTGTATGTGAAACCCTACCAACTTAGCTGTGTGTGTATACAGCTGATAGAAGTTGTAGTGTTGAACAGTACTTATATCTTTCCCTGACATTGTGGCATCAGCCAACATCAGTGTATCCTTGCATAGACTGATGGCATTCTTTCCACTCATCTCAGATTCATGACAGACAGTGCATATGCTACTGGAGGCATGTTCAATTTAGATTAGAGTGTGTGTGTGTGTGTGTTTTGTGTGTTACATTGTACTGATCCACTGTGCAGGCATATGTGCATTATCTGGTGATGGGATGAGTCTGAACATCCCTTTACAGATGACGACTGTGCTTTTTCTACATTTATGATGCTAACCTGTGACCAATGTGATCATGTGTTGTGCGTTGTTGACTGACATATCCTTTGTGTGATGACAAACCGGAACGCATTAGCATTGCAGTTTCACACATGAGAGCATACTTTTGACAGGCGGCAATGATGGTGCACATGCAGACATGGTCATTCAACACATTTCACAGAAATCATCTGCGTGTGGTATGACAGCTTGGACCCTTTTAACATCTTCAGACAGTCACTATCAGACACATGCTGCACACAGATGATGATTTTCACCTTGGATCATGTGTGGCTAACATCATCATATTACATTTTTGGGTTTAGCTGGTTAGTTAGTCAGGCTTCATTGAGAGGTTGATGTCCACCAGCACTGCTAGACATGATGTGGACCTATGAGACGCCTGTAACACATGCCCCATGGACATGTCCATGTGGAGATGCAAACATGGTCTGCAGTGATATTTCTTAATGTCCTCAACATGCAATGTGATTTGTGTTATGGAAATGTAATGTTGGTATGCCTGACGTTTCATACTTTGCATATTGATGTTGCACTCCCTGCAGTGTATATCTTATATTCCCCACCCCATGACTCTTATTCACGTATAGACAATATGGATCCATAAAAAGCTCCTACACCAGGCTAAAGAATGCGGGATTGGAGACAGGATAAGGACGGATCATGCGCCGGTCTGGGCAATAATCAAAGGGAAGGGGGCGATTAAAGAACCCCAATGGTGCGGCTTAATGAATCCCTCCTGGAAGAGGAGGAGGTGGTGACACAAGTAAGGGAAAACATAGTGGAGTATTTGGATTTAAATGACGTAGAGCAGGGGTCTCAAACTCCAGTCCTGGAGGGCCGCAAACCAGTCAGGTTTTCAGGGTGACTCTAATGAATATTCATTAGATATATTTGCATACAATGGGGCAATGCATGCAAATATGCATATTCATTAGGGATACCCTGAAAACCTGGTTTGCGGCCCTCCAGGACTGGAGTTTGAGACCCATGACGTAGAGGAGTGTTCCCCAGGACTTCTTTGGGAAGGACTAAAAGCAGTAATTAGAGGAAGAATTATTGAGGTGGGGGCTCGAAAAAAGAAGTTGAGAATACAAAGAATCACCCAATTAGGAAGGAAATAAGGGAACTGGAGAACAAGCAGAGAGGAAGGCTACTAAGAGGAGAAAAACAGAAGATGGTAAGACTTACAAGAGAGCTAAAGGAAGCACACCCAACAGAAGTAAAATACACTCTCGACTATTTGAGGCATCAATCATTTGAGTTAAAAACAAGGCAAGCAGAATGTTAGCACATAAATTAAAGAAGAAACAAGCCAAAAGCCATATACTCCAAATTAAAGGGGAGGAAGGGAAGATGATTAGACAGGAGGGAAGGATAACGGAAGAGTTTGTAGAGTTCTATAAGGAGCTCTATACTCCTGAGCAAGAGGCATCAGAGAAGCAGATATCCCAATATTTAGGGAAGTTAAGTCTGCCATCAATCACACTAGGGGATGTACAAACATTATCCATGCCTATTGAACCAATTGAAGTTTTGAGTGTAATTAAAGACTTGCCATTGAATAAAGCACCAGGGTTAGACGGATTTTCAAATAAGTTCTATAAAGCTTTCGGGGAGACCACCTGACTTGCATGTATCTCATTTGCAGAACTAGAACAGCTACCTGACTCTATGCAGACAGCGGAAGTCATGGTCTTACCCAAGGAAGGCAAGGACCCTATCTGCTGTGGTTCGACCAATATCGCTCCTGGGAACAGATCTAAAGATATTCACAAGGGTCTTAGCAAACAGATTAAAGAGACTAATGCCCAAATTAATATACATAAATCAAGCAAGGTTTATACCAGGGAGACAAGCCTAAGATAATATAAGAAAGGTGATTGACCTTATTTGGATGGGGGAAAGGGACACAAGAGGCATAGCAATCCTGGCAGAAGATGCCGAAAAAGTCCTTGATAGAGTATCGTGGCCCTTTCTGATCCTAATCCTAAAAAGAATGGGTCTGGGAGACAAGTTCCTAAAGTGGGTGGAAATCTAATATAAGATACCGGAGGCAAGAATTAAGGTGAAAAGGGGTTATTCTGTCAAATTGGAGTTACATAGAGGAACGAGACAGGGATGCCCCTATCCCCCTTACTATTTGTCTTGGTGATGGAACCTCTAGGCCAGGACATATGAGAGAACTCAGAGATAAAGGTTGTAAAAGTAGGGGAAAAGGAATATAAAGTCTCGCTATTTGCGGATGATATACTATTTACAGTAACCCAATCATCCCTACTGGAAGTTCTGAAGACAATGATAGAATATGGGAAAGTAGAAGGATTTCGGGTGAATACCACTAAATCTGAACTTTTAAGTGTATCATTGACTAGCGAACAAAAGAATGTCCTGCATACCATTTAAATGGGTGGGGCAGCAAATTAGGTATCTGGGAGTGAACTTAATGTCAAAGATGCAAAATCTGTTCAAAGCTAACTACCCTCCTCTTTAGGAAAGAGTCAGCAGGAAGTTAGATGAATGGAGTAGAGGTGGTTTAAGATGGCTGGGTAGAATGGCAGCAGTGAAAATGACAATATACTCACAAATACTATACCTATTTCAACACTACCAATTGTAATTCCAAAACACTTCTTAGAAATGATGCAAAGGAAAATAATGCCTTTCATACGGACACACAAACATCCCAGAGTGCCAAGGAATACGGTTTGGAAGGGGAAAACCCAGGGGGGGGACTTGCAGTTCCCCAATTGGGCCGATACTCTGAAGCAGCACGAGTGAGAGCAGCCCTGGTGGCTTGGGAGAGAGAGAGAGTGGGTAGAAATAGAAGAAGAGGAGGAAGGTAGGGAGAATCTAGGAGAATGGCTATGGCTCCCAGAGAGAGGGGCAGAGGGAAGGTTCCCTGCCCAGAATCCATGTGTTATCTTAACATTCAAGTTGTGGCATAAATGGAGGAAAAGATAGCTGGGGGGAGCAGGATGTTTTAAGTTTACACCACTGGTGAGAAACAGTGAATTTCCACCAGGCATGGAAAAAGGAATCTTCAATAGATGGTGCAGGAAAGGCCTAAAATGGGTAGGACAGTGTATGGAAGGGAATGGAACCCTAACCTTTGAAAAGGTCTAAGAAGAATTTCCCCTCAAGGTCAATGACCAGTATGCCTATAATCAAGTCACACATTGTATAAAGGCAGAGGGCCTAAAGCAGGGGTTGGAAGGAAATCACCAGATAGAAAAGGTGTTCTCTCAGGGACAGATTACAGGGGCCATATCCATGCCATACAAGATGATGGAGGAAGGGAGTAGAGAGAAGGCCAGCTTTCATATACAATGGGAAAGAGACCTGGGGAAGGAATTGACAACGCAAAAAATGGGAAAAAAGATATAGAGGGATGTAAAGCAGTATCCAGGCCAGTAATTTACTAGAACAAAATTATAAAATGCTATACCGTTGGTACCTCACATCAGAAAAGATAGCACAACTACAAGGCCATGTGGGAACGGGGAACATTTAAACACATGTGGTGGAATTGCACTAAAGTACAAAATCTCTGCCAAATGGATGGGAGAGGTTCTGGGGGTTCAAGTTGCTCTCTCCCCACAGGTAGCATTACTCAATCTACCAGGGGTGGAAGTAACTGAAACAGAAGTGTAGTGCATACGAATTGGATATATAGCATGCGGGATGTTAGAAACATAGAAAAATGAAGACAGAAAAAGACCACATGGCCTACCTAATCTGTCCTTCCATATCAACTACTACAACAGTCCCCTTTTTTCCTTTAGAGATCCTGTGTTTGTCCCATGCTTCTTTGAATTCAGTTACTGTCCTCATCTCTACCACCTCCACTGGGAGAATATTCCACAGATCCACCACTCTTTCCGTAAAGAAATATTTCTGCATATCACTCCTGAATCTATCCCCTTTCACCCTCATCCCATATCCCCTCGTAGCAGAACTTGCTTTCAATCGAAAGAGGCTCTCTCCCTGAACATTTATGCCATGGAGGTATTTAAACATCTCAATCATATCACCTCTATCCCGCCTTTCCTCTAAGGTGTACATATTAAGATCCTTAAGTCTGTCCTCATATGCTTTATAATGAAGACCACTAACCATTTTAGTAGCCACCCTCTGTACTGACTCCATCCTGTTTATATACTTTTGAAGGTGCGGTCTCCAGAATTGCACACTATACTCCAAATGAGGTCGCACCAAAGACTTATACAGAGGCACTATTACCTCCTTTTTTCTGCTAGCCATTCCTCTCCGTATGCACCCAAGCACTTCTAGCTTTTGCTGTCGCCTTTTCTACCTGTTTAGCTACTTTAAGATCATCAGACACAACCACGCCTAGGTCCTACTCTTCTTTAGTGGACAAAAGTACTTCACCCCCTATACTATATTGCTCACTTGGATTGCTGCCAAGAAGTGGCGACTTCCAGAACCCCCTAGTGCAGCGATGGCGAACCTATGGCACGCGTGCCAGCTGTGGCACGCGAAGGCCTTGCAGCTGGCACGCGTGAAGGTCCGCAAAAAAAGAAAAAGCGGGCTCTGGCTGCTGCCGTGGACGCGGCAGCATGCAGTGTCCCGCGGGGCCCCCTCCGCCCGCTAAGCCCCTCTGCAAGGGCTTTCAGATTCGCGAGGGAGACAGCGTCTCCCTCGCGTCTCTGTTAAGCCCGCAGGGGTTAATGGGAAATTTCCCATCAGCCCCTTTAGACGCGAGGGACTGATGGGAAATTTCCCATTAGCCCCTGCGGGCTTAACAGAGACGCGAGGGAGACGCTGTCTCCCTCGCGAATCTGAAAGCCCTTGCAGAGGGGCTTAGCGGGCGGAGGGGGCCCCGCGGGACACTGCATGCTGCCGCGTCCGCGGCAGCAGCCAGAGCCCGCTTTTTCTGTTTTTAAATTTGCCGGGGGGGGGGGGTTAGGACTGCTAATGGGCGGGGGGGGGGTTGGACTGCTAATGGGCGGGGGGGGTTAGGACTGCTAATGGGCTAGGAGGGGGGGGTTAGGACTGCTAATGGGCTAGGAGGGGGGGGGTTAGGACTGCTAATGGGCTAGGAGGGGGGGTTAGGACTGCTAATGGGCTAGGGGGGTTAGGACTGCTCATGGGCTGTGGGCTGATGGGGGCTGTCTGGAAATGGGGTGATGGGGGGTTAGGACTGCTAATGGGCTGGGGGGGGTTTGGACTGCTAATGGGCTGGGGGGGGTTAGGACTGCTAATGGGCTAGGAGGGGGGGGGTCGGACTGGTAATGGGCTAGGGGGGGTTAGGACTGCTAATGGGCTGTGGGCTGATGGGGGCTGTCTGGAAATGGGGTGATGGGGGGTTAGGACTGGTAATGGGCTATGGGGGGGGTTAGGACTGGTAATGGGCTAGAGAGGGGGGGGTTAGGACTGCTAATGGGCTAGGGGGGGGTTAGGACTGCTAATGGGCTGGGGGGGGTTAGGACTGCTAATGGGCTAGGAGGGGGGGGTTAGGACTGCTAATGGGCTGGGGGGGGTTAGGACTGCTAATGGGCTAGGAGGGGGGGGGGTTAGGACTGCTAATGGGCTAGGGGGGGTTAGGACAGCTAATGGGCTAGGAGGGGGGGTTAGGACTGCTAATGGGCTGGGGGGGTTAGGACTGCTAATGGGCTGTGGGCTGATGGGGCTGTCTGGAAATGGGGTGATGGGGGTTAGGACTGGTAATGGGCTATGGGGGGGGTTAGGACTGCTAATGGGCTAGAGAGGGGGGGTTAGGACTGCTAATGGGCTAGGGGGGGGGGTTAGGACTGCTACTGGGCTGAGGGGGACGGGTTAGGACTTGAGGTGGGCCGTTGGGTGGGGTTAGGACTGGAAATGGGCTGATGGGGGGTTAACACTGGAGGTGGTCTGATGGGGTTAGGACTGGTAATGGGCTATGGGGGGGTTTAGGACTGATAATGGGCTATGGGGGGGCTGGGACAAGAAATGGGCTGATGGGGAGGGGTTAGGACTTGAGGTGGGCTGATGGGGTTAGGACTGGTAATGGACTGTGGGCTGATGGGGGGGTTAGGACTGGCAATGGTCTATGGGGGGCTGACTGGAAGTGGGGGGTTAGGACTGGTAATGGGTTATAGGGGGGGGGCTTAAACTGAAAATGGGGTGATGGGGGGTTAGGACTGGAAGTGGGTTGATGAGGGGGGGATAGGACTGGTATTGGGTTGGGGGGCTGCTAGGACTGGAAATGGGCTGATGCAGGGACTAGAAGGGAATGGATGCTGGGTGAGGCTGGAACTAGAAGGGAGCTGGTGTTGGGGGAGGATTAGAATGGGATGGGGCTGGGAGAGTAAAATGGAGAGGGGAAAAATATTTTGTGTGGGAGGGATAAAAAATCTACAATTGGCCGGGTATTGGGAGAGTAAGTGGGGATTGAGGATGGAGGGGTAAATTTTGAGTAGATGAAATAGGAATGAGGAAAGAGCCAAAGGAGAAAGATTAGTATGTTAAAGCAGATGTAGAGAGAGAATGGAAAAAAAAAAACAAGAAGACAGAAGAAAGGACAAATGGACAGCAGATGGAGAGTTAGCAGAAGACACGAAGAAACCAGAAGAAAGTGGCTGGAACAATTGCAACTGAAAAAAAATGCACAAAAGGTAGAAAAATATCTCTTTATTTTGAATTTATTAACTGGAATATGTCAGCTCTGGGAAATGTGCATCATTAATTTTTGCGCTTTGTTTAGTACAAGAGGAAATTAATATATAGTTTTATTTCTACAGTGTTGTTGTATATTCCAAGTTTGGCTTTTGGGGTTCCCAGTTTAATTATTGTCTTCCTGTTTCTAAATTGTGATTCCTTGTTTGGTGATGGTCTGTTCTGCATGTGTAACTGAGCTGAGGTATTCTGTTTATATAATTCCTATTTGACATTGCCACTTGTTCTTTCCCCAGTAGGTCATGTATTGTTGTTCTCTGAGATGTATTGGTTTAATATTTGCAGTGTTGCCTTTTGATAGGTAGAGTATGGTGCTTTGTGAGTCCTGGTAGTGCTGTTAGGATACGGCGGGTTTGCTATGGGTTCTAAATGGGCAGCGTTTGTAGTAGTTCCTAATGTGCCTGGCGGTTGGTACTGGATTATAGTAATGTAGAAACCTTTTAGTCTTTCTTTATCCATATACTCATTAAGAGGCATGTTTACTAAAAGTTAGTGTATGGTAACATTATGCAAATATTTATGCAAATGAAGCACCTTATGCAAATGGGGCTTTAATTGACGTGCTGGCACTTTGAGGAAATTCTTTGGTTTTGTGCGGCAGTTTGGGCACTCGGGCTCAAAAAGGTTAGCCATCACTGCCCTAGTGTATAGGAGGTAAGGACTCAGCTGGATTTCCTGTGCCTCATGTACAGGTTAACAGCAATAAGGCAAAAGAGTTACCCCAATTTGGGGAAGTTTGGGGCAAATATATAAAGTGGCAAAGGGGTGGAGAGATAAAGGAGTTAGGAAAGGAAATCAGCAATTCATCATGATGAAGGAAAATAGAAGTAATGTAATAAAACAGGGTAAGAAAGAGCCGGGGGATGGTGTGGGCAGGGGTCCAATACCAAAGGGAGTAAAGAGATGTAAGGCTGAAGGGAATAAATGTGCATATGTTGTTTGTTTGAAAGTGGTTGGGTATTATAAATATAAGTAAACCTGAGGGAGATACTCGATGGAAGCAAGTATTATGGTATAAGAAGAAACAGGTCAATGATGAAGTTTTAATCCAACAAAATTATTGGAATAACAAGCGGGAGACAGTTGAATAGAAATAAATTGTTTATTGTTGATAAGCCTTGACACCCCCCCCCCCAAAACAAAACAAAACAATGTTAAAATAGCGATGGATGCTCTTCAGACTTACCAAATCTATATATAAGCTAAAATGAGCATAAAATGTACTGGGTATTCTTGTAAGATTAATATGTATAATATACCTGTACTATGGAATTGTTGGTCAATAAAAAAAGGAAATAATTTGGTACCATTTAAAAAGCAGGAGGAAGCTACAAACCTTTGCATTATAAAATCAAAAATTGTCATTTAAAAAAAAAGAACTTAAGGGAGTGTACTTATCAATCTAATGTTTAAAAAGAGTTAAGTTAGAGGAACGTCCAATTTTTAATAAAGTATTCACTCTTCAATGAAGCTTAATAACAGGTTTTACTTGCTTTTTTTTTTAAAACGTAGCACCTTTCCCCCTTTTCTTTTTTATATATGTCTATTGATTAATTTATTTATTGGTCCATTTTTATATAGTTCCTTTTTATTTATCCAATTTGGATGGTCTTTCTTTTTACTAAGAAGGTGGCTAATAGACAATATTCATAATATCAAGAAGGTGTTTTACAACAAGGTGTTTTACAACATGGTGTCTCATATCTGCCTTGTTAAGTTTTTTATTATAATCAGAATGTTCGATCTGGAAAAGGTTTATACATTTACTACAATAGGTTATAACGGAACACATGTAGGGTAGGTACAATCCTTTCCTCCCCCTCCCCCTCCCCCTAGATTATCTGAAAGGAATTTTAAATCTTATTGTTTAGTAACTTTACTATATCTTATTCACCCATGGATCGGTTCTGCTCTTGATTAGTAATACACAGTATTTTAAAAGGTTACATAGAAACTTTAAATTTTCATGGAAGATAGCCTACCCCATCTCATGATAACACACTGGTAACTATGGCGACTTTGTTTCCTTTTACGCCAAAAGACCGAAATTAGACTCTATCTGCTACTTACCTTTCCTTGAATCCCTCCAGACCAGTCCAGATGCACGGATTGTACTCCCCAACTAGCAGATGAGACTGAGCATGCTCACCAATTTCTGAATGTTACTCTTGAAGGGGTGGAGCCTCCAGGGAATTGGTCAGTATCACTTAGCAAAGCAGGAATCTAGCCTTATAGGTAACAATGGAGCTCATAACTCTCCCCTAATAACTGATGTCCCCCCAAAACTCTGGAGTTTGTCCTTTCATTCTTTTTTTTTTTTGGATATGAACACTATTAGTGAGACTCTCCTTTGTGTTACACACATTGTTTCTTGTTTTTCTCGTTTTGTTTTGTTTTGTTTTATTTAACATGCAGTGCTAGCCTAGATAGGCCCACCAGATGTCTGCACGCCTTTCACGCACCTAGCTGAAACATCGTCCCCCCTGTACTCCACTTCGTGCACTCCCAGCTGCCAACCAAGTGGACCAACCCCAGGGTGGGGTGCTGAACTGGAATGGAGGGATTCAGGGGAAGGTAATTAGCAGGTAAGGTCTAATTTCACCTTCCATCTCATCCCTCCAGTCCACTCCAGATGCACAGGATATACCACAGCAGTACCCTACAGGGACGGGCCCGCGAGGCTGACTTGCAAAACTCTTGTCCCAAACCTACAGCACACCCAACCGATAATGTTTTGCAAAAGGGTGCAGTGATGCCCATGTTGCTGCCAGTGATGCCATGTTGCTGCCTGACAAATGTCTTCTGGCGGTATTTGACATGCCTCTGCCCATGAGGTCACCTACACCCTAGCAGAATGTGTGCAAAGACCCCGTGGAACTGGCTTGCCTTTGAGCACATAAGCCGCCATAAGGGCATCTTTGACCCAGTGTGCAATGGAAGCCTTTGCTGCTGCCTCCCCTCAGCGTGGTCCTCCAAACAAGACAAACAGCCGTTCCAAACGTCGGAAAGATTGCATCTGTTGTAAGTACATATGCAGTGCCCTTCAAGTGTCGAGCAGATGCAACCTGCGATCCTCCCCCATTTGTTCACCTAAGAAGAGAACCGGAAGAGTCACCTGATGATTAATATGAAATGGTGACACCATTTTAGGTAGGAAGGATGGCACTGTGCGTAATATCACTGCCTCTTGTTGAAACACCAAGAACGGCTCGCAGCACGACAGCACTTGTAGCACAGACACCCTGCGAGCCTAGCATATCGCCATCAAAAAGACTGTCTTGAGGGCAATGTTTTTTTAGTGAAGCCTCCTTTGTAGGCTCAAATGGGGGCTCCACCAGCACGGAGAGGACTACGTTCAAGTCCCATGGTGGCACCACCAGCTGCACCTGTTTCACTGCCCTCAACAAAACGTTCCCCGTCTGGGTGTGCTGCCATCAACATCCCTCTGATTCTACCATGATAGCAGGCTAGGGCCGCCACCTGCACCTTCAGCGAACCCAAGGCTAACCCTTTTCTAGCCCGGTCTGCAGAAAGGCTAACACCTGTGGCACAGACACCGACATTGCTTCCGTACCTGTTTGCTTGCACCATTGTTCAAACACACACTATACCTGGACATACATTAATGAGGTGGACTGCTTCCGAGCCTGTAGAAGTGTGCTCACCACCGCTGGTGCATAGCCATGCATCCTCAACCGAGCCCTCTCAAGAGCCTTGCCATAAGCAAGAATCGATCCACCTGCTGCATCCACAGTGGACCCTAGGTCAACAGGTCGGTTCTATGAGGCAACCGCCAGGGTGGCGCCACAGTAAACTGGATCATATCTGCGTACCAAGGCCTGCGTGGCCATTTCAGTGTGATAAAAATCATGAGGCCCCTGTGCCCCTCTATGCAATGTAGAATGCGGCCTATCAGCGGTCAAAGAGGAAAGACATACAGCAGCCCTTCCTGTGGCCAAGGCTATACCAGGGCATCAAGGCCCTTGGACATATGCTCTCTCCACCTGCTGAAGAATCAGTTGACTTTGGCATTGTTCGAGGAAGCCGGTCACTCCATGGTTGATCCCACCGGCGAACCAGGCTGCGTAAAACAGACTCCTCCAGGGACCTACCTTTCCCCTAGATCCACCTGATTCAGACTCAGGAAGTCGGCTTGCAAATTGTCCTTCCCCACCACATGGGCCGCAGACAATGATGACAATGTCCACTGCAGCAGAGATGTTGCCTCCTCCATCGTTGCCCTGCTGGCTGTGCTGCCTTGCTGGTTCATTTAGGCCACCACAGTGGCATTGTCTGAAAACACTTGGACCACTTGACCTTGAATCAGAGGTAGGAATTGCTGGAGTGCAAGTAAAAACCTCCCTCAGCTCCAGCCAGTTTATTGATCAGGACAGCTCCTCAGCTCTCCAGTGTCCCTGAGCCCACTGAGCCATGCAGTGCACCCCCCATCCCAAGAGGCTTGCATCAGTGGTGACCATTATCTAAGATGGTGTTTCTAGAGGCATTCCTGCCATAATGTTGGAGACATCCACTACCATTGCAGCCTCACCCAGACCTCTCGAACAGGGAAGCCTGCGGTCCAGGGGTCCTCCTGTGGAGACCACCTTGACAAAAGGGAGTGCTGGAGGGGCCGCATGTGAGCCCGCACCCATGCCACCAGTTTGATTGTTGCTGCCATGGAGCCTAGCAGTTGCAAATAGTGCCATGCCATGGATCTTGACATGCCGAGGAAGCATATCACCTGCTGCCACAGTTTTGCAGCCTGCTCAGGCGGCAATGCCACCAGTCCCTACCGTGTATCAAACTGCGCTCCTAAATAAATCAGATGTTGTGTGGGGGACGAGATGACTTTTCTGAATATTGACCTCCCAGCCTAGGTTGTTCAACAACTTGAGTACCCGTCTGGTGGCCACCTTACTGTCCTTGCGAGAGACTTTGCACAGATCAGCCAATCATCGAGGTACAGGTGAACCATAATCCCTTCACCTTGTAATGCCTCTGCCACCATGACCATGACCTTTGTAAAGGTTTGGGAAGCGGTTGCCAGCCTAAACAGCAATGCCCGGAACTGGAAATGTCCCATGGGTATAGTGAACCACAGGTAGTGCTGGTGTTCTGCCTGAATGGGAATGTGCAGATACATTTCTGATAAATCAAGGGCCATAAGGAACTCACCCTTGTGTACTGCCACTATGATGGAGCACAGCATCTCCATGTGAAATCATGGCACCCGCAGTGCTCCATTGACATGTCTGAGGTCCAGGACTGGATGGAAGGAGCCTTCCTTCTTTGGGACGAAGAAATAGATGGAGTATTGCTCGGTACCGCATTGGTCTGTTGGTACCAACTTTACTGCTCGTATTTGCAAGAGCTTTGCCAGGTCACTCCCTGCGCCCCGCACTTGATCGCCAAGTGGCAAGGCAATATCAGAAAGGTGCCAAGGACAGGACGGGCCAGCTCCAGTGCGTACCCATCCCGAATTACCTCCAGGACCCATTGATCTTGCGTGATCTGGATCCAGGCAGAGTAGAAGCGTAGCCTCCCTCCGATTTCCATCTTGGCCTAGGTCCCCCTCACTTCATTGAGTTTTCTTTGTGGCTCCCATGGCAGGGGAATAATATCCTCTGCCTGCACCATGACTCCGAAAGGAGAAATTTCCCCTTGCAGAGTATCACCCCCTCTGCAAGGGAGTGAAGTACGTCCTTTGAAACCCGCGATAATCTTGCACCTGCCTGCGAGGGCTCCTTGCGCCTTCATTGTTCTGGGCCAGTCCTCCAGCAACCATCCACTTTTGGAATCCCTAAGGTCTTTCACCAACTTCGAGGGCCTCCCCAAAGAGTAGCTTGCCCTTAAATGGCAGTCTAGACAAGCGCACCTTGGAGGCCACATCTCTAGCCCAACTATGCAACCACAAGAGGTGTCTAGCTGCCACTGTGGATGCCATGCTCTTGGTGGAGATGTGTACCAAGTCAAAGAAGGCATCCATCATGTACGCTGCTCCCAATTCAAGCAGCCCCACCTCCTGCGAGGTTTCAGAGACAGGGAGGTCTTGCACCCAACGCATACATGCCTGGGCTACATATGCTCTGCATATGGATGTTTGCAGGGCGATGGCTTCAAATTCCTGCTTCAGCATAGTCTCCATCAGTTTGTCCAGCAGATCTTTAAGAGCCACTCCCCTTTCCACAGGGATAGTGATCTTCTTCATGACCACTGTGACCAGGGAGTCCATCTTGGGCACCTTCAGAGCTTCCTTCTTGTTTGGTGCCAGTGGATAAAAGTGGGACATTGTTCACCCACTGTGAAACGTTGCCTCCGACAGCTCCCATTCTGAGTCTATCATTTGCTTTACTGGGAAAAACCCCTGGGGGACCCAGATACTTTGCAACAGTGGGTTCTCTAAAAGGTCCTCCTCTGGTGGAGGTGCTGCCATCATGATTAGAGCTGCAAATGAGCATGTAATCAGGGCCACCAGCTTGTCTTTTCTAAATATGTGTACCACTGAAGATTTCTCTGAGGGGAGAATTTCCCCCTTCTTCACCTCCTGGAGCTTGGCCCCATCCCACTCCCAGGAGGTGCCTTCCATCGCCTCCGGTGACAACTGAGGGTATGGAATTTGAATCCCCTCCTAGCTCCATGTGTTCTCTGGGCCGTTTAGCTAGGGCCGCATCCTGCACCTCTGACAGAAGCAAGCATTCCCCCTGAATACCCCGAGGCTGACTTGCCCCCTTTTTCAGCCTTTCCTGCTCTGCCTCCCTGCTTAAGTCAGAATGCCTAGTGTAGCAGCAGAATAAACTGTGGCAAAAATGGTGCTGCTGGCTGCTGCTCCTGCGCTGACAGCTCCTGCCTGGAGTGTCTGTGCTTGGATTTCTCCTTGTCCAAAGCCCCCGAAGCCTTATTTTGTGCTGGAGACCCATCTCTAGTCAACCCTGCCGCCTTAGAGCTCCTCTTGCCCGGAGAGGCACTAAGCAAAATGGCTGCCTTCTCTGCCTCCCCGGCCCTGTGCAGCAGGATTTGCAGCTTCCCCCCGCTTCACTCGTACCTCTAGGAGGCTCTGACCCCTTCCGCAGGTAAATTCTCCCCCGCCAAAGCAGTTTCTGCTGACCGGCCCTCTTCTGCACAGAAGCTGGTCGCTGACAGCATGCTCCAAAGGACGCATACGGCATCTTTCCTGCCTTCAGTGACGCCATGCAGTCCAGTGCACTCATGCCTTCTTACCTCAAGGCCCAGATCAGCTGCCCCGTAAGTGTGTGTGGCTCAAATATCTGAGGCCGGAGAACCCTAGTCTCCTGCTCCTCAGATAGCAGTGGGAGAGGCAGAACAGAGGGGGAGGGACTCAGGGCACCCAAGTATGCACTCGCAGTGTGTGTGAGCATGTCACCGAACCAGATCGGTTTGCAATGCTCACTGTTGCTCTAGGCCGGCAGGACACACTTTCTTTCTGTGGCCTCCTTTATGCGCTGGCGCGCTTTGTTATTTATATATATAAATTTTTCCCCCCAAGACCATCTCTCACAAGTTGGCTCATATCTCTCCATATTTAGCCCCGGAAGATACTTTCCCTTTAAATCTTTTGCTTGCTGCCACAAGGCTGATCACTCTGCTTTTAACTTTGCTTTTCTATCTGATCTTCAACTAACTGCTCTAGATAACAAGTAGGCCTTTCAGTGCAGTACACAGGCACAGAAGTGCCCTAATCTGCTGAGACTGAGCAAATGCTGACTAATTCCCTGGAGGCTCCGAGTCCACCCTTAAATGGTGACATTCAGAACTTGGTGATCATACTCAGTCTCATCTATTGTTTGGGGAGCACAACCTGTGCGTCTGGACTGGAGGGATGAGATGGAAAGAGAGTTTAAAAATGTCTGGGAAATGCTCTGCCGACTCGTCAATGAACAGCAATACTGTGTGTCTGGATATGCTGGAAACAAGTTAGTCTCCTTAAAGTAGGGGTTTCTTAAAACATGTATTTTGAAAGTTTAATTTTTACACACCCATCAATTGCATACCTTTAATTTAATAAATCAAGTGGTTGTTCAGACATTGTAGTCACTCTCTGGGCTATTTATAATTCACATCTATGCCTCAAATTGGACCCAAATAACAATCCCACCTGATCTCATCTAGGACACATGATTTATACTTATTAGTATTTAGCACAATTGGTTATTATCACAATAGTAAAATGAGTGTACTTCTATCATTCTAAAACATTTGGACACATCCTTTTGTTCCCCCACCCCCCCCCCCTTTTCTTCTCCACAAAATGGGTCCTTGACATTAATTAAATGTATGTCACTGACTTTTTCACAGATATAACAGTTTGACCGCGTCGCCAATAAGCAAGGTGAATGAACTTTTTAATGCAAAGATGTACAGAGTCATGCACTTGAGTAGCAGAAATCCAAGGGAAATGTATGCGATAGGGGGCGAGAGATTGGTGTGCATGGTTCAGGAGAAAGACCTTGGAGTGATTATTTCTGAAGATCTCAGGGTGGCAAAACAGTGCGACAAGGCGGTGGCAAAAGCTAGGAGGATGTTGGGCTGCATACTAACAGGAATTACCAGCAAAAAGGAAGAGGTACTTATGCTACTGTACAAGTCACTGGTGAGGCCTCACTTGGAATACTGTGTTCAGTTTTGGAGACCATATCTTGCAAAGGATGTAAAAAGACTGGAAACTGTCCAGAGGAAGGTGACCAAAATGATTTGGAGCCCGTGTCAGAAGCCTTATGAGAAGAGACTTGAAGACCTAAACATGTACACTTTGGAGGAGAGGAGGGACAGGGGAGATATGATTCAGATATTTAAATACTTAAAGGAAAATAATGAACAAACAAACCTCTTCCAAAGATGGAGAAGCTGCAAAACTAGAGGGCATAACATGAAGCTACAAGGGGGTAAATTGAAAGGCAATGTCAGGAAATACTTTTTCACTGAAAGGGTGGTGGATGCTTGGCATGCCTCCCGATGGAAGTGGTAGGGGCAAACAGTGAGAGTTCAAAAGGGCATGGGACAGACACAGTGGATCCCTTTACAAGAACAAGAAAATATCAAAATAAACTGAACTATCAAATTCCTCAACAAATAGGGGTGTCCTACATGGAGTGGTGGGTTCACCCCTGGGCAAGGACATGGGGAGGGGTGGCCTGCGCGGAGCAGCAGGTGTACCCATTCTTGACATTGTTCTGGGCAGACTAGATGGACCATACTGGTCTTTATCTGCGATCATTTACTATGCTACTATGAAACCCTTTCGGTAAAAGTTCTTATTTTATATATTTATGGTTTCATGTGCTTTCTCTCTTTAAAACAACAACACTGGTAATATGATTTAGTTTAAACGTTCACTATGCACAAATCCTTACATGAACTATCTTATACTAATAGGTAGGTCCTCCTACATTATACATTTATATTTTCAAGTAATACTTAATATATAACCATGTTTTTAACCATTTTTAAAGATTTGCTTATGTTATTTTTAAGTTTTGTTGGTCGAGATATTGCAATTTCTTGATTATGTAGATTACTTATTGAGGCATTCCTAACAGGGGCTATACGTTTCAAGCAAAGGTAAGAGTTTGTGGCTTTTTAAATTACTAGCTCTCTGCCTGGGAGCTCTTAAAAGGATTTTGGTACGTTTTTAAAACAAAGTTAAATTCTTTTTGGTGTTTTACTTTAAAAGGAAACATTTTCTTTAGTGGGGTAGGTTTAAAACTCTGCTTTAGTATATTTCTCAGCTCTTTGAAGCTACTGACACCTAATCAGGTGTGTGTTCCCTCCCTACTCCCCCCCCCCCCCAATTCCCACTCACCCCTAGTGAGCAGTCTTGCTTTATAAGGCACCTCCCCAATTAACTACACACAGGGACTTGGAACAGCACATTTTGAACATACTTAAAGAGATTTAATGCTTTTTCTCTGAAAGGACAGCTGGAAACCGTCTGGTACTTTGGTAGATCTCTCTCTTTTGTTTTAACAGATACCTAAGCTCCACAAACTGAACAATGGCTGGGAAAAATCATATCACTAAAGCCATTGCCCCCGTTACAGCTTCTGCCTCTGTCCAGACAGAGGTCCCAATGCCAGCTGAAGGACCAGTTCCATTTGCAGGGTGCCTGCATGCTGAAGCTCTCAGGAAACAAGTGGAGGAACTCAGAGAGGAGGTGGCGAGGCTGAGGAGCATTCAAGACAGTGAGAAGTACATTGATGAGCTGCTTCTTGCAGCATACAAGTTCTCCAGCAGAGGAGAAGATGGGTGCCTACAGAATGACGAAGGTTGGACATAAGTCACCAGGGCCTGCAGAATCACCAATCCACCTTCTCCAGCCCTTCAATTTAAGAACCATTATGCAGCCGTGGAAATGGAGAAGGTGAAAGCATCCCTGGAAAGGGAAGAAGCAGAGCTCAAGTACCCCAAAGTTTCAGAATCAGTGACCACAAGGAAGCGAAGGATAGTGGTGGTTGGAGACTCTCTTCTGAGGGATACTGAGGCATCCATCTGCCGACCAGACTTGATGTCCAGAGAGGTATGCTGTCTGCCAGGTATGAAAATTCGAGATGTTACAGAGAGTTTGCCAAGACTCATCAAGCCCACTGACTATTACCCAATGTTGCTAATCCATGTTGGCATAAATGATACTGCCGGGTATCTCTCTGAGCGTATCTTCATGGCTCTAGGACAGAGGGTGAAGCAGATAAGTCAGAGGTTCCCAACTCCAGTCCTGGAGGGCCAAACACCATTCAGGTTTTCAGGCGGTCCCTAATGAATATGCATGAGATACATTTGAATACAATGGGGCAGTGCATGCAAATGCATCTCATGCATATTTATTAGGGACAGCCTGAAAACCTGAATGGTGTTTGGCCCTCCAGGACTGGAGTTGGGAACCTCTGAGATAGGTGTACAGGTGGTGGTCTCTTCAATCCTCCCTGTTGAGGGTAAAGGCCAAGGCAGAGAAGCTCATATCCTGGAGATGAATGCATGGCTGCGTGGATGGTGTCATCAAGAGGGTTTTGGTATTCTGGCCCATGGGATGCTGTTCCAAGGGGTGCAGAGCAGAGATGGCGTCCATCTGTCCAACAAAGGTCAACGTGTCTTCAGTAGCAGACTGGCTAATCTACTGAAGAGGGCTTTAAACTAGATTTGTTGGGGATAGGTGAAGAAAGCTTCCAGGTAAGTGAAACATTAAATATCTTTATGGAAATGGGTAAAAGGAGCAACATATGGAAAGCGGTATATATTAATGCCCGTAGCATGGGAAATAAGATTCCAGATGTTGAAGCTTTAATGGGAGTGGCTGACTTGGATTTAGTGGCAGTTACAGAAACATGGTTCACAGAAAACCATGATTAGGATGTAACTATACCAGACTATACTTTATTCAGAAAGGACAGGGTAGGAAGAAGGGGAGGAGGAATGGCACTATATGTAAAAAATAATATTAAAGCTTTTGAACTACAGAGCTTAAAAGGGAGAGAGGAGGCACTGTGGGTTAAACTAGAAAGAGGGAAAGAGAAATCTATTTGCATTGGCGTGATACATGGCCCTCCCTCACAAGAGGGTGGATGGAGAGTTAATTGAAGACATAAGCAGCATTGTTAGGAATGGGGAAGTGCTACTGATAGGGGATTTCAATATGCCAGATGTTGATTGGCACATTCCTGCTGCAATATCATCTTGAAGTAAGGAGATCCTGGATTGTCTACAGGGAGAACTATTCAGGCAATTGGTAACAGACCCCACACGTAAAGGGGCCATACTGGACTTGGTGCTTACCAATGGTGAAAGTGTTTCTGATGTTATAGTGGGAGATCATTTTGCATCCAGTGATCACCAGATGGTGTGGTTCAGCATTAGGACTAGGGCTGTTAGAATCCATTGAAAAGCGAGGGTCTTAGACTTTAGGAAAACTAACTTTTGCCCAGATGGGCCAATACCTCAGGGAGTCGTTAGTGGGAAAGGAACAGCTGGGGGATGTAGAAAAACAGTGGATAAAACTGAAAGAGTAGTTACTCACCTGTAACAGGTGTTCTCCAGGAGCAGCAGGAATCAGTCCTCACATATGGGTGACATTGACGTCGATGAAGCCCTTGCGGAGCATTTCCCCAGCTTTCCATGAAAGCCTTTGGGAATGCAGGCACGCGTGCGCGGTTCCCTTCCCACCTAAAGGTGCCATCTTACCTCAGTCAAATGAGATAGCTAAGAACAGCACACAAAAATGTAAAACAAACTATGTACAACTGCAACTCCAAGGGGAGGAGGGAGGGTTGTGAGGACTGATTCCTGCTGCTCCTGGAGAACACCTGTTACAGGTGAGTAACTACTCTTTCTCCAGGACCAAGCAGGAAGTCAGTCCTCACATATGGGTGCCACTCGTAGGGCTGCAGAATCCTGCTCAACCTGTCCGCCAGGTAGTTCTCCTGGCCAGGTAGATAGACTGCTTTGAGGAGCATGTTGTGCTTGAGAGCAAACAAGCAAAGGTCCTGTGCCTCCTGACAGAGGAGCCTGGACCCAGTTCCGCCCTGCTTGTTCACATAGAACATGGCTACCTGGTTGTCTGTCTGAACCAGGACAGACTGATGAACCAGGGTTTGAGAAAAAGTCTTGAGGGCTAACCGAATAGCTCTGAGTTCCAGGAGATTGATTTGCTGTGCAGCTTCCCAGGGAGACCACAGACCCTGGGTGCACTTGCCTAGACAGTGAGCTCCCCAGCCTTGCAGGGAGGCATCTGTGGTCAAGACCACTGTGAATGCAGGACTCTGAAAAGGTACTCCTCTTAGCAGATTGGGTGGGTGTAGCCACCAGCTGAGGGAGTGCAGCAAGTGTCTGGACACCCTTATCCTGTCGGTGAGGTTGCCTGTGGCCTGTGACCACTGAGTCCGCAGGCACCACTGTGCAGGCCTCATATGGAGTCTGGAATTGGGGGTCACATGTACTGTCGAAGCCATGTGGCCAAGAAGTCTCAGGCAGAGTCTGGCGGAGACCAGTGACCTGCTGAGAAACTTGTTTGCTAAGTTTATCAGTCTTTGGGCCCTGTCTTCTGGCAAGAACGCCTTTGCCAGCAGAGAGTCCAACCTTGCTCCTATGAACTCCAAGTTCTGGGAGGGGAGCAAAGTGGACTTTGCGAAGTTTATGACAAACCCCAGGCTTTGAAGAAGAGCAATGGTTCTGAGGGTGGCTTGTCTAGCCTCCTGGTATGTCTGACCTCTTATGAGCCAGTCGTCCAGATAGGGGAATACAAAGATTCCCTGATTCCTCAGGTAGGCTGCCACCACTGCTAGGCATTTGGTAAAGACTCTGGGAGCGGAAGTGAGGCCAAAAGGAAATACTCTGTACTGATAATGGTTTCCTCCCACAATGAACCTGAGGTACTTTCTGTGGTTTGGATGGATGAGGATGTGGGTATACGCATCCTTTAGATCTAAGGAGCATAGCCAATCTCCCTGCAGGAGGTAGGGCAGAAGTGTTCCAAGAATAAGCATCTTGAACTTTTCCTTCTCCAGGAACTTGTTGAGGTTTCTGAGATCCAGGATAGGTCGAAGACCACCGGTTCTTTTGGGCACCAGGAAATATCTGGAGTAGAACCCTCGGCCTTGCAAGTGGGGAGGCACAGGCTCCACCGCCCTGTCTATCAACAGACCTTGTAGCTCCTGAAGGAGAAGATCTGTGTGCAGGGGAGGCCTTGGAGGTTCCCCTGGGAAGTATGGCGGAGGCAGCTGGAGGAAGTGCAGGGCATACCCCTTTTGGACTATGCTTAGCACCCAACTGTCTCCGGTGATGAGTGGCCACTGGTGGGCAAACAGGGCTAGGCGACCTCCTGTGCAGGGTTGGGAGAGCAGGGACAGAGAGGCTATGCCAAAGGAGTCAAAATCCCCCACCCTGCTGTGTGGGAGCAGGGGCCGGAGGCTTGGGGGTCCTCTGCCTACGGGGCCCATTACCCTGCCCCTTGGCTTGCTGATCCTGAGCGGCAGCTTGGGCAGCCTGATATTGCGGGTACTGTTTGTAGGCAGTGCTCTTCCTCGGGTAAAAGGACATTTTCCCTGAGCCCTTCTTCTTGTGAGAAGGGGCAGAAGTCTTCCTAGACAGCCTTGTCCGTGTGAAGTGCTCGGTCTCGAGCTGGGCGGCCTTCTCGGTCATGGGTTTGCCAAAAAGGTTTTCACCTCGGCAAGGGACATCGACCAACTTGTCCTGAACCCATGGCTCGAGGTCCGATGACTGCAGCCATGCCTGGCGTCAAGTCGCGATGCCGGCTGCCACAACACGGGCCGAAGCCTCAAAGCCATCGTAGGCAGCGCGGGACATATATTTAGAGCATTCCCGGATCCCCGAGGACAAGGACTTGAACCTCAGCAAGGGTTCCCCGTAGAGACCAGCAGAGAACCCGGCCAGCTCCTTGGCCAGGTCCCGTAGGTACATGCCCATGCACAGCTGGTAAGACTGGACACGGCAAGCAAGCATCGAGCCCTGGAAGCACTTCTACCAAAACCATTGAGGTTCCGGGCCTCCCTGCCAGGGGGCACCGCGGAGTGCATCTTCTGACTTTTCAGGCGATGCATGGCCGATTCCACCACCATGGAATGGTGTGGTAGCTGCGCCTTCTGAAAGCCAGGACTCTTCCGGAGTCAATAGATTGAATCGACCCGCTTGCTTAAAACCGGCTTCGAGGCCGGTGCCTCCCACATGCGGAAGAGGAGCCGTTCCAGCATCGGAGGAACCAGGACAGTAAAGACCTCCTTCGGAGGAGAGTTGTACTGCAGGGCCTCGAGCTCCTCGGCTCGAGGCTCCTCCTCGGGGTCCGTAGGGATAGCCAAGGCAGTGGCCATATCCCGAACGAACTCCGAGAACCTGGTATCCTCCAGAGGGGATCTACTCCGGGGCTCAGACTGCGGTGAGTCCGATGGGACGCACTGAGTCTTAAAGGTGTCGGGAGACTCCTCGTTCTCCGTCTCCCATGCGGACTCATCCGAAGAGGAATCGGGGTCCGACCTCGTGGTGCCTGCGAGCACCCACCCCGACGCCGATGGCACCAGCGTCGACGCCCTCGGTCCCGAACGGAAGGTCGAGGGAGACCGCGACTGAGGTCAACCTCGAGCCTTCATGGTCTCAAGTATCGGCTCGGTCTCCGGGGTCGACTTCGATGTTGATGTCCCGGTGGTCGGGGCAGATGCGTCAGACAGGCTGGCCATCAGTGCCCGCTGCTGGTCCATGAAGGCAGACAATCTACTCTCCAAGGCTGTCAACCTGAGACTCGGCTCAGGAGACTCAGCAGCTTCCGACTCGGGCCCCGGCGGCGGCTCCCTGGGAGGAGAGTCCACGAGGACTACAGGACTTACGTGTCCAGCAGACTCCGGCTCCAGTTGAGGAACTTTGGACGGCTTCTCCTGTTCCACAGGCCCGGGGTGACGGTTGGGAGTCTGAGACCGAGTTCTCGAGGATCCCGGGACCTCTTCCGACGATGCCCTCGTGAGCCCTTTCTTCCTCTTGCGTTCCCGGTCGGGGGGGGCCCCCATTCCGAGGAGCCACGACGGTGCTCGGGATCCGACTCCCGAGATGTCGAGGCCTCAGACGAGGTCCGGGCCCGGCCAGAGGCCGAGTCAGAAAAGAGCCTTTCTTTCTGGTGCTGTCGAATGCGCAGTGCCTTGGAAGACATCTTCCCACATGGTCCACATGGTCCACATGTCTTAGGGTCGTGATCAGGACCGAGGCACCGGAGGCAGCAGTCGTGTGTGTCGGTGAGAGACATCAGTTTCTTGCACCGATCACACTTCTTAAAACCACTGGAAACCATCGGGGAAAAAAGAGTCCCCGCGAGGTTGAAGGACCGGCCTTCCAGGGAAAAGAAAAAAGGGCGCGAACGCCAGCTACGAAGGGCAAAAACCAAAAAAAGAGATCGGGCTCGATACCGTTGTACCGAACCCGGCGGGAGGGGAACCGGCGTCGAACCAGAGACGAAAAAACAGCGAATCGCCAAAAAGGTCAAACAATTTTCCGGGATGACGAGGACTCACGTCCGGTAGGCTTCACGGAAAACGAGAGACTGAGGTAAGATGGCACCTTTAGGCGGGAAGGGAACCGCGCATACGTGCCTGCATTCCCAAAGGCTTTCATGGAAAGCTGGGGAAATGCTCCGCAAGGGCTTCATCGACGTCGATGTCACCCATATGTGAGGACTGACTTCCTGCTTGGTCCTGGAGAAAGGGGATATTTTAAGGGCAACCAACATTTTTGTTAAAATGGTATATAAAGGTAAAAGGAAAAGGAGACCGCTATGGTTTTCAAAAGAAGTAGCTGAGAAGGTGAAGAAAAAGAGAAAGGCCTTCATAAAATACAAGAGATCACAGAGAGAGAAAGACAGGCATCTATATTTGGAAAAACTTAGAGAAACTACCAAAGTAGTCAGGAAAGCAAAGATTCAAAAAGAGGAGGAAACAGCCAATGCAATAAAATGGGGGGATAAGACATTTTTCAGATATGTTAGTGAGAAGAGGAAGGGCAACAATGGTATCGTCAGACTCAATGGTGAAGGGGAGGAATATGTAGAAGCTGATGAGGATAAAGCGGAATTGGTTAACAAATATTTCTGTTCTGTGTTCACAGATGAAGAACCAGGAGCAGGACCTCAGAAAACACCCACAAACAGGAACAGAAGCAAGGGGCATCTTGAAGAATTTCAGAAGACTGTGTTCATGAGAAACTAGCTAAACTTACACAATGCGATAGAAGCGGATGGGATACACCCTAGAATAGTGAGGGAACTTGGGGACATTCTAGCAGCTCCACTGACTGACCTTTTCAATGCCTCGTTGGAGTCGGGAGTGGTGCCAAAAGGACTGGAGAGAGGCTTATGAGGTCCCTTTACACAAAAGCAGAAGTAAGGATGTGGTTGAAAACTACAGGCGAGTTCATTTTTTTTTTTTAATTTTTTTTTTTATTAAATAGATTTTACATCCAACATAACTCGTACATCTGTCGATCTTCACATGAGGTGACATAACTTCCAATACATTTCCATATACATATCCCATGTGGAAGAGTAGCCTAGTGGTTAGAACACTGGCTTGGTAACCAAGCAACCAGGGTTCAATTCCCACTAGCACTCCTTGTGGCCTTGGGCAAGTCACTTAACCCTCCATTGCCTCGGAAGAAAGGCCTGGCAATCTACTTCCGGTGACACTGCCAAGAAAACCCAGAAGCTTCTGGGTCGCCAGGAGTCAGGACTGACTCGAAGGCACACATTGCATTGTTGCATCCCATACCCTCCCCCTCCCCTCCCCCCCCAGGTTCAGATTGTCCGTATATAGTTCAGTAATGGTCTCCATTGTTGATCAAAAGTTCCCCCTTTGTTTCTACAAAATGCTGTCAGTCGTTCCATAAGGATTAGTTTCCGGAGCCGAGAGATCCAGTTCTCCAACTCCGAGGGTTGCTTCTGCTTCCATTTCCAAGCAATCTCACATCGTGCTGCTATAATACATGCTCTTATCGGTCTACACCATCTATATTGTAAATCTGATGGCCATACTCCCAGTAAAAAGAACTGGGGTGATACCTCCAGCACCACCCCAAAAATATTCTGTATCCACCCCTTTACTTGTACGCAATATGCCTCAATCACCGGGCATTCCCACCATATATGTAAAAAGGTACCTTTAGCCCCACAACCTCACCAGCAGCAGTCTGATGCCTCCGGAAACATCTGCTGAAGCCACCATCTCATTAACAATTTATAAGCATTCTCCTTTACTGTCACGCATAAAGCTGATTTTGCAGCCCCTAAACATATGGACTGCCATTCTTCCTTCCCCCAATAAACCCCTAAATCCTTTTCCCATTCTTTCATATAGTTAAAATTTTCTCCCTCCCCCCCGCGAGACAAGCAGGCTGGCATATAGCAGGCAGATC
This sequence comes from Ichthyophis bannanicus, assembly GCA_033557465.1. Classification (NCBI taxonomy): domain Eukaryota; kingdom Metazoa; phylum Chordata; class Amphibia; order Gymnophiona; family Ichthyophiidae; genus Ichthyophis; species Ichthyophis bannanicus. The sequence goes on from CM066036.1 coordinate 619,431,337, forward strand.
ATCCCTCTAGATTTATGGTGCCCCAGCTATAAGGCTTCAATATCATTAAACTCCTCCTCAATCACTCCTGATATTTCCCTTGTGGCAAAAAGAAAACCACATGCATATAAGCAAAATAATCCCGTGTTCCTAACTCATATTCCTCTGCCAACTTTGTAAAAGATTTTATTCCCCCTCATTCAGCTATTTTCTCAAAAGTGTCTAACCCCTGAGTCGCCCAACATCTAAAGACCCCCTCCCGTCCCAGACAAAATTCTCGAGTTGTTCCAATGGGGGCCAGCAGTGAGACCATCCGAGTGGAACCTATTCTCCACCATCCCCTCCTCCACTCGCCCCATAGGTAGCGGATATAAGGATTCTCTGTCCACTACTCTTTTAACGTACCCGTCACCACCCATGGGAGATGATAAACTCTATAATCCCTTACCCAGTTCTGTTCCGTAGACCAAAACCGCTTATCTTTTCCCTCCTCCTGCCATTCCATACCCTGTCGCATTTGAGCTGCCAAATAATAGTCTGCTATGTCCGGCATCCCTAACCCCCCTTTGCGTTTTGTCGCATATAAAATTCTCCGTGCTATCCTTGGTGGTCTATGCCACCATACAAATAACTTCCTTCGAAGGTGCTATAGCACCAAACGCGGCACATGAAGTGGAAGAACCCAGAAAAAATATAACAAGGCAAAATTGTCATCTTAATGGCCGCTATCCTTCCAAACCAAGATATTTCTTCTCTATTCCATTTCTCTAGATCTCTTTCGATCTGTGCTAGCAATGTGGGATAATTTGCCCCATACAATTTCTCAGGATCCCTCGTAAGTTGCACCCCTAGGTATCTAACTGACCGGGGGGCCCATCAAAATGGATAATTGCCCTGTAATTGTCTAATCAATACCTCCGACATATTAATACTTAAGACCTCAGTTTTAGCCCAATTAATTTTAAATCCTGATACCATCCCAACATGTTTTAACTCATTAAGAAACACCGGTATAGTCAACAGTGGATGAGACACAAACAACAAGATATCATCAGCAAATAAAGCCAGTTTATGATGTTCTGTGCCAATCTGCAGCCCTGTGGCATCAGGATTACTTTGTAGCCTTTCAGCCAATGGTTCCATAACAAAGGCAAATAAGAGAGGCGATAAGGGACATCCCTGCCTCGTGCCCCTCCCCAGACTAAAAAAACTCTGAGTAACGCCCGTTAATTTTAACCGTAGCTTCTGGACTCACGTACAACATCCTTTTCCATGCCATCAGCCCAGATTCTACCCCAACTTTCTGCAACACCACAAGCAGAAAAATTCCACTCCACCCTGTCAAACGCTTTCTCAGTGTCGATGGCTAGGAGCAACATGTCCTGCTTTCCTTTTTTTGCTGCCCAGATCGCCTGTATGGCTCTTTTAATATTGTCACCGGTATGACGGCCCTTAATAAAGCCAGTCTGGTCAGACTGCACCAGTCCTAGCAGTATACCATCTAGCCAGTTTGCCAGTATTTTTGCCAAAATCTTCCCATCTGTATTTAAAAGGGAGATAGGCCTATAAGAGCCACATAGCGCAAGATCTTTTCCTGGTTTTGCTATAAAGCACAGTTACTTACCTGTAACAGGTGATCTCTGGGAACAGCAGGAATTAGTCTTCACATATGGGTATCGTCGGTACCGACGGAGCCTGCGCGGGAAAGCTCCCCAGCGTCCAAAAGGAAAGCTTTTGGGAGCATCCCACAGCGCCTGCACGCTGCCTTCCCGCCTTTCCCAACTGTCTCTCTCCAGTTCGAGTTCTAAAGCTGAGACAAAGAGAGAGAGAGGAAAGGAAAGATAGATAGAGAGATACAACTCCTAGGGGAGGTGGGAGGGTTGTGAAGACTAATTCCTGCTGTTCCCAGAGATCACCTGTTACAGGTAAGTAACTGTGCTATCTCCAGGAACAAGCAGGAATGAGTCTTCAAATATGGGGACTCCCCAGCTAGAGATGCCTGGGAGATCACCCAGATTGTGAGTCCCTGGAAGGGCTCCATCTCCACCTATGAATCTCAGGCATCCAGTCAGGGATGGAGGGCAGGAGTTGATTAGGTATGGAACAGGTGTTTGAGAACAGCCTGACCAAACAAGGCATCCCGGCGGGAATCCTTGTCCAAGCAGTAATGGGCTGTGAAGGTATGAACCGAGGCCCAGGTGGCTGCTCGACAGATTTGGTCGATGGACACAGAGTTTAGATGAGCCATAGAGGCTGCCATGGCCCTCACATTGTGAGCTGTGACATGGCCTTCCAGAGGAAGGTTCTTACTCTGGTAGGCGAAGGAAATACACTGAGCAATCCAATTGGACAGGGTTCTCTTAGAGACTGGAAGTCCTAAATGGGAAGGATCAAAAGCAACAAAAAGTTGAGAGGACTTTCTATGTTGCTGTGTTCTTTGTAAATAGAAAGCAAGTGCTCTTTTGCAATCCAGGGTATGAAGACTCCTCTCTGCACTTGATGCATGAGGTCCTGGAAAGAAGACAGGTAAATATACCTCCTGGTTCAGATGAAAAGGTGAGACCACTTTAGGCATAAAGTGTGGATTAGTTCTGAGAACTACCTTGTCATGATGGAACCTTGTATAAGGAGGATTAGCCACTAGAGCTTGTAACTCACTGATACGGTGAGCTGAGGTGAATGCAATGAGAAAAATAACCTTCCAGGAAAGGAATTTCAAGGAGGTAGTGGCTAAGGGTTCAAAGGGTGGCTTCATCAGCTGGCCAAGAACCAGATTTAAGTCCCATGCCACTGGAGGTGGTCTAATGGGAGGTTTAGTTAAAAGAAGGCCTCTCATGAATCTTGCTATAAGAGGATGAGAGGAAATAGGTTGTCCATTAAGAGGCTTCAGGGATGCTGCTGCAATAGCACTCAAATGGACCCTGATTGAATTTGTTTTAAGGCCTGCATGGGATAAATGCAGCAAATAGTCCAGTAACGAATTCAAAGGTATTGTAGAAGGGTTAAGACCATTTTCTGCACACCAAATGGAAAACCTTTTCCATTTAAAAGCATAAGAGCGTCTGGTGGAAGGCTTTTTGGAAGCATGAAGGATATCCTTCACTTGCTGAGAAAGGTGTAAATCTTGAAGGTCTAGGCCTTCAGCAACCAGGCTTTGAGATGAAGAGACTGAGGATTTGGATGCCACAGGGTTCCCTCCTCTTGGGAGAGGAGATCTGGAGCAGACCCCAGGTCCAGGGAGGGAGCTTGAGAGAGATGCAGAAGTAGAGGGTACCACACTTGGCGTGGCCAATGTGGTGCTATGAAAATCATAGACCCCTTGTCTCTCTGAAGCTTGAACAGAGTCTTGAGGATTAGGGGAATAGGTGGAAAGGCATAGAGGAAGTCTTGCCCCCAGTGAAGGAGGAAGGCATCCCTGGCCTGAACTCCCTGACATGGAATCCTAGAACAAAACCGGGGAAGTTTGGCATTCCACGGACTTGCAAACAGGTCTATGTCTGGGGTACCCCAAATTTGAAAAATTCTGGCTATCTGGTCCCCATGGAGGGACCATTCATGTGGAAGCAGAACTCGACTGAGTCTGTCTGCCCAAGAGTTTTGAACCCCTGGAAGATATACTGCCATGAGATGGATTTGATGCTCTCTGGCGAAGGCCCACAATCTCAGAACTTCGTTGCAAAGCGACAGAGAGCCCGTCCCCCCCCCTGCTTGTTCACATAGAACATGGCTACCTGATTGTCCGTATGGATGAGGACTGTCTTGTAGCTGAGCAGGGTGTGAAATACTCTGAGAGCCAAGAAGATTGCTCTGAGCTCTAAGAGGTTGATATGAAGAGATGTCTCCTGTGGAGACCAGATGCCTTGAGTGGAGAGATCTTGAAGATGAGCCCCCCAACCCTTTGGAGAGGCATCTGTTGTAAGGGTTGCTTGGGGTAGCACCTGTTGAAAGGGGGACCCCAACAACAGATTTTGAGTGGACTTCCACCAGTGGAGGGACCAAAAGAGGCGACTGGAGGTTGCTACTTTGTCTGACAGGCAACCTGATGCCTGGGTCCATTGGGAGGATAGAGTCCACTGAGCTGCCCTCATGTGAAGGCGAGCATAAGGAACCACATGCACTGTGGATGCCATGTGGCCTAAGAGTTGCAACATCTCTCGAGCAGTTAAATGGGATTTTAACTAAATCTGGGAGGCTAACTGCACCAGGCGTAGGCAACGGGCCTGGGGAAGATAGGCCCTTGCAGTTGTGGTATCCAGTAAGGCCCCTATGAACTCTAGAGACTGAGTAGGGGTGAGATGGGATTTTGGAATGTTGATTACCAGTCCCAGATACTGAAGAACACGCCTTGTGCAGGCCAGGGAAGTCTGGGCCTCTGATTGGGATGGAGCTCGGATGAGCCAATCGTCCAGATATGGGAATACGAATATCCCCAGAGTGCGTAGAAATGCAGCTACTACTGCCATGCACTTTGTGAACACTCTTGGAGCAGAGGCCAGACCGAAAGGAAGTACTCTGTATTGGTAGTGCTTTCCTTGGTAAAGGAACCGAAGGAACCTTCTGTGTGTTGGATGGATGAGGACATGGGTGTACGCATCCTTGAGGTCTAGAGAACAAAGCCAGTCCTGACTCTGGAGGTATGGAAGGAGAGTACCAAGAGAAATCATCTTGAATTTCTCCTTGCATAGAAACTTGTTCAACTCTCTGAGATCTAGGATGGGTCTGTAGTCCCCTGTTTTCTTTGGGATGAGAAAATAGGGGGAGTAGAACCCTGAGCCCTGTTGAAGTAGGGGTACTTCTTCTATTGCCCCTTGGGCAAGAAGGGTAGCAATCTCTTGACCTAGAAGGTCGAGAAGAGAGAAGTTGGAGAGTTGAACTGTTTCACCATGGTGTGAGGAGGAAGGTTTAAGAAATGCAGCTTGTATCCCTCCCTTATAATGGAGAGGGTCCATTGCTCTGCTGTGATTTGTTACCATCTGGGAGCAAAGTGAGCTAACCTTCCTGGGATGGTGAGAGGCTCTGGATGTTCTAGAGCCAGAAATGCTAAGTTCTCTAGTGGAAAGTCAAAGGCCCTGAGGAGGCTGAGGCTGTTGGGCCGTAGCAGTCCTCACAGCCTGAGGCTTGGCCTGTTTTGGTTGTTGCTGTCTCTTTGTAGCAAAACGACCATGAGAAGAGGCCTGAGTATAACCAGAAGAAAATTTCCCTTTTTTTGGGAAAGATCCTTTCTTGAACAACCTCTTCTTGAAAGGAGTAGTAGTAGACTTTGAAAGTCTATCTAAAGCAGAATTTTCAGCATCCATCTGGGTGGCTTTTGCTTGCCAATCTTTGCCAAACAGGTTTTCCCCTGTACAGGGAAGGTTGCCCAGACCATCCTGTACCCAGGATTCCAAATCAGAGGCTTGTAACCAAGCTACTCTGTGTGCGCCTATGGCAATAGCCGAAGCTCTACTGGCACCCTCAAAGGAGTCAAAGGCTGCACGATTGGAAAACTTGGATACATCCTGTGCATGTTTAAGCCAGCTAATATATTCTTCTCTCTTATCTTCTGACATAAAAGGAGATAAGGTGTGTAGATGGTCTGTAACCTCTTTTAGAAACATCCCCATATAGAGACTATAGGAGTTGATTCTGGCTACAAGCATACTGGCCTGGAAGATTCTCCTGCCAAAAGTTCTGCATTCTCTTCCTGGAGGAGCAGAGGAGTGTCTTTTTTTGCTCTTGATTTTTTTCATAGCAGACTCTACCACAATAGAGTGGTGAGGAAGCTGAGTCTTATGAAATCCAGGACAAGGAGGAACACGATACATGGTGTCCAACCTGCGAGAAAAGGGAGAGATGGTAAGAGGAGTTTCCCATATACCTAACATGTGGTCATAAAGAATCTCATGTATTGGTAAAATGGCTGCCTCTTTAGGAGCCTTAGGATATTGAAGAATATCCAATTTTTTTGGCTCTGGGCTCAGTTTCAGAGGCTACTGCAATGGACAGGCTTCTGGCCACCTCCCTGATGAAGTCCTGGAAAGATAAGTCCTCAGGAGGAGACATTTTCCTTTTTGGAGAAGAGGGTTCCTGAGGACGGATCTCTGATGCTTCGATGGAAACCTCTGATGCATCAGATTCTTCAGAGGAATCGAAGTATCGACTGTCTGGATTCTCTCGTAGAGCCCGATACGAGTACCGAGGGGTATCGACATCGGGAGTCATTGGTACCGAATCAGTACTAACAGGCATCACTGGATACCGTATCGCTGCTTTCGATGTTGATGCCGATGCAAGCGGTACTGGTATCTGAACCGGAGCTGGATCCGGAACCGGAATCGGTATCGACAACGGAGGTTGTTGTTGTACCGAGCGCGTCGCAGCTTGTATGAAGGCCGTAATGGCACGCTGCATGGTCAGAATATTCTGATCCATCGACGCCACCAATGTCTGGATGTCGGTACCGGGAACCGCCGGTACCCCAGAACATTGTAACAGGTGATCGGTCGAGGCCGTGCCATCGATGTCAACCTGTGACCCCATAGATAATGCTTTGGAAGCCGGAGCCTCCCGCCGGGGTAATTTTGCCGGTGTGGATTCCTCAATAAGTTCGGGTACATCTCGATACTTAGAGGGAGATGTACCCTTTGAGGACCGACCGGACTTAAGTTTTGTTACCTGAGATCCATGGGATGAAGAAGAAGCCCTGGAAGACGTCGATGCCACCGAAGCTGCATCGGAGGGAAACAGGGTACTGAGCTTGGCTGCCCGATTCTATAACCCTCTTTTAGACATCATGGAGCAGGATTCACAATCCGCGATGGAATGGTCAGGACCTAAACATTTTAGACACCAGTCATGGGTGTCTGTGACAGAAATAGTGCCACTGCACTTCGTGCACTTTTTAAACCCGGAGGCGGGCTTTTCCATGAGGAAAAAGACTGTAGGCCTACGGCCACAGAAGAAAATGCACTGGGGCAGAAAGAAAGTTGTTGTTTTTTTTTTTTTTTTTAAAGAAAGAAAAAAGACCGGCGGTACCGGTCTTCCAGAAGGCAGACACGCGACTAAAGAAAATAAGAATAAGAAAATAAGAAATTCTTCAGTGGTGACAGGAAACACGACCTGCTGGCTCCGCGGAAAAGAAGAACTGGAGAGAGACAGTTGGGAAAGGCGGGAAGGCAGCGCGCAGGCGCTGTGGGATGCTCCCAAAAGCTTTCCTTTTGGACGCTGGGGAGCGTTCCCGCGCAGGCTCTGTCGGTACCGACGATACCCATATGTGAAGACTCATTCCTGCTTGTTCCTGGAGATCTGAACTTCCCGCCTGTTGCATAGAAGGTGCCAATGGGCTTCCTTCCAGAGCCCCATTAAACAACCTCTGTAGCACCGACACCAATGAGGCAGCCAGCCACTGATAAAAACTTGCCGGAAGTCCATCCAGGCCTGGGGATTTACGAGGAGGCATTTCCTTAATAACCTTAATAATCTTCTCTAAACTGATAGCTTTATCTAATATTTCCCTCTCTCTCCGTAATGTGATTTAATTCCCCCCTCCCTTCCAAATATTCCTCTACTGCTGTCCCCAAGTCTAAGCTATCACTTTTATATAAATCCTGATAATATTGTACAAATAGCGCTCAAATTTCTCTAGGCCTAAACAGAAGCTGGTCCCCTGGACCCTTGATTTTCACTATAATGGATCGCTGCTCTTGATCTTTCAACTTCCTGGCTAACAGTGTGCCCGCTTTATTATTAAATTCATAATAATGTTGTTTCACTCGCTGCAGATGATAGTGCACTGTTTCCATCTGCAGCACAGTGAGCTCTGTGCAGGCTTGCTCAAGTTGAACCCTAAGTTTCTTCCCCCCCGCCACCTTATGAAACTGTAATAATTCCTTAATGTTACTTAGCAATCAATCTTCTTTCTCTTGTCTATCCTTTTTTTTCCGTGCTGCCCATTGAGGCAATTTCCTCCGGAGGACTGCCTGCAGCCCGTCCCATGGTATTCCCATAGAAACCTCTGCAGAGTCATTAAATTGGAAATGCTCTGCAATGGCCTCTTCTAAGCTTTGTACCACCGCTTTATTTCACAATAAACGTTCATTTAGGTGCCAAAACGTGCGCCTGTCCCCATCCATGATCCCTGCAAATTTTGCCCAAAGTGGACCATGATCCGTCCATGTAATAGGTTCAATCCTCACCCGGTTGGTTGATTGTAACCATCTTGAATCCCTTAGCAGATAATCTATGCGGCTATAGCTCCAATATACCAACGAATAATATGTATAGTCTCTCCTGAGGATGTTTTTAACCCCATAAGTCATAAAGGCCATATCATTTCATCATTTCCCTAAGTCGCCATCGTCCTCCTTTCTCCCCACTTTCTAGTTCTCGCGTCCTATCCCTCCCAGGATCAAGCACCTTGTTAAAATCCCCTCTCACTAATAATAATGTCCTATGTACCTTATTCTCTCCAACCACACTGCAAATTCTTCCCAAAACACAGCATTAGTGTCACTAGGGCCATACATATTTAACAAGGTAATTTCTTGGCCTTGTAGTTCCCCCCAGACTAATAAAACTCAAATCATAAAGCTCTTCACCATCCCTCCTAGTTGAAAAGGAACATCACCCTTAATCATAATCGCCACTCCTGCCTTTTTTCCCTTCTGCATTAAAAAAATATTGGCTATATGCCCCATGTTGAAGCAACCGCTCATCCTTCGGAAGCAAATGTGTTTCCTGCAAAAAGATCACCTGCCAATGTCAGCGCTGCACATCCCGAAATAGAGATTTACATTTTTGTGGTATATTCAACCCCTGAACGTTTAAAGTCCCAACCCTAAAGGCAACCATCTCCCAAACTATCCCTCCCACCTCTCCCCCTATCCACTATTAGAACCCTTGTTCCTCCCCCTTCCCCCTCTCTCCTTCCCACTTTACGTCCCCTCATGGCGACCCTCTGGATAGTTGTCCTAAACTGTGGTGGTACCTTGGTCCGCAAGGATTTTCTGCTTGGCTTTGCAGGTTCATTTCCTACTGACAGCCTTCTGGTCAGTTTCTCAGACAGTTTTCTACATTGTTTCTTGAGAATATTTGATTCATCATTGTTGCCCATGTTGAGGTAGTGTGAGGTTTGCCAAGCTTTCCCATATGCTTTGTGACAAATATTGAGGTGCCCTCTACTGGAGTGTGGACTAGTGGAGACAGGAGTCAATTAAATGCCCAGGTTTCAATGACATCACTCTCATGCCTCTATCAGCATGAGAGTGATGTCATTGAAACCTGGGCAATTAATTGACTTCTGTCTCCACTAGTCTGCTGGTAGGGACAACACAACCTACTGGTCTAGCAGGACTCAAGGAAAGGACATTTTTCATATATTACATAATTTGGCAACGTCCACTCATTCCACTGTTGCTGTTCACTTCGGTGTTCCCTCACGATCTGTTATCTTCCTTCCCGTAGTGGTATAGATCGATTTGAACATAGAATAAAACGTACAGGTATGTCCTTTCCATATTTTTTGTCACACCCTTAGTGAGTTCTCTTTACAATATATATAACTATATAAGTATATAAGTATAGTTTTATATTATTAATTTATGACTTTCATGTTTTTACATGTTTTATCAGTTTTATTTTTATTTATTTATTCAATGTGTTTATTTATAACTTTTCATTATAATCACACATGTTCCTTTGCTCCAATTTAAGTATTATGCTGTACATGAAAGTATTTATTGTATATGTGTTAATTTATATTTACAATTTAGAACACGTCAATGATGTTCATGTCTTGGTCTCATGTTATATTTGAGTGTTTAATTATATTTTTATTGTATGTTTTTATGATTGTATGTTGTATTTTTTTAGCCATTTTAGCCCCCGAGGAAGGCTCAACGAAACACGGCCTGTGTCGGGCCAATGGCTGGAATCGATCAATAAAATAAATTCTTCCCTTGCAATCTATGGTTTGTACTAGGTTAGGTGACTTATTGTTGACAGACTAGCACCCATAGCTGCTGTTAAGACATCTTTGCAGCTTCTGACTCTCACTTCATGCACAGCTACATCAGCAGTCAGACGTCCACAGGGCTTTGATCCAACCACATGATAAATGCTGGCTTTACTCTGAAAAGTATTCAGCTCCTTCCCAGTAGCCAGTTGAGTGCCTTCCGACCTGGTGGTCTCATCTTCCAGCACTATAATGAAATTTGTTTTGTTGAGACTATTCATTGAGTTTTCCTGCCAAGATACGGAAATAGATTGCCAGGCCTTTCTTCCGCACAGTTTAAGTTTAGTGGTGTTGCAATTGTCACAGAAATATGATCCTCTGCCGCCAACACTGTCCCATTCTGCTGCTGCCCAGATGGATGGTTTGTCAGTCTGGCACCTCAGCTGAGACCTGTCCATCTTGGGAAATCCTGCCAATAGTTAAACCGATAGCTTAGCCCTCAGCATCACTAATGCACACAAGCCCTCACAGCACAACAAGCTGCAACCCAAGTGAGGGCCAGAAACAGTAGAATCAACTAATTTATGAAAATACAGATAGATCAGTATCTGTATTTAAATCTGTTGGACACAAAGAGTTCAAAAGAAAAATATAACGTTGTTCCAGTTGTTGAAGGGTCTTGTCAAGATCTCCTCCCCTCTTATTCTGTTCTACCACTTTCAAGATGAAAAATTTTAGATCCAAAACCCAAAGCTTCATTGCAATCCAATGAGTCACTAATGGTTTGTGTGAGATAGAGCACAGAGGTTGTACAAAGCAGTCTATAAGATATGTATGTACAGTGTCACCCCTCGCCCGCCAACCCCAGTATGGAGGCAGTAGGAGAGGGGGCACAGTTAAAGTCACTCTGTTATTGCTGTTATCTGGATATGCTTGTGTAGTTGTAGCCCAGTGATGACAGCCAAAGTAGGTTAAGGGTAAACAATATTTTTATTGTTTGCACAGGGTTTCTTCCCCCAAGAACAGAGGTTAAATGATAACATAAGCGTAACAGAAAAAGTCCTGGATAACAGCTCTCCTGATACTTCTCAGGGCATCATAAGCAATCAACTTCTCTTACTTCTTTCAATATTCCAAAACATCAATGTTCTTCATAACAGCCATACTTTTCCACCATAAGCTTTCAATAAATAAACTTTCAATGTTGTGGTTTTTCTTGTCCACGTGTGCTTAAGATAATTCCTCCTAGCTCAGGGGTTGGCAACCCGCGGCTCCGGAGCCGCATGCGGCTCTTTCTCACCTTTGCCGCGGCTCCGGAGCACACTGCCCGCCCGGTGACAGGCAATAGTGTTGTAAGCTCCCTCCCTTCTTCTGCAGCCGCGGCTCCCTGCCTCTTAGGGAACCGCGGCTGTGCTTTTAAAATCATCTCGGAGCCCTTCCTGTCTTGACGGGCTCCGTGCAGCATTGTCCCGCCTCTAACGCAAGTTTGGAGGCGGGACAATGCTGCACGGAGCCCGTCAAGACAGGAAGGGCGCCGTGATGATTTTAAAAGCACAGCCGCCGTTCCGTCAGAGGCAGGGAGCCGCGGCTGCAGATGAAGGGAGGGAGCTGACATGGAGGGAGGGAGGGGGCTGACATGGAGGGAGGGAGCTGATATGAATGGATGGAGGGAGGGGGGCTGACCTGGAGGGAGGGAGCTGATCTGGATGGCGGGCGGGGGGCTGACATGGATGGAGGGAGGGGGGCTGACATGGATGGATGGAGGGAGGAGGGGCTGACATGGAGGGAGGGAGCTGATATGGATGGAGGGAGGGGGGCTGACATGGAGGGATGGAGCTGAGCTGATATGGATGGAGGGAGGGGGGCTGACATGGAGGGAGGGAGCAGATATGGATGGAGGGAGGGGGGCTGACATGGAGGGATGGAGGGGGCTGACATGGAGGGAGGGGGGCTGACATGGAGGGAGGGAGCTGATATGGATGGATGGAGGGAGGGGGCTGACATGGAGGGAGGGGGGCTGACATGGAAGGATGGAGGGAGGAGGGGCGGACATGGAGGGAGGGAGCTGATATGGATGGAGGACTGGGGGCTGAAAGGGAGGGATGGAGGGGACTGACATGGAGGGAGGGAGCAGATATGGATGGATGGAGGGAGGGGGGCTGACATGGAGGGAGGGAGCTGACATGGATGGATGGAGGGGGCTGACATGGAGGGTGGGGGCTGACATGGAGGGAGGGAGCTGATGATGGATGGAGGGAGGGGGGCTGACATGGAGGGAGGGAGCTGATATGGATGGAGGGAGGGTGGATGACATGGAGGGAGGGGGGCTGACATGGAGGGAGGGAGGGGGGCTGACATGGAGGGAGGAGGGGCTGACATGGAGGGAGGGAGCTGATATGGATGGAGGGAGGGGGGCTGACATGGAGGGATGGAGGGGACTGACATGGAGGGAGGGAGCTGAAATGGATTGATGGAGGTAGGGGGGCTGACATGGCGGGAGGGAGCTGATATGGCTGGAGGGCGGGGGGCTGACATGGAGGGATGGAGGGGGCTGACATGGAGGGAGGGAGCTGATATGGATGGAGGGAGGGGGGCTGACATGGAGGGAGGGAGCTGATATGGATGGAGGGAGGGGAGCTGACATGGAGGGATGGAGGGGGCTGACATGGAGGGAGGGAGCTGATATGGATGGAGGGAGGGGGGCTGACATGGAGGGGGCTGACATGGAGGGATGGAGCACTGGTAATGGGGTTGAGGGGACTAGCACTGGAAATGAGCTGATTAGGGGAGGCTAGGACTGGTAATGAGCTGATGGGGGGTAGGACTGGTATTGGGCTGATTAGGGGAGGCTAGCACTGGTAATGGGGTTGAGGGGGGATTAGCACTGGAAGCGAGCTGATTGGGGGGCTTTGAATGGGCATGGGCTGATTGTGGGGAGGGGAGGATAGAGCTGCTCGCCCTGGAAGATAACTGGGGGCTAAGGCTGCCATGGTATTTGTACTAGAAGGGACTGGTCAGTGGGGAAGGAGGGGGATTGGAAGGAAATGGACACCAGTGGCAATCATGGGAATGCAAGTTGACATTGGAAGGTACTGGGAGTGAGGACTGGAAAGGGGCTGATATTGGGGAGGGTTACTGGGACTGGAAATAGGCTGATGGAAAGAAGTGAAGAAAACGAAAGAAGAGATAAGAAATGGCAGATGGACCATAGACCACAGAAAGAGAGCTAAGAGAAGACAGGAAAGCAGAAGCCTCAGATCGGGACCAGCATGATCAAAGAATAAATTGGTCAGACAACAAAGGTAGAAAAAATAATTTTATTTCATATTAGTGATTTGACTACAAAATCATCATAATTTTGAAATCAAATATTGTTACTTGTTGTTGTGATATTTTCTGGCGTATTTTTTTTGGTGTGTGAAGGAAGAGGGGTAGTCTTATACGGCGAGTATAGGCCAAACACCTATATTTTAACAGGAAAAGTAGGGGGTCGTATATAGCATTAAGGTAAGAAACAATATATGCAGTGTTAGATTTGTTTTAAATGTCGCAATGGTTTTGCGGCTCCCAGTTTTTTTTTTCCCTTCGGAAACGGGTCCAAGTGGCTCTTTATGTCTTAAAGGTTGCAGACCCCTGTCCTAGCCTCTAAGGATAACAGCTGCTTCTTCCATAAGCCTGATCACTCTTCTGTGTAAACTTCTTCCAGAAGAATTCTATGTGCTCTTGAAGCTATCCCTTAGAGCTGGGTATTTAACTTGTGTTGGCAGTGAGACAAAACTCCTGTCTGCATCCAATCTCCAAAGTTAGACTTTTACAACAGCCTTAAAATATGTAATATGTTTAAGCTGTACTTTAAACTTCCCTTTGACAGATACCACATTCCATTTCTGAACTGCTACTATAAGACAATGGATTATCTGTCTGCATTGGTTCACCTTCACTATCTTGAGCTTCCTGGTTATAAGGCTCCCTCGAGTCTAGTGATCTCAGGTGCTTGAGAAGGGTTTGTAACTGCTTCTCTCCCCTCTCTTTATGTATCCGGGGCTCTTGCAGGGATACCTGTTTATTAAGGTTCTTACGGAGCTGAGAGTAAGGATTTCTGTCTCCCTTGTTTTGCCTCGGTCTTACTCTCTGGTGAGGAGGTATGTATTTCTTCAGAGAATGTTTTACAGGCTCTTTTAATATCTCTTGGTCATCAGAGTCTGTATCTAGGTTTGTGTCCCGGTGCGGCCAATTAGCAACGTGCTGAGGTGCAGCTGTGCTAGACTCTAACCTGCAGCTTCTGACACTTTCTCTGCAGTAAGGCAACGCTTGTCTTTCACACACTGGGAATTCCCTTCCACCCAGTTTCTCTCTTGTCTGTCTGGTCCCAGGGAAACTATCTGCAGAATTGCTTCTGTCCCTTTCAGACAAGGATTCCAAACTTTGTTTAAAAGGTTTATAAAAGTTTCTAACCTGCTTTGGCTTTGCTTGAGGGCTACTCCTTCCTGGCAGCACTTCCAACTGCCTTCCTCGAGACGTGGCTTTCTCTGAGCAAGGTGGCTGGCAACCGTCCAAATACTCGGTTCCCACCTGGTTCCACTTGCCTCCAGCTCTGTCTCCTGGGGATCTCCGGTCTCTGCCTGGACCTGGTTTCTTTATCCCTCTGGGAAGAATCTCTGACTCTAAGGCTGCATCTGATCCTTCTGAGTCCCTTTCTCCCGGCTGTGCCAAAGGTAAGCCTCTGCGTTGCTTTCCTTTCATTACTCCATCTCCTCTCCGTTCCTCCTTCTCTTCCTCCTCTTCCTTCTGCTCTGAAATTACCACTTCCTGGTTATGAGGAGTGCTTTGTCCAACCAGGCGTGAGTCCACCCCTTTCCCTGATAGGCTAGCTCTCCCTGTCAGCCTAGAGCTAGGGTGTGGCTCCCTTTCTCGTCTCTCCTGCACTGAACCTTTGAGTGCTGAGCTTTTAACCCTTTCTTGCCCTGTATCTCTGGCAGGTTCAGAGGAAAAAGTGTGTTTTAAAACCCTTTTTCTTGTGCTCTGACAGCTCTGCCTTGTCACACAACCCCCCATTTAAGATATTCCGAGCTGGCTGAATACTTTCAGAACAGCCCGGAATCCTTGAAAGGGCGTCTGCATTAAGGTGCAGCTTACCCGGCCGGTGCTCTATACGGAACTCATAGGCCTGTAGAGCCATATACCATCTGGTAAGGCGGGGATTGTGGTCCTTCATAGATGACAGCCATTTTAGAGGAGCGTGATCTGTCACCAAAGTAAAACGACGGCCTGTTAAATAAAATCTGAGGGCTTCTATAGCCCATCGGATTGCCAGGCACTCCCTTTCCACTGTTGAATATTTCTGCTCAGCGGGTGCTAACTTCTGGCTTAGGAACATTAGGGGGTGCTCCACTCCTCCCTGTTTTTGGGATAGGACAGCCCCTAGCCCTACATCCGAAGCATCAGTCTGCAAAATGAAGTCCTTAGAAAAATCTACCCCTCTTAAAACTGGGGCTGCACATAAGCGCTCCTTTAGTTGCTCGAAGGCTCTTTCTGCAGTTGAGGTCCACTGAACTTGATTAGGGGCATTTTTCCGAAGCATATTGGTAAGCGGCGCACTCTCGCTAGCAAACTGGGGTAGGAATCGCCTATAATAACCTACTAGGCCCAAAAAGCTTCGGACCTGCTTTTTGGTCCTTGGTAGTGTGAAATTCTTTACGCTCACTACCTTGTCCATAAGCGGCTTCACTATTCCTCTGCCCACTAAATGTCCCAGATATTTGACTTCCTTACCTCCAAAAAGACATTTGGCAGGATTTAAGGTAAGGCCAGCCTTCCTCATCCCCCTTAGTACCGCCCGTACCTGTGCTAGATGAAGGTCCCAACTATCGCTGTGGATGATTACATCATCCATATACGCTAAGGCATACGAGCGATGCGGGCGTAGGACTATATCTATCAATCGCTGGCACGTTGCGGCAACTCCGTGTAGCCCGAAAGGCATGCGTTGGAACTGATAAAGACCAAGGGGCGTGCTGAAGGCTGTTTTTGGCTTAGATTCCCTGGTAAGGGGAATCTGCCAATACCCCTTGGTCATATCCAGCGTGGTAAGATACTTGGCCTGCCCTAGCTGGTCCAATAATTCCTCTATGCGAGGTAGAGGGTAACTGTCAAATCTGGATATGGAATTTATTTTCCTGAAATCTATACAAAATCTTATCGTACCATCTGGTTTTGGCACCATAACTACTGGACTGTTCCAGGGACTAACTGACTCCTCAATTATCCCCATTTGGGAGCATCTCTTGCACCTGCTTTATTACCTCCTGACGTTTAGCCTCCGGCAACCTATATGGTCGCTGTCGGATTACTTCTCCAGGAGGGGTCACTACCTCGTGGGCTACCAATTGGGTTTCTCCTGGCATGGGAGTAAGTACATCGGTAAAACTTTCTAATAGTTTTCGGAGGGCCTGCTGTTGACCCCAAGAGAGCTCCGCTCCTATCCTGGGCATAAGCTTTTCCCTACACTGCGCTAGCTGGGGTCCGAGATCCATTTCTGTCTTCTCGCCCTCGGTAACATCCGCCACCCCCATTAAAACAGCGCGGCCAGTGGACCCAAACGCTCCTGACCCTCTTATAGTGGTGCTTAATTCCATGGCTTCTTCTATAGGGGGAAAGCCAACTCTTTCCATAATGAGTTGAGCGACCCTATCCCCTATGGATATTTTAACATCTTTCCTAGAAAAATTCAGAAGTAGGACCTTAACTACCCCTCTAAAATCAGGGTCTATCACCCCGGCACCTACATCGATACTATCGTTTACCGCCAGCCCAGATCGTGGCGCGATCCGGCCATAGCAACCGGGCGGTATTTCTAGTTGGATACCGGTTTCTACCAGAGCCCTCCCCTGCCTTGGAACAATAGTGTCCTCTGCACTATATATGTCGAAGCCGGCAGCATTCTCAGTGGCTCTCTTGGGGATCCTAGCATTAGGGGTGACCCTACAACATTTTAGGACAAAGGCATTTTTCTTAGTGGGAGGATCCAAGATAGGAGCTCTCTTCCTACCTGGCTTCTCTTGGGGCTTTGCAAAAAGTGGGGCTGGTACTATCCCAAGCCTGGATTTTCCCTTTTGAGAGGAGGTTGTATGCCTTTCTTTTTCCTCCCTCCCTCTAAGTTCTTTATCTACCTTTTTGAGTTTTGGGGCTATGGCCTCAGCTGTAGCAGCTAGCTCCTGGACTAGGCTCTTCCTAAACTGCGGCCAATCCCTCCCTAAGATTATTGAGTGTGGTAAGTTCGGCACTACTGCTACTGGGATGTCCTTCTTTACCCCTAGTCCCTCCACTGTTACGGTGTGCACCGGATAAAAGGTGGCAGCACCATGTACAAAGCGAATTTTAATCTTTCCTTCATGGTGTACTTTAGGGCATTCATTAGGGGTTCCTATCCTCTCCCAGAATTTCTCAGAGACCATCGACTGGTCAGCGCCAGAATCTAATAGCGCTTCGACCTGGACATTGTTAACAGTGACTGCTAATAAGAATCCCTCCCCCACCTTCTTGGAAGGAGTAGTCACTAATGCTAGCTTAGACCTGCAATTCTTTTTCAGGTGTCCTTGCTGACCGCAAGAAAAACATTTACGTTCCTCCCACCCAGGTTTGAATAGGGACTTCTTAGATGGGCACTCTCCCACCGTTGCTCTACCCTTCGCTCCTGGCATTCTCAGGACTGACTTCTCCGAAACACCCATCCCCCGCTGTCTTATACCTTCCGCCGCAAAGAAACGGTCGGCCAGCGTGATGGCATCCTTAGTGTTTCCACAGTCCTGCAGAACTAAGAAGGACTGTACTTCTTTGGGAACTGCCTCAAGAAACTGCTCTAGCACAATGTCATCTATTATTGTGTCAATACTCCTGTTATGGGGTGAAAGCCATTTGTGTACTAAAGCTCTAATCCTGTGGCATAATGCCTGTGGTGTCTCGCCAGGGGTTAATTTGCACCCTCTTAAAAGACGGCGGTACACCACCGGAGTTAGGCCCAGCCTGTCTCTTATGGCTTTGACCACAGCGTCATAATCGGTAGCCAGATCATTGGGCATCTCTCTATAAGTTGTCAAAGCCTCTCCCGTTAAGGAAGTAGCTAATCTGATGACCCAGTGTTCTTTTGGCCATCCGCTCATGATAGCAATGCGCTCAAAAACCTCAATATGGTCATCTATATCATCTTCTTTAGACATTGGTCCTAATGACCACATTCCTTGAGCTAAAGCTCCAAGTCCTGTATTAGTTCCTAATGAACTAGAAACAGTTTTTAGTACTTCGGTCGTCTCTTTTTGCTCCCCGATCCACGAACTCAGCAGATCTATCAATGGCTTTTGCTGCGCCTGGAACATCTCCGCCATCCGTTCTTGCGTCTGCGCTGCTCTCGCCTCCTGCTGCTGGAACCTTTCCGCTACCCACTTCATCAGGTGTGCGGGCTCCATCTCGCTGTAGCTGTAAGGAAACAAAAGAAAACAGCACCAAGTGCGGCACAAAGACAATTGCACCTGCCTTAGCTCTCGGCTTAGCTCTGCGCTTTACCCCCCTCCCTTGTAGCAGTATCCTGAGACAAGCCTTCCCAGCTACTGGTTACCTGCTACAAGTGGAGAGTCATGCTCATCAGGAATGCGCTGGTGCTGGAACAGGAACTCTGGTCCACCTCCACCAATCTTGCGCTCCCAAATGCTTTTGTAGATCCGGTAAGCTCTTCTTCAGGCAACTTTCTTTATTTTATTTTATTTTTTTTCAAGCTTGCACGAGGTTTCTCTCCTCAGACTTCGCTGTTAGCGTTGGTATATCCTCTTCTCTGAACAGGGTGTTGAAGAATCCGCAAAACTACGCCAACCCCAGTATGGAGGCAGTAGGAGAGGGGGCACAGTTAAAGTCACTCTGTTATTGCTGTTATCTGGATATGCTTGTGTAGTTGTAGCCCAGTGATGACAGCCAAAGTAGGTTAAGGGTAAACAATATTTTTATTGTTTGCACAGGGTTTCTTCCCCCAAGAACAGAGGTTAAATGATAACATAAGCGTAACAGAAAAAGTCCTGGATAACAGCTCTCCTGATACTTCTCAGGGCATCATAAGCAATCAACTTCTCTTACTTCTTTCAATATTCCAAAACATCAATGTTCTTCATAACAGCCATACTTTTCCAACATAAGCTTTCAATAAATAAACTTTCAATGTTGTGGTTTTTCTTGTCCACGTGTGCTTAAGATAATTCCTCCTAGCCTCTAAGGATAACAGCTGCTTCTTCCATAAGCCTGATCATTCTTCTGTGTAAACGTCTTCCAGAAGAATTCTATGGGCTCTTGAAGCTATCCCTTAGAGCTGGGTATTTAACTTGTGTTGGCAGTGAGACAAAACTCCTGTCTGCATCCAATCTCCAAAGTTAGACTTTTACAACAGCCTTAAAATATGTAATATGTTTAAGCTGTACTTTAAACTTCCCTTTGACAGATACCACATTCCATTTCTGAACTGCTACTATAAGACAATGGATTATCTGTCTGCATTGGTTCACCTTCACTATCTTGAGCTTCCTGGTTATAAGGCTCCCTCGAGTCTAGTGATCTCAGGTGCTTGAGAAGGGTTTGTAACTGCTTCTCTCCCCTCTCTTTATGTATCCGGGGCTCTTGCAGGGATACCTGTTTATTAAGGTTCTTAAGGAGCTGAGAGTAAGGATTTCTGTCTCCCTTGTTTTGCCTCGGTCTTACTCTCTGGTGAGGAGGTATGTATTTCTTCAGAGAATGTTTTACAGGCTCTTTTAATATCTCTTGGTCATCAGAGTCTGTATCTAGGTTTGTGTCCCGGTGCGGCCAATTAGCAACGTGCTGAGGTGCAGCTGTGCTAGACTCTAACCTGCAGCTTCTGACACTTTCTCTGCAGTAAGGCAACGCTTGTCTTTCACACACTGGGAATTCCCTTCCACCCAGTTTCTCTCTTGTCTGTCTGGTCCCAGGGAAACTATCTGCAGAATTGCTTCTGTCCCTTTCAGACAAGGATTCCAAACTTTGTTTAAAAGGTTTATAAAAGTTTCTAACCTGCTTTGGCTTTGCTTGAGGGCTACTCCTTCCTGGCAGCACTTCCAACTGCCTTCCTCGAGACGTGGCTTTCTCTGAGCAAGGTGGCTGGCAACCGTCCAAATACTCGGTTCCCACCTGGTTCCACTTGCCTCCAGCTCTGTCTCCTGGGGATCTCCGGTCTCTGCCTGGACCTGGTTTCTTTATCCCTCTGGGAAGAATCTCTGACTCTAAGGCTGCATCTGATCCTTCTGAGTCCCTTTCTCCCGGCTGTGCCAAAGGTAAGCCTCTGCGTTGCTTTCCTTTCATTACTCCATCTCCTCTCCGTTCCTCCTTCTCTTCCTCCTCTTCCTTCCTTTCCTTCTGCTCTGAAATTACCACTTCCTGGTTATGAGGAGTGCTTTGTCCAACCAGGCGTGAGTCCACCCCTTTCCCTGATAGGCTAGCTCTCCCTGTCAGCCTAGAGCTAGGGTGTGGCTCCCTTTCTCGTCTCTCCTGCACTGAACCTTTGAGTGCTGAGCTTTTAACCCTTTCTTGCCCTGTATCTCTGGCAGGTTCAGAGGAAAAAGTGTGTTTAAAACCCTTTTTCTTGTGCTCTGACAGCTCTGCCTTGTCACAACAGCTCATTTGGTCTTGCCTACATACAAAAAGGAGCATGGGCATCTGATCACATAGATAACATTTTCTGTAGAATGGTTTGAAAAATCTGAAAGATGATATTTCCTCCCTGAGGACAGATGTATACATTTTTTTATAGAGTTGACATGAATGCACACATTGGAAAATGTCCCCTAAGCCTAGGGGGGGAGGAACAACATGTTGGCCAAACTAGGTTTCTTTTTATGGGCTATAGTCAAATGTTTTTCAAATGCCGATGTCGTCTGTAAAATATGCCACTCTTCATGAATGATTTTTGCAAAGTTATTAGAACAGCTGGAAAAGGTTAATGGGCATACTATCTTCTGCATGGGAGGCTTATTGGATTTCTGGAGGAGAGTTTCTCCAGAAGATCTAGCATGGGCACATTGTTTCGGATATCCCCATGCAAAAAACAGATCCTTTAACTCATATGCTTATTTCTCAAAGTCCTTGATAGTTGAGCATATCCTATGTGCCCTCAAAAACTGAGAAACAAGGTTATGCTTTAGTGATCTATTATGACTCCTCGTATAATGCAAACGATGATTTCTATCAGTTGGCTTTCAATATAGATCCATAAGGAAGCCACATGGTCCCTTCTCTATGACAATATCTAGATAAGAGACAGACTAATCACTAAACGTGTATTCAAATTGAATGTTAGGGTCAAGAGAATTGACCCAATAAAAAAACTCCTCCAAGAAATCCAGTGGACCCTCCAAATAATGAGGACATCGTCGATGTACCGTAGCCATGCCTTTATATTATTTCTAAATTGATGTCTAGTAAGGAACTGGTCTTCAAATTTAGCCACATAAAGACTGGCGATATCTGGGGCCATGGACAACCCCATGGCCACAACCTTAATCTGTTTATAATATAACTCCCTGAAAACAAAGTAATTTTCAGTCAAAGCTAGCCTTGCTAATTCCATTAAAAAGGGGTTTGGTAACCTCCTCACACTAGTCCTCTGTAGTAAAATATCCTCCAGAACTCTTAAGGGCCCGTCCTGTCGCACATTTGTATATAACAAAATTATATTCATTGTCGTCAACACCAGATCCCCATGATATCCCTGGAAATTCTCAAGAATATTACATGGGAGGAATCCCTAACATACGATGGAACAGAACACATAAATGGTCTAAGAAGTATATCAAGCAATTGTGACACAGATTCAAACAAGAAGCCTATTGCTGATATTATGGGTCATCCTGGTGGTTTCTCCAGGGATTTATGAATCTTTGGAAGTATATAAATTGTAGGAACCACGAAATGGGAGACTGTGAGGAAATCCCTCTTTTTGTGTAAGATAACTTATCTCATAACCTGTCTGAATCAAACTGTCAATGGTTCTTTTGTGTGGTTCCGTGGGATCCCAGTCTAATCTCTCATAGAATTCCTTGACATGTAATTGCCGATTGATTTCTCCTATGTAATCTTCTCTGTCCATTAAAACTACCGCCCCGCCTTTGTCAGCAGGTTTGATTACTATTTTAGGGTTGGTTTGGAGAGATAGTAAAGCCTCCCGTTCTACTCTAGTAAGATTTTGGAATGTCCGGCTAGATTTTGATTCTAATTGTTCCACACGCTTAAGAACCACTTTTTCAAATTATTTGATAATGGGATTGCTGGTATGTGGAGGGACCCAAGTAGATGGTCTAAACCAGAGAAGGACCAGTCATTGGCTTAGCTCCAGGTTGGTTTTGTACATGAATATACAGTGGTGTGCAAAAGTCTGGAATCACTTGTGAGTTTTGTGTTTTTCGTACTTTCTAAGGGGTTTGTTTGTTTTTTAATTTTGCATTAGCCCAGCATATTCATCTTTCTACCACGTTAAAAGGGATACATTTGGCTATTAGAGTTGACTTTTTTGCATTCCTTGCTTCCAATTTAAATACTTTACAGACACTGGGAGATAGCTACTGCGATTTTTGTGGATCCTGCGTCAAAACTGGATTGAGATTATCCAATATGCACACGTTATTTCTGACCAATCAGGAGGCTGATTTCACTAACCAATCACAATGCAGATATCTAGCCAACAGTGCAGCTATAAAAACGCATGGAATTTTTGAATTTCATACGCTTTCTAGATCGACCATAAAGATGACTCGGACCCTGACGTTGGAGGAGCATGTTCGTGTGTCCTTTACGAGCAAGGAAGGATTTTCAAGCCGTCAGATAGCCAGGAAAGTTGGCTGCAGTCAGAGCACTTTTAAGATTGTACAGAAGAAGAAAGAAACGGGTTCAGTGGTGGACAAGCCTCATTCAGGTCATCCACGTGCATCAACATCACGCCAGGACCGTGCACTACGATGCATTTCACTGACTAATCGCAAGTTGACCTCTCCTCACTACTTCGAGAGTGGTCAGGCAAGAGTGAGGTCAGTGTCAGCTCATCAACAGTTCGTCGCCGGTGCCTGCAGTTTGGTCTCCGGGGCTGCAAAGCACAGAATAAGCCACTGATGACTGACATACAAAGGCGCAACGGGATCGTGTGGGCGAGAAAGCACTCAACCTGGTCGACTGAAATGTGGGAAAAGGTGCTATTCAGCGATGAAAGCACCTTCTGCCTGTTTGGTAACCAGGCCCACACCTATGTGAGAAGATTTCCTGGAGAGGAATTCAAGCCTGAGTGTCTCAACCTCAATGTGAAGCATTTTTTGAAGGTCATGGTCTGGGACTGCATGGCTGCCAGTGGCGTTGGAGGTCTTCACATCATCGATGGAATGGTCAACGGGGCCAAGTACATCACCATACTGCAAAAGTGCATGGCGCCATCAGCACACCAGCTGTTTCCTGGCCAGTTCCTGTTCCAAGATGACAATGCACCCTGCCATCGCTCCAGACAGGTGATCAGTTGAAAGCAGCAGAACATCAAGTCAATGGACTGGCCTGCCCAATCTCCAGATCTGAATCCATTCGAGAACCGGTGGCCTTGGAAATATCCAAGAGGCATCCGACATCAAAGTGTGAGCTGATTGAGTCACTCATTGCAGCTTGGAACCGCATTGTCACCAACGATCACCTTGTCAGACTGGTTCATTCAATGCCGACAAGGTGCAGTCAGGTGATCAAGAACAAAGGGTGGTCTATCGAATACTGAGCCATCACTGACACATAAAAATGGCCTTTTTCAAGGCCACATACATTAATTTGTAGGAAACCTGGCACGTGTCCATAATATTTTAAAGCATACTTACAACCAACGATGTACATTACGTGATTTTCACAGAAAATCTATCAAAAGGACAACTATGGGGAACAAACTCAGAAAATAAGGGCCAAACCCAATACTAAAAGTTGGCCCTAACAGCCAAATCTATCACTTATCATGAGATACACAGAAAAAGCCACTGGGAGGAAAAAGAAATTAAGATATAAGGTCACGAAGTTCAAAAAATGTCAAATTTACAAGTGATTCCAGACTTTTGCACACCACTGTAGACCTGCCCATTTTGGACACATTTTTTAGGTCCTTTCTTTAGGCTCTCATGTTTTTATATGGAAGTTTTACTTTTCATTCCTTTCTTTCTTTTTTTTCTTTTTTTCTTCTTTTAATGCTTATAGCTCATTTTTTCACCACCACTCCTCCTCTCCTTATGTCTAGTGATTGTTCACATTCTATGCTGAGAGGCAGGATCTCAGGACTACACAACAATTTGTGAGTTTTTAAATTTTCCTTTAAAGATATACTCCATGGATACACACTATACATCTATATAGTCATTGACGATTAGGTTTTGAATACGTTGGCTACAACATTGTTCTTTTTAAGTTTCATCATTTTTACCACTTTTATGATATACGACTATATATGGTTTTTATCCATGGTATTCTGTTTCTATATGGGACTATTTTTGTCCCTTATATAATTCAGAATAGGATTTGAGTTTGTTATGAATCCAAATTCACAGTAGGATGATTATTTATGCTTTGAATGTTAATCATATTTACATATACAGTATATGATGTAAATATTTGTTTATGGAACAGGTTTTCACAGTCCGTTTGTTAGTTATTTTATTATTACTTTATTGTTTTTAAGTGTTTTTTTTTCATTTATTTATTTATTCATTCATTCATTCATTATGTAAAATTTTGATGATTGTGTATTTGTTTTTAGTTTTAGCAGACCATTGCCCCTGAAGGCGGCCACGCCAAAACATGGCCGTGTCAGGCTTTATCTCTTTTGTTGGCTGGTTGCCTTGGCATTGACCATTTTTCAGTAAAGCATTCATTTTGTTACTCACTTTTTGTCTGTGTTTGTGGGAAGATACCCATGCTTGAAATGGTATTTAAAAAGGTGATATATTGGAAGAATTGAAAGAAATATCAATAAACTGGGAAATGTATTACAACTATTTGATAGTAGCAAATCACCTGGACTGGATGGTAGACACCTGAGGGTATTGAAAGAACTGAAATATAAAAATGTATGAGTAATCTGTGAACTCATCATTAAAATCATCTGTACAGTAATAGCTGAAGACTGGAGAATGGCCAATGTAACGCCAATTTTTAAAACAGGTTCCAGGGGTGGATCCAGGAAACTACAGACCAGTGAGCTTGATGTCAGCACCTGGCAAAATGATAGAAACCATTATAAAGAATAAAATTACTAAACACATAGATAATCATGGTTTAATGGGAGAAAGCCACCATGGATTTGGCCAAGGAAAGCCTTATGTTACTAATGTTATATATTTTTGCAGGTGTGAATAAGGTGAGTCAATCAATATAGTGCATCTGGATTTTAAGAAAATCTTTGACAAGGACCCTCATGAGTGACTTGGTGAAATTAAAAAAGTCATGAGATAGGAAGCAGTGTACTATTGTGGATCAGAAACTGTTTAAAAGATACAAAACAGAGAGTAGGGTTAAATAGCCAATTTCCTTAATGGAGATAGGTGAATAGTGGATTACCCCAGGGATCTGTGCTGGGTTCACTGCTTTTTAACATATTCATAAATGACCTGGAAATGGGAATAATGAGTGAGGTGACCAAGTTTACAGATGACACAAAATTATTCCAAGTTATTAAAATACAAGAGGTTTGTGAAAAATTGCAAGAGAACCTTGATAAATTGAAAGACTGGACGTCCAAATGGCAGATGAAATTTAATGTGGACAAGCACAAAGTTCTGCACTTGGGGAAGAATAATCCAAACTATGGTTACACCACCCAGGAAAAGGATCTGGGAGTCATTGTGGATAATATGTTGAAACTCTTGGCAAAGGTGTGCAGTAGCAGCCAGGAAAGCAAAAAGAATGCAAGGAATCATAAGGAAAGGAATGGAGAACAAAACCAAGGATATTATAATGTGTCTGCATAATTCCAAGGTGCAACCACACTTTGAATATTATGTGCAATTCTGGTCACCATCTCTTAAAAAAGATATAGCAGAATTAGAAAGATACAGAGAAGAGCCACAAAAATGGTTAATGTGGAGAGGTGTAAAAGGCTAGGGCTCTTCATCTTGGAAAAGAGACAGCTAAGGGGAGATATGATAGAAGTCTATAAATTAATGAATGGAGTGGAGCGGGTAAATGTAGATCGGTTGTTTACTCAGTCAAAAAAATAGAAAGACTAGGGGATACTCAATGATGCTACAATGTAGCCCATTTAGAACTAAAGAGAAAATAGTTTTCATTCAATAAGTAGTCAAACTCTGGAATTCGTTACTGGAGGATGTATTAAGGTGATATTTTACTTACCAGTTAATGTCCTTTCCTCGCGTCCTGCTAGACCAGTCCAGACAAGTGGGTTATACTCCCCTACCAGTAGATTGGAGGAGAAAAACAACCAATGAAAAGCCCAGGTTTCAGGGACATCACTCCCATGTCTATATTCGCCTCAGCCACCAGAGGTCCTCCTTCAGTATTCATTCCAAAGCATATGTGAGAAACAAGGCAAGCCTCACACAATCTCTATCGTGGGCAACAAGGGTAAGCAACAGTAGATAACTATGTACGGAAAAGCATAAACAGAAAGCTGTCCATAGAAGAGAAACCTGCAGAGCCAAGCACAAAACCTATAGTGAACCCAAGGGAACCGCAGCAGAAGAACAAAGCAAATACAGTTTTATGGGAAGGCCCTGGACTGGTCTAGCAGGCCTAAAGGAAAGGACATTAACTGGTAAGTAAAATGTCACCTTCCATATTGTCCTGCTAGACCAGTCCAGACAAGTGGGATGTACCAAAGCTATAATTCTGCTGGGTGGGAAGACACAGCAGCTTGCAAAGCCCCAGAGCCAAAGGCTGTGTCTGCCCACTTGTGGACATCCAAACAGTAATGCTTGACAAAGTGGAAAAGGTGATGCTCACATTGCTGCCTGAGAAACGTCTACAGGAGTTACTGAGCTCCATTCCACTTAGGACGATGCTTGTGCTCAGGCAGTATGGCGCACAAACCCTTTGGGAACCTAGTTCTACAACAGATATACCGAGGCAATGGCCTCCTTAATCTAGCGCCCTAAAGCCAACTTGGCCACCGTGTCACCCCTGCATGGGCCAGCAAACACAAAAAGATGGTTGGACTTGCGAAGAGAATTTACAACCTCCATGTGCTGGAGAAGCACCCTCCAGACATCCACAAGGTGAAGATCCTTATCCTTCCTCCGACACTGCTCCTTAGAGAAGGAGGGCCGGCAGACCACTTGGTTCACATGAAGCAGAGAAATCATTTTAGGCAAGTAGGAAGGCACAGACCAAATGGAAACGGCCTCTTTAAGAAAGCCAGATAGGATCTCAGCAAGACAGAGCCTGCAGTTTGGAAATCTGCCTTGCAGCACAAATCACAACCAAGACGACTGTCTTTTTGTGTCAAATCCTTGAAGGTAGTATGCTTCAACTGCTCAAAAGGTGCCACTATCAGGGCCCTGAGCACCAGACACAGATCCCAGGAGGAGATCACAGACCAGAGGGGAGGACGCATATGCAAATCCCCTGGAGAAAGTATGAGACGTCCAGGTGCGAAGCTAGAGACTTACCAGCCACTAGACCTCTGAAACAAGGCAAAGCTGCCACCTTGTCCAGGCTGTCCTATAAAGAGGCCAACAGAGAGGGCACCTTGGCCACCTCAGGAGCAAAACTGCCAAGCAAGAGGCACCAGATCCGCACGTATGCTCATTTGGAAGCCTCCTCTGGGCTGCAAGCACAGTAGAGACCATCACTGGAGAGTAGCCCTTACGCGCTAGCTATCTCCTTCCAAGAGCAATGCTGTAAGTGAGAAGTAAACCGGGTACTGCAGGACGATCGGTCCCTGCTGCAATATGCTCAAAGATGGAAAATGCGGTGCCTGCCGGAGACATATCAGGTCTCCAAACCACACTCTCTTCAGCCAATCTGGCATCACCAGAACAATTCTGCCTAGGTAGCATTTTATATGCTGAAACACTCCCCCACAGGGGACATGGAGGAAACATGTACAGCAGGTGCTGACTTGGCCAAGGCTGAGTTAGGGTGTCAATGCCCTCGGACCCTGTCTCCGTGCGGCGACTAAAGAGCAGCAAATGTTGGCATTGGTGAGTTGCCATCAGATCCATTTTGGGGCAACCCCAGAAGTGCAAAATCAACTGCAATGCCCCCTGACTCAACTTCCACTCTCCAGGATCCAGAGAATGGCGGCTGAGGAAGTCTGATTCCACAATGTCCATCCTGGCAATGTGCTGAGCCAACAAGGCTAGGAAGTTCTTCTCTATCAAGGTAAACAGAAGAGCCATCTCCAGAGCTACCCCGGCACTAGGACTAGAAAAAGGGATTGTTACTTCTGAAGAGAGATCTGCAACTGTGAGTATATACGTCTGGTAATTTTCTAAAAGGAATTCTTTGTATTAAAGCTAATTAATCTGTGAACCCACTATTTTTTGTTAAATAAGTCAGGGCCTAGTAGCAGCAGTTTAAGTTTAAATATAAAACACAGAGGAGAACTTTCTGGTTACATTTCATACCCAGCAGAGAGCTTGTAGTTTAAATTTAATAGTCACTCAGGGCCTAGTAACAGCAAAGTACTTTTAGTTTAAATTTAAAACACAGAAGAGAGCTTTCTGGTTAAATTTAGGACCCAGCAGAGAGCTTGTAGTTTAAATTTCATAAGAAGTTAGAGCCTAGCAGCAGCTAAGAGCTATAATGTAAATCAAATCAGAATTTAGCTTAGCACAAAAGGCAAAACAGGGTACTGTGTAGCAGCCCTCTTTTAATAAGTGTTATTACCCTCCCTTCCTCCCCACACCCACCCACCCCTGGGATAATCGTAGCTTTATAGGTACTTACACATCTTAAAAGACAGGAGGTGCTCTCAGGTGAAGCTCATTACCCAAAGCAGTCATACACTTAGGACCTGAGATTAGTTAAGCTTCACGTGAACAAGGTATATTACACGTATTAGGTACAGTTTTATTAGTATAAATATCCATAGCAACCCTTAGTAAGTAAAGAACTTAGATCTAAACACAAACTTAAAACTAAGATGCAGACAGCAGTCCAGCAGCGGGATGGGGGCTTTCCAGTCTTTTGCACTGAGTGTCACATGTATGATTTTCTCCCAGTTGGTGAGTGGTCTTACGTGTGCACTAGGTGCAAGGAGCTCTTTGCTCTCAGGGAATGAGTCCGTTCTCTAGAGGCTAAAGTAGCAGACTTGGAAAGCATAAGACAGACAGAGAGGTACATAGACGAGACCTACAGGGATATAGTCCTGAAGTCCCACCTCCAGTCTGGCAGCATCCCTGTTGCCATGGAGGAGAGAGGTCACGTGACAGGAGAGCCATCACCCTGGTGTGGCAGGAAGTGATCCTGTAACTAGGACCTGTCCTCCAGGTGATGTAAAACCCTCTCGCACCGAGGAAGTTTCTCCAGGGCCATGTGCTCATGAGGGAAGGGTTAGGACAGCCGTTATAGTTGGTGATTCAATCATTAGGCATGTAGATAGCTGGGTGGCTGGTGGACGTGAGGATCGCCTGGTAACATGCCTGCCTGGTGCGAAGGTAGCGGACCTCACGCGCCACCTAGATAAGGTTTTAGATAGTGCTGGGAAGGAGTCTGCTGTCTTGGTACATGTCAGTACCAATGACATAGGAAAATGTGGTAGGGAGGTTCTGGAGGCTAAATTTAGGCTTTTAGGTAGGAAGTTGAAATCCAGAACTTTCAGGGTAGCATTCTCCGAAATGCTTCCTGTTCCACCGCAGGACCCAAAAGGCAGGCAGCGCTACGGAGTCTCAATGCGTGGATGAGACAATGGTGCAGAAATGAGGGTTTTGAATTTGTTAGGAACTGGGGAACATTCTGGGGAAAGGATGGGCTTCACCTTAACTGGGATGGAACCAGGCTGCTGGCATTAACCTTTAAAAAGGAGATAGAGCAGCTTTTAAACTAGATATTAGGGGAAAGCCGACAGTCGCCCAAGAGCGGATGGTTCGGAAGAATGTATCTTTGAAGGATACTACCAAAAGCAGAGAGGTTCCACAAAAGAGTAAAGTAGCCCAAATGCCCTCAAGTATGGAGCAGACTGAGCTTAAAGATCCCAAATTACCCATGTCTAACAATAGCCAAATTAATATGAGTAAAATACATTCTCTAAAATGCTTGTATGCAAATGCTAGAAGTCTAAAAAATAAGATGGGAGAGTTAGAATATATAGTACTAAATGAAAGGTTAGATATGATTGGAATATCAGAGACATGGTGGAAGGAGGACAACCAGTGGGACACTGTGATACCTGGGTACAAACTATATCGTAATGATAGAGCTGATCAAATTGGTGGAGGGGTTGCTCTCTGTTAGAGAGGGCATTGAGTCAGAAAGGATTAAAGTTTTGCGGGAAACAAAATCTGCTGTAGAATCTATATGGATTGAAATTCCATGTAAAAGGGGGAAGGCGATGGCAGTGGGGGTGTACTATCGAGCACCTTGCCAGAATGACCAAATGGATGATGAAATGCTCAAAGAAATCAAGGAAGCTAACAAAAGTTACAGTGCAGTAATAATAATGGGTGATTTCAACTACCCCGGTATCGACTGGGTCAGTGTCACGTCAGGACATGCTAGGGAGATAAAGTTCCTAGATGAAATAAATGACTGCTTCTTGGAGCAGCTGGTTCATGAACCGACCAGAGGGGAAGCCATATTAGACCTAGTCCTTAGTGGAACACCAGATCTAGTGCAAGAGATAAGGTTGTTGGGGCCACTTGGCAATAGTGATCATAGCATGATCGCCTTTGATTTAATTAGTGGAGGAGGGATAGTAAGGAAATCCACAGTACTACCTTTTAACTTTCAAAAGGGAAACTATGATAAAATGAGGAAAACAGTTAAGAAAAAACTAAAAGGAGCAGTTGCAAAGGTTAAAGACGTACATCAGGCTTGGCTGTTGTTGAAAAATACTATCTTGGAAGCCCAGACCAGCTGTATTCCACACTTTAAGAAAAGTGGAAGGAAGTCCAAAAAACTGCCAGCATGGTTTAAAGGTGAGGTCAGAGAGGCTGTTGTTGCCAAAAAAGCATCTTTCAGGAAATGGAAAAAAGAGCCAAACGACGAAACCTGGAAACAGCACAAGCACTGACAAGTCAAATGCAAGGCATTGATAAGGCAGGCAAAGGGATTATTTGAGAAGAAGCTTGCTGCGGAAGCAAAAACGCGAAGTAAAGACCTTTTCAAGTACATTCGTAGCAAAAAACTTGTGAGAGAGTCAGTTGGTCCATTAGATGATAAAGGGGTTAAAGGAGCACTAAGAGGCGACAAGGCGATAGCGGAGAAATCGAATTAATTCTTTGCTTCAGTCTTTACTGAGGAAGATGTAGGGATGTTACCCATGACTGAAGTGGTATTTAAAGGTGCGGAAGAATTGAAGGAAATATCGATACATCGGGAAGATGTATTACAACTATTAGATAAACTGAAGAGCAGCAAATCACCTGGGCCGGATGGTATACATCCAAGGGTGTTGAAAGAACTGAAATACAGTACGAGATTGCAGACCTGCTATTAGTAATCTGTGAACTATCATTAAAATCATCTCTAATACCTGAAGATTGGAGGATCGCCAATGTAACACCAATTTTTAAAAAGGGTTCCAGGGGTGATCCGGGAAACTACAGACCGGTGAGGCTGACATCAGTACCGGGAAAAATGGTAGAAACCATCATAAAGAATAAAATTACTCAGCATGTAGATAGTCATGACCTAATGGGAGACAGCCAACATGGCTTTAGACAAGGAAGATCTTGTCTTACTAATCTGTTATGTTTTTTGAAGGAGTGAATAATCAGGTGGACAAAGGTGAGTCGGTTGATATTGTGTATCTGGACTTTCAGAAAGCCTTGGACAAGGTCCCTCATCAGAGACTTTTGGCAAAACTAAAGAGTCATGGGATAGGAGGCAGTGTACTATTGTGGATCAGGAACTGGTTAAAAGATAGAAAGCAGAGGGTAGGGCTAAATGGCCAGTTTTCCCAATGGAGAAAGGTGAATAGTGGTGTAACCCAGGGATCTGTGCTGGGTCCGCTGCTTTTTGACATATTCATAAATGACCTGGAAAGTGGAATAACGAGTGAGGTTATCAAATTTGCAGATGACACAAAACTATTTAAAGTTGTTAAAACCCAAGAGGATTGTGGAAAATTGCAAGAGGATCTTGATAAATTGGAAGACTGGGCATCAAAATGGCAGATGCAATTTAATGTGGACAAGTGCAAGGTTATGTACCTAGGAAAGAACAACCCAAACTATGGTTACACGATGCAAGGTTCCACATTAGGAACCACCACCCAGGAAAAAGATTTAGGCGTCATTGTGGATACCATGTTAAAACCCTCGGCCCAGTGTGCAGCAGCGGCCAAGAGAGCAAATAGAATGCTAGGTATGATAAGGAAAGGAATGGAAAATAAAACAAAAGATATTATAATGCCTCTATATCGTTCCATGGTGAGACCGCACCTTGAATATTGTGTGCAATTCTGGTCGCCGTATCTTAAAAAGGATATAGCGACTTTAGAAAAGGTTCAGAGAAGAGCCACCAAAATGGTAAAGGGGATGGAAGGATACTCCTATGAAGAAAGGCTAAAAAGGTTGGGCTCTTTAACCTGGAAAAGAGACGGCTGAGGGGAGATATGATAGAAGTCTATAAATTAATGAACGGAGTGGAACGGATAAACGTAGATCGATTGTTTACCTTATCAGAATATAGAAAGACTAGGGGACATACAATGAAGCTACAGGGTAAACTATTTAAGACTAATAAAAGAAAATATTTTTTCACTCAACGTGTAAGCAAACTCTGGAATTTGTTACCGGAGGATGTAGTAAAGGCTGTTAGTGTAGCTGGGTTTAAAAAAGGTTTGGACAAGTTCCTGGAGGAAAGGTCCATAAACCATTATTAAGAAGGGACCCGGGATATCAATGCTTGAACTAATACAAGCATTGTGGAACCTGTGTCCCTTGGGGAAACTGCTAGGTACATATGACTTAGATTGGCCACTGTTGGAAACAGAATACTGGGCTTGATGGACCTTGGTCTGACCCAGTATGGCATATCTTATGTTCTTATGGCACTCCTTGTCTGCCTTACCGATTGGCATAAGTCAATGCTGTGGCGTTGTCTGAAAACTCTCAAACCACCTGGCCCTCGAACAGGAGCTGGAAACGCAGAAGAGTCAACCTGATGGCCTTTGCCTCGAGGCAGATGATGGACCACACCTCTTCACTGCAGTTCCAATGGCCCTGGGCCGTATGCTCTTTGCAATGGGTTCCCCAGCCTGGGAGACTGGCATCAGACATTAGGAGGATCCAGGAGAAATCGTCCAGTAACATGACCTTCTGCAAATGGCAGGGTTGCTGCCACAACCGCAGACTAAGCTTCACCATCAACAAGAGCGGAAGCCTGCGCTCAAACTCCTGAGAACTCAGGGATCACAGAGCCAGCAAGAAGCGCTGGAATGGTCGCATGTGAGAACACACTCACAGCACCATGGTTGCTGCCATCTATCCACGGAGCTGAAGATAATCCCAGACTCTGGGAGCCCACTGAGCACCAAACAGCGCCAGGCAATTCAATAATCATTGACTTTCACTGATTGATCACCCAGCTGAGGCTTTCTTAAAAGGGACAGCACTCGGGACACCAGCAAAGGTGCCTCTAAAAGGGAATGGGCCTGGATGAACCAGTCATCCAGACAGGGATGGGCACAGATCCCTAGGCACTGCAGCACCACAGTTGCCTCCACTATGACCTTTGAGAATATGCTCAGGGCACTGGATAGCCTGACAGGGAGGGCAGCAAACTGATAATAAGAGCAAGCACAGCAAAACCCAGATACTTTGCTGATTCGCCAGGATCAAGATATGAAAATATGCCTCAGCCAGATCCAGAGAAGCCAAGAACTCCCCTTGGCGCACTGCTTGAATCATAGAGTGCTAGGTTTCCATCTGAAAGCGCAGGACTTGCAAGTGCTCGTTCACCCCCTTGAGGTCCAGAATGGGATGGAAGGACCTTTTTTTTTTTTTTTTTTTTTTTGATACCACAAAATAGGAGTATCTGCAATTGATCTGCTCGTCCAGTGGGATGGACTCCACCAGCTTTAGGCAAAGCAACTTGTCCAAGATGGTCCACACAGCGTCGGTTTCGATCACAGAACCATAAGGGGAGATGATGAAGGCATCCGGAATAGACTCCGCATCCTAGGACATAACCGAACTGAACGGCATCTAGCACCCAGTGATCCTTTGAAACCCAGACCTATTCCTGAACAACTGGAGAAACTGGGGAAAGGGCACCCACATTTTCATTGCGCAGTCTGGGAGGGTTCTTCTCTGGGTGGGACAGAGTCCCTGGGCCCATGTGCTCCACAAAAGAACTGAGAATGAGTCGGAAGCCCAGAAGCAGACAGGAAGAAAGAGGGTTGTTTTTTTTTGTCAGTAATGACAAGAGTCCTGAAACCTCTGGGGATTTGGCCATCACGCCCTCAGTTGACGGGCAGAGGCTGACAAGAGAGGGGCACCAGTCCACTTCACAGGCCCCTTCAACCTGACTTCCGGAAGGCGGTAAGATTTTGTCTTGCCCAGGTCCTTCACTGGCTTCTCCGAATCAACTCCAAAAGAACCTTCCTCTTAAAAGCTAGGTGGGCCAACCAGGCTTTGGATGATGTATCCGCTGCCCAGTGCTGCAGCCAAATCCAATGACGTGACACTAAGTAATTAACAGTCTCTCATCACCCCAGTAATGAACACAACTTACATATGAACTCATTTACAAGAGAACCACACACATTCCACAATCATCATTTATGTATACTGTATCATTAAACATCTAAAATTATACTGAGTTACAGGTTAAATGTATCAATAATCATGTCACTGTTCTATGTTACATCTGTAAATTGTAATTAAAGTTCAAGTTAATCTTAGTTCCATGTAAACTTATGTTATGTTGTTCTATGTAAACAAATTTGATTACTTGACTAAGCAGAATAGAAAACCAATTAAATAAATACATGGCATCACAAAGGAAGGCTGAAGCAGACTCCAAAAGAAGGGTAGAAACATTTGGCAGAAGAGAATGAATCCACTGGAGCAGGGCTTGAGATGTCAGGTCTGCACATACCATAACTGAAGAATAGCAACTGCCTCAGCAAACTGGTTCTTCAATACGAATCCACCAGAATATCCTTTTAAGGCCAATCTGTTTTCCACAGGAATGATGGTCCATCTGGTAACCACTGTAACCTGCATATCCATCTTGGAAATATCAACTGCACCATGTACTCCCTCTCCAGGAGAATGTACATATTCTTATACACCCTTAGCCCGGGAGTTGGGGTAATCCTATTCCAGTCAGAACAGGCCCTTGAGCACTTCCAGGAAGACAGTAGAGGATTTCCAAGCCCCTTACAGGAGCAGATGTCTCTTTGGTTCTTGCTCTGTGACTGGAGCATCCACCAAGCTCAAAGTGGATAAAACCCTGAGATCAACACTTCCAGTTCCTACTC
Source organism: Ichthyophis bannanicus (assembly GCA_033557465.1). Lineage (NCBI taxonomy): Eukaryota > Metazoa > Chordata > Amphibia > Gymnophiona > Ichthyophiidae > Ichthyophis > Ichthyophis bannanicus. Next base: position 619,466,907 of record CM066036.1, read on the forward strand.
ATGGAACAGGCAAATAACTTTGGCCTCCTCACAATCCTCTGAAGGCGAAAGTACTTCTTCATCCACATCAGACATCTCAATCCAAGCCACAGCTGATCACATACCCAGGAAGAGAGGGGGTGCCCCTGCCGGGGATGCTTTGTCATCAATCAAAGGCGGCTTCCACTCTTAGCCTGCCCCTATGACACTACATGCAGGGGAAACAAAAGGCTGCAGGATCTGCATGTCCATGCCGGAATGACCAGGCCTGCTGCAAAGGGAAAGTATTCCGGGGAGGACAATCTGGACTTCAGAAGCTCTTCTCACGGAAATGACCCCCCTACACTCTGTGGCATAGTCATCATCAATTCCTTAGAGGATGGGGAGAGGCCCACAGCATCGATGTTGGATCCTCTGGTTGGCTGAATATCCTTATCCACAGCGCCATCTGCCATTTCCTGCCCTAAGGCAGGCACAGTCGGGCTAATAGCATCCCCCAGCTAAGAAAGAGGGAGTAGGCCCTCCAGGAACAATCCAGAAACAGAATCCAGAAGCCGGAGATGAGGTACCACACTTGCCACAGGCCACACAATGTCACCTGGAAGAAGACATAAAAGTTAAGGCAAGTGTCATAACAGCGTGCGCTAAGGCCACAGTGGCTGTTAGACACTAGAGTAGAAGCCTGCCTTGGAGCTGCTTGGATGGAACGCACGCAAGGGCCGCACGACTGTCAGGCACACAATAGAAAAAAACGTTATTAATACATGCAGAAAATGGCAGGAAACCCGCACCCAGCACCAACAGTCACCAGCAGTCTACCTTGGATTGCGTCCCCCAAAGATGGAACCAGGAGCCCCACATAAGAAAAATGATGAGGTCAAGCCTTGGTACTCACCTCCTGAGAGCCCCAGGCAGAGAATCTGTGCCGGGCTCAACTCTACTCCTCTGGAACTGTTTGGCTGGCTTTGCAGCACTGTGTGCAAGGTGGCTGGCAGGCAGATCCTTCTGACAGCCTTTTGCAAGCTTTGGGAGAGAGCAGGGGGGAACAGAGGAGGAGGGAAGGGGAACTGAGGTTGTGGAAGGTAGTCATACTCTTCCAGATCCTTCCAATTTCCAGCTGCTCAACAGGTCCTTATGCAGGATAGGAGCATGGAGGTGAACCAATTTTCCCATCTCCTATGGCTTCTGAAAAGACTGCAGTCTAGTGGAACCTCTCAAATCACACTAGCAAGAGATCAACTTGCAGGCTGTCGTTCACGGGCATTTTAAGTCAAGCTTTTCCTCTTAAAACCTCAGAATTTTCTTCAGAGAGGAGAAAATCCATCCACCATCTGCTGGAGACAAAGAAATACTGAAAGGACCTCTGGTGGCTGAGGAGAAAAGGCAAGGAAGTGATGTCATTGAAACCTGGGCTTTTTATTGGTTGACCACCAATCTGCTGGTAGGGGAACACAACCCACTTCTCTGGACTGGTCTAGCAAGCTGATATGGAAAAGCTGTTAATGTAGGTGGGTTTAAAAATGGTTTGGACAAGTTACTGGAGGAAAAGTCCATAAACCATTATTAAAGAAGATTAGGGAAATCCACTGCTTACCCCGGGATATGCATTGTGGAATCTGTGTACTTTTTTTTTTTTTTTTAGGAACCTGACAGGTACTTATGACCTGGATTGGTCACTGTTGGAAACAAGATACTTGACTTGATGGACCAAGGTCTGACCCAGTATGGCATTTCTTATGTTCCCCTATAGAAGTGGGGGACCTGTGGCCCCTGCTCCATTCCTGGAGTGCCATCTGCATATCAGGATGAGGAAAACTTGAGCAAAGCCACCAGGTCTCCCTTCTGGAATAAGCAGAAAATGTCAGCCTCCACATGAACCTCCAACTGAGAAAGCACTTTTTTTTTGCATCAAACTCCTTAGCTGAGACTCCAGATCTTGAACAGACCACAGCTGACCCATATACCCAGGAGGCAACCTTCGTCGGGTGGCTTAGGAGGAGTAACTCAAGTCAGGCTTCTACATTCTACTAATTCCTCACGTGACTGAACTCGAGGGACTCCAAAGTCTGCAAGCTCTGAGTTTCCACATTAACAGCCAGGTCTGCTAAAGGAGGAAAGGAACTGTGGGGACGACAACCCAGACTCCAGGAGTTCCCCACTCTGATGATCCCCAACACAGGGGACACAGCTGGAGCGGAGTTCTCAGAAAAAGGGGTGCAGTCAACAGCATGGACAGTGGAACTCAAGGAAAGGCTAGGATTCATACCACGGCACCATCAATCTCCTCCTACTTTTGAGGTGGAAAATGCTGGGCCAACCAAATCCTTCTGTTGGGAGAAGGGTGAAGAGTCAAAGGCTACCAGTCAGGATGAATCCAATGAGAAGGCTCTTTGCTGGCCACAGGTCAAACAACACTTACTGAAAGAAGACAGACGAGTTAAGGCAAGGCAAACATTTGTGCATACTAAGGCTGCGTAGGCATAAAGGCACATGCTAACAGAGTTCTTACAAGGGCGTACATTATGGGTGCTTGGGCAGGAATGCATGTGTAGCCGTTCAGGCAGAACGTGCACTGGTATCACTTGGGTGCAAGAGATGTGCTGTAAAATGGCAGGAAGCGCAGATGCAGAGTCAATGATAGTCTGCGATCCACCCTGTCGCTCCAACTGACGAGAGCAAGAGCCCCAACAAGGACATTAACGTTAATCAAGGCTTGATGTGGTCACTCATCCCTTGTGAGTCTCAGGCAGGGTAAACCAGTGCTACTCCCCAGCTGCTGTCTTTCTTTCACATGCTTGCATACCAGGCTAAGAGTCACATACCTCTGAGGTGCCTTCAGTCTTTGGAGAGAGCAAGGGGTGATAGCGGTGGAGGGAGGGTGCATAGAGGTTGTGTGAAGCTGCTGAACTATTTCAAATCCTTCCAATTTTCTGGCTGCTCAAAAGGCTCTTAACAGTGTGAAGCTGAACCAATTTTTCCTTCTCCTTTGGCTACCGAAAAGACCTTAGTCTAGTGGAGCCTTGCTCGCTGCGCTCAAGTGAGAGAGTCACTCTCAAGGTGGTCATTCATGAGCAAATAAATCTTTTTCCTCTCAGTTCAGATTTTCTTCAGAGATGAAAAAATTAATCTACCATCTGCTGACAGAAGAATATTGAGTTGCCCTCTAGTGGCTCAGGCTGATAAGATGCATGGGAGTGATGCCATTGAAAGCTGGGCATTTCACTGGCTTCTGTCTCCATCAATCTGCTGGTAGTAGAACACAACCCACTTGTCTAGATTGGTCTAGCAGGATGATATGGAAATATGTTTTCCATTCCTTCTATCCAGACTAACCCTCAGTCTCTCCTCTTTTCTTTGTATTATTGTATAGGAATATTTTTTATATATATATACCACATCTTCTCCCTTTCTTCTTACAATGTCTTTCCTGAATAGATCATAGCCTAGCATAATTACATCCCAGTCATTGTTTTCTGTGTACCATGTCACCGTGACTGACACTATATCCAAGTCAGCTCTTCCATTACAGCTTCTAAATCTATAACTTTATTTTGCATACAATGGGGCTTTTACTTACGTGGGGGCTTTGTTCACCTATCCCTATGATCCTAATTTAAAGCCTAGCAGTAGAAAACACTGATAGATGGATGCCATTTCTGCTCAACAGCTTGTGGAAAATCATGTCATGATACAAGCCAAAACATTCTCAGTGACACTATCCATACAGCCAAACATGCATTTCCAGGATGTGAGCTTCTTGGCCTTGGCCCTGACCTTGGACAGGGAGGATTGAGAACACCATATCAACACCTAACTGCTTCACCTTCTCTCCAAGAGCCACAAACTCCCTTTTGATATGCTCAGGTGGGAACCTAGTGGTATCATTTTTGCCAACATGGATGAACAGTATCAGATAATGGTCGGTAGGCTTGAGGAGTCTTGGCAAACTCTCCATGTTTCAGATCTTGGTACCAGGCAGACAGCATCTACTGGGAGATCATTATTGGACAGAAGATTCCTCTATACCTTTCAGACAAGTCACCAGATACCACTACCTTTCACTTCGTAGTTGTTGCTAATCCTATAGTTTTGGGGATTTTTAAAGTTCAGATTTCTCCTTTGCCTGGGATGTTGTCATCTCTTCCACTCCCAGGGCTGCATACCAGCTCTTTGATTCTTGGGAAGGTGGAGTCGGGGTGTTGTCTGCAGGCTCTGGTGATCTGTGTCCAGCTGTCATCTTTTTGTACTGTATCATCTTACCTTCTGCTGGAGATCTTAGATGTCCCTAGAAGCATTTCATCAATGTACCTCTAAGTTGTCGTAGATGCTTCTTAACCTCACTACCTCTTCTTTCATTCCTCAACTTGTTTCTTCAGGATTCTGTCCGCAGGCATCTTGCACAATGAACTGGTTTCCACGCCCTGGCAGGGCCGGTGCAAGGTCATCAGGCACACTAGGTGAAGTTTCCTTCTGGCATCCCCTCCCCTAAGCTACCTATTGACCACAATCACATACAGCTCAGCTCACTGCTCCATAGCTGGCAGATGGAAAGGCACTTAAGAGCACATCAGTTTCCTTTAAAGAATACGGAGGAGCAAGCATCCCAGTCATTCAACCTCCCACTTTATAGCAGGCATTAGAAAAGGCACTGAAGAGTGCATAACGTTTTTCTGTGATGTGGGGTCAATCTCAAAAGATGACCTGCAAGTTTTATCCTGAGTTGTAAAGGAAAGTGACATGATCTTAAGCGTACTTTCTTGTGCTGCCCACAGGGCAGATTAGATTGCTGGTACATTGTAGATGACCCCAGCTTCCAGTGCCTGCAAAGGAAACTGATGTGCGTTCCCAGCTTCCAGTGCCTGCAAAGGAAACTGATGTGTGTTTTTCCTCCTGCAGGCCACTGAGCTGGGAGTGCTTGCAAGGTATTATAGACTTTTATACAACAGTCAACAATCTGACTCCTAGGTGTTAATTAAGAACATTAACACCGCAGCAATGCTGTGGCTTCAAAGAGTATTTACTGTCTTTTCTCCTCTTTGAACTTGAAGGCTAAAAGAAATGTAAAAATAAAACCCAGCAGCAAAAAAAGACTTGCCTTACATAGAAAAATCCCTTCTACAACTAGCTACAAAAAATAAATTTGTAATGGAAGCAGGAAAAATGTGATAGAATAAAAATAGCCCCACTTTTTAAGAATTCTCATATAGAAAACTTGTAGTAAAGGTTACCTTGCTTGAAGTGAAGCCCCTCCAGAAAGACTTCTAAGGTTAAATTAGACTTACCTGCTAATTGTTGTTCCTGGAGTAGATACAGTCTAGTCCCGGACCTCTGGGTTGTCTACATTAAACAGCAGCTTTGGAGACTGAGGAACCTCCTTCTTTTGTGATGTCACCGATATATCCTCCTGGTGGCCACCTCCATTTGCCAGTTTCCTATTGACAAAGCAGACTCACCAGAGCAACAAGTAAGCATGAACATAAAGAACAAGTCGATACTATTATATACAGAAATATTGGTAACACATGGCAGAAAATCTTATGTGGTTTTTATTTTTTTTTTTTCAAAACAAGACCTAGAAACAGCCTTGAAACCTGCCGAAGGCCCTCCCTCCCCTGCTTGGAGGACCCCACTACAGACCACACCCTCCCTGAACCGAACCTGCTAACCCGCACAGAAAAAACCTCTTACCTGTACAGGCCCTGGCCCGTCCACCGCCAGACCTTCAGGCCGCAAATGCAGGAAAGTGTAATAGGGAGGGCTACGGGACTAGACTGTATCTACTCCAGGAACAACAATTAGCAGGTAAGTCTAATTTAACCTTCCTGATCATATCTCCAGTCTAGTCCCGGACCTCTGGGTCTGTACCAGAGCAGTACTAATGGGAGGGAGCGCCCTTTCCAGCCTGAAGGACAGCCGCCCCAAAACAAGCATCCTGTTGAGCTTGAACATCCAGTCGGTAATGCTTGATAAAAGAATGCAACGTCGACCACGTCGCCGCTTTGCAAATTTCCTGCGGCGGCACCAATCTATATTCTGCCCAGGAAGAAGCCTGCGCCCTGGTAGAGTGAGCACGAAGCCCCTCGGGCACCGTCCTCCCATTCAAGAGATACGCTGACGCTATCGCCTCCTTGATCCAACGGGCAATGGAAGCCTTGGAAGCCGACTCCCCCTTCCTCGGCCCCGCAAAGAGAACAAAAAGTCTATCAGACTTCCGAAATTCCGACATCCGACGCAGATATCGCTTCAACGCCCGCCGGACATCCAAAAGATTGAGCCTATTCGTGTCCGACCTCCCCGCGTCACTGCGAAACACCGGCAAAGAAATTTCCTGATTCAGATGAAACGCTGACACCACCTTGGGCAAGAACGCTGGGACCGGTCGAAGCACCACTCTGGACCCAAAGAACGACAGATAGGGCTCTCTACAGGACAGCGCCTGCAACTCCGAGACCCTGCGGGCAGAACAGATCGCCACCAAGAACACTACCTTTAACGTAAGGTCTTTCAAGGACGCCCGGGACAGGGGTTCAAATGGTTTCCGTTCCAACGCATCTAAGACCAATGGAAGGTGCCACTTAGGGACCGTGGACCTAGTCGGGGGTCTTAACAGAGAAGCCGCTCGCAAGAACCGCTTGATGTCCACGTGCCCCCGAGTGATCTGCCCCCTATCTTCCCCCTGTAACATGTCAGAGCCGCGACCTGCACCCTAAGAGACGCTGCCGCCAGGCCCTTGACAAACCCATCCTGGAGAAACTCCAACACCTGCAGGATGGTTGCTCTCAAAGCCTCAGAAGCCCTGTCTCTACACCATCCTTCGAACACTCTCCAGACTCGGACATAAGCCAAGGAAGTCGACCGCTTCCAAGCCTTCAGCAGGGTGGAAATGACCGCTGAGGAATAACCTCTAGCCACTAACCTAGCCCTCTCAATAGCCAGGCCGTAAGCGAGAATCGATCCACGTGTGGCATGAACAGCGGCCCCTGGGACAACAAGTCCGGCCGGGCCGGAAGCCGCCACGGCCGTGCCCCCAGGAGCCGCACCATGTCCGCGTACCAAGGCCGACGCGGCCAATCCGAAGCGATCAGGATGACTTGCCCTCGGTAGCTTTCGATCCACTGCACCACCCTGCCTATCAGAGCCCACGGCGGGAACACGTACAGAAGCTGCTCCACTGGCCAGGTCTGAATGAGAGCATCCAGACCCTCCGACATTCTTTCTCTTCTTCTGCTGTAAAACCGACTGGCCTTTGCCGATTGGAACGTCGCCATGTGGTCCATGACTGGTGGACCCCACCGGCGCTCGATCATACGGAACACTTCTGGATGAAGAACCCATTCTCCGGGATCCACCTTCACGCGACTGAGAAAGTCGGCCTTGACGTTGTCCACCCCTGCGACATGCGCCGCCGACAGCGCCAACAGATTCGCCTCGGCCCAACTGCACAAGACCTCTGCCTCGGACTCCAGAGCCACACTGTGGGTTCCCCCTTGCCGATTGACATAAGCCACCGCGGTCGCGTTGTCGGAGAACACCCGGATCGCCTGCCCCCCGAGAACGTCCTGGAAGCGCTGCAGAGCCAACGAAACCGCTCGCAACTCCAACCTGTTGATTGACCAAGCCTTCTCCAGAGGGCTCCATTGCCCCTGGGCGAACTGACCCTGAGCGTGCGCTCCCCAGCCCCAGAGGCTGGCGTCTGTCGTCAGGGGCACCCAGACCAGAGATTCTAGCGGACGTCCCCTCAGCAGGGACTCCGGACGCAACCACCAATCCAGGGCCATACGTGTCTCCGCCGGACAAGGGAGTCTCCGCGACAACGGGTCCCGTTGGTGTGACCAGCGATGGAGCAACGCTCTCTGCAATGGCCGCATGTGTGCTCTGGCCCAGGGCACCACCTCTATCGTGGATGCCATGGTGCCCAACAACTGAAGGTATTGCCACGCCGTGGGAGCTGCCCTGCTCAAGAACCGCCGGACCAGCTGCCGCAAAGCCTCCGCTCTTACCTGAGGCAGAAACACCAGTCCCTTCTGCATGTCGAACTGAGCTCCCAAATATTCCAGGCATTGGGAGGGGACCAGGTGACTCTTGGACTTGTTGACTACCCAACCGAGGCTCTCCAGGAAGGAGACTACACTGGCTGTCGCCTGTTGGCTCTCCGTTCTGGACTTCGCGCGAATCAACCAATCGTCCAGGTAAGGATGCACCAGAACCCCTTCCTTCCGCAAGACCGCCGCGACCACTACCATGACTTTGGTGAACGTGCACGGGGCCGTCGCGAGGCCAAACGGTAACGCCCAGAACTGATACTGTCTGAAGGGAACCGCAAACCGTAGGTACCGTTGGTGGTCCGGCCGGATGGGAATGTGAAGATACGCCTCCGACAGATCCAGGGAGGTAAGAAACTCCCCTGACCGAACCGCTACTATGATGGAGCGTAAAGTCTTGTGATAAGGAAGCTTATCATAGCTCAGGTAGGAGCTATAGAAAAGATGATGTGACTCTGAACAAGCAACCTGTCAGTTCTGGTAGAAGCAAGAAAACAGAGTTTTCACATAAAAGACTACCAGTCCCAGAATGCACCAGGTTTCCAGCAGCCATGAGAGGGGCTGAAGTGAGAAAACGTGTGTGCAATCAAGAGAGCTATGAGGTAATCCCTAAGCACTCATCTCAAAGGGCAGGGCCTGATTCAACACAGCTGCGCTGTGTTAGGGAGGAGCACACATTAGGACAGAATAAGAATAGAGCTTATTCTTCAGATAATAGCTTCAGAAAGAGCTTCAGGAAAAGATACAGCAACGGCTACCAGCACCAACATCACTTGGAGAAACAGAAGCCAAGCCAAGCGGATAGAGAGAGAAGGAAACTCTCTGGAAGGAAAAGAAGGAAGGCTATTGGAAGATCTGGGAGAGTCCAAGGCAGTACCCATACTGGGAGGTATTCCAAGTGCCAGCAGAGTCCATTGGACTGGAGTCAGCCAGAGGAATGGAATGGCAGAGATAGGAATCACCAGTGGCTACCTGGAAGAGAGAAGACTGCACGTGGAAAGGACTTTCAGACCTATGCCAGAAGGTATGTGAGGAAAGATCCAGTGTCCAGGGATCAAGATTGGAAGGCTGGACATCAGAATTGGATTACATACTGGCCAGGCTATACAGAGAGGAATTATGATAGCAGGAGAGGCTCAGATATGAACACTGATCCAGACCCTATCTATAATAGTGAATGGCAGCAAGGGAATAAGCATTCTCATGATAGTGCCTTATTGAAAGACTCATCTGTGCCAATGTATGATAGTGACCCTATGCTGATTGATGAAGGGGGAGATACAGCAGATGAAACTATTCATTACATGGACTGTTCTCTATCTAAATGCTATTGCTAGCTTTCTGTGAGCAAACACCTCAGCCATCACAAAGAAACCTAACTTTGTTCTTTATTTCCACTGCAAACAGCTCTTAAAGCAGGATTTGGGTTCACACAGTAGCAGCCAGCCAGCTAAAGGGTTTCAGCTGGTCAATTGATAGTAATTAAAGCTGCACCTGATTGTGTGTGTGAGCAAGGGAGAATCACTGCTGGGATCTGCGTGGAAAATAAGCAGAACTTAACCTAACAAGCAAAGTTTATTCATTTCTTTGTGCCTTTTTATTTGGTAATTATTTGCTAAGAAAACATTAGCTAATTGCCTGACAAGCTGAAGGTTGTTTTCTGATTTGCTTTGTGACTTTATGTTATCCATTTAAACACTGCAAGCAAGTAACCTCATTTATATTGTTAACAAGCATACTTGTGCTGGGTGAATTAAACCCCATCAATAAAAGAAGTATTTTATTGGCCTTACCACTGGTATCACAACTCAATTATTGTCTTCAGCTGTGTTTGGGAGTGAAAGAACTACATTACCCACAATACCTTGCAAGAATCATATGAATATATGCATCGTCAAGATTGTGTAAGTTCTCACCCTAGGCAGCCGTCTGACAGTCTCCATATGGAAATGCGAGATGTGCAGGCAACGATTCACGCCCTTGAGATCCAAAATGGGCCGAACACCTCCGTCCTCCTTTGGGACCACGAAATAAATGGAGAACCGACCGCAACCGAGTTGGTCTGCGGGAACTGGAACTATAGCACCAAGATCCAGGAGTCTCTGTACCGTCCCCCGCACCGCCACACATTTGCTTGGAGACTTGCAGGGGGACCGCACAAAGGCGTCCCACACTGGACTGCGCAGCTCCAGTGCGTACCCTTCTCGAATGACCTCCAGTACCCACTGGTCTGACGTTACACGGACCCAGGCGTCTTAGAACTGTTGTAACCGACCTCCCACCGGAACTAGGGGCGCCTGGGTCCCCCGACCTTCATTGCGTTTTTCTACCATTGGGGACGGAGGCGGAGGCCCCAAAACCCCTTCCTGCTCCTCGGAAGCCCCGAAATCCCTGAGTCCTGTTGGCAAACCTGCCTCTCTGGCCGGGATAAGACCTTTGGAATCGCGAGCGATGAAAGTCCCGCTGCTGCCCTCTGCCCGCGGGTGATGCTCTCCAAGGCTTGGCCTTGTCCTCAGGCAGTCTACCCCCTTTAGAATCGCCGAGGTCCTTCACCAATTTCTCCAAATCCTCACCAAACAGGAGCTTCCCCTTAAAGGGAAGCTTGCCCAGCCTGGATTTAGATGAGTTATCTGCTGCCCAGCTACGGAGCCACAAATAACGCCTCCCTGCGATCGCGGACGCCATGCTCTTAGACAAAGTTCGCATCAAATCATAATGAAGATCCGCCAGGTAGGCCGCCCCCGACTCCAGTCTGGCGGCCTCCGAGGAGCTGTCACTCTCCTGCCCACCTTGGATCCTCTATGTCCACCGCAGGCAGGCTCTTGCCACCCAGGCACCACAAATAGCCGCCTGGAGTGACACGGCATTCACATCAAAGACCTGCCTTAACAACACGTCCAATTTGCGGTCTTGGGAATCCTTAAGAGCCGCCCCGCCCTCAACTGGGATCGTGGTCTTCTTTGTCACCACAGCAACCGCCGCATCCACTTTGGGAGCCCGAAATATCTCCCTATTCTGATCCACGAGAGGGTAGAGACGACTCATAACCCTAGCACCCCTGAGGGGTGCCTCCGGGACATTCCACTCTTCCTGAATCAACTCCTGAAAAACCCTATGCACTGGAAACGCCCTCTGATTCTTACTAAAAACCTGCAATAACGGATCTTCCAGGGTCTCATCCTCCGCCAATCCCGGGACCGGCATGTTCAGAGCCTTGAGCGTTTCCCCAATGAGTGCCGGCAACTCCTCTCTGCGGAAGACTCTTACTACCCTCGCCTGGTCCTCCGTATCAGCGAGTTCACCTTCCTCTAGATCCTCCTCCATATCTATACTGCGGTCTTCATCATCAGAGCCCTGGGCCTCGGAGGCAACCGAAGAAGCCTTAGTGTCCTCATCTAAGTGCGCTCTCTTGCTCCCCAACTGCGCAGCCTTAGGAACAGGAAAAGGCGCCGACCTCTTACCTTCGCGCCCCTGAGCTTTTTCCTGTGTGGACTCCAGTGGAGGGTTACCAACTGCCTGTTGCAAAAGGAGCACAAATTCCCTAGAGAAAATGGACTCCAGACCCTTGGCCCAGGCCTCCAGGGAAGGGGAAACATCCGGCGCAGAGGATGGACCCGCCACTGGTTCCCCCAGGGGTGGGCTGCCAGCTGGAGCAGGTACCGGCTCTGCTTCCGCTTCTGAGCGCTCCTCTGACCCCTGCGTAGCGCTATCCATGACAGAGGCCTCCTTGGAACACGCTCTGCACACCCCCGAGTCTGCAGCTGAACCCCGTCTAGCACTGCAGACAAAGCATTGGGGCCTAGCGGGCATCTCCGCTAAAACTACCTTTGCAACTAAAGTGGGCCCGAGAAACTCTAAAACTGAAACCAAGGAACCGGACTGAAAGGATAAGAAAAGAAGACCACAAGAAAACTTCCCTCAAATACCTACATAAGAGTACCGCGGAATCGCGGCTTCCCCCGAATACACATGACCAGGCCCGACAGCGCTATGAGCCTTCCCGCGCCGCGAGCACGTGGCTGGGCCCGTTTTCGTTTCGCGCGCAGCGCGCTGACAAGAAATACAGGCAAGCAGGTCTCTTACCTCACGCTGCACCGGTCCCCCGACACGGCTGCAAGAGCAGATAGCAGGTCCTACTCTGCCCCCGAACCCGATCTCCAACTGGAATTGCGCCGGGCAGGGGGGGGGGGGGAGAGAGAGAGATGAGAAGGGCAGCCCTCAGCCACGGCGTAGGAACAGGCAGTGCTTCTGTATTACGCCGGCTGGGTCCCTCAGTAGCAGCCCTGCTATCAATGGGCCTCCTGCTACACTGGCGATAGGCTGCTTCTGCCCGGGTAAGTGAACAAGCCAACCCCCGCTAGCAGAAAACACCTCCGGGAGGAGGGAAAGCCTTCCAACAGAGTTTAAAGGTACAGCCCCTGTTAAGCAGTTGCCACCTTATCAGCCAATCTCTCTAGTCTTGTATGCCTGAAATAATAATGTTCTTTTAAAATGGCCAATTCTTGCTAAGGATAACCAAATTTGTCTCAATTGTTCCTCCTGTGAGCCCCGGACCTCCCAGGCTCACTGTCCCTTCAGCTGCTTGGACTGAGGTAACTGGCAAATGGAGGTGGCCACCAGGAGGATATATCGGTGACATCACAAAAGAAGGAAGTTCCTCAGTCTCCAAAGCTGCTGTTTAAGGTAGACAACCCAGAGGTCCGGGACTAGACTGGAGATACGATCAGGAACTGAAAATTCTTGACACTGATCAGAGGTAACCTTTACAGATTCCACTCAATTACCTGGAAGGAATTTCTGTCCAGAAAGGCTCTGAAAGAATGTTTTGATGTTAGCTGATTATGAGCCACACAGAACAGACTTTGGAACTGCGATATATAAGTGCTTAAGGAGTGTGCTTGAACCCACTGTTAAAGGGTTTTAAGGAACTGCTTAAGAGACCTAAATTGCCAACACTATAGTGGTCGCTTGATGGACTCTGTGAATACCATTGAGAGTGTTTTTTTTAACTATTCCTTTTTTATTCATTCCAACCCAATGGAAATTGGAAATAATTCTGTATAAGGGATAGAGAATGTCTGTCTGGGGGGGAGGGGAGGAAATAACTCTTTGGATTGTATCTAAATTCAAGAAAGCATGGGACAAACATAGAAGATCTTTAAAGTGAAAAAAGGACTATATTGTGGATAGGCCATATGGTCTTTTTCTGCCAAATGCCCCTGCTTCTGCCCTACCACTACCACCCTGCAAACTGCTCCACTCCCAAAGGCTACTGCCCCACCCCCAAGAACTACCCCTCCAACCTGCACACTGCCTCACTCCTAAAACATACTCCCTCACAATTGCATCTCTTCTATAAAATACCCCAACTGCTTCACCTCAACTGTCCCCTGCATCTGCCCTACCACCCTGTAAACTGCTCCTTGCATCTGTCCCATTACCCTGCAAACTGCCTGACTCAAAATCTACCTCCAATAACTGTGCCACTAACCCACAAATAGCCCCGCCATCTCACAACTACCCCATTCTTAAAATCTATTGCCTGCAACTCCATCACCATCCCACAAACCTCTCCCATCCTCAGAAACTATACCCAAAAACTATTTCATCACAGGGAAAATTGCAAGGGAGAGAGAAGCCTAGGTACCTACAACTACCCCCCCCCCCCACACACATATCCCCCCTCCAAGATGCCCCTCACCCAGATATTCCACCCTCCCATCCGCAGATACAGTTAAATTCTCCTCATGGTGAACTATCAACATCAGTTAACTACCCACAGTATCCTCACTAACATGTCCTCTGCCACCCTATAAAAGATGTACTTTACCAACTCCTCTGCACAAACATATCAGAGACTGCAAATTGAGGAACAAGGAAATGGACCATTGTGTCAAACTGGAAGTATGTGCTTTTCAGCTTGTTAATCATAATTAGTTTGTGCTTGATATTCAGCTACAGCAGGCATGTCCAACTTCGAACTGGTCGTGATCTACTTTTCCCAGCTAAAAGTGCTGGAGATCTACCACCATGAAAATTAAGTTTCAGATTAGCTTCAAATTAAATTTTAACCCAATAAAGTTGGAGGATTCCCCTCCCTCCCATTTTTAATGAACCTTCTGTCATTTACTTGGATGTGATCAGCTGTTAAGCAAATTAAGCAAAAATAGAGAGATGAAGATCCAGTAAGAACTGTGAGGGGAAATGGAAAGTAGATTTTTTCTTAAAGTTTTATTGAGTAATAACTTTCTTTAACTGTCTTAATAACTTTCTTTAACTTTTATTGAGTAATTTGTGTTAAATTTAGGTTGAGTATTGATCCAGGCTGATCTTGCACAATTTTTAATATTTCGCTCTTGCTCATTAGTGAGACGTCTGAGCCTGCATTTCATCCACCAGCTTTTTGAAGTTGGGTGAATATTGTGTGAGGGCCAGTCTCAGGGAATCCTGGAGATGTTCATCTGTTATGTTGGAACATTGTGTACTCTTTGTCATTTTCAGATGGGAAAATGCAGATTCCCATTCAATAAGTTGAACCAAAACAGGAGTGTACAGCTTCACTGCATCTTCTCAAGTTGGGAAATTTGTCTCTAGGCACTAGCTTCCAAACTGATTCTTGCTAAGCATGAGTCTTGAGAAAAATGTCATTTTTAAGGGTTAATATTTCGTTTTCAAGAGATGGCTTGTTCAATGAGTAATTTTTACTGATAGCAGCTGCAGTTTCTTTAATGTCCACATCTACTTTGAATGGGTATGACAAGTACTCCACAACTGTTCCAATTTTTTGGAAGTCACAGAATCTATTTTCAAATTCCTGGATAACAGAACAGAAGTTGCATACTTCTCGTTCAGAAAAACAAAATTTGGATATTATCCCAGATGATCCTGTGTATTAGGAAAATGATCAAAAGTGCTGTTTGCAAGGTCAGTCATCATTAGATCAAATTTGCTCTTGTACGATGAAACTGTATTCATTATCTCGCCAATACATTTGTTTTTACCTTGTAGTTCAAGGTTCATTTCACTTAGTTCACCTGTAAAGTCAGTGAGAAATGCCAGATCACATAACTACTCCTCATCTTCCAGCTCTGCTTGGTCATCTCCCCTCTCCTTCAAAAAATGTCTTATTTCATTCAGCAAATCATGACATCTTTGCAGAAATTTGTGCCTACTTAGCCACCTTACATCTGTGCAAAATGATTTCCGCTGCCCCTTCATCAAGAGTAAGATTGAAAAGCCGTCTTTGAAGTGATCTTCCACAAACTGAATTTACAATTTTGAAAGTGATGTCCGTGACAGTCTCTGTATTGAGGCTCTTGCTTGCCAAAACTTGCTGGTGAATGATGAAGTGGTAAGAAAGGAAATCTGGGAAGTTGTCATGCTGTCTACAGAGGGCTATGAAACCGTTAACCTCCTCTGTCATTGCTCTTGCTCCAGCAGTAGTGATGGAAACAAATCTATGCAATGGAAGATTACACTTTGTCACAAAAGAATGGAAAGAAACTGAATATTTCCTGACCGGTAGTTCTCCCTTTTAAAGAAATCATTCCAAGTAGTTCTTCTTTAACACTGAAGTCTTCAAAAACCATCCGGATAAAGACTACTAACTGGGCTATGTCTGTAGATTCATCCAGTTGGAGTGAGGAAGCAACACAATTTGAAACATCCTCCAACAATTGTTCAGTTGTGTCTCCACACATCTTTTCTGTTTGCCGCACGACGGTGTTTCTTCACAATTGTACATCTTGAATAGCAGCTATGATCTCTTTCTTATTTTTAAACCCTTCAAAAAGATTGTTTTCTTGAAGCAGCTGACAATCTTTTACAAATTCCCCTTCCGTGAAAGGTTTACATTTCTTTGCGATCAGGTTGCTGACCTTGAAAGATGCTATGGTTGCATTGACCGAATGTGACCATGGCTTTGCCATCAACTGTTGCTGAGTAGCCAATTTTGATTTAAGTTCTTTGAGCTTCAACTTACGAATTTCACTTTTGGGTGGAAAATCAGCATCAAATGTATTGCTATGAAGAGCCTTATAATGATGTTCTAGATTACCCTTTTTGGGCAAGGATACTGGGGCGTTACAAATTAGACAACAAGGTGAAATTAGACTTACCTGCTAATTGTTGTTCCTTTAGGAACTCCAGGCTAGTCCTGAACCTTTGGGTCTTCAACCTCCTCCAGCAGCTTTGGAGACTGAGAACACGTCACTCATTTTGATGTCACCGGTATAAGTAGCCCGGATCCGCCTCCTGACATCAGTAACCTATTGACAAAGCAATCTCACGGAAGCAACAATTAAGCAGCAATGCTAGCAAACCATTACTGAACATCTTAGAAATACGTTCTAACGAAATTTACCTGTGCTGAGATCCCCATCCGCTAAGAGAAAAAAGGATAGAGATATACACATTACTGCAAAACAGGAAGACAATCAGCCAACCCCCCTCCCTACACGGGCTCCACCCGGGAAAAGTACCCCAGATGCCTACCTGTCAAACAACTTCTGCTTCAGGCGTCGATCTGCAAAATACAGGGAGGGATACAGGACTAGCCTGGAGTTCCTAAAGGAACAACAATTAGCAGGTAAGTCTAATTTCACCTTCCTTAGCGTCCCTCCAGGCTAGTCCTGAACCTTTGGGGATGTAACAGAGCAGTGCAAAGAATCAACGGGAGGGACCGGCCAATCCCGCCTGAAGCACTGAAGCCCCGAAACAGGCATCACTCTCTGCTTGCAGGTCCAGCTGGTAATGCCTGATAAAGGAATGCAAGGAAGACCAAGTAGCCGCCCTACAAATCTCCACCGCCGGAACCAAACTACGCTCCGCCCAAGAAGTAGCTTGCGCCCTAGTCGAATGCGCACGCAAGCCGGCCGGGACTGGTCTACGCTGCAAAAGGTAAGCCGACTCAATCGCACCCTTCAGCCACCTGGCAATAGAAGCCTTCAATGCCGCCTGTCCTCTACGAGGACCACCAAACAGCACAAATAGCCTATCCGACTGACGGAACGGAGCGGTAACTTTCAAATACGTCCTCAGAGCTCTGCGAATGTCCAACCTATGCAAGCGCCGATCCACCACCGGCTCCGTGCCTCCTGCAAAAACCGGCAAGGACACTACCTGATTGACATGAAACGGCGACACCACCTTAGGCAGAAAAGACGGAACCGTCCGCAAGACCACCTTGGATTCACTAAAAACCAGAAAAGGTTCCTTACAGGACAAGGCCTGCAACTCCGAAATCCTTCGAGCGGAGGCAATGGCTACCAGAAACACTACCTTCAAAGTCAGATCCTTCAAGGATGCCCGCGCCAAAGGCTCAAACGGCGCTCGCACCAGCGCATCCAGCACCAAACGCAAGTCCCACTGCGGAACCAGCGGTCTACACGGAGGGCACAGCAGTACCACCGCTCTCAAAAATCATTTGACATCCGGGTGACCCGCAAGCGAACGACCGCGAATCCTACCCCGGTAGCAAGACAACGCCGCCAACTGCACTTTAAGAGACGCAGCCGCCAGTCCCTTCTCATAGCCGTCCTGCAGAAATGCAAGAAGCTGAGGGATCGAAGCCCGCAAGGCGGCAACGCTGTGGGCCTCACACCAAGCCTCAAACACACGCCACACACGAACATACGCCAGCAAAGTAGATCTCCTGCGCGCCTTTAACAATGTGGACACCACCGCCGACGAGTAACCTCTCGCTGCTAACCTAGCCCTTTCAATAGCCAAGCCGTAAGCGAGAACCGATCCACCTGAAGCATGACAAGCGGCCCTTGTAGCAACAGGTCGCTCCGAACCGGCAGCCCCCAAGGCTCGTCCCCTAGAAGTCTGACTAGATCCGCGTACCACGGTCTCCTTGGCCAATCCGGCGCAATTAAAATCACGGGACTCCTGTGAAGCTCGATGCGCTGCAGCACCCGGCCGATTAACACCCACGGCGGGAACACGTAAAGCAGCTGACCCACCGGCCACGGCTGAATCAAGGCATCCAGGCCCTCCGACATCCTTTCGCGCCTCCTGCTGAAGAAGCGAGGGGCCTGAGCGTTCTGAAAGGTCGCCATGAGGTCCATTATTGGAGGGCCCCACCTGCGAACGAGCATCTGGAACACCTGCGGGTGAAGGGACCACTCCCCCGGATCCACTCTCACTCGACTGAGAAAGTCGGCCTGCACATTTTCCACTCCTGCCACATGCGCCGCCGATATTGCCAACAGATGCCTCTCGGCCCAGACGAACAACGGAGCGGCCTCTGCCTCTAGTGCTCGACTGCTCGTTCCCCCTTGACGGTTGATATACGCCACCGCCGTCGCATTGTCGGAGAACACCCGGACAGCCTTTCCGCGCAGACAACCTTCGAACTCTCTGAGCGCCAGCACTACCACACGCAACTCCAACCGATTGATCGACCACGCCTGCTCCTGCACGGACCACACCCCCTGTGTGAACTGCCCCTGGACATGCACCCCCCAACCGGAAAGGCTGGCATCCGTCATCAGGGGAACCCAAACTGGGACTTCCAACGGCATCCCCTTGTCCAACGCCTCCGACCGCAACCACCAGAGGAGAGAGAGGCGCGTCTCCCGGCTGCAAGGCAACCGCTGAAATAGACTGTCGTTCTGATGAGACCAGCGGCGTAGCAACGCGCTCTGCAAGGGCCGCATATGCGCCCGTGCCCAAGGTACCATCTCGATCGTCGCCGCCATGGTTCCCAACACCTGCAAATAGTGCCAGGCCGTCGGGACCCCGCGACGGAGAAACCTGCGGACCAGACGCCTCAAGCCCTGTGCCCGACACTCCGGCAGAAACACCTTTCCAACCCTCGTATCGAACCGCGCCCCGAGATACTCTAGGGTCTGAGAAGGCTGTAACTTGCTCTTGGCTCGGTTGACGACCCAACCGAGGCTTTCCAGAAACTCCACCACTCTGCACGTGGCCGCCGCGCTCTCCGCCTCGGACTACACCCGAATCAACCAATCGTCCAGATAAGGATGCACTAGGATGCCCTGCCTCCTCAACGCTGCGGCCGCCACCACCACCACCACCATCACCTTGGTGAAGGCCCGGGGAGCCATCGCCAAACCGAAAGGCATCGCCTGAAACTGGAAATGGCTCATCGGCACCGCGAACCGCAGAAACTGTTGATGATCCTGCCGAATGGGGATGTGTAAATAAGCATCTGACAAATCGAGCGACATCAGGAACTCTCCCTTGCGAACCGCTACGATGACCGAGCGCAAGGTCTCCATGCGAAAATGAGACACTCTGAGACAGCGATTCACGCGCTTGAGATCCAAGATAGGCCGAAAAGTGCCCTCATTTTTGGGCACCACGAAGTAAATGGAGTACCGACCGGAGCCGCATTGGTCTGGGGGCACCGGAACCACCGCTGCGAGGGACAGCAGATGGTGAAGAGTCTCCTCCACCGCCGCGTACTTGTGCCGCGCTTTGCACGGGGATTGCACGAAAGAATCGGTCACGGGACGCTGAAGTTCCAAGGCATAACCTTTCCTGATTACTTCGAGCACCCACTGATCCGAGGTGATCTGGGCCCAGGCAGGATAAAACTTCCGCAGCCTTCCCCCTATGGGCTCCTGCCCTGCCTGGGCCCCCCTGGCATCATTGCGATTTTCGGGAACCGACGGCAGAAGAGGCCGAAAACCCTCTGTTCGCTCCCCTGAAGCCATGGAACCCCTGGCTACGGAAGGGAAAATGCCCCCTCTGAACCTGACCAAACCTAGGTGAGCGAAAACGCCGAAAGTCCCGCTGTTGTCCCTTAGCTGGTGGCCCCGAGCGACCCGGCTTCGGCTTGTCTTCAGGGAGCCTACCTCCTTTGGACTCCCCCAAATCCTTCACCAGCTTCTCCAGGTCCTCTCCAAAGAGGAGCTTCCCCCGAAAGGGAAGCTTACTAAGCCGAGCTTTCGAAGAGGTATCCGCCGCCCAATTCCGCAACCACAGATACCTCCTGGCCGCCACCGCCGAAGCCATGCTATTGGATAAACCGCGCACTAGATCATAATGAATATCAGCCAGATAAGCTGCCCCCGTCTCAATCCTGGCCGCCTCGGAGGCCGAGTCTACCGCCTGACCCGACTGTAGACCCTGAGCCCACCGCAGGCAAGCCCTGGCAACCCAGGCTCCACAAATGGACGCCTGAAGGGACAACGCATTCACATCGAAAACCTGCTTCAACAAAGTATCCAACCGTCTGTCCTGCGCATCCTTCAGCGCAGCACTCCCCTCAACCGGGATAGTAGTTTTCTTGGTAACTGCCGAAACCGCAGCATCCACCTTAGGAGATTTGAAGAGCTCCCGATCCTGATCTGCCAGAGGGTAGAGCCGAGACATAACTCTGGACCCTTTAAGCCCAGCCTCTGGCATATCCCACTCACTCTGTATCATTTCTTTAACAACCCTGTGAACAGGAAAAACTTTTTGAGACTTACGAAAAGCCTGTAACAAGGGGTCCTCCAACTCAGCTTCTTCTGACGGAGCCCCTGCCGGCATGTTAAGCGCCTTAAGCGTTTCAGAGATTAGCGCCGGCAACTCATCCCTTCTAAAAATGCGAACGACACGAGCCTGATCCTCCTGTTCGGGGATCTCACCTTCTTCCAAGTCCTCCTCTAATTCCAAGTCCTGCCCCAGGTCCTCTAAATCAATGCCTTCCGAAGACACAGACTGACCGAATGGCTCTTTCTCGGACCGAAATCTCTTTGACGGAATCCCTGAGTTCCCCAAAGCCAGAGGAGTTCCCGGGCGCCTACCCCCCACCCCACCCTCAGCGGAAGGTGGGGAGGGCTTACTCTGCGCCCCTGCCAATGCCTGTTGGATAAAAGAAACAAACTGGGGAGAAAAAATCGCTTCACGGCCCCCAGGCACCTGGCCCTGTGGCCCCTGGCTCCCCGGAAAGGTGGAGGGCCCCGCCACCGCTTCTAGGGAGTGCTCCCCCAAAACGCCAGATTCAGGGAGATCCGCTGCCCCTTCCTTTGGGCTCTCACTCCCTGCCAGTCCTTGTTCCATGGAGACAGCTTCCCGAAAACAGCTTCTGCAGACGCCTGTCTCCGAAACAGCACCCCGTTTGGAGCCACACAGTAAGCAAAGGGACTTTGAAGGCATGCCGCTGGAACCAGAGATAGGGAAAAAAAACCCTTACCCCCAGCCCCATGGTACCCTGAGAGAATGCAAACAAGAGCGCCTCTCCTGAGAGCTAAGAGGTCTGCCTCAAGTTTTCCCCAGCGCAGACACCTTCTCAGCGTTCACACTAGCGCCCCAGCCAGCAAAAAAGAAAAATTAAATTAATAGTAAAAGTAAAATCAAAAAACAAAATGGAAAAAGGAGGCACTCCGCCTTAAAAACGGGCCGAGCAACAACCCAGCCGTTTGCCTCAGTAAGTTTTCCCGCGCGTGCGTGATTACGCTGCAATGGGGCCTAGCACGGCTAACACACGCTGCTCCACGGCCTCACCAGGGAGGAAGCCGCAATTCGACGACCCCGGTCTCTTACCTGAATCGTAGCACCGGGTCCCCGAAGCAATCAGCCCCTGCCGTGCTCAGCCGTGATTGCGGCTTCAGCGCCTGGGGTGAAAACACACTGCTCGTCGCCTGCAGCAGAGCCTGCTCCGTCCCGCCGGAAGAAGACCTTGGTGCCGGACTAACAGGCTCGCTCCCGCCTTCTCAGAGGCGTTTCTCTGCCGGCTCCTCTCCCAAATAGGTGGGATCGGGAACCGGAGAATGTTCCCCCACCAACTCTGTGTTTCCCCAACGCGGCTCAGAAAGAAGGAAAGAGAAAACAGACCGCCAGCCAGCAAGGAGGGGGGGGGGGGGAGGGGGAGGGAAAGAGATAGCAGATTCAGAATAAGAAATATAGGCAGAAAAGAAGCTCAGCACTGCCCTTCAACCGTACTCCAAATCCTCAACACTAAACCCCTACTGCTTAATTGCTCCTACAAGGGAGCTCTATCTCTGGGCTCACCAGACCTCCTAGCTACTTGGAAACGGAGAATACTGATGTCAGGAGGCGGATCCGGGCTACTTATACCGGTGACATCAAAATGAGTGACGTGTTCTCAGTCTCCAAAGCTGCTGGAGGAGGTTGAAGACCCAAAGGTTCAGGACTAGCCTGGAGGGACGTTAAGGAACATTTGTCTTTCACCATGATGAAGAAGTAGTCCATTTTCCATTCATCATGAAAGTGGTAGGTTTTGCTCTTCTTTGGAACACTCATCTTCATTATACTGGGGTGGCTGGATGTAAGAAGGCCAAATCTGCTAAGTTAGTTTAAACACTGGCGGAATATGGTCCAAAACTGTCACTGTCCCAAAGTATTAAAGATCAACAGGAACTAAAGACCTCTAGATGATGTGCAATACAAGGACTGGAGATGCCAAAACCTCACATGAAGTTCTAAAATTAAAAAATAGAAATTACACTTACCTGGTAATTGTAGTTCCTGGAGGGTCCAGTTTAGTCCTCCACATCCGGGTAGTGCACCTCTTCCTGCAGCAAGGAGACTGGACCAATCAAATTCTCTAATCCATGGAATGTATGCTGCTGGAGCTCCCATCAGGCCCCCAGTGAACTAGTAACAAAGCAGACTCAACGAAACAACACGTAAGCAACTCAAAATAAACAGACTGATGCCCCCCAATAGCACTTGACCCCCTCCCCAAACGAGAGAGTCAGAACGTTGTACCTTGCTTCGGCCCCCTTTACCTGAAGCAACTAAGACACTGCAGCACCTACAACGAAAAAAGGACTTACTGATTCAAGAAAGTACCTGCAGTATGAGAGGGGGAAGTACATCACGTCTCAGAAACTTTGTCCCACCGAGGTAGCGCGCCAGACAGAAAAAGACAAGTCTTAGACTCTTGGGTGGGACGGAGGACTAAACTGGACCCTCCAGGAACTACAATTACCAGGTAAGTGTAATTTCTATTTCCTGAGCGGTCCTCCAGTTTAGTCCTCCACATCCGGGATATATCAGAGCAGTAATCAACGGGAGGGACCTTGCCAACCGGCGCGCAGTACCGCCGAACCGAAACAAGAATCCCGTGACGCCTGGACATCCAACCGGTAATGTCTACTAAAGGCATGGAGCGAAGACCAAGTAGCCGCTTTGCAAATATCTACTGGCGGAACCAAACTGTACTCCGCCCATGAAGCTGCCTGTGCTCGAGTAGAATGGGCATGTAGACCCACCGGTACAGACCGACCGTGCAACAAATATGCCGAGGCGATGGCTTCCTTAATCCAGCGGGAAAGGGAGGATTTTGCCGCTGCTTCCCCCTTTCGAACTCCACCGAACAGAACAAACAAACGATCTGACTTACAGAAACTTTCAGAAACCTTCAGATATTGACGCAAAACTCTGCTCACATCCAACCGGTAGAGACTGTCGTCGGCGCCCGCAGACTGGTCCGAATTGAAAACCGGTAGAACAATGGATTGATTCAAATGAAACGGAGAAACCACCTTCGGAAGAAAGGAAGGCACTGGTCGCAGAACCACTTTATCCCGAGAAAAGGACAAGAAGGGAGCCTTACAGGACAACGCCTGAAGCTCCGAAATGCGCCTCGCAGAGCAAATGGCGACGAGGGGAAAAAACCGTTTTCAGGGTTAAGTCCTTTACGGAAGCATTGCGCAAAGGCTCAAAAGGTTTCCGAACCAAGGCTTGCAACACTAAATTCAAATCCCAAGGAGGAATAGTCACCCTGCGCGAAGGTCGCAGCCGGAACACAGCCCTAAGAAAACGCTGCACATCCGCATGAGCCGCAAAAGAGAGATCGTGTATTTTACCACGATAACACGCGAGAGCCGCCAACTGAACCTTTAAGGAGCTAGCGGCTAGACCCTTGTCAAAGCCGTCTTGCAAGAAACTGAGAATCACGGCCACGGAAGCCGTTGCTGCTCGAAGGTTATGCGTCGAACACCAATCCTCAAAAATACGCCAAATGCGTACCTACGTAAGCGATGTAGAAGTCTTATGGGCTCGAAGTAGCGTGGCAATAACTGACGGTGAATAACCCTTCTTTTTCAATCGAGCCCTTTCAATGGCCAAACCGTAAGCGAGAACCGATCCACTTGAGGCATGCTCAGGGGCCCCTGAACTAGGAGGTCCCCGAGAAGGGGAAGCTTCCATGGATCCCCGTCGAGAAGCCGCACCAGGTCGGCATACCAAGGACGCCTGGGCCAGTCCGGGGCCACCAAAAGAACCCTGCCGTGGTGCGCTCCTATGCGTTGAATCACTCTGCCGATCAACGCCCATGGAGGAAACACGTACAGGAGGCCGGACTCTGGCCACGGTTGAATGAGGGCGTCGAGTCCTTCGGACATGCGTTCTCTCCGCCTGCTGAAAAACCGACCGGTCTTCGCCGACTGGAAGCTCGCCATGAGATCCATGATCGGAGAACCCCATCGATGAACTATTTGTGCATAAATCTGCGGATGCAACTCCCACTCTCCGGCATCCACCCGGACTCTGCTGAGAAAATCTGCCATCACATTGTCCTTTCCGGCGATATGCGCCGCTGAAATGGCGACAAGGCGCACTTCCACCCATTCGAAGAGGTCCTGAGCCTCTTCCTCCATGGCTACGCTTCCGGTGCCGCCTTGTCGATTGATGTACGCCACCGCAGTCGCATTGTCTGACAGAACGCGCACAGCTTGATGTAACACTATCGACTCGAAAGCTCGCAGCGCTAGTCCCACCGCGCGCAGCTCTAGCCGGTTGATCGACCACTGGAGTTCCTGTGCCAACCAAGTTCCCTGAGCATAACGACCCTGACCGGTAACCAAGTCGGCTGCTCCAGAGGCAGGCCCATCTGAAGGGACCGTGGGCAAAGCCACCACTGCAACGCCCGGCGCACCCGGCTCGGGCAGGGCAACCTGCGACTTAGCGGGTCCGTCTGATTGGACCAGTGACGCAAGAGGGCTCGCTGTAGCGGACGCATGTGAAACCTGGCCCAAGGAACTACATCTATTGTTGCCGCCATGGTCCCCAGTAGACGGAGATACCACCAGGCCGATGGAGCGGGAATCGCTAAGAAAGTCCGAACCAGACGTCGCAAGGCTTGTGCGCGGCGCCTCGGTAGAGACACCAAACCTCTGTTCGTGTCGAAACAAACCCCGAGATATTCGAGCATTTGAGAAGGTTGCAGACGACTCTTTTTGGCATTGACCACCCATCCTAAGTCCTGCAAAAAACGTACGACCTTGTCCGTTGCTTGTAAGCTCTCCGTAACGGACTTCGCTCGAATCAACCAGTCGTCGAGATACGGGTGGACCAGAATACCATCTTTTCGCATCGCTGCTGCCACTACCACCATGACTTTGGTGAAGGTGCGAGGAGCTGTGGCAAGACCGAACGGTAATGCTTGAAACTGATAGTGGCCCCAAGGGAAAGCGAACCGAAGAAACTTCTGATGAATCGGTCTTATCGGAATATGGAGGTAGGCCTCCGCCAGGTCCAGTGAAGTCAAAAACTCCCCTTGTCGCACTGCCACTATGACGGACCTGAGAGTTTCCATCCGAAAGTGCGGAACTCGGAGACAACGATTCACACCCTTGAGATCTAAGATAGGACGGAGAGAACCGTCTTTCTTGGGCACCATGAAATAAATGGAGTAACGACTGGCTCCGCGCTCGGAATCTGGAACAGGAATAACCGCCCCCAAGTCCAGGAGCCTGTCCAAAGTAGAGCGAATGGCGAGTTCCTTTAATGGACCTCTGCTGGGTGACAGAACGTAGGAGTCGTGGGGTGTAAAGGCAAACTCTAGTGCATAACCCTCTCGGACTATCTCCAGCACCCATTGATCGGATGTTATCTGGACCCAAGAAGGTAAGAAATCCCGAAGACGACCCCCGATGACTTGCGGTCCCTCCAGGGCCCGCCTCGCGTCATTGTGGTTTGCGATTAAAGGAAGAAGAGGAAGAGGAGGCTGTAGCTGAGAAGCCTCGACCTGCCCCCCGGAAACCTCGAAAATTATGTGAACGAGATCCAAACCTGCCTCTCTGAGAACTCCAAAGGCGGGAAGATCGGAACCTCCTAAAGTCTCTGAATGGACCTCGAGAAGCTGGCAAACCTCTACCTAACTTAGGCTTATCTTCCGGTAGTCTTCCACCTTTAGACTCACCAAGGTCTTTCACCAATTTATCGAGATCGTCCCCAAACAACAAGCGACCCTTGAATGGCAGCTTGCTGAGACGAGACTTGGACGAGCCGTCTGCTGCCCAATTCCGCAGCCAGATGGATCTCCGCGCCGCTACCAGAGAAGCCATACTGAGCTAAGGACCTGATTAAATCATAATGGACATCAGCCAAATAAGCAGATCCCGATTCCAATCGCGTAACTTTGAGCAAAGCTGGCTGATCGAGAAGAGAAGTTTGATGCAAATGCTGAGCCCACCTTAAACAAGCTCGAGCTATCCACGCCCCGCAGATAGAGGCTTGTAATGACAAGGCATTGGTTTCAAAGGCCTGTTTCAAAAGTCCATCCACCTTCCTGTCCTGAGTATCTTTTAATGCGGCGCTTCCCTCCACCGGGATAGTGGTCTTCTTGGTTACCGCCGACACTGCCGCGTCTACCCGAGCTTATCCTTGTCTTTGTCCGCTAACGGATACAGACGGTTCATTGTCCGAATACCTTTCAGACCTGATTCAGGCTGATCCCATTCAGTTTGAATCATTTGATCCATCACTCTATGTAGCGGAAACACCACCTGCGATTGTCGAACTGCCTGAATGAGAGGATCCTCTAAAGCTTCCTCTTCAACCGAGGGCGCCGAGGCGAGATTGAGGGTTTGCAGGGCCTCCGTAATTAAGGGAACCAGCTCTTCCCTCCGGAACACCCGAATAATGCGAGCCTGATCCTCAGGCTCAGGAATTTCACCTTCCTCTAAGTCGTCAAGCAGGTCCTCTGCGTCGAGAGCCGCTTCAGACTCGTGCCACTGCAGTTCCTCCGGGTCTAAGTCCAGGGACCGCAACCTTTTAGGTGGTCGGGGCGCCATTCGACCGGCTCCCTCCGCCGCAGGTAGTGACAGAGGCAAAGGAGCGGAGAAAGTTTCAGGTAACTTACCCAAGCGCCCCAGTTGGAAAGCCTGATGCATAAGCAGAACAAAATCAGGGGAAAAATCTTTCAAAGAAGAAAAAGACTCTGCCCCTTCTGCTGGCACTGCAGAACCCAGCCCCTTTGAAGAGCTAGGATCTGGGGACAGGCGAATACCCTGAGAGGAAGTCCCCTCAGCAGACGGGGAAGGGAGTACATCAGCTGCCAGCGCTGGACCTTCCATATGCTGTTCCGCCTGAGAGGCCACCGCAGCACAGCTCTTACAAATTCCTGACTCTGCAGCTATGCCCTTACGAGATCTGCAGATCACGCATTGCGGTCTCGACGCCATTGCCAGGGAAATAAAAATGTAGAGAGTGGTAAGACAAAAGCCACTATACCTAGGCTCGAAATCTTCTCCTCTCCGTATGGTGTTTTTTTTGTTTTTTTTTTTTTTTTTTTTTTTTTTTTTTTTTTTTTTTTTTTTTTTTTTAAACTCGAGGGTAAGAAGGGTAAAAAGTAAAAAGAGAAATGCAGACTCTGCAAAAATTACTAAAAACCCCAAAAACCAGAGGCCTACGAGAGACCGCAGAGTCAGGACTTTAAAAACAAATGAGAAGAAAATGGCTGCCGGAACCGGCGAAACGAAGAAAAAAAGGGTGCCAAAAACAAAAGACTGCCTGATGCGAGTGAAAAATAAATGAAAACTGCAGGGACATTCTGAAAAGGAAGGCACTTACCCCAGCAGGTAGAAAAAAGGTTAGAAAAACAGCGAAATCGCTCGAACCGGAGCAGTGCTGAATGCACAACCCGGCAGCCCAAAAGACCGCCGGGAAACTGAGCTCATAGAGTTGCAGATTGCCGTCAACTTTCAAAACGCCGTTTCCAGCACCCGCAGGCACGGAAGGGGAAAGAGCTGCTGTGAGTGTCCGATCAGTCCCCTGTACTGTCCAGGGGGAGCGATCGAGAAATGCTGCCTCAGTAAACACTGCAAAGAGGGAGGAAGGGCAGTACGGCTCAGCTCCGTTTTCTTTTCAAAGCGATATCTACATAAAAAGAAAATAAAGGGCAAGAAGCAAAACAAAACAAAGGACTCCCCAAAGAAAAAGAAATATAGTTAGCGTGGTTAAGTCAAGCCCTAAGTGAGCCCAGATCCAGGCTCACACGTCTTCCTGCTGCAAGGAGACTGGACACACTGGGGGCCTGATGGGAGCTCCAGCAGCATACATTCCATGGATTAGAGAATTTGATTGGTCCAGTCTCCTTGCTGCAGGAAGAGGTGCACTACCCGGATGTGGAGGACTAAACTGGAGGACCGCTCAGGAATAAGAATTCATTGTACTGGCACCAATCAAATATCACCAAACAATCATCAAAAAAAACCTCAAACACCCGTCCAGCAAACCAGATAAAATCAAATACTGTCAAACAAGTTCAAATACCACCCCACGTGATTTAATAAATTCTGTACAGTGTAGAATCAACGCCAAGGCAAGGTGAAATAAAATTGCAGTGTAGAATCAACGCAAAGGCTAGGCAAAATAAAATTGCAGAGGCAAGCAAAGGTCACAGTGGTTTGAACCAATTTGAAGGCAAGGCATAGGCAAGTTAGAACAAAATTGGAAAAGCCTGTCAAAATCACCAAATTCTTGACACTTTGTTGTGTCTGCCTGAACATGTTTAATGAAAGCCAACTATAAAGCGACCAGCACACGACACAACTAGTATGGTAACTGTATTCAGGTAAAGCCCAGGCGATTGGATATTGCCTGGTATATAACACACTTCTAAGGGGTGTTGGGGTGGGGGCAGGAATGGGTGATTCTGAGAGGCAGGAGATGAGGTATGATGCTGGGCCTGTGGTGCCTCTTTGTGGGGTGTGGGCGGTGGCTCCCTGGGGTACCCACAACCCATTGGCATGAAAACAACAAGCGCCTCCAATACACCTGCAGACAGGGAAAAAAGACAGGCAAAGGATCAGCAGTGGTGGCAAGCCCTTGGCAGATGACCTGCTGGCACAAGCTCTCTCCTAGCGATGGGGTGAGCTGCTGGAGAGATGGAGCCGTGAGGCTGGCGATCTACCTCTGACCCCTCCGCAATCTACAGGTAGATCACGATCTACCTGTTGGACATGCCTGAGCTATAGGATATCCAGATAACCGATTAAGTCTGTGAAACAGCAAATCACTGGTTAACTTTAGGACAGCTACTTTTTCTAGACTAAGCTATGAAGATAACCATGCTCAGCATGTATTCGATCTCTTCTCCTTTTAACCAGTTTGGCGGACACCAAGTTGTTCAGACAAAAACACAACTTGTAACTGTCATATTAACTCCAAAGAAAGGCAACTGAGGGAAGAGGAACTAAATACCTAAACTGCTTTCTTCCTCTGTCTAATCGTCACAGCCTGTCCTCTGTTCCTATATTTTAAGAGCAAGTCCCCTCCCTTTTCACTTGCCACCACTCCCCCAATTCGTATCAAATCCATGATCAGGAACTTTTTTTTTTTTTTTACATACAGCGCTGAGTTAACCTTGCAGCGCTTTACAAATGATACGTACCAGTAGTACCTGCCTTTTTTGGCTACCAGGTCCAATCCCTATCAGACACATGATCCACTGGGCAGGATATCCCTGCCTTCACAACCACCTTTTCTCTAGCTCCACCCCCAGGCCAGCGAAATAATTTACATAATTTTCAGGTCTAACATGCTTATCCACTATAATATCTGCCAAACTGCTGACGCTTTCACGTGGACTATAGAGGACTCTAGTTTTACGTCACTGCAGCTGAAGGAAGTGACGTTAGGTGGCGTTCGCGTGCAGGTGACGTACTGCGTGCGACTGCGTCCTCACGTTGGTTCGCCCGGCACCTGCGCGGCGCATCAGAGGAGAGATTGCGGCGCAGCCATTACGACAGCTGGTGCTGCGGCCGCCCGTCCCGTGCCTGCAGTGGCCGTTGCCGGCGGGGTGGTGTGGAGGGGGAGGAGGCAGTGGCAATCGCGGTAAGCGAACGCCGCGGAGGAATGCAACAAGGTACTGCCTCAGGTGGCAAAAGGACTAACCAAATGAGAGAGAGAGAGAGAGGGGGGCATTTGGACCACTTTGCCCCCTTCTCCCTCTTCGTAGCGATGCCACTGTCGTCATGGATTTAATCTGTTGCAAAAGCAGGAAGATTGCATGGTTAACAGCTTTCCTTTGTATTACTCTCCTGCACTGTGAAGCATGAGTCCGAGTGTTGAATAATTTGTTCTAAATTAAGGAAAAGAGCTAGGGCGTTGTGAAGGACTGGAGAGAGTAGGGGCATAGTTTAATGAAATACAAATAAACAGCTACATAGGATAATAAATACATTTATTGTGCTTAAAAATGTGATCTGCATTGCAGAGTTTTATGTGAAACTTATGTTGCAGGGCATAAGTAATTGCAGCCAAATATCATAACAATTAAGTCTTTTATAAAAGAACATAATCATCCAAATTAAAACAAAATACTTATATAGGAATGCCTTGAAGAAAAACACAAAACCAAAACTTCATTCGTCAGAAATAATTGGGACTACTGAGTTGAATCCTGCCACAAATATAATTGCATAACACAAAACAACAACCTCTTGCTGCTTAGTATCTCATAAAGAAGGTAAGAATACCACCATCACCTTTTTCAAGTAATGATCCTTCTTAATGGCTTATTCAGTACTATGGTTTCCATAACTTCATGGTTACTATCAGGGTGGAAAAGTCCTATATGCCCTAAAAATTAGTGCCTCCGTTTAGCCTAGCTACAGTGATTGCTTGGACTTCTCTACTCTTGTGTTAAGTAGGACTCCTAAAAAGGCCCGTTGCTATGCTGGGTCCAAGGCATGCCATCTTTGTTGCCATTGGGCCTTCTCTGGAAAGAGAGACTACAGTAGCAAAGAGACTATAGGAACATCAAAACAAAATAATCAGAATGGGACATGTTTAGAAGAGATACATTTACCAAAGCACCCCGCCCCCCCCCCCCAATATAAAAAAATGGCATAAAAACTTCTGAAAAGGAGAGCAATGTCTCCTAAATGAAAGCAAAAAAAGTCTAAAAAAAAATAGTCCAAACAAGCCCAGTAGGTTACAAGGAATAGTTTTGCCCTGGCTGTTCAATATTCAGGAGTTGATCATTGTTTACGTTGGCCCAAATTATAGTTAAGTTGCTTGACCTGTTGACTATCTCAATAATGTGCATAAGCAACAGTAAATGTTATCAATTATGATGACCATTAGTTTCCCAAACTTAAAAGTGTAAATAGCCATCAATAAATGATCTCTACTAACTACAATATTTGAGGGCAGTATACTAGCCTCAGCAGCCCTTTGTAGATTTTGCAAAATAGCATGCAGTATCTTTCTGTTGGGGAATTATATGCAAACTACTGTACCTCATGAAGAAGTAGTAACAACCTGTGAAGCAAATGTTGCAGTTTCTTTTTGAGCTGCTCAGCAACTCTTTAATTCAATCAACAATTTGTAAGTGTAAAAATCTGTGTGCAAAGTTTCCTATTTGTAAAGGAGAATAATGTCACAAATGCTGATTCATACTATTTCTTGTTTTTGTGTGCAAAGTATCATTTGCTGCATTTTTTGCACTCTTGTATAAAGCCTTTAAATATAAAATCCTATTGAACCCTGCATGTTTATCGGGTAGATGTATTATATTTTAAACTCTTTCCTGAAGGGGATATAGAGAGAATTTCAAAGATAAGCATATTTAACACTTCAGTATAAGTACATTTTGAAGTTTGAATTGTCTCCTTTGTTTGAGAAGTACTGATATTTAAGATCAAGTGAAATAATGTAGTCTTGTAACTAAATGTTGATGGTTTAATTATTTATTGTATTTGTGCCCTTTTCTCAAGCAGCAGCATACGTTGAGGTTTTAGTATAGTAATGTATTACAGTTGAAGGTTTTGGTCAAGTTGAGGGAAATTAATATCAGAAGCTATTATAGTGTTCTATCCAGAACATTTTGAATGGGAACACCACCTGGATGATTTTACTGACCGCCTGGCTAACTTAATCTAATGAATTGGCAAGACAAAATAATGAGCTGGAATAGAAAAATGATTTAAGTGATTTTGTAATTAATACTCAAAAAAACCATAATGGTATATTTAAATATAATATAAATGAATTAGACATTTAAATAATGTGAAATGGTGACCAATAAATGCATCTTATATGGAACTTCCTGAAAGATGACTAGTTATGTATGTTTCTAGCCAGTTTATAGTATGGCCCACCTGGTAACTTGCTCCATACCCCCCGGCTGGCAAACTTTCTGGGGAGATCACTGTAGCATATTATTTTCTTGAAATTTTAATTAACTAATATTTTTTTAGTTCATGCATTGCTGCAGCTGTGGAGCCTAAATGAAAGCAAGACCCAGCTTGAATCCCCTTGAATTAGTACATCCTGGAAATGGTTGTTGGTTTACTCTGATGAGCTGAAAACATTAGATTAGCTGTTGGTATGAAAATATGTAAAAATACCAGTTTTATAGAGAAAATCATATTTTGAAAGAAAAACAGTAGTTGTGTAGATTGCCTGTCTAGCACTTGGCACTGGTTGATAACTTGTTTGCACTGTGACTCTCATTATTTACAATGGGAACTATTCACTAATAATGTGTGTTATCTCATGGGTCTATAAGTATGCACCATTGAGTTTTGTGGTTCATAATTATAGGGAATTGTTTTATTTGTGTGGTAAAGAATTGTATATATTTAATAGTTATGTTAGCGGGTCCCTGGAGTCTTTTGTCTGAAGGGATATTAATAACTCCCTTTACAATCTTCTGAATAGAAAAATGCTTTTATACTAATAAATTTGACTCAATGGGAACTCTGTTTACTTGTTGCAAAAATTAACAAGGATTACTTAAAACCCTAGCCTTTAAAAAATTAAATTTTGCTTACCAATTGGCTTTTTTTATTAAAGATTTTGATTTTATTTTTGAAATCATTATATTGTTTAGGTCCCTTTTTATCTAAAAAAAAAATGGTCCTTTATATTATGCCTTTCCAAGGAAAAACCTTATTCAGAGCAGATCACAGAATGCAAAGCGTCATCAGCCCCATGACCGTAAACCATATAATTCTCATAAAAAATGGCAAAAGCTAATAAAAAGTAAATTAAAATAATCATAATTGCTAACAGCATACCATCCGTACCTTTAGTGGGAATTAGATAACAATGCAACAATCTACACAATGAAAAATCAGCAGATAGCATTAAAGATTAAAAATTAATAATCTAGATTATCCTCATCATCCAGGTCTAAAACTGAAACATTTTACCTCCCCAAAATTCAGCAGAGGAAATAACGTAACCAGGTTTTAAGTTTTGTCTGCAAACACAGGTAATTAACCTTGGCTTTGAATTCGGAATGGAGTTAATTCCACAATAGAGGGGTTAGCCAGATGAAGTTGGAGGAGGAGTGGCCTAGTGGTTAGACCAGTGGGCTTGGAACCAGGGTTCAAATCCCACTGATGATGCTCCTTTGGGCAAGGCGTTTCAACCACCTTTGAATCAGGAAGCAACTTAGATTGTACACTCTGGGGATAGGGAAATATCTACTGTACTTGAATGTTTCTGGGGTTGAGCTACCTTTTTGAAAAGGCATAAACTGAATCCAGAGAAGTAACTACAATTACCTTTTGCTCCTTTGTGTTTTATGCTCTATGACGTTGCTTTAAACATCTCCCCTTCTTATCTGAAGTGAAATTATGGGGAGCAGGGATGAGGACTCTTCATATATGGTGCCTCTTTATGCAATTTCATATCCTAAGAAGCTTGGTTAACAGATTTTATTTATTTGCTTTTATATACCACACTCTTTCAAAATCAGCGCGGTTTACATATAACGTGAAACAATAGAAACAGATAATTTGGAGATTCTGTTTGATTTATTCATATGGCATGTTAGCCCAAAAGTGTGTTTCTGCTGTGTTCTCTATTCTTCACACTGAAAAATATATGTTCTCATAATATTGAACATGTGCTAATAGACAACAAAAGGGGATGAATTAGCATAAGAACATAAGTGCCATACTGGGTCAGACCAAGATCCATCAAGCCCAGTATCCTCATTCCAGCAGTGGCCGATCCGGGTCACAAGTACCTAGCAGTTTCCCAAAAAGACACACAGGTTCCATAATGCTTGTAATGGGACAAACGGTGGATTACCTGGGTCCTCTTTAATAATGGTTTATGGACCTTTCCTCCTGGAACTTGTCCAAACCTTTTTTAAACCCAACTACACCAACAACTTTTACCTCATCCTGCGGTAACGAATTCCAGAGTTTGATTACGCATTGAGTGAAAAAATATTTTCTTTTATTAGTCTTAAACATGTTACACTGTAGTTTCATTGCATATCCCCTAGTCTTTCTACTTTTTTTGATGATGTAAAGAATCGATCTACGTTTACTGGTTCCACTCCATTCATTAATTTATAGACCTCTATCATATCTCCCCTCAGCTGTCTCTTTTCCAGGTTGAAAAGCCCTGATCTTTTAAGCCTCTCCTCGTAGTCCTTTCATTCCCTTTACCGTTTTGATGGCTCTTCTCTGTACACACAAAGTTGATTGTGAGCAGTTGTCAGGGCCTTAATGATTGGTGCTGCTGCTCACAAGTTTCAGATTTGTGCTAATTAGCTTTTAAAGTCTGTAAAAACAAAGGCCAGTTTTATGTATACTTGGAGCAATTTTGTAGCAGTCCATCTAACTTACACAGCCAGTATGCAAACAAGTTACACTAATTATATAACGAGCTATTTTAATGCATGAACCAGTTTATGCACATAAATGGCTTTTTAACGTTATCCCCTTAATGAGCAGCTTTACTACTGCTAATTCTCGTTGACTTTAATCTATATGTCTAGAGAAAGGGAGCATTAGCTCCTGAAAACTAGTTAAGATATGTATTGTTAGTAGAATTAACAAATGAAAAGGCAAGGCAATACCTTTTTATCTTCATTTATGTGAATTCAAATGGGTTAACTCTGAAACCACATTACTGTAGCCAATCTCTGTGTTTGTATGACTCTTTTATTCTTTTTGATTTTATTCTATTTTTGTTCAGTTTTAATTGCATCATGTTTATTTAAAATACTTGTTGTCCACCTTCCTAATATAGTATGAGTACAACTGAACGATGGGAATTTTGTACGATTTAATACAGCATAAAGTAAATGTGGATGAAGTACACAGACATTCAGTACTCTGATAAAATAAATGTTGCATGATTGCTAACATATTAATAACTGCTTATCAACACTTCTAGGCGGTATTACATAAAAAATTCATAATTAAATTTTGAACAATACAACACAAAGTCTTAAGATATAATGTAAAATATGCCATACTGGGTCAGACCAAAGGTCCCTTGAGCCCAGTATCCTCTTTCCAACCATAGCCAATCCGTATCACAAGTATCTGGCAGGTTCCCAGAAGGTAAAAACATTCCATGCTGCTTTTCCTAGGGGTAAGTGTTGAATTTCTCCAGTCCACTTTAATAATGGTTTATGAACCTATTATTCAGAAACTTGTCCAAACTCTTTTTAACCAAAAAATAATAAATTCACTCTAATATAATTTTTTTCTACTTATGTCATTTTTTTGTTTTTTATAAAGGTATTTCTTCTTTTTTTGCCTCCGATCTCAGATAAACGGTCTTTTTTGACACACTTTGATATGGGTAATGAAACTCGCCCAATACAGTGTCCGTTCACATCAATGACCTCAGGCTTATCTTATCTTTAAACTCACTTTTCTTATTACGTTGCTTAAATATTTGAATAATCAATGAACTCTTTCATAAAACCTCAGCTCAATCACCACGCCACTTATCTTATATGGTATGGTGTCCTTTTCAGTTCAGTGCCCCTGTCCAGTTTGTTTGAAAAAACCCCAACGCCTCAATAATCTAAGCGCTCCGGCGTTTCTCCAAGGTGGGTTTATCAAGGGGATCGTTGCACTACTTTACTCAGGAACAACTTTCCAGCCGGTTTCTTTTTCTCCAAGATATTTCATTAACCGTTCTATAGCAACATAAACAAAAGTCCATAGATACGATATTTCATTCAATTTTATAAACATTTCTTCAACATATCACTCAAAACATCAGTGCTTTAAACATACTACTACCTTCATTTAGAATTTCAGTGCTCTTTTTTTCTTTCGCCAATTCTAACCGCTGGTTTGTCTCTATTGAATTTCTGAAAAACGCCGCACCTGCGTATTGAATTTAAATGGAATTTTCCTGTCAACAGTGTCTCCTTCAGTCTTATTGGATGCACGCCAGCCAATCAAGGCTTACATTTAAACCTTCTGGATGAACTGATTCTAAATGATGTATCCACCATTGCTCACGATAGAGTAACAGTTGCTCCTTGGATTTATTTCGTGAACCTTGTTGTACTGTTTCAATGCACCAACATTGTAAACTGTCAAAACGATGTCCTAGAGTAAGACAATGTTGTACTATCGGGGCCTCAATACGTCGGCAAAGTGTGTCAAAAAAGACCGTTTATCTGAGACCGGAGGCAAAAAAAAGAAGAAATACCTTTATAAAAAACAAAAAAATGACATAAGTAGAAAAAAATTATATTAGAGTGAATTTATTATTTTTTGGTTTTGTGAGATTATAGTTCACTCTTGATAGAGACCTTTTTTAATAATTTTTTGTTATATACAAACTCTTTTTAAACCTAGCTACACTAACAGCTTTTCCTACTTCATTCGGCAACAAATTCCAGAGTTTGATTACGCATCGTGAAAAAAATATTTTCTCTGATTAGTCTTAAATGTGCTACATTGTAGCTTCATTGCATGTCCCCTAGTCTTTCTACTTTTTGAAGGCGTAAACAGCCAATCTAAGTTTACCCGTTCCATTCATTTTATTTTGGCCTCTATCATATCTCCCCTCAGCTGTTTTCCAAATTGAAGAGCCGTTACAGTTTAAGCCTTTCCTCATAGGAGGAAAGATATCTCAGCAAAAAGTTGATCCACGAAATGCTTCTTGAAGAAAGTAGGTCTTAACAGCATTTCTCAAAATCAGATAATCCAATTCATTACGCATCATATATCCGGTAGGTCATTCCAGAATTTTAGACCTGTTAATGAAACATGAGAATAAATACTTTCCTTAGGTATTGTGACGGCTGTAGGAATATTAAGGGTACAGTGCATACTAGACCTAGATTTTGGGACAAGACATACAATGTTAACATAGATACTAAGTCATTGCCAGTTAATGGGGGAAGGGGGGAAGGTAGCTTAAAAATCAGACACAAGCATTTAAATTTTAAACAAAACTTAATGAGCAACCAGTGCATATTGGAAAATATTGGAGTTATGTGATTGTAACTTCCTGCATCAACTAATATTTGAGTAGCAGTATTTTGGGCTAACTGCAGTTGTTTTAATATGTAACCTGGCAGACCAATAAAGCATATTGCAGTAATCCAAGTGCTGCAGTACCAGTGATTGAACCGCCAACCAGAAATTCCTGGGCTTTAAGAATGTCCTAAGTCGTTGAATTTGGTGTAATTTAAATAGGACACGCTGGACATCTTTTACAACCTGACTGTGAAAAGAGTTGAGAGTTCAGTATTACGTCAAGATAGGTTACTTCATCCTTTATTGGGATAGTACATCCTCCTAATGTGATGATAGGTGGAAATGATTCCATTTTATCATTACAGTCGTGGTCTCAGTCTTTTTAAGGTTGATAATTAAACTGTTACTCATCATTTGCTGCAAAATCTGTTGAAAATGGGAGATTGGACATAATGACAATTCCTTTTGGAAATGTAAACTGTTCAAATATGAGAATATCATCCCTATAAAGGTGGCATTTCAAACCTAAGTCTCAGAGTAGTGTACAGAAAGGAACCACATAAAAATGTTAAATAAGGTTGCAGACAAGACAGAGCAATCTAAACTGTACCATGTAGATGTCTTATTTGCAACCCAAACTTGTCGCTCGCATTTAGATAAAAGGAATCAAGCCACTAAAGTATGACACCGCCTAACTAAAAACTAGCGAGGCACTGTAGCAACATTGTAAATCCATGTGTCCTTATCATCCTTGATAGACCAGTACGGTTTGTTTATGCTCCCTTGCCAGTAGGTGAAGGCAGACTTGAATAACTGTGCGTGATGTTATCATTAGGTATATCTTCTAGTGCAGCATTAAGAAACCAGTATTTGTTCGCCTTTCAGCATGTGGCAAGGTATTAGTCTTATCTGAACCAGACGAATCTCCCCTGGCCTTGTCCATGATCCTTTGACCTGTATGAATGAGACTGTAAGTCCAACATTGCTCGGAGCTCAGTTATGCTACTGTCTCCTGGAGCAAACAGCTTGCCTTGTATCCAGCACAGCTACCCATGGGTTTCTAGTTCTTGGTGGGCTGCAAAGTGGACAGGAGGACCTATTAAGGTCCTTGAGGGAGGGTGGTAAGTTGAGCCCGAGTTCTCCTTCCCTCTTGCTGTCCTCTATCTATTTGCTGAACTTTTTTCAACATTTTTTTTCTAAATTCTTTTTCTTTGCCTATTTACTTGGGTTTTATTTGGCTCTCTGCCAAAAACATCACACCTTATCATTTTTGGCAGTGGGGCCTCCTAGGCTTGTGTAAATGGCTGGAGAAGCCCTGCTTGGCATTCCCCAACTGGCCTTTCAGGTGCTTGGATTCCTTTTTTTTGGTCCCCTTTTTCATTGTGGCCTGCTCATTATTCCCCCCCATCCCAATGGTGCCCTTTTTCAGAGCCTGTGCTGTTTTTGGCAATTTTGTTTTGCATTTGTTTTCTTTTCTGCATAGAGCCTTGCAAGAATCCCTGCTGTCAACTTTTGTGCCTGTTGCGGTTCTCATTGACCCCATGTGATGGGGATATCTAGAGCCTAATTTTTTTTTTTGCAATTGTTGAGACCCTCCACATGGGGGGAGAGGGGGGACCGGGTCGCAATGTCGCTTCTGATTCTAACTTTGTTCCCTTCATGTCTTTTTCGCCCATAGGGCAAGCACCCGTCTTGGAGGTCCATAAGACATCTGCTCAAAAGACTGAGGAGGCCTCGGGCTGTGGTTAGCAGCTACCTTTGGCCCTCTCTCTGCTGATTTTGAGTAGCAGCTACTAAAACAGCTCATGGGTTATTTTCAGACCTTTCTTGCTGCTTTGCAACCTTCTTTGCAAGGGTGAGATGTCCAGGCCTCCTCTTTGGGGGATCATGGCCCTTGGGTGGCTCTGCCATAGCTGGCAAGAGGCTTAAATGCCCCCCTTTTGCTCATTCACTTGGATCTTTCTCCAGGTACTGAGCCTTATTCTCTAGGTGGCTTGGATAGGGCATTGAAGAGGACTCTTTCTCCAGAAGGTGAGTCTGAGGAGAAAGAGATGTTTCTGCTTATGGAGGACTAGGATCTGCCTTTTTTCAGAGAGGACCTTTCTATGTGAT
This sequence comes from Ichthyophis bannanicus, assembly GCA_033557465.1. Lineage (NCBI taxonomy): Eukaryota > Metazoa > Chordata > Amphibia > Gymnophiona > Ichthyophiidae > Ichthyophis > Ichthyophis bannanicus. The sequence goes on from CM066036.1 coordinate 619,506,454, forward strand.
GCAGGATGCGATGACGGCCTTTCACATTGTGGAGCCTGATCCTGTGCCATTGTCACATTTAGACTTCATCTTGGAAGTTATCAGGCGTCCTTCTGGCTTCTTTCCTTTGCCTGAGGGACATGAAGCAACTCCTAGTGTCTCAGTGGGAGAATCCATAGCTGAGCCTCAGGGGCCCTAAGAGGTTGGTAAACTCGTCCTCAAAGGGGAGCTAAGCCTGCTTCTTGAAGAGCCTCGCATGGAGTTTGGAAATGCCCTTGGATTGCTAGGAGTCCAGGTACTGCCTGTTTCTCCTGTGGACCTAGGCCCAAGAAGGGCAAGGCTATTTGGAACTCGCAGAAATCTTGAAACTCGCTGGTAAATCCTTCAGACCTGGCAGTTCCCTTCTGGGATGAAGCTGGTTGGGGGACAATGCAGGCTGTTTCTCTCAGAATATACTCATCATGGTCATACCAGTGGGTCCTAGAGATTCTGGGCCAAGGATACTTGCTGGAATTTACTGAAACTCTAAAGGATGTCTTGCAGAGTCTCCCTATGGCTCCCTGGTCAAGTGGGTAGTAATCAAAGAAACTCTACAAGCACCTCCTACATTTGCAAGCTATTTTACTCATGCCTTCCACAGAGCAGGGTTAGGGGCATTATTCCATCTACTTCATCGTAACTGAGAAAGGAGGTTTGTTCTGGCCTATTCTGAATCTGAAAGTGGTCAGTGTCAACTTCAAGTCCCTCATTTCTGCATGGAGACCATCCGATCGGTCATTGCCTCCATTCGGCAAGGGAAGTTCCTTATCTTCCTAGAGCTTACCAAGGTGTATTTTCGTATTCCGGAGCAACACCAGTGGTTTCTTTGCTTCTGTATCCTGGGCTGCCACTTCCAGTTCCGAGCTCTGTCCTTTGGCCTGGCTGCAGCTCCTTGCACCTTCTCAAGGGTCATGGTGGTAATTGCGGTATTCCTATGTAAAAAAACAAACAAAAAAAAGGATCTTGTTTTATTCATATCTGGACGACTGGCTGATTCAGTTCAACTCCCTGAGGAGGCAGCCCTGGTGATTTTGATGGCTATAATGGCTGACTGGGATTGAGAATCAATTATCCCAAGAGCAGCCTAAATCCCTCCCAGGATCTGGAGTACTTCGGAGCTCAATTCAACATTCTATCCTGGGTCACTCAAGTTGCAAGGCTAACTCAAAGTTTTGTGTGCAGCCTGTTCCTCGGGACTGGGACTACCTTCAACTCTAGAGTCCATGGCATCATAAGAACATAAGAGATGCTATCCTGGGTCAGACCAAGGATCCATCAAGCGCAGTATCCTGTTTCTAACAGCGACCAATCTTGGTCACAAGTATCTGTTAGGTTCCCAAAAAGATGCACAGATTTCATGCTGCTTATCTCAGGGGTAAGCAGTGTTGATTTCCCTGGTCATTTTTACATAGATACATAGAAACATGACAGCAGAAAAAGACCACATGGCCCATCTAGTCTACCATTCCATATCTATTGCAATAGTCCCTTTTTTCCTTTAGGGATCCTTTTATCTTTATTCTGTTTCTTGATTGACCGCCCATGCAAAAAAAGCATCAGGGTTCCTCTTTTTGTCCCACAACTTTTTTTGAATTCAGATACTGTCCTTGTCTCTACCACCTCCACTGGGAGACTATTCCACGCATCTACCACTCTTTTTTTTTTTTCTATAAAGAAATATTTCCACATATTACTCCTGAGTTTATCCTCTTTCTCCCTGTCCTGCTCTTCTTTTGTGGACAGAAGTACCTCGTCCCCTACACTGTACCGCTCCTTTTGTACTTTGCAGCCCAAGCGCATGACCCTGCATTTATTTAGTCTTAAACTTCAGCTGCTAAATTCTAGACCATTCTCCAAGTTTAGCTAGATCCCTCCTCATGTTATCTACTCCTTGTTGGGTGTTTATTGCAGAGTTTGGTATCATCTGCTTTACTACATCCTCCAGTAACGAATTCCAAGAGCTGGTCTGTGGTTTTTTTTTTTTTTTTTTGACAGCTGGATCTCCAAGGCATGCATAGGCATCTGAGGCTTCCCTGCTTGGGTTTCCCTGGTCAACCAGGCAGGTACTGGTATTCACTGTTCACTTTACTCTGGCTTCTTTTTTCAATATTTTTTTTCATGGTCTCTTCCTTTAGCATTGCAGTGCTCAGCCATGAGGCTTGATGCAGCCTGCACAGGGCTCGACAAACCCCAGGTGCCAGATTGCCATGGCAACTAAAAAATAAGACCTGGGGCTTGGAACATGCAGCATGAAGATCTGAACCTGCTCAGGCTGCCCATTAGGATCCCATCCTGTGCAGGCAAAAAGTGACAGGGGCTTGCTCTGGCTGCGCATGGGGATCTGATCTGTGTGCAGAAGATGGGATAACTGCGATTGCGGCACAGGTGCAAGCTGCCTGTTCGTGAAGATGGGATCCCTGTGGGGAGATGGCGGCCTTCCCTTTCTCTTCTGCCCATGGGAGATCAGATCCCCATGTGCTGAACATAAAACAAGAAGAACTCTTAGACCAAAACAATCAAAATAATACCAGCCAAACTAAACCTATTTCAGTAGCTCAAAGAGAGTCACAACTGCTTAACCGCCTAGAAGGAGAAGAATGTCAAACCACAACGGCAGCAACAGTTTAGGGGAGAAAAAGCCTCAGAACCTTATCACTTCCCACTAAGTGGCAACGGGGAGCCATATTGGGAGATCAAGAGCTCAGCATCATAGGCATTAAAAAAAACTCCCTCTCCCACCTTATTTTATTTTAACTTTTATTTTAATTTTTATATTTTAACAGTTCAATAAACATAAAAGGTGTCAAGAAGATACCCTCCCTATACCCACCACTCGCATCAAAACATTGCACAGTCAATCTCACAAAGCTGCTGGTCTGTTTTAACATGACTGGAAAAACAGCTGCTGCAAGATCAAAAGGCTCAATACTGGCCAGGAAAAAAAGCCCAGGGAAAGGTGAAAACTTCCCATTGTACAAAAAGAGGAAAGACTCCTGAAAAAAATAGAGATCGGCAGCAGCAGAAGCCAAAGCACCAATGACAGGCAGTTAGACTGAGAAAACAATAAAATGAGAACCCTGAAGGGCCCAAAACAGCCTTTTGAAGTGGTGATCAGGAACACATCCATGGGGCTCCACGGAAAAAGCAGACTGAGGATTAGATGGTGCCGCAGTTGACGGAAGGCACGCATGCACGATGGCGGCTCCCAAAAGCTTCTAATGGAAGCTGGGGAGCATTCCCACATGGGGGCTCCATTGGGGACGTCACCTAGATGTGAGAATTTCTTCCAGCTTGTTCACAGAGAAAAAGATTTCTCTTGAGCCTCTCAATAGACTACCATAGGAGATAAGAAGCATAGAAAATGATGGCAAATAAAAGCCATATGGCTAATACAGACTGTGCTCCTGAAGATAAGGACAGGCACAAGGGAAAAGCGAGGGCCTTAATCCACTTACCGTCTGCAAAAAACACGCTCATGGGCCTTGGGTCCACCATGGGGAGGACTGGGCCTTGGACCTCGGCAAAGTGAGCTACCAGGCAGCTACTAGACTGAATACAGTCTGTCAGATGTTTCAGGAGCTGCAGATCAAGCAAGTTGAAAAGGGAGGCTCCAGGACCCCCCGGGGCTATTTAGGGCCACCCTACTAGGCTTTGTCTCTGCCAGGACCAAACAACCATCTCAAATGGCCATGGTGTCCACCAGTGGGGGAGAGGGGGCGGGGAAGCAAAGGAGGGAGTGGAGCCACAGAAACTGCATCATGCCCTGGGTCCCCCATGGAGAGTTTCAAAATGCAGGAAAAAAAGATGCTCTGAGCATTTTCACCACAATTGGGGGGGGGGAAAAAGCAGCAACCATGTAAAGAAAAAGCTGGGGAGACACAGGCTCAGGCCTTGATAAATTGTGTGCCAATTTAGGAGCCAGGCCACAATCTTAGGAGCCAGCGCTCATGAACTAACTCCTCGTGCCCTCCCTATAGTTCTGTCGTACTGGTCTTATGTTCTCAGGTCTTGTGAGATCAGTGCCAGAATTCCTACATAATGCATCATCTTTAGATAACAGCTATAGCTTCAGCTTCAGCCGGAAGGTCGGGGGTTCAAATCCCACTAGAGGACAGCAACCTTGGGCCGGAAGGACTGGGGTTTCTAGTCCCACAGGTGCTCCTTGTGGTCTTGGGCAAGCCACTTAACCCTCCATAGCCCACGTTCCCTGTAAAATAGTTCTCTGTGTGCTGTGCTTTCCTGTCTAATCAATGTGTTTATACCTCAAAAATTTCCTGTCATGATTTGACAATTTCCAATCTGTAATCAAAAACCGCTGCTGATCGCTGGAAGTAGCGGTATACAAATGTATACTAAATAAATAAATAAATAAATAAGATACCAAGTGTTTGTGTGGATGTGGGGTTTGCCGGTCTGTGCCTTTGTGTGCGTGGTGTGTAAGGCTGCAGTGCATGTGTGCGGTGCACAGGTGAGATTCCTGTGTGTGTTGGTAGGGAACATGTCTATCCTACAGAGAATGGGGTAACTGTGTGCGCGAGTGTGTGGTGTCGTGAGGATGCAAATGTGTGTGTTCTTGGGGGGGAGGACTGCACCTTTAGGTAGACAGACATTGTGCCCTTTTGTCCCGATGCATTCATCCCTTTAACCTTTCACTCTTCCTTCCCCAACTTCAACCCCTGCCCACCCTCTGTTCCCCTTCCAGACTGTGTCCATTTTCCCCTCCCCTCTAGTACTTGTGCACCCTCTGCCCTGGATTTCTCCCATTTGGGTTTTTTTTTCTGGCCTTTTAAGATTTAAGTAAACTCCCCCTACTCTCACACCTTAACTTTTTTTTTTTTTGTATTAATTTCATAATACAACAAGAACTCTTAGATCAAAACAATCAAAATAATACCATCCAAATTAAACCTACCTCAGTAGCTCAAAAAGAGTCACAACTACTAAACCACCTAGAAGAATATGTCAAGGGAATCCAATGGAGAGCAGCAACACCCACATGGGAGCAATAAACACACAGAAGCAGGTGTGTAGACGGTGAATAGGCGCTTTATTAAAATTACCAAACCACCGCTATGCGTTTTGGCCATAAGAGCCGCCTTCAGGGGGAGCGAAACCTCAAACAATACAATAAAAACACACAATGGGGTATGTTTACTAAAACCCCGGTAAAGTGCGTGCCGTGGTAGTGTGCGTGTGCCATATAAGGAGTGGGCGTTCCAGGCTGAAAAAGAAAATCCGGAATTTGCATATGCGCTAAGGTGCGCGGCGCCCATGTGCGCCCCGCAACTTAGCGCATGAGATAGCTGCGCGGGAGGCATAAGCGGTGCGCTGAAGTGCAAGAAAAAGAGCAGAGCCACAGCACAATGGTTAAGACACTGACCAATGGTGCAGGGATCAGGGGTTCAATTCCCCACAGTGCCTAATGAAGACGGCTGGCTGAGGCATTAATTTATGAGGCGCAGAAATACTGGGCGGCATAAGGTGGCGCGCTAATGTTTTTGGCGGCATATTAATACTGGGCAGCATAAGGGTGCGCGCTGATGTGCAGGAAGAAAAGCAGAGCCACAGCACAATGGTTAAGGCACTTACCAATGGTGCAGGGATCAGGGGTTCAATCCCCCCCTGCGCCCAATGGAGACAGCTGGCTGAGGCATTATTTTAGGAGCCATTTAAATGATGGGCGGCATAAGGTGGCACGCTGATGGGCATAAGGCAGCGCGCCAATGTTTTAGGAGGCTTTTTAATATTGGGCGGCATAAGGCGGCGCGCTGATGTGCAATCACAGGAACAGAACCACAGCACAATGGTTAAGACACTGACCAATGGTGCAGGTATCAGGGGTTCAATCCCCCAAAGTGCCCAATGAACAAGGCTGGCTGAGGCATAACATATTATGGGGAAGATTGCTTTAGGAGGCATTTTATTCATATTTTAATTATCACTACTAGCAAACGCACTCTCAAAGCGTGTTAACATAAGGCGCCCTATAAGGCACATTCTAAAGTGCACTGTCAGCCAAGGCACCCTAGAATGTTGCTTATAGGGCGCTTTAGAGGGTGCCGTATGAGGTACCACAAGGTTAGTGTACTGTTTTTTATGGCAGCACTGTGCAGTTTAAGGAATGAAAAGCATAGGTAGGTGCGCTGACAGGCAAGGAGGAGCAGCAGTGGAGCACAATGGTTAAGGCACTGACTGCTGATACAGGGGTCATGAGTCTGCTCCCCAGTGTGCCTAATACGTAAGGCTGGCTGTGGCATCAGCTTTGCATTGTACATATTTTGTCCTGCAGCACTTTATGTTTATGTTGTTATTTGCTGCCAGCAACCACGCCCTCACGTGCCGTAAGTGACGGTGCCGTATAATGGCACCCTATAAGGCACTCCATAGGGCACATTATTAATTGCACTGTCCGCCACAGCACCCTAAAATGTCCCCTATAGGGCACCCTATAGGTTGCATCACAGGATAATGTATAGTGCACCATATATGGACGGGAACCATAAGGTTCCCTTTTAGGGCGCCCTATAAAGCACCCTCAGAGACACCTTATGGGTACAGTATGCTGAGGGTGTTTTTGCTGGCATCAAAATATGTACATTAAAAACAGATAATGCGTTGGACAACCCTATCAAATAACCCCACTGTGGGTTTGAACCCATGACCTCTGGCTTCAGAGGCAGTGAAGTAACCATTGGGCTACAGCTCTATAGCTGCTAGCAAGCCCCTGGCTGGCTGCAGAGAGAATGCACGTCACCACACAGACAGTCTGCTGTGGTCACCAGGATAGGGTTAGCCCACCCATACCCATGATGTACTGCACATGTAAATCAGCTGTCCACAGATCAGCACAAGATGGGCAATGCACCCCCACAGCACCTCGGCCTGGTAGAGGGAAGTGACCATGTGCACCCACACACCACCTCGGCCTGGTAGGGGGTACTGACCGTGTGTTTTACTGGCACAGAGTAGCTACACACCGTCACATTGTGCGGGTACTGTGCTCACCCTGAGGGTGCGGTGAGGCGGCCAGGACCAGGTCCACAACACCTTCCATGGCTGAAAGAGGCCATGCTGGAGATCCAAAGCCGTGTTAATGTGTGAGATAGGTAGTTTCTGCACAAACACCTTGGATATCTCTGTCTGTTTCAGTCAGGTGTAGCCCCTATGGACCCCTAGGTGGGCTATGTACCACCACCCCCCCTCCTCCAGGGCTGAGGGTGGCAAACCGGGTCTCCTATCAATAGATCCACATTCTACCTCCCTGCAAAGGTGGCAGTAGAGGGGACCATCAACCCCGGTCCTGCTGAGGAACAGACACCCCACAGGGCAGTCAATGCAGCTCTATACACATCCATAACACAATAGCAGACAGACATTAGGCCTGGATATAGTGAGCTGCACCCCACCACTATCTGATATTCTTCTGCAGCAAGTCATCAGCCGCTGCACCCTGCAAGCTGCTCCATCAAGACACATACCAGCTGCAAACAGTGTGCTAGTTCGTCCACAGTGCATGTTCCCAGTGGAGATGCGTGCACCCAGAACTGGGATGTCAGCATACACAGCAAGCAGATAAATCAGTGACTGGGCCCCAAAAGGAAACCCATATCTATCACATGAGAGAAATACTATATAGCACTATGGGGGTGCCTAGCCATGCTGTGGTCACTGCACAGTCAGGGTGAGAGTGATCTCTCAGCAGGACATACTGAGGTCACCCTGTCTGTGTAGGTGGTGGCTGGGCACTAAAATGTCCCGGTCAGTGCCCTATGCCCTGTGCAGATGCACCCTGGCCAGGCCACCCTGTCCTGCCTATACCCATGGTACCTTGCTCCTCATTATGCACATTGGCAGCCCAATACTGGCAACATTGCTGGCAGTGTGGGCTGTGGAAGGTGTTTGCAGCCACCACACACTGGATAGACAGGCAGCCATCCCCACACCTATGCCAGCATTGTGCTACTATAGAGGAGTCCAGCAGCCATACCCACCACACCTGTCCTGGGCACAGTACAGGCATGGATATGGTACGCAATACTGTTGGGGGTCACTCCCCAGGGTGGTAAACACTGTCAGAGACCAGACCTGCAGCGCACACCGCAGACATCACAATGATTGTTATGGTGGAGATCAATGAGCAAAATGTGCTTAATGTAGGAATTGATATCTGCCAGTTATCATGGGCAACGTTTGATAGCTGTGTACCATATACCCAGGTGTAGGGTGGCATTGCTAAGGTATGCAACTGCTAGTATTGGGAGATACAGGCAGGGCCCAATGTCCTGCCTCTCCAGGAGACATTGGCCAATGGGGCCTGTGGGTGTGTCTGGCCCTGTTGGCTGCTGCTATACGGCAGAGTGTCCCAACTCCAGTCCTGGTGTTCCAACCACTGTTCGGGTTTTCATGCTGTCCCTCATAAATATGCATGAGCTACATCAGCATACCATGGGGGTGGTGCATAGATATGCAGCACAGACATCTTTATTAGAGGCAGCATGGATCCTGAATGGTGTGGGGCCGTCCAGGACTGCATGTGGGAGACTCAGCTCTAGGTAATGCGGCTGTTTATGGTGTCTGTGTTTGGTGTGGTAAAATATAGGTGTATGAACCATGCGTATGTTCTCAGCAATAAAGGTTTGTCCTTACTATCACGGTTTAGTTGTAGGAAAAATATGTGGACTGGATTGGCAGTAGCCCCTGCTGGGCTTTGAACCTGTGACCTTCTGTTCTTGCACACACTGTCTGTGTGCACTGCACCACCGTGTTGCCACAGATATGCTGCGTTCCCTGGGGAGTCCATGACTGTACATCCGACAGAGCCTGTCTGTTGCGGTGGACGGTGCCAGCCTGCACAGGCCTAGGCCACTGTCTGCTGTGGTTTGCAGCCACTGCCCCCTCCACCACCTGTACCCTTCCGCCAACATGCAGACATGTCCCTATCTGGGAAAAAGCATATGACCTGATTGAGTTGTGGCACTCCAGGACTGAATTTGGAGGACTCGGCTGTAGGTAATGCCCATCATTATGGTTTCTGTGCGGTGTAGGGTAAAATATAGGTGTTGGAACCATGCTTATGTTCTCTGCAATAAAGGAGTGTCTGTACTATCACTGTTTAGTGGTGGGTAAAACTATGGGGACTGGGTTGTCAGGAGCCCCAGCTGGGATTTGAACCTGTGACCCTCTGGTCCTACAGACACTGGCTGTGTCCGCTGCATCACACTGTGGCCACAGAGACAGTGCAATCTCTGGAGATAGGAAACCTGGCCGCACGAGTCAGACACCCTGCTCTGCACAATTTTACTGTGGGCTCGTTTACCTTGTATGGGAACAAAGGTGCACATAAACCTCAAAAATGACCTCCAAAAAAGGGGAAAAAAACCAAAACCAAGCTGGGCAACAGTGATATCAATGGGCAACCTGAAAAACACTCCCAGGAAAGCTCCATTAAAATGCTGTGATTTTTGAAAGAGTCTACGGAGCGTAGACCCTTCCAAAAATCATTTCTTTTTTTTGGAGCTTTCCTGGGAGTGTTCGTTATGGTTGCCCATTAATATCACTGTTGCCCAGCTGGATTATAATTTATTTGGGATTTGTTGTGGTCATATATTTTTTTTTTTTTTTTAATTTGTTTATTTTCAGAATCGGTATAGAATTGTACATTAATGTAAACAGCATCAGCCAATATAACAAAACTTTTATATCAATACCAAACATCAACATCACTACCCACTTTCCCCCAGACCCCCCCACCCCCTACCTAAGGTCCGAAGCCCCCTGGTTCTGATATCAAAACCCCCCCTTCCCCCCCCTCTCTCCCTCCACCCCTCATATTTTCCCCACACGTCCCTAAAGGCCTTTACCGTGTGTCGCTGATGTGCTGTTATGGCACTCATAGTCCACAAATGATCAATACGTTGCAAAACCATACCCAAGGTCGGGGCAAGCTCACTGTGCCATCTGGCCATAATTGCCCCTCTCCCCGCTCCTATACAGCTGCCCACCAACATCAGGATCTCTCGCTCCCCCATCTCCGGCATTTCATTTAATAAGACCATTGATGCCGTGAGAAATACCTCCCGGCCCAACAGGGACTGGAGCCAGGCCCCCAAGCCCCTCCACATCAATTGCACCTTCTCACACCCCCAAACTATATGAAATAAACCCCCCCAACTCCCACAACCCCGCCAACAATCCCCACTTTCCTGTGTACGAAAAGCTGTTAACTTCCCCGGAGTCCAATACATTTGGTGTCGGACTTTTAAACTATTTTCTAGATAGGTGGGGCTCGGGGCCAGGCGCCTAGACCAACGGTAGATATGGTCCCAGCGCTCCTCCCCCCAGTCTCCACCCAACTGTTTTTCCCATGCCAATTCCCCTTTACTCCTCCCCATCGACCCCCTGCCCCCCCTGCGTCCGTAATTCCCCGTACAAAAGAGTAATAAGCCCTCTCCTCCCTCCCCCCCTTCGCAGAGCCACTTCCAGGGGAGTAGCTACCTGCCGTAGGTCAGGCAACACTCCTTTCCGCCTAATATATGACACAATCTGCAGATACGCAAAATAGTGCCATCCCCGCACCCCATACAGCTCCTGCAGTGCACCAAATGACCGCTCCTCCCCACCTTCCGTCACCAACTGCCCCAAAGTATGTAGCCCATGGTCCCCCCATTCTTTAAACACCTCCCCCTCCAGCCCTGGACTGAAATCCTGCATCCCTCGCATGAAGGTATTCCTTGTGTAACGCTTCCCCCGCAACAGTAGGCTCTTCATCCTCCCCCATACCAACTGCGTGTAATCGCGGAAGGGATTCCTCCCCTCCCCCCTCCCGTCTCCCCCCCCCCCCGGGTCCCACAGCCACATCTTCAGGGTCGAATTTGGCCCACGCAGCTGTTCCAATTCTACCCAAATTGGTGTCTCCTCCCCCCCATGCCAGCTTACCACAGCCTTCAGCTGCGCTGCTAGATAATACTTTTCCAACCACGGCACTCCCAGACCCCCCTCACTCTGCTCCCGGTACATAGTACTCTTGGATACCCGGGACTTCCCCCCTGCCCATACAAACTCATAGATCTGGCGCTGCGCCCTTCACAGATAACCAGGCGGCGCCCTACCGGGAATAGAGCTAAACAGAAACAGCCACCGAGGCAAGACATTCATTTTAAGAACCGCAATACGCCCCAGCCAAGTTAAATACACACGCCGCCAGCGATCCATGTCAGCCTGAATTGCTCGCAAAAGTATGCCAAAATTCTGCTCCCAGAGCTGCCGCCAATCCTTGCCCATTTGAATGCCTAAATATTGGTATTCCCCCCCCACCCACCGAAACGGAAAACTACTGCGAAGACTAGTCTCCAAACGCTCCCCTAAATTAAAACCCAAAATCTCAGTCTTGCTAACATTAATTTTGTACCCAGACACCCTACTGTACTGGTCAATTTCCTGCATAAGAAGCGGCATCGAAATAAGGGGGTCCCTGAGGGTGTAAATAACATCATCTGCAAATAACGCTATTTTCGACTCCCAATTATTCATTACCACACCTTTAACATCCTCCGCCCTACGCACCCGATCCGCCAACGGTTCAATAGCCAGAGCAAATAATAGGGGCGACAACGGGCACCCCTGCCTTGTTCCCCTCCCCAAGTGGAATGCCTCCGAATAACTCCCATTCACTCGCACACGAGCCCGCGGAGCCGTATAGAACGCTCGAACCCACTTAATAAAATTTACCCCCAACCCAACTGTTTCCAAGACCATCAACAAGAAACTCCCATTCCACCCTATCAAACGCCTTCTCAGCGTCAATAGAAATGAACACAGCTTTCTGCCCCGTTCGTTGTACCTCCCATGTCAGATTACAAAGTCTGCGAATATTATCCCCCCCACTGCCGACCTGCTATAAAACCGGTCTGGTCCGCATGCACTAAGGATGGTAGGACCTTCTGCAAACGTGTGGCCAGTATCTTTGCCAATAACTTGGCATCCACATTTAAAAGAGAAATAGGCCGATAGGAACCGCAGACCATGGGGTCCTTGCCTGGCTTAAGAAGAACAGTAATGCCCGCCTCCGTCATAGTATCAGGCACCGCTCCTGTCTGAAGTATCCCGTTAAATACCTCCACTAACAGCGGCTGGAGCCCCGCCCGAAAGACTTTATAAAATTTTCCGGTCAAACCATCTAAACCAGGGGCCTTGCCCAGTTTCAAATTTTTGATAGCCGCCGCCACCTCCTCACCATCAATCAAGCGGTCCAGTCGGCCCTGCACCCCCAAATCCAACCGGGGCAACTCACAGCCTGCTAAATATTGCCGACTATTTTCACAACCTGCGGGAACTTCCCTGCTATATAGCTTTTGATAATATTCCTGAAACGTTTTACGAATCTCATTGTTCCCCGTCAATAGCAGCCCTTCCCCGTTGCGTATACTACCAATATTGGCCTGGGCTACCCTTGCTCTCAAGCGTCGGGCCAACCGTCGGCCCGCCTTATTCCCCCCCTCAAACATAGCCTGCTTAAGTATATTTAATTCATGAGCCATCTTGCTTGCCCTTATCTGGCTAAGCTGGCCGCGCAGGCGCTGCAGCTCACTGAGTGTACCCTCATGCAAATCGCACTGATGGCTCTCCTCCAAGCCCCTTATCTCCCCCAGTAGTCTCTGCTCATCCGCCCCCCACGCCCTACATTTCCTCGAGGCTTCGCCCAATAGGTGGCCACGCACCACCGCCTTCAAACCGTCCCAAACCATACCAAGCCCTACCTCCCCATTCATATTGAAATCCTTATATTCCGTAATAACCCCTACTGTCCGCTCTACCACTGCGGGGTCATCTAGGATGGAATCGTTCAACCTCCAGAACTCCACACCCGTGTCCCTATAGCCCAAGTTAAACCGAATGCTCACTGGTGCGTGGTCAGACCATGTTATAGAACCCTGTTCCACCTCCACCACCTTACTCATCCAGCCACAGTCCACCCAGATCATATCAATACGGCTATAACTCCCATGTGCCGCTGAGTAGTAAGTGTATTGTTTCCTTCCCGGGTTCCTACAGCGCCACGCATCCACCAGCCCCAGGCCTGCTTTCATTGCCAACATGTGCAGTCGCTCTCTACGTTGCGCCGCCCCTATCCCCTGACCATTGTCAAGGCGAGGGTTAAGAGTTAAATTAAAATCACCCCCTACAATAATCGGTATAGCCTCCAACTTTTCCAAATCAGCCCGCATAGCTACAAAAAACTCCCCCTGCCCCTCATTCGGCCCGTACACACTAAAAATCCAAACCAAATCCCCCCCCAATTGAACCTTAACTCCCACGTATCTCCCCTTCTTATCCCTATGTTCTCCCACCACTTTATCGCACATCGCAGCCCCCACCATAATCGCTACCCCCCCCTTCCGCGGTTCCGCCCTCTGCCCCGCCAACACCACCTTCGGATATTTTCGTGTCGCAAGTAACCTCTCCTGTCCTACCTTCAGGTGCGTTTCTTGAACACAGATAAAGTCTGCCCGATTCCGTACCCCCTCCTTCTCCACCAGTCTACGCTTGCGCCAGGTTCTTAACCCCTTAGCATTAATTGTTACCATCTGCAGTGTTTGCTCCCCCACCTCCCCCTGTCCCTTCTCCATTCTCTGTCTCCCTCCCCCTCCCCCCTCCGCCCCCCCTTCCCCCCACCCCCCCTCCCCTCCACCCCTCCTACAGACTCTCCATCCCCGCCCCCCACCCTCCCTCCCCCATCCCCATCCTCCCTTCTCTGGAGGCCTCCTGTAGAGTAGTGCCCACCAGTGCAGAGCTACCCAAGCTCCCTCCGATCCCCCCCACCTCTGCCTTCCCTCTCCCCCCGGGAAGCCCCCCCCGATACCCCACTGCGTCCCCATACCTCCCCCCCTCCAGCCCCATCCACCATCCCCCATAGACACCGCTGCCCATCTCCTTTCCCCCCCTATCCCCCCCCCTGTCCCTCCATCTCACTCCCTTTCCCTTTCTCCAGTTGTCAGATGCCCGCTTTCCCTCCCCGTAGAACCCCATGCCCCGAACCAGAATACATCAATATCAAAACTTGCCCACGTCCCCGAACCGCAACACTCCCACCCTCCACCCCACACCCCCTCCCCCGACCCGCATATCATATTTACGAGGCATATCAAAAGTCCAAACAAGCATTACACCACCCCCTGAAATGTCACAAGTGCCTCATGGCATAGCCAGTCGGCCCCGGCTAGCTTCCTCCTCATGTAAGAATTGCACAGGACTGGGGAGATCTGCCGCGGCTTCTTCCGCTCCATCTCGTTCCTTGTGCTGATCTTGCTGCTCACGCGGCCTCCGTTGCGGAGCCTGTAGTCCCACCTCTCGCAAGGCCTTCCGCGCTTCCTCACAATTCTTCACCCTCCAGCTGCGCATCCCCACCGTGAAACACAGTCCAAACGGATAAAGCCAGCGATACCGCACATTTTCCTGCCGTAGCACTGTTGTTACTGTCTGCATCTCTCGCCGACGCTGCAGGGTACCAGCTGCCAGGTCCGCATAGATCGCCACCTTATAGCCTTGCCACACAAACTCTCGGGTTCTGCGCATCAATGCAGCAATCTTTTCTTTAACCACAAAATCCCGGAGGCAAATAACAATGTCACGTGGCCTATTAGGCCGGCGGGGCCCTAGCGCCCTATGTGCCCTATCCAGCATCACACTAGCCTCCTCGACAGTGTCATCTCCTGCCAGCAGTATAGCCTTGCATATAGCCTCAGCTACTCTCCGGCTATCTTCAAATTCCGGTTCCTCTGGCACTCCCCGAATCCGCAAATTGTTGCGCCTAGTGCGATTTTCAAGGTCCTCCAGTTTATACTGAAGTTGCTCCTTCCAATGTTCCCACATTGTCACAGTGTGCGTTATTTTCCCCTGTGTGTCTTGCACCTTAGCCAGTTGCTGTTCCTGGACCTCCGTGCGCCTGCTCAACTCACTCACTTCTTCGCGCAATTCACTGCAGACTTCACCCACCTCAACTTTCACTGCAGCTAATTCAGATTTTAGCTCCCCAAACCAGGCTTTCAGCTCCGCTCTGGACACACCATTCACCACCGTCGTGCCCGTTTCCACTTCCAGAGCTCGCGGTACCAGAGTCTCTACAGTCGCCCGAGGCGTCCGCTCACCCGCCGCCATCTTGGCTGCTCGCTCTCCAGCGTGCCCGCCACTATAGGCAAATTCCTTTAAGTCAGCTGCCTTCTTACGGGTCGTCATCCTGCCTGGTCGGTCCTCCACACCTTCCGCCCCTGGATTCTGTCGGTAGTGGAGCCAATATCCCCTGAGGGGTTGCAACGTTGCTACAATAAGCAGGGGGTATCACGGAGCTCAGAACTCAGGCTGCCATCTACACTGGTGACGTCACTTCCTCCATCTTTGTTGTGGTCATTTTCAATTTATATTTGCTATTTTGTTCTGTGCACATGTATCACACTGCTCACGTTTTACAGGTTTCCCCGGTTTTGCTGTACATTGCTGACGGAAATGGTTTCTCTTCCCTTTAAATCTGCTCTAACGCGAGGTTTTCACTCGCGGTATTTTTGTTGCCGAAATGCAGCCCCGCTCCTGTGCGAGGAGCCTCTCCCCTCCCACTCTCCACCCATTGACCCCGTCCCTCTGCCCCTCGGGGGCCTTCCTCCGCCCTCCGTACGCCTTTCCCCGCCTCTATCGCACATCAGCGCACCGCACACTTGCGCGGGCCCGTTAATGTGATGCGCACGCGTGCGGAGCACTTAAGAGCACTTAAGTGCATCATTAGCGTACGCTACTGTGCGCCGCGCACGTGTGCGCGGTTTAGTAAACATACCCCAATGTATGTTGGCAACATAACATGAATCACATCAAACACCATAGCAATAAATACTAAATTAAATTAATAAATGGGAAAGTAACCAGCATGTGGAATGTATCTTAGAGAAAGAGATACAATCCCTTAGATATCTGAATTACTTGAGAGATATTTTATAGATTAGTCACTAATCTGATATATTTATCACAATGGAGATATTCTCGTGGTTTGACCTTTGAACCACAGTTGAGCGTGATTTCAACGGTTTAAAGGTAGCATCTCAGTATGCACCTCTCAATGCTGCCGAGAGATACACATGAGTGGTTGCTTTCTTTAGCTTGGTGTTTGTTTTCTGTATATTAATATTAGATGAATATAAAGTCACCTTTAGATGTTTGGTCTACAATAGATTATTTATGCAGCTGACTTAACCCGCGGTTTTATCCACGAAGGAAAGAACGCAGTTTACCACGGTTCTCGGTTGCAGAGTTGTTTTTTGTTTTGGAATGCCTCCCCATGCCCATTTACATTGTTCAGTACAAAAAATGGTGATAGGCGTTTATATTGACTTAGACCCTGTAGTGTGGGGCTCCAGTGATAATTTTGCAGTTCCTGATCGTTCCTCCAGTCTAGTCCCGACATCTAGGGTTTAAGCACCTCCTCCAGCAGCTATGGAGACTGAGAAAAGTCATTCTTCTGATGACACTGGTACAAATACCTCTGGGACCGCCCCTTCTGTCCAGTAATCTCAGTCTCCATAGCAGCTGGAGGTTGGTGAACCTAGAAGTTGAAGGCTCACTGAAGAAACATTTAAGGAGAGTAGATTAGAGAGGATAGTGATTGTTAAATTTATTCTTTTTGGATTAAAAAAATAAATAAAAGGAAGTTTACCTGTTCAGAGGAGAAGCTGTGCTAAGGCCCCCTTCCTATCTCCCTTCTCTCTTCGGTCAGTCAGCAGGGGAGGAAGGTACTCTCAGACCTGCAGGGCTGGGCTCCGGTTCCAGAACCCACGGTTGGGTGAGGAACCAGCAGTGAGCACAGCAGCAGTCTTCACCGAGCGTGGGAAATGCTTGGCAAGGCCGCTGGCTCCAAAAGTACTGGCTCCTCAGACTACGACTCTGTCCCGTCGCGGAAGCTGAGGTTCGGCTGAGTGCGGGGAGACGCATTAGATAGCAGCAGGAACTGCTAGTTTTCAGGTAAGCGGCTGATTTTCTCCGGGGGGCACAGCGGAGTTCGGCTTAATAGGGGCTAGCAGTAAGCCGCGGCTGCGTGAGCATCGGGCCTGCGGAAACCTCCCGAGGTGAGGGGTTTTCTGTTTCAATCCAGTCACGGGGTGATTCCAGCACTGTAGGAGGAGAAACGGAGAGCGTTTCCTCGGCGATTTAGTTTTCTTTTTTGAATTGAAAGCAGGTTATCGGGGTTATGTATGTATGTATAAATATAAATGCATAGAAAAATGGTGCTGCGGTAGTTTATGGCTGGAGATTTCTGTCTATATAGATAACTATAGGTAGATCATTTCATGGCAGTGCTGGTAATCTATAGTTACAAGGATTAATCTACTGTGGGTAATTTTTATCTAGTGGTAATAAAAGTAGGTTTTTTCAAGTTAGTCTACCAGTTGGAGTAGAGATGCCTTCTAAGCAGCTTTGTTTGCTCTGCGGTCTTAAAAAGGGCTCAGTTTCAGACGCATGGACCTGCAAAACCTGCTCTCTGGAAGCGCTCTCTGTGGAGCCCGTGGTAGAGGTTACTGGAGAGGGCCCGAAAGGGGTTTACCAGTTCCTTCATCTCTCTCCGTTCCATTGCTGGAACTGGTGGCCGGGCCTTCCTCGGCTCCAGATAAGCCTATGTCTCATACGACTTTGCCTAGTGGGCTAGGAGCAATTTTCTCCCAGGATTTCGTGGCCCCTCTTGCAACGTGTTTTAAAGTGCAGTAATAACGCTGAAGCGCCTTCATTAGAAACGAGCTTGGGCAAAAAGTGACCAGGAACTCCTCTGGGCTTGGGGCTTATGGAGGTTCCTGCCAAGAGGGCACGAAAGGAAATGAATTTGCAGGACCAATCAGTAGCCTCGGAGAGTCCTTTTTCAGAGGACGGATAGCAGGACACAGAGGTACAGGAGGAGTTAGAGGAAGGAGAGTTAGCAGAACACAAAGATCAGGCAAAGAGTTACCGGCTTTAATAGGGGAAACTCTAAAAGCGTTAAATGTCGCTGCGGCAGGGCCGGCAGAGGATACGTCCTTAGAGGATCATAAGAACATAAGATATGCCATACTGGGTCAGACCAAGGTCCATCAAGCCCAGTATCCTGTTTCCAACAGTGGCCAATCTAGGTAATACGTACCTAGCAGTTTCCCCAAAAGACACAGGTTCCGCAATGCTTGTACTGGGTCAAGCATTGATATCCTGGGTCCCTTCTTAATAATGGTTTATGAACCTTTCCTCCAGGAACTTGTCCAAACCTTTTTTAAACCCAGCTACACTAACAGCCTTTACTACATCCTCCGGTAACAAATTCCAGAGTTTGATTACACGTTGAGTGAAAAAATATTTTCTTTTATTAGTCTTAAATAGTTTACCCTGTAGCTTCATTGCATGTCCCTTAGTCTTTCTATATGCTGATAACGTAAACAATCGATCTACGTTTACCCGTTCCACTCCGTTCATTAATTTATAGACTTCTATCATATCTCCCCTCAGCCGTCTCTTTTCCAGGTTAAAGAGCCCTAACCTTTTTAGCCTTTCTTCATAGGAGTATCCTTCCGTCCCCTTTACCATTTTGGTGGCTCTTCTCTGAACCTTTTCTAATAACTCTATATCCTTTTTAAGATACGGCGACCAGAATTGCACACAATATTCAAGGTGCGGTCTCGCCATGGAACGATTTAGAGGCATTATATCTTTTGTTTTATTTTCCATTCCTTTCCTTATGATACCTAGCATTCTATTTGCTCTCTTGGCTGCCGCTGCACACTGGGCCGAGGGTTTTAACATGTTATCCACAATGACGCCTAAATCTTTTTCCTGGGTGGTGGTTCCTAATGTCGAACCTTGCATTGTGTAGCCATAGTTTGGGTGGTTCTTCCCTAGGTGCATAACTTTGCACTTGTCCACATTAAATTTCATCTGCCATTTTGATGCCCTGTCTTCTAATTTATCAAGATCCTCTTGCAATTTTCCACAATCCTCTTGGGTTTTAACAACTTTAAATAGTTTTGTGTCATTTGCAAATTTGATAACCTCCCTCATTATTCCACTTTCCACGTCATTTATGAATATGTCAAAAAGCAGCGGACCCAGCACAGATCCCTGGGGTACAACACTATTCACCTTTCTCCACTGGGAAAATTGGCCATTTAGTCCAACCCTCTGCTTTCTATCTTTTAACCAGTTCCTGATCCACAGTAGTACACTACCTCCTATCCCATGACTCTTTAGTTTTGCCAAAAGTCTCTGATGAGGGACCTTGTCAAAGACTTTCTGAAAGTCCAGATACACTAACCACCTGTTTGTTCACACTTTCAAAAAAACATAACCGATTAGTAAGACCAGATCTTCCTTGTCTAAAGCCATGTTGGCTGTCTCCCATTAGGCCACGACTATCTACATGCTGAGTAATTTTATTCTTTATGATGGTTTCTACCATTTTTCCCGGTACTGACGTGAGGCTCACCGATCTGTAGTTTCCTGGATCACCCCTGGAACCCTTTTTAAAAATTGGTGTTACATTGGCAATCCTCCAATCTTCAGGTATTAGAGATGATTTTAATGATAGTTCACAGATTACTAATAGCTGGTCTGCAATCTCATATTTCAGTTCTTTCAACACCCTTGGATGTATACCATCCGGCCCAGATGATTTGCTACTCTTCAGTTTATCTAATAGTTGTAATACATCTTCCTGATGTATCAATATTTCCTTCAATTTTTCCGCACCTTTAAATACCACTTCAGTCATGGGTAACGTCCCTACATCTTCCTCAGTAAAGACCGAAGCAAAGAATTCATTCAGTGTCTCTGCTCTCGCCTTGTCGCCTCTTAGTGCCCCTTTAACTCCTCTATCATCTGATGGACCAACTGACTCTCTCACAGGTTTTTTGCTACGAATGTACTTGAAAAAAATCTTTATTTCGCATTTTTGCTTCCACAGCAAGCTTCTTCTCAAATTCTCCCTTTGCCTGCTTTTTCAATGCCTTGCATTTGATTTGCCAGTGCTTGTGCTGTTTTCAGGTTTCGTCGTTTGGCTCTTTTTTCCCATTTCCTGAAAGATGCTTTTTTGGCAGCAACAGCCTCTCTGATCTCACCTTTAAACCATGCTGGCAGTTTTTTGGACTTCCACTTTTCTTAAAGCATGGAATACAGCTGGTCTGGGCTGCCAAGATAGTATTTTTCAACAACACCCAAGCTTGATGTAAGTCTTTAACCTTTGCAGCTGCTCCTTTTAGTTTTTTCTTAATTATTTTCCTCATTTTATCATAGTCTCCCTTTCGAAAGTTAAAAGGTAGTACTGTGGATTTCCGTACTATCTCTCCTCCACTAATTAAATCAAAGGCGATCATGCTTTGATCACTATTGCCAAGTGGCCCCAACACCCTTATCTCTTGCACTAGATCTGGTGTTCTACTAAGGACTAGGTCTAATATGGCTTCCCCTCTGGTCGGTTCATGAACCAGCTGCTCCAAGAAGCAGTCATTTGTCATCTAGGAACTTTATCTCCCTAGCATGTCCTGCCGTGACACTGACCCAGTCGATACCGGGGTAATTGAAATCACCCATTATTATTACTGTGCTGTAACGTTTGTTAGCTTCCTTGATTTCTTTGAGCATTTCATCATCCATTTGTTCATTCTGGCCCGGTGGTCGATAGTACACCATGACTGCCATCGCCTTCCCCTTTTTACATGGAATTTCAATCCATAGAGATTCTACAGCAAATTTTGTTTCCTGCAAAACTTTAATCCTTTCTGACTCAATGCCCTCTCTAACAGAGCGCAACCCCTCCACCAATTTGATCAGCTCTATCATTCTTGTCTTGATATCCTTTGTTACAGGCGTTTTGAAAAACACAGAGCCTTCCCAGTTCATAGAATGATGTGGGAGATGATTCAGGAAGAATGGGACATTCCAGAAGCAGGACTTAAAGGTTCCAGGATTCTGTCCCGGCTATACCCGTTGGTAGAACAGGATCGCGAATTGTTTAAATTGCTGAAGGTAGATGCGTCGGTATTGGCAGTGACCAAAAAGACGACCATCCCGGTGGAAGGTAGTGCCGCTCTTAAAGATGTGCAAGATAGGAAGCTAGATACCTTGTTGAAACAGGTATTCAACATCTGTGCACTTTCCTTACAGGCATCGGTTTGTGGGGCCTGGGTGGCACGTGCCTGTCTCAGTTGGTCACAACATGTTCAGGGAGACCAGTTGGACGAGACTGACGGGGAAGCATCCAAGTTAGTCGGGGACAGCTTACCTAGCGGACATTCATTATGACCTTATTAGGAATCTGTCTAAGAGTATGGGGTCGGTAATAGCGGCCCGGCGTTATCTTTGGTTGTGTAATTGGGCGGCAGATGGTTCCTCAAAAACAAGATTAAGTAAGTTGCCTTTTAGGGGTAAGCTACTTTTTGGAGAAGATTTGGATAAGTTGGTAAAAGATTTAGGAGAGTCTAAGGGAGGGAGACTCCCAGAGGACAAGCAACAGCAGAGGAAACCTTTGCCATTGAACAGGAATCAGCAGAAGGATTTTCGCCATTTCCGCCCAACCCGGTTTGGACAATTTCAAAGGGGACGTTACTCCTATAGAAATCAAGGATTTTGAGGGTTTAGGGGGGCAAACAGAGGTTTTGCAACGCCCTTGCCCTCGAATCTTAGAAAGTCATAATGAAGCCAGAGGGGCCCAAGAGGAACTGGTGGCTGTAGGAGGACGGTTACAAGAGTTTTATCCTGCTTGGGCCCGGATTACTACCAACCGGTGGGTGTTGGAAATCATTCAAGAGGGCTATGCTCTTGAGTTCCAACACCCAGTGGCCGAAGCTTACATTCAATCCCCATGAAAAACGCCTCTGAAAGTCCAGGCAGTGCGAGAGACTCTGCAACGTCTTCTGAGACTCAACGCGATGGTTCCGGTACCAAAGGAACAGTGCGGGTGCGGGCGATACTCCATTTATTTCGTAGTACCAAAAAAAGAGGGATCCTTTCGTCCCATCTTGGATCTCAAAAAGGTAAATCAAAGTCTTCGCATATCGCATTTTCGGATGGAAACTCTGCGGTCGGTTATTGTGGCCGACGGGGCAGGGGAGTTCCTCACTGCCCTGGATTTGTCAGAAGCGTGTCTTCACATACCTGTGTCTTTTGGGGAGACTGCTAGGTATGTATGACCTAGATTGGCCACTGTTGGAAACAGGATACCGGGCTTGATGGACCTTGGTCTGACCTATTATGGCTTATCTTATGTTCTTATGTTCTTACCCATTCGCCAAGAGCATCAGAGGTTTCTCAGATTTGCACTCCCGATGGGGCATTTTCAGTTCTGCACATTACCGTTCGGATTAGCAACGGCTCCTCGGACATTCACCAAGGTCATGGTAGTAGTAGCAGCAGCGTTGAGGAAAGAAGGAATTCTGGTATACCCATATTTGGACGATTGGTTGATCCGGGCAAAGTCCAGAGAAGAGAGCAAGGTGGCGACTGCCAGAGTGGTGGAGTTCCTTCAGAGTCTAGGCTGGGTGATCAACAGAGCAAAGAGCAGATTAGAGTCTTTGCAAAGCCTGGAGTATCTCGGAGCATGTTTCGATACGCAGATAGGGAAGGTGTTTCTGCCTCGCTTGAGGGCTCAGAGCTTGAGAGGCCTAGTCAGAGCCTTTCTAAACCAAAGGATTCCCATGGCATGGCATTATCTGCAGTTGCTAGGTACAATGGCGGTGACACTCGAGTTGGTGCCGTGGGCGAGGGCGCATATGCGACCATTGCAGAGGGCATTGCTGAGACTATGGTAACACCAGAATGATCCTCTGTCCCGGGTACTTCCATGTTGGCTGGGTACAAGGCAGGCACTACAATGGTGGTTACAGCCAGGGGTGTTGGAGAGGGGAATGCGTCTAGAGGCTCCCATCTGGATATCCCTTACGATGGATGCCAGTCTCTTGGGATGGGCGCACATCGAACGAACCTTTGCACAGGGTCAGTGGACCGACGTGGAGAGGACTTGGTCCATCAACAGATTAGAGTTGAGAGCGGTGGGCTCTAGCGCTGAGGGAATTTTAGACTTGTCTAGAGGGCAGAGCGGTGCGTGTATTCTCCGACAATGCGACCGCGGTGGCCTACATCAATCAGCAGGGCGGCACCGGCAGTGCGCCACTAGAGTCCGAGGCCGCTCACCTTTTCGAGTGGGCCGAAGCACATCTACTGGCACTGTCGGCGATACATGTAGCAGGAGTGGACAATGTGACCACCGATTTTCTGAGTCGGGTCAAAGTGGACCCAGCAGAGTGGGTTCTGCACCCAGAGGTGTTCGAATTGATAGTGAACTACTGGGGACAGCCAGTAATGGATCTAAAGGCGACATTAGAGTCAGCAAAAGCAAGCAGATTTTCAGAAGAAGAAAGGAAAGAATGTCTGAAGGCCTCTGCTCTCATTCAAAGGTGGCCGGAGCACCAGCTCCTGTACGTGTTTCCCCCTTGGGTATTAATAGGTTGAATTCTGCAGAGGATAGAGATTCACAAGGGAACGATAATTCTGATAGCGCCGGATTGGCTGAGAAGGCTGTGGTATGTGGATCTAGTCAGACTGTTGGTGGATCGGCCCTGGCGGCTGCCGGTTCGGAAGGACCTTTTGTTCCAAGGTCCCTATACTCATGCCCCAGGTGGATCGATTCTCGCTTACGGCTTGGCTCTTGAAAGGGCAAGGCTGAGAGCGAGAGGGTATTCCTCAGCCGTCATTTCCACGATGTTGAAGGCTAGGAGGAGATCGACGTCGCTAGCGTATGTACGTATTTGGCAGATCTTTGAAGAATGGTGTTCAGACAGGAAAATTCAGGCATGGAGTGCGGCGGTGTTGCACGTGTTGGCTTTCTTGTAGAATGGTTTTGACAAGGGTTTGGCGTCTGCCTCATTGCATGTGCAGGTAGTAGCTCTGGCATGCTACAGGGGAAAGATAAAAGGGGTGACACTGGAGACGCATCCAGATGTTAAGCGACTTTTGAGAGCGGTGTCTCTCCTGAGGCTGCCTTGTAGATCTCCAGTTCCTCGGTGGGATCTGGGTTTGGTGTTGGACGCATTAACGCGCGAACCGTTTGAGCCATTGGCGAAGGCGCTGGATAAGGATCTGACACTCAAGATGATATTTTTGGTGGAAATTTTGTCGGCACGTAGGATTTTGGAGCTACAGCCGTTCTTGACATTTTATGATGATAAAGTGGTTTTGAGGCCAGTGCCGTCTTGTTTTACCGAAGGTAGTATCGGCTTTTCATGTCAATCAAACAATTTCGCTTCCAGTGTTTGTCGAGGCAGGAGGACAGTCTAGTTCAGGATCCTCCCACTCGCTGGACGTTCGAGCACTAAAAAGGTATCTTCGGAGAACGGTAAGTTTTTTCAAAGTACGGATAGGCTTTTTGTCCTTTTTGGTGGAGCACGGAAGGGGGAAGCAGAGAGTAAAGCTTCCATTGTGCGATGGCTTAAAGAAGCTATAGCGTCAGCTTACATTCTGAAAGGGAAATCAGTTCCTGAAGGCATTAGAGCTTATTCGACGAGGGCGCAAGCGTCGTCGTGGGCAGAGTAGGTCTAGTGCCAGCTATTGAAATTTGTAGGGCGGCTACTTGGTCATCGTTTAATACATTTGTTAAGCATTACCGTCTCGATGTGCAGGCGGAAAGGGATACTGTCTTTGGCGCAGCGGTGCTTCAGGCTGGCCTGGCGGGTCCCTCTCGGTGAGTAAAGCTTGCACTGCTCTGTTACATCCCTAGATGTCGGGACTAGACTGGAGGGACGATCAGGAAAATGAAATTAGACTTACCTGCTAATTGTAGTTCCTGGAGGAACTCCAGTCTAGTCCCGTATCTCTCCCTGGTTATGCTCTGCTGTGGGCCTGAAGCATGCTATTTCCACTAAAGCATAAGAGGACGAAGCTAATGGGAACGTGTGGGCCATAGAGGCGAGCGGAGGTTGGAAGAAGAGAGAGGGATCCGGAAGACGTCTGGATCCTTCAGGGAGAGGGAAGTGTGGTCTGTCTTAGCACAGGTTCTTGTACGTACGTACGTACGTACGTACGTACGTGCGTACAGACATTTAGTACAAATGAAGGATAACGGGTGTGTTTAGTTCCCGTTAGTTAATTAAGTTACATTAAGTTCCATGTGTTATGTTCTTTCTACTTGATTGTTGCTCGGGTGAGTCTGCTTTGTCAATAGATTACTGGACAGAAGAGGCGGTCCCAGAGGTATTTGTACCAGTGTCATCAGAAGAATGATGTTTCTCAGTCTCCATAGCTGCTGGAGATGGTGCTTAAACCCTAGATGTCGGGACTAGACTGGAGTTCCTCCAAGAACTACAATTAACAGGTAAGTCTAATTTCATCTTTACACCCATCTCCGTGCCTCATTGAATAGTCTCATGATAGCGGTGACAGTTTTTAGATTGGGTTTAAATTTTTGGTCTCATGCCCCATGGCTCTTACTTCTGACATTTTTTAATGCAGAAAGGTTTTTAGTTGTATTTACTTATCCCCGTTTATTGTTTCTGGTAGATTACTCGATTAAACAAGACGATTCATTGACAATGGTGCACTATACAAGCTTTTCATTTAACTAGGTATTTTCATAAGCCCATATAGGATGGCACTGTTATTTCCATATCTGCACAGAATAGCACCATAGTAATGATTCGGTTTACATTGGTTCTTCTAAACACATTAGTAGTCCTCTTCATCTATGTCAGTAGGGATACATATACACACAAGGTTTAAATAAATAAATAAATAAGTAAATAAATAAATATGGTCTTTTCTTATTCTGTGTCAGCCTTGTATCTTTTTCAACTATGATTTTTCTAATTATGAATTTTTTAATCCTATTTATTAGTTATGACTTTTTTATCATGCTTTTACAGGTATTTATTTTTGATATGTTTTTATGGATTATAATGGGTAATATATATATTTATATATTTTTATCTTGCGTTTACATGTTACTTTTCTGTTTAGTTTGTTTGTTGATTGATTGTTATTCTATTTGATGTGATTCATGTTATGTTGCCAACTAACATTGTGTGTTTGTTGTATTTTTTTGAGATTTCGTTCCCCCTGAAGAAGGCCCATGTGGCCGAAACTCGTAGGGGTGGTCTGGTAATTTTAATAAAGCGCCTGGTCAGTCTACACACCTACTTCTGCTTGTTTGTTGCTCCCGTGTGGGTGTTGCTCCTCTCCGTTGGATTCCCTGGTACCCTTTTGAGCAATAAGTTTTTCCCCGTGGAAGGATGTCCTTTATTTTTAAAAAACATCTGTTGAAGGTCATCTTATCAGAGGACCCCTTCTTTGATAAAGATGAGGTTACGAATGGAACAGATGACGTATGGGGATCAACAGTTAGGCTTTCTCAGAGACTGATCCGAGAAAACATGCATGCCTTGTCACTCTTAGAATATAGTAGACACGAGATCATACTTAGGGGACTGAGGATGCAAAAAGCCCCTGGGATGTATACCGATGATGAGGAATTCATGGCCAACTGGATAAAGATTTTAAATAAATGCTCTTTAGATTTAATGATTTTATTGATACAGCAAGATGCAAGGTTGACATTTTGAAATCAGATATTGATTCAAAGCTAGAGGCTTTAAAAGAAAGTGATATTAGATATGAAACTTTAAAAAAGGATTATGATAAAAATGTAAATGATTATAAGACATTGGTGAAGGAAAGGAAGATAAAAAAAAATTTGAGAGATGAGGAAGACTATATGAATGGGACCGTAAGCGAACCCCTTATAGAAGCGAATCTAGAAAATGTAAACAGGAATATTCAAAAGCAGAATGGAAAAGTGATTCTAGAAGATTTCATTATTCAGACACTGAACAGGAACCTATTAGAAAGAAGAGTTATGGGCATGGATATGAACCCATAGGTTCCTCAGCTCCCCTCTTTTCTACAACCCCTTCACCGAATTGGAATCATTTCAAGAAACTGTTTTTTTCAATGGACAATTTATGGAAGGGAGGGGGCAGAAGATAAATCAGGGATCTACAATAGGACACAACCCGTCCTCACTTCCATACAGAGGGAGGGGGAGGGAAGAGAGATTCTAGTTAATCATGAGAGAGATGGTGGTATTAATTTGTCTAGTCACACATTGTCGAAGAAATTATAGTGTTATAAAAGGGAATGTCTTTCCTTATCGTTCCTCCAGCTTAGTCCTCAACGTATGGGTTGTGCACCTCCTCCTGCAGCATGAAGACTGGACCAATCAAATTTCAGCACCACTGGAATCAGCATACCAGGCATCTCTGTAACTCCAGTGTGTCCAGTCTTCATGCAGCAGGAGGACGTCAGTGAGTCTAGCTGGGCTCACTAGTTAGATAGTTTAGTATGCTTTTTTTCCCTAGCTATCCTTTTGAGTCATTATTTTTTGTCCTATTAGGACTTATTTTCATTTCTTCCTTTCAGGGGTTCCTGTTTCTTTAAATTTCCGATTCTGATTTGGGCACTCTGTGGGGGGGGGGGGAGGACCTGAGGAAGGTCTCTCTCCTGCTCAGCCTCTGCCGTCTCTCTGTTCTTGCCTGTCTGTATTTTTACATTAGGATCTCTGCCCCAGGGCTGTTCGGGGCAGAGCTCTTACAGTGCCGGTACAGCAGCTCCTCTCCGGGGGGTTAGAGGTCTGCTGATTAAGTGCCGGTAAGTGTTGGCGGCTGGCGGCGGTCAGAGCAGGTCCTGTTCAGGGTCACCGCGCCTCTGCCCGGCCCTGCTGGAGTTTCTTTTTCCTTTGGTAGTTTATTTTTCAGGGAGCCTCCGCGACTGCGGGGCTTCGGGGGTCGATCGCCGGCAGGAGTTTGTTGGCCTCGGGCGTTTTTACCGGCGGGAAGTAAAAGCGCGCCAAGGTCTCCTTGCTGTCGCGGCCATTTTAACTTTCGCGGTCTTGTCAGCGTGTTTCTCACGCGGCGGTGTTTTCTTTCTCCTTATTTCATTTGTTTCATTTCTTTTATTTTCTTTTGTTAATATCAGCTGTTTTGGTTATAATTGCTCCCCTTTCCTTCGGGGTGATTCGGTCCCGCGGCTAGGGGGGAGGGTGGGAGGATAGCGTTTATTCTCTCCTCTTCCTTGTTCTTTGCGGGTCTGTCGATTTTTCATCAGCTGTCCCTGAGTCTCACAACCGTCCTTCGTGGGATATAAAAAAAAAAAAAAAAAAAGACTGGCAATTAAAAGGGGTCAGAGAACTCTATTTCTTACATCACCTCTCTGGTTCTCTGTTTCTAGCGGCTGCCCAGTTCCTGGTTTGTGTGCTGGTTCTGCTGGGTCAGTAAGCTATTTTTTTCTCTCTCAGCAGTAAGGGGCATTTTTGCCGCCTGCTACTCGGTATCAGAGTGCTTCCATGCCCGCGGGGTCCCTTTGTGTGATTTGTGGATCTCGGAGGGGTGCAGCTTCTGAAACCGGTGTCTGTCAACGCTGTGCTTCGGTGTCTCTCAGTATGGAGCAGCACCTGGAGAGCTCATTGGCTGCTGTGGCGCAGCCCAGTTCCGCGACGGGGGAGTTGGAGTCGCCCCTGGAGGGGCCCTCGGGGAATCCTTCTGCGGTCTCTTTGGCCTCTGGGGGGCAGTTGGACCTCGGGGGTGCCTTACCCTTGGAGGATTTTTCTCCCGATTTTATTTTACTGATGCATCAGGCGTTCTGCCGTAGGCGCCAGAGCGTGGGCGCTGCTCCACCGTCGGCGCCAGGTGTGATTGCCCCTTCCACGTCGGCGGAGAATCCGGTGTCAAGGCACCTAAGCGACAACGTCTGCACGACCCCTTCCAGGCGGAGACTGAGTGGCCTGAGGGTGATGATCCTGATTTCGACCATGAAGCGGATGGGGAGGCCTTGGAGGAGGGCGAGCTCCCTGAGCCGGAGGATCAAGCAAAGATTATTCGGGTGTTCAGACGAGAGGAGTTGCCCGCTCTTGTTTCGGAGGCGCTTCAGACTCTGGGTTTGGCACCGGCTCCTCCGGTGGAGGAGGCGGACGGCGCAGACCCCATTATTCAGGCGGTGCGGCAAACTAGCGTGGTTTTTCCCATTCACAAAGTTATTGATCAGATGATTCAGTCGGAGTGGGATACTCCTGAATCAGGTCTCAAGGGGGTGAAGATCATGCGTCGGCTCTACCCTATGTCGGACAACGATCTGGAGCGTTTCCGCTCTCCAAAGGTTGATGCGGCAGTATCGGCGGTGACTAAGAAAACCACGATTCCGGTGGAAGGTAGTGCGGCCTTGCGCGAGCCGCAGGACCGGAAAATGGACGGTCTGTTGAAGCAGTCGTTTGAGGCAGATGCGGTTGCGTTGCAGGCCTCCGTTTGTGGAGCTTGGGTTGCTCGTGCCTGTTTGTGCTGGGTTCAGCGGCTTCAACAATCGCCCTCCTTGGAGGCCGACATGTTGGGTGAGCTCCACCGCTTGGAATCTGGTTCGGCCTATTTGGCGGATGTTCATTATGATCTCATCAGAGCTCTCTCTAATACCATGGCGTCCGTGGTAGCAGCACGCAGAGCCCTTTGGTTAAAGAATTGGGCGGCAGATGGGTCGTCCAAGTTGCGGTTAGGCAGATTACCTTTTAAAGGTAGGCTGCTGTTTGGTGAGGATTTGGATAGGTTGGTCAAGGATTTGGGTGCGTCCAAGGGCGGTCGCCTGCCGGAAGATCGTCCCAAGCGAAGGCGGCCGCTTTCGGCTGTCCGGGGGCAGTTTCGGGACTTTCGTAGATTTCGGTCACCTCGTTCTGGTGGATTCCAGCGTGGCAGATATATCTCGAGGGCCTCGAGCTTTCGAGATTTTCGAGGAGCCAGTAGAGGATTTGCGGCTGCAACCCCTGCGTCTGCTCGCAAGCCCCAATGAAGGGCAGCGGGCCCCGGTGGGGATACCAGTGATCGGAGGACGTCTTCGACGCTTTCTCTCCGTTTGGGCCCAGATTACTTCCGATCAGTGGGTTTTGGACATCGTACGGGACGGGTATGTCCTGGACTTGGCCAGACCCGTGCTCGATTCTTTTGTGGCTTCTCCCTGCCGGGGGGTTCGCAAGACAGCTCAGGTTCGCCAAACCCTCGATCGCCTTGTCCAGCTGGGGGCGGTAGTTCCCGTTCCGCAGGCGGAGTATGGTCTCGGAAGGTATTCCATTTATTTCGTGGTGCCAAAGAAGGATGGCGCTCTTCGCCCCATTTTGGATCTCAAAGGTGTGAACCGCTGCCTGTGGGTACCCCACTTTCGCATGGAAACCCTGCGGTCAGTACTGGTCGCCATCCGCAGGGGCGAGTTCCTCACTTCCCTCGACCTCACGGAGGCTTATCTCCATATCCCTATTCGGGAGGACCAACAAAAGTACCTCCGCTTCGCTTTGCCGTGGGGTCACTTCCAGTTCCAGGCCTTGCCCTTCGGTCTCGCGACCGCGCCGCGGGTGTTCACCAAAATCATGGTAGTATTCGCGGCAGCCTTGCACAAGGAAGGGGTGCTAGTCCATCCCTATCTAGACGATTGGTTGATTCGGGGGAAGTCTTGCGAGGAGAGCATGGCGGCGACCTCCAAGGTCGTGGCGCTCTTGCAATCTCTCGGCTGGGTAGTCAACCCGCGCAAGAGCCACCTGGTCCCGACGCAGTATCTCGAGTATTTGGGAGTGCGGTTCGATACTTGCGGGGGATCGGTTTTCCTTCCCGACCGCAGGGTGTTGGCGCTTCAGTCTCTCGTCTGAAAGTTTCGGCAAAGCCCCGCTCCGTCGGCGTGGCACTACCTTCAGTTGCTGGGGACGATGGCGGCTTCCCTGGAGGTAGTACCTTGGGCTCGATTTCACATGCGTTCACTTCAGAGAGCCTTGCTCCGTCGCTGGTCCAACCAGTCCAATTCCCTGAAGAAGCGTCTCCCTTGCCCACTGGCGGTACGGAGAGATCTTCAGTGGTGGCTGCGACGGTCGTCGCTCCGTGCGGGAATGCCTCTGGAGCAGCCGGACTGGATTCCGCTCTTGACGGATGCTTGTCTGACCGGCTGGGGTGCCCACTGCGGCGACCAGTTCGCTCAAGGTCTCTGGTCTCCGGAGGAGAGCGGTTGGTCAATCAATCGCTTGGAACTTCGCGCCGTGCGGTTGTCCTTGCAACGCTTCGAGACCCTGATATCATCTCGGGCAGTACGGGTGCTCTCCGACAATGCGGCGACAGTGGCATACATAAACAGACAGGGCGGTACCGGAAGCGTAGGCTTGGAGGCGGAGGCTCGGATATTGTTCGAGTGGATCGAGCCCCGGCTCCAAGCCATCTCGGCAGCGCACATTGCCGGGAAAGACAACGTGACTGCCGACTTTCTCAGCAGGGTTCAGGTGGATCCCGGCGAATGGGAACTCAACCCAAAGGTCTTTGCGCAGCTGGTTCAGCGTTGGGGCCAGCCGGTCATGGACCTGATGGCCACGTTGCGCTCAGCAATGGCAGCTCGGTTCTACAGTCGTCGAAGGGAGCCGATGTCAGAAGGCCTGGATGCCCTATTGCAGACTTGGCCCTCCACGGGTCTTCTTTACGTGTTTCCCCCGTGGCCCCTGCTGGGGCGCGTGATTCAGCGTATCGAGGCCCACCGGGGTCGGGTACTGTTGATAGCACCGGATTGGCCTCGACGTCCTTGGTATGCCGATCTGATGAGGTTGGTAGACGGCTCCCCGTGGCGGCTTCCGCTGGATTCGGATCTGTTGTGTCAGGGTCCTCCGCATGCCGCAAGTGGGGAGATTCTCTCTTACGGCCTGGCTATTTAAAGGGCGCGGCTAAGAAAGCGAGGTTATTCCAAGTCTGTCGTGGCGACTCTGTTGCAAGCGCGCAAGAGATCCACTTCACTGGCCTATGTTCGGGTTTGGCGTATCTTTGAGGATTGGTGCTCTCGACGTCAGGTTCGAGCTGCTACGGCCTCAATTCCAGTAGTACTCGATTTTTTACAAGACGGTTTTGCTAAAGGTTTGGCTGCCAGTTCCTTGCGCGTGCAGTTGGTGGCGCTTTCGTGCTACCGGGGTAAGGTTCACGGAGTATCGCTGGGTGCCCATGCCGATATCGTTCGCTTCTTGAGGGCCGTCTCTAGGCTACGTCCGGTCTGCAGGATTTCTGTGCCTTCGTGGGATCTCAACTTGGTTTTGCGGTCCCTCACTGCAGCTCCCTTTGAGCCTCTCTCGTAGTTCGGTAAAGGATTTGACTCTTAAGACGGTGTTCTTAGTAGCGATTTGTTCGGCGCGGCGTATTTCCAAACTCCAGGCTCTTTCTTGCAGGGAGCCTTTCTTGTCTTTCTCGGCTCAGAAGGTGGTTCTGCGGCCGGTGCCTTCTTTCTTGCCTAAGGTGTCTTCTCCTTTTCACGTGAATCAAGTTGTTTCGCTTCCGGTGTTTCCTGTGTTGGGGGAGCAGGCCTCTGATCGCGGTCTTAGTCGTTTGGACCTTAAGAGGGTTCTCCGGCGCTACTTGATGGTTACCAGTGATTTTCGTAAATCGGATCATTTGTTTGTGCTGTTTGGCGGGCCTCGGAAAGGTGAGGCAGCGGCAAAAGCCTCCATTGCTCGGTGGATTAAGGAGGCGATTGGCTCGGCTTATCTGTTGCACGGTCGGATACCGCCTGTTGGTTTGCGCGCCCATTCAACCAGGGCGCAGGCTGCGTCCTGGGCGGAGTTTAGTTTGGTATCACCGGTGGAGATCTGTAAGGCGGCAACGTGGTCTTCTCTGCACACTTTCAGTAAGCACGATAGACTTGATGTCTTGGCGGCGGGCGATGCAGGTTTTGGCTCGTCGGTTCTGCGTGCCGGCTGGAAGAATCCCGCCCGGTAGGCTGCTTTGTTACATCCCATACGTTGAGGACTAAGCTGGAGGAACGATAAGGAAATAGTAATTACACTTACCTGGTAATTGTAGTTCCTTGAGAGATGACAGCTTAGTCCTCCTTCCCTCCCTATAATCTTTTTTAGCTCGGCACGCCTTGGGTTCAGAAGTCCGTATTCCCAGGTGAGTGTCTTTCTTCGATTCTTTTGGTTTCGTTTCAATGCTTTTTTTTCTTTTTCTCTCACTATCGGCTTATGCTGCGGCAGGAGCGGGGCATTCTGTGTCTGTTGGTATAGTTCCATTATATACTTTAATTTTTTTATTTTTTTTTTTAAACAAAAACAGGACTTTTTAAAGGTTAGCTATTTCTTTGAGTTTGCTTTGACAATAGGTCACTGGAGTTACAGAGATGCCTGGTATGCTGATTCCAGTGGTGCTGAAATTTGATTGGTCCAGTCTTCATGCTGCAGGAGGAGGTGCACAACCCATACGTTGAGGACTAAGCTGTCGTCTCTCAAGGAACTACAATTACCAGGTAAGTGTAATTACTATTTTGTCCCTACAAAGAAACATGACCCATTTACAACTCTAATAGAACTATACAAGTTTTTCCATAAACTTAGAATAAAGGATTATTTTAACACACATGAAACTTTGGTGGCGGATACTTCAGTAATTAAAAAGACATCAAATTGGATCTCTCCTAACACTTTTGATGTTCTAATTGACACCTTTGAAAAAATTGTCACACATAGGGTGGAACAGCTTTATCAGAAGAAACAATGGATATATTTTAACCTGTCTAAGAGTGAAAAACAGACTTTAGAAGCTTTAAGTAATAACACTCAGATAATTATTAAGCCAGCAGACAAAGGAGTCGTGGTACTGCAAGATAGGGAAGATTGTTAAATATATAGGCAAATATGGGACGTTTCCTTTTACACTAGACTGTATGAAGACCCTACGTGGGCGACGAAGTAAGATAGCCAGCTTGTTGTCCTATATCAGTGATGGCTAACCTTTTTGAGCCCGAGTGCCCAAACTGCCGCACAAAACCAAAGAATTTCCTCAAAGTGCCAGCACGTCAATTTGCATAAATATTTGCATAATGCTAACATACACTAACTTTTAGTAAACATGTCTCTTAATGAGTGTATGGATAAAGACAGACTAAAAGATTTCTACATTACTATAATCCAGTGCCAACCGCCAGGCACATTAGGAACTACTACAAACACTGCCCATTTAGAACCAATAGCAAACCCGCCGTATCCTAACAGCACTACCAGGACTCACAAAGCACCACACCATATCTATCAAAAGGCAACACTGCAAATATTAAACCAATACATTTCAGACAATAACAATACATGACCTACTGGGGAAAGAGAACAAGTGGCAATGTCAAAAAGGAATTACATAAACAGAATACCTCAGCTCAGTTACACAGTTGCAATTGCTCCAGCCACTTTCTTCTGGTTTCTTCATGTTTTCTGCTAACTCTCCATCATCTGCTGTCCATTTGTCCTTTCTTCTCTCTTCTAGTTTTTTTTTCCATTCTCTCTCTCTACATCCGCTTTAACATACTAATCTTTCTCCTTTTGCTCTTTCCTCATTCCTATTTCATCCACTCAAATTTTACCCCTCCATCCTCAATCCCCACTTACTCTCCCAATACCCGGCCAATTGTAGATTTTTTATCCCTCCCACACAAAATATTTTTCCCCTCTCCATTTTACTCTCCCAGCCCCATCCCATTCTAATCCTCCCCCAACATCAGCTCCCTTCTAGTTCCAGCCTCACCCAGCATCCATTCCCTTCTAGTCCCTGCATCAGCCCATTTCCAGTCCTAGCCCCCATCGGCCCCTTTCCAGTCCTAGCAACCCCCCAACCCAATACCAGTCCTAGCCCCCCCCATCAACCCACTTCCAGTCCTAAACCCCCATCACCCCATTTTCAGTTTAAGCCCCCCCTATAACCCATTACCAGTCCTAACCCCCATCACCCCATTTCCAGACAGCCCCCATCAGCCCACAGCCCCTTAGCAGTCCTACCCCCCCTGCCCATTAGCAGTCCTACCCCCCCCTGCCCATTAGCAGTCCTAACCCCCCCCTCCCTGCCCATTAGCAGTCCTAACCCCCCCTCCCTGCCTCCCCCCTGCCCATTAGCAGTCCTAACCCCCCCTCCCTGCCTCCCTCCCTGCCCATTAGCAGTCCTAACCCCCCCCTGCCCATTAGCAGTCCTAACCCCCCCCTCCCTGCCTCCCTCCCTCCCTCCCTCCCTGCCCATTAGCAGTCCTAACCCCCCCTGCCCATTAGCAGTCCTAACCCCCCCCTCCCTGCCTCCCTCCCTCCCTCCCTCCCTGCCCATTAGCAGTCCCACCCCCCCCCCCCCCCATTGGCAGTCCTAACCCCCCCCCCTGGCAAATTTTTTTTAAAAAAAAGCAGGCTCTGGCTGCTGCCGCGGCAGATTGCAATGTCCCGCGGGGCCCCCTCCGCCCGCTAAGCCCCTCTGCAAGGGCTTTCAGATTCGCGAGGGAGAGCATCTCCCTCGCGTCTCTGTTAAGCCCGCAGGGGCTAATGGGAAATTTCCCATCAGTCCCTCGCGTCTAAAGGGGCTGATGGGAAATTTCCCATTAGCCCCTGCGGGCTTAACAGAGACGCGAGGGAGACGCTCTCCCTCGCGAATCTGAAAGCTCTTGCAGAGGGGCTTAGCGGGCGGAGGGGGCCCCGCGGGACGCTGCATTCTGCCCTTGCCGCGTCCGCGGCAGCAGTCAGAGCCAGCTTTTTCTTTTTTTGCGGACCTTCCCGCGTGCCAGCTGCAAGGCCTTCGCGTGCCACAGGTTCGCCATCGCTGTCCTATATAATGTATCTATCTAACACCAAAGGAGTTTGAGGTTTTTGTCAGTGGATCAACCTGTTACTCCAACAATCTATGTGCTGCCCAAGGTCCATAAGCCACTAACTAATCCCCCTGTAGGCCAATAATATCAGCTATAGGTTCCCTTTTTGAAAGGTAGAAAAACATAGATTGTGAGCCCTTTGGGGACAACGGGAAAAAATATATAGACGGTATCTGAATGTACACCACTTTGGTAGAAAAGCGGTATATAAGCCTAGTTAAATAAAATTAATAAAATACGTTTCTGGATTCTTTTTATGACTAGATTTCCTCCTTATATCTGGGGCTTGTCACATATGATTCAGTTACTGCAGAAATACTAGGGTTATCACAGTGGCATCATTCTAGTTTCCTTGGATATTGTATCACTCTGTACTAATATACCACAAATGGAGGCTCTTAAGATTATGGAGTATACACTATTAGACCGAGAGAGACCAGCAAGGATCCCTACTTGTTGTTTGATACAACTTGTCACTCTTGTGATGACTGAGAATTTCTTCTGTTTCTGTGAGGTCTTTTACAAGCAGACCAAGGGGGTGGCCATGGGGTCCTCCATGGCATCAGACATGGCAAATCTTTATGTAGTAGATTTTGAAAAACTATTTAAGAAAACATGCGTTCTGCACACACACAAAAATGTGGAAGAGGAGATTCCACAATGGGGAAAGTGCAAAGTTAAAACTAGGAAGCAGCCCCCTGCTCCTAGTTTGCCTGCAGCTGGATTACCTGTGCAGGGTCCTCTTAACTCCTTTTCTTATACTGCTGGAGCAGGAGTCGGGGCAAAGCGGTGGGGGTTTAAGCCTGGCTCGAGGGTCACCGGAGCAGGAGTGCTCTGCATCGTCTTCAGGTGTTGACCTTACCCTTCCTCCCCCCCCCCCCCCCTAGAAGCGGTGTCACAGAGATTTTCCCCGGCATTGCAAACCTGCCTAGTTTGGGCCTTGACGGCATTCCTGAAGCTCGTCTGCTGCTTGGAACACGGGGGCCGTTGCTAGGAGGTAGCGGGAGTGCAGTTGGTCTCTCGCCGGACCATTTTTTTACTGCCTGTGGAGCTTACAGTGGCGAGAAGCCTGGTCAGATGGAAGCAGTGGTAGTTGCAGGTATGGAGGCTTCAGCTCCAGTGTCTATTGGAGCCATCACAGTGGCTAACGCTTTGGGTTTTGCATGCCAAAAACTGGACCTAATAACATTGGATTTGATCTGGGCTGTGATACAACATTTGGGTGAGATGATATTTCCTCAAGATTTCTCCTTGCATTCCACATTGGTTGCTCTTCAAGAACAGACTCAGAAGACTAAGGAGGATTTGGTCTCAATTCAGTCTACTGTGTCTGAGTTGTCTACTCTGGTGGAGAAAACTGAGAATTATGTTGAAGCATATGTAAAGAACTCTAATATATTAAGGGCTAAGGAGGAACAGTTAGAAAATGTTACTAGTCAAGAAAACCTTAGTTTAATCAATTTTCCGAAATTTAGGTTTATTACTTGTAGAGAAATGTTTAAAAATTATATGGTTGACATGTTAGGGGCCTCTCCTGAGTCCCATCCCCCTGTAGTTTTTATCTCCTATGGGGAAGAAGGTATTGGGGGTGTCTAACAATACTGCTTTACCCGATGCTGATGTATTAAATGTTTCTGATATCTTAGTTCTATATTTGGAGTTCCTTGTCCCTGCTACTTGCTTAGTGCAATTCGCTCTGTTGTTAGATCGGGAATGGTTTCTAAAGATGTTTTTTTGTAAACGACATATATTGTTTAAAGTTTTTTTGGTAAGGGTTTTTCCTGACCTGGCTAAAGAGACTCAAAGGCATAGGAGGGAGTTTTGACTCCTTTTGCCTGAAGGTTCTCCAGTTAGGAGCTTTGTTTTTCTTGAATTACCCATGTAAGTGTCTAGTTATATTTCAGTCTGTTTCATATATATTTCTTTATCCATCTCAGTTATTTATTTTATTTATTTAACAGGTCTTATATACCACCTTATTTACATTCAAAGCGGTTTACAATGAACAGTTATAGCAACAAGCTTTTTGTCATTCATACAAGCCTGGCAATTGCCTGGCTCACCTGTCCAGGATACTCTGTAATGATTAATAGTTCTGGACTGTGCTCAATCTTTATTTACTTAAGAGTACCGAATTGTTTCTTTTGGAATCCCCTCCATATTGTGAGCTAGAGTAGGGGTTGGTGGATGTATTTCTTGTGGTATGCTAATTGGCTGTTTTCCTTTGAATAATTTCTTCCAATGCCTTTATTTCTTCAAGTTTCTGTTTTGGTGACTTGTAGTTTTGAAATTTATAAATTAAAATAAATAAATAAATAAATAAATGTAGAAGAGGTATATCGATGATATCTTTGATTTGGGACGATCTGGAATCCGATTTGTTACTCTTTTTAGATTGTTGAATGATTTAGATGAAAATTTGAAATTTCAACATCAATATAGTTATCACCAGATTTCTTATTTGGATAATCTGATTTCAAAAGGACCTGATGGTTTCATTACAAATTTGTACTGAAATTTGTACTGCTACATTTTACTAATTTTCATAATAGATCTTTAAAGACAGATCTTCCGACCAGTCAGTTTTTAAGGATTAGATGCTTATGTACTCTGGATAAAGATTTTGAGAGCCAGGCCAGTGATCTTAGACCAGGGGTGGGCAAACTTTTTGACTCGAGGGCCGCAATGGGTTCATATATTGGACCCGGGGGCCGGACCAAGAGTAGATGGA
This sequence comes from Ichthyophis bannanicus, assembly GCA_033557465.1. Classification (NCBI taxonomy): domain Eukaryota; kingdom Metazoa; phylum Chordata; class Amphibia; order Gymnophiona; family Ichthyophiidae; genus Ichthyophis; species Ichthyophis bannanicus. The sequence continues at coordinate 619,544,891 of CM066036.1, forward strand.
CGGTGTGTATGTGTGAATTAATATAAATTACATTTAAATTTGTAACATTAAATGTTTAGATTAATTTAAGGTAGAAAAGCATAAAAAGAGTTATTTTACAAAACTTTTATGCAATGTATTTCTTTCATAAAATAGTACCTTCAATTTTAGTGGGAACAGTGTTGTTGGTCTCCCTTTTTTGTTAAGGCATCAAAGTCAGGAGATAGCTTTGTTGTTGCAATTCGCAGAATAGATCTGAGGTGTTGGTCAGTTAACTGGGATCTGTGACGGGATTTATTGATGTTCATGATGCTGAACGTCTGCTCACACACGTAGGTCGAGCCAAACAAGGCCAGAATTTTCTGTGCCATCCCCCGGAGGTTTGGAAAACAGTCATCTTTAAGTGAGGCATAGAACTCTTTTAGTGGAAGAGAGTGGAAGTTCTCCTTTAAGACTGCATCAGATTGAAGATCGATTAGTTCCAATTGCACTTCTTGTGGTGCTGTTTCTGGGTCTTGTGACAAGGGACAGGCCACCAGCTGAAGTGACTTTTCAATTTTTTCAAAATCTGAAAACCGACGGCAGAATTCTTCATGCAGGTCATTCAGTGATTTGCTATATTTATTCACATCTTGGATGTCCTTTTCCTGTGTGGCTAGTGTGGGAAAATGAGAGAAGTTTTTCTTTGAAATTTGCCTAGAAAAAAAAGTCAACTTGGCTTTGAAGGCATTTACATTACTATACATGTCGTGAATATACAGGTCTTTTCCCTGTAGCTTGACGTTAAGCTCATTCATGTGAGAAAAAATGTCAACAGCAAACGCAAAGTCACACAGCCAATTCTTGTCGCTCAGCTCTGGAAAATCATCAGACGTCCCCTTTAACTCCAAAAATGTATCAATCGCTTCTTTAAGATCCCACACTCGTTTAAACACTTTGCCCAAACTCAACCAGCGGACACGAGAGTGGTAAAGCAAGTCTTGGTGGTCTGCATCGGTTTCCTCCAGAAATGCAATGAACTGACGGTGCTGAAGTCCCTTTGCTCGTATGCAGTTAACAAGCTTTATAACTGGATTCACAACATGACTAAGCTGTAATACAGATTTACACAAAGATTCTTGGTGTATGATGCAGTGGAGAAAAATAACTTCTTGCTCAGGGTTTTCCTCTTTCACTTTATCCTGAATTCTTTTCAGCAGTCCCACATTTTTTCCAGTTAAATTTGGAGATCCATCCGTAGTGACATTAGCAAGTTTACTCCAAGGTAGCTTCATACTCTCGATGACAGCAGACACCCGGTCATACAAATCTTCTCCCCGTGTTTTTCCTTTAAGTGACTCCATGGCCAAAAACTCCTCTGTTATTTCAAAACTGTCGCTAATCCCTCAGATAAAAATTAAGAGCTGAGCTGTGTCTTTTATGTCTGTACTTTCGTCCAGTGCTAGCGAATATAATTTAAAGGACTCTGCAATATTATTTAACTTGTTTGTTATGTCTTCATCAATCAGTTCCACACGACGAGTCACTGTCCTGCGTGATAAACTGAGTTTTTCAAACTTGTCTTTGCTCTCTGGACACAAAAGACCTGCGGTCTCTATCATGCATTCTTTCAAAAACTCTCCTTCAGAGAGGGGTTTACTAGCTTTTGCTAATTTGAATGAGAGCATAAAACTTGCTTTGGTACTTGACTCTTGAATCGCAGTTTGTCTGTGAAATAAATTTTGCTGAGCCTGTAATTTAGCCATCAACCTCTGAGCTGTAGACCCCCGTTCTTGAGGCGACTGCTTGCTAGCATAGTTAGCATGCTTCGTGGCAAAATGACGGCTGATATTATATTCTTTGAAAACCGCAACAGTTTCCTGGCATATGAGACATACAGCCATTGATCGGACTTCCGTAAAAAAATATTTTGCTATCCATTCCTTATTAAACACTCTGCATTCACTGTCCACTTTTCTTTTCTTTGCCCCACTCATTTTGGGATTCTGCAATAAAGATCTATAAATAAAAATAGGAGTTAAAACAGAAATTACTAAACACAACAGAAGAATAATAAAAATTAAAATAAGCAAGTGCAAATAATAGCGTGCAATTGAAGAAGAAGCAGATACCATCACGGACACTAGTCAGAAGGCCTCAGGAGATTACCATATTTTTCACCCTATAAGACGCATCTGCCCATAGGCTGCTTGTTATGTTGGCTAGCGCTTTCTTCTCTTCTAGCTGCCGGGCGCCGCATGGATCGCTCCTCACTAGCAGGCACGCGGAAAGGCAGTTGACGTCATCTGACGTGACGTCAACTCCCTGCCTGCGCCTGCACGTACGGCTCAATCCGTACTCCGAGCTCTGGAGGGCACTTCCATATCCATGGCGCCGTCGGATGATGTCACCAGGTGTGGCTGACTCATCCTGCTTGTCTTAGGAGAATACAGGTTCTCCCTGGACAGCAGGGGGATGGCGCTACACAATCCCACCCTCTATCTCAACAACTCTATCATGGCTATGTGATTGGGCTGAGGTGGGATCTCTGGCAGCTCTGGAACCCCTACAGTACACATGTTCAAGAAGCTCATGTGGGCTTTTCCTGAGGTTTTTTTCTTTTTTTTTTAGGAAAGCAGCACAATTTGGTATGCCTTGACATGGGATAATGTCACCCAAGCGTTGTGGCTCTACTCCGCTAGAGACCCCTCATTATAGATAAGCAGTCTTGCTTTGACAGCTATGAAATAAAGGTTTCTCAAGCACATATACTGATACTTTTCAGCTGTTACTGTGGTAGGCGACGGCCTATGATCCATGCTAATTGAACTAAGCAGACAGGCCTGAGCAGCTTGACCTGTAACTGAAGCCTGTAGTTAGGCCCAGAGGAATGAAAACCCCCCTGAATGATGACACCATAGAATTGAAACTTAACTCAGTTTAACTGAACATAGCTAAGCAGAAACGAAACTTAGAAAATATAGAAAAACAAGTTTAATTGGTACTGATAAGGTGTGCTATGCTTCTATGGAATTAATTAACTCTGCAAAAAGCAAAGTTACAGTGCCCTGCTTCCCATATGTTTTAACAAGCTAAGCGACCTTGGAGGAGAGATGTAACAAGTTAGAGACACTGACCATTGTAATTGGGACTAGAAGGGGGGCAACCAGGTGCTGAGCCCAGACCAGAGTCCCGATTGGGTAGCCATATCAGTACCGGGACCAATAGATGGGTGAGAGGGGTACTGGGACCAATGAAAAGTTTGCCTATGCTTAGAATGGACGAGAAAGCTATAAAAGTTGTTGTTTTACTAGAAGCCATTGCTCAGCCATTTTGAAATTGCTTATTGCTTGAGCCATGTGCACATTAAACTGGCTTGGATCCTTGAAAAGACTCCTGGATTTATTTATTGCATGCTTATCTGCTGCTACATTACGGAATTTATTAACTGTATATCAGTACAGTATCACAATTAATTTATTGGCTAACCTTTATTTCTTGGTTACTGTAGTATGATTTTGTTGCATAATGAGCAACGCAGAGCAGATTGGGTGCAGTTTAATGGCCGGAGCCTTAGAGTGGAGGAAGAATCATGGCTGAGCTGTTAAGGGTTATTCCACTGTAGACAATATGGCAAAGGGGATATTGTGGTGCTGAACAGAAAAAGAGGGAGGAGGGTATTATCGAATTGAGGAACAGAGAAATACAGACCTTATATCCACTTATTCTTTCCGTGTCATTCTAACCTCCCCCCCCCCCCTTTCATCCTTCCCATTCTCCAGCCCTCAAGGGTCCCTTATCCAACACAGGAATATTTACCTCCCTCCCTCTTTAACTCCCATTATCCATTTTAATTGCTTCCCCCCCCCCCCCATTTGCCCTGTCAGTTCTCCTCCAGTGTTGCCACCTCACCTCAGAATGATTAATACCGGGTTTGGTTTTGTTTTGGTTTTTAAACACAGTCAGTTTTCTCCTGCTCCGGGTCCTTTTTATTTCCAACTCATTTGGAACCAGAGATGGCACCCCAGCATCCTAAATCCCAATAAGCAGGGGGCGGGGTCTCCACGTTCTGGACACGCCCCCTATAAACAGCCCGAAAACGTTCTGGGAACGTTGAGGCTCCGCCCCCATAGAACAAACCATTTCCCACACTGCCCTAATCTTGCAAGAACCACCACCCCTTCGCGCCCGATCTACCAAGAAAAGTGAGATTTTGGCAAAGTGTTTTTTCACCCCGACTACCCGTACGGCGGTGGAAAGGAAGGAAAATCTATGATGCTACGGAAACACTACCGGTCACCCCTCTTCAGAAACTACCAAAACAAGAAATGGCGGGAGACGTGACCAATGAGGAGCAGAAAATCACAATGACTCAGAACCAGCCACTACCATGCCGTCCATACAGGAGGGGCCGGATTAAAAGGTCTGCCGGGCCGTAGTTTGCCCATTGCTGTCTTAGACTGTGCTTTGCAATCAGAGGATATCCCGACGAGCGTATTAATAAGGCTTATTTTGAGCGAGACGAGCCAATAGATCTGAGCTTTTGCAAGGTCATGCACATACACAGGATGATAAACTTGTTTGTGTACTTACCTTCTCTAATTATGTACATGAAATTGCACAGATTATTAAGGAATCATGGGGTCTTTTGTCTGCTGTTCCATCGCTAAAGAAAACTCCAGTCTCGCAATAGCCTACAAGAAGAATAAGAACCTTTTGGAATTTTTTAGTACCCTCGGCCCTGGCCTAGCCTAGAATGATTCCTAGAGTAAAAGGACACTTTCGGTGTGGTAAATATGTGGTTTGTTCCCATTTCATTGTGGCAAAAGGACAATCCTTCTGGTACATGGACTATCAGATTCGATGATTTTTCTAATTGTGAAACTGAGCACATAATCTACATGATTATGTGCCTGTGCAATTTATGCTATATAGGTAAAAGGAGACACAGGGGCTTGTTTACAAAGCCGCGGTAGCGGTTCGCGATCGTTATCGGAGCCGCGGCCCCATTGATTTCAATGGGGCCGCGGCTCCGATAACGATCGCGAATCGCTACCGCGGCTTTGTAAACAAGCCCCATAGTGTTAAAACACGCATTATTGAGCACAAAAGTTGCATTAGACGTCTTGCCATAGACAAACGTTTGAGTATTGGTTGGCTGAAAGTCATTCCATGTCAGATCTTAAGTTTATGGTTATCAAGGTAATCAGGAAGCACTGGGGGGGGAGGGGGGCATAGACTGCCCATTATTGAAACTTGAAGAAAGGTACATTTTTGAATTAAAGACTTTGAAACCCCATGGTTTGAATCAGGAAAATGATTTCTCAGTATTTTTGTAATTCTGCTCTGGTCTCTAATTTGGATACATTTGGGGTGCTTAATTAAAGTCTTTTAATAAGGTTTTATTTTTTATGTTTTAATCTATTTATTATAGATTTGTTTTTTATTATATTAGTTCGGTTCTCCCCCCCTCCCCATTCTTTTACTTCGTAATTGCTCTTTTGTAAGGATTACCATTTTTGTTCATGGTTATTCTCCAGGCCATCCCATATGATTCGTTGTGTGTTTCCATTATATTGGTTCTGCATTTTGGCATACCATTTTAGTTTCACTTATTTATCTGCAGACATGTGTGGGTTTGTTTTTTATTTTAAAATAGGTGCTCACGTTTAGCCCCCCTTGGTTTTGCTGTGTAAGTCCCTACAACAGGTATATACCATTTTATTACATCCTTTTAATATGGTGCATTTTTAACAGAGGGCTTTTTCAGAGATATCTTTGGGCTCTCCTACTCATATGGGATTACCAGATTTTTACTGATTATAATTTATCTTATTTTAATTCATATTTTATTCTTTGATTTTCATAATGGTTTTATCTATTATTTAGTTAGGTAATTATTTGTTCAGTTCATTGGTATGTTTAAGATCTGGTATTGTCACAAATAACACATAGGGTCATCCTAGAGAAAGATACAATTCCTTTAGATTTTTGAATTATGTGACATATTTTATAGATCAGTCATTGATCTGATATATTTTATGACAACGGATATATTCTAACAGTTTGACCTTTTAACGGTTTAAAGGTAGCATCTCAGTATGCACCTCTCAGTGCTGCCAAGAGATATACATGAGTGGTTGGTTTCTTCAGGTTGGTGTTTTGTCTTTGCATTAATATTAGATGACTATAAAGTCACCTTTAGACTTTTGGTCTACAATAGATTATTTATGCAACTGACATCCCGTGGTTTTATCCACGAAGGAAAGAACACAGTTTACCACGGCTCTCAGTGGCAGAATTGTTTTATTTTGGAATGCCTCCCCATGCCCATTTACATTGTTCAGTACAAAAAATGGTGATAGAAGTTTATAATGACTTTGTCACTGGAGCCCCACACTACAGGGTCTATTTAAATGCAGTTTACACCCATCTCCGTACCTCATTGAATAGTCACATAATAGCGGTGACAGTTATTTTTAGATTGGGTTTAAATTATGGTCTCATGCCTATGACTCTTACTTCTGACGTTTCTTAATGCAAAAGGTTTTTAGTTTTACTTATCCCCATTTATTGTTTCTGGTAGATTACTTGATTAAACAAGACTATTCGTTGACAATGGTGCTCTATACAAGCTTTTCATTTAACCCAGATATTTCCATAAGTCCATATAGGACAGCAATGTTATTTCCATATCTGCACAGAATAGCACCACAGTAATGATTCGGTTTACATTGGTGCTTCTAAACACATTAGCCGTCCTTCTCATCTATGTCAATAGAGATGCATATACACACACACTTTTTTTTATATTGCCTTTTCTCATTTTCTGTCAGCCTTGCATCTTTTTTAATTACGATTTTTCTAATTATGACTTTTTAATGATATTTTTTGAATTATGACTTCATCATGCTTTTACACGTATTCTTTATTTTTGATATATTTTATGGATTATAATGGGTATGATTTGAGAGGTATCTATGTATTTTTATATTTTTATCTTGTGATTTACATGTTGGTTACTTTTCTCATTTATTTATTTATTGTTATGATATTTGCTGCTCTCTGTTGGATTCCCTTAACGTATTCTTCTTCTAGGTGATTTAGTAGTTGTAACCACTGTTCCCTCTAAGCTGTGCGCGTGTGCGCGCGCACACACCTCACCGAGTGAGCGCACATACTTTACAACAGAGCGCACAAAAATTACGGTTCTGATTCTGATAGAAAACAACACAGACTTTCTTAAAATTGAAAAGCTGTTGTGTATTTATGGTTTTCACAAGTTCTACAATATTTTCTAGTGCAATCAATGTGGTGTACATACCGTATTCTGACGTGTAGTCAAATTTTAAAGTATATAACTCAGAGTGTTATGTGGCGCACAAAAATTTAACCTTCCTTCAAAAGCTGCACAGCTGATATTTTATGCGCGCACACAGCCTACAGAAAATTAGAGGGAACATTGGTTGTAACCCTTTTTTGAGCTACTGAAGTAGGTTTAGATTGTTTTGGTCTGAGAGGAATTGTGTGTAATGTAATACTCTTGGTGTGAATTTTCTTGTTCATTTTCGTATTTTCTTAAAAATTAAATTGTATTGTAAACCGCTCTGATGCTTCGGCCTGAGCGGTATATCAAGAAATTAAACATAAACATAAACATGAGGGGAAGCAGGCTGCCAGCAGGGAACCAAGCCAGCAATAAAAAAATAAAAGTTAAGGTGGGAAAAAGGGAGGAGTTTACTTAAATCTTAAAAGGCCAGAAACTTTAAAAAAAAGAGGATGGGGGGAATCCAGGGCAGGGAGGTGGGAGTACTAGGGGGCAGGGGAAAATGGAGACAGTCTGGCATGGGAACAGAGGGTGGGCAGGGGTTGGCGTCGGGGAAGGAAGAGTGAAAGGTTAAAGGGATGAATACATCGGGACAAAAGGGCACAATGCCTGTTTACCTAAAGATGCATTCCCCTCCCCCAAGAACAAACACACACACTCTTGCATCCTCATGACACCACACACTTGCGCACACAGGCACCCCACCTCTGTAGCACAGACACATTCCCTAGCTTCATACTACGTACACACTCAGGAAGCTCACCTCTGCACCACACACATGCACTGCAGCCTTACACACCATGCACACAAAGGCACAGACTGGGCACCACCATTGCAGCACACACCCACACAAACACTTGGTTTCTGAAGCTGTAGCTATTATCTAAAGATAATGCATGGTGTGGGAACTCTGGCACTGGTCTCACAAGACTTGAGAACATGAGACCAGCACGAGAGAACTAAGGGGGAGGACATGAGGAGTTAATTCATGAGCCCTGGCTCCTAAAATTGTGGCCTGGCTCCTAAATTGGCACACAATTTATCAAGGCTTGAGCTTGTGTCCCCCCCAGCGTTTTCTTTCCATGGTTGCTGCTCTTTTCCCCAGTTGTGGTGAGAATGCTCAGAGCATCTTCTTTTTTTATTTCTCCTGTATTTTGAAACCCTCCATGGGGGACCAAGGGTATGATGCAGTTTCTGTGGTTCCAGTTCCCTCCTTTGCTTCCCTGCCCCCACTGGTGGACACCATGGCCATTTGAGATGGTTGTTTGGTCCTGGCGAAGGTGGAGCCTAGTGGGGTGGCCCTAAATAGCCCCGGGGGGGGGGGGGGAGGAAACATCATCCCTTTTTCAACTTGCTTGAGCTGCAGCTCCTGAAACATCTGACAGGCTGTTTTCAGTCTTGTAGCTGCCTGGTAGCTCACTTTGTGGAGGTCCGAGGCCCATGAGCATGTTTCTGGCAGATAGTGAGTGAGTTAAGGCCCTCGCTTTTCCCTTGTGCGTGTCCTTTCCTCCAGGAACACAGCCTGTATTGGCCATATGGCTTTTTTTTTACCATCATTTCCTATGTTATCTCCTATGGGAGTCTATTGAGAGGCTCAAGAGAAATCTTTTTCTCCGTGAACATGCTGGAAAAGGTTCTCACGTCTAGGTGACATCCCCAATGGGGCCCCCATGCAGGAATGCTCCCCAGCTTCCATTAGAAGCTTTTGGGAGCTGCTATCATGCATGTGTGCCTGCCTTCCGCCAACTGCGGCGCTATCTTATCCTCAGTCTGCTTTTTCCATGGAGCCCCACAGATGTGTTCCTGATCGCCTCTTGAAAAGGTTGTTGTTTTGGGCCCTTCAGGGTTCTCATTTTATTGTTTTCTCAGTCTAGCCGTCTGTCATAGGTTCGCCAGCTCCTGCCACTGCTGAGCTTTCTTTTTTTTTTTTTTTTTCCCAGGCGTTTTTCCTCTTTTTGTATCTCAGGACGTTTTCACGTTTTCCTGGGCGTTTTTGCTGGTCAATATTGAGCCTTTTGATCTTGCAGCGACTGTTTTTTTCCAGTCATGTTGAAACCGACCAGCGGCTTCAAGAAGAGCACTCGCTGTGCATGTACCATTTTGGTGACCAGCTGTCTCGATTGGTTCATTCAGTGCCTCAGCCCTGACCATGAGCCCTCCACCTGCAATCTGTGCATGGAGATGACCAAGAAGGGCCTCAAGGGCCACCAAGAAGGGCCTCAAGGGTCGGGAGAAGTAGTGTGAGTCCCTCTTTGAGCTGTCTGACTTTGCATCCTCTGCACCCCGACATCAGCATTGACACCCTCACGTGGCTCTGCTGAGGCATTGGTGTGTTGCACAGTGCCCATGTTCACTTTGAGCTGAGGAGCCATGGTACCATGGAATGGAGGCTCTCCATTGACATCCAGTCGGAGTCACGGAAGGATTCACAGTCTGCTCTTTCAATGTCGAAGGGGGCAGTCGGGAACCATGACAAGAACAAGCATTGACACTGGAGCCCTTCTCGACGTGACATCAAGGGCAATGGCCATGAGCGACCTGCAAAGGTTCCCTGGCGGGAGCAGTTGACTCCCAAGGCCCCAGAGGGCCACTGGCAATTTCTTGATGCCTTGACCATTGTGGAGTCGCTGGGACAGGTGCCGGAGCCAGTTGCTGAGGTGGTGGTTTTGGCTTTGAGGCCTTGAGGCGCACATAGCAACTCTTGTGGCCATGCGAGCTCTGATTGCTGTGCAACCTTAGGCTGCATGGCTTGCGGCAATGCCACCGATTTTGGAGACCCATGCCTTCCCTGCTGAGGCAGGGATGTCAGATGTGACAGTCTGAGTCTACCTTGGTTTTGACCACCATTTCCTTATCCAGTGTCTCGGATGCCCCACTGCACAGGCATCCAAGGGAGCACGGCCATCGGTCCCAACATAGGGAGTAGCCTAATGGTTAAGAGTACTGGCTTGGGAACCCAGAGACCAGGGTTTGATTCCCACTAGCACTCCTTGTGGCCTTGGGCAAGTCACTTAACCCTCTATTGCCTTAGAAAAATCCAAGTTATCAATATCCCTGTTTAATGTACATTACTAAGTTTAAGTTACAATGTAAACCGCTTTGATTGAAATGATAAAGTATGTAAAACCTGTTAAAATAAATAAACTGCAGTTATCTTCTCTGACGGAGTGGTGGTGGTGCAGGGAGGAGACTTGGCGCTTCTTCGACTTCCTCTTGGTGTTGGATTCTGAGGGACAACAGACGGAGGAGGAATCACCAGTTTTCGAGATGGAGTACATGGATCGCTCCTCTGAACCGTCCCCTCCATATGTGAGATGCAAGACATCCCCAGAGGACATGTCCTTCCAGGACTTTGTCCAGGACATGTTGAAGGCTATTCTCCCTAGAGGCGGAAGATGAGCAGAGGGTGGAGAAGTTTGAGATTCTCTAGTACCCCTCGGCACTGAAGGAAGCCATCACAGAGCTTGTGCACAGGATATTGCAGCGGCTTCTACTCAGGATGTGGGAGAACCCCATGACTGTGCCGGCCAGCAGCTGCCGATGACTCTATATACTTGATGCAGAAGGCCTCCAGGTTTGAGAAGCCTCAGTTGCCTCACTATCTCTGGTGGTGGAGTCTGCTCTGTGGTGCATTAAGAGCTCAAAGACCCACTCTTTGGTGCTCCTAAACTGTGCTTGACAAACCCATATTGGTCGCCTTCATCTTGTCTTGCCAGCTCTACATGGGGACGGTCTTGAAGGACATCATGGGGGACCTCAACGTGCCTGGGTCCCTCATCCCAGCAGAGTGCCTGGAGGCCTTCTGCACCTTGGTGGGCCACAGGAAGGACGTCTCAAAGTACATAGTCCAAGCCACTTACAATGCCTTTGAGTCAGTGGGCAAGGTGGCTGCAGTGCCTATCAGGGCTTGCCGGCTGGCCTGGCTCCAGCCCTCCGATCTGGAGCAGTGGATCCAGGTCAAGCTGGTGGATGTGCCGTGTAAGGATGAAAACCTCTTTGGCAAGCCAGGCAGGGCCTGCCGCCTCACAGACCGGGATATTTAAACTTCTTCATACGCTCAGGCGTGCCACCAAGAACTCGCTGATCACGTCTGCAGTGGGGGAGCAGGAACCCAGAATTCTCCTGCTCTGCAGCTGCTGAGGCCAATCGGGGCCCACTGCCTTATAGACCGGGACATTTAAACTTCAAGTGCTCAGGTGCACATGTGCCTGAGGGCTTCGCCAAAGGGCCATTTGACATGGCCCTTAGGCGATAGACTGTAGGCGAGGAAAAAAGCTGCTTATGACCCAGGACACATCACCTGAGCATCGGGCACTAACCACCTAGGGAAATTATAAATAACAAGAATTGCAGGCTCTGTCCTCAGAGACCCTATGTTTCAGCATAACTGCTCCTAAACTGCCACACAGAACTCCAGCAAGATAAGAATTGAGGAAACCAAGACCATACCCCGGAAGCCTCAATGGCTGCTCAGACTTAAGGACTCTGGTAAGCTCTGCAACAAGCTTCACACACTCGCTCCAAAAACTCCTTTCCTCAAATAAAGACCTTGTGAATATCACCACCAGTCACTTCACGGAAGTCAAACCTCTATTGCAACTGCACAATATGACCATGAAGCTACACAGCACCACTGTTCTCTTCCTCCTATTCTTTGTAAACCTCTTCCTTCTATACATAGGGACAGCCCCCACATCCTCATACATACTGGTGCTCCCTATACTTGCAATCCCACAGCAGGTCCTCATGTGGCAACACCCCATCAAAAGGTCAAACTACAGAGTTATACAAATCATACCTGAGCCCATAGCCACATCCGCACATAACAACCCTATACTAGATTCATTCATCACATGCACACTCATCAATGCCAGATTGATAAGAAATAAAATCAACACAATCATAGACTATCTGCCGTCAAGCCAAATAGACATTTTCTGCATCATTGAAACATGGCTCAATGATACGGACCAAGCTATTCTTAACGCAATCACACCTGCGAACTATTCCATCTTCCGCTGCTACAGAATAAACAGGAGAGGAGGAGGGGTTCTAATTCTCACCAAAAACCACTTCAAATTCAAACCCACAGCCTCAGTCATCACACAGAACACAAACATAATCACAATTGTCAACAAATATATCACTATATGCCTCACTTACAGAGCTCACATTGCTAACTTTGAGTTATTCACCGTGCTGGAGATAGCATGTGGCCAGAATATGCTACACAAACCTCTCATAGCCCTGGGTGATTTCTGTCTAAGCTCAGCACAAAACAAAGATGCAAAGTCATTCCTGGGAGCAATGGAGTCGTTTCAATTTGACCAAATCAACACCACATCAACTCATCAGCTGGGAACAGTGCCTGGCCTTATCTTCATTCCAAAGACGATGACTAAACAGAACCTCATAACACCTCTGTCAGTCATGCCCATATCATGATCAGCCACCACCTAATAGCCTTCAAAATGCATATTAAAAATATCTCTGACACCACAACCCAGAACTGATCCATGACATACATGACCTGGACATTGCCATTGAAAACTGGAACCAAACCATCCTCACAGCAGCAGCCCCAAACAAGACCCACCCAACCTCACAACCTCACGTAAAGTTACAGCACCATGGTACTCCTCTGAGATCAAGCGAGTGAAACAGACATTACGTAAACTGGAGAGACAATGCAGACAGACAAAATCCTCCACCACCCATATACAATACATGCAGAAACAACAAAAATATAACAATAATAATAAACAAAGCCAAGCAACAATTCTACACCAACCACATTATGAAATCAGCCAACAGATCTAGTGAACTGTTTTGAAATAGCACGCTTTCACAAAAGATCCAGCACAGCAAACTTTTCCAGAAATAAACCCACAAGAAATGACAAAAAAACGGCAACCTACAAACCCTCTCCCAGTCCTAACAGCAAGCACCCTAGATACATCTCTTACAACATGGGTTGTGTTCATGAACCAAGCTGCCAACAAATTGAACATATTTCTTCCCTCAATACCACCACTTCTCCATCAAACCCATGACCTGCATCCTGGATTAAATCCTATGAAGGAGCAACTTGTACACTTTATACATGAGATAGTAACAACAGCCCTCAACCAAGGATATATACCAAATGCACTCAAACACATTACCAAACGTCCAGTTCTCAAGAATTCATCGTTGAACAAATCCCTACCCTACACCCTACCGCCCCATATCCAGTCTACCTTTCATGGCTAAGATTATTGAAAAAGCGGTACAAAGGCAGCTTACGGACCACTTAGACCAACACACTCCTCAGGATTCCCATCAGCATGGTTTTAAACCAAACCATAACGTCAAAACTCTATTAATTTCACTTGTGGACACCGTCATCAGGGGAATTGACAACATCAAATCCGGTTTCATTCTCATATTTATGGACATATCATCTGCTTTTGATACAGTATCCCATAGTACCTTGTTGTGTGATGCCTTCAGGAAATCAGACTACATTGCCCAACACTAAAATCATTCCAGTCCTATTTCAGCAACAGGCAACAGCAAGTAAAATGCGGCAAGCGCAAATCCTCCCCCCTTCAATCTAACCCAGGGAATCCCTCAAGACTCATCGATATCCTTTATGCTCTTCACTACCTACGTACAACCCATCTGCAACATAATGTAGCACCCTAATATACAGTACAGGATATATGCTGATGATGTCATGGTTTTCACTCCAATCGATTATTAGCAACCTGACCACCTGCCCATAACCAATTGTATGGAAGAAATGATCGGCTGGCTAAGGCACCAGTAACCTAGCAGTAAACCAACAAAACAAAGGCATTATTCATCATTAGAGACCCATCATTCACACCCCTGCAAGAAATCTGTCTTTTACACCACGCCATTAAGGTACAAAAACGTCAAGTATCTTGGTGTCATCTTAGACCAAAACCTCAAGCTAAAGCCTCCCATGAAGAAAATTACTGCAAATGCCTACTATAAGATGAAACTCCTCAAGAATATAAAACCACTACTCAGTCAGGAACCCTCTCGCACTGCATTTCAAGCCATTGTCATGCCAATTTTGGATTGCTGCAACTAGTTATGCCAGGGCTTATCCAAATGCTCCATCCACCCCCTACAACTGGCACAAAACACAGCCATCCGTATACTCATTGGTAGTTCCAAACAAGATCACATTATCCTCACACTTAACCAATTACACTGGCTCCCAATGCACTCCCATGTCAAGTTCAAAACATTACTCATAATCTTCAAGATCCTACACAAATCCTCTGCAAATATCCTACAGGAACTGATCAGTCAAGACACCAGCACCTGCCGCAGGAGAACTAACAACAAAAATATGATCATCACCCCCAACTGAATACAAGAAATCCAATCAGACTACCTCTGCTAGAGCGCTTTCCCTCTGCTCCAGCGCAGTGGAACTCCCTGTCAGAAGACATCAGATTGACTGTGGACATCAAGGACTGACTTCTGTAAAAAGCTAAAGATGTACCTCTGCACTGAATACTTTGATCACATCACATAAGTAATACATAAATAATGCAACCCACATTATACTAGCATACATCTGTAAAAGCCAACACACACACTGCATTCTTAGTTATTCAAGCTGAATTATTACTTCCCCATACCTATCCTCTGCGTTTTGTAAGTTTTATAAGTTTGACAAGTATGTTACTATGTTATAGCAGTCAACATTGCGATATACTCCCTTATTTTCAGTATAAATTTTTGTTTAATGTAAACTGCTCTGAGTGAAGGATAGAGCGGTATAAAAAAACCTGTTAAATGGAGGAGAGGGAAGATGAGAGAGAGAAAAGGAGCCAGTGAACATCTCCTGGCTCTTGCACAAGATGGCTAATCTCTTAAAGTAGTAGTACCAGGGGAAGAAGCCCTTTCACCGGCAGAAGTGCTGGCATTATCAGAGCCCTCAGTGTGCTCAGCCCAAGGCACAGGCCCCACGATAGCAATGGTGTGCCAAGCCTCAGAAGGCTCAGCCCTCACCCCTGCTGCAGCCAGGGGTGGGTTTTTGATAGCTTCCTTAGGAGCATAGCCAAACACGTGCTTCCCAATGGGGTGCCCCCTCAAGTGGGCAGTCAGCCCATCCACTTTGCATGCAGGTGGCACCTCATCACCCGGGTACTGCAGATTGTGCGAGATGGGTGTCTGCCGCATTTTGCTGAACTTCCACCTCACTTCTTCCCAGAGGAATATCCTCTAGACCTGCACCACCATGGTCTCCTCATCAAGTTGATGTCCTCACCTCAGATGGTTTTGGGAGTAGAAACCCCACCCTTCCTCGTCCCCAAGGAGATGGAGGGTTTCTGACCTATCTGGACCTTGGGTTCCTGCACTGCTTTCTGGTTTGAGATGTTCAAGATGGTCTCCCTGGAACTTTGCTCCTTTATCTTCTCAAGGGCGGTTGGCTATGCACCTTGGATCTAAAGGATGTGTACATGCACATCCCAATTAATCCTCTTCACAGGAAGCACCTGTGCTTCGTGTTGGGTGAACAGCACTTTCAGTACCAGGTGCTGCCCTTCGGGTTGGCATCAGCCCCCAGGATCTTGACCAAGTGCCTAGTGGTCATTGCCACTTATCTCAGGACCTTGGGGGTCTTCGTCTTCCCCTGATAGACGATTGGCTCTTAAAGAGCTCCACATCAGACGGCGTTCGACACTCAGTCTACCTGACGATTCAGGTGTTCAAGTGGCTGGGATTCATCGCAAACTACCCCAAGTCTCACCTTCATTCTTTGTAGAAGCTAGAGTTCATTGGGGCCCTACATGATACCACAAGGCCCCGAGCCTTTCTCCCCTTGGACTGCCTGCAGTGGCTCACAGAAGTGGTTGCCGCCACCTGTAAGAAGCAGTACACAACAGCTTGAGGGATGCTGTGGATGTTGGGCCACATGGCCTCCACTGTGCATTTGACTCCTGATGGTCCATCTCAGGATGTGCCAGGCTCAGTGGACTCTGAACTTTTAGTGGCAGCAGGTCACGGGTTGCCTCAGGGGACTGAGTGGTGGTTATTGCACCCCTTGTGGAGTCCCTATAGTGGTAGCTGAAAACACAGCTCTTGCTCTCCGGGGTCTCCCCTTTTCAGTTGATACCACCTCATCGGAAGCTAATTGCCGACTTGTTGAAATTGGGCTGGGGCATTCACCTGGACAGCCTCAGCATGGAGGGCCTGTGCACCGGAGAGATTACACCAGATATGTTTTCTGGAATTGCAAGCCATTGCAAACACCCTCAAAGCGTTTTGGACATATATGGCCAACCAGGTTGTCCTGATTCAGATGGACAATCAGGTGGTGATGTTCTTTTTTGACAAACAGGGAGGCATGGGCTGGTACCTCCTGTGTTTGGAAGGCAGTGCGCTTTTGGAAGTTTGCCGTTGCCCATGATATGGAACTGCAGGCAACTTATCTGCCTGGAGGGCTCAATGTCCAGGCGAACCACCTTAACAGAGTCCTCCAGCTGCACGAGTGGACCCTCAACAGGAAGATGGTGGAGTGCATCTTTCATGAGTGGGGTACTCTGACAGAAGACCTCCTCACCACACCGCACAATGCGTAGATAAACCGCCTTTGCTTCTGCATTGCTGCTAGGGGCAGACTGGCCTCGGATGTCTCCCTCCTTCATTGGGGAATGGGCCTGCTCTATGCATACCCCCCAATTCCGCTAGTGGCAAAGACGTTACTCAAGCTCCAGGTGGAGAAGGGGTCCATGATACTCATCGCCCTGTATTGGCCCATGCAGCTGTGGATCTCTGTTGCTTCGGCTCTCTTTGCAGGAGCCTTTTTAACTGGGTTGCGACCTCGACTTCATTTCTCAGGAGGGTGGGACCCTGCTTCATTCCACTCTCCGGTCCCTGTCCCTCAAGGCTTGGATGCTCAACGGGTGGTTCTGGCAGAGCTTAACCTACCGGGGGAGGTGACTAACCTCCTCCTGGCCTCCTGCGGAGATTTGATATGGTATTCCTATGTCTTCAAGTGGCACAGATTCTCACTTTGGTACGCTGCCAAGGTGCTGGATCCCTTCTCCTGCTTAGTAGAAGGTTTGCTGGAGTACCTCCTTGGGTCTTAAGTCTAACTCCATTCGGTGTCACCTGAACACAATTGGAGCCTAAAATTGCAGCTTGGAGGGGAAGGCCATCTTCACTCAGCCATTGGTGGCACGTTTCATGTGGGACCTGCTCCTGTCCAAACCTCAGATTTAAGCTCCCTCTGGTGGTGTGGGATCTGAATGTGGTCTTGGGGCAGCTCTTGTCGGCTCCTTTCGAGCAGTTGGCATCTTGCCCACTAACATTCCAGTCCTGGATGGTCATGTTTCTCGTAGCGCTAACCTTGACTCACAGGATCAGTGAGCTTCAGTCTTTGGTGGCTCACCTGCTGTACATGAGGTTCCATCATAACTGGGTGGTGCTGCGTACTCATCCAGGCTTCTTGCTTAAGGAGGTCTCAGTTTTCCACCTCAATCAGTCGGTGGTCTTGCCCATCTTTCTGTGTTGTGTGGAAAAGACCGCACAGTCGTTCCACACAGCTTTTCATCTCCTTTGACCCCAGCAAACAAGGTGTGGCTGTCTCCAAACGTATGCTGTCCATTTGGGTAACGGATTGCATTTCCCTTGCCTATGCTAATGTGGATCTGAGCTTCAAGGGTCATGTCGCAGCCCACAATGTCTGGGCCATGGCTGTGTCCATGGCCCATCTGTGCTGTCTCCACAGAGGAGATTTGCAGGGCTGCCATGTGGTCCTCTCCTCAATCTTCACAGCCCACTGCTGCCTGACTGGGGATTTCTGGCATGTCAGTAACTTCGGCCAAGCCGTACTCTGACATCTGTTTGGGACTTGGTTTCAATTTCTTCCCATTGGCCCTACTGTCCATCCAGGCTGTCAGATGAGTCATCCTGATGTAGATGTCTGCCGTGGATGATGAATCTGTCCTTAGGAGAGACTGCACATGCTGTTGCTTCCGGTTCTTGTTGCCCCAGTTTGGCTATTTTTTGTGTTCAGTAGCTTGGGAGTCCCATACATGAGGACTTCTTCATACTTTTTCATGGAGAAAGCATAGTTCTCCAGGACCAAGCAGGAATCAGTCCTCACATATGGGTGTCATCGACGCCGATGAAGCCCCTGCGGAGCATTTCCCCAGCTTTCTATGAAAGCCTTTGGGAATGCAGGCACACATGCGCGGTTCCCTTCCCACCTAAAGGTGCCATCTTACCTCAGTCTCTCTTTTTCCGAGACGCCCACCGGATGTCTGTCCTGTCATCCCGGATAAAAGTTTGATTTTTTTCGGCGATTCTCGCTATTTTTTCTTCCCGATTCGACGCCGGTTCCCCTCCCGCCGGGTTCGGTACACCGGTATCGAGCCTGATTCTTCTTTTTCGGTTTTTGCCCTTCGTGGCTGGCGTTCGCGCCCTTTTTTGCTTTTTCCCTGGAAGGCCAGTCCTTTGACCTCGCGGGGACTCTTTTTTTTTCCCCGATGGCTTCCAGCG
Organism: Ichthyophis bannanicus; assembly: GCA_033557465.1. Taxonomy (NCBI): domain Eukaryota; kingdom Metazoa; phylum Chordata; class Amphibia; order Gymnophiona; family Ichthyophiidae; genus Ichthyophis; species Ichthyophis bannanicus. Next base: position 619,563,708 of record CM066036.1, read on the forward strand.
GTTTCAAAAAGTGTGATCGGTGTAAGAAGTTGATGTCTCTCACCGACACACACTACTGCTGCCTTTGGTGCCTCGGTCCTGATTACGACCCTAAGACGTGTGGACCATGTGGGAAGATGTCTTCCAAGGCACTGCGAAGTCGCCAGCAGCAGAAAGAAAGGCTTTTCTCGGACTCAGCCTCCGGCCGGGCCCGAACCTCGTCTGAGGCCTCGACATCTCGGGATTCGGATCCCGAGCGCCGTCGGAGCTCCTCTGACAGGGGGTCCCCCGACCGGGAACGCAAGAGGAAGAAGCGGCTCGTGAGGGCGTCGTCGGAGGAGGTCCCTGGCTCCTCGAGGGCCAGGTCTAAGACCCCCGACCGTCGCCCCGGGCCCGTGGAACAAGAGAAGCCTGCCAAAGTTCCTCGCGTGGAGCCGGAGTCTGCTGGACACGTAAGCCCTGTGGTCCTCGAGGACTCTCCTCCCAGAGAGCCCGAGTCGGTGGCTGCTGCGTCTCCCGAGCTGAGTCTCAGGATGGAGAGCAGACTATCTGCCTTCATGGAGCAGCAGCGGGCACTGATGGCCAGCCTGTCTGGTGCATCTGCCCCGACCACTGGGACATCGAAGTCGACCCCGGAGACCGAGCCAATACTCGAGGCCATGATGGCTCGAGGTCAACCTCCCATTCGGGACCGAGGGCGTTGACGCCGGTGCTCCAGGGCCACGTGGGGTCGGAGCCTGACTCCTCCTCGGATGAGTCCGCCTGGGAGACGGAGGATGAGGAGTCCCCCGACACATTCAAGACTTGGTGCGTCCCGTCGGACTCACCGCAGTCTGAGCCCCGGAGTAGATCCCCCCCCCTCCCCCGGAGGATACCCGGTTCTCGGAGTTTGTCCGGGATATGGCCACCGCGTTGGCAATCCCGGCGGACCCCGAGGAGGAGCCTTGAGCCGAAGAGCTCGAGGCCCTGCAGTATGACTCTCCTCCGAAGGAGGCCTTTACTATCCCGGTTCCTTCGATGCTGTAACGGCTCCTCTTCCGGATGTGGGAGGCACCGGCCTCAAGCAAGCGGGTCGATTCAATCTATCGGCTCCGGAAGAGTCCTGGCTTTCAGAAGGCGCAGCTACCACATCATTCCATGGTGGTGGAATCGGCCATGCATCACCTGAAAAGTCAGAAGATGCACTCTGCGGTGCCCCCCGGGAGGTCCGGAACCTCGATGGTGTTGGCAGAAAGTGCTTCCAGGGCTCGATGCTTGCTTGCCATGTCCAGTCTTACCAGCTGTACATGGGCATGTACTTGCGAGACCTGGCCAAGGAGTTGGCCGGGTTCTCTGCTGGTCTCTCCGGGGGGCCCTTGCAGAGATTCAAGTCCTTGTCCTCGGGGATTCGGGACTGCTCGACGTTTATGTCCCGCGCCGCCTATGATGGCTTTGAGGCTTCGGCCCGAGTTGCGGCAGCCGGCATCGCGGCTCGACGCCAGGCATGGCTGCAGTCATCGGACCTTGAGCCATGGGTTCAGGACAAGTTGGTTGATGTCCCTTACCGAGGTGAGAACCTTTTTGGCAAGCCCATGGCCGAGAAGGCCGCACAGCTCGAGACTGAGCACCTTACAAGGACAAGGCTGTCTAGGAAGACCTCTGCCCCTTCTCACAAGAAGAAGGCCTCGGGTAAGAAGCCCTTTTACCCGAGGAAGGGCACTGCCTACAAACAGTACCCTCAGTATCAGGCTGCCCAAGCTGCACCCCAGGGTCAGCAAGCCAAGGGGAAGGGTAATGGGCCCCGTAGGCAGAGGACCCCCAAGCCTCCGGCCCCTGCTCCCACTCAGCAGGGTGGGGGTTTTTGACTCCTTGAGCGTAGCCTCTCAGTCCCTGCTCTCCCAACCCTGCACAGGAGGTCGCCTCGCCCTCTTTGCCCACCAGTGGCCCCACATCACTGGGGACAGTTGGGTGTTGAACATAGTCCACAGGGGCTATGCACTACATTTTCACCAACTGCCTCCGCCATACTTTCCAGGGGAGCCTCCAAGGCCTCCCCTGCACATAGATCTTCTCCTCCAAGAGCTTCAAGGCCTGTTGGTGGACAGGGCGGTGGAGCCTGTGCCTCCCCACTTGCAAGGTCACGGGTTCTACTCCAGGTATTTCCTGGTGCCCAAAAGAACCGGTGGCCTTCGACCTATTCTGGACCTCAGGAACCTCAACAAGTTCCTAGAGAAAGAAAACTTCAAGATGCTTACTCTTGGAACACTTCTGCCCTACCTCCAGCAGGGAGATTGGCTATGCTCCTTAGATCTAAAGGATGCGTACACTCACATCCTCGTTCATCCAGACCACAGAAAGTACCTAAGGTTCATTGTGGGAGGAAACCATTATCAGTACAGAGTACTGCCTTTTGGCCTCACCTCCGCTCCCAGGGTCTTTACCAAATGCCTGGCAGTGGTGGCGGCCTACCTGAGAAATCAGGGAATCTTTGTCTTCCCTTATCTGGACGACTGGCTCATCAGGGGTCAGACGTGCCAGGAGGCCAGACAAGCCACCCTCCGAACTATTGCTCTTCTTCAAAGCCTGGGGTTTGTCATAAACTTCGCAAAGTCCACTTTGCTCCCCTCCCAGAACTTGGCGTTCATAGGGGCAAGGTTGGACTCTCAGCTGGCAAAGGCATTCTTGCCAGAGGACAGAGCCCAAAGACTGATAAACCTGGCTAGCCAGTTTCTCAGCAGGTCACTGGTCTCCTCCAGACTCTGCCTGAGGCTTCTAGGCCACATGGCTTCGACAGTACATGTGACCCCCAATGCCAGGCTCCATATGAGGCCTGCACAGTGGTGCCTTCGGATTCAGTGGTCACAAGCCACAGGCAGCCTCAGAGACAGGATAAGGCTGTCCAGACCATTTCTGGACTCCCTCAGCTGGTGACTGCACCCACCGAATCTACTAAAAAGGGGTGCCCTTTCAGATTCCTGGGTACACAGTGGTACTGACCACAGACGCCTCCCTGCAGGGCTGGGGAGCTCATTGTCTAGACAAGTGCACTCAGGGCCTGTGGTCTCCTTGGGAGGGTGCACAACAAATCAATCTCCTGGAACTCAGGGCTATTCGCCTAGCTCTCAAAGCTTTCTCTCCTGCCCTGGCTCATCAATCTGTCCTGGTTCAGACAGAAAACCAGGTAGCCATGTTTTATGTGAACAAACAGGGTGGGACTGGGCAGCCACTGAGGCAGCCACCGCTCCTTTGGAGTTTTGCAGTCCAAATATATGACACTGCATTTTTTTTAGCATTAAATCTCAGCTGCCATATTCTAGACCATTCTTCAAGCTTAGCTAGATCCCTTCTCATTGATCTACTCCTTCCTGGGTGTCTAATCTATTGCAGATTTTGATATCATCCTTAAATAAGCAAACCTTACCTGATAGCCTTTCAACAATATCACTAATAAAGATGTTAAAAAGAATCGGACCAAGGACGGATCCCTGCGGCACATCACTGGTAACCACCACCTCCTCAGAGTGAGCTCCATTTACCTATACCCTTTGTCGCCTCCCACACAGCCAGTTTCTAACACAATCAGTAACTTTAGGGTCCATTCCTCGGGTGCTCAGTTTGTTTATAAGTCGCGTGTGCAGAACGGTGTCTAATGCGTTACTGAAATCTAAATACACTGCATCTAGGGCTTTCCCTTGGTCCAACTCCCTGGTCACCCAGTCAAAGAACTCAATCAGATTTGTCTGACAAGACCTGCCGCTGGTGAATCCATTCTGCCTTGGATCCTGTAATCAATTGGACTCCAGAAACCTCACTGTTCTCTCTTTTAGTAGCCGTTCCAATACTAACCACAGAGATTAGACTAACTGTCCTGTAGTTCTCAATGCCATCCTTTCATCCGCTTTTGTGTAAAGGGACCACATGTGCTTTTCTCCTGTCCTCTGGCACCACTCCCAACCCCAACAAAGTATTGAAAAGGTCAGACAGTGGAGCTGCTAGAACGTCCCCAAGTTCCCTCAGTATTCTTGGATTTATCCCATCCGGGCCCATTGTTTTGTCTAATTTTAGTTTAGCTAGTTCCTCACAAACACTGTCTTCTGAAAATAGTTTAAGATCCCCCCCCATTGCTTCGTTTCCTCTTTGTGGATGTTTTCTTAGGTCCTGCTTCTGGCCCTTCATCTGTGAACACAGAACAGAAATATTTGTTAAGCAATTCCACTTTATCCTCATCAGTTTCTACGTATTCCTCCCCTTCACCCTTTAATCGGACAATACAACTTTTGTCCTTCCTTCTCTCACTAAAACATCTAAAAAGAAGGTCATATCCCTGCATTTGCTATTTCTTCTTTTTGTATCTTTGCTTTCCTAACTACTTTGCTAGCTTCTCTAGAAACATAGAAACATGATGACAGAAAAAGACCACATGGCCTATCTAGTCTGTCCTTCCATAACAACAACTACAACAGTCCACTTTTTACCTGTAGAGATCCTCTGTGTTGGTCCCATGCTTTTTTAAATTCAGTTACTGTCCTCATCTCTACCACCTCCACTGGGAGACTATTCCACGGATCCACTACTCTTTCCGTAAAGAAATATTTCCGCATATCACTCCTGAATCTATCTCCCTTCACCCTCATCCCATGTCCCCTCGTAGCAGAACTTACTTTCAATTGAAAGAGGCTCTCTCCCTGAACATTTATGCCACGGAGGTATTTAAACATCTCAATCATATCACCTCTATCCCGCCTTTCCTCTAAGGTGTACATATTAAGATCCTTAAGTCTGTCCTCATATGCTTTATAATGAAGCCCATTAATCATTTTAGTAGCAACCCTCTGCACCGACTCCATCCTGTTCACATCCTTTTGAAGGTGCGGTCTCCAGAATTGCACACCATACTCCAAATGAGGTCGCACCAAAGACTTTTATACAGAGGCATTATCACCTCCTTTTTTCTGCTAGCCATTCCTCTCCGTATGCACCCAAGCATACTTCTAGCTTTTGCCGTCGCCTTTTCTACCTGTTTAGCTACTTTAAGATCATCAGACACAACCACGCCTAGGTCCCGCTCTTCTTTAGTGGACAAAAGTACTTCACCTCCTATACTGTATTGCTCCCTTGGATTGCTGCAGCCCAAATGCATGACCTTACATTTTTTAACATTAAATCCCAGCTGCCAAATTCTAGACCATTCTTCAAGCTTAGCTAGATCCCTCTTCATGTTATCTACACCTTCCTGGGTGTCTATTGCAGATTTTGGTATCATCCGCAAAGAGGCAAACCTTACCCGACAGCCCTTCCGCTATATCACTAACAAAGATGTTAAAAAGAATCGGACCAAGGACAGATCCCTGGGGCACACCACTGGTAACATCCTTCTCCTCAGGGTGAGCTCCATTTACTTGTACTCTTTGTCGCCTCCCACCCAACCAATTTCTAACCCAAGCAGTAACTTTAGGGTCCATCCCTAGGGTGCTCAGTTTGTTTATAAGTCGCCTGTGAGGAACAGTGTCAAAGGCTCTACTGAAATCTAAATACACCACATCTAGAGCTCTCCCTCGGTCCAACTCCCTGGTCACCCAGTCAAAGAAATCAATCAGATTTGTCTGACAAGACCTGCCTCTGGTGAATCCATGCTGCCTCGGATCCTGTAATCCGCTGGACTCCAGAAACCTCACTATTTTCTCTTTCAGCAGCGTTTCCAATAATTTACTCACCACCGAAGTTAAACTAACCGGCCTGTAGTTTTCAACCACATCCTTACTTCCGCTTTTGTGTAAAGGCACCATATGAGCCTCTCTCCAGGCCTTTGGCACCACTCCCGACTCCAACGAGGCATTGAAAAGGTCAGTCAGTGGAGTTGCTAGAACATCCCCAAGTTTCCTCAGTATTCTAGGGTGTATCCCATCCGGTCCCATCGCTTTGTCTACTTTAAGTTGCGCTAGTTTCTCACGAACACAGTCTTCTGAAAATTGTTCAAGATGTCCCTCGCTTCTGTTCTTATTTGTGGGTGTTTTCTGAGGTCCTGCTCTTGGTTCTTCATCTGTGAACACAGAACAAAAATATTTGTTAAGCAATTCCGCTTTATCCTTATCAGCTTCTGCATATTCCCCCCCTGCACCCTTGAGTCTGACAATACCACTTTTGCCCTTCCTCTTCTCACTAATATATCTGAAAAATGTCTTATCCCCCCATTTTATTGCATTGGCTATTTCCTCCTCCTTTTGAATCTTTGCCTTCTTGACTACTTTGCTAGCTTCTCTAAGTTTTTCCAAATACCGATGCCTGTCTTCCTCTCTGTGATCTCTTGTATTTCATGATGGCCTCCCTCTTTTTCTTCACTTTTTCAGCTACTTCCTTCGAAAACCATAGCGGTCTCCTGTTCCTTTTGCCTTTATTTACCATTTTAACAAAAAGGTTGGTTGCCTTTAAAATACCCCCTTTCAGTTTTGCCCACTGTTTTTCTACATCCCCCAGCTGTTCCCATCCCACTAACGACTCCCTGAGATATTGGCCCATCTTCGCAAAGTTAGTCTTCCTAAAGTCTAAGATCCTCACCTTGGAATGGATTCTAACAGCCCTAGTCCTAATACTGAACCACACCATCTGGTGATCACTGGATGCAAAATGATCTCCCACTACAACATCAGAAACACTTTCACCATTGGTAAGCACCAAGTCCAGTATGGCCCCTTCACGTGTGGGGTCTGTTACCAATTGCCTGAATAGTTCTCCCTGTAGAGAATCCAGGATCTCCTTACTTCTAGATGATACTGCAGCAGGAATGTGCCAATCAACATCAGGCATATTGAAATCTCCTATCAGTAGCACTTCCCCTTTCCTAGTAATGCTGCGTATGTCTTCAATTAACTCTCTGTCCACCTCTTCCTCTTGTGAGGGAGGTCTGTATATCACACCAATGCAAATAGATTTCTCTTTCCCTCTTTCTAGTTTAACCCAGAAACCTCTAAGTTGTTCCAAATGTAGATACTTGTCTTCCTCTTTCTGTGATGTCTGGCATTTCCTGAAGGCCTCCCTCTTTTTCTTCACCTTTTCAGCTACTTCTTTTGAGAATCATAGTGGCCTCCTTTTCAGTTTACATTTATTTACCTTTCTAACAGAAAGATCTGTTACCCTTAAAAATATCCCTTTTCAGTTTTACCCACTGTTTTTTCTACATCCCCCAGTTTTTTTCATCCCGCTAACAACTCCTAGAGGTATTGTCCCATCTTGGGAAAGTTAGTTTTCCTAAAGTCTAAGGCCCTTGCTTTTGAACGGATTTCATCAGCCCTAGTCCTAATACTGAACCATACCATCTGGTGATCACTGGACGCGAGATGATCCCCCACTGTAACATCGGAAGCACTTTCGCCATTGGTAAGCACTAAGTCCAGTATGGCTTCCATCATGTGTGGGTTCCATTACCATTTGCTTGAATAGTTATACTTGTAGAGAGCATCCAGGATCTCCTTCTAGATGACACAGCAGCAGGGATATGCTAATCCACATACTGCATATTTAAATCACCTATCAGTAAACCTCTCCTTTCATGGCAATACTGCGTATGTCTTTTATTAAATCTTCATCCACTTTTACTTCCTAGGGGGGGATCTGTATATAATGCCAATCCAAATGGATTTCAGTTTCCCTCTTTCTAGTTTAGCCCACACTGCCTCCGCTCTTCCTTTTAAGCCCTGCACTTCTGTAGCTTTAATATTATTTTTTTACATATAGTGCCACTCCATCTCCCCTTCTTCCTACGCTGTCCTTTAAGAAAGTATAGCCTGGTATAATTACATCCCAGTCATGGTTTTCTGTGAACCATGCCTTCGTAACCTCCACTAAATCCAAATCGGCCTCTTCTATTAAAACCTCAACATCTGGAATCTTATTTCCCATGCATTTATACACATTGCTTACCAGATGATGTCCATTTTACCCATTTCTACTCACCTGCTACAGGTGTGTAACTGTTTTCTTCAGAAGGTAAGTCTGAGGAGGATAGGGTGATTCTCTTGGTGCGAGGCTAGAATATCCGTGATGTATCTGTTTTACAGAAAGTTCTTTATGCCCTGTTGCAGATGCTATGGTGGTTCTGCATATAGTTGAGCCTGCTTCTGGATGAGGTTATCAGGTGCCCCCCCCCCCACACCTTTTTCCTGGAATGTATCTTGCCTCCGTCTGTCTTTATTCCTTTACCTTGTCCAGTGCAGTAGTGTATAGGGCAGTGATGGCGAACCTATGGCACGCGTGCCAGCTGGCATGCGGGAAGGTCCGCAAAAAAAGAAAAAGCTGGCTCTGACTGCTGCCGCGGACGCGGCAAGGGCAGAATGCAGCGTCCCGCGGGGCCCCCTCCGCCCGCTAAGCCCCTCTGCAAGAGCTTTCAGATTCGCGAGGGTGAGCGTCTCCCTCGCGTCTCTGTTAAGCCCGCAGGGGCTAATGGGAAATTTCCCATCAGCCCCTTTAGACGCGAGGGACTGATGGGAAATTTCCCATTAGCCCCTGCGGGCTTAACAGAGACGCGAGGGAGACGCTCTCCCTCGCGAATCTGAAAGCCCTTGCAGAGGGGCTTAGCGGGCGGAGGGGGCCCCGCGGGACATTGCAATCTGCCGCGGCAGCAGCCAGAGCCTGCTTTTTTTTTTTTTAAATTTGCCAGTGGGGGGGGGGGGGTTAGGACTTCTAATGGGCTGGGGGGGGGGGTTAGGACTTCTAATGGGCTGGGGGGGGTTAGGACTTCTAATGGGCTAGGGGGGGGGGGTTAGGACTGCTAATGGGCAGGAGGGGGGTTAGGACTGCTAATGGGCGGGCGGGCGAGGGTTAGGACTGCTAATGGGCGGGAGGGGGGGGTTAGGACTGCTAATGGGCAGGGGGGGGGTTAGGACTGCTAATGGGCTGGGGGGGACTGCTAATGGGCTGGGGGGTAGGACTGCTAATGGGCTGTGGGCTGATGGGGGCTGTCTGGAAATGGGGTGATGGGGGTTAGGACTGGTAATGGGTTATAGGGGGGGCTTAAACTGAAAATGGGGTGATGGGGGTTTAGGACTGGAAGTGGGTTGATGGGGGGGGCTAGGACTGGTATTGGGTTGGGGGGTTGCTAGGACTGGAAATGGGCTGATGCAGGGACTAGAAGGGAATGGATGCTGGGTGAGGCTGGAACTAGAAGGGAGCTGATGTTGGGGGAGGATTAGAATGGGATGGGGCTGGGAGAGTAAAATGGAGAGGGGAAAAATATTTTGTGTGGGAGGGATAAAAAATCTACAATTGGCCGGGTATTGGGAGAGTAAGTGGGGATTGAGGATGGAGGGGTAAAATTTGAGTGGATGAAATAGGAATGAGGAAAGAGCAAAAGGAGAAAGATTAGTATGTTAAAGCGGATGTAGAGAGAGAGAATGGAAAAAAAAACTAGAAGAGAGAAGAAAGGACAAATGGACAGCAGATGATGGAGTGTTAGCAGAAAACATGAAGAAACCAGAAGAAAGTGGCTGGAGCAATTGCAACTGTGTAACTGAGCTCAGGTATTCTGTTTATGTAATTCCTTTTTGACATTGCCACTTGTTCTCTTTCCCCAGTAGGTCATGTATTGTTATTGTCTGAAATGTATTGGTTTAATATTTGCAGTGTTGCCTTTTGATAGGTATGGTGTGGTGCTTTGTGAGTCCTGGTAGTGCTGTTAGGAATGGCGGGTTTGCTATTGGTTCTAAATGGGCAGTGTTTGTAGTAGTTCCTAATGTGCCTGGCGGTTGGCACTGGATTATAGTAATGTAGAAATCTTTTAGTCTGTCTTTATCCATACACTCATTAAGAGACATGTTTACTAAAAGTTAGTGTATGTTAGCATTATGCAAATATTTATGCAAATTGACGTGCTGGCACTTTGAGGAAATTCTTTGGTTTTGTGCGGCAGTTTGGGCACTCGGGCTCAAAAAGGTTAGCCATCACTGGTATAGGGTATTAGGGAGACACCCCTTGAATTGGGTCCTAGGGGATTCCTGAGGCTGTACCTTCAGCTCCAGGGCAGCCTTTCGGGATCCCTATAGTGGGAGTCCTAGTCATGGTTGTGACACAGCGCACGATCATCCCTGTGGTGAGAGACTGCTCAAAGAGCCTCATGTTTGGAAGGTTGAGACCCTCCCTAACAATGCCTTGGCAGCTGCTGCCTTCAAGCAGCGCTGTGTATACGCTTCATGACAAGTCTTCTTATGGTGGATCCAGCCACTGCAGGAGAGCCTGGAAGTATGAGTTTGAAAGTAGAATCTCTTCCAAATCCTTGATATCTGTTTTGGTAGCCAAGTGATGGCACTGGCTTTGAATTTGGTTGGAAGGTGCTGCCTCCAAGCTGTGGCTGAGTAAACCCCCCATAAGGGCTGATTACTTTTCGGGGTGGACCTGGTAAAATGGTGAAAGTCCTTAGGGAGGGCCATGGAATCTACATCATCTATATTGGTGAGGCAAGGGGAAGTTCCTTTCCTCCCTAGACCTTGCCAAGGCATATTTTCACATTCCTATACTGGAACAGTTTCAGCATTTTTCTCTGTGTTGTGGGCTTTCTTTTTGGGTTCAGGGCCCTGCTCTTTGGCCTAGCTAAGACTTCCCATACTTTTTCCAAGATAGTGATAGTGGTATTTCTGTGCAAGCAGGGAATCTAGGTTCACTCCTAACTGGACATTTAGATGATCACACTCTGGAGAGGTCCAGAGACAAGTCAGACCTGGTGCTTTACTTTTGGGAAAGGCGCTGCTTGGTGACCAGCTATCCCAAGAACTGCCTGCTTCTGTTCTGGGACTTAACCTGGGGGCTTGATTCCACTCTCTCCCAGGATTGACTTCTTTCTTCCCATCAGAGGTGTCCCTTAAGCTTCAGAACCACCTTGGGTCATTTTCTGTACGGTCAGCTCCATAAACCTGGGACTAATCTCCAGTTCCTCGGGTCCATAGCATCAACCTTGCAACCGGTTCCTTGGGTCAGGGGCACTTATGCACCCATTTCAGTGGCACCCGCTAACCCTCTGGTTTCCCTATTCCCATTTGTTTGACCAGTCCCCTCCTTTCCCCTGGAAGATCAAGGAGCAGTTGAGGTGGCAGTTGCAGACCCGGATGCTGTTGGAAGCACCTATGGATACTAACCTGAAGATTTGGGGTGTGCACTGCTTAGGCCAATTGGCCCAGAAACTCTGATCTACTTGGGAGGCCTAGGTGATCATCTGCCTGGCCCTGGCGAGGTCCAGGTTTTTCCTAGTAATCTAAATGTCCTTTTGTTTTTGGATAATGCCATGACGGTGGAGTATGTCCCCAAACAAGGTGGCACTCGCAGTACTGGAATGGCTCTCGAAGTTACAGATCTGTTTTGTTGGGCAGAGGCACATAGGTCTAGAGCATGTGCAGCCAGCATTCTAAGTCAGAACTCCATGGTTGCGAGCAAGTGGGAGCTCGACCCTCTTACGTGCAACTTCAGCGTGCAGAGACGGGACCTTCCAGTGTTCAACTTGATGGTTGATTAGGAGAATGCCAAAGTAGGGAACTTGTTCATCTGTGGAGAGTGTCCTTGGATGCCTTACTTCCTGAGTGGCCTCAGGAGGAGGGAATGCTGTATGTCTCCCTCCCTGGCCCCTGGTGAGCCCTCTTCTGTGCAGGATTCTGGCCCATCCTGGCCTGCTGATTCTAATGGCCCCAGACCGGCCTCATAAGCCATGAACTGTGGATCTCTTAAATATGTTGCTCCCCCTCCCCCACCCCCACTCATTCTCTTGAGGTTTCAAGACTTTCTGCAGCAAGGGCTCCCAGTAGTGGAGGTTCCTGGTCCCTTCTTGCAAATAGCCTGGCCCTTGAAAGTCGCAGGCTCTCCAAGAAGGGATACTCTAGAATATTAGACACTCTGCTTAAGGCCCAGGAGGGTCCTCTACGTCCCTAGTTTGTGTAAATCTGGAGAGCTTTCAAGGGATGGCATTGCTCTCGATCCAGGAAGATGGGCATTGTGCTATTTTGTCTCCTTGCAGACTGGCCTGGCCCAGGCTTGTCAGACGGCTGCCTGGGTGAGAATGTTCACAGTCTTGGCAAGTGCATATCAATATGATTTGCAAGGGATTGTGGGAAATGCAGTCCATTCACACCAGACACAGCTGCTCACAATAATTAGTTGTGCTTGAGTGTAAAGCCAATAAGATATTTATTTATGGGGTTATTTCTCCCAACACAGATATGCTTGGTAGCACATAAAACAGGATACTTGCTTTCAGTGTTAAACTTAGAAAAACAAAATCAGGAAAACAGTTGAACTTGTCAGGCAATCAAATCAAAAGAATAAAGACCTGGTTGGTAACAAACTGGTCTTTTCTGTAGGCTTTAGCTAATATTTTCTTAGCAGTGTTTCAAACAAGCAAAACCCACAAAGAAGGGAAAAACTGTTCTTTTCAGGTTAACTTCTTATATCTTTACACACAGATTCAGAAGTGATTCCCTCAGAGCTCACAAGCAATTAGGTAAGGCTCAATTGCTAGCAGTTACCCAGCTGAAACCCCTTAGCTGGCTTGCTTTCTACTGCGTGGCTCAAATCCTATTTCAGGAGCTTTTCTGAGTAGATTAAAGAACAAGTTTGTATTTCTTTGTGATGGTTGTTGTACTTTGTAACAGAAAATTACCAAAGGAGTTTAGACAGAGAGCAATCCATATATTCACAGCCTGTATCTAAGACCGCTCCCCCTTCTTCAACAATCATGGGTTCAATATCATGGATTGGCACAGAGGAATTTCTCAATGTAGCACTCTCAGGAGAATACTTGTTTCCCTGCTGTCTTTCAAGGTTATAGCTAGGGCATAGATCAGTGTTCATACCTGAGCTTCCATTGCTGTTAGAGTTCCTCTCTAAATAGCCTGGCCAGTATGTAGTCCAGTTCTTATGTCCAGCCTTCCAATCCAGATCCCTGGACACTGGATCTCTCTTCACATTCCTTCTGGCACGGGTCCTAGGGTCCCTTCCACGTGCAGCCGTCTCCCTCACAGGTACCGTCTGGAGATTCCTAGCCCTGCAGCACCATTCCTCTGGCTTTCCCCAGTCCAGTGGTGTATGCTGGCCTTTTGAATGTCCCCCAGTATACGTACTGCTCTGGACTCCTCTAGACCTCCCAAATGCTTTTCTCTTCTTTCTTCCAAAGGGTTTCTTGCCATCTGTTCGTCCGCTCTGGCTTCTGCTTCTGATGATCCTCCCGATGATGAAGCTGTCCAAGATGATGAGGATCTCCCAGATGAAACTGAGGATGAGGATAATTCTCTGTAGAATAAACTCTACCTTTATTCTGCTTTGATGAGTGCTCCACCCTAGCACAGCGCAGCTGTGCTGAATCAGGCCCTGCCCTTTGAGATGAGTGCTTAGGGATTACCTCATAGCCCTCCTGATTGAACACACGTTTCCCCACTTCAGCTCCTCTAATTGCTGTTGGAAACCTGGTGCATTCTGGGACTGGTAGTCTTTTATGGGAAAATTCTGTTTTCTTATTTCTACCAGAACTGACAGGTTGCTTGTTCAGAGTCACTTCACCTTTTCTATAGCTCCTTCCTGAGCTATGATAAGCTTCCTTATCACAGGCTCTGGGCCAGGCTTTCAGGTTCAGGTGGTGGTCCTGATGTGTTGCAGGTTGCTTCTAAGGGATTTTATTGGCAGCACCTCCTGTTTCCTGCTCCCTCAAGGGAGTATTTATTTATTTGGCCGGATTTGTATACCACTTTTCCTTCAATCAAAGTGGTTTAGGGAAGTACTGTGGGGGAACATATAACAAGGTGTCAAGACATACATAAATTCTGGGGTGGTGTGCCCCAGATCTGAAGTGGTGGACATAGTGGCTGAGTCGGTATGACTGCGTGGGATAGGAGTTAAGGTCCTTGTTTAAATGAGTCTCTGAACAGGTGAATTTTGAGGTATTTTTGGAAGTCCTTGAGGTCCTTTTGTGCTCTTAGTTCCTCAGGGATTGAGTTCCACAGTTCTGGTGCTGAGAGCGAGAGAGCTCTTCTTCTGGAGGTTGATTGCTATGTCTTGTGGTAACTGGCTGGGGTGAGGAGTCTATTGCTGCCTTGAGTTTGTCTGGGTCTGCAGCTAGTGTCTCTAGTTGTTATGCTTTGTAGACTTTCTGCTGAGCATTGATGTATGGCCTTGAAGATGATTAATGTAGTTTTGAATTTTGCCCGTGCTATTATGGGTAACCAGTGTAGCTGCTGTAGTATTGATGTTATGTGCTCAAATTTGGGCATTCCTGTGATTATGTGAGCTGCAGTATTTTGGACCAGTTGTAATGGGTGTATTGCGTGTTTGGGTAATCCTTGATACAATGAGTTCCTGTAGTCCAGTATGGGGGTTACAACTGCCTGGCATACTGTGCGGAAGTGATCTTGGCGAGGATTGGCTTGAGTTGTCTGATCTTTAGACGGTGGTATGCTTTCACTGCAGTCCTTGTTATGTGGGATTGGAGGTTCAGGTTCTTGTCTATGGTGACGACAAGATACTTTACTTCGTCCTTTGTTGCGATTGTCCTGTTTAGAATGTTGATTGCTTGGGGTGGTTTGAATGTTGTGCTTCTGGAAACGAACATGGCTTCCGTCTTGTTAAAGTTTATTTTTAGATTATTGTTGGCGAGCTAGGTGTTCATGTGTTCGAGGCAATTAGTTATTGAGGTTGCGTCAGGGGTGCTTAGATCAATTGGGGTGTAAACCATTATGTCGTCTGCATACAGGTAATGTTGTATGTTGTGCTGTCTGATGATACTGCATATGGGTTAGATCCCTGTGGTATTCCTTGCATGATGGGGAATTGTGCTGCTTTCTTCTCCCTACATTTTACTTGCTGTGTGCGGTTGCTTAGGTAGGAGGTGAACCATTTCATGGTGTTATTGCGTAGTCCTATTTTTTGGAGGCGTTCTAGGAGTATGGGGTGTGACACCATGTCAAAGGCAGCTGAGATGTCGATGAAGATTAGGAGGAGGTATTGCAGTTCTATCTGCCTCTGTGCCAACTGTGTGCCTTAGTGGAGTCTAGCTCTGGTGTTGGCACTGAAAGGGCCTACCTTCAAGCCCATTTGTTTAAAAAAAAAAAAAACTCTCAAGGATTTGTTTGCTGTATTGTTTGGCAATTGGGTGTTCGAACTGCATGTTTTAACTTGCAGGGAGCCTTTTTTGGTAATCTCAACAGCTTCTGTTTCCTTGTAGACTGTGCCATCCTTTCTCCCAAAGGTACTGCTGTTCTGCCTTCCTTCTATGAGGAAGATCTTTGGAAGGACCCTTTTGCTGCATCTGGTGGACATGCAGAGGGTGTTTTTTTTCAAATGCCTGGAATTAACTAATACCACCTTCTGGTTGGGTCACCTTATTGTCTGTGGTGGTCCAAGGAAGGGACTGGCAGCGGCCAAATCATCTATTGCCCGCTGGATTCTGGAGTACATTAGGTCAGCATACATTCTGGTTGGTAACTGTGTGCTGGAGGGAGCCACACAAATGAAGGCCGCCACCTGGGAGGAACCAGCCTTGGTGTCTCTAGAGAACATATGTAAAATGGCTGCCTGGTTTTCACTGAACACTCTTATGAAGCACTACAGTTTGCTTGTGGGGGTTGGTACAGATGGCGCCTTTGACAGGACAATTCTCTCCAGAGCGTTGTCTTCCTCTCACCTTGGCTCCTGACTGCTTGAGTACATCCCACATAACTAGCAGGATGATAAGGAAGGAGAAACTTTACATACCTGATAATTTTTCTTTCCTTGAATCCTGCTAGACTGGTACAGGGCTCGTCCTTGAAGACTCTTCTACACTCTTGGGAGTCTGGCTGCTGTAGAGTGCCTAGTCGGTATCTTGGTTTGAGGCAGATTTCATTGTGGTAAGAGAACCAAATACCTATTCAAGGGATTTGTTATAAAGTTGTTTTGTTTTGTTGGTTTCTAATGTTACGCATTCTTGAGTTCCTTATCGTCACTCCAGTCCAGTCCCTTTACTTCAGGGTTACGCAATCCTTCCAGCAGCTTGGAGGCTGAGCCCAACCTTTTTGGGGTGGAGCGGTATATATATACCACTGGTGCCACCCACCAACTCCAGTATTCTCAGCCTCCAAGCAGCTGGAGGGTTCCGTAAGCCTAGGGCTTACTGGAGTCCTAACTTCTTCTAATTTTAATTATTTTTAATTCTGCAAAGTTGCATGGTTAGACTTCTTTATTTTAACCAGGAAACTTGCCTTAGTTTATTTCCTCACCCCCCCCCCCCCCTGCGGCCCGGTCCCGGTCCCGGAAACGGAGGAGAATTGCTCTATGCCTGCAGCAGCAAGGAGGAACGGTCAGAGTTCCTCTCGCTGTCAGTACTGCCTGCTCCTTTGCTGCCCTACCTGGAGACCTACCCGTCCTCGCGCCGAAGCCCCGCCGGCGGCTGAGCGCTAGAGGACGCGCCGTTCAGGAGGGAGAGTAGGCTATTTCCTCAACCCCCCCCCCTCTTCTTCCTGCGGTGCGGTAGAGGGCAGCGACTAGCTCCGGAGCCGCGAGGGAAGCTCCGGGAGCAGAACGAGGCCCCGGATCGTTCGGGTCTCGGTTTTCTTCCTCTTCTACACTGTCGGAACGAGCGGGACAGCACAAAAGGGCAGTTTTGCAAGCTACTCTAAGGGCTCCACGTGGTCGCGGCCTACCACGTGTTGAGCCAACTACGGAGAATCGCGGCCTCGGGCCTGGAGAGAAGCCTCTAACCGCAAGTATTCAGCTTTGGCCTGAAAATTTAAAATAATTTATTCTTCTGGCTCTGGTTATTACTTTAATTAATTTTAAGCGTTTTACTGTGCCACCGTTTGCCTCGGGGGTTTTCTTTCCTTTAAGGCCTGTTACCGGAGAGCATTTGTAGGGCCTGGAAGCTTAGATTAGTTGGGGGATTTGTTTTATTGATTTATATTGATTTATTTTGATTTAATTTGTTGATTTATTTGGCATTTAATTGAAAGGTAAAGGGGGAGACGCAGGACAGTGTGCATCTATTTAGATACCCCTGAGGAGCATGATGGGCAAACCGAGGTGTCCATCTTGTGGCACCCGGAGGGGTACTGCATCTGAGGCAGGGGTCTGCAGGGGCTGCGCTGCAGTGGCTTCCTCAGTGGAGCAAGAAATTAGCCTAGCCATGTCCCAGGCCTCGCAGGGGTCCTCGGACCCCTCGGAGGGGGAAGTAGCGCCCCAATTATCCCTTCCCTCTCATTCAGAGGCTCTCCCTCCCCCTATACCTCCCTCCTCCCTTCCCGCAGAAGAAGGGGGAGTCGGGGATTTCTTCTCCCCTGATTTCGTGCTCTTATTGCACCAAGCCTATTGTTTGCGTAAGAAGGGACTTGGGTCGGGAGAAATGGGTCCCTCAGCCGAAGGCAAACTAGTCAGACCCATGAGGTCGAACGCTCAGGACTCTGGGATACCCACAAAGCGTCCCAGACTAATGATTGAGGAGCCCCTCCCTTCTCCTTCCCAGGACATGCCTGAAGAGGAGGTCTCGGAAAAGGAGCTGGAGGAGGAAGAGGAGGAGCTGGAGGAAGGGGAGATCCCTGAGGAGGACCACTCTCGCATAATCAGAGTCTTCCGACGGGAGGAGTTGCCCGCCTTGATAAATGATTCCCTGAAAGCTCTCAACGTGGCCTCGGATACCCCCGCGGAGGATGAGGCATTAGAAGATCCCCTGATCCAGGCCATCAGGAGGTCTCAGAAGGTTTTTCCTGTCCACAGAGTGGTGCGTCAGATGATTCAGGAGGAATGGGATCAACCTGAGTCGGCCTTAAGAGGAGTCCGGGCCATGTCTCGGCTCTACCCTCTCCCAGAGGCAGACAAAGAGCTTCTGAAGTCCCCCAGGGTGGATGCGGCGGTTTCGGCAGTAACGAAGAAAACTACCATCCCAGTAGAGGGCAGTGCGGCCTTGAGGGATGCCCAGGACAGAAGATTGGACACGCTTCTGAAACAAGCCTTTGATGTGAGCGCTCTTGCCTTACAGGCCTCAGTTTCAGGGGCATGGGTAGCGAGAGCCTGTTTGAGGTGGTCTCAGCAACTCCAGGCGGCGGAGGGCCCCTCCGATGGGGCTCTAGCCAACGCGGCGAGGTTGGAATCAGGTACGGCCTTCTTGGCAGATAGCCAATATGACCTCATCAGGAGTTTGGCAAAGAACATGGCCTCGGTGGTGGCAGCCAGACGCTATTTATGGCTCCGAAACTGGGCCGCCGATGCCTCCTCCAAAGCTCGCCTGAGTCGCCTTCCCTTTAAAGGGAAGCTGTTGTTCAGAGAGGACCTGGACAAGCTAGTAAAGGACCTGAGTGAGTCCAAGGGGGGCAGGCTTCCGGAGGACAGGCTCAGACAAACGCGTCCCTCAGCCCCAGCGCAGAACCAGCCTAGAGAACCTCGGAGGTTTCGCTCGACCAGACCTAACCCCTTTCTCAAGGGCCATTTTAACGCTAGGGGTCAAGGTTCCCGAGGGTTTCGGGGCAGAGGCTTCTCGGCCCCCTCCTCCTTTTCTTCGGGCCCCAGAAAACAACAATGAGATTCCGGGGGCCCAGGAGGGCGGACTGCCGGTAGGCGGTCGCCTGAGGCAGTTTCTTCCCGCCTGGTCCCGGGTCACGTCCGATCGGTGGGTGCTGGAAGTAATTCGAGAGGGATACGCTCTCGAATTTGCAAAGCAAATACTTCCAGCCTTTGTTCAGTCCCCCTGCGGTTCCTCAGCAAAAAGAGAAGCCATAGAATCAACTCTTTCCCGCTTCATAGAGCTCGGGGCCGTGGTTCCGGTGCCTCCAGACCAGTGCGGTACGGGTCGATACTCGATTTACTTTGTCGTCCCAAAAAAGGAGGGGTCCTTTCGCCCGATCCTGGACCTAAAGCAGGTCAATCGCTGTCTCAAGGTACCTCACTTCCGGATGGAAACCCTGCGAGCAGTGATAGCGGCCGTGAGGGCCGGAGAGTTCCTAACGTCGTTGGATCTGACAGAAGCATATTTGCATATCCCGGTCAGAAGGTCCCATCAGCAGTTCCTCAGATTCGCGGTGTCTCGGTCATTTTCAATTTCAGGCGCTACCCTTCGGGCTTGCGACGGCGCCAAGGACTATCACCAAGGTGATGGTGGTGGTAGCGGCCGTCCTAAGAAAAAAGGGAATCTTAGTGCACCCCTATTTGGACGACTGGCTGATTCGGGCAAAATCAGAAGAGGAAAGTCGCCGGGCAACAGCCAAAGTAGTTCAAGTTCTGGAGGAGCTAGGGTGGGTCATCAATCACGCAAAGAGCAGTTTGGTTCCATCCCAAGAACTCGAGTATCTCGGAGCAAGGTTCCACACAGGCAGAGGGAAGGTCTTCCTGTCCAGCACGAGGATAAAGGCCCTAAGAACCCTAGTCTCACAGTTCATGGCCAGGCGGCTTCCTTCAGCGTGGCATTACCTGCAATTGCTGGGAACCATGGCGGCAGCAATAGAAGTAGTCCCGTGGGCCAGGGCTCACATGCGCCCGTTACAGCGGTCGCTGTTGCGGCGGTGGTCTCCACAACAGCACCCCTTGCCCGGCAGCTTCCCTGCGCCCCTCGAACCAGGCACTCCCTCCTCTGGTGGAGGTGCCCAAGGAATCTGAGTCGCGGAATGCCCCTCGAATCCCCACAATGGGTGCTGTTGACGACAGACGCCAGTCTAGCAGGCTGGGGAGCTCATCTCGAGGAACAGTTTGTCCAGGGGCGTTGGACGGCGTTGGAATCCCTATGGCCTATCAACCGACTAGAATTGAGAGCCGTCACTCGGGCGCTCAAGGCTCTCCAGTCCTCAGTGCTAGGAAAAGCGATTCGAGTCCTCTCCGACAATGTCACCGCAGTGGCGTACATCAATCACCAGGGCGGTACCAGCAGTCCGACCTTAGAAAAGGAGGCGGACTCCCTGTTCAAGTGGGCAGAAGTTCACCTGGAAGCACTCTCAGCTCAGCACGTCGCCGGCACGGACAACATCACGGCCGATTACCTCAGCAGGTGCAAGATAGACCACGGCGAGTGGGAACTGCATCAGGAAATCTTCGACCAGATAGTAGCTCTGTGGGGGCCTCCAGTCATGGACCTCATGGCGCGGTTCTCATCCGCCAAAGTAAGCCGATCCTTCAGTCGGCGGAAGGAAAGGATGTCCGAGGGCCTGGACGCCCTGTCCCAGAAATGGCCCTCGGAGGGTCTTCTTTATGTCTTCCCTCCTTGGGCTCTAATCGGGAAGGTCCTCCAGCGGGTGGAAGCTCACCGGGGCCTAGTAATCCTTATTGCCCCGGATTGGCCCCGTCGCCCCTGGTATGCGGACCTGGTAACGATGATCGCCGACCGACCGTGGCGCCTTCCCCTCAGGAAGGACCTCCTGAGGCAAGGGCCGGTCCAGATGCCACACGTGGATCGGTTCTCGCTTACGGCCTGGCTATTGAAAGGGCGCGGCTCTTGAAGCGCGGCTACTCGCCGGCAGTAATCACGACCCTGTTGAGCACGAGGAAGCGCTCCACCTGTCTATCCTATGTAAGATTTTTGCGTATCTTTGAGGCATGGTGCACGGAATGCCGAAAGAACCCCCTGTCAGCTTCGGTCCCGGAGGTACTGGAATTCTTGCAAGCGGGTCTCGACAAGGGTTTAGCCCACAGCTCCTTGCGAGTACAGCTGGCGGCCATCGCTTGCTATAGGGGCAAGGTGGGCGGAAAAGCTTTGGGAGCTCATGCGGACGTTGTCAGGTTCTTGAAAACGGTCAGACGGCTCCGCCCCCAACGAAGATCGGTCATCCCCCCTTGGGACCTCAATCTGGTACTAAACGCTCTAGTCGCGGAGCCTTTTGAACCTCTGAAGAAGGCCTCCCTGAAGGATCTGACCCTAAAGACAGTGTTCCTTGTGGCCATTTGCTCAGCTAGGCGAGTCTCCGAATTACAAGCTGTCTTCTCGACCTCCCTTTCTGTCATTTCTCAAGGACAAGGTAGTACTTCGGACGGTGCCTTCATTTTTGCCTAAGGTGATCCCCCCCTTCCATGTCAACCAATCCATCTCGCTCCCGTCACTCTCGTCGGAGGGACCTAGAGGGGAAGATAGTAAGCTCCACCTGCTCGATGTCCCCAGAGCCTTGAAGCGTTACCTCTCCCGCACGGCGCCCTTCCGGAAATCCGAACGACTCTTCGTGCAGTTCGGAGGGCCCCACAAGGGAGAAGCGGCGGCCAAGGCCTCAATTTCCAGATGGATCAGGGAGGCGATTGCCTCCGCCTATATCCTCAAGGGGAAGCAAGTCCCAGGAGGTCTGCGCGCTCACTGAACTCGAGCACAGGCTACCTCTTGGGCGGAGTTCAGCCTAGTTCCCCCTATGGATATATGTAGGGCAGCGACTTGGTCCTCTCTGCACTCTTTCACCAAGCACTACAGCTGGACGTGCAGAGCTCAGCGGACTCCAGGTTTGCGCATGCAGTGCTACGTTCTGGAATGGCAAATCCCGCCCGAGCTGGTACTGCTCTGGTACTTCCCTGAAGTAAAGGGACTGGACTGGAGTGACGATAAGGATTAAGTAATTAGATCTTACCTGCTAATTATTGTTCCTGAAGGAACGACAGTCCAGTCCCTATTCCCCTCCCTAGCTCTATTTGACCATTCCGGCCGTTTCTCTGGGACGGGACTGCGGCCCGAGGGCAGTTTCAGGTCTGGCGGGCAGGTCATGCGGGAGGAAAGGCCCTTGCAGTAGCAGTTATCCTACCTCCTCCCTTGACCCTCTCTCCTACTGTCTACTCCTGTTAAAAAAAAAAAAAGGTATATGTATATAGAGTTGGTTTTGCTTGAGTTTGTTTATTTCCGTTTAGAGAATTTCTTAGGTTTTATTAAGTCTGCTTTTGCAGTAGGTTACTGGAGTTGGTGGGTGGCACCAGTGGTATATATACTGCTCCACCCCAAAAAGGTTGGGCTCAGCCTCCAAGCTGCTGGAAGGGTTGCGTAACCCTGAAGTAAAGGGACTGGACTGTCGTTCCTTCAGGAACAATAATTAGCAGGTAAGATCTAATTACTTATTTTTCAGTCTTGCTTACTGTTTGGGAAGTGTCATACTGGCTTCTGTCAGTGGTGCACCAATAGACACAACTAGTGACGATATCACCAAAATTGCTAAAGTCTGCCTCCACCGTCTGGCAAGGAAGCATAACCTGTTCATCTAGATTGGTCTAGTTACCTGACCATTTTCTCTCTTTGAATACTGCTATGTAAAACTTTTTTGTATTTGCTATATCTCTCTTTGATGTACTTGAAGTTGGGTGATGATTTAAAAAATTGATTGGAAACTGAGGCATACTGAAAATTGGACTGTATTAGAGACTATTCTTGCAACCACCTGAAAGGTTAGTTGCAAGCATGACTGCAAGGTTGTCTTCCACTAGGTAACAAAGCTGCAGGGAAGAGGGTTTTAGAAATTTTTGAGAAGAGGAGGCCTTTTCTGGAAGGATAGGCTCCACCTTAACCAGGAGATACAGCAGCTTTTTAACTAGCTATGGGGATTGGGGGGGGGGGGGGGGGAAGGATACTACCAAAACGGGAGGTTAAGGCATCACAATACAGAGGTTGCAATGAAGGTAAAAGTAGTCCAGATACCCTTAAATGAAAGCAAAGTTGAAAGATTCTAAGTTACCTCTGTCAACTATAAGCAAAGTGTTGTTAATTAGGAGAATTAAATTATATATCACTGATTGAAGAGGTAGCTATAATTGGTTATTCTCCTTCCACCAGGTCGCTGAGATACTAATGGGACTCACTGGGATACCACAGTACAAATTACACAGGTACACTAAAAAAATTTTTTTTTAAACTGCCTCTAATGTTTCGATTGATTTTTACGTTTTTTGGTGCGCTGAATCCAAATCTGGTAACCAATTTGCTCCATCACGTACAGATTTTTTGCTACATTGGGTTAGCAGTTTGAGGTGAACGTTTCAGATTGAGTGCGATTGAGAGAAAAGTTTCTTGGATGAATTCTTTATACTAATTTTAGTAGTTATTCAAATAAGAATAAAGAAAATTGTAACAAGGCAGCACATAAGAATAGAGTAATGTCAACAAAACACACTGTGATGGTAGCAAAATTGTCTGCACTTAAAACAGCCACATACATGTGCACAAACATTGAGCATATAAGAGCGAGGTTAGACACAAAGCAAAGCAAAGAAATGTGCAAAAAATGTTGTACAGGTATGTATGTAAGAATAGAAAACGCAAACCGCACCATTGCAATACATGAAGACAAACACCCGATGGTGTGAAAATAAAATTCTAATAAATGAGATCCGACACTGTGGTAATAACTAGCAAATTTTTATTTCAAAGTTTAGTAAAAACACGATATTTGTCAACACAGTTTAGATTTTAAAGTCATTCTTGGGTCAATCAATCTCCTGGTGGGCCCGTTTCTTCTTCCCCCGAATGCTTCTCTTGGTGCGCTGCTTGGCGTATTTTTCATCTGGGGTGTCCCGCAGCAGCAACCAGCAGAAATCAGCCATCATAGTGGTGTTCCATCTTCCTTGGTACCTTCTCTCTGCGTCCTTGATGTCCTGGTGAAACCTTTCACCTTGTTCTTCACTGTACACCCCCAAGTTTTCGGGAAAGTAGTTCACATGGGAGTGCAAGAAATGGACTTTCAGGCTCATGTTACAGCCTTGTTCTTTGAAGGCATTGAGCATCCTGGCAACAATATCCTTATAGTTCTCATCCCGCCTGTTCCCCAAGAATTTGAGAACAACATCCTTGAAGGAATCCCAGGCTTCTTTTTCCTTCTCAGACATCGTTTCAGCGAATGCTCCATCTGAAATGAGTTTCCTTATATCAGGGCCAACAAACACTCCTTCCTTTAGCTTTGCTTCAGAAAGTCGGGGGAACTTTGAACAAAGGTACCGAAAGCACTCACCATCTTTTGGAAGGGACTTGATGAATTGCTTAATGAGACCCAACTTAATGTGGAGAGGTGGTAATAGAATTTTATCACGAGGTACCAAGCTCTCATGAAGAACATTTTTCTCACCGGGTCTCAAATACTTCCGAATTGGCCAGTCTTTTTTCCCCCAGTGTAGGTCGCGGGCCCGGCTATCCCACAAGCAAAGGAAGCAGGGATATTTGGTGAAACCGGATTGCTGCCCTAATAGCATGGATAGAATTTTAAAGTCTCCACAAATCATCCACTTATGCTCATCATAACGAATCTTCTGAAGAATCAGGGCCAAATTCTCGTATTTTTCTTGGAGAATAACAGAGTGAGCAATAGGAACTGAAGCGAATGTGTTGCCATTATGAAGAAGAACACCTTTTATGCTGTCTTTTGACGAATCAATGAACAGCCGCCATTCAGCAGGATCATACTTGAGTTTAAACTTTTCCATCACTCCGTATATATCGTTGCAAAATACCAAATCTTCCTCTTTGCTGAAATACTTCAAAAATTGTGTCTCGCGGTTGCGGTACCAATAAAAAGTTGTTCCTGGTGACAATAGATTTTTCTGTTTAAGCCGAGAACCTAGCAGTTGGGCAGCATCTTTTGGGAGTCCTAAATCCCGGACTAAATCATTCAATTCAGCTTGAGAGAAAAGTTCAGGTTTCGGATCTGGTTCAGTTTCAAACTCGGAAGTACTGGACTCATCGGGAAAAGCCATCTGATGAGTCTCATCATGATCAGAACCGTCCACACAAATATGATCCAAAGATTTTGGTGGTTCAGGCACAGGTACTTCGTTGCTATGAGGCATAGGCCTAATTGCTGAGGGAAGGTTGGGGTAACTTATTACGTTCTTATTTTTTAAGTTGTATCCCTACACAATGCAAGAGCAAAAATAGCAGTCACTGCTGTGGTCTCTTTGTTCACGCCACATCATAGGTATTCCGAAACGAAATGCTTGTTTTTTACCTTTCATCCATAAGCGTAGATCTTCCTCACATGTCTTGCACACTTTGTGAGGAGCCCACGGTTTGTCTTGATCGCCTAACTTCAAACCGAAATAGGCGAAATATACTTTTTTAATAAATGCAGAAATGTTCCTCTGCCGCTTTTTCACGGTATATTCCCCACAAATAAAACAAAAACTGTCCGGAGAGTTGAAGCAACCTCTGGCTCTGTGAGCCATCACAAATACACAGCACTGCAAACTACAACTGTAGTGAACCACTTCGGAATAAAGCTGGATTACGACTGAGCAAACAAAAGGTAATAATGAACTTGCAAGAAACTGAAATTTGACAGGAACGTTCATGTCGCAACCACCGTGTTTGAGCGAGCGAACGAGGCGAGGCGAACAGGAAAGAACATGCGCCAGCGCGAGTACTGGATTTAGCCCCCCGCCTCCCAATTGTCCTGTTAATGTATAAAATGAATACAAAACACTCTATAATATCATGAGGGAGTGTTTCTAGTTAGTTAACCATTACAACCTCTATTTTGGGCCAAGAAAATAAACTGCAGTCAGCTAAAAAGAAATTATGTGAACATTCCTTATATGGGTAAGAAATCTAATTTTGCAAGAAAACGTGACGTGATGGAACATTTTGGCTATTTTTCCTGGATTCAGCACCCCAAAATCTATAGGAATCAGTTGCAAAACTGGAGGCAGTTTTTTGGTAGTGTACCTGTGTTATATTCCAGTAATAGGGTAGATCAGGTAGAGGGCTGGTGCTATATGTTAGTGCACAGAGTCAAACAGGATGAAAGTTTTTCAGGAAATAATGTACTGTCAAATCATTATGGATAGCAATTCCATGTGAAAAGGGGAAGAGAATAGCAGTGGGGATGGACTACTGTTTGCCTAATCAAAATGAGCAGACAGATGAAATGCTAACAGAAATCAGGGAAGCCAACAAAATTAGTAACTAGGTATTACTGCGGAAATAGAAATCACCCATTATCAACTGGTTGAATGTCAGCTCAGGACATTCTAGAACAGGGATGGCAAACTCCAGTCCTGGAGTGTCACAATCTAGCCTGTTTTTCAGGAGTTATTTGCATACAATGGGAGGCAGTGGGAGCAAATATCTCATGACTATTCATTAGGGACATCCTGAAAACCAGGCTGGATTGTGGCACTCCAAGACTAGAATTCACCATCCCTGTTCTAGGAAAATAAATGACTGCTTCATGGAGCAACTGGTTCAAGAATCAACAAAAGGGGGAACTATTCTGTACCTAATCCTTAGTGGAACGCAGGATCTGGTATGAGAAGTGATGGTGCTGGGGCCACTTGACAATGGTGATCATAAGATGATAAAAATTTGACTTAATAAATGAAGGGAGAACAGCAAGGAAATCTACTTTGCTAGCATTAAACTTCCAAAAAGAAGACTATATGACAACCTCTGCAGCTGCTGCTTCAATTTTTTCTTAACCATTTTCCTCATTTTAAGAGTTTTTACATCAGGCTTGGACATTGTTTAAAAATACCATCTTGGAAGCCTAGACCACTCGTATTCAATGCTTTAAAAAAGATAAAAGGGAGGCCAAATGACTTCCATCATGGTCTCAAGTGAGTTGAGAGAGGCTGTTACAGCCAAAAGAACGTCTTTAAAAAAAAATTGAAAAAGGATCCAAATGAGGTAAACAAGAAACAGCAAAAGCACTGGTAAGTTAGATGTGAAGCACTGATAAAGCAGGCAAAGAGAGCATTTGTATAGAAGATTGCTTATGGAAGCAAATGTTTATAATAAAAACATTTTCAGGTACATACTAGGTAAAAGCCTGCAAAGGAGTTAGTTGGACCGTTAGATAATAGCGGAGTAAAAGATGTACTAAAGGACGATAAGTTCAAATCAGAGAGATTAAATGAGGAGTTTATTTTCAGTCTTTACTGAAGATTATGTAGGGGAGATTTTTAAAAAAGCCATAAATATTAAAAGGTAAATGAATCAGAGGAATTAAAACAAATCTTGATAAACCTGGAAGATGTACTGGGCAATTTAACAAACTAAAGAGTAGTAAATTGCCAGGACTAGATGGTATACATCTCGGGGTAAAGAAATAACTCTAAAATAAAACTGCAAATTAGTATAGTGGGTGGGATTTGGATAGGGAGCTCTTGCTGAGAGGTAGGGTGATGGGTATAATGGCTGGCTAATGTTGTTTGTAGTTATATATACACTGCTTCATAATAATATAGTAAATGATGACAGATAAAGACTAGAATGGGTCCATCTAGTCTGCCCAGTAAGGTGCCAGAGTTGTACATGCTGTTCCAGGCAGGTTATCCCTCTCTATTTAGAAGTTATTTACATTTGTTCTGATTCCATCCTCTTGCTATGTAGTGATGCTGTGTGTCTATCCCATGTTTCTCTGAATTCCGTCACTGTTTTTTGCTCCCACCATCTCCTTCAGGAGAGCATTCCAGGCATCCACCACCTTTTCCATGAAAAAGTATTTCCTGACGTTGCTTTAAGTTTACCTTCTTGCAACTTCATTTCATGTTCATTAACCCCTTAACTATTGTTGAAAACAGTAGCTCCCAGCCAACCATTTCCTGAGGAATTAATTGTAACATAAAATGAGAAGAGCGGACAGCGGCCACTGTTGTCCTGCTGGGACCCATACAGGCCTTTTTTCTCACCTTCTGCCGTTTGACATGGCCTGCTGGGGAGGACTTGCCGACGTCTCTTTGGACATAGGGACTGCAGGATCGATCATGCCCCGGTGCCCTCCGCTCCGTTTTGCTGCAGTGGTTGCCAGCCAGGCGCTGCCATCTTTCAGTGTTCTGGGTTTTGTGAGTCCCTGGGACAAAGATGCAAAGCCCACTGCATCAAGGGAGCATTGACCTCACTAACAGGAAGTGTATGGGGTAAGGTCTTTCTGATGTTAGAATGGTTCATTGCATGTGTGAAATCCTAAGGTGGTGGTGGCAGCAAACACAGGTTCCTTATCGTTCCTCCAGTTCAGTCCTCCACCTCTGGGTAGTGTACCTCCCCCTGCAGCTTGGAGACTGGGCATGTCAAAATCGTGACATCATTGGATGTAGCTTGCTGGTCTCTCCCATCAGCCCCAGTGTGCCCAGTCTCCATGCAGCAGGAGGACATAGTGAGCCTAGGTGCTGGGCTCACTTGAGGAACAGATAAGGAGCAGTTTAGTCAGGGTTTAGATTTCACAAACTTTAAATTTTACAATCTTAATTTACATTTACAAATCTTAATTTACATTTTACATTTTACTTTGGCCCCTTAATTTAAATTACTTTCCTTTGTGCCTGGGAGCTATACCTTTTAATAATAAAAAAAAAAAGTAAGAGGAAACTTTCGCTGGCTTCAATCTAGGCTTTCTGTCTTTTTTCATCCTCACCTCGCAAAGACAGTTCAGCTATCAGGATCTCTTTTCCTAGACAGTATGGGGGAGAGCTCTGTGGGACACATGCACTCACAGAGCATGTGCTCGCTGGCTCCATTTCCCCCGTGGGAGATCAAGTCAGCAGTCTGATCTTGCAGAGCAGCTCTCGCCTCGGACGTCGCTCGCGGCAGAGTTGAGCGGTGTAGCGGCTTGAGAGGCTGCACTTCACGGCGGTAAGAAAATGTTCTTATTCTTTTGGTGACGCAGTGAAGGGCCTCATGCCCGAGCTACAGAGAGTTGAGCCTGACAGGATTAGCTTGGTTTTTGGCGCCAAGCAGGCCCGACAGTGTTCGCGGCCATTTTGTCCACACGGTCATCGCCGTGTGGCAGTCTGTTATGGCGGCCCGTGTTTGGGGGGGGAAAGCACCATGGCATGGCCCTGAGGCAAATCTGCAACTTGCTTTTTTCTTTACTTTATTTAATTTCAGGGGGTTCCTTGGTCTTTTTAGTGGGGGATTCCTTTGGTAGTTTTTGTTTGTTTCTTCATTTCCCTCGATTTTAAAAAAAAAATAAAGGGGGGGGCACATCGCTCTCAACGTTACTTTCTTTCCTGGCAAGGAGTTGTTGGGGGAATAGCTCATGTCATCGCACCCCCACAGTGTGTTGTCTGCGGCACCTGCAGAGGCACAGTTGCTGACACCGGAATCTGCCGGGGCTGCACTGTTTCTACCAGCGTGGAGCAGCCAGATGGAGGGTGCAGTGATTCACGAGCCCCAGGGTCCATCAGCTGGAATCGAAGGAGAGGTGCTGGTGGTCACTCCGCCCATTCACTGCCTGGAAGTCCCAGTGGGTCCACCTAGTGCGCTACTGGCAATAGGGTCAGGACCGCAGCTAGGGGATTTCTCTCTGGACTTTGTTTTGATAATGCATCAGGCGTTCTGTTTAAGGCATCAGGGGAAATTGTCTGAGCCCTTGCCGCTTACAACTGCTATGCATCAGCCCGACATAGGAGAGGTTGGTAGCATTTCCCCGAGGCCCCCAAAGCGGTCACGTCCTCTTGACCTTTCACTCTCAGATTTGGAGTGGCAAGAGACAGATGACGCTGAGGTAGAACTCGAAGGAGGTATGGAGGAATTGGAAGAAGGAGAAATACCTGAGCCTGAGGATCAGCTGAAAATCATTTGGGTATTCCGGAAGGATAAACTGACGGCACTTATCACGGAATCCCTCCAGACGCTAAATCTCGCTATGGCGCAGCCGGCATAAGAAGAGGATGTGGAAAACCCTATCATTCAAGCTGTGAGGCAAGCTCAGGTAGTGTTTCCTGTCCACCGGGTGGTGGATCGGATGATCCAGGAGGAGTGGGATCAGCCAGAAGCGGGAATAAGAGGGGTCAGGACTATGAACAGGCTCTATCCCTTAGCGGATAAGGACAAAGAAAAGTTACGCTCACCATGGATTGATGCGGCAGTGTCAGCGGTTACAAAGACGACTACTATCCCTGTGGAAGGTAGCGCGGCTTTAAAGGATGCACAGGATAGGAAAGTAGATTGTTTCAATAAGCTATCATTTGAGGCTAACGCTTTATCCTTGCAGGCTTCCATTTGTGGAGCTTGGGTGGCGAGAGCATGTCTTCGATGGTCTCAACATTTACGGCAGTCTACTCAACTAGAGCAGGAGAGTGTACAGGAGCTGACTCGGCTAGAATCTGGGTTGGCATATTTGGTGGATGTGCACTACAACTCGATCAGAGCGTTAGCAAATAGTATAGCTTTGTTGGTTGCCGCCCGAAGATCTCTGTGGTTGAGGAATTGGGTGGCCGATGGCTCTTCTAAGTCGCGCCTCAGTAAGCTTTCGTTTAAAGGGAAGTTGTTTGGAGAAGATCTTGACAAGCTGGTTAAGGATTTGGGAGAGTCCAAGGGCGGAAGACTCCCGGAGGATAAGCCTAAGCAAGGGAAGTCCTTGCCGGCCTCTTGGGGTCAGTTTAGAGATTTCAGGAGATTTTGTACTTCTTGCTTAGGTGGTTTCCAAAGGGGAAGATTTGCTTCTAGAGCCCAGGGGTTTCGTGGAGCAGGTAGAGGTTTTGCAGCAACTTCTGCAGTGGCAAGTCAAAAACCACAATGAAAGGAGGTGGGCCCTGGTAGGAAGCCAACCGGTTGGAGGGCGGCTTTGGGGATTTGTTCCTGCCTGGGCCCAAATAGCGTCCGCCCAGTGGGTGTTGGAAATAATTCGCAAAGGTTATGCGCTGAAATTGGCAAGACCGGTTTTGGACTCGTTTGTGATGTCTCCCTGCAAAGGTCAACAGAAAACCCTAGTTGTCCGCCATACGCTAGATCGACTTTTGCAGATGGGAGCAGTTGCGCCGGCCCCGATAGCAGATTACGGTGTGGGTCGCTACTCCATTTATTTCGTGGTACCAAAGAAAGACGGGTCTCTCCGTCCTATCTTGGATCTAAAAGGGGTGAATCGCTGCCTTCAAGTACCGCATTTCAGGATGGCAACGTTGAGGTCGGTCATTATGGCGGTGCGCCAAGGAGAGTACTTGACTTCCCTTGATCTCATGGAGGCATATTTACCCATCCCAATCAGAGGGACTCATCAAAGGTTTCTGCGGTTCACTCTTCCTTGGAGACCTTATCAGTTCCAAGCATTGCCCTTCGGTCTGGCGATGACCCCGCATACCTTCACCAAGATCATGGTGGTGGTGGAGGCGGCGTTGCGGAAGGAAGGAGTTCTGGTTCATCCTTATCTCGATGATTGGTTGATTCGGGCAAAGTCCAAGGCCGAGAGCGTTCAGGTTACAGACAAGGTGGTGAAGTTTCTGCAGAGTCTCGGCTGGCTGGTCAATTTGACCAAGAGCCGCTTAGTGCCGTCCTAGGATCTCGAATATCTGGGGGTACGGTTCGACACTCAGAGAGGAGTGGTGTTCCTGCAGAATCGTTGAGTTCAAGTCTTTCGACAGGTGGTGCGCAAGTTCAGGTCCACTCCTGCGCCCTCAGCGTGGAGTTACCTTTGCGTGCTGGGAACAATGGCAGCGACCTTGTAGGTAGTGCCATGGGCCAGATTTCATATGCAGCCATTACAGAGAGTGCTGCTTCGCCGTTGGTCACACCAGTCCGACTCGCTGAACAAACGTCTTCCCTGCCCTCCCCAGATCAGGCAGTCCCTTCGGTGGTGGCTGCTTCCAGGATCTCTGAAAGCAGGCATGCCTCTAGAGCAGCCAGAATGTCTCCCATTGTTGACTGACGCAAATCTCGCGGGATGGGGAGCACATTGTGGAGATTTCTACGCGCAAGGCACTTGGACCGTCCAAGAGAGCAAATGGTCAATCAACCAGCTAGAGTTGAGAGCGGTCTGTCTAGCGCTACAGACGTTCGAAGCTATGGTGACAGGTCGAGCGGTGTGGGTACTATCAGACAACTCTGCGACGGTGGCCTACATCAACCGACAGGGCGGTACAGGAAGTGTGGCCATGGAAGAGGAAGCAGAGGTACTGTTCTCTTGGGTAGAACCTTGATTACCAGCTATCTCGGCGGCACACATTGCAGGGAAGGACAATGTGATGGCGCATTTTCTCAGCAGGGTCCGAGTGGATGCCAGGGAATGGGAGTTGCATCCGGACGTGTTTGCGCAAATTGTCCGCAAATAGGGACCGCTGATCATGGATCTCATGGCGACCTTTCAGTCAACAAAAATAGGTTGCTGCTTCAGCAGTCTGTGAGAGAGGATGTCGGAAGGGATCGACGCCCTGATGCAACATTGGCCGTCGTCAGGTCTCCTCTGTCTTCCCTCCGTGGGCGCTCATAGGGCGAGTGGTTCAGCATATCGAAGCTCATCAGGGGAGAGTGCTGTTGGAGGCCCCGGACTGGCTGAGACACCCATGGTACGCCGATCTAATTCGGCTGCTCGACTGGGATCCTTGGAGGTTGCCGATGTCGGAGAATCTGTTGCTTCAGGGTCCGCTTCGAATGCCTCAGTGGATCGGTTCTCGCTTACGGTTTGGCCATTGAAAGGGCAAGGTTAAGGAAAAAAGGTTACTCTGGAGTGGTCATCGTGACTTCACTTTGAGTGAGGAAAAAGTCCACGTCTCTTGCATATGTGCACATATGGCGTATTTTTGAGGACTGCTGTTCACGGCGACAAGTGCGCGCGGCTACAGTATCCGTTCCCTTTGTGTTAAGCTTCCTGCAAGATGGGTTCTATAAGGGGTTGGCAGCCCTGTCTTGCTATAGAGGCAAAGTCCAGGGAGTGGCACTAGGTTTGCATGCAGATGTGCTACGCTTTCTTAAAGTAGTATCCAGACTGCAGCCCTCTCATAGAATCATGGTTCCGCTGTGGGATCTCAACTTGGTTTTAAGGGCGCTAGCTAAGGAACCCTTTGAGCCCTTACACCAGGCATTGGTTAAGGATTTAACCTTAAAGACACTGTTTTTGGTAGCCATCTGTTCGGCGAGGCGAATTTCGGAGTTACAGGCATTGTCATATAGAGAGCCGTTTTTCTCCTTTTCCAGAGAAAATGTGGTGTTGCGACCAGTTCCGTCCTTTTTGCCAAAGGTGGTTTCTCCGTTTCACCTAAATCAAATGGTTTCTCTTCCAGCTCTAGGTTCGGCAGAGGGGAACGTATCGGACTATAGTGTATGCCATTTAGACGTAAAGAGAGTGCTGCAGCAGTATTTAAAGGTTTCAGAAACTTTTCACAAGTCAGACCACCTATTCGTGTTGTTCGGAGGTCCCCGCAAAGGGGAAGCGGTGGCGAAAGCATCCATTTCCAGATGTATTAGAGAGGCGATTGCGTCAGCATATATTTTGCAAGGTCGTTCAGTGCCAGCGGGCTTACGCGCTCACTCTACCAGAGCGCAAGCGACATCCTGGGTGGAACACAGTTTGGTTCCGCCAGTAGAAATCTGTAGAGCGGCCACCTGGTTGTATCTTCATATTTTCAGTAAGCACTACCGCCTGGATGTTCTGGCAGTGAACGATGCCTGTTTCGGGTTGACGGTGTTGCGAGCCAGCTGGAAAGGTCCTTCCCAATGATTACTGCTCTGTTACAACCCAGAGGTGGAGGACTGAACTGGAGGAACGATAAGGAAATAGAAATTACACTTAACTGGAGTTCCTCAAGGAACAACAATTACCAGGTAAGTTCTCATTCCTGCCCGGGGATGGTTTCGTTGGCAGTGGATGGTCAGTTGGGAGACGTGCAAGACTACCGGTGGGTATAGTCCTTAATAGGATTGTGATCGTCCTGATCTTTCCTAGTTATTTCTCTCTATTCTTACTTTTTCTTGTCTCTGGCTCTGCATAAGGCGGAAGGAGAAAGTACAAGAAGCAGTCCCCTTCTTACTAGAGAGGGGGTTAGTTATCAATTCATTCAGTTTGAGTATAAGGTTAAAATTCATATGATAGCTACTTATTTTGTTGCTCCTTTGAGTCTGCTTTATCAGTAGTTCACTGGGGCTGATGGGAGAGACCAGCAGGCTACATCTAGTGATGTCACAATTTTGATATGCCCAGTCTCCAAGCTGCAGGAGGAGGTACACTACCCAGAGGTGGAGGACTGAACTGGAGTCCCTCAAGGAACAACAATTACCAGGTAAGTGTAATTTCTATTTTGCCCAGAGCATTTTTATTGGGATGTAGGATCCTATTACAAATTTCAGGAGGTGGAGGAAGTGAGAGGGATTGAGAGAGGCTGCTGCAAGGAGGGATGTGGGAGAAATGGATTGAGAGAGGCTGCTGTGGGGGAGGAGTGGTGCGATTCCAAGGCTACTGCTGCCCCTTTGGGGGTGGGGGTGAGTGGCTGATGAAGAGGCTGCAGCTGTGGCTGCTGGTAGTGGGGAGACACTCCCTGGAGCTAATTCTTCAGCCTTTTTCCTTTGCCCCCTCTTAGCAGCTACAGCCTAAAATCTCTCTACATCACTAGAAGGCCTGTCTTATGTGGGTGGTGAGTGATGGAAAGAGGTTGAGGCTGAGGCTCTGGAGGGGGGGAGGGGGGTAAGTGGGTGCATGCCTCTCTCTGCCTCTCTTCATTGCCTCCTCTCAGCATCTGCACCTTTGTTGCACTTGTTTTATGTTTAAACTGGTATTGTAGCAAGTAGTCTGCTGCACATCACCTTGAATACATTATGAATGTGCAGTTTATAAATTGTGTATAAATAAATTAAATTTCAGTTTGTTTCAAGTCTTAACTCCTAGATCTTAAGAAAATTTTGTCAAGGCCTGCTTTGTAATGTACAGTCTCCAAAACTGAACACAGTACTCTGTGAAGCCTCACCAGTGACTGGCACAGGGGCACTAATTAGCCTAACATCTTTCTGGCTTTGGCCACCACCTTGTCACATTGCTTTGCCACCTTGAAATCCTCAGATGCTATAACCCTGATGTCCGTTTCTTGGTCTGTACACACCAGCCTTTCCTTATCGTCCCTCCAGTCTGGTCCCGCACCTCTGGGTAGTGCACCACCTCCAGCAGCATGGAGACTGAGCATGTCATCTTTTTGATGACACTAGTTTACATATGCAGCTGGCACCTCCCACCAGCCCCTGTAAACTCAGTCTCCAAGCAGCTGGAGGAGGTTGTAAGCCAGAATGCTGGACTCGCTGAAGAGACAACTAAGGAGAGAGGTTTAGTTAGTTTGCTTTTTATTTCCCCTGTTAAGGTGCAGGTTTCTTTGTTTTTAAAGGCAGAAGTGTAATAAAAAAAAATCAGAAGGAACAGAGAGAACCCGGGGGACAACAGGGCTCAGGATGTCAGGGTGGGGGGGGGGGGAGTTCTGTGGGGGCCTTCCTCAGTCCGAGACTTCTGGCTGCTCCCGAACCCGTTATCGGGTGAGGAGCCACTCCAGGGGCTGCAGTTGCTTGACAGGAGTGAAAGCTGGCAGCCCCGAGTCACCGCCCTCAGCGCCGAAGCCGGGAAGGAAGGCTGAGCGCAAGGGGTAGAAAAGCCATGTGGCAAAGAGGCTCCAAGGTAAGAGTGGCAGGGGGGGGGGGGAGGACAGCAGGAACCCCCTAGCAACTGCCAGAACACAAAGAGACAGAGAGCGGCCTGCAGCTGCATGTTTGGAAGCCTGCAGCAGTGTGTGGGAAACTCCCGCTGCTGCATTTAGGTGCGATTTCTTCTTATTCAGGCCCGCATATGTTTAACCCCCCCCTGCTGTGGTTTGGGTGTCTGGGACAGGCAGCCACCAGAGACCTAAAGCAGGACAGAGCAGCCTCTTCCTAGGGGACCATTTGCAATTTCTTTTTAATTTCAGTTTCAGTTAATTAGATTTTGGTTTGGTTTTATTTTATTTTAGTTCAAGTACTCTAGTGCTCAGTGTCTGAGCCTGTGGAGGTGCACTGTGCTGGGGATCCTTTTACCTACCCAAGTACAGATTGAGGGCGTTCCTGGGGAGTGCCCCAGTCCTTCCCACCATGCTGGCCAGACCGCAGTGCCTGGTATAGGATGGTATCAAGGGGCGTGAACCCCACTTAATCCTTAAGAATTCCTTTTGTTATGCAGCTCAAAACGGATTCAGTGCACAATGACTTGATGCAGACATGTGGGAAAGGCTTAATCAGATAGGCCATTGTTTGTTGCTGGGCGGATTTTCAGAGGGCTGTTGTGCTAGGTCAGGTGATGTAACTGGCACTTAGTTGAAACATTGTTGCTTTCTCCTTAGAAGGGTCAGATAAAAAGTCAGACAGAAATAAAGATGTTTAAAAAAAAAAAAAAAAAAAAAAAGGCGCTGCATATGGGTTTGTAGCAGCTACAGCTCTGGAAAACAGGAAGTACCTGCATACAAGAAATGTATGTAATTTGAAAGATAGTCAGTGGATTGGATGCAAATGAAATCCTTCCATCTGTCTGAGATCAGTGAGTAACCTGACATGAATCATCTCTTGTTGCTTAGCCCAGATTAAGTACCTATTAAATCTGTAATATTGCTTGTAAGGGAAGCTGTACTCCCTTATAGCCATTTGTAGTATCAGAAGAAAAATGTAAACTTTACTTGGAGAACGTGTCAGTTTGATTGGATTAGGGCAAGGTCCATTTCATATCTTTGCGCTGCAGTGTTGTATCTTAATCTAAAAATATGGTCTCGGAGGCAGGCGTCTGCCTAAACTGCACACAAGAGGCTGTCATGGGAGCAGGACCTGCAGGATGAGATGAGGCAGGA
Organism: Ichthyophis bannanicus; assembly: GCA_033557465.1. Classification (NCBI taxonomy): domain Eukaryota; kingdom Metazoa; phylum Chordata; class Amphibia; order Gymnophiona; family Ichthyophiidae; genus Ichthyophis; species Ichthyophis bannanicus. The sequence continues at coordinate 619,600,077 of CM066036.1, forward strand.
GAGTCTCTCCCGGTTGCAAGAGACCCTGGGGGCAGGGGTCGCGATGTTACCTTCAACGGATCCGGCCCCAGTCCCTCCACGATGCCTGGACCATCCACCCCTTGAGCCCAGAGAGCAGTAGGACTCCTGGGGGAGTTCTCACCGGAGTTTTTCTTACTTTTGCAGAACGCCTTTTGCCTACCAAGTGGCTCCTTAGCCCCAGAACACAGGGCTAAGAGGATGTCAGACACAAAAGAGCATGAGTCAGGAGCAGTGGCATCTAAGTGGGCTAGAGGCTTAGAGGAGTGGCAGCAATCGCCATTGTCAGAGGGGCTGGATGGGGAAGACTTTGACACGGAGCTAGATCTGCAGGAGGATTTGGAAGAAGGAGAGAACCTAGAACAGGAGGATCAGGCCTAGATTGTTCGGGTTTTCCGCCGGGAGGAGCTACCAGTGCTCATCTTTGTTTGTTTATGTAAATGCAATTTCTCGAAATACTGCCCAGGCCAAAGGTCATTAGGGCGGTTTACAATCACTACAAGCGGGTACTGATACAATTCCTCGTCCCCAAAGGGCTCATATTCTATGTGTACCTTGGAGACCCTCAAGACCCTGAATATGCCTGCTAACCACCTGGCAGAGGAAGAGGTGCTGTAGGATCCACTGTTCCAGGAGGTATGGAGATTGCAGAAAGTCTTACCAGTACATGGAGTAGTAGGACAGATGATCCAGGATGGATGGGATCTGCCGGAGATTAGCCTTAAAAGGGGTGCAATCCATGATGCACCTAAACCCGCTGCTGGAGTAAGAATGAGCTCCTTTCCAAAGTGGGCACAGCGGTGTTGGCAGCAGTCAGAGACCTTGACTTGTCTCCTGCAGCTGAGAGCTGTGGAACTGGTTCCACAAGACCAGTACGTCTGCGGTCGATGCTTCATGTATTTTGTGGTGCCCAAATAGAAGGTTCCTTTCGTCCAATTCTCAGCTTCGAAGGCATGAACTACGGTTTCCGGATACTGCATTTTCACAGTAATAATGGCAGTAGGAAGTGGAGATTTTGGGCAAGACTCGATCTCGCAGAGGTATATCTGCACGTTCCCATCCATCCAGAACATCGGCAGTTTCTCTGCTTTGCAGTGCCAAGGGGCCATTTCAAGTTTCGAGCATTGCCCTTCGGTCTGGCAACCACCCCCCATATCTTTACCAAGGTCGTGGTGGTGGTGGCAGCTCTCCACAAGGAAAGGGGTTCTTGTCCACCCATATCTAGATGATTGGCTGGTCCAGGTGAAGTCCAGGGACGATGGCAAAAAGAGCAACAGCGTGTGTGGGAGAGTTCCTTCAAAGTCTCGGTTGGAGTCAACCTGGCCAAGAGTCAGTTACAGCCGGCCCAGGAGCTAGAGTATTTTAGAGCGTGCTTTGATACCTGCGTGGGCAGGATTTTCCTGCCAGTTCGCCAGGCGCAGGAGCTACGACAGTGGATATGGCAGGTCCTGAAGATGGGAAGACCAACATAGTGGTGGCATCTGCAGGTTCTGGGGACCATGGCGGCCACTCTCGAGCTAGTCCCATGGGCAAGGGCACACATGCAACTGCTGCAGAGGGCTCTGCTCAGTCGATTGTCCCATCAGAGTCAACCCCTGTCCCAAGTACTCCCCTGCCCGCGGAGTGCCAGGAGAGCCCTCAGTTGATGGCTGCATGTGGGGAGCCTCGAAAGAGTCCCTGGTGTGGGTTCCTCTGATGACCGATGCAAGCCTGTCAGGTTGGAGAGCCCATTGCAAAGGATGCTTTGTTCAGGGACGCTTTGTGGTCGATCAACAGGCTCGAGATGCGAGCGGTGACCTTGGTGCTAGAAAGTTTCGAGCCATGGTTGCAGGGGAAGGTTTCCAAGTCCTCTTGGACAATGTGACCACAGTGGCTTACATCAACCAGCAAGGAGGCACAGGCAGTGCAGCCCTGGAAGCAGAGGTCGAAGAGCTGTTCGGATGGGCAGCGGTTAGTCTCCAGGCATTATCGGCGGCGCGCGTAGCAGAGGTTGACAGTGTGACGGCAGCCTACCTCAGCCGAGTGCGCATGGACCCCGGAGAGTGGCAGCTCAGGAGGTGTTCGAGCAGGTGGTCCGCCGATGGGGCACACCGATCATGGACCTAAGGGCAGTGTTCGAGTCAGCCAAGGCCTGCCGGTTTTTCAGTAGAAGAAGAGAGGAAGTCCAAGGGCCTGGATGCTCTAATTCAGCAGTTGCTCGACGAGGGTCTTCTCTGGTTTTTCCCTTGGGCGCTCATAGGCCAGTTAGTGCAATGGCTAGAGGTGCACCGGAGATTTGTAATTCTGATGGCACCAGACTGGCCAAGGTGCCAGTGGTATGCTGACCTGATTAGGATACTGGCGGATTGACTGTGCTGGCTTCCGGTTGGAAGAACCTCTTGACGCAGGAGCTGCTTCGTATGCTCCAGGTGGATCAATTATCGCTTATGGGCATGGCTCTTGAAAGGGCGAAGTTGAAGAAGAAAGGATAATCAGGTTCGGGGATAGTGACCTTGCTACAGGCCCAGAGGTGGTCTACGAACCTGGCGTGCATCTTTGAATCATGGTGTGGAGAGAGACAGGCGCACCCTTCCATTGCCTCCGTCCTGGACATCTTGGCATTCTTGCAATCCGGTTTTGATAAGGGTCTAGCTGCCAGTTCCTTGACGGTGCAACTGGCGGTGATTTCCGGTTGTCACGGGAAAGTCCACAGGGTGCCATTGGGTGCACACCAAGACGGGCTGAGCTTTCTAGGGGCAGTGACTCACTTCTGTCTGCCAAAGAGGGCAGTGGTACCGCCTTGGAATCTCAATCTAGTGCTGACGGTGCTGTCTGGGGAACCCTTTGAGCCATTGAGTCGAGCTTTCCTGAAGGATTTGACTTTGAAAATGTTATTCCTGGTGGCGATTTGCTTGGCACGCAGGATTTCAGAGCTTCGGACCCTGTCATGCCAGGAGCCATTCCTTTCCTTCTCCAAGGAGAAAGTGGTCCTGCGCCCCGGTACCTTCATTTTTGACGAAGGTGGTGTGAGCATTTCATGTAAATCAGGCTGCTGCCTTACTGGCTCTGGCGAGCTCGGATGTGGGCGAGAGCGGATACATGCTCTGCCACTCCACAGCTGTGCCACTTGGATGTGAAGGTATGTGAAAAGGACTTTGTCCTTTTGGAGATTGGACCGTCTGTTTGTTCTGTTTGGCGGGTCGCACAAAAGTGAGGCAGCAGCTAAGCCTCCATTTCCAGATGGATCAGTGAGGCAATCACGCCTGCATACATCTTGAAGGGTAGAACAGTGCTGGCGGGGTTGCAGATGCATTCCACGAGGGCTTAGGCAGCCTCGTGAGCAGAGTATAATTTAGTTCCGCCGATGGAGATCTGTAGGGTGGCATACTTTATCTGAACATTTTCGCCTGGATGTTCAGGCGGCAGGGGATGCTCGTTTCGGATCGGCAGTGCTTCAGACTGGTTGTGCGGGTCCTTCCCATTAGTTTAACTGCTCTGATACATCCCAGAGGTGCGGGACTGGACTGGAGGGATGATAAGGAAAGAGAAATTAGACTTACCTGCTAATTGTTGTTCCTTGAGGAACTCCAGTCCAGTCCCGGAACTCTCCCTGAGTGCTTTCTGTGATGATCTATGCACACCCTGGTCCTGAAGCTGGTTCCCTTGGTGGAGGAAGTGGCCAGGGGAACCAGGGAGGGGTGTGTAATCTGTGTTTGGGGGAGGGGCGGACCAGAAGAGCTGTCGGTTGCTCACTTCCCATTGGTTGGAGTTGCTTAAGCGCTCAACAGGTAGGCCTCCCCATCCTGGAAGGGGGTGGGTGGGGGGGTATCCTTTCCAGGGGATGGAGGAGGTACTAGTTTATTTAGATGTAGAAGTGTTTGTTGCATGTTTAACTACTTATTTGTTGCTCCTCTGAGTCTGCTTTGTTAATAGGTACTGGGGCTGGTGGGTGGTGCCAGCTGCATATGTACACAAGTGTCATCAAAAAGATGATATGCTCAGTCTTCAAGCTGCTGGAGGAGGTGCACTACTCAGAGGTGTGGGACTGGACTGGAGTTCCTCAAGGAACAATTAGCAGGTAAGTCTAATTTCTCTTTTGTCCCCTGTCGTGTGCAGTTCTTTTGGTTTTCTGTATCCCAAGTGCATCACTCTGCACTTCTTGGTATTAAATCTCAATTGCCAAGCATTTGACCATTCTCATATTGTCTACTCCCTCCAAAGTGTCCACTCTGTTGCATATCTTTGTATTGTCTGCAAAAAGGCAAGCTTTTCCTTTTAACCCTTCGGCAATATCATCCGCAAAGACATTGAACTGTAGCAGTCCTAGGACTGATCCTGAGGCATTCCACTACTCACCTTCCTTTCTTCAGGGTGAGTTCCATTCACCACTATCCTTTGTAGTCTGTTAGTCAACCAGTTCTTGATCCAGTTCACCACCTTGAGATCCATCCCCAGGCTGCTTAATTTATTTACAAGCCTCCTATGAGGAACAATATCAAAGGCTTTGCAGAAATCTAAAAAGGCCACATCCATTGCATGCCCTTGATCTAGTTCTCTGGTCACCCAGTCAAAGAAATCAATCTGATTTATTTGGCATGGTCTTCCTTGGTAAAATCCATGTTGCCTCAGATCTCTTATCCCATTGGCTTCCAGAAAAAACAATATCCTTTCTTTTAGCAGTGTCTCCATTACTTTACCAAGGTAAGGCTTATCGGCCTGTAGTTTGCCACCTCTTCTCTGTTGCCACATCTGTGAAGAGAAACTGCGTCAGCTTCAATTCTGCGGTACCTCTCCAGTTCCCAGGAATCTATTAAATACATTAAAAGATTCTCACTATTGTACACAAAACTATTCATACCGGTATCCCTCAATATCTCACTGATCTCATTCATATGCACATCCCCCCCCCTCCACCATGCTCTCCGCACAATTCACAATGACCGCCTGGTTCTCCCTTCCCCTTCATGCACCCGTCTTGAACAAACCAGACACTCTGCTTTTTTCTGTCTTGGTCCAGCACTCTGGAACTCCCTCCTGGCCCCACAAAATTTGTCAATATGCTAAAAACCTATCTGTTCTGTCATGCATTTGACCTTTCCCTCACTGACTCACTCGTGTGTCCTCTCTAACCCCCAGAATTCCTTCCAACTGTTTGGGCGGTCAATCAAGCAACCAAATAAGATAAAGATCTTTTAAAGGTCATGCCAAAACTTCCCTGAGCTTCTTCAGTATCCTAGGATATATCTGAACTGGACCCATGGCCTTGTCCCTTTCAGTTTTGCAAGCTGTTCACAGATATCTTCCATGAATAGTGTTGCATCTACTCCAGTCCCCTTTTTACCTTTATCAGTCACACATGGCCCTTCTCCAGGATTTTCTTTTATGAACACAGAGCAGAATTATTTGTTTAGCAATTCCACTTTTCCCTTATCACTTTCACAAATCGGTCCTCGGCACCTTTGAGTCTTGCAATTTCACTTGATGTTTTTGTACTTTCCCCAGTATACCTGAAAAAAGTCTTGACACCTCTCTTCACATATGTAGCCATTTTTTTCTGTGCTTTTTTTACCATCTTGATTTCTCTTTCTCTTTCAAATTTATCTGGTATTATTTTCTGTGTTTCTTTCTCTGAAAATTGTGAATGTTGCCATTTTTGTCTTAGTTTTTCAAAGACGTGGCTGCAAAAATAATCTTTGTTTCCTTTTCGTCTTGATTTTATGTACTTTCCTAAAATGGAGATCTGTTGGCCTTGTTATGGCCTCTTTCACTTTACTCCAAGCCTTTCCACTTTCCTTATCGCCTTCCATCCTGCCAGCTCCTCCTTCAGGTTATTCCCATTTTACTAAAGTTAGCATTTTTGAAATCTAGGACTTTTAGTTTTCCACGATTGAACTCTGTCTTGGCTTTTAGATCAAACCACACCATACGGTGATCATTGTTGTTCAGACGGGCACTCATCTGGACATTAGACACACTGTTTCTGTCAGTTGCACCAGATCCATTGTTGACCCTTCCCTGGTGGGTTTCTTCACCAGTTGACTTGAGCAGCATCTCTTGTAGGGCATCCATGCTCTTTCTACTTCTTCCATATTTGCCGATGGGATACTCCAGTCCACATCTGGCAGATTAAAGTCTCCCAGTATCACCATCTTGCCCTTTTTTTTTTTTTACTACCTTTGCAGTATCAATGATCAAGTCTGCCTACATTTATGTTGGAGGTCTGTAAACTACACCAGTATAGATGGTTATACCATCTTCTTTCTCTTCAATGCTTTATCAGATATTTGTAATAAACCTAAATATATTGTTAAAATAGTCTATAGTACTTATCGGAAGGTGGCCAGCGTAACACCAATTTTTAAAAAGGATTCCAGACTGATCTGGGAAACTACAAACCAGTGAGCTTGATGTCTGTGCCAAAAAAAATGGTAGGAACCATTCTAAAGAACACAATTACTGAACATATACATAATGGAGAAGCATCTTAATGTTTAGAGCAACAGTCTTAGCCACCCAAGAGATCAGAGTTCGATTCCCACTAGCACTCCTTCTGACCTTGGGCAAGTCACTTTACCCTCCATTGCCTTGGAAGAAAAGTCCCAGCAATCTACTTCCAGTCATACCTTGCCAAGAAAGCCCAGGGGCTGCTGGATCACTTGATTTGATGGCACTAAAAAAAAAAAAAGCCATGGTTCAATGGGACAAAAGCAACATGGATTTAGCCAAGGAAAGTCTTACCTCGGCAGTCCTCTACATATTTTTGAAGGTGTGAAGAAACGGGTAGATAAAGGTAAGCTGGTGAATGGTAGTATGTCTGAATTTTCAGAAAGCCTTTGACAAGGTTCCTCATGAGAAATTCTTGAGAAAATTAAAAAAGTCATGGGATAGGTGGCAGTGTCCTATTGTGGATTGGGAACTGGCTAAAAGATAGGAAATAGAGAATAGCACTAAATGTCCAATTTTCTCAGTGGAAAGAGGTAAATGGTGGAGTACCCAGAGATCTATGTTGGGCCCATTATTTATTTATTAACTTCTTTATAAATGACCAGGAAAGGGGAACAGCAGGTGAGGTGATCACATTTGTGGATGAGACAAAATTATTCAAAGTTGTCAAATCACAAGATTGTGAGGAATTGCAAGAGGACTGTGAGAAACTGGGATACTGGGCATCTAAAAATGCAATGGGCAACTAAAGGCAGATGAAATTTAATTTTGGTAACTGCAAAGGTATGTACTTAGGAAAGAACAACCCAAACTATAGCTGCATGATGCAAGGTTCCATATTAGGAATCACCACCCAGGAAAAATATCTAGGCGTTATCTTGGATAATGTAGTTGAAATCCTGTGCTCAGCTGAGAGAGCTACTAAAATGCCGGAAATTATAAGGAAAGAAATGGAAAATAAAACAAAGGACATCATAATGTTTCTGTAGTACTCCATGGTGCGATTTGCCCCTTGAGTACTGCATGCAGTTGTAGTCTGCATCTAAAAAAAAAAAAAAAGATACAATAGAATTGGAAAATGTACAGAGAAGGGTGTCTACAATGATACACTTGTGAAGGAAGATTTTGAAAGGTTACAGCTTTTCAACTTGGAGAAGAGACTGCTGAGGGGGAGATATGAGGTCTATAAAATGAGTGGAGTGGAACGAGTAGATGTGAATCGGTTGTTTTTCCTTTACACAGTACATAGACTTTGGGACATGCGATGAAGCTTCAAAATAGTACTTTTTTTTTTTTTTTGATTGACAAATTTTTATTGAAGAGATAAACAATCCAACCAGAACAATACAGCAGATAAGTCATTACATCTGGTATCTCTACATTTTAACCAATGCGCACACTTTAGACAACAAAAACAATATACTTAAACCATTTCTCCCCTCCCCCCCCCAGCCCACCCTGACCTACCCCCTACCCTCCCCCTACCGCCCCTCCTCCCCTCCTCCCCTCCCACCCTCTCTCCCCATTCTCTCTTATTTCCCCTTCCCTCTCTCCATTCTTCATATCTCCCCCAGACCTCCCTAAAGGCTTTCATAGTATGATTCTTGTGGGCTGAGATAGCGCACATAACCCAGAGGTATTCCACTCTCTGCACAATCATGGGTATCATAGGCACCTCCACACACTTCCACCGCGCCATAATGGCCCCCCTCGCTGCCCCAATACAGTACCCCACCAGCATTACAATACTCCATTCCCCCTCTTCAGGCATCTCATTTAATACCACCATGGGAGCAGTGAGGTCGATGGCCACCTTAACCATTTCCCAAATACATTCTCCCCATTGTTCCCACATTAACTTTATTGCAGCACATCCCCATATAATATGCTCCAAATCCCCCCTGTGCCCACATCCCCGCCAACATTCTCCTGTGTCCTCGGGGCTAAGAACCTTTAACTTCCATGGCGTCCAATACATTTGATACCTGACCTTTAGACTATTCTCCAAATAGACTGGACCCGGGGCCAGACGCCTCGTCCACTGATAAATGTTATGCCATCTCTCATCGTCCCACTCCCCCTCCAGTTGTTGCTCCCATGCCAATTCACCCTTACTCCTCCCCAGGCCTCCGTCCACTGCATGCTGACGCAGCTCTGTATACAACAGCGTTATCAGCCCCCTCCTGCCTCCCCCCTTCTTCAGCGCCACCTCACATGGAGTGGCCGCCCTCCGCAAATCATCCCAGCCCCTAGTCTTACGCAGGTAGGTTACGAGCGGGACATATGCAAAATAATCCTGAGCCCCAAACCCCGTAACTCCTCGAAGGAGCGAAGCTCCCCATTACCAGTAATGAGTTGCCCCAGCGTGCATAATCCTTTAGCGCCCCACGCCTGGAACACCCCTCCTTCCCTACCCGGACCAAAATCCTGCATACCCTGGATATCAGTTTCCCTCGTATACCGCTTCCCCGCCAGCATCTTCCGCTTAACCCCCAACCATAGCCCCTGCGTGTACTCTTTAAAAGGATTCCCTGCACGCCCCCCCCCTTTTTTTGCCCCTGGGTCCCAAATCCACATACCCAAAGTCTCCCCCCCCCTCCCTCTCTTGCTCCAACTCCACCCAGATAGGCGTATCTCCCACCGCCTGCCAACTAGCCAATGCCTTTAATTGGGCCGCCACAAAGTATTTGTCCAACCATGGAACCCCCATCCCGCCCTCCCTCTGACTCCGATAAAGAGTATATTGCGACACTCGAGACTTCTTGCCAGCCCAAATAAATTCCAGAATCAACCGCTGTATCTGTCTCAAATAACTAGGAGGAATCCTACTGGGGATGGAGCTAAATAGAAAGAGAAAACGGGGCAAAACGTTCATCTTTATAACAGCGATTCTCCCAAGCCAAGTCAGATATAAGCCCCTCCAACGGGCTAGGTCGGACTTCACCGCCCTCAGCAACGGAATAAAATTCCTGTCCCAGAGCTGCTTCCAATCCTTCCCCATATGAATCCCTAAATATCGATACGTCCCCTTCACCCATTTAAATGGGAAGCTGCTGCGTAAGCTCTCTTTTAACCGATGCCCCAAATTAAACCCTAAAAGCTCCGTTTTGCTACCATTAATTTTATAACCAGAAACCGCACTATATAGTTCCACTTCCCGCATTAATATTGGCAACGAAAGTAAGGGCTCTCGTAGAGTGTAAATAACATCATCTGTGAAGAGAGCGATTTTAGATTCCCAATTATTCATTAGCACCCCTTTGACATCGACCCCTCTACGCACCCGATCAGCCAGGGGCTCTAGCAAGTGCAAACAGTAGGGGCGAGAGCGGACAGCCCTGTCTGGTACCCCGGCCAAGCTTAATAACCTCAGAATAACTGCCATTCACTCTAATCCGAGCTTGCGGCCCCGTAGAGAATGCTTTGACCCATTGGATGAAATTCTCCCCCAGCCCTACCTTTTCTAATACTGCAAGCAAAAAATCCCATTCGACCCGATCAAATGCCTTCTCGGCATCCACTGAAATAAATACCGCCTTCTGCCCCGTCCGTTGCACTTCCCATGTTAAGTTACACAGGCGGCGTATGTTATCCCCTCCCTGCCGCCCTGCCACAAATCCCGTCTGATCCACATGGATCAATTGAGGGAGGAACCGTTGCAAACGAGTGGCCAGAATTTTAGCAAGAAGTTTGGCGTCAACATTCAGTAAGGATATCGGTCGATAGGAACCACAGACCATAGGGTCTTTTCCGGGCTTAAGCAATATTGTTATCCCCGCTGCAGACATAGATCCCGGAACCGCCCCAGACGCCAGAACTCCATTGAATACCTCCATCAACAAAGGCCGAAGACCCGCCTGAAACACCTTATAGAATTTACCCGTCAATCCATCTAACCCTGGTGCCTTTCCCTTTTTCAAAGATTTAATGGCCTCAGTTACCTCACCCTCCTCTATCGGCCTGCCCAGCCACTCCGCTTCCCCTGCCTCTAGCTTAGGCAACGTACACCCATCCAAATAGCGTTTACTCTTTTCTTGCCCCCCAGTAACCTCACTACTATATAATTTCTGATAATATTCCTGAAACGTCTGTCGGATGTCGTTATTCCCAGTGACTAACTGCCCCCGCCCATTCCGTATGCTCTCAATAGTACCTTGTGCCACCCGTGCTCTCATGCGGCGGGCCAGCAGCCGGCCAGCCTTATTACCGCCCTCAAACATAGCTTGCCTCAGGACATTTAGTTCATAAGCTATTTTACTAGCGCGAAGCTGACTCAATTGCCCCCGTAGCCGCTGTAATTCCGTCAATACCCCCTCCCTCCTATCACACTGACTTTCCTCCAATTTCTGAATTTCCCTCAGAAGACGTCCCTCCGTCTCCTCCCGCTGTTTGCACTTACGTGAAGCTTCTCCTAACAAATGCCCCCGAACCACCGCCTTCAGGCCATCCCATACCATTCCCAAGCCAACCTCCCCATTCCAGTTAAAATCCTGATACTCTTTAAGAACCTTCCCTGTCCTATCCACAATTGCCGGGTCATCCAACAGCGAGTCATTGAGTCTCCAAAATTTCACTCCAGTGTCCTTATAACCTAAATTAAACTCAACACTCACTGGTGCATGATCCGTCCAGGTAATGGAACCCTGCTCAACCCCCTCCACCTTACTCATCCACCCGCCTCCCGCCCAAATCATATCAATGCGACTATAAGTCCCATGAGGCGCGGAATAATATGTATATTGCTTTCTCCCTGGGTTCCGGCAACGCCAAACATCCACCAGCCCCAAACCTTCTTTCATTTGCAACAAATTCATCCTCTCCGTTTCCCCTCCCCTCGCCCTCCACTATTATCAAGCCTAGGATTTACGGTTAAGTTAAAATCCCCCCCTACAATGATCGGTACCTCTCCCAATTGCTCCAAATCCACTCGCATACGTTCATAAAATACCCCCTGACCCTCATTAGGACCATACAAACTGAAAATCCACACCCTCTCCTCCCCCACCTGCACCTGAACACCCACATATCTCCCCTTTTTGTCCCTATATTCCCCCACCACCCTATCCACCATACTAGCCCCCACCAGAATACCCCCCCCCCCTTCCGCGACTCTGCACGTTGCCCCGCCAGAATTACCTTGGGATATTTCCGTGTCTCCAGCAACTTCTCTTGCCCTACCTTCAGATGTGTTTCTTGAAGGCACACAAAGTCTGCCCGGGTCCTACATCCTTCCTTTTTCCGCCAGCCTACGCTTCCGCCATGTACGTAAGCCTTTAGCATTAACCGTAACCACCCTCAATTTACGCTCTCCCACCATACCCGGAGCCTTATCCCGCCCTTGCCTTCCCCCCATCTTCCCCCTCCCCCCCTCCCCCTCCCCCCCTTCCCCCTCCCCCCCTCCTTCCCCACTTCCCCCTCTCCCCCCCTCCCCCTCCACCCCCCCACTTCCCCCTCTCCCCCCTCCCCTACCATCCCCAACCCATTCCTCAGCCCCCCTGAGGCCTCCTGTAGAGTAGTGCCCATCGATACGGTGCAGCCCCGCTCCTTTCGCAGAACCCCTTCCTCTCACCCCCCACCTCTCCTGCGATCCACCCCACCAGCCCCCCCCCTCTCCCACCTCCCAACTCCACCTCCAACTCCCCTCTACTCCCCCCTCCTCCCCCTCAGGAGCCCCACAAGATCCCAATCCCCCCAGCTCCCAATATTCCTCCAACCAGACAAACAACCCGATTAACCCACACCCCCCAATCCACCTCTCTCCCCCCACTCCTTGCTCACCACCCCATTCCTGAGGGGCCCCCCTAATTATTGTCCCCAACCAGACATAACCATACCACCAAGGTTAAGGCTCAGTCTTATCCAGCTCCTTCCACCATGTTACAGTTACTCAGCAAAAAATAGAACAAACCATACCTCTTCCTTCCCCCCACCCACCTCCCGCATGCAGTCCTCCCTCCCACCACCTACCCTCACAGAACCCGCCCACCATCCTCTCGGTCCCCCCCAAAAACAACCCCAAACTCTAAAACAGCGCACTCTAAAACAGCGCACTCTAAAACAAAGAATCATCAATTCTCCCATCACACCTCAACCTCCCCACACCCCCATAAACAATCATTCAATCCCTATTCCCCACACTAATAAAGACAAGAAAAACAGCAGGAAGAAATTTATTTATTTTATTTATTTATTTATTTAACATTTCTTATATACCGCGCTATTAAGATCAGTGCGGTGTACATTGAACAAAATATACAACAATGTATGCAAGTAACATTGAGTTTACATAGAATATGGGAATATATAACATGGATTAACAGGTAAAACTATGTACAGTCAACATCATATATGTATATGTTTTTACTAAATAAATAAATATGTTAGCTCAAGTAGATATTATCTGCGTAATTTATGTAGGAGGTGGGAATCAACAGAGGATGTGGAGCTATCGTGGAGCTTAACCATTTTCTGGTTGAATTAAGGTAATATGGTGTTTAGTGCACGTTGGAGGTCTGTTGTTTGAGTGGACATGCGGGGTCACTTCTGGGTAGAATTTTGTGAATAAGTGATGCTTCACGGCTTTCCTGAAATAACATGAAGTAAAATGCAATATCATAAAACAGTATAATTCGCCGCAGGCCCTGTGTGCTGCTTCAAGGCGCAGCCCTATCCTGCCCTTTGCCACCCTGTTACTATTACCCAGCAAAAAATATCCAACCATTCTCCAGGACCAAGCAGGAAGTCAGTCCTCACATATGGGTGACGTCGGCGCCGACGGAGCCCTCGCGGAGCAATTTTCCCCAGCTTTCAAAGAAAGCCTTTGGGAATTGCAGCGCGCATGCGCGGTCGCCTTCCCGCCCAAGGGTGCCATCTTAGCCAGTCTTCTTTTTTCCGCGGAGCCCTACAGACGTACCCGTCGTGTCCCCGCGAAAAAGTTGATTTTGTTAGTAATTTTCTCTCTTTTTTTCTTCGGTTCGACACCGGTCTTTTTCCAGCCCGGACCCGCGACGCCGGTCACGAGTCCTCTTCTTCTTTTTCGGTTTTTCTGACTTAGTCAGTTTCGTTTTCGGTTTTTCCCTGGCAGCCCGGTCCTTTGACCTCGCAGGGGCCCTTTTTCCCCCGATGGCTGCCAGTGGTTTCAAGCGGTGTGGTCAGTGTGACCGAAATATGTCACTAACTGACACACACGACAATTGCCTCCGCTGCCTGGGCCCGGATCATGAAGAAATGATCTGTGGGGCCTGCGGCAAAATGTCCTCTAAAGCGTTGAGAAGTCGGCGGCATCAGCGGGATAGGATTTTCGCTGACCCCAGCCGTACCCGGACCTCGTCGGAGGCCTCCGCGTCCAGAGGTTCCAGCTCGGACCGTCGCCGGAGTTCCTCCGACAGGGGTTCTCCCTCCGGGGACCATCGACGGAAGGTGAAACCCGCGAGGGCGGCGTCGGTGGACGCTCCTGGCTCCGCGAGTGCCAGGTCGCATAGCCCCGATAGCCGTCCCGGGTCCTTGGAGAAGGAGCACCTCTCGAAGCGACCTCGCCTGGAGTCGGAGCTGCCTGCTCGGGTAAGTCCTGTGGTCCTCCTGGACTCACTTCCGAGACTGCCGACGTCGGGCCCGACGCCGTCGGGGCCCGAGTCGGGGGCTGCTGGGTCACCTGAGGTCGGACTCAGGTTGACGGCCTTGGAGAGCAGACTGTCTGCCTTCATGGACCAGCAGTGGGCACTGCTCGCTAGCCTCGCTGGCGCCGCTGCCCCGACCGCCGGGACGTCGACGTCTAAGTCGACCCCGGAGACCGAGCCGATCCTCGAGTCCATGCGAACTCGAGTCGATCCTCGGTCGAGGTCACCCTCGGCCTCCCGTTCGGGACCGAGGTCGCCGACGCCGACTCCCTTGGCGTCGGGGCGGCAGGCGCCGCGGCCTGCCCGGGCCGACCCCACCGATTCCTCATCGGAGTCGGTCTGGGAGTCTGAAGAGGAAGAGTCACCTGATTCTTTTCGGACTCAGTGTGTCCCCTCGGACTCACCTGAGTCCGAACCTCGGAAGCAGTCCCCCCCGGAGGATGCCCGGTTCTCGGACTTCGTCAGGGATATGGCCAAGGCTTTGGCCTTCCCTGCGGATCCCGAGGAGGAGCCTCGAGCCGAAGAGCTCGACGCCCTCCAGTATGACTCTCCCGGCAGGGAACACTTTACTGTAACGGTTCCTCCCATGCTGGAACGACTACTCTTCCGCATGTGGGAGAGTCCGGCCTCCTCGCCGGTCCTGAGCAAGCGGGTCGATTCTATCTATCGAGTCCGCAAGAGCCCTGGCTTCCAAAAAGCACAGCTACCACACCATTCCATGGTAGTGGAATCGGCCATGCATCGTCTTAAGAGCCAGAAGATGCACTCCTCGGTGCCTCCTGGCAGGGAGGCCCGTAACCTGGATGGCCTTGGTAAGAAGTGTTTCCAGGGCTCTATGCTTGCGTGTCGTGTCCAGACCTACCAGCTATACATGGGCATGTATCTCCGAGACCTGGCTAAAGAGCTAGCCGGATTCTCCGCTGGTTTGTCCGAGGAACCTTTGCGGAGGTTCCTGGCCTTGTCCACTGGCATTCGGGAATGCTCAAAATTCATATCCCGAGCAGCCTATGATGGCTTTGAAGCATCGGCTCGAGTGGCCGCAGCCGGCATCGGTGCCCGCCGACAGGCTTGGCTTCAGTCGTCTGACCTTGAGCCCTGGGTGCAGGACAAGTTGGTCGATGTCCCCTGCCGAGGTGAAAACCTCTTTGGCAAGCCCATGGCTGAAAAGGCTGCACAGATCGAGACGGAGACTCTCACCAGGACTAGGCTTTCTAGGAAGACCTCCGCCCCTTCCCAGAAAAAGGGCTCGGGAAAGAAGTCCTTTTACCCGAGGAAGGCGGCTGCTTACAAACACTACCCCCAATATCAGGCCCCTGCAGCTCCCCAACAGGGCCAGCAGGCCAAGGGACGGGGTAACGGGTCCCGTAGGCAGCAAGCCCCCAAGCCTGCACCACCAGCCCCTGCTCAGCAGGGTGGGGGTTTTTGACTCCTTAAGCATAGCCTCTCCCCCTCCGCTGGCTCCTCCCAGCACCGGAGGCCGGCTGGTTCACTTCGCCCACAGGTGGTCCAGCATCACTTCAGATGCCTGGGTGCTTCAAGTCGTAAGAGAAGGCTATCTTCTCCACTTCCACCAGGTCCCTCCCTCTTATTTCCCGGGAGAACCTCCACGACTCCCTCTGCACAGGGACTTACTCCTTCAGGAGTTAGCAGGTCTTCTACAGGAACAGGCGGTGGAACCGGTGCCCCACCACCTGAGAGGTCAAGGTTTTTACTCCAGGTACTTTCTAGTACCAAAAAGGACAGGAGGCCTCAGACCCATCCTGGACTTGCGCAACCTCAACAGGTTCCTCGTGCGGGAAAAGTTCAAAATGCTTACCCTTGGAATCCTTCTGCCCTACCTCCAGCAGGGAGATTGGCTATGCTCCTTGGATCTAAAGGATGCCTACACGCACATCCTCATCCACCCAAGCCACCGCCAATACCTAAGGTTTGTGGTGGCAGGAAATCATTACCAGTACAGAGTACTGCCCTTTGGCCTGTCCTCCGCACCGCGAGTCTTCACAAAATGTCTCGCGGTGGTGGCGGCCCATCTCCGGCTTCACGGCCTCTATGTCTTTCCGTACCTCGACGACTGGCTCATCAGAGCAGCGTCCGCTCCGGAGGTCACCAACGCCACACGCCGCACGGTGACTCTTCTGCAGTACTTCGGCTTTGTCATAAACTTCGCAAAGTCCACTTTGCTCCCCTCACAGGATCTCGAGTTCATCGGCGCAAGACTGCACACTCCTCAGGTGCGAGCTTTCCTGCCTCTCGACAGGGCTCAACGGCTCATGGACCTAGCCGACCGTTTTCGCAGCCAGTCCCTGGTCTCCGCCAGGCGCTTCCTGAGACTGCTCGGCCATATGGCTTCCACCGTCCATGTGACCCCCAATGCCCGCCTGAATAGGCGGCCTGCTCAATGGTGTCTTCGCAAGCAGTGGCAACAAGCCACAGGCGGCCTAGCAGACGTAGTGCGCGTCTCCGAGCCGCTGGCCTCGTCTCTCCAGTGGTGGCGTCATCGGCCGAACCTGGTACTCGGCATGCCTTTTCAGTCACCTCAGCCGGCCCAGGTGCTGACGACAGATGCGTCCCTCATGGGTTGGGGAGCACATTGTCAAGGGGCACGTACTCAGGGCCTCTGGACCACGTGGGAGTCTGCTCAGCAGATCAACTTCCTGGAGCTCAGAGCGATCCGCCTGGCTCTCAAGGCTTTCTCCCACCTGACCTCTCACCAGTCCGTCCTTGTCCAGACGGACAATCAAGTTGCCATGTTCTACGTGAACAAACAGGGGGGCACGGGCTCCTTCCTTCTCTGTCGGGAAGCACAGAAGCTCTGCTCTTGGGCCGTCAGTCACGGCGTTCTTCTCAAGGCAGTTTATCTCCCAGGCCAAGAAAATTGCCTGGCGGACAAACTCAGCAGGATCCTCCAGCCGCACGAGTGGCGCCTGGATCCCTTAGTAGTTCAGAAGCTCTTTCTAAAGTGGGGCCTCCCCACGATGGATCTCTTTGCCAGTCCTCACAACCGGCAACTTCCTCGCTTCTGCTCTCGTCATCCACATCCCCTTCGAGTTGCGGCAGACGCTTTTCTACTCTCATGGTCGGAGAGCCTTCTGTATGCTTTTCCTCCCATCCCGCTAGTCTCTCGAACTCTTTTCAAGGTTCTCCGAGACAAAGCTTCCATGATCCTGGTGGCCCCTCGCTGGCCCAGACAGCTGTGGTTTCCACTCCTGCTGCAATTAGTGGTAGAGGATCCATTCCCTCTGGGGTTTCAGCCGGATCTCCTCACTCAGGATCAGGGGTCTCTGCTACACCCCAACCTCAGATCTCTCAATCTAATGGCCTGGCTGCTGAGAGGGTAGTCCTTGCTCCCCTTCTCCTGCCGGCAGAGGTGGAGGAGGTCGTCCTAGCTTCTCGGCGCCCTTCTACCCGCAAATGCTACGCCCTTAAATGGCGTCGCTTTTCCGTTTGGTGTACCCAACAGTCTCAGGATCCCTTCTCCTGCTCGGTGTCGGTGATCTTGCAGTACCTGCTATACCTCTCTAATCTGGGACTTAAGTCCAACTCCGTCAAAGTTCACCTCAGTGCTCTTTCAGCACATCATGTGCCGGTGGACGGCAGACCTCTTTCCAGCGACCCTCTCGTAGCGAGGTTTCTCCGAGGTCTCCTTCTACTTAAACCACCTCTGCGCCCGCCAGCGCCTGACTGGGATCTGAATGTGGTTTTACAGCGGATCACCTGTCCGCCTTTTGAACCTATGGCTACCTGTTCTCTCCGTTTTCTTTCTTGGAAAACATTGTTCTTGATAGCCCTCACTTCCGCTAGGCGCGTAAGTGAATTGCAGGCCCTCGTGTCTGATCCCCCTTACACTCGGTTCTACAAAAATAGGGTAGTCCTACGGACTCACCCAAAATTTCTTCCAAAAGTGGTCTCCCCTTTTCACATCAATCAGGAGGTGGTACTTCCGACCTTCTTTCCCAGACCACACTCCAGCCGAGCTGAAATGGTCCTCCATACCCTGGACTGTAGAAGGGCATTAAACTTCTACCTTGACCGTACGCGGGAGCACCGTAAAGCTACTCAGCTTTTTGTGTCTTTTGATCCCAATAAATTGGGACTCCCGGTCTCCAAGCGTACTCTGTCCATCTGGGTTGCGGACTGTATCACTTGGGCTTATGGGGCGGCCGGACTCTCCTTGGATGGTCGAGTCACGGCTCATTGTGTTCGGGCAAAGGCTACGTCAGTGGCTTACCTCTGCTCTGTTCCGCTGGCAGACATCTGCCGGGCCGCTACTTGGTCTTCGAGCCAGACTTTTGCGGTCCATTACTGTCTCGAGAGGGAGTCCCGCAGGGACAGTGCTTTCGGACAGGCAGTCCTCCGTAATCTCTTTGAGGTTTGAGCAACTCCTACCCTCCATCCCGGATGTGGGCTACCGGTGGGTAATAATTCAGCGAAGATTCTTTCCTTCTGTGCTGCTGAGCTAGAGGGAGCTCATTTTTTGTGCTTAGGGTCTCCGGTAGCCTTAAGCTTGGGAGTCCCATATGTGAGGACTGACTTCCTGCTTGGTCCTGGAGAAAGCGTAGTTACTCACCTGTAACAGGTGTTCTCCAGGAGCAGCAGGAATCAGTCCTCACAACCCTCCCTCCTCCCCGTGGAGTTGCAATCATCTGCTTAAGTTTTTTTGCAAATTTTTATGCTGTCTTTTTTAGCTATGTCATCTGACTGGCTAAGATGGCACCCTTGGGCGGGAAGGCGACCACGCATGCGCGCTGCAATTCCCAAAGGCTTTCTTTGAAAGCTGGGGAAAATTGCTCCGCGAGGGCTCCGTCGGCGCCGACGTCACCCATATGTGAGGACTGATTCCTGCTGCTCCTGGAGAACACCTGTTACAGGTGAGTAACTACGGTTACCTTTCCCTTCCCCCCCATCCACCTCCCGCATGCATTCCCCCTCCCCCCACCTACCCTCGTGGAACCCTCCCACCATCTGCGCAGTCCCCCCAAAATGACAACCCCAAACTCTTAAGCAGTGCACTTGAAAACAGTAAATCTGTAATTCTCCCCAACCAACTCAGCATCCCCGCTCCCCAAAAACAGTCATTCAGTTCCTGTCCCCCAGCACTTATGAAAAAGGACAAGGACAACCAACAGAATGGGATAACATGAGATGAGAATCAAA
Source organism: Ichthyophis bannanicus (assembly GCA_033557465.1). Lineage (NCBI taxonomy): Eukaryota > Metazoa > Chordata > Amphibia > Gymnophiona > Ichthyophiidae > Ichthyophis > Ichthyophis bannanicus. Next base: position 619,619,288 of record CM066036.1, read on the forward strand.
TAATCAAACAGTAGAATCCTCTTCCGGCCCTGCATGTTGCTTCAGGTGGGCCCAGACTGGGTATCCTTCTCCCTTCGTCGTCACTCTTCTCCCGACGTCCCCTCTCCTGCCGCCTCCGTCTGGGTCTGGTGCGCCAGCTCCTCTCCCGAGGTCTCCACCAGTCGCCTCTCCACACTGCCCAGTCCAGCATCCTTCAAGGCCTTTTCAGCCTCCTGTCGGGTCTGTACTCGCCAATTACGCGTGCCCACTGTAAAATACAATCCAAAGGGATACAGCCAGCGGTATCGCACATTCTCATTGCGCAACCGAGCAGTTATATGCTGTAAGTCCCTTCGTCGTTGCAGGGTCCCCGCTGCTAGATCCGCATAAATCGCCAATTTATAGCCCTGCCAGGTATATTCCCGGGCTTTCCTCACCTTCGCCATTATTTTTTCCTTAAGACGAAAATCATGCATACAGACCACGAGGTCCCGTGGGCGATTTGGGCGACTAGGCCCGAGCGCCCTATGCGCTCTATCTAGGACCACCGAGGGGGGTTCACCCTCCTCCTCACCCTCCATTAAGATGTCCTTGCAGATGGCCTCCTCCACTCGTCGGCTATCTTGAAACTCAGGTTCTTCAGGGACCCCCCGTATACGCAAATTGTTCCGACGCGTGCGGTTCTCAAGATCCTCCATTTTAAACAACATTTGTTCTTTCCAGCGCTCCCACTCCCGGACAGATTGCGCCAGCACCTCTTGCTGGAGTTCTACTCTTTCTAGATGTTGCTCTTGCTCCGTTGTTCTTCTACTCAGCTCCCCGACCTCCTCTCGTAACTCATTACAGACCTCCCCCACTTCAGATTTGACGGCAGCCAGCTCAGTCTTAAGCTCATCAAACCAGGCCTTCAACTCAGCGCGGCTCACATTATTTACCACCATCGTGCCCCTCTCAGTATCAGCTACACGCTGTATCGAACGCTCACCCGAGTCCCGGGGCACGCGGTCTCCCGCCGCCATCTTGGCCTCTCTGCCTCCGAGCTGTCCACCTCCATATGCAAATTCCTTCAAATCCGCCGTTTTTTTGCGCCGCGTCATCCCGCAGGTGGCCTCTCTACCCTTTCTACTCCCTCTCACTTCGATCTGGGGAGTGCACGCTTGGGGGGGGGGGGGGGCCGCACTAGCCACTACTTTCAGGGTTTAGCTCCGGAGCTCCTCTCTTAAGCTGCCATCCACACCGATGACGTCACTTCCTCCCCAAAATAGTACATTTTAAGACTAATTGGAGAAAATTATTTTTTCATTCAACGTGTAATTAAGCTCTGGAATTCATTGCCAGAAGTAAAAACTGTTAATGTAGCTGGATTTAAAAAAGGTTTGGACATGTTTCTGGAGAAGTCCATAAATCCTTATTAAAATGGACTGTAGGAAATCAGTTATCTCTTGGATAAGCAGCATGGAATTTGTCTACCTTTTGGCATCTTGCCAGGTAATTGTGACTTGGATTGGCCGCCTTTGGAAATGGGGTACTGGATTATTGATCTGGCCAGTATGGTAAACCTTATATTCTTATGCTCTTATAGTTTCTAAAATGGCATTTTTATGCAGTAGTATTAATGTTTTAATCCTGACTTCCATATGATTCTGCAACGTACAATTTTACTCTTTAAAATCAAGATCTGTTACCAGCTATACATACGTCTACTGTTGCATCATGTTGTAGGATTAGAGTTTGAAAGTTATGACTGTTCATTGCTTTGTTTTTAATAAGATACCTCAGCCAGGGCGATTTTCAATTTTGTGTGATTTGATCCTTAGTTTGGCATAAATCCGCAGGCCTGTCAATAGGCTGCCAACTCTGAATAAAGGTGAAACACCCCCTCCTCAACGTTTTACTAATTAATATTCTTTGCATAGGTGCCATGGATGAACTCCATAGCCTGGATCCAAGACGACAGGAGTTGTTGGAAGCCAGATTTACAGGAGGTGTGAGTGGTAGCACTGGAAGTTGCAGTGTTGGAGCAAAAGTGAGTAGAGCTTTTTTTTTTTTAAAAACTGGCTTTCTAAGCTTGTCTCCTTTAATTTTATCTTAGTTGTTAATTACTGCCGTTTATGTATGTGATGTATCTAAGAACTGTACATATCACTAGTTGGATCTAGACCAACTTGCTGAATTTTGAGGTTTGGTTAATCCTTTGGTCCGAACTTGAGGCAGAGTCTTTATTATCTAATAGAGCAGGCATTGACAAATTTTGTTTGGATTTGGGAGCTAGACCAAAATCTTAGAAGCCAGTGCTGTGACTCCCTTCATGCCCCCATTGCCTCCATTCTCCACTGACGTTCCTCCATTTGCAAACTCTTGCATTTCTAGGGAGGGTGGAAGAGTTTGAAGAGAGTTGATGAAATGTCTTGTTATGGTAGCAGGGGCGGTGTGAGGCATCTTTAGACAGAAAGAAGAAATTAGACCTTACTTGCTAATTGTCTTTCCTTGAGTACTCTCCGGGCCAGTCCAGGAACAGTAGGGTAGTCGACCTCCTTCAGCAGCTGAGGACTGAAATATTCAGAGACTTGCTGACAGCCTACCTAGCTCCCCCTGGTGTCAGAGAACCAGTCTACCAATGTCCAAGCAGCATCATAACTACTACACGCTCCCTACATAAACTGTAATGTAACTAAACTGCAATTTAACCCTCAACTAAATAAACAACCACTTACTCCACTGCTACTCTGTTACCTTTTTTTTTTTTTCCCCCCTGACCCCGAATCGGCTGCTACCGCTCCTCCCGTCGAGTACCTTAAGGGCGCCCCTTAGCCAGTCCCACTCTGGAAGAGCCCGAACCCACTCGAGGTCACATCTACTTAATGATATCGTAAACAGCACCTCTTATGGCTCTTACCTGACGAGTTCTCATGTGTATTAAATGACAAAGTTACTGATTCCGCTTAACCAACTGCTATGTCCTGGACTGGCCCGGAGAGTACTAAAGGAAAGACAATTAACAGGTAAGGTCTAATTTCTTCTTCTCTTCGTCTCTCTAGGCCAGTCCTGGAACAGTAGGGCAGTACCAAAGCAGTACCTACTCTCGGGAGGGTCCTAGTAGCCCCGCCAGAATGGCAGAAGCCCCGACTTTTGCGTCTCCCACTACCTGAACATCCAAGCGATTAATTTTTCGCAAACGTATGCAGACAACCACGTCGCCGCCCGACAAATATCCACCGGTGGACTCAAAGCCCTCTCGGCCCAGGACATCACCTGCCCCCAAGTTGAATGAGCTCGCAGCCCTTCTGGTGGCACCTTCCCGCTCACCTGATACAATGCTGCTATCGCCTGCTTCATCCAGCGCGCAATGGAGGCCTTGGAAGCTGCTTCCCCTTTACACGCTCCTCCAAATAGGACAAACAACCTCTCCGACTTCCTAAAGGACTTTGTCCTCCTGAGGTATCTGTGGAGTACTCTACCAAGATCCAATCTGCGTAGCGAACTGTTACTACTATCTGCCTCCCCGGACAGAAAGGTAGGCAGTGAAATTGGTTGATTTACATGAAACACCGGTACTACCTTCGGCAGAAACGAGGGAACCGGCCGCAATACCACTTTCTCCTCCGAAAACTGAATGTATGGTTCCCTACAGGAGAGTGCTTGTAGATGCGAGATTCTTCTAGCTGAGCACAATGCTACTAAGAAGGCGGTCTTTTAAGAGAGCTCCCTCAGCACTACCGTCCCCCCTCCCCCCCCTGGGCTCAAAGGGAGCCCGTGTCAACGCCTGCAGGACCAAATTTATATCCCAAGGTGGCACTATCGGCCTCACTGGCGGCCTCAAGTTCTTGACTGCTCGCATAAGTCTCAGAATATCCAGATGTAGACACAAACTACTGCCCTGTACCTTGCCGCGATAACAAGCCAGAGCTGCCAAGTGGACCTTTAGAGTGCTGAATGCTAGACCTTTATCCAGCCCCGCTTGTAGGAACGACAAGACGTCCGATACTGTCGCCAACCCGGGCTGAACTCTGCGCCTCTCATACCAACCTTCAAAAATGCGCCAAATGCGGATATAAGCCAGAGAAGTAGACCTTCTTTTTGCCTGCAACATGGTATTGACTACCACCGCGGAATAGCCTCTACGCCCTAAGCGTTCCCTTTCAAGAGCCAAGCTGTAAGCAAGAAGCGGTCCACCTGCAGCATGAGAATTGGCCCCAGGTACAACAGATTGACCTGACTCGGAAGTCTCCAAGAACAGTCCACCAGCAGCCGCACAAGATCCGCATACCGTGCTCTCCTCGGCCAATCCGGTGCTATGAGGATCACCTTTCCTTGGTGACCTGCTATTCTGCGAATGACTCGACCGATCATCGGCCACAGAGGAAACACATAAAGAAGCTCTACCGACGGCCAAGGCTGAACCAACCCATCGAGGCCCTCCGACATGCGTTCCCTGCACCTGCTGAAAAACCACGATGTCTTGGCATTGCCGAATATGGCCATCAGATCCATAACTGGCTTGACCCCCAGCGCCACGTAATATCGTGAAAAACGGTGTCGTTCAGCTGCCATTCGCCTGGATCCAGTACATGCCGGCTGAGAATCTGCCTGCACGTTGTCCTTTCCTGCTATATGAGCTGCCAATAGGGCTAACAGGTGGCCCTCTGCCCACTGCAACAACCCTTGACTCTCCTTTAACAAGACCGCACTGCCTGTGCCTCCTTGCTGATTGATATAGGACACCGTTACCGCATTGTCGGAGAAAACTCGCACCGCTCTTCCCTTCAGAAGTGTCTCAAGCGCCTGTAATGCCAGCCGTACTGCTCTCATCTCCAGCTGATTGATGGAGCAGTTGGTCATCTCTACTGACCATTGGCCCTGAGCTACCTGGGCCATACAATGCGCTCCCCAACTGGAGAAACTGGCATCCGTGGTGACCAACACCCACTTCGACGTCTCCAGCGGTACTCCTGCCCGAAGATGTGTGGGATTTAGCCATCACTGCAGACTTTCACTGACCCTTGAAGGACAAACCAACCTTTGACTCAGTGGATGCTCCTGCAGAGACCAATGGGACAGCAACAATCGCTGGAGAGGCTGCATATGCACCCTGGCCCATGGCACCAAGTCCAAGGCTGCTGCCATGGAGCCTAGGAGCTGAAAGTATCTGCACGCCGTCGGAGCCTTGATGCGCAAAAATGCTGACACCTGTCGTAAAATCTTTTGTACCCTGTCTTCCGGGAGAAATACCGCTCCGACTCTCGTGTCGAGCAAGGCCCCTAAATATACTAGGCACTGCACTGGCGTCAACTGATTCTTGGTCCAATTGACCACACAACCTAGTCTTTCCAGAAATTCTACCACCCGTGTGGTCGCGTCCACCAACTCCAGTACCGACCGAGCTCGAATCAGCCAATCGTCTAGATAGGGATGCACTAGAATGCCCTCCTTTCGTAACGCCGCCGCCACCACTACCATCACTTTCGGGAACGTGTGTGGTGCCATAGCCAGTCCAAACGGCAACGCCTGGAACTAAAAATACCCCATGGGCACTGCAAAGCGCATGAACCTTTGATGCTCTAGTCTGATGGGAATGTGTAGATACACTTCCGTTAAATCTATAGATAAAAGAACCTCGCCCGGCCTTACGGACTGGATCACGGACTGCAGAGTCTCCATCCGAAAATGCGGCACCCTCAAACAGCGGTTCACATGTTTGAGATCGAGAATTGGCCGACAAGATCCCTCTTTTTTTGGGAACCACAAAATAGAGTATTGACCTAAGCCGTACTGGTCTTGGGGAACCAGAACGACCGCTTGAAGACGCAGCAACCATTTGAAGTGTCGTTCACTGCCTTTGCCTTTGCTGGAGAACCACACGGAGACACCACGAATGCTCCCGCTAGTGGCTGCTGGAACTCCAAAGCATAACCTTCGTGAATGATCTCCAATACCCACCGGTCCGTAGTCATCGTGGTCCAGACGAAGTGGAAATCTTGCAACCGACCTCCTGTTGGAACCTCCTTCTGGACCACCCTCTTTTCATTGTGGTTTCTTAGAAGAGCTCGGCTGGGGACCGCCATACCCCCTTCCGAAGCCCCGAGCTCCATGAAAGGACTGTCCTCTGGCTACAAACCGGCCTCTCTGATATGGAGCAAACCGAGTCCTCCTGAATCTTCAAAATTCTCTGCCTTGACCCCTCTGCGAAGATCCAGGTTTTGAACCCTTCAGACGGTCCTCCGGCAGCCACTCGTCTCTGGAGTCTCCCAAATCCTTTACAATCTTTTCCAAAGCTTCCCCAAAGAGGTGGTAGAGATGAGGACAGTAACTGAATTCAAAAAAGCATGGGACCAACACAGAGGATCTCTAAAGGTAAAAAGTGGACTGTTGTAGTTGTTGTTATGGAAGGACAGACTAGATGGGCCTTGTGGTCTTTTTCTGTCATCATGTTTCTATGTTTCTATGTTTCTTATAAGGGAGCTTATTAAGGCGTGCCTTGGAAGATGTGTCCGCTGCCCAATTTCTCAGCCAGAGGAATCTCCGAGCGACTACCACCGATGCCATTGATTTAGCTGAAATCCTTACCAAATCAAAGAAGGTGTTGGCGAGATACGCCGACTCTAATTTTGCTCCTTCCGGAGCCGAGGCCCCCTCCGTCTCTGGAGAAGACTCAGCCTGAAGCCACCTAATCGAAGCTTTGGAAACATACATTCCGCAGATGGTAGCCTGCAACGCTAGCGCACTTGTGTCAAAAGCTTGTTTGAGTAGCAACTCCAGCTTTCTATCCTGCAGATTCTTAAGAGCTGCTCCGCCCTCTACTGGGATAGTAGTTTTCTTTGCCACTGCTGATACTAACGCATCCACTTTCGGCATACGCAGTAATTCCCTCTCTTCCTGAGAAACTGGATACAGGCGGCCTAAGGCCTGACCGCCCCTCAAGGTGTCCTCTGGACATTCCCATTCCGACTCCACCATATGTTTAATCACCCTGTAGACTGGAAAACACTTCTGTTCCGCTCTAAAACCTTGTAGCAGAGGGTCCTCCAGGGGCTCCGCCTGTACTGCTGGCAAAGAAATATTTAGAGCCGATAGTGAATGGGTAATCAGAGCCCCTAGTTCTTCCTTATGAAACACTCTGAAAATATTCGGGTCTTCCCCTGCCCCCAGCTCACCACCTTCTAGCTCTTCTGGCCACTGATCCATACCAGACTCTGAAGGGATTTCTCCCTCTTCCGGCCCCTGAGGGTCAAGGCTCTGTTGCCCGAGACCTTCGGCCGCCGCCACAGTTGTCAAGCCACCTTTTGATGACCCTTCACCTGGGTCCCCTGCTGTGCCATCCATCTGAGCCAAATCAGCAAGGTTAGGGAAACTACCCTTGCTCTGCACCTGCTCCAGCTTTAAGCAGTATGCATTATGAAGGAAAAGAATAAAATCCGGAGCGAACACTGATTGAAAACTACCTGGAACCTCTGAAACTGCTGCGGGGTCCACAGCTACTGCTGGGGTCGACTTTCTCGATTTAGCCGCCTTTTTCAGCGTTTTCTCCTGAAATGCGGGAGAGATGGCTGGGCCCCCTAAAATGGCAGCCATTCCGGCCTTTTATGCCGCGGCCTGAAGTTTTAGTGAGTAATCCTGTGCCGCTGATCTCTCCTCCATTCCGCCACCGAATAAGCGCTCCAAAGTGCTGCCCCGTCGCACACAGAAACGACAAAGTCCCGGACTGGACAAACCCCAGTGGCTCCCGCACTGTGCGCACACCGCCGAGCCCAGCAGCATGTGCACACTCTAAGCACCACTCCCCCCTGCTTCCCGACGGTTGTGGCTCACCACAAGAACGTAAACCTACAATTCTGAACGCACCTGCACAGCTCGTTCTCCTACCCGAACTCTGTCACCACTGCTAGCGGCAGAGTAAGCTGGGTCTCCGGAGGCAGAGGGCTGGACTCTGGGGCTCCCAGTTCCTACCTCAGCATTCCTCGACGGCTCTGATCCCCGAGGCAGGCTCTTCCTCTGCAGCCCAATGAACTGGAAGCTGACCGCCATCCAAAATGGGGGGGGTTTGTGTGGTTTTTTTTGTTTTTTTTTTTAAAGTACCTTTAATTACAGCAGTTCTCCTGTCTCTAACCCTGCTAGGGTCAGTGAGGGAAATCTGCAATTTGAATTCCTGTTCTTTCTCCTCTGAGCCTGTCAGCAACATGTCCTTCCAGCTACTGAGGACTGAAAGACATGCTCTCTGACACCAGGGGGAGCTAGGTAGGCTGTCAGCAAGTCTTTGAAGATTTTAGTCTTCAGCTGCTGAAGGAGGTGGACCACCCTACTGTTCCTGGACTGGCCCGGAGAGACGAAGAGGAATATAGAGACAGCAAATGTCATACATATATATAACAGTGGTTTGCCTGTCTGTATAAGATGTGCCAGTGGAGAGTCAATGTGTGTGTTGTGTGGAGGTGGGCTGTTTGTGTGTGTGTGTGTATATGTAGTGTGGGGGTAGGGTGCTTATGTTTGTCTTTTGAGGGGGGGGGGGAAATGCACTTTTGTAACATATAGATTGTCCTTTTGTCTCCAAACACCTTGCACTCATCTGTCCCCCCTTCAGCCTCTCCCCACTGTATTCCTCTTCCAGGTTCTCTCCATTTCCCCCATCCTTCCTTTTGTTTTTTTTAACCTACTGCCCCTTTCCATATTGTCCTGCTAGACCAGTCCAAATAATTGAGTTGTTCCCCTAACAGCAGATTAATGGAGACAAAGAACCAATGAAAAGCCCAGGTTTCAATGACATCACTATCCTGCTCTATCCGCCTCAGCCAAGAGAGATCTCTTCAGTATTTCTTTGTCTCCAGCAGATGGTAGATGGATTTTCTCCTCTGAAGAAAATCTGAAGATTGAGGAAAAGATTAAATGTGTGGGAATGACCACCTTAAGGGTGAGTCTCACTTCAGCATGATGTGGCAGGCTCCACTAGACTGCGGTCTTTTCGGTAGCCATAGGAGGGAAAATTGGTTAAGCTCCATGCCCTTATCATGATAGGAGTCTTTTGAGCAGCCAGAAATTGGAAGGATCTGCAAGTATGCAGCAGCCTCACACACCCTTAGCACCACCTTCCCCCTCTGTTTGTTGCTGCTTTCTCGAAGATTGCATAAGACTCTCGGAGGGATCTGCCTACCAGCCTCCTTAAACTCAGTGCAGCAAAGCCAGTTGAACAGTTTCAGGGGAGTTGAGCTGAGCCTGGCATGGATCCTCTGCCTGGGCCTTTCAGGGGTTGAGTACCAAGGCTTGACCTCATCATTGTTCTTATTAGGAGCTCCCAATTCAGTTTTCCTGAGACACAATTTGGGGTGAACTGATAGTGTGGTGTGGGGGTTTCCTGCCATTTTCTGCATTCATTAGTAGCGTTTTTACCTATTGTGCACTTGGCTGGTTGCACTGTTCTAGCGTGTATTTGGCCCAAGCGACTCTGACATCCGTTCCTACTGTAGCGCCTCTAATGCACGTTGTAGTAAAAACGCAGTTAATACGGACTCTTCGGGCTGCTGTGGCCTTTGGTGTATGCTGTTGTGATACAAAATTAATGAACGGAGTGGAACAGGTAAACGTAGATCGATTGTTTACGTTATCAGAATATAGAAAGACTAGGGGACATGCAATGAAGCTACAGGGTAAACTATTTAGCTCTTCTGCATTTCCACCCCCTGGTCGAGGGCCAGGTGGTTCAAGTGTTCTCTGACAATGCCACAGTGGTGGCTTATGTCATCAATAAGGCGGCGCGAGAAGTGCCAAGGTAGCCCTGGAGATGGCTACCCCAGCAAAGAACCTCCTAGTTTATTGACTCTGTACACTGCCGGGGTGGCTACTATGGAAACAGATTTTCTCAGCCAGTACTCCCTGGTTCTAGGAGAGTGGGAGTTGTCAGGAGGTGTTTCAGTTGTTTTTGCGCCATTGGGGTCACCCCGAGAGGGATCTGATGGTGACCTGCTCCAATGCCAAAGTGTGCTGCTGCTTTAGTCACTGCATGGAGACGGGGTCTGAGGGCTCCTGTGCACTTGGCTCAACCTTAGCCAAGTCAACACCTGCTGCGTATGTTTCTTCTGTGGTCCATGGTGGGGCATGTGATTTGGCGTGTAGAGCGCCATCCGAGAAGGATTATTCTGGTGGCACCAGATTAGCCGATGAAAGCATGATTTGGAGATCTGATGTGGCTCCTACAAGCACCATCTCTTTGTTTATCTCCGTCTCGGAGCCTATTGTGTCAGAGATACTTATCCTGGAGGACACTGCTCCCTTCTTGCTTAAGGCTTGGCTCCTGAAAGGAGACGGTTAGTGCATACGTGCTATTCGTCGGTGGTGGTTTTCCATTATGCTCCAAGGCTGGAGGAGGCCTACCAACCTGGCATGTGTGGGTCTGGTGCCTTGAGTGCTAGTGGGGGTGCATGGCAACTGACTCCTGAGGTGGGCAAGGTGCCGTCTCTGGCCTTTTCTGCAAGACTGTTTGGAGAAGGGCCTTTTCTCTTAGCTCCCTGAAGGTTCAGGTGGCAGCTTTTGTCTGTTTCAGAGGTCCGTTGCCTGATAAGTATCTAGCCTTACACCTGGCTGTTTCGCACATTTGTCAGGAGGGTTTGGCATCACCCCCCTCTTCCCCCCCCTGGTCTGTGATCCCTTCCTGGGATCTGTGTCTGCTCAGGGTCCTGATGTCGGGGCCCTTGAGTCGTTGAAGCACGTTGCTCTGAAGGATTTGATGCTCGTGCCTGTCATCTTGTTTGCGATTTGTTCCGCAAAGAGGATTCTGAGCTGCTAGCTCTATCTTGCCAAGATCCTTATCTATTTTTATCTGAGGAGGCTGTTTTCATTCAGCCTGTGCCTGCCTTCTTCCTTGAACTGATTTCTCCCTTTCATGTGAACCAGGTGGTTTGCCTGCCCTCCTTCTCTAAGGAGAAGTGTCAGGGGAATAGTAAAGGTCTGCGCCTTGTGGATATCTGGAGGGTGCCTTTCTGGTTCTTGGAGATTACAAATTTGTCTCATAAGTCATATCATCTTTTTGTGCTCTTTACTAGCCTGCGCAAGGTGGCGCGATGGCTAATTCTGCATTGGGATGCTGGATTAAGGAGGCCATTGCCTTGCAGATTTGTTGTGGAACCAGCTAACTCCGGATAGTTCTCCCTGTAGAGAATCCAGGATCTCCTTACTTCTAGATGATACTGCAGCAGGGATGTGTCAATCAACATCTGGCATATTGAAATCCCCTATTAGTAGCACTTCCCTTTTCCTGACAATGCTGCGTATGTCTTCTATTAAATCTCTGTCCACCTCTTCTCCTTGTGAGGGATGTCTGTATATCACGTGTCAGACGGCTGCCTGGGTGAGAATGTTCACAGTCTTGGCAAGTGCATATGTCAATATGATTTGCAAGGGATTGTGGTCAATGCAGTCCATTCACACCTGACACAGCTGCTCACAATAATTTAGTTGTGCTCAAGAGTAAAGCCAATAAGATATTTATTTATGGGGTTATTTCTCCCAACACAGATATGCTTGGTAGCACATAAATCAGGTTACTTGCTTTCAGTGTTAAACTTGAAAAAACAAAATGAGGAAAACAACATTTGAACTTGTCAGGCAATCAAAGCAAAAGAAATAAGACCTGGTTGATAACAAACTGGTCTTTTCTGTAGGCTTAGCTAATATTTTCTTAGCATGTATCAAACAACAAACCAAAAGCTACAAAGAAAGAAAAAAAACTGTTCTTTTCAGGTTAACTTCTTATATCTTCCCACATAGATTCAGAAGTGATTCTCTCCTAGCTCACAAGCAATTAGGTAAGGCTCAATTGCTAGCAGTTATCCAGCTGAAACCCCTTAGCTGGCTTGCTTTCTACTGCGTGGCTAAAAATCCTACGCAGGAGCTTTTCTGAGTAGATTAAAGAACAAGTTTGTATTTCTTTGTGATGGTTGCTGTACTTTGTAACAGAAAATCACCAAAGGAGTTTAGACAGAGAGCAGTCCATGTAAACAGATTCTTCATCTGCTATCACCCCCTCTTCTTCAACAAGCATGGGTTCAATATCATGGATTGGCACAGATGAATCTCCCAATGGAGCACTTTCAGGAGAATACTTGTTTCCCTGCTGTCTTTCAAGGTTATAGCTAGGGCATAGATCAGTGTTCATACCTGAGCTTCCATTGCTGTTAGAGTTCCTCTCTATATAGCCTGCCAGTATGTAGTCCAGTTCTTATGTCCAGCCTTCCAATCCAGATCCCTGGACACTGGATCTCTCTTCACATACCTTCTGGCACAGGTCTTAGGGTCCCTTCCACGTGCAGCCGACTTTCTCACAGGTACCGTCTGGAGATTCCTAGCTCTGCAGCACCATTCCTCTGGCTTTCCCCAGTCCAATGGTGTATGCTGGCCCTTGGAATGCCTCCCAGTATACGTACTGCTCTGGACTCTTCTAGACCTCTCAAAGGCTTTTCTCTTCCTTCTTCCAAAGGGTTTCTTTCCCTCTCTGTCCGTCCGGTTTGGCTTCTGCTTCTGATGATCCTCTTGATGATGAAGATGATCAAGCTCAAGCTGATTCTCTGTAGAATAAACTCTACCTTTATTCTGCCTAGATGAGTGCTCCCCCCTAATACAACGCAGCTGTGCTGAATCAGGCCCTGCCCTTTGAGATGAGTGCTTAGGGATTACCTCATAGCCCTCCTGATTGAACACACGTTTCCCCACTTCAGCTCCTCTAATGGCTGTTGGAAACCTGGTGCATTCTGGGACTGGTAGTCTTTTATGGGAAAATTGTGTTTTCTTATTTCTACCAGAACTGACAGGTTACTTGTTCAGAGTCACTTCACCTTTCCTATAGCTCCTTCCTGAGCTATGATAAGCTTCCTTATCACACACGCCAATGCAAAGAGATTTCTCATTCCCTCTTTCTAATTTAAACCACTTTGCCTCCTCTCTCCCTTTTAAGCCCTGTATTTCCATAGCTTTAATATTATTTTTTGCATATAGTGTTACTCCTCCTCCCTATCTTCCTACCCTGTCCTTTCTGAATAAAGTATAGTCTGGTATAGTTACATCACAGTCATGGTTGTCCGTGAACCATATCTGTAACCGCCACTAAATCCAAGTCAGCCTCTCCCATTAAAGCCTCAACATCTGGGATCTTATTTTCCATGCTACAGGAATTTATACACACTGCTTTCCATATGTTGCCTTTTTTACCCATTTTCTTAAAGGTATTTAATGCTTCACTTATCTGGGGGTTTTCTTCACTCATCCCCAACTAATCTAGTTTAAAGCCCTCTTCAGTAGGTTAGCCAGTCGGCCACTGAAGACACGTCGACCCTTCTTGGACATATGGATGCCATCTTTGCTGCTCTGCAACCCTTAGAACAGCATCCCATGGTCCAGGAAACCAAAATGCTGTTGATGACAGCATCCATACAGCCATGCATTTATCTCCAGGATGCGAGCTTCTCTGCCTTGGCCTTTACTCAAGAGGGAATATTGAAGAGAATACCACCTGCTCACTAATCTGCTTCATCTTCTGTCCCCGAGCTATGAAGTCACTTTTATATGCTCAGAGGGATACCTGGGAGTATCATTTGTGCCGACATGGATGAGCAACATTGGGTAATAGTTGGGCTTGATGAGTCTCTGCAAACTCTCCGTAACATCTTTGATTTCTGCACCTGGCAGACAGCATACCTCTCTGGACATCAAGTCTGTTCAGCAGATGGATGCCTCAGTACACCTCAGAAGGTGGTCACCAACCACCACTATCCTTTGCTTTCTTCTCACAGATTCTGCAACTTTGGGGTGCCCGAGTTCTGGTTCTTTCCTTTCCTGGGATACTTTCACCACCTCCACTTCCAAAGCTGCATAACGGTTCTTCAATTCAAGGGCTGAAGGAGTTGGACTGGTGATAATGCAGGCCCTGGTGACTCGTGTCCAACCTTTGTCATTCTGTAGACCAGGGGTCTCAAACACGCGGCCCGCGGGCCGCATGCGGCCCGCGAGAGAAGGTTGTGCGGCCCGCGACGGAGGGAAATAAAAAAAGCCTTGCTTCTGCCGTTGCCGCCGTGGCAGCGGCAGAATCGACTGTCAATTTTTTTTTTTTAAACGGGCTTCTGCTGCTCAAGCAGCAAAATCAGCTGTGCTGCGGTACCTTCCTCTCTGCCCGGAGATCCTTCATTGTGCTCCATCAGCGTGTGCTTTTCAAGCCACGAAGAGAGTATTCCCCTCTCGCGAGGCTTGACAAGTGAATAGGCTTAAGCCGCGCGAGAGGGAAATACTCTCTTCGCGGCTTAAGAAGCACACGCTGATGAAGCACAATGAGGGATCTCCGGGCAGAGAGGAAGGGGCCGCGGGACAGCTGATTTTCTGCTGCAGCAGCAGCAGAGAAGAAGCCAGGTGTTTTTTTTATTTACCCGGGGGGGGGGGGGTAGGACTGGAAATGGGCTATTGGCAGGGGGGGGTGTAGGACTGGAAATGGGCTATTGGCAGGGGGGTGTAGGACTGGAAATGGGCTATTGGCAGGGGGGGGTGTAGGACTGGAAATGGGCTATTGGCAAGGGGGGTTATGACTGGAAGTGGGCTATGGGCAGGGGGGGGTGTAGGACTGGAAATGGGCTATTGGCAGGGGGCGTGTAGGACTGGAAATGGGCTATTGGCAGGGGGGGGGGTTATGACTGCAAATGGGCTATTGGCAGGGGGTGGTTATGACTGGAAATGGGCTATTGGCAGGGGGGGTTATGACTGGAAATGGGCTATTGGCGGGGGGGGGGGGTTATTACTGGAAATGGGCTATTGGCAGGGGGGGTGTGACAGGTAAAGGGCTATTGTGGGGGCTAGGAAAGGAAATTGGCAGGTTGGGGTTAGGAAGGACTGGAAGTGGGCTGATGGGGGGAGTTAGGACTGGTAATGAGCTATGGAGGGGCTGACTGAAATGGGGTAATGGGGGTTAGGGCTGGAAGTGGGCTATTGGCAGGGGGGGGGGTTATGACTGGTAATGGGCTATGGTGGGGGCTAGGACTGGAAATGGGCAGATGGGGGTTAGGACTGGAGGTGGGCTGATTGGAAGGGGGGCTTGAACTGCAAATGGCTGATGGGGAGGGGGCTTGGAATGGAAATGGGCTGTGAGGGGAGGGAGCTAGGATTGGAAATGGGCTGATGGGGGGCTAGGATTGGAAATGGGCTGATGGGGGGCTAGGATTGGAAATGGACTGATGCAGGGACTAGAAGGGAGCGTATGCTGGGTGGGGCTGGAACTAGAAGGGAGCTGATGTTGGGGGAGGATTAGAATGGGATGGAGCTGGGAAAGTGAAATGGAGAGGGGAAAAATATTTTGTCTGGGAGAGAAGACAAATCTACAATTGGCCAGGTATTGGGAGAGTAAGTGGGGATTGAGGATGGAGGGGTAAAATTTGAGTGGATGAAATAGGAATGAGGAAAGAGAAAAAGGAGAAAGATTAGTATGTTAAAGCAGATGTAGAGAGAGAATGGAAAAAAAACTAGGAGAGAGAAGCAAGGGCAAATGGACAGCAGACGATGGAGAGTTAGCAGAAGACATGAAGAAACCAGAAGAAAGTGGCTGGAACAATTGCAACTGAAAAAAAATGCACAAAAGGTAGAAAAATATCTCTTTATTTTGAATTTATTAACTGGAATATGTCAGCTCTGGGAAATGTGCATCATTAATGTTTGCGCTTTGTTTAGTACAAGAGGAAATTAATTTATAGTTTTATTTCTACAGTGTTGTTGTACATTCCAAGTTTGGCTTTTGGGGTTCCCAGTTTAATTATTGTCTTCCTGTTTCTAAATCTTTTAGTCTTTCTTTATCCATGCACTCATTAAAGAGGCATGTTTACTAAAAGTTAGTGCATGGTAACATTATGCAAATATTTATGCAAATGAGGCCCCTTATGCAAATGAGGCCCCGCGTCTTATGCGGCCCCCGGGTTACTTTACAAGTCCTCATTCGGCCCTCAAAGCAATTTGAGTTTGAGACCCCTGCTGTAGACTCTCATTTTCTCTGCTGGAGAGCATGGATGTTTCAAGAAGCATCTCAATGTACTTCTCACTGTCTTGAATGCTCCTCGGCCTCGCCACCTCTTCTCTGAGCTCCTCCACTTGTTTCCTGAAAGCTTCAGCATGCAGGCATCCTGCACATGGACCGGTCCTTCAACTGGCATTGGGATCTCTGTCTGGACAGAGGCAGAAGCTGTAACGGGGGCAACAGTTTTGGCGATACGTCTTTTTCCCAGCCATTGTTCAGTGGGTAGAGCTTAGGTACCTGTTGAAGCAAAAAAGAGAGAGACCTACCAAAGTACCAGCTGGTTTTCCAGCTGTCCTTTCATAAAAAAAGCAATTAACCTCTTTTAAGCATGCTCTAAATGTGCTATTCCCTGTGTGAAGCTAATTGGGAAGGTGCCCTATAAAGCAAGACTGCTCACATGGTGTGGGTGGGTGGGAGTTGGTGGGTAGGGAGGGAACTAACATCTGATGAGGTGTCAGTAGCTTCAAAGAGCTGAGAAAGATAGTAAAAGCAGAGTTTTAAACCTATACCACTAAAGAAAATATTTCCTGTTTTGAACTAAAGCACCAAAAAGAATGTAACTTTGTTTTAAAAATGTACCAAAACCTCTTTTAAGAGCACTCAGGCAGAGAACTAGTAATTAAAAGCCACACACCCTTACCTTTGCTTGAAATGCAGAGCCTCTGTTAGGAATGCCAGATAATATCCTGTCATTGAGTCCTGCTAAACCAGTCCAGGGCCTGCCCCCTGGAACTATTTGTTCTGTTCTTCTACGGTGGTACCTTGGGGTCCACTACGATTCATATATTTGGCTCTGCAGATTCATCTTCTAAGGACAGCCTTATGATTGCTTTCCTGTACATAGTTTCATTACCCATATTGCCTACGTTGTGGTTGTGTGAGGCTTGCCATAGTCACCCATATGCTTTGGGATGAATACTGAAGAGACTTCTGGTGACCAAGTCGACTGGACTCCAGTTAAATTGAAGCTTAAATCATAGTGTGCACACCAGAGGAGTAGGTTTTGCTTCTTGGGGTGACTCCTGGGCTAATGCTCCCTTTTCCTCCTCCTCAGTACAGCATCTATCATCTTGTTCTTTGCCCAACCCCCAGGCTATTCTGTAGGCCTACTTGTTTGGCTGATAACATGTCTGCTATAACAGTCTTCTGGAGTTTTTGGGACTCTTTCCAACTCTGCCTCACTCATCAGCATTCCCTTTGGGCAGGTAAGATGCCTAATGCCAAATACCTTGTCAGCCTTCCTCTTCCTGCTCTATTCGTCCTGATTCCTGTTTGCATGCCTCGGTGACCTTCACATTTCATTATTGACCTGCAAATATCTTAAGCCTAAGACAGATTTGGATACTATTCTGAGCTACAGCTTAGATATTCTTTGCCTAACAGAAACTTGGCTGGAGGATGGAGTGAATCTTGCCTACATCATTGTTTGACCCCAAAGTTATTCTGCTTTTTCAATCCCTCATCCATCTTGTGCCAGTGGTGGGGTCACCCTTTAAAAACTCCCTTCCGGTTGTGGAGCTCTCAGGGGAGGCTTGGGATGGACCTGAAAAGCTACTTGTCAAGGCTGGGTCATCTTGGCCTTTTTGCCTGTTGCTCCTCTATTGTGCCCCATCTCTCCAAGGACTGCAGTGGGATGCTATTTACCAAACCCTTCTGGACCTTACAGTCGCTTTCCCCAACCTTTTAATCTTTGGAGCCTTTAATATTCACATAAGAGATGCCATACTGGGTCAGACCAAGATCCATCAAGCCCAATATCCTGTTTCCAACAGTGGCCAATCTAGGTCACAAGTATCTAGCAGTTTCCCCAAAAGACGCAGGTTCCACAATGCTTGTATTGAGACAAGCAGTGGATATCCCGGGTCCCTTTAATAATGGGTTACGGAACTTTCCTCCAGGAACTTGTCCAAACCTATTTTTAAACCCGGCTATACTAACAACTTTTACTACATCCTCCGGTAATGAATTCCAGAGTTTGATTACACGTTGAGTGAAAAAATATTTTCTCTTATTAGTCTTAAATAGATTACCCTGTAGCTGTATTGCATGTCCCCTACTCTTTCTATATTTTGATGGCGTAAACAATCAATCTACATTTACCTGTTCCACTCCATTCATTAATTTTATAGACCTCTATCATATCTCCCCTCAGCCATCTCTTTTCCAGGTTGAAGAGCCCTAACCTTTTTAGCCCCTCTTCATAGGGTTATCCTTCCATCCCCTTTACCACTTTGGTGGCTCTTCTCTGTAACCTTTTCTAATAACGCTATATCCTTTTTAAAAAAACGATGACCAGAATTGCACACAAAATTCAAGGTGCGGTCGCACCATGGAGCGATACAGAGACATTATAATATCCTTTGTTTTATTCTCCATTCCTTTCCTTATGATACCTAGCATTCTATTTGCTCTTTTGGTCGCTTCTGCCCACTTGGCAGGGGGTTTCAACATGTTATCCACAATGATGCCTAAATCTTTTTTCTGGGTGGTGGTTCCAAATGTGGAAACTTGCATTGTGTAACCATAGTTTGGATTGTTCTTTCCTAGGTGCATGACGTTGCACTTGTCCACTTTAAATTTCATCTGCCATTTGGATGCCCAGTCTTCCAATTTATCAAGGTCCTCCTGCAATTTTTCACAATCCTCCTAGGTTTTAACAACTTTGAATAATTTTGTCTCATCTGCAAATTTGATTACCTCACTCGTTATTCCCGTTTCTAGGTCATTTATGAATATGTTAAAAAGCAGTGGACCCAGCACAGATCCCTGGGATTTCCACTATTCACCTTTCTCCATTGGGGAAAATTGGCAGTTTAGCCCTACCCTCTGCTTTCTATCTTTTAACCAGTTCCTGATCCACAATAGTACACTGTCCTCCTATTCCATGAATTTTTAATTTTGCCAGTGTCTCTCATGAGGGACCTTATCAGAGGCTTTCTGAAAATCCAGATACATTATATCAACCGACTCACCTTTGTCTACTTGTTTATTCACACCTTCAAAAAAACATAACAGAGTAGTAAGACAAGACCTTCCTTTGCTTAAAGCCATGTTGGCTGTCTCCCATTAAGCCATGACTACCTACATGTTCAGTAATTTTGTTCTTTATAATGGTTTCTACCATTTTTCTCGGTACTGATGTCAGGCTCACCGATCTGTAGTTTCCCGCATCACCCCTGGAACATTTTAAAAATTGGTGTTACATTGGCCATCCTCCAATCTTCAGGTATTACAGATGATTTTAATGATAATTCACAGATTACTAATAGTAGGTCTGCAATCTCATGTTTCAGTTCTTTCAACATCCTTGGATGTATACTATCTGGTCTGGGTGATTTGCTACTGTTCAGTTTATCAAATAATTGTAATATATCTTCTCGGTGTATTGATATTTCTTTCAATTCTTCCGCAATATCACCTTTAAATGCCACTTCAGTCATGGGTAACATCCCTACATCTTCCTCAGTAAATACCGAAGCAAAGAATTCATTCAGTTTCTCCGCTATGGCTTTGTCCCCTTTTAGTGCCCCTTTTACCCCTCTATCTATTGGTCCAACTGACTTTCTCACAGGTTTTTTGCTACGAATGTACTTGAAAAAGTCTTTATTACACATTTTTGCTTCCACGGCAAGCTTCTTCTCAAATTGTCTCTTTGCCTGCCTTATCAGTTCCTTGCATCTAACTTGCCAGTACTTATGTTTCCAGTTTTCGTCATTTGGCTCCTTTTTCCATTTCCTGACAGATGCTTTTTGGCAACAGCCAAAAACGTTGGGTAGGACCTATCATAACCTACCAGGCCCCATGATCACATTTTCATACAGTTCCTTGGTGACCATGGGTTCCTCCAGCACGTTTCTTGTTCGATGCATATTGCTGGTCATAGTCTTGATCTGATACTTGCATAGCAGGACTTTCTTCCTCTGCCGACTAAACTTACCTCTCCCTCTTCCCTGGACAGATCACTTTCTTATTGGGTTTCACCTTTCTGAGGCCACATCTGTTACCCCAGGATATTTGCTCTCCTCTACATGGTCCCTCCACCTCTGTCGATGACTCTCTCTGGACACTGTTACATCTTTTTCCAGTGAGGACAGTCTTTTCTTGTCTCTGTTCCCTTCTCTTCCTATGAACAGAAGGCAGACTTTTGGAACTCCACCCTTTCCCATCAACTAGATTTAATCATGCCTAAAAGCCACTTCCCTCATGCCTCTCGTTACTCCTCTCCTTGGTATCATTCCAGCCTCTGTCTTTTGAAGTGATAACTCGAAGCTGCAGAAAGATTGTGACAGAAATCACATGATGTAACCTTGTTTTGGTTCTTTAAATAGCACCACTGCTAGTATCAGGAATTTTAGTCGCAAATGACGACCACTTTTCATCCCTCATAAAATGCTTCTGCCCGCAACCCTAAGGTAGTCTTCTCCATTGCCACCCGCCTTTCGGCTATCAACACATCTTCCTCTGTCCCCCCCTCCACCCCTCACGCCCCCCTGTGGTTGGGCTCTCATGTGATGACTTGGCTACTTTCTTTGCCACTAAGGTTTCTTCTGCTCAGCTTAGCCTGCCAGCGGCCCTTACCTTTGTGCCACCCATATCTTCTGACGAAGCCTATTCAGATCTGACCCACACTTGGAATAAGTTTGTCCCAGTTAGTATCACGGCAGTGACTAAATTGGTCTCGACCATCTGGAAAACTACATGCCTTTTAGACCCTATTCGTTTGGCCTGGCTGATCGAAAGCTCTTGGACTTATTTCCTACCTTTTACTCCATGATTGAGAATAGCCTGACCTCTGGCCATGTTCCACTGGCCTGGAAAAAAGCCGTAGTTCATCCTTGCCTAAAGGGTCCAAAGCTAGATCCTTCCAATCCAGCGCACTACTGCCCCATTTCTAATCTACAGTTGTGTCTCTAAACTGGTGGAGCATTTAGACTTGGCATAGCTAACTGACCATCTGGAGCACACCTTGGCACTACACTCCTGCTGATCTGGCTTCCATACCCTGCATAGCACAGAGACCATTGTTGAGGACGGAGGAGACAATCTCCACTGTATCCTTGACCAGGGATTGCTCGCACTGACCATCTCACTTAACCTTATTGCTGCATTCGACCCGGTGGACCACAACCTTCTACACTCTTGGCTGTTTAATATTGGCCTCTGTGACAATGTCCTTGCCTGGTTTTCCTCCTTCCTCTTCGATAGGACCTATCAGCACACCACACCACACCACATCAGCCCTTTATTCACTCCCTTGTGGAGTTTCACAGGGTTCGGCTGTGTACCTGATACTGTTTAGTATTTTATTTTTCATCCCTTTAGCTAATCTCGTTCAGTCCTTAGGCATTCTGCTCTGTATGTATGTGGATGACATCCTCCTTATCGCCTAGATTGACAGCTTCTTTCCTGATCTTGCTATCAATGATGCTCTAGAGAGCATATTCATCTGGATTCATATGAATGGTTTGAAGCTCAATCTTTCCAAAACTATAGCTTCATCAATCACTGGATCTGGCCCAGCTCAGTCTTTAGGCCAAGCCTTCGGTTCCACTCTCATTGCTCTGCACTCTTCCTTTCCATACCCATTATTTGATACATATTAGTCACCTTTCCAAATCCACCTTCTCTGCTCTCTGTAGATTTTGAGCATTACACCCCCTCCTGGACTCTGCTGCACAAGTATCCATCTTATTTAGTACTGTAATCACGTGACTTGATTAGTGCAATATCATTTTCATTAGTCTCCCCAGCTACCAGCTCTATCTATCCAAAATACTGCCATTCGTGCACTAGCTCAGGCCAAGAAATTTGACCATGTGACCCCGCTTTTCCTTCATTACCACTGGCTCCCATTCCCTCAGCATATTCAATACAAGTTTCTCGCTTTGACACACAATGCTATTCACAATAGCTTTCCCCAGCATCTTTCACGGCTCACTATCCCATATGTCCCTCCCCACTGCCTACGCTCTCTCCATGATAACAGATTAATTCAACTGCCTCCGTCCTGTGCTTAGTATGAATCTATTTGGCAGACCTCTTTCTTCTTTGTGGCCCTGACCCTTTGGAATGGTCTACCCTCATGTATCCACCTTGAGCTTTCTTTCTGTAACTTTAAATCTCTTTTAAAAATGCATTTGTTTGAGCAGGCTTTTGACCTTATGCCAGACTAGGAGAGCTGCAATGTGTATATCCTTATATTTCTGTATGTATCTCTGCCTGTATGTATGTTTTGCATGCCTCATCTCCTTTCTTTCCTGTACCATGAAGGTGTTACTTTCTGCTTTTTAAATGATTTGTAAACTGCCCTCTATGCCCTGCAAAGGGCGGTATATCAAGACCCAATAAACGATCAACTTCCTCAGAGCTGGACCAAGGGAGAGATCTAGATGTGGTGTACTTAGATTTCAGTAAAGCCAGGGTTCTGTGACATCACCAACATGATGGCAGCCTAGTCGGCACTGCTTTTGCTATTTGCAAACCTTATTCATCTATTATCTACACCCCCCTGGAAGAAGTTTGTTGCGGTGCCTTGAAGTGATGGTAGCGCCGGGTTGGAAGGGGCTGCTAAAAATCCTCCGGTGGGTTTGAAATCCTTTGCCTTTACAGGCAATGAAGGACTGAGCGGAAATACATCAAAAATGGCAGGCTCAGCTACTGAGACCTCTTCTAAAGATCGGAGGGCTGAAGAAGTGATGACGGGGTCCCTGCTGAATTAAGTGCCCTGTGCATTGACATGAGGCAATTGTTTAAGGACCTGAAATCTGACATCACCTCACTGCAACATGATGTCCAAACGTGAGTACAGGATGTAAGGGCAGACTTGCATGAATTGGGACAAAGGACAAGACTCGGAGGCCCGGTTGGAAGAGCACGAGGAAGCTTTTGTGGGGATGACTAAAAATCTTACAACTGTGCTTGAATTGCAAGAGGACTTGTTACTAAAGATTAAAGATCTAGAGAATAGGTCTCATTGTTGTAATCTGTGCATCTGTGGCCTCCCCTAGTCCGGCCCAACTAATTATGCAGAGCTGGTGGAGCAGATCTATGGGGCAGTAGCTTGAACTGCGCAGCTGGATCTAGGGTTACTGTTTAAAAATTGAACGGGTGCATCGCACTGTAGGTCTGCCGAGAGGAGGAAAGCCCCGGGATATACTGGCATGTTTCCACGAGTATGCTTCTAAGGATGCTATTTTGCAAGCTGCATGGAAACTTGGCACAGTCAAATAGAAAAACACTGACATTGAACTTTTTTGGACATCTATCTGCCATAACGATACGCAAACACGTGGACTTCTGATCTATTACCCGGCAGCTTCGGAAGGAAAATGTATGGTACTATTGGACCTTTCCATTTGGCTTTCAATTTTCACTGGATGGACATCAATTTCATGTTCGCACACCTGAGGAGGGTCTCAATACCTTAAAAGATGCTGGTTGGGCAAATTTTGCCTTCAGAGGTGTCGCAGTAGCAAGTGCACAAAAAAGCAAGTGTGACAAAACAGTGTAGGATAGAGCACAGCAGAGTGGGAAGAGACTCCACCGTCAGTCTAATGGAGCCGGAACGTGACCCTCCAGCATGATTTGGACTTGGTAATTGCTGGACTCTTAGTGCATTTGACCATTAGGTCTATTTTGTGATCCAGATCGGACCAGTAGTTGGCTTTGAATGGGTTGTGTGTGGTTGGGCATGTGGTCTCTGTTGGGGTCAGGGTGGTGGTTGTTTGTTTTGATACGATAGTAGTGTGTGTGGATAGTAGGTGACGATTGGTTGGCGGAAGGGGTGATTATGCACCAAATGGGAACCCTGTTGCTGAGGCACTCTAAAGAAGGGGAGTGGGGGAGCTTTGATAAAAAAAAAAAAAAAAGGAATATGGGGGATACCATTATAGATACTTTTAATGTCCAGGGGCTCAACTCCCTTTGCAAGTGCCAGCAACCTTTTCAGGAACGTTCCCAGTTAAAGATACAAATTGCTGTGTTTCAAGAGACTCTCCTCCTACCTAGAGATGAGTTCCAAGTTTTGCATAAAAAATTATAGTTAAATGGTTTGCCTCTAATTGTTTGGGCAAGAAAAAAGGAGGTGTAGCAATTTTGGTGAGCTCAAACCTACAGTTCCGCTTGATATATTAAGAGACAAGGAGGGTTGCTTTCTGTTGGTCAAGGGGGAATTGGAAGAGCAGAGACTTACACTGTGCAATGTGTATGTTCCTAATGGTGACCAGGCATTTTTTTTTTTTGGATAAATTAACATCGTCTGTGGGGGAATTTGTGGATGACCTGCTCATAGTAGGTGGGGATTTCAATTTGGCCACTAACCCAGTGATGGACACATCTCGGGGGGTTGGGAGGGGGAACTCGCATGGACATTGAGTTTTGAAAAGAGGGGTAGCTCTTTATAACCTCATTGATATTTGGCGGACAGTGCACCCAGGGTAAGGGATTTCTCCTTCTGTGCTGAAGTCCATGATTCTTATACGCACGTTAACTGACTATGGGTAGTCTGGGGACAGAGGGTTTTCTCTGTGAGTGTAAGATTGCAGATAGGACGTGGTCTAATCATGCCCCAATGTGGATGAAGTTGAACTTGGGCCTGACTTTAAGATCTAGGGGACCTGGCGTCTGAACGATACTCTGTTAGATGACCCAGTGACTTGTGCCAAACATAAGGGAATAATTAATGAATATTTACAATTCAATGATGCTGGGGATTGCCCTCCTGGGACTGTCTGGGATTGTTTGAAAGCTGTGGTATGTGGACACCTGATTAGTCTGGGGTGTATAGGAAAAAAAAAGAGAGAGAGAAACAGAGTGATTGCATATTGATATTATGTGGATAGAAGCGCTGTTGAAACAAGGGAGCCGTGTTTCTGGATTGAAGGGAGAGCTGGCTGTAGCTTGGAAGACCTCCAGCTCCATGAAACAAGGCGAATGTTGGACCAATTGGGTCAGGCACGCTTTGAATTTGGTAATAAGGCAGGGTGGCTTTTGGCCTTTTGGTTACGAAGGGCTCAAGCAAAGTCAGATATATGGAAAATTAAGAACTGAGAGAGCGTGGAGGTTTTTGACCAAACAAGCATTCAAAACAGTTTTGTGGACTTTTATAAAGCTCTTTATATCCCGGATTAAGCATCCACAGTAGGACAGATCAATGGTTTATTTGGCAGATTGTGCACTTCCAAGGGCGTCTGAGGAGGAACAGTAACTTCTCTGTTTTACCTCAACCGTGGAAATTCAAGTTCTAAAGGATCTCCCACGAACTAAAGCTCCTGACTAAAGCAGGTATACAAATCTTGTTTACAAGACCTTTAAAGATCAGCTTGTCGAAGTTCTAACACGGGTATATCATGACTTTTTGGTGGAGGGAACTATGCCCCCTCTATACGTGAGGTGGGTAATACTATTCTCCACAAAAAGGCTCATACCTTCCGATATCATTATTGGGGATAGATCAGAAAATCTTTAAGGTGTTAGCGAACAGGTTGCAACCCCTACTACCCGGCCTTGTTCATATCAACCAATCTGGTTTCATACCCTGGAGGCAATGTTCTGACATTGTTCACAAAATCCTCAACCATATTCTAAGAAGGGGGATTCTGCCCTCCTTTTGGCCATCGACTGGAAAAGGCCTTTGATAGTACCAATAGACTATATCTTTTCCAAGTGATGGAGATGATGGGATTGGGGGGCCACTTATGGTGGATTCAGGTACTATATAGGTACCCACTGGCTCATATAAAAGTCAGTGGATATATTTGGCATCTTTTTGAGTTGAAAAGAGGAACGTGGCAGGGATGTCCACTATCTCCCTTATTTGCTCTTGCCATGGAACCACTGGCACAACATTCAGGCACGTGGAGATATTGTGGGGATTGGAATGGGAGATTCGCCTCACAAGGTCTCTGTTTACAGATGACTTTATCTTTACTCTCTCGAATCCTATTCAGTCTTTGGTAGGGGTGGGAGAAGAATTGGAGGCCTATGGTCAAGTTTCTGGTTTCCAAATGAATGTGTCCAAATCTGAAATTATTGATCTCTACCACCCCAACCAAAAGAGGGTTACTTCCTATTTGTCTCTCCGGGCCAGTCCAGAACAGATGGGTAGTCAATCTCCCTCCTCTAGCAGCTGAGGACTGAACACTGATTCTTGTTGCTAGGTTACCCAGCTCTCCCCTGGTGACAGAAGGCAGTCTTATTGTCCTCAGCAGCTGAGCTGGATGTGTGGAGATCTAGCTCCCCACAAGAAGCCTATTACTTTTATTTCCCTGGCTTTCTTTTGTTATTTTCTGGGAAGAGTTTACACAGAGGGGATTGTGCTTTACCCTAGCAGGGTATTTCGGCACATGAGTGTTGCGCTGCTGTCAGTTAGCCGCGAAACCGGCTCGGAGAATGGGGCAGAGCCTGTCTCCTCTTCTCTGCTAGTTGTGACCGTAGGGAACAGACCTGGGAGCCCCCAGCAGCTGTTTTCCTCATTTCATTGCCTTTTGATCTCCTGTAGCCGCTAGCAGCGTTTTTTTTCTCTGTCGGGAGCACTTCAAGCCTTGCCTGCACCTTTCAGGTATTTCCTCAGTGCCGCCGCGTGTTTCCCCTCCTCCCTCGTGTTGTCGGGGCTGATCGTTAACCGCTGCTCGGGTTTTGGGCATATGGGGTTTCGCCTTGGTTTTGGGCGGTCACAGGATCTCCATTGAGGGGTCGGTCGAGCCTCGCTATGCAGGATCAACAGGGGAATCTGAGTCAGCAATTACCAAGTCTTCAGCCGTCGGGGGAAAGCGCGGGAACGGCGGCCATCTTAGGTGGGCCAGCCGTTTCGTCAGCTCCTCTCCCTAAGGCAGGCAAGCGCAAGGCTAAGTCTCGGCATAGCGCTGAGGGACAGGAGCAGCCCGTGTTCACAGCGGTGCCAGAGGTTCTGGATCCTCTCCTTTCTGCGGAGTTTATTTTGGCGTTTCACAGGGCTTATTTACTTAAGAAAGCTCAGTCTCCTGCTTCAGTTCTGGCAGATTCTGTGCAGGTTTCTCAGGCAGGGGGTCTCTGGCCTCTCAGATTCCGGGGAGGGGGTTTCCTCTTTGGCAGCACTTAGAGATTCTAAGGTAGACGCTGCTTCTCTGGCTGCAGAGGCTTTGGGGCCAGAGGAGGGGGAGCTCCTGTCAGACCCGGGTTTGGACTCCTGGCCCACGGACTTGGAAGAGGGTGAGTTAGGCCCCGGGGATGATCCTAATATATTTAGGGTATTTAGGAAGGATGAGTTGGCAGCCCTGATTGCGCAGTCTCTGGCGGCGCTTAGTATTGTGCCTCCGGTGGTTCAGCAGGAACCTTTGGAGGATCCCTTGTTACAGGGTTTCAAAGCCGAGCAGAGATGTTTTCCTCTGCACAGGGTGATTAAACAGATGATAGAGTCCGAGTGGGAATGTCCTGAGGCTTCCTTGAGGGGGGGCTAGGACTATGGCACGTTTGTATCCTGTGCCCCAGGAGGAAAGGGAGCTACTACGTATGCCTAAGGTTGATGCGCTGGTTTCTGCGGTCACCAAGAAGACTACCATTCTGGTGGAGGGTGCTACGGCCCTTAAAGATATGCAGGATCGCAGATTGGAAGGGCTATTGAAACAGGCTTTTGATGCCAGCGCGCTGGCGCTGCAAGCGTCAGTCTGCGGGGCATACGTGTCCAGAGCTTCTATTTGGTGGAGTCAGCTGGCTTCTGGTCCGGAAGAGGACGCGCCTCCTTCTGGAGAAGGGGCTAAGTTGGAATCGGCGGCGGCGTATTTGGCGGATGCCTTTTATGATTTGATTCGCATTTCCGCGAAGGCTATGGCTTCCGTGATTGCCGCTCGTCGGTTTCTCTGGTTGCGGAATTGGGCGGCGGATGCTTCGTCCAAGGCGTGTCTCAGTAAGCTCCCGTACAAAGGTAAACTTCTTTTTGGGGAGGCGCTAGAGAAGATTGTTAAAGATTTAGGTGACTCCAAAGGAGGGCGCCTTCCCGAAGACCGTCCTAGGGCGGCTAAACAGAGCTCTTTTTCCCTAGGGGTCAGGGGCGTGATTTTCGCCGTTTTCGGGGAGCCCGCTTTGCACCTTATCAGCGGGGTCGGTTTCCATCCCGGGGGCAGTCCTTTCGGGGAGCAAGAGGTTCCAGTAGAGGATATTTTGGGACCCCTCCAGCTTCCCTTAAAAAGCCGCAATGAAGTGAGGCAGGTCCAGGCGGAGATTCCAGTAGGAGGTCGGTTGCAGGAGTTTGTCTCTGCTTGGGCCGCCATTACTACCGACAAGTGGGTACTCCAGATTATCCAAGAGGGGTATGCTCTCGAGTTCAGTTGTCCTCTGGCAGACGCCTTCGTTTTCTCTCCGTGCGGTCCGCTCGCCAAACGGAGGGCGATCCACGACACGTTGCAGCAGTTGTTGCGGCTCCGGGCCGTGGTTCCAGTACCGTCAGGCCAGTGCGGCTTCGGTCGATACTCGATTTATTTTGTAGTGCCCAAAAAGGAGGGCTCGTTTCGGCCCATCTTGGATTTAAAGCACGTGAACCGATGTTTGCGCGTCTCTCATTTCCGGATGGAAACCTTGAGATCGGTAATCCGCTCGGTGCGTCCGGGAGAGTTTCTCTCCTCCATAGATTTGACGGAGGCCTATCTGCACATTCCTATCAAACCAGATCATCAGCGATTTCTTCGTTTTGCAGTTCCCATGGGTCATTTTCAGTTTCGGGCCTTGCCGTTCGGTCTAGCGACGGCGCCGCTCACGTTCACCAAGGTGATGGTGGCGGTGGCTCTGCGCAGGGACGGCGTCCAGGTTCACCCTTATCTGGACGACTGGTTGATTCGAGCGGCGTCGCGAGAGGAGTCGGTCAGGGCGACCGCTCGGGTAGTTTCCGGTCTCGAGAGTCTCGGATGGATTGTGAACCAGGCGAAAAGTCGTCTGGAGCCGGTGCAGCAGCTAACTTATCTCGGAGCCTTCTTCGCCACGGACAGAGGGCTCGTCCTGTTGCCTCCGGAGCGGGTTCGAAAGCTTCTCTCTCAGGTGTCCAGTTTTTTGTATGTTCGGGCGCCGACGACTTGGAGGTACTTGCAGTTACTGGGGTTGATGGCGGCAGCCTTGGATCTGGTGCCTTGGGCCCGGGCGCACATGCGGCCGCTCCAACAAGCGCTACTTTCGCGGTGGTCTCCGCAGCATCATCCGCTTTCTCGTCGCTTGAGCTGTCCCGATCACGTGAGGGTCAGTCTTCAGTGGTGGTTGGTTCCGGACCATCTGCAGGCGGGAGTTCCCCTGGCGCTTCCGGAATGGATTTTGGTGACTACGGATGCCAGTCTGACCGGTTGGGGGGGCGCATTGTTTGACTCACAAAGCGCAGGGATCCTGATCAGCGGAAGAGAGTCTGTGGTCCATAAATCGCCTGGAACTGAGAACAGTACGTCTAGCGCTGGTGGCGTTTACCAGTCTTCTCGAGGGGAAGCCGGTGCGCATCTTCTCCGACAACCTAGTGACGGTCTCCTACATAAATCGCCAAGGCGGAACGGGCAGTGTCCTTCTCCTGGAGGAGAGTCAACAGTTGTTTCACTGGGCGGAATTGCACCTCGCGGCAGTTTCGGCGGCTCATGTGGCAGGGAAGGACAATGTGCAGGCAGACTATCTCAGTCGACATGTGCTAGATCCCGGAGAGTGGGAGCTCAATGCAGAGGTCTTCCACGAACTCACTTTGCGTTGGGGTCAGCCGGTCATGGACCTTATGGCGACTCTGGGCAATGCAAAAGCGGGGCGTTTTTACAGCAGGCGCAGGGAGCATATGTCGGAGGGACTCGACGGCCTGGTTCAACCCTGGCTGTTGGGGCAGCTCCTGTATGTGTTTCCTCCGTGGCCCTTGGTGGGCCGAGTCATTCAGAGAGTCGCAAATCACGAGGGTCTGGTGATCCTTATTGCTCCGGATTGGCCCAGGTGCCCTTGGTATGCCGATCTAATGCGGCTTCTTGTGGAGCCGCCGTGGAGGTTGCCCGCTCGAGCCGACTTGCTGCATCAGGGGCCCGTTCAGATGCCCCAGGCGGATCGATTCTTGCTTACGGCATGGCTTTTGAGAGGGCACGTTTGCGCCGCAAAGGTTATTCGGCGGCTGTGATAGCCACGCTGTTGCAGTCACGGAGGCGGTCCACGTCGTTGGCGTAAATTCGAGTGTGGCG
The DNA here is from genome assembly GCA_033557465.1 of Ichthyophis bannanicus. NCBI lineage: Eukaryota > Metazoa > Chordata > Amphibia > Gymnophiona > Ichthyophiidae > Ichthyophis > Ichthyophis bannanicus. Next base: position 619,649,447 of record CM066036.1, read on the forward strand.
CGTTTTTGAGGCGTGGTGTGCGGATCGGACCTTGAAGCCCAGACTATCTTCCATTCCGGATATTCTGGCGTTTCTTCAGTGCGGGCTTGAGAAGGGCCTCGCTCTTAGCACTTTGAAGGTGCAGTTGGCGGCTCTTGCGGTTTTTCGGGGGCCGGTTTGCGGGGCTCGTCTTTCCTCGCATCTGGATGTTCTGCGGCTCCTTAGAGCGGCCAAGCAACTTCGGCCTCCGCTTCGGCAGGTTATTCCTCCTTGGGATTTGAATCTGGTGTTGGGAGTCTTGACAGAGTCTCCTTTTGAGCCTTGTTCCTCCTGTACTATCCGAGAATTATCCTGGAAGACGGCATTTTTGGTGGCCTTATGTTCCGCTAGACGCATTTCAGATTTACAGGCGCTTTCGTGTCGGCCACCGTTTCTTCAGTTTTCAGCGGAAAAAGTGGTCTTGCGTCCGGTTCCATCTTTTCTACCTAAAGTGGTGTCTGCATTTCATCTGAACCAATCGGTCTCGCTGCCCACCTTCGCGGCATCAGGGGCAGGTTCTTTCGATCGTTCTCTGCGGAAGTTGGATATGGGTCGTGTGCTCCGTCGATATCTTCGGGAGACCGAATCGTTTCGTAAGTTGGACTGGTTGTTTGTGCTGTTTGGGGGTCCGTCCAAGGGGCAAGCGGCCTCCAAGGCCTCCATTGCGCGTTGGGTGAAGCATGCGATTCGGGTCGCGTATGAAACCAGAGGCAAGACCGTTCCTCTCGGTCTTCGTGCTCATTCTACCAGGGGTCAAGCGGCCTCGTGGGCAGAGTCGGCTTTGGTACCGCCGGTGGATATTTGTCGAGCGGCGTCCTGGTCTTCTCTCCATGTGTTTTCGCGTCATTATAGGTTGGATGTGTGTGTGGGGGCTTCAGCTGTGATAGCGGGGCTCACAGGTCCCTCCCAGGGTTAGGTACTGCTTTGGTACTACCCATCTGTTCTGGACTGGCCCGGAGAGACGAATAGGAAGGAGAAATTAGACCTTACCTGCTAATTGTCTTTCCTTGAGTTCTCTCCGGGCCAGTCCAGAACCCGCCCTATGTGTATCTCCTGTGATTGGTATATGTTTTCTCGTGTTTCGTCCATGACGTAGCTTCCTATAAGAGATTCCTAGATTGGAAGTTGTCTGCATGTTCTTGTGGTTTCTCAAAAAAAACAAAACAAAACAAAAAAAAACCCAAAGTGTTTTAGCCAAAACGTTAGAATGAGAGTTTCTCTCTTAACGCTGACACAATGATTGGTTTCAGGAGACAGCGCAAGGTCAGCTGCCTTCTGTGTAACTCTTCCACTTAGTCTTCCACTTCTTCTTCCACTTCTTTGTTGTTTTTTCTCTGCTTGCTACTTTAAGACTGCCTTCTGTCACCAGGGGAGAGCTGGGTAACCTAGCAACAGGAATCAGTGTTCAGTCCTCAGCTGCTAGAGGAGGGAGATTGATTACCCATCTTTTCTGGACTGGCCCGGAGAGAACTCAAGGAAAGACAATTAGCAGGTAAGGTCTAATTTCTCCTTTTGGAGCTCTACCCATACAGGTGGGCCAAATCACAAATTCGCAGCAACCATGAGAGAAGCTGATTCTGTGCCTCTCCTCACCACTGGAGATAGCCAATCAGCTGTGAAAGAACTGCCTCTAACTGCTAGCACAGGAGTGGGCCTCTGCCTGAGGGCCCTTTGGCGTAGGACCGTGCGGAACTAAGGAAGCAGCTGCTCCATGGGTGTGTTTTGTTTGCTGATATGCCTATTAAATGTAATGTAATGCATTTTATGTACCGTATTTCCCTGTGTTTGTTTTCCCATTTGTCACTGCTTTGATGTAATGATAAAGTAGTGTATGTTTTCCTTGCCTTTGTAACCTCGTAATGTATTGTAACCGCTTTGATTGAAGGAAAAGGCGGGATATAAAACTAGTTAAATAAATAAATAAATTCGCTATTTGGGGGCATGTTTGGCAATAGACCCTCTTAAGCTGTACATTCCTAATTATGAACCTCTTTGGCAGTCTGTCAACTCTGAACTTCTGATTTGGTGGAAATTAAGCTTATTCTGGATTGGTAAGATTAATAGTGTTAAGATAATGTTGGTATCTAAATTTTTGTATCTATTTTATGCACTTCCATTGGATGTTCCAAGGGTGCGCCTCAGGAAGTATTAGCGAGGAATTATGGAGTTTATATGGGGTTCTAAATGACCCAGGGTTGTCTTGTGGGTGCTCTCTCAGTCTTGTGACAAAGGTGGCCTAGCCGTTCCGGACTTATTGTGTTATTATCTTGCTGCTCAATTGAGAGGGGGGCAGTAGAATGGTCCATTTCTGAGTGGAAGGAGTGGGTCTCATTGTAGCAGGGGGCGGTGGAGACTTGTCCAATAAGGCATCTACTTTGGCAAGAAATAGTGTATGTGAGTAAATGGACATTGGGTGGGGCACACTTTACACATTTGGGAAAGGGAGCAACTAAGACTAATTGGTTCTATGCAAACCTTTTGGTTGTCTATTTGCTTCAATCCGACCTTTTTCCCCTGGTACTACGGATCCGGCCTTTCAGCATTAGGAAGATACGAGCCTAAGTGTAATGGGACAGTTGTGGAAAGATGGTCAGTTCATGTCTTTCTCGGAGGCCAAATGGGAGTTTGGCATGCTTGAACAGGATATTTTTTCTTTTCTCCAGCTGACTCACTTCCTGCAGGCCACTGTTGAGGATTGTTGGGGGACTGAGCAGACTGCTCTTGAGGCGTTTTTTTTTTCTTGGGGTTGACGAAAAGTTTTCTTTTGTTTTGTATAAAGCATTGGGAGAAGGGGACCTATGCAAGGGGCCACATTGATTACAATGGGAAGATGATTTGGGGATAGAGTGGGCAGAGCAAGAGTGGAGACCAATGATTCATATCTCTTCAAGGGTCTTCAAGTGATCTATTTAATAGAAAACTCCTATAAATCTTTTTACAGATGACATTAGACTTAGACTTCAGAAGATGGGATATGGGGATGGGTGCTGCTGGCGCTTGTGCAGTGAAGAGGGCACCTTCTGACATATTTGGTGGGATTGTCCAAGGATTATTTTGTTTTGGAGGGAGGCTTTTAGCTTTATCGCCCAGTTATTAAAGAGACATCTGACCCTGTCTAAGGTCAAGTATTGCTGTTTGTTGGGCTGGAGGATATGGGAGGGGTTGATCGGGAGTGGCTGTGCAGCATGGTTGGCAATAGCACAGTACTGGCACAGTCCAGAGGCTCCCCCCCTTAGGGTTAATGATTACTAAACTTAAATATATATGGAGGATGTCTAAATTAAGTGCTCTACGACAGCGGAAGCTCCCATCGTTTCAAAAAATGTGGAGCTTATTTGAAGCTTGGTGTGTAACAGCTGATCAGGATGAATAAATGTGTTTGAGCATTTTGGGGAGCGGGAGGGCTCTTGTAGGAGTCTGTGTGGAGACTGATGGGGGGGGGGTTGCGGTATATTTTCTCTCCTCGTATTGAGTGTATTTTCTCCTAGTATCCTATGGATAAGCATATTAAGACTGCCTAAGTATGTACTACTGTGACTTTCACCAGCATGGGAGGGAAAGGAGGGAGAGGGTTTTATTATTTTTGTTATAAGAACCTTTTTCTGATGATTCTAAGGACTGGAATCACAACTGTGATTGATTGCATTTATTTTGTATAATTTTATTGCTTGTTTGCTGTTGACTTTAGCCTGGTTGTCAATAAAAACTTTAAATTGAAAATAAAATCAGTAAAGCCTTTGAACACTGTTCCACACAGGTGACTTATAAATAAATAGAAATAAGTGATTGGTTCTGAATATTGCAACTCCTAGTTAAAAAAAAAAAAAAGTTTTGTCTGGCAATGACCAGTAGGTGGGGACTTTACCATAACTGGAGGTCGTGTCCTTTTTAATCACTTGCAATAAAAGTTCAAATTTATCATTACAAATATGCACTTAGCTGAAAAGCTGTGGCACAGTGGAGTCCGTACAGTTAGGTGAATCAGCACGACACAGTCCCGCGTTTTGGGTTTCGCAATTTCCAAACCCTGCTTCAAGTTTCACTTCACCATATCTGCACTCCATTCAATACTAAAGGTCAGGGTCATTGGGGAAGCCATTTAAACACACAGCGTCTGACATCACTACCAAATTACCTGCTTACTGCTGAGCCAATGGGAGCATAAAATAACCTTGTAAATGCCACCCAATCAGCTTCCAAAGCCAAAGTTGGAGCAAACTATACCAGTCCAGTTCCAGGTTTAGACCATTCAGGGCAACAGAGTCCAGTTTAAAAATCCATTGTTGTTCTCTGAATTGTAGTTGAGAGTCTATCACCACCCCGGACTGAAGGGGACATCCAATCAATTACTCTCCACAAAAATTGAGAAAAGGCATGATCACATTGTATAGCATGTTGCACAAGCGGAGCCGCCATAGTTTTTGTCTGGATCTGTGAAGCATGTTCTGCTAACCTCTTTTTAAACGGACGTATAGCGCAGCCAACATACTTAAAGCCACAGGGACAAAGCAACAGATACACCACATGAGTGGTATCACATGTGGTGTGATATCTGGGATGCCATGTCCTTATTGATACTGGATCTATCCAGGAGTCCCCCCACCAGAGATCCGGAACAAAATGTGCATTGCCTGCAAGGGAAATGCCCAGCCTATTCCACCCCACTCTAAGTACGAGGGAGAGCCTGTACTAGCCAGTCCCGCAAATTCTTGCCTCAAGTATATGTCAAACAGAGGCGTTTGTCAAAGTAAGAGTGAAGGCTGAGCACATGCCAATGCTTACGGAGAATAGATTGAACTGTTAACGTTCTAGTGCTGAATGGTAAAATCCCTACTAATACATCCTCCTGAGGTTTTGATGGATGGACTCCAACCGAAGGGATCAGCAACCACTCCATGTGGTTACATAATGCCCTTTAATAACCTCTTCTGACAACATCCCTAGAATAGCCTCAGGAATATAAACGCTCATACAATTCTTGGGCATGGAATTTAAAATCCTCCAATGATGATCCAATTCATCTTATGCCAAAAATTGTCCAAATGAGACTTAAAAACTTTGTTTCTAACGGGGAGTTGCAATATTCAGAACCAACCACTTATTTTGATTTTACAGGGCGGGTTCTGTTCCTTGAAGCCCTTGGGTATGCTTTGATTTGGTTATAAATAAATTGAGCGTCCTAGGGATGGACCGTAAATTGACTGACCGGGTTAGAAATTGGTTGAGTGGGAGGCGACAAAGTAGTTCACTCTGAGGAAAATGATGTTAACCAGTGGTATGCCGCAGGGATCTGTCCTTGGTCCAATTCTTTTTAACATTTTTGTTAGTGATATTGCGGAAGGGCTGTCGGGTAAGGTTTATCTCTTTGCAGATGATACCAAAATCTGCAAGACACCCAGGAAGGAGTAGCTAACATGAGGATCGATCTAGCTAAACAAGAATGGTCGAGAATTTGGCAGCTGAAATTTAATGCTAAAAAATGCAGGGTCATGCACTTGGGCTGCAAAACTCGAAGAGAGCGGTACAGTATAGGGGGTGAAGTACTGATATCCATGAAAGAGGGACCTGGGCATGATTCTTTCTGATGATCTTGAAGTGGCTAAACAGATAGATAGAAAAGGTGATGGTGAAAGCCAGAAGGATGCTTGGGTACATAGGGGAGAGGCATGGCAGCAGGAAAAAGGAGGTGATAGTGCCTCTGTATGAGTCTTTGGTGAGACCTCATTTGGAGTAGTGTGTGCAATTCTGGAGACCACACCTTCAAAAGAATATAAATAGGATGTAGTTGGTGCAGAGGGTGGCAACCAAAATGGTCAGTGATCTTCATTATAATCTATATGGGGACAGACTTAAAGATCTCAATATGTATACTTTAAAGGAAAGGCGGGATAGAGGAGATATAGAAATGTTTAAATACCTCCATGGCGTAAATGCACAGGAGGCGAGCCTCTTTTAATTGAAAGAAAGCTCTGCAATGATGGGGCATAGGATGAAGGTGAAAGGGGGATAGACTCCGGAGTAATATGCAGAAATATTTCTTTACAGAGAGTGGTGGATGCATGGAATAATCTCCCAGTGGAGGTAGTAGAGACGAGGACAGTATCTGAAGTCAAGAAAGCATGGGAGAAACACAGATGATCTCTAAAGGAAAAAAAGGGACTATAGTAGTTAATATGGAAAGGCAGACTAGATAGGCTTATGTGGTCTTTTTTTACAGTTATATTTATCTCTCTCCCACATTTGTTCCCCTAGAGCAGTGGTTCTCAACCTGTGGGTCACGACCCCCATGGGGGTCGCCACAGGATTTAGCGGGGGTCGCTTAGCCTCCACTAAGTTAAAAAAAAAATAAAAAATTAAGACGCGCACAAGTTGCTGCCGCTGCCGAGTACGCTTCTCGGCAGCAGCAAACTCCGGCAAACTCACCACCTTCTTCTGCAGCCGCGGCTCCCTGCCTCTTAGGGAACCGTGGCTGTACCTGTAAAATCGTTGCGGAGCCCTTCCTGTCTTGACAGGCTCCGTGCAGCATTGTCCCACCTCCAAAGGAAGTTGTTTACCACTTCCTTTGGAGGCGGGACAATGCTGCACGGAGCCCGTCGAGACAGGAAGGGCTCCGCCACAATTTTCCCGGTACAGCCGCGGTTCCCTAAGAGGCAGGGAGCCGCGGCTGCTTTAGAAGGGAGGCAGACATGGGGAGAGGGGATGAGGGGGCAGGGAACCTGCAACACGGCTGACATCGACAGAGGGGGCTGACATGGAGGGATGGGGGCTGACATGGAGGGAGTGAGCTGATATGGATGGATGGAGGGAGGGAGGGTGGCTGACATGGACAGATGGAAGGATGGGGCTGATATGGATGGATGGAGGGAGGGGGGCTGACATGGACAGATGGAAGGATGGGGGCTGACATGGAGGGAGGGAGGGAGAAAGGGGGCTGATATGGATGGATGGGTGGAGGGCGGGGGTCTGACATGGACTGATGGAAGGATGGGGGCTGACATGGAGGGAGGAAGGGGGCGGATATGGATGGATGGAGGGAGGGAGGGGGGCTGACATGGACAGATGGAAGGATGGGGCTGACATGGAGGGAGGGAGGGGGCTGGCATGGACAAAGGGGAGAGACAGGGGGATATACTGGACAGACGGGATAAATGCTGGACAGAAGCGAGAGACAGTGCGGGTTAGGATTATAATGGGCTGATGGGGGAGCTAGCACTGGTAATGGGCAGATGGGGGGGGGGGCTAGGACTGGTAATGGGTTGATTAGGGAAGGCTAGGACTGGGAATGGACTTATCAAGGGGGGTAGGACTGGTAATGGACTGATGGGGGTCTAGCATTGGAAATGAGTTGATCGGTGAGGTTAGTACTGGAAATGGGCTGATTAGGGGAGCCTAGCACTGGTAATGGGGTTGAGGGGGGATTAGCACTAGAAGTGAACTGATTGGGGGGCTTTGACTGGGAATGGACTGATTGTGGGGAGGGGAGGATAGAGCTGCTGGCCCTGGAAGAAAACTGGGGGCTAAGGCTACAAGTGGGCTGATACAAGGGGATGGGAGAATGGAACTGGAAGGGAGTGGATCTGAGAGGGGCTGCCATGGTATTTGTACTAGAGGGGACTGGTCAGTGGGGAAGGAGGGGGACTGAAAGGGAATGGACATCAGTGGCAGTCATGGGAATGCAAGTTGACATTGGAAGGTACTGGGAGTGAGGACTGGAAAGGGGCTGATACTGGGGAGGGTTAATGGGACTGGAAATAGGCTGATGGAAAGAAGTGAAGAAAACGAAAGAGATAAGAAATGGCAGATGGACCATAGACCACAGAAAGAGAGCTAAGAGAAGACAGGAAAGCAGAAGCCTCAGATCGGGACCTGCATGATCAGAGAATAAATTGGTCAGACAACAAAGGTAGAAAAAATAATTTTATTTCATATTAGTGATTTGACTACAAAATCATCATAATTTTGAAATCAAATATTGTTACTTGTTGTGATTAATTATTGTGGTTTAAATAAGTATTTTATAAATAAAAACATATTGCAAAGGCCTGTAATATATTAATAATTCAACAAATGATTACAGCGACAATGCGTTAACGGTAAAGGAAGAGAGACACATTTGATTTTATCATTGGGGGTCACCACAAGTTGACCAACGGTAAAAGGGGTCATGGTATAAAAAAGGTTGAGAACCACTGCCCTAGAGAGAGAGAGCTGAAACTTGTATGGTTTGTTTTTATTTGATTTGATATACTGCCTTTATAGTCAAAAGCAAAGTGGTTTACAAAACAAACTCAAAACACAAATTAAACAAATTTCATAAACTGCTGTTTCTTATCGTCCCTCCAGTCCCTCGCCTCTGGGTTGTGCCCCCCTTCCAGCAGCTTGGAGACTGAGCACGTCATCTTCTTGATGACCCTAGGGTATATATATACAGCTGGCACCTCCCACCAGCTCCAGTAAAAGCTCAGTCTCCAAGCAGCTGAGGGGATCAGTAAGCCAGGGTGTTGGGCTTCCTGGTAGAGACAGTTAAGGAGAGTTTAGGGTTTTTTCTTTGTTTTCCTTTCTCCTTGTCTTGGTTTCATTTGCTTTAATTTAAATTAGTCTTCTCTGCCCTTTAATTTTAGATTTGAGACCAATTACCCCCCTTCCCCCACCTCCCACGGTTTTCAGTGGAAGCACTTCAGGAGGAGGCTTCAGGGTGAGTGCCCTTCAGGGCAGTTAAGTAAGGAGCGGCTCTCGATCCCCGAGGAAGGTGAGGAGTCCGGCTGGGGGGGCGGGCAGGGCAGCCAACCTCTGCCATTCCGCCTCGCTGCTGAAGCTCTTGTAGGTGGCTGAGTGCGGGAGCGGGACGGCAGCATGATCACAGGGCGCCTGTGAAAGCACAGCCGAATTGAGCTGGAAATTGCAGGCGTCAGTTGAGCATGGCGGCAGCCCACGCTCCAACGTAGGAGATACATGCTGCTACTGTCCGAGGGCCGAGAGGCCTGTGGGAACCGCTGGCGAGGGGTAGAGCCCTGACTTTGTAACCTTATCTTTGGCACGTTTTTCGCCGGTGTTTCAGTTGGTAGACTGTTTTTCATCTGCGGGTTCTCTTTCGGTCGTTCAAAAAAAAAAAAAAGATTGTCATACATATAAGTGTGTGTGTATGTATATATCTATATCTATATCTATCTATCTATATCTATATATATATCTATATATCTATATATATATCTATATATCTATATATCTATATATATAGTGACCCGGAGAGTTTGATCTTAGAGGCTAATGGATTTCTGGGCAACATGCTGCTGAGACCGCAATGCTTGTTCTGCGGGATCTGGCGAGGTACTGTTTCGGATGCTGGCTTGTGCAGAAGTTGCATTATGGAAGCAGTGTCCCTGGAGCAAGGCATTCAGGTGAGTATAGGCTAGGAGCTTCCTCTGTCCCTCTCTGAGGACTCAGGGGATTCTGCAGAGGCCGGGGGGGGGGGGGGGGCTGGGGCCGTTTCCTCCACCAGGTTGGAGCCTTCTGCCTGCCCTCCCTCGGTCCATCTACCTCGCAGGACCTGGGGCAAGGGGGTGGTTGGGGAGATTTCTCTCCAGAATTCGTGTTGCTGTTGCATAAGGCGTTCTGTCTGCGAGGAGCACAGGGTGCAGCGGTGGGCCAGACGTCGTCTTTCTTACTGCAGCGACCTTGACAGGCGCTCTGCAGGGAGACTAGACAAACGACGGGAGAACTGGCCGAGCTAGCTCAAGCACATAACCATCTTGGATAACCTCCAGGACCCACTGATCGGACGTGACCCAGGCCCAGGTGGAGAAGAAATGCTGCAAAAGACCTCCTACCTGCAGCACCTCCCCCTGAGCCCCCCTTCTGCTGTTGGGGGCGGTAGCCCCAGTACCCGCAGACCAATTTGGCTGTGGTCGTTACTCCATTTATTTCGTGGTTCCCGAAAAAGAGGGGTCTTTTCGTCCAATTCTCGATCTCAAGTAGGTCAACCATTATCTGAGGGTACTACATTTTCGTATGGAGACGCTCAGGTCAGTGATAGTAGCGGTACGTTCGGGAGAGTTTTTAACATCTCTCGACCTCACCGAAGCATATCTCTATATTCCCGTCAGACCGTCACATCAGCAGTTCCTATGTTTTGCGGTCCCCTATGGGTCATTTTCAGTTTCAGGCATTGCCATTCAGCCTGGCAACAGCTCCCCCACACTTTCACCAAGGTTATGGTGGTGGTCATAGCAGCACTTCGCAAGGAGGGAATTCTGATACACCCATATCTCAACGATTGGTTAATTCGGGCAAAATCCGAGGAGGAGAGCTCCAGGGCGACTATCAGAGTAGTGGAGCTCCTCAGAAACCTAGGATGGGTAATCAACTTAGCCAAAAGCAGGTTGATCCCGTCCCAGGAGATCGAGTACCTTTGAGTGAGATTTGACACTCGCAGCGGCAAGCTTTTCTTAACAGTTCACTGGGCACAGGAGCTGTGGAGGCTGGTGCAGAGGTTTTTGACCATGAGGGAGCCCTCGGCCTGGCACTATCTGCAGGTGCTAGGGATCATGGCGGTAACTCTCCAGCTTGTTCCCTCGGCGAAGGCGCATATGAGACCATTGCAGTGGTCTCTTCTCCATCACTGGTCTCATAAGCATCAGACGACGTCAAGGAAGCTACCCTGTCCGCCGGCGGCCAGGAGGGCTTTCCGGTGGTGGCTCCGTCTGGGGATCCTGGAGCGGGGCATGCTGCTCGAGTCCCCCTGGTGGATCCAGCTGACGACAGATGCCAGTCTGATCGGCTGGGGAGCCTACTGCGAAGGACAGATTGCCCAGGGAGCCTGGAGTGCCCTGGAGGCCCAATGGTCGATCAACAGGCTGGAGATGCGGGTGGTGGCCTTGGCTCTGAGCCTTCGAGAGCTGGATTCTCGGGAAGGCCATTCGGTTGTTCTCGGACAGTGCGACCACAGTGGCCTACATCAACCGCCAGGGGGGCACGGGAAGCCCCTCCTTGGAGGATGAGGCGGAGAGTCTGTTGGAGTGGGTGGAAGCTCATCTTCAAGGCTTGTCAGCAGCACATGTGGCAGGGGTTGAAAATGTCACAGCGGATTACTTAAGCCAGGTATCACGGTGAGTGGGAGCTCTGTCTGGAGTTGTTTGAGCAGGTTGCGATCCGTTGGGGTACTCCCGTCATGGATCTTATGGCAAGGTGGTGCTCCGCCAAGGCGAGTCGCTTCTTCAGCAGAAGGAGAGAGAGGATGTCGGAGGGACTAGATGCTCCGGTCCAGCCATGGCCCGCAGAGGGTCTGCTGTTTGTGTTTCCTCCTTGGGCTCTCATAGGCAGGGTCATTCAGCACATAGGGGCTCGCCCAGAATTGGTCATTCTGATAGCTCCAGATTGGCCCAGGTGTCCGTGGTATGCTGACCTAGTATGGCTCCTAGCAGATCGCCCGTGGAGGCTCCTGATGCGGGAGGACCTCCTAATTCAGGACCCGGTCTGGATGCTGCAGGTGGCTCAATTCTCGCTTACGGCCTAGCTCTTGAGAGGGCAAGGTTGTTGAAGCGGGGGTATTCCGGTCTGGTGATATCAACCTTGTTGAAGGCTAGGAAGCAGTCGACCTGTCTGTCCTATGTTAGGGTCTGGTGCATCTTTGAAGGTTGGTGCTCTGATCGGGGGTGTCGCCCGACGGCAGCTTCAGTGCCAGACATCTTAGATTTCTTGCAGGCAGGTTTCGAGAAGGGTCTGGCAACCAGTTCTTTGAGAGTGCAGTTGGCAGCAATTTCCTGTTACCGGGGTAAGGTCCTTGGGAAGTCGCTCGGGGAACATCAGGATGTGGGGTGGTTCTTGAGGGCAGTGAGTCGTCATCGTCCACCTTGAAGATTTGTGGTTCCATTCTGGGATTTCAATCTGGTGCTGCGGTCCTTGACAGGGGAACCCTATGAGCTGGTGGGGCAGGCTTCCTTGAAAGACTTGACCATCAAGACGGTGTTCCTGGTGGCCACCTGTTCTGCTAGACTGATTTCAGAGTTACGGGCTCTTTCTTGGAAGCCTCCATTTCTTACTTTTTCCAAGTAAAAAGTGGTCCTGTGAACAGTACCATCCTTCTTGCTGAAGGTAGCTTGCCTTTTCATGTGAACCAGCCGGTCTCCTTGCCATCCTTGTGGAAGGGGGCAGTTGAGTCTGCGGATGTGCATTTGCACCGTTTGGATGTCGGTAGAGCGTTGAAGCGCTACCTGAAGAGGACGGCGTCGTTTCGCAGGTCAGATCTTCTGTTTGTGGTGTTTGGCGGTCCATGCAAAGGAGAAGCAGCGGCTAAGGTGTCTATTTTGAAAGGCAGGCCTATCCCGATGGGCATATGAGCGCATTCCACACGAGCCCAAGCTGCTTCTTGGGTGGAATGCAGTCTAGTTTTTATTTTATTTATTTATTTATTTACATTCTCTTATATACCGCGCTATTCTGCATCAGTGCGGTTTACATTGAACAAACTGAAATTACATTGAACAGGGCATTATAACTTGGAAATAACTATTTTACAGGGAACATGGGCTATGGAAGGTTAAGTGGCTTGCCCAAGACCACAAGGAGCACCTGTGGGACTAGAAACCCCAGTCCTTCCAGCCCAAGGTTGCTGTCTTCTAGTGGGATTTGAACTCCCGACCTTCCGGCCTGAAGTACCTTGCCCCAACCACTAGGCCACTCCTCCACTAGTGTTGCCAGCGGATATTTGTGGGGTGGCAACATGGACCTCCTTACACAACTTTCCGAGGCACTATCGCTTGGATGTCCAGGCATCAGGAGATGCTGTATTTGGTAGGGAGGTTCTTCGGGCCGGCCTTGCAGGCCCCTCCCAGAGTTAGGACTGCTCTGTTACATCCCAGAGGTGAGGGACAGGACTGGAGGGACGTAAGGAAAGAGTAATTAGACCTTACCTGCTAATTAACGTTCCTGAAGGAATTCCTGTCCAGTCCCTGATTCTGCCCTGTATTGCAGTTTGGTGGGGCAAGTCCGGCCCATAGGTTGCGGTTCCTGGGCTGGAGAGTCAGGTGGCTCAAAGAGCAGAAGAGGTGCAGCGATATGGTTGAGTTGTCTGCCCCTTGCTTAACATCTCCAACGGTAGTAGGGGGTATTCACAGGTAAGCCACCTCCTCTTTGGGGGGAGGGGTATCCCTTCTCGGATGGGAGGGGAGGTTTCGCCTTTGACTTCTTTTTCTGCTGCAGTTTTACTTAACTAAACTATCAGCTTGTTCTACTTAATTGTCTCTCCGTTAAGTCTGCTTTGTCAATAGGTTACTGGAGCTGGTGGGAGGTGCCAGCTGTATATATACCCTGGGGTCATCAAGATGATGTGCTCAGTCTCCAAGCTGCTGGAAGGGGGGGCATAACCCAGAGGTAAGGAACTGGACTGGAGTTCCTTCAGGAACGCTAATTAGCAGGTAAGGTCTATTTACTCTTTAAGATGCACCATACACTTAAATTACACAAAGGGTGAACAAAGGGAGAGTCCTTGCAAACGTAAGGAGAAAAACACAAAAAGAAAAGGGAGTGGGAAGTTCAAGCCCCCAGCCACCACACCATCCCTTTGTCAAGCTGGAATATCGAAGGTGCATTCCAATGGGAACGTCTTCAGGTCTGTTTTGAATATTTTGTAAGTTGGAAGCAAGGCACGTATGGGAAGGGAGAGCATTCCAGAGAGGAGGAGCAACAAAGAAAAATGCTGAATGGTTTGTTAACTCGCCGTGAACTGGAGAGGTGATTGTGATGCACTGAACGGAGCAGTTGAATAGGCACATAGCGAGAGATGAGAGAGGAAAGATACAAGGGGGCTTTATCGTTAAGTTCTTTAAATGCTAAGGAAAGATTCTTAAATTGAATACGGGCAGAAATTGGAAGCCAGTGATGCTCTATCAACAGAGGTATAACATGGTCAAATTTGCATGCTTTGCAAAGTGGACGGATGGCTGTGTTTTGGACAGATGTGTTTTTGTTAGGTAGGTAGGCACATGTAGATTGAATTGCAGTAATCAAGTCTAGAAATGGTGAAGCTCAGAATAACAGTCCTTTGCTCATGAGAGTCAAAAGTGATTAGATAGCCCAAAACAGTCAAAGGGAATTAAAAGAACAGCCAATTATGGAACTAATTTGTTCAATAGAGTTGGGAGTCATTAGTAACATCAAGATATTTCAGTGAAGATACAAGAGGAATGGGAGACCCGTGCAATAATGGATTGAGAGTAGGAGACAGATGAACCAGAAAGCCAAATTGCTGTAGTCCTTTCAGGACTGAGATCGAGATGATTGTGGAGCCAGTTAACAACTTTCAAAAGACAGGAATTAAGGGAAGATAGATTAGGACAAAGAGGATTAGTATATGTGACAGGCAAGATCTCCAGGAACAAGCAGGAATGAGTCTTCACATATGGGTATCGTCGGTACCGACGGAGCCTGCGCGGGAATGCTCCCCAGCGTCCTGAAAGAAAGCTTTTGGGAGCATCCCACAGCGCCTGCGCGCTGCCTTCCCGCCTTTCCTAACTGCCTCTTTCCAGTTCTTCTTTTCCGCGGAGCCAGCAAGTCGTGTTTCCTGTCACCGCTGAAGAATTTCTTATTTTCTTTTATTTTTCTTTAGTCGCGTGTCTGCCTTCTCGATTCCGCACCGGTACCACCGGTTCTTTTCTTTCTTTAAAAAAACAAAACAAAAAAAAACTTCTACTTTTTTCAGTGCATTTCTCTTCTGGGGCCTTAGGCCTACAAAGATATTTTTTCCTCATGGAAAAACCCGCCTCTGGGTTTAAAAAATGCACAAAGTGCAGTAGCACTATTTCTGTCACCGACACCCATGACTGGTGTCTAAAATGTTTAGGTTCTGACCACTCCATTGCGGATTGTGAGTCCTGTTCCATGATGTCCAAAAGAGGGTTACAGAATCGGGCAGCTAAGCTCAGTACCCTGTTTCCCTCCGATGCAGCTTCCGTGGCATTGACGTCTTCCAGGGCTGCTTCTTCATCCCATGGATCTCAGGTAACCAAACTTAAATCTGGCCGTTCCTCAAAGAGTTCATCTCCCTCTAAGTATCGAGATGCCCCCGGGCTTACTCTTGAGGATACTACACCGGCAAAATTACCCCGGCGGGAGGCTCCGGCTTCCAAAGCACTACCTATGGGGTCACAGGTTGACATCGATGGCTCGGCCTCGACCGATCACCTGTTACAATGTTCTGGGGTACCGGCAGTTTCTACCAGTACCGATATCCAGACATTGGTGGCGTCAGTGGATCAGAATATTCTGACCATGCAGCGTGCCATCACGGCATTCATTCAAGCTGCAACGCCTATGGTACCGCAACAAACCCCGTTGTCGGTACCCGTACCGATTCCGGTACAGGATCCGATTCCGGTTCTGATACCAGTACCGCTTGCATCGACATCAGCATCGACGGCAGCGGTACGCTATCCAGTGATGCCTATCAGTACCGGCCCGGTACCGATTACTCCCGATGTCGATACCTCCTGGTACGCGTATCGGGCTCTACAAGAGCATCCAGACAGTCAATACTTCGATTCTTCTGAAGACTCTGACTCTTCAGAGGCCTCAATTGAAGCATCGGGGATCCTTCCTCAGGAACCCTATTCTCCAAAAAAGAGAGTGTCGTCTCCTGAAGACTTGTCTTTTCAGGACTTTATTAGGGAGGTGGCCAAAGGCCTGTCCATCTCAGTGACCTCTGAGACGAACCTAGAGCCAAAAAATTAGATATCCTACAATATCCTAAGGCTCCTAAAGAGGCAGCCACCTTACCAATGCATGAGATTCTTTATGAACACATGTTGGGCATATGGGAGACTCCTCTTTCCACCTCCCCTCATTCCAGAAGGTTGGACACCATGTATCATGTTCCTCCTTGTCCTCGGTTTCATAAGACTCAGCTTCCTCACCACTCCATTGTGGTAGAGTCTGCTATGAAAAAGATCAAGAGTACAAAAAGGCACTCCTCTGCTCCTCCAGGAAGATAATGCATAACCCTAGATGCCTTTGGCAGGAAAATCTTCCAGGCCAGTAGGCTTGTAGCCAGAATCAACTCCTATAGTCTCTATATGGGGATGTTTCTAAAAGAAGTTACAGATCATCTGCAAACCTTATCTCCTTTTATGTTAGAAGATAAGAGAGAAGAATATATCACCTGGCTTAAACAGGCACAGGATGTATCCAAGTTTTCCAACCGTGCAGCCTTTGACTCTTTTGAGGGGGTCAGTAGAGCCTCGGCTATTGCCATAGGTGCATGCAGAGTTGCTTGGTTGCAAGCCTCTGATTTGGAATCCTGGGTACAGGATGGTCTAGGTAACCTTCCCTGTACAGGCGAAAATCTGTTTGGCAAAGATTGGCAAGCAAAGGCCAACCAGATGGATGCTGAAAATTCTGCTTTAGATAGACTTTCAAAGTCTACTACTGCTCCTTTCAAAAAGAGGTTGTTCAAAAAGGGATCTTTCCCAAAGAAAGGGAAATTTTCTTCTTATGGTCAGGCCTCTTCTCAAGGTCGTTTTGCTACAAAGAGGCAGCAACAACCAAAACAGGCCAAAACTCAGGCTGCGAGGACTGCTACGGCCCAACAGCCTCAGCCTCCTCAGGGCCTTTGACTTTCCACTAGAGAACAGCCTTTCTGGCTCTAGAACATCCAGAGCCCCTCACCATCCCAGGAAGGTTAGCTCACTTTGCTCCCAGATGGGAACAAATCACAGCAGAGCAGTGGACCCTCTCCATCATAAGGGAAGGGTACAAACTTCATTTCATAAACCTTCATCCTCACACCATGGTGAAACAGTTCAATTCTCCAACATCTCTCCTCAACCTTCTAGGTCAGGAGATTGCTACCCTTCTTGCCAAAGGGGCAATAGAAGAAGTACCCCTTCTTCAACAGGGCTCAGGGTTCTACTCCCCCTATTTTCTCATCCCAAAGAAAACGGGGCTACAGACCCATATTAGATCTCAGAGAATTGAACAAGTTTCTGTGCAAGGAGAAATTCAAGATGACTTCTCTCGGAACTCTCCTTCCATACCTCCAGAGTCAGGACTGGCTTTGTTCTCTAGATCTCAAGGATGCGTACACCCATGTTCTCATCCATCCAACACACAGAAGATTCCTTCGCTTCCTGTACCAAGGAAAGCACTACCAATACAAAGTGCTTCCTTTCGGTCTGGCCTCTGCTCCAGGAGTGTTCACAAAATGCATGGCAGTAGTAGCTGCATTCCTACGCACTCTAGGAATATTCATATTCCCATATCTGGACGACTGGCTCATCCGAGCTCCATCCCAGTCAGAGGCCCAGACTTCTCTAGCCTGCACAAGGCGTGTTCTTCAGTATCTGGGACTGGTAATCAACATTCCAAAATCCCATCTTACCCCTACTCAGTCTCTAGAGTTCATAGGGGCCTTACTGGATACCACAACTGCAATGGCCTATCTTGGTGCAGTTAGCCTCCCAGATTCAGTTAAAATCCCATTTAACTGCTCGAGAGATGTTGCAACGTTTAGGCCACATGGCATCCACGGTGCATGTGGTTCCCTATGCTCGCCTTCACATGAGAGCAGCTCAGTGGACCCTATCCACCCAATGGACCCAGGCATCAGGTTGCCTGTCAGACAAAATAGCAACCTCCAGTCGCCTAGTTTCGTCCCTCCACTGGTGGAAGTCCACTCAGAATCTGTTGCTGGGGTCCCCCTTTCAAGAGGTGTTACCCCAAGCAACCCTTACAACAGATGCCTCTCCAAAGGGTTCGGTGGCTCATCTACAAGATCTCTCGACCCAGGGCATCTGGTCTCCACAGGAGACTTATCTTCATATCAACCTCTTAGAGCTCAGAGCAATCTTTCTGGCTCTGAGTCTTTCACACCCTGCTCAGCTACAAGACAGTCCTCATCCACATGGACAACCAGGTAGCTATGTTCTACGTGAACAAGCAGGGGGGACCTGGCTCTCTGTTGCTTTGCAACGAAGCTCTGAGATTGTGGGCCTTCGCCAGAGAGCATCAAATCCATCTCATGGCAGTATATCTTCCAGGAGTTCAAAACTCTTGGGCAGACAGACTCAGTCGAGTTCTTCTTCTGCACGAATGGTCCCTCCATGGGGACCAGATAGCCAGAATTTTTCGGATTTGGGATACCCCAGACATAGACCTGTTTGCAAGTCCGTGGAATGCCAAACCTCCCCGGTTCTGTTCCAGGATTCCATGTCAGGGAGTTCAGGCCAGGGATGCCTTCCTCCTTCATTGGGGGCAAGACTTCCTTTATGCCTTTCCACCTATTCCCCTAATCCCCAAGACTCTGTTCAAGCTTCAGAGAGACAAAGGGACTATGATCCTCATAGCACCACTTTGGCCACGCCAAGTGTGGTACCCTCTACTTCTGCATCTCTCTCAAGCTCCCTCCCTAGACCTGGGGTCTGCTCCAGATCTCCTCTCCCAGGAGGAGGGAACCTTGTGGCACCCAAATCCTCAGTCTCTTCATCTCAGGGCCTGGTTGCTGAAGGCCTAGACATTCAAGATATACAACTTTCTCAGCAAGTGAAGGATACCCTTCATGCTTCCAGAAAGCCTTCCACCAAACGTTCATATGCTTTTAAATGGAAAAGGTTTTCCATTTGGTGTGCAGAGAAGGGTCTCAACCCTCTTGCAATACCTTTGCATTCTTTACTAGACTATTTGCTGCATTTATCCCATGCAGGCCTTAAAACAAATTCAATCAGAGTCCATTTGAGTGCTATTGCAGCATCCCTTAAGCCTCTCAATGGACAACCTATTTCCTCTCATCCTCTTATAGCAAGATTCATGAGAGGCCGCCTTGTGACTAAACCTCCCATTAGACCACCTCCAGTGGCCTGGGACTTGAATCTGGTTCTTGGCCAGCTTATGAAGCCACCCTTTGAACCCTTAGCCACTACCTCCTTAAAATTCCTTTCTTGGAAGATTATTTTTCTCATTGCAGTCACCTCAGCTCGCCGTATCGGTGAGCTGCAAGCTTTAGTGGCTAATCCTCCTTATACAAGGTTCCATCATGACAAGGTAGTCCTCAGAACTAATCCACACTTTATGCCTAAAGTGGTCTCGCCTTTTCATCTGAACCAGGAGGTCTTTTTACCTGTCTTTATCCAGGACCTCATGCATCAAGTGCAGAGAGGAATCTTCATACCCTGGATTGTAAAAGAGCACTTGCTTTCTACTTACACAGGACACAGCAACATAGAAAGTCTCTCAACATTTTGTTGCTTTTGATCTTTCTCATTTAGGACTTCCAGTCTCTAAGAGAACTCTGTCCAATTGGATTGCTCAGTGTATTTCCTTCGCCTACCAAAGTAAGAACCTTTCTCTGGAGGGCCATGTCACAGCTCACAATGTGAGGGCCATGGCAACCTCTATGGCTCATCTAAACTCTGTGTTCATCGACCAAATCTGTTGAGCGGCCACTTGGGCATCGGTTCATACCTTCACAGCCCATTACTGCTTGGACAAGGACTCCCGCCAGGATGCCTTGTTTGGTCAGGCTGTTCTCAAACACCTGTTCCATACCTAATCAACTCCTACCCCTCCATCCCTGAACTGGATACCTGAGATTCATGGGTAGAGGTAGAGCCCTTCACAGGGACTCACAATCTGGGTGATCTCCCAGGCATCTCTAGCTGGGGAGTCCCCATATGTGAAGACTCATTCCTGCTTGTTCCTGGAGATAGCACAGTTACTTACCTGTAACAGGTGATCTCTGGGAACAGCAGGAATAAGTCTTCACAACCCACCCACCTCCCCTAGGAGTTTGTATCTCTCTATCTGTCTTTCCTTTCCTCTCTCTCTCTCTTTGTCTCAGCTTTAAAACTCGAACTGGAGAGAGGCAGTTAGGAAAGGCGGGAAGGCAGCGCGCAGGCGCTGTGGGATGCTCCCAAAAGCTTTCTTTCGGGACGCTGGGGACCGTTCCCGCGCAGGCTCCGTCGGTACCGACGATACCCATATGTGAAGACTTATTTCTGCTGTTCCCAGAGATCACCTGCTAGAGGTAAGTAACTGTGCTATATCTGCATACAGATAAGAGATAATCCCAGAGTCTTGAATAAGGGTAGGCAATGGACTCAAGAAGATATTATTTATGATTTGGAAATACTTTTCCCCAGTCAAAGCAGTGTACATTCAGGTACAATGTGTTTGTGTGTGTGTGTATCTATATATATATTTTGCCCTTGTTCAGAAGAGCTCACAATCTGTGTTTTGTACCTGAGTCAGTGGAGGGTTAAGTGGCTTGTCCAAGGCCACAAGGAGCACCTGTTGGGCTAGAAACCCCTGGCCTGAGGCAACTTGTCCCAACCACTAGGTTACTCCTCTCTATTAAAAAGTAGAGGGGCCAGAAATGAATCCTGGGGCCTCCCACAGGGGAGAGGAAGTGGGAATGTACAGTGCTGCATATGCCTTGTAGCATTATACAAATGATCAGTAGTAGATGAGAAGTGGGAACCTATGGAAACCTGAAAGGAACTATCAGAGAGAAAAGACTGAAATTGGAGAAAGACAGTGTCATGTATACCACAGTGACAGAGGCGAGAAAGCAAGATGTGATCTACCATATCATATGCGGATTAAAGGTCCAAGGAGACAGCCATGGTGACATTGCTAAAGAGAGCAGTGAGGATAGTCTCGATGCTGTGAAAAGGATGGGAACCTAGAATTACAGAGGGTGATGTAAAGAAGTACATTCAATATGATTAATAGTTGGGAAAAAAACCATAACGTTCAGCGAGTTTAGAAACGCATTGGAGATTAGAAATTGGGTAGTAGCTGGAAGGAAGTTTGAGTCCAAAACTGGTTTAAGTAAAGCCCTGACCAACACTGCCTTCGAGGAATCTGGGAAAGTTTGAGGAGAGGATGTGGTTAATGATATGAAGAACAAGACTGATGCTCAGGAATGGAACAGCAATCCATGAAGATAGGATGGGGTCTAGGCGAGAGGTGGTTTTGGGGGTGGAAGAGATGAGCTCAAGAGATGCACTAGTGACCGGTGTAATCATAGATGAGAGAAAAGGATAGGAAAGGAATGAAGGGAGAGCATATAGGGCAGGATTGTTGGAAGACCAGAACGTATATCTGAAATTTTGGTCTGAAAGTACGTGAAAAGTATATCTGAGGGGCCCTTCCACTGATCAGGAAAGGTGGAGCGAGTGGTTGATAACTGAGAAATGATTGAGAAAACAGTTTTGGGACTATAACAGGCTGCATGAAGTTGGGAAGAAGAATAATCCTTTTTACATTGCATAACAGTGTCACGATAGTGAGAATGAGCAGACCTGAAAGCTGCAAGAGAAGCAACAGTTCTAGACTTGCGGTATTGGTACTTGGCTTTCTGTACTTGTCATTTTTAAAAGAGAGAGACCTGGGTGGTATCATACGTGGTTGTGATTAAAATGAAAAGGCTGACCAATTTCAGGAGCAAGCAATGTTGAAGATGTTTAAGAGTGCCAAAGGTCAACTTGGGAGTTAAGAGGAATATGGTAGAATTGCTTTGAAACAAGAGTCAACTGAAGGAAACTGTGGCAAGGTTTCAAGGGTAAGCTTCCTCTTATAAACATATGAAGTAGTAGCAGGCAAAACTTTGGAAGGAACAGAGAGATTTTAATATTGCCCTCAGTCCTTTTATAGAGGAGATCATTGATTTTATCTTTTATATACATGTAGTGTCCTGATCCTCTTTACTCAAACTGTGGATATGTATCTGCTGGCAATACTAAAGCTTTTTGGAAAGGCCCATGAGTTCCTGCTCTTGTCTTTTCCAAATCCCTGCAACATATGCTATTATCTTGCGCCTCATAGTGGCCTTGACCGCCTCCCATTTAGTTTGTGAATTTGCCTCTTCCATATTCTTTTGTCAATACTGCTACCAATCCCTCTGCTGATATTCATATAATTCCTGTCCTTATACAGTGTTGGATTCATTTTCCAAAACCTTTGCCCCCTGCTCCATCACCCTCTCCTGTTGCCTAAGGAGGATCCACATGGCAGAGTGGTCAGACAAACCCTATGACATCCTTTTCTATTCTCCCGAATAATTCTTTGGAGAGGAGGAAGAAGTAGTCCAGCCACACACAGCTCTCATGGATGTTTGAATACAAGGTGCAAAGTCCACATCACTGGGTGCACAATGCTCCAGGCATCAACCAGCTTCAGCTGATCCATCATATAGTTAACGCCCTTCTGTCCACTATATTTTAACACTACCCTCGGCTTTTACAATCCTTTAGTGGATCCTGGGGCAGATTAAAATCTCCCTCCTATAATCAAATAGTAGTTTTCAAACTCAAGCAATTTTGCCACTAATGTAGAGAAGAATCTGATTATAAATATTGGCAGCATACACATTGCAGATCACTATCCCGTCCTTTGCAACAGCCCAGCCATGATGTCAAAACGGCCCTCTGGATCACTCATACTCTTGTGTAAATCAAAAGACAGCATCTTGTGGAGTAAAGTCGCCATCCTGGACCCAGTGCCTGTTATTGAATGACGAGAAGCCCATCTCCCCTTCCACCCCCTCTGCAGCTACTGGTGTTCTTCAGCACTCTAGTGAGTCTCCTGCAGGAGCATGTCTGCTTGTTCTTTCTTAAAATAATTTAATAACTTCGTCCTCTTAACATGTCAGTGAATGCCATCAACATTCAAATTTTAAATCTTGAGTTTATCCAGTTCCCCTCTTGCAATATAGGCTACTGCAATCTATGTTCCAACCCACTGCACACTGCCTTGGAGTCTCCCAGCCAGCCCCAAAATCCCTTGCCTCATAGACATGACAGGATGTGACCCCTCCCCCATACTTCATCTACCCCCCCTTCCACCAAGCTGCCTACACACATTCTGATACACTCCCTTACCTCTCGCAGGTACCCCACACCCTACTCTTCTCTACCTACTACCCACCCTCCTGCACACCCTACCAAACACAGCCACTTCACTTCCCTCTTCCTCCTGCACAACAGGTAAACGTTCGCTAAACCCCATGATCATACACCCACTTCCAGAACAAAGCAACCCCCTCCACTGTTTGTACCCTATGTCCCCTCACATCCACACCTATTATCACATTCATCTCATTCTGCAGCTAACTCCGTACCTTGCACTCACGCAACGGATCTACATTTTCATATGCTGTCATATGCACTCCACCTTGTGCACGGGTTGG
Source organism: Ichthyophis bannanicus (assembly GCA_033557465.1). Taxonomy (NCBI): domain Eukaryota; kingdom Metazoa; phylum Chordata; class Amphibia; order Gymnophiona; family Ichthyophiidae; genus Ichthyophis; species Ichthyophis bannanicus. The sequence continues at coordinate 619,672,638 of CM066036.1, forward strand.
CTAAGCTGCAAATTCAGAGGTCCACCGCCCACCATGGTGCAGTTCATCCTTTGGCTGGCCCCCTTTTAATATTGCACTTATGCACACTTCAGTAGTCAACGCTTGAGGCCAACCTCACAAAAGAACTCCCCATCCATGGCTTCACCTTTCTCACATGCCTTTCTTAGTACTCTGCCGTACATGCGGCCTGTCCCCAGCACTCACCCATGCTGAAGGTGGACACAGCTGTCTCGCCCAAGCTCGCGACCAGGCATCTGGTTTACTAGTCAGAAGAAGCATGCCTAGCATCCCAATCGGCTTTGAGGCTCATACACTGTCCTGTTGCACCAGATGCTGCCTATCATGCCTGCTCCTCAGGGTGCAAATCACTTCCACCAGATATGTGCAGGACCTTCACTGGAGGTCGCAATCCACACATAGTCTCTGCGTCCCCCTGTTCTGGACCATCTTGCGCTATGCATCTTCTGTTTCTCCCTCACAGGTTCCATCAACACTCCGCCATCTCCTGGTCTTAAAATATCAAATATTCAACTCGCCAAAGTATCTGACTCAAACTTGTAATATAAGTAATTCATGTATCTAGACTTAGGCCTTCGGTGAGGAGTCTATGAATCTTTTCAGAGAGCCCGTGGACTCTAACACTTGTGTTTTGCTCTCATAGGTGACCCTTACCACCTCGGTCCTCAATCCTCTCAAGGAGCACTTTTTGCTGCTGCTGCTGCTGCTGCTGCAGGGCTTGCATGTGCCCCTCCATGAAGTCTCTGTGCTCCTCCTACCACACAATTCTGTCGTCGGTTTGCTGGAGTCTTTTGCTTTGTACCTCCAAACTGCCTTTAATCTCATTGATCGAGTTTGTAGCCTTGACAGCTTATCTTTGGGCTCCTGAAGAGTAAATATGGGGGCATTTCCCTTTGCCTCCTCTTAACTTCTGGCTCTTTCTTGGGCAGCCTTTAGGGTCTTTGCCGGCATTCCCGCTCGATCCCTTCCCTCCACTGTCGCCTTACCTACGTCCTCTCCACCACTCAGTAACTTGGGAGCTGCACTTTCCCTTTCAAATTACTGCTGTTAACTAGGGTTTCTAGCTCTTTTTATCAGGGGAAGGAGCGGAGCTCAGCTCTGAGGCATCCACTCAGGCAAGTGTCGTCATGTGACCCCCGACATCACATTTAAAAAAAAAAAAAATCTGTAGGGGGAAGACAATCCCAGGTGCCAGATGCAAATTTCTGGTTGCCATTGCGACTCGACACCTGGAATTTATTGAGCTCTGTAATATAGCATTAGGTACCACTGAAGATCTGTGTTAGACTGCAACCTTTAGAAAAATAAGAAGATAATTTTCAAAGATATTTCTGCAGATAAAGCGGTACTTTACATGCAGGGTTTATAACAAAACTGCCCCAGTACAATATGGATAAACTGGCACACATACAGCCTTCATATATACATGTTTACTTGATGTATTTGAAGAGGTGTTCTGGAGAGTTTGTGCTTGTGCATGTGTTTTGAAATGTGAAATGTGCACTCATAATATAGCCCAGAAATATTTGTGGACTCTAAAGAGCAGGTGTGTGTGTGTGTGTGTGTGTGTGTGTGCATATATATATATGTATAGGGTTTTTTTTTAAATCTAATTATTTCTAAATTCTTTATTTGATTTGAACATCACTGTATTGAATGTATTTAGAATGATACAGCATAGTTTCTATATAAAATCAAAGCACACCACATCTAGTGCTCGCCCTGGTCCAATTTCTCAGTCACCCAGTTAAAGAAATCAATCTGATTCATCTGATAGAACTACTTCTAGTAAAGCCATAGTCTTTTGGATTCTGTAAGCCTTTGATTCCAAAAACCATACCATCCTCTTTCTTAGCAGCATTTCCATTAATTTACTCACCACAGAGGTCGGGCTTAACTGGTCTGCAGTTGCCAACCTCCTCTTTACTTCTGCCTTTGTGGACATGAACCACATTTGCCATCTCCAGCCTTTGGGAATCATTCCTGACTCTAAAGAAGCATTAAAAAGTCAGCTAGTGGAGCTGCCAGTACTTCTCTAAGTTCCTTCAATTCCCTCTGATGAATCTCGTTCTGCCCTATTGCTTTATACTTTTTTAGTTTGGCTAGCTCCTCATGAGCACAGTCTTCTGAAAATTGTTAGTTGTACCTCACTTCCGTTCCTATTTTTTATTTTCAGAGATACCGTTCCTGGCCCTTCATCTGTGAACACAGAACAGAAATATTTGTTAAGCAGCTCGTCTTTTATTTATTAAACTTTTCTTATATACCGCGCTGTTCAGATCAGTGCGGTGTACATTCAAAACATAACACATTACAGTGCAGGAAGCCGCATTGTATTTACAATGAACAGGGTAGTAAACTTTGGGTATAACTGGGGAAACCTATCTACATTTCATATACATTTGTCCTCATCAGCTTCTACATAATTCTCCCCTTCACTCTTAACTCGCACTTGCACTTCCTCCTGTCAATAACATACCTAAAAAAAATTGAGCCACTATATTTTACTGTATGGGCTATTTTTTTTCTTTCATTTTCATCTTTTCTTTCCCAACTGCTTTACCAGCTTCCTGTTGCTTCTCCTCTTTCTTGGCTTCTTATAGTTTACGAAGGCTAAGCTCTTTTTTTTTTTTTTACCTTTTCAGCTACCTCTCTTAAAAACCATAGCAGCCTTATTTTTCTCTTATTTCCCTAACAAAAAGGTTTGCTGCCCTTACAATATCTCATTTCAGTTTTGTCCACTGTTCTACTTCCCCCAGATGCTCCCACCCAGTTAACAACTCCTTGAGGTTATTCCCCCATATTAGCAAAACTAGTTTTCCTGAAGTCTGGGACTCTCACTTTTGAATGAACCCTTTCCACCCGTGTCCTAATAATGAAGCTCACCATCCGTTGATCACTGCATGGCAGATGGCCATCCACTACAACATTAGAAATACACTGTCACATTGTAAGCACCAAATACAGTATTGCTCCCTCCTATGTGAGTTCTGTTACCAGTAGCCAAACAGTTCTCCCTGTAGAGAATCCAGGATCACCCTACTTCTAGATGATACTGCAGCAGGGTGTTAGAGATTATCTCCAGGAACAAGCAGGAATGAGTCTTCACATATGGGTACGTCGGTACCGACGGAATCTGCGCGGGAACGCTCCCCAGCGTCCAATCAGAAAGCTTTTGGGAGCATCCCACAGCGCCTGCGTGCTGCCTTCCCGCCTTTCCAACTGTCTCTCCTCAGTTTTCGTTTTTCCGTGGAGCCGGCAGGACGTCCTGTCACCGCAGAAACTTTTTTCTTTAATTCTTTATTTCTTGTTTTCTTGTGGTCGCGGCTGTTTTCCCGCCGCCACCGGTACCGCCGGTGGGTTTTTTTCTTTTCTTTTTCTCAAACTCAGGGACAGTTTTTCCCTCAATTTCTGTCTTAATTTTTTTTGGGCCTATAAGGCCTCTCCATCATGGAGCCTTCTTTTCCTAAGAAGTGCCTTAACTGGGAATACAGTCTTCTTTTTAGACTCCAATGACTGGTGTCTAACCTGTTTGGGTCCTGACCCTTTTTCCCCTGAACCATCAGGCTACAATACTGTGAGAAGAGATTCTCTATTTCGAGTTTCCCTCGATACCGTTTTCCCTCCCTGTGTCAGGGCACTGGCCATTTCTTCTCTTCAGGATTAGGTAACCCACAAACAGTCTGTTAAGACTAGCCAATCCTTGAGTGGTAAGTCTCATGCCAAGCATGCTGACGGCCCCGGCCTTGCCCTCAAGACCACATTGGCATTAAAACCCCAGCGGGAGTCTTCGGGCTCCAAAGCATTTCAGGGGTTTCAGGTTGTTCCTGGGGCTCACCCCTCACAGAACATACCTGAGCCATGCTCGGTGGTGGCATCCGCTTCGAGCGGTACCGATACCCCGGCATCGGCACCGGTGTTGAGTGATCCGCTTTTCACCAGGGATTGTCATCTGGCGTTCTCGGTACCTTCGGGACCGACCGATAGGTCCCAGATTGACTTTCCAGTATCGGCAGTACCGCCGATACTACCACTGACGTCGGTACCCTCTAGGCATGCATCGATAGACTCGCTTCTTTCGATGCCGAGTCTAGAATCGATATCTAGTCTAGAAGACTGGGTACCGACGCGTCTCGGAACCGACGTTTTCCAATCCCGCATTCACGATACCGAGGATAATCACCAAGGGTTTTTGGTCTCCTCGGTACCGCTTGAGCAGCCTCTGCTGACTGCTTCGGTGTCTGCTTCGCCTTTGATTCCGGCACAGATACCGGTATCGGTATCGATGTCGGTACCGGCAGTATCATCGGGACCAGCTCCTTCCATGCTTTTTTCACCTGGATCGCTCCTCTCTATACCTGGTTTGGAGTCGATACCTGGCATGGATGATGTACTACTGACTGTCTCAACTCATAACTGCCAGTTCCAGTATCCATCCATTGGAGATCCTGTTCTGCACCGGACAGGTATATCCTCCGGTGCCCAGGCTACTTTTTCAACTTTAGCCTGTCCAGGGATGGTTCCCATCGGAGATCCTTCTTTTCAGAAATTTCTCCTTGACATGGCAACCTTCCTTAATATTTCTATCCCTGGCTATGAGTCTTCTCAAGGTTTTTCTGCAGAAAAGGAAAATATAATGCTTCCTTTACATCACTCTTTACAACATCTTCTTCTGAGAGTATAGGAAAAACCTTTAAGGGTTTCTTCACCTCCTACAGCAACTAATCTTCTGTATCAGGTGCCCCCCTCTCCAGGATTTCAAAAGCCTCAACTTCCCCATCATTCCATTGTAGTGGAATCAGCAATGAGGAAGGTAAAAAGCAAGAAAAAACATTCTTCTTTCCCGCCAGGGCGTGCATCTAGAACACTGGATGCCTTTGGACGTCAAACCTTCCAAACATCCATGCTGGCAACAAGGATTCTCTCATATATTTTCTATATGAGTCTATTCCTTCAGGAGATCACAAAGAAATTATCTCTTTTGACTCCTTTTCTATCAGAGCCCAAGGCTGCAGACTATTCCTTACTTCTTAGTCATAGCCAAAATATCTCTTGGTTTCTTTCTCGTGCTTCCCTAGACTCTTTTGAGTCTGTTAGCAGAACTTCTGCTATAGCCATAGGAGCACGTCGTAAAGCCTGGCTCCGAGCATCAGACTTGAATAGATGGGCACAACAAAGACTGAGTAATACTCCTTGCACTGGAGAAAATCTCTTCAATAAGGAGTCCTTACGTCAGGTTGCTCATTGCTCCACTGACTTTACTGTTTCTGAGGGCCATCCTAAGCCCTCTCCTTCCTCAGCAGGTAGGAAATGCCCTACCAAACCTTCTTTCCCTAAAAGAAAGAGGTTTTCCTCTTCTCCTGCCCATCATTCAGATGTTCCCAAGCAGGGGAAGTCTCGCCCTGGTCTGAAGAATCCAAACTCTAGCCAGGCTGAATAAACACAGTAACCATAGGTTTCTGATTAATCTTTTTATAACTACAGTTAACTTCTTTTCAGCAGAAGTTTTTCACTGTTTTTCCATTCAAAACTCTGCTCAGAGATTCCTATTCTCAGGAAATCCATTTACTCTTCAGTTTGCTGAACTGTCAGGATTTTCATGTCTATAAGTTACAGGGTCTTCCACCTCTTCCTCACTAGAAGAGAAGTTTAACAACTATCACATGATAGTTTCTCTGTAACAGCATGAATTTTTCCTTCCAGGGACTTACCATGCGGTAAGTCCTTCTTCAGCTTCTATCTGTACCCTCTTCTCCAGGGTTTCCCCTGTAAGAATGGTACCATACCATTGAAAGACTTTCTTGTCTTTCTTTTCACTGTAGAGTTTCTTCTCCTGAGTAAACTCCCTTCTTTTATTTGGGCAGCTCTGCAGACAGAGACAGCTTCTTTCTTTGTTCAGTCTGTTCTCTCTGTTTGACACAGACCGACTCTCTCTGTTGTCCTATTCAGTAGCTGCCCATGCGTGAGTTCCAGTAATTGACTACTGGTACTTTTCCACAAGTCCCAGTCTTGTCTTCCACCACTTCTGTCTGGCCTTAGTAGTGATTCCAAGACAGTTTGCTACATCTTCTTGGATTATCTTTCTCACTACAGGCTTTTTACCCTTGCCATCTCCAACCTCTGGGTTTGGCAATGTACTGGACTTGGCTGTGAGTTTTCTACATCAGTCAGTTCTACATCCCAATTCTCCTGCATATTGCTCTCTGCAATCCTACTGAGAAGCTTTCCACTATGGGCCCTTGCTAGAGAGCATACAGTTTTCTCGAATGGCTATCCATCATGGTTGAAAAAGGGGCTTCCTCAGTCATCCCCTATGACTGTGAGGTTTCTTCATACCCTACTATCTCCTTTAAAAAAAAAAAACAACAAAAAACCCCCCAGAAGACGGAATAGGACATAAGCCTTCTCCACGTGAAAGTCTAGGAGTTATCCCATTCCTACAGGAAATATACTCTTTTTTTCTTGCAGTTTGTCCTCATGGTACCCTAACCCTTCAAGGACAGTACATATTAATCTGGAAAACGCCTGATACCTCCTTTGTCCCTCACGTAGGTCAACCTGGTATCTCATTCTATGCGTTTCTGTCCTTTTTACCATACTGGAGTTCCACAGGACTCCGGACTTGCTGTTTACAGACTGATATTATCCTCTGTTTTTTCACGTAACCATCCTGGTTATTCACTGGATAGCATTCCTTTACCATTATCTCTGGGGGAATAGATTTTCTATATATCTTCTCAAGTAGGTTTCCCCTCCTTGTTCTTAAATGAATCTTTTCCCTTCACATCTCCATGTGAATGTCCTGATATGCATAGCTCTGTCTGCTTAGTTGCAGACATCTATCTTTAGACCTATATAGTCCGGTATATATATCTATCTATCTATATATTTATATATCTATATCTATCTATATCTATCTATCTATCTATCTATCTATATATATATATATATATATATATATATATATATATATATACCTATATACGTCTCTGTAGATGTATCTGTCTGTCAGCTCAGTGTGCATATGCTATGCCCTTTAGATCTCATTATAGATCTATATTTATCTATACACCCATATATACACACATATATCTACATAGATATGTGTATCTGTCCAGATACTTCTTATAGGTAGATATGTATTTCCATACTATCTCTGACTGTCTATGTTCATTAAGGTTTTTACCTTCCTGTATGTTCCTGACAGTGGGCTTGCACAGCTTCATACTGTTCCACAGTATGTTTCGCATATTATGCGCACAACCACTGCTGTGGTACTGACAGCCCTACCGTATCCTAGGTTTACGTATCCCTGAAGCTCCATGCCCCAATGTCTTTCTACCTCTCACCAGTTAGGTAAGACATGGTGGATCTTCAGTGGATGTCAGATTCAAACATTTGTCCTTTCTGGGAGTATGGGGATCTTCCCATACCCTTTCCTCCCTCAAGGACTAGGTCTGTTGGCCAAATCGGTCAGTCTTCCTCTTTTGCTCCTACCTCTGAATACTTCTGTAGCCAAAAGAGTTTCCAGCTTTCCATGAAGCTTCCCACTGAAGACCTGCCGTTTTTGTGCTACCCCAATTGAATCCTGGGGTCACCCCTCGCTTCCAGATGTTGACCTCCACCTTCACTCCAGTGAGGTCACCTTGAACATTATTCTACTGAATCTCCAGTAGACTCCATCAGCCTCTCTACTTCCTGCAATCCAGTAGGTGAGCGTCATATGGTGATTGTTCATTTCAATATTATAGTGATTGTTCATTTCCATATGTCTTATGATAATGATCATACATACAAGGACTCCTTGTTGGTAGTCCTTTCTTAGGTTAGCTGTTTTTTCTACAGCTCCTCTCTTTTCAACTCCTACCCTCCATCCTCAGGATACCTGGCCATATGAGGTGTAGCATGTTTTAATCTTCAACATGTTGGGGCTCCAGGCATCTTAGCTTGGCAGTCCCCATATGTGAAGACTCATTCCTGCTTGCTCCTGGAGATAGCACAGTTACTTACCTGTAACAGGTGATCTCTGGGAACAGCAGGAATAAGTCTTCACAACCCATCCACCTCCCCTAGGAGTTGTATATATCTATCTTTCCTTTCCTCTTTCTCTCTCTTTGTCTCAGCTATGAAACTCAACTGAGGAGAGACAGTTGGAAAGGCGGGAAGGCAGCACGCAGGCGCTGTGGGATGCTCCCAAAAGCTTTCTGATTGGACGCTGGGGCGCGTTCCCGCGCAGACTCCGTCGGTACCGACGTACCCATATGTGAAGACTTATTCCTGCTGTTCCTAGAGATCACCTGTTACAGGTAAGTAACTGTGCTTTATCATATCAATCTGTCTTCTTGTTGAGCAAGTTCTTTATTTTTGGTTAACACAGTTTCATATAACTGTTTCACCAGTATGCCTTTCTAGCGGTTTCTTTCCAAAATTCAGCTTGGCGGTCAATATCTACTAGTTCACAAGTCTTTTATCCCTTGAAGAGATAATGAACATATTTTCCCAAAGCCAAGTAAAAGTCTCCTTATCCTGCTAGGCCACTCCAGACAAGTGAGTTATGCTCTCTTACTAGCAAGTGGAGTGGGGGTTTCCCACTGTTTTCTGCATGTGTTAGTAGCGTTTTTATCTATTGTGCCTGGTGGTTGCGTGTTCCTAAAGTGTGTTACTTCCCTAGCGCCTATAATGCTTATTGCTCAGAAAAGCGTAGGTAATGTGCACGCTGGGGCCACTGCAGCCTTAGGACGTGCTGTTGTGAAACTTTACCTTTATTTGCTGATTTGATATACTGCCCAGGCCGTAGCATCAGCGCGGTTTACAACAATAATAATAATGCTGCAGATCTAGAAAGTAGAAAAGATCACCATGTATCAGTAGGATAGAGGAGAGAGAGTCAAATCAGGAGACTGAAGAGCGACAGAATGAAAATTGGGGTTGCGAAAAGGATAATGTAAACTGGTATGTGGCATATCAAAAGCCGGATGGAACAGGTGAGTCTTTAGGTGGACTTTGAATTTTTGATAAGATGCTTCAAGGTGGAGTGTAGAAGGCAGAGAGTTCCAGAGTACAGGGCCAAGAAAAAAGAAAGCAGAGTGATGAGTAAGTTCTAAGCTTCCAGGAAATGTTGTTTGACCTGTGGCAAGTGAGGTGCCTCATCTCCATGTTCTGGACTCTGCTTTTCTTGCATGGCAGTTTGAGTCATCCCTGGAGGGCCTGCTCCCCCTCTTTCAGCCGGGGGATTTTTATTTATTTATTTTATTTATTTATTACATTTGCTTATATACCGCACTATTCGGTGACTTTGCAGTGAGCCACTTATTGTCCTCTAGGGTGTTGGGGGGTGGTGTCCTTTCCTAAAGGAGAGCTTCTGGATTCCGGATTGTCCTCCCCGTAATGCTTTTTTTTGTTTGCAGCAGCAGTCCTGGTGTGGAAATTCAGACCCTGTGGCCTTTGGGTGCCCCCGGGTGCAGTCTCGTGCAGGGAAGGCAGAGAGTGGAAGCCCTGCTCGATTGCCTTTGACTAAGCGTCCTTGGCATGGGTCGCCTCCTTGAAGATGAGGAACAACTAGGAGCTGTCTGAGATTTTGACTATGCCTTGGATTCAGATGGCATGGTACTCTACTCTGATCTGGATGTAGACGTGCTCTCGACTTCAGAAAATTGTGAGGGGGCTAGTGTGATCAGTCTGTGCTGGAAGGAGGAGCTGGTAGCATTGATTGCCATGGTCGCATCCGCCTTGACAGATGCTTCCAGCTCAGAGCAGGAGCTGAAGGTACATCTGCTCCTTCAAGGGGTGCAAAAGTCCACTACTGTGTTTGAGGAAGTGACGTCACTGGCCGAGATGGCAGCCGCATTGTAAAGCTCCCAACGGCAAGAAGAAAAGATCCCCCACACTAGCTAGATTCTCCGGTTTCAGGGTAACGACCGCACAGCAATAACATTGGAGGGTTTGCTGCAGTGAATGGCGCAAAAGAAAACAAGCCTGGACTTGAAAACCTTTGGATTTAAAGCGACTCCCAGTATGACTGGGAACAAAGCAAAGATGGTGCTGAGCTGGTCAGCAGGGGAAGAAAAGAAAACAATTCCGGGGGGGGGGGGGGGGCGGGAACCATATGAAGGGGAGCTGGGCTCACTCAAAGAAGAGTTCAAAGAGTGGTTTGACTCCATCTGCCAGGACTTGGCAAACTTTAAAACAAGGCACAGACATGGATCAGAGAGTTAAGTGATGACATCCATGAACTTGGGCATCGTGTGTAAACAATAGAAAGTAAGGTAGAAAACCATGACGGCCTACTTCATAACATGAAAGTGCAAAATGATCTCACCAAAGTTGAGATGGGGGACTTGTGGATAAAACTGGAAGATCTGGAGAACAGAGCTAGACGCTCCAATATAAGACTTCGGGGTATCCCAGAAAAAGAAGGGACCCATAATTATAAAGTGGTGGTGGAAAAGTTTAAGTACAACTCGCCTGCGGCAGGCCGAGATACCGATTGATAACAAGTGCTTTACTATAGATAGAGCTCATAAGGTGCTCGGTCCACAGAGAGAAGGCCAGCCCAGAGACAGTGATGTGCTTCCATGACTTCAGCACAAAAGAAGCGGTCATGCAGGCGGTGTGAAAAATAGGCAAATTGCAATAGGAAAAGCAGCTAGTGAAGATTTATGTGGATATCTCAGCAATAACAATAAGGAGGAGAAGAGAATGTAAGCCTGTCACAACGTGGCTGAGAGAGGAGAGGATTCGTTATAGGTGGCTTTTCCCTTTTGCTTTGCAATTTACTATACTGCGAAATACAACAATAGCCCGCACAGTAAAAGAGGCTATCCAGGGGATGAAATCTGCCAGATAGGCCAACCTGCTGGTGATGCTGGTGGAAAAGGAAGGGGATCAGAGGAGAGTGAGCCCCGCGAGTGCTGGCTGGCAGAGAGCAGCACAGGGCAATCATTGCTTGAGACGACAGAAGACCAAAGGTGCCAAGAGTGCAGGCGAAGAATGAAAGGAACTGTTGGGAAGCATAAGACTTGTGACTTGAGTAATTGGGTGATTTAAGGGAGCATTTAGGAGTGTGGAAATGTTATAAGAAGTGGGGGAAGGTGGAAACTTAACTCTGGCAGGGACTCATGCCTCTGAGGACTGGAGAGGGTCAAATTCCAATGTAAAAGCAAGGATGGGGTGGGGGGGGGAGGGTGAGGGGGCTTTGGGGATGGGGAAAATGGGATCTTACAAAACAGAGAAAGAGATCTATCAATTGGAAAATGGCAGGACGTAAAAAACATAAGCTCCAGATTGTATCTCTGAATGAATGTAAAAGGTTTAAACTACTACAGAAAGAGACAATTACTTTATAGAGAGGCCAGTCGATTAAAAGCAGATATCTTAATATAAGAGATACACTTAACCATTTGTGGTGAGAGAAGAATGTTAAACCAGGGATATTCTAATCGGTGGTTTGCGTCTAACCTCCAGAAAAAGAAAAAGGGAGGCATGGGAATACTAATTGCCTCCAGGGTTCAACATCAATGTTTGGAAGTAAAGAAAGATAAAGGAGGCAGGTACCTGTTACTAAAAATTAAATACTTGGACCAAATATATACAATAGTGAACTTGTGTGGCCTTAATAATGCTCAAGGGGACTTTTGCGAAGAAGTGAAACCTACAATAATCAATTTTAAAGAAGGCCATTTAATAGTAGGGGGAGATTTCATCTTAACAGTAAATCCAGAATTAGATTCCTCCCGGGGGATCCCTGGTGGCAATGCAAAGCAAAGGAAAAAAACTAAAAGAATGCATGAGGGAGTTGGACTTGGTAGATATATGGAGGGATATGCATGGTCAGGAAAGACATTAGATGTTCTATTCGCCAGTCCACTGCTTCTACACAAGGATAGACATGCTGTGGCTTCATAAGAAACTCATGCCACAAGTGGTGTCAAGTGTAATTTGGGATCGCACCTGGTTGGATCATGCCCCAATTTGGGGAGATTTTCAAGTCCCATATGCACAAAGGAAGAAGGGATCCTGGACTCCGAGTGAATCATTATTGGATGAGCCCTGAATAGTTCAGCAAATTCAAGATTTGTCATTATTCTGAAGGTGTTCTCTAATACAATGGCTAATGCTTGTAAAGAGTTTCATACACAATCCAGGGATGGCTTTATTGGATTTCAGTAGTAGGGAACTATAAAAGGAAGATGGGCATTTTATTACTTTTGGCTGTGAGGCTGCTTGCCTAACGATAGCCAGAAAATGGAGGCAGGAAAACCCACAAACGATGGGAGACTGGGAGAAAGCACTGGATCAAATATATTTAATGAGTAAGTTGATTGCCCTAAAGTATTCCAAAATGACATGTTTTGAGAATACTTGGTCTAAATAGGCTAACTAGCTGGCAAATAAGATAACTGTGGGAATATAATGTGGATTGAAACACTATTTTACGCTAAAGCCAATTTGTAAGGTCCTGGGGATTGGTTATGTAAAAAATAATCATTTTCTGATGATGGAGAGCAGAGGGAGGGGGATTCGGGGGAAAAACAACAAAAACAGGTGTAGGTTCTTTATCATCTTGTGTGCAGTATAGCCTAGCAGACATTGCTAATGACTTTCAAGGTCATCAACAACCTATCCTCCATTTCCCTAACAGACCTTATCCTCCCCATACTTGCAAAGAGGGCCAGAAGGTCATTCGCTGTGAACACCCTCGTTATCCCTAGAGCAATAACAAAATGCTCCCAGACAGCAAGGAACATAGCATTTGTATTTTACGCACCTACACTCTGGAATGCCCTCCCAACCCCCATCCGGGCAATAACTGACCTTGCCCAATTTCGGAAGGCACTGAAGCACCATTTATTCCTCCTACATTACTCCCTGCCCAGTGAAACAACACAACCAAGTTTACCCCCCACCCACCACAATGACACCACCGATACACCCAGGGCATGATAACATACCCACAGTCTGAATACGACTGCCCAAACTGTATATAACCTAATATGTAAGTAGTTCAGAGACTGTCGTGTGTTCCATAGCAGTACCTGTGGCATACCTGTTGACGAATAGCTCAGTTGTACATAGTTACCCCTGTTAAACCCAAGTTGTATAAACCTGTTCTCTGTAATGTGCACCACATGCTCCGCTGCTTTGTACAAATTGTTGTTACATGTAAACCATGCTGATTTTAAAGAGCGCGATATATAAATAAATAAATAAATAAAAATAAATAAATTGCATGTGGGGAATAATATTGAAAATCTTATGTTTGTATGATTAAGTTGTAGTGAACCTCATCAGATAATAAAAAATAAAATAAAATAAAAAAGAAGTCCACTACTGTCTTCCTGTTCCGAATGTGATCAAGAATATGAACTGGTTGAGTAGGATTCTCCCGACTCCTTGCCTACAGGGTTAAGTGTGTGTAAGAAAAGATCTCCGCTCTCCCGGAGGAGTAGTGCATTGAGTGGCTTGACATTCTGAAGGTGAATGCACAGGTCACAGTAGTTACCAGACGGACCACCGTTCCTGTGGAAGGTGGATGAGCCTTAAAGGATTATCTCCAGGAACAAGCAGGAATGTAGTCTTCACATATGGGTATTGTCGGTACTGACTGAGCCTGCGCGGGAACGCTCCCCAGCGTCCAATAGGAAAGCTTTTGGGAGCATCCCACAGCGCCTGCGTGCTGCCTTTCCTAACTGTCCCTCTCCAGTTCTTTGTTTTCTGCGGAGCCGACAGGTCGCACGTCCTGTCACTGCAGAAAATCCCTTCTTCTTTTTTGTGGTTGCGTCTGCCTTCCCTCGACGCTACACTGGTACCGCCGGTGGTTCTTTCTTTTTTCTTTAAAAAAACAAAAAAACAAAAACAAACAAAAACAAAAAAACCCCAAATGTTCTTTCTGGAATCTTTTTCAGTAATTTTCTCCTCAGGTGCCACGCGCCATTTTGGGCACTAGGCCCAACTTTTTCCCTCAGGATGGAAAAACCTGCTTCGGGTTTTAAAAAGTGTTCTAAGTGTGGCGGTACCATCTCCGTCACAGACACCCATGAGTGGTGCCTCAAATGTTTAGGTCCTGACCACTCTATTTCATCTATTTCCTGTGGGATGATGTCAAAAAGGGGCCGGCAAAACAGAGCTGCTAAACTTAGAACCCTTTTTCCCTCCGATGCAACCTCCGTGGCATCAACGTCTTCCAGGGCTTCATCTTCCTCCCATGGATCTCAGGTAACTAAACATAAATCTAGCCGGTCCTCAAAGGGTAGATCTCCTTCTAAGCATCGAGATGCCTCTGGCGTTGCCCTTGAGGGACTTTCACCGGCAAAATTGCCTCGGTGGGAGGCTTTGGCTTCCAAAGCACTAACGGGGCTCTAGGGTGAGGCTTTAACCTTGGCAGAACTACTGGTGCCATGCTCTGTCGTTCCGGCCGCTTTAACAGTACCGACACCCAAGCATCGGCAGTGTCGATAGACCAGAGATTCTTGGCTACTGAACACAGTCTGGCGGCTCTTCTTATGGCCTCGATGCCCCTGAAACCGCTTCAGACAATTCAGCTGGTACCGACACCATCGACATCAGCAGGTATTCTACCGGGACCGAGTCATACGTGTCTATCCGGCATCGACAAGTTGATACCGGTCTACTCCGATACCGACTTCGATTGGTACCGGTACCGTGCCTTGCACAATCACCCGGATCGGAGATACTTTGAATCCTCGGATGAGTCTGAAGTCTCCGAAGACTCTGCCGATACCAGTGTACTTCTTCCCGAGGATTTCTCTTCTCCTCAGTGTAGGATGTCTCCACCAGAGGATATGTCCTTTCAGGATTTTATCCGAGATGTGGCCCGAAGTCTTTCCATCACAGTGGCTCCTGAAAAAGAGCCTAGGGCAAAGGAATTAGAAATCCTACAATACCCTAAAGCTCCCAAGGAGGCAGCTACCCTGCCTATTCATGAGATCTTGCATGATCTTATGTTAAGAATGTGGGAAACACCTCTAACCACATCTCCTCATTCTCGTAGACTCAACACTATGTATCGAGTTCCTCCTTGTCCTAGGTTTCAGAAAACTCAATTACCACACCATTCCATGGTGGTCGAATCAGCCATGAGACGGATGAAGAGTGCGAAAAGTCATGCATCTAATCCTCCAGGACGTGAGTGTAGGACTCTTGACGCCTTTGGACGTTGAACCTTCCAGGCTTCCATGCTTTCTGCTAGGATCAGTTCCTATATCTTGTACATGGGGATGTTCCTTAAGGAAGTCACAGGAGAATTAGAGCTTATGAGCCCTCTCCTGCCTGATGATAAAAGGCAAGATTATCTTGCTCTTGTTAACATGTCTGTTGTAAGAGAGGGGTACAAGCTTCATTTCCTCAGCATGCCCCCTCCTACAATAGTAAGACAGTTCAATTCTCAGACCCCTCTCAACGACCAGTTAGGTCAAGAGGTCACTGTGCTCCTTCCCCAAGGGGCAATATAAGAGGTACCCATTCCCCAACGGGGTACAGGGTTCTACTCCCCCCTATTTCTTTATTCCAAAGAAAACAGGAGGACACAGACCCATTTTAGACCTCAGAGAATTGAACAAATTTCTGTTCAAAGAAGTTCAAAATGATTTCTCTAGGAACTCTGCTGCCATACCTTCAGAGTCAGGATTGGCTTTGTTCTCTAGATCTCAAGGATGCGTACACTCATATTCTCATCCATCCAACTCACCAAAAGTTACTTCACTTTCTGTTTCAAGGGAAGCACTACCAGTACAGGGTTCTTCCCTTTGGCCTGACCTCTGCACCACAAGGGTATTCACAAAATGAATGGCTGTGGTGGCAGCACTTCTCCGCACCCTGGGAATATTCGTCTTCCCTTACTTAGACGACTGGCTCATTCGAGCCCCTTCAGAGCCAGAGGCCAGGGTTGCTCTGTCTCGCACAATGTGAATCCTTCAGTATCTGGGACTTGTCATAAACTTACCAAAGTCCAACCTTGCTCCCACTCAATCCCTAGAGTTTATATGAGCTCTTCTAGATACCAGACAAGGCCTAACTTCCACAGCCCCGCTGCCTTCGCATTGTGCACTTAGCTTCCCAAGCAGTGCTAAAACCTCACCTCACTGCTTGGGAAATGCTACAGTTGCTAGGCCATATGGCATCCACCCTGCATGTGGTCCCTTATGCTCGCCTCCATATGAGGGCAGCCCAGTGGACCCTATCCACTCAGTGGACTCGGGCGTCAGGTTGCCTGTCAGACAAAATAGCAAACTCAGATTGCCTTATTTTGTCCCTCCAATGGTGGCAGTCACCCAAAAACCTTCTGGTGGGGTCTCCTTTTCAGCAACCCCCACCCCAAGCCACTCTAACAACAGATGCTTCACAGGTGGGTTGGGGAGCCCCCCTGCACGGCCTCTCTACCCAGGATACCTGGACTCCACAGGAGGCCTGTCTTCATATCAACCTCCTGGAGCTCGGAGCAATCTTCCTTGCTCTTCGAGTGTTTCACACCCAGCTCAGCTACAAGACAGTCCTAGTTCAAACGGACAATCAGGTAGCTATGTTCTATGTGAACAAGCAGGGCGGAACAGGCTCTCTGTCGCTATGCAACGAAGCTTTGCGAGTATGGGCCCTCGCCAGAGAGCATCAGATTCATCTCTTTGCAGTGTATCTGCCAGCCATTCAAAACTCTTGGACAGACAGACTCAGTCGAGTTCTGCTACCAGTGGAGGAGTGGCCTAGTGGTTGGGGCAAGGTACTTCAGGCCGGAAGGTCGGGGGTTCAAATCCCACTAGAGGACAGCAACCTTGGGCCGGAAGGACTGGGGTTTCTAGTCCCACAGGTGCTCCTTGTGGTCTTGGGCAAGCCACTTAACCCTCCATAGCCCATGTTCCCTGTAAAATAGTTATTTCCAAGATATAATGCCCTGTTCAATGTAATTTCAGTTTGTTCAATGTAAACCGCACTGATGCAGCATAGCGCAGTATATAAGAGATTGTAAATAAAATAAAATAATAAATAAACACGAATGGTCTCTTCATGCAGACCAGGTGGCCCAAATTTTCCAAATTTGGGGAACGCCAGACATAGACCTCTTTGCAAGTCCACTGAATGCCAAACTTCCCAGTTCTGTTCCAGAATTCTGGCTCAAGGTTGTCAGGCCAGGGATGCTTTCCTCCTTCAATGGGGTCAGCACTTCCTGTATTCCTTTCCACCCATTCCCCTAATTCCCAAAACCCTATTTAAGCTTCAGAGAGACAGAGGTCATATGATTCTCATAGCTCCACGTTGGCCAAGGCAAATGTGGTACCCTATATCTCTCTCAAGCTCCGCCTCTGGAGTTAGGATCTGCTCCAGATCTTGTCTCTCAAGATGACGGGATGCTATGGCATCCCAATCCCCAGTCTCTGCATCTCAGAGCCTGGTTGTTGAAAGCCTAGAACTTCAGGGTCTTAACCTTTCCCAGCAGGTAAAGGATATCCTTCATGCTTCCAGGAAAACCTCCACAAGACGCTCTTATGCATTTAAGTGGAAGAGGTTTACCATATGGTGCTCGCAGAAGAGTCTTAACCGTCTTGCGATTCCTCTGTAATCATTATTGGAGTATCTCCTTCATTTATCCAATGCAGGGCTTAAGACCAATTCAATGAGAGTCCATTTGAGCTTCCTTCAAGCCTCTGAATGGACAACGTATTTCCTCTCATCCTCTCACAGCGAGATTTGAGAGGCCTTCTTTTAACGAAGTCTCCTATTAAGCCACCACCAGTGGCATGGGACTTGAATTTGATACTTGGGCAGCTCATGAAACCGCCCTTTGAACCATTAGCCACTACCTCTTTGAAATTCCTTTCCTGGAAAGTTATCTTCCTCATTGCAATCACATCAGCACGTCGCATCAGTGAATTGCAAGCATTGGTGGCTGATCCTCCTTATACAAGTTTCCACCATGATAAGGTAGTTCTTAGGACTCATCCACACTTTATGCCAAAGGTGGTTTCGCCTTTTCATTTAAACCAAGCGGTTTACCTTCCTGTATTCTTTCCAAGGCCTTGCGCCTCAAATGTAGAAAGGAACCTTCATACCTTGGACTGTAAAAGAGCTTTGGCTTTTTACTTGCAAAGGACACAGCAACATAGAAAAGCCTCTCAACTCTTTGTTGCTTTTGATCCTAGTCGTTTGGGACTTCCAGTCTCTAAAAGGACACTGTCCAGCTGGATTGCACAGTGTATATCTTTTGCCTATGAGAGTAAGAACCTTCCTCTTGAAGGCCATGTCACAGCTCACAATGTGAGAGCTATGGCAGCCTCAATGGCTCATCTTCACTCTGTGTCTGTTGACGACATCTGTCGAGCAGCTACTTGGGCTTCAGTACATACCTTCACAGCCCATTACTGCTTAGACAAGGACTCCCGCCGGGATGCCTTTTTTGGTCAGGCTGTTCTTCAACACCTGTTCCATACTTAATCAACTCCTACCCACCATCCCTGGTAGTATGCCAGAGATCCATGGGGGGAAGTGAAGCCCTTTCGCAAGGGCACAGAACTTCTGGGGTCATCTCCCTGGCATCTGTAGCTAGGGAGTCTCCATATGTGAAGACTACGTTCCTGCTTGTTCCTGGAGATAGCATAGTTACTCACCTGCAACAGGTGATCTCCGGGAACAGCAGGTATTTAGTCTTCACAACCCCCCCACCTCCCCTAGGAGTTATCTCTTTCTTTCTTTCCCTCTCTCTTTTGTCTCAGCTATAAACTCAACTGTAGAGGGACAGTTGGGAAAGGCGGGAAGGCAACATGCAGGCGCTGTGGGATGCTCCCAAAAGCTTTCCTATTGGACGCTGGGGAGCGTTCCCGTGCAGGCTCCGTCGGTACCGATGATACCCATATGTGAAGACTAAATTCCTGCTGTTTCCGGAGATCACCTGTTACAGGTGAGTAACTATGCTTTCTGGATCATGCAGTGGCTGCATTTGAGGAGCCAGTTTTGCCATGGCGGTGGCTATTCTGCAGCTGGCATGTGTATCAGCTTGACATCTCAAGCCCTGCTCTAATGGATTCAGTCTCTCTTGCTGGATGATATTTCCCCTCTTTTGGAGTCAGCTATAGCCTTCCTTTCAGATGTCATGTATGACCTGATATGTTTGGCAGCCACAGATGGTGTTCTGATGACCGTGCCACAGCGTTGGGTTTGCCTCCAGCACTGAGCAGCAGACACATCTTCCAAAGCTCAGTTGGCCCAACTAGTTTTTAAGGGGAAGCTTTTCTTTGGATCCAATTTGGAGAAACTGGTGAAGGACCGGACAAAACAAAATCTACTGCTTTCCGGAAGACGAGTCCAAGGGGCTTGTGAAGCAGACTAGTGTCCCTTTTCGTCAGCTCCACCCATCCACTGAAAGCATGCTGGTTGGGTTCCCAGGTACCTTGGGACTCTTGTTGATGCCGACCTGGAAAACCTTTCTTTCTTTCTGCTTCTGGGCTTTGGGCTTGTTCTCGGTCCTTTCATGGAGTGCGTGTGCCCAGGGACCCAGTCCCTTCCAGAGAAGAACCCTCCCAAGCTGAGCAGTGAAGGGTTTGGGGCACATTCCATGGTTCCTCCAGTTAGAGGCAGCCTTCAGTTTTTCTTTCAGAAATTGGCCTGTGTTGCCAAGGATTACTGGGTGCTATACACCATTCAGTTTGGCTGTGCCCTGTAATGTAAAGAGTCTATTCCAGAGCCTTTGTCATGCCCCCTTGTGGATCTGCAATCAAAGTGCCGCAGTGCCTAAAGGCGGTGATGCCCTTCCCGCTGGACGAGTGGGGTTAGGGCAGATACTCCAACTATTTTTTGCTGCCCAAAAGGATGGCTCCTTTCAGCCCATTCTGCACATCAAGGGTGTCGATGAGCACTTGCATGTCTTGTGCTTCCAGATGGAGTCCTTGCACTCCATAATTCAAGTAGTGTGCCAAGGGGAGTTCTTGGCTTCTCTGGATCTGGCCAAGGTGTATCTTTTGTATCCCGGGAGTTCAGGGCAGATCAACAAGGTATCTGAGTTGTGGTGCTTGGCTCTCACTATCAGTTTGCTGCTGTCCCCCCCATTTTGGACTTCCACATCCCTGAAGATGTTCTCCCAGGTCAAGGTGGTGGTGGCTGTGGCGCCAAGGGATCTGTGTCGTCCTTAGAAAGCCTCGAATAGGTGATCAACCAGGGAAGACCCAGCTGTGATCTTCCAGGTCCCTGGAGTTTCTGGGACCATGTTTCGGCTCTTGAGTGGGCAGAATTTTCCTGCTAGTGGAGAAAGTCAGAAGACTGTTGGATTGCAGATATTATTCTTTGTGCAGCAGGCTCCCAGACTACAGAATTCTTTACAGCTCCTTAGATTGATGGTGGTGTGGGAGTATATTCATATGCGACCACTCCAGTGGTCCTTGTTGACTTGGTACCTGAGTTCTCAGGAGTTCGAGTGCAGGCTCCTGCTCCTATTGATGAAGTCCAGCCTTCAGTGGTGGCAGCAGCTGTGTCACCTGAGGAAGGGCGTGCTGCTGGAAGACTTCTCCTGGATCCTCCTGATGATGGATGCCAGTCTCGCAGGCTAGAGAGTCCGTTGCCAAGACCATACGGCCAAGAGCTGTTGGAACCACAGGGAAGCTCTGTGGTCCATCAACTGCCTGGAGGCAAGGACCATCAGACTGGCTTTTCTGCCTTTCTGGCCTCTGATCGAGGGCTGAGTAGTTCGAATGTTTTCAGACAATGCCACGATGGTGGTTTGTCAATCGGCTGTGGTAGCTCTCCTGTTTGCTTGGGTGGAGAAGAACCTCCTAGCCTTGTCGACTCAGCACTTTGCCAGGGTGGACAGTTTGGAAGCAGCTTGGCACTGTCTGGATCCTGGAGAATGGGAGTTGTCAGGAGGTGTTTTCAGTTGATTCTGCGCTGCTGGGGTCACCCTGAAATGAATCTGATGGTGACCCACTCCAGTGCCAAAGTTTGCCACTTCTTCAGTTGCCACACAGAGACGGGGTCAGAGAGAGCATCAATGCCCTGACCCAGTCTTGGCCAAGTCAGCACTAGTTGTATGTATTTCCTCCATATAACATGCCGCCTGGGCAGTATTGTTCTGGTGGTGCCGAATTAGTGGTTTGGAGATCTGACATGGCTCCTGCAGTTGCCTCCTTTTCATTTGCCTCCTTTTCATTTGCCTCCATCTTGAGGCCTGTTGTAGCAGGGACTGATCATCCTGGAGGACCCGGTCCCCTTCTCACTTACAGCTCAGCTCTTGAAAGGAGACAGCTAGCATGTAAGGGTTACTCTCCAGCGGTGGTCTCCACTCTGCTAGAGCCCAGAAGACCGTGACCAGTTCTAAAACCATGTTGTTGTGGGTCGAGTGGAGCGAAGTTATCAATATGGTCTTGAAGCTGAAACTGGACTGTTTTTTCTAAGATTTTTGCCATAAATGGAAGACTTGAAATTGGTCTATATGAGCTTTGGTCAGATTTATCTAGATCTTTGCCTTTGTAAATAGGTCGTATTGAAGCAACGTTTAATTCATTAGGTATGCATCCTTGTTCTAAGGAAGCGTTGATTAAAGTTAGTATGAATGGTGCAAGTTCGTGTGTTATTTTCATCCAAGCTGCTGGACAAGGTTCTAGAGGTGACGAAGTGTTTAAAAGCTTTATGGTGTTATCTAATTGTTTTTTTAGTTTTTGAGGAGAATTTATTCCGGGTGTGTGTTGGTTGAGCTAACTGTTTTGGGTGGTGGTTCTTTTAAAGCACTGTTGTCCATTTTTTCCTTGAAGAATTTAGCCATTATGTGTATGCTTGGATATTGAGTTATCGAGTCTCTTTTTTTTTTTTTTTTAGTTCGATATTAAGGATTTGACTATGTCAAACATTTCCCTTGGCTTATTTAGGGCTGATAAAATAAGTTTAGAATGGTAGTCCCTCTTGTTGTTGATGCTGTTTCTGTATTCTGTCAACTTATTCTGGTAGGAAAAATTTTTATGCATTGCTTTTTGATTTCCTCCATCTCCTTTCTAGTTTCCTTAATTGCTTCTTGATGTCTCTGATATCTTTTGTGTACCATATTGCACTCTTCCTTGACTTCTTGTTAGTAGAGGTGAGACTATTTTTGGCTAAAGCCACCTTGTTTATTACTAGATTCCAGTTGTTTGAGGTTGTCTGTATCTGTGTTATCCGTGTGTAGTTGTGGGAGGATTTCCTTTATGAATTCTTCTTTGATGAATTTATTGAATTTCCTTCTGTCTGTGTTGATTTGATTTATACAGGCTCCTCTGGATAGGTTTTGGATGGAGAAATAAATGGAGTGTGGGTCTGACCAAGGGATTTCTTCAATGCTTATATCTAGTTCCGAGTTGTTGGTTGTTAGTTCAAATGGGAGAAAGATGAGGTCCAGTGTGTTTCCTTTTATGTGTGTGGGTTCTTGTATTATTTGATAAAATCCTAGGGTTTCCGTTGTGTCCAGGAAATCTTGTGCAGCTTGTATGGTGGGGGATTGTAGGTCCAGATCCCCTAGTACGATTATGTGTTTGTTGTTGTTGTTAGAGTATATAAATTCTGGGATAGTTGTGAGCTCCTTGCTGCTTGAAGATGATGGTCTGTACATTAGGCATATCAGGTTATTATTCTCTAATAGTATCCATGTCCTGGTCAAAATAGTTTGTTCTTTTTGTTAGTTGTAATTCTTTTCTGGCTATTATGGTTACACCACCTCCCCTCTTTTTTGGTCTTTGATGGTTGTATATCTCGTATCCTTCAGGTTTGAGTTGATTTATTAGAACCAAGTCGTTGGTAGTGAGCCATGATTCGATTTGAATAGAGCTAGAGAAAGGAGCCTGATGTACTCGGGTAGTTCATTCCAGGCATATTGGAGCAGCAATGTGAAATGAACGAAATCTAGAGTTGGCAGAGAAGGGCACAGATAAAGTTGTGGTCAACATTACTGGCACCCTTGCAGTTCATCCCCTTAATGTCCAATATCTCCTCAAAAAAAAGTAGTCCGTGAAATGGCTTTGGACTATATATGCATACATATTTGATACATAAAAGAATCAAATAAAACAAGACCAATTTAAAAAGGAAATTATAGGAAAGAGTATAAAAACTGGGACATTGCCGGGACATTGCCAGGACATGATTATTGGCACACTCATAAACAATTCAAATCAATTTGAGCAGAACTACATTCTCATTGCAGTAAAATGAGATGCATCAGTGATCATTTGTCAGTACTCACATGTGTTGAATCAACCAGTGAATGATGGCTCTAATGTTTAAAATTGCCACATTTACTCCCTGTTCCATTTTCACAATGGTGAAGACGAGAGCAGCCTGAGACCATCAAAAAAGCCATTATCAACAAACATCAAACTTCAAAGGGGTACAAGGCCATCTCCAAAGACCTTGGGATTCCTCTGTCTGCAGTTCACAATGTTAAGAATTTTCTGCTCATGGACCTGTCAAGAACCTCCCAGGACATGATGGTAAGAGGAAAATTAATCCAAAAAGTCTTCGAAGTTTAGTGCAAACTATTGGAAAAACACCATGTACAACATCCAAAGAGCTTAAGGCTGACCTGGAGCAATCTGGAGTGGTGGTTTCAACCCGCACCATACACCGCACACCAAACAAGGAAGAACCTCACTGCTCAAAGACAGACACAAAAAGGGCACACCTGATCTTTGCCTAAACTCATCTTGAGAAACCATAATCCTTCTGGGAAAATGTTCTTGAGCTCTTTGGCAAAGCAGACCAGCAATACATTTACAGGTGAAGAAATGAAGCTTATAAGGTGTAAAAAAAAAAAAAAAAAATCCTTCCTACAGTTAAATATGGTAGATGTTCCATAATGCTGTGAGGCTGTTTTGTAGACTCAGGAACTGGAGGCCTGGAATAGATTAAAGGAATCATGAGGTCAAAGAACTAACAAGATATTTTGGAGCAAAATGTGCTACCTAGTGTCAGAAAAGAGTCCAAGGTCATGGGTCCTCTAGCAGGACAGTGACCCAAAACATACATCCAAAAGTACAAAAGAATGGTTAAAAAGGAACAAATGAA
Organism: Ichthyophis bannanicus; assembly: GCA_033557465.1. Lineage (NCBI taxonomy): Eukaryota > Metazoa > Chordata > Amphibia > Gymnophiona > Ichthyophiidae > Ichthyophis > Ichthyophis bannanicus. Next base: position 619,696,677 of record CM066036.1, read on the forward strand.
CTGCTTTAAACTGGCCAGCAGTGAGTCCTGATCACAATCCAATTGATAACTTTTGGAAAGAACTGAAATCTGTCATTGGTAAAAGGAATCCTGGAAATGTTTGAGAGTTGGAGCAAATCACAGTTGAAGAGTGGGAGAAATTACTAGTAGACAGATGTACGAAACTTACAGATGGCTACAAGAAATGATTGGAGGCAGTCATCACTGCCAAGGGTTGTGCAACCAAATATTAGTGAAGGGTGTCATTTATCCTATCCATGCGGTATTTTGTGGTTTTTTCAGAAATTACTACGTCTTAAGTTGCACAAACATTTTTTTTTTTGCATACCTTAAGCATCTACTATTAAAATATTATAACGACATACAGTTGGAATATTTTCAGTTATTTCTCAAAGTATTGCAAACAACATACCTAAAATGCAAGGGTGCTAATAATGTTGACCACAACCTTAAAAGGGGATCTGCCAGAGAAGTGAGTTTCCAAAGTGGGGTGAGGGTGAGAAGGAGGGGTTTAGGGTCCTTTTCTCAAGAGTGCTGCTCCCCCCTTCATCTTGACCAGAATATTTTGCCTGCCTTTCAGAGAAGGTTCTTTGGAAAGACCCCCTCTGTGCATCTACAGAATGTGCTGAGCATGTTGCTCTGATACATGGCAATTGCTAATTCCTTTCACTGGTCGGATCATCTTCTGTCCTCCTCTGCAGTATAAGGAAAGATTGGGAAGAGGTTAAATACTCTGCCTGCTGGATGAAGGAGGCCATTGATTTGGTGTATGTTTTGGCTGGTGAGTGTGCTGAAGTGGGTTAGAGTCTACTCCGTTGGGCACATGCCTTCAGGGCAGAGTCCGCTCTGGTGTCTAGAGAATATCTGTAAGGTTGCTTCCTGTTCTTTGTTGAATGCCTTTGCGAAACCCTACAAGTTGCTTGTGAAGGTTGATTCTGATGGCGCCTTTGGCAGAGTGGTATGTCTTGAGTGTCGTCTTGGGTCTTGACTACTTGGGTGTATTCCATTCATCTGGGCTGGTCCAGCAGGATGATAAGAGGAGAAATTTTACATACATGATAATTTAATTTCCTTGAATACTACTAGACCAGTACATGACCTGCCCAGGAAGACTTTTTTTTCCCCCCCCTGCATGTTTTTGAGTCTGGTTGCCATAAAAGGTCTAATCGGTTCTGTAGTCTGACATCAGTTTCATTGTAGTAAGAGAGTCAAATAGTTACTCACAGTAATTGTGGCAAAGTTGTTTATGATTAATAACGTTTTCTGAGTTTTAACAAGTTTTTCAGTCTTGCTTGCTGCTTGTGAAGTTTCATATTGGCTTTTCTCTGCCGTATCAGGATATACCAAGTGATGACATTAATGAAAGTTGCTCAGATCTTCCACCACATGCTAGGAAGGGAGCCATAAACCAGGATTCAAGGAGATTCAATTATCACTTATGTAAAACATCTCCTTTTCTGTTGTGAGTGTGTGCTGTTTTTTGCTATTGAAAAGTGGAGACTGGAATATGGTTAGGATTTTATAGAAAAACTGAGGCACTGTTTTTCATGATACTGCGTTTGTACTTTCTGAAATTGTTTGATATCTGTTAAATCTCATGTGGTTTACTGTGGGGTAGTTTTTAAATCAACAGTTGAGTTTGTGTCAGCATATATATAAAATTATCTGTACTGCATTTTATAGAAAGCAAGTCTTATGATCTTCACTGTTTTGTATTTTCACATCAGATTTCTTCCATGGTTGACTATTATGTGTTTTTCCTTGGAAATTTTCTTAAGACTCCGCAGTTTGTACAAAATGCCACTATGCTTGTATTGCTTAAAAGGTCAAAATTTGGACATTTTACTCCATTGAGAGCTTCATTGCTTAACTGCTGAATTTCAAAATCAATGCAAGATCTTTTTGATGGTGTTCAAAGTTCTTCATGAGTGGAGGAGTAGCCTACTGGTAGAGCAACTATCTAGTACCCAGAAGATCAAGGGTTCGATTCCCACTGGCACTCCTTGTGACCTTGGGCAAGTCACTTTACAATCCATTGCCTCGGAAGAAAAGGCTGGCAATCTACTTCCGGTGATACATTGCCAAGAAACCCAGAGGTAGCTGGGTCGCTATGAGTCAACACTGACTTGATGGCATTAAAAAAAAAAAAAAAAAAAAAAAAAGTTCTTCATGGCTTATTTAAGGCATCTTTGTTTCCGTTGTGGCAAAATTATGAATGTATATCCTATTAGATCATGCCTGGAGAATTCATTGATAGTGCCATAATTGAAATTGACCCATCATTTTAAAGGGGAAACAGTTTAGCACCATCAACGTATTGCCTTGATTAGACCATCTCTCCATAATTATTAGCCATATTACTTTACTTAAAAAGAACTACAGAGGTCTCTAGCTGAGATGGGAGAAAGTATTGACTGTTGGCCTATTTGGGAGGATGGTGAAAAGGAAGCCAATATTGATGTAAAAACATATTCCATATTGTCCTGCTAGATCAGTCTAGACAAGTGGGACTTTTCCTATCTCCAGGAACAAGCAGGAATGTAGTCTTCACATATGGGTATCGTCGGTACCGACAGAGCCTGTGTGGGAACGCTCCCTAGCTTCCAATAGGAACGCTTTTGGGAGCATCCCTCAGCACATACGCGCTACCTTCCCTCCTTTCCAACTGTCCCTCTTCAGTTCTTCGTTTTCTGTGGAGCCGACACCGCAGAAAATTCCGTCTTTAAAATTCTTTTCTTGTGGTCGTGTTTGCCTGCCGCACGATGCTTAATGGTACCACCGGTTCTTTTATTTTCTAAAAAAAACAAAACAAAAAAAACTTATACTTTGAACTGTGTCTCTTCAGAAACTTTTCTTTCTTGGTGCTAGGCGCCATTTTGGGCACTAGGCCCCATATTCCTAAAACATGGAAAAACAAACTAGTGGTTTTAAAAAATGTACTAAATGTGGCGGTACCATTTCCATCACTGACACCCATAATTGGTGTCTTAAATGTTTAGGGCCTGAACATTCTCCATCTGAATGTGTCTCCTGCATGGGTATGACTAAAAGAGGAAGACAGAACCGGGCTGCAAAGCTCGGTACCCTCTTTTCTTCGGATGCCAGATCCATTGCATCAACATCTTCAAGGGCCTCCTCTTCCTCCCATGGATCTCAAGTAACTAAACATAAAAGCTGGTCCTCAAAGGGTAGCTCTCCTGCTAAGCATAGAGAGGCCATTGGCATTGCCCTTGAGGGAATCACATCGGCAAAGCAGCCCTGGCAGGAGGCTTCGGCTTCCAAAGCATTAATGGGGCTCCAGGATGTTCTCGAGGCCCCGACCTCGCAAGAACTACCTGTACCATGCTCGGGTTCTGGCTGTTTTCACCGGTACCGACACCCAGGCATCGGCAGCGTTGATAGACCAGAGGTTCCTCGCTATCGAACGCAGCATCGCAGCTCTTCTTTCAGCTGTGGTACTGTTGGTCCAACGGGCACCGGTACCGACATCGATGTCAGTACCTACACTGGTACAGACACTGGTACCGGTACCGATGGTACCGGCCCCGTTGGGCATTCCTCCCCTGCCATCTTTGGCTGGCATCGACAGATCGGTACCGGATCAGCTCGGTACCGACTTCGATCGATACCGGGACCGTGCTGTGCATGAGCATCGTAGTCAGGAATACTTCGAATCCTCCGATTCCGAAGACTCTGACAATTCTGCTGGTACTAGAGGGTTTCTCCCAGAAGATCCCTCTTCCACCCAACGCAGAATGTCACCTCCAGAGTACATGTCTTTTCAGGATTTTATTCGTGATATGGCCAAGGGCTTTTCAATCACGGTGGCTCCTGAAGAGGAACCCAGAGCAAAGGAATTGGAAATTCTCCAATATCCTAAAGCTCCAAAGGAGGCAGCCACTCTGCCCATCCATGAAATCCTGCATAACTTGATGCTCAGAATGTGGGAGACGCCTCTGACTACATCTCCTCACTCTAGGAGACTTGATACTATGTATCGAGTTCCGCCATGTCCTGGATTTCAAAAGACTCAGCTGCCACACCATTCAATGGTGGTGGAGTCAGCCATGCGTAGGATGAAAAGTGCAAAGAGGCATGCATCCAATCCTCCAGGTCGTGAATGCAGGACTCTGGATGCTTTTGGGCGCCGAACCTTTCAGGCTTCCATCTTCATATATACTATATATGGGAATGTTCCTCAAGGAAGTTACAGGAGACTTGGCGCTTATGAGCCCATTTCTCCCAGATGACAAGAGACAAGACTTTCTTGCTCTAGTTAAGCATGCTCAAGATGTCTCCAAGTTTGTAAATTGTGCAGCCTTTGACTGCTTTGAATGCATCAGCAGAACCTCTTCTATTGCCATTGGCGCACGACGGATTGCTTGGTTCAGGCATCAGACTTGGAGACTTGGGTACAGGACAAGTTAGGCAACATTCCTTGCACGGGAGAGAATCTCTTTGGCAAGAACTGGCAGGAAAAGGCTAACGAGTTAGATGCTGACAATACTAATCTAGATAGATTTTCAAAATCTACAGCCACTCCAGCCCAAAAAAAGCCTTATAAAAAACCCTCTTTCAGCAAAAAGAGGAAATTTTATCCTTCCTATACCCAACAGAGTCAAACTCAGGGTCAGGTTGCCCAAAAGGGACAAATTAGACAGCAAAAGAAGCCATAAGACCCAAGAGCCCAACCAGCTCAGCAGGTTCAGCCCCCTCAAGGGCTTTGACTCCTTCCTAGAGAGCTTGGCCTTCCTGCCTCTGAGGGGTCCCCAGTATCCCAGGCAGGTTATGCCACTTTGCCAACAGATGGCATGAGATAACAGCAGAAGACTGGACTTTGTCCATTGGAGGAGAAGGGTACAAGCTCCATTTTCACAGCATGCCCCCTCCTACACTTCTAAAGCAATTCAATTCTCAAACCTCCGCAGACAATCTGCTAGATCATGAGGTCTCAACACTTCTTGCCCAAGGGGCAATAGAGGAGGTACCCATTCTTCAACAGGGTGCAGGTTTCTACTCCCCCTATTTTCTTATTCCAAAGAAAACAGGGGGACACAGACCCATTTTAGACCTTAGAGAATTGAACAAATACTTGTTTCGAGAGAAGTTCAAAATGATTTCTCTAGGAACTCTTCTGCCATACCTTCAAAGCCAGGATTGGCTTTGCTTTCTAGACTTAAAGGATGCATACTGTGGCGGGCGCGCCTCCACCAGGCGGTTGCCTAGTGAAGACGGGCTCCCATCTTGTATCTTTTAGCTTTAAACGTGTAGTTGTGTATAAAAGCAGTCCAAGTGGTTTTTAAAGCAACACAGGAATTTTTATTGATTTTTAACGTGGTGCAGTTTAGTAACAGTCCTTTGTAGAAGATTCCAAACTCAGCAACAGAAAACAAGGATATTTTCTCCCAAATAAAGTTCTTTACAAACAGTGCATTTCAGTGGTATTATTTACAAGTAAATGTCTCCACTTCTTTCATTAGGAAATTTCTCATCTCAGAAACAACAGCTTTATTTGCAGATAAAGCACACAACGGAATTCAGTAATTCTGTCAGCTCCCTTTAGCTGCTTCAGTTTAAAACACTTCTTAGCTGGTCAGCACAGAAACTCAATTACATCATCTACTTCTCTTCAGCAGACAGAACTTTGCAACTTTTAGACTAAGAGATTTCTTTTCTCTCTTTTCAAAGCTTTCAGCTATGATGAACCTGAGAACTGCTTCCTGAGACTCTTCCTAGTATTTTACTTCTTTCAATCAGCAGTAACACATAGAGCACATTCCATTTCAGAGCAAGTGGAATCAGGGTCATCTTCCTTATAATCCAGTTCCATTTCTTCCTCTGCACTGCCTGATTGTGGAACTTGAATGCGTTCAGGTACTTTAAGGTTTATATCTTTTAACAGCTTAAACAGTTTCTCCCATTGAACTGCCTTACTTTCTCTGGGTAAAACATTAACAGGCTTGCTTTGCTTGGCTTTATCTACAAAACCCTTCTTCCTGTTCTGCGTGCTAGCAGGTATAACTATCTCTTCAGTATCTGAGTCAGAGTTACAAGCATTAACTCTTTCCAACTTTCCTCTCCTACCTTGGAGCTTAACTGTGGGAGTTTCACAGCCGTGACATCTGCTGGAGGTAGCGTCCTCTGAGTCAGAGCTGCTCAGGGAATCACTGCAGGATTTTCTTCCAGCCTTCTTGGGCTTTCTCAGCCTGAAGATTGGTCTTTCTTCAGAAGAAGCTGAGCCTTCCTGTACTAGCTTTTTTATAGCCAGCCTTCTGCCCCTCTCTCTCCTAGAAGGAAAGTACTCGGCCTGTCCTCTGGCCTTTCCCCAGCTGCTGCTTCTCAAGCTGCTCCCGTAGCTTCCAACACCTCCAAGGCTTCTAACAGTTCTACCGGCTCTATCACTTTCTGTTTGCTTAACCTTAAATGCTGGGCAGTGTGCCTCCCCTTCTGGCTCCACCCACAGGTGTCCCTTATCCTTACTTAGGGTTGCCATGGAGTCTGGGTGTGGCTTCAGCCTAGCTCTGCAAGCGTGGTTTCTTTCACTGCTTTTACTTTTGCACATGTGTTTAGGTGAGCCCATCCCCCTTAAAGAAGCAAAAGTTCCTTTTTCCTCTATTTCCCAGGGCTGTGCTACACTCTCCTTACCACAATACACTCACATTCTGATCCATCCAGATCACAGGAAATTCTTACGATTCCTTTTCAGAGGAAAACATTTCCAGTAGAGCGTTCTTCCCTTTCGTCTGGCTTCAGCACCAAGGTTATTCACGAAATACATGGCAGTAGTAGCTGCATTTCTTCGATCCCTGGGGATATTCGTGAACCCTTATTTAGACGACTGGCTCATTCGAGCCCCTACAGTTACAGAGGCCAGCACTGCACTGTCTCGCACAATGCGCAAATCCTCCAATACTTGGGGTTGGTAATAAACTTCCCAAAATCCCAACTCGTTCCTTCCCAATGCCTGGAATTCATAGGGGCCTGTCTAGATGCCAGACAGGCAAAGGCTTTCCTTCCACAGGCCCGGTGTCGTCGCATAATGCAACTAGCTTCTCAAGCAGCAGGGAAATCCTCCCTAACTGCTCGAGAGCTGCTACTGTTGCAGGGACATATGGCATCCACGGTTCATGTAGTCCCATATGCTTGCCTCCACATGCAAGCAGCTCAGTGGACCCTATCCACACAGTGGACACAGGCCACAGGTCATTTGTCGGACAAAATAATGAACTCTCAACGACTAATTTTGTCCCTCCAATGCTGGCAATCACTAGAAAATCTGACAGTGGGGTCTCCTTTTCATCAACCCCTCTTTCAGGCCATCCTAACAACAGATGCAGCACACCTGAATTATCTCTCTACTCAGGGAACCTGGACTCCACAGGAGGCTGGTCTACACATAAACCTCCTGGAATTAAGAGCAATCTATTTAGCTCTTCGAGTATTCCATGCCCAGCTCGGCTACAAGACAATCCTAGTCCAGACAGACAATCAAGTAGCCATGTTCTATATGAACAAGCAGGGCGGGACAGGCTCTCTATCGTTATGCAATGAAGCTTTGCGACTGTGGGACTTCGCCAGAGAGTATCAAATTCACCTTCTAGTGGTATATCAACCAGGCATTCAAAACCTTTGGGCAGACAAACTCAGTCGAGTACTACTGCCTCACGAGTGGTCCCGCCACCTAGACCAGGTGGCAAGGATATTTCATCTCTGAGGCACTCCAGACATAGACCTCTTTGCAAGTCCACTGAATGCCAAACTTTCCCGTTTCTGTTCCAGGATTCCGGCTCACAATTGTCAGGCAAGGGATGCCTTCCTCCTTCACTGGGGTCAGGACTTTCTTTATGCCTTCCCACCCATTCCCCTCATCCCAAAAACACTCTTCAAGCTTCAGAGAGACAGGGGTTGCTTGATTCTCATAGCACCACGATGACCACGCCAAGCGTGGTATCCCCTGCTTCTAAATCTCTCTCAAGGTGCACTTCTGGAGTTAGGGCATGCTCCAGATCGCCTTTCCCAAGAGAACGGGATGCTATGGCACCCGAATCCCCAGTCCCTGCATCTCACGGCCTGGTTGCTGAAAGCTTAGACCTGCAGGATTTCAACCTGTCCCAACAGGTAAAGGATATTCTTCAGGCTTCTAGGAAACTTTCCACGAGAAGATCTTATGCCTTCACGTGGAAACGTTTTACTTTATGGTGCTCCAAGAAGGGATTAAACCCCCTTGTCATACCCTTAGAATCGATACTAGAGTATCTCCTTCATTTATCAAATTCTGGTCTAAAGACCAATTCAGTAAGAGTCCATCTTAGTGCAATTGCAGCTTCTTGTAAGCCTCTGAATGGACAACCAATTTCCTCTCATCCACTCATATCCAGATTTATGAGAGGTCTTCTATTAACAAAGCCTCCCATTAAACCACCACTGGTGGCATGGGATCTAAATCTAGTTCTTGTGCGGCTCATGAAGCCGCCTTTTGAGCCTTTAGCCACTACAGCCCTTAGGTTTTTGACCTGGAAGGTCATCTTCCTAATTACAATCACCTCTGCACGTCACATTAGTGAACTGCAAGCTTTAGTGGCTGATCCTCCCTATACTAGGTTTCATCATGATAAGGTTGTTCTTAGAACTCATCCACACTTTATGCCAAAGGTGGTTTCGCCTTTTCATTTAAATCAATCAATTTACCTTCCTGTATTTTTCCCAAGGCCTTACCTCTCTAATGCAGAAAGAAGCCTTCATACCTTGGATTGTAAAAGAGCCTTAGCCTTTTACCTACAGAGAACACAACAACATAGAAAGTCCTCGCAACTTTTTATAGCTTTTGACCCTAGTCTTTTGGGACTTCCAGTCTCCAAAAGAGCTTTATCTAAATGGATTGCCCAATGCATATCCTTTGCTTATGAGAGTAAGGGTCTTCCTCTTCAGGACTATGTCACAGCTCATAACGTGAGAGCCATGGCAACTTCCATGGCTAATCTCCATTCTGTGTCTATCGATGACATTTGTCGAGCAGCCACCTGGGCTTCACAGCCCACTACTGCCTGGATAAGCCTCCCATCAGGATGCCTTCTGTGGCCAAGCTGTTCTTCAAAATCTCTTTCAAACCTAATACAACTTCTACCCACCAACCCTGGTGGAATGCCAGAGATCCATGGGAGGAAGGATGCCCACCTTTCTAGGGTGACACCTTCCTGGGGCTTTCTTCCTGGCATCTTTAGCTAGGGAGTCCCCATATGTGAAGACTATATTCCTGCTTGTTCCTGGAGATAGCGTAGTTACTCACCTGTAACAGGTGATCTCCGGGAACAGCAGGAATTTAGTCTTCACAACCCACCCACCTCCCCTAGGAGTTGTCTCTCTATCTCTGTCTCTTTCCTCTCTCCCTCTATCCTTTCACTCAGCTACTAACTTAACTGAAGAGGGACAGTTGGAAAGGCGGGAAGGCAGCGCGCATGTGCTAAGGAATGCTCCCAAAAGCGTTCCTATTGGATGCTGGGGAGCGTTCCTGCGCAGGCTCCGTCGGTACCGATGATACCCATATGTGAAGACTAAATTCCTGCTGTTCCCGGAGATCACCTGTTACAGGTGAGTAACTACACTTTCTCCAGCAAGTGTGATCCTTCTGGCAAAGCAACTCTGATTACGAGGTCTCCTGGTCCTCACCATTACTCTCCACTCAGTTGGAGGAGGGACACATTGCAAAGATTGGCCAGAGGCCTGCGAAAGCTCCTCCATGGAAACTTATCTCAGCAGAGATTGGAATCGGGGGGACTTGGATTGCCTCCCTTCTGCTCAGAAATCCTGGGTTGGGCTCCTGTACCTCTGATGAAGGTACCAGATTTGAGGAAGGTGAACTTTCATCTCCAGAGGACCAAGAGGGTTCTCTCATCTGTCTGTTCAGGAGGATTGAGTTGGCAGCACTGATCATTCAAATATCTTCTCCCTATAATTGGCTGATGTTCCAGCTGCAGAGGTGAAGCCACAAATGCACACACTCTTGCAGTGGTTTTGGAAACCTAAGGCCTTCCCATTTCTGGAGGTTCTTAAAAGCATGGTCCGCACAGAATTAGACCTACCCGATTCCCCATTGAAGGGAGTTGGGGTTATGAACAGGCTCATGAGGATTTTGAAATGTGGCTACGTTTGACTCAGGTGAATGCCAGTCGTACCATCATCCCTGTAGAGGGTGGACTTCCCTCAAGGACCATTTGGGTCACAAAGGGGAGGCTCTCCTTAAGAATTAGTTCTCGGCCTCCCCTCTTATTCTCCAGGAAGTGGTCTGTGGAGAGCTGACGTCTCAAGCCCTCCTCCATTAGCTACAAACTCTCCCTCAGGATGACACCTTGGCCCTTGTGGAATCAGCAGCAGTATTCTTGTCTAACACTATGTATGATCTGGTCCGCTTGGCGGCCAAAGATATTGCGTTCATGACTGTTGTACAACACTGTCTTTGGCATTGTAATTGGGCTGCGGATACAGCCTACAATTCCTGGTTGCCTAAGTTTGCCTTCAAGGGGAAGCTATTGTTTGGAGAAGACCTGGTTGAGGAGTTTGGAGAATCCAAGCCCAATCTCTGCCAAGACATTTTCCATGATGGAGCTCTGGCAGGCCTCTGGCCACCTTTCACAGTGGATCCCTGCTCTGACTAAGTGGGGAGGACCAGGAGACCTTGCAATCCGATTTGCCTTGCCAGAAGGACCATGCTTTCTAGAGGAAGGGGAAGAATTCTCACTTGTCTGGACTGGTCTAGCAGGACTTCAGGAAAGGGCATTATCTGGTAAGTAAAATGTCACCTTCCTTATCTGCTAGACCAGTCTAGATGTATGGGTTATGCTTCCTTGTCAGTAGGTGGTGGCAAACTTGAAAACATTTCAGTGATGCAAACATTAGGTATATCTGCTAGTGCAGCACTGAGAGAAGTCTGTATTTGTCAGCCTCCAGCAGGTGGCAAGGTATGTGGACTGGTGTAGCAGTACAGAAGATAGGCCTGGCTTTTCTGGCCCAACTATGGTCCAGTGACCTGTGTGCAGAGTCCAATAGGCGCAAAGTTGCTCGGAGCTTGGGTATGTCTCTCTCTCCTCCTAGACCCGACAGCAGCTCTGTGCTTAGTGCTGCTTGTGGGCTACACTTCTTAAATTCTCTATCGTTTTTTTTTAATGCAACTACTCTTTGTAAGTCCTGCACCTTCAAGTATATTTACAGACTTTAAGATGGATGCTCAAAAAGTACTGCCAGGATTTCTACAGGAAACGACTGGAACAAATACAAAAATCTGGGTAGGAGAGTCATTTTAATAGTAGCAATCTGCCCTAACCATGCCAAATTCAGTCTAGTTCACTGCTAGATTCCTATGTAACTTTTTTAAAAGGTGGGTATAATTAGCTTTAAATAAAGCCACATATCGCGAGTAATTTGCACTCCTAAATGTTTCAGATTTTGGTCACCCACTTAAAAGGGAAATTTGCTTAATTTATCTTCCAAATCTTTGCCCAAGTGAATCTTCAGATTTCTGCATATCAATTTTAAATCTGGAGAGCCTACCATATTTTATTTCTCATATTACCATAGGAAGAATGTGGCCTACCTACCGTAATAATAATCTGTAATCTGAGAACTCTTTTGAAATTGTCAAATCACTAACTAGAGCCCTACAAACTGAACCAAACCAACCTAACATCAAGCCTCAAACACTAGCTGACTACTATATGGACAAACTAAAAAACAAACAAACAAAAAAACCCACACTCACCATCCACTCCCCTGAACCACTCCTAACACATGGCACACCTTCCACGCAATAGACCAAAAGCATTTTCTAAACATAATAACAGAATTTCTCCAGGACCAAGCAGGAAGTCAGTCCTCACTTATGGGTGACGTCGGCGCCGACGGAGCCCTCGCGGAGCAATTTTCCCCAGCTTTCAAAGAAAGCCTTTGGGAATTGCAGCGCGCATGCGCGGTAGTCTTCCCGCCCGAAGGTGCCATCTTAGCCAGTCTTCTTTTTTCCGCGGAGCCCTACAGACGTCCCCGTCTTGTCCCCGCGAAAAAGTTGATTTTCCTCTGTATTTATCCTTTTTTCTTTCGGTTCGACGCCGGTCGTTTTCCCGCCCGGACTCGCGACGCCGGTCTCGAGTCCTCTAACGGTTTTTCGGTTTTTCTGACTTAGTCAGCTTTCGTTTTCGTTTTTTTCCCTGGCAGCCCGGTCCTTTGACCTCGCAGGGGCCCTTTTTCCCCCGATGGCTGCCAGTGGCTTTAAGCGGTGTGGTCGGTGTGACCGAAATATGTCACTCACCGACTCACACGACCTTTGCCTCCGCTGCCTGGGCCCAGATCACGAGGAACTGATCTGTGGGCCCTGCAGCAAACTGTCCTCGAAGGCGTTGAGGAGTCGGCGGCATCAGCGCGAAAGAATCTTCGCTGACCCCAGCCGTACCCGGACCTCGTCGGAGGCCTCACTGTCGAAAGGCTCCAGTTCGGACCGTCGACGGAGCTCCTCCGACCGGGGTTCTCCCTCCGGGGACCATCGACGGAAGGAAAAACCCGCGAGGGCGGCGTCGGTGGACGCTCCTGGCTCCGCGAGGGCCAGGTCGCATAGCCCCGACAGCCGCCCCGGGTCCTTGGAGAAGGAACACCTCCCGAAGCGACCTCGCCTGGAGTCGGAGATGCCTGCCCGGGTAAGTCCTGTTGTCCTTCTGGACTCGCCTCCGCGTCAGCCGACGTCGGGCCCGACGCCGTCGGGGCCCGAGTCGGGGGCTGCTGGGTCGCCTGAGCTCGGACTCAGGTTGACGGCCTTGGAGAGCAGATTGTCTGCCTTCATGGACCAGCAGCGGGCACTGCTCGCTGGCTTCGCTGGCGTCGCTGCCCCGACCGCCGGGACGTCGACGTCCAAGTCGACCCCGGAGACCGAGCCGATCCTCGAGTCGATGAGAACTCGAGTCGATCCTCGGTCGAGGTCGCCCTCGGCCTCCCGTTCGGGACCGAGGTCGCCGACGCCGACTCCCTCGGCGTCGGGGCGGCTGGCGCCGCACCCTGCCCGAGCCGACCCCACCGAGTCCTCGTCGGAGTCGGTCTGGGAGTCGGAGGAGGAAGAGTCACCTGATTCTTTCCGGACTCGGTGTGTCCCATCGGACTCTCCGGAGTCCGAGCCTCGGAAGCAGTCCCCCCCGGAGGATGCCCGGTTCTCGGATTTCGTTAGGGATATGGCCAAGGCTTTGGCCTTCCCTGCGGACCCCGAGGAGGAGCCTCGAGCCGAAGAGCTCGACGCCCTCCAGTATGACTCTCCCGCGAGGGAGCACACTTTACTGTGCCGGTTCCTCCTATGCTGGAACGACTACTCTTCCGCATGTGGGAGAGTCCGGCCTCCTCGCCGGTCCTGAGCAAGCGGGTCGATTCTATCTATCGAGTCCGCAAGAGCCCTGGCTTTCAAAAGGCGCAGTTGCCACACCATTCCATGGTAGTGGAATCGGCCATGCATCGTCTTAAGAGCCAGAAGATGCACTCCTCGGTGCCTCCTGGAAGGGAGGCCCGTAACCTGGATGGCCTTGGCAAAAAGTGCTTCCAGGGCTCTATGCTCGCCTGTCGTGTCCAGACTTACCAGCTCTACATGGGCATGTATCTCAGGGATCTGGCTAAAGAGCTAGCCGGCTTCTCCGCTGGTTTGTCCGAGGAACCCTTGCGGAGGTTCCTAGCCTTGTCCACAGGTATTCGGGAATGCTCAAAGTTCATGTCCCGAGCAGCCTATGATGGCTTTGAAGCCTCGGCTCGAGTAGCCGCGGCCGGCATCGGTGCCCGCCGACAGGCTTGGCTTCAGTCGTCCGACCTTGAGCCCTGGGTACAGGACAAGTTGGTCGATGTCCCCTGCCGAGGCGAAAACCTCTTTGGCAAGCCCATGGCGGAAAAGGCTGCACAAATTGAGACTGAGACTCTCACCAGGACCAGGCTTTCTAGGAAGACCTCCGCCCCTTCCCAGAAAAAGAAGGGCTCGGGAAAAAAGACCTTTTACCCGAGGAAGGCGGCTGCCTACAAACAATACCCCCATTATCAGGCCCCTGCAGCTCCCCAACAGGGCCAGCAGGCCAAGGGACGGGGTAACGGGTCCCGTAGGCAGCAAGCCCCCAAGCCTGCGCCACCAGCCCCTGCTCAGCAGGGTGGGGGTTTTTGACTCGCTCAGCATAGCCTCTCCCCCCACGCTGGTTCCCCCCAGCACCGGAGGCCGGCTGGTTCACTTCGCCGACAGGTGGTCCAGCATCACCGCAGATGCCTGGGTGCTTCAGGTCGTGCGAGAGGGCTACCTTCTCCACTTCCATCAGGTCCCTCCCTCCTATTTTCCGGGAGAGCCTCCGCGCCCCCCTCTGCACAGGGAGTTGCTCCTTCAGGAGTTAGCAGGTCTTCTGCAGGATCAGGCGGTGGAACCGGTGCCACACCACCTGAGAGGTCAGGGCTTCTATTCAAGGTATTTTCTGATACCAAAGAGAACAGGAGGCCTCCGACCCATCCTGGACTTGCGCAACCTCAACAAGTTCCTTGTGCGGGAGAAGTTCAAAATGCTTACCCTTGGAATCCTTCTGCCCTACCTCCAGCAGGGAGATTGGCTATGCTCCTTGGATCTAAAGGATGCTTACACGCACATCCTCATCCACCCAAGCCACCGCCAATACCTAAGGTTTGTGGTGGCAGGAAATCATTACCAGTACAGAGTACTGCCCTTCGGCCTGTCCTCCGCACCGCGAGTCTTCACAAAATGTCTCGCGGTCGTGGCGGCCCATCTCCGGCTTCACGGCCTCTATGTTTTTCCGTACCTCGACGACTGGCTCATCAGAGCAGCATCCGCTCAGGGGGTCACCACCGCCACGTGCCGCACGGTGACTCTGCTGCAGCACTTGGGCTTTGTCATCAACTTCGCAAAGTCCACTTTGCTCCCCTCACAGGATCTCGAGTTCATCGGCGCAAGGCTGCACACCCCTCAGGCGCGAGCGTACCTACCGCTCGACAGGGCTCAGCGGCTCATGGACCTAGCCGACCGCTTTCGCAGCCAGCCCCTGGTCTCCGCCAGGCGCTTCCTGAGACTGCTCGGCCATATGGCTTCCACCGTCCATGTGACCCCCAATGCCCGCCTGAATATGCGGCCTGCTCAGTGGTGTCTCCGCCAGCAGTGGCGACAGGCCACGGGCGGCCTAGCAGACCTGGTGCGCGTCTCCGAGCCGCTGGTCTCGTCTATCCGGTGGTGGCTCCGGCAGCCGCACCTGGTATTGGGAATGCCTTTCCAGTCACCTCAGCCGACCCGGGTGCTGACCACCGATGCATCCCTCCTGGGCTGGGGAGCCCATTGCCAAGAGGCACGTACTCAGGGCCTCTGGACCAAGTGGGAGTCTGCTCAGCAGATCAACTTCCTGGAGCTCAGGGCGATCCGCCTAGCTCTCAAGGCCTTCTCCCACCTGACCTCCCAACAGTCCGTCCTTGTCCAGACGGACAATCAAGTTGCCATGTTCTACGTGAACAAGCAGGGGGGCACGGGCTCCTTCCTCCTCTGCCGGGAGGCACAGAAGCTCTGCTCTTGGGCCGTCAGTCACGGCATTCTCCTCAAGGCAGTTTATCTCCCGGGCCAAGAAAATTGCCTGGCGGACAAACTCAGCAGGGTCCTCCAGCCGCACGAGTGGCGTCTGGACCCCTTGATCGTTCAGAAGCTCTTCCTCAGGTGGGGCCTCCCCACAGTGGATCTCTTTGCCAGTCCTCACAACCGGCAGCTTCCTCGCTTCTGCTCTCGTCAGCCTCACCCCCTTCGGGTGGCGGCGGACGCCTTTCTGATCTCATGGTCGGGGAGCCTTCTGTACGCTTTCCCTCCCATCCCGTTAGTCTCTCGGACCCTTTTCAAGGTTCTCCGAGACAAAGCTTTCATGATCCTGGTGGCCCCTCGCTGGCCCAGGCAGCCGTGGTTTCCGCTCTTGCTGCAACTGGCGGTGGAGGATCCAATCCCTCTGGGGGTGCAACCGGATCTCCTCACCCAGGATCAGGGGTCCCTACTGCACCCCAACCTCAGGTCTCTCAACCTCATGGCCTGGCTGCTGAGAGGGTAGTCCTTGCTCCTCTCCTCTTGCCGGCAGAGGTGGAGGAGGTCGTCTTGGCTTCGCGACGGCCTTCTACCCGCAAATGCTACGCCCTTAAATGGCGTCGCTTTGCAGTCTGGTGTACCCAACAGTCTCAGGATCCCTTCTCCTGCCCGGTGTCGGTGATCTTACAGTACTTGCTACACCTCTCTAATCTGGGACTTAAGTCCAACTCCGTCAAAGTTCACCTCAGTGCTCTTTCCGCACATCATGTGCCGGTGGACGGCAGACCTCTCTCCAACGACCCTCTCGTAGCGAGGTTTCTCCGAGGTCTCCTACTACTTAAACCACCTCTGCGCCCGCCAGCGCCTGACTGGGACCTGAATGTGGTGTTACAGCGGATCACCTGTCCGCCTTTTGAACCTATGGCTACCTGCTCTCTCCGTTTTCTGTCTTGGAAAACGCTGTTCTTGATAGCCCTCACTTCCGCTAGGCGCGTAAGTGAATTACAGGCCCTCGTGTCTGATCCCCCCTACACTCGGTTCTACAAGAATAGGGTAGTCCTACGGACTCACCCAAAGTTTCTGCCTAAAGTGGTCTCCCCTTTTCACTTGAATCAGGAGGTGGTACTTCCAACCTTCTTTCCCAGACCACTCTCCAGCCGAGCTGAGACGGTCCTCCATACCCTGGACTGTAGAAGGGCGTTGAACTTCTACCTTGACCGTACGCGGGAGCACCGTAAAGCTGCGCAGCTTTTTGTGTCCTTTGACCCCAATAAATTGGGGCTCCCGGTCTCCAAGCGTACTCTGTCCATCTGGGTTGCGGACTGTATCTCTTGGGCTTATGGGGCAGCCGGACTCGCCTTAGAAAGTCGAGTCACGGCTCATTGCGTTCGGGCAAAGGCCACGTCAGTGGCTTACCTCCGCTCTGTTCCGCTGGCAGACATCTGCCGGGCCGCTACTTGGTCTTCGAGCCAGACTTTTGCGGTCCATTACTGTCTCGAGAGGGAGTCCCGTAGGGACAGTGCTTTCGGACAGGCAGTCCTCCGTAATCTCTTTGAGGTCTGAGCAACTCCTACCCTCCATCCCGGATGTGGGCTACCGGTGGGTGATAATTCAGCGAAGATTCTTTCCTTCTGTGCTGCTGAGCTAGAGGGAGCTCATTTTTGTGCTTAGGGTCTCCGGTAGCCTTGAGCTTGGGAGTCCCATAAGTGAGGACTGACTTCCTGCTTGGTCCTGGAGAAAGCGTAGTTACTCACCTGTAACAGGTGTTCTCCAGGAGCAGCAGGAATCAGTCCTCACTACCCTCCCTCCTCCCCTTGGAGTTGCAATCGTCTGCTTATGTTCTTTTTGCAAATTTTTATGCTGTCTTTTTTAGCTATGTCATCTGACTGGCTAAGATGGCACCTTCGGGCGGGAAGACTACCGCGCATGCGCGCTGCAATTCCCAAAGGCTTTCTTTGAAAGCTGGGGAAAATTGCTCCGCGAGGGCTCCGTCGGCGCCGACGTCACCCATAAGTGAGGACTGATTCCTGCTGCTCCTGGAGAACACCTGTTACAGGTGAGTAACTACGCTTTACCACCACAACCTCTCCCCTGTCTGGTTGCTTGGCTCAAGGCAGCAAAATTGGAACTAGCTCCTTACCTCCTATATATAGTCAACCAAGCCCTTCTCTAAGGAATCATGCCAAAGGACTTTAAACTCTTCGCCATCAGGCTAATCCTAAAGAAAAACCCCTCAACAAAGATGACCCCAGTTCCTATAGGCCTATAGCAAGTATTCCATTTATATCCAAAGTAATTGAGAAGATCAGCCAATTACAACTCAAGACTTCATAGACCTAAACGCCCTGCTAGACATCCACCAGTACGGTTTCTGTCCGTTCCATGGTGTGGAAACACTGTTACTTGCCCTATTTGATAAACTAATCCGTGGAATGAATAACACTAAACAGGTGTTGATTTTTGTCTTTTTAGACATTGCTGCAGCGTTTGATAGTGTCGACCATGATATCCTTCTCTCAAGATTAGCCCAAATTAGAATAAGTGGTACAATTTTCCAATGGTTTAAATTTTACATCTCCAGTCGGATGCAACAAGTACAAGTAGGTCAAGAGACATCCTCCATCTTCTCCCAGAAACAGGATCCGCACTGTCAGCCCTACTATTCATTCTATACCTACAACCCATCAGCAGCATATTCAGAAAATTCAAGATACGATATCATTTGCTTATATATGATATCCTGTTATACCTCCCCATAGATGCAACAAATCCTACCCACCACAATCTGTCAGTCAGCATCAAAGAAGTGGAGAACTGGTTAAACACTAATAACTTCAGCATTAAATTCAAGAAAACGGAAATATTATATTTCGCGAAATCAGAACTTCGCCCCTTCTCAGTCACTGATCATTAACGATTCTGCACTCCCAGTGAAACAAGTGGTAAAATATCTGGGAGTAATACTTGTTAAACCCTTAGTATGTCAGCACAAATACGTAAACAAACAACCAGAACTATATTTTTCAAACTAAGGATCATTCAACATCTGAGGCCTCTAATTGACACCCATGACTTCAGATCTGTAGTACAAGCCCTTATCACCCCCCACTTTGACTACTGTAACAGTTTGTTACAGAGGATAACCAAAAAGAATTTGAATGTATTCCAAATGGCATAAAACGTCACTGCCAGAATTATATTTAAAGCCCGATTAACAGGCCACATAACTCCCATATTATATGAACTCCACTGGCTACCAATGCCAAGTAGAATAAAATATAAAATCTTAATGACCACCTTTAAAATAATCAACAACATTGCTCCTTCATTTCTCACCACCTTAATACAATTCTCAACAGATGCATGATCCAGAAGAGGAAACACACAGCGCACACTTATAGTCCCAATATCCATTTGCAAGACAAATCAAATCACAAGTAACAGGGCATGCTCTTACACAGCCCCTATCCTATGGAACGCTCTCTCCCAGTCGCACTTCCATCAATTAAAGACCTTCAAACTTTCAGAAAAGATTAAAACTCTTCTGTTCATAGAATATTATGGAAACCTTGATGCGAACAACATCCCTGACCCAACCTAATTCCATGTACACTGAACCTATTATCTTTACATATATCATATCAACTGAATCCTAACCGGCTAAACCCACATTTAAGAAAAATGAAAAACGCAAGGCTTGATATGTAAATCATGTATATAGTTAGTTTGTAAATAGTTAATGCATTGTTACATTTTTGACATTGTTCCATGTAAACTGTTCATTTCATTGTAAACTGCTCCTGATCTTCAGAAGGGGTGGTATAGAAAAACATGGTAAATAAAATAAAATAAATCTGTCCCTCCCACCTCAAAGCCCCTCAAGTCTGCACTCATTTTCACTTGCGCCAGAAGTGGTTCAATCATTACCACAAACAATAGGGGCGATAATGAACACTCTTGGCTTGTCCCCCTGCCCAGGTCAAAAAAGCCTGATTAACCCTCATTAATTTTCACATGAGCCTTGGCTTTAGCATATAACATCTTGCTCCATCCCAAAAATATGGGACCAAATCGTATCTCCAGGACTTGAGACATAAATGATGGTCAACCAGATTGAATGCCTTTTTGACATCAATTGCCAGCAAGAGGGAAGGGATCTATTGCTTGCTTGCAAATTACATCAAATTTAAAAACGTTCCAATATTATCTCTGGATTGCCAGTCAGGCATAAAGCTGCACTGGACTTCATGGGCCAACTACAATGTCACTTTTTGCAATCTATTAGCCAATGTTTTTGCTAGAATCTTAAATAAGAAAAACCTACTGGAATCAACCTAAATAACACAAAAACTAAAGAATTCCAAAGTCAAATTCCCCCAGAAAAACAAGTTTTTTTGTCGGAGCACGCCAACACAGTGCCGGGAAGCAATCCAGACAACGTGAGCCACGTCGTCATTTTTGGATCACTGGCATAATCTTGCTACGTTGGATGGTACTTCATAAAAGCTAAGTTATGGATTTTGAATTTTAATTCATATATAAATTTAATAAAAAGGAGTTGCCACAGTGGTGTCTGGATTGCTTCCCGGCACTGTGTTGGCGTGCTCCGACAAAAAAACTTGTTTTTCTGGGGGAATTTGACTTTGGAATTCTTTAGTTTTTGGTTTGCTAGAATCTTAACATCTAAATTTAATAATGAGAGAGGCCGATATGACCCAAACTGAACAGGATCTCTCCCTTCTTTATGAAGAAGTGTTATTCCTGCCCATCCCATCGTACCTGCAAAAGACAACCATCCCCTTTATAAGTCCATTTAAAAATGCTTTAATGGGCCTACTAAATGTTCTTTAAACCTTTTATTAAACTTTACTATAAGGCCTTCCAAGCTTGGAGTGTTTGTCTGGCTTAAATGACTCTATAGTCTCCCAAATTTTTTCACAGCTGGTTTCTCTCTCTAAACTGGATTTTGCTTCTCCATCCAGTGTCCCCAATACTACAGATCCCAAATGGTTATCTGTAGCAGTTTCCCGTCTCTTCCATTTCACTGTATATAAATAAGTATAAAAATCTTTAAAAATCCACTGTTAATTCTTTCACACCTATCTTTACCTGCCTATTCCTATCCTTCAAAGCATAAATCTGAGTAATTTTAGCTCCACTTTATTTCCATGTTTGAAAAATGTCTAGCTTTTAACCTTTGATTCAGCTTGTCCACATACTCTGCTTTCCACTTACCCAGTAGACTCTGTAATTTAGCATAGTTAGTACATCTAGGACAGTACTTATCCTGCTTTTCCAGCTCTTATATCTCCCTTAACAGCAACTCAATTTTTTGTTTCTTTTTTTTTCCTTCCAAGAGCCCCACATTATTAAATGGCTTTGGACTACTTCTTTAAATCAATCCCACACTAGTGTTCATAGTACCCCCGCTCACCCTTCATGTTGAGGGAGACATAATCTTGGATAACCTCTGTCACCTATGTCTTCACATCTTCATCATCCTGGAGACTATCATTGAGCCTCCAAAATCTTTGGTCTCCCTAACCACCTTGTAACTTGACTTCCAGCCAAGCAGGTGTATAGTCAGACCAGATAATAGCTCCCACCCCAGATTGGACCACATCCTGTACTACCCTTTTCCCTATTTATAAATAATTTCTAAACAAGAATAAGAATCATGAACAGATGAAAAGAATATGTAGTCCAGGCCTTGACAAATTTTATTGGAACTAGGAGCCAGCTGCCGAAACCAAGGTCACAGTGCATGCCACCCTTCCCCTCAAAATGTGAATTGCAGTTACTTTTTTAGGTTTTAGGGCCTAATTTACTAAGACTGTGTCCCCATTTTCCATTATTAAAAGCTTAATGAAACAGGCTCTTAATGGGCCACTGCAGAGTGCCAACAAAAGGCAATTGCCCCACTCCTCCTCCCTGCGTTCCTGCGCAGGCTCCGTCGGTACCGACGATACCCATATGTGAAGACTAAATTCCTGCTGTTCTCGGAGATCACCTGTTACAGGTGAGTAACTACGCTTTATTGAAGCTTGAACAGCGTTACATTTATGAATTGAATACCTTGGAGCCAAATAGTTTGAATCAAGAAGTTAACCTAGCAGTTTTTCTTTGATACCATTTTCATTTTTGTGTTTCTTAACTATGTCTTCCTTATCTATTTATCATATATTTTTTATTCACTCATTTATTATTTTTTCTCATTTTTTATCCCTTTATTTCGAATTAACATCTATTTCTAATTTAATTTTTAACTTTTTATCCCTTTATTTTTTATTCCTATTTTTAATTCCCTTTTTATACAATGATCGGTTTATTTACTTACCTCATGATTTTTAATAGGACAATCAACCATTGATGACCCATTAATTCCTTCATTCACAGTTTTTTACCCCCCCTCTCTTCTGCCTATACAGCACCACCACCTGTTATTACATAGGCTATCCCCTTTTCCTCTCCCCCTCCCCTCCCTCCTTCTCCCCTTCTCCCTCCTTCTCCCCTTCTCCCTCCTCCCTTCCCCCTTCCCTTCCCATAGTAACATAGTAAATGACAGCAGATAAAGACCAGTATGGTCCATCTAGTCTGCTCAGCAGTATGGCAGGAGTAGGTGCACCCCTTTCCGTGTCTTTGTTTAGGGGTGCACCCACCAGGAGCAGGTGCACCCCTCCCCATGTCTTCACCCCTCCCCATATCTTTGTTTAGGGGTGAACCTACCGTTCCTCCCCCCATCGCTCCATGTAGGACACCCCTATTTGTTGAGAAATTAGATGGTTCAGTTTATTTTGATTTAGACTTGTTGCTGTAAAGTGATCCACTGTGTCTGTCCCAGGCCACTTTGAATTCCGTCACTGTGTTTGCCCCCACCACCTCCATCGGGAGGGCATTCCAGGCATCCACCACCTTTTCAGTGAAAAAGTATTTCCTGACATTGCCTTTCAGTTTACCACCTTGCAGCTTCATGTCATGCCCTCTAGTTTTACAGCTTCCCCGTCTCTGGAAGAGGTTTGTTTGTTTATTTCTCTTTAAGTATTTAAAGGTCTGAATCATATCTCCTCTATCTCTCCTCTCCTCCAAAGTGTACATATTTAGGTCTTCAAGTCTCTTCTCATAAGGCTTCTGACGCAGGCTCCAAATCATTTTGTTCGCCTTCCTCTGAACAGTTTCCAGTCTTTTTACATCCTTTGCGAGATATGGTCTTCAAAATTGAACACAGTATTCCAAGTGAAGCCTCACCAGTGACTTTTACAGTGGCATTAGTACCTATTCCTTTCTGCTGGTAATTCCTCTTTGTATGCAACCCAACATCCTCCTGGCTTTTGTCACCTTGAGATCCTCAGAAATAATCACACCAAGGTCCTTCTCCTGGTCCATGCACACCAACCTCTCGCCCCCTATTGCGTACATTTTCCTTGGGTTTCTGCTTCCCAAGTGCATGATATTGCACTTCTTCACATTAAATCTTAACTGCCAAGCATTAGACCATTCTTCCAGCTTTTGTAGATCTTTCCTCATGTTATCCACTCCCTCAGGGGAGTCCACTCTGTTGCAAATTTTCGTGTCCTCTGCAAAAAGACAGACTTTTCCATTCAGTCCTTCAGCAATATCACTCACAAATACATTGAACATTGCCGGGCCCAGGACCGAACCCTGGGGAACCCTGATAATCACCCTCCTTTCATCTGAGTGAGCTCCATTTACCATCACCTTCTGTCGTCTGTCAGTCAGCCAGTTTCATCCCCAAACTACTGAGTTTATTGATAAGCCTCCTATGAGGAACAATTTCAAAGGCTTTGCTGAAATCCAGGTAGATGATATGCATTGCATGCCCCTGATCTAGTTCTCTGGTCACCCAGTCAAAGAACTCAATCAGATTTTATTTATTTATTTATTTGTTTTTCTATACCGCGCTCTTTATCATCAGCGCGGTTCACAGGCAACAAAAATTGTGCAATGCAGATTAGTCTAACATTGGACTTACATTAAACAGGTAGTTTAAAACATGGTGAAATTGTAGGTCTTTCTTGGTTAGGATAAGTGCTCCTCCACCTCTTCGGTCGGTTCTGTGGCATGAGTGGATAGAGAAATTAGGGGGGACATACTGATGAAGGAGAACAGAGTCTGAGGCAGACATCCATGTCTCAGTAACGCATAGGATGTCAATATCATGGGCGGATAACATGTCAGATACGGCAGGCCATTTCTTACGGACTGAACAGGCGTTTATGAGGGCACGCTTGAGGTCGCGGGGGAGGGTGTGAGGTTCATGCTGAGGGGTTTTGGACTGATGGAGGGCTACATAAATGAGGTGAGGGTAAGGCATGTGCCCAAGTGTAGCTGTTTGGTGGTTGGGGGGTCCATAGCATCTCCTCCATGAACCATGTAGAATTGGGATGGAATTATGGGAGGGGATGAGGGCTTGAGATTTGTTTGGCAAGATCGTCCTTTGGTAAAACCATGTTGCTTCAGATCATGCAACCTGTTGGTTTTGAGAAAGTCCACTATTCACTCTTTCAGGAGTGCCTCCATTACTTTTCCTGCCACCGAGGTAAGGCTCACGGGCCTGTAGTTTGTCACTTCTTCCCTGTCACCACTTTTGTGAAGAGATACCACATCAGCCATTCTCCAGTCCTGAGGAACTTCTCCTGTTTCCAAGGATCTTTTGAAAACATCCTTTAATGGCCCTGCAAGAACCTCTCTGAGCTCTTTCTGTATCTTGGGATGTATCCCATCCAGTCCCATGGCCTTGTCCACTTTCAGTTTTGCAAGTTGTTCTAACACATCATCTTCTGTGAATGGTGTGGTATCTACTTCACTCCCATTTTTATATTTGGAAGTCACAGGTGGTCCTTCTCCAGAAGTTTCTTTAGTAAAAACAGAGCAGAAGTATTTGTTTAGCAATTTTGCTTTTTTCAATGTCACTTTCCACGAGTCCGTTTCCAGCACTTCTGAGTCCTGCAATTCCCACCTCTGATTTTCCTCCTTTCCTGAATATACCTGAAGAAAGTTTTGTCGCCATACTTCACATCTTTTGCCATCTTTTCCTCTACCTTTGATTTTGCTTTATTTATTTACCTCCCTCCCATTCATCTTAAAACAAGGTGTGTACCCCAAGGATCCAGTCTCTCTGCTCTATTATTTAACATCTTCCTCCAACCGGTATGCAAGATCTTCCAGAACTATGACATTCAGTATCAACTACATGCCGATGACATGATGTGCTTCACCCCTTTTAACCTTTCCAATCCCAACTTCTCTAAACTATCCGAATGCCTGACTAGCCTGAAAACCTGGCTTTCCCAACATAACCTCTTGATTAATCAATCCAAGACTGAGGTTCTCCAGGTTTTCTCCAGTCCCACATACAGCCCTCCAACCACCCTTACTATTAGCGATCTAACACTTTCTGTAAAGAACCAAGTTAAATATCTTGGTATTATCCTGGATCAGAACCTTTCATTCACTGACCATATAAAGAGAACCACTAATATAATATACGCAAAGCTCCGTACCCTCCGGAACCTTAAACCCCTTCTAAGCCCTGACTCCTTTCGTACGGTCTGTCAAGCCCTCACTATACCTTTTCTTGATTACTGCAACCTTATCTACCTTGGCCTCCCTAAGATTTCTATCCAACCACTCCAACTTGCTCAAAATACTATTGCTCGACTCATAACCAGCCACTCCAGACGTTCCCACATCACACCTGTCCTTTATGATCTCCACTGGCTCCCCATCCAATACAGAGCTAAATTCAAGGTCCTCACCTTGATACATAAAATATTATCCAATGAGTCTGCTCCGTGCCTCTCCCCTCTCCTTCCCTCATCCAATTGTAACAGAACACGCCGTTCTATCACCAAAAACTTACTGGCCATCCCTATAAAAAAGAGATTCTGCAAACAATCTACAAGTAACAGGGCCTTCTCCCTCTATGCCCCATCCCTTTGGAACACCCTTCCTCATGAACTTCGGAACTGCTCCTCCCACGCTGAGTTCCGCAAAAAGTTAAAAACCCACCTTTTCATTGAACATTTCTCCCTTCCACCTTAGCTTGAACCACTATACCTCCCTCCTACCCCTTCTGCAACACCCATTTACTATTCATATGGCCCACTGTAAATTCACGTATAAATTGTAAATTTATTGTGTAAATAGTTGATCTTCGATCGATCATTGTAATTAGTTATGTTCACTTACATATATACTCATTGTTATATTGTTCCATGTAAAAGGTTGAAAAATACTGACTGTTATGTTCTCTGTAAATCGTCTTGACTGGTAGAAAGACGGTATATAAAACTTGTTAAATAAATAAACTTATTTCTCTTTTTATCTCTCTTAGTTTGATCCTGTATTCCTTTCTGTGTTCCTCTGTTTGCAAGCTTTTGAATTTTGTGTAAGCTGTGTTTTTTACCTTTATTTGTGCAGCCACTTTTTTGGAGAACCAAATAGGTTTCCTTCTCTTGTTTTTATTTACTTTCCTTACATATTTATCTGTTGCCTCTTTTATTGCCACCTTTAGTTTAGCCCATTGCAATTCCACTTCCCTTATTTCCTCCCACCCTGCCAACTCCTCCTTCAGGTACTTGTCCATTTTGCTGAAGTCAGTGTTTTTGAAGTTTAGGACTTTGAGCTTGCTATGATTGGACTGCACCTTGGCTTTTATCTCAAACCACCGTGTGATGATCGCTGCTGCTCACAGGGGCACCCACCCAGACATTCGACATGCTATCACAGTTGGTGAGCACTAAATCTAGCATTGAGCTTTCCCTGGTTGGTTCCATCACCATTTGTTTAAGTAGTGCATCTTGGAAAGCATCCATAATTTTTTTTTTGCTTCTTTCCAGATTCGTAGAAGGAGTAATCCAGTCCACATCGGTTAGATTGAAGTCACCCAATATGATCACTTCCCCCTTTGTGGCTATCTTGGTAATATCTATAATCAATTCGTTATCTGTTTCTTCAATTTGAGTCTGAGGTGTATAGACCACAGCAGTATGGATGACAATGCCATCTCCTCTTTGCAACACAATTCAGAGCGCTGCTTCTTTTCCCTGTACCCCCTATATTTCAGTAGCTTTAATATTGCTTTTGACATACAAGGCTGCTCCTCCTCCTTTTCCACTTTCTCTGTCTCTTCTGAATAGATTATAGCCAGCTATGGCTATATCCCAATCATGCACGTCATTAAACCATGTTTCTGTAATGGCCACAATGTAATCTCCAGGAACAAGCAGGAATGTAGTCATCACATATGGGTATCATCGGTACCGATGGAGCCTGCGCGGGAACGCTCCCCAGCGTCCAATTAGAAAGCTTTTGGGAGCATCCCACAGCGCCTGCGTGCTGCCTTCCCGCCTTTCCCAACTGCCTCTCTCCAGTTCTTCTTTTTCCGCGGAGCCAGCAGGTCGTTGTTCCTGTCACCACAGAAGAATTCTTTTTTATTTCTTTGTGGTCGCGTCTGCCTTCCTCGACGCTTTACCGGTACTGCCGGTTTTTTTTTTCTTCTTATTTCTGTCTTAAAAAAAAAAAAAAAAAAAATTCTACGTTTCTTTTTCTTCAGGTGCACGCGCCTTTTTGGGCCTTAGGCTCAAAAACTTATCTCCAGGAACAAGCAGGAATAAGTCCTCACATATGGGTACGTCGGTACCGACGGAGCCTGCGCGGGAAAGCTCCCCAGCTTCCTAGAATGGAAGCTTTTGGGACCTCCCACTGCACATGCGCACTGCCTTCCCGCCTTCCTGAACAGCTCTCCTCAGTTTCTCTTTTTCCGCGGAGCCAGCAGGTCGTGTATCCTGTCACCGCTGAAGAAATTGTAGTTTTTTGTTTTGTTTCTTTAGACCGCGTACCTGCCTTCCCATACCGATACCGGTATCGCCGGTCTTCCTTTTTCTTTCTTGAAAAATTATTTCTTTTCTTTTATTATTTTTCAGCACTTGGTCACTTCAGTTAGGCCTTCAGGCCTACTTGAATTCTCCACATGGAGAAGCCAGCCCCTGGATTTAAGAAGTGTACCAAGTGTACTGCTGTAATATCAGTCACAGACACCCATGAATGGTGTCTTAAATGTTTGGGGCCTGACCACTCCATTCCGGACTGCCCTTCCT
Organism: Ichthyophis bannanicus; assembly: GCA_033557465.1. Taxonomy (NCBI): domain Eukaryota; kingdom Metazoa; phylum Chordata; class Amphibia; order Gymnophiona; family Ichthyophiidae; genus Ichthyophis; species Ichthyophis bannanicus. The sequence goes on from CM066036.1 coordinate 619,724,346, forward strand.
GCTCCCAAATGTCTAAGCGTGGGCTGCAGAACCGGGCCAACAAATTCCATGTGCTGTTTGCTTCAGAGAATCCAACATCACAGTCATCCAGGTCATCATCCCCGGATGGATCTCAGGTAACCAAACCTTCTGTGGGCAAGTCCTCAAAGAGCAAATCTCCTTCAAAGCATCGAGAGGCTCTTAGTTTTGAGGACCCTGCCCCAGCCAAACAGCCCCGGCGGGAAGTCCTACCTTCCAAAATGCCAATACAGGGGCTACAGGTTGACATCGATGGCACGGCCTCGACAGATCACCTGTTGGACTGCTCTGGGGTACCGGCCCATACCGGTACCGACATCCAGGCAGCCGTGGCGTCTATGGGCAATACTGTCCAATCCATGCAGCAGGCCGTCATGGCTTTCATTAAAGCTGCAACGCCATCGGTACCGCTTCCAGCGGTTCCGGGCCCGGTTCCGGTATCGTCCGCCATGCCGGAACCCAGGCCTTCCTCTTCTAAACGCAAATCGGTACCGTATGGGCTTTCGCTCCATACCGCTTCCATACCCGGTACGCCCGATGTCGATACCGATCGGTATGCGTATCGTGCGTTGGAGGAAACTAGAGAATACACCGATTCCTCTGAGGATTTTGTCTCCTCTGATGAGTCTGCAGAGCTCTCCCTTGACCTTCCTGAGGAACCTTCTTCTCCAAAAAGGAGAATGTCTCCTCCAGAGGATTTGTCCTTTCAGGACTTTATTTTAGAAATGGCTAAAGGCCTTTCTATCACTACTTCCTCTGAAACGGAACCAAGGTCAAAAAGATTGGATATTTTAGGATACTCTAAGTCTCCTAAAGAAGCAGTTACTCTGCCTATCCATGAAATCCTTCAAGAACAATTGATGGATTTCTGGGAGAACCCTTTAACTCTGTCTCCTTATTCCCGTAGGTTGGACACCATGTATCGGGTCCCTCCTTCTCCTGGTTTTCAGAAAACTCAATTGCCTCACCACTCCATTGTGGTAAAGTCTGCAATGAAAAAGATCAAGAGTACTAAAAGGCACTCTTCTACACCTCCAGGAAGGGAATGTAAGACACTAGACTCTTTTGGTAGGAAAATCTTCCAGGCTAGTATGCTTATAGCCAGGATTAATTCCTACAACCTCTATATGGGCATGTTCCTAGGGGAACTTGCCAAGAAAGTACGGCATTTTGCCTCCTGTATCCCTGAGGATAAACAGGAGGACTTCCTTTCTGTTGTGAAACAACTTTTAGATGTTTCTAAGTTCTCCAACAGAGCTGCCTTTGATTCCTTCGAAGGAGCCAGCAGAGCTTCTGGCATTGCTATTGCAGCCAGACGCCTGGCTTGGCTCCAGGCTTCTGATCTGGAACCCTGGGTTCTAGATGGCTTACGGAATCTGCCCTGTACAGGTGAGAACTTATTCGGTGCAGAGTGGCAAGTTAAGGCCACTCAAATGGATGCTGAAAATGCCACCTTAGAGAGACTTTCTAAGTCCACTTCTACTCCCACTAAGAAGTCGTCTTTCAAGAGGCCTTATTATAAGAAGGCCAGATATGCTTCCAATACTGGCCAGCAATCTTCTCAACCTCGTTTTGCGGCTAAACGTCAGCAAACAAAACAAGCAAGAGCAAAGCCTGCAGCAGCTACTGCAGCTCAACAGGCTCCACCCCCTCAGGGGTTTTGACTTGCCCCTAGAGAACTTGCCATTCCTGGTTCTGGACCAACCAGAACCTCTCACCATACCTGGAAGGTTAGCTCACTTTGCTCCCAGATGGGAACAAATCACAACAGAGCAATGGACCCTCTCTATCATCCGAGAGGGTTACAAACTTCATTTCTCCAACCTTCCTCCTCATCACATGGTGAGACCCTTCAATTCTCCATCTCCTCTCCTAGCCCTGTTGGATCAGGAGATCTCTTCTCTGCTTGCCCAAGGGGCCATAGAAGAGGTTCCTCTTCATCAACAAGGGTCAGGTTTCTACTCCCCCTATTTTCTCATTCCAAAGAAGACAGGGGGATTCAGACCAATCCTAGATCTGAGAGAATTGAACAAATTTCTGTACAAGGAGAAATTCAAAATGCTCTCTCTGGGCATTCTCCTTCCATACCTTCAGAGTCAGGACTGGCTTTGTTCTCTAGACCTGCAGGATGCGTATACACATCTACTCATCCATCCATCCCACAGAAAATATCTTCGCTTTCTGTTCAAGGGAAGTCATTACCAATACAGAGTACTTCCCTTCGGTCTCGCCTCTGCCCCAAGAGTCTTTACCAAATGCATGGCAGTCGTAGCCGCATTTCTCAGAAGCATGGGAATTTTCGTATTCCCATATCTGGACGACTGGCTCATTCGAGCTCCAACTCAGTCGCAGGCCCAGATTTCCCTAGACCGCACAAGGAGCCTTCTGCAGTATCTGGGACTGGTGGTAAACCTTCCCAAGTCTCAACTCAGCCCTACTCAGTCTCTAGAATTCATAGGGGCCCAGTTGGACACCACCACTGCAAGAGCCTACCTTCCACTGGTTCGGGGTCAGCGTCTGCTGAGCTTGGCCTCCCAAGCCCAGTCCAGTACTCACTTGACAGCCAGGGAAATGCTACGCCTCCTGGGCCATATGGCCTCCACAGTACATGTGGTGCCCTACGCTCGTCTTCATATGAGAGCAGCTCAATGGACCCTGGCCACCCAGTGGACTCAGGCGTCGGGAGCACTCTCAGACCAAATACAAACCTCAAACCGTCTGTCTTGGTCCCTCCATTGGTGGATATCCACCAAGAATCTGTTGTTGGGGGCTCCCTTTCAGCCCTTGCTACCCCAAGCAACCCTCACAACAGATGCCTCCCAATTGGGGTGGGGAGCCCATCTGCTAACTCTCTCCACTCAGGGCACTTGGTCTCCACAGGAGGCCACCCTTCATATCAACCTCCTGGAACTGCGAGCAATTCACCTTGCCCTCAAGGTCTTCCATACCCTCCTTGCCAACCTGACTGTCCTGGTTCAAACAGACAATCAGGTGGCCATGTTTTACATAAACAAACAAGGAGGGACGGGCTCTCTGTCGCTTTGCAACGAAGCTCTCAGATTATGGGCCTTCGCCAGAGAGCACCAAATTCATCTGCTAGCAGTGTACCTTCCAGGAGTTCAAAACACTCGAGCAGACAGGCTCAGTCGAGTTCTGCTGCCACACGAGTGGTCCCTACACGTGGACCAGATAACCAGAATCTTTCAGGAATGGGGGACCCCGGACATAGACCTCTTTGCAAGTCCGTGGAATACCAAACTTCCCCGGTTCTGTTCCAGGACTCCGTGTCAGGAAGCTCAGGCCACGGACGCCTTTCTCCTCCATTGGGGTCAGGCGTTCCTATATGCCTTTCCACCCATTCCGCTGATTCCCAAGACTCTGTTCAAACTCCAGAGAGATCACGGCTCTATGATCCTCATAGCTCCACGCTGGCCACGCCAAGTGTGGTTCCCTCTGCTTCTACAGCTCTCCCAGGGATCCTCCCTGGACTTAGGAGCTGCACCAGACCTTCTGTCTCAGGAGGACGGGACTTTGTGGCACCCAAACCCCAAATCCCTACATCTCCGAGCTTGGTTACTGAAGGCTTAAGTCTTCAAGACTTTAATCTTTCTCAACCTGTGAAAGATATCCTTCATGCCTCTAGGAAACCTTCCACGAGGCGGTCTTATGCTTTCAAATGGAAACGTTTTTCCATTTGGTGTGCTCAGCAGGGCCTTGACCCTCTGGCACTTCCTTTGAATTCCCTCTTAGACTATCTCCTGCATCTTTCCAATGCAGGCCTTAAGACGAATTCTGTAAGAGTCCATTTAAGTGCTATTTCAGCATCCCTGAAACCTGTAAATGGACAACCTATCTCCTCTCACCCTCTTGTTGCAAGATTCATGAGAGGCCTGACCCTCACTAAACCTCCCATCAGACCCCCCCCGGTCGCATGGGATTTGAATCTAGTGCTTGGTCAGCTTATGAAGCCACCTTTTGAGCCGTTATTTTCTACCTCCTTGAAATTTCTTTCCTGGAAGGTACTATTCCTAATTGCAGTCACTTCCGCTCGTCGCATCAGCGAACTGCAAGCTCTAGTGGCTAATCCACCTTATACAAGATTTCATCATGATAAGGTGGTCCTTAGGACGAATCCCCACTTTATGCCTAAAGTGGTCTCGTCTTTTCATCTTAATCAAGAGGTATATCTACCTATATTTTTTCCGGCTCCTCATGCCTCCAGTGCAGAGAGGAGCCTTCATACTCTGGATTGTAAAAGAGCTCTAGCCTTTTACCTTAATAGGACTCAGCCACATCGAAAGTCTTCTCAACTTTTCGTGGCTTTTGATCCTTCACATTTGGGACTTCCAGTCTCCAAGCGTACACTTTCCAATTGGATTGCTCAGTGTATTTCCTTTGCTTACCAGAGTAAAAACATTTCTCTGGAAGGCCATGTCACAGCTCACAATGTGAGAGCCATGGCAACTTCTATGGCTCATCTGCACTCTGTTTCCATTGATCAGATCTGTCGAGCCGCTACCTGGGCCTCGGTTCATACCTTCACAGCCCATTACTGTTTGGACAAGGACTCCCGCCGGGATGCCTTGTTTGGCCAGGCTGTCCTCAAACACCTGTTCCATTCTTAGACAACTCCTGCCCACCTTCCCAGGATGGATGCCTGAGATCCATACGAAGATGGCGAACCTTGACAGGGGATCCCACGCATCTAAGCTAGGGAGTCCCCATATGTGAGGACTTATTCCTGCTTGTTCCTGGAGATAGCACAGTTACTTACCTGTAACAGGTGATCTCTGGGAACAGCAGGAATTAGTCCTCACAACCCACCCACCTCCCCTAGGAGTTGTATCTTTTATCTATCTATCTTCCTGTCCTCTCTCTATTGACTCAGCTATAAACTCGAAACTGAGGAGAGCTGTTCAGGAAGGCGGGAAGGCAGTGCGCATGTGCAGTGGGAGGTCCCAAAAGCTTCCATTCTAGGAAGCTGGGGAGCTTTCCCGCGCAGGCTCCGTCGGTACCGACGTACCCATATGTGAGGACTAATTCCTGCTGTTCCCAGAGATCACCTGTTACAGGTAAGTAACTGTGCTTTCCTTACAATGGAGAAACCTGCCTCAGGTTTCAAAAAGTGCACCAAGTGTGGCGGTACCATTTCTGTCACCGACACCCATGAATGGTGTCTAAAATGTTTAGGTCCTGACCACTCCATCACGGATTGTATGTCCTGCGCCATGATGTCTAAAAGAGGTCGGCAGAACCGAGCTGCTAAGCTCAGTACCCTGTTTCCCTCTGATGCAGCTTCAGTGGCATCGATGTCTTTCAGGGCTGCTTCTTCCTCCCGTGGATCTCAGGTAACTAAACGTAAGTCCAGCCAGTCCTCAAAGGGTAGATCTCCTTCTAAGCATCGAGATGCCTCTGGCGTTGCCCTTGAGGATTCTGCACCGGCAAAATTGCCCCGGCGGGAGGCTTCGGCTTCCAAACCATTATCGGGGCTCCAGGATGTTCTCGAGGCCTCAAACTCGGCAGAACTACTGGTGCCATGCTCTGGGGTACCGGCGGTCTCCTCCGGTACCGACATCCAGGCATTGGCAGCGTCGATAGACCAGAGAGTCCTGGCTATTGAGCGCAGTCTGGCGGCTCTCCTTGCGGCATCGACGCCCTCGGAACCGCGACAGACAATTCAGCCGGTACTGGCACCGGCCCCGGCGTCGGTATCGGTATCGGTACCGATACCGATAGCATCGGTATCGGTGTCTGCTGTGCCGGTACCCAGTCATCCGATGCCCTCCGGTACCGATACCCCAGTACCGGTTACTCCCGGTACCGACCGGTCGGTATGGGTATCGGGCTCTTCAAGAGCATCTGGACAAACGGTACTTCGAGTCCTCAGAGGAATCTGAGGATTCTGACAGTTCTGTTGATGCAGGAATGCTTCTCCCAGAGGAGCCCTCCTCCCCTAAGTGCAGGATGTCTCCTCCAGAGGATATTTCCTTCCAGGATTTTATCAGGGAGGTGGCTCGGGGTCTATCCATTACTGTGGCCCCTGAAACAGAGCCCAAGGGCCAAGGAGTTGGAAATTCTACAATATCCCAAAACTCCTAAGGAGGCAGCTACCTTGCCCATTCATGAGATTTTATATGATCTCATGTTAAGGATGTGGGAGACACCTCTTACCACTTCTCCTCATTCTCGCAGACTAGTTACTATGTATAGAGTCCCTCCTTGTCCTGGTTTCCAAAGGACTCGGCTTCCTCACCACTCTATTGTAGTGGAATCAGCTATGAGCAGGATCAAGAGTGCAAAGAGGCATGCCTCTAATCCTCCAGGACATGAGTGCAGAACCCTGGATGCTTTTGGACGTCGGGTCTTCCAAGCTTCCATGCTTTCTGCCAGGATCAATTCCTATAGTCTCTATATGGGAATGTTCCTGAAGGAGGTCACAGATGATTTAGAAGCTTTAAGTCCTATTCTTCCTGAGGATAAGAAGACAGGATTTTCTCACTTTGGTCAAACATGCCCAAGATGTTTCTAAATTTGCCAACCATGCAGCCTTTGACTGTTTTGAGTGCATAAGCAGGACCTCTGCTATTGCCATAGGTGCACGTAGAATTGCTTGGCTCCAGGCATCTGATATGGAGCTCTGGGTACAAGACAAATTGGGAAACATCCCTTGTACTGGTGAGAACCTGTTTGGTAGAGATTGGCAGGAAAAAGCCAATGAGATGGATGCTGAAAATTCCACCTTGGATAGATTATCCAAGTCCACAGCTGATCCTGCTAGAAAGAAATTGTTCAAGAAACCATTCTTTTCTAAGAAAAGATATTATCCTGCTTATGTTCAGCAGGGACGTTCTGCAGGTCAGCTTGCCAGGAAAGGTCAGCAACCACCCAAACAGAAGAAAGCAAAGACTGCTAAGCCTCAGCCGGCCCAGCAGGCTCAGCCTCCACAGGGCCTTTGACTCTCAACTAGAGAACTTAGCCTTCCTGGCTCTCGGGGGACCAGAGCCTTCCACCATTCCAGGAAGGTTATGTCATTTTGCCCCCAGATGGGGGAAGATAACAGCAGAGCATTGGACACTCTCCATCATAAAGGAGGGGTACAAGCTTCATTTTTCAAGCATGCCCCCTCACACAATAGTAAAGCAGTTCAATTCTCCGATCTCTCTCATCAACCTGTTAGGTCAGGAGGTCGCTATCCTTCTTGCCCAAGGGGCAATAGAAGTAGTACCCATTCATCATCAGGGTACAGGGTTCCATTCCCCTTATTTCCTTATCCCAAAGAAAACAGGGGGTTACAGACCTATCTTAGACCTCAGAGAATTGAACAAATTCTTTGTCAAGGAGAAATTCAAGATGATTTCTCTCGGATCTCTGCTGCCATACCTTCAGAGTCAGGATTGGCTTTGTTCTCTAGATCTCAAGGATGCGTACACCCATGTCCTCATCCATTCAACCCACAGAAGGTTCCTTCGGTTCCTTTTTCAAGGAAAGCACGACCAATACAGGGTGCTTCCTTTTGGCCTCAGCACCGAGGGTGTTCACGAAATGCATGGCTGTAGTAGCAGCATTTCTCCGCACTCTAGGGATATTCGTCTTCTCCAGGACCAAGCAGGAAGTCAGTCCTCACATATGGGTGACGTCGGCGCCGACGGAGCCCTCGCGGAGCAATTTTCCCCAGCTTTCAAAGAAAGCCTTTGGGAATTGCAGCGCGCATGCGCGGTCCTCTTCCCGCCCAAGGGTGCCATCTTGCTCAGTCTTCTTTTTTCCGTGGAGCCCTACAGACGTTGTTTGTAATTCCCCACTAGAAAAGTTGATTTTATTTGTCTTTTTTCTCGGTTCGACGCCGGTTCTTTTCCCGCCCGGACCCACGACGCCGGTTGCGAGTCCGTTCTTTATTTTTCGGTTTTTTGTCCTTCGTGACAGATTTCGTGCCTTTTTTTCTTTTTCACTGGCAGCCCTGTCTTTTGACCTCGCAGGGGCCCTTTTTCCCCCAATGGCTGCCAGCGGGTTTAAGAAGTGTGATCGGTGTAAGAAGCTCATGTCTCTTACCGACACACACGACTGCTTCCTCCGCTGCCTCGGACCCGATCATGACCCGATGATCTGTGGTCTGTGTGGCAAGATGTCCTCAAAAGCGTTGAGGAGTCGGCAGCATCAGCGGGAACGTATCTTCTCTGACTCCGGCCGGACTCGGACCTCGTCAGAGGCTTCGACGTCTCGGGACTCTGGTCCTGAGCATCGTCGAAGTTCCTCTGAGCGGGGGTCTCCTACCCGGGAACATCATCGGAAGAAGAAACCCGCGGGGGCGGCGTCGGTGTACGCTCCTGGTTCCTCGAGGGCCAGGTCGCATAGCCCCGATAGCCGTCCCGGGTCCTCGGAGATGGAGAGGCCTTCCAAACATCCTCGTCTCGAGATGGACTCGCCTGCTCACGTAAGTGCTGTTGTCCTCGTGGACTCGCCTCCGAAGGAACCGACGTTGGGCCCGATGCCATCGGGGCCTGAGTCGGGGGCTGCTGGGTCTCTTGAGCTCGGACTCAGGTTGACGGCCTTGGAGAGCAGTCTGACTGCCTTCATGGACCAGCAGCGGGCATTGATCGCTGGCCTCGCCGGTGCTTCTGCCCTGACCACCGGGACGTCGACGTCCAAGTCGACCCCGGAGACCGAGCCGATCCTCGAGTCCATGAGGGCTCGAGTCGATCCTCGGTCACGGTCTCCTTCGGCCTCCCGTTCGGGACCGAGGTCGTCGACGCCGACTCCCTCGGCGTCGGGGCGGATGGCATCGATGCCCGCCCGACCGGAGCCGCTCAACGACTCCTCCGAGGGGTCAGCCTAGGAATCCGAGGACGAAGAGTCACCTTGCAGGAGGCCGGCTGGTCCACTTTGCCCACAGGTGGTCCAACATCACTACAGATACCTGGGTGCTTCACATAGTCCAAGAGGGCTATCTTCTGCACTTCCACCAGGTACCTCCAGGGGAGCCTCTCAGACTCCCTCTGCACAGGGACTTACTCCTTCAGGAGTTAGCAAGTCTTCTTCAGGAACAGGCTGTGGAACCGGTGCCCCACCACCTGAGAGGTCAAGGCTTTTACTCCAGGTACTTTGATACCAAAACGAACAGGAGGCCTCAGACCCATCCTAGACTTGCGGAACCTCAACAAGTTCCTCGCAAAGGAAAAGTTCAAGATGCTTACCCTTGGAATCCTGCTGCCCTACCTCCAGCAGGGAGACTGGCTATGCTCCTTAGATCTAAAGGATGCCTACACTCACATCCTCATCCACCCCAGCCACAGACAATATCTCAGATTTGTTGTGGGGGGCAATCATTACCAGTACAGAGTACTACCCTTTGGCCTATCCTCCGCACCAAGGGTGTTCACCAAATGTCTAGCAGTGGTGGCGGCTTATCTGAGGCTTCAAGGCCTCTTTGTATTTCCATACCTCGACGACTGGCTCATCAGAGCACAGTCTTCCCAAGAGGCCACTCACGCCACGCACCGCACTGTGGCTCTGCTTCAGCACTTGGGCTTTGTCATAAACTTTGCAAAGTCCACTTTGCTCCCCTCTCAGGATCTCGAGTTCATCGGCGCAAGATTAAACACACATCAGGCGCGAGCCTTTCTGCCTCTCGACAGAGCAAACAGGCTCATGGATCTTGCCAGCCACTTTCACAGCAATTCCCTGGTCTCTGCCAGGCAATTCTGAGACTGCTCGGCCATATGGCTTCCACAGTCCATGTGACCCCCAATGCCCGTCTGAACATGCGGCCTGCTCAATGGTGCTTTCGCACACAATGGCATCAGGCCACTGGGAGCCTAGCGGACTCCGTACAGATCTCCGACCCGCTGGTCTCTTCTCTGCAATGGTGGCTTCATCTGCCAAACCTAGTGCTAGGAATGGCTTTTCAGTCTCCTCTGCCTTCTCAGGTCCTGACGACCGATGCTTCTCTCCTGGGTTGGGGAGCACATTGCCAAGGGACATGTACTCAAGGCCTCTGGACTCCTTGGGAATCTGCCCAGCAGATCAACTTCCTGGAGCTCAGAGCTATCCGCCTGGCTCTGAGGGCCTTCTCCCACCTCACTTCTCACCAGTCTGTGCTGGTCCAGATGGACAATCAAGTTGCGATGTTCTACGTGAACAAACAAGGGGGCACAGGCTCCTTCCTTCTCTGTCGGGAAGCACAAAAGCTGTGCTCTTGGGCCGTCAACCGCGGCATCCTCCTCAAAGCTGTTTATCTCCCGGGTCAAGAAAATTGCCTGGCAGACAAACTGAGCAGAATCCTCCAACCACACGAGTGGAGATTGGATCCGTTAGTGCTTCAGCGGATCTTTCTCAAATGGGGCCTCCCCACCATGGATCTGTTTGCCAGTCCTCAGAACCGGCAACTTCCCAGATTCTGCTCTCGACAACCGCATCCTCTGAGTAGCGGCGGATGCTTTTCTGATTCCATGGTCCACAGGCCTCTTGTATGCCTTTCCTCCCATGCCACTAGTGTCTCGGACGCTCTTCAAGGTTCTCAGAGACAGAGCCTCAATGATCCTGGTGGCTCCCCGGTGGCCGAGACAGCCCTGGTTCCCGCTTCTGATGCAGCTGGTGGTGGACACTCCTCTCCCTCTGGGGTTTCAGCCCGATCTCCTGACCCAGGATCACGGGACTCTCCTACACCCCAACCTCCGGTCCCTTCATCTGATGGCCTGGGTGCTGAAAGGGTAGTCCTTGCTCCCCTCCTGCTGCCTCCAGATTTGGAGGAAGTCGTCTTGGCCTCCAGGCGACCCTCCACCCGGAAGTCCTACGCTCTTAAGTGGCGTCGGTTCTCCGTCTGGTGTGCTCAGCAGTCTCAAGATCCCTTTTCCTGTTCGGCATCAGTGGTCTTGCAGTACTTGCTTTGCCTCTCCAATCTTGGACTTCAGTCCAACTCGGTCAGGGTCCACCTCAGTGCTCTTTCTGCGCATCACATGCCGGTGGATGGCAGACCTCTTTCCAGCCACCCTCTAGTGGCTCGTTTTCTCAGAGGCCGCCGCCTCCTTAAACCACCTTTGCGCCCACCAGCCCCTGACTGGGATCTGAATGTGGTTTTACAGCGGATTACCTGTCCGTCTTTTGAACCTATGGCTACCTGTCATCTTCGTTTTCTTTCTTGGAAAACCTTATTCTTGGTAGCCCTCACTTCTGCTAGACGCGTTAGTGAGCTACAGGCCCTAGTATCTGATCCTCCTTACACTAGGTTCTACAAGAATAGGGTAGTCCTACGGATTCACCCTAAGTTTCTTCCTAAAGTGGTTTCCCCTTTTCACGTCAACCAGGAGGTGGTACTTCCGACCTTTTTTCCCAGGCCACACTCCAGCCGAGCTGAAATGGTCCTGCATACCCTGGACTGTAGGAGGGCGTTAACCTTCTACCTTGACCGTACACGGGAGCACCGAAGGGCTGTTCAGCTCTTCATGTCTTATGACCCCAATAAGTTGGGGCTCCCTGTCTCCAAGCGTACTCTGTCCATCTGGATTGCTGACTGTATCGCTTGGGCTTATGGGGCAGCCGGCCTCTCGTTGGAAAGTCGAGTCACGGCTCATCGTGTTAGGGCGAAGGCTGCGTCAGTTGCTTACCTCCGCTCTGTTCCATTGGCAGACATCTGCCGGGCCGCTACTTGGTCTTCAAGCCAGACTTTTGCAGCCCATTACTGCCTGGAGAGGGAGTCCCGCAGGGACAGTGCTTTCGGACAGGCAGTCCTCCCTAATCTCTTTGAGGTATAGGCAACTCCTGCCCTCCGTCCCGGATGTTGGGCTACCGGTTGGAGGGATTCCTTCCTACTGTGCTACTGAGCTTGAGGGAGCTCCTTTTTTGTGCTTAGGGTCTCCGGTAGCCTTAAGCTTGGGAGTCCCATATGTGAGGACTGACTTCCTGCTTGGTCCTGGAGAAAGAGTAGTTACTCACCTGTAGCAGGTGTTCTCCAGGAGCAGCAGGAATCAGTCCTCACAACCCTCCCTCCTCCCCTTGGAGTTGCAGTCCTATGATTTCGTTTTTGCTAATTTTTTGCTGTCTTTTAGCTATGTCATCAGACTGAGCAAGATGGCACCCTTGGGCGGGAAGAGGACCGCGCATGCGCGCTGCAATTCCCAAAGGCTTTTTTTGAAAGCTGGGGAAAATTGCTCCGCGAGGGCTCTGTCGGTGCCGACGTCACCCATATGTGAGGACTGATTCCTGCTGCTCCTGGAGAACATCTGTTACAGGTGAGTAACTACTCTTTCCCCTACTTAGACGATTGGCTCATTCGAGCCCCAACAGAGTCAGAGGCCAGGACTTCTCTATCCTGCACAATGCGTATTCTTCAGTATTTAGGGCTGGTAATAAATATCCCAAAATCCAGTTTAACTCCCACTCAGTCTTTAGAGTTCATAGGAGCTTTGCTGGATACCAGAAAGGCAAGGGCCTATCTCCCCCAGGCCCGTTGCCTTCGCATGGTGCAGTTAGCTTCTCAAGCAGTGCTAAAGCCTCATCTAACTGCTCGAGAAATGTTACAACTACTAGGCCACATGGCATCTATGGTGCATGTGGCCCCTATGCTCGCCTCCATATGAGGGCAGCTCAGTGGACTTTATCCACCAAATGGACCCAGGCATCAGGATGCCTGTCAGACAAAATAGCAAATACAAGTCGCCTTATTTTGTCCCTCCAGTGGTGGAAGTCCACTCAAAACCTGTTGCTGGGGTCCCCTTTTCAACAACCCCTTCCCCAAGCAACTCTCACAACAGATGCTTCTCCAATGGGTTGGGGAGCTCATCTGCAAGACCTCTCCACCCAAGGCACCTGGTCTCCACAGGAGAGTCATCTACATATCAATCTCTTGGAGCTCAGAGCAATCTTCCTTGCTCTGCAAGTGTTCCACACCCTGCTCAGCTGCAAGACAGTCCTCATTCATACGGACAGTCAAGTAGCCATGTTCTATGTGAGCAAGCAGGGGGGAACAAGCTCTCTGTCGCTTTGCAACGAAGCTTTGTGACTATGGGCCCTCGCCAGAGAGCATCAGATTCATCTCCTGGCAGTGTATCTTCCAGGCATACAAAACTCTTGGCCAGACAGACTCAGTCGAGTTCTGCTTCCACACGAACGGTCTCTGCATGCAGACCAGGTAACCAAGATTTTTCAAATTTGGGGAACCCCGGACATAGACCTCTTTGCAAGTCTGTGGAATGCCAAACTTCCCCGGTTCTTTTCCAGAATTTTGTCTCAGAAGGCTCAGGCCAGGGATGCTTTCCACCGGACGTGTGTCCTCTGCTTCTACAGCTCTCTCCAGCTCCCTCCCTGCAGTTGGGGTCTGCTCCGGATCTTCTATCCCAGGAGGACGGAATGTTATGGCATCCCAGTCCCCAGTCTCTGCGTCTCAGGGCTTGGTTGCTGAAGGCCTAGACCTCCATGATCTTAATCTCCCTCAGCAAGTAAAAGATATTCTTTTTGCTTCCAGGAAACCTTCCACAAGACGCTCATGCTTTTAAGTGGAAAAGGTTTACCATATGGTGTTCGCAAAAGGGTCTTAACCCCCTTGCGATACCTCTGGAATCATTGCTGGAGTATCTCCTTCATTTATCCAATGCAGGTCTTAAAACTAATTCAGTAAGAGTCCATTTGAGTGCTATTGCAGCTTCCTTTAAGCCTCTAAATGGACAACCTATTTCCTCTCATCCTCTTATAGCAAGATTTATGAGAGGCCTTCTAACTAAGCCTCCCATTAGCCACCACCGGTGGCATGGGACTTAAACCTGGTTCTTGGGCAGCTCATGAAGCCACCTTTCGAACCTTTAGCTACTACCTACTTGAAGTTCCTTTCTTGGAAGGTTATCTTTCTCATTGCAATCACATCAGCACGTCGCATTAGTGAGTTGCAAGCGCTAGTAGCTGATCCACCTTATACAAGGTTCCATCATGACAAGGTGTCATTGTAAATTTGATCACCCCACTCATTTCCATTTCCAGGTCATTTATGAATGTTAAAAAGCAACGGACCCAGCACAGATCCCTGGGAGTAATCCACTGTTCACCTTTCTGCATTCAGAAAATTGGCCATTTAGCCCCTACCCTAATCTTTCTATCTTTTAACCAGTTTCTAATCCACAATAGTACACTGTCTCCTAAACCATAACTCTTTAATTTTTCCAAGAGTCTGACATTAGGGACCTTGTCAGAGGATTTCTGAAAATCCAGATACACTATATCAACAGACTCACCTTTGTCTACTTGTTTGTTCGCACCTTCAAAAAAACCTGATTAGTAAGGCAAGAACTTCCTTGCTTAAATCCATGTTGGCTTTCTCCCATTAAACCATGACTATTTACATGTTCAGTAATTTTTTTTCTTTATAATGGTTTCTACCATTTTGCCTGATACTTATGTCAGGCTCGCCGGTCTGTAGTTTCCATGATCACCCATTGAACCCTTTTTAAAAAGTGGCGTTACTTTGGCCATTCACCAATCTTCAGGTACTATAGACGATTTTAGTGATAGTTCACAGATTATTAATAAAAGATCTGCAATGTCATATTTAAGTTTTCAACACCCTTGGATTATACCATCCAGTCCAGGTGATTTGCTACTCTTCGGTTTATCAAATAGTTATAGTACATCTTTCTAGTTTATCGATATTTCTTTCAATTCTTCTCCTGCATCACCTTTAAATACCATTTCAGTCATGGGTAACTTCCCTACATTTTACTCAGTAAGGATGGAAGCAAAAAATTCATTCAGTCTTTTCGCTGTGGCCTTCTCCTCTCTTAGTGCTCCTTTTACCACTGTATCATCCACTGGTCCAACTGACTGTCAGTTTTTTTTTGTTATGAATGTACTGGAAAAGGTTTTTATTATGTGTAGGGACCGACCTAATTCACGGGAAAAAATGTGCTATTTCACTGGAGGTCTTTGAAAATTCAGCATATTTCATGGAAAATTCACGGGCCCTGTGGCCTTAATTTCAACGTTTTATGCGAACCTTAACTAGCAGTTAAGGTGTCTATTTCTAGTAATTGCTGTCAACTGTCAGAACAACAAATACTCAGGCATTCCCAGTTTTGAGTCCTTTGCAATAATCACTTGATTTGTCAAATTGCTCGTCAACAGTCTCTGGCGCTGCAGTGCACTGACAGTCGTGTATTGGCTCACACTCCTTTCAACATCAACACTGTGGGCACTGATAAGTATCGTAGCGCCAACCGGCTCAACAGCAGGAACCTACCAGTGCTTGCAAACCAGAATGATGTGACAGACGTTTCTGTGGGAACATCTACAGCCACTACTTTGTAAGCTGCAAATTCAGCCAAGAGATGACAGTTATCCATTCCAGGTATGTTCTGTATCAACTCATCACATTGCAAAAGCAAAACCTGTGTAAAGTCAAACACTCTGACCGACTTCAAGAAGTTCAGCTCTGGCTGGGAGAATCGTTGACGACCTGTAGATTTGTAGTATTGACTAAGCTTGTCAGCGGTATCTTCAAAGGCCTTTTTGTACTTGGCGACAATGGCAATACTTGCTTCGTATTCTGCCCAAGCCAGAATGTCTATCACTTTGTTGTATGCCAGATGGATGTGAACATCGGTGGACTCAAACCATGTAAGCAAGTCTACAAGCTTCGCTGCATTAGCAGCGATGAAGTTCACATCTTCTGCGATGACAGCAGGATCATCAAGAAGCTCGTACAATTCAGTCGGTGCATTTCTTGCATCTCTCAGTTGCAATTCTTCAGCAGTGAAATCTTTGTAGTACTGGATGTATTTGGCATGGTGCATAACAGTTTTAAACCAGCTGTTCCATCTGGTAACTACTGGGATAGACAGCGGAACGTCTGTTTCAGCTTTCACAGCCAAGAACTCCTTGTATCTGCGCTTCCTAGCAGAGCAGTAACTAAAAATGGACTTGAACAATGCCACCAGATGATCGACGTGTTTGAAGTTTTTTCGCCAGGTCTCGTCAACCAGGCTAACAATGTGCGCGTTGCATGTACAGTGAACAGCGTTTGGTAGCACTGCTGCTATTTTCTCAAACGCTTTGGACATGTATGACACATTATCAGTTACGAAAGCACTAACGTTATTGTAAGAAATTCCCATATTAGCCACACAGAGAAGTACAACTTGGCTAACAGTAACTGCATTTACCTTTTCAAGATAAATGACGTCAGCTAAATAAGCAGTCGGACGAGCTTCAGATGCTTTAACCTCAGTAACAAACAAAATATGCAAACACAACCTGTCCTGAGAATTGCTGGCTTCGTCAGTAACAATTGCAACGGATGGCACAGCTGACAAAAGTTCCTTCAATTGTTTGTGGTTAGAAAAAACTTTCTATTGGAAGTCTGTTTGCAGGTGTTGTGAAGCAGGCAACAGCCCGAGGTTCGGGATGCGGTTTTGTAGGTAGGAGCGCAAGGTAGGATGATGCAGTTTTTACAACAGAATGTTAGCTTCAATAAGTGCTTCAACCAATTCAAATACAGCCATATTGCGCGTGTCCCTCGCTTCCGTGAAAACATTCCCGTAAGCGTCGCCTGCTTTTTCGCCTTTCTATCCTGTGCTGCTTCTGCTGCTTTTCTTTTGGAAGCATGAACTGACGATTCTAAGTGCCTGTCAATACTTCCTTTCCTGGTGTGATCAACAGTTACGTTACAGTATGAATAAAACAATTTTCCAGAATCAGCATGTAAAGTTGGATACTGCTTAGCTCGTTCTTCACAAGAGACATGTTCAGCTTTCTTCATTATCAACATGATACACTTTGACATAATTCAATTTTTAATTCAGACAATACTTAGAATAAACAACTAGTAATAATAACAGGCCTTTGGTGACGTCACGAATGGCATGAAGCTCTCTGCTGTGTAAGTAAGTAGGAATCAAAGTGGGACGACTTGCAGTACTAATAGTAGGAAGTAAGCAGTGTCAATTATTAGTGTATTATCATTGTAATAATTGACACTGCTTACTTCCTACTATTAGTACTAATTAATTACATCAGTTACTATGCAGCAAAGTGTGACACGCAGCAACGACAAAATTCCTTATCGTCACTTCAGTCCAGTCCCTTAACTCCTGGGTTGCGCAACCCTTCCAGCAGCTTGGAGGCTGAGCCCATCATCCTTTTGATGATGGTGGGGTATAAATACCCCTGGCACCACCCACTGGCACCAGTAATCTCAGCCTCCAAGCAGCTGGAGGGTTCCTGTAAGCCAGAGTGCTTACGGGGTCTTAGCTAAGGATTATTGATCTAATTTTATTTAATTTTATTTAATTTTATTTAACTTATGTTTATCTTCTACTTTCCTTTAGTTTTTTTCTTTCAGTAGAGAGCCTTAGAGAGTCTTGTACCTTTAAGACTTCTGTTTCCCCCCCCCCTCTCTGCCTCCTGGCAACCCTGCTCCCTTGAGGCTCCGGAGGAAGAGGTTTACCCGTGCAGCGGGGAGGACCGGAGAGCTCTCCTCCCGCGCACGCAGCGGCCCGTTTCCTGAGGTTCTTTTTGGCACGGCTGCTACTGCCTCGCGCCGAAGCCCCTTAGGTGGCTGAGCGCTAGAGGCAGCACCGACTCTTCTCGCAGCGGCGTTTCCTGCCTCGCGCTACAGCCCGGAGGCGGCTGGACGCTTGAGGCTTCTGTGGAGGGCAAAGCGGGTGTGTGTGTGACATCCCCCGCCGCCACCCCGGCGGAGAGCCCATAGTTTTCGGCGGCTTCTCAACCACCACCCGCAGGCCCAGCCTCCACGTGGCTGCGGCCTACCACGTGTGAATCAGCAGAGAATGACTGGTTCCCTCGTTTCCAGTGCAACGCGCCGGAGCTCCAAACTGCAAGTATCACAGAATAAAAGCCTTCTATTCCATCTGTAGTTTAGTTAATTGGAGTATAAAGTTTAAAGATTTTGAGCTTTTTGGTGCCGTGTTTTTAACGGCTGGAGGTGAGGGGGGCGCTGGGAGCCTTTTGCCTTGATATAGACACAAGTCTAGCATCATTTTATTTAAGTTAATTTTATTTAATTTATTTGATTTACATTTTATTACTTTTATTACTTTTTATCACATTTTAAGTTTCTTTATCTCTGGGTTTCTTTACAGAAGTTTAAATTTCTATTGGGCCTGTGGGTAGCAGTGTACAAAGGGGCATGATGGGTAAGCTGCGGTGTCCTTCTTGCGGCACTCGTAGAGGGACGGTCTCAGAAGCAGGAGTCTGCAGGGGTTGTGCAGCAGAGGCCGCTTCCGTGGAACAGGAAATCCACTTGAGCATGTCTCAAGCCCCTCAGGGGTCAGGGGACCTTCCGGAAGGGGGAAGGGATTCCCATTCTCCCCCGCCTTCATCCTCAGATGGTCCAGGCCCTTCCCAGTCCCTTTCCTCCCTCTCCTCGGGGGCGGAGGGAGACTGGGGTCATTTTTCACCAGAATTTGTTCTTCTATTGCACAAAGCCTACTGCTTGCGCAAGCAGGGATCGGCAGAACCAGTAACAGCGAGGGACAGCATGGACGCTGGTGCAGGGAACTCTAGATCCCTTGAATCTGGGCCTCCCCCTAAGCGCGCAAGGCTATTGGGCAAGGAACCTTTTGAGTCTCCGCCTCGGGACACCCCTGAAGAGGAGCTTTCAGACAAAGAAGGGGTAGAAGAAGGAGAGGAGCTTGAAGAGGGAGAGATCCCGGAGGAGGAGCAATCCCGCATAGTCAGAGTTTTTCGGCAAGAGGAGCTCCCGGCGTTAATAAGTGAGTCTCTAAAGGTACTCAATATGGCTTCGGAGGCTCCTACAGATGAAGAAGCTCTAGAGGATCCGTTGATCCAAGCTGTCAGGAGGTCTCAGAAGGTGTTCCCAGTCCACAGAGTGGTACATCAGATGATTCAGGAAGAATGGAATCAGCCAGAATCTACCCTGAGGGGAGTCCGTGCGATGTCCCGTCTCTACCCGTTGCCGGAACCGGACAAGGACCTGCTGAAGTTGCCTAGGGTGGACACGGCGGTCTCGGCGGTAACGAAGAAGACGACTATACCGGTCGAGGGCGGCGCGGTCCTGAGAGACAGTCAAGATAGAAGATTGGACACCCTGCTAAAACGAGCCTTTGATGTTAGTGCCCTCGCCTTACAGGCCTCCGTTTCGGGGGCTTGGGTAGCTAGAGCCTGTCTGAGATGGTCCCATCAGCTGCAACTGGCTGCCAGTCCTTCAAGCGACTCCCAAGCGGTGGCGGCCAAGTTAGAGTCCGGTTCGGCCTTCTTAGCAGATAGCCAGTATGATCTTATTAGGAGTCTAGCGAAGAATATGGCCTCGGTCGTGGCAGCCAGAAGGTACCTGTGGTTACGTAACTGGGCGGCGGATGCATCTTCAAAGGCGCGCCTGAGTCGACTTCCTTTCAAGGGGAAGCTATTGTTTGGGGAAGACCTAGATAAGTTGGTAAAGGAGCTGGGAGAGTCGAAGGGGGGTAGACTCCCCGAAGATAGACCAAGGTTGGGCCGTTCTTCGGCGCCGGTCCGGAGTCAGCCAAAGGACTTCCGAAGATTCCGACAGTCCAGACCGAACCCTTTCCCCAGGAGCCGTTTTCCTTCCAGGGGTCAGAGCTTCCGAGGGTTTCGCGGGGCAGGTAGAGGTTTTGGGGCCTCCTCCTCCTCCTTGGGACCTAGAAAATCACAATGAGAAGACGGGGGTCCAGGAGGGAGTGCTGCCGGTGGGAGGTCGCTTAAGGCAGTTTCTTCCCGCCTGGTCCCGAGTCACATCCGATCAGTGGGTGTTAGAGGTGATCCGAGAGGGTTACGCTCTCGAGTTCACAAGGCGAGTAACCCCAGCTTTTATTCAGTCCCCCTGCGGTCCACCAGAAAAGAAGGCGGCGGTGGAAGTCACCCTTTCAAGACTTATAGCGCTGGGAGCGGTGTTGCCGGTCCCACAAGAGCAAAGAGGGTACGGTTGATACTCCATTTATTTTGTAGTTCCAAAGAAGGAAGGTTCCTTCCGTCCTATACTGGACCTAAAGCAAATCAATCGCTGTTTCAGAGTTCCTCACTTCCGCATGGAAACCCTGAAGTCGGTGATTGCTGCCGTTCGGCAGGGAGAGTTCCTGACATCCCTAGACTTGACGGAAGCATATTTGCACATCCCGGTCTGAGAGTCTCATCAACAGTTCCTAAGATTTGCCGTACCAAGAGGCCATTTCCAGTTCCAGGCCCTCCCTTTCGGGCTAGCGACAGCTCCCAGGACATTCACCAAGGTAATGGTGGTAGTGGCCGCGGCTCTTCGAAAGGAAGGAATCCTAGTCCATCCCTACCTGGACGATTGGCTGATCCGAGCAAAGTCAGAAGCGGAGAGTCACGTGGCGACTGCCAGAGTTGTGGATTTCCTCGAAGTTGGGGTGGGTCATCAATCGTGCAAAGAGCAGTTTAACGCCCACTCAGGAGATCAAGTACCTCTGAGCTCGGTTCGAAACCAGAAGGGGAAGGGTGTTCCTTTCGAAGCAGAGGTTAATCGACCTGAGGAATCTCGTTTCCCATTTCCTATTAACGAGATGCCCCTCGGCCTGGCATTACCTCCAACTGCTGAGTACCATGGCAGCGGCAATAGAAGTAGTACCTTGGGCCCGGGCTCATATGCGACCTCTCCAACGCACCCTCTTGCGGCAGTGGTCCCATCAGCATCACCCCTTATCCAGACGGATTCCCTGCCCTCCCCGGATCAGGAGGTCTCTGCGGTGGTGGAGAAGCTCAAGGAATCTGGGCTGCGGGATGCCACTCGAGACTCCTCAGTGGACTCAACTGACGATGGATGCGAGCTTAGCAGGCTGGGGCGCTCACTGCGAGGGGCAGTTCGCCCAGGGCTGCTGGACTCCGAGAGAGTCGCAGTGGTCAATCAACAGGCTGGAGTTGAGGGTGGTAACCTTAGCTCTCTGCGCCCTCGAGCTCTTGGTTCGTCAAAGGGCAGTCTGCGTCCTATCCGACAACGCCACCGCGGTGGCTTACATCAACCGTCAAGGGGGTACAAGCAGTCCGTGCTTGGAGAAGGAGGCGGATGTCCTCTTGCAGTGGGCCGAGATCCATTTGCTGGCGCTATCGGCGCAGCACGTGGCCGGAACAGACAACGTGACTGCCGATTACCTCAACAGGTTCAGGATAGACCACGGAGAGTGGGAGCTGGCGCAGGAAGTGTTCGATCAAGTGGTTGCCCGGTGGGGGAGACCAGTCATGGATCTCATGGCTCGGTACACGTCTGCAAAGGCGAGCCGGTTTTTCAGTCGCAGAAAGGAAAGGATGTCCGAGGGCTTGGACGCCCTGGCCCAAAGATGGCCTTCAGAGGGCCTTCTCTATGTGTTCCCTCCCTGGGCGCTCATAGGGAGGGTTCTGCGGCGGGTGGAAGCCCACCAAGGATTGGTAATTCTCATAGCCCCGGATTGGCCTCGGCGTCCTTGGTATGCAGACCTCGTGAGGTTGACGGCTGATCGGCCGTGGCGGCTTCCCTGCAAGGAGGGCCTCTTACGGCAGGGTCCGGTATGCATGCCCCACGTGCATCGGTTCTCGCTTACGGCCTGGCTATTGAAAGGGCGAGGTTCATGAAGCGGGGGTACTCGGGATCAGTAATTTCGACGTTGTTGAGCGCTCAAACGCTCCACCTGCCTTTCTTACGTGAGAGTTTGGCGTATCTTTGAGGCCTGGTGTACAGAGCGTCGAATCAGGCCCCTCTCAGCATCAGTCCCAGAGGTTCTGGAGTTCCTTCAGGCAGGTTTCGAGAAGGGTCTAGCGCCTAGCTCCTTGCTGGTCCAGCTGGCAGCAATCTCTTGCTATAGGGGGAAGGTCAGAGGCAAATGTCTAGGGGTCCATTCAGATGTGGGCATTGTTTTGAGAGCGGTTAGACGGTTACGTCCCCAGCAAAGATCCGTTATCCCCCCTTGGGACCTCAACCTAGTCTTGAATGCCTTATCTGGAGAACCCTTCGAACCAACCTCCCTTTCTCTCTTTCTTTAGGGATAAGGTAGTCTTGCGTACAGTTCCTTCTTTCTTACCTAAGGTCATCTCTCCTTTTCATGTAAACCAGTCGGTATCTCTGCCCTCTTTCACGGTAAGGGATCAAACAGGGGACGGAGAGAAGCTTAGGCTTCTGGATGTGCATAGAGTGCTGAAGAGGTACCTCGCCCGCACGGTGCCTTTCCGGAAGTCCGAACGCTTATTCGTTCAATTTGGAGGGCCGCATAAGGGAGAGGCAGCGGCCAAGGCTTCCATTTCCAAGTGGATCAGGGAGGCGATTGCCTTGGCTTATATCCTCAGAGGGAAGCAGGTTCCAGGAGTTCTTAGTGCGCATTCAACTAGAGCGCAAGCAACGTCCTGGGCTGAAAATAGTTTGGTGCCGCCACTGGACATTTGTAGAGCGGCTACCTGGTCGTCCCTCCACACCTTCACCAAGCATTATAGGCTAGATGTTCAAGGGGCGTCGGATGCCAGGTTGGCAGCGCAGTACTTCGGTCCAGGATAACGAACCCCTCCCAGATTTAAACTGCTCTGTTACATCCCAGGAGTTAAGGGACTGGACTGAAGTGACGATAAGGAAGAAGTAATTAGTCCTTACCTGCTAATTAGTGTTCCTGAAGGAACTTCAGTC
This sequence comes from Ichthyophis bannanicus, assembly GCA_033557465.1. Taxonomy (NCBI): domain Eukaryota; kingdom Metazoa; phylum Chordata; class Amphibia; order Gymnophiona; family Ichthyophiidae; genus Ichthyophis; species Ichthyophis bannanicus. Next base: position 619,746,934 of record CM066036.1, read on the forward strand.
CAGTCCCTGATCCCGCCTGAGTTCGGTAGTTTTCAGTTGGCGGACCGAAGACAGGTTACGGAACAAAATCGTGGGGTCTCTTGCTTAGGACCCGGAGCACGTGGCAGTCCGCGAATAGAGGTTCAGCTGGAAAGGGGGGAAGGCCTTCGTGGCCTCAGGTAAACCTCCTCCTCCTCTCCCTTTTTACTTTACCTCCTGGTGGAGTTAAAAAAAAAAAAAAAAGAAAAGTTTACTAGTTTAGAAGGGGTGTAAGTTATTGCATGTTGTCATATAGTTATAAGTTCTTTGTTATCTATCCTTTAAGTCTGTTTTTGCAATAGATTACTGGTGCCAGTGGGTGGTGCCAGGGGTATTTATACCCCACCATCATCAAAAGGATGATGGGCTCAGCCTCCAAGCTGCTGGAAGGGTTGCGCAACCCAGGAGTTAAGGGACTGGACTGAAGTTCCTTCAGGAACACTAATTAGCAGGTAAGGACTAATTAGTTCTTTGCAGAGAATAGTGTCCATTGAACTCTGAAAACCTTCATAGATGAAATTAAGTGCACTGAAGTTCTTGATAATCGAGGAGTTCCTTGAATTTCACTGAATTTCATGGACGTGCGCATTTTTCACGGAAGACGGCCAATTTCACAGAAAATGTCACGGCTGTGAAATTGTGAATTAGGTTGGTCCCTAATTGTGTTTTTGCTTCCACAGCAAGATTTTTTTCAAATTCTCTCTTTGCCTGCCTTATCAATGCCTTGCATCACACTTGCTAGTGCTTGTGTTTCCAGTTTTCGTCATTTGGCTCCTTTTTTCATTTCTTGAAAGATGCTTTTTTGGTTACAACAGCCTCCTTGACCTCACCTTTAAATCATGCTGGCAGTTTTTTGGACTACTTCCACTTTTCTCAAAGCATGGAATGCATCTGGTTTGGGCTTCCAAGATAGTATTTTTAAACAATGCCCATGCTTAATGTAAATATTTAAGCTTTGCAGCTGCTCCTTCTAGTTTTTTTTTCTTAACTGTTTCTTAACGGTTTTCCTCGTTTTATTATAGTCTCCCTTTTGAAAGTTAAAAGATAATACTGTGGATTTCCTTGCTGTCCTTCCTCCATTTATTAAATCGTGCTATGATCACTGTCAAGTGGCCCCAACACCCTTATCTCTTGCACCACATCCTGTGTTCCACTAAGATCTAGGTCCAAAATAGCTTCTCCTCTTGTCGGTTCATGAACTAACTGTTCCAAGAAGCAGTCACAATGCTCCAGGGGCCCACTCTGGAACTCCGAGGAGACCAGGCTGCTTTGGAATCCTGAGGCCATGGGTCCTCCAGCTGGACCCTGGAGGAAGAGCCCAAGAAGAGCCTGAAACTCTCAAAGACTGCGTCTGAGGATGAGCCTGGGATAGTGGGTCCTTGGCCCGCAGTCCTCGCCATGGGCCCAAGGGGAAGGAGTGGGAGCGGCTGACCACAATACCCAGATGGAAATAGTCGGCATCTGGGGACTGACCTCAGACCCCCCGAGACCATCCTGGTCAAAGATTCCCCCTTGACGGAATCTGTTCCTGGCCCCTCTGTGCTCACGCCGAAGGCTGCGGATCTATCTGGCCTCAAGACCAAGGTGGTGGCCTTGGAGCGTAGTTTATCTGCCTTCATGGCTCAACTGCAGGCTCTAATGCCTGGCTCCGCCGGGTCATCGCTCTCATCTACTGGGCCCCTTGAGCTTAAGGAACTTCCTCAGATGTCGAACCGATCCTCGAGCACCACCAGCCTCGAGATATCCCTCTGCATCAGTACTGATCTCTGTCCTGGTCCTCAGGACCAAAGTCGTCCCCAATGGGTGCCTGTGGTTCTGACTGTGGGGACCAGGGGCCATTGGTCTCGGGGTGTGTCCCTGGAATCTAGGCCGCCCTTGACACCTCCACCGACTACAAATCAGACTGGGAAACTGAGGAAGTCAGGTCCCCGAATACCTGTCAGCCCCTGAATGTGCTTTCCGACCAGTCGCCCCCCGAAACTGGGTGTTGGTCCCTGCCCGATGACACAGCTTTCCTTGACTTCATGTGGGATATGGCCAAGGCACTGGCCTTTGAGACAAAGTTGGAGGATCCTCGGACAGAGGAACTCGAGATCCTCCACTATGAGTCCCTAGCAAAGGAGGCACTGTTTCCTCGATTCTGGAATGGCTGCTCCCACCTTATGTGGGTGATTCCCCCAGTACCTATAGTAAACAGACAGCTGGACTTGATGTACTTGGGTCCTCCAGAGCCCTGGCTTCCAGAAAGCATAGCTGCCACGCAACTCCACCACAGCCGTATATCACCTTAAGAGCCAGACGAGACACTCCTCGGTGCCCCCAGGTAGGGAGGATCTGCGCCTTGGATACCCTGGGCAGAAAGTGCTACCAGGGCTCGATGCTGATTAGCTGGATCCAAGCATACTAGTTGTACATGGACATGTACCTGAGGACCTGGCGAAGGGGCTTGCCAGGTTCTCGGCTGGCCTCTCCGAGGAACCCCTCCAGTGGTTCCGAACCCTAGCCTCAGGTGTCAGAGTGCACTCCAAATTCATGACTCGTGCAACCTATGACTGCTTCGAGTCGGCAGCTGTAGTAGCTGTGGCAGGCATCGGTGCCCAATGCCAGGCTTGGCTACAGTCCTTCGACCTGGAGCAATGGGTTCAGGAGAAAGTTGGTCAATGTCCCTTGCCAGGGAGAAAATCTTTTCGGCAAACCATGACTGATAAAGCTGCAGAGTTGGAGTCTGAGTTCCTGACGAGGACCAGGCTCTCCAAGAAGACAGCTGACTTTTCCTGACAGAAGTCCTTGGGTAAAAGGTCCTTCTACCCGAAGAAGAGGAAGGCTTATGGAAACTACCCTCAGTACCAGGCCTTCCCAGTTCCCCAGCAGGGGCAGCAGGGCAAGGAACAAGGGTATGGCCCTCGTTAAACCTAAGGCTCCCAAACCCCAGGCACCGGTTCCGGCCCAGCCTTGCAGGAGTTTGACTCCTTGGGTATAGCCTCTTTTCACCCAGGAGACTAAGGCCCAGCCCAGCAGCCCACAGGGGGAGCGTATGGTTCTCTTTGCCCACTGATGGCCATCCATCAGCACAGACTCCTGGGCACTACAGGTGGTGAGGGAGGGTTACCTCCTCCACCTGATACAGGCACCCTCAGTTCTTCCCGGGAGAGCCCCCTAGGACTCCCTCCACCAGACCTTACTGCTGCATTTTTTTTGCAGGCCTTCTCGAAGTCAGGGTGGTGGAACTGGTGCTCGTACACCTCAAAGACAAGGGGTTCTACTTCTGGTACTTCCTCATACCCAAGAGGACCGGAGGCTTCCGGCCCATTCCTGGACCTGTGGGATCTAAACAAGTTCCTAGTAAAGTTCAAAATGCTCTCTTGGGACACTGCTGCCATACCTCCAGCTGGGAGAATGACTATGCTCCTTGGATCTAAAGGATGCGTTACACACACATCCTTATCCATCCCAACCACAGGAAATACCTCAGGTTCATGGTGGGAGGTGGCTACTGCCAGTACAGGGTGCTACACTTCGGGCTGGCCTCCGCACCAAGGGTGTTTATTAATTGCCAGACAGTAGTTGTGGCCTACCTTCATCTCCAGGGAGTCTTTGTCTTCCCATACCTGGACAACTGGCTCATAAGAAGCCTCACTGCCACAGAGGTGCAACATGCAATGGTGCGCACTATCCTCATCCTGTAGCCCTCGGGATAGGGCCGATAGCCTCAGGACACTGGCCATAGCTGTGCAGCGCCCGACACTCTGTCCCCACCCATCTCCTTCTCTGCCTGCTGGGTCACATGGCATCCACAGTTCATGTTACCCCAGATGCCTGCCTTCACATGAAGATGGCTCAATGGGGCCTCTGCTCCCAGGAGACCCAGGCCACAGGCTGGCTGAGGGGCAGAGTGGTGGTGACCCACCAACTGGCTGGCTCTCTCACTTGGTGGCAAGCTCCCCCAGCACCTCCTTGCCAGGATGCCTTTCCAGGCCGCTGCCCCCCCAGAAGGTCCTAACCACAGATGCCTCCGTCTTAGGCTGGGGAGCCCACTGCGACGGCCTCTGCACTCAGGGCAGCTTGGTCACAGGTGGACAGCCTGCAGCAGGTCAACGTTTTGGCACTTATATCCTTGCCTTTCAAGTGTTCTGTCACACCTGCAACACCAGTCAGTGCTGGTCCAGACAGACAATCAAGTGGCGATGTTCTACATCTACAAGCAGGGGTGCACAGGGTCGTACACCCTCTAACAAAAGGCAGTAGCTCAACGCTCATATGCGAACCACCATGAGATGCTCCTGCGGGTGGTGTATCTGCTGGGCCAGGACAATGCCCTGGCGGACAGGCTGAGCAGGGTGCTCTAGCTGCACGAGTGGCAGCTAGAACCCAGAGTGGCCTATTGGCTCTTCCAGCTCTGGGGGACTCCATGAATGGACCTCTTCGCCAGTCTGACCAACACCCAGCTGCCCCACTTCTGCTCCAGGCAGCTATGCCCATTCCAGGTGGCAGGGATACCTTCCTCATCCCGTGGATGGAAGGCCTTCTCTATGCCTTTCCTCCCACGCCGCTGATTGCCAAGACCTTGTTCAAGGTTCAACACGATGAGGCATCCCTGATACTAGTAGCCCCTCTGTGGCCCAGGCAACCATGGTTCCCACTGCTCCTTTACTCATCCATGGTGCCCCCGGTCCCCCTCGGAAGTGCCCCAGGCTGCTATCGCAAGAGGGGGGGCTCCCTCCTATACCCCAACTTGGGATCTCTGACGCTAACGTCCTGGCTGCTGAAAGGGTAGCCTTGGCCCCTTTCAGCTTTTCAGGGGAAGTGGAGGGGATCCTCCTGGCCTTCCATTGGACCTCCACAAAATGGGCAATACCTTCAAATGGCAGAGATTCTCTGGTGCATAGAGTGATGGGTCAACCTATTCTTGTGCTCTGTGTAGCTTGTCCTACAATATTTGCTTCACCTGTCTCAGGCAGTACTGAATTCCAACTCTGTCAGGATTTACCTCAGTGCTCTCACAGCACACCACCATCTTAATGAGGGCAAGCCCCTCTTCAACCATCCTCTTGTGACTGGCTTCTTGCTGGGTCTCCTGTTGTCCAAACCTCTGGTGACCTCAACTGTTGCAGCTCACTGGCTCACAGTTTGAGCCCCTGGCTACCTACCACCTACGGTACTTTTTCTGGAAGGTCCGGGTTCTTGGTGGCATGCGTGTCTGCTCGCAGAGTCAGACAGCTCCAAGCATTGGTGGTGGATCCACGCTACACAAGGTTCTTTAAGAACCTCAAGTTCCTTCCAAAGGTGGTGTATCACCTTTCCACCTCAATTAGGAGGTGGTGCTCCCCACCTTTTTTCTGCGGCCTCACGCCAGCAGAACAGACTGTCCTTCACACTCTGGACTGTAAGAGGGCCCTGTTATTTTACATCCAATGTACCCTGGACCACCGCAAAGCCTCACAGCTTTTTGTCTCCTAGGATCCCAGTCGGCTGGGGATAGTGGTGACAAAGCAGACTCTGTCCACCTGGGTGGCAGACTGCATTGCCCTCGCCTGCAAGCAGGCTGAACTCTCGCTGGACTGCCGGCTCACAGTGCAGTGTGTCAGGGCCATGGCAGCATCCGTTCCAAATCTGCATTCCGTTCTCTTTTCAGAAATCTGCCGAGCGGGGGAGAAGTCATCTTTGCCTTGGAGCTGCCGCGTTTGATCAGCTGCGCGGAGCGGTGCAGTAGGAGGGAGTCTGAGCCGCGGTGCTGAGTTGCAGGCACTGTGTAGACGCTCCTGCCTCCGAGGACCCCCCCTTCGCTACACATAAAGTGCTGTGGATGTTGTACAGCAGTGGGAGAAGTCATCTTTGCCTGGGAGCTGCCGCGTTTGATCAGCTGCGCAGAGCGGTGCAGTAGGAGGGAGTCTGAGCCGCGGTGCTGAGTTGCAGGCACTGTGTAGACGCTCCTGTCTCCGAGGACCCCCCCTTCGCTACACATAAAGTACTGTGGACTCACTCGCAGCTGCGAGTCGCAGCCTGCGTGGTCGCGTCCTAAGGGGCGCGTCACAAGGGGCAGGACTCACTCCTTTTGTGCTCCTTCGGTGCTCTTGAGGATTTCTCTGAGCGTTGTTTGTTGCATTGCAGTGCCCATGGGAAAGCGCAAGGTGAAATCGGGTGTGAAGCCTGGGACCGGTGATGGTGCACAAGGAAGTAAGTTGGTTGGTCCCATGGACAAGCATGTGACGTTGTTACTGCCTGCAACTTCGCCAGATGAGGTTTCTTTGAGTCCTGATTCTCGGCTGCCACCTCCTTTTCCACAGCCACTCTCTTCGTCTACGTTTCTTGACGTCCTTCCGGATGCTGTAACTCCTTCCTTGAAAGCCGTTAGTCCAGTTGTCGTTGACCAGGCTCTCCCTCTCCCTTCGGGAGAGGTCACGCTTGCGGACATATGGACTGCGATTCAAGGAATTGATAAGCGTTTAACTTCAACTGTTTCTGCTCTATGTGCCTTTACGCATGATGTTGTGGATAAATTTAAAGATGTTGATAAACAGATAGGCTCTCTGGTTCAAGTTTCTGTTCATGCTGATTCTCAGCTCCAAACAAGTATGAATGGTAATGTTGCTTTAATTAGAGATATCTCTGCTGTTTCCTGTCGTTTGGAGAGTTTAGAAAATCAGCATAGGGCAAGAAACCTTCTTTTTCTTAATTTTCCTTCAACTCGCCTATTGTCTCCAGAAATTTTGTTGCAAAAATATTTCTCCGAGGTATTACAGATCAAGGATACTTTAGAAGTTGTCCAAGTCTATTTGTTTTCCCCTAACTGCGCAGCATCTCATCAGGCAGGGGTGGTTGCTCCCCCTCCTGAGTCTGTCGCTCCGGATCTTACCGCTTTTTTGGAGGATACTTTGGATCTCATACCCAAATGCGGCACTGTTGTTGCAACGTTTGGCTCTGAGTCTATTAAATTGTCAGTCCTTAGAGCTTATTTTAAGCGTAAGGATGCTTTGTTTTGTGGTTATCTACTCCAAATTTTTCCGGATGTTGGGCGCGCTACTCAATTTAGACGCAAACAGTTTTTGGAGTTAAGATCTAGAGTTGTAACTCTGGGAGCGTCCTTTTTTTTTAAATTTCCCTGTCTCTGCCTGGTAACTTACCAGGGGCAAAGTTATGCTTATACTGATGTGATGCAGTTGCAGAAATTTTTGTCTGATAAAGAATTGGCTGAGAAGTAGATAGGTGTTTTGTTTTTCTCTTAAGCTCCCTTATGTGGAGTGTAAATCACTCTTTATTGCCTGATTGTGTATGAGTAGGTTTTGATTGTCTCTCCTTGATGTGATTTACTTATGTGATAATTCTCTTTTCTGAATTTATTATTGTATTTTTGTTAAGTTTACCTTTCTTAATTGTTTGTAATCATGAAAAGCACTAAAAAAAAAAAAAAAAATCTGCCGAGCAGCCAGCTGGTCCTCAGTCTATATCTTCGCAACTTATTACTGCCTGGAGAGGGATGCTGCCTTTGGCCAGGTGGTACTCCAACATCTATTTGGGGTGTAGGCAACTCCTGCCCTCCGGCCTTTTTTGTGTGTTCAGGCTACCGGAGTGCTGGTTTTCTTGCTGGACACTTAGGCGACTTGGGAGTCTGTCTTCCCATGGACTCATTGTTGCTGCTCACAGCTCATCTTTTCCTGGTTACCCATGGCTTTTTACAGGTTTTCAGTAGCCTGTAGCTAGGGAGTCCCATATGTGAGGATTGACTTCCTGCTTGTTCCTGGAGAAAGCATAGTTCTTTATCGTCCCTCCAGTCCAGTCCCAACCTCCGGGTAATGTACCTTTTACAGCAGCTTGGAGACTGAGCATGTCATCTTTTGATGACCTCATAGTACTTAAGCAACTGGCCCCACCTACCAGACCCAGTATGCTCAGTCTACAAGCAACTGGAGGAGGTAGTGAGCCAGGGTGTTGGACTCACTGAAGGAACAACTAAAGAGCTAGTTTAAGTTTTTGGAGTTTGTTTTTTGGGGGGGTTATTTTGTTTTTTTCCTTAGCCCATTCGGATCTATTGAGCTTAAAAAAAAAAAAAAAAACACAAGAAAGGTAGACTGCAGAGGGAAAGGCCTGCCCCTCCCCATTTCCCTCCTAGAGCCAACTGCAGTGTAGGAGGCAGCTTCGGGGACGGTGCAAAGAGGGCAGTACAGCAGCGGCTCCTGAACCTGTTAACGGGTGAGGAATCCGTGTGGTCAGCAGCAGCCAGGAGCAGCGATTTCAGGCCTCTCCTTGTCGCTGAAGCTGGGTGCATGGCTGAGCGCAAGGTTACACAGGCAGGACTGCAGGTTTCTTCTACGAACGGAGAAATGGCAACGGAGAACTTCAGTTTACACCAGAAAAAGAATGGTGCAGGTACGGTAGCCAGTTTAAATTACCAAAGCAGGAGCCGGGGCGGAGTAGTAGAGTGTTTTTTTTTTTTTTTGGTGCACAGCTGCAGGTCGCATGGTAAAAGGCCCAGTATCCACATGGGAAATTCGCGTTGAGCTCCGGTTGGGAAGGGGACTCTCGGTACCGTGTAGACACGGGACTCGAGGGGGGGGCTCTCCTTAGTGGAGGTACAGGATTGATGCGGAGAATTTCAGTTAATTGGTTTAACTTATTTTGTATTTTTGTTTTCATTAGTTTGATTAGTTCCATCAAAAAAAAAAAGTGGTTTAAAGTGAGCAGCACAGCAAGGAGGAGCTTTCATCAGCCTTAAGGGGTAACTCCCCCCCCCCCATCTCTTTCTCACCCTACGGGGCTCTCCGAGTGCGGAAGCAGCTGTTTTCTCCCCCCTGGGCCTCTCAAGTCGAGCTGACAGGGAACCTACATACCTTGCCTGCGAGTCCACAGTACCTTGTATGCGGAGCTCGAAGAGGGGCACTTTCGGAGTTGAGCATCTGCCACGGTTGCGAAAAAGAGGCCCGAACCATGGAGCAGAACTTGCAGGAGGGTGAAGAGCATTTTCCTGTCCCTCTGGAGGACAGGAGGAACCAGGGACCTCATCTTTGTTGCTGGAACTGGCAAGTGGGCCCCTGGCCTCGTCCAGACCCCTCCACATCTCGGCCTTTGGGGATGGAAGAGACCCTGGGGCCTAGCTTGAGGGAGGAGCGCGTTCCGCGGGGGTGCTCCCCGGCACCGGCTTGGGGTCAGTCGATAGATTTCGCTGATTCCATATGGCGCAGTTTGCTCCATACCAAAGGAATGGTCCCTCGTGGAGACAAGCCTACCGAGGTTTTTGTGGAACAGGGCGTGGATACCACTCCCCATCCTCCTCGGTCCTGAAGAAGATACAGTGAAGCGAGGTGGACCCAGGCAGTGGTGGCATCCGGAGGGTAGTTTTTGGCCTGTTCTGGACCTCAAGCATGTAGATGTTTACGGGTGCCTCGGTTTCACATAGAAACCCTCCGGATGGCCATTCAGAAGCATCCATTTTCTTTCCTCCCTTGACCTCATGGAAACTTATTTACACATTCCGATCTGCCTGGAGCACCATCAGTTCCTGCATTTTGTGAGTCTAAGAAGCAGTTTCAGTCCCGAGTATTGCCTTTCAGCTTGCTGACTGCCCCAGCCCCATTCACCTTCACCAAGGTCACTGGTTCATCCTTATCTCGATGATGGACGCATTCTGGTAAAGTCCCGGGAGCGGAGCAAGCGAGCGATAGCACGGTTAGAGTTTCTGCAGAGCCTCAGCTGGATCATCAGTGTGGCAAAGAATGAGCTAGCCCCGTTCGTTCAGGACCCGGAGTACCTCCAGGTACCCTTCGGCATGCGCAATAGCAGGATGCTCCTCCTGGAACAGAGTGCCAGGAGGCAGTCGCCTTCCACATGACATCTTCAGGTGCTGAGGACTATGGCAGCTACAATAGAGTGGATGCGCCCTTTGCTCCGGACGCTGCTCTGGTGCTGGTCTTCACAACACCATCTGCTGAGCCGACCTTTTCCCTGTTGGGGAGCAACCCAGAAAGTTCAACTGGCTTGAGATGTGTGCAGTATTCCTAGCAGGGTAGGAGTTTCTCCCCTTCCTACAGGAAAACTGGTTCGGGGTTTCTCCGACAATGCCACCACAGTGGCCTACATCAATCGACAAGGGAGCATGGGAAGTGTCCGCCTGGAAAATGAAGCCTGCATCCTGCTGAATTGGGCGGAGACACAGCTGCAAGCCATCTTGGGGCCCATGTCGCGAGCATTGAAAAGGTGGCGACAGACTAGCTTTGTCACATGCACCTGGGCCCAGGAGAGTGGATACTCAATGACACTCTTCTCGCAGATAACGTAGATGGGGGCATACCCATAATCGATCTGATAGTGACCTTGGCGATGGCCAAGGCAAACAGGTTCTTCATCAGGCGACGGGAGAGATTGGCGGAAGGCCTAGATGCTCTAGTGCAGAGTTGGCCCATTGGGGGACTGCTCTGTTTCCTTCCCATGGCACTCATTGGGTGCATCGTACAGCGAATTGAGACGTACCAAGGGCGAATGATTCTCATCACCCCCAACTGGCCCAGGGGACCGTAGTATGCGGAACTCATCAGAAGGATGGAGGTGCGGCTGTGGTGTCTGCCAGTCCTGCTCCAGGGACCGGTTTTGATGCCTCAGGTGGATTGATGCTGGCTTACACCTTGGCTCTAGATAGGACTTGGTGGAGCAAGTGAAGCTATTCTGCTCCCGTAATTTCCACCTTATTGAGGGCGTGGAAGCGGTCACACTGTTGTCTATCCGTGTATGGCGTGGTTTCGAGGCCTGGTGAGGGAAGCGCCAATGCTGACCTTGATCAGTGTCCGTTCCCAAGGGTTTTATCCTTCCTTTAGTCAGGCCTGGTCAAGTGTTGGCCTGCGGTTGCTTGCCGGTGCAACTGGTGACAAGAATTTGCTACTGGGATGACATCCAGGGGGTGTCCTTAGGGAGGCACCCAGAGGTGCTATGGTTTCTCAGGGTATTCAAGCAGCTCCGCCCACGGTAACGGGCGGTGGTTCCTTCCTGGGATCTCAGCTTAGTGTTGTCAGGTGTGGCAGAGGAGCCGTTGAGCTTCTGCACTCTGAAGGTCTTGACACTTAAGACAGGATTCTTGGTGGCCATCTACTCCACTCATGGAATATCAGAGCTCCAAGCACAGTCCTGTCGAGAATTTTTCTTTCCAAAGAGAAGGTAGTCTTGCGATCGCTGCTGTCATTTTTACCTAAGGTGCTCTCAGCTTTTCATGTTAACCAGCCAGTCACCTTGCTAGGGTTTTTCGGGGGCCTCAGACTAGCAGTAGCACCAGATGGATGTACATAGAGTTTTTCAGCACTATTTGAAAAGGACAGAGCCTTTCTGAAGTAGAGCAGGGCCCCAGGTTTTGTATCGCCAGCAGAGATTTGTAAGGCAGTTACTTGGTCATCTCTTCAGACCTTTGTGAAGCATGACCGCCTGGATGGGCAGGCTAGGGGGATGCAAAGTTTGAGGCGGCATTCATTCAGGCCAGGCTCGCAGTTCCCTCCCAAGTGTAATACTGTTATGGTACATCCCAGAGGTCTGGGCCGGACTGGAGGGATGATGAGAGAGAAATTAGACTTACCTGCTAATTGTTCAGTCCAGTCCCGGATCCCTCCCTGATACAGTAATTGCGACAGTTTGGCGATCCTGGGCCAGGAGAAGAGTTCGCTGGGCGAGTGTGGTCCGGCACATAGTATTAAGGAAGAAGTCTGTCAGAGCTTGCGACAGGTGGCCATTCAGAAGATTGACGGGTAAGCTGCCTTTTCCTCCTTGTTGCTGGAGGGTCCCTGAAGAAGTGGATGGATCTCTTTCCAGTTTCTGGTCTTTGTTTTGGAATATGATTAACGTAGTTCTATTTTAACTTATTTTTCTTGCTCCTGTGAGTCTGCTTTGTCAATAGGTTACTGGAGCTCGTAGGTGGGGCCAGCTGCCTAAGTACTAGAAGATCATCAAAAGATGACATGCTCAATTTCCAAGCTGCTGGAAGAGGTACACTACCCAGAATTGGAACTGGACTGGAGTTCCTCAAGGAACAACAATTAGCAGGCAAGTCTAATTTCTCTTTACTCACCTGTAACAGGTGTTCTCCAGGGACAACAGGAATCAGTCCTCACAACCTTCCCTCCTCCTCATGGAGTTGCTTTCTGTGTCATTTTTTTCCCTTGAGCTATGTCAGCCTACTAAGGCAAGATGGCACACTTGGGCGGGAAGGGGATCATGCATGCGTGGTGCATCTCCCAAAGACTTTCTTTGAAAGCTGAGGAGAAGCTACCACGAGGACTCCATCGGAGCTGACATCGCCCATATGTGAGGAATGATTCCTGCTGTCCCTGGAGAGCACCAAGAGGTGAATAACTACGCTAAACCAGATAGAAACATAGAAACATGATGACAGAAAAAGACCACATGGCCTATCTAGTCTGTCCTTCCATAACAATAACTACAACAGTCCACTTTTTACCTTTAGAGATCCTCTGTGTTGGTCCCATGCTTTTTTGAATTCAGTTACTGTCCTCATCTCTACCACCTCCACTGGGAGACTATTCCATGGATCCACTACTCTTTCCGTAAAGAAATATTTCTGCATATCACTCCTGAATCTATCTCCCTTCACCCTCATCCCATGTCCCCTCGTAGCAGAACTTGCTTTCAATTGAAAGAGGCTCTCTCCCTGAGCATTTATGCCACGGAGGTATTTAAACATCTCAATCATATCACCTCTATCCCGCCTTTCCTCTAAGGTGTACATATTAAGATCCTTAAGTCTGTCCTCATATGCTTTATAATGAAGCCCACTAATCATTTTAGTAGCCACCCTCTGCACCGACTCCATCCTGTTCACATCCTTTTGAAGGTGCGGTCTCCAGAATTTCACACCATACTCCAAATGAGGTCGCACCAAAGACTTATACAGAGGCATTATCACCTCCTTTTTTCTGCTAGCCATTCCTCTCCATATGCACCCAAGCATCCTTCTAGCTTTTGCCGTCGCCTTTTCTACCTGTTTAGTTACTTTAAGATCATCAGACACAACCACGCCTAGGTCCCGCTCTTCTTTAGTGGACAAAAGTACTTCACCTCCTATACTGTATTGCTCCCTTGGATTGTTGCAGCCCAAATGCAAGACCTTACATTTTTTAACATTAAATCCCAGCTGCCAAATTCTAGACCATTCTTCAAGCTTAGCTAGATCCCTCCTCATGTTATCTACACCTTCCTGGGTGTCTACTCTATTTCAGATTTTGGTATCATCTGCAAAGAGGCAAACCTTACCCGACAGCCCTTCCCCTATATCACTAACAAAGATGTTAAAAAGAATCGGACCTTTACGTGGCGCAGCAAGATCTACAGCCGACTTTAGTGGTGGGGGTTGATGCCGAAAAGGCCTTTGACCGTGTCAGCTGGGGTTACCTCTGGTGTGTGCTGGATACGCTGGACTTTGGTCCTAATTTCATATGCTGGGTTCATAGCTTATATCAAAACCCTAAGGCATGTGTTCGGGCTAATGGGGGTCAATCCAGAAGTTTCTCACTGGAAAGGGGCACTCGCCAAGGATGTCCTCTGTCGCCGCTGTTGTTCGCACTGGTGATGGAACCCTTGGCGCAAAGCTTCCGCGAACATCCGGGCATCTGGGGCGTTCGCGTGGGCTCCGCGGATTACCGGATTGTGCTCTTTGCGGATGATATCATATTGTCTCTGGTGAAACCCACTGCGTCTCTTTATGCCGCTATGCAGCTTTTTGAAACCTCCTCCCAGGTGTCTGGATTCAAAATCAATTACACTAAATCTGAAGTTCTTAATGTTGGGGTTTCGGAAGCGGTTTGTGAGGAGCTTCGCGCTGCCTATCCCTTCCGGTGGGTGTCGGGTGCTTTACGCTATTTAGGTGTGAATCTGACAGTGGAACGGGCGGCCCTTTTTAAGGCTAACTACAAGCCATTACTTTGGCAGGTTCGGCGAGATTTGGAGACCTGGAATAGATTAATACTATCTTGGTTTGGGCGTATTGCGGTGGTTAAGATGGTGGTCGTTCCCCGTTTTTTGTACCTCTTTCAGGTTCTCCCTATTTCGTTGGCCCGGGGAATATTGGCCGCCTGGCAAACCTTGCTTATGAAGTTTATCTGGCGGTACCGTCGGCCCCGTTTGGCACGCCGACTTCTCTATACCCGTTCGCGTTCGGGGGGCATGGGGGCTCCTAATCTTCACTGGTACTACGCGGCGGCGCAGTGCTGCGCCGGGGTGGAGTGGATGATTGCGGATAGCTCCAAGCGCTGGGTGCAACTGGAAATGACTATCATGGGGGGAGCGGGATTGGGGGACCGGCTGTGGCTTGGTCCCAAACTATGAAGTGGTATGCGTTTAAGTAATCCCTATATCCTTCATACCCTCCGCTGTTGGGACCAATTCTTTCGGCCTCGTGGGATGGACCTGACCCCTTTGGCGCCTATAGTGGATAATGCCTCGTTTCCCCCAGGGATGGTTGATCCGGCTTTCCGGACGTGGGGTCATAAGGGCCTTAGCCGTGTAGGACAACTGTTCGATGAGGGTAAGTTGCAAACGTTTAGAATGCTTCAGGAGGAATTCAACCTTCCTGATAGTCAGCTCTTCCAATATACACAGGTGGCTCATTGGGTTCAGGCTAGAACTGTTCGGCCTCAGGTGGCCCGAGAGTTGATGGATTTGGAATGTTTTTTGTGAGGGGTGCACTACCACAAAAGGTCTTATAGCAGCCTTGTATGCCCAGCTACAGGGGCAGCAACCGAGATTTGTTAAGCATAGAGAAATTTGGAATTCTGATTTGAATCTTCTTTATTCTGAACAACAGTGGGAACAGGTGGAGGGTAGGTTGTGGAAGAGCTCGTGGCGAATTAATGTCCGACACTAACTATAAACTATTATATAGATGGTATATGACTCCTGTGCGGCTTGCTCGCGTTTATCCAGGGGTTTCGGTTCTATGTTGGCGGAGCTGTGGGCGGAAAGGTGTTCTGGCGCACATCTGGTGGTCTTGCCCTCACGTTCAAACCTTTTGGAGGGGGATTCAAGCTCGTTTACAGCAACTTATTGGGTTGAGCATTCCATGGGACCCGGGTATCTTTCTCTTTGGGGTTGCTGTGCCCAGGGCACGTAGCCCCCAGCTGGCTTTGCTTCGCCTTGGTTTGAATGCGGCTCGCCTGTCGCTAGCTTCTGTTTGGAAGCAGGCCCTCCCACTGTCTTTCTCTGTCTGGTTGGAACGGATGTGGGACACGTATACAATGGAGCGTGGGGTGGCTGCTGGTAGGATGCGTTTGACGCGCTTTGAGCAGGTGTGGGAGCCATTTGTCATTCGTTATGGCGCCTGATTGCTCAAGGCCGTGGCACGTTCTGGAAATTTGCGGGTCTCAAACTGCGCAGCGAGATGGTCATCGGCGGTACCGCCTTTTGCTTTATGTGCACAGATTGGCTGGCGTGCTCTCCTTTTCATGGGCTGGTATAGAGGTTCTTGGGGGGGGGAAGGGGAGATAGGATAGGGTGGCTTGGGGGGTGGGAGGGGATGCTGGAAGGTGGGGGGGTTGCTGTTTTATTTTGGGGTGTGTTTTCTGTGGCCTGATGCTGGGTGGGAGGGGGGTGGGGGTAAGGGGAAGGGGGAAGAGTAAAATAAGTATAACAAAAAAACAAAAGAAGGCGCTTCGTTGGCTCGCCTTGTGTTCAGTGTTAGTGACTTTGGCTTTGTTTTCTGTTGATATTGTATTATGCTTATGATTTATGTTCTTATGTATTGTGATAAGGAAGCTTATCATAGCTCAGGAAGGAGCTATAGTAAAGGTGAAGTGACTCTGAACAAGCAACCTGTCAGTTCTGGTAGAAATAAGAGAACAGAATTTTTCCATAAAAGACTACCAGTCCCAGAATGCACCAGGTTTCCAACAGCCATTAGAGGAGCTGAAGTGAGGAAACGTGTGTTCAATCAGGAGGGCTATGAGGTAATCTCCAAGCACTCATCTCAAAGGGCAGGGCCTGATTCAGCACAGCTGCGCTGTGCTAGGGTGGAGCACTCATCTAAGCTGAATAAAGGTAGAGTTTATTCTACAGAGAATTATCCTCAGTTTCAGCTTGGAGATCCTCGTTTTGGACAGCTTCATTATCTGGAGGATCATCATCAGAAGCCGAAGCCAGAGCGGACGCACAGAGAGGGCAAGAAACCCTTTGGAAGAAAGATGAGAAAAGCTTTTGGGAGGTCTAAAGGAGTCCAGAGCAGTACGTATACTGGAAGGCATTCCAAAGGCAAGCTTACACCATTGGACTGGGGAAAGCCAGAGGAATGGTGCTGCAGAGCTAGGAATCTCCAGACGGTACCTGTGAGGGAGACGGCTGCACGTGGAAGGGACCCTAAGACCCGTGCCAGAAGGTATGTGAAGAGAGATCCAGTGTCCAGGGAACTGGATTGGAAGGCTGGACATAAGAACTGGACTACATACTGGCCAGGCTATTTAGAGAGGAACTCTAACAGCAATGGAAGCTCAGGTATGAACACTGATCTATGCCCTAGCTATACCCTTGAAAGACAGCAGGGAAACAAGTATTCTCCTGAAAGTGCTCCATTGAGAAATTCCTCTGTGCCAATCCATGTTTTTGAACCCATGATTGTTGAAGAAGGGGGAGAGGTAGATACAGGCTGTGAATACATGGATTGCTCTCTGTCTAAACTCCTTTGGTAATTTTCTGTTACAAAGTACAACAACCATCACAAAGAGATACAAACTTGTTCTTTAATCTACTCAGAAAAGCTTCTGAGTAGGATTTTGAGCCACGCAGTAGAAAGCAAGCCAGCTAAGGGGTTTCAGCTGGGTAACTGCTAGCAATTGAGCCTTACCTAATTGCTTGTGAGCTCTGAGGAAATCACTTCTGAGTCTATCTGTGAAGATATAAGAAGTTAACCTGAAAAGAACAGTTTTTCCCTACTTTGCGGGTTTGTTTGTTGTTTGATGCACTGCTAAGAAAATATTAGCTAAAGTCTACAGAAAAGACCATTCTGTTTCCATCCTGGTCTTTATTCTTTTGCTTTGATTGCCTGACAAGTTCAGCTGTTGTTTTCCTGATTTTGTTTTTCTAAGTTTAACACTGAAAGCAAGTATCCTGTTTTATGTGCTACCAAGCATATCTGTGTTGGGAGAAATAACCCCATAAATAAATATATTATTGGCTTTACACTCAAGCACAACTAATTATTGTGAACGGCTATGTCTGGTGTGAATGGACTACATTTCCCACAATACCTTGCAAATCATATTAATATATGCCTTTGCCAAGACTGTGAACATTCTCACCCAGGCACCCATCTGACAGTATTTATTGGCTGCCTTTCAAAAAAAAAAGAATCGGACCAAGGACAGATCCCTGGGGTACACCACTGGTAACATCCTTCTCCTCAGAGTGAGCTCCATTTACTTGTACTCTTTGTCGCCTCCCACCCAACTAATTTCTAACCCAAGCAGTAACTTTAGGGTCCATCCCTAGGGTGCTCAGTTTGTTTATAAGTCGCCTGTGAGGAACAGTGTCAAAGGCTTTACTGAAATCTAAATACACCACATCTAGAGCTCTCCCTCGGTCCAACTCCCTGGTCACCCAATCAAAGAAATCAATCAGATTTGTCTGACAAGACCTGCCTCTGGTGAATCCATGCTGCCTCGGATCCTGTAATCCGCTGGACTCCAGAAACCTCTCTATTTTCTCTTTCAGCAGCGTTTCCAATAATTTACTCACCACCGAAGTTAAACTAACCGGCCTGTAGTTTTCAACCACATCCTTACTTCCGCTTTTGTGTAAAGGCACCACATGAGCCTCTCTCCAGTCCTTTGGCACCACTCCTGACTCCAACGAGGCATTGAAAAGGTCAGTCAGTGGAGTTGTAGAACGTCCCCAAGTTCCCTCAGTATTCTAGGGTGTATCCCATCCGGTCCCATCGCTTTGTCTACTTTAAGTTGAGCTAGTTTCTCACGAACACAGTCTTCTGAAAATTGTTCAAGATGTCCCTCGCTTCTGTTCTTATTTGTGGGTGTTTTCTGAGGTCCTGCTCCTGGTTCTTCATCTGTGAACACAGAACAAAAATATTTGTTAAGCAATTCCGCTTTATCCTTATCAGCTTCTACATATTCCCCCCCTGCACCCTTGAGTCTGACAATACCACTTTTGCCCTTCCTCTTCTCACTAATATATCTGAAAAATGGCTATTTCCTCCTCCTTTTGAATCTTTGCCTTCTTGACTACTTTGCTAGCTTCTCCAAGTTTTTCCAAATACAGATGCCTGTCTTCCTCTCTCTGTGAACCACACACAGCAGTTGCTCAGCAGTGTGTGGTTCGGAGTAAGATATCTTCAAAAGATACCACAAAATGCTGAGCTTAGAATATCCCAATAAGAGAGGCGGTGGTAAAGGCTAAAGTAGTCCAGAAGCATGTAATAAATCTCTGTTGTACAATCAGCATGAATGAGAATGCATAACAATACAGCAATACATCATAATGTTTCATATCTAGGTGCACCAAAACATAATCAAATACAATTGGTAAAATGTTTTATTTATGAACTCCTCCCCCATACTCAGTGTCTGGTTTACCAGAGTTCAAACCTATCATCTGGGATGTGAGGCCACAGCTGTGTGGCTGGAGCCATGGAGGCTAAACTGTGACTGCGTTGTGGTAGATCAGATGGCTGCTTCCAAATCATCTGGCTGTTTTCTCTTATTGTACATGTTGAAAACATAGTTTGGGAATATGCTTGAGATTAATGCAGTTCTGTACTGGCAAAAGCTGAATTCATCAAAGAGGCACTAAAAGGCTTGTTTCACTAAAAATATTTCATTGTATTATTCAATCTTTTTGAATGGTAGTTGTGCTACAGAGTACAGAATGTTCAGAACTAAAAATGATAAGCCAGGAATGAAAGCATTGTCACTAGTATTACTTTCGTTATTCTTGAGTATGGTTTCAAAGTAATCTTGGGCTTGTTCATAGTGCAGAAAAAGTTTTGTTGCCAAAGTCTTACTTAATGAGCACTTGATTTTTTCCAAAGGAAATGTCCAAGTAGCTGCAAAAAGACCGTGTCTCATAATTACCACATTTTCAGAAATATATAATTTTCTTAAAGACAGTTTGTAGTAATTTTTTATTGTTTTGCTTTCTCAACAGGCTTCAACAAATAATGAAAGTTCTAATCACAGTTTTGGAAGTCTGGGCTCTCTAAGTGACAAGGAGTCAGAGGTATGTAGTGCTATTTGAAGCTATTACAAGCTGAAGGGAAGTTTGTTATGTTGATTCTAACCACTCGGCAGTACAAAAAGTCACTGTTCCAGGAGATGAAAACATGATGAGCATTAAAGATGAAAACATGATGAGCATTAACTGCAGTTCAAAAGTTATCCAGGTTAATGCACAATGGAGAGCAGTTTGTATGTGATAAATCATCATTGTTGTGCAACTAATCAGATTGCTCTATTCGTTGACAAAGCCCATGCCAATGTTTCTAGTACAGTGTCAACATGTACACTGAATAGCAGTTGGACCATTTTATTGCATGCTGCAGAGGAAAGCTTTGTTCAAGGAATTTTTATGTTTATGTTAAGTTAATGGGTATTACTGCTGTGCGTCTTATAGCTTAAAATTGGTACTGTAAGCAGGTTTGGCTTGTCAATTTGCTTCCATGTACTTCATAATCTCACACATCTGCAGTGACCATCTTAACAAGTGGGTTTTTTTTAAACTGTTAGGTTGTTAGTTTTCTGCTGATTCTGTTTCTTGAGGCTATATTTCAGTTACTTTGCATGGGGTGGATCTGTTGAGGTGTTCTCTACATCCCTTGCTTGATTAATCAGAAAATTATTGAATGATTTCATTTTTCATGAAGCAAAAATTGTCAAGGCTGGAGTCATGCCTTCAATCTTTCAGGACACCATAATTCTGTACAGTTCAACATCTAACATTTGTGGCCTAGCAGCAGAGGAGGAGGACACTGCCTGAGATAATCTCTTTGCCACTGCCCAAACAAGTTAGGGGAGAGATCTGCTGATGGTTCTGCTGCCACTGCAGCACCCACATTCCATGGCAGAGGAATAGGGAATTGTGCCAGAAGGGCTGGATATTGCAATCTTTCCCTTGGCTAGAGAATTGCGGGAGACTAGGGGATTCCGACTATAGCCAGTGATTAAAGAAATGATGTGTATTGAAGCGTAATGTCTATTTGAAGATGGGCAGCCAAGCAGTGAGAATACAAATCATTCATGATCTTCAAGTAGAGCGGTGAGTGATAGTGAGGGTGGGTGGGTGGGTTATGTCATCTTGCATGTATGGAAGTGCAACTGTGCATGCATAACAAATAGACAAATATAGCTTGATCTGTTAAGCTATATTACTTGTTTGCATCTGTCATTGGCTTACAAAGTAGTGTTACATGTTGATATGTTGTACCTGCTGTATAAAAAAAAAAGGTTTAGAGGACACCAAATAGCTCAGTATTCCAGGTACTCTAAAATACTTGTTTTGGTTTGACCTGTAGTTGTGAGCTAAATCCAATTTCCTTTCCTTCCTTTTGTGGTTTGTATGATCATCTTGATTGTTTGACTTAAAGTAATTGTAGCAAGTTTATTTTTGGTCTTGGTATCATTGTAAACTCAAAACGCAATGGATTTTCTTTGGCAAACAAAGATTCTATACTATACAACACACCAGTTTTTCGTGCTGTATTAATCCTCTTGGTCATAGTTACTGTGCAGTTTTGTTTTTATTGCCTTTTCTTTCCAACTCATTGGAATATTGGAAAGAAATTATGCATGAAAAGTAAAAAAAAAAAAAATCTAGAAGGAAAATAGCTCATTGAAAACTTAACAGAATGGGATCAGATTTAGCATGGGAGGAAATCTGTGAAATAACACTTTTTCAGCTGGAAAATGGGACAGATCAAATTGGGGGTTCCAGAAAAGTAAAGTCCCCCAAAATTGGTCCAGTGCATTTCTTTGTGTGATAGGTTCCAGCACCTGCAACATCAGAACATTGATACACCGAAACATTGTGATTGCTTCCTTTCCCTGTCTTCTCCTCTTCTGGTCACAGATACATCCAGAGCCAACACAAATTTGTACACATGCACATACATAGATATATCCATATGCAGAGGGATTAGAAATTATTCCATGCCTTTCCCATCGAACCACACTGCAACATTTTTGTCCTTGGCAGGTGTCTTAGTGATTCAGATATCTAATGAAAACCCCCCACCTTGTGCTATCACTAACCCCCTTCCCCTAGCAAACCCAGCCATTCCCATCCCCAGCAACACCTTAACCCACCTAGCACTTTATCCCAAGTATGCTCCAGCTCCCACCATAACTCTGTAACCTGTAGGCCTAGTATGACTTATAAGTTCTAAATTCATCCCACTCCTCCTTTCCCTGATGTGCACTGTAACCATTTAAATAATGTGCATTGTCAACCGCTAAGTTAATGTTCATTGTAAACCGCTTTGATATCATGAAAAGCGGTATAGAAGAAATGTTAAATAAAACAAATAAATATTTCACAAGTGGATGTCATCTGGCAGTGCTGGGATGGATCAGTTCTCTCATTGCCGAGAACAAGTGTAAAGTTCTGGGCTTGCGCAGGCTTTCCTGCACACAGTGGTTTCCTTGTACTCTCAGTTTTGTGTTCTACTCTGTTGAATGAATGTGGAGCAGAGCTCCTGAATTTTTTCTGCCGTTTGTTAGTCTTCTATTTTTGAAACCACTGGTTCTCAACTCAATCCTTGAAACACACCTAGCCAGTCAAGGCTTTAGGATAACCACAGTGAATATGAAGTTTGCAATGCCTCCATTGTATGCAAATCTCTGTCATGCATGTTCATTTTGGTTATCCTGAAATCCTTACTGGCTAGGTGTGTCATGAGGACTAGATTGAAAAAAAACCTGTTTTAGACCAATCCAGACTTGTGGGTTATGTTTTGCAACCAGCGGGTGGAGGGAGAGAACCGTTTGACATCACAAGTATAATGGTTAGTGTACTCCTGGAACTTTCCAGTATTCTCTGCTTCCTACAGATGATTACAGTGTGGGATGGTGCAGCAGCTTCCTTTTCTCACTTAGTCTCTAGAGACCTGACTCTTGTGGGTATAGTCTGTGCCTTTTGCCCTCAGGTGGAGTCTCCTTGGCTGGTGGAAGCTGTTGGGAATCAGTCTACGGACATTTCCCCTGATTGAGTGTGTGGAGGATGTATTTTCCCTGAGATCATGACCTATAGGTCTCGGCCTTGGTGAGGCTAGGGTTCATGATCCTTGACTTTTGGGGATTGATCAAGTGGGATGAGTAACCACCTATGGGAGACCCCCCCCAACACCTTTTTTAGTCTCCAATCCCTTTGGGGTAGCAGTGCCTTTCTTCTGCAATTATTTCCTCTGGTTTTCCATTTGCATTAGTTTAAAAAAAAAAACAAAAAAACAGTGCAGGTACTTAGAACTGAGGGAAGCCTGCAGCGTGTGGGTGGCAGAGGCCCTCGGAGCAATGGGGAGAGCAAGGAGAATTCCTGGTAGCATTAGAGTTCGATGCCATGACAGGCAATCCTTCTCCAACTTTAGGGGGGAGACTGAGCAGTGGGGCATGTACAGGCCTTCGTCCAATGTGTGTAGGGGTCACAATCCATCACATTCTGATTGTGGCTGGTGATTTGACTGGAGTTGGGGCCAGTTGGTTACCAGGTCTTGTGCAGCGACAAGGTACACTTTTTTATAGGTGGTTTCTGGTGGGGAAACTCCCAGCCCACTTCTGCTGGTGGGAACCATGGATATTGTGTACAAGCCATGTGTTCTCCTTTAAGGCTTGACATAACTCTTGGGAAGGCTTGGGGTGCCCTATCTGGCTATTTAGTGTAAGGGCAATCTGTGGGACACTGCTTCCCAGGTATTGTTTTTCTCTTCTCCTTTCCTTTCCTCCAAGGTCCAGGAGTTTGTTGGCTAGCTCACAGGCTGCTTGAGCAGGTCTGAAATCAGGCTGTCAGTGGTACCTCAGATCTACAGAAAGGGCAACTCAGCGGTCCCACTATGGTGCATCTATTGGATGTTCAGACTCTTAAAAGGGAGTCTTTGAGTTCCTCCCAGCAGGTGGGGGTTGAGTTTGGAGGATATGAGGGAATCTGTGGGGCAAATAATCCTGTCTGAAAGTGTGGACTCCTCCATCCTGTTGGCAGGAGCAGGCAATCTAATGTCATACGTCATTGTCTCTTCAGTAGAGTAGTGATCGCCTCTGAGTACGCTCAAATTCTGTGGGGTCCTTTAGGTGTCTCTGAGGCTCCCCCCTCCTCCCTTATTAAGGCTTTCCTAAGCCTAGAGGTTGAGTGACATCAGAGGCTGCCCTGCATAGCAGCCAGGTCATGGGGGAGGGCTCCTACCACTGCAGAAAGTGCACAGGCACCCCACTCCCAGTGTCACATGCAAGTGCAGCTTAAAAGATTAGTGGGGATGGGTGAAGGAAGAATGGGGCCACTGCCTTCTGTTGGTACTGTGTAGTGGCTTATTAAGTACCTGATTTATTAAACTTTGGCCTTTAGAAAATGGGGAGACAGTTTTAATAAATCAGACCCTGAAACCTAAAAAAGTAACTGTGTTACATCTATCTCCAGGAACAAGCAGGAATGAGTCTTCACATATGGGTATGTCGGTACCGATGGAGCCTGCGCAGGAACGCTCCCCAGCGTCCAAAAAGAAAGCTTTTGGGAGCATCCCACACGCATGCGCGCTACCTTCCCGCCCATTCACTTCCCTCTCATCAGTTTTCCGTTTTCCGTGGAGCCGGCAGGACGTATTCCTGTCACCGCAGAAAATTCTTCTTTTTATTCTTAGTTTTTTGTGGTCGCGTCTGCCTTCCCTCGACGCCACCAGTACCGCCGGTGCTTTTCTTTCTTTTTTCTAAAGAATTTCTTCTTTTCTTCAGAACTTTTTCCTGTTTAGTGTCTGACGGTTTCTAGGCCACTAGGCCTCTATCTTTCCATTATGGAAAAGCCAGCCACTACCCTTAAGAAATGCTCAAAGGATGGCGGTACAGATATATTTTCAGACACCCATACTTGGTGTCTAAAATGTTTGGGTCCTGACCATTGCCCACTGGAGTGTCTTTCTTGCTGGAGCTCAAACAGAAGAAGTCTTCAGAATCGAGCACAATTCGATACCCGGTTCACATCGCACTCGATGTCACCAGCTAGAATATCTCCACAGGATCAGTTAACCAAACAAAAGTCTGTAAAGACTAGCCAGTCCTTGAGTGGTAGATCTCCTTCCCAGTATCGAGATGGCTCTGGCCTTGCCCTCGAGGACATTTTGGCAATAAAGCCCCGGTTGGAGTCTTCGGGCTCCAAAGAATTAACGGGGCTTCAGGTTGTTCCCGGGGTTGTTACCTCGATGAACATACCTGGGCCATGTTCAGTGGTTGTGGCCGCTTCGAGCGGTACCGACACCACGGCATCGGCTATGGTGATGGATGAAACACTCCTCACCGATGAACGCAGTCTAGTGCTCTCGGCTACTTCGGTACCGTTAGAGTTGCTGCAGACCATTCCTTGAGTATCGGTATTGGCTTCGGTACCGGTACTAGTATCGACATGGGCATCGGTGTCGGTACTGTCCATGCTTGCTTCAACAGACTCGCTTCCTTCGATGCCGAGCCTGGAATCAATCTCTAGCCTGGATGATTCGGTACCGACTCGTCTCGGTACTGACCTCGAGCGGTACTGAAGACATCGCTTTAAGGAAAATCCGATGCTTCATCCTTTCAGGTCTTCCGATCCCGATGACTGGGATGAATCCATCGGTACCAAGGCTGAATCTTCAACAAGTCTAGCCTTTACCCCTCATTTTAGAGGGTCCTCCTCAGGGGAGATTTCTTTTCAAGCTTATCTCCAGGAACAAGCAGGAATAAGTCCTCACATATGGGTACGTCGGAACCGACGGAGCCTGCGCGGGAAAGCTCCCCAGCTTCCCAGAAAGGAAGCTTTTGGGGCCTCCCACTGCACATGCGCGCTGCCTTCCCGCCTTCCTGACCAGCTCTCCTCAGTTTCTCTTTTTCCGCGGAGCCAGCAGGTCGTGTTCCTGTCACCGCTGAAGAAATTCTTATTTTAGTTTGTTTCTTTAGACCGCGTACCTGCCTTCCCCATACCGAAACCGGTACCGCCAGTCTCTCTTTTCTTTTCTTTCAAAAAAAAAAAAAAAAAAAGACTTTTATTTAGCACAACTTGGTGACTTCGGTTAGGCCTCAGGCCTACACAAATTCTCCTCATGGAGAAACCAGCCCCTGGTTTCAAGAAGTGTACCAAGTGTAGTGCTGTTATTTTTGTTACAGACACCCATGACTGGTGTCTTAAATGTTTGGGGCCTGACCACTCCATTCCGGACTGCCCATCCTGCTCCCAGATGTCTAAACGTGGTTTGCAGAACCGGGCCAACAAATTCCATGTGCTGTTTGCTTCAGATAATCCAGCATCACAGTCATCCAGGTCTTCCTCTCCGGATGGATCTCAGGTAACCAAACCTTCTTCGGGCAGGTCCTCAAAAGGCAAATCTCCTTCAAAGTATTGAGAGGCCCTCAATTTTGAGTCAGAGGACCCTGCCCCAGCCAAACAACCCCGGCGGGAAGCTCTGGCTTCCAAAGCACCATCTATGGGGTTACAGGTTGACATCGATGGCACGGCCTCGACTGATCACCTGTTAGACTGCTCTGGGGTACCGGCCCATGCCGGTACCGACATCCAGGCAGCAGTGGCGTCTATGAGCAATACTGTCCAGACCATGCAGCAGGCCGTTCTGGCTTTCATTAAAGCTGCGACGCCCTCGGTACCGCATCTAGCGGTTCCGGGTCCGGTTCCGGTACTGTCTTCCATACGGAACCAAGACCATCGTCTTCCAAACGCAGATCGGTTCCGCATGCTGGATCCGGGTTTTCACCCGATACCGATCCCATACCCGGTACGCCCGATGTCGATACCGATCGGTATGTGTATCGTGCGTTGGAAGCAAATAGAGGATACTCTGATTCTTCTGAGGATTTTGACTCCTCTGATGAGCTGTCTCTAGTTCTTCCTGAAGAGCCTTCTTCCCCAAAGAGGAGAATGTCTCCACCAGAGGATTTGTCCTTTCAAGACTTCATTATAGAAGTAGCTAAAGGACTTTCTATTACCACATCCTCTGAAAAAGAACCTAGATCAAAGAAATTGGATATTTTAGGATACCCTAAGGTTCCTAAAGAGGCAGTCACCCTGCCTATCCATGAAATCCTTCAAGAACACTTGATGGACTTATGGGAGGCTCCTCTAACGTTGTCTCCTCATTCTCGTAGGTTGGACACCATGTACCGGGTCCCTCCTTCTCCTGGTTTTCAAAAAACTCAGCTGCCTCACCATTCCATTGTGGTGAAGTCTGCGCTGAAAAAGATTAAGAGTACCAAAAGGCACTCTTCTACCCCTCCAGGGCGGGAATGTAAGACCCTAGACTCTTTTGGTAGGAAAATCTTCCAGGCTAGTATGCTTATAGCCAGGATTAATTCATATAGTCTGTATATGGGCATGTTTCTAAGGGAACTTGCCCTAAAGGTACGGCATTTTGCCCCCTTTATCCCTGAGGATAGAAAGGAGGAGTTCATTTCTCTGGTGAAACAGCTTCTAGATGTTTCTAAGTTCTCCAACAGAGCAGCCTTTGATTCCTTTGAAGGTGCCGGTAGAGCTTCGGGCATTGCCATTGCAGCCCGACGACTTGCTTGGCTCCAGGCCTCTGACCTAGAACCCTGGGTCCTGGATGGCTTACGGAATCTGCCCTGTACAGGTGAGAACTTATTTGGTAAAGACTGACAAATTAAAGCCACTCAAATGGACGCAGAAAATGCTACCTTAGATAGACTTTCTAAGTCTACCTCTACTCCTGCCAAGAAAAAGTCTTTCAAGAGGCTTTACTACAAGAAGGCCAGATTTTCCACAAATACTGGCCAACAGTCTTCTCAGCCTCGCTTTGCTGCTAAACGTCAGCAACCTAAACAGGCAAGGTCAAAGCCTGCAGCGTCTGCCACTCCTCAGCAGGCTCAACCCCCTCAGGGGTTTTGACTTGCCCCTAGAGAACTTAACATTTCTGGCTCTAGAACAACCAGAGCCCCTCACCATTCCCGGAAGGTTAGCTCACTTTGCTCCCAGATGGGGGCAAATTACATCAGAGCACTGGACCCTCTCTATCATCAGAGAGGGCTACAAATTTCATTTTTCCAACCTTCCTCCCCATACCATGGTGAGGCACTTCAATTCTCCCCCATCTCTCCTGGCCCTGTTGGGTCAGGAAGTCTCTTCCCTCCTTGCCCAAAGGGCAATAGAAGAGGTTCCTCTTCTCCAACAAAGGACAGGTTTCTACTCCCCTTATTTTCTCATACCAAAGAAGACAGGGGGATTCAGACCTATCCTAGATCTGAGAGAATTGAACAAATTTCTATACAAGGAGAAATTCAAAATGCTTTCTCTGGGCATTCTCCTTCCATACCTTCAGAGTCAGGATTGGCTTTGTTCTCTAGATCTCAAGGATGCGTACACACATATACTCATCCACCCATCCCACAGAAAATATCTACGATTTCTGTTCCAGGGAAAACATTTCCAGTACAGAGTACTTCCCTTCGGTCTAGCCTCTGCTCCAAGAGTATTCACCAAATGCATGGCAGTTGTAGCCGCATTTCTAAGAGGTCTGGGAATTTTTGTATTCCCATATCTGGACGACTGGCTCATCCGAGCTCCATCTCAGTCAGAGGCCCAGATTTCCCTGGACCACACAAGGCACATTCTGCAGTATCTGGGACTGGTGGTAAACCTTCCCAAGTCTCAACTCATCCCTACTCAGTCTCTGGAATTCATAGGGGCCCAGTTGGACACCACCACTGCAAGGGCCTACCTACCTCAAGTCCGGGGCCAACGTCTGGTGTGCTTGGCCTCCCAAGCTCAGTCCAGCAGTCACTTGACAGCCAGAGAAATGCTGCGACTTCTGGGCCACATGGCCTCCACGGTACACGTGGTGCCCTATGCTCGTCTTCATATGAGAGCAGCTCAATGGACCTTGGCCACCCAGTGGACTCAAGCATCAGGAGCGCTCTCCGACCAAATACTCACCTCAAAGCGTCTGTTTTGGTCCCTCCAATGGTGGATATCCACCAAGAATCTGTTGTTGGGGGCCCCCTTCCAACCTTTGTTGCCCCAAGCAACCCTCACAACAGATGCCTCCCAAACAGGGTGGGGAGCCCATCTACAACACCTCTCCACTCAGGGTACTTGGTCTCCACAGGAGACCACCCTTCACATCAACCTCCTGGAACTGCGAGCAATCTTCTTTGCCCTCACAGTCTTCCATACCCTCCTTGTCAACCTGACCGTCCTAGTTCAAACAGACAGTCAGGTGGCCATGTTCTACGTAAACAAACAAGGAGGGACAGGCTCTCTGTCACTTTGCAACGAAGCTCTCAGATTATGGGCCTTCGCCAGAGAGCATCAAATTCATCTTCTGGCAGTGTATCTTCCAGGGGTTCAAAACTCTCGGGCAGACAGACTCAGTCGAGTTCTGCTTCCGCACGAATGGTCCCTACATATGGACCAGATACGCAGAATCTTTCAGGAATGGGGAACCCCGGACATAGACCTCTTTGCAAGTCCGTGCAATGTCAAACTTCCCCGGTTCTGTTCCAGGACTCCGTGTCAGGGAGCTCAGGCCTACGACGCCTTTCTCCTGCATTGGGGTCAGGACTTCCTATATGCCTTTCCACCCATTCCTTTGATTCCCAAGACTCTGTTCAAACTCCAGAGGGATCACGGATTGATGATCCTCATAGCTCCACGCTGGCCACGCCAAGTGTGGTTCCCTCTACTTCTGCATCTTTCCCAGGGACCCTCCCTGGACCTGGGAGCTGCGCCAGACCTTCTGTCTCAGGAGGAGGGGACTTTGTGGCACCCAAACCCCAAGTCCCTACACCTCAGAGCTTGGTTACTGAAGGCCTAAGCCTTCATGACTTCAATCTTTCTCAACCAGTGCAAGATATCCTTCATGCCTCTAGTAAACCCTCCACGAGGCGTTCCTATGCTTTCAAATGGAAACGCTTTTCCATTTGGTGTGCTCAACAGGGTCTTGACCCTCTAGCACTTCCCTTGAATTCTCTACTAGACTATCTCCTGCATCTTTCTAATGCAGGCCTTAAGACGAATTCAGTCAGAGTCCATTTAAGTGCTATTGCAGCATCCTTAAAACCTATAAATGGACAACCTGTCTCCTCTCATCCTCTTATTGCAAGGTTCATGAGAAGCCTGACTCTAACTAAGCCTCCCATCCGACCTCCTCCGGTAGCATGGGATTTGAACTTAGTTCTAGGTCAGCTTATGAAGCCACCTTTTGAACCGTTGGTTTCTACCTCCTTGAAATTTCTTTCCTGGAAGGTCCTTTTCCTTATTGCAGTCACTTCGGCTCGCCGCATCAGTGAACTACAGGCCTTAGTGGCTCATCCACCTTATACTAGGTTTCATCATGATAAGGTGGTCCTCAGGACGAATCCCCACTTTATGCCCAAAGTGGTCTCGCCTTTTCATCTTAATCAAGAGGTATATCTACCTGTCTTTTTTCCGGCTCCTCATGCATCCAGTGCAGAGAGGAGCCTTCATATTTTAGATTGTAAAAGAGCTCTTGCCTTTTACCTCAACAGGACTCAGCCACATCGAAAGTCTTCCCAACTTTTTGTGGCTTTTGATCCTTCTCATTTGGGACTTCCAGTCTCCAAACGTACACTTTCCAATTGGATTGCTCAGTGTATTTCCTTTGCTTACCAGAGTAAAAACATTTCTCTGGAAGGCCATGTCACAGCTCACAATGTGAGAGCCATGGCCACTTCTATGGCTCATCTTCACTCTGTATCCATAGATCAGATCTGTCGAGCCGCCACCTGGGCCTCGGTTCATACCTTCACAGCCCATTACTGTTTGGACAAGGACTCCCGCCGGGATGCCTTGTTTGGTCAGGCTGTCCTCAAACACCTGTTCCATACTTGAACAACTCCTGCCCACCTTCCCAGGATGGATGCCTGAGATCCATACGAAGATGGCGAACCCTTGGAAGGGGATCTCCCAGGCATCTTAGCTAGGGAGTCCCCATATGTGAGGACTTATTCCTGCTTGTTCCTGGAGATAGCACAGTTACTTACCTGTAACAGGTGATCTCTGGGAACAGCAGGAATTAGTCCTCACAACCCACCCACCTCCCCTAGGAGTTGTATCTTCTATCTATCTTCCTTTCCTCTCTCTATTGTCTCAGCTATAAACTCGAACTGAGGAGAGCTGGTCAGGAAGGCGGGAAGGCAGCGCTCATGTGCAGTGGGAGGCCCCAAAAGCTTCCTTTCTGGGAAGCTGGGGAGCTTTCCCGCGCAGGCTCCGTCTGTTCCGACGTACCCATATGTGAGGACTAATTCCTGCTGTTCCCAGAGATCACCTGTTACAGGTAAGTAACTGTGCTTTCTGCTTGATATGGCAAAGTTACTTGCCATTTCTATACCTGGTAAAGAATCCTTGCCAGGGGATTCAGAGACCCTGCAATCCCCCTGGATTACAAAGGAGGTGATCATGCTTCCTTTGCATCAGATCTTACAAGATCTACTTTTAAGGATGTGGGAAACTCCTTTAATGGTATCACCACATTCTAAGACACTTGACTCCATGTATAAGGTGCCACCTTCTCCAGGTTTTCAAAAGACTCAACTTCCTCATCATTCTGTTGTTGTGGAATCAGCAATGAGGCGTATTAAGAGTGCAAAAAAGCACTCTTCTTATCCGCCAGGTCGTGAGTCTAGAACTTTAGATGCCTTTGGACGTCGATGCTTCCAGGCATCCATGCTTTCAGCAAGAATTCTCCTATATTTTCTATATGGGATTATCTCTTGAAGAGGTCACAAAGAACTTAAAGCTTTTGAACCCTTTTCTTCAAGAACATAAAAGAGCAGACTTTTTCATATTAGTCAGTCATGCTCAAAATGTCTCTAAATTCCTTAATCCTGCTTTCCTGGACTGTTTTGAGTCTATTAGCAGAACCTCTGCTATAGCCATAGGAGCACGACGCATGGCCTGGCTCCAAGCTTCAGACTTGGACAAATGGGTACAAGAAAAGCTGGGAAATACTCCTTGTACTGGTGAAAATCTCTTTAACAAGGATGGTTTATTTCAAGCTAATCAGTTAAACACTGATATTGCTGCTTTCAGAGGGTTGTCAAAACTTTCCTCTACCCCAGCTAGTAAAAAAATCTCCTAACAAACTTTATTCCCCTAAGGGGAAAAATGTTATCTCCAGGAACAAGCAGGAATGAGTCTTCACATATGGGTACGTCAGTACCGACGGAGCCTGCGCGGGAACGCTCCCCAGCGTCCAATCAGAAAGCTTTTGGGAGCATCCCTCAGCGCCTGCGTGCTGCCTTCCCGCCTTTCCAACTGTCTCTCCTCAGTTTTCGTTTTTCCGCGGAGCCAGCAGGACGTCTTCCTGTCACCGCAGAAATTTTTTTTCTTTAAATCTTTTACTTTTTGTTTTCTTGTGGTTGCGGCTGTTTCCCCGACTCCACCGGTACCGCCGGTGGTTTTTTCTTTCCTTTTTCCTAAAACTCAGGGAGTTTTTTGCCCTCTGTTTCTGTCTTGAATTTTTGGGCCTGTAAGGACTCTCCATTATGGAGCCTTCTTCTCCTAAGAAGTGCCTTAACTGTGGAAATACAGTTTTCTTTTTAGACTCCAATAACTGGTTTCTAACCTGTTTGGGTCCTGACCCCTTTCCTCCAGAGCCATCAGGCTACAATTTTATCAGAAGAAATTCTCCATTTCGAGTTTCCCTCGATGCCGTTTTCCCTTCCAGTGTAAGGGCACCGACTATTTCTTCTCTACAGGATCAGGTAACCCACAAACAGTCTGTTAAGACTAGCTAATCCTTGGGTGGTAGGTCTCATGCCAAGCATGATGACGGCTCCGGCCTTGCCCTCAAGACCTCATTGGCTTCAAAACCCCGGCGGAAGTCTTCGGTCTCCAAAGCCTTTCAGGGGTTTCAGGTTGTTCCTGGGGCTCACCCCTCACAGAACATACCTGAGCCATGCTCGGGGGTGGCATCCGCTTCGAGCGGTACCGATAACCCGACATCGGCACTGGTGTTGAGTGATCCACTCCTCACCAGGGATCGTCATCTTGTGTACTCGGTGCCTTCAGGACCGATCGATACCCAGATTGACTTTCCAGTATCGGCAGCTCCGTCGATACGACCCCTGACGTCGGTACCATCTAGACATGCATCGATAGATTTGCTTCCTTCGATGCCGAGTCTAGAATCGCTATCTAGTCTGGAAGACTGGGTACCGACGCGTCTCAGAACCGACATGCACCAATTCCGGATGCGCGGTACCGAGGATGTTCACCGAGACTTTTGAGTTTCCTCGGTACCGTTTGAGCAGCCTCCGATGACTGTTTTGATGTCGCTATCGCCTTCGATTCCGGCTCAGCCACCGGTATCGGTGTCGATGCTGGTACCTGCAGTAACATCGGGACCAGCTCCATCCATGCTTTCTTCACCAGGATCGCTCCTTTCTATACTTAGTTTGGAATCGATACCTAGCATGGACGATACAGTACTGATGGTTTCAGGTCATACCCGCCATTCCCAGTATTCATTCATTAGAGATCCTGTTTTGCACCGGACAAGTACATCCTCTGGTGGCCAGCCTAGTTCTTCGAGTTTAGCCTGTCCAGGGATTGTTCCCATCGGAGATCCTTCTTTTCAGAAATTTCTCCTTGACATGGCAACATTCCTGGCTATTCCTATCCCTGGCTATGATCCTACACTAGGCTTTTCTGGGAAAAAGGAAAATATAATGCTTCCTTTACATCATTCTTTACAGGATCTTCTTCTGAAAATATGGGAGACACCTTTAAGGGCTTCCTCACCTTCTACAGCAACTGCTCTTCTGTATCAGGTGCCCCCCTCTCCAGGGTTTCAAAAGACTCAACTTCCCCATCATTCCATTGTAGTGGAATCAGCAATGAGGAAGGTAAAAAGCAAGAAGAAGCATTCTTCTTTCCCGCCAGGTTGTGCATCTAGAACACTAGATGCTTTTGGACGTCAAACCTTCCAAACATCTATGCTGGCAACAAGGATTCTCTCATATATTTTTTATATGAGTCTATCCCTTCAGGAGGTCACAGAGAAATTATCTCTTTTGACTCCTTTTCTTTCAGAGCCCAAGGCTGCAGACTATTCCTTACGTCTTAGTCATAGCCAGAATATCTCTAGGTTTCTTTCTCGTGCTTCCCTAGACTCCTTTGAGTCTGTTAGCAGAACCTCTGCTATAGCCATAGGAGCACGACGTAGAGCCTGGCTCCAAGCTTCAGACTTGAGCAGATGGGCACAACAAAGACTGGGTAACACTCCTTGTACTGGAGAAAATCTCTTCAACAAGGAGTCCTTACGTCAGGTTGCTCATTGCTCCACTGACGTTCCTGTTTTATATATATATATATATACGCACGCACGCACGCACGCACGCACGCACGCACGCACGCACGCACGCACGCACGCACGCACGCACGCACGCACGCACGCACGCACGCACACACACACACACACACACACACACACACACACACACACACACACACACACACACACACACACACACACACACACACACACACACACACACGTCGAGATACGTCATGATACGTCATTTAGGTAGATATATATTCACATACTTATCTCTCTAACTGTCTGTGCTCATAAAGGTGTTACCTTGGCCTTCCTATCCGTTCCAGAGAGCGGGATATCACATGTTCATACTTTGCACAGTATGTTAAGGTTTTATGCACACAGCCACTGCTGTGGTACTGACAGCTGTTACCATAACCTTAGGTTCAGGTATCCCTGAAGCTCCCTATTCCTTTATTTTCCTACCTCTCGTCAGTTAGGACAGACATGAAGGATCTTCAGTAGCTCTGAGGTTTCCAACTCCTCAGACATCTGTCCTTCCTTGGGATTACAGAGTTTTTCTCCTTACCCCTTCTTCTCTCAAGGACTAAGCCAATTTTGTCCAACTCGGTCAG
Organism: Ichthyophis bannanicus; assembly: GCA_033557465.1. Lineage (NCBI taxonomy): Eukaryota > Metazoa > Chordata > Amphibia > Gymnophiona > Ichthyophiidae > Ichthyophis > Ichthyophis bannanicus. Next base: position 619,781,038 of record CM066036.1, read on the forward strand.
TCTTCCTCTTTTGCTCCTAGCTATAATTGACTCTGTAGCCAAAAGAGTTTTCAGCTTTTTCCATAAAGCTTTCTACTAAAGACCTACCGTTTTTGTTCTTCCCCATTTGAATCCTGGGGTCACCTGTCAGTTCCAGATTTTGATCTTCAACTCACTTCTGTGAGGTCATCTTGAAGATTCCTCTACTGGATCCCCAGTAGATTCCATCAGCCTCTCTACTTCCTGCAATCCAGTAGGTGAGGTCCATATGGTGATTGTTCATTTCAATACATTTCATGATGCTTATCATATATACAGGGACTCCTTGTCTGTAGTCCTATTTTAGGTCAGCTGTCTCCTACAGCTCCTCTTCTTCAACTCCTACCCTCCATCCTCGGGATGCCTGGGCATATGAGGTGGAGCATGTTTCAATCACCAACATGCTAGGGCTCCAGGCATCTTAGCTTGGGAGTCCCCATATGTGAAGACTCATTCCTGCTTGTTCCTGGAGATAGCACAGTTACTTACCTGTAACAGGTGATCTCTGGGAACAGCAGGAATAAGTCTTCACAACCCACCCACCTAGGAGTTGTATCTCTCTATCTCTCTTCCTTTCCTCTTTCTCTCTTTTGTCTCGGCTATAAAACTCAACTGAGGAGAAACAGTTGGAAAGGCGGGAAGGCAGCACGCAGGCGCTGAGGGATGCTTCCAAAAGCTTTCTGATTGGACGCTGGGGAGCGTTCCCGCGCAGGCTCCGTCGGTACTGACGTACCCATATGTGAAGACTTATTCCTGCTGTTCCCAGAGATCATCTGTTACAGGTAAGTAACTGTGCTTTATTCATCTTCTACCCATCATGCAGATGTTTCCAAAGAAGGGCAACATCATACCAGGCTAAGAAAACCAAAGTTTCAACAGGCTCAGCAAACTCAGCAGTCGCAAGGTTTCTGATATTTTATTTCTTTAAATTTTTTTTCCTGTTGAGCTTCCGAACCGCTACTTCTTAACTACAGAAGCATTTACAGTTCTTCTCATCCTTATTGAGAGGTCAGTGATACATTGCCTCAATCCTCCACTTTAGGCATGAATCTCTTGCCAAGCGCAATCCATCCTTTCAGCTCTTAGAGCTATTGAGGATAATCATGCCCTACAGGTAACAGGTTTCTCCTCTCCTTTTAAAGTAAACAGAGGAGTTACAACTACTCACAAGGTATGCTATGCCCTTCACCTTGGCAGTTGTCCTGTACGAGGATATCTTATACTTTTGTCTGCAGGGGAGCTTTACCCTTTTCAGAGACTTACCAAATTGTAAGTCTTCCCAACTCTGTATTACTTTCTATCCCTCTTAGTTGAGATTTTCACTCTAAGAGTGATACTATTTGACTGGAGGGCTTACCTTTTAAGCCATAGGATTGTCCTCAATACCTACTCCAGTAAGTGATTTCCATACAGAGTTTCTCCCCTCTGCAATCTTTTCAAATATTTCTTTTAAGACAGCTTATCAGACCATAATTGAGAGTTTATCACTTCTAATTATGTCTGTCGGTCCTTTTCGAATCTATAGGACCTAACCTCTTCTGCTGCCTTAATAACACATAATTCCAAGAGAGGTTCCAAAACCTACTTGGACAATTTATCGTTGCAGGCAACCAGTCTGCTATTCTTAGCCATCTTCAATTCTTTGACTACCACAGAATAGATTAGGTTGCACACTGGTAATTAAACAACCAGATCTCACCTGGCCAACCTACAACATGCTCTCTGCAATTCTACAAAAAGCTCTGCAACTATGGGCCTTTGCCAGAGAGCATCAGAGCCATTCCTGGTGAGTAACTTCCAGATGGTTGAAAGGCTTGCCCAGTCATGCTCCCACATGACCGTTTTTTTCCTACTTTTACCATCTTCCTTAAAATTTCCTTTTAGGGAAAATGAACCAGGGCTTAGATCACGTGAAAGCATAAAGAATTGCTTAATTCCCTGAGTTGTTCCACATCTCCAGTGGAACTCTTCCAACAGGGATGCATTTCATCTCCAGGAACAAGCAGGAATGAGTCTTCACATATGGGTACGTCGGTACCGACGGAGCCTGCGCGGGAACGCTCCCCAGCGTCCAATCAGAAAGCAATCCCACAGCGCCTGCGTGCTGCCTTCCCGCCTTTCCAACTGTCTCTCCTCAGTTGTTCTTTTTCCGCGGAGCCAGCAGGTCGTATTCCTGTCACCGCAGAAGAATTTCCTTATTTTTTCTTTATTTCTTTTCTGTCGCATCTGCCTTCTTCGACACTGTATTGGTACCGCCGGTCGTTCTTTTCTTTTATAAAAAAACAACAACAAAAAACAAAACTTTTTTCCATTTATTTTTCTTCAGGTGCACTTCAGTTTTGGGCCTTAGGCCCAGAACTTTTTTCCTTTAACTATGGAAAAGCCTGCCTCAGGATTTAATAAGTGCACAAATTGTGGCGGTACTATGTCCGTCACCGACACACATGACTGGTGTCTAAAATGTTTAGGCCCTGACCATTCCATAACAGATTGTGTGTCCTGTTCTATGATGTCTAAGAGAGGTCGACAGAACCGAGCTGCCAAGCTCAGTACCCTGTTTCCCTCTGATGTGGCTTCGGTGGCATCGACGTCTTCCAGGGCTGCTTCTTCCTCACGTGGATCTTAGGTAGCTAAACATAAATCCAGCCGGTCGTTGAAGGGTAGATCTCCTTCTAAGCATCGAGATGCCTCTGGCCTTGCCCTTGAGGATTCTGCACCGGCAAAATTACCCTGGCGGGAGGCTTCGGCCTCTAAAGCATCATCATTGGGGTTCCAGGATGATCTCGATGGCGTGGCCTCGACAGATCTCCTGGTGCCATGCTCTGGGGTACTGGTGGCTTCCACCGGTACCGACTTCCAGGCATTGGCGGTATCGATGGATCAGAGGATTCTGTCCATTGGACGCAGTTTGGTGGCTTTCCTTGTGGCATGGACGCCCATGGTACCGCAACAGACTACTCCGCCGGTACCAGCTCTGGCATCGCCATCGGCACCGATCCCGGTACCGGTGGCGTCGACATCGGCATCGGTGTCCGCTATGCCGGTACTCTGCTCTCTGTGGCCCTCCGGTATCGATACCCCGGTACTGGTGATTCCCGATACCGATCCCAATCGGTACGGGTATCGGGCTTTGCAAGAGCATCCGGACAGACGATACTTCAATTCCTCTGACTCTGAGGATTCTGAAGAGTCTGTCGATGCAGTGATGCTTCTTCCACAGGAGGAGTCCTCTCCTAAACGAAGGATGTCTCCTCCAGAGGACTTGTCTTTTCAAGACTTTATCAGAGAGGTGGCTCGGAGACTCTCTATTACAGTGGCCCCAGAGTCAGAGCCTAGAGCCAAGGAGTTAGATATTTTACAATATCCTAAAACTCCTAAGGAGACAGCTACCTTACCTATTCATGAGATTCTGTATGATCTCATGTTAAGGATGTGGGAATCGCCTCTAACCACCTCTCCTCATTCTCGCAGGTTGGACACCATGTATCTTGTCCCTCCTTGTCCTGGTTTCCATAAAACTCAGCTTCCTCACCACTCTATTGTGCTTGAGTCTGCAATGAGAATGATTAGAAGTGCCAAAAGAGATGCCTCTAATCCTCCAGGATGTGAATGTAGAACCCTGGATGCTTTTGGTAGAAGAGTCTTCCAAGCTTCCATGCTTGCTGCAAGAATTAATTCTTATAGTCTCTACATGGGAATGTTCTTAAAAGAAGTTACTGACTATTTGCAGACTTTAAGTCCTTTTATGTCTGAAGATAAAAGGCAAGAATTTCTCACTGGGCTCAAACATGCCCAGGATATCTCCAAATTCTCCAACCGTGCAGCTTTCGACTCCTTTGAATGCGTAAGCAGAGCCTCAGCTGTAGCTATAGGTGCACGTAGGATTGCTTGGCTTCAAGCATCTGATTTGGAGATCTGGGTCCAAGATGAATTGGGAAATATCCCTTGTACAGGTGAGAATCTGTTTGGTAAGGATTGGCAAGCAAAAGCCAATCAGATGGATGCTGAAAATTCTGCTTTGGATAGACTATCCAAATCTACAGCTGCCCCTGCTAAGAAAAGGTGGTTCAAGAAAACACCTTTTTCTAAAAAGGGAAGATTCTATCCTGCTTATTGTCAGCGGGCATCTTCTGCAGCTCAGTTCCCTTCCAAACGTCAGCAATCCTCCAAACAGAGTAAAGCAAAGGCTGCGAGGCCTGCTCCAGCCCAACAACCTCAGCCCCCTCAGGGCCTTTGACTTTCTGCTAGAGAACTTAGCCTTCCTGGCTCTAGAAGGACCAGAGCCCTCCACCATCCCAGGAAGGTTATGTCACTTTGCTCCCAGGTGGGGGCAAATCACAGCAGAGCATTGGATACTCTCCATCATAAGAGAGGGGTACAAACTTAATTTTTCCAGCTTGCCCTCTCTCACAAGAGTGCCCCAGTTCAATTCTCCAACCTCCCTCCTCAACCTGTTAGAGCAGGAGGTTGCCACTCTTCTAGCCCAGGGGGCAATAGAGGAAGTGCCTTCTCAACAACAGGGCACAGGGTTCTACTCCCCCTATTTTCTTATTCCAAAGAAAACAGGGGTCTTCAGACCCATTTTAGATCTCAAGAGAGTTGAACAGATTCCTAGTCAAAGAAAAATTCAAGATGGTTTCTCTAGGAACTCTGCTGCCATACCTTCAGAGTCAGGATTGGCTTTGTTCTCTAGATCTCAAGGATGCGTACACTCATGTTCTCATCCATCCAACCCACAGAAGGTTCCTTCGGTTCCTTTTCCAGGAGAAGCACTATCAATACAGAGTGCTCCCCTTTGGCCTGGCCTCTGCACCAAGGGTGTTCACGAAATGCATGGCAGTGGTTGCTGCTTTTCTGCGCACTCTTGGAATATTTGTCTTCCCTTACCTGGACGACTGGCTCATTCGAGCTCCCACTCAATCAGAGGCCAAGACTGCTCTCACCTGCACAATGCATATCCTTCAATATTTAGGGCTGGTAATAAACATCCCAAAATCCAATTTGATCCCTACTCAGTCCCTGGAGTTTATAGGGGCGCTACTGGATACCACAAGGGCAAGGGCCTATCTTCCTCAGGCCCGTTGCCTTCACTTGATGCAGTTAACTTCTCAAGCAGAGTTAAAACCCCTACTAACTGCTCGAGAAATGTTACAGTTGCTAGGCCACATGGCATCCACCGTTCATGTGGTACCATATGCTCGCCTTCACATGAGAGCAGCTCAGTGGACTTTATCCACCCAGTGGACCCAGGCATTAGGCTGCCTGTCAGACAAAATAGCAAACACAAGTCGCCTCATTTTGTCCCTCCAGTGGTGGAAGTCCCCTCAAAACCTGTTGCTGGGGTCCCCCTTTCAACAGCCTCTACCCCAGGCAACTCTTACAACAGATGCTTCTCCAATGGGCTGGGGAGCTCATCTTCAGGACCTCTCCACCCAGGGCATCTGGTCCCCACAGGAGTTATCTCCAGGAACAAGCAGGAATGAGTCTTCACATATGGGTACGTCGGTACCGACGGAGTCTGCGCGGGAACGCTCCCCAGCGTCCAATCAGAAAGCTTTTGGGAGCATCCCACAGCGCCTGCGTGCTGCCTTCCCGCCTTTCCAACTGTCTCTCCTCAGTTTTCGTTTTTCCGTGGAGCCGGCAGAACGTCCGCCTGTCACCGCAGAAACCTTTTTCTTTAATTCTTTAATTTTTGTTTTCTTGTGGTCGCAGCTGTTTTCCCGCCGCCATCGGTACCGCCGGTGGGTTTTTTCTTTTCTTTTTCTCAAACTCAGGGATGGTTTTTCCCTCAGTTTCTGTCTTAATTTTTTTTGGGCCTATAAGGCCTCTCCATCATGGAGCCTTCTTTTCCTAAGAAGTGCCTTAACTGTGGAAATACAGTTTTCTTTTTAGACTCCAATGACTGGTGTCTAACCTGTTTGGGTCCTGACCATTTTTCCCCTGAACCATCAGGCTACAATACTGTGAGAAGAGATTCTCTATTTCGAGTTTCCCTCGATACCGTTTTCCCTCCCTGTGTCAGGGCACCGGCCATTTCTTCTCTTCAGGATCAGGTAACCCACAAACAGTCTGTTAAGACTAGCCAATCCTTGAGTGGTAAGTCTCATGCTAAGCATGCTGACGGCCCCGGCCTTGCCCTCAAGACCCCATTGGCATTAAAACCCCGGCGGGAGTCTTCGGGCTCCAAAGAATTTCAGGGGTTTCAGGTTGTTCCTGGGGCTCACCCCTCACAGAACATACCTGAGCCATGCTCGGTGGTGGCATCCGCTTCGAGCGGTACCGATACCCCGGCACCGGTGTTGAGTGATCCGCTCTTCACCAGGGATTGTTATCTGGCGTTCTCGGTACCTTCGGGACCGACCGATACGTCCCAGATTGACTTTCCAGTATCGGCAGTACCGCCGATACTACCACCGATGTCGGTACCCTCTAGGCATGCTTCGATAGACTCGCTTCTTTCGATGCCGAGTCTAGAATCGATATCTAGTCTAGAAGACTGGGTACCGACGCGTCTCGGAACCGACGTTTTCCGATCCCGCATGCACGATACCGAGGATAATCACCAAGGGTTTTTGGTCTCCTCGGTACCGCTTGAGCAGCCTCTGCTGACTGCTTCAGTGTCGGCTTCGCCTTCGATTCCGGCACAGATACCGGTATCGGTATCGATGTCGGTACCGGCAGTATCATCGGGACCAGCTCCTTCCATGCTTTTTTCACCTGGATCGCTCCTCTCTATACCTGGTTTGGAGTCGATACCTGGCATGGATGATGTACTACTGACTGTCTCAACTCATAACTGCCAGTTCCAGTATCCATCCATTGGAGATCCTGTCCTGCACCGGACAGGTATATCCTCCGGTGCCCAGGCTACTTTTTCAACTTTAGCCTGTCCAGGGATGATTCCCATCGGAGATCCTTCTTTTCAGAAATTTCTCCTTGACATGGCAACCTTCCTTAATATTTCTATCCCTGGCTATGAGTCTTCTCAAGGTTTTTCTGCAGAAAAGGAAAATATAATGCTTCCTTTACATCACTCTTTACAACATCTTCTGAGAGTATGGGAAAAGCCTTTAAGGGTTTCTTCACCTCCTACAGCAGCTAATCTTCTGTATCAGGTGCCCCCCTCTCTAGAATTTCAAAAGCCTCAACTTCCCCATCATTCCATTGTAGTGGAATCGGCAATGAGGAAGGTAAAAAGCAAGAAAAAACATTCTTCTTTCCCGCCAGGGCGTGCATCTAGAACACTGGATGCCTTTGGACGTCAAACCTTCCAAACATCCATGCTGGCAACAAGGATTCTCTCATATATTTTCTATATGAGTCTGTTCCTTCAGGAGATCACAAAGAAATTATTTCTTTTGACTCCTTTTCTATCAGAGCCCAAGGCTGCAGACTATTCCTTACTTCTTAGTCATAGCCAAAATATCTCTTGGTTTCTTTCTCATGCTTCCCTAGACTCTTTTGAGTCTGTTAGCAGAACTTCTGCTATAGCCATAGGAGCACGTCGTAAAGCCTGGCTCCGAGCATCAGACTTGAATAGATGGGCACAACAAAGACTGAGTAATACTCCTTGCACTGGAGAAAATCTCTTCAATAAGGAGTCTTTACGTTCAGGTTGCTCATTGCTCCACTGACGTTCATGTTTCTGAGGGCCATCCCTAAGCCCTCTCCTTCCTCAGCAGGTAGGAAATGCCCTACCAAACCTTCTTTCCCTAAAAGAAAGAGGTTTTCCTCTTCTCCTGCCCATCATTCAGATGTTCCCAAGCAGGGGAAGTCTCGCGCTGGTGTCAAGAATCCAAACTCTAGCCAGGCTGAATAAACACAGTAACCATAGGTTTCTGATTAATCTTTTTATAACTACAGTTAACTTCTTTTCAGCAGACGTTTTTCACTGTTTTTCCATTCAAAACTCTGCTCAGAGATTCCCTATTCTCAGGAAATCCATTTACTCTTCATTTTGCTGAACTGTCAGGATTTTCATGTCTATAAGTTACAGGGTCTTCCACCTCTTCCTCACTAGAAGAGAAGTTTAACAACTATCACATGATAGTTTCTCTGTACCAGCATGAATTTTTCCTTCCAGGGACTTACCATGCGGTAAGTCCTTCTTCAGCTTCTATCTCTACCCTCTTCTCCAGGGTTTCCCCTGTAAGAGTAGTACCATACCATTGAAAGACTTTCTTGTCTTTCTTTTCACCGTAGAGTTTCTTCTCCTGAGTAAACTCCCTTCTTTTATTTGGGCAGCTCTGCAGACAGAGACAGCTTCTCTCTTTGTTCAGTCTGTTCTTTCTGTTTGACACAGACCGACTCTCTCTGTTGTCCTATTCAGTAGCTGCCCATGCGGGAGTTCCAGTAATTGACTACTGGTACTTTTCCACACGTCCCAGTCTTGTCTTCCACCACTTCTGTCTGGCCTTAGTAGTGATTCCAAGACAGTTTGCTACATCTTCTTGGATTATCTTTCTCACTACAGGCTTTTTACCCTTGCCATCTCCAACCTCTGGGTTTGGCAATGTACTGGACTTGGCTGTGAGTTTTCTACATCAGTCAGTTCTACATCCCAATTCTCCTGCATATTGCTCTCTGCAATCCTACTGAGAAGCTTTCCACTATGGGCCCTTGCTAGAGAGCATACAGTTTTCTCTAATGGCTATCCATCATGGTTGAAAAAGGGGCTTCCTCAGTCATCCCCTATGACTGTGAGGTTTCTTCATACCCTACTATCTCCTTTTTAAAAAAAAAAACAAAAAACCAGAAGATGGAATAGGACATAAGCCTTCTCCACGTGAAAGTCTAGGAGTTATCCCATTCCTACAGGAAATATACTCTTTTTTTTTTCTTGCAGCTTGTCCTCATGGTACCCTAACCCTTCAAGGACAGTACATATTAATCTGGAAAATGCCTGATACCTCCTTTGTCCCTCACGTAGGTCAACCTGGTATCTCATTCTATGCGTTTCTGTCCTTTTTACCATACTGGAGTTCCACAGAACTCCGGACTTGCTGTTTACAGACTGATATTATCCTCTGTTTTTTCACGTAACCATCCTGGTTATTCACTGGATAGCATTCCTTTACCATTATCTCTGGGGGAATAGATTCTCTATATATCTTCTCAAGTAGGTTTCCCCTCCTTGTTCTTAAATTAATCTTTTCCCTTCACATCTCCATGTGAATGTCCTGATATGCATAGCTCTGTCTGCTTAGTTGCAGACATCTATCTTTAGACCTATATAGTCCGGTATATATATCTCAGATCATCTTCCTGTAGATAATGGCTAACCACTATCTCTCCCACTGATCTCCTTGACCATCTAGCCAACCCTCTAGGCAAAGGTTATATTTTTATTTATCTGTAAGAGCATTATAATTTGTTTATAATATGTACATAGTCTCTCCCTCGTTTTTACTCCATGTTTACATTCCCTGTTCAATGTAAAAAACTTGATGTAACTGCTTACATTCTTGTATGTTCTGTTTCAAATGTAAACCGCACTGATTATAATAGCGCGGTATATAAGAAATAACAATAATTAAATTAATTAATTAATTAAAAAAAAAAATAAAAAAATAAAAAAATAAATAAATATATATATATATATATATATATATATATATATATATATATATATATACCTATATACGTCTCTGTAGATGTATCTGTCTGTCAGCTCAGTGTGCATATGCTATGCCGTTTAGATCTCATTATAGATCTATATTTATCTATACACCCGTGTATATATATATATATATATCTACATAGATATGTGTATCTGTCCAGATACTTCTTATAGGTAGATATGTATTTCCATACTATCTCTGACTGTCTATGTTCATTAAGGTTTTTACCTTCCTGTATGTTCCTGACTGTGGGCTTGCACAGCTTCATACTGTTCCACAGTATGTTTTACATATTATGCGCACAACCACTGCTGTGGTACTGACAGCCCTACCGTATCCTAGGTTTATGTATCCCTGAAGCTCCATGCCCCAATGTCTTTCTACCTCTCACCAGTTTGGTAAGACATGGTGGATCTTCAGTGGATGTCAGATTCAAACATCTGCCCTTTTTGGGAGTATGGGGTTCTTCCCATACCCTTTCCTCCCTCAAGGACTAGGTCTGTTGGCCAAATCGGTCAGTCTTCCTCTTTTGCTCCTACCTCTGAATACTTCTGTAGCCAAAAGAGTTTCCAGCTTTCCATGAAGCTTCCCACTGAAGACCTGCCATTTTTGTGCTACCCCAATTGATTCCTGGGGTCACCCCTCGCTTCCAGTTGTTGACCTCCACCTTCACTCCAGTGAGGTCACCTTGAACATTATTCTACTGAATCTCCAGTAGACTCCATCAGCCTCTCTACTTCCTGCAATCCAGTAGGTGAGCGTCATATGGTGATTGTTCATTTCAATATTATAGTAATTGTTCATTTCCATATATGATAATGATCATACATACATGGACTCCTTGTTGGTAGTACTTTCTTAGGTTAGCTGTTTTTTCTACAGCTCCTCTCTTTTCAACTCCTACCCTCCATCCTCAGGATGCCTGGCCATATGAGGTGTAGCATGTTTTAATCTTCAACATGTTGGGGCTCCAGGCATCTTAGCTTGGCAGTCCCCATATGTGAAGACTCATTCCTGCTTGTTCCTGGAGATAGCACAGTTACTTACCTGTAACAGGTGATCTCTGGGAACAGCAGGAATAAGTCTTCACAACCCACCCACCTCCCCTAGGAGTTGTATATATCTATCTTTCCTTTCCTCTTTCTCTCTTAGTCTCAGCTATGAAACTCAACTGAGGAGAGACAGTTGGAAAGGCGGGAAGGCAGCACGCAGGCGCTGTGGGATGCTCCCAAAAGCTTTCTGATTGGACGCTGGGGAGCGTTCCCGCGCAGACTCCGTCGGTACCGACGTACCCATATGTGAAGACTTATTCCTGCTGTTCCCAGAGATCACCTGTTACAGGTAAGTAACTGTGCTTTGTCTACATATCAATCTCTTGGAACTCAGAGCAATCTTCCTTGCTCTGTGAGTTTTCCACACCCTGCTCAGCCACAAGACAGTCCTTATCCACACGGACAATCAGGTAGCCATGTTCTATATAAACAAGCAGGGAGGAACTGGTTCTCTGTCGCTTTGCAATGAAGCTCTGCGACTGTGGGCCCTCGCCAGAGAGCATCACATTCATCTTCTGGCAGTCTATCTTCCAGGTGTTCAAAACTCTTGGGCAGACAGACTCAGTCGAGTTCTGCTTCCACACGAGTGGTCCCTACATATGGACCAGGTATCCAAGATTTTTCAAATTTGGGGAACCCCGGACATAGACCTCTTTGCAAGTCCGTGGAATGCCAAACTTCCCCGGTTCTGTTCCAGAATTCCAGCTCAGGGGGCTCAGGCAAGGGATGCTTTCCTCCTTCATTGGGGTCAAGACTTCCTGTATGCCTTTCCACCCATTCCCCTAATTCCCAAAACCCTGTTCAAGCTTCAGAGAGACAGAGGCCATATGATTCTCATAGCTCCACATTGGCCATGGCAAGTGTGGTATCCTCTGCCTCTACATCTCTCTCAAGCTCCCTCCCTAGGGTTTGCTCCAGACCTCCTCTCTCAGGAGGACGGAAAGTTGTGGCGTCCCATTCCCCAGTCTCTGCATCTCAGGGCTTGGTTGCTGAAGGCCTAGATCTCCAGGATCTTCTTCTTTCTCAACAAGTGAAAGATGTTCTTTATGCTTCCAGAAAACCTTCCACTAGACGTTCTTACGCTTTCAAGTGGAAGAGGTTTACCATCTGGTGTTCTGAAAAGGGTCTTAACCCCAGGGCCATACCTCTGGAATCGTTGCTGGAGTATCTCCTTCATCTGTCTAATGCAGGCCTTAAGACAAATTCAGTAGGAGTCCATTTGAGTGCTATTGCAGCTTCCCTCAAGCCTCTAAATGGACAACCTGTTTCCTCTCATCCCCTTGTAGCAAGGTTCATGAGAGGCCTCCTTTTAACAAAGCCTCCCATTAGACCACCACCAGTGGCATGGGACTTAAATTTGGTTCTTGGCCAGCTTATGAAGCCGCCTTTTGAACCTTTAGCTACCACCTCCTTGAAATACCTTTCTTGGAAGGTTATCTTTCTCATTGCAATCACATCAGCACGCCGCATCAGTGAATTGCAAGCACTGTTAGCTAATCCACCTTATACAAGGTTCCATCATGACAAGGTAGTCCTTAGGACTAATCCACACTTTATGCCTAAGGTGGTCTCGCCTTTTCACCTCAACCAAGAGGTCTACCTACCTGTCTTTTTTCCTGGACCTCATGCATCAAGTGCAGAGAGAAATCTTCATACCCTGGACTGAAAAAGAGCTCTAGCTTTTTACTTACAGAGGACACAGCAACATAGAAATTCTTCCCAACTCTTTGTTGCTTTTGATCCTTCTCATTTGGGACAACCAGTCTCCAAGAGAACACTTTCTAACTGGATTGCCCAATGTAATTCTTTCGCCTATCAGAGCAAGAACATTTCTCTGGAGGGCCATGTCACAGCTCACAATGTGAGAGCCATGGCAGCCTCAATGGCTCATCTGAACTCTGTGTCTATCGACGACATCTGTCGAGCAGCCACTTGGGCCTCGGTTCATACCTTCACAGCCCATTACTGCTTGGACAAGGACTCCTGCCGGGATGCTTTGTTTGGTCAGGCTGTTCTCAATCACCTGTTCCATACTTAATCAACTCCTACCCACCATCCTTCATGGGATGCCAGAGATCCAGGTGGAGAAGTGCAGCCCTGTCCCAGGGACACACAACTTTTGGGCTCTCTCCCTGGCATCAAAAGCTAGGGAGTCCCCATATGTGAAGACTCATTCCTGCTTGTTCCTGGAGATAGCACAGTTACTTACCTGTAACAGGTGATCTCTGGGAACAGCAGGAATAAGTCTTCACAACCCACCCACCTCCCCTAGGAGTTGTCTCTCTCTCTCTGTCTCTCTCTCTTCCTTTCCTTCTCTCTCCCTCTTTGTCTCAGCTATAAAACTCAACTGAGGAGAGACAGTTGGAAAGGCGGGAAGGCAGCACGCAGGCGCTGTGGGATGCTCCCAAAAGCTTTCTGATTGGACGCTGGGGAGCGTTCCCACTCAGGCTCCGTCGGTACCGAAGTACCCATATGTGAAGACTTATTCCTGCTGTTCCCAGAGATCACCCTTTACAGGTAAGTAGCTGTGCTTTTTCACTGCAGTCTGTCCTTGTCTAGTGCATTCCTTCTAATTTCCAATACTTCATTGGAGGCTATGCTGAACAAAGAACACATTATACTCATATTGCCCTCATAGATGGGCAAATGTGGTATTCCCTTTTATTGAGTCTTTTTCTCCACACTGAAGTTATAGAAGGATCCAGACTTGTTGTCTTAAGACTAAGGTTTTCTCTGTATCCCTTCACGTAGATCTCCATTTCTCCAGGACCAAGCAGGAAGTCAGTCCTCACATATAGGAAGTCAGTCCTCACATATGGGTGTCATCGGCGCCGATGAAGCCCCAGCGGAGCATTTCCCCAGCTTTCTATGAAAGCCTTTGGGAATACAGGCACGCATGCACGGTTCCCTTCCCGCCTAAAGGTACCATCTTACCTCAGTCTCTTTTTTTTTCCGTGAAACCCACCGGACGTGTGTCCAGTTTTCCTGGTTAAAATTAGATTTTTCAGCGACTCCCGCCGGGTTTGGTACACCGGTATCGAGCCCGATTCCTCTTTTTCGGTTTTTGCCCTTCGTGGCTGGCGTTCGCGCCCTTTTTTCTCTTTTTCCCTGGAAGGCCAGTCTTTTGACCTCGCGGGGACTCTTTTTTTTCCCTGATGGCTTCCAGTGGTTTTAAGAAGTGTGATCGGTGTAAGAAACTAATGTCTCTCACCGACACACACGACTGCTGCCTTCGGTGCCTGGGCCCCGACCACAATCCTAAGTCGTGCGGGGCCTGTGGAAAAATGTCTTCCAAGGCACTACCAAGTCGCCAGCAGCAAAAGGAAAGGCTTTTCTCAGTCTCAGCCTCTGGCCGGGCCCGGACCTCCTCTGAGGCTTCGACATCTCGGGATTCCGATCCAGAGCGCCATCGAAGCTCCTCGGACAGGGGGTCCCCCGACCGGGAACGCAAGAGGAAGAAACGGCTTGCGAGGGCGATGGCGTCATCGGAAGAGGTCTCTGGCTCCTCGAGGGCCAGGTCTAAGACCCCCGACCGTCGCCCCGGGCCTGTGGAACCGGAGAAGCCTGCCAAAGTTCCTCGTGTGGAGCCGGAGTCTGCTGGACACGTAAGCCCCGTAGTTCTCGTGGACTCTCCTCCCAGGGAGCCGATGGCCCGAGTCAGTGGCTGCTGCGTCTCCCGAGCTGAGTCTCAGGATGACAGCCTTGGAGAGCAGAATGTCTGCCTTCATGGAGCAGCAGCGGGCACTGATGGCCAGCCTGTCTGGCGCATCTGCCCCGACCACCGGGACATCGACGTCCTAGTCGACCCCGGAGACCGAGCCGATACTCGAGTCCATCGTGGCTCGGAGTCGACCTCGGTCGCGGTCCCCCTCGACCTCCCGTTCGGGACCAAGGGCGTCGACGCCACTGCTTCCGGCGTCGGGGCGGGTGCTCCAGGGCCCCGTGGGGTCGGACCCCTACTCTTCCTCGGATGAGTCGGCTTGGGAGACGGAGGCAACTCCTGCCCTCTGTTGGGCTACCGGTGGAGGTTGTGTCCTTGAAAAGCCTTTCTTTGCAGCTGGGACTAGAGGGAGTTCTCTTGTTCAGCCTGGGTTCCTCGGTAGCCCAGAGCTAGGGAGTCACCTATATGTGAGGACTGACTTCCTGCTTTGTCCTGGAGAAAGAGTAGTTACTCACCTGTAATAGGTGTTCTCCAGGAGCAGCAGGAATCAGTCCTCACAACCCTCCCTCCTCCCCTTGGAGTTGCAATTGTACATAGTTTATTTTTCATTTTTGTGTGCTGTTCTTAGCTATGTCATTTGACTGAGGTAAGATGGCACCTTTAGGTGTGCCTGCATTCCCAAAGGCTTTCATAGAAAGCTGGGGAAATGCTCCGCTGGGGCTTCATCGGCGCCGATGACACCCATATGTGAGGACTGACTTCCTATATGTGAGGACTGATTCCTGCTGCTCCTGGAGAACACCTGTTAAAGGTGAGTAACTACTCTTTCTGGTTAGTCAAAGTCTAGAATTTTAAAGAGATCTAGACCTATCCTTCTGACTAGGAACATTCCACTGGTTTCCATGTAACCACCTTCATGGTTCTTCCACGTGTAACCAGTAAAGGGTTCTCTATCCATATTCTCAAGCAGGTCTTATCCCTTCTTGTTATTAAGTGAGTCTCTCTTTATATATATAAATACACATATCTCACTCTGAAAGGTTTGTTACTGCCATATTAATGCTGTTCCAGCATGCCATACGGTTTTAAATGGACAACCAATTTCTATGGTAATCACAAACTACCTTCTTTTACTGTAACCTCTCCGGTTACGTTACATCTGAAGCTCTCCATGTAAAGTCATCCTAAGTGACATCACTTAGGGAAGACATTACTGATCTTCAAGAAATTGGAGGCTACACCGCCTATTACAAATGTTTCTTTCTTTCATTTGGATAGAGGGGTCTTAAAGACCCATCCTTTTTCTGCAAACCAGTCAGATTTATCGCCTCTCTTTCCTAGAGCCTTTTTCTGCTCCAAGGACAAAAAGCTTCAAACTTTGGCCTACAGAAGCTTTAGCTTCTCATCCAAAGTCCAACCCCATTAAACTCTCCCAGTTTTTTCTTCTGGGATTAGTTCTAGCCATTTAGGCTTCTGACCTCTGCCTGTATTGCAAAATTTATTTCCTGTACTTCACAGTAAGTTATTTTCTTTGAGGATAATGTACTGGTTTCTAACACCAGACCATATTAGTCTCAACAAATACTTTCGCAATACTTTTGACTAAGGTCCATATTAGAAAATTGGAATCCAATATTTACTAACATTTCTGATCTACACTAGGACTCCTCTCTAGATGCCTTGTTTAGTCAAGCTGTTCCACAGCACACCCTTTTTACTTCAACTCCTACCCTCCATCCCTTGGATGCCTGAGGTTCTGGGAAATAGCATGGCCCATCGATTAGATTTGCAACATGCTGGGACCTCCTCCAGGCATCTCTAGCTTGGGAGTCCCCATATGTGAAGACTCATTCCTGCTTGTTCCTGGAGATAGCACAGTTACTTACCTGTAACAGGTGATCTCTGGGAACAGCAGGAATAAGTCTTCACAACCCACCCACCTCCTCTAGGAGTTTTCTCTCTCTCTCTCTCTCTCTCTAATTTGTCTACTTCCCTCCTTCGGTCTCAGCTACGAACCCAACTGATGAGAGGGAAGTGAATGGGCGGGAAGGCAGCGCGCATGCGTGTGGGATGCTCCCAAAAGCTTTCTTTTTGGACGCTGGGGAGCGTTCCCGCGCAGGCTCAGTCGGTACCGATGTACCCATATGTGAAGACTTATTCCTGCTGTTCCCAGAGATCACCTGTTACAGGTAAGTATCTGTGCTTTTTGGGGGGGCGGGAGAATGCACCGTGACCTAGATTTTTAGTCTGGCTCTTAGATTCTAAGAACATTTGTTGAGGCCTGCTTTATAATGGCTTCTACCATTTTGTCTGGCCCTGATGTCAGGCTCACCGGTCTGTAGTTTTCTGGATCACCCCGGAACCCTTTTTAAAAATCGGAGTTACTGTTGAAATTATTAGTAGATATGCTTTCTATAGTGATATGGTATTTACAGAAATAAGCAAACATTAGAGATCTTGAAAATCTACTTGGACAAATTGGAAGATAAAGGAGTAAATTTCCATTCAGGAGGGCTTGAACATAGCTTAAAGTATCTTGGGGATCAAACTACCAGTAGGAGCCAGGCTTTATATAAGGCAAACTATAGCCCCTTACTGAAGAAATTGAATAGGGAGCTGGAGCTTAATTTATTGTGGATGGGATGAATTGCAAGCATTAAAATGATGGTCCTTCCTAAGTTTGTTCATTTTATTCCATTCGCTACCCATAGAGGTAACAGAAACTACCTTTCGCGTTATTCATTGTGAGGTGTTTAAATATATATGGACGTTGTACCCCTAGGGTGGCCTGGAGAGCCTTATTTTGTATGAGGGATTGGGAGAGGGAGATTGCAGTACCAAATTTTAAGAAATACAGTGCAGTGGCCCAACTTAGGGCTACCTATGAATGGCATAAGAAACCAGCAAAACAGTGGGTTTATTAGGAGGCACTTACTGGGAATACAAGGTCAGATTTTAGGATGTAGTTAAATAGAATGATTGATAGAGGTTTTAAGGAGGACAGTCCTTTCGTGCAGTGTACATTGAGGTTGTGGGAAAGCCTTTGAGCCCGCTGTCTTAATAAAGGAATATTGCATTTGACACCCCTTAGGGGCATCTAGATTTCCCTCCAGAGAGGGAAGTCTGGACTTAAAAAAAGTGAAAAGAGGAGTTTAAATCGGTTGGACAGTTAATAGATCAAACATTGCTCATATCCTTTAAGGGACCAGTATGATCTTCCAGGTAAAGATATGTTTGGGTTTTTAAAAATTAGACACTATATAGGAGCGGGTAAGGGAAAAGTAGGCCTAATGAAGGGGTGCACTATGTTTGAAGCCATATGTCTGGGGATGGTGGGAGATAGTGGATTGATTTCTAAGCTGTATAGACTGCTCTTGGATAATCTGGTTGAGAACCACACTTTGACTAGGTGGGAGGAAGATTTGGGAAAGTCTTTGGGTGAGGAAGAAAGGATAGAGTGGTGTTCATTGTTCAGTCCAGTCGGGTAGTCTCTGCCCCCGAACAGCAGGGAACTGAGCATGTCAGACTTATGACTTTACTGCATAATATCTCCCTCTTCAGCTCTTAGAAGCCCGTATCTCAGTTCCCAACAGCTGGAGCAGAGCCGCCTTGTGGTGGAGTCCACTTGAGGAATTAGACCTAAAGCTTATAGCCTTATTTAAAAAAAAAAAAAAAGGGCTCTGGAGAACAGAGCCAAAACAGCCCGGGATTTAAAAGAAAAATTATTATTTTTGAAAGAAGGAATTAACAGAACCTTTACAGACTGAGTACAACACTGCTATAAACCGTTGTGGGCTTACCATGTGTAGAGACTGTTTCCCCTGCTGGGGCCCTTGAATGGGTCAGGAGGAGCCCGGGGTCAAAGGTTTCCTTGAGGTCCAGGGCCTATTACCCCCCAGCTGGGCAGTCCAACGCCAGTGAGGCTGGTCTTGAGACTCCTCTTCAGACTGCGGCTGTTAGTAACGCAGTAAGTAAAAAAAACAAAACACAAAAAACCCCCAAGAGGGCGAGAAACATGCATGGGAGACCGGGTGGGGAGGCGATCGGGCTGACTTACCCTGGTTTATTATTTTTGTTCCGGCAGCCCTTCGGCGTGTGCTTGGCAGCATTTGGGAACATATGTCGACGTTGGGGGTAAGCTTCATGGCGTGTTTTTTTTTTTTTTTCCCCACAGCCTCCCTCTTCTCTTTTGGGAGATTGCAGTGCTCAGTGTTGTGCACGGGAAGCTGCATTTTGGATGACAATAGAGTCTGCAGGGGATGCCTGAGACGTGGCAAGGTAGCAGAGGCCATTTTGGCGGGGATGGAGGCAGGTGTATGTTTGGAGACAGAACAGGCCTTGAACTAAGAGACCATGGTTTCAGCATGAAACGGGACTGTCATATCGATCCTCCAGATCTGATCTTTCTCCCGCAAAAAGAAAAAGTAAACATGTGGAAGCCCAAAGACCTCTGACTCTGCTGGTGCTGCGGAGGCGTGTTTCTCTCCAGAGTTTATATTATCCATGCACAAGGCATTTTACCTCAAGACACGGCAAAGTGTCCCAGCATGCAGCCAGTTGAAAAAGCTTCCAGCGGTCCCAGGGGTATTAAGGGCCTGTCCAGAGACCAGTGTGTCTGGGGATAGTCCTTCTGTGGGAAATCTGCCAGCATTGGAGAATCTCTGGAGGGATCCTGAACACCCAGAATTCTCTGAATCCAGGGCACTGGTGGAAGGCCCTGCGTATCTTTGGGAGGAGACAAAGCAGGCAGGAGATGGAAGAGGGGGGAGAGCTTCAGGGGGAAGACCCTGTGGTGTTCAGTTTTTCACAAAGAGGAGCTTCCAGCTGTTACTGCTCATTCATTGGCATCGCTGAACATGTCGCTTCCGGTCAGCGGGGACAGAGCCACCCTTGGAAGATCTCTGTTGCAGAGCTCGGGGTTGCAAGTGTGTTTCCCAGTACATAGATTTGCAAGATGATGGAGGTCCCTGAAATGGGCCTGAGGGACGGCCGGGCTATGGCCTGCTTGTATCCTATTCCTGAGGAGGACAGAGCACTGCTCAAGATGCTGAAAGTGGATGCACTGGTATCAGCTGTGATGAAAAACACCATAATTCCAATCGAAGGAGGAGCGGCTCTAAAAGACTTGCAGAACCGCAAGTTGGAGGTGCCCCTGAAGCAGGCCTTTGATGCTAGCGCACTGACCTTACAGGCTTTTATTTATGGAGCTTATGTGACCAGGGCTTCAATCCGGTGGTTGCAGGGCTTGGCCTCTGTGAATGGTGAGAACTCTCTGGACCAGCTCAAGGTGGCTTGATGTGATGAAATTGGAATCAGTGTCTGCGTATTTGGCAGATGCATTTTATGACTTGGTGCGCACCTCTTCTAAGAATATGGCCTCTATCATAGTGGTGCAGCGATTTTTGTGGCTGTGTACCTGGTCAGTGAACGTTTCCTCTAAGACAAGACTGAGAAAGTTGCCCTTTAAAAGTAAGTTGCTTAAGTGCTGTTATTGAAATGAGTTCCATTATTTAAATGAGTGAAAACTTAGAGCTGTGCTTAACCTTCGGTGTCTTCCTCAACTTTCGGTGTCTTCCCCTCATTTCAATAACAGCACTTAAGCAACTGTTATATATGAGCAAAGGTCATTGATGCGAATTAGGGCGTTCTTCAGAAATTACATATAAGTCTGAATTTTTATAACGCCCCATAAGTCTGAGACCTATCAGTTGCTTGACAGAGAAAGATATATAATCTATTTAGAACTAAGAGTGAGCTTAGATGAGAAATTAGATGTATGTGACATCTGATATGACACACTTCTAAGTTTGTTATCAGTGTGTTTCATCAGAATTGACAAAACATATCACTCTGGATAAGTGACCGTTGTAGGATTTGTAAGGCACAGAGATGCAATGGATCTGACATCCGAAGAAAAGAGGGTACCGAGCTTTTCAGCCCGGTTCTGTCTTCCTCTTTTAGTCATCCCCATACAGGAGAGACATTCAGATGGAGAATGTTCAGGCCCTAAACATTTAAGACACCAATCATGGGTGTCAGTGACGGAAATGGTACGCCACATTTAGTACATTTTTTAAAACCACTAGTTGGTTTTTCCATGTTTTAGGAATATGGGGTCTAGTGCCCAAAATGACGCCTAGCACCAAAAAAGAAAAGTTTCTGAAGAGAAACAGTTTAAAGTATAAGGGTTTTTTTTTTTTTTTTTTTTTTGAAAAAGAAAAGAAAAGAACCGGCGGTACTGGTAAGCGTCGTGCGGCAGGCAAACGCGACCACAAGAAAACAATTTTAAAGACGGAATTTTCTGCGGTGACAGGGTATGGATCCTGTCGGCTCCGTGGAAAATGAAGAACTGAAGAGGGACAGTTGGAAAGGCGGGAAGGCAGCGTGCATGTGCTGAGGGATGCTCCCAAAAGCGTTTCTATTGGACGCTGGGGAGTGTTCTTGTGCAGGCTTTGTTGGTACTGACGATACCCATATGTGAAGACTACATTCCTGCTTGTTCCTGGAGATATACTTTTTCACTGAAAGGGTGATGGATGCTTGGAATCCCCTCCCGATGGAAGTGGTGGGGGCATATACAGTGACAGAATTCAAAATGGCATGGGACAGACACAGTGGATCCCTTTACAGCAACAGGATAAAATCAAAATAAACTTAACTAAATTCTCAACAAACAGGGGTGTCCTACACAGAGTGGTGGGTTTACTCCTAAACAAAGACATGGGGAGGAGTGGCTTGCACGGAGCGGCAGGTGCACCTACTCCTGCCATCTTACTGGGCAGACTAGATGGACCATACTGGTCTTCATTTGCCGTCATTTACTATGTTACTATGGTGGTGTTGACTGAGGGCTAGGCGGAGGTCGACCTCTCATTTGTCAGGATTTGGGTTTTTGAGGGCTGGTGTGCGGAACAGGGGACAAGTGCCCTGTCTGCCTCCATTCCAGAGGCTTTGGCTTTTCTGTAGGCTGCTTTGATTTGTCAGAAGGAAACACCACTACCATTACTGTGCACTGCCTTCTTCACGCTCTCACTGTTTAGCGATAGTGTGTGTATCTATGGAGACTGGCCATTAGGGTGGTCCATAAAAATGAATTCCTGAATTCCTTTGCTCCCTGGCCTGATTCTGGTTCCATTTAGGTAGAAAACATTGTGTACAAAGTTTGAAGCCAATCAAATAATATTTAGGGGTGGCTCAACAAGTCTTAAGATTTCCCCCTGGGAGCAGATGACGAAATGTTGCATCATCTTGTATCATCCACTCAGTTCCACGCTGATTACATTTGATTGCGTCATATTTGAACTAATCTCGTTTCTGAGAGGTGGCAAAGACATTGTACTATTATCTTTGTATCTTTATTCTTTTCAGATGGCGAAAAAACGTGGTTTTTATCTCATTGAAGGAATGTCCACCACAATTCTGGGGGCCAAGCTCCCCAGCAAGGAGCAAGTGTTAAGTGTATTTTTACATCACCATATGACATTAAACAAAGGCGTTAGTGAAAGTGCATCTATTGTAACAAGTGAAGTAGAAGCTTACTGGGAAAAGGCCAGGCTTCCTGTTCAAAGAAATGACAAAATTCAAGAAAAAGTAAAGAAATTGTTCAATCAGTGGAAACTTTTGAAAAAAAACAAAGGGAGAGGAGGGAAACAAGAGGCAAATGAAAAAGAATTCCAGGTTGCAATGAAAAACCTATTTGATGTGGCGCATGCCAATGCAATGTCTTTAATTCATATTCAAGAAGACAAAGAATTCTTAATAGTGCAACGAGAACCAGGGCGCCGCGGCTCAATGTGCGCGATGGACAAGAAACTGGCCAACACGGAAGCAAGATCGCAACAGCGAGAAGAAGAACTGAAAAGGCGCAGACAAACATGTTGCCGAAGCCGAGGCAACTACAAGCCAAGTTCAGCTGGAAGGATCTTCTTCCTCAGCAGAGTCAGGTGAAGACTCGTTGACATCTGCGGATTCAGATAACGGACAGAAGAAAGCAACTCCACAAACGAAGCAGTTTCGACCTAACAATGTCTTGACCCCAGAGCTTACAGCAGCCCTGGATCAGACAGGGACAACGGATCACAATGCTCTGTTTGTGGTAGCTGAAACCGCCAGAAGTCTGGGACATTATCCTGGGGAGCTCAATATCAGCCGCTCCAGCGTCAAGCGCCATAGAGAAAAGCACCGTCAGCAACAATGGACGGACCTGCACAACGCATTCAAAGCCGAAGGCAAAACATGCATTGTGCATTGGGATAGCAAGTTATTGCCATCTCTCCTCTGTTCAACCACATCCGTTGACCGCCTTCCAGTTTTGATAACGGCTGTCTCCACTGGAGAGAAACAACTTCTTGGTGTACCAAAACTGACATCAGGAACGGGCGAGAATCAAGCTGCAGCAGTTTATGAACTGTTACAGGAATGGTGTTTGGATGAAAAGGTTGCAGGCTTCTGCTTTGATACAACTGCATCGAACATGGGACGTCGATCAGGAGCGTGCATTCTTCTAGAACAGAGACTCCGTCGCACAGTCCTTCATTTGGCATGCCGCCATCACATTTACGAAATAATTCTTGGTGCAGTATTCTCTACATGCTCTGGAGCTTCATCGGGTCCCGATAATCCAACTCTCTTGCCGGTTCCAAAAGAATTGGGGCTCCCTTGACAAGTCCAACTATCAAACTGGAAAAGACTTGGAGGTGCTGCAACCTGACAGGGATCGCATCATGAAGTTTGCGGAATCCAAGTTGGCACAGGGCAATCACCGAGATGATTACCTGGAATTCTTGGAGTTAACGATTGTCTGCCTTGGAGGGAATCTTCCTAGTTTCAATTTCAAGAAACCCGGAGCTTTCCATCATGCCAGATGGATGGCAAAAGTCTTGTACTGTCTCAAGATTTGGATGTTCCGAGGACAATTCAAAGATCTTACCCAACGGGAGGAATCCTGTGTTCATGATGTAAGCATTTTCTCCATCCTGATTCATGTGGAAGCCTGGTTTTCTGCCCCTGATGCCGCAGTTGCTCCTCGAACAGATTTGGAGATGCTGAAGAAACTACACTCTTACCACAATGACCGTGTTGGAAGAACGGCCAGAGACAAACTGCAACAGCATCTGTGGTATGTGTCAGAGGAGCTTGTGGCACTGTCACTGTTCGATGAAGCTGTTTCAGCACCGACAAAGCGGGCCATAGTGTCGGCCATGATCCCGGCAGAATCAGATGAAAGCGATGAGGATGATGATGAAGACGAAGATCCCCCAAAGCGGGTCGAATTGAAAAGTTCCATGATTCCACCACTTGAATCTTTTGCAACTCGCAAGTCAATCAGTTTCCTGAAACACCTCGACATCAACAGTGATTTTCTTAATGCAGACCCAGAAGACTGGGAAGAGAATGCATCATTCAAAGACGGTCTGAAGAAAGTAAAAAATCTTCCAGTGATCAACGATGTGGCTGAGTGAGGGGTCAAACTCATTGAGGAGTTCAACGGCCGACACACCACAAAAGAAGAGCAACTCCAGTTCCTTCTGGGTGTTGTCTCGCAACACCGTAAGATGTTACCCACATCGTCAAAGTCCTTACTAGCATCTGGACCACATTGAGTGCTTGGCAAGCATGATACCCCCGTCTATGAGCGGATAATACCCAGTGGTCTGACGAACCCTGGGGGGGATCCAGGGGCCTGATAGATAGGGACCTTGAGCCACCCCTAAATATTATTTGATTGGCTTCAAACTTTGCACACATTGTTTTCTACATAAATGGAACCAGAATCAGGCCAGGGAGCAAAGAAATTTCTACTTTTATTTTTTCCCCTATGGCAGTGGACCACCCTACTGGCCATGCATGTGTTTCGCTATTTGGACAATTGACTGATCAAGAGCACCTCTCTGGAAGGAGCTTAAGAATCCATACGCATGACCATCTATCTGCCATAGTTACTAGAATTTATTTATTTATTTGACTGTATTTATATCCCGCTTTTCACTGTGTCAAAGCGGTGTAACATATAAGGGGGGGGGGATAATCAGGTATAAGGGGGGGGGGGATAATCAGGTATAAGGGTGGGGCCGTCACCAGGTGGGCAACATTGATGATTTCGGCATAAGACGGATTTTAGACATAGACAACATAATACAGTTTTCAATCATAGTTTCATGATGGGTGGGTTCGGGGGTTGGTGCATTTTTTGGTGGGAGTTGTTTTGAGATATTCTTGGAATAGGATGGTTTTTAGCTGTTTTCTGAATGACAGGAGATCGCCATTGTTCCTGACGTGGCTCGGTAGAGAATTCCATAGGGACGGAGCGTAAAGTTCAAAGGCTCGATTGCATGTCCGTTGATAGCATTTCATAAACTACCTCAGTTGGAATTCATAAGAGCTCTGCTAGATATGGAAAAGCCTTTTTTCACAAGAAAGACCGACCAAGATAGTTGCCATTGTGGAAGATGTACCAAAAATTATCAGACATCAGGGAGGAACATGTTGAGCATGTTTGGCTTCAAGGCTTTGACAGTGCACGTAGCGCCCTTGGCATGACTTGGGATGAAAAAAACTCAGAGAACCTTGAGCACACAGTGGACACAGGCCACTCACAGACTCAGATGTCATTTCTGTCATACACACTGGGACTCTCCTGGTGGACGGTTCATTCCACTCTGGTCAAAGGAATTCTCTTCCAAATTCCTCCCTACCAAAATGTACTCATGGTAGATGCATCCAAACTGTGCTGGGGAGCCATTGTAGGTGGGTTTCATACCTGGAGTCAGTCTTGCTCCTAGGCAAACTTTTATTGGATCAATTTCCTGAAACTGAGAGCAATTGCAAATGCTCTAAAGGCATTTAGAGATCAGTTGGCCAATCAAATTGTAATGATCCAGACATCTGGGTAGCCATGCATTACATCAACAAGCAGGGAGGAACAGGATCATATCTCCTGTGTTGAGAAACCTAGACAGGGAAGCAGCTCTCAGGATCTTTTGGGAGTAGGGCACCCCTTCAATAGATCTCTTCACCACTCTGCAGTATAGGCAAGTGCCTCAGTTCTGTTCTAGGACAGGCAAACTAGCCTCAGATACCTTCCTTCTTGACTGAGGGGGGTGGGGGTGGGGGTGGGGAAGGGTTTACTGTACACGTATCCTCCAATACCTCTCATAGCAAAAACTCTCCTGAAACTCTGGGATGACAGGGAGACCATGATCCTAATAACCTTCTTACTGGCCCCAGCAGCCATAGTTCCCTTTGCTCCTGATCCTATTAGTCAGGGAGCCCATTTGGTTAGACAGTTTGCCAGCCCTAATCTCGCAGGTTTAGAGGAGACACTTGCATCCTAACATCACATACCTAGCCTCACAGCTTGGATGTTGAGGGCTAACTCTGTCTTTATTATTTATTTATTTAATTATTGAACGGTTTTATATACCGCCTTTCAGAAAAGTCAAAGCGGTTTACAAAGAACAAAACTTGAACATTACATTGAAACTTATTCAAACAATTGAAATTACAGTGAACATTAAATTGTATATAATAAAAATGGTAATTTGAGGGTTACAATGCTGAGTAAATGCTGATTAGGTATATAGTTTAAACATATATACAGATTTAAATATTTACAAATTTCAAAAATCTTATCTGAGCAAGGAAAAATGTATTCACTAGAATTATTAAAGAGTAAATGTGATAATGTGGAGAATTGGGTATTGTAAGATAGAGTAAGAAAATGGAAAAAGTAAGTTGTGAATTATTGAATGAGTATACATGAGTTTAAGTGGGAAATATTTCATCTATTGGGAATGAGTCTCCAAAGTATTCTATAAATAGGTGAGTTTTAAGATCTTTTCGAAATGCTGAAAGATCTGTGATACCTCTGAGTTTATCCAGCAGAGTGTTCCATATTAAAGGAGAATTGAAGCTGAATGCCCTATTTGTTGTAGTTTTATTGAGTTTTGAAAAGTTGTTTGGAACAACTTAGGTTACACCAAATGGTAGATTCAATGTCCTTCTGGCTTTCAAGAGAGATTCTACTAGGAAGTCATACAGTTTTAAGTGGAAGAGGTTTGTAAACTGGTTTGACAAAAGGCCCTAGGTTATTTCAACTGTCCCACACACATACAGTGCTTTGAATACCTTCTACATTTATTGGAGTCTGGTTTGAAAACCAACTCAGTAAGGATACGCCTTGGTGCTTATGACAGTCATGTAGAAGGTAAACCCATCTCTCTCTCTGCCTTTTTTCTTTCATGCGGGTCTTGCTTCTTTTGACATTTCCCATCAAGCCCTACACTTTGTCTTGGGACCTCAATGTGGTTTTAACTCGATTAATGTAAGCTGTTTTTGAGCCACTTAATACCTGTGGATCAAAGTACCTGACAAGAGAGGTCTTGTTTTTGCTGGTGATAACACTTCAGCACACCGAGCGAGCTCCAGGTTGTAGTAACTGGTCTACCCTATACTAGTTTTACATAAGTAGGGTGTTTTTGCATACTCATGCTAAGTTCCTGCCTAAGGTTGAACTCAATCACCACTTTAATCAGTTAATTGTCCTTCCAACATTTTTTCATAAGAAGCTCATGAAGGAGAAAACAAATTGCATGCACAGGATTGCAAGAGAGCCTTGGCTGCCTGACTAGAAAGTCTACCCAACTTTTTGTTTCTTTTGACCCCAGCAAAATAGAGACTGTCATTGGCAAACTTACTCTGTTCAGTTGGCTAGTGGATTGCATCTCCTTTGCTTATGCCCAGGTTGGTTTGTCTCTTGAGGATCATGTCAAAGCTCACAGTGTCAGCTATGGCTTTGTCCCTAGCCCATTTGAGATTCCATGTAGTCCTGCTTGACCAGTCTAAAGTGGGTTGTGTTCCCCTACCCGCAGATTGGTGGAGACAAAGAACCAGTGAAAAGCCCAGGTTTGAATGACATCACTCCTATGCCTCTATTCGCTTTAGCCACCAGAGGTCTCCTTAGTATTTTTGTCTCCAGCAGATGGTGGATGGTTTTTCTCCTCTCTGAAGAAAATCTGAGGATTGAGAAGAAAAGATTGATTAAACACTCATAAACGACCACCTTGAGGGTGACTTACTTGAGCGTGATGTGGGAGGCTCCTCTAAACTGCAGCCTTTTCAGTAGCCATAGGAGGCGGGAAAATTAGTTCAGCTCCATGCTCTTATCATAAGACCCTGTTGAGCAGCCACAAAATTGGAAGGATTTGGAAGAGTGCAGCAACCTCACACAACCTCGATGCCCCCTCCCTCCTCTTCAGTTCTCCCCTACTCTCTCCCGAAGATTGCAAAAGACTCTGAGGAATCTGCCTGTCAGCCACCTTAAAAACGGTGTTGCAAAAGCCAGTGAAACAGTTACTGGGGAGTAGAGCTGAGCCAGCCATGAATCCTCTGCCTGGGATTCTCAGGGGATGAGTACCAAGACTTGACCTCATCATTGTCTTTGTTGGGTGCTCCCAATTCAGTCTGTGTGGGACGCAATTTGGGGCAGGGTGCTGATGACCATTGGCATTGGATTTGGCTCCGGCACGGGGCAGCAGACACATCTTCCACAGCTTGGTTGGCCCAGCTGACTTTTCAGGAGAACCTTCTGTTTGGAGCCAATTTGGAGGAGCTGGTGAAGGACTTGGGTGAGGCAAAAACTTATCGCCTCCTGCAAGACAGGTCTAAGGGATCTGTGAAGAGAGCTGGTGCCCTTTCTCGTCAGCCTCTGACCATTTACTAAGGTCATGCTGATCAGATCCCCAGGGGTCTTGAGACTCTCTTTCTTAGTCCTTTTATGGAGCTTTTGGGCCCAGGGACTTGGTCCCTTCAAGAGGAGGGCCCTCCCGAGCTGTGCAAGGAAGGTTTGTGGGCCCATTCCCTGGTTCCTCCAGTTTTAGTCAGGCTTCGCCTTTTGTTTTCAGGAATGGACCCTTGTTACTCAGGATTGCTGGGTGCTAGACACATTCAGTTTGGCTTTCTTTGCAATGCGAAGAGCTGATTCCGGATGCCTTTGTCATCTCCCATTGTGAGTCTGTGATCAAAAGTGCCGCTGGGTGGACAAGTTGCTGTGCCTAAAGGCAATGTTGCCCTTCCTGCCAGAAGAGCGCTGCAAGGGTGGATACTCCATCTATTTCATGGTGGCCAAAAAGAATGGTTCCTTCTGGCCCATTCTGGACCTCAAGGGGGTCAACGAGCACTTGCGTGTCCTGTGCTTCTGGATGGAAACCTTGCGCTCAGTGATTCAAGCAGTGCACCAAGGGGAGTTCTTGGCTTCTCTGGACCTGGCCAAGATGTATTTACTTATCCTGATCTGGATGGATCAGCAAGATATCTGCGTGTTGCCATGCTTGGCTTTCACTATCGGTTCACCGCCCTCCCTTTTGGGCTATCCACAGCCCCAAAGATGTTCTTCAAGGTCATGGTGGTGGTGGCTGTGGCGCCAAGGGATCTGTGTCCATCCTTATCTGGATGACTGGTCACCTTTCAGAAGTCTCTCTTGGTGGCGTCCCGAGTGTTATTCTTCTTAGAACGTCTTGGCTGGGCGTTCAATCGAGAAAGAGACATCTGTGGCCTTCCCAGTCCCTGGAGTTTCTGGAAGCATGTTTCGACAGTCGAGTGGGCAGAGTTTCCTGCCAGAAGAGAAAGTCAAAAGACTCCTCACAGCTAAACGTGAATTCAAAGACCTAGGGGTCTTTAGAAAGGCACTAAAAGCCTACCACCTCTTAGAATATTTTGGACCTACCCCTGAAGATGACGACCAATAACAAACTGGACCATAAAACACTGCTACAGCTCTTGTATATAGTTAGAAATTGTTAATTGCTTGTTACCCCAATTTAACCTCCAAGTTGAATAACCCTTGTTTGATGTAAAGCCTTTTGCTATAACTGTTCCATGTAAACCACCTTGAATGTATGATAAGGTGATATAGAAGACCTGTTAAATAAAATAAATAGATAAGACTCTTGGATTGCCTGGTGCTGTTCTGTGCACAGCAGTCTCCCAGAGTCTGGAATTATCTTCAGTTCCTCAGATTGATGGTTGAGGCCATAAAGATGGTGCTGATATGTGACCACTACAGCGTTCCTTGTTGACTTGGTGGCCCCTGAGTTCTCAGGAGTTTGACAGGCTCCCACTCCCATTGATGGTATTGAGTCTAGCCTGCAGTGGTGGCAGCAGCTTTGTTTTTGAAGAAGGGCATGCTGCTGGACAATTTCTCCTAGATCCTTCTGACAACGGATGCCAATCTCTTGGGTGTTGGAGCCTGTTGTTGCCAGGACCGTATGGCCCAGGGCCATTAGAACCGCAGGGAAGCGGTGAGGGCCATCAGGTTAACTCTTTTTGAGTTTCTGGCCCCTGATCGGCTGGGCGGTTTGAGTGTTTTCAGACAATACCACGATGATGGCTTATGTCAATCAGAAAGGTGGCATGAGGTGTGCCAGGGTAGCTCTGGAGATGGCTCTCCTGATTGCCTGAGTGGAAAAGAACCTCCTAGCCTTGTCAGCTCAGTACATTGCTGGGGTGGACAATGTGGAAGCAAACTTCCTCATCCAGCACACTCTGGACTCAAGAGTGGTAGTTGTTAGGAGGTATTTCAGTTGCTTCTGCGCTTCTGGGATCGCCCTGAAATGGATTTGCTGGTGACCCGCTCCAATGCCAGTTTACTGCTTCTTCATTTGCCACACGGAGACAGGGTACAATGGTATCGTCACCCTGACACAGCCTTGGCCAAGTTAGTACCTGCAGTACATGTTTCCTCCATGGCCCCAGGTGGGGTATGTGATTCAGCGTATAGAGCACTGCTCGGGCAGGATTGTTTTGGTGGTGCCAGACTGGCTGAGGAGAACGTGGTTCGAAGCGGCTCCTGCAAGCGCCGCGTCTTTAGTTGCTTCCATCTCTGAGTTTATTGTGGCAGGGACCAAATATCCTGGAGGACCTGGTTCCCTCCTTGCTTACAGCTTGGCTCATGGAAGGAGATGACTAGTGTGTAAGGGCTCCTCTCCAGTGGTGGTCTCTGTTCTGCTTGGAGCATGGAGAAGGTCTACCAACCTAATGTATGTATGGATCTGGTGCCTCTTTGAGTGATTGTGCGATGCTCAACAGTTGGCTCCTGAGACGACCAAGGTGCCACCTCTTTTGGCCTGTTGACAGGATGGCCTGAAGAAGGGCCTTTCCCTTAGCTCCCTGAAAGTTCAGGTGGCAGTTTTGGCCTGTTTCTGAGGTCCAGTGGCTGGTAAGTCTCTAGCCTTGCTCATGGATGTCTCGTGCTTTCTCCAGGGGATTCGGTGTCTGTGTCCCCTCCCCTCTGGTCTGTGATCCCTTCCTGGGTTCTGTGTCTGATGGTCAGGGCCCTGGTGGTGGTGCCCTTTGAGCCACTGAAGTGTGCTACATTAAAAAATTTGATGCTCAAGACAGTCGTCTT
The DNA here is from genome assembly GCA_033557465.1 of Ichthyophis bannanicus. NCBI lineage: Eukaryota > Metazoa > Chordata > Amphibia > Gymnophiona > Ichthyophiidae > Ichthyophis > Ichthyophis bannanicus. The sequence goes on from CM066036.1 coordinate 619,811,791, forward strand.
ATTAGCAATTTGTTCTGCAAGGTGGATTTCTGAGCTGCAGACTGTCTTGCTGAGATCTTCTCTGTCCTTTCAAAGGAGGCTGATTCCATTCAACCTGTGCCTTCCTTCTTGCCTAAGATGCCTTCTCCCTTTCATGTGAACCAGGTGGTCTGCCTGCCTGTCTCGAAGGAGCAGTGTTAAGGGAAAGATAAGGATCACCATTTTGTGGACATCTGGAGGATGTTTCTCCGGCACTTGGGGGTTATGAATTTCTTTCGTAAGTTTTTTTTAATCATCTATTTTTTTTTTTTTTAGCTGTTTGCTGGCACGTGCAAGGGTGACGCAGCTGCTCTGTTGCTTTTGGGACGCTGGATTAAGGATGCTATGGCCTTGGCGTATTTTTGCAGAACCGGTCAGTTCTGGAGGGTTTGTGTGCCCATTCTACCCGAACACAAATGTCCTTGTGGAGAGAGTGGAGCTCAGTAGCCCCTGCAAACATTGGTCGGGCAGAAACATGGAGATTACTTTCCACTTTTGTCAAGCATTACTGCTTGAATGTTCACGTGCGAGTAAACACTGCCTTGGCTCAATTGTTTTGTGAACTGCTGTTTTTCTTCCCGCCCAGTGGAGTTGTAGCTTTGATACATCCCACTTGTCTGGACTGGTCTAGCAGGATGATATTGAAGGTGACATTTTACTTACCATTTATTGTCCTTTCCTTGAGTCCTGCTAGACTAATCCAGGGCCTGCCCCTGAAGCTCTGTTTGCTCTGTTCTGCTGCTGTGGTACCCTTGGGTCCGCTCTGTTTCTTATTCTTGGCCCCTCAGGTTCATCATCTGCTGTGATTTTTATACTTGGCCTTTTATTTATGCTTTTCTGTATGTAGTTCTCTACTGTTGATTACACATTGTTGCCCACAATTGATGAGGCTGGAAGGGCAGACTAGTTAGCCCATGTGGTCTTTCTGCCATGTTTGTGCTTCTCCCATATATGCTTTGGGACGAATACTGAGGAGATCTCTGATGGCTGAGTCGAATAGAAGCATAGGAGTGATGTTATTGAAACCTGGGCATTTCACTGGTTCTTTGTCTCCACCAGTCTGCTGATAGGACATAGAGAATCGTAACAGATTATGATAAGGAAGAGTGTATCTCAGGTGGATTTAAATACAGAGCAGGCAAATTCAAATGAGCTCAAATATATCTGTATCAAATAAATGTCAAAAGTATGCCATTAGCTCTCTGTATCCAAATGCCAAAGGGCAAGAGAAGAGATAGCTATAAAGTATAGCACTAAGTGAAGATAAAAACATAACGAGCAACTCAGAAAACTGGTAGAAATAGGATAACCAATGGAATACTAATTCCAGGGTACAAACTTTATTGAAGTATCAAGGCAGACTAAATTGCTTCAGACTTGGTGCTGCTGTATCTTAAAGATTGCCTAAAGTTGAGCAGGATAAAATTCCTACAGAAAACAAACCCACATTAGTCTTTAGAGTGTGCTGAGAAGGTGCCAGTTGTGATACATGATATGATATAAAGCAGGGGTCTCAAACTCAAATTGCTTTGAGGGCCAAATGAGGACTTGTAGAGTAACCCGGGGGCCGCACAAGACGCAGGCCTCATTTGCATAAGGGCATCATTTGCATAAATATTTGCATAATGTTACCATACACTAACTTTTAGTAAACATGCCTCTTAATGAGTGTATGGATAAAGAAAGACTAAAAGATTTCTACATTACTATAAACCAGTGCCAACCGCCAGGCACATTAGGAACTACTAGAAACACTGCCCATTTAGAACCCATAGCAAACCTGCCGTGTCCTAACAGCACTACCAGGACTCACAAAGCACCATACCCTAACTATCAAAAGGCAACACTGCAAATATTAAATCAACACATTTCAGAGAATAACAATACATGACCTACTCGGGAAAGAGAACAAGTGGCAATGTCAAATAGGAATTACATAAACAGAATACCTCAGCTCAGTTACACATGCAGAACATACACCATCACCAAACAAGGAATCACAATTTAGAAACAGGAAGACAATTAAACTGGGAACCCCAAAAGCCAAACTTAGAATGTACAACACTAGAAATAAAACTATACATTGATTTCCTCTTGTATTAAATAAAGTGCAGACGTTAAAGATGCACATTTCCAAGAGCTGACATATTTCAGTTAATAAATTCAAAATAAAGAGATATTTTTCTACCTTTTGTGCATTTTTTTTTCAGTTGCAATTGTTCCAGTCACTTTTTCTGGTTTCTTTGTGTCTTCTGCTAACTCTCCATCGTCTGCTGTCCATTTCTCCTTTCTTCTTTCCTAGTTTTTTTTCCATTCTCTCTACATCTGCTTTAACATACTAATCATTCTCCTTTTGCTCTTTCCTCATTCCTATTTCATCCACTCAAATTTTACCCCTCCATCCTCAATCCCCACTTACTCTCCCAATACCCGGCCAATTGTAGATTTTTCTTCCCTCCCACACAAAATATATTTCCCCTCTCCATTTCACTCTCCCAGCCCCATCCCATTCTAATCGTCCCCCAACATCAACTCCCTTCTAGCTCCTGCCCAACCCAGCATCCGCTCCCTTCTAGTCCCCGCATCATCAGCCCATTTCCAGTCCTAGCTCCCTCCCCTCACAGCCCATTTCCTTTCCAAGCCCCCCTCCCCATCAGCCCATTTCCATTCCAAGCCCCCTTCCACTCAGCCCATTACCATTCCAAGACCCTGTCCCCATCAGCTATTTGCAGTTCAAGCTCCCCCTTCTACTCGTCCCATTTCCAGTCATAGCACCCCCCCCCAAGTCCATTACCAGTTCTAGCCCCCCCCCCCAGCCCATTATCGGTCCTAAGCCCCCCAACAGCCCACTTCCAGGCCTAATCCTTCCATCGCCCCATCTTCATTCTTAGCCCCCCCATAACCCCATTTTCAGTCTTAGGCCCCCAGTCAGACCACCGCCAGTCCTAACCCCCATCTGTCCATTACCAGTCCTAACCCCCATCACCCCATTTTCAGTACTACCCCCCCCCCAGCCCACATCAAGTCCTGCTCCCCCCCATCAAGTCCTGCTCCCCCCTACATCAAGTCCTGCTCCCCCCCCCACAAGTCCTGCTCCCCCCATCAAGTCCTGCTCCCCCCATCAAGTCCTGCTCCCCCCCATCAAGTCCTGCTCCCCCCCCAGCCACACATCAAGTCCTGCTCCCCCCCCCCCATCAAGTCCTGCTCCCTCCCCCCCCCGGGAAAATTAAACTTAAAAAAAAAAACCGGCTTCTGCTGCTGCTGCCGCCGCTGCCGTGGCCGGCAATAGCAGCAACATCGCAAGTCCCGCGGGCTCCCCCCCACCCGGCAGATCCCTTCCTGCTTGCCTGCCAATGCTGCCAGTTCTCCGCTTCGGCTTTCAGAGCCGCGAAGGGAGAGCTTCTCCCTCGTGACTCTGTTAAGCCCGCTGGGGCAGATGGGAAATTTCCAATCTGCCCCAGCGAGCTTAACACAGTCGCGAGGGAGAAGTTCTCCCTTCGCGGCTCTGAAAGCCGAAGCGGAGAACTGGCAGCATTGGCAGGCAAGCAGGAAGGGATCTGCCGGGTGGGGGGGAGCCCGCGGGACTTGCGATGTTGCTGCTATTGCCGGCCACGGCAGCGGCGGCAGCAGCAGCAGAAGCCGGGTTTTTTTTTCCCCCCTATGCATCGCGGGCCGCACAAGGGTCTGTTGCGGGCCGCATGCGGCCCGCGGGCCGCGTGTTTGAGACCCCTGATATAAAGGGAGGAGTGATGTTCTGGAAGCCAAATTGAGGCTTTTGGGTAGAAAGCTGAAATCCATATCCTCCAGGGTAGCATTCTCAGAAATTCTCCCTGTTCCATATGCAGTATCTCAGAGGCAGGCATTGCTTCATAGTCTCAGTGCATGGATGATATGATAATGCAGGGAAGAAGGATTTTATAATTAAGAACTGGGCAACATTTTGGGGATAGGGGAGCCTACTCTGAAAGGATGGGTTCCCCTGTAACCAAGAAGGAACCAGACTGCTGTTGCTAACATCTGTAAAAGAGACAGAAGAGCTTTTAAACTAAAATTGTGGTGGGGGAGGGGGAGGAGAGAGATGACCAAACATCTCATCTTGCACCCATGCACTTCTGAGTGGCTTTCTTCAAAAGATACTGGCAAAATGCTTAAGATATTTCTTGATAGAGAAATTTTGGTGAAGACTGAAGTATACCAAGTATATTTAAATAAGAACAAATAAAAAATTATTCCAGTTACCCACATCAACTGCCAGGTAGGTTGGAAATACAAATAAAACATGCCGGAAGTCTAAAAACATTGGCGAGTTACTGTATGGCAGTAAATAAAGATGTAGCAGTAATAAGCATCTTGAAGACATGGGTTGAGAGCAATCAGTGGATTGCTGATAAATGATAAAGAATGCTATGTAGAATCTTTATGGATAGAAATTCTATGTGTGATTGGGAAGAATACAGTGGTAGGGTATACTATTGCTGGAGAGTAAAATTCTGGCAAATTTAACACAATAATGGGAGATGTAAATTATTTCAATATTTGATTGGATAAATGTTTCATTGAGAAATGCTACAGAGGTCAAATTTCTAGTCTAGATGTGTAAATGACTACTTGATGAAGCAGCTGACACTGCAACCAAAAATCTTTGCTGTAACGCAGAATGTGTAGAACATAGATTTTTTGGGTCTGCTGGTGGAAGTGTGTTCAACATTCCCAGGGATATAATGCTTTGGCTGCCACGGAAGGTTTTCTAGCCAGCAACATACTTAACCAGTTTTAGTATCCTGTTAACTAGATGCTGTCCCTCTTCATTACAGATGAAATGATCTCTCCCTTCATGATCATCTTGGCAGTATCCCAGAACCGTGTCAGAATTCCTAAGTGTTGACAATTTCTTGGAATGTGTCAATTTTTCCAAGTATATTTGAAATCCTAAATCACTGTACAAAGGCAGAGAATCTCAATTCCATAAGCATCACACACATTCAAATATAGCCATCTGGTAGTGTGATCAGAGATTTAGAACAGGCCAAATTCTTCTGGGGCTACCAAAATGTCCACCAAGGCACTCAGGAGCCGGCAGCATCAGAAGGAGAGGATTTTCTCGGATTCGGCCTCCAGACGGGCCCGGACCTCATCAGAGGCCTCGACGTCTCGGGAGTTGGACCCCGAGCTTCGTCAGGGTTCCTCTGAAAGGGGGTCCCCCGGTTGGGAGCATAAGAGGAAGAGAAAGCTCGTGAGGGCGGTGTCTGAGGAAGCTTCTGGTTCCTCGAAGGCCAGATCTCGGACCCCTGACCGCTGCCCCGGACCCTTGGAGCTGGAGAAGCCAACTAAGGTATCCCGTGTAGAGCTGGAGTCTGTCGATCACGTAAGTCCTGTTGTCCTCGAGGACTCTCCTCCTAGGGAGCCGACGTCGGGCCCGGCACCGCCGAGGCCCGAGTCGGTGGCTGCTGAGTCTCCTGAGCTTGGACTCAGGCTGACAGCCTTGGAGTGCAGATTGTCTGCCTTCATGGATCAGCAGTGGGTACTGAAGGCCAGCCTGACTGGTGCATCTGCCCCGACCACCAGGACGTCGACATCTAAGTCGACCCCGGAGACAGAGCCGGTTCTCGAAGCCATGAAGGCCCGAGTCCGGTCTCGGTCACGGGCTCCCTCGATCTCCCGTTCGGGACCGAGGGCGTCGACGCCGATGGCCCTGGTGTCAGGGCGGGTGTTGCCTGAACCCACACGGTCGGAGACCCTCGACTCTTCTTCGGATGAGTCTGCATGGGAGACGGAGGACAAGGCGGCGTCCCCCGATACTTTTCGGACTCGGTGTGTCCCTTCGGACTCGCCGCAGTCCGAACCCCGGAGTAGGTCCCCTCCGGAGGATACCCGGTTCTCGGAGTTCGTTAAGGACATGGCCAAGGCCTTGAATGTTCCTGCCGACCCCAAGGAGGAGCCTTGCGCCGAAGAGCTCAATGCCCTCCAGTATGACTCTCCCCCTTGGGAGGCCTTTACTGTGCCGGTTCCTCCGATGCTGGAACGTCTCCTCTTCCGAATGTGGGAGGCACCGGCCTCGGCGCCGGTTTTGAGCAAGCGGATCGATTCCATGTATCGAGTCCGGAAGAGCCCTGGTTTTCAGAAGGCGCAGCTGCCGCACCATTCTATGGTTGTGGAATCGGCCATGCATCGTCTGAAGAGCCAGCAGATGCACTCCGCGGTGCCCCCCGCACCGCGGAGTGCCATCGGCAGAAAGTGCTTCCAGGGCCTGAATGCCATCGGCAGAAAGTGCTTCCAGGGCTCGATGCTTACTTGCTGTGTCCAAGCCTACCAGCTGTACATGGGCATGTACTTGCGGGACCTGGCTAAAGAGGTAGCCGGGTTCTCAGCTGGTCTCTCCGGGGAACTTTTGCAGAGGTTCCAATCTTTGTCCTCGGGGGGGTCCGGGAATGTTCCAAATTCATCTCCCGGGCGGCCTACGATGGCTTCGAGGCTTCGGCCCATGTAGCAGCAGCTGGCATTGCTGCTCGACGCCAGGCATGGCTACAATAATCAGACCTCGAACCATGGGTGCAAGACAAGTTGGTCGATGTCCCATGCCGGGGTGAAAACCTCTTCGGCAAGCCCATGGCCGAAAAGGCCGCTGAGCTCGAGACTGAGACTCTAACGAGGACAAGATTGTCTAGGAAAACTTCTGCCCCTTCTCATAAGAAGAAGGGCTCGGGGAAAAAGACCTTTTACCCGAGGAAGGCGCCTGCCTACAAACCTCTCCCTCATTATCAGGCCTCCCCAGCTCCCCAGCAGGGTCAGCAGGCCAAGGGGCAGGGACATGGGCCCCGTAGGCAGAAAGCCCCCAAGCCTCCAGCTCCTGCTCCTACTCAGCAGAGAGGTTTTTTTTGACTCCCTCTGCATAGCCTCTCCACCCCTGCTGGCACACCTCAGCACGGGGGGTCGCTTGGTCCTGTTTGCCCACCAGTGGCCACACATCACAAGGGATGCTTGGGTACTGAGCATAGTCCAACAGGGCTATCTGCTCCATTTCAATCAGGTACACCCTACCTACTTCCCAGGGGAGCCTCCACGGCCTCCTCTGCATCAGGAACTTCTTCTCCAGGAACTGCTAGGTCTGCTTCAAGACCAGGCGGTAGAGCCTGTACCTCCAAATCTGTGGGGACAGGGCTTCTACTCCCGGTACTTTCTTGTGCCAAAGCGGACTGGAGGTCTCCGGTCCATTCTGGACCTGAGAAATCTCAACAAGTTCTTGGAAAAAGAGAAGTTCAATATGCTCACTCTTGGAACACTACTGCCCTACCTCCAGCAGGGAGATTGGCTATGCTCCTTAGATCTAAAGGATGAGTACACTCACATCCTCATTCATCCAGACCACAGAATGTACCTCAGGTTTGTGGTGGCAGGAAGCCATTTTCAGTACAGGGTACTGCCCTTTGGCCTAACCTCTGCCCCACAGGTTTTCACAAAGTGCCTAGCCGTGGTAGCGGCCTTCTTGAGAAACCAGGGTATATTTGTCTTCCCCTACCTGGACAACTGGCTCATCAGGGGTCAGACTCTCCAGGAGGCCAGGCAAGCCTCCCTCCGTACTGTCTCTCTCCTTCAGCAACTAGGTTTTGTCATAAACTTCGCAAAGTCCACTTTGCTCCCCTCCCAGAACCTAGAGTTCATAGGGGCAAGGTTGGACTCCCTGCAAGCAAAGGCTTACTTGCCAGAGGACAGGGCAGAAAGACTCATAAGCTTGGCCAACTGGTTCATAAGCAGCCCATTGGTTTCCGCCAGGCTTTGCCTACGACTCCTAGGCCATATGGCATCGACAGTGCATGTGACCCCCCAATGCTCGCCTGCTTATGCGGCCTGCACAGTGGTGTCTCAGAACTCAGTGGAGGCAGGCCACAGGAAACCTCAGAGACAAAGTAAGGGTGTCCAAACCCTTCCTGAACTCCCTGCAGTGGTGGCTACACTCCCCCAACCTGCTACAGGGGATTCCTTTTCAGGTACCTGTTCCCACAGTGGTACTCACAACCGATGCCTCCTTGCAGGGCTGGAGTGCACATTGCCTGGACAAGTGCACACAGGGCCTGTGGTCCCCATGGGAGGCCACTCAGCAGATCAACCTTCTAGAACTCAGGGTGATACGTTTAGCCCTCAAGGCCTTCGCCCATACCCTGGCCCACCAGGCTGTCTTGGTCCAGACTGACAACCAAGTGGCAATGTTTTATTTCAACAAGCGGGGGGCGGGGGGGGGGGGCAGGGGGTCAAGGCTCCTGTGTCGGGAGACTCAGGTCCTCTGCTCCTTTGCCCTTCAACACCACATGCTGCTGAGGGCTGTCTATCTTCCTGGCCAGGAAAACTGTCTGGCAGACAGATTGAGTAGGGTTCTACAGCCTCACGAGTGGAAAGTGCACCCCTTAGTGGTCCAGACCATTTTTCTGAGGTGGGGACTTCCGTCTATCGACCTCTTTGCCAGTCCCCTGAACAGGCAGCTGCCCCAGTTCTGCTCCAGGCAGCCACATCCCAAAAGATTGGCGGCGGATGCCTTCCTGATCTCATGGTCCCAGGGCCTACTGTATGCGTTCCCTCCCACGCCCCTGGTGGCTCGGGCCTTGTTCAAGATTCTAAGGGACAGGGCCTCGGTCATCCTGGTGGCCCCCAGATGGCCAAGGCAACCCTGGTTTCCCCTCCTGTTACAACTGGCGGTGGGCACCCCTCTTCCTCTGGGGTTTCAACCCGATCTTCTTTCTCAGGATCAGGGATCCCTTCTGCACCCCAATCTCAAAGCTCTCAATTTGATGGCCTGAAAGCTACAAGGGTAGTACTGGCTCCCTGGGACTTGCCTCAGGAAGTGGAAGAGGTTGTCTTAGCTTCAAGGAAGCAATCCACCCGAAAGACCTATGCTCTGAAATGGAGGCGTTTCTCCCTGTGGTGTGATCAGCGCCAGGAGAACCCCTTCTCCTGTCCTGTGCCAGTAGTGCTTCAGTACCTGCTGCACTTGTCTAATCAGGGTCAAGTCCAATTCGGTTAGGGTACACCTCTCTGCTCTGGCAGCCCACCACTCAATGGTAGAGGGGCACTCTTTGTCGATTCACCCCCTGGTGGCCAGGTTCCTCAGGGGCTTGCTCCTGCTAAAGCCTCCTCTTCGTCCACCAGCCACTGAGTGGGAGTTGAATGTGGTTTTGCAACAGCTTACTCGCCCACCCTTTGAGCCTATGGCTACGTGCCCTTTTCGCTTCCTTTCTTGGAAGACTCTCTTCCTAGTGGCACTGACTTCGGCCAGGCGAGTGAGTGAACTTCAGGCCCTGGTCTGTGACAGGCCATACACTCGTTTCTATAAGAACAGGGTGGTCCTTAGGACTCATCCTAAGTTCCTACCGAAGGTGGTCTCCTCCTTCCACCTCAACCAGGAGGTGGTTCTTCCCACATGCTTCCCTAGGCCCCATGCAAGCAGGGCTGAAGAAGTCCTCCACACCCTGGACTGCAGAAGGGCCTTGTCTTTCTACCTTGAGCGTACTAAGGGTTATAGAAGGGCTACTCAGCTCTTCGTCTCCTTTGACCCGAACAACTTGGGGGTTCCTGTCTCCAAGCGTACCTTGTCCATATGGGTGGCGGACTGTATCACCTGGGCTTACAGGGCAGCAGACCTTCCCTTGCGGGGTCGAGTTACAGCCCACCGTGTCCGGGCCATGGCTGCATCAGTAGCTCATCTCCGCTCTGTACCGTTGGCAGACATCTGTAGGGCTGCAACTTGGTCCTCAAGCCAGACTTTTGCAGCCCATTACTGCCTGGAGAGGGAGTCCTGTAGGGACAGTACTTTTGGTCAGGCAGTACTCCGGAATCTCTTTGAGGTTTAGGCAACTCCTGCCCTCTTGTTGGGCTACTGAGGGGTTCTAGTCTCAGTAAAATTCTTTCCTTCATGCTACGGCTTCACAGAGGGAGTTTCTTTTTCAGCCTGGGTTCCTGGTAGCCTAGAGCTACGGAGTCACCCATATGTGAGGACTGACTTCCTGCTTGGTCCTGGAGAAAGAGTAGTTACTCACCTGTAACAGGTGTTCTCCAGGAGCAGCAGGAATCAGTCCTCACAACCCTCCCTCCTCCCCTGGGAGTTGCAGTTGTACATAGTTCATTTTGTTTTTGTACTGTCTTTTAGCTATGTCATTTGACTGAGCAAGATGCCATCTTTGGGCGGGAAGGGGACTGCGCATGCGTGGGTGTATTCCCAAAGGCTTTCTTAGAAAGCTGGGGAAATGCTCCGCAGGGGGCTCCATCGACGTCTGTCACCCATATGTGAGGACTGATTCCTGCTGCTCCTGGAGAACACCTGTTACAGGTGAGTAACTACTCTTTACGTGTTGCACCATTTGCAATTTGAAAAGTGGGGTCTTGAAAAAGACCATATGCAATTAAGGACTCTATGTTAAAGAGAAAAAAACATATGTAAATGCAAAATACTACCGGCACAAAGAGAGGAGCACGGAGAACATGAAATAAAACAATTAAAAAGGGGGGGATTCATGAAAGTGTGGGAGCAATAGGCAGGGGAGATATAAAAAGCTTAAATTGAGGTAGGATAAAGGACTATAGCAATAAGCTGAAAATATAAAGTTAAATTTCCTAGACAAAGATCTATCAGTGAAAAATGTGCATAAACCTTTTATCACATAAACTACGTCAGAGTTACAACGTGTAGCGGAGTGATCCAGGAGAGCCTCAAAATTGTAGCTGGTATCATAAGACAGTGTGTAAACAATGAATCTATTATGCAATTAAAAACAGAAGAAAAAATAAATAAAACTACTATCATAGAGCACTGCAATGTGGAAAAACCCTAAACAAACCATATGTCATTAAAAATAAAGAATGATAAAAAGAAACCTGTGCATCTACTAAAATCGTGGCTACTGTGAAACGGAGCAGAATTAAGAGGCATATGTAAATCTCTATAAAAACATAGCGTTAGTCAGTTCATGCAATCCTAAGTGGAGATAGAACAAGAAACCAACCATGTACAGGAGCTTAAGAGTACGTTGTCAAAGATTGTGGTAAGGCAAGCAGAACCAATGTACAATGTATTGAGATGAGTACAGCATGCCCCGTGAGCCGATGCAGACCATTATTTAACAGATATAAATAAAGAGCAAAAACATAACACTCATAGGACGTAAATAAAAACATGGAGCATACTCAAACAGAACTAAACGTATGAATAAAAAGGTTTTGGCTGGTACATTACCCGATTAACCGTTGCAGGAAATTCGTAGCAATCAGATATGCTCAGTTGAAACAACATGAGCATCCTGAATTAAATATCCTATTGTTTGCGCCGAAAACACTGATGGACAGTAAACCGCGCATGGCAAGAAAAATTGAGACACAAACGAGAACAATGGAGAGATGAAGTGATAATGCACTCTACTCAAAAACAACCATTGTTCTTACTGAAAGTCACAAGAGATTTAACATATAAGGATCTACGGTATCAGGTAATATGTATATAAAACCAATGTTTCAAAAACAGCAGCAGGAGAAAAAATAACAGATAATAAAGGAGGATGAATGAATGTTCCCCCAGAACACCATAAATAATCTATGACTCAGCCAAGGGTAGAAACAATATAAACATATGAAAATGAATACTCCATGCTGCGCTGCCCCTGAGAGACAACAGCAGTATAAGACAAAACCCTGCACATGGCATCTTTCCATTACTCTCGTTTGTGTCTCACTCTTTCTTGCCATGCGCGGTTTCCTGTCCATCAGTGTTTGTAATGTAATGTTTTATATTTTGTTTTTTATATTTTTAATTTGCTGCTTGGTGTTTATCATTGATTTATTGTTATTTTTATAAGCATACCCTCTGATGAAGGCTTGACGCCGAAGCCCGTTGGGGTTTTTTATAATAAAGTTAGCACCGGTGACCTTCACTAGCCTTCGCCTGTTGTGTCTTCCTAATTTCACCTTTGTTCTGTTCTCTGTTCCTCTGGACTCTACTCACGCACTTCACCCACGTCAATCCGGTCTCCATCCTGAGCACAGCACAGACTGTCCTTCCTTCCTTCCTGAGTGAACTGCATGAACCTCATGACCTCTGATATTTCTGTTGCGGTTTCTTTAGATCTTACCTCAGCTTTTGATCTTGTAGACCATGTTGTCCTCCTCTCACGGCTTCACGACTTTGGGCTTCGTGGCACGATACTCTGCTGGTTTTGTACTTTCTCTCACAGCGGTCATTTTTTGTCTCTGGTGCTTCCTCTTCTCCTATTCTCCCTCTTCTTTGTGGTGTTCCCCAAGGCTCGTTGTTCGCTCTCCTCCTATTCAGTATTTTTCTGATTCTTCTAACTCTTCTGGTACAGCAACATGGTATTTCCATTCATTACTATGCAGATGGCATTATCTTGCTTCACCACACCAATCCAGTTGCTGCTAATGTCACTCCCCTTAACACTTGCCTCTCCAGTATTTCTACTTGATTGTCCAACAGTTTCCTTCACCTTAACCCCTGTAAGTCTGCAGCTATATGGTTTACCTTTGTACCCCTCCTCCAACTCTGGCTCCCCTCTCTCCCTGGTTCTCCAATTCCATTAGTTGACTCACTCATTTCGGTATCTGGGCATCACACTAGATTCTTCCCTATCGTTTCAATTGCACCTTGCCTCTCTAGCTTGCTACTCTTTTCTCGCACTTCGTCAAGTTATTCTTCTCATGCCGGCAGGTCCACTGATCACACAGAGTGAAGAATCATGTTTCATCGAGTGGCTGACTGAAACATGGCTTGTGCCGAGGGATAACCCAAAGTTTCATGCTGTTTCAAGAGGCTGAGGTGTGATGACGTTGAGGACCCAAGTGTGGAACATGCAGGTCGGCATCGGTCAAGCTTATCAGTCGTGACGGCGGAGGGGCACTCTAGCTCTCTGTGCTGAAATAAGGGAGGGGCTAGTGCTGGGCTTGATCCTCCTCCTGATGGTGCGTCATTCCCCTTGCAATGGCGTTCAGCAATGGGACGGAGCCTCGGCGCCGTCCAGTGCTAAGCTGTCTGAAGAAGTTTATTGGGTTTGCTGCCTGGGCTCAACAAGGTGCTGACGTGGCCTCGGTGGAAATGAGGCAGCCTGCGGGTTCAACAAGTCAAGCCATGCATTCGCCATGGGAGATCCTTCTGATACGCCGGGCCAGGGATGGAGGCCTATTACGGCACATCCTGTGCCCGGCTTGCCCTTTGCCTCGGTTGTGCTCCTCCTGTTGCTTTTCAGCAGGACTCAGCCCCTCAATGTGCACTCTAGCGTTCTGCTTGTCTGTCTTGGGTTCTCTCCGGCCATGATTGGGTCAGCTGCCAGGCTGTACATCCTGGACGTGAGGGGTCAATTGTAGAGTTCCCTGCCCATGGCCGCAGACCTACGTGGAGGAAGAAATTCACCGCTTTCAACCAGGACGGGAGGAGCCTCCTGATAGTGATCCAGAGTGGAGAGGAGCCATGATCAGGTCTGCTGAGCTTGGGTCTGCAGTGTGAGGTCTGCCACTGGATGGGTCTCCATGCATAAGCACATGGGCCACAAGTAGAGGGATTCAACATGGGGCTGGGAGAGGTTTGCCGATTGCAACTAAGATGGGGCTAGCCTTCTGATAGCATCCTTCAAAGGCGATCTGGAAGTAAGGAATAAGAGAGAAGCATTAGAGAGAAGGTTTTAATTCGCACCTAGATAGTAAGTTAAAACGAGAGCAGAGAATCTGTCCGCATGGCTGGGCGCATAGAATAGACTTAGTCATACCAGATATTGCTAACCTTGCCATTCTCATAAAGCATTTAATGGTCATAAACAACCTCATCAGACTTATTCATATTCTCCCACAAAGTTTTAATTTGCAAAAAAAGCCCTCAGATAACACTGTACCAATTAAATGTTTTCTGTTAAAGTCAAGCTCTATTGGGAATAAAATACTTGCCATAATAGACCTTGTAAAGGACAACAGCCCTGATTTATTTTGTATTACCAAAACTTGGCTATCTGACTCAGATACTGTATTGACCCACCAATTAATCCTCTCTGGATATAATTTATTCCAATACCTCAGGGTTATAGGTGAGGTGGTGGTGTCCTTTATTTAATAAAGCAAGAACTTAAAACATCCCTCCACCTAAGTAAAAATATAGCTAGTATGGACATCCTCATTATAGAGAATAAAAATCAATCGTTCTGCCTACTCTACAGATCACCTTATCCTAACACTGACAGCCGTACATCAATTTTGGAAACTGCACCTCTTCATTAAAAATCCTTTTATTTTACTAGGTGATTTCAACCTTCCATCTCTTCACATTTCTCATTCTACAGTATTTCTCAATTCCATGACTGATATGGGTTTCCAGCAGGTTTTACAGGTGCCTACTCACAATAAAGGTAGCACTCTAGACTTAGTATTCCCTACCTAATAATATTATACAATATGACCTCTACTCACCCCCACAAACAAGTCAAGTCCCCTGGATTGACCTTTATCTAATAGAATTCATATTGCCATCTCTAAATCTTACCTTTACCTAATGCTGTAAAAATACAAAAAAGGCGATATAGATCATTTGAAAAGGAAGCCACCTTGAATGATATTGTTCCTCATATTGATGATCCTTTGACCAATCTAGATGACATATTAACAAACTGGAATACATCAATCTCCAACGCCGCCTCTGCACCCAAATCACACCACAGAAGGAGATATAGGACCTCTGAGAAGTGGTATTCCTATGACCTAAGAAAACTAAAACAAAAATTGAGCAAACTTGAACGCAATTGGAGGTTTTCAAAATCCGTAGATGATTATATAAATACCCTTCATAGGTACAAAGATTCTATTAATAACAGAGAATTTCACACTGTGATCCTCACCAAATCTCTCAATCGTCTGAGAGAACGTTTTGAAATTGTGAAGTCATTCACTCAAACACCTAATCAAGAAATGAACAATACATCCATCAAACCGCATTTCACTACATGAATAAACTAAAACGATAGATTACAGTGGGTAACCATCAACCAGAGAGTGATCTGTTATCTATAAGTAAATGGCAAACATTCCATATGATTGGCTTAAAATACCTGAAGGATATAATCACCAAAATTAATATAACTTCCTCCCCTCTTGACCCCCGCCCTGTCAGCTGGCTAAAAGCGACCAAAGCCGAACTGTCCCTGTTCAACCTCAAACTGGTCAATCAATCAATCAATCACTGAAACAAGGCTGCATGCCATTGGCATTAAAACATTCTATGTTCCGCCCAAAATTAAAAAAAAAACAATGCTCTGGACAAGGAAAACCCCAACTCATTTAGGCCAATATCCAATCTCCCATTCATGGCTAAAGTGATTGATTGAAAAAATTGCCCAAACTCAACTACAGGACTACATTGACCTGAATTCACCTATAGATGAGCAGTAATATAGTTTTAGACCATTTCATGGTATAGAAACACTCCTAGCCCTTTTTGATAAGCTGATTTGAGATATGGATAGTCCTAAACAAGCATTTATTCTTGTATTCTTGGATATTGTCTCTGCATTTGATAGTATTAGCCACTGCATACTACTTACAAGATTGCACCAGATAGGACTACATGGTACTGTACTACAATGGTTCCAGTCCTACCTCTCTAATCGTTCGGAACAGTTCAGATGGGCCTTCATCTTCAACTTACAAACAGGAGCAAGGCATACTGCAAGAGTCTGCCCTTTCAGCGCTCCTTTTCAATTTATGCTTGCAACCAATATGTAATATTTTCAAAAAAATTCAAAGTAGGATATCATGTCTGTGCGGATGATACAATGCTGTATCTCACCATAGACATAACAAACTCTACTCAACATCAAATAACATCTTGCCTCAGTGAAGTGGCTTAATACCCATAATCTAAAAATAAATTATAATAGAACAGAGGTTTTATACATTACTAGGAACCAAAACGTCACCCCTCTCTCCAAAACTCATCTTACAAGACGCTAAACTGGAAGTGTAAAATGAAGTGATATACCTTGAGGTCACCCTTGATCAACATCACACACAAAACTAGTTACAAGATCTATTTTCTATAAGCTACGTATGATCCAACACCTAAGACCATTACTATCTAGTTTTGACTTTAGATCTGTGCTCTAGGCATTGATCACCCCACATTTTGATTTTTGTAATGGTATTCTACAAGGTCTGCCTAAGAAAACACTCAATCAGCTTCAGATGGCACAAAATGTTGCTGCCCGGATCATTTACAAGATTCATAGCACGTCACCCCTATACTTTATAACCTACGCAGTTATAAGCAGGATTAAATATAAAGCACTAATGATCATGTTTAAACTTTTGAGGAACATAGCCCCATCATACCTGTCTACGCATATCAACATGCCTTCTCATGAGAGAATAAGAAGAGGATGTAATCAAAACATCATAACTGCCCCTACTGACTTTAGCAATACAAACCATTCTACGAGTAATAGGGCCTTCACTCACTTCACTCCCATACTCTGGAATGCTCTCCTGGATAAATTAAGATCTATCAATAACCTACAGATATTCTGCAAGGAAATTAACATATCTGAACATTTTGATAACTTGACTGACAATAACAAAATTTATCCAACCTAACAGTAATTCTTCCATAGAATTCCATCCACAATCTATCTGACTTATACTTCAATAGATACTTGCTTTTCATTGCATAACTATATATAAACAAAACCTCTTGTAAATATGTTCAATGTAACATATGTTACCTGTAAATAGTTTGCTTACAGTTTTAATGTATCTTGTTTGTTCATTGTAAACCACCCTTGATCACTGGAAGGGGTGGTATAAAAAACCCCATAAATAAATAAAAATAAAATAAATTTGCGTTGTCCATCCTTTTCTCTCTCCCTCGTCTTTGACCACCCTTATGCTTACATTTGCCATATCAATGCTTGAATATTGCAACATTGTTCTTCTAGGACTCCCTCAGTATAAACTTTATTGGCTCCAACTCATCCAAAATACTGCAGTCCACATCCTTGTATATGCCTCTTGTTTCGAACACATCTCTTTTGGTCCGCTATCACTGGCTTCCTGTCAAGTATCGCCTTCAATATAAAATTCTCACCTTGGTTCACCATGCACTGCACACAAGTTCCCCCTCCTATCTGAATCGCTGCTCCTTCACTCTCCACACAACGTTCTCCGAAATATCCATGACAACTGTTTACATCTTTCCTGCGCTTCTCAGATCCGGCTAGTATCCACTTGCTCTTCAGCTTTCTATTTCTTTGATCCTGCCTACTGGAATGCACTTCCTCCTGCCCCTCTGCCTTGAACCTTCATATACTAAGTTCAAAACCCTCTTGAATACTCATTTCTTCAATATTGCACATGACCTACCGGTCTCATGACCATGGCGATTATCCCCTTTACATCTTTCTCCCTGCCCCTCCCCTTCTCCCTCTGTCTTTTTTCCCTGATATGTTTTTTAATCTTTCCTGTCAACAACTGCCGTTCTTTTCTATCTCTGCTTTTTAATTGTGTTTAATTTTGTACACCACTCTACTGGAAAAGTGGTCTATCAAATCCAAATAGACATAAATGAGGGAAAATAGGGCCTTCAGGTAGCCGGGCTTTTCTAGGGCTTGTGTGGGCAGCTGGGAAGACCCTTCTAAGGTTGTGTTGGCTGGCACATTTAGTACAGGGTGTCCCTTACTGAGCAGGGGGCTCCCTTTTTGCCATGTTTATTTTCTTTTGACAGTGTTTGAGTTCTGCAGCTATGCCCATTGTTGCACGGAGGTGTGCTGCCGAGTGAGCTTCAAATCTGTCTCTTTATGGCCCATGTGTGATGCAAAAAGCTTGCGACACATTTTTTGGCAATGTTGATGCCTCCTCCCAATGGTGGGGGAGGGGGTGGTATCTGGTGCCAAATTGTGTTGCCTCTGCTGTGTCTCCTACAATTTTCTTGCTGGCCAGCTTGGTGGCCATCTTGGATGCCTTCATCGATCTTGGCTGAAGTGCAGTGTACTGAGGTGGCTATAGGCTCAAGTCAGTAGGCCCCTCCCAGGGTCCATTCTCATCTGGCTTTGAGCAGCAGCACACGGGCTCTCCTCAATTATTGGTAGCTGTGTGGCAACTCCCCTTGCAAGCATCTGAGACATTGAGCTACTCTTTGGGGGCTCGGGTCCCTCTGGCATCTGGCAAGAGGGTTAGGTGCTCCTATCCTTTCCTCCCAGAGTCCAGCCTTGTCCCACCAGGAAAAACTGGGGAAAAGAGAGGGGTTCCCCCCGTTCTGCCCTTCCAAAAAGAAATCAAAGCGGTTTGCAGATATAATTAGAAACAGAGGAGTGAGAGGATCCTTTTGTGATCCATATTTTTCACAAGGAGGATATTTCCATTCTTATTTAAGACACCATGAAGGTTCTGTGCTGTACGGAGCCCCCTCTGGTGGAGGCTTGACAAGTGGACCCTATCCTGGAGGGCTTGCGTTGTCCCTCCAGCTTCTTTCTCCTTTCTGAGCCCTTGTGAAAGTTCATGTTCTCTCAGTGGGAGACACCGGAACCAGAGCTGAGGGACACTAAGGTCCTGGCTCGGCTTGAACAGTTTCTTGGGGCCTGTAAGATGACAAAGTGCACTACCATTCTGGTGGAAAATGCTGCTTTGTTTAAGGAGACTCGTGATAAGAGAGTGGAAGCCCTTCTCAAGAATGCCTTCACAGTTTCAACCTTGGGCACTCAGGCAGTGCTTTGTGCAGTTGTGGCTCGAGAATGTTTTCCCCGGATACAGCGTTTGTTGGACAGCCTGGAGGTAGCAAGATTGTAGTCTGGCGTGTTTGTGGCGGATGCCCTGTATTAACAGATCAGGATCTCCTCTAAGTTCTGGTGATGGCTATAGTTGCCTAAAGGTGGCTCTAGCTCTAGAGTTGTTCTGCTAATGCCACGTCCAATCTGCAACTGAGCAAACTCCTCTTTAAGGGCAGGTTGCTCTTTGGTGGAACCTGCGGAAGCTGGTGAAAGATCTTTTAGAGACTTGCTACAAAGGATCCCCTCGCAGTACTCTGCAAGGAGCGTAGGGTGATCCTAGAGTTAGAAAGATTTGGCTACAGCGTATTCCACCTATGGAGCTAAACCCAAGAAGGTGCCCTTTTGGGGATCCCAATGATTTTGAGACTCAGCAGGTGCCCTCTCAGGAAAACGATAAGTTTTCCCAGTGAGATTCAGCGGTCTCTTCAAGGATCAGGTGGTTCCCCCAGAGTTCCTATGTATAGGTGTCAAATAAGTCTGTTTCCCCTCTATTACAATACTTATACCTCCTCCAAATCTCTGTAGTGAGACATGTAATAGAATTCTGGACTGCTAATGTAGATACTAACCCCCCCCAGCCCCGACCACCCAGAGTCCTCAAAGAGCTCACCCCCTTTCAATGCCAGCTCCAGACTGACCCATGGTAAAGAGGGATGCAGAGTCCAGTCCCAAGTTGCCCTAAGCTGCACTGCCATATAATCTCTTCAGGTCTGGAACACCCTAGCCCCTCAACCTACAATGCAAGATTAAGACTCTCCGAACCACCTGAGGTGGACATCCCTTCCAAATAATATGAAAAATTTTCTCACTAGCCCTCCAGAAGACACCCCCCCCTCACCCCCCAGGACCACCACTGGCAGAGTTTGGAAAAGATATAGCAGCCATGGTAATACTACCATTTTGACAGTCACAATCATAACTTTACCCTTCATTGCCTCGGAAGAAAAGGCCTGGCAGTTTTCTTCCAGTGATACATTCCCAAGAAAACCCAGAGGCAGCTGGGTCTCCAGGAGTCAGCACTGACTTGGCAGCACTAAAAAAAAAAAAAAAAAAAATCCTCCACGACCACAAATGGAGTTCTTCCAATTGTTTCAAGTCCCTTCCTAGATTCTACCATGCACCCTTATAGTGTACCTTTTAGAACTCTGAATTCTCCAGCACCAAGCAGGAAGTCAGTCCTCACATATGGGTGATGTCACTAACTGAGCCTGTGTGGGAATGTTTACCAGCTTCCATAGGAAGCTTTTGGAAGGTGCTCCATGTATGTGTGCCGGTCTTCCCACTGGAAGGAGGCATCTTTACCTCGATCGTCTTTTTTTCTGCAGAGCCCTCCAGATATCATCTATGTCCCAGAATTTAGTTGACCTTTTTTTTGCTAGGTTTTTTTTTTTTTTTGCTGTTTTTTTGGTATCTCACACTGTACTGAGTCTTCCTGTCGTCTCCAGGAACATTGATGCAAAGGTGCCGCGTTTTTCTTGGGTTTTTTCCTTTTCGGTGCACAAGCTTTTCCTCTTGTGTACCCCTGGTTGGTGAGGATGATGGAGTCCTTTGATTTGGTGGAAGCTGTCTTCCCTACCATGTCTAAACCAGCCAGTGGCTTTCAGAAGTGCACCCAGTGTTGCTGGACCATCTCCATCATTGACTGCCACAGTTGGTGCCTTCAGTGCTTCAGGCCTGACCACGAGCCTTTGGACTGCACTCTCTGCTTGCAGATGATGCACAAGGGGTTTAAGGAATGGCAGTCAGAATCTTTGTTCGGTTCTGAGGCATTGACATCAGCTCTGGCATCAACACCTGCATCGACACCCTCGAAGGACCCTGCCGAGGCTTCGGCTTCACGTGGAGGCTGGGCCCATTCAGAGCCAAGGGGTTGCGGGGCACCAGAATGGCAGCTCTCCTTTGATGATAAGCGCCCCCAGAAAGACCGGACTTCGGCCTCGGTGTCGACAGGCGATGCTGAGCTCAGGGTAAAGGCCCATGGGCATCGGCATTGGAGCACGGCGCAGCTCTGAAGGTGAGAGCTGGGAGCAGCCCTCCAAGCTGCCCTTGTGGGAGGAGTTGACTTCTGAGGCCCCGGAGAGCCAGCTTGGGACTTCCTAGACCGTGATCATAGAGGGGTCCCCACTGAGGGAGCTGGCATCAGCCCCGACTCTGGTGACAGCAGACACCTCCATCCTTGCAGAAAAGATGCAGGCCTTCGAGCTTAGCCTCACTGCATTCATGGCTCAACAAGCTGTCTTGGACCTGGTGACCTCTGGTTCCTTGGCACCGGTGATGGCCTTGTCCACAGCAGGTGCCTCACCTACAGAAGTGCAGCCCATCCTAGAGGTCCATGCTCTCAGGTGGCTCCCATGAGTGTTTGAGATCCCTCTCAGTGCAGCGGGTGTCCCCCCAAATGCTCTAGGTTTGAACAGACGAGTGCTGAGGACTCCTTTGACTGCACCTCAGTGCCACCAGCACAGTCACCATTCGCGGCAGTACTTCGAGTTTCACTGATTGGGAGACCGAAGAGGAATCTCCAGAGACTGCCTGTCACTATGATGTCCCCTCCCCCCCCGAGGATTTCTCCTTCCTAGAGTTTGTATGGGACATGGGAAAGGCTTTGCCCTTCACTATTGGATCGGAGGAGGAATCTCGGGCAGAAGAGTTGGAAATATTCCAGTACCTAATTCCCTCTCAAGAGGCCATTATGGTTCTGATCCACCCAATACTGGAACGGCTTCTCTTCAGAATGTGGGAAACACTGCTCATGGTGCCAGCAGTCAGCTGATGCCTCAGTTTCATGTATCGAGTGCATAAGAGCCCTGGGTTTGAGAAAGCACAACTCCCTCACAACTCCATGGTGTTGGAATTGGCCATGTGCTGGATTAAAAGTTCCAAGATGCATCCCTCTGTGCCCCCGGATAGGGAAGCACACACCATGGACAGCTTTGGTAGGAAGTGTTACAAGGGCTTGATGCTGGTGGCTCAAATCCAAGTATACCAATTGTACATGGGCATGTACCTGCATGACCTGGCAGGGGATCTTGCCGGGGTCTCGGCTTGTCTGTCGGGAGAGCACCTTGAGTGCTTCTGGAGCCTGGTGAGCAAAATGAAGGAGTGCTCCAAGGGCACCCAGGTGGCTGCAGTGGGCATTGGTGCCCACTACCTGGTAAGGCTCGAGTCCTCAAACTTAGAACAATTGGTTCAGGACAGGTTCGCCAATGTTCCATGCTGGGAAGAGAACTTTTGCAGCAAACCCATGGTGGAGAAGGCTGCAGAGTTGGAAACTGAGCCAACTCACCATGAACAGGCTTTCAAGAGAGATCGCTGACCCTTCTAATAGAGAGGCTTCAGGGATGAAGTCCTTTTACCCTAAAAAGAAAAAGAGGCCTATGGTACTTACACCTCCTGTTATTTGTACCAGCTACCCCAACAGGGGCAAGAGGCAGCAGCACAAGCCGAAAGCCCCGAAGCCTCAACCAGCACTACAGCCCCAGCCAGGCATGGGTTTTTGACACATGACCGGACCATGGTCTGTCTTCCCCTCCCAGCCTCTGTTCTGTCACAGGTGGGAGGGCAGATGATATACTTTGCCCACAGGTAGCCCAGCATAACAACCAACGGGTGGGCACTGCAGGTGGTCTGCCAGGGCTACCTGCTGTGCTTTGAGCAGATTCCGCCCACTTTCTTTCAAGGGGAGAACCCTCTTGAGTATCACCAACGAGAACTACTCCAGCTGGAGGTCTAGGCCCTCTTCGCAGAACAGGTGGTGGAACTTGATCCACCATCCCAAACAGTACAGGGTTTCTACTCCCGATATGTCCTGGTTCCCAGGGAAACAGGCAGGTTCAGATCCATCCTGGACCTCCGCAATCTCTGTCGCTTCTTAGTGAAGGAAAAGTTCAAGCTGGTAATCCTTGGAACATTGCTGCCCTACCTTAAATGAGAAGATTGTGCTCCTTGTATCTCAGATGCCTACACGCACATCCTCATCCACCCTTTGCACCATCAGTACGTCTGCTTTATGCTCAGCGGCAAGCACTATATGTACAGGGTTCTGTCCTTAGGCCTTGCTTCTGCCCCAAGGGTCTTCTCCAAGTGTCTGGTGGTTGTCGCCACCTTCCTCCGGATCCTGGGAATATTTGTCTTCCCCTACCTGGATGACTGGTTGGTCAGGTGTGGGATGCTGGACGAGGTCCGGCAATCCATACAGCATACCATTCTGGTACTAGAACAGCTGGGCTTTGTCATCAACTACCCAAAGTCCTACCTGCAACACTTTGTTCATTGGGGCTCTCCTCAAAACCACATTGGCTCGAGTTTTCCTTCTGATGGACAGGATCCAGTGCCTAGTCACCTTGGTGAGGGACATACAGCGTTGCCTGGTTGTCATGGTTTGGCGGATGCTGCGCCTCCTGGCACATATGGCCTCTACAGTTTGTTACCCCCTCAGTCCGCCATCAGATGCAGTAGACACTGCACACAGTGGCATCAGACAACAGAACATCTTTCAGATAGGGTCCCAGTGATTCTACCCCTCCAAGAGTCCCTGTCCTGGTGGCAGCTACCTGCTTGCTGGGCTTCCCTTCCAGGCCCCACTGTACCAGCATGTCCTAATGGCCAGTGCCTCCAAACTCGGCTGGGAGGCACATCTGAATGGCCTGTCCACACAGGGCCTCTGGACTGCAACTGAAAGCCACCATCAGATCAACTTCCTGGTGCTTCGAGCCTTTGCCAATTCTCTTAGAGTGTTTCAGCGCCAGCTCGCCCACCAGGTCATCCTCATACAGATGGGCAACCAGGTGGCCATGTTTTACCTCAACAAACAGGGCAGCATGGGTTTGTACCTCCTCTGCTGGGAGGCAGTCCGCCTCTGGAAGTTTGCAATCTCGCACAGTATGCTCCTTATAGTGGTTTACTTGCCAAGGGAGCTCAACATTCTGGAGGATCGCCTCAGCAGGGTCCTTTCAACTGCATGAGTGCACCCTGAACAGGTAGGTTGCCAACCGCATATTCTAGATGTGGGGCATGCTGTCCATAGACCTCTTTGCTACTCCCCGCAACAACCAGCTCCTGTTATTTTTCTCCAGATTACCATGTAAGAATTGCTTAGTTCCCGATACTTTTCTCATGGACTGGAGCAAGGGTCTTCTCTGTGCCTACCCACGGGCTCCTCTGGTGGCCAAGACGCCTTTCAAGTTCCAGGTGGTCGGCGCTACCGTGATCCTCATTGCACCCACTGGCCCAAGCAACCCTGGTTTCCACTTCTGCTGAGATTGTCTCAATGGCAATTGCTCAGACTGGGCTGTGCCCCTGACCTGATCTTGTAGAACTATGGGACTCTGCTTCATCCTGTGCCTAACGCTCAGGTCTTGGATACTGAGTGGATAGTACTCGCAGAGCTTCCTCACCTAATGTAAGGACTCGACAAGACATGCTTACACCTTCAAGCGGCGCAGGTTCTCCGTATAGTGTGAGAACAAGTCTCTGGACGACTCCTCCTGCACTGTGGAGTCAGTTTTGTCTTATCTTCTGCACTGTTAGACTCTAGTCTGAAGTCCAGCTCTGTTAGCGTGCACCTCAGTGCTGTAGTCTCTTATCTGCCCATAGCTGATCAACCGATCTCTGCTCACCCCTTAGTGGGTCGCTTTATGCGGAGCCTCCTGCTATCTTGCCCTCCCCGATTTGTGGGATGATAATGTGGTGCTTGGACAGCTCTTTGCACCCCCCCCCCCTTTGAGCTGCTTAGCTCTTGTCCACTCAACTTACTTACCCTGTACTGTCATTTTTCTGACGGTATTTACTTTTGCACACACAGTCACCGTACACCAGGTTTCATAAGAACAGGGTAGTTCTCTGAACTTACCTGAAATTCCTACCTAAGGTAGTTTCTGCTTTTCATCTCAGTCAGTTGGTGGTGTTACCCACATTCTTCCCACGAGCTCATGCCAACAGAGCTCAGGCCTGTAAAATAGCAATGGCTTTCTACCTGGAGAGGATGAAAGCCCATCACTATTCCTTCCAGCTCTTTGTCTCCTTTGACCCCAATAAGCTTGGGGTGGCAATGTCAAAATGCACCCTGTCTATTTGGGTGGTGGACTGCATCTCCTTCGCTTACACTCAAGCTGGGCTGATGTTGAAACGCCATGTCATGGCTCACAATGTCCGAGCTATGGTGGTGGCCAACTTGCGCTCCATCTCCACAGTGGAGATCTGTAGGGCTGCTATGTGGTCTTCAGTCCACACCTTCACAGCCCATTACTGTCTGGATGGAGATTCCCAGTGTCACAGCAACTTTGGCCAAGTCGTTCTCTGGCATCTCTTTGGAAATTGAAGTAACTCCTTCCCATCAGCCCTTCTGTTTGTCCAGGCTACCGTAGAGTCTATCTGATGTTGTCCCTACTGGATGCTGACTCTCAGAACCTCTCAGCGATTCCTCACGTTGCTTGTTCTTTGTTCATTTTTTTCTGGCTGCCTCATTGGACCTTTTACAGGTTTTTTCGGTATCCTGTAGCTAGTGAGTCCCCTATGTGAGGACTGACTTTCTGCTTGGTCCCAGAGAAAACGTAGTTACTCACCTGTAGTAGGTATTCTCCGGGATCAGCAGGAATCTATCCTCACTACTTTCCCTCTTTCCCGTGGAGTTTTTCTTTTTTGGCTTAAGCTATGTCATCATACTGAGGTAAAGATGGCTCCTTCGGGCAAGAAGACTGTTACACATGTGTGGAGCATCTTCCAAAAGCTTCCTGTGGAAGCTGGGAGCATTCCCGCACGGACATTACCCATATGTGAAGACTGTTACAGGTGATTAACGCTTTCCCCCGCCTCAGTTCCCAAAATAACATTCTCCTTTTATAGGACATGTTAAGGTTTTTAACATTAAAAGTCAAAAATTGTAACTCATGTCCCCCCCATATATTATCCAATTCACCGTTATCTCCAGACTCCCCTTCCCAGCTCACCGCACCCCAATCCCATCCCTCCTTCTCACCCTACCGCACCCTAATCCCATCTCCCCTTCTCTCCACCTGTTGTAACACCAACTCAGTAGCAGAAAAGGAAGTGACCATCAGGTCCAGCCACCAAAGGAACGATATTGCCCTCAACCTTGATTCATTATCCCTGCTACCATACAGACTTGCCACATCGACTCCATCATTCAACCAGTCATACCCCCCCATATTCTATACAAACAGCCCCACAAACACCTCACTCATATCAACTGCCCTTAGACCACCACGCAAGGCCACAGTATAAACAAGAAACTAGGAAAACCAGCATTTCAATAATGTCCCTCTTCATGCTGGGTGTGCATCTTGTCCTTGCCATCCACTGCAACACCTGGATCATCCATGGAGGTTCTTTGCAGACGTCTCCCTTTACTGGATATGCACATCCACCGTTGCCCATCTCCCGATCGCTTGTTTTGGGGCACCGCTTTATTCACACGCTTTGGCAAGCCATGGTTCGTATCTCCATGAGGATCTTCAAAGTCTCCACTGCAGTTTTCTCTTTGCAGGAGATCTCCTGATAGATAATTCCCATTTGTGTTGTAATTTTCAATTTATTTAACATATTTTTATATTGCATTATCATTTTAATTAAAGTGGTTTACATTGTAACTTAAACTTGGTAATATACATTAAACAGGGACATTGACAACTTGGATTTTTCTGAGGCAATGGAGGGTTAAGTAGCTTGCCCAAAGCCACAAGGAGTGCTAGTGGGATCGAATCCTGGTCTCTTGGTTCCCAAACCAATGCTCTAAGCATTAGGCTATTCCTGGATATTTGCAGAGTGTTGAAACTATGTAACCTCCCTCAGGTCCTGCCCCTTCTGGAGAATGATTGCAGATAAGTCCTGAAAGATCTCCAATTGAAGGTCCTTCTTTCTTGCATGAAGCATAACACTCTCTTTAATTGTGAAGTCATGCAAACAGGCCACGATGTGTTGGGGCTGGTTGGCTCAACTCAGCCCCACTCTATCTTCATTTGACTGTGGTTTAAGCCTGTCTTCTTCTCACCACCAATGAGGAAACTGCAGACAACCTGCACTACTGCTGTGATGCCTTGCATGCGGATATTATTCCAGCGGGACCTGTTCTCTAAGTACTCCAATTTCTCCACATTATCAGGATGCATCTGCCTCAGCTGCTGAATTTCTCTGCAGTCTGTCTGGTCATCCATGTGCTCATCAAGCTCAGCCAGCCACTTCCCCATCTCTCTCACCTCTTCTTTGAGCACAGAAACGGCTCTCAACTCCTTCTTGACCATAAACAGCTCGTTCTTCAAATCAGCACTTAGTTCAAGGAGCCACTTCAGGAGATCGGCCCCACGGCATCTTGGCCACCGCATTGCTCTCACTGTTAGATTCAGATCCTACCACTGCCATCTTGGATTGCCACAGCATATGGGGAGCAAGGTTAGAGCTACGCCTGATCTAATCACCAGCGAATATAAACTTTTCTAGTTGTTTCCACACAGACATCACTTCAGACTGCCACAGAAATGTGCATGTTTGTCAAGGGTGAGGTCGCTGAATTTAATGCATAAAAAAATCACCGGCCCATTCTGTTATGCTACCCAGGGGTGTCTTTAGCAGCATACCCTGATATGTCCCACATCCTCAAAGGAGTGAAGCAGTTCCGTCCATCTGTGTCTCTGATTGTATCACAGTGGAGTTTTCCTTTAGTGTTGAAGGTGCTGAAAGGTCCTCCCTTCAAGCTCCTTCGGAAGGACTCTCTCAAGGATTTGACCCTGAAGGTAGTATTCCTGGTGGCTGTTGCATCTACCCAGCAGGTGTCAGTGCTACAGGCCTTGCCCTGTAGAGAGCCTTTTTTGGTCATCTCAACAGCATCTGTCTCTGAGGATCGTGCCATCCTTTTTCTCTAAGGTGCTGCCTTTCTTTCATATTAATTGGACTGTGATCCTGTGCTCCTTAGAGGAGCAGAGCAAAAAAATCCCATCTGTGCAGCACCAGTAGGTACAAGAAAAGCAGGACAACACCACCACTGAATGGATAGAGAGCTTTTAATGCGTAATTGCAAGGTCAGCCCAAGGTCAGTGACCTATACTAGCAGATTATTTGAGAACAGTCTCTGAGATAGTTAACAAACATAAAACAAGTTAACCACCTCAGTTATACTTTTATAGGTTATATATACTTCGGAGAGTGTTTCAAGTAATCTGCTAGTATAGATTGCTGTCCCTTGAAGGCCTTCGGCCAAAATACATGTTGGGCTGACCTTGCAGTTATGCATTAAAAGCTCTCTGTTCATCCAGTGGTGGTGTTATCCTGCTTTTCTTGTACTTCCTTAGAAGAGGACCTTTGGATGGACCCCTCACTGCATCTGTTGAACATGAGGAGGATATTAGTGAAGTATCTGGAGGTGACTAATTCCTTCTGTCTGGTAGACCATCTCTTTGTTCTGCTCAGTGGTCCAAGGAATGGACAGGCAGCAGCCAAGTTCTTGATTACCTGCTGGATTAAGGAGGCTTTTAGTTCAGCCCACTTTCTGTGTGGGACACGCATGTTGGATGGAGTCAGAATGCCCTCCACTAGGGCAGAAGCTGCCTTCTGGATGAATCTGCCTTTGTGTCTCTGGAGGACATCTATGAGGAGGCTACCTGTTCATCGCAGAGTACTTTTGTGAAGCATTACAGGTTCCATGTATGAGCTGGAGTGGATGGTGCCTTTGGAAGAGTAGCCCTGTCTGGAGTGTCGTCTTTCTCCCACCCTGGATCCTTACAGCTTGCATACATCCCATTTGTCTGGACTGGTTTAGCAGGATAAGGAAGGAGAAATTTTCCATAGCTGCTGTCTTCTGTTGCAGAAATCCTGTTAGACCACTCCAAGAACCCACCCTGGAAGCCTACTCCTACAGATTTGGGAGCCTTGCAGTCTTTTAATTTCATTTTTAGTATCCATGTCAGCTGAGTCAAGTATGATAAGAGACCAGCATTTGTACAAAGTTATTATTAATGCTGTTTCTGAATTTTCAGTCTTGCTTTCTGCTTAGGAAGCATCATACTGGCTTCTCTAAGTGCTGTTTCAGTGTATATGCAAGTGATGACATTACTGAAAGTTGCTCTGGTCTGACTCTACCCGCTGGCTGGAGAGCATAATCCACTCATCTAGATAGGTCTAACAGGTTTTGAGGAAGGAAATTTGCAGGTATGGAAAGTTTCTGCATTCCTCCATTACACTGCTATTTTAGCAGTGCTGCTCCCCTGACCCCCCCCCCCACCCCCACACAAATGCACTTGAAAAAAGAGTGAACCATCTTGCTAAAATATGTAGGCAAAAAAGCCCCAGATTTATGTGAGGCAGGACCACAAAAGGGTTGGTAACCAATGCAAAATAGGTTAATTTATTGTAGGTAATTTTATTAATACAACTGTGAAAACGCATTCAAATTCAAAGTAAACTTTGTTCATAAATGCAAAATAAGATCCAACACAGCCATGATCTGACTGTTAATGCTTGTATCATGGGTATGCAAAAGACAGTGGTGGCAGCATAAATTCATTTCACAAAAATATACATGTACAATACAATAAGCCCTTTTAAAAACACATACTGTAAGACAAGGGAGAAAAAGCAACAACAAAACAGGAGTGAAAACACAATTGTATTAGTGTAAATTCAAATAAAAATTATTAGTCAAAAAATTGTCGGTGGAGGAGTAGCCTAGAGATTAGAGCAGTGGCTTGGTGACCAACAAACGAAGGTTTGATTCCCACTGGCATTCCTTGTGGCCTTGAGCAAGTCACTTTACCTTCTATTGCCTCGGAAGAAAGTCCTAGTAGTCTACCTCTGGTCACACCTTGCCAAGAAGGCCAGGAGTCAGCATTGCCTCAATGGCATGCATTGCATTGCAGAAAAATTGTAAGATTACATACATGCACCCTTAAGGAAAAATGATAAAAAAAATAGCTAAAGAACACCCTACCAATATGAAGATTTTTAAAATAATGAGGAGGTGGAATTGTTACACAGAATAGAGCAGATTATATTGCAGAAATACAGTTGAATGACACAATATCTCCTAAAAAAAGTTGCTAGTGAAATGGCTTTGGATCATATATGCACATATATTTGACACACAAAAGAATCAAATAAAAGACCAATTAAAAAAGGAAAATAGTAGGAAATAGCATAAAAAGTCACTATTTTTGACTGGATGCGGAGGACATGATTATTGACACCCTTATAAACAATTTAAATCTGTTTGAACAGAAGAACCACATTCCCATTGCAGTAAAATTAGATGCACCTGTGATCAATTGTCGGTACCTACATGACTTGAATCAAGCAATGAATGATAGCTCTAATGTTTAAAATGGCCACATGCACTACCTGTTCCATTTTCACATTGGTGAAGACAGGAGAGCTTCCTGAGACCGTCAGAAAAGCCATTATTACCAAACATCAAACGGGGTATGAGGCCATCTCCAAAGACCTGGGGATTCCTATATCTACAGTTCACAATGTTCAGAAGTTTTCTGCTCATGGAACTGTTAAGAACCTCCCAGAGTGTGGTGGGAAGTGGAAAATTAATCAAAGATGTCTTTGAAGGTTAGTGCAAACTGTTGAAAACACCACGTACAACATCCAAAGAGCTTAAGGCTGACCTGAAACAATCTGGAGTGGTGGTTTCAACCCGTATCATACGCCGTGCACTAAACAAAGAAGGACTTCATGGGCGAAGGCCAAGGAGGCACCCCACTGCTCAAAGACAGACATAAAAATGCACACCTGATCTTTGTCCAAACTTGCCTTGAGAAACCACAGTCCTTCTGGGCAAAATATTCTGTGGACAGATGAAACCAAGCTTGAGCTCTTTGGCAGTGCCGACCAGTAATACATTTGCAGGTGAAAAAACAAAGCTTATAAAGAAAAAACACTTTCTACAGTTAAATATGGTGGAGGTTCCTTAATATTGTGGGGCTCTTTTTTTAATTTTTATTTTATTTTATTGTATTTCTTTTTTATACCGTGCTCTTCAGAATCAGTGTGGTTTACATGTATACTAACAGGTACTTTTTATTCCCTTGTCCCCGAAAAGCTTGCAATCTAAGTGTACCTGAGGCAATGGAGGGCTAAGTGGCTTGCCCAAGGCCACAAGGAGTGGTTATGGGACTAGAGACCCCAGTCCCTCCGGCCTGAGGTTGCTTGTCCCCATGTGGGAATTGAACCCACGTCCTTCCAGCCTGAGGTAACCTGTCCCAACCACTGAGCCACTCCTCCCTCCCCCTTTTGCTGCCCCAGGAACTGGAAGCCTCAATGTATTTAAGGAATCATGAAGTTAGAGGACTTCCAAGATATTTTGGAGCAACATTTGCTATCTAGTGTCAGAAAACTAGGTCTGGGTCGAAGGTCATGGGTCCTCCAACAGGACAATGACCTAAAATATACGTACAAAAGTACAATGGTTCAAAAGGAACAAATGGACTGTTTTAAACTGGCCTGATCTCCAATCCAATCAAGAACCTTTGGAAAGAGTTGAACTCTGTCATTGGTAAAAGGAAACCTGGAAACATTCATGAGCTGTAACAAATCACAGTTGAAATGTGGAAGAAACTACCAGCAGACAGATGTATGAGGCTTATAGGGTTGTGCCAAGGGTTGTGCAACCAAATATTAGCGAAGGGTGCCATTAATCCTGTCCAAATCATATTTTGGTTTTTTTCTCATAAATTGCTACATTTAAGCTGCACAGACAGTAATTTCTGAGAAAAAAACCAAATTACTTCTGTGTTGCACAGCCGTCACTTGGTTTGCAGCTTGTCATGCTGTGAGGGTTTGTATGAATCAGTGAAGCTGAGAACTAAGCTATTGGCACTTAATTACTGACAGGGTCTCTCGATATGTGCAAGTCTCAGCTGATGTGCAAGACCAAGACAAACCATCCATCTGGGCAGCAGCAGAATGAGACGGTTTTGGTGGCAGATGATCACATTTCTTTGACAATGGCAACAACACTAGAATTATCTGCATAGAAAAAGGCCTGGCAATCTACTTCCATATCTTTCCACAAAAACTCAATGGATAGATATAACAAAACAAATTGCACTGTAGTGCTGGAAGATGAGCCCCCCAGGTCAGAAGGCTACTGGGGAGGAGCTGAAGACCTTTCAGAGTAAAGCCAGCATTTATGATGTGATTTGTATCAAGCCCTTGCGACATCTGACTGCTGATGTAGCTGCGCATGAAATGAGTCAGAAGCTGCAAAGATATCTTACATATTGGGGCATGGAATGTATGAAGCATGAACCAAGGGATATTGGAGGTCGTCAAGAATGAAATGGAATGTGTACAACTCAATCTTTTGGGTGTCAGCGAACTGAAATGAACTGGCATCGGGCACTTTGCACCTGATGATCACATGATCTACTATGCTGGAAATAAGACAAAAAAGAAATGGTGTTGCATTTATAGAAACTTGCAAGAGCTAATGAAATACAATGCAATGTGTTCCTTTGAGTCAGTGCTGACTCCTGGGTTTTCTTAGTAGATTGCCTAGCCTTTCATCTGAGGCAGTGGAGGGTTAAGTGACTTGCCGAAGGCAACAAGGAGTGCTAGTGGGAATTGAACCCTGGTCTCTTGGTTACTAGACTAGTGCTCTAACCATTAGGCGGCTACTCCACTCCACAATGCAATCAGTGAACACTTAATTTCTATTAGTCTACGAGGAATGCCTATCAACACAACTATAATTGAGGTATATGCCCCAACAGCTGTAAAAGAAGGTGACATTGATGAGTTCTATGAATAAGTACAAGCTGAAATTGGCAGAACATGCAAACAGGATATTCTGATAGTCATGGGTGACTGGAATACAAATGTTGGCGGCAAAGTGGTTGGAAAATATGGACGGCAACAGAAAAAAAGCTGGAGAAAGACTGATAGAATTCTGCAAGACCAATGATCTAGTCATCTCAAACACCTTCAAGCAACACAAGTGGTGACTGTACACGTGGACTTCACCCAATGGATTGTACAAAAATCAAATTAACTACCGGTACATCTGTGGAAGTCAAAGACAAAAACTGGAGCTGACTGGTACAAATCACCAACTACTGGTATGCAAACTCAAGCTAAAGTTGAAAACGATCAAGCCACTACCGTTTAACTTTCGAAAGGGAGACTATGATAAAATGAGGAAAATAGTTAAGAAAAAACTAAAAGGAGCTATTGCAAAGGTTAAAGACTTACATCAAGCTTGGGTATTGTTGAAAAATACTATCTTGGAAACCCAGACCAGCTGTATTCCACGCTTTAAGAAAAGTGGAAGGAAGTCCAAAAAACTGCCAGCATGGTTTAAAGGTGAGGTCAGAGAGGCTGTTGCCAAAAAAGCATCTTTCAGGAAATGGAAAAAAGAGCCAAGCGTTGAAAACTGGAAACAGCACAAGCACTGGCAAGTTAAATGCAAGGCATTGATAAGACAGGCAAAGCGAGAATTTGAGAAACTTGCTACGGAAGCAAAAACACGTAATAAAGAACTTTTTCTAGTACATTCATAGCAAAAAACCTGTGAGAGAGTCAGTTGGTCCATTAGATGATAGAGGGGTTAAAGGGGCACTAAGAGGCGACAAGGCAATAGCGGAGAGACTGAATGAATGAATTCTTTGCTTCGGTCTTTACTGAGGAAGATATAGGGATGTTACCCATGACTGACGTGATATTTAAAGGTGCGTAAGAATTGAAGGCAATATCGATACATCGGGAAGATGTATTACAACTATTTGATAAACTGAAGAGTAGCAAATCACCTGGACCAGATGATATACATCCAAGGGTGTTGAAAGAACTGAAATATGAGATTGCAGACCTGCTATTAGTAATCTGTGAACTATCATTAAAATCATCTCTAATACCTGAAGATTGGAGGATGGTGAACGTAACACCAATTTTTAAAAAGGGTTCCGGGGTGATCTGGAAAAACTAGAGACTGGTGAGCCTGGTGTCAGTACCGGGAAAAATGGTAGAAACCATCATAAAGAACAAAATTGCTGAACATGTAGATAGTCATGGTTTAATGGGAGACAACCAACATGGCTTTAGACAAGGAAGATCTTGTCTTACTATTCTGTTATGTTTATTTGAAGGTGTGAATAAACAGGTAGACAAAGGTGAGTCGGTTGATATAGTGTATTTGGACTTTCAGAAAGCCTTTGACAGAGTCCCTCATCAGAGACATTTGGCAAAACTAAAGTCATGGGATAGGAGGCAGTGTACTATTGTGGATCAGGAACTGGTTAAAAGATAGAAAGCAGAGGGTAGGGCTAAATGGCCAATTTTCCCAATGGAGAAAGGTGAATAGTGGTGTACCCCAGGGATCTGTGCTGGGTCTGCTGCTTTTTTTTTTTTTTTTTTTCAAAATCTGTTTATTTCACAACAATTCAAACACTCGTACAAAGAGAAAAAAAACAAAAAACAGCAAACCATACAATACAGATGCACATCTTCTACTCCCCTCCCATCCTCCCCACTCCCATCCCACATTTCCATCCCCACTACTACCCGTCCGGGTGGGGTTGTTCCTTATCCACCACCCGAAGGGTCCCACGCAGGGTAGTACAAACGACAAAAGGAAGAGAGGATCCCACAACGGGGCAATAGTAGAACACAGAAGGCCCTGTGAAGCTCCCTACCAAACAAACGTCTAATCCCTCCCACCCCCTTCCCCCATAACTAGTCCCCCCCTAACCCCCCCCACCCCCATAGCATCACCATAGTGTCTTACCCAACACAGGAGCCACACCCCACCAATAAAGTCACTCCCTGTACACCCCATCCCCAAGGGGAACGCCAGAGTCCCAAGATCTAGGCCAGAATCACACTGCGCATTTTCGGGCCGAGGGTTTGAATATAGGGTAGCCAAATAAGCAAAAAGGTCGCCCAGCAGCGCGGATTGCCCCTTGCTGCCCTACGCTCCATCAACATCAACTGATGAAAGCTGTTGCGCCACTCCCAAAAGGAAGGGGCTGCGGTCTCTCTCCAACGATGCAAGATAGGACCCTTACCCACCAAACAGGCTTTACGTACTAAATTGCGGCTCCACCGCCCCTTAACCTGCAACGCACCCAAGATGTCCAAAGCCACCAGTGAGCCAGACCACTGAAGGGTCTGCTGTAATATTCGGCTCAAATAACTCTCGATCCGAGCCCAATAAGATCGAATATGTGGACAGCTCCACCACATATGCCCCAAATCGGCCAGGGTCGCTGCGCATCGAGGACACCCCCATCCCCCGTCAGACAACTCCTCCAGGCTCGCCTCGGCGAGAAATGGGCCCGAATAACGCATTTAAATTGAATCTCCCTCCACCGATTTCCCTCAACCAGCCGTGCAATCCTCTGCAACGCCGCCACGGCAGAGCCGGGAGAGATCACACTTCCCAACTCCTGCGCCCAGGCCTCCTCCACAGCTTGGTAGTCCGGCAGGGGGCAATACTGTTCCACCCTGTGCTTCAACTCAGCTATACGCGGCGGAATCCCCACTCCGAATGCAAAATAACTGATAATCTGTGCCGAATGGAGCTCTTGCAAGCCCTGGGGTTTCAACGACGCTACATAATGCTGCAGCTGAGAAAAAGCAAACACCGATTTACCCCGCGAAAGCTCATATTCTGCACATAAATCTACCAAAGATTTACAACTACCCTCCAAAGTAACCACGTGCCCCAAACATTGGATCCCCTGCTTCCGCCACTCCCGGAAAACCCCAGACTCCATGCCTGGGGTAAAATTAGCATTCCCCCGAATGGACAGCCAACTCGACACCTCCGAGGGGCTACCCCACAAAGCATTGAGCCTCCGCCACGCACATCTAAGCGGGCGAACTAACACACTACACCGAACTCGGGCTGTCAGAAAGGCTCCCCCTAGATCAGCGATGGCGAACCTATGGCACGCGTGCCAGCTGTGGCACGCGAAGGCCTTGCAGCTGGCACGCGGGAAGGTCCGCAATCGAAAAAAAAAACAACAACCCTGTCTGCTGCCGCTGTCGGGGCCGCCGCGGCAGAATCGAGCGTGCCGCGGGGCCCCCCTGTACCCGGCAGATCCTGCCCTCCCCGTAGCAGCTCTCTCTTTGGAGCTACAGTCAGACGCGCCGGCTTGCAGAGCGCGAAGGGAAGAGTTTCCCTTTCGCGACTCTGTTAAGCCCGCGGGGGCTGATGGGAACTTCCCATCAGCCCCCGCGGGCTTAACAG
Organism: Ichthyophis bannanicus; assembly: GCA_033557465.1. Taxonomy (NCBI): domain Eukaryota; kingdom Metazoa; phylum Chordata; class Amphibia; order Gymnophiona; family Ichthyophiidae; genus Ichthyophis; species Ichthyophis bannanicus. The sequence goes on from CM066036.1 coordinate 619,847,788, forward strand.
AGCAGCGAGGGAACTCTTCCCTCGCGCTCTGCAAGCCGGCGCGTCTGACTGCAGCTCCAAAGAGAGAGCTGCTACGGGGAGGGCAGGCTCTGCCGGGTGGGTACAGGGGGGCCCCGCGGCACGCTCGATTCTGCCGCGGCGGCCCCGACAGCGGCAGCAGACAGGTTTTCTTTTTTTTTAAAATTTTCCCTGGGCTGGGCTGGGCTGGGGGGGGGGGGGGGGGTTAGGAGTGGTGATGGGCTGGGCTGGGCTGGGGGGGGTTAGGGGTGGTGATTGGCTGGGCTGGGCTGGGGGGTTAGGAGTGGTGATGGGCTGGAGGGGGGTTAGGAGTGGTGATGGGCTGGGCTGGAGGGGGGGTTAGGAGTGGTGATGGGCTGGGCTGGGCTGGGCTGGGGGGGTTAGGAGTGGTGATGGGCTGGGCTGGGGGGGGGTTAGGAGTGGTGATGGGCTGGGCTGGGCAGGGGGGAGGGATCGGAGTAGTGCTGGGCTGGGCGGTGTTAGGAGTAGTGATGGGCTGGGGGGGGGGTTAGGAGTGGTGATGGGCACTGGGCTGGGGGGGTTAGGAGTGGTGATGGACACTGGGCTGGCTGGGTGGGTTAGGAGTGGTGATGGGCACTGGGCTGGCTGGGGGGGTTAGGAGTGGTGATGGGCGCTGGGCTGGGGGGGGTAGGAGTGGTGATGGGCGCTGGGGGGGTTAGGAGTGGTGATGGGCGCTGGGGGGGTTAGGAGTGGTGATAGGTGCTGGGGGGGCTTAAACCAAAAATTGAGTGATGGGGGATTAGGACTGGGAGTGGGCTGATGGGGAGGTTAGGACTGGAAATGGGCTGGTGGGATTAGGACTGGGAGTGGGCTATGGGGGGCTAGGACTGGTAATGGGTTGGGGGGTTGCTAGGACTGGAAATGGGCTGAGTGGAAGGGGGCTTGAACTGCAAATAGCTGTTGGGGATGGGGCTTGGAATGGAAATGGGCTGAGGGGAAGTGGGGGGCTTGACCGGCAATTCGCTGATGGGGACGGGGCTTGGAATGGAAAGGGGCTGAGGGGAAGTGGGGGGCTTGAAGAAGGGAATGGATGCTGGGTGAGACTGGAACTAGAAGGGAGCTGATGTTGGGGGAGGATTAGAATGGGATGGGGCTGGGAGAGTAAAATGGAGAGGGGAAAAATATTTTGTGTAGGAGGGATGAAAAATCTACAATTGGCCAGGTATTGGGAGAGTAATTGGGGATTGAGGATGGAGGGGTAAAATTTGTGTGGATGAAATAGGAATGAGGAAAGAGCAAAAGGAGAAAGATTAGTATGTTAAAGCAGATGTAGAGAGAGAGAGAATGGAAAAAAAACTAGGAGAGAGAAGAAAGGACAAATGGACAGCAGACGATGGAGAGTTAGCAGAAAACATGAAGAAACCAGAAGAAAATGGCTGGACCAATTGCAACTGAAAAAAAATGCACAAAAGGTAGAAAGATATCTCTTTATTTTGAATTTATTAACTGGAATATGTCAGCTCTGGGAAATGTGCATCATTAACATCTGCGCTTTGTTTGGTACAAGAGGAAATTCCTATTTGACGTTGCCACTTGTTCTCTTTCCCCAGTATTCACTGAAATGTATTGGTTTAATATTTGCAGTGTTGCCTTTTGATAGGTAGGGTATGGTGCTTTGTGAGTCCTGGTAATGCTGTCAGGATACGGCGGGTTTGCTATGGGTTCTAAATGGGCAGCGTTTGTAGTAGTTCCTAATGTGCCTGGCGGTTGGCACTGGATTATAGTAATGTAGAAATCTTTTAGTCTTTCTTTATCCATACACTCATTAAGAGACATGTTTACTAAAAGTTAGTGTATGGTAACATTATGCAAATATTTATGCAAATAAGACCACTTATGCAAATGATGTGCTGGCACTTTGAGGAAATTCTTTGGTTTTGTGCGGCAGTTTGGGCACTCGGGCTCAAAAAGGTTAGCCATCACTGCCCTAGATGAAGCACCACGGCTGGATCATGCGGTGCTAAGAGAGACTCTTGAAGATGCCGAGGTGTATAATATGCTGTATTCCCCAGCCAGTCTCCCAAATGTCTCGCCTGACAGGCTAACATATACTGCGACAAATTGGGCAAACCCATCCCCCCCGTTTCCAACTACCTTCCAACCGTGACAACGGGATCCATGCCCTCCCCCCACTCCAAAGAAATCTCTTGAGTTCCTTCTCTATTTTCTTTAAATCTTTACGCAATATCCATACCGGAAGAGTTTGTAACCAATACAATATTCTCGGAAAAATAACCATCCCAATGGCTGCCACCCGACCGGAAAGTGAGAGCGGCAGAGGGGCCCATGCCTGCAACTGTGCTTGCAATCGCGAGAAGACTCTGTCAAAATTCAACCGGTAGAGCAAGGAGGGATCCCCAGGTAACACAATGCCTAAATATAGAAAGGACGCCCCCGCCCAACGAAGGGGGAAACTTCCCCGCCAGGAGCCTCGCAACGAACCCTCCACATCAACAGCCTCAGATTTAGCCATATTAATTTGCAAGCCTGCAAAGCTACCAAAGTGAGCAAACTCCCGTAACAAACAAGGGAGCGTCCGCTGGGGGGAAGCCACATGTTACCAGGATGTCATCCGCGAATGCAGCCAGTTTAAACACATGGGTCCCCATCTGTACACCGGTGATGACCTCGGACGCTTCAACCGTACGGATGAACGGGTCCAAAGTGAGGACAAAAAGCAAGGGGGAAAGAGGGCATCCCTGTCTGGTACCCCGCTCCAACGCAAAAGACTCCGAGATCACCCCATTACACAAAATAGCCGCCGTCGGGCCCTCATATAGCAAATCCACTAGACGACAAAATGTAGGGCCTAACCCATATTTAGGGAGGAGAAATTTCAGATAATCCCAGTTAACCTGATCGAAAGCTTTTTCAGCATCGAAACTAATTAGTAGGGTACGCATGTCTCGGTCTCTGACCCATTCAAGCGAAGCAAGAATCTTCTGCAAATTGCGGACTGCATGTCTCCCTTTTACAAAGCCCACTTGCGACTCATGCACCAACTCCTCCAAGACCTCTGATAGCCGCTATGCCAAGACTTTCGCCAGAATTTTCGAATCGAAATTGAGCAAGGAAATAGGCCGATAAGAGGCTGCCTGAGTAGGCTCCTTCCCAGGCTTAGGTATTAAGGTTATATGGGCATGGTATGAACCCCAACTATGGCACCCCCTATCGAAGCGGCACTGATACATTTCCACCAGTGCAGGTGATACCTGTTCCTCTAGCAATTTATAAAATTCGGCCCCCATGCCATCCGGGCCAGGCGCCCGAAAGCATGCGGCCCTTTGTATCACCCGTGCAACTTCTGCCACTGTCACCGGGGAATCAAGGTGGGCTTTTTGTTCCGCTGACACCTGCGGCAACCGCAACTCTCGAACATAGTCGACCATGCGTTCTACCGCCCTGTCCCGTTTGGCATAAAACGCTTGGAAGTATTGACGGAATACCCGCGTGATCCCTGCACTATCCTGTAAGAGCTGGCCCTGCTCGTCACGGAGCGTCACAATAGCATGGGTCCCCCCACTACCCTTGAGACACCGTGCTAATAGTTTCTCGGGTTTGTCACCAAACCGATACAACTGATATCTATAGTACAAATGCGATTTTTTTCCCCCTCTGATGCAGTACCTCATTAAGCGAAGTCTGCACCTCCCACAGACGCTTCCTATTAGCCATCGTAGGATCACTAGCAAAACGTTGTCGCTCCTTTACAACCTGCCTTTCCAACTGAAGGACCTGGACAGCAAGCAGCTTTTGTCTCCGCGCCGTGTACGCTATAATATCGCCCCGCAATACTACCTTTGCGGTTTCCCAAAGCAACTCCGGGTCAACTGCTTGCCGGGCATGATTTTCCCGCAACTCCACCCAACGCTGTCGAATGTATTCCCGAAAATCTGGATTAAAAAATAACTCAGTGGGAAAGTGCCAAACCCGCGAATGCTGGGCCCCTGGGGCCCAAGACATAGTCAGCCACACAGGCGCATGATCAGAAATTTCCAGCGGCCCAATGTGCGCTGCCTCCACCTGTGCAAACAATCTCTCTGAAACCAACACATAATCTATGCGGGCGCTGGAGCCGTGAGCTCGTGACTGGTGGATGAAATTCCTCTCCATCGGGTGTAACAAACGCCACGGATCCACCAAGCCCAGTCTACGGCAAAAGGTGCGCAACAATTCCATAGTCGGCTTCCGTGACTTCTCCCCAGTTCCAGCTACCGTGTCCAACCCAACATCCAAGACCCCATTCATATCCCCTGCCATTATGAGGGGAGCCTCAGGCCAGAGTTCAATCTTAGAAGCCAAGCGAGCGTAGAATGTCCTATCAGGTGTATTTGGACCATAAATAGTCCCTAAAATCACTGCTCTCCCCTCCAACTTGCCGAGTAGCAAGCAGTATCGACCACCGGGGTCCACCACCTCCTACTCCACTTCCAAGCGCAAGTGCTTGTGGACTAGAATCACTACGCCCCCTTTTTTCCCAGAAGCCGGGGCACCCCAAACCTGCCTCATCCAATCACGCCGCAGCTTAGCGTGTTCAGCACCAGTTTGGTGGGTTTCTTGAAGCAAGGCCACATCGCAGCGGAGGCGCGCCAAAGCTCTCAAAACTTTATATCTCTTGACCGGAGTGCCGAGTCCACATACGTTCCAGGAAACTATCTTCACCGCGAGAGAGACCGCAGGGCTTCCATTCGCAGATACCTACCTAACCAGGAGAGGACAATCGCCCCAGCCTGCGACCGCCTCTGCCGAAACCAACAAAGCCTAGTCTTGGGTGGCTCCTGTGTTGAGCTAACATACAAAACAGCTAACCAGCTAATCCCTCCCCCCACCCCACCCCCCGTTACCCCCCACCAGTATCAACTACCGCCCCCACTTCCCTACCACCCGCTAACCCCCCTACAATATCCCCCCTCCTCACCCGCTGCATACCCGCCAGCCTACCGTGGGCTGGTGACTTCCTATAGCTATCGGGCCCACCCCACCGATATACTCCCCGCCCAACTCGAGCCCTGCCCCGGGCACCTAAGAATCCGGCCCTCCCGCAGCTCTGACCGGGCCTTCCTCCACAACCTCCCAGCTAAACTGCCAGGACCAGTGTGGAGATAGAAAACAGCGCACCCCTCCCCCCTATATCAACGACCCAGCCACCCCTCCCCCACCCTCAAAGTACCCGGGAGGGGCGATGAACACACTCACCCAAAGCAGGAGGGGGCGAGGAGAAAACCAACCCCAGAGGGCCAAAGGACAGAAACATAGATGCTCATACCTCTCGCTCCTGTCCCCTCCCCCACTAGCCCTACACCAACCCAGTCACGTATAGCTATAGTTCCCTTATTCACATTCGATATCCAGTCATCTTTACTGGGCTGACAAATGCACTAAGTTGAAAAGACAAACCCACACCAACCAAAACCCGTCTGCCAAAAATAACCTCAGGAAGCTTGGCGCAGCACTCATCCCGCCGCTATGTAGAGCGACCGGCATGGAGAAATGGGCAAAAAGGCAGAGGGCATCATGCCAAAAGGATTCCCGGGAGTGAGTCCCGTGCTGTTAATGTCATAGATTTGTCATGACTAGTGAGAGAACCTCCACCCATCTACAAGTGTGTCCCATAGAGTATCCTCTGTGTCCCAAGCCAGGCCAGTAAAAACTTCCATCTTGACTCCTATCCCCCCCTGTAACCCGACCCCCCCCCCCCCCCCCAACCGCTAACCCCAGGGTAGAGGAAACACGCCCTCCCCAACCTTCCACCGCGACTCCCAGACCCCTGGGAGGGAGACAGGAGAACTCTTGGGAGTCCCCAGGGGTGCGGTGCAAGGCCTTACCCCTAACATCTCCTAGCCGCAGTGACCCTCCCCCGCCTCCCCCCTTACCCCCCCTAAATTCTATCCCACCCAGGCCTCCCAGCCCCCCACCCCACAAGAGGTGGGGACCAGAGAGCCCCTTCGCAAAAATTCAGTTAGCTGGGAGGAAAAATAATGAGAGAAAAGAAACCAGAGAGAGAGCAAACACTGAATATAGCATATACTCAATATCCCAAGACATTGGCAATAATGAAACCAAAAAGAAAAGGGGGGGCCTCCACCCCAAGATAGCGCACCCCCCACACCCCCATGCAAGTAGCCAAGCTTACAGCACAGATATCACTTGCTACAGCGGGTCCAGAGCATAGTGTCCACACTCCCGCTTCCCAGGGCCCGGAAGATCAGTACCCTGATCTCAGGCCTGTAAAACATCAACAAAGACGCAGTCCAGAGGCATGCACCAACATCTTCAGGGCACGTCCACAGAAGGCTCCCCCAGCTGCTCCAGCCACAAACGCGCTGCCTCCGGGGTCCCCAAGTACTTCGATTGCCCACGATGGTCCACCCGGAGCTTTGCAGGGTAGAGCAGTGAAAAGCGTATATCCTTATTCGCCAACTGAGCACATATCGCGGAGAAGGCTCGGCGTTGTTGACTCACGAGCTGGGAGTAATCTTGAAAGACCAGGAGCTGCGCTTCGCCATCCGTGCGTCGCCGCTTAGACCGGGCCACTCGCAGCACTGCTTCCTTCTGGCGATAGTCCAGGAAGCGAGCGATCACTACACGTGGCCTCTGTGGCGCCTCCCGCCGCGGGCCCAGCCGGTGCACGCATTCCAGGTTAATAGGGAGCCCCGCCGTCCCATCCAGCAGCTTTTCCATCCACTCAGTGAGATAGTTAGAGAGCGCATTATCAGCCACTGATTCGGGGACCCCAACAAAACGCAAGTTCTTTCTGCGACCCCTGTTCTCCAAGTCCTCTAATTTGTCCCCTTGTTGTTTAACCAGGGTTTCAAGGGCTATCACTTTGGCGGTTAGGGAGTGCTGAGCGTCCTCCACGCCGGAGATCCTCTCCTCTGCATGCTCCATGCGGCCCGTGAAGTCGGCGATCGTCTGTGCTACTGCATTCAACTGGCCCCCAAGCTCACAGAAGCGCTCATCCAGGGCCTTCACAACCGTCGCACTCACCTCTGCCACCATACTGTGCTCGCTGTCCGAGGAGGGGCTCTTAGGCGCTTCCCCCGCCATTTTTGAATCAGGGCCCCGGGCTCGCTCTTTCTTTGTTAGTTTCGTGGCCATCAGGCTTCTCCCCGAGCCCGGAGACAACGCAACGCTGGTCCCACTGCTCTCTCTAAGGTGTTGCAAACCAGCCAGGGGCATTCGGCGTCAAGTCGCTAGATTAATTTGCAGGTTTGTGGGGTGGGTGCCCAGAGCTGACCTACTCACGTCCGATCAGCTCAGCGCCATACCGGAAGTCCGGTCTGCTGCTTTTTAATATATTCATAAATGACCTGGAAAAGGGAATAATGAGAGGTTATCAAATTTGCAGATGAGACAAAACTAAAGTTGTTAAAACCCATGATGATTGTAGAAAATTACAAGAGGAAGACTGGGCATCAAAATGGCAGATGAAATTTAATGTGGACAAGTGCAGAGTTATGCACCTAGGGAAGAACAGCCCAAACTATGGTTACATGATGCAGGGTTCCACATTAGGAACCACCACCCAGGAAAAAGATTTAGGCGTCATTGTGGATAACATGTTAAAACCCTCGGCCCATTGTGCAGCGGCGGCCAAGAGAGCAAATAGATTGCTAGGTATCATAGGGAAAGGAATGGAGAATAAAACAAAGGATATTATAATGCCTCTATATCATTCCATGGTGAGACCACACCTTGAATATTGTGTGCAATTCTGGTCGCCGTATCTTAAAAAGTATATACCATTATTAGAAAAGGTTCAGAGACAAGCCACCAAAATGGTAAAGGGATGGAAGGATACCCCTATGAAGAAAGGCTAAAAAGGTTAGGGCTCTTTAACCTGGAAAAGAGACGGCTGAGGGGAGATATGATAGAAGTCTATAAATTAATGAACGGAGTGGAACAGGTAAACGTAGATCGCTTGTTTACGTTATCAGAATATAGAAAGACTAGGGGACATGCAATGAAGCTACAGGATAAGCTATTTAAGACTAATAAGAGAAAATATTTTTTCACTCAACGTGTAATCAAACTCTGGAATATGTTACCGGAGGATGTAGTAAAGGCTGTTAGTGTAGCTGGGTTTAAGAAAGGTTTGGACAAGTTCCTGGAGGAAAGGTCCATAAACCATTATTAAAAAGGGACCCAGGATATCAATGCGTGACCCAATAGAAGCATTGTGGAACCTGTCTTTTGGGGAAACTGCTAGGTATGTATGACCTAGATTGGCCACTGTTGGAAAGAGGATACTGGGCTTGATGGACCTTGATCTGACCCAGTATGGCATTTCTTATGTTCTTATGTTCACTCACGAATGTAGGAAAATATGACCTTGAGAATATACCACTGGAATTTAAAGAATACCTGCAAAATCGATTTTTTGCTTTAGATATAAATGACAGAGCTCTAGAAGATTTATGGGATGACATCAAGAAGGTTGCGTTGGAAGAAAGTGAGAAGTCTCTACAAAAGGTGAAAAAGCAAAAATGGCCAAATTGGATGACTTTAAGAAACTCTGAAAATTGCCTAGAAACACAGAGAAGAAGCTAAAGCCAGAGGAGAAGCAATCACAGAACTCAACAGATTTCCAACATGCAGCAAGACAAGATAAGACAATGATGCATGCAAGGAAATAGAAACAGAAATTTTTAGAGGAAGAACAAGATCTTCTTTCCTAAGGCTACGAGAGTTAAAGAAAAAATTCCATCCTCAAATTGGAATGCTCCAAGGTGCTCAAGGATCCATGTTGAATGATGCTGAGAAGATGAAGAAAAGGTGGAAAGAATATACAGAGTCTTGAAGGACTACAAAAAGAGACTGCTACTTCTGGAGAGAGATCTGCAATTGTAAGTATCTACTTATGGGAATTTTTCCTAAATCTTGGGGAAAAGGGAATTCTTTGGATTAAAGCTGATTAATCTGTGTAAATTAGAATCCAGTGTATTTGTTAAATCAGTCAGGGCCTAGTATCAGCAAAGAGCTTTAATTTAAATCTACTCGGAGTATAACTTAGCAAAAAAATGAAAAACGGTCAGTATTCTTTGAGCAATAAATTGTTTCTAGAGACCTTTACAAAGAGGCCTTCTAGATGGGGGGCAAGAGACCTGTGAAATTGTTTTAAATAGGCGTTAAAGCCAAAGGATAGATCAAAGGAGCATTTTGAAAAACTCCCGCTATCCATGCAAGGTCTGTGGTCACAGGTTACTTTAGAAGCACAGGACAGGGTACTGTGTAGTAGCCAACTTTTAATAAGTCTTCTTTCTCTCCCTCCCTGACTCCCACCCACCCCTGGGATAATCGTAGCTTTATAGGTGCTTAAACCTCTTAAAGGAAAGGAGGTGCCACACTCTCAGGTGCAGAAGTTTATCCTCATCAGGCATACATTAAGGACCTGAGATTAGTTAAGCTTGAGGTAAACAAAGTCCATTAAATGTATAAAGTATAGTTTTATTAGTATAAGTATCCTCAGCAAACCTTAGTAAGTAAACAACTTAAATACCTAAACACAACCCTACAACTAAACTACAGACAGCAGTCCAGCAGCAAGATGGGGTCTTTCTAGTCTTTTAGTCTTTTGCATTGAATGTCACATGTATGATTTTCTCCCACTTGGTGAGGGGTCATACGTGTGCACTAGGTGCGAGGAGCTCTTTGCTCTCAGGGAACGATTCCGATTTCTGGAAGCTAGAGTAGCAAACTTGGAGGACATAAGGAAGATAGAGAGGTGACAAGACCTACAGGGATGTAGTGCTGAAGTCCCACCTCCAATCTGGCAACAGCCCTGTTGCCATGGAGGAGAGAGGTCACGTGATAGGACAGCATCACCCTGGTGTGGCAGGAAATGATCCTGTAGCTAGGACCTGACCTCCAGATGATTTAAAACCCTCTGCCATGTGCCCACCAGGGAATGCTTAGGACAGCCGTTATAGTTGGTGATTCGATCATTAGGCATGTAGAAAGCTGGACTGCCTGGTAACATGCCTGCCTGGTGCGAAGGTAGCGGACCTCATGCACCACCTAGACAAGGTCTTAGATAGTGCTGTCGAGGAGTCTGTTGTATTGGTACATGTCGATATCAATGACACAGGAAAGTGTAGTGGGGATGTTCTGGAGGCTAAATTTAGGTTTTTAGGTAGGAAGTTGAAATCCAGAACTTTCAGGGTAGCATTCTCCAAAATGCTTCCTGTTCTACGTGCAGGACCCAAAAGGCAGGCAGAGTTCCGGAATCTCAATGCGTGAATGAGACTATGGTGCAAGGATGAGGGTTTTGGATTTGTTAGGAACTGGGGATCATTCTGGGGAAAGGGAGGGGCTTTTCTGAAGGGATGGGCTCTACCTTAACCGGGATGGAACCAGGCTGCTGGCATTAAACTTTAAAAAGGAGATAGAAGAGCTTTTAAACTAGATAATAGGGGAAAGCCGACAGTCACCCAGTAGCGCATGGTTTGGAACAATGTATCCTTGAAGGATACTAGCAGAAGATTGAAGTTAGGACATATCAACAGAGAGGTTCCAATTAAGACAAAAGTAGCCCAAATGCCCTTGAGTACAGAGCAGACAGAGCTTAAAGATTTGCAGGAAACAAAATTCACCGTAGAATCTCTGGATTGAAATTCCATGTAAAAAGGGTAAGGGAAAGGCGATGGCAGTGGGGGTGTACTATTGACCTCCTGGCCAGAGTGAACAAATGGATGATGAGATGCTCAAAGAAATCAGGGAAGCTAGCAAAAGTTACAGTACAGTAATAATAATGGGTGATTTCACCTACCCCAATATCGACTGGGTCAGTGTCATGGCAGGACATGCTAGGGAGATAGTTTCTAGATGAAATAAATGACTGCTTCTTGGACCAACCAGAGGGGAAACCATTTTGGACCTAGTCCTTAGTGGAATACAAGATCTGGTATAAGAGACAAGGGTGTTGTGGCCACTTGGCAATAGTGATCATAGCATGATGACATTTGATTTAATAAATGGAGGTAGGACGGTAAGGAATTCCACAGTGCTACCTTTTAACTTTCAAAAGGTTGACTGATAAAATGAGGAAAGTACAGTGGTGTGCAAAAGTCTGGAATCACTTGTAAATTTGACGTTCCTGATCGTGTCCCCAGCCTAGTCCCGGAACCTCTGGGTTGCCCATCTTATCCAGCAGCTTGGAGACTGAGAAACTCCTCTTTTTCTGTGACATCACCAGTATATCTCCTCGGTGTCCGCCCCTTGTCACCAGTTACCTCAGTCTCCAAGCAGCTGGATAGATGGGAGCCCGGGGGGTCCGGGCTCGTTGGAGAAACGATTAATTATCATCAGGATTAGTGTAGTTTTTAATTTTTGGGATACTAGTGTTGGTTTGGAAAGAGTCCTGTGCCTTTAAGCCTCTGAAGACTGTCAGCTTGCAGCAGGCCGGCTTCTCTCCCTCTATTTCTTGCTCCTGTCTCATTCACTCTCTTCCTCCTCCTCCCCTCCCTCTGTGTTCTCCGGCTGGGTGCGGTCCTGTAGTTACCTGCCTCCACGGGACTCCTGTCAAATAGTGGCAGTCCTAGATTTGCTGGGGCAGGAATCAGCAAAGCATTGTTTCAGCAGAGGCTGCCGGCGCCGCGCCGACGAGTTGCCTGCTAGCACGCCTGGGCATTAGCACGCCACGACGGTTCTACTCCTGCACTTTGATCTGTTCGGGGAGACCGAGACCGGAGACGCTACTGCTCCAATGGTCCGCGGCTGACACAGGCACTGGAGGATAGCGGGCAGCGCTTCTCGGCAACAGAGGTAAGCGTTGGGGAAGCGCGGCCCTCTCTGTGAGATGGTGCATTTTTTGCGCGCTTTTGACGGACGGCCCAACCGCGTGGTGGCCTAGTTGCGTGGCGGCCGCGTGCGCTGCGAGCAGCCTCCGGGCCATTTTCTTCTTTTTGCTGTCCATCCCCGCTGGGGTTTAAAAAAAAAAAAAAAGGAAACCGAAGGGGACAACTACGAGTGTCCTGCTAGCCTTTAACTTCTCTTGCTTTGCCCTGGGTCAGTGTTTGTCGAGGAGACCTAGTGTGCTTAGTCTGCATCCCCTTAGAGTGCCAGGGGGCGGACGTCCAGTTTGATAAGAGGTTGCAATGCCCTCTAAACCGCAGTGTGTGGTGTGCGGTTCTAAAAAGGTCTCCACCGCGGGGGTTTGCAAGGCCTGCGCGGGGGAGGCAGAGGGTTCGCGACTAGACTCAGGGGTTCTGTCGGGCACTACGGAGGGCGCTCCGGAACCCACTCTTTCTACTGTCCCTGAGATAGCGCAAGAGGACCCTGTGCCTGGACCCTCCTCAGCGGGGGTCTCTCCCTCTGCGCAAGCGGCGTTCCCTGCGGACCTCTCGGCCATTTTTTCTCTGCAGTTTGTGGCTCTACTGCAGCAGGCGGTGTTAGGCGGCCCTGCGCAGCAGAGTCTGCCGCCCGAGGGCAGCGGGGCGAGGAAACGGTGGCAGCTCTGAGTGGGGATAAGAGACCTCGGCTGGAGGGAACATTGCAGGACCCTTCGGAGGTTTCGGAAGCGCCTCTTTCTGATGAGGAAGAGCGCAGTGTGCTGTTGGAGGAAGAACTTGAAGAGGGAGAGATCTCGGAGAGAGAGGAACAAGCTAGAGTAGTAAGAGTCTTCTGGAGAGAAGAGCTCCCGGCTCTCATTGCGGAGACGCTAAAAGCGCTCAACATGCCCTGCCTGGGGCTGCAGTGGATGAGGCGTTGGAAGATCCCCTATTACAGGTGTTCCGTAAGACCCAAACGGCGTTTCCTGTGCACAGAGTTTTTCAAGAGATGATTCAGGAGGAGTGGAACGTTCCGGAAGCACCCTTGAAAGGTGCTAGGGTAATGGGTCGTCTGTACCCGTTATTGGATCAGGATAAGGAGGTCTTCAAATCGCCGAAGGTGGACGCTGCTGTTTCGGCGGTGACCAAAAAGACAACGATTCCTGTTGAGGGCAGTGCGGCTCTCAAGGGTGTTCAGGACCGGAAGCTGGATGTTTTGCTGAGGCAGGTCTTCGACAATGCCATTTCGCTTCAAGCAGCCGTTTGTGGAGCGTGGGTAGCTAGAGCCTGTCTTCGCTGGGCACAGCAAGTGCAGCAGGGGCAGCCGAGTCCCCTGGCAGGGGAGGCTGCACGTTTGGAGTCAGGGGCAGCCTACCTGGCGGATATTCACTATGACCTTATGCGGGGTCTTTCTAAGAGTATGGCCTCGGCGGTCGCAGCGCGGAGGTACTTGTGGCTCCGCAATTGGGCGGCGGATAGTTCCTCTAAGGCTAGGCTGAGTAAGCTCCCTTTTAAGGGTCGCTTGCTCTTTGGAGAGGATTTGGAGAAGCTCATAAAGGACCTCGGGGAGACCAAGGGTGGCAGGCTGCCCGAGGATAAGCCTAAGCCGTCTCGGGGTGCGCCAGGGGGGAGAGGGCAGCCCCGAGATTTTCGGTGGTTTCGCTCCCAACGATTCGGCTCCGAGCCACGGGGCGGTTTCCGTACCGAACTCAGGCGTTTCAAGGCTTCAGCGGGGCGGGAATGGGTTTTGGCCCCTCCTCCGCCATCTCCGCTGGTTTCAAAAAGTCCCAATGAGATGAGGGGGGCCCAGGCGCCTCCGCTACCGGTAGGGGGGCGGCTACGGGAATTCTATCCTGCCTGGGCCCACATTACCACCGATCAATGGGTTCTGGAGATAATTCGAGAGGACTACGATCTGGAGTTCTTGAGTCCAGTGCGGGACTCTTTTGTTCTGTCCCCCGGCAGGTCCGTGGCAAAGTGTGCGGCGCTGCGGGAGACGGTACAACGGCTCCTGGACCTCCGAGCGATTGTTCCAGTTCCCGGAGACCAACTTGGTTGCGGTCGGTACTCTATCTACTTCGTTGTCCCGAAAAAGGATGGCGGGATTCGGCCGATCCTCGATCTCAAAGGTGTCAACAGTCGTCTGAAGGTGTCGCATTTTCACATGGAAACGCTACGCTCCGTCATTGTGGTGGTGCAGAAGGGGGAGTTTCTCTCGTCCCTAGACCTGTCAGAGGCTTATCTGCATATCCCGGTAAGAGCAGAACACCACAAATTTCTGAGATTCGTGGTCCCTTTCGGTCATTTTCAGTTCCAGGCTCTGCCGTTCGGCTTAGCGACTGCGCCAAGAGTGTTTACCAAGGTGATGGTAGTCGCGGCAGCCCTGCGCAAGGAGGGGATACTTGTGCATCCTTACTTGGACGATTGGCTAATTCAGGCAAAATCCCAGGCCGAGAGCGAGAGTGTTACGGCCCGCGTGATTGCGTTCTTGGAAAGTCTCGGGTGGATAGTCAACTTGACAAAGAGCCACCTGCGGCCTTCTGAGAATCTCGAATACCTGGGAGCGCGTTTCGACACTCAGACAAGGAAAGTGTTTCTGATGGGACAAAGAGCTCAGGGTCTCCGCAGGCTCGTCAGGAGTTTTTTGGGGCTCAAGGCCCCCTCCGCGTGGCGGTACCTTCAGTTGCTGGGCACCATGGCGGCGACGATCAAGACAGTGCCTGGGCAAGAGCGCACATGCGGCCTCTGCAGAGGGCGTTGCTCCGGCGATGGTCGCATCAGCGGGACCCTTTATCCCGGTGGCTTGTTTGCCCGGAAGACACGTGAAGTGCTCTGCGCTGGTGGTTACTCCCCAAGTCGCTGGAGCGGGGGAAATCGCTGGAGGCTCCGGACTGGTTGGCAGTGATGACAGACGCCAGCTTGCTGGGCTGGGGAGCTCACTGCCAGGGCAAATTTGTGCAGGGACGATGAAATCTGCAGGAGCAGACGTGGTCCATCAACCGGTTGGAGCTATGAGCGGTGTCCCTGGCCTTGCAGGAGTTGGGGTTGTTTCTCGAGGGGAAGGCGATCCGGGTGTTGTCCGACAACGCGACGGCGGTGGCCTACTTCAACAAGCAGGGCAGCACCAGCAGTGCGGCGCTAGAGGCCGAAGCCGAATTCCTGTGCGCCTGGGCGGAAGCGCATCTCTCGGATCTGTCGGCAGCGCATGTGGCCGGGGTGCACAATGTGCAGGCTGACTTCCTCAGCAGGGTGGCGGTGGACCCGGGAGAATGGGTCCTGCATCCCGAGGTTTTCGACATGGTGGTTCGCCGGTGGGGCTCTCCGGTCATGGATCTTATGGCGACCTTCTCCTCTGCAAAAGCCAACCGCTTCTTCAGCAGACGCCGAGAGAGGATGTCGGAGGGCCTAGATGCTCTGATGCAGGCCTGGCCAGTGGGGCAGCTGTTGTATGTCTTTCCTCCCTGGGTCCTGATAGGGAGGGTCCTGCAGCGCATAGAGAAGTTCCGCGGACACGTGAGTCTCATAGCGCCGGACTGGCCGCGGTGCCCCTGGTACGGGAACCTGGTGCGACTGCTGATAGCGAAACCCTGGCAACTCCCCTGCAGGCCAAATCTGCTGACACAGGGTCCTCTGGTGATGCCGCACGTGGACCGATTCTCGCTTACGGCTTGCCTCTTGAGAGAGGGCTCGCTTGAGGTCCCGGGGTTACTTGTCGGCGGTTATTGCCACGCTTTTGAAGTCCAGGAAGCGGTCTACGTCTTTAGCGTACGTGCGTGTGTGGCGAGTTTTTGAAGCATGGTGTGGGGCACGGAAGTGCGCGGCTTTGAAGGCTTCTGTTCCCCAGCTTTTGGATTTTCTGCAAGCTGGCTTCGACAAAGGTCTTGCGGCGTCGTCGTTGTGAATTCAGGTGGCGGCTTTGGCCTGTTACAGAGGTCGGATAGCAGGTCAGTCGTTAGGGTGTCAACGGGATGTAAAGCGCTTTCTCAGAGCGGTGTCTCTTCTTAGGCCGCCCTCTAGGCAGGTCTTCTCTAAGTGGCATCTTCCCTTCGTCTTGGATGCATTGCGGCTGCCACCTTTTGAACCGCTGGCACATGCATCGCTTAAGGACCTTACGCTGAAGGTAGTCTTCTTGGTGGCGATTTGTTCGGCAAGGAGAGTGTCGGAGCTGCAGGCCCTCTCCTGCAGGGAGCCTTATCTTTCTTTTTTTCCGACTAAGGTGGTTTTGAGGACCGTTCCGGCCTTTCTGCCGAAGGTGGTCTCGGCCTTCCATGTGAACCAGGAAATTTCATTGCCAGTGTTCTCAGAGGACAGGGGAGAGTCGTCCCGGAAGCTATATCTGTTGGATGTCCGGCGGGCTTTGAAGAAGTATTTACGCCGGACGGAGCCGTTTCGGAAATCGGATAGGCTTTTTGTCCTGATTGCGGGTCCGTGCCGCGGGGAAGCGGCGTCGAAGGCGTCTATTGCACACTGGATCAAAGAAGCTATCGCGTCGGCCTACGTGTTGTGCGGTAAACGGGTCCCGGACGGGTTGAGGGCCCATTCTACCAGAGCCCAGGCTACTTCCTGGGCGGAATTCCGGTTGGTTTCTCCGGAGGAGATCTGTAAGGCCGCGACGTGGTCGACGTTGCATTCTTTTGCAGGGCACTATCGGCTGGACGTGCAGAGGGCGGAGGAGTCCTCTTTAGGATCTGCAGTACTTCAGGCTGGTCTGCCAGGTCCCGCCCGTGTGTAGGTGTTTCACTGCTCTGGTACTAACCCAGAGGTTCCGGGACTAGGCTGGGGACATGATCAGGAAGATGAAATTAGACTTACCTGCTAATTGTTGTTCCTGGAGTGGAACCAGCCTAGTCCCGTATCCCTCCCAGTGTTGGACGAGCGGTAGCCTGAAGTAGCGCTGACGTAACAGGTGAGTCAAGTCTCCTTTCGGTGGTAAGGAATGCATAATATAAGCTGCAATAGCTTAAGTCTTCCTCAGAGAGCGAACTCTTGGCAGACAGATTGCCGTAGGGAGCGCAGTGCGAGAGGAGTGACATAATTGTTCGTTGTTTTGGGGGGCTCTTTTTTTCTTTCTTTCTGTATTTTCTGGGGAAGAAGGGGTGGCCTCTACAGGTTTTACAGTCTCGGAGTTGACAGGGGGTTTTCTCCGGTGTTATTCTTCTTTAGGCATGGATAATGTTGTTTGTTCTGAAATGCTTACTTGTTTCTCTGGGGAGTCTGCTTTGTCAATAGGTCACTGGTGACAAGGGGCGGACACCGAGGCGATATACTGGTGATGTCACAGAAAAAGAGGAGTTTCTCAGTCTCCAAGCTGCTGGATAAGATGGGCAACCCAGAGGTTCCGGGACTAGGCTGGTTCCACTCCAGGAACAACAATTAGCAGGTAAGTCTAATTTCACCTTTTTTCAACTTCGTGACCTTATATCTTAATTTCTTTTTTCCTCCCAGTGGCTTTTTCTGTGTATTTCATGAAAAGTGATAGATTTGGCTATTAGGGCCAACTTTTAGTATTGGTTTGGCCCTTATTTTCTGAGTTCGTTCCCTATTGTCCTGTTGATAGATTTTCTGTGAAAATCGCGTAATGTACATCGTTGGCCAACGATATATTGTTGTAAGTATGCTTTAAAATATTATGGACGCACGCCATGTTTCCTTCAAATTAATGTATGTGGCCTTGAAAAAGGCAGTTTTTATGTGTCAATGATGGCTCAGTATTTGACGGGCCACCCTTTGTTCTTGATCACCTGACTGCACCTAGTCGGCATTGAACTAACTGGTCTGACAAGGTGATCGTTGATGACAACGCAGTTCCAAGCTGCAATGAGTGATTCAATCAGCTCACGCTTTGATATCGGATGCCTCTTGGATATTTCCAAGGCCACCTTGTGCCACAGGTTCTTGCTTGGATTCAGATCTGGAGACTGGGCAGGCCAGTCCATTGACTTGATGATGTTCCGCTGCTTCCAGCTAATCACCTGTCTGGAGCAATGGCAGGGTGCATTGTCATCTTGGAACAGGAACTGGCCAGGAAACAGCTGGTGTGCTGATGGCACCATGCACTTTTGCAGTATGGTGATGTACTTGGCCCCGTTGACCATTCCATCGATGATGTGAAGACGTCAAATGCCACTGGCAGCCCCAGACCATGACCTTCAAAGGATGCTTCACAGTGAGGTTGAGACACTCAGGCTTGAATTTCTCTCCAGGAAATCTCCTCACATAGGTGTGGGCCTGGTTACCAAACAGGCAGAAGATGCTTTCATTGCTGAATAGCACCTTTTCCCACATTTCAGTCGACCAGGTTTAGTGCTTTCTCACTCACACGATCCGCTTGCACCTTTGTATGTCAGTCATCAGTGGCTTATTCTGTGCTTTGCAGCCCCGGAGACCAAACTGCAGGCACCGGCGACGAACTGTTGATGAGCTGATACTGACCTCACTCTTGTCTGACCACTCTCGAAGTAGCTGAGGAGAGGTCAACTTGCGATTAGTCAGTGAAATGTGTCATAGTGCGCGGTCCTGGCTTGATGTTGATGCACGTGGATGACCTGAACGAGGCTTGTCCACCACTGAACCCGTTTCTTTCTTCTTCTGTACAATCTTAACAGCGCTCTGATTGCAGCCAACTTTCCTGGCTATCTGACGGCTTGAAAATCCTTCCTCGCTCATAAAGGACATACGAACACGCTCCTCCGTCAGGGTCTGAGTCATCTTCATGGTCGTTCCAGAAAGCGTATGAAATTCAAAATTTCCGCACGTTTTTATAGCTGCACTGTTGGCTAGATATCTGCATTGTGATTGGTTAGTGAAACCAGCCTCCTGATTGGTCAGAAATAACATGTGCATATTGGATAATCTCGATCCAGTTTTGACGCAGTAGCTATCTCCCAGTGTTTGTAAAGTATTTAAATTGGAAGCAAGGAATGCAAAAAAGTCAACTCTAATAGCCAAATGTATCCCTTTTAACGTGGTAGAAAGATGAATATGCTGGGCTAACGCAAAATTAAAAAAAACAAACCACACGTTAGTACGAAAAATGCAAAACTCACAAGTGATTCCAGACTTTTGCACACCACTGTAGTTAAGAAAAAACTAAAAGGAGCAGTTGCAAAGGTTAAAGATTTACATCAAGTGTGGGTGTTTAAAATTACTATCTTGGAAGCCCAGACCAGTTCTATTCCACGCTTTGAGAAAAATGGAAGTAAGTCCAAAAAACTGCCAGCATGATTTAAAGGTGAGGTCAGAGAGGCTGCTGCCAAAAAAGCAACTTTCAGGAAATAGAAAAAAAGGAGCCAAATGTCTAAAACTGGAAAAAACATAAGCACTGGCAAGTTAGATGCAAGACATTAATAAAGCAGGCAAAGAGAGAATTTGAGAAGAAGCTTGCTGTGAAAGCAAAAATGTGTTATAAAGACTTTCTGAAGTACATTCGTACCAAAAAAAACCCTGAGAGTCAGTTGGACCATTAGATAATAGAGGGGTAAAATGGGCACTAAGAGTGGACAAGGCCATAGCAGAGAGACTGAATGAATTCTTTGCTTCGGTCTTTACTGAGGAAGATGGAGGGCTGTTACCCATGACCGAAATGGTATTTAAAGGTGATGCCGCAGAAGAATTGAAAGAAATAAAGATGGTATACATCCAAGGGTGTTGAAAGAACTGAAATATGAGATTGTAGACCTACTATTAGTAACCTGTGAACTATAATTAAAATCATCTGTAAAACCTGAAGATTGGAGTTTGGCCAATGTAACGCCAATTTTTAAAAAAGTTTCCAGGGGTGATCCGGGAAACTACAGACTGGTGAGCCTGATGTCGGTACTGGGAAAAATGATAGAAACCATTATAAAGAACAAAATTATTGAATATGTAGATAATCATGGCTTAATGGCAGATAGCCAACATGGCTTTGGCCAAGGAAGGTCTTGCCTTACTAATCTTTTGTGTTTTTGAAGGTGTGAATAAACAAGTAGACAAAGGATCTGGATTTTCAGAAAGCCTTCGACAAGGTTCCTCATGAGAGACTTTTGGTGAAATTAGTGTCATGGAATAGGAGGCAGTGTCATAAGGAAAGGAATGAAGAATAAAACAAAGGACATTATAATGCCTCTGTATCGTTCCATGGTGCGACTGCACCTTGAATATTGTGTGCGATTCTGGTCACCATATCTTAAAAAGAATATAGTAGTATTAGAAAAGGTACAGAGAAGAGCCACCAAAATGTTAAAGGGAATGGAAGGGATACCCCTATGATGAGAAGCTAAAACGTTTAGGGCTCTTCATCCTGGAAAAGAGATGGCTGAACGTAGATATGATAGTTCTATAAATTAATGAATGGAGTGAAACTGATAAACGTAGATCGATTGTTAACGCCATCAAAATATAGAAAGACTAGAGGACATGCAATGAAGCTATAGGGTAACCTATTTAAGACTAATAAGAGAAAATATTTTTTCACTCGACGTGTAATCAAACTCTGGAATTCGTTACTGGAGGATGTAGTAAAATCTGTTAGTGTAGCCGGGTTTAAAAAAGGTTTGGACAAATTCCTGGAGGAAAGGTACATAAACTATTAAAGGGGACCCGGGATACCCACTGTTTGCCCCAATACAAGCATTGTGGAACCTGTCTTTTTGGGAAACTGCTAGGTAGTTGTGACCTAGATTGGCCACTGTTGGAAAGAGGATACTGGGCTTGATGGACCTTGTGGGGAGGAGTGGCCTAGTGGTTGGGGCAAGGTACCACAGGCCAGAAGGTCAGTGGTTCAAATCCCACTAGAGGACAGCAACCTGGTGCTCCTTGTGGTCTTAGGCAAGCCACTTAACCCTCCATTGCCTATGTTCCCTGTAAGTATTAGTGTATGTGTCTCATATCCCCTTGTGTTAAATATATCCCCAATTGTGTTGTGGCCACTTTGATTGAAGGATAAGGTGGTATACAAAACTGTCTAAATAAATAAAATTGGTCTGTTCCAGTATTGCATATCTTATATTCTTATCTTATGATGATATGTTCTTAAGTGGACCGATAGCCGTTTCGACCTGTGTGTTATGATCAGGATGGTGATGAAAGTCATCGTCGAAGTGGCATTGAAAGCCTTATGAAAGAACAAAGCACTGGGCATTGAGGTATTACAGCAATCTGATGCAGGTGTTACCATACTTACAAGGCTCTGCCAGAAAATTTGGAAGACAGCATCCAAGTTATTGGACTCTGTTTAATATAAATTCTAAGTTCTAATCTAAACTTCCTTGAATATATGATAAGGCGGTATATAAAACCCGTTAAATAAAATAAAAAAAAGTAAACATACATCATGGCTAACTGACTGGAAAAGATCTGTGTTTATACAAGTGCTAACGAAAGGTGATCCAACTGACTGAAAATTATCGCACATTCGCTCTGATCCCACATGCCTGCAAGATTCTACTGACGATTATTCAGCAGAGACTACAGCCATACCTGGAATGAGAACTGCCTGAAGTCCAAACAGGATTCAGGAAATGGTGAGGAATGAGAGACAATCATCATGGGTGTGAGATGGATCCTTGAAAAGACAAAAGAATACCAAAAGGATATCTATATGTTTTATCGACTACAACAAGGCTTATGACAGTATAAATCATGAGAAACTCTGGCCCACATTAAGAAGCATGGGTATACCAGAACACCTGACCGTTCTCTTGCACAACCTTTACATTGATCAAGAAGTAACTGTTTGAACAGAAAAGGAGAAACAGAATGGTTTGAAATCAGCAAAGGTATATGACAAGGCTGCATACTTTTACCCTACCTGTTTATATGCAGAACAAATCATCAGAGAAGCAGGACGGCATGCAGGCAAATGAGGTGTGAAGATTGGTGGAAGAGTTAACAACTTTAGCTATGCTGATGCCACAATACTGGCTGAAAGTGAAGACTATCTGAAACATTTGCTTCTCAAGATCAAGAAACATAGTCTTAAAATGTGCCTGCACCTTAACATAAAGAAGACAAAGATCCTGACAACTGGCAAAAGCAATAAGTTCATCGTTTATGGAGAAGAAATTGAAATAGTTGACAAATTTAACCTATTTGGATCAACTATCAATAAAGAAACGACAAGCGGTCAGGAAATCAGACAACACATTCCTCCTGGCAGAATGGCTATGAAGGACCTAGACAAGGTTCTCAAGAGCAGAGATCTCTCTCCGTACAAAACTTTGACTTGTTCAAGCCATGGTATTTTCAGTAATGTCATATGGATGCGAAAGTTGGACAGTGAAAAAGACAGGAAGAAAATTGATGCCTTTGAATTATGGTGCTGGTAACAAATACTGTGTATACCATGGAATGCCCGAAGAACAAACCAGTCAGTACTAGAAGAGATCAAATCTAAGCTTTGTTTAGAAGCTCAGATGACACTACTTCGACTTTCATACTGTGGACACATCTTGAAAAGAGAGAACGTTAGAGAAAGACTTCATGCCTGCAATGAGATGATGGATCACTACAATAACAGCTATGGGAGCCACTCTCTGAACAATGAGCCGCCTGACTTAACTCACTGCAACCCTCTGGATAGTTGTCCTAAACTGTGTTCGATCTTAACACCAAATCAACAGCATTTAACAAATTGCCAGACATCAACATTTTTTTTGTGTTGTATACATACTTTTGAACTTACTATTAAAATATTATGATGACATGCTGTTAGACTATTTTCAATTATTTCTCAAGATATTGTACACAACGTATTTAAAATGCAACAGTGGCAATAATGTTGACCATAACTGTATGTAGCTAGATTTGGAGAGTTTTGTGCCTCTTACCATCCATGCATGTCTAGTATTGAACAGTGGAAAAGATACATAGATATTTTTTATCTGGAGTGGCAATATAGCTGAATTTTAAAGGGTTTTTTCTTAGATTGGCTTAAAACAAAAGATAGAAATCTAATATTTCAGATGCACGGCAGTGAAAGATTTCTTTCTAGATATTTAAATTCGGAAGACAGATGGATATTTAGTATATTCATTTAGTACATTTATTTATAGAAAATCTACTTATTACATTTAAGTGTCGGCATACTTGAAGACTAAAGATCAGCCTTCTAGTTAGCCAATTTTTGTGTCTTAAAAGATTATGTTCAACGATGGAGAAGAGATGGCTGAGGGGAGATATGATAGAAGTCTATAAAATCCTGAGTGGACTGGAACAGGTAAATACAAATTGTTTTTTCAAAAAATACAAAAACTAGGGGGAAACACCATGAAGTTGAAAAATAGTATATTTAAAACAATGTGAGAAAATATTTCCTCTCTCAATTTATAATAAAGCCTTGGACATAGCCATAGGATGTGATAAAAGCAGGTATAATTTGGCTGTATTTAAAAACTGTTTGGAGAAATTCCAAGAGGAGAAGTCCATAAACCGTTATGGTGGGCTGAGAGAAAAGCATTGCTTATTCCTAGGGAGGAACAGCATGGAAGCGGCAGCTCTTGGAATATGCCAGGTACTTGTGACCTGGATTGGCCACTGTTGGAAAGAGGACACTGGGCTTTGATGAGAAATTGGTGTTTTAGAACTGATTATGAACTAACAAATTTTAAAACCTGTCTGAAACCTGGAAGAAATTAAAAATACACCACTTCAAGGAAGAATATAACATTTCCTCAGATTTAGAGACTCATCCACCACAGCCAGTTGGGCTGCTGGTAGAGTTTTTCGGTTTCTCTGTCTCTAACATCTGCTGGTGGGGGGGACTGGGCCCACTTGTCTGGACTGGTCTAGCAGGATTCCAGTAAAGGAATTTAACAGTAAGTGAAAATTTCCCCTTCCTGAATTTTCAGCTAGTTCTTCTGCTAAATTGTTAAGGCCTTGTAATGCCTTTGTTGTTGTACCATCAGGTGCAGTGTTATTTGGGATAAACGTACAACATTTCCACCCTCTCCCATAGCATTATACAAGCTCCTCCTTTTTCAGCTAACATCATATCTAAAATCATACGATTTTTCCCAAGCCATCCTGCTTGTGGCATCCAATTGTTCTGCTATCCCTTTTACTGCATCTCTTGTGTAATTTATAAATCTTTGCTGATTATAATCTATGTAATTAATCCAATCTACATTTTTATTAATGGTGGACCACCAAAATAAGGCTGATTCAAACCCTACTGCTATTTGATTTCTAGCTTTGAATTCGTCTGGAACTCCCCTGGGTACCCCTTTAGCATCAATGTAAATTCTATCATCAAATGATGTTCCTAACACATTTCTTTTGCTTCTACACTTATAATACGTATAATACCCTTTTAATACTTTTTCACTGAAAGGGTGGTGGATGCTTGGAATGCCCTCCCGATGTTAGTGTTGGGGGCAAATACAGTGACAGAATTCAAAATGGCATGGGACAGACACAGTGGATCCCTTTAGAGCAACAGGATACAATCAAAATAAACTTAACTAACTAATTTCTCAACATACAGGGGTGTCCTACACGGAGCGGTGGGTTCACCCCTAAAACAAAGACATGGGGAGGGGTGGCCTGCATGGAGCGGCAGGTGCACCTACTCTTGCCATCTTACTGGGCAGACTAGATGGACCATACTGGTCTTTATCTGCCGTCATTTACTATGTTACTATAAATGGTTACTGTTAAAATCATCCAATCCAATGCATTAGACACTTACATTGTATTGAATGAGAACCTTGAACAACATCACTGTAAATAACTCGGTTAAATACACATACTGTTATTTAGTTATACTGTTACCTTGTTATATTGTTTCAGTTCCTTGTACAACAGCATACGTTATGATCCTGTTAAATTGTTTCACTGTAAACTACTTTGAATAGTAGAAAGGCAGTATAAAAATACGTTTAAATAAATTTGGTCATTTATAGATGTTTTTGATCTTATATATAGAGCTTGCAGGGATCAGAAAATTGTGGGCAAAGATATTAGAAAATAAGGACTGCATTAAAAGAAAGATTAAACACTATTGAACTCTTTTTAGAGAAAAATCATGTGTTGTGAAAATTTAAGGTTCTTTGTAATACCGGAAGTGAAGAACCCTCATGGAGAGCAGGAAATGTTGGATATTATTACAGGAAGAACAAAAATTCATTTTCAAATTGAATACTCTGCACTCTGCAGAATTGAAAAAAGATCTAACTTTAAAAGCATTTTTAATGTGTTGAGCAACTTTCATTGTATTTTTAGACACCACGTTTTTTTTCATAATCATTTTATAACTGTTATATTTTAACATTTTATTTTATTTAATCGTTTTTATAATGAGTTTCTCCAGTATGGGTGGTACCTCCTATAAGGTACACTATTTTGACACAAGATATCTTAATTTTATTTTGCATGCACACAAATAATACGTTGACAACCTAATGGGAGACAGCCAACATGGCTTTAGACAAGGAAGATCTTGTCTTACTAATCTGTTATGTTTTTTTGAAGGAGTGAATAAACAGGTGGACAAAGGTGAGTCGGTTGATATTGTGTATCTGGACTTTCAGAGACTTTTGGCAAAACTAAAGAGTCATGGGATAGGAGGCAGTGTACTATTGTGGATCAGGAACTGGTTAAAAGATAGAAAGCAGAGGGTAGGGCTAAATGGCCAATTTTCCCAATGGAGAAAGGTGAATAGTGGTGTACCCCAGGGATCTGTGCTGGGTCCGCTGCTTTTTGACATATTCATAAATGACCTGGAAAGTGGATTAACGAGTGAGGTTATCAAATTTGCAGATGACACAAAACTATTTAAAGTTGTTAAAACCCAAGAGGATTGTGAAAAATTGCAAGAGGATCTTGATAAATTGGAAGACTGGGCATCAAAATGGCAGATGAAATTTAATGTGGACAAGTGCAAGGTTATGCACCTGGGGAAGAACAACCCAAACTATGGTTACACGATGCAAGGTTCCACATTAGGAACCACCACCCAGGAAAAAGATTTAGGCGTCATTGTGGATACCACGTTAAAAACCTCGGCCCAGTGTGCAGCGGCGGCCAAGAGAGCAAATAGAATGCTAGGTATGATAAGGAAAGGAATGGAAAATAAAACAAAAGATATTATAATGCCTCTATATCGTTCCATGGTGAGACCGCACCTTGAATATTGTGTGCAATTCTGGTGGCCGTATCTTAAAAAGGATATAGCGATTTTAGAAAAGGTTCAGAGAAGAGTCACCAAAATGGTGAAGGGGATGGAAGGATACTCCTATGAAGAAAGGCTAAAAAGGTTAGGGCTCTTTAACCTGGAAAAGAGACGGCTGATGGGAGATATGATAGAAGTCTATAAATTAATGAACGGAGTGGAACGGGTAAACGTAGATCGATTGTTTACGTTATCAGAATATAGAAAGACTAGGGGACATGCAATGAAGCTACAGGGTAAACTATTTAAGACTAATAAAAGAAAATATTTTTTCACTCAACGTGTAATCAAACTCTGGAATTTGTTACCGGAGGATGTAGTAAAGGCTGTTAGTGTTGCTGGGTTTAAAAAAGGTTTGGACAAGTTCCTGGAGGGAAAGGTCCATAAACCATTATTATGAAGTGACCGAAGATATCAATGCTTGACCCAGTACAAGCATTGTGGAACTTGTGTCTCTTGGGGAAACTGCTAGGTACATATGACCTAGATTGGCCACTGTTGGAAACAGAATACTGGGATTGATGGACCTTGGTCTGACCCAGTATGGGCATATCTTATGTTCTTATGTTCTTATACAGATCAATTTCCTGGAGCTCAGGGCAATCTTCCTGGTCCTATGGGTGTTTCACCACCGCCTGTACAATCAAGTCGCCATGTTTTACGTCAACAAACAGGAGGGCACGGGGTCATACTCCCTCTCCCAGGAGGCGGTGACCCTCCTTTCCTTTGCATCTCGCAACAACATGCTCCTGCGGGTGGTTCACCTCCTGGGCCAGGACAATATCCTGACTGACAGGATGAGCAGGGTCCTCCAACCACATGAGTGGCGCCTGGACCCCAGAGTGGCAGGCCAGTGATGGACCTATTCGCCACCCCAGACAACACCTGCCTGCCCTGCTTCTGCTTGTCAATTATATTAATATTAATCGTTCATTGTTACCCATAGAAAAATTAAAAAATCAAAACACGCTTTGCTCAGACGGAGAGAGTAATCCAATTGGAGATGGTAAACCGATCTTGGAGCTTTAGTGAATGTGGGCGGCAGTTACGCATAACATGCTACGAAGAGGAAGATCCCTTGAAGAAACCATAAGTGTGAAACGCATGGTCGGTGCCAAGGACGGGCGTTGGGATCAGTTCTACTAGTAAACAAGCGAGCGGTGTCATTTGGAGCTAAGTACAAAGATATCAACCTTCACGTATTTGTTTACTCTTGGAGAATTTGGGGGTAAATGGTACACAGCCAAATATGACCAGCTCTATAGCTTGATAATAGAAGGTCGTTGATGTTAAAAGGCATATTCACTGGATTAAGACGTTAATCTATACAGTGGCGCCAGAAAAAGACTGAGACCTTCTTTAGCACATAGCTGTATGTTGAATTACTTGAAGTTGAATTACTTGAAGAGTGAAGATTTGGAAAGTGTTTTGATTTTTGATTTTTCTATGGGTAACAATGAATGATTAATATCAATATAATTGATTGTCAAGCGTTCAGAAACAGACCAATCAGTACTGCTTCTGCTTGTGGCAACCACACCCAGAGAGGGTAGTAGTGAACGCCTTCATGATCTCATGGACGGCAGGCCTCCTCTATGCTTTTCCACCGATCCCTCTGGTCGCCAAGACCCTTTTCAAGGTCCAGTGCGAGGGGGCATACTAATACTAATTGCCCCCAGGTGGCCCAGAAAGCCCTGGTTCCCACTGCTGATCTCTCTGTTGGCTACACTCCCAATCCCTCTGGGCCGTGCCCCAGACCTCCTATTCCAGGAAGGTGGCTCTCTCCTGCACCCCAATCTGGGGTTTCTAATGCTAACAGCCTGGCTGCCGAAAGGATAGCATTGGCCATTTTCAGTCTCCCAAAGGAGGGCGAGGAGGTCCTGCTGGCCTCTTGAAAGCCCTCCACCAGGCAAGCTTACGCCTTTAAATGGAAAAGATTGTCAGTATGGTGTGCAGAAAGATGGGAGAACCTGTTTTCCTGCCAGATGCAATTAGTGTTCCAGTACCTACTGCATCTATCGCACACTGGGCTAAAGTCAAACTCAGTGAGAGTGCACCTGAGTATGATAGCTGCACACTACGACTCTATCAAGGAGAAACCTCTCTCGGTTCAACTCCTGGTCTCTCGATTCCTCTGGGGCCTCCTATTTAAGCCTCCTGTCCGCCCTCCGATGACATAGTGGGACCTCAGTGTGGTGCTTTTGCAGTTCACCAGACTGCCATTCGAGCCTCTAGCCACTTGCTATCTGTGGTATCTTTCATGGAAGGTTGCCTTCCTGGTGGCCCTCACATCCGCCTGAAGAGTAAGTGAACTTCAGGCCCTGGTTGGTGGAACCACCATATACAAGAACAGGGTGGTGCTCCGCACTCACCCCAAATTCCTCTCAAAGGTGGTATCTCCTTTCCACCTCAACCAGTAGGTGGTTTTTCCTACCTTCTTCCTACGGCTTCACACCGGTCAGGAGGAAATTATACTCCATACATTGGATTGCAAATGGGCTCTGTCCTTCTCCCTACAGCAGACTCTGTGCCATCGCAAAGCTCCTCAGGTTTTTGTTTCTTATGACCCCAGCAGACTGGCGCTGCCTGTGACTAAGCAACCTCTGTCCACTTGGGTGGCAGACTGTATTGCCCTTGCCTGTGAGCGAGCTGGGTTCTCCCTGGAGCACTGGATCACAACGCATCATGTGAGAGTGATAGCCACATCGGTGGCGAACCTGCTCTGTGCTGGTAATGGAGATCTGCAAGGCCGTCACATGGTCTTCAGTCCACACATTCGCAGCTCACTACTGCCTGGAGAATGAGTCCCGTCTGGACAGTGCCTTTGGCCAGGCGGTACTCTCTAATCTTTTCAGGGTATAGGCAACTCCTGTCCTCTGACCCTTCTGTGTTCAGGCTACCGGAGTGATGGTGCTGCTGGATGCTAGAGTCTTGCAGAGTCTCTCAGTTGGGGAATCATCTTCTGCAACTCACGGCTACCTGACTTGGCCGTCGTTGTGCTGTTGTGGTTAAGTCCTCTGGCAGTCTGGAGCCAGGGAGTCCCATATGTGAGGACTGACTTCCTGCTTAT
This sequence comes from Ichthyophis bannanicus, assembly GCA_033557465.1. Taxonomy (NCBI): domain Eukaryota; kingdom Metazoa; phylum Chordata; class Amphibia; order Gymnophiona; family Ichthyophiidae; genus Ichthyophis; species Ichthyophis bannanicus. Next base: position 619,876,814 of record CM066036.1, read on the forward strand.
TCCTGGAGAAAGCGAAGATCTCCAGGAACAAGCAAGAATGAGTCTTCACATATGGGTACGTCGGTACCGACGGAGCCTGCGCGGGAACGCTCCCCAGCGTCCAATCAGAAAGCTTTTGGGAGCATCCCTCAGCGCCTGTGTGCTGCCTTCCCGCCTTTCCAACTGTCTCTCCTCAGTTTTCGTTTTTCCGTGGAGCCGGCAGGGCGTCGTCCTGTCACCGCAGAAAATTTTTTCTTTAATTCTTTGTTTTCTGTGGTCGCGGCTGTCTCCCCAACTCCACCAGTACCGCCGGTGTTTTTTCTTTTTCTTTTTCTTAAATTCAGGGAATTTTTTTCCCTCAGTTTCTGTCTTAAACTTTTTGGGCCTTCTAGGCCTCTCCATCATGGAGCCGCCACCTTCTTTTCCTAAGAAGTGTCTAAGCTGTGGCGGTACAGTTTTGTTTTTAGACTCCAAGAACTGGTGTCTAACCTGTTTGGGTCCTGACCATTTTCCTCCGGAGCCATTAGGCTACAATATTGTGAGAAGAGATTTTCCATTTCGAGTTTCCCTCGATACCGAGTTCCCTTCCAGTGTCAGGGCACCAACCATTTCTTCTTCTCCACGGGATCAGGTAACCCACAAACAGTTTGTTAAGACTAGCTAATCCTTGAGTGGTAGGTCTCATGCACAGCATGATGACGGCTCCGGCCTTGCCCTCAAGGGTCCATTGGCTTCAAAACCCCGGCGGGAGTCTTCGGCCTCCAAAGCCTATCAGGGGTTTCAGGTTGTTCCTGGGGCTCACCCCTCACAGAACATACCTGAGCCATGCTCGGTGTTGGCATCCGCTTTGAGCGGTACCGATACCCCGGCATCGGCACTGGGGTTGAGCGATTCACTCTTCACCAGGGATCGTCATCTGGCTTTCTCGGTACCTTCGGGACCGGTCGATACATCCCAGATTGACTTTCCAGTATCGGCATCACCGCCGATACTACCACCGACGTCGGTACCCTCTAGACATGCATCAATAGACTCGCTTCCTTCGATGCCAACTCTGGAATCGATCTCTAGTCTGGAAGACTGGGTACCGACGCGTCTCGGAACCGATGCTTACCGGTTCCGGATGCTCGGTACCAAGAGTGGTTACCAAAGGCCTTCGGTTACCTCGGTACCGATTGAGCAGCCACCGATGACTGCTTCGATGTCGGTATCGCCTTCGATTCTGACACAGCTACCGGTATCGGTATCGGTGCTGGTACCCGCAGTACCATCGGGGCCAGCTCCTTCCATGCTTCTTTCACCAGGGTCGCTCCTTTCTATACCAAGTTTGGAGTCGATACCTAGCATGGACGATGCAGTACTGACTGTCTCAGGTCATGACCTCCAGTACCAGCATCCATCCCTTAAGGATCCTTTCTTGCACCGTGCAGGATCTTATATTCCTATATTTTCAAGTAGATCCTCCGGTGCCCAGGCTAGTTCTTCAGGTCTAGCCTGTCCAGGGATGGTTCCCTTTGGAGATCCTTCTTTTCAGAATTTTCTCCTGAATATGGCAACATCTCTTGCTATTCCTATCCCTGGCTATGATCCTACACAAGGCTCTCTTTCTACTGGAGAAAAGGAAAATATAATGCTTCCTTTACATCATTCCTTGCAGGATCTTCTTCTAAGAATGTGGGAAGCACCTTTAAGGGTTCCCTCACCTTCTAGAGCAACTGATCTTCTGTATCAGGTGCCCCCCTCTCCAGGGTTTCAAAAGACTCAACTTCCCCATCATTCCATTGTGGTGGAATCAGCAATAAGGGAGGTGAAAAGTAAGAAGAAGCACTCTTCTTACCCACCAGGTCTTGAGTCTAGGACACTAGATGCCTTTGGACGTCAAACCTTCCAGACATCCATGCTGTCAACAAGGATTCTCTCATATATTTTTTATATGAGTCTATCCCTTCAGGAGGTCACAAAGAAATTATATCTTTTGACTCCTTTTCTTTCAGAGCCCAAGACTGCAGACTATTCCTTACTACTTAGTCATATTCAAAGTATCTCTTGGTTTCTTACTCGTGCTTCCCTAGACTCCTTTGAGTCTGTTAGCAGAACTTCTGCTATAGCCATAGGGGCACGACGTAGAGCCTGGCTCCAAGCTTCAGACTTAAGCAGATGGGCACAACAAAGACTGGGTAATACTCCTTGCACTGGGGAAAATCTCTTCAATAAGGAGTCTTTACATCAGGTTGCTCAGTGGTCCACTGACTTCCCTGTTTCTGGAGACTATTCTAAGCCTTCTTCCCCAGTAGGTAGGAAATGCCCTTCCAAACCTTTCCCTAGGAGAAGAAGGTTTCACTCTTCTGCCCATCATACAGATGTTCCCAAGCAGGGGAAACCTCGCCCTGGTCTGAAGAATCCAAACTCTAGGCTGAACAAACCCAGCAACCATAGGGTCCTGAAGTTTACAACTTACAGTTGACTTCTTCTCAGTAGACGTTTTTTCACTTTTTTCATTCAAAACTCTACACATGGATTCCTTTTCTCAGGACATCCAGTTGCTCCTAGGTATGCTGAGCTGTCAGGATATTCATGTCTATGGGTCACAGGTTTCTCCTCTTCTTCCTACCAAGAAGAGAGGTTTAACAACTATCCCATGATAGTTTTCTGTTCCAACATGAATTTTTTCCTTCCACAGACTTACCATATGGTAAGTCACCCTTCAGCTCCTGTTCTCTACCCTCTTATCCAGGGTTTCCCATGAAAGAGTGGTACCATACCACTGCAGGGCTTCTTTAGCCTTTCTAGTCATTTCTTTCACTCCAGTGTGGAGTTTTTTCTCTTGAATAAACTCCCTTCTTTTGTCTGGGCAGCTCTTCAGACAGGGACAGGAATTTCTCCTCTCATTCTGTCTGTTCTCTCTGTTTTACACAAAGATTCTCTCTGCTGTCTTATTCAGCAGCTGCCCATGCTGGAGTTCCAGTGATTGGACTACTGGTACTTTTCCACAAGTTTCCAGTCTTGTCTTCCACTACTTTCTGTCTGGCCTTAGTAGTGATTCCAAGATAGTGCTTCATCTGTCTTGGATAATCCTTATCACTTCAGGCTTATCACACTATCTTCTTTTCTGCCATCTCCAATTCCTTTGGATTTGGCAGCATAGTTGACGTGGCAGCTGGTTTTTTTCCAACAGCCAGTTTTATTTCCCAATTCTCCTGCATAATGCTCTCTGCAATCTTACAGAGAAGCTTTCTACTATGGGCCCTTGCTAGAGAGCATGGGGTTTTGTCTCTAATGACTATCCTATATGGTTGGAAAAGGCTTCCTCAGTCATTCTCCATGACTGTGAGGGTTCTTCACACCCTACTATCTTCTTTTATAATACAAGGCATAAGCCTTTTCTACGTGAAAGTCTAAAGAGTTCTCTAATTCCTACAGGGAATATGCTCTTTTTTCCTTGCAGCTTGTCCTCATGGTATCCTACTCCTTCATGGACAGCACATATTTAACTAATAACGCATGATACCCCTTATGTCCCTCCAGTGGGTCAATCTGGTATCTCATCCTATGCGTTTTTCTGTCCATTTACCATGCGAGAGTTCTACAGGACTCAGGACTTGCTGTTTACAGACTGATATTATCCTCTGTTTTTTCACGCAACCATCCTGGTTTATTTCACTGGATAGCATTCCTGCACCACCTTAACCAGGGGGAATAGATTCTCTATATATCTTCTCAAGTAGGTTCCACCTTCTTGTTATTAGATGAATTTTTCCTCTTCACATCTCCCATGTGAATGTTCTTATGGGCATATCTCTATCTGCTTAATTGCAGACATTTATCTTTAGACCTATATATTCATGTATGTATATATATCTATATACATCTCTATAGATACATATGTCTGTAAGCTGCGTGTGCATAGATTATGCCCCTCCAGATCTCACTATAGACATATATATATATGTGTATCTGTCGAGATGCTTCCTTATAGGTAGATATGTATTTACATACTTATCTCTCTAACTGGCTATGCTTATAAAGGTTTTACCTTCCTATAGGTTCCAGACAGTGGGATTGCATATGTTCATACTGTCCCACAGTATGTGTGGCGTTTTATGCACACAACCACTACTGTGGTACTGACAGCTCCTACCTTAACCCTAGGTTTCGGTATCCCTGAAGCTCCATGCTCCAATATCTTTCCTATCTCTCACCAGTTAGGAAAGACATGGTGGATCTTCAGTAGATCTGAGGTTTCAACCCTTCAGCCATCTGTCCTTCTTGGGAATACGGGCTTTTTTCCATACCCCTTCTTCCCTCCAGGACTGGGCTAGTCTGTCCAAATCGGTCAGTCTTTGTCTTTTGCTCCTAACTGTGAGTACTCTGTAGCCAAAAGAGTTCCCAGCTTTTTCCTTAAAGCTTTCCACTAAAGACCTACCGTTTTTGTACTACCCCAGTTGACACCTGGGTCACCTGTCACTTCCAGATTTTGACCTTCACCTTCACTTCAGTGAGGTCACCTTGAAGATTCCTCTACTCGATCCCCAGTAGACTCCATCAGCCTCTCTACTTCCTGCAATCCAGTAGGTGAGGTCCATATTGTGATTGTTCATTTCAATATTTTTCATGATAATTATCATACATACAAGGACTCCTTACCTGTATTCCTATTTTAGGTTAGCTGTTTTTCTACAGCTCTTCTCTTTTCAACTCTTACCCTCCATCCTCAGGATGCCTGGCCATATGAGGGTGTAGCATGTTTCAGTCCCCACCATGCTAGGGCTCCAGGCATCTTAGCTTGGGAGTCCCCATATGTGAAGACTCATTCCTGCTTGTTCCTGGAGATAGCACAGTTACTTACCTGTAACAGGTGATCTCTGGGAACAGCAGGAATAAGTCTTCACAACCCACCCACCCACCTCCCCTAGGAGTTGTATATATCTATCTTTCCTTTCCTCTTTCTCTCTCTTTGTCTCAGCTATAAAACTCAACTGAGGAGAGACAGTTGGAAAGGCGGGAAGGCAGCACGCAGGCGCTGAGGGATGCTCCCAAAAGCTTTCTGATTGGACGCTGGGGAGCGTTCCCGCGCAAGCTCCGTCGGTACCGACGTACCCATATGTGAAGATTTATTCCTGCTGTTCCCAGAGATCACCTGTTACAGGTAAGTAACTGTGCTTTACTCACCTGTAACAGGTGTTCTCCAGGGATAACAGGTATCAGTCCTCACAACCCTCCCTCTTCCCCTGGGAGTTGCCTCCCTATCTTGTTTTAGTTTTTTACTGCTGTCTTAGCTAGGTCATCTGACTGAGCAAGGTGGCACCCTTGGGTGGGAAGGGGACCACGCATGCATGGTAGCATATCCCATAGGCTTTCTTTGAAAGCTGGAGAAATGCTTCCACATGGGCTCAGTCGGCGCCGACATCACCCATATGTGAGGACTGATTCCTATTGTCTCTGGAGAACATCTAACTACGCTTTTCTGATCCTCCATTTCTTCCCTTTATTCTTTACCATTTCTTCACCCTCCTATACCTCATCCCTTTCTCCTTCAAGCCTTTTTTTCCTTAATCCTAAGCCCCTCCCTTCCATACTTCCCTTGTCTCTCTCTTTCTCTTTTCCCAATATGTTTTTGGGCGTTGTCGTTCAGAGCTGTCTCCCACAAAATGTGGGTCCTCAGGCACCTCATTGATTTGTGTCTGGTCACCCTTCCCTACCATCCTGTCTGCCTACTTGCTTTCCAGCTCCATTGAAGCTTGCGGTGAGCAGCAGCAGCGTGGGTACAGGATCTGGGAGGATGTAACGCTGTCTGCCTCTGCCAGTCCACCTCTTTCCTCTAGCTGCATACTTCTGTTTAAATATAACAACATAGTCTGTCTTCCATCATTTATTATGTTACTGACATGGTCCATTGAGCTTGCCTACTAGGGTTGCTAGGGGGAAACTTGTGGCACAATGCAGGTTACTTTCTCATGCCTTTTAGTTTTTAACAATTCACAAACATATTCTACTAAAGTTCCCAGCATGCTCTTTGACCAGCAAGGCTGTCATTCCTCCTTCAATCAGACCAGGTCCCAGCCCTGGACCCCCCGCTGTGACTATGTATGGGCTCTTTTGCTCTACAACTATTCCATCTGCATCATGAACCATGTTGATTTTGCTGCAACCAGTCCTGACACCTCTCTTGCAGCAATATTGTGCTGTTGAGCTGATACTTGAAACTCTGTTTTCCTGCGGGAAATGGGTCATCATCGAGAACTGGGAAGGCGTTGACACTGGTCAATGCTCAGCTGATATTGGTATCAAGTTCATCAGGGGAGTGTCTATCCCTGAGGTATCAGAGCCAATTGGTGCACTGGCACTCTGGAGGAGATCCGATCCAGTTCCCATGTGGAGTGGAAACTGGTCCAAGCAGATATTTTGATGTCAATGGAGTACCTCTGAGTGAGTCCAAGCTCTTCTAGGTAACAGATTGACTCTTAATGTTCCTTGGAGGAGAAGCCTTCAGAGCTACCATTGGACCCTTCTCCAACTCATGAGCAATGAAAGTCTCCTGTGGATACATCATTCCATGAGTTTGTGAGAGAAATAGCTGAGTCCATTCTATTTACAGTGAACATAGAGGAGGAACTTAGAGCTAAGGAATTGGAAATCCTCCAGTATCTGGATTCTCTCCCCCTCTCCCAAGGAGGCGGTGACTGTGCCCATTCACTGCATCTTTCAGAGGATAGAGATGGGACTGTGGGAGATCCCAACCTCTCTGTGCCTCCCGTGAGTAAGAAATTTTAAAAGGCTTTCTGGATTTAAAAAGCTTGAGTTGCCACTCCTTTCTATAGTTGTTGAATACGCTATCAAAAGAGCTAGGATTTCCAGTTTGCAGTTATTGATGCCCCTGGGAAAAGAGATTTGGACACTCAGCTCGTTCAGGAGGAAGTTTTACCGAAATGCCATGCTCCCATTCTGCATAGTATCCTACCAGCTCTACATGAGAATGCACTTGTAGAATATAATTGCGGACTTCCTCAGAGAAAATTGCTTGATTCCATTCCCTAGTTATTCAAAGCAAAGAGTGCGAAGGTATATGAGCCAAGCGATCTATGACATTTTGTATACAGCATCGAGAGCCTCCATTATGAGTATTGGTGCCTGGAAACTCTCATGGCTCAGACTTAAAACTAGTGGGCAGGAACAGCTTGTTGACATGCTGTATTATGGAAGGAATCTTCTCAGAGAAAATTCAGGAAGCAGGATACCATGATCAAGCAACATAGTGACACCTTGTGAACTCTCTCCAAATCCACGGCCAACCTGGTCTCCTCTTTCAGGAGGTTTCAGAGCAGAGGCCAGAGGAGGTCCTATTACTCACACAGGCATTAGTATCCCCCTCCATCACACACTTCCAAAATGAAATGGACCCCTCCTGTGCCAGGCCGCAGAGGTCTCAGAAGGCCTAAGAAATGGGGTTTTGACTGGCTTCTTGAGAACATAGCTAATCTGTACCCCAGGCAGACATCCTTCTTACTGGAGTAAAGGTTTACTGATTTTGTAGACAGCTAGTCTTAATCACCTAAACATTTGGGTGCTGAAGATAATCTGTCACTGGTATAGATTACATCTAAATTAGATATCCCTCCAAATTGCCCTCCTAGATGCAATTTTCTAGTGTTACAGCATCAGGAGCTGCTTCTTCAGGAATTCTCAGCCCCTTGCATGGCAAACGGCATAGAGCCCATATCATCCAATCTGGAAGGGTAGGGATTTTACTCAAAGTATTTCCTGGTGCCAAAGAAAACGAGGAGGGGGGGGGGGGAATTCTGTCCAAGCCTAGATTTGAGGGAACTGAATGCCTTTCTAGTAAGAGAGGTTCAGGATGCTTTCTCTCGGTATCTTGCTTTCTTTCCTTCAAAAAGGAATTTGGACCTTTAGGATGCTTATACCCACATCCAGATACATCCCAGTCAGAGGAAGTATCTCGGATGCTTTGTAGAGTAATGCCACTTCTAGTACCAAATACTGCCTTTTGGTGTCTCGTCTGCTTCGCAGGTATTGACCAAGTGCTTAACCATTGTTGTAGTGTATCTAAGCAGACTGAGCAAATGCGATCTCCAGGAACAAGCAGGAATAAGTCTTCACATATGGGTACAATTAGAACGCTTTTGGGAGCATCCCACCATGCCTGCGTGCTGCCTTCCTGCCTTTCCCAACTGCCTCTCCTCAGTTTTCGTTTTTCTGCGGAGCCAGCAGTACGTACTCCTGTCACTGCAGAAAATTTTTCCTTTATTTTTGTTTTTTCTTGTGGTCGCGTCTGCCTTCCCTCGACGCACCGGTACCGCCGGTGTTTTTTCTTTTTCTTTCTCCTACAAATTTTTTCTTTGGTAGGGAATTTTCTCCCTGTTTAGTGCCTGACAGTTTTTCGGCCTACTAGGCCTCTCCACTTTCCTTCATGGAAACGCCAGCCACTATCCCTAAAACATGTTTCAACTGTGGCGGTACCAAGTTAGTTTTAGACACCCATAACTGGTGCCTTCCATGTTTGGGTCCTGACCACTATCCGCTGGAGTGTCCCTCCTGCAGTAGTTCTTCCAGAAGAAGTCTTCAGCATCGAGCTCAACTCATTACGTAGTTCCCGTCAGACCTGAGGGTACCAGCTACAACTTCTTTTTCACAGGATCAGGTAACCCAACAAAAGTCTGTAAAGACTAGCCAGTCCTCGGGTGGTAGATCTCATGTTCAACATCGAGATGGCTCTGGCTTTGCCCCCGAGGACATTTTGGCTTTAAAACCCCGGCAGGAGTCTTCGGCCTCCAAAGCATCAACGGGGTTTCAGGTTGTTCCCGGGGTTTTTACCTCTGCGAATATACCTGAGCCATGCTCGGTGGTGGTATCCGCTGGGAGCGGTGCCGGTACCCCGGCATCGGCAATGGTGTTGGATGAAACACTCCACACCGATGATTGCAGTCTAGCACTCTCGGTATCTTCGGTGCCGCTAGAGCCGCTACAGACCGATCTTCCAGCATCGGTATCGATCCCGGTACCGATTCTGGCATCCATGTCGGTACCCTTCAGGTCTGTTTCGATAGATTCGCTGCTTTTGATGCCGAGTCTAGAATCGATCTCTAGCCTGGACGATTGGGTACCGACTCGTCTCGGTATCGACCTCGGACGGTGCCAAAGACATTGTTCCGAAGATCAAAGTCTACCGCTCTCGGTACCTGCGGTACCATTAGAGTCGCCTCAGACTGGTCTTCTGGTGTCGGTACCGGCTACGATACCACTGCCGGTACCGTTTTCTACGTTCGCATCGGTACCGATGCCTTCCATGCTTACTTCCACAAGCTCGCTTCCTTCGGTACCGAGTTTGGAATCCATCCTTGGCATGGATAGTTTTCCACTGACTTGTCGTGGTACCGGCCTCGAGCAGTACCGTCGACTATCCTTTCAGGACAACTCGATGCTCCACCCTTTTGGGTCTGGTACTCCAGTGGATCAATCCATTAGTGCCAAGACTAGATCTTCAACAGATCTAACCTTTAATCCTCATGATAGAGGATCCCCTTCTGGGGAAATTTCTTTTCAAGCATTCCTGCTTGATATGGCAAGGTTACTTGCCATTTCTATACCTGATCAAGATCCTGCACCAGGGGATTCAGAGTTTCTGCATATCCCTGAGAATCAAAAGGAGGTCATCATGCTCCCTTTGCATCAAACCTTACAGGATCTTTTACTTAGAATGTGGGAAACTCCTTTAAGGGTATCCCCACCTTCAAGGGCCACTGACTATCTGTACAAGGTGCCCCCTTCTCCAGGTTTTCAAAAGACTCAACTTCCACATCATTCTATTGTTGTGGAATCAGCAATGAGGCGTGTGAAAAGTGCTAAAAGGCACTCTTCTTATCCGCCAGGTCGTGAGTCTAGAACTTTAGATGCCTTTGGACGTAAAAGCTTCCAGGCATCCATGTTTTCATCAAGAATTCTCTCATATATTTTCTATATGGGACTATCTTTTGAAGAGGTCACAAACAGTTTGCTGTTTTTGACTTCTTTTCTTCAAGATCACAAAAGAGCAGACTACTCTTTACTGATTAGTCATGTTCAAAATATCTCTAGGTTTCTTACTCGTGCTACCCTGGACTGTTTTGAGTCTGTTAGCAGAACTTCTGCTATAGCCATAGGGGCACGACGCATGGCCTGGCTCCAAGCTTCTGACTTGGATAAATTGGTGCAAGAAAGGCTGGGAAATACTCCTTGTACTGGGGAGAATCTCTTTAACAAGGAGACTTTACGCCAAGCTGCACAGTTAACCACTGACACTATTGCTTTCAAAGGATTGTCCACATCTTCCTCTATCCCAGGTGGTAGGAAATCTTCTACCAAACTTTATTCCCCCAGGGGGAAAATTTTATCCTTTCTCTACCCATCATACAGCTGTTTCCAAACAAGGGAAACATCAAACCAGGCTAAAGAAACCACAACCTCAACCGCTTCAGCAAACCCAGCAGCCGCAGGGTTGCTGATAGACTCTTCACTGAATCCTTCCTCCTGTTTTGAGGTTTAGAACCTGTAGTTTGCTTCTTCTCATCACAAGCATCTACATCGGTTCCATCCAAAATTTTACATTAGACTTTTAGCTCATAGAGCTTCTTAGCATGATTATGCTTTACAGGTAGTGAAGTTACTCCTCTTCCTTCTAAGTAGATAGAGGAGTAAAAACTATCAATAAGGTCGTCTATGCCTTTACCTTTGACAGTTTCTCCTGTATCAGCATGTCTCATACTATTCTTTTCAGAGATTTACTCCATCGTAAGTCTTTTTCAACTCTGTCCCTCTTACTACCACTTGACTGAAGGCTTATCCCTAAGCCCCTGAGTTTCTTTTCAGAGTTGTCTCCCCCTTGCATTCTTCTTTTGTGGCAGCTTCTCAGACAATGACGGAGTCTTACCACTCCTACTTATGTCTGTGGGTCTTTTTCCAATCTTGGGACCTAAGATTTGTTCTGCTGCCCTAACAGCAGTTAGAATGCAGGGGCTCGTAGTGGTTAGACCACTGACTTGCTGACTAAGCAACCAGGGCTTGATCTCCAATATCAATCTTTCTGGCCTTATTACTAAGTCCCCAGACAGACTAAGAACCTTTTCTGGTTTTCTTGTTGCAGACACATCAGCATACCTTCTATCCTTAGCCTTCCCCAATCCTTGGGCTTGGCGGAGTAGTTCAGGTTACATACTGGCTCTTAAACAGCCAGTTTTTTTCTTCCAACCAACCTGCAACATGCTCTCTGCATCTCTACAGAGCAGCTCTGCAGTATGGGCCCTTGCTAGAGAGCAAATAATTCCAGATGGTTAGGAAGGGCTTTACTGGGTTCTCCTCTCTCCCTTACCATTTCCATTAAGGTCTCCTCCTTCAATAAAGGACACAGGCCTTTAAGTGAAGACCTAAAAAATTATCCATTCCCCTGGGTTGGTTCACATCCCTAGTGGACCCCTTCACCAGGGATGGTTTTCTTTTAGTAACAGCCAGTCCTTGTCTTCTATTTCCTTCCACCCTCAATTCTTCATGGGGTAATTCATATTGAGTGCAAGAATGCATCATACTCATTTTGCCCTCATAGAAGGGTAAATATGGTATCTCATTTCATTGCATCTTCTTCTCCAGCTGCCATGCTGGAGTTATGGAAGGATTCAGACTTACTCTCTGTGGATTAAAAACATCCTCCATTCCTGGTTATTCAAGGGCTAGAGTTCTTAGAACACTCTAGACTTCTCCTGTCAGTGAGAGCACTCCCTTAGCTCTCCCACCCATAACCTGGGAGAATGGATTCTCTAAACATCTCCTCAAGCAGGTATTCACTTCTTGTTATTAGATTAATCTTTCTCTCTCCACATATCCCTATGTGGGGACATGGGTTTATATATATGTATACATGTATATAGACATAAGCATGTCTGTACCCATATATATCTATATATTCATATAAATAGATATATCTGTATTTACCTATCTATCTATTTGCAATATATGATAGTAGGTGGATATGTATCTATATACTTTTTCTACCTGTCTGTCTAGGTTTATATATATATATATATATATATTTTTTTTTTTTCCTATACGGCCCCGACAGATAGTCACTATCCCTTTCAATGCTGCTCCAGCATGTTTAGGGTTCTACATAAACAACCACTTCCCTGTGGTAGTTAAAGGGTTTTTCACCATGACCTTCAGTTTAGGTACATCTGAAGCCCTCCATGTACCATCTTTTTTCCTAAGTGACTTCAATTAGGAAGGACATTCTGAATCTCAGAGAATAGGAGGCTACAATGCCTCATACTTCTGTCCTTTGTTATCAGATATAGGGATCTTCAAAGCCCCTCTTCTCCTATAAGAACTATGTCTCTTTAAGGTCAAAAGAGCTTCAGGCTTATCTAATAGGGACTTCTGCGTTTTTCCCGCAAATGTCCTGCATCATTGAACTACCCCAGTTCCCCCCTGGGACTTTTCTCGCCCTAAGGGTTCAGACCTCAATCTTTCTTTTGCACAGTTTATTACCTCTGCTCTACATTGAGGTACTCCTTGAGAATATTCTGCTGGTTCATATTAGCAGATCCATATGAACCTCCATAAACCTTTTTCAATACCACCAGGTGAGGTCCATATGGGTATATTGCAGTTCAATATTTACTACTGGATATTATCCACACAGGGTCTCCTATCTAGGCGACCTGTTTGGTCCAGCTGTCCATAGCACATCTTTTTCTTCCAACTCCTACCCTCCATCCCCAGGATGCCTGAGGTTCTGTCAAATAGCATGGCCTTTTCAGATTTGCAGCATGCTGGGACTCCTCCAGGCAATATAGCTTGGGAGTCCCCATATGTGAAGACTCATTCCTGCTTGTTCCTGGAGATAGCACAGTTACTTACCTGTAACAGGTGATCTCTGGGAACAGCAGGAATAAGTCTTCACAACCCACCCACCTCCCCTAGGAGTTGTATTTCTCTATCTCTATCTTTCCTCTCTCTCTCTCTCTCTCTCTCTTTGTCTCAGCTTTAAAACTTAACTGAGGAGAGGCAGTTGGGAAAGGCGGGAAGGCAGCACCCAGGCGTGGTGGGATGCTCCCAAAAGCGTTCTAATTGGACGCTGGGGAGCGTTCCCGCTCAGACTACCATATGTGAAAACGTATTCCTGCTGTTCCCAGAGATCACCTGTTACAGGTAAGTAACTGTGCTTTTTCCTACTTAAGACAATCTTGGCTGCTCAAGAGCACCACCCAAGAAGGGATTCAATAATCTGTATGCCTCTCCATTTGTGTGTTGGAACTATAAGGATTCATCATAAATTACCCCAAATCATAATTGAACCCCACATATCAATTAGAATTCATTGGAGACCTGTTCGACATGACTTTGGCAAAATGTTTTCCTCAGGACAGTCTCACCCACTTGGTGCAGCAAATGAAGGAAGTTAGTCATCCGATATCAGCATGAACTACGTTGGGAAATGTTGGGCCACAATTATTTTTTCCCCATATAACCACCCCCCCCCTCCAAGCCTTCACTCAGTGCCTCTTTCTCTCTTATAGCCCTTAGAAATTTCAACTTTTTGTCTTTGACCCCAACAGAGAGGAAGCTGCCATGAGCGAAAGCACACTTTCAATTTGCCTAGCAAATTGCATCTCCTTTGCTTAGCGATCTGCAAGGCTGTGACCTGGACCTCAGTCCATACATTCCCATTTCATTACTGTTTGGAAGGAGACTCCCAACTTGACAGCAGTTTTGGTCAGTTGGTCCTTTGGAATTTTTGTGAGGGATAGAATCCAACTTCATTTCTTCCTAGGCAGTTTTCAGTTCAAACTGTCTCTAGTTAAAAAGAAAAGAATAGGGAAGGCTCTGTTGGCTCTAGAAACAGTTATTGTCCACTTGTTCAACATTTAGTTGTCCCCCCCACCCTTTTTATTTTTACTGATAGCCTGCTAATAGGGATTCTCAACTGTGAGGATTTATCCTGCTTGTCCACAGAGAAAATGGTTAATCACCCGTAGCAGTGGACAGCAGGATAAGTCCTCACACCCTCCCTTTGGTATTGGCCTGCTAAGCAGTATAGCGACTGAGCTTCTCAGACGCAGCAGTTGGGATCAAGTGTGCATTTTCATGGAACTTTGTAAAAGCTTTTAGAAAGTAGTTGAGGAAGTTCCCATGTAGAATCCGTGAGGGATGTTACCCAAATGTGAGGGCATATCCTGCTGTATATGGAAAACAGCTGCTACAGTTAACTTTGTTTTATTATTCAAAGACCATGATTATATTGTGCCATGTGAGCAAAGAAGTCTGCAGAATTTGTTTGATGCTTTTTGCACAGAATTTCTTTAGGGGTTAAGGGAAAAAATGGATGCACCATATCAAAAGCCAACAATTTGCATTTCCACTCCTCTCCCTAAAATGTTTTGTCAGTCATTTCTCCTTTAACAATAGATACTTCCCATATAAGACTTTGTCCCTTAATCAATGTAATTATATAAAGATGATTCTGCACATGAGATTTGGAGACAGGATATCTATGGATCATAGGATTTGAAAAGCTCATGTATAGCCTTTATTCATGAATAATTTTGTAGGAAGGTACAATAAAACAAATACTGAACTCAGCAGAGATTATGATGTGCATGTTGCATTCAGCTAGATGCCAACAAGATAGTATGTGGTAATCTATGCCAAGTGGATGTTGCTGAAATCTATAGGATAGGGAATGAAGTCCCCAAAGTGTTGTAGCTTAAGCTCCCCATATTGATACAGCAAGCTTGGGAAGCAATGTTTTTCAAGAGTTTTCCTTCACTGCTGTATTTTGGGTACAGATTGAATCTAATATCATAGAAAATGATGGCAGATAAAGACCAGCATGGTCCATCTTGTCTTCCCTCTAAGGTGATATCCTGTCCTTTTTGATCCCACAAGACCACCCTGAGTAGCTTACAACAAATATCTAATAGAAATGATAAAAAAAATCAATAGATATTTATGCAACCCAAAGCAGAATCAATTCATAAAAAATGCAGTTTCATATTTTTTACAAAATACAAATCACAATATTAAAAAACATTTGTTAAATTGATGTACGTACATTATAAAGACCATCATTTAGTCACTGGCCACCAACATAGATATTAAATTTGTTTTTAATATTGATGTTATAGAGATGGAAATCACTTCATACTATTTTGGCAAGCTCAAAATGAGCCATATGGTGTAGCAGTAGTAAGCTTATCATAAATTTAAGGGTCTGGTCCAGCATGTGAATAGATGAGGCTTGTATGCCACAGCAGATATGATCAGAATATGAATAAATTTGATTGAGGGATTATCAATTTGGTTTTAGGAAAGCCTACAGTACTGAAATATTATTGGTGTTTAAATTTCAGATATAAATGATGCATTAGCAAATGGCTATTTGGCAGTTCTTTTGCAGTCTGACCTCAGTTCAGCCTTTGATCTAGTGGATCATGATGTTTTAATGCTTCTACTGGAAAATATAGGGATCACGGGTGTGGTGCGTAATTGGTTTTGTGTTTTTTTGAAAGAATAGAAGATACTGGGTGCAGATAGGTAAAGATGGCTCCTCTAGGTGGGATGTCAGTTGTGGAGTTCCACAGGGCTCTCCATTGTCACCACTCCTTTTTAATTTAGTTATGACTACGTTAAGGCATGCTTTGGAGCAAGTGAATCTATAACTTTATATATATGCTGATGATGTCTCAGTAGTGTTGACTTTTTCTCCATCCTCTAAGGATTTTTTTCCCAACAATTAGTACTGTTATCATGAAACTGGAAGACAGGGCAAAATTGATGAAACTACAAGTTAAAATATAAAACCTTTGTTTTGGATATATTAATACCACCAAACCTTTAACAGAATCATTCATTCCTGCTTTTTCCTGGAGATTTAATCTTTACATATGGGTGATGTCTGTACCGACGGAGCCCGTGCAGGAATATTCCCCAGTGTCCAATAGGAGAGCCTTTGGGAGCACTCCACTGCACCTGCGCAGCTTCCTTCCCACTATTCAAACTCCCTCTCCTCAGTTCTTTTTCTGCGGAGCCATCAGCACAAAATTCCTGTCACCACAGAGAAAAATCTCTCTTCAAAGTGCTTCTGCCTTTCTGCTTTCACCGGAATCGCAGATATGATTCCGGCACCGCTTTCTTAATATCTTCTCTTTTTATTTTTAATTTCTAATTTGGTTCATGTTCCTTTTGAGCATCGCACCCTCTCAGGCCTTGAGCCTTCCATCTCCTCAATGGAAAAACAGGCTAGCAGTTTTAAAAAGTTTACAAAGTGCTCCTGCACCATTTCAGTCACAGATGGATATGACTGGTGCTTAAAATGCCTTGGGCTGGAGCACGCACCAGACTCCTGTTCCGTCTGCCAGCTCATGACCAAAAGAGATCTTAAGAACCGGGCCAACAAATATGGGGAACTCTGTATCCCTGGCCGCGACTCATCAAGGACATCGTCATCCTCCCATGCCTTTCAGGTATCTAAGACATCTAAACATGGAACAGGATCCAAAAAAGAATCTCACGAGAAACCCAGATCCCTGACTAAAGTGCCCTGGGAATCACAGGGGAAGTCCTGAGAATCCAGGGAGAAATCATGGGAATTGAGGGGGAGGTCCTGCTTCAAACACTGGACTCTCCGAAGGTCTCCTCTGACTCCAGCCAAGTTTACTCAGCAGAAGGACTTGTCCTCCAAAGCCCCTGAGTGGAACCGGGAGGCTCCCGAGGCATCAACCTCCAGAGAGCCCCTGGTGCTGTGCTCTGGTACGGTGGCAACAAGCCTCATTCTGTCTATAGAATCGTCAGTCTCTTTGGACCAGTGCATGCTCTTCATAGAGAGGACTCTAGCAACATCGGTACCACTGATGCCCCTGGTCCCTGTACTCTAACCCTGCTGCATCGGTGGCACAGAGCATGTGCAAAGAGTGCACACCTCTGTCGGATCATCAACCCTATTCAGAGGCAGAGGATGGGTATTGGCACTGTCAACTGCACGAGCATGGATACCGCCACTTCCCATACTTGGACTCCGATTCGGATCATCACTCCTTTGACTCCACTAATTTCCAGGAGCTTGTTTTGGAACCTTCGCCTCTGAGTACCTGAAGAAAGTTACTGCTAGAAGGCATGTTGCAGGAAGTCGTCTGGGACATGGCAGCTGGCTTATCCATCACAGCTGCAGCTGAACCAGAACCAAGGGCAGAAGAACTGGAGATCCTCCAGTACCCCATTGCCCTAAAAGAGGCTACAATTCTACTAGTGCATCGGATACTCCTTAACCTGATGCTACATATGTGGGAGACCCCCCTCAGTATCACCTGTTAGTAGACAACTGGATACCATTACCAGGTTCTGAACTGCCCTGGTTTCCAGAAGCCACAACTACCGCACCACTCCATGGTGGTCGACTCGGCGATGTGCAGAATCAAGAGTGGTAAGAACCACTCCTTAATACCCCTAGATAAAGAATCAAGAACACTCGATGCCTTTGTGCGCCGGGCATTCCAGGCTTCCATGGTAGCACATAGGATAAACTACACCCGTTAAATGGGCATGTTCCCAGTCTGATTTCTTTGAGGAAGGATTCCTCCTCCTTATTCTGGAGGAAAAGAGACACTTTTGAAACATAGTCAAAATGTGTCCAAGTTTCTCAACAGGGCTGCATTCGATGCATTTGAATCCACTAGCAGGGCCTCTGCAGTAGCCATAGGGCTCCACAGGTTGGCATGGCTTCAGGCTTCAGAACTCTGATCTGGAACTGTGGGTCCAGGACAAGTTGGGCAGTATCTCATGTACAGGGGAAAATCTGTTTGGAAAGAATTGGAGGGAAAAGGCTGGAGAACTAGAGACAGCTGACACCATTCCAGAAGACTGCTTATCTATCAAAGCAGTTTATTTATTTTATTTATTTATTTAACAAGAACTTATATACCGCTGCTTCCATAGTTCAGCTGCGGTTTACAGATAACAACATTCAACAAAGCATAGTTTGTTTTATATATAACATCAGATAGCTATAAGCAATATAAAATAAACAGAGTAATATTAAACTGAATGGCACAGAACTGTGCAACTTATATACATTATTTACATATAGACATTATGTGGGGTATAATCATGGAGAGAAGTTCAGAATATGATAGGGAGAGTTTTCTTTTTATGTTGTAGTGAGATGTCAGACAAAGAATGGTTAGCCTTTATCTAATTCTTTTGAGTGGATGTCTTTACTATTGTAGTGTATTGTGAATAGATGGGTTTTCAATTTTTTGCGGAATTCTTTAATCTCTGTTAGCATTCTTAGTTCTTCTGGGAGGGAATTCCAGGCTATTGGGGCTGCATGAGGTTTGCAGCAAAAAAGTCGTTCTAACCGAAGAAAAGGACATTTTATCCCTCCTAAGCCTGCTGCATACTAACCTCAACAGAAGCAGTAAGGCCCAAGACAGGTAAGGAAGCCAAAAGTCGCCAAGCAATAACCACCCACACAATTGCCATCGGAACTTAGCTTTTGACAGATTTCTGGAGAGCATGCCACCTTGCTCCTGCAGACTCCCAATCCTCACCACATAGCAGACCGGCTCTGCCACTGTGCATACCGGTGGCACCTCATCACTACAGAACAGCGGACCTGCAAATCATTCAAGGGGTCTATCAGTTAAGCTTCCAACATCTTCCCCCTCATTTCAGGGGAGATTACCCTATTCAACCTCCCTTCAGGGCCCTACTACATGAAGAGGTGTCCATACTGCTGTTCCAGGGGACGTCCCAAAAGTGCAACGCCTCAAAGGCTTCTGTTCTCCTTATTTCCTCATACCGAAGAAGTCAGAAGGATACAGGCCCATACTCGACCTCAGGGACTTGAACAAGTTCCTGGTAAAAGAAAAGTTCAAGATGATCTTACTAGGAACTCTCATACCCTATCTGCAGGAACAAGACTGGGTTTGTTCTGTGGATCTGAAAGAGGCCTATGCTCACATCCTCAAACATCCAGAGTGCAGGGAATACTTTTGTTTCACATTTCAAGGAATCCGCTATCTGTACCCTTTGGCCTCGCTTCTCTACCCAGGGTTTTCATGAAGTGTATGGCCGTCGTAGCTGCATATCTTTGCAACCTGGGAATCTTTGTCTTCCCCTACTTGGACGATTGGTTGATCAAGGCAGACTCCCCAGGAGAACTTTACAATTCACGCGAGCGAACCCTCGCAGTACAATACCACCTGGGATTCATTGTAAATTTCCCAAAATTCCATCTTATCCAAACTCAGAGGTTAGAATTCATAGGGGCGGTAGTGGCCGCCCAGCAGACCAGGGCCTGCCTTCCAGAAGACTGCATGAACTGCCTGGTTGGCCTAGTCACTCACATGTCTCAACAGCCGAGTTCCACAGCTCGCATTTTCCTGTGTCTCTTGGGTCACATGGCATCCATGGTACATGTGGTACCCATGCATGGTTACATATGTGTCATGCACAATGAACCTTAACTTTCTAGTGGACACAAGCCACGGAGAGCTTATGGGATCTGATCCAAATAACACACCCCTTAGTCCAGTCCCTGCTCTGGTAGTGCATCCCAGAAAATCTTATTATAGGGTCACCTTTTCAGATGCCTCAACCTCAACATACCCTCACCACAGATGCATCCAAGCTTGGGTGGGGAGCTCATCTCGACTCGGTCTCCACTCAGGGCTGCAATGCAACCTCTTAGAACTTCAGACAATTACAAATGCCCTTCACATCTTTCAACACCTTGGCAAGGATCTTCTGAAAATGGGGAATCCCAACCATCAATCTTTTTGCCACTCCCTAAAACAGGCAGCTCTTGTTGTTCTTCTCCAGAGTACACACCAGACTCGGCCAGACTCCCAATGCCTTCCTCCTTCATTGGGGTCAGGGGCTGCTCTATGCCTTCCCTCCCCCCCCAAATCCCCAAAACCCTCTTCAAACTCCAGAGGGACAGAGGCACAATGATACTCGCAGCTACTTTCTGGCCTAATCAGCCCTGGTTTCTCCCAGTGCTTCGACTAGCACAGGCTCAGCCAATACAATTGGGATGTGAAGGAGGCCGCCTGTTCCAGGACAGCGGAACGGTCCTGCATCCCAATCTGCACTCTCTCCATCTGACAGCATGGCTGCTGAAGGGTTGACGCTGCAGCATCTCAGCCTTCCACAAGGAGTGAAAGATATCCTGGCATCAAGGAAACCATTTACCAGGCGTGCCTATGCCTTCAAATGGCACAGATTTGCTTCATGGTGCTAGAAAAAAATCCTCAATCCGTTCAACCACACCAATAGCTTTGCTTCTGCAATATCTACTTCACCTGTCCTCCTCAGGACTCAAAACCAATTTAGTGTGAGTTCACTGCAGTGCAATCACAGCTTTTCACAAGCCCAGTCGAAGGTCAACCCATCTTCTCTCATCCACTGGTTGCACGCTTCATGAGACGTCTCCTACTTTCTAAGCCACCCCTCAAACCTCCAGTGGCTTGGGACCGTATTGTGGCCTTGGCACAACTTCTCAAACCACCGTTTGAACCTCTGACCACCACTCACCTCCGGTACTTGTCTTGGAAGGTCATTTTCCTCATTGCTCTGACCTCGGCCAGGTGCATCGGTGAACTTCAGGCTTTAGTGGCGCATCTACCATACACCAGATTCCACCATGACAAGGTCATCCTCTGCACACATTTCCACTTTCTACCAAAAGTGGTATCACCTTTCCATATCAATCAATCAGTTATCATTCCTTCCTTCTTTCCAAGGCCACACTCTTCCCGTGCAGAAGCAACACTGTACACACTCGTCTATAAGCAGGCCCTGGCCTTCTATCTCCAGAGAACCCAGGATCTCCGTAAATCCTCACAGTTGTTTTTCATATGACCCAATCTCTTGGTGTCAAAAGGTTTGCTCTCTAGATGAAAAGCAGACTGTTTCTCCTTTGCTTATGACCAAGCAGGCCTCACCCTTGGAGGGCATGTCACTGCTCACAATGTCCAAGCTATGGCAACCTCTGTAGCCAACCTACACTCAGTAGCCTTTGATGAAATCTGTCTGGCAGCAACCTGGTCCTTCATCCATACCTTTGCTGCCCACTATTGCTTGGACAATGACACCTGCTGGGCTGCTGCCTTTATTCAGGCGGTCCTCTAACATCTATATGACACATGGTCACAATTCCTGCCCCCGACCAGCCGCCTTGTTACCAGATCACCATGGTGGGATGTCAATGCCTCTATGAACCCTGTCTGAATTCTCCATTCTGGCCTGGTTTCTGTGATCTAGGATCAGGGGAGTTCCACATGTGAAGACTACAATCTCCAGGAACAAGCAGGAATGTAGTCTTCACATAAGGGTATCGTCGGTACAGACGGAGCCTGTGCGGGAACGCTCCCCAGCGTCCAGTTAGAAAGCTTTTGGGAGCATCCCACAGCGCCTGAGTGCTGCCTTCCCGCCTTGCCCAACTGCCTCTCTCCAGTTCTTCGTTTTCCGCAGAGCCAGCAGGTCGTTGTTCCTGTCACCGCAGAAAATTTTTCCTTATTCCTTTCTTTTTTGTGGTCGTGTCTGCCTTCCTCGACGCTATACCGGTACCGCCGGTTCTTCTTTCTTTCTTTAAAAAAAAAAGAAAAAAAAAGTATTTTTTCCAAACTTTTCTTTTCCAGGTGCATGCGCGATTTTGGGCCTTAGGTCTATTGAACGCAGTCTGGCAGCTCTCCTTGTGGCATCGACGCCCTCGGAACCACGTCAGTCAGTTCAACCGGCACCAACTCTAGCACCGTTATCGGTACCGGTACCGACAGAAAAGGCATCGACATCGGTGTCTGCTTTGCCGGCACCCAGTCATGCGATGTCTTCCGCTACCGATACACCGGTACCGATTCCCCCCGGTACCAACTTTGGTCGGTACGGGTATCGGGCTCTTCAAGAGCATCCGGACAGAAGGTACTTCGAATCCTCGGAGGAGTCTAAGGATTCTCCAGGACCAAGCAGGAAGTCAGTCCTCACTTATGGGTGACGTCGGCGCCGACGGAGCCCTCGCGGAGCAATTTTCCCCAGCTTTCAAAGAAAGCCTTTGGGAATTGCAGCGCGCATGCGCGGTCGTCTTCCCGCCCGAGGGTGCCATCTTAGCCAGTCTTCTTTTTTCCGCGGAGCCCTGCAGACGTCCCCGTCTGTCCCCGCGAAAAAGTTGATTTTCCTCTTTATTTTATACTTTTTTCTTTCGGTTCGACGCCGATCGTTTTCCCGCCCGGACTCGCGACGCCGGTCTCGAGTCCTCTAGCGTTTTTTCGGTTTTTCTGACTTAGTCAGCTTTCATTTTCGTTTTCCCTGGCAGCCCGGTCCTTTGACCTCGCAGGGGCCCTTTTTCCCCGATGGCTGCCAGTGGCTTTAAGCGGTGTGGTCGGTGTGACCGAAATATGTCACTAACCGACACACACGACTTTTGCCTCCGCTGCTTGGGCCCGGATCATGAGGAACTGATCTGTGGGCCCTGCAGCAAACTGTCCTCGAAGGCGTTGAGAAGTCGGCGGCATCAGCGCGAGAGAATCTTCGCTGACCCCAGCCGTACCCGGACCTCGTCGGAGGCCTCCGTGTCAAAGGGCTCCAGCTCGGACCGTCGCCGGAGCTCCTCCGACCGGGGTTCTCCCTCCGGGGACCATCGTCGGAAGGAAAAACCCGCGAGGGCGGCGTCGGTGGACGCTCCTGGCTCCGCGAGGGCCAGGTCGCATAGCCCCGACAGCCGCCCCGGGTCCTTGGAGAAGGAACATCTCCCGAAGCGACCTCGCCTGGAGTCGGAGATGCCTGCCCGGGTAAGTCCTGTAGTCCTTCTGGACTCGCCTCCGCGACAGCCGACGTCGGGCCCGACGCCGTCGGGGCCCGAGTCGGGGGCTGCTGGGTCACCTGAGCTCGGACTCAGGTTGACGGCCTTGGAGAGCAGACTGTCTGCCTTCATGGACCAGCAGCGGGCACTGCTCGCTGGCCTCGCTGGCGCCGCTGCCCCGACCGCCGGGACGTCGACGTCCAAGTCGACCCCGGAGACCGAGCCGATCCTCGAGTCAATGAGAACTCGAGTCGATCCTCGGTCGAGGTCACCCTCGGCCTCCCGTTCGGGACCGAGGTCGCCGACGCCGACTCCCTCGACGTCGGGGCGGCTGGCGCCGCACCCTGCCCGGGCCGACCCCACCGAGTCCTCGTCGGAGTCGGTCTGGGAGTCTGAGGAGGAAGAGTCACCTGATTCTTTCCGGACTCGGTGTGTCCCATCGGACTCACCGGGGTCCGAACCTCGGAAGCAGTCCCCCCCGGAGGATGCCCGGTTCTCGGACTTCGTTAGGGATATGGCCAAGGCTTTGGCCTTCCCTGCGGATCCCGAGGAGGAGCCTCGAGCCGAAGAGCTCGACGCCCTCCAGTATGACTCTCCCGCGAGGGAGCACTTTATTGTGCCGGTTCCTCCTATGCTGGAACGACTACTCTTCCGCATGTGGGAGAGTCCGGCCTCCGCGCCGGTCCTGAGCAAGCGGGTCGATTCTATCTATCGGGTCCGCAAGAGCACTGGCTTTCAGAAGGCACAGCTGCCACACCATTCCATGGTAGTGGAATCGGCCATGCATCGTCTTAAGAGCCAGAAGATGCACTCCTCGGTGCCTCCTGGAAGGGAGGCCCGTAACCTGGATGGCCTTGGCAAGAAGTGCTTCCAGGGCTCTATGCTCGCATGTCGTGTCCAGACTTACCAGCTCTACATGGGCATGTATCTCCGGGATCTGGCTAAAGAGCTAGCCGGATTCTCCGCTGGTCTCTCCGAGGAGCCCTTGCGGAGGTTCCTAGCCTTGTCCACGGGCATTCGGGAATGCTCAAAGTTCATGTCCCGAGCAGCCTATGATGGCTTTGAGGCCTCGGCTAGAGTGGCCGCAGCCGGCATCGGTGCCCGCCGACAGGCTTGGCTTCAGTCGTCGGACCTTGAGCCCTGGGTACAGGACAAGTTGGTCGATGTCCCCTGCCGAGGCGAAAACCTCTTTGGCAAGCCCATGGCGGAAAAGGCTGCACAAATTGAGACTGAGACTCTCACCAGGACCAGGCTTTCTAGGAAGACCTCCGCCCCTTCCCAGAAAAAGAAGGGCTCGGGAAAAAAGTCCTTTTACCCGAGGAAGGCGGCTGCCTACAAACAGTACCCCCATTATCAGGCCCCTGCAGCTCCCCAACAGGGCCAGCAGGCCAAGGGACGGGGTAACGGGTCCCGTAGGCAGCAAGCCCCCAAGCCTGCACCACCAGCCCCTGCTCAGCAGGGAGGGGGTTTTTGACTCGCTCAGCATAGCCTCTCCCCCCCCGCTGGTCCCTCCCAGCACCGGAGGCCGGCTGGTTCACTTCGCCCACAGGTGGTCCAGCATCACCGCAGATGCCTGGGTGCTTCAGGTCGTGCGAGAGGGCTACCTTCTCCACTTCCATCAGGTCCCTCCCTCCTATTTTCCGGGAGAGCCTCCGCGCCCCCCTCTGCACAGGGAGTTGCTCCTTCAGGAGTTAGCAGGTCTTCTGCAGGAACAGGCGGTGGAACCGGTGCCCCACCACCTGAGAGGTCAAGGCTTTTATTCAAGGTATTTTCTGATACCAAAGAGAACAGGGGGCCTCAGACCCATCCTGGACTTGCGCAACCTCAACAAGTTCCTTGTGCGGGAGAAGTTCAAAATGCTTACCCTTGGAATCCTTCTGCCCTACCTCCAGCAGGGAGATTGGCTATGCTCCTTGGATCTAAAGGATGCCTACACGCACATCCTCATCCACCCAAGCCACCGCCAATACCTAAGGTTTGTGGTGGCAGGAAATCATTACCAGTACAGAGTACTGCCCTTTGGCCTATCCTCCGCACCGCGAGTCTTCACAAAATGTCTCGCGGTCGTGGCGGCCCATCTCCGGCTTCACGGCCTCTATGTCTTTCCGTACCTCGACGACTGGCTCATCAGAGCAGCGTCCGCTCAGGAGGTCACCAACGCCACGTGCCGCACGGTGACTCTGCTGCAGCAC
Source organism: Ichthyophis bannanicus (assembly GCA_033557465.1). Taxonomy (NCBI): domain Eukaryota; kingdom Metazoa; phylum Chordata; class Amphibia; order Gymnophiona; family Ichthyophiidae; genus Ichthyophis; species Ichthyophis bannanicus. The sequence continues at coordinate 619,901,822 of CM066036.1, forward strand.
TTGGGCTTTGTCATAAACTTCGCAAAGTCCACTTTGCTCCCCTCACAGGATCTCGAGTTCATCGGCGCAAGGCTGCACACTCCTCGGGCACGAGCGTACCTACCGCTCGACAGGGCTCAACGGCTCATGGACCTAGCCGACCGCTTTCGCAGCCAGCCCCTGGTCTCCGCCAGGCGCTTCCTGAGACTGCTCGGCCATATGGCTTCCACTGTCCATGTGACCCCCAATGCCCGCCTGAACATGCGGTCTGCTCAATGGTGTCTCCGCCAGCAGTGGCGACAAGCCACGGGCGGCCTGGCAGACCTAGTGCGCGTCTCCGAGCCACTGCTCTCGTCTCTCCGGTGGTGGCTCCGGCAGCCGAACCTGATATTCGGAATGCCTTTCCAGTCACCTCAGCCGACCCGGGTGCTGACCACCGATGCATCCCTCCTGGGCTGGGGAGCACATTGCCAAGAGGCACGTACTCAGGGCCTCTGGACCACGTGGGAGTCTGCTCAGCAGATCAACTTCCTGGAGCTCAGGGCGATCCGCCTCGCTCTCAAGGCCTTCTCCCACCTGACTTCCCAACAGTCCGTCCTTGTCCAGACGGACAATCAGGTTGCCATGTTCTACGTGAACAAGCAGGGGGGCACGGGCTCCTTCCTCCTCTGCCGGGTGGCACAGAAGCTCTGCTCTTGGGCCGTCAGTCACGGCATTCTCCTCAAGGCAGTTTATCTCCCGGGCCAAGAAAATTGCCTTGCAGACGAACTCAGCAGGGTCCTCCAGCCGCACGAGTGGCGTCTGGATCCCTTGGTAGTTCAGAAGCTCTTCCTCCAGTGGGGTCTCCCCACGGTGGATCTCTTTGCCAGTCCTCACAACCGGCAACTTCCTCGCTTCTGCTCTCGTCAGCCACACCCCCTTCGGGTTGCGGCGGACGCCTTTCTGATCTCGTGGTCGGGGAGCCTTCTGTACGCTTTCCCTCCCATCCCGCTGGTCTCTCGGACTCTTTTCAAGGTTCTCCGAGACAAAGCCTTCATGATCCTGGTGGCCCCTCGCTGGCCCAGGCAGCCGTGGTTTCCACTCCTGCTGCAAATGGCGGTGGAGGGCCCAATCCCTCTGGGGATACAACCGGATCTCCTCACTCAGGATCAGGGGTCCCTTCTGCACCCCAACCTCAGGTCTCTCAACCTTATGGCCTGGCTGCTGAGAGGGTAGTCCTTGCTCCCCTTCTCCTGCCGGCGGAGGTGGAGGAGGTCGTCTTAGCTTCGCGACGGCCTTCTACCCGCAAATGCTACGCCCTTAAATGGCGTCGCTTTGCAGTCTGGTGTACCCAACAGTCTCAGGATCCCTTCTCCTGCCCGGTGTCGGTGATCTTGCAGTACTTGCTGCACCTCTCTAATCTGGGACTTAAGTCCAACTCCGTCAAAGTTCACCTCAGTGCTCTTTCAGCACATCATGTGCCAGTGGACGGCAGACCTCTCTCCAATGACCCTCTCGTAGCGAGGTTTCTCCGAGGTCTCCTTCTACTTAAACCACCTCTGCGCCCGCCAGCGCCTGACTGGGACCTGAATGTGGTTTTGCAGCGGATCACCTGTCCGCCTTTTGAACCTATGGCTACCTGTTCTCTACGTTTTCTGTCTTGGAAAACACTGTTCTTGATAGCCCTCACTTCCGCTAGGCGCGTAAGTGAATTGCAGGCCCTCGTGTCTGATCCCCCTTACACTAGGTTCTACAAGAATAGGGTAGTCCTACGGACTCAACCAAAAATTCTTTCTGCCTAAAGTGGTCTCCCCTTTTCACATCAATCAGGAGGTGGTACTTCCAACCTTCTTTCCCAGACCACACTCCAGCCGAGCTGAAACGGTCCTCCATACCCTGGACTGTAGAAGGGCATTGAACTTCTACCTTGACCGTACGCGGGAGCACCGTAAAGCTGCTCAGCTTTTTGTGTCTTTTGACCCCAATAAATTGGGGCTCCCGGTCTCCAAGCGTACTCTGTCCATCTGGGTTGCGGACTGTATCTCTTGGGCTTATGGGGCAGCCGGACTCTCCTTAGAAAGTCGAGTCACGGCTCATTGCGTTCGGGCAAAGGCCACGTCAGTGGCTTACCTCCGCTCTGTTCCGCTGGCAGACATCTGCCGGGCCGCTACTTGGTCTTCGAGCCAGACTTTTGCGGTCCATTACTGTCTCGAGAGGGAGTCCCGTAGGGACAGTGCTTTCGGACAGGCAGTCCTCCGTAATCTCTTTGAGGTCTGAGCAACTCCTACCCTCCATCCCGGATGTGGGCTACCGGTGGGTGATAATTCAGCGAAGATTCTATCCTTCTGTGCTGCTGAGCTAGAGGGAGCTCATTTTTGTGCTTAGGGTCTCCGGTAGCCTTGAGCTTGGGAGTCCCATAAGTGAGGACTGACTTCCTGCTTGGTCCTGGAGAAAGCGTAGTTACTCACCTGTAACAGGTGTTCTCCAGGAGCAGCAGGAATCAGTCCTCACTACCCTCCCTCCTCCCCTTGGAGTTGCAATCGTCTGCTTATGTTCTTTTTGCAAATTTTTATGCTGTCTTTTTTAGCTATGTCATCTGACTGGCTAAGATGGCACCCTCGGGCGGGAAGACGACCGCGCATGCGCGCTGCAATTCCCAAAGGCTTTCTTTGAAAGCTGGGGAAAATTGCTCCGCGAGGGCTCCGTCGGCGCCGACGTCACCCATAAGTGAGGACTGATTCCTGCTGCTCCTGGAGAACACCTGTTACAGGTGAGTAACTACGCTTTCTGATAATTCTGTCGGTACCGGAATACTTCTCCCGGAGGAGCCTTCCTCTCCTAAACATAGGATGTCTCCTCCAGAAGATATCTCCTTTCAGGATTTTATCAGGGAGGTGGCTCGAGGTCTTTCCATTACTGTGGCTCCCGAAACAGAGCCCAGGGCAAAGAAGTTGGAGATTCTACAATATCCCAAGGCTCCTAAAGAGGCAGCTACCTTGCCTATCCATAAGGTCTTACATGATCTCATGTAAAGAATGTGAGAAACACCTCTTACCACCTCTCCTCACTCTCATAGACTGGATACCATGTATCGAGTCCCTCCTTGTCCTGGTTTCCAGAAGACTCAGCTTCCTCACCACTCTATTGTAGTGGAATCAGCTATGAGAAGGATCAGGAGTGCAAAGAGGCATGCCTCTAATCCTCCAGGATGTGAGTGTAGAACCTTGGATGCCTTTGGATGTCGTACTTTCCAGGCTTCCATGCTTTCTGCCAGGATCAGTTCCTATATCTTATATATGGGAATGTTCCTTAAGGAAGTCACAGGAGATTTAGAGGTGTTGAGCACTCTTCTTCCTGAAGATAAAAGGCAGGATTTTCTCACACTGGTTAAACATGCCCAAGATGTTTCTAAGTTTGTCAACCGTGCAGCTTTTGACTGTTTTGAGTGCATAAGCAGAACCTCTGCCATTGCCATAGGTGCACGTAGAATTGCTTGGCTCCAGGCATCTGATTTGGAGCTCTGGGTGCAGGACAAACTGGGCAATATCCCTTGTACAGGTGAGAATCTATTCGGCAAAGATTGGCAAGAAAAAGCCAATGAGTTGGATGCTGACAACTCCACTTTGGATAGGTTATCCAAGGCCACAGCTGATCCTGCAAGGAAGAAATCTTTCAAGAAACCATTCTTCTCGAGAAAGAAGAGGTTTTAAGCCCTCTTATTCCCAGCAGGGACATTCTGCAGGTCAGCCTGCCCGAAAGAGTCAGTAACCACCTAAGCAAAGGAAAGCAAAGGCTGCTAAGGCGCAGCCATCTCAGCCGTCTCAGCAGTCTCAGCCTCCACAAGGCCTTTGACTTCCATCTAGAGAACTTAGCCTTCCTGGCTATCAATGGTCCAGAGCCTTCCACCATTCCAGGAAGATTGTGTCACTTTGCCCCCAGATGGGGGCAGATAACAGCAGAACATTGGACTCTATCCATTATAAAAGAGGGGTACAAGCTTCACTTTCTTTGCATGCCCCCTCCCACAGTGGTAAAACAGTTCAATTCTCAGACCTCTCTCATCAACCTGTTAGATCAAGAGGTCACTATGCTTCTTGCCCAAGGGGCAATAGAAGAGGAACCCATTCCTCAACAGGGTACAGGGTTTTACTCCCCCTATTTCCTTATCCCAAAGAAAACAGGGGGACACAGACCTATTTTAGACCTCAGAGAATTGAAGAAATTTCTGTTCAAAGAGAAATTCAAGATGATTTCTCTGGGAACTCTGCTGCCATACCTTCAGAGTCAGGATTGGCTTTGTTCTGTAGATCTCAAGGATGCGTACACTCATGTTCTCATCCATCCAACTCACAGAAAGTTCCTTCGGTTCCTTTCTCAAGGAAACCACTACCAATACAGGGTGCTTCCTTTTGGCCTGGCCTCAGCACCGAGGGTGTTTACGAAATGCATGGCTGTGGTAGCAGCATTTCTCCGCACTCTAGGAATATTCGTCTTCCTCTACTTAGACGACTGGCTCATTCGAGCCCCATCAGTCAGAGGCCAGGATTTCTCTAGCTTGCACAATGCGTATCCTTCAGTATTTGGGTCTGGTCATAAACATCCCAAAATCCAGTCTAACTCCCACTCAGTCTCTAGTTCATGGGAGCTTTACTGGATACCAGAAAAGCAAGGGCCTACCTTCCCCAGACAGGTTGCCTTCGCATGGTGCAATTAGCTTCTCAGGCAGTGTCAAAGCCTCATCTCGCTGCTCGAGAAATGTTACAACTACTAGGCCACATGGCATCTACCCTGCATGTGGTTCCTTATGCTCGCCTCCATATGAGAGCAGCCCAGTGGACTTTATCCACTCAATGGACCCAGGCATCAGGGTGCCTGTCAGACAAAATAGCAAACACAAATCGCCTTATTTTGTCCTTCCAATGGTGGCAGACCACTCAAAACCTGTTAGTGGGGTCACCATTTCAGCAGCCTTTATCCCAAGCAACTCTCACAACAGATGCTTCACCAATGGGTTGGGGAGCTCATCTACAAGATCTTTCCACCCAAGGCACTTGGACTCCACAGGAGACTCATCTACATATCAATCTCTTAGAGCTCAGAGCAATCTTCCTTGCTCTTCGAGTGTTCCACACCCTGCTCAGCTACAAGACAGGCCACATGCATACGGACAATCAAGTAGCCATGTTCTACGTGAACAAGAAGGGGGGAACAGGCTCTCTGTCGCTTTGCAACGAAGCTTTGTGACTATGGGCCCTCACCAAAGAGCATCAGTTTCATCTCCTGGCAGTGTATCTTCCAGGCATACAAAACTCTTGGGCAGACACTCAGTCGAGTTCTGCTTCCACACGAATGGTCTCTACATGCAGACCAGGTGGCCAAGAATTTTCAAATTTGGGGAACTCCGGACATAGACCTCTTTGCAAGTCCGTTGAATGCCAAACTTCCCCAGTTCTGTTCCAGAATTCCAGCTCAGAGCTCTCAGGCCAGGGATGCTTTCCTCCTTCACTGGGGTCAAGACTTCCTGTATGCCTTTCCACCCATTCCCCTAATTCCCAAAGCCCTGTTCAAGCTTCAGAGAGACAGAGGCCGTATGATTCTCATAGCTCCATATTGGCCACGGCAAGTGTGGTACCCTCTGCTTCTACATCTCTCTCAAGCTCCCTATCTGGAGTTAGGGTCTGCTCCAGATCTCCTATCCCAGGAGGATGGAATGTTATGGCATCCCAATCCCCAGGTCTCAGGGCTTGGTTGCTAAAGGCCTAGATCTCCATGATCGTAATCTCCCTCAGCAAGTAAAAGATATTCTTTTTGCTTCCAGGAAACCTTCCACGAGACGCTCTTATGCTTTCAAGTGGAAAAGGTTTACCATATGGTGTTCTCAGAAGGGTCTTAACCCTCTTGCATTACCTCTGGAATCTGCTGGAGTATCTTTCATTTGTCCAATGCAGGTCTTAAGACTAACTCAGTAAGAGTCCATTAGAGTGCTATTGCAGCTTCCTTTAAGCCTCTAAATGGACAGCCTATTTCCTCTCATCCTCTTATAGCAAGATTTATGAGAGACCTTCCTCTAACTAAGCCTCCCATTAGGCCACCACCGGTGGCATGGGACTTAAACCTTGTTCTTGGTTAGCTCATGAAGCCACCTTTTGAACCCTTAGCTGCTACCGCATTGAAATTCCTTTCTTGGAAGGTTATCTTTCTCATTGCAATCACATCAGCACGTCGCATCAGTGAGTTGCAGGCACTAGTGGCTGATCCGCCTTATACAAGGTTCCATCATGACAAGGTAGTCCGTAGGACTCATCCACACTTTATGCCAGAGGTGGTCTCGCCTTTTCATCTAAACCAAGCGGTTTACCTGCCTGTGTTTTTTCCAAGGCCTCATGCATCAGATGTAGAAAGGAATCTTCATACTTTGGACTGTAAAAGAGCTTTCGCCTTTTACTTACAAAGAACACAGCAACTCTTTGTTGCTTTTGATCCTTCTCATTTGGGACTTCCAGTCTCCAAGAGAACACTGTCCAACTGGATTGCTCAGTGCATTTCCTTTGCCTATCAGAGTAAGAATCTTCCTCTACAGGGCCATGTCACAGCTCACAATGTGAGAGCCATGGCAGCTTCAATGGCTCATCTGCACTCTGTCTCTATCGACAACATCTGTCGAGCAGCCACTTGGGCCTCGGTTCATACCTTCACAGCCCATTACTGCTTTCGTCAAGGACTCCCGCCGGGATGCCTTGTTTGGTCAGGCTGTGCTCTAATACCTGTTCCATACCTAATCAACTCCTACCCACCATCCCTGGTTGGATGCCATAGATCCATGGGGGGGGGGGGGAGTGGAGCCCTTCTCAGGGGCACACAACTTCTGGGGTCTCTCCCTGGCATCTAAAGCTAGGGAGTCCCCATATGTGATGACTACATTCCTGCTTGTTCCTGGAGATAGCATAGTTACTCACCTGTAACAGGTGATCTCCAGGAACAAGCAGGAATGAGTCTTCACATATGGGGTTCGTCGGCGCCGACGGAACCCGCACGGGAATGCTCCCCAGCATCCAATCATAAGGCTTTTGGGAGCATCCCTCGCGCCTGCGCGGTAGCTTCCCGCCCTTCCCACTGCCTCTCCCCAGTTTTCGTTTTTCCGCGGAGCCGACAGGACGTAACTCCTGTCACCGCAGAAACCTTTTCTTCTTTTCTTCTTTTTTGTTCCTGTGGTCGCGGTTTTTCCCCCGCTGACTCTGGCACCGCGGGTGCTCCCTTTTTCCTTATTTTTTGTTTTCCTTTATTTCCTTCGAGGAGCATCCTCCTCCTGTTATTCTGAGGCCTACCGGGCTTTCCAGCATGGAGCCTTCTTCCCTTAAGAAGTGCCCCCACTGTGGAGACGTTGTCTTCTACTCCGACTCTAACGCCTGGTGTCTCTCCTGTAGGGGCCCTGACGCCTTCTCCCCCGGTTCCCCGGGCTGCAGCGTCGGGAGAAGACCCTCCTTGTTTTGAGTGTCCCTCGATGACGTCTTTCCCTCTGAGGAGCGGTCGTCGTCGTTCTCTCCTCGCCAGGATCAGGTAACCCAACAACAGTCTGTTAAGACTAACCGAGCCTTGAGGGGTGAGTCTCATGCGCTGCATGACGACGGCTCCGGCCTTCCCCTCCAGTCCCTTACACCCCGGAGGGAGTCTTCGGGCTCCAGAGCCTCCACGGGGTTTCGGGTTGTTCCTGAGCTTCGCTCCTCACAGAACATTCCCGAGCCATGCCCGAGGGTGGCACCCGCTTCGAGCGGTGCAGATCCCTCGGCATCGGCGCCGGCGTCGAGTGTTCCACTCTTGGCCAGGGACTGTCGACTGGTGTGTCCGGTGCCTTCGGGGCCGATTGACTCGACCCAGTCTGGCTCTACGGCATCCCGGCCCTGCGCGGGGGCGGTACCTGCTTTCGGCGGTGCAGATTCCCCGGCATCGGCGTCGGTGTCGAGTGTTCCACTCATCACCGGGGATCGTCGGACCAACCTGACCCGGTATGGCGCACCCACACCCCTGCCATGCGCGGAGGTGGTGATCGCTTCGAGCGGGACCAAGTCCTCGGCGTCGGAGTCGGTGGCCCCACTCCCCGCCGGGGATTGGCACCGGGTGCCCTCGGCTCTGCCAAGGCCGATCGACTCGCCCCCGGCTTCTGCGGGGGCGGTACTGGCCTTGAGCGGCTCCGCCCCTCCCGGAACAAGGGCCCCGTTCTTCGCCAGGGGTCGCCTCCGGGCTCCGCCTGCGGAGCCGATCGATCTATCCCAGTCGGGCGGGTCGGCACCCCCACCTTGCGCGGGGCCACCGACCTCCCGGCATCTACGCGGGCGTCGAGTGCTCCGCTCGTCGCTGGAGTTTGCCCGCGGGACCCGGGTCCTTCGGTCGAGTCGACCCAAAGAAACGCTGCGGAGCTGGGGCTGGGCGTCTCACTCCCCGCTGGGGCTCGTCAGCGGGTTACCTGGGTACCCTCGAGGCCGCGTAGTACGCCCCGTAAGGGTTTCCCGCTCAATAAAACAGGCGCGGGCAGAACCCCGGCGCCTAGGAGGGCCTCTCTCCAGGCGTTGGAGCCGACTTCGGGTGTTTCCCTCTTCGCCGAGTTTCGGCCTGGGAAGCCCTCGTTGCCCTCGGCACTGATCGAGGCCGAGTTCCGTGGGCCAGTCGGGGACGTCGCTCCCTTCGATGCCCCCCTTGGAGTCGATCCCGGGCTCTGATGATGCAGTACCGACTGCCTCGAATTGGGACTGTCAGTACCCTCCTCTGTTTAGAGCGATTCCTCCCGTGCACCAGCACGGTGGGTCCCCTGGTGCTCAAGCGGGCCCCTCCGCCTCGGCCTCCCCCGGGATAGCCCCTCTGGGAGAGCCGTCTTTTCAAGACTTCCTCCTTGACATGGCGGACTTGCTCGCCATTCCTATCCCGGGCCCTTCGCTAAGTCCGGGTACTGCGGAACAGGCAGCCGTAATGCTTCCTTTACCTCCCTCCCTGCGGGATCTCCTCGGGATTTGGCGCTCGCCCTTACAGGTACCGGCGCAGACTTCAGCCATGCATGCCCGGTATCGGGTGCTCCCCTCTCTGGGTTTCCAGACGCACCAGCTTCCCCATCATTCCATTGTGGTGGAATCGGCCCTGAGGAAGGTCGGAAGCAAGAAGAAGCACTCTTCCTGCCCCCCGAATCGTGCGTCTAAAACTCTGGACAACTTTGGGCGGCGAACCTTCCAAGCGTCCATGTTGGCTTCCAGGATTCTCTCATATATTTTCTATATGAGCCTGGCGCTGCGGGAGGTCACCGAGAGGTTATCTCTTTTGTCTCCCTTTGTGTCGGCCCCTCGGGCCCCTGACTATTCCTTGCTTCTTTACCATTGCAGGAATATCTCTTGGTTTCTTTCTCGGGCTGCCGTGGACTCTTTCGAGTCAGTTAGCAGGTCCTCTGCGGTAGCCATACGGGCGCGTCGTACAGCCTGGTTGCAGGCTTCCGACTTGTGCAGCTGGGCACAACATAACCTGGGTACTTCCCCGTGCACCGGGGAGAACCTCTTCAATGGCGAGGCTTTGCGTCAGGTTGCTCAGTGCTCCGCCGACTTGTTTGGCTCTGGCCGCCCGCGGCCCTCCGCCTCTCCTGGGGGTAGGAAATGTCCTTCCCGACCCTCCTGTCCGAAGAGGAGGAGGTTTCATCCCTCTGCCCGCCTGCTGGGTGTGCCCATGCCAGGGACGTCTCACACAGGTCGGCAGTGCCAGGGCTCGCGCCAGGCTGCCCATGCCAGGCAGCCTTAGGCTACGGTATGCGGCAGTTTGCGCTTAACTCCTCTTACATGAAGTTACTGTCCAGTTCTACACTGGGGTTCTTTCAGTGTGACAAGCGGTACGGCTGCTTGATTGGAGGTATGGAGTCCCCTCCCCCGGGGGGGGGGGAACCTTCCCACGCTAGATTAGCCTGGCTCCTCAGGGCCATGCTAATCTTCTCCGGACTTACCCTCGGGTACATCCCTCGGATTCCCCTCTGCCTGGTTCCCCCGGCTCGAGGGGATCGCGCACCGAATCTCCTTCTCCCAGTGTAGGCCTTGGCCGCTACTCTCCGAGCGTGGCCGAACCATTCCTCGACAGGGCCGGACCAACCCCCCTCCCCCCCCTGGTCTGTGTCTCCGCTCTCGCAGAGAGATCCCTGGGTCCGTCAGGTTACGGTAGACAGTGGACCTTGACCCTAACCCCGAGGGTTTTTTTTATATAGGCCGGAGATGGCCCCACGGTCGCGCCGTGGCTATAGGATTTTCCATCCTCCTGCCTTCCCTGTGGCACGGAGGACACGTTTGGGTGACTGTCAGGTGGACGCCTCAGGGGTCTACGTACTCTTGATGTGCTCCTCCCCAACTGATCTGGCGGTCACACAGCCATACTGCTACCCTCGCCGATCTGCCCTGCTCCACGCACATAGGCCCATCGCTTGGATGGCCCTTCCTCCCGCCACCTTCCAGGTAGGCGCCCTCCTGTGGATCAAGGGCTGGTCCGAGTTGGCAGTATCGTTCTCACGTGTCCATACCGGTTGAGTAACATGGGTGGGCGCTCCCGGGCCCACCTATAGCCCGATATACATCTATACCTGTTATTGGATATATATCGGTACAGGCGGGCGCTTTTTGGGAAATGTTATAGCGCCGTGTGTCTTACTGACTATCCCCAATTGTCGGTACTGACGTTTTGTTATTTCTTACGGGGTCCGGCCGGCCCGCTTGCCTGCGTTTTGCGGCTCGGGTGCTCGGACCGGTTATGCTTAAACTTGCTGTGATGTCAACAGCCCCTTGGTTACGCCTCCTTGTCTGGAGGTTTTCGAACCCATTGCCTTCCTATCCCTTGCCGGCTCGGGTAGACCGTGTACCCCTCGGTATCCCGGGGTACACTTCTGTTCTTCTCCGGGCTGGGTTCTCCCAGATCGGTCAGTCTTCTGTTTAGTCCTCCGGATTGGGGACTCTGCTCCTACTGGAGTTCTCAGCTTCTTAGAGCTCCTCGTGAAGACCTGCCATCTTTCCGGTGCCGGTTGACACCTTCGTCTCCAGCCCGCCCGGACTGGGAACTTCGTCCTCTCTGCGGTGAAGTTCCCTTGAAGACTTCGCTACTGCATCTACAGTACCCGTCGCAGCTCTGCCTTCTACAATCCAGTAGGTAAGCTCTAGATTGTGCTAGATCATTACCGGTTAATGATATTTGATGTGGTTTTGAAGACTCCCCTGTAGTCTTCAGTTGCTGTGCCTTGGCAACTCTTCTCAACTCCTACCCTCCATCCCTCAAGGGATGCCGGGGATCCAGGTTGGGCGATGCCGCCCTGTCCAGGGGCGCGCATTCTGGGATCTCCCCTGGCACCCTCAGCTAGGGAGTCCCCATATGTGAAGACTCATTCCTGCTTGTTCCTGGAGATAGCACAGTTACTTACCTGTAACAGGTGATCTCCGGAACAGCAGGAATTAGTCTTCACAACCCACCCACCTCCCTTAGGAGTTGTAACTATCTCTCTCTCTCTCTCTCTTCCTTCCTCTCCTCTCCTTCTGTCTCAGCTATTAAACGCAACTGGGGAGAGGCAGTGGGAAGGGCGGGAAGCTACTGCGCAGGCGCGAGGGATGCTCCCAAAAGTCTTCTGATTGGATGCTGGGGAGCATTCCCATGTGGGCTCCGTCGGCGCTGACGAACCCCATATGTGAAGACTAATTCCTGCTGTTCCGGAGATCACCTGTTACAGGTAAGTAACTGTGCTATCTCCGGGAACAGCAGGATTTTAGTCCTCACAACCCACCCACCTCTCCTAGGAGTTGTATCTCTCTATCTATCTCTTTCCCTTTCCCTCTCTCTCTCTTTGTCTCAGCTTTAAAACGCAACTGGAGAGAGGCAGTTGGGAAAGGCGGGAAGGCAGCACGCAGGCGCTGTGGGATGCTCCCAAAAGCTTTCCAATTGGATGCTGGAGAGCGTTCCTGCGCAGGCTCCGTCGGTACCGATGATACCCATATGTGAGGACTAAATTCCTGCTGTTCCTGGAGATCACCTGTTACAGGTGAGTAACTATGCTTTCCTGCTTGTTCCTGGAGATAGCGTAGTTTCTCACCTGTGATAGATGATCTCCGAGAACAGCAGGAATTTAGTCTTCACATCCCACCCTCCTCCCCTTGGAGTTGTAGGGTTGTTGTCACTCTTTTTTTCTCAGCTATAAACGCAACTAAGGAGAGGTAGTTGGAAGAGCAGAAAGACAGGTGCACAGGCGCAGTGGAGTGCTCCCAAAAGCTCTCCTATTGGACGTTGTGGAGCATTCCTGCCGGGCACCATCACTACTGACATCACCCATATGAGAAGACTAAATTCCTGCGGTTTCCGGAGATCACCTTTTACAGGTGAGTAACTACACTTTATTTGCATTGGCACAGTTACATTTGAAGGTCGATCTGCTTATTAAAATTCTAAGGATTTTGATTGATACAGATCTGTCATTGGAGGCTTATGTCAGCTCAATTGTCTCAAAAATGCTTTAAGCTACTCCAGTTACACAGAATAAGAGGGTACCTCTCCAGAGAACATTGTAAACTTGTGGTTCAAAGTTCTGTCATGTCATATTTAGACTATGGAAAGCTGTTAAACTGTTCCCAGTATCAAATCAAGCGACCAACTGTGCCAAAACACAGTAGCATGCCTTATTTTTGGCTTTTCTCAGTATACCTCGGCACCCTCCTTACTTCATAAATTACATTGACTTAAAGTCCCCAGTTGGATTTGTTTTTAATTTTTTGTTTTATATAGATTTTTTTTTTTTGTAAATGTTTATTAACCAAAACAAAAGAATATCCGGGACGATGTTGGTACACTTACACAGTGCCCCGGAATTACAATAATCATATAACAAGAATTTCCATGATTTTCATTTTCTCCTTCTCCCCTCCCTCATCTTCCCAGATATAACCTTCCCCCCCTCCCCATGCAATTTCTATATGCTTCCAGGCAGGCTTAGCTACACTTGGAAATTTTGTTTTCACGATCCCCTCACAGTCTGTAGGCAGGCATCACCCAGTTGCCCAAATCAGCCATCTCCCTTGCTTTTATTGCCTAGGGAGTCAAGAGTTCATTGCGCGTCTGGGGTGCTAAGGTGCTTATATTTCGGTCCCAAAGTGCCAGAAAGATCGCCTGCTTTTCTGCATCCCCATGGGTGGCCAGTCACTCCAGAAACTTCTGATGGAAACAACTCTGCCCCTCCCAAAACGTGGGAGGGTGGGGTTCCCTCCAGTGGTGTAACGGGCTGTTTTCCAACCAAACATGCCTTCTGGATCAGCAACCGAACCCACCTCCTCTTAGGGATTGGGGAAAGCAGTTGATCAATGACCACAAGGGCCCCCATCCACTCCACCTGCTGTCCAACTAATGTGTTGACATATTGCTGGATCTGATGCTAGTATCACCAAATTTCCCCACATACCCTTCACATATGGTTCAAATCCACCTGAGGTGCTGTGCACCATGGGCATCCCCCATCCTTCGTCAAACGACTCCGTAGTGCCCACCGAGGAGAAAAGTGAGCTTGATACACCGCGTGAAATTGCAGCTCCCGCAACCTGGCACCCTGAACTAGGCCTGTAATTTGATGTATTGCTCCCCTTATCGTATCAGAGTCCACTGGAAACCCCATTTCCGCTGCCCATTTCCACCCAAGGTCCGAGTAGTTAGGAGGGATGTTCCAACTCATCAAAGATGCAACCTGGGCATACATCTTTGCCCAGTTGAAAAAGCTGTAAGATCTGCATGAATGTCTCCAACGTGAGGGAGTCTCTTGAAAGAGTTCCAAAGTAGTGCCGCAGTTGAAGATAAGCAAAGAAATGTGCATTTCCCAGGGCATATTCATTTTGCAGGGTGCTGAAAGATTTACATAAACCGGAGAGATCTACCACATGCTCCACATTCCATATCCCTTTTGCTGCCCAGTCCCAGAACGTCAGTCTCTGTTCCTGGTTGAAAAAGGACATTAGCACGAATGGGTAACCAGCTAGACAGCATTGCTGCAGTCCCCCAGCAAGCACATAAATAGTGCCACATGCCACTAATGGGCTTTATCAATAAACTCTGTTTAAGTCTTTGTGGTAAGGTTACACTGTCCATATGAAGCACTGCCAACAATGAATGAGGGGAAACCTAAGCCTCCTCAAGGGCTCGTGGAGTGTACACCTCCTTATAGCCCAGCAATTCATACAAGTAACGGAACTGACATGCCCTTGCATACCAGAAGATATCTGGAAGTCCCTGCCCTCCTTGATGCCAAGGCCCTCGCAGGCGTATCCAAGATACCTGTGCCTTTCTCCCTTGCCAAAGAAAACGCCACACTTCTTGTTCGACCATAGATACATCTTTGCACAACAGCTGACTTGGTAGCGTCTGAGCAGATATAATAGTCTTGGAATTAACACCATACAAAAGGCTACCACTCTGCCGAATAATGATAGCAGCAAAGGGGCCCAATCTCGTAGCCTTGTTCGCAGCTGCTGCAGCATCCTATTATAATTCCGCCTATACAGTGAATGAGGGTCACCAGTGAATTGAATCCCTAGATATGTAAAGGCCAATCCAGCCCATCGTAGGGGGAATGGGGTTCCCCAAGATGATCGCAATTGCCCTAACATGTCTAATATTTCGGATTTTTCTTTATTAATTTGTAGGCCTGTGAGTTCCCTAAATGTGTGAAACTCAGCATTTGACAAGCTTACGCACTAGGGTGTCGAAAGATAAGACAATTAGCAAAGGGGAAAGGGGGCACCCTTGTCACGTTCCTTTCCCCAAACTAAAGGCTTCTGAAAGAGTTTTATTATAAGAACATAAGATATGCCATATTGAGTCAGACCAAGGTCTATCAAGCCCAGTACCCACTTTCCAACAGTGGCCAATCTAGATCATAAATACCTAGCAGTCTCCCCAAAAGACACAGGTTCCTCAATGCTTGTAATGGGTCAAGCAGTGATATCCTGGGTCCCTTTTAATAATGGTTTATGGACCTTTCCTCCAGGAACTTGTTCAAACCTTTTTTAAACCCAGCTACACAAGACTTCCGGTGATACAATGAGCTAGGCGGCTGTAGATCGCCGAGCTCCTGGGTATCCTGCTGTGAAATCAACTTCCTTATCGTTCCTCCAGTTCAGTCCTCTACCTCTGGGTTGTCAATCTCCTCCTGCAGCTTGGAGACTGGTCTGTCAGAATCATGACATCACTGGATATAGTCTGCTTCCCTCCGCCTTCCATCCCAGTGTGACCGGTCTCCATGCAGCAGGAGGACTTGGCGAGCCCTAGGAGAGGGCTCTCTGGAGAAACAGATAAGGAGCTAGGCAGTTTATAGCTAGTTTGGTTTGGTTAATTGGATGGTTAATTGGGGTCTGTGCCTTTAAAAATAAATAAATAAATAAATAAAACAGAGCAAAGAAAGACATTGAACGGCTTGCCTCCCGGCATTCTTACCCCTCTGTCTGTCCAGCATAATATTGGGGTGCAGGCTCAAGACATCGAGCGTGTTAACCCTCGGGAGGGGAGGCATAGAGGTTCTCTCCCCCCGGACATTACGGGGGAGAGCCCTTCTGACAGCGTCGGGGTTTCCCGGCATCCAGCTCTGCTAGCAGCGGCATCGGAGGTCGCCGCCGATCAGAGCAGCGGTCAGCCCAGCCGTGCTTCTTGTCAAAGGGACAGCCCATCTTTCCGCGTTAGCTCAGCATGCTTGCCGGGTAAGTGTTTCGCCGACAGCAGGCTGCGCTGAAGGGGGAAAGTTGCCCGACAGCAGCGGGGGGCTCCGTCCTCATTTTCGCGCCTTTTTCATGCGCTTCTGCATTTGCGGCAGCCATTTTACTTGTCGCGGGCAGACCACGTGGCTGCAGTGAGGCATGCAGACCAGGGCCCGGGAGATGCAGGGGAAGCCATAGCTGGCTGTTAGTTTCTTTTGCTTTTATTTCTTTTATATCTTTTATTTCTTTGTTTTATTTCGTTTCCTGGGTTCCTTTTACTTGTCTGTCTTCTCTGCTTTGCCTTATTCAGCGTTGAGCCTTCTCTAGTTTCTCAAAAAAAAAAAAAAACAGAGAAGGGGCAGAGGGTGTTTCTGCCTGGAAAGCAGAGCGGATAAATCCAATTAATTTGGGGTAATTGGCAGTCCCTTCTTGATTGTGGGAGGGCAGTTGGCTGACTGCTGCTGATTTCACTGATGGCAGCCAGACCGCAGTGCATTGTGTGTGGCACTAGGAGGGGCACAGTGGCTGATACTGGGGTATGTCGAGCCTGTGCTACCCTTTCTTCCATGGTAGAACAGCAGATGGAGATCAAGGAGACCCCTGAGGTGCCGGCAGGAGCAGGGGCTGCTTCTCTGCGCCCGTTGGCGCACGGATCGGCGTTGGAGGAGTGGGCGGAACCCGCCGGAGTTTCCCTGGCGGAGCAGGCAGCGGGCATCGGGGCTTTTAGCCCTGAGTTTATTTTGCTGATGCATCAAGCCTTCTGCCTGCGGAGTCAGGGAAAAGGGCCAGGCTCAGGGACACTGGGGGGGCCAGCCCAGCAGATGGAGGTGCTTGCGGAAGTAGCCGGGAGCCCTCCGGCCCCTAAGAGAGCAAGAACTCAGGAGGTGCTCTTGGAGGGTGAGTGGCCCGAAGTTCAGGATGCCGAATGGGATAAGGAGGACGGGTCGCAGGATCTGGAGGAAGGTGAGATCCTAGAGCCCGAGGATCAGGCTAGGATTATTAGAGTTTCGTAGAGAGGAACTAGCGGCCTTGATCTCGGAAACGTCGCAGATGTTGAATTTGGCTCCGCAGGCAGCGGCGGAGGAGGATGTTGAGGATCCTGTCATCCAGGCGGTGCGCCAAATGCAGGTGGTGTTTCCGGTGCACAGAGTAGTAGACAAATGATACAAGAAGAGTGGGATAGGCCAGAAGCGGGCCTCTGGGGCATATGGATGATGAATAGACTCTATCCGCTGTCGGATAAAGATAAGGTGAGGTTTCGGGCACCTCGCGTCGATGTGGTGGTGTCGGCGGTTACCAAAACGACCACCATTCCGGTAGAAGGTAGTGCAGCCTTAAAGGACACTCAGGACAGGAAGGTGGATAGTTTGCTGAAACAGGTATTTGAGGCGGATTCGATTTCGCTGCAGGCATCCATCTGTGGAGCTTGGGTGGCCAGGGCGTGTTTGTGTTGGGTCCAGCGGCTGCGTCAGTCCACGCTCAGGGAGCCCGGAGATTTAAAGGAGTTAGATCGTTTAGAGTCTGGAGCAGCATACTTAGCGGATGTGCATTACGACTTGATTAGAGCGCTGGCTAACAGTACCGCGTCGGTAGTGGCTGCCCGCAGGTCCGTGTGGTTACGGAATTGGGGGCAGATGGACCGTCTAAGTCCCGGCTTAGCAAGCTTCCATTTAAGGGTGGTCTTCTATTTGGAGAGGATTTGGACAAGTTGGTGAAGGACCTTGGCGAGTCCAAGGCAGGTCGGGTTCCAGAGGATAAGCCAAAGCCGGGAAGGTTCACTCAGGGCCCTCGCGGTCAAGTCCGGGATTTCAGGAGATTTCGTTCGTCACGGTTCGGTAATTCCCAGAGGGGTTGGTTTCTTTCCCGAGCTCAGGGGTTTCGTGGGTTTCGGGGGGCGAGTTGAGGTTTCTACTCCTCCTCGCCCGCCACCCGTAAGGCGCAATGAAGTGAGGCGGGTCCAGGCGGAGGAGCCTCCCGTGGGGGGTCGGCTTCGGGAGTTTCTGTCCGCTTGGGCCCACATCACGTCCGATCAGTGGGTGTTAGAGATCATTCAGCAGGGATACGCTATAGAGTTCGCCCATCCAGTGCGGGAGTCCTTTGTGATGTCGCCGGGGCCCCAAGAGGACTGCTGCGGTTCGCCTTACTTTGGAGCAACTGCTGTGGCTGGGTGCAGTGGTGGAAGTCCCAGAAGCCGACTGCAGCAGGGGTCGGTACTCTATTTATTTCGT
Source organism: Ichthyophis bannanicus (assembly GCA_033557465.1). Taxonomy (NCBI): domain Eukaryota; kingdom Metazoa; phylum Chordata; class Amphibia; order Gymnophiona; family Ichthyophiidae; genus Ichthyophis; species Ichthyophis bannanicus. The sequence goes on from CM066036.1 coordinate 619,919,727, forward strand.
GGTGCCAAAGAAGGGCGGAACGTTGCGTCCCATTTTAGATCTGAAAGCCGTAAATCGTTGCTTACGGGTGCCGCATTTCCGGATGCAGACTTTGCGCTCAGTCATCGTGGCGGTGCGTCAGGGAGAGTATTTGACGTGTCTGGATCTAACGGAGGCGTACTTGCACATTCCTATCTGGGAAGCTCATCAGAAGTGGATACGGTTCGCCCTCCCGTGGGGTCACTATCAGTTCCGGGCCTTGCCCTTTGGTCTAGCGACGGCGCCACATACCTTCACCAAGATCATGGTGGTGGTGGCAGCAGCGTTACGCAAAGAGGGGATTTTGGTTCACCCGTATCTCGACGATTGGTTGATTCTGGCCAAGTCCGCTGAAGAGAGTGTTCGCATTACAGGCAGAGTGGTGAATTTTTTACAGAGTCTGGGTTGGATAATCAACCCGGCAAAGAGTCACTTGGAGCCATCCCAGGACCTCGAGTACCTCGGGGTCCGATTCGACATGAAGAGTGGGTGAGTGTTTTTACCCAGCATGAAAGCCGAGGAGTTGAGAGTTCGGGTACGGCAGTTCTTGTCGGTACCGGCGCTGTCGGCGTGGGATTATCTGCGGATTCTGGGTACAATGGCGGCAACGCTGGAAGCGGTTCAGTGGGCCAAGGTTCACATGAGGCCGTTGCAGAGAGCACTGCTTCGGTGCTGGTCGCATCAGGCCAATCCCCTGAGCAAGTGTCTTCCTTGTCCGGCCGAGGTCAGACAATCTCTTCGTTGGTGGCTGCGCAGGTCATCCCTAGCGGCCGGCATGCCGTTGGAACTCCCGACTTGAATCCTGTTGTTGACTGACGCCAGTCTGGGGGGCTGGGGAGCCCACTGCAGGAGTCAGTTCGCGCAAGGGGCTTGGTCCCCATTGGAAGCCTCGTGGTCGATCAACCGTCTGGAACTTGGTGCGGTCACGCGGGCTCTTCAAGAGTTCGAGAACTTGGTGAGGGGCCGAGCGGTTCGGGTCCTCTCCAACAACTCGGCGACGGTCGCATACATGAATCGGCAGGGCGGCACGGGCAGTGCCGCAATGGAGGAAGAAGCGGACAGCTTGTTTGCATGGGTGGAGAGGCGGCTGTCCGCTCTGTCCGCGGCGCACATAGCAGGAAAGGACAACGTCACAGCAGACTTTCTCAGCAGGGTTCACGTGGATGCTGGAGGGTGGGAGTTGAATCCCGACGTTTTCGTGCAGATAGTCGACCATTGGGGGATGCCTGTGATGGATCTCATGGCGACATTCCAGTCGGCAAAGGTCAACTGATTCTTCAGCAGGTGTCGAGAGAGGATGTCCGAAGGGATAGATGCGCTGGTGCAGCAGTGGCCGTCTGAAGGTCTGCTGTACGTTTTCCCCCTGTGAGCGTTGATAAGCCGGGTGGTCCAAAAGATCGAGGCTCACCTGGGAACCGTACTTCTGGTGGCGCCTGACTGGCCGAGGCGGCCGTGGTACGCGGATCTGGTGCGCCTCTTGGCCGGATAGCCTTGGCATCTTCCGGAGAGGGCAGATCTGATGCTTCAGGGTCTGCTTTTCATGCCCCAGGTGGCTCGATTCTCGCTTACAGTTTGGCCATTGAGAGGGCTAAACTGAGGAGGAAAGGCTACTCGTTGGCGGTTGTGTCCACCTTGCTAAGAGCTCGGAAGCAGTCTACTTCTTTGGCATACGTGCGAGTCTGGCGGATCTTTAAGGATTGGTGTTCGCGGCGTCAGATTAAAGCAGCCACTGTTTCTGTCCCTTCAGTTTTGGACTTCCTGCAGGATGGCTTTACTAAGGGCCTGGCAGCTAGTTCCTTACAAGTGCAGTTGGCAGCGCTTTCCTGTTATCGTGGCAGAGTCAATGGCGTGTCTCTAGGGGCCCATCCGGATGTGGGTCATTTTCTGAAGGTGGTATCTCGGTTGCGGCCGGCGCGCAGGGTGTGGATTCCGCCGTGGGATCTCAACCTCGTTTTGGGGGTTTTAGCTAAGCCTCCCTTCGAACCGTTGTGAGGCGCGTCTCTGAAGGATTTGACGTTGAAGGCGACGTTTCTGGTGGCAATTTGTTCCGCTAGGTGCATTTCGGAATTGCAGGCATTGTCGTGTAGGGAACCATTCTTGTCCTTTTCTAAAGAGAAAGTGGTTTTGCTTCCGGTTCCGTCCTTTTTGCTGAAAGTGGTATCTCCCTTTCATTTGAATCAGGCGGTTTGTTTGCCGGTGCTTAGGTCTTCCCAGGGCAGGGAAACGGACCGCAGTCTCCGTTGTCTAGACGTGAAGAGGGTGCTGCGTCAGTATCTTCAGGTAACAGCGTCCTTTCTTAAGTCGGATCGCTTGTTTGTGCTGTTTGGGGGTGTACGCAAAGGGGAGGCGGCGGCGAAAGCCTCCATTGCTCGCTGGATTCGAGAGACAATTGCTTCAGCTTATTTGCTTCGAGGGCGTCCAGTGCCCGCCGGGTTGCGGGCGCATTCCACCTGGGTGCAGGCGTGTTCCTGGGCGGAGCGCAGTTTGGTTCCACCAGGGGACATTTGTAGGGCGGCGACTTGGTCATCTCTACATACATTCAGTAAGCATTACCGGTTGGACATGGCGGCAGCTTCTGAGGCCAGGTTTGGGTCGGCGGTGTTGTCTGCCGGTTTGAAGGGTCCCTCCCAATGATTACTGCTCTGGTACATCCCAGAGGTAGAGGACTGAACTGGAGGAACGATAAGGAAATGATAATTACACTTACCTGGTAATTGTAGCTCCTTGAGTGACGACAGTTCAGTCCTCCTTCCGACCCTGTCTTAGTTTTTCGTCTTCATGGATCAAGAAGTGTTAACATGAGGTGAGGTATTACAGGTAGGTCTGCTCTCTTTCAGTGTCGTGATAATTCCCCGTTCCTTGTGGCATGACGGGGGGTAAGAAAGCCTTGTCGGAGGGGATCTCGTTTTCTATGGGTAGTTAAAGGTTTCTGCTTATAGTTATGGTTGGCTACTTATTTGTTGCTCCTTTGAGTCTGCTTTGTTAATAGTTCACACTGGGATGGAAGGCGGAGGGAAGCAGGCTATATCCAGTCATGATTCTGACAGACCAGTCTCCAAGCTGCAGGAGGAGATTGACAACCCAGAGGTAGAGGACTGAACTGTCGTCACTCAAGGAACTACAATTACCAGGTAAGTGTAATTATCATTTTGTGCGCAACAAAAACCCACCGGAGAAGTTGATTGTGAGACCGGAGAAGGAGAGGGGAACTGGTGGGAGAAAGGAAGTGTGTTGTGCAGTAGATGGCAACCAAAATGGGGAAGAAAGAAAAACCGCGTGGAGTAGAAAGTAAGATGGCATCCTCAGCCTGGTAGCTAACAAACTGGCCAGGACAGTGGAGGATGTAACTAACGCGGTGGTGGCAGCTCTAGAAGGGCGATTCCAGGCACTGTCAGAACAGATGTCCCAAGTAGGACAAGTGGTGGCAGACATTGGGCCCAGAATGACGCATGTTGAACAAAGGATTAGGAGTTGGAGGAGGCTCAGCAAGCCCAAGGCAAAATTGTAAAAGAAATAGAGAAGACACTAAAGAGATGCACAGAGAAGCTCGATGACTTGGAAAATCGGGGCAGGCGAAAGAACCTGCGTATAGTGGGAATACCAGAGTCTGTCAGCGATAGCGAACTCCGCGGCTATTTGGAGAAGTGGTTGGTATCGCAGCTTTCCCTGGAGGCAAGTGTGGCCCCCTTGATTATTGAAAGGGCACACAGACTAGGGCAGAAAAGAGAAGGCCTGAACAGACCATGTGTAGTGATTGTAAGATTCCTGAATTTTGTGCAGAAGGAGATAGTGGTTAGAGCGACGTGAGCGCAGAGGAACCAGACATCGGGAGGACAAAAATTATTGATCTTTTAGGACTACTCGATGCAAGTGAGCTTGAGAAGGAAGGAATTTACGGGAGTTTGTGCAGCACCCATCAACAGGATTGTACGATTTGCCCTTATGTATCCTGCCAGATTGAGACTGGAACATGGTGGAAAGCAACATTTCTTTGAAACTGCTAAGGCGGCGCAGGCGTTTGTGGACAATCTAGGCACTGAATGAACCAGTAATGTGCTGCAGAAGGATGTGGTAACAAGGTACTGCGATAAAAGATAATGTGTGGAACTTTGAAGGGAGAGCGGGGAAAGTGTGTGCATGCAGCTGGGCTGTGCCTTATATGTTTGTTCCCTCTGCAAGTATATGCACTTGACAGGTTGCACCACGAGTGTGGATGGACAAATTTCTGCTCAACGGAACATTTGAGGAGGGAGACGGGAGAGGAGTTCGGGCAGGAAATCGAGATTGGGGCAGGGGACCAAGTGCTGAATGCTACAGCCATCTAAAAGGAATGTTAAAAGGGATGGAGGATGACGAGATGGACAAATGCGAAGGAAGTGCTGAGTAATGCCAACAGTATAGGTTTTCTAATTTATGAGAATATTCATATGAGGATGATCGATGGATATATGCTATGTTACATGAGATGAATTTGTTGGTTAATTGATATTTAAATGTTTATAATTGTTGTATACTGTAAGGTTATTGAGCTGTGGGATGATGTGAAGCTGAACGAGGGGAAGAGGGATAGTTGGGGGTACTGTGGGATACAATGATAAAAAGGGGGGAAAGGAATAGAAGATGAATGGGTAAATGGGACTCGGGTAGTAGAGAGGAGATGACAATGGTGAAAAAGGGGTAAAGATGGGAGAATCTAGTAGGATGGGGTGGGGGATGAAGTATTAATGCCGGGACTGGTATGCATCATCAATGGTCACGGGAGAGTGGCCCTGGAGAGGAGGGCAAGAACTGGTGAAGCAGGAGGAGGAGAGAGGTGGAACATAGAGGGGGGGGGGGAGGGAAGGGGGGTATAGATTTGAGACGAGGGGGGAACATAAGAACATAAGATATGCCATACTGGGTCAGACCAAGGTCCATCAAGCCCAGTATTCTGTTTCCAACAGTGGCCAATCTAGGTCATATGTACCTAGCAGTTTCCCCAAGAGACACAAGTTCCACAATGCTTGTACTGGGTCAAGCATTGATATCTTCGGTCACTTCTTAATAATGGTTTATGGACCTTTCCTCCAGGAACTTGTCCAAACCTTTTTTAAACCTAGCTTCACTAACAGCCTTTACTACATCCTCCGGTAACAAATTCCAGAGTTTGATTACCCGTTGAGTGAAAAAATATTTTCTTTTATTAGTCTTAAATAGTTTACCCTGTAGCTTCATTGCATGTCCCCTAGTCTTTCTATATTCTGATAACGTAAACAATCGATCTACGTTTACCCGTTCCACTCCGTTCATTAATTTATAGACTTCTATCATATCTCCCCTCAGCCGTCTCTTTTCCAGGTTAAAGAGCCCTAACCTTTTTAGCCTTTCCTCATAGGAGTATCCTTCCATCCCCTTTACCATTTTGGTGGCTCTTCTCTGAACCTTTTCTAAAATCGTTATATCCTTTTTAAGATACGGCAACCAGAATTGCACACAATATTCAAGGTGCGGTCTCACCATGGAACGATATAGAGGCATTATAATATCTTTTGTTTTATTTTCCATTCCTTTCCTTATCATACCTAGCATTCTATTTGCTCTCTTGGCCGCCGCTGCACACTGGGCCGAGGGTTTTAACATGGTATCCACAATGACGCCTAAATCTTTTTCCTGGGTGGTGGTTCCTAATGTGGAACCTTGCCTCGTGTAACCATAGTTTGGGTTGTTCTTCCCTAGGTGCATAACCTTGCACTTGTCCACATTAAATTTCATCTGCCATTTTGATGCCCAGTCTTCCAATTTATCCAGATCCTCTTGCAATTTTTCACAATCCTCTTGGGTTTTAACAACTTTAAATAGTTTTGTGTCATCTGCAAATTTGATAACCTCACTCGTTATTCCACTTTCCAGGTCATTTTTGAATATGTCAAAAAGCAGCGGACCCAGCACAGATCCCTGGGGTACACCACTATTCACCTTTCTCCATTGGGAAAATTGGCCATTTAGCCCTACCCTCTGCTTTCTGTCTTTTAACCAGTTCCTGATCCACAATAGTACACTGCCTCCTATCCCATGACTCTTTAGTTTTGCCAAAAGTCTCTGATGAGGGACCTTGTCAAAGGCTTTCTGAAAGTCCAGATACACAATATCAACCGACTCACCTTTGTCCACCTGTTTATTCACTCCTTCAAAAAAAACATAACAGATTAGTAAGACAAGATCTTCCTTGTCTAAAGCCATGTTGGCTGTCTCCCATTAGGTCGTGACTATCTACATGCTGAGTAATTTTATTCTTTATGATGGTTTCTACCATTTTTCCCGGTACTGACGTCAGGCTCACCGGTCTGTAGTTTCCCGGATCACCCCTGGAACCCTTTTTAAAAATTGGGGGGAAGGGATAAGGAATAATGGGAGAAGTAATATGAATCGTATTGGGGGGGAAGGGATAAGGGGACTTGCTAGTGGTCCTTGGCAGCTCAGACAGCTAAGAAAGGGGACGTCGGAGGGGGGCCCTAAGCTGGGGGGGCTCCTTTCTTGGAGGAAATATGCATATGCTTTGCACAGTGATTATGATTATGGATAATTAATGTTGGGCACCAAAATACGTTTGGCATCATGGAATGTATGTGGGATGGATAACCCTATTAAACGGTATAAGATATTAAAAACATTACGAGATCGGAGGGTGGAGATCGCCTTTTTACAAGAAACACACCTAACAGCAAAAGAACATGATAAACTCCAGAGATGGTGGGTGGGGGGAGTGTATGGAGCGTCCTCGGGGGGAGGGGGTGGGAAAGAGCAGGAGTGGCATTACTTATTCATAAAAAGCTGGATTTTGTGGGGACCCGAACTATTGACGACCTAGAGGGTAGATTTATTCTAGTACTTGGAGAGATTAGAGGCCAGAGGGTGTCACTGCTGAATGTATATGGGCCAAATGTGTATGATGCATGATTTTGTGCCAGGATTCATAAATGTTTAAGCGATATGGGCAATACATCACTAATAATTGTGGGGAACATTAACTGCATGATGGATGAGGTGGTGGATAGGTCAAAACAAGGGGGTAATGTGAGACTGCAGAACGCAGTGGGTGCAGGGAATGTGTGAAGGATACGACCTTTTGGATTATTGGAGGGTTTTAAATCCATTAGAAAGAGATTACACACATGTATCAAGGGCCCATGATACTGGCTCTAGGATAGACTACTTTTTGGGCTCTTCTCAGTTATTTTCTAGAGTAACGGAGGCTAGGGTGGGACCTATTATTTCTGATCTTGCAATAATTTGGATAGATATCCAATGGGGAACAAGGAAGCGTAATAGGTGGTGGAGATACCTGCTGGAGGTGAGCTCGGACAATAAATTTGGGGATTTCTTGGAAGCCAAAGGAAGAAGTATGATCTTCATAATGCTGAACATAAAGGGAATCCCACACTATTTTGGGAAACTGCTAAGGCAGTATTGAGGGGACAAATTATTAGTGTTATGGGTCATAGAAGAAGGCAATATGCTGGGAAATTAATACGATTAGAGAAAGAATTGGGTATAGCAAGACGGAAATTTTGCCAAAACCCTACAGCACGAAATAGAGACGATGGTCTGTATACAAAAGGAGGTATCCTTGATACAAGAGAGGGTGACACGCTCCCAGTTATATTACCACTATAAGTTTTATAAATACGGGAATAAGTCAGGGAAATTATTAGCAGGATTGCTGCAGGTGGAGAGGGGGGGGGGGAAGAAGTATTGTGGGAGCAATGAAAGATGAGAAGGGGCAGATTAGGAATACGCCACTATATATAGAAGATATATTTAAGAGATGATATACCAAATTATTTGAGGAGGGGCAAGAAGATCAGGGGGCAGAACAAACATTTCTGAAGCAAATTAAAGTGCCTTGTTTATCTGTGGAACAGAGAGATTTGTTGAATGACCCAATCACCCCGGCAAAGGTGGTAGCGGTAGTTAAGACTTTGAACAAGGGGCGGGCTCCAGGGCCTGATGGGTATTGGAAGAATTTTATAAGCGTCTCTCATATCAAGTGGCGGGACCCTTGGCGGCACATTATGGGGCTTTGGTAGGGAGACGATCCTTTTCTTACGAACCGAACAGTGCAGTTATCACAGTGCTCCCCAAGGAGGGTAGAGACCCTAGACAGCCAGAATCCTATCGGCCCATATCGCTAATAAATGTGGATCTTAAGATCTTGGCTAAGATAATGGCAGAATGATTAGCACCGATGATACCGGATCTGGTGAAGGAAGACCAAGTGGGGTTTGTATGCAACAGGCACATTGTTAAAAATATGCAGAGGATTTTTGCTGCTTATATATGACGGAGGAAGCGAGGGCGTCGGCGTTATTGGTGAGCTTTGACGTGGAGAAAGCTTTTGACAGGGTAGCTTGGCCCTATATGTTTAGGATTTTGGAATATATGGGATTGGGAGTTTTTTTTGGAGATGTGCGGGTATTATACTCGAATCCGCAAGGGCAAATCCTAGTAAATGATTCACTGACAGACGCTTTCCCAATAAGGAGAGGTACTAGACAGGGGTGTCCCTTGTCGCCGCTTCTCTATGTTTTGACATTGGAACCACTACTTGAACGCATACGGACACACCCCAGGCTAGTGGGAGCAAGGATAGGGAAATCGGCGTTTCGAGTTTCCGCTTTTGCAGACGATGTGTTGGTATATGTGGGGAGGCCACAGGACACTTTAAAAACTTTGTTAGACACATTTACTGAATTTGGGAAATTTTCTGGTTTGACGTTAAATCTGGAGAAGTCAGAGGCAATGCCATTGGATAAGGGACTCCGAGACAGATGGGTAGGAGAGTTCCCATTGAAATGGAATGTGAATTCGTTGAAATACTTGGGGATACTACTGTTGGCAGAACCGGGGAAGATTCATAAACTAAATGTCCAGAGAATGCTAGAGGAAACCCGGCCTAGACTGGAGAAATGGAGGGATCTTTTGCTGTCGCTGGGAGGACGGATAGCGATATATAAGATGGTAATCTTCCCAAAGTGGTTGTATGTACTGCATTTTACTGTTGCGCAGAGAGATATGACAATTGGACAAGATATTTGGCAGATTCCTATGGAAAGGTAAAAGGCCAAGGATAAAAATAAAGCTATTACAGCAGCAGTGGGGGGGGGATGGGATTGCCATATATTTATAGATACAATATTGCTAGTCATTTACGCAACTTGCGGGATTGGTTAAGTGCGACAGAGGATTATACGTCACTGGTAGTTGAGGAAGAGATGACGCATCCTTTAGCATTGCGGTATGTACTGCATGCAGGGGAAAAGATGATGCCGTCGAGAGTTAGCCAATATGTGGGAGTTCAAACATTGCGCCGAGTATGGGGGATAGTGTGCAGAAGATGTGGTGGGAACCCATGTGCCACGCCTATGTTACCGTCGTATGGGAATGGAGAGTTTAGGTCGGGGTTGGAGGGAGCAGTGTTTAAGAAATGGGAAGTGAAAGGAATACTGGCTTTGGACCAGTTGGTAGACAAAGAAGGAATGATGCTCCCTTTTAGGGAACTACGGGAGAGGTATGGTCTGCAGGGTGTTGACCAGTTCCGATATATGCAGGCGCAAAGTTATGTGGGGCGCATATGGACTGAAGACCTAAAGGGGGAGGTATGTTCGAAACTAGAGGAATTAATGTACACAGGAATGACACAACAGGCATGTATTTCGATGCTACAAAAGGAGTACATGGTACTAGAGGTATACCCGGGAGAACTAAGGCTGGCAGAGCAGTGGATGAGGGATTTGCGGGTACAGATTACGGGAGAACTAGAAGAAGCACTATCACAGATACCTTATGTGAGCGGCTATATCAAGTGGAGAGATATGCAGTATCAAATTCTAAGAAGGAGCCACTTTGCCCCCAATAGAGCATATAAAGCCGGGATGGCCACGTTGGCTTGTCCTAGATGTGCAGAGGAGGCGACTACCTTGGGACATATGTGGTGGAGGTGTTCTCGGATAGTTCAGTTTTGGGAAGATGTGTATGGGTATATAGGGGGATTGCTTGAGGTGGACATTAGAGTAGAAGTTACGACAGCAGTGTTGGGGTTGAAGATTACTGATGGGATGATACCGGGGAAATATCAATGATGGGTGCAATGAGTTTTATTAGTAGCGCATCATCTCATCCTTAGGGGATGGTTATTAAGGTGAAGACCTGGGCTTGTAGAATGGAGAAAGGAAGTATATGATTTAATGTTAGAGAGGGTTGGAATGTGGGGGAATGAAAAATTAGAGCAAAAATGTTTATTAGAGTGGGAGCCCTGTGTTCAGAGTCTCACTGTAAGAGAAAGGAGTCAGATTATTAATGTTCTGGGATGTAACTGATACGATATGTGCTGAGTTGAGTAGGGTTAGTGAGGAACGCTAGCAAGGGGGGTGGGCAGAGGGATTAGGGGGGAGGATGGGGGGGGGAAAGGAGGGGAGATATGGGGACATGGGGGTTGTAATGGAGAGGCGAGGGTTAGAAGATCTGGGAACTGTCTGCCCTGTGTGGGGTAAGTACCAGCACCCTCTGGGGGAGTATGTATGGGGGAGGGGGATGGGAAATGGGATGGGATGGGAAGGGAAGGGAAGGGGAAAAAGGGGGGAAGGGGGTTGGTTCCTTAAGGGGGAGGGGGTTATTAAGGATAGAGAGGGGACAAAAGGAAAATGAACGGGCAAGAACAATGAATACATATGTATGTTAATGTTGCCCAGGTTACTATGAGAAATGTGTTATGTTACAGTTAATAAGAGTTTGTAAGTGTTTTATGCCTAATAAAAGAAAATTGAACATAAACTCAGCTACACTAACAGCTTTTACTACATCCTCCGGTAACAAATTCCAGAGTTCCTGCTGCTGTAGGGCTAACATGCAGCTTCCTCACTATACATATGTTCTCCAGGACCAAGCAGGAAGTCAGTCCTCACTTATGGGTGATGTCGGCGCCGACGGAGCCCTCGCGGAGCAATTTTCCCCAGCTTTCAAAGAAAGCCTTTGGGAATTGCAGCGCGCATGCGCGGTCGTCTTCCCGCCCGAGGGTGCCATCTTAGCCAGTCTTCTTTTTTCCGCGGAGCCCTACAGACGTCCCCGTCTTGTCCCCGCGAAAAAGTTGATTTTCTTCTTTGTTTTATCCTTTTTTCTTTCGGTTCGACGCCGATCGTTTTCCCGCCCGGACTCGCGACGCCGGTCTCGAGTCCTCTTACTTTTTTCGGTTTTTCTGACTTAGTCAGCTTTCGTTTTCGGTTTCCCTGGCAGCCCGGTCCTTTGACCTCGCAGGGGCCCTTTTTCCCCCGATGGCTGCCAGTGGGTTTAAGCGGTGTGGTCGGTGTGACCGAAATATGTCACTAACCGACACACACGACTTTTGCCTCCGCTGCCTGGGCCCGGATCATGAGGAACTGATCTGTGGGCCCTGCAGCAAACTGTCCTCAAAGGCGTTGAAGAGTCGGCGGCATCAGCGTGAGAGAATCTTCGCTGACCCCAGCTGTACCCGGACCTCGTCGGAGGCCTCCGCGTCGAAAGGCTCCAGCTCGGACCGTCGCCGGAGCTCCTCCGACCGGGGTTCTCCCTCCGGGGACCATCGTCGGAAGGAAAAACCCGCGAGGGCGGCGTCGGTGGACGCTCCTGGTTCCGCGAGGGCCAGGTCGCATAGCCCCGACAGCCGCCCCGGGTCCTTGGAGAAGGAACACATCCCGAAGCGACCTCGCCTGGAGTCGGAGATGCCTGCCCGGGTAAGTCCTGTGGTCCTTCTGGACTCGCCTCCGCGACAGCCGACGTCGGGCCCGACGCCGTCGGGGCCCGAGTCGGGGGCTGCTGGGTCACCTGAGCTCGGACTCAGGTTGACGGCCTTGGAGAGCAGACTGTCTGCCTTCATGGACCAGCAGCGGGCACTGCTCGCTGGCCTCGCTGGCGCCGCTGCCCCGACCGCCGGGACGTCGACGTCCAAGTCGACCCCGGAGACCGAGCCGATCCTCGAGTCGATGAGAACTCGAGTCGATCCTCGGTCGAGGTCACCCTCGGCCTCCCGTTCGGGACCGAGGTCGCCGACGCCGACTCCCTCGGCGTCGGGGCGGCTGGCGCCGCACCCTGCCCGGGCCGACCCCACCGAGTCCTCGTCGGAGTCGGTCTGGGAGTCTGAGGAGGAAGAGTCACCTGATTCTTTCCGGACTCGGTGTGTCCCATCGGACTCACCGGAGTCCGAGCCTCGGAAGCAGTCCCCCCCGGAGGATGCCCGGTTCTCGGACTTCGTTAGGGATATGGCCAAGGCTTTGGCCTTCCCTGCGGATCCCGAGGAGGAGCCTCGAGCCGAAGAGCTCGACGCCCTCCAGTATGACTCTCCCGCGAGGGAACACTTTACTGTGCCGGTTCCTCCTATGCTGGAACGACTACTCTTCCGCATGTGGGAGAGTCCGGCCTCCTCGCCGGTCCTGAGCAAGCGGGTCGATTCTATCTATCGGGTCCGCAAGAGCCCTGGCTTTCAGAAGGCACAGCTGCCACACCATTCCATGGTAGTGGAATCGGCCATGCATCGTCTTAAGAGCCAGAAGATGCACTCCTCGGTGCCTCCTGGAAGGGAGGCCCGTAACCTGGATGGCCTTGGCAAGAAGTGCTTCCAGGGCTCTATGCTCGCATGTCGTGTCCAGACTTACCAGCTCTACATGGGCATGTATCTCCGGGATCTGGCTAAAGAGCTAGCCGGATTCTCCGCTGGTCTCTCCGAGGAGCCCTTGCGGAGGTTCCTAGCCTTGTCCACGGGCATTCGGGAATGCTCAAAGTTCATGTCCCGAGCAGCCTATGATGGCTTTGAGGCCTCGGCTCGAGTGGCCGCAGTCGGCATCGGTGCCCGCCGACAGGCTTGGCTTCAGTCGTCAGACCTTGAGCCCTGGGTACAGGACAAGTTGGTCGATGTCCCCTGCCGAGGCGAAAACCTCTTTGGCAAGCCCATGGCGGAAAAGGCTGCACAAATTGAGACTGAGACTCTCACCAGGACCAGGCTTTCTAGGAAGACCTCCGCCCCTTCCCAGAAAAAGAAGGGCTCGGGGAAAAAGTCCTTTTACCCGAGGAAGGCGGCTGCCTACAAACAATACCCCCATTATCAGGCCCCTGCAGCTCCCCAACAGGGCCAGCAGGCCAAGGGACGGGGTAACGGGTCCCGTAGGCAGCAAGTCCCCAAGCCTGCACCACCAGCCCCTGCTCAGCAGGGTGGGGGTTTTTGACTCGCTCAGCATAGCCTCTCCCCCCCCGCTGGTTCCTCCCAGCACCGGAGGCCGGCTGGTTCACTTCGCCCACAGGTGGTCCAGCATCACCGCAGATGCCTGGGTGCTTCAGGTCGTGCGAGAAGGCTACCTTCTCCACTTCCATCAGGTCCCTCCCTCCTATTTTCCGGGAGAACCTCCGCGCCCCCCTCTGCACAGGGAGTTGCTCCTTCAGGAGTTAGCAGGTCTTCTGCAGGAACAGGCGGTGGAACCGGTGCCACACCACCTGAGAGGTCAAGGCTTCTATTCAAGGTATTTTCTGATACCAAAGAGAACAGGGGGCCTCAGACCCATCCTGGACTTGCGCAACCTCAACAAGTTCCTTGTGCGGGAGAAGTTCAAAATGCTTACCCTTGGAATCCTTCTGCCCTACCTCCAGCAGGGAGATTGGCTATGCTCCTTGGATCTAAAGGATGCCTACACGCACATCCTCATCCACCCAAGCCACCGCCAATACCTAAGGTTTGTGGTGGCAGGAAATCATTACCAGTACAGAGTACTGCCCTTTGGCCTGTCCTCCGCACCGCGAGTCTTCACAAAATGTCTCGCGGTCGTGGCGGCCCATCTCCGGCTTCACGGCCTCTACGTCTTTCCGTACCTCGACGACTGGCTCATCAGAGCAGCGTCCGCTCAGGAGGTCACCAACGCCACGTGCCGCACGGTGACTCTGCTGCAGCACTTGGGCTTTGTTATAAACTTCGCAAAGTCCACTTTGCTCCCCTCACAGGATCTCGAGTTCATCGGCGCAAGGCTGCACACTCCTCAGGCGCGAGCGTACCTACCGCTCGACAGGGCTCAACGGCTCATGGACCTAGCCGTCCGCTTTTGCAGCCAGCCCCTGGTCTCCGCCAGGCGCTTCCTGAGACTGCTCGGCCATATGGCTTCCACCGTCCATGTGACCCCCAATGCCCGCCTGAATATGCGGTCTGCTCAATGGTGTCTCCGCCAGCAGTGGCGACAAGCCACGGGCGGCCTAGCAGACCTAGTGCGCGTTTCCGAGCCGCTGGTCTCGTCTCTCCGGTGGTGGCTCCGGCAGCCGAACCTGATATTCGGAATGCCTTTCCAGTCACCTCAGCCGACCCGGGTGCTAACCACCGATGCATCCCTCCTGGGCTGGGGAGCACATTGCCAAGAGGCATGTACTCAGGGCCTCTGGTCCACGTGGGAGTCTGCTCAGCAGATCAACTTCCTGGAGCTCAGGGCGATCCGCCTAGCTCTCAAGGCCTTCTCCCACCTGACTTCCCAACAGTCCGTCCTTGTCCAGACGGACAATCAAGTTGCCATGTTCTACGTGAACAAGCAGGGGGGCACGGGCTCCTTCCTCCTCTGCCGGGAGGCACAGAAGCTCTGCTCTTGGGCCGTCAGTCACGGCATTCTCCTCAAGGCAGTTTATCTCCCGGGCCAAGAAAATTGCCTTGCAGACAAACTCAGCAGGGTCCTCCAGCCGCACGAGTGGCATCTGGATCCCTTGGTAGTTCAGAAGCTCTTCCTCAAGTGGGGTCTCCCCACGGTGGATCTCTTTGCCAGTCCTCACAACCGGCAGCTTCCTCACTTCTGCTCTCGTCAGCCACACCCCCTTCGGGTTGCGGCGGACGCCTTTCTGATCTCGTGGTCGGGGAGCCTTCTGTACGCTTTCCCTCCCATCCCGCTAGTCTCTCGGACTCTTTTCAAGGTTCTCCGAGAAAAAGCCTTCATGATCCTGGTGGCCCCTCGTTGGCCCAGGCAGCCGTGGTTTCCGCTCCTGCTGCAACTGGCGGTGGAGGATCCAATCCCTCTGGGGGTACAACCGGATCTCCTCACTCAGGATCAGGGGTCCCTCCTGCACCCCAACCTCAGGTCTCTCAACCTCATGGCCTGGCTGCTGAGAGGGTAGTCCTTGCTCCCCTTCTCCTGCCGGCGGAGGTGGAGGAGGTCGTCTTGGCTTCGCGACGGCCTTCTACCCGCAAATGCTACGCCCTTAAATGGCGTCGCTTTGCAGTCTGGTGTACCCAACAGTCTCAGGATCCCTTCTCCTGCCTGGTGTCGGTGATCTTGCAGTACTTGCTGCACCTCTCTAATCTGGGACTTAAGTCCAACTCCGTCAAAGTTCACCTCAGTGCTCTTTCAGCACATCATGTGCCGGTGGACGGCAGACCTCTCTCCAACGACCCTCTCGTAGCGAGGTTTCTCCGAGGTCTCCTTCTACTTAAACCACCTCTGCGCCCGCCAGCGCCTGACTGGGACCTGAATGTGGTTTTGCAGCGGATCACCTGTCCGCCTTTTGAACCTATGGCTACCTGTTCTCTCCGTTTTCTGTCTTGGAAAACACTGTTCTTGATAGCCCTCACTTCCGCTAGACGCGTAAGTGAATTGCAGGCCCTCGTGTCTGATCCCCCTTACACTAGGTTCTACAAGAATAGGGTAGTCCTACGGACTCATCCGAAATTTCTGCCTAAAGTGGTCTCCCCTTTTCACATCAATCAGGAGGTGGTACTTCCAACCTTCTTTCCCAGACCACACTCCAGCCGAGCTGAGACGGTCCTCCATACCCTGGACTGTAGAAGGGCTTTGAACTTCTACCTTGACCGTACGCGGGAGCACCGTAAAGCTGCTCAGCTTTTTGTGTCTTTTGACCCCAATAAATTGGGGCTCCCGGTCTCCAAGCGTACTCTGTCCATCTGGGTTGCGGACTGTATCTCTTGGGCTTATGGGGCAGCCGGACTCTCCTTAGAAAGTCGAGTCATGGCTCATTGCGTTCGGGCAAAGGCCACGTCAGTGGCTTACATCCGCTCTGTTCCGCTGGCAGACATCTGCCGGGCCGCTACTTGGTCTTCGAGCCAGACTTTTGCGGTCCATTACTGTCTCGAGAGGGAGTCCCGTAGGGACAGTGCTTTCGGACAGGCAGTCCTCCGTAATCTCTTTGAGGTCTGAGCAACTCCTACCCTCCATCCCGGATGTGGGCTACCGGTGGGTGATATTTCAGCGAAGATTCTATCCTTCTGTGCTGCTGAGCTAGAGGGAGCTCATTTTTGTGCTTAGGGTCTCCGGTAGCCTTGAGCTTGGGAGTCCCATAAGTGAGGACTGACTTCCTGCTTGGTCCTGGAGAAAGCGTAGTTACTCACCTGTAACAGGTGTTCTCCAGGAGCAGCAGGAATCAGTCCTCACTACCCTCCCACCACCCCTTGGAGTTGCAATCGTCTGATTATGTTCTTTTTGCAAATTTTTATGCTGTCTTTTTAGATATGTCATCTGAATGGCTAAGATTGCAACCTCGGGCGGGAAGACGACAGCGCATGCTCGCTGCAATTCCCAAAGGCTTTCTTTGAAAGCTGGGGAAAATTGCTCCGCGAGGGCTCCGTCGGCGCCGACGTCACCCATAAGTGAGGACTGATTCCTGCTGCTCCTGGAGAACACCTGTTACAGGTGAGTAACTACGCTTACTGGTCTCCCAAGCCATATTGCGATAAGAGATGAAAAAGATAATTCTACTGTACTTTATCAAAAGCCTTCTTGGCAACAAAACTAATCAGCAGAGATGGGATCTGGTGTTCATGTGCCAATTCTAGAGAAGCTATGATCTTATGAAGGTTTCACAATGTGTATCAGCCTCTCTCAAACCCCATCTGGGATTCCTGAATCAAACTTGGTAGCATAGGCGCCAGCCAGTCTGCCAACATTTTTGGCAACAATTTCAGATCAAAGTTGATCAGTGAGATCGGCCAGTATGCTGAGGCTTACTGGGGATCTTTTTCCAATTTAGGTAAAAGAATGAGATGTGTATGGTTATTGCCCCGTGTAAAGCACCCCTGCTCTATCCGTTCTTGATATGTAGCTGCCAGGGGAGGAACCACCAGGTCTTGCAAAAGTTTATAGAATTCCGCTGTAAACCCAATAGAAGCATTGTGGAACCTGTGTTTTTTGGGGAAACTGCTAGGTACTTGTGATCTAGATTGGCCTCTGTTGGAAGTAGGATACTGGGCATGATGGACCTTGGTCTGACCCAGTATGGCATATCTTATGTTCTTAACCCATCCGGGTCAGGTGTTTTGCAAAGCTGGGCCTGTGGGATACCCTTTTGTACATTGAAGCTGAAATCACCGCTCCTAGCATCACCCTTTGAACCGAAAGCTTCAGTAAGGTCAGGCCGGCCCTCCAAGTAATCTCACCTGAGTAGGCGACACTGAGTCCCCAGTATACAGAACCTGGTAAAAGGCTCAGAATAGACATGAAATCATTGGCACATCTTTGTGAAGCTTACCAGTTTCATCTTGCAGCCTTGCTATTGCCTGGGACCCTCTGCTACCTTTGAGACAATGAACCAACAGCTGTCCTGATTTGTCGCCACATCAATAAAGTTGGTATTTATAATATATTAGCAACTTTTTGGTTCATTGATGCAGAAGTTCATTTAAAGCTGCTCGAGTCTCCAGTAACCAAGCCCTTGTCTCTGCCAGTGGGTGTGGCGCCTCCTTTCCAAGACCACTTCTTTCTCTAAGCGACTCGCAGGCATTAAATAGCAGACACCTCCTTGTGACTTATGTAATAATACCTCCCTCCCTCAGAGCACGACTTCAGTGGTTTCCCAAAATAACTCCGGCTTCTTTGTGGTGTTCATTATGCTGTGTGTATGACTGCCAATACTCCTGAATATAGACTTGGAACCCTTCATCTCTATAAAGATCTTGATGGGAAGTGCCAAATCTGCAATCTTTGTATGGATGTTTGCTAAGCCATGTTGAGCCACAATGGGGCATGGTCAAAGTTCTGGACCTATTCTTGCCTCCTCCATACAAGAAAACAAAGATTCTCAGACTAGCAAATAATCAATGCGAGCACTGGTTACATGGGCTCCGGATTGGTGGGTGTAATCTTGATCAAAAGGGTACAATAAATGCTAGGGATCGACCAATCCTAGGTATCACTGGAAGCTGCGTAGAGTTTGGGTAAGACCACTTTGTGTCCCTATCCCTCTGGTACTTAATGCGTCTATAGTCAGGTCTAGGACTCCATTGAGATTTCCCCTCACCATTAGTGGGTCTTGTGGGAGTTTCAGTGGAGGCCACCCATGCATAGAACGGAGCATCTGGCACATTGGGACTGTATATGTTACAAAAAATAATGGGTTTCCCTTTCAAGTCCCCTTTTAGAATAGGGTAGCATCCAGCATCATCCAGGATCACAATTGAACATTCAAAATGAACTGTTAGGTATCGAAATGCCCCCCCCCCCCGGGGACTCCAAACACCTGACCCATCCAATCTCTTCAGAGTTTAACATGCTCCTCAGCTGACTGGTGAGTTTCTCTGGGAACAAGCAGGAAATCAGTCCTCACATATGGGTGATGTCAGCACTGACGGAGCCCTCGCAGAAGCATCCTCCCAGCTTTCAAAGAAAGTCTTTCGAGATGCTACCATGCATAAACCACGAGCGGATCACCAGGAACCAGGCCTACACGCAGATATGGTAATATACAAACTCAGTTTATTAAGGACCCAACTAAAAAGTTTCGGCCTGAGACCTTCTTCAGGGGTCTAAAAACATAAACAAAAAAGGACATACATATTAAAATAACCATTCATAAAAGTACATTCATAAGGGTATACCATATACAAACCATAGAAAGTTTATAATAATCAAATTGATTGTACACATAAATAGAATTAAGAAAGACAAGGTTTCCTTTTGAACAAGGCAAACATTGCACAGAGTACAAAACAAAATAAAAATGATTGTAAAAGAACACATATCATAAAAAGACCACATATCATAAAAAAGAAGAATACATTACCACAAGGGGAGGCAACAACAATAAAGAGGCTCTTCTCAATCTGTGGGGATTGAAGAAAAGCATAAAATGTTTTATAAAAACTAAAGGATATCATGCCTATTATAATAAACTTGACACATTACAAAATGGGGGAAATAAAAACATGAAGGCTAAAGTGCTCAAGGGTGTGATATTCTGCAAGATGTCTAAAAACTGTAATCTGATTTGTTGCAACCATATTGGTGTACAATAATTAAAACTAAACCAATTATGAATTAAAAGCATAAGCAAATAAAGTGCACTGGTAAAGTAGCAGTAGTACCAAAAAAGGAGCTAAGGATCCGCACAATATAGAAGAAAACAAAAAAGCGGAGCCTGGACTGGTATAAAAAACCTTGTTTATTGCGCCCCAACGCGTTTCGGCCACCGGCCTTCTTCAGGGGGTCTTAGAGAACACACCTCAAAAATAGTAAACATAAACATAAAAGTTAAAATCATAATATATAAAAAAGATATTGTATTACATCAATAAATAAATAAATAGAATATTGATGAAATAATAAATAAAACCATAACTTACACATAGAGCATCTAAAGGACAAACTATTAATCCATAATAGTTAATTAAAAACAAAATAGATAAAAATATATTATAAAATACATATACACTGGAAAATAATGAATACCATTTTTAAAAAAAGGGGGGGGGAAAAAAAGAGAGAGACGAGGAGAAGCAAACAATAAATAAATACCTTAGTAGGAGCAAATTGAATGTTATCCCGGAATGAGCCTACAATAATACAATATCTTTTTTATATATTATGATTTTAACTTTTATGTTTATGTTTACTATTTTTGAGGTGTGTTCTCTAAGACCCCCTGAAGAAGGCCGGTGGCCGAAACGCGTTGGGGCGCAATAAACAAGGTTTTTTATACCAGTCCAGGCTCCGCTTTTTTGTTTTCCTCTCTGGTAAAGTAGCAGGTCATATTTAACAACTGAAAAAGGGACAAAAGAAATAAAAAATAAAACGACCCAAAACATTAGCACCAAATTGCAAGAATAATACCCAAGCAAAATGATTTCCTGTAGGTCTAGTTTATTATGAATAGCAAGTGTACTAAAAGAGGTCAAGACACATTTTTTCGAGGCTTAGTATTGATGATAAATAGCCCTATTTTCACTTGTGCAATGACTCCTTGCAGAGGATCAGCAGTCTCGTTTTGGAACTATTTAAATATCCCATTTGCTTCTGCGCGGCGTTTTCCCATGCATTGCAACGACGCTGGTAATGTTTGCAAGCTCTCTTGCTTTAAGTTTCTTCATATCTATTTTTATTTTCAATTCTGCCCTAGTTATCTTTACACCATGACGTCTTCACATAATATTCTTAAAATTGGCTTCTTTTGGTTTTCGATGTCATACCATGTTTGTTGTGACTTTTGGTTTTATGATCTGTTTCCATCGTATTGTCTCCTCTCTTTATATGAAAAATGTCCATCTTCTCCATTACTGCCATGCCGTTGGTTGTATTGCACTTCAGGTTGCAGTCACAAGTAGTTTGTTTATACATCGTTATGCCCTTATATTAAGATACCTTGGGTTTTCCTTATTATACCACTTTAAATAATCCTTTTCACAACGGTTGGGGCGATTAAAAGTTTTTTGCCTGCTTATGTCATTGATAATTTTACTCCTCATGGGCAATTTATGGTTGGTTTGGCTCTTCGCGGCAGTATACTCCGATTGCTTTACTGTCCTTTTTAAAAATAAACTTGAGATGTCATTGTGGTGACATATTTACTACTTTCCCCTTTTTTGGTTAGGTCCCCATTTTCATGCTTGTTGGTCTGTATGGTTTTCGTTTTCACTATCGTTTGTAATCCCTCTCTTGGTCTCCTTACTATTGTGCTTGCGCGGGTGCGCTTTTTAAATGCCGTCTGACCTTACAGACAGCTTTATTATGCTATTGTTTCTACTATCGTCTTTTAAATACTTGATTTTTTATTGTGGTGACACATTCATTATTTTTACTTTTTTGTTAGGTCTTTTTTACAGTTCTTGTCAGTTTGTAAGGCTCTTGCTTTTATATCACTATAACATCTCTCTCTTATTCTCTTTATTAATGTTGCTTGCGCGGGTGCGCTTTTTAAATGCCTAACAGACAACTTTACTATGTATTTATTTATTTATTTTTTACAGTCTTTCCATTTATGCATGCATGCTTAATGGAATGTCCTCCTTGTTATCTTTTTGTTATATTGCTTCCCTTGCGTTTGGGTCTTATGGCATGCCACATATGTATTTTAGATCTAGTTACGTCATCGATGTTTGTTATTTGATTGGCTCACATTTTAGTGCTAATGCTTTGGGTCGTCTTATTTTTTATTTTTTAGTTGGGTCCTTAATAAACTGAGTTTGTATATTACCATATCTGCATGTAGGCCTGGTTCCTGGTGATCCGCTCGTGGTTTGGCTTGCTTTGCGGATACCCTCTTCTCCTGTGGGTTTTGATGCTACCTCGCATGCCAAGGGTGCCATCTTGCTCAGTCTCCTTTTTTCTATGGAGCCTTTCAGATGTCTGTCTGTCTTGTCCCTGGAAAAAATTGATTTTTCTGCCTGAGTTTCATACCTGCCTCCGGTACTGCACCAGTACTCTTCCTGCTACCTGACCTCACTGTATCTGCATTGAGTTTGGGTCCCTTTTGTAGTTTTTCAGTTTTTGGCATCTTCGTGCCTTTTTTCAAATTGGCAGCCTGGCGGGTCTTCGACCTCGACAGGGTACTTTTTTTCCCACATGGCTGACAGTGGCTTCAAGAAGTGTGATCAGTGTACCAAAATTATGTCTTTGACCAACACACACAACTACTACCTTTGCCTTGGGCCGGACCATGACCCCACAACATGCGGTCTCTGCAAAAAGATGTCCAGCAAGGCCCTCAAGAGCCACCAGCAGCAGCACAAGTTTTTCCCCAAGTCCCGGCAGAAAGTGTTCCTTGGACACCCTTGGCAGAAAGTGTTACCAGGGCTCGATGCTCATCAGCTGCACCCAGGCCTACCCAGCTGTACATGGGCATGTACCTGAGAGACCTGGCGAAGGAACTTGCTGGGTTCTCGGCTGGTTTCTCCAAAGAACCCCTGCAGCGGTTCAAGGCCATCTGAGTGCTCCAAGTTTATCTCGGGCAGTCTATGACGGCTTCGATTTGGCAGCTCGAGTAGTGGCAGCAGGCATCGGTGCCCAATGCCAGGCTTGGCTTTAGTCATCTGACCTCGAGCAATGGGTTCAGGACAAATTGGTTGTTGTCCCATACCAAGGAGAAGAACCTCTTTGGCATGCTCGTGACCGACAAAGCCGCCAAGCTGGAGACTGAGTTCAAGACGAGGACCAGGCTCTCTAAAAAGGCAGCTGCTCATCCCTGACGGAAGGGCTTGGGTAAAAAGCCCTTCTACCCAAGAAAAGGGACTGCTTACAGAAATGATCCACCTTTTCAGGCCTCCCTGATTCCCCAGCATGGTCAGCAGGCCAAGGGACATGGGCATGGCCCTCGTAAGAAGAAGGCTCCCAAACCTCAGGCATCAGCCCTGGCCCAGCCAGGGGGGAGGCTTTGACTCCTTGAGCATAGCCTCTCTATCCCAAGGAGGTCAGCAGCCCACAGGGGGATGTCTGATCCACTATGCCCAAAGGTGGCTAACTATCACCACCAATTCCTTGGCACTTCAGATGGTCAAGGAGGACTACCTTCTCCATCTGACTCAGAGACCTCCCCTTTATTTTCTGGGTGAGCCCCCTGGGTCTCCCCTTCACCGGGACCTTCTACTGAAGGAGCTCGCAGGTTTTCTTGATGACAAAGCAGTTGAACCAGTGCCCCACCATCTCAAGGGCAAGGGGTTCTACTTCAGGTACTTCCTCGTGCCAAAAAGGGCAGGAGGCCTAAGGCCCATCCTGATCTGTGCAACCTCAACAAGTTCCTGGTGAGGGAGAAGTTCAAGTTGCTCTCTCCTGGAACATTGCTGCCTTACCTCCAGCAGGGAGATTGGCTATGCTCCTTGGATCTGAAGGATGCCTGTACCCACATCCTCATTCACCCCAACCACCGGCAGTACCTGTGGTTCATGGTGGGGGTGGACACTACCAATACAGGGTGCTGCCTTTCGGCTTGACCTCCGCCCCAAGGGTCTTCACAACATGCCTGGCAGTAGTAGCTGCCTTCTTCCGCCTCCAGGGGGTCTTTGTCTTCCCCTACCTG
Source organism: Ichthyophis bannanicus (assembly GCA_033557465.1). Taxonomy (NCBI): domain Eukaryota; kingdom Metazoa; phylum Chordata; class Amphibia; order Gymnophiona; family Ichthyophiidae; genus Ichthyophis; species Ichthyophis bannanicus. The sequence goes on from CM066036.1 coordinate 619,943,004, forward strand.
GACGACTGGCTCATAAAGGGAGGCATGGCCTCAGAGGTGCAGCAGGTGACTGCATTCACCATCCAGGTCCTGCAACACTTGGGGTTTGTGATAAACTACCTCAAGTCCTACCTCCTTCTGACACAGTGTCTGGAGTTCATAGGGGCAAGACTGGAAAATCTCCAGGCAAAGGCCTTCCTGCCCGGAGACTGAGCCAACCGTCTCAGGGCCCTGGCCCTGGCCCTGGCCCTGGACGTACAGCATCGCTTCTCTGTACCTGCCTGGCTCCTCCTGTGCCTACTCGGGCACATGGCCTCCACGGTCCATGTTGCCCCAGACGCTTGCCACCACATGAGAGCCACGCAGTGGTGCCTCTGGGACCAGTAGACACTTGCCATGCCTCCGGGACATGGTCTAAGTGACCCGCCAGTTAGTGGACTCTCTAACCTGGTGGTAGACTCTCCAGTACCTCAAAGTAGGGATGCCTTTTCAAGCCTTGAGCCCCTTGAGGGTCCTCACTATGGATGCCTCTCTGCTCGGCTGGGGAGCCCACTGTGAGGAACTCTGCATGCAGGGCAGCTGATCGCAGGACGAGAGCAACCATCAGATAAACCTCCTGGAACTATGGGTGATATACTTAGGCCTTCAAGCTTTTTGCCACCGCCTACGTCAACAGCCAGTGTTGGTCAAGATGGACAACCAGGTGGCGATGTCAAATGTGAACAAATAGGGGGGCACGGGGTCTCGTGCCCTCTGCCGAGAGGCAGTGATCATATGCTCCTATGCAGTCCGTCAGGGTATACTTCTACGGGCAGTATACCTGCCAGGCCAGAACAACTTACTGGCCGACAGATTGAGCAGGGTCCTCCAGCTGCACGAGTGGCAGCTAGACCCCAGTGTGGCCGACTGGGTCTTCCAACTCTCAGGGAGCCTGTGATGGACCCGTTAGTCAGCCTGGACAACTTCTATTTGCCTGCTTCTGCTCCTGGCAGGCCCATCCTTCCAGGTGGCGGCAGACGCATTCCTTATCTTGTGGTTGGAAGGCTTCATGTATGCCTACCCTCTGCATCAAGGCCTTGCACATCCTGATAGCCCCTCGATAGCCCAGGCAGCCATGGTTCCTGCTACTGCTCTGGCTGTCGGTGGAGACTCCCATCCCATTGGGGAACTCTCCAGGTGTTCAGTCTTGGGAGGGGGGGCTCTCTTCTGCACTCCTACTTGGGGACTCTATCACTGATTGCATGGCTGCTGAAAGAATGACCCTAGCCCCTTTCAACCTTTAAGTTGAGGTAGAAGAGATCCACTAGGAAAGCTTATGCTCTCAAATGGCACAGGTTTTCAACTTGGTGTGCAGAGCACGGGACTGACCCATTCTCCTGCCTGGTGGGACTGGTGCTACAGTACCTTCTTCACCTTTCGCAATCTGGGCTTAAATTGAACTCTGTCAGGTGAATGGTAAACCCCTCTCGGTTCAGCCATTGGTGATCTGCTCCTTAAGGGGTCTTCTCTTATCGAAGCTCCTGGTTTGCCCTCCAGCGACTGAGTGAGACCTCAGTGTGGTGTTGGGGCAGCTCACTCGCCCACCCTTTGAGCTTTTGGCTACCTGCCACCTGTGATATCTCTCGTGGAAGATGGCATTCCTGGTCGCGCTTACTTCCGCTCGCAGAGTCAGCGAGCTTCAGGCCTTAGTGGCGGAGGTGCCACATACCATATAGAAAAATGATGACAGAAAAAGAACACATGGACTATCTAGTCTGTCCTTCCATATCAACAACTACAACAGTCCCCTTTTTTCCTTTAGATATCCACTGTGTTTGTCCCATGCTTTTTTGAATGCAGATACTGTCCTCATCTCTACCACCTCCACTGGGAGACTATTCCATGGATCCACCACTCTTTCCGTAGAGAAATATTTCTGCATATCACTCCTGAATCTAGCCCCTTTCACCCTCATCCCATGTCCCCTCATTGCAGAACTTGCTTTCAATCGAAAGAGGCTCTCCCCCTGTGCATTTATGCCACGGAGGTATTTAAATGTCTCAATCGTATCACCTCTATCCCGCCTTTCCTCTAAGGTATACATATTAAGATCCTTAAGTCTGTCCTCATATGCTTTATAATGAAGACCACTAATCATTTTAGTAGCCACCCTCTGTACTGACTCCATCCTGTTTATATCCTTTTGAAGATGCGGTCTCCGGAATTGCACACAATACTCCAAATAAGGTTGCACCAAAGACTTATACAGAGGCACTATCACCTCCTTTTTTCTGCTAGCCATTCCTCTCCCTATGCACCCAAGCATCCTTCTAGCTTTTGCTTTCACCTTTTCTACCTGTTTAGCTTCATTAAGATCATCAGACACAACCACGCTTAGGTCCCGCTCTTCTTTAGTGAACAAAAGTACTTCACCCCCTATACTATATTGCTCCCTTGGATTGCTGCAGCCCATATGCACGGCCTTGCATTTTTTAACATTAAATCCCAGCTGCCAAATTCTAGACCATTCTTCAAGCTGAGCTAGATCCCTCCTCATGTTATCTACACCTTCCTGGGTGTCTATTGCAGATTTTGGTATCATCCGTAAAGAGGCAAGCCTTACCTGACAGCCGTTCCGCTTTATCACTAACAAAGATGTTAAAAAGAATCGGACCGAGGACAGATTCCTGGGGCACACCACTGGTAACTTCCTTCTCCTCAGTGTGAGCTCCATTTACCTGTACCCTTTGTCGCTTCCCACTCAACCAATTTCTAACCCAAGCAGTAACTTTAGGGTCAATCCCTAGGGTGCTCAGTTTGTTTATAAGTGCCTGTGAGGAACAGTGTCAAAGGCTTTACTGAAATCTAAATACACCATATCTAGGGCTCTCCCTCGGTCCAACTTCCTGGTCACCCAGTCAAAGAAATCAATCAGATTTGTCTGACAAAACCTGCCTCTGGTGAATCCATGCTGCCTCGGATCCTGTAATCTGCTGGACTCCAGAAACCTCACTATTTTCTCTTTCAGCAGCGTTTCCAATTTACTCACCACTGAAGTTAACTAACTAGCCTGTAGTTTTCATCCAGATCCTTACTTCTGCTTTTGTATAAATGGACCACATGAGCCTCTCTCCAGTCCTTTGGCACACCACTCCTGACTCCGAGGCATTGAAAGGGTCAGTCAGTGGAGCTACTAGAACGTCCCCAAGTTCCGTCAGTATTCTAGGGTGTGTTTTGAGGTCCTGTTCCTGGTTCTTCATCTGTGAACACAGAACAGAAATATTTGTTAAGCAATTTTGTTTTATCCTCATCAGCTTCTACATATTCCTCCCCTTCACCCTTGAGTCTGACAATACCATTTTTGCCCTTCCTCTTCTCACTAACATATCTGAAAAATGTCTTATCCCCCCATTTTATTGCATTGACTATTCCCTCCTCTTTTTGAATCTTTGCTTTCCTGACTACTTTGCTAGCTTCTCTACGTTTTTCCAAATATTGATGCCTGTCTTCCTCTCTCTGCGATCTGTTGTATTTCATGAAGGCCTCCCTCTTTTTCTTAATCTTTTCAGCTACTTTCGAAAACCATAGCGGTCTCTTTTTCCTTTTCCTTTTATTTACCATTTTAACAAAAAGGTTGATTGCCCTTAAAATATCCCTTTTCAGTTTTGCCCACTGTTTTTCTACATCTCCCAGCTGTTCCCATCCTGCTAAAGACTCCCTGAGGTATTGGCCCATCTTGGCAAAGTTAGTTTTCCTAAAGTCTAAGACCCTCGCTTTTCAATGGATTCTAACAGCTCTAGTTTTAATACTGAACCACACATCTGGTGATCACTGGATGCAAAATGATCTCTCACTATAACATCAGAAACACTTTCACCATTGGTAAGCACCAAGTCCGGTATGGCCCCTTCATGTGTGTGATCTGTTACCAATTGCCTGAATAGTTCTCCCTGTAGAGAATTTGTGATCTCCTTACTTCTAGATGATACTGCAGGAATGTGCCAGTCAACATCTACCATCACCTATCAGTAGCACTTCCCCATTTCTAGCAATGCTGCGTATGTCTTCAATTAGTTCTCCATCCACCTCTTCCTCTTGTGGGGGAGTTCTGTATATCACGCCAATGCAAATAGAGTTCTCTTTCCCTCTTTCTAGTTTAACCCACAGTGCCTCCTTTCTCCCTTTTAAGCTCTGTAATTCCAAAGCTTTAATATTATTTTTTACATATAGTGCCACTCCTCCTCCCCTTCTTCCTACCCTGGCCTTTCTGAATAAAGTATAGCCTGGTATAGTTACATCCCAGTCATGGTTTTCTGTGAACCATGTTTCTGTAACTGCCACTAAATCTAAGTCAGCCACTCCCATAAAGCTTCAACATCTGGGATCTTATTTCCCCTACTATGGGCATTTATACATACCGTTTTTCATATGTTGCCTCTTTTACCCATTTCCATAAAGGTATTTAATGTTTCATTTACCTGGGGGCTTTCTTCACCCATCCCCCAACGAATCTAGTTAAAAGGTGGGTTCTACAAGAACAGGGTGGTGCTCCACACACACTCTAAATTCCTTCTGAAGGAGGTGGTACTTCCCACTTTCTTCCCAAGACTCACACCAGTCGGGGTGAGACGGTTCTTCACACTCTGGACTGTAAGAGGGCCTTGTCCTTCTACATCGCACATACTCGGGGCCACCGCAAATCTGCTCAGCTTTTCGTCTTATACGACCCCAGTTGTCTGGGGGAGGCGGTGACGAAACGTACACGGTCTACCTTGGTGGCGGTCTGCTTCACCCTCACCTATGAGCAGGCAGAGCTCCCGCTGAAAGGCTGTGTCACAGCACACCGTGTCAAGGCTATGGCGGCATCAGTGGCAAACCTGTGCTCCGTCCCCATGGTGGAGATCTGCCGGGCTGCCACCTGGTCTTCAGTCCTACCTTCACAGTGCATTACTGCCTGGAAATATCCTACCCTCTGACCCTTCTGTGTTCAGACTACCGGATTGGTGGTTTCCATCGGACACAGAGGTCCTACTGTAGTCTGTAGTCACAGACTCAATTTCTGTTGCTCATGGGTCCCCTTGAAGGCGACCGTGTTTTTTCACTATGGGCTTTTGGCAGCCTGTAGCTGGGGAGTTCCATATGTGAAGGCTGACTTCCTGCTTGTTCCCGGAGAAAGTGTAGTTACTCACCTGTGTTCTCCGGGGACAGCAGGAATCAATCCTCCCAACCCTCCCTCCTCTCCTTGGAGTTACTTCTTTACCATCTTTTCTTTTTGGCTGTCTTTTACCTATGTCATCTGACTGAACAAGAGGGCACCCTTGGGCGGGAATGGGACCAAGCATGCATGGTAGCAAGTCCCAAAGGCTTTCTTTGGGAGTTGCTGCCATGCTCCTTAGACCTCAAGGATGCTTATACTCACATCCTCATCCACCCCAACCACAGGCAGTACTTGCGGTTCGTGGTGGGGGCAGGAAATTTCAATACAGGGTGCTTCCCTTCGGCCTAGCCTCTGCCCCAGGAGTTTTCACAAAATGCTTGGCAGTCATGGCCACCTTCCTCCAGCTCCAGGGTTTTTTTGTCTTTCCCTACCTGGACGACTGGCTCATAAAGGGAGGCACAGCCTCAGAGGTGCAGCAGGCCACCGCATGTGCCATCCAGATTTTGCAACACTTGGGCTTTGTCATAAACTACCCCAAGTCTGACTTCCTCCTGACAGTGTCTGGAGTTCATTGGGGCAAAGATCGACACTCTCCAGTTGAAGGCTTGCTTGCCCAGGGACCGAGCCGATCGTCTCAGGTCTCTAACTCTGAATGTACAGTACCATTCCTCGGTGCCCTCCTGGCTTCTACTGCGCATCTTCCGGCACATGGCCTCCACGGTCCATGTCACCCCAGACACTCGCCTCCACATGAGGGCGGTGCAGTGGTGTCTGGGACCAGTGGCCTAAGTTTCTGTGACCCGCCAGTTGGCGGACTCCCTTGTCTGGTAGCAATTGCTCCAGCATCTCGAGGTGGGCATGCCTTTTCAGGCCCCCAAGCTCTTCACCACAGACGCCTTCCTGCTCGTCTGGGGAGCTCACTGCAGAGATCCTTGCACTCAGGGCAACTGGTAACCAGACGAGAGCACCCAACAGATTAATCTCCTGGAGCTCCGAGCTATAAACCTAGCCCTGAAGGTCGTCTTTGACCACCTGTGTCACCAGCTGGTGCTGGTCCAGACAGACAACCAGTTGGCGATGTTCTACGTGAACAAACAGGGGGACATGGGATCTTGTACCCTTTGTCAGGAGGCACTGGTCCTCTGCTTGTATGCAATCCAACAGGGTATCCTCCTGCAGGCAGTGTACCTGCCAGGCCAGGACAACCTACTGGCCAACAGATTCAGCAGAGTTCTCCAGCTGCACTAGTGGCAGCTGGACCCTAGGGTAGCTGATCAACTTTTCCGACTCTGGGGGAACCTTTGATGGACCTGTTCGCCAGCCCGGACAGCTTTCAGTTGCCCCGTTTCTGCTGCCGGAAGGCCCACCCCTCCAGGGTGGCAGCAGATGCGTTCCTGGTCTCATGATCGGAAGGCCTCATGTACGCCTTCCCTCCGACGCCGCTGATCACCAAGACCTTGTTCAGGACCCTCTGCGACAGGGCCTCGCTCATCCTGATAGCTCCTCGGTGGCCCAGGCAACCGTGGTTCCCGCTGCTTCTACAGTTGACTGTGGAGGCTCCCATCCCCTCGGGGACCGCCCCAGGACTCCTATCTCGAGAGGGGGGCGCGCTCCTGCACCCCCCAACCTGGGGTCCCTGTCGCTGACAGTATGGCTGCTGAGAGGGTGACTCTGGCCCCTTTCAACCTTCCGATTGAGGTGGAAGACATTTTGCTGGCACAAGGCCTCTGCTAGGAAGGTTTACGCCAGAGGTACTCATATCCAGTCCTGGAGGGCCGCAAACCAGTCAGGTTTTCGGGATATCCCTAATGAATATGTATGAGATAGATTCAAATACAATGGAGGCAGTGCATGGAAATATATCTCATGCATATTCATTAGAGATATCCCGAAAACCTGACTGATTTGCGGCCCTCCAGGACTGGATTTGACTACTTCTGGTTTATGCCCTCAAATGGCACAGGTTCTCTGTTTGGTGTGCCGAACACGGGGCTGATCCTTTCTCTTGCCTGGTGGCTCTTTTGTTACAGTACCTTCTCCACCTCTCTTAGTCCGGGCTGAAGTTTAACTCCGTCAGAGTCCACCTTAGTGCCTTGGCGGCGCACGACCATCCGGTGGATGGTAAGCCCCTCTTGGTCCAACCTTGGTAAACTGTGTCCTTTGGGGCCTGCTCTTATCAAAGCCTCCAGTTCGCCCTCCGGCAACCGAATGGGACCTCAGCGTAGTGTTCGGGAAGCTCACTCGCCCACCCTTCGAGCCTCTGACTACCTGTCACCTTCGCTACCTCTCTTGGAAGGTGGCTTTCCTGGTTGCACTCACCTCCACTATCAGAGTTAGCGACCTTCAGGCCCTTGTGGCAGAGATTCCATATATTTGGTTCTACAAGAACAGAGTGGTGCTTCGCACGCACCCCAAATTCCTGCTGAAGGTAATGTCACCCTTCCATCTCAACCAGGAAGTGGTGCTCCCTACCTTCTTTCGAAGACCTCACTCCAGTCAGGCGGAGACAGTCCTTTACACTTTGGACTGTAAGAGGGCCTTATCCTTCTATATCCAACACACTTGGGACCAGGACTTCTCAGCTTTTCATCTCCTACGACTCAGTAGGCTGGGGGAGGTGGTGATCAAACATTCGTTGTCCACCTGGGTGGCGGACTGTATTGCCTTGGCTTATGAGAAGGTAAGGCTTCCGCTGGAAGGCCGTGTCACGGCACACCATATCAGGGCCAGAGCGGCTTCAGTGGCAAACTTGCGCTTCGTCCTAATGGTGGACATCTGCTTAGCCGCCACCTGGTCTTCAATTCCTACCTTCGCAGCCTATTACTTCCTGGAAAGAGAGTCCTGGTGGGATAGTGCCTTCGGCCAGGCTGTGCTCCGTAACCCTTTTGGGGTTTAGGCAACTCCTACCCTACGATCCTTCTGTGTTCAGACTACAGACTACCTGAGTGCTGGTTTCATTGGACACAGGGGTCCTACTGTGATCTGTGGACATGATTTGCTGCTGCTTGCGACTCCCCATGAGGGAGCCCCTATTTTTACTATGGGCTTTCGGTAGTCTGTAGCTGGGGAGTCCCATATGTGAGGACTGACTTCCTGCTTGTTCCCGGAGAAAGCGTAGTTACTCATCTGTAAGAGGTGTTCTCCAGGAACATCAGGAATTGGTCCTCACAACTCCCCCTCATCCCCTTGGAGTTGTTCCTTTACCATCTTTTTTATTTTTGCTGTCTTTTAGCTATGTCATTTGACTGAGCAAGATAGCACCCTTGGGTGGGAAGGGGACCACGAATGTGTGGTAGCATCTCCCAAAGGCTTTCTTTGAAAGCTGGGGGGATGCTTCCGCGAGGGCTCCGTCCGTGCCAGCATCACCCATATGTGAGGACTGATTTCTGCTGTCCCTGGAGAACACTTGTTACAGGTGAGTAACTATGCTTTCCCCAAAGTGGTTTCTGAATTCTGAAACACTTTTCTGAAAGAAAAGAAAAAAAATTTCAACAGCTGTAACTTTTGAACTTAGACGTGCTCTTGATAGATTTAGAAATGGGCCAGTGTGCCATACTGTATTATAAGCAACTGAGATCTAGTAGCACTATGGGTTGTTTTCATTTTTTTCTGAAAACTATGTTCAACATAGGTGGCAGATCTAAGAACTTAAGCACATGCACTGTGACCATGGTCCTTGCAGAATATAACTTGGTCAGTGATAGGGATATGCTCAACTTATAAGGCTATTTGAATTGAGAACCTTTTGAATAATGTGTAATCCAAGTTAATGAGCAGACCTATAATTTGCATGGTACTTGGAATTTATTTTTTATAGACTCCTGAGAAGAAACAATCTGAATCGTCAAGAGGAAGAAAGAGAAAAGCTGAAAATCAGAGTGAAAGCAGCCAAGGTAAACCAAGAAATCTTTTGTAGAAAATCACGCATGCTTTATGCTCTTGCAAATCAGATATTCATAGAACAGTTATGTATTCTTGTTACATAACTACCCGTTTCCTCATTTCACCTAATTTTTAGGGTCCTTGTTGGTTTTGATACCATTATGGTACTGCCTCTGATTTTTGTACTCCCTCCTTCAGCTGTGCATAGTTAAATTTCAAAATATCCATTATCTCTGTATTAGAGAAAACAAATGATATGTTAAAATTTTTATAATGATGTATTTGGATATTATTTTAAATTTTGGCATTCCGACTCATAGTTGTGGATGTACAGAAAAGTGTGTTAGATCTTAATTTACGAGCAATACTTTCAAAAGCCTATGCTAGACACAGAAAAGTTTGAGTTGGCATAAGTTTGAAACCTATGAGCAGTAGTGCCAGTCAAAGCTTTAGTGTTGGCCATTGTCTATTTATATAGTGCTACAAGACGTATGCAGTGCTGCACAGACACATGTAAAAGACGGTCCCTGCTCATCAGAGCATACAATCTAGTCAAGACAGACAACACAGTAGCTGTAGACATGGGATACATCTAGTGGGAATGGTAAAAAAGCACAAAGGAGACCTAGTGAGTCGAGATCCAAAAGCGGCAGAACATTGTTTATATTACATTCATAATTTTTTCATTTACCTTTTAAAAAAAAATTGTCTAAAGTGAAGAATGCATACCACATTTAATTCATGCTCAATTCAGAAATGACTGAGCAGCATTCAGGTTGCATATTTTTAAGGAGTAGCAGTAGGAAATTGTAAATGTCAGTAGCTGACTAGGATTGTCTATGAAGGGAGCTGGGAGAGAAGCCCCGCCTGACGTTCTATTTTTTTATTATTTTTTTAAGTAACTGAAATGCTGTCTTGGAAACAGAGGCAAAAGTCATACACATAGCAAGAATTTTACATTGCTGCTGATCATGCCACAGTCCTCATCCTCATAGTGCAAAAATTTCAGAGGTTGTTTAAAAGCCTAGAAAGAATTAGACTGTCCAGTTTAATTAAAAGTATTTTTGGTCCACTCATAGGTAAGTGATGATTGCAGACATGTGAGATGTGTTTATTTGCATCTGTAACAAGAATATTCTTGGTATATGTGCAAAAAAGAGCACTTAATAATAATCACACTTAAAAATCTGTGTGAATGCATTGGACAGAAGGTAGCAACACAAAAAGGGTTAAAGGTAGCACACATTTGAAACTTGTCAGTACTTTTCTTCAGTGATGAGACATGATTATTTGTTTTTTAAATAACCCTCTTTAATGAAGATGTGAGTCGAGTATTTTGCTACAAAATGTCCCAATCTTGGAAGTTTTCAAAATAAATTTATTTGTTGACCAGGAAAGCTGGATTGTCCAAAATGTTACCTTTATTTGAGACCAAGTGGTACTGAGAGATAAAGTAACTTACCAGACTTTCATAGAATCAATGGTACATAGGAGCAACCTAGTTATTTCAGAAGTGGGTTTGGGTTGAAAGCTAGGAAAGGCAGAATTGAAATCACACATCTTGATACCTTGGGAAGGTCCGTTCACCCTCTACTTATTCAGGTATAAATTTAAAATTTAAGCCTTCTGGGGCAGGGAAATATCCACTGTACCCAATTAGTAATTTGCCTTCATCTTGGGTTTGGAAAGGTGAGTAATTAAATCAGTGTCCAAATCCAACATGTGTCAGAATTACTCTGGAATTCAGTGTATTTAAATGTATCACCTGTGGAAATACTCATGAATAAAGAATTATCTCTATTTGGCGAAATGCGTTTTTGTTTTTGGGTAGTTTAAAGTTTCCTTTCAGGTTACTAGTGGAGATCTTGCTTGGATTAGAAGAATACAAGTTTAACATAGGCCATGTAGTCTTTTTCTGCTGTCATGTTTTTGTCTAGTCTGCCCTTCCATAACTACTACAATAGCCCCGTTTTTGTCTAGTCTGCCCTTCCATATCAACTGCAATAGCCCCCTTTTTATCTTTAGAGATCCTCTTTGTTTTTCTCATGCTATTTTGAGTTCACATACTGTCTTTGTCTCTACTACCTCCACTAGGAGACCATTCCACACATTTAACACTCTTTCCATAAAGAAATATTTCTGCATATTACTCCTGAGTCTGTCCCCTTTCACCCTCATCCTATGTCCTTGATCGCCTTGTAGAAATTGGAGTAGACACCCTTAAGATGGTTCCACTCCTATTTATCTGATCGCAAGCAAAAGATTAAACTGCGATACGAGACCTCAAAGTCCTTTCTAGTACACCAAGAAATGTCTCTAGGATCAGCAGCCTCTCAGCCCTATTATTTAACCTATTTATCCAGCCCATATGTCACATCCTCCAGAAGCAAAGCATAATGTATCATATTTATGCAGATGACATTGTTATATACTCCATTCACAGCAAAAAAACCTCAGACTTCTCCACCATCCTCTCATGTCTCAATGAAATGACGCAGTGGTTACATGAACATTCATTTAACATTAAATCTTAGCAAAACTGAGGCACTAGTCATAGAAACATAGAAAAATGACAACAGAAAAAGACCACATGGCCTATCTAATTTGTCCTTCCATATCAACAACTACAACAGTCCCCTTTTTTCCTTTAGAGATACTCTGTGTTTGTCCCATGCTTTTTTGAATTCAGATACTGTCCTCATCTCTACCACCTCCACTGGGAGACTATTCCACGAATCCACCACTCTTTCCGTAAAGAAATATTTCCGCATATCACTCCTGAATCTATCCCCTTTCACCCTCATCCCATGTCCCCTCATAGCAGAACTTGCTTTCAATCGAAAGAGGCTCTCCCCCTGTGCATTTATGCCACTGAGGTATTTAAACGCCTCAGTCATATCACCTGTATCCTGCCTTTTTCTAAAGTGTACATATTAAGATCCTTAAGTCTGTCCTCATATGCTTTATAATGAAGACCACTAACCGTTTTAGTAGCCACCCTCTGTACTGACTCCATCCTGTTTATATCCTTTTGAAGATGCGGTCTCCAGAATTGCACACAATACTCCAAATGAGGTTGCACCATATACAGAGACACTATCACCTCCTCTTTTCTGCTAGCCATTCCTCTCCGTATGCACCCAAGCATCCTGCTAGCTTTTGCTGTCACCTTTTCTACCTGTTTAGCTACTTTAAGATCATCAGACACAACCACGCCTAGGTCCCGCTCTTCTTTAGTGGTCAAAAGTACTTCACCTCCTATACTATATTGCTCCCTTGGATTGCTGCAGCCCAAATGCATGACCTTGCATTTTTTAACATTAAATCTCAGCTGCCAAATTCTAGACCATTCTTCAAGCTTAGCTAGATCCCTCTTCATGTTATCTATACCTTCCTGGGTGTCTACTCTATTGCAGATTTTGGTATCATCCGTAAAGAAGCAAACCTTACCCGACAGCCCTTCCGCAATATTACTAACAAAGATGTTAAAAAGAATCAGACCAAGGACAGATCCCTGGGGCACACCACTGGTAATTTCCTTCTCCTCAGAGTGAGCTCCATTTACCTGTACTCTTTGTCGCCTCCCACTCAACCAATTTCTAACCCTAGCAGTAATCTAAATACACCACATCTAGGGCTCTCCCTCTGTCCAACTCCCTGGTCACCCAGTCAAAGAAATCAATCAGATTTGTCTGTCTAGACCTGCCTCAGGTGAATCCATGCTGCCTCAGATCCTGTAATCCACCTACATACCACCAGAGAAAATCACATTCAATAACTCTGATATCCCCATCAGATCTGAAGTCAAATATCTAGGTGTGACTAGACCAGAAACTGAATTTCCAAACCCATATTAAGAAAACAACTGCAGTGATTTATCAAAGAATAAAGATCGTTCACAACATCTGCCTGTTACTTGACCATGACCTATTCCGCACTGTTTGCCAGGTGTTCATCACTCCTATATCGGATTATTGCAACTCTGTACTTCAAGGACTACCAAAATGTATACACCCCCCACTTCAAATAGCTCAAAACGCTGCAACCCGCATGATCACACGGACATCTAGACAGGAGCACATCACTCCGGTTCTAAAAGAACTACATTGGCTGCCCATCCAAGCATGCATAAAATTCAAATCAATTATGAACACCTTCAAGAGTATAAACAACATAACTGCTGGCTACTTACAGTCCCTCATACACACAGCCTCAGACAACAGACCAAGAAAGGACCAAACCACAAACCTATTTAAGGTTCTCAAGCATAAAACATCCAGCACACAAGAAACATGCCAACACACCTTTTCCATCTATGGACCTACCTTATGGAATACCCTCCCAAGCAGATTGAGAGCTACAACAGACCAGAAGGAATTCAAAAAGAATCTTAAAACACACATCTTCCAAGAATTTATTTATTTAATGTCTTTTCTATACTGCGCTCTTTCAAATCAGTGCGGTGTACAGTCAACAAACTTGTGCAGTGCAGGCAGGACCCACACTGGACTTACAGAGAACAGGGATTTTTACATGGGCTAACAGGGTAACTATGTACAGGCAGGCTGGCTGTCACAGGTGAATGTTATGGGACAAACTGTGAAATTTCTTCCCTCACAGCCAAATGACCAAATACACTCTGAATCAGACCCAATGTTGCTTTAAATGTAAATAGTTAAATGTATTCAAACTAACTCTACCCCCGTTCCCTTATTATCTCAATAGCAATAACTAACCACTGTTCTCATGTAATTAGTGCACATATTCCTCTTACTGTTCGATGTAACTTATGTTCAGTTGTGTTTAATGTAAACTGCCTTGATACTTCAGAAAAGCAGTATATAAGAAATGTTAAAATAAGTCCCCTCATAGCAGACTTTGCTTTCAGTTGAAAGAGACTCTCCTCCTATGCATTTATGCCATGGAGTTATTTAAACATCTCTATCATATCTCCTCTATCCTGTCTTTCCTCTAAAGTTATACATATTAAGAACTTTGTCTGTCCTCATATGTTTATAATGAAGACCTCTAACCATTTTAGTAGTCACCCTCTGCACCCTACTACAACCTATTTATATCCTTTTGAAGGTGTGGTCTCCAGATTTGCACACAGTACTCCAATACTCTTTTGTTTTGCTGGCCATTCGTCTCCCTATGCACTCAAGCATCCTTCTGGCTTTCGTTGTCACCTTTTCTATTTAGCTACTTTAAGATCATCAGACACAATCACCCCTCTACACTGCACCACTCCCTTGTATTTTTGCAGCTCAAATGCATGACCCTGCATTTTTTAGCATTAAATCTCAGCTGCCAAATTCTAGACCATTCTTCAAGCTTAGCTAGATTCCTCCTTATGTTATTTAGTCCTTCCTGGGGGTCTACTCTATTGCAGATTTTGGTATCATCCACAAAGAGGCAAACCTTACCCAACAGCCCTTCCGTAATATCACGAACAAAGATGTTAAAAAGAATCGGATCAAGGAAAGATCCCTGCGGCACACCACTGGTAACCTCCTTCACCTCAGAGTGAACTCCATTTACCTGTATCCTTTGCCGTCTCCAACTCAACCATTTTCTAACTCAATCAGTAACTTTAGGATCTGTCCATAGAGTGCCTAGTTTGTTTATAAGTCGCCTGTTTCAGAACAGTGTCAAAGACTTTACTGAAATCTAAGAACACCACATCTAGGGCCCTCCCTCAGTCCAACTCCCTGGTCTCCCAGTCAAAGAAATCAATCAGATTTGTCTGACAGGACTTGCCTCTGGTAAATCCTTGCTGGCTCGGATCCTGCAATCCATTGGACTCGAGAAACCACACTATTCTCTGTTTTAGCAGTGTTATCAGTAATTTTCTCACCACAGAGGTTAGACTAACCGGTCTGTAGTTTTCAGCCTCATCCTTACTTCCACTTTTGTGTGAAGTTACCACATGTGCCTTTCTCCAGTCCTCTGGGAGCACTCCTGACTCCAAAGTAGCATTGAAAAGGTCAGTCAGTGGAGCCGCTAGAACATCTCCAAATTCCTTTAGTATTCTCGGATGTATCCCATCTGGACTCATCGATTTATATACTTTTAGTTTAGTTAGTTCCTCATGTTCGAGCTCCCCGTCACTTCTGTTCCTATTTGAGGGTGTTTCTTGAGGTCCTGTCCCTCCCTTAATCTGTGAACACAAAACAGAAATATTTGTTAAACAATTCCACTTTATCCTCATCAGCTTCTACTTATACATATTCTTCCTCTTCACCCTTGAGTCTGACAAAAACACTTTTGCTGTTTCTCTCACTAACATATTTGAAAAATGTCTTATCCCCCCCCCCCCCCCATTTTATTGCATTGGCTATTTCTTTTTTTTGTATATTTGCTTTCCTGCCAGCTTCTCTAAGGTTTTCCAAATTTAGATGCCTGTCTTCTCATTGTGATCGCTTGTATTTCCTGAAGGCCTTCCTCTTTTTTCTTCATCTTTTCAGCAACTTCTTTTGAGAACCATAGTGGCCTCCTTTTCCTTTTACATTTATTTACCGTTCTAACAAAAAGATTTGTTGCCCTTAAAATATCCCCTTTCAGTTTTGCCCATTGCTTTTCTACATCCCCTGACTGTTCCTATTCTGCTGCGACTCCTTGAGGTACTTTCCCATCTAGGCAAAGTTAGTTTTCCTAAAGTCTAAGACCCTTGCTTTTGAATGGATTTGATCAGCCCTAGTCATAATACTGAACCACACCATTTGGTGATCACTGGTTGTGAGATTATCTCCACTCTATCATCAGAAACACTTTCCTCATTGGTAAGCACCAAGTCCAGTATGGCCCCTTCACGTGTGGTTTCTGTTATCAGTAGTCTGAATAGTTCTCCCTGTAGAGAATCCAGGATCTCCTTACTTCTAGATGACACAACAGCAAGGATGTAGCAGTCAACATCCAACATATTGAAATCACCTATCAGTAGCACTTCTCATTTCATGGCAATGCTGCATATGTCTTCTATTAAATCTCCATCCACTTCTTCTCCCTGTGAGGCGGATCTGTATATCACACTAATGCAAATGATTTCCCTTTCCATCTTTCTAGTTTAACCCACAGTGTCGCCTTTCTCCCTTTTAAGCCCTGTAATTCTATAGCTTTAATAGTATTTTTTACATTTAGTGCCACTCCTCCCCTGTCCTTCCTGAATAAAGTATAGCCCAGTATAATTACATACCAGTTATGGTTGTCAGTGAACCATGTCTCCGTAACTGCCACTAAATCCAAGTCAGCCTCTTCCATTAAAGCCTCAACATCTGGGATCTTATTTCCCATGTTAAGGGCATTTATGCACACCGCTTTACAGATCTTGCCCTTTTTTACCCATTTCTACAGAGATATTTAATGTTTCACTTACCTGGGAGGTTTCACTTACCTGGGAGGTTTCACTTACCTGGGGGCTTTCTTCACCCATTCCCAATGAATCTAGGTTAACGTCCTCTTCAGTAGGTTGGCCAGTCTGCTGCTGAAGACACTTTGACCTTTCTTGGACAGGTGGATGCCATCTCTGCTCTGAAAACCTTGGAACATCATCCCATGGTCCAGGAAACCAAAATGCGCTCTGACACCATCCACGCAGACATTTACTTATCTTTAGGGTGCAAGCTTCTCTGCCTCGGCCTTTACCCTCAACAGGAAGGATTGATGAAAACACCACCTGTGCACCTATCTGTTTCACCTTCTGTTCTAGAGTCATGAAGCCACTTTTGATACACTTGGAGGGATACATCATTTGTGCCTACTTGGGTGAGCAAAATCCAATAATAAATCCATAGGTTTGAGTCTCGGAAAACTCTCCATAACATTTTGGATTTTGCCACCTGGCAGACATCTCTCACTCTGGCCATCAAGTCTGGTCGGCAGATCGATGCCTCCGTACCCTTCAGAAGAGAGTCACCAACCACCACTACCCTTCGCTTCCTTAGGATTACTGATTCTGCAACTTTTGGAGTGTCTAGCTCTGGTTCTTTCTTTTCCTGGGATGCTTTCACCACCTCCACTTCCAGGGCTGCATACTGGTTCTTCAATTCAAGGGCTGGAGGAGTTGGTTGATTCTGGTGACTCATGTCCAGCTTTCTTCATTCTGTAGCCTCCCATCTTCACTTCTGTCGGAGAGCTTGGATGTTTCAAGAAGCATCTCATCAATGAGCTGCTCACTGCCTCGAATGCTTCTCAGCCTCACCACCTGTTCTCTGAGCTCCTCCACTTGTTTCTTGAGACCTTCAGCATGCAGGCATCCTTTTCATGGAACTGGTCCTTCAGCTGGCATAGAGATCTCTGGACAGAGGCAGAAGCTATAATGGGGGCAACAGCTTTGGCAAAACAATTTTTCCCAGCCATTGTTCATTTGGTGGAGCTTTGATACCCGTTGAAGTAAAAGAGACCAACCTACCAAAGTCCCTACCTGTCCCTCAGTTGTCCTTTAAGAGAAAAAGCAGTTAACCTCTTTTAAGAGTGTTCCCTGTTCTATCTCCATATAGTTTTTAGACCTTTCCCAACCCAGAGCTAGTATTTGGATATGGCTGCCTCCCCTTGTTTTCCTTTTAGTTCCTCTATAGATTTTTATTATTTTAAGGATATCTTAATAATGATTATGCACCTACATTTTATGTCCCACCTTTTTTTTTTGCATCATAGCCATTACCAAATCAAGTTAATGGAACCTGCATATCCTTTTCAGTTGAGCACGAGTTAAAATAGAACCTGAAAGGAAAATGTCTGTCTTCATTCTTTTGATTTATGAAACATAGAAACATAGAAAAATGACCACATGGCCAATCTTGTCTGCCCTTCCATATCAGCTACAATAGTCCCCTTTTAACCTTTAGAGATCCTCCGTTTGTCCCATGGTTTTTTGAATTCAAATACTGTCCTCGTGGCCACCACCTCCAATGGGAGACTATTCTATGCATCTACCACTCTTTCCGTAAAGAAATATTTCTGCATATTATTCCTGAGTCTATCCCCTTTCCTATGAGATGTTTAAATACCTCTGTGGCATAAATGGTCAGGGAGAGAGCCTCTTTCAATTGAAAGCAAGTCCTGCTACGAGGGGACATGGGATAAGGGTGAAGGGAGATAGATTCAGGAGTGATATGCGGAAATATTTCTTTACGGAAAGAGTAGTGGATCCATGGAATAGTCTCCCAGTGGAGGTGGTAGAGATGAGGACAGTAACTGAATTCAAAAAAGCATAGGACCAACACAGAGGATCTCTAAAGGTAAAAAGTGGACTGTTGTAGTTGTTGATATGGAAGGACAGACTAGATAGGCCATGTGGTCTTTTTCTGTCATCATGTTTCTATGTTTCTATGTCCTCGTAACAGAGCTTGCCTTCAATTGAAAGAGACCCTCCTGTGCATTTATGCCTCAGAGGTATTTGAAGATCTCTAAGTATCAATACAAACATCCCAAGAGGAGCTCTCAAGTAATTTTTCTGTAAGATGGCTATATATGTTGTGTAAAAGCATTTATATAAGATGTATGTTTGAAGTTAAACCATTTGTAGCACCTCGTGCAAAAAAAAAGTGCTCACAGAGTGAGGGTACTTACCCATAATGGCTGTTCTCCTTAGTTATCTAGATAGATAATCCTTATGGTGCCAGTTTGGATCTGTCCTCCTACAGCCCAGAAGTGTGTTAACCCTTTCCATTCTGCTTCCCCATCCCATGGAACATTTACATTTTCCCATTCTGATCATTTGTCCCACCCTGCAGGACATAGGAATAGCATGCTAGCTTATGGCCCAAAATACAACTTGACTGGTTACTGTACAATGTGTATGTCATATTGGTTGTAATTTGGGCAGTTTATTGTTAAAATTTATTCTGATCTGGCATGAGCGATATAAGTGGAAAGTGTTAAAGCTTTCTGGGCATGCACCAGTGCTCCTCTCTTCCAACCACAGCTCCTCCCTCTCAGCTTAATGAATTTCAACCAAAAGGGGAAGGAGGGAATGTGTAGATAAATTATCCTGCTGTCCAAGGAGAACACCCGTTAAAGATAAGCAACTTTGCTTTCACCTAGGACAAGCAGGAGAATATCATCCACACATGGATGGATTACCAAAGCTGAGGGTGCAAGTGTTTTCTGCATTTTAACTTTGGATCTGAATCCTTGTCACTCTGAAGTATTGCTATGGTAGGTTGAAGTGTTCAGAAACATGTAGAAGATTGAAGCCATTAGAGAAGTCCACTACAGATGGTTTTTACTGAACTATGGATGATGAGGACGGTATGAAAGAATTATCATTACAGCAGGCAAGATAAGGATGGACCACAGCCATCCACCTCTTAACAGCATATCTGGCTGGCTCCTGCATCAATTGAAAACATTTATTCAATTGTATGGCTATTTATTTAATTGCTTAGTTTAGTTACTGCTCTCTTAAAGGAAAAATTAGTGGAAGAAGCAACATTACTGAAAGCATCTTGGGTAGTACTTTGTACATTTCAGGGTGCAGTATGACGTTATTGTCCCTGGATCCTGAGAGATGAGAAGCTATAGATAGAAAATGATCTTTTGGCAGGGTTTGTGGAAGGGATTAGAAAGATCTAAGATCTACCCAGTAGGTAGCAGAGAGAAGAACTGATGTGGCATAGTTAGAAGCAAGGAGAGAAGTGACATGATTGATGTCATGAATATTAGCTGTATTTAAGATGTTCTAAGACTAACGATCCTGCAACACAGGAAAGGTTTCATGAAGTGTGTTTTTTCCCCAAATAAACATTTCTACAAAAAAAGAGAGGCAAATTTGAAGAATATAAGATTGCCTACATCCTTTTATGTAAGTTGTATTGACTGAGATTGATGACCAAGCTTTTGGCAGTAAATAAGGAAAATAGGCCCAGATTCTAAATACTTGCCAAGTGAGAAAGAAAGCAGTATAGGTACAAATGAGTGCAAGATCAAAGTGAGAAGCTATGAGAGACAACTGACCAATGACAAAAGTTTAAAATATCCCTGTACTATATATAGAGTTCAGATGTTTCTTAGATACAGGAATGTTTTAAAGTTTTGCTATTGGCCAGTGATCTTGCATAGCTTCTCACTTCAATCTTGCATACGCTTGTATCTATCACTTTATCATCATGTATCTCTTTTTGACTGT
Organism: Ichthyophis bannanicus; assembly: GCA_033557465.1. Taxonomy (NCBI): domain Eukaryota; kingdom Metazoa; phylum Chordata; class Amphibia; order Gymnophiona; family Ichthyophiidae; genus Ichthyophis; species Ichthyophis bannanicus. The sequence goes on from CM066036.1 coordinate 619,963,130, forward strand.
CACATTGGTTGTCTCTGTATATAATTTATTGGATTTTGGGCTAGTCCGTGCATGGTTCACAACATTTCTAATTTAAATTTGTCACCATTAGCTCACGTGGAGTTCAGAAATCTGTCCTTTCATCCGCAGATAATCTTACTTTGCTGGATTTGCTTTGTAAGTATTTCCATTTTTCACATATGCCATATTTTTCAGAAAATGAACATTTCCTTATCGTCCCTCCAGTTCAGTCCCTCACCTCTGGGTTGTGCACCTCTTTCCGCAGCATGGAGACTGGGCATGTCAGAACTGTGACACCACTGTAGAGAAATGTTATAAGGAAATCACCTACCATGCAGTATTGCGTCAAATCTGATGCAGACCTATTAAAAACAAAGAGCGTTGTCTATCTTGTGACTCTCATTGGAAATTTTCTTTTATGACCCTTGAGGCAGGCAGGTGCCGAAACATGGCCATGGGTAAGGTCCTTTGTTTTTTTAAAATTGTATTTTATATTTTGTAATTAAATTATTTTTATACAAATATGTTCGAGAGATTGCTTTTTTTTCGTAAGGGAAAGTATTTACAATCATTCCAATTTCCCTCAGTTCATTGACGTGAGTGAGCTCCGTGAATCACAGGACTTATGTGCACTGAAAACAATGCATTGACTTCCATGTCTGCCTGGAGGGAATCACGGACATCACAGCTGCATATACCCTGCTATCTGGTTTTATCAAAATAGCATAGGATATTCTTTTAAAATGAGATCCTATCAGATATTTAGAGAATATTAAGTAAGGCTGGACAACAGGCTTCAAGGAAGGTAATGCAATAAAGAGGAATCCACAAATAAAAATGATGAAAGGAAAACCCCCTCTCCTGCCAAAACCTTCCAAGCCTTTTCCCCAGAATAAAAAGCAGCTGCATATTATATCCTTAATAAAGGGCTTTGTAGTGCCTCAACTACTATCAAGGTTTTTTTTTTTAAAGTTAATAAGCATCATGCTGCTTCACAGAGCCGCAGAGTTTGACCTGGCCTCTTTCATCCATAGAGAAACACACGTGAAACCTGTTTCCTTGTGCTGATGGTACTGCTGAAATATAGACCAAAGTACAACAGTTTCTTTTCAGTTAGTGTTTTTGCTATCAAAAACATCCAGCATAGAAAATTTCAAAATTGGAGGAGTGCCAAGAGAGAATATGTATCTATCTATATACATATGTGCACATGCACACACATTTATTTATTTAACTACACTTGATATACCACATCAAGAACTAATGTCCATGTATGCAGTTTTCAAAATGCTAAAAACTGAAATTTGAGGAGCAACCAAATAGGCCAGAGAAGAGAGGCAGAATAAACAAAGTCAGTGGAGGAAAGGGAGAGGGGCAGAAAGGAGAGAACAGGAAATCCAAGGAAAAATGATTGGGGACACATGACTTGAAGAATAGCTAGCTGGAATAGCCAGGTTTTCAGGCTCTTCTTAAATTTTAGGAGGGAGGGTTCAAGGCAGAGGGGGAGGAAATTCGAGAGTGAAGGTCCAAGGTAAGAAAATTAGTTTCTATAAGTGGAGGGCTGAGGAGAGGAGTGAGGAGAAAAGTGGTCTGCATTTGTAAAATGGAGGGAGCGGGAAGGGAGATGAGAGATTAAGGTGGCTAAGTGAGGAGCAAAATGCATGATGGACAAGAGAGAGAGTATCTTGAAGTTTGTATGGTATTGAATTGGAAGCCAGCATAAAGAAATGAGAAAGAGGAAGCATAGTCCAAATGATGGGTATTAAAGATAAGTTTGGCAGATGAAGATCAAATTAGTTGAAGGCAACGGAGGGAGTATTGAGAGAGACTGGACAGAAGGGAATTACAGTAATCTAAATGAGTAGTAATAAGCACTAGAACAAGTTGAGTGAGCTAAGGAATGGAGAGGGATGAATGGTTTGAGTGAATGCGATGTAGGGCAAATAAGGATGACTGGAAGATGGAATTTGGGTGATGTTTAAAGGTGAGAGCAGAGTCTATGCTAATGCCCAACGATATAATGGACATACATACGCACACATTTTTTTTCTTTTTAACTTCTTCATAAAACGTGAGGAGTATCATAGCTGGTGTGTGGCAGCTGTTAAGAGATTTTTGGGCTGGAACCGCTGTAGTTTGTCAGGCAGCATAATAGAAACTTAGTTGAGGTGATTCCTTATATATGCAATGTTTTAAAAAGTGGGAAAGCGGGCATAAATATAAGAGAAAACTATCTTAAGCTGAGTCTGGAGGGTCCAAAACATCAATTTCCTTTTTTTGGTAACCCTATAGGCACCTCTGTGTGGCATGTTTCTGGGAGAAACACTACTTCAAAAAGCAAATGAAATTCCTTATCATCCCTCCAGTCCAGTCCAGACACATGGGCTATGCACGCCCACCAGCAGATGGAGACTGAGAACCACAGGTTTGATTTTTGATGTCTCCACATAAAGGGTCCCATGCAGCCTCGTTCTCACCAGTATTTGTCAGTCTCCAGCAGATGGAGGTTTGCTTAAACTATGCAGTCTGAAATGGATTGGAAATGAGGAATTTGGGGCATTGATTGGCAGTCGCTGACCTTAGAGCTCTGGGGTATAAACCTGGTGGAACCAGATCCAGCCAGCCCTCCCCTCCCCTCCCCCAATCTCTCCTCCCCCAATCTCTCCTCCGTTGGGGGTAAAGGCTGGTTGGAAGATCCCTCCAAAGGACTGTTTTTCCCTTTCCTTCTCTTCTGGAAAGGTGATGGACTTAAATTTAGGAGGTGAGTTGACTGTGGTGGTCCTTCCTTTGCTCTGATTTTGCAGAGCCAACTGTAACCAGTTATGTGGCTCATCTAAAAAATAAATAAATGAATCGAAAACTGTGAAGAAGGGGGCCTCTTGGTCTGCCTGGACTCCATAGGTTTTTCAAGTGGTTAAAAAAAAAAAAAGCACGATAATGGTATGAAAATATTTGTGCCTTAGTTATGGCTATGGGATATTCTACATCAGTGAAGTTTGCTGATGAAGTAGTAGGAATCCTTAGCTTTCCTTTTGTCGGTTATGGTTTGCAGCTGGCAGCCATTTTAGGCGGGCTGTTTCGGTTCCCGCCATGGTTGGCAAGGTTTTTTTTCATGCTGACATAGTTAAAAAAAAAAATCACATGTTTTTTCTTACCTTCTGGTATTAATCTGGAGTCTGTCGGCAACTGATGGGAAGTTTTCCTGGACTAGGACAAAGTTCTCAGTGTTCCACAACTAATTTTGTCTTGTTCTGTCTAGAATAGTATTCTTTTGAGGTACTTATTCATGAAGGCCTCTCCTCATTATGGGTGGCCTTAGCAGGATCCAAGGCATTGACGCTGCCTTTACTGGTGGCTTTCATATACACTATCCAGCAGGAGGCTGATAACTTTAGCCTATTAGTCTTCTCTTCCTACTTTGCAGTTTACTGAGCGTTTGGGTTACTGTTAGTCATCAAGTACAATGATATTATTGAGTGGCTAATTCAGACCATGAGAAGGGACAAGGAAGGTCTATAAGAAACCCTTTTAGTCCTCTATACTGTGGTCTCGGTGCTAGACTTCCAGGATGAAGGCCGAGGCTTAAATGTTGAAGCAGTCTTCGTTTAGCAGGTCCAATTTTCAGAATGTTTTTAAAGAGCTGCTTGGGCTGCCTTATTTGAAGGACCGTGGTTAGCAGTGAGTTCTCTTGCCTACCTCAGTTTTCTCCAATACCAAGCAGGAAGTCAGTCCTCACATATGGGTGACGTCGGCGCCGACGGAGCCCTCGCGGAGCAATTTTCCCCAGCTTTCAAAGAAAGCCTTTGGGAATTGCAGCGCGCATGCGCGGTCCTCTTCCCGCCCAAGGGTGCCATCTTGCTCAGTCTTCTTTTTTCCGCGGAGCCCTACAGACGTTGCCTGTGAATCCCCGCAGAAAAGTTTATTTTTCTCTATTTTTTCTTCGGTTCGACGCCGGTTCTTTTCCCGCCCAGACTCGCGACGCCGGTTGCGAGTCTGTCCTTTTTTCCTTTTTCCCTGGCTGCCCGGTCGTTCGACCTCGCAGGGGCCCTTTTTCCCCCGATGGCGGCCAGTGGTTTCAAAAAGTGTGACCTCTGTAAGAAACTTATGTCTCTTACAGACACTCATGACTTCTGCCTCCGCTGCCTCGGCCCAGATCATGACCCCATGATCTGCGGACCATGCGGCAAAATGTCCTCAAAAGCATTGAGGAGTCGGCAGCACCAGCGAGAACGTATCTTCTCTGACTCCGGCCGGGCTCGGACCTCGTCAGAGGCTTCGACGTCTCGGGACTCTGGTCCTGAGCATCGTCGGAGTTCCTCCGAAAGGGGGTCTCCTACCCGGGAGCATCATCGGAAGAAGAAACCCGCGAGGGCGGGATCGGTGGACGCTCCTGGTTCCTCGAGGGCCAGGTCGCATAGCCCCGATTCCCGTCCTGGGTCCTTGGAGTCGGAGAGGCCGTCAAAACATCCTCGACTCGAGGTGGACTTGCCCGCTCACGTAAGTACTGTTGTCCTCATGGACTCGCCTCCGAAGGACCCGATGTCGGGCCCGACGCCGTCGGGGCCCGAGTCGGGGGCTGCTGGGTCTCCTGAGCTCGGACTCAGGTTGACGGCCTTGGAGTGCAGTTTGTCTGCCTGCTTGGACCAGCAGCGGGCATTGATCGCTGGCCTCGCTGGCGCTTCTGCCCTGACCGCCGGGATGTCGACCTCCAAGTCGACCCCGGAGACCGAGCCGATCCTCGAGTCCATGAGGGCTCGAGTCGATCCTCGGTCGAGGTCTCCTTCGGCCTCCCGTTTGGGACCGAGGTCGTCGACGCCGACTCCCTCGGCGTCGGGGCGGATGGCTTCAGTGCCCGCCCGACCGGAGCCGGTCGACGACTCCTCCGAGGAGTCGGCCTGGGAATCTGAGGACGAAGAGTCACCTGGTTCCTTTCGGACTCGGTGTGTCCCTTCGGACTCCCCCGAGTCCGAACCTCGGAGACGGTCCCCCGGAGGATACCCGGTTCTCGGACTTCGTGAGGGATATGGCCAAAGCCTTGGCCTTCCCTGCGGATCCCGAGGAGGAGCCTCGAGTCGAAGAACTCGATGCCCTCCAATATGACTCTCCCCCGAAGGAGGCCTTTATTGTACCGGTTCCTCCCATGCTGGAACGGCTTCTCTTCCGCATGTGGGAGAGCCCGGCGTCGTCGCCAGTGTTAAGCAAGCGGGTCGGTTCCAAAAGGCACAACTACCGCACCATTCCATGGTGGTGGAATCAGCCATGCATAGACTGAAGAGTCAAAAAATGCACTCCTCGGTGCCCCCTGGTAGGGAAGCCTGAAGCCTGGATACCCTCGGTAGGAAGTGCTTCCAGGGCTCTATGCTTGCTTGTCGAGTCCAGACATACCAGCTCTACATGGGCATGTATCTCCGAGACCTGGCTAAGGAAATAGCCGGGTTCTCTGCTGGTCTCTCCGACGAACCTTTGCAGAGGTTCCAATCCTTGTCTACTGGTATTCGGGAGTGCTCCAAGTTTATCTCTCGAGCAGCCTATGATGGTTTTGAGGCTTCGGCTCGAGTAGCCGCGGCCGGCATCGGTGGACGCCGCCAGGCTTAGCTTCAGACGTCCGACCTCGAGCCCTGGGTGCAGGACAAGTTGGTCGATGTCCCCTGCTGAGGTGATAACCTCTTTGGCAAGCCCATGGATGAGAAGGCTGCACAAATCGAGACGGAGACTCTCACCAGGACTCGTCTCTCAAGGAAGACCTCTGCCCCTTCTCAAAAGAAGAAGGCCTCGGGGAAAAAGCCCTTTTACCCGAGGAAGGGGGCTGCCTATAAATACTACCCTCAGTATCAGGCCTCACCAGCTCCCCCACAGGGAAAGCGGGGTAATGGGTCCCGTAGGCAGCAAGCCCCCAAGCCTGCACCACCGGCCCCTGCTCAGCAGGGTGGGGGTTTTTGACTTTCTCAGCATAGCCTCTCCCCCTCAGCTGGTTTCTGTCAGCACAGGAGGCCGGCTGGTCCACTTCGCCCACAGGTGGTCCAACATCACCACAGATACCTGGGTGCTCCAGATAGTTCAAAAGGGCTATCTTCTTCATTTTCACCAGGTACCTCCCTCCTACTTTCCAGGGGAGCCTTCCAGACTTCCTCTGCACAGGGACTTACTCCTTCAGGAGTTAGCAAGTCTTCTTCAGGAACAAGCCGTGGAACCGGTGCCCCACCACCTGGAGGGTCAGGGGTTTTATTCCCGATACTTCCTGATTCCGAAAAGAACAGGAGGCCTCAGACCCATCCTAGACTAGCAAAACCTCAACAAGTTCCTTGCAAAGGAAAAGTTCAAAATGCTTACCCTTGGAATCCTGCTGCCCTACCTCCAGCAGGGAGACTGGCTATGCTCCTTAGATCTGAAGGATGCCTATACTCACATCCTTATTCATCCAGACCACAGACAATACCTCAGGTTTGTGGTGGACGGACGCCATTACCAGTACAGAGTACTGCCTTTCGGCCTATCCTCCGCCCCCAGAGTGTTCACCAAATGCCTAGCAGTGGTGGCGGCCTATCTGAGACTTCAGGGTCTCTTTGTGTTCCCATACCTGGACGACTGGCTCATCAGGGCCCAGTCTGCCCAAGAAGCCACTCAGGCTACTCATCGCACGGTGGCTCTGCTCCAGCACTTGGGATTTGTCATAAACTTCGCAAAGTCCACTTTGCTCCCCTCTCAAGATCTAAAATTCATCGACGCCAGGTTGGACACTCTTCAGGCGCGGGCCTTCCTGCCTCTGGACAGGGCCCAAAGGCTCATGGATCTCGCCAGCCGCTTTCACAGCAATTCCCTGGTCTCGGCCAGGCAATTTCTGAGACTGCTCGGCCATATGGCTTCCACGGTCCATGTAACCCCCTATGCCCGCCTGAACATGCGACCTGCTCAATGGTGCCTTCGCAAACAATGGCATCAGGCCACTGGGGGCCTAGCGGACTCCGTACAGATCTCCGACCAGCTGGTCTCCTCTCTGCGATGGTGGCTTCACCTGCCAAACCTAGTACTCGGGGTGACTTTTCAGCCCCCTACATATTCTCAGGTCCTGACGACCGATGTTTCTCTCCAGGGTTGGGGAGCACATTGCCAAGGGACTTGTACTCAGGGTCTCTGGACTCCTTGGGAGTCCGCTCAGCAAATCAACTTCCTGGAGCTCAGAGCCATCCGCCTAGCGCTCAAAGCCTTCTCTCACCTGATTTCTCACCAGTCGGTACTTGTCCAGACAGACAATCAGGTTGCCATGTTCTACGTGAACAAGCAAGGCGGAACCGGCTCCTTCCTTCTCTGTCAGGAAGCACAGAAGCTCTGCTCTTGGGCCGTCCATCGCAACATCGTCCTCAAAGCTGTCTATCTCCCAGGTCAAGAAAACTACCTGGCAGACAAACTGAGCAGGGTCCTCCAACCGCACGAGTGGAGGTTGGATCCGCTTGTGGTTCAGCGGATCTTTCTCCGGTGGGGCCTCCCCACCATGGATCTGTTCGCCAGTCCTCTGAACCGACAGCTTCCCAGATTCTGCTCTCGACAGCCGCATCCTCTCCGGGTGGCGGCGGATGCTTTTCTGATTCCATGGTCCACAGGCCTCTTGTATGCCTTTCCACCCATGCCCCTGGTGTCTCGGACGCTCTTCAAGGTTCTCAGAGACAAGGCATCGATGATCCTAGTGGCTCCCCAGTGGCCGAGACAACCTTGGTTCCCGCTTCTGATGCAGCTGGCGGTGGACACCCCTCTTCCTCTGGGGTTTCAGCCCGGCCTCCTCTCGCAGGATCAGGGGACGCTCCTGCACCCCAACCTCCAGTCCCTTCATCTGATGGCCTGGCTGCTGAAAGGGTAGTCCTTGCTCCTCTCCAGATACCTCCAGATGTGGAAGAGGTCGTCTTGGCCTCCAGGAGGCCTTCCACCCGGAAGTCCTACGCTCTTAAGTGGCGTCGGTTCTCCGTCTGGTGTGCTCAGCAGTCTCAAGACCCCTTCTCCTGTTCGACATCAGTGGTCTTGCAGTACTTGCTTTCTCTTTCCAATCTTGGCCTTAAGTCCAACTCGGTCAAGGTCCACCTCAGTGCTCTTTCTGCGCATCACGTGCCGGTGGATGGTAGACCTCTTTCCAGCCACCCTCTGGTGGCTCGTTTTCTCAGAGGCCGCCTCCTCCTTAAACCACCTTTGCGCCCGCCAGCCCCGAACTGGGATCTCAATGTGGTTTTACAGCGGCTTACCTGTCCGCCTTTTGAGCCTATGGCTACCTGTCCTCTTCGTTTTATTTCCTGGAAAACTTTGTTCTTGGTGGCCCTCACTTCTGCTAGACGCGTTAGTGAGCTGCAGGCCCTGGTATCTGATCCTCCTTACACTAGGTTCTACAAGAACCGAGTAGTCGTACGGACTCACCCTAAGTTTCTTCCTAAAGTGGTTTCCCCTTTTCACATCAACCAGGAGGTGGTACTTCCGACCTACTTTCCCAGGCCACACTCCAGCCGAGCTGAAATGGTCCTGCATACCCTGGACTGTAGAAGGGCGCTGAACGTCTACCTGGACCGTACGCGGGGGCACCGAAGGGCGGTTCAGCTCTTCGTGTCTTATGACCCCAACAAGTTGGGGCTCCCTGTCTCCAAGCGTACTCTGTCCATCTGGATTGCAGACTGCATTGCTTGGGCTTACGAGGCTGCGGGCCTCGTGCTGGAAGGTAGAGTCACCGCTCATCGTGTTCGGGCAAAGGCTACGTCAGTGGCTTACCTCTGCTCTGTTCCGTTGGCAGACATCTGCCGGGCCGCTACTTGGTCTTCAAGCCAGACTTTTGCAGCCCATTACTGCCTGGAGAGGGAGTCCCGCAGGGACAGTGCTTTCGGACAGGCAGTCCTCCGTAACCTCTTCGAGGTATAGGCAACTCCTACCCTCCATCCCGGATGTTGGGCTACCGGTTGGAGACGTATTCAGAGAAGATTCCTTCCTTCTGTGCTGCTGAGCTAGAGGGAGCTCATTTTTGTGCTTAGGGTCTCTGGTAGCCTTAAGCTTGGGAGTCCCATATGTGAGGACTGACTTCCTGCTTGGTCCTGGAGAAAGCGTAGTTACTCACCTGTAACAGGTGTTCTCCAGGAGCAGCAGGAATCAGTCCTCACAACCCTCCCTCCTCCCCTTGGAGTTGCAGTTATATGCTTTCGTTTTTGCAAATTTTTGCTGTGTTTTAGCTATGTCATCTGACTGAGCAAGATGGCACCCTTGGGCGGGAAGAGGACCGCGCATGCGCTCTGCAATTCCCAAAGGCTTTCTTTGAAAGCTGGGGAAAATTGCTCCGCGAGGGCTCCGTCGGCGCCGACGTCACCCATATGTGAGGACTGATTCCTGCTGCTCCTGGAGAACACCTGTTACAGGTGAGTAACTACGCTGTCTGCGCTGCCCTTGTTGGGTGGTGCCAGCTGTGGTCTGCTGGAATTTGCTTTTAGGAGCAGGGGGCTTTCCCAGCTCTTGGGGGACGTTCTTGAACCCTAGTTTCTCTTGGAAAGGGTTTTCGATTTATCAGAGATCTATTTTTGTACTATGGGTCATGGGTTTGGCATGGTCAGTCTCTCACATATTCCCTGTTAGGGTCAGGTTGGCGTATGGAGTTTCCTGGGGGGGCGCACACTCATATGATTTCTGTCATTGTCATGGTCTCTCTAGCTCATGGTCATGAGCTTTGAGTCCGCTGTCAAGAGTTTTTTCTGAGTCGATGTCTTGGAATCTTTGGGGTGCAGTCATGACATCTCTGCATTGCTATCTGTGTTGTGCTCATGAGGTCTCTGTCACGGTCCTGAGCTTCTTGTGTAGTCTCGAGTTCTCTGTGTGGGTTGTCTTGAGCTCTCACTGTGCCTGTCTTGAGCTCCAGGGCTGTACCGAACCAGAATTGCGCCCTGTGCATATATAACTAATTTATTTTTTTTTTTGCTGCTAATAAGCCCCACAGAGCTGCTGGCAGGATCCCTGGCCTTTCTCAGTCCTATCTGATTACAATGGAAGTTATTAAGACCTCTGGTGCAAATTCAGTACTCAGTTCCATCTTTTTCTTACAAGATGCCTAGCAGGCCTAAACAGCAAGGATTTTGCAGGGTAGCAAGAGACTCGATTTGGGCATAAGCTGCTGCCACTTTTCTTATTCACTAGACTGATGTGTCTGCAGTAGGCTCTGGAGCGTGTTTCTGACTATTTGAGGTTCTTCCTGACTTTTCAGCTCGGTACTGGGCAGATGGGAGGGCAGGTCCCCCAGAAGGGCGAAGTCCTCTACGTACATCAAGCTCTTTTCGGTACTCACCTCGAAAGGGAGAGGCCCTGGAAGGCCTTAATGTAGGGCCAGGTTGCTGCTATGCACTAACTATTACATCTGGATGCAGATGCTGCAGGGCTTATGGTTCAGCTTGAGGTATATTCTTTGGTCGGTTCATGGAATCTGGATTCATTATGGCTTGATTTCCATTGGCATGACCCACGCATCACGCTTCGATCACGTTACTCCCCTTCTCTATCAGCATCACTGGCTACCCATCTTCTTCCGCATTCAATATAAACTTTTAATCTTTGCACACAAAATAATCCATACTGGCACTCCTCTTTACCTGGCGAATCAGATACAATTCCATACCTCCCATCGTCTTCTCCGCTCCATACACAAACCGTATGGTCCTTCCCTCCGCCGCACATGCCCGCCTAGAAAAAACCCGCTCCTCTGCTTTCTATTTCCTGGCCCCAAGCCTCTGGAATTCGCTCCCCCCCTCTCTCCGTGCAGAAGAATCCTATCAATCATTCAAAACCCAGCTTAAAACTCACCTTTTCTCCCTTGCGTTTGATCCTCCTCCCTAGCCTATCCCCTTTCCCCTCCTTTCTATTGTGATCACCCATGTACTATATGTCCCCCCCTCCCCTTCCCCCTTGATAGTACTCGTTCATTGTTACTCATTCTGTTTTATTTTATCTTCTGCTCTTAGCTTCTCTTTTCTTTCTCTCCTCTCCTTTTCTCATAATTGATGGCGTTCTTTTCCTTTTCTGCAGCCAAGTGCTTGTTTTAATTAACTTGCTTTATTTTATTTATTGTAAACCGCTCAGGTGCCCACGGTATTGAGCGGTATAACAAGTTTTAAATAAACATAAACATAAACATGATTTCCATTGGCACCTTCAGGTGGATGAGTTTCCTTTATGTGAGCTGAAGTTCCATTGCAGTTGTCCAGTTCTTTTCGGGTCTCCTCCTTATGTTTCTCCAGTTTGTTGCTCTGGATGACTTCTTGACTGGGGCAAATGGGCACCACCTTCACCTAAAGCTGCAAGTGGCACTAGTGTTCAAAGGATTGGTCTCATGGCATCTTGAATCACTGCGGTCTCGGTCTTCTCAGAGATGGAAGTAAAATAAGCTGTGCCGTTCGCTGTGTAAAAAAATATAGAAATAGAGAAGAATAAGGTCATCTTGGCATACAACTTTTACTGACCTTGGCAGTCAGTTTGCAGTTGGGGATCCAAATCTGCTGCTATCCTTGGGTGATGGTTGGTTCATTCTTCTACAGGCACCTCAGGAATTCATGATTTGCCATATTGTGGTATGGTTGGCTTTCGTCACTGGCTCTATTCAAGGTTCTTTGGATTTTCCTTTTATGCAAGGTTGGTTTCATTTGTTCTTGCCTCTTATTTTTCGTCTGTGGTGCACTCCAAAGGAACCACATGGTTAGGGTACATGGATCCTGTTGCAGCTGGCGTGCCTTACACTAGATAAGGCCTTGGACTGCATGTTTTGGTGGCGCAGCCCATCGCGAAGGCTATCTTTTGTCTTTTTCTTTGTTTCACTGGCTTTGCTGTGTGCCATCTCCGGGGATGATTCCCTTTAGTAAATTCAGGCTGGGCTGTTCGCTTTCCCTCTCTATTATTGGGGCACTGCTCTGTTACATCCCATGCGTCTGGACTGGACTGGAGGGATGATAAGGAAGGTGCAATTAGAACTTACCTGCTAATTCTTTCCTTGAGTCCCTCCAGTCCAGTCCAGGACTGACCCTTGTTTGCTGGTGTTTTTTTTTCTGGTCTTTCATATTGGTAGGCTGCAGGGGACTGTAAGGTTTGTCAGTTCTCTGGAATATTATTGTTCATGTTCTGATTCCGTTTGATGCTAAGATGGTGCAGCTTTCTGAATTTCGGCTGGAGACCTTGGGAGCATGCATTCGGTCTCCTAGCATACTTTGGAGCAGGAAGGTCCCTTCGGTAAATATATTTGGATGTACTTATATGTATTGAATGGACGGCTAATGATCACTAGTAGTGAAAGGTGTGAGCAAGGTTGCACAGGACCCTTTATGTGGTGACATCAAAAATCAAACCAGTGGTTCTTAGTCTCCATCTGCTGGTGGGGATGCATAGCCCACATGACTCAAGGAAAGACAATTAGCAGGTAAGTTCTAAATTGCACTGTGGAACTCATGAGATCTGGCGGGTCTATGTTAATCCCTTAAAAAAGGCACTGCAATTAAAAATTGAGGACGACCACGGTTTGGAGAGTCAGTGTGGCTGACCACATTTATTACACCCCATAGGTACTGCAGTGTGGCCCTTTGTGAGGAGTGTGTCAGGTGATAGCTGCACAACTGCTTGAAAGCAGCCATTTGTTATGGTGCAGATGAGGAAAATTTTAAAAACAGTGAAGGAAAATCATCTTTCAATAAGACAGGGATATTTATATACACGTTTCTTAAAAACTCTCAAATCCTGAATAAAAAAAAAAAGAGAGAGAGCAGATCCATAGTTACTTTTCCAGTGGGTGAAGTAAACTGAGCGGAAGGAGCTGTGGTTGATTTGAAAGGAGCACTGGAACATGCCCAGAAAGTTTTTAAAAACTTTCTGGGTTCAAGGAGGGTGGATCCGAACTGGTGCTGTCATGTATGGATATTATCCTTATCCAAGGAGAAATAATCTTTGAATTAGTCTTAAGGCCAAATGGTGTTATAAACCCTCAGTTACTGTACTGTTCTGGTGAGATTATTTTCAGTGTTTGATTTTTCTTTATGAAATGGAGTTTTACTAGGGAATCACATCTGTGTTTTAAGTTTCTGTCTCAGAGGGCTTCTGTCGTGGATTAGTAAAATCAACCATTTCATATACGCGGATGATATCATGCTTGCCATCCCCATAAACCCCAACAACCCCAAATACGATCGCTTACTCCAATGCATGAATGAGACTACCACATGGCTTGAAGACAACCATCTAAGCATCAACCTCAAAAAAACAGAAGCAATGTTCATAATGAGAAAGCCAGACACTGACTACAACTACCCAACAACAATCACAATAAACAACACACCTATACCTGTTAAAAAGGAGGTAAAGTATCTTGGAATAATATTAGACCACTCACTCACCATGCTCCCACACATAAAACAGACAGTAAAAACCATATTCTATAAACTCAAGACAATACAACACCTGAGACCCCTACTTAACCCACAAGACTTTAGATCAGTAGTCAATACCCTCATCACCCCCCACTTTGACTATTGTAATAGTCTCCTAAATGGTTTACCACTAAAGAGCATCTACCTACTCCAAAGAGCCCAAAACATATGCACCAAGATGATCACAAAAGCTAAACTAACAGACCATGTGACCCCAATACTGTTAGACTTGCATTGGCTTCCTATAAGTAGCCGAATAAAATATAAAATCCTAACTACTTTCAAACTCCTTAATAACATCTCTCCCTCACAATTATCTACTCTAATACACCCCCATCAGAAACTAGAACGCGCAGACAAAATGCAACTCATTCCCTCAACATAAAAACAACCTTCAGAAAAACTAAAGCAACAACAAGTGACAGGGCCTTTTCCTTTACTGCCCCCACTCTCTGGAACGAAATACCACTAACCCTCCGCATGATAAAGGACCTAAATCAATTCAAAAAAGAACTTAAAACCTACCTCTTCACAAACCACTTTGAAATCCCCTAACAACAAAAAACCTCTCCCCAACAATCACAGAAACACATCCACAGTACTCAAGACAGAACAAACGACTAACACAAGAAAACCTTACACACTCCACCCAACATGCAAAAGACTTACCTAACCTGTTTGTTCTATCGCTCTTGTAAATAACTACTTGCAATTAGTTATGTTCCATGTAATATAACCTGTATATAGTTTAAAAACACTGTTCCAGCTAACGTATAAAAGTATGTTCCCTGTAATAACACTTGTATATAGTTAAAACCATGTTCCATGTAAAGTATACAGAAGTATACAAATTTTTGTTCACTGTTCAATGTAAACCGCCCTTGATCTCTGGAAGGGGCAGTATAGAAGAAACTGTTAAATAAATAAATAAGGTCTACTAGAGAGGGGCTCTGTTGGGTTTTACAAGTGTTCCATTTTCACAGTAATTTGATTGACTGAGAGGAAGAAGCATGCACTGTAATTTAACTTCCTTTGGAGGCATTAATGAAAAGTAAAGGACTAAACCTGGAGGAGAGAAGTAACCCAGTGTTTAGAGCAGTGGACTTGCAAACAAGAAAAGCCTAGGTACAAATAGTTCTCCCACTGACACCCTTTGGGACGTTGAACAAGTCACTTAACTCTCCATTCCTTCTATTGTCTTAGGTACAAACATAAGGCCTAATTTTCTAAACATTTTCCTTTGAATACACAGAATGGGAGAAATGCTTTAGTAAATCAGACTCTTAGACTGTAAACCTTCTTGGACGAGGTCCTACCCTACTGTACCTGAAGGTTCAGTAACTTAACTTGAGGATTGTTTTGAAATAGTAAGTAATTAACAATCTAAAATCTAGAAATTCTATTTAAAAAAGTAATTATTAACATCATGCTTAACTTCTTTCTGACCCAAACCTTTCCTTTTATCCCAAATAAAAACTAAAGTAGAGATGAAATTTGTGTCTCTCTTAAGCAATAGAAAAACGGGTTAATGAAGGTTTGTAGGTATACTGCTTATAAAATTCTTCACACCCTTGTACATTATTCACATGATGCTGCCTGTAAAAAAAAAAAAATACACACACAATTCAAAATGCATTAAAGTAGGAGATTTTTATTGATCTATACCATCATACTCTTTCACTGTCAAAGAATTATAGAAATATTAAAAATAATTAAGAATAAAACACCACAAAGTCTTGATTGCATAGGTCTTCACACCTCTTGACTCAATAGTTGATTGAAGTCCCTTTTTTAAGAACATAAGATATACCATACTGGATCAGACCAAGGGTCTATTCTGTTTCCAACAGTGGCCAATCCAGGTCAAAAGTACCTGTCAGGTTTTCAAAAAGGTACGCAGATTTCATGTAGCTTATCTTGAAGCATTGGATTTCCCTGATCATCTTTAATAATGGTTTATGGACATTTCCTCCAGGAACCTGTCCATACCCTTTTGTAAACCCAGCTACACTAGCTGCTTTTACTACACCCTCTGGAAACAAATTCCAGAGTTTGATTATGCGTGAGTGAAATAATATTTTCTCTGGTTAGACTTACATAGACTTACATTGTGGCTTCATTGCGTGTCTCCTAGTCTTTCTAATTTTTGAAAGAGTAAGCAACCAATCTACATTTGCCCATTTCACTCCATTCATTATTTTAAAGACTTCTATCATATTTCTCCTCAGCCATCTTTTTTCCAGCCTTTTTAAGACTTTCATCGTAAGAGTATCCTTCCATCCCTTTTACCATTTTATTGATTCTTTTCTGTACCTTTTCCAATTCTGATATATCCTTTTTAAGATATGGCAACCAGAACTGCACACAATATTCAAGGAGCAGTTGCACCATGGAACGATATAGAGGCATTTGCCTTTTTCTCTATTCCTTTCCTTATGATTCCTAGCGTTGTTTGCTTTCTTGGCTGCCGCTGCACACTGGACAGAGGGCTTCAACAAATTATCCACAATAAATCCTAGTTCCTTGTCCTGGGTGGTGGTTCCTAATGTGGAACCTTGCATCATGTAACTGTAGTTTGGGTTGTTCTTCCTTAAGTGCATAACTTTGCACTTGTATACATTAAATTTCATCTGTCATTTGGATGCCCAGTTTCCCAATTTTTCAAGGTCCTCTTACAGTTTTTCACAATCCTCTTGTGTTTTAACAACTTTGAATAGTTTAGTGTCATCTGCAAATTTGATCACCTCACTCATTATTCCCATTTCCAGGTTATTTATAAATATGTAAAAAAAAGCAGCGGCCCAGCACAGATCCCTGGGGTACTCCACTATTTACCTTTCTCATTAAGAAAATTATTCACTTCCCTCGAATTGTTCACTTCCCTCAAATTACTCGAATGCCTGGTTTTTTTTTCTTTTAACCAGTACCTAATCCACAGTAGTACACGGCCGCCTATCCCATGACTTTTTTTTTTTTTAAATTCTTTATTTTCATTTTATAACAAAGGAAAAGGAAGACATACAGCTAAAAGACAGATACATAAAATGTAATACATACACCAAAGTAAACCCCTGCCACCCCCCTTCCCCCTGCTTCTTCTCTAGAAAACTAATCATTCCCGAAGCGGGCGTGTACTTACATTATTGTGTTACAAAACCTAACGGTGATCTAAAACATGATGAGTGCACATTATACAGGCATGTTGGAGCAATGAGCAGATTGTACATAATCATTAAGCATCTGCCATTTAGACAAGTGAGAGTGAGGTTGGGCATGGGGAATAGCTCTCCGAGGTATCTGCTCATATTTACTATATAAGCAGACGAGGTTCCACCATTCATTGACAGTAAGTCGAGAGCTATCCTTCCAATTCCTCGTAATTAAGCATATGGCTATACCCAGCATGAAATCAAGGAGAAAGCGACCCTTCTTAGGAAGAGAGGGGACCTCCGCCACAGAGCGGAGTCCCACGATCTTCCAAGAGAGAGGTTCGTGAAGGTGTAAGATAAATTGAAGAAGAAGGTGAAGTCAAGTTCATTGGGGTGTAATAACCTCCATAGATCAACTAAAGCAAGATCTTTGATCAAGGAGGTAAGCGTGGTGTGACTCTTGGGGGGACCACTTGTCCTAGGCGGCTGTTTGTCAATCAGGGGATCAAGGACTAGATTGAAATCCCCCCCAATTATCAATGAAGTATTAGCAGAGGCCTGCGCAACCTGAGCAATGGTAGCAAAAAAGGCAGGGTCATCCACATTAGGAGCGTAAAGGCATATACATGTAACTTCAAGGCTACCTATCTTGAGGTGAACTCTGGACCATCTACCTTCTGTATCTGAGCTAGTCGCAATAATAGTAGCATGCAAAGATTTCCTAACCAGTATGGCAACCCCACATTTCTTAGAAACGGCTGGGGAATAGGCGGCCACCATGTAAGGTTTAATATTGAGTTTAAGAGTTTCCTTCGAATTTAAATGCGTTTCTTGGAGAAAAATCAGATCCGCAGCTTCCTGACTTAGGTAGCTTAGGATTTTCTTCCGTTTTATCGGATTATTGATTCCTTTTACGTTCAATGAGAAAATCTTACATGGTGCCATCAATCAGTAATAGACAGTTTAGGTAAGGGCGCTTGAAAACATACAACATAATCAGAATCTGTGCAACAATGACATAATCACCGAGTATTCTGGCTAATACACCCCATATTGAAAAGTATGTACCAAAGTATCTTAGAGAAGAAGCAAAACCCCCAAAGAATATGGCGACCATATGTCTGCGGGAGGAGGCCCTAGAGAGGACTAGAAAGACGTGAAAAAAAAGAAAAGAAACACCAGAGTCCATAATTAACACTGTCTCTGATACTCATCGAGGCTACTGTGGGTAGATGGAGTCGGGTCACAGATATCATCAAAAGTAAGGCAACAAACTGCCCTCGCCAGACTCTTTGCTGGGCTGCGGTAGATCCAATATGGCAGGTACAGCGGATATGAGAATACTTGCAGGAATATTCTGGAAGTCAGCGCATCAAGTCGGCTTCTTTGGAATCCAAAAACTCCGCTAGTAGATCAGGGTCCTCAAATGTTCTTGTCTGATTGTGAAGCGTGACTCGGAGCTTGGCCGGGTACATCAGGCCATAGCGTGCTTGTAGTTGTTGAAGCCTCGGCCGGAATTCCAGAAAGCGCTTTCGGCGGTCGACCGTGGGTTTAGCCAAGTCGGGATAGAAGGAGATCTTGTGGCTCTCAAACTCCATATGGCCCTTTGCCCGAGAGGCATTTAGAATTTGCTCAACGTGTTGATATCTCAAAAGTCGAAAAATGATAGGCCGCGGGGTCTTCCTGTTGAGCGTTATGCTTGTGGGTACACGATGAGCGCGATCGATCTCCAAATCTTTGGTAAAGGTGATTTGGAGCAGGGAAGGGAGGATTTTGCATAAAAACTCTTTCATGTCTCCCGATTCCGCTCCCTCCGGTATGCCCACGAGTCGGATATTGTTGCGGCGCGCTCTATTATTGCCATCTTCCACTTCTTTCTGCAAGGCCCGCACCTGACGTTCAACTTTGTCGAGTTTGGACTACCGGGCCGCATGGGAGTCCAGTATGCTCTCCATTTTGTCCTGACGCGAAGAAAGCCCTTCTAGCTTGCTTTGCAGCACACCAAAATCTTCCCGCAGCGCTCGGAGTGCTTCACCGTTTGACTGCACGAGGTCTTTGACCCCTCTAATCTCTGTGAGGATTTCCTGCTGCATTTCGGGGCCCTCGCGCAAGGCCAGCCCCTTCTGCGGGGACGGAGGTTCAGTTTTGGAACGTTTGCCGTGAGAAGCCGCTGGAGATCCAAATTCCAGGCGCGTGGGTTTGGTCCCCGCCATCTCACCAATGTGCCCCGGCAAGATCAGAGTAGAAGTTCCAAGTATATACGGTGTTAATTCAGGATTCTGAGTAGGCCTCTCGGGAGCCTCAGCGTTATGCGACCATCCCACTGGACATCAGGCTCCGCCCCCCCCTATCCCATGACTTTTTAATTTCCACAAGAGTTTCTCATGAGGGACCTTGGCAAAAGCTTTATGAAAATCCAGATATACTATATCAATCGGCTTGCCCTTATCTACCAGTTTACACCTTCAAAAAAATGTAAGAGATTAATGAGACAAGACTTTCCATGGCTAAATCTATGTTGACTTTCTGCAATTAAACCATGATTATCTACATGTTCAGTAATTTTGTTCTTTATAATGGTTTCTATTTTGCCCAGTACAGCAACAGCAGCCCCGTGTCAGATATCAACTTTGCACTGCAACATGTGTCTGGTTTTGCTCATTCTTCTTGACATAAAAACTCAAGCTCTTTCAAGTTGGATGGGAATTGTCTGTGGATTGAAGTCTTTATATCTTGCCACAGAGTTTCTTTTGGATTCGGGTCTGAGGTTGACTGTGCCATTTGGGGATATTCACCTTCATGATGAGTCATTCCATTGTTGCTTTTGCTTTGAGCATAGGATCATAGTCCTTTTTAAAGGTGAATCTTATCCCCAGGTCCAGATCTGTGGCAGACTGGAACAAATTTTCCTCCAGAATCTGCCTGTACTTCCCAGCATCCTTTTTCCTCTCCGTCTTCACAAGCCTCACTGTTCCTGCTGCTGCAAAGCATCCCCACAACATAATGCTATTACCATTGTGCTTTACTATAGAGATAATGTGCTGTTTTTAATCTTTACGCCACACAGTCGCTTAGCACTCTGACCAAAAAGTTCCGCTTTGGTCTCATCAGACTACAAAACCACCTCCATATGCATGCAGTGTTCCCTAAGCGTTTCTTTGTACAAGCTATTTATTTGTAGCACATCATATGCTTTTTTTTTTTTTTTTTTTTTTAGCAGTGTTTTTGTCATTCCCGCCCTACCATTTGAGCCATGTCTGTGGATAAATGTAGAAATTATTGAAAACTCAACATTTTCCACAGTCTCAGCCAGAGACCTCTGTAGTTCTTTTAAAGTAATCTTAGGCCTCTTGGTAACTTTCCTTGTGATCTGGCCTGACCACTGTTGGAAACAGGATACTGGGCTTGATGGACTTTTAGTCTGTCCTGGTATGGCAGTTCTTATGTTCTTGTTTTTTAACCCACTGCTCAGACAGGGTGGGTGCCTAGGGCAGCAACTTCAGGGGACAGTAAAGACCAGGGCATTCAAAGCTAAACAATAGACTTTGACTGTGGGGGGTGTGTGTGAGTGTAAAACTTAAGGTCTTCCCAGGGCATCAACACCTTGAACTAACTCTGGGGTTGGCCCTGGCTACAGACTTTGGCAAGACATCCTGTTTGAGATAATGTCTTGGTTCTAAACTATTTCCTCTTTTCAGTGATGGACCTGATGGATATTCAATTGCATTAAAAAAAAATTGTATAGTCTTCCCCCCAGTCTATACCTCGTACATTATAATAACTTTATTTCCGAGTTAACCTGTTTTGAACCAGCGTATGTTTTACATACATAAGGTTTCCATACTTACTACTCAACTGTTTACTAATTAATGGTTATAAATTCAGTGGAACTATGTTTGGCTATTATCGTTATGTCAAAAAGCGTTATATACAGATTTTTTTTATCTGAGATCGTTAGTTTAATAGGTATTCGAAGTTTGCTGATTTTGACGGTACTCGCGGCTCAACATAAAAAGATCACAAAAAATAGTAAGTAGCTTATAATGCTGTAATAGCTACTATTTTGCAAATAAAAGTATTTGTAAACTTTAGAAAATAGGATTAGATAACTGTAAGTTACTTAGTGTCAGTTATTGGCGCATATATCGGCCGTGTATGTTTTTCATACGCTGGGCTAATATGTTGTCAAAACTAATTGCTGTCAAGCATTCTGTTCTAGGTGTTTCAATGGTGCAATATCGACACACTGCATCAGAAGTGTTTTCACTTGTATCATATTCCGCTGTCAGAATGGACTGTTGACAAACAATTTATATCATAATAAAGTGTTTTAAATGAAAACTGCAGTTTCAATAGTATCATACAGTATGTTTATGTCCATGAATATTGGAACTGAATCCTCTTTTCTGAGGACGGACAATATACTATATTGGACCAGTGTATGAAAAACATACACTATGTGAAACTTCTATTTTCTGCAAAGTTTTAATATTTGTTATTATTGCCGGTATTTCATAGTTGTTTGAGTGTAACAAATCTAATAAAGCATCCAGAACAGGGAAAGAATATGCGAGCTGTCCAAAACGGGTTAAGGCAGTTTCATGTTTATCACATTATGATTTTTGTTTCAAATTCACTTCATATAACAAAAAAAGCTGATTCTTCATTCAATAGTATCCAAATCAGCTATGAATGAATATAGGTGGATTCTACTTATCTTATGAGCCTTGTTAAGGCATGTTTGGCCTAGAGTTAATTTGGGTTTGCTATGAGAGAAGGTGGGAAAACTTGTGCATTGAAGACTTTAGTTGTTTCTTAATTATTTTGAATATTTCTGTGTTTCACATTTTATGTTGGATAGATCAGTAAAATAAACTACTTCACTATATTTTGAATTGTATTAGGTAAGTGCTGTCGAGTGAAGAATTGTATTAGCAGAATGTGAAAAATGAGCAAAGGTGTAAAGGCCTCTGCAAGGCATGTTTTCTGGCTATAGATGCCCTGTTCCGTATTTGTGGTTATTTTTCTTCCTGATCAAGTTTGAAATCTGTAAAATAGCACAGTAAGGGGGCTAGTTACTAATATTTGCTGATGTTAATATGCTTTAATTCATTGTTGCATGTGTAATGTGGGTCCCATGTTAGTCAACATTAGCATACGTTAGTAACTAGCCCTCAAAATCTTGTTTCATATATTGCTCTCTAGAACCTGTCTCTGCTTTCCATTGAAGTACTTTTTATACATTACCTCAGGATGTCTCAGCCTTAGAGATTTGCTTAAAACCACAGTGGAGCAATTTTCTACTGCACCTTTGTTCCAGGTTCTGCTGAAAGCCATAATGAAGCATTTGTCTGCATTAACCAAAATCTGCAGCTTTCTGGGGAGGGTTCTAAGGCTTTTGTTTGTATTTTAAGTAAAGAAAGCATCTACTAAGATGTTGATGCTGTGTTGATAAGACTTCTGTGGCAGGAACTTACTACTCCTGTTAGGATGTTTTTTTTTCAGACTCCTGATAGCTCTAGCTTCTAGTCTGTTAATTCCCTTTTTTTTTTCCATTTGGATAGGATGCTTATGCTATTTCTCTGACTACATCCTTTTAAATTGGTAGTATAAAATAATTCATATTAATTCATTGACAGTACTTATCTTCTCTTAATTGTTTCCTAATCTTGATTATATTTGTGTTTTTTCTGTTTAATAGTTCATTTTTTGTCTTTTTGCTTTATTTAGGAAAAAGTAGTGGGACACGTCACAAAATTAGTGACTATTTTGAGGTAAATTTGTTTTGTTTCTTTAGAAATTCTTGCTGTTTCATTTTGTAGTAGAGGAAGAGTGATGCAATAGTGTTTTGCTACTCCATCCTATCTAGAAATTGGTAAAATAGCATTTTGAATCTCAGTAGGCTTTACTCATATTGTTACATTAGGCAGATTCTACTGATATAGAATATCAAAAATGTCTTTGGAACTCCATATTACAAGAACAGAATTAAACTCTATTGCAACTCTTTTGATTCACATAAAGTGATGTTGTATTTTATTAAACATTTATTTAAGAAAAGTGGTAACATAAACAGTCTTTCAAAGATCTATTATATTTATTTTTTTAAGAAATTTGATTGAAAGGATGATTGTTTTGAACTATGTACAAATTGTCCTTTTTAAGTCAGATGACCTTGTGTGTTTTCTTTTCTTCAGTACCAAGATGGAAACGGCTCTAGCCCTGTCAGAGGCTTACCTCCTGCAATCCGTTCTCCTCAGAATTCACATTCACATTCCACCCCTTCTTCTGTAAGTTACCAGCACACATTAGCCCAAGATCTACTAATGTATTTGCATGGTCTGCGTTCCACAACTGATTTTTGGGTGGTTCTCCCCATGGGCGTAGATTTGGAGGAGAGGGGGTGAAGGGGCCATTGCCTTCCTCCAACAAGTTGCTATGGCTCCCAAGGTTGGTGGCTGCAGCAGCAGTAAGATAGCTAATAAGCGTGGGGTATTTCAGACCTCCACGGATTCAAGGGTCAACCTACCTCTCTGATGCTTCATGTCTCTCTCTGTGCTTCACATCAGAGGGAAGTGGGACAGCTGGGCCCTTGAAACTGCGGAGCTCTGAAACATCCTATGTTAGCAATCTTGCTGCAGCTGCCATCTTCGGCGAATGTGATGGAGGTGATGTTGCTGCTGAGTGCGGGTGGAGAGGATGACCAGGGAGATGGAAGAGTGATACTGGACATGGGGGAAGCACAGGAAAGTGCTGAACATGCTGGACTTGAAGGGGGGCTAGAGTTGCAAGGAAGATGCTTGACAAGGGGGCACAGGGAGATGATGGGCATTGGGGTGGCATAAGGAGGTGGAAGGGAGATGCTGAAAATGGGGGTGAGGTTGAGGCAGGCATAGAAAGAGAGTGAGGAGATACTGGATAGGAGTGGAGGGGACATAAGGAGCCAGAGGATAGATGCTAGGCTTGGAGAGGGGGAAGGGAGAGGGCAAGGAGATGCTTTAGTTAGGAGAGGATGAGGGAGAGAAAGAGGGAGATGCTAGACATGAAGGGAGAAAGAGAGGAGATGATGGGCATGGGATAGAAAGAGAGGAGATGATGGGATTGCTAGACATGGAGGGATAGGGAGAGAGAGAAGGTCAATGCTGGACACTGATGGATGAAGTGAGAAAAATAGTGGAGGCACTGGTCAGGGGGTGAGAGAAGGGAAGAGATACTGGACATTGTGGGTGAGGTAGAGAGAAGGAGGAGAAAAGACTTGGAAATAAGAGGTTGGGGAGGGAGACAGAGTTGGGGAATGAGAGGGCTCTGTTAAGGGTTGAAAAATGCTGTGCAAATAAGGGAAACTTAGGAAGAAGGTAAGGAGGGAGGAATGAAATTTGAGTTGACAGAGAAACATAAATGGAAGAAAATGAAAAGATCAATGTCAGATGGAATAAAGTTAAGACAACATAAGGAGAGAAGTGGCAGGTGGTCTGGAGACCCTAGAAAGCGAGTTAAGAGAAAACAGATCAATGTGATCAGAGAATAAAATGGGCAGACAGCAGTAGAAATTTTGTTTTTCATTTAGTTATTAGAATATGTCAGTCTTTGCAGTTCTCATGATCTGTCTTTATATTTTGCATAGTATAAAGGCATCTACATTTCTCTTTGTTTCTCAGGTATTGTATTGCAGACTATGGCTTCTTGGTTTCATTTTAAATTTTGCTACATCTGCATTTTGTGTGGCCAAGGCCAGGTTTTTGTTAGCATGGAGTTTCTATGTAGTAATAATATAGTATTCCTCCTTGTTCAGTTTTCTGAATGGGTGTCTGGATGTTGTGGTCCACTGCCCTTTTATTTATTTATTTAGACAGTTTTGTATACCACCTTATCCTTTAATCAAAGTGGTCACAACACAATTGTGGGATACATTTAACACGAGGGGATATGAGACACATACACTAATACTTACAGGGAACATGGGCAATGGAGGGTTAAGTGGCTTGCCCAAGACCACAAGGAGCACCTTATCTCCAGGAACAAGCAGGAATGTAGTCTTCACATATGGGGTATCGTCGGTACCGACGGAGCCTGCACGGGAACGCTCCCCAGCATCCAATAGGAAAGCTTTTGGGAGCATCCCACAGCGCCTGCGTGCTGCCTTACCACCCTTCCAATTGTCCCTCCCCAGTTCTTTGTTTTCTGCGGAGCCGACAGGTCCCATACCCTGTCACCACAGAAAAATTTCTTCTTTAATCTTTGTTTTTTGTGGTCACTGCCTTCCCTCGACGCTATACCGGTACCGCCGGTTCATTCTTCTTTCTTTTTAAAAAACAAACAAACAAACAAACAAAAAAACCCTATAGTTTCTGAACTATTTTACTTAAACTTTTTTTCCTTGTTGCTAGGCGCCATTTTGGGCACTAGGCCCAATTTTTCCTTAAAAATGGAAAAACCAACATCTGGTTTTAAAAAATGTTCTAAGTGTGGCAGTACCATCTCAGTCACCAACACCCATGATTGGTGTCTCAAATGTTTAGGTCCTGACCACTCTACTTCGGAGTGCCTCTCCTGTGGAATGATGTCAAAAAGGGGTCGGCAGAATCGAGCTGCAAAGCTTAGCACCCTTTTTCCCTCAGACGCGATGTCTGCATCAACGTCCTCCCGGGCCTCATCTTCCTCCCATGGATCTCAGGTAACTAAACATAAATCTAGCCGTCCTCAAAGGGTAGATCTCCTAAGTATCGAGATGCCACTGGCATTGCCCTTGAGGAATTTTCACTGGCAAAACTGCCCTGGCGGGAGGCTTCGGCTTCCAAAGCATCAATGGGGCTCCAGGATGTTCTCAAGGCCTCAACCTCGGCAGAACTACTGGCGCCATACTCTGGGGTTCAGACCGCTTCTACCGGTACCGACACCCAAGCATCGGCAGTGTTGATAGACCAGTGATTTCTTGCTATCGAACGCAGTCTAGCGGCTCTTCTCACGGCTTTGGTATCGTTGAAACCGTTTCAGACACCTCAACCGATACCGGTACCGACGTCATAGACGTCGATGGGTATGCCACCCATACTGAGTCATGCGTATGTCTCTGGCATCGACAGATCGGTACCGGAGCAACCCGATACCGACTTTGATCGATACTGATACCGTGCGCTGCACGATCACCGGGATTGGCGGTATTTTGAATCCTGTGAGTCTGATGACTCCGAAGACTCTGCCGATACAAGAGTACTTCTCCCAGAGGATTCCTCTTCTCCTCAGCGCAGAATATCTCCAGGAACAAACAGGAATGTAGTCTTCACAAATGGGGGTATCATCGGTACCGACGGAGCCTGCGCGGGAACGCTCTCCAGCGTCCAATAGGAAAGCTTTTGAGAGCATCCCACAGCGCCTGCATGCTGCCTTCCCGCCTTTCCAACTGTCCCTCTCCAGTTCTTCGTTTTCCGCAGAGCTGACAGGTTGCATACCCTGTCACTGCAGAAAATTTCGTCTTTAATCTTTGTTTTTGTGGTCGCGTCTGCCTTCCCTCGACGCTATACCGGTACCGCTGGTTCTTTCTTTTCACTTCTTAAAAAAAAAAAAAAATCTATAGTTTCTGAAGTGGTTTACTTCAGGAACTTTTTTTCCTTGGTGCTAGGCGCCATTTTGGGCACTAGGTCCAATTTTTCCTTAAAAATGGAAAAAGCTACTTCAGGTTTTAAGAAATGTTCTAAATGTGGCGGTACCATTTCCGTCACCAACACCCATGATTGGTGTCTCAAATGTTTAGGTCCTGACCAGTCTATTCCAGAGTGCCTCTCCTGTGGAATGATGTCAAAAAGGGGCCGGCAGAACCAAGCTGCTAAACTTAGCACCCTTTTTCCCTCAGACCCGGCGTCTGTTGCATCGACATCCTCCAGGGCTTCATCTTCCTCCCATGGATCTCCGGTAACTAAACATAAATCTAGCCGGTCCTCAAAGGGTAGATCTCCTAAGTATCGAGATGCCCCTGGTGTTGTCCTTGAGGAATTTTCACCGGCAAAACTGCCCCAGCGGGAGGCTTTGGCTTCCAAAGCATTAACGGGGCCCCAGGATGTTCTCGAGGCCTCAACCTCGGCAGAACTACTGGTGCCCTGCTCTGGGGTTCGGGCCGCTTCATCCGGTACTGACACTCAAGCATCGGCAGCATCGATAGATCAGAGATTCCTTGCTATCGAGTGCAGTCTAGCAGCTTTTCTCACGGCTTTGGTACCGTTGAAACCGCTTCAGACACCTCAACCGATACCGGTACTGACACCGGTATCGGTACTGACTGCATCGACATCGGTGGGTATGCCACCCGTACTGAGTCATGCGTCTGACTCTGGCATCGACAGATCGGTACCTGAACAACCCGATACCGACTTTGATCGATACCGGTACCATGCTTTGCACGATCACCGGGATCGGAGATATATTTTGAATCCTCGAATGAGTCTGAAGAATCCGAAGACTCTGCTAATACCAGAGACTTCTCCCTGAGGATTCCTCTTCTCGGTGCAGAATGTCTCCGCCAGAGGATATATCCTTTCAGGACTTTATCCGTGATGTGGCCCGAGGCCTTTCCATCACAGTAGCTCCTGAAAGAGCCTAGGGCAAAGGAGTTGGAAATCCTCCAATACCTGAAGGCTCCCAAAGAGGCAGCTACTCTGCCTATTCATGAGATCTTACACAATCTTATGCTAAGGATGTGGGAAACACCTTTAACCACATCTCCTCATTCTCGAAGACTCAATACCATATATCGAGTTCCACCTTGTCCTGGCTTTCAAAAAACTCAATTACCACACCATTCAGTGGTAGTGGAATCAGCCATGAGAAGGATGAAAAGTGCAAAGAGACATGCATCCAATCCTCCAGGTCGTGAATGTAGGACTCTTGATGCCTTTTGGCGTCGATGCTTCCAAGCTTCCATGCTCTCAGCTAGGATCAGTTCCTATATCTTGTATATGGGAATGTTCCTTAAAGAGGTCACAGGGGACTTGGAGCTTATGAGCTCCCTTCTTCCTGATGACAAAAGACAAGACTATCTCACTCTTGTCAAACATGCTCAGGATGTTTCCAAGTTTGTTAATTGTGCAGCCTTTGACTGTTTTGAGTGCATAAGCAGAACCTCTGCTATTGCCATTGGTGCACGTCTGATCGCCTCGCTTCAGGAATCTGACTTGGAAATTTGGGTACAGGATAAATTAGGAAACATTCCTTGCACAGGAGAAAATCTCTTTGGCAAGAATTGGCAGGAGAAGGCTAATGAAATAGATGCTGACAATATCACATTGGATAGATTGTCCAAATCTACAGCCGATCCTCCAAAGAAAAGATCCTCTGAAAAAACATTTTTCAATAAGAAAAAGAAGTTTAATCCTTCCTATACCCAGCAGGGACACCGTCCAGGTCAGACTGCCCAAAAGGGACAGCAGAAACAACCTAGACAACAAAAGAAGCCAAAAGCTGCAAAACCTCAGCCACCTCACCAGGCTCAGCTTCCTCAGGGGCTTTGACTCCTTTCTAGAGAACTTCGCCTTCCTGCCCCTGAAGGGTCCAGAACCCTTAACCATCCCAGGCAGTTTATGTCATTCTGCCCACAGATGGTACCAAATAACAGCAGAAAATTGGATTCTCCAGGACCAAGAAGGAAGTCAGTCCTCACATATGGATGTCATTGGCGCCGATGAAGCCCCAGCGGAGCATTTCCCCAGCTTTCTAAGAAAGCCTTTGGGAATGCAGGCATGCATGCGCGGTTCCCTTCCCGCCTAAAGGTGCCATCTTACCTCAGTCTCTCTTTTTCCGAGAAGCCCACCGGACATGTCCTGTCATCCCGGATAAAAGTGTGATTTTTTGGCGATTTTCGCTATTTTTTCTTTCCGGTTCGACGCCGGTTCCCCTTCCGCCGGGTTCGGTACACCGGTATCGAGCCCGAATCTTTTTGGTTTTTTCCCTTCGTGGCTGGCGTTCGTGCCCTTTTTTGATCTTTCCCTGGAAGGCCGGTCCTTTGACCTCGCGGGGACTCTTTTTTTTTTTTCCCCTGATGGCTTCCAGCGGTTTTAAAAAGTGTGATCGGTGTAAGAAGTTGATGTCTCACCGATACACACGACTGCTGCCTTCGGTGCCTCGGTCCTGATCACGACCCTAAGACGTGTGGACCATGTGGGAAGATGTCTTCCAAGGCACTACGAAGTCGCCAGCAGCAGAAAGAAAGGCTTTTCTCCGACTCAGCCTCCGGCCGGGCCCGGACCTCGTCTGAGGCCTCGACATCTCGGATTCGAATCCCAAGCGCGGTCGGGGCTCCTCGGACAGGGGGTCCCCCGACCGGGAATGCAAGAGGAAGAAGCAGCTCGTGAGGGCGTCGGAGGAGGAGGTCCCTGGCTCCTCGAGGGCCAGGTCTAAGACCCCCGACCGTCGCCCCGGGCCTGTGGAACAAGAGAAGCCTGCCAAAGTTCCTCGCGTGGAGCCGGAGTCTGCTGGACACGTAAGCCCCGTAGTCCTCGAGGACTCTCCTCGGCTGCTGTGTCTCCCAAGCTGAGTCTCAGGATGACAGCCTTGGAGTGCAGACTGTCTGCCTTCATGGAGCAGCAGCGGGCACTGTTGGCCAGCCTGTCTGGCACATCTGCCCCGACCACCGGGACATCGACATCAAAGTCGACCCCGGAGACCGAGCTGATACTCGAGTCCATGATGGCTCGAGGTCGACCTCAGTCGCGGTCTCTCTCGACCTCCCGTTCCATGGTGTTGGAATCGGCCATGCATCGCCTGAAAAGTCAGAAGATGCACTCTGTGGTGCCCCCCGGCAGGGAAGCCCGGAACCTCGATGGTGTCGGTAGAAAGTGCTTCCAGGGCTCAATGCTTGCTTGCCGTGTCCAGTCTTACCAGCTGTACATGGGCATGTACTTGCGAGACCTGGCCAAGGAGTTGGCCGGGTTCTCCACTGGTCTCTCTGGGGAGCCCTTGCAGAGATTCAAGTCCTTGTCCTCGGGGATTCGGGACTGCTCGAAGTTTGTCCCGCGCCGCCTACAATGGCTTCGAGGCTTCGGCCCGAGTTGCGGCAGCTGGCATCGCGGCTCAATGCCAGGCATGGCTGCAGTCATCGGACCTCGAGCCATGGGTTCAGGACAAGTTGGTCGATGTCCCTTGCCGAGGTGAGAACCTTTTTGGCAAGCCCATGGCCGAGAAGGCCGCACAGCTCGAGACTGAGCACCTTACAAGGACAAGTCTGTCCAGAAAGACCTCTGCCCCTTCTCACAAGAAGAAGGCCTCGGGTAAGAAGCCCTTTTACCCGAGAAAGGGCACTGCCTACAAACAGTTTCAGGCTGCCCAAGCTGCACCCCAGAGTCAGCAAGCCAAGGGGCAGGGTAATGGGCCCCGTAGGCAGAGGACCCCCAAGCCACCGGCCCCTGCTACCACTCAGCAGGGTGGGGGATTTTGACTCCTTGAGCATAGCCTCTCAGTCCCTGCTCTCCCAACCCTGCACAGGAGGTCGCCTCGCCCTCTTTGCCCACCAGTGGCCCCACATCACTGGGGACAGTTGGGTGTTGAACATAGTCCACAGGGGCTATGCTCTTCATTTTCACCAACTGCCTCCTCCATACTTTCCAGGGGAGCCTCCAAGGCCTCCCCTGCACACAGTTCTTCTCCTCCAAGAGCTTCAAGGTCTGTTGGTGGACAGGGAGGTGGAGCCTGTGCCTCCCCACTTGCAAAGTCAGGGGTTCTACTCCAGGTATTTCCTGGTGCCCAAAAGAACCGGTGGCCTTTAACCTATTTTGGACCTCAGGAACCTCAACAAGTTCCTAGAGAAGGAAAAGTTCAAGATGCTTACTCTTGGAACACTTCTGCCCTACCTCCAGCAGGGAGATTGACTATGCTCCTTAGATCTAAAGGATGCATACACTCACATCCTCGTTCATCCAGACCACAGAAAGTACCTAAGGTTCATTGTGGGAGGAAACCATTATCAGTACAGAGTACTGCCTTTTGGCCTGACCTCCGCTCCCAGAGTCTTTACCAAATGCCTGGCAGTGGTGGCGGCCTACCTAAGAAATCAGGGAATCTTTGTCTTCCCCTATCTGGACGACTGGCTCATCAGGGGTCAGACGTGCCAGGAAGCCAGACAAGCCACCCTCAGAACTATTGCTCTTCTTCAAAGCCTAGGGTTTGTAATAAACTTCGCAAAGTCCACTTTGCTCCCCTCCCAGAATTTGGAATTCATAGGAGCAAGGCTGGACTCTCTCCTGGCAAAGGCTTTCTTGCCAGAAGCCAGAGCACGAAAATTGATAGCCCTGGCAAACCAGTTTTTCAACCGGTCACTGGTCTCCGCCAGACTCTACCTGAGGCTTCTAGGCCACATGGCTTCGACAGTACATGTGACCCCCAATGCCAGGCTCCATATGAGAAACTGCACAGTGGTCCCTTCGGAATCAGTGGTCACAAGCCACAGGCAGCCTCAGAGACAGAATAAGGGTGTCCAGACCATTTCTGGACTCCCTCCATTGTTGGCTGCAGCCACCCAATCTACTAAAGGGGGTGCCCTTTCAAATTCCAGAGTACACAGTGGTACTGACCACAGACGCCTCCCTACAGGGCTGGGGGCTCATTGTCTCAACAAGTGCACCCAGTGCCTGTGGTCTCCTTGGGAGGCTGCACAACAGATAATCTCCTAGAACTCAGGGCTATTCGCTTGGCTCTCAAAGCTTTCTCTCCTGCCCTGGCTCATCAATCTGTCCTGGTTCAGACACAATCAGGTAGCCATGTTTTATGTGAACAAACAAGGCGGAACTGGGTCCAGGCTCCTTTGTCGGGAGGCTCAGGACCTTTGTTCATTTGCCCTCAAGCACAACATGCTCCTCAGGGCAGTGTACCTTCCAGGCCAGGAAAACTACCTGGCCGACCGACTGAGCAGAATTTTGCAGCCCCACGAGTGGCAGCTCCATCCCTTGGTAGTTCAGAAGATCTTCCTGAAATGGGGTCTCCCTTTGATAGATCTCTTTGCCAGTCCACTGAACAAGCAACTGCCAAAGTTCTGCTCCAGGCAACCGCATCCTCTGCAGATAGCAGCAGATGCTTTTCAGATTCCATGGTCTCAGGGCCTCCTGTATGCGTTTCCTCCCACGCCTCTGGTGGCCCGAACTCTGTTCAAGATTCTCCAGGACAAGGCCTCTGTCCTGCTGGTGGCTCCTCGGTGGCCGAGAC
This sequence comes from Ichthyophis bannanicus, assembly GCA_033557465.1. Classification (NCBI taxonomy): domain Eukaryota; kingdom Metazoa; phylum Chordata; class Amphibia; order Gymnophiona; family Ichthyophiidae; genus Ichthyophis; species Ichthyophis bannanicus. The sequence goes on from CM066036.1 coordinate 619,994,871, forward strand.
AGCCTTGGTTTCCAATTTTGCTTCAGCTAGCAGTGAATCCCCCACTGCCTCTAGGGTTGCAACCCCACCTTCTGTCTCAGGATCAGGGGTCTCTTCTGCACCCCAACCTCAAAGCTCTCAATTTGATGGCTTGGAGGCTGCAAGGGTAGTTTTGGCCCCCTGGGGCCTTCCTCAGGAAGTTGAGGAGGTTCTAGCCTCTAGGAAACAGTCCACTAGGAAAACCTATGCTCTCAAATGGAAGAGGTTTTCTGTGTGGTGTCAGCTACGTTCAGAAGATCCCTTCTCCTGTACTGTCCCTGTAGTACTTCAGTATCTGTTGCACTTATCCAATCAGGGACTTAAGTCCACTTCTGTTCGGGTCCACCTCTCAGCTCTAGCAGCTCACCACTCACTAGTGGAAGGACATTCTCTGTCGGTTCACCCCTTGGTGTCCTGGTTTCTCAGAGGCCTGCTTTTGCTCAAGCCTCCCATCCGTCGTCCTGCCCCTGAGTGGGAGTTGAATGTGGTCTTGCAGCAACTGACTCGCCCACCTTTTGAGCCGATGGCTACTTGCCCTCTACGCTTCCTGTCCTGGAAGACACTCTTCCTAGTGGCCCTTACCTCGGCCAGGCGAGTTAGTGAGCTTCAGGCCCTGGTCTGTGACAGGCCTTACACTCGCTTCTATGGGAACAGGGTAGTCCTTAGGACTCATCCAAAGTTCCTCCCAAAGGTTGTCTCCTCCTTCCACCTTAACCAGGAGGTGGTTCTTCCAACATTCTTCCCTAGGCCTCATGCAAGCCAGGCTGAAGCAGTTCTGCATACCCTGGACTGTAGGAGGGCCTTATCCTTCTACCTTGACCGTACGCAAGGGCATAGAAGGGCTACTCAGCTCTTCGTATCCTTTGACTCTAATAAGTTGGGGTTGGCTGTGTCCAAACATACCTTGTCCATCTGGGTGGCTGACTGTATCACCTGGGCTTACAAGGCGGCTGACCTTCCTTTGCAGGGTCGGGTTACGGCCCACCGTGTCAGGGCAATGGCTGCCTCAGTGGCTCATCTCCGCTCTGTGCCCTTGGTAGACATCTGCAGGGCTGCAACTTTGTCTTCAAGCCAGACCTTTGCGGCCCATTACTGTCTGGAGAGGGAGTCCTGTAGGGACAGTGCTTTTGGCCAAGCAGTACTCCGGAATCTCTTTGAGGTTTAGGCAACTCCTGCCCTCTGTTGGGCTACCGGTGGAGGTTGAGTCAGTGAAAAGCCTTTTCTTTGCTGCTGGGACTAGAGGGAGTTCTCTTGTTCAGCCTGGGTTCCTGGTAGCCCAGAGCTAGGGAGTCACCCATATGTGAGGACTGACTTCCTGCTTGGTCCTGGAGAAAGAGTAGTTACTCACCTGTAACAGGTGTTCTCCAGGAGCAGCAGGAATCAGTCCTCACAACCCTCCCTCCTCCCCTTGGAGATGCAATTGTACATAGTTTAATTTTTTGATTTTTTTGTGTGCTGTTCTTAGCTATGTCATTTGACTGAGGTAAGATGGCACCTTTAGGCGGGAAGGGAACCGCGCATGCGTGCCTGCATTCCCAAAGGCTTTCTTAGAAAGCTGGGGAAATGCTCCGCTGGGGCTTCATCGGCGCTGATGACACCCATATGTGAGGACTGATTCCTGCTGCTCCTGGAGAACACCTGTTACAGGTGAGTAACCTCTCTCTCTGTCCATTGTAAGAGAGGGGTACAAACTTCATTTTCACAGCCTGCCCCCTCCTACAATTATAAGACAGTTCAATTCTCAGACGTCTCTCGACAGTCTCTTAGGTCAAGAAGTCACAATGCTCCTTGCTCAAGGAGCAATAGAGGAAGTACCCATTCCCCATCAGGGTACAGGGTTCTACTCCTCCCTATTTCCTTATTCCAAAGAAAACAGGATGACACAGACCCATTTTAGACCTCAGAGAATTGAACAAATATCTGTTCCGAGAGAAGTTCAAAATGGTCTCTTTAGGAATTCTGCTGCCATACCTTCAAAGTCAGGATTGGCTTTGTTCTCTAGATCTCAAGGATACGTATACTCATATTATTATCCACCCAAATCACAAAAGATTCCTCCGATTCCTGTTTCAAGGAAAGCACTTCCAGTACAGGGTTCTTCCTTTTGGCCTGGCTTCTGCACCAAGAGTATTCACAAAATGCATGGCTGTGGTAGCTGCATTTCTCCACACTCTGGGAATATTCGTCTTCCCCTACTTAGATGACTGGCTCATTCGAGCCCCTACAGTGCCAGAAGCCAGCTCTGCTTTGTTTCACACAATGCAAATCCTTTCATTAATTGGGACTAGTCATAAACCTCCCAAAGTCCAATCTTGCTCACACTCAAGTCCTAGAGTTCATATTTATTTATTTATTTTATTTTATTTAGACAGTTTTGTATACCGCCTTATCCTTCAATCAAAGCGGTCACAACACAATTGGGGGATACATTTAACACGCGGGGATATGAGACACATACACTAATACTTACAGGGAACATGGGCAATGGAGGGTTAAGTGGCTTGCCCAAGACCACAAGGAGCATCTGTGGGACTAGAAACCCCAGTCCTTCCGGCCCAAGGTTGCTGTCCTCTAGTGGGATTTGAACCCCCGACCTTCCGGCCTGAAGTACCGTGCCCCAACCACTAGGCTACTCCTCCCTGCACGATCCCCTCATAGGAGTTCATCTGGATACCAGACAGACAAGGGCTTTCCTTCCGCAGCCCCGCTGTCTTCGTATAATACAGCTAGCTTCCCAAGCAATGCTCAAACCTTATCTCACTGCTCGAGAAATGCTACAACTGCTGGGCCACATGGCATCCACCAATCATGTGGTTCCTTATGCTCACCTCCACATGTGAGCAGCCCAATGGACTTTATCCACTCAGTGGACACAGGCCTCAGGTTGCCTGTCGGACAAAATAACAAACTCAGACCGTCTTATTTCGTCCCTCCCAATGGTGGCAATTGCTCAAAAATCTTCTTGTGGGGTCTCCTTTCCAGCAACCCCTATTCCAAGCCACCCTAACAACAGATGCATCACAGTTGGGATGGGGAGCCCACCTGCACGATCTCTCTACCCAGGGAACCTGGACTCCACAGGAGGCCTGTCTTCACATCAACCTTATGGAACTCAGAGCAATCTTCTTTGCTCTTCAAGTATTTCACGCCCAGCTCAGATACAAGGCAGTCCTAGTTCAAACGGACGATGAGGTAGTGATGTTCTGTGTGAACAAGCAGAGCGGAACAGGCTCTCTGGGCGCCAGAGAGCATCAGATTCATCTCCTTGCGGTGTATCTTCCAGGCATTCAAAACTCTTTGGCAGACAAACTCAGTCGAGTTCTGCTGCCACACGAATGGTCTCTCCATGCAGACCAGCTTGCCCAAATATTTCAGATTTGGGGAACCCCGGACATAGACCTCTTTGCAGGTCCGCTGAATGCCAAACTTCCCCGGTTCTTTTCCAGAATCCCGGCTCGACATTGTCAGGCAAGGGATGCCTTCCTCCTTCACTGGGGTCAGGACTTCCTATATGCCTTCCCACCCATTCCCCTCATCCCCAAAACCCTATTCAAGCTTCAGAGAGACAGAGGTCATATGATTCTCATAGCTCCACGTTGGCCACGGCAACGTGATACCCTCTGCTTCTACATCTCTCTCAAGCTCCACCTCTGGAGTTGGGATCTGCTCCAGATCTTCTCTCCCAAGAGAACGGGACACTGTGGCATCCCAATCCCCAGTCTCTGCATCTCAGGGCCTGGTTGCTGAAGGCCTAGAGCTTCAGGATCTCAACCTTTCTCAACAGGTAAAGGATATCCTTTATGCTTCTAGGAAACCCGCCACAAGATGCTCATATGCCTTTAATTGGAAAAGCTTTACCATATGGTCTGAAACCCCCCGTCACACCACCACAAGAACTAATATATTCCACTCACACCTCCTGCATATCCCTCTGCTGAGCTTTAAGAGGACTCCAGCCGAGAAGCACAACCACCAACGTCTACTCAAGTGCGCATTAATAAACGCCAGATCTATACGCTCGAAATGGCCTGTAGCCAATGACCTGATAACCTTCCACAACCTCGATATATTGATGATAACCGAGACATGGCTAACCGACAGCGATAATGTCCTCATCAACCAGTTGTTACCATCAGGATTCTCCCTTTATGCCTGTCATAGGACCAACCAGAGGGGTGGCGGTACACTCATCCTCGCCAGATCCACACTCCAATTTAAACTAAACACCACCACCAGCACAACCCACCTTGACATGCTTTCCATATCGAATGAGCTCTGTACAATCAACCTACTGTACCGAGCGCCAACACCATCCCCAGAAGACCTACCGTCAATAATCAACCTTGCATGTGTAACTCCCCTAACCCACGCTCTCCAAATTGATTAATAGGAGATTTCAACCTGCCTTCCCTACATGTTACGCACTCATCAGCCTTCCTCGAAGCTATGCTCCAGTTGGGCTACGAGCAACTCATTGACCCCCCCACCCATAGTAAGGGAAGCAAATTGGACCTGATCTTCGCTCCTCAGTCTGCTGTCAATTCAACCCAAAGCCTTCTGATTTCCATAACCCCAGTACCATGGTCTGACCATAAACTACTTCTATTCCACATTCCCAACAACCACCTCAGCGTTAGTAGCAATAAAATAGGTCGCCCCCCTAGAACAATAGCAACACGCTTTCGGCCCCTTGTTAAGAAAGATGCCCTCAAAAAGATTCTACCTTTACTCTCCAACGGCTCTCTAGACCCAGAGGAATTAGTATCCAACTGGGATAACGTTCTCAGAGCTGCCGCTTGCCTCCCATCTTCTAACAAGAAACCATCTAAATGAGAACATGCACCATGGTTCTCCCAAGACCTACGAGCATCGCTTCTACACCTACGCAGACTTGAGAGACAGTGGCGCCACACCCGGACCTCTGAGGCACTTTGTGCATACTCCTCACACCTACAAATACACCAAAAAAAGACGATGGAAAAGAGAAAACAATACCACTCGAAGATTCTAAAGCGATCAATAAACAAACCACATGACCTATTCAGTATTGTAAAATCCTTAACAGGTGATCCAGCCCTAGCTCAACCATCCATGCCGCACCCGCAGGACTACTCAAACTATCTACAATCGAAGATGATCCAGACCAACATGAACTCTTCCACCACATCCCTTTCTAACCCACACATCACTACCCTGCCAGCCGATCTATGGAAATTCTGTGAGGTATCCAATAAAGAGATCGAACATATCATCTCTTCTATTAACCTCACCACTGCACCCAATGATCCCTGCCCAGCCAGTTGGATTGAAGAACTGCGCCACGATCTCAGCCCATCCATATCCAGAATCTTGAACCAGTCCTTCTCAACAGGGACCTTCCCACAGAGCCTGAAGTACTCATCTATCCGCCCACTTTTGAAAAATAGCAAACTCAACCCATCTAAAGTCGAATCATTCAGACCAATTTCAAGCATCCCCCTGCTAGCCAAAATCATCGAAAAGGCAGTCCAGCGACAAATTCAACAGCATGTCGACACCGAAGCACCACTTGACCCTTCTCAACACGGCTTCCGAGAAGCACATGGTGTGGACACCATTCTCACAACCCTCTTTAACAACCTAGTCATAGGACTTGACAATATCCATCAAGGATTTGTCCTCATCTTTATGGACATTGCGGCTGCTTTTGATTCGGTGAACCACGAGACACTACTATTTTGCCTCAAAGAAAAAGGCATACAAGGCCTAGCTCTAACCTGGTGTAAATCTTACTTGTGCAACAGATGGCAACAAGTCAGAACAGGCTCAGCGACATCAGAACCATTTCCTCTAAAGCAAGGTGTACCTCAGGGTTCATCCCTATCTGCTCTAATGTTTAACATTTACATGCAGCCCATCTGTGCCTTGATCCGCTCCTTCAATATCCAATGTCTGGCCTATGCGGACGACATCCTGATTTACACACCTTTCAAGATTGATCAACCAGACTTCTCACCAATATTAAGATGCTTTGAAGCCGTAGCAGACTGGCACCTCACTCAAAACCTGCGTATTAACCACAGCCAAACAGACGTCCTGTTCGTCACGAGGAACCAAAAGTTCACACCACCTTCCGCACCAAGTCAACAATACGGAACTGAAGGCAAAACCCACAATTCGCTATCTAGGCATTACCCTAGATCAGCAACTTGACATGTCAGCGCACATAAAAAACATCACAAAAGCAGTATATCATGAGATTCAAACACTGCGTCATCTCCGTCCGTTACTTGACTTCTCTGATTACTGCTCAATATTCCAAGCCTTGGTTATCCCACACCTGGACTTTGCTAATATCATTCTACACGGTCTCCCACAAGCAACTCTAAGCCCACTCCGTCTTGCCATGAATTCAGCTGCAAGGTTACTTGCAGGAGTATCAAGATCAGACCACATAATGCCAGTCCTGAAGAACCTTCACTGGCTACCTCTGCAGGCCAGAATCCTCTACAAGACTCTAGTCCTGACGTTCAAGGCCTCAAAGAACCAGCCCCCCTCGCCTATCAGTAGTCTTATACACAGCACCCCACTTAATAGGTGCAGAAGGTCTCCATCTATGAACACACTTGAAGTTCCTAAATTGTCGACGAAGTGCACTAAGACAACAGACCGCAGAGCGTTCTTATTCGCACCCAGAGCATGGAATGCCCTCCCATCTGAAATCCAAGCCATCACGAACATAACATTATTCAGGAAAGCTCTTAAATATCACCTGTTACTAATATATTACCCTGAATCTAACACCAGAGAACACACAGACACCACCCCACCCTCCTACCTAGACTGCTCCATATCTATGCCCCCTTTGGAGAATGGTTAAGCTGTTCTCCCTTCCTGCTCTCCATGCCTCTATGCTTTTCCCTCTGAAAAAGATCCACTTTTGCCTATTATAATGAGTACACTATAATTATGTAAATAATTATGTAAATAGTTATCATAACATGTAAATAGTTTCCCCTGGTTACCTCCATGTTTGCTACCCCTGTTTATTGTAAACCCAATGTTGCCTGTTACATTGTGGTGTGTTAAGTTCAAATGTACACCGCACTGATTAAAATAGCGTGGTATATAATAAATGTAAATAAATAAATAAATAAAAATATGGTGCTCGCAGAAGGATCTTAACCCTCTTGCGACACCTCTGGAATCGATACTGGAGTATCTCCTTCATTTGTCAAATGCGGGTCTTAAGAGAAATTCAGTAAGAGTCCATCTTAGTGCTATTGCAGCTTCTTACAAGCCTCTAAGTGGACAACCTATTTCCTCTCATCCTCTCATAGCGAGATTTATGAGAAGTCTTCTTTTAACAAAGCCACCCATTAAGCCACCACCGGTGGCTTAGGACTTGAATCTGGTGCTCGGGCAGCTCATGAAAGCACTCTTTAAACCATTAACCACTACATCTCTGAAATTCCTTTCGTGAAAAGTCATCTTCCTCATTGCAATCACATCAGCACGTCGCATCAGTGAATTGCAAGCATTAGTGGCTGATCCTCCTTACACAAGGTTCCACCATGATAAAGTAGTTCTTAGGACTCATCCACACTTTATGCCAAAGGTTGTTTTGCCTTTCCATTTAAACCAGGGGTCACCAACCTGCGGCCCGCGAGGCTCTACCCCGGTTAACATTACGTGCGGCCCGCCAAGGATTCCCGCCATTGTATCCACGCGCTCGCAACTCACCGACGACCACCTGCAAGCGTCCCTTCTCCTGTCAGTGTCATCTGTGAAGCAGGACTTTAAGCGTTTGTCTGCTAGCATGAATCATCAGCCATCTCATTAAATTCAATAAAGGTGATCAGCCATTGTTTTCATAATTTTGCGTTTGTTGTTTTTTTTCGCGGGGGCGGGGAGAAGGGGGGTGCGGCCCGCGAGGCTCCCGGTAGTCGGCTGTGCGGCCCGCGGCCCTCTGGAGGTTGGTGACCCCAGATTTAAACCAAGCAGTTTACCTTCCTGTATTCTTTCCGAGGCCTCATGCCTCCAGTGCAGAAAGGAACCTTCATACTTTGGACTGTAAAAGAGCTTTAGCCTTTTACTTGCAGAGGACACAGCAACATTGAAAATCTTCTCAACTCTTTGTTGCTTTTGATCCTAGTCATTTGGGACTTCCATTGTCCAAACGAACTCTAACTGGATTGCACAATGCATATCCTTTTGCCTATGAGAGTAAGAACCTTCCTCTTGAAGGCCATGTCGCAGCTCACAATGTGAGAGCCATGGCAGCCTCAATGGCTCATCTTCACTCTGTGTCTATCGACGACATCTGTCGAGCAGCTACTTGGGCTTCGGTACATACTGTACCTTCACGGCCCACTACTGCTTAGACAAGGACTCCCGCCGGGATGCCTTGTTTGGTCAGGCTGTTCTTCAACACCTTTTTCAGACTTAGTCAACTCCTACCCACCATCCCTGGTAGGATGCCAGAGAGCCATTGGGGGAAGCATAGCCCTTTCACAAGGGCTGACAACTTCCTGGGGCCATCTCCCTAGCATCTGCAGCAAGGCAGTCCCCATATGTGAAGACTACATTCCTGCTTGTTCCTGGAGATAGCGTAGTTACTCACCTGTAACAGGCAATCTCTGGGAACAGCAGGAATTTAGTCTTCACAGCCCGCCCACGTCCCCTAGGAGTTTTATCTCTCTTCACTCTCTCGCTCTCTCTCGTCTCAGCTATAAACTCAACCGGAGAGGGACATTTGGAAAGGTGGGAAGGCAGCACGCAGGCACTGTGGGATGCTCCCAAAAGCTTTTCTATTGGACGCTGGGGAGCATTCCCGCGCAGGCTCCTTCGGTACCGATGATACCCCATATGTGAAGACTAAATTCCTGCTGTTCCCGGAGATCACCTGTTACAGGTGAGTAAACTACGCTTTCTTGGTAGGCTCCTTGTGTATGTTTTGAAAATTAACGCTGTTATGATATGGTAGCTTTTTTTTCATAGGTCCTGAGATATTTTGTTTTATCATATGGCATTACTCCACAATATGCCTAGTACTGGTGAGGATTTATATTGTTAATGAGTTGACACTAGAATCAGAAATTATTTTTGATATTTTGAGCTCTATGAGGAAATGTTCTAGTTCTTCTCTGCATCCATTGTTGGAAGGGGGTTTATTTGGATGCAGAATATATGTTCAAAACCCCCCCAGAAGAACCATGATAGTGTATTAATTATAATTTCATTTTGGTATAAACTGCACCGTGGTCCTTGCTGGATTGGTGGGGGGGGTAGAGGCAAGTGCTGGCATGAGATCTAGGGAAGGGGATGAGGGAATGTTTACACTCCTTGCTTACTGACATGAATCTGAATGGGGGCACCATGAGAGAAACGTCTCATGGTGCTGGCATATTTCATTAAGAATCTTTGCTGTTTGATATACTGGCTTCCTAGCTAGACTTCCTTTAGATAACCATAATATATATATGTATAAATATAAATGATATGCAAGTATGTCACCCTTTGCCCCTCCTAATTGAAACGATCAAGCTATGCCCATGATGTTCCCTTAAAGTAGTTAAATCTGACTCTCCAGAAAAAAAAGTGCACAATGAAGCAGCTGCAGTATTAATATTAAATATTTGTCTTGCCTCTTATACAGTTCTAGGTGGTAAAATCAAACATAAGCAGTAAATTTCAACAGACAATATGGACAAAATATAGCATCAGTGTATATTAAATTACAGTTTCAGCTTCTTTTCTTCCCCCTAAATTGAAAGAAAGCTTAACTTTTGTTAAGTTTTTATTGGCTTCAACTCATTTAGTTATCTAAACATTAGTTCCTTATCGTCCCTCCAGTCCAGTCCCACACCTCTTGGGTAGTGTACCTTTTCCAGCAGCTTGGAGACTGAGCATGTCGCTCTTTGATGACACTAGTATAAATACTGCAGGAACCACCCATCAGCTCCAGTAAACTCAGTCTCCAAGTAGCCGGAGAGAGGTAGTGAGCCAGGGTGCTTGACTCACTGAAGGAACAACTGTGGAGGTTTCGTTAGTTCAGGTGTAGAGGTTTATCTCCAGGAACAAGCAGGAATGTAGTCTTCACATATGGGTATCGTCGGTACCGACAGAGCCTGCGTGGCAATGCTCCCCAGTGTCCAATAGGAAAGTTTTTGGAAGCATCCCACTGCGCCTGCGTTGCTGCCTTCCCGCCTTTCCAACTCTCCCTCTTCAGTTTTTCATTTTCCGTGGAGCCGACAGGCAGAAAACCCTGTCACCGCAGAAAATCTTCTTTTTGTGGTAGTGTTTGCCTTCACCGTCGACACCTATACCGATACCACCGGTCTTTTCTTTATTTTCTTAATTTCTTTTCTTAAAAAAATAAAATAATAATTTCTTTTGGAGGGTCTGTCCCCTCTTGGTGCTAGGTGCCATTTTGGGCACTAGTCCCTCTTTTTTTCCAAAATGGAGAAACCATCTAGTGGTTTCAAAAAATGTTGAAAGTATAGCGGTACCATCTCTACTACTGACATCCATGACTGGTGTCTCAAATGTTTAGGTCCTGACCACTTACCATAGGAGTGTCTCCTCTGTAAAAAGATGACCAAGAGAGGCCTCTTTGCTGCAGATGCGATGTCCGTTGCATCGACGTCTTCCAGGGCTTCATCTTCCTCCCATTGATCTCAGGTAACTAAACCCAGTTCTTCTAAGACCGGACAGTCCTCAAAGCATCGAGATGCTAATAGCGTTGCCTTTGAGGAAAACATACTGGCAAAACAGCCCCTGGGGAGGCTCCGGCTTTCAAAGCATTAACGGGGCTCCAGGATGTTCCCGAAGCTTCCACCTCCGGAGAACTCTTGGTGCCATGTTCTGGTGTCGTGGCCGGCTCCACTGGTACCGAGACACAGGCATCGGCAGGGGCCATGGATCAGCGCATCCTGGCCATCAAACGCAGCCATGCAGCTCTCTTAGCAGCCTCGGTACTGCTAAGGCCGCTCCAGACGGTTCCGCAGTCATCGATACCGGTACTGACCGCACCTGCTTTAACCGATGCACCTCATTCCTTGCTTCCCCCCATTCCGGCTCTTGACTCTGTGTCCGGTATCGAGACAGTCCGATGTCGACTTCGATCGATACCGGCGTCAAGCAAAAAAAGAACATCTGGCACGCAGATACTTCGAGTCCTCCAATTCCGATGACTCCGAGGACTCCCGGTACCAGAGTGATTCTTCCGGAGGATACCTCTCCTCCTTAGCGTAGGATGTCTCCTCCAGAGGACATGTCCTTTCAGGATTTCATACATGGTGTAGCATGGGGACTCTCAATCATTGTAACCCCTGAAAAGGAACTGAGGGCAGAAGAATTAGAAATTCTTCAGTACCTGGCAGCTCCTAAGGAGGATGCTACCTTTCCCATTCACCGAATCTTGCATGACCTCATGCTAAGAATGTGGGAAACACCTTTAACGGTATCTCCACATTCTCGAAGGCTCGATACCATGTACCGAGTTCCACAATGTCCTGGCTTTCAGAAAATGCAATTACCACACCATTCAATGGTTGTGGAATCGGCGATACATAGGATCAATAGTGCTAAGACGCATTCTTCCAACCCTCCAGGCCACGAAGCGAGGACACTCGATGCCTTTGGGCGTCGATGCTTTCAGTCCTCTATGCTATCAGCCAGGATCAGCTCTTACATTCTTTATATGGCAATGTTCCTAAAAGAGGTTACAAGAGATGGGTGCAAGACAAGCTGGGGAACATTTCTTGCATAGGAGAAAATCTCTTTGGCAAGGATTGGCAAGACAAAGCTAATCAACTTGAGTCTGAAAATACCACCTTGAATAGATTATCAAGGACCACAGCCAACCCAGCTGAGAAAAAGACAGCTAAGAAACCCTTTTTTCAACAAGAAAAAGAAATTCTATCCATCTTACACCCAGGCTGTCCACTGCCCTGTGCATGCTCCCCAAAAGGGGCAACAGCAACCCAGACAGCAGAGGAAGGCCCAGGTCCCCAGAGCTCAACCAGCTCAGCAGACACAGCCTCCTCAGGGGCTTTTCCTTCCTAGGGAACTTAGTCATCCTGCCCCTGAAAGGTCCAGAGCCTCTCACCATCCCAGACAGACTGTCATTTTACCAAAAGATGGCAACAGAGATAACATCAGAGCACTGGACTCTCTCTATTGTAACAGACGGGTACAAACTCCACTTTCACAGTATGTCCCCCCCCCCCACCATCACAAGACAGTTCAATTCTCAGGGCCCTTTCACCACTCTCTTGTGTCAAGAGGTCACCTCACTACTTGCTCAAGGGGCAATAGAAGAGGTACCCATATCCCAACAGGGCATGGGTTTCTATTCCCCCTACTTCCTCGTTCCAAAGAAGACAGGGGGATACCAACCCATACTGGACCTCAGTACGTTGAACAAGTATCTGTTCCGAGAAAAAATCAAGATCTCCCTCTGAACACGTCTTCCTTACATTCAGAGTCAGGATTGGCTATGTTTTCTAGATCTAAAGGATGCATATACACATATATTCTCATCCATACAGATCACAGGAGGTTTCTTCGATTCCTCTTTCAAGGAAGACATTACCAGTACAGGGTGTTCTACCCTTTCAGACTGGCTTCCGCCTCAAGAGTCTTCACAAAATGCATGGCAGTAGTAGCAGCATTCCTGAGAACTCTGGGGATATTCGTCTTCCCTTTCTTAGATGACTGGCTCATCCGAGCATCAACAGCTCCAGAAGCCAGCTCTGCGCGCTCCTGTACAATGCAAATCCTGCAGTACCTAGGACTGGTCATAAACCTCCCAAAATCTCATCTCACCCCTTCTCAATCCCTAGAATTCATAGGGGCTCTTCTAGTACACAAGTCAGTCAAAAGCTTTCCTGCCACAACCACGTTGTCATCAAATACTCCAGCTGGCCTCTCAAGCAGCTATGAAGACTTGGCTAACTGCTCGAGAAATGCTTCAGCTGCTGGGGCCTATGGCATCCACTGTCCATGTGGTTCCCTATGCTCGCCTTCACATGTGAGCAGCCCAGTGGACCCTAACCTCTCAGTGGACACAGGCCTCAGGTCACCTAAGGGACAAAATCAGAAACTCGATACGTCTCATTTCGTCCCTACAATGGTGGCAATCGCTGGAAAGCCTTCTAGTAGGGTCTCCTTTCCAGCAGCCACTGCATCAAGCCACCTTGACGATGGATGCGTCCAAGTTAGGCTGGGGGGGCTCACTTGGACAATATCTCCACTCAGGGTTCTGGACTGAGCAAGAGGCTTACCTTCATATAAACCTCCTGGAACTCAGAGCCATCTTCTATGCTCTTCAAGTATTTCAGACCCACCTGAGCTACAAGACGGTTTTGGTCCAGACTGACAATCAAGTAGCCATGTTCTATGTGAACAAGCAGGGTGGGACAGGTTCTCAGGCATTGTGCAACAAAGCTCTGCGCCTCTGGGTCTTCACCAGAGATCTTCAAATCCACCTTCTAGTGGTGTATCTACCAGGCACACAAAATCTCTTGGCAGACAAACTCAGTTGAGTCTTGCTGCCACACGAGTTGTCTCTTCATCCAGAGCAAATTGCTCAAAGTTTTCAAATCTGGGGAACTCCAGATATAAACCTCTTTGCAAGTCCTCAGAATGCCAAACTTTCCCGATTCTGTTCCAGAATTACGGCTCAGAACTGTCAGGCAAGGGATGCCTTTCACCTCTACTGGGGTCAGGACTTCTTCAGTGCCTTCCCACCCATTCCCCTCATTCCCAAAACTCTGCTCAAGCTTCAGAGTGACAGGGGCCATATGATCCTCATAGCCCCATGCTGGCCATGACAAACGTGGTATCCTCTGCTTCTACGTTTCTCTCAAGCCAGGCCTTTGGAGTTGGGATGTGCTCCAGATCTTCTTTCCCAGGAGAATGGGACGCTATTGCACCCGAATCCTCAGTCCCTACACCTCAGGGCATGGCTGCTGAGAGCCTAGAATTCCAGGATAACAACCTTTCTCAACAGGTTAAAGATATCCTTTTGGCTTCAAGAAAACCTTCCACAAGGCGGGCCTACGCCTTTAAGTGGAGAAGGCGCTCTATTTGGTGTTCAAAAAAGGAACTTAATCCCTTTTCAGTGCCAGTGGAGGGGTTACTGGAATATCTCCTCCATTTATCATCTTTTGGTCTTAAGACAAATTCAGTAAGGGTCCACTTTAGTGCCATTGCAGCTTTCCACAAGCCCTTGGATGGACAACCTGTTTCCTCTCAACTTCCTGTAGCAAGGTTTATGAGAGGTCTACTCTTGACTAAACCTCCCATTAAGCCACCACCCGTGGCATAGGATTTGAATCTTGTCCTTGGGCAGCTCATGAAACCGCCCTTTGAACCCTTAATCACTACATCCATGAAGTTTCTTTCTTGGAAAGTAATCTTCCTAATTGCTTTTACTTCTGCAAGATGCATCAGTGAGCTACAAGCTTTAGTGTCTGATCCTCCTTATACAAGGTTCCACCATGATAAAGTAGTTCTTAGGACTCACCCTTACTTTATGCCAAAGGTGGTTTTGCCCTTTCATTTAAACCAATCGGTTTACCTTCCAGTATTCTTTCCTAGGCCTCGCGCCTCAAATGCAGAAAGAAATACTCTGGATTGTAAAAGAGCCTTGGCTTTTTACCTTCAGAGAACCAAGCAACATAGAAAGGCTTCCCAGCTTTTTGTTGCCTTCGACTCTAGTCATCTTGGATTACCAGTTTCCAAGCAAACTTTGTCTAATGGATTGCAAATTGCATATCCTTTGCATATGAGAGTAAGGGACTTTCTCTTCAAGTCATGTCACAGCTTTCAATGTGAGAGCGATGGCAGCCTCTATGGCTAATCTTCGCTCAGTGTCCATTCATGACATTTGTAGAGCAGCCACACACCTTTGCAACCCACTACTGCTTAGACAAAGACTCCCTTCGGGATGCCTCATTTGGTCAGGCTGTTCTCCAGCATTTCTTTCAGAATTAGAAGAATTCCTACCCGCCGTCCCGGGTTTCGATGCCAGAGATCCATGGGAGGAAGCATGACCCATCTCAACCTGGGTTTTGCAGTTTTCTGGGGTCATCTCCCTGGCATCCTTCAGCTGGGGAGTCCCCCATATGTGAAGACTACATTCCTGCTTGTTCATGGAGATAGCGTAGTTACTCACCTGTAACAGGTGATCTCTGGGAACAGCAGGAATTGAGTCTTCACAACCCACCCACCTCCCCTAGGAGTTGTCTTTCTCTCTCTGTCTTTCTCTCCTTCTCTCCTTTGCCTCAGCTATAAACTCAACTGAAGAGGGAGAGTTCGAAAGGCGGGAAGGCAGAAACACAGGCACAGTGGGATGCTCCCAAAAGCTTTCCTGTTGGACGCTGGGGAGCGTTCAAATGCAGGCTCTGCCGGTACCGAAGATACCCATATGTGAAGACTAAATTCCTGCTGTTCCCGGAGATCACCTGTTACATGTGAGTAACTACGCTTTATTCTTTCTTCACTTTTTTGGCTTTGATGCTTTAGTTGGTTCTTTTGGGTTTAGTGCAGTTCAAAAAAAAAAAAATATATATATATATAGGAGTTGCTTTGAGCCCAGAGGATTGGAGGCCCCCTCTCTCTCATACCCCCCTCCCTCATCCCCCCCCTCATCCCCCCCCAGTTGAGGGTGTGTGTGTGTGTTGGAGATATCCACGGTGGACTGGGGGATAGAGCAGCTCCCGATCCCTGTTCGGGGTGAGGAGCCACGTTACCTTAAGGGCAGATGCGTCAGAGCCAGCAGGATCCCTCGGAGGGCCCTCCTTGGCACCGAAGCCACAATTGGCTGAGCACAAGGAGGGGGAGCAGCTTTCCCGCAGCGGAGCAGGGGAATTGTTTCTCCGGAGATCGTCTCAGCTGTTCGCAGGTACTGGGGGCAAAAGTGAGTGCTTTGGCGGTACCCGGGGAAACAAATCACAGTTTCAGTCTGTAGGCCTAGCCGCGTGGTCTGGTGCAGTGCGGCAAGCCAGGGGGTGGGGCTTGAAGGTTTCCCGCAGAGCTTGAGCTTCTTTATGGTAGTTTTTGGTGCTTCCTGGTGCCCACAGAGTGGGCCTGCCATTTCCTGCCGGTTAAGGAGGCTAACGTTTTTTTACTCGGGCTTGTTAAAAAAAAAAAAAAAAAAAAAAAAAAAAAGTCAAAGAAAAAAGGGAAAAAAAGGCAAACGAAAAGGGGCTCCACAAGAAGGCAAAGGGCTAGGGGAGAAAAGCTCTTTCCCTTTCCCTGAAGCTAGGTCTCCTTGAGGGGGGAAGGGCGCTAACTTCCTGAGGGTATTGGAGGAGGATACATCCCCCCCCCCTCCCGGCCGCAGAAAGGTGTCAAGTGGTAAGTATTAAATGCCTCTGGGACCTACAGGCCTAGGATGCCTGTGAAACCTCAGTGCCTTGTATGTGGAACCCACTGGGGGGCGGTTTCCAAGGACTGCGTGTGCAGGGGTTGTGCGCAAGAAGCGGTTTCCATGAAGGAAACTTTAAGGGATAGCAAAGTGCAACTTGTTGCACGTTCTCTGTCGAAGGAGGTGCAGAAGTCGGGGGGAGCGGAGGTGGCAGACTGCCCCAGCAGGATGCAGCGGCTTTCCCTTCAGCCACGCTGGGTCCCTCTTACCCCCCAGGGTCTGGGAGAGGCAGGGATCCTGGGAATGTTTTCACCGGACCTTGTTCTCCTGCTGCACCAGGCGTTCTGCCTGCACAAGATGGCGCAAGCCGGGTGCTCCGCAGGGGTCCAGAGCGGATCCAAAAGGACAGGGAGTTGTCTGGGCAGTGAGCCTGGAGCTATGCCAGTGAAGAAGCCCCGGCCCTAGGAGGAGAGTTAAGCTGACTCTCCGTTGTCTGAAGGACTGGAAGGCAAGGAGTTGGACATGGACCTTAAGGATGAGGAACAGGCGCGGATAGTGTGTTCTGCCGGGAGGAGTTGCCGGCTCTCATCGTGGAGTCTCTCAAAGCTCTCAATATGCCCACTTGTGGTCCTCCAGAGGAGGAGGCACTGGAGGATCCTTTGCTGCAGTTCGCAAATCGCAGAAGTTTTTTCCAGTGCATAGAGTGGTGCGACAGATGATTCAGGATGAGTGGGATCTGCCGGAGGTCGGCCTCAAGGGTTTGAGGGCTATGGCATGCTTCTATCTGCTGTCTGTCCAGGACTGCAAGCTTTTCTGTCCTCTGAAAGTTGAAGCGGCGGTCTCGGTGGTCATTAAGAAGCTGACAATCCCAGTGAAAGGCAGTGCGACGCTCAAGGATGCCCAAGATAGGAGGTTTGAGACCTTCCTAAAGCAGGCCTTTGATGTCAATGCCATCTCGTTACAGTTCTCCATTTATGGAGCCTGGGTGGCCAGAGCTTGCCTCTGCGGGTTCAGCAGCAAAGGGTGGCATCGGCGGACCAGGCAGGGGAGGCAGCCGGGCTAGAGTTGGGCATGGCTTATTTGGCAGATATCCACTACGACCTCATTAGAGGGTTGTCGAATAGCATGACCTTGGTAGTCATAGCCCGTCGTTAACTCTGACTGCGCAAATGGGCAGTGGACAGCTCCTCTAAGACCCAGCTTAGCAAGCTCCCATTCAGGGGTAAACTGCTCTTCGGGGAGGGCCTGGACAAGTTGGTGAAGGACCTAGGAGAGTCCAAGGGGGGATGGCTTCCTGAAGACAAGCAGAAGCCGAGCCGCCTTCCCTACCACATCTCGCAGCCAGCTGAGGGAATTTAGGCATTTTCGGATGTCATGCTTTACTCCCTTTCAGAAGGGCAAATTTGCCGCCGAGGGCAGGGGTTTCGAGACTTCCGAGGAGTTGGCAGAGGATTTGCCACTTCCACGTCCTCGGGACCCAAGAAATAACAGTGAAGTGAGGGGGGTCTAGGCGGGGGTACAGCCCATAGGCTGTGGGACTTCTACCCCAACTGGCCCCAGATCACCTCCGACCTATGGGTACTGGAGGTTATTCGGGAACGGTACGCCCTCGAAATTGCTTGTCCGGTGGGCGACTTTTGTTCAATCCCCTTGCAATGTGCAGGCCAAAGCGGCAGTGGTTTGGGGAATCTTGGCACACCTATTGCATCTCAAGGCCGTGGTGCCGGTCCCCCGAGACCAGTGAGGTTTCAATTGATACTCATTTATTTAGTGGTGCCAAAAAAGGAGGGCTCTTTCCGACCAGTTCTCAATGGCAAGTGAATGAACCGCTGCCTGTGGGTCTCACATTTTTGTATGGAGACTCTGCGCTCTGTCATAGTGGCAGTCAGAGAGGGGGGAATCCCTGACCCCTCTAGATATGACGGAGGCGTATCTGCACATCCACATACGGCAGGAGCACCAGCGGTTCCTCTGGTTTGTGGTACCGATGGGGCATTTCCAGTTCTACACCTTGCTGTTCGATCTTGCAACTGCACCAAAAAGGTCACGGTTGTTGTGGTGGTGGTTCTATGCTGAGAAGGAATTCTGGTGCACTCGTATCTCGACGACTGGTTAATTTGGGCAAAGTCCAGGGAAGAAAGCGAGAGACAGCTTGGGTGGTTCAGTTTCTTCAGAGTTTGGAGTGAGTGGTCTGCCTAGCCAAGAGTCATCTGGTGCCATCCCAGGAACTCAAGTACCTTGGAGCATGGTTCGACACCCACGCGGGGAGAGTCTTTCTCCCGGCACAGTGTGCATGGGGGCTGTGTGCCTTCGTGCGCCGGTTTCTGGAGAGAAAGGAACCAACGGCCTGGCATTATCGCCAGCTCCTAGGGACCATGGCAGCTACTATCAAGCTGGTACCTTAGGCAAGAGCGCATAAAAGTACCTGTTAGTATATACATGTAAACCGCTCTGATGCGTAAGTAAAGGGTGGTATATCAAATGCCTAACCATAACCATAACCATATGCAGCCTCTACAGAGGGCTTTGCTCCAGCGGTGGTCTCACAAGCTCCCTTGCCCCAGAGCCACCAAACGAGTTCTCAAATGGGGCTTTGCCCAGAGAATCTAGCCAGAGGGATGCCCTTAGATTCACCTCCTCTGGGTTCCGTTGACAACCGACGCCAGTCTGACAACTGGGGGGGCCCATGCAAAGAGAAGCTTTGCTGAAGGTTTCTGGAGTGCAGAGGAAGTCAGTTGGTCAATCAGCAGGCTGGAGATGAGAGCAGTGCTCCTGGCACTCCAGAGTTTTGAGGCAAAGTTGCAGGGAAAGGTGGTAAGGGTCCTTTCGGACAACGCAACTACGGTGGCCTACATCAACCATCAGGGTGGCACCTTCAGCGCAACCTTAGAGGAGGAGGCCGAAGCGCTGCTAAATTGGGCAGAAAGTCACCTTCATGCTGTGTCGGTGGCGCATGTGGTGGGGACCGACAACATGATGGTGGATTATCTGAGTTGAGTGCGAGTGGACCCGGGAGAATGGGTACTCAACCAGAAGGTGTTTGCCCAAGTAGTGTGCCATTGGGGGTGCTTCGGTGATGGATCTGATGGCGACGTTCCAGTCAGCCAAAGCAGGCCGCTGCTTCAGCAGGTGGCGAGAATGGATGTCAGAGGGGTTTGACGTCCTAGTGCAAAAATGGCCCGAGCAGGGGCTCCTGTATGTCTTCCCTCCTTGGGCTGTGGTAGAACGAGTAGTGCAGATGATCGAGACACATCCAGGTTTGGTCATCCTGCTAGTTCCGGATTGGCCGAGGCATCCTTAGTACGCCGACTTGGTGTGGATTCTGGCAGGTCGCCTGTGGTGACTCGAGAGGACCTGCTGCTGCAGGGCCCAGTTCATATGCCCCAGGTGGAATGGGTCTCACTCACGGCATGGCCCTTGAGAGGGCAAGATTGAGAAAGAAAGGTTATTCACCGCATGTAATTTCTACACTTTTGAAGGCTAGAAGATGCTTGATGTCGCTCGCCTGTGTTTGGGTTTGGCACATCTTCGAGGTGTGTGCAGATAGACAGATTCAGCCTTCCAAAGCTTTGGTTCCGGCCATCTTTGCCTTCTTGCAAGCCAGATTCAATAAGTGGCTAGTGGCTAGCTCCTTGAGAGTGCAGCTGGCGGCTATTTCCTGCTATTACAGAAAGGTGCCAGGTGTTTCCCTGGGATCTTACACAGACGTGGCATGGTTCCTTAGGGCGGTGACACTCCTGTGGCCTCAACTTGGTGGTGTTGGCGCTGGTAGGGCGGCCCTTTGAGCCGCTAAGCAGGGCTTCCATAAAGGATTTGACACTCAAGGCGGTGTTTCTAGTGGCCATCTGTTCGGTGCACAGGATTTCAAAGCTCCAAGCGTTGTCTTGCCGGTAGCCATTTCTCTCTTTCTCAAGGGAAAGGGTGGCCCTGCGGCCGGTGCCGTCCTTCCTTCCCAAAGTGCTCTCGGCCTTTCACTTGAATCGGGCCATGTCCTTGCCTGTCCTTGACAAAGTAGAGGAGTCCTCCGTGGGGTCTCAGTTGCGCCTTCTGGATGTCAGGTGCATCCTGCCGCTTTACCTCAAGAGGACTGCGGTGTTCAGACGGTCCAAATGTTTATTCGTTCTCTTTGGCGGCCCACGCAAGGGGGAAGTGACAGCTAAGGCCTCCATTTCGAGATGGATCAAGGAGGCGATCGCATTGGCCTACATCCTTAAGGGGAAGCCAGTGTCGGAGGGTTTGCGTGCACATTCCACGAGGGCGCAGGCAGTCTCGTGGGTGGAATACACCTTGCTACAGCCGATGGAGATATGCAGGGCAGCATCCTGGTCAGTGCTGCATACCTTTGCTAAGCGTTACATTTGGATGTCGAGGCGGCGAGGGATGCCTGTTTTGGTTCAGCGGTTCTTCAGGCTGCTTGGTCAGGCTCCTCCCAATAGTTTGTACTGCTCTGTTACATCCCCCGAAGTGTGGGACTGGACTGGAGGGGGGGTGATAAGGAAAGTGAAATTAAACTTACTTGCTAATTGCTGTTCCTTGAGGTACTACAGTCCCGTTCCGGATCTCTCCCTAAGGACCGTTTCTTTTTTTTTTTGTTTGCCTAAGACCATGACCTGAAGGAGGATCCTGGGAAGTCAAGTAATAGGAAAATATAGGGGGAGGGCTGGCCGCTGGTTGCTCAGTTTTGCGCTTTGTGAGGTCAACCTTCCCCTTGTGTTCCGTGGATTAGTCTCTGCGCCTTTATGAGGCAAGGGGGGAGGCTCCTTTCTCTGTGGGGATTGGTAATTGCAGTGTATTCAGGAAAGTTTTGTGGATGCAGGTTAACCACTTATTTGTTGCTCCTGTGAGTCTGCTTTGTCAATAGGTTACTGGAGGTGATGGGCCGTTCCTGTAGTATTTATACTGGTGTCATCAAAGAGTGACATGCTCAGTCTCCAAGCTGCTGAAAGAGATACGCTACCCAGAAGTGTGGGACTGGACTGGAGTTCCTCAAGAAACAGCAATTAACAGGTAAGTCTAATTTCAGTTTTCCTCAAGCCAAGCTCAAGAATATTTTGTATGGTTCATGACAGGAATGCCTGATTAGGTCTCCTTCTGCTTTGCACTTTGCCAAGGGCATGAAGTATGCCTTGGGAGTAAGGTAATAGTTACTAGCATAGGCATATAAGAAGCCAGGTTTGCCAAATGTGCTGCTGCTTCTTGATATATGTGGGAATAAAATCTCTCCAAGTAGTTAGATCATCAACTGTAATTGGTGATGCACACTCATTAGATTATGTAGGACTGTACAAAAGAAATGTTAATGTTGCAGGTTATGCTTGTATTTAGCAGCATAAGATAACCAAATTGGTTATTTTTTTTCTTTTGTTCTGTGTAAGAATGGTTCTTTACTAGCTTTAAATCAAGTTGGAGCCATCTTGTTTTTCATTTTACTACATTTATTACTCTTAAAACATGGAAATACACTCAATTCTCTGTATTCACGGGGGATAGGTTCTCTGAAAACGCTGTAAATACAGAAAACACGAATACTGGAAGCAGCATTGCCTTGCTGGACCCCACCCTAAGGCTGTGCACTGAGAATCAAAAGTACTGCATGTATCCACGAATAGCTGGTAGGAGCCCGTGAATACCAAAAAGTGGGTTGCAGTTTATTTCACGCGAATAAGTTAATCCGAGAACACGGAACGTACAAATACAGACCGTAAAACCTTTCTTTCCTTATTCTGCTAGATCATTTCTGAGTTATGCTCTCTTTCCTGCTGGTGGAGGCAAACTTGAGCAACTTTCATTGATGTCATCATTAGGTATATTTGCTGGTGCAGCACAGAGAGAAGCCTGTATTTATCTCGAGTAGATGATGAGATGTTTGGACTGCTGCAGAAATTCAGATAGGCCTGGCTCCCCTGGCCCAGGTCATGGGCTTTATGGCCTGCGTATTTGAGACCTTGGGTCCTACATTTGCTCTGAACTTGGGTATGCCCATTGTTTCCTCAAGCCAGCAGTTGCCTGTGCCCAGCATTAGTCACCATGAGTTCCAGCACTGATAGACCGGAGAGTGGATCTGAGGACCCCATGGTGCCCTGAGAGGGGTCAGCAAATCTAGGCCCAGGCCCCGGCCCCCTACCCTCTCACTGTTCTTTTTCTGCATGTTCTGCCTATATTTGTCTTGTTTCTTTATTGGCTTTTCGGTTCAACATTGCTTGGAGCTTGCCTCCTAGAGTTGACAGCAGCCCTGTTCCTAGTGCTGTTTCCCATGTGTTTTTGTTTTGTTTTTTGTTCAGACACTTACTGTGTTTTTATCATGGCCCGATACAGCCTGTGGCCTTTAGTGTTGTTTTTCCCGCAACTGCAGGTTCCTTATTGTCCCTCCAGTTCAGTCCCACATCTCTGGGGTAGTGTACCTCTTCTAGCAGCTTGGAGATTGAGCAAGTTTGATGCCTTGGCTGCGCCACCCCCCCCCCCTCCCACACTGTCAGACTCTGCAATATTTTTATGGTATCTTGGTCCCTGCTGAGGTAGTAGGCTGGGGTGTGGTGGGATGACTGCCTCCGCATACCTGTGATTCCCTGAGCAGCATATGGGACCCCAGGCACCTTCTTTCAAATGGCTTGTGCTGCTGCTGCTACTGAAACAGCTTGTGGGCTGTTCAGTCTCTGCTGTTTGACAGACTCTTCTGAGGAGGGCAGAGGCCCAGGCTATCCCTTTGGGGGAGTCCAAGGCCTGCATTAGGGGGTTAAGTAATCCCACTGTGCCCTTTTGCTTGTTTGTTTCTCTGGAAAGCCAGTCTTATCCCAGGTTGCTTGCGATGCGGAAGAAGAAACCTTTATCCTGAAGATGAGTCAGAGAAAAGAGACATTACCCTTGGGGAAGATGAAAAGCCGCCTGTTTCACTGGAAGGACCTTCCTCTTATTCAAGATGCTATGGTGGCTTTGCAGCTTGCAGAGCCTGCTTCTGTGCAAGCCTAGTCAGCTTACTCTGTTTTGGAGGGTAACGGGGTCCTGTATTTTTTCCTCTTCCGGATCCTGTGTGGTAGCTTGTAGTCTCTCAATTGGTCCTTTCCTGGTTGTGCCTCAAGGTGACCTGGATTGGCTTTTTAGGCTCCTGCAGGTGGATGCTATGGTCACGGCTGTGACAAAACACTCAACCATCCTAATGCACTCAAGGACCCTCATGCTAGGAGGATTGAGGCTTTCCTGAAAAATGCTTTTATGGCCTCCACCTTAGGCTCTCAAGCTGCGCTATATGCATGTTTGGAGGCTTGGTACAGCAGTTGCTGGATAGCTTGGTGGTTGTGAGATTGGTGTTGGGAGCTACTTTGTGATTGATGCCCTGTGTGACTTGATCAGGATCTCTTCTAAGTCTATGGTAGTGGTGGTAGTGGCCAGGTGGTGGCTCTAGTTCCACAGTCAGCTAATGCAGCCTCCACGCTGCAGCTGAGCACACTTCCCTTTGAAGACTGCTTGTTCTTCAGGGAGGACTTGGAGAAATTGGTCAAAGACTTTGGAGAGGTTTGCCTACAAAGACTCCTGAAGACTGGCCTAGAGGTTCCAGGGGTATTTTATCTCTCATAGGGCTACACATTTAACCTGGCGATGCCCTCAGACTTGTAGGAGTCTGGGTAGGGCCTATTTCTACTATGGGTCTAAGCCCAAGAAAGAGCAAGTCTTTTGGAGCTCTCAGCATGCTTGACTCTGCTGCAGCTCCAATTTGGAGCCAGTAAACCCTCCAAATGAGGTGCATCCAGTTAAGGGGGCGGTTCTAGCTGTTTTCTAACCTGAATTTATTTAACAGGTTTATATACCACATTTCCAAAGATCGAGGTGATTTACAATGATCTCAATCTATCCTGTTGCTATGTTTACTGTAATTTAAAGGGGGAGAGATGCATTCAACTTTAGCATTACAATAAACATAATGTGCTCTATCACCTCAGACCATGAGCTCCTCATTCAGGGTTTTGTGATGGAGTTTGCAGTCATTAAGGGACACCTTTGTGAAGTGTTCCTGTGGCTTCAAGCTCAAATGAGTGGCTATCGAGGAAACTCTATAGCACCAAGTTTCACAGGACTGGAGAAGGGTGGATGATGGTACCTCTTCACAAAAGTGGTAATAAGGAAGAAGTGACAAACTACAGGCCAGTAAGCCTTACCTCGGTGGTGGGAAAATAATGGAGGCACTCCTGAAATAGAAAATAGTGAACTTTCTCAAAACCAATAGGTTGCATGATCCGAGGCAACATGGGTTTACCAAAAGACGACTATGTCAAACAAATCTGATCGAGTTCTTTAGGTGACCAGAGTACTAGATCAAGGGCATGCGATGGATGTGATCTACCTAGATTTCAGCATAAGAACATAAGATATGCCATACTGGGTCAGACCAAGGTCCATCAAGCCCATTATCCTGTTTCCAACAGTGCCCAATCTAGGTCATACGTACCTAGCAGTTGCCCTAAAAGACACAGGTTCCGCAATGCTTGTACTGGGTAAAGCATTGATATCCTGGGTCCCTTCTTAATAATAGTTTATGGACCTTTCCTCCAGGAACTTGTCCAAACATTTTTTAAACCCAGCTACACTAACAGCCTTTACTACATCCTCCAGTAACAAATTCCAGAGTTTGATTACACGTTGAGTGAAAAAATATTTTCTTTTATTAGTCTTAAATAGTTTACCCTGTAGCTTCATTGCATGTCCCCTAATCTTTCTATATTCTGATAACGTAAACAATCGATCTACGTTTACCCGTTCCACTCCGTTCATTAATTTATAGACTTCTATCATATCTCCCCTCAGCCATCTCTTCTCCAGCAAAACCTTTGATACTGTTCCTTATAGGAGGCTTATTAATAAACTGAACAGTCTGGGTATGGGTCTCAAGGTGGTGAACTGGATCAGACATTAGTTGTCTACTAGACGATCGAAGGTGATGGTAAACTGAACTCACTCGGATGAAGGAAGGTGATTAGTGGCATGCCCAGGAATCGGTCCTTGGACCAGTACTGTTCAATGTATTTGTGAGTGATATTGCTGAAGGACTGAATGGAAAAGTCTGTCTTTTTACAGATGTCATGAAAATTTACAACTGAGTGGACTCCCTGAGGGAATGGATAACATGAAGAAAGATCTACAAAAGCTGGAAGAATGGTCTAATGCTTGGCAGTTAAGATTTAATGTGAAGAAGTGCCGTGTCATGCATGTGGAAAGCAGAAATCCAAGGGAATTAAATGTGATGGGGGCAAGAGGTTAAGAACATAAGAACATAAGATATGTCATACTGGGTCAGACCAAGGTCCATCAAGCCCAGTATTCTGTTTCCAACAGTGGCCAATCTAGGTCATATGTACCTAGCAGTTTCCCCAAAAGACACAGGTTCCACAAACCTTTTTTAAACCCAGCTACACTAACACTGCACACTGGGCCGAGGGGTTAACATGTTATCCACAATAACGTCTAAATCTTTTTCCTGGGTGGTGTTTCCTAATGTGGAACCTTGCATCGTGTAACCATAGTTTGGGTTGTTCCCTAGTTGCATAACTTTGCACTTGTCCACATTAAATTTCATCTGCCATTTTGATGCCCAGTCTTCCAATTTATCAAGATCCTCTTGCAATTTTCCACAATCCTCTTGGGTTTTGACAACTTTAAATAGTTTTGTGTCATCTGCAAATTTGATAACCTCACTCATTATTCCACTTTCCAGGTCATTTACGAATATGTCAAAAAGCAGCGGACCCAGCACAGATCCCTGGGGTACACCACTATTCGCCTTTCTCCATTGGGAAAATTGGCCATTTAGCCCTACCCTCTGCTTTCTATCTTTTAACCAGTTCCTGATCCACAATAGTACACTGCCTCCTATCCCATGACTCTTTGGTTTTGCCAAAAGTCTCTGATGAGGGACCTTGTCAAAGGCTTTCTGAAAGTCCAGATACACTATATCAACCGACTCACCTTTGTCCATCTGTTTATTCACTCCTTTAAAAAAACAGAACAGATTAGTAAGACACGATCTTCCTTGTCTAAAGCCATGTTGGCTGTCTCCCATTAGGCCATGACTATCTACATGCTGAGTAATTTTATTCTTTATGATGGTTTCTACCATTTTTCCCGGTACTGACGTCATGCTCACCGGTCTGTAGTTTCCCAGATCACCCCTAGAACCCTTTTTAAAAATTGGTGTTACATTGGCGATCCTCCAATCTTCAGGTATTAGAGATGATTTTAATGATAGTTCACAGATTACTAATAGCAGGTCTTCAATCTCATATTTTAGTTCTTTCAACACCCTTGGATGTATACCATCTGGCCCAGGTGATTTGCTACTCTTCAGTTTATCTAATAGTTGTAATACATCTTCCCGATGTATCGATATTTCCTTCAATTCTTCCGCACCTTTAAATACCACTTCAGTCATGGGTAACATCCCTACATCTTCCTCAGTAAAGACCGAAGCAAAGAATTCATTCAGTCTCTCCGCTATCGCCTTGTCGCCTCTTAATGCCCCTTTAACCTCTCTATCATCTAATGGACCAACTGACTCTCTCACAGGTTTTTTTGCTACGAATGTACTTGAGAAAGTCTGTATTTTGCGTTTTTGCTTCCGCAGCAAGCTTCTTCTCAAATTCTCCCTTTGCCTGCCTTATCAATGCCTTGCATTTGACTTGCCAGTGCTTGTGCTGTTTCCAGGTTTCGTTGTTTGGCTCTTTTTTTCCATTTTCTGAAAGATGCTTTTTTGGCAACAGCCTCTCTGACCTCACCTTTAAACCATGCTGGCAGTTTTTTGGACTTCCTTCCACTTTTCTTAAAGCGTGGAATACAGCTGGTCTTGGCTTCCAAGATAGTATTTTTCAACACCACCCAAACTTGATGTAAGTCTTTAACCTTTGCAACTGCTCCTTTTAGTTTTTTCTTAACTATTTTCCTCATTTTATCATCTCCCTTTCGAAAGTTAAAAGGTAGTACTGTGGATTTCCTTACTATCCCTCCTCCACTAATTAAATCAAAGGCGATCATCCTATGATCACTATTGACAAGTGGCCCCAACACCCTTATCTCTTGCACTAGATCTGGTGTTCCACTAAGGACTAGGTCTAATATGGCTTCCCCTCTGGTCTGTTCATGAACCAGCTGCTCCAAGAAGCAGTCATTTATGTCATCTAGGAACTTTATTTCCGTAGCATGTCCTGCCGTGACACTGACCAAGTCGATACCGGGGTAATTGAAATCACCCATTATTATTACTGCGCTGTAACTTTTGTTAGCTTCCTTGATTTCTTTGAGCATTTCATCATCCATTTGTTCATTCTGACCAGGCGGTCGATAGTACACCCCCATTTACGGAGCACTACGGTCATGCAATCAACTAATTAATTTTTAAGAAAGCAATTATTTATATATACATTGTACAATAGCTCACTTTATAGTATAGCTCACAATATATATAGTGCACCTTTTCCCAAGACATTTAATCATATATTTACAAACTATGTATATATGTTCACAGATTTTTTCACTATTACTAATTTTCTCTTTTGTTAAACCGCTTTGATTGTATGATAAGGCGGTATAAAAATCCAATTAAATAAATAAATAAATTGCCATCGCCTTCCCCTTTTTACATGGAATTTCAATCCATAGAGATTCTACAGCAAATTTTGTTTCCTGCAAAACTTTAATCCTTTCTGACTCAATGCCGTCTCTAACATAGAGCGCAACCCCTCCACCAATTTGATCAGCTCTATCATTACGATATAGTTTGTACCCAGGTATCAGTGTCCCACTGGTTGTCCTCCTTCCACCATGTGTCTGATATTCCAATCATATCTAATCTTTCATCTAGTGCTATATATTCTAATTCTCCCATCTTATTTTTTAGACTTCTGGCATTTGCATACAAGCATTTTAGAGACTGTATTTTATTCATATTAATTTGGCTGTTGGTAGACATGGGTAATTTGGGATCTTTAAGCTCTGTCTGCTCCATACTCGACATGTGGGCTACTTAACTCTTTTTTGGAACCTCTCTGCTTTTGGTAGTATCCTTCAAGGATGGTGTGCATGGGCCAGGAGAAGGACCTCTGAGGGATTGTTTGAGGAACTCAAAGTATCGAAACAGTATGACAAGGCAGTGGCCAAAGCCAGAAGGATGCTGGGTTGCATACAGAGAGGAATTTTATTTATTTGTTTTTTTTTTATACCGCTTTTCATAAATCAAAGCGGTTTACAAATAACTCAAATTGCATTATAACATTTATGCATTACATGGAACAAAAATAGTTGTGTCGAAACATAACAATTAACAGAATAAGAATATATATTAAACTCGTTATAACAATCAACTAAATTACAATTTGTGTTTATGATTATATGGCTTGCATTGAAAGAGCTGTTGGTCGGTAGTTATAATGTTTTGATTACCATCATTACCAGCAGAGAGGAGGAGGTACTAATGCCACTATAGAAGTCACTGTTGAGGCTCGCTTGGAATTTTGTGCTCAGTTTTTGAAGACCATATCTCACAAAGGATATAAAAGGACTGTAAACGGTTCAGAGAAAGGTGACCAAAATGACTTGGAGCCCGTGTCGGAAAACACATGAGAAGAAACATGGAGACCTAAATATGTATACGCTAGAGGAGAGGAGGGATAGGGGAGGTTTGATACAGACCTTTAAATACTTACAGGCCAATTCCAATCTACCCGTTGTCTGCCTCAGAATCGGGGCATGCAGCAGTAGCACCCGATTCTGATCCTATGGGGGCTAGACGTGTCCGCAAAATCAGAATTCGATGTGCAGGTCGGGCCCAGATTCTGACAGGCTGGGATGTTCTGCACTTACCCGGCTCCATGCACAAGTTGTCTATATGTGCAGGGAGCTCTGTTCCACTGGTGCAGTCCAGGTATTTAGTGGGTCTGGATGTCTGGATCGGACATCCAGACCCGCTAAATGGGGATCGGAATGACCCCCCTTAGAGTATTAATGAACAAACAAAACTTTTTCAGAGACAAAGAAGCTGTAAAACTAGAGGGCATAGCATGAAGCTGCAAGGGGGTAGCTGAAAGGCAACATCAGGAAATACTTTTTTACTGAAAGTGATGGATGCTTGGAATGCCCTCCCGATGGAAGTGGTGGAGGCAAATACAGTGACAGAATTAAAAATGGCATTGGACAGACACAGTGGATCTCTTTGTAGTAATAGGATAAAATCAAAATAAACTTAACTATCTCTTATATCTCAACAAATAGGGGTAACCTACATGGAGCGGTGGGTACACCCCTAAAGGCATGGGGAGGGGTGATCTGCACAGAGCGGCAGGTGCACCTACTCTTGTCACTTTGCTGGGCAGACTAGATGGTCTTTATCTGCCATCATATACTATGTTACTTTGTTACCTCTTGCAGTTCCAGGCTGTTGTACTTATGCCCTCTGCAGAGTGGGTCTACGAGAATTATTCTGGACCTGAAAGTGGTCATTGCCAGGCTCAGGGTCTCTCATTTCCGCATTAACAGGCAGATGCAGAAGCTGGCTCTGAAGTCGCATGCTATTAACTCTGTACACTTCTATACAGCTCACCGATAGTATTTGACTTCAGTGCTGGCATGCACAAAGGGGCGCATATACAGATTAGCCACACATTAAACTGTGGTGCAAATGGCGGCGTTAAACTGGGAGAACAAGCCAAATACATGTGCACAGAAGTCGGCACAAGTTTTACATGCTCTTCCAGAGAAATAGGGGCACCGCGTGACTAATTTTTATATGCACCCTGACCGTATTTTGATGGCATCAGGAGCTTTGCGTGATGCCATCACCCCCGCTGAATCTTGGGTCGCCACAGGATTCAGCGGGGGTCGCTTCACTCCGCTGTTAAAAAAAAAAGCGCACGTTGCTGCCGCTGCCAAGTCCGCTTCTCGGCAGCGGCAAACACTGCCTCCCAGTCCCTTCTAATGCAGCCGCAGCTCCCTGTCTCTTAGGGAACCGCGGCTGTGCCTGTAAAGCCGTTGCAGAGCCTTTCTGTCTCTCTCGGCTCCATGCAGCATTGTCCCGTCTCCAAAGGAAGTTGTTTACCACTTCCTTTGGAGGCGGGACAGTGCTGCACGGAGCCTGTTTATAGACAGAAAGGCTCCGCAACGGCTTCACAGCCGTTGTTCCCTAAGAGACAGAGAGCCACGACTGCCGAAGAACAGAGCAGTAGCAGGCAGACGGAGAGGGGAGGAGGGGGCAGGGAACCTGCAACGGGACTGACATGAGGGAGGGAGGGGGCTGACATGGAGGAAGGGGGAGGGAGGGGGCTGACATGGAGGGATGGATGGATGGAGGGAGGGAGGTGGGCTGGGATGTACGAAGAGCAGAGCTGATGGAGGGAGGGAGGCTGACATGAACAGAGGGGGCGCTGACATGGACAGAGCGGGGGCTGACATGGGAGGGAGGGAGGGGACTGACCTGGAGAGATGGAGGGAGGGACGGAGGGGTGGCTGACATTGATGGATGGATGAAGGGAGGAAGGGATGGAGGGAGGGGGCTGACATGGGCAAAGGGAAGAGACGGGGACATACTGGACAGACGGGGGATAAATGCTGGGCAGAGGGGAGAGACAGTGCAGGTTAGGATTATAATGGGCAGATGGGGGGGCTAGGACTGGTAATGGACTGATCAAGGGGGGCTTGGGACTGGTAATGTGCTGATAGGGGGGTAGGACTGGTAATGGACTGATGGGCTAGCATTGGAAATGAGCTGATCGGGGAGGTTAGGACTGGAAATGGGCTGATTAGAGGAGGCTAGGACTGGTAATAGGCTGATGGCGGTGGGGGGGGGGGGGTAGGACTGGTAATGGGCTGATTAGGGGAGCCTAGCACTGGTAATGGGGTTGAGGAGGGACTGGCACTGGAAATGAGCTGATTAGGGGAGGCTAGCACTTGTAATGAGCTGATGGGGGAGGTTAGGACTGGAAATGGGCTGATTAGAGGAGACTAGGACTGGTAATGGGCTGATGGGGGGTAGGACTGGTAATGGGCTGATTAGGGGAGCCTAGCACTGGTAGTGGGGTTGAGGAGGGACTAGCACTGGAAATGAGCTGATTAGGGGAGGCTAGGACTGGTAATGAACTGATGGGGGGAGGGGTAGGACTGGTATTGGGCTGATTAGGGGAGGCTAGCACTGGTAATGGGGTTGAGGGGGTACTAGCACTGGAAGCGAGCTGATTGGGGGGCTTCGACTGGGAATGGGCTGTTTGTGTGGAGGGGAGGATAGAGCTGCTGGCCCTGGAAGAAAACTGGGGGCTAAGGCTACAAATGGGCTGATATGAGGGGATGGGAGAATGGAATTGGAAGGGAGTGGATCTGAGAGGGGCTGCCATGGTATTTGTACTAGAAGGGACTGGTCAGTGGAGAAGGAGGGGGGACTGGAAGGGAATGGACACCAGTGGCAGTCATGGGAATGCAAGTTGACATTGGAAGGTACTGAGAATGAGGATTGGAAAGGGGCAGATACTGGGGAGGGTTACTGGGACTGGAAATAGGCTGATGGAAAGAAGTGAAGAAAACAAAAGAAGAGATAAGAAATGGCAGACCATAGACCACAGAAAGAGAGCTAAGAGAAGACAGGAAAGCAGAAGCCTCAGATCGGGACCAGCATGATTAGAGAATAAATTGGTCAGACAACAAAGGTAGAAAAATAATTTTATTTCATATTAGTAATTTGACTACAAAATCATCATAATTTTGAAATCAAATATTGTTACTTGTTATTGTGATTTAAATAAGTACATTTTATAAATAAAAACATGTTCCTGTTCGGTAATCCAGTTTAGTCCTCCAACATCGGGTAGTGCCCCTCCTCCTGCAGCCGGGAGACTGGACCAATCAAATTTTCTGTAGTATATATGCAGCCGGAGCTCCCAGAAGTCCCCAGTGTGTCCAGTCTCCCTGCAGCTGGAGGACTTCTGTGCCCCTGCTGGGCACGCTAAGTGACACTTGAAGGAGCAACACTAGTTAGTTAGTTCTTTTGGGGTTTATTTCTGGTCCTTTATGTTCTATTTCCTTTGCTAGGTAGCTGTATCTTTAAAAAAAAAAAAAAAAAAAAGACACAGGGGACTTTCTGGGGAAAGCCAGACCTGCCTTGGGCTCCTGCCTTCCTGCCTGGGAATCTCTGAAGCCTGGGTTGAGCTCTCCCCAAGGCTGTTCGGGGAAGAGCCATACCGGCTGCAACATTGCCTGTCACTTGGAGAAGTGGGCTGAGTTCCTTGCTGTTCCCAGAGCTGGTAGGAATTTTCCTTGTTTTAAGCTTTCAGCTCTCTGTTCTTTGCTTGGGCAGAGGCTCTGTCGGCTCACCTGGCTTCCAAATTGCACTTTTTCCTGCCTTTTTTCGCTTGCCCTTTATTAGAGGGTCGTTTTCTTTCTTTTCCATATTATTTGGGTACCTTTGTATTTTCGCGCCGTTTTTTACCGCGGGTGAAAAAGTGCGGCGGCCATTTTGGATTTCTAAAGTGTGCTTTTTATGGGCACTGTTTAACACTTGCGCACGGGTTCCCCTGGTGTTTTTGGGGTTTCTTTTGCTGGCGATTTTGCTCAGGGCACCCCTAGGATTCTGGGGAGTATTTTGTTTACTGTAACAAAAAAAAAAAAAAAAAAAAAAAAGGGTTTTAAATTTAATACTGTGCTGAATTGAATAAGGTTAGTCCCCTTGGTGTGGGCTTCCCTGTTCCTGTTCCTTATTTTTCCCTGAGGGCAGGTGGCCTTGGCATGGCTGCCAAACTTCAGTGTGTAATTTGTGGCTCCCGCAGAGGTACAATGACTGACTCTGGAATCTGTAAGAGCTGTGCTGCAGTTTCTTCAGAACTGGAGCTGCCTATTGAAATTAAGGAACAGCATGTGCCCGGGGACCCTTCTCTTTCGGGGGACAGTGTCCCTTCACCGAGCATCCTTCCTTCTGGTCGGGGCCCGGCGTCTAATACGTCGGTCCCTGAGCTCCAGCAGGCGGCTATGGTGGCGTCGCCTATAGACCTTTCCCCGGATTTTGTTCTTCTCATGCATCAGGCCTTCCGCTTAAGCCGGTCTGGTCATTTGCCGGAGGCTTGGCCCGCCTCTCTCCCCCCCAGCTTCCGCAGGGGGGGTTCAGCGGTCTTCCCAACCCGCTGTCAAGCGGCCCAGGTTGGGGGACCAGGATCAG
Organism: Ichthyophis bannanicus; assembly: GCA_033557465.1. Taxonomy (NCBI): domain Eukaryota; kingdom Metazoa; phylum Chordata; class Amphibia; order Gymnophiona; family Ichthyophiidae; genus Ichthyophis; species Ichthyophis bannanicus. Next base: position 620,028,416 of record CM066036.1, read on the forward strand.
GACGCCCTTTGCCTCCCGGATTCCGAGGCTGAGGGGGATCCGGATATTGAGGCGGAGGAATTAGAAGACGGAGAGCTTCCAGAACCGGAAGATCAGGCTCGCATCATTCGGGTGTTTCGAAGGGACGAGCTGGTACCTTTGGTCACGGAGTCTCTCCAAGCACTTAACCTCTCTGCGGTGCGGCCGCTGGAGGAGGAGGGTCTCGAGGATCCTCTCATTCAGGCGGTCAGGGATGCCCAGGTAGTTTTTCCTGTGCACCGAGTAGTTGAGCAGATGATCCATGCGGAATGGGAGCAACCGGAATCCGCTTTGAAAGGGATTCGGACCATGAATCGTCTTTACCCCCTTGCCGACAAGGACAGGGACTTGTTTAAGTCTCCACGGGTGGATGCTGCCGTTTCGGCAGTGACTAAGAAAACCACCATCCCGGTTGAAGGGGCCGCGGCCCTGAGGGATGTTCAGGACAAAAAGGTTGATAATTTGTTGAAGCAAGCCTTCGAGACCAACGCCTTATCGTTACAAGCTTCTATATGTGGGGCGTGGGTAGCTCGAGCTTGTTTGCGATGGTCGCAGCACCTGCGCTCGGGGTCCGGTATGGACCAACAGGGGCTGTTGGACGTTACCCGCGTGGAGTCGGGATCGGCCTACTTGGCGGATCTGTGTTATGATTTAATACGCTCCCTAGCTAATAGCATGGCCTCCATGGTAGCGGCACGACGGTCCATCTGGTTGCGCAATTGGGCGGCCGACGGTTCTTCCAAGTCTCGCCTCAGTAAACTACCCTTTAAGGGCAGGTTGTTATTTGGTGAGGCTCTGGATAAGTTGGTGAAGGATCTCGGTGAGTCGAAGGGTGGTCGGCTTCCAGAGGATAAGCCTAAGCTTAATAGGTCGTCCACCTCAGCGCGCGGCCAGTTTCGGGATGCGCGCAGATTTCGTTCTTCCCGGCTGTGGACTTCGCAGCGCGGCCGTTTTGGAACCCGTCATCAAGGGTTTCGTGGTTTCAGAGGAGCGGGAAGGGGCTTCTCCGGAGCCGCCTCTTCCTCGGCCTCTTCCTTTAATCGCAAGCCACAATGAAACGAGGCGGGCTCTAGAGGAAGACCCGGTCATCGGGGGTCGTTTGCGTGACTTTCTTCCTTCTTGGGCCCAAATTACGTCAGATCGGTGGGTGCTGCAGATTATAGAAGAAGGCTATGCCCTAGAGTTTGCGCACCCACTTCCGGATTCGTTTGTTCTGTCTCCCAGCAAGGGAGCTCAAAAGGCGCGGGACATCCGCATGACCCTGGATCGGCTTCTCTCTCTGGGGGCCGTGGTTCCGGTCCTGCCTTTGGAAAGAGTCGCAGGTCGCTACTCCATCTATTTTGTGGTTCCCAAAAAGGGCGGTTCCCTTCGTCCGATCTTGGATCTCAAAGGCGTGAATCGCGCTCTCAGAGTACCGCACTTTCGCATGGAGACCCTGCGGTCAGTCATCGTAGCGGTGCGTCAAGGGGAATTTTTGACATCCCTCGATCTTACAGAGGCCTATTTACACATTCCCATCCGGCCCTCCCATCAACGGTTTCTCCGCTTTGCACTCCCGTGGGGCCATTTTCAATTCCGGGCCATGCCGTTCGGACTCGCCACGGCTCCCCGCACCTTCACAAAGGTAATGGTTGTAGTCGCGGCGGCGTTGCGCAAGGAGGGCATCCTGGTCCATCCATATCTCGACGACTGGTTGATTCGAGCGAAGTCCAGTCGGGAGTGTGTGCAAGTCACGAGCAGGGTGGTGGATCTCCTTCGGTCCCTCGGATGGGTGGTGAACGAATGCAAGAGTTGTCTGTCTCCGACACAGGATCTCGAGTATCTGGGAGTCCGCTTCGACACAGCAAGGGGCTTGGTGTGCCTTCCGGAGCGACGCGTGCTGGCGTTGCGGGCTCTGGTCCGTCTCTTCCGGGGGATGCCAGCTCCGTCGGCGGGTTGGTACCTGCGGCTCCTCGGCACGATGGCGGCGACCTTGGAGGTGGTGCCTTGGGCACGCTTCCACATGCGTCCGCTGCAGAGTGCTCTTCTGAGACGTTGGTCCAACCAGTTCGACTCGTTGAACAAGAGATTGCCTTGCCCAAAGACGGTTCGCCGATCCCTCCGGTGGTGGCTCTCCGCCGAGAACCTGTCGCGAGGGATTCCCTTGGAGCCTCCTCTGTGGGTTCCGTTCACGACGGATGCGAGCTTAACCGGCTGGGGGGCTCACTGCGAGTTCCGCTTTGCTCAGGGGGAATGGTCTCCCCTGGAGGCCTCTTGGTCGATCAACCGTCTCGAATTGCGGGCAGTCCGGCTAGCCCTGGTGGACCTGGAGACCCTGGTTCTCGGACGGCCGGTGAGAGTCCTGTCGGACAATGCGTCCACTGTAGCTTACATCAATCGCCAAGGGGGTACCGGCAGCGTGGCCCTGGAGGCAGAAGCGGCGGCCTTGTTCAACTGGGTGCAAACTCGCCTTCCAGCGATCTCGGCGGCTCACATTGCGGGCGTAGACAATGTCCAGGCCGATTTTCTCAGCAGAGTGCGGGTGGACCCCGGAGAATGGGAGCTAAACCCACAGGGTTACGCACAAATCGTCCGGCGGTGGGGTCCACCCATCATGGATCTCATGGCGACCTTTCAATCAGCCAAGACAGGGCGCTTCTTCAGCAGGCGAAGGGAGCGCATGTCCGAGGGGCTCGACGCTCTCATTCAGCCGTGGCCCACGTCCGGTCTTCTTTATGTCTTTCCTCCGTGGGCTCTGATCGGCCGGGTCGTACAACGTATCGAGAGCCACCGGGGTCGCGTGTTACTGGTGGCCCCGGATTGGCCCCGGAGGCCCTGGTATGCCGATCTGGTCCGGTTGCGCGTCGGCGTTCCTTGGCTCCTGCCCGCTCTACCGGATCTTCTTCTTCAGGGTCCCTTGCGGATGCCCCAAGTGGCTCGATTCTCGCTTACGGTTTGGCCATTGAGAGGGCTCGGCTGAAAAGGAAGGGCTACTCTCCCGCGGTGATTTCTACCCTTCTGCGGGCGAGGAAAACGTCCACTTCTCTTACTTACGTTCGGATTTGGAGGATTTTTGAAGACTGGTGCTCCCGGCGGGGAGTCCGGGTGGCGACGGTTTCCGTGCCCGTCGTTTTAAGTTTTCTTCAGGATGGTTTCGATAAGGGCCTTGCGGCTAGTTCCCTAAAAGTCCAGCTGGCGGCTATCTCGTGTTACCGCGGCAAGGTTTTGGGTCGTCTGCTCGGGGCTCATCCGGATGTACGCCGATTCCTTACGGCTGTTTTTCATTTGCGGCCCTCCCGCAGAGTTTTCGTTCCTCCTTGGGACTTGAATTTAGTTCTGAGGGCCCTGGTTCGTGAACCTTTTGAGCCCCTGCGCAGGGCGTCTCTGAAAGATCTCACGCTGAAGGCGGTTTTTCTTGTAGCCATCTGTTCGGCACGGCGCATTTCAGATCTGCATGCATTGTCCTGTCGAGAGCCTTTCTTGTCTTTTTCCGCGGATCGGATCGTTCTCCGTCCGGTTCCTTCCTTTCTGCCAAAGGTGGTGTCTCCCTTTCACATGAATCAGGCAGTGTTTCTTCCAGTGCTTTCTTCGCAATCTGTCGGGTCAACGGACAAAGGTCTTCTCCGGCTCGATGTGGGTCGTACGCTCCATCGTTATTTAAAGGTTACCGAGTCTTTTCGGAAATCTGACCGGCTTTTCGTGCTCTTCGGGGGTGCGCGTAAAGGGGAAGCGGCAGCTAAAGCCTCCATTGCTAGATGGCTCAAAGAGGCGATCGCGTCCGCGTATCTGTTGCAACAGCGGTCTGTTCCGGAGGGTCTGAGGGCTCATTCCACTAGGGCTCAGGCGACCTCTTGGGCGGAGTATAGCCTGGTTCCGCCGGCAGATATCTGTAGGGCGGCCACTTGGTCGTCTCTGCATGCTTTCAGTAGACACTATCGCTTAGATGTGTCAGCGGCTCGGGATTCCTGTTTTGGTTCGGCGGTTCTGCGCGCCGGATGGCAAGGTCCCGCCCGGTCTTAACTGCTCTGTTACATCCCGATGTTGGAGGACTAAACTGGATTACCGAACAGGAAATGGAAATTACACTAACCTGGTAATTGTAGTTCCTGGAGGGTCCAGTTTAGTCCTCCTTCCCTCCCGACTATCTGCTAATGTGGTGCGGCGCGCCTTTCCGAACGGTTGATATTAAGACGGTTCCTCTTGCCGTTCGGTCCCTCTGTGGCAGCCGCGTTTTTTGCAGAGGCTCTTCCCTGTCTCGGGGGTTCAGGCAGCTCCTGAACTTCTGGTGGGGAGCGGTGTTTTGATTCCTGAGGCGTCGGTGCCGGCGCAATGCAGTGTTCTGACGTCCTCGTTTGGGGAGGGGGTTGGATATTCCTTGGGGGGGAACAAATTGTTCTTTAATTAGGTCATTTTGTATATTAATCTAATGTGTTGCTTTGTTAAGTATGCTTTGTTACTAGTACACTGGGGACTTCTGGGAGCTCCGGCTGCATATATACTACAGAAGATTTGATTGGTCCAGTCTCCCGGCTGCAGGAGGAGGGGCACTACCCGATGTTGGAGGACTAAACTGGACCCTCCAGGAACTACAATTACCAGGTTAGTGTAATTTCCATTTGCAAAGGCCTATAATATATTAATAATTCAACAAATGATTACAGCAACAATGCGTTAACGATAAAGGAAGAGAGACTCATTTGATTTTATCATTGGGGGTCACCACAAGTTGACCAATGGTAAAAGGGGTCACGGTACAAAAAAGGTAGAGAACCACTGATCTAAATATTGTTGGGGGGCTGGTGTCCTTGACAGAAATCAAGTCCCTGGTGCCCCAGCAGCCCCAACTGTTTTTTCACTCCTCCCGCCCCCCCCCCCCCCACACTCACCCAATTAAAAATAAGCCTGGTGCAATGTTCCCTCTAATTTTCTGTAGGTTGTGTGCGCATAAAATATCAGCTGTGTGCAGTTTTTGAAGGAAGGTTAAATTTTTGTGCGCCACATAACGACACTCGGAGTTATATACTTTAAAATTTGACTACACGTCAGAATACAGTATATACACCACATTGATTTAATCAAATTAAATGAAAATAGACGATTACTAAATGAAGCGGGAAATTTCTAGTAATTACAATCATAACTTTTAAATTTTAAGACATCTGTGTTGTTTTCTATCAGAATCAGAGCTGTAATTTTTGTGCGCTCTGTTGTAAAGTATGTGCGCTCGCTCGGCGAGGTGTGTGCGCGCGCACATGCGCACAGCTTAGAGGGAACAGTGGCCTGGTGGTCCAGCAGCCCCAATCCCCCCACCCCCTCCCAGTACATTTACAATGGAGTGGAAATGTTGCCCATGTGCACGTGCTCCTGCGCTGCAATCTTGAAAAATGGCGGTGCTTGGCCCCGCACGGTGCATCCTAGGATGCACCGGGTGGGATCATACCTTTTATGGCAGTCTTACCCTGCCCAGTGCATCTTGGATGCACTGCGCATCTTGGATGCACTGCGCGAAACCTTTTTTCCAGATGATGACGTAGGAGCAGGAGCACATGGGCAACTCTCCCGCTCCTTTGTAAAGGTACTGGAAAGGAGGTGGGGGTTCGGGGCCTCTGGGCCACCAGGCTTACTTTTAATTGAATTGGTGGGTGGGGGGGGGGGGATCAGGGCCACCAGGGCGTATTTAAATTGCAATGGGGGCTTTCCCCGATGCCTGGATCATCTGAGAGGAAGTGTCATCAAAATACTATTGGGGGCATGTGCAGGATGTTAAAGCCACCTCAGACCTAGGCATAAAGAATTGGTTATGAAATCCTCTACATGTTTCTCTGCTTCAGGTGCAGACAATATTAGCATGCTATTTTAATACGTGTGGCTTATTTGCCTATAATTTAAATTTGCTTGGCATTACTGTGTGTTCTTGTTTTTCCCTTTGCTGTTTATACTATAACTATTACAGTCATTTATATTGCACTTCAAGGCGTATGCAGCGCTGTACAGATACATATTAAGATGGTCCCTGCTCATCAGAGCTTACAATCTAATCAAAACATACAATGCAATAGATGAGAATAAGGGTACAATTAGGGAAGGGTAAGGAGACACAAGGAAAACAAGGGATCAAGATCGAAAAGCAGTCACAAAGAGGTGAGCCTTAAGCATTGAAAAGGGGAAAGATGAAGCCTGACATATAGACACGGGTAGTTTGTTCCAGGCACAAGAGGCAGTAAGATGAAAGGATCGAAGTCTGGAGTTGGCAATGGAAGAAAAGGGCATAAAGGAAGGCAGGCCAGTGGAAGAGCGGAGTTCACGAGGGGTGGGGGGTGGTGTAGGGGGTCGAGAAAAGGTAGTGAGGAGCAGTAAAGTGAATGCATTTATAGGTTAGAAAGAAGTTTGAATTGGATACGATAACTGAAGGGGGAGCCAATGAAGTGACTTGAGAAGAGGGGTTAAATGGTTATATTGGGGCTGGTGGAAGATTAGTCATGCAGCAGAGTTTTGAACAGATTGAAGAGGAGAGGTGCGACTTAGAAGGAGACCAGCCAGAAGGAGGTTGCAGTAGTCAAGATGGAGGTGACTAAAGAGTGGATAAGTGTTGTCTTAGTGTGTTCAGAAAGGAAGGGGCAAATTTTGTTAGCTAAAAACCTGTCGTTTATAACTATCTGTTAGATATGTGTAGAGAAGGATAGGGAGGAGTCAGATGACCCCAAGGTTGCGGGCTGAGGAAAGGGGAAGAAGAATGTTATCTACTGTAATGAGGAAGATCCATTCTCTGCCTTAAAACCACAGGATTCTGTGAATTCTAGCTGGGAAGCTGACAGGCAGGCAAGCAATATGGGCAGTAGTTGTCAGGGGCAACATAAACAAACCCAGCCACGAGGTTTGCAAACACGCCCAGCTGACAAACAATCCCCAGTTCCTAATAGTTTGCACCTGAATAGAGGAAGGGCTAATAGCTACTATAAGAGTCACGCAGGAGTTACAGATTCAGATCCAGAACCAGAACTGGGACGAGAACAGGAACAGGAACTAAGAGAGGTTCAGGAACCAGGAAGAGTTCAATCCACAAGATACCCAGAACACCTCAGGAGAAAGCAGTTAGGAGCCGTGGAGTCAGAGAACAGCTGCGAGTGTTCATCTGATGTGACGCAGTTTGAAACTCAGAGGCAACGTTCCACCCAGAATGAATGGAAGCCTGAGAAAGTGAAACAGTATGTATATGAAAGCTATAAACCTGAGAGTGATTCTGAAATAGAGTTAAGAAAGTTTGCTGGCAGTAGAAATACCTGGAGGGTCAGGGCTCAGAAGCCTCGTGGGAGAAATCCATGGGGAGAGCAGTGCTGTAAAAACCAACCGAGGGATTTACCCAGAGAGCTAGTGAGAGAGCAGTTCCAAGCCCCTGAAAGAGGGGAGGTATTCTATTAAAGACACTTGCATATCAGAAGAGGAAGTGTTTGAAACTCCCAAGCCTCAGAGAAAGACACGCAGAGCTAAACCCTGTGCTGATAGGGGAGGAGAATTCTTTTATTCTGTGCCAAAGCCCGAAGGTAGAACCAACAGATATTCTAGAGATAGAAACTCTTATAAGAAGTTGGATTCTGGAAACCCTGAATGGTGGCTTCCTTCTTTCCCAGACTCAGAGGAATACGGTAACAGCTATTCCAGCCCTAGAGGGAGCTGGTCAGATAGGCTCTGTAACGAGACATTGCAAGGGAACTTACAAACATTCTGTGGCAAGGAAAACGCAGGTCCTTCTGAAACCTTGCAGGAACCCATGATTATTGATTGTCCCAGTGAATGCTCTTTGGATGATCCAATGGACTGTACATTAACAATTTCTGACAGAATAACCTCTTTATGTTAGACAGAAGCTGTGCAGTGCTTAAGGTTAACACTGAAGGTCAAGTGTGCCTGTTTGTCCATAGAGGAACTGTAGGCTGAGTATTCCTAAGATTCTCATTTATCATTTAATTAAGAAGCAAGAAGAAGCTTTCCTGTTTTCCTTTATAACATGTCAGAAAGTATGACTTATTTGTCTTAAGTTTGTGTTGTACCTTTTGAAGAATCCAACCCCGGGAGGGGAAATAAATCCTAATTTACCTTTACCATTCGTGTCTACAACTACTTGTTCTTCATAACCACCATCAGACACAGACCTGCTACCCCTAGGTGGCAGCCTGTCCACCTGGTGGTGACACTACAGAGTGAAAGGAGGGAGGAGGGTTTAGGGGGAAAAATAAGAAGTTTGGGTTTGGCCATGTTCAATTTCAAATGGTGGTGAGACATCCAGGCAGCAATGTCAGATAGGCAGACACAGATGTAACACAGAGAAATATCAGATGTAGAAAGATAGCTTTCGATATCATTTTTATGCTGATGACTCTCAGATCTATGAGAGGAGATCAGAGCACCAAAGGGACTGGGTATAGAAAGAGAAAAGGATAGGGCCCAGAACAGATTCTTAGGGTACACCAACTGAGAGAGGGATAGCAGTAGAGGAGGAACCACCAGAACAAACACTAAAAGAGCAATGGGCGAGATAAGAGAACCAGGACAGAGCCCCTAAAACCAAGTGAGGACAATGTGTCGAGGAGAAGGTAGTGGTCAACGGTGTCAAAAGCAGCAGAAAGGTCAAGAAGAATGAGGATTGAGTAAAGGCCTTTGGATTTAGCTAGGAACAAGTTGCTGGAGACTTTGGCAAGAGCCGTCTCAGTGGAGTGTAAGAGATGAAAGCCAGATTTAAAGGATCTAGCAGGGCTTGAGAGGAGAGGAAGGTAGCAGCAGAGAACTGCACATTCAAGAAGATTGGAAATAAAGGGAAGAAGGGGAGATGGGTCGATAATTAGGACAAGTTAGGGTTAAGTGAAGGTTTCTTGAGGAGTGATGTGACCACAGCATGCTTGAATGCTTCAGGGACAGTTGCAGTGCAGAGCATGAGGTTGAGAATATGGGAGACGGAAGGGATGACAGAGGAAATGGAATTAAGGAGACGAGTGGAGATAGGATCAGAAGAATAAGTAGTAAGTTTATAGGAGAAAAGAAGATGTTTCCTCTTCAAGGATGATAGAGTAACAGGGATTGAGGGGAAAGGTTGGTACTGATAGGGGGAAGAGGGGATGAAGCTGATCTTGTGGGGAATTGGGGTATAATCGTGAACTTTGTCATGGAAATAGCTAGGGTTTGGGCAGAAAAAAAAGAAGGTGGAGGTGGCATTGTCCCTCACCATGGAGTTAGAGGACCCTTATACGGAGGAACTCTAAATCCTCCAATACGTGGCTCCACCCAAGGAGGCCCTCCGTCCCCATCAGCCTCAGGTGACTCCTCTGGATGTGGGAAACGCTGGCATCGATACTGATTGTTAGCCAGCATCTGGACACAATGTATCGGGTCCAGTGGGGCCCTGTCTTCAGGAAGGCGCAACTCCCTCACACCTCCATGGTGGTCGAGCCGACCATGCACTGACAGAAAAACCTGAAAACTCACTCTTCAATGCCCCCAGGCAGAGGGAGTCCTGCGCCCTCGACGCCCTTGGGCGCAAATGATGGTGGCTTGCCGAATACAAGCATATCAGCCGTATATCGGCATGTATCTCCGAGACCTGACTAAGGAACTCTGAGGTTTCTCGGCGGGTCTCGGCAGAGATCACCTCCAGTGATTCCAAACCCTTACAAAGTTCATTGGGGATTGCTTGATGTACAGCTTTGAGTCTAATGCAAGGGTGGCAGCCGCAGGCATTGGTGCTCGATATCAGACCTGGCTCCAGGCATCAGACCTCGAGCAGTGGGTCCAGGAGAAACTCAACGACCCCTGCTTCAGTGAAAACCTTTTCGGCAAGCCGATGGAGGACAAGGCGGCAGAGATCGAGACACAGTATGTCTCCAGCACTCGACTCTCCAGGAAGACCTCCACTCTTTCCAAGAAGAAACCACTGGGGAAAAGGCCTCCCTTCCACCAGAAAGGCCAGCCTTATTGAGGCTACCCCCAGTACCAAGCCCGCCAGGCACCGCAGCAGAAGCATCAGGGCAGTGGAGCAGGCTAGGGCCCATGCAAGTCAAAGGGCTCCAAGACCCAGACACTGGCTCAAGCCCAGACTGGGTCGGGGTTTTGATTCCCATAGCATAGCCTCTTTACCCATGGGGGATCAGCTACCAACAGGGGGCGTCTGATTCATTTTACCCATTGGTCAGCCACCACCACCAAATCCTGGGCACTTCAAGTGGTCAGGGAAGGTGACCTCCTTCATCTGGATCAGACACCGCCTCCTTTCCTTCCAGGAGAGCCCCCTCTAACCCCCCTGCACCAGGTCCTGCTACTGCAAGAACTTGCAGGACTTCTTAGGGACAGGGCCATGGAGCCTGTACCCCACCATCTAAAAGGGAAGGGTTCTACTCCAGTTACTTTCTGGTCCCAAAAAGAACAAGAGCCTAAGGCCCATCCTGGACCTGAGAAACCTGAACAAATCCCTGGTGTGAGAGAAGTTCAGAATGCTCTTCCTTGGAATATTGCTGCCCTACCTCCAGCAGGGAGATTGACTGTGATTCTTGGACCTAAAGGATGCTTATACTCACATGGGGCAGCCACTACCAATGCAGGGTACTACCCTTTGGCCTTGCCTCCACACCAACAATCTTCATCGAATGCCTGACAGTGGCCTATCTCCGTCTCCAAGGGGCCTTCGTTTTTGCCATACCTGGACGACTGGCTAATAAAAGGAGACATGGCCTCAAAGGTGCAACAGGCCACGGCCCGAACCATCTTGATCTTACAACATCTGGGATTTGTGATAAACCACCCCAAATCGCATCTTACTCCGACACAGGATCTGGAGTTCACAGGAGCTCATCTGGACACTCTCCAGGCCAGGGCCTTCCTCCCCCTGGACAGGGCGGATTGCCTCAGGGCCTTGGCCACCAAGGTGCAACGCCACCATGTAGTGTCGGTGTGGTGCATGCTCCGCCTACTAGGCCAGATGACATCCACAGTCCATAGGGTTCCCAATACCTGCCTCCACATGCGGACAGCTCAGTGGTGTCTCTGCTCACAGTGGACTCAAGCCATAGGCAGACTCCGGGACAGTGTCTCTGTGTCCCATCAGCTACCAAAGTCACTCAGTTGGTAGGATGCTCAGCACCTGCAGAATGGCATGCCCTTCCAGCACTCCCAGAGAGTCTTTACTACGGACGCCTCCCTGCTGGGCTGGGGTGCTCAATGCAAGAAACTACACACGCAGGGCAACTGGTGCATGGAGGAGAGCCAGCAGTAGATCAATCAGAGCCATTTTTCTAGCAAAGAAGGCCTTCCATCACCACCTATGGAGCCAGGTCACGATGTTCTGTCTGAACCAAGTAGGGAGGCACAGGGTCTCTGCTCCTCTGCCAGGAGGCAGCAATCCTCTGCTCATACGCAACCAGGCAGGGGATGCTCCTCAGTATACCTTCTGGGCCAAGACTCTGCCGTAGCGTACACTGCACGAATGGGACCTAGACCCCAGGGAAGCACAGTGGCTATTCAGACTATGGGAAACCCCAAGTCTGGACCTCTTTATTTTTTTCAGTCAAAGCAATTTACAGGGATATTGATAACTTGGATTTTTCTGAGGCAATGGAGGGTTAAGTGACTTGCCCAAGGCCACAAGGAATGCTAGTGGGAATCGAACCCTGGTCTCTGGGTTCTCAAGCCAGTGCTCTTAACCATTAGGCTGCTCCTCCACTCCACACCTCTTTGCCAGCCCAGCCAATGCTCAGCTGCCCTGCTTCTGCTGTCCCCAGCCACACCCATCCCGGATAGAGGCAGATGCCTTGCTCATCTTGTGGTCTGAGGGCCTTCTGTATGCCTTCCCTCCCACGCCACTGATTGCCAGGACCTTCTTCAAGGTCCTGAAGGACAAGGCTTCCATGATCCTGGTGGCCCTGCGGTGGCCCAGACAGCCTTGGTTTCTCCTGTTGTTCTGCCTCTCGACAGAGCTCCCAGTCCCTCAGGAGAGTTTCTCAGGACTACTGACTGGGGTCCCTGTCATTAACAGCATGGCTGCTGAACGGGTCGCCTTAGCACCCTTCAACCTCCCCAAGGAGATGAAGTCCTCCGGGCCTCTTGTAAGGACTCCACGAGACGAGCCTATGCCTTCAAATAGTGCAGATTCTCAGTATGGTTTGTGGAGAACCAGGTGGACCTGTTCTCTTGCCAGGTTCACATGGTTCTGCAGTACTTGCTCCACATTTTGCAGACCGGACTCAAGTCCAACTCCATCAGGTTGCCACCTGAGTGTGCTCTCGGCGCACCATCAGTCTGTAGAGGGAAAACCTCTTTCTGCGCAGCCCTCATTACCCGATTCATGCGGAGCCTGCTGCTCTCTAAGCCTCCCATCTGCCTGCCCCGGTGGAATTTGATCTTAACATGGTTCTGATACAGCTTATCAAGTTGCCTTTCAAACCTTTGGCTTACCTGTTATTTGTGTTACTTATCCTGGAAGGTCGTCTTCCTGGTGGTGCTCACTTCTGCCCACAGATTCAGTGAGCTTCAGGCCTTGGTGGCTGAGCCACCTTACACCAGGTTCTACAAGAATAGGGTCGGGCTTCGCGCCCACCCAAAATTCCTTCCATAGGTGGTATCAGACTTCCACCTCAACCAAAGAGGTGGGCTTCCTACTTTATTTCCACGGCCCCATGCCAACAAGGCAGTGGCTGTTCTCCATACTCTGGACTGCAAGAGGGCCCTGTCCTTTTACTTACTGCATACCCAGGGACACCGCAAAATCTTGCAGCTTTTCAATTTCTTACAATCTCAGTTGACTGAGGGAGGTTGTGACCAAGCGGACCCTGTCCACCTGGGTGGCAGATTGCATTGCCTTCACCCATGATCAGGCTGGGCTGATGTTGGAGTGCTGGGTCACGGGCGCACAATGTTAGGGCTATGGCGACTTCAGTTGCCAGCTTACGCTCTGTCCCTGTGGCAAACATCTGCCGGGCTACCACCTAGTCCTCAATTAATACCTTTGCAGCTCACTGCTGCCTGGAGAGGGAGTCCTGATGGGGCAGTGCCTTCGGCCAGGCCATACTCCATAATCTCTTTGGGTTTTAGGCAACTCCTGCCCTCTGACCCTTTTTGTTCAGCTACTGGTGCCATGATTCTCCTTGGATGCTGGGGTCCTCAGAATCTTTCCTTAGATTCGCTTGCGGTTGCTGACGGCTGGGCCATGTTTTTCTGCAGGTTCTCGGTAGCCTGTAGTTAGGGAGTCCCATATGTGAGGACTGACTTCCTGCTTGTTCCTGGAGAAAGCGTAGTTACTCATCTGTAACAGGTGTTCTCGAGGGACAGCAGGAATCAGTCCTCACAACCCTCCCTCTTCCCCTTGGAGTTGCTTTACAATTTTTGCCATAATCTTTTTTCGGCTCTAGCTATGTCATCTGACTGAGTAAGATTGGCACCCTTGGGCGGGAAGGGGACCATACATGTGTGGTGGCATCTCTCAAAGGCTTTCTTTGAAAGCTGGGGAAATGCTTCTGCGGGGCTCCGTCGGCGTCTACATCACCCAGTGTGAGGAGTGATTCCTGCTATTCCTGGAGAACACTTGCTACAGGTGAGTAACTATGCTATATTCACACAACGGGCCCGTGTGTATGTCCTCCTTACAACCCAGTCAGGGTAATACTTGAGCTGAAATCTTTCTCATGCTTGAAGTTCAAACATCTCTCGTCGAGCATAGACATCTTAAATGTAAAAATTGTCCTGTGGGAATATTTTCCCATAAATATCTTCAGTGAAAACTATGAAAATTTATGATCAATCATTTTTCTATATATTGATGTAATAAAGGAGTTTCCCTCTATCATTATGGAGATTTCCAAAAAATGGACAGACCATCTAGATGTTTCTAGGGTAAATTGCAAGCATTCATCAACTCCATTGATCCATGTTAAAAATTGCTGCAAACTATCACTTGTACCTCTCCATATGAAGAAAACATCTATAAAATGTGTGTCTAATACTCGGCTAGTCCAGTATAGCGATGAAAAAAATGTTTCTCCTCAAATGGCCCAACAGAGGGTGCTACCGTGGCCCATACTGCCACTCTGGATTTGATCGTCAAACTGCTGATCGAATTCAAAATAATTTCGACTTAAGTACCAACATCAACGATTGAGTCAAAAAAGTCAAGCAAGTATGTGGCATTCCTGATTGTAACAAGTATTGTATAATGATTTCCATAGCTCGCTATTGTGGAATATTGGTATATAAAGCAGAAATATCCATCGTTACCGATATCCACATGGGATCCACTAAGTGAATGCTGGATAGCCGCTGGATTAAAACCCCCGAATCACGAATATAGGAGTCTGATACCTTCACCAAAGGTCACAAATATTGGTCCAGATATTGTGAGATAGGTTCCAGAACTGACCCCTCCTCTGATACTGTGGGACAGCCCAGAGGCTTAAATAAACTTTTATGAATTTTGGGGACCACACACAAACTAGGAATCACAGGATGCCTCAACCACAAAAATTTAAACATCCTTTCAGAAAGTAAATCTTGTTGACGCCAACTCCAGCACCTCAAAAATTTCAGCCTGAATTTCACTTGTAGGTCCTTGGCCAACTGCTGATAGAATCACTGATTGCTCAATTGAATGAGTACCTCATAATCCACACGATTCCTCAGCACTACCCATCATTTTTATCTGCCAGTTTAATAACCACAGTAGAATCTTGAGAGTGATTTTTTTTGTATCTCTTTCACAGACAAATTATTACAAATAGATGTCTGTGCCATCTGTCCAAGATTCGTAAGGACCAGACGGAGGAACGCTCGGATACTTTGATTCACCGGTCCAGGGGGAACCCAAGAAGATTTAGGAGTCAACTGGGAACCTGGTACACTAGAAGAACCTTCCTCCTGAAAAAACAAGGCCAAACTCAAGTGCCGCAAAAAAATGTTAATATGTATGAAACTGAAACAAATCAGTTTGATTAGATGGAACAAATGATAGTCCCTTATTCAATACAGATGACCTTGCCTCAGATAAGTGCCAATCCGATAAATTTAATACTAAGGATTTACCCGAGACCTCCATCTCCTCCAACTTGGGTAACCTCAGACTCGATAATTCACATTCCTTCTTTTGCCTCCATGTTCACAATCGTGGCCCTGACAGGGTTCTCCTGGTCCTCTGGATAAAAAACTGTCATGATCGGAGAAATCTGATGAATCCCCTGAGCAGCTAGCAAAAGCTACCCTCCTACGATTTAGTGGTGGCTCCCTTTGATACATCCAGGGTTTTTTCTGCCCCCGTTGATAATCCAGGGTGTCAATGATTTTTTCTATTCCTGATTTTGGATCCTAACAGGCAGACAGAAGGGATCTTCTGCTGCCATCAAAATATTTTTTAAAGGAAGGAGGGGAAGAAAATCTCAAGGACCAGGTGCACATTTCTGGTCGCCATGGCAGCTCTAGCACCTGGGATTTATCAAGTCCTGTCTATAGCATCTGCCAGATGAGTATCAGAGTTGCAAGGAGCTTTTTCTGTCATCTTGATGGCTTCTGCCTCCTTGTAGACTCTGCCATCTTCTCCAAAGGTGGTGTCCTCCTCTAGTCTTAGACTGTCGTTCTGCCCTCCTTCTAGGAGAAGACGTTTTGGGCAGATCCCTCTTTGTATCTGGTGGAAGGCATTGCTCTGATACCTGGAAGTTACTAATCCCTTTTGCTGGTTGGACCATCTTTTTGTCCTCTTCGATGGGCTGATGAAAGGACAGGCAGCAGCCAAGTCCTCCATTACCCACTGGATTATGAAAACCATTGGTTCAGCATACCTTCTAGCAAAGCCACTTCCTCAGTGGAGTCTGCCTTGGTGTCTCCAGAGGACATCTGTACAATGGCTATCTGGCCTTCTCTGAACATCTTTGTGAAGCACTACAGGTTGCATGTGGGGACTGGAACAGAGTGCCTTTGGTAGGACAGTTCTGCCCAGAGCATCATCTTCCTCCCACCCTGGGTCCTAACTGCTTGGGTCCCTCCCATATGTCTGGATTGGTCTAGCAGGATAAAAAGGAAGGAGAAATTTTACATATCTGATCTTTTTTTCTTGAATTCTGCTAAACCAGTCCAGGACCTGCCTTGGAATACTTTCTACAGGTTTGGAGTCTAGCTCGCTGTCATTGACTGCATAATCAGTATTATGTTCTGATACAATTCATTGTGGTAAGAGAGCCAAATACTTGTTCAAGTTAACTGTTCCAAATTTGGGTATTGATTGCTAATGTTGTTTGCTTGAGTTGTTTCTGATTCTTTTTTTCCATCTTGCTTTTACTGCTTGGAAAGTGTCATACTGGCTTCTCTCGGTGTTGCACCAGGAGATATACCTAATGATAGAATCACTGAAAGTTGCTCAAGTCTGCCTCCACCTGCTGGCAAGGAGCCTAACACATAGGCCTGGACTGGTCTAGCAGGATTCAAGGAAAGAAAATGATCAGGTATGTAAAATTTCTCCTTGGAAGAGAGCTATACCCACTGTAAATAAAACATTGTCTGAAAAGCCATTAGTAGTAATATCAAGCCGTTAGTACTGAAATTCTTTTAAGCAGTTTCTCTTCAATTTTGCCTCAACTCTGGGAATGATAATGCTATCTAACTGCCGCCTGACAAGATTCAGTTATGTATTGACTATGATAGCATATCATCATATTGAGTATATGACTCCCATTTGTGATGATATTTATTGACTGCTCCTAGGAGCAGGGTAAAGAAAATAACACACTTGCACAGTGCTTGTTAATGACAATTATTGTGTGATGTAAACCTTTTACTTATTGTATGTAATCAGGGGTGGCTCAAGGCAGTCTGCTGCCTGAGGCAAGGGATGAGATGGTGCCTCCCCCCAGTAGAGTGTGTGTGTGTGGGGGGGGGGGGGGGGCTTTCTCAAAACTCCAGTCAGGGACTGAACAAAACCAAAAAGCCAAATAGATAATATGGAGGAAATGCAAGATGTTTGCACACCAAGGAACTAAAAGGAGCGAGAACCACAGCACAGTTTATAAAACTAAATTATAACTCATTTTTATTTTGTTAGAAACTGCATTATGGTTCATGCGTTTTCGTTTTGAACATATATTTTGCATCCTCAGAACCCCCTCCCTCAACAGTGGGTGCAGAGCAGAACTAGGACATTCACCCACAGAACTCAATATCTTTAAAAAAAAAATTCTGATTCTGATCATCTCACTAACAAACATTCTCCAGTACCAGTCATATTGTGAACTAATAAAAAACCCTACAACAAAGTTACTGATGATCTATAGCTCAAATCTACCATACCATACCAGTACCAACTTCTGAAACTCACATAAGGAGCCCATCCAAAAAAAGTACACTGTAAATACTGCAGTGGGCCCTGGAACTTCCAGCACCTATTTGAGAAGCTGAGCAATTCAGATTACTACAGTACAGATCTCTACATACAAACTCCATGTTAACAGAACACTTAGTCTTGGTCACACACTCAGAACACAGACCCTCACCAAGTACAGAATAAGTGACCATAACCTAAAAATAAACACATGTAGATAACAAACTGCAACCCCAAAAAGTCAGATTCTGTATACAATGCAATACCAGAGAAATAGAAAAAGATGCATTTCCATGTACTGTATAAAATATAAAGATAGCACCAAGTGCAATCATTAAATTGAAAATAAAAATCTCCAGGAACAAGCAGGAATGAGTCTTCACATAATGGGGTTCGTCGGCGTCGACGGAGCCCGCACGGGAATGCTTCCCAGCATCCAATCAGAAGGCTTTTGGGAGCATCCCTCGCGCCTGCGCGGTAGCTTCCCGCCCTTCCCACTGCCTCTCCCCAGTTTTCGTTTTTCCGCGGAGCCGACAGGACGTACCTCCTGTCACCGCAGAAACTTTTCTTCTTTTCTTGTTTCCTGTGGTCGCAGTTTTTTTCCCGCTGACTCTGGCACCGCTGGTGCCCCCTTTTTCCTTATTTTTTTGTTTTCCTTTATTTTCCTTCGAGGAGCATCCTCCTTGTGTTATTCTGAGGCCTACCGGGCTTTCCAGCATGGAGCCTTCTTCCCCTAAGAAGTGCCCCCACTGTGGAGACGTTGTCTTCTTCTTTGACTCCAACGCCTGGTGTCTCTCCTGTTTGGGCCCTGACCCCTTCTCCCCCGGTTCCCCGGGCTTCAGCGTCGGGAGAAGACCCTCCCTGTTTCGAGTGTCCCTCGATGACGTCTTTCCCTCTGAGGTGCGGTCGTCGGCTTTCTCTCCTCGCCAGGATCAGGTAACCCAACAACAGTCTGTTAAGACTAACCGAGCCTTGAGGGGTGAGTCTCATGCGCTGCATGACGACGGCTCCGGCCTTCCCCTCCAGTCCCTTACACCCCGGAGGGAGTCTTCGGGCTCCAGAGCCTCCACGGGGTTTCGGGTTGTTCCTGAGGTTCGCTCCTCACAGAACATTCTCGAGCCATGCCCGAGGGTGGCACCCGCTTCGAGCGGTGCAGATCCCTCGGCATTGGCGCCGGCGTCGAGTGTTCCACTCTTCGCCAGGGACTGTCAGCTGGTGTCCTCGGTGCCTTCGGGGCCGATCGACTCGACCCAGTCTGGCTCTACGGCATCCCGGCACTGCGCGGGGGCGGTACCCGCTTTCGGCGGCGCCGATGCATCGGCGTCGGTGTCGAGTGTTCCACTCTTCACCGGGGATCGTCGGACCAACCTGACCCGGTATGGCGTGCCCACACCCCTGCCATGCGCGGAGGTGGTGACCGCTTTGAGCGAGACCAAGTCCTCGGCGTCGGAGTCGGTGGCCCCACTCCCCGCCGGGGATCGGCACGGGTGCCCTCGGTTCCGTCAGGGCCGATCGACTCGTCCCCGACCTCCGCGGGGGCGGTACTGGCCTTGAGCGGCTCCGCCCCTCCGGCGGCGGTCTCGGGAACAAGGGCCCCGTTCTTCACCAGGGGTCGCCACCGGGCTCCACCTGCGGAGCCGATCGATCTATCCCGGTCGGGCGGGTTGGCACCCCCATCTTGCGCGGGGCCGGGGCCTCCCCGGACGCCACCGACCTCCCGGCATCTACGCGGTCGTCGAGTGCTCCACTCGTCACTAAAGTTTGCCCACGGGAACCGGGGCCTTCGGTCGAGTCGACGCAAAGAAGCGCCGCGACCGCGGAGCCGGGGCAGGGCGTCTCGCTTCCCGTCGGCGGGTTACCTGGGTACCCTCGAGGCCGCGTAGTACGCTCCGTAAGGGTTTCCCGCTCAATAAAACAGGCGCGGGCAGAACCCCGGCACCTAGAAGGGCCTCTCTCCCGACGTCGGAGCCGACATCGGGTGTTTCCCTCTTCGCCGAGTTTCGGCCTGGGAAGCCCTCATTGCCCTCGGCACCGATCGTCGCGACCCCGACTCCATTCGCGGGAGTGGCAGCACTGGCGCGGCCACCGACACCGGGGCCCCCTAAGGAGGCGTCGCTCGGTTCGATGCCCAGCCTCGAATCGATCTCCAGTCTGGAAAGCGTGGCTCCGACGCATTTTGGATCCGACCCCGGTCTCTTCCGATGGCGCAGTGCTGCGCTCGCCTGCTCTCCAGCTGCCTCGGCACCACTCCAGCCGCCCTTGCGGATTGCCCCGGGGGCGGCCCCGCCCCCGAAGTCAGGGCCGAGGCCGAGTCCCGCGTCCCGCGGGCCCGTCGGGGACGTCGCTCCCTTCGATGCCCTGCTTGGAGTCAATCCCAGGCTCTGAAGATGCAGTACCGACTGCCTCGAATTGGGACTGTCAGTACCCTCCTCTGTTTAGAGCGATTCCTCCCATGCACCAGCACGGTGGGCCCCCTGATATTCAAGCGGGCCCCTCCACCTCGGCCTCCCCCTGGATAGCCCCTCTGGGAGAGCCTTCTTTTCAGGACTTCCTCCTTGACATGGCGGACTTGCTCGCCATTCCTATCCCGGGCCCTTCGCTAAGTCCGGGTCCTGCGGAACAGGCAGCCGTAATGCTTCCTCTACATCCCTCCCTGCGGGATCTCCTGCTCGGGATTTGGCGCTCACCCTTACAGGTACCGGCGCCGCCTACAGCCATGCATGCCCGGTATCGGGTGCCCCCCTCTCCGGGTTTCCAGACGCACCAGCTTCCCCATCATTCCATTGTGGTGGAATCGGCCCTGAGGAAGGTCGGAAGCAAGAAGAAGCACTCTTCCTGCCCCCCGAATCGTGCGTCTAAAACTCTGGACAACTTTGGGCGGCGAACCTTCCAAACGTCCATGTTGGCTTCCAGGATTCTCTCATATATTTTCTATATGAGCCTGGCGCTTCGGGAGGTCACCGAGAGGTTATCTCTTTTGTCTCCCTTTGTGTCGGCCCCTCGGGCCCCTGACTATTCCTTGCTTCTTTACCATTGCAGGAATATCTCTTGGTTTCTTTCTCGGGCTGCCGTGGACTCTTTTGAGTCAGTTAGCAGGTTCTCTGCTGTCGCCATAGGGGCGCGTCGTACAGCCTGGTTGCAGGCTTCCGACTTGTGCAGCTGGGCACAACATAATCTGGGTAATTCCCCGTGCACCGGGGAGAACCTCTTCAATGGCGAGGCTTTGCGTCAGGTTGCTCAGTGCTCCGCCGACCTGTTTGGTGCTGGCCGCCCGTGGCCCTCCCCCTCTCCCGGGGGTAGGAAATGTCCTTCCCGACCCTCCTTTCCGAAGAAGAGGAAGTTTCATCCCTCTGCCCACCTGCCGGGTGCGCCCATACCAGGGACGTCTCACACCGGTCGGCAGTGCCAGGGCTCGCGCCAGGCTGCCCATGCCAAGCAGCCTTAGGCTCCGGTATGCGGCAGTTTGCGCTTAACTCCTCTTACCAGAAGTTACTGTCCAGTTCTACACTGGGGTTCTTTTCAGTGTGACAAGCGGTTCGGCTGCTTGATTGGAGGTATGGAGCACCCTCCCCCGGGGGGGGGGGGTGGGACCCTTCCCATACTAGGTTAGCCTGGCTCCTCAGAGCCATGCTAGTCTTCTTCGGACTTACGTTCGGGTACATCCCTCGGATTCCCCTCTGCCTGGTTCCCCTGGATTGAGGGGATCGCGCACTGAATCTCCTTCTCCCAGTGTAGGCCTTGGCCGCTACTCTCCGAGCATGGCCCGAACCAATCCTCGACAGGGCCGGACCACCCTCCCCTGGTCTGTGTCTCCGCTCTCGCAGAGAAACCCCTGGGTCTGTCAGGTTACGGTGGACAGGAGTCCCACTGACCCATGTCGATCCCCGGCTCCGCTCCCTGCACTCTTCGGAGCGGCGGAGGGCATTGGCCCTACCCCTGAGGGTTTTTTTTATATAGGCCGGAGATGACCCCCATGGTCACGCCGTGGCTATAGGGTTTTCTATCCTCCTGCCTTCCCTGTGGTACGGAGGACACGTTTTTTTGCGTGGCTGTCAGGTGGACGCCTCAGGGGCCTACGTACTCCTGATGTGCTCCTCCCCAACTGATCTGGCAGTCACGCAACCATACTGCTACTCTCGCCGATCTGCCCTGCACCACGCACATCGGCCCATCACTTTGGATGGCCCTTCCCCCCGCCACCTGCCAGGTGGGCGCCCTCCTGTGGATCAAGGGCCGGTCCGAGTTGGCAGTATCGTTCTCACGTGTGCATACCAGTTTAGTAACCTGGGTGGGCGCTCCCGGGCCCACCTATAGCCCGATATACATCTATACCTGTTATTGGATATATATCGGTACAGGTGGGCGCTTTTGGGAAATGTTATAGCGCCCTGTGTCTTACCGACTATCTCCCAATTGTCGGTACTGACGTTTTGTTATTTCTTACGGGGTCCGGCCAGGCCGCTTGCCTGCGTTCTGCGGCTCGGGTGCTCGTACCGGTTATGCTTAAACTTGCTGTGAAGTCAACAGCCCCTTGGTTTACGCCTCCTTGTCTGGAGGTTTTCGAACCCAATGTCTTCCTATCCCTTGCCGGCTAGGGTAGACAGTGTACCCCTCGGTATCCCGGGGTACACTCCTGTTCTTCTCCGGGCTGGGTTCTCCTAGATCGGTCAGTCTTCTGCTTAGTCCTCCGGATTGGGGACTCTGCTCCTACTGGAGTTCTCAGCTTCTCTTAGAGCTCCTCGTGAAGACCTGCCGTCTTTCCGGTGCCGGTTGACACCTGCATCTCCAGCCCGCCCGGACTGGGAACTTCGTCCTCTGCGGTGAAGTTCCCTTGAAGACTTCGCTACTGCATCTACAGTACCCATCGCAGCTCTGCCTTCTACAATCCAGTAGGTAAGCTCTAGATTGTGCTAGATCATTAACGGTTTAATGATATTTGACGTGGTTTTGAAGACTCCCCTGTAGTCTTCGGTTGCTGTGCCTTGGCAACTCTTCTCAACTCCTACCCTCCATCCCTCAGGGGATGCCGGGGATCCAGGTTGGGCGATGCCGCCCTGTCCAGGGGCGCGCATTCTGGGATCTCTTCTGGCACCCTCAGCTAGGGAGTCCCCATATGTGAAGACTCATTCCTGCTTGTTCCTGGAGATAGCACAGTTACTTACCTGTAACAGGTGATCTCCGGAACAGCAGGAATTAGTCTTCACAACCCACCCACCTCCCCTAGGAGTTGTAACTCTCTCTCTCCCTCTTCCTTCCTCTCCTCTTCTTCTGTCTCAGCTATTAAACGCAACTGGGGAGAGGCAGTGGGAAGGGCGGGAAGCTACCGCGCAGGCGCGAGGGATGCTCCCAAAAGCCTTCTGATTGGATGCTGGGGAGCATTCTCTTGCGGGCTCCGTCGGCGCCAACGAACCCCATATGTGAAGACTAATTCCTTCTGTTCCGGAGATCACCTGTTACAGGTAAGTAACTGTGCTTTCTCTTCTACCTTTTGTTATATGACCATTTTATTCTCTGATCATGCTGGTCCCAATCTGAGGTTTCTGTTTTTCTCCACCTCCCAGTATTACCCCCTTCTATTTTCCCCCTCAAGGGCTGCATGAGGATGATGCAGGACCATGTGCAGAGATTCATTGCAGCATCATTTGCATAAATTTAGTATATTTTGTTTAAATGTATATGCCACCAATCTAAAATCCTAGGTGGCTTCCAAACATATACATGCAATTTAGTAAAGCAAATGTTAGAATAAAGCAAACATAATAAAACATATTTACAAAAAGGCACTTATGTAGTCCCCCCCCCCCCCCGAATCAAACCATAAGTATCTGCACATCAGATTTATTTTGCTATGACCAGATTATTGATGAGGAGGAAAGAAATAAAATGAGATAAACTAATCCTGGTAGCCCTGAATCCAAATGCTGGATTGGATTGTACTAGACCTGGAAAAGTCCAGAACTCAGCAGCGGTGAAACTATCAGGCTACTAAACAAAATTAAACTGAGACTTTCCCTTGGAATTTAAATTTTCCTTGAATCTGAACTGACAAAATATTTCAAATTTCGGTCTAGCAGCATAAAGAACACAAAACCGCAAATCTCAAAAAATACATATTCCAGTACCCCTCCCCCCCCCGGTCACCAATCAGCACCCTACAGTTGACCTCACCAAGAACCCATAGAGCAAATCTACTATCTATAACAGCACTAACTTCTAAAACTTACACAACATGGAGCTTACCCAGAGAAGGGCTGTGCCATAAATATTGCAGTGGGCCCTAGAACATCCATATTCCTATTAAGAAAACTGAACAAGCAGGATTACTACAGCTCCCTACATAGAAACTTCATGCTATCAGAATATGTAGCTTCAGTCACATACATGCAGAACAAAGAGAGATTTTCACCAAATAGGGAATATATCAGTACAAACGAAAAACACACATGTAGTAAGAAAAAATGTTTTTACCCATTGCTATTAGGTTTGCAGGATTTCTTTCACAAAATTATACTTTACTGCAGAGTGAGGCAAGAGAGAGAATTCTCACACACGGGCATCTGCATTGTCAGCAGAAACTAACATAACGGCTCAGTGCAAGTAGCATGAGTGCAACTGTCCCCTCAGTAGGTGGCCTCCCTGCAGTTAGCCTACGAGCCTGCGTAATCAAACTCTGGAATTAGTTACTAGAGGATGTAGTAAAAGCTGTTAGAGTAGCTGGGTTTAAAAAAAGTTTGGACAAGCTCCTGGAGGAAAGGTCCATAAACTATTACTAAAGATGATCCAGGAAATCCACTGCTTACCCCAGTACGAGCATTGTGCAAATTATGTGCTCTTTTGGCAACCTGCCAGGTACTTGTGACCTGGATTGGCCACTGTTGGAAATAGGACACTGGGCTTCATGGACTTTAGTCTGACCCAGTATGGCATTTCTTTTGTTATGTTCAAATGTTACCAGGGCAGAGCCTAGGAATCATGCTGTTAATATGCCAAACAAGATGGGCTCAACAGCACCCATGCAGCATCTCCCACTTCCACAAAAACAAGAGCCACTTGGCGCCCCAACATAGCACTTCCTACCCTCTAAAAACAAGAGGGACTTTGTGACCTCAACACAACACCTTCCACTCCAACAAACACCAAGAAGGGCTTGGCAACCCCAGCATAACTCCTGAAACAACGCACTGGACCAACATGGTATTAACATAAATATATATTCCATAAAAAAGGAAATGAAAATGCAAGATGCTCGCAAACCAAGGATCTAAAAGAAAAAGTGAAAACCACAGCAGAGTTAATAAGACCAAATTATAACTAATTTTATTCTGTGTTAAACTGCATTATGGTTCTCGCCTTTTCTTTGAATATGTATTCTGAATCCATAGAAACCTCTCCCTCAACAATGGGTGCAGAGTAGAAATAGGACATTCATCCACAGAACTCAATATATAAATAAATAAAAAAAAATATATATATATATACACACACACATATACATATATATATACTTATATATATACATACACACAGAGGGTGGCCCAAAAAAAGTGAGAACATCTCATAGCATATAAGTTATTTAAAACTTCAAAAAGACAGATGTAAACAATTGACAAATTTCAAAAACAAAGATGGCGACCGGAAATTGTCGAAATAAAGACGTTATATAGCTAAAAAAGGTAAATTAGTAAACTATTTAAGCTTTTCATTTATGAGATGTTCTCACTTTTTTTTTGGGCCACCCTGTATATCTGATTCTCCAGGACCAAGCAGGAAGTAAGTCCTCACATATGGGTGTCGTCAGCGCCGATGAAGCCCCAGCGGAGCATTTCCCCAGCTTTCTATGAAAGCCTTTGGGAATGCAGGCACGCATGCGCGGTTCCCTTACCGCCTAAAGGTGCCATCTTACCTCAGTCTCTTTTTTTCCGTGAAGCCCACCGGACGTGTGTCCTGTTCTCCCGGTTAAAATTAGATTTTTTCGGCGATTTTTGCTATTTTTTCTCCGGTTCGACTCCGGTTCCCCTCCTGCTGGGTTCGGTACACCGGTATCGAGCCCGTTTCTTCTTTTTCTGTTTTTGCCCTTCGTGGCTGCCGTTCAAGCCTTTTTTCCATTTTTCCCTGGAAGGCCGGTCCTTTGACCTCGCGGGGACTCTTTTATCACCAATG
This sequence comes from Ichthyophis bannanicus, assembly GCA_033557465.1. Lineage (NCBI taxonomy): Eukaryota > Metazoa > Chordata > Amphibia > Gymnophiona > Ichthyophiidae > Ichthyophis > Ichthyophis bannanicus. The sequence continues at coordinate 620,053,905 of CM066036.1, forward strand.
GCTTCCAGCGGTTTAAAAAAGTGTGATCGGTGTAAGAAATTGATGTCTCTCACTGACACACATGACTGCTGCCTTCGGTGCCTCGACCACGACCCTACGTCGTGCGGGCCATGTGGAAAGATGTCTTCCAAGGCACTCAGAAATTGACAGCAGCAAAAAGAAAGGCTTTTCTCGGACTCAGCCTCCAGCCGGGCCCGGACCTCGTCTGAGGCCTCGGTATCTCGGGATTCCGATCCCGAGCGCCGTCGAAGCTCCTCGGACAGGGGGTCCCCTGATCGGGAATGCAAGAGGAAGAAGCGGCTCGCGAGGGCGTCGTCGTCGGAGGTCCCTGGCTCCTCGAGGGCCAGGTCTAAGACCCCCGACCGTCGCCCCGGGCCCGTGGAACACGAGAAGCCTGCAAAGGTTCCTCACGTGGAGCCGGAGTCTGCTGGACACGTAAGCCCCGTAGTCCTCGAGGACTCTCCTCCCAGGGAGCCGACATCGGGCCTGGCGCCGCTGGGGCCCGAGTCTGTGGCTGCTGCGTCTCCCGAGCTGAGTGTCAGGATGACAGCCTTGGAGAGCAGATTGTCTGCCTTTATGGAGCAGCAGCGGGCACTGATGGCCAGCCTGTCTGGCGCATCTGCCCCGACCACCGGGACATCGACTTCAAAGTCGACCCCGGAGACCGAGCCGATACTCGAGTCCATCGTGGCTCGGAGTCGACCTCGGTCGCGGTCTCCCTCGACCTCCCGTTCGGGACCGAGTGCGTCGACACCGGTGCCTCCGGCGTCGGGGCAGGTGCTCCAGGGCCCCGCGGGGTCGGACCCTGACTCCTCATCGGACGAGTCAGCTTGGGAGACGGAGGACGAGGAGTCTCCTGATACCTTCAAGACTCAGTGCGTCCCGTCGGACTCACCGCAATCTGAACCCCGGAGCAGGTCCCCCCCGGAGGATACTCGGTTCTCTGAGTTCGTCTGGGATTTGGCCACTGCCTTGGCTATTCTGGCCGACCCCGAGGAGGAGCCTCGAGCTGAGGAGCTCGAGGCCCTGCAGTATGACTCTCCTCCGAAGGAGGCCTTTACTGTTCCGGTTCCTCCGATGCTGGAATGGCTCCTCTTCTGTATGTGGGAGGCACTGGCCTCGGCGCCGGTTCTCAGCAATCGGGTCGATTCGATCTATCGACTCCGAAAGAGCCCTGTTTTTCAGAAGGCACAGCTACCACACCATTCTATTGTTGTGGAATAGGCCATGCATCATCTGAAGAGCCAGAAGATGCATTCCGCGATACCCCCTAGCAGGGAGGCCCAGAACCTCGATGGTGTCGGTAGAAAGTGCTTCCAGGGCTCGATGCTTGCTTGCCGTGTCCAGTCTTACCAGCTGTACATGGGCATGTACTTGCGGGATCTGGCCAAGGAGTTGGCCAGGTTCTCTGCTGGTATCTCCGGGGAACTCTTGCAAAGATTTAAGTCCTTGTCTTCGGGGATTCGGGACTGCTCGAAGTTCATGTCCCGCGCCGCCTACGATGGCTTCGAGGCTTCGGCCCGAGTTGCGGCAGCTGGCATTGCGGCTCGACGCCAGGTATGGCTGCAGTCATCGGACCTCGAGCCATGGGTTCAGGACAAGTTGGTCGATGTCCCTTGCCGAGGTGGAAACCTTTTTGGCAAGCCCATGACCGAGAAGGCCGCTCACCTCGAAACTGAGCACCTCACACGGACAAGGCTGTCAAGGAAGACCTCTGCCCCTTCTCAAAAAAAGAAGGGCTCGGGTAAAAAGCCCTTTTACCCGAGGAAGGGCACTGCCTACAAACAAGTACCTACAATATCAGGCTGCCCAAGCTGCCCCCCAGGGTCAGCAAGCCAAGGGGCAGGGTAATGGGCCCCGTAGGCAGAGGACCCTCAGGCCCCTGCTACCACTCCGCAGGGTGGGGGTTTTTGTCTCCTTGAGCGTAGCCTCTCCTCCACTGCTCTCCCAACCCTGCACAGGAGGTCGCCTTGCCCTCTTTGCCCACCAATGGCCCCTTATCACCGGGGACAGTTGGGTGCTGGAGATAGTCCACAAGGGCTATGCCCTCCATTTTCACCAACTGCCCCCACCATATTTTCCAGGGGAGCCTCCAAGGCCTTCCCTGCACACAGACCTTCTACAAGAGCTTCATGGTCTGTTGGTGGACAGGGCGGTGGAGCCTGTGCCTCCCCACTTACACGGTCACGGTTTCTACTCCAGGTATTTCCTGGTGCCCAAAAGAACCGGTGGCCTTCGACCCATTCTGGACCTCAGGAACCTCAACAAGTTCCTAGAGAAGGAGAAGTTCAAGATGCTTACTCTTGGGACACTTCTGCCCTACCTCCAGCAGGGAGATTGGCTATGCTCTTTAGATCTAAAGGATGCGTACACTCACATCCTCATTCATCCAGACCACAGAAAGTACCTCAGGTTCATTGTGGGAGGAAACCATTATCAGTACAGAGTGCTGCCTTTCGGCCTCACCTCCGCCCCCAGAGTCTTCACAAAGTGCCTAGCAGTGGTGGCGGCCTACCTGAAAAATCAGGGCATCTTTGTCTTCCCCTATCTGGACGACTTGCTCATCAGGGGTCAGACGTGCTAGGAGGCGCAACAAGCCACCCTCAGCACTATTGCTCTTCTCCAAAGGCTGGGGTTTGTCATACACTTCGCAAAGTCCACTTTGCTCCCCTCCCAGAACTTGGAGTTCATAGGAGCCAGGCTGGACTCTCTGCTGGCAAAGACTTTCTTGCCAGCAGACAGGGCCCAAAGGTTGATGGCCTTGGTAAATCAGTTTCTCAACAGGTCCCTGGTCTCTGCCAGACTTTGCCTGAGGCTTCTAGGCCACATGGCTTCGACAGTACATGTGACCCCCAATGCCAGGCTCCATATGAGGCCTGCACAGTGGTGCCTTTGGACTCAGTGGTCACAGGCCACAGACAGCCTCAGAGACAGGATAAGGGTGTCCAGACCATTTCTGCACTCCCTCAACTGGTGGCTGCACCCACCCAATCTACTGAAGGGGGTGCCTTTTCAGATTCCAGGGTACACAGTAGTGATGACCACAGGCACCTCCCTGCAAGGCTGGGGAGCTCATTGTCTGGGGAAGTGCACCCAGGGCCTCTGGTCTCCCTGGGAAGCTGCACAGCAGATCAATCTCCTCGAACTCAGAGCTATTCGATTAGCTCTCAAAGCTTTCACTCCTACCCTGGCTCACCAGTCTGTCCTGATTCAGCAGACAACCAAGTTGCCATGTTTTATGTGAACAAACAGGGCGGGACTGGGTCCAGGATCCATTGTCGGGAGGCTCAGGACCTTTGTTCTTTTGCCCTCAAGCACAACATGCTCCTCAAGGCTGTGTACCTTCCAGACAGATTAAGCAGAATACTGCAGCCCCACGAGTGGCAGCTGCATCCTTCAGTAGTTCAGAAGATCTTCCTGAAATGGGGTCTCCCTTTGATAAATCTCTTTGCCAGCCCAATGAACAAGCAACTGCCAAAGTTCTGCTCCAGGGAAACGCATCCTCTGCGGATAGCAGCGGATGCTTTTCTGATATCCTGGTCTCAGGGCCTCCTCTATGCGTTTCCTCCCACGCCCTTGGTGGCCTGAACTCTATTCAAGATTCTTCAGGACAAGGCCTCGGTCCTTCTGGTGGCTCCCAGGTGGCCGAGACAGCCTTGGTTTCCTCTTCTGTTTCAACTGGCAGTGGAGCCTCCACTACCTCTGGGGTTCCAACCCGACCTTCTCTCACAGGAGCAGGGTTCCCTTCTGCACCCCAATCTCAAAGCTCTCAATTTGATGGCCTGGAGGCTGCAAGGGTAGTTTTGGCTCCCTGGGGCCTGCCTCAGGAAGTTGAGGAGGTTGTCCTAGCCACTAGGAAAACCTATTCTCTCAAAGGGAAAAGGTTTTCTGTGTGGTGTCAGCTACGTACAGAAGATCCTTTCTCCTCTACTGTAGTCCTTCAGTACTTACTGTACTTGTCAAATCAAGGTCTTAAATCCAATTCTGTTCAGGTCCACCTCTCAGCTCTAGCAGCTCACCACTCACTGGTGGAGGGACATTCTCTGTCTGGTCACCCCTTGGTGTCCCGCTTTCTTAGGGGCTTGCTTTTGCTCAAGCCTCCCATCAGTCCTCCTGCCCCTGAGTGGGAGCTGAATGTGGTCTTGCAGCAACTGACTCGCCCACCTTTTGAGCCGATGGCTACTTGTCCACTACGCTTCCTCTCGTGGAAGACACTCTTCCTAATAGCCCTTACCTCGGCTAGGCGAGTAAGTGAGCTTGAGGCCCTGATCTGTGATAGGCCTTACACCAGGATTTATAGGAACAGGGTAGTCCTTAGGACTCATCCAAAGTTTCTCCCTAAGGTTGTCTCCTCTTTCCACCTCAACCAGGAGGTGGTTCTTCCAACATTCTTCCCTAGGCCTCATGCAAGCCAGGCTGAAGCAGTCCTGCATACCCTGGACTGTAGGAGGGCCTTATCCTTCTACCTTGACCGTACGCAGGGGCATAGAAGGGCTACCCAGCTCTTCGTCTCCTTTATTTATTTAACATTTCTTATATACCGCCTTTCATGATATCAAGGCGGTTTACATTGAACAAACTGAAATTACATTGAACAGGGCATTATAACTTGGAGATAACTATTTTACAGGGAACAATAAGTTGGGGTTGCCTGTTTCCAAGCGTACCTTGTCCATCTGGGTAGCTGACTGTATCACCTGGGCTTATAAGGCAGCTGACCTTCCTTTGCAGGGTCAGGTTACGGCCCACCGAGTCGGTAATGGCTGCCTCAGTGGCTCATCTCCACTCTGTGCCCTTGGTAGACATCTGCAGGGCTGCAACTTGGTCTTCAAGCCAGACTTTTGCGGCCCATTACTGCCTGGAGAGGGATTCCCGTAGGGACAGTGTTTTTGGCCAAGCAGTACTCCGGAATCTCTTTGAGGTTTAGGCAACTCCTGCCCTCCTGCCCTCTGTTGGGCTACCGTTGCAGGTTGTGTCCTTGAAAAGCCTTTCTTTGCTGCTGAGACTAGAGGGAGTTCTCTTGTTCAGCCTGGGTTCCTCGGTAGCCCAGAGTTTGGGAGTCACCCATATGTGAGGACTGACTTCCTGCTTGGTCCTGGAGAAAGAGTAGTTACTCACCTGTAACAGGTGTTCTCAAGGAGCAGCAGGAATCAGTCCTCACAACCCTCCCTCCTCCCCTTGGAGTTGCAGTTGTACATAGTTTATTTTTCATTTTTGTGTGCTGTTCTTAGCTATGTCATTTGACTGAGGTAAGATGGCATCTTTAGGCGGGAAGGGAACCGTGCATGCGTGCCTTCATTCCCAAAGGCTTTCATAGAAAGCTGGGGAAATGCTCCGCTGGGGCTTCATCGGCGCCGATGACACCCATATGTGAGGACTGATTCCTGCTGCTCCTGGAGAACACCTGTTACAGGTGAGTAACTACACTTTCTGGTCATCTAACTAACAAACATTCATTCTCCAGTACCAGGCATATTGGGAACTAATATAAAACCCTACAAAAGTCACCAAAGATCTACAAGACCAAACCTACCATACCATATATACCAGCATAAACTTTCAAAACTCATATAAGGTGCCTACGCAGAAAAAAGCAGCACTATAAATACTGCAGTGGTCCCTAGAACATCTAACACCTATCTGAAAAGCTGAACAAGGCAAATTACTACAGTACAGATCCCTGCATAAAACCTTCATGTTAACAGAACACATGGACTCAGTCACACACTTAAAACACAGGCTCGTAAGTGATCGTAACCTAAAGTAAAAATAAAAATATGTAATCAAAAATTAAACTGAAACCGCAAGAAGCCAGCCTCCACATGCAGTACAACACCAGATAAATAAGAGATTGTTTCCCATACTGTGTAAAATATAAAGATAGTGCAAAGTCCAATCACTAAATTGAAACTAAAATTATTTTTTCTACCTTTGTTGTCTGACCATTTTAATCTCCAGGAACAAGCAGGAATGTAGTCTTCACATATGGGTATCGTCGGTACCGACGGAGCCTGAGCGGGAACGCTCCCCTGCATCCAATTAGAAAGAAAGCTTTTGGAAGCATCCCACAGCGCCTGCGTGCTGCCTTCCCGCCTTTCCCAACTGCCTCTCTCCAGTTCTTCATTTTCCGCGGAGCCAGCAGGTCGTTCCTGTCACCTCAGAAAAGTTTTCCTTATTCCCTTCTTTTTTGTGGTCACGTCTGCCTTTCTTGATGTTATACCGGTAACGCTGGTTCTTCTTTCTTTCATTTAAAAAAAATATATATATAGTATTTTTTTCCAAACTTTTCTTTTCCAGGTGCACGCGCCATTTTGGGCCTTAGGCCCAAAATTTCCTCCACTGTGGAAAAACACGTTTCGGGTTTCAAAAAGTGCACTAAGTGTGGCGGTACCATCTCCGTCACCGACACCCATGAGTGGTGTCTCAAATGTTTAGGTCCTGACCACTCCATCTCCGACTGTATGGCTTGTGCCATGATGTCCAAGAGGGGTCGACAAAACCGAGTTGCTGAGCTCAGCACCCTTTTTCCCTCCAATGCAGCTTCTGTGGCATTGACGTCTTCCAGGGCTTCGTCTTCCTCCCATGGATCTCAGGTAACTAAACATAAATCTAGCCGGTCCTCAAAGGGTAGATCTCCTCCTAAGCATCGAGATGCCTCTGGCGTTGCCCTTGAAGGTTCTGTACAGGCATAATAGCCCCGGCGGGAGGCTTCGGCTTCCAAAGCATTATCGGGGCTCCAGGATGTTCTCGAGGCCTCGACCTCGACAGAACTACTGGTGCCATGCTCTGGGGTGTACCGTCTGTTTTCTCAGGTACTGACACCCAGGCATCGGCAGCGTCGATAGAACAGAGGTTCCTGGCTATTGAACGCAGTCTGGCAGCTCTCCTTGCGGCATCGACGCCCTCAGAACCGCATCAGACAGTTGAACCGGTACCGGCACCGACAGCATTGGCATCGACATCGGTGTCTGCTTTGCCGGCACCCAGTCATGCAATGCCTTCCAGTACCGATACACTGGTAACGATTCCCTCCGGTACCGACTTCAGTCGGTACGGGTATCGGGCTCTTCAAGAGCATCCGGACAGAAGGTACTTCAAATCCTTGGAAGAGTCTGAGGATTCTGATAATTCTGTCAATACCGGAATACTTCTCCCGGAGGAGCCTTCCTCTCCTAAAAGTAGTTTGTCTCCTCCAGAAGATATCTCCTTTCAGGATTTTATCAGGGAGGTGGCTCGAGGTCTTTCCATTACTGTGGCTCCCGAAATAGAGCCCAGGGCAAAGGAGCTGGAGATTCTACAATATCCCAAGGCTCCTAAAGAGGCAGCTACCTTGCCTAGCCATGAGATCTTACATGATCTCATGTTAAGAATGTGGGAAACACCTTTTACCACCTCTCCTCACTCTCGTAGACTGGATACCATGTATCGAGTCCCTCCTTGTCCTGGTTTCCAAAAGGCTCAGTTTCCTCACCACTCTATTGTAGTGGAATCAGCTATGAGAAGGATCAGGAGTGCAAAGAGCCATGCCTCTAATCCTCCAGGACGTGTGTGTAGAACTTTGGATGCCTTTGGACGTTGTACTTTCCAGGCTTCCATACTTTCTGCCAGGTTCAGTTCCTATATCTTATATATGGGAATGTTCCTTAAGGAAGTCACAGGAGATTTAGAGGTGTTGAGCCCTCTTCTTCCTGAGGATAAAAGGCAGGATTTTCTCACACTGGTTAAACATGCCCAAGATGTTTAAGTTTGTCAACCGTGCAGCTTTTGACTGTTTTGAGTGCATAAGCAGAACCTCTGCCATTGCCATAGGTGCACGTAGAATTGCCTGGCTCCAGGCATCTGATTTGGAGCTCTGGGTGCAGGACAAACTGGGCAATATCCCTTGTACAGGTGAGAATCTATTCGGCAAAGATTGGCAAGAAAAAGCCAATGAGTTGTATGCTGACAACTCCACTTTGGATAGGTTATCCAAAGCCACAGCTGATCCTGCAAGGAAGAAATCTTTCAAGAAACCATTCTTCTCGAGAAAGAAGAGGTTTTATCCCTCTTATTCCCAGCAGGGACGTTCTGCAGGTCAGCCTGCCTGAAAGAGTCAGCAACCACCTAAGCAAAGGAAAGCAAAGGCTGCTAAGCCTCGACCGTCTCAGCAGTCTCAGCCTCCACAAGGCCTTTGACTTCCATCTAGAGAACTTAGCCTTCCTGGCTCTCAGTGGTCCAGAGCCTTCCACCATTCCAGGAAGGTTGTGTCACTTTGCCCCCAGATGGGGGCAGATAACAGCAGAACATTGGACTCTATCCATTATAAAAGAGGGGTACAAGCTTCACTTTCTTTGCATGCCCCCTCCCACAATGATAAAACAGTTCACTTCTCAGACCTCTCTCATCAACCTGTTAGATCAAGAGGTGTCACTATACTTCTTGCCCAAGGGGCAATAGAAGGAGGTACCCATTCCTCAACAGGGTACAGGGTTTTACTCCCCCTATTTCCTTATCCCAAAGAAAACAGGGGGGGACGGGACAGACCTATTTTAGACCTCGGAGAATTGAACAAATTCCTGTTCAAAGAGAAATTCAAGATGATTTCTCTGGGAACTCTGCTGCCATACCTTCAGAGTCAGGATTGGCTTTGATCTCCAGGAACAAGCAGGAATGAGTCTTCACACGTGGGAGACGTCGCTGACGGAGCCCGCACGGGAAAATGCTCCCCAGCATCCAATCAGAAAGCCTTTGGGAGCATCCCCCGCGCCTGCGCGGTGGCTTCCCGCCCTTCCTACTGCCTCTCCCCAGTTTTTTTCGTTTTCCGCGGAGCAGGCAGGATGTCCCTCCTGCCACCGCAAAAATCTTTCCTTTTTTCTGTAGTTGCGGCTTTCCCGCCGAATGTGGCACCTCCGTGCCCCCCCCCCTTTTTTTCTCTCTTTCTTTTAATTGTTTTCATTTAATTTTCGTCGCCCCCTTCGGGCGCTGAGTCTCGGGGCATGGAGCCTTCTTCCCTCCAGCCTCACAGCGGGGACTTAATTTTCCATGTGGACTCCAATGCCCGGTGTCTCTCCTGTTTGGGGCCTGACCCTTTTTCCCCGGATTCCCCGGGCTACAGTGTCGGGAGAAGACCCTCCCTCTTTCGGGTATCCCTAGACGACGTCTTCGCGCCAAAGGTGTGGTCGTCGGGTTGTCCTCTCCAGGATCAGGTAACCACACAACAGTCTGTTAAGACTAGCCGAGTCTTGAGGGGCGAGTCTCATGCGCGGCATGGCGACGGCTCCAGCCAACCCCTCAAGTCCTCCTTGGCTGATATACCCGGCGGGAGTCCTCGGGCTCCAAAGCATTTACGGGGTTTCGGGATGTTCCTGAGGTTCGCTCCTCACAGAACATTCCCGAGCCATGCCCGAGGGAGGTACCCGCTTCGAGCGGTGCTGATTCCCCGGCGTCGGCGTCGAGTGTTTCACTCTTCGCCAGGGATCGTCAGCCGGTGTCCTCGGCGCCTTCGGGGCCGATCGACTCGTCCGGGTCTGACCTCCCTACATCCGAGCCATGCTCGGGCGTGGTAGCTGCTCCGGGCGGTACTGAGCCCCGGGCATCAGCGTTGGTGTCGAGCGCTCCGCTCCTCACCGAGGATCGTCGGCTGCTGTTCTCGGCGCCTCCGGGGCCGATCGACTCAGTCCAGCCTGGCGTTCCTTGAGCCCTGCCATGCGTGTGGGCGGTACCCGCTTCGGGCGGTACCGGCCCCTTGGCGTCGGTGTCGAGTGTTCCGCTCCTCACCGGGGATTGGCGGCTGCGGTCCTCGGCGCCTCCGGGGCCGACCGACTCGTGCCGGTATGGCATTCCTACGGGGGTGGTATTCGCTTTGGGCGGTGACGACCCGTCGATGTCGAGTGACCCGCTCCCCTCCGGGGATCGCCAGCCGCTGCCCTCGGCACCTCGGGGGCCGATCGACTCGACACTGTCTGACGGCCCTGTGTTTAGGTCATGCGCGGGGGTAGTACCCGCTTCAAGGGCGCGGGCGTCGATGGTTCTGCCCCGCGCCGGGGATGGTCATCTGGCCTTCCTCCCCTCGGGGCCGCTCGCTTCGACCTGCGCCGGGTCGCCGGTATCCCAGCCCTTCGCAAGGGTGGTACCAGGTTTGAGTGGCGCTGCTCCGCCGGCGACGGCAGGGGCGTCGAGCACGAGGGACCGCCATCTACCTTCCCCGGGGACCTCGGGGTATGTCGGCCAGCGCACAGGCGACTCCCCGGCATCGACGCGGCTGTCGAGGGCCCCGCCCTTCCCTAGAGAAGGGGCCTCGGGGTCTTCGACCACTTCGACCCAATCTGGGTCTGCGGCGCCCCGCTACGGTACCCCGACGTCAGCGCAGGGGCTTTGCGCTCCCCCCCCCGCAGGGACTCGGGTGACCGGGGTCCCCTCGGGGACGGGCCGTATGCCCCGGCAGGATTTCTCTCCGGGTCGGACGGGTTGGAGAGGGAGCCCGGCACCGGGCAGTGCCCGCCGATCGACATTGGCGCCGGCGTCAGATGACCCCCTCTCCTCCGAGCACTGTCCTCGGGGGCCCTTGATGTTCGTGGCACCGGTCGGCGCTGTTCCGATCCGCGCTCCGGGATCTCCACCACCGGCGCGGTCACTCCAGCCGGGGGCCTCGAGGACGGAGTCTATCTCCTCGCTCGGTTCGATGCCCAGCCTGGAGTCGTCGTCCAGCCTTGAAAGCCTGGCCACGGCACGTCTCGGGATCGGCCCCTGTCCTCTCCCGCAGCGCAGAGTAGAGACTGCTGGCTCCTGCCCTCCGGCGGCTGCGGATTCGCTCCAGTCACGGGGGGAAGCGCTGCCCCCGGGTTCGGGGCCGAGGCAGGTTCCTGCGGCGCCATCGGTGCCATCGACTTCTTCGATGCCTAGCTTGGAATCAATTCCAGGAGCCGACGACGCCATGTTGACTGCCCCGATCCGGGTCGGTTGGTCCCCTCCTCTGCCGAGCGGGCATCGGCCTGAGCGGCCTCTTAGTGCCCGGGCGGCCTCTCCCGCCATAACTGCTCCGGCAGAGCCGCCTTTTCAGGATTTCCTCCTTGACATGGCGGACTTGCTGGCAATCCCTATCCCGGATCCGATCCCAGGCCCTGCGGAACAGGCAGCCGCGATGCTTCCTCTGCATCCCGCCCTGCAGGATCTCCTGCTGGAGGCTTGGCAGTCGCCTTTGAGGGTTCTGGCGCCGCCGACTGCGATGCAGGCTCTGTACCAGGTGCCTCCGTCCCCGGGGTTTTCGGCAGCACCAGCTTCCACATTGGTCCATTGTGGTGGAATCGGCGCTGAGGAAGGCCGGAAGCAAGGAGAGGCATGCTTCTCGCCCTCCAGGCCGCGCCTCGAAGACGCTAGATACTCTAGGACGTCAAGCCTTCCAAATGTCTATGCTGGCGGCCAGAATTATTTCATATATATTTTATATGAGTCTGTCGCTTCGGGAGGTCACCGAGAGGTTATCTCGGTTATCCACCTTTGTATCTGCAACCAAGGCCTTTGAATATTCCCTGCTTCTTTATCATTGCAGGAATATCTCCGGGTTCCTTTCTCGTGCTTCGCTGGACTCCTTCCGGTCGGTCAGCAGAGCCTCTGCTGTTGCCATTAGAGCACGCCGCACGGCATGGTTGCAGGCGTCCGAGTTGTGTCGACGGGCACAGCACATCCTGGGTAATTCTCCCTGCGACGGAGATCACCTCTTCAATAGCGAAGCCTTACGTCAGGTCGCACAGTGCTTCGCTAACCTTCCCAGAGTTAGCAGCCAGCCTAGGGCCCGGCTTCCCCCCGGTGGTGGTAAATGCCCCTCCAGACTCCCCTTCCCTAGGAAGAGGAAATGTCAGCCCTCCGCCCACCCTCCAGGCGCGCCCAAGCAAGGGACCTCTCACCCCGGGTTGATGTCCCCCGGCCTGCGCCAGGACTCTCATACTAAGCATTTTTAGGCTCAGGTGGGCGGCTGCCTGCTCTTAACTTCCTTACGAGAAGTTTAGACTAGAGCTCTACTCTGGGGCTCGTCCAGTTGGAAAATGGTTCAGGGACTTATCTAGGGGTTCAGGTCTTCTCCTCCATGGGAAAGGGAGACCACCTTACGCCGTGATCGCTCTGGCCCATGGTCACCCTACTTACTCTTCGGTACGTCCCCGAACCCCTCTCAGCCAGTATCCTCTTGCTGATTGCTTCCGTACTGGAATTCCCCTCCAGCCGCTATAGTCCCCCTATACTCACCAGGGACTATACCCTCATGTCCCCCGATTGTGCGGGGGACAATTTCTACACGCAGGTCCTGGGGACACATTAGGGCCTCCAACCCCTGCGGCATTCTACCGGACTGATGCTATCCTCCGTCCCCCGCGCTACCGCGCTCTTAGCTCGCCGATCTGCCCTTGCCCTCCAGGAAAGATCCTTCCCCTGACAGATCTTGCGGCCACCTCTCCAGGTGGACGTTCTGGGGATCGATGGCAGATCCGCCTTACCTGAGTGCTGCTCATGGAGGCAGGCTCCCCGGCGTGCCAGCGTTAGTACCAGAGGGGGCGTCCCCATGTCCACCGGCTTAGATATACTAGGTATCACCTGCTTGGCAGGCGCCTTTGGGGGATCCCCACAGTACCTGTGTTTACCGCCTTTTTCCCCCTATGGCCGGTACTCACCCCCCCCCCCAGGGGGTCCGGCCAGTCCGCCTGCCTATTCCCCGTTGGGCCGCGGACTGGTGGCACCCTACTGCTGTGAAGTCAACAGTCCCCTTTTCAGTTAGGTCCTCCTCCCGGAGGTCCGGACCCTTGTCTCCCTATCTCTCGCTAGGGCAGACTGTGTACCCCTTCTGCTCCGGGGTACACCTCTACTCTTCTCCGGGATAGGCTCTCTAGTTCGGCCTGTCTTCCACTGCTGGTCCTCTGAGTTATGGACTCTACTCCTAAGGGAGTGCTCAGCTTGCCGTGAGCCCCCTGGAAGACCTGCCGTCCTTCTCCTGACCCAGCTGACGCCTGGATCCCATGGCCTTCCGGATTTGGAACTTCCTCCTCGCTGCGGTGAAGTTTCCTTGGTGACCTCGATACTGCGTCTACAGTGCCTTCATCACAGGAGTACGTCCGACAACCCGGTGGGTAAGCAGTACAGGGTTCTAAACCATTAATTCATTAGAAACTTAATGGCCGGTAAGCTCTGTATGGTACTAGGTCATTTACTCATTACATGCTTAATGATTCTCTTCATACTCCCCTCTGCCTACTCCCGTAGCCTGGGTTTTTTTTTTGCTGTATCCTAATGGTACCTGTTCTGCACTCTAAAGACTTGCCTCCGTAGTCTTTGGATTCGCTATTCCTCTATTCAACTCCTGCCCTCCATCCCTCAGGGGATGCCGGAGATTCAGGCTGGGCAAATGCCATCCCGTCTGGGCTGCGCTTATGGGATCTCCCCGGGCATCCTAAGCTAGGGAGTCCCCACGTGTGAAGACTCATTCCTGCTTGTTCCTGGAGATAGCACAGTTACTTACCTGTAACAGGTGATCTCCGGAACAGCAGGAATTAGTCTTCACAACCTCCCACCTCCCCTGGGAGTTGTATCTCTCTTTTTCTCTATTCCTTCCTCTCCTCTCCTGCCGGCTCAGCTATGAAACTCAACTGGGGAGAGGCAGTAGGAAGTGCAGGAAGCCACCGCGCAGGCGCGGGGGATGCTCCCAAAGGCTTTCTGATTGGATGCTGGGGAGCATTTTCCTGTGCGGGCTCCGTCGGCGACGTCTCCCACGTGTGAAGACTAATTCCTCCTGTTCCGGAGATCACCCGTTACAGGTAAGTAACTGTGCTTTCTCTAGATCTCAAGGATGCGTACACTCATGTTCTCATCCATCCAACTCACAGAAAGTTCCTTCGGTTCCTTTTTCAAGGAAAGCACTACCAATACAGGGTGCTTCCTTTTGGCCTGGCATCAGCACCGAGGGTGTTTACGAAATGCATGGCTGTGGTAGCAGCATTTCTCCCCACTCTAGGAATATTCGTCTTCCCCTACTTAGACGACTGGCTCATTCGAGCCCCATCAGAGTCAGAGGCCAGGATTTCTCTAGCTTGCACAATGCGTATCCTTCAGTATTTGGGTCTGGTCATAAACATCCCAAAATCCAGTCTAACTCCCACTCAGTCTCTAGAGTTCATAGGAGCTTTACTGGATACCAGAAAAGGAAGGGCCTACCTTCCCCAGACCCGTTGCCTTCGCATGGTGCAGTTAGCTTCTCAGGCAGTGTTAAAGCCTCATCTCACTGCTCGAGAAATGTTACAACTACTAGGCCACATGGCATCTACCGTGCATGTGGTTCCTTATGCTCGCCTCCATATGAGAGCAGCCCAGTGGACTTTATCCACTCAATGGACCCAGGCATCAGGGTGCCTGTCAGACAGAATAGCAAACACAAATTGCCTTATTTTGTCCCTCCAATGGTGGCAGTCCACTCAAAACCTGTTTTTGGGGTCCCCATTTCAACAGCCTTTACCCCAAGCAACTCTCACAACAGATGCTTCACCAATGGGTTGGGGAGCTCATCTATAAGATCTCTCCACCCAAGGCACTTGGACTCCACAGGAGACTCATCTACATATCAATCTCTTAGAGCTCAGAGCAATCTTCCTTGCTCTTCGAGTGTTCCACACCCTGCTCAGCTACAAGACAGTCCTCATTCATACGGACAATCAAGTAGCCATGTTCTACATGAACAAGCAGGGGGGAACAGGCTCTCTGTCGCTTTGCAGTGAAGCTTTGTGACTATGGGCCCTCGCCAGAGAGCATCAGATTCATCTCCTGGCAGTGTATCTTCCAGGCATACAAAACTCTTGGGCAGTCAGACTCAGTCGAGTTCTGCTTCCACACGAATAGTGTCTACATGCAGACCAGGTGGCCAAGATTTTTCAAATTTGGGGAACTTTGGACATAGATCTCTTTGCAAGTCCATTGAATGCCAAACTTCCCCGGTTCTGTTCCAGAATTCCGGCTCAGGGCTCTCAGGCCAGGGATGCTTTCCTCCTTCACTGGGGTCAAGAATTCCTGTATGCCTTTCCACCCATTCCCCTAATTCCCAAAACCCTGTTCAAGCTTCAGAGTGACAGAGGCCGTATGATTCTCATAGCTCCACATTGGCCACGGCAAGTGTGGTACCCACTGCTTCTACATCTCTCTCAAGCTCCCTGCTCCAGATCTCCTGTCTCAGGAGGACGGAATGTTATGGCATCCCAATCCCCACTCTCTTCATCTCAGAGCTTGGTTGCTGAAGGCCTAGATCTCCATGATCTTAACCTCCCTCAGCAAGTAAGGGATATCCTTTATGCTTCCAGGAAGCCTTGCACAAGACGCTCTTATGCTTTCAAGTGGAAAAGGTTTACCATATGGTGTTCGCAGAAGGGTCTTAACCCCCTTGCGATACTTCTGGAATCATTACTGGAGTATCTCCTTTATTTATCCAATGCAGGACTTAAGACTAACTCAGTAAGAGTCCATTTGAGTGCTATTGCAGCTTCTTTCAAGCCTCTAAATGGACAACCTATTTCCTCCCATCCTCTTATAGCAAGATTTATGAGAGGCCTTCTTCTAACTAAGCCTCCCATTAGGCCACCACCGGTGGCATGGGACTTAAACCTGGTTCTTGGTCAGCTCATGAAGCCACCTTTCGAACCCTTAGCTACTACCTCATTGAAATTCCTTTCTTGGAAGGTTATCTTTCTCATTGCAATCACATCAGCACATCGCATCAATGAGTTGCAGGCACTAGTGGCTGATCCACCTTTTACAAGGTTCCATCATGACAAGGTAGTCCTTAGGACTCATCCACACTTTATGCCAAAGGTGGTCTCGCCTTTTCATCTAAACCAAGCGGTCTACCTGCCTGTGTTTTTTCCAAGGCCTCATGCATCGAATGCAGAAAGGAATCTTCATACTTTGGACTGTAAAAGAACTTTAGCCTTTTACTTACAAAGAACACAGCAACCCCCTCACCCCTTGCCTCTTCTCCTATTGGGGCTTTTACCTTTCCCCTCTCATCGTCGGATCAGGTTACGGTTCGGGAGGAGGTTTTGGGAGTTCCCTCTCTCCTTTCTGATACCGTTGGGGTTTCTGCTGGAGTGTCGGATTGGGCATGCTCAGATGTCAAGCAGTTACCACTGGCTAAAGTGATCCATATCCCGTCGGCACTGGGAAGTGCGGTTGTTTCTTCCCGCCCCTTCAGGAAGTGACTTTAAAGGATATATGGGCAGTTGTTACCCATACTGAATCTGCTCTAACAGGTACTCTGGGTCAAATTGAAGAATTTACTCAGGACTCGGTTGCAAAATTTTCTGAACATGATGCTCAATATGTGGTGCTGGATAAACGTTTGTTGCAGGTGGAGGAAGTAATAGGTTCTGTACAAGCAGTTTCGGCTGCTTCAGTTAAGGATAGTTTGTATTTTCATAGACAGCTTGAGGTGTTAGAGAATGCATCTCGGTCTAAAAACCTGAGGTGCTTAAATTTTCCAGTAACACACTATCTTTCCCCCCCTTATTTTATTTCATAAGTATTTGAAAGAAGTGTTAAAATTTGAGCATCCTGAACTTAAGGTTGCGAAATTGTACTATATTCCTAGGTTTAAAAAGAAAATGGAGGGAAATGTGGCGGAGGATGAACCTGTTCAATTGCTTTCACCTGTTAGCCTGGATATTTCAGAATTTCTTGAGTCCTCTTCTGATAATATCTCAGTTCGTGCAACTTTAGTAGTAACATTTGTTACAGAATTGGACAAGAACTCTGTATTGAAAGCATATTTTTCACAAAAAGATGTGTGTTTTTTGTGGGCAGAAGATTACCATATTCCCAGATGTTTCTTGTATAACCCAGAATCGCCGTAAAGCTTTTTGGAGTTGAAAGAACGTACCATGGCATTGGGGGCTACTTTTTTTTTTTTTTAAGTTCCCATGCAAGTGTGTAGTAGAACCTCATGGGAAACGTTATGGTTTTCTAGAATCAGCTCATTTGGAAGTTTTTCTAAAAAATCATGAGTCTCATATGGGATGATGGGTTTGTATAAATAAGGGTTGTATGTTTTCTATAAGGCATCAGGGGCTTGATTTTTTTTTTCCTTTAGATATTCCTTTTTTTTTTCTTTTTCTTAGTGATTTCTCCTCTCCTTCATAAAGTGGACTTTTATGTAATATATGTGTTTTCCAGAATCCATGACTGAAGGAATGGTTTTTTGGTATATTTTATGTATTGATTTTGTTTCTTTCATATTTCCTGTTGCTTATTGTATTGAATAAGTTGAAATTCAATAAATATATAATTAAAACAAAAACAAAAACAAAGAACACAGCAACATAGAAATTCCTCTCAACTCTTTGTTGCTTTTGATCCTTCTCATTTGGGACTTCCAGTCTCCAAGAGAACACTATCCAACTGGATTGCTCAGTGCATTTCCTTTGCCTATCAGAGTAAGTATCTTCCTCTAGAGGGCCATGTCACAGCTCACAATGTGAGAGCCATGGCAGCTTCAATGGCTCATCTGCACTCTGTGTCTATCGACGACATCTGTCGAGCAGCCACTTGGGCCTCGGTTCATACCTTCACAGCCCATTACTGCTTGGACAAGGACTCCCACCGGGATGCCTTGTTTGGTCAGGCTGTTCTCCAACACCTGTTCCATACCTAATCAACTCCTACCCACCATCCCTGGTTGGGTGCCAGAGATCCATGGGGGGAAGTGGAGCCCTTTCACAGGGACACACAACTTCTGGGGTCTCTCCCTGGCATCTAAAGCTAGGGAGTCTCCATATGTGAAGTGGAAAAGGTTTACCATATGGTGCTCGCAGAAGGGTCTTAACCCTCTTGCGCTACCGCTGGAATCATTACTGGAGTATCTTCTTCATTTATCAAATGCAGGGCTTAAGACCAATTCAGTAAGAGTCCATTTGAGTGCTATTGCAGCTTCTTTCAAGCCTCTAAATAGACAACCTATTTCCTCTCATCCTCTCAAAGCGAGATTTATGAGAGGCCTTCTTTTAACTAAGCCGCCCATTAAGCCGCTTCCAGTGGCATGGGATTTAAGTCTGATTCTTGGGCAGCTCATGAAACCACCCTTTGAACCATTAGCCACTACCTCTTTGAAATTCCTTTCTTGGAAGGTCATCTTATTGCAGTCACATCAGCACGTCGCATCAGTGAATTGCAAGCGTTGGTGGCTGATCCTCCTTATACAAGGTTCCATCATAACAATGTAGTCCTTAGGACTCATCCACACTTTATGCCAAAGGTGGTGTCACCTTTTCATTTTAACCAAGCGGTTTACCTTCCTGTATTCTTTCCAAGGCCTCACGCCTCAAACGCAGAAAGGAATCTTCATACTTTGGATTGTAAAAGAGCTTTGGCCTTTTACTTGCAAAGGACTCGGCAACATAGAAAGTCCTCTCAACTCTTTTTTTGCTTTTGATCCTAGTCATTTGGGACTTCCAGTCTCCAAAAGAACACTGTCCAGCTGGATTGCACTTTATATATTTTTTTGCCTATGAGAGTAAGAACCTTCCTCTTGAAGGCGATGTCACAGCTCACAATGTGAGAGCCATGGCAGCTTCAATGGCTCATCTTCACTCTGTGTCTATCGACGACATCTGTCGAGCAGTTACTTGGGCTTCGGTTCATACTTTCACTGCCCATTATTGCTTAGACAAGGACTCCCGCCGGGATGCCTTGTGTGGTCAAGGCTGTTCTTCAACACCTGATCCACACTTATTCAATTCCTACCCACCATCTCTGGTAGGATGCCAGAGATCCATGCGTGGAAGTGGAGCCCTTTCACAAGGGCACACAACTTTCTGGGGCCATCTCCCTGACATCTGCAGCTAGGGAGTCCCCATATGTGAAGACTACATTCCTGCTTGTTCCTCGAGATAGCATAGTTACTCACCTGTAACAGGTGATCTCCGGGAACAGCAGGAATTTAGTCTTCACAACCCACCCACCTCCCCTAGGAGTTGTATCTCTCTTTCTCTTTCCCTCTCTCTTTTGTCTTAGCTTTAAACTCAACTGGAGAGGGACAGCTGGGAAAGGCGGGAAGGCAGCACGCAGGCGCTGTGGGATGCTTCCAAAAGCTTTCCTATTGGACGCTGGGGAGCGTTCACGCGCAGGCTCCATCGGTACCGATGATACCCATATGTGAAGACTAAATTCCTGCTGTTCCCGGAGATCACCTGTTACAGATGAGTAACTGTTATACTGTGTGATGTTTACCCACTTATGTGCCTGACTGATCCTGCTCTCTTCAGAAAACACCTATTACAGGTGAACAGCATTGCGCTCCATTCTATACTCTGCTAGCTGCACAAGACTCTTTATTCTTGGAACTATTCCCATGATTAGAGGAATTATCTGTGCAAAAGGAATAGCATCATTGAACTTAGTTGAGCTTAGGTCCTTGCATTTTCTACCTGACAAAACTGCCATAAAGATTGGATGAGTGAATATAATGCTTTATTTCAGGATCCAAGAAGTATCTCATTCCATAATCTAGAGGAGTCTTGTTGGACTCCTATTCAGAGTTCATGCAGATGTTGTTTCCCCTCTGTCAAGACTGAGGCAACTTAGCAGAATGTTTTAGATCACTGTAGCTCTCCTTTTGACTTCTTTTTCTTTTTAGTAAACAGTTCTAACCATGTGACCTTGTAATGTTGATTTTCTTAGGAGCCACTGGCTTTGAGAGAAATGTACTTATGTTTTGGTTAAAGCTACAATTATGGACTGTGAAAGGGAGTTTTGACAAGTTAGCTGGCATCTAATATAAAGCAAATCATTTAAGATCTACCCCTCCCCCATTGGCATTTTTCTAAGGATATATTAGGCTTTTATTTAAGCTTCTCATGCTTGGCCTCTCAGTTATGGATCAAAGACCATTGGAACATTGTTGTGTTTACCCTTGTCATATTCTTAAGCAAATAGCATGTTTATATATGTGAAACAAGAGTATAGCATAATTGAATAGTGGCTTTGAGGAAAAGGATTTAGAAAAAAAGTATACATAGCCATAAAAGGCATCTTTTAATTGTGGAAAAATCAAAATATTTTCAGTTAATAACAAGAAGAGACCCGCTGATGAAGTGTCCTGTCGGTGCCCATGTTCGTTTTCAGCAACTCCGTTTGCCTTCGTAGATGTCACCACTTATCACTGCAGGGTTTAAAGGATATAAATGCTTAGCATCTGGTGTTGCTGATTAGTTTGTATATGAGTGAATCATAGGGAGGGTTGTGTGTGCTGTCCCAGTCCCACACTCATCCATACACACTGACTAGTGGAAAAGCTGTTACAAAGACAGTAGTGCACATGGATGTAGGTTCTGCATTGAAATAGCATTATTGTATTGTATGACTGATAGCTATGTCATAGTTGATTAAATACTGTTGCATGCTCGCACATCAGTGGGTCTGCACATATTGTCTGTAGGGTCCATATTACTCTGAGATGCTAGCACAGTTAAACCTGGAACTACGAAATCCCAGTTGTTTGTGTGTTGCTATGAAGAGGTGCCCCAAGTTTATTGGTGGTGGAGTGACTGTGTATTAAAGAAAGATTGAGCACTCTGCTTCTTTCACCTTTGGCAATTGCTTTCAACAGATGACGACTAGGAATGTACACAGACAAGAAACATAAGATCATAAGATATGCCATACTGGGTCAGACCAAGGTCCATCAAGCCCAGTATCCTGTTTCCAACAGTGGCCAATCTGGGTCATAGTACCTAGCAGTTGCCCCAAAAGAGACAGGTTCCACAATGCTTGTATTGGGTCAAGCATTGATATCTTGGGTCCCTTTTTAATAATGGTTTATGGACCTTTCCTCCAGGAACTTGTCCAAACCTTTTTTAAATCCAGCTACACTAACAGCCTTTACTACATCCTCCGGTAACAAATTCCAGAGTTTGATTACACGTTGAGTGAAAAAATATTTTCTCTTATTAGTCTTAAATAGTTTACCCTGTAGCTTCATTGCATGTCCCCTAGTCTTTCTATATTCTGATAACGTAAACAATCGATCTACGTTTACCCATTCCACTCCGTTCATTAATTTATAGACTTCTATCATATCTCCCCTCAGCCGTCTCTTTTCCAGGTTAAAGAGCCCTAACCTTTTTAGCCTTTCTTCATAGGAGTATCCTTCCATCCCCTTTACCATTTTGGTGGCTCTTCTCTGAACCTTTTCTAATAACGCTATATCCTTTTTAAGATACGGCGACCAGAATTGCACATAATATTCAAGGTGCGGTTGCACCATGGAACGATATAGAGACATTATAATATCCTTTGTTTTATTTTCCATTCCTTTCCTTATGATACCTAGCATTCTATTTGCTCTCTTGGCTGCCGCTGAACACTGGGCGGAGGGTTTTAACATGTTATCCACAATGACGCCTAAATCTTTTTCCTGGGTGGTGGTTCCTAATGTGAAACCTTGCATCGTGTAACCATAGTTTGGGTTGTTCTTCCCTAGGTGCATAACTTTGCACTTGTCCACATTCAATTTCATCTGCCATTTTGATGCCCAGTCTTCCAATTTATCAAGATCCTCTTGCAATTTTCCACACTTCTCATGGGTTTTAACAACTTTAAATAGTTTTGTGTCATCTGCAAATTTGATAACTTCATTTGTTATTCCCTTTTCCAGGTCATTTATGAATATATTAAAAAGCAGCGGACCCAGCACAGATCCCTGGGGTACACCACTTTCTCCATTGGGTAAAATTGGCCATTTAGCCCTACCCTCTGCTTTCTATCTTTTAATGAGTTCCTGATCCACAATAGTACACTGCCTCCTATCCCATGACTCTTTAGTTTTGCCAAAGGTCTCTGATGAGGGACCTTGTCAAAGGGTTTCTGAAAGTCCAAATACACTATATTAACCGACTCACCTTTGTCTACCTGTTTATTCACACCTTCAAAAAAACATAACAGATTAGTAAGACAAGATCTTCCTTGTCTAAAGCCATGTTGGCTGCCTCCCATTAGGCCATGACTATCTACATGCTGAGTAATTTTATTCTTTATGATGGTTTCTACCATTTTTCCTGGTACTGACATCAGGCTCACCGGTTTGTAGTTTCCCGGATCACCCCTGGAAGCCTTTTTAAAAATTGGCGTTACGTTCGCGATCCTCCAATCTTCAGGTATTAGAGATGATTTTAATGATAGTTCACAGATTACTAATAGCAAGTCTGCAATCTCATATTTCAGTTCTTTCAACACCCTTGGATGTATATCATCCGGTCCAGGTGATTTGCTACTCTTCAGTTTATCAAATAGTTGTAATACATCTTCCCGATGTATCGATATTTCCTTCAATTCTTCCACACCTTTAAATACCACTTCAGTCATGGGTAACATCCTTACATCTTCCTCAGTAAAGACCGAAGCAAAGAATTCATTCAGTCTCTCTGCTATCGCCTTGTCGCCTCTTAGTGCCTCTTTAACCCCTCTATCATCTAATGCAGTGTTTCCCAACCCAGTCCTACGGGGCACACCGGCCAGTCAGGTTTTCGGGATATCCCTAATGACTATGCATGAGATATATATGCATTAGAGATATCCTGCCAACCTGACTGGTTTGTGGCCCTCCAGGGCTGGATTTGGAGACCCCTGCCTTACACCTCTGTCATTTAAGATTGTGAGTGGGCAAGGTGCAGATATCCTAGACATCGAAAGGGTATATAGAATGTGACACATTCCTCCTCAATTCTCACCACCACCAAAATATTGTCTATTAGACAACTTTTTGGTGGTGGTGAGAATCGAGGAGGAATGTGTCACATTCTATATACCCTTTCGATGTCTAGGACATCTGCACCTTGCCCACTCACAATCTTAAATGACAGAGGTATAAGGCAGGGGTCTCCAAATCCAGCCCTGGAGGGCCACAAACCAGTCAGGTTGGCAGGATATCTCTAATGCATATATATCTCATGCATAGTCATTAGGGATATCCCGAAAACCTGACTGGCCGGTGTGCCCCGTAGGACTGGGTTGGGAAACACTGATCTAATGGACCAACTGACTCTTTCACAGGTTTTTTTGCTACGAACGTACTTGAAAAAGTCTTTATTATGCGTTTTTGCTTCCGCAGCAAGCTTCTTCTCAAATTCTCCCTTTGCCTGCCTTATCAATGCCTTGCATTTAACTTGCCAGTGCTTGTGCTGTTTCCAGTTTTCGTCGTTTGGCTCTTTTTTACATTTCCTGAGCACTTAGGTCGATTCACGCTAACCGTCTTTTTCTTCCACCCCCTTCCAGGGCTCATCTTGAATCAACACGTTCTTCTGCCTTTTTCTTCCTCGGCCCCCGCCTTTGGAATTCTCTCCCCCTTGCTCTACGTTTGGAGTCATCCTTTAGTACTTTCAAGGCTTCCCTCAAAACTCACCTTTTCTGTACTGCTTTTGATCTCCCTTCCCTCCCTGCCCATAGCTGATTGGTCTGTATCTCTGATTTCCTTATTCTATCCTCTGCTGTCTCTTTTATGAATAATTGGCGTTCCTTTCTGTTTCTTCAGTAGCCTTGTTTTATTGTGCACCGCTGTATGCCTTTTTGGTTTAGGCGGTATAAAAAGTTTTATAATAAAGATAAAGATGCTTTTTTGGCAAAAACAGCCTCTCTGACGTCACCTTTAAACCATGCTGGCAGTTTTTTGGACTTCCTTCCACTTTTCTTAAAGCGTGGAATACAGCTGGTCTGGGCTTCCAAGATAGTATTTTTCAACAACACCCAAGCTTGATGTAAGTCTTTAACTTTGCAACTGCTCCTTTTAATTTTTTCTTAACTATTTTCCTCATTTTATCATAGTCTCCCTTTCGAAAGTTTAAAGGTAGTACTGTGGATTTTCTTACTATCCCTCCTCCACTAATTAAATCAAAGGCGATCATGCTATGATCACTATTGCCAAGTGGCCCCAACACCCTTATCTCTTGCACTAGATCTGGTGTTTCACTAAGGACTAGGTCTAATATTGCTTCCCCTCTGGTCGGTTCATGAACCAGCTGCTCCAAAAAGCAGTCATTTATTTCATCTAGGAACTTTATCTCCCTAGCATGTCCTGCCGTGACACTGACCCAGTTGATACCGGGGTAATTGAAATCACCCATTATTATTACTGTGCTGTAACTTTTGTTAACTTCCTTTATTTCTTTGAGCATTTCATCATCCATTTGTTCATTCTGGCCAGGTGGTCGATAGTACAACCCCACTGCCATTGCCTTCCCCTTTTTACATGGAGTTTAAATCCATAGAGATTCTACAGAGAAATGTGTTTCCTGCAAAATTTTAATCCTTTCTGACTCTATGCCCTCTCTAACATAGAGCGCAACCCAACCACCAATTTGATCAGCTCTATCATTACGATATTGTTTGTACCCAGGTATCAGAGTGTCCCACTGGTTGTCTTCCTTCCACCATGTCTCTGAGATTCCAATCATATCTAACCTCTCATTTAATGCTATAAATTGTAACTCTCCCATCTTATTTTTTAGACTTCTAGCATTTGCATACAAGCATTTTAGAGACTGTATTTTATACATATTAATTTGGCTATTGGTAGGCATGGGCAATTTGGAATCTTTAAGCTCTGTCTGCTCCATACTCAAGGGTATTTGGGCTACTTTACTCTTTTTTGGAACCCCTCTGCTTTTGGTAGTATCCTTCAAGGATACATTCTTCAGAACCATGCACTCTTGTGCAACTGTCGACTTTCCCCTTTTATCTAGTTTAAAAGCTGCTCTATCTCCTGGTTCCATCTCGGTTAAGGTGAAGGCCATCCCTTCGGAAGAGCCCCTCCTTTCCCCAGAATGCTCCCCAGTTCGTAATAAATCCAAAACCCTCATCATTGCACCATTGTCTCATCCACGCATTGAGATTCCGGAGCTATGCCTGCCTTTTGGGTCCTGCGCGTGGAACGGGAAGCATTTCGGAGAATGCTACCCTGGAAGTTCTGGTTTTCAACTGCCTACCTAAAAGCCTAAATTTAGCCTCCAGAACCTCCCTACCACATTTTCCTATGTTATTGGTACTGACATGTACCAAGACAGCAGACTCCTCCCCAGCACTATCTAAGACCTTATCTAGATGGCGCGTGAGGTCCACTACCTTTGCACCAGGCAGGCATGTTACCAGGCGATCCTCACGTCCACCAGCCACCCAGCTATCTACATGGCTAATGATCAAATCACCAACTATAACGGCTGTCCTAGCCCTTCCCTCATGGGCACATGGCCCTGGAGAAACTTCCTCGGTGCAAGAGGGTTTTACATCACCTGGAGGACAGGTCCTAGTTACAGGATCACTTCCTGCCACACGAGGGTGATGCTCTCCTGTCATGTGACCTCTCTCCTCCATGGCAACAGGGATGCTGCCAGACTGGAGGTGAGACTTCAGGACTATATCCCTGTAGGTCTCGTCTATGTACCTCTCTGTCTTTATTATGTCTTCGAAATCTGCTACTCTAGCCTCTAGAGAACGGACTCATTTCCTGAGAGCAAAAAGCTCCTTGCACCTAGTGCACAGGTAAGACCTCTCACCAACTGGGAGAAAATCATATATGTGACACTCAATGCAAAAGTCTGGAGAGCCCCCATCTCGCTGCTGGACTGCTGTCTGCATCTTAGTTTTAAGCTTGTGTTTAGATTTTTAAGTTCTTTACTTACTAAGAGTTGCTTTGGATACTTATACTAATAAAAGTGTACCTAATATGTTTAATATTCCTTGTTCATCTGAAACTTAATTAATCTCAGGTACTTAGTGTATGACTGATTTGGATAACGAGCTGCACCTGAGAGCACCTCCTTTCCTATAAGGTGTGTAAGTACCTATAAAACTACGATTATCCCAGGGGTGGTGGGTGTTAGGGAGGGAATGAAATAAGACTTATTAAAAGAGGGCTGCTACACAGTACCCTATCCTGTGCTGCTGTGTTAAGTTGTGACCAACTTCCTGGATGATTAAACAGTCCTTGCTTGGATAGAAGAAGTCTTTCAAAATGGCCTTTTGACCTGCCACCTGGCTTTAACACCTATTGAAAAAGTTTCACAGGTCTCTTGCCCCCTAGGTAGAAAGCCTCTTTGTAAAGGTCTCTAGAAGACTTTATTTGTTGCTCAAAGAATACTGACCCTGTTTTGCCTTTTATCCTAAGTTATATTCTGATTTGATTTAAATTAAAGTTCTTTGCTGCTTCTAGGCTCTGACTTATTATGAAATTTAAACTAGAAGCTCTCTGCTGGGTTCTAAATTTAACCAAAAAGCTCTCTTCTGTGTGTTACATTTAAACCCAAAGCACTTTGCCGCTACTAGGCCCTGAGTGAGTATTACATTTAAACTGCAAGCTGTCTGCTGGGTTCTAAATCTAACTAGAAAGCTCTCTTCTGTGTTTTAAATTTAAACTTAAACTGCTGCTACTAGGCCCTGACTGATTTAACAAATACACTGGGTTCACAGGTTAATCAGCTTTAATCCAAAGACGTCCCTTCAGAAAAATTCCCAGAAGTATATACTCACAATTGCAGATCTTTCTCCAGAAGTAGCAGTCTCCTTTTCTAGTCCTTCAAGACATTGGGTGGTTGTTTTTTTCACTGAATTATTTTGCCAGTTTGGGGTATTATTTTGGTTAATTGCACGTATTTGTTTTAAAGGAAAGTTTTAGAAGCCTTATTTGCGATTTACATGTGTGTTGTCAGGCATATACACATAGAAATGGCATCCACATGTAAATTGGCCATTTCAGAAAGGGCTCAATTTACATGTGAATGTGGTTTCTATGTGAAAGTCATAAGGGAGCATGGTTAGGGTGGGACAGAAATCTATATCTGTATTCCCGTTTTAATATAAGAAATAGCTGTGTATGACCAAAACTGCCGACCACCTCCCTGTATGTTCAGATTTGTAAACATTTTCGCCACCTCCTCCCTGTATGTTCAGATTTTTAAAAAGTGCTAATTCTGGCCAGTCCTTTACAGGGGGTTATTCTCCTTAATTTGCTGTTTTTTTAAATTTCCCCCCTCCAAATTGAAATAAGGTAAATATAACAGCATCTGAAGTTAACTGATAGCATTTACATATGCAGGCTTGCAAACAGCCAAAATACACATTCAAGTGAGAGCACTTACATGTGGAAGTTGTGAAATCCAGCACTTAGATGTGTATGTTCAACATTGCTTTTTCCCACATGTACAGTTGCAAAATAACTCCATGTGTTAGCACATACATGCGCCCTTCTGCACTTCCTCACTTTAGGAGAAGGCTTTACATTTAGCAGAACCCTCAGTAAACGCTATCAGAATTGTAAATGTCATGCCTTCAGCATCTCAATTCTGATCTCCATGACTTTTCTAAAATGTGCCTTCACATGATTTAATGCACACTGATCAATCAAGTTGCATTAAGTTGACTGAGTGTTTAAATCAATTTAGCATTCACTAATGAGTGCAGTCCTTTAATGGAGAATCGTAATGACACTTATAGGGCAACAATAAAGCAAAGCAGCAAGTATACCATAGAAGACTAGATGGACCATGCTGGTCTTTATCTGCCGTCATTTACTATGTTACGATGTAAATGAATCCTATACACAAAGGTGAAATAACCTCAACAACTTGAAGTGCTGTTACAAAGGAGAGTGCCCACCAACTGCTAAAGTACCTAGCTGTACATGGGAAATAGGGTTCTCTGGTCTCACTTTTCCTGAGTAAAGTACATATAAGGGTGTTGACAAATACATGTGTATTTGCTGGCTTATACATTGGGAACAGTGATTTTATAAAATATACGTAGGAAAATAGTGCCATGACTAGGCAGCTTCAATGTATAAGTGCCTATGATTATACATGGAAGTAGTGATTTCATAACTTCCATGTATAAGTGCTAGCCCTTTTTACATATAGTGTTGGTATTTCCAAAAATTGTGTATGTGTTACTAGTTATCTAGGATTAAGATAAAATTACCTCCTTAATTCCTTGTTTGAGATCCTGACCAAATGAACACTTTTATGCAAACTGCATTTGCTTTGGAAGTGATGCAAAAGCTGATGGGAGAATGCATATAGAATATTTTGGCCTGACCAAAACACATGCCCTTGAAATCTCTGCATCTTGGCTATCTACATGTAAATAGCAACTTTCTGAAATCACTATATGTATAGCCAGTCTGCTTGTGTAAATGCAGCTATTCACACGTAGAATATTCTAAAATGACCTCCATAATTAAAATAAATCTGTACTTTCCTTTTTTATAGGCTATGGAAGGTATGTAAAATAGAAATAAAGGGCCCGATATTCAGAGGCATTTACATGGTTTGCAGACTGGTAATCTAACAATGAAAAAACCTGCTCACAATATTAAATATAAAACCTTCAAAAACTATAACTCATATCCCAACATCATTTCCAGGCAATAATGACCTCAGATGGCACAACTCCACATCTAGTGATAAATCACCATAGGGTGTTGATAGACGCTCACATCACCGGTCATAGCCTCCCTACCTTCCTAAATTGAATATACCAAAACCTCACAGTACATCTAACACACCCTTAACTACAACCCTGGGAAAAATCTCAAAATATCTTTATAGCAATAGAACAAACACTCAATCAATAAAACATATGCAAATTTCCACACACACACCACCAATACAATCTCATTCTCTCATACTAAAAAACAGCGTCAATATGATATGCGTCTGCACTGTAATTTCGAGGCTGAACACAGCCTAAACAAATCTCAGAGCGATACCTGCAAATATAATAAAGAATAATGAAAGCTCGAAATTCACCAACAGTAGCACAAGAATTCAAATAACTTATCTCGCAGCAGGAATCTTGTAACCAGCCAGGTCTCTAGCTCTTCAACAGACGCTTCTCATAGTCAATTCCGACCTCCAACGCAGACAGAGGAACCACGCAACTCGGGAGAAATATCAAAGGTCAATGTTGCTGATAAACTCCTAAAGATAACCAAAGCTCAACAAAAGCTTTTGTTTCGCAGTAACCCGGCTTCATCAGGAGCAACGTCATACAGAAATCTGTTTTCAAAAATGACTCCTCGCCATCTCCCGCCGTCCCAACTCAGCGTGTGACGCGCCTAATAACACAACCAAACACCAATCAAAAACCAATTCAAAACTATGACATCATCTTAAAGTAACAAACACATATAAAGCCATCATCTAAATCAAAGAGCTGCACAGTGACACCTCAGCCACACAAAGGCATGAATCATCCATCAGTAATTTAATTGCAGAAGACGAAGCAGTCAAAAAAATAATGTCCATTCAAGACAGTCATTAAGAGCTAGAGACCTGGCTGGTTACAAGATTCCTGCTGCGAGATAAGTTATTTGAATTCTTGTGCTACTGTTGGTGAATTTCGAGCTTTCATTATTCTTTATTATATTTGCAGGTATCGCTCTGAGATTTGTTTAGGCTGTGTGTTCAGCCTCAAAATTACAGTGCAGACGCATATCATATTGACGCTGTTTTTTAGTATGAGAGAATGAGATTGTATTGGTGGCGTGTGTGTGGAAATTTGTATATGTTTTATTGATTGAGTGTTCTATTGCTATAAAGATATTTTGAGATTTTTCCCAGGGTTGTAGTTAAGGGTGTGTTAGATGTACTGTAAGGTTTTGGTATATTCAATTTAGGAAGGTAGGCAGGCTATGACCGGTGATGTGAGCGTCTATCAACACCCTATGGTGATTTATCACTAGATGTGGAGTTGTGCCATCTGAGGTCATTATTGCCTGGAAATGATGTTGGGATATGAGTTATAGTTTTTGAAGTTTTTATATTTAATATTGTGAGCAGGTTTTTTCATTGTTAGATTCTTCTCCTCTGCTCTCGGCTATTTGTTGTGTGTATTGCAGACTGGTAAACCATGTAAATACCGCTAAGTTGGATATTCAGCGGCACGAACGCTGTTATTGCCGTTGAATATCCATGGCTGCCGTCTCTACACTCTCTGATGCTAACCGGTTAGCATCTGGACGGGTTGGGGGGTGTTCCGGAGCAGAGGCAGCATCTATCACTAAACAGGCAGTGACGATATTGAGCTGCTATCCAGTTAGCAATATGCGGTGAAAGCCAGGCTCAGGAAACCCTGGCCTAACTTTTCCACGTATTGCTAACTGGGTAGTGGCTCTTTATTGTTGCTTCCCAATTAGCGATCAGCAAATGCAGTGAACCCTGATATTCAATGCTTGGGCTGGATATGACCCCAGCATTGAATAACCGGGTTTAATGTTCATCTCTGGCAGCTAGCCATGTTAGCAGTGCTAGCCGCCCACATTGAATATCGAGCCCAAAATGTCAAGCTCCCCCTTTAATAAGAAATCAAAAAGACTGCTTCAGAGTATAAAATAATTTTCTTTTCCAAGAAAATATATCTCATTTTGTAGAGATGTATAGAGTTTTTATAAATGTTAAACATTTGTCCATTCCCTATGAAAAAAACTGCAAATTGCTAGTTTGAGAGAGTCATTTACAGGTAAAGAACGGAGTTTGTGGGAAAACGTACCCCTTATCTGAGACTAGAGTCCAATTATCTTGTTTCTGTAAGACACTGAAAGCCAGGTACATTAAGACTCTGGTTTAGGCATGAGGTTAGTTCAGTGTTGGTTTTAGACTTAACGGAAAATTTTAAACTGCTGTCAGTTGTTGGAGTTTTTCTTTTTTTCTTTTTTTTGTCATTTGTTATTTTTATGGTAGGTACTATGCTGATAGTTTTATTTTCCTTGGATTTTTTAAAATTGTTATTAGCTGCCTTTATTCACCTGGAACCTGGTTAAAACTAGGTAAAAGTGAAATATAAATAACTATTTAAAATCTCTCTCTCCCTCTCTCTCTAATAAATAAGTAAAAATATATAGAGATATATTTGTTCAGCTGCAGAATGCTTTGTGTTTTAGGTCCGACAGAATAGTCCTTCACCTACTGCATTAGCTTTTGGGGACCACCCTGTTATACAACCAAAGCAGTTATCGTTTAAAGTGATTCAGGTAAACATCTTGGAATTCTCTTATATTCTGTTTATTTAATTTCAGTGACTGAAGACTAATTTGTAACTTGTATGCAGCAGACTGTTTCTTAAACATTCTTTTTCTAGCAACTCATATGTTCATACTTTAGGGTATTTATGTGAGTGTGCTATCTCTATTGAATGTTTATGGGGGGGTTTTTTGTACCTTCAAGTTGGTGCTGACTCCTGGCGACCCAGCAGCGCCTGATTTTCTTGGCAGTGTAACCGGAAGTAAATTGCCAGGCCTGCCTTTCAGGCAATGGAGCGTTAAGTGACTTGCCTAAGGCCACAAGGAGTGCTAGTGGGATTTAAATCCTGGTTTCTTGGTTACAAGCCAGTGCTCTAACCACTAGGCTACTCTTCCACTCTGTTTATGGGTTAAACTATATCCTTCGGGACAAAGTCTACAAGTCCTTTTTACCTGCAGTTTTCCCTAAGTAGGGCTGGCACTATCATTACATGGATTAGGCATCCACCTAGGGTGGCATAATTCAGGGAGACAGGCACTGGCATCACTGAACTTTAAAGCTGTGAGTGAGGTATGGGGCCTTTGAGCACATGTGCGACCTGCTGTGTCCCGCCTCTTCCAACAGGAAGTTTTCATCAGAACAGGCATGACACATAGCATGACAGACCCAGAGCATGCATCTGTGTTAAAGGGCCCTGCACCTGCTCATACTGCTTTATAGTGCTGTAGGGTGGCTCAGGCAGAAGTAGGAGGGTGGTAGTAGCAGTGGATGAAGGAAGTAGGCCTGGCAAGGAGGAGGAAGAGGCAGGAGATGCTGGGCTTGGCAGGGTGGTAGGGAAGGGAAAAGATGCTGGAGGTAGGAAAAGAAGAGGGGATGCTGGATATTTGGGGTTGGGGGTAAGGTGGATAAGGGAAAGGGGATGCTGTGAACACGGCATTGGGGGGTGGAGACTGAGGATTGAATGATGAGGAGGGATGAAATTGAAGTGGATAAAAAAGCAAAAAAATAAATAGACAAAAGATGGAAGTGAAAAAACAGTGGCTGAGATGGATGTAGGGGAGAAAGTGAAAACAAGAGAGGCAAATGGTAAAAACATGAGATCCTAGGAACAAGAGAAGATGGGGGAGAAAGCAAGAAACCAGAGACTGAGAGCGAGACATATAATGGCCAGACAAAGGTAGAAGAAAATTTAATTTTGAATTTAGTAACTAGAATTTGTCAGTTTTTGAATTTTATATCTGCTCTCTTTACATTTTGCACAGTATAGGGAAAATGCATTGTTTCGATTTTTCTGATGTTGTACTACATACAGATATGGCTTTTGGGGGTTTGATTTTTGTCTACATAGTTCTATTTTCAATTTGTGGTAATTTATTCTGTATTTGGTAAAGGTCTATCTCCAGGAACAAGCAGGAATGTAGTCTTCACATATGGGTATCAGTACCGACGGAGCCCGCGTGGGAACGCTCCCCAGTGTCCAATAGGAACACTTTTGGGAGCATCCCACAGCGCATACGTGCTGCCTTCCCGCCTCTGTACCTCTCTCACTTCAGTTCTTCGTTTTCCGCGGAGCCGACAGGACGTGTACCCTGTCACTGCAGAAAATCTCCTTTTATTCTTTGTTTTTTGTGGTCGCGTCTGCCTTCATTCGATGCCTACCGGTGCCGCCGGTTCTTCTTATTCTTTCTTTCTTAAACCCCCCCCCAAAAATCCTTGTATTTCTTCAGAGGTCTTTCCCCTGTTTCTGGTGCTAGGCACCATTTTGTGTATTAAGCCCACTTTTCTTCAAGCATGGAGAAACCAGCTAGT
This sequence comes from Ichthyophis bannanicus, assembly GCA_033557465.1. NCBI lineage: Eukaryota > Metazoa > Chordata > Amphibia > Gymnophiona > Ichthyophiidae > Ichthyophis > Ichthyophis bannanicus. The sequence goes on from CM066036.1 coordinate 620,086,709, forward strand.
GGTTTCAAAAAATGCTCAAAGTGTGGCGGTACAATTTCCGTCACCGACACCCATGATTGGTGTCTAAAATGTTTAGGTCCTGAACATTGTCCAACGGAGTGTCTCTCCTGCATGAGGATCACCAAAAGGGGCCTGCAGAATAGAGCTGCAAACTTGGTGCCCTTTTTGCCACGGATACAATGTCACTTGCATCGACATCTTCCAGGACTTCATCTTCCTCTCATGGATCTCAGGTAACTAAACTTAAGTCTTCTAAGACTTGGCCAGTCCTCAAAGGGTAAATCTCCTTCAAAGTATCGAGATGACACTGGCGTTGCCCTCGAGGATAGTTCACCGGCAAAACAGCCCCGGCGGGAGTCTTCGGGCTCCAAAGCATTAACGGGGCTCCAGGATGTTCCAGAGGCTTCCACCTCTGCAGAACTGCTGATGCTATGTTCTGGGGTCGTAGCCGCTTCCACCGGTACCAACACCCAGGCATCAGCAGGAGCGATGGACAAGAGAATCCTCACTATCGAACGCAGTCTAGCGTCCCTCTTAGCAGCTTCGGTACTGCTAAGACCGCTACAGACGGTTCAACAGGTATCGGTACCGGTACCAACAGTACCTGCTTCGACAGGACTGCTTCCCCCCATGCTGAACCTTCAGTCTATCTCGGGTATCAGGGATCAGGAACCGAGACATTTCAGTACCGACTTCGAGCGGTACCAATACCATGCGTTACAGGAGCACCTGGTACAAACTGCCTTTGAGTCTTCCGATTCCGATGACTCTGACGATTCTACCGGTACCAGAGAACCTACTAGAGGATTCAACTCCTTCTCAACGCAGGACGTCTGCTCCAGAAGATATGTCCTTCCAGGATTTCATATGTTATTTAGCAAAGGGTCTTGCAATCACTGCGATTCCAGAAAAGGAACCTAGGGCGGAAGAATTAAGAATTCTACAATACCCTATGGCTCCCAAGGAGCCAGCTATGCTTCCCATTCACAAGATCTTACATGATCTGATGTTGAATGTGGGAAACTCCTTTAACGATATCTTCACATTCCTGATGCCTTGACACTATGTACCGAGTGCCAAGATGTCCTGGTTTTCAAAAAACTCAGTTACCACGCCATTGAATGGTAGTGGAATCGGCCATGTGAAGAATCAAGAGTGCTAAAACACATTCTTCTAATCCTCCAGGCCGGGAATCCAGAACATAGTAAATGACGGCAGATAAAGACCAGTACGGTCCATCTAGTCTGCCCAGTATGATGGCAAGAGTAGTTGCACCTGCTACTCCGTGCAGGCCACCCCTCCTCACGTCTTTGTTTAGGGGTGAACCCACCACTCCATGTAGGACACCCCTATTTGTTGAGAATTTAGATGGTTCAATTTATTTTGATTTTATCCTGTTGCTGTAAAGGGATCCAGTGTGTCTGTCCCATGCCATTTTGAATTCCATCACCATGTTTGCCCCCACCACTTCCATCGGGAGGGCATTCCAAGCATCCACCACCCTTTCCGTGAAAAAGTATTTCCTGACATTGCCTTTCAATTTACCACCTTGCAGCTTCCTGTTGTGCCCTCTAGTTTTACAGCTTCCCCGTCTTTGGAAGAGGTTTGTTTGTTCATTATTTCCCTTTAAGTATTTAAAGGTCTGAATCATATCTCCCCTGTCCCTCCTTTCCTCCAAAGTGTACATGTTTAGGTCTTCAAGTCTCTTCTGATAAGGCTCTTTCAGTATCCTTGGATGTATCCCATCTGGTCCTATAGCCTTGTCCACTTTCAGTTTTGCAAATTGTTCTAACACTTCATCTTCTTTGAATGGTGTGGTATCTACTTCATTCCCATTTTTATATTTGTGAGTCACAGGAGGTCCTTCTCCAGGACTTTCTTTAGTAAAAACAGAGCAGAAGTATTCGTTTAGCAGTTTCGCTTTTTCAATGTCACTTTCCATGAGTTCGTTCACAGCACTTCTGAGTCCTGCAGTTCCACCTCTGATCTTCCTTTCCCTAATATACCTGAAGAAATTTTTGTCGCCACACTTAATATCTTTAGCCATCTTTTCCTCTGCCTTTGATTTTGCTATCCTTATTTCTCTTTTTGTCTCTTTGAGTTTGATCCTGTATTCATTTCTGTTTTCCTCTGTTTGTGAGCTTTTGAATTTTGTGAAAGCTGTGTTTTTTGCCTTTATTTGAGCAGCCACTTCTTTGGAAAACCAAACAGGTTTTCTTCTCCTCTTGTTTTTGTTTACTTTTCTTACATATTTATCTGTTGCCCCGTTTATTGCCACCTTTAGTTTAGCCCATTACAATTCCACTTCCCTTATCTCCTTCCACCCTGTCATCTCCTCCTTTAGGTACTTGGCATTTTTATTGAAGTCGGTGTTTTTGAAGTTTAGGACTTTGAGCTTGCTATGATTGGCCTGTACCATGGCTTTTATCTCAAACCACACTGCGTGATGATCGCTGCTGCTCACAGGGGCACTCACGCAGACATTCGACACGCTATCACCGTTGGTGAGCACTAAATCCAGTGTTGAGCTTTCTCTGGTTGGTTCCATCACCATTTGTCTAAATAACGCATCTTGGAGAGCATCCACAATTTTTTTGCTTCTTTCCAGATTTGCAGAAGGAGTAATCCAATCCACATCCGGTAGATTAAAGTCACCCAGTATTATCACTTCCCCCTTTGTGGCTATCTTGGCAATATCTATAATCAGTTCGTTATCTATCTCTTCAATTTGTGTCGGAGGTCTGTAGACTACAGCAGTATGGATGACAATGCCATCTCCTCTTTCCAACACAATCCAGAGCGCTGCTTCTTTTCACCATGCCCCCTGCATTTCAGTAGCTTTAATATTGCTTTTGACATACAAGGCTACTCCTCCACCTCTTCCATTTTCTCTGTCTCTTCTGAATAGATTATAGCCAGCTATGACTATATCCCAATCATGCGATTCATTAAGCCATGTTTCTGTAATGGCCACAATGTCCAAATCCATTTCCACCATTAGGGCTTCCAGGTCCGGAACTTTGTTGGCTAAGCTTCGAGCATTTGTGCTCATTGCTTTCCAGCATTTAACTGGCTTGTGTGTATTTTCCATTGATTTTGTTCTGCCTACATCTTCCCACTTGTTTTTGATGTGCGTTTTAAAAGTGTGACTGTTTATGATTTTAATCTACTTTTGCAGGGGGTGACGTCCAGAGCTTGACTTTCCACATCCGTCACACCCTTTTTCTAGTTTAAATCCATATCCACATATTGCTTGAATTTTTCACTTAGGATTCTTTTCACTGTGATAGAGAGATGTAGCCCATCAGCACAGTATAGTCTCTTGTTCCATCTGTTGCCCCAGTCGCCAATAAATCTGAATCCTTCTTGTTTGCACCAGGTCTGGAACCATGTATTAAAGCTGTTAATGCGATGCAGCCTTTTTGCCCCTTTACCAAGAACAGGTAGAACCTCTGAGAATGCAACAGTGTTAACAATGGGCTTGAGTTTCTCTCCCAAAGATTGAAAGTCCTTTTGGACCGTAGAGGCACTGTTTCTAGCCAGATCATTTGTGCACAAGTGGATAACATCATCAAGTTTGGAGTGTTCACTTTCTGCTCTAAGTACTTCAACAACGTGGTTTGTACTCCTGCTGGCTGAAGAGCTTGGGAGGCACCTGACTGTGTTCTTTCCTTTGAATTGTGTTCCCAAGTTGGTGCCACTGATGATGGAATCACCAAGTAGTAGCAGTTTGCTGTTTGAGGTTTTCTTCATATTTGGTCACTCGATGCCTTTGGGCGTCGATGCTTTCAATCCTCCATGCTTTCAGCCAGGATCAGTTCCTACATTATTTATATGGGAATGTTCCTGGAAGAAGTCACAAAAGACTCTGTGTCTCTGAGGAAAAAAGAGCAGACTACCTTATTCTGGTCAAGCATGCCCAGAGTGTCTCTAAATTCATGAACCGTGCTACCTTTGATGGCTTTGAATGTATTAGCAGAACCTCTGCTATATCCATAGGAGCACGTCGTATTGCTTGGATTCAAGCATCAGACTTAGAACAGGGGGTGCAAGAAAAGCTGGGAAACATTCCTTGTACAGGAGAAAATCTCTTTGGCAAGGACTGGCAAGACAAGGCTAATCAGCTTGAATCTGAAAATACTACCTTGAACAGACTATCAAAGTCTACAGCCAACCCAGCAAAGAAGAAAACATTAAAAAAAAAAGCTTTTTTCAGTAAGAAAAAGAAGCCTTACCCATCTTACACCCATCAGAGCCACTGTCCGCTTCATGTTCCCCAGAAGGGGCAACAATAGAACAGACAGCAAAGAAAGCCGCAAGCTCGAAGAGCTTAACCGGCCCAACAGATCCAGCCCCCTCAGGGTCTTTGACTTCTACCTAGCGAACTTAGTCAGTCTGCCCCTGAAAGGTCCAGAACCCTTAAACATTCCAGGAAGACTATGTTATTTTGCTAAAAGATGGCAACAAATAACATCAGAAAACTGGACTCTGTCCATTGTACGACTGGGGTACAAGCTTTATTTTCTCATCTTGCCCCCACCTACAATAATAAAACAGTTCAATTCTCAGGCCCCTGCCACCAATCTCTTGTGGCAGGAAGTCACATCACTTCTCGCTCAAGGAGCAATCGAAGAAGTACCCATACCACAACAGGGTAAGGGGTTTTACTCCCCCTATTTTCTTATTCCAAAGAAGACAAGGGGACACAGGCCTATACTAGACCTCAGAGAATTAAACACATATTTGTTCCGAGAAAAGTTCAAAATGATCTCCCTCGGGACATTCCTACCATACCTTCAAAGTCAGGACTGGCTATGTTCTCTAGATCTAAGAGATGCCTACACACATATTCTCATCCACTCAGATCGCAGGAAGTTCCTTCGATTCCTAGTCCAAGGAAGACACTTCCAGTACAGAGTTCTTCCTTTCGGACTGGCCTCTGCTCCAAGAGTCTTCACAAAATGCATGGCAGTGATAGCAGCATTTATGAGGACTCTGGGAATATTCGTGTTCCCTTACATAGACGATTGGCTCATTCGAGCATTGACAGCTCCAGAGGCCAGCTCAGCTCTTTCTCGAGCAATGAGAATTCTTCAATACTTGGGACTGGTCATAAACCTCCCAAAATCTCATCTCACACCCTCACAATCTCTCGAATTCATAGGGGCTCGTCTAGACACACAGCAGTCAAGGGCTTTCCTGCCACAGCCACACTGTCTACGAATAATACAACTGGCATCTCAAGCATCTATGAAGGTGTCCCTTACTGCTCGAGAGATGCTTCAACTTCTGGGACATATGGCATCCACTGTCCATGTGGTTCCCTATGCTCGCCTCCATATGTGAGCAGCCCAGTGGACCCTATCCTCTCAATGGTCACAGGCCTCGGATCAGCTAATGGACAAGATCAGAAACACCACACGTCTGATTTCTTCACTGCAATGGAGGTAATCTCTAGAAAGCCTCCTCGTAGGCTCTCCTTTTCAGCAGCCCCTCGATATCAGACCACCCTAACAACAGATACGTCCAAGATGGGTTGGGGAGCCCACTTGCACGATCTCTCCACTCAGGGGTTTTGGACCTCACAGGGGGTTTCCCTTCACACAAACCACCTAGAGCTGAGAGCCATTTTCAGTGCTATTCAAGTCTTTCAGACCCATCTCAGCAACAAAACAGTTCTGGTCCAAACCGACAATCAAGTAACTATGTTTTATGTGAACAAGCAAGGCGTAACAGGCTTTCTTTCGCGTTGCAAAGAAGCTTTGCGACTATGGGCCCTTGCCAGAGAGTTGCAAATTCATCTGTTTGCAGTATACCTTCCGGGCATTCAAAACTTATGGGCAGACAGACTCGGTCGTATACTGTTGCCACACGAGTGGTCCCTCCACTCATACCAGCTTGCTCGAGTATTTCAAATCTGGGGAACACCAGATATAGACCTCTTTGCAAGTCCACAGAATGTTAAACTTCCCCAATTCTGTTCCAGAATCCCGGCTCAAAACTGTCAGGCAAGAGATGCTTTCCTACTCCACTGGGGTCGGGATTTCCTCTGTGCCTTCCCACCCATTCCCCTCATTCCCAAAACTTTATTCAAATTTTGGAGAGACAGAGGTCGTATGATACTCATAGCTCCACGTTGGCCACGACAAATGTATCCTCCTCTTCTGCGTCTCTCTGAAACCACTCCTCTGGAGTTGTGGAATGCTCCAGATTTTCTGTCGCAGCAGGATGGATGCTTACTGCATCCCAGTCCCAGTCCCTACATCTCAGGGCCTGGTTACTGAAAGCCTAGAATTCTAGGATATTAACCTTTCTCAACAAGTAAAGGATATCCTTCTGGCTTCCAGAAAACCTTCCACAAGACGTTCCTAAGCTTTTAAGTGGAAAAGGTTCACTGTCTCGTGTTCACAAAAGGGACTTAACCCCCTTTTGGTACCTGTAGAGTCGCTACTAGAGTATCTCCTCCAATTATCGACATCTGGTCTAAAGACCAATTCAGTGAGAGTCCATCTTAGTGCTATTGCTGCTTTTCATAAACCCTTCAATGGACAACCTATTTCTTCTCATCCACTTGTATCAAGATTTATGAGAGGCCTACTCTTAACAAAACCTCCCATTATACCACCACTAGTGGCATGGAATCTGAATCTTGTTCTTGGTCAGCTTATAAAACCGCCCTTTGAACTTTTAGCCACTTCAGACCTAAATTTTCTTTCCTGGAAAGTTATTTTCCTAATTGCCATCACTTCTGCAAGACGCATTAGTGAATTACAGGCATTAGTAGCTGACCCTGCTTATTCAAGTTTCCACCATGATAAAGTAGTCCTCAGGACTCACCCTCACTTTATGCCAAAGGTGTTTTCACCTTTCCATTTAAACCAGTCTGTTTATCTTCCTATATTCTTCCCTAGGTCTCATGCCTCTAGCGCAGAAAGGAATCTTCACACATTGGATTGTAAAAGAGCCTTAGCTTTTTATCTCCAAAGAACTAAGCCACATAGGAAATCTTCTCAGCTGTTTATGGCTTTTGACTCTAGTCATTTGGGACTTCCAGTTTCCAAAAGAACTCTGTCAAAGTGGATTGCAGATTGCATATCCTATGCTTATCAGAGTAAAGGACTTTCTCTTGAGGGCCATGTCCCAGCTCACAATGTGAGAGCAATGGCAGCCTCAACGGCTAACCTTCATTCTGTGTCCATTGATGACATCTGCTGAGCAGCCACTTGGGCTTCGGTACACACCTTTGCAGCCCACTACTGTTTAAAACAAGGACGCCCGTCGGGATGCCTCATTTGGCCAGGCTGCTGTTCAGCATCTCTTCCATACTTAATACAACTCCTACCCACCATCCGCGGTTTGGATGCCAGAGGTCCATGGGAGGAAGCATGACCCATCTCATCTGGGTTCACAGCTTGCTGTGGTCACCCCTTGGCATCTTTCAGCTGGGGAGTCCCCATATGTGAAGACTACATTCCTGCTTCTTCCTGGAGATAGCGTAGTTACTCACCTGTAACAGGTGATCTCCGGGAACAGCAGGAATTTAGTCTTCACAACCCACCCACCTCCCCTAGGAGTTGTCTCTATCTCTTTCTCTACTTCTCTCCTTTGGTCTCAGCTATAAACTCAACTGAAGTGAGAGAGGTACAGAGGCAGGAAGGCAGCACGCATGCGCATGCGCTCCCAAAAGCATTCCTATTGGACGCTGGGGAGCGTTCCTGCGTGGGCTCCGTCGGTACCGACAATACCCATATATGAAGACTAAATTCCTGTTGTTCCCGGAGATCACCTGTTACAGGTGAGTAACTATGCTATCTATTGTCAGCATGTGTGACCAAGGCTAAGGGATTCTATTATCTTGGAGTTTCTTTGTAGAGATCTGTATATAATCTGGCTTGTTCCGTTTTATCCAGTAGATGTATTGATGTTCTAGAGGCCATTTTGAATATTTATGTTGCTTCCCTTTTCTGGGTAGGCTCCTTATAAGAGTTCTGGTCCTGAGTGACCTTTGTAGGTATGGAAGAAATAGTTTCATGCTGTTTGGATCAGAATGTGCCAGAGAAGCTTTATTGGAATACAAGTGATTTGCAGGGAGAAAACCCATACTGGCAGTTTTCCATAGCAATTGAGAACACTGTCCCAACAATAAAATGAGTTGAAATAGCACAGTACTACCTCTTTCAGCTATATAGCTGGGAAGTTATAGAAAAACAAATGCATATATTAGCAAAGTGCTTATTAGCTTATAATCATTGTAAAGTTACAAAAAGAGAAAAATACATGTTTTAACAGTTTCAGTAACATTGCTTGGAACATTTGCAATCTCCAGGAACAAGCAGGAATGAGTCTTCACAAATGGGTATCGTCGGTACCGACGGAGCCTGCGCAGGAACGCTCCCCAGCGTCCAATCAGAAAGCTTTTGGGAGCATCCCACAGCACCTGCGTGCTGCCTTCCCGCCTTTCCCAACTGTCTCTCCTCAGTTCTTCTTTTTCCGCGGAGCCAGCAGGTCGTGTTCCTGTCACCGCAGAAAAATTTCTTTATTTTTCTTTATTTCTTTTGTGTCGCACTTGCGTTAAAACTTTTTTTTCCTTAACATGGAAAAACCTGCCTCAGGATTTAAGAAGTGCACAAAATGTGGCGGTACAATTTCCATCACTGACACCCATGACTGTTGTCTAAAATGTTTAGGTCCTGACCATTCCATCACAGATTGTATGTCCTGTTCTATGATGTCTAAAAGAGGTCGGCAGAACCGAGCTGCGAAGCTCAGTACCCTGTTTCCCTCTGATGTGTGCTTCGGTGGCATCGACGTCTTCCAGGGCTGCTTCTTCCTCACATGGATCTCAGGTAACTAAACATTAATCCAGCCGGTCCTTGAAGGGCAGATCTCCTTCTAAGCATCGAGATGCCTCTGGCGGTGCTCTTGAGGATTCTGCACCGGCAAAATTACCCCGGCGGGAGGCTTCGGCCTCTAAAGCATCATCATCAGGGTTCCAGGATGATCTCGATGGCGTGGCCTCGACAGATCTCCTGGTGCCATGCTCTTGGGGTACCGGTGGCTTCCACTGGTACCGACTTGCAGGCATTGCCGGCGTCGATGGATCAGAGGATTCTGTCCATAGAACGCAGTCTGGCGGCTTTCCTTGTGGCATCGATGCCCGTGGTACTGCAACAGACTACCCCACCGGTACCGGCTATAGCATCGCCATCGGTACCGATCCCGGTACCGGTGGCATCGACATCGGCATCGGTGTCCGCTATGCCGGTACTCTGTCCTCTGAAGCCCTCTGGTACCGATACCCCGGTACCGGTTATTCCCGATGCCGATCCCAGTCGGTACGGGTATCGGCCTTTGCAAGAGCATCCGGACAGGCGATACTTTGATTCCTCTGAGAACTCTGAGGATTCTGAAGAGTCGGTTAATGCAGTGATGCTTCTTCCACAGGAGGAGTCCTCTCCTAAACGAAGGATGTCTCCTCCAGAGGACTTGTCTTTTCAAGATTTCATCAGGGAGGTGGCTTGGGGCCTTTCCATTACGGTGGCCCCTGAGACAGAATCCAGAGCCAAGGAGTTAGATATTTTACAGTATCCTAAAACTCCTAAGGAGGCAGTTACCTTGCCTGTTCATGAGATTTTGTATGATCTCATGTTAAGGATGTGGGAAGCACCTCTGACCACCTCCCCTCGTTCTCGCAGGTTGGATACCATGTATCGTGTCCCTCCTTGTCCTGGTTTCCATAAAATTCAACTTCCTCACCACTGTATTGTGGTTGAGTCTGCTATGAGAAAGATTAGAAGTGCCAAAAGACATGCCTCTAATCCTCCAGGACGTGAATGTAGAACCCTGGATGCTTTTGGAAGAAGAGTCTTCCAAGCTTCCATGCTTGCTGTGAGAATTAATTCCTATAGTCTTTACATGGGAATGCACTTAAAAGAAGTCACTAATCATTTGCAGACTTTAAGTCCTTTCATTTCTGAAGATAAAAGACAGGACTTTCTCACTTGGCTTAAACATGCCCAAGATATCTCCAAATTCTCCAACCGTGCAGCTTTCGACTCCTTTGAATGTGTCAGCAGAGCCTCAGCTATTGCCATAGGTGCACGTAAAATTGCTTGGCTTCAAGCATCTGATTTGGAGATCTGGGTTCAAGATGAATTGGGACATATCCCTTGTACAGGTGAGAACCTGTTTGGTAAAGATTGACAAGCAAAAGCCAATCAGATGGATGCTGAAAACTCTGCCTTGGATAGACTATCCAAATCCACAGCTGCTCCTGCTAAGAAAAGGTTGTTCAAGAAAGCACCTTTTTCTAAAAAGGGAAGATTCTATCCTGCTTATGGTCAGCGGGCATCTTCTGCAGCTCAGTTCCCTACCAAACGTCAGCAATCATCCAAACAGAGCAAAGCAAAGGCTGCTAGGCCTCCACCAACCCAGCAACCTCAGCCCCCTCAGGGCCTTTGACTTTCCGCTAGAGAACTTGGCCTTCCTGGCTCTGGAAGGACCAGAGCCCTCCACCATTCCAGGAAGGTTATGTCATTTTGCTCCCAGATGGGAGCAAATTACAGCAGAGCATTGGACACTCTCCATCATAAGAGAGGGGTACAAACTTCATTTTTCAAGCTTGCCCCCCTCACACAAGAGTGCACCAGTTCAATTCTCCAACCTACCTCCCTCAACCTGTTGAGGCAGGAGGTTGCCACCCTTCTCACCCAGGGGGCAATAGAGGAAGTGCCTCTTCAACAACAGGGCACAGGTTTCTACTCCCCCCTATTTTCTTATCCCAAAGAAAACGGGGGGCTACAGACCCATCTTAGATCTCAGAGTATTGAACAGATTCCTAGTCAAGGAAAAATTCAAAATGATTTCTCTGGGAACTCTGCTGCCATACCTTCAGAGTCAGGATTGGCTTTGTTCTCTAGATCTCAAAGATGCGTACACCCATGTTCTCATCCATCCAACTCACAGAAGGTTCCTTCGGTTCCTTTTTCAAGAGAAGCACTATCAATACAGAGTGCTCCCTTTCGGTCTGGCCTTTGCACCAAGGGTATTCACAAAATGCATGGCAGTGGTAGCTGCATTTCTGCGCACTCTGGGAATATTCGTCTTCCCTTATTTGGACGACTGGCTCATCCGAGCTCCCACTCAGTCAGAGGCCAAGAGTTCTCTAGCCTGCACAATGAGTATCCTTCAGTATTTAGGGCTGATAATAAACATCCCAAAATCCAATTTAACACCTACTCAGTCCCTGGAGTTTATAGGGGCATTGCTGGATACCACAAAGGCAAGGGCCTATCTCCCCCAGGCCCGTTGCCTTCGCTTGGTGCAGTTAGCTTCTCAAGCAGAGTTGAAGCCTCACTTAACTGCTCGAGAGATGTTTCAATTACTAGGCCACATGACATCCACCGTGCATGTGGTCCCATATGCTCGCCTTCACATGAGAGCAGCTCAGTGGACTTTATCCACCCAATGGACCCAGGCATTAGACTGCCTGTCAGACAAAATAGCAAACACAAGTCACCTCATTTTGTCGCTCCAGTGGTGGAGGTCCCCTCAAAACCTGTTGCTGGGGTCCCCCTTTCAGCAGTCTCTACCCCAAGCAACTCTCACAACAGATGCTTCTCCAATGGGGTGGGGAGCTCATCTACAAGACCTCTCCACCCAGGGCATCTGGTCCCCACAGGAGACTTGTCTACATATCAATCTCTTGGAGCTCAGAGCAATCTTCCTTGCTCTGCGAGTGTTCCACACCCTGCTCAGCTGCAAGACAGTCCTTATCCACACGGACAATCATGTAGCCATGTTCTATGTGAACAAGCAGGGCGGAACTGGCTCTCTGTCGCTTTACAATGAAGCTTTGCGACTGTGGGCCCTCGCCAGAGAGCATCAAATTCATCTTCTGGCAGTTTATCTTCCAGGCATTCAAAACTCTTGGGCAGACAGGCTCAGTCGAGTTCTGCTTCCACATGAGTGGTTCCCTACATGTGGAACAGATGACCAGGATTTTTCAGATTTGGGGAACCCCGGACATAGACCTCTTTGCAAGTCCGTGGAATGCAAAACTTCCCCAGTTCTGTTCCAGAACTCCTGCTCAGGGAGCTCAGGCAAGGGATGCTTTCCTCCTTCACTGGGGTCAAGACTTCCTGTATGCCTTTCCACCCATTCCCCTAATTCCCAAAACCCTGTTCAAGCTTCAGAGAGACAGAGGCCGTATGATTCTCATAGCTCCACATTGGCCACGGCAAGTGTGGTACCCTCTGCTTCTACATCTCTCTCAAGCTCCCTCCCTGGAGTTAGGGTCTGCTCCAGATCTCCTATCTCAAGAGGACGGGAAGTTATGGCATCCCAATCCCCAGTCTCTGCATCTCAGGGCTTGGTTGCTGAAGGCCTAGATCTCCAAGATCTTCCTCTTTCTCAACAGGTGAAAAATGTTCTTTATGCTTCCAGAAAACCTTCCACTAGACGTTCTTATGCTTTCAAGTGGAAGAGGTTTACTATCTGGTGTGCTGGGAAGGGTCTTAACCCCCTTGCCATACCCCTGGAATCTTTGCTGGAGTATCTCCTCCATCTGTCTAATGCAGGCCTTAAAACTAATTCAGTAAGGGTCCATTTGAGTGCTATTGCAGCTTCCCTTAAGCCTCTGAATGGACAACCTGTTTCCCCTCATCCTCATGTAGCAAGGTTCATGAGAGGCCTCCTTTTAACAAAGCCTCCCATTAGACCACCTCCAGTGGCATGGGACTTGAACCTGGTTCTTGGTCAGCTTATGAAGCCGCCTTTTGAACCTTTGGCTACCACCTCCTTGAAATACCTTTCTTGGAAAGTTATCTTTCTTATGGCAATCACATCAGTACGTCGTATTAGTGAATTGCAAGCACTTGTAGCTAATCCACCTTATACAAGGTTCCATCATGACAAGGTAGTCCTTAGGACTCATCCACATTTTATGCCTAAGGTGGTCTCGCCCTTTCACCTCAACCAGGAGGTCTACCTACCTGTCTTTTTTCCAGGGCCTCATGCATCAAGTGCAGAGAGGAATCTTCATACCCTGGACTGTAAAAGAGCTCTGGCTTTTTATTTACACAGCAACATAGAAAGTCCTCTCAGCTCTTTGTTGCCTTTGATCCTTCTCATTTGGGACTACCAGTCCCCAAGAGAACACTATCTAACTGGATTGCCCAGTGTATTTCTTTCGCCTATCAGAGTAAGAACCTTTCTCTGGAGGGCCATGTCACAGCTCAATGTGAGGGCCATGGCAGCCTCAAAAGCTCATCTGAACTCTGTGTCTATTGACGACATCTGTCGAGCAGCCACTTGGGCCTCGGTTCATACCTTCACAGCCCATTACTGCTTGGACAAGGACTCCCGCCGGGATGCCTTGTTTGGTCAGGCTGTTCTCAGACACCTGTTCCATACTTAATCAACTCCTACCCACCATCCCTGAGATCCATGGGGGGAAGTGGAGCCCTGTCCCAGGGACACACAACTTCTGGGGTCTCTACCTGGAGTCCCCATATGTGAAGACTCATTCCTGCTTGTTCCTGGAGATAGCACAGTTACTTACCTGTAACAGGTGATCTCTGGGAACAGCAGGAATAAGTCTTCACAACCCACCCACCTCCCCTGGGAGTTGTATCTCTCTATCTATCTATCTTTCCTTTCCCTCTCTCTCTCTCTTTGTCTCAGCTTTAAAACCTAACTGAGGAGAGACAGTTGGGAAAGGCGGGAAGGCAGCACGCAGGCGCTGTGGGATGCTCCCAAAAGCTTTCTGATTGGATGCTGGGGAGCGTTCCCGCGCAGGCTCTGTCGGTACCGACTATACCCATTTGTGAAGACTTATTCCTGCTGTTCCCAGAGATCACCTGTTACAGGTAAGTAACTGTGCTTTCCTTGAGGATTCTAGCTCTCCTGTGTTGTCCTTTTCTTCTCACATGGCATGGTCTTCCGTGACCTGAGTTTGCCATCTTAATTTGTTTCTGCATTTCCCTCTTTCATACCTTTTTGGCATGACCTTACCTCAGTCCATTTATTTCTTGATTCCCTTCTTCAACTTCTGTAGCTATCTTTGCATGCATATCGTGTACCTCTCCATTTTTTGTTACAGATTCAAGCCTTTTTCCATTTACTTCTGAATGCAATTCAGGCAACATTTTATAAGCTAGATGATTACATAACCACATCTTTGACAGTGCAAGCAGCATCAAGATGCCATAAAGTATTTTGGTTCCCAGGACACTGAGAGCCAGAGGAGAACAGCGGAAGTGATGACCACGGCCTACCAGGTGATAAATGAAATTCTTTATTAAGGACCTTAATAAAGAATTTCATTTATCACCTGGTAGGCCGTGGTCATCACTTCCGCTGTTCTCCTCTGGTTGTCTATCTGCGGAAGCATATCTTCTTTTCTTCCCTCCCAGGACACTGAGCCAGTCCCAGAGGCTGCACTGTTCGATTTGGTACAACTTGACAGTTATTTTCCTTAAATTTTCAGCATAGTCTATTATTTTATCCAAGTTATCTGGGATATATATAGACATTCCTTCCCATCCAAGGCACAAACTTCACCTTTAGTGTTTAGGAGAAAATCTAATGCAGTGTGATTTTGCAGTGCTATTATTTTCATTACATCCATTTCAGGCATCGCTTTCTCCAAGAAAAGAGTTTTCATTCCTAACGTGTTCTAGCAAACTAGATAGCAATTTAGCACTTCCAGCGTTAGCCAACCCCATATGTAAGGAAGGCAGAGCCAGAGCTTTTCTGTTTCTCGTTTTTCCTTGGACAAGCAGGATGCGTCAGCCACATCTGGTGACGTTATCCGACGACGCCAAGGGCAGAAGTGCTCCCCAGAGCCCAGAAAGGTAGATCTTTCTGGGCATGTGCCAAGTGGCCCTAAGCCCTGGTCCACCCCTACCTAGCTCAGAATTCTCTCTTCTGCCTTGCCAGCAAGACTGACATCACAAGCTCTCCAAAAACAAAACAACCCCCCCCCCCACCCCACAAAATCCAAAGAAACCTTCCAGCAACAGATCTTCAAGCAAGATAACATGGGCAAGCCGGAGTTTAAAAAAATGCCCCTGCTGCAACAAGATGATGAACAGCAGCGATGCCCATGAACGCTGTCTGTGGTTCCTGGGGGGCCAGCCACAAGGTTGAGGACTGCTCCCACTGTGCTTTCATCCCCCCCCCCCCCCGGGCTTTAAAATCCCATCGGCATGCCCTGCAAGACTTCTTACAGCAGACCCCGCTAAACTCAGCAGCTGGACTGGGAGCATGCAGCTGGCCATGTGAGAACCCGGAACGCTTCTGCGGCAACAGCTGCCGCTTGGGATGTGCCTCCTAGGGCCTCCATCCCCAGCTGCAGGACTCCAGGGGTCGATGCTGCTCCTACCCCCTATGGACACTTCGGACACCCCCTCCTCAGGGGCAGCAGATTCGCCGGTCTCAAACCCCCAGTCTACCGCTATGACACAGGAACTGAAGTCAGCGCATCTAGCCTAGCCCCGCCCCGCCCCCTGCAATGTCATTGGCTAGCACCATGGCGATGGGGAAGCCTGGAGTGACCCCAACACATTGACTTGAGGACTCCCTGCCAGCACAAAAGAACAACGGAGGCCTTCCCGTTGGTGCAGAGAAGGAGATCCACGTCGCACCTGAGAGCAGAGACAGGGACAGCCCCAACAAATATTGGAAGTGGCCTGCCCCAAGCACCCGCAACAGCCACAGCCCCCGATGCTTCTCTGGTCACTGAGGCCACAAAAGGTAGCTAAGCAACAGCCCCAGCCCCCGACGATCCCCTGATCATCAAGACCACAAGAGGCAGTGCAGACTGCACAGGAACACCTCTGAGCCTCTCCCCCAGATCACCACACCACACAGGTAATCACGTTCCAGCAAGGGAGGGCGAAGCATAGACTTTACAACTCTTCTTGGGCTCCTCAGCCAGCTCATATAGCAGCAGCTGAGGCCAGGCATGCACGGATACCAGAGGCTCCTACTGCAACTGCATAACTACAGCTTAACAGGGCATCAGGCCTTGCCAGAGACACTAGCCACGGACAGCGGGGAAGAGGAGGTGGCCACCCTCGACACCTCCGAGCCAACAGACACTCTTGCCTTGCCTGCCATGAAGACCGCTCCCCTGGCAAGGGCTGAAGTCGCCACACCACAAGCCAAAGCACCACTGCTGAAAGAGGATCTTGCCTACAATAATGTTCCTTTGCAAGATAGTGACTCAGCTGGTGCTCACACCTTCAGACACTGTGGAACCAAAGGACAACACCTCGGGGGCCCTCAGATATTTTGATGGCCCATAGACGCTACCCATGCTACCAATCCACCTATGACTCCTAGACAACTTGACCCCAAGTGCAGCCTGCTCCTGGATTCACTAAGACACAGCTGCCCACCAATCCATTGTCACGTCTGTCCTGAAGTGTGACAGGTCATCACACAACCACACCATTGCGTCACCCAACTGGGACCACAAACGTCTGGACGACGCATGCAAGAAGGCATTCAAAGGGCCATGTTATATGCCCACATTGCTGTGCACCAGTTCCAGTACACCATGTTCCAGGACCTGCTCCTAGACCACCTCGAGACAATGGTTCCCTCGCTACCCCAGGAAGCCCAGGCAGCTGCCTTGACTACCATTTCTGACCTCACAGAATGTACTAAGCACCTGGTGAGGGTCACCTTTGATGTCTTCAACACTGCTGCCCGCTCTGCAGGGACGGCCATCGCCACACAATGCCTAGTCTGGCTCTGGGCCTCAGGCTTATGAGAGGATATGCATGACTACATAGCAGATGCCCCCTGCACAGGGGACTCTATTCGTGAAAGTCAAGGACACCATCAACAGCATGAAGAAACACTGCACCACCCTACAGACCCTCGTGGAATGGAACTAGCAACAAGAAGGGAAATGACACCTCAAATCTTACTTCACCAGCAAAAAGAACTCGTCCTTCCACAAGTGGCAAGCCCTGTGGTACAAGCAACAGCCATACCAGGCGCCCTACCAACAGAAGCACCGGCAGAGGAAGAGAAATCAACAGAGATCAACCATGCCCACGTCGGCAAAACCACTCCCTCTTTTTGACAACCCACCCGTGGACAGGACCCCAGTGGGGGAGGGGCATAAATCATCCTTCCTTGACACTTTGGACCAAGATCACGATGGACAAATGGGTCCTCCGAATTAGAGCGGAGGTGTGCAGCTTCTGTTTATAATCGCCATCCTCCCAACGCCACCCTCCCACCTCTTATGTTAAAAACATAAGAACATAAGATATGCCATACTGGGTCAGACCAAGGTCCATCAAGCCCAGTATCCTGTTTCCAACAGTGGCCAATCTAAGTCATACATACCTAGCCGTTTCCCCAAAAGACACAGGTTCCACAATGCTTGTACTGGGTCAAGCATTGATATCCTGGGTCCCTTCTTAATAATGGTTTATGGACCTTTCCTCCAGGAACTTGTCCAAACTTTTTTAAACCCAGCTACACTAACAGCCTATCCCCAGGAACAAGCAGGAATGTAGTCCTCACATATGGGTATGTGCACGGGAACGCTCCCCAGTGTCCAATTAGGAAGCTTTTGGGAGCATCACACAGCGCCTGCGTGCTGCCTTCCTGCCTTTCCCAACTGCCTCTCTCCAGTTCTTTGTTTTGCGCAGAGCCAGCAGGTCATGTTCCTGTCACCGCAGAAAATTATTTTCCTTATTCTTCTTTTTTGTGGTCGTGTCTGCCTTCCTCGACACTACACCGGTACCGCCAGTGGTTCGTTCTTTTCTTTTTTTTTAAAAAAAAAATCTTTTTTCCAAACTTTTCTTTCCAGGTGCCATTTTGGGCCTTAGGCCAAAAATTTCCTCCACCATGGAGAAACCCGCCTCAGGTTTTAAAAAATGCACCAAGTGTGGCGGTACCATCTCCGTCACCGACACCCACGAGTGGTGTCTTAAATGTTTAGGTCCTGACCACTCCATCTCTGAGTGCATGGCTTGCGCCATGATGTCCAAAAGGGGTCGACAGAACCGAGCTGCCAAGCTCAGTGCCCTTTTTCCCTCCGATGCAGCTTCGGTAGCATCGACGTCTTCCAGGGCTTCGTCTTCCTCCCATGGATATCAGGTAACTAAACATAAGTCCAGCCGATCCTCAAAGGGTAGATCTCTTTCCAAGCATTGAGATGCCTCTGGCGTTGCCCTTGAGGGTTCCATACCGGCAAAGTTGCCCCGGCGGGAGGCTTCGGCTTCCAAAGCATTATCGGGGATCCAGGATGTTCGAGACCTCGACCTCGGCAGAACTACTGGTGCCATGCTCTGGGGTACCGTCTCTCTCCGGTACCGACACCCAGGCATCAGCAGCGTCAATAGACCAGAGGTTACTGGATATTGAACGCAGTCTGGCGGCTCTCCTTGCGGCATCAACGCCCTTGGAACAGCGTCAGACGATTCAACCGGTACAGGCACCAATAGCATCGACATCGGTGTTGGCTTTGCCGGCACCTAGTCATGCGATGCCTTCTGGTGCCAATACACCGGTACCGAATACCCCCAGTACCGACTTCGGTCGGTACAGGTATCGGGCACTTCAAGAGCATCCGGACAGACAATACTTCGAATAGCTCTGCCGGTACTGGGATACTTTTCCCGGAGGAGCCTTCCTCTCCTAAACGAAGGATGTGTCCTCCAGAAGATCTCTTTTCAAGATTTCATCAGGGAGGTGGCTCGTGGGTTGTCCATTACTGTGACTCCTGAGACAGAGCCGAGCTGAGATTTTACAATATCCCAAAGCTCCTAAGGCGGCAGCTACCCTACCTATCCATGAGATCTTATCTTAATCTCATGTTGAGAATGTGGGAGACACCTCTCACCACCTCTCCTCACTCTTGCAGACTGGATACCATGTATCGAGTCCCCCCCCCCCCCCCTGTCCTGGATTCCAGAAAACTCCGCTAACTCAGCATTCTATTATAGTGGAGTCAGCTATGAGAAGGATCAGAAGTGCAAAGAGACATGCCTCTAATCCTCCAGGACGTGAGTGTAGAACTTTGGATGCCTTTGGACGTCGTACTTTCCAGGCTTCCATGCTTTCTGCCAGGATCAGTTCCTGTATTCTGTATATGGGAATGTTCCTTAAAGACGTCACAGGTGATTTTAGAGGTTTTGAGCCCTCTTCTTCCTGAGGATAGAAGGCAGGATTTTCTCACACTGGTCAAACATGCCCAGGATGTGTCTGTTTGTCAACCATGCAGCTTTTGACTGTTTTGAGTGCATAAGCAGAACCTCTGCTATTGCCATAGGTGCACGTAGAATTGCCTGGCTCCAGACATCTGATTTGGAGCTCTGGGTGCAGGACAAACTGGGCAATATCCCTTGTACAGGTGAGAATCTATTCGGCAAAGATTGGCAAGAAAAAGCCAATGAGTTGTATACTGACAACTCCACTTTGGATAGGTTATCCAAAGCCACAGCTGATCCTGCAAGGAAGAAATCTTTCAAGAAACCATTCTTCTCGAGAAAGAAGAGGTTTTATCCCTCTTATTCCCAGCAGGGACGTTCTGCAGGTCAGCCTGCCTGAAAGAGTCTGCAACCACCTAAGCAAAGGAAAGCAAAGGCTGCTAAGCCTCGACCGTCTCAGCAGTCTCAGCCTCCACAAGGCCTTTGACTTCCATCTAGAGAACGTAGCCTTCCTGGCTCTCAATGGTCCAGAGCCTTCCACCATTCCAGGAAGGTTGTGTCACTTTGCCCCCAGATGGGGGCAGATAACAGCAGAACATTGGACACTCTCCATTATAAGAGAGAGGTACAAGCTGCACTTCCTGTGCATGCCCCCTCACACAATGGTAAGAAAGATCAATTCTCAGACCTCTCTCATCAACCTGTTAGATCAAGAGGTCACTATGCTTCTTGCCCAAGGGGCAATAGAAGAGGTATCCATTCCTCAACAGGGTACAGGGTTTTACTCCCCCTATTTCCTTATCCCAAAGAAAACAGGGGGACACAGACCTATTTTAGACCTCAGAGAATTGAACAAATTCCTGTTCAAAGAGAAATTCAAAATGGTTTCTCTGGGAACTCTGCTGCCATACCTTCAGAGTCAGGATTGGCTTTGTTCTCTAAATCTCAAGGATGCGTACACCCATGTTCTCATCCATGCAACTCACAGAAAGTTCCTTCGGTTCCTTTTCAAGGAAAGCACTACCAATACAGGGTGCTTCCTTTTGGCCTGGCCTCAGCACCAAGGGTGTTCACGAAATGCATGGCTGTGGTAGCAGCATTTCTCTGCACTCTAGGGATATTCGTCTTCCCTTAGACGACTGGCTCATTCAAGCCCCATCAGAGTCAGAGGCCAGGACTTCTCTGTCTTGCACAATGTGTATCCTTCAGTATTTGGGTCTGGTCATAAACATCCCAAAGTCCAGTGTAACTCCCACTCAGTCTCTAGAGTTCATAGGAGCTTTGCTGGATACCAGAAAGGCAAGGGCCTATCTTCCCCAGGTCCGTTGCCTTCGCATGGTGCAGTTAGCTTCTCAAGCAATATTGAAGCCCCATCTCACTGCCCGAGAAAGGCTACAACTACTAGGCCACATGGCATCTACCGTGCATGTGGTTCCTTATGCTCACCTCCATATGAGAGCAGCCCAGTGGACTTTATCCACTCAGTGGACCCAGGCATCAGGGTGCCTGTCAGACAAAATAGCAAACACAAATCGCCTTATTTTGTCCCTCCAATGGTGGCGGTCCACTCAGAACCTGTTGCTGGGGTCCCCATTTCAACAACCCTTACCCCAGGCAACCCTCACAACAGATGCTTCACCAATGGTTTGGGGAGCTCATCTGCAAAACCTCTCCACCCATGGCACCTGGATTCCGTAGGAGAATCACCTACATATCAATCTCTTGGAGCTCAGAGCAATCACCCTTGCTCTTCGAGTGTTCCACACCCTGCTCAGCTACAAGACGGTCCTCATTCATACGGACAATCAAGTAGCCATGTTCTATGTGAACAAACAGGGGGGGAACAGGCTCTCTGTTGCTTTGCAATGAAGCTTTGCGACTATGGGCCCTCGCCAGAGAGCATCAGATTCATCTCCTAGCAGTGTATCTTCCAGGCATACAAAACTCTTGGGCAGACAGACTCAGTCGAGTTCTGCTTCCACACGAGTGGTCTCTGCATGCAGACCAGGTGGCCAAGATTTTTCAAATTTCGGGAATCCCGGACATAGACCTTTTTGCAAGTCGGTTGAATGCCAAACTTCCCCGGTTCTGTTCCAGAATTCCGGCTCAGGGCTCTCAGGCCAAGGATGCTTTCCTCCTTCATTGGGTTTAAGACTTCCTGTATGCATTTCCACCCATTCCCCTGATTCCCAAAACCCCTATTCAAGCTTCAGAGAGACAGAGGCCGTATGATTCTCATAGCTCCACATTGGCCACGGCAAGTGTGGTACTCTCTGCTTCTACATCTCTCTCAAGCTCCCTCCCTGGAGTTAGGGTCTGCTCCAGATCTCCTGTCCCAGGAGAATGGAATGTTATGGCATCCCAATCCCCCCAGTCTCTGCATCTCAGGGCTTGGTTGCTGAAGGCCTAGATCTTCATGATCTTAACCTTCCTCAGCAAGTAAAGGATATCCTCTAGGCTTCCAGGAAGCCTTCCACAAGATGCTCATATGCTTTCAAGTGGAAAAGGTTTACCATATGGTGCTCGCAGAAGGGTCTCAACCCCTTTGCAATACCTTTGGAATCATTACTGGAGTATCTCCTTCATTTATCCAATGCAGGACTTAACACTAACTTAGTAAGAGTCCATTTGAGTGCTATTGCAGCTTCTTTCAAGCCTCTAAATGGACAGCCTATTTCCTCCCATCCTCTTGTAGCAAGATTCATGAGAGGCCTTCTTCTGACTAAGCATCCCATTAGGCCACCACCTGTGGCATGGGACTTAAACCTTGTTCTTGGTCAGCTTATGAAGCCACCTTTCGAACCCTTAGCTACTATCTCATTGAAATTTCTTTCTTGAAAAGTTATCTTTCTCATGGCAATCACATCAGCACGTCGCATCAGTGAGTTGCAAGCACTAGTAGATGATCCACCTTATACAAGGTTCTATCATGGTAAGGTAGTCCTTAGGACTCATCCACACTTTATGCCAAAGGTGGTCTCTCCTTTTCATCTTAACCATGCCTGTCTACCTGCCCGTGTTTTTTCCAAGGCCTCATGCATCTAATGCAGAAAGAAATCTTCATACTTTGGACTGTAAAAGAGCTTTAGCTTTTTACTTACAAAGAACACAGCAACATAGAAAGTCGTCTCAACTCTTTGTTGCTTTTGATCCTTCTCATTTGGGACTTCCAGTCTCCAAGAGAACACTGTCTAACTGGATTGCTCAGTGTATTTCCTTTGCCTATCAGAGTAAGAATCTTTTTCTGGAGGGCCATGTCACAGCTCACAATGTGAGAGCCATGGCAGCTTCAATGGCTCATCTGCACTCTCTGTCTATCAACGACATCTGTCGAGCAGCCACCTGGGCCTTGGTTCATACCTTCACAGCCCATTACTGCTTGGACAAGGACTCCTGCCGGGATGCCTTGTTTGGTCAGGCTGTTCTCCAACACCTGTTCCATACCTAATCAACTCCTACCCACCATCCCTGGTTGGATGCCAGAGATCCATGGGGGAAGTGGAGCCCTTTCACAGGGACACACAGCTTCTGGGGTCTCTCCCTGGCATCTAAAGCTAGAGAGTCCCCATATGTGAGGACTACATTCCTGCTTGTTCCTGGAGATAGCATAGTTGCTCACCTGTAACAGGTGATCTCTGGGAACAGCAGGAATTTAGTCCTCACAACCCACCCACCTCCCCTAGGAGTTGTATCTCTCTATCTATCTCTTTCTCTTTTCCTCTCTCTCTCTTTTTGTCTCAGCTTTAAACTCAACTGGAGAGAGGCAGTTGAGAAAGGGGGGAAGGCAGCACGCAGGCACTGTGGAATGTTCCCAAAAGCTTCCTAATTGGACCCAGGGGAGCGTTCCCGCGCAGGCTCCATTGGTATTGACGATACCCATATGTGAGGACTAAATTCCTGCTGTTCCCGGAGATCACCTGTTACAGGTGAGTAACTATGCTTTACCTCATCCTCCGGTAATTCCAGAGTTTGATTACACGTTGAGTGAAAAAATATTTTCTTTTATTAGTATTAAATAGTTTACCCTGTAGCTTCATTGCATGTCCCCTAGTCTTTCTATATTCTGATAACGTAAACAATCGATCTACATTTACCCGTTCCACTCCGTTCATTTATTTATAGACTTCTATCATATCTCCCCTGAGCCGTTTCTTTTCCAGGTTAAAGAGCCCTAACCTTTTTAGCCTTTCTTCATAGGAGTATCCTTCCATCCCCTTTACCATTTTGGTGGCTCTTCTCTGAACCATTTCTAATAATGCTAAATCCTTTTTAAGATACGGCGACCAGAATTGCACACACTATTCAATGTGCGGTCTCACCATGGAACGATATAGAGGCATTATAATATCTTTTGTTTTATTTTCCATTCCTTTCCTTATGATACCTAGCATTCTATTTGCTCTCTTGGCCGCTGCTGCACACTGGGCAGAGGGTTTTAACATGTTATCCACAATGACGCCTAAATCTTTTTCCTGGGTGGTGGTTCCTAATGTGGAACCTTGTATCGTGTAACCATAATTTGGGTTGTTCTTCCCTAGGTGCATAACTTTGCACTTGTCCACATTAAATTTCATCTGCCATTTTGATGCCCCGTCTTCCAATTTATCAAGATCCTCTTGCAATTTTCCACAATCCTCTTGGGTTTTAACAACTTTAAATAGTTTTGTGTCATCTGCAAATTTGATAACACCACTCGTTATTCCACTTTCCAGGTCATTTATGCATATGTCAAAAAGCAGTGGACCTAGCACAGATCCCTGGGGTACACCACTATTCACCTTTCTCCATTGGGAAAATTGACCATTTAGTCCAACCCTCTGCTTTCTATCTTTTAACCAGTTCCTGATCCACAGTAGTACACTGCCTCCTATCCCATGACTCTTTAGTTTTGCCAAAAGTCTCTGATGAGGGACCTTGTCAAAGGCTTTCTGAAAGTCCAGATACACTATATCAACTGACTCACCTTTGTCCACCTGTTTATTCACACCTTCAAAAAAACATAACCGATTAATAAGACAAGATCTTGTCTAAAGCCATGTTGGCTGTCTCCCATTAGGCCATGACTATCTACATGCTGAGTAATTTTATTCTTTATGATGGTTTCTACCATTTTTCCCAGTACTGACATGAGGCTCACCAGTCTGTAGTTTCCCGGATCACCCCTGGAACCCTTTTTAAAAACTGGTGTTACATTGGCGATCCTCCTATCTTCAGGTATTAGAGATGATTTTAATGATAGTTCACAGATTACTAATAGCAGGTCTGCAATCTCATATTTGAGTTCTTTCAACACCCTTGGATGTATACCATCCGGCCCAGGTGATTTGCTACTCTTTTGTTCATCTAATAGTTGTAATACATCTTCCCGATGTATCGATATTTCCTTATTTATTTTATTTATTTATTTCAGTTTTTTATATACCGCACTATTTATAATCAGCGCGGTTTACAGATGAACACAAAGACCAGAACAACAGGCTGTTCGGTATTACATATAACAGGAGTATAAACTTGGATAACATGGGAGAACTATAACATCCCTACATCTTCCTCAGTAAAGACCGAAGCAAAGAATTCATTCAGTCTCTCCACTATCGCCTTGTCGCCTCTTAGTGCCCCTTTAACTCCTCTATCATCTAATGGACCAACTGACTCTCTCACAGGTTTTTTGCTACGAATTTACTTGCAAAAATATTTATTTCGCGTTTTTGCTTCCGCAGCAAGCTTCTTCTCAAATTCTCCCTTTGCCTGCTTTATCAGTGCTTTGCATTTGACTTGCCAGTGCTTGTGCTGTTTCCAGGTTTCGTCGTTTGGCTCTTTTTTCCATTTCCTGAAAGTTGCAACAGCCTCTCTGACCTCACCTTTAAACCATGCTGGCAGTTTTTTGGACTTCCTTCCACTTTTCTTAAAGCGCGGAATAAAGCTGGTTTGGGCTTCCAATATAGTATTTTTCAACAACACCCAAGCTTGATGTAGGTCTTTAACCTTTGCAACTGCTCCTTTTAGTTTTTTCTTAACTATTTTCCTCATTTTATCATAGTCTCCCTTTCGAAAGTTAAAAGGTAGTACTGTGGATTTCCTTACTATCCCTCCTCCACTAATTAAATCAAAGGCGATCATCCTATGATCACTATTGACAAGTGGCCTCAACACCCCTATCTCTTGCACTAGATCTGGTGTTCCACTAAGGACTAGGTCTAATATTGCTTCCCCTCTGGTCTGTTCATGAACCAGCTGCTCTAAGAAGCAGTCATTTATTTCATCTAGGAGCTTTATCTCCCTAGCATTTCCTGCCGTGATACTGACCCAGTCGATACCAGGGTAATTAAAATCACCCATTATTATTACTGCGCTGTAACCTTCGTTAGCTTCCTTGATTTCTTTGGGCATTTCATCATCCATTTGTTCATTCTGGCCAGGTGGTCGATAGTACACCCCCATTGCCATCGCCTTCCCTTTTTTACATGGAATTTCAATCCATAGAGATTCTACAGCAGATTTTGTTTCCTGCAAAGCTTTAATCCTTTCTGACTCAATGCCCTCTCTAACATAGAGCGCAACCCCTCCACCAATTTGATCAGCTCTATCGTTACGATATAGTTTGTACCCAGGTATCACAGTGTCGCACTGGTTGTCCTCCTTCCACCATGTCTCTGATATTCAATCATATCTAACCTCTCATTTAGTGCTATATATTCTAACTCTCCCATCTTATTTTTTAGACTTCTAGCATTTGCATACAAGCATTTTAGAGACTGTATTTTATTCATATTAATTTGGCTATTGGTAGACATGGGTAATTTGGGATCTTTAAGCTCTGTCTGTTCCATACTCGAGGGCATTTGGGCTACTTTACTCTTTTTTGGAACCTCTCTGCTTTTGGTAGTATCCTTCAAGGATACATTCTTCCAAACCATCTGCTCTTGGGCGACTGTCGGCTTTCCCCTATTATCTAGTTTAAAAGCTGCTCTATCTCCTTTTTAAAGGTCAATGCCAGCAGCCTGCTTCCATCCCGGTTAAGGTGAAGCCGATCCCTTCGGAAGAGCCCCTCCTTTCCCCAGAATGTTCCCCAGTTCCTAACAAATCCAAAACCCTCATCTCTGCACCATTGTCTCATCCACTCATTGAGACTCTGGAGCTCTGCCTGCCTTTTGGGTCCTGCGCGTGGAATAGGAAGCATTTCGGAGAACGCTACGCTGGGAGTTCTGGATTTCAACTTCCTACCTAAAAGCCTAAATTTAGCCTCCAGAACCTCCCTACCACATTTTCCTATGTCATTGGTGCCAATATGTACCAAGACAGCAGACTCCTCCCCAGCACTATCTAAGACCTTATCTAGGTGGAGGTGAGGTCCGCTACTTTCGCACAAGGCAGGCATGTTACCAGGCGATCCTCACGTCCACCACCCACCCAGCTATCTACATGCCTAATGATTGAATCACCAACTATGACTGCTGTCCTAACCCTTCCCTCATGGGCACATAGCCTCGGGGAGAAACTTCCTCGGTGCGAGAGTGTTTTACATCACCTGGAGGACAGGTCCTAGTTACAGGATCACTTCCTGCCACACCAGGGTGATGCTCTCCTGTCATGTGACCTCTCTCCTCCATGGCAACAGGGATGCTGCCAGACTGGAGGTGGGACTTCAGGACTATATCCCTGTAGGTCTCGTCTATGTACCTCTCTGTCTTTCTTATGTCTTCCAAGTCTGCTACTCTAGCCTCTAGAGAACGGACTCATTCCCTGAGAGCAAAGAGCTCCTTGCACCTAGTGCACACGTAAGACCTCTCACCAACTGGGAGAAAATCATACATGTGACACTCAATGCAAAAGACTGGAAAGCCCCCATCTCGCTGCTGGACTGCTGTCTGCATCTTAGTTTTAAGTTTGTGTTTAGTTCTTTAAGTTCTTTACTTACTAAGGGTTGCTATGGATATTTATACCAATAAAACTGTACCTAATACGTTTAATATACCTTGTTTACCTGAAGCTTAATTAATCTCAGGTCCTTAGTGTATGACTGATTTGGGTAATGAGCTTCACCTGAGAGCACCTCCTGTCTTTTAAGATGTGTAAGTACCTATAAAGCTACGATTATCCCAGGGGTGGGTGGGTGGGTGTAGGGAGGGAGGGATAATAACACTTATTAAAAGAGGGCTACTACACAGTACCCTGTCCTGTGCTGCTTAGGTAAGCTATTTTTTGATTTGATTTAAATTATAGCTTTTTGCTGCTGCTGCTAGACTCTAACTTATTATGAAATTTAAACTACAAGCTCTCTGCTAGGTATGAAATTTAACCAGAAAGTTCTCTTTTGTGTGTTAAATTTAAACTTAAACTGCTGCTACTAGGCCCTGACTGATTGAACAAAAAATAGTGGGTTCACAAATTAATTAGCTTTAATAGAAAGAATTCCTTTCAGGAAATTCCGAGAAGTATATACTCACAGTTGCAGATCTCTCTCCAGAAGTAACAGTCCCCTTTTCTAGTCCTTCAAGACTCTTATGAGCCCCCGCCTCCCGGCACCTTCTGGAGGCCATGACGTCTGCAATCCTGTCTTTTCTGGTGTCGTGTGCAATAGAGCCTGTCCCAGCGGACTAGCTCAACCGCAGGTTCTACTCCAGATACTTTATTATACTGAAGAAGTCAGGAGGGGTCCACCACATCCTCGATCTCAGGAAACTGAACAAGTTCATTGTGAAAGAAAAGTTTCGGATGTACTCCTTAGGATCTCTTCTACTGCTTATCCAGACAGGGGACTGGTTGCTGGCCCTTGTCCTGCAGGATGCATACGCGCATGTCCCCGTCCACCGGTCCTATAGGTGATACATTCGCTTCCAGGTGTTGGGCAACCAGTATCCATATGGGTGCTTCCCTTTGGCCTGTCACCAGCCTTGCAGGTATTCACTAAGTGTGTCGCAGCGGCCCACCTCCACAAGCAATGCATCTGTGTTTTCCCGTACCTCAATAATTGGCTCATCTGGGCCCCCTCAAAGCAAGAGGCTCAGGCGGCTGTCCGACAGGCTGTTGCTCTACTGACCCCCCTGGAGTTCTTAATCATCAGAAGTCCCACCTCTGCCCCACCCAGCACCTGGAGTTCATTGGGGCAGACGTAGACACTACAGCCTCCAGGACCTTCCTACCTGCACACCGATTGAACACAATCAACTACTTGGCCTGCCGCATTGCCTCAACTGAGCGGCCCATGTCCTAGTCTCTTCTCTGTTTCCTGGGGCATGTGGCAAGTATTATCCTTTGCGAGACTTCACATGTGCCACCTTCAATGGCACCTCCACTCCCATTGGGACCAATGTTCCCAACTGCTATCCATGCATGTCCCACTGGACACGGGTGTCCAACAGTCCCTCCTCTGATGGACACGTCCAAAGAAACTCAAGGGTGGCAGGACCATCCAGCAACAACCTCACCAAATCATCATCACAACCAATGCCTTGCCATTGGGCTGGATGGTGCATACAGGCCAGCTAAGCACCCAAGGCCCTTGGAGTCCAAAGGAAAGATCACAGCACATCAACCTGCTAGAGCTTCACGCAATATGCTTTGTACTGCAAGCCTTTCAGCAGCTCATAGTGAACAAGACTGTACTCATCTAGACAGACAATCAAGTAGCCATGTTCTACATCAACAAACAAGGGGGAGGGGGGCCCGGTTTCCTTCCCAGTTACCCAGGTACTCCAATACCTGAGCACCCTCTTCAACAGTGGCCTCAAGCTATAGTTCTTAAGGGTCCACCTCTCCACCATTGCTGTCTTCCACGAGTGCCAAAACAACTCCATTGCCACCCTCCCTCTGGTCACCCGATTCATGAAAGGCCTGAATAACCTGTGACTACCGGTGCATCCACCGGTGCCACCCTGGGACTTCAGCATCATCCTCCACCTGCTGACACAAGGGCCTTTTGAACCACTGCAGTCGACACCCCTCAAGTACATATTCTGGAAAACGCTTGTCCTGGTTGTGATCACCTTGGCCAGGAGGATTAGCGATCTACAGGCACTTTTGGCAGACCTCACCATACATACAGCTGCACCACGACCAGGCCACCTTGTGCATCCACCCAAGATTCGTCCTGAAGGTAGCCTTGGCATTCCACATTAACCAGGCAATAGAGCTTCCTACCTTTCACCTGGAGTCCCATGCCTCATCAGAGAAGCAGAGACTGCACACCCTAGACTGCATCAGGGCAGTGTGCACCTATCTCCTCCAGACACAACCTCTATGATAGGGGCAGCAGCTCTTTGTCTCTCTTGACACCAATAAGCCAAGGTGCCCAGTCACTAAGAGGACACTGTTGCAGTGGATAACCGACTGCATTGCCTTCTGCCACGACCAGACAGGGCCACAGATCAAGAGTCACCAGCTTAGGGTGATGGCTAACACCATCACCAACCTATGCTCTGTGCCTGTACCTGACATCTACAGAGCTGCCACCTATTCCACCGTTCACACCTTCCAGAGACACTGCTGTCTAGAACTGCAAGCACAGGTGGATAGTGCCTTCGGTCGAATGGTGCTGGACTCGACCAAGCAATGACTGCCTGGGGCAACCTGCGCACACATTGACTGAGCCCTGCTTGTTGACCAGTCGCACTCCTGTGCCGCTGATTTGTTGTGTTGTTACTGAGTTCTATGTACCCATGTTGTCTACACAATTGCAAGTTGTTTGCACAGTGGCCGAGTTCTTACTGAGTTGTTAGAACTTCCTGTTCTGAAGTTATGTTATAAGCCATGTTGACAGTTCTAAACTGTGGTTAAAAATGACGCTAATAAGCTGCCTTCACTGGCACATGATGCACAGTTGTCATGGCGTACATCCATGGTCCTTTGTCCTCCCTCCTCCCTCCTCTACCACAGCAGGAGCCTGTGGCACAGCTAGGGGAGGCACCAGGTATGGCTGACACATCCTGCTTGTTCAAGGAGAAAGCAAGGTTACTTACCTGTAACAGGGGTTCTCTGTGGACAGCAGGATAAGTCAGCCACACATACCCACCTACCTCCCCTAGATGAGATCGCCTCATGACCTAGGCACTGCCTATCTATTAACAAAACCAGCACTGGGGACATTCTGTGCTAGGTATGGGCGGGCCAGGGGGTAGGGCCACTTGGTAGATGCCCAGAAAGGTCTACCTTTCTGGGCTCTGTGTAGCACTTCCATGGCTGACTTATCCTGCTGTCCACGGAGAACCCCCATTACAGGTAAGTAACCTCGCTATCTCTTTAATGGTTCTTATTTCTCCCGAGGGGAGATTAGAAGGTGGCATATGAATGGTATAGCGTAGCCCATGTATGGTTTATGGTTATGGTTTATTACATTTGATATACCGCTCAGGTCGAAGCATTAGAGCAGCTTACAATACTATATCATTTAAGAAAATATGAAAGGAACGCCATTTATGAGATAGGACAGAATAGAGAACAGAAATAGTTAAAAAGATAAGGGAAGGAGAAGGAAAGGGAACAGCAGGTTACCGCAATATACAAGCATGATAATCCAGTCCACGACTTTAATATAAACTTCAGATCAGATGCCACAGACTCACGCCTAAGGGCCCTATGGCAAGGCCCTCAGGCGCGGGCATGCCTCTGAAGCAGCGGTTTTCAGCCGTTATGGCTGGATGCTGATTGGTAGGCTGATGGGGGAAGGAGGGGCTCCTGCTCACACCTCCGATGTTGCTGCTGCTCTCCTGCGCACCTCTGAAGTGACTTCCTGACCAGCAAATAGGCTCTCTGCAGATATTTAAAAAAAACAAAGCATCACCCTAGCATAGTGAGAAGTCCCCCGACCAGCTGGAGTCACATCAAAGGTGTAATCAGAATAAGTGCTTCTGTCATCCACTGAGCACCATTCCATGCAGCTCATCTCCATGTAACAGCAGTGAAGGCTAGCTGTATGTAGATGTTTTTCTTTGATTATATTATTTATGGTACCCATTGCTCTCTGTGCATCTCATCAGAATTCTCTGTCTTCTGTTCGTGAAACCAGATGCTATATGTATCTAATCTTTAGGGCAATGTTGCACATCAGCACAAAACAAAGTAATCAGGATCGGGTTCTAGGCATATTGGTGTAGTGCAGGCATGTCCAACAGGTAGATCGCAATCTACCTGTAGTTTGCAGAGGGGTCAGAGGTAGATCTTTAGCCCCACTTGGCTCCATCTCTCCAGCAGCTCGCCCCGTCGCCAGGAGAGAACTTGTGCCGGCAGGTCGTCTGCTGAGGGATTGCCACTGCTGCTGATCCTTTACGTGTCTTTTTTCCCTGCCTGCGGGAATCTTGCCTGCGGGTGTATTGGGGGCGCTTGTTGTTTTCGTGCCAATAGTTTGTGGGTACCCCAGGGGGCTGCCACCTGCGTCCCGCGACGAGACGCCACAGGCCTGGCATCATACCTGGTCTCCTGCCTCTCAGAATCACCCATTCCTGCCCCCGCCCCAACACCCCTTAGAAGTGTGTTATATACTGGGCGATATCCATTTGCTCGGGCTTTACCTGAATACACTTACCGTATTAGTTGTGTTGTGTGCTGGTCGTTGGTTGCTTTATAGTTCGCTTTCATTAAACGTTTTCGGGCAGACACAACAAAATGTCAAGAATTTGGTGATTTTGGCGGGCTTTTCCAATTTTGTTCTGACTTGCCTATGCCTTGCCTTCTAATTGATTAAAACCACTGACGTTTGCTTGCCTCTGCAATTTTATTTTGCCTAGTCTTTGCGTTGATTCTACACTGCAATTTTATTTCGCCTTGCCTTTGTGTTGATTCTACACTGTGTGCAGAATTTATTAAATCGCGTGTGGTGGTATTTGAACTTGTTTGGCTGTATTTGATTTTGCTGGACAGGTGTTTGAGTTTTTTTGATGATTGTTTGGTGGTATTTGATTATTGGTGCCAGTAGGATGATTTCTTATTACTTTTAGAACTGCATGTGTGGTTTTGGCATCTCCAGTCCTTGTATTGCACATCATCCAGAGGTCTTCAGTTCATGTTGATCTTTAATACTTTGGGACAGTGACTGTTTTGGACCAGATTCAGCCAGTGTTTATACTAACTTAGCAGATTTGGCCTTCTTACATCCAGCCACCCCAGTATAACGAAGTTGAGTGTTCCAAAGAAGAGCAAAACCTACCACTTTCATGATGAATGGGAAATGGACTACTACTTCATCATGGTGAAAGACAAGTGTTGTTGTCTAATTTGTAATGCTCCAGTATCCTTGCCCAAAAAGGGTAATCTGGAACGTCATTATAAGGCTCTGCATAGCAATAAGTTTGATGCTGATCTTCCACCCAAAAGTGAAATTCGTAAACTGATCTCAAAGAAATTAAATCAAAATTGGCTACTCAGCAACAGTTGATGGCGAAGCTAAGGTCTCA
Organism: Ichthyophis bannanicus; assembly: GCA_033557465.1. Classification (NCBI taxonomy): domain Eukaryota; kingdom Metazoa; phylum Chordata; class Amphibia; order Gymnophiona; family Ichthyophiidae; genus Ichthyophis; species Ichthyophis bannanicus. Next base: position 620,119,275 of record CM066036.1, read on the forward strand.
TTTGGTCAATGCAACCATAGCATCTTTCAAGGTCAGCAACCTGATCACAAAGAAATGCAAACCTTTCACTGAAGGGGAATTTGTAAAAGATTGTTTTCTTGAAGCAGCTGACAGTCTTTTTAAAGGATTTAAAAATAAGAAAGAGATCATAGCTGCTATTCAAGATGTACAATTGTTAAGAAACACCGTTGTGCGGCGAATAGAAAAGATGTGTGGAGACACAACTGAACAGTTGTTGGAGGATGTTTCAAATTGTGTTGCTCCCTCACTCCAACTGGATGAATCTACAGACATAAGAGACATAGCCCAGTTACTAGTCTTTATCCAGATGGTTTCTGAAGACTTCAGTGTTAAAGAACTACTACTTGGAATGATTTCTTTAAAAGGGAGAACTACCAGTCAGGAAATATTCAGTTCTTTCCATTCTTTTGTGACAAAGTGTAATCTTCCATTGCATAGATTTGTTTCCATCACTACTGATGGAGCAAGAGCAATGACAGGTGAGGTTAATGGTTTCATAGCCCTCTGTAGACAGCATGACGACTTCCCAGATTTCCTTTCTTACTTCTGCATCATTCACCAGCACGTTTTGGCAAGCAAGAGACTCAATACAAAGACTGTCATGGACATCACTTTCAAAATTGTAAATTCAGTTCATGGAAAATCACTTAAAAGACGGCTTTTCAATCTTACTCTTGATGAAGGGGCAACGGAAATCATTTTGCACACAGATGTAAGGTGGCTAAGTAGGCACAAATTTCTGCAAAGATTTCGTGATTTGCTGAATGAAATAAGAAGTTTTTTTAAGGAGAGGGGAAATGACCAAGCAGAGTTGGAAGATGAAGAGTGGTTATGTGATCTGGCATGTCTCGCTGACTTTACAGGCGAACTAAGTGATATGAACCTTGAACTACAAGATAAAAACAAATGCATTGGCGAGCTGATGAGTACAGTTTCATCCTACAAGAGCAAATTTGAGCTAATGATGACTGACCTTGCAAACAACACTTTTGATCATTTTCCTAGTATGCAGGACCCTCTGGGACAATATCCAAATTTTGTTTTTCAGAACGAAAAGTATGTGACATAAATCTGTTCTGTTATCCAGGAATTCGAAAATAGATTCTGTGACTTCCAAAAAATTGGAACAGTTGTGGAGTACTTGTCATACCCATTCAAAGTAGATGTGGACATTAAAGAAACTGCAGCTGCTATCAGTAAAAATTACTCATTCAACAAGCCATCTCTTGAAAATGAAATATTAACCCTTAAAAATGACATTTTTCTCAAGATCCGTGCTGAGCAAGAATCGTTTTGGAAGCTAGTGCCTAGAGACAAATTTCCCAACTTGAGAAGATGCTGTGATGCTGTACACTCCTGTTCTCCAGGACCAAGCAGGAAGTCAGTCCTCACATATGGGTGTCATCGGCGCCGATGAAGCCCCAGTGGAGCATTTCCCCAGCTTTCCATGAAAGCCTTTGGGAATGCAGGCACGCATGCGCGGTTCCCTTCCCGCCTAAAGGTGCCATCTTACCTCTCTTTTTTTCCGAGAAGCCCACCGGATGTGTGTCCTGTTCTCCCGGTTAAAATTAGATTTATCTCCAGGAACAAGCAGGAATGAGTCTTCACATATGGGTACGTCGGTACCGACGGAGCCTGCGCGGGAACGCTCCCCAGCTTCCCAAAAAGGAAAGCTTTTGGGAGCATCCCACAGCGCCTGCGCGCTGCCTTCCCGCCTTTCCTAACCGCCTCTCCTAACCGCCTCTCCTCAGTTCTTATTTGCCGCGGAGCCAGCAGGTCGTGTCCCTGTCACCGCTGAAGAAGTTTTGTTTTATTTTATTTCTTTGGTCGCGCGTCTGCCTCCCCCGACTTCGGACCGGTACTGCCGGTCTTTTCTTTCTTTTCTTAAAAAAAACAAAAAAAAACAAACAATATAATTTTTCCCTCACTTAGTGTGTTTTCTTCTTTTGGGCCTTAGGCCTCACAAAGAATTTTTCCTCATGGAAAAACAACCCTCCGGGTTCAAAAAATGCACTAAGTGCAGCGGTACTATTTCTGTTAATGACACCCATGAATGGTGTCTTAAATGTTTGGGTCCTGAACACTCCATTCCGGATTGTCCGTTCTGCTCTTTGATGTCTAAACGAGGTTTACAGAACCGAGCAGCCAAGCTCCATGTGCTGTTTCCCTCTGATGCAGCTTCAGTGGCATCGACGTCTTCCAGGGCTTCTTCCTCCTCCCATGGATCTCAGGTAACCAAACATAAATCCAGCCGGTCCTCGAAGGGTAGATCTCCTTCCAAGCATCGAGATGCCTCCGGGCTTGCCCTCGAGGATCCTGCACCGGCAAAACTACCCCGGTGGGAAGCTCCGGCTTCCAAAGCTTCACCTATGGGGTTACAGGTTGACATCGATGGCACGGCCTCGACCGATCACCTGTTAGAATGCTCTGGGGTACCGGCGCAACCTTCCGGTACCGAATTCCAGGCATTCATGGCGTCGATGGATCACAATGTTCTATCCATGCAGCAGGCTATCACGACCTTCATTCAAGCTGCGACGCCGCTGATACCACAACAGACCCCGTTGTCGGTATCGGCTCCGGTACAGGCACCAGCGCTGGTACCGGTACCGACTGCATCGACATCGACCAGGATGCCGACTGCAGCGGTTCCCTGTCCAGGGATGCTCGTCGGTACCGAACCGGTACCAACGACACCCGATGTCGATACCGCTCGATACGCGTACCGAGCTTTAGAAGAGCACCCTGACAGGAGATATTTTGATTCCTCTGATGATTCTGATACATCAGAGGAGTCTGCTGAAGCCATAGCCCTTCCTGAAGAGCCGCCTTCTCCAAAACGAAGAATGTCTCCTCCAGAGGACTTATCCTTTCAAGACTTCATAAAAGAAGTGGCTAAAGGACTTACTATTTCAGTAACCTCTGAATCAGAGCCTAGAGCTAAAAAATTGGATATTTTAGGTTATTCTAAGGCTCCTAAGGAGGCAGTCACCTTGCCAATTCATGAGATTCTTTATGAGCACATGATTGACTTATGGGAGACTCCTCTCACTATCTCTCCTCATTCTCGAAGATTGGACACTATGTACCATGTCCCTCCTTGTCCTGGCTTTCATAAAACACAGCTTCCCCACCATTCTATTGTGGTGCAGTCAGCTATGAAAAGGATAAAGAGTGCAAAAAGACACTCCTCTGCCCCTCCAGGACGAGAATGCAGGACCTTGGATGCTTTTGTTAGGAAAATCTTCCAAGCCAGTATGCTCATTGCCAGAATCAACTCCTATAGTCTTTACATGGGTATGTTTCTAAAAGAAGTTGCAGATAAGCTGCACACTTTCCTCCCTTTTCTTCCAGAGGATAATAGGGAAGAATACTTTCTTTGACTCAAGCATACTCAAGACATTTCAAAGTTTTCCAACCGTGCAGCTTTTGACTCCTTTGAAGGTGCCAGCAGAGCTTCGGCCATTGCCATAGCTGCTCGCAGAATTGCTTGGCTCCAAGCTTCTGATTTAGAACCGTGGGTCCAGGATGGTTTAGGAAATCTACCCTGTACAGGTGAAAATCTGTTTGGCAAAGAGTGGCAAATTAAGGCCACTCAAATGGGTGCAGAAAATTCTGCTCTGGATAGACTTTCAACGTCAACCTCCATTCCTGCCAAGAAAAAACATTTCAAAAAGTCTTTTTTCAAAAAGGGCAGATTCCCTTCTACTTCTGGCCAACAATCATCTACAGGTCGCTTTGCTACTAAGCGTCAGCAACCTAAGCAGGCCAGGCCTAAGTCTACAGGGGCTGTTGCAACTCAGCAGTCCCAACCCCCTCAGGGTTTTTGACTTGATGCTAGAGAACTTAGCCTTTCTGGCTCTAAAACAGCCAGAGCCTCTCACCATTCCAGGAAGGTTAGCTCATTTTGTTCCCAGATGGGAGCAAATTACAACAGAGCAGTGGACCCTCTCCATCATAAGGGAGGGCTACAAACTTCATTTCTCAAACCTTCCTCCTTACACCATGGTGAGACACTTCAATTCTCCAACATCTCTTATCGACCTTCTAGGTCAGGAGGTGGCTACCCTTCTTGCCCAAGGGGCAATAGAAGAAGTACCTCTTCTTCAACAGGGGTCAGGGTTTTACTCCCCCTATTCTCTCATCCCAAAGAAAACAGGGGGCCACAGACCCATATTAGATCTCAGAGAATTGAACAAATTCCTATACAAGGAGAAATTCAAAATGCTTTCTCTGGGCACTCTCCTTCCATACCTTCAGAGTCAGGATTGGCTTTGTTCTCTAGATCTCAAGGATGTGTACACACATGTCCTCATCCATCCTTCTCACAGAAGGTTCCTCCGTTTTCTTTTCCAAGGAAAGCATTACCAATACAGGGTGCTTCCTTTCGGTCTGGCCTCTGCTCCAAGAGTGTTCACCAAATGCATGGCAGTAGTAGCTGCATTTCTGCGCACTCTGGGAAAATTTGCAGTCCCATACCTGGACGACTGGCTCATCCGAGCTCCATCTCAGTCAGAGGCCCAGACTTCCCTGGACTGCACAAGGCACATTCTGCAGTATCTGGGACTTGTGGTAAACCTCCCAAAGTCCCAGCTCACCCCTACTCAGTCCCTAGAATTCATAGGGGCCTGGCTGGATACTACCACTGCAAGGGCCTATCTTCCTCAGGCCCGTTGTCTACGCCTAGTGCAGTTAGCCTCCCAGATTCAGTCAAAGAGCCATTTAACTGCCCGGGAGCTGCTGCAACTGCTAGGCCACATGGCATCCACAGTGCATGTGGTCCCCTATGCTCGCCTTCACATGAGAGCAGCTCAATGGACTTTGTCCACCCAGTGGACTCAAGCATCAGGTGCTCTGTCAGACAAAATAGCAACCTCCAGGCGCCTCTTTTGGTCTCTCCAGTGGTGGAAGTCCACCCAGAATTTCTTGCTGGGGTCCCCCTTCCAGCAGTTGTTACCCCAGGCAACCCTCACAACAGATACCTCACAAACAGGTTGGGGAGCTCATCTGCAAGACCTCTCCACTCAAGGCACTTGGTCTCCACAGGAGACCTCTCTCCATATCAACCTCTTGGAGCTCCGAGCAGTCTTTCTAGCTCTCAAGGTCTTCCATACCCTGCTCAGCTACAAGACAGTCCTCATTCATGCGGACAATCAAGTAGCAATGTTTTACATAAACAAGCAAGGAGGAACTGGCTCCCTGTCGCTTTGCAACGAAGCTTTAAGATTGTGGGCCTTCGCCAGAGAGCATCAAATCCATCTCCTGGCCGTATACCTTCCAGGAATCCAAAACTCTTGGGCAGACAGACTCAGTCGAGTTCTGCTTCCACACGAATGGTCCCTGCAAATGGACCAAGTACTCAGAATCTTTCAGGAATGGGGAACCCCAGACATAAACCTCTTTGCAAGTCCGTGGAATGCCAGACTTCCCCGGTTCTGTTCCAGAATTCCGTGTCAGGGAGTTCAGGCCAAGGATGCCTTCCTCCTTCACTGGGGTCAAGACTTCCTGTATGCCTTTCCACCCATTCCTTTAATTCCCAAGACTCTGTTCAAACTCCAGAGGGATCAAGGATCCATGATCCTCATAGCTCCACGCTGGCCACGCCAAGTGTGGTACCCTCTACTTCTACATCTCTCTCAAGCTACCTCCCTAGACTTGGGAGCTGCTCCAGACCTTCTGTCTCAGGAAGAGGGGACTTTGTGGCACCCAAACCCCAAGTCCCTTCACCTCAGAGCCTGGTTGCTGAAGGCCTAGACCTTCAGGATTGGAATCTTTCTCAGCAGGTGAAGGATATCCTTCATGCTTCCAGGAAACCACCTACTAGACGTTCCTATGCTTTCAAATGGAAAAGGTTTTCCATTTGGTGTACTGAGAAGGGTCTTGACCCTCTATCACTACCTTTGAATTCTCTATTGGAATATCTCCTGCATCTTTCCAATGCAGGCCTTAAGACAAATTCAGTAAGGGTCCATTTGAGTGCTATAGCAGCATCCCTTAAGCCCATCAATGGACAACCAATTTCCTCTCATCCTCTTATTGCAAGATTCATGAGAGGCCTAACTTTAACTAAACCTCCCATTAGACCTCCTCCGGTGGCATGGGACTTAAATCTGGTTCTTGGTCAGCTTATGAAGCCATCTTTTGAACCCTTAGCCACCACCTCCCTGAAATTTCTTTCCTGGAAGGTTATTTTCCTCATTGCAGTCACCTCAGCTCGCCGCATCAGTGAACTGCAAGCCTTAGTGGCTAATCCACCTTATACAAGATTCCATCATGATAAGGTAGTCCTTAGGACCAATCCACACTTTATGCCTAAAGTGGTCTCACCTTTTCATCTTAATCAAGAGGTGTATTTACCTGTCTTTTTTCCAGCTCCTCATGCATCAAGTGCAGAGAGGAATCTTCATACTCTGGATTGTAAGAGAGCTCTTGCCTTTTACTTACAAAGGACACAGCAACATAGAAAGTCTTCTCAACTCTTTGTTGCTTTTGATCCCTCTCATTTGGGACTTCCAGTCTCTAAGAGGACACTGTCCAATTGGATTGCTTAGTGTATTTCTTTTGCCTACCAGAGTAAGAACCTTTCTCTGGAGAGCCATGTCACAGCTCATAATGTGAGGGCCATGGCCACCTCTATGGCTCATCTAAATTCTGTGTCCATCGACCAGATCTGTCGAGCAGCCACCTGGGCCTCTGTTCATACCTTCACAGCCCATTACTGCTTGGACAAGGACTCCCGCCGGGATGCCTTTTTTGGTCAGGCTGTTCTCAAACACCTGTTCCATTCTTAATCAACTCCTGCCCTCCTTCCCAGAATGGATGCCTGAGGTCCATAGGAGGAGGTACAGCCCTTCCCAGGGTCTCATAACCTAAGGAATCTCCCAGGCATCTCCAGCTAGGGAGTCCCCATATGTGAAGACTCATTCCTGCTTGTTCTTGGAGATAGCACAGTTACTTACCTGTAACAGGTGATCTCTGGGAACAGCAGGAATAAGTCTTCACAACCCACCCACCTCCCCTAGGAGTTGTATCTCTCTATCTATCTTTCCTTTCCTCTCTCTCTTTGTCTCAGCTTTAAAACCGAACTGAGGAGAGGCGGTTAGGAAAGGCGGGAAGGCAGCGCACAGGCGCTGTGGGATGCTCCCAAAAGCTTTCCTTTTTGGGAAGCTGGGGAGCGTTCCCGCGCAGGCTCCGTCGGGACCGACGTACCCATATGTGAAGACTTATTCCTGCTGTTCCCAGAGATCACCTGTTACAGGTAAGTAACTGTGCTTTTTCGTCGATTATCGCTATTTTTTCTCCCGGTTCGATGCCGGTTCCCCTCCCGCCGGGTTCGGTACACCGGTATCGAGCCCGATTCTTCTTTTTCGGTTGTTGCTCTTCGTGGCTGGCGTTCGCGCCCTTTTTTCCATTTTTCCCTGGAAGGCCGGTCCTTTGACCTCGCGGGGACTCTTTTTTTCCCCGATGGCTTCCAGTGGTTTTAAAAAGTGTGATCGGTGTAAGAAATTAATGTCTCTCACCGACTCACACGACTGCTGCCTTCAGTGCCTCGGCCCCGATCACGACCCTAAGTCGTGCGGGCCATGTGGAAAGATGTCTTCCAAGGCACTCCGAAGTCGACAGCAGCAAAAAGAAAGGCTTAACATAAGAACATAAGATATGCCATACTGGGTCAGACCAAGGTCCATCAAGCCCAGTATTCTGTTTCCAACAGAGGCCAATCTAGGTCATATGTACCTAGCAGTTTCCCCAAGGGACACAGGTTCCACAATGCTTGTATTAGTTCAAGCATTGATATCCTGGGTCCCTTCTTAATAATGGTTTATGGACCTTTCCTCCAGGAACTTGTCCAAACCTTTTTTAAACCCAGCTACACTAACAGCCTTTACTACATCCTCCGGTAACAAATTCCAGAGTTTGATTACACGTTGAGTGAAAAAATATTTTCTTTTATTAGTCTTAAATAGTTTACCCTGTAGCTTCATTGCATGTCCCCTAGTCTTTCTATATTCTGATAAGGTAAACAATCGATCTACGTTTACCCATTCCACTCGGTTCATCAATTTATAGACTTCTATCATATCTCCCCTCAGCCGTCTCTTTTCCAGGTTAAAGAGCCCTAACCTTTTTAGCCTTTCTTCATAGGAGTATCCTTCCATCCCCTTTACCATTTTGGTGGCTCTTCTCTTAACCTTTTCTAAAATCGCTATATCCTTTTTAAGATACGGTGACCAGAATTGCACACAATATTCAAGGTGCGGTCTCACCATGGAACGATATAGAGGCATTATAATATCTTTTGTTTTATTTTCCATTCCTTTCCTTATCATACTTAACATGCTATTTGCTCTCTTGGCAGCTGATGCACACTGGGCCGGGGGTTTTAACATGGTATCCACAATGACGCCTAAATCTTTTTCCTGGGTGGTAGTTCCTAATCTGGAACCTTGCATCATGTAACCATAGTTTGGGTTGTTCTTCCCTAGGTACATAACCTTGCACTTGTCCACATTAAATTTCATCTGCCATTTTGATGCCCAGTCTTCCAATTTTTCAAGATCCTCTTGCAATTTTCCACAATCCTCTTGGGTTTTAACAACTTTAAATAGTTCTGTGTCATCTGCAAATTTGATAACCTCACTCGTTATTCCACTTTCCAGGTCATTTATGAATATGTCAAAAAGCAGCGAACCCAGCACAGATCCCTGGGGTACACCACTATTCACCTTTCTCCATTGGGAAAATTGACCATTTAGCCTTACCCTCTGCTTTCTATCTTTTAAATAGTTCCTGATCCACAATAGTACACTGCCTCCTATCCCATGACTCTTTAGTTTTGCCAAAAGTCTCTCATGAGGGACCTTGTCAAAGGCTTTCTGAAAGTCCAGATACACAGTATCAACCGACTCACCTTTGTCCACCTGATTATTCACTCCTTCAAAAAAACATAACAGATTAGTAAGACAAGATCTTCCTTGTCTAAAGCCATGTTGGCTGTCTCCCATTAGGTCATGACTATCTGCATGCTGAGTAATTTTATTCTTTATGATGGTCTCTACCATTTTTCGTGGTACTGATGTCAGGTTCACCGGTCTGTAGTTTCCCGGATCATCACTGGAACCCTTTTTAAAAATTGGTGTTACATTGGTGATCCTCCAATCTTCAGGTAATAGAGATGATTTGAATGATAGTTCACAGATTACTAATAGCAGGTCTGCTATCTCATATTTTAGTTCTTTCAACACCCTTGGATGTATACCATCCGGCCCAGGTGATTTGCTACTCTTCAGTTTATCTAATAGTTGTAATACATCTTCTTGATGTATTGATATTTCCTTCAGTTCTTCTGCACCTTTAAATACCACTTCAGTCATGGGTAACATCCCTACATTTTCCTCAGTAAAGACTGAAGCAAAGAATTCATTCAGTCTCTCCACTATCGCCTTGTCGCCTCTTAGTGCTCCTTTAACCCCTTTATCATCTAATGGACCAACTGACTCTCTCACAGGTTTTTTGCTACGAATGTACTTGAAAAGGTCTTTACTTCGTGTTTTTGCTTCCGCAGCATGCTGCTTCTCAAATTCTCCCTGCCAGTGCTTGTGCTGTTTCCAGGTTTCGTCGTTTGGCTCTTTTTTCCATTTCCTGAAAGATGCTTTTTTGGCAACAACAGCCTTTCTCGGACTCAACCTCCGGCCGGGCCCAGACCTCGTCTGAGGCCTCGACATCTCGGGATTCCAATCCCGAGCGCTGTCGAAGCTCCTTGGACAGGGGGTCCCCCGACCGGGAATGCAAGAGGAAGAAGCGGCTCGCGAGGGTGTCGTCGGAGGAGGTCCCTGGCTCCTCGAGGGCCAGGTCTAAGACCCCCGACCATCGCCCCCGACCGTTGCCCCGGGCCCGTGGAACACGAGAAGCCTGCAAAAGTTCCTCGCGGGGAGCCGGAGTCTGCTGGACACGTAAGCCCCTTAGTCCTCGAGGACTCTCCTCCCAGGGAGCCGACTTCGGGCCCGGAGCCGCCGGGGCCCGAGTCGGTGGCTGCTGCATCTCCCGAGCTGAGTCTCAGGATGACAGCCTTGCAGAACAGATTGTCTGCCTTCGTGGAGCAGCAGCGGGTACTGAGGGCCAGCCTGTCTGGCGCATCTGCCCCGACCACCGGGACATTGACTTCGAAGTCGACCCCGTAGACCGAGCCGATACTCGAGTCCATCGTGGCTCGGAGTCGACCTCCGTCGTGGTCTCCCTCGACCTCCCGTTCGGGACCGAGGGCATCGACACCGGTGCCTCCAGCGTCCGGGTGAGTGCTCCAGGGCCCCGCGGGGTCGGACCCTGACTCCTCCTCGGACGAGTTAGCTTGGGAGACGGAGGACGAGGAGTCACCTGATACCTTCAAGACTCGGTGCGTCCCGTCGGACTCACCGCAGTCTGAGCCCCGGAGTAGGCCCCCCCCGGAGGATACTTTGTTCTCGGAGTTCGTCCGGGATATGGCCACTGCCTTGGCTATTCCGGCGGACCCCGAGGAGGAGCCTTGAGCTGAAGAGCTTGAGGCTCTACAGTATGACTCTCCTCCGAAGGAGGCCTTTACTGTCCCGGTTCCTCCAATGCTGGAACGGCTCCTCTTCCGTATGTGGGAGGCACCGGCCTCGGCGCCGGTTCTCAGCAAGCGAGTCGACTCGATCTATCGACTCAGAAAGAGCCCTGGCTTTCAGAAGGCACAGCTACCACACCATTCTATGGTTGTGGAATCAGCCATGCATCGTCTGAAGAGCCAGAAGATGCACTCCGCGGTGCCCCCTGGCAGGGAGGCCCGAAACCTCGATGGCGTCGGTAGAAAGTGCTTCCAGGGCTCGATGCTTGCTTTCCGTGTCCAGTCGTACCAGCTGTACTTGGGCATGTATTTGCGGGATCTGGCCAAGGAGTTGGCCGGGTTCTCTGCTGGACTCTCCGGGGAACCCTTGCAGAGATTTAAGTCCTTGTCCTCGGGGATTCGGGACTGCTCAAAGTTCATGTCCCGCATCGCCTACGATGGCTTCAAGGCTTCGGCCTGAGTTGCGGCAGCCAGCATCGCGGCTCGACGCCAGGCATGGCTGCAGTCCTCGGACCTCGAGCCATGGGTTCAGGACAAGTTGGTAGATGTCCCTTGCCAAGGTGAAAACCTTTTTGGCAAGCCCATGACCGAGAAGGCCGCTCAGCTCGAAACTGAGCACCTCAAACGGACAAGGCTGTCTAGGAAGATCTCTGCCCCTTCTCATAAAAAGAAGGGCTCGGGTAAAAAGCCCTTTTACCCGAAGAAGGGCACTGCCTACAGACAGTACCCGCAAGCGGCAGGGTAATGGGCCCCGTAGGCAGAGGACCCCCAAGCCTCCGGCCCCTGCTACCACTCAGCAGGGTGGGAGTTTTTGACTCCTTGAGCGTAGCCGCTCCTCCACTGCTCTCCCAACCCTGCACAGGAGGTCGCCTCGCCCTCTTTGCCCACCAGTGGCCCCTTATCACCGGGGACAGTTGGGTGTTGGACATAGTCCACAAAGGCTATGCCCTGCATTTTCACTAACTGCCTCCACCATATTTTCCAGGGGAGCCTCCAAGGCCTCCCCTGCACACAGACCTTTTCCTGCAAGAGCTTCATGGTCTGTTGGTGGACAGGGCGGTGGAGCCTGTGCCTCCACACTTACAAGGTCACGGTTTCTACTCCAGGTATTTCCTGGTGCCCAAAAGAACCGGTGGCCTTCGACCCATTCTTGACCTCAGGAACCTCAGCAAGTTCCTAGTGAAGGAGAAGTTCAAGATGCTTACTCTTGGGACACTTCTACCCTACCTCCAGCAGGGAGATTGGCTATGCTCTTAGATCTAAAGGATGTGTACACTCACATCCTCATTCATCCAGACCACAGAAAGTACCTCAGGTTCATTGTGGGAGGAAACCATTATCAGTACAGAGTGCTGCCTTTCGGCCTCACCTCTGCCCCCAGAGTCTTCACAAAGTGCCTGGCAGTGGTGGCGGCCTACCTGAGAAATCAGGCAATCTTTGTCTTCCCCTATCTAGACGACTGGCTCATCAGGGGTCAGACGTGCCAGGAGGCCAAACAAGCCACCCTCAGAACTATTGCACTTCTTCAAAGGCTGGGGTTTGTCATAAACTTCGCAAAGTCCACTTTGCTCCCCTCCCAGAACTTAGAGTTCAAAGGAGAAAGGCTGGACTCCCTGCTGGCAAAGACTTTCTTGCCAGCAGACAGGGCCCAAAGATTGATGGCCTTGGCAAATCAGTTTCTCAGTAGGTCACTGGTCTCCGCCAGACTCTGCCTGAGGCTGCTTGGCCACATGGCTTCGACAGTACATGTGACCCCCAATGCCAGGCTCCATATGAGGCCTGCACAATGGTGCCTTCGGACTCAGTGGTCACAGGCCACAGGCAGCCTCAGCGACAGGATAAGGGTGTCCAGACAATTTCTGCACTCCCTCAACTGGTGGCTGCACCCATCCAATCTACTGAAGGGGGTGCCTTTTCAAATTCCAGGGTACACGGTAGTAATGACCACAGACGCCTCCCTGCAGGGCTGGGGAGCTCATTGTCTAGGCAAGTGCGCCCAGGGCCTGTGGTCTCCTTGGGAAGCTGCACAGCAGATCAATCTCCTAGAACTCAGAGCTATTCGATTAGCACTCAAAACTTTCTCTCGTACCCTGGCTCATCAATCTGTCCTGTTTCAGACAGGCAACCAAGTAGCCATGTTTTATGTGAACAAACAGGGCGAGACTGGGTCCAGAATCCTTTGTCGGGAGGCTCTGGACCTTTCTTCATTTGCCCTTAAGCACAACATGCTCCTCAAGGCTGTGTACCTTCCAGGCCAGGACAACTACCTGGCGGACAGATTAAGCAGAATTCTGCAGCCCCACGAGTGGCAGCTGCATTCTTCAGTAGTTTGGAAGATCTTCCTAAAATGGGGTCTCCCTTTGGTGGATCTCTTTGCCTGCCCAATGAACAAGCAACTGCCAAATTTCTGCTCCAGGCAACCGCATCCTCTGCGGATAGCAGCGGATGCTTTTCTGATATCCTGGTCTCAGAGCCTCCTGTATGCGTTTCCTCCCACGCCCTTGGTGGCCCGAAGTCTCTTCAAAATTCTTCAGGACAAGGCCTCGGTCCTGCTGGTGGCTCCCAGGTGGCCGAGACAGCCTTGGTTTCCTCTTCTGCTTCAACTGGTGGTGGATCCTCCACTGCCTCTGGGGTTGCAACCCGACCTTCTCTCACAGGAGCAGGGTTCCCTTCTGCATCCCAATCTCAAAGCTCTCAATTTGATGGCCTGGAGGCTGCAAGGGTAGTTTTGGCTCCCTGAAGCCTACCTCAGGAAGTTGAGGAGGTTGTCCTAGCCTCTAGGAAACAGTCCACTAGGAAAACCTATGCTCTCAAATGGAAAAGGTTTTCTGTGTGGTGTCAGCTACGTACAGAGGATCCTTTCTCTTGTGCTGTGCCAGTAGTCCTTCAGTACTTACTGCATTTCTCAAATCAGGGACTTAAGTCCAATTCTGTTCGGGTCCACCTCTCAGCTCTAGCAGCTCACCACTCACTGGTGGAGGGACATTCTCTGTCAGGTCATCCCTTGGTGTCCCGCTTTCTCAGGGGCTTGCTTTTGCTCAAGCCTCCAATCCGTCCTCCTGCCCCTGGGTGGGAGCTGAATGTGGTCTTGCAGGAACTGACTCGCCCATCTTTTGAGCCGATGGCTACATGTCCACTACGCTTCCTCTCCTGGAAGACACTCTTCCTGATAGCCCTTACCTTGGCTAGGCGAGTGAGTGAGCTTCAGGCCCTGGTCTGTGATAGACCTTACAGAAGGATTTATTGGAACAGGGTAGTCCTTAGGACTCATCCAAAGTTCCTCCCTAAGGTTGTCTCCTCTTTCCACCTCAACCAGGAGGTGGTTCTTCCCTAGGCCTCATGCAAGCCAGGCTGAAGCAGTCCTGCATACCCTGGCGTGTAGGAGGGCCTTATCCTTCTACCTTGACCGTACGCAGGGGCATAGAAGGGCTACTCAGCTCTTCGTATCCTTTGACCCCAATAAGTTGGGGTTGGCTGTGTCCAAACGTACCTTGTCCATCTGGGTGGCTGACTGTATCACCTGGGCTTACAAGGCGGCTGACCTTCCTTTGCAGGGTAGGGTCACGGCCCACCGTGTCAGGGCAATGGCTGTCTGTGGCTCCTCTCCGCTCTGTGCCCTTGGTAGACATCTGCAGGGCTGCAACTTGGTGTTCAAGCCAGACTTTTGCGGCCCATTACTGTCTGGAGAGGGAGTCCCGTAGGGACAGTGCTTTTGGCCAAGCAGTACTCCGGAATCTCTTTGAGGTTTAGGCAACTCCTGCCCTCTGTTGGGCTACCGGTGGAGGTTGTGTCCTTGAAAAGCCTTTCTTTGCTGCTGAGACTAGAGGGAGTACTCTTGTTCAGCCTGGGTTCTTCGGTAGCCCAGAGCTAGGGAGTCACCCATATGTGAGGACTGACTTCCTGCTTGGTCCTGGAGAAAGAGTAGTTACTCACCTGTAACAGGTGTTCTCCAGGAGCAGCAGGAATCAGTCCTCACAACCCTCCCTCCTCCCCTTGGAGTTGCAGTTGTACATAGTTTATTTTTTAATTTTTGTGTGCTGTTCTTAGCTATGTCATTTGACTGAGGTAAGATGGCACCTTTAGGCGGGAAGGGAACCGCACATGCGTGCCTGCATTCCCAAAGGCTTTCATGGAAAGCTGGGGAAATGCTCCGCTGGGGCTTCATTGGCACCGATGACACCCATATGTGAGGACTGACTTCCAGCTGCTCCTGGAAAACACCTATTCTCCAGGACCAAGCAGGAAGTCAGTCCTCACTTATGGGTGACGTCGGCGCCGACGGAGCCCTCGCGGAGCAATTTCCTCAGCTTTCAAAGAAAGCCTTTGGGATTGCAGCGCGAATGCGCGGTCCTCTTCCCGCCCAAGGATGCCATCTTGCTCAGTCTTCTTTTTTCCGCGGAGCCCTACAGACATAGTTTGTTACCACCGCTGAAAAAGTTGATTAATTCTTTGTCGTTTTCTCGGTTCGCGTGTCCTTTTCCTGCCCGGCCTCGATTTTTTCCTTATCGAGTCCGTTCACATTTCTTTTTTTGTTTTCAGTTTTTAACTGGCGTTCCCGCCACTTATTTTCCACCCCTGGCGGCTCGGTCTTTTGACCTCGCGGGGGCCCTTTTTCCCCCTATGGCTGCCAGCGGGTTCAAAAAATGTGATCATTGTTCTAAATTAATGTCTCTTACAGACACGCATAATTTCTGCCTCCGTTGCCTCGGACCCATCCATGACTCTGGGAGCTGTGGTCCGTGTGGCAAGATGTCCTCCAAGTCGCTGAGGAGTCGGCAATCGCAAAAGGACAGAATCTTCTCTGACCCCGAGTCCGGTCCGTCCCGGACCTCGTCGGAGGCTTCGACGTCTCGTGACTCCGGCCACGAGCTCCGTCGGAGTTCCTCTGAGCGGGGGTCCCCTGGACGGGCGCATCGTCGGCAGAGGAAACTCGCGCAAGTGGCGTCGGAGGACGCACATGGTCCCTCGCGGGCTGGGTCGCATAGCCCCGCCAGCCGCCCTCGGAGGTGGAGAGACCTTCTAAACTTCCTCGACTCGAGGTGGAGCCGCACGTGAGTACTATTGTCCTCCTGGACTCCCCTACGGAACCGTCGTCGGGTCCGATGCTGTCGGGGCCCAAGTCGGTGGCTGCCGGGTCTTCTGGGCTTGACCTCAGATTGACATCCTTGGAGCGCAGTATCTCTGCCTTCTTGGACCAGCAGCGGGTTTGGATGACCGGCATCGCCAGTGCATCCGCCCAGACCACGAGGACGAGTCGATCCTCGAGTCGATGCATGCTCGAGTCGATCCTCGGTCGAGGTCTCCCTCGGCCTCCCGTTCGGGACCGAGGTCGTCGACGTCAGCGTCGGGACGAACCCTCGCCTGCACGGAGCCCCTCGATTCCTCCACGGAGGCATCGGACTGGGACATGGAAGGGGACGAGTCGCCCGGCTCTTTTCAGACCCGGTGCGTCCCCTCCGACTTGCCCGAGTCGGAGCCTCGAAGGCGATCCCCTCCAGAGGATACGTGCTTCTCTGATTTTGTGCGGGATATGGCCAAGGCTTTGACTTTCCCCGCGGATCCAGAGGAGGAGCCTCGCGTGGAAGAGCTCGAGGCACTCCAGTACGACTCTCCCCCGAAGGAGGCCTTTACCGTGCCGGTCCCTCCGATGCTGGAGCGGCTGCTCTTCCGCATGTGGGAAAGCCCTGCCTCAACACCGGTGTTAAGAAAGCGGATCGATTCGATTTATCGAGTCCGCAAGAGCCCCGGGTTCCAGAAGGCGCAACTGCCACACCACTCCATGGTTGTGGAATCGGCAGTGCATCGGCTTAAGAGTCAAAAGGTGCACTCCTCGGTGCCCCCGGGTAAGGAGGCCCGTAACCTGGATGCCCTCGGTAGGAAGTGCTTCCAGGGTTCCATGCTTGCCTGCAGGGTCCAGACATACCAGCTGTATATGGGCATGTTCCTCCGAGACTTGGCGAAGAAGCTCGCCGGGTTCTTGCTGGTCTCTCCGACGAACCTTTGCAGAGATTCCTGGCCTTGTCCGATAGTATTCGAGAGTGCTCCAAGTTCCTTTCTCGGGCGGCCTACGACGGCTTCGAGGCGTCGGCCCGAGTAGCCGGAGCCGGCATCGGTGCCCGCCGACAGGCCTGGCTCCAGTCATCCAACCTCGAGCTGTGGGTACAGGACAAGTTAGTCGATGTCCCCTGCCGAGGTGACAACCTTTTCGGCAAGCCCATGTCCGATAAGGCTGCGGAACTCGAGTCCGAGACTCTCACTCGGACTCGACTGTCCCGAAAGACCTCCGCTCCCACGCAGAAGAGGAAGGGTCCTGGGAAGAAGCCTTTTTACCCGAGGAAGGTGCTTGCCTATAAGCAATCCCACCTTCAATACCAAGTACCGGCGGCTTCCACTCAGTGCCCACAGACTAAGGGTCAGGGGAATGGCCCCCGCGGGCCCCCAATCCCGCTGCACAGCCCCCTGCCACGCAGGGAGGGGGTTTTTGACTATGCCAGCATAGCCTCTCCCCCTCCGTGCCCGTCGCTCAGCACGGGGGGCAGGCTGATCCACTTCGCTCACAGGTGGCCAGCCATAACATCCGATTCCTAGGTGGTTCAAAGGGGCTACCTCTTGCATTTTCACCAGGTGCCTCGCCCCTACTTTCCGGGGGAGCCTCCGAGGCCCCCTCTGCACAGAGACTTACTCCTTCAGGAGCTACTGGAGGAGCAGGCTGTGGAGCCAGTGCCCCAACCTCAGTGGGGTCAGGGGTTCTACTCCAGATACTTCCTGGTCCCAAAGAGGACGGGAGGCCTCAGTCCCATTCTGGACTTGCGCAACCTCAACATGTTCCTGCAGCGGGAAAAGTTCAGGATGCTTACCCTTGGAATCTTGCTGCCCTACCTCCAGCAGGGAGATTGGCTATGCTCCTTGGATCTAAAGGATGCCTATACTCACATCCTGATTCATCCGGACCACCGACAATATCTCAGATTTGTAGTGGCCGGGAAACACTATCAGTACCGCGTGCTGCCTTTCGGCTTGTGCTCCGCCCCCAGGGTGTTCACAAAATGCCTGACGGTGGTCGCGGCCTTCCTGAGGCTTCAGGGCCTGTTCGTTTTTCCTTACCTGGACGACTGGCTCGTACGGGCGCAGTCGGCCCCAGAGGTCGCGCAGGCCACACAGCGTACGGTGGCTCTGCTTCAGCACTTGGGCTTCGTCATAAATGTCGGGAAGTCCACGTTGCGCCCCTCTCATGATCTCGAGTTCATAGGAGCTCGGCTCGATACTCTGCGAGCTCGTGCCTTCTTGCCTCGAGAGCGAGCCGACAGGCTCATGGCTTTGGCCGGCAGGTTCCACAGTGCGTCTCCGGTTCTGGCCCGGAGGTTCCTGCAGCTGCTCGGTCATATGGCCTCCACGGTCCATGTCACGCCGAACGCCCGACTGCATATGAGGCCTGTCCAGTGGTGTCTCCGCACTCAATGGCATCAGGCCACAGGAGGTCTGGCGGACCTTCTACAGATCTCCGACCGCCTGGTTTTCTCTCTGCAGTGGTGGCTCCATCTGCCTAACCTAGTACGGGGTATGCCCTTTCAGTCTCCCGCACCCTCCCGGGTGCTGACGACCGATGCCTCTCTTGGGATGGGGAGCGCATTGCCAGGGAGCGCGCACTCAAGGCCTTTGGACTCCTTGGGAGGCGGCTCAACAAATCAACTTCCTGGAGCTGCGGGCGATCCGCCTAGCTCTGCGGACCTTCTCTCATCTCACCTCTCGCCAGTCCATACTGGTGCAGACGGACAATCAGGTGGCCATGTTCTACGTGAACAAACAGGGGGGCACGAGCTCCCTCCTGCTCTGTCAGGAGGCCCGTCGACTGTGCTCCTGGGCTGTCGACCACAACATCCTCCTCAAGGCTGTTTACCTGCCCGGGCAGGAGAATTGCTTGGCCGACAGGCTGAGGCGGGTCTTGCAGCCCCACGAGTGGAGGTTGAACCCCGGCATTGCCCAGCAAATCTTCCGCCGGTGGGGCACCCCCACCATGGACCTCTTTGCCAGTCCCCTGAACCGGCAGCTTCCCCGGTTCTGCTCTCGGCAACCGCATCCCCTCAGAGTGGCCCCGGATGCTTTCCTCATTTCGTGGTCCACAGGCCTACTGTATGCCTTTCCTCCCACGCCGCTGGTGTCCTGGATGCTCTTCAAGGTTGCCCGGGACGGGGCCTACGTGATCCTGATAGCGCCCCGATGGCCGAGGCAACCCTGGTTTCCTCTGCTCCTGCAGTTAGCGGTGGACACCCCTCTCCCTCTGGGGTTTCAGCCCGATCTTCTGACCCAAGATCAGGGTAGTCTTCTGCACCCCAACCTCCAGGCCCTTCACCTGATGGCCTGGCTGCTGAGAGGGTAGTCCTGGCCCCGCTCTCGCTCCCCCCGGAGGTGGACGCTGTCGTCCTGGCGTCTCGGCGACCTTCTACCTGGAAGTCTTACGCACTCAAATGGCGTCGCTTCTCCGCCTGGTGTTCTCAGCGTTCTGAGGACCCCTTCGCCTGCCTAGTGTCGGTGGTACTGCAATACTTGCTGCACCTCTCCGATCTAGGCCTCAAGTCCAACTCTGTCAGAGTCCACCTCAGTGCTCTCTCTGCACATCATTCGCCGGTGGAGGGCCAGCCCCTTTCCTCGCATCCCTTGGTGGCGCGTTTCCTCAGGGGCCTGCTTCTGCTTAAGCCCCCGTTGCGCCCTCCGGCTCCTGACTGGGACCTCAATGTGGTTTAACAAAGGCTTACTTGCCCGCCTTTCGAACCCATGGCTACCTGCCCCCTCCGCTTCCTCTCATGGAAAGCTCTCTTCTTGGTAGCCCTCACCTCCGCTAGGCGCGTTCGTGAACTACAGGCCCTAGTGTCGGAGCCCCCTTACACTAGGTTCTACAGGAATAGGGTTGTCTTACGGACTCACCCTAAGTTTCTTCCTAAGGTGGTTTCCTCTTTCCACATCAATCAAGAGGTGGTTCTTCCGACCTTCTTTCCCAGGCCACATACCAGCAGAGCTGAGACTGTTCTGCATACCCTGGACTGTCGAAGAGCCTTGTCCTTCTACCTTGACCGTACGCGTGGGCATAGGAAAGCTGCCCAGCTTTTCATTTCCTTTGACCCCAATCGGTGGGGGTTATCTGTGTCGAAGCGTACTCTGTCCATCTGGGTAGCTGACTGCATCGCCTGGGCGTATGGGGCAGCTGGCCTCTCTTTGGAGAGTCGAGTCACAGCGCACCGTGTCCGGGCGAAGGCGGCGTCTGTCGCACACCTCCGCTCGGTTCCGTTGGCAGACATCTGCCGGGCCGCTACTTGGTCTTCTAGCCAGACTTTTGCGGCTCATTACTGCCTGGAGAGAGAGTCCCGCAGAGATAGTGCTTTCGGACAGGCAGTCCTCCACAATCTCTTTGAGGTTTAGGCAACTCCTACCCACCGGCCCCGATGTTGGCTACCAGCCGGATTTGTATTCAGAGAAGATTCCTTCCTTCTGTGCGGTTGAGCTGGAGGGAGCTCTCTTTTCCAGCTTGAGGTCTTTGGTAGCCTTAAGCTAGGGAGTCCCATAAGTGAGGACTGACTTCCTGCTTGGTCCTGGAGAAAGAGTAGTTACTCACCTGTAACAGGTGTTCTCCAGGAGCAGCAGGAATCAGTCCTCACTACCCTCCCTCCTCCCCTGGAGTTGCAGTCATTCTTATGGTTGCTGTCTTCCGCTATGTCATTCGACTGAGTAAGATGGCATCCTTGGGCGGGAAGAGGACCGCGCATGCATGCTGAAATCCCAAAGGCTTTCTTCGAAAGCTGGGGAAATTGCTCCGCGAGGGCTCTGTCGGCGCCGACGTCACCCATAAGTGAGGACTGATTCCTGCTGCTCCTGGAGAACACCTGTTACAGGTGAGTAACTACTCTTTACAGGTGAGTAACTACTCTTTTCGGTTCAACTTATTTGTGTGAATCTGCGTTTTCCCATCTGAAAATGACAGAATACACAACGTCTCAACATGACAGGTGAACATCCTTGCCCTCATGCAATATTCACCCAACTTCAAAAAGCTGGTGGATGAAATGCAGGCTCAGACGTCTCACTAATGAGCAAGAGCGAAATATTAAAGATTGTGCAAGATCAGCCTGGATCAATACTCAACCTAAATTTAACACAAATTACTCAATAAAAGTTAAAGAAAATTATTAGACAGTTAAAGAAAGTTATTACTCAATAAATCTTTAAGAAAAAATGTACTTTCCATTTCCTCTCGCAGTTCTTACTGGATCTTCGTCTCTCTGTTTTATTTTTGCTTAATTTGCTTAACAGCTGATCACATCCAAGTAATGACAGAAGGTTCATTAAAAATGGGATGGGGGAATCCTCCAACTTTATTGGGTTAAAATTTAATTTGAAACTAATTTGAAACTTAATTTTCATGGTGGTAGATCATGGGCACTTTTGGCCGGAAAAGGTAGATCACGACCTGTTCGAAGTTGGACATGCCTGGTGTAGTGTATTAAGAAAGTTTGCCGCTG
This sequence comes from Ichthyophis bannanicus, assembly GCA_033557465.1. Classification (NCBI taxonomy): domain Eukaryota; kingdom Metazoa; phylum Chordata; class Amphibia; order Gymnophiona; family Ichthyophiidae; genus Ichthyophis; species Ichthyophis bannanicus. The sequence goes on from CM066036.1 coordinate 620,140,389, forward strand.
TAGCAGAGTAACCCCTATAACCCTAGTGCACATACAAGGACTAGGACCCTTTTTCTGTCATGGGTGGTAGATCCTCTTCAGGTTAGGGAAAGGTTGCTAGCACTTCATCTTATCACTATAAGGTGATAATGAAGTATATTTTTATATTTGGCAATAGCCAAGAACACAGAGCCACTAAGCTCTTCTAACTCCCAAAAAGCACAGAGCAGGAAAATGCTCTTCTAGTTTTTGTATAAAGTAGATTGTTTAATTAATTTGCTACATGTGTCTGATCCTGCAGAATCCCTCGGAACCATGATGTTTTTTGCAGTTTGATACACAGACCCAGGGCTTCTTGACACTATCTCCAGGAACAAGCAGGAATGTCGCCTTCATATATGAATGATGCCAGCTCTGACGGAGCTCGCGTAGGAACGCTTCCCAGCGTCCAATAGGAAAGCATTTGGGAGTATCCCATTACGCCTGTGTAGCTGCCTTCCTGCCTTTCCAGCTCTCCCTCCTCAGTTATTTGTTTTCCGCGGAGCTAACAGGAAGCAAATCCTGTCACTGCAGAAAATTCCTGTTTTTCTTTTTTTTGTGGTTCGCGTCTGCCTTCCCATTGACACTGGTACAGACTTCTGTCAGTATTCTTTCTTCTCTTAAAAACCTGTGAAGAACAACGTTCCACGTTCTTCAGGCTCGTTGATGCCATCTTAGTCTAGGCCTTCCAATTGTCTCTGACAAAATGGAGAAACCATCCTGTGGTTTTAAGAAGTGTTCAAGGTGGCAGTACCATCTCAGCCACTGACACCCAAGACTGGTGTCGAAAATGCCTAGGGCCTGACCACCAACTGTCAGAATGTCCTCTCTGCAGAAAGATGACGAAGAGACGCCTACAGAATCAAGCTGCAAAGCCCTTTTCGCTTCTGATGCCGTCTCTTTAGCATCAACGTCATCGAGAGCTTCATCTTCCTTCCATGGATCAAAGGTATCGAAACCTAAGTCTTCATTGAAGGCTGGCTGCCCCCCCCCAAGGATAGATCTCCTAAGAATTGAGATGCCTCAGGCATTGTCCTGGAGGGGGACACACCGGCCAAACAAGCCTGGCAAGAGGACCTTCCCTCCAAAGCCTTAGTGGGGTCCCAGGATGCTTCCAAGGTCTCCACCTCTGGAGAGCTCCTGGTGCCATGCTCAGGGATCGTGGCCCATGCATTCCGGTATTGATACCCAAGCATCGGCAAGCTCCATGGATCAACGTATCCTTGCCATCAAGCAGAGCTTAGCGGCATTACTGGCAGCCTCAGTTCCAGTGAAACCCTTTCAGTTGGTTTTGCAGACGTCGGTACCGATACAGGCTGCATTGACATTTTTGCCTCTTAACACACTACTGCCCATGCCGGCCCTCGAATCAGTTTCCGGTACTGATGTTCCGACCACACAAATTCCAGGTACTGGTTTCGACCGGTGCCGAGTTCGTACGGAGCGGGAACACCCTGCCCAATGATACTTTGAGTCTTCAGATTCCGATTCCTTGGATGATGAATCGACCGCTACTCAAGACATGCAAACTCTCCTGGAAGACCATCTCCACAGCGCTGCATGTCCCTACCAGAGGACATGTCTTTCCAAGACTTTATTCATGATGTTGCTAAGGGCCTGTCCATATCAGTAACATTGGAGAGAGCCTAGGGCTGAAGAATTGGAAATTCTGCAATACCCAACCGGCTCCAAAAAGCGACTATGCTTCCTGTCCATCAGATACTTCACAACCTCATGCTTCGTATGTGGGAGGTACCTCTTACTATTTCTCCCCATAACCACCAACTCGATATCAAGTACCGGCTACCGGAGTGTCCTGGTTTTCAAAGGACACAATTGCCGCACCATTCCATGGTAGTGGAATTGGCAATACATCGAATCAAGAGTGCAAAAACACATTTCTCTAACTCTCCAGATAGGGAATTGAGAACTCTCGACACTTTTGGTTGACGTTACTTTCAGGCCTCTATGCTATCAGCCAGAATCAGTTCCTACATACTCTATATGGGTATGTTCCTCAAAGAGGTGGCTAAGGATTTGGAGTTAATGACTCCTCTTCTTCCCGATGACAAGAGGGTAGATTATATCACCCTTGTAAAGCATGCTCAGAATGTCTCAAAATTTGTCAATAGAGCAACATTTGATTGCTTTGAGTGCATCAGCAGAACTACATCCTTCTGCATCTGTGCACACAGTTTTGCTTGGCTCCAAGCATTGTATCTTGAACAATGGGTTTAAGATAAGCTGGGTAATATCCCTTGCACCAACGAAAACCTTTTTAGCAAGGATTGGAAAGACAGGGCCTCTCAGTAGTAGTCTAAGAACATTACCCTGAATAGGCTCCCTAGATCTACTGCCAACCCAGCTAAGAAAAAGGCAGCAGCAAAGAAAGCCGCCTTCAATAAAAAGAAGTTTTATCCTTCTTATACCCCTGCTGTTCATTGTCAGCATCATGCTTCTCGGAAGGGACAACCACCTCCAAAACCTCAAAAGAAGGCTCAGACTCCCAAGTCTCAACCACCTCAGCAGGCTCAGGCTGCTCCGGGTTTTTGACTCCTTTCTAGAGAACATAGCTGTCCTGCCTCTGAAGAATCCTGATCCTATCCACATTCCTGGTAGACTCTGCCATTATGACCACAGATGGCATCTCATCACCTCAGAGCAGTAGACTTTAACAGTAGTACAGGAGGGATACAGATTTCATCTGACACCTACCCCCTCCACCTTCACCAAAAGAGTTCCATTCTCAGCCCCATCTCACTGCTCTGTTACTACAAAAGATCACCTCCCTTCTACTGCAGGGAGCAATAGAGGAGCTTCCAACATTCCAGCAGGGAATGAGCTTCTATTCTCCTTACTTTATTATTCCAAAGAAAACAGGTTGATACAGGCCCATTCTGGACCTCGGGGACCTAAATCAGCATCTCCTACAGGAGAAGTTCAAGATGGTCTCCTTGGGGACCCTTCTTCCCTATCTCCAGAGTCAAGACTGGCTCTGTTCTCTGGATCTAAAGGAAGCGTACACTCATATTCTTATCATCCAGAACACAGAAAATTCCTGCATTTCATGTTTCAGGGAAAACACTATCAATACAGAGTCCTACCTTTTGGCCTGCCTCTGCCCCAAGAGTCTTCACAAAATGCATGGTGGTAGTAGCTGCATATCTCCAGGAACAAGCAGGAATGTAGTCATCACATATGGGTATCGTCGGTACCGACGGAGCCTGCGCAGGAACACTCCCCAGCGTCCAATTAGAAAGCTTTTGGGAGCATCCCACAGCGCCTGCGTGCTGCCTTCCCACCTTTCCCAACTGCCTCTCTCCAGTTCTTCTTTTTCCGCGGAGCCAGCAGGTCGTTGTTCCTATCACCGCAGAAGAATTCTTTTTTATTTATTTCTTTTTGTGGTCGCGTCTGCCTTCCTCGACGCTTTACCGGTACCGCCGGTTTTTTCTTCTTATTTCTGTCTTTAAAAAATAAAAAAATAAAAATAAATTTATATATATATATATATATATATATTCTACTTTTCTTTTCTTCAGGTGCACGTGCCTTTTTGGGCCTTAGGGCCAAAAACATTTCCTTACAATGGAGAAACCTGCCTCAGGTTTCAAAAAGTGCACCAAATGTGGCGGTACCATTTCCGTCACCGACACCCATGAATGGTGTCTAAAATGTTTAGGTCCTGACCACTCCATCACGGATTGTATGTCCTGCGCCATGATGTCTAAAAGAGGTCGGCAGAACCGAGCTGCTAAGCTCAGTACCCTGTTTCCCTCTGATGCAGCTTCGGTGGCATCAGCCTCTTCCAGGGCTGCTTCTTCCTCCCGTGGATCTCAGGTAACTAAACATAAGTCCAGCTGGTCCTCAAAGGGTAGATCTCCTTCTAAGCATCGAGATGCCTCTGGCGTTGCCCTTAAGGATTCTGCACCGGCAAAATTGCCCCGGCGGGAGGCTTCGGCTTCCAAAGCATTATCGGGGTTCCAGGATGTTCTCGAGGCCTCAACTTTGGCAGAACTACTGGTGCCATGCTCTGGGGTACCGGCGGTCTCCTCCAGTATCGACATCCAGGCATTGGCAGCATCGATAGATCAGAGAGTCCTGGCTATTGAGCGCAGTCTGGCGGCTCTCCTTGCGGCATCAACGCCCTCGGAACCGCGACAGACAATTCGACGGGTACCGGCACAAGCCCCAGCATTGGTATCGGTACCGGTACCGATAGCATCGGCATCGGTGTCTGCTTTGCCGGTACCTAGTCATCCGATGCCCTCCGGTAGCGATACCCCGGTACCGGTTATTCCCGGTACCGACTTTGGTCAGTACAGGTATCGGGCTCTTCAAGAGCATCCGGACAGATGGTACTTCGAGTCCTCAGAAGAATCTGAGGATTCTGACAGTTCTGTCGATGCAGGAATGCTTTTCCCAGAGGAGCCCTCCTCCCCTAAGCGCAGGATGTCTCCTCCAGAGGATATTTCCTTCCAGGATTTTATCAGGGAGGTGGCTTGGGGCCTGTCCATTACTTTGGCCCCTGAAACAGAGCCAAGGGCCAAAGAGTTGGAAATTCTACAATATCCCAAAACTCCTGAGGAGGCAGCTATCTTGCCCATTCATAAGATTTTATATTTTATATGATCTCATGTTAAGGGTGTGGGAGACACCTCTTACCACCTCTCCTCATTCTCGCAGACTGCATACTATGTATCGAGTCCCTCCTTGTCCTGGTTTCCAAAAGACTCAGCTTCCTCACCACTCTATTGTAGTGGAATCAGCTATGAGAAGGATCAAGAGTGCAAAGAGGCATGCCTCTAATCCTCCAGGACGTGAGTGCAGAACCCTGGATGCTTTTGGACGTCGGGTCTTCCAAGCTTCCATGCTTTCTGCCAGGATCAGTTCCTATAGTCTCTACATGGGAATGTTCCTGAAGGAGGTCACAGATTATTTAGGAGCTTTAAGTCCTATTCTTCCTGAAGATAGAAGACAGGATTTTCTCACTTTGGTCAAACATGCCCAAGATGTTTCTAAATTTGCCAACCGTGCAGCCTTTGACTGCTTTGAGTGCATAAGCAGAACCTCGGCTATTGCCATAGGTGCACGTACAATTGCTTGGCTCCAGGCATCTGATCTAGAGCTCTGGGTACAAGACAAATTGGGAAATATCCCTTGTACTGGTGAGAAACTGTTTGGTAAAGATTGGCAGGAAAAGACCAATGAGATGGATGCTGACAACTCCACTTTGGATAGGTTATCCAAGTCCACAGCTGATCCTGCTAGAAAGAAATTGTTCAAGAAACCATTCTTTTCTAAAAAGAGAAAAAATATTATCCTGCTTATGTTCAGCGGGGACGTTCTGCAGGTCAGCTTGCCAGGAAAGGTCAGCAACCACCCAAACAGAAGAAAGCAAAGACTGCTAAGCCTCAGCCAGGCCAGCAGTCTCAGCCTCCACAGGGCCTTTGACTTTCAGCTAGAGAACTTAGCCTTCCTGGCTCTCGGGGGACCAGAGCCTTCCACCATTCCAGGAAGGTTATGTCATTTTGCCCCCAGATGGGGGCAGATAACAGCAGAGCATTGGACACTCTCCATCATAAAGGAGGGGGGTACAAGCTTCATTTTTCAAGCATGCCCCCTCACACAATAGTAAAGCAGTTCAATTCTCCGATCTCTCTCATCAACCTGTTAGGTCAGGAGGTCGCTATCCTTCTTGCCCAAGGGGCAATAGAAGAAGTACCCATTCATCAGCAGGGTTCTATTCCCCTTATTTCCTTATTCCAAAGAAAACAGGGGGTTACAGACCTATCTTAGACCTCAGAGAATTGAACAAATTCCTTATCAAGGAGAAATTCAAGATGATTTCTCTCGGATCTCTGCTGCCATACCTTCAGAGTCAGCATTGGCTTTGTTCTCTAGATCTCAAGGATGCGTACACCCATGTCCTCATCCATCCAACCCACAGAAGGTTCCTTCGGTTCCTTTTTCAAGGAAAGCACTACCAATACAGGGTGCTTCCTTTTGGCCTGGCCTCAGCACCAAGGGTGTTCACGAAATGCATGGCTGTAGTAGCAGCATTTCTCCGCACTCTAGGGATATTCATCTTCCCCTACTTAGACGACTGGCTCATTCGAGCCCCAACAGAGTCAGAGGCCAGGACTTCTCTATCCTGCACAATGCGTATCCTTCAGTATTTGGGGCTGTTAATAAACATCCCAAAATCCAGTCTAACTCCCACTCAGTCTTTAGAGTTCATAGGAGCTTTGCTGGATACCAGAAAGGTAAGGGCCTATCTCCCCCAGGCCCGTTGCCTTCGCATGGTGCAGTTAGCTTCGCAAGCAGTGCTAAAGCCTCATCTAACTGCTCGAGAAATGTTACAACTACTAGGCCACATGGCATCTACTGTGCATGTGGTTCCCTATGCTCGCCTCCATATGAGGGCAGCTCAGTGGACTTTATCCACCCAATGGACCCAGGCATCAGGAGGCCTGTCAGACAAAATAGCAAACACAAGTCGCCTTATTTTGTCCCTCCAGTGGTGGAAGTCCACTCAAAACCTGTTGGTGGGGTCCCCTTTTCAACAACCCTTACCCCAAGCAACTCTCACAACAAATGCTTCTCCAATGGGTTGGGGAGCTTATCTGCAAGACCTCTCCACCCAATGCACCTGGTCTCTCCACAAGAGAGTCATCTACATATCAATCTTTTGGAGCTCAGAGCAATCTTCCTTGCTCTGCAAGTGTTCTACACCCTGCTCAGCTGCAAGACAGTCCTCATTCATACGGATAATCAAGTAGCCATGTTCTGTGTGAACAAGCAGGGGGGAACAGGCTCTCTATCGCTTTGCAACGAAGCTTTGCGACTATGGGCCCTCGCCAGAGAGCATCAGATTCATCTCCTGGCAGTGTATCTCCAGGCATACAAAACTCTTGGGCAGACAAACTCAGTCGAGTTCTGCTTCCACACGAATGGTCTCTGCATGCAGACCAGGTAATCAAGATTTTTCAAATTTGGGGAACCCCAGACATAGACCTCTTTGCAAGTCCGTGAAATGCCAAACTTCCCCGGTTCTGTTCCAGAATTCCGGCTCAGAAGGCTCAGGCCAGGGATGCTTTCCTCCTTCATTGAGGTCAAAACTTCCTGTATGCCTTTCCACCCATTCCCCTAATTCCCAAAACCCTGTTCAAGCTTCCGAGAGACAGAGGCCATATGATTCTCATAGCTCCACATTGGCCACAGCAAGTGTGGTACCTTCTGCTTCTACATCTCTCTCAAGCTCCCTCCCTGGAGTTAGGGTCTGCTCCAGATCTCCTATCTCAGGAGGACGGAATGTTATGGCATCCCAATCCCTCAGGAGGACGGAATGTTATGGCATTCCAATCCCCAGTCTCTGCATCTCAGGGCTTGGTTGCTGAAGGCCTAGATCTCCAAGATTTTAATCTTCCTCAGCAAGTAAAAGCTATTCTTTTGCTTCCAGGAAACCTTCCACAAGACGCTCTTATGCTTTTAAGTGGAAAAGGTTTACCATATGGTGTTCACAGAAGGGTCTTAACCCCCTTGCAATACCTCTGGAATCATTGCTGGAGTATCTCCTTCATTTATCCAATGCAGGACTTAAGACTAACTCAGTAAGAGTCCATTTGAGTGCTATTGCAGCTTCCTTTAAGCCTCTAAATGGACAACCTATTTCCTCTCATCCTCTTATAGCAAGATTTATGAGAGGCCTTCTATCTAATCCTCCCATTAGGCCACCACCGGTGGCATGGGACTTAAACCTGGTTCTTGGGCAGCTCATGAAGCCACCCTTTGAACGTTTAGCTACTACCTCCTTGAAATTCCTTTCTTGGAAGGTTACCTTTCTCATTGCAGTCACATCAGCACGACGCATTAGTGAGTTGCAAGCGCTAGTAGCTGATCCACCTTATACAAGGTTCCATCATGACAAGGTAGTCTTTAGGACTCATCCACACTTTATGCCAAAGGTGGTCTCGCCTTTTCATCTAAACCAAGCGGTCTACCTACCTGTGTTTTTTCCAAAGCCTCATGCATCAAATGCAGAGAGGAATCTTCATACCTTGGACTGTAAAAGAGCTTTAGCCTTTTACTTACAAAGAACACAGCAACATAGAAAGACCTCTCAACTCTTTGTTGCTTTTGATCCTTCTCATTTGGGACTTTCAGTCTCCAAGAGAACACTGTCTAACTGGATTGCTCAGTGTATTTCCTTTGCCTATCAGAGTAAGAATTTTCCTCTGGAGGGCCATGTCACAGCTCAGAATGTGAGAGCCATGGCTGCTTCAATGGCTCATCTGCGCTCTGTCTATCGACGACATCTGTCGAGCAGCCACTTGGGCCTTGGTTCATACCTTCACAGCCCATTACTGCTTGGACAAGGACTCCTGCCGGAATGCCTTGTTTGGTCAGGCTGTTCTCCAACACCTGTTCCATACCTAATCAACTTCTACCCGCCATCCCTGGTAGGATGCCAGAGATTCCTGGGGGGAAGTGGAACCCTGTTCAGGGACACACAACATCTGGGGTCTCTCCCTGGCACCTAAAGCTAGGTAGTCCCCATATGTGATGACTACATTCCTGCTTGTTCCTGGAGATAGCATAATTACTCACCTGTAACAGGTGATCTCTGGGAACAGCAGGAATTTAGTCCTCACAATCTACCCACCTCCCCTAGGAGTTATATCTCTCTGTCTCTTTCCTTTCCCTCTCTCTCTCTTTGTCTCAGCTTTAAAACTCAACTGGAGAGAGGCAGTTGGGAAAGGCGGGAAGGCAGCACGCAGGCGCTGTGGGATGCTCCCAAAAGCTTTCTAATTGGACGCTGGGGAGCGTTCCCGCGCATGTTCCGTCGGTACCGATGATACCCATATGTGAGGACTAAATTCCTGCTGTTCCCGGAGATCACCTGTTACAGGTGAGTAACTATGCTTTCTAAGGGCCCTAGGGATATTTGTCTTCTTTTACTTAGACTGTCTTATAAGAGCAAGCACCACTCAAGAGTCCAGTCTGTCCCTTTCACGCACCATGCAGGTGTTACAATACTTGCAATTTGTCATAAGTCTTCCAAATTCCCAACTCATCCCCTCTCAAACTAGAGTTCATAGGGGTCCTTTTAAATACTCAGCAGTCAAGGTCATTTCTTCCCCAACTCCGCTGCGCTTGTCTCATCAGTTGGCATCTCAAGCATGTCTCAAGAACTATCTTACTGCTCAAGAAATGCTACAGCTTTTGGGCCATATGGCATCAACAGTGCATGTAGTTCCATATGCCCATCAAGAGCACAACGAGAGCAGGCTCCCTCACAAACGTAGAACGGACACACAACAAGCATGTTGGATATGGGAGTCACAGGTGCTTTTATTCCATGAAAACCCCTACGCGTTTCGGCAACAGCCTTCTTCAGGGGATGCACATTCTCAGAAAGCAAAATAATAAACAATAAATACAATGCAAATAATAAAAATAAGAATGTAAATACAAGCAAAAAATACAAAAAGAGAAATGATGAGGAGTACCTCAAAACTAATATTCCCACTCACAAGGGCACACTATAAGAGGAGCAATCAATAAAAAGGGGCTTTTTTTAGTGCCATCAAGTCAGTGTTGACGCATAGCGACCCAGCTACCTTTGGTTTTTTTTGGACAATGTATCACCGGAAGTAGATTGCCAGCCTTTTCTTCCGAGGCAATGGAGGGTAAAGTGACTTGCCCAAAGCCATAAGGAGTGCCAGTGGGAATCGAACCCTTGATCTTTTGGGTACTAGGCAATTGCTCTAACCACTAGGTTAAAAAGGGACTATAAGCAGTAAAAACGAAAATAAATGGACAGTGATCCAAAGCTGGCATTGAAAACAGTAAGTACTCACAAGGGCATACTGTGGGAAGTAGCAATCACTGAACCAATAAGACTGTAAGAGAAAAAGCAAAATGAAAATAAATGGATAATGTTCCAATCCCTTAAATAATTTACAGATGACTGCATCTAAATATGTCTGTGTTAAGTCATGAACAAAGGGGACAACAGGGAGTCAGAGCCAGAAGAGTCTGCAACAGATACTGTGACATTGACTCAGTCGATACAGAGTAATTGAAATCACCCATTATTATTACTGTGTTGTAACTCTTGTTAGCTTCCCTGATTTCTTTTAGCATTTCATCACAGCTCCTTATCTCTCCGTCCCTCCCTCCCCGTCCCCTCTCCCCCTGCAAACTGATATTGGATGTCTTTTGTTTGTCTCTTTCTCTCTTTTTTCCCCCTTTCTATATCTTCTCATTCCTGTAGTTAATAACATTCTTTTCTCTCTTTGCTTTTCTAGCAGCCTGTATTTTATTGTACACTGCTATGCACGAGCGGTATATCAAACCTTGCAAATAAAGATAAGATACCGATGTGTGCCTTAGAGACATGTAAAAAGCGTGTGCTGTTGGTTAAAAGAGGAAACCATAATTTAAAAGTACTCAGGGCAACAAAAAAAAGAAAGTAAAACAGAATGCGTAATAATAACCCGACACCAGAATGGTCTGTGCGTGATCACTGCAGTCGATAATGAAACCATTCCCCTGAAGACAGAGCATTTTTAAACTCTTTGATTACGTACCAAAAAGGGGTGAAAGTTTGAAAATTTGCATATGAAATGCCAGAAACAGTGTGAATACTGGTAGAGCTAGTGTGGCTGCCCGTGTCAGTATTATAAAGAGTTATGGCAAAATAAAAAACTTAAATAAAACCATAGTCAAAAAAATATATATCTGACGCCTCAGCAATTATTATGAACCTCATTCGTCTTGATAAAAAGTGTATATTTATTTCGGGCAAACAATCTGTAAGAACATCAATGTGAACGATAGTAAAGCCAGTGTGACTATCTGTATTAGTAGTATCTCAGTGTTATGGCAAAATAAAAATGTGGAAAAGATAGCCTGGCAGTATAGTAAACACAACCATGGGCAAAAAATGTATACCTGACATTCTCGTCAACAATTGTTGAATGCAGGCACACAGTCCATGATAGACCACCATATGTCATATTTAGAATGAAATATATCATCAAAACACGATGCACTACCTATAATAGGTAGGAGCTACTAATGTAAGTGCCCAGAACTGATGGCATATGTGGCTGCGGGAAGGGAAAAAAGGTGAGAGGGAAGTGGGGAGGAAAGAAGAGGTCGAAGACAAATAAGACCAAATAAAAACTAGAGACTACATATAAAAACAAGGGTGGTACAGCTAAAAAGTAAAAATTAAAGGAGGGCACAGCTAGAGGAGTATAAATTTAAAATTAGTATAGCTAATGGAGTATAACTGAAAGAACTAAAAAAAAGGAGATGAACATAGATAAAACCAAAATAAAACTACGGAATCTATATGTCCTCAAAGTATGTGTAAAAACAAAATAAAACCGCAATATATTAAAAAGACATAAAAACAAACTAAAACTGCAGTGTATTAAAAGGGAACTAAAAAGAATGGGAGTAAATAAGCAAATATGTAAATAAATACGTAAACAAAGGAGGAAAAGGAGGAAATGAAAGGGGGGAAGGGAGGAGGGGAAGGAGGGAGGGGATGTTCAACTAGTCCATAAGACTGGAAATTGAGAGCAGTGAAAACCATGAATTTGCAAGGCTTTGCAAATTTCTTTATAATCTGGCTAATAAGTGTTTATAGTGAGGGATATACCTCAATAGTAACATGTGATAAGGAAGCTTATCAGGACTCAGGAGACAGGGATACAGAGAAGGAATTCACCCTTATCAAAGGACCTATTTTACAAGGTCAGAGACACAAAATTCCATTTACACCTAGAAAGGTATTTTCTAGCTGCAATAGATTGCAGAATGCCCCTAGTGGAGAAAAGGAGAGGGAATACAGGCCCAGGGTAAGGAACCCTTACGTCACTGAATTCCCCAATTGCTCAGCTGCTACGAGGCAGTTTGATCTCCAACACCTGAGAGGAGAAGGGGTGGGGCTGGAGCCTGAGAGGTTTAAGACTAGGTCAGATTATCCAGAGAGGGAGAGGAGTAGGAATGGATACTGGAAGAGGAATGGAGCTGGAACACTAAAATCAGCAGGAAGAAGGAACACAAGTTGGAGGACAGGACGAGGAAGCTCAGGTAAATGGTGGCCAGAGCATGAGAGAGGAGAAGCTGATACAAGCCTTGACCCAGATAGGAGCATTAGAAGCTTGTCTAATTTTTAGCACTATAGAGTTGCAAGAGACAGCTTTTGCCCTAACGGGAGGCAGTCAGCCAAGCCCTCTGAGCCAGACCTGAAGGTAGAGTCTATGCAACTGGGTGAACAAGACCTAGCTGTAGAAAAAGGCGGCTCATACATGGATTGCTCTTATGCTAGTCTTCAAATACAGAGGGTTTGGAAGGGGAGTCAACTGTAAGGAAAACCTCCAGAGTCCGGTAACCCTGAGAGCCTATGGATAACTTGTGAAGGTCCTGTATTAAAGGAGAAATACCTTCGTAGCTGAGCAAGCTGAAGCTTTCTAATTAAAACCAGCTGCTAGCCAGTGCAGTGCACAGCCTGAAGCCGTGCTGACCGTGAAAGTAAGAAAAGCTTTGATTTTGTTTTCACTATTCCTAAAAACCTTGCATAGAGAATTGTTTGCCTATGAAGAGTTTGACTTCTTGTTGAAAGTTTTTACTGTGCTTAAGGAGACAAACAGCCGGGAAGTGTTCTGGACTGAGAGAAAAGAAACTTGCTTTAGAAAAAGCTGTTTTTGTTTGTTTGGAACAGCACTGCTAGCCGTGTCTGGTAGCATTAGCTGTTGAAAGGACTTTTCATTTATGCTAAAGAACATTATAAGCTGTTTTGTTTTGAGTTCAGTTATATCCTGATGTATTTTTGAAAGAATCCTGGAGAAACAATCCAAAGGTGTTAATTTGTGACACTAGCATTTACCCCATCAATAAATTTCTGTCAAAAGCCTTACCACTCAAAGCCAACTACAAATGTGTGTTGTTTTTTTAACCTGAAGCCAAGTACCTCCTGACTGAACTACCTTTCCCATGAGGCATTACAAGGCAGCCAGTCAGGTAAAGGCTAAATGGTGAATCTCTCCTATGACAAGCATAAGAAATGATGGTAGATAAAGACCAGCAAGGTGTTTAGCGTTGTAACTGCCACTTGGTGCAGGTTACCTTTGTTGTTTGCTTTTCATTTTGAGTTGTAACTGCCGCTCTGTGACAGCTACTCTTGTTATGCTGCTTGTTTTTTCCATTTTAAAAGTTTATTGCAAAATTATAAACACACGCACATTGAACAATCAGCAGCATTAACATTATTACCTATTCCTCCCCTACCACCATCCCCCCCCTTCCACTACGCATTCTTCCTCTATGCATTCTTCAGCTACTTTCCCCTTCCAGGTCCATAAAGCCTCCCATTGCTTTCTCACTATCTCCCTCTGCGCCTTTTGAGTAGCTGTAAGCATATTGTGACGCTCGCGCCCCTACCAGGCGGCCGCCTAGTAGGGACGGGTGATCACCTCTTCTATTTCCTAGGGTTGTAGTTGTGTAAGGAATGATGAGGCCGAGTGGTTTATAAAGCGCACAGGAATTTATTCAGCTTCCTTGCAGGTAAGTGGATACAATTTCTCCCAGACACATGTACTCTCCAGACAAAAGAAAATAGTGGATACTTCTCCAGTAACAAATGTCCAAAACAAAACAACAGTGAATTCAAATATCAAGTGTTTCTGGCTCACACTAATTTACCTTAGTGCAGGCATCGCATTCCATCTCTGAGACATTTGAATTTACCTCAGCCTCCTTGGCTTCAATGTCCATACTCTCTGCTGAGCTGTAGCAGGGTTCTGCTAGGTACCGCTCAGGAACTTTCTGCTTTAGACTTTTTAACAGGTTAAACAACCTCTCCCACTTTCTTGCCTTCCCTGCTCTAGGCAGGTCTCCTATGGGTTGCTCTTGCTTAACCTTCCTGGTACAACATTTCTTTTTGTGCTGTGTTATCTGTGGCATAACAGTTTCATCAGAGTCAGAAGAATAAACATACTTAGAAGGCCTTGCTGCCTCCCTTCTCCTACCTTGGGCTTCTTGTGCAATATTCTCCTGGTTAGAGCTTTGGCCAGCCAGGACTCCCTCTGGAACCAGGACTGGAACCTGAGCTGCAACTCCCACCTAGGCCTGGAACCAGGACTGGAACCTGAGCTGCAACTCCCACCTAGGCCTGGACTGCAACTCCGACAACAACTGCCACTGCAACTGGAACTGTATCTCCAATCATGCTTCTCACCATGCTTCCAACCGCACTCTGAACCACCTCTTGAACCAGGCTTCCAACCAACTTTCCAACCGACTCTATCTCCAGTGTTTGTTTGCTCCCTTTCAAACACTGAGCAGGGCAACTCCCTTCCTGGCTCCACCCTTCTGTACCTCCCACTCCTGTCTGTGGCTGACCTGGAGTGTGGGCGTGACTTCCAGCTAGGTCTGCCCTCTAGGTTTCTCTCCAGGTTCCTGCTGTGGACTATGTGATCCTGTGTGCCCATCCCCCGCAAAGAGGAAAAATTCTTCCTTTTTTCACTTTTCCCTGGCTGGGCTGCTCTCTCCTTATCACAATATGCAGCCCATATAAATCGGACAATCCCCTCACAAACCCAGCAATCCCAGGAAATTAGGTTTGTTCCAGTTTGCCAAAATCTCACACCTCACTGCAACAATACAGTGTTTAAAGAGACACCCTCACCTTCACAGGCAGAGCCTGCTCCTGTTTATGTAGCAAGAAGATAACTGGTCTCCTTGGGAGAGTTGTCCCAAGAATCTCCTCCATGAGGACCATTATTCCTTCTCAATATCTCTATCTCCTGACATCCCTACCACATATATATCAAACCTACTATCCTGCAGTGCTTCTAGCACTTCCCCAAATTTATTTATTTATTTATTTAAAACTTTCTTATATACCGCCTCTTCCAGCGATCAAAGGCGGTTTACATATAACAAGTGTAACCAGAACAGGTTTTACATGGAACAGATTTTAAATTATTTACAAACAACTTTTAAATCAACAATTTTTCTGAGTAACTATATTATTAATTGTAAACAACTATATACAGGAGTAGTAGAGTAGGTAGCATTGGTAGACATTTGTTGGATTTAATCATCAGTAGGGTTTCATTTAGACTTTTCTGATGTGTTTACGGTGTAAACGTCTGCATTTAAGGTGGGTTTGAGAGGTATATTGTGTTTGTGAAGTGTTCTGTGAATAAGTGGGTTTTAAGTTCTCTCCTGAAGAGATGGAGGTCTTTTATCATTCTAAGATTTAAAGGTAGTTTGTTCCAGAGGGCGGGGGCAGCATATGAGAAGGCTCTAGAGCTCGTAGTTTTTTTTGTTTTACGGATAGTATTTTGTATGCCTAATGAGTATGTTGCGTTTTGTCTTCTAGTTCTGTGTTCTGGTGGGGCTTGCAAGAGGGTGGTTAGATGTGATGGTGAGATGTCATTGATGAGTTTAAATGTGGTTATGATTATTTTGTATGTTATTCAAATTGACCTCCCTAGTTTTAAAAAGTCTTTCTGGGGTCAGATATCACTGGAGGAGAATTATATATCCATTCTTAACCAAGTTTGCAGCTACGGACAGCCTGGATATCTCTTGTATGATGCTCTGCCACTCTTCCTCTCCCCAGGTTTTCCCTACATATTTTCCCCATTTCAACATATATCCTGTTTTCTCAGCTCCCCCTCTATATAGTTTAGACAATACCCCCTTCTTCCCCAGTACTCCCAAAAATGCTTCAAGCCATGACCTATCATGATTTAAATCCCTTTACCTCTTTCTGCTGCAGAAAGTGGCACACTTAGGGATTTTTATGGATATCTCCCCCTTCCAGTCCAAACAGGTAACCAGGTCTTCAAAAGTCAAGATCACCCCTTTCGCAGAAACTGCGAGATAATTAGTCCCTTCCTCTTCCATCTACTACTACTGCTGACAATTTGTATAGTGCTACAAGGCATACGCAGTGCTGTACTGAGATATGTAAAAAATGATTCCTACTCATTAGAGCTTATAATCTAGTCAAAACAGACAACAGAACAGCTGGAGACCAGAATATGTCAAGGAGAGGGGTAAGAAAGCACATAGTTGGAGAGCAGGAGACTATGCAGATTGGGATCCAAAAGAAGCCTTAAAGAGGTGAGGTTTTAATCTGTATTTGAAAAGGGCCAAGGAATAAAGCTCGACATACTGACTCCAGTAATTTGTTCCAGGCATAAGGAGCAGCCAGGTGGAAAGATTGAAATCTGGAGTTGGCAGTGGAAGAGAACACAGATAGAAGCGATCTTCCAGAAGAGCGGAGTTCCCAAGGAAGGGTGTAGGGAGAGATAAGAGAGGAAAGGTAGTGAGGAGCAGCAGAATGAATGCACTTTATAGGTCAGTAGGAAAAGTTTTGAACTGGATATGGAAATAGACGTGCATGCCTGGCCCCTCCCCTTTCCAAAGGCATGCCCAGATCGTGCCCGTATATGAAATGGATTTCCCTACCACTAGATCTTTTTTATATTTAAACTACACTTATGCTGTACATAGGGGGCTACCTGTCCCTTTGTTCCTCTTAGCCCGAGTTTAGCTTTTTCTACATGTACACACCTTTTAATTAAGCAGCCACATAATATTGTCTT
This sequence comes from Ichthyophis bannanicus, assembly GCA_033557465.1. NCBI lineage: Eukaryota > Metazoa > Chordata > Amphibia > Gymnophiona > Ichthyophiidae > Ichthyophis > Ichthyophis bannanicus. The sequence goes on from CM066036.1 coordinate 620,157,044, forward strand.
ACGTCGGGGAACCCTAACCCTCCTAACCCTTTGCAGGATCCTCCTAGAAATTCTAGGCAGTTTGCCATTCCATACAAAACATTCAGTTTTCTTTTGTACATTCTTCAAGATCTTATCCAGCACCTCCACTGGTAGTGCTTGAAAAAGGTAAAGAAATTTCAGGATTAGCATCATCTTAACACTTGCAATCCTCCCAAGCCAGGACAGATGTTTCCGCCCACAGTCTCAACAACTAGCCACCTCCCCCAGCAGCTTTTATACAGTAGTGGTCAACGTTATTGGGACCCTTGCAATTCAACCCCTTAATGTCCAATATCTTCTTTAAAAAAAGTGGCCAGTGGAATGGCTTTGGACTATATATGAACACATATTTGACACACAAAAGAATCAAATAAAACAAGACCAATTAAAAAAAGAAATAGTATAAAAACAGGGACATTACCAGGACATGATTATTTTTTTTTAATGTCAGAACGTTTGTTGTGCAAGGTCAAAAAACCTTCCAAATAACAAACACATCCTTTTATTCTAAATAAAAAGATGCCCAACCAGTGTGCCAAGATAGCTAAATGTGGTGGTTGGGCACCACTTTATTTAGAATAAAAAGATGTGTGTTATGCAGAAGTTTTTTTGACCTTGTACAACAAACATTCCGACATTAAAATAATAACTTTGCTTTTTAATTTTTATTGAGACTGTACTCTGCAGTTCTCCAGGAACAAGCAGGAAGTTGGTCCTCACTTATGGGTGACGTGGGCACTGACGGAGCCCGCGCGGAGCAATTCCCCAGCTTTCAAAGAAAGCCTTTGGGATTGCTACCACGCATGCATGGTCCTATTCACGCCCAAGGGTGCCATCTTGCTCAGTCTCTCTTTTTCCGCGTAGTCCTTCGGATGCACGTCCTCGTCACTCGGAAAAAGTGTTTTTTTCGTTCTGCTGGCTGTCTCTCTTTTACGGTTGCACCGGTCCTCTACCCGTCCTTCCCCCCGCTCTACCTTTTTAGAGTTCCTGGGGGATGATTTTCTTCACCTTTTTTGCCCTTTTTTCCTCCAACAGCTGGCCGCGTGGATTTTCGACTTGGGGGCCATTTTTGCCCCCATGGCCACTGGATTCAAAAAATGCGATAGATACTCTAAGAACATGTCGCTTATGGACACCCATGACTGTTGCCTGCGGTGTCTCGGGGCTGATCATGATCCGGAGTTCTGTTCGCTCTGTAAGAAAATGTCCTTTAAAGCCCTGCTCAGTCATAAGCAGAAGTCCAAAGACATTTTCAGAAAGGCTGTCTCGGAGTCCCCAGTTGCGCCCTCAATCGTCTCTCCTCTGGTGGGATCCTCCATTTTGGCCACGAGCTCTCGGCGGCACTCCGACCAGTGATCCCCTGAAGTGGAGCAACACAAGAAGAAGGCCTCGAAGTTGCTGTCGGGGGCTCCTGACAAGTGCGAGTGCTCTCATGTCTGTTCGCTCTAACCCCTTCGGCATTCCCGAGAGTCAGACAAGGAGCGGCCCTGCAAGATACCTCGCATGGATATGGAGGCTTCCGGCAAAGGCGTCTGATCTCCAGAGGGCCATCCTGGTGAGGACCCCCCTGTCCTCCTTGACGCCCGACCCAGTGACCCAGGGGTCAGCATCACAGGGCCCTGTGCCCGCATGGGAATCCCTGCATACTGGCACTGGAACGCAGCATTTCTGCGTTCATCACTTCCCAGCAGGCGCTTACAGCCAGCTTCGTTGACTCGCGCTGTGGTTCCCTTGCGTGGGACATCTAAACCTGTCCAGGAAACTCCCGGGAGCCGCGGGCCTTGCGTGGGTCCTTGACGGCGATCTCATTCGCCTTCCCTTTCCTCGGGGTGAGATCATCCAGGGCCTCCAGCTCCAAGAGGGCTTCGGACGCTGGACAGGACGACCTACCCAGCTCGGATTTCTCTTCCGAGTTCTCGGACTGGGAGTCCAATAGGGACACCTCCCTGGAAACCCGTGCACACCGGGATCTTCTGTCAGCCCCTCCCCGCCTGTGTCTCAACAGCGCTCGCCACCCGAAGAAATCTCTTTCCTGGTGTTCGTTCGGGACATAGCACGGGCCCTTAACTTGGCCACTGAGGCTGAGGAGGATCCTCGAGCAGAAGAGCTCGACATCCTCCAATACGAGTCCCCGCCTAAGGAGTCTGACAGTCCTGGTCCCTCCTATCCTGTCCAGGCTGCTCCTTCATGTGGGAGGCACCTGCCTCAGTCCCCATCATGAGTAAGTGCCTTGACACCATGTACAAGGTACAACGTGGTTCTGGGTTCAGAAAGACCCAACTCCCCCACACTTCCATGGTGGTGGAGTCGGCCATGAGGAAGCAGAAGAGCCTGAAGTCACATTCCTCGGTCCCCCTGGGTCGGGAGTTGAGGGCCTTTGATGCCCTAGGCTCAAGGCCTATCAGGGATCCATGCTCTCCTGTCACAATCAAGCATACCGGTTATACAGGGGTATGTTCTTCTGCGACCTGGCCAAGGAGCTGGGGGGTTTCTCCGCGGGCCTCGAGGGTGAACCTCAACAGGTTCAGTACCCTGCTCAAGTCTGTCGCGGATTGCTCCAAATACCTTTCACGTGCCGCCTACCATGGTTTTGAGTCTTCAGCTTGGGTAGTGGCTGCGGGTATCGGGACTCGTCATCAGGCATGTCTCCAATCCTCAGACTTAGAGCAAATGGGTTCAGGAAGAAGGCTCCTGGCATTGCCTTGCCTCGGCAAGCAGCTTTTCAGCAAGCCGATGGAGGAAAAAGCCGCGGAGATAGAGACTGAGTTCATCATTAGAATCCATCTCTCATGCAAGACCTCCACCCTCCCTTGGAAGAAGCAGCAGGCCAAAAAGCCTTTCTTCCCGAGGAAAGGCCTTCATCATGGCTACGTCGACCACTCTGGCACAAGGAAAGTCCAGCCAGGGTCACTGCAAGCCAAAAAGGGCACAACCCATGCAGAGGTTTTGACGCCAGCCACGTAGCCCCTCGTCTCAGCAGCCGTTGGGACCTGTTTGCCAGTCTGCTGAACGCACAGCTCCCCTGCTTCTGCGGGCCGGTGCCACACCCGAGCAGGGAAGGCCCAGATGCGTTCCTTCTGAGCTGGTCCTCCAACCTGCTCTATGCGTTCCCTCCCACTCCTCTAATTGAGAGGACCCTCTTCAAAGCTCAGCAGGACCAGGCATCGATGATCCTCGTAACTCCCTCATGGCCTCGACAGCCCTGGTTTCCTTTCCTGCTCCGGCTATCATCGGAGCTTCCAGTTCTCCTGAGCTGTGCCCCAGGCCTGCTAACGCAGGAGGGGGGGGGGATACTACACCCAAACCTAACCACCTTATCCCTCGCAGCCTAGCGGCTGAAAGGGTTTCTCTAGTCCCGCTGGGCCCCTCGGAGGAGGTTGAGGAGATTCTCCTTGTACCGAGGAAGACCTTGACTAGGTGAACGTACGCCTTCAAGTGGCGGCATTTCTCGGTCTGGTGCTCAGGGCTCCAGGTCGATCCCTTCTCCTGCTCCACTCGGTGGGTCCAAGTACCAACAAACTAGCACGAATCCACGTGCTTACTTACAAACCCAGTCTAAGACGTGGACAGCAATAGAAGGACGTCCTTTATTGATCTATAAAAGCCTAGGCCCGACACAGGCCGTGTTTCGTTGCCTTCTTCAGGGGCAGGCTACATAAATTAATAAAAACAATAATTAAATAAAAACATATACAGATAACATTAATTACAACAGGAGGCCTAAAAGATGAATGCAAATTAAAAACAATAAATAAATAATTAAGAACAGTAATGGAACCATAAATAATAAAACAAAGCACAGCACAGCAAACAGACATAACTCAACTTGTATTGCTCCATCTATAAAGTGTAAACTTATATCAATTAAAGCTTCATAATCCATAACATGTATATTGATTACCATTTAAAGGTCATATATATATATCAGCACTGAAAAGATAATCATAAAAAATATCAAATAAATAGTTAATACACATAAATTAATTAAAACGACATAAAAACATAACCTTATGTCAATTAAAACTTCATAACCCATAACATGTATATTGATTACCATTGGAAGGTCATATATATATCTCAACATTTAAAAGATAATCATAATCACCCGGTGGGTCCTTCAGTACCTCCTCCATCTCTCAAAGGAATGTCTGAAGTCAAACTCCGTCAGGGTACATTTGAGCGCTATCTCGGCGAATCACCTCCCTGTCGAGAGGGAGCCCCTCTCAGGGCAGCCATTGGTCTCTTAACTGTCCAAGCCTCCCATTCGACTGCCTCCGGCGGAATGGGACTTGAACGTAGTGCTCATGCAGCTCACGCACTTGCCTTTCGAGCCAATGGTGACGTGTTCGCTTCGGCACCTATCCTGGAAGGTGGTCTTCCTGGTGGCTCTGACCTCAGCCCGCCGAGTCAGCGAGCTCCAGGCTCTTATGGCTGAAGCCCCTTATACTAGATTCTACAGGAATAGGGTGGTCCTCTGTACCCACCCCAAATTCCTGCCGAAATTTATCTTGGATTTCCATCTCAATCAGTACATAGTCTTACCTACCTTCTTCCCGAGACCCCATGACTACCAGGCGTCGGCAGCTTTCCATGCACTCGACTGCAAGAGGGCTCTTGCCTTCTATCTGCAGCGCACTCAGTCTCATCGCAAGTCTGGCCGGCTCTTCGTGACCTACGATCCCAACCGCTAGGGCAGGCAGTCACAAAGCATACCCTCTCTATTTGGGTGGCAGACTGCATTGCCTTCGCGCATGGTGTCTGAGCCAAGGCGGCTTCGGTAGCCTCGCTGCGCTCGGTGCCCCTGCGGGACATTTGCCGGGCAGTGACCTGGTCTTCAGTGAATACTTTCGCTGCCCACTACTGCCTGGAGAGAGGGAGTCCCTTTGGGGACAGCGCCTTTGGCCAGGCCGTACTGTGTAATTTGTTCGGGGTATTAGCAACTCCTGCCCTCCAACCCTTCTTCTCGGCTGCAGAATGCTTTGACCTGAGGAATCGGGCTCCTGCAGGCAATCAACTCCTGCTCACGGCCTCGCGGAGGCATTTTTGGTTACAGGTTCGGTAGCCTGTAGCTGGGGAGTCCCATAAGTGAGGACTGACTTCCTGCTTATTCCTGGAGAAAGCGTAGTTACTCACCTGTAACAAGTGTTCTCCAGGGACAGCAGGAATCAGTCCTCACTACCCTCCCACCTCCCCTGATGAGTTGCTGGATTTTTATCCTTCCCTTGCCATCTGCTTGGTAGGGCTCGAGCTAAGGGACCTGACTGAGCAAGATGGCACCCTTGGGTGGGAAGAGGCCCACGCATGCGTGGTAGCAGTCCCAAAGGATTTTCTTTGAAAGCCGGGGAATTGCTCTGCGTGGGCTCCGTCGGTGCCGACATCACCCATAAGTGAGGACTGATTCCTGCTGTCCCTGAAGAACACCTGTTACAGGTAAGTAACTACGCTTTTTGATGTTGGGTATATATTTAATTTTGAGGACATGATTATTGGTACCCTATAAACAATTCAAATCAGTTTGAACAGAAGAACCACATTTATTTATTTATGTAGCAGTATTTATATATTGCTTTTCGCCAGGTCAAAGCGGTTTCCATAAAACAGGAAAATGCCAGTCCGTTTACATAGAACCATAACTATATACAGTAAACATTGGATAAATTTACAAAACGGTTAGCTATGTACAATAGGTATCAATAGGTATCAAATCTTAGTTATAAATAATGCTTTCATTGTGGGGGGGGGGGGGGTTAAGTTGTAGGGCTGTAATGTTTTGAGAAAAGGTGTGTTTTTAGTTATTTTCGGAAGATGTGGCGGTCTCTGGCGTTTCCCATTGCAGTAAAATTAGATGCACCCGTGATCAGTTGTCAGTATTCACATGACTTGAATTAACCAATGAATGATGGCTCTAATGTTTAAAATGGCCACATTTACTCTTTGTTCCATTTTCACAATGGCGAAGACAAGAAAGCTACCTGAGACTGTCAGAAAAGCCATTATCACCAAACATCAAACTTCAAAGGGGCACAGCAGTTTGCAATGTTAAGAAGTTTTCTGCTCCTAGAACTGTCAAGAACATCCCAGAACGTGGTGAGAAGAAGAAAATTAATCCAAGAAATCTTCGAAGGTAAGTGCAAACTGTTGGAAAAACACCATGTACAACATCCAAAAAGCTAAAGGCTGATCTGGAGCAATCTGGTTTGGTGGTTTCAACTTGCACCATATGCTGCGCACTAAACAAAGAAGGATTTCATGGTCAAAGACCAAGGAGGATCCCACTTCTCAAATACAGACATATAAAAAGGCACACCTGATCTTTGCCCAAGCTCACCATGAGAAAGTACAGGCCTTCCGGGAAAATGTTCTGTGGATGGATGAAACCAAATTTGAGCTCTTTGTCAGTGCAGACCAGCGATACATTTACAAGCGAGAAAATGAAGCTCATAAGGAAAAGCCATCCTTCCTACATTTAAATATGGTAGAGGTTCCATAATGTTGTGGGGCTGTTTTGCTGCCTTAAGAACTGAAGACCTGGAATGTATTAAAGGAATCATGAAGCCAGAGGGACTACCCAAGGTATTTTGGAGCGAAATGTGCTACCTCATGTCAGAAAGCTAGGTCTGAGTCGAATGTCATGGGTTCTCCAGCAGGACAGTGACCCAAAACATATATCCAAAAGTACAAAAGAATGGTTCAAAAGGAATAAATGGACTGTTTTAAATTGGCCAGCAAATGAGTCCTGATCCCAATCCAATCAAGAACCTTTGGAAAGAGCTTAAATCTGCCATTGGTAAAAAGAATCCTGGAAACACTCATTAGCTGGAACAAATTGCAGTTGAAGAGTGGGAGACACTACCAGCAGACAGATGCGCGAAACTTATAGATAGCTGCAAGAAACATTTTTGTTGTATACCTTTGAACATACTATTAAAATACTATGATGACATACAGTTTGAATATTTCCAATTATTTCTCAAGATATTGTACACAACATACCTAAAATGTAAGGGTGCTGATAATGTTTACCACAACTTTAATTTTGGTCCAACAGTTCTTTATAGTTACCTCCCAGCTGGATCCCCAGGTACCAAATCCCTCTCCTGGCGCACTTGAATGGAAAGTTGCCTCTATTTCCACAGGGGTAGTCAAGTTCAAAATTTCAGATTGCCGCCATTTTAAGTGAAACCCAGATTATCTGAGAATTAAAGGAATTTGGTTGGTTATCAATGGCAGTGAAACATGTGGTCTAGAAATTGCTAAAATATCTGCAAACACTCCTGGCCTCCCACCTTAATTCCCTTATATTCCTTCTCATCCTGATGTGTTCTGACAATGGTTCAGTTGATATTGCAAATAACAGTGGGGACAGGGGGCACCCCTGTCTGGTTCCTCTACCCACTTTAAAAAAACCCTGAGAGTATCCTCCATCCAAAACAGTCTTTTGGATTAGTATAGACAGCCCTTATCCACCCTAGAAACCCCTCATGGAAACTCATTCAGGACCCTCAAAATGAAGTCCCATGAAACATGTTTAAAGGCTTTCTCTGCGTCAAGTACGAGCAATAGCACAGGATCCTTCCTTTGCCTTGCCGCCCAGATGATATTAAAGACCTTCCTCACATTATCTGTAGCTTGCCTGCCAGGCATGAAACCCATCTGGTACTCATGTATCAATCCAAGAACCAGCCTATTTAAACACGTGGCCAATATCTTGGCCAGTAGTTTAACCTCCAGATTCAGGAGAGAGATGGGATAGTAAGATGCAAAGGCCTGCAGATCTTTCCCCTCTTTCAGAATCAAGGATATTTCTGCACACCCCAGGGTATCCATTAGCGATCACCCTCTTTTTTTTTTTTTTTGTTGATTAAAGAATTGCACCAGGGGCCTAGCTAAGGAATTCCCAAACCTTTTGTAAAGCATGCTGTAAATCTGTCGAGACCCGTGGCTTTAATGAACTTCAGAGAGCAGATCACTAAGTTAACATCAAAAAATGCAATGTGTGCCTTCGAGTCAGCCCTGACTCCTGGCGACCCAGAAGCTCCTGGGTTTTCTTGGCAGTGTCACCGGAAGTAGATTGCCAGGCCTTTCTTCCGAGGCAATGGAGGGTAACATCATCTTCCATAATTTTCCCCTCCAGGCCCTTCATCACATCCCTTTCCAATTTCCTTAATGGCATAGAATCCAAAAATTATCAATCTCCCTTCTGGGGGGTTTGGCTAGGTCTCATACAGCTTCTCACAAAAGGCTACAAAAGCCACCCTCATCTTGTCCCCTTTCATGTATGTTTGGCCTTGAGGTCCTTTCATCGCTAGGATCTGGGATCTCAGTTTCCGCTGTCTTGATTGTTGTATCAAATGTTTCCCTGCCTTACTCCCCCCCCCCCCCGACCCCCTTCAAAATGCTTCTGTCTTGCCATTCACATCTTGTATTGGATGTCATCCATATCCAACACATTAAGTTTGAATTACACTGCCAATAAGTGCCTCCTGAATCTCCCTCCAGGGTCCTTCGCATCTGCTTCCTTCAATTCCTGCAATTGTTTCCGCAGTTATCAACGCATTTTCCTCTTATCTCTCTTGACCCTAGTGCCCCACTTGATCAGTATTCCCCGAGTAGTGGCCTTAAAGCCATCCCATATATTTCCCCAAGCCATTTTTTTCATCTACATTCAGGCCAAAATAATCCTTTATTCTCCAGGACCAAGCAGGAAGTCAGTCCTCACATATGGGTGTCATCGGCGCCGATGAAGCCCCAGCGGAGCATTTCCCCAGCTTTCTATGAAAGCCTTTGGGAATGCAGGCACGCATGCGCAGTTCCCTTCCCGCCTAAAGGTGCCATCTTACCTCAGTCTCTTTTTTTCCGTGAAGCCCACCGGACGTGTGTCCTGTTTTCCCGGTTAAAATTAGATTTTTTTTTGGCGATTTTCGCTGTTTTTCTGCCGGTTCGACGCCGGTTCCCCTCCCGCCGGGTTCGGTACACCGGTATCGAGCCCGATTCTTCTTTTTCAGTTTTTTCCCTTCGTGGCTGGCGTTCGCACCCTTTTTTCCATTTTTCCCTGGAAGGCCGGTCCTTTGACCTCATGGGGACTCTTTTTTCCCCGATGGCTTCCAGCGGTTTTAAGAAGTGTGATCGGTGTAAGAAATTAATGTCTCTCACCGACACACATGACTGCTGCCTTCGGTGCCTCGGCCCCGACCACGACCCGAAGTCGTGCGGGCCATGTGGAAAGATGTCTTCCAAGGCACTCCGAAGTCGCCAGCAGCAAAAAGGCTTTTCTCGGACTCAGCCTCCGGCCGGGCCCGGACCTCGTCTGAGGCCTCGACATCTTGGGATTCCGATTCCGAGCGCCGTCGAACCTCGTCGGACAGGGAGTTCCCCGACCGGGAACGCAAGAGAAAGAAGCGGCTCGCGAGGGTGTCGTCGGAAGAGGTCCCTGGTTCCTTGAGGGCCAGGTCTAAGACCCCCGACCGTCGCCCCGGGCCCGTGGAACTCGAGAAGCCTGCTAAAGATCCTCGCGTGGAGCCGGAGTCTGCTGGACACGTAAGCCCCCGTAGTCCTCAAGGACTCTTCTCCCAGGGAGCCGACGTCGGGCCCGGCACCGCCGGGGCCCAAGTCGGTGGCTGCTGCGTCTCCCGAGCTGAGTCTCAGGATGACAGCCTTGGAGAGCAGATTGTCTGCCTTCATGGAGCAGCAGCAGGCACTGATGGCCAGCCTGTCTGGCGCATCTGCCCCGACCACCAGGACATCGACTTCGAAGTCGACCCCGGAGACCGAGCCGATACTCGAGTCCATCGTGGCTCGGAGGCGACCTCGGTCGCGGTCTCCCTCGACCTCCCATTCGGGACTGAGGGTGTTGACGCCAGTGCCTTCGGCGTCGTGGCGGGTGCTCCAGGGCCCTAGCGGGGTCGGACCCTGACTCTTCCTCGGACGAGTCAGCTTGGGAGACGGAGGACGAGGAGTCTCCTGACACCTTCAAGACTTGGCGTGTCCCGTCGGACTAACTGCAGTCTGAGCCCCGGAGTAGATCCCCTCCGGAGGATACTTGGTTCTCGGAGTTCGTCCGGGATATGGCCGCTGCCTTGGCTATCCCGGCAGACCCCGAGGAGGAGCCTCGAGCTGAAGAGCTTGAGGCCCTACAGTATGACTCTCCTCCGAAGGAGGCCTTTACTGTCCCGGTTCCTCCGATGCTGAAGTGGCTCCTCTTCCGGATGTGGGAGGCACCGGCCTCGGCGCCGGTTTTAAACAAGTGAGTCGACTCGATCTATCGACTCCGGAAGAGCCCTGGCTTTCAGAAGGCAAAGCTACCACACCATTCCATGGTTGTGGAATCGGCCATGCATCATCTGAAGAGTCAGAAGATGCACTCTGCGGTGCCCCCCCGGCAGGGAGGCCCGGAACCTCGATGGCGTCGGTAGAAAGTGCTTCCAGGGCTCGATGATTGCTTGATGTGTCCAGTCTTACCAGCTGTACATGGGCATGTACTTGCGGGACCTGGCCAAGGAGTTGGCCGGGTTCTCTCCTGGACTCTCCGGGGAACCCTTGCAGAGATTCAAGACCTTGTCCTCGGGGATTCGGGACTGCTCGGAGTTAATGTCCCGCGCCGCCTATAAAGCCCTTTTACCCGAGGAAGGGCACTGCCTACAAACAGTACCCGCAATATCAGGCTGCCCAAGCTGCCCCCCAGGGTCAGCAAGCCAAGGGGCAGGGTAATGGGCCCCGTAGGCAGAGGACCCCCAAGCCACCGGCCCCTGCTACCACTCAGGGTGGGGGTTTTTGATTCCTTGAGCGTAGCCTCTCCTCCACTGCTCTCCCAACCCTGCACAGGAGGTCGCCTCGCCCTCTTTGCCCACCAGTTGCCCCTTATCACCGGGGACAGTTGGGTGTTGGACATAGTCCACAAGGGTTATGCCCTGCATTTTCACCAACTGTCTCCACCATATTTTCCAGGGGAGCCTCCAAGGCTTCCCCTGCACACAGACCTTCTCCTGCAAGAGCTTCAAGGTCTGTTGGTGAACAGGGCGGTGGAGCTTGTGCCTCCCCACTTACAAGGTCACGGTTTCTACTCCAGATATTTCCTGGTACCCAAACAAACCGGTGGCCTTCGACCCATTCTGGACCTCAGGAACCTCAACAAGTTCCTAGTGAAAGAGAAGTTCAAGATGATTACTCTTGGAACACTTCTGCCCTACCTCCAGCAGGGAGATTGGCTATGCTCTTTAGAACTAAAGGATGCATACACTCACATCCTCATTCATCCAGACCACAAAAAGTACCTGAGGTTCATTGTGGGAGGAAACCATTATCAATACAGAGTGCTGCCTTTCGGCCTCACCTCTGCCCCCAGAGTCTTCACAAAGTGCCTAGCAGTGGTGGCGGCCTACCTGAGAAACCAGGGCATTTTTGTCTTCCCCTATCTAGACGACTGGCTCATCAGGGGTCAGACGTGCCAGGAGGCCAAACATGCCACCCTCAGCACTATTGCTCTTCTCCAAAGGCTGGGGTTTGTCATAAACTTCTCAAAGTCCACTTTGCTCCCCTCCCAGAACTTGAAGTTCATAGGAGCAAGGCTGGACTCTCTGCTGGCAAAGGCTTTCTTGCCAGCAGACAGGGCCCACAGGTTGATGGCCTTGGCAAATCAGTTTCTCAGCAGGTCACTGGTCTCCGCCAGACTCTGCCTGAGGCTTCTGGGCCACATGGCTTTGACAGTACATGTGACCCCCAATGCCAGGCTCCATATGAGGCCTGCACAGTGGTGCCTTCGGTCTCAGTGGTCACAGGCCACAGACAGCCTCAGAGACAGGATAAGGGTGTCCAGACAATTTCTGCACTCCCTCAACTGGTGGCTGCACCCACCCAATCTACTGAAGGGGGTGCCTTTTCAGATTCCAGGGTACACGGTAGTGATGACCACAGACGCCTCCCTGCAAGGCTGGGGAGCTCATTGTCTGGGCAAGTGCACCCAGGGCCTGTGGTCTCCTTGGGAAGCTGCATAGCAGATCAATCTCCTCGAACTCAGAGCTATTCGATTAGCACTCAAAGCTTTCTCTCCTACCCTGGCTCACCAATCTGTCCTGATTCAGGCAGACAACCAAGTAGCCATGTTTTATGTGAACAAACAGGGCGGGACTGGGTCCAGGATCCTTTGTCGGGAGGCTCAGGACCTTTGTTCATTTGCCCTCAAGCACAACATGCTCCTTAAGGCTGTCTACCTTCCAGGCCAGGACAGCTACCTGGCAGACAGGTTAAGCAGAATACTGCAGCCCCACGAGTGGCAGCTGCATCCTTCAGTAGTTCAGAAGATTTTCCTAAAATGGGGTCTCCCTTTGACAGATCTCTTTGCCAGCCCAATGAACAAGCAACTGCCACAGTTCTGCTCCAGGCAACCGCATCCTCTACGGATAGCTGTGGATGCTTTTCTGATATCCTGGTCTCAGGGCCTCCTGTGTGCGTTTCCTCCCACGCCCTTGGTGGCCCGAACTCTCTTCAAGATTCTTCAGGACAAGGCCTCGGTCCTGCTGGTGGCTCCCAGATGGCCGAGACAGCCTTGGTTTCCTCTTCTGCTTCAACTGGCGGTGGATCCTCCACTACCTCTGGGGCTGCAACCCGACCTTCTCTCACAGGAGCAGGGTTCCCTTCTGCACCCCAATCTCAAAGCTCTCAATTTGATGGCCTGGAGGCTGCAAGGGTAGTTTTGGCTCCCTGGGGCCTACCTCAGGAAGTTGAGGAGGTTGTCCTAGCCTCTAGGAAACTGTCCACTAGGAAAACCTATGCTCTCAAATGGAAAAGGTTTTCTGTGTGGTGTCAGCTACGTACAGAGGACCCTTTCTCTTGTACTGTGCCAGTAGTGCTTCAGTACCTACTGCACTTATCAAATCAGGGACTTAAGTCCAATTCTGTTCGGGTACACCTCTCAGCTCTAGCAGCTCACCACTCTCTGGTGGAGGGACATTCTCTGTCTGGTCACCCCTTGGTGTCCCGCTTTCTCAGGGGCTTGCTTTTGCTCAAGCCTCTGTATTTGCTCGTGTAGTAACTAAAACCTCCCATCCGTCCTCCTGCCCCTGAGTGGGAGCTGAATGTGGTCTTGCAGCAGCTGACTCGCCCACCTTTTGAGCCGATGGCTACTTGTCCACTATGCTTCCTCTCCTGGAAGACACTTTTCCTGATAGTCCCTTACCTCGGCGAGGCGAGTAAGTGAGCTTCAGGCCCTGGTCTGTGATAGGCCTTACACCAGGATTTATAGGAACAGGGTAGTCCTCAGGACTCATCCAAAGTTCCTCCCAAAGTTTGTCTCCTCTTTCCACCTCAATCAGGAGGTGGTTCTTCCAACATTCTTCCCTAGGCCTCATGCAAGCCAGGCTGAAGCAGTCCTGCATACCCTGGACTGTAGGAGTGCCTTATCCTTCTACCTTGACCGTACGCAGGGGCATAGAAGGGCTACTCAGCTCTTCGTATCCTTTGACCCCAATAAGTTGTGGTTGGCTGTGTCCAAGCATACCGTGTCCATCTGGGTAGCTGACTGTATCACCTGGGCTTAAAAGGCGGCTGACCTTCCTTTGCAGGGTAGGGTCACGGCCCATCGTGTCAGGGCAATGGCTGCCTCAGTGGCTCATCTCTGCTCTGTGCCCTTGGTAGACATCTGCACGGCTCCAACTTGGTCTTCAATGCAGACTTTTGTGGCCCATTACTGCCTGGAGAGGGAGTCCCGTAGGGACAGTGCTTTTGGCCAAGCAGTACTCTGGAATCTCTTTGAGGTTTAGGAAACTCCTGCCCTCCTGCCCTCTGTTGGGCTACCGGTGGAGGTTGTGTCCTTGAAAAGCCTTTCTTTGCTGCTGAGACTAGAGGGAGTTCTCTTGTTCAGCCTGGGTTCCTCGGTAGCCCAGAGCTAGGGAGTCACCCATATGTGAGGACTGACTTCCTGCTTGGTACTGGAGAAAGAGTAGTTACCTGTAACAGGTGTTCTCCAGGAGCAGCAGGAATCAGTCCTCATAACCCTCCCTCCTCCCCTGGGAGTTGCAGTTGTACATAGTTTATTTTTCAATTTTTGTGTGCTGTTGTTAGCTATGTCATTTGACTGAGGTAAGATGGCACCTTTAGGCAGGAAGGGAACCGCACATGCGTGCCTGCATTCCCAAAGGCTTTTATAGAAAGCTGGGGAAATGCTCCGCAAGGGCTTCATCGGCGCCGATGACACCCATATTCATTTCATTCAGTATACATTTGTATACCGCTACTTCCAGCGATCAATAGCGGTTTGATTACATGTTGAATGATGTCAATCATGACAGAAAATTTGGGTTATAAACACGTTGATTTGAAGGGAAAAGCACAGCACACAGGAAGATGGTTTAAAGGAGCGGATTCAGGATTTACATATCTACATTTTTACATTTCGTATCACAGCTCTCATTGTGAGGTCCGATTCCTGCTGCTCCTGGAGAACACCTGTTACAGGTGAGTAAGTACTCTTTGTCTTTTCTACCTCGTTCAACACCCTCTCATCCTCTAATAGAGAGTCATTCAACCTCCAAAACTTCCCTCCCCCCAAATCCCCCTTAATAGTCACATCTTCACGGGTGCAGGGTTTGGCCATGTAATCACATCAATACGTGCACCTATAATTCTAGGGGTGCATTTTTTCCCTACCCAAAGCATATCAATCCTAGAATAGGATCCATGAACAGTGGAGTAAAATGAAAATTGCCTTTTACCCGGATTTAAAAGACACTAGGTGTCCACTACCCCCTAGTCTCACATGAAGTCTTTCAACTTATTCCTATACACCCACCTCCCCTTTCACCCACTTCCCCCATATTATCCTTCTCTGGATCTCAAGTCATATTCAAGTCCCTGCGAATTATCAAAACCTCTTGCCCCAAGCTCATAATTTTATCCTACAGTTCCTCAAAGAAATTCCCATGGACTCCATTTGGTGCATACACATTAGCTATTTTAAACCATTCATTCTTAATTTGCACCCTACCCATCAAGAACCTCGCAGGACTGTTCTGGAACACCTCCCCCATTTCTATCTTTAACCCATCAGAAAATAGCATTTCCACCCCTCCTTTCTTCTCTACTTGATTTGAGGCAAACAGCCGGTTATTGTACTTCCTCAGACACACCAGTCTCTCATGTGCCTTAAGTAAATACATATCTCCAGAAACAAGCAGGAATGTAGTCTTCACATATGGGTATCGTCGGTACCGATGGAGCCTGCGTGGGAACGCTCCCCAGCGTCCAATTAGAAAGCTTTTGGGAGCATCCCACAGCGCCTGCGTGCTGCCTTCCCGCCTTTCCCAACTGCCTCTCTCCAGTTCTTCGTTTTCCGCGGAGCCAGCAGGTCGTTGTTCCTGTCACCGCAGAAAAGTTTTTCCTTATTCCTTCTTTTTTGTGGTCGCGTCTGCCTTCCTCGACCCTATACCGGTACCGCCGGTTCTCTTTCCTTTTCTTCTTTTGTTTAAAAAAAAAAAAATAAAAAAAAAAAAAAAATATATATATATATATATATATATATATATATTCTATTTTTTTCCAAACTTTTCTTCCCAGGTGCATGCGCCATTTTGGGCCTTAGGCCCAAAATTTCCTCCAGAATGGTAAAACCCGTTTTGGGTTTCAAAAAGATCACCAAGTGTGGCGGTATCATCTCCGTCACCGACACCCATGAGTGGTGTCTCAAATGTTTAGGTCCTGACCACTCCATCTCTGAGTGTATGGCTTGTGCCATGATGTCCAAGAGGGGTCGACAAAACTGAACTGCTAAGCTCAGTGCCCTTTTTCCCTCCGATGCAGCTTCTGTGGCATCAGCGTCTTCCAGGGCTTCGTCTTCCTCCCATGGATCTTAGGTAACCAAACATAAGTCCAGCCAGTCCGCAAAGGGTAGATTTCCTTCCAAGCATCGAGATGCCTCTGGCATTGCCCTTGAGGGTTCTGTACTGGCAAAATTGCCCCAGCGGGAGGCTTCGGCTTCCAAAGCATTAACGGGGCTCCAGGATGTTCTCAAGGCCTCGACCTCTGCAGAACTACTGGTGCCATGCTCTGAGGTACCGGCTGCTTCCGGTACCGATACCCAGGCATCGGCAGTGTCTATAGACCAGACGTTCCTGGCTATTGAACGCAGTCTGGCGGCTCTCCTTGCGGCATCGACACCCTTGGAACCGCGTCAGACAGTTCACTCGGTACCTGTACTGATAGCATCGGCATCGACATCGGTGTCTGCTTTGCCGGCACCCAGTCATGCGATGCCTTCCAGTGCCAATACACTGGTACCGATGCCCCCCAGTGCCAATACACTGGTACCGATGCCCCCCGGTACCAACTTCGGTCGGTACGGTTATCGGGCTCTTCAGGAGCATCCGGACAGGTGGTACTTTGAATCTTCGGAGGACTCCGAGGATTCTGACAGCTCTTCCTCCCCTAAACATAGGATGTCTCCTCCAGAAGATATCTCCTTTCAGGATTTTATCAGGGAGGTGGCTCGAGGTCTGTCCATTACTGTGGCTCCTGAAACAGAGCCCAGAGCTAAGGAGTTGGAGATTTTGCAGTATCCCAAAGCTCCTAAGGAGGCAGCTACTCTGCCTATCCATGAGATCTTACATGATCTCATGTTGAGAATGTGGGAGACACCTCTTACCACCTCCCCTCACTCTCGCAGACTGGATACCATGTATCGAGTCCCTCCTTGTTCTGGTTTCCAGAAAACTCAGCTTCCTCACCACTCTATTGTAGTGGAATCAGCTATGAGAAGGATCAGGAGTGCAAAGAGGCATGCCTCTAATCCTCAAGGACGTGAGTGTAGAACCTTGGATGCCTTTGGACATCGTACTTTCCAGGCTTCCATGCTTTCTGCCAGGATCAGTTCCTATATTTTATGTATGGGAATGTTACTTAAAGAAGTCACAGGAGACTTGGAGATTTTAAGCCCTCTCCTTCCTGATGACAAGAGGCAGGATTTTCTCAAACTGGTTAAACATGCCCAGGATGTTTCTAAGTTTGTCAATCGTGCAGCTTTTGACTTTTTTGAGTGCATAAGCAGAACATCTGCCGTTTCCATAGGTGCACGTAGAATTGCCTGGCTCCAGGCATCCGATTTGGAGCTCTGGGTGCAGGACAAACTGGGCAATATCCCTTGTACAAGTGAGAATTTATTTGGCAAAAATTGGCAAGAGAAAGCCAATGAGTTGGATGCTGACAACTCCATTTTGGATAGGTTATCCAAAGCCACAGCTGATCCTGCAAGAAAGAAATCTTTCAAGAAAGCATTCTTATCAAAAAAGAAGAGGTTTTATCCCTCTTATTCCCAGCAGGGACTTTCTGCAGGTCAGCCTGCCCGAAAATGTCAGCAACCACCTAAACAAAGGAAAGCAAAGACTGCTAAGCCTCAGCAGTCTCAGCCTCCACAAGGCCTTTGACTTTAATCTAGAGAACTTAGCCTTCCTGGCCCTCAATGGACCAGAGCCTTCCACCATTCCAGGAAGGTTGTGTCACATTGCCCCCAGATGGGGGCAGATAACAGCAGAACATTGGACACTCTCCATTATAAAAGAGGGGTACAAGCTGCAATTTTTGTGCATGCCCCCTCCCACAATGGTAAGACAGTTCAATTCTCAGACCTCTCTCATTAACCTATTAGGTCAAGAGGTCACTATGCTTCTTGCCCAAGGGGCAATTGAGGAAGTACCCATTCATCAACAGGGTACAGGGTTTTACTCCCCCTATTTCCTTATCCCAAAGAAAACAGGGGGACACAGACCTATTCTCCAGGACCAAGCAGGAAGTCAGTCCTCACTTATGGGCGTCATCGACGCCGATGAAGCCCCAGCAGAGCATTTCCCCAGCTTTCCATGAAAGCCTTTGGTAATGCTGGCACGCATGCGCGGTTCCCTTCCCGTCTAAAGGTGCCATCTTACCTCAGTCTCTTTTTTTTCCGTGAAGCCCATCAGACGTGTGTCCTTTTTTTCCCGGAAAAGAGAAGTTTTTTCTTGGCGTTATTTCGCTTTTTTCCTCGGATTCGACGTCGGTTCCCCTCCCGCTGGGTTCGGTACACCGGTATCGAATCCCTTTATTCCTTTTTCTGTTTTTGCCCTTAGTGGCTAGGCGCTCGCGCCAAATCTCTTTCTTTTTCCCTGGAATGCTGGTCCTTTGACCTCGCGGGACCCTTTTCTCCCCGATGGCATCCAGCGGTTTCAAAAAGTGTGATCGGTGTAAAAAGATAATGTCTCTCACCGACACCCACGACTGCTGCCTTCGGTGCCTTGGCCCGGACCACGATTCTAAAACGTGCGGGCCATGTTGAAAAATGTCTTCCAAGGCCCTCCGAAGTCGTCAGCAACAAAGTGAAAGGCTTTTCTCGGAATCGGCCTCTGCCCGGGCCCGGACCTCGTCTGAGGCCTCGACATCTCGGGATTCCAATCCCGAGAGGCGTCGGAGCTCCTCGGACAGGGGGTCCCCGACCGGGAACGTAAGAGGAAGAAGCGGCTCGCGAGGGCGGCATCGGAGGAGGTCCCAGAGCCCTCGAGGGCCAGGTCTAAGACCCCCGACCGTCGTCCCGGGCCCGTGGACCAGGAGAAGCCAACTAAAGTTCCTCGCATGGAGCCGGAGTCTGCTGGACACGTAAGTCCTGTTGTCCTCGTGGACTCGCCTCCCCGAGTACCGACGTCGGGCCCGGCACCGCCAGGGCCCGAGTCGGGGGCTGAGTCTCAGGTTTGACAGCCTTGGAGAGCAGAATGTATGCCTTCATGGATCAGCAGTGGGCACTGATGGCCAGCCTGTCTGGCACATCTGCCCCGACCACCGGGACATCGACTTCGACGTCGACCCCGGAGACCGAGCCGATACTCGAGTCCCTTGCGGCTCGAGGTCTCCCTTGACCTCCCGTTCGGGACCGAGGGTCTCGACGCCGGTGCCACCGGCGTCGGGGCGGGTGCCTAGAGGCCCCGCTGGGTCAGACCTCGTCCCGACATCGGATGAGTCTGCTTGGGAGACCGAAGACGAGGAGTCTCCTGACACCTTCAAGACTCGGTGTGTCCCTTCAGACTCACCAGAGTCTGAGCCCCGGAGTAGATCCCCTCCGGAGGATACTAGGTTCTCGGAGTTTGTCCGGGATATGGCCGCTGCCCTGGCTATCTCGGCTGACCTCGAGGAAGAGCCGAAGAGCTCGATGCTCTGCAGTATGACTCTCCTCCAAAGGAGGCCTTTACTGTCCCGGTTCCTCCGATGCTGGAACGGCTCCTCTTCCGGATGTGGGAGGCACCGGCCTCGGCGCCGGTTTTGAGCAAGCAGGTCGATTGTATCTATCGGCTCCGGAAGAGTCCTGGCTTCCAGAAAGCACTGCTACCGCACCATTCCATGGTTGTGGAATCGGCCATGCATCGTCTGAAGAATCAGAAGATGCACTCCGCGGTGCCTCCTGGTAGGGAAGCCCGAAGCCTTGATGGCGTCGGTAGAAAGTGCTTTCGGGGCTCGATGCTTGCTTGCCATGTCCAGACTTACCAACTGAAGAACCAAACAAAACCGTGGATCTTGTAGGAAGAACTTGTTTATTGATTATAAACCAGCCAGGCCCGACACAGGCCGTGTTTCGCCACACCTTCCTCAGGGGCTCATTGGCTAAACATACAAATGTTAAAAACAATGAAAATAGATGTAACCTATCTATTCATAATATGAATAATATAAAAAAGAAGAATTAAGAATGACCAATATGACACATAGACTACGTAAACCATAAAAAGATAAAAAATAAAAAAGATAAAACCAAATTGTGAAATACTTGAGATACATAAAAACCATAAAACTGAACTGTAGGTGGAGCACTATAAACATACATACTACTAAATGCACCATGAACCACTATAAATATTGATAAATACATACACATATACATATATAACAATCCATAAATAATCAATACCATATTTAAAAATATAAATAAATAAATAGTATCATGTGAGTGACTAATAACATATCATAAAAATGTTAAAATATTAAGCTAAAAACTCAAGAAAAGAAACTGCCGGAGTGTGACAACAACCAAAGGGCTTTTCGAAGAAAACCCCATAGGGGAGAGGGACGAAGGAAGAATAATTGTGCAATCGTAGATGGCGTGCTTAAAAAATGTGAACGAATAAATAGCAATAAACATTTATGTAAAATTATGTGTAAAACAATAAAAGATAAATAAATAAAAAGACAAGAAAGAACCATCATTAATACATGCCTGTTCTGGGAACCTATCAGTGATGTCTTGATGGATATCCAGAAAATCTAACCCAGAATGTACAAAAAACAGTATTTATTGCATATCACATTGTGAGATCAATAAACAGCCTAAAAGAGGTCATGAATCAGGAATATTGTATATGCTGGAAACAATAATAACTGTGCCTAACCAAGAACCACGTTTAAAATGAATATAATAACTATGAATAATAACTAAGACGGCTGTTGAGTATGTAACCTATCCATTGTGCCTAGAAATAGACATCATTTTGGCTCAGCTAATGGTCATCTCGCAGTTGATACGAACGGCGTATTTTTTGGTAAGTGTATTTTAAACAATTGTGCTTATCTTTTGGGCAGTATGTATAATTCGATTTTACAATTATCTATTTATATTCGCAATCCATTGCAACACCCTTTACCCCACATTTCACTTATGTACACCGCCTTTTAGCTGAGCCAAAATCATGTCTAGTTTTTTACATATGATTTTTGTCCTTGATTATAGTGTCCTTAAATTTATAAGTCCCCTTTTACACAAGTAAGAGTATGACCAACAAGGCAATGTTGAGCACTTTTATTTTAATAGTTTTATCCTTGAAGGTCATGATATAACGGTATGCACCTAGTCGGTATAATCTTTCATGATAGTGTAAGTCCTAGACCTCGCTAATGTGAACATAGTTTTTTATAACCCCGGTTGAGAATGTTTACCACATGCGCCCTGAGAAAGATGTGCCCCACACAAAGGATTGGTTTGCATCGTTTTAAGCAACTATTTTATTAGGTGGATAAGCCCTGATGTCTATTTCTAGGCACAATGGATAGGTTACATACTCAACAGCCATCTTAGTTATTATTCATAGTTATTATATTCATTTTAACGTGGTTCTTGGTTAGGCACAGTTATTATTGTTTCCAGCATATACAATATTCCTGATTCATGACCTCTTTTAGGCTGTTTATTGATCTCACAATGTGATATGCAATACATATAATACTCTTTTTTGTACATTCTGGGTTAGATTTTCTGGATATCCATCAAGACATCACTGATAGGTTCCCAGAACAGGCATGTATTAATGATGGTTCTTCTTGTCTTTTTATTTATTTATCTTTTATTGTTTTACACATAATTTTACATAAATGTTTATTGTTATTCGTTCACATTTTTTAAGCACGCCATCTACGATTGCACAATTATTCTTCCTTCGTCCCTCTCCCCTTTGGGGTTTTCTTCGAAAAGCCCTTTGGTTGTTGTCACACTCCGGCAGTTTCTTTTCTTGAGTTTTTAGCTTAATATTTTAACATTTTTATGATATGTTATTAGTCACTAACATTTATTTATTTATATTTTTAAATATGGTATTGATTATTTATGGATTGTTATATATGTATATGTGTATGTATTTATCAATATTTATAGTGGTTCATGGTGCATTTAGTGGTATGTATGTTTATAGTGCTCCACCTACAGTTCAGTTTTATGGTTTTTATGTATCTCAAGTATTTCACAATTTGGTTTTATCTTTTTTATTTTTTATCTTTTTTATGGTTTACGTAGTCTGTGTGTCATATTGGTCATTCTTCTTCTTTTTTTATATTATTCATATTATGAATAGATAGGTTACATCTATTTTCATTGTTTTTAACATTTGTATGTTTAGCCAATGAGCCCCTGAGGAAGGTGTGGCGAAACACGGACTGTGTCAGGCCTGACTGGTTTATAATCAATAAACAAGTTCTTCCTACAAGATCCACGGTTTTATTTATTTATTTATTTTATTTATTTACATTTCTTATATACCGCACTCTTTGACTTCAGCGCGGTTTACATCGAACAAAAATTCAGCACCATAAGTAAGCGTCTGAGTTACAATAAACAGGGGCATAAAACTTGGATAACAGGGCAAAATCAGTAACTGGGGTCATAAAACCTGGATAGCAATGTGATTAAGAATAACAGAATATAACAGTGAACTATTAACATCTTAACTGATAGCGCAGATGAGATTTAAGACAGGCCCGTAGAACCTTATACCAAAGGTCTGTGGAACCTTACTAAGTGGGAAATTCTGGATCAATAGGTGATTCGGTGTGTCTATGATTCACAGGGAGGGGGCGTGCCTCTGCACTCACTGAGAAGTATTTAAGGAATAAGTAGTGTTTGAGGGCTTTTCTAAATTGCAGTAGGCTGTTGATTGCTCTAATATTTGGCGGTAGTGCATTCCAGAGTTTAGGGGCACGAAGGCTGAAAGCCCGGTTTGCTGTTGCTGAGGTGCTTCTAGTAAGTTCACGGGGAACCATTAGCGAATTTACTGCAATTGATCTCCTTGATCTATTCGGGGCTATGGGTTTGATGAGTTTGGTTAATGATGTGGGGGAGAGACTATTTACTGCTTTTGAATATGATCCTGGCATGTATAGGAAGCCAGTGTAACTGCATTAGCAGGGGTGACACATGCTCACATCTAGATGCCCCATAGAGAACCCTCGCAGCGCTATTCATTGCGAGCTGTAGGGGGTTCAGGGTGGATTGAGGGAGGCCTAGCAAAATGATATTAACATAGTCAAAGTGAGGCATGATCAGAGCCTGGTAGATGGTGCGAAAATCCTCAGGTTCAAGCAGGGGGCGAAGATGTCTTAGTGACCGGATTTTGTAGTATATGATTCTTACAGTATTGGCTATATGTGCTTTCATGTCAAGGTTCTGGTCGAGTGTAACGCCCAGATATCTTATGTTGGGTTTAGATTGTAGCTCAGCATCCTTCACCTTCAGGAACTGTGGGGGGCTGAAGCTCGGGTTCTTTGACATGAAGAGCACCTCTGTCTTCTTATGTTGAATCCTTAGGTTTTGTGACAAGAGCCATTGCGATATGGCATCAAAGCCATATCGTTTGGTTCTTTGTCTTGGCACGTGGATAACTTCTACTTCGTTGGTACCAGACTTACCAGCTGTACATGGGCATGTATTTACGAGACCTGGCCAAGGAGTTGGCCGGATTCTCTGCTGGTCTCTCCGGGGAACCCTTGCAGAGTTTTAAGTCCTTGTCTTCGAGGATCCGGGAATGCTCTAAGTTCATTTCCAGTTCATACTGCTAGACCAGTCCAGACAAACGGGTTATGCACCCCAGCCAGCAGATCTTGGAGACAGAGAATTCTACCAGAGCTCTGATAGGCTGGAGCCTGGTGATATAATCCTACCCCTAGAGTTTTAAGTCCTTGTCTTCGAGGATCCGGGAATGCTCTAAGTTCATATCCCGCGCTGCCTATGATGGCTTCGAGGCTTCGACCCGAGTAGCGGCAGCCGGCATCGCGGCCCGATGCCAGGCATGGCTGCAGTCATCGGACCTCGAGCCATGGGTTCAGGACAAGTTGGTCGATGTCCCTTGCCGAGGTGAAAACCTTTTTGGCAAGCCTGTGGCCGAGAAGGCCGCTCAGCTCGAGACAGAGCACCTCACGAGGACAAGGCTGTCGAGGAAGACCTCTGCTCCTTCTCATAAGAAGAAGGGCTCGGGTAAAAAATCCTTTTACCCGAGGAAGGGCACTGCCTACAAACAGTACCCACAATATCCGGCTACCCAAGCTGCCCCCCAGGGTCAACAAGCCAAGGGCCAGGGTAATGGGCCCCGTAGGCAGAGGACCCCCAAGCCTGCAGCCCCTGCTTCCACTCAGCAGGGTGGGGTTTTTTGACTCCTTGAGTATAGCCATACCTCCCTTGCAGACCCAGCCCTGCACGGGAGGCCGCCTAGCCTTGTTCGCCCACCAGTGGCCCTTGATAACCCAGGACAGTTGGGTGCTGGACATAGTCCATCGAGGCTATGCCCTGCACTTTCACCAACTACCTCCGCCACACTTCCCAGGGGAACCTTTCCGGCCTCCCCTGCATACGGCCCTTCTCCTCCAGGAGCTCAAAGGTCTGTTGCTGGACAAGGCGGTGGAGCCTGTGCCTCCCCACTTCCAGGGTCACGGTTTTTACTCCAGGTATTTCCTGGTGCCAAAAAGAACCGGTTTTCTTCGACCCATTTTGGATCTCAGAAACCTAAACAAGTTTCTAGTAAAAGAAAAGTTCAAGATGCTTACTCTTGGAACACTTCTGCTCTACCTCCAGCAGGGAGATTGGCTATGCTCTTTAGATCTGAAGGATGCTTACACTCACATCCTTATTCATCCAGACCACAGAAAGTACCTCAGGTTCATTGTGGGAGGAAATGGAAATGGCGGTATATAAAAACTGTTCAAAATAAATAAATAAATAAATAAATTATCAGTACAGAGTCCTGCCTTTTGGTCTGATCTCCGCTCCCAGGGTGTTTACCAAGTGCCAGGCAGTGGTGGCAGCCTACCTGAGAAATCAGGGCATCTTTGTGTTTCCTTACCTCGACGACTGGCTCATCAGAGTCCAGACTTCCCTAGAGGTTCGACAGGCCACCACCAGGACCATAGAACTGCTCCAAAAGGTGGGCTTTGTCATCAACTTCGCAAAGTCCACTTTGCTCCCCTCCCAGAACTTGGAGTTCATAGGAGCCAGGTTGGATTCACAGCTGGCAAGAGCATTCTTACCAGTGGACTGAGCACAAAGGCTCATGGACCTCGCCAGCAAGTTTCTGCACAGGTCCCTGGTCTCCGCCAGACTCTGTCTCAGGCTTCTGGGCCACATGGCGTCGACGGTACAGGTGACCCCCAATGCCAGGCTCAATATGAGGCCTGCGCAATGGTGCCTTCGGACTCAGTGGTCACAAGCCTCAGGCAGTCTCAGAGACAGGATCAGTGTGTCCCACCGTTTCCTGGCCTCCCTCAACTGGTGGTTACACCCCCCCCCAATCTGCTGGTAGGGGTGCCTTTTCAGTTCCCACCTCATACAGTAGTACTGACCACCGATGCCTCTCTACAGGGTTGGGGAGCACACTGCCTAGACAAGTGCACCCAGGGCCTGTGGTCTCCTTGGGAGGCGTCCCAGCAGATCAATCTCCTGGAACTCAGAGTTATCCGCTTAGCCCTCAAGGCCTTCACTGCTTCCCTGGCACAACAGCCTGTCTTGATCCAGAAAGACAACCAGGTAGCTATGTTCTATGTGAACAAACAGGGCGGGACTGGTTCCCAGCCCCTTTGCCAGGAGGCCCAGGACCTCTGTTCCTTTGCCCTGAAACACAACATGCTCCTCAAAGCAGTCTATCTTCCAGGCCAGGAGAATGCCCTGACCGACAGATTGAGCAGGATTCTGCAACCTCACGAGTGGCAGCTACATCCTGTAGTGGTTCAGAAGATTTTCTTGAGATGGGGGCTTCCCTCCATAGACCTGTTTGCCAGTCCACTGAACAATCAGCTGCCAAGGTTCTGCTCCAGGCAACCGCATCCTCTGAGAGTAGCAGCAGATGCTTTTCTGATTCCCTGGACTCAGGGCCTACTCTATGCGTTTCCTCCCACCCCTCTGGTGTCCCGAACACTGTTCAAGATTCTCCGAGACAGGGCCTCTGTCCTCCTGGTAGCTCCCCGGTGGCCAAGGCAACCTTGGTTCCCCCTCCTGCTTCAACTGGCAGTGGATCTGCCTCTGCCTCTGGGATTGCAACCCGACCTTCTCTCTCAGGATCAGGGCTCCTTGCTGCATCCCAATCTCAAAGCTCTCAATCTGATGGCATGGAGGCTGCAAGGGTAGTGTTGGCTCCCTGGGGGCCTGCCTCCCGAGGTTGAGGAAGTTGTCCTAGCCTCCAGGAAACAATCCACTAGGAAGACCTATGCTCTCAAGTGGAAAAGGTTCTCTGTGTGGTGTCAGCTACGTGCTGAGGATCCTTTCTCCTGTACTGTGTCAGTGCTTCAGTACCTGCTGCACTTGTCCAATCAGGGTCTCAAGTCCAACTCTGTTCGGGTCCATCTCTCTGCTTTGGCAGCTCACCACTCCCTAGTTGAGGGCCATTCCTTGTCTGTGCACCCTTTGGTGTCTAGGTTTCTCAGAGGCTTGCTCCTGCTCAAACCTCCCATACGTCCTCCTGCTCCTGATTGGGAGCTGAATGTGGTCTTGCAGCAGCTGACTCTCCCACCTTTTGAGCCTATGGCTACTTGCCCTCTACGCTTCCTTTCCTGGAAGACACTCTTTCTGATAGCCCTCACTTCGGCTAGGAGAGTAAGCGAGCTTCAGGCCTTGGTCTGTGATAGACCTTACACCAGGTTCTATAAGAACAGGGTGGTCCTCAGGACTCACCCTAAGTTCCTTCCTAAGGTTGTCTCCTCTTTCCACCTCAACCAGGAGGTGGTTCTTCCTACTTTCTTCCCTAGGCCTCATGCAAGTCAGGCTGAAACAGTTCTCCATACCTTGGACTGTAAGAGGGCCTTATCCTTCTACCTTGAACGTATGCAAGGTCACAGGAAAGCTTCTCAGCTCTTCCTTTCTTTTGACCCCAATAACTTGGGGAGGCCTGTGTCCAAGCATACCTTGTCCATCTGGGTGGCTGACTGTATCACCTGGGCTTACAAGGCGGCTGACCTTCCTTTGCAGGGTAGGGTCACGGCCCACCGTGTGAGGGTAATGGCTGCATCAGTGGCTCACCTCCGCTCTGTCCCATTGCAAGACATCTGCAGGGCTGCTACTTGGTCTTCAAGCCATACATTTGCAACCCACTACTGTCTGGAGAGGGAGTCCCGTAGGGACAGTGCTTTTGGCCAAGCAGTACTCTGGAATCTCTTTGAGGTCTAGGCAACTCCTGCCCTCCTGCCCTCCTGCCCTCTGGTTGGGCTACCTGTGGAGGGTGTGTCCTTGCAAAGCCTTTACTGTGTTGCTGAGACTAGAGGGAGTTCTCTTGTTCAGCCTGGGTTCCTGGTAGCCCAGAGCTGGGGAGTCAACCATAAGTGAGGACTGACTTCCTGCTTGGTCCTGGAGAAAGAGTAGTTACTCACCTGTAACAGGTGTTCTCCAGGAGCAGCAGGAATCAGTCCTCACTACCCTCCCTCCTCCCCTTGGAGTTGCAGTTGTACATAGTTTAATTTTTACATTTTTGTGTGCTGTTCTTAGCTATGTCATTTGACTGAGGTAAGATGGCACCTTTAGGCGGGAAGGGAACCGCGCATGCGTGCCAGCATTCCCAAAGGCTTTCATGGAAAGCTGGGGAAATGCTCCGCTGGGGCTTCATCGGCATCGATGATACCCATAAGTGAGGACTGATTCCTGCTGCTCCTGGGGAACACCTGTTACAGGTGAGTAACTACTCTTTTTAGACCTCAGAGAATTGAAGAAATTCCTGTTCAAAGAGAAATTCAAAATGGTTTCTCTGGGAACTCTGCTGCCATACCTTCAGAGTCAGGATTGGCTTTGTTCTCTAGATCTCAAGGATGCGTACACTCATGTTCTCATCCATCCAACTCACAGAAAGTTCCTTCAGTTCCTTTTTCAAGGAAAGCACTACCAATACAGGGTGCTTCCTTTCGGCCTGGCCTCAGCACCAAGAGTGTTTACGAAGTGCATGGCTGTGGTAGCAGCATTTCTCCGCACTCTAGGAATATTCGTCTTCCCCTACTTAGATGACTGGCTCATTCGAGCCCCATCAGAGTCAGAGGCCAGGATTTCTCTATCTTGCACAATGCGTATCCTCCAGTATTTGGGTCTGGTCATAAACATCCCAAAATCCAGTCTAACTCCCACTCAGTTTCTGGAGTTCATAGGAGCTTTGCTGGATACCAGAAAAGCAAGGGCCTATCTTTATCAGACCCGTTGCCTTCGCATGGTGCAGTTAGCTTCTCAAGCAGTGCTAAAATCTCATCTCACTGCCCCAGAAATGTTATAGCTACTAGGCCACATGGCATCTACAGTGCATGTGGTTCCTTATGCTCGCCTCCATATGAGAGCAGCCCAGTGGACTTTATTCGCTCAATGGACCCAGGCATCAGGGTGCCTGTCAGACAAAATAGCAAACACAAATCACCTTATTTTGTCTCTCCAATGGTGGCAGTCCACTCAGAACCTGTTGCTGGGGTCCCCATTTCAACAACCTTTACCCCAGGCAACTCTCACGACAGATGCTTCACCAATGGGTTAGGGAGCTCATCTGC
This sequence comes from Ichthyophis bannanicus, assembly GCA_033557465.1. Classification (NCBI taxonomy): domain Eukaryota; kingdom Metazoa; phylum Chordata; class Amphibia; order Gymnophiona; family Ichthyophiidae; genus Ichthyophis; species Ichthyophis bannanicus. The sequence goes on from CM066036.1 coordinate 620,185,322, forward strand.
AGGACCTCTCCACCCAAGGCACTTGGACTCCACAGGAGACTCATCTACATATCAATCTCTTAGAGCTCAGAGCAATCTTCCTTGCTCTTCAAGTGTTCCACACCCTGCTCAGCTACAAGACAGTCCTCATTCAGACGGACAATCAAGTAGCCATGTTTTACGTGAACAAGCAGGGGGGATCAGGTTCTCTGTCGCTTTGCAATGAAGCTTTGCGACTATGGGCCCTCGCCAGAGAGCATCAGATTCATCTCCTGGCAGTGTACCTTCCAGGCATACAAATCTCTTGGGCAGACAGACTCAGTCGAGTTCTGCTTCCACACGAATGGTCTCTACATGCGGACCAGGTGACCAAGATTTTTCAAATTTGGGGAATCCCGGACATAGACCTCTTTGCAAGTCCGTTGAATGCCAAACTTCCCCGGTTCTGTTCCAGAATGCCTGCTTAGGGCTGTCAGGCCAGGGATGCTTTCCTCCTTTACTGCAGTCAAGACTTCCTTTATGGCTTTCCACCCATTCCCCTAATTCCCAAAACCCTGTTCAAGTTTCAGAGAGACAGAGGGCGTATGATTCTCATAGTTCCACATTGGCCACGGCAAGTGTGGTATCCTCTGCTTCTACATCTCTCTCAAGCTCCCTCCCTGGAGTTAGGATCTGCTCCAGATCTTCTGTCACAGGAGGACGGAATGTTATGGCATCCCAGTCTCCAGTCTCTGCATCTCAGAGCTTGGTTGCTGAAGGCCTAGATCTTCATGATCTTAACCTCCCTCAGCAAGTAAAGGATGTCCTTTATGCTTCCAGGAAGCCTTCCACAAGACGCTCTTATGCTTTTAAGTGGAAGAGGTTTACCATATGGTGTTCGCAGAAGGGTCTTAACCTCTTTGCGATACCTCTGGAATCATTACTGGAGTATCTCCTTCATTTATCCAATGCAGGACTTAAGACTAACTCAGTAAGAGTCCATTTGAGTGCTATTGCAGCTTCGTTCACGCCTCTAAATGGACAACCTATTTCCTCCCATCCTCTTATAGCAAGATTTATGAGAGGCCTTCTTCTAACTAAGCCTCCCATTAGGCCACCACCGGTGGCATGGGACTTAAACTTGGTTCTTGGTCAGCTCATGAAGCCACCTTTCAAACTCTTAGCTACTACCTCATTGAAATTCCTTTCTTGGAAAGTTATCTTTCTCATTGCAATCACATCAGCACGTCGCATCAGTGAGTTGCAGGCACTAGTGGCTGATTCTCCTTATACAAGGTTCCATCATGACAAGGTAGTCCTTAGGACTCATCCACACTTTAATGCCGAAGGTGGTCTCGCCTTTTCATCTTAACCAAGCGGTCTACGTGCCTGTGTTCTTTCCAAGGTCTCATGCATCAAATGCAAAAAGGAATCTTCATACTTTGGACTGTAAAAGAGCTTTAGCCTTTTACTTGCAAAGAACACAACAACATAGAAGGTCCTCTCAACTCTTTGTTGCTTTTGATCCTTCTCATTTGGGACTTCCAGTCTCCAAGAGAACACTGTCCAATTGGATTACTCAGTGTATTTCTTTTGCCTATCAGAGTAAGAATCTTCCTCTGGAGGGCCATGTCACAGCTCACAATGTGAGAGCCATGGCAGCCTCAGTGGCTCATCTGTACTCTGTGTCTATCGACGACATCTGTCGAGCAGCCACTTGGGCCTCGGTTCATACCATCACAGCCCATTACTGTTTGGACAAAGACTCCCGCCGGGATGCCTTGTTTGGTCAGGCTGTTCTTCAGCACCTGTTCCATACCTAATCAACTCCTACCCACCATCCCTGTTTGGATGCCAGAGATCCATGGGGGGAAGTGGAGCCCTTTCACAGGGACACACAACTTCTGGGGTCTCTCCCTGTCATCTAAAGCTAGGGAGTCCCCATATGTGAAGACTACATTCCTGCTTGTTCCTGGAGATAGCATAGTTACTCAGCTGTAACAGGTGATCTCTGGGAACAGCAGGAATTTAGTCTTCACAACCCACCCACCTCCCCTAGGAGTTGTATCTCTCTATCTCCTTCTCTTTCCCTCTCTCTCTCTTTGTCTCAGCTTTAAAGTCAACTGAAGAGAGGCAGTTGGAAAAGGCGGGAAGGCAGCACGCAGGCACTGTGGGATGCTGCTAAAAGCTTTTTAATTGGACGCTGGGGAGCGTTCCCGTGCAGGCTCCGTCGGTACCGACGATACCCATATGTGAAGGCTAAATTCCTGCTGTTCCCGGAGATCACCTGTTACAGGTGAGTAACTATGCTTTCCTGAATCAGGAACACTGATGCCTTTTGCCATGCCATCTCTTTATAAAGTTTCTGCCACTTTAAATGTAGAAACAAAATGGCAGTAAAAGACCACATGGCCCATCTAGTCTACCCTTCCACACCAACTACTATAGTCCTTTATTTCCCTTTAGAGATCTTCTGTTTTTTTCCCATGCTTTCTTGAATTTGGATACTGTCCACATCTCTACTACATCCACTGGGAGACTATTCCACACATACACCGTTCTTTCCATAAAGAAATATTTTCTGTATATTACTCCTGAGTCTGTCCCCTTTTATCTTCATCCTATGTCCCCTCGTTGCAGAGTTCAGTTTCAGTTGAAAGAGTCTCTTCTAATTTGTGTTTATGCCATGGAAGTATTTAAATGTTTCTATCGTTTCTCCTCCATCCTGCCTTTCCTCTAATGCAGGGGTCTCCAACTCCAGTCATGGAGAGCCACAAACTAGTCAGGTTTTCAGGATATCCCTAATGAATATGCATGAAATATTTTGGTATGCACTGTCCCCATTGTACTCATATTTATTTGATGCGTATTCATTAAGGATATCCTGGTTTGCAGCCCTCCAGGTCTGGATTTAGCATTCCCTACTCTAAAGTATACATATTGAAATCTTTTTGTCCACGTATGGTTTATAACTAAGACCATTGCTATTTTGGTAGCAACCCTCTGCACCGTCTCCATCTTGTTTATATATCCTTTTGAAGGTGTGGTCTCCAGAATTGAACACAATACTCCAAATGAGGTCTCACCAATGACTTATACAGAGGCACTATCGCCTTCCTTTCCCTGCTGGCCATTCCTCTCCCTGCTGGCCATTCCTCTCCCTGTTCGCCATTCCTCTCCCTGTTCGCCATTCCTCTCCCTGTTCACCCAAGCATCCTTCTGGCTTTCACTGTGTCCTCCTTTCTAACTGTTCAGACATTTTACGATTATCAGAAGCAATCACTCCCCGGTCCTGCTCTTCTTTCATGGGCATAAGTACTTCTCCCCACTATACTGTACTGCTCCCTTGAATTTTTGCAGCCCAGATGTATGATCCTGCATTTTTTTTTTTTTTAGTGTTAAATCTCAGCTGCCAAATTCTTGACCACTCTTCAAGCTTAGCTAGATTTCTCTTCATGTTTTATATACACCTTCCCGGGCATCTATTCTATTGCAAATTTTGGAGATATCTGCAAATAGGCAAATCTTTCCTGACAGCTTTTCCGCAATATCACTAACAAAAAACGTTAAAAAGAATCAGACCAAGAACAGATCTCTGCGGCACAGCACTGGTAACATCCTTCTCCTAAGAGTGCACTCCATTTACCTGTACCCTTTGTTGCCTCCTATGCAATAATTTTCTAACCCAGTCAGTCACTTATAGGTTCATCCTTAGGGTACTCAATTTATTTATAAGTCACTTGTGCGGAATAGTGTCAGATGCTTTACTGAAATCTAAGTATACGATATCACTGTAGGTCTCTCCCTCTGTCCAGCTCTCTGGTCACCCAGTCAAAGAAATCAGTCAGATTTGTCTGACAAGACCTGCCTCTAGTAAACCCATGCTACCTCGAATCCTGCAATCCATTGGACTCCAGAAACCTCACTGTCCTCTGTTTTAGCAGCATTTCCATTAATTTACTCACCACAGACTAACCGGTCTGTAGTTCTCAATCTCATCCTTCTGCTTTTGTGTAAAGGGACCACATGTGCCTTTCTCCAGTCCTCTGGGACCACTGCTGACTTTAAAGAAGCATTGAAAAGGTTAGTCAATGAAGCCCCTAGAACGTCCCCAAGTTCCTTCAATATTCTTGGATGTATTCGTCTGGCCCCATCGCTTTGTCTACTTTTAGTTTAGTGAGTTCCTCATGAACAGAGTCTTCTGAAAATCATTCAAGATCCCCCTCACCTCTGTTCCTATTTGTGGGTGTTTACTGAAGTCTTGCTTCTGGCCCTTCATCTGTGAACACAGAGCAAAAATATTTGATAAGCAATTCAGTTTTATCCACGTCAGTTTCTATATGTTCCTCCCCTTCACCCTTGAGTTTGACAATACCACTTTTGTACTTCCTCCTCTCACTAACGTATGTGAAAATTGTCTTCGCCCCCCATTTTATTGCATTGGCTATTTCTTCTTTTTGTATCTTTGTTTTCCTGACTACTTTCTTAGTTTCTCTAATTTTTTTCCGGTATTGATGCTTGTCTTCCTCTCTCTGTGATCTTTTGTATTTTATGAAGGCCACCTTCTTTTTTTTTCACCTTTGTAGCTACTTCTTTTGAAAACCATAGTGGCCTCCTTTTCCTTTTACATTTATTTACCTTTCTAACAAAAAGGTTTGTTGCATTTAGAATATCCCCTTTCAGTTTTGCCCATTGCTTTTCTATATCCTCCTCCGACTGTTCCCATCTCGCTAACGACTCTGAAATATTGTCCCATCTTAGCAAAGTTTTCCTAAAGTCTAGGACCCCCTCACTTTTGAATGGACTTTATCAGCCCTAGTCCTCATATTGAACCACACCATCTGGAGATCACTGAATGCAAGGTGATCTCCCACTATAACATCAGAAACACTTTCCTTATGGGTAAGCACCAGTTTCAATATGGCCCCTTCACATGTGGGTTCTGTTACCAGTTACTGGAATAGTTCTCCCTATAGAGAATCTGGGATCTCCTTACTTCTAGATGACACTGCAATAGGGATATGCCAGTCAACATCCGGCATATTGAAATCATGTATCGGTAGTACTCCTCATTTCATGGCAGTGTTGTGTATGTCTTCTATTATACCTCTGTCTACTTCTTCTCCCTGTGAAAGAGATCTGTGTATCGCACCAATGCAAATTAATTTTTTCCCTCTTTCTAGTTTAACCCACAGTATCTTCTCACTGTTTTGTAAGCTCCGTAATTCTATAGCTTTAATATTTTTTTACATATAGTGCTGCTACTCCTCCCTCCTACTCTGTCCTTCCTGATTAAAGTATAGTCTGAAATAATTACATACCAGTCATGGTTGCCCCTGAACCATATATCTGTAACCACCACTAAATACAAGTCAGCCTCTTCCATTAAGGCCTCAACATTTGGGATCTTATTTCCCTTACTACCGGCATTTATGCACAATGCTTTCCAGATGTTGCCCCTTTTACCCATTTCTACAGAAGTATTTAATGTTTTACTTACCTGGTGGCTTTCTTCACCCATCCCCATTTAATCTAGTTTGAAGCCCTCTTCACTAGGTTAGCCAGTCTGCTGCAGAAGACACTTTGACTCTTCATGGATAGGTGGATGCCTTCTCTGCTCTGCAACCCTTTGAAAATCATCCCATGATTCAGGAAAACAAAACGCTCTCTGACACCATCCATGCAGCCATGCATTCATCTCCAGAATGCAAACTTCTCTGCCTTGACTTTTACCCTCAACAGGGAGGATTGAAGAGAAAACCACCTGCGCACCTATCTGCTTCACCCTCTGTGCCAGAGCCATGATGTCACACTTAATATGCTTTCAGGGATATCTGGCAGTATCATTTGTACTGACGTGGATGAGCAACATCCAATGATAGTAGGCTTGATGAGTCTTGGCAAACTCTCTGTAACATCTTGGATTCTGGCACCTAGTAGACAGCACACCTCCCTGGACATCAAGTCTGGTTGGCAGATGGACGCCTCATTACCCTTCAGAAGAGAATCACAAGCCACTATCTTTCACTTCCTTGTGGTCATTGACTCTGCAACTTTGGGGTGCTTTGGGCTCTCATTCTTCCCTTTTCTGTGACATCTTCCCCACCTCCACTTCCAGGGCTGCATACTGGTTCTTCAATTTGAGGGCTGGAAGAGTTGTATTGTCGATTCTGCAGGCTCTGGTGACTTGTCTCCATCTCTCTTCATTCTGTAGCATCCCATCTTCACCTATGTTGGAGAGCTTGGTTGCTTCAAGAAGCATATCATCAATGTAATTCTCGCTGCCTCATACAACCCCAGTCGACTGGGGGAGGCTGTTATCAAGCGGACTATGCCCACCTGGTTGGCGGACTGCATCGCCTTCACTCACAATCAGCTGGGCTCTCGTTGGCGAACCGGAACACGACGCACAATGTCAGGGCTATGGCAACCTCTGTTGCAAGCCTACTCTCTGTCCCTATGGGAGACATTAGCCGGGCTACCACCTGTTCTTCAGTTCATACATTTGCAGCTTACTACAGCCTGGAGAGGGAGTCCCGATGGGACAGCACCTTTGGCCAGGCCGTACTCAGTAATCCTTTTGGCGTTTAGGGAACTCCTGCCCTCTGACTTTTCTTGTTCAGGCTACTGGAGTGATGGTTTTCCCTGGACACTGGGGTCCTCAGAGTCTGTCCTCAGATTTGCTTGCGGATGCTCATGACTGGACCATGTTTTTCTACAGGTTCTCGGTATCCTGTAGCTATGGAGTCCCATAGATGAGGACTGACTTCCTGTTTGTTCCCAGAGAAAGCGTAGTTGCTCACCTGTAACAGATGTTCTCGAGAGACAGCAGGAATCAGTCCTCACAACCCTCCCTCCTCCCGTGGAGTTGCTGTTCAATTTTTGCATCTTCTTTTGTCTGCTCTAGCTATGTCATTTGACTGATTAAGATTGCACTCTTGGGCAGGAAGAGGACCATGCATGCATGGTGGCAACTCCCAAAGGCTTTCTTTGAAAGCTGGGGAGATGCTTCCGCGGGGCTCTGTTAGCACCGATGTCACCCATATGTGAGGACTGATTCCTGCTGTCCCTGGAGAACACCTGTTACAGTTGAGTAACTACACTAACAGCGCGTTGCTATGTCCCTGTGTGTAGCCCTGCTTCCTTGCTAAACAGTTGTTGCTTTATACTAGTAAATTTGATGATATGTGTCTGAGGTATATAGATTGTGTCCCTTTTTATAAAATTACCTAATCAAAGCTCCTTTAAAAATAGCAAATTGTTTACTTTTAGTAGATATTTGAATGTGGAACTATTTGCTTCCTAGATTTTCCATACCAAGCAATAAAAATGTTGTTATCTTTTGTTAACAAGCTAATTGAGAAATTGCCCTATATAGCAAGAATTCTTACATGTGGGTAGGAGCTGGGATGGGAAGTGAGGGATTTAATACCTGAGGAGGTCAGAGATTTCAAAGATTTTGCCTAAAGATGAATGGAGTAGCCTCTAACATTGTGTTGCCACTTTCATTTTGCTACCCATTCTCCATCTTCTCCCTTTCTTTCCATGTTCTCTCATACATATCTCCATGCATACCTTCCTCCCCCGAGACAACCCCCCTCCCCCATGCACACCTCTTCCACCAGTTAGCACTGTGAGACTGCGGTTATCCTCCCATTTTCGCTGGCCCATATCGCCTTCCCTTTGTCCCCAATACCCCATCCACCTTCCCCAAAGCAGTAACATATGTAGGCACACCCCCCAGTCAATCCTTAATCTCATCCCCACTCCAATGGCCCCCCAACCAATCTAAGTTTATAGTTCAATAGCTAAGTCCCCTGTTGTCCCACAAAAACCAATCCCAGAGCTAGCTATATTCTCTGGGACTAAAGTCTCATCAATTATGTAACACACAACAAAGTCCAAGTCCATGCAAACTCATCACGTCAAGTGGACAAGGCTCAAGCTTTAGGTTAGTGAAAGTGAGTCTCCCACAGGCCCCCCCAAACAAGGCATTTTAGTCCTAGCCCCAGCCCTCAACCATGGTTCCAATCAAATATAGTCCACATAGTTCTTTGAAGTCTGTTAACATTGAAGAAGCCATGCTCCTACCAGCTTCGCTGCCCCAAATCTATGCAGTCTCAATCCCCACACAGACCAGCAGGAAAAAGCATAGGCTGCCTGATAAGATATAATTTCATCTCAGTAAATGTTTAGGCTAGAGGTAATACAAAAAACAGATCCTTCCACTTAACACTTAATCATTCTTGCCTGTGTGTAGAACTAAGGTGCAGGCTCCTCTTAAGATTTTAATAATGGTCATCATCGGGACTGTGGTACCAAACAGAATGGAACACAGAATGGGTCCTGAAGCGCGCCTATGGCATCCATAGCTCACATTGCTTCTGTCACGACGGTCTCAATCTTGGAAGATTGTTGTCATAGCATTTGTCTCTCATGAGGTACATGTTGCCAGCGCTGGAGATCTTTCTATTGCATGCCGTCTTTATTTATTTATTTAACAGGTTTTATATACCACTTTATCATTTCAGTCAAAGCGGTTTTACATTGAAACTTAAACTTGGTAATACAGTCAAACCTCGGTTTTCATGATTAATCCGTTCGAAAAAGTCTGACTAAAACCGAAACGTATGAAAACTGAAGCAATATTTCCCATAAGAAATAATGTAAATCCAATTAATCCGTTCCAGACACCCAAAAATATTCACAAAAAATACATTTTATAGAGAATAACTATATTTTTACATACAGAAAACAATGAGAAATAAATATAAATGACTAATGAAATGGATAAATGAACATTTAACATCACTGAAAGCAAGCTAAGTACAGTACTGTACAGTACAGTATGTTAACATCTGGCCTTAGCCACCCCTGACAAGCTGCTGTGCCCAGCTCTCTTCGGAATCACATTGAATTCAGTCCATTAAAATACCTTTACATTATCTGCTCAATGCTTCAGAATGGCAGAAAATCTTAATGATATAGCTTCAGACGTACCCTGCAAGAGAAAGAACTGCCTCCCACATTCATGCAACATGAGGAGGAGTAGCCTAGTGGTTGGGGCAAGGTACTTCAGGCCGGAAGGTCGGGAGTTCAAATCCCACTAGAGGACAGCAACCTTGGGCCGGAAGGACTGGGGTTTCTAGTCCCACAGGTGCTCCTTGTGGTCTTGGGCAAGCCACTTAACCCTTCATTGCCCATGTTCCCTGTAAGTATTAGTGTATGTGTCTCATATCCCTGCATGTTAAATGTATCTCCCAATTGTGTTGTGACCGCTTTGATTGAAGGATAAGGCGGTATACAAAACTGTCTAAATAAATAAATAAATAAATAAATCTCCTGCTTACGTTGACAGCTTTTCTTCCCTGCTACCGGGACAAAATCTCAGTCAAAAGACGTTGAAAACCGAAGCAATGCATGAAAACCGGGACAAAATCTCAGTCAGAAAAGACGTTGAAAACCGAAACGTATGAAAACCGGGGCAAATGAAAACCGAGGTTTGACTGTATACATTAAACAGGGACATTGATAACTTGGATTTTTCTGAGGCAATGGAGGGTTAAGTGACTTGCCCAAGGCCATAAGGAGTGCTAGTGGGAATCGAACCCTGGTCTCTGGGTTCCCAAGCCAGTGTTCTTAACCATTAGGCTGCTACTCCACTCCACTCTTTGGCCAGCCTGAACTCCAGGACTGACACTCCTGCTTCCATCTGCGCTCTCACAGCTTCATCCCTTAAACGTACCTTCTAGTGTTCCCCCTTCATTGTGAACGCCAGTCCAAAGGGGGAAGGCGCATCTGTATCACACTCCTCTCAATTTGTGCAGCACATCCTTCATTTCCCTGTATCTTTGTAATGTAGCTTGAGCCAGGTCTGTGCATGCTTCATTGAGACAGGACTCGCACTTAAAGGTGTCCTTAACACAAAATTTGGCTGCTACTCTCTCTTTAATTCCATAGTCGTGGAAACAGGTGATAGTCCCATGGCCTTTTAAACCCTTTGGGGCCCATCACTCTGTGTCCAGTCAATTCTAAAGTCACAATACACTAAGTCCAGTCCAGATGATGTCAAAATTCCCTTAGACGTTTTCTGCAAAACCAATGCACAGTCTGAAAATTCAACCTCCTCCAGTATCTCCTCCAGTATCTCCCAGAAGCCTAAGGTTATTTCTTCTCAAGCTATTCTCAAGATCCTCCACTGTATCTGCAAGTGAAGTTCACAGCTTTTCAGTCAATACCAGTTTCTGTTCAAGGTGGTCTTCCACCCAGTCGCCTTTCTCCTCCACGCGTTTCTCCAACTCACACATGTCTAGGAGCAAGTTTTCAATGCTGCCCATAATCCCCTCTTCAACATGGGGAGATATCAGACTTGAAATCTTGAAACCAGGCCCATACCATAACTTGGAAGTAGGCCTCTCAGATTGCAGGGCCCTTTGCACAATTCTCGTTGCGACTCCTATTAAGAGAGGCTGCAAAGGTTAGGGCTCTTCAACCTGGAAAAGAGACGGCTGAGAGGAGATATGATAGAGGTCTATAAATTAATGAATGGAGTGGAATGGGTAAACGTAGATTGATTGTTTACGCTATCAGAATATAGAAAGACTAGGGGACATGTAATGAAGCTACAGGGTTAACTATTTAAGACAAATAAGAGAAAATATTTTTTCACTCAACATGTAATCAAACTCTGGAATTTGATACCGGAGGATATAGTAAGGGCTGTTAGTGTAGCTGGGTTTAAAAAAGGTTTGGACAAGATCTCCAGGAACAAGCAGGAATGAGTCTTCACATATGGGTATCGTCGGTACCGACGGAGCCTGCGCGGGAACGCTCCCCAGCGTCCAAAAGGAAAGCTTTTGGGAGCATCCCACAGCGTCTGCGCGCTGCCTTCCCGCCTTTCCTAACTGCCTCTCTCCAGTTCTTCTTTTCCGCGGAGCCAGCAGGTCGTGTTCCTGTCACCGCTGAAGAAGTTCTTTATTTTATTTTATTTCTTTGGTCGCGCGTCTGCCTTTTTCGACGTCGGACCGGTAGAGCCGGTCTTTCTTTCTTTCTTTCTTTAAAAAAAAAAAAAGGACTACTCTTTACAATTCTGTGCTTTTTTCTTTGGCCTTAGGCCTATGAGAAATTCTCCTCATGGAGAAGCCCGCTTCCGGGTTTAAAAAGTGAACGAAGTGCAGCGGCACTATTTCTGTCACTGACACCCATGACTGGTGTCTAAAATGTTTGGGTCCTGACCACTCCATCACCGATTGTGAGTCCTATTCCATGATGTCTAAAAGAGGTCTACAGAATCGAGCAGCCAAGCTCAGTACCCTGTTTCCCTCTGATGCAGCTTCAGTAGCATCGACGTCTTCCAGGGCTGCTGCTTCTTCCTCCCATGGATCTCAGGTAACCAAACTCAAATCCAGCCGGTCCTCGAAGGGTAGATCTCCCTCCAAGTATCGAGATGCCTCCGGGCTTGCTCTCCAGGAATCCGCACCGGCAAAATTACCCCGGCGGGAGGCTCCGGCTTCCAAAGCTTTATCTATGGGGTCACAGGTTGACATCGATGGCTCGGCCTCGACCGATCACCTGTTGCCATGTTCTGGGGTACCGGTGGTTCCCACTGGTACTGACATCCAGACATTGGTGGCGTCGATGGATCAGAATATTCTGACCATGCAGCGTGCTATTATGGCATTTATACAAGCTGCGACGCCTCCGGTACCGCAAAAAACTCCGTTTGCATCGACATCGGCTTCGGTGTCGACTGCAGCGGTACCCTGTTCTGTGATGCCCATCGGTACCGATCACTCCCGATGTCGATACCACTCGGTACGCGTATCGGGCTCTGCAGGAGCATCCAGATAGGCGATACTTCGATTCCTCTGAAGACTCTGATGAATCAGAGGTCTCTGTCGAAGCATCGGTAATCCTTCCTCAGGAGCCCTCTTCTCCAAAAAGAAGAATGTCTCCTCCAGAAGACTTGTCTTTTCAAGACTTCATTAGGGAAGTGGCCAGGGGCCTCTCCATTTCAGTGGCCCCTGAGGCAGAGCCTAGAGCCAAAAAATTGGATATCTTGCAATATCCTAAGGCTCCTAAAGAGGCAGCTACTTTACCAATTCATGAGATCCTTTATGATCACATGTTGGGCATATGGGAGACACCTCTCACCACCTCCCCTCATTCTCGTAGGTTGGACACCATGTACCGTGTTCCTCCTTGTCCTGGCTTTCATAAAACTCAGCTTCCTCACCACTCTATTGTGGTGGAGTCTGCTATGAAGAGGATAAAGAGTTCAAAAAGGCACACATCCAATCCTCCAGGAAGAGAGTGCAGAACCTTAGATGCTTTTGGCAGGAGAATTTTCCAGGCCAATATGCTTGTTGCTAGAATCAACTCCTATAGTCTCTATATGGGGATGTTTCTAAAAGAGGTTACAGATCACCTACAAACTTTATCTCGTTTTGTTTCAGAAGATAAAAGAGAGGAGTTTCTCACCTGGCTTAAACACGCCCAGGATGTTTCCAAGTTTTCTAACCGTGCAGCCTTTGACTCTTTTGAGTGTGCTAGCAGAGCCACGGCTATTGCCATAGGTGCACACAGAGTTGCTTGGCTACAAGCTTTTGATTTGGAACCCTGGGTTCAGGATGGACTAGGAAATCTTCCTTGTACAGGTGAAAATCTTTTTGGCAAAGATTGGCAAGCAAAGGCCACTCAGATGGATGCTGAAAATTCTGCTTTAGATAGACTTTCAAAGTCTACTTCTGCTCCTGTTAAGAAAAGGTTGTTCAAAAAGGGATTTTTTCCCAAAAACGGGAGATGATATCCTGTTTATGGTCAACAGGCATCTTCTGCAGGTCGTTTTGCTGCAAAGCGACAGCAACAACATAAACAGGCCATGCCTAAGGCTGCAAGGGCTGCTACGGCCCAACAGCCTCAGCCCCCTCAGGGCCTTTGACTTTCAACTAGAGAACTTAGCCTTTCTGGCTCTAAGAGAACCAGAGCCTCTCACCATTCCAGGAAGGTTAGCTCACTTTGCTCCCAGGTGGGAACAAATCACAGCAGAGCAATGGACCCTCTCTATCATAAGGGAGGGGTACAAGCTTCATTTCTTAAACCTTTCTCCTCACACCATGGTGAGACAGTTCAATTCTCCAACATCTCTCCTCGACCTTCTGGGTCAGGAGATTGCTACCCTTCTTGCCCAAGGGGCAATAGAAGAAGTACCCCTTCTTCAGCAGGGCTCAGGGTTCTACTCCCCCTACTTTCTTATCCCAAAGAAAACAGGGGGCTACAGACCCATACTAGATCTCAGAGAATTGAACAAGTTTCTATACAAGAAGAAATTCAAGGTGATTTCTCTCGGTGCTCTCCTTCCATACCTTCAGAGTCAGGATTGGCTTTGTTCTCTAGACCTCAAGGATGCGTACACCCATGTCCTCATCCATCCAACACACAGAAGGTTCCTTCGGTTCCTTTACCGAGGAAAGCACAACCATTACAAAGTGCTTCCTTTCGGTCTGGCCTCTGCACCAAGAGTGTTCACAAAATGCATGGCAGTAGTAGCTGTATTTCTACACACTCTAGGTATATTCGTATTCCCATATCTGGACGACTGGCTCATCCGAGCTCCATCCCATTCAGAGGCCCAGACTTCCCTAGCCTGCACAAGGCGTATTCTTCAGTATCTGGGACTTGTAATAAACATTCCAAAATCCCATCTCACCCCTACTCAGTCTCTAGAGTTCATAGGGGCCTTGCTGGATACCACAACTGCAAGGGCCTATATTCCCCAGGCCCGTTGCCTACGCTTGGTGCAGTTAGCCTCACGGATTCAGTTAAAATCCCATTTAACTGCTCGAGAGATGTTACAATTGTTAGGCCACATGGCATCCACTGTGCAGGTGGTTCCTTACGCTCGCCTTCACATGAGAGCAGCTCAATGGACTCTGTCCACCCAATGGATCCAGGCATCAGGGTGCCTGTCAGACAAAATAGCAACCTCCAGTCGCCTCTTTTGCTCTCTACAGTGGTGGAAGTCCACTAAAAATTTGTTGCTGGGGTCCCCCTTTCAACAGGTGTTACCCCAAGCAACCCTTACAACAGATGCCTCTCCAAGAGGTTGGGGAGCTCATCTACAAGATCTCTCCACTCAAGGCATCTGGTCTCCACAGGAGACATCTCTACATATCAACCTCTTAGAACTCAGAGCAATTTTCTAGCTCTCAGTCTTCCACACCCTGCTCAGCTACAAGACAGTCCTCATCCACACGGACAACCAAGTAGCCATGTTCTACGTGAACAAGCAGGGTGGGACTGGCTCTCTGTGCTTTGCAACAAAGCTTTGAGATTGTGGGCCTTCGCCAGAGAGCATCAGATTCATCTCATGGCAGTGTATCTTCCAGGGGTTCAAAACTCTTGGGCAGACAGACTCAGTCGAGTTCTGCTTCCACACGAATGGTCCCTCCATGGGGACCAGATAGCCAGGATTTTCCGAATTTGGGGATCCCCGGACATAGACCTGTTTGCAAGTCCGTGGAATGCCAAACTTTCCCGGTTCTGTTCCAGGATTCCGCGTCAGGGAGTTCAGGCCAGGGATGCCTTCCTCCTTCATTGGGGGCAAGACTTCCTCTATGCCTTTCCACCCATTCCCCTAATTCCCAAGACACTGTTCAAACTTCAGAGAGACAAGGGGTCTATGATCCTCATAGCACCACATTGGCCACGCCAAGTGTGGTACCCTCTACTTCTGCATCTCTCTCAAGCTCCCTCCCTGGACTTGGGATCTTCTCCAGACCTCCTGTCCCAGGAGGAGGGAACGTTGTGGCACCCAAATCCCCAGTCTCTTCACCTCAGAACCTGGTTGCTGAAGGCCTAGACCTTCAAGATTTGCATCTTTCTCAGCAAGTGAAGGATATCCCTTATGCTTCCAGAAAGACTTCCACTAGACATTCCTATGCTTTTAAAAGGAAAAGGTTTACCATTTGGTGTGCAGAGAAGGGTCTTAACCCTCTTGCAATACCTCTGAATTCTTTACTAGAGTATTTGCTGCATTTATCCCATGCAGGCCTTAAAACAAATTCAGTAAGAGTCCATTTGAGTGCTGTTGCAGCATCCCTTAAACCTCTCAATGGACAGCCTATTTCCTCTCATCCTCTTATAGTAAGATTCATGAGAGGCCGCCTTTTAACTAAACCTCCCATTAGACGACCTCCAGTGGCATGGGACTTGAATCTGGTTCTTGGCCAGCTTATGCAGCCACCCTTGGAACCCTTAGCCACTACCTCCTTGAAATTCCTTTCCTGGAAGGTTATTTTTCTCATTGCAGTCACTTCAGCTCACCGCATCAGTGAGCTGCAAGCCTTGGTGGCTAATCCTCCTTATACAAGGTTCCATCATGACAAGGTAGTCCTCAGGACCAATCCACACTTTATGCCTAAAGTGGTCTCACCTTTTCATCTGAACCAGGAGGTATATTTACCTGTCTTTTTTCCAGGACCTCATGCATCAAGTGCAGAGAGGAATCTCCATACCCTGGATTGTAAGAGAGCTCTTGCTTTTTACTTACAAAGGACACAGCAACATAGAAAGTCCTCTCAACTCTTTGTTGCTTTCGATCCCTCTCATTTAGGACTTCCTGTCTCTAAGAGAACTCTGTCCAATTGGATTGCTCAGTGTATTTCTTTCGCCTACCAGAGTAAGAACCTTTCTCTGGAGGGCCATGTCACAGCTCATAATGTGAGGGCCATGGCAGCCTCTATGGCTCATCTAAATTCTGTGTCCATCGACCAAATCTGTCAAGTGGCCACCTGGGCCTCAGTTCATACCTTTACAGCCCATTATTGCTTGGACAAGGACTCCCGCCGGGATGCCTTGTTTGGCCAGGCTGTTCTCAAACACCTGTTCCATACCTATTCAACTCCTACCCCCCATCCCTGGTTGGATGCCCGAGATCCATAGGGGGAGGTAGAGCCCTTCTCAGGGACTCACAACCTTGGGGATCTCCTTAGCATCTCTAGCTGGGGAGTCCCCATATGTGAAGACTCATTCCTGCTTGTTCCTGGAGATAGCACAGTTACTTACCTGTAACAGGTGATCTCTGGGAACAGCAGGAATAAGTCTTCACAACCCACCCACCTCCCCTAGGAGTTGTATCCCTCTGTCTATCTTTCCTTTCCTTTCTCTCTCTCTTTGTCTCAGCTTAAAACTCGAACTGGAGAGAGGCAGTTAGGAAAGGCGGGAAGGCAGCGCGCAGACGCTGTGGGATGCTCCCAAAAGCTTTCCTTTTGGACGCTGGGGAGCATTCCCATGCAGGCTCCGTCGGTACCGACGATACCCATATGTGAAGACTTATTCCTGCTGTTCCCAGAGATCACCTGTTACAGGTAAGTAACTGTGCTTTCCTGAAGGAAAGGTCCATAAACCATTATTAAAAAGGGACCCAGGATATCAATGCTTGACCCAATACAAGCATTGTGGAACCTGTCTCTTGGGGATACTGCTAGGTAGATATGACCTAGATTGGCCACTGTTGGAAACAGGATACTGGGCTTGATGGACCTTGGTCTGACCCAGTATGGCATATTTTATGTTCTTATGAGTTTCCCACTGTCTCTCCAATCTCCTTGTGCTCACCTCTAAAGTTGTGCGTTGGCACGGGCACTATCTTGTCTGTGCCCAGCATGATGTCACTACTGTTCCCGCTTATGAGTATTCTTTTAGATCTTGTTTTTTCTTTGCTGCCATGAGGGCCTTTTGCTGACTTCAGTGTTGGTGTTGCTGTGGCCACTAATGCTTACTAACCAGTTTAGGGACGCAACCATACTGGTTCATGATTTCAGCAATCTCCTGCTATGCTTTTTTTGAAGCATGAAAATCATTTGTTTTGCTTTGAGAAGGAATGTTCTCATTCCTATATGAATCCTCTGTGATTATCTCATGCCTTTTTTGAATGCCATTACCATTTTTGTCCAGTGGGAGGGCATTCCAGGCATCCACAGTCCTTTTTGTGAAAGAAGTGTGAGAGACAGTGGTAAAAGATTAACACAGAACATTTAAAACATAAGTATTTCCTGATACTGCGTTTAAATTTTCCTCCTTTCAGCTTCATTTCATGTGTTCAAGTTTTATAGCTTTCCATTTTTTGAAAAGGTAGAGGGAGACAAAGTGAGAGACTGGGTGGGGGGGGGGGGGGAGGTTGGCTGAGAGAGAGAGACTGGGTAATGATTGGGGGTGGGGGCTGACAGAAATAGTTTTTCTTCATGTATTACCAGCCCATAGTGATAAACAAATCAAAAAAGGAAATTGCCTGAGGTGGAGCTACAAAAGTTCACCAGTATGCTGCTGACAATACAGTATACTCATTGGGGACGGTGAGAGGGAGAGAATAAGGGGTGCTACCTTTTGTTGACATTGTGCAATGGCACATTAAAGCCTGATTTATTACCTGTTCTATGTAAAACGACTAGGTATGTACTTCCACATACCATATAATTTACTGTTCATTGTAAACCGCACTTGATACTTGGGAAAGTGCGGTATAGAAATAAGTGTTAAATAAATAAATAAATTAATTAAGCTTTCTTTTCCCATAGAAAATAGGAAAATAGAAAAATAGAAAATCAAGCCCTTAAAGGGGCTGAGATGTACCTTTTGCGGGGAGGGGGCACACTGACAGAGTTCTCAGCAGCTGACTTCTAAATTTTTAAGCTGGCTCCTAGGTTACAAGAGATTTTCTCAAGGCAGTAATGAGCACATCCTTAAGAGGACCCACCAGATTCCCTGTGCTCTCTTTCAGGGAATGTATATCATCCAACCCTATAACTTTGTCCACTTCTAGTTTTTCAAGTTGTTCATAGACACTTTGGTGGGGGGGGAGATTTCTCCAAATGAATTAGTTTTGCACATACCATGACAAGTCATGAACCTTACTTTTAAGTCAGAATATGTGAATTATGATCTTAGTCTCTCAAATTTACTGCTAATATTCATCATAGTACTTGCAGCGTGCCAAAGAGAGTCTCCTTGAGCTCGTAAGATGTAACATGTATAGGCAGTTTATCAAGGTGTGCTTAAAAATTATTTTTAATCAAGCCTGAAACACCCATTATGTTGGGAAAATTTCTGTATCCTTCTGCCATATTCCCTTAGTCTCTCTAACTGCATTGCTTGGTACTCAAAGAAATTCTTTCTTTACTCGATCCATGGAATAAATCGCTTGGCACTGAAACAGCTATTATTGCTGTTCTGTTATTCTTCTTTACCACCATGTCTGGTCTTCTGGCCTCCATCTTTTTATCTGTTGTCTTACTAATCTCTTACATTTTTTGAAGGTGTGAATAAATAGGTAGATAAAGGTAAGCCAGTTGACATAGTGGATCTGCATTTTCAGAAAGCCTTTGACAAGGTCCCTCATGAAGAGACTCTTGGGGGAAATTAAAAAGTCATGGCATAGGAGGCAGTGCACTATTGTGGATTAGGAACTGGTTAAAAGATAGAAAACGGAGTAGGACTAAATGATCTGTTTTCTCAGTGGAGAAACGTAAATAGTAGAGTACTCCATGGATTAGTGCTGGGCCCACTGCTTTTTTACATATTCATAAATGACCTGAAAATTATTCAAAGTTATTAGAACACAAGAGAATTGTAAAAAATTGCAAGAGGGCCTTGAAAGTTTGGACGACAGGGCGTCCAAATGGCAGATTAAATTTAATGTGGTTACATGATGCAAGGTTCCACATTAGGAACCTCCACCCAGGAAAAGGATTTAGACATTATCGTGGATAGTATTTTGAAACCCTCTGCCCAGTATGCATTGGCATCCAAGAAAGCAAATAGAATGCTAGGAACCATAAGTAAAGGAATGGAGAATAAAACAAAAGATGATATAGTGCCTCTGTATCGTTCCATGGTGTGACCACATCTTGAATATTGTATGCAATTCTGGTCGCCATATCTTAAAAAGGATATAGTAGAACTAAAGGTACAGAGAAGAGCCGCTGAAATGGTAAAGAAGATGGAAGGATACCTCTATGAGGAAAGGCTTAAAAGTTTAGGACTCTTCAACTTGGCAAAAAGATGGCTGAGGGGAGTTAGGATAGAAATTTATAAAAAACAAATGGAGTATAACAGGTAAACATACAGTTGTGGTCAACATTATTGGCACCCTTGCAGTTCAACACCTTAATGTCCAATATCTCCTTAAAAAATAGTGGCAATGAGATGGCTTTGGACTATATATGCACACATTTGACACACAAAAGAATCAAATAAAACAAGACCAATTAAAAAGGGAAATTGTAGGAAATAGCATAAAAACTGGGACATTGCCAGGACATGATTATTGATATCCTTATAAACTATTCAAATCAATTTGAATAGAAGAACCACATTCCCATTGCACCTGTGATCAACTTTCAGCACTCACATGACTTGAATCAACCAGTGAATGATGGCGCTAATGTTTAAAATGGCCACATTTACTTCCTGTTCCATTTTCACAGTGGTGAAGAAGAGAGCTGCCTGAGACATTCAGAAAAGCCATTATCACCGAACATCAAACTTCAAAGGGGGTACAAGGCCATCTCCAAAGACCTTAGGATACCTCTCTCTGCAGTTCAGTGTTAAGTTTTCTGCTCATAGAACTGTTAAGAACCTCCCAGGATGTGGAGGGAAGAGGAAATTTAATCCAAGTAGTCTTCAAAGGTGAGTATGAACTGTTGGAAAAATACCACATGCAACATCCAAAGAACTTAAGGCTGACCTGGAGCAATCTGGAGTGGTGATTTCAACCCACACCATACGCCACGCACTAAACAAAGAAGGACTTCATTGGCGAAGGCAGGGCCAGCCCTAGAGTTGGTCCAAGGTGTTGGCACTCAAGGCGACCATCGAGCTTTACACATCTCTGGCTGTCAAAATCTACTATTTAGCTTTGAATGATCTGCTTTTGCTACCTTCTAGGCAACTGCCTAATTTGCCTAGAATTTGCTGGCTCTGGGCGAAGGCCAAAGAGGATATCACTGCTCAAAGATAGACATAAAAAGGCACACCTGATCTTTGCCCAAACCCACCTTAAGAAACCATAATCCTTCTGGGAAAATGTTCTGTGGGCAGATAAAACCAAACTTTAGCTCTTTGGCAATGCAGACCAGTGATACATTTACAAGTGAAGAAATGAGGCTTATAAGGAAAGAAACACCCTTCCTACAGTTAAATATGGTGGAAGTTCCATAGTGTTATAGGGCTGTTTAGCTACCTCAAGAACTCTGGAGGCTTGGAATGCATTAAAGGAATCATAAAGTCAGAAGACTACCAAGGTATTTTGGAGCAAAATATGTTATCTAGTGTCAGAAAGCTAGGTCTAAGTCGAAGGTCATGGGTCCTCCAGCAGGACGGTGCCCCAAACATACATCCAAAAGTACAAAAGAATTGTTAAAAAGGAAAAAAAAAAGTACTGTTTTATACTGGCCAGCAATGAGTCCTGATCTCATTCCAATCGGTAACCTTTGGAAAGAAATGAAATCTGCCACTGGTAAAAGGAATCCGGGAAACATTCATGAGGTGGGAGAAACCACCAGCAGACAGATGTACGAAATTTATAGATGGCTACAAGAAACGTCTGGAGGCCGTCATCACTGTCAAGGGTTGCACAACCATACTTTAGTGAAGGTTGCCATTAATTCTGTCCAGGTCATATTTTGTTTTTTTTAATCTTAGAAATTTCTATGTCTAAGTTGCACAGACATCTTTTTTGTTGTTATTGTATACCTTTGAACATGCTATTAAAATACTGTGATGACATACAGTTGGAATATTTCCAATTATTTCTCAAGATATTGTATACAACATATCTAAAATGCAATGGTGCCAGTAATGTTGATGACAACTGTAGATTGGTTGTTGCTGCTTCAAAAAATAGACATGGGGACATGCAATGAAGCTACAATATAATCTATTTAAGACTAATAACAGAAAATATTTTGCCACTCAACGTGTAATCAAACTCTGGAATTTGTTATCATAGGATGTAGTAAAAGCTGTTAGTATAGCTGGGTTTAAAAAAGATTTCTGCTAATTCCTGAAGTAAAAGTCCATAAACCATTATTAAAGAGGACCAGGGAAATCCACTGCTTAACCCTGAGATAAGCAGCATGAAATCTGTGTGCCATTTTTGGGAACCTGATTGGCTGCTGTTGGAAAGAGGATACTGGGCTTGATGGACTCTTGGTCTGACCCAGTATGGCATCTCTTACTTTCTTATGCATGGGAATGTCTCAGCTGGTCATAACCCCTTTGTTTTCTACAGTTTTCTTAAGGTTATGATCCCAATGCTCTTCTGGTACAGCAATGTAATGTTTGCCAACTTTCCAGTAGATGAGCTGCTCCACCTTATTGTGCCTTTCTTCTGTGAATAGTGCGGTATCTATTGCATTTCTGTGATCATCTTTGACAGCCGTATGCGGTCATTCTCAAGGATTTTCTTTCATGAGCATAGAACAGAAGTACTTGTTTAGCATTTCTGCTTTTTTTTGTCACGGTCCGTAGAATCTTCCAGCATTACAATTCCACAAATGGAGAATAAAGTTCTTAAGTAATTGCTTGCTAACAATGATGGTGTCAGTCTTTACATAGGCACGCCAATTAAAACAAAACCAGGAGCACAACCACCCATTGTGGGGTCCATCTGTAAATATTCAGGTTGATTTGATTCAAATGAAGAAATGTTAGGATGAATATGTTTTAGGCTTCTATGCATCCTGAAGGCATTTATACAATAATAAAACATTCATTCAAACATTTCTTCATTTGAATCAAATTAACCTGAAAATTTACAGATGGACCCCACAATGGGGGGTTGTGCTTCTGGTTTTGTTTTAATTGGTTTGCCAGTATTGTGGGCTTGACAAATAGGACTGACAATCATCCCTCCCCTTTGCTCACATGGGGTCATCCTATGGTTCATGCTAGCAAGGTGTGGTAGCAAGGCCATAGGTGCAGCCATCCAGCCATTTGTGGCATGCCAGAGATCGTCCAGGTGCAAAAGACACACTGCCAGTCTCCATTAATCTTTCTTCTGGGACCTGATCTTGGATAACATAAGAGATGCCATACTGGGTCAGACCAAGGTCCATCAAGCCCAGTATCCTGTTTCCAACTGTGGCCAATCTAGGTCACAAGTACCT
Source organism: Ichthyophis bannanicus (assembly GCA_033557465.1). Taxonomy (NCBI): domain Eukaryota; kingdom Metazoa; phylum Chordata; class Amphibia; order Gymnophiona; family Ichthyophiidae; genus Ichthyophis; species Ichthyophis bannanicus. The sequence continues at coordinate 620,207,446 of CM066036.1, forward strand.
AGCAGTTTCCCAAAAGACACAGGTTCCACAATACTTGTATTGGGGCAAGCAGTGGATATTCTGGGTCCACTTTAATAATGGTTTATGGACTTTTCCTCTAGGAACTTGTCCAAACCTTTTTTAAACACAGGTTTTTAAACCCAGCTACACTAACAGCTTTTAATACATCCTCCGGTAACAAATTCCAGAGTTTGATTATACATTGAGTGAAAAGATATTTTCTCTTATTAGTCTTTATGCCCCCTAGTCTTTCTATATTTTGATGGTGTAAAACAATCGATCTATTTTAACCTGTGCCACTCCATTCATTAATTTATAAACCTTTATCATATTTCCCCTCAGCCATCTCTTTTCCAAGTTGAAGAGCCCTAACCTTTTTAGCCTCTCTTTATAGGGGTATCCTTCCATCCCCTTTACCATTTTGGTGGCTCTTCTCTGTACCTTTTCTAACAACACACATCCTTTTTAAGATATGGCAACCAGAATTGCGCACAATATTCAAAGTGCAGTCTCACAAAGGAAACAATACAGAGGCATTATAATATCCTTTGTTTTATTCTCCTTTCCTTTCCTTATGATACCTAACATAGTGGGAGATCATTTTGAATCCAGTGATCACCAGATGGTGTGGTTCAGTATTAGGACTAGGGCTGTTAGAATCCATTCAAAGGCGAGGATCTTAGACTTTAGGAAGACTAACTTTGCGAAGATGGGCCAATACCTCAGGGAGTCGTTAGTTGGATGGAAACAGCTGAGGGATGTAGAAAAACAGTGGGAAAAACTGAAAGGGGATATTTAAAGGGCAACCAACCTTTTTGTTAAAATGGTAAATAAAGGTAAAAGGAAAAGGAGACTGCTATGGTTTTCGAAAGAAGTAGCTGAAAAAGTGAAGAAAAAGAGGGAGGCCTTCATGAAATACAAGAGATCACAGAGAGAGGAAGACAGGCATCTGTATTTGGAAAAACTTAGAGAAGCTAGCAAAGTAGTCAAGAAGGCAAAGATTCAAAAGGAGGAGGAACTAGCCAATGCAATAAAATGGGGGGATAAGCCTTTTTTCAGATATATTAGTGAGAAGAGGAAGGGCAAGAGTGGTATTGTCAGACTCAAGGGTGCAGGGGAGGAATATGTAGAAGCTGATAAGGATAAAGCGGAATTGCTTAACAAATATTTTTGTTCTGTGTTCACAGATGAAGAACCAGGAGCAGGACCTCAGAAAACACCCACAAATAGGAACAGAAGCAAAGGACATCTTGAACAATTTTCAAAAGACTGTGTTCGTGAGAAACTATCTCAACTTAAAATAGACAAAGCAATGGGACCTGATGGGATACACCCGAGAATACTGAGGGAACTTGGGGACGTTCTAGCAGCTCCACTGACTGACCTTTTCAATGCCTCGTCGGAGTCTGGAGTGGTGTCAAAGGCCTGGAGAGAGGCTCATGTGGTGCCTTTACACAAAAGCGGAAGTAAGGATGTGGTTGAAAACTACAGGCCGGTTATTTTAACTTCGGTGGTGAGTAAATTATTGGAAACGCTGCTGAAAGAGAAAATAGTGAGGTTTCTGGAGTCCAGCGGATTACAGGATCCAAGGCAGCATGGATTCACCAGAAGCAGGTCTTGTCAGACAAATCTGATTGATTTCTTTGACTGGGTGACCAGGGAGTTGGACCGAGGGAGAGCCCTAGATGTGGTGTATTTAGATTTCAGTAAAGTCTTTGACACTGTTCCTCACAGGCGACTTATAAACAAACTGAGCACCCTAGGATTGACCCTAAAGTTACTGCTTAGGCTAGAAATTGGTTGGGTGGGAGGCGACAAAGAGTACAAGTAAATGGAGCTCACTCTGAGGAGGAGAAGAATGTTATCAGTGGTGTGCCCCAGGGATCTGTCCTTGGTCCATTTCTTTTTAACATCTTTGTTAGTGATATAGCGGAAGGGCTTTCAGGTAAGGTTTGCCTCTTTGCAGATGATACCAAAATCTGCAATAGAGTAGACACCCAGGAAGGGGTAGATAACATGAGAAGGGATCTAGCTAAGCTTGAAGAATGGTCTAGAATTTGGCAGCTGAGATTTAAGGATTTAATGTTAAAAAATGTAAGGTCATGCATTTGGGCTGCAGCAATCCAAGGGAGCAATATAGTATAGGGGGTGAAGTACTTTTGTCCACTAAAGAAGAGCGGGACCTAGGCGTGGTTGTGTCTGATGATCTTAAAGTAGCTAAACAGGTAGAAAAGGCGACGGCAAAAGCTGGAAGGATGCTTGGGTGCATACGGAGAGGAATGGCTAGCAGAAAAAAGGAGGTGATAATGCCTCTGTATAAGTCTTTGGTGCGACCTCATTTGGAGTATAATGTGCAATTCTGGAGACCGCACCTTCAAAAGGATGTGAACAAGATGGAGTCGGTGCAGAGGGTGGCTACTAAAATGATTAGTGGTCTTCATTATAAAGCATATGAGGACAGACTGAAGGATCTTAATATGTACACCTTAGAGGAAAGGCGGGATAGAGATGATATGATTGAGATGTTTAAATACCTCCGTGGCATAAATGTTCAGCCTCTTTCAATTGAAAGCAAGTTCTGCTACGAGGGGACATGGGATGAGGGTGAAGGGAGATAGATTCAGGAGTGATATGCGGAAATATTTCTTTACGGAAAGAGTAGTGGATCCGTGGAATAGTCTCCCAGTGGAGGTGGTAGAGATAAGGACAGTAACTGAATTCAAAAAAGCATGAGACAAACACAGAGGATCTCTAAAGGTAAAAAGGGGACTGTTGTTGTTGTTATGGAAGGACAGACTAGATAGGCCATGTGGTCTTTTTCTGTCGTCATATTTCTATGTTTCTATGTTTATTTTATTTGCTCTCTTGGCCGCCGCTGCACACTGGGCGTTGAGCTTTAACATGTTATCCACAATGATGCCTAAATCTTTTTCCTGGGAGGTGGTTCCCAATATGGAACCTTGCGTCGTGTAACTATAGTTTGGGTTTTTCTTTCCTAGGTGCATAACTTTGCACTTGTCCACATTAAATTTCATCTGCCATTTGGATGTCCAGTCTTCCAATTTATCAAGATCCTCTTACAATTTTCCACAATCTTCATGGGTTTTTACAACTTTGAATAGTTTTGTGTCATCTGCAAATTTGATAACCTCACTTGTTCCCATTTCCAGGTCATTTATGAATATGTTAAAAAGCAGCAGACCCAGCACAGATCCCTGGGGTACTCCACTATTCACCTTTCTCCATTGGGAAAATTGGCCATTTAGCCCTACCCTCTGCTTTCTGTCTTTTAACCAGTTCCTTATCCACAATAGTACCGACATGTACCAAGACAGTAGACTCCTCCCCAGCACTGTCTATGACCTTGTCTAGGTGGCACGTGAGGTCCGCTATCTTCGCACCAGGCATGCATGTTACTATGCGATCCTCACATCCACTAGCCACCCAGCTATCTACATGCCTAATGATGGAATCACCAACTATAACGGCTGTCCTAACCCTTCCCTTGTGGGCACTTGGCCCTGGAGAAACCTTCTCAGTGCGAGAGGTTTTTACATCACCTGGAGGGCAGGTCCTAGCTACATTATCACTTCCTGCTGCTCCAGGGTGATGCTCTCCTGTCACCTGACCTCTCTCCTCCATGGCACACCGGATACTGCCAGACTGGAGGTGGGATGTCAGTACTATATCCTTGTAGGCCTTGTCTGTGTACCTTTCTGTCTTCCGTATGTCCTCCATGTCTGCTACTCTAGCCTCCAGAGATCGGACTCATTCCCCGAGAGCAAACCTCATTAAGGGTCCGTTAGCATGGACAGAAACATTAGCATGGCCTAAAGTGTAGTAATAGCAGCAGCTTTGACTGCAGAATCTGCCAAAACATTCCTGTAAGAAAAAAACAACATAAGCAGGGCCAGCTGAAGGCAAGAGCCAAGAGAGAAACTGGCCCCCCACACTTAGAAAGGAAGGGTCTGCTCAGAGCTCCAGTTAGGGAGCTGGAAATCCCCTTACTTAGAACAATGGTCAGGTGTTGATACAAGGTGGGGGGAGAGCAATAAAGTCCCATAATTAAAAAAACAAAAAACTTTGCAATCCTGTTTATGTGCAGCAAAAGGTGTGGCAGTTTGCATAACCTGGAAAATTAATGCAAACTGTACTGAGTCCTGACACTGCATACTGGACTAGCACAGTATTAAATGTAAATATGTATTTTGCAAAAAACAAAGGAGATGTCAAGTGCTCATTTAAGGAACAAAAATAAAGCAAGAACCTCTGCAGGTTATAATACAAAAGAAAATTATTATAACTAATTTTATTTTGGTGTTATAAGCTACACTGTGATTCGCTCTTCTTTTTAAGCATATATTCTGCATCCAAAGAAATCCCTCTCCTAGCAATGGGTGCAGAAGAGAACTGTTCATTCTGGTGTCATCTCGGTAATGGCAGGATAAACCCTCACAAAACTGGGCAATCTCCAGGAACAAGCAGGAATGTAGTCTTCACATATGGGTATCGTCGGTATTGACGGAGCCTGCGCGGGAATGCTCCCCAGCGTCCAATAGGAAAGCTTTTGGGAGCATCCCACAGCGCCTGCGTGCTGCCTTCCCACCTTTCCCAACCGTCCCTCTCCAGTAATTCATTTTCTGAGGAGCCGACATGTCGCACATCCTGTCACCGCAGAAAAAAATCCCTTCTATTCTTCTTTTTTGTGGTTGTATCTGCTTTCCCTCGATGCTACACCGGTACCGCCGGTGGTTCTTCTTTCTTTTCTTACAAAAAAAACCCAAAAACCTTTTTTCTGGAGTCTTTCCAGTAATTTTCTCTTCAGGTGCCACGTGCCATTTTGGGCACTAGGCCCAATTTTTCCTTCAGAATGGAAAAACCCGCTTCGGGTTGTAAAAAGTGTTCTAAGTGTGGCGGTACCATTTCCGTCACCGACACCCATGAGTGGTGCCTCAAATGTTTAGGTCCTGACCACCCTATTTCAGAGTGTGTTGCCTGTGGGATGATGTCGAAAAGGGGCCAGCAGAACCGAGCTGCTAAACTTAGCACCCTTTTTCCCTCCGAAGCAGCCTCCGTGGCATCGTCGTCTTCCAGGGCTTCGTCTTCCTCCCATGCATCTCAGGTAACTAAACATAAATCTAGCAGGCCCTCAAAGGGTAGATCTCCTTCTAGATAGCGAGATGCCTCTGGCGTTGCCCTTGAGGGACTTTCACCGGCAAAATTGCCCCGGCGGGAGGCTTCGGCTTCCAAAGCACTAACGGGGCTCCAGGATGTTCTCGAGGCTTCAACCTCGGCAGAACTACTGGTGCCATGCTCTGGGGTACCGGCCGCTTCATCCAGTACCGATACCCAAGCATCGGCAGCGTCGATAGACCAGAGATTCTTGGCTATTGAACGCAGTCTGGCGGCTCTTCTCACAGCCTCGATTCCCCTGAAACCGCTTCAGGCAATTCAACTGGTACCGGCACCGACTGTATCGACATCGGCAGGTATTCTACCGGGATCGAGTCATGCGTATCCGTCTGGTATCGACAGGTCGGTACCTGACCACTCCGATGCCGATTTCGATTGGTACTGGTACCGTGCCTTGCACGATCACCTGGATCGGAGATACTTCAAATCCTCGGATGAGTCTGAAGACTCTGAAAGCTCTGCCGATACCAGAGTACTTCTTCCTGAGGATTCTTCTTCTCCTCAGCGTAGGATGTCTCCACCAGAGGATATGTCCTTTCAGGATTTTATCCGAGATGTGGCTCGAGGTCTTTGCATCACAGTGGCTCCTGAAAAAGAGCCTAGGGCAAAGGAATTAGAAATCCTGCAATACCCTAAAGCTCCCAAGGAGGCAGCTACCTTACCTATTCATGAGATCTTGCACGATCTCATGTTAAGGATGTGGGAAACACCTCTAACCACATCTCCTCACTCTCGAAGACTCAACACCATGTATCGAGTTCCTCTGTGGCCTCGGTTTCAGAAGACTCAATTACCACACTATTCCATGGTGGTGGAGTCAGCAATGAGAAGGATAAAGAGTGCAAAAAGGCATGCATCTAATCCTCCTGGACATGAGTGTAGGACTCTTGATGTCTTTGGACGTCGAACCTTCCAGGCTTCTATGCTTTCTGCTAGGATCAGTTCCTATATCTTTTATTTGGGAATGTTCCTTAAGGAGGTCACAGGAGATTTAGAGCTTATGAGCCCTCTCCTTCCTGATGATAAGAGGCGAGATTACCTCGCCCTTGTCAAACATGCTCAGGATGTTTCCAAGTTTGTGAATCGTGCAGCCTTTGATTGCTTTGAGTGCATAAGCAGAACCTCTGCCATTGCCATAGGTGCACGTAGGATTGCCTGGCTCCAGGCATCTGACTTGGAAATTTGGGTACAGGATAAACTAGGGAATATTCCTTGCACAGGAGAGAATCTCTTTGGCAAGAATTGGCAGGAAAAAGCTAATGAGATAGATGCTGACAATATCTCTTTGGATAGATTGTCTAAATCTACAGCTGATCATGTGAGGAAAAATTCCTCCTTCAGTAAGAAGTTTTATCCCTCCCATACCCAACAGGGGCATCGTTTAGGTCAGTCTGCCCAAAGGGGACAGCAGCAACAACCTAGGCAAAGAAAGACAAAAGCAGCTAAGTCTCAACCGGCTCAGCAGACTCGGCCTCCACAGGGGCTTTGACTCCTATCTAGAGAACTTTGCCTTCCTGGCCCTGAACGGCCCAGAACCCTCCACCATCCCAGGAAGGTTAAATCATTTTGCCCCCAGATGGGGTCAGATAACAGCAGAAAATTGGACTCTGTCTATTGTAAGAGAGGGGTACAAGCTTCATTTCCTCAGCATTCCCCCTCCTACAATGGTAAGACAGTTCAATTCTCAGACCTCTCTCAATGACCAGTTAGGTCAAGAGGTCACTGTGCTTCTTGCCCAAGGGGCAATAGAAGAGGTACCCATTCCCCAATGGGGTACAGGGTTATCTCCAGGAACAAGCAGGAATGAGTCTTCACATATGGGTACCGACGGAGCCTGCACGGGAACGCTCCCCAGCGTCCAGAAAGAAAGCTTTTGGGAGCATCCCACAGCGCCTGCGCTGCCTTCCCACCTTTCCTAACCACCTCTCTCCAGTTCTTCTTTTCCGCTGAGCCAGCAGGTCGTGTTCCTGTCACCGCTGAAGAAGTTCTTTATTTTTCTTTATTTCTTTGGTCGCGCGTCTGCCTTCTTCGACGTCGGACCGGTACCGCCGGTCTTTTCTTCTTTCTTCTTTAAAAAAAAAAACAAACAAACTACCGTTTCCCACTTCTGTGCAATTTTTCATTTTGGGCCTTAGGCCTAGAAAAATTTTCCTTATGGAAAAGCCCGCTTCCAGGTTTAAAAAGTGCACGAAGTGCAGCGGTACTCTTTCTATCACCGACACCCATGACTGGTGTCTAAAATGTTTGGGTCCTGACCACTCCATCACCGATTGTGAGTCCTGTTCCATGATGTCTAAAAGAGGTCGACAGAATCGAGCGGCCAAGCTCAGTACCCTGTTTTCTTCTGATGCAGCTTCGGTGGCATCGACATCTTCCAGGGCTGCTTCTTCCTCGCATGGATCTCTGGTAACCAAACATAAGTCCAGCCGGTCCTCGAAGGGTAGATCTCCATCTAAGTATCAAGATGCCTCCGGGCTTGCTCTCGAGGATCCTGCACTGGCAAAATCACCCCGGTGGGAAGCTCCGGCTTCCAAAGCTTCATCTATGGGGTCACAGGTTGACATCGATGGCATGGCCTCGACCGATCACCTGTTGCCATATTCTGGGGTACCGGTGGTTTCCACTGGTACCGACATCCAGACATTGGTTGCGTCGATGGATCAGAATATTCTGACCATGCAGCGTGCCATTACAGCATTCATACAAGCTGCGACGCCTCCGGTACCGCAACAAACTCCGTTGTCGGTACCGGTTCTGGCACCGGCACCGGTATCGGTTCCGGTGCCGGTACCGATTGCATCGACATCGGCTTCGGTGTCGACTGCAGCGGTACCCTGTTCTGTGATGCCCATTGGTACCGATCACTCCCGATGTCGATACCACTCGGTACGCGTATCGGGCTCTGCAAGAGCATCCAGACAGGCGATACTTCGATTCCTCTGAAGACTCTGATGAATCAGAGGCTTCTGTCGAAGCATCGGTACTCCTTCCTCAGGAGCCCTCTTCTCCAAAAAGAAGAATGTCTCCTCCAGAAGACTTGTCTTTTCAAGACTTCATTAGGGAAGTGGCCAGGGGCCTCTCTATTTCAGTGGCCCCTGAACCAGAGCCTAGAGCCAAGAAATTGGATATTTTACAATATCCTAAGGCTCCTAAAGAGGCGGCTACTTTACCAGTTCATGAGATCCTTTATGATCACATGTTGGGCATATGGGAGACACCTCTTACTACCTCCTCTCATTCTCGCAGGTTGGACACCATGTACCGTGTTCCTCCTTGTCCTGGCTTTCATAAGACTCCGCTTCCTCATCACTCTATTGTGGTGGAGTCTGCTATGAAGAAGATAAAGAGTGCAAAAAGACACTCATCTAATCCTCCAGGAAGAGAATGCAGAACCTTGGATGCTTTTGACCGGAGAATTTTCCAGGCCAATATGCTTACTGCCAGAATCAACTCCTATAGTCTCTATATGGGGATGTTTCTAAAGGAAGTTACAGATCATCTGCAAACTTTATCTCCTTTTATCTCAGACGATAAAAGGGAGGAGTTTCTCACCTGGCTTAAATATGCCCAGGATGTTTCCAAATTTTCCAACCGTGCAGCCTTTGACTCTTTTGAGTGTGCCAGCAGAGCCTCGGCTATTGTCATAGGTGCACGCAGACTTGCTTGGTTACAAGCTTCTGATTTGGAACCCTGGGTCCAGGATGGATTAGGAAATCTTCCTTGTACAGGTGAAAACCTTTTTGGCAAGGATTGGCAAGCAAAGGCCAGTCAAATGGATGCTGAGAATTCTTCCTGAGATAGACTTTCAAAGTCTACTTCTGCTCCTGTTAGAAAAAGGTTATTCAAAAAGGCTTTCTTTCCCAAAAAAGGGAAATATTATCCTGTTTATGGTCAGCAGGCATCTTCTGCAGGTCGTTTTGCTGCAAAGCGTCAGCAACAACCTAAACAAGCCAAGCCTAAGGCTGCAAGGATTGCTACGGCCCAACAGCCTCAGCCTCCTCAGGGCCTTTGACTTAAAACTAGAGAACTTAGCCTTTCTGGCTCTAGAAGAACCAGAGCCTCTCACCATTCCAGGAAGGTTAGCTCACTTTGCTCCCAGATGGGAACAAATCACAGCAGAGCAATGGACCCTCTCCATCATAAGGGAGGGGTACAAGCTTCATTTCTTCAACCTTCCTCCTCACACCATGGTGAGACAGTTCAATTCTCCAACATCTCTCCTCGACCTTCTGGGTCAGGAGATTGCTACCCTTCTTGCCCAAAGGGCAATAGAAGAAGTACCCCTTCTTCAACAGGGTTCAGGGTTCTACTCCCCCTATTTTCTTATCACATATTAGATCTCAGAGAATTGAACAAGTTTTGTGCAAGGAGAAATTCAAGATTTCTCTCGGTGCTCTCCTTCCATTCCTTCAGAGTCAGGATTGGCTTTGTTCTCTAGATCTCAAGGATGCATACACCCATGTCCTCATCCATCCAACACACAGAAGGTTCCTTCGGTTCCTTTATCAAGGAAAGCACTACCAATACAGAGTGCTTCCTTTCGGTCTGGCCTCTGCTCCAAGAGTGTTCACAAAATGCATGGCAGTAGTAGCTGCATTTCTACGCACTCTAGGAATATTTGTATTCCCATATCTGGACGACTGGCTCATCCGAGCTCCATCCCAGACCGAGGCCCAGGCTTCCCTAGCCTGCACAAGGCGTGTTCTTCAGTATCTGGGACTTGTAATAAACATCCCAAAATCACATCTCACCCCTTCTCAGTCATTAGAGTTCATAGGGGCCTTGCTGGATACCAAAACTGCAAGGGCCTATCTTCCCCAAGCCCGTTGCCTACGATTGGTGCAGTTAGCCTCACAAGTTCAGTTAAAGTCCCATTTAACTGCTCGAGAGATGTTACAACTGTTGGGCCACATGGCATCCACCATGCATGTGGTTCCTTACGCTCACCTTCACATGCGAGCAGCTCAGTGGACTGTGTCCACCCAATGGACCCAGGCATCAGGGTGCCTGTGAGACAAAATAGCAACCTCCAGTCGCCTCTTTTGGTCTCTCCAGTAGTGGAAGTCCACTCAGAATCTGTTGCTGGGGTCCCCCTTTCAGCAGTTGCTACCCCAAGCAACCCTTACAACAGATGCCTCTCCAAGGGGTTGTGGAGCTCATCTACAAGATCTCTCCACCCAGGGCATCTGGTCTCCACAGGAGACATCTCTACATATCAACTTCTTGGAGCTCAGAGCAATTTTTCTAGTTCTGAGTCTTCCACACCCTGCTCAGCTACAAGACAGTCCTCATCCACACGGACAACCAAGTAGCCATGTTCTACGTGAACAAGCAGGGCGGGACTGGCTCTCTGTCGCTTTGCAGCGAAGCTTTGAGATTGTGGGCCTTCGCCAGAGAGCATCAAATTCATCTCATGGCAGTGTATCTTCCAGGGGTTCAAACCTCTTGGGCAGACAGACTCAGTCGAGTTATGCTTCCACACGAATTGTCCCTCCATGGGGACCAGATAGCCAGGATCTTTCGAATTTGGGGAACCCCGGACATAGACCTGTTTGCAAGTCCGTGGAATGCCAAATTTCCCCGGTTCTGTTCCAGGATTCCGTGTCAGGGAGTTCAGGCCAGGGATGCCTTCCTCCTCCATTGGGGGCAAGATTTCCTCTATGCCTTTCCACCCATTCCCCTAATTTCCAAGACACTGTTCAAGCTTCAGAGAGACAAGGGGTCTATGATACTCATAGCACCATGTTGGCCACGCCAAGTGTGGTACCCTCTACTTCTGCATCTCTCTCAAGCTCCTTCCCTGGACTTGGGATCTGCTCCAGACCTCCTGTCCCAGGAGGAGGGAACGTTGTGGCACCCAAATCCCCAGTCTCTTCATCTCAGGGCCTGGTTGCTGAAGGCCTAGACCTTCAAGATTTGCATCTTTCTCAGCATGTGAAGGATATCCTTCATGCTTCCAGAAAGCCTTCCACTAGACGTTCCTATGCTTTTAAATGGAAAAGGTTTACCATTTGGTGTGCAGAGAAGGGTCTTATCCCTCTTGCAATACCTCTGAATTCTTTATTAGAGTATTTGCTGCATTTATCCCATGCAGGCCTTAAAACGAATTCAGTAAGAGTCCATTTGAGTGCTATTGCAGCATCCCTTAAGCCTCTCAATGGACAGCCTATTTCCTCTCATCCTCTTATTGCAAGATTCATGAGAGGCCTTCTTTTAACTAAACCTCCCATTAGACCATCTCCAGTGGCATGGGATTTGAATTTGGTTCTTGGTCAGCTTATGAAGCCACCCTTTGAACCCTTAGCCACTACCTCTTTGAAATTCCTTTTCTGGAAGGTTATTTTTCTCATTGCAGTCACCTCAGCTCGCCGTATCAGTGAGCTGCAAGCCTTGGTGGCTAATCCTCCTTATACAAGGTTCCATCATGACAAGGTAGTCCTCAGGACTAATTCACACTTTATGCCTAAAGTGGTCTCACCTTTTCATCTGAACCAGGAGGTGTATTTACCTGTCTTTTTTCCAGGACCTCATGCATCAAGTGCAGAGAGGAATCTTCATACCCTGGATTGTAAGAGAGCACTTGCTTTTTACTTACAAAGGACACAGCAACATAGAAAGTCCTCTCAACTATTTGTTGCTTTTGATCCCTCTCATTTAGGACTTCCAGTCTCTAAGAGAACTCTATCCAATTGGATTGCTCAGTGTATTTCTTTCGCCTACCAGAGTAAGAACCTTTCTCTGGAGGGCCATGTCACAGCTCACAATGTGAGGGCCATGGCAGCCTCTATGGCTCATCTAAACTCTGTGTCCATCGACCAAATCTGTCGAGCGGCCACCTGGGCCTCAGTTCATACCTTTACAGCCCATTACTGCTTGGACAAGGACTCCTGCCGGGATGCCTAGTTTGGTCAGGCTGTTCTCCAACACCTGTTCCATACCTAATCAACTCCTACCCCCCATCCCTGGTTGGATGCCCGAGATCCATGGGGGGAGGTAGAGCCCTTCTCAGGGACTCACAACCTTGGATATCTCCCTGGCATCTCTAGCTGGGGAGTACCCATATGTGAAGACTCATTCTTGCTTGTTCCTGGAGATAGCACAGTTACTTACCCTGTAACAGGTGATCTCTGGGAACAGCAGGAATAAGTCTTCACAACCCACCCACCTCCCCTAGGAGTTGTATCTCTGTATCTATCTTTCCTTTCCTCTCTCTCTCTCTTTGTCTTAGCTTAAAACTCGAACTGGAGAGAGGCGGTTAGGAAAGGCGGGAAGGCAGCGCGGAGGCGCTGTAGGATGCTCCCAAAAGCTTTCTTTCTGGATGCTGGGGAGCGTTCCCGCGCAGGCTCTGTCGGTACCGACGATACCCATATGTGAAGACTTATTCCTGCTGTTCCCAGAGATCACCTGTTACAGGTAAGTAACTGTGCTTTACTCCCCATATTTCCTTATTCCAAAGAAAACAGGAGGACACAGACCCATTTTAGACCTCAGAGAATTGAACAAATTCCTATTCAAAGAGAAGTTCAAAATGATTTCTCTAGGAACTCTGCTGCCATACCTTCAGATTCAGGATTGGCTTTGTTCTCTAGATCTCAAGGATGCATACACTCATGTTCTCATCCATCCAACTCACCGAAAGTTCCTTCGCTTTCTTTTTCAAGGGAAGCACTACCAATACAGGGTTCTTCCTTTTGGGCTTGCCTCTGCACCAAGGGTGTTCACAAAATGCATGGCTGTGTGGCAGCATTTCTCTGCACCCTGAGAATATTCGTCTTCCCTTACTTAGATGACTGGCTCATTTGAGCCCCTTCAGAGCCAGATGCCAGGGTTGCTCTCTCTCGCACAATGCGCATCCTTCAGTTTTTGGGACTTGTCATTACTTCCCAAAATCTAACCTTGCTCCCACTCAGTCCCTGGAGTTTATAGGAGCTCTGCTGGATACCAGACAAGGACCTACCTTCCACAGCCCTGCTGCCTTCACATTGTGCAGTTAGCTTCCCAAGCAGTGCTAAAAACTCAACTCGCTGCTCGGGAAATGTTATAGTTGCTAGGCCACATGGCATCCACCGTGCGTGTGGTTCCTTATGCTTGCCTCCATATGAGGGCAGCCCAGTGGACTTTATCCACTCAGTAGACTCAGGTGTCAGGTTGCCTGTCAGACAAAATAGCAAACTCAGATCGCCTTATTTTGTCCCTCCAATGGTGGCAGTCACCCCAAAACCTTTTGGTGGGGTCTCCTTTTCAGCAACCCCCACCCCAAGCCACTCTAACAACAGATGCCTCACAGGTGGGTTGGGGAGCCCACCTGCAAGGCCTCTCTACCCAGGGTACCTAGACTCCACAGGAGGCTATCTACACATAAATCTCCTGGAATTCAGCGCAATCTTCCTTGCTCTTCGAGTATTCCACACCCAGCTCAGCTACAAGACTGTCCTAGTTCAAACGGACAATCAAGTAGCCATGTTCTATGTGAACAAGCTGTGTGGAACAGGCTCTCTGTCGCTATGCAACGAAGCTTTGCGACTATGGGCCCTCGCCAGAGAGCATCAGATTCATCTCCTTGCAGTGTATCTTCCAGGCATTCAAAACTCTTGGGCAGACAGACTCAGTCGAGTTCTGCTTCCGCACGAATGGTCTCTCAATGCAGACCAGGTGGCCAGAATCTTTCAAATTTGGGGAACCTCGGACATAGACCTCTTTGCAAGTCTGCTGAATGCCAAACTTCGGTTCTTTTCCAGAATTCCGGCTCAGGGTTGTCAGGCCAGGGATGCTTTCCTCTTCCATTGGGGCCAGGACTTCCTGTATGCCTTTCCACCCATTCCCCTAATTCTCAAAACCCTGTTCAAGCTTCAGAGAGACAGAGGTCATATGATTCTCATAGCTCCACATTGGCCACGGCAAATGTGGTACCCTCTGCTCCTACATCTCTCTCAAGCTCTGCCTCTGGAGTTAGGATCTGCTCCAAATCTTCTTTCTCAGGAGGACGGGATGCTGTGGCATCCCAATCGCCAGTCTCTGCATCTCAGGGCCTGATTCTGAAAGCCTAGAACTTCACGGTCTTAACTTTTCTTAGCAGGTAAAGGATATCCTTTATGCTTCCAGGAAGCCTTCCATAAGACGCTCTTATGCATTTAAGTGGAAAAGGTTTACCATATCGTGCTCGCAGAAGGGTCTTAACCCTTTTGCGATATCTCTGGAATCATTACCTGAGTATCTCCGTCATTTATCAAATGCAGGGCTTAAGACCAATTCAGTGAGAGTTCATTTGAGTGCTATTGCAGCTTCTTTCAAGCCTCTAAATGGACAACCTATTTCCTCTCATCCTCTCATAGCGAGATTTATGAGAGGCCTTCTTTTAACTAAGCCTCCCATTAAGCTACCACCGGTGGCATGGGACGTAAATCTGGTTCTTGGGCAGCTCATGAAACCGCCTTTTGAACCATTAGCCACTACCTTTTTGAAATTCCTTTCCTGGAAGGTCATCTTTCTTATTGCAATCACATTAGCACGTCGCATCAGTGAATTGCAAGCGTTGGTGGCTGATCCTCCTTATACAAGGTTTCATCATGATAAGGTAGTCCTTAGGACTCATCCACACTTTATGCTAAAGGTGGTGTCACCTTTTCATTTAAACCAAGCGGTTTACCTTCCTGTATTCTTCCCAAGGCCTCACGCCTCAAATGCGGAAAGGAATCTTCATACCTTGGACTGTAAAAGGGCTTTGGCCTTTTACTTGCAAAGGACACAGCAACATAGAAAGTCCTCTCAACTCTTTGTTGCTTTTGATCTTAGTCATTTGGGACTTCCAGTCTCCAAAAGAACACTGTCCAGCTGGATTGCACAGTGTATATCTTTTGCCTATGAAAGTAAGAACCTTCCTCTTGAAGGCCATGTCACAGCTCACAATGTGAGAGCCATGGCAGCCTCTATGGCCCATCTTCACTCTGTGTTTATCGACGACATTTGTCGAGCAGCTACATGGGCTTCGGTTCATACCTTCACAGCCCATTACTGCTTAGACAATGGCTCCCGCCAGGATGCCTTGTTTGATCAGGCCGTTCTTCAACACCTGTTCCATACTTAATCAACTCCTACCTACCATCCCTGATAGGATGCCAGAGATCCATGGGGGGAAGTGGAGCCCTTTCACAGGGGCACACAACTTCTTGGGCCTTCTCCCTGGCATCTGCAGCTAGGGAGTCCCCATATGTGAAGACTACATTCCTGCTTGTTCCTGGAGATAGCATAGTTTCTCACCTGTAACAGGTGATCTCCGGGAACAGCAGCAATTTAGTCTTCACAACCCACCCACCTCTCCTAGGAGTTGTCTCTCTATCTCTCTCTCTCTTTGTCTCAGCTTTAAACTCAACTGGAGAGGGACAGTTGGGAAAGGCGGGAAGGCAGCACGCAGGTGCTGTGGGATTCTCCCAAAAGCTTTCCTATTGGATGCTGGGGAGCGTTCCCGCGCAGTCTCCGTCGGTACCAACGACACCCATATGTGAAGACTAAATTCCTGCTGTTCCTGGAGATCACCTGTTACAGGTGAGTAACTATGCTTTATGTCAAGTTATACAGAACTCGGGATTTGTGAAGAAAACCTATCATACCATTGTAACCTCTTCCAAAGAGCCTGCCTAGAAAAGAGCAGCACCATAAACATCCATAACACCCATCTAGAAAACTGAACAAGACAAATTACTATACATTCTCTGGGAACAAGCAGGAAGTCAGTCCTCGCATATGGGTGACGTCGACACCGGAGCCCGCATGGAGCAAATCCTCAGCTTTCAAAGAAAGCCTTTGGGATTGTTACCACGCATGCGTGGTCCCCTTCACTCCCAAGGGTGCCATCTTGCTCAGTCTCCTTTTTTCTGTGGAGCCCACCAAATGTCGTCTGTTTTTGTCCTGGAAAAAGTTGATTTTTTTCAAGCATTTTGCTGGTCTCTGGTCTTACCTGGTACCTTTCCCGCCCCGACCTTTGTGCTTTGGTATCGGGTTGATTACTTACGTTTTATTTTTCTTTTGGGCATCTTCGTGCCTTTTTTCCTCGCTGGCAGCCCGAAGGATCTTTGACCTTGCTGGGGTTCTCTTTCCCCCCATGACTACCATTGGGTTTAAAAAATGTGATCGGTGTGGGAAGATTGTGTCCCTAACCGGCACGCATGACTGCTGCCTAGGGTGCCTTGGCAGGGACCATGACCCAGCGGTGTGTGGCCTGTGTAAGAAAATGTCTTCCAAGGCCTTGTGGCGCCACCAGCAGCAGGATGACAAACCTTTTCCCGATTCCCCTATTCCTCTAAGAGCCAGGACTCGTCTGAGGCCTCAACGCCTTGGGAAGAGTACTCCGAACTCGAGCGTTGTCGTGGGTCCTTGGAGAGGGGGTCTCCTTTGAGGGAACCGAAGAAGAAGAAGCAGCCCTTGAAGGCGGCATCTCTGGATGGCTCCAATTAGCCAGGATCCTCCTGGGCCCAGTCGCGGAGCTCCGAGCATCCGCTCGAGACGTCTGAGAGGGAATAACCAGCCAAGATTCCCCAAAAGGATCTGGTCACGGATCACACTGTCTTCATCAAGGATTCCCCTCTGGGGGAGCCGGCATCGTGCCCGAGTGCATCAGTGCCCACACCAAAGGCTGCAGAGCCACCGGGACTGGAGTCCAGGATGGCTTCCTTGGAACATAATGTCACTGCCTTCTTGGACCAGCAGTAGGCACTGATCTCTGGCAGGTCCGGTTCCTCCGCCCCGACCACCAGGCGTTCCACGTCAAAGATGTCCCCGGAGGCCAAGCCAATCCTCGAGGCCATGCTGGCCCGAGTGGATCCTCGGCTGAGGTCATGCTCAGCTTCCTGCTCGTCAGGGCCAAGGTCATTGCCGACGAGCCTGCCGGGTTCTGGGTATGCGGCGCCAGGGCCCTTGAGGCCCGAGGAGCACCGCGAGTCTTCCTCTGAGTATTCCGACTGGGAGACCGAGGACGAGGAGTCCCCGGACATCGGTCGGCACGTGATGTCCCCTCTGATTCCATGATCTCTGAACCCAAGAGAGGGTCCCCACTGGAGGATGTGGGCTTCTTGGATTTCGTCCGGAACATGTTCAAGGCCTTGGCTTTCCTGATGGAGTGCAAGGAGGATCCTCGAGCCGATGAGCTCGAGATCCTCGAGCCGATGAGCTCGAGATCCTCGAGCCGATGAGCTCGAGATCCTCGAGCCGATGAGCTCGAGATCCTCGAGCCGATGAGCTCGAGATCCTCCAGGAGACCCTCACGGTGCCCATTCCTCCAATCCAGGAACAGCTTATGCTCTGCATGTGGGAGACGCCGGCGTCGACACCAGTGGTTAGCAAGCAGCTCAACTCGATGTATCGAGTCTGTTGGAGCCCTGGGTTTCAAAAGTCACAGCTGCTACACAACTCCATGGTTCTGGAATCAGCCATGCGTTGACTGAAGTCAGAAGATGCACCCCTCAGTGCCCCCCTGGCAGGAAGGCCCGCACCTTGGATGCCCTCGACAGAAAGTGTTACCAGGGCTTGATGCTGACTTGCCAGATCCAGGTGTACATGGGTACGTACCTGAGGGACCTGGCGAAGGAACTCGCCGGTCTCTCAGCTGGTCTCTCCAGGGAGCCTTTGCAGCATTTCCAGAGCCTGTCCACTGCTGTCCGTGAGTGCTCCAAGTTTGTCTCAGGCGGCCTATGACTGTTTCGAGTTGGCGGCCCAGGTAGCCGTGGTGGGCATCGGTGCACGCCACCAAGCTTGGCTCCAGTCGTTCGACTTCGAGCAGTGGGTACAGGGCAAGTTGGTCAATGTGCTGTGTCAGGGTGAAAACCTCTTCGGCAAACCCATGACCGATAAGTCCGCAGAGCTGGAGACCGAGTTCATGATGAGGACTAGGCTCTCCAAGAAGACCACTGCCCCTTCCCAAAGGAAGGGCTCGGGTAAAGAGCCTTTTTACCCGAGGAAGTCCACTGCTTACCGAAACTACCCCCCTTACCAAGCCTCCCTGGCTCCCCAGCAAGGGGAACAGGCGAAGGGACAGGGGCATGGCCTGCGTAAGCAGAAGGATCCTAAGCCCCAGGCTCCGGCTCCGGCCCAACCTGGAGGGAGTTTTTGACTCCAGCAACATGGCCCCTCCCAACCAGAGCTCAGCAGCCTACAGGACGTCGCCTCACCTTTTATGCCCAAAGGTGGGGAGCTATCACCACTGATTTCTGGGCATTACAAGTGATCAGGGAGGGTTACATCCTCCACTTGAGCCACGTTCTTCCACACTACTTCCAGGCAGTGCCCATCAGGTCTCCCCTTCACCGGGACCAACTTCTGAAGGAGTTGGCAGGCCTTCTCGAGGACCAAGCGGTGGAACCGGTGCCCCACCACCTCAAGGGTAAGGGGTTCTACTCCAGGTACTTCCTAGTGCCAAAGAGAACAGGGAGCCTAAGGCCCATCCTCAACTTGCGCAACCTCAACAAATTCCTGTTGAGGGAGACATTCAAGATGCTCTCCCTTGGAACATTTCTGCCTTACCTCCGCCAGGGAGACTGGCTATGCTCCTTAGACCTTGGAGGGAGGAGTGGCCTAGTGGTTGGGGCAAGGTACCACAGGCTGGAAGGTCAGTGGTTCAAATCCCACTAGAGGACAGCAACCTTGGGACAGAAGGACTGGGGTTTCTAGTCCAACAGGTGCTCCTTGTGGTCTTGGGCAAGCCACTTAACCCTCCATTGCCCATGTTCCTTGTAAGTATTAGTGTATGTGTCTCATATCCCCTCGTGTTAAATGTATCCCCCAATTGTGTTGTGACCACTTTGATTGAAGGATAAGGTGGTATACAAAACTGTCTAAATAAATAAAATAAATAAAGGATGCCTATACTCGCATCCTAATCCACTCAAACCACAGGTAATACCTATGCTTTGTGGTGTAAGCTTCCCTTCAGCTTAGCCTCAGCCCCCATGGTATTCACAAAGTGTCTGGCAGTAGTCACTGCCATCCTCAGGCTCCAGGAGATATTTGTTTTCCCCTATCAAAGACTGGCTCATCAAGGGCGCAACAGCTCCCGAGATGCAGAAGGTCACAACATGCACCAGCCAGGTTCTACAACACTTGGGTTTTGTCATAAACCACCCCAAGTCAAACCTTTGCTCTTTGCAAGTGCTGGAATTCATTTGGGCAAGGATCAACACCTTTCGGTCAAAGGCGTTCCTTCCTGCAGACAGGGCAGCCAGGCTCATGGTGCTAGCCAGAGATATACAGCACTGCTCCTCGGTGCCAGCCAGGCATCTGTTACGCCTTTTCGGGCACATGGTATCCACAGTGCATGTCACTCCAGATGCCCGCGTCCACATGCGAACAGCGCAGTGGTGCCTCAGGGACCAATGGTCCCAGGCCATGGGACGCCTAAAGGACAAGGTCCAGGTGTCCCGACAGTTGGTGAAGTCCCTGATCTGGTGGCTGTCGCCCCAACACTTGGAGGTGAGGATGCCTTTCCAGACTCCCGACCACTCGAGGGTCCTCACCACAGATGCCTCCCTGCTGTGCTGGGGAGCCCATTGCAAGGGCTACTGGTCCCCAAATGAGAGTGCTCAGCAGATCAACCTCCTGGACCTGCTGGCCATTCATCTCGCACTGAAGGCTTTTCATCATAGACTACGCTGCCGATCAGTCCTATTTCAGACGGACAACCAGGTGGCCATGTTCTATGTGAACAAGCAGGGAGGCACGGAGTCCTGTGCCCTCTGCCTGGAAGCCATGGATCTGTGCTCTTATGCAGTCCATCATGGCATCTGCCTCAGAGCAGTATACCTGCCGGGCCAAGACAACTTGTTGGCCGACAGACTCAGCAGGATTCTCCAGCCGCACGAGTGTCAGCTGGACCCAGAGATAGCCAGCAGGCTTTTCCGGACCTGGGGGGAACCAGTGATGGACCTGTCTGCAAGCCCAGACAATCACCAATTTTCCCGCTTCTGCTCCAGGAAGCCTCACCCCGCCAGGATGGCCACCGATGCCTTCTTGGTCTTATGGTCAGAGGGACTTATGTACGCTTTCCCTCCGACGCCACTGATCGCCAGGACTCTCTTCAAGATTATCCATGACAGGGCCTCTGTCATCTTGGTATCTCCGAGGTGGCCCAGACAACTGTGGTTTCCATTGCTTCTGCAGCTAGCAGTGGAGGACCCCATACCCCTGGGTTCTGCCCCTCGGCTCCTTTCTCAGGAGGGGGGTTATCTCCTGCATCCCAACCTGTGCTCCCTCTCACTGATGGTGTGGCTGCTGAGGGTGACTTTAGCCCCGCTCCACCTCCCTAAAGAAGTGGAGGATGTTCTGCTAGCCTCACGCAAGGCTTCTACCAGACAGGCTTGCGCTTTTAAGTGGCGTAGATTCACACTTTGGTGTACTGAGCAGGGGGCCGACCCCTTCTCTTGCCCGGTGATCATGGTGTTGCAGTACTTGCTTCACCCCTCTCATGCAGGGTTCAAATCTAACTCTGAGAGTCCACCACAGTGCCCTGGCAGCAAACCACCATCTAGTGGACGGGAAGCCCCTTTCGGCACACACAGTGGTGTCCCGCATTCTAAGGGGCCTACTCCTGTCTAGGCCTCCAGTTTGCCCCCCGACGTCTGAATGGGATCTCTATGTGGTGTTGGGGTATCTCACCCTGGCCTTCGCTACCTCTCCTGGAAGGTGGTTTTTCTGGTCGCGCTCACTTCTGCCCTTAGGGTAAGCAAGCTCCAGACCCTCGTGGCTGAGGTGCCTTACACCGGGTTTTACAAGAATAGGGTGGTGCTTCGCACACACCCTAAATTTCTTCCAAAGGTGGTGTCCTCTTTTCACCTCAACCAGGAGGTGGTCCTGCCTACCTTCTTTCCCAGACCGGACGCTAGTCGGGCAGAGATAGTCCTCCATACCTTGGACTGTACGAGGGCCTTGTCCTTCTATATCCAATGCGCTCAGGGTCACCGTAAGGTGTCTCAGCTTTTCGTTTCCTACAACCCTAGTAAACTGGGGGAGGCGGTGTCCAACTGTACGCTGTCCACATGGGTGGCGGACTGTATTGCCCGGGCTTAGGAGTAGGCGAGCCTTCCGTTGAAAGGCTGGGTCACTGTGCACTGGGTCAGGGCTATGGCAACCTCAGTGGCCAACCTGCATTCGGTCCCGCTGACAGACATCTGCCGGGCCACCACCCGGTCTTCAGTCCATACCTTCGTATCTCATTACTGCCTGGATAGAGAGTCCAAATGGGACAGTGCCTTCGGCCAGGCCATGCGCTATAACGTTTTTTGGGGTCTAGGCAACTCCTACCCTCCGACCCTTCTGTGTTCAGGCTAGCGGATAGCTGGTTTCATCGGACACAGGGGTCCTGTTTGGTCCGTCTATACGGACTTCATTGCTGCTGCTGGTGGCTCTCCACAAGGGAGCCGTTTTTGGCTTTGGGTTCATGGTAGCCTGTAGCTGGGTAGTCCCATATGTGAGGACTGACTTCCTGCTTGTTCCCAGAGAAAGCATAGTTACTCACCTGTAACAGATATTCTCCAGGGACAGCAGGAATCAGTCCTCACAACCCTCTTTTCTCCGCTTGGAGTTGCAGTCATACCATCATCTTGTCTTTTGCCGTCTTTTAGCTATGTCATTTGACTGAGCAAAATGGCACCCTTGGGCGGGATGGGGACCACGCATGCGTGGTAGCAATTCTAAAGGCTTTCTTTGAAAGCTAGGGATTTTCTCCGCACGGGCTCTGTCGGCGTTGACGTCACCCATATGTGAGGACAGATTTCTGCTGTCCCCGGAGAACACCTGTTACAGGTGAGTAACTACGCTAAATATTCCTATATAGCAACTGCAGTAACCTGACTTCTGTCAAACATGTAGAACACAGACCCTCATCAAATACCGAGTAAGTTACCACAAATTAAAAATAGGAATATGTATACAAAAATTACACTGAAACCCCAAGAAGCCAGACAGCATGAAGTTCAACACTAGAGAAATAGGTGATGTACATGTCCCTGTACTGTGTACAATATACAGTAGATAGAATATGTAAATTGCAAAGCCTGACATATTCCAATCACTAAATTGAAAATAAAATTTGTGTTTCTACCTTTTTTTGTCTAGCGATTTTATTCTTTAATCACGTTGATCTCTCAGTCTTTGGTTGCTGCTTGCCTTTCTTCTTTTAACTTGCTTTCTAGGGTCATCACTCCACCTGCTACTTCTCTCCTCTCCTGTCTTCATCATCTTCCATATGTGATATTGATCTTTTCCTTTCAGCTTTCTTCCATTTATTTTTCTCACTATTAATACAGATTTCACTCCTCCTTACTTTCCTCTTTTCAACCCTTAACACAGCCCTCTCATTCCCCAACAATCACTCCTTCAGCCTCTTATTTCCCAGTCTTACTACTTATCATTTATATAGTACTTCAGGGCGTACACAGCTTTGTACAGTGATATGTAAGAGACAGTCCCTGCTCATAAGAGTTTACAGTCTAGTCGAAACAGACAGCACAACTGGGGATTAGGATATATCTAGGGTACTAGTAAGGAAATTCATAGGATGTGAACAGGAAACTAGGGGAATCAGGATTGAAACGTATTCTCAAAGAAGTGAGTTTTTAGTCTGGATTTGAACAGGGCCAGAGCTGGAGCCTGATGCACTGACTCATGTAGTTTGTTCCAGGCATAAGGAGCAACAAGGTAGAAAGATCAAAGTCTGGAATTGGCAGTGGAAAAGAAGGGCACAGATAGAGGATTCTGCCAGAAGAACGGAATTCCCGAGGAGGGGTATAGGGAGAGATAAAAGAGGAAAGGTTGTGAGGAACAGCCAAATGAAGGCAGTAGTGTGTTCAGAAAGGAAGGGATGAATTTTCCCAATATTATACAAAAAGAATGTGTGTATATATATATGTATGGAAAAGGAGAGGGAGAAGTCAAAGATGAATCCAAGATTGCCAGCCAAGGAATCTAGAAGTTCACTCTGTTGTGTTCTACATAAAAGTATACAGTTAAATTATCCTGTGTTCTATATAAAAGCATATAGTTAAGCTGCAAACCGCTTTGACTTTTGTATAAAGTGGTATATACAAAAAAATGTTAAATAAAAGCACTTATAGGTGAGTAGTAGAAGATTGAACTGGATGTGGAAATGGATAAGAAACCAACGAAGTGATTTGAGAAGAAGGATGACATGAGTATATAGCGACAGTGGTGGAAGATTAGCTGTGCAGCTGAGTTTTGTACAGATTGAAGTGCGGAGAGATTTCAGAGGAATATCAGCGAAAAGGAGATTGCAATAGTCTAGATGGGAGTTGACTAGGGAATGGATAAGCAACTTAGTAGTGTGTTCAGAAAGGATGGAATGAATTTTTCCAGTATTATAGAGAAATAAACTGCAGGTTTTGGCTATTTGTCTGAAGGACTACAAAAAGGGACTGCTACTTCGGGAGAGATATCTGAAATTGTAAGTATTTACTTCTAGAAATTTTTCTAAATCTTGGTGAAAAAGGAATTATTTAGATTAAAGCTGATTAATCTGTGAATCCAGTGTATTTGTTAAATCTGTCAGGACCTAGTATCAGCAAAGAGCTTTTAGTTAAACTAAAAACTCAACAGGTAGCTTTCAGTTTGTTTAAAACCCAGCAGAGAGCTTCTAGTTTAAATTTAATTCTCAGTCAGGGCCTAGTAGCAGCAAAGAGCTTTCAGTTTAAATTTAAAACACAACAAAGAGCTTTCTGGTTAAAATTAAACCCCAAGAGTGTCTCTATTCAAGCAAGGGCTGTGTGAATCACCCAGGTTCTCCAGGACCAAGCAGGAAGTCGGTCCTCACATATGGGTGACGTCGGCGCCGACGGAGCCCTCGCGGAGCAATTTTCCCCAGCTTTCAAAGAAAGCCTTTGGGAATTGCAGCGCGCATGCGCGGTCCCCTTCCCGCCCAAAGGTGCCATCTTGGCCAGTCTTCTTTTTTCCACGGAGCCCTACAGACGTTGTCTAATAGTCACCGCCGAAAATTTGATTTTTTCCTTAATTTTTTCAGTAATTCTTCGGTTCGACGCCGGTCCTTTTTCCGCCCGGCCTCGCGACGCCGGTTGCGAGGCCTCCCCTTCTTTTTCGTTTTTTTCTGTCCTTCGCGACATCTTCGCGCCTTTTTTCATTTTTCCCTGGCGGCCCGTTCGTTTGACCTCGCAGGGGCCCTTTTTCCCCCGATGGCCGCAAGTGGCTTTAAAAAGTGTGTTAAGTGTAAGAAACTTATGTCTCTTACCGACACACATGATTGCTGCCTCCGTTGCCTGGGCCCCGATCATGAAGAAATGATCTGTGGGCCCTGTAGCAAAATGTCCGCGAAGTCTTTGCGGAGTCGGCAGCATCAGCGGGAGAGAATCTTCTCTGACCCCAGCCGTACCCGGACCTCGTCAGAAGCTTCGGTGTCCAGAGAATCTGGCCATCAGGGTCAGCAGGCCAAGGGACGGGGTAACGGATCCCGTAGGCAGCAAGCCCCCAAGCCTGCGCCACCGGCCCCTGCTCCGCAGGGTGGGGGGTTTTGACTCGTTCAGCATAGCCTCTCCCCCTCCGCTGGTTTCTCTCAGCACGGGAGGCTGGCTGGTCCACTTTGCCCACAGGTGGTCCAACATCACGTCAGACGCCTGGGTGCTCCACATAGTCCGAGAGGGCTATCTGCTGCACTTCCATCAGGTACCTCCCCCCTACTTTCCGGGGGAGCCTCTGCGAACCCCTCTCCACCGGGACTTACTCCTTCAGGAGTTGGCAAGTCTTATTCGGGAACAGGCAGTGGAGCCGGTGCCCCACCACCTGCGGGGTCACGGTTTTTATTCCCGGTACTTCCTGGTACCGAAGCGGACTGGAGGCCTCAGACCCATCCTAGACTTGCGGAACCTCAACAAGTTCCTGGAGAGGGAAAAGTTCAAGATGCTTACCCTTGGAATCCTGCTGCCCTACCTCCAGCAGGGAGATTGGCTATGCTCCTTGGATCTAAAGGATGCCTATACTCACATCCTCATCCACCCCAGCCACCGACAATACCTAAGGTTTGTGGTGGCGGGCAATCATTACCAATACAGAGTACTGCCCTTTGGCCTATCCTCCGCACCACGAGTCTTCACAAAATGTCTCGCCGTGGTAGCGGCTTATCTCCGGCTTCAAGGCCTCTTCGTCTTTCCGTACCTGGACGACTGGCTCATCAGGGCCCCGTCCGCCACGGAGGCCACTCACGCCACGCAGCGTACTGTGGCTCTGCTCCAGTACTTGGGCTTTGTCATAAACTTCGAAAAGTCCACTCTGCTCCCCTCTCAGGACCTCGAGTTCATCGGCGCCAGGTTGGACACGCTTCAGGCACGGGCTTTTCTGCCGCTCGACAGGGCTCAACGGCTCGTGGCTCTCGCCAGCCGTTTTCACAGCCATTCCCAGGTCTCGGCCCGGCTCTTCCTGAAGCTGCTCGGCCATATGGCGTCCACGGTCCATGTGACCCCCAATGCCCGCCTGAACATGCGGCCGGCTCAGTGGTGCCTTCGCTCTCAATGGCGTCAGGCCTCGGGGAGACTGGCGGACTCGGTACGCATCTCCAGCCCGCTAGTCTCTTCTCTGCGATGGTGGCTTCACCTACCCAACCTAGTGCTCGGAATGCTTTTCCAGTCTCCTCCGCCGGTTCAGGTTCTGATGACCGACGCTTCTCTCCTGGGTTGGGGAGCACATTGCCAGGGGTCATGTACTCAGGGTCTCTGGACCCCGTGGGAATCTGCCCAGCAGATCAACTTCCTGGAGCTCAGGGCCATTCGCCTGGCTCTAAGGGCCTTCTCCCACCTCACGTCTCACCAGTCAGTGCTGGTCCAGACGGACAATCAAGTTGCTATGTTCTACGTGAACAAGCAGGGGGACACGGGCTCCTTCCTTCTCTGCCGGGAAGCACAAAAGCTCTGCGCTTGGGCCGTCGGCCGGGGAATCCTCCTCAAAGCTGTCTATCTCCCAGGTCAAGAAAATCACCTGGCAGACAAACTGAGCAGAATCCTCCAACCGCACGAGTGGCGATTGGACCCGTTGGTGGTTCAAAGGCTCTTTCTCCAGTGGGGCCTCCCCACTCTGGATCTCTTTGCCAGTCCTCTGAACAGGCAACTTCCTCGATTCTGCTCTCGGGAACCGCATCCCCTCCGAGTGGCGGCGGATGCTTTTCTGATCTCATGGTCCACGGGCCTTCTGTATGCCTTTCCTCCCATGCCGCTGGTGTCTCGAACTCTTTTCAAGGTTCTCCAGGACAAGGCCTCCGTGATCCTGATTGCTCCCCGGTGGCCCCGGCAACCGTGGTTCCCGCTTCTGATGCAGCTGACGGTGGATACCCCGTTGCCCCTGGGGTTTCAACCCGACCTCCTGACCCAGGATCAGGGGTCTCTCCTACACCCCAACCTCAGATCTCTCCATCTGATGGCCTGGCTGCTGAAAGGGTAGTTCTTGCTCCCCTCCTGTTGCCTCCGGAGGTGGAGGAAGTCGTGCTGGCTTCCAGGCGACCCTCTACCCGGAAATCCTACGCCCTTAAATGGCGTCGCTTTTCCAACTGGAGTGCTCAACGCTCTCAAGATCCCTTCTCCTGCCCGGTGTCGGTGGTCTTGCAGTACTTGCTTTCCCTCTCCAATCTTGGGCTCAAGTCCAACTCGGTCAAGGTTCACCTCAGTGCTATTTCGGCACATCATGTGCCGGTGGAAGGCAGGCCTCTTTCCGGCCACCCCCTCGTGGCTCGGTTCTCCCGGGGCCTCCTTCTTCTCAAACCACCATTGCGCCCCCCAGCCCCTGACTGGGACCTGAACGTGGTTTTACAGCGGATCACCTGCCCGCCTTTTGAACCCATGGCTACCTGTCCTCTCCGTTTTCTCTCTTGGAAAACCTTATTTCTGGTAGCCCTCACTTCCGCTAGACGCGTTAGTGAGCTGCAGGCCCTGGTGTCTGATCCTCCCTACACTCGGTTCTACAAGAATAGGGTAGTCCTGCGGACTCACCCTAAGTTTCTTCCAAAAGTGGTCTCCCCTTTTCACATCAATCAGGAGGTGGTGCTTCCGACCTTCTTTCCCAGGCCTCACTCCAGCCGAGCTGAGAGGGTCTTGCATACCCTGGACTGTAGAAGAGCGCTGAACTTCTACCTTGATCGTACGCGGGAGCACCGTAAGACGGTTCAGCTCTTCCTGTCTTACGACCCTAATAAATTGGGGCTCCCTGTCTCCAAGCGCACTCTGTCCATCTGGGTAGCTGACTGTATCGCTTGGATTTATGCGGCAGCAGGTCTCTCGCTGGAGAGTCGAGTCACCGCTCATCGGGTTCGGGCGAAGGCTGCGTCAGTGGCTTACCTCCGCTCTGTTCCATTGGCAGACATCTGCCGGGCCGCTACTTGGTCTTCGAGCCAGACTTTCGCGGCCCATTACTGCCTCGAGAGGGAGTCCCGCAGGGACAGTGCTTTCGGACAGGCAGTCCTCCGAAATCTCTTCGAGGTTTAGGCAACTCCTACCCTCCATCCCGGATGTTGGGCTACCGGTTGGAGATTACTCAGAGAAGATTCCTTCCTTCTGTGTTGCTGAGCTAGAGGGAGCTCACTTTTGTGCTTAGGGTCTCCGGTAGCCTTAAGCTGGGGAGTCCCATATGTGAGGACTGACTTCCTGCTTGGTCCTGGAGAAAGCGTAGTTACTCACCTGTAACAGGTGTTCTCCAGGAGCAGCAGGAATCAGTCCTCACAACCCTCCCTCCTCCCCTTGGAGTTGCAATCTTCTGATTTAGTTTTTGCAATTTTTTTGCTATCTTTTCGCTATGTCATCAGACTGGCCAAGATGGCACCTTTGGGCGGGAAGGGGACCGCGCATGCGCACTGCAATTCCCAAAGGCTTTCTTTGAAAGCTGGGGAAAATTGCTCCGCGAGGGCTCCGTCGACGCCGACGTCACCCATATGTGAGGACTGATTCCTGCTGCTCCTGGAGAACACCTGTTACAGGTGAGTAACTACGCTAAATTGGTCACAGATTACCTTAAAAGCACAGGACAGGGTACTGTGTAGCAGCCAGCTTTTAATAAGTCACCTTTCCCTCCCTTCCTCCCTGACACCCACCCACCCCTGGGATAATCGTAGCTTTATAGGTGCTTAAACCTCTTAAAGGAAAGGAAGTGCCATATTCACTCTCATGTACAGCTGTTTATCCTCATCATGCATACATTAAGAACCTGAGATTAATTAAGCTTCAGGTGAACAAAGTACATTAAACATATTGGGTATAGTTTTATTAGTATAAGTATCCCCAGCAAACCTTTAGTAAGTAAAGAACTTAAATACCTAAACACAACCTTAAAACTAAGATGCAGACAGCAGTCCAGCAGCGAGATGGGGGTTTTTCAGTCTTTTGCATTGAGTGTCACATGTATGATTTTCTCCCAGTTGGTGAGGGATCTTACATGTGCACTAGGTATAAGGAGCTCTTTGCTCTCAGGGAATGTGCCCGATCTCTGGAGGCTAGAGTAGCAGACTTGGAAGACATAAGGAAGACAGAGCGGTACATAGACGAGACCTACAGGGATATAGTACTGAAGTCCACCTCCAATCTGGCAGCATCACTGTTGCCATAGAGGAGAGCATCACCCTGGTGTGGCAGAAAGTGATCCTGTAGCTAGGACCTGTCCTCCAGGTGAAGTAAAACCCTCTCGCACTGAGGACGTTTCTCCAGGACCATGTGCCCACGAGGGAAGGGTTAGGACAGCCATTATAATTGGCTTTTAGATAGCTGGGTGGCTGGTGGACGTGAGGATCACCTGGTAATATGCCTTCCTCGTGAGGTAGCAGACCTCATGTGCCACCTAGACAAGGTCTTAAATAGTGCTGGGGAGGAGTCTCCTGTCTTGGTACATGTCGGTACCAATGACATAGGAAAGTGTGGTAGAGAGGTTTTGGAGGCAAAATTTTGGCTTTTAGGTAGGAAGTTGAAATTCAGAACTTTTAGGGTAGTATTCTCCGAAGTGCTTCCCATTCATGCACAGGACCCAAAAGGCAGGCAGAGCTCCGGAGTCTCAATGCGTGGATAAGACAGTAGTGCAAGGATGAAGTTTTTTAATTTGTTAGGAACTGGGGAACATTCTGGGGAAAGAAGCAGCTCTTCTGAAGGGATGGGCTCCACCTTAACCAGGACGGAACCGGACTGTTGGTTTTAACCTTTAAAAAGGAGATAGAGCAGCTTTTAAACTAGATAATAGGGGAGAGCTGATAGTCACCCAAGAGCGCATGGTTCGGAACAACGTATCCTTGAAGGATACTAGCAACAAATTGAAGTTAGGGCATATCAGCAGGGAGGTTCGAAAAAAGACAGAAGTAGCCCAAATGCCCTTGAGCACAGAGTAGGCAGAGCTTAAAGATTCCAAATTACCCCTGCCTACCTATAGCCAGATTAATATGAATAAAATACAGCCTCTAAAATGCTTGTATGCAAATGTTAGAAGTCTAAAAAATAAGATGGGAAAGTTAGGATATATAGCACTGAATGAGAGGTTAGATATGATTGGTATCTCAGAGACATGGTGGAGGAGGACAACCAGTGGGACACTCTGATACCTGGGTACAACTATATTGTAATGATAGAGCATATCAAATTGGTGGAGGGGTTGCACTCTGTTAGAGAGGACATTGAGTAACAAAGGATTTAAGTTTTGCAGGAAACAAAATTCACTGTAGAATCTTTATGTATTGAAATCCCATGTAAAAAGGGGAAGGGGGAAGGTGATGGCAGTGGGGGGTGTACTATCGACAGCCTTGCTAGAATGAACAAATGGATGATGAAATGCTCAAAGAAATTAAGGAAACTAACAAAAGTTACAACACAGTAATAATAATGGGTGATTTCAATTGCCCCAGTATCGACTGGGTCAGTGTCATGGCAGGACATGCTAGGGAGATAAAGTTTTTAGATGAAATAAATGACTGCTTCTTGGAGCAGCTGGCTCATGAACCAACCAGAGGGGAAGCCATTTTGGACCTAGTCCTTAATGGAACACAAGATCTGGTACAAGTGATAAGGGTGTTGGGGGCCACTTGACAATAGTGATCATAGCATGATCGCGTTTGATTTAATAAATGGAGGAAGGACGTTAAGGAAATCCACAGTACTACCTTTTAACTTTCAAAAGGTTGACTATGATAAAATGAGGAAAATAGTTAAGCAAAAACTAAAAGGAGCAGTTGCAAAGGTTAAAGATTTACATCAAGCTTGGGTGGTATTTAAAAATATTTATCTTGGAAGACCAGACCAGCTGTATTCCATGCTTTAAGAAAAGTGGAAGGGAGTCCAAAAAACTGCTAGCATGGTTTAAAGGTGAGGTCAGAGAGACTGTTGCCAAAAAAGCATCTTTCAGGAAATGGAAAAAGGAGCCAAATGATGAAAACTGGAAACAACACAAGCACTGGCAAGTTAGATGCAAGGCCATTGATAAGGCAGGCAAAGAGAGAATTTGAGAAGAAGCTTGCTGTGGAAACAAAAACGTGTTATGAAGACTTTTTCAAGTACATTCATAGCAAAAAGCCTGTGAGAGAGTCAATTGGACCATTAGATGATAGAGGGGTAAAAGAGGCACTAAGGAGACCAAGGCCATAGCGGAAAGACTGAATGTATTCTTTGCCTTGGTCTTTACTGAGGAAGATGTAGGGATGTCACCCATGACTGAAATGGTATTTAAAGGTAATGCTGCGGAAGAATTGAAAGAAATATTGATACACCAGGAAGATGTATTACATCTATGTGATAAACTAAAGACTAGCAAATCACCTGGACCAGATGGTATTTATTTATTTATTTAACATTTTTTATATACCGTCTTTCTACAAATCAAGACGGTTTTCATAGAACGTTTCAAGGCAGTGTGTTTCAACTGTTTACAAAGAACAAAGTAACAAGGATACATAGGCGAACAATAAGAACTAATTTATGAACTAATTACAATGATCAATGATCAACTATTTACATATGTATATATAGAGCTACAGATGGTTGTGTTATAGGATTTGAAGGAGCATGGGCGGGGAGGTAGATGTAGAGGGTTAGGTACTAGGGTGGTAGGGTAAAATGTTCAAGGAAGAGGTGGGTTTTTAACTTCTTACGGAACTCAGAGTGGCTCACACAGTTACGCAGCTCATGAGGAAGGGTATTCCATAGGGACGGAGCATAGAGAGAGAAGGCCCTGTTGCTTGTAGATTGTTTACAGTGCCTTTTAGTTGTTGGTATGGCCAGTAGGATTTTAGTAAAGGAACGGTGTGTTCTTGTATTATTGGAGAAGGCAAGGAGTGGGGAGAGGCATGGAGCTGACTCCTTTGAGATAATTTTGTGTATAAGAGTAAGAACCTTGAATTTAGCTCGGTGTTGAATTGGGAGCCAGTGGAGATCATAGAGGACTGGTGTAATATGAGATCGTCTGGGGTTGTTGGTTATGAGCCGCGCTAACGTATTCTGGGCTAGTTGGAGTGGTTGGATGGTGTTCTTGGGGAGGCCATGATAGATCAGATTACAGTAGTCAAGTGAGGGGGTTGTGAGGGCCTGACAGACAGTACGAAAGGAGTCAGGGTTTAAGAGAGGTTTGAGGTTCCGGAGAGTACGTAGCTTTGCGTATACTGTATTGGTGGTTCTCTTTATTTGATCGGAGAAGGAGAGGTTCTGATCAAGGATGATTCCAAGATATTTCACTTGGTTTTTTATTTATTTTTATTTTTATTTTTTTTTTAGTTTAAATCCTTTTATTAAGGAAAAACAAGGAAATACAGGAAATCTTCAGAACAGAAATACAATATTTGAACAGTATTAACATTACAAATCTAGCCCACTAAATGGAGTGTGATACAGAGCAAAACTAAAAAATCCCTGCAATGAGGAGCCAAAAATATAAACAATCCCCTTTAACTAAGCAGGTGTCCCAGGAACAATAAAAAGCAACTAATAACAAAACCCTCAAACTGATCCTTGTAAAAAAACCTCCAACTGAGAGGAATAAAAAAAAATTAATGACTTTCCCTTATGAGCAATTACACACTTACAAGGAAATTTCAATGAGAAGGAGACTCCAAGCGCCTCGACACGAGGGCGAAGCGCTAAAAAAGCTTTCCTCCTCATTTGAGTACTGCGGCTCACATCGGGAAATACTTGAATCGCCTGTCCGAAGAATTTTTCATGCCTATTCTTAAAGTAAGATCTAAGAATCATATCTTTATCTTTCTCTAGCGCAAAGGATACCAACAAGGTAGCACGAGTAGGTATCTCCTCTATTGAAGTTTCCAAGAAAACGGAAAGATCTAAACTTTTAACGAATAATTGATCTATTTCCCCCGATACAACATTGCCCACCTCTGGATCTACAACCACACGCTCTCTAATACCAGTAGGTAAATAGTATAATTTAGATACAAATATAGAATCAGGATTAGAAATTTTCAAAACATCTTTCAGATATTTAGAGAGCAATATTTGTGGAGATAGGTAATGGGTACGGGGGAAGTTCAACATACGAAGATTCTTCATTCGCAAAGCATTTTCAAGAAGTTCATCCTGACGATGTAAAATCAAAGAGTCCTGAACAGAAGATGTTAAAACTCCTTGCATAGTAGAAAGTTGAGTCTCCATCTTAGATTTAGTAGACTTTAAGATTACCAATCTATCATGGTGCTCAGTCAATGACTCAACAGTCTCTTTAGTAAATTGGGAAATTTTCGCCAATGAAGACTTCAAAGATATCTCAGTACGAGAGACTATCTGCCAGATATCCTGAAGCGACACGTCCTTCGGAGGGGTAACATTATCAGAAATTAAAATAAATTCAATGGGTGAAGGTAAAGACTTACTTAAAGAGTTCAATCTCAAAAAAGAGTCAGAAAGTTTTATCGGACCAGGAGAGGCTACCTCCTCTAACTTGGAGGCGGAATGCTGGGACTCCATACTGGGTGGAGATAAAACCCTACGCGGATCAGGAGACAAACTGAGCAAACCAGGACTGGCTGTACTAGAGGAATCTATCGAAGAATTAACTACAGGGGGAGGAGCCATGGACTTAAGATGGCTGTCCATAGGCCCGACCACCTTTGTCAACTTACCATTCGAAGTAACAGGAAAAACTTTCTTTTTACGTTTCCCCATTAGCAGCGATAGAACAGCCTGGTATTGATGCTCCTCTAAGCTCCTCCAGGCTCCGAAGGGGCGCCAAAGGGGCAGGTCTGCCCCTTTGGACACGCCCCTTCAGAGCACGCTCCCCCGGGCACGCGCCTGCGGTGCGCGTCCTGCGGTATGGGCAGGATTTAAATAGCCCAACGGATCACGTGTCCTCCAGTGCTCACCGGCACGGTCCAGGCAGCCCCTCTCACAGCACGGCTCAGGTATAATCAGGAAAGAAGACACACTCAACTTCCCGCGGTAGGGGCAGGATTTAAATAGCCCAACGGATCACGTGTCCTCCAGTGCTCACCGGCACGGTCCAGGCAGCCCCTCTCACAGCACGGCTCAGGTATAATCAGGAAAGAAGACACACTCCATTTCACTTGGTTTTTTATAGTGAGTGTGAGATCACCAAAGGTGATGGTTGGAGGAGGGGTGTATGAGGGATTGGAAAAAACGTGAAGGACCTCAGTTTTGGATTGGTTAATTAGTAGGTTGTGCTGGGAGAGCCAAGATTTGAGGCTGATTAGACATTCATTCAGTTTAGTAAAATTAGGATTAGTGAGGTTAAATGGGGTGAAGCACATCATGTCATCTACATATAATTGGTACTGAATGCCATAGTTTTGGAAAATCTTACAGACAGGTTGAAGGAAGATATTGAAAAGTAACACGGATAGACTAGATCCTTGGGGGACACCTTGTTTTAGTGTAAATGGGAGGGAGGTATCACTTCCAATATGGACGTGTTGGGTTCTGGTGTCTAAGTAGGATTGCAACCATTTTAGATTTGTGCCTCTCAGTCCTATTTCATGAAGTCTGATTAGGAGTTGATGGTGGGGGAGAGAGTCAAAAGCAGCGGATAAGTCAAGGAAAATAAGTAGGCATCCTTGAGCGGGGTTCTGGGTGTGTAAATACAAGGAATATATGGCAAAGGTGTTAAAAGAACTGAAATATGAGATTGCAGACCTACTATTAGTAATCTGTGAACTATCATTAAAATCTTCTATAATACCTGAAGACTGGAGGATAGCCAGTGTAACACCAATTTTTAAAAAGGGTTCCAGGGATGATTCGGGAAACTACAGACTGGTGAGCCTGATGTCAGTGCTGGGAAAAATGGTAGAAACCATCATAAAGAACAAAATTACTGAATATGTAGATAGTCATGGCTTAATGCGAGACAGCCAACATGGCTTTAGCCAAGGAAGGTCTTGTCTTACTAATCTGTTATGTTTTTTTGAAGGTGTGAATAAACAGATAGACAGAGGTGAGTCAGTGGTTGATATAGTATTTCTGGACTTTCAGGAAGCCTTTGACAAGGTTCCTCATAAGAGATTTTTGGCAAAATTAAAAAGTCATGGGATAGGAGCAGTGTACTATTGTGGATCAGGAACTGGTTAAAAGATGAAAAACCGAGTAGGGCTAAATGGCCAATTTTCCAGTGGAGAAAGGTGAATAGTGGAGTACCCCAGGGATCTGTGCTGGCTCCGCTGCTTTTTAACATATTCATAAATGACCTGGAAATGGGAATAACTAGTGAGGTTATCAAATTTGCATATGAAACAAAACTATTCAAAGTTGTTAAAACCCATGAAGATTGTGGAAAATTGCAAGAGGATATTGATAAATTGGAAGACTGGACATCCAAATGGCAGATGAAATTTTAATGTGGACAAGTGCAAAGTTAGGCACCTGGGAAAGAAAAACCCAAACTATGATTACACAATGCAAGGTTCCATATTAGGAACCACCACCCAGGAAAAAGATTGATGCGTCATCGTGGATAACATGTAAAAACCCTCTGCCCAGTGTGCAGCGGCGGCCAAGAGAGCAAATAGAATGCTAGGTATCATAAGGAAAGGAATGGAAAATAAAACAAAGGATATTATAATGCCTCTGTATTCCATGGTGCAACCGCATCTTGAATATTGTGTGCAGTTCTGGTCACCGTATCTTAAAAGGGATATAGCGTTATTAGAAAAGGTACAGAGAAAAGCCACCAAAATGGTAAAGGGGATGGAAGGAGGATACCCCTATTAAGAGAGGCTAAAAAGGTTAGGCCTCTTCAATCTGGAAAAGAGACGGCTGAAGGGGAGATATGATAGAGGTCTATAAATTAATAAATGGAATGGAACGGGTAAACATAGATTGTTTACGCCATCAAAATATTGAAAGACTAGGGGGCATGCAATGAAGCTACAGGGTAAGCTGTATTTAATAGTAATAAGAGAAAATATTTTTTCACTCAACATGTAATCAAACTCTGTAATTTGCTACCGGAGGATGTAGTAAAAGCTGTTAATGTATCCGTGTTTAAAAATGGTTTGGACAAATTCCTGGAGGAAAGGTCCATAAACCATTATTAAACTGAACCTGGATTATTTTATGTATTTATTTAAACAGATTTGTATACCACCTTATCCTTCAATCAAAGTGGTCACATCACAATGGGAGGGTTACATTTAACATAGGGGAACTTAAGAACATCTAGACAATACAATTGGAGGGTTACATTTATCATAAGGGTAACATTTAGACAGTACGAGGTAATTAACAACGTCATATTATGTTTGTTTGGGTGAGTGGGTATTGAGTTGGTGTTATGTCATTACCTTGTATGCCTATTTGGGATGAGTGAGTATTGAATTATCACCAGTAGGTGCACTGTTTTCTGTGTGCTGATGTTTCAATAAAGAGATAAATTTTGAGGTCCTTTCGGAACTCTATTAGGTCATCTAATGCTCTCAGGCTTGTTGGGAGGGAGTTCGAAAGTGTGGGCGCTAGTAAGGAGGGAGCTCTTTTTGAAGTTTGTATAGTCTTGTGGAATCCTGCAGGTGTGCCAATCATGTTGTCTTTATTGGTTCTTCTCGGTCTGTTGCAGGTATCCTTCGTTATTGATGTATTGGAGTGCCTCTGCTGAGAGCTGGTGGATGATTTTAAAGATGATAGGATTATATTGAATTTTGCTCTGGCCATCATGGGTAGACAGTGTAGTTGCTGTAAGACTGGGGTGATATGTTCAGATCTTGGAGTGTCTATAGTGATGCTTGCCGCAGTGTTTTGCACCATTTGGAGTGGGTGTAGGGTTTGTTGAGAGAGTCCTTGATATAACCAGTTTCCGTAGTCAAGCAGAGGTGTAATGAGTGCTTGGCATACTTTGCGGAAGTGATCCTGGGCTTGAGTTTTCTGATGATCCTTAAGCGTTGATAGGCCTTGTTTGCGGTTTTTGTGATGTGGGATATCAAGTTTAGTGCTCTGTCCATTGTTGATGCCCAGATATTTAACCTCATCTTTAACTACTATAAGTTTATCTAAAATGCTGATGGTTTGTTGTGGAGTGAAGGTAGTGTTCCTGGTGATGAACATTGCCTCTGTTTTATCGTAGTTGACCATCATATTATTGGCTGCGAACCAGGTGTTCATATCTTCAAGGCATCTGGTTATAGTTGTGATGTTGAGTGCTAGTAGGTTGACTGGGGCATACACCATGATGTCGTCAGTGTAAATGTGATATTGGAGCTTGTGACTTTTGATGATGTTACATATGGGCTGGATGTAAATATTAAAAGAGCATTGATGATAGGGCTGAGCCTTGTGGTATTCCCTGCGTGACGGGGAAATGTGGTGATTTCTTTGGTGCGCATTTGACTTGTTGCGTTCTGTTTTCCAAGTATGAAGTAAACCATTTTAGAGTATTTTTGCATTATCCTATTTGCTGCAGGTGTTGCAGTAGGCTGGCGTGTGACACGGTGTCGAAGGCTGCCGAGATGTCCATGAATTCAAGCAGGAGTCCATTCTTTATGTTGTCAATGCCTTTTAAGAGATTGTCAAAGAGGGAAGTAAGTAGTGTTTCAACTCCCTGTTGAGTTTTAAAACCGTGCTGATGAATGTCCAGTGGGGCATTGATGTCAATATGGTCTTGTAGTTGGTGGTGTACTGTTTTTTCAATGATTTTTGCAAGGAAAAGTAGACTGGAGATAGGACGGTATGATTTTGGTTCAGAGAGGCTGAGGTTGTTGCCTTTAAGTATCGGTCTTATCATGGCGTGCTTCAGAGTTTGCGGCATGTATCCTTGTTGGAGTGAATCTTTGACGATTTTGTGAATGTGATGGGAGAGCTGGGTTTTAGTGGCTTTGATCCAAGCTACTGGGCATGGGTCTGATGGTGAGGTTGTTGTGTTGAGGCCACTCATGTCCTCAATTTGGTGTTTTGATGGTATACTGAAGTCTTCCCAGGTTTGATGCTCCTTTATCATTTCATGGTCATCTGTTTGCGGTGCAATGGAGCATGTCAGGGTGGTGTTTTTCGATTTTATGTAGTCTGCATATTCCTGTGGGTTAAGATGGTGGGTATCATGCTGTGTAGTGTCCTTATTAGTGTTTGGACAATTCTAAATAGTTCTCTTGGTTTGTTGACAGATTTCATGATTAGGTTGGTATGGTGTTGCTGCTTACGTTCATTTATTAGATTGTTGTATTCCATTTGCTTGTCTCTGTATTGAATTAGGGAGTCATGTGACTTGTTTCTCCTCCATTTTCTCTCCAGTTTTCAGAGGGTGCGTTTTGCATCTCTAATATACACTATCCACTGCTTGCCCCAATACAAGCATTGTGGAACCTGGGTCTTTTGTGGAAAGATTGGCTACGGTTGGAAACAGGATACTGGGCTTGATGGACCTTGGTCTGACGCAGTATGGCATATTTTATGTTCTTATGTTGGATGTGTGCGGAGGAAAGGGAAAAGTCAAAGATGATGCCAAGATTGCAAGCTGCAGAAAAAGGGAGGAGTAGAGTGTTATCCACAGAAATAGAGAAAGGAGGAAGGGAAGAGGTGGTGCCCCCAGGCCTTAATGTTGGAGCCCCTAGAGCCCTTGAAATGGGCTGTGCTTAAAGATCTGACCTTCAAGACTGTCTTTCTGGTTCACCCTGTTTGGTGAGACGTATCTCTGAGCTGCAAACTTGGTCATGCAGTGATCCTTACTTATCATTCTCGGAGGAGGCTGTGTGCATTCAGCCTGTCCCTTCCTTCCCGTCCAAGGTGGTTTCTGACTTCTATGTGGATCAGGTAGTCTGTTTTGCCTTCCTTTTCTAAAGAACAGTGCCATTGGAAAGACAAGGATCTTTGCCTGCTGGATATCCGAAGAATCGTTCTCCGGTACTTGACGGTTACAAACTCTTTCTGTAAGTCAGGCTATCTATTTGTGCTGTTTGCGGGACTGTGTAAAGGTGTCGTGTCCACCAATTACCTTCTTGATCTGTGGCACTGGATCAAGGAGCCGATTGCCTATGCATATCTTTTGTGGAGCCGGCTGGTTCTGGATGGTGTGCTTGCAAGTGGAGTGAAAGTGTTCTCATGGGTGGAGCATAGCTTGGTAGCCTCCTCAGACATTTGTAGTTTGGCAACATGGGCATCACTTTTCACTTTTGTCAAGCACTAACATTTGGATATCTGCACTCAGGCGGACACAGCCTTTGGCTCAGAGGTCTTGAAAGCTGTTATGTCTTCTTCCTGTCCAGTGGAGGCGTCATTTTGGTATGTCCCACTTGTCTGAAATGGTCTAGCAGGATGATATGGAAGGTGACATTTTAATTACCAGATAAGGTAGTTTCCTTGAGTCCTGCTAGACTAGTTCAAAACCCACATTGGATAACTGCTTGTTCTGCGCCCTGTGAGCTCATAACCTTCTCTGTGGTTGGCCCTGTGAGCGCATAACCTTCTAACAAGCCTTTTGTTGAAGCTTTTCCTTTACATAATTATGGTTATTGTTCTGTTGAACCTGGTTGCATTCACTGAGGTGGTGTGAGATCTGAGGTTCCTCACCATTTGCTTTGATCATATTACTGAATGCTGCTCCTAGAAATTCTGACTGATATGGCAGCATGTCATGTAAAGCCTCTGGAAGCTTCCTCTGTCTCCACATCTGCTGGTACGGGGGACACAACCCACTTCTCTGTTAAGTAAAATGTCACCTTCTCTTACCTAGAAGCACATTTTAGAATTCTGACAATAAAGCTGGAGAGGGTAAGCCTCCACAGTGGAGAACGAGCACAGACAGCCTTGAAAAACTGGATGTGTGAACATGAAAACTCCTCCATGCCCCTGATGTAATATGGAAGAATTAATGTATACCAAGACTGTACATCCCTGGAGCTGAAGGACTGGGCTTCGTAACAATAAATTATACATACAGTGCTACTGTCATCAGCCTCCAGGCCTACCTAATGGCACCATCGGATCCAAATATGCAGAAAGGTCTGAAATATGAAACTAAATGTACAGAATCTGTCTCTATCATCAAACTTGGACAAGCGTTCTGAAGATTAGAAGGGAATGAGTGAGAATCTGGAAGCAGTACACAACATGAATGATTTAAAAAGAGGTAAACTGAAACCAAAGGATGAGAGATTAATAGTTACTGTACAGCCCAGGACAGCGATTACAGACAGACAGTTTATAGCAAACATTGAAAAAACTGGGAAAACAGACATTTGTAGATTCTATAAGATAGAGCTGTAAAGAGTGAATCATCTCATAGCTGGCTGTGACGTTCTGATGGCAGAAAATTTCTATACAGAAAGGCACAATAAAGTAGTACATCTCATCCATTTGAAATTCTGTAAACGCTACAACATCACTATGCCTGAAAAGCACTGGGATCATGACTCTAAAAGAATTAGAGGTTGAAGAGGTTATGATCACCTGGGATACTCCCATTCCAACCGGAAGCTGGATATAGTAGTAAAGGCGAAAAATGCCAGAATGGCATTGATCATAGAGGTGTCAGTTCCAAGCGACTACTCTGTGAATTGTATTGAGAGGGAGAAAATATTCAACTACCAGGAAAATATGGCAGAAAGATACCCAGTTATTTTCATCGTATTGGGTGCCACAGGCCTAATTAAAAAGAATTTCCAAGCATACCTTGATAAATTACCCTTACACGTGACATCTTATGAACTCCAGAAAGAGGCTGTTTTTGGTATGATGCATGTGCAGTGCCGAGCATTAGCAGTAAATTTCAGAGACTGAAATCATATTCCACATACCCTGGCTTAGAAATGAGGTACATGGCTGTCATGGTAGATGCAAAACTGATTCATTTGGAGAAACTGCCCCAAAAGGAAGCAACAGAATTTGTAAAACGGAGAAAAGAAAGTCTTCAAAGAATTATATCAGTAAACAAAGAAAAACAAGTGGTAAATACACAAATACAATGGAAAATACAGTGTTACTCCAGGAAACGTTTGTCGATCAAGACCGGACACATGGAATGATTAAGGAGAGGTGAACTGAAACCAAAAGATGAGAGATTGATAGTTGCAGCCCAGGACACCGGATTACAGACAGATGGTCTACAATGAGCATTGGAAAAAACTGGCAAAACAGACATATGTAGATTCTATAAGACAGAGCTGCAAACGGTGACTCACCTCATAGCTGGCTGTAAAGTTCTGATGGCAGAAAATGTAAATTCCAAAAGGCACAATAAAGTGGTGCATCTCATCCATTGGAAATTCTGTAAACACTACATCATCACTGTATTGGAAAAGTATTGGGATCATGACCCTCACAGAATTATGGAAAATGCAGAGATTATGATCATCTGGGATACTCCCATTCCGACCAATTAAAAAGATGGATGCAAGGAAGCTGGACAGTAATGGTAGAGGGGCTGAACACTAGAATGGCATTGATTATAGAGGTGTTAGACCCAAGCAACTATGCCGTGAATCTCAGAGCACACTTATCCATTCCCTTGTCACCTCCCACCTAGACTATTGCAACTTGTTCCTCATTGGTCTCCCATTGAATCATCTATCTCCCCTTCAGAATGTTCAAAACTGAGCTGCATGGCTAATCTTCTGCCAGTGTCACTAGGCTCATGTAAAACCCTCTTCTCAAGTCACTTCATTGGCTTCCTATCCATTTCCGCATACATTTCAAGCTTCTCTTGCTGACCTGCAAATGTATTTATTCTGTCGTTCATCACTTCCTCTCCTCTTTTATCTCTCCCTACATCTCTCCCTAGCATCTCCTTATATTGAACAAATCATTATCTATGCCCTTCTCTACTACTGCCAGCTACAGACTCCATTCTTTCCACCTTGCTGAATAGTATGCCTGGAATAGACTATCTGAGTCAGCATGTCAGGCTACATACCTCGTCCTATTCAGATCCAGGCTATAAACTTATCTCTGAGGCTGCCTTTGGATCCTGGCCCCTTATCCTCCTGTCTTCACCCATTTGTATTTTAATCATTTCTCCAAGAATTCCCTTGTCCCCCAGTTGTTTTGTTTGTCTCTGTTAGCAGATTGTAAACTCTGGAGTAGGAACTGTCTTTCTGTGTACATTTTTACAGCACTGTTTATACCTAGTAGTGCTATATATATATATGTATATATATATGATTAGTAGTAGTATGGAGAAGATCTTTATGTACCAAGAAATGTAGTCAGAGACCAAGAAAATGTGGCAAAAAGAGTTATTTCCCATCTTGTTGAGTGCCACAGGCTTGATTAAGCGTGATTTCCAAGCACACCTAGATAAATTACCCATACTTATTACATATTTGTTGTTGTTGTTGTTGTTAAGTGCCGTCGAGTAGGTGTCAACTCTGGCAATCCTCTGGATTGTTGTCCTAAACTGTGTTCGGTCTTCATTTAGGCAGCTCATTGTTGATAGAGTGACACCCATAGCTGCTGTTGTGTCAATCCATCTCATTGCTGTCCGTCCTTCTGCATTGACCTTCTGCCTTACCAAGCATGATGTCTTTCTCAAATTATCTATCTTTGTATGATGTGTCCAAAGAACGAGAGTCAGTCTTATCAGAGCTTCTAAAAAAAAAAGCTTAGATTTGATCTCCTCTAGTACTGACTGGTTTGTTCTTTGGGCAGTCCATGTTATACACAGTATCCGTTGCCAGCACCATAATTCAAAGCCATTGATTTTCTTCCTGTCTATCATTTTTCAGTATCCAACTTTCACATTCATATGACATTATTGAAAATAGCATGGCTTGAACAAGTTGAATCTTTGTATGGAGAGACATTTCTGTTCTTGAGAATCTTGTCTAGGTCCTTCCTAGCCATTCTGCCAAGAGCAGTGCATCATCGGATTTCTTAACTGCTTATCGCTTCTTTATTGATAGTTGATCCAAGTAAGTTAAAGTTGTCAACTATTTCAATTTTTTCTCCATCAACAATGATTTTGCTAGTTGTCAGGATCTTTGCCTTCTTTACATTAAGATGCAGGCCCATTTTAAGACTGTTCCTTGACCTTGAGAAGCAAATGTTTTAGATAGTCTTCGCTTTCAGCCTATAATGTGGTATTATCAGCATAGTGAAGGTTATCGAAGCGTCTTCAACCAATCTTCACACCTCTGTTGTTTTCATACAGTCCTGCTTCTTTGATGATTTGTTCTGCATATAATTTAAACAGGTAGGGGGAAAGTATGCAGCCTTGTTGTATACCTTAGCTGATTTTTAACCATTCTATTTCTCCTTGTTCCATTCAAACATTTGTTTTTTTTTATCAATATAAAGGTTGTGCAAGAGAACTGTCAAGTGTTCTGGTATACCCATCCTTCTTAATGTGGCCCAGAGTTTCTCATGGTTTAAACAGTCAAAAGCCTTGCTGTAGTCGATAAAACCACATATAGATATCCTTTTGGTATTCTTTTATCTCTTCAAGGATCCATCTCACATCCACGATGATGCCTCATTTTATTTATTTTTATTTATTTAATAGTTTCTTCTATACCGCCCCTTCCAGAGATCAAGGGCGGTTTACATTGAACAGTTAACAAATTTTGTATACTTCTGTGTACTTTACATGGAACATGGTATTAACTATATGGAACATGGTTTTAACTATATACAGGTAATAATACATAAAACATAACAGAACTAAATTACAAAAGGTTATTTACAAGAGCAGTAAAAACAACAGATTGGGTAAGACTTTTGCGTGTTGGGTAAAGTGTGTAAGTAATGTAGTGTAAGGTTTTCTTGTGTTAGTCGTTTGTCCTATCTTGGGTGCTGTGGATGTGTTTTTGTGATTGTTGGGGAGAGGTTCTCTGTTGATAGGGGATTTCAAAATGGTTTGTGAAAAGGTAGGTTTTAAGTTCTTTTTTGAATGGATAAAGGTCTTTTATCATGCGAATGGTTAGTGGTAGATCGTTCCAGAGAGTGGGGGCAGCGAAGGAGAAGGCCCTATCACTTGTAGTTGCTTTAGTTTTTCTGATGGTGGTTTTTATGTTGAGGGAATGGATTGCGTTTTGTCTGCGCATTCTAGTTTCTGATGGGGGGTGTATTAGGGCAGACA
Source organism: Ichthyophis bannanicus (assembly GCA_033557465.1). Taxonomy (NCBI): domain Eukaryota; kingdom Metazoa; phylum Chordata; class Amphibia; order Gymnophiona; family Ichthyophiidae; genus Ichthyophis; species Ichthyophis bannanicus. The sequence goes on from CM066036.1 coordinate 620,251,102, forward strand.
AATGTGAGGGAGAGATTTTATTAAGGAGTTTGAAGGTAGTTAGGAGGATTTTGTATTTTATTCGGCTACTTATAGGGAGCCAATGCAAGTCTAACAGTATTGGGGTGACATGGTCTGTTATTTTAGCTTTTGTGATCATCTTGTTTCTCATGTTTCTCGCCCTTTCCCGAAACCTGCATGCACTTCAGGCAGTTCTCATTCCAGGTATGATTGTAGTCTCTGCTAAATAATCTTCCATAGAATCTTGCTGGCATGTGGGATCAGAGCAATTGTGCGATAATTTCCACAGTCAGTTCGATCACCTTTATTTAGTATTGGTATAAACAAGATCTTTTCCAGTCAGTTGGCCATGATGTTGTCTTCCAAATTTCCTGGCAGAGCCTTGTATGTATGGTAACAGCTGCATCCAATTGCTGTAATACTTCAGTAGGAATGCCATCGGTGCCCAGTGCTTTGATAAGGCTTTCAGTGCTGCTTCGACTTCCTCTTTCATAACCAATGGTTCCTGATCATAAGGTATAGGTTGAAACGACTGTTGGTCCACTTGATCTTTATGGTATAATGACTGTATATTCTTTTTACCTTTTCTTGATCTTCTCAGCATCATTCAACGTGGATTCTTGAGCAACTTGGTGTATTCCAATTTGAGACTGGAATTTTTTCTTTAACTTTCGTAGCTTTAGGGAAGCCAATCTTGTTCTTCCTCTAATAGTTTCTGATTCTATCTCTTTGCATGCATCATTGTAGTACTTCGTCTTGTCTGCGATTGCCTCTCTCTCTTCTTTGGCTTTAGCTTCTCTGTGTTTCTGGGCAATTTTCAGAGTTTCTTCGGTCATTGATTTTGGCCATTTTTGCTTTTCTCCATTTGTAGAGACTTCTCACTTTCTTCCAACGCAACCTTCTTGATCTCATCCCATAACTTTTCTGGAGCTCTGTCATTTGTATCTAAAGCAGCAAATTGATTTTGCAGGCAGTCTTGAAATTCTGATGGTATATTCTCAAGGTCATATTTTGCTACATTCATGGGTGGCTTGCTCTTTTTCAACTTTAGCTTGAGTTTGCGTACTAGTAATTGGTGATCTGCACCACAGTCAGCTCCAGGTTTTGTCTTTGTTGATGTTTTGGAGCTTTTCCATCATTGACGTCCACAGATGTAGTCAATTTGATCTTTGTATAATCCATTGGGTGAAGTCCATGTGTACATTCGCCGCTTGTGTTGCTGGAAGAAGGTGTTTGAGATGTATAGATCGTTGGTCTTGCAGAATTCTCAGTCTTTCTCCAGCTTCATTTCTGTTGCCAAGTCCATATTATAATCTTACGAACTCCAAAAGGAGGCTCTCTTTGGCACAATGCAAGTACTATGCTGAGCATGAGCAGTAAATGTGAGAGACTGAGATCATACTCGACATATTCTGGTTTAGGAGTGAGGTTCATGACTGTCATCATATGTGCAGAACTAACCCACTTAGAGAAATTGCCCACAAAAAATAAATCAAATTGAGATTTGGAAAGGCCTTTTACCTTTCTACATGTAGCCAGGGTTTCCGTGGAAGGCGGTTCAATGCAAATTCTCCACTCTAGGCATTCTCCTCTTGGCTGACTCATCAGGAAATTCTTGAAGACAACAACTTCATGCTCTGTTTGGGTCAGAATCTGCTATAGAAGGTTTATTGATAACACAAGTGAGAGAATTTGTACTGGCAGAGTTTCTGCTAGCAGTCAAAATGTTCTGTACCCAATGCTAAAATTAGAGTTTAAAGAACATTACAGTTCCTCTTTCACTCATATACAGTTGTGGTCAACATTACTGGCACCCTTGCATTTTAGGTATATTATGTACAATGTCTTGAGAAATAATTTGAAATATTCAAACTATGTCATGATAAAATTTTCATATTATGTTCAAAGCTATACAAGAAAAAAAAGATGAATGTGCAACTTAGACGCAATAATTTTGAGAAAAAAACAAAATATTATCTGGACAGGATTAATGGCACCCTTCACTAGTATTTAGTTGCACAACCCTTGGCAGCGAGGACAGCCTCCAAACGTTTCTTGTAACCATCTGTAAGTTTCGTACATCTGTCTGCTGGTAGTTTCTCCACTCTTCAGTTTCAATTTCTTCCAGCTTGTTAATGTTTCCAGAATTCCTTTTACCAACGAGAGATTTCAGCTCTTTCCAGAGGTTCTTGATTGGATTAAGATCAGGACTCATTGCTGGCCAGTTTAAAACAGTTCGTGTGTTCCTTTTTAACCATTCTTTTGTACTTTTGGGTGAATGTCTTGGGTCACTATCCTGCTGGAGGACCTATGACCTTCGACCCAGACCTAGCGTTCTGACACTAGGTAGCACATTTCATGACTTCATGATTCCTTTAATATGCTCCAGGCATCTAGTCTGTAAGGCAGCAAAACAGCCCCACAACTTTATGGAACCTCACACTTTCTCTGTTGCATCTTCCTCAGGCCTCCAGTCTTTCTCAGACCCCATTCCTCTTCCCTGCGGTGTCCCCCCAAGGTTCTGTTCTAGCCCCCCTCCTTTTCAACCTCTTTCTTGCCCCACTCGCTCTTCAAATCCAACAATCTGGTCTGTCCGCTTTTTACTATGCGGACGACATTCTCATTCTCCACCATACCAGCCCCACTCATCCTGACCTTGGGCCCCTAAATTCATGTCTTTCCCTGGTGGCGGAATGGCTATCCTCAAATTGCCTTCACCTAAATCTAGCTAAAACATCTTCCACCTGGTTCACTTTTGGGAGCCCCTGTCCCTCTGCCACCCCTGCTCTTGGAAACACCTCTATTCCTGTGGTCCCATCCTTCCGGTATCTGGGGGTTGTGCTTGATTCCAACTTAACCCTCAGAGACCACATCTCCCAACTCGCAAAAAAATCCTACTTCTATCTCCGGCAAATACGGGCTATCCATCCCTTTCCCTCTCCTTCCGCTCTGACCACCATCACGCTGTCCACTGTTATTTCCCGCCTCGATTTCTGCAATTCCGCCCCCGCAGGTATTTCACACACGCAGCTACACCGTCTCCAACTCATTCAGAACAACGCAGCCATGGTTCTAACTCGTGTCATCACGCAGAGATCACATCACTCCCTTACTAATCCACCTACACTGTCCCCCAATTCAATATCATATTCGCTACAAAATCCTTACTCTGGTACACCACGTTACTAACACCCACACACCACAGTACTTAGCTGACCTCCATTTCCACACCCCCACACGTAACCTTCGTTCACTCCACATAAACTGCCTCCACCTTCGCTCCCCATCACGTGCACACCTGCAATCCACGCGCCACTCAGCCTTCTTTTTCCTTGGTCCCGCCCTCTGGAACTCACTCCCCACACCCCTCCGCCTGGAACAAAGTTACACCAGATTTAAAGCCTCCTTGAAAACACATCTCTTCACTACTGCCCACAACCTCCCAGCCCCAGCCCCATGACCTGGTCTCTCTGTTTGTGTTTGCCAACCACCTCTCTCTGTCTTGTCTGACTGCCTGATGTTTCTCTTTCCTGTCAGATTTGTAGTTCCTTTCCTTTCTTTCGAGCCTAGAGTCTATTCATGAATGTTGCTTTTATATTGTAAACTGCCCTGATGTAACAAAGGGCGGTATATCAAAAGCCAATAAACATATCATATTTAACTATAGGAAGTGTGTGTTTTCCTTATACGCTTCATTTTTTCACCTATAAATGTATTGATTGTCTGCATTGCCAAAGACCTCAAGTTTGGTTTCATCTGTCCACAGAACATTTTTCCAGAAGGACTGTGGTTTCTCAAGGTGGGTTTGGGCAAAGATCCCTGTGCCTTTTTGTGTCTGCCTTTTAGCAGTGGGATCCTGCTTGGCCTTTGCCCATGAAGGTCCTTCTTTATTTAGTGCATGGCGTATAGTGCGGGTTGCAATCATCACTCCAGATTGCTCCAGGTTAGTCTTAAGTTCTGGTGTTTTTCAGACAGTTTGCAGTAACCTTCGAAGACTTCTTGGATTAATTTTCTTCTTCTCAGCATGTCCTGGGAGGTTCTTGACAGTTCCATGAGCAGAAAACTTCTTAACATTGCAAACTGTAGACAGAGTAATCCCATGGTCCTTGGAGATGGCCTTGTACCCTTTTGAAGTTTGATATTTGGTGGTGATAGCTTTTCTGACAGTCTCAGGCAACTTTGTTGTCTTCAGCTTTGTGAAAATGGAAAAGGGAGTGGTCTTGGGCAAGCCACTTAACCCTCCATTGCCCATGTTTGCTGATAAAATAGTTAATCTCTAAGTTATAATGCCCTGTTCAATGTAATTTCAGTTTGTTCAATGTAAACCGCCTTGATGATATGAAAGGCGATATATAAGAAATGTTAAATAAAATAAAATTAAATAAATGTGGCCATTTTAAACATTAGAGCCATCATTCATTTGCTGATTCAAGTCATGTGTGTACTGACCATTGATCACAGGTGCATCTAATTTTACTGCAGTGGGAATGTGGTTCTTCTGTTCAAACTGATTTGAATTGTTTGAGAGTCACAATAATCATGTCCTGGCAATGTCTCTATTTTTATACTATTTCCTACTATTTCCCTTTTTAATTGGTCTTCTTTTATTTGATTATTTTATGTGTCAAATATGTGTGCATATATATAGTCCAAGACCATTTCACTGGACATTTTTTAAGGAGATATTGGACATTAAGGGTTTGAACTGCAAAGGTGCCAATGTTGACCACAACTGTAGTTGGAAAATTACAGAAAAACAAATATATATAAGATAATAAGGTATGCATTGGAAAGTTGCAAAAAGAAAAACATGTTTTTTAAAAATGTGTTTAGCAGAACTTCAGCTTTTAACAGTTAACAGCAGTCATATTTCTTTTTACAAGAGGATGCTTGCAATTCTGCATCCTTCCCTCCCTTCTCTCATGTCGCATATGCCTCAGATCAGGCCAGAGAAAACTGTTTTGTATTAACTTCATATAATATGCCTGCTACTGGAAAGGGTTTATATTGCTACTGAGATAAACCAGAATCAGGGAAATGTCCTAATTCTGCTCTGCATCCATTGTTGGATGAGGAAGACCTCTGTGGATGCAGAATGTTTACAATTAACACCATGACAGTTCAGTGTGCAGGTTCAGTATTCCGTTTAGCTGAGTATAGCCAGCAATTGCAAAATTTTCATTCCTTTGTGCAGCCTGGAAATATAAGTTGCATTCATCTTTCTTTGAGCAATCGCTTGCCAAGTGTTTTGAGTAAGGGGATCAGCTCGAACTACCCATTTCCCAAACAGATATCTGAGGGGTCTTCCCTTTTGAGTGTCTTGTTAGGGGTAGAGCTGTTTTCTCCCATCTCCAGGAACAAGCAGGAATGAGTCTTCACATATGGGTATCGTCAGTACCAACGGAGCCTGCGTGGGAACGCTCCCCAGCGTCCAATCAGAAAGCTTTTGGGAGCATCCCACAGCGCCTGCGTGCTGCCTTCCCGCCTTTCCCAACTGCCTCTCGTTTTCCATTTTCCGCAGAGCCGGCAGGACGTATTCTTGTCACCGCAGAAAATTCTTCTTTTTATTCTTACTTTTTTTTTGGTCGCGTCTGCCTTCCCTCGACGCTACCGGTACCGCCGGTGCTTTTCTTTTTTTCCTGAAGAATTTCTTCTTTTCTTAGAAATTTTTTCCTCTTTAGTGCCTGACGGTTTCTAGGCCATTAGGCCTCTACCCTTCCATTATGGAAAAGCCAGCCACTTTCCTTAAGAAATGCTCAAAGTGTGGCGGTACAGATATTTTTTCAGACACTCATTCTTGGTGTCTAAAATGTTTGGGTCCTGACCATTGCCCTCTGGAATGTCTCTCCTGCTGGAGCTCAAACAGAAGAAGTCTTCAGAATCAGCACAACTCGATACCCGGGTCACATTGCTCTCGATGTTACCAGCTAGAGTATCTTCTTCTTCACAGGATCAGTTAACCAAACAAAAGTCTGTAAAGACTAGCCAGTTCTCGAGTGGTAGATCTCCTTCTCAGCTTCGAGATGGCTTCGGCCTTGCCCTCGAGGACATCTTGGCAATAAAGCCCCGGCGGGAGTCTTCAGGCTCCAAAGCATTAACGGGGCTCCAGGTTGTTCCTGGGGTTTTTACCTCGGTGAACAGACCTGGGCCATGCTCGGTGGTTGTGGCCGCTTCGAGCGGTACCGACACCCCGGCATCGGCTATGGTGATGGATGAAACATTCCTCACCGATGAACGTAGTCTAGCACTCTCGGCTACTTCGGTTACCGCTAGAGTTGCTGCAGACCGTTCCTCGAGTATCGGTATCGCCTTCGGTACCGGTATCGACATCGGCATCGGTGTCGGTACCGTCCATGCTTGCTTCGACTGAATCGCTTCCCTCAATGCCAAGCCTGGAATCAATTTCTAGCATGGAGGATTCGGTACCGACTCGTCTCAGTACCGACCTCGGGCGGTACCAAAGACATCACTTTAAAGAAAATACAATGCTTCATCCTTTTCAGTCTTCCGATCCCGATGACTGGGATGAATCCATCGGTAGGTACCAAGGCTGATTTTTCTACAAGTCTAGCCTTTACCCCTCATGTTTATCAGTCCTCCTCGGGGGAGATTTCTTTTCAAGCTTTTCTGCTTGATATGACAAAGCTACTTGCCATTTCTATACCTGGTAAAGAATCCTCACTGGGGAATTCGGAGACACTGCAATTTCCCTGGATTCCAAAAGAGGTGATCATGCTTCCTTTGCATCAGATCTTACAAGATCTACTGTTAAAAATGTGGGAAACTCCTTTAACGGTATCCCCACATTCCAAGACACTTGACACTATGTACAAGGTGCCACCTTCTCCAGGTTTTCAAAAGACTCAACTTCCTCATCATTCTACTGTTGTAGAATCAGCAATGAGGCGTATTAAGAGTGCAAAGAGGCACTCTTCTTATCCGCCAGGTCGTGAGTCTAGGACTTTAGATACCTTTGGACGTCGATGCTTCCAGGCATCCATGCTTTCAGCAAGAATTATCTCATATATTTTCTATATGGGATTATCTCTTAAAGTGGTCACAAAGAACTTAAGGTTTTTGAACCCTTTTCTTCCAGAGCATAAAAGAGCAGACTATTCCTTATTAGTCAATCATGCTCAAAATATCTCTAGGTTCCTTAATCGTGCTTCCCTGGACTGTTTTGAGTCTATTAGCAGAACTTCTGCTATAGCCATAGGAGCACGACGCATAGCCTGGCTCTGTTTCTGACTTGGACAGGAAAGGCTGGGAAATATCCTTGTACTGGTGAAAATCTTTTCAACAAGGAGGCTTTATTTCAAGCTAATCAGTTGAGCACTGATGCTGTTACTTTCAGAGGATTGTCCAAACTTTCTTCTATCCCAGCTAATAACAAATCCCATAAAAAGCTTTATTCCCCCAAGGGGAAAAAGTTTTATCCATCTTCTACCCATTCTGCAGATGTTTCCAAAGATGGGCAACACCACACCAAGCTAAGGAAATCAAAACCTCAACAGGCTCAGCAAACCCAGCAATCGCAGGGTTTCTGATATTTTATTCACTTTTTCTGTGTGAGGTTTGGAACTTGAACCTACTTCTTTTCAACAGAAGCATCTAAAATTCATCTCATCCATGCTGAGATATCAGTCATACATTGACTCAATCCTCGGCTCTGGGCATGAATCTCTTGCTAGAAGAGAAATCTATCCTTCTAGCTAAGAGCTATTAAGGACTATCATACCCCACGGATAACAAGTTTCTCCTTTTAAAACAAAAGGAGAACTAACAACTAACAGGGTGAACTATACCTTTCACCTTGTCAGTTTCCTGTACAAGGGTATCTCATACTTTTAACTGCAAGGGGACCCTATCCCTTCAAAGACTTACTAAATTGTAAGTCATCTCAACTCTGTATTAATTTCTATCCCTCTTAGCCCAGACATTCAGTCTCTAAGAGTACTACTAATCAACTGGAGGGCTTATCCTCTAAGCCATAGGATTTCCTTCAATACCTACTCCAGTAACTAGTTTCCATACAGAGTTTTCTCCCCTTTTGCAGTTCATCTCCTTCTCACATATTTTTTTAAAGGCAGCTTTTCGGACAGAAATTGGGTATCACTACTCCAAATTATGTCTTTCGGTCCTCTCCAACCTATGGGACCTAACTTTTATGCTGCCTTAATAACAGATAATTCCAAGAGAGATCCAGAACTCATTTGGACTATTGTTGCAGGCATCAGGCCTGTCTACTATTCTTAGCCACGTTCAGTTCTCTTTGGCTCCAACAGAATAGATTAGGTTGCACACTGGCAATTCAACAGCCAGATCTAAGCAACCTACAACATGCTCTCTGCAATTCTACAACAAAGCTCTGCAACTGTGGGCCTTTGCCAGAGAGCCTCAGAGCTACTCCTAATAAGTAGCGGCCAGATAGTTGATAAGGGCTTCAGCTGGTAGACTCTGCCAGTCATGTTCCTACATGACTGGTTTTTTCCTACTTGTACCATATTCCTTAAAATTTCCTTTTAAGAAAAGGTAACCAGGGTTTAGACCACGTGAAAGTGTAGAAAATTGCACAATTCCCTGGTTGTTCCACATCTCACTGGAACTTCCTCAACAGGGATGCATTTTTCTTTTTCTCTGCAGTTGGTCCTTATTCACTACTTTCCTTCTAATTCCCTATACTTCATGGTAGCTTATGTTGAACAGGAGAACGCATGATACTCATATTGCCCTCATAAAAAGGCAAACATGGTATCCCCTTATATTGCGTCTTTTTCTCCAGCTACTATTTGAAATTGTAGAAGGATCCAGACTTGCTGTCTTAAGACTAAGGATCTCCTCTGCACTCATTCACGTACGTCTCGAGACCTGGTTTTTCAGGGGCTAGATCTTTTCAAGAAGTCTAATCCTATCCCTGTAAGTGAAGAACATATTACCAGTTTCCATGAAACTTTCTCTATAGTTATTCCATATTTAACCAGACAGAGATTCTCCATCAAAATTCTCAAGTAGGTCTTAATCCTTCTTGTTGCATCAATCTCTATACAACATCTGACTTTGAAAGATTTATCTACTGTCCATATTAATGCTGCCCCAGCATACCATAAACTCAGTGGACAACCAATTTCTATGGTATTTTACCAAATACCTTCTTTACCGTTACCTTTTAGGTTACGTCACTTCTGAAGCTCTACATGTAAAGTCTTCTTCATAAGTGACATCACTTACAAAAGACTTTTACTGATCTTCAAAAAATTGGACGCTCAGCGCCTAGTACAAATATCTTTCTCTTTCATTGGAATAAGGGGGTCTTAGAGACCTATCCCCTTTTTTCTGCAAAGGGTATTTCTACCTTTTCATCCAAACCAGTCAGATTATCTCCACTCTTCCTAGGACCATATTCTGCTCCAAGGACAAGAAGTTCAATTTTTTGGATTTTACAGAAGCTTTAGCTATTTCTCAAAAGTCCAATCTCATTGAACTCCCCCAGTACTTTCTCTGGGGTTAGTTCTGGCCATGAGGACTTCTCATCTCTTCCTGTATTGCAAATTTTTTTTTTCCCTCTACTTCACATTGCGGGAATTTCTTTGAGGATAATGATCTGGCTGTCAACCACAGACCCCTATTACCCTCAACAAATATTTTTGCAATATTTTTGAGTGAGATCCACATTAGAAAATTAAGACTCAACTTTTTTCTAATATTTATGATTTACACAAGGACTCCCCTTAGGATACCTTGTTTAGTTAAGCTGTTCCACAGCATCTCTTTTTCTTTTCTAGTTCAACTCCTACCCTCCATCTCTTGGATGCCTGAGGTTTTGAGGGATAAGCATGGCCCATCTTTAGATTGCAACATGCTGGGGCTTCCTCCAGGCATCTTAGCTTGGGAGTCCCCATATGTGAAGACTCATTCCTGCTTGTTCCTGGAGATAGCACAGTTACTTACCTGTAAAAGGTGATCTCTGGGAACAGCAGGCATAAGTCTTCACAACCCACCCACCTCCCCTAGGAGTTGTATCTCTCTATCTATCTCTTTCCTTTCCCTCGCTCGCTCTCTCTTTTTCTCAGCTCTAAAACTCAACTGGAGAGAGGCAGTTGGGAAAGGCGGGAAGGCAGCACGCAGGCGCTGTGGGATGCTCCCAAAAGTGTTCTGATTGGACGCTGGGGAGCGTTCCCGCGCAGGCTCCGTCGGTACCGACGATACCCATATGTGAAGACTTATTCCTGCTGTTCCCAGAGATCACCTGTTACAGATAAGTAACTGTGCTTTGCCTCAGGTAGCAGATAGCCTTCAGTTGCCCTTAGAGGGAGGGGTATATGGCTGAAGGTTGGCCTAGCATTGGGTCCTCCTTTGCCACTGGAACAGCATCCCTAGACAGTTGCACCTGTATTTTTCCTGCCTTCCTTCATTAAAAATATGCACAAACTGGATTTTCAGTTCAAGTATTAACTTTCTTCCATGACAAAACACACTCCATTGAATACCTCCCCTAGTGAGATTAAAGGAATGCACCTTGCTTTTTGCCTTATTGAAGTATGGTTTTTAGACTACCAGCTTATGCAGGTAAAATGTTTTTTCACCTACACAACTGGCTTTGAAAGATGTCCCTCATAAGATAACTCTTCCAAGTCAAGTATTTGTGGTTCAGTTAAACTGAAATTCTGTTATTCATAGCCATCAGTAATCTCATGGAACTCCCATTATGCCGATCTAAAATCTGGCATTCTTATCCTTTTGATAAAGCATTAAGAGTAAAAATAGTTTTAAAAACATTGAACGAATTGTTTATTATGATTATAAATTCTGGCCATTTTAAAGTTAACTATCCTAGTGATATAATATGATTCTTCTGTCATGTTTATTTCTGTATTTTAGACTGATCTTACAATGCTGAAATTGGTGGCACTAGAAAGTAATAAAAACCAAGACTTAGAAAAAAAAGAAGGTCGTATAGATGATTTGCTCAGGGTAAGTAACAAAGGAGTTGATTTCAAACATTTTGGAATAAATTTTGTTTGTTTTAAGGTGATCAGTGCTTAGTTTATATGTAGGATAAATGCATATTCCTTAGTGTCCCTCAAGTCTAGTCCCGACCTCTGGGTTTTGCTCCTCAGCTTGGAGACTGAGAAACATCATCCTTTTATGATGACACTGGACTATCCTGTGAGGATCCACCTTTCCGCTCCAGTTACCTCAGTCTCCAAGCAGCTGGAGGATCAGTGAACTGGGAGCTCCTGGTTCACTGGAGGAGCAATTAAGAAGAGAGAGTTGTAAATTTGGTTAAAGTTGGGGTTTTCTTTTTTATTTGGGAGTTAAGATATTTCATAGACTAGCACACAGAAGCTTAGAGTGATTTGGGGGGGGGTCTGTAGCTTAAGGGGCTGCTGAGGCCTTCTTTCTCCTCCCCCCCCCCCATCTCATCCGCAGCAGGGGTGTTTTCGGCTGGACAACGGGGCTCCGAAGCAGAAGTAGGCAGGGGATGCTCTGGAGCTCCGGCAGACAGCGAGTGCAGAAGCTTTGCCTGCTAGTCGCTGCAACGGGGCCAGAGGCAGAGATGCACCGGCGGTAAGGAGCGCGGGTTCTCATTCTCCCTTTCACTCCGCTGTACTCCCGGCACTGGAAACAGCAGGTCGGTGGAGCGCGGAGGCGGCAGCATTTTCAAACCGCATGGCTGCCGGCGCCAGCACAGGAGGTAAGCGGGGAGCTGATCGCAGTGTGGCTGTGAGGAAAGTTTTGGGCGTGAGACAGCGCAGCGGGCCGGACCGCATGGCAGCAAGGCGGGAAAACGCGGTCATTTTTCGGGGCCTGCAGAGGCATCTAGTTTAGGCGGGAAGCTTCGTTTTCTGTAAGAGGCATTTTTTAAGCTTGGGAGACTTGGCGGAAGCTGTCTCGATCATTGTTCTAAAAAAAAAATAAACTTATATAGATATGTCCTTGCAGGTATCATTGCCAGAGGGTTTCGCGGCGATCTTTTCCACGGATTTTATGCTCTTTTGCAGCACACCTGTGGGGGTCTGCAAAAGAAGCGAGCGGCAAGTGCCGTGAATGAGGAAAGGAAGGAGAAGAGACCTGGAACTCCGCTGAGCGCAGGGGTGACAGGCAGCGGGACGAAGAAGCCCAGAATAGAGATGGAATTGAAGGATCAGTCGGTGGCCTCGGAGGGAGTTCACTCTGATGGGGATCCTGATTTGGACATGGATGACAAGGTGGAAGAAGGCGAGATCACAGACAGGGAGGAACAAGCTAGGCTGGTCCGCTTGTTCAGGAGAGATGAGTTGCCAGCTCTTATTGCTGAAACGCTGAAGGTGCTTAATATTCTGGCACCCGGACCAGAAGAAGATGTTACACTGGAAGATCCGTTGTTACAGGTGTTTTGGAAAAATCAAAGAGTGTTTCTGGTGCATAGAGTGATCCGAGAGATGATTCAGGAAGAATGGGATATGCCGGAGGCAAGTCTCAAGGGTTCCAGAGTTATGGGGCGTCTATATCCCCTGGTAGAGCAAGATTGAGAGTTGTTCAAGGCACCAAAGGTGGATGCCACCGTCTCGGCTGTGATGAAAAAGACTACCATCCCAGTGGAGGGTAGTGCAGCCCTGAGGGATTCACAGGATAGGAAACTGGATTCCCTGTTGAAACAAGTCTTTGAAGTTAATGCTCTCTCCATGCATGCGGCGATCTGTGGGGCATGGATGCGAGAGCCTGCCTTCGCTGGTCGCAGCGAATTCAGGGTGAGCACAGAGGATACCGTCGGGGAAACATCCAGATTGGAGTCAGGAACGGCATATCTGGCCGACATATATTGCAACCTCATTCGGGGCATATCAAAGATTATTTTTTGTCGGATTTTCTGTCATGTTTAATTTTTATTCAATCGAAGGGTCTGACGTCCTTTCAGTGTCCCACTGTTGCCATAGAGTCTAGATGACGTCAGTACGTTTCATCGGAACAGGAAGTTGGGTATACGTTGCTTGATAAAGGGCCGTTAAGATCTTGGCTTGAAACACAGCGTTTTGTGTTGCAGTTACCCGACTGAGATTGTGAGTCAGGACGGGGGATCCCTTCAACAGGGCGAGTTTGAGAATTCTGGGAATTTTTTACCACGAAAAATGGGTGAAAAGGAGCTGTGAGAGACTGCATATTCTTCATCATACCGGAAGAACTTTTCCCTGTTCGGGTGAGTAATTTGGATCCCCTTCATTTAACTTTGGAGTAGCTTTATTAGAAAGCGATTATTTAAAGTTGAGCACATTCTAATTGTTTGCGGAGGCTGGTCTATAGGGCCTTATAGCCCCACGTGAATTTGGTCGTCTAGACCTTTTTAAAAAACATTGAATAAAATGGAGGGTCTGTTACTAGAGTATGTTTCACATCCTCATGACAGACGATCCGACAAAAAATAATCTGGGAAATTGTATTCTGTCCGTTATAATAAATAAATGTAGGCAAGGTAATTTTTGGGATTGTTTTGGGTGAGCCTTTTCTAGGAGAAGACAAACAGAGGCAGGTTCGCTCGACTCCATCGTCCAGAGGTCAGCAAAGGGAGTTTCGTCGGTTCCGTTTTTTCCTTAGTTCAATCGGGCGCAAAGGGGATGTTTTCCTGTTCGGAATCGGGGGTTTCGTCCCCTTCGGGGAGCGGGAAGAGGTTTTGCGGCCTCTTCCTCCTCTGCTGCAAATCTCCAAAAGCCACAATGAAGTCAGGAGGGCCCAGGTAGATCTAATACCGTAGGGGGTCGACTACGGGATTTTTACTCTGCCTGGGTCCAGATAACATTAGACCAGTGGGTGTTGGAAGTGATTCGAGAAGGTAAGGGATGCCTTCGTCCAGTCCCCATGCAAGGTGCCGGGCAAGTGCACAGCGGTGGGGGAAATGGTGCAGAGACTGCTGGATCTAAACGCAATTGTACCAGTTCCTTTAGACCAATACGGCTGCGGTTGGTACTCCATATACTTCATAGTTCCCAAAGAGGAAGGGACCTTTCGACCAATTCTGGTTCTCAAAAGGCTAAATCGGTGTCTGCGGGTATCGCATTTTCATATGGAAACGCTGAGGTCAGTAATTGTGGCTGTCAGGGTGAGTTTCTTACTGCCCTGGATCTGTCAGAAGCATACCTGCACATTCCGATTCGGCAGGAGCACCAGAAATTTCTCAGGTTTGCTGTTCCGGTAGGCCATTTTCAGTTCCGGGCCTTGCTGTTCAGACTAGCTACGGCACCGCGGACGTTCACCAAGGTGATGGTCGTGGTAGCGGCAGCATTGCGAAAGGAGGGCGTCCTCGTGCATCCGTACTTGGACGATTGGTTAATCCGAGCGAAGTCCAGAACAGAGAGCGTGGTGGTAACTTTCTTACAGAGTCTAGGCTGGGTAGTCAATATTGCAAAGAGCAAATTGAGTTCCTCGCAGCAACTGGAGTATCTGGGAGCCTGCTTCGATACGGAGGCGGGAAGGATTTTTCTGCCGCAACAACGGGCGAGCGGGCTGAGGGCACTAGTCCGGCAGTTTCTAGGTAGAGCGAGACCCACGGCATGGCATTATCTACAGTTGCTGGGGACCATGGCGGTGACTCTAGAGTTGGTCCCATGGGCAAGAGCGCGCATGAGGCCATTGCAGAGGGCCTTGCTCAGGCGATGGTCTCACCAAAATGATTCCCTGACAACAGTTCTGCCTTGTACGGCAGAAGCGTGGCAATCTCTTCAATGGTGGTTGCTCCCGGGAATCTGGAGAAAGGGATGCCGTTGGAGACGCCTGGTTGGATACCGCTAATGACCAACGCCAGTCTGGTAGGCTAGGGAGCTCATTTTCAAGGGAGCTTCGCTCAGGATCAGTGGACCGCTCAGGAGAAGACCTGGGCGATCAACAGGTTGGAGTAGAGAGCGGTAACCCTCGCTCTACAAAGTTTTCAATGGGATCTGTGCGGGCGAGCGATTCAGGTGTTTTACGACAACGTGACCGTGGTGGCCTATATCAGTTGGCAGGGCGACACAAGCAGCGTACACCTGGAAGCCGAAGCCGAACAATTGTTCGAGTGGGCCGAAGTCCATCTGCCAGTGCTATCAGCAGCACATGTGGCGGGAGTGGACAATGTGGAAGCCGGCTTCTTGAGTCGGGTGAAGGTGGACCCGGGGGAGTGGGTCCTTCAGGATGTGTTCAAGATGCTGGTGAGTCGTTGGGGACCGCCAGTAATAGATCTCATGGCAACGTTCCAGTCAGATTAAGTTGGTTGATTTTACAGCAGAAGAAGAGAGCGGATGTCCGAAGGTCTGAATGCTCTCATTCAGGTGTGGCCGGAGGGCAAACTCCTTTACGTGTTTTCGCCTTGGGTTCTGATCGGAAAAGTGGTACAGCGCATCGAGGGACACCGGGGGCAGGTGATCTTGATAGCGCCAGATTGGCCCAGGCGACCTTGGTACGCAGATTTGATGCGGCTTCTGGTAGCGAAACCATGGCGTCTACTTCTTCGGAAAGACCTCTTGACTCAGGGGCTGCTGCACATGCCGTACGTGGATCGGTTCTCACTTACGGCCTGGCTATTGAGAGGTCTCGACTAGCAAAGAAAGGTTATTCTGCTTCGGTTATTGACACGTTGAAGGCAAGGAAAAGATCTACTTCATTGGCGTACATTCGCATCTGGCGGGTGTTTGAGCAGTGGTGTTTGGATAAGCAGTTGCAGCCTTTAAAAGCTTCAGTTCCGCAACTGTTGGCGTTTTTGCAAGATGGAGTAGAGAAAGGCTTAGCGGCTGCATCCTTGTGGGTGCAGGTAGCTGCGTTATCCTGTTATAGAGGGAAAGTAGCAGGAGTGCCGTTAGGGTCACATCCGGATGTCAAGAGGTTTTTGAGAGCGGTGGCCCTTATCTGACCTCCCTGTAGGCAGATAGTACCGAGGTGGAGCCTTCCTTTTGTGTTGGAAGCGTTAGGTCGAGAAACGTTTGAGCCTTTGTCAAGGGCGTCCTTGAAGGATCTTGCTCTCAAGGTGGTGTTTCTGGTGGCGATTTGCTCGGCTAGGAGGATTTCAGAGTTGCAGGCTTTGTCCTGTAAGAAGCCTTTTTTGTCTTTCTATGATACTAAGGTGGTGTTGAGACCAGTGCCATCGTTTTTGCCCAAGATGGTGTCGCCGTTTCACTTGAATCAAGAGGTTTCCTTATCGGTGTTCGGGGACTCTGCGAAGGGTGCCGCCACTGGTAAGTTTCATGTCTTGGATGTGCACAGGTCCTTGAAGTATCTCAAGAGGACGGAAGGTTTCCGTAGGTCAGATAGGCTTTGTCCTGTTTGGAGGGCCGAGAAAGGAAGAGCCGGCATCAAAAGCTTCCATTGCCAGGTGGATTAAAGAGGCCATAGCGTCCGCTTATGTTCTGAAGAGAAAGCCGGTACCGGAAGGTTTAAGAGCTCATTCGACTAGAGCGCAAGCAGCCTCGTGGGCAGAGTGTCGTCTAGTGCCGGCGGTGGAGATCTGTAAAGCAGCTACTTGGTTATCCTTGAATCCTTTTGTCAAGCATTACCGTCTTGATGTTCAGCAACAAAGGGATGCATGTTTTGGATCAGCAGTGCTTCAGGCTGTTCCAGCAGGTCCCTCCCGATGATTTACTGCTCTGTTACATACCCAGAGGTCGGGACTAGACTTGAGGGACGTTAAGGAAAGGCAAATTAGACTTACCTGCTAATTGTTGTTCCTTAAGGAACTCAAGTCTAGTCCCGTATCCCGCCCAGGGATTTCTTGCAGGAAGCTAGTGCCTGAAGCAGGTGAACAGCACAGGTAAGAAGTATTAGCTTCTATGCATCGGGGTTAGAGTTTGGTAGCTATCCTCTGTTTAAGGGGAGGGCAGGCCTGAGTAGTTCTAACATGAGTTACAGTGAATTATTTTAAAAAAAGCAGGGAAAGTTCAGTTGGTTATAGTTGTGGTTATGGTTGCTACTTAATTGTTGCTCTGGTGAGTTTGCTTTGTCAATAGATAACTGGAGCGGAGAGGCGGATCCTCACAGGATAGGCCAGTGTCGTCATAAAAGGATGATGTTTCTCAGTCTCCAAGCTGCTGTAGGAGGAGCAAAACCCAGAGGTCGAGACTAGACTTGAGTTCCTTAAGGAACAACAATTAGCAGGTAAGTCTAATTTGCCTTTTTGTGACGTAAGTACTCGAAAATAAAATGCTGTTTGTAAAAAGTAAAGCAGGCCTTAAATATTTGCTTGTCAGTTAAGTGAAATATTAAAATATGTAATTAAAGGCAGTTTTTTCTCTGCTTAATGTTCCAAGAAAACATATTCTTGTTAGATATTCTCATGTTCAGAATTTAAGTGATTTTTATTAAAATAAAGTTATGAAAACAGTGATGCAGGTAGTATGCTACAAAAGCATATTTTAGATAATTCAGTTAGGTAAAATTAAGGATTCTTTTGGAATAGTTGTTCATTCTCTGGAGATATATTGGAGTCACTTGTTACCCCAGTCTGCTTGATTCCTTCAGCTTACTACTTTACATCATTGCCTCAAATATATTCTGAGTTTTAAAGATTTTGTTTTTCAAGAGTTTCTTAACCCCATCTTAGTGCTTCAAGGATGCCCTCTAGTGCCTCAAAGATAGCATATACTGACAGCTCCAGATTTCGTTCTTTCCACTTTGCTGTGCCGTATGCCTAGAATAAACTGAGTCAGTACATCAAGCTTTCTCTGGTCCAGTTCAAATCCAGGCTAAAAACTCATCTCTTTGAGGCTGCTTTTGGAACCTGACCCTCTTATTCTTCTGTCTATACCCATGTGTGTTTTAATAATTTCCTTTTAAAAATTACCCTAGTCCCTTGTCCTGAGTGTAAGCTCTTTGGAGCAGGGACTGTCTCTTGTGTGTGCGTACAGCACTATATATACCTAGTAGCGCTATAAAAGTAGTAGTAGGATCCTAATGCTACTGTACTTTGGTATGAAGGATTTTCAACTTAGACAATTCTTGAGTTAGTTGTTTGAAATACTGCATTAACATCTAGCTTCTCTCATATGTAGTCTGCTGCTATTTAATTGGAATGTTCTCTGTGACTGATGGCAAAACCATTTTTTCAAAGTATATGCTATAGTGTATTGAGAGGTTTGTGCCTTGACCATCTTAATTGCCTTTCTTTGGAATTCTACTGCTTTCCTGGTTTTGCTTTCTGTAACTCTGATGGCGACAAAAACATTAAAACTGTTCAGTATATTGTTTGTGTATCAGTACTGTTGGGTAGCACTAAAATTATTTTAGATCTTATTTTTATTTTGCATCATTTATAGACTAACTGTGATCTAAGAAGACAAATAGATGAACAACAAAAATTACTTGAAAAATACAAAGAAAGATTAAACAAATGCATTTCAATGAGTAAGAAACTTCTAATTGAAAAGGTAAGTTAAAATATTAATATAATAAAAAATGTTTTAGATTTCTTTTCATGTTATATCAATTCTTGTTAACTTAAGAACTGTCAAATGAAATTGAATGTGTTAATATTTTGTTTGTTATAGAGCACACAGGAAAAACTGGCCAGTAGAGAGAAGAGCATGCAGGATAGATTACGGCTGGGTCACTTCACAACTGTTCGACATGGTGCTTCTTTTACTGAACAGTGGACAGATGGCTTTGCATTTCAGAATCTCGTGAAGTTAGTCATTGCTATGTTTTTAAAAATACTTTGCAAGTGAATTTTTACTGCTGCTGTGTTATCCAATAATGAATTTAAATTATCTGTACTTGAAAATTGAATTCTGAAGTACAAGGGTTATTTTTAAAGTAAGGTCCAATTGGCTGTAGCTTTGTAAATTTTTTCCCCTTGTAGAAACAAGCATGCGTGCCGGCTCCCGGCTTGCCTTGTGCAAAAGCAGATGCCATTTGCAGTCATAGTGTCACTTTGTACGGTTTATACTGAGACGTTAAAATGTTTAAGACAATTGAGCGGCCCTCCGACTGTGAAATATGGTCTGTGATTCGGATTTTGACAGCAAGGACCGTGTCATCAGCAGACATTCATCACCAGATATGTGAGGTGTACGGCCCCAATGCGATGAGTGACAGCAAAGTGCATAAATGGGTGAGATTGATCAAGGATGGGCGGGACAAACTGTGCTCACGATGGGTTCCCAGGCTGCTTTCCGAGGAACACCAAAAAAGGAGAATGGCTAGTGCTTTGACATTTTTGATCCGATACAATGAGGAAGGAGATGAACTTTTGGACCAAATTGTCACAGGGGACGAGACATGGGTTTCTCACATGACTCCAGAATCAAAGCGGCAGTCGATGGAATGGAGACATGTCATCTCCAGTCAAAATGAAAGCCAAACAGACAATCTCAACACGCAAGATTATGGCAACTGTGTTCCTTGGAAAGCAGCCTGGGAACCCATCGCGAGCACAGTTTTCTGAACTGCAGTTTTTCAGAAACGATTTTGTATAGCATTGACCTTGAAACTTGTGGAAATTTCAGTGTCAAAGTGGAAATCGTGAATCGCCTTTCTTCTCCAGGACCAAGCAGGAAGTCAGTCCTCACATATGGGTGACGTCAGCGCCGACGGAGCCCCCATGCGGAGCATTTCCCCAGCTTTCAAAGAAAGCCTTTGGGAATGCAGCGCGCATGCGCGGTCCCCTTCCCGCCCAAGGGTGCCATCTTGCTCAGTCTTCTTTTTTCCACGGAGCCCAACGGATGTGTATCGTGGTCACTTGTGAAAAAGTAGATTTTTTTTGGTGTGGATCTGTGTAATTACTCGGTTCGACGCCAGTTCCCTTTCCCGCCTGGGCCCGGTACACCAGTATCGAGCCCGGACTTCCTTTTTCGGTTTTTGTCCTTAGAGACTAGCGTTTGCGCCATTTTTTTCATTTTTCCCTGGCAGCCCAGTCTTTTGACCTTGCAGGGGCTCTTTTTCCCCCGATGGCTGCTAGCGGGTTTAAGAAGTGTGATCGGTGTAAGAAACTGATGTCTCTCACCGACGCACACGACTGCTGCCTCCGGTGCCTCGGGTCCAACCTGACCCGCTGGTCTGTGTCCCGTGTGGCAAAATGTCCTCCAAGGCATTGAGCCGGCAGCATCATTGCAAAAGGATCTTCTCTGATTCCGCGTCAGGCCAAGCCCGGACTTCGTCAGAGGCCTCGACGTCTCGGGAGTCTGACCCCGAGCATCGTCGTGGCTCCTCTGAGAGGGGGTCTCCTTCGCGGGAGCACCGCAGGAAGGAGAAACCCACGAGGGCGGCATTGGTGGATGCTCTTGGCTCCTCGAGGGCCAGGTCGCATAGCCCCGACTGCCGTCCCGGGTCTTCGGAGTCGGAGAGGCCTGCTAAACAACCTCGTGTAGAGACGGAGGCCCCGAGTCACGTGAGTACTGTAGTCCTCGTGGACTCTCCTCCGGGGAAGCCGATGTTGGGCCCCGAGTTTGAGGCTGCTGGGTCTCCTGAGCTCGGACTCAGGTTGACGGCCTTGGAGAGCAGCTTGGCTACCTTCATGGAACAGCAGCGGGTACTGATCGCCGGTCTCACCGGTGCATCTGCCCCGACCACCGGGACCTCGACGTCCAAGTCGACCCCGGAGGCCGAGCCGATCCTCGAGTCCATGCGATCTCGAGTCGATCCTCGGCTGAGGTACCCCTCGATCTCCCGTGCGGGACTGAGGTCGTCGACGCCAGTACCCTTGGCTTCGGGGCGGATGGCATTGGTGCCTGCCTGACCGGAGCTGCTCGATGACTCCTCGGAGGGGTCGGGATGGGAAACGGAGGACGAGGAGTCCCCGGACACTTTTCGGACCCGGTGCGTCCCTTCAGACTCACCGGAGTCTGAACCTCGGAGAAGGTCCCCCCCCCCCCCCCGGAGGATACCTGGTTCTCGGACTTCGTGCGGGACATGGCCAAGGCCTTGGCCTTCCCCACGGACCCCAAGGAGGAGCCTTGAGCCGAGGAGCTCGAGACCCTGCAGTATGACGCTCCCCCCGGACCCCGAGGAGGAGCCTTGAGCCGAGGAGCTCGAGACCCTGCAGTATGACTCTCCCCCCAAGGAGGCCTTTACTGTACCGGTTCCTCCGATGCTGGAACGGTTGCTCTTCTGCATGTGGGAGGTGCTGGCCTCGACGCCAGTTCTTAGCAAGTGGTTTGATTCCATTTATCGAGTCTGCAAGAGCCCTGGGTTCCAGAAGGCACAGCTGCCGCACCACTCCATGGTTGTGGAATTGGCCATGCATCGTCTGAAGAGTCAGAAGATGCACTCCTCGGTGCCTCTGGGCAGGGAGGCCCGGAACCTGGATGCCGTCGGTAGAAAGTGCTTCCAGGGCTCTCTGCTTGCTTGCCGTGTCCAGACTTACCAGCTGTACATGGGCATGTACCTACGAGACCTGGCAAAGGAGATTGCCGGGTTCTCTGCTGGTCTCTCCGAGGAACCTTTGCAGAGGTTCAAAGCCTTGTCATCTGGGATCCGGGAGTGCTCGAAGTTTATATCTCGAAGAGCCTATGATGGCTTCGAGGCTTCGGCCCGAGTAGCCGCGGCCGGCATCAGTGCACACCGTCAGGCCTGGCTACAGTCATCGGACCTCGAGCCATGGGTGCAGGACAAGTTGGTCGATGTCCCTTGCCGAGGTGAAAACCTCTTTGGCAAGCCCATGGCTGAAAAGGCTGCAGAGCTCGAGTCCGAGACTCTCACCCAGGACAAGGCTGTCCAGAAAGACCTCTGCCCCTTCTCAAAAGAAGAAGGGCTCGGGGAAAAAGTCCTTTTACCTGAGGAAGTCCTCTGCCTACAAATCTTACCCTCAATACCAGGCCTCCACAGCTCCCCAACAGGGTCAGCAGGCCAAGGGGCAGGGACATGGGCCCCATAGGCAGAAGACCCCCAAGCCACCAGCTCAGGCTCCTGCACAGCAGGGAGCGGGGTTTTGACTCCAGTGGCATAGCCTCTCCTCCTCAGCTGGCACCTCTTAGCACAGGAGGCCGGCTGACCCTGTATGCCCACAGGTGGTCAGCCATAACAAGGGGGATACCTGGATGCTCAACATAGTCCAGAAGGGCTATTTGCTCCACTTCAACCAGTTACCACCCTCCTACTTTTATTTATTTATTTAATGGGTTTTATATACCGACTTTTTACAATTCAAGACGGTTTACAAGGAACGCAACAGACAGTATATTTCAACTGAATACATTGTAACAATAAGGATCACAGTATAAATGATTAACAGGGGAGCCTCCAAGACTCCCTCTGCACAGGAACTTACTCCTTCAGGAGTTGACAAGTCTTCTAAAGGAGCAGGCTGTGGAACCGGTGCCCCACCACCTGAGAGGGCAAGGCTTCTATTCCAGGTACTTTCTAGTACCAAAAAGGACAGGAGGCCTCCGTCCCATCCTCAACTTGCGAAATCTCAACAAGTTCCTGGTGAGGGAAAAGTTCAAGATGCTTACCCTTGGAATACTGCTGCCCTACCTCCAGCAGGGAGATTGGCTATGCTCCTTAGACCTAAAGGATGCTTATACTGACGTCCTCATTCATCCAGACCACAGACAATATCTCAGATTTATAGTGGGAGGAAATCATTTTCAGTACAGAGTACTTCCATTTGGCCTAACCTCTGCACCCAGGGTTTTTACCAAATGCCTGGCGGTGGTAGCGGCCTATCTCAGAGTCCAGGGCATATTTGTCTTTCCATACCTGGACGACTGGCTCATCAGGGGTCAGTCTCCACCGGAAACCAGACAGGCCACCCTCCGCACTGTCTCCCTTCTACAGCATCTGGGGTTTGTCATAAACTTCGCAAAGTCCACTTTGCACCCCTCACAAAACACAGAGTTCATAGGAGCAAGGCTGGATACTCTTCAGGCAAAGGCTTATCTGCCTGTAGACAGGGCCCACAGACTGATGGACTTGGCCAGACAGTTCCACAGCAATTCTCTTGTTTCCGCCAGGCAATTCCTGAGACTATTAGGCCACAAGGCATCCACGGTCCATGTTACTCCAAATGCCCATCTACACATGAGGCCTGCTCAGTGGGGCCTCAGAACTCAGTGGCTGCAAGCCACAGGACACTTGGGCGACAAAGTAAGGGTGTCCAAACTGCTGGCGGCCTCCCTGCAATGGTGGCTGCATCTCCCGAATCTAGTGCGAGGAGTGCCTTTTCAGCCACCGCCACAAACACAAGTGCTGACAACAGATGCTTCTCTTCAGGGTTGGGGTGCACATTGCCAGGGGGCATGCACCCAAGGCCTCTGGTCCCCTTGGGAGGCCGCACAACAGATCAACCTCTTGGAACTGAGAGCTATCCGTTTGGCTCTCCAAACTTTCTCTCGTGCCCTCTCTCACCAGTCTGTTCTGGTTCAGACAGACAATCAAGTCGCCATGTTCTATGTGAACAAACAAGGAGGCACAGGGTCCCAACTTCTGTGTCAGGAGGCTCAAGCCCTGTGCTCATGGGCAGTCAAACAGGGCATGCTTCTCAAGGCAGTTTATCTGCCCGGCCAAGAGAATTACCTGGCAGACAGGTTGAGCAGGATTCTGCAGCCACACGAATGGCAGTTGAATCCTCTGGTGGTCCAGCGAATCTTCCTAAGGTGGGGTCTTCCAACCATCGATCTCTTTGCCAGTCCACTCAACCATTAACTATCCAGGTTCTGCTCCAGACAACCGCATCCTCTGAGAATAGCAGCAGATGCGTTTCTAATCTCTTGGTCTACGAGCCTACTGTATGCGTTTCCTCCCACGCATCTAGTGGCCCGGACCCTTTTCAAGGTGCTTCGGGACAAGGCCTCGGTGATCCTGGTAGCCCCCAGATGGCCGAGGCAACCGTGGTTTCCACTCCTCCTGCAGTTGGCAGTGGACACTCCACTCCCTCTGGGGGTGCAACCTGATCTCCTATCTCAGGATCAGGGATCTCTCTTGCATCCCATCCTCCAGTCCCTCAATTTGTTGGCCTGGATGCTGAAAGGGTAGTTCTATCTCCCTTACTGCTACCTAGGGAAGTGGAGGAGGTGGTCTTGGCCTCTAGGAGGCACTCCACTAGAAAATCTTATGCCCTCAAGTGGCGTAGGTTCTCCACCTGGTGTGCTCAGCACAAGGAGGATCCGTTTTCATGCCTGGTGCCAGTGATGCTGCAATATTTGCTTCACCTGTCCGAACTGGGCCTTAAATCCAACTCTGTTCGGGTCCACCTCAGTGCTCTGTCAGCGCACCACTCACCGGTGGAAGGTCAATCTCTGTCAGGCCACCCTTTAATGGCCCGCTTCCTCAGAGGCCTCCTTTTGTTCAAGCCTCTGATTCGTCCACCTGCATCTGAGTGGGATTTGAATGTGGTCTTGCAACAACTAACTTGCCCACCATTTGAGCCTATGGCTACTTGTCCTTTACGCTTTCTTTCCTGGAAGGCGTTGTTTTTGGTAGCTCTTACCTCAGCCAGGCGAGTCAGTGAGCTAAAAGCTCTGGTCTCAGAGGCACCATACACAAGGTTCTATAGGAACAGGGTGGTCGTACAGACTCACCCAAAGTTCCTTCCAAAGGTTGTCACCTCCTTCCATCTCAATCAGGAGGTGGTTCTAATGACTTTCTTTCCCAGGCCGCATGCCAGCCGGGCTGAAATGGTCTTGCATACCCTGGACTGTAAGAGGGCGTTGTCCTTCTACCATGACCGTACGCAGGGACATCAAAGGGCTGTTCAGCTCTTCGTATCTTTTGACCCTAATAAGATTGGGGTTACCTGTCTGCAAGCGTACCTTGTCCATCTGGGTGGCGGACTGTATCGCGTGGGCGTACAGGGCAGCCAGCCTCTCCTTGCAGGGTCGAGTCACGGCCCACCGTGTCAGGGCAAAAGCCGCGTCAGTAGCTCATCTCCGCTCTGTTCCATTGGCAGACATCTGCCAGGCCGCTACTTGGTCTTCAAGCCAGACTTTTGCGGCCAACTACTGCCTCAAGAGGGAGTCCCGCAGGGACGACAGTGCTTTCAGACAGGCGGTACTCCATAATATCTTTGAGGTTTAGGCAACTCCTACCCTCCGGCCCTTGTGTTGGGCTACCGTTCGGGGGGGATGTTCTCAGAGAAGATTCTTATCACGCATGCTGAGGCTCTAGAGGGAGCTTATTTTTCAACTTTGGGTTCTTGGTAGCCTGGAGCTGGGGAGTCCTATATGTGAGGACTGACTTCCTGCTTGGTCCTGGAGAAAGAGTAGTTACTCACCTGTAACAGGTGTTCTCCGGGAGCAGCAGGAATCAGTCCTCACAACCCTCCCTCCTCCCCTGGGAGTTGCAGTCATATAATTCATTTTGTTTTTTTGCTGTCTTTTAGCTATGTCATTAAACTGAACAAGATGGCACCCTTGGGCAGGAAGGGGACCGCGCATGCGCGCTGCATTCCCAAAGGCTTTCTTTGAAAGCTGGGGAAATGCTCCGCATGGGGGCTCCGCTGGCGCCGATGTCACCCATATGTGAGGACTGATTCCTGCTGCTTCTGGAGAACACCTGTTACAGGTGAGTAACTACTCTTTCATGAATTTTTGCGTCAACTGTGCGTACCAAATCTTCTGTGATTACTGAAGGTTGACCCTATCGCGGTTCATCATGGACATTGTCCCACCCGTCCTTGAACAATCTCACCCATTTACGCACTTTGCTGTCACTCATCGCATTGGGGCCATACACCTCACATATCTGGTGATGAATGTCTGCTGATGACACGGTCCTTGCTTTCAAAAACCGAATCACATACCGTATTTCACAGTCGGCGGGCCGCTCAATTGTCTTAAACATTTTAATGTCTCAGTATAAACCGTACAAAGTGACACTACGACTGCAAATGGCATCTGCTTTTGCACAAGGCATGCCGGGAGCCGGCACGCATGCTTGTTTCTATAGGGGGAAAAAATTTACAAAGCTACAGCCAATCGGACCTTACTTTAAAAATAACCCTCATGCTTTACCCTTCCTTTTTTTTCCTGTCACCTCTTTGAGTGGGAGGGATTTTGGTACAAGAAATGTATGTATTTTATAAGCCCCTTAACAAAATTGAAAGTGTTTACAATAGATAGGTAACTGATTAATATAAGAATATATATAGCTATAATATTCCTTACTAGAGAACCCCAAAAGTTGCTATCAAAAGTGTTTAGATGGTGTTATCATATTACAGACATTATATTTATGAAACCTTCTGCCCACAAAAAGTTGCAGATATTTTTTGTCATTAAAAAGTACACAAAATTACCAAAATAAATTTATAAGACTACATAAACAGGTGTGGCTATTGATTAGGGAAAAACGGCTATCCTCAAGGGCTTGATTTATCACAAAAGTCAAAACAGTTTTCCTTATGCTATGATGAGTCCATGATTTTCTGGGATATGATCCCATTTGAATATAGACTTGATAGAAATACAACTTGCCACGTTGTAAATTCCGATGGGGTTCTGAACAGCCTGACAAGAAGTTAAGCCTACAGTTAAGTACAATTGATAAGCTATTAGTTAAGAATTTATTTATTAAAACTGAGTGACCACGGTGGTGTTGGATTGAGTTCCTTTCACTGGGCTGGGCTCTCCAACAAAAAGTTCATTTATATAAGAATTTTGCCTTGTTGGGTCAGAATCTTGTTTATTTTGGTTGTTGATCTGTTTGATTCTGATAGGGTGCTTTTTCCTTTCGGACATTGATAGAAATACAGACATCAGGAATGCTGAATTCCAAGTACTATTATTAATAGCCAGACTTCTACATAAAATGATTTTGAAGATTTGATTTTATGTTCTTATATGTACGTGTCTCACATATTTATGAAATGTAAGAAAAATTTTTCTTGAGCATAGTCTATTTATGATTGTGCTTATATCTATCCATTATCCCAATCTAATCATTTTTATTAGTTTTTGGGGTCCTTTGTACAAAATCTGTTTCAAAGCCTTTCTTTTTTGTTTCTAAATATAGTTCTCCAGAAACAAGCAGGAAGTCAGTCCTCACATATGGATGACGTCGGCGCCATGGAGCCTGTGCGGAAGCATTTCCCCGGCTTTCAAATTAAGTCTTTGGGATACGCTACCACGCATGCATGGTCCCTTTCCTGCCCAAGGGTGCCATCTTGCTCAGTTTCCTTTTTTCCGTGGAGCCCAATGGATGTGAATCCTGTTCCCCCGGAAAAAATTCCAGTTATTTCTTTAAAAGTTGAGTTTTACCTGGTTAGCAACCGGTTCCTCTTCCCGCCTCAAGCCAGCACAGTTCCTGACACCGTTCTCGGATCCTTTTTTGTCAAGGTTCCCTTGACCGGTATTTGCATCCTTTTTTTGTCCAGGGGTCAGCGACCCCCATCAGGGTTCTCGCCCACTATGTCTCCTGGTGGGTTCAAAAAATGTGACCACTGCAGTCAAACTATGTCAGTAACCAACACCCATGACTGCTGCTTATGCTGCTTGGACTTGGATCATGACAGCACCACCTGCAACCTCTGCCAGGCCATGACGCCTAAAACTAACAGAAAAAGGTTGGAGTTGCAGGATAAATTGTTCCCAAGGTCAGACTCTGCTGCCTCCCCAGCACCGAGATTTGCCGAACACATCCCGCAAGGTCCAAGCATCCTCTGAGTCCTGCAGCGGTGGCTCCTCCAGGAAGATCTCGGACCCAGAGAAAAAGACGACCTCAAATTCCACAGAGGTTGCATCAGAGAAACTCTGTAAAACCGCCTGGAGGGATTCGGGTGACTCTGAGAAGCGCCCTAACAAGATCCTCAAGAAGGATTCCTCAGCTGGCGGAGACCCTGCGAGACTCCTCGAGGCTGTAGTCCTCATCGAGGGCACCCGCAAAAGTGCCGGTGCCTGGCCTGAGATCCTCCATGCCCGCACCGAAGGCTGCGGAGCCTTCTGGCCTAGAAACCAGAATGGCGGCCTTGGAGCAGAACATCACTGCTATCCTGATCCTGCAGCAGTCGATGATGGCCGGTTCGTCCACCTCATCCATCCTGACAACTGGACCCTCGATGGCGAGAGAATCTCCATTCATCGAGCTGAGCTCCATGAGCCCTCGGGTAAGTCCTCTGCGCCAGTTGAGGTTCGGCCCATTCTTTAGGCATCTGGGCCTCGTGGCCCAGTGTCCTTGACTCGGACCCTAGTTCCTTGACAGGCCTCCGATGCTTCAATGCCAGCCTCAAGGCTAGGAGCCGCAGGCCTCGGACATCACCGCTCGACTCCGAGTAGGAGACTGGTGATCTCCCTGGACACCAAGCAGCACAGAGACATTCCCTCGGACCTGTTGCCTCCAGTGCCCCAGCGCCACACTCCTCCTCAGGACGTGGCCTTCCATGAATTCATCAGGAACATGGCCAGAGCCCTCTCTGTGCACACAGAGGCGGAGGAAGACCCGCACACTAAGGAGTTGGAGGTACTCCAATATGAGTCCCCACCCAGGGAAACCCTCATGGTGTCTGTGCAGCCAATCCTCGAGAGGCTGATCCTTCGTACATGGAAGACGCCGGTGTCGGTGGTGAACTGGTGCCTCAACGCCATATACCATGTCCAGAAGGACCTAGAGGACACAAACCCCAGCTCCCCATTAACTCCATGGTCATCGAGTCCACCATGCAGAAACTCAAGAGCCAGAAGACCTACTCCTCAGTTCCCCCGGGAGAGAAGCTAGGGTTCTCGGGCGCAAGTGCTACCAAGACTCGATGCTAGGATGCTGGATCCAGGCCTATAAACTCTACATAGGCATGTATTTATGTATTTTATTATATTAAAATTTTTATACCACGCTTTCCAAAAAAAATCAATCGCGGTTTACAGATGACAACATTTTGAATCGTACAGCTAACAATGTACATATTCAGTTACTTAGAACAATGTGGAAGCATATACATAGCTGAAGAAAAATTAAACTATATACATACATAAGGTTGCGAATTCCTCATATAACTATTTACAGCTCAAGTTAGGGTGGGGGTTGGTGTTTCTCTTAGTAGGGTTTAGATGGAAGAGGGTGTTGTCAGAGGGATTACACTCTGCTTTTTTACAAAAGTGGATGGAAAATAGGTGAGTTTTTAGTTTTTTTTCGGAATATATGGAGGTCCTTTAGTTGTCTGTCTGGTAGGGTATTCCAAAGGTTTGGGGCGACATGTGAAAATGCTTTGTTGCTTGTTATCTTTCTGTATTTTCTGAAGTTGGACGGTATGACCAGTTTGTTTTTATTCCGATTGCATTGGTTTTGATTGTATGTTTACTTTGCAACGAGGGTGGATAGGTATGACGGGACCATTTCATTTATTAATTTAAAAGTAGACACCAGAATTTTGTAATTAATGCGGCTTTGAATAGGTAGCCAGTAGAGGGTAAGCAGTGTGGGGGTGATGTGTTCCATTGAGTTAATATTCATAGTTATTCTGGCTGCAATATTTTGGACTAATTGCAGTCGTCTCAAGGCCTGTTTTGTTGTATCTTGTAGAGTTGTATTGGCAAAGTCAAGATGTGGTGTAATGATTGCCTGGATTACAGATCTGAAGTCATGTTGATAGAGTAGGGGGCAAAATTGCTTTAAAAGTTTGAGTTTGTACATTATCTTTTTAGTTGTATGGTTTATATGGGGTATCATGCTAAGGGTGCGGTCAGTGTTTATTCCCAAGTATTTTACCTCGTTTTTGACCATAATCTTAGTCATTGAGCTTAAGGGATGTTGGGGGAGAGAAATTCTGATTTCTGGTTACATACATGGCTTCGGATTTTGTAAAATTGAAGGCTCTGGCCCAACAGCTGTCGGCGTTTGTGGCAGGCCTTGTCGGGGAACCCTTCAATGGTTCTTGGCCCTGACCTCTCTAAGTTCCTCGCCTGAGCAGCCTATGATGACTGAGTCAGTGGCTTGAGCATAGTCATTTTATGATGGCTGAGTCAGTGAGTCGGGGTCCGATGCCAGGCCTGGCTACAATCCTCCGACCTCGAGCAATGGTCCAAGACAAGCTGCTTGACGTCCCCTGCACTGGGGACAACTTGTTTGGCAAGCCAATGGCCAACAAGGCGGTTAAGATTGAGGCCATGTGGTGACCCGCTAGAGGCTCTCTAAGAAGACCTCATCCCATTCATGCAAGAAACCAGAGGAAAAAGGGCCCTTCAGGCAGGGTCACCAATATCAGCCCTCCTCAAGCCAGCAGCAGCAGCCTTCTCCCCCAGGAGGCAAGGACATGGGGCTCAGAAGCCAAAGGCACCTAAGCCCCAGACCCCAGCTCCCATCCAGCCTGGGGGGAGCTTTTGACTCCTAGGGCAGGGCCTCCCCTCCCCAGGAGACTTTCACCAGCCCACAGGGGGGCGCCTGATGCTCTTTGCCCACAGATGGTCTTAAATCACCATGGGTATTGCAGGTGGTCAGGGAGGGGTACATTCTCCACTTACAGCAGATTCCACCTAGGTTCTTTTCCAGAGAGCTGGTGCGACCCCTCCTTCACCATACCCTGCTGCTCACAGAGCTCGCAGGTCTTCTCAGGGACAATGCAGTGAAACCTGTGCCCAAAGTCCTGTGGGGCAAGGGCTTCTACTCCAGGTACTTCCTTGTCCCAAAGAGGACTGGGGGTCTCAGGCCCATCCTAGACCTGCAAAACAAGTTTCTGGTGAGGGAAAAATTCAAGATGCTCTCCCTTGGAACACTGCTGTCCTGCCTTCACCAGGGAGACTGGCTGTGCTGCTTGGATCTAAAGGATGCGTACATGCACATCCTAATCCACCCCTCCCACAGACAGTACCTAAGGTTCATGGTAGGAGGAAAACTCTACCAGTTCAGGGTGCTACCCTTCGGCCTCACATCCTTGCCAAGGGTCTTCACAAAATGCCTAGCAGTGGTAGCTGCTCACCTGCGTCTGCAAGGGGCCTTTGTCTTCCCCTACCTGAATGACTGACTCATCAGATGCTGCATAGCCCCATACAGGTCGCAGGACGCGCAACCCTGCTGCTGCTGCAGCATCTGGGATTCATTATCAAGTACTCCAGATCTTACCTCTCTCCAGCTCAGAGCCTGGAGTTCATAGTTGCTCAGCTCAACATATTACAGGCTAAGGCCATTCTCTCCAGGGAGAGGGTAGAACACCTCAGACATTTGGCGGCAGAAGTTCAGCACCGCCGGTCAGTGCCAGCCAACATCTCCTGTTCTGTAATGTTCTGACTAGATTGTAAGCTCCGATGAGCATGACTATGACGGGCAGGGACTGTCTCTTGTATTCTGGCTGACTCTTGGTTAGTTGTACAGCTCTGCGTGCGTGGTGCTCTATAATTGTTAAATAGTAGTAGTAGTAGTAATCTCCTCCGCCTATTGGGCCATGTGACCTCCACTGTCCACATGACCTCCACTGTCCACATGACCCTGCTAACCCGCTTATACGTGCGGATGGCTCAGTGGTGCCTCTGCTCGCAGTGGACGCAGGCCATGAGCAGCCTGCAGGCAGGGTCAAGGTGATTTGCCAACTGGCAAACTCCTCAACTGGTGGCAACCTCTCTGCCACCTCCTAGTAGGGATGCCCTTCCAGGCATCTGTAATACTAATTGCCCCCAGGTGGCCCGGATTTTGTAAGGCTGTCTTCAGCCCAGGGCCACCACAGTGTCTGATTAGGTATCAGTAACAACATAAGATTTTGCATTGGCCTTCTAAAACTGCAGCATTTTTCTCTAAATTAAGCTGGTATATAGAGATAATTTCATTAAATTGGGCTCAGGATAGCAGGGATCTGATGTGAATCTACTGTCACTTTTTAATCTGCTTTCTTGAGGTTTAAGAGAATAAATCATGACTGTTTCCATATGTTTGGAGAACTTTTATACTATGTAGCTTAGAACAGATTTTCCTCTCAGCTCACAAATCACGTATAATGTACCTATGTGCATCTATCAATATAAAATCTGATTTTATAACAGGAAACTATCTGTGGAGTTCAGAAAGGCATCTGTTTTTAAAAGGCAGCATAGGCACCTCCGTCCACTTATTCAGTCTCAGTAAGGCAGAAATGCCAGTGCACACGTTTAAACCTGTTCCAAGGCCAGGTATAAATATGTGCATGTATTCTTTGCATGTACTCATGTATTTTATAAAATATGCATGTACATTGCAACTCTATTACTGCTCTGTCCAAACTTCGCCCCTGGGAATGCCTTTACATGGGATATGGAAAGGCATTCTTACTTATACACATGTATACCACTACACAATTTTATAGAAGGCCTTTTCTGTGTAAAAGACTTTCTCCATGGACAAGCAGGAATGAGTCCTCAGTTATTTATTTATTTATTTATTTATATTTATTTCAGTTTTTTATATACCGCACTATTTATAATCAGCGCGGTTTACAGATGAACACAAAGACCAGAACAACAGGCTGTTCGGTATTACATATAACAGGAGTATCAACTTGGATAACATGGGAGAACTATATACATAGAATAAATATTCAATTAGTTCGATAGCATGAAAAAAAAACTATTTACATAAAATAGCAGTAGTGCAAGGGTCAGGAGGAGATTGTGGTTAAGTTTATGGTAAGACTATTCTTTTGAAATTTATGTAGGGTAAAATTTGATAAATAGGTTAAATTTTAGGGCTCTTCTGAACTGGGTTAAACCGGTTAAAGCACGTATGTCAGGTGGTAGGGAGTTCCAGAGTTTTGGGGCAGAAAACATGAAGGCTCTACTCGCTGTTGATCGGCTGCAAGTTGTTATGGCCTTTGGCATTGTTAGAGTGTTTAGTGATGATTGTCTTCTGGATCTTATTGGTGGTACAGTTTGTATGAGGTCAGTTAGTGAATTGGCTGACAAGCCATGGATGGCCTTGTACGTGAGAATCAGCGTTTTGAATATGAGCCTGGCTTGTATTGGGAGCCAGTGAAGCTGCTTGAGGATTGGTGTCACATGATCATTTCTGGATCAGTTGGGTGACATCCCCAGCGGAGCCTGCATGGGGACACTCCCAAGCTTCTGGGAAGCTCCACTGTGCCTGCATGCCTCCTTCCTGCTTGCTGCAGGCGGCGCCGTCTTGATCCAGTCTTTTGTTTTCTGTGGCGTTCCAGAGACCTCCGCTGGTTAACTTCTCTATTTTTCCTTCATGGGGTTTTTTCGCCTCGAGTGTTTCGTCCCAATTGTCTGTCATTGCTGTTCTTGCCTCCCTTTTACTACTTTCACCATTGATCATTAATTTTATTCTTGTCGCAGCACCTCAGCCCTACTGGTGCTCTGGCGGGCCTCAGTCCTTGTCATCGAGCCATTCAACTTGTCCCAGAAACCTTGCCAGCAGGTTCAAGAAGTATTCCACGTTCTTGAGATCCATATCTGTTACAAGTAGCCATAATTGGTGCCTACAGTGCCTGGAACCTGATCATCAGCCCTCTTCTTGTACTTTGTGTTCACAGATGACAAAAAGAGGACTCAAAGGTTGTGAAAAGTAGTGCAAATCACTTTTTGACGCTTAGAAGTCGGATCCATCATCATTGGAATCGATGGCATCAGTCTCTATGGCTTCCAAGGCTGCATCAAATGCTGGCAGTGCATCGATGCCAAGGGACTCGCGAGCCGAGCACCTGTAGTACCCCAGAGCACTGGCCATCGATCAGTATTCACCCAAAGAAGAATAAGGATTCAACCACGTCGTCTTCGACGCCAAGGGGTGACTATGCCAAACATCGGGTGAAGAGACTGTTACTTCGGTGTTGGAGCCCATAGAGGCATGGCATTGAGAGCAATGAGAATCCGCATGAGCACCCCTGGAAGGCTCCCTCGAAGGGAGGAAAGCTCATCCTCCATAATATCAGAGGGGTACTGACAGCCAAGATGCAGCTGCTGATATCCTTGTACACCTACGAGGTGCATCAGTTGAAGTTTCTCAGGCCCCGCAGCCTTCTGAATCGGCAGCCATGTAGAAGCGCCTTCTGCAAGAGCTCGAGGAACACATTGTGCCACTGTTGGTGGTGCAGCATGCCGGTGCCTCAACATCAGCTACATAACCTTTGGCCACCATACAGCCAATCCTTGAGACTCATGCCCTGCCTTCAGGAGAGGCATCAGGGCATCAAAGGACTCCAGCACGAGTGCCTGCCTGGCTGATATCCCTCTCTAGCGTCTCGAGATCTAATGCGCCCTCAAGATCTAGAAGGGTATTGGTGCATCATCAGTCCCAAAGGAGCTCCTGATCCCTTTGAAGCAGGAGAGTGATCCAAGCAGAGACGCGGAAGTACTTTAACGTCTTCTCTGAGTCTGACTCATAAGGCTGGGTCACTGATGTGGAATCAGAAGATTTGTCAGAGGGCAGGTCCCCTGAGCTCCTGTCGAACCCTTCTCCACCTCTTGAGTAGTGCAAATCGCATCCTGAGAACATGACCTTCAAAGAGTTTATTTAACAGTTTTTTATATACCGCCTTTGTTCTAAGGCGGTTTACAATGAGCAGTAGAACATAGTCTCATGAGATTTGTTTTACATTGAACAAGGGGGTAAACAACTTGGAGTTAAATATGGAGTTAACCGTGGGGATTTAGAATGAATCAATAATTCAGCAGAGGATAATGCATTTATAGTTATATAATGTCATTAGTTCCAAAGTGTTCTATGAAAAGATGTGTTTTAAGTAGTTTCTTCATAGTTTGAGAGGGATATGGCCAAGGCCATTCCATTTTCTTTGGAAACTGAGGATGAGCCCAGGGCAGAAGAGTTGGAGATTCTATGGTGGTACTCAGCTCCTAGGGAGGCAGTGCCCATGCACAGCAACCTGCAGAGAGTACAGATGAAAATGTTGGGAGAACCCCCTCACTGTACTTCCAGTTAGTAGAAGGCTTAACTCCATGTACAGAGTTCAGAAGGCTCCCGGATTCGAGAAGCCTGAGCTTCTCCAGGACCAAGCAGGAAGTCAGTCCTCACATATGGGTGTCATCGACGCCGATGAAGCCCCAGCGGAGCATTTCCCCAGCTTTCTATGAAAGCCTTTGGGAATGCAGGCACGCATGCGCGGTTCCCTTCCCGCCTAAAGGTGCCATCTTACCTCAGTCTCTCTTTTTCCGAGAAGCCCACCGGACGTGTGTCCTGTCATCCCGGATAAAAGTTTGATTTTTTCGGCGATTCTCGCTATTTTTTCTTACCGGTTCCCCTCCCGCTGGGTTCGGTACACCGGTATCGAGCCCGATTCTTCTTTTTCGGTTTTTGCCCTTCGTGGCTGGCGTTCGCGCCCTTTTTTGCTTTTTCCCTGGAAGGCCGGTCCTTTGACCTCGTGGGGACTCTTTTTTCCCGGATGGCTTCCAGCGGTTTTAAAAAGTGTGATCGGTGTAAGACGTTGATGTCTCTCACCGACACACATGACTACTGCCTTCGGTGCCTCGGTCCTGATCACGACCCTAAGACGTGTGGACCATGTGGGAAGATGTCTTCCAAGGCACTGCAAAGTCGCCAGCAGCAGAAAGAAAGGCTTTTCTCAGACTCAGCCTCCGGCCGAGCCCGTAACTCGTTTGAGGCCTCGACATACGGGATTCGGATCCCGAGTGCCGTCGGGGCTCCTCGAACAGGGGGTCCCCCGACCGGGAACGCAAGAGGAAGAAGTGGCTCGTGAGGGCGTCGTCTGAGGAGGTCCCTGGCTCCTCGAGGGCCAGGTCTAAGACCCCCGACCGTCGCCCTGGGCCCGTGGAACAAGAGAAGCCTGCCAAAGTTCCTCGCGTGGAGCTGGAATCTGCTGGACACGTAAGTCCTGTAGTCCTCAAGGACTCTTCTCCCAGAGAGCCGACGTCGGGCCCGGCGCCGCCGGTGCCCAAGTCGGTCGCTGCTGCGTCTCCCGAGCTGAGTCTCAGGATGACAGCCTTGGAGTGCAGACTGTCTGCCTTCATGGAGCAGCAGCGGGCACTGATGGCCAGCCTGTCTGGTGCATCTGCCCCGACCACCGGGACATCGACATCGAAGTCGACCCCGGAGACCGAGCCGATACTCGATTCCATGATGGCTCGAGGTCGACCTCGGTCGCGGTCTCCCTCGACCTCCCATTCGGGACCGAGGGCGTCGATGGCGGGTGCTCCAGGGCCCCGCAGGGTCGAATCCTGACTCCTCATCGGACGAGTCCGCCTGGGAGACGGAAGATGAGGAGTCCCCCGACACATTCAAGACTCGGTGCGTCCCGTCGGACTCACTGCAATCTGAGCCCCGGAGTAGATCCCCTCCAGAGGATACCCGGTTCTCGGAGTTTGTCTGGGATATGGCCACCACGTTGGCTATCCCGGCGGACCCCGAGGAAGAGCCTCGAGCCGAAGAGCTCGAGGCCCTGCAGTACGACTCTCCTCCGAAGGAGGCCTTTACTGTCTCGGTTCCTCTGATGCTGGAACGGCTCCTCTTCCGGATGTGGGAGGCACCGGCCTCGGCGCCGGTTCTAAGCAAGCGAGTCGATTCGATTTATCGACTCCGGAAGAGCCCTGGCTTTCAGAAGGCGCAGCTACCACACCATTCCATGGTGGTGGAATTGGCCATGCATTGCCTGAAAAGTCAAAAGATGCACTCCGCGGTGCCCCCAGCAGGGAGGCCCGGAACCTCGATGGTGTGGGTAGAAAGTGCTTCCAGGGCTCGATGCTTGCTTGCCGTGTCCAGTCTTACCCAGCTGTACATGGGCATGTACTTGCGAGACCTGGCCAAGGAGTTGGCAGGGTTCTCCGCTGATCTCTCCGGGGAGCCCTTGCAGAGATTCAATTCCTTGTCCTCGGGGATTCGGGACTGCTCGAAGTTTATGTCCCGCGCCGCCTACGATGGCTTCGAGGTTTCGGCCCGAGTTGCGGCAGCCGGCATCGCGGCTCGACGCCAGGCATGGCTGCAGTCATCGGACCTCGAGCCATGGGTTCAGGACAAGTTGGTCGATGTCCCTTGCCGAGGTGAGAACCTTTTTGGCAAGCCCATGGCCGAGAAGGCCGCACAGCTCGAGACTGAGCACCTTACAAGGACAAGGCTGTCTAGAAAGACCTCTGACCCTTCTCACAAGAAGAGGGCCTCGGGTAAGAAGCCCTTTTACTCGAGGAAGGGCACTGCCTACAAACAGTACCCTCAGTATCAGGCTGCCCAAGCTGCAC
The DNA here is from genome assembly GCA_033557465.1 of Ichthyophis bannanicus. NCBI lineage: Eukaryota > Metazoa > Chordata > Amphibia > Gymnophiona > Ichthyophiidae > Ichthyophis > Ichthyophis bannanicus. The sequence goes on from CM066036.1 coordinate 620,288,085, forward strand.
CCCAGGGTCAGCAAGCCAAGGGGCAGGGTAATGGGCCCCGTAGGCAGAGGACCCCCAAGCCTCCGGCCCCTGCTCCCACTCAGCAGGGTGGGGGGTTTTGACTCCTTGAGCGTAGCCTCTCAGTCCCTGCTCTCCCAACCCTGCACAGGAGGTCACCTCGCCCTCTTTGCCCACCAGTGGCCCCACATCACTGGGGACAGTTGGGTGTTGAACATAGTCCACAGGGGCTATGCACTACATTTCCACCAACTGCCTCCGCCATACCTTCCAGGGGAGCCTCCAAGGCCTCCCCTGCACACAGATCTTCTTCTCCAAGAGCTTCAAGGTCTGTTGGTGGACAGAGCGGTGGAGCCTGTGCCTCCCCACTTGCAGGGTCACGGGTTCTACTCCAGGTATTTCCTGGTGCCCAAAAGGACCGGTGGCCTTCGACCTATTCTGGACCTCAGGAACCTCAACAAATTCCTAGAGAAAGAAAAGTTCAAGATGCTTACTCTTGGAACACTTCTGCCCTACCTCCAGCAGGGAGATTGGCTATGCTCCTTAGATCTAAAGGATGCGTACACTCACATCCTCATTCATCCAGACCACTGAAAGTACCTCCGGTTCATTGTGGGAGGAAACCATTATCAGTACAGAGTACTGCCTTTTGGCCTCACCTCCGCTCCCAGGGTCTTTACCAAATGCCTGGCAGTGGTGGTGGCCTACCTGAGAAATCAGGGTATCTTTGTCTTCCCCTATCTGGACGACTGGCTCATCAGGGGTCAGACCTGCCAGGAGGCCAGACAAGCCACCCTCAGAACTATTGCTCTTCTTCAAAGCCTGGGGTTTGTCATAAACTTCGCAAAGTCCACTTTGCTCCCATCCCAGAACTTGGAGTTCATAGGGGCAAGGTTGGACTCTCAGCTGGCAAAGGCATTCTTGCCAGAGGACAGAGTCCAAAGACTGATAAACTTGGCAAGCCAGTTTCTCAGCAGGTCACTGGTCTCCGCCAGACTCTGTATGAGGCTTCTAGGCCACATGGCTTCGACAGTACATGTGACCCCCAATGCCAGGCTCCATATGAGGCCTGCACAGTGGTGCCTTTGGACTCAGTGGTCACAGGCCACAGGCAGCCTCAGAGACAGAATAAGGATGTTCAGACCATTTCTGGACTCCCTCAGCTGGTGGCTGCACCCACCCAATCTACTAAAAGGGGTGCCCTTTCAGATTCCTGGGTACACAGTGGTACTGACCACAGACGTCCCCTGCAGGGCTGGGGAGCTCATTGTCTAGACAAGTGCACCCATGGCCTGTGGTCTCCTTGGGAGGCTGCACAGCAGATCAATCTCCTGGAACTCAGGGCTATTCGCTTAGCTCTCAAAGCTTTCTCTCCTACCCTGGCTCATCAATCTGTCCTGGTTCAGACAGACAACCAGGTAGCCATGTTTTATGTGAACAAACAGGGCGGGACTGGGTCCAGGCTCCTTTGTCGGGAGGCTCAGGACCTTTGTTCATTTGCCCTCAAGCACAACATGCTCCTCAGGGCTGTGTACCTTCCAGACCAGGAGAACTACCTGGCCGACCGGTTGAGCAGAATTTTGCAGCCCCACGAGTGGCAGCTGCATCTCTTGGTAGTTCAGAAGATCTTCCTGAAATGGGATCTCCCTTGGATAGATCTGTTTGCCAGTTCACTGAACAAGCAACTGCCAAAGTTCTGCTCCAGGCAACCTCATCCTCTGCGGATAGCAGCAGATGCTTTTCTGATTCCCTGGTCTCAGGGCCTCCTGAATGCGTTTCCTCCCACGCCCTTGGTGGCCCGAACTCTCTTCAAGATCCTTCAGGACAAGGCCTCGGTCCTGCTGGTGGCTCCCAGTTAGCCGAGACAGCCTTGGTTTCCACTTCTACTTCAGCTGGCGGTGGATCCCCCACTGACTCTGGGGTTGCAACCCGACCTTCTCTCTCAGGATCAGGGTTCCCTTCTGCACCCCAATCTCAAAGCTCTCAATTTGATGGCCTGGAGGCTGCAAGGGTAGTTTTGGCTCCCTGGGGCCTACCTCAGAAAGTTGAGGAGGTGGTCCTAGCCTCTAGGAAGCAGTCCACTAGGAAAACCTATGCTCTTAAATGGAAAAGGTTTTCTGTGTGGTGTCAGCTACGTACAGAGGATCCTTTCTCCTGTACTATACCAGTGGTGCTTCAGTACTTACTGCACTTGTCAAATCAGGGACTTAAGTCCAATTCTGTTCGGGTCCACCTCTCAGCTCTAGCAGCTCACTGGTGGAAGGACATTCTCTGTTGGTTCACCCTTTGGTGTCCCGCTTTTTGCTCAAGCCTCCAATCTGTCGTCTTGCTCCTGAGTGGGAGTTGAATGTGGTCTTGCAGCAGCTGACTCGCCCACCCTTTGAGCCGATGGCTACTTGCCCTCTACGCTTCCTGTCCTGGAAGACACTCTTCCTGGTAGCCCTTACCTCGGCCAGGCAAGTGAGTGAGCTTCAGGCCCTGGTCTGTGATAGGCCTTACACTCGCTTCTGTGGGAACAGGGTAGTCCTTAGGTCTCATCCAAAGTTCCTCCCAAAGGTTGTCTCCTCCTTCCACCTTAACCAAGAGGTGGTTCTTCCAACATTCTTCCCTAGGCCTCATGCCAGCCTGACTGAAACATTTCTGCATACCCTGGACTGTAGGAAGGCCTTATCTTTCTACCTTGACCGTACGCAGGGGCATAGAAGGGCTACTCAGCTCTTTTTTTCCTTTGACACTAAAAAGTTGGGGTTGGCTGTGTCCAAGCGTACCTTGTCCATCTGGGTGGCTGACTGTATCACCTGGGCTTACAGGGCGGCTGACCTTCCTTTGCAGGGTCGGGTAACGGCCCATCGTGTCAGGGCAATGGCTGCCTCAGTGGCTCATCTCCGCTCTGTACCGTTGGCAGACATCTGCAGGGCTGCTACTTGGTCTTCAAGCCAGACCTTTGCGGCCCATTACAGTCTGGAAAGGGAGTCCTGTAGGGACATTGCTTTTGGCCAGGCAGTACTCTGGAATCTCTTTGAGGTTTAGGCAACTCCTGCCCTCTGTTGGGCTACCTGTGGAGGTTCTGTCAGTGAAAAGCCTTTCTTTGCTGCTGGGACTAGAGGGAGTTCTCTTGTTCAGCCTGGGTTCCTGGTAGCCCAGAGCTAGGGAGTCACCCATATGTGAGGACTGACTTCCTGCTTGGTCCTGGAGAAAGAGTAGTTACTCACCTGTAACAGGTGTTCTCCAGGAGCAGCAGAAATCAGTCCTCACAACCATCCCTCCTCCCCTGGGAGTTGCAGTTGTACATAGTTTATTTTACATTTTTGTGTGCTGTTTTTTAGCTATGTCATTTGACTGAGCAAGATGGCACCTTTAGGCGGGAAGGGAACCGCGCATGCGTGCCAGCATTCCCAAAGGCTTTCTTGGAAAGCTGGGGAAATGCTCCGCAAGGGCTTCATCAACGTCAATGTCACCCATATGTGAGGACTGATTCCTGCTGCTCCTGGAGAACACCTGTTACAGGTGAGTAACTACTCTATCCAGTGGCTGTCACCCCAGCACTTGGAGGCCGGGCATGCCTTTCCAGACCCCAACCACTTGAGGGTCCCTCACCACAGATGCCTCCCTGCTGGGCTGGGGAGCCCATTGCGAGGGCTACCTCACCCAGGGCACTTGTCTCCGGACAAGAGTGCTCAGCAGATCAGCCTCCTGGAGCTGCGAGCCATCCATCTCGCACCGAAGGCTTTTTATCATCGCCTAGGCCACCGGTCATTCCTAGTTCAGACGGACAACCAGGTGGCCATGTTCTATGTGAACAAGCAGGGAGGCAAGGGGTCCTATGCCCTCTGCCAGGAAGCCCTAGATCTGTGCTCTTATGCAGTCCAATAGGGCATCCTCCTCAGAGAGGTATACCTGCCGGGCCAGGACACCTTGCTGGCTGACAGACTCAGCAGGATTCTCCAGCCGCACGAGTGTCAGCTGGACCCAGGGGTAGCTAGCAGGATTTTCCAGACCTCGGGGGAACCGGTGATGGACCTATTTGCAAGCCCAGACAATCACCAGTTGCCCCGCTTCTGTTTCCAGCGGCTTCACCCAGCCAGGGTGGCCACCGACGTCTTTCTGGTCTCATGGTCAGAGGGACTTCTGTAATGCTTTCCCTCCAACGCCACTGTTCACCAGGAGTCTGTTCAAGACTCTCCACGATGGCGCCTCTAGGCCACGATTGGCACATTGGTGCACTGAGCGGGGGGCTGACCCCTTCTCTTGCCTGGTGGTCATGGTGTTGCAATACCTGCTCCACCTCTCTCAGCGGGGCTCAAGTCTAACTCGGTTAGGGTACACCTCAGTGTCTAAGCCCTCGGTTCGCCCCCCCCAGCGACCGAATGGGATCTCACTGTTGTGTTGGGGCAGCTCACCTTGCCACCATGCGAGCCCCTGGCTACTTGCCACCTTCGCTATCTCTCCTGGAAGGTGGTTTTCCTGGTTGCGCTCACTTCTGCCCGTAGGGTGAACGAGCTCCAGGCCCTCGTGTCTGAGGCGCCTTATACCAGTTTTTACAAGAATAGGGTGGTGCTTCGCACGCATTCCAAATTCCTTCCAAAGGTGGTGTCCTCTTTCCATCTCAACTAGGAGGTGGTCCTCCCTACCTTCTTTCCCAGACCGCACGCCATTCGGGCAGAGATGGTCCTCCATACATTGGACTGTAAGAGGGCCTTGTCCTTCTATATCCAACGCACTCAAGGCCACCAAAAAGCCTCCCAGCTTTTCGTTTCCACTACCCCAGTAAGCTGGGGGAGGCAGTGTCCAAGTGTACGCTGTCCACATGGGTGACAGACTGTATTGCCTGGGCCTATGAGGAGGCGAGGCTCCATTGGAAGGCCGGGCCGCGGCACACCGGGTCAAGGCTATGGTGACCTCAGTAGCTAATCTGCGTTCGGTTCCGCTAGCAGACATCTGCCAGGCTGCCACCTGGTCTTTAGTCCATACCTTTGCATCTCATTACTGCCTGGATAGAGAGTCCTGACAGGACAGTGCCTTTGGCCAGGCCGGGCGCTATAACCTTTTCGGGGTCTAGGCAACTCCTGCCCTCCGACCCTTCTGTGTTCAGGCTTCCGGAATGCTGGTTTCATTGGACACAGGGGTCTTATTTGGTCCGTCTATACGGACTTCATTGCTGCTGCTTGTGGCTCTCCACGAGGGAGCCCTTTTTTGGCTATAGGTTTGGTAGCCTGTAGCTGGGGAGTCCCATATGTGAGGACTGACTTTCTGCTTGTTCCCGGAGAAAGCGTAGTTACTCACCTGTAACAGGTGTTCTCCGGGGAAAGCAGTAATCAGTCCTCACAACCCTGCCTCCTCCCCTTGGAGTTGCAGTCATACCATCTTTATTTGTTTTTGCCTTCTTTTAGCTATGTCATTTGACTGAGCAAGATGGCACCCTTGGGCGGGAAGGGGACCACGCATGCGTGGTAGCAATCCCAAAGGCTTTCTTCGATAGCTGGGGATTTGTTCTGTGCTGGCTCTGTCGGCACCGACATCACCCATATGTGAGGACTGATTCCTGCTGTCCCTGGAGAACACCTCTTACAGGTGAGTAACTATGTTTCTTCTTGTATCTTGAGAACTGCCTTCTGCTAGCCTTTTCAAAAATCCAAACCCAAGCTCTAGCTCTAAGAAGTGAGGCACTTTATTTTCTCCACACTCTGAGCTCCATTCTCAGCTTTCAAATATCTACTTTGTGTCCTTTGAACCCCCATTTCTTTATAGGCACCATCCTAAATAAAGTTCAAGTAATAGTCTTCTTGCTTGAAGACAGAAGACTGGCCTTTGTTTTGCACCAAGGGTCACAGCCAAGATCTGCTTCCAGATAATGGGTCATATAACTGCAGCTGTATATATAGTCCCTATGGTTCATCTACAAACGAGGCAGTCTCAGTGGAAACTCTGGTACTGATATAATCAACTCTTCGATAATCTGTTCACCAGCTTGACTTCAGTCTATACTGTGGTAGACTTTCAAACTCATTCTGGAGTGGAGGAGTAGGCTACTGGTTAGAACACTGGCTTGGGAACTAAGAGACCAGGGTTTAATTCCCATTAGCACTGTTTGTAGCCTTGGGCAAGTCACTTAACCCTACATTGTCTCAGAAGAATCAAAGTTCAATGTACCTGTTTGATACGCATTACCAAGTTTAAGTTACAATGTAAACTACCTTGATTAAAATGATAAAGCAAAAATGGTAAAGCAGTATAAAAAACCTGTTAAATAAATTCTGGCAGAAGATGTTCCTTCTGCCCTGTGGCAGCACCAAAGATGGTTTGAATCTGGCATGGGTATCTCAATAAAGATTTGGAAGTTTTCCATAGCCAATCCCATCCAAATACATTCTATTTCCCAGGAATTTGGAGCCATGTAGCTGAAAAACTGCTCAGAATTGAAAACCTTGAGTGATTATTAAATTTAGCTGACCTTTGGACTATCTTCAGGGAAATGAAGGCCTTCAGGACATCCTCTTCATAAGCTAAAACCTGAAACTTCCTCTCTACTGCTCTGTCTTCCCATCCCCTAGTTCTGGTTGTGCTGGTGATTCCATGGTCCTCTCATGAGAACCACTCAAGCACAGTGATGCTCATAGCATGTTTTTAGTCTTAGAGGAACTGGTTTCCACTTCTAAATTATTGGTTCTGCTTCCAGGCAAACCTAAGTAGTAGATTTTTGTTACTTTTAAAAATAGCTTTTGCAATTACTGTCATAGTCTAAACTTTGGCAGTCTTTTACCAAAAATCCTTTTAATACATTGCCCATTTTCACAGAATAGCTTACTACTTGATCTGAGAGAGACAAATGGTATTTCCATTCTGAAAAACACTGTTAGCAGAATGCTATTCAATGTAATGCTGTTTTATAATAGCGCTACAGTGCAATTACTGGATCATGATTGCTCAAATTGAAGAGGATTGTAAGTTTCGTAATAAGATATATACAATTTTATGTTAGAAACATTTAATTTTACTGTATTTTAGTTAGAATTTTATTGAGTGCTTTATTGTAATCTGTTTTATTGATGCAGTGGGAAGCAGCATATTAAATAAATTGGTCAAATGAAATCATTAATCCCTTAACGAGATCACTGTTGTCTTAATCCAAATTTGAAGTCTCTAATCCTTGGGCTGTGAAAATTGAGAAACATCTACTTTTTGCTCTAGGTCTATCAGAGCATATCCAGGACATTCTTGTTAAGTGCTGTCGAGTCCGTGTCGACTCATGGCGACCCTCTGGATAATTGACCTAAACTGTATTCGGTCTTCAGTCGGGCGGCTCATTGTTAATAGAGTGGTACCCATAGCTGCTGCTGTTATATCAATCCATCTCATTGCTGTCCCCTTCCTCTTTTGCATTGACCTTTTACCTTGCTAAGCATGATGTCTTTCTCTAACGATCTTTCTTCGCATGATGTGTCCAAAGTATGAAAGCTGACGTCTTGTCATCTGAGCTTCTAAAGAAAGCTTAGGTTTGATCTCCTCTAATACTGACTGGATTGTTCTTCAGGCAGTCCATGGTATACACACTATTCGTCGCCAGCACCATAATTCAAAGGCATCAATTTTATTCCTGTCTGTCTTTTTCACTGTCCAACTTTTTCATCCATATGCCTTTATTGAAAATACCATAGCTTGGACAAGTTGAATCTTTGTATGGAGAGAGACATCTCTGCTCTTGAGAATTTTGTCTAGGTCCTTCATAACCATTCTTTCAAGAGCAATGTGTTGTCTGATTTATTAACTGCTTGTTTCTTTATTGATTGTTGATCCAAGTAGGTTAAAGTTGTCAACTATTTCAATTTCTTTTCCATCAATGATGAACTTATTGATTTTGCCAGTTGTCAGGATCTTTGTCTTTCTCCGGGAACAAGCAGGAAGTCAGTCCTCACATACGGGTACCATTGGCACCGACAGAGCCCTCACAGAAGCTTCTCCCCAGCTTTCAAAGAAAGCCTTTGGGAGATTCCATCACGCATGCATGGTCCCCTTCCTGCCCAAGGGTGCCATCTTACTCAGTCTCCTTTTTTCCGCAGAGCCTTCAGACGTCTGTCTGCTTTCCCACGGAAAAAGTTGATTTCTTTAACAGAGTTTCATACTCTTCTCTCTGGTGGTGCACCAGTACTATTCCCACCACCTGAGCCCACTGCTTTGGCATCAAGTCTTGGGTCCGTATCCGTTTTTTCTCCGGGAACAAGCAGGAAGTCAGTCTTTGCATATGGGTGATGTCGGCACCGACGGAGCCCTCACGGAAGCATCCACACAGCTTTCAAAGAGAGCCTGTGGGAGATGCACCAAACATGCATGGTCTGCTTCCTGCCCAAGGATGCCATCTTGCTCAGTCTCCTTTTTTCCGCGGAGCCCTTCAGATGTTGTCTGGCGTGTCCCCGGAAAAAAAGTTGATTATTTTGTTCCCTGAGTTTCCAACTCGCCTCCGGTATTGCACCAGTACTCTTCCCGCCTACTGACTTCGGTACCTTGGTGTCTGGCTCGGTTGCATTTTTGTAGTCTTTTCATTATTTTCTATTCTGGCGCCTTTCACACCTTTTCTCTCCCTCTGACAGCACGGAGGGTCTTCGACCTCACAGGGGTACTTTTTTCCCCCATGGCTACTAGTGGGTTTAAGAAGTGTGATTGGTGCTCTAAAATTGTCTTTGACCAACACACACAACTGCTGTCTTCATTGCCTCGGGCCAGAGCACGACCTGGCAGCCTGTGGTCTCTGCAAGAGGATGTCCAGCAAGGCCCTTAAGAGCCGCCATCAGCAGCACAATAAGTTTTTCCCCAAGTCCCTGATACCTCTGAAAGGTAGAGCCTCGTTTGAGACCCCGACATCTCCGGCGGAACTTTCCGAACCCGAGTCTCGTCGTGCGTCCTCGGAAAGCAGGTCTCCCTCGAGGGAACCCAGGAAGAAGAAGAAACCCTCAAAGGCGGCATCCTTGGATGGTTCCGACCAGCCGGGAGCCCCCCGGTCCTGCAGTCCAAGGTGTCGGAAAAGGAGCAACCTGCAAAGGTCCCCTGGAAGAATCCGGCCGCAGATTGGCCTCTGTCCCCAGACACCATCCTCGTCTGTTCTGCAGCCTGAAGGGGAATCCTCTTCTGGTCTGGAATCCAGAATGACGGCCCTGGAGCGTAGTTTGTCTGCCTTCATGGACCAGCAGTGGATGCTGTTGTCTGGCACGACCGGTTCATCCGCCCCGACCACCAGGCCCTCGACGTCCAAGACATCCCCGGAGGTCGAGCCGATCCTCGGCCGAGGTCGCACTGAGTCTCACGCGACGGGACTGTGGTTGTCCCCCAGAAAGCTTACCGGCCATAGGCCATCAGAGTGCTTGAGGCCTATGGATCAGCCCTCCAATGAGTCCTCCACGGACTACTCTGAGTGGGAGATGGAGGATGAGTACCCACCCTGATATCCCGTCGGCACCGCAGTGTCCCTTCCGATTCTCCTGTATTGAAACCTTGGTGGCGGTCCCAGCCCGAGGACACGGGCTTCTTGGACTTTGTCAAGGACATGTCCAAGGTTCCTAGCATTCCCAACCGAGTCGGAGGAGGACCCTTGGGCAGATGAGTTAGAGATCCTCCAATATGAGGCCCCTCCATGGGAATCACTCATGGTGCCCTCCCTCCCATCCTGGAACAGCACATGCTCCACATGTGGGAGACACCGGTGTCGGTGCCAGTGGTGAGCAGACAGCTCGACTCGATGTATCTGGTCCGCCAGAGCCCTGGCTTCCAGAAGTCACAGCTGCCGCATAACTCCATGGTGGTAGAGTCACCATGCGTCGGTTGAAAAGTCAGAAGATGCACTCCTCTGTGCCCCCCAACAGGGAGGCCCACACCTTGGATGCCCTTGGCATAAAGTACTACCAGGGCTCGATGCTCATCTGCCGCATCCAGGCCTGCCAGCTGTACATGGGTATGTACTTGAGAGACCTGGCAAAGGAACTCACTGAGTTCTCAGCTGATCTCTCTGAGGAGCCTGTCCAAGGCCGTCCGTGAGTGCTCCAAATTCATGTCTCGAGCGGCCTATGACGGGTTCGAGTCAGCGGCACGGGTAGCCGCGGCAGGCATCAATGCACACCGCCAAGCTTGGCTACAGTCCTACAACCTCGAGCAGTGGGTTCAGGACAAATTGGTCGATGTCCCATGCCAAGGAGAGAACCTCTTTGGCAAACCCATGGCCAACAAGGCTGCCAAGCTGGAGACAGAGTTCATGACGAGGACCAGGCTCTCTAAGAAGATCACTGCCCCTCCCCGATGGAAGGGCTCAGGTAAAAAGCCCTTTTACACGAGGAAGGTAGCTTACCGAAACTACCCACCCTATCAGTCCACCGTGGCTCCCTAACAGGGTTAGTATGCCAAGGGACATGGGCATGACCTGTGTAAGCAGAAGTCTCCAAAACCCCAGACACCGGTCCTGGCCCAGCCAGGTGGGTGTTTTTGACTCCTTGAGCATAACCTCTCTACCTCAAGGAGATCAGCAGCCCACAGGGGGACGTCTGGCCCTCTATGCCCAGAGGTGGGTAGCCATCATCACCAATTCCTGGGCACTGAGGGTAGTCAGGGAGGGTTATCTCCTTCACCTGGCTCAGACACCCTCCCCCTTATTTCCTGGGTGAGCCCTTCAGGTCTTCCCTCCACTTGGACCTTCTGAAGGAGTTGGCAGGTCTTCTTGAGGACAAGGCGGTGGAACTGGTGCCCCATGACCTCAAGGGCAAGGGGTTCTACTCCAGATACTTCCTCATCCCAAAGAGGATGGGAGGCCTAATGTTGGGTAGATGCATCCCATGCCCAGTGCTGAGTTCCAACTTATTGTCACTGCTAGCCCGATCCTCCAGCCGACTCTCCACCGTGGTGCCAGCTGCACACAAATAGGAGGAGTAGGTCTCTCTCTTTCTCTTAGTGCTCCATTTCTCTGCTGTGAGTCTTCGTGCAATTACCCACCATCCTCTTTGTGCTGTTGCATGCAGATTCACAGCATAGGAGAAGTGGAGGCATCGTCACCCAGCTGCTGCAGCTAAAAACTGGTGCCCTTGCTCCCTTTCATTGCTTCTCAGAACATGCCACCTCTGTCCCCTCCACAGCCATGTGGACATGCCATAGAACTACAGCGGGAAGATAGGGTCTCCCTTCTCCACCCTGGTAACGCCAGAGATAGCCGCCGCACACATCCAGTGGCTGCCACCATATTGGGGAGGCCGAGGGATTTCTGCTGTGATCTTTCCTGTGGGCTCTATAGACTTGCCACATTCCCCGCAAGCATGTTGAAAGAGTGTAGGAAGTAAAGTGCTGGCCATGCATACTGCCACTGCAGCCGCGATCCTTCCTTGGTCGCATCTGAGGCCTACCCCAGGCCTGTCGCGCACGCCTAGCAACTCCGGAAAGAGAGCTGTATTGCACCTGACTCCCAACCGTAAAGCAGCTTGCTGGCCCAATGCACCCCCACTCCCACATATGCAGCAATGGCCACCATGACCTACTGTACTCTCCAGGCTGCATAGGTGACTACTGAGTACTGCACCAACCCAAAGTGACACCACCTCCAGCACTGGCTGCCAAAGACCTCAGAAACAGCCTGGAACTACTTCCAATGCCAGTACCTCACAGTATCTTTCTCTCATCCTTTTTTTTTATGGCAGATACTTTATCCTATCCATGCAAGCACAACTGAGCCAAAACTGGGAAGGGGTGAAAAAATGGAAAGGGGGGGGGATAAGGAGGAATCCACAAATTGCAACACTACAGCACACAGCATGAAATTGACTTCCACCCACATGGTCCCCAGACATGCATATACTACCTAAGTGCCCTCTGGGATTTAGGGAAGGGAAGGGGAGATATTGGATGCTTGGGGGGGAGAGGTGGGTAGACGGGACGGAAAGAGGAGATGGACAGTGTGGGAGGCAGAGCAAATAGCTAGAGATGGGAGGTGATGGGCACTTGAGACCAAGTAGGAATTTGGAGAGGACAGTACAAAGTTGGGAGAGGTTTAGACTTGATGTGAATGATCTATAGGATTGGGAGAAGATGAGAGATGTGAAAAAGGATGGATCTCTGAAGGGGGGGTAGAGAGGGTAGAATTGTGGCTGGAGAGAATGGTGAAAGAGGGTAATAGGTTAGGTACAGTTGTGGTCAACATTATTGGCACCCTTGCAGTTCAACCCCTTAATGTCTAATAACTCCTAATGAATTAGTCGCACCTTGTAATCAATTGTCAGTACTCACATGACTTGAATCAACTAATAAATGATGGATCTAATGTTTAAAATGGCCACATTCACTCCCTGTTCCATTTTCACAGTGGTAAAGATGAGAGCTTCCTGAGACCATCAGAAAAGCCCATCTCCAGGAACAAGCAGGAATGAGTCTTCACATATGGGTACGTCGGTACCGACGGAGCCTGCACGGGAACGCTCCCCAGCGTCCAGAAAGAAAGCCTTTGGGAGCATCCCACACACATGCGCGCTGCCTTCCCGCCTAAACACTTCCCTCTCATCAGTTTTCGTTTTTCCACGGAGCCGACAGGACGTGTCCTTGTCACCGCAGAAAATTCATCTTTTTTATTTTTATTTTTTGTGGTCGCGCCTGCCTTCGCTCTATGCCCACCGGTACCGCCGGTGCTTTTCTTTCTTTTCTTAAAAAATGTCTTTTTTTTTTGTGAAAAATTTTTCTTATTTAGTGCCTGACCTTTTTCTGGCCACTAGGCCTCTATCCTTTCCATTATGGAAAAGCTGGCCACTATCCTTAAGAAATGTCTAAAGTGTGGCGGTACAACGAGGTTAATAGACACTCATTTTTGGTGTCTAACTTGTTGAGGTCCTGACCATTGTCCTAAAGAGTGTTTCTCTTGTAGGAGTTTAACCAGAAGAGGTCTTCAAAACCAAGCACAACTCTGTACCAGGTCTCCATCAACCATGATGTCACCAGGCAGAATCTCTTCTTCCTTCCATGGTCAGGTAACCAAATAACAGTCTGTTAAGACTAGCCAGTCCTCTAGAGGTAGATCTCTTTCTAAGCATCGAGATGGCTCTGGCCTTGCCCTCGAGGACACTATGGCTCAATCCTGGCGGGAGTCTTCGGGCTCCAAAGCATTATCAGGATCTTAGGTTGCTCCCAAGGTATTTACCTCTGTGGATGCACCTGTGCCATGCTCGGTGGTTCGGACCGCGTCGACCGGTACCGATGCATCGGCTATGCTGTTGGATGGAAAACTCCTCGCCATGGAACGCAGTCTGGCGCATCTCTCATCAACAGAGTCGCCACAGACTGTTCTTCGACTACCGATATCGGCATCGACGCCGGTACCGGTATCGGCTTCGATGCTAGCACCGGTATCAGTGTCGGTATGCATACCAACATCAGCATTGCTCCCGGTACCGAATTGGGCATTGTTGCAGATGCTGGTATCGACATCGGTACCGGCATCGATGCTTTCGATACCTCTTTCAACAGGCTCGCTTCCCTCGATGCCGAGTCTGGAATCGCTATCTAGCATGTCTAGATTCGGTACTGACTCGTCTCGGTACCAACATTGAGAAGTACCGATCACCCCTCTATAAGGAGAATCCGATGCTTCATCCTCCCCGGTCTTCTAAGCCCGATGTCAGAGATGCATCTATCGGTACCGCAACTGAACTTTCAACAGTTTCAGTTTTTACTCCTCGTTTCAGAGAATTTCTCTTAGAGGGGATCTCTTTTCAAGCTTTTCTGCTTGATATGGCAAGAATACTTGCCATATCTATACCTGGGAAGGAGTCTATACCAAGGGATTCAGAAATTCTGCAATCCCCCTGGTTTCCAGAGGAGGCAATCATGCTTCCTCTACATCAGATCCTACAGGATCTGTTGTTAAGAATGTGGGAAACTCCCTTAACGGTATCCCCACATTCCAAAAGAGTGGACACTATCTATAAAGTCCCACCTTCGCTAGGTTTTCAAAAGACTCAACTCCCTCATCATTCTATAGCAGTAGAATCAGCAGTGAGGCGTGTTAAGAGTGCAAAAAAGCACTCCTATTATCCGCCAGGTCGTGAGTCTAGAACCTTAGATGCTTTTGGGCGTCTGCTTCCAAGCATCTATGCTTTCAGCAAGAATCATTTCATATATTTTCTATATGGGATTCTCTGAAAGAGGTTGCCAAAGATTTAAAACTTTTCAACACTTTCCTTCAGGAACATAAAAGAGCTGACTATTTATCACCAGTCAGTCATGCTCATAATATTTCTACATTCCTTTGTCATGCTTCCATGGATTCTTTTGAATCTATTAGCAGATCTTCTGCTATAGCCATAGGGGCATGACGTTTAGCCTGGCTCCAAGCTTCAGACTTGGATAAATGGCTTCAAGAAAAACTGGGAAATAGCCCTTGTACTGGAGAACATCTCTTCAACAAGGATTGTCTATTTCAAGCTAGTCAGTTAACCACTGAAAATGCTACCTTAAGAGGATTTTCAAAACTTTCCTCTGTCCCAGCTAATGATGGATCTTCTAAAAAACTTTATTCCTCTAGGAGGAAAAAGTTGTATCTATCTTCTTCCCCTCAGACAGATGTTCCCCAACAGGGGCAGTATCAAACCAGGCTAAGGAAACAGAAACCTCAACGGACTCAGCAAACCCAGTAACAACAGGGTTTCTGATTTCTCCTCTTCCTGTATGAGGTTCAGGACCCATACACCTGTCTTTTTATCAAAAGAGGCGTCTGGCTTGATTCTCATCCATGCTGAGACAACACTGAGTTAACTCTAGGCATGAATCTCTTGTTTCAAGAGAACTTCATTCTACTAGCTCCAAGAGCTCTTGAGATATCTCAGGCCTACAGGTAATAAGTTTCTACTTTCCTATTTAAAAAAAAGAAAAAGAAAAAAAAAAAGAAACAGGAGGGAAGGTCAATCAAGAAACTTAACAGGCTGAGTGGTACCTTTCACCCTTTTTTGACACTTACCTGTAAGACCTTAACTACAGAGGACCCTATCCATAAACACTTACTAAATTGTAAGTTTTTCAGCTCTGTATTACTTCTATCTTTTAGTTGGGACATCTAGTCTCCAACCTGAATATTATTCAACTGGAGAGCTTCTTACTGAAGCTATAGGAATTCCTACTCCAGTAAATCTTTCCAATACAGAGCTTTTTCCTTTTTGGGTCCTTCTGCACTGGGGTTTTTACAGGATGCAATTCAGCATTCTGAAAGCCCCTACCAGATTTAGTCTATACATTTGAGCAAGGTCAGCTCAGAAGGCTTCTAAAACCATCCATACTGGAAATATGAATAACCCACCAAGTGGGTTAGATGAGCTTCTTTAAACAGATAGATCACATGGGTTTCCGCCTATTCTACGCTACTTGCGTTTGTTAGAGCTGACCCCTCAAATACTTCCTGTTCAATTAATCATTGCAGGGCAAAAAGCCTCTCTACCATTTTTGCCATCCTCAATTCTGTTTCAACAGAATTGATTCGTTTGCACACAGCCAGGTCTCATCTAAGCAACCTATAACATGCTCTTTGCAACTATGCAATGAAGCTCTACAACTATGGGCCTTTGTCAGAGAGTGTTGTAGTCCACTCCTGGTAGGTAACTTCCAGGCGGTTAAAGAACCTTTGACTGGCAGTCTCTACCCAGTCATGCTCCCACATGGCTGTTTGTTCCTAATTTTCCATTTTCCTTAAAATTCTTTCAAGGAGAAGGTACCAGGGCCTGGACGACTTCAAGTTTAAGGAATAGCACCACTCCCTAAGTTGTTCCTTATCCTCAAGGGAACTCCTACAACAGGGATGCATTCCTAATCATTGCAGTTGATCCTTATCTACCGCAATTTTTCTACATTTAAGTCGAGAAGCAAAGAACGCATGATACTCATACTGCCCTCCTAGAGAGACAGACATGGTATCCCCTTACATTGCGGGGTTTTTTCCAGCTTCTATTCTGAAGTGATAAAAGGAATCCTCTATTTTAGGATTAAGGATCTCCTCTGCACACCTTCGGGTACGTCTCAAGACCTAATTATCTGAGGACTAGTCTTTTTACGACCTAGATCTCTTGTCACGGGTAAGAAGCATCTTACTGGTTTCCATGTAACCTTGCATATGTTTCTTATACCTTGACTAATAAGTGATCCTCACTAACTATCTGCAATAAGGTCTTAACCCTTCTTGTTACACAAGCATACAATCTGACCCTGAAATATTGTTGCTGTCCATATCAATGCTGTCAGCATACTATAAACTTCTTAAATGGACATCCGATTTGTCTGGTAACGTTAGGAAACTCCTTTTCTTTACCATAACCTTTTTTTCTATCAGAATCAGGTTACCTTATATCTGAAGCTCTCTAGGTAAAGTTGTTAGCCTAAGTGCTATCACACAACACACATTACTGATCTTCAGAAATTGGGGGCTAAACAGCCCAATACAATTTTCTTGTCTGGATGAAGGGGTTCTACGAACCCATCCCCTTTTTCTATAAAGGTATCTTGACCTTTTCTTCCAGACCAGTCAGATTTGTCTTTTCTTTTCTTTCCCAAGGCACCATCCTGCTCTAGGGACAGAAATGTTTTAGACTTTGGACTATAGAGAAGTTTAAACTTCTCTCCAAGGTCCCAACTTCTTATAAAATTCCCCAGTTTTTCCCTGGGGTTATGTCTAGACATTAATATTTCTTATTTCTATCTACATTGCAAAACTTTATTTCCTTTACTCCTCACAGTAAGGGAATTCCATATGAGGACAATGTGATGGTTCTTTACAACAGATAGCCGAGAGCAGAGGAGAAGAATCTAACAATGAAAAAACCTGCTCACAATATTAAATATAAAAACTTCAAAAACTATAACTCGTATCCCAACATCATTTCCAGGCAATAATGACCTCAGATGGCACAACTCCACATCTAGTGATAAATCACCATAGGGTGTTGATAGACGCTCACATCACCGGTCATAGCCTCCCTACCTTCCTAAATTGAATATACCAAAACCTCACAGTACATCTAACACACCCTTACTAGTTAAGGTCTTTGTTTTTAGGAAAGTTCAGCCTAGTTATTTCAGTAGATTTTTTCAAGGTTGTTGCTGAGTAATAAGCTCTGGAATGTCTGTGGTGTTAACTCTTTCTTAGGGCTTTTAGTAATATGATGTTAAGTACCCTGACCGTGTACAGAGCCCTGTACAGACAAGCTTCCTTTCAATCATTATCTAATAGATTTTAGGCTATCGTTGCAAAATAAGGAAAAAGTAATTAGTCCTTACCTGCTAATTAGTGTTCCTGAAGGAACTCCAGTCCAGTCCCTTTACTCTCGGGTTGCGTAACCCTTCCAGCAACTTGGAGGCTAAGCCCATCATCGTTTTGATGATGGTGGTATAAATACCACTGGCACCACCCCTAGGCACCAGTAATCTGATGAAAAAGCAGTCCTGATAGGTACCCTGAATTATAATGCGTAAACAAACTCAGAAATAACGAAAACAGGAAGGCAAACAAAGAACAAAACCCTTTTTTTTTTAAACTGACAGAACAATGGTAAGGAGGGGAGGGGGGGGGGGGAGAAGGCTCCCCCGAGGCCGACCCAACTTTGGGCACTCCTCCCTTAACCTCTCCATCTCTTGGCCCCGCCGCTGGGCTCTTTCTCATGGCGATTCCAGCTTCTGCCCCGCTCCGTGTCTCGACTTCGGTCCTTTATTCTCTTCTGACCCCTAGAAACCGAACCTGGGCGGGATCAGGGACTGGACTGGAGTTCCTTCAGGAACACTAATTAGCAGGTAAGGACTAATTACTTTTTCCTTAGCAAAACTCCAGTCCAGTCCCTTTATTCTCGGGATGTAACAGAGCAGTTCATACCTGGGTGGGGTTCGCCAGCCCGGACCGAAGTACCGCCCCCGCAAATCTGGTGTCTGCTCTACTCTGGACATCCAGTCTGTAATGCTTGGAAAAAGTGTGCAGGGAGGACCAGGTAGCCGCTCTACAGATGTCTATCGGTGGAACCAAGCTATGCTCTGCCCAGGAGGCCGACTGCGCCCGAGTTGAATGTGCGCGAAGACCCGTTGGCACCTGCCTCCCCTTGAGGATGTAGGCAGAGGCAATGGTCTCCCTGATCCACCTAGAAATGGACGCCATGGCCGCCGCTTCCCCTTTGTGCGGCCCTCCAAATTGAACGAAGAGCCGTTCAGACTTGCGGAAGGATGCTGTGCGTGAAAGATACCGCCTCAGCACTTTATGCAAATCTAGTAGGCGCAGTTTGGCACTCTCTCCTTCCTGAGATTCTCCTGCGAAGGACGGGAGTGAGACTGTTTGGTTCACATGAAAGGGGGAGGTGACCTTGGGTAGGAAGGAAGGGAGCCGTCCGTAAGACGACCTTATCCTTGAAAAAGGACAGGAAGGGAGGCCGAGACGAGAGGGCTTGGAGCTCCGAAACCCTCCTAGCCGAACAAATAGCTACCAAAAATACCGTCTTCAGCATCAAGTCTTTTAGGGAGGAACTCTTTGTCGGCTCAAAAGGTTCCCTGGTTAGAGCATCCAAAACTAGGTTTAAGTCCCAGGGTGGGATCACTGATCTTTTTTGCGGTCGTAAGTGCTTGACCGCCCTCAGGAATCTGCCCACATCCGCGTGATCCCCTAGAGACTTGCCCCGGACCTTTCCTCTATAACAAGAAATGGCCGCTAGCTGAACCCGTAACGAGCTGTGCGACAAACCTTTCTCAAAACCTGCTTGTAGGAACTCTAAGACCTCCGGAACTGAGGCTTCCGAGGGTTTCTTATGGTGGTCTGAGCACCACGCCTCGAATATGCGCCATACTCTGACATAGGATAGGCAGGTCGAACGTTTACGAGCGTTCAGCAGGGTCGAAATTACCGAAGCCGAGTAACCTCGCTTCACGAGCCGAGCCCTCTCAATGGCCAAGCCGTAAGCGAGAATCGATGCACGTGGGGCATGAGTACTGGACCCTGCCGTAGCAGATCCTTTCTGTCAGGGAGCCTCCAGGGGCGCAAAGCCGTTAGTCTCACCAGGTCCGCATACCATGGTCGACGAGGCCAATCCGGAGCTATGAGGATTACCAGACCTGGATGGACCTCTATTCGTCTTAGTACTCTCCCTATGAGGGCCCAGGGCGGGAACACGTACAGGAGACCTTCCGAAGGCCACTTCTGGACCAGGGCATCCAGGCCTTCCGACATCCTTTCCTTTCTTCGACTGAAGAACCGGCTTGCTTTGGCCGTTTCGTAGCGCGCCATGAGGTCCATGGTCGGCGCTCCCCAAAGGGCCACCACTTGGTTGAACACTTCTTGCGCTAGCTCCCATTCTCCGTGGTCTATCTTGTGCCTGCTGAGATAGTCGGCCGTCACGTTGTCTGTTCCCGCCACGTGTTGAGCTGACAGGTCTAATAGATGCGTTTCGGCCCACTGTAAGAGGCTGTCTGCCTCCTTTTCCAGCAGGGGGCTGCTCGTCCCCCCTTGGCGGTTGATGTAGGCCACCGTGGTGACATTGTCCGAGAGGACGCGGATTGCCCTCAGCCGCACCAAGGGCTCGAGAGCTCTGAGAGCCAGCGCCACTGCCCTCAGCTCTAACCTGTTGATGGACCACCGAGCTTCCCTCGGGGTCCAGCTCCCCTGTGCGAACTGTCCCTCGCAATGGGCACCCCATCCTGCAAGACTTGCATCCGTCGTTAGTTGTATCCATTGTGGTGGTTCGAGAGGCATCCCGCATCCAAGGTTCTTTGGGCACTTCCACCAGAGGAGGGATCTTCTGATCTGAAGCGGGCAGGCCAGCTGCATGGATAATGGATGGTGCTGAGGGGACCATCGTCGTAACAATGCGCGCTGAAGTGGATGCATATGTGCCTTGGCCCACGGTACTACCTCTATTGCTGCCGCCATTGTGCCCAGCAGCTGAAGGTAATGCCAGGCAGTAGGGATCCGCCTTGCAAGGAAGCGAGAGACCAGGCTCCTCAGATCTCGTAACCTCTGTTCCGACAGGTAAACTCTTCCTCTCCTTGTGTTGAATCTTGCTCCGAGGTAATCGATCTCCTGCGAGGGGATTAATCTGCTCTTTGCCCGGTTGATGACCCAACCCAACTCCTCCAGGAATTCCACTACCCTGGCTGTCGCCGTAAGACTCTCCGACTCGGACTTTGCCCGAATCAGCCAATCGTCCAGGTATGGGTGTACTAAGATCCCCTCCTTGCGGAGGGACGCGGCCACCACTACCATTACCTTGGTGAATGTCCTGGGAGCTGTTGCTAGGCCAAAGGGAAGAGCTTGGAACTGAAAATGACCCCTCGGCACTGTAAATCTCAGGAACTGCTGATGGGATTTTCGGACCGGGATATGTAGGTATGCTTCCGTCAGGTCTAGTGACGTTAGAAACTCCCCCTGTCTTACCGCTGCAATGACCGACCTCAGGGTCTCCATCCGAAAATGAGGAACGGAGAGGCAACGATTGACCTGCTTTAAGTCCAGGATTGGACGGAAGGACCCTTCTTTCTTTGGTACCACAAAATAGATCGAGTATCGACCGGAGCCGTATTGGTTTCTCGGGACGGGGGTCACTGCTCCCAGCTCGATCAGCCTTGAAAGGGTGTCTTCTATTGCTGCTCTCTTTTCTGGAGAGCCGCAGGGAGACAGCATAAAGGCTGGGGGGACTCGCTTTGTGAATTCGAGGGCATAACCCTCCCTGATTACTTCCAGTACCCAACGATCCGATGTGACTCGGGCCAGGCGGGAAGGAACTGCCTTAACCGGCCCCCTACCAGCAGTGCTTTCCCCTGGGCCCCCGCAGACTCATTGTGTTTTTCTAGGTCCTGAGGATGAGACGGAGGACCCAAAGCCTCTTCCTGCTCCTCAAAACCCTCGGAAGGCTTGACCTCTAGGTGAGGAGCGGCCCCTAGGGAAAAAATTCTGTCTGGTCGCTCGAAACCTGCGAAAATTCCTCGGCTGGTTGCGCACAGGGCCCGTCGAACGGTTTTGCTTAGGTCTATCCTCCGGAAGCCTACCTCCCTTAGACTCACCAAGATCCTTCACCAACTTTTCCAGGTCCTCACCAAACAGCAACTTTCCCTTGAATGGAAGGCGACTCAGGCGAGCCTTCGAGGAGGGGTCCGCTGCCCAATTGCGTAGCCATAGATATCTCCTGGCTGCTACCACCGAGGCCATATTCTTGGCCAGGCTCCTAATAAGGTCGTACTGGCTATCTGCTAGAAAGGCCGAACCAGACTCCAGGCGCGCAGCACTAGCTTGCGCGTCGGAAGCAGCGCCATCCATTAGTTGGAGCTGTTGCGCCCACCTCAGTCAGGCTCTTGCTACCCACGCTCCTGACACTGAGGCCTGCAGGGCGAGGACACTAACATCAAAGGCTTGCTTCAGTAACGAGTCAAGCTTTCTATCCTGACTATCTTTAAGGGCTGCGCCGCCCTCAACCGGAATGGTCGTCTTCTTTGTCACCGCAGAAACCGCCGCGTCTACCTTTGGAGACTTCAGCAGATCCTTGTCCGTTTCTGGTACCGGGTACAGGCGAGACATGGCCCTGACCCCCCTTAAACCGGACTCCGGTTGATTCCACTCCTCCTGGATCATCTGGCGTACTACCCTGTGGACCAGAAAAACCTTCTGTGTTTTTCTGACGGCTTGTATCAAAGGGTCTTCCAACGTTTCTTCTTCTGTAGGTACGTCCGATGCCATATTAAGCACCTTCATGGATTCGTTAATCAAGGCTGGGAGCTCTTCCCGGCGGAAAACTCTAACTATTCGGGCATGTTCTTCTTCTGGAATTTCACCCTCTTCAAGCTCTTCCTCTTCCTCCCCCACTTCTCTGTCTGAGCCCTCCTCATCAGGAGTGGAAGGAGAAGGAGGCATGAGAGGTTCGTCGCCCATTAGCCTAGAGCGCTTAGGGGGTGCTCCGGAGCCATGGGAGCCTGTCTTCCCTGGCCCGGGCCGGCCACCTTCATTCGGCAGTGGGGTCTCCGTGAATCCCTGCTGACGCATACAATAAGCTTTATGTAGCAGAAGGACAAATTCTGGAGAAAAATGCTCCCATCCTCCCCCCGCGCCACCTGAAGAAGGAGGAAGGGGCTGAGAGGGACCTGGGCAGGCAGATGTAGCTGGCGGAGGAGTGTGGGAAGAATCCCTTCCATTCTCCCTGGGAGCTTGGGAGTCCTGAGTAGCCAGATCTATGGACAGCTGAATCTCCTGCTCCACCGAAGCTGCTTCTGCAGCACAGCCCCGGCAGACCCCAGCCTCAGAATCTGCAACTCTGCGGGTGCCGCAGGATGGGCAGCGTGGTTTTCCTGTCATCCTTTTTCCCTAAACTGAGATATTAATTCACTAGAACTCAATGGGCCCCAACTCAGAGATCTCTCTATGTCGGGGCGGGGGGGGGGGGCGAGGGTCTTAACCCAGCCCCAAACAATAAATCAAGGAATCAAAAAATTAAATAAATTAGATAAATTAAATTAGAAACCCAGCAAGTGAACTAGAGTCTCTGCGATACTTGCGGTTTAGCTGACTTGTTGCTCTGCGGGCCGCGCTCCTGCCGCTGGGCCTGCTGGCTGCCGATAGACTCCACATGGTAGGCCTCGTCCACGTGGAGTCTGTGTGTGTGGCCTACGAGCTTGTTCTAGTCGTCGGGTCCTGTAGCTGTTAGAAGGATCCCCTTGACGACCCAGCCGCCTCCAGCGCTCAGCCTAAGTAGTGGCTGTAAGCGCGAGGCGGCAGCGAAGCAGAGAGAGCAGCGTCGTTGGTCTCCGAGTGTAGATGTCTGTAGTGCGCCGCCTCTAGCGCCCGGGCTGTGGAGCCGCTGCAAGCGCGAGGCGGCAGCACGGTAGGGAGAGGAG
The DNA here is from genome assembly GCA_033557465.1 of Ichthyophis bannanicus. Lineage (NCBI taxonomy): Eukaryota > Metazoa > Chordata > Amphibia > Gymnophiona > Ichthyophiidae > Ichthyophis > Ichthyophis bannanicus. The sequence goes on from CM066036.1 coordinate 620,310,924, forward strand.
CGATGCTAACCTCGGTGCTCTGTCCCCGATCCTGGGTTTCAGCGTAGGAGTGCGCTCTAGCGCTCAGCCCGCCACGGGGGCTTCGGCGCGAGGCAACAGAGAGCAGGGCAGAGGCCGAAATACCGGGTGCCCTGCTGCTCAATATCCCATCTCCTTCCCAAGGCCTCGGGAGAACCGGGAAGGGGGAGGGGAGGAAGGAATTGAAGCCAAGCGATTTGACTCCAGAAAGAATTCCCTCAACTAAAGAAAGGTAAAACTAAAGAAATTAAAGACATTAAAGAAAATAAAAATAAAATGGTATAAAGAAACTAATAACCAGTAAGCTCTTGGCTTACGGTAACCCTCCAGCTGCTTGGAGGCTGAGAATACTGGTGCCTAGGGGTGGTGCCAGTGGTATTTATACCACCATCATCAAAACGATGATGGGCTCAGCCTCCAAGCTGCTGGAAGGGTTACGCAACCCGAGAGTAAAGGGACTGGACTGGAGTTCTGCTAAGGAATATCATTTAAGGTTTAGGCAGGTGAAAGAATTAAGGCAAGGGAAAATAAATGAAGGAATTTTTTATATAGATGTTCTTAAGGTACATGAAATAACAGATCTTCATCCCTTTACAATATTACAGGGTTGGAATACTGTAGCAAAAGATGTACTTGATTCCATAGCTCCTCTGGAATAACAAATAGCTTCATGGTATAATATCATGCTCATAAAGCAAAAGCAAGATTGCCATTACTTAGAACTTCTGTGGAGAAATTCAGGGAGCATGAAAAAGTTAGCTTGGAAAGAGGCTATGAAAAGTTATAAAAATTTGCTAAATGAGGCCAAAAAGTCTTATTCCAATCTTGTTAGTTCAGAACAGATCAATCAGAGGTTTCTGTTTAAATAATGAAGGATCTGATGAGTCCTTGTGATGCAAATTATAATTTAATTAAGAAACTATTTTCAGTGTTAGTTTGGGTAAGATCAAAAATTTGAGAAATTTAGTTACGGTAATAGATTAAGGATCAGGAAATTTATTGGGAATTGATGCAGAAAGATAAATTTGTTTCTGTTCATGCAGATATTCTTTGGGATTCCTTCTTGTCACTTAATATATATTATTGGGAACATTTGCTATATCTCACTGTTTGCTAGATCCCTATCCATCCTTTTTTTAATTTTAAATTCTCTTCTTGAGATTTTGCCAGGGCTTAATTTGTAGACAGAAAAGAAGTGAAATTATGGGTGGAGCCGGGGCCGGAAGTGACCTTTTGGAAATGGACCAGGATCAAAAGGTTTTAAATACTTGTTTGTTCCTGGTTTTTCATTTTGTTTTATTGCTTTGTATTGCATCAGTTAAACTATACGTTGGCCCTGATGCAGGCATAGTTGCTGAAACTTGGCCAAGTCAGGTCTTCAATAAAATATGTTAACAAAATACACACTTAGCCTAATTATGCATTTGCCAGCAAATGCATAATTGCTTTTGAATAGGGCATAATTATTCTTTTGTCAGTTGCAGAACAGAAGTAGAATTTTCACTTTGCAATTCACAATAATAAAAAAAAAAAGATTCCATTCAAATTCTGGTCTAAAATCGGTGCCAATACCATCAATTCCCTTCACTGCCAAACATTGTGCGTCATAACACAAAACTACAAATGGATACCTGCACAAACTCTACCTATGAAAAATTAGCACTGCAAATATTCCAAAACATCAGAAACTTCCAGTTGGGGAAAAAAAGAACAAGCTGAACTACTATAGATTCCTACACAGAACCAACATGTGAAGAGTCCCTCACATCAGCTGCACATGGAAAATGCAGACCATCACCTAGTAAAGAATAAAACTACAAATTAGAAAAAAAATATGCATACAAAAATTGAAATGGAAAACCCCTAAAACAGACATTGAGCTGTGGAAGATTGAAAAAAAGAAACAAAAATGCATTTCCTTCTCTACCAAACTATAAGAAACACACATTTTCAAAACTAACATTTCATTCTCTTAAAAACTGTCACTCTTCTACTTTGTTGTCTGATCATTTTATTTTTCTAGCTGGGCTAGTCCTGGTCTTTTTTATTTTACTTCCTCTTGTTGGTCTTCTAAGTCCTTTTCCATTTTCTGTTTCTTTATACTACTTGTCCTTTCCTTCCCTACATCTCTTTACGATACTGATCCTTCTGTTTTCTCTTTTTTTCTCTTTTTCTCATCTGACTTTTTCTTAATTATAGATGCATTCCATTCCTCCTTCTCTCTCCTTTAATCTTCCATCTTCATCTTTTCATCTTTACCTTCTACCAGTTTTCCATTTCCCATCCTTACTTCCCTAGTCCTTCCATTCCCCACCTGTCCAATTCCTTTGCCAGCTTCCTGTGTCCTCCATCTTTCACCAACTTTCTAGTCCACATTTCCTCCTCCTTTGTGCACCGCCTCCCCAGCCTCATTTTACCACCTTTTGCCCCTCTTCCCCTAATTAACCCCAGCTCATTCCCTAGCACACATCCTCTCTCCACCTCCACCCCCTTTCTTATGTCTTCCCCCCCCCCCAATTCCAGGTTTCTAGTTCCACTTTCACCTACCCCATTTTTAACACTCTTTCCACCTTCAAGGAAGACCTGTCCTTTCCTGTGGCTCCCACCCACTCCATAGCACTCTGTCCTTTTCAGCCATCCCCAATCCCTCTCCAAATCTACCAAGGCCCTTCGAACCACCTCACCTCCCCATATTTCTGCACTTGGTCTCAGAGCTCTACTGATACCCCTCACCTTTTTTCCACTGCTCTCCTAATCTCTGGTCAATTTCTTAGTCACCAGACTCCCAAATATCCCTCTAGGTAACTCCAAGTCCCCACTCTTCCACCCTATCCAATCATTGAGTTCCCACAAACACATCCAGTACCTAGTCTGTTAAAGGGTCGATCTGGTTTTTCACCCAATCTTAAAAGCTCTATATAAGCCCAAGTCCCTGTTCTCCAGGAACAAGCAGGAAGTCAGTCCTCACATATGGGTGATGTTGGTGCTGATGGAGCCCTCGCAGATCATTTCCCCAGCTTTCAAAGAAAGCCTTTGGGACATGCTACCATGCATGCGTGGTCCCATTCCCGCCCAAGGGTGCCATCTTGCTCAGTCTCCTTTTTTTCTGCAGAGCTTTCTGCCTTGGAAACCAGAATGGCAGCCTTGGAGCAGAACATCACTGCTATCCTGGCCCTGCAGCAAGCGATGATGGCTGGTTCATCCGCATCATCTGCCCTGACGACCTGGCCCCCGACTGCAAGGGGGTCCCCAGTCATCGAGCCGAGCTCCAAGTGCCACTGGCCTCAGGTAAGTGCTTGGCCTCAGTCGAGGTCTTGGTCCCATTCCTCGGGCATATGATCCTCCCCAGCGGGCCTTGAGACAAGGAGTTGCAGGACCTTGGATTCATTGTCACCCCTCGACTCCGAGTGGGAGACTGACAAGGAGGCATCCCTGGAAACCAGACGGCACAGACACATTCCTTCATACCAGTCTCCACCGTGCCCTGGCGCCATTCCCCTCCGGAGGACATGACTTTCCACAACTTTATCAAGGATATGGCCAGAGCCCTCTTGGTGCAAACCAAGGTGGAGGAAGACCCACACACTGAATAGCTGGAGATTCTGCAATATGAGTCTCCACCCAAGGAAACTCGCACGGTACTGGTGCAGCCGATCCTCAAGCGGCTACTGCTTAGAATGTGGGAGACCCACCGGCATTGATGCTGGTGGTCAGCCAGTACCTTGATGCCATGTACCATGTCCTGAAGGACCCAGGGTTCAACAAACCCCAGCTCCCACATAACTCCATGGTTGTCAAGTTAACCATGCAAAAACGTAAGAGCCAGAAAACCCACTCTTCTGTCCCCCCTGGAGAGGATGTTAGAGCCCTTGATGCCCTTGGGCACAAGTGTTACCAGGGCTCGATGCTGGGGTGTCAGATCCAGGCCTATGAGGTATACAGAGGCAGAGTTGTCCAGATTTTCAGCAGGGCTGGCTGGGGAATCCCTCCAGCGGTTCCAATCTGTAACCTCCGTGATCAAGGACTGCTCTAAGTTCCTCTCCCAGGCTGCCTACGATGGCTTCAAGTCAGCAGCCCAAGTAGCAGCGGCAGGCATCAGTGCCCAGTGCCAAGCCTGGCTACAGACCTCAAGCAATGGGTCCAAGACAAGCTGCTCGATGTCCCCTGCACCAGGGAGAACCTGTTCGGCAAGCCTATGGCTGAGAAGGCGGCTGACATCGAGGCCGAGGTGGTGATCCAACAGAGGCTTTCAAAAAAGACCTCATCCTTTCCCCGTAAGAAGCCATCAGGGAAAAGACCCATTTTTCCGAAGATAAAGGGTCAATTCCAACAGAATCACCACTACCAGCCCTTCTCTGGCCAGCAACAGGGTTCTCACCCCAAAGGACAATGCTATGGAGCTCAGAAGCCCGAGGCCCCAGCTCCCGCCCAATCCAGGGGGAGCTTTTGACTCTCAGGGCAGGGCCTCCCCTCCCCCGGAAGATCTCCAGCAACCCACAGGGGGCTGCCTGGCACCCTTTGCCCACAGGTGGACCAAAGTCACCTCGGACCAGTGGGTACTGCAAGTGGGAAGGGAGGGATACCTTCTTCATCTACAGCAGGTGTACCACCCAGGTTCTTCCCAGGAGAGTCGGTGTGACCGCTCCTTCACCAGACCCTTCTGCTCTTGAAGCTCACAGGTCTGCTCAGGGACAACACAGTGGAGCCTGTACCCAAGCACCTATGGGGAAAAGGCTTCTTCTCCAGATAGTTCCTTGTCCCAAAGAGACCTGCGGACCTTGGGCCCATACTAGACCTGAGAAACTTAAACAAGTTTCTAGAAGGGAGAAGGAACACTGCTGCCTTACCTCCACTAGGGAGATTGGCTGTGCTCCTTGGATCTAAAGGATGCATACACACACATCCTAATCCACCCCTGCCACAGGCAGTATCTATGGTTCGTGGTAGGGGGAGGGCACTACCAGTACAGGGTGCTACTCTTCAGCCTGGCCTCCTTGCCAAGAGTCTTTACCAAATGCTTAGCGGTAGTAGCCACCCATCTGCATCTACAAGGGACTTTTGTCTTCTCCTACCTAGATGATTTACTCATCAGGGGCAGTACGGCCTCAGAGGTCAGTCTCCCTTCCACCTCAACCATCTCTGTACAACCCTCCTTCTGCAGCACCTGGGGTTCGTCATCAACTATCCCAAATACCATCTCTCTCCAGCCCAAAGCCTGGAGTCCATAGGTGCTCAGTTGGACATGCTGCAGGTCAAGGCTGCCCTCCCAAGAGAGAGGGCAGAGCGCTGTTGGTCAGTACCGGCTCATCTCTTCCTCCACCTGCTAGTCCATATGGCCTTGATGGTCCACATCAAGTCCTCAGTCTGCTTGCACATGCGGACAAGCCCAGTGGTGCCCCCATTCACAGTGGACTCAAGTCATGGGCAGGCTACGGGACAGGGTCAGGGTTACCCACCAACTGGCAGATGTCCTCAACTGGTGGCTAAACTTGCATCACCTCCAGGCAGGAATGCCCTTACAGGTACCCACGCCTCAGAGGACCCTGACCACAGACGCCTCCCACCTGGGTTGGGGGACAGATTGTGGGGACCGCCGCACACAGGGCAGTTGGTCTCAGGAGGAGTCACTCTTACAAACTAATCTCCTGGAGCTCAGGGCGATCTTCCTAGCCTTGCGAGCATTCCTCCACCACCTGCAAAACTGGTCTGTACTGATCCAGATGGACAATCAAGTCGCCATGTTCTATATCAACAAGCAGGGGGGCACGAGCTCATACTCTCTCTGCCAGGAGGCGGTGGCCCTCCTCTCCTTTGCAGCCCACAACAGCATGCTCTTGCAAGCAGTCCACCTTCCGGGCCAGAACAACTGCCTAGTGAAGAGGCTGAGCAGAGTCCTTCAGCTGCACGGGTGGCATTTGAACCCCAGGGTGATCAGGAGACCCTCTCACCTCTGGGGCGGGCCCGTGATGGATCTTTTTGCCTCTCTGGACAACACACAGCTGCCTCACTTCTACTCATGCCATCCGCACCTAGAGAGAGTGGCAGCAGATGCCTTCCTGATCTTGTAGTCCAAGAGCCTACCCTATGCGTTCTCACTGACCTCTCCCCCGCCCCGGTTGCCAGGACCCTCTTCCAGGTCCAGAGTGAGAGGGCATCAGTCATACTAATTGCCTCCAGGTGGCCAAAACAGCCCTGGTTTCCATTACTGCTCTCCCTGTTGGTGGCATTCAGTCCTGCTTGGCCGAGCTCCAGACCTCCTGTCCCAGGAGGGGGGCTCATTCCTGCACCCCATTCTGGTGTCCTGGCCCCTTTAAGCCTTCCAAGAGGAGATCCTACTGGCTTCTCAAAAACTGTCCACCAAATAAGCCTAGGTCTTTAAGTGGAGGAGGTTCTCTATCAGGTGTGCAGAAAGAGGAGAAAACACCACCTTCTGCCATGTGCAAGCAGTACTCCAATGCCTACTACTCCTTTCCCACACTGGGCTGAAGTCTAATTCAGTGAGGGTGCATCTGAGCACCATAGCCACTCACCATCACCCTATCGAGGGGAAACCCCTCTTGGGCCAGCCCCTGGTCTCCATGTTTCTCCGGGGCTGTCTATTATCGAACCCCCCTCTCTGTCCTCCGGCGGCAGAGTGGGACCTCAATGTGGTGCTCTCCCAGTTTACCAAACCACCATTCGAGCCCCTAGCTACTTGCCACCTGTGATACCTGTCGTGGAAGATAGCCTTTCTGGTGGCCCTCACATCTGTTCAAAAAGTGAGCAATCTCCAGGCCCTGGTGGCAGATCCACCATATACAAGGTTCTATAAGAACAGGGTAGTGTTCTGCACACACCCTAAATTCCTCCCGAAAGTGATATCTGCCTTCCACCTCAACCAGAAGGTGGTCCTCTCCACCTTCTTTCCACAGCCTCACACTGGCAGGGAGGAACTAGTGCTTCATACTCTGGATTGCAAACGGGCCCTGTCTTTCTACTTACAGTGGACCCAGGTCCACCACAGAGCTCCTCAGCTTTTCGTCTCTTATGACCCCAGCAGGCTGGAGCTTCTTGTGACTAAGCAAATTCTGTCCACTTGTGGCGGACTGTATTGCCCTCGCCTATGAGCGAGCGGGCCTCTCCCTTGAACATCGGATCACAGCGGATTGCGTGAGGGCGATGGCCACGTCGGTAGCCAACTTCCACTCAGTGCCGGTGATGGAGATATGTAAGGCCACCACATGGTCTTCAATACATATGTTCGCAGCTCACTACTGCCTGGAGAGCGAGTCCCGCAGGGACAGTGCCTTTGGCCAGGCAGTACTCCATAATATTCTCGGGTTGTAGGACTCCTGCCCTCTGACCTTTCTGTGTTCAGGCTACCGGAGTGATAGTGTTGCTGGACGCTAGGGTCTTTTCAGAGTGTCTCTGTGGGGACTTGCCTTCTGCAACTCACGGCTACCCAGATGGTCGCCGCTGCTGCTGTCATGGTTCTATCCTCGGCAGCCTGGAGCTAGGAAGTCCCATATGTGAGGACTGACTTCCTGCTTGTTCCTGGAGAAAGCGTAATTACTCACCTGTAACAGGTGTTCTCCAGGGACAGCAAGAATCAGTCTTCACAACCCTCCCTCCTTCTCTGGGAGTTGCCTCCCTACCTTGTGTTATTTTTTACTGCCATCCTAGCTATGTCATCTGACGGAGCAAGATGGCACCTTTGGGCAGGAAGGGGACCATGCATGCATGGTAGCATGTCCCAAAGACTTTCTTTGAAAGCTAGGAAAATGCTCTGCACGGGCTCCATCGGCACAGACGTCACACATATATGAGGACTGATTCCTGCTGTCCCTTGAAAACACCTGTTACAGGTGAGTAACTATGCTTTCACATCTCCATGTCCTCATTGCCCACCCATCTACCTCATTCTACAATACACATTAACCCTTCCTTTCTTCCTCCTTACTGCAGCATCTGATATTATACATTTTTGCTTCCACAGAAAGTTTTTTTTCAAAAGCTCTTTGCCTACCTTATCAGTGCCTTGCATCTAACTTTTCAGTGCTTATGTTTCCAGTTTTCGTCATTTGGCTCCTTTTTCCATTTCCTGAAAGATGCTTTTTTGGCTACAACAGCCACTTGGGCCTCACCTTTAAACCATGCTGGCAGTTTTTTGTCCTTCCTTCCCCTTTTTTAAAGCATGGAATACAGCTGGTATGAGCTTCCAAGGTAGTATTTTTAAGCAATACCCATACTTGATGTAAATCTTTAACTTTTGCAGCTGTTCATTTTAGTTTTTTCTTAACTATTTTCCTCGTTTTATCATAGTCTCTCTTATGAAAGTTAAAAGGTGGTATTGTGGATTTCCTTGCTGTTCTTCCTCCATTTATTAAATTAAATGTGATCATGCTATGATCACTATTGCCAAGTGGCCCCAATATTTATTTTATTTTATTTATTTATTTAGCTGTATTTATATCCCGCTTTTCACCGGGTCAAAGCGGTCAATTGGGGGATACATTTAACACGAGGGGATATGAGACACATACGCTAATACTTACAGGGAACATGGGCAATGGAGGGTTAAGTGGCTTGCCCAAGACCACAAGGAGTGCCTATAGGACTAGAAATCCCAGTCCCTCCGGCCTGAGATTGCTGTCCCCAGGTGGGACTTGAACCCCTGGCCCTCCGGCCTGAAGTACCTTGTCCTAACCACTAGACCACTTCTCCCTCGATACCCTTCTCTTGCACCAGATTCTGTGCTCCACTAAGGACTAGGTCCAAAATAGCTTCCTCTCGTCAGTTCATGAACTAGCTGCTCCAAGAAGCAGTCATTAATTTACTCTAGGAACTTTATATCTCCAGGAACAAGCAGGAATGAGTCTTCACATATGAGTCTTTACATATGGGTATCGTCGGTACCGACAGAGCCTGCGCGGGAACGCTCCCCAGCATCCTTAAAGAAAGCTTTTGGGAGCATCCCACAGCGCCTGCGCGCTGCCTTCCCGCCTTTCCTAACTGCCTCTCTCCAGTTCTTCTTTTCCGCGGAGCCAGCAGGTCATGTTTCCTGTCACCGCTGAAGAATTTCTTATTTTCTTTTATTTTTCTTTAGTCGCGACCGACACCCATGACTGGTGTCTAAAATGTTTAGGTCCTGACCACTCCATTGTGGATTGTGAGTCCTGTTCTGTGATATCCAAAAGAGGGTTACAGAATCGGGCAGCTAAGCTCAGTACCCTGTTCCCCTCCGATGCAGCTTCCGTGGCATCAACGTCTTCCAGGGCTGCTTCTTCATCCCATGGATCTCAGGTAACCAAAGTTAAATCTGGCCGGTCCTCAAAGAGTTCATCTCCCTCTAAGTATCAAGATGCCCCCGGGCTTACTCTTGAGGATACCACACCGGCAAAATTACCCCGGCGGGAGGCTCCGGCTTCCAAAGCACTACCTATGGGATCACAGGTTGACATCGATGGCTTGGCCTCGACCGATCACCTTTTACAATGTTCTGGGGTACCGGCAGTTTCTACCAGTACCGATATCCAGACATTGGTGGCGTCAATGGAACAGAATATTCTGACCATGCAGTGTGCCATCACGGCATTCATTCAAGCTGCAACGCCTACGGTACCACAACAAAACCCCGTTGTCAGTACCCGTACCGATTCCGGTACAGGATCCGATTCCGGTTCCGATACCAGTACCGCTTGCATCGACATCATCATCGATGGTAGCGGTACGCTATCCAGTGATGCCTATCAGTACCGGCCCGGTACCGATTACTCCCGATGTCGATACCTCCCGGTACGCGTATTGGGCTCTACGAGAGCATCCAGACAGTCGATACTTCGATTCTTCTGAAGACTCTGACTCTTCAGAAGCCTCAATTGAAGCATCGGGGATCCTTCCTCAGGAACCCTCTTCTCCAAAAAGGAGAATGTCTCCTCCTGAAGACTTGTCTTTTCAGGACTTTATTAGGGAGGTGGCCAAAGGCCTGTCCATCTCAGTAACCTCTGAGATTGAACCTAGAGCCAAAAAATTAGATATCCTACAATATCCTAAGGCTCCTAAAGAGGCAGCCACCTTACCAATACATGAGATTCTTTATGAACACATGTTGGGCATATGGGAGACTCCTCTTTCCACCTCCCCTCATTCCAGAAGGTTGGACACCATGTATCGTGTTCCTCCTTGTCCATTGTGGTAGAGTCTGCTATGAAAAAGATCAAGAGTACAAAAAGGCACTCCTCTGCTCCTCCAGGAAGAGAATGCAGAACCCTAGATGCCTTTGGCAGGAAAATATTCCAGGCCAGTATGCTTGTAGCCAGAATCAACTCCTATAGTCTCTATATGGGGATGTTTCTAAAAGAAGTTACAGATCATCTGCATACCTTATCTCCTTTTATGCAAGAAGATAAGAGAGAAGAATATATCACCTGGCTTAAACAGGCACAGGATGTATCCAAGTTTTTCAACCGTGCAGCCTTTGACTCTTTTGAGGGGATCAGTAGAGCCTCAGCTATTGCCATAGGTGCATGCAGAGTTGCTTGGTTGCAAGCCTCTGATTTGGAATCCTGGGTACAGGATGGTCTAGGTAACCTTCCCTGTATAGGCGAAAACCTGTTTGGCAAAGATTGGCAAGCAAAGGCCAACCAGATGGATGCTGAAAATTCTGCTTTAGATAGACTTTCAAAGTCGACTACTGCTCCTTTCAAAAAGAGGTTGTTCAAAAAGGGATCTTTCCCAAAGAAAGGGAAATTTTCTTCTTATGGTCAGGCCTCTTCTCAAGGTCGTTTTGCTACAAAGAGGCAGCAACAACCAAAACAGGCCAAAACCCAGGCTGCGAGGACTGCTACGGCCCAACAGCCTCAGCCTCCTCAGGGCCTTTGACTTTCCACTAGAGAACTTAGCCTTTCTGGCTCTAGAACATCAAGAGCCCCTCACCATCCCAGGAAGGTTAGCTCACTTTGCTCCCAGATGGGAACAAATCACAGCAGAGCAGTGGACCCTCTCCATCATAAGGGAAGGGTACAAACTTCATTTCTTAAACCTTCCTCCTCACACCATGGTGAAACAGTTCAATTCTCCAACATCTCTCCTCAACCTCTTCTAGGTCAGGAGATTGCTACCCTTCTTGCCCAAGTGGCAATAGAAGAAGTACCCCTTCTTCAACAGGGTTCAGGGTTCTACTCCCCCTATTTTCTCATCCCAAAGAAAACATGGGGCTACAGACCCATATTAGATCTCAGAGAATTGAACAAGTTTCTATGCAAGGAGAAATTCAAGATGATTTCTCTCGGAACTCTCCTTCCATATCTCCAGAGTCAGGACTGGCTTTGTTCTCTAGATCTCAAGGATGCATACACCCATGTTCTCATCCATCCAACACACAGAAGATTCATTCGCTTCTTGTACCAAGGAAAGCACTACCAATACAAAGTGCTTCCTTTCGGTCTGGCCTCTGCTCCAAGAGTGTTCACAAAATGCATGGCAGTAGTAGCTGCATTCCTACGCACTCTAGGAATATTCGTATTCCCATATCTGGACGACTGGCTCATCCGAGCTCCATCCCAGTCAGAGGCCCAGACTTCTCTAGCCTGCACAAGGCGTGTACTTCAGTATCTGGGACTGGTAATCAACATTCCAAAATCCCATCTTACCACTACTCAGTCTCTAGAGTTCATAGGGGCCTTACTGGATACCACAACTGCAAGGGCCTATCTTCCCCAGGCCCGTTGCCTACGCTTGGTGCAGTTAGCCTCCCAGATTCAGTTAAAATCCCATGTAACTGCTCGAGAGATGTTGCAACCTTTAGGCCACATGGCATCCACGGTGCATGTGGTTCCCTATGCTCGCCTTCACATGAGAGCAGCTCAGTGGACCCTATCCACCCAATGGACCCAGGCATCAGGTTGCCTGTCAGACAAAATAGCAACCTCCAGTCGCCTATTTTCGTCCCTCCACTGGTGGACGTCCACTCAGAATCTGTTGCTGGGGTCCCCCTTTCAACAGGTGTTACCCCAAGCAACCCTTACAACAGATGCCTCTCCAAAGGGTTGGGGGGCTCATCTACAAGATCTCTCGACCCAGGGCATCTGGTCTCCGCAGGAGACATATCTTCATATCAACCTCTTAGAGCTCAGAGCAATCTTCCTGGTTCTCAGAGTCTTCCACACCCTGCTCAGCTACAAGACAGTCCTCATCCACACGGACAACCAGGTAGCTATGTTCTATGTGAACAAGCAGGGGGTAACTGGCTCTCTGCCGCTTTCCAACGAAGCTCTGAGATTGTGGGCCTTCGCCAGAGAGCATCAAATCCATCTCATGGCAGTATATCTTCCAGGAGTTCAAAACTCTTGGGCAGACAGACTCAGTCGAGTTCTGCTTCCGCACGAATGGTCCCTCCATGGGGACCAGATAGCCAGAATTTTTCGGATTTGGGGTACCCCAGACATAGACCTGTTTGCAAGTCCGTGGAATGCCAAACTTCCCCGGTTCTGTTCCAGGATTCCATGTCAGGGAGTTCAGGCCAGGGATGCCTTCCTCCTTCATTGGGGGCAAGACTTCCTCTATGCCTTTCCACCTATTCCCCTAATCCCCAAGACTCTGTTCAAGCTTCAGAGAGACAAAGGGACTATGATCCTCATAGCACCACTTTGGCCACGCCAAGTGTGGTACCCTCTACTTCTGCATCTCTCTCAAGCTCCCTCCCTAGACCTGGGGTCTGCTCCAGATCTCCTCTCCCAGGAGGAGGGAACTTTGTGGCACCCAAATCCTCAGTCTCTTCATCTCAGGGCCTGGGTGCTGAAGGCCTAGACCTTCAAGATTTACAACTTTCTCAGCAAGTGAAGGATATCCTTCATGCTTCCAGAAAGCCTTCCACCAGACGTTCATATGCTTTTAAATGGAAAAGGTTTTCTATTTGTTGTGCAGAGAAGGGTCTCAACCCTCTTGCAATACCTTTGCATTCTTTACTAGACTATTTGCTGCATTTATCCCATGCAGGCCTTAAAACAAATGCAATCAGAGTCCATTTGAGTGCTATTGCAGCATCCCTTAAGCCTCTCAATGGACAACCTATTTCCTCTCATCCTCTTATAGCAAGATTCATGAGAGGCCTTCTTTTGACTAAACCTCCCATTAGACCACCTCCAGTGGCCTGGGATTTGAATCTGGTTCTTGGCCAGCTTATGAAGCCACCCTTTGTACCCTTAGCCACTACCTCCTTAAAATTCCTTTCTTCTCAAGATTTAATTGAGACTAGATCTACGCTCCTGGTGTCCTTTTCCTCGGAAAATGATAAAAATACTGTTATGCGACTTTACTTTTGTAATAAGAATGCTGATTTCTGTGGGGGGAAAATTAATATGTTCCCAGATGTGTCCAGGCAAACTCAAGCTAGGCGCAGGGCCTTTTTGACTCTCAAGCCACTGGTACTTGCTGCTGGCGCAACATTTTTCTTAAAGTTTCCTTGCAAGTGCCTGGTCACATTTGGGGGTATTAAGTATGTTTTCACTGATGTTGGGTCTTTAGAAACATTTCTAAAAGCTTTAGTTCCTCAGGAAATAGCAGATGTATAAGTATGCCATGTTATGTTTCCTTTTTTTTTTCCTTTAGCATTGTAAGTAATAATTAGAGTTTTCAAAATTTAGATCGTCAGCTCTGACACTTCCTGATACTCCCCGTGATGTGAACTAAGTTTGTTTTCTTATTTTTCTTGTGATGATTATGTCGCTTATGTATATTTTTTTGCATAATCTCAATAAAATATAAATACAAAAAAAAAAAAAATCCTTCCTTGGAAGGTAATTTTTCTCATTGCAGTCACCTCAGCTCGCCGTATCAGTGAGCTGCAAGCTTTAGTGGCTAATCCTCCTTATACAAGGTTCCATCATGACAAGGTAGTCCTCAGAACTAATCCACACTTTATGCCTAAAGTGGTCTCACCTTTTCATCTGAACCAGGAGGTCTTTTTACCTGTCTTTTTTCCAGGACCTCATGCATCAAGTGCAGAGAGGAATCTTCATACCCTGGATTGTAAAAGAGCACTTGCTTTCTACTTACACAGGACACAGCAACATAGAAAGTCCTCTCAACTTTTTGTTGCTTTTGATCCTTCTCATTTAGGACTTCCAGTCTCTAAGAGAACTCTGTCCAATTGGATTGCTCAGTGTATTTCCTTCGCCTACCAAGAGTAAGAACCTTTCTCTGGAGGGCCATGTCACAGCTCACAATGTGAGGGCCATGGCAGCCTCTATGGCTCACCTTAACTCTGTGTCCATCGACCAGATCTGTCGAGCGGCCACCTGGGCATCGGTTCATACCTTCACAGCCCATTACTGCTTGGACAAGGACTCCCGCCGGGATGCCTTGTTTGGTCAGGCTGTTCTCAAACACCTGTTCCATACCTAATCAACTCCTACCCTCCATCCCTGACTGGATGCCTGAGATTCATGGGGGGAGGTAGAGCCCTCCTCAGGGACTCAAACCTTGGGGATCTCCCTGGCATCTCTAGCTGGGGAGTCCCCATATGTGAAGACTCATTCCTGCTTGTTCCTGGAGATAGCACAGTTACTTACCTGTAACAGGTGATCTCTGGGAACAGCAGGAATAAGTCTTCACAACCCACCCACCTCCCCTAAGAGTTGTATCTCTCTATCTTTCCTTTCCTCTCTCTCTCTCTTTGTCTCAGCTTTAAAACTTGAACTGGAGAGAGGCAGTTAGGAAAGGCGGGAAGGCAGCGCGCAGGCGCTGTGGGATGCTCCCAAAAGCTTTCTTTAAGGACGCTGGGGAGCGTTCCCGCGCAGGCTCCGTCGGTACCGAACGATACCCATATGTGAAGACTTATTCCTGCTGTTCCCAGAGATCACCTGTTACAGGTAAGTAACTGTGCTTTCCCTAGCATGTCCTGCCATGACACTGACCCAGTCAATACAATGGTAATTGAAATCACCCATTATTATTATTGTATGTTAACTTTTGTAGCTTCCCTGATTTCTTTGAGAATTTCATGATCCATTTGTTCATTCTGGCCAGGTGGTCAGTAGTACATCCCCCACAGCCATTGCCATCCCCTTTTTACATGGACTTTCTATCCATAGAAATTTTACAGTCTGTTTTCTTTCCTGTAGAATTTTAATCTTGTGTGACTCACTGTCCTCTCTAAAATAGAGCGCAACCCCTCCCCCAATTTAATCTACTCTCATTGCGATATAATGTGTATCCATGTATCACAGTTGTCCTCCTTCCAACAGGTCTCTTGAGATACCAATCATATCTAGCCTCTCACTTAGTGCTATATATTATAACTCTCCCATCTTATTTTTTAGACTTCCAGCATTTGCATACACGTGTTTTAAGGGTTGTATTTTATTCATATTTAATTTGATTAGCAGTAGAAGGGTAATTTGGAATCTTTCAGCTGTCTTCTCTGTATTTAAGGTATCATCCAAACAACACAGGACCAAAACCTGACTCCACAAAATATCTGTCAGTAGATAAATACAAAGTGTTGGAGGAAAGAGACCTAGGAGTTTAAACACCATGCAATGGCATCAATTGTGTGAAGGCATAAAGCATCTGCAATTTGCCTTCAATGGCATACCACAGTATTTTCTTCACCCCACAACAACATAGGTTATAAAAACCCTCCAGCATTCACATAATCAAAAATAGTATCTTCTCACACATTTAGATACCACTATTAAACAGAAGTCTTGCCTTATAAATATCAGCAGATAAACCAGCTCCTAATCCAGCTCTGAAACAATTGCTTTGATAGAGAAATCATACTTAGCATTTAAACAGAAGTGTAGCGGATAAACAAGCTTTGGTCCAACTTCAACACCAGGTGGTTCGCCGAGGCTGCTTCAGGGAGCTAAACCCACAAGGTGATATATCATACTGTCAAAGCATCCAAATCATCCTCAGAGCAAGCCTAATAAAATATTCAACAAACACATTGTCTACCAAGGCATAAAAACACACACAAACACTTTAGCCAGCAAACAGCAATATCAAAGAATCCAGTTAATACAACATGCACAGCAAAGAGCTCAAACAACAAATGAACTTCAAAATGCTCCAGTCCACGGCCGCAATCACCTGTGAAAAATGCCACACCTGCACATTAAATGCCATTGGGACCTAACTCTACCTAACCCAAGCCATCCAATCAGAAAGCTTCTCGCAACGGCGATCAGGGCCACGGAGGACGCTGAAGTCGTCATTGGGGCTGTGAGCGGGAGCTCCGCCTCATCCCCTGCACCTGCCAATCACATCAAGGCAGCAACGGACTCAAAAGCCACCATTCCAAAGGGCCCTTAGGCGTAGGACCGTGGGGAACCTAGGAAACAGCTGATCTATGTTGGTTCTGTTTGTTGGTATGTTTTGTGTAATGTAAGGTATGTACTGTTCTCCAGGACCAAGCAGGAAGTCAGTCCTCACATATGGGTGACGTCGGCGCCGACGGAGCCCTCGTGCGGAGCATTTCCCCAGCTTTCAAAGAAAGCCTTTGGGAATTGCAGCGCGCATGCGCGGTCCCCTTCCCGCCCAAGGGTGCCATCTTGCCCAGTCGTCTTTTTTCCGCGGAGCCCGACGGACGTAGTTCGTTTTTCCCCGAGGAAAAAGTTGATTTTCCCTATTTTTTCTCTTTTTTTCTTCGGTTCGACGCCGGATCCTTTTCCCGCCTTGGACCGATACGCCGGTATCGAGTCCTCTCTCTCTTTTTCGGTTTTTATCCTTTTTTCCCTGGCAGCCCGGTCTTTTGACCTCACAGGGGCCCTTTTTCCCCCGATGGCTACCAGCGGGTTTAAAAAGTGTGATCGGTGTAAGAAACTTATATCTCTTACCGACACACATGACTGCTGTCTCCGTTGCCTCGGTCCCGATCATGACCCAATGATCTGTGGTCCGTGTGGCAAAATGTCCTCGAAGGTGTTGAGGAGTCGGCAGCACCAAAAGGATAGGATCTTTTCTGACTCCGCGTCCGGACGGGCCCGGACCTCGTCAGAGGCCTCGATGTCTCGGGACTCCGGCCCCGAGCAGTGTCGGGGTTCCTCTGAGCGGGGGTCTCCTTCGCGGGAACATCACAGGAAGAAGAAACCCGCGAGGGCGGCGTCGGTGGATGCTCCTGGTTCCTCGAGGGCCAGGTCGCATAGCCCCGATAGCCATCCCTGGTCTTCAGAGTCGGAGAGGCCTGCCAAACATCCTCGCATCAAGATGGAGTCTCCTGGACACGTAAGTGCTGTAGTCCTCGTGGACTCTCCTCCAGGGGAGCCGCCGTCGGGGCCCGAGTCGGGGGCTGCTGGGTCTCCTGAGCTCAGACTCAGGTTGACGGCCTTGGAGAGCAGCGTCGCTGCCTTCATGGAACAGCAGCGGGCATTGATCGCCGGTCTCACCGGTGCATCTGCCCCGACCACCGGGACCTCGACGTCCAAGTCGACCCTGGAGGCCGAGCCGATCCTCGAGTCCATGCGGGCTCGAGTCGATCCTCGGCCACGGTCTCCCTCGGCCTCCCGTTCGGGACCGAGTTCGTCGACGCCGGTACCCTCGGCGTCGGGGCGGAGGGCATCGGTGCCCGCCCGACCAGAGCCGCTCGATTCCTCCTCCGAGGAGTCGGGCTGGGAGACAGAGGATGAAGAGTCACCCGATACTTATCGGACTCGGTGTGTCCCATCGGACTCGCCGTAGTCCGAACCTCGGAGACGATCCCCACCAGAGGATACCCGGTTCTCGGACTTCATGCGGGATATGGCCAAGGCCTTGGCCTTCCCCGCGGATCCCGAGGAGGAGCCTCGAGCCGAGGAGCTCGAGGCCCTCCAGTATGACTCTCCCCCGTTGGAGGCCTTTACTGTTCCTATTCCTCCGATGCTGGAGCGGCTGCTTTTCTGCATGTGGGAGACCCCGGCCTCGACGCCGGTGTTAAGCAAGCGGGTCGATTCAATCTATCGGGTCCGCAAGAGCCCCGGGTTCCAAAAGGCGCAATTACCGCACCACTCCATGGTTGTGGAATCGGCCATGCATCGACTGAAAGGTCAGAAGATGCACTCCTTGGTGCCTCCCGGCCGGGAGGCCCCAGAACCTGGATGCCCTCGGTAAGAAGTGCTTCCAGGGCTCTATGCTTGCTTGCCGTATCCAGACTTACCAGCTCTACATGGGCATGTACCTCCGAGACCTGGCAAAGGAGATTGCCGGGTTCTCTGCTGGTCTCTCCGAGGAACCTTTGCAGAGGTTCCAGGCCTTGTCCACTGGTATTTGGGAGTGCTCGAAGTTTATCTCTCGAGCAGCCTACGATGGCTTCGAGGCTTCGGCCCGAGTAGCCGGGGCCGGCATCGGTGCCCGCCGACAGGCTTGGCTACAGTCATCTGACATCGAGCCATGGGTACAGGACAAGTTGGTCGATGTCCCCTGCCGGGGTGAAAACCTTTTCGCAAACCCATGGCTGAAAAGGCTGCTGAGCTCGAGACAGAGACTCTCACCAGGACTAGGCTGTCCAGAAAAACCTCTGCCCCTTCTCAGAAAAAGAAGGGCTCGGGAAAAAAGACCTTTTACCCGAGGAAGTCATCTGCCTATAAACAATACCCTCATTATCAGGCCTCTGCAGCTCCCCAACAGGGTCAGCAGGCCAAGGGGCAGGGTCATGGGCCCCGTAGGCAGAAGGCCACCAACACCGGCCCCTGCTCAGCAGGGTGGGGGTTTTTGACTCAGAAGGCATAGCCTCTTCTCCTCAGCTGGCTCACATCAGCACAGGAGGCCGGCTGGCCCACTTTGCCCACAGGTGGTCAGCCGTCACATGAGATACCTGGGTGCTCCATATAGTCCAAAAGGGCTATCTTCTCCATTTTCACCTGGTACCTCCCTCCTATTTTCCAGGGGAGCCTCCAAGACTCCCTCTGCACAGGGACCTACTCCTTCAGGAGTTAGCAAGTCTACTAAAGGAACAGGCTGTGGAACCGGTGCCCCACCACCTGAGAGGTCACGGCTTTTATTCCAGGTACTTTCTAGTACCAAAAAGAACAGGAGGCCTCAGACCCATCCTAGACTTGCGCAACCTCAACAAGTTCCTGGAGAGGGAAAAGTTCAAGATGCTTACCCTTGGAATCCTGCTGCCCTACCTCCAGCAGGGAGATTGGCTATGTTCCTTAGATCTAAAGGATGCTTATACTCACATCCTTATTCATCCAGACCACAGAAAATATCTCAGATTTGTTGTGGGAGGAAACCACTATCAGTACAGAGTAATACCCTTTGGCCTGTCCTCCGCTCCCAGGGTGTTCACCAAGTGCCTGGCAGTGGTGGCAGCCTACCTAAGGCTTCAAGGTCTTTTTGTGTTTCCGTACCTGGACGACTGGCTCATAAGGGGCCAGTCTTTCCAGGAGGCCAATCAAGCCACCCTTCGCACTGTGGCTCTGCTTCAGCACTTGGGGTTTGTCATAAACTTCGCAAAGTCCACTTTGCTTCCGTCCCAGAACTTAGAATTCATAGGAGCAAGGCTAGACACTCTTCAGGCGAAGGCTTTTCTGCCAATGGACAGAGCCCACAGGCTGATGGATCTGGCCAGGCAGTTTCACAGCAATTCCCTGGTCTCTGCCAGGCAATTCCTGAGACTACTCGGCCATATGGCTTCCACGGTTCATGTCACCCCCAATGCCCGCCTGCACATGCGGCCTGCTCAGTGGAGCCTTCGCACTCAGTGGCATCAGGCCACAGGGAGCCTAGCGGACTCAGTAAAAATATCCGACCTGCTAGTCTCCTCTCTGCAATGGTGGCTTCATCTTCCGAATCTGGTACTCGGAGTGGTTTTTCAATCCCCTCCGCATTCTCAAGTGCTGACGACAGATGCTTCTTTTCTAGGTTGGGGAGCACATTGCCAAGGGACATGTACTCAGGGTCTCTGGACCCCTTGGGAGGCTACTCAACAGATAAACTTCCTGGAGCTACGGGCGATACGCCTAGCTCTGAGAGCCTTCTCCCACCTCGCCTCTCACCAGTCTGTACTGGTCCAGACGGACAATCAAGTTGCCATGTTCTATGTGAACAAACAAGGAGGCACAGGCTCCTTCCTTCTATGTCAGGAGGCACAACAGCTGTGCTCTTGGGCTTTCAATCACGGAATCCTCCTCAAGGCTGTCTACCTCCCAGGTCAAGAAAATTACCTGGCGGACAGACTGAGCAGGATCCTGTAACCACACGAATGGAGGTTGAACCCGTTGGTGGTTCAGCGGGTCTTTCTCAGGTGGGGCCTCCCCACCATGGATCTTTTCGCCAGTCCTCTGAACCAGCAACTCCCGAGATTCTGCTCCAGACAACCGCATCCTCTCAGAGTAGCAGCGGATGTGTTTCTGATCTCGTGGTCCACAGGCCCTACTGTATGCGTTTCCTCCCACGGCACTAGTGTCCAGAACACTGTTCAAAGTCCTCAAGGACAGGGCTTCCTGATAGCTCCCAGGTGGCCGAGGCAACTGTGGTTCCCGCTTCTGCTGCAACTGGCGGTGGATACCCCTCTTCCTCTGGGGTTTCAGCACAATCTCCTGTCTCAGGATCAGGGGACTCTCTTGCACCCCAACCTCCAGTCCCTTCATCTGATGGCCTGGTTGCTGAAAGGGTAGTCCTGGCTCCCCTACTACTGCCTCGAGAGGTGGAAGATGTGGTCTTGGCCTCTAGACGGCAATCCTTCAGGAAATCCTACGCTCTTAAGTGGCGTAGATTCTCCGCATGGT
Source organism: Ichthyophis bannanicus (assembly GCA_033557465.1). Classification (NCBI taxonomy): domain Eukaryota; kingdom Metazoa; phylum Chordata; class Amphibia; order Gymnophiona; family Ichthyophiidae; genus Ichthyophis; species Ichthyophis bannanicus. Next base: position 620,331,632 of record CM066036.1, read on the forward strand.
GTGCTCAGCACAGCGAGAATCCCTTCTCGTGCTTGGTAGCGGTAGTATTGCAATATTTGCTTTACCTCTCCAATCTAGGCCTTAAGTCCAACTCTCTCAGGGTTCACCTCAGTGCTCTCTCAGCGCACCACTCGCCGGTGGACGGAAGGCCTCTTTCCAACCACCCTTTGGCTCGTTTTCTCAGAGGCCTCCTTCTGCTTAAGCCTCCTTTGCGTCCACCAGCCCCTGAATGGGATGTGAATGTGGTCTTACAGCGGATTACTTGTCCGCCCTTTGAACCTATGGCTGCCTGCCCTCTCCATTTTCTCTCCTGGAAAACCTTGTTTTTGGTAGCTCTTACCTCTGCTAGGCGAGTGAGTGAACTGCAGGCACTAGTGTCTGATCCCCCTTACACTAGGTTCTACAGGAATAGGGTAGTCTTGCGGACTCACCCTAAGTTTCTTCCTAAGGTTGTCTCCCCTTTTCACCTCAATCAGGAGGTGGTTCTTCCGACCTTCTTTCCCAGGCCGCATGCCAACCGGGCTGAGATGGTCCTGCATACCCTGGACTGTAGGAGGGCGTTGTCCTTCTACCTTGACCGTGCGCGGGAGCATCGGAGGGCTGTTCAGATCTTCGTTTCTTTTGACCCCAATAAGTTGGGGCTACCTGTCTCCAAGCGTACTTTGTCCATATGGGTCGCTGACTGTATCGCCTGGGCTTATGGGGCAGCTGGCCTCTCGTTGGAGGGTCGAGTCACGGCTCATCGTGTCAGGGCGAAGGCTGCGTCAGTGGCTCATCTCCGCTCTGTTCCGTTGATAGACATCTGCCAGGCCGCTACTTGGTCTTCAAGCCAGACTTTTGCGGCCCATTACTGCCTTGAGAGGGAGTTCCGCAGGGACAGTGCTTTCGGACAGGCAGTACTCCATAATCTCTTTGGGGTTTAGGCAACTCCTTCCCTCCGGCCCTGGTGTTGGCCTATCGGTCGGGGGCTTTCTCAGAGAAGATTCCTTCCTTACGTACTGACGAGCTAGAGGGAGCTCATTTTTTCGGCTTGAGGTCTCCGGTAGCCTTAAGCTGGGGAGTCCCATATGTGAGGACTGACTTCCTGCTTGGTCTTGGAGAAAGAGTAGTTACTCACCTGTAACAGGTGTTCTCCAGGAGCAGCAGGAATCAATCCTCACAACCCTCCCTCCTCCCCTTGGAGTTGCAGTCTGTGACCCCCTATTAATGCCCCCAGCGAAGGCATGTAGGGCTTAAGGGGTTTGTTTCCTTCTTGAACAGGTATTCCACTATTTCCTGAGGCAAAGCCGTGTGGGAAACGTAGTTCTCTTTTACCGTCCAATAAAGGGTAGTGTGACTCAAAAGTGATCAAAGCAATAAAGATTTATTCCCCTCCCGGGGTGGATTTCAACAAGGAAAATAGTAACATAGTAAGTGACGGCAGATAAAGACCAGCATGGTCCATCTAGTCTGCCCAGCAAGATGGCAAGAGTAGGTGCACCTGTCGCTCTGTGCAGGCCACCCCCCCCCCCATGTTTTTGTTTCTGTTTAGGGGTGAACCCACCACTCCATGTAGGACACCCTTATTTGTTCAGACGCTAGATAGTTCAGAAGTTAGATGGTACCGTTTATTTTGCTTTTATCCTGTTGCTGTAAAGGGATCCACTGTGTTTGTCCCATGCCGTTTTGAATTCCATCACCGTGTTTGCCCTCACCACTTCCATCGGGAGGGCATTCCAAGCATCCACCACCCTTTCAGTGAAGAAATATTTCCTGACATTGCCTTTCAATTTACCACCTTGCAGCTTCATGTTATGCTCTCTAGTTTTACAGCTTCCCCGTCTTTGGAAGAGGTTGGTTTGTTCATCATTTCTCTTTAAGTATTTAAAGGTCTGAATCATATCTCCCCTGTCCCTCCTCTCTTCCAAAGTGTACATATTTAGGTCTTCAAGTAAATAAGGTACAAAACCAGGTGCTTCTGGCAGAAGGACAAAATAAAACTTTCAAACTCAAAACAGCTTACTTCAGCACAAAAACATGGCTTCCAGCAATCAAGGTAAACAGTTCTGTTTTCTTCACAGCTTTGTACTTTTAAATCCTAACAATTCTGTATTTCTCTTCAAAGCATTAATTCAACGCAGGGATAATATATCATTAGATAATGTAATTGTACAGTCCATCAATTCCTCCGGCGTATTTACATCCTCTGACTCTGTCTCCATTAATTCCTCTTGTGAGGCAGGAAATGTTTTCAAGTTAAATCTTGTGCCGCACCTTTCCTCACTGCTTTAGGCTTCTGGCTATACTCTTGAATCAGATACTGCTTTAAACAAGCATTCTCATCACAGTCATTTTCCTCACAGCCCCAACCCTCCGGGTAAATAAAATCACAGTGATTATTAAAACACCAGCCTTTAGGTTTACCTCTAAACCTGGCTGAACAAGGTTTACTCTGAGATGTGGGAATGGCTGTAGGTTCCAAACCTGACTTGTGCACAGAAGGTTTAAACTGCCTTCCTGGCTTTCTCTCCTTTCTGTAATCCTCAGGATACTGCAGATAACCTGGTCTGCTTCTGTTGTATCTTTCTCTTGGAGACTCTGTCCTCTCTCTGACTGGAAGCTTGGTTCCTCCCTTCCACGGAGACTCTGTCCTTCTCCTCCCTGGGATAACCTTGCTTGCTCCGTTCTCCTCGATACCTTCCAAACCTTCCTCAAAACCTTCCTCAACTCCTTCGATACCTTCCTCCACACCTCCTATTTCCTCTACTGGGACCTCTTTATGAGTCTGAATTCTAGGGTAGTGCTTAACTCCACCCCCTAACAGGTGTTCTGAATTAGCTCGTGGCTCCCTATCTAATTGGCAGCACGGGTGTGTTTATTTCTTTGTGCTTGGTTTCCATGGCCACCATTAGCCATGTGCTCTTGTTTATGCCTCAGCACTGCTCCTGTTTCCTGCTTTTTAGCTCTTTCTGAAGGGCTGGAGGGACCCACTATGTCACAAGTCATATGATTTATTTTGCTAATTTTTTGCTGTCTTTTAGCTATGTCATCAGACTGGGCAAGATGGCACCCTTGGGCGGGAAGGGGACCGCGCATGCGTGCTGCAATTCCCAAAGGCTTTATTTGAAAGCTGGGGAAATGCTCCGCACGAGGGCTCCGTCGGCGCCGACGTCACCCATATGTGAGGACTGATTCCTGCTGCTCCTGGAGAACACCTGTTACAGGTGAGTAACTACTCTTATTTCCCTGTGTATGCTTTTATGTATTGGTTACATTTATATACCGCTTCTTCCAGTGATCAGTAGTGGTTTACAGGGAACTTTACACAGCAAACATGGATGTTTATTAGCTTTTATATACCGCACTATTTGGTATCAGAGCGGTTTACAAGAAACGATAAACATTCAAGCAACTTTACATAGAACATAGAACAAGCGTAACAAAACAGGTAACTTTAAATTAACGGGCATGAGCAGCAACTATATATTAACAGGTATGAGCAGCAGCTTGGTGTTAACATACCAATTGTCAACGAAAGGGAAGGGTGAGAGGGAGGGAAGGTGAAGGGACAGAGGTGGGAAAGGGCAGGGGAAGAAGGGAGAGGATGTTATGTGGCTAACATTATGGGAGTCCTTCGTCAAGAGAGACCTTCATTGAGTTACGTGATCAGCATTTGAGAGTCCTATATTACGTTATGTGATCATAAGCCAGCTGGAAAAGGTGAGTCTTTAAAGCCTTCCTGAATGTAGATAGGTCCATGATGACTTGGACTGAGGCAGGAAGAGCATTCCAGAGGATTGGAGCGTATAAAGAAAAGGTGCAGTTCTTGACGGCTTTAGTGCAAGTCCTTATGATAGGAGTGACCAGGGTATTTACCATGTTGGCTCTTTGCGTTCTATTGTCTGGGGTTAGTTTATAGTTTATAGTTTATTTCGCTTAGTTGAACCATTGTTGACAGGGAGGCTGCGGATGATTTGTGAATAATCTTAAATGTCAGGAGAAAAGCTTTATAGGTCAGCTGGCCAGAGATGGGGAGCCAGGGTAGATGCATCAGAATGGGCGAGATATTTTTGTACCTAGAGACACCTTGGAGTGATCGGGCAGCTGTGTTCATGGCCTGCTGGAGTGGTTGGAGGATGTATTTTGGGATGTCAAGAAGAATAATGTTTGCATAGTCAAAGTGCGGGAGGATGAGCGCTTGGAAGAAAGATAGAAAATCTGAGGGGTCGAGTAGCGGGTGTAAATGATGAAGGGTCCTTATCTTCTGGTAGACAGCCTTGGTCATGTTATGTATGTGTGCATTCATGGTCAGTTGTTGGTCTAGGGGTTACCCCCAGGTAGTGAACTTCCGACTTAGTAGTGAGTTCTGCATCTCTCACCCGCAAGGAGGATGGTGGGGTAAAAGATTGTTCTCTAGAAATAAATAAGACCTCAGACTTCTTACAATTGACTTTCAGGTTATGTGCAGCAAGCCAATCAGAGACAGCATTGAAACATTCTAAGATGACTGAAAAGTCAGGGCTGTCAGTGAAGAAAGGGGTGTAGAGTAAAACGTCATCTGCGTAGATGTGATATAGAATGTTGAAGGACTTGATTATTGTACAGATTGGCTGTATGTAGACGTTGAAAAGCAAGGCTGAGAGCGATGAACCTTGTGGGACTCCTTGCATTTGCTGGAAGGTGCTTGAAGATTGGATTCCCAAGATGGTAATGTTTTCTAAGTGGCTTTATCTGCTGCAGATGTTACCTTAACATCTACTTAAGAATAGTTTGCGGATCTTGGAATGACTGATATCTGCGTTCTGCTGGGGAGGGAGGAGAGTGTGGCTACCATATTCTAATTTGGGGAGGGGAATGGAAGAGTTGGGGCTCGTCTGCCAGACTTGTACTTATATAATAGTGCTTGCTTGACTAGACATTTGTGAGACTGGATGGAATCAGCCTCAGATATATGCTCCACATGAGTATGAAAGTGCATGGGTTCTCCATGAACAAGCAGGAAGAAGTCCTCACATACTGTATGGGTGACGTCCTCCAATGGAGCCCCCCATGGGAACACTCCCCAGCTTCAATTGGAAGCTTTAGGGAGTCTCTATCATGCATGCGTGCCTGCCTTTCTGCCTGCCACTGTGTGCCTGCCACAGCGCCATCTTATCTCTCGTCTGTTTTTTTTCCGTGGAGCCCCATGGATGTATTCCTTATCACCGCTGGAAAACATTGTTCTTTCGGGCCCTTTGGAGTTCTCCTTTGTTTTCTCAGTCTAACTGCTTGGCATTGGTGCGCTGGCTCCTGCCAGCACCAAGCCTCAATTTGTTTTCGGGAATTTTTGCTTTTTTTGTACCTTGGGAAGTTTTCACCTTTTCCGTGCTTTTTTTGCTGGTCAGTATTGAGCCTTTTCACCTTGCGGCAGCCGTTTTTCCAGTCATGTCAAAACTGGCCGCTGCTTCAAGAAGTGCACTCACTATGTACACACCATTTCAATAACCAACTGTCACAATTAGTGTATTCGGTGCCTCAGCCCTGACCATGAGCCCTCCACCTGTAATCTGTGAATGCAGATGACCAGGAAGGGCCTCAAGGGTCAGGAGAAGCAGTGTGAGTCCTTCTTGGGCCGTCGGACTCAGTGTCCTCGGCATTAGCATCGGACTCGATGTACTCTGCACAAGCATTGTCATCAATGTTCTCACGGGGCTCTGCCGAGGCATTGCCATTGTGTGGTGCCTGTGCTCACTCAGAGCAGAAGGGCCATGTGCCATGGACCAGAGGCTTTCCATTGAAATCCAGTCAGAGCCACAAAAGGATTCACCATCTTCCCATTGATGTCAAAGGGGGCGTCCAGGAACCGTGACGAGCATGGGCATTGACACTGAAGCCCTTCTCGACATGACATCAAGGACAATGGCAGGGAGTGACTTGCAATGGTGCCCCGGTGGGAGGTGCCAGAATCGCTGGCTGAAGTTGTACAAGCCTCGATGCCCTCAGAAACCGTAGTACTGATGGAGTGCCTTCGGGCCCTCGAGTGCACATGTTCCAGAGGTCCCGCTGTAAGCTGTGCAGCCTATTTTGGAGACCCATGCCCTCCCCCTTGAGGTGGGGACATCAGGTCGGCAGTCGGCATCCACCCTACTTCCTCATCCAGTTTCTCAGGCTTTGATGCCCTGACACACAGGCACCTGAGGGAGGATAGCCATTGGTTCCAATGGCAACCATCTTCTCTGCCGGAGTAGTGACAGTGCTGCTGAGAGGAGGCGCCACACTACTCAGACTTTCTCTCAGAGTCAGACTCTGAGGGATGAGAGACAGAGGATGAATCAACAGTTTCCAAGAGGGAGTCCCCGTACGTCCCCTTAGAACTGTTCCTTCTATATGAGATATGGAAGCCTTCCCCAGAAGACATGTCCTTCCTGGACTTCATCCGGGACATGGCGAAGGCCATTCCCTTCTCCCGCAAGGTGGAGGATGCACCGAGGACAGAGGAGTTGGAGATCCTCCGGTACCCCTTGACGATAAACGAGGTCATCACAGTGCCTGTGCACAGGATATTGCGGTGGCTGTTCCTCAGGATGTGGAAGAACCCTATGACAGTGCCAGACATCAGCCGATGAGTTGACTCAATGTATTGGGTGCAGAAAGCCCCTGAATTCAAGAAGCCTCAACTGCCTCACCAGTACCTGGTGGTGCAGTCAGCCATGTGGTGCACTAAGAGCTTGAAGCCCACTCCTCGGCGTCCCCGAGCAGGGAGTAGAGATCTCTCAATGGCTTCGAGAGGTGCTTCCAGGGCTCAATGTTGGTAGCCCACATCCTGTCTTACCAGCTCTACATGAGAATGTTCTTAAAGGACATCATGAGGGACCTCAGCGAATTTGGGTCCCTCATCCCGGCAGAGCACCTGAAGGCTTTCTATGCCCTGGTTGACCACGGGAAGGGTGTCTCCAAGTTCATGATCCGGGCCACATATGACGCCTTTGAGTTGGTGGACAGGTTGGCTGCAGTGGGCATCGGTGCACCAGCTGGCCTGGCTCCAGTCCTCTGAGCTGGAGCAGTGGATCCAGGACAAGCTGGCGGACATGCTGTGCAGGAGTCAAGGAAGGAGACGGCAAACGAGATAGAAAAGGAGCAGGTGACCATCTCCCGGTTCTCACACAAGACAGCAGATCCCTCACAGAAGTACCAGGGGAAGAAGCCCTTTTACCGACAGAAGCGCTGTTACTATCAAAGTAACAGTGGAGGAGTGGCCTAGTGGTTGGGGCAAGGTACCTCAGGCCAGAAGGTCAGGGGTTCAAATCCCACTAGAGGACAGCAACCTTGGACCGGAAGGACTGGGGTGTCTAGTCCCACAGGTGCTCCTTGTGGTCTTGGGCAAGCCACTTAACTCTCCATTGCCCATGTTCCCTGTAAAATACTTATCTCCAAGTTATAATGCCCTGTTCAATGTAATTTCAGTTTGTTCCATGTAAACCGCCTTGATATCATGAAAGGCAGTATATAAGAAATGTTAAATAAATAAATAAAGCCCTCAAGGTTCTCAGTCCAAGGCACAGGCCCTGCACCAGCAGCGGTGTACCACGCTGTAAAAGACTCAGACCGCACTGCAACTAGGGGTGGGGTTTTGACGGCTTCCTCAGGAACATAGCCAATTACCGCTTCCCAAGGGGGTGCCCCCCTCAAGTAGGTGGTCAGCTCGTCCACTTTGCACCCAGGTGGCCCCTCGTCACCACAGACACCTGGTTGCTGCAGATTATGTGAGATGGGTATCTGCTGCATTTTGCCCAGTTCCTGCCTTGCTTCTTCCCATGGGAGTATCCTCTAGAACTGCATCACCGTGGTCTCCGTCAGATGGAGGTCACCGCCCTGTTGACCATTGAGCCAGTGCCCCCTGCTCAGATAGTACCGGGAGTAGAAATCCCACCCTTTCTCGTCCCCAAGAAGACAGGGTGTTTCCGGCCCATCCTGGACCTCAGGGACCTGAACCGCTTTCTGGTTCGAGAAAAGTTCGATGGTCTCCCTGGGTACATTGCTCCCATATCTCCTAAAGGGTGATTGGCTATGCTCCTTGGATCTGAAGGATGCATACCAGCACATTCTGATTCATTCTCTTAGCAGGAAGTACCTGTGCTTTGTGCTGGGCAGCCCGCACTTCCCATACCGGGTGCTGCCCTTCAGGCTGGCATTGGCCTCCAGGATTTTCAAGTGTCTAGCAGTCGTCGCCGCTTACCTTAGGATCCTGGGGCTCTTAGTCTTCCCCTACTTAGACGACTGGCTCATAAAGAAGAGCACAAGAGTCTTTTCTGCAGGTGAGGCATACATAATGGAATAAAAAATGGGAAATAAGCTGTACAATTATGTCGATAGCAGCCTCATAAAGAAAAATGTTTTTCTTTCCTTTCTCATTGCATGTTTGCTGAGCATCTGAACTGTGTAATGTATTGCTTGCTCGTTTCAGCTGGTCTAATAACAATAAAAAGAGTTTAAAAAAAAACTCTATGCCAGACAGCGTGTGACACTTGGCCCACCTGTCAATTCAGTTGCTCAAGTGGCTGGGGTTCATAATAGACTACCCCAAGCTGACCTTCAACCTTTGCAGCAGCTCGAGTTCATCAGGGCCCTACTCCGATACCACATGGGCCTGAGCCTTTCTCTTTATGGACCACCTGCAGCGGCTCATGAAGGTGGTCGCCAGTGCCCATTGGAAACAGCACACAACGGCTTTAGGGTTGCTGCGGATGTTGGGCCACATAGCCTCCATGGTGCATGTGACCCCATTGGCCTGTCTCAGGATGCACCAGGCTCAGTGCACTCTAAGCACTTAGTTGTAACAGGTCACCTCTGGGGCTGGGTGGCAGTTACCTTTGTGGAGCCACTACAGTGGTGGCTGAACCCACAGCACATGCTCTGGTGTTCAGCTTCTTTCAGTCAATGCCGCCCCACAAGATGCTAACCACCGATATATCTGAATTGGGCTGGAGCACTCAGCTCGATGGCCTGCACACGCAGGGCCTCTGGTCGGCACAGGAGAGCCTAGACCAAATACATTTTCTGGAATTGTGATCGATCGTGAATGACTTCAGAGTATTCTGGACACACCTGGTCAACCACATTGTCCTGGTTCAGATGGACAATCAGGCAGCAATGTTCTATGTTGACAAGCATGAAGACATGGGCTCATACCTCCTGTGTTGTGAGGTAATGCCCCTCTGGAAGTTTGCCCTTGCCCATGGCAGGGAGCTGTGGGCAACTTATCTTCCTCGAGAGCTCCATGCCCTGGCAAACCACCTCAGCAGAGTCCTCCAGCCGCATGAGTGGACTCTTAAAGGAGGGTGGTGGAGAACATCTTTCAGGAGTGGGGTACTCTGTCAATGGACCTCTTCACCACACTACACACTGTTCAGGTGGATAACATTTGCTCCCACATTGCTTCCAGGGGCAGGCTGGCCTCAGATGCCTTCCTCCTGCATTGGGGAGTGGGCCTCCTTTATGCATACTCCCTGATTCCGCTAGTGGCGAAGATGTTGCTCAAGCTCCAGGCGGACAAGGAGTGCATGATACTCATCACCCCGTATTGGCCCAGGCAGCCGTGATTCTCCCTGTTGTTTCAGCTCTCCTAAAGGGCGCCTCTGGCTGGGTTGTGACACCGACCTCATCTCTCAGGAGGGCGGGACCCTACTTCATCCCAGTGTCTGGTCCCTGGCCATCATAGCTTGGATGCTGAGTGGGTAGCTCTGGAAGAGCTTAACTTGCTGGAGGAAATGACTGATGTTCTCCTGGACTCCCTCAGGGATTCGATGCAGCATTCCTATGCCTTCACGTGGCAAAGGTTCTTGCTCTGGTGCACTGCCAAGGCATTGGATCCCTTTTCCTGCTTGGAGGAATGCTTTCTGGGGTACCTGCTGCATCTCTCTAATTCCATCCTTAAGTCCAACTCTGTCCAGGTTCACCTGAGTGTAATTGAAGCCTATCAGCGCGGCTTGGAGGGGAAACTCATCTCTGCTCAGCTGCTGGTGGTACATTTCATGTGGGGCCTGCTCCTGTCCAGACCTCCACTTAAGCTCCTACTGGTGCCGTGGGATCTGAATGTGGTCTTGGGGAAGCTCCTGTCAGCTCCTTTTGATAGTTGGTCCCCTGCCCACTGAAATTCCTGACCTGGAAGGTTGTGTTTCTCGTGGCACTCGCCTCAGCTCGCAAGGTCAGTGAGCTTCAGACATTGGTGGCTCACCCGCCATACAAGTGGTTCCATCATAACCAGGTGGTGCTGCATACTCACCCATGCTTCTTGCCCAAGGTGGTCTTGGCTTTCCACCTCAATCAATCGGTCGTCTTGCCCACCCTTTTTCAATGGCATCATACAACAGGGCAGAGGCCCAATTGAACACGGACTGTAAACTTGTGCTGGCTTTTCTACTTTGAGCAGACCAGACCAGACCACAGAGTCATTCTACACAGCTCTTCATCTCCTTTGACCCCAACAAGCTGGGCATGGCTGTCTCCAAACGCAGGCTGTCCATTTGGGTAACAGATTGCATTTTCTTCACTTATGCTCAGGTGAGTCTGAGCCTCGACGGTCATGTCACGGCTCATAATGTCTAGGCCATGGCTGTATCCATGGCCAATCTGCTTTCTGTCTCCATGGAGATTTGTAAGGCTGCCATTTGGTCCTCTATCCACACCTTCACAACCTGCCTGTATGGGGATTCCTAGCATGACAGTAACTTCGGCCAAGCCATGCTCCAGCATCTATTAAGTTCAACTCCTTCCCACCGGCCCTTCTGTCCGTCCAGGCTACCGAAGAGTTATCCTGATGTAGATGCTTGCTGTGGATGTTGAATTGGCTGATTCCCAAGGAGGGACTACACACTCTGTTTCTTCCAATTCTTGTTGCTGTGATTGGGCTGTTTTTTGTGTTCAGTAGCCTGTAACTTGGTAGTCCCATACGTGAGGACTTCTTCCTGCTTGTTCACTGAGAGAGCATAGTTACTCACCTGTAGCAGGTGTTCTACGTGAACAGCAGGAATAAGTCCTCACAACGCTCCCACCTCCCCGTGGAGTTGTTTTGGCTACTAGTTTTTGTATCTTACTGAGGATAAGATGGCGCTACAGCAGGCGGGGAAGTCAGGTGCGCATGTGCGATGGTGGCTCCCAGAAGCTTCCAATGGAAGCTGAGGAGCATTCCTGCATGAGGCTGCATTGAGAGACATCACCCATACATGAGGACCTATGCCTGCAGTTCATGAAGAACACCTGTTAGAGGTGAATAACTGCACTTGCATCCATTTGATTTGGTCTCTTTGCTGCATGCACCCATGGAGAAGACTCACAAGTGCTTGCAATCTCTTTGCATATTATTGCTGCAGAGAAAGGCCTGGCACTACTGGTGTCAGCTGTTGCAGCAGGATCCTAGTGTGATAGTATACCTGCCACTTCGAGGAAATATGGAGTTTCCTCCGGGATGGCAGACCACAGGGCTTCTAAGGTGTGTGGAGGGAGTGATAGGCGGTTGGGTCACAAGCTGGATGATCAGGAGAAATTGAGAAAATTTGAGAAGTTGCATGGGGAGTTTGGATTACAAGTCCAGGGGTACCTTTGCTTTTCTCCAACTTTAACATTATATGAATTTCCTGCCATAAGTGAGTTTACAGTGGGAGTTTGAGGACAATTTACAACATTCAGTGGGGCTAGAAGAGTGGAAGTTGAGTATTTCATCAGTGCATAAAGGCTCTGTAGTGCAAGGAGCCTAGACCTACCTTTTATAAACTGAAGGCAAAATGGCAGGAGGAACTGGGAGACTGTGTGCAAGGGCTTAACCTCCAAGCTATCCTGGCATGGATACTGAGGGTGGTGTGTAGTACATGACCCAAAAGAATAATATAAATTAGGCCTATTTCTTGCAGTCTCGGGTATTTCACATTGGGGTGATGCCCTTTGTGGAGTGTGTGAAGTGTGGGGAGGCAGAGGGAACCCTTGGATACATGGTAAAGCAATACCCAAAGGTAGGGGTGTTTTGGAAATGGGTAATGAGATAGATTAGTGAAATCCTGGGGCTAAAGGTTTGGGGGGGGGGGGCTTAAAGCAATGCTCTTAGATGTCCTGGAGGCTTTTGATATTAACAGAAGATTTGAGGTACTGTGGGCATGGAAAGCCACATTGGTGGGAAAAAGTGATAATTCAATACTGGCAGGGTCCTCGTATTGACACAAAAGGAATGCCCTACATGAGTTGATAATGATGGAACAAATGGATGCGAGGGGGGTCTCTACAGCATAGGGCTAAATATTATAGTGTGGGAGAATTATCTGCAGTCCTTGCTTTTGCAAGCCTGCAATCTCATAGTCCTTTTTGAGGGATCTTGAGGAGGGGGGTAGATTGGCAGTGGAGGAGGGTGGATGTGTTTTGATGGATAAGTGAATGGGACTGCACTCTATGCTGGGGGGAGGGGAGAAGGGGTCGGTTAATATTTATTAGCATGTACTTCCATGGGACCCATAAGAACCACTGGGTTCTGTGGGAAGGAGAAAGAATGGAGTATGAGAATGTGGAAGCTGGGGGTAGGATATGCTACTGCAGTTGGTTTGGGTGATGTTGCTACTGGTATGTTGGGTCTACTAACAGGTTTGAATTCCTTTAACAGCGGAGAGAGGGTGTTGGGATGGGGGGAAGAAAATGGAAAATGAAGACTATTATGGTCAGTTGGGAATAATGTTGTATGAGTTGGCCTTGGCCTGAATGTGTTAGTTTGATGGCTGAAAAAGTAGATTTAAACATAAAATCATGGACAACATTATAAATATACCCCTCTCTTGTATAGGGAGCCAATGAAGTTGACATAAAACATCTGTTACAGAGTTAGTCCCTTCTTCCTAGACCTAGCAATACTCGGGCAGCTGTATTTTGGATCACCTGCAATCTTGATAGCAAATATACAGGATATAGGAGGTAGCAGTAGTCCAAAACAGATATAACCATTGTTTGCATAATGATACACATTGCCCTTCCATCCAAGAAAGGACATAGTTGTCCAATTGTAATTGCCCATAAGCCATATGAACCACCTTAAAAACCTGAGCTTATGTATCTTAAGTTATCTGCTATAAAAGAGGAATTGACTCAACTAAGGGAAGAATTAGCTGCAATAAATGAAGCCTCCCCCAGGATGCAACTTAAACCAATCCACCACAACCCCTACATCAATCAAACAGTCCAGGAATAAATGTATCATAGTTGTCCTTGCAGGTTATGACTTGTAATGTGGAAGCAACCACATCACCAAGAGAGAACACGGCAAAATGCCTTTTCAGGTCGTGAGTGTGTACGCATGCCGACATTTTAAGGACAAACGTACTGAAGCGATGGCTGAACTGCCACTTCAGCACAAGAAGGGATGCTTTGCCGCCCCCCCCCCCCTTTCCCGGAGAGAAAATTTATTGTGGTGCTTGGGAGGTAGATGGGGACAGCATGGAGGGCCTACCTAGGGTGGCAGAAACTTTCGGGCTAGCTCTGTCTGCTTTAGTAAATGAGGGCACTCATTAATGAAACTGAAGTGGTCTTAGATGAGAAGAGTAACTCCCAATGTACCAGAAGTACTCCAAGCATTGTCAAAAGATTTCAAAACAGAAAGCTAATACTATGAGATTGCAGACCTGCTATTAGTAATCTATGAACTATCATTAAAATCATCTGTAATACCTGAAGATTGGAGGATCGCCAGTGTAACGCCAATTTTTAAAAAGGGTTCCAGGGGTGATCCAGGAAACTACAGACTGGTGAGCCTGACGTCAGTACCGGGAAAAATGGTAGAAACTATCATAAAGAACAAAATTACTCAGCATGTAGATAGTCATGACCTAATGGGAGACAGCCAACATGGCTTTAGACAAGGAAGATCTTGTCTTACTAAACTGTTATGTTTTTTTGAAGGTGTGAATAAACATACAAAGGTGAGTCGGTTGATATAGTGTATTTGGACTTTCAGAAAGCCTTTGACAAAGTCCCACATGAGAGACTTTTGGCAAAACTAGAGCCATGGGATAGGAGGCAGTGTACTATTGTGGATCAGGAACTGGTTAAAAGATAAAAAGCAGAGGGTAGGGCTAAATGCCCACTTTTCCCAGTTGAGAAAGATGAATAGTGGTGTACACCAGGAATCTGTGCTGGGTCCCCTGCTTTTTGACATATTCATAAATGACCTGGAAAAGGGAATAACGAGTGAGGTTATCAAATTTGCAGATGAGACAAAACTATTTAAAGTTGTTAAAACCCATGAGGATTGTGGAAATTTGCAAGAGGATCTTGATAAATTGGAAGACTGGGCATCGAAATGGCAGATGAAATTTAATGTGGACAAGTGCAAAGTTATGCACCTAGGGAAGAACAAGCCAAACTATGGTTACACGATGCAAGGTTCTACATTAGGAGCTACCACCCAGGAAAAAGATTTAGGCGTCATTGTGGCTAACATGTTAAAACCCTCTGCCCAGTGTGCAGCGGAGGCCAAGAGAGCAAATAGAATGCTAGGTATCATAAGGAAAGGAATGGAAAATAAAACAAAGGATATTATAATGCCTCTGTATCGTTCCATGGTGCGACTGCACCTTGAATATTGTGTGCAATTCTGGTCGCCGTATCTTAAAAAGGATATAGCATTATTAGAAAAGGTTCAGAGAAGAGCCACCAAAATGGTAAAGGGGATGGAAGGATACCCCTATGAAAAAAGGCTAAAAAGGTTAGCGCTCTTTAACCTGGAAAAGAGACAGCTGAGGGGAGATATGATTGAAGTCTATAAATTAATGAACAGCAAGGAGTGGCTTTCCTTGGGTCCCCTTTAATAATGGTTTATAGACCTTTTCTCCAGGACCTTGTCCAAACCTACTTTTACTACATCCTCCGATAATATTCCAGAGTTTGATTACATGATAAGTGAAAACATATTTTCTCTTATTAGTCTTAAATAGGTTACCATGTAGCTTCATTGCATGTCCCCTAGTCTTTCTGTATTTTGATGGTGTAAACAATCAGTCTAGTTTTACCCGTTCCACTTCATTCATTAATTTATAGACCTCTATCATATCTCCCCTCAGCTGTCTCTTTTCCAGGTTAAAGTGCCCTAACCTTTTTTAGCCTCTCTTCATAAGGGTATCTTTCCATCCCCTTTACCACGTTGGTGGCTCTTCTCTGTACCTTTTCTAATAATGCTATATCCTTTTTTTAAGCTACAGCAACCAGAATTGCACACAATATTCAAGATGCAGTCGCACCATGGAACAATACAGACGCAGCATAATATCCTTTGTTTTATTCTCCATTCCTTTTCTTAAGATACCTAGCATTCTGTTTGCTTTCTTGGCCGCTGCTGCACACTGGGCGGAGGGTTTCAACATGTTATCCACAATGACGCCTAAATCTTTTTCATGGGTGGTGGTTCCTAATGTGGAACCTTGCATCGTGTAACCATAGTTGGGGGGGTTCTTTCCTAGGTGCATAACTTTGCACTTGTCCACAGGGAATCGTTAGTGGGATGGGAACAGTTGGGGGATGTAGAAAAACAGTGGGCAAAACTGAAAGGGGATATTTTAAGGGCATCCAAACTTTGTTAAAATGGGTAAGTAAAGGTAAAAGGAGACCTTTATGGTTTTCGAAAGAAGTAACTGAAAAGCTGAAGAAAAAGAGGGAGGCCTTTGTGAAATACAAGAGATCACAGAGAGAGGAAGATAGGCATCTATATTTGGAAAAACTTAGAGAAGCTAGCAAAACAGTCAGGAAAGCAAAGATTCAAAAAGAGGAGGAAATAGCCAATGCAATAAAATGGGAGGATAAGACATTTTTAGATATATTAATGAGAAGAGGAAGGGCAAAAGCGGTATTGTCAGACTCAAGAGTGAAGGGGAGGAATATGTAGAAGCTGTTAAGGATAAAGTGGAATTGTTTAACAAATATTTTTGTTCTGTGTTCACAGATGAAGAACCAGGAGCAGGACCTCAGAAAGCACCCACAAACAGGAACAGAAGAGAGGGACATCTTGAACAATTTTCAGAAGACTGTGTTTGTGAGAAACTAGCTAAACGTAAAGTAGACAAAGTGATGGGAACGGATGGGATGCACCCTAGAATACTGAGGGAACTTGGGGACGTTCTAGCAGTTACACTGACTGTCCTTTTCAATGCTTCATGGGAGTCGGGAGTGGTACCAAAGGATTGGAGAGTCCCTTTGCACAAAAGCGGAAGTAAGGATATGGTTGAAAACTACAGGCCGGTTAGTTTAACCTCGATGGTGAGTAAATTATTGGAAGCGCTGCTGAAAGAGAAAATAGTGAGGTTTCTGGAGTCCATCTGATTACAGGATCCGAGGCAGGTCTTGTCAGACAAATCTGATTGATTTCTTTGACTGGGTGACCAGGGAGTTGTACTGAGGGAGAGCCCTACATGTGGTGTATTTAGATTTCAGTAAAGCCTTTGACACTGTTCCTCAGTGGTGACTTATAAACAAACTGAGCACCCTAGGGATGGACCCTAAAGTTACTGCTTGGGTTAGAAATTTATTGAATGGGAGGCGACAAAGGGTACAGGAAAATGGAGCTCACACTGAGGAGAAGGAGGGTTACCTGTGGTGTGCCCCAGATCCGTCCTTGGTCTGATTCTTTTTAACATCTTTGTTAGTGATATAGTGGAAGGGCTGTCTGGTAAGGTTTGCCTCTTTGCAGATGATACCCAGGGTGGTATAGATAACATGAGGGGGGATCTAGCTAAGCTTGAAGAATGGATTAGAATTTGGCAGCTGAGATTTAATGTTAAAAAAATACAAGGTCATGCATTGGGCTGCAGCAATCCAAGGGAGCAATATAGTATAGGGGGTAAAGTACTTTTGTCCACTAAAGAAGAGCGTGACCTAGGCATGATTGTGTCTGATGATCTTAAAGTAGCTAAACAGGTAGAAAAGACGACGGCATAAGCTGGAAGGATGCTTGGGTGCATAGGGAGAGGAATGGCAGTAGAAGAAAGTAGGTGATAATACCTCTGTATAAGTCTTTGGTGCGACCCCATTTGGAGTATTGTGTGCAATGCTGGAGATCGCATCTTCAAAAGGATAGAAACAGGCTGAAGTCAATACAGAGGGTGGCTACTAAAATGGTTAGTGGTCTTCATTATAAAGCATATGAGGACAGACTTAAGGAACTTAAATATGTACACCTTAGAGGAAAGGCGGGATAAGGGTGATATGGTTGAGACGTTTAAATACCTCCGTGGCATAATTTGACAAGAGGAGAGCCTCTTTTGATTGCAAATAAGCTCTGCAGCGAGGAGGCATAGGAGGAGGATGAAAGGGGATATATGCAGAAATATTTCTTTACGGAAAGAGTGGTAAATGCGTGGAATAGTCTCCCACTTGAGATGATAGTGGCGAGGACAGCATCTGAATTCAAGAAAGTATGGTACAAACGCAGAAGCTCTCTAAAGGAAAAAAGGGACTATAGTATTTGATATGGAAGGGCAGACTAGATAGGCCATATGGTCTTTCTGCTGACAAGTTTCTATATTTAAATGAAGCAGTGAAACTACGCCCATGTCTCTACCTCTTGTGTATCTGACTCTTTTAAAAACGATCTACCATGCTCGGCTATAGGTTATAAAATTACTGTTTGACTCTGAATCAGATTCTTATGTCTAAAATCTAACAGCTTAGATTTCCATATTTTACATTTTCTTTGTCTCCAGATCACCTGAATGGGGCTGTCGTAATTGAAAATATACCAAAGTAGTAGTAATATAAATATATTCGCAGCATTTTTTCTGCATGTTTTAACCTATTTCTGATAATACAATCAGCCTTTCTTGGCCCATTAATTTGGGAACAACACAGAGCCCTTTGGTGTGATCTGCTAGGGGTACCTAGAGGCCTCTCACTTTGTAGAGTGGCATTAGGCCATCATTGGTGACATCCCACGGTAAGGGAGCAGGAACTAGGTGATGACTGCAGATCTTAGGAGGCCTAAAGATTTTTGGAGGACTCAGTTTGCTGAACTGAAACAGATAAGATGATGGCCACATAAACCTGCTTTGTTTGCCTTTTATAAGACACACACGTACACTGCAACTGCACCCATGTTCTGCCCAAACTACATCCCTGGGAATGCCTACATGCAGTGTGTGTAAAAGTATGCACCATCTGGAGTGGAGGAGTAGCCTAGTGATTAGAGCACAGAGATCAGCGTTTGAATCTTATTGCCACTCCTTGCGGCCTTGGCCAAATCACTTAACTCTCCATTGCCTCAGGTACAAACTTAGATTGTAAGTCCTCGGGGACAGGGAAATACCTACTATACCTGATGGTCACTTGTCCTGAACTGCTACTGGAAAGGGGTGAGCTAAATACTACAAAATAAAAAAAAATAAAAAAACATCTTGAAGTACTTTATTCATGCATATGCGTGTGCAATTTTATAAAAGTCCTATTTCCAGGAGCAAGCAGGAATGCAGTCTTCACATATGGGTGACAGCATTGACGGAACCCAGCGCAGGAACAATCACCAGAATCCGATAGGAATGCTTTTGGGAGCGTTGCTCCATGCATGCGTGTCTGCTTTCCCAACCAGTTTCCGCAGTCATCTTTTTTCCGCGGAGTCATCAGGACATAGTCCCAATCACCTCCATGAAGAGACCATTTTTTTTGGTACCTTCTCAGTGCTGTGTGTCGCCTTCCCGTCGAGTGGTTCGGCTTTCCAGTGCTCTGGTACCCTTTTTTGTCATTTTATTTTCTTTACTTAATTTTCTTTCTTTTCGTTGATTACTTTTCCTTGGGCCTAGTGCCCACTTGGGCACCATTGCCCACTTTAACTTTGTCCCTTATTTTTACAGGGATGGAAAAACCCCGCAGTGGGTTCAAAAAGTGCAAGTGCTTTAGCACCATATCAGCTACCGACAAGCATGTGCCTGAAATGTCTGGGCACGGACCACGAGGCGAATTCCTGTCCCCACTGCAAACCCCTGATGGCTATGGGGAGGAAGAATCGAGACAAGCAGAGGTTTCGGACAGCTCTTTCAGTACATTCCTCGGGGGCATTGACACTGTCAAAATCATCTCGCGTTTCCTGTTCATCTTCCTTTTCCAAACATAAGAAAAATCATTGATCGGGGTCTCTGGCACATAAAGCAGCAAGTACATCAGAATCTGCATCGAAGGGATCCCGTTCGTCAGCTTTGGCCTCGGACTCAGATGCCTGGCATCGGCACCGGTATTCATCAATGGATCCTGATGCAGGCCATCTGGCCAAGCAGCCCTGACAGGAGGATACATCCTCCAAAGCTCGTGGATGCCCCGAAGGCTATGTCCTCATTGAAGCCCCTGATTACCATGCTTGGGCATCGTTTGGGTCTCTGGACCCGATGTCACACAGTCCCCTGCACTGACCCTTGACCACGTGCAGGCCATTGAGAGAAGCCTCACAGCAGTACTGGCTGCCGTCATGCCGGGGCCCTTGAGGCCTTCGGATATCGTGGCAGAGCTCAGTGCTCTGATATCATCTTCAGGACTTGATGTTCCTGATACATAGACACCGTGCTCTGGTGCACAGGTGTCACAGCGCCCTACCGATACACCAACTTCGGTGCACTCAGAACCGCCACATCTGGCACAGTTTGCCTCTGAGGCTTCCCGTCCTTCTCATCAGCATCAGCCATTGCAGCATTGTCTGTACTGGGGTACCGACAAAGATTACTTTGACTTCCTGTCAGATTCAGACTCTGGTTACTCTGTTTTGGAACTGGAATTGGTCGATTCCAGTCCCCAAAAGGACATTTCCCTCAGAGCCTTCACGACCATATGAACAGCACCATTCTCCCCCCGAGGACATGCCCTTTCAGGACTTTATTAAAGATATGGCTGCAACCCTCATTGTTGACCAAGATGGAACCGAGAGCAGAAGAGTTGGATATCCTACAATATCTCTCAGCACCGAAGAAGGCAGCAATTCTTCCCATACACAGTATCCTTAGGAATTTAATGTCTAGGATGTGGGAATCTCCTCTTACAACTCCTGCCATTAGTAAGCGTTTGGACACCCTACACAGGGTTCCCCCCTGCCCTGGATTCCAAAACCCACAGCTGCTACACCATTCCATGGTGGTAGAATCAGCTATGAGGAGGATAAAGAGTCAGAAGAACCATTCCTCTGTTCCTCCTGGCAGAAAGGCAAGAACCCTCAATGCTTTCAGTAGGAAAGCCTTCCAGGCATGCTGGCCTCTAGGGTAAACACATGCATGCTGTACCATGGGCATTGTTCCTCAGGGATGCTTCCAGAGACTTTGCTGAGTTCACCACTCTTCTTCCATCTGAGAAGCAAACCCCTCATCAAGTCCTGGTTGCCCATGCTCAGAACACATCTAAATTCCTCACAAGGGCAGCTTTTGATGCCTTTGAAACAGCAGCATCCTGTATAGGGGCGAGAAGAACAGCTTGGCTGTAGACCTCTGATCTAGAGCAGTTGCTGCAGGATAAACTAATTAATATCCCCTGCAATGCCGAGAATTTGTTTGGTCAAAGGTGGCAAGAAAAGGCAGGTAGAATTGAAACTGATGACCTGACCTTGAAAAGGTTGTCTATGAAGACTGCTGATTCCACCAAGAAGAAGCCTTCTGCAAAGAAGCTATTCTATCCTAAAAAGAGGTGGTTTTACTCACCATACCCCACCTACCACCCTCAGCAAAAACAGCAAGGGCCCAGATAGCCTAGGAAAACTAAAACTCCTAAGGCCCAACCTGCTCCACAGACTCAACCTCCACAGAGCTTTTGACAGGAGCATAGCCAGTCGGCATCTCAAATCTCCTGTTCCGCATCATATCCCAGGAAGATTAACCCTCTTGGTAGAACGATAGGCCATAATAACATCAGAACCCTGGACCTTGCAGCTAGTCAGCATAGGTTACCAGCTATGTTTCAAAGCTCGACCACCCACTTTCTTTGTGAGCCAAGCCTGGATGGATCTCCACCAGTCCACCCTACTGCAACAGGCGATCCTCACTCTCCTCTCTGAAAGCCATCGAAAAGGTCCCTCCACCGCAGCAAGGCCTAGGTTTCTGCTACTGTTACTTTTTCATTCCAGACCAATCCTGGATCTCAGGAACCTCAACAAATCCTAGTAAAAGTAAAGTTCAAAATGATCTCACTAGGCACACTTCTTCCCTATCTGCAGCAAAACAACTGGCTATGCTTTCTGGATCTGAAGGATGCCTATACTCGTATCCTAATCCACCCCACATACAGAATGTATCTATGATTTGTCTTCCAAGGACACCACTATCAGTATAGAGTTCTTCCTTTCGGTCTAGCCTTGGCTGCAAGAGTGTTCACTAAGTGTCTGGCAGTCGTAGCAGCCTATCTGTGCACTTTGGGGAATCTTTCTTTTCCCTTACTTAGATGACTGGTTCATCAAGGGGAAGATACCCCACAAGCAGTCACCACATCTCTTCAACAAACCATCCAGGTCCTCCAGCATTTAGGATTTGTCATCCAAAGTCTCACCTTACTCCAACACAAAATGTTGAACTTATAGGAGCTTGTCTAGACACAGTGCGGGCTTGGGCCATCTTGCCAGATGACCGCCTATGCCAGCTGATATCTCTGGCCAGCCAATTTCAAAGTCAGACAGCCATCTCTGCCCAAGACATTTTATCCCTATGAGCTGTGTGGTAGATAGTTTGAGCTGTCAGTAAAAGGGCCCCTATATGTTGAGTGGGCAGACGCCCTATTCTTCTTATACAGATTAGTCATGCCAGACCTAAGTGCAGTTGTTAAGATAGTTGTCCTTGTCTCAGCAGTGAACCTTGAGAACCACTGAAGGAAGGCTGTGATAGAGGGTGTAGGTGGCAGCTGAGCTCTTGTCATTTTGACTTTTAATCAATGAGAGCATTCCTACATGTTTCTGCTGTTTCCACTGTACAATGGGCCTAGGATTTGAAGGACCGATATTTGTTCATCCTAGGAACATCTGAGGCATCCTGTGTTCTTTGATGTTTCTAAACCGCCAAGCTTTAGAGAGGGGGGAAGAAGAGTAATTGACAAGTCACCTTGTAACCTCCATAAGTACTAGCATGACAGCGGCTGTACAAGGCATCTTTTTATATAAAACTCAACAAAAAAAACCCCCAATTTAGTGATAAATTGCATTTACATTTGGATGATTGAGTCAAGTTGCTGCTAACCTTCTACTTGGATTTGAAGCGAGTGAAGAAATCGCATGGTTGCTAAGCTAAGTAGCTTTGAACTTTTTAATGTTTAATTAAAAGGGAGACAACTGAAGGGGAGGGCACTAAGTATAAAGTGTGTGCCTTTTTCAGTGGTATCCGACAAAAAACAAAATTGTCACTTTTTGGGGGTTACTTTGGTGATTTTTGTGAGAGTATCTTTTTATATAAGGCATTGTGCCATTTAATATGTGCAGTGGTAGTGTTGCAGAAGGTTACAGGCTGTTTGCAAGGAAAAGATTATGATGGCAGAACGTCCTACTGCTTGAGACTGACACCATGGCAGCAGTGTACAAGTTAAGGTTTGCATAGTGTAAGTAAAGGAAAGGTGTATAGTTAGTATTCTGTAAATGCTTGTTTTGTGATAGAGGACAACTGTACATAGGGTACATACAGTAGAAAAACATGTATTTTTCCATTTGGACACATTGGCCCTGCATGTCAACATTTCCTTTATGCACATTGTATCTTGTTAAGGGCATTGACAGTTTTTGACTGTGTCATTTGTGTGTAGTGGGATTTCTCTCATTTGAATCTTATGGCAACAGGCGTGAATAAATGTTTTAGAGATAATGTTGATGAGGTGGTATATAGATTGAGTTTAGGTATTTATTTATGTTTTTTTATACCGCTTTATCATTTCAGTCAAAGCAGTTTACGATGTAACTTAAACTTGGTAATGTACATTCTCCAGGACCAAGCAGGAAGTCAGTCCTTACATATGGGTGTCATCGGCGCCGATGAAGCCCCAGCGGAGCATTTCCCCAGCTTTCTATGAAAGCCTTTGGGAATGCAGGCACGCATGCGCGGTTCCCTTCCCGCCTAAAGGTGCCATCTTACCTCAGTCTCTTTTTTTCCGAGAAGCCCACCGGACGTGTGTCCTGTCATCGCGGATAAAAGTTGATTTTTTTTTTTGCGATTCTCGCTGTTTTTTCTCCCAGTTCGACGCCGGTTCCCCTCCCGCCGGGTTCGGTACACCGGTATCAAGCCCGATTCTTCTTTTTCGGTTTTTGCCCTTTGTGGCTGGCGTTCGCGCCCTTTTTTGTTTTTTTCCTGGAAGGCCGGTCCTTTGACCTCACGGGGACTCTTTTTTTCCCCGATGGCTTCCAGCGGTTTCAAGAAATGTGATCGGTGTAAGAAATTAATGTCTCTCACCGACACACACGACTGCTGCCTTCGGTGCCTCGGTCCTGATCACGACCCTAAGTCATGTGGACCATGTGGGAAGATGTCTTCCAAGGCACTCCGAAGTCGCCAGCAGCAGAAAGAAAGACTTTTCTCGGACTCAGCCTCCGGCCGGGCCCGGACCTCGTCTGAGGCCTCAACATCTCGGGATTCGGATCCCGAGCACTGTCGAAGCTCCTCGGACAGGGGGTCCCCCGACCGGGAACGCAAGAGGAAGAAGCGGCTCATGAGGGTGTCATCGTAGGAGGTTCCTGGCTCCTCGAGGGCCAGGTCTAAGACCCCCGACCGTCGCCCTGGGCCGTGGAACAAGAGAAGCCTGCCAAAGTTCCTCGCGTGGAGCCGGAGTCTGCTGGACACGTAAGCCCCCCATAGTCCTCGAGGACTCTCCTCCCAGAGAGCCGACGTCGGGCCCGGCACCGCCGGGGTCCGAGTCAGTGGCTGCTGCGTCTCCCAAGCTGAGTCTCAGGATGACAGCCTTGGAGAGCAGACTGTCTGCCTTCATGGAGCAGCAGCGGGCACTGATGGCCAGCCTGTCCGGCGCATCTGCCCCGACCACCGGGACATCGAAGTCGACCCCGGAGACCGAACCGATACTCGAGTCCATCATGGCTCGAAGTCGACCTCCCGCTCGGGACCGAGGGCGTCAACGCCGGTGCCTCAGGCGTCGGGGCGGGTGCTCCAGGGCCCCGCGGGGTCGGACCCTGACTCCTCGTCGGACGAGTCCGCCTGGGAGACTGAGGATGAGGAGTCCCCCGATACGTTCAAGACTCGGTGCGTCCCGTCGTACTCACAGCAGTCTGAGCCCCGGAGTAGATCCCCTCCGGAGGATACTCGGATCTCCAGGAACAAGCAGGAATGAGTCTTCACATATGGGTATCGTCGGTACCGACAGAGCCTGCGCGGGAACGCTCCCCAGTGTCCTTAAAGAAAGCTTTTGGGAGCATCCCACAGCGCCTGCGCGCTGCCTTCCCGCCTTTCCTAACTGCCTCTCTCCATTTCTTCTTTTCCGCGGAGCCAACAGATCGTGTTTCCTGTCACCGCTGAAGAATTTCTTATTTTCTTTTATTTTTCTTTAATCACGTGTCTGCCTTCTCGATTCCGCACCTGTACTACCGGTTCTTTTTCTTTCTTTTAAAAAAAAAAAAAAACTTCTACTTTTTCAGTGCTTTTTTCTTCTGGGGCCTTAGGCCTACAGAGATTTTTCCCTCATGGAAAAACCCGCCTCCGGGTTTAAAAAATGCACAAAATGCAGTAGCACTATTTCTGTCACCGACACCCATGACTGGTGTCTAAAATGTTTAGGTCCTGACCACTCCATTGCGGATTGTGAGTCCTGTTCTATGATGTCCAAAAGAGGGTTACAGAATCGGGCAGCTAAGCTCAGTACCCTGTTTCCCTCCGATGCAGCTTCCGTGGCATCGACGTCTTCCAGGGCTGCTTCTTCATCCCATGGATCTCAGGTAACCAAACTTAAATATGGCCGGTCCTCAAAGAGTTCATCTCCCTCTAAGTATTGAGATGCCCCCGGGCTTACTCTTGAGGATACCACACCGGCAAAATTACCCCGGTGGGAGGCTCCGGCTTCCAAAGCACTACCTATGGGGTCACAGGTTGACATCGATGGTTCGGCCTCGACCGATCACCTGTTACAATGTTCTGGGGTACCGGCAGTTTCTACCGGTACCGATATCCAGACATTGGTGGCGTCAATGGATCAGAATATTCTGACCATGCAGCGTGCCATCACGGCATTCATTCAAGCTGCAATGCCTACGGTACCGCAACAAACCCCATTGTCGGTACCCGTACCGATTCCGGTACAGGATCCAATTCCGGTTCCGATACCAGTACCGCTTGCATCGACATAAGCATCGACGGCAGTGGTACGCTATCCAGTGATGCCTATCAGTACCGGCTTGGTACCGATTACTCCCGATGTCGATACCTCCCGGTACGCATATCGGGCTCTACGAGAGCATCCAGACAGTCGATACTTCGATTCTTCTGAACACACTGACTCTTCAGAGGCCTCAATTGAAGCATCGGGGATCCTTCCTCAGGAACCCTCTTCTCCAAAAAGGAGAATGTCTCCTCATGAAGACTTGTCTTTTCAGGACTTTATTAGGGAGGTGGCCAAAGGCCTGTCCATCTCAGTAACCTCTGAGACTGAACCTAGAGCCAAAAAATTAGATATCCTACAATATCCTAAGGCTCCTAAAGAGGCAGCCACCTTACCAATACATGAGATTCTTTATGAACACATGTTGGGCATATGGGAGACTCCTCTTTCCACCTCCCCTCATTCCAGAAGGTTGGACACCATGTATCGTGTTCCTCCTTGTCCTGGGTTTCATAAGACTCAGCTTCCTCACCACTCCATTGTAGTAGAGTCTGCTATGAAAAAGATCAAGAGTGCAAAAAGGCACTCCTCTGCTCCTCCAGGAAGAGAATGCAGAACCCTAGATGCCTTTGGCAGGAAATTCTTCCAGGCCAGTATGCTTGTAGCCAGAATCAACTCCTATAGTCTCTATATGGGGATGTTTCTAAAAGAAGATACAGATCATCTGCAAACCTTATCTCCTTTTATGTCAGAAGATAAGAGAAGAATATATCACCTGGCTTAAACAGGCACAGGATGTATCCAAGTTTTCCAACCGTGCAGCCTTTGACTCTTTTGAGGGGGTCAGTAGAGCCTCGGCTATTGCCATAGGTGCACGCAGAGTTGCTTGGTTGCAAGCCTCTGATTTGGAATCCTGGGTACAGGATGGTCTAGGTAACCTTCCCTGTATGGGCGAAAACCTGTTTGGCAAAGATTGACAAGCAAAGGCCAGCCAGATGGATGCTGAAAATTCTGCTTTAGATAGACTTTCAAAGTCTACTACTGCTCCTTTCAAAAAGAGGTTGTTCAAAAAGGGATCTTTCCCAAAGAAAGGGAAATTTTCTTCTTATGGTCAGGCCTCTTCTCAAGGTCGTTTTGCTACAAAGAGGCAGCAACAAATAAAACAGGCCAAAACCCAGGCTGCGAGGACTGCTACGGCCCAACAGCCTCAGCCTCCTCAGGGCCTTTGACTTTCCACTAGAGAACTTAGCCTTTCTGGCTCTAGAACATCCAGAGCCCCTCACCATCGCAGGAAGGTTAGCTCACTTTGCTCCCAGATGGGAACAAATCACAGCAGAGCAGTGGACCCTCTCCATCATAAGGGAAGGGTACAAACTTCCTTTCTTAAACCTTCTTCCTCACACCATGGTGAAACAGTTCAATTCTCCAACATCTCTCCTCAACCTTCTAGGTCAGGAGATTACTACCCTTCTTACCCAAGGGGCAATAGAAGAAGTACCCCTTCTTCAACAGGGTTCAGGGTTCTACTCCCCCTTTTTTCTCATCCCAAAGAAAACAGGGGGCTACAGACCCATATTAGATCTCAGAGAATTGAACACGTTTCTGTGCAAGGAGAAATTCAAGATGACTTCTCTCGGAACTCTCCTTCCATACCTCCAGAGTCAGGACTGGCTTTGTTCTCTAGATCTCAAGGATGCGTACACCCATGTTCTCATCCATCCAACACACAGAAGATTCCTTCGCTTCCTGTACCAAGGAAAGCACTACCAATACAAAGTGCTTCCTTTTGGTCTGGCCTCTGCTCCAAGAGTGTTCACAAAATGCATGGCAGTAGTAGCTGCATTCCTACGCACTCTAGGAATATTCGTATTCCCATATCTGGACGACTGGCTCATCCGAGCTCCATCCCAGTCAGAGGCCCAGACTTCTCTAGCTTGCACAAGGCGGGTTCTTCAGTATCTGAGACTGGCAATCAACATTCCAAAATCCCATCTTACCCCTACTCAGTTCATAGGGGCCTTACTGGATACCACAACTGCAAGGACCTATCTTCCCCAGGCCCGTTGCCTACGCTTGGTGCAGTTAGCCTCCCAGATTCAGTTAAAATCCCATTTAACTGCTCAAGAGATGTTGCAACTTTTAGGCCACATGGCATCCACGGTGCACGTGGTTCCCTATGCTCACCTTCACATGAGAGCAGCTCAGTGGACCCTATCCACCCAATGGACCCAGGCATCAGGTTGCCTGTCAGACAAAATAGCAACCTCCAGTCGCCTATTTTCGTCCCTCCACTGGTGGAAGTCCACTCAGAATCTGTTGCTGGGGTCCCCCTTTCAACAGGTGTTACCCCAAGCAACCCTTACAACAGATGCCTCTCCAAAGGGTTGGGGGGCTCATCTACAAGATCTCTCGACCCAGGGCATCTGGTCTCCACAGGAGACATATCTTCATATCAACCTCTTAGAGCTCAGAGCAATCTTTCTGGCTCTCAGAGTCTTCCACGCCTTGCTCAGCTACAAGGCAGTCCTCATCCACATGGACAACCAGGTAGCTATGTTCTACGTGAACAAGCAGGGGGGAACTGGCTCTCTGTCGCTTTGCAACGAAGCTCTGAGATTGTGGGCCTTCGCCAGAGAGCATCAAATCCATCTCATGGTAGTATATCTTCCAGGAGTTCAAAACTCTTGGGCAGACAGACTCAGTCGAGTTCTGCTTCCGCACGAATGGTCCCTCCATGGGGACCAGATAGCCAGAATTTTTCGGATTTGTGGTACCCCAGACATAGACCTGTTTGCAAGTCTGTGGAATGCCAAACTTCCCCGGTTCTGTTCCAGGATTCCATGTCAGGGAGTTCAGACCAGGGATGCCTTCCTCCTTTATTGGGGGCAAGACTTCCTTTATGCCTTTCCACCTATTCCCCTAATCCCCAAGACTCTGTTCAAGCTTCAGAGAGACAAAGGGACTATGATCCTCATAGCACCACTTTGGCCACGCCAAATGTGGTACCCTCTACTTCTGCATCTCTCTCAAGCTCCCTCCCTAGACCTGGAGTCTGCTCCAGATCTCCTCTCCCAGGAGGAGGGAACCTTGTGGCACCCAAATCCTCAGTCTCTTCATCTCAGGGCCTGGTTGCTGAAGGCCTAGACCTTCAAGATTTACAACTTTCTCAGCAAGTGAAGGATATCCTTCATGTTTCCAGAAAGCCTTCCACTAGACGTTCATATGCTTTTAAATGGAAAAGGTTTTCCATTTGGTGTGCAGAGAAGGGTCTCAACCCTCTTGCAATACCTTTGCATTCTTTACTAGACTATTTGCTGCATTTATCCCATACAGGCCTTAAAACAAATTCAATCAGAGTCCATTTGAGTGCTATTGCAGCATCCCTTAAGCCTCTCAATGGACAACCTATTTCCTCTCATCCTCTTATAGCAAGATTCATGAGAGGCCTTCTTTTGATTAAACCTCCCATTAGACCACCTCCAGTGGCCTGGGACTTGAATCTGGTTCTTGGCCAGCTTATGAAGCCACCATTTGAACCCTTAGCCACTACCTCCTTAAAATTCCTTTCTTGGAAGGTAATTTTTTTCATTGCAGTCACCTCAGCTCGCCGTATCAGTGAGCTGCAAGTTTTAGTGGCTAATCCTCCTTATACAAGGTTCCATCATGACAAGGTAGTCCTCAGAACTAATCCACACTTTATACCTAAAGTGGTCTCACCTTTTCATCTGAACCAGGAGGTCTTTTTACCTGTCTTTTTTCCAGGACCTCATGCATCAAGTGCAGAGAGGAATCTTCATACCCTGGATTGTAAAAGAGCACTTGCTTTCTACTTACACAGGACACAGCAACATAGAAAGTCCTCTCAACTTTTTGTTGCTTTTGATCCTTCTCATTTAGGACTTCCAGTCTCTAAGAGAACTCTGTCCACTTGGATTGGTCAGTGTATTTCCTTCGCCTACCAAAGTAAGAACCTTTCTCTGGAGGGCCATGTCACAGCTCACAATGTGAGGGCCATGGCAACCTCTATGGCTCATCTAAACTCTGTGTCCATCGACCAAATCTGTCGAGCGGCCACTTGGGCATCGGTTCATACCTTCACAGCCCATTACTGCTTGGACAAGGACTCCCGCCGGGATGCTCTGTTTGGTCAGGCTGTTCTCAAACACCTGTTCCATACCTAATCAACTCCTACCCTCCATCCCTGAACTGGATGCCTGAGATTCATGGGTAGAGGTAGAGCCCTTCCCAGGGACTCACAATCTGGGTGATCTCCCAGGCATCTCTAGCTGGGGAGTCCCCATATGTGAAGACTCATTCCTGCTTGTTCCTGGAGATAGCACAGTTACTTACCTGTAACAGGTGATCTCTGGGAACAGCAGGAATAAGTCTTCACAACCCACCCACCTCCCCTAGGAGTTGTATCTCTGTATCTATCTTTCCTTTCCTCTCTCTCTCTCTTTGTCTCAGCTTTAAAACTCGAACTGGTGATAGGCAGTTAGGAAAGGCGGGAAGGCAACGCGCAGGCGCTGTGGGATGTTCCCAAAAGCTTTCTTTAAGGACGCTGGGGAGCGTTCCCGCGCAGGCTCCGTCGGTACCGACGATACCCATATGAGAAGACTTATTTCTGCTGTTCCCAGAGATCACCTGTTACAGGTAAGTAACTGTGCTTTCTCGGAGTTCGTCCGGGATATGGCCACTACCTTGGCTATTCCGGCGGACCACGAGGAAGAGCCTCGAGCTGAAGAGCTCGAGGCCCTGCAGTATGACTCTCCTTCGAAGGAGGCCTTTACTGTCCCGGTTCCTCCGATGCTGGAACGGCTCCTCTTCCGGATGTGGGAGGCACCGGCCTCGGCGCTGGTTTTAAGAAAGCAAGTCGACTCGATCTATCGACTCAGAAAAAGCCCTGGCTTTCAAAAGGCACAGCTACCACACCATTCCATGGTTGTGGAATCGGCCATGCATCATCTGAAGAGCCAGAAGATGCACTCTGCGGTGCCCCCCGGCAGGGAGGCCCGAAACCTCAATGGCGTCGGTAGAAAGTGCTTCCAGGGCTAGATGCTTGCTTGCCGTGTCCAGTCTTACCAGCTGTACATGGGCATGTACTTGCGGAACCTGGCCAAGGAGTAGGCCGGGTTCTCTGCTGGACTCTCCGGGGAACTCTTGCAGAGATTCAAGTCCTTGTCCTCGGGGGTTCGGGACTGCTCGAAGTTCATGTCCCGCGCCTCCTACGATGGCTTCGAGGCTTCGGCTCGAGTTGCGGCAGCCGGCATCGCGGCTCGACTCCAAGCATGGCTGCAGTCATCGGACCTCGAGCCATGGGTTTAGGACAAGTTGGTTGATGTCCCTTGCCGAGGTGAAAACCTTTGTGGCAAGCCCATGACCGAGAAGGCCGCCCAGCTCGAAACAGAGCACCTTACCCGGACAAGGCTGTCTAGAAAGACGTCTGCCCCTTCTCATAAAAAGAAGGGCTCGGGTAAAAAGCCCTTTTACCCGAGGAAGGGCACTGCCTACAAACAGTACCCTCAATATCAGGCTGCCCAAGCTGCACCCCAGGGTCAGCAAGCCAAGGGGCAGGGTAATGGGCCCCATAGGCAGAGGACCCCCAAGCCTCCAGCCCCTGCTCCCACTCAGCAGGGTGGGGGTTTTTGACTCCTTGAGCGTAGCCTCTCCATCCCTGCTCTCCCAACCCTGCACAGGAGGTCGCCTTGCCCTCTTTGCCCACCAGTGGCCCCTCATCACCGGGGACAGTTGAGTGTTGGACATAGTCCACAGAGGCTATGCCCTGCATTTTCACCAACTGCCTCCTCCATACTTTCCAGGGGGGCCTCCCCTGCACACAGACCTTCTTCTTCAAGAGCTTTAGGGTCTGTTGGTGGACTGGGCGGTGGAGCCTGTGCCTCCCCACTTGCACGGTCACAGATTCTACTCCAGGTATTTCCTGGTACCCAAAAGAACTGGTGGCCTTCGACCCATTCTGGATCTCAGAAACCTCAACAAGTTCCTCGAGAAAGAAAAGTTCAAGATGCTTACTCTTGGAACACTTCTGCCCTACCTCCAGCAGGGAGATTGGCTATGCTCCTTAGAACTAAAGGATGCGTACACTCACATTCTCATTCATCCAGACCACAGAAAGTACCTCAGGTTCATTGTGGGGGGAAACCATTATCACTACAGACTACTGCCTTTTGGCCTCACCTCCGCTCCCAGAGTCTTTACCAAATGCCTGGCAGTGGTGGCGGCCTACCTGAGAAATCAGGGAATCTTTGTCTTCCCCTATCTGGATGACTGGCTCATCAGGGGTCAGATGTCCCAGGAGGCCAGACAAGCCACTCTCAGAACTATTGCTCTTCTTCAAAGCCTGGGGTTTGTAATAAACTTCGCAAAGTCCACTTTGCTCCCCTCCCAGAACTTGGAATTCATAGGAGCAAGGCTGGACTCCCTGCTATCAAAGGCTTTCTTGCCAGCAGACAGAGCCCAACGACTGATAAACTTAGCAAACCAGTTTCTCAGCAAGTCTCTGGTCTCCGCCAGACTCTGCCTAAGGCTGCTTGGCCACATGGCTTCGACAGTGCATGTGACCCCCAATGCCAGGCTCCATATGAGTCCTGCACAGTGGTGCCTTCGGACTCGGTTGTCACAGGCCACAGGCAGCCTCAGAGACAGGATAAGGGTGTCCAGACAATTTCTGAACTCCCTCAACTGGTGGCTGCACCCACCCAATCTACTAAAGGGGGTGCCTTTTCAGATTCCTGGGTACACGGTGGTACTGACCACAGACGCCTCCCTGCAGGGCTGGGGAGCTCATTGTCTAGGCAAGTGCACCCAGGGCCTGTGGTCTCCTTGGGAAGCTGCACAGCAGATCAATCTCCTCGAACTCAGAGCTATTCGATTAGTACTCAAAGCTTTCCAGTTCATACTGCTAGACCAGTCCAGACAAACGGGTTATGCACCCCTGCCAGCAGATCTTGGAGACAGAGAATTCTACCAGAGCTCTGATAGGCTGGAGCCTGGTGATATAATCCTACCCCTACGGGTCTCCCTCAGTTTTTCTCTGTCTCCAGCAGATCTGGATGCTTTGTTTTTTTGCTCCTTCAAAAACATTTAAAATGATTTATTTCTTTGTGATTTATTTTGGAGAGATTATCCCCTGTAGTTGCCAGTGTACTTATCTGAGCCCCAGGATGTTTTCCAGCTGAGCTCCTGTGTCCTGTCACAGTAGAGATCGCTGATGTGAAGACTCCCCAGCACTAGTCAAGAGGACTATTTAGCTGGATGGTAAGCCTCCTAAAATCCAGTCCCTGGGGCTGATTTTAGTGGTGAGGCAGCTGGCAGTGGGCTGAGCAGCGGACCGTGGCTTCTCTGCACTTTTGGTACTGTGAGTACAGAAACTGTCTTTCTCCCACTGATGTATGCAGCTCTGTGGTGACTCGATTTATTTTTATTGATTTTTCAGCGATTTTAGACATTTTTCTCATGCCTGCAACCCTCCCACCTTGTCCTTAGACTTTTTAAGTTAATTCCTTAGCTTTTAGGGGTTTTAATTCACTCTTTTTTAGGTTTATTTTTGCCGGCGGCCATTTTGAATAGCTAATGAGCCCCGGGTTTTGGCGGGAAGCCAGATTCCTTCTCTACTTGCTTTCTAGCAACGCTATTGCTGTGTGTTTTTCCACAGCACTTGGTAGCTGTGAGTTGTGGAGGGGTTCTTTTCTCTCTGCCTATGTATTAACATAATAAATAAAAAGTATGGAAGGCATGAATAGAGAACAGGATGCAATTCAGAGCCACAGTACAATGGTTAAGACACTGACCAATGGTGCAGGGATCATGGGTTCAATCCCCCACTGTGCCCAACAAAGAAGGCTGGCTGTGGCATTACCTATTATGGGGAAGATTGTTAAATGGCTGTTCCTACAAGGCAGTTATTTTTTTTTTTTAGTTCTCACTATGCCTTATTCAGGTCTACGCTGCATAGGCTGTCAGAAGAAACTAAAGGACCTCAAGCATCAGCTGTGCTCTTCCCCCAGCGACTTGATTCCCCAGGTAAACTTGGGAACTCCTGAGCCTGGTTTCAGTGGAGCGCCCGATTGGCTTTACGCAGCGCTGAGTCTTTGCCACGGGGACTTGGACATCCCCTGGAAGTTCAGGTATCATTTTCTGAAAGAAACCTGTAAGTAGACTGTTTTTTTCTTACTTGCTTCAGCTGCCCTGGGTTGATTTCAACTGCATCCGGACCGGCTGCCTCTGTGTTTTGAAGTTCTTACTTTAAATTTTTAATCCACAATCTGAAGCCGAGTTACTTTGTAAGTCTTACTGGAATATTGTACCTGTCTTATTCAATATACCGTTTGATTGGACTTTTAAGTCAGTGTTTTGGATACTGACTGTTTTGGGCTCGGCCTAAAAAGGCTTACTCACTGTAATCTTCAGTACAGCTGGGTTTGGGCTTCTCCATTCCTCCCCAGAAACACCTTTCAGCCCCTGCCATGGAAGTCTGAGTGGCTGCGGAGGGATCAAGCTCTATTTTCCCTACTTTCAGACTTACCCTGACTTTGACAGTTTCTCTGTACTAGCACAGTGAATGACTGACCGTTTCCTTATCAGCTCAGTGAATACCTGACAGTTTCTGTGCCAGCGGCTGTTTTGTTTTTCTCTTCAGTGTTTCTTTTTGGAGAGAACAGCTCTGGACAGCAGTTTCCACACATTTAAGCATGCTGTGAAGACACGGGGAGTTTCAAAATCCTTTTCTTGAAGAGTCTTCTGTTTCCCTGAGCCTACCTTGATTTTTGTTTTAAACACCAAGAACAAAAAAAAAAAAGGAGAAAAGGTGGTTTAAGTCTCTGCAATGCTTGTTTCTCTGACTGTATTATATGTGATATGTCATAAGCCGAAGGGGGAATTAATAGATTGCTTGTGTTCCACCTGCACGCTGCATCCGGGAGACTCTTCCCCCATTCCCACTGTGCTGCTAGATGGGATCATCAGCACCTTATCTCCTCCCTCCTCGGAACCCCTGCTGCAGGATATTCCTGCGGGAAAGGACTCAGTCAGCTCCCATTTCGCTTCCACATCCGCTGGAAGCCACAGCAGCCTTGACTGACAGTGCGTTCCTCACACTCTTCCATCTGGCATGACACCTGTGGCGTTTGGAGTCTTTTGGTATATCTCTGACACCCGCCCAGTAGCAGGCAAGAATATGGCGTGGTCTCGCAAGCGGTCCCGTAAGTCCTCAGACCTTAGAGCAGTACGTCCTCCTAGGAGCGTTGCATGTGCCTGGCGGGGTACTATGGATATTCAAGAAGACTTTAAATCTTCAGAGGTCAGCCCTGACTCGTCGGAGTAAGGAGATGGGGAATATTCTCCGTCTGTTTTCTTCGCTGACAGTTCTCAGCCTTTTTCGGAAAGAGGAGTTGCCGGCTCTAATCACTCAGGTGATGCAGTCGCTGCTCCTAGCCGACACGCCTGATCCTCAGAGTTCTCAAATCCGGTTGCAGCCGGATCCCATTTTCCAGGGCATTCGTCGGGCACGCGGTGTTGGTCAGTTATACCCTTGGTCTCCCTCTGACTTGGACCGTTGGCTGGCATACCCGACAGTTGATGCATTATGACCAGGGTCACCAGGAATACCACACTTCCGGTTGAGGGCGGAGCGGCCCTCCGCGACCAGCAAGACCTAGAGAGTTGGGAGTCTGCTAAAGACGGATTTTTCCTTGGCACGCTATTTCCTTCATGCAGGGGTGTGCTGAGGTCTAGCAGCTCGGGCCTCCCTTCGATGGATTCAGCAGCTTCCAGGTGTTCCCGAGTTGGTTCATTTAGAATCCATCGCTGCATTCCGGGCAGAGGCCTTCTGTGATCTCTTGCGGCTCTCAGCTCGCTTCCTAGCACCGGTGTCGGTAGCTCGGAGATGGCTCTGCCTGCGTCAATGGGCAGCAGATGTTGCTTCGTTTAAAGGCTCCAGCGTTGAGATGCCATTCGTCCCGGTCCACCGTTGGAAGGAGGACTGGGCCTTTACTCTGTCTATTTTGGGATGCTTCAGGTCCTAGATTTTTCTAGGGGCTTGGTTCGACACTCGTCGAGGACGGGTGTTTCTACCTCAGGAACGCTTTCAGAAGATCTCTCTTCAGCTCCGCCGCTGCTTGGATCAAGCGGCGCCTCGGACTTGGGGCTACCTTCCACTCTTGGGGTCCATGGCAGCAACGATAGCCCTCGTTCCGTGGGCGAGAGCGCACATGCGCTGCTTGCAGTCGGCGCTTCTATCTCGTTGGTCACCGGTATCGGAGAGTTATCGAATCCGGTTGCCTCTGCTTCCGCCGGTGCGCCGCAGCCTCCGCTGGTGGCTTCAGGCACACAATCTTCTGCGGGGGGTCCCTCTGGAGTCTGTGCGCTGCATCTTGGTGATGCCAGTCGCCAACCTCTCCGGTTGGGGAGCGCCTTGCGGCTTAGCCTCGGCGCAGGGGAGTTGGTCACCTCGCGAAGCCCAATGGTCTATCAATCGTCTCGAGACGCGGAAAGTGCGCTTAGCCCTTCTTCAGTTTTAGCCTCTTCTGCGGCGGCGTGCGGTTCGGATCCTGTCCGACACCACGACGGTTGCTTCCTAAGCCGCCTAGGCAGCGCGAAATGTCTGGGTGTCTCACAGGAAAGGCGTTTTCCTCCTCCTGTGGGCGGAGAAACATCTTCAGGCTATCGGCGCATCGCAGGTGTGGACAATGTGAAAGCCGATTTTCTCAGCCGGCACTCTCTGGAGCCCGGGGGCTGTGCTCTGCAGCCGGATGCGTTCCAGTCCATTGTTCACCTGTGGGGACTACTGACCATGGTTCTAATGGCTACGGCGCAGACTGCCAAGGCTTCGCTGTACTTCAGCCATTGGAGGGACAAGGGAGCGCACGGCATAGATGCTCTCTCTCAGCCGTGGCCGACTCATCTTCTCCTGTATGTTTTTCCCTCCCTGATCCATGATATGCATGGTTCTCTAGCGCCTCCGAGACCATCGCGGCCCAGTGCTCCTGCTGGCTCCGAATTAGCCTCGCGGACCATGGTATGCGGATCTCTTCTGTCTGTCTCGAGCGTCGCCGCTCCGCCTCAAGGCGTTTTGTGGCCTTCTGATTCAGGGACCAGTGGAGATGGAAGACCCGGCTCCTTACTCGCTTACGGCCTGGCTATTGAACGCCACCGGTTTGCTCGCTACGGCTATTCGCCTAGCGTGGTCGTGGCACTTCTCACGGCGCGGCGGTCTTCTACGTCGCTGGCTTATGCTCGGGTTGGCGTCTATTGATGGTTGGTGTTCGCGAAATAACCTCTCTCCCTGGAGTTGC
This sequence comes from Ichthyophis bannanicus, assembly GCA_033557465.1. Taxonomy (NCBI): domain Eukaryota; kingdom Metazoa; phylum Chordata; class Amphibia; order Gymnophiona; family Ichthyophiidae; genus Ichthyophis; species Ichthyophis bannanicus. Next base: position 620,368,168 of record CM066036.1, read on the forward strand.
GGTGTCCCGGACATCCTGTCCTTTTTACCGGCTGGAGTGGATAAGGAATTAGCACTCGGTTCCTTGTGAGTGCAAGTGGCCGTTAAACTTGTTTTCGGGGTCCTATTGCGGAGCGATCGATAGCTTCGCATTCGGACGTGTCTCGCCTCCTCCGCGGAGTTAGGGCCTTCCGGCCTCCTCTACATTCGCCTGTGCCGGCGTAGGCTCTCGCGCTTGTCCTCTGTGCCCTCGTTGCTCCTCCCTTTGAGCCTCTGAGGGCCTGTTCTCTTAAAGATTTGACTCTGAAGGCAGTCTTCTTGGTGACCATAACTTCGGCACGCCGTATTTCTGAGCGCCAGGCTCTCTCGTGTCGAGATCCCTATCTCTCATTTTCCTTAGAAGGCGTTTCTCGGCGAACTGTCCCTTCCTTTTTGCCCAAAGGTGCTGACACCGTTCACTGTTAACCAGCCTCTTTTCTTTCCGTCTTTTCCAAAGGCGCAGTGTGACAGTGGTCGGTCTCCGTTGCGGGCGGTGGACCTTGAGAAGGTTCTTTTTCGGTGTCTGAGGGTCACGAAACCTTTCCGTATGACTGTTCCTCTTCTGTCTTGTTCGCGGGTCCTCGTCGGGGATCCGCAGTCTCCAAATCTACCATTTCTAGATGGGTTAGGGAGGCTATTGAGGCGGCATACCTTCTTCTGGGAGAACCAGCTCCACCAGGTCTCCGTGCTCACTCCACTCGGGCGCAAGCAGCTTCGTGGGCCGGGAGGTCTCGATATTTGCCGGGCGGCGTCGCTGTCCACCTTTGTTGGTCATTATAGGTGGAACGTTCATGCCCGTCAGGCGGTCCGTTTTGGAGTTGCTGAGCTGTCGGCGGCCTTGCCCCCCCTTGAAAGCAGGTAGCTTGGGTACTGCCCGTTTGTCTGGACTGGTCTAGCAGTATGAACTGGAAGGAGAAATTTCACTTACCGTTAATTTCCTTTCCTGGAATACTGCTAGACCAGTCCAGGACCCACCCTGCTGTCTGTTGGAGTGCCGCTGGTGCGGTGCAGCCGCCGACCGCGGTTCTTCTCTTTGCCTGTATGCCTCGCCCTGGGCAGTCCATGGGTTCGTAGGTGGATACTGTTCTTCGGCTCCCTTGTATATAGTTCACTTGAGACCCTCTGGGGTGATGTTACAGTTCATGTTGCATTAGCTTGTAGACGTAACTGAGGGAGACCCCTAGGGGTAGGATTATATCACCAGGCTCCAGCCTATCAGAGCTCTGGTAGAATTCTCTGTCTCCAAGATCTGCTGGCAGGGGTGCATAACCCATTTGTCTGGACTGGTCTAGCAGTATTCCAGGAAAGGAAATTAACGGTAAGTGAAATTTCTCCTTCTCTCCTGCCCTGGCTCATCAATCTGTCCTGGTTCAGACAGACAACCAAGTAGCCATGTTTTATGTGAACAAACAGGGCGGGACTGGGTCCAGAATCTTTTGTCGGGAGGCTCAGGACCTTTGTTCATTTGCCCTCGAGCACAACATGCTCCTCAAGGCTGTGTACCTTCCAGGCCAGGGCAACTACCTGGCCGACAGGTTGAGCAGAATTCTGCAGCCCCACGAGTGGCAGCTGCATCCTTCAGTAGTTCAGAGGATCTTCCTAAAATGGGGTCTCCTCTTGGTGGATTTCTTTGCCAGCCCAATGAACAATCAACTGCCCAAGTTCTGCTCCAGACAACCGCATCCTCTGAGAATAGCAGCGGATGCTTTTCTGATTCCATGGTCTCAGGGCCTCCTGTATGCATTTCCTCCCATGCCCTTGGTGGCCCGAACTCTCTTCAAAATTCTTCAGGACAAGGCCTCTGTCCTGCTGGTAGCTCCCAAGTGGCTGAGACAGCCTTGGTTTCCTCTTCTGCTTCAACTGGCGGTGGATCCCCCACTGCCTCTGGGGTTGCAACCCGACCTTCTCTCACAGGAGCAGGGTTCCCTTCTACACCCCAATCTCAAAGCTCTCAATTTGATGGCCTGGAGGCTGCAAGGGTAGTTTTGGCTCCCTGGGGCCTACCTCAGGAAGTTGAGGAGGTTGTCCTAGCCTCTAGAAAACAGTCCACTAGGAAAACCTATGCTCTCAAATGGAAAAGGTTTTCTGTGTGGTGTCAGCTACGTACAGAGGATCCTTTCTCCTGTACTGTGCCAGTAGTGCTTCAGTACTTACTGCACTTATCAAATCAGGGACTTAAGTCCAATTCTGTTCGGGTCCACCTCTCAGCTCTAGCAGCTCACCACTCACTGGTGGAGGGACATTCTCTGTCAGGTCACCCCTTGGTGTCCCGCTTTCTCAGGGGCTTGCTTTTGCTCAAGCCTCCAATCCGTCCTCCTGCCCCTGAGTGGGAGTTGAATGTGGTTTTGCAGCAACTGACTCGCCCACCTTTTGAGCCGATGGCTACTTGTCCACTACGCTTCCTCTCCTGGAAGACGCTCTTCCTGATAGCCTTTACCTCGGCTAGGCGAGTGAGTGAGCTTCAGGCCCTGGCCTGTGATAGGCCTTACACCAGGATTTATAGGAACAGGGTAGTCCTCAGGACTCATCCCAAGTTCCTCCCAAAGGTTGTCTCCTCTTTCCACCTCAACCAGGAGGTGGTTCTTCCAACATTCTTCCCTAGGCCTCATGCAAGCCAGGCTGAAGCAGTCCTGCATACCCTGGACTGTAGGAGGGCCTTATCCTTCTACCTTGACCGTACGCAGGGGCATAGGAGGGCTACTCAGCTCTTCGTATCCTTTGACGCCAATAAGTTGGGGTTGGCTGTGTCCAAGCGTACCTTGTCATCTGGGTGGCTTTCTGTATCACCTGGGCTTATAAGGCGGCTGACCTTCCTTTGCAGGGTCGGGTCACGGCCCATCGTGTCAGGGCAATGGCTGCCTCAGTGACTCATCTCCGCTCTGTGCCCTTGGTAGACATCTGCAGGGCTGCAACTTGGTCTTCAAGCCAGACTTTTGCGGCCCATTACTGTCTGGAGAGGGAGTCCCGTAGGGACAGTGCTTTTGGTCAGGCAGTACTCTGGAATCTCTTTGAGGTTTAGGCAACTCCTGCCCTCCTGCCCTCTGTTGGGCTACCGGTGGAGGTTATGTCCTTGAAAAGCCTTTCTTTGCTGCTGAGACTAGAGGGAGTACTCTTGTTCAGCCTGGGTTCCTCGGTAGCCCAGAGCTAGGGAGTCACCCATATGTGAGGACTGACTTCCTGCTTGGTCCTGGAGAAAGAGTAGTTACTCACCTGTAACAGGTGTTCTCCAGGAGCAGCAGAAATCAGTCCTCGCAACCCTCCCTCCTCCCCTGGGAGTTGCAGTTTTACATAGTTTAATTTTTCTTTTTTGTGTGCTGTTCTTAGCTATGTCATTTGACTGAGGTAAGATGGCACCTTTAGGCGGGAAGGGAACCGCGCATGCGTGCCTGCATTCCCAAAGGCTTTCATAGAAAGCTGGGGAAATGCTCCGCTGGGGCTTCATCGGCGCCGATGACACCCATATGTGAGGACTGATTCCTGCTGCTCCTGGAAAACAACACCTGTTACAGGTAAGTAACTACTCTTTAAACAGGTATAATTGATATCATGGATTTTTCCGAGGCAATGGAGAGTTAAATGAGTTGCCCAAGGCCACAAGTAGTGCTAGTGAGAATCGAACCCTGGTCTGTTTGGGGTAGTACCCCCCTCCCACCCCCCGCATTGAGGTGGGGGCATCAGAGGTTTTGCAAGTGCCTGGATCATCTGAGGTGGAGTATCAAATTTCATCTCAGATAACCTTTTTTTTTTTCCAAGACAGAAACCTCTGCAAAATGCCAGGGGCTGCTAATGCTGATGTCTGTGTGCATGTGTTTGGCTTGCTGTCCTTGTTAGTGCTGGCTATTTGCACACAGCTAATTTGCATGCTGTTTGCTTACAACATGGCTGTACAAAAATTCAGTGTTTATTTATTTATTTATTTAACAATGATTTATATACCGCATCTTCCATAGTTCAGTTGCGGTTCACAATAAACAACAGTTAACAAATCGGAGTTTGTTTTACATAAAACATCATATAATCAAATAACAGTGTTAAACTTGCATAGTGAAATTCTGCACTAGAGCTTTAATGCTGGGCTCTAGCACAGAATTTCTCTATCTGGGCCCTTTGTATGTCTGCAAAGAGATCATTAGGCTCATGCATAGAGAAAAAGGCATATAATGCATTTCATGTGTTAGAGATGTGCAGGCCCAAAATGCTTCAGTATATTCACATCGCCCAGTTCATTGATATTTGGCTTGCCTTCCAGCCCTTCTGCCAGTTACTAATATCTTTTATTTCTTAATTTATCTATAAACTCTGCAGCATTTCCAAATAAGTATTTACCACAGTCCCCTTTCTGACCCCTAATTTGCAGATTTGATGTGCAAGAGGAAATTTTTTAAGATAATCCTATTTACTTAATACATTAAAGAGATGTGTTAAAATGTGTATAGCTATTAAAATGGAGTGGAGGAGTGACCTAGTGGTTAGAGCACTGGCTTGGTAACCAAGAGACCAGGGTTCAATCCCCCCTGCCATTCCTTATTAACCATGGGCAAGTCACTTAGCCCTCCATTGCCTTGGAAGAAAGGCCTGGCAATCTGCCTTCGTCATACTGCTAAGAAAACCCAGGAACTGCTGGGTTGCTAGAAGTCAGCATTGACTCAAAAACACATATTGCATTGCATTTTTGTTGCTTTTGGTCTTTGATTATGATTGAATAGTTATAATACTTTATGGGTGTAATATTTAAACTACAGCATGCTATTGTTAAAATGTCAGCTAACAAGAACTACCCAGCAGCTTGCAAACAACACTGATTGTGCCACATGAAAGAACCAAATTCAACAAGCAAATCTGCAACCGGGCATTTAACCTAGATGCACCTTCCTTATGGAACTCTCTGCCAATAAACATCCGATGCACCACGGAGCTCTCAACATTTAGAAAACAACTGAAAACCAACCTATTCAAGGAATGTCTAGGACCTGAGCTGAACATAACTCACTGAAAATGAAGACCGTGTATAAAAAAACTGAGCAAAACTGGACAAGAAAGATTGTAAATATGTTAGATATGTAAACCCACTGTGATTCTAGTGTTTAAACACCCCCCCCCCTTCAAAAATTATGCCACATCTTATTTGTTGTAAAGGACTTTGTTGAATTGTAAACCGCTTTGACCAGGTGAAAAGCAGTATATAAGCACAGCTAAATAAATAAATAAACATTCAGTGCTAGTGTTTGAATACCAGCTGGCTCTGAATATTTGGATTCCATGGCCAGGACGCTGACTACCCGGTTAGCGGCAATATTCAGTCATTATCTAGATAGTCAATCCGCACACACTTAGAATATCTTTTTTTCTGTTATAACTTAAGTGACTTGCTATCTAAATTTAGCAGCACTGAAATTCGCCACTAACCAGATAGCAATCAACACCACTCATGCTCTGCCCTAGCACTATCCAGGTAGTGCCAAGGTCAGAGGTATTAATCCATGGCACTCTCCAGGCAGTGCTGCTGAATATTGCTTTTACTAGCACTTACCCAGTTAGCAGATGCTGCTAACCATATAAGTCCCTTTGGATATCGGCCCCTTTGTGACTAAACATTTAGTTTAAGGTTAATTGATATATTTGTCTTATTTGCATACAAAAACAAGAGAAAAAAGTGAGCCAAATTGGGCTACATTTTTAAGAATCAAATCATATAGCCTACAATCTGAGCCTCAGATCCAAAGTTTTCTACTTATGCAAAGTCTTCAAATGTGTTATACTGCGGAACTGAACAAGTTCTTGTCCTTGAGTATATCTTTACTTCCTTCTGGAGCTGATTTTCTGGAGTCTGCTTTCAACAGTTTCTCCGTGGTGGCCACTGAATTCTGTAGCCTGTTAGCAGGAGAGGAGCATGTGTTTCCATTCAGAGAACAGCATTAATTGCATTAACTTACTTTGCTTCGTTTTAATATTTAAGCGACTAATTACTGAAAAGTTGTGCATCCCATTCTGGCCATTTTATTTCTGTCATGGAGACAAATTTTGAAAAGTGAAACATCTGTTATCTTATGGTATCCTTGCTAGTCAAAACGGAGGCCTTGACTAGAGTTATTATATTCTTGAGATTAAAATGAAGTGGTGAATTAATTTAGTTATGATCTTTCTACCCACTCTCCCAAATTTCTGTATTATCTTGAGTTATTGTAAGTGAATAAACCCAATGGGGTGATCATCACTGTTTTTAGGTAGCATGTTATCTCCAGGAACAAGCAGGAATGTAGTCTTCACATATGGGTATCGTTGGTACCGACTGAGCCTGCGTGGGAACGCTCCCCAGCTTCCAATTAGAAAGTCTTTGGGAGCATCCCACAGCGCCTGCGTGCTGCCTTCCCGCCTTTCCCAACTGCCTCTCTCCAGTTCTTCGTTTTCTGCGGAGCCAGCAGATCGTTGTTCCTGTCACCGCAGAAAATATTTCCCTGTTCTTTCTTCTTTGTGGTCGCGTCTGCCTTCCCTCGACGCTATATCGGTACCGCCGGTTCGTTCGTTCTTTCTTTCTGTGTCTCAAAAAAAAAAAAATAGTATTTTTTTCCAAACTTTTCTTCCTCAGGTGCATGCGCCATTTTGGGCCCTAGGCCCAAAACCTCCTTTACTATGGAAAAACCTGCTTCGGGTTTTAAGAAGTGCACCAAGTGTGGCGGTACCATCTCCCATGAGTGGTGTCGGTACCACCACCCATGAGTGGTGTCTTAAATGTTTAGGTCCTGACCACTCCATCTCGGAGTGTATGGCCTGTGCCATGATGTCCAAGAGGAGTCGACAAAACCGAGCTGCTAAGCTCAGCACCCTGTTTCCCTCCGATGCAGCCTCTGTGGCATCGACGTCGTCCAGGGCTTCGTCTTCCTCCCATGGATCTCAGGTAACTACTCAGGTAATTACTCAGGTTATTTATTTATTTATTATTTATTTATTTAAATTACTCAGGTAATTTATTTATTTATTGTTTGTCTTAGTGGTGTGCTAGTTCAGCCTTCTCAGTTATAACTTACCTTGCCTCTCTCAACTAACTGGGCTTTGTGTGGTACCCCCCTCCCCCCTGCTGAGGGTTCAGGACAGGGTACCTTGTAACTGCCCTCTTTAATAGGACTTATCTCCCTCCCTCACTCCCCGGCTCCCACCCTCCCCTGGGGTAATTGTAGTTTATAGGTACTTGCACATCTTAGAGGAAAGGGGCTGCTCTCAGGTGCAGCTCGTTATCCAAATCAGTCATACACAGAGGACCTGAGATTAATTACTTAAGCTTCAGGTACACAAGGTGTATTAGGGGTATTAGATACACTTTTATTGGTATAAGCATCTACACCAATCCTTATTATATACAGAATTTAAAAGACCTAAACACAAGCTTTAAACTAAGATGCAGACAGAAGTCCAGCAACGAGATGAGGGTTCTCCGGTCTTTTGCATTGAGTGTCACATGTATGATTTTCTCCCAGTTGGTGAGAGGTCTTACGTATTGTCAGACGGCTGCCTAGGGTGAGAACTTACACAATCTTGACGATGCATATATTCATATGATTCTTGCAAGGTATTGTGGGTATTGTAGTTCATTCACTCCCAAACACAGCTGATGACAATAATTTGAGTTGTGAAACCAAGTGGTAAGATCAATAAAATACTTCTTTTATTGATGGGGTTTAATTCACCCAGCACATGTATGCTTGATAGCACTATAAATGAGGTTACTTGCTTGCAGTGTTTAAAATGGATAACAAAAAGTCACAAAGTAAACCAGAAAACAACCTTCAGCTTGTCAGGCAATTAGCTAATGTTTTCTTAGCAAGTAATTACCAAATACAAAGGCACAAAGTAAAGAATAAACTTTGCTGGTTAGGTTAACTTCTGCTTATTTTCCACGCCGATCTCAGCAGTGATTCTCCCTTGCTCACACACACAATCAGGTGCAGCCCTAATTACTATCAATGGACCAGCTGAAAGCCTTTAGCTGGCTGGCTGCTACTGTGTGAGCCCAAATCCTGCTTTAAGAGCTGTTTGCAGTGGAAATAAAGAACAAAGTTAGGTTTCTTTGTGATGGCTGATGTGTTTGCTCATAGAAAACTAGCAATAGCATTTAGATAAAGAACAGTCCATGTAAATAGTTTCATCTGCTGTATTTCCCCCTGCATCAACAATCATAGGGTCAATATCATACATGGGCACAGATGAGTCTTTCATTAAGGCACTATCATGAGAATGCTTATTCCCTTGCTGCCATTCTCTATTATAGATAGGGTCTGGATCAGTGTTCATACCTGAGCCTCTCCTGCTATCATTATTCCTCTCTGTATAGCCTGGCCAATATGTAATCCAATTCTGATGTCCAGCCTTCCAATCTTGATCCCTGGACGCTGGATCTTCTCTCACATACCTTCTGGCCTTGGTCTGAAAGTCCCTTCCACATGCAGTCTTCTCTCTTCCAGGTAGCCACTGGTGATTCCTATCTCTGCCACTCCATTCCTCTGGCTGAATCCAGTCCAATGGACTCTGCTGGCTTTTGGAATACCTCCCAGTATGAGTACTGCCTTGGAATCTCCCAGACCTTCCAATGGCCTTTCTTCTCTTCCTTCCAGAGAGTTTCCTTCTCTCTCTATCTGCGTGGCTTTTGCTGAAGCTGTTCTTCAAACTGTTGCTGAAACTTTCCCTGAAGCGGGGCTGGAGCTTGTAGTAACTGTTATCTGAAGAATAAGCTCTATTCTTATTCTGTCCTAATGTGTGCTGCTCCCTAACACAGCGCAGCTGTGTTGAATCAGGCCCTGCCCTTTGAGATGAGTGCTTAGGGATTACCTCATAGCTCTCTTGATTGCACACACATTCTCTCACTTCAGCCCCTCTCATGGCTGCTGGAAACCTGGTGCATTCTGGGACTGGTAGTCTTTTATGTGAAAACTCTGTTTTCTTGCTTCTACCAGAACTGACAGGTTGCTTGTTCAGAGTCACATCATCTTTTCTATAGCTCCTACCTGAGCTATGATAAGCTTCCTTATCACAGTATGCACTAAGTGCAAAGAACTCAGGGAACGAGTCCGTTCTCTAGAGGCTAGAGTAGCAGACCTGGAAGACATAAGAAAGACAGAGAAGTACATGGACGAGACCTACAGGGATATAGTCCTGAAGTCCCACCTCCAGTCTGGCAGCATCCCTGTTGCCATGGAGGAGAGAGGTCACGTGACAGGAGAGCATCACCCTGGTGTGGCAGGAAGTGATCCTGTAACTAGGACCTGTCCTCCAGCTGATGTAAAACCCTCTCGCACCGAGGACGTTTCTCCAGGGCCATGTCCCCATGAGGGGAGGGTCAGGACAGCTGTTATAGTTGGTGATTCAATCATTAGGAATGTAGATAGCTGGGTGGCTGGACGTGAGGATCGCCTGGTAACATGCCTGCCTGGTGCGAAGGTAGCGGACCTCACGCACCACCTAGATAGGATCATAGATAGTGTTGAGGAGGAGTCTGCTGTCTTGGTACATGTTGGTACCAATGACATAGGAAAATGTGGTAGGGAAGTTCTGGAGGCTAAATTTAAGCTTTTAGGTAGGAAGTTGAAATCCAGAACTTACAGGATAGCGTTCTCCGAAATGCTTCCTGTTCCACGTGCAGGACCCAAAAGACAGGCAGAGCTTCCGGAGTCTCAATGCGTGGATGAGACAATGGTGCAAGGATGAGGGTTTTGGATTTGTTAGGAACTGGGGAACATTCTGGGGAAAGGGGGGGCTCTTCCGAAGGGATGGGCTTCACCTTAATCAGGATGGGACCAGACTGCTGGCATTAACCTTTAAAAAAGAGATAGAGAAGCTTTTAAACTAGAAAATAGGGGAAAGCCGACAGTCACCTAGGAGTGCATGGTTCGGACGAAGGTATCCTTGAAGGATACTACCAAAAGCAGTGAGGTTCCAAAAGGGAGTATAGTAGCCCAAATGCCCTTGAGTAAGGAGCAGACAGAGCATAAAGATTCCAAATTACCCCTGCCTACCAATAGCCAGATTAATATGAATAAAATACAGTCTCTAAAATGCTTGTATGCCAATGCTAGAAGTCTAAACAATAAGATGGGAGAGTTAGAATATATAGCACTAAATGAGAGGTTAGATATGATTGCACTCTCAGAGACATGGTGGAAGGAGGATAACCAGTGGGACACTGATACCTGGATACAAACTATATCGTAATGATAGAGCTGATCAAATTGGTGGAGGGGTTACGCTCTATGTTAGAGAGGGCATTGAGTCAGAAAGGATTAAAGTTTTGCAGGGAACAAAATTTGCTGTAGAATCTCTATGGATTGAAATTCCATTTATGAAGGGGAAGGTGATGGCAGTGGGAGTATACTATCGACCACCTGGCCAGAATGAACAAATGGATGATGAAATGCTCAAAGAAATCAAGGAAGCTAACAAAAGTCACAACAGAGTAGTAATAATGGGTGATTTCAATTACCCCGGTATCGACTGGGTCAGTGTCACAGCAGGACAAGCTAAAGAGATAAAGTTTCTAGATGGAATAAATGACTGCTTCTTGGAGCAGCTGGTTCATGAAACGACCAGAGGGGAAGCCATACTGGACCTAGTCCTTAGTGGAACGCCAGATCTGGTGCAAGAAATAAGGGTGTTGGGACCACTTGGCAATAGTGATCATAGTATGATCATGTTTGATTTAATTAGTGGAGGACAGATAGTAAAGGCATCCACAGTACTACATTTTAACTTTCAAAAGGGAGACTATGATAGAATGAGGAATATAGTTGGGAAAAAACTAAAAGGAGCGGTTCCAAAGGTTAAAGACTTACAGCAAGCTTGGGTGTTATTTAAAAATACTATCCTCGAAGCCCAGACAAGCTGTATTCCACGCATTAAGAAAAGTGGAAGAAAGTCCAAAAAACTGCCCGCATGGTTTAAAGGTGAGGTCAGAGAGGCTGTTGCTGCCAAAAAAGCAACCTTCAGGAAATGGAAAAAAGAGCCAAATGATGAAAACTGGAAACAGCACAAGCACTGGCAAGTTAAATGCAAAGCATTGATAAGGCAGGCAAAGCGGGAATTTGAGAAGAAACTTGCTACGGAAGCAAAAACACGAAATAAAGACTTTTTCAAGTACATTCGTAGCAAAAGGCCTGTGAGAGAGTCAATTGGACCATTAGATGATAGAGGGGTAAAAGGGGCAGTAAGAGGAAACAAGGCTATAGCAGAGAGACTGAATGAATTCTTTGCTTCGGTCTTTACTGAGGAAGATGTAGGGATGTTACCCAAGACTGAAGTGGTATTTAAAGGTGATACTGCAGAGGAATTGAGAGAAATTTCTCTACACCGGGAAGATATATTACAACTATTTGATAAACTGAATTGTAGCAAATCACCTGGACCGGATGGTATACATCCCAGAGTGTTGAAAGAACTGAAATATGAGATTGCAGACCTGCAATTGGTAATCTGTGAACTTTCATTAAAATCATCTGTAATACCTGAAGATTGGAGGGTCGCCAACGTAACATCAATTTTTAAAAAGGGTTCCAGGGGTGACCCAGGAAATTACAGACCGGTGAGCCTGACGTCAGTACCAGGGAAAATGGTAGAAACCATCATAAAGAACAAAATTACACAGCATGTAGATAGTCATGGCCTAATGGGAGACAGCCAACATGGCTTTAGACAAGGAAGATCTTGTCTTACTAATCTGATATGTTTTTTTGAAGGTGTGCATAAACAGGTAGACAAAGGTGAGTCGGTTGATATAGTGTATCTGGACTTTCAGAAAGCTTTTGACAAAGTCCCCCATCAGAGACTTTTGGCGAAGCTAAAGAGTCATGGGATAGGAGGCAGTGTACTATTGTGGATCGGGAACTGGTTAAAAGATAGAAAGCAGAGGGTAGGGCTAAATGGCCAATATTCCCAATGGAAAAAGGTGAATAGTGGAGTACCCCAGGGATCTGTGCTGGGTCCGCTGCTTTTTGACATATTCATAAATGACCTGGAAAAGGGAATAACTAGTGAGGTTATCAAATTTGCAGATGACACAAAACTGTTTAAAGTTGTTAAAACCCAAGAGGATTGTGGAAAACTGTAGGAGGATCTGGATAAATTGGAAGACTGGGCATCCAAATGGCAGATGAAATTTAATGTGGACAAGTGCAAAGTTATGCACCTAGGAAAGAACAACCCACACTATAGTTACACGATGCAAGGCTCCACATTAGAAACCACCACCCAGGAAAAAGATTTAGGAGTCATTGTGGATAACATGTTAAAACCCTCCGCCCAGTGTGGCAGCGGCGGCCAAGAAAGCAAATAGAATGCTAGGTATCATAAGGAAAGGGATGGAGAACAAAACAAAGGATATTATAATGCCTCTGTATCGCTCCATGGTACGACCGCACCTTGAATATTGTGTGCAATTCTGGTCACCGTATCTTAAAAAGGACATAGCGTTATTAGAAAAAGTACAGAGAAGAGCCACCAAATTGGTGAAGGGGATGGAAGGCTACTCCTATGAAGAGGGGCTAAGAAGGTTAGGGCTCTTTAGCCTGGAGAAGAGACGGCTGAGGGGAGATATGATAGAGGTCTATAAATTAATGAATGGAGTGGAACGGATAAACGTGGATCAATTGTTTACCCTATCAGAGTATAGAAAGACTAGGGGACATGTAATGAAGCTGCAGGGTAAACTATTTAAGACAAATAAGAGAAAATATTTTTTCACTCAACGTGTAATCAAACTCTGGAATCTGTTACCGGAGGATGTAGTAAGGGCTGTTAGTATAGCTGGGTTTAAAAAAGGTTTGGACAAGTTCCTGGAGGAAAGGTCCATAAACCACTATTAAAAAGGGACCCAGGATATCAATGCTTGACCCAGTACAAGCATTGTGGAACCTGTGTCTTTTGGGGATATTGCTAGGTACGTATAACCTAGATTGGCCACTGTTGGAAACAGGATACTGGGCTTGATGGACCTCGGTCTGACCCAGTATGGCATGTCTTATGTTCTTATATGTTCTTAAACATAAGTCTGGCCGGTCCTCAAAGGGTAGATCTCCTTCCAAGCATCGAGATGCCTCTGGCATTGCCCTTGAGGGTTCTGTACCGGCAAAATTGCCCCGGCGTGAGGCTTCGGCTTCCAAAGCATTATCGGGGCTCCAGGATGTTCTCGAGGCCTCAACCTTGGCAGAAGGTGCCATGCGGCTGCTTTCTCCGGTACCGATACCCAGGCATCGGCAGCGTCGATAGACCAGAGGTTCCTGGCTATTGAACGCAGTCTGGCAGCTCTCCTTGCGGCATCGACACCCTCGGAACCGCGTCAAACAGTTTAACCGGTACCGACTCCGGCACCGATATCGGCACCGGTACTGACGGCATCTACATCGGTGTCGGCATTGCTGGCACCCAGTCATGCTATGCCTTCCGGTACCGATACCCCGGTACCGATTCCCCCCAGCACTGACTTCGGTCGGTATGGGTATCCTGCTGTACAAGAGCATCCGGACAGATGGTACTTCGAATCCTCGGAGGAGTCTGAGGATTCTGACAGCTCCGTCGGTACCGGAGTACTTCTCCCGGAGGAGCCTTCCTCTCCTAAATGCAGGATGTCTCCTCCAGAAGATATCTCCTTTCAGGACTTTATCAGGGAGGTGGCTCGTGGTCTTTCCATTACTGTGGCTCCTGAAACAGAGCCCAGGGCAAAGGAGTTGGAAATTTTGCAATATCCCAAAGCTCCTAAGGAGGCAGCTACTTTGCCTATCCATGAGATCTTACATGATCTCATGTTGAGAATGTGGGAGACACCTCTTACCACCTCTCCTCACTCTCGTAGACTGGATACCATGTATCGAGTACCTCTGTGTCCTGGCTTCCAGAAAACTCAGCTTCCTCATCACTCTATTGTAGTGGAATCAGCTATGAGAAGGATCAGGAGTGCAAAGAGGCATGCCTCTAATCCTCCAGGACGTGTGTGTCAAACTTTGGATGCCTTTGGACGTTGTACTTTCCAGGCTTCCATGCTTTCTGCCAGGATCAGTTCCTATATTTTGTATATGGGAATGTTCCTTAAGGAAGTCACAGGAGATTTAGAGGTTTTGAGCCCTCTCCTTCCTGATGATAAGAGGCAGGATTTTCTCACGCTGGTTAAACATGCCCAGGATGTTTCTAAGTTTGTCAATCGTGCAGCTTTTGACTGTTTTGAGTGCATAAGCAGAACCTCTGCCATTGCCATAGGTGCACGTAGAATTGCCTGGCTCCAGGCATCCGATTTGGAGCTCTGGGTGCAGGACAAACTGGGCAATATCCCTTGTACAGGTGAGAATCTATTCAGCAAGAATTCGCAAGAGAAGGCCAATGAATTGGATGCTGACAACTCCACTTTGGATAGACTGTCCAAAGCCACAGCTGATCCTGCAAGGAGAAAATCTTTCAAGAAACCATTCTTCTCCAAGAAGAAGAGGTTTTATCCTTCTTATTCCCAGCAGGCACGTTCTGCAGGTCAACCTGCCTGAAAGAGTCAGCAACCACCTAAACAGAGGAAAGCAAAGACTGCTAAGCCTCAACCGTCTCAGCAGTCTCAGCCTCCACAAGGCCTTTTACTTCCATTTAGAGAACTTAGCCTTCCTGGCTCTCAATGGTCCTGAGCCTTCCACCATTCCAGGAAGGTAGTGTCACTTTGCCCCCAGATGGGGGCAGAGAACAGCAGAGCATTGGACTCTCTCCATTATAAAAGAGGGGTACAAGCTTCACTTTCTGTGCATGCTTCCTCCCATAGTAAGACAGTTCAATTCTCAGACCTCTCTCATCAATCTGTTAGATCAAGAGGTCACTATCCTTCCTGCCCAAGGGGCAATAGAAGAGGTACCCATTTCTCAACAGGGTACAGGGTTTTACTCCCCCTATTTCCTTATCCCAAAGAAAACAGGGGGACACAGACCTATTTTAGACCTCAGAGAATTGAACAAATTCTTCTTCAAAGAGGAATTCAAGATGATTTCTCTGGGAACCCTGCTGCCATACCGTCAGAGTCAGGATTGGCTTTGTTCTCTAGATCTCAAGGATGCGTACACTCATGTTGTCATCCATCCAACTCACAGAAAGTTCCTTCGGTTCCTTTTTCAAGGAAAGCACTACCAATACAGGGTACTTCCTTTTGTCCTGGCCTCAGCACCAAGGGTGTTTACGAAATGTATGGCTGTGGTAGCAGCATTTCTTCGTACTCTAGGAATATTCGTCTTCCCCTACTTAGACGACTGGCTCATTCGAGCTCCATCAGAGTCAGAGGCCAGGATTTCTCTATCTTACACAATGCGTATTTTCCAGTATTTGGGTCTGGTCATAAACATCCCAAAATCCAGTTTAACTCCCACTTAGTCTCTAGAGTTCATAGGAGCTTTGCTGTATACCAGAAAAGCAAGGGCCTATCTTCCCTAGGCCTGTTGCCTTCGCATGGTGCAGTTAGCATCTCAAGCAGTGCAAAAGCCTCTTCTCACTGCTCAAGAAATGTTACAGCTTCTAGGACACATGGCATCCATCGTGCATGTGGTTCCTTATGCTCACCTCCACATGAGAGCAGCCCAGTGGACTTTATCCACTCAATGGACCCAGGCATCAGGGGGCCTGTCAGACAAAATAGCAAACACAAATCCCCTTATTTTGTCCCTCCAATGGTGGCAGTCCACTCAAAACCTGTTGATGGGGTCCCCATTTCAACAACCTTTACCTCAGGCAACTCTCATAACAGATGCTTCACCAATGGGTTGGGGAGCTCATCTGCAAGACCTCTCCACCCAAGGCACTTGGACTCCACAGGAGACTCATCTACACATCAATCTCTTGGAACTCAGAGCAATCTTCCTTGCTCGTCGAGTGTTCCACATCCTGCTCAGCTACAAGACGGTCCTTATTCAGACAGACAATCAAGTAGCCATGTTCTTCGTGAACAAGCAGGGAGGAACAGGCTCTCTGTCGCTTTTCAACAAAGCTTTGCGACTATGGGCCCTCGCCAGAGAGCATCAGATTCATCTCCTGGCAGTGTATCTTCCAGGCATCCAAAACTCTTGGGCAGACAGACTCAGTCGAGTTCTGCTTCCACACGAATGGTCTCTCCATGCAGACCAGGTGGCCAGGATTTTTCAAATTTGGGGATCCCCGGACATAGACCTCTTTGCAAGTCGGTTGAATGCCAAACTTCCCCGGTTCTGTTCCAGAATTCCGGCTCAGGGCTGTCAGGCCAGGGATGCTTTCCTCCTTCATTGGGGTCAAGACTTCCTTTATGCCTTTCCTCCCATT
Source organism: Ichthyophis bannanicus (assembly GCA_033557465.1). NCBI lineage: Eukaryota > Metazoa > Chordata > Amphibia > Gymnophiona > Ichthyophiidae > Ichthyophis > Ichthyophis bannanicus. The sequence continues at coordinate 620,384,472 of CM066036.1, forward strand.
CCCCTAATTCCCAAAATCCTATTCAAGCTTCAGAGAGACAGAGGCCGTATGATTCTCATAGCTCCACATTGGCCATGGCAGGTGTGGTACCCTCTGCTTCTACATCTCTCTCAAGCTCCCTCTCTGGAGTTAGGATCCGCTCCAGATCTCCTATCTCAGGAGGGCGGAATGTTATGACATCCCAATCCCCAGTCTGTACATCTCAGGGCTTGGTTGCTGAAGGCCTAGATCTTAATGATCTTAACCTTTCTCAGCAAGTAAAGGATATCCTTTTTGCTTCCAGAAAACCTTCCACAAGACACTGTTATGCTTTCAAGTGGAAAAGGTTTACCTTATGGTGCTCGCATAAGGGTCTTAGCCCTCTTGCTATACCTCTGGAATCATTACTGGAGTATCTCCTTCATTTATCCAATGCAGGACTTAAGACTAACTCAGTAAGAGTCCATTTGAGTGCTATTGCAGCTTCTTTCAAGCCTTTACATGGACAACCTATTTCCTCTCATCCTCTTATAGCAAGATTTATGAGAGGCCTTCTTCTAATTAAGCCTCCCATTAGGCCACCACCAGTGGCATGGGACTTAAACCTGGTTCTTGGTCAGCTCATGAAGCCACCTTTCGAACCCTTAGCTACTACCTCATTGAAATTCCTTTCCTGGAAGGTTATCATTCTCATTGCAATCACATCAGCACGTCGCATCAGTGAATTGCATGCCCTAGTGGCTGATCCACCTTATACAAGATTCCATCATGACAAGGTAGTCCTTAGGACTCATCCACACTTTATGCCAAAGGTGGTCTCGCCTTTTCATCTGAACCAAGTGGTCTACCTGCCTGTGTTTTTTCCAAGGCCTCATGCATCAAATGCAGAAAGGAATCTTCATACTTTAGACTGTAAAAGAGCTTTAGCCTTTTACTTACAAAGAGCACAGCAACATAGGAAGTCCTCTCAACTCTTTGCTTTTGATCCTTCTCATTTGGGACTTTCAGTCTCCAAGAGAACACTGTCCAACAGGATTGCACAGTGTATTTCATTTGCCTATCAGAGTAAGAATCTTCCTCTGGAGGGCCATGTCACAGCTCACAATGTGAGAGCCATGGCAGATTCAATGGCTCATCTGCACTCTGTGTCTATCGACGACATCTGCTGAGCAGCCACTTGGGCCTCAGTTCATACTTTCACAGCCCATTACTGCTTGGACAAGGACTCCCGCCGGGATGCCTTGTTTGGTCAGGCTGTTCTCCAACACCTGTTCCATACCTAATCAACTCCTACCCACCATCCCTGGTTGGATGCCAGAGATCCATGGGGGGAAGTGGAGCCCTTCACAGGGACACACAACTTCTGGGGTCTCTCCCTGGCATCTAAAGTTAAAAAGTTATATGTAAAAAGTTAAAAAGTTCTTGTTCTATGTAATGTTATACGAATGTATACAATTGTTCCATGTAAACCGCCCCTGATCTCTGGAAGGGGCGGTATAGAAGAAATAGATAGATAAATAAATAAATAAATAAATAAAGCTAGGGAGTCCCCATATGTGAAGACTACATTCCTGCTTGTTCCTGGAGATAGCATAGTTACCTGTAACAGGTGATCTCTGGGAACAGCAGGAGTTTAGTCTTCACAACCCACCCACCTCCCCTAGGAGTTGTATCTCTCTATCTCTTTCTCTTTCCCTCTCTCTTTGTCTCAGCTTTAAACTCAACTGGAGAGAGGCAGTTGGGAAAGGCGGGAAGGCAGCACGCAGGCGCTGTGGGATGCTCCCAAAGGCTTTCTAATTGGACTCTGGGGAGCGTTCCCGCGCAGGCTCCGTCGGTACCGACGATACCCATATGTGAAGACTAAATTCCTGCTGTTTCCGGAGATCACCTGTTGCAGGTTAGTAACTATGCTTTAATTGCTTTTAGAGAAATACGTAGCACTAATAAAAATTGTGTACATGTTCAAAAAGTGTAAGTGTTACACCATAAATGTCATGTGCTGTAGGTAACTTCCGTTTTGAAAAGATATTTAATATGATGTTCACTGTTAGAGTTCATTGTATAATTGCTTCATTTGGTCTTGCATAATTTTGACAGGCAACAAGAATGGATAAATCAGCAACGTGAAGAGATTGAAAGGCAAAGGAAACTCTTAGCAAAGCGTAAACCTCCATCTACTAACAATTCTCAAACGATAGTAGCCAACTCTGAACCGAAGCAGAGGAAAAACAAAGCTGTAAATGGAGCAGAAAATGATCCATTTCTGAAACCTAGTTTACCACAGCTGTAAGTTTTGGCTTCTTTTTTATTTATACATATTACATGCACTGTAGAGTATAAACTGCATCTGTGATCAGAAAGAGTATGAATGACTCAAAAACTCGCTTAAGTGTTGGAGAAAGAACAAAAAATATTGAACAATTGCATAGCTATCCTATTTATTTTATTTAGCTACCTTTATATACCTTCTTATCAGAATGTCAAGGCAGTTTACAGGTTAACTGAAAATTAAAGCTTATATAGGAACACACAAAACAGAAATATAGTTGGTACTTAATATACGTAGTGCAGAAAAATCAGTGTGGGTGAGAAAGGAGGATAAGGGCAATGGAAATGTAAAAAAAAAAAAAAATTTATTCATAATGCAAAGAACAGCTAATGTAAGGATAGAGTCCTGTGCTCTGTGGTATGAAGAGTATTAGTCTTCTCCACCAATTTATTCAATGAACAAATGACTTTTCATCTTCTTACAGAACTTGGTTAGGTCATGGATGGTCTTTAAGCTCTCAGAGCGCATTCCATATCCTTGACATATAGAGTGAGGAGGCTTTATTTGAAGCAGTTTGGTTGCTCTTTACCTTTAACGTGGGAATAGTGAAGGTATTTTGTGCATTGGTGGTTCTTGATCTGTTGCCTAGTGTTTTATGTAATAGAGATTGTAGATAAACTGAGGAAAGTTAGTGTAATGTTTTTGAAAAATGGTCAGAAAAACCATGTATTTTATACAGCTTGCTATGGGAAGCCAGTGTACTTGCCTGAGTGTTGGGGTTTTGTGTTTGCTTCTGCATGTGCTGAAAAGGATCCTGGTGGCAGTGTTTTGGGCCAACTGCAAAGGATGGAGCGCATAGTTCAGTAGTCCTTGTAGGATAATATTACAATAATCCAAGTGTGGAAAGACTAAGGCTTAAAAGACACTACCGAAGTCATGGGTACTCAGTAAAGGCTGTAGGTACTGTACTGTTTTTATCTTGTGGTATAAGAGTCTAATGATGGGGTTAATGTATGGCTGTAAGGTTAAGCGCTGGTCCAGGGTTATTCTCAAGTAACGCACTTAAGATTTCACTTCTAGTTGTGCTCCTGGGAATTTTATAGAGGTCAGTGGTTTGAAGTTTGAGACTCTTGTGATCTGGAGGACTTCCATTTTCTTGTAATTCACGAATAGATTAATGAAAATAATTTTTGCCAGTTTTCTCCTGATCTTTATGCCATCCAGCTCAGTCTGATCTAGCCTCTCTCAGGCTATAGTGCTATGAGCCTTTATTAGCAGCAGTGTTATTGCCACTATTTTATATTTCCTTTCCAACTCGCTTAGCTCATTTATTATAGTGAGAATCTTTAGCCAGAGGCCATGCACACAGGGATCCTGGAACCTGGCAATCCTGGGCTTTGTCTCACCACTAGATATCACCATTGCATGACGACTGGTGTTCTCCTCTACCCATCCTTTCCAGGGATACTGAATGCTGCTTTTGCAGCCTTCCCCATCTGTCTGTGGAATAGAAGACCATATTCACTCTCACGTAACTGGCTTGTACCATGAACATGTTGATTTACAACTAACAGCGGAACAAAAACTAGTTTTCTGAGTCCCATGAATATAAAACCTTTGAAAAACATCAGTATGGCTCTCATTACAAGTGATTCCGCCGCGCATCTGTTGACATGCTCAATTAAGGTTAAGTACCTGATATGGATAGTCATATTTTTGGTGGAATTAGAAATGCAAAGAAGGAAAAATATAAAAGTTTTGTAAGGAGAATGTGGGTCAGGTAAAAGGGAATTGTTTGGGCTCTCTGAAAATATTTGTATTTCCCATTTTCTCCAGGACCAAGCAGGAAGTCAGTCCTCACATATGGGTGACGTCGGCGCCGACGGAGCCCTCGCGGAGCAATTTTCCCCAGCTTTCAAAGAAAGCCTTTGGGAATTGCAGCGCGCATGCGCGGTCCCCTTCCCGCCCAAGGGTGCCATCTTAGCCAGTCTTCTTTTTTCCGCGGAGCCCTACAGACGTGGTCTTCTTGTCCCCGCTGAAAAAGTTGATTTTTCGTGATTTATTTCTCTTTTTTCTTCGGTTCGACGCCGGTCTCTTTCCTGCCCGGACTCGCGACGCCGTTGCGAGTCCTTCTCTTATTTTTCGGGTTTTCTGATTTTCTGTCAGTTTCGTTTTCGGTTTTTCGCTGGCAGCCCGGTCCTTTGACCTTGCAGGGGCCCTTTTTCCCCCGATGGCTGCCAGTGGTTTCAAGAGGTGTGTTCAGTGTGACAGAAATATGTCACTCACTGACACACACGATAATTGCCTCCGCTGCCTTGGCCCGGATCACGAGGAACTGATCTGTGGGGCCTGCAGCAAAATGTCCTCCAAAGCGTTAAGGAGTCGGCGGCATCAGCGGGAACGAATCTTCGCTGATCCCACCCGTACCCGGACCTCGTCGGAGGCCTCGGCGTCCAGAGGCTCCAGCTCTGACCGTCGCCGGAGTTCCTCTGACAGGGGTTCTCCCTCCGGGGACCATCATCGGAAGGTAAAACCCGCAAGGGCGGCATCGGTGGACGCTCCTGGTTCCGCGAGGGCCAGGTCGCATAGCCCTGATAGCCGTCCCGGGTCTTTGGAGAAGGAACATCTCCCGAAGCGACCTCGTCTGGAATCGGAGTTGCCTGCTCGGGTAAGTCCTGTAGTCCTCCTGGACTCGCCTCCGAGGGGTCCGACGTCGGGCCCGACGCCGTCGGGGCCCGAGTCGGGGGCTGCTGGGTCACCTGAGTTCGGACTTAGGTTGACGGCCTTGGAGAGCAGACTATCTGCCTTCATGGACCAGCAGCGGGCACTGATCGCTAGCCTCGCTGGCGCCTCTGCCCCGACCGCCGGGACGTCGACGTCTAAGTCGACCCCGGAGACCGAGCCGATCCTCGAGTCCATGCGGGCTCGAGTCGATCCTCGGTCGAGGTCACCCTCGGCCTCCCGTTCGAGACCGAGGTCGTTGACGCCGACTCCCTCGGCGTCGGGGCGGCCGACGCCTCCGCCCGCCCGAACCGACCCCACCGATTCCTCCTCGGAGTCGGCCTGGGAGTCTGAAGAGGAAGAGTCACCTGATTCTTTTCGGACTCGGTGTGTCCCCTCGGACTTCGTCAGGGATATGGCCAAGGCTTTGGCCTTCCCTGCGGATCCCGAGGAGGAGCCTCGAGCCGAAGAACTCGATGCCCTTCAGTACGACTCTCCCGCCAGGGAGCACTTTACTGTACCGGTTCCTCCCATGCTGGAACGACTACTCTTCCGCATGTGGGAGAGTCCGGCATCGTCGCCGGTATTAAGCAAGCGGGTCGATTCCATCTATCGAGTCCGCAAGAGCCCTGGCTTCCAAAAAGCACAGCTGCCGCACCATTCCATGGTGGTGGAATCGGCCATGCATAGGCTTAAGAGCCAGAAGATGCACTCCTCGGTGCCTCCTGGCAGGGAGGCCCGCAACCTGGATGGCCTCGGTAAGAAGTGTTTCCAGGGCTCTATGCTTGCTTGTCGGGTCCAGACCTACCAGCTCTACATGGGCATGTACCTTAGAGACCTGGCTAAAGAGCTAGCCGGATTCTCCGCTGGGCTGTCCGAGGAACCTTTGCGGAGGTTCCTAGCCTTGACAACTGGTATTCGGGAATGCTCCAAATTCATTTCTCGAGCAGCCTATGATGGCTTTGAAGCATCGGCTCGAGTGGCCGCAGCCGGCATCGGTGCCCGCCGACAGGCTTGGCTTCAGTCGTCTGACCTTGAACCCTGGGTGCAGGACAAGTTGGTCGATGTCCCCTGCCGAGGTGAGAACCTCTTTGGCAAGCCCATGGCTGAGAAGGCTGCACAAATCGAGACGGAGACTCTCACCAGAACTAGGCTCTCTAGGAAGACCTCCGCCCCTTCCCAGAAGAAGAAGGGCTCGGGAAAGAAGTCCTTTTACCCAAGAAAGGCGGCTGCCTATAAACACTACCCTCAATATCAGGCCTCCGCAGCTCCCCAACAGGGTCAGCAGGCCAAGGGACGGGGTAACGGGTCCCGTAGGCAGCAAGCCCCCAAGCCTGCACCACCGGCCCCTGCTCAGCAGGGTGGGGTTTTTTGACTTCATCAGCATAGCCTCTCCCCCTCAGCTGGTTCCTCCCAGCACAGGAGGCCGGCTGGTTCACTTTGCCAACAGGTGGTCCAACATCACATCAGATGCCTGGGTGCTTCATGTTGTGAGAGAAGGCTATCTTCTCCACTTCCACCAGGTCCCTCCCTCCTATTTCCCGGGAGAACCTCCACGACTCCCTCTGCACAGGGACTTACTCCTTCAGGAGTTAGCAAGTCTTCTTCAGGAACAGGCTGTGGAACCGGTGCCCCACCACCTGAGGGGTCAAGGCTTCTATTCCAGGTATTTCCTAATACCAAAAAGAACGGGAGGCCTCAGACCCATCCTGGACTTGCGCAACCTCAACAAGTTCCTCGTCAGGGAGAAGTTCAAGATGCTTACCCTTGGAATCCTTCTGCCCTACCTCCAGCAGGGAGATTGGCTATGCTCCTTGGATCTAAAGGATGCCTACACGCACATCCTCATCCACCCAAGCCACCGCCAATACCTAAGGTTTGTGGTGGCAGGAAATCATTACCAGTACAGAGTACTGCCCTTTGGCCTATCCTCCGCACCACGAGTCTTCACAAAATGTCTCGCGGTGGTGGCGGCTTATCTCCGGCTTCACGGCCTCTATGTCTTTCCGTACCTAGACGACTGGCTCATCAGAGCATCGTCCTCTCCAGAAGTCACAAAAGCCACACACCGCACTGTGACTCTTCTGCAGTACTTGGGCTTTGTCATAAACTTCGCAAAGTCCACTTTGCTCCCCTCGCAAGATCTCGAGTTCATCGGCGCAAGATTGCACACTCTTCAGGCACGAGCTTTCCTGCCTCTCGACAGGGCTCAACGGCTCATGGACCTAGCCGGCCGTTTTCGCAGCCAGTCCCTGGTCTCAGCCAGGCGCTTCCTGAGACTGCTCGGCCATATGGCTGCCACCGTCCACGTGACCCCCAATGCCCGCCTGAATATGCGGCCTGCTCAGTGGTGCCTTCGCAAGCAGTGGCAACAGGCCACGGGCGGCCTAGCCGACTTAGTGCGCATCTCCGGCCCGCTGGCCTCTTCTCTACAGTGGTGGCTTCATCGGCCGAACCTGGTGCTCGGAATGCCTTTTCAGTCTCCTCCGCCGGCTCAAGTGCTGACGACCGATGCTTCTCTCCTAGGATGGGGAGCGCATTGCCAAGGGGCATGTACTCAGGGTCTCTGGACCACGTGGGAGTCTGTGCAGCAGATCAACTTCTTGGAGCTCAGAGCAATCCGTCTGGCTCTCAAGGCTTTCTCCCACCTGACTTCTCACCAGTCCGTCCTTGTCCAGACGGACAATCAAGTTGCCATGTTCTACGTGAACAAACAGGGAGGCACGGGCTCCTTCCTTCTCTGTCGAGAAGCACAGAGGCTCTGCTCTTGGGCCGTCAGCCACGGCATTCTTCTCAAGGCAGTTTATCTCCCAGGCCAAGAAAATTGCCTGGCGGACAAACCCAGCAGGATCCTCCAGCCGCACGAGTGGCGCCTGGATCCCTTGGTAGTTCAGAAACTTTTTCTGAAGTGGGGCCTCCCCACGATGGATCTCTTTGCCAGTCCTCTCAACCGGCAACTTCCTCGCTTCTGCTCTCGACAGCCGCATCCCCTTCGAGTAGCGGCGGATGCTTTTCTGCTCTCATGGTCGAAAAGCCTTCTGTATGCCTTTCCTCCCATACCGCTAGTCTCTCGAACTCTTTTCAAGGTCCTCCGAGACAAAGCTTCCATGATCCTGATAGCTCCTCGCTGGCCCAGACAGCCGTGGTTTCCACTCCTGCTGCAATTAGCGGTAGAGGATCCGTTCCCTCTGGGGTTTCAACCAGATCTCCTAACACAGGATCAGGGGTCCCTGCTACACCCCAACCTCAGATCTCTACATCTGATGGCCTGGCTGCTGAAAGGGTAGTCCTTGCTCCCCTTCTACTGCCGGCAGAGGTGGAAGAGGTCGTCCTAGCTTCCCGGCGACCTTCTACCCGCAAATGCTACGCCCTTAAATGGCGTCGCTTTTCCGCTTGGTGTGCCCAGCAGTCTCAGGATCCCTTCTCCTGCTCGGTGTCGGTGATCTTGCAGTACTTGCTCTACCTCTCTAATCTGGGACTTAAGTCCAACTCCGTCAAAGTTCACCTTAGTGCTCTTTCAGCACATCATGTGCCGGTGGACGGCAGACCTCTTTCCAGCGACCCTCTCGTAGCGAGGTTTCTCCGAGGTCTCCTTCTACTTAAACCACCTCTGCGCCCGCCAGCACCTGACTGGGATCTGAATGTGGTTTTACAGCGGATCACCTGTCCGCCTTTTGAACCTATGGCTACCTGTTCTCTCCGTTTTCTTTCTTGGAAAACCTTATTCCTGATAGCCCTCACTTCCGCTAGACGCGTAAGTGAATTGCAGGCCCTCGTGTCTGATCCCCCTTACACTCGGTTCTACAAAAATAGGGTAGTCCTACGGACTCACCCAAAATTTCTTCCAAAAGTGGTCTCCCCTTTTCACATCAATCAGGAGGTGGTACTTCCGACCTTCTTTCCCAGGCCACACTCCAGCCGAGCTGAAATGGTCCTGCATACCCTGGACTGTAGAAGGGCGTTGAACTTCTACCTTGACCGTACGCGGGAGCACCGTAAAGCTGCTCAGCTTTTCGTGTCTTTTGACCCCAATAAATTGGGGCTCCCTGTCTCCAAGCGTACTCTGTCCATCTGGGTTGCTGACTGTATCACTTGGGCTTATGGGGCAGCCGGACTCTCCCTAGATAGTCGGGTCACGGCTCATTGTGTTCGGGCGAAGGCTACGTCAGTGGCTTACCTCCGCTCTGTTCCATTGGCAGACATCTGCCGGGCCGCTACTTGGTCTTCGAGCCAGACTTTTGCGGTCCATTACTGCCTCGAGAGGGAGTCCCGCAGGGACAGTGCTTTCGGACAGGCAGTCCTCCGAAATCTCTTCGAGGTTTGAGCAACTCCTACCCTCCATCCCGGATGGGGGCTACCGGTGGGTAATAATTCAGTGAAGATTCCTTCCTTCTGTGCTGCTGAGCTAGAGGGAGCTCATTTTTGTGCTTAGGGTCTCCGGTAGCCTTAAGCTTGGGAGTCCCATATGTGAGGACTGACTTCCTGCTTGGTCCTGGAGAAAGCGTAGTTACTCACCTGTAACAGGTGTTCTCCAGGAGCAGCAGGAATCAGTCCTCACAACCCTCCCTCCTCCCCTTGGAGTTGCAATTATCTGCTTTAGTTTTTTTGCAAATTTTTATGCTGTCTTAGCTATGTCATCTGACTGGCTAAGATGGCACCCTTGGGCGGGAAGGGGACCGCGCATGCGCGCTGCAATTCCCAAAGGCTTTCTTTGAAAGCTGGGGAAAATTGCTCCGCGAGGGCTCCGTCGGCGCCGACGTCACCCATATGTGAGGACTGATTCCTGCTGCTCCTGGAGAACACCTGTTACAGGTGAGTAACTACGCTTTATAATTTCCAAAATAATTCTCCTTCCAAAACATTTATGTATTTCTCCTTCAGAGGATGAGTGGGGGAATAACTTGTAATTTCTAAAAATTGTGTTTATCATGTCTCCATAGGCATTTACTCATGCTCCAAGGCCAAGTGTGTCAGTTACCTACTTGTTTGGACTTTGGGTCTCCACCAGTGATTGAGGGGGCAATGGGGCAATTGTGCTTATCCCCAGTGGTAAGCGGTTCGCATCCAGGGCATGTAGGGGAGAAGATTGGGGATATTCAGCAGCACTAACTGTTAGTGCTGTTAGTGCTGTGTTAGTGCTGTTGAATATCCTGCTGAGCGGCATTTACACAGTTTACAGTACTGTAAACCGTGTAAATGCCTCTCGTATATCGGGCCCAGAACAGGGTAGGCCTAAATGGCCAGTTTCCTAAATGGAGAAAGGTGAATAGTGGAACACCCCATGGATCTGTGTTGAGCCTTCTGCTTTTTAACATATTCATAAATGACCTGGAAATGGGAATAACGAGTGAGGTGATCAAATTTGCAGATGACACAAAATTATTCAAAGTTATTAAAACTCAAGAGGATTGTGAAAAATTGCAAGAGGACCTTGCTAAATTGGTAGACTGGACGTCCAAATGGCAGATGAAATTTAATGTTGAGACATGCAAAGGGAAAAGATTTATGCAGCACTGTGGATAATACATTGAAACCCTCTACTCAGTGTGCTGCGGCAGCGAAGAAAGCAAATAGAATGCTAGGAATCTTAAGGAAAGGAATGGAGAATAAAGCCAAGGATATACTGCCTCTGTATTGTTTCATGGTGCAGCCTCACCTTGAATTTTGTGTACAGTTCTGGTTGCCATATCTTAAAAGGGATATAGCAGAATTAGAAAAGGTACAGAAAAAAGCCACCAAAATGGTAAAGGGATGGAGGGATACCCCTATGAGGAAAGGCTTAAAATTTAAGGGGATGGCTCAAGATGTCTGAGGGGAGAGATGATAGAGGTCTATAAATTAATGATTGGAGTGGAATGGGTAAACGTAGATAAGTTGTTTGCTCCTTCAAAAAGTAAAACAACTAGGGGATACGCAATGACGCTACAATGTAGCCCATTTAAGACTAATATGAGAAAATATTTTTTCTTTCAACGAGTAATCAAACTCTGGAATTCATTACCGGAGGATGTAGTAAAAGCTGTTAGTGTAGCTGGGTTTAAAAAAGGCTTGGACAAGCTCCTGGAGGAAAAGGCCATAAACTATTTATTTATTTATTATTAAAAAGGATCAGGGAAATCCACTGCTTAACCCAGGATTAGCATTGTAGAATCATTGTACTTTTTTGGGAACCTGTCAGGTACTTGTGACCTGGAATGGCCACTGTTGGAAACAGGATACTGGGCTTGATGGATCTTGGTCTGACCCAGTATGGCATTTCTTATGTTCTTATGCTTATCACCACCTCAGACGTTAAGGGGCCAACTGAAATAACCTTTATTTTTTTAAATGGCTCCTCTTATATATGTAATTTTGTGAAATCTGGTATTTACACATTGAAATACTGGAAAATACAAGTGTATTGTGGAAAATCAGCACTTACATGTGTAAGGAAGGCCCTGTATGATGCTGTTCTCTTTTCACCATATTTTGTAAATCGCTGTTGCTGCTGAACATTCCCACAAATATATGTTTATTTCCCAGCGTACTTGCATTTATTTTATAAAAGGCTCCAAGTTAAACAGGTTTTTTTGTAAGATATTTGGAATTGTGAATGTTCTGACCTGGACTTATCATTTCTTATCTAGATACCCTGTACAAAATCAGACTTCACACTTCCCATCTTCATACCTCTGATTTCCTAGAATATGAAGGTGGTCCTTGATTAGATCAAGAAAGTTCTGCACACCTTGAATTCCTTACCTGGAAAGTCCTGTTTTTAGAGGCAGTCATGTAAGCATGCAGAATAAGCAATCTGTAGGCATTGATCTTATGGTTTCTCCATTCCTTCAATTTTTCCATTGCAGACTGGCATTAAGGACATATCTAATGTTTCTCTGAGGACAAGCAGGCAGATAGGTTCTCGTGGTGTCCTTGTTGGGTCAAGGTGTGGAAAAAGCTTCTCTAGTTTAGATAAGTTGCAGAAGTGGTCTATTTTTTTCATATGAATCAGTCTATAGTTCTTTGTACATTATTTCCAAATCTCATTCCCACAGAGATCTACTGACTTCATATAATCCGTACTATAGATTGACTTTAGTCTATTGCATGTAAAAGACTTGACTGCGCTGTAAGGCTACACAGCTCTTTGTCACTTTTAACCCAAACAGGATGGTGGAGGTGGTTGCAAAGTGTATGTTGTCCAACTGGCTAATGGAGTATAGCAAACATTCACAATGCAGCCAGTGCGTAGCAAGTGAGGTCTATAGCCTCTTCTGTGGCTCAGCTTTGTTCACTCCCCATGGAGGATATCTGCAAAAAACATATGATCCTCAGTTTATGCCTTCACTTTATGCTACTATCTGCCTCAGGGTGCACTTATGGTCAGTCAGTGCTGCAGGAGCTTTTCAGTTAATATTCAACTTCTGCTTATGTCTCCATGGATTGCCCATTAAAGAATTTGATTTAACATGGTAGAGACAACTCATCTTTTTGATTGCTCACTAATACAGTTTCATCCTGCTTGACTGCTAAAGCATAGTTTCTTTTGTAGGTTCTGCTTAGCCAGAAGTATAAATCGGACCCCCCAAAAACCCATCCTCCACCCCAGGAAGACGACTTGCAAGGTTCTTTATTAGAATGAGGAATGGGAAGGCAACTACTATGTGAGAATACGCACACATGCTCAGAAAGACCTTTTATTCTTAGCACTGAGAGTGGAGGGTGACATGTAATGCATTAGTGTGTCTAGTTTTTCTCTGCGAAAAAGCAGGAAGTTAGTCCTCACATAGGAGTGACGTCTGCGCCGACCGAGTCCAGGTGGAAGCATCTCCCCAGCTTTCAAGAAAAACCTTTGGGAGATGTGCCATGCATGCATGGTCCACTTCCCGCCCAAAAGTACCATCTTGCTTCAGTCTCCTTTTTTCTTTGGAAAATGTCATATTTATTTTTTTATAGTTAAATTTTTTCTGGTTTGCGTACCAGTTCCTTCCCGCCCCTGAGCCAGCTTGTCTCAGCATTGCTCCTCGGGTTCGTCTATCCATTTTCCATTTTTTTTCATAGAGATCTGCCTTAACTGGCATTTATGCCCTTTTTCAGCCGAAGGCCTCAGACCCCTGCCAGGAGGCAGGAACCCCCTTTTTCCGATGGCCTCTTCAAAATATGTGACCGGTATGGCAAAGTTATGTTACTTACTGATCCATACGACTGCTGCCTCTGATGCCTTAGCCTGGAGCACGACGACTCCAACGGCGAGCTCTGCAGACCAATGACCCTAAAGGCCTTAAAGAGTCGCCATCGGCAGCAGGAAAATCTTTTCTTAAGTCCGACCTGACTCCACCCCAGAGTCTCCAGTAATACCAGAGCCCCCCCCCCCCAATACCTTTGTTCCCAGCGAAGCCAGAACCTCCTCTGAGTCCCATGGCCACGGTTCTTCCAAGCGGCAGTCCCCGGAGATGGAGCATAAGAAGAAATCCTCAAAGACTGCCTTGGAGGGACGGATCAGGGAAGAAGGTGCCGCAGCCCCAGGCGTTGGGGTAAGAGCGGCCCTCCAAGTTGCCTCACAAAAAGTCATCAGCTTCCACCTCCAAGGCCATCCTCATTGAGGATGCTGGGCCCGGTCCTCAGTGCCCATGTTGAAGGCTGCAGAGCCAACTGACATGGAGACCAGAATGGCAGCCCTACAGAGCAGTATATCTGCCCTAATGGCCATGCAGCAGGTGTTTATCTGGCTTGCCTGGTTCATCCGCCCTGACGATGGGACCCTCGACATCTAGCCGGTCCTCGAGCGCCATTGGAATTGAGAGAGCTCCCGGTCGAGGTCCCGGTCCCGTTCTTCAGGACACCGGTCCTCCCTGGCGAACACCCATGGCTGGAACCTACGATCTTCCAGAGGTCCCGCACCACGGGAGCGGTCCTTGATTGAGGTGATTGTGCTGTGTTGTACTTGTACTCCAATTTAGAGTCCGAATAGGAGATAGAGGATGAAGAATCCCTGGACACAAGGCGACACCGTGACATGCCCTCAGACCAGTCTCCCCCGGTGACCCAACACCGCTCTCCACCCAAGGATGTTGCATTCCTCGATTTTGTGAGGGATATGGCCAAGGCTCTCGCAATTGAGACCAAGGCGAATTTGCAAACTGAGGAACTGGAGATCCTCCAATACAAGGCACCTCCGAAGGAAACCCTTACGGTCCAAGTGCTCCTGATTCTAGACCACTGTCTCTTCTGGATGTAGGAAACACCAGCGTCGGTACCAATTGTCAGCAGATGCCTTGACGCAATCTTCCAGGTGCACTGGAACCCTGGATTCTAAAAGGCCCAGCTCCCCAAAAACTCAATGGTTGTGAGTCAGCCATACATTGACTTAAGAGCTAAAAGACATACTTGTCTGTACCACCCAGCAGGGAGGCCCAAACCCTCGACACCCTTGGCAGAAAGGCTTTTCAGGGCTCAATGCTAACATGCTGCATCCACCCATAACAGCTCTACATCGGCATGTACCTGAAAGAACTGTCAAGGGAATTCGGGGGATTCTCCAGGACCAAGCAGGAAGTCAGTCCTCACTTATGGGTGACGTCGGCGCCGACGGAGCCCTCGTGGAGCAATTTTCCCCAGCTTTCAAAGAAAGCCTTTGGGAATTGCAGCGCGCATGCGCGGTCCCCTTCCCGCCCAAGGGTGCCATCTTAGCCAGTCTTCTTTTTTCCGCGGAGCCCTACAGACGTACCCGTCGTGTCCCCGCGAAAAAGTTGATTTTTCTTTAGAATTACTCTTTTTTCCATTCGGCCGGTCTTTTTCCCGCCCGGACTCGCGACGCCGGTCACGAGTCCTCTTCTTATTTTTCGGTTTTTCTGACTTAGTCAGTTTTCGTTTCGGTGTTTCCCTTGCAGCCCGGTCCTTTGACCTCGCCGGGGCCCTTTTTCCCCCGATGGCTGCCAGTGGTTTCAAGCGGTGTGTTCAGTGTGACCGAAATATGTCACTAACTGACACACACGACAATTGCCTCCGCTGCCTGGGCCCGGATCATGAAGAAATGATCTGTGGGCCTTGTGGCAAACTATCCTCCAAAGCGTTGAGAAGTCGGCGGCATCAGCGGGATAGAATCTTCGCTGACCCCAGCCGTACCCGGACCTCGTCGGAGGCCTCCGCGTCCAGGGGTTCCAGCTCGGACCGTCGCCGGAGTTCCTCCGACAGGGGTTCTCCCTCCGGGGACCATCGACGGATGGTGAAACCCGCGAGGGCGTCGTCGGTGGATGCTCCTGGCTCCGCGAGGGCCAGGTCGCGTAGCCCCGATAGCCGCCCCAGGTCCTTGGAGAAGGAGCACCTCATGAAGCGACCTCGCCTGGAGTCGGAGCTGCCTGCTCGGGTAAGTCCTGTGGTCCTTCTGGACTCGCCTCCGCGACAGCCGACGTCGGGCCCGACGCCGTCGGGGCCCGAGTCGGGGGCTGCTGGGTCACCTGAGCTCGGACTCAGGTTGACGGCCTTGGAGAGCAGACTGTCTGCCTTCATGGACCAGCAGCGGGCACTGCTCGCTGGCTTCGCTGGCGCCGCTGCCCCGACCGCCGGGACGTCGATGTCTAAGTCGACCCCGGAGACCGAGCCGATCCTCGAGTCGATGCGAACTCGAGTCGATCCTCGGTCGCCCTCGGCCTCCCGTTCGGGACCGAGGTCGCCGACGCCGACTCCCTCGGCGTTGGGGCGGCAGGCGCCGCGCCCTGCCCGGGCCGACCCCACCGAGTCCTCGTCGGAGTCGGTCTGGGAGTCTGAAGAGGAAGAGTCGCCCGATTCTTTTCGGACTCGGTGTGTCCCCTCGGACTCACCTGAGTCCGAACCTCGGAAGCAGTCCCCCCCGGAGGATGCCCGGTTCTCGGACTTCGTCAGGGATATGGCCAAGGCTTTGGCCTTCCCTGCGGACCCCGAGGAGGAGCCTCGAGCCGAAGAGCTCGACACCCTCCAGTATGACTCTCCCGCCAGGGAACACTTTACTGTACCGGTTCCTCCCATGCTGGAACGACTACTCTTCCGCATGTGGGAGAGTCCGGCCACCTCGCCGGTCCTGAGCAAGCGGGTCGATTATATCTACCGAGTCCGCAAGAGCCCTGGCTTCCAAAAAGCACAGCTACCACACCATTCCATGGTAGTGGAATCGGCCATGCATCGTCTTAAGAGCCAGAAGATGCACTCCTCGGTGCCTCCTGGCAGGGAGGCCCGTAACCTGGATGGCCTTGGTAAGAAGTGTTTCCAGGGCTCTATGCTCGCATGTCGTGTCGAGACCTACCAGCTATACATGGGCATGTATCTCCGAGACCTGGCTAAAGAGCTAGCCGGCTTCTCCGCTGGTTTGTCCGAGGAACCCTTGCGGAGGTTCCTGGCCTTGTCCACTGGCATTCGGGAATGCTCAAAATTCATGTCCCGAGCAGCCTATGATGGCTTTGAAGCATCGGCTCGAGTGGCCGCAGCCGGCATCGGTGCCCGCCGACAGGCTTGGCTTCAGTCGTCTGACCTTGAGCCCTGGGTGCAGGACAAGTTGGTCAATGTCCCTTGCCGAGGCGAAAACCTCTTTGGCAAGCCCATGGCTGATAAGGCTGCACAAATTGAGACAGAGACTCTCACCAGGACTAGGCTTTCTAGGAAGACCTCCGCCCCTTCCCAGAAAAAGAAGGGCTCGGGAAAGAAGTCCTTTTACCCGAGGAAGGCGGCTGCCTACAAACAATACCCCCACTATCAGGCCCCTACAGCTCCCCAACAGGGCCAGCAGCCCAAGGGACGGGGTAACGGGTCCCGTAGGCAGCAAGCCCCCAAGCCTGCACCACCAGCCCCTGCTCCGCAGGGTGGGGGTTTTTGACTCCTTAAGCATAGCCTCTCCCCCCCCGCTGGTTCCTCCCAGCACCGGAGGCCGGCTGGTTCACTTCGCCCACAGGTGGTCCAGCATCACCTCAGATGCCTGGGTGCTTCAAGTCGTGCGAGAAGGCTATCTTCTCCACTTCCACCAGGTCCCTCCCTCCTATTTTCCGGGAGAACCTCCACGACCCCCTCTGCACAGGGAATTACTCCTTCAGGAGTTAGCAGGTCTTCTACAGGATCAGGCGGTGGAACCGGTGCCCCACCACCTGAAAGGTCAAGGCTTTTATTCCAGGTATTTTCTAATACCAAAAAGAACAGGAGGCCTCAGACCCATCCTGGACTTGCGCAACCTCAACAAGTTCCTCGTGCGGGAGAAGTTCAAGATGCTTACCCTTGGAATCCTTCTGCCCTACCTCCAGCAGGGAGATTGGCTATGCTCCTTGGATCTAAAGGATGCCTACACGCACATCCTCATCCACCCAAGCCACCGCCAATACCTAAGGTTTGTGGTGGCAGGAAATCATTACCAGTACAGAGTACTACCCTTTGGCCTGTCCTCCGCACCGCGAGTCTTCACAAAATGTCTCGCGGTGGTGGCGGCCCATCTCCGGCTTCACGGCCTCTATGTCTTTCCGTACCTCGACGACTGGCTCATCAGAGCAGCGTCCGCTCTGGAGGTCACCAACGCCACGCGCCGCACGGTGACTCTTCTGCAGTACTTGGGCTTTGTTATAAACTTCGCAAAGTCCACTTTGCTCCCCTCACAGGATCTCGAGTTCATCGGCGCAAGGCTGCACACTCCTCAGGCACGAGCGTACCTACCGCTCGACAGGGCTCAACGGCTCATGGACCTAGCCGACCGTTTTCGCAGCCAGCCCCTGGTCTCCGCCAGGCGCTTCCTGAGACTACTCGGCCATATGGCTTCCACCGTCCATGTGACCCCCAATGCCCGCCTGAATATGCGGCCTGCTCAATGGTGTCTCCGCCAGCAGTGGCGACAAGCCACAGGCGGCCTAGCAGACCTAGTGCGCGTCTCCGAGCCGCTGATCTCGTCTCTCCGGTGGTGGCTTCATCGGCCGAACCTGGTACTCGGCATGCCTTTCCAGTCACCTCAGCCGGCCCGGGTGCTGACAACAGATGCATCCCTCCTGGGCTGGGGAGCACATTGCCAAGGGGCACGTACTCAGGGCCTCTGGACCACGTGGGAGTCTGCTCAGCAGATCAACTTCCTGGAGCTCAGGGCGATCCGCCTGGCCCTCAAGGCCTTCTCCCACCTGACTTCTCACCAGTCCGTCCTTGTCCAGACGGACAATCAAGTTGCCATGTTCTACGTGAACAAGCAGGGGGGCACGGGCTCCTTCCTCCTCTGCCGGGAGGCACAGAAGCTCTGCTCTTGGGCCGTCAGTCACGGCGTTCTCCTCAAGGCAGTTTATCTCCCAGGCCAAGAGAATTGCCTGGCGGACAAACTCAGCAGGATTCTCCAGCCGCACGAGTGGCGTCTGGATCCCTTGGTAGTTCAGAAGCTCTTTCTGAAGTGGGGCCTCCCCACGGTGGATCTCTTTGCCAGTCCTCACAACCGGCAACTTCCTCGCTTCTGCTCTCGTCAGCCACACCCCCTTTGGGTTGAGGCGGACGCTTTTCTACTCTCATGGTCGGGGAGCCTTCTGTACGCTTTCCCTCCCATCCCGCTAGTCTCTCGGACTCTTTTCAAGGTTCTCCGAGACAAAGCCTTCATAATACTGGTGGCCCCTCGCTGGCCCAGACAGCCGTGGTTTCCGCTCCTGCTGCAATTAGCGGTGGAGGATCCATTCCCTCTGGGGTTACAACCGGATCTCCTCACTCAGGATCAGGGGTCTCTGCTACACCCCAACCTCAGATCTCTCAATCTAATGGCCTGGCTGCTGAGAGGGTAGTCCTTGCTCCCCTTCTCCTGCCGGCAGAGGTGGAAGAGGTCGTCCTAGCTTCTCGGCGACCTTCTACCCGCAAATGCTACGCCCTTAAATGGCGTCGCTTTTCCGTTTGGTGTACCCAACAGTCTCAGGATCCCTTCTCCTGCCCGGTGTCGGTGATCCTGCAGTACTTGCTATACCTCTCTAATCTGGGACCTAAGTCCAACTCCGTCAAAGTTCACCTCAGTGCTCTTTCAGCACATCATGTGCCGGTGGACGGCAGACCTCTTTCCAGCGACCCTCTTGTAGCGAGGTTTCTCCGAGGTCTCCTTCTACTTAAACCACCTCTGCGCCCGCCAGCGCCTGACTGGGATCTGAATGTGGTTTTACAGCGGATCACCTGTCCGCCTTTTGAACCTATGGCTACCTGTTTCTCTCCGTTTTCTTTCTTGGAAAACATTGTTCTTGATAGCCCTCACTTCCGCTAGACGCGTAAGTGAATTGCAGGCCCTCGTGTCTGATCCCCCTTACACTCGGTTCTACAAAAATAGGGTAGTCCTACGGACTCACCCAAAATTTCTTCCAAAGTGGTCTCCCCCTTTCACATCAATCAGGAGGTGGTACTTCCAACCTTCTTTCCCAGACCACACTCCAGCCGAGCTGAAACGGTCCTCCATACCCTGGACTGTAGAAGGGCTTTGAACTTCTACCTTGACCGTACGCGGGAGCACCGTAAAGCTGCTCAGCTTTTTGTGTCTTTTGACCCCAATAAATTGGGACTCCCGGTCTCCAAGCATACTCTGTCCATCTGGGTTGCGGACTGTATCTCTTGGGCTTATGGGGCAGCCGGACTCTCCTTGGAAGGTCGAGTCACGGCTCACTGCGTTCGGGCAAAGGCTACGTCAGTGGCTTACCTCCGCTCTGTTTCGCTGGCAGACATCTGCCGGGCCGCTACTTGGTCTTCGAGCCAGACTTTTGCGGTCCATTACTGTCTCGAGAGGGAGTCCCGCAGGGACAGTGCTTTCGGACAGGCAGTCCTCCGTAATCTCTTCGAGGTCTGAGCAACTCCTACCCTCCATCCCGGATGTGGGCTACCGGTGGGTAATAATTCAGCGAAGATTCTTTCCTTCTGTGCTGCTGAGCTAGAGGGAGCTCATTTTTGTGCTTAGGGTCTCCGGTAGCCTTGAGCTTGGGAGTCCCATAAGTGAGGACTGACTTCCTGCTTGGTCCTGGAGAAAGCGTAGTTACTCACCTGTAACAGGTGTTCTCCAGGAGCAGCAGGAATCAGTCCTCACAACCCTCCCTCCTCCCCGTGGAGTTGCAATCATCTGCTTTAGTTTTTTTGCAAATTTTTATGCTGTCTTTTTTAGCTATGTCATCTGACTGGCTAAGATGGCACCCTTGGGCGGGAAGGGGACCGCGCATGCGCGCTGCAATTCCCAAAGGCTTTCTTTGAAAGCTGGGGAAAATTGCTCCGCGAGGGCTCCGTCGGCGCCGACGTCACCCATAAGTGAGGACTGATTCCTGCTGCTCCTGGAGAACACCTGTTACAGGTGAGTAACTACGCTTTCTTGTTGGGCCTCAATGGAGAAACTCCTACAGATGTTTAAGACCCTAACCTCAGCGGTAAAGGAATGTTCAAAATTCCTGTCCCGAGCAGCCTATGATGGCTTTGAGTCATTGGCTAGGGTGGCCGCCACAGGCACTGGGGCACAATGCCAAGCATAACTGCAGTCCAACCTGGAACAATGGGTACAGGTCAAACTGATTAATGTTCCCTGCACAGGTGAAAGCCATTTTGGGAATCCCATGGTGGACAAAGCAGCGGAGATAGAGACAGAGTATATGACAAGAACCAGGCTCTCGAAAAAGACCTTGGTGCAACCCCGAAAGAAAACTCCGGGGAAAAAGCCCTTCTTCCTGAGAAAGGAAAGAAAGGGGGCTTCAGTACTACTCTGCACTTCCAAGCCTTCTTGGGCCCTCAGCAGACCCAGCAACAAAAAGGGCCAGAAAGAATAAAACCCCGAAGCCCCAGGCTCCAGCTCAGGCCCAGCCTGGAGGATGCTTTTGATGGCCTGGGTGCAACCCCTACACCCCCGGAGGGGGGTCTTTTGCTGCCCACAGGGGGGCACCTAGCCCTGCTTGCCCACAGGTGGACAGCCATCACTACCGATGCCTGGGTGTTACAGGTGGTCAAGGAGGGTTACCTCCTGTACCTACATCAGATACCGCCTCCATTCTATCCAGGAGAGGCCACCAGGCCTCCTTCGCCAGACTGCGCTCCTCACCAAGCTAGCAGGACTACTCCAGGACAAAGCAGTGGAGCCAGTCCCAAAACACCTCTCGGACATAGGCTTCTATTCCAGGTACTTCCTTGTCCCCAAGAGAACTGGGGGGCCTCAGGCCCATCCTGGACCTGCGAGAGCTCAACAGGTTTCTGTTCGGGGAGAAGTTCAAGATGCTCTCCCTTGGAATACTGCGGCCATTCCTCCAGCAGGGAGATTGGCTTTGTTCCTTAGACCTAAAGGATATTTACACTCATATCCTAATCCACCCCAGCCACAGAAAATATCTTCAGTTCATGGTGGGAAGACAACACTACCAATACAGGGTACTGCCCTTTGGGCTAGCCTTGTCTCCAAAGGGTCTTTACAAAGTGCCATGTGGTGGTTGCAGCTCACCTCTCTTTTCCAGCCGAATCCTTGGACCCCTGCCAGGAGGCAGAAACCACCTTTTTCCGATGGCCTTCAGTGGCTTCAAAGAGTGTGACCGGTGTGGCAAAATCTCACTCACTGACCCAGACATCTCCTGCCTCTGATGTCTTGTCCCAGAGCACAAAGACTCCAACTGCGAGCTCTGCAGAACCATGACCTCAAAGGCCTTGAAGAGCCGCCATCAGCAGTAGATAGGTTTCTTTCAAAAATCTGATTCCACACCGGAGTGTCTGTTGACACCACACTCCAGGGCCCCTTTCGATACCTCGGTGCCCCACAAAGCCAGAGTCACCTCGGACTCCCATGGCTGCAATTTCTCTGAGCAGAAATCCCTGCAGGTGGAGCACAAGAAGAAGAAATCCTTGAAGACTGCCTCGGAAGACCAATTCAGGAAGAAGGGGAAATTCCACCCCAGGACCCACAGTCCCAGGCGTGAGTCCGAGGAGTCAGGGCAGGAGTGGCCCACCAAGCTGCCCTGTAATGAGGAGTTGGCACCCGTTGACCAGCCTCGGGTCTCTGAGGCCATCCTCATCGAGGACTTCCCCTCGACAGTACCCGATGCCAGGCCCAAAACCTTCAGTGCCCACATCAAAGGCTGTTGAGCCAACAGATATGGAGATCAGAATGGCAGCCCTAGAGAGCAGTATATCTGCCCTAGTGGCCATGCAGCAGGTGTTCATGTCCGGCTCATCCAATTCATCCGCCCCAACAATGGGACCCTCTACATCGATGGCCTCCCCCGACGTTGAGCTGGTACTCAAGTGCCATCAGCCTTGAGAGAGCTCTTGGCCCCAGACAAAGTCCCACTCCCATTCCTCGATCAACGGTCCTCCCCGGCAAGCTCCCGTGCATGGACCAACGATCCCCTGGAGGTCACGGACCACTGAGAGTGGCCCTTTGCTGAGGTGATCATGCGGCATTGGACTCATATTTGGACTTCGAGTCCGAATGGGAGACAGAGGACGAAGAGTCCCTGGAAACGAGGCCACACCGTGATGTGCCCCCATCTCCCCTGATGACCCGATGCCGCTTCCTACCCAAGGACATTGTGTTCCTCTATTTTGTGCGGGACGTGGCCAAGGCCCTCATCATTGAGACCGAGGCCAAGGAGGACCCTTGCATCGAGGAATTGGACATACTCCAATACGAGGCACCCCCGAAGGAAACCCATACGGTCCCGGTGCCCTTGATCCTGGACCGCTTCCTCCTCTGAATGTGAGGAAACACCGGCATCGGTACCAGTTGTTAGCAGGTGCCTCGAACCATGTTACTATGTTATGTACCAGATAATGCCAAAGCCCTGAGTTCCAAAAGACCCAGCTTCCCCACAACTCCATGGCCATGGAGTCTGCAATGCCCTGGCTTAAGAGCCAAAAAAACCATTTGTTGGTGCTACCCAGCAGGGAGGCCCGAACTCTCGATGCCCACAGCCGGAACGCCTTTCATGGCTCAATGCTAACATGCCAGATCCTACATCTGCATGTACCTGAAGGAACTGTCAAAGGAGCTTGGTGGATTCTCAGCAGGCCTCGAGGGGGAACCCCTACAGAGGTTCAAGACCCTAACCTCGGCAGTAATGGAATGCTCAAAGGTTTTGTCCCGGGCAGTCTGATGGCTTCGAGTCATTGTCCAGGGTGGCTGCCGCAGGCATCAGGGCTGGATGCCAGGCATGGCTGCAGTCATCCAACCTGGAACAGAAGGTGCAGGACAAACTGCTAGATGTCCTCTGTACAGGTGAAAACTTATTCGGGAAGCCCAGGGCGGATAAGGCAGCGGAGATAGAGACGGAGTAGGTGACAAGAACCAGACTCTCAAAAAAGACCTTGGTGCATCCCTGGAAAAAAGCCACAGGGAAAAAACCCTTCATTCTGAGAAAAAAAGGAGGCTTCAGCAGTACTCCGCACTTCCAAACCACCTTAGCCCCTCAACATTGCCAGCAACAAAAAGGACAGGGACATTGTCCTAGAAAACAAAAAGCCCCGAAGTCACATGCGCCGGCCTCAGCCCAGCCTGGGGGGAGCTTTTGACTGCCTAAATGTGACCTCCCTACCCCCAGAGGATTCTCTGCTGCCCACAGGTGGACAGCCATCACCACCACCACCTGTTCAAGGAGGGCTAACTCCTCCAAGTACATCAGGTGCCATCCACGTACTTCCCAGGGGAGCCCACTAGGCCTCTCCTTCACCAGTCCCTGCTCCTCACCAAGCTAACAGGCCTAATCAATGACAAAGCAGTCGAGCCAGTGCCAAAACATCTCTGGGGCACAGGCTTCTATTCCAGATACTTCCTCATCCCTAAGAGGACAGGGGGCCTTAGGCCCATCCTGGACATGCAAGAGCTCAGTGGGTTTCTGATCAGGGAGAAGTTTGAGATGCTTTCCCTTGGGAAACTACTGCTATTCCTCCAGCAGGGAGATTGACTATGCTCCTTAGACCTAAAGGATGCCTACACTCACATCCTAATTCATCCCAGCTGCAGAAAATATCTCCAGTTCATGGTGAGAGCATAGCACTACTGATACAGAGTACTGCCCTTCGGTCTGGCCTTGTCGCCAAGGGTCTTCAGAAAGTGCCTCGTGGTGGTTTCAGCCTACCTCCTGCTCGAAGGGGCATTCATCTTCCCCTTTCTGGGCGACTGGCTCATAAAGGGGGACACAGCTGCAGAGGCACAATGCGCCACTGGGTATACCATCAACGCCCTGCAGCACCCGGAGTTCATTATAAACTACCCCAAATCCCACCTCACTCCGTTCCAGCACCTAGAGTTCACAGGGGCACAGCTGGATAACCTTCCTCCCCCAGAAGAGGTGAGAACACCCCAGGGAGTTAGCTGCAGAGGCACACTGATGCCTGATGCTACCTGCCCGGCTCCTACTCCATCTTTTCGGACACATGGCCTCCACGGTTCATGTGACCCCATATGCCCACCTGCACATAAGGGCAGCCCAATGGTTCCTCCATTCTCAGTGGACTCAAGTCACAGGTAGGCTAAGGGACAGAGTGAAGGTGACCCGTCAGCTGGCGGACTCCCTCGGGTAGTGGTAAAATCCACACCACTTTCAGGCCGGGATGCCCTTCCAGGCACCCAACCCCCAGAAGGTCCTCACCACGGACGCCTCGCTAATTGGCTGGTGAGCACACTGAGGGAGCCTCCAGATGCAAAGCTGCTGGTACCAGGAGGAAGCCCGGTTGCAAATCAACCTGCTTAGAACTCCAGGTGTATATCTTGCCCTCCGAGCCTTTCACTACAAACTCCAACACAGCTCTGTGCTGATCCAGACAGACAATCAGGTCTTAATGTTCTATGTGAACAAACAAGGTGGTTCAGGGTCATACCCCCTCTATCAGGAAGCGGTAGCCCTCTGCTCCTATGCTACAGGTAGAGGGATGCCCCTAAGGGGGTGTACCTTCTGAGTCAGGACAGAGCTCTGACGGACAAATTGAGCAGGGTCCTCCAGCTGCACGAGTGGTGCCTAGATCCAGTGGTAGCCTCATGGCTGTTCCATCTTTGAAGCATCTCCTCAGTGGACCTGTTCGCCAGCCCAGACAACATGCAGTTACACCGATTCTGCTTGTGCCAGCTGCACCTGTCCCAGGTGGCAGCGGATGCGTTTCTCATCCCATGGATGGAAGGCCTCATGTACGCCTTCCCACCAACACTGCTGGTAGCTAACACTATTCAAAGTCCAGTGCGACAGAACATCGCTAGTGCTCATAGCCCCTTGGTGGCCCAGGCAGCACTGATTCCCACTGCTCTTCTCCCTATCAGCAGAATCGCCGATTCCCCTAGGCCGAGCCCCAGGGCTGCTGTGAGCAGGGCTCTCTCCTATACCCCAATCTGTGGTCCCTCTCACTCATGGCTTGTCTGCTGAAACGGTAGCGTTAGCTTCCTGCAACTTTGTTCTGGCCTCTCGTAAGGCCTCCACTAGAATAGCATACGTCTTCAAGTGTTGCCAATTCTCAGTGTGTTGAATGGAAAGCTGGGCGAACCCATTTTCCTGCTCACTACAAATGGTTCTCCAGTACCTGCTTAACAGAATGCAGAGGTAGTAGAGTAAATAGGCAGAAGGAGTGGATTTTGAAGGAAGAAAAGGAGGTGGGAAAAGGGGTTGAATGGCAAGCAGGAGAGAAATATCAACCTAATACTGCTGCCGCCAACAGGCCAAGGAGTATGGGGTAAAAAGGTAGCCTCTATGATAGAGGGCAGCAACTAAAGCAGAGTCATCAGGGAGAAGCCAAGTTTCTGTTAAGACAAGGAAGTGCAGAGCATTAGAGATAAAGAGGTCATGAATTGAAGGTAAGTTTGTTGGAGGCAGAGTGGACATTCCATGGACTTATGACAAAGGGAGGGAGGAGAGGGATATGAATAAGATTTGAAAGGTTGTGGTTGGACTTGCATAGAGAGTAAGAAAATTGCCTAGGTAGGACCAGGATTGGTGATTGATATTCCCAGATGAAAGGAGCAGGAGTGCACAGGGAAGAGGAGACGAGGCACAATGGTGACAAGGGTGAGGTGCTCATAGAGAGAGTGCAGATCCATTGAATGAGCAAAAGAAAATGTTGAAGCTCAAGAGCAGTATTGGCATACTGGTCTCCAAAAAAGCTTTAGCAGTATTGGCATGCCAGCTGACAAAATAGCTCTAGCAAATTGGATTATGAACAAATGGGTGTTTATCTCACAACCAAAGTAGAGTATCATTAAATTAGAGCCATCGCAGCTACTATTGCTCTTAAAATCTGCTTTACTGGCTACAGTTTGTAAAGCAGCAAAATAGTCCTCTGTTCATACCTTTTACTTCATACTGCTACTTGGACCTTGCCACAATAAATGGTAGTCTTTGGTTAGGTTGTGCTGACCAGTTTACCTGTGTTGTGTGGCACTCTTGCACTATTTTTCTCTGGGAACATGCAGGAAGTCAATCCTCACATATGGGTTACGTCTGCGTCTGAGCCCGCACGGAGCAAATCCCCAGCTTTCAAGAAAGCGTTTGGGAGTTGCCTCCACACATGCGTGGTCTGCTTCCCACCCAAAGGTGCCATCTTGCTCTCTTCTTTTTTCCACGGAGCCCTTCAGACATCGTCTGTTCTCTGTCCTGGAAAAGTGTGTGTTTCTTCTTGCCTTTTGGCGGCGGTTTTTCTTCTGGCTAACACCGGTACCCTTCCCGCCTGCCCCCGGTATTGGGTCAGCTTTTTTTCTTTTTCCTTTTTTCTTTAGGTGTTTTTTTCCACCCTTGTTTTTCCTCGCTGGGAGCCCTAAAGGTCTTTGACCTTGTGGAGGTCCTCTTTTCCCTCCATGGCTACCAGCTGGTTCAAAACGTGCTATAGGTGTGGTAAAATTATGTCCCTCACTGATACGCATGACTGCTGCCTCCGGTGCCTCAGCCCAGACCATGACCCGGCGGTTTGTGGCCTTTGCAAACTTATGTCCTCAAAGGCCCTGAAAAGCCGCCAGCAGCAGCAGGAAAAGATTTTCCCTGATCTCCCTATGCCTCCGAAAACCAGGACCTCGTCCAAGACCTCCACGCCCCAGGAGGAGCGTTCCGAACCCAAGCGGCATTGGGGGATCTCGGAGACCTGGATAGTTCAGACGACCAGGTCCCTCATAGGGCTGGTCAGGGAGCCCCGAGCATCAACCCAGGCATCGGGGAAGGAGCACCCAATCAAGCTGTCTTGAAAGGATCCGTCCACAGAACTGCCCTGACCAATGCGTCCTGTCCTAGTCTAGGACTCCCCTCCGGGGGAATCTGCATCGGGCCCAATTCCATTGGTGCTCGAGCTGGAGGCTGCGGAACCACCTGGGCTCTCTTCCAGGATGGATTCCTTGGAATGCAAGATCATTGCCTTCCTAAAGCAGCAAAGGGCAATAGTGTCTGGTCTATCTGGTTCCTCTGCCCTGACCACCACTTGACGATGAAGTCGACCCCGGAGTCCGTGCCGATCCTCGAAGCCCAACGAGCCCAAGAAGATCCTTGGCCGAGGTCCCGCTCGATCTCCCGCTCTTCAGGGTGGAGATCGTCACCGGCGAGTCAACAAGCGCCGGAGTGGCCCAGCCTCCTCGGGGCCTGAGGACTGCCACCTGTCCTACTCAGATGACTCAGTCTGGGAGTCGGGAGACGAGGTGTTTCCAGACACTCGCCTTCACCGGGATGTCCCTTCCAATTCCCCGGGGTCGGAGCCTCCTATGGAGATCTCCCCTGAGGACATGGCTTTCGAGACTTTGGGATATGTCCAAAGCTTTGGCCTTCCCAATGGAGTCCAAGGAGGACCCTCAAGCAGATGAGATCTCTCCAATATGAGGCACCTCCTCGGGAAACCGTGACGGTGCCCATTCCTCCCATCCTAGGGCGCCTTATGCTCCGCATGTGGGAGACACCGGCGTTGACACTGGTGGTTAGTAAGTGGCTCAACTCGATGTATCGAGTCCACCAGAGGGGCGGGTTCCAAAAGTCTCATCACTGCATAATTCCATGGTCGTAGATTGGCCATGCATCAACTAAAAAGTCAGAAGATGCACTCCTTGGTGCCACCCGGCAGGGAGGCCCACACCTTGGATGCCCTTGGCAGGAAATGCTACCAGGGCGCTATGTTGAATGGCCAAATCCAGGCCTACCAGATGTGCATGGGCATGTACCTAAGAGATCTAACAAAGGAGATCACCAGGTTCTTGGCTGGGCTCTCTGAAGAGCCCTTGCAGCGTTTCAAGGGCCTGTCCAGAGCCATCGGTGAATGCTCCAAATTTATATCTCAAGCGGCCTACGACGGGTTCGAGTCGGCAGCCAGAGTAGCCACGGTGGGCATCGGTGCATGCCGCCAAGCCTGACTACAGTCCTCCGACGTAGAGTAATGGGTAAAAGACAAGTTGATCGATGTCCCATGTCAGGGGCAGAGCTTATTCGGCAAGCCCATGACCAAAAAGGCCACCGAACTGGAGACCGAGTTCATGATAAGGACTAGGCTCTCTAAGAAGACCTCAGCCCCTCCCCGAAAGAAGAGCTTGGGGGAAAAAGTCCTTCTACCCGAGGAAATCCACGCCTTACCGGGATTATCCTCCCTATCAGTCCTCCCCGCGGTGCCCCAGAAGGGGTAGCAAGCCAAGGGGCAGGGGCACGGTCCCTGTAAGCAAAAGGCCCCTAAGCCCCCCCAGGCTTTGACTCCCGGCTCAACCCGGGGGAAGCTTTTGACTCTTACAGCATGGGCCCTCTCTCCAGCGAGGCCAGTCAGCCCACAGGAGGTCGGCTTTCCCTGTTCGCCCACAGGTGGGGAACTGTCACCAACGACGCCTGGGCTCTACAGGTGGTCAAGGAGGGTTGCCTCCTTCGCCTAGCCAAAGTGCCTATGCACTTCTTTCCCGGAGAGCCCTCCTGGCCTCCCCTTCACCAGGACCTTCTCTTGAAAGAGTTGGCGGGTCTTCTCGAGGACAGAGCGGTGGGACCAGTGCCCCATCATCTCAGCAGCAAGGGATTCTACGCCACATACTGTACTTCCTCGTGCCAAAAACGTCAGGGGGGGCCTAAGGCCCATCCTAGACCTCCTCAATCTCAACAGATTCCTGGTACGGGAGACGTTCAGGATGCTCTCCCTTGGAATATTGCTGCCTTACCTTCACCAGGGAGACAGGCTGTGCTCCTTAGACCTAAAGGATGCTTACACGCACACCCAAACCATAGGCAATACCTGCACTTTGTGGTGGGTGGTCTTCACTTCCAGTACCGGGTGCTTCCCTTCGGCCTTGCCTCGGCCCACAGGGTATTTACGAAGTGTCTAGCGGTAGTCGCTGCCTTTCTCAGGCTTCAGGGGATTTTTGTCTTCCCCCTACCTCGATGACTGGCTCATCAGGGGTACTTCGGCACCCGAGGTGCAGCAGGCCACAATATCCAGGTCCTTCAGCACTTGGACTTCGTGATCAACTACCCCAAGTCCAGCCTGAGACCAACTCAGGAGCTAGAAGTTATCGGGGAAAGGATCGATATGCTCCCAGCCAAGGCCTTCCTGCCTACAGACAGGGTCAACAGACTGATGATGGCACTGGCCAGGAGGGTATAGCGCCACTCTTCGGTACCGGCATGACTCCTGTTGCGCCTCTTCGGGCACATGGCCTCCACAGTCCATGTCACCCCATATGCCCGCCTACACATGCGGATCCCGCAGTGGTGCCTCAGGGACCAATGGCCCCAGGCGACAGGATGCCTCTAGGACAAGATCAGAGTCACCGTGCGCCTGGCACGGTCCCTAAACTGGTGGCAGTCCCCCTGCCACTTGCAAGCGGGAATGCCTTTTCAGGTCCCTCAGCACTCGAGGGTCCTCACTACAGATGCCTCTCTGCTGGGCTGGGGAGCCCACTGCCAGGGGTTCTGCACCCAGGGTGTTTGGTCTCCAGACAAGAATGCCCAACTGATAAACCTGTTGGAGCTGCGTGTGATCCGTCTTGCCCTGAAATCTCTGAGCCACAGCTCCGTCCTAGTCCAGACCGACAACCAGGTCACCATGTTCTACGTGAACAAACGGGGGCACGGGATCCTATGTCCTCTGCTGAGAAGCACTGGACCTGTGCTCATTCGCAGTCCAACACGGCATTCTCCTCAAGGCGGTGTACCTATCGGGCACAGCAATTGGCTAGCCGACATGCTCAGCAGGCTGCTCCAACCCCACAAATAGCAATCGGACCCCAAAGTGGCCCGCAGGGTCTTTCGGATCTGGGGGTACCCGAGACTGGACCTCTTCGCCAGCCAGGACAACCATCAGTTGCCCTGTTTCTGATCCCGGCAACCACACACCGACAAGGGGGCTGCAGACGCCTTTCTGATATTGTGGTCGGGGGGCCTCCTCCATGCGTTTCCCCCGACACCCCTGATTGCCATGACCCTGTTCAAGATTCTTCACGACAGAGCCTGTGTCATTTTGATACCCCCACAGTGGCCCCGGCAACCATGGTTCCCGCTTCTCCTGCAGCTAGCTGCGGAGACTCCTATCCCTCTGGGGATAGGCTCACGGCTCTCTCCTGCACCCCAACCCCAGCTCCCTATCGCTAACGGAGTGTCTGCTGAGAGGGTCCCACTAGCTCTGCTCCTACTCCTGAAGGAAGTGGAGGATGTCCTGCTAGCTTCCCACAGAACATCTACCAGACAGGCATACACATTTAAGTGGCACAGGTTTGTGCTCTTGTGTGCGGCTCGAGGAACCGACCCTTTCTCCTGCCCGGTGACCATGGTACTAAAATACTTTCTCCACCTCTCTGACTTGGGGCTCAAATCCAACTCCGTCAGAGTACATCTCAGTGCTCTCGCGGCCACCCATCATCCAATAGATGGGAAGCATTCTCGGCACACCCGACAGTATCCTGATTCCTCAGGGGCCTTCTCCTGTCTAATCCCCCGGTCCGCTCTCCGGTGCCTGAATAGGATCTCAATATGGTGTTGGGATGGCTCACCCAGCCGTCTTTTGAACTGATGGCTACGTGTCATCTCCGCTACCTCTCATGGAAGGTGGTGTTCCTCGTTGCCCTCACCTCCGCCTGAAGAGTGAGCAAGCTCCAGGCCCTCATGGCGGAGAGGCCTTATACCAGGTTCTACAAGAATAGGGTAGTGCTTCGCACACACCGCAAGTTTCTTCTGAAGGTAGTGTCTCCTTTCCACCTCAATCAGGAGGTGGTCCTTCCTACCTTCTTTCCCAGGCCGCACGCCGGTCACGCTGAGGCCGTCCTCCATACCTTAGACTGCAGGAGGGCTTTATCTTTCTATATTCAGCATACTCAATACCACCAGAAAGATTCGCAGCTTTTCGTTTCCTATGACCCCAGCAAGCTGGGGCAGGCGGTGTCCAAGCGCACGCTGTCCACGTGGGTGGTGGACTGCATTGCCCGTGCCTATGAGGAAGTGAAACTTTCTTTGGAGGGCTGTGTCACGGCTCACAAGGTCCGGACCATGGCAACCTCCGTGGCTCATTTACGCTCCGTTCCTCTGGCAGACATCTGCTGGGCCGCCACCTGGTCTTCGGTTCATACCTTCGCAGCTCATTACTGCCTGGATAGGGAGTCCCGACGGGACAGTGCCTTTGGCCAGGCCGTACTCCAGAACCTTTTTGAGGTCTAGGCAACTCCTGCCCTCCGACCCTTCTATGTTCAGGCTACCGGAGTGCTAACTTCTTCTCAGTTGAGAGTTTTTTCCGCTGCGGCTGCTCGCGGCTCTCGATAAGGGAGCCTTTTTTGGCTATGGGTTCCTGGTAGCCTGTAGCTGCGGAGTCCCATATGTGAGGACTGACTTCCTGCTTGTTCCCGGAGAAAGTGTAGTTGCTCACCTGTAACAGGTGTTCTCCGGGGACAGCAGGAATCAGTCCCCGGAGAACATCTGTTACAGGTGAGTATCCCTCCCTCCCTCCTTCCTTTGGAGTTGCAGTCCTCCTGTATTTACTATTTTTTTTTGTTCTTTGCCGTCTTTAGCTATGTCATTTGACTGAGCAAGATGGCCCCTTTGGGCGGGAAGTGGACCACGCATGCGTGGCGACAACTCCCAAACGCTTTCTTGAAAGCTGGGGATTTGCTCCGTGCGGATTCTGTCAGTGCCGACGTAACCCATATGCGAGGACTGATTCCTGCTGTTCCTGGAGAACACATGTTACAGGTGAGTAACTACGCTTTGTCTGCAGGCTGCTCCTAAAAAGGGACAGTAAGTAAACGTGAGCAGCCCTAAGCACATCACCCTTTATGTGCCTGACTCAATTCTGCTTGTCAACAGAAAAGGCATTGTTGCTCATCAGTAACAGGTGTTTTCCATAGACAGCAGGATTGATCATGCACACAGTCCTCCCATCTCCCCAAGAGCTCACTTAATTCTTGAGCTTTGAAACAGAGGAGCTGAGGAGACTGCTGTGCATAGACAGGACCATGCATGCTCAAAATTTAACTTAGAATCGAAGCTCTGCAAGAAATGTTATATCCTGGTGACATGTGTTAAGGTCACCCACTTGTATGATATTTTTCCTGTTGCATATGGAAAACACCTTTTAAAGTCATATTAACGACTTCTTGTTTTAGAACTTCCTTTCTCATGACAAATGCTTGCTGCTTATGCATTGTTGATGCATTTTGAAGTGTCTAAATTTCTCTGTGGTAGCTGCCTCCTTCCCTCTCCTGGGTTGTAAATATTTGAATTTGGATGTAAATGTAATTACTTGCTTTTTCTAAATCCTTGCTCAAGGCAAGTTCCAGACAGGCATACTGAGTTATTTAGATTCCTTGAGTTAAGATGACAGGATTTTTCATGCAGACGCTGCATCATTTTGGTAGATCTTCTCTGGATTACCTTTTTATATTCTTTTGGCGATATAGCAAAAATTGGACACAATTTTCCAAATGAGACCTTGCACATAGTTTGTAGAGCCTTATAACAAAAATGTTTTCTTCTTGTAATATCTCTTCCTATGCAATATACCATTATTCTGTTTCTGGTTATTACTTTGGTACACAGTTGAGCCATATTGAAATTATTGGATATGATCTACCTAGAAACTGAAACATGATGGCAGAAAAAGACCGTATGGCCTATCTAATCTGCTCTTCCATATCAACTACTATAGTCCCTTTTTTTCCTTTAGAGATTCTGTGTTTGTCCCATGCTTTATTGAAGCCAGATACTGTCCTTGTCGCTATTGCCTCCTCTGAAAGACTATTCCACGCATTTGCCACTCTTTCCTTAAAGAACTTTTTCTGCATATTACTCCTGAGTCTATCCCCTTTAACCTTCATTCTCCAGGACCAAGCAGGAAGTCAGTCCTGACATATGGGTGACGACAGCGCCGACGGAGCCCTCTTGCGGAGCATTTCCCCGGCTTTCAAGGAAAGCCTTTGGGAATGTAGTGCACATGCGCGGTCCCCTTCCCACCCAAGGGTGCCATCTTGCTCAGTCGTTCTTTTTCCACGGAGCCCAACGGATGCGAGTTTGTGTCACCCGGGAAAAGTAGATTTTTTTCTGCGATTTTCATTTTTTCTTATCCGGTTCGACGCCGGTTCCCCTTCCCGCCTGGGCTCGGTACACCGGTATTGAGTCCGGAATTTCTTTTTTCGGTTTTTGTCCTTTGTGACTAGCGTTCGCGCCTTTTTTGTTATATTCACTAGCAGCCCGGTCTTTTGACCTTGCAGGGGCCCTTTTTCCCCCGATGGCTGCCAGCGGGTTCAAAAAATGTGATCTGTGCAAGAAACTTATGTCTCTCACCGACACACATGACTGCGGCCTTCGATGCCTCGGGCCCGACCATGACCCGCTTGTCTGTGGCCTGTGCGGCAAAATGTCGTCGAAGGCACTTTGGAGCCATCAGCATCAGCGTGAAAGAATTGTTTCAGAGTCCGCGTCCGGCCGGGCCCGGACTTCGTCAGAAGCCTCGACATCTCAGGAGTCTGACCCCGAGCGCCGCCGTCGTTCCTCTGAGAGGGGGTCTCCCACCCGGGAGCACAAAAGGAAGAAGAGGCTCGTGAGGGCGGCATCAGTGGAGGCCCCTGGGTCCTCGAGGGCCAGGTCACGCAGCCCTGACGGCCGCCCCAGTCTCTGTCAGAGAGGCCATCCAAACTACCTCGCATGGAGCCAGAGTCCCCGAGTCACGTAAGTTCTGTTGTCTCGTGGACTCTCCTCTGGGAGAACCGACGTCGTCTGGGCCTGATTTGGGGGCTGCTGAGTCTCCTGAGCTTGGACTCAGGCTGACGGCTTTGGAGAGCAGCTTGGCTGCCTTCATGGAACAGCAGCGGGTGCTGATCGCTGGTCTGACCGGTGCATCTGACTCGACCACCGGGACCTCGACGTCTGTCAACCCCGGAGGCCGATCCGATCCTCGAGTCCATCAAGTCTCGAGTCGATCCTTGGTTAAGGTTTCCCCTCAACCTCCTGTGCAGGGCCGAGGTCGTCGACGCTGGTGCCCTCGGCGTCGGGGCGGGTGGCACTGAGGCCCACACTGCCGGAGCTGCTCGACGACTCTTCGGAGGAGTCGGCGTGGGAGACGGAGGACCAGGAGTCTCCTGACACCTTCTGGACCCGGTGCGTACCTTCGGACTCCCCAGAGTCCGAGCCTCAGAGAAGGTCCCCCCCCCCCCCCCCGGAGGATACCCGGTTCTCGGACTTCGTGAGGGACATGGCCAAGGCTTTGGCATTCCCTGCGGACGCCGAGGAGGAGCCTTGAGCCGAGGAGCTCGATGCCCTCCAGTATGATTTTCCTCTGAAGGAAGCCTTTACTGTACCAGTTCCTCCGATGCTGGAACGGCTGCTTTTCCATATGTGGGAGGCACCGGCCTCGGCGCCGGTTCTTAGCAAATGGGTCGATTCCATTTATTGAGTCCGTAAGAGCCCTGGGTTCCAAAAGGGGCAGCTACCGCACAATTCCATGGTTGTGGAATTGGCCATACACCGCCTGAAGAGCCAGAAGATGCACTCCTCGGTGCCCCCTGGCTGGGAGGCCTAGAACCTGGATGCCCTCAGTAGAAAGTGCTTCCAGGGCTCTATGCTATCTTGCCGTGTCTATACTTACCAGCTGTACATGGGCATGTACTTAAGGGACCTTTGCCGGATTCTCAGCTGGCCTCTCCGAGGAACCCTTGCAGAGGTTCAAAACCTTGTTGACAAGGATCCAAGAGTGCTAGAAGTTTATCTCTCGAGCAGCCTATGATGGCTTCGAGGCTTCGGCCTGGGTAGCCGCAGCCGGCATCAGTGCATGCCGTCAGGCCTGGCTACAGTCATCGGACCTGGAGTCATGGGTGCAGGACAAGTTGGTCGATGTCCCGTGCCGAGGTGACCACCTATTCGGTAAACCCATGACTGAAAAGGCTGCAGAAATCGTGACTGAGACTCACACCAGGACAAGGCTGTCCAGAAAGACTTCTGCCCCTTCTCAGAAAAAGAAGGGCTCGGGAAAGAAGCGCTTTTTCCCGGAGAAGGGTGCTGCCTACAAATCCTACCCTCAGTATCAGGCCTCTCCAGCTCCCCGACAGGGTCAGCAGGCCAAGGGGCAGGGGCATGTGCCCCGTAGGCAGAAGACCCCCAAGCTGCCAGCTCCGGCTCCTGCACAGCAGGGAGCGGGGGTTTGACTTCCACAGCATAGCCTCTCCTCCGCCGGTGTCTCCACTCAGCACAGGGGGTCGGTTGACCCTGTATGCCTACAAGTGGCCAGCCATCACAGGGGATACCTGGGTACTGAGCATATTCCAGAAGGGCTATATGCTCCATTTCCACCAGCTACCCCCCTCCTACTATCCAGGGGAGCCTCCAAGACTCCCTCTACACAGGAACCTCCTCCTTCAGGAGTTGTCAAGTCTTCTAAAAGAACACGCGGTGGAACCGGTGCCTCACCACCTGAAAGGGCAAGGCTTCTACTCCAGGTACCAAAAAGGACAGGAGGCCTCCGGCCTATCCTAGACTTGCGAAATCTAAACAAGTTTCTGGAGAGGAAAAGTTCACGACTGAAGTGGTATTTAAAGGTGTGGAAGAATTGAAGGAAATATCGATACATCGGGAAGATGTCTTACAACTATTAGATAAACTGAAGAGTAGCAAATCACCTGGGCCGGATGGTATACATCCAAGGGTGTTGAAAGAACTGAAATTTGAGATTGCAGACCTGCTATCAGTAATCTGTGAACTATCATTAAAATCATCTCTAATACCTGAGGATTGGAGGATCGCCAATGTAACACCAATTTTTAAAAAGGGTTCGAGGGGTGATCCGGGAAACTACAGACCGGTGAGCCTGACATCAGTACCGGGAAAAATGGTAGAAACCATCATAAAGAATAAAATTACTCAGCATATAGATAGTCATGACCTAATGAGAGACAGCCAACATGGCTTTAGACAAGGAAGATCTTGTCTTACTAATCTGTTATGTTTTTTTGAAGGAGTGAATAAACAGGTGGACAAAGGTGAGTCGGTTGATATTGTGTATCTGGACTTTCAGAAAGCCTTTGACAAGGTCCCTCATGAGAGACTTTTGGCAAAACTAAAGAGTCATGGGATAGGAGGCAGTGTACTACTGTGGATCAGGAACTGGTTAAAAGATAGAAAGCAGAGGGCAGGGCTAAATGGCCAATTTTCCCAATGGAGAAAGGTGAATAGTGGTGTACCCCAGGGATCTGTGCTGGGTCCGCTGCTTTTTGACATATTCATAAATGACCTGGAAAGTGGAATAACGAGTGAGGTTATCAAATTTGCTGATGACACAAAACTATTTAAAGTTGTTAAAACCCAGGAGGATTGTGGAAAATTGCAAGAGGATCTTGATAAATTGGAAGACTGGGCATCAAAATGGCAGATGAAATTTAATGTGGAGAAGTGCAAGGTTATGCACCTAGGGAAGAACAACCCAAACTATGGTTACACGATGCAAGGTTCCACATTAGGAACCACCACCCAAGAAAAAGATTTAGGCGTCCTTGTGGATACCATGTTAAAACCCTCGGCCCAGTGTGCAGCGGCGGCCAAGAGAGCAAATAGAATGCTAGGTATGATAAGGAAAGGAATGGAAAATAAAACAAAAGATATTATAATGCCTCTATATCGTTCCATGGTGAGACCGCACCTTGAATATTGTGTGCAATTCTGGTCGCCATATCTTAAAAAGGATATAGCAATTTTAGAAAAGGTTCATAGAAGAGCCACCAAAATGGTAAAGGGGATGGAAGGCTACTCCTATGAAGAAAGGCTAAAAAGGTTGGGGGTCTTTAACCTGGAAAAGAGACGGCTGAGGGGAGATATGATAGAAGTCTATAAATTAATGAACGGAGTGGAACGGGTAAACGTAGATCGATTGTTTACCTTATCAGAATATAGAAAGACTAGGGGACATGCAATGAAGCTACAGGGTAAACTATTTAAGACTAATAAAAGAAAATATTTTTTCACTCAACGTGTAATCAAACTCTGGAATTTGTTACCGGAGGATGTAGTAAAGGCTGTTAGTGTAGCTGGGTTTAAAAAAGGTTTGGACAAGTTCCTGGAGGAAAGGTCCATAAACCATTATTAAGAAGGGACCCAGGATATCAATGCTTGAACCAATACAAGCATTGTGGAACCTGTGTCCCTTGGGGAAACTGCTAGGTACGTATGACCTAGATTGGCCACTGTTGGAAACAGAATACTGGGCTTGATGGACCTTGGTCTGACCCAGTATGGCATATCTTATGTTCTTATGTTCTAAGATGCTTACCCTTGGGATACTGCTGCCCTACCTCCAGCAGGGAGACTGGGTATGCTCCTTACACCTAAAGGATGCTTATACTTGCATCCTCATTCATCCAGACCACAGACAATATCTCAGATTTGTGGTGGGAGGAAACCATTTTCAGTACAGAGTACTTCCCTTTGGCCTAACCTCTGCCCCCAGGGTTTTCACCAAATGCCTGGCGGTGGTGGTGGCTTATCTCAGGAATCAGGGGATTTTTGTCTTCCCATACCTGGACGACTGGCTCATCAGGGGCCAGTCTCTCCAGGAGGCCCGACAAGCCACTCTTCGCACTGTCTCTCTTCTTCAGCATCTGGGCTTTGTCATAAACTTCGCAAAGTCCACTTTGCTCCCCTCTCAGAACCTAGAGTTTATAGGGGCAAGCTTAGACACCCTTCAGGCAAGAGTTTACTTGCCCGAAGACAGGGCCCGCAGACTGATAGACTTGGCCAACCAGTTCCAAAGCAAGTCTCATGTCTCCGCCAGGCACTACCTGCGGCTCCTGGGCCACATGGCATCCACGGTACATGTGACTCCGAATGCCCGTCTGCACATGTGGGCTGCTCAATAATGCCTCAGAGATCAGTGGACGCAGGCCACAGGCGACCTCCGAGACAGAGTAAAGGTGTCCAAACCACTTTTGGACTCTTTACAGTGGTGGCTACATCTCCCAAACCTTCTCGGGGGGTACCTTTTCAGGCTCCAGCACACACAAGGGTGCTGACAACCTAAAAGGACTGGGGTGCACATTGCCAGGGCACGTGCACTCAAGGCCTCTGGTCTCTTCGAGAGGCCACGCAGCAAATCAGTCTTTTGGAGCTGTGAGCAATCCGCTTAGCTCTGCAGACTTTTTCTCATGCCCTCTCTCTCACCAGTCTGTCCTAGTTCAGATGGACAATCAGGTGGCAATGTTCTATGTGAACAAACAAGGGGGCACGGGGTCCAGGCTTCTATGTCAGGAGGCACTAGCCCTTTGCTCCTTTGCAGTCAAACAAGGCATGTTTCTCAAAGCAGTTTATCTACCTGGTCAGGAGAATTTCCTAGCAGACAAGCTAAGCAGGTTTCTTCAGCCTCACGAATAGCAGTTGAATCCATTGGTGGTCCAGCAGATCTTCCTCCGCTGGGGACTTCCATCCATCGATCTATTTGCAAGTCCACAAAACCGTCAGCTGCCCAGGTTTTGCTCCAGACAGCCACATCCCCTGAGGATGGCAGCAGATGCTTTTCTGATCTCTTGGTCTACGGGCCTCCTGTATGTGTTTCCTCCCATGCCCCTGGTGGTCCGAACTTTGTTCAAGATTCTCCAGGACAAGGCCTCAGTGATTCTGGTAGCCCCCAGATGGCCGAGGAGCCCTGGTTTCCACTTCTGCTGCAGTTGGTGGTGGAAACTCCGTTCCCTCTGGGGTTGCAACACGATCTCCTGTCTCAAGAGCAGGGTTCCCTTCTGCACCCCAATCTCAGGTCCCTCAAGTTGATGGCCTGCCTGCTGAAAGGATAGTGCTAGCTTCCTTACTTTTACCTAAGGAGGTTGAGGAGGTGGTCTTGGCCTCTAGGAGGCAGTCCACCAGAAAGTCCTATGCCCTCAAGTGGCATAGGTTTACGGTATGGTGTGCTCAGCGCAATGAAGATCCTTTCTCTTGCCTTGTGCCAGTAGTACTGCAGTATCTACTTCACCTGTCAGACCTAGGCCTTAAGTCTAACTCTGTTCGGGTCCACCTCAGTGCTCTGTCAGCGCACCACTCACTGGTGGAAGGACAGTCTGTCGGTTCACCCCTTGGTGTCCCGATTTCTCAGAGGTCTGCTTCTTCTCAAGCCTCCTGTTCGTCCACCGGCGACTGAGTGCAATTTGAATGTGGTCTTGCCGCAACTTACTCGCCTACCGTGTGAGCCAATGGCTACTTGCCATTTGCGCTTCGTCTCTTGGAAAGCGCTCTTCCTGGTGGCTCTTACCTTGGCCATACGTGTGAGTGAAGTACAAGCTCTGGTTTCTGATATACCGTACACACGGTTCTATAGGAACATGGTGGTCCTACGGACCCATCCCAAGTTCCTTCCAAAAGTGGTCTCCTCTTTCCACTTCAACCAGGAGGTGGTACTTCCGACCTTTTTTCCCAGGCCGCATACCAGCCGGGCTGAAACAGTCTTTGCATACCCTGGACTGTAAGAGGGTGTTGACTTTTTACATAGCACATACGCGGGGGTATCGAAGGGCTACTCAGCTCTTCGTCTCCTTTGACCCTAATAAGATGGGGTTACCTGTCTCCAAGTGTACATTGTCCACTTGGGTAGCAGATTGTATTGCCTGGGCGTATAAGGCAGCTGACCTCCCCTTGCAGAGTTGGGTCACGGCCCACCGTGTCAGGGCGAAAGCCGCGTCAGTAGCTCATCTCCGCTCTGTTGCATTGGCAGACATCTGCCGGGCTGCAACTTGGTCTTCAAGCCAGACTTTTGCAGCCCATTACTGCCTGGAGAGAGCGTCCCGAAGGGACAGTGCTTTTGGACAGGCGGTAGTCCGTAATCTCTTTGAGGTTTAGGCAGCTCCTACCCTCCGGCCCTTGTGTTGGGCTACCGTACGGGGGCGTTCTCAGAGGATATTCTTATCACGAATGCTGAGGCTCTTGAGAGGGAGCCATTTTTGCAGCTTAGGGTTCCCGGTAGCCTAGAGCTGGGGAGTCCCATATGTGAAGACTGACTTCCTGCTTGGTCCTGGAGAAAGTGTAGTTACTCACCTGTAACAGGTGTTCTCCAGGAGCAGCAGGAATCAGCCTCACGACCCTCCCTCCTCCCCTGGAGTTGCAGTCCTATCATTCATTTTCATTTTTTTGCTGTCTTTTAGCTATGTCATCAGACTGAGCAAGATGGCACCCTTGGGCGGGAAGGGGACCGCGCATGCGCGCTGCATTCCCAAAGGCTTTCCTTGAAAGCTGGGGAAATGCTCCGCACGAGGGCTCTGTTAGCGCCGACGTCACCCATATGTGCGGACTGATTCCTGCTGCTCCTGGAGAACACCTGTTACAGGTGAGTAACTACTCTTTCTGTGCCCCCTCATTGCAAAGCTTTCTTTCAATTAAGAGGCTTTCCTGTGCATTTATGCCTGGAGGTATTTAAAAGTCTGTCGTGTCTCCTCTATCCCGCCTTTCCTCTAAAGTATACATTTTGAGATCATTAAGTCTGTTCCTATATGGTTTATAACAAAGACCACTGACCATTTTGGTAGCCACCCTCTGCACATACTCCATTCTGTTTTATATCCTTTTGAAGATGTGGTCTCCAGAATTGCACACAGTACTCCAAATGAGGTCTAGCTGAAGATTTATATAGAGGCACTGTCACCTCTTTTTTTTTTTTTTTTTCCCCCCCCTGCTGGTCATTCCTCTCCCAAGCATCCTTCTGGCTTTTGCCATCGCCTTTTCTACCTGTTTAGCCACTTTAAGATCATCAGAAATGGTCACACCTGGGCC
This sequence comes from Ichthyophis bannanicus, assembly GCA_033557465.1. Taxonomy (NCBI): domain Eukaryota; kingdom Metazoa; phylum Chordata; class Amphibia; order Gymnophiona; family Ichthyophiidae; genus Ichthyophis; species Ichthyophis bannanicus. The sequence goes on from CM066036.1 coordinate 620,425,518, forward strand.
TCGCTCTTCTTTCATGGACAGAAGTACTTCACCTCCTATACAGTACCGCTCCCTTGGAGTTTTGCAGCCCAAATGCATGACTCTGCATTTTTTAGCATTAACGCCCAGCTGCCAAATTCTTGACCCTTCTTCAAGCTTCAGCTAAATCCCTCCTCATGTTAGCTACTCCTTCCTGAGTGTCCGCTGTATTGTAGATTTTGGTATCATCCGTAAACAGGCAAACCTTACCAGACAAGCCCTTCTGCAATATCACTAAGAAAAATGTTTAAAAAAATCTGTCCAAGGACAGAACCCTGTGCGTACCACTGCTAACATCCTTCTCCTCAGAGTGAGCTCCATCTACCTGTACCCCTTGTCGCCTCCCACTCAACCAGTTTCTACCTCAGTCAGTCACTTTAGGGGTCCATCCCTAGGGTGCTTAATTTATTTATAAGTTGCCTGTGCGGAATGGTGCCAAAGGCTTTTCTGAAATCTAAGTACACCACATCTAGGGCTCGACCTTGGTTTAACACTGTGGTCACCCAGTCAAAGAAGTCAATCCGATTTGTCTAACAAGACCTGCCTCTAGTAAACTAATGCTGCCTTGGCTCCTGCAATTTATTGGACTCCAAAAACCTCACTATCCTTAGTTTTAGCAGTGTTTCCATTAACTCTTCCTCAGGCCTTTCTTCTTTGTCTCTCCCTGTCATGTACTGTTCTCTCATATGACCAAAATATAAACTGGTGCAGATTTTCTCCTAGATCTCTCCTTTCCTTTAGCAATTTTCAGAAAAAATGGTATTAAGAATTGTACAAAATCTAAATTAAAATACTTTTCTGATTGACGAGATTATTCTCCTGATGAGTTGTCCACAGTGCGAGTCTCAGAAAGGTACTTGCACATTCTTGATGTTTGAAATACCTATCATTTTGCTTACATAGGCCCTCCCTTTTCTATCAAATGGTATACTTATGGCCCGTGGACCAGACTCTGCATAGATATTTACCAGATTCTGAAGAAACTTTCTGTGGACCTTGGTTGAAGACTTTTATTTTAGTGGCCAGGCTAAACAAAAAGAAGGGGAGGTTAAAAATAAAGCAAATCCTAGATGAAAAGAGGGGGCCGTTTGGCAGACACTGTAGGATGAGCAGTCATCTCGGTGATACTGAAAAGATGGCAAGGATCTCTGGGGGATATCGGCTGATCTCCCTGTTGAACTTAGATGTCAAGATTTTGGCCAAGATCTTAGCTCAAAGGGGAAAAAGGGATTTTGTTCCTGATACACGGGACTATGCGGATTTCATGCCTGAGAGGCAGGCGAGTCATAATGTTTGCAAAATGTTGAACTCTATGTGGGTGGCTATTAGGAGGGCTGACCTCTCCCTTCTGTTGTCTGTCAACGCAGAGAAGGCATTTTATTGGGTGAGTTGGCCCTTTATGCTGTGTACCTTGGAAAAGATGGGGTTTGGTGTGGCCTTTCTGGGCTGGGTGAAAGCAATGTATCTTAAGATAAAGTCTTGTGTGAAGGTCAATGGCTCCTATTCAGAATTTTTTCAAGCTGGGAAGGGAGATGTAGCAGGGTTGCTCCATCTCCTCCTTGTTTGCTCTTTTGATTGAGCCCCGATTGTCCTGATTCAAATAATTGCGGACATTTGGGAGATCCTGGTTAGGGGGGGTGGACTACAGAATTTCTTTTTGCAGATGACATTTTTTTAGTAACTGTGTCCCAGGTTTCTTTTCTGCTTATAGTATAGGTGTTGCAGTACTTTAGACAGCTCTGTGGGTTCAAAGTCAACATGCAAAAGTCAGAGATCCTCCCTCTGAAGGTTTCAGTGGACTTAGAGAAGCACCTCTGGAGGTGGTTCATGTTCTTTTGGGTCAGGAGGAACATTTTTTTTCCTGGGAATGCAGCTCACGCCAGAATATTCCGGGCTTTATCAGGCTAACTCTAAAGTGGCATGGGAGAGATTAACTGAGGACCTGGACTGGTGGCATTCTGGAGGGCTAGTCAAAAGATCTTTTGCTATATTTGGAAGGAGTGCCCTCACCTTGGGTGGCTCGGAGTGTCTTGACCATGGGAAGCTTGGAGTGTTAGGAGTTCCTGACCTGAAAAGGTATTTTGTGGCAGTGCAGCTTAGGGCCATTTGGGATTGGACTAGGCACCCTTTTTTGCCTTGGTTAGGCTGAAGCAAATGATGGACAGGGTGGGGGAGCCTTGGGAGCTGTGGTTTGGGTAGCGGGGGGGGGGGGGAGGTATCCACTTCAGTAGTTCAGAACCCTATCATAATTTTACGATGGACATCTAGAGCCAGTATCTGTAACAGCTTATTGGAGAGGAAACATACCTCCTATATGACACCTATTTTTGCGAATCCTGCCTTTCCTACTGGGTCAGAGGATGGGGTGTTTAGATGGGGGAATAAGGGATTGGGGCAGGTGGGGCATTTGTATGCGGAAGGGGAGTTGCGGAGTTTCGAGGATTTGCCAGATAGTTTTGGCTTGACTTGGTCTGATCGATTTGGGCATTTCCAGATTCACCATTATCTAAAGTCGGGGAAGGTTGGAGTAGATATGAGAGGGGCAAATCATTTTGAGGGTATCTATGGTGACCCAGGGAGATATGTTCAAAAATGTACCAGGCGCTGGGTGGAAAGTCTGCAGGGCACCCTGTCATCTGAGGCAGTGGGTTGGTTTTGGAGGATACAGTCTCTAAAATGCTTGTATGCAAATGCTAGAAGTCTAAAAAAATAAGATGGGAGAGTTACTGTAGAATATATAGCACTAAATGAGAGGGTTGATATGATTGGAATATCAGAGACATGGTGGAAGGAGGACAACCAGTAGGACACTGTGATACCTAGGTACAAACTATATTGTAATGATAGAGCTGATCAAATTGGTGGAGGGGTTGCGCTCTATGTTAGAGAGGGCATTGAGTCAGAAAGGATTAAAGTTTTGCAGGAAACAAAATTTGCTGTAGAACCTCTATGGATTGAAGTTCCATGTAAAAAGGGGAAGGCGATGGCAGTGGGGGTGTACTATCGACCACCTGGCCAGAATGAACAAATGGATGATGAAATGCTCAAAGAAATCAAGGAAGCTAACAAAAGTTACAGCGCAGTAATAATGGGTGATTTCAATTACCCCGGTATCGACTGGGTCAGTGTCACGGCAGGACATGCTAGGGAGATAAAGTTCCTAGATTAAATAAATGACTGCTTCTTGGAGCAGCTGGTTCATGAACCGACCAGAGGGGAAGCCATATTAGACCTAGTCCTTAGTGGAACACCAGATCTAGTGCAAGAGATAAGGGTGTTGGGGCCACTTGGCAATAGTGATCATAGCATGATCGCATTTGATTTAATTAGTGAAGGAGGGATAGTAAGGAAATCCACAGTACTACCTTTTAACTTTCGAAAGGGAGACTATGATAAAATGAGAAAAATAGTTAAGAAAAAAACTAAAAGGAGCAGTTGCAAAGGTTAAAGACTTTAATCAAGCTTGGGTGTTGAAAAATACTATCTTGGAAGCCCAGACCAGCTGTATTCCACGCTTTAACCCTGGAATTACCGAGATTTTTTGCACACACTGAATACCGTTGGGGTCATAAATGACCCCATGACAAATTTTAATTGCTAACCATGAAAAATTGAAACTAAACAGACAAAATATTATTCCAAATTAATTATTTATTATATGAAGGTTAAATGTTTTGAAATTTAATGCTTTATCATAAAATTACATGAAGAAGAGTTGCCATGAAAGCAGTTTTTGCATGCACTTGATGAACACAGTAAAGTACTACAGTCATTTGCATGAGAGACAGACAATTTCTGAATGTTCTTTGCAAACATTGCGCTTGCAGGAGGTGCAAACTATGTTGCTTTTCTTGTCTTTTTCTCTGGAACAGCAGTGACACCTTGCCCTTTTCTTTGGAATCCAGACATTGCAAACAGCATCAGTGGCTTCTTCAATGCTGGAAGAAGTCTCGCTGCAATTACTCTGAAGCAGCTCCTTTCCTAATTCCAAGAGGAATAGACGACGTCTGTGCTTTGACTTGGACTGCTATTCTGGATTTAGTGACATACAAACAATGAAGGCTTTCAAAGCACTGATGTCCAACATGTTGTAGAAGATTGTCACTGACCAGCGTCTTGTCATTCGTTTTGTGGTATACGTGCGCAACATTTGATCTGTCGTATCAATTCCACCTTTACTAGAATTATAGTCCAAGATCATGCGTGGTTTTTTTGTCTGGACGTGTGTTATCTACTTCTTCTTGATCATCCAAACTGCTCAGAACAACCACCACTTTTCCTTTCTTCGGGCAATAGGAAACCAGAGTGGCATCATCGTGAAAGGCAAACAGTGAAGTGAATACCTCTCTGCCCTTTGCTGTTACAAATTCTGGAGGTAATTCTTTTCTGTTCTTTCGAATTGTTCCCAAAAGTGTCATTTGTTTTTCTAGCAATTTCCGTGACAGGGATAAACTGCAGAAGAAATTGTCAACAGTAACATTTCTGCCAGATCGCTTCAATCCTTCAGTGAGTTGCAGCACAACCCTTTCACCCTGATTCTGTTCTCTGTTTTGTCCGAGTTCCCTTCCTGTATATACTTGAAGGCGCAGAACATATGACGTTGCACTGTCACACAACATCCATAGCTTTATGCCATATTTCCCAGGTTTGCTGGGAATATATTGTCTGAACGGAACACGGCCACGAAATGTAAGCAGTTGCTCATCCACGGTAACATTTTCACCAGGAACAAAGGCGTTACTTAGAATTGCTTCCCAGGTATCAAAAACGTGTCTGATTGAAGCAAGCTTATCCATGCCTCGTTGTTCACGTCTGTTGGTTGCATCATGAAATCTGAGAAAACAAGAAATTTGCTGAAAATGGTTACGGGCCATATTTTTGCCGAAAACAGAACGACCATCTTCAAGGTTCCACAACTGAACTATGGATTCATTTCGTGACTTGTACACGCCTGAGAGGATCAGAAGTCCAAGAAAACGTTGAAATTCTCCGTCTGTCAAATCTTTCCAGGTGTCCTCATAAATGTGTCTTCCTTGTTTGCTCGTCCACATCATGATTTCATTTAATAAGTTCTTCGTCATGAACAAGTGGAATGCTGCGAGAGGGCCATCAACATTTCGTACAGCATATCTTGTAGGACCTTGTTGTATGGGCATGACATTAGCTCTGGCGTATATCTTCCAGCAGCTTGCTTTATAGGTTTCCTTTTCCATGATGTGGCATCCTTAGATACATAGGCTTCAATGGCAACATTTGTGCTTATAGTTGATGACCTCTTAGCTCCTCTACGACCACAACTAAGATTTCTCACAGATGATACTGACACTGAGGACTCCTGCCTTCTTCCCCGTCCAGCACAGCCTCGACCTTTGCCTCGACTTGTAACTTGACTCTTTGCTGCAGGCGATGTTACCGGCTCAACATCAGTCTCACATTCACTTGGCGACCAACTGCTGTCGCCATCTGAATCATGACTGTCATCATCAGATTTATCGCCCGAACTTGGCTGATATGCTTCTTCGCTTGCTGAATATGCTGCTTCAGATGACTCAGAGCGGTCACTGTCAGCATCTTGTTGCAATATTTCTCTTACTTGGACAGCTGAATACTTTTGTTTTGATGACATAAACAATAACCTAAAATAAATAAACAAAGATAAAGTTGAATAAAACGCAAAGCGGTTTTACTATAGGTGTACAATAATCGTGATGAATGAGCTGAAAGCCTTTAGATTTCATCGGAAATAATGAGAGAACGTATGATATCAATTACAGAAAATATGTAATTTTCATAAAAGAAGAGTGCAAAAAATAAATGATTAATGATAAATACCTTTGTCAGATCAAAAACTTCACAAAACTGCAAATTGTATCATGATCCAAACCATACGTAAGCAACTGGGGTAAAAAATGACCCCACTGGTACTCTGTGCTGCAATTCATCACTAGTGTCACCTAGCGGATGAAAATTATTCCTCTCATGGCGCAATATAAAGAGAATATTGACATGTGAAAATTCATAAAAAGATTGCATTCTTGAACAACTAGTTTCCGAAATACGCGTTGTGAAACTCCCAGGGTTAAGAAAAGTGGAAGGAAGTCCAAAAAACTGTCAGCATGGTTTAAAGGTGAGGTCAGAGAGGCTGTTGCCAAAAAAGCATCTTTCAGGAAATGGATAAAAGAGCCAAATGACGAAAACTGGAAACAGCACAAGCACTGGCAAGTCAAATGCAAGGCATTGATAAGGCAGGCAAAGGAAGAATTTGAGAAGAAGCTTGCTGCAGAAGCAAAAACGCGAAATAAAGACACTTTCAAGTACATTCGTAGCAAAAAACCTGTGAGAGAGTCAGTTGGTCCATTAGATGATAGAGGGGTTAAAGGGGCACTAAGAGGCGACAAGGCGATGGTGGAGAGACTGAATGAATTCTTTGCTTCGGTCTTTACTGAGGAAGATATAGGGATGTTACCCATGACTGAAATGGTACTTAAAGGTGTGGAAGAATTGAAGGAAATATTGATACATCGGGAAGATGTATTACAACTATTAGATAAACTGAGGAATAGCAAATCACCTGGGCCAGATGGTATACATCCAAGGGTGTTGAAAGAACTGAAATATGAGATTGCAGACCTGCTATTAGTAATCTATGAACTTTCATTGAAATCATCTGTAATACCTGAAGATTGGAGGATTGCCAATGTAACGCCAATTTTTAAAAAGGGTTCCAGGGTTGATCCAGGAAACTACAGACCGGTAAACCTGACGTCAGTACCAGGAAAAATGGTAGAAACCATCATAAAGAACAAAATTACTCAGCATGTAGATAGTCATTGCCTAATGGGAGACAGCCAACATGGCTTTAGACAAGGAAGATCTTGTCTTACTAATCTTATATTTTTTTGAAGGTGTGAATAAACAGGCAGACAAAGGTGAGTTGGTTGATATAGTGTATCTGGACTTTCAGAAAGCCTTTGACAAGGTCTCTCATCAGAGACTTTTGGCAAAACTAGAGAGTCCATGGGATAGGAGGCAGTGTACTATTGTGGGTCAGGAACTGGTTAAAAGATAGAAAGCAGAGGGTAGGGCTAAATGGCCAATTTTCCTAATGGAGAAAGGTGAATAGTGGTGTACCCCAGGGACCCAGGATATCAATGCTTGACTTAGTACAAGCATTGTGGAACCTGTGTCTTTTGGGGAAACTGCTAGGTACGTATGACCTAGATTGGCCACGGTTGGAAACAGGATACTGGGCTTGATGGACCTTGGTCTGACCTAGTATGGTATATCTTATGTTCTTATGAATGGCAGAGGATTTTTAGCAACATAAGGTCCTCTGTTGCAGTGAACGTGATAGAGAACTGTGTGAAGTTGCTGTATACCCCACAGTGAATAAACAAGTTCACTCAGGGAGGGAGTGACAAATGCTGGAGGAGGTGTGGGGACTTATTTCCAAATGTGGCAATGCCCGGAAGTGCGAAAATATTGGGAGAAATGTATTGTATGTATTGAGCAGGTGGTGGGATTCCAGTTGGCGCATGATCCAAAAACGTTTTTGTTTTGTTGCATGCTTATAGTAGCGATGTTCCTAGGAGATTTTGAGACTTTTTGAAATATGCAGTTCTAGCTGCTGGAGGCGAATTGGCATACACATGACAGTCTGGTGTGCCCCTTGACTTTATTGGTTTTCCATGCCCACCTACAAGACTTCTGCAGCTTGCAGAGACTTACTGTACAGCTGTTCCTAAGTGTCCCTCCAGTCCAGTCACTTTCCTCTGGGTTGTGCTCTCCTTCCAGCAGCTTGGAGACTGAGCAAATCATCCTTTGACTCTAGGATATAAGTACGACTGGCACTTCCCGCCAGCTCCAGTATGCTCAGTCTCCAAGCAACTGGAGGGACTCAGTAAGCCAGGGAAAAAGGGCCTACCAGAGACACTTAGGTGCTATTGGAGTTTGTTTTCATTTATTTTCATTTATTTTCATTTGGTTCCTTTATTCTTGAGGCGGTCCTTTGGTCTGGGGAGGTCCCCCCCCCCCTTCTTTCCTACCCATCCAGTGGCTCTGTGGTACAGGAGGAGGCTTTGGCAGGCAGAAGCAATTTAAAAAAAAACAAAAAAGAAGGTTCCCTAACCCAGCCTGGGTGAGGAGCCATTGGTGCATCGCTGCCTGCAGGACCTGCCCTTGCTCTCTCTCCCGCCTCGTTGCCGAAGCCCCTAAGGTGGCTGAGCACGGGAGCGGGAAGATGCGGCCACACAGATGAGCGATCGGGGAGAGAAGCGGCAGTGTCGGAGGAGGCGGCAAGCGGTGTGCACAGCGCTGAACCGTCTGATGTTGGACTTCACCACACTGCCGCTGGCCGCATGTAGCTGCAAGGCCTACCACCTCTTGGGGACAATGGATCTCTTCTGAATCAGGTACACTGTTTACATTCATCTGACCCTGAAAGAAGGAGTTATCTCCAGGAACAAGCAGGAATGTAGTCTTCACATATGCGTATCGTCGATACCAATGGAGCCTGCGCGGGAATGCTCCCCAGCATCCAATAGGAACACTTTTGGGAGCATCCCTCAGCACATGTGCGCTGCCTTCCTGCCTTTCTAACTGTCCCTCTTCAGTTCTTTGTTTTCCACGGAGCCGACAAGACTCATACCTGTCACCGCAGAAAATTTCTTCTTTAATCTTGTTTTCTTGTGGTCACGCTTGCCTCCGCACGACGCCTACCGGTACAGCCGGTTCTTTTCTTTCTTTTCCTCTATAAAAAAAAAAAAAAATTCTGAATTGTTTCTCTTCAGAAACTTTCTTTTTCGGTGCTAGGCGCCATTTTGGGCACTAGGCCCCATTTTTCCTTAAAGATGGAAAAACCAGCTAGTGGTTTTAAAAAAATGCACTAAGTCTGGCAGTACCATTTCCGTCACCGACACCCATGACTGGTATCTTAAATGTTTAAGCCCTGACCATTCTCCATCTGAGTGCCTCTCTTGTATGGGAATGACTAAAAGAGGAAGACAGAACCGGGCTGCAAAGCTCGGTACCCTCTTTTCTTCGGATGCCAGGTCCATTGCATTGACGTCTTCAAGAGCCTCTTCTTTCTCCCATGGATCTCAGGTAACTAAACATAAAAGCCGGTCCTCAAAGGGTAGAAACATAGAAACATAGAAACATAGAAATATGACGACAGAAAAAGACCACATGGCCTATCTAGTCTGTCCTTCCATAACAACTACAACAGTCCACTTTTTGCCTTTAGAGATCCTCTGTGTTGGTCCCATGCTTTCTTGAATTCAGTTACTGTCCTCATCTCTACCACCTCCACTGGGAGACTATTCCACGGATCCACTACTCTTTCCGTAAAGAAATATTTCCGCATATCACTCCTGAATCTATCTCCCTTCACCCTCATCCCATGTCCCCTCGTAGCAGAACTTGCTTTCAATTGAAAGAGGCTCTCTCCCTGAACATTTATGCCACGGAGGTATTTAAACATCTCAATCATATCACCTCTATCCCGCCTTTCCTCTAAGGTGTACATATTAAGATCCTTAAGTCTGTCCTCATATGCTTTATAATGAAGCCCATTAATCATTTTGGTAGCAACCCTCTGCACCGACTCCATCCTGTTCACATCCTTTTGAAGGTGCGGTCTCCAGAATTGCACACCATACTCCAAATGAGCTCTCCTGCAAAGCATCGAGAGGCCATTGGTATTGCCCTTGAGGGAACCACACCAGCAAAACAGCCCCGGCGGGAGGCTTCGGCCTCCAAAGCACCAACGGGGTTCCAGGATGTTCTCGAGGCCTCGGCCTCAACAGAACTACTGGTGCCATGCTCAGGGGTCCTGTCCGCCTTCACTGGTACCGACACCCAGGCATCGGCAGCGTTGATAGACCAGAGATTCCTCGCTATCGAGCGCAGTATTGCAGCTCTCCTTACAACTGCGGTACTGTTGACACGGTACTGAAACCGGTACTGATGCCGGTACTGGCACACACATTCAAAGATACCCTTGAATACGTGTTGTCAAACAGATACCAGTACCAGCACCGATGGTACTGGCCCCGGTGGGAATTCTTCCCATGCCGTCTTTGCCTGGCATCGAAAGATCAGTACCGGATCAACTTTGTATAGACTTCGATCGATACCGGGACCGTGCCTTACATGAACATCGTGATCAGAGATACTTCGAATCCTCCAATTCCGATGACTCTGATAATTCTGCTAGTAGCAGAGTTTTTCTCCCGGAAGACTCCTCTTCTCCTCAACGTAGAATGTCGCCTCCAGAGGACATGTCCTTTCAGTATTTTATTTGTGATGTTGCCAAAGGCCTTTCAATCACGGTAGCTCCTGAAAAGGAACCTAGAGCAAAGGAATTGGAAATTCTCCAATATCCTAAAGCTCCAAAGGAGGCAGCCACTCTGCCCATTCATGAAATTCTTCATGATTTGATGCTCAGAATGTGGGAGACACCTTTGACCACATCTCCTCATTCTAGGAGGCTTGATACCATGTATCGAGTTCCACCATGTCCTGGATTTCAAAAGACTCAGCTGCCACACCATTCCATGGTAGTGGAGTCAGCCGTGCGTAGGATGAAAGGTGCAAAGAGACATGCATCTAATCCTCCAGGTCGTGAATGCAGGACTCTGGATGCTTTTGGGCGTCGAACCTTTCAAGTTTCCATGCTTTCAGCTAGGATCAGCTCATATATTTTATATATGGGTGTGTTCCTCAAGAAGGTCACAGGAGATTTGGAGCTCATGAGACCACTTCTCCCAGATGACAAACGACAAGACTTCCTTACGCTTGTCAAGCATGCTCAAAATGTCTCCAAGTTCGTCAATCTTGCAGCCTTTGACTGCTTTGAATGTATCAGCAGAACCTCTGTATTGCCATTGGTGTACGTCGGATTGCCTGGCTTCAGGCATCAGACTTGGAGATTTGGGTACAGGATAAATTAGGCAACATCCCTTGCACAGGAGAAAATCTCTTTGGCAAAAATTGGCAGGAAAAGGCTAATGAGATAGATGCTGACAATATCACTTTAGATAGATTGTCAAAATCTACAGCCACTCCAGCTAGAAAGAAACCCTATAAGAAACCCTCTTTCAGCAAAAAGAGGAAGTTTTATCAATCCTATACCCAGCAAAGCTAAGCTCAGAGTCAAGTTGCCCAAAAGGGTCAACAACAGCAATTCAAACAGCAGAAGAAGCCAAAGGGCCCGAGAGCTCAACCAGCTCCGCAGGTTCAGCCCTCTCAAGGGCTTTCACTCCTTCCTAGAGAGCTTGGCCTTCCTGCTTCTGAGGGGTCCAGAACCCCTAAATATTCCAGGCAGGCTGTCATTTTGCCAACAGATGGCACCAAATAACAGCAGAAAATTGGACTCTGTCCATTGTACGAGAGGGGTACAGGCTTTTTTTTCGCAGCATGCGCCCCCTCCTACAATCTTAAGGCAGTTCAGTTCCCAGACATCTGCAGACAATTTGTTGGATCGCGAGGTCTCAACACTTCTTGCCCAAGGGGCAATAGAGGAGGTACTCATTCTCCAGCAGGGTTCTACTCTCCCTATTTTCTTATTCCAAAGAAAACAGGAGGACACAGACCCATTCTAGACCTCAGAGAATTGAACAAATACCTGTTCCGAGAGAAGTTCAAACTAATTTCTCTAGGAACTCTTCTGCCATACCTTCAAAGTCAGGATTGGCTTTGCTCTCTAGACTTAAAGGATGCATATACTCGCATTCTGATCCATCCAGATCACATGAAGTTCTTATGATTCCTTTTCAAGGAAAAACACTTCCAATACAGGGTCCTTCCCTTTGGTCTGGCTTCTGCACCAAGAGTATTCATAAAATGCTTGGCAGTAGTAGCTGCATTCCTGCAAATCCTAGGGATTTTCGTCTTCCCTTACTTGGACGACTGGCTCATTCGAGCCCCCACGGTTGCAGAGGCCAGCTCTGCACTGTCTCACACAATGTGAATTCTCCAATATTTGGGATTGGTAATAAACTTCCCAAAATCCCAACTTGTTCCTTCCCAGTCTCTGGAGTTCATTGGAGCCTGTCTAGATACCAGACAGTCAAGGGCTTTCCTTCCACAGGCCCGGTGTCTTTGCATAGTGCAACTAGCTTCTCAAGCGGCAGCAAAATCCTCCCTAACTGCTCGAAAACTGCTACAGTTACTGGGACACATGGCATCCACAGTCCATGTAGTTCCCTATGCTCGCCTCCACATGTGAGCAGCCCAGTGGACCCTATCCACACAGTGGACACAGGCCACACGACATTTGTCAGACAAGATAGCAAACTCTCATCGGTTGATCTTGTCCCTTCAATGGTGGCAATCACTGGAGAATCTTTCAGTGGGGTCTCCTTTCCAGCAACCCCTATTCCAGACCACCCTAACAATAGATGCATCACAGGTGGGTTGGGGAACACATCTGCATCATCTCTCTACCCAGGGCACCTGGACTCTACAGGAGGCTTGTTTTCACATAAATCTCCTGGAATTAAGAGCAATCTATTTAGCTCTTCGAGTATTCCATGCCCAGCTCAGCTACAAGACAGTCCTAGTCCAAACGGACAATCAAGTAGCCATGTTCTATGTGAACAAGCAGGGCGGAACAGGCTCTCTGTCGTTATGCAATGAAGCTTTACGACTTTGGGCCCTCGCCAGGGAGCATCAAATCCACCTTCTCGTGGTATATCTTCCAGGCATTCAAAACCTTTGTTCAGACAAACTCAGCCGAGTATTGCTGCCTCACGAATGTTCTCGCCACTCAGACTAGGTGACAAAGATATTTCGCATCTGGGGGACTCCAGACATAGACCTCTTTGCAAGTCCACTGAATGCCAAACTTCCCTGGTTCTGTTCCAGGATTCCGGCTCACAATTGCCAGGCAAGGGATGCCTTCCTCTTTCACTGGGGTCAGGACTTCCTCTATGCCTTCCCACCCATTCCTCTCATTCCCAAAACATTTTTCAAGCTTCAGAGAGACAGAGGTCATATGATCCTTATAGCGCCACGGTGGCCACGCCAATCGTGGTATCCCCTGCTTCTACCCCTCTCTCAAGCTGCACCTCTGGAGTTAGGCTGTGCTCCAGATCTCCTTTCCCAGGAGAGCGGGACGCTATGGCACCCGAATCCCCAGTCCCTGCACCTCACGGCCTGGTTACTGAGAGCTTAAATCTTCAGGATCTCAACCTTTCCCAGCAGGTAAAGGATACAAGTTCCTGGAGGAAAGGTCCATAAACCATTATTAAGAAGGGACCCAGGATATCAATGCTTGAACCAATACAAGCATTGTGGAACCTGTGTCCCTTGGGGAAACTGCTAGGTACATATGACCTAGATTGGCCACTGTTGGAAACAGAATACTGGGCTTGATGGACCTTGGTCTGACCCAGTATGGCATATCTTATGTTCTTATGTTATATCCTTCAGGCTTCTAGAAAACCTTCCACAAGACGATCTTACGCCTTCAAGTGAAAATGTTTCACTATATGGTGCTCCCAGAAGGGGTTAAACCCCCTGGTGATACCTTTGGAGTCGATACTAGAGTATCTACTTCATTTATCAAATTCTGGTCTAAAGACCAATTCAGTCAGAGTCCATCTTAGCGCAATTACAGCCTCCTATAAGCCTCTAAATGGACAACCAATTTCCTCTCATCCTCTCATATCCAGATTTATGAGAGGTCTTCTTTTAACAAAACCTCCCATCAAACCACCACTGGTGGCGTGGGATTTAAATCTAGTTCTTGGGCAGCTCATGAAACCGCCTTTTGAAACTTTAGCCCCTACTACCCTAAAGTTTCTATCCTGGAAGGTCATCTTCCTAATTGTAATCACCTCTGCACCTCGCATTAGTGAATTGCAAGCCTTAGTGGCTGATCCTCCTTACACTAGGTTTCATCATGATAAGGTTGTCCTCAGAACTCATCCACACGTTATGCCAAAGGTGGTTTCGCCTTTTCATTTAAATCAAGCAATTTAGCTTCCTGTATTCTTTCCAAGGCCTCATGCCTCTAATGCAGAGAAGAACCTTCATATTTTAGACTGTAAAAGAGCCTTGGCTTTTTACCTACAAAGAACACAGCAACATAGAAAATCTTCTCAACTTTTTATTGCTTTTGATTCTAGTCATTTGGGACTTCCAGTCTCCAAGAGGACTTTATCCAAATGGATTGCACAGTGCATATCCTTTGCTTATGAGAGTAAGTGTCTTCCTCTTCAAGGCCATGTCACAGCTCATAATGTGAGAGCTATGTTAGCCTCTATGGCTAACCTTCACTCTGCGTCTATTGATGACATTTGTCGAGCAGCCACCTGGGCTTCGGTACATACTTTCACAGCCCACTACTGCCTAGATAAAGCCTCCCATCGGGATGCCTTCTTTGGCCAGGCTGTTCTTCAAAATCTCTTTCGAACCTAATACAACTCCTACCCACCAACCCTGGTGGGATGCCAGAGATCCATGGGAGGAAGCATGGCCCACCTCACCATAGGTGGCAGCTTCCTGGGGTCACCTCCCTGGCATCTTCAGCTATGGAGTCCCCCATATGTGAAGACTACATTCCTGCTTGCTCCTGGAGATAGCGTAGTTACTCACCTGTAACAGGTGATCTCCGGGAACAGCAGGAATTTAGTCTTCACAACCCACCCACCTCCCCAAGGAGTTGTCTCTCTATCTCTCTGTCTCTTTCCTCGCTCCCTCTGACTTTTAACTTAGCTACAAACTTAACTGAAGAGGGACAGTTGGAAAGGCAGGAAGGCAGCGCGCATGTGCTGAGGGATGCTCCTAAAAGCGTTCCTATTGGACACTTGGGAGCGTTCCCGTGCAGGCTCCGTCGGTACCGACGATACCCATATGTGAAGACTAAATTCCTGCTGTTCCCAGAGATCACCTGTTACAGGTGAGTAACTACACTTTCCTTGTGAGTTGGATTGCAAAAAAAAAAAAAGAAGAATAAAGGAGTTTTTTTTTTCTAATGTAGTGTTCTAAATAGGATGGTTATTGGGTATGTGTATATATATTTATATAGATACCGGTACATATCTGTTTTTATGTATTTATAGATATAGATATATAGAGCTACTTTGGTGAATTAGATTTCATTCCTCAGAGCGGATTCGGAGCAGCCACCATGCTGGCTAGACCACAGTGTTTGGTCTGCGGGACCCGGAGGGGAGTGGTATCAGAGGCCGGCATATGCAGGGGCTGCATAGTGGAGGCCACCTTGTTTGTACAAGGGATCCATACCAGCGGGGCCCAGGATCCCTCTATCTTCCGCCTCGCAAGAATCAGGTGAGCCCTTGGAAGCAATGCTGCCTATGGGGTCCTCTCTGCTCTCATCCTTAGAGCAGTCTTCCCTCCCTCAGTCTCAGCCCAACCCCTCCACTTCTTTGGGGGTACAGGAAGGGGGAGGTCTTGGGGTTTTCTTCCCCAGAATTTGTATTGCTGTTACATAGGGCATTCTGCCTGCTGCAGCAGGGGACACTTGGACAAACAGCGGGGCAGGAGCACACAACGAGGAGGACAGCGGAATCCAAGGAGCTGGAAGATGCAGGGGTTCCCCCTAAGCAGACTAGGCTGGCAAATGAGGAGGCCCTCCAATCCCTTCTGTCAGAGGCTCTGGAAGGCGAGTACTCAGACCGGGAGTTGGGCGAAGACGGGGAGGAACTTGAAGAGGGTGAGATGCAGGAGCAGGCCAGGATTGTCCTGGTCTTCCGCCGGGTGGAGTTGCCGGCGTTGATCAGCGAGTCCTTGCATGTCCTCAATATCGCTGCAGGCATCCCTGTGGAGGAGGCGGCCTTGGAGGACCCGCTTATTCAGTCGGTTAGGAAATCACAAAAGGTTTTCCCAGTCCACCGGGTGGTTCGACAGATGATTCAAGAATGGGACCAGCTGGAGTCCAGGTTAAGGGGTGTCTGGTCTATGGCACAATTATACCCCTTGCCTGAGCTGGAGAAGGAGTTGTGTCAGTCTCCTAGAGTGGATGCAGCCGTGTCGGCAGTTACTAAGAAGACAACCATTCCTGTGGTAGGTAGTGCAGCTCTTAAGGATGCTCAGGACAGGAAACTGGGCACTCTGTTAAAGCAAGCCTTTGACATGAGTGTTCTGGCTCTCCAGGCGTCGGTATGCCGGGCTTGGGTAGCCCGGGCTTGCCTGCAGTGGGGGCAGTCGTGCCGGTACCCAAAGACCAATACGGTTACGGTCGGTACTCCATTTATTTTGTGTTAGCAAAAAAAGAGGGTTCCTTTCGTCCCATCCTCGTCCTGAAGCAAGTGAATCATTGCCTCAGAGTTCCTCATTTTTGCATGGAAACGCTGAAGTCGGTAATAGTGGTGGTGCGTCAGGGAGAGTTTCTAACATCCCTAGACCTCACGGAAGCATATTTACACATCCCCATCCGCGAGTTGCATCCAAAGTTTCTGCGGTTTGCGGTGCCAAGGGGACATTTTCAGTTTCAAGCATTGCCGTTCGGCCTGGCGACGGCTCCTCGCACCTTTACCAAGGTAATGGTCGTTGTGGCCTCAGCGCTACACAAAGAAGGGATTCTGGTCCACCCATACCTCGATGACTGGTTGATCTGGGCCATGTCCAAAGAGGAGAGTCTAGGGGCAATGGCCAGGGTAGTCAAACTCTTAAGGAACTTAGAATGGGTGATCAATCTGTCAAAGAGCAGATTGGTTCCCTCTCAGGAAATCAAGTATCTTGGAGCAAGGTTCGACACCGGCAGGGGCAGAGTGTTCTTGCCGGTCTGGAGAGCAAGGGAGCTACGGCGGCTGGTGCGCCAGTTTCTAGCCATGAAGGCGCCCTCTGCTTGGCATTATCTTCAGGTGCTGGGGACAATGTTGGCGACGATCGAGTTAGTGCCCTGGGCCAGAGCCCACATGCGACCGCTCCAGCGGTCCCTTCTTCATCGGTGGTCCCATCAGCGTCAGCCCTTGTCCACAGTGCTACCCTGTCCCCCGGCAACTAGGGGGGCTTTGCAATGGTGGCTCCATCTGTAGAATTTGGAGCGGGGCATGCCTCTCGAATCCCCGCTGTGGTTGCAGTCTACGACAGATGCCAGTCTAAGCGGCTGGGGGGTTCACTGCGAAGGTCGCTTTGCCCAGGGTTGCTGGAGTGCACAGGAAGCCCAGTAGTCCATCAACAGATTGGAAATGTGGGCGATGGCTCTGGCTCTGGCTCTCAGAGCTTTCCAGCATTGGCTCTGCAAGAGGGCTGTCCAGGTGCTATCGGACTATGTGACCACAGTGGCCTATATCAACCGTCAAGGTGGCACGAGCAGTCCTCTCTTAGAGGAGGAGGTAGAGAGCCTGTTGGAGTGGGCCGAAACCCATCTGCTGGCCTTGTCGGCACAGCACGTGTCCGGAGTAGAAAACGTCATGGCGGATTACCTGAGCAGGTTCAAGGTAGATCACAGCGAATGGGAACTCTGTCAGGAGGTGTTCGAACAGGTGGTGCGCCGATAGGGACCTCCCATCATGGATCTTATGGCTCGTTGGGGGTCGGCCAAAGCCAGCCACTTCTTCATCAGAAGAAAGGAAAGGATGTTGGAGGGCCTGGATGCTCTGGTTCAGAAGTGGCCAACGGAGGGGCTTCTGTATGTGTTCCCTCCATGGGCTCTCATAGGCAGGGTCCTCCAGAGAGTAGAGGCCCACCAAGGGTGGGTAGTTCTGATAGGCCCGGACTGGCCACAGCATCCGTGGTATGCCGATCTCATTCGTCTGCTAGCCGATCGTCCATGGCGCCTTCCGGTGAGAGACAATCTACTGGCTCAGGGTCCAGTGCGGATGCCACAGGTGGATCGGTTCTCACGGCCAGCTTATTGAAAGGGCAAGACTGTGTAAGTGAGGTTATTCCGGTGCAGTGATCACGACCTTTCTGAATGTTCGGAAGCGTTCGACCTGCCTCTCCTCTCCTGGTGTTTGGCACAGAAAAAGAGGCCTATGGTGGTCTCCGTGGCAGAGGTGCTGGATTTTTTACAGGCAGGTTCCAAAAAGGGTCTCGCTGCCAGCTCTTTGTGGGTGCAGTTGGTGGCTATTTTCCTGTTACAGGGGCAAGGTTCAAGGTAAGACATTAGGACAACATCCGAATGTAGGCCGGTTCTTGAGGTCAGTACGGCGCCTGTGGCCTCAGCAGAGGTCGTTGGTTCCTCCCTGGGATCTTAATCTGGTGGAGCGAGCCTCCTTTAAAGACTTGACTCTCAAGGTGGTGTTTCTGGTAGCTATCTGTTCAGCTAGGCGTATTTCGGAGCTTCAAGTTCTGTCGTGTTGTCTGCCATTCCTCTCCTTTTTCAAGGTGGTTTCACCTTTTCATGTGAATCAGTCGGTATCCCTCCCTTCCTTTTCCAAATGGGGGGGTGCAAGGCTGTCGATGCGCGCCTGTGCCATCTAGACGTGCACAGGATTCTGAAGCATTACCTGGATCGCACAGCAACATTCCACAAATCGGAACGGTTATTGGTCTTGTTCGGGGGCCCCGCATAGAGGTGAGGCTGTGGCCAAGGCCTCCATTTCAAGGTGGATCAGGGAGGGCATTGCTTCAGCATACATTCAGAAGGGAAGGCCAGTCCCTCTGGGGCTCCGGGCACACACTACATGAGCCCAAGCGGCCTCGTGGGTGGAATCTAGCTTGGTTCCACCACTGGATATTTATAGGGCAACTACTTGGTCGTCCCTGCATACTTTTGCCAAGCCTTACCATTTGGATGTTCAGGCAGCGGGAGACGCTGGGTTTGGAGGAGCGGTGCTTCGGTCTGGCCTTGCAGGCCCCGCCCATGCTTGAACTGCTCTGTTACATCCCATAGGAAAGGGACTGGACTGGAGGGAAGCTTAGGAAAGAGTAATTAGTTCTTACCTGCTAATTAGCATTCTTGAAGGAACTCCAGTCCCTGATCCTGCCCAGATTTCGGTTTCCAAGGTAGATGAGGCATTGCCAGCCCAAAGCTTAGGTAGACGTCAGCGGGGACAGGTGCTAGAGGCTCCTCGCAGAGCGGTTCCAGTGTCAGGGCGGCATGGACAGAGTAGGTGCCCTGCCGACTTGGTGGGTGAGGGCAACTGCTGTATCAGGTAAGCCTCTTCCTCTTGGGGGTGGTGGGAGGTGATACATTAGTGTTTTTCACGTTAATATAGTTAGTTGAGGTTTATTTGCTTAATTGTATCTCCGTTAAGTTTGCTTTGTCAATAGGATACTGGAGCTGGTGGAAGGTGCCAGTGGTACTTATATCCTAGTGTCTCCAAGCTGCTGGAAGGGTGGCACAACCCAGAGGAAAGGGACTGGACTGGAGTTCCTTCAGGAGCGCTAATTAGCAGGTAAGGACTAATTACTCTTTTGTCACGGATGGTGTGACAAGACTGAAGATCCCTGGACGAGTTACCGGATTTGGTGGAGGAGAGGGTTAGGCGGGTCTTGGAATGGGGGGCTTTTGTACATTATCTTGTTTGTGTTCTTTTTCTTTCAAGAGTGCAGCCCATAGGTCTGTGGTTATGATGCTCTGTGACTTTGAAATGCTAATAATAAATAAGATATAACAAAAAATTAAAGAAAACCCACAAGTATTTGAAGCTTTTTGTGCTGTAGCCCTAGTAGGAGCTGCTTATGATTTGAGCTGCAAGGCTAAACGAGCAGGAGGAAAATAGCTGGTCAAAAAGGATCTATTTCTGGTCTAAGGATTTTTTTTAGTTTTCTATCCTTTAGTGCGCTTTGCCTGAACCACAGGACTGGCTGGTCAGAAGTCATTTTAGCAATGGTTTCTTCAGACAATATAATAAAGCACTTCTTTAGCTGAGCTGGTCTTATTTCTTTTTATTAATTGACTGATTTTATTCCTTTGTTTTTGTTTTATCAGGTTAACCCTTGCAGAATACCATGAACAAGAAGAAATTTTCAAACTTAGATTAGGACATCTCAAAAAGGTAAGCGTCTTAGTGAAAAGGTAAAATAATCTTACAAACACGCATCAAACATCATTTTAAGGGCAGAAAGGCCTGTCAAGCCTAGGAAACTACAAACCAATAAGCTTAATTTCCATTCACAGAAAAAATGTAGTCTTTAATAGAAAAAAGTTTAGCTACATGGGTAAATATGATAAATTGGAGAGGTTTAACATGACATTTGCAAAACTAAGTCCTGTCTTGTTAATCTATAGGCATTCTTCGAGATTGTCAAAACCATGGCTAAAAGAGATCTAGTTGACATAGTGTACTTAGATTTTCAAAAAGCCGAGTGGAAGAATAGAAGACTGGTTAGAGCAGCTAGCTGAGAACCAGAGAAGCCAGGGTTTAAATTCCGCTGACACTACTTGTAACTTTGGGCAAGTTACTTTACCGTCCATAGCCACAGATACAAACTTACAGGCCAAAGCAGAAAAGCTTAGCGTGGCATTTTTCTGGTGCTTTCCCGTGCTAGGCTTTTTTTCACACATTTTTTACACTGTAGAATCTGTGCTGTTAAATATATATTTCAAAATCATTTGGAAAGCACTAAACCATAAGGGTACAGACCATAGAGAAATAGAAGAAAATACTGAAGTAATGCACAGGAGATACTCTCCTACTTGCAACCTTTTTCACCAAATCTTACTGACAACTTTTAAGTAATAACTATGCTATACTAGAGAGTGATATTACAGTCTGATTCAAGAGCATTAATGGAATAAACAATATCCCATGTACACTGCTGCTACTGTCTTACATCCTAGGTGTTTCTATAAATTAGATGGTCCGCTACTACAGAAGGACCCCGACTTATGTAGCTCTGACATACATCGATCTTGACCTATGTAGAAAATTTCCAAGATGCACATAAAATCTATGGAACTTACAGAAACATAAAATGCCATCAAATTGTGAGAAAACGCATTAAATTGTGGTGCGTGACAACTCAGTCAACTCCATTAACAATGGCCGATGGAAAGGGAGAGCCGTCTCGCAAGAGTCATGTGATCGACTTGGAGACCAAAATGAAAATCATTCGTAAGCATGAAGGTGGCCAAACCACCTCCATTTCTCGTGAACTTGGCTACGCGCCATCTACAGTCAACATCATTATCAAAGATGCTGCCTGCATAAGAAAGCATGCTAAAAATACTATTACAATGAAGGCAACAATAATCTCTCTAAAAAAAATGCCCAAACAAAACAATTAAAAAATGTAAAGGAGGCATTAGACAGATGGAAAAATTGTTGTCAGTTTTTGGGTGGAAGACCAGGCTGGAAATCATGTTCCCTAAGCCTGCAGTTTATTTGATTTTATATACCGCTCTATTTTATCATCATAGCGGTTTACATACAACAATAACATTGGAATATTTTGCATTGAACAGAAATGTCAACTCAGGTAATTAAACAGGGTTGAACTATATTACATAATGGAGTATGTTTCCTACGATGACCTGTAAGATAAGGGTAAACGGCTACATGGAGTCATCAGTCTATGATTGTTGAATACATTGTTATATGCTCGTGGAACTGTTGGAATAAATGGGTCTTTATTGCCTTACAGAAGGTTGAGAGGTTGGAGACTGCTCAGATCGGATCTGGTAGAGTGTTCCAGAGAGTTGGTGTGTACAACGAGACGGTTTGATTACTGGATGCTTGTGTACTTTTTATTATCGCTGCTAGGGTTTTAAGTGGTTTTGCCATGCCTTCTCTCCTCCTCCTTTTGTTTGGTGTTAGGTGTATGATGTCTGAGAGGGAATCTGTGGTCAGATTATTTATTGTTTTGAATGTCATCAGTAGTGCTTTATATTTTATTTGGCTTGCTATTGGTAGCCAATGTAGTTGTATTAAGATAGGCATAATATGCTCGGACAGGGAGGTGTCATGTAGGGTTTGGGCTGCTGTGTTCAGGGACATCTGAAGTGGCTGAAATATATATTTTGCGAGGCCATGAAGGATAATATTGGCATAGTCGAAGAGTGGGAAGATGAGTGGTTGGAATACAATGCGGAAGTTGTGCGAATCCAGGAGTGGGCATAGATGTCAGAGGGTTCTGATTTTATGATGCAGTGCCCTAATGATGTTAATGTGGGTTTGCATGCTCAGTTGCTGGTCCAGGGTGATTCCGCGATAGCGTACCTTTTGTTTTATTGTCAGGTCTGCATCCTTTACTTTTAGAGCATCTGGTGGAGTGAAAGCCTGATCTTTTGTTATAAGCAGCACTTCGGTTTTCTTGTAGTTCATTTTGAGGTTGTTTCCGGAGAGCCATTCTGAGGCAGCATTGAAGCATTCTATTACATTGGTGTAGTTAGGTTTGTCCATGGAGAAGGGTGCAGTTAGTTCAGGCCAAGGCCAAACCCTTTTTAAAGACATCAAGGCCAAGTATCCGGACGGCAATCAAACCTTTTTGGCTAGCAGGTTTGGTTTCAGCATTTCAGGAATTGTGCAGGGTTTCACAATATGAAAGTTTCTGGAGAGGCTGCAAGTGGTGATGCCGAGGCTGCAAAGCAATATCCTGAGTGGCTTAAAAAAAATTGATGAAGGGCCTTATCTTCTGGAACAAATTTTCAACGTCAATGAAACTGGCCTTTTCTACCACAAAATGCCATCTAGGACATATGTTTCAAAGGAGGAAAAGACCATTCCTGGACACAAAGCTTCCAAGAAGAGGGTCATACTTCTTTTGGGGCGTAATGCATCTGGAATGTACAAGGTAAAGCTCTCTACTTGTCCACACATTTGAGAACCCTTGTGCATTTGAAAGGCATCAGAAAGGCAACTCTGCTTGTGAATTTCCAATCAAACAAAAAGGCATTGGTAACCATATTCCTATTTGAGGATTGGTTTGTGAATTGCTTCTTGCCCGAAGTGGGAAAGTACTGCCAGGAAAACAGCCTCCCTTTCAAAATTCTACTCATCTTAGACAACACACCCGGCCATCCCATCCATCTCGACGACTTCTCTCCAAACATGAAAGTGGTTTACCCCCCCTCCCCCCCACACTACCTCAAATTTAAGGCCCACTATCTGAGACGAACATTTTCTCAAGCCCTCGACGCACTCTACTCCAGCCCTGAACTGATGCTCCGAGAATTCTGGCAAAAGTTCAGCATTTATGAGGCAATAAAAAATATCACTGTAGCCTGGGCCGAAGTGACACACAGACTTGTATGAAAGGTGTCTAGAAGCGATTAACTCCTCATCTTGTTCTGGATTTTTGGGAGTTTGTGAATAATGATGAGACATTTGAACAGGAGGCTGCAAGAATTAAGCTTGCAGAAAAGCTTCTACTTGAGGTGGATGAGTTGGTGGAGTTTAATAATGAAGAGTTATTGAACAAGGAGTTAATCAAGCTTGAGGTGGCAAAGGTAGCTGATAATGAGCAGCATGACAATGAAGAGCTGGAAGTGCAGCCCAAACGTTTCATGGCAAAGGAAATGCACGTAGCTGTGTGATCGTTGAATAAACTCTATGAAGCTATAAAAGTCAGGACCCTGATGTATTCCGATTTCTTCGGTTTCAATGCATAGTCAACGATGCCTCCTTATTTTACAAAGAGGTATACAAAGAAAAGAAAAGGGCCACTGTTCAAACTTCTCTTCATCAATTTATCGTGAGATGAGAAGAACAACCTAGCACTAGCAGTGACCCTGCATTTGGAGGAGAGAGCCATCTTCTTTTGCCGCTATCCCGGCCTCTGCCTAAATTGAATATGAAAGTGACTCAACTATCGATTGTTATTATGTTTTCTGTTGCTTATTAATAAAATTATGAACAATTATTTTGTTTATTTTATTTATTTGAGCACATTTTTATACCGCTCCTTCCAGTGATCAGCAGCGGTTTACATTTAACAATTAACTCTGCATAGATTAGCAGTTACATAAAACAGTAAGAAAATAACATTAGAACATTGAAAGGTATCATTGTTTTAAGATAACTCAATAAATAGTTCAAAACTGTTTACATGAAAGAAGAGAACATGTTAACATACATGCTATATAATTAACTGTATACAGTATTTGTGAACGAAAATACAAGTAGATTTACTATTTAATTCTTTGTGGATTTGAGGGTTCAAAATGGTAACAGTGGGATGAACTCCGTCTAATTGTTTTCATCACAGAATTACTCTTAAGTTATTTCTGTCTGATTGAAGTATTCTTGAAATGTGTTTTAAGACTTTTACGGAATGATGTGAGATCTTTGTTAGCTCTTAAGGTGTCAGGGAGTTTGTTCCATTGTGTTGGAGCGGTGTATGTGAATGCTCTATTACTGGTGAATGCCTTTGCTTTGCAAATGGAGAGGGGGATTTGTAGTGTATTTAGGTTGTATGTACGTCTTTTCCTGTTGGTGGTTTGTGGCTTTATGAGTGAGGCAAGGTAGGATGGGGCAGAATTGTGTATTAGTTTGAATGTTGTAATTATTATTTTGTATCGTATGCGTGCATGTATAGGTAGCCAGTGAAGTTCTCTTAGGATAGGTGTGATGTGATCTGAGAAGGGTACGTTCATTAGGATTCGGGCTGTTACATTCTGTGCCATCTGGAGTATGTTTGTTGTTTTTTTGGGCAGGCCTTGTAGTATGCCATTACAATAGTCCAGATGTGGCGTTATGATTGCTTGTATTATTGATCTAAAGTCTGATAGTTCAATGATGTTACGTAAGGGCTGTAGGGTTCTTAGTTTGTAGAAAATGGTTCTATTTAATAGTCTTAGGTGGGTTTCCATGTTAAGTGTCATATCTAGAGTGACACCTAGGTACTTTAGTTCTTGTTTAGTGTTATAGGTTGTATTATTTAGTATGATTGTGGGGGGGGGGGTGTTTAAATTCCGGATTTTTAGAGATAAACATTACTTCAATTTTTTTATGATTGATAAGCATATTGTTTTGTTGGAGCCATTGTTGTGCTTCATTAAGGCAATTTTCTAAGTGGCTGTAATCTGAGTTACATATATCCATTTGTGTATAAAGCAGCATATCATCCGCATAGAGATGATAGTCAATTTTGTGTTTTTGGGATATTGTGCAGATGGGTCTTAGGTATAGGTTAAATAATATGGCAGATAATGCTGAACCCTGTGGGATACCTTGTGTCTGTGGGAAGGTATTGGATAGATTTTTATCAAAGTATACTACTTGTATCCTGTTGGATATATAAGAAGAGAACCATTTTAGGGGGGTTCCATTTATACCTATTGTTTCTAATCTTTCTATGAGGATCTTATGATTCACTGAATCAAAGGCTGCAGTTATGTCGATGAAAATTAAGACAAACATTTTTTTGCCGTTTTCAATGCCTTTATAAAGTTTATCAAATAGTACTAGTAGTAGTGTTTCTACTCCATGTGATTGTCGAAAGACATATTGTTGAGCATCAAGTGCATTTGTGTTATCTATGTGGTCTTGCAATTGGTATTGTACGGATTTTTCAATAATTTTGGCTATAAAAGGTATACTTGATATGGGTCTGTATGAAGATGGATCTGCTTTGTTTAGTGATTTGTTTTTTAGTATAGGTCGTATTAGAGATCTTTTTAGTTCTGTTGGCATGTTTCCTTGTATTAGAGATTAGTTTACAATGTTTAGTATTATGAGTGCAATTTCTGCTTTAGTATTCTTGATCCAGTCTACTGGACATGGGTCAAGGGGGGATGTGGTGGTGTTTATGTTTGTGATGATGTTTAGAAGCTGTCTGTTATCTATTGAGTAAACGTTTTCCCACACTACTGTGAGGTTAGTATTTTGTGTTACCCTTTGAGATGCATTATTTTCACTTTTATGGGAGATTCTTTCTTCGTTAGGGTTTAATTTTTAGAGTAGTGATCAGCCAGTGCTTGAGCATTTATAGGATATTTTGAATTAACGTCTTTTGGGGGTTTGGTGAGTGATTTTACAAGCTCAAATAATTCTCTTGGTTTATTTAAAGCATTAGTTAATTTTTTGGTGTGATAATTCTTTTTTGCCGTATTTACTATTTCTTTATAGGATTTAAGTAGTGATAAGTATTGTTTTTTGGTCTCAGTTGATTTACTAGCTCTCCATTTTTCTTCCATTTTTCTGAGATCTTTCTTTGCTTTAGCTAGATCTGCTGTGTACCAGGGTTCAGACCTTTTCCTTGGCTTGTTGCTTTCATGAGAGGCGATTTTAAATGTTTGTTTAGAAACTGTTTCTATTCCATTGTTCCATTGTTTTATTAAGTCTTCCAAGTTTGAAGTTTCTGTTTTTACATGCGAAAAGATTGAATTTATTAGTGTGTCTTTATCTAGTTTTTTAAACATGCTTTTATGTGTATTAGTAATAGGTTCTATATTGGGTGATTGTAATGGCATTTCAAATGTGAATTGTATAAGGTGGTGTTCTGACCATGGCAGCTGTGTTATTTTTGGGGTTGTATTTGTTACCGTGGTGTTTGAGTATTTTTTGGGAAGGAACACTACGTCTAAGGTATTTACCTTGTCATGTGTGGGTGTTTGGATTATTTGTCGGTAACCCATTTGATCCATGGCCTCAGTGAATGCATTAGTGTGTGTGGTATTAAGTGAAGCAAGGTTTATATCGCCTAGTATCATCTGATACTTTTTTATTGAGGTTTCGCATATTGTTTCAAGAGCTGTGCATTAGTGTGTGTTGCTTCTTATTGTGTATTTGGTATATAATAAAACATGGCTTCGAGTTACATAAAAATTAATTTACACATAAGGTCACAGAACATTCCACTTATTTTATTTATTTGGTTACATTTGTTTACCGCTTCTTCCAGCAATCAGTAGCGGTTTACATTACATTACATTTAGGCACAGCAAACAATTTCTTACTAGAATCAAAGTATCTACATCTGCATTTCGGTGATTTGAATTTATACAGCTTGGAGTATTTACAGATCTCCAGGAACAAGCAGGAATGTAGTCTTCACATATGGGTATCGTCGGTACCGACGGAGTCTGCGCGGGAACGCTCCCCAGCATCCAATAGGAAAGCTTTTGGGAGCATCCCACAGCACCTGCGTGCTGCCTTCCTGCCTTTCCCCTCTCCAGTTCTTCGTTTTCCGCGGAGCCGACAGGTCACACATCCTGTCACCGCAGGAAAAATTCCCTCCTTATTCTTTTTTGTGGTCGCGTCTGCCTTCCCTCAGTGCTACACCGGTACCGCCGGTGGTTCTCTTCTTTTTTTTTTTTAAAAACCCTTTCTGGAGTCTTTTCCAGTAATTTTCTCCTCAGGTGCCACGTGCCATTTTCGGCACTAGGCCCAACCTTTTCCCTCAGAATGGAAAAACCTGCTTCGGGTTTTAAAAAGTATTCTAAGTGTGGCGGTACCATCTCCGTCACCGACACCCATGAGTGGTGCCTCAAATGTTTAGGTCCTGACCACTCTATTTCAGAGTGTGTTGCCTGTGGGATGATGTCGTAAAGGGGCCGGCAAAACCGAGCTACTAAACTTAGGACCCTTTTTCCCTCCAATGCAGCCTCCGTGGCATCGACGTCTTCCAGGGCTTCATCTTCCTCCCTCTCAGGTAACTAAACATAAATCTAGCCGGTCCTCAAAGGGTAGATCTCCTTCTAAACATCGAGATGCCTCTGGCTTTGCCCTTGAGGGACTTTCACCGGCAAAATTGCCCCGGTGGGAGGCTTTGGCTTCCAAAGCACTAACGGGGCTCCAGGATGTTCTTGAGGCTTCAACCTTGGCAGAACTACCGGTGCCATGCTCTGGGGTTCCAGCTGCTTCATCCGGCACCGACACCCAAGCATCGGCAGCGTCGATAGACCAGAGATTCTTGGCTATTGAACGCAGTCTGGGGGCTCTTCTCATGGCCTCGATGCCCCTGAAACCACTTCAGACAATTCAACCGGTACCGGCACAATTGCATCAACATCGGCAGGTATTCTACTGGGACCGAGTCATGCGTCTCTATCCGGCATCGACAAGTTGATACCGGAGCACCCCATTGTTGACTTTGATCGGTACCGGTACCGTGCCTTGCACGATCACCCGGATCGGAGATACTTCGAATCCTCAGATGAGTCTGAAGACTCTGAAAGCTCTGACGATACCAGAGTACTTCTTCCTGAGGATTCCTCTTCTCCTCAGCGTAGGATGTCTCCACCAGAGGATATGGCCTTTCAGGATTTTATCCAAAATGTGGCCCGAGGTCTTTCCATCACAGTGGCTCCTGAAAAAAAAGCCTAGGGCAAAGGAATTAGAAATCCTACAATACCCTAAACCTCCCAAGGAGGCAGCTACCTTACCTATTCATGAGATCTTGCATGATCTTGTTAAGGATGTGGGAAACATCTCTGGCCACATCTCACTCTCGAAGACTCAACACCATATATCGAGTTCCTCCTTTTCCTGGGTTTCAGAAGACTCAATTACCACACCACACCATTCCATGGTGGTGGAATCAGCCATGAGACGGATAAAGAGTGCAAAAAGGCATGCATCTAATCCTCCAGGACGAGAGTGTAGGACTCTTGACGCCTTTGGACATCGATCCTTCCAGGCTTCCATGCTTTCTGCTAGGATCAGTTCCTATATCTTGTATATGGGAATGTTCCTTAAAGAGGTCACAGGAGATTTAGAGCTTATGAGACGTTTAAATACCTCCGTGGCATAAATGTTCATGGAGAGAGCCTCTTTCAATTGAAAGCAAGTTCTGCTATGAGGGGACATGGGATGAGGGTGAAGGGAGAGAGATTCAGGAGTGATGTGCAGAAATATTTCTTTACGGAAAGAGTAGTGGATCCGTGGAATAGTCTCCCAGTGGAGGTGGTAGAGATGAGGACCGTAACTGAATTCAAAAAAGCATGGGACAAACACAGAGGATCTCTAAAGGTAAAAAGGGAACTGTTGTAGTTGTTGATATGGAAGGACAGACTAGATAGGCCATGTGGTCTTTTTCTGTCATCATATTTCTATGTTTCTATGAGCCCTCTCCTTTCTGATGATAAAAGGCAAGATTATCTTGCTCTTGTCAAACATGCTCAGGATGTTTCCAAGTTTGTGAATCGTGCAGCCTTTGGCTGCTTTGAATGCATAAGCAGAACCTCTGCCATTGCCATAGGTGCACATAGGATTTCCTAGCTCCAGGCATCTGACTTAGAAATCTGGGTACAGGACAAACTAGGGAATATACCTTGCACAGGAGAGAATCTCTTTGGCAAGAATTGGCAGGAAAAGGCTAATGAGATAGATGCTGACAATATCACTTTGGATAGATTGTCTAAACCTACAGCTGATCCTGCGAGGAAAAGATCCTCTAAGAAACCATTCTTAAGCAAGAAGAAAAGGTTTTATCCCTCCTATACCTAGCAGGGATATCGTTTAGTTCTCCAGGACCAAGCAGGAAGTCAGTCCTCACATATGGGTGACGTCGGCGCCGACGGAGCCCTCGCGGAGCAATTTTCCCCAGCTTTCAAAGAAAGCCTTTGGGAATTGCAGCGCACATGCGCGGTCCTCTTCCCGCCCAAGGGTGCCATCTTGCTCAGTCTTCTTTTTTCCGCGGAGCTCTAAGACGTTGCCTGTGAATCCCCGCAGAAAAGTTGATTTTTCTCTATTTTTTCTTCGGTTCGACGCCGGTTCTTTTCCCGCCCGGACTCGCGACGCCGGTTGCAAGTCCGTCCTTTATTTTTCGTTTTTTTGTCCTTCGTGACAGATTTCGCGCTTTTTTTCCTTTTTCCCTGGCTGCCCGGTCGTTCGACCTCGCAGGGGCCCTTTTTCCCCCGATGGCGGCCAGTGGTTTCAAAAAGTGTGACCTCTGTAAGAAACTTATGTCTCTTACAGACACTCATGACTTCTGCCACCGCTGCCTCGGCCCGGATCATGACCCCATGATCTGCGGACCATGCGGCAAAATGTCCTCAAAAGCATTGAGGAGTCGGCAGCACCAGCGGGAACGTATCTTCTCTGACTCCGGCCGGGCTCGGACCTCGTCAGAGGCTTCGACGTCTCGGGACTCTGGTCCTGAGCATCGTCGGAGTTCCTCTGAAAGGGGGTCTCCTACCCGGGAGCATCATCGGAAGAAGAAACCCGCGAGGGCGGGATCGGTGGACGCTCCTGGTTCCTCGAGGGCCAGGTCGCATAGCCCCGATTCCCGTCCCGGGTCCTTGGAGTCGGAGAGGCCGTCAAAACATCCTTGACTCGAGGTGGACTTGCCCGCTCACGTAAGTACTGTTGTCCTCGTGGACTCGCCTCCGAAGGACCCAACGGCGTCGGGCCCCGAGTCGGGGGCTGCTGGGTCTCCTGAGCTCGGACTCAGGTTGACGGCCTTGGAGTGCAGTTTGTCTGCCTTCTTGGACCAGCAGCGGGCATTGATCGCTGGCCTCGCTGGCGCTTCTGCCCTGACCGCCGGGACGTCGACCTCCAAGTCGACCCCGGAGACCGAGCCGATCCTCGAGTCCATGAGGGCTCGAGTCGATCCTCGGTCGAGGTCTCCTTCGGCCTCCCGTTCGGGACCGAGGTCGTTGACGCCGACTCCCTCGGCGTCGGGGCGGATGGCTTCAGTGCCCACCCGACCGGAGCCGGTCGACTCCTCCTCCGAGGAGTCGGCCTGGGAATCTGAGGACGAAGAGTCACCTGGTTCCTTTCGGACTCGGTGTGTCCCTTCGGACTCCCCCGAGTCCGAACCTCGGAGACGGTCCCCCCCGGAGGATACCCGGTTCTCGGACTTCGTGAGGGATATGGCCAAAGCCTTGGCCTTCCCTGCGGATCCCGAGGAGGAGCCTCGAGTCGAGGAACTCGATGCCCTCCAATATGACTCTCCCCCGAAGGAGGCCTTTATTGTACCGGTTCCTCCCATGCTGGAATGGCTTCTCTTCCGCATGTGGGAGAGCCCGGCGTCGTCGCCGGTGTTAAGCAAGCGGGTCGATTCCATTTATCGAGTCCGCAAGAGCCCCGGGTTCCAAAAGGCACAACTACCGCACCATTCCATGCATAGACTGAAGAGTCAAAAAATGCACTCCTCGGTGCCCCCTGGTAGGGAAGCCCGAAGCCTGGATGCCCTCGGTAGGAAGTGCTTCCAGGGCTCTATGCTTGCTTGTCGAGTCCAGACATACCAGCTCTACATGGGCATGTATCTCCGAGACCTGGCTAAAGAAATAGCCGGGTTCTCTGCTGGTCTCTCCGACGAACCTTTGCAGAGATTCCAATCCTTGTCCACTGGTATTCGGGAGTGCTCCAAGTTTATCTCTCGAGCAGCCTATGATGGTTTTGAGGCTTCGGCTCGAGTAGCCGCGGCCGGCATCGGTGGACGCCGCCAGGCTTGGCTTCAGACGTCCGACCTCGAGCCCTGGGTGCAGGACAAGTTGGTCGATGTCCCCTGCCGAGGTGATAACCTCTTTGGCAAGCCCATGGATGAGAAGGCTGCACAAATCGAGACGGAGACTCTCACCAGGACTCGTCTCTCAAGGAAGACCTCTGCCCCTTCTCAAAAGAAGAAGGCCTCGGGGAAAAAGCCCTTTTACCCGAGGAAGGGGGCTGCCTATAAATACTACCCTCAGTATCAGGCCTCACCAGCTCCCCCACAGGGAAAGCAGGCCAAGGGACGGGGTAATGGGTCCCATAAGCATCAAGCCCCCAAGCCTGCACCACCGGCCCCTGCTCAGCAGGGTGGGGGTTTTTGACTTTCTCAGCATAGCCTCTCCCCCTCAGCTGGTTTCTCTCAGCACAGGAGGCCGGCTTGTCCACTTTGCCCACAGGTGATCCAACATCACCACAGATACCTGGGTGCTCCAGATAGTTCAAAAGGGCTATCTTCTTCATTTTCACCAGGTACCTCCCTCCTACTTTCCAGGGGAGCCTTCCAGACTTCCTCTGCACAGGGACTTACTCCTTCAGGAGTTAGCAAGTCTTCTTCAGGAACAAGCCGTGGAACCGGTGCCCCACCACCTGGAGGGTCAGGGGTTTTATTCCCGATACTTCCTGATTCCGAAAAGAACAGGAGGCCTCAGACCCATCCTAGACTTGCGAAACCTCAACAAGTTCCTTGCAAAGGAAAAGTTCAAAATGCTTACCCTTGGAATCCTGCTGCCCTACCTCCCGCAGGGAGACTGGCTATGCTCCTTAGATCTGAAGGATGCGTATACTCATATCCTTATTCATCCAGACGACAGACAATACCTCAGGTTTGTGGTGGACGGACACCATTACCAGTACAGAGTACTGCCTTTCGGCCTATCCTCCGCCCCCAGAGTGTTCACCAAATGCCTAGCAGTGGTGGCGGCCTATCTCAGGCTTCAGGGTCTCTTTGTGTTCCCATACCTGGACGACTGGCTCATCAGGGCCCAGTCTGCCCAAGAAGCCACTCAGGCTACTCATCGCACGGTGGCTCTGCTCCAGCACTTGGGATTTGTCATAAACTTCGCAAAGTCCACTTTGCTCCCCTCTCAAGATCTAGAATTCATCGGCGCCAGGTTGGACACTCTTCAGGCGCGGGCCTTCCTGCCTCTGGACAGGGCCCAAAGGCTCATGGATCTCGCCAGCCGCTTTCACAGCAATTCCCTGGTCTCGGCCAGGCAATTTCTGAGACTGCTTGGCCATATGGCTTCCACGGTCCATGTAACCCCCTATGCCCGCCTGAACATGCGACCTGCTCAATGGTGCCTTCGCAAACAATGGCATCAGGCCACTGGGGGCCTAGCGGACTCCGTACAGATCTCAGACCAGCTGGTCTCCTCTCTGCGATGGTGGCTTCACCTGCCAAACCTAGTACTCGGGGTGACTTTTCAGCCCCCTACACATTCTCAGGTCCTGACGACCGATGCTTCTCTCCAGGGTTGGGGAGCACATTGCCAAGGGACTTGTACTCAGGGTCTCTGGACTCCTTGGGAGTCTGCTCAGCAGATCAACTTCCTGGAGCTCAGAGCCATCCGCCTAGCGCTCAAAGCCTTCTCTCACCTGATTTCTCACCAGTCGGTACTTGTCCAGACAGACAATCAGGTTGCCATGTTCTACGTGAACAAGCAAGGCGGAACCGGCTCCTTCCTTCTCTGTCAGGAAGCACAGAAGCTCTGCTCTTGGGCCGTCCATCGCAACATCGTCCTCAAAGCTGTCTATCTCCCAGGTCAAGAAAACTACCTGGCAGACAAACTGAGCAGGGTCCTCCAACCGCACGAGTGGAGGTTGGATCCGCTTGTGGTTCAGCGGATCTTTCTCCGGTGGGGCCTCCCCACCATGGATCTGTTCGCCAGTCCTCTGAACCGACAGCTTCCCAGATTCTGCTCTCGACAGCCGCATCCTCTCCGGGTGGCGGCGGATGCTTTTCTGATTCCATGGTCCACAGGCCTCTTGTATGCTTTTCCACCCATGCCCCTGGTGTCTCGGACGCTCTTCAAGGTTCTCCGAGACAAGGCGTCGGTGATCCTAGTGGCTCCCCGGTGGCCGAGACAACCTTGGTTCCCGCTTCTGCTGCAGCTGGCGGTGGACACTCCTCTTCCTCTAGGGTTTCAGCCCGACCTCCTCTCGCAGGATCAGGGGACGCTCCTGCACCCCAACCTTCGGTCCCTTCATCTGATGGCCTGGCTGCTGAAAGGGTAGTCCTTGCTCCTCTCCAACTACCTCCAGATGTGGAAGAGGTCGTCTTGGCCTCCAGGAGGCCTTCCACCCGGAAGTCCTACGCTCTTAAGTGGCGTCTGTTCTCCGTCTGGTGTACTCAGCAGTCTCAAGACCCCTTCTCCTGTTCAGCATCAGTGGTATTGCAGTACTTGCTTTCCCTTTCCAATCTTGGACTTAAGTCCAACTCGGTCAAGGTCCACCTCAGTGCTATTTCTGCGCACCACCTACCAGTGGAGGGTAGGCCTCTTTCCAGCCACCCTCTGGTGGCTCGTTTTCTCCGGGGCCTTCTACTCCTTAAACCACCTTTGCGCCCGCCAGCCCCGAACTGGGATCTCAATGTGGTTTTACAGCGGCTTACCTGTCCGCCTTTTGAGCCTATGGCTACCTGTCCTCTTCGTTTTCTTTCCTGGAAAACCTTGTTCTTGGTGGCCCTCACTTCTGCTAGACGCGTTAGTGAGCTGCAGGCCCTGGTATCTGATCCTCCTTACACTAGGTTCTACAAGAACCGGGTAGTCCTACGGACTCACCCTAAGTTTCTTCCTAAAGTGGTTTCCCCTTCTCACATCAAGCAGGAGGTGGTACTTCCGACCTACTTTCCCAGGCCACACTCCAGCCGAGCTGAAATGGTCCTGCATACCCTGTAGAAGGGCGCTAAACTTCTACCTGGACCGTACGCGGGGGCACCGAAGGGCTGTTCAGCTCTTCGTGTCTTATGACCCCAACAAGTTGGGGCTCCCTGTCTCCAAGCGTACTCTGTCCATCTGGATTGCGGACTGCATCGCTTGGGCTTACGAGGCTGCGGGCCTCGTGCTGGAAGGTAGAGTCACCGCTCATCGTGTTCGGGCGAAGGCTACGTCAGTGGCTTACCTCCGCTCTGTTCCGTTGGCAGACATCTGCCGGGCTGCTACTTGGTCTTCAAGCCAGACTTTTGCAGCCCATTACTGCCTGGAGAGGGAGTCCCGCAGGGACAGTGCTTTCGGACAGGCAGTCCTCCGTAACCTCTTCGAGGTATAGGCAACTCCTACCCTCCATCCCGGATGTTGGGCTACCGGTTGGAGACGTATTCAGAGAAGATTCCTTCCTTCTGTGCTGCTGAGCTAGAGGGAGCTCATTTTTGTGCTTAGGGTCTCCGGTAGCCTTAAGCTTGGGAGTCCCATATGTGAGGACTGATTCCTGCTTGGTCCTGGAGAAAGCGTAGTTACTCACCTGTAACAGGTGTTCTCCAGGAGCAGCAGGAATCAGTCCTCACAACCCTCTCTCCTCCCCTTGGAGTTGCAGTTTTATGCTTTCGTTTTTGCTACTTTTTGCTGTCTTTTTGCTATGTCATCTGACTGAGCAAGATGGCACCCTTGGGAGGGAAGAGGACCGCGCATGCGCGCTGCAATTCCCAAAGGCTTTCTTTGAAAGCTGGGGAAAATTGCTCCGCGAGGGCTCCGTCGGCACCGACGTCACCCATATGTGAGGACTGATTCCTGCTGCTCCTGGAGAACACCTGTTACAGGTGAGTAACTACGCTTTCAGTCTGCCCAAAAGGGACAGCAGCAACAACCTAGGCAACAAAGGAAGCCAAAAAGAGCTAAGCCTCAACCGGCTCAGCAGACTCAGCCTCCTCAGGGGCTTTGACTCCTGTCTAGAGAACTTTGCCTTCCTGGCCCTGAACGGCCCAGAAACCTCCACCATCCCAGGAAGGTTATGTCATTTTGCCCCCAGATGGGCTCAGATAACAGCAGAAAATTGGACTCTGTCTTTTGTAATATAGGGGTACAAGCTTCATTTCCTCAGCATGCCCCCTCCTACAATGGTAAGACAGTTCAATTCTCAGACCTCTCTCAATGACCAGTTAGGTCAATAGGTCATTGTACTCCTTGGTCAAGGGACACTAGAAGAGGTACCCATTCCCCAACGGTGTACAGGGTTTTACTCCCGCTGTGTCCTTATTCCAAAGAAAACAGGAGGACACAGACCATTTTTAGACCTCAGAGAATTGAACAAATTCCTGTTCAAAGAGAAGTTCAAAATGATTTCTCTAGGAACTCTGCTGCCATACCTTCAGAGTCAGGATTGGCTTTGTTGTCTAGATTTCAAGGATGCGTACACTCATGTTCTCATCCATCCAACTCACCGAAAGTTCCTTCACTTTCTGTTTCAAGACAAGCACTACCAATACAGGGTTCTTCCCTTTTGGCCTGGCCTTTGCACCAAGGGTGTTCACAAAATGCATGGCTGTGGTGGCAGCATTTCTCCGCACCCTGGGAATATTCGTCTTCCCTTACTTAGACGACTGGCTCATTTGAGCCCCTTCAGAGCCAGAGGCCAGGGTTGCTCTCTCTCGCACAATGCGCATCCTTCAGTATTTGGGACTTGTCATAAACTTCCCAAAGTCCAACCTTGCTCTCACTCAATTCCTAGAGTTTATAGGAGCTCTACTGGATACCAGACAGACAAGGGCCTTCCTTCCACAGCCCCGCTGCCTTCGCATTATACAGTTAGCTTCCCAAGCAGTGCTAAAACCTCAACTCACTGCTCGGGAAATGTTACAGTTGCTAGGCCACATGGCATCCACCGTGCATGTGGTTCCTTATGCTTGCCTCCATGTGAGGGCAGCCCAGTGGACCTTATCCACTCAGTGGACTCAGGCATCAGGTTGCCTGTCAGACAAAATAGCAAACTCAGATCACCTTATTTTGTTCCTTCAATGGTGGCAGTCCCCCAGAAACCTTTTGGTGGGGTCTCCTTTTCAGCAACCCCCACCCCAGGCCACTCTAACAACAGATGCTTCACAGGTGGGTTGGGGAGCCCACCTGCAAGGCCTCTCTACCCATGGTACCTGGACTCCACAGGAGGCCTATCTCCATATCAGTCTCCTGGAGCTCAGAGCAATCTTGCTTGCTATTTGAGTATTTCACACCCAGCTCAACTACAAGACAGTCCTAGTTCAAACGGACAATCAAGTAGATATGTTCTGTGTGAACAAGCAGGGCGGAACAGGCTCTCTGTCACTCTGCAACGAAGCTTTGCGACTATGGGCCCTCGCCAGAAAGCATCAGATTCATTTCCTTGCGGTATATCTTCCAGGCATTCAAAACTCTTGAGCAGACAGACTCAGTCGAGTTCTGCTTCCACACAAATGGTCTCTCCATGCAGACCAGGTGGCCAAAATTTTTCAAATTTGGGGAACCCCGTACATAGACCTCTTTGTAAGTCCGCTGAATGGCAGACTTCCCTGGTTCTGTTCCAGAATTCTGGCTCAGGGTTGTCAGGCCCAGGCATGCTTTCCTCCTCCATTGGGGCCAGAACTTCCTTTATGCCTTTCCACCCATTCCCCTAATTCCCAAAACCCTGTTTAAGCTTCAGAGAGACAGAGGTCATATGATCTTCATAGCTCCGCGTTGGCCACAGCAAATGTGGTACCCTCCGCTCCTACATCTCTCTCAAGCTCCGCCTCTGGAGTTAGGATCTGCTCCAGATCTCCTTTCTCAAGAGGACGGAATGCTGTGGCATCCCAATCTCCAGTCTCTGCATCTCAGGGCCTGGTTGCTGAAAGCCTAGAACTTCACGGTCTTAACCTTTCCCAGCAGGTAAAGGATATCCTTTATGCTTCCAGAAAGCCTTCCACAAGACGCTCTTATGCCTTTAAGTGGAAAAGGTTTACCATATGGTGCTCGCAGAAGGGTCTTAACCCTCTTTCGATACCTCTGGAATCATTACTGGAGTATCTCCTTCATTTATCAAATGCAGGGCTTAAGACCAATTCAGTGAGAGTCCATTTGAGTGCTATTGCAGCTTCTTTCAAGCCTCTAAATGGACAGCCTATTTCCTCTCATCCTCTCCTAGCAAGATTTATGAGAGGCCTTCTTTTAACTAAACCTCTCATTAAGCCACCACCCGTGGCATGGGACTTAAATCTGGTACTTGGGCAGCTCATGAAACCGCCCTTTGAACCATTAGCCACTACCTCTTTGAAATTCCTTTCTTGGATGGTTATCTTTGTTATTGCAATCGCATCAGCACGTCGCATCAGTAAATTGCAAGCGTTGGTGGCTGATCCTCCTTGTACAAGGTTCCATCATGATAAGGTAATCCTTAGGACTCATCCACACTTTATGCCAAAGGTGTGGTGTCACCTTTTCATTTAAACCAAGCCGTTTAACTTCCTGTATTCTTTCCAAGGCCTTACACCTCAAATGCAGAAAGGAATCTTCATACTTTGGATTGGAAAAGAGCTTTGGCCTTTTATTTGCAAAGGACACAGCAACATAGAAAGTCCTCTCAACTCTTTATTGCTTTTGATCCTAGTCATTTGGGACTTCCAGTCTCCAAAAGAACACTGTCCAGCTGGATTGCACAGTTTATATCTTTTGCCTATGAGAGTAAGAACCTTCCTCTTAAAGGCCATGTCACAGTTCACAGTGTGAGAGCCATGGCAGCCTCAATGGCTCATCTTCACTCTGTCTCTATCAACGACATCTGTCGAGCAGCTACTTGGGCTTCCGTTCATACCTTCACAGCCCATTACTGCTTAGATAAGGACTCCCACCGGGATGCCTTGTTTGGTCAGGCTGTTCTTCAACACCGTTTCCATACTTAATCAACTCCTACCCACCATCCTTGGTAGGATGCCAGAGATCCATGGGGGGAAGTGGAGCTCTTTCACAAGGGCACACAACTTCTGGGTCCTTCTCCCTGTCATCTGCAGCTAGGGAGTCCCCATATGTGAAGACTACATTCCTGCTTGTTCCTGGAGATAGCATAGTTACTCACCTGTAACAGATGATCTTTGGGAACAGCAGGAATTTAGTCTTCACAACCCACCCACCTCCCCTAGGAGTTGTATCTCTCTATCTCTCTCTCTTTACGTCTCTCTTTTGTCTCAGCTTTAAACTCAGCTGGAGAGAGACAGTTGGGAAAGGCAGGAAGGCAGCACGCAAGCGTTGTGGGATGCTCCCAAAAGCTTTCCTATTGGACGCTGGGGAGCGTTCCCGCACAGGCTCCGTTGGTACCAACGATATCCATATCTGAAGACTAAATTCCTGCTGTTCCCGGAGATCACCTGTTACAGGTGAGTAACTATGCTTTGCATTTAAGCGTTCGGTTTGTACAGCTTGGGTTATTTACAAATTCATTTACAGCATGGACTATTTACAGTTTCATTTACACTAATTACAGCTGTGGTCTATTTACAGTTTTGTTTAAACTATTTACTGTTTGTTTACAGACATAAGTTCTATGTAGTTTTATTGTTATGCGCTGTGAGAATAGATTCTTTCTGCATTATATTATGTCATAGTATTCCTGGAATAGGTATGTTTTGAGTTTTTTCCTAAAATCTTGCAGATCGTTGTTTGCTCTTAGTGTGTCCGGTAGTTTATTCTATTGCGTGGGAGCTATGTAGGTGAAGGTTCTGTTACTTGTGGAGGTTTTGACTGTGCGGATGGAAGGTGGGACATGTAGGGTGTTTAGGTTGTCTGTTTCTGTTATGAGGTTGAGTAGCGATAAGCGTGGAGAGGTAAGATGGTGCAATGTTGTGTATCAGTTTGAATGTGGTTACTATTATTTTGTATCTTATGCGGGCAGTTATAGGAAGCCAGTGTAGTTCAATTAGTATTGGTATGATATGGTCGGATAGTTGTCGCTTCATTATAATCCGGGCTGTGACGTTTTGCGCCATTTGTAGTATGTTGAGGGATTTTTTTGGTAGGCCTTGGAGAATGGCGTTGCAGTAGTCTAGGTGGGGTGTGATGAGCGCTTGTGCTATTGTTCTGAAATCGGACTGTTCAATAATGTTGCGTAGAGGTTGGAGGATTCTTAGTTTGTGGAAAATTGCCCGGTTCAGTAAGTCTTAGGTGTTTTTCCATTTTAAGGTTTTTGTTGAGTGTTACTCCTAGGTATTTTATCTCATTTTTGATGTTGTATGAGTTATTGTTCATAGTGATGGTTGAGGGGGGGTTGAAGTCCTGATTTTTAGTGATGAACATTACTTCAGTTTTCTTATGGTTTATGGGCGTGTTCTGTTGAAGCCAGGTTGAGGCATTCTTCCAGGTGGTTATAGTTAAGATTGTTTGTGTCCAGTTGAGAATATAGCATTATGTCATCTGCATAAATGTGGTAATTGATCTTGTGTTTCTGAAAAATCTTACATATGGGTTTCATGTGGAGGTTGAACAACAGGGAGGACAACGCGGATCCTTGCGGTATTCCCTGTATTTGTGGGAAAGCCTCTGAAGTTTCTTGATTGAAGAGAATTTGTTGCATTCTGTTGGAGATGTAGGATCTGAACCATTTTAGGGGGGTTCCTTTTATTCCTATGGACTCTAGTCTGTTGATGAGGGTCCCGTGATATACAGTATCGAATGCCGTGGATATATCTATGAATATTAATATGAACATTTTCTTATTGTCTTCAGTGCCTTTATAAATTTTGTCAAGGAGTACTAGCAGTAGGGTTTCCACCCCATGATATTGCCGGAAGCCATATTGTTGGTCGTCGCGTACATTACTGGCGTCAATGTGATCTTGTAGCTGTTGCTGTACTTCTTTTTCGATGGTCTTAGTTAAGAATGATATGCTTGAGATGGGCCGGTATGAGGATGGGTCATCCTTCTTGAGTGTTTTGTTTTTTAGTATAGGTCGTATGAGGGATCTTTTGACCTCTGTAGGCATGGTTCCTTGCTGCAGTGATTGATTTACTATGTGGTTTATGTAGTGGGCAATTTCTTTTGTTGTCTTGATCCAAGCTGCTGGACAAGGGTCCAATGGGGATGTTGTGGTGTTTAGGCTCGAGATTGTTTATTATTTGTTTGGACTCAATGGTGTGGAAGGAGTCCCATTC
The DNA here is from genome assembly GCA_033557465.1 of Ichthyophis bannanicus. Lineage (NCBI taxonomy): Eukaryota > Metazoa > Chordata > Amphibia > Gymnophiona > Ichthyophiidae > Ichthyophis > Ichthyophis bannanicus. The sequence goes on from CM066036.1 coordinate 620,465,853, forward strand.
CTCTTTGCTGTCCGTCTCAGTTGTGATTTGGTGTGGGGTGGGGTTTTTTGTTGCTGGTGGGTTGAGTTTGCTGGCGTAGTGGTCAGCTAAGGTTTGTGCCTTTATATTGTTGTTGGGGCCATCATCCTGGGCAGTTTTGGTCAGGGATTTGACAAGTTTGAATAATTCTCTTGGTCTGTTCAATGCTTTGTTTAGTGTTTTGCGTGGTATTGATTAGATTTAATGTTTCTTTTGCAATAATTAGGACTCCCCCCTCCTCTTCTGTTGATACGAGGACAGTTGTATATCTTGTATCCGGGTTTTTCCAATTGAGAGAGGAGAACTGTATCTGTGTCCGTGATCCATGTTTCCGTGATACCTAGTATGTCCGGTTTTTCATCTGTTATGATATCATGTATAATGTGTATTTTGTTTCTTATGGACCTGGCATTTATCAATATACATTTGAGGGGGGTTTGTAGGTTTGCGTTGGTTTGAAAGCTTGTGTTGATTTTTATATTGTTTGCGCTTGGGTGGGTTTTCTTTGCTTTTGCGCTGTGGGGTTTATGCATCTTATCATGGTGTTTGGTTGTTACTGGGTCGTGTTGCATTGTATTGAGTGGGCTGATGGGGTATTGTAAGGTGTAGATCTGGTAGGTGTATATTGTATACAGTGGGTATGCATTTGTGTGCTGCCAGTTGTATGCAATATAGTTAAGTGAGTGTGCCAGGCAAGTGTAAGCATATACTGTTAGACAGTGATATATTGCTATGAGAGTGTTTATAACCTCCATTTTCATGGTACACATTCCGTTAATAGTGGTACACTATAGTAGCGTATTAGTTAGGACTAATGTCACAATTCCAGTATTTTGTGGTGCTTTAAAAGTTTTGATGTCACAATCACGGTGATGTCACAATTTAATGTGTCAATCCCAGTTTTGAAGTCACAATCACGGTGATGTCACAATCCCAGTAAGGTCACAAACCACAGTCTTAATGTCACAATTTCCGTTTTTGTGCCACAGCTCGTGGCCTGCTTCCACTGCATGTAGAGGGTCCATTGCTCCTGCCACATGAAAAGGCAAGCCAAGGGGGTAAAAAATGTGCACTGTGGAGGCCATGTGGCTGAGCACCTTCAGCATTCCCCCTGGCCAGGGTGTGGCATCGACATGCATTCCCCCTGTCCATCAGCCGCTGCATGCTGTCTAGCAGTAGAAACACCCTGGCTCGAGCTGAATCGAGGAGGGCCTCGAACTCCAGCTGCTGTGTCAGCTGGAGATGGGACTTGGAGTAGTTGATGACAAACCCCAACCACTCAAGGACCTGTATTATGAGGTAGTGGATTGCCAGAGAGCGTCCGGAGTGGGGCCTTTGATGAGTCAGTCATTTAAGCAGAAGACAACGAGAACTCCCATGGTGCACAAGTAGGCAGCAAAAGCCATGAGGCACTTGATGAAGATCTGAGATGCTGAAGCGAGCCCAAAGAGGAGTACCCGGTATTGGTAGTGCTTATTTCCCAGCAGAAATCTGAAGTACTTTCTGTGACTTGGGTGGATCAGGATATATGTACACATCCTTGAGTTCCAAGGAGCATAGCCAGTCTTGCTTTAGGAGGTACAGGAGCAGCGTCCCCAGCAAAACCATCTTGAACCACTCGTGTATGAGAAATCGGTGGAGGCTGCAGAGATCTAGAATGGGTCAAAAAAACCCTGTCTTTTTGGGGACCAGGAAGTACCTGGAGTAAAGCCCCTTGCTGACCTGAGCTGGTGGAACTGGCTCAATGGCGAGGTTGGTCAGCAGGGTGATGACCTCCTCCCGCAACAGGTTTTGGTGCAGGGGGTCCATGGGATACCCTCCCTGGGTGAAGGGAAATGATGGCAGTGGTGCGATGACTCTGTAGTGTTGTGCCTGTGCTTTGCTGGTCTCCTCTCCCTCGATATGGGGAAGAGGAAGGGAAAAGATAAATCTGTCCTCCCGGAGATTTCCAGTTCCGTACCTCTGCACCAGACCACCTTAGAGAACTTTGGTGTTTCCTCGGCTGTCCCTGCAACTCTCCTTTTCGACCAGCCTGGCAGGCGTGTAGCAGGCAGCAGCGAGGTGGCGGCTTTGTTAAGCCCCGAAGTGCGCAGCCAGCCTCTGAACCCAGGAAGTGTGTGCGATGCTGGTATGGGGGATCCATTGCAATCCGAAGAGTCTGGCTGCAATGTCTTCTCCTCAACTTGAAGGAGCCACAGAGATTTCTTCAGTGGCCCCATGCAGATCTGTGAAGACCACTGCGCAAGAATTGGAGAATACTGCTTCCATGAGTTTGTTTTGTGAGGTTATTTGACTGAAGGATGTGACTATGGAGTCACTATGGGATGCAATGCAAGGTTTAAACTCCTCTCTGATGACTGTCAGCTAAAGGTTGGGAGATTTATCTGTGGTTTCACAGGAGGTGGTTGAACACCCACAGGCACTGGATAATCTTACTGTGAGAATGGATGCTCTCGACATTAAAGTATCTGCTGTTCAAGTAATTGGGGATGCCTTGGTTAAGGACAATAGCATTGGCTGCCGATGGATAGAGCACCTTGAAAATCTGGTGCTCCAAAACAACCTTAGGCTGTTGAACTTTCCTGTTGTTGTTAAGTGCCGTCTAGTTGATGTCGACTCATGGCAAACCTCTGGACAGTTGTCCTAAACTGTGTTTGGTCTTTAGTCAGGCGGCTTATTATTGACAGACTGGCACCCATAGCTGCTCTTATTGTATCAATCCATCTCATTGCTGGCCTTCCATTTTTGCATTGACCTTCTACCTTGCCAAGCATGATGTCTCTCTCTAATGATCTCTCTCTTCACATGATATGTCCAAAGAATGAAAGTCAAAGTCTTGTCATCTGAGCTTCTAAAGAAAGCTTAGGTTTGATCTCCTCTAGTACTGACTGGTTTCTTCTTCGGGCAGTCCTTGGTATACATAATTTTCGTTGCCAGCACTATAATTCAAAGGCATCAATTTTCTTCCTATCTTTTTCACTGTCCAACTTTCGCATCCATATGACATTATTGAAAATACCATGGCTTGAACAAGTCAAATCTTTGAATGGAGAGTGACACCTCTGCTCTTGAGAATCTTATCTAGGTTCTTCAAAGCCATTCTGCCAAGAGCATTGCGTCGTTTGATTTCTTGACTGCTTGTTGCTTCTCGGCTGATGGTTGGAGCTACCAAACCTGCTTTGAGGCCTTCTGTTCCAGGCAGAGTCCCCATGCTGGATTCTGATGACAGATGCATCCGCAGGCCATCCAGATGAGCCTCTCACCCAAATTTGGACACACGGCCTATGGTCAGAGCAGGAAAACCTGCACTAGATAAACTTCCTCGCATTGTAGGCCATAGTGAAAGCCTTCTGGGCATACCTTGCGAATCAGGTTGTCTTGATCCAGACAGACAACCAGTTGGCAATGTTCTATGTTAACAAACAGAGGGGTGCAGGTTCGTACTGCCTTCACTTGCCTCTGACCAGGCGGTAGTTGCACCCGCCTTTCTAGTGCATCATGAACATGCAGTTTGTATGTGAGTTTTACAAAATATGAAGAGCAAAAACAGAGCAAACCTAGAAGGAAAAAAAGGGCAGACAGACATTGTTAGTAAAAGACCTAGGTGACTTTGTACAGCTCCTCTTCAGAAAGGCGGAATGATGCAGCTGCAATAACAGCTGTCCCATAGAGCCTGATAGGCACAATGCAAGCACCTGCAGCATAGGATTGAACCCTTTGGAACTTTATAGAAATAGTAATGGCTGTCTTAACAGTCGGCTGTTTGCTCCTGCCTAAGCACTGGTTAGCTGTGGAAAGGTTGGTAGATAGGACCTTTGTTCTGCATTCAGCCAGTACTGATCACATAGACAGGGTTAGAACCAGCTGAGTACAGCCGGGTATGGGATCAAGTCCCCTGAGGTTCAAGCTGCGCACAAGCTCCCCCCCCCCCCCATTTTTGGCGATCATGAAGTGCGTGGAGTAGAAGTCTTGATTCATTTCTTGTGGCAGTACTGCCTTTATTGACTTCTTCAAACAAGTGGGTATGGGTCTAAGGCAGGTAATAGGTCTGTAAAATGTAATCTGGTGACCATGTAAGAAAGCATAATAGATAGCCTGTCCTTACTTTGTTGAGGACCCAGGACTTTGTGATGATTTATTTCCACTGCCGAAGGAGGAAGTAACACCCCTCCCACACCAATGTTCCCTCTAATTTTCTGTAGGCTGTGTGCGCATAAAATATCAGCTGTGTGCAGCTTTTGAAGGAAGGTTAAATTTTGTGCGCCACATAACAACACTCAGTTATATACTTTAAAATTTGACTACACGTCAGAATACAGTATGTACACCACATTGATTTTAATCAAATTAAATGAAAATAGACGATTACTAAATGAAGCGGGAAATTTCTAGTAATTACAATCATAACTTTTAAATTTTAAGACGTCTGTGTTGTTTTCTATCAGAATCAGAGCCGTAATTTTTGTGCGCTCTGTTGTAAAGTGTGTGTGCGCGCTCGGCGAGGTGTGTGCGCGCGCACACGCGCACAGCTTAGAGGGAACAGTGTCCCACACACACGTACATACACAGACAGGTAGAGCATGGTGTTTTGAAGTGATACAGACTGCAAATGAAGATAATTTCTGGAGGAAGTGTCAAATACTTCATACACTGTGTATTTAAGATGGGCTTCATACTCACCAGCTTCTGCTGAGATAGTTCAATCTGTGTCTGTGGTTACAGACTGCATGAAAAAGCTTATGCCGCCTTGAAGATGGTATGCAGATATTGTCCAATATAAAGTTGATGAGCTCCAGTTTGGGTAAATAGCATTGCCTCTTGGAAAACCTCCTTGCCCAAATGGCTGAGTGTCTTAGGTCTTTATCAAAAAGCATATTTGAGAACTCTGCACTACTCCTCTTCATGGCAGCTTTTACTTGGATAGAGGAGTGAAGAGTTGCACCTTATTGAAACTAGGTGTGTGTTGGACTTCATATTTCATGTCTATTTTTTGGAGGCAGGTTGTATTGTATATGCGTTTGTTATATATGAGACCATGAATTGCACAGCAATGATAGTCTTTGGGACCTCTGTAAACCTCAGAGATCCAGACACATCTGCTTGGTTCCACTTCTAGTTGAAGCGGAAATGATGCTGCTCTTGCCATGAATTGGACAAATTTCATTTCTTCTCAAGAGGAAAATTGTTTCAAGCTGGAGGAAGAGGATAGATCAGACATAATTCCCATGGAGTATTTCTCTGCTTCAAGGGAGTATGCTAGAGGAAAGAATCTGAATCTGTGGAGTCTTCCAGTACACTTTGCAAGGTATGGGAATCTGTGGAGGAAGGTGGCAGTGAATGTTTGTATTTATTTAAGAATATTTGTATACTGCATTCCTACCAGTTGAAGCAGAGAGAAGATTCAGGTTAGGTCAATAAAGGATGCTGCTGTTAAGTTCATTAGGGATGGGATAGGGATATAGAAAGAACTATACAAGGCCCCGACACCAGCTCCTGAAGGGGGATATGGATACTTTCTTGGTTCAGTACCCTTGGGCACATTATCTTTTTTTTTTTTGCAATTTATTTTATTGAACCAAAAACAGAAAAGCAAAACACCATGTAGTCTAGTGGTTAGAAAAGCAGCCTGGTGATTAAGAGACCAGGATTTGATTCCCACTGATGCTCCTTTGAGGCCTTGGGTAAGTCACCTAATTCTCCTCCATTACCTCTGAAGAAAGGCCTGGCAATCTACTTCCGGTCACACCTTGCCAAGAAAACCCAGGGGCTTCTGGGTTACCAGGAGTCAACATTGACTCACCGGCACATGCATAGTTCAACAATGCCCAACACCAGTACGCTCTAAAGCAATGATATACAATTACTTCTCCATATAGTAGTTAAACCCTCCCATCACCATCCACTTTAGAGATTAAAGCTTATAGTTGATATGAAGGGCATTAGTATGCATCACAACTTGAATTTAAGTATAACCTAGGAAATCTTAATACAAAGGTTCCTTTCCATCTGTTTTTCAAAAGGAGCTCACACTTCTAGAAAGTGTTCCACTTCAATTGAGCTGTTACACAAACAAAGTAAAATTTTACCCCCATCTGATCCTCTATGGCTCCATTTGCTTCCAGGCTTATGCAAGTGCCATCTGCACCGCTATACAGATATAGGGAATCGAGTGTACTTCATTTTTATTCATCTCAGGCATAGCCCAATTAAGTAGCATGATGCCTTTGGACAGATGTACTCTCATCCCCAACACCCCTCTCTTTAGATGAACAAACATCCCCCTGTAAAGTTTCACTTTCGGGCAGATATAGTCAAAGGTCCCGTTAGACCACGCTGATGTCTCCATGCCCACCTAGTCAGCTTAACCAGTCAGACTTGTGATACCAACACTACAGCATCTTAGTCATTTTCTAGCAAATTATTGGAGAGGGAGCCTTTAAAAGGTCTCATAGGGATCTGTTTAACCAACTTAGTATCAAATACTATAATTAAATCTACCTCCCAATGTTCCAAAAATTTCAGGGTACCTTTCCCTATATGTAGAGAGCACTTTTTCAAGGAGCGTTTCATCCAGCTACTACTCCTGGAGGGCACTAGTCCCGAAAAAATGACTGACTTGCAGGCATAAGTATCTGGTTTTCAAATTGAACATACACTCTACGATCAAATCATCAAAATTTACAATCTGCCTTGACTCTAGATTGCCCCAAGGTTTTCAGTCCCACCTGCTCCCAAAAACTCTGTCCTGCTTGGGAGGGTCAGATTTAGAAATATACTTAAGTGGGGTTGTTCAGAAGAAAGTCACTCCATCAACCAAACATTTCTTGACCTTCTGACAAAAGGATAGTAAATATTTCATAAATGGGTTACTGATTTTAATCTATCTTCAAGTAGCCAGGGTAATCCTGGGCATATAATGTTCAGTAATAGTATTTCCATATTGTCTTGATAGACCAGTCCAGACTAGTGGGTTGTGTTCCCCTACCAGTAGATTGGTGGAGACAGAGAACCAATGAAAAGCTCAGATTTCAATGACGACATGCCCATGCCTCTCTCAGCCTGAGCCATTAGAGGGCAACTCGGTATTCTTCTGTCTCTAAAAGATGGTCGTTGGATTTTCTCAACTCTGAAGAAAATCTGAACTGAGATGAAAAATATTGATTTCGCTCATGAATGACTCTCTCACTTAAATGTGATGTGGGAGGCTCCACTAGACTAAGGTCTTTCTGGTAACCAGAGGAGGAGGGAAAATTAGTTGAGCTCCATGCTCTTATCATGATAAGGGCCTGTTGAGCAGCCAGAAAATTGGAAGGGTTTGGAAGAGATCAGCAGCCTCACATAACCTCAATGCTCCCTCCCTCCCTCTTTCTCCCTGCTCTCCCCCAAAGATCGCAGAAGGCTCTCAGAAGCACTACAAGCCACAGTGAAGTACAGAGTCTAAAAAAGTGGTAGAAACCGTTTCAGGGAATTAGCGCTGAGCTCGGCATGTATTTTCCACCTGGGACTGCCAAGGGGGTGAATAACAAGGCTTGACCTCGTCATTGTCTTTGTTGGGGGCTTCTGATTCCATCTGTCTGAGGTGCAATTCAAGGTGGATCACCAGTGAACGTTGGTGCAGTATGAGGTTTCCCACCATTTCCAACATGCATTTTCTGTTGTGCGCCTTGCTGTCATGCAGTCCTATCACGTGCTCTGCCTGAACAGCTCCAATGCACATTCCTGCCCAAGCGCCCCTTGCGTGCAAAGCTGTAAGCGCTGTTAATGCCCATTTTTTGTGTGTGCAGCCTTAACACATGCAGCTATTGTACTTTCCTTAACTTCTTATGTCGTCTTCCAGGAAACGTTGTTTTGCCTGTGGCAAGCGAGTTGTTTTGTCTCCGGATTCTAGACTCTGCTCTTCTTACATGGCATCTTCAGAGTCTCTCCTGGAGGGTCCGTTTCTCTTCTCTCAGCAAGGGGATTCGGCTAATCCAGCCTTGCCTGCCTCAGGGCAGGAGGCGGCGGATGGCACTGTGGATAAAGATGGTAAAGTGGCCAGAGGTTCTGGCGACAGTGCGTCTGGCTGCTCCCCCTTCCTCTAAGGATTCAGTGGCGGTATGACTCCAGTAATTGGGGTTTCATTTCCTAGAGGGGAGCTCCCGAAATCCAGGTTTTCCCAGAATTATTTTTCTTTTTACAACAGGCCTGGTCATTTTGGTGTGAAAACTAAGACCCTGCGACCTCTGGATTCCCTCGAAAGCAGTCTCGTGAGGATCAGGCTGAACATGGAAACCCTGTTCAGTTGCCTGTTGATAAGCGTCCCTGGTAGAGGTCGTCTTCTAGAGATGCAGCTCAGCCGGGACCTCCCGAGATTTGGACTGGGATCTTGGTTTGGACATCTTGGCAGAGGGCTCTGATGTGGAGGAAAAAGTACTTTCACCTTCAGAAGATTATGCTGGCATTATCCACTTGTTTCGGAAGGAGGGACTAGTGGTATTGATTGCCTGAGTCTCATTCACCTTGAACTTGGCAGATGTGCCAGGGACTGGAGCAGGAGTCAAAGGTCCTTCCACTCCTGCAGGGAGTGCAGAAATCCACTACAGTCTTCTTGTTTCTGGAGGTGGTCAAGGACATGATCCAGTTGGAGTGGGATCTTCCCAACTCCCTGCCTATGGGATGAGGATGTATAAGAGGGTGTATGTTCTCCCAGAGCAGGAGCACTTTGTGTAGTTTGGCACATCTAAAGTGGATGCACAGGTCACGACGGTTACAAGACGGACCACCATTCATGTGGAAGGCAGATCGGCCTTGAAAGATGCTCTGGACTGAAAGATGGATTCTTTGCTGAAGAATCCATTCACTCTGGCGGCTGCTATTCTGCAGTTGGCAGTGTGTGCAAGCTTAACTTTGTGGGCCCTTCTCTAGTGGATTTAATCTCTACAGCCAGATGATACTACCCCTCTTTTGGAGTCTGCTATGGTCTTCCTTTTTGATGCCTCATCTGCCTAGCAGCTAGGGTTAGTGCCCTGTCAATAGTGATGCAGCGTTGGATTTGGCTTCACCATTGGGCAACAGAAACATCTTCCAAAGCCCAGTTGATCAAACTGGCCTTTGAGGAGAAGTTTCTTTTTAGAGCCGAATTAGAGAAGTTGGTGAAAGATGTGGGTGAGACCAGACATTATAGCTTTCTGGAGGACAGGCCAAAAATGCCAGGTAATAGAGCAGGAAGCCCTGTTTCTTTGGCCCCTGCCCACCCCTCGCGGTCAAACGGTTTGGACTTCGGGATTCCTGTTATCATCCTGCAAAGCCTTTCTCCCCCTCTCCTTCAGATTTCGGATTTGTTCTCATTTTGGGGAGCTCGGGAGCCCAGGAACTCTGGCACCTCCAGAGGAGGTCCCTCCCGGTCTATGCAGTGAAAGCTTGGGGGCCCATTCCCAGTTACCTCTGGTTAGAGGCAGGCTTTTCTTTTGGGAGTGGGCCCGGGTCACCAGGAATTACTGGGTGTTAGTCACCATTCAGAATGGCTATGTTGGAATGCAAAGAGCCAATCCCAGAGTCCTTTGTCAGTTTCCCCTGTCGTTCAGCGCTCAAAAGAGCCACTGTTCAGGTCACTTTGGACAGGTTGCTGCACCTGAGGGCTATGATGCCCGTCTCCCTGGCCGATCAGGGCAAGGGCAGATTTATTTCATGGTGCCATACGAGGATGGGTTCCTTCCATCCAATTCTCAACCTCAAGGGAGTCAACGCTCATTTAAGCATATTGCACTTCCAGATGGAAAGTCTGAGATCAGTGATTCAGATGGCGCACGTAGGGGAGTTCCTCGCGTGTCAGGATTTGGCTGCAGCATATTAACATATCCTGATCCAGGTAGATCAGCAAAGACATCTGTGTTTTGCTGTGCTTGGCTCTCAGTATCAGTTCACCGCCCTTCCATTCAGCCTCTCCAAGGTCATGGTGGCGGTGGCTGCGGCACCAGGGGATTTGTGTGCACTCATAGAAACATGATGGCAGAAGACACCTATATGGTCTGTCCAGTCTTCCCTTCCATACCAATTACTATATTCCCTTTTTTCCCTTTAGAGATCCTCTGTGTTTGTCCCATGCTTTCATGAATTCAGGTACTGTCCTGGTCTCTACTACTTCCACTGGGAGACTATTTCATGCATCTAGCACTCTATCTATAAAGATATATTTCCTCATATTACTCCTGAGTCTCTCTCCTTTCACTGTCATTCTGTGTCCTGTCATTGCAGAGCTGTCTTTCAATTAAGAGGCTTTCCTCCTGTGCATTTATGCCGCAGAGGTATTTAAACATCTGTCGTATCACCTCTCTCTTGCCTTTCCTCCAAAGTACACATGAGATCTTTAGGTTTTTCTCATTATGCCTTATAATGAAGCCTACTTAACCATTTGGTAGCCACCCTCTGCACCAACTTCATCCTGTTTATATCCTTTTGAAGGTGTTATCTATAGAATTGCACACAATACTCCAAATGAGATCTCACCAAAGACTTATATAGAGGCACTATCGCTGCCTCCTTCCTACTGGCCATTTCTCTCCCTATGCACCATAGCATCCTTCTGGCTTTTGCTGCCACCATTTCTACCTGTTTAGCCAGAAACATTCACGCTCAGGTCCCACTCATCTTTCGTGGACAGAAGTACTTCACCAGTCTTCAGTCTTAGCTAGATCCCTCCTCTTGTTATCTATTCTCTTCTGGATGTCTATTGCAGTTTGGTATAATCTGCAAAGAGGCAAACCTTACCTGACAGCCCTTCTGCAATATCACTAACAAAAATGTTAAAAAGAATCTGACCAAGCACAGATCCCTGCACCACTGATATCTCCTCCTCAGAGTGAGCTCAATTTACCTGTACCCTTTGTCGTTTCCCACTCAACAAATTTCTAAACCAGTCAGTCAATTCAGAGTCCATGCCTAGGGTACTCTATTTATTTATAAATTGTCTGTGCGGAATGGTGTCATGCTTTACTGAAGTTTAAGTACACCACATCTAGGGCTCTACCTTGGCCCAACTCACTGATTGCCCATACAAATTTATTAGATTTGTCTGACACGACTTGCTTCTAGTAAAACCATGCTGCCTCTGATCTTGCAAGCCATTGGACTCCAGAAACCTCACTATCCTCTGTTTCAGCAGCATTTCCATTAATTTACTCACCACAGAGGTTAGACTAACCACATCCTTACTTCTGCTTTTGTGTAAAGGGACCACATGTGCCTTTCTCCAGTCCTCTGGGACCACTCCCAACTCTAAAGAAGCATTGAAAAGGTCAGATGAACTGCTAGAACTTCCTAAGTTCCTTCAATACTTTCAGATGTATCCCATCTGGCCCCTTCTCTTTGTCTACTTTTAGTTTAGCTAGTTCCTCATGAACACAGTCTTCTGAAAATCATTCAAGATCCCCTTCACTTCTTTTCCTATTTGGGTGTTTTCTGAGATACTGCTCCTGGCCCTTCATCTAGGAACACAGAACAAATATGTTTGTTAAGCAAGTCCGCTTTATCCTCATCAGCTTCTACATATACCTCCCCTTTACCCTTGAGTCTAACGATACCACTTTTGCACTTCTCCCTCTCACTAACCTATCTGCCCCCCATTTTGCTGCATTGGCTATTTTTTCTTCTATTTATATTTTTGCTTTTCTGACTTCTCTAGGTCTTTCCAAATATTGATGGCTGTCTTTCTATGATCTCTTGTATTTTGTGAACATGTGAACATAGTATATGACAGCAGATAAAGACCAGTTATGGCCCATCTAGTCGGACCAGTAAGTTGGCTAGAATGGTTATAACTGTAGCTCTGTACAAGTCACCCCCATCTATTTGAAGATATTTAAGTTTGCTTTGATTTTATCCTCTTGCTTTAAAGGGATCCACTATTTCCTTATTGTCCCTCCAATCCCACACCTCTGGGTAGTATACCTCTTCCAGTAGCTTGGAGACTGAGCAGGTCATCTTTTTGATGTACCAGTGTACTTATGCAGCTGGCACCGCCTACCAGCCTTAGTATGCTCAGTCTCCAAGCTGCTGGAGGAGGTAGTGAGCCAGGATGCTGGACTTACTGAAGGGACAGCTAAAGAAATAGATTTAGTTAGTTTCCTTTTTATTTCCCCTGTTAAGGTGCAGGTTTCTTTGTTTTTAAAGGCAGAAAAGAAAAAAAAAAGACGGATCAGAAAGAACCCGGGGACAACAGGGCTGAGGGGAGGATATTCCTTCTCACCCCCTCCCCCCAGGATTTTGGGGGGAGTTCTGTGGAGGCCTTCCTCAGTCCAAGACTTCTGGTGGCTCCTGAACCCGTTAAGGGGCGAGGAGTCGCCACGGGGGCAGCAGTGGATTGATTGGTGTGAATGCCGGCATCCCCAAGTCGCCCCCCTCAGCGCCGAAGCCGGGAAGGAAGGCTGAGTGCGAAGTGTAGAAAAGCCATGCAGCAAAGAGGCTCCTAGGTAAGAGCAGCGGGGGAGGACAGCAGGAACCCCTAGCAACCACCAGAACATGAGGAGAGAGAGCGGCCTGCAGCCATGTGTTTGGGAGCCTGCAGTGGTGAGGGAAACTCCCCTTGCTGTGTTTATGCACGATTTCTTCTGTAGGCCTGCGTGTGTTTCAACCCCGTGCTGTGTTTTGGGCATCCGGGAGAGGCAGCCATTGAAAAATAAAGCAAGGCAGAGCAGCTTCTTCCTGGGGATCCATTTATGTTTCTTTTCAATTTCAGTTTCTGTTAATTAGATTTCAGTAAATTGTTTTTGTTTTATTTTATTTTAGTTCAGATACTCTAGTGCTCTGTGCCTGCGTCCGTGGAGGTGCACTGTGCTAGGGATCCTTCTACCTACCCAGGTAGAGATTGAGGGTGTTCCTGTGGGTATCCGCAGCCCTTCCTACCATGCCAGCCAGACTGCAGTGCCTGATATGTGATGGTATCAAGGGGGGGGTGAACCCCGCTTCATACCACAACCTTAAGCATTCCTTGTGTTATACATCTCAAAACCTGTTCAGTGCACAATGACTTGATGTAGACCTGTGGCAGAAGCCTAACTAAATGTGCCATTGTCTTGTTGGGCAGATTTCAGAGAGCCATTGTGTTTGGTCAGGTGGGTCAGGAGGTGTAAGTGACAGTTTGTTGAGACATTGTGACTTTTTCCTGAGAAGGATCGGGCAAAAAGGTCAGAGACACAAATAAAGGAAAGATAAGCAGAAAAAGTGCTGAGCAGCTTGTGTAGCTACAGTTTTGTTCTGTGAAACAGGAAGCACCTGCATACAAGAAATGTATATAAGTAGAAAAACAGTCAGTGGATAGGAGACAAATGAAATCCTTTCAGTCTATGGCCAGTGAGTAACCTGACATGATCATCTTTTGTCTCTTAGCCCAGATTCTGTACCTACTAAATTAGTGATATTGCTTGTAAGGGAAGCTGTACTCCTTACAGCTATTGGTATTACTTATTATAAAAACGTAAACTTTTACTTGGAGAAAGTGTCAAGAGTCTGATTGGATCAGTGCATGGTCCATTTCATATCTTTGAGGTACAACACGGTAGCGCAATCTAAAAATCCTCAAGATATGTAGGACCCGACGGAGAGCAGTCTCTGAGGCAGGTGTCTGCCTAGACTGCATGCAAGAAGCTAGGTTAATGGAGCAGGGCCTACAGGACAAGACGAGGCAGGAGAGTCCTTCCTGGTCGCAAGAGACCCTAGAGGCAGGGGGCGCCATGTTACCTTTAATGGATCTGGCCCCTGGTGGTCCCTGCACAATGGATCATCCACCCCTCAAGTCCAGGGAGCAATAGGGCTCCCAGGGGAGTTCTCACTGGAGTTTGTCTTTTGCATAAGGCATTTTGCTATGTCAGCAGGGCTTGGCAAGCTGCTCCTCAGCCCCAGAATGCGGACTAAGAGGGCATCAGATGCAAAAGAGCAGGAGTCAGGAGCAGTGGCGACTAAGTGGGCTAGAGGCTCAGGAGTGGCAGCAATCGCCACTGTCGGAGGGGATGGATGGGGAAGACCTCAACATGGAGCTAGATCTGCAAGAGGAGTTGGAAGAAAGAGAGATCCCAGAACAGGAGGATCAGGCCCAGATTGTTTGGGTATTCTGCCAGAAGGAGCTGCCGGCACTCATTTTGGAGTCCCTCAAGGCTCTGAATATGCCTGCTAATCTCCTGGCAGAGGGAGGATCCACTGCTCCAGGCGGTGCGGAAATCGCGGAAAGTCTTCCCGGTACATAGAGTAGGTAGGACAGGTGATCCAGGATGAGTGGGATCTGCCAGAGGCTGGTCTTAAAGGGGTGAAATCCATGACGCGCCTGTACCCACTACTGGAGCAAGAAGAGAGCTCCTTTGATCGCCCAAAGTGGACGCAGCGGTGTCAGCGGCAATATAGGAGATCTTGACTTGTCTCCTGCAGCTAAAATCCAGTATGGCAAGACCAGTATGGCTGCGGTCGATCATTTATTTTGTGGTGCTCAAAAGGAAAGGTTCCTTTTGCCCAATTCTCAACCTCAAGGGCATGAACTGCTGTCGCCGGGTACTGCATTTCCACATGGAAACGATTTCCAGTTTTGTGCATTGCCCTTCGGTCTGGCTACTGGCCCCTGTACCTTCACCAAGGTCATGGTGGTGGTGGCGGCGGCAGCTCTTCTCAAGGAAGGGGGTTTCGTCCACCCGTACCTAGATGATTGGCTGATCCGAATGAAGTCCAGGGGTGACAGCGAAAAAGCAGTAGGGCAGATGATGGAGTTTCTTCAAAGCTTCGGTTGAGTGGTCAACCTGGCCAAGAGTCAGTTACAGCCCACCCAGGAGCTAGAGTATTGGGGATTGTGCTTCGATACCCACGTGGGCAGGGTTTTCCTGCCAGATCGCTGTGCACAGGAGCTACGACAGTTGATACAGCAGTTCCTGAAGATGGCGAGACCAATGGTGTGGCCTTATCTGCAGGTTCTGGGGACCATGGCGGCCACTCTCGAGCTAGTCCTATCAGCAAGGGCGCACATGCGACTGCTGCAGAGGGCTCTGCACCAGCAGTGGTCCCATCAGAATCAACCCCTGTCCCAAGTACTCCCCTGCCCGCGTAGCACCTGGAGAGACCTCAGGTGGTAGCTGCATCCGGGGAGCCTGGAAGAGGGCATGCCACTCGAATCCCCGGTGTGGGTTCTGCTGATGACCAATGCCAGTCTGTCAGGTTGGGGAGCCCTTTGCGAAGAACACTTTGTTCAGGGACAGTGGAATCTATAGGAGACCTTTTGGTCAATCGACAAGCTCGAGCGGTGACCTTGGCGCTAAGACGTTGCGAGCCATGGTTGCAGGGGAAGGCGGTCCGAGTCCTCTCGGACAATGCGGCCACGGTGGCTTACATCAACCGGCAAGGAGGCATGGGCAGTGCAGCCCTGGAGGAGAAGACCGAAAGGCTATTCGGATGGGCAGAGACTCATCTCCAGGCATTATTGGCAGTGCATGTGACAGCAGGCTACCTCATCCGAGTGCACGTGGACCCCTGAGAGTGGCAGCTCAACCATGGAGTGTTCGAGCAGGTGGCCCACCGATGGGGCACACCAGTCATGGACCTAATGGCAATGTTTGAGTCGGCCAAGGCCTGCCGGTTTTTCAGCAGAAGTTGAGAAAGGATGTCCAAGGGCTTGAATGCTCTAATTCAGTGGTGGCCCAAAGAGGTTTTTCTCTAGGTTTTTCCTCTATGGGCACTCTTAGGCTAAGTAGTGCAATGGATAGGGGCGCACTGAGGATTAGTAATTCTTGTGGCACTGGACTGGCCGAGGCGCTCGTGGTATGCCGACCCGATTCTGGAGCCCCTCCTCCCTCCTATTGCCTGCCTATGAGAAGCCATTAGCAACGGCTTAAACCGCCGCTTCAGGGGCGTGCCGGGAAGCAGTGATGTTACCGGAGCTGTGAGCAGGAGCCCCTCCTCCCTCCTATTGCCTGCCTATGAGAAGCCATCAGCAACGGCTTAAACCGCCGCTTCAGGGGCGTGCAGGGAAGCAGTGATGTTACCGGAGCTGTGAGCAGGAGCCCCTCCTCCTTCCTATTGCCTGCCTATGAGAAGCCATTAGCAACGGCTTAAACCGCCGCTTCAGGGGCGTGCCGGGAAGCAGTGATGTTACCGGAGCTGTGAGCAGGAGCCCCTCCTCCCTCCTATTGCCTGCCTATGAGAAGCCATCAGCAACGGCTTAAACCGCCGCTTCAGGGGCGTGCAGGGAAGCAGTGATGTTACCGGAGCTGTGAGCAGGAGCCCCTCCTCCCTCCTATTGCCTGCCTATGAGAAGCCATCAGCAACGGCTTAAACCGCCGCTTCAGGGGCGTGCCCGCACCTGGCGGGCCCGCGCCTGAGGGCCTCGCCAGAGGGCCTCGCCAGAGGGCCCCGCCAGAGGGCCCCACCAGAGGGCCCTTTGGCGTGGCCCTTAGGCGTTGGTCCGTGGCGTTTGTCTTGAAAGGAGCATTGGAGATGTGGCCTGGATTGTCATACACATATATTATGGTAACATGCTGTTCTCTTTCTTTGCCTATCCTTTTGTCTGTTTCTTTCCTCTACTCTGTCCTATCTTACAAATGGCGTTCCTTTCATGTTTCCTCAAATGATATATTATTGTAAACCGCTCTAATGCTTTGGCCTGAGCGGTATATCAAATTCAAATAAACATAAACATAAACATTGACCATGGTGGCTTCTAGTTTGGAAGGACCTCCTGACGCTGGGGCTGCTTCACATGCCCCAGGTGGATCCATTCTGGTTTACGGCATGACTCTGGAAAGAGCGAGGTTGAAGAAGAAAGAAATATTCAGGCTCGGTGATAGCGACCTTGCTACAGGCCCGGAGGAGGTCTACAAACCTGGCATACTTCAGCATGTGGCGCATCTTTGGATCGTGGTGCAGAGAAAGGCAGACGTGCCCTTCCACTGTCTCTATCTGGAGATCTTGGCCTTCTTGCAATCCGGTTTTGATAAGGGCCTAGCCGCCAATTCCTTGGGGGCGCAACTGGCAGCGATTTTGTGTTATTGCGGGAAAGTCCACGGGGGTGCCGTTGGGTACACACACAAACATACTGAAATTTCTGAGGGCAGTGACCCACCTCCATCCACCGAGGAGGGCGGTAGTACCACCTTGGGATCTCAATCTGGTGTTGACGGCGCTGTCTGGGGAACCTTTTGAGCTGTTGAGTCGAGCTTCCCTGAAGGATTTGATTCAGAAAACTGTATTCCTGGTGGCAGTTTGCTTGGCATGCAGGATTTCGGAGCTTCAGGCCCTGTTGTGCAAGGAGCCATTCCTTTCCTTCTCCAAGGAGAAAGTGGGTCCTGCTCCTGTTACCTTCACTTTTGCCCAAGGTGGTGTCAGCCTTTCATGTAAATCAGGCTGTTTCCTTATCGGCTCTGGTGAGCGCGGATGCAGACCCTGCCACTCTGCAGCTGCACCGCCTAGATGTTAAAAGAGCCTTCGAAGGTATGTGAAAAGGACATCGTCCTTTCGGAGATTGAACCGTCTGTTCTGTTTGGCGGGCTGTGCAAAGGTGGGGCGGCAGCTAAGGCCTCCATTTCCAGATGGATCAGGGAAGCAATTGCGTTGGCGTACATCTTGAAGGGTAAAGCAGTGCCGACTGGATTGCGGGCGCATTCCACGAGGACTCAGGGAGCCTCGTGGGCAGAGTATAGTTTAGTTCTGCCAGTGGAGATCTGTAGGGTGGCAACGTGGTCATCGCAGCATACTTTCTCTAAGCATTATCGCCTGGATGTCCAGGTGGCGGGGGATGCTCATTTCAGATCGGCAGTGCTCCAGGCTGGTTGTGCGGGTCCCTCCCGTTAGTTTAACTGCTCTGATACATCCCAGAGGTGCGGGACTGGACTGTAGGGACAATAAGAAAAGAGAAATTAGACTTACCTGCTAATTATTGTTCCTTGAACTCCAGTCCAGTCCCGGAACCCTCCCTGAGTGCTTTCTGTAATAATTTGTGCACACCCCGCTCCTAAAGCTGGCTCCCGTGGTGGAGGAAGTGACCAGGAAGAGCCGAGGAATGGGGTGTAATCGGCGTTTGGGGGGACAGACCGGAAGAGCTATTGGTCGCTCGCTCCCCGCTGTTTGGAGTTGCTTGGGCGCTCAACAGGTAAGCCACCTCATCCTGGAGGGGGGACGGGGTATCCTTCCCAGGGGATGGAGAGGTACTAGTTTATTTAGGTGTAGAAGTGTTTGTTGCATGTTTAACTACTTATTTGTTGCTCCTATGAGTCTGCTTTGTCAATAGTTACTGGGGTTGGTAGGCGGTGCCAGATTCATAAGTACACTGGTGTCATCAAAAAGATGACATGCTCAGTCTCCAAGCTGCTGAAAGAGATACACTACCCAGAGATGCGGGACTGGACTGAAGTTCCTCAAGAAACCACAATTAGCAGGTAAGTCTAATTTCTCTATCTGTCCCATGCCATTTTGAATTCTGTCACTATATTTGCCCCAACTACATCCATCGGGAAGGCAACCCTCTTTTTTTTTCACCATTTCAGCTATTTCTTTTGAGAACCATAGTGGCTCCCTTTTCCTTTTAAATATATTTACTTTCCTAATAAAAAGGTTTGTTGTCCTTAAAATATCCCCATTCGATGAATAGGGAGGAAGTAAGTTGGCGGCGGTGCAAGAAGGCGTGCGCTGAGAGGCTTTAGCGGTAGTGGTTTTTTTCCTTTACCTTTTCCTTTCAAAGAATATTGTGGATGCCGCATACTGCGAGGAAGCGGAAAACAAAGCTTCTGCTGGGACAGCCATTGTCAGCCGGGTCAATGGATAGTTTCCTCGTGACTGTTGAAGATGCTTTGGCTTCGGGTGGCCCACTGGCAGGTGCGGAAGTGGAAGGTAGATCTTCACCCAGCCCTGGGACAGATGTATTGCTTAGCCCAGAGTGCCGGTATCCTCCTGACTGCCCCGTGTGAGGTTTCACTTGGTTTATCTGCGGGGGCCTCTAGTTTTGGAGCTCAGCCCCCAGCCCCTGGAGGAGTTTCCCAGGGTTTGGAAGTTTCAGCTGGGGTCACAGGAGAGGTGAGTCCTTTGGAAGTGGGGCTTGATCTGCGGCTTGGAAAAGAGTCTTCAGCCTTCTGGGAGTTCTGCTTTACAGCAAATTTCATTGGTCCCAATAGCTCAGCCTGTTTTGGTGAGACCTTCTCTTTTTACTTTTGAAACAGTTTGGGATGCTTTACTTTGGTTAGAACAGACTATTTCAGTCCAGCTCCAAGAGATTTCTGGCCAGCTTACCTCATTCGGATGTTTAGTGGAAACTCATTTTTTATTTATTTATTTATTAACATTTCTTTTATACCGCGCTCTTTTCCATCAGTGCGGTTTACAGATAACAAAACGACTCAGTGACAGCTATGGCAATCAGAGTTTACATAAAACAGGGAAAAACAACATGGAATGAACTGGGGAAACTATGTACAATTTACATATTACTATGTTATTTCTTATGTTGTTCATAGGGTTATTCGATTAATATCAGCAAGTGTAGAACAGCAGGGTGTAAGCTAGTGGACACTGTATTACATGATCTGTCAGTTGCCTCTTGTGAATCATGTGGTTCAAGTTGAGATATTGGGTAGTGGGGAGGGAGGTGTGATAGTGGTGTTGTGTTGTGAAAAGTGCATGAGGAACAGGTGGTGTTTGAGGGCTTTTCTGAACTGCATGAGGTCTCTGATTGATCTAATGTAGGGAGGAAGATTGTTCCATGACCTGTGGGCATAGGACACAAATGCTCGTTTATTGGTTGATTGTGCCCATTTTGTAGTTATTTTTGGGATAATTAGCGTGTTGGCAGCCAGTAGTCTCTTAAGTCTGTTGTTGGTAGTGTGGGTAAGAAGCGCTGAGATTGATGAGGGAGATATGTTGTTTAAGGCCTTAAACGTCATTAGGAGGGCTTTGTAAGATATCATGAGTCTGTTATGGGTTCCCTCCCTACAAAGTTTTCTTCTTTGGACAATAAGGTTGATGCAGTCCAAGATTCTGTAACTGAGATTATGAGGGATGCAGAAAACGTGCAAAAAAAGACTGAGTCTTCGGAGAATGTCTCCAGGAGTAGGAAACTAAGAATTCTTCATTTCCAAAGATTCCTTCCTTTTCACCTATTGAACTTTTCAAGAAATTTTGATTAATATCTTGAAAATTCCAGAGAAATCTGTCCCCCCCAATATCGAGAGCTTACTACCTCCCTTCTGCTAGAGTCTGTCAGTTGGATGGCCAAGGTCAGCCCTTAGGGGGAGTCTGCTCGTCTTCTTTTGATAGTCTGAACCTAACTGGTTTTCTGGAACGGTCGACATCTGATTCCAGCGTTACTGCCACTTTGTTGGTTACACTGGCTCTGGACATCGACCAACATTGGATTCTAAAAATGTATTTCCATACACCTACTAAAGAGTTTATGGGTTCCAGTATAGGAATTTTTCCTGATGTTTCTAGGGCAGGGGTGGGCAATTCCGGTCCTGGAGGGCCGCAGACCAGTCAGGTTTTCATGATGTCCCTAATGAATATTCATGAGATCTATTTGCATCCACTGCCTTCCATTGTATGGAAATAGGGCCATTAATATTCATTAGGGGCATCATGAAAACCTGAATGGTCTGTGGCCCTCCAGGACCGGAGTTGCCCACCCCTGTTCTAGGGTAACCCAGAAGAGACAGAAGCAGTTCCTTTTTCTTCAATATGAGGTTCAACAACTTGGGGGGGTTCTTTTTGCATAGGTCCATCGAGCCCAGTATCCTATTTCCAACAGTGGCCAATCTAGGTCATAAGTACCTAGCAGTTAACCCCAAAAGACACAGGTTCCACAATGCTTGAATTGGGTAAGCAGTGATATCCTGGGTCCCTTTTTAATAATGGTTTATGGACCTATCCTCCAGGAACATGTCCAAACCTTTTTTTAAACCCAGCTACACTAACAGCTTTTACTACATCCTCCGGTAACAAATTCCAGAGTTTGATTACACGTTGTGTGAAAAAATATTTTCTCTTATTAGTCTTAAATAGTTTACCCCTTAGCTTCATTGCATGTCCCCTAGTATTCCTATATTCTGATAACGTAAACAATGGATCTACGTTTACCCGATCTCTAGGAACAAGCAGGAATAAGTCATCACATATGGGTACGTCGGTACCGACGGAGCCTGCGCGGGAAAGCTCCCCAGCTTTTCAAATGAAAAGCTTTTGGGGCCTCCCACTGCACATGCGCGCTGCCTTCCCGCCTTCCTGACCAGCTCTCCTCAGTTCTTCTTTTTCCGCGGAGCCAGCAGGTCGTGTTCCTGTCACCGCTGAAGAATTTGTTACTTTTGTTTGTTTCTTTAGACCGCGTACCTGCCTTCCCCATACCGATACCGGTATCGCCGGTCTTTCTTTCTTTCTATATAAAAAAAAAAAAAAAAAAGACTTTTTTATTTTTCTTCAGCACAGCTTGGTACCCGGTGTTAGGCCTTAAGGCCTACACATTTTCTCCTCATGGAGAAGCCAGTCCCTGGTTTCAAAAAATGTACCAAATGCAGTGCTGTTATTTCTGTCACAGACACCCATGAATGGTGTCTCAAATGTTTGGGACCTGAGCACTCCATACCGGACTGCCCATCCTGCACCCAGATGTCTAAACGCGGTTTGCAGGACCGGGCTAACAAGCTCCATGTGCTGTTTCCTTCAGAAGCATCACAGTCATCCAGGTCTTCCTTTCCGGATGGATCTCAGGTAACCAAAACTTCTGTGGGCAAATCCTCTAAAAGCAAATCTCTTTCTAAAGATCGAGAGACTCTCAGTTCTGAGTTCGAGGATTCTGCCCAGGCCAAAAAACCCCGGCGGGAGGTTCCGGCCTCCAAAGCAATCATGGGGTCACAGGTTGACATCGATGGCACGGCCTCGACAGATCACCTGTTGGACTGCTCTGGGGTACCGGCCCATACCGGTACCGACATCCAGGCAGTAGTGGCGTCTATGGGCAGTACTGTCCAGACCATGCAGCAGGCCGTACTGGCCTTCATTAAGGCTGCGACGCCCTCGGTACCGATTTCATCGGTACCGACCCCGGTTCCGGTATCTACACCGGAACCGAGACCATCGACTTCTAAACGTCGATCGGTTTCGCATGCCGGATTCCGGCTTTCGCCCGGTACCGATCCCATGCCCGATACGCCCGATGTCGATACCGATCGGTATGCGTATCGTACATTGGAAGCACAGAAAGAGTACTCAGATTCTTCTGATGAATTTAATTCCTCTGATGACTCTGCTGAGCTTACTCTTCCTGAGGAGCCCTCTTCTCCCAAGAGGAGGATGTCTCCTCCAGAGCATTTATCCTTTCAGGATTTCATTGTTGATGTAGCTAAAGCACTTTCTATTACTACATCTTCTGAAAGAGAACCCAGATCAAAAAAATTGGACATTTTAGGATACTCAAAAGCTCCTAAAGAGGCAGTCACTCTGCCTGTCCATGAAATCCTTCAAGAACACTTGATGGATTTGTGGGAGACTCCTTTAACACTGTCTCCCCATTCCCGCAGGTTGGACACCATGTATCGGGTCCCTCCTTCGCCTGGGTTCCAGAAAACTCAGCTGCCTCACCACTCCATTGTGGTGAAGTCTGCCATGAAGAAAATAAAGAGTCCTAAAAGGCATTCTTCTACCCCTCCAGGGCGAGAATGTAAGAACCTAGACTCTTTTGGAAGAAAGATGTTCCAGGCTAGTATGCTTATAGCCAGGATCAACTCTTATAGCCTTTATATGGGCATGTATCTTGGGCAACTTGCCCTAAAAATACAGAATTTTGCCCCCTTTATCCCTGATGATCAAAGGGCGGACTTCTTTTCTATGGTGACACAACTTTCAGAGGCTCCAAGTTCTCCAACAGGGCAGCCTTTGATTCTTTCGAGGTTGCAGGCAGAGCTTCGGGAATTGCTATTGCAGCCCGACGTCTCGCTTGGCTCCAGGCTTCTAACCTAGAACCCTGGGTTGTAGAAGGCCTCAGAAATCTGCCCTGTACAGGTGAGAACTTATTTGGGGAAGACTGGCAGATTAAAGCTGCTCAAATGGATGCAGAAAATGCCACTCTAGATAGACTTTCCAAGTCTACTTCTACCCCTACCAAAAAGAAGCCTTTTAAAAGGCCTTACTATAAAAAGACCAGATTTCCCACAAATACTGGCCAGCAATCTGCTCAGCCTCGCCTTGCGGCTAAGCGTCAACAATCTAAGCAGGTAAAGTCAAAGCCTGCAGTGTCTGCTACTTCCCAGCAGGCTCAACCCCCTCAGGGGTTTTGACTTCCCTCTAGAGAACTTGCCGTTTCTGGCTCTAGCACAACCAGAGCCCCTCACCATTCCTGGAAGGCTAGCTCACTTTGCTCCCAGATGGGAGCAAATAACATCAGAGCAATGGACCCTCTCTATTATCCGAGAAGGCTACAAACTTCATTTCTCCAGCCTTCCTCCCCATGCCATGGTGAGGCAATTCAGTTCTCCCCCATCTCTTCTGACCCTGTTGGGTCAGGAAGTCTCTTCTCTTCTTGCCCAAGGAGCAATAGAGGAGGTGCCTCCTCCACAACAGGGGTTAGGTTTCTACTCCCCTTACTTTCTCATAACAAAGAAGACAGGGGCTTCAGACCTATCCTAGATCTGAGAGAATTGAACAGGTTTCTATTCAAGGAGAAATTCAAAATGCTCTCTCTGGGCCTTCTCCTTCCATACCTTCAGAGTCAGGATTGGCTTTGTTCTCTAGATCTCAAGGATGCGTACACTCATATACTCATCCATCCATCCCACAGAAAATATCTAAGATTTCTGTTCCAGGGAAAACATTTCCAGTACAGAGTACTACCCTTCGGTCTGGCCTCTGCTCCAAGAGTCTTCACAAAATGCATGGCAGTCGTAGCCGCATTTCTCAGAGGCCTGGGAATCTTTGTCTTCCCATATCTGGACGACTGGCTCATCCGAGCTCCATCTCAGTCAGAAGCCCAGATTTCTCTGGACCGCACAAGGCGTATTCTTCAATATCTGGGACTTGTGGTAAACATTCCCAAATCCCAACTCATCCCTACTCAGTCTCTGGAATTCATAGGGGCCCAATTGGACTCCACCACTGCAAGGGCCTACCTCCCTCTGGTCCGAGGCCAAAGGCTAATAAGCTTGGCCTCCCAAGCTCAGTCCAGAAGTCACTTGTCAGCCAGAGAAATGCTGCAACTTCTGGGCCACATGGCCTCCACGGTTCATGTGGTGCCCTATGCTCGTCTCCATATGAGAGCAGCTCAATGGACATTGGCCACCCAGTGGTCTCAAGCATCGGGACTGCTGTCAGACCAGGTACTCACCTCAAAACGTCTGTTTTGGTCTCTCCAGTGGTGGACATCCTCCAAAAATCTGTTGTTGGGGACCCCCTTCCAACCTTCGTTGCCCCAAGCAACCCTCACAACAGATGCCTCCCAAACAGGGTGGGGAGCTCATCTTCAACATCTCTCCACTCAGGGAATCTGGTCTCCCCAAGAGACCACCCTTCATATCAATCTTCTGGAACTGCGAGCAATCTTCCTTGCCCTCACAGTCTTCCATACCCTCCTTGCCAACCTGACTGTCCTAGTTCAGACAGACAATCAGGTGGCCATGTTTTATATCAACAAACAAGGAGGGACGGGCTCTCTGTCGCTTTGCAATGAAGCTCTCAGATTATGGGCCTTCGCCAGAGAGCACCAAATTCATCTTCTGGCAGTATATCTTCCAGGAGTTCAAAACTCTCGGGCAGACAGACTCAGTCGAGTTCTGCTCCCACACGAATGGTCCCTTCATATGGACCAGATATGCAGAATCTTTCAGGAATGGGGGACCCCGGACATAGACCTCTTTGCAAGTCCGTGGAATGCCAAACTTCCCCGGTTCTGTTCCAGGACTCCGTGTCAGGGAGCTCAGGCCAACGATGCCTTTCTCCTGCATTGGGGTCAGGAATTCCTGTACGCTTTTCCACCCATTCCTTTGATTCCCAAGACTCTGTTCAAACTTCAGAGGGATCACGGATCCATGATCCTCATTGCTCCACGCTGGCCACGCCAAGTGTGGTTCCCTCTCCTTCTACAGCTCTCCCAGGGCTCCTCCCTGGACCTGGGAGCTGCACCAGACCTTCTGTCTCAGGAGCAGGGGACTTTGTGGCATCCAAACCCCAAGTCCCTACATCTCCGAGCTTGGTTACTGAAGGCTTAAGCCTTCAAGAGTTTAATCTTTCTCAACCAGTGAAAGATATCCTTTATGCCTCTAGGAAACCCTCTACCAGGCGTTCCTATGCTTTCAAATGGAAACGTTTTTCCATTTGGTGTGCCCAACAGGGTCTTGACCCTCTGGCACTTCCATTGAATTCTCTACTAGACTATCTCCTGCATCTCTCCAATGCAGGCCTCAAGACGAATTCAGTACGAGTCCATTTAAGTGCTATTACAGCATCCTTAAAACCTATAAATGGACAATCTGTTTCCTCTCATCCTCTTATTGCAAGATTCATGAGAGGCCTAACCCTCACTAAGCCTCCCATCCGGCCTCCTCCGGTAGCATGGGACTTGAATTTAGTTCTGGGTCAACTTATGAAGCCACCTTTTGAACCGTTGGTATCTACCTCCCTGAAATTTCTTTCTTGGAAGGTCCTTTTCCTTATTGCAGTCACTTCGGCTCGCCGCATCAGTGAACTGCAGGCTTTGGTGGCAAATCCACCTTATACCAGATTTCATCATGATAAGGTGGTCCTTAGGACGAATCCCCACTTTATGCCTAAAGTGGTCTCGCCTTTTCATCTTAATCAAGAGGTATATCTACCTGTCTTTTTTCCGGCTCCTCATGCATCCAGTGCAGAGAGGAACCTTCATACTCTTGACTGTAAAAGAGCTCTCGCCTTTTACCTCAATAGAACTCAGCCACATCGAAAGTCTTCTCAGCTTTTCGTGGCTTTTGATCCTTCTCATTTGGGACTTCCAGTCACCAAACGCACACTTTCCAACTGGATTGCTCAGTGTATTTCCTTTGCTTACCAGAGTAAGAACATTTCTCTGGAAGGCCATGTCACAGCTCACAATGTGAGAGCCATGGCCACTTCTATGGCTCATCTCCACTCTGTATCCATAGATCAGATCTGTCGAGCAGCCACTTGGGCCTCGGTGCATACCTTCACGGCCCATTACTGCTTGGACAAGGACTCCCGCCGGGATGCCTTGTTTGGTCAGGCTGTCCTCAAACACCTGTTCCATACTTAAACAACTCCTGCCCACCTTCCCAGAATGGATGCCTGAGATCCATCCGAAGATGGTTACCCTTGGAGGGGGATCTCCCAGGCATCTCAGCTAGGGAGTCCCCATATGTGATGACTTATTCCTGCTTGTTCCTAGAGATAGCACAGTTACTTACCTGTAACAGGTGATCTCTGGGAACAGCAGAAATTAGTCATCACAACCCACCCACCTCCCCTAGGAGTTGTCTCTCTATTCCTCTATCTTCCTGTCCTCTCTCTCTCTATTGTCTCAGCTTTAAACTCGAACTGAGGAGAGCTGGTCAGGAAGGCGGGAAGGCAGCGCGCATGTGCAGTGGGAGGCCCTAAAAGCTTTTCATTTGAAAAGCTGGGGAGCTTTCCCGCACAGGCTCCGTCGGTACCGACGTACCCATATGTGATGACTAATTCCTGCTGTTCCCAGAGATCACCTGTTACAGGTAAGTAACTGTGCTTTTCACTCCGTTCATTAATTTATAGACTTCTATCATATCTCTCCTCAGCTGTCTCTCTTCCAGGTTAAAGAGCCCTAACCTTTTTAGCCTTTCTTCATAGGGGTATCTTTCCATCCCCTTTACCGTTTTGGTGGCTCTTCTCTGAACCTTTTCTAATAATGCTATATCCTTTTTAAGATACGGCGACCAGAATTGCACACAATATTTAAGGTGCAGGCGCACCATGGAACGATACAGAGGCATTATAATATCCTTTTTTTTATTTTCCATTCCTTTCCTGATGATACCTAGCATTCTATTTGCTCTTTTGGCCACCGCTGCACACTGGGCAGAGGGTTTTAACATGACGCCTTAATCTTTTTCCTAATGTGGAACCTTGCATCGTGTAACCATAGTTTGGGTTGTTCTTCCCTAGGTGCATAACTTTGCACTTGTCCACATTAAATTTCTTCTGCCATTTTGATGCCCAGTCTTCCAGTTTATCAAGATCCTCTTGCAAATTTCCACAATCCTCATGGGTTTTAACAACTTTAAATAGTTTTGTGTCATCTGCAAATTTGTTAACCTCACTCGTTATTCCCTTTTCCAGGTCATTTATGAATATGTCAAAAAGCAGCGGACCTAGCACAGATCCCTGGGGTTCACCACTATTCACCTTTCTCCATTGGGAAAATTGGCCATTTAGCCCTATCCTCTGCTTTCTATCTTTTAACCATTTCCTGATTCACCATAGTACACTGCCTCCTATCCCATGACTTTAGTTTTGCCAAAAGTCTCTGATGAGGGACTTTGTCAAAGGCTTTCTGAAAGTCCAAATACACTATATCAACTGACTCACCTTTGTCTACCTGTTTATTCACTCTTTCAAAAAACATAACAGATTAGTAAGACAAGATCTTCCTTGTCTAAAGCCATGTTGGCTGTCTCCCATTAAGCCATGACTATCTACATGTTCACTAATTTTGTTCTTTATGATGGTTTCTACCATTTTTCCCGGTACTGATGTCAGGCTCACTGGTCTGTAGTTTCCCCGGATCACCCCTGGAACCCTTTTTAAAATTGGCGTTACATTGGCCATCCTCCAATCTTCAGGTATTACAGATGATTTTAATGATAGTTCACAGATTAATAATAGCAGGTCGGCAAATATCATATTTCAGTTCTTTCAACACCCTTGGATGTATACCATCTGGTCCAGGTGATTTGCTACTCTCCAGTTTATCAAATAGTTGTAATACATCTTCCCGGTGTAGTGATATTTCTTTCATTTCTTCTGCAGTATCACTTTTAAATACCACTTTAGTCATGGGTAACATCCCTACATCTTCCTCAGTAAAGACCGAAGCAAAGAATTCATTCAGTCTCTCCGCTATAGCCTTGTCCCCTCTTACTGCCCCTTTTACTCCTCTATCATCTAATGGACCAGTTGACGCTCTCACAGATTTTTTGCTACGAATGTACTTGAAAAAGTCTTTATTTCACGTTTTTGCTTCCACAGCAAGTTTCTTCTCAAATTCTCTCTTTGCCTGCCTTATCAATGCCTTGCATTTAACTTGCCAGTGCTTGTGCTGTTTCCAGTTTTCTCATTTGGCTCTTTTTTACATTTCCTGAAAGATGCTTTTTTGGCAACAGCAGCCTCTCTGACCTCACTTTAAACCATGCTGACAGTTTTTTGGACTTCCTTCTGCTTTTCTTAAAGCGTGGAATACAGCTGGTCTGGGCTTCCAAGATAGTATTTTTAAATAACACTCAAGCTTGATGTAAGTCTTTAACCTTTGCAACTGCTCCTTTTAGTTTTTTCTTAACTATTTTCCTCATTTTATCATAGTCTCCCTTTCGAAAGTTAAAAGGTAGTACTGTGGACTTCCGGTGACGACATCGGGGAGCATGGCCGCGTTGGCTTAAGCTCTGGCGCCATCGGCCTGAGAAAAAGGGGAAAATGTCCCGGAATGTGTGAGGAGAGGGGCAGAAAGTAGAATATGCAGAAGCGGAGCACCCTGGGGGGGGGGGGGGGGAGAAGAGGAGCATAGCACCTTACCGCCGGCTGCTACGCCCGGCGAAGAAGAGAGGCTGGGGCACCGGATCGGAAGCCAGGCCGGCGAACTCAGCTACAAATCGCCGCCCAGAAGACAGAGGAGGCGGCAGCCAACAGAGAAGCCAAGTTTGAGACGGCAGAGCAGTGCGGCAGCACTGGAAGACACCAGTGCCTGGTGAAGAGACAGAAAAAACGGGCGTAAGCCAGGGAGAGTGCTGCAGCGGCAAGAAGGAGAGGTCTCTTGTAAGTTTGGAGGCAAGGTTGTGATCCCAGTATCTCCAGGGAGCAGATAATAGTGGGAGCCAGAGCAAGGTACATAAAGGTGCAGAGGGAAGTCCGCTTGCAGAGAGAGACTGAGGACTGCACAGTTCTGGTACCTGAGGATTGCCCAGAATGGAGGAACCAAGTGACAGAGGCCTGCTGCTAAGGAAAGCTTTGCAGGTAACCAAAAAGGAAGAGAGAAGGTGACGAGGGAGTGGTTACTCAAGGAAGAGGGGGGCCCCACCTTAGAGGGGTAAGAAGAGTCCATGGATAAAACCAAGGGTGCACTAGCTGCAAAAAAGAAGCTAGCAGAGTTTGTCACCTTACACCACAAGAAGAGGGAAGGAAGGTGAACAAGAGAACAAAGCAGGGATGGACCGCCCAGAGGATCAGGAGGAAGATCTAGAGCGGGCCAGCAGCCTGGGAATGACTAAGCTGCTCAAGCAGTGGCTGTCGGAGATGAAAGAAGAGATTAAGAAAGAGATTAACAGAGTCAAAAATGAACTGAAAGAATCTATACAATCCTTGAGACACGATTTTGCATAATTGGGGACACGAGTAGCAGAGACCGAAAACCAGCTGGAGCAGCAGGAAGCAACACTAGAGGGGCTGCAGAAGGGTTGGGAGGAAGTGCGGAGAGTTCAAGAAGAACAGAGGAAGGTGGAGGACCTGGAGGATAGCTCCAGGCGCTGCAATGTGCGGATACGCGGCCTGCCAGAAGTAGCTCAATATAAGAATTGCGAGGAGGTTACGACTAGAATTTTCCGAGCACTTCTCACAACAGCAGCTCCAACAGGAGGGGAGGTGGAAGAGGAGATGCAGATAGAGAGGGCTCATAGGGGCCTTGGTCCAGTGCGAGAAAACCAGCCACGAGATATAGTGGTATGCCTGAGCTCATACAAAACAAAAGAAAAACTGTTGAGGGCAGCCAGAACGGTGCGACAGTTCACGTGGGAAGAGCATAGACTGGATTTTTATCAGGATCTGTCAATAGGAATGCTTCAACATAGGAGAAACCTCAGGGAGGTGACGAGCTACTTGTGGAGAGAGGACATGAGATATAAGTGGCTATTTCCTTTTGTACTCCTGATAACATTTAAAGGGAAATCAAGAAGAGTGCAGTTGTGCGAGGAGGCTTGGAGAGCCCTTAGGGAGTTGGGGCTGACCAATCTCCCTGAGGGGGGGAGGACCCAGATCGAGACGAGGAATGCTATAGTCGAGACCTCCAGGAGGGGAACTACAAAATGGCAACGAGTGACAGCGGAGAGCAGAAGATTGGCGAGAACAAACAGAGATGGCCAGAACGTGCGAGAAGAGGAGCAAGGAGCTGGATGAAGTGGAGGACATTGTGACTTTGGGTTTTATATATATATGCTCTGCAGGGGGGAGGAGGGGTAATCGGGGGGGTAGGGACAAGGAAAGTAGTAGTAGATTAGAGGAGAGACAAGAGGGATAGGATCTTTGGGGGTGAGGAGGGAGAATGAGTGGGGAGGATGAGAGGGGTAGGCAAGAGTGGAGGGGGGGTGGAGATGAGTGGGGGGGTGGTGAGGGAGGAGAAGGCGGGGTGAAGCGGAAAGGGATGATGGGGGAAGGCCATGGCCCGATAGTCATGTTTAAGGAAGTCATGTCTCCCTGACGGGGAGAAAGGACGAGGGAGGGTGGAAGGGAGGATGGGGGGAGGAAGGGGGAGGGGGAACAGGAGGTAGAGGGGATGGGGGAGGGGCGGGGGGCAGGGTAAGAGAGGAAGGACAAGGAGGGGGAAAATCATGGGTGAACTGAAAATTATCACCATAAATGTAAAAGGTCTAAATTCACCCTTCAAGAGGCAAAAATTGTATAAGGAGTTGAGTAGGCAGAAGGCCTCACTTGTGTTTTTGCAAGAGATACATTTATTGCGGAAACATGAGTCTGTAGTGAGACCTAAGGGCTATTCAGAAATTGTATTTGCATCAAATTTGAAGGAGCAGAAGAAAGGTGGAGTGGCATTGCTGATTAGTGGAATGCTTAAAGCAGAGATACATGCCACCATCAGAGATAAAGGGGGGAGATATCTATTGGTACGAATGAGGATTGGAGAAGAATGGTATTGTATGATAAATGTGTATGCTCCCACGGGATCACAAAGAGATTTCTGGGAAGAAGTGGACAAGGAAATGGGGGAGGGAGCGAAGATATGCGGTGGGGATTTTAACATGACCTGGGAGGTGGGGAGAGATTCCACTGGGAGGGGGGAGGGAAGAGGAGCAGATAGGAGGCGATATCGGAGATTTGTGAAAGAGAATGATCTAGTAGATGCGTGGCGATAGTTTAACCCGGGTAAGCGCCAGTATACATTTTTCTCTGCGGTGCATGGCACATATTCAAGGATTGACACCATTTGGGTGGGGAAAGAGATAGCTGGTAGGATCAGGGGGGGAGAAATAGAGCCAATTACATGGTCCGACCATGCACCTGTGATTGTGCGGCTGCAGGGTCGGGAAGAGAATAGGGGGGTACAATTTTGGAAGTTAAATGAGGATTTGATTGCGGATTCCAGAGTGGTGAAAGAGCTAGAGGAGACTATACCGGAATATTTCGGGCATAATGACAATGGAGCAGTAAGGGGGGTTGGTTTGGGATGCGTTTAAGGCGGTGGTGAGAGGCATCTTGATCAAGTGGGGGCAAGAATTAAGAGGGAGAGAGAGGGAAAAGAATTCTATCTATGGCGACAGCTGGTAAGATTGGAGGAGGCGGATGCCCGAGATCCGAGTGGGACGTATAGGGGGGAGGTATTGGAGACCAGGGCTAAGTTAAATGCACTGGAAGCTGAAGGGATTAATTACAGATTAAAATTATTGAGACAGGAATTTTTTGAAGGAGGGAATAGAGCATGAAAGTATTTGGCGCGGAGATTGCAGCAAAAGCGAAATAAAGCACTGGTAAAACAGATTAGGGGGAAGGGAGGGGTGACAAGGGATGAGCAAAAGATTAGGGAAGAGTTTGTCAACTACTACCAGAGGCTCTATGAGGCAAAGCCTGAGCGGTCGGAGGGGGAGAGAAGGAAATATTTGGCAGAAGCAGGTTTACCACATCTGGACGAAGGAGAAAGAGGTGCGCTAGACAGGGACATACAGGTCGAGGAAGTGGAGGGGGCAATTAAAGGGCTGAAGCCTGGGAAGGCCCCAGGGGTAGATGGGTTGATGGCTAGCTTCTATAAAAAATTTAAGGGTGTGCTGGTGAAGCCATTAGCAAAATTATTTAACCTCCCGAAGGAAGGGGAACGGTTAGCGGAGACGATGGGGTGGGCAGGGATCACTTTAATTTCTAAAGAGGGGAAAGACCCACAGGAATGTGCATCATATAGACCAATCTCACTGATAAACCTGGATGCTAAACTACTGGCCAAAGTATTAGCGGGGAGATTAAACCGAATACTAGGGAAGCTAGTTCATGAAGATCAGGCGGGTTTTATACCGGGGAGGCAAGTTGCTGATAATATTCGGAAAATTTTAAATATCATATGGTCTGCAAAATGCATGCCGGATCAGACGCTGCTTCTCTCATTAGATGTAGAGAAAGCATTCGACCAGGTGTCGTGGAAATTCCTGTTCTCAGTGCTAGAGCATATAGGATTTGGAAATAGCTTTGTGGATTGGATAAAAGCACTTTATACGAGTCCAAAAGCGTGTGTGAGGGTAAATGGAGGATACTCAAGGTTCTTTGCATTGGGGAGGGGGACTAGGCAGGGGTGCCCCCTATCGCCGCTGTTATTTGCTCTGTCCTTAGAGTCGCTAGCGGGGAAAATAAGGAAGGAGTCAGAGATCAAAGCGGTGGTAGTGGGGCAGAGGGAATATAAGATGGCCATGTTTGCCGACAATATTTTATTGATGATTACCAAGCCAAGGGAGACATTGGCTGTAGTTATGAGGGAGGTGCAGGAGTATGGAAGCCTGGCTGGCTTCAGGATAAATTGGAATAAATCGGAAATTTTGAATTTAACAGGAGGGGAAAAGCTGGAGCAGAGTTTACAAGACGCTTATCAGTTTAGGTGGGCGAAGAAATCTATTCGATACCTAGGAGTTCAGTTGGGGAGGAACTTAGAGGACCTCTATGACATGAACTATAAAAAGGCATTTGGACGGGTGGAAGCACAGCTGGGGGCATAGAACAGAAGATACATATCTTGGTTGGGGAGGACGACGGTGATGAAAATGATGTTACTCCCACAGTTTCTTTTCTACTTTCAGGTACTACCAACTGAGGTACCGGCAAAGGTGCTGCAAAGATTGCAAAAGCAGGTGGAGGGATACATATGGGGGAATAAGAGACCTAGAGTGGCGGCGAGGACTTTGCAGGTGTCTAGGGGAGAGGGGGGACTGGGAGTTCCCAACTTCAGAAAGTATTATATTGCAGCGCAATTGAAAGCGGTGTATTCTTGGATGAGGGAACAGCACAAGCACTGGGTGGTAATGGAAGGGACGGGATTTAGGCCAGGGGAATTGGAGAGGTTGGTATAGGGAAGGAGGGGGGGATAACCCATTGGTGGGCCACACTCTGGAGGTATGGAATCACCAAAGAAAGGGGATGATAGGGGAGAAAAGTTGTGCACGTGCAATGTCACTGGTTGCGTGCTGCGAAGAGGGAGTGGGCCCGTAAATAGCAATTCTACAAAGATGGGCGCACTGTGGGCTGCAACAAGTGTCTCTCATAATCCATGGGGAAGGTGTCAGAGACTTTGAAGATATTCGGGATCTATAACACCTGAGGGAGAGTGATAGATATCACTATTTGCAGATGGGATCGGTACTCCGGCAGAGGAAGCAATGGCGAGACATCACAACGGAACCAGGGTGGTTTGAAGGTAGCTGTTTAGGCTCGAATATATAAAGGGTTAACAGAGAGAGGGGAGGAGAAATTAAGTTATATGATGGCATGGGAAAAAGAGATAGGGGTGTCATGGGAGGTAGGTGACTGGGAGAGGATAGCGCAGAACACAGCGAAGGTCTCTATTGCCACATCCCTTCGTGAGAATGGGTGGAAAGTACTGTCTAGATGGTACTTGATGCCGGAGAGGTTGTGTAAAGCGGGGATAAGTGGATCGGATGACTGCTGGAGACGGTGTGGTGGCATATGTGGTGGTCATGCCCCTCGGTACAAGAGTATTGGGGGAAAATTGGAGAAGCTACTGGGGAAATCATGGGTGCAGAGGTGGACCTCACACCTGAGTCATGTCTTCTATTAAAGGATAATGATGAGGGGTTGGATAATGGGAGCATTGTACGGCAATGTATTATGGCAGCAAGATGTGAAATTGCACTGGAAGAAAAGTTAACTGCCACCTTTGGGAAAGTATGTTCAGCGCCTGACAGAATTGTACCATATGCATCGTTTAACAGGGTTAAAGAAAGGTAAGGTGGAGAAGGTGGAGAGACAGTGGAAGGGAGTGTGGGACTGGGTCAACAGGGGGGAGTGGCAGACTAAGAAAAATGGTGGGAGGGTGGAGGTGCAATAGAAGGGGGATGCATAAGTTACCAAAACAGTTTTCAGTTCTTGGTGAGCTTTGTGTGTATTAGAACTCACTTGTAAATAGGCTCAGGAGGTCATTGTATAAGGGGGGAGGCAAGGGAGGGGGGAGGGGGGTGAGGGAGGGAGGAAGGGGAACTAAAGGGAATAGTTTTGGTTGGTTGTATAAGTGTTGTAAGCGTGACAGGGATTCAAAAGTCAATGACGGGGAACTGTATGGGATGGTATGATGGAGGAGATGCAGGAATGTAATGTTTACACTCTGTATTTTCGGTGTGTTTGTACCAATAAAATGATAAGTTATAAAAAAAAAAAAAAGGTAGTACTGTGGATTTCCTTATCATCCCTCCTCCATTAATTAAATCAAAAGCGATCATGTTATGATCACTATTGCCAAGTGGCCCCAACACACTTATTTCTTGCACCAGATCTGGTGTTCCACTAAGGACTAGGTCCAATATGGCTTCCCCTCTGGTCAGTTCATGAACCAGCTGCTCCAAGAAGCAGTCATTTATTTCATCTAGGGACTTTATCTCCCTAGCATGTCCTGCCATGACACTTACCCAGTCAATACCGGGGTAATTGAAATCACCCATTATTATTACTGCGCTGTAACGTTTGTTAGCTTCCTTGATTTCTTTGAGCATTTCATCATCCATTTGTTCATTCTGGCCAGGCAGTCGATAGTACACCCCTACCGCCATCGCCTTCCCCTTTTTACATGGAATTTCAAACCATAGAGATTCTACAGCAAATTTTGTTTCCTGCAAAACTTTAATCCTTTCTGACTCAATGCCCTCTCTAACATAGAGCGCAACCCCTCCACAATTTGATCAGCTCTATCATTACAATATAATTTGTATCCAGGTGTCAGTGTCCCACTGATTTTCCTCCTTCCACCATGTCTCTGAGATTCCGATCATATCTAACCTCTCATTTAGTGTAATATATTCTCTCTCTAATCTTATTTTTTAGACTTCATTTGAATACAAGCATTTTAGAGACTGTAATTTATTCATATTAATCTGGCTATTGGTAGGCATGGGTAATTTGGAATCTTTAAGCTCTGTCTGCTCCATACTCAAGGGCATTTGGGCTACTTTACTCTTTTTTGGAACCTCTCTGTTTTTGGTAGTATCCTTCAAGGATACATTTTTCCGAAACATGCGCTCTTGGACGACTGTCGGCTTTCCTCTATTATCTACTTTAAAAGTTTCTCTATCTCCTTTTTAAAGGTTAATGCCAGCAGCCTGGTTCCATCCCAGTTAAGGTGAAGCTCATCCCTTCAGAAGAGCCCCTCCTTTCCCCAGAATATTCCCCAGTTCTTAACAAATCCAAAACCCTCATCCTTGCACCATTGTCTCATCCATGCATTGAGACTCGGGAGCTCTGCCTGCCTTTTGGGTCCTGCATGTGGAACGGGAAGCATTTCGGACAAAGCTGCCCTGGAAGTTCTGGATTTCAACTTCCTACCTATAAGCCTAAATTTAGCCTCCAAAACCTCTCTACCACATTTTCCTATGTCATTGGTACCGACATGTACCAAGACAGCAGACTCCTCCCCAGCACTATCTAAGACCTTGTCTAGGTGGCACGTGAAGTCCGCTAACTTCGCACAAGTCAGGCATGTCACCAAGTGATCCTCATGTCCACCAGCCACCCAGCTATCTACATGCGTAATGATCGAATCACCAACTATAATGGCTGTCCTAACCCTTCCCTCATGAGCACTTGGCCCTGGAGAAACGTCCTTGGTGCGAGGGGGTTTTACATCTCCTGGAGGACAGGTCCTAGCTATAGGATCACTTCCTGCCACACCAGGGTGGTGATCTCCTGTCATGTGACCTCTTTCCTCCAAGGCAGCAGGGATGCTGCCAGACTGGATGTGTGACTTCAGGTCTATATCCTTGTAGGTCTCGTCTATGTACCTCTCTGTCTTATGTCTTCCAAGTCTGCTACTCTTGCCTCTAGAGATCGGACTCGTTCCTTGAGAGTAAAGAGCTCCTTGCACCTTGTGCACACGTAAGACCTCTCACCAGTTCTCTCGTAAGGAGTCCACACGTAAAGCTTACGTATTCAAATGGTGACGGTTTGCTGTCTGGTGTGCTGGTCAGGCTTTGGACCATTTTGTCTGCCCCTGTGGACCAGCTGTTGGAGTACCTCTTGGACCTCTCCAGTTCTGAGCTCAAGCCCAATTCTGTTTGGGTTCACTTTAGCATGATAGGAGTATTCCATTGTGGCTGTGATGGGAAGCCTGTCTCACTCAGCCTCTGGTACACTGATTCATGCAGGCCTTGCTTCTTTCGAAGCCTCCAGTTAAGCCCCCCACGGTTTCTTAGGTCCTCGACTAGTTCATGCGGGCTCCTTTTGAGCTGCTGGATGTGTGTCCACTGATGTTCTTGAGATGGAAGGTCCTTTTTCTAGTGGCCATCATGTTGGCCTGGTGAGTGAGCAAGCTTTAGGCTCTGGTTGTACACCCTCCTTACACCAGGTTCCACCAGAACCGGGTGGTGATCCGTACCCATCTGTGTTTTCTGTGAAAAGTGGTCCTGGTTTTCCACCTCAACCAGTCCATTGTCCTTCTAACCTTCTTTCCTCGGCCTCACACCACTCGCGCTGAGATGGTGGTGCACATGCTGGATTGCAAGCCTGCATTGGCCGCCTACTTGGAGCGCATGAAGGCGCACCATCAATCCTCTCAGTTGTTCATCTCCGTCTCAGCTGCGGGCCACTGTTTCCAAAGCATAAGCTGTCCCTATGGCTTGCAGATTGCATCGCCCATGCGTATTCCTTGGCTGGCCTGAGTCTCGAGGGTTACTCACCTGTAGCAGGTGTTCTCCATGAATAGTAGGAATAAGTCTTACAACCCTCCTACCTCCCCAGGGAGTTGCTGTTTGGCTCCTTCTATGTGATCCTACTGGAGAATATAGCATCGCGAAAGGCGGGGAAGGCAAGCGTGCGTGCACGGCATACCTCCCAAAAGCTTCCTTTGGAACCTGGGGAGCATTCCTTGTGGGGCTCCATCGGTGACGTCACCCATACATGAGGACTTATTCCTGCTGTTCATGGAGAACATCTGCTACAGGTTAGTACTGTAACTACGCTTTATTGAAAGTATTCAGTAGATGACTGCTGAGGATACAGGATAGATAACACACCAGTAGATCCTTGTATGTGACCAACTAGGCTGCAGTGCAACTATCCTTGCTGTCATGTATTGAAGATTGTTGTGAGAATATAAGATCATGACAGAAGTTTAGGAATTGAGAATTGTATGTATAGGGGACAATTTTGTCTTTTCTTGGAAGAGACAGCTGCCACTGAAGGAAGAAAACAGTTTAAATGAAAAAAATTTGACTTATGCCATTCATATTTTAGTTTGCTCTTCACATAAGAAATAGTTTAATAAGTGGTATAAGCGCTGGGGTTCTTCCCACTGAAGCCTATTGAGCAGACTTATCAAATTGTCCTTCGCTTCTTGCTCTTACTTCATACTGACAAGTGATCTTTGCATGCTCGCTATGATTTTTTTTTTGCCTTTTTCTTTAAGGGATTGATGTGAGCAAAATAGTATTGCATGTCCAGAAAAGGCATGTTTGAGGGTCAAGTATATTATGATTTGCCTGATGATGCATTGTATCTCTGGAGCCCAGCATAACCACTATATCTTTCATTTAGCTGCCAATCTTCTGAACATTTTTTTCTCCATCACAGAAATTGATTGTTTGAGTTGTTTGTCATAGACTCAAAATATTTGAATAAGGCCCAACTTTACAAAATGTAGCTTTAATAATTGACCCTATAAAAGGATGAAAATAAATTGGTTGAATTTTTAGGAACTTCAGTATGATTACTTTGAACAGCCCATATTGATTTTGATAGTTAATATGTTCTTTTCATAGCTTGACTAACCTGAACGTCGCACTCCTTTTTTGCAGGAAGAAGCAGAAATTCAAGCAGAGCTTGAACGTTTGGAAAGAGTGCGAAATCTTCACATACGAGAGCTTAAAAGAATAAACAATGAAGATAATTCACAGTAAGCTATTTTTTTTCTGTTTAGTTTGTTTTACAAAGCTAGATTACACATGATGCCTTAAATATAATCCACTATAGCATGTATACAGCTGCAGTTATTCATGATGGTTATTTTGAATTCAGAATCAGCTTTTCAAAGAAACATGATCTGAATGTGATATATAATTCCATGGTTAGACAAACATCATCCATCACTGGAAAGATGATCTGACAGCACTTGCTTGATCTTTAGATAGTATTAAATTTTACAGGATTTAAGAACCAGAGGGAGAGTTATTGGCCTTTTGAATTAGAGAAGAACAGACAAGTGGGAAAATTGTATTGCAAAAATTGGAATGTTCACATTGTATTCAACATACACCTGACGTGTATATGGACAGTCACAAATGGAAGCTAATAGGCTTGCTTTCTTCATTATGATATGTGCCTAAAAGTGACTGTACCAAGAATTGAATAACGGCACAATGCTTTCTGATTCATGGTAGAATCCAAGAATGTGAAAGCAAATGAAGACTATGGTATTTCCCCCTTTTAACTGCATTATCGTAGGCCCAGCTCTGTCCCAGTCCCATGTTCTTCTGTTTGTATAATGCTTTCTTGAGTTTTGATACAAGTTTTGAATCCCTTGCCTCCCTTAATAGTTCTTTGATCATCTTTACTATAAAGAAATCCTGTATTATATTGCTCTTATATATTCCTCCATTCAGCCTCGTACTAAGAGTTTAATGTTTGTTTTCTTCTGAATCTTTGAATATGTCCTACTCCTGTTCTCTTGGCTATGCTAACATCATATGGTTAATGTTACAGATACACTATTTTCTGCATTGTACACTAGACTAAACATCATTATAAAAAAAAAAGTTGAGCTGTATGTTCATACTTTGGAGCATTATATTTTATACTATTACTTAGTGATTAATTTTTATCTGTGTCGTCTTTGGTGTCACCTAATTTGTTCAGCCTGTTTGTCTCACAATAATTTAATCGGATGATGTCAGAGTTTTCAGCATGCAAGTCTGTCTGCCAATTCTATACACCTCTGCTTCACATTAAATACTATTAACTTATCTCCAGGAACAAGCAGGAATGTAGTCTTCACATATGGGTATCGTCAGCACCGGCGGAGCCCACGCGGGAATACTCCCCGGTGTCCTATAGGAAAGCTTTTGGGAGCATCCCACTGCGTCTGCGCTGCTGCCTTCCTGCCTTTCCAACTCTCCCTCATTTTAAATGGAAAAACCATCTAGTGGTTTCAAAAAATGTTCAAATTGTGGCGATACCATTTCCGCTACCGACACCCATGACTGGTGTCTTAAATGTTTGGGCCCAGACCATTTTCCATCGGAGTGTCTCCTCTGCAGAAAGATGACTAAGAGGGGCCTGCAAAATAGAGCTGCTAAACTCTGCATCCTTTTTGCCTCTGATGCAATGTCCGTTGCATCAACGTCGTCCAGGGCTTCATCTTCCTCCCATGGATCTCAGGTAACCAAACCCAGGTAGTCTTCAAAGACCGGTTGGTCCTCAAAGGGTAGATCTCCTTCTAAGCATCGAGATGCTTCCATCATTGCCCTTGAGGAGAATACACCAGCCAGACAACCCTGGCAGGAGGTCCTTGTCTCCAAAGCATTAACAGGGTCCCGAGATGTTCCCGAGCAATGTTCCCTCTAATTTTCTGTAGGCTGTGTGCGCATAAAATACCAGCTGTGCAGCTTTTGAAGGAAGGTTAAATTTTTGTGCACCACATAACGACACTCGGAGTTATATACTTTAAAATTTGACTACACATCAGAATACAGTATGTACACCACATTGATTGCACTAGAAAATATTGTAGAACTTGTGAAAACCGTAAATACATAACAACTTTAAAATTTTAAGACGCCTGTGTTGTTTTTTAATCAGAATCAGAACCGTAATTTTTGTGCGCTCTGTTGTAAAGTATGTGCGCTTGCTCTGCGAGGTGTGTGTGCGCGCACACGCGCACAGCTTAGAGGGAACAGTGTTCCCGAGGCATCCACCTCTGGAGAGCTCTTGGTGCCATGTTCTGGGGTCATGGCCCACTCTGCCGGTACCGACACCCAGACATCGGCAGGCTCTATGTATCAACGCATCCTAGCCATTGAGCGTAGCCTAGCGGTCTTGTTAGAAGCCTCCGTACCACTAAAGCTGCTACAGTTGGTTTCGCAGCCATCGGTACTGATACCGGTACCAGAGGTATCTGCAGCTACTGTTCTGCCGATCTCCATGCTACCGCCCATGCCAGCCCTAGAATCGGTGTCTGGCATAGAGGGTCCGATATCGAGGCATTCCGATGCCGACTTCGATCGGTACTGACGACAGGCAGTACGGGAGCACCCGGCCTGTCGATACTTCGAGTCTTCCGAATCCGATGATTCTGATGAATCCATCGATATCGGAGCGGTTCTTCCACAGGATCACTCTCTTTCTCCGCAACGGCGGATGTCTCCTCCGGAGGACATGTCTTTTCAAGACTTTATACGGGATGTGGCTTGGGGCCTCTCAATCACCGTGACCCCCAAAAAGGAACAAAGAGCTGAAGAACTTCAAATTCTTCAGTATCCAACAGCCCCCAAGGAGGCTGCAACCCTTCCCATACACAGGATCCTGCATGATCTCATGCTTCGAATGTGGGAAACACCCTTAACGGTGTCTCCACATTCCTGAAGACTCAATACAATGTACCGGGTACCGCAGTGTCCCAGGTTCCAAAAGATGCAGTTACCACACCATTCTATGGTCATGGAACCAGCGATGTGTCTGATCAAAAGTGCTAAGACACATTCCTCTAATCCTTTGGGCCATGAGGCGAGGACGCTCGATGCCTTTGGTCGTCGATGTTTTCAGGTCTCTATGCTGTCGGCCAGAATAAGTTCTTACATACTCTACATGGGTATGTTTCTTCGAGAGGTTACTAAGGATTTGGAACTCATGGCCCCTCTTCTCCCCGATGACAAGAGGGCTGATTTTCTTACTCTTGTTAAACATGCCCAAAATGTCTCTAAGTTCAGGAACAGGGCAACCTTTGATTGTTTCGAATGCATTAGCAGAGCCTCTGCTATTTCTATTGGTGCACGTTGGATAAGCTTGGCTACAAGCATCCGATTTAGAGCAGTGGGTGCAAGATAAGCTGGGAAATATTCCTTGCACAGGAGAAAACATTTTTGGCAAGGACTGGCAGGATAAAGCTGCTCAGCTTGAGTCCGAGAACACTACTTTAAATAGATTATCCAGGACCACTGCCAACCCAGCTAAGAAACCGTTTTTCAACAAGAAAAAGAAATTCTATCCATCTTACACCCAAGCTGGCCACTGTCCAGTCCATGCTCCCCAGAAGGGACAGCAGCAGCCGAAACAACAAAGAAGGCTCAGGTCCCAAGAGCTCAACCAGCCCAGCAGTCACAGCCTCCACAAGGTCTTTGACTCCTTCCTAGTGAACCTAGTCATCCTTCCTCTAGAAATACCAGAGCCTCTCAACATTGCGGGCAGACTGTGTTACTTTGCCAAGAGGTGGCAACAGATATCAGAATATTGGAGACTCTCCATAGTGACAGAGGGGTACAAACGCCACTTCCACAGTATGCCCCCTCTCTCTACTCCAGGAGAGTTCAGTTCTCGGCCCCCTCCCCCCCTCACCACTCTCTTGTATCAAGAGGTCACCTCACTCCTTGCTCAGGGAGCGATAGAGGAGGTACCTCTTTCTCAACAAAGTCTGGGCTTCTACTCCCCCTACTTCCTTATTCCAAAGAAAACAGGAGGGTACGGGCCCATACTAGACCTCAGGGAGTTAAACAAGTATTGCTTCCGAGAAAAATTCAAGATGATCTCTCTCAGAACACGCCTCCCTTACATTCAGAGTCAGGATTGGCTATGTGCTCTAGACCTAAAAGATGCTTATACACATATCCTTATTCATGTAGAGCACAGGAGGTTTCTTTGATTCCTCTTTCAGGGAAGACATTACACTACAGAGTCCTACCCTTTGGCCTGGCTTCAGCCCCAAGAATCTTCACAAAATGCATGGCAGTGGTAGCAGCATTTTTAAGGACTCTAGGGAAATTTGTCTTCCCATACTTAGACGACTGGCTAATCCAAGCACCAACAGCTCCAGAAGCCAGCTCAGCTCTCTCCTGCACGATGCAAATCCTGCAATATCTGGGGTTGGTCATAAATCTACCAAATTCCCATCTTACCCCTTAGTCTCTAGAGTTCATAGGGGCTCTTCTAGACACAAGGCAGGCAAAGGCTTTCCTGCCACAACCCCGCTGCGCTCGAATAGTTCAACTGGTGTCTCAAGCAGCTATGAAGGTTTTCCTGACTGCTCGAGAAATGCTTCAGTTGCTGGGGCATATGGCGTCTACTGTACATGTTGTCCCCTATGCTCGTCTACACATGTGAGCAACTCAGTGGACCCCTATCCTCTCAGTGGTCACAGGCGTCAGGTCGTCTGAGGGACAAAATCAGAAACTCTGCACGCCTAATCTTGTCCCTTCAGTGGTGGCAAACACTGGAAAACCTCTTAGGGTCACCTTTTCAGCAGCCACTGCACCAAGCTACCTTGAAGACGAATGCGTCCAAGACAGGTTGGGGAGCTTATATGGACAGTCTCTCCATTCAAGGTCTCTGGACCATACAGGAGACTTGTCTTCACATAAATCTACTGGAACTCAGAGCCATCTTCTATGCTTTTCGAGTTTTTCAGGACCATCTGCGCTACAAGACCGTCCTTGTCCAGATGGACAATCAGGTAGCCATGTTCTACGTAAACAAACAAGGTGGAACAGGCTCTCAGGCATTGTGCGACAAGGCTCTACACCTCTGGTCCTTCGAAAGAGGCCTTCAGATTCACCTACTGGCGGTGTATCTCCCAGGCACACAGAATCTCCTGGCAGACAAACTCAGTCAAATGCTGCTGCCACACGAGTGGTCTCTTCATTCAGAACAGATTGCTCGAATCTTTCGAATCTGGGGAACCCCAGATATAGACCTATTTGCAAGTCCTCAGAATGCCAAACTTCCCCGATTCTGTTCCAGAATTCCAGCTCGGAACAGTCAGACAAGGGACGCTTTCCACCTCCACTGGGGTTAGGACTTCCTGTATGCCTACCCACCCATTCCCCTCATTCCCAAGACTCTGTTCAACTCCGGAGAGACAGGGGCCATATGATCCTCATAGCGCCACGCTGGCCACGACAGACATGGTATCCACTGCTTCTACATCTCTCTCAAGCCAGATCTCTGGACTTGGGATGTGCTCCAGATCTTCTATCCCAGGAGGATGGGATGCTTTTGCACCCGAATCCTCAGTCTTTACACCTGATGGCATGGTTGTTGAGAGCTTAGAATTCTAGGATGTCAACCTCTTTTAACAGGTTAAGGATATCCTTTTAGCCTCAAGGAAACCTTCCACAAGGAGGGCTTATGCCTTTAAGTGGAAAAGGTTCTCTGTCTGGTGTTCAAAGAAGGAACTTAATCCTTCTTCAGTTCCCGTAGAGGCGTTACTGGAGTATCTCCTCCATCATTCAAGGGTCCACCTTAGTGCCATTGCGGCTTTCCACAAGCCCTTTGATGAACAATCTGTTTCCTCTCAACTGCTTGTAGCACGGTTTATGAGAGGTCTACTCTTAATTGAGCCTCCAATTAAGCCACCACCCATGGCATGGGACTTAAATCTCGTCTTCGGACAGCTCATGAAGCTG
Organism: Ichthyophis bannanicus; assembly: GCA_033557465.1. NCBI lineage: Eukaryota > Metazoa > Chordata > Amphibia > Gymnophiona > Ichthyophiidae > Ichthyophis > Ichthyophis bannanicus. The sequence continues at coordinate 620,510,105 of CM066036.1, forward strand.
CCATTCGAGCCCTTAGCCACTACATCCCTAAAGCTTCTTTCCTGGAAGGTATAATATTCTTAATTGCCCTCACTTCTGCAAGACGCATCAGTGAGCTACAAGCTTTTGTGGCTGATCCTCCTTACACAAGGTTCCACAATGATAAAGTAGTCCTTAGGACTCATCCTCACTTTATGCCAAAGGTGATTTCGCCTTTTCATTTAAACCAGTCGGTTTATCTTCCTGTCTTCTTCCCTAGGCCTCTTGCCTCGAATGCAGAAAGGAATCTTCACACTCTGGATTGTAAAAGAGCTTTGGCCTTTTACCTTCAGAAAACGAAGCAGCATAGAAAGGCTTCTCAGCTTTTTTGTTGCCTTCGATTCCATCCACCTGGGCTTAGTGTCCAGGAGAACACTCTGCAGATGGATTTCAGACTGCATATCCTTTACCTATGAGAGTAAGGGACTTTCTCTCGAAGGTCGTGTCACAGCTCACAAAGTTAGAGCAATGACTGCCTCTATGGCCAACCTTCGCTCGGTGTCCATCGATGACATTTGCAAAGCAGCCACTTGGTCCTCGGTTCACACTTTTGTGGCCCATTACTGCTTAGACAAGGGCTCCTGCCAGGATGCCTCGTTTGGCCAGGCTGTTCTCCAGCATACCTTTCAGACTTAGAACAACTCCTACTCCCCGTCCTGGGTTTTGATATCTGAGATCCTTGGGAGGAATCATGGCCCACCTCAGCCTGGGTTTAGCTGCTCTATGGGTTCAACTCCCTGGCATCTCTAAGCTTGGGAGTCCCATATGTGAAGACTACATTCCTGCTTGTTCCTGGAGATAGCGTAGTTACTCACCTGTAACAGGTGATCTCCGGGAACAGCAGGAATTGAGTCTTCACAACCCACCCACCTCCCCTAGGAGTTGTATCTCTGTCTCTGTCTCTTCTTTCCGTCTCTCCTTTTGTCTCAGCTACAAACCCAACTGAAGAGGGAGAGTTGGGAAGGTGGGAAGGCAGCAGTTGAGGCACTGTGGGATGCTCCCAAAAGCTTTTCTATAGGACGTTGGGGAGCGTTCCCGTGCGTGCTCTGTCGGTGCCAACGATACTCATATGTGAAGACTCAATTCCTGCTGTTCCCGGAGATCACCTGTTACAGATGAGTAACTATGCTTTACCTGTCCATAGTTTTGAACAGGGTTATAGCAAATGCATTCAAATCAAATTCCAGTGGAACTGTGGTCCTGTTGCTCAAACTGACTCATTTCATATTTTCCTTCATGTCCACAAATGATCAGCAAAATGTCAAATTGTGCAATAACCATTAGTAAATAGTCCCCTATGTTATTCACGTGATACTGTCAATATATAGGCAGAGCAGTATACAAATAGTACAAAGTTGCTTTCCCCTAGTAGCTTACAGTAACTGTGCTAAGTATAGTACAGGGAGGTCGATTAGCTGAAGTTCACGCAGGGTGCGTGAAAACAACATCTCTGAAGTTTTGTACTTTTTTGACCTCGCTACTGTCAAAACTATGCCTACAATTTAAAGTGTAATAATAAATACTACTTATTTTTAAGGTTCAAAGACCATCCAACATTAAATGAAAGATATTTATTACTTCATCTACTGGGTCGAGGTGGCTTTAGCGAAGTATATAAGGTAAAATAACATGTTTGGCTGGGAAAATTTTTATATTAAGATTACATAATTTATTAAACTTGAGATGTGAGTGAGTTTCTTTGAGGGAATTCAGAAACTTTTACTAAGAAAAGGATTGTTCCCCCCCCCCCCCCCAAATGTGAAATAGAAAATTTAGAAAGTGTATATTTATATTTGGAATAATATAGAAGACCATTTCTACATGCATGTACCAATTTAGAGAGCATTTCTCCACATAAATCCTTTCCAGGGTGTGTTAAACATTCTTTGGAAACTTTTTAAACTGCACATTAAGTAGATCTGCATCATGATTGACCAAGGCTTTGCATCTATTTTTCAGGCTTTTGATCTTTATGAACAAAGATACGCTGCTGTAAAGATTCACCAGCTTAACAAGAGCTGGAGAGATGAGAAGAAAGAGAACTACCACAAGTAAATATAGTATTAATATCTTACCATCCTTGAGGTAAATTAAACTAATACTATTGATTGTGGAAATAATTAGCCCAATATTTCCTTCTAGACATGCCTGCAGAGAATATAGGATACACAAAGAGCTGGATCACCCCAGGATAGTTAAACTATATGACTACTTCTCCCTGGACACAGATACGTAAGTGTGAAAAGCAAAAACATTTTTTCATCTGTAAACTAGACTCAGAACTCTGCATTCAAGAAGTATGTTGTATGAGTGCTGAATAATTAACGTGTATTTAACTAGTAGCAGATAAATTAATATTTTTTTACCTTTAACGTTCCCATCTCTTTGCTTTGATTTTCTTTTTCTTTATGTTTCAGGACAAATGCTTAGTTTGCAAGTTTACTGCATGTTAGTTTCCCTCTATAGTTTATATTTTTGTGTTCATTGTCTATAATAATGATATTCTCTAATGCATCTGTACTATAAGTATTAATTGTGCTGCTTGTTTGGCATGGCTTTTTTAAGCATTTTGTGCTATATCTAATAGAGTTATATTTTTCTTGAAATTCTAACTTATTAGGTTTTGTACGGTGTTAGAATACTGTGAAGGCAATGACTTAGACTTCTATCTGAAGCAACATAAATTAATGTCAGAGAAGGAAGCCAGGTCCATTGTAATGCAAATAGTAAATGCACTACGATATCTCAATGAGATCAAACCACCTATTATACATTATGATCTTAAGCCAGGTAAGTTGAAAACATGTTCACTGGAATATAATTATTTCATTTCTATTGTATTTCTGTCTGATTTAGCTCTTTGAAGTTCTGAACTATAGACAGTAATTGTCAAATTGTGGGGTAACTTTATAAAATATTTTCCATGTGTAAAGCATATTTTATGTATAGGGGAATGGTTCCTTTGAAATTGTTTGGGTGTATACACATGCAGATATTCTCAGGAATATGGTTTGGGCAGAGCTGTGGTGGAGATGCAATTTGCATGTACACATTTATTGTATGTGTATGTATAGAGTACATGTACACATTTACACCTTTAGAGCAGGAGTGAATTTTGTGCACTGTTGGGTGACAGTTTAGGAGCCTATTTTATAAAGGTATATAGGTGCCTGCATTTCCTTTATAAAATTTTAGGTGCCCTGTTATGAGGTTACTCCTTATGCACCATTTGTATGGCTGGGAGTGTTAACATTATCTGTTTTTAAAACAAGTAGTTGAAAAATATACTATTATAGAAATCTTTTATTTTTTATTTTCTTCATCACATGTTTCTGTATGTGTTGTTGCTCTGTTTTCTTCTGTGTCGTAAATGACAAGGTTCTGGGCAAGGTGACTACCATAGTAGTGACAGCCACTGTAGTGTATCTGAGTATGCTGTCATGAGTGAGAAACAGAACTAGATTCAGATAGATGTGCCATTCTGCTTTTGTAATTAGTACTGAATTCTTCTTACTTGCAACCTGACAATTACAAATTCCTTTGAGAAATAGCTGCTATTCAGCAGTCTAATTTATCAGTCAGGCTGCATGGCTTAATAAGAAGGGCAAAAAGATACCTTGAGACAGCAAGTGTATAACATCTCACCTGCCAAAAGCACAAAAAAGTAGTTCCATTGAAGAAAAAGGAGAGAGGAAAGAAAATCAGCATTGTGCATATGTCGTCATAATATATTTGTCTTTCTATTCCTGTTTGGTTTTTGCTAGGAAACATCCTTTTAGTAGATGGAACAGCATGTGGAGAAATCAAAATAACTGATTTTGGTCTATCTAAAATTATGGATGATGACAGTTATGGTGTAGATGGAATGGATCTTACTTCTCAAGGAGCAGGGACATACTGGTAATTTTAGTATTTTCTATATTTTTTTTCATTTAGATGGTGTCCTTAATTTTGTGATCATTCAGATTTCCTTTGTGATACATTTAAGTACTATTTATGTGTGTTTGGCTAAAAAAAGTCTGTTAGTTTGATTACCAGTTATAGTTACTATTCTCCAGGGACAAGCAGGATAAATGCTCACATATGGGTGACATCACTGACAGAGCCCTGCACAGGAAACCCCTACCAGCTTTTTCTAGAAGCTTCCAGAGTGGCCGTGTGTATCTGTACTGTGCCTCACTTCCTCAGTCTTCTCTTTTCTGCAGAGCCCACCAGGCATCATTCCCGTGGTCTATCATTTTTCTACTTTGGTATATTCAGTTTGGTGTATTCACTTTTTTCTTTCTCTTCTGCCTGCCGCTGCCACTACCATGGTTTCTCTCTTTTAGTTTTTCTGTTTCAGGTTTTTTGGCTGCTGTCAGTTTTTCTTTCTTTTTTTTTATCATGTCACTGGTATAGGTCACATTTAGGTCTCAGACACCTTGACCAGGTTTATTTTTTCGTAGTCAAGTCATTTGAATTCACTGCAGCTGTTTTTCTGGACGATATGTCCCATAAACTCTCCAGTGGGTTAAAAAATTGCTCCTGGTGCAGCAGGACATTGCAAAAGATGCTCAGTGGTGCATGCAGTGCTTGGGGCCTGTCCATAAACCCTCTCATTGTTTCTTTTGTTCACAGATGACAAAAAGAGGGATCAGGGGTCATGAAGAGCAGCACAAAGATTTTTGGCACTGATAAGGCCCATTGACTTCAGGATTGATTTCTATGACCTCAGGAACAGCACTGGACACTGGAGGTGCATCGATATCGAGGAGTCATTGGGCCCACTCAGGTTCGAGCTATCAGTATGACATCCCTGGATCAGTGGTGAATTGAGTCCTTTTCAAAAAAGAGGAAGGATTCATCCTCTGATTCAACATCAAGGACTAAGGACACAAAGCAATATAGCAAGTTTTCAGTAAACATAAACATAAAGCATCGGATGGAGGTTGGGATGTATTGATGTCGTAGTTCATCAGAGTACGATGTTTAGAGCATCAAAGTATCTAACAAACTGAAGTTATAGAAGCAGCCCCAACTTGAGGACTGCTTGTCATCCTCTGCACTGGAAGGGGCACACCAGTCTCCATGACCAGAGACTGGCTTGTCAATACTTCCTGACAGACTCGCAGATGTTGGTGACTCTACTGTGACCCCTCCTCCTTTGTCAGTAGCAGCCCTTGCAGAGTGTGTCATGAGAAACTTTGAGGAAGGAATGGTGCTCTTTGCTTAGTACGAGACTGCTACTTCAACTTTATCAGGACCAGCTCATCAAGAAATCAAGCTGGTTCTTGAATCTCCACATCTGCTTGTGGGAGAATTGCTGTCATCAAGACCTCAAAGGGCCTCAGCTGCAGTCACAGACCAGCCAGTGTCCATCTCTAGTGCATCTGAGAGTGATCATTCCTTGAGATATCGAGAAACATCAGTGCATTGACACTCCTGGAATCGGGATGTGAGCACTCTAGGGAATCTGACTATGACTCAGAATATTTTTTGAGGGGTGGTCTCCTGAGTCACTTTCAACACTTCCTCAGGAGAGACATAAATCACCTATAGAGGAACTCTGTTTTTTATGGCTTTGTATGGGTAATGGCTTAAGTCTTACCATTTCAATTAGAAATAGAGGTGGAACCCAGAGCAAAAGAATTGGAAATCCTACAGTTGTTGAGGCTGTGACAGTGCCTGTTCATAGAATCTTTCAGATACTATAGATGATAATGTGGAGACTGACCCCCCCCCCTCCATACACAGAGTCCAGAAGGCTAAAGCACCACTCGATGGTCGTTGGACATGCTCTCGAAAGGGGCAAAAGTTCCAAATTTCTGGGGAGAGAAGCTTGGACATCTGATTCTTTGAGATTTTTTTCAGATGTTAACATCCTGCATAGCATCCTTCCAGCTCTTCATGGGCATGCACTTACGAAACATCATTGCGCAACATGCAGGAGTTTGCAGACACTGTCCCTTCTGAGAAAGCCACACAATTCCAGTCTTTAGTGAGTCAAGGGAAGGCATGAAGAAAATACTTTTTCCGAGTGATACATGATATTTTCAATACAGTATCAAGAGCCTTCTCTGAGTAGTGGTGCCTGGAGACACTCATGGTTCCAGGTCTCAGACTTAAAATACAGTGTTAGCTTGTTGACATATTGTGCTGTGGAGAGCATCTCTTTCGAAATAAGGTGCAGGAGGCTGCTATCCTCATCAAGCAGCATAGCAACATTCTTAAGATCCTCTCCGGGCCCACTTTTGACTCAGCCTCCTCATTGTTCAGGAGGTACCAGAGTGAGTTGGAGAGCAAAAGAGGTCCTATTACTCTCATAAGCTTAGTTATCGTCTTCCCCCTGCTAAACTCAGACAGCAGGGTTCTTGCTTTTTGCCTCATAAGCTAAGGGCCCAGAAGACTCCAGCCAACACCAGGGATAGGGTTTTGACTGGCTCTAGAGAGCATAGCCGACTGTCCCATATTGGTTCTGGGCAAACTTCCAGTAGGAGGGAAGCACACATTCTTTACAGATTCTTGGCCCCTTGCAACCTCAGACAGTTGGATTCTCAAAATATTCCGGAAGGAATACAGATTACACCTATTCGTTCTACCTCCAAATTACCCACCAACAGTTAAGTTGCTTATCTCTCAGCACCAAGCACTGTTTCTACAGGAACATTATGCCCTTTATCATGGCAGTATGGTCAAGACTGTTCCACCAAGGCAGGAAGGGCAAGGATTTTACTTGAGGTGCTTTCTGGTCACTAAGAAAGCAGGGGAATTCTGTCCCATCTTTGACCTAAGGAATCTAAACAAGTATCTCATTCAAGAAAAGTTCAGAATGGTTTCGCTCTGTACTCTGCTTCCCTTTTTTCAAAAAGGAGATTGAATATGTTCTCTGGCCTTAAAGGATGCATTCATTCACATTCAGAGACATCCCAGTCACAGGAAGTATCTGCAGTTCGTTGTAGGGAAATGCCACTTTCAGTGTTACCTATTGCCTTTTGGCCTCAAATATTTACAAAATGCCTTGCCATAGTTGCAGTGTGTCTTTACATAATAGGGCATGCATGTGTTTCCCTACTTGAACAGTTGACTAGTCAGCAGCACAACTCAGGGAAGATGTTGGAGAATCTATACACAAAACTATCCAGGTGTTAAAGTTGCTTGAGTTTGTCATAAATTATCCCAAGTCAAATTTAAGCCCATCATGCTAATTGGAATTCATTGGAGCTGTACTAGACCCAATGTGGGTGAAGTCCTTTCTTCCACAAAATAGGCTTACGTGACTGGTGTCAATCATATCTGTCATAGTTCCCCTCCAGGACCCTGTCCTGGTGGATGGTACATTCCAATCCAGCTAAAGAACTACCTATCCAAAATTCTCCCTACCAAAAAACTACCCAGGATAGATGCATCCAAATTAGTCTGGGGGAGCCCAGGTAAATGGGTTTCACGCTGAGGGAATGTGATCCTCCCAGGAGAGCCTCCTCCAGATCAATTTCCTAGAACTGAGAGCAATTTCAAATGCTCTGGAGACGTTCAAAAGTCATTTGGCCAACCAAATTGTCAGAGTTCATGGACAACCAAATAGCTATTTAATAAGCAGGGAGGAACAGGATCTTACCTCTCATGTTGGGAGACAGTCAGAATCTGGAATTGTGCCATCTCTCATGGAATGACTCACAGGACTTCGTATCTGGCTGATGAGGACAATGCCCTGGTGGAAAAACTGAGTCATGCCCTTCAACCTCACGAATGGATCCTGGACAGAAGAGTCACTCTGGCTATCTTCGATAAATTTGTTTGCCAGTCCTTAGAGCAGGCAGGTGCCCCAGATCTACTCCAGAGTAGGGACACATGGCAAACTAGTCTTGGATGCCTTCCTCCTCGACTGAGGGAAGGATCTTACACATCCTCTTACACATCTGGTTGTGAAGACTCTTCTGAACCTAGGAGACAGCAAGGACGCTATAATTTTTATAGCACCATACTGGCCCAGTCAATTATGGTTCTGTCTTCTCAAAATCTTCGTCAAGGAGCCATTTGATCTGGGCATTTCACCAGTCCTGATTATGCAGAATCATGGGACACTTCTGCATCCCAGCTTCAAGTCCCTAGCCCACACAGCTTGGATATTGAGGAGCTAACCTTGTCATCCCTTAATTTGCTGGTTGGTGTGGCCAACATTCCTCTTGGCTTCCAGGAGAGATTACATGAGGGAGGTCATATGATTTAAAATGGAAGAGGTTTGCCATCTGGTGTGAGAGGAAAAGCCCCAGATTCTTCTTATGTCTCACATAAAAACTGCTTGATTGTCTTCTGCATTTATCAGAATCTGGCCTAAAGACCAACTCTGTAAGGGTATATTGCAGTGCAGTTGGCACTTAGCACCATCATGTAGAAAGTAAACCCATCTCTCAACAGCCTTAGGTTGCTCGCTTCTTGCAGGGATTATTTCTTACAAAACCTCGACTTAAACCTTCCCATGATGTCTTGAGGTCTCAACATGGTTTTTTGACTCAGCTGATGAAAGCTGAGAATACCTGTGGACTGAAATTCCTGACCTGGAAGGTTTTATTTTTGGTGGTGGTGACCTCAGCATGTAGAGTTAGCAAGCTACATGCTCTAGCAATTGATCCATCTTATACAACGTTTTTGAACGACACGGTGGTTTTGTGTACTACGTTCCTTCCTAAGGAAGTGCCAAAATTCCATCTTGATCAGTCAATAGTTCATCCAGCATTTTTCCCAAGACCCCATGCTCACAAAGGCAAAAGCGCATTGCACCTCCTTGTATAATATCCGAGCCATTCAGTTGTGGTCAACTTTATTTGGCACCCTTGCAGTTCAACTCTAAAGATTCAATATCTCTTTTAAAAAACTGTGTCCAGTGAAAGGGATTTGGACTACATATGCACACACATTTGCCACAAAAAAAAAATAAAACAAGACCAATTGAAAAAGAAATAGTATAAAAACTGGGACATTGCCAAGACATGATTACTATCCACCAAATAACCCTCAAGCATATCTCCCACAGTCATGATTACTGGCACCCTTATAAACAATTCAAATCAGTTTGAACAGAAGAACCACATTCCCATTGCAGTAAAATTTCACACCTGTGAGCAATTGTGAGTACCCACATGACTTGAATCAACCAATGAATGATGGCTCTAATGTTTGAAATGGCCACATTCACTCCCTGCTCCATTTTCACAATAGTTAAGACAAGAAAGCTGCCTGAGACCATCAGAAAAGCCATTATCATCAAACTTCAAAGGGGTACAAGGCCATTTCTAAAGATCTTATTCATTTAAACATTTTAAACACCACACAACAACCACCTAACTGCAGTCACCAAGACACATACACCAAACTCCCTACTATGCACGCACCCTGTATGCCACGATAGGACATTCAAAACCCATCTAGAGCATGTATATAACTACCTAAAAGCTGTAAAATACCTTAACCCAGATCTTGTATATAGTTCCCCAGTTAATCCAAGTTGAATGACCTTGTTTTCTGTAAGTCCAGCACGGGCGTTTACCTGTGTCTGAACAAAGCTGATGTTATCTGTAAACAGAGCTGATACCAAAGAGCGCGGTATAGAAAATAAATAAATAAATAAAATACCGCTTTGTCCTTCACTCAGAGTGGGTTTACATTATAACTTGAAACATTATACATGGAACAGTTAAACTTGGAAACATTATACATAGAACAGTTAAACAGAGGATCTCCAGGAACAAGCAGGAATGAGTCTTCGCATATGGGTACGTCGGTACCGACTGAGTCTGCGCGGGAACGCTTCCCAGCGTCCAATCAAAACGCTTTTGGAAGCATCCCACCACACCTGCGTGCTGCCTTCCCGCCTTCCCAACTGCCTCTCCTCAGTTTTCGTTTTTCCGCGGAGCCGGCAGGACGTCCTCCTGTCACCGCAGAAAATTCTTCTTTTATTTTTTCGTTTTCTTGTGGTCGCGGCTGCCTTTCCCGACGGCACCGGTACCGCCGGTGTTTTTTTCTCCTTTTTTCTTGTAAATTTCCTCTTTAAGGAATATTTTTTTCTTCTTAGTTGCCTCATGGTTTTCTTAGGCCTGCTAGGCCTACTCACTTTCCTTCATGGAACCGCCAGTCACTATTCCCAAGAAATGTTCAAACTTCGGCGGTACAAAATTAACCTTAGACACCCCTAATTGGTGTCTGGCTGGTTTGGGTCCTGACCATTTTCCTCCGGAGTGTCCCTCCTGCAATAGTATTGTCGGAAGAAGTCTTCAGCATTGGGTTTCCCTCGATACGCGGTCCCCATCCAGCTTCAGGGCACCGACCACTTCTTCTACACGGCATCAGGTAACCCAAAAACAGTCTGTTAAGACTAGCCAGTCCTCGACTGGTAGATCTCATGCACAGCATAGAGATGCCTCTGGCCTTGCCCTTGATAACATACTGGTTTTAAAACCCCGGTGGGAGTCTTCAGCCTCTAAAGCCTGTGTGGGGTTGCAGGTTGTTCCTGAGGTTCACCCCTCACAGAACATACCTGTGCCATGCTCAGTGGTGGCATCCGCTTCGAGCGGTACCGATACCCTGGCATCGGCAATGGTGTTGGATGAAATATTCCTCACCAAGGATCGTTGTCTGGCATCCTCGGTACCTACGGGACCGTTGGATATGTTCCAGGCCGACCCTCCAGTATCGGTATCGATCCCGGTACCGATACTAGTACCGACGTCGGTACCCTCCAGATGTGCTTCGATAGACTCGCTTCCTTCGATGCCGAATCTGGAATCGATCTCCAGTCTGGAGGACTGGGTACCGACTCGCCTTGGTACCGACACCAAACGGTACCGAAGGCACGGTTCTGATGATCCATGTCCGGCACTCTCGGTTTCTTCCATACCAATAGAGTTGTCACCGGCTGGCCTTCATCCACTGGTACCGGATACGGTGCCGGAGTCGGTACCGGTATCCACATTACCATGGCTGTCAGCAGGCTCGCTTCCCTCGATACCGGCGACCATTCTCTATGGATCTCCACCATTCAGGATCTTATATTCCTATAAGGTTAGTTAGATCCTCCGGTGCCAATGCTAGTTCTTCAGCAGATCTGGCCTGTCCAAAAGAATTTCCCTCTGGGGATTTTTCTTTTCAAGCTTTTCTCATGGATATGATGAAATCACTTGCCATTTCTATGCCTGGACAGGATCCTACACAAGGTAATGCAGAATCCCTGTATATTCCTGGGACAGCAAAGGATACCATCATGCTTCCTTTGCATCATTCCTTGCAGGATCTCCTTCTACGAATGTGGGGAGCTCCTTTAACGGTGCCCCCACCTTCTAGGACAACTGATCTTCTATATCAGGTGCCTTCCTCTCCAGGTTTTCAGAAGACTCAACTTCCTCATCATTCCATTGTTGTTGAATCAGCAATGAGGCGGGTGAAGAGTACTAAAAAGCACTCTTCTTATCCGCCAGGTCGTGAGTCTAAGACTTTAGATGCCTTTGGACGCCAAATCTTCCAGGCATCCATGCTTTCAGCAAGCATTCTCTCATATATTTTCTATATGGGATTATCTCTTGATGAGGTCACAAAGAAATTACTATCTTTGACTCCTTTTCTTCAAGAGACTATAAGTGTAGACTATTCCTCTCTGATTAGTCATGCTCAGAATATATCTAGGTTCCTTATTCGTGCTTCCCTGGACTCCTTTGAGTCTGTTAGCAGAACTTCTGCTATAGCTATAGGGGCATGACGTAAAGCCTGGCTCCAGGCTTCAAGCTTAGACAAATGGGCTCAAGAAAGACTGGGAAATACTCCTTGCACTGGAGAAAATCTCTTTAACAAGGAGTCTTTACTCCAGGTTGCTCAGTTAACCACTGACATTCCTGTTTCCAGAGGCTGTCCTACGCCTTCCTCTTTCCCAGTTGGTAGGAAATGTCCTACCCAACTTTCTTCCCCTAGGGAGAAAAAGTTTTATTCTTCTTCTGCCCATCATTCAGATGTTCCCAAACAGGGGAAACATCGCCCTAGTCTGAAGAAACCACAACCTCAACAGGGTCCACAAACCCAGCAGTCGCAGGGTTTTAAATAAGTCATTTTTCCCCTTGTGTTGCTGGTTACAGGGGCAGTCTACTTCTTTTTGCTGAAGTATCTGCACTAAATTTATCCTAACTTTTTCAAGATGTCTCTTCTTGAGACGTTTTTTCCTTTACTCTAAGAGTCTTCATGATGATCCTGCCCTCACTTGACAGGTTTCTCTTCCTTTTTGGGAAAAGAGAAATGACAACTATTAATAAGACAGTTGTTTCCCTGTACTGGCATGTATCATCTTACCTTTCAGAGACTTCCTTTATAGTCCGTCTCCTTCACCTCTGTCTTACCTCCCTCTTGCTACAGCATCTGGTTTGTAAGAGTGGCTCTTTTACACTGGTAAGCCCCTATGGTCCTCTACCTGTTCCACAGGGGGATTCTCCTTTTAAGAGTTGTCTCCCCCTTTATTTCCTTAGGGCAGCTCATCAGACACTAGATAGTCCTACTATGTCTGTTGTCTCTTTTTTTCCAATCTAAAAAAGATGGGAAAAGAAATTTTTCGCCCGCTGCCTTGGTAGTTGCTGCAGATACACTAATTCCTAGTGGTTTAGCCATTGGTTCTGTTCACCACACAACCAGGGCTTCTCCTCCACTAGCTATTCTTCTAGCCTCAGTGCTAAACCCCAAACAGGTTATCAACCTCGTTTGGGAAACCCTATTATCACAGACTGCTTGGTTAACTTCTATTCTTTGCCCCTTGTCCTTGGCAGAATAGTTCCTCCCCACTGGCTTTTAGCAGCCAGTTTTTTCTTCTAACTAACCTGCAGCATGCTCTCTGCAACTCTACAGAGTAGCTTTGCACTATGGGCCCTTGCTAGAGAGCATCATATCTTGTCTAGCAGATAACCCCAGAGGGTTAGGAGGGGTTTCCCCAGTCATATTTTTCATGTCTGGTAGGTGTTCCCTACCCCTACCATCTCATCTAAAATCTCTTTTGAGACCTGAGGCTCAGGCCTTTTCTTCACGTGACAACCTAAAGAATGGCAAATTCCCTAGCTTGATCCATATCCCCTTGGTCTTCTCACCAGAGATCTTTTTTGTTTCAGTGACAGTTAAAGGACGCCTGATACCCATCTGCCCTTGTAGACAGGTCACTATGGTATCTTCCTCCAGTGACGTCCTCTATCCATTCTCCATACTGCGGTTCTGGAGAAATCTGGACTTGCTGCCTGCAGACTGAAGTTATCCTCTGCCTTTTTCCACGTAGGCCATCCTGGTTATTTAAGAGCTCAAATTCTGAAACGGATTTAGACTCTCTTTTGTCAGGGACACTATTCCCCTGACTTTTTCAATCATAACCAGGGAAGAAAGATTCTTGATGCATCTATTCAAGCGGGTATCACCCTCCTTGCTGTTCGATGAATCTTTCTCTCCCCATACTCCTATGGGGATCAATTTCTATAGACATTTCTTCATCCACATACCTGGAGACATCTGTCTACATGCCTACATATTCATATACATATACATATATATATATGTTTATATCTATCTGTGTTTCTTCTGCCTATACAGGTCTCTCCGTATATATATGCATATATACTGTATATGTGTATAACTTTAGGAATGTGAGATATATCTTTTAGGTAGATATGTATCCACATACTTATCTGTCTGTTTACTTTCAGATATTCATACATTCCTATATGATCCTGACAGATGGACACCACCCCTATCAATGCTGTACCAGCATACTTAGGGTTCTACACACATAACCACTTCCTGTGGTGATCGACAAACTTTTTCTTACCATACCTTTCAGGGTTAGGTACCCCTGAAGTTCTCCATGTACCCTTTTTCTTTCCTTAACCCATTCAGGAAAGACATTGAGGAACTTCAGTTTATCTAAAGCTTAGTGCTTCCTAAGTCTGTCCTTAACTTCTTATCAGATACAGGGGTTTCCACACCCTTTCTCTCCTACATGGACTGTTTCTACTGCCAGTCCAGCTGGGTCAGACTCTTTTTTTTCTTTTGGTCCTAGGATTGGATTTTTCTTGGACCAACACAGCTTAAGCTTTCTTAATGGTACCTTCTGCATCTTCCGCTGAAGTCCTACCTCTCTTTCCCTACCCCAGTTTCTCCCTGGGGCTATTTCTCACCCTGAGGGGTTCTGACCTCCACTTGTTTTTCTACTTTTCTTACCTCTACTTCTCAGTGAGTTACTCCTTGAGGTTTTCCAATGGTTCTTCTAACAGATCCATATCAACCTCAGTAGACTTGCAGTGCCAACAAGGGAGGCCCATATCTCAATTTTTACCACTAGATCTCCTCTCTACAGGGTTCTTCTCTGTAGAGGTCCTGTTCTAGTTCAGCTGTTCCACAGCACCTTTTCTGTATTCAACTCCTACCCTCCATCCCCAGGATGCCTGAGGTTCTGGGGAGTAGCATGGCTCTTCTACATCCGCAACATGCTAAGACTCCCTCTGGGCATCTCAGCTTGGGAGTCCCCATATGTGAAGACTCATTCCTGCTTGTTCCTGGTGATAGCACAGTTACTTACCTGTAACAGGTGATCTCTGGGAACAGCAGGAATAAGTCTTCACAACCCACCCACCTCCCCTAGGAGTTGTATCTCTCTATCTTTCCTTTCCTCTCTCTTTGTCTCAGCTTTAAAACTTAACTGAGGAGAGGCAGTTGGGAAGGCGGGAAGGCAGCACGCAGGCGTGGTGGGATGCTTCCAAAAGCGTTTTGATTGGACGCTGGGAAGCGTTCCCGCGCAGACTCCGTCGGTACCGACGTACCCATATGTGAAGACTTATTCCTGCTGTTCCCAGAGTTCACCTGTTACAGGTAAGTAACTGTGCTTTAATGTTGTACAACGGGCATGGTATATTGGGTAGAGGCTGTGTAAAACTATGTACAGTTATTTTATTTGAAATCTAATTATATACATTTTATATATTTTGTATATCGTATCGCAGATCATAGCAAAAGGTTATTCATAGTTGGTCTATGGCATGTTAATTGGAGGTTATTATGTAATATGGTCGAAGTGATTCTTAAAGAGGAGTGTTTTTAGATTCTTTCTAAAATCCTTAATGTCTGAGATTGCACGCATGTCATTGGGGAGAGAGTTCCATAGTGTTGGAGCATAGAGCGATATTGCTCTTCCAGAGGTGGATTGTATGGTCTTTTGATATCCAAGAGGTGGAATAATGATGTTCTTATTGTTATTTCTCCTGGGCCGGTTACTTGAATCTTTAGTTATCAAGTCTTGTAGGATGTTTGCTGATAACTGGTGAATGATCTTGAAAATGGTTATTGTTGCTTTGTATTGGATTCGTGCATATATAGGGAGCCAATGTAATTGGTTAAGAATTGGTGTGATGTGACCATATCTGTCCGTTCCTGTGTCTACAGTTTACAATGTTAAGTTAAGGGATTCCTGTGTCTACAGTTTACACTGTTAAGTAGTTTTCTGCTCATGGAACTGTCAAGAAATTCTCAGGAAGTGATGGAAAGAGGAAAATTAATCCAAGAAGTCTTTGAAGGTTAGTGCAAACTGTTGGAAAAATACCTGTACAACATTCAAAGAGCTTAACACACACACATCTACAAACCCCTCCCTCACATGGGACAACACACACACACCAATCCACATCCCCAACCCCCTGAACTGCAGCCCCCTCTCCATTTCATTAATAAATGCTCGCTCAGTCAGAAACAAATACCACATGCTCCAAGATTGACATCCTATGCATAACAGAAACTTGGCTAACAGACACCGACACGGTGCTCATGAACCAACTAACACCAAAAGGATACAGCCTGCAACATTGCTCCCGAACACACACCAAAGGAGGAGGCATAGCCATCATAGCGAAAGCCAACCTCCATCTCAGGAACCATGCATCAGAAACGACCAATGAAGCGGACATACTCACCCTCACCAATAAACACCTCTCAATATGCCTAGTCTACCGAGCACCCACCCCAAGCATCGACCTACCAAGGATACTACAACACATATCTGAGAGCGCCATCTCCACAAAAGAGCAAATAATCCTAGGAGACTTCAACCTCCCATCACTCCATGACAAGCAAGCAGAAACCTTCATCAATGCCATGGAAGCAATGAACCTAACACAGATCATACACGAACCAACGCACAAAATAGGAAATACATTGGACCTCATATTCCTAAATTCCCAAACTGCCACCTCATACAAGAATCCAGAAATCACACACGTACCATGGTCTGACCATTTCCTCATCAACATATCCCACACCTACCAGCATACGAACAGCAAGGAGAACAAACAACATACAAGAAGATTTCAGACATTCATCAAGGAAGATTTCCTGGCACAAACTCTACCTAAACTCCAAACAAGCTCCAACAATATCGACGACCTAATCTACAATTGGAACACCACAATCTCCTCTGCATCCAGCGCAACAACAAACAAGACTAACACCAGACACACCTCCAAAAAAGCCTGATGGTTCACCCCCAACCTCCGGAAGCTAAAGACCAAACTCAGAAAAGCGGAAAGAAAATGGAGAAAAACCAAAAAAGAGGACGACAAAACGAGCTACATGTACGAACTAGCCGCGTACCACACAGAAACAGACAAAGCAAAAAAGGCCTACCATTCGAAAATCATAAACACATCAATAAACAAACCAAGAGAACTCTTTGAGATTGTCAAAAAACGGACAAAAGCGCCCAACCACTCCGACC
This sequence comes from Ichthyophis bannanicus, assembly GCA_033557465.1. Taxonomy (NCBI): domain Eukaryota; kingdom Metazoa; phylum Chordata; class Amphibia; order Gymnophiona; family Ichthyophiidae; genus Ichthyophis; species Ichthyophis bannanicus. Next base: position 620,526,870 of record CM066036.1, read on the forward strand.
AACTACCAAACATCCCACCAGAATTACTAGCGCGACAATACAAACAGCTTCAAAAACCACAAAATCCACAATTGAACACAGAGACAACAACAACAAACCACCCCACCATCATAAACAGAGAATGGAGCAAATTTGAAGCAATCATGAAAGAAGAAATATCATCCACCATCTCCCGCCTGAATTACCACCACCTCTCCGCTGGACCCCTGCCCTACAGAATGGATAAAGAAAACCAAAGAAGACCTGAGCACACCATTAGCCTGCATTGTTAATGAATCCCTCAGCCAAGGACGCATGCCAGACCTCCTCAAAACTTCAATCATCCGGCCAACCCTAAAAAAACACAACCTGGATCCCCTGGACCCTGCCTCCTACAGACCTATAGCAAGCCTCCCGTTCACCGCCAAAATCATAGAGAAGGTAGTTCAGCAACAGCTCCAAGAACATTTAGATACCAACAACATACTGGACCCGCAACAACATGGCTTCCGTCCACTCCACGGAGTCGAGACCCTCATGACATCACTAACGAACACCCTCGTCATAGGAACTCAAGCCAAGCACTCTGGATATGCCATGATCTTCCTAGACATATCAGCAGCCTTCGACACCATCTCCCACAACATCCTCCTACACAGATTACAAGCAATTGGCATCAAAGATACCATACTTCAATGGTTCCACTCCTACCTAACCAATAGACAACAACTGATCCGCACAAACATATCAACCTCACCCCCCTTCCATCAACACCAAGGAGTACCCCAAGGATCCACACTATCTGCCATGCTCTTCAACATCTACCTGCAACCACTCTGCTCAATCATAAGCGCCCACAACATCAACTATCACATCTATGCAGATGACATAATGCTCTATGCCCCAATCACAACCTCTAACCCAACAAACACTTATCAGAATGCTTCACAGAGGTATCCAGCTAGCTACAAAAGAACAACCTATCCATCAACATAAAGAAAACAGAAGCCCTCATAGTAACAAAGGACCCAGACTTCACACCACCTACACACCTCAACATTGGAACCACACAAATACAAATACAACCGCACATAAAGTATCTGGGAATCATCATAGACCAAGCACTCACACTCAAGCAACAAATAAAAAAACCCCACCAGAACAATATTCCACAAGGCTAAAACAGTACAACGCCTCAGACCTCTCCTTGAACCACAGGACTTCAGAACAGTGATGCAAGCCATGACACTCCCCCACCTGGACTACTGCAATATAATCTACCACGGACTACCAGCCACTCACATCAACCCACTTCGAACTGCCTTAAATACCACAGCAAGGATTATCCAGAAAGCAAAAAAACAAGACTGCATCACCCCAATCCTGAGGGAGCTACACATACTCCCCCTCGAAGCAAGAATCAAATACTACTTACTCACAAAGCTCTCTACCAAACTCAGACTTCCCAGCTCCGCACACTACTGCCCCGACCAGCCCACAATAGAACAACCAGACAAACCACCAACAACTCCCTCACCATCCCCCATAAACGAACCAAATGCAATCAATGGACCTGCAACAGAGCCTTTGAATTGTATGCACCATCCCTCTGGAACTCTCTACCAAGTCACATCAGAAGCAACGGAGATCCCTTATCATTCAGGAAACAACTAAAAACCGCCCTATTCCAGGAATACCTCGGACCAGAAACAAGCACCCGCCACTGACTACCTCCCCCTCCCCCCCCCTAATTCATCCCCCTGAACATATGTTCTAAGAGACTGTAATACAATGTCTGTCCCAAATATTTGTTGAAATCATTAATGTTGGCCACCTGGTGATGGCCCCAACCCCGGAGTTTTATTATTGTCCACCCCCCCCCCCCCCTTTTAATGTTACACCGCTTTGACCCGGTGAAAAGCGGGATATAAATACAGCTAAATAAATAAAATTAATAAGGCTGACCTGGAGCAATCTGGAGTGGTGGTTTCAACCTGCACCATATACCACGCTCTAAACAAAGAATAACTTCATGGGCAAAGGCCAAGGAGGACCCCACTGTTCAAAGACAGACATAAAAAGACATACCTGATTGTTGCCCAAACCCATCTTAAGAAACCACAATCCTTCTGGGAAAATGTTCTGTGGACAGATGAAACCAAAATTGAGCTCTTTGGCAATGCAGATCAGCAATACGATTACAGACAAAGAAATGAAGCTTATAAGGAAAAAAACCACCCTTCCTACAGTTAAATATGGTGGAAGTGCCATAATGTTGTGGAACTGTTTTGCTGTCTCGAGAACTGGAGGCCTGGAGCGTATTAAAGGAATCATTAAGTCAGAGGACGACTAAGGCATTTGGAGCAAAATATGCTATCTAGTGTCAGAAAGCTAAGTCTGGGCTGAAGGTCATGGGTCTTCCAGAAGGACCCATGACCAAAATATACATCCAAAAGTAGAAAAGACTGGTTAAGAAGGAACAAATGGACTGTTTTAAACTGGCCAGCAGTGAATCCTGATCTCAAGCCAATTGAGAACTTTTGGAAAGAGCTGAAATCTGCCATTGAAGCTTGGAAACATTCATGAGCTGGAATTAATCGCAGTTGAAGAGCGGGAGAAACTACCAGCAGACAGATGTATGAAACTTATAGATAGCTGCAAGAAGCGTTTGGAGGCTGTCATCACTGCCAAGGGTTGTGCAATCAAATATTAGTGAAGGATACCATTAATCCAGGTCATATTTGTTTTTCTCAGAAATTAGTGTCTGTTGCACAGACATCATTTTTTTGTTGTATACCTTTAAACATACTATTAAAATATTCTGATGACATACGGTTAGAATATTTCCAATTATTTCTCAAGATATTGTACACAACATACCTAAAATGCAAGGGTGCCAATAATGTTAACCACAACTGTATCTGCATCAGTGGCCCACTTGAGATCAGCCTCCATGAAAGAGATTTGCAAAACTGCAACATGAATTTCTGTCCGCATACATCTCATTACTGTTTGGAAAGAGACTCCCGATGTAGCAACAGATTTGACCAGTCTGTTTTCCAGAATCTGATCGGGGAATAGAATCCAACTCCATTTCCTGCAGGCCCAGTTATTTTCTAATCCAGATTGTCTCTTAAAAAAAAGAAATAAATAAAGGGGTGGGGGGGGGGAGAAAAACTGCAAAAGCTTAATAAAATTCTGAATGGCCTGTTGCCTCCAAAAACACATGTTCATACAGTGTCAATGGTTGCAACACCATTTTTTCTTTTGAGACAGCCTGCAGCTAGATAATCCCATACGTGAGTACTTATTCTACTTGTCCATGGAGAAAACAAAGTTAGTTACCTGTAGCAGATGTTCTCTGTGGACTGCAGGATAAGTCCTCGCAACTCTCACACTTCCCTTTGGAGTTGCATTCGTCTGTCAACTAGTGATTATACGGAGATGAGATGCAACAGTGGCAGGAAGAACAGCTGCGCAGGTGTGTGGAGCCACTCGAAAAACTGCTAGAAGAAGCTGTGAAAGATTAACTGCATGGGGCTCATTGGTGACATCACCCGTATGTAAGGACTTATCCTGTTGTCCATGGAGAACACCTGCTTACAGGTAAGTGATCTTGTTCACATTATTTTGCACACTTTTGAAAGGGGAAAAAATCTGTTTAAAATAAAATTAGATCAGAATTATCTTAAGACACTCGGTGCTCTTGACTGCTATATAAAGCCTGTCTGAGGTTATTAGAAAGGAACTTATGTAGACCAGATTCTCTAAGAAGATCCAAAAGGAAACTAAGGAACTAAAATTTCCTGGCATGCAGATCCCTGTAAATCTACAGGAAAATAATTGTTTTGGCATCATGTTTCCCCCCTTAAGTAGATATGGTAAATATGTGAGAAACTTTATATAATTCTTACCTATATTTTCACCAAGTGTTACATAAATTTCTTCATTTGTGATTAGAACAGCTAAGAATAGCTCTGGAAACGAGATGCAGCGATATAGCAGCAGAATCTCTAACAATCGGATATGATTGATGTTAGTGTTTGCTATTTTTTAAGTGGTCTGTGACATTGGAAAGACATATTGAAATAGCCACATTACAAGTTTATTTTTGCATCTTTTAAAACAATGACATTTATGTATGGCATGAACAAAATACTCACTAACACAGTAAATGATGGCACACTAGTTTCCATTAACTGAATGATTTCCCTGTTCACGCATTGTATGAGAACTTTACATAATTAATTTGTGGCTTTTTCACTCCTGAGTTATAGAAACTCTTGCCCTCTTCCACAAAGAATGAACAATTGCATTCAAAAAATGGCTGAGAAAAGTCAAGCATGGATGGTGTTTCAAGTGAAGGCTGGGACAGAAGGAACTCTGTGCCCAAGTTGTCTTTATGGGCTTCCATGAGGAAACATAATGGGAAATTGTGGGTGTCCACCATCCCACCCCTGAACTGCAAGTAAATCCCTAGTTGAGGCAAGTTACCATACTGAACTCGTGGATCAGGCAATCAGAGGGTCACCAGCATCCATTGCAGGATCATGAGAAGTGACAACCTCCTCAAACATCACTGAGTTCTGTTGAGTGGATGATTCCACCTGCTTTGTTTGTGGTATTTCTGTGATCGGAGGCAGGTGTGGCAAGTTCCAAGTGGGAATACTGTTGCTGAGGGAAACTCTGGCTTCATCAAAACTCCCAATGAACTGATTACAGGAAGCTCCAGAGCTGAAGAGTGGTGAAGAACAGAGCCCTTAGTCTAGTATTGTCCCCTGGTCTTGACCACTGGAGGAAGTTCATCCGTGGCTGAGTCATCAGGCTCCGTGGAGGTAATTGGCTCATTTGGCGTGTATATTCTGCTGGTAAGACCAGCCCAGATTATGCTGAGGAGTATTTCGGATGCTTTGACTGTAGTGCATAATTCTGTTTTCAACTTAACTAAGATTGTGGATGCGCAGCAGTAGTCTCAGGTGTAAGCAGTGGAAATGAAGGTGCATATATTGTTCTGGAGAATGCTACAGAGAAAATTCAGCAGGCCTGTATGGATTTAATTAAGGATAAAAGTTTGAACTGTATACTGAAGAGTGGAGAATTTGGTGAGACATTTGAATGTGCAAGTCTTAAATTTTCTTAGGCTGATGGTTCTCCTCACTTGTGAAGCTTTTTAAGAACTACATATGAGAATTAGTGAAAATACAACCCCCACTCTGAAAAAGGCTTTTTACACTGCAGTCAAAAAACAGGAGATAACGGAAGAGCTCAGGGGATGAGGGAAATATCTGTGGAGAGTTTGGACTTCATGGGGTTCTCAGAATGCTCGAAAGTTAGAGACTTCCGGTGCCGTCATGGAGCTCGATGGCTGCAGCCTAGCTGAGCTCCGTCCAAATCCCGTGAGAAATAAGCATTAATAAACCACCCCTTACCCACCAAAGTGGATGGAGAGAAAGCCTCCGACATCCTAATGTCAGTGAGAAAGAATCTGGTGGGGGTTTCAATCAGCGCATGCATGGAGGGACGTTAAAGTAGCGATGAACATGGCAAAAGTCAGGTGGAGGCAAGCGGCTCAAGCTCAGAGGATGAAAGATTGGCGAATGAGGGAGAAAATGAGGAGTCTGAGCTTAAGAGCTGGTCGTAAGCATTTAAAAAAGAGATCCAAGCCCACCTGCAAGCTGAGGCAGGCTATTAAAGCAACCTTGATGAATATACAGCAGGATCTGGTGGTCCTGGGGCAGTGCGTGGAGGAAAAGGAGAAGAACGTGGATAGACATGCGGTGGGGCTGCAGGAGATGGAGGAGGAGCAGAATACGCTTAAGGCTCAACATGAGGAGATAAAAGAGAAGCTGGAGGAGCTTGAAAATAGAGCTTGGCGCTATAATCTGCATATCAGAGGGATTCATGAGACAGAAAATTTTAAAGAGTGTACCCAGGTGACCCAGAGGTTGTTTCAACATATCCTGAGGTTAGGGAGCGGTGAAGGTGAAGAAGTAGGCCTGGTGGGGGTTGAGCGAGTGCACCAAAGTTTGGGGCCTCGGCAGGATAAATAGCCACAGGATATGATCGTCTGCTTGAGCTCCTTCCCAATTAAACAAAGCATCCTCAATGTGGTAAGGAAATATGGGCAAATTGCATGGGAGAGCTGTGAAGTGGAGGCTTTTAATTATACTGAGGCACTCTGGAGAGACATAGTGGAATGAAAGAGGTGACTACTTAAGGCAGAAAGGACTGAAGTATAAGTGGATGTTCCCTTTTGGATTTTTGGTAACGGTAAATGGGGCATCCAGAAAAGTAAAAGTAGCGGAGGAAGCATGGGTGGCGTTGAAGGAGCTGGTCTGTGAGAACCTGCTGAAGCCGCTGGAGAGGAATCATTCACAGCGGGATAATGAGACAATGCTCAGGACTAAACCCCATTTGCAATGGTAGAGAGCGGCAGTGAAGGGGCAAAAATTAAAGAGACTATCCCAAGAAAGAAAGGACAACGGAGCAAGTATGGACGCTTGAGACTACTCACAGGGAGGTGGTGAGAATCTTCTTGGTCAATAGGTCCAGGGACACATGGTCCCATAGACACTGGACTGATGAGCATTCTCAAAGGGGGGAAAATGGGTGAGCTATAATCGAGGGGAGGGAAGCAGTAATAAATTATAGGAGTAGAAAAAAGGGGGCTTACATGAAGAGGATTGAGGGAGGGCAAGATGCAGGGGAGGATGAGGAGAATGGGGGATTGTGATGGGAGTATTGATGGGTAGGGACTGGGCAAGAGGGAATGGAAATGGAAGAGATGTGGATAGGACATGACACACAGAAGGACGGAAGGGGAGGGCAAAGGTGGGGTTAGACCTCAGAAACAGGGGACACAGGTGGGGTGGGCAAGGGGGGAAGTGGGGAGAGGAGGAGGGGAAGGGAGGGTTAATAGGAGGGCAAGACATGAAGGAGAGGGCAGAAGAAACAGGGGAATGATACGAATAGGGTCACTGAATATAAAAGGATTGAATTTGCCTATGAAGCGCCGACAGCTGTACCGAGATGCCGAGAGGAACAAATGGGATGTAATACTAATACAAGAAACTCATCTAAGGAAATGGGATGTGGGGCAGATGAGAAATAGAACATTTTTGGAATAATTCTTTTCAGGGGACAAAACTGGGAGTCAGAGGGGTGGAGGCGATGTGGGATTCAAATACAAGACAGTTTGCGAGATCAGGAAGGGAAGGGTGGTGGGTGTTAGGGGAAAGATGAGAGCTGAGGATGTCAATATCGTGACAGTATTTGGACCGAATGGGAAGCAAGCCCTTTCCTGGAGGCGGGTAAGAAAATTACTAGTTGAATGGATACAAGGGGAGCTAATGGTAGGTGGGGACTTCAATGTAGTGCTGAACCCGAGGCAGGATTGCTAACCCAGCAACCCGGAAGGTGGAGGGAGCATTAGGAAAAGTTTATTCCAGCTTATGCATTATTATAATTTAGTGGACACTTGGAGAGAGCTTAACCCAGGGGGAAGAGAATATACATTCTGCTTGTCGCCACATAAGAGTTTGAGCAGAATTGATATGATGTTAGTGGACAGGGAATGGATGATGGATGTTAAGAAGGGGGGGTATAGAACCAACAACATGGTCTGATCATGGGCCGGTTTGGGTAAAGATCCGGGGGAAATGCCAAGCGGGTATAAAATTTTGGAGACTAAACGAGAGCCTACTAAAGTGAAAGGAGGTAATAGAGGATATAAGGGTGGTGATAAGGTTTTATCTTTCCTTCAATGATATGGGCGAGGTTCAAAATGTAACGCTTTGGGAAGGACTTAAAGCAGTGGTCAGAGGAAGGCTTATTATGTGGGCAGCAAAAATTAAAAAGGCTACATCCCAAAGAGAAAAGGAGCTGACCACAGCTATTAAAATAGCAGCAACAACATACGGGGGTGAAACGGGAGTGGGGGAAGGTAGACCAGCTGTGCAGGGAATTACAAAGCATACAAATCGAAAGGGTAGTCTTTGCAATGCAGCAAGTGAACAAATTTATTACGAATTCGGAGATAAGCCAAGCAGACTGCTGGCACGAAGGCTGAGGTAGAAGAAGACTATGATATACCAAATTAGGAGGAAAGATGGAACCATATGCCGGGAAGAACATAAGATTAGAACGCAATTTGTTCAGTTTTATCAAGAGCTCTATAAACAACAGGAAGGGATTGGGGAGGAACAAATCGAGGGTATTTGGAGGGATGGAGCCTCCGGTCTTGTCGGAGGAGACACGCCTTATGCTGGAGGGGGGAGATCACGGAGGAGGAAATTAGGAGGGCAGTGAGAGAACTGGCAGTGGGAAAGGCCCTGGGGTTGGATGGCCTTCCAGGGAGTTTTTACAAACTATACTTGAGTGAAGTTGTGAACCTTTTGGGACGTATTTTCAACGGAATGTTACAGGCGGAAGGGAAATTGACGGGGGAAATGCTTACAGCAGGTATTACGGTATTGCCAAAGCCAGGGAAGGGACCCCATCTAGTGTGGTTCCTACCGGCCAATTTCATTGCTAAATGTGGATGTCAAACTTCTGGGCAATGCGGCTGGCACCATGGATTGAGGGGTTGCAGACGGGGTTTATTCCAGGGAGGCAAGCGGCGGATAATATTACGAGGGCAGTAGAAGTGGTGTGGGCAGTGCGACAGGAACAAGAAGAACTCATATTGATATCAGTTGATGCCGAGAAGGCTTTTGACAGGGTGCATTGGGTCTTTCTGATGACTGTGATGGGAAAGATGGGTTTTGGGCCAAATTATGAGAAATGGGTGAGGGGGTTATATACAGGGCTAAGAGTGCAGGTTAAAGTGAATGGGGAGCTACTCTGCGGGCTTTAAGTTAGGGCGAGGAACCAGACAGGGGTGCCTTATTTATTTATTTATTCCTTCCTTCCTTCCTTCTATACTGCCCCTTCCAGAGATCAGGGGCGGGTTACATATTACAGTAGTAGAACTATTTACATTGTAAGATCGAGATATTTAACAAGTAAACGCATTGTAAGTTACATATAATAGGTAGAAAGAATTGCTACATGAGATCAGTATTCTTAACATTATTCAACTATGAGCTACAGGATACATTGGCTAATATTAGGCCTTAGAGATAGGATGTGTATGGGGTATTGATAGATGCATTGTCTGAGACAGCTATTGCGTATGTTGATTGGGTGTTTCTGCGAGGGGATTTTCATTTATATCTCCATAGTGTGCAATGAATACAAACGATTTGCGTTCTCTTCTGAACATCTGGAGGTCTTTGATCTAACGGATTGGTAGTGGCAGTGAGTTCCAGAGACTAGGGGCAGTAAATGTGAAGGCTCTTGCTCTCGTGGTCTGTCATCACTATTGTTTACCTTAGTGGTTGAACCTCTGGCACATAGGATATGGAGAATGATCCGATCCAAGGGATGAGGCGGGGGAGGAGATGAGCACAAGGTATCTTTATTTGCTGATGATATCTTACTATCTTCAGGAACAAGCAGGAATGAGTCTTCACATATGGGTATCGTCGGTACCGACGGATCCTGCGCGGGAACGCTCCCCAGCGTCCAAAAGGAAAGCTTTTGGGAGCATCCCACAGCGCCTGCGCGCTGCCTTCCCGCCTTTCCTAACCGCCTCTCTCCAGTTCTTCTTTTCTGCGGAGCCAGCAGGTCGTGTTCCTGTCACCGCTGAAGAAGTTCTTTATTTTATTTTATTTCTTTGGTTGCGCGTCTGCCTTCTTCGACGTCGGACAGGTACCGCCGGTCATTCATTCTTTCTTCTAAAAAAAAAAGACTACTATTTTTCACTTCTGTGCATTTTTATTTTGGCCTTAGGCCTATGAGAAATTCTCCTCATGGAGAAGCCCGCTTCCGGGTTTAAAAAGTGCACGAAGTGCAGTGGCACTATATCTGTCACTCACACCCATGACTGGTGTCTAAAATGTTTGGGTCCTGACCACTCCATCACGGATTGTGAGTCCTGTTCCATGATGTCTAAAAGAGGTCTACAGAATCGAGCAGCCAAGCTCAGTACCCTGTTTCCCTCTGATGCAGCTTCGGTAGCATCGACGTCTTCCAGGGCTGCTTCTTCCTCCCATGGATCTCAGGTAGCCAAACTCAAGTCCAGCCGGTCCTCGAAGGGTAGATCTCCCTCTAAGTATCGAGATGCCTCTGGGATTGCTCTCGAGGAATCCGCACCGGCAAAATTACCCCGGTGGGAGGCTCTGGCTTCCAAAGCTTTATCTATGGGGTCACAGGTTGACATCGATGGCTCGACCTCGACCGATCATCTGTTGCCATGTTCTGGGGTACCGGTGGTTCCCACTGGTACCGATATCCAGACATTGGTGGCGTTGATGGATCAGAATATTCTGACCATGCAGCATGCCATTACGGCATTCATACAAGCTGCGACGCCTCCGGTACCGCAACAAACTCCATTGTCGGTACCGGTTCCGGGACCGGCACCAATATCGGTTCCGGTGCCGGTACCGATTGCATCGACATCGGCTTCAGTGTCGACTGCAGCGGTACCCTGTTCTGTGATGCCCATCGGTACCGAATCGGTACCGATCACTCCCGATGTCGATACCACTCGGTACGCGTATCGGGCTCTGCAGGAGCATCCAGATAGGAGATACTTCGATTCCTCTGAAGACTCTGATGAATCAGAGGTTTCTGTCGAAGCATCGGTACTCCTTCCTCAGGAGCCCTCTTCTCCAAAAAGAAGAATGTCTCCTCCAGAAGACTTGTCTTTTCAAGACTTCATTAGGGAAGTGGCCAGGGGCCTCTCCATTTCAGTGGCCCCTGAAGCTGAGCCTAGAGCCAAAAAATTGGATATCTTACAATACCCTAAGGCTCCTAAAGAGGCAGCTACTTTACCAATTCATGAGATCCTTTATGATCACATGTTGGGCATATGGGAGGCACCTCTCACCACCTCCCTGCATTCTCGTAGGTTGGACACCATGTACCATATTCCTCCTTGTCCTGGCTTTCATAAGACTCAGCTTCCTCACCACTCTATTGTGGTGGAGTCTGCTATGAAGAGGATAAAGAGTGCAAAAAGGCACTCCTCTAATCCTCCAGGAAGAGAATGCAGAACCTTAGATGCTTTTGGCAGGAGAATTTTCCAGGCCAATATGCTTGTGGCTAGAATCAACTCCTATAGTCTCTATATGGGGATGTTTCTAAAAGAAGTTACAGATCACCTACAACTTTATCTCCTTTTGTTTCAGAAGATAAGAGAGGAGTTTCTCACCTGGCTTATACATGCCCAGGATGTTTCCAAGTTTTCCAACCGTGCAGCCTTTGACTCTTTTGAGTGTGCTAGCAGAGCCTCGGCTATTGCCATAGGTGCACGCAGAGTTGCTTGGCTACAAGCTTCTGATTTGGACCCCTGGGTTCAGGATGGACTAGGAAATCTTCCTTGTACAGGTGAAAACCTTTTTGGCAAAGATTGGCAAGCAAAGGCCACTCAGATGGATGCTGAAAATTCTGCTTTAGATAGACTTTCAAAGTCTACTTCTGCTCCTGTTAAGAAAAGGTTGTTCAAAAAGGGGAGATATTATCCTGGTTATGGTCAACAGGCATCTTCTGCAGGTCGTTTTGCTGCAAAGCGACAGCAACAACCTAAACAGGCCAAGACTAAGGCTGCAAGGGCTGCTACGGCCCAACAGCCTCAGCCTCCTCAGGGCCTTTGACTTTCAACTAGAGAACTTAGCCTTTCTGGCTCTAAAAGAACCAGAGCCTCTCACCATTCCAGGAAGGTTAGCTCACTTTGCTCCCAGGTGGGAACAAATCACAGCAGAGCAATGGACCCTCTCCATCATAAGGGAGGGGTACAAGCTTCATTTCTTAAACCTTCCTCCTCACACCATGGTGAGACAGTTCAATTCTCCAACATCTCTCCTCGACCTTCTGGGTCAGGAGATTGCTACCCTTCTTGCCCAAGGGGCAATAGAAGAAGTACCCCTTCTTCAATATGGCTCAGGGTTCTACTCCCCCTACTTTCTTATCCCAAAGAAGACAGGGGGCTACCGACCCATATTAGATCTCAGAGAATTGAACAAGTTTCTGTGCAAGGAGAAATTCAAGATGATTTCTCTCGGTGCTCTCCTTCCATACCTTCCGAGTCAGGATTGGCTTTGTTCTCTAGACATCAAGGATGCGTACACCCATGTCCTTATCCATCCAATACACAGAAGGTTCCTTTGGTTCCTTTATCGAGGAGAGCACTGCCAATACAAAGTGCTTCCTTTGGTCTGGCCTCTGCACCAAGAGTGTTCACAAAATGCATGGCAGTAGTAGCTGCATTTCTATGCACTCTAGGGATATTCGTATTCCCATATCTGGACGACTGGCTCATCCGAGCTCCATCCCAGTCAGAGGCCCAGACTTCCCTAGCCTGCACAAGGCGTGTTCTTCAGTATCTGGGACTTGTAATAAACATCCCAAAATCCCATCTCACCACTACTCAGTCTTTAGAGTTCATAGGGGCCTTGCTGGATACCACAACTGCAAGGGCCTATCTTCCCCAGGCCCGTTGCCTACACTTGGTGCAGTTAGCCTCACAAATTCAGTTAAAATCCCATTTAACTGCTCGAGAGATGTTACAACTATTAGGCCACATGGCATCCACTGTGCATGTGGTTCCTTACGCTCGCCTTCACATGAGGGCAGCTCAATGGACTCTGTCCACCCAATGGACCCAGGCATCAGGGTGCCTGTCAGACAAAATAGCAACCTCCTGTCGCCTCTTTTGCTCTCTCCAGTGGTGGAAGTCCACTCAAAATCTGTTGCTGGGGTCCCTCTTTCAACAGCTGTTACCCCAAGCAACCCTTACAACAGATGCCTCTCCAAGAGGTTGGGGAGCTCATCTACAAGATCTCTCCACTCAAGGCATCTGGTCTCCACAGGAGACATCTCTACATATCAACCTCTTCGAGCTCAGAGCAATTTTTCTAGCTCTCAGAGTCTTCCACACCCTGCTCAGCTACAAGACAGTCTTCATCCACACGGACAACCAAGTAGCCATGTTCTACGTGAACAAGCAGGGCGGGACTGGCTCTCTGTCGCTTTGCAACGAAGCTTTGAGATTGTGGGCCTTTGCCAGAGAGCATCAAATTCATCTCATGACAGTGTATCTTCCAGGGGTTCAAAACTCTTGGGCAGACAGACTCAGTCGAGTTCTGCTTCCACACGAATGGTCCCTCCATGGGGATCAGATAGCCAGGATCGTCCGAATTTGGGGAACCCCGGACATAGACCTGTTTGCAAGTCCGTGGAATGCCAAACTTCCCCGGTTCTGTTCCAGGATTGCGTGTCAGGGAGTTCAGGCCAGGGATGCCTTCCTCCTTCATTGGGGGCAAGACTTCCTCTATGCCTTTCCACCCATTCCCCTAATTCCCAAGACACTGTTCAAGCTTCAGAGAGACAAGGGGTCTATGATCCTCATAGCACCACTTTGGCCACGCCAAGTGTGGTACCCTCTACTTCTGCATCTCTCTCAAGCTCCCTCCCTGGACTTGGGATCTGCTCCAGACCTCCTGTCCCAGGAGGAGGAAAAGTTGTGGCACCCAAATCCCCAGTCTCTTCACCTCAGAGCCTGGTTGCTGAAGGCCTAGACCTTCAAGATTTGCATCTTTCTCAGCATGTGAAGGATATCCTTCATGCTTCCAGAAAGCCTTCCACTAGATGTTTCTATGCTTTTAAATGGAAAAGGTTTACCATTTGGTGTGCAGAGAAGGGTCTTAACCCTCTTGCAATACCTCTGAATTCTTTACTAGAGTATTTGCTGCATTTATCCCATGCAGGCCTTAAAACAAATTCAGTAAGAGTCCATTTGAGTGCTATTGCAGCATCCCTTAAACCTCTCAATGGACAACCTATTTCCTCTCATCCTCTTATAGCAAGATTCATGAGAGGCCTTCTTTTAACTAAACCTCCCATTAGACCACCTCCAGTGGCATGGGACTTGAATCTGGTTCTTGGCCAGCTTATGCAGCCACCCTTTGAACCCTTAGCCACTACCTCCTTGAAATTCCTTTCTTGGAAGGTTATTTTTCTCATTGCAGTCACTTCAGCTTGCCGCATCAGTGAGCTGCAAGCCTTAGTGGCTAATCCTCCTTATACAAGGTTCCATCATGAAAAGGTAGTCCTCAGAACTAATCCGCACTTTATGCCTAAAGTGGTCTCGCCTTTTCATCTGAACCAGGAGGTGTATTTACCTGTCTTTTTTCCAGGACCTCATGCATCAAGTGCAGAGAGGAATCTCCATACCCTGGATTGTAAGAGAGCGCTTGCTTTTTACTTACAAAGGACACAGCAACATAGAAAGTCCTCTCAACTCTTTGTTGCTTTCGATCCCTCTCATTTAGGACTTCCAGTCTCTAAGAGAACTCTGTCCAATTGGATTGCTCAGTGTATTTCCTTCGCCTACCAAGAGTAAGAACCTTTCTCTGGAGGGCCATGTCACAGCTCACAATGTGAGGGCCATGGCAGCCTCTATGGCTCACCTTAACTCTGTGTCCATCGACCAGATCTGTCGAGCGGCCACCTGGGCATCGGTTCATACCTTCACAGCCCATTACTGCTTGGACAAGGACTCCCGCCGGGATGCCTTGTTTGGTCAGGCTGTTCTCAAACACCTGTTCCATACCTAAACAACTCCTACCCTCCATCCCTGACTGGATGCCCGAGATTCATGGGGGGAGGTAGAGCCCTTCTCACGGACTCACAACCTTGGGGATCTCCCTGGCATCTCTAACTGGGGAGTCCCCATATGTGAAGACTCATTCCTGCTTGTTCCTGGAGATAGCACAGTTACTTACCTGTAACAGGTGATCTCTGGGAACAGCAGGAATAAGTCTTCACAACCCACCCACCTCCCCAGGAGTTGTATCTCTGTCTATCTTTCCTTTCCTCTCTCTCTCTCTTTGTCTCAGCTTAAAACTCGAACTGGAGAGAGGCGGTTAGGAAAGGCGGGAAGGCAGCGCGCAGGCGCTGTGGGATGCTCCCAAAAGCTTTCCTTTTGGACGCTGGGGAGCGTTCCCGCGCAGGCTCCGTCGGTACCGACGATACCCATATGTGAAGACTTATTCCTGCTGTTTCCAGAGATCACCTGTTACAGGTAAGTAACTGTGCTTTTCAGCTGTTGTATTGTCTGTGATGATTGTAAGCTGTGATGAATAGAGACAGTCTTTTTACATGTTTCTGTGCAGCGCTGCATACACCTTGAAGCGCTATATAAATGATCAATAGTAGTAGTAGTATTGTTTGTCTTTCTGCCGTTACGATTGCAGCCAAATATAAACCGCTTATCTTACAGATGTTCAGAATCAGAAAGCTGACAGGTTCAGCAGAGTTCTTCAACCTCATGAGTAGTAAGTACATAGACTGGGAGACTGTACAGCATCCTCCAGTCCTGGGTGACCCCTCAAGTAGATGTCACCAACAGTGAAAATGCAAAGCTTACCCCTCTTTTGCTCAGTACACCCAGCCTTACGTCAATTGGCAAAAGGTACTCGAGCCATACCTTGAACTTGATCTCTCCTTTACACTTTTCGCCCTGTTCCTAAGAAACATCCTGCACAAAATACAACAGAGGCTAGCGCAGTTATAGTACCCTACTGGCTTTGGCAAACTAGTTTTCTTTGTTCAGGAGGCTTGCAGTACTACATCCATTCTGTCCTCAGTTTGAGAGTTGCCCATTTGTGTGCCTGAGTCGGTCCTGCTTGATGATGGTAAAAGCATTGTTTCTCTGGGAACAAGCAGGAAGTCAGTCCTCACATATGGGTGACATCAGCACCGACAGCACCCTCGCTGAAGCATCCCCCAGCTTTCAAAGAAAGCTTTTGTGAGATGCCACCACGCATGCGTGGTCCCCATCCCGCCCAAGGGTGCCATCTTGCTCAGTCTCCTTTTTTCTGCAGAGCCCTTCAGACGCTGTCTGACTTCCTCTGGAAAAAGTTGATTTTTTTTTGTTGAGTTTTCAACTTTACTCCGGTCTTGCACCGGTACTCTTCCCGCTTACCATCCTCGGTGCCTCGGCATCGATTTTGTTTCATTTTTATAGTCTTCGTTCTTTTTGTTTTCTGGTGCCTTCACGCCCTTTTTCCCCGCTGGCAGCCCAGAGAGTCTTCGACCTCGCAGGGGTACCTTTTTCCCCCATGGCTACGTAAAAAGGTTGATCGGTGCTCTAAAATAATGTCCTTTACCGACACACATGACTACTGCTTCCATTGCCTTGGGCCGGACCATGACCCGACAGCCTGCGATCTCTGCAAACGGATGTCCAGCAAGGCACTGAAGAGTCTCCAGCAGCAGCTGCATGAATCCCCCCGATGCCTCCAAAGACCAGGGCCTCGTCTGAGGCCCCATCTCGGGAGGAGCTTTCCGAACCCGAGCATCATCATGGGTCCTCAGAGAGGGGGTCCCCCTGGAAGGGAACACAGGAAGAAGAAGAAACCCTTGAAGGCGGCGTCCTTGGATGGTTCTGACCGGTCAGGAACCTCTCGGGCCTGGTCCCGCAGTCTGAGGCACTCGTCTGAGGTATCAGAAAAGGAGAGACCTGCCAAGGTCCCCTGGAAGGACCCAGTCGCGAACCGGCCTTGGTCTCTTGACACTATCCTTGTCAAGGATTCCCCTTCGGGGGTGCTGGCATCTGGCCCGTGTTCCTCAGGGCCCACGCCAAAGGCTGCAGAGCCTTCTGGCCTGGAGTCCAGAATGGCGGCCCTGTAATGCGGTTTGTCTGCCTTCATTGGCCAGCAGCGGGCGCTGTTGTCTGGCACGTCTGGTTTATCCGCCCTGACCACCGGGCATTCGATGTCCAAGATGTCCCCGGAGGCCAAGCCGATCCTCAAGGTCTTGTGACCTCAAGTCGATCCTTCGCCGAGGTCGTACTCAGCGTCCCACTTGACGGGAGCTCGGTCATCCCCAGCCAGTCTACCAGGTGTCGACCACAAGGCTTCGGGGGCCTCGAAGCACACGGAGCAGCCTGCCTACGAGTCATCCTCTGAGTCATCCTCTGAGTACTCCGAATGGGAGATGGAGGATGAGGAGTCTCTTGATATCCGTTGCCACCATGACGTCCCTTCCGACTCCTCAGTCTCAGAACCTCGGAGGCTGTTCCCCGCCAGAGAACGTGGGCTTCTTGGACTTTGTCAAGGACATGTCCAAGACCCTGGCATTCCCGACAGAGTCAGAGGAGGATCCTCGGGTAGACAAGCTGGAGATCCTCCAGTACAAGGCCCCTCGGGAATCTCTCACAGTGCCCATTCCTCCCATCCTGGAACGGCTCATGCTTCACATGTGGATGACACCGGCTGGTCTCTCCGAGGAACCTTTGCAGCGGTTCAACCCAAGGCCGTCCGTGAGTGCTCCAAATTTATGTCTTGAGCAGCTTATAACAGGTTCGAGTTGGCGGCCTGGGTAGCTGTGGCAGGTATCGGTGCACGCCACCAGGCTTGGCTTCAGTCGTCTGACCTCTAGCAGTGAGTTCAGGACAAATTGGTTGACGTCCCATGCCAAGGACAGAACCTCTTTGGCAAACCCATGACAGACAAGACAGCCGAGCTAGAGACTGAGTTCATGACGATGACCAGGCTGTCCAAGAAGACCACTGCCCCTCCCCAATAGAAGGGCTTGGGTAAAGAGCCCTTCTACCTGAGGAAGGGGGCTGCTTACCCAAACTACCCACCCTTCCAGGCCTCCCTGGCTCCCCAACAGGGTCAGCAGGCCAACGGACCATGGGCATGGCCTGCGTAAGCAGAAGGCTCCAAAACCCCAGGCACCAACCCCGGCCCAGCCAGGGGGGAGTTTTTGACTCCTTGAGCTTAGCCTCTCTACCCCAAGGAGATCAGCAGCCCACAGGGGGACGTCTGGCCCTTTATGCCCAGAAGTGGATGTCCATCACCACCGATTCCTGGGCTCTGAGGGTAGTCGAAGGTTACCTCCTCCACCTGACTCAGACACCTCCCCCATTTCCCAGAGAGCCCCTCTGGTCTTCCTTCCACCGGGACCTTCTCCTGAAGGAGTTGGTAGGTCATCTCGAGGACAGATCAGTGGAACAGGTGCCCCACCACCTCAAGGGCAGAGGGTCCTACTCCACATACTTCCTCGTCCCAAAGAGGACAGGGGGGCCTAAGGCCCATCCTCTATCTGAGCAACCTCAAAGAAATCCTTGTGAGGGAAAAGTTCAAGATGCTTTCCCTTGGAACATTGCTGCCATACCTCCAGCAGGGAGATTGGCTATGCTCCTTAGACCTCAAGGATGCTTATACCCACATCCTTATCCACCCCAGCCACAGGTAATTCCTGCAGTTTGTGGTAGGGGGCGAACACTTTCAATACTGGGTGCTTCCCTTTGGCTTCTGCCCCGAGGGTCTTTACGAAATGCCTGGCAGTTGTGGCCGCCTTCCTCAGGCTCCAAGTGGTCTTCGTTTTTCCCTACCTGGATGACTGCCTCAAGGGGAGGCACAGCCCCCGAGGTGCAGCAGGCCACTGCACACACCATCCAGGTTCTGCAGCTCAGGCTTCGTCATAAATTACCTCAAGTCTCTCCTCCTCCCGGCACAATGACTGGAGTTCATCGGGGCAAAGCTAGACACCCTCCAGGCCAAGGCCTTCCTGCCTAAGGACCTGGCCGATCATCTCAGATATCTGGCCCGAGACCTACAACACCATGGTTTATGGTTTATGGTTTATTCACTTAATATACCGCTAAATGCAAGGAACATCATAGCGGTTTACAGAGGTCAAATTACAACGTTCACCAAAAGGTGAGAGGGAAAAAAGAAAAAGAAGTTACATCGGTTGATAGGAAAGCAAACTAGGCAGATTCATACAACAGGACAGTAGAGGGGAGAGTGAGGGGAGGGGAAGACAAAATCATGTGGGAGGTTCAGGAAGGTCAAAGGCAAGGGTAAAGAGGTGAGTTTTAAGGCGGTTCTTAAAGGTAGCATGGTCTTGTTCGAGGCGGATAGAAGAGGGGAGAGAGTTCCATAGGGCGGGGGCAAGGAAGAAAAATTCAGAGGAACGAGTGGATTGGAGGCGAGCACAAGTGGGTGAGGGGAGATGCAGGCGATTCAGGTGAAAGGAGCGGTGGGAACGGGTTGGATTGTGAAAGTGAACCAAATCAGCTAGATACTGAGGGGAGTGGGTGTGGAGGATGCGGTGGAGAAGGACCAAAATCTTGAAATGACTGCGGAATTTGACAGGGAGCCAGTGGAGACGGATGAGGAGAGGAGTGATATGATCACGGATAGATGCGTGAAAGATGAGCCGGGCAGCAGTGTTTTGGATACGTTGGAGGCGTTGTAATTGGAAGGCAGGGAGACCAGACATGACTGAGTTGCAAAAATCAATGCGAGATATAACCAGGGAGAGAAGGAGGGTAGAGAGCCTGAGGAGAGAGGAAGGGACGAATGGCACAAATCTGGCGCAAAAAGTAGAACGAGGTCTTTGAGACATGAGCAATGTGATCCCGAAGAGTGAGGCCAGGGTCAAAGAGGACACCCAAGTAACGAAAGGTGGAGACTAAGGGAATGGGGGAACCAGAGAAGGAGGGGGAGACCAAAGGGGGGTAGCATCCCGTGAGAACCAAATGGCCAGATATCTTGGTAAGATTGAGGAGTAGGCAGTGAGTGGTGAGCCAGTGGGCTACAGCTGTGAGACAGGTATTCAGTGGGGAGAGGTCAGGGGAAAGGGGAGAGGTATGGTACAGGAGAAGGAGGTCGTCAGTATAGTAGAAGGCAGAAATCCCGTGCTGTTGAACCAGTAGAGAGAGGGGTGTGAGGAAGACGTTGAAGAGGAGGGGAGCCAGAACAGAGCCCTGGGGGACACCGCAGAGCAGGGGAGTAGGTGTGGAGGCGGTTGGGGGGGTGGAGGCAGAGAGAACTGAAAAGGACCTAGAGGAGAGAAAGGAATGAAACCAGTGAAGGACGGTGCTGCAGAGGCCCGCTTCGCGAAGACGGGCTAAGAGGAGGGAGTGGTCTACAAGATCGAAAGCAGCGGAGAGATCAAGAGAAACTGCCACCGAAAGATCACCACGGTCGTGGGCAGTGTGAATTTCATTCAGGAAGCCAAGAAGAACAGTTTTGACGCTATGGCCGGGGCGGAAGCCAGATTGACGGGGGTGGAGAAAGTGAGTGGAATCAAGATGGGCAGAAAGTTGAGAGAAAACAGCTTTTTCGAGGATTTTAGATAAGAAGGGAAGATTAGAGACTGGGCAGTAGTGCGCGGGAACCATGGGGTCAAGAGAGGACTTTTTAAGGATAGGTCGGACAAGAGCGTGCTTCCAAGATTGGGGGAATACACCAGAGGATAGACTAGTGTTGATCATAGAGAGGATAGGAGGGATAAGGGCTAAGGAGGGGGTGAGAAGCCAGGAGGAGGGGATGGGGTCCAGAGCACAGGAGGGTTTTTTTTTGAAGAAGTGATAATGGCAATAAGCTCAGAGGAGGTGAGCGGGTGGAAGGAGTGCCAGATGTGGGACAGGTGAGGGGAGCAAGGGGGAGAACAGGGGGGCGGACTTGAGATGGGAGTGGGGCAGGGAGCGCCGGAGGGTAGATATTTTGGTACTGAAGTAGTTTGCAAGTTCGGAAGGAGTGGGGGAGGGGACAGAGGGCAAAGGGGTGGTGCGGGATTGAAGGGAGGTAAGGGGTTGGAGTACAGAATAGAGATGACGTGTCTGGTTAGGAGCGGAGGCTATGGCAGTGGTAAAGTAAGTTCGCTTAGCTAAGTGGACGTGGGATTTGTAATAGGAGTGCTCGGACTTGAAACGAGAGAGAGAAGAGGGAGAGGGGGGCTTTACGCTAAAGTCGCTCCGCCCGACGGAGCTGCGCACGAAGCAGGAACAAACCAGGGTGGAACCATGGCTGAGAAGGACGGTGAGAAAGAGGCCGGGAACGGAGAGGGGCAATGAGATCGAGGGCAGCAGAAAGAGAAGAGAACCATGTGGACGCTTGGGAAGAGGGGGAGAGGAGGGGGAAATCAGACGGAAGTATGACAGTTGCTGAAGGGAATTGTTGAAGGGTCTCAGGAGTGATACGTCGAGAAAGGGATGAAGGAGCGGAATGAGAGATAGTAGGGGAAGAGGGAGGGATTGGGAGGAGAGGGGAGGAGGGGAAGAATTGAAAAATGACGCAAGAGTGATCGGTCCAGGGCAGGGAGAGAGCAGAGAAGGATTGGAGGAGGTAGGGGGAAGCTGAGGGGGAAAGAAACAAGTCAAGGGTATACCCAGCAGAATGAGTGGGGAAGGGGACGAGTTGTTGTAAGGATAGGTCATGTAAAAGAGAGCTGAAAGAGCGGTCTCTAGCAGAGACGGGGGGATCGAGGTGAAGGTTGAAATCACCTGCGATGAGCAGGTGTGGGAAGGCTAGAGTCAGGTCAGTAATGGAAGATGTGAGGGAATCCCAAAGAGGGCGAGAGGCTGGAGGGGAATAGAGGAGAAGAAGATGCAGAGGGGGGGGGGGGGTGAAGTGGAGGTGGAGGAGCAGAGCTTCGGGATAACGCAGGAGGGGAGATGAGATAGAGGTGAAGGAGATTGAGGAGCGAAGGAGAGCAGCTACGCCACCGCCTGAGCGGCCGATACGAGGGAGGGAGATACCAGAGAAGTTGGGGGGCAAGCAGCGGGCCAAAAGAGCGTCTTCACCCTCCTTCAGCCACGTTTCAGTAAGCAGAAGGATGTCTAATGATTCGTGGGAGATAAGGTCTGAAATGAGCAGGGTTTTTGAACGGAGGGAGCGGCAGTTGAGGAGACCAAAGCGGAAAGAAGCAAACTTAAGGGGTGGAGTGGGGGCCAAAGAATGTGTGTGGGCAGAGGATGGTGACGGCAAACAGGAGAGAAGGTTTGAAAGGGAACGATAATGAAAACTGGGGAGACGCCGCTGATGAAGAGGGTCAGAGTGGTTGCCCCAGAACACATCATCCCTCGGTGCCTGCATGGCACCTTCTGTGTCTCCTCGGGCACATGGCCTCCACAGTCCACATCACCCCAGACGCTCGCCTCCATATGAGGGCAGCGCAATGGTGTCTCCGGGACCAGTGGTCTCAGGCCACAGACCGCCTCTGGGACAGGGTTGTGGTGACCCGCCAGTTGACGGATTCCCTGGTTTGGTGACAGATGCTCCAACACCTAGAGGTGGGCATGCCATTCCAGACTCCCAGCCACTCAAGGTCCTCACCATGGACACCTCCCTGCTCAGCTGGCAATCAGGGCACCTGATTGCCAAACGAGAGCACCCAACAGATCAACCTCCTGGAGCTCCGAGCGATACACCTCGCTCTGAGAGTCTTCTGTCACCACCTATGCCACCAGCCGGTCCTAGTCCAGATGGACAACCAGGTGGTGGTGATCTACATGAACAAACAAGTTGGCATAGGGGTCCTGTGTCCTTTACCAGGAGGCACTGGCTCTCTATGCAGTCCAAAAGGGTATCCTCCTGAGGGCAGTATACCTGCCAGGTCAGGACAACCTCCTGGTCAACAGACTCAACATGGAGTTGGAGGAAGACCCTTGCACGATGGAACTCGAAATCCTCCAACTTTAAAGGTTCCTGTCCTTGCCATCCTTGGGCATCTTCTCCTACGCATGTGGGAGACACCGGCGTTGGTACCCATAGTCAGTCTGGACACCATGTACCAAGTCCAGCAAGGCCCTGGCTTCCGAAAGTTGCAACTACCACACGCCTCCATGGTGGTGGACTAAACTATGCGTTGGCAGAAGAGCCAGCAAATGCACTCCTCCGCTACCAGTGTTAAATGCTGGTCTGCTGAATCCAAGCCTACCAGCTTTATATCTGCAGGAACTTGCAGTTTTCTCAGCAGGCCTCGGAGAGGATCGCCTCCAGTGGTTCCAAAACCTTCCGAAGTGCATTGGGGAGTGCTCAAAGTACATGTCTCGAGCTGCTTACGATGGCTTGGAGTCAAACGTGAGGGTAGCCGCTGTGGATATCTGTGCTCGACACCAAATCTGGCTCCAGGCCTCGAGCAGAGGGTTCAGGAGAAGCTCCTCTATGTCCCCTGCCTCTATGAAAACTTATTCGGTAAGCCAATGGAGGAAAAGACGGTGGAGATCGAGACAGAGTACCTCACGTAGACTTGGCTCTCCAGGAAGACCTCCACCCTCCCTAAGAAACAACCACTGGGGAAGAGGCCCCCATTCTAGAGAAAGAGCCAACCTTATCGGGGCTAACCCCAATGTCAGGTGCCCCAGACCCCACAGCAGGGTCACCAGAACAAGGGAGAGGACCAAGGCCCTCGCAGACCTGAGGTCTCCAAGCCCCAGACCCTGGCTCCTGTGCAGCCGGGGACGGGTTTTTGACTTCCTGAGCATAGTCTCTTCACCCTTGGGGGAGCAGCTACCAACAGGTGGGCATCTGGTACACTTTGCCCATTGGTAGCCTGCTATCACCACTGATTCCAGGGCACTCCAAATAGTCACAGAAGGCTATCTCCTTCACTTGGATCAGATGCCTCCCCTTACTTCCCAGGAGAGCCCTCTAGGACTCCCCTGCACCAGGCCCTGCTACTGCAAGAACTCACAGGCCTTCTCACAGACGGAGCCCTGGAACCATTACCCCCATCGCCGCAAGGGCTGCTACTCACGATACTTTCTAGTCCCAAAAAGAACAGGGGGCCTAATGCCTATCCTAGACTTGCTAAACCTGAACACGTTTCCAGTGCGGGAGAAATTCAAGAAGCTCTCCCTTGGAACATTCATGCCATACCTGCAGCAGGGAGACTGGCTATGCTCCTTGGACCTAAAGGATGCTTATACCTATATCCTCATTCATCTCAGCCACAGGCAGTACCTAAGATTCATGGTCAGTGGCAACCACTACCATTACAGAGTATTACCATTCAGTCTAGCCTCCACACCGAGTCTTCACCAAATGCCTAGCAGTGGTGGCAGCCTACCTCATTCTCCAAGGGACCTTCGTCTTCCCATATCTGGATGACTGGCTCATAATGGGAGACATGGCCACCGAGGTGCAACAGGCCATGGCCTGCACCATCAGTGTCCTACAGTACCTGGGGTTCGTGATAAACCATCCCAAGTCCCACCTCACTCCAACACAGGTTCTGGAGTTCATAGAGGCTTGACTGGACATTCTTCAGGCCAAGGCCTTTCTCCCCCTTGGACAGGGCAGGTCACCTTGTGACTCTGACTACCGAGGTGCCACACCGCCACAGTGTGTCTGCACAGTCCATGCTCCGCCTTCTGGGCCACATGGTGTCCATAGTCCATGTTCCCAACAAACACCTTCACATGCAGGCGGCCCAGTGGTGCCTCCGCTCCCAGTGGACACAAGCCATAGACTGGCTCTAGGACAGAGCTTTAGTGACCCGTAAGCTGGTGGAGTAAGAACATAAGAACATAAGATATGCCATACTGGGTCAGACCAAGGTCCATCAAGCCCAGTATTCTGTTTCGAACAGTGGCCAATCTAGGTCATATGTACCTAGCAGTTTCCCCAAGGGGACACAGGATCCACAATGCTTGTATTGGTTCAAGCATTGATATCCTGGGTCCCTTCTTAATAATGGTTTATGGACCTTTCCTCCAGGAACTTGTCCAAACCTTTTTTAAACCCAGCTACACTAACAGCCTTTACTACATCCTCCGGTAACAAATTCCAGAGTTTGATTACACATTGAGTGAAAAAATATTTTCTTTTATTAGTCTTAAATAGTTTACCCTGTAGCTTCATTGCATGTCCCCTAGTCTTTCTATATTCTGATAAGGTAAACAATCGATCTACGTTTACCCGTTCCACTCCGTTCATTAATTTATAGACTTCTATCATATCTCCCCTCAGCCGTCTCTTTTCCAGGTTAAAGAGCCCTAACCTTTTTAGCCTTTCTTCATAGGAGTATCCTTCCATCCCCTTTACCATTTTGGTGGCTCTTCTCTGAACCTTTTCTAATAACGCTATATCCTTTTTAAGATACGGTGACCAGAATTGCACACAGTATTCAAGGTGCGGTCTCACCATGGAACGATATAGAGGCATTATAATACCTTTTGTTTTATTTTCCATTCCTTTCCTTATCATACCTAGCATTCTATTTGCTCTCTTGGCTGCTGCTGCACACTGGGCCGAGGGTTTTAACATGGTATCCACAATGACTCCTAAATCTCTTTCCTGGGTGGTAGTTCCTAATGTGGAACCTTGCATTGTGTAACCATAGTTTGGGTTGTTCTTCCCTAGGTGCATAACCTTGCACTTGTCCACATTAAATTTCATCTGCCATTTTGATGCCCAGTCTTCCAATTTATCAAGATCCTCTTGCAATTTTCCACAATCCTCTTAGGTTTTAACAACTTTAAATAGTTTTGTGTCATCTGCAAATTTGATAACCGCACTCGTTATTCCACTTTCCAGGTCATTTATGAATATGTCAAAAAGCAGCGGACCCAGCACAGATCCCTGGGGTACACCACTATTCACCTTTCTCCATTGGGAAAATTGGCCATTTAGCCCTACCCTCTGCTTTCTATCTTTTAACCAGTTCCTGATCCACAATAGTACACTGCCTCCTATCCCATGACTCTTTAGTTTTGCCAAAAGTCTCTCATGAGGGACCTTGTCAAAGGCTTTCTGAAAGTCCAGATACACAATATCAACCGACTCATCTTTGTCCACCTGATTATTCACTCCTTCAAAAAAACATAACAGATTAGTAAGACAAGGTCTTCCTTGTCTAAAGCCATGTTGGCTGTCTCCTATTAGGTCATGACTATCTACATGCTGAGTAATTTTATTATTTATGATGGTATCTACCATTTTTCCCAGTACTGATGGTCAGGCTCACCGGTCTGTAGTTTCCCGGATCACCCCTGGAACCCTTTTTAAAAATTGGTGTTACATTGGCAATCCTCCAATCTTCAGGTATTAGAGATGATTTTAATGATAGTTCACAGATTACTAATAGCAGGTCTGCAATCTCATATTTCAGTTCTTTCAACACCCTTGGATGCATACCATCCGGCCCAGGTGATTTGCTACTCTTCAGTTTATCTAATAGTTGTAATACATCTTCCCGATGTATCGATATTTCCTTCAATTCTTCCGCACCTTTAAATACCACTTCAGTCATGGGTAACATCCCTACATTTTCCTCAGTAAAGACTGAAGCAAAGAATTCATTCAGTCTCTCCGCTATCGCCTTGTCGCCTCTTAGTGCTCCTTTAACCCCTTTATCATCTAATGGACCAACTGACTCTCACAGGTTTTTTGCTACGAATGTACTTGAAAAGGTCTTTACTTCGCGTTTTTGCTTCCGCAGCAAGCTTCTTCTTAAATTCTCCCTTTGCCTGCCTTATCAATGCCTTGCATTTGACTTGTCAGTGCTTGTGCTGTTTCCAGGTTTCGTCGTTTGGCTCTTTTTTCCATTTCCTGAAAGATGCTTTTTTGGCAACAACAGCCTCTCTGACCTCACCTTTAAAGCATGCTGGCAGTTTTTTGGACTTCCTTCCACTTTTCTTAAAGCGTGGAATACAGCTGGTCTGGGCTTCCAAGATAGTATTTTTCAACAACAGCCAAGCCTGATGTACGTCTTTAACCTTTGCAACTGCTCCTTTTAGTTTTTTCTTAACTGTTTTCCTCATTTTATCATAGTCTACACAGTACCCTGTCTTGTGCTGCTGAGGTAAGCTATATTCTGATTTGATTTAAATTATAGCTCTTAGCTGCTGCTAGGCTCTAACTTCTTATGAAATTTAAACTACAAGCTCTCTGCTGGGTTCTAAATTTAACCAGAAAGCTCTCTTCTGTGTTTTAAATTTAAACTAAAAGTACTTTGCTGTTACTAGGCCCTGAGTGACTATTAAATTTAAACTACAAGCTCTCTGCTGGGTATGAAATGTAACCTGAAAGTTCTCCTCTGTGTTTAAATTTAAAGTTAAACTGCTGCTACTAGGCCCTGACTGATTTAACAAAACTAGTGGGTTCACAGATTAATTAGATTTAATACAAAGAATTCCTTTTAGAAAATTACCAGAAGTATATACTCACAGTTGCAGATCTCTCTCCAGAAGGAACAGTCCCTTTTTCTAGTCCTTCAAGACAGAGGATCACAGAGCTCTGGTTGAGCTATTTATGCCTGTGCTGCTGAAGTAAGCTGTGACCAACTTCCTGGGTAATTAACAGTCCTTGCTTGGATAGGCGGAGTCTTTCAAAATGGCCTTTTGATCTGCCACCTGGTGTTAACACCTATTGAAAAGGTTTCACAGGTCTCTTGCCCCCTAGGTAGAAGGCCTCTTTGTAAAGGTCTCTAGAAGACTTTATTTGTTGCTCAAAGATTACAGACCCTGTTTTGCCTTTAGTGCTAAACTAAATTCTGATTTGATTTAAATTATAGCTCTTAGCTGCTGCTAGGCTCTAACTTCTTATGAAATTTAAACTACAAGCTCTCTGCTGGGTTCTAAATTTAACCAGAAAGCTCTCTTCTGTGTTTTAAATTTAAGCTAAAATTACTTTGCTGATGCTAGGCCCTGAGTGATTATTAAATTTAGACTACAAGCTCTCTGCTGGGTTCCAAATGTAACCAGAAAGCCCTCTTCTGAATAACTCAACTGTTGGCATGCCCTTTCAGCCCCTCAATCCTCATAGGGTTCTTACCATTGATGCCTACTTACTGGGCTGGGGTGCCCATTGTTAGGAACTCTGCATGCAGGGCAACTGATCCCTAGCAGAGAGCCAGCAGCAGATCAATCTGCTAGAGCTCAGGGCCATTTTTCTGGCAATCAGAGCCTTCCACCACTGCCTGCAGGACCAGTCGGTGCTGATCCAAATGGACAACCAAGTTGCGATGTTCTACCTGAACAAGCAAGGGGGCACAGGGTCTTACCACATCTGCCATGAGTCAGTAGCCCTCTGCTCATACGCGATCAGTCAAGGAATGCGCCTCAGAGCAATGTACCTTCCGGGCCAGGACAATGCCCTAGAAGACAGGCTGAGCAGGCTCCTCCAGCCTCAAGAATGGCAACTAGATCCCAGAGTGGCACAACGGTTCTTCTGACTCTATGGCACACCGAGGCTGGACCTCTTTGCAAGTCCATCCAATGCTCATCTGCCCTACTTCTGCTGTCACCAGCTGCACCCCCTCCGGGAAGCAGTGGATGCCTTCCTCATCTCGTGGTCAGAAGGCCTTCTGTATGCTGTCCGTCCCATGCAACTAATCACCTGGACTTTAAGGTCTTGCGGGACAAGGCTTCTCTGATCCTGGTGGCCCAAGCAGCCTTGGTTCCTTCCGCTGCTCCGCCTCTCAACGGAGCCCCCGATCTCTCTAGGGAACGCCCTTCAAGTGGTGCAGATTCTCGGTGTGGTGCAGAGAGCAGCGGATTGACCCGTTCTCTTGCCATGTGCACACGGTGCTGCAGTACTTTTTTCATCTCTCGCAAGCTGGACTCAAGTCCAACTCTGTCAGGGTGCACCTGAGTGCGCTCTGGGCGCATCACCATTCTATTGAGGGTTATCCCCTCTCTGCTCAGCCCCTCATTTCTCAGTTTATGTGGGACCTCCTGCTCTCTAAGCCTCCCATTCACCCGCCTCTGGCGGAATGGGGTCTTGACGCGGCTCACCAAGCCACTATTTGAGCCTCTGGCTATCTGCCATATGCAATACCTCTTATTGAAGGTAGTCTTCCTAGTGGCGCTCATCTCTGCACTGAGCCACCCTATACCAGGTTCTACAAGAACAGAGTCATGCTTTGCACCCACCCTAAATTCCTTCCAAAGGTGGTGTCCACATTCCATCTCAGTCAGAAGGTGGTGCTCCCCACCTTCTTCCCACACCAACAAGGCAGCGGCTGTTCTTCATACTCTGGATTGTAAGAGGGCCCTGTCCTTCTGCCTGCAACGTACCCAGGGCCACCGCAAAGCCTCACAGCTTTTCATTTCCTATGACCCCAGTCACCTGGGGTAGATTGTTATCAAACAACCCTGTCCATCTGGGTGGCAGACTGCATCGCCTTCGCCCACAATTAGATTGGGCTGTCGTTGGAGCACCAAGTCATGGCACACAATGTCGGTCTTTGGCGATCTCGATTGCAAGCTTGCGCTCTGTCCCTGTGGCAGACATCTGCGGGGCCACTACCTGGTCCTCAAGTCCACACCTTTGCAGTTCACCACTGCCTGGAGAGAGAGTCCCGACAGGACAGCACCTTTGGCCAAGCCATACTCCGTAATCTCTTTGGGGTCTAGGCAACTCCGACCCTTCTGTGTTCGGGCTTTCGGAATGATGGTTCTCTCTGGACTCTGGGGTCCTTAGAGTCTCTCCTCAGACTTTGTTGCAGCTGCTCTCGACTTGGCTGTGTTTTTGTACAGGTTCCTGCTAGCCTGTAGCTAGGGAGTCCCATATGTGAGGACTGACTTCCTGTTTGTTCCTGGAGAAAGCTTAGTTACTCACCTGTAATGGGTGTTCTCCAGAGACAAGAATCTTTCCTCACAACCCTCCCTCCTCCCCATGGAGTTGCTGTATTTTGTCATCATCTTCTGTCAGCTTTAGCTATGTCATCTGACTGAGCAAGATGGCACCCTTGGGCTGGAAGGGGACCACGCATGCATGGTGGCATCTCCCAAAGGCTTTCTTTGAAAGATGGGAGATGCTTCTGCGAGGGCTCCTTCGGTGCCAATGTCACCCATATGTGAGGATCGATTCCTGCTGTCCCTGGAGAACACTTGTTACAGGTGAGTAACTATGCTTTCTTCTCTCCCCAGCACTCCCAAATACCTTCCCCTGGGTCCTTTATTATGCAGTGCTCTGTAAAGGGCACCTTTTTGTGTATTAAAATAGCCATGCCTGCCTGTCATGCTTTAGGGGCAGAAGCCGCATAGCAGTATCCCACCCACCCGTTCCCAATTTTTTATGCTCCTCTTCACTTAAATGTGTCTCTTGCAGCAGAGCCACACTTACCCCTTGCCTCCACGGTTGTGTCAGTGCCTGCCACCTCTTCCCTGGCGATTCCATCCCAGCCACATTTCAAGTCGGTACTACTTTCTCAGCCTTGCTCTTTATTAATCCCAAGACTGTCTGTCTTGCCCCAGCTCATCTTCCTTACTAGCCTAAACCCCCTCCTCTTCCCTTCCAGTCCCACCCAACTAACCTCCCCGTCCCCATCGAACCCAACACCCTTCCTCCCTTCTCTTGCCCCCCTTTCCCCCAAATTGAATTCTCATCACAGGTCTGAAAATAGAGGAACCATGTCTTCCCTAGCAGCCTACACACACATCACCACACCCAGACTTACAACATCACAGTTTATGCATCAAACACACATCAACTCACTATCTTCCCACCATCATCCTCAATCGTCCCACTTCCCCTTCTACAGCCTTCTCTGCCCACCAACCCTTCCCAGGTTAATTCAGCAACATTCTGAAATAACAGTATAATAGTCCGCCCAATATTAACCCAAACAATTACCAGCCCATCCACCCTAATACAACAGTTAACTAAAGATAATGATGAAAGAGTGTACAGCAAACATTAGCAAAGGCTGAACCTCTTTGTAAATATTTAGACACAGTAAACACCTAGACATACACAAAACATGCATTCAACCTCCCCATTTTCCCATATCCTGCTAAATCCTTGCGGAGTCAGAACAACCACAGCCCACAAGATCAAGGCAATATAGCAGGGGTCTCAAATTGAAATTGCTTTGAGGGCCAAATGAGGACTTGTAAAATAACCCGGGGGGCCGCATAAGACGTGGGGCCTTATTTGCATAAATATTTGCATAATGTTACCATACCCTAACTTTTAGTAAACGTGCCTCTTAATGAGTGTATGGATAAAGAAAGACTAAAACATTTCTACATTACTATAATCCAGTACCAACCATCAGGCGCATTAGGAACTACTACAAACAAACACTGCCAATATAGAACCCACGTTGGCGTATTTTAGATCATGTACCCCCTAATCCCCGAGGTGGTGATAGGATTCAGATCCTACAAAATTTGGAGCAAAAATGGATTTTTAGGCTGCATTCTGTATATCCAGAAGGCTTGAACCAGCAGCTGGATTGGCATACTATTTTTTAACCTTTCCGATCGGGAGGTGTTACCTGATTGGTGGTTTCCCTTCCCTGTTCTGATAGGTTCTTTTGTATATGCCACACCTGATAAGCGCGTTCTATTAACTTGGGAGCCTGGGTTATAAAAAACCATTCCATTTAGCTGTGTTTCCAAGGCTAACGTTTATTACACAGTAGTTTGACCTGAAGCAGGGGGTTTCTGGATATACCCCCAAAACGTGACACGTCGTGTATTTGATCTACTGGTGACTAAAGCGTTTTTACAGCCTATTTGGTCTTCAAAAGCTAAGTACCAGCCATTTTTGAATAAGTGCTGTTTTAAATTCAAACTTCTTTAAAGTGATTAAAAAGGACGGGCCACGGTGGTGGAAGGTGTTTTTCCTTTCCACTGTGCTGGCCATTCCAACAAAAAAAATTTTAAAACATATTTGGTTTTTCACTGAGTTTTGTGGTTTTGCGGTTAATTTGAGCTCAGGGTGAAGGTTTTTGTGTTACTTTTCATATAGAACCCATAGCAAACCCGCCATATCCTAACAGCACTACCGGGACTCACATAGCACCATATCCTACCTATCAAAAGGCAACACTGCAAATATTAAATCAATACATTTCAGAGAATAACAATACATGACCTACTGGGGAAAAACAAGAAGTAGCAATGTCAAATAGGAATTACATAAACAGAATACCTCAGCTCAGTTACACATGCAGAACAACTCGTACACCATCACCAAACAAGGAATCAAAATTTAGAAACAAGAAGACAATAATTAAACTGGGAACCCCAAAAGCCAAACTTGGAATGTACAACAACACTGTAGAAATAAAACTATAAATTAATTTCTTCTTGTACTAAACAAAGCGCAGACGTTATTGATGCACATTTCCCAGAGCTGACATATTCCAGTTAATAAATTCAAAATAAAGAGATATTTTTCTACCTTTTGTGCATTTTCTTTTCAGTTGCAATTGTTCCAGCCACTTTCTTCTGGTTTCTTCGTGCCTTCTGCTAACTCTCCATCGTCTCCTGTCCATTTGTCCTTTCTTCTCTCTTCTAGTTCCTGAGCGGTCCTCCAGTTTAGTCCTCCACATCCGGGTAGTGCACCTCCTCCTGCAGCCTGGAGACTGGACCAATCAGAATCTTCCTATGCCAGGATGTATGCTGCCGGAGCTCCCATCAGCCCCCAGTGTGTCCAGTCTCCTTGCAGCTGGAGGACGTGTGTGCCTGGTTTAGGCTCACTTAGGGACGGTTGGAGGCAACACTAGAGAGACTTTTTTGGGGGTTTTCTTTATCACTCCTATATTTCCTTTGACTTCTTTTTAATAGGTAGCTGTGTCTTAAAAACAAACACAAACAAACAAGGACGGCGATCGAGGAGCCAGGTCTGCACTACCCTTCTGCCTTTCCTGCAGAGGTGTTCTTTGCAATCAGGGAGGATAGATCCCTCCTCCTAGACTGTACGGAGGAGAGATCTGCCTTTGCCAGCCATCTGCTTGGGTCCGGGAAGTCTCTGCACGGTCAGCTGGCTTCCCTTTTGCGATCCGAAGTACTTTTGGCTTTGATTGACAGCCCGGAGCGGTAGCGCGCTCCTGCTCAGGGTTCGAGCGGCGGGCCGTCTGCCGGCGATTCTCTGCCAGTGCGGTGAGTTCGAATTTCTTACAGAGATCGTTCTTCTTCGGTCAAAGGCATTTATTTTTTTTGATTTACTTTTGATTGTCTTTTCGCGCCATTTTCTCGCCGGCTAAAATGTGCCGGCGGCCATTTTATAACTCCGT
Organism: Ichthyophis bannanicus; assembly: GCA_033557465.1. Classification (NCBI taxonomy): domain Eukaryota; kingdom Metazoa; phylum Chordata; class Amphibia; order Gymnophiona; family Ichthyophiidae; genus Ichthyophis; species Ichthyophis bannanicus. The sequence goes on from CM066036.1 coordinate 620,559,669, forward strand.
TTTTTCTCGCCCGACGTGAAGAGCTGTGCACGGGTTCCCCCTGCGCTTAGCAAGGTTTTAGACTGGCGTGTTTTGCTTGCAGGCATCTGAGCATTCTCAATTGATAGTGTTTTTTTTTTAAAAAAAAGATATTTCTTTGTTTGCTTTATTTTCTCTTTGGGGTAAGGTCAGGCCCTGTTCACTGGAGTGGCTACTGTGCCTGCATGGCTACGAGACCGCAGTGCGTTATCTGCGGTTCGCGCAGGGGGGCTGTAGCGGAGTCTGGGATTTGCAGGGGCTGCGCCTCGGTTTCCACAGACTTAGAGCAACAAATGGAGCATAAAGAGCTGTCAGACCCAGAAAGCCCGGCTATTCAGGCGGAGGGGGGCCCCTCGCCTGGACCTCTCACATCTTTCTCTGCGGTCCCTCCTAAGGGGCAGGCTAGCACGTTGCCGATTGAAGCAACAGAGTCTACCTTCACAGATTTTTCCCCAGACTTTGTCCTTCTTATGCACCAGGGTTTTCGCTTGGGGCGCTCGGGCAAGTTGCCAGAGGCCTGGCCGTCGCCCCTGCCCTCCTTAAAAGGATAGGAGCCCAGGCGGAATATCCAGCCTTCAGCCAAGCGCTTTAGGTCCATGGACCTGGAGCAGGACGACATGGGCTGGCAAGATCCTGATACAGAAGTAGATCCCGATGCTGGTGGTGAGGAGCTAGAAGACGGGGAGATCCCCGAGCCGGAGGATCAAGCCCGGATCATTCGGGTGTTTCGTAAAGAAGAGCTGGTGCCTTTGATTGCGGAATCTCTTCAGACACTCAATCTGGCGGTAGCTCGTCCTATTGAAGAGGACAGGTTGGTGGAGGATCCTCTCATTCAAGCGGTGCGGGAGTCTCAGGTGGTGTTTCCGGTGCACCGAGTGGTGGAGCAGATGATTCAAACTGAGTGGGATCAACCTGAATCCGGACTGAAGGGGATTAGGACTATGAACCGCTTGTATCCCTTAGCAGACAAGGACAAGGAGAAGTTTAAGTCGCCGTAAGTAGATGCCGCGGTATCGGCGGTAACCAAGAAAACCACCATTCCTGTTGAAGGCAGTGCGGCTTTAAAGGACACGCAAGACAAAAAGGTGGATAGTTTGTTGAAACAGGCCTTTGAGACCAATGCTTTATCTTTGCAGGCCTCTATCTGTGGCGCTTGGGTGGCTAGGGCCTGCTTACGATGGGTGCAGCGCTTGCGGCAAGTTTCCGGCTTGGATCAGCAGGGTTTGCTAGAAGTGACCCGGCTGGAGTCTGCGTCGGCGTATTTGGCAGATGTGCATTATGATTTGATTAGAACATTGGCGAATAGCATGGCTTCCTTGGTGGCGGCGCGCAGATCTATCTGGTTGCGGAATTGGGCGGCCGACGGATCTTCTAAATCCCGTCTCAGTAAGCTTCCCTTTAAGGGCAAATTGTTGTTCGGAGACGATCTGGATAAGTTGGTTAAAGACCTCGGGGAGTCTTAAGGGCGGTAGGCTGCCAGAGGATAAGCCTAAGCTGAGTAGAAACTTGCCGCCGGCGCGGGGTCAATTTTGGGACTTTCACAGATTTCGTTCTTCCCGCCTTTGGAGTTCCCAGCGCGGCCGGTTTGGCTCTAGATCCCAAGGGTTTCGAGGTTTTCGAGGAGCGGGAAGAGGATTCTCAGCAGCGTCGTCCTCTTCCTTTGGTCGAAAGCCACAATGAAGCGAGGCGGGCTCCGGAGGGAAGTCAAGTCATCGGGGGTCGCCTGCGGGACTTTCTTCCTTCCTGGGCCCAAATAACCTCAGATCAGTGGGTGCTAGAGATAATCAGAGAAGGTTATGCGCTGGAGTTTGCTTGTCCGCTTCCGGATTCCTTTGTCCTTTCTCCCAGCAAAGGCGAGCAGAAGACGCGGGCAATTCGGTTGACGTTGCATCGACTCATAGCCTTGGGAGCGGTAATCCCCGTTCCTCCTTCCGAGCGCAGCATCGGTCACTACTCCATTTATTTTGTGGTGGCAAAGAAAGACTGTTCGCTCCGCCCGATTCTAGATCTCAAGGGCGTGAATCGTTTTCTCAGGGTACCACATTTCCGGATGGAGACCTTAAGGTCCATCATAGTGGCGGTGCGTCAAGGGGAGTTTCTAACTTCTCTCGACCTCTCGGAGGCCTATTTACACATTCCAATTCGAGCGGTTCATCAAATGTTTCTGAGGTTCGCATTCCCGTGGGGTCACTTTCAGTTTCGGGCCTTGCCGTTTGGACTAGCCACAGCTCCGCGCACCTTCACAAAGGTCATGGTGGTGGTTGCGGCGGCCTTGCGAAAGGAAGGTATCTTAGTCTACCCTTACCTCGATGACTGGTTGATTCGAGCAAAATCCAAAGAAGAGAGTGTGCAGGTTACGGACAGAGTAGTGGCCTTGCTGCAGACTCTCGGCTGGGTGGTCAACGAAAAAAGAGTCATTTAGTGCCAAAGCAATCCCTCGAATACCTCGGAGTTCATTTCGACACGGCGAGAGGTTTGGTGTGCTTGCCAGAGCGCCGTGTCCAGGCCTTGCGGGGCCTCATGCGCACATTCTTGGGGATCCCCGCGCCGTCCGCATGGTGGTACCTACGACTGTTGGGCACTATGGCGGCGACGTTGGAGGTAGTTCCATGGGCGAGGTTTCGTATGCGGCCACTCCAGAGCGCCCTTTTACGTCGTTGGTCGAAGCAGTTAGATTCGTTGAACAAGAGGTTGCCTTGCCCGAAATCAGTTCGTCTGTCTCTCAGGTGGTGGCTGTGCTCGAAGAACCTGCGAATGGGGCTACCTTTGGAGCAGCCCCTTTGGGTTCCGTTCATAACGAATGCCAGTCTCTTGGGCTGGGGAGCCCACTGCGAGGGTCGATTCGCGCAGGGGACGTGGTCCCCTCTAGAAGCTTCTTGGTCGATCAACCGACTCGAGCTGCGGGCGGTGAGACTCGCGCTGCAAGCCCTCGAGACGTTGGTGAGGGGGCGGGCAGTGCGAGTTCTCTCGGACAACTCGGCAACGGTGGCCTACATCAACCACCAGGGAGGCACCGGGAGTGTGGCCATGGAAAGCGAGGCAGAGGCTTTGTTCGATTGGGTGCAGACCCGTCTGCCGGCTCTTTCGGCGGCGCATATCGCGGGAAAAGACAATGTGATGGCAGATTATCTCAGCAGAGTGCAGGTGGACCCCGGGGAGTGGGAACTGCACCCACAGATATACACGCAAATAGTTCACAAATGGGGGCCTCCGATCATGGACCTCATGGCAACCTTTCAGTCGGCAAAGACAGGGCGATTCTTCAGCAGGTGGAGAGAACGCATGTCCGAAGGGATCGATGCGCTCATTCAGCCGTGGCCGGAGTATGGTCTTTTTTATGTCTTTCCCCCTTGGGCGTTGATCGGTCGTGTCGTTCAGCGCATCGAGGCGCACCGGGGGCGGGTCTTACTAGTTGCTCCGGATTGGCCCAGGAGACCGTGGTATGCCGATCTGGTGCGGTTGTGCGATGAAGTGTCTTGGACACTGCCTCCATTACCGGATCTGCTGCTTCAGGGCCCGCTTCGGATGCCTCAGGTGGATCGATTCTCGCTTACGGTTTGGCCATTGAAAGGGCTCGGTTGAGGAAGAGGGGTTATTCCCCAGCGGTTATTGCCACTCTCCTTCGGGCGTGGAAAACCTCCACCTCGCTCGCGTATGTGCGGGTGTGGAGAATTTTTGAGGACTGGTGTTCATGGCGTGATATTCGTGCGGCAACGGCTTCGGTATCCGTGGTTCTCAGCTTTCTGCAGGACGGTTTTGACAAAGGTTTAGCAGCCAGTTCTCTGAAGGTTCAGTTGGCAGCGCTCACGTGCTACAGGGGCAAGGTTCTGGGAATTCCTCTGGGGCACATTCGGACGTACAGCGTTTTCTTAAGGCGGTATTCAGGTTGAGGCCTTCGCGCAGAGTGTCAGTTCCTTCGTGGGATTTGAATCTGGTGTTACAGGCTTTGGTACGCAAACCTTTTGAGCCCCTTCGGCAGGCGTCTCTTAAGGATCTGACCTTGAAGACGGTTTTTCTGGTGGCGATCTGTTCGGCGAGGCGCATTTCCGAGTTGCAGGCGCTTTCGTGTAGAGAACCGTTCTTATCTATTTCTAGGGATTGCGTGGTTCTTAGGCCAGTTTCCTCCTTTTTGCCTAAGGTAGTTTCGCCTTTTCATTTAAATCAGCCCGTTTTTCTTCCGGTCCTTAACTTGGGAGCGGCAAGTGCTACGGACGATGGGTTACATTGCCTGGATGTACGGCGAGTTCTTCGTCGCTACTTAAAGGTGTCGGAGACGTTCCATAAGACCGACCGGTTGTTCGTGCTTTTTGGCGGGGCCCGAAAAGGTGAGGCAGCGGCAACGGCGTCCATCGCTCGGTGGATTAAGGAGGCGATTGCATCGGCTTATATTTTACAACGTCGACCGGTTCCGGTGGGTTTGCGGGCCACTCTACCAGAGCTCAAGCGACGTCCTGGGCAGAGCATAGTCTTCTTCCGCCTGTGGAAATTTGTAGGGCGGCTACCTGGTCGTCTCTGCATGCCTTCAGTAAGCACTACCGGTTGGATGTGCTGGCCGCTCGGAATTCTTGTTTTGGTTCGGCAGTGCTGCGCACCGGTTGGCAAGGTCCCGCCCGGTGTTGACTGCTCTGTTACATCCCGGATGTGGAGGACTAAACTGGAGGACTGCTCAGGAAATGGAAATTACACTTACCTGGTAATTGTAGTTCCTGGAGGGTCCAGTTTAGTCCTCCTTCCCTCCCATGTGTCAGGTTTGGTTGGTGCGGCGCGCTTACTGCGAATGGAGCGGAATTATGTCAGCATTTTTCTTCGGGTTCCCGTATCACGGACTCGTTTATACTTTCTTTTTTCCAGCTATTAGGTTCATGTGGCTATGACTGCCTCTTTATTCGGGTAAAGAGCAGAGGCAATGTGCAGAGTTCTGGCTTCCTCGTTTGGGGAGGGGGTCGGTTAATAAATAAGGGGACTAAATTCTGTTCCGGTTACATATTTCTTCTGGTCTCATGTGTTGCTTCTTTAAGTCTGCTTTGTTACTAGTTCACTGGGGGCTGATGGGAGCTCCGGCAGCATACTGGAACTCTCTACCACCTGATATCCGTGCCATAACCGACTTAGCCCAGTTCAGAAAGGCCCTCAAATTCAACCTATTCATCAAATACTATCCGACATAAAGTGAAACTTACAGTCCCACCGCAAACTTAACCACAGCTCTCTCATTGTTACTAACTTTCTTGCTAAATTGTGTAAATAGTTTGAGTATGTTATCTAGTTAACAGATCATATACTCCATGTAGATAGTTCTCCCATGTTTTTCCAAGTTTATGCTCCTGTTATATGTAACACCGAACAGCTTGTTCTGGTTTTTGCTTTGTTCTCTGTGAACCGCGCTGATGCCAAATAGTGCGGTATATAAGAAATGTAAATAAATAAAATAAAATAAATAAAATACATCATGGCATAGGAAGATTCTGATTGGTCCAGTCTCCAGGCTGCAGGAGGAGGTGCACTACCCGGATGTGGAGGACTAAACTGGACCCTCCAGGAACTACAATTACCAGGTAAGTGTAATTTCCATTTTTTCCATTCTTCCTCTACATCTGCTTTAACATACTAATCTTTCTCCTTTTGCTCTTTCCTCATTCCTATTTCATCCACTTAAATTGTACCCCTCCATCCTCAATCCCCACTTACTCTCCCAATACCTGGCCAATTGTAGATTTGTCTTCCCTCCCACACAAAATATTTTTCCCCTCTCCATTTCACTCTCCCAGCTCCATCCCATTCTAATCCTCCCCCAACATCAGCTCCCTTCTAGTTCCAGCCCCACACAGCACCCACTCCCTTTTAGTCCCTGCATCAGCCCATTTTCAGTCCTAGCCTCCCATCAGCCCATTTCCAATCCTAGCTCCCCCCCATCAGCCTATTTCCAGTGCTAGCTCCCTCCCCTCACAGCCCATTTCCATTCCAAGCCCCCCTCCCCATCAGCCATTTGCAGTTCAAGCCCCCCTTCCACTCAGCCCATTTCCAGTCCTAGCAACCCCCCCAGCCCATTACCAGTCCTAGCCCCCCATAGCCCCTTACCAGTCCTAACCCCCCAAAGCCCACTTCGACTCTTAACCATCACCCATTTTTCAGTCTTACACCTAATAGTATATTACCAGTCCTATACCCCCCATAGCCCATTACCAGTCCTAGTCCCCCCCATAGCCTATTACCAGTCCTAACCCCCCTATCAGCCCACTTGCAGTCTTACCCCCCCATCACCCCATTTTCAATCTTACCCCCCCATCACCCCATTTTCAATCGGTAAGATAGCCCATTACCAGTCCTAACCCCCTCCTCCCCATCATCCCAGGTAGATTTTAAAAAATCCAAACTTGCTGCTGCTGCCGCCACTGCCGCAGTATCAAGCGTCCCATGGTGCCCCCCTGCCCGGCAGAGTCCTCTGCTCCCTGCAGCATCAGCTCCAAAAGCGGCGGCTTTCAGAGCCGCGAAGAGGGAGAGTTTCTCTCTCGCGGCTCTGAAGAGCAGCGAGAGAGAAACTCTCTCTCTTCAGCTCCAAAAGCGGCGGCTCAATTCCTGCTTTTGGAATTGAGCCGCCGCTTTTGGAGCTGAAGAGAGAAACTCTCCCTCTTTGCGGCTCTGAAAGCCGCCGCTTTTGGAGCTGATGCTGCAGGGAGGAGAGGACTCTGCCGGGCAGAGGGGCCCGCGGGACGCTTGATACTGCGGTGGCAGCAGCAGCAAGTTTGGATTTTTTTTTTTACTCTATCGTCCAGCTGCTTAACACGCTGGGCCAAATGCATCGCGGGCCGCACAAGATGCTCTCGCAGGCCGCATGTTTGAGACCCCGGCAATATAGTCTCTCCCCCTTAGACTGTAAGCAAACCCAATATGGGAGAAAATACCCCTCTAAGACTGCTTATAGAAGTCAACTGTTCCCAAAAGCATGCAATAAGTAAAAGTTTCACTGGCCCATCAATTTTGCCAGTAAAATACATACATACATAGCACAAGAGTCACTGTGATATTCCTTCCTCTTCTTAAGGGTCAAGCCTGACCAGTTTGCATAAATAGCCATTCTGTGCTCTTAATTGAGACTTCTCTTGGGCAAGTCACAGTATCTTTTCTTTCACCGGAAAGTGGCGCAAACTCACTACAATGTCCCGGCGCAAACATTGACCACAAGGAAGCGAAGGATAGTGGTGGTTGGTGACTCATTCTGAGAGCTACTGGAGCGTCCATCTGCTTACCAGACTTGATGTCCAAAGAGGTATGCTGCCTGCCAGGTGCCAAAATCCGAGATGTTACGTAGAGTTTATCGAGACTCATTAAGCCCACTATTACCCAATATTGCTAATCCATGTCGGCACATATGATACTGCCAGGTATCTCCCTGAATGTATCAAAAGTGACTTCATGGTTCTGGGACAGAGGGTGAAGCAGATAGGGGTGCAGGTGATGTTCTCTTCAGTCCTCCCTGTTGAGGGCAAAGGCCAAGGCAAAGAAGCTTGCTTCCTGGAGATGAATGCATGGCTGTGTGGATGGTGTCATCAAGAGCATTTTGGTTTCCTGGACCATGGGATGCTGTTCCAAGGGTTGAAGAGCAGCGATGGCGTCCATCTATCCAAGAAAGGTCGACGTGTCTTCAGTAGCAGATTAGCTAATCTACTGAAGAGGGCTTTAAACTAGATTTGTTGAAAATGTGTGAAGAAAGCCCCCAGGTAAGTGAAACATTAAATACCTTTATGGAAAAGGGGAAAAGGGGCAACATATGGAAAGTGGTGTATATAATTGCCCGTAGCATGGGAAATAAGATCCCAGATGTTGAAGCTTTAATGGGAGAGGCTGACTTGGATTTAGTGGCAGTTATAGAAACATGGTTCACAGAAAAATGGAAATTACACTTACCTGGTAATTGTTGTTCCTTGAGGGAGTACAGTTCAGTCCTCCACCACTGGGTAGTGCACCTCCTCCTGCAGCATGGAGACTGGACAAGTCAAACTTGTGACATTACCGGGTATATCTTGCTGGGCTTCTCCCATTATCCCCCAGTGACCTACTGACAAAGCAGATTCAAAGGAGCAACAAAGATTAGGTAAGACAGTAATCACAATGCTATGCTTAAACTTTAACGTTTAAACTACAGTGCCCTAAGATAAAGGGCAGAAAACACCCTTCTCCTTGCCCCTCTTCTCCTGTGCCCAAATCAGAGAAAGACAGACAGGAAGAAAGAAGACTAAGGAAGATCATAGAAAGGAAGGATGCTCTCGCGATTACCGGTCAATCAGAACCCATTGCTGCCTTATGAACCGGAAACACCCTCCAAACCGATGCCTCGAGTCTGAATTTTTCATCCCCGGGCGGGAATGAGGACTGAACTGTACTCCCTCAAGGAACAACAATTACCAGGTAAGTGTAATTTTCATTTCCTTATCGGTCCTACAGTTCAGTCCTCCACCACTGGGATGTAACAGAACAGTAAGCAATAGGGAGGGACCCTTTCAACCGGCTCGCCACAGCACTGAACCGAACAGGCACCGTTCACAGCCAGCACCTCTAGACAATAGAGGTTACTGAGAAAAAAGAAGAAACGACCGAGAATCCGCACGGACCCTCTTCACTGGTGAAACTATACCGTGCCCTGCACAAAGCTGCGCTAGCGCACCAGAAGAGCAAGCCCGCAACCCCACTGGTAATGGGCACCCCAGAAACAGATATCCTGACGTTATGACTTCCAGGGCCCAGCCGGAAAGAGCCGATTTAGAAGCCCATTGCCTCTCTTCCTCACCAGGGCATCAAGCCTTAGCCGCCACTTCTCCCCTACGCAACCCGTTGCCCTAGACGAACCAATGATGAGACCTACGAAATACTGATGCAGACTTCACCTAATGTCCAAAGGATGTAGGCGACGCTCAGGGAGTTCTTCCATAGGACTCAAAACTGGCAACTAAACCGCCTGAGTCAAAGACAGAGGAGAAATACCATGGGCCAAGAAGAATGGCCCTCGCCGCCGATCCACCATATTTCTAGAGCCAGACACAACCGGCTGTCTACAGGACTATACCTGTAACTCTGAAACTCGACTCGCCAAACCGAAGGTCGCCACGAACACTGTCTGTAAGGTTAGAGCCTTGACGGAAGCTGAACAGAAAGGCCCAAAGACCTCCCTAGTCCATGCCCCCCGATTAGAGTGAAATCCTACGGAGGTACCAATACCCTGCAATGAAGCCGTAGCCCAGAAATTGTTGTTAGGAATGAGCCACGTCAACGTAAGAAGCTAAAGGAATCCATGGTCTTTTCCTGGAAAGCACGAAGGCGCCGTTAGCCAGACCCCTAGAGAACTGGCTACCAGACCTTTGCCAAAAAAAAAAAAAACATTCTGTAGGAAAAATATAACTCCGTAGGAACAAAAAGATGGGATCGCAGCCTGTAGCTGCGAGCACCAAATCACCCCATATGCGCCATATGCATACGCACGCTAACGAAGTGGACCTCTTCCTGGTCCGACGCAATGTGGAACAGTTGCATCCACGCCACTCTTTCCCAATGTGCCTCAATGCGCTGAACCACCCATCCTATTAGCGCCCACCGAGGAAGATACAGAGGAGACCGGAGGAAGACCCCTGTGGCCTCCGAGCCTTGATCCTCACTGAAACGTCTCCTGCCTTCTGCCACCAAAGTACTCAACTGGGCCTACCAAAGGTAGCCAGAAGATCCCCAACTGGAGGCCCCTACCGGCTGCCTATCTGAGCAAACACTCCCAGATGAAGCTCCTAAACCCTGGCAGCCACTCGAACCCCGCTGAGACAATCTGACAACCCAGTGTCCGTCCCCGCAATGTGAGCCACCAAGATTGCCAGCAGCCGCGACTCCACCAAAATGAAGAGAGCCTCTGCTGCCACTACCGTGGCAGCACCACCTGTGCTGCCCTGACAGTTAATCGAAGCCACCATGGCCGCGTTGTCCGAAAGAACCCACACTGTGACCGTTCACCATCGCCTCGCACGCTAGCCAATCCAGCGCCACTGCTCACAGCGCCCGACAGCTGCTAGACTACTGGACAACCTGAATGACCCAAGGTGGTTAAGCTAGCAGTTTTCCGCGAGGAGTCCCCCAGCCTGCCAGACCCACATCTGTCAACACCAGGAGCTACTGCGGCTGGACTAGAGGCAGACCCGTTGGTCACTAAGCCGGACAGAGCCCCCACCGCCGAATCCGCCTGCCCCGGAATGGACAGAAAGGCCGGTTGTGTAGCAATCATTCTGGTGCGACCAGCGTCGAGGCAACGATCGCTGCGACAGGCTCCGAAGCACATATACCATTAGACAAAAACAGATATAGATAGTATTATTATTATGGTTTCTTCTTTCTTTTTTTTTTTTTTTTACATCATGAAGCACATCGTAGTAAAAATATGGAACACTGCAATGCAGATTTGTAATGCTAGAATAATGCTTTCGGGAATCTTTTCCTGGGGATTGCAGTCTTGGGGGGTTGTTTTTTTTTGAATGCCAGACAACTGAGATGATCAGGCATGTCTTTGTTTTTTTCTTTTTTTTTAAGTAAACTAATTGCCTAGCCTGTAAACGTTGACGTCATTTATCGAAGAATGTAACTGTTTTCTAGAAAGGAATTTTTTTTTTTTTTTACATGTCCATTATAGACCGTGTATGCTGCTCACTGTACCGTCGCCCAAGGACTTCCTTCTCCTGCCGAAACCCTACTAATTTAATTATTTAATTTAGGTTATTTAGTGTCTCTTATATACCGCATTCTCCAGATCAGTGCTGCTGACACAACAAAATTCGTGCCTTGCAGGCAGAACCAATGCCATCATTCGCGTGTGTGTGGCTTCTTTTTTTTTTTTTTTTGGAAGCACCTACCAGAAGTAGCCAAGATTCTGGGAGCCTTACAGCTATTGTGTTTCAAGACCGCTCTAAAAAGGCAGGGCGCATCAAGTTGATTACGATGTTGACATTAACCCCTTTAAACCTTCAGCATAGAAATTTGCTGTCAACACCAAAACATGACCCGAGGTCCATATCACAACCTTGGCACCTTCGCGTTGTCAACTGCAGTTCTTAACAAGCCAGCTGAGCGCCCACCGACCATGGGACTGCTAAGTCTAATCACGTAATGCAGTGAAGCCAGCATGTGCACTCCAGTTTTCTTAAGACAAACTTTTAAACTCAACTAACATGTAGCACAAAAAGAAATAGAAACTACTTGTACAACAAGTTTAGGGAAAACATTTCCATCTGTGGTCAATTAATTTACAATTTCCCCTTTCTTGGCTTAACATTAAAAATACAGTCTCATCCAATTGTGATTTGAATTGTGCAGATCAAACATTGGTCACCCGGATAGGGACCATTGTGGTTTACCGAGGACACAGCAAGCAGCCTAAGGCATGTAGGACCCAAATTTCTGTAAACTTGCAGAACTGCAAAATGTTGATGTATAATCTGCTGTAAGTTAGAACCTAAAGGGGAAAATTTGTGATGAAATGAACAAACTCCGAACCAACAGCAGCGCGTCCAAGATCTAGGATGAAGCAACTATTGCCTTCATTAATCTGAGCTCGTTTATGGGCATAGCTAACCCCAAAAAGGGACAGCCTCTTGTTCTAAAATCAAATTTCAACCACTTAGATCGAACTCAAACTCATGTGAGTCCCTTAAACATAGTGAAGTATCACAGCGGTGTCTTTTGCCCTCTGGACTAATGACTATGAAGGGGTAAAAGAAGAACAAAGAAGAAAGAAAGAATCAAGAAAAAAAAAGGCACTAAACCGAATTCTGCAGAGCAGCCAGGTAAAGTGGTTGGCCAAGTGAATAACCTTTAGCCCCCATGGCATAGTGACCCCGGTCTCTGGATGGAACATCGGTTAGCTACCGCTCTTGGAGTCCACCTGTGCCTGCCTAGTCTGCAGCGGGAACTGACCACAGATTACCATGTAGCGTAACCAGTAATGACTGATAGCTTGCAGTATAGGAAATTCTACCGCCCATACTAGAAGTGTCTATGAAATAATACAGAGGCCGGGCGAGGGGAAGAACGACTGAAAAACGCTGGACTTCAAGTCTGGTGAAGAACAACTCACTCAACAAGGAAGACCCAACCTCATACCGCCCCATCTCCAGCATTTCGTTCCTGGCGAAAATCATTGAAAAAGCAGTGCTCATACAACTTCAAGAACACCTTGATGACCGGGATACCCTAGACAAACAGCAATACAGGTTCAGAAGAAACCATGGGGTTGAAACACTTTTAATAGCGCTAATGAACAACCTCCTCAAAGGCCTAGAAGACAGAAAGAAAATGTTTATACTCATTTTCATTGACATCTCTGCCGCCTTTGACACTGTACATCATGGGATCCTCCTTAACAAGCTGGAATCTATAGGAATTGTGGGAACCCCCCTCAAATGGTTTTCCTCCTACACAACGAACAGAAGGCCACAAGTACAATTCAATGGTGAAAAACCTGAAGCATTCTATCAAGGCATACCCCAGGGTTCGGCTCTCTCGGCACTACCGACACTTTTTATGACCAAGACAACCCAAATGATAACCAATGTGACTAATGTGTATAGATATTGTAAATAGTTAACTAGTCTACATAGTTTACCTTTTTAATCCAAGTTCAAAAACCCCTGTTACTTGTAAATGCATTACAGTTCTCTGTATGTATATGTTTGTTTCATGTAAACCGCGCTGATGACATTAGTGCGGTATATAAGAGATGTTAAATAATAAATAAATAAATACTGTTCAACATTTACATGCAACCCCTCTGTAACATTTTCAAAAGGCATAACATCAACTACCATATTTACGCAGATGATATTATGCTTTACACACAATTGGATACCTCAGACCCTAAATATACACAGCTCGAAACCTGCCTGGACGAGATGTTAAGATGGCTACAGAGAAACAACATGACAATTAACCACAAGAAAACGGAAGTCATGTATATATCCAGTAAACCGAATTTTGAGCCCTCTCCTACAATCACCCTGTGCAACAACACGTACAACACGAAAAAGGAGATCAAATATCTAGGAGTCACACTCGACTGCAACCTAAAAATGGATACACACCTACGTAAAACAAGGCCATCTTCCATAAACTTAGGGTGATACAACCTCTAAGGAAAATAATAGAACCCTGTGATTTTCGGTCTGTTGCACAAACACTCATTATGCCACACCTAGACTACTGTAATGCCATCTTACAAGGTCTGCCTAAAAAATCACTAAATATCCTTCAAATGGCCCAAAATGTGACAGCAAGGATCATCATGGGAACAAGCATTGCTGAACACATTACTCCCATTTTGATCGAGCTACATTGGCTTCCAATTGCAGCCAGGATACAATACAAGATGTTAGTAACCACGTTCAAACTTATAAATAACATTGCCCCCTCATTCCTTTCCACACTTATCAGCATGCAACCAACAAATAGGGACAGGAGAACTACCAACTCGGGCACCCTGCAAGTCCCCACCAACATCAGAACTGTGAAAACAAGTACTAGTCGCAGAGCTTTCTCGTTCTCTGCGCCAACTATCTGGAATCAACTCCCATTTGAGCTGCGTTTAATCAAGGACATTACCGCTTTCCGAAAGGAGCTAAAAACTCACCTATTCAAAAGTCACTACAATCAGCTATGACTCTCAAGTCCGATAGAGTCGTAGCAAAGCAATCAATTAATTATACTCTGTTGAAACCGCCATATGTATAAATATGTATGTAGAAATGTGAAATGTAAATGTGTAGTCCAATCCCCAAGACACTAACCCATTGTGCTGTGACCTACCCTCAGATCTATGTATATATTTTCCCTCTCTTCCCTGTCTTGATTTGACAACCCCCAAAGATGAAATCAAACCGCTGCTGATCTCTGGAAGTAGCGGTATATAAGTGTGTATTAAATAAATAAATAATAATAGACTACATGTAGACTGTGCCGCAGGCACAGCAGCCTTAAAATGCCTGCAAGAAGTGACATGTAAACAACGAGAGCCAACACAGTGTCGTACACCCACAGGTGATGTGGGTAAGCTGCACAAACGTGCTACTAAAGAAATGAGAAATGTCCCAAAAACAAGTCAACTGGGAGACCGCTGTTCAAACAACCCTTCCGAGCGGTCAGATACCAAAGTCCTCATGTCACCTTAACCCAGCTCCTCAATACCCCTCTCCATCTGGACGATCCGCGTAACAGCAGGTTGTCTCCGTAGATATATAAGACCTGCCATTTGTCGAGATAGGGATATCTGGCTAAATCTAGCCAGTTTGCAATGAACACCACAATCTCCAATTAACTTTGCACACTGACCCATTGGAGCCTAGTACATCTTCGGAAGGGGCATATTTCAGGGTACCCACAGTGGGACCGGGGTGCTCTGATAAACGTTGAGAGAAATTAGTGCCACTGCCAAGACCTAAATCGAAACAAACCAAAATAAACAAAATAAAACAGATTAAAAGACGTTATTTTCAGCCCTTGAAGGGCGCGCTTGCCGCGGCGCCAGAGCAAACCGCCATGATGGAGCTGGCGTAAGGCCTAGCCACGTGTCCCTAAAGGCAAAAAACATGGGAATCCACAGCCGCGCACACCGCGGGATTTACCGCTTAAGCGAAAGGGAGGGGAGCGCTTAGGCCTTCCCGCTTGTCCGTGGCATACCGGAGCACTCACCTTCTCCACCGTGCCACCCATTTCGCCAGTCCGAATGAGAGCCCTGCGATCCGCGACACTGACATAAGCAGCGGTCGCGGAGAGGGCCATTTGCGCTGAACTGCCCTGCCCGAACACCATGAGGCATAGAGCCATTCAGGAGCTGATGCTAGCTCGCCACAGTGCAATCCGCTGTGTCCCCAAACAGCCTTCAAATGATTTTATCTTTCACCTGTCCATATAGAAGCCCTGCGATCCGCATTGCTACTCAGCCAGGGAAGTGAGCAGCGATCGTGGAGAGGGCTTTCGGCCTGAACTGCTCTGCCCGACCTCTCGAAGCAGAGAGAAACCGGGAAGCCGAAGCCAGCTCCCCTCCGTACGTTCCAGGAGGGGAGAGCAGCATGGGACACCGGACAGAGGTGAGCAAGAGAAGGGGATAGCAAAGAAGCAGGACCAAGTCCTTTCAAAACTATCTATACCTTTAAACTGGGACAGAAGCAAATTAAGAGAAGTTATAGGAAATCAAAAATAAACCAGAAAAAAATTGTAATCCCTAACACAATCTAGCCTAACTGCGCTCCATCTAATATACTAGTGAGCCCAGCATCTAGGCTCACTACATCCTCCTGCTGCATGGAGACTGGACACACTGGGGGATGATGGGAGAAGCCCAGCAAGATATACCCGATGATGTCACAAGTTTGACTTGTCCAGTCTCCATGCTGCAGGAGGAGGTGCACTTACCCAGTGGTGGAGGACTGAACTGTAGGACCGATAAGGAACCATGACTGGGTTGTAACTATACCAGGTTATACTTTATTCAGAAAGGACAGGATAGGGAGGAGGAGTGGCACTATATGTAAAAAAATATTAAAGCTTCAGAGCTACAGAGCTTAAAAGGTAAGGAGGAGGCACTGTGGATTAAACTAGAAAGAGGAACATATTTGCATTGGCGTAATATACAGACCACCCTCACAGGAGGAAGAGGTGGATGGAGAGTTAATTTAAGACATATGCAGCATTGCCAGGAAAGGGGAAGTGCTACTGAAAGGGGATTTCAATATGCCAGATGTTGATTGGCACATTCCTGCCACAGTATCATCTAGAAGTAAGGAAGGAGATCATGGATTCTCTACAGGAAGAACTATTTAGGCAACTGGTAACAGAACCCACACGTGAAGGGGCCATACTGGACTCTGTGCTTACCAATGGTGAAAGTGTTTATGATGTTATAGTGGGAGATCATTCTGCATCCAGTGATCACCAGATGGTATTGTAGCAGCTGATAAGCATGCAATAAATAAAACCAGGAGTCAGTTCAAAGATCCAAGCCAGTTTATTGTGCACATGGCTCAGAGAGACAAGCTTCAAAAAGACTGAGCATCATTCTTACAGAGACATACTCATTTATACCTTTTCTTCAGCTTGATACATGCAGACTTTCTATTGGTTCCAACGCCCCCTGCATCTCTCCAATCGGGGACCCTCTCTGGGTCACCCTGTTCCCCCTTCTCAGGCTATTCTAACAAAGGGTCAGTTTCTAGACATAAAGACATCCCTACTACAAGGTCATCTCTAGGCTTAGAGAATGTGAGAATGCAAAACACTGGAACATATCTATCATCAGCATAAAAGAATTGAATAAGGATTAACACAAACTTATCAAAAGCAGTTTAGAGCGGTTTAAGGCAGATTCTCAGACCTTCACTGACTCTGATCTTTCTCAGCACTACTATTTCTAAGTGGGGGTGGGGACTCAGGCCTAGCTTGCAGGCCTCTCATACATGTACAGGCTGTTATATAGGCCATAGCCTACCACAGTATGGTTCAGTATTAGGAATAGGGCTGTTAAAATCCACTCAAAAGTGAGGGTCTTAGACTTTAGGAAAACTAAATTTTCCAAAATGGGCCAATACCTCAGGGAGTCGTTAGCGGGATGGGAACAGCTGGGGGGGGGGATGTAGAAAAACAGTGGGCAAAACTGTAAGGGGATATTTTAAAGGCAACCAACCTTTTTGTTAAAATGGTAAATAAAGGTAAAAGGAAAAGGAGACCGCTATGGTTTTCGAAAGAAGTAGCTGAAAAGGTGAAGAAAAAGAGGGAGACCTTCATGAAATGCAAGAGATCACAGAGGAAGACAGGCATCTATATTTGGAAAAACTTAGAGAAGCTAGCAAAGTGGTCAGGAAAGCAAAGATTCAAAAAGAGGAGGAAATAACCAATGCAATAAAATGGGGGGGATAAGACATTTTTCAGATATGTTGGTGAGAAGAGGAAGAGCAAAAAGTGGTATTGTCAGACTCAAGGGTGAAGGGGAGGATTATGTAGAAGCTGATGAGGATAAAGCATAATTGCTTAACAAATATTTCTGTTCTGTGTTCAAAGATGAAGAACCAGGAGCAGGACCTCAGAAAACGCCCACAAACGGGAATAGAAGTGAGGGGCATCTTGAAAAATTTTCAGAAGACTGTGTTCATGAGAAACTAGTTAAACTTAAATTAGACAAAGCGATGGGACCAGATGGGATTTTATTTATTTTATTTATTTATTTACATTCTCTTATATACCGCGCTATTCTGCATCAGTGCGGTTTACATTGAACAAACTGAAATTACATTGAACAGGGCATTATAACTTGGAGATAACTATTTTACAGGGAAAATGGGCTATGGAGGGTTAAGTGGCTACACCCTAGAATACTGTAGGAACTTGGACGTTCTAGCAGCTCCACTGATTGACCTTTTCAGTGACTCGCTGGAGTCGGGACTGGTGCCAGAGGACTGGGGAAAGGCACATGTGGTCCCTTTACACAAAAGCGGAAGTAAGGATGTGGTTGAAAACTACAGGCCAGTTAGTTTAACTTCGGTGGTGAATAAATTATTGGAAGCACTGCTGAAAGAGAAAATAGTGAGGTTTCTGGAGTCCATCTGATTACAGGATCCGAGGCAGCATGGATTCATCAAAGGCAGGTCTTGTCAGACAAATCTAATAGATTTCTTTGACTGGGTGACGAGGGAGTTGGACCGAGGGAGAGCCCTAGATGTGGTGTATTTAGATTTCAGTAAAGCCTTTGACACTGTTCTTCACGGGCAACTTAAAAACAAACTGAGCACCGTAGGGATGGACCCTAAAGTACTTCTTGGGTTAGAAATTGGTTGAGTGGGAGGCGACAAAGGGTACAGGTAAATGCAGCTCACTCTGAAGAGAAGGAGGTTACCAGTGATGTGTCCCAAGGATCTGTCCTTGGTCCATTTATTTTTAACATCTTTGTTAGTGATATAGCAGAAGGGCTGTGTGTAAAGTTTGCCTCTTTGCGGATGATACCAAAATCTGCAATAGAGTAGACACCCAGAAAGGTATTGATAACGTGAGGAGGGATCTAGCTAAGCTTGAAGAATGGTCTAGAATTTATCAGCTGAGATTTAATGTTAAAAAATGCAAGGTCATGCATTTGGACTGCAACAATCCAAGGGAGCAATATAGTATGGGGGGGAAGTACTTTTGTCCACTAAAGAAGAGCGGGACCTAGGCATGATTGTGTCTGACGATCTTAAGTAGCTAAACAGGTAGAAAAGGCAGCGGCAAAAGCTAGAAGGATGCTTGGGTGCATAGGGAGAGGAATGGCCAGCAGAAGAAAGGAGGTGATAATGCCTCTGTATAAGTCTTTGGTGCGACCTCATTTGGAGTACTGTGTGCAATTCTGGAGACCGCACCTTCAAAAGGATATAAACATGCTGGAGTCAGTACAGAGGGTAGCTACTAAAATGGTTAGTGGTCTTCATTATAAAGCATATGAGGATAGACTTAGGATCTTAATATGTACACCTTGGATTAAAGGTGGGATAGAGATGATATGATTGAGACGTTTAAATACCTCCGTGGCGTAAATGCACAGGAGGAGAGCCTCTTTCGATTGAATGCAAGCTCTGCTATGAGGGGACATGTGATGAGAGTGAAAGGGGATAGATTCAGGAGTGATATATGGAAATATTTCTTTACAGAAAGAGTGGTGGATCCGTGGAATTGTCTCCCAGTGGAGGTGGTAGAGATGACAGTATCTGAATTCAAAGAAACATGGGACAAACACAGAGGATCTCTAAAGTAAAAAAAAAAAGAGGACTGCTGTAGTAGTTGATATGGAAGGGCAGACTAGATAAGCCATGTGGTCTTTTTCTTTCGTCATGTTTCTATGACTCTTTCTGGTCCTAGGCAGCCCTAAGGCCCAATGCACCTGCCCCAGTATCGCTAAACTGCTCAGTCTCCAAGAGGCCCCAAATGTGCAGATTATTTCTCTATGCATTTTTTATGTCTTCCACTTTATGCTGTAACTCCTGCATATTCCTTCTCCTTTATCGACTCTACGGGAAATGATTGCCATGGCTTCTTCTGCAACTCCAATTTTTGCTCCATTTCCTCCACTCAATCTCCAAGCCCCCTCAGTCCAACAGTGAGCTCTCTCATGTCATCCATCTGTTTATGCATTATGACCATTAAACTGTTCTGGAGCTCCTTCAGCAGACCTCTTATCGCTCCCATTGTTATAGGCTCATTCTCAACTCCTGGCCCATCATCACTCATGCTATCAGAGCTGATGTCTTCTACTTCCAACCAGTCACATGGCTCTCTTTAGGCCCACTTTGTCACTTGCGCCTGCTGAGGCGGAAAAAAGCTTTCAAATTGCCCAGTTTTGCTTTAGATGCCATCTTTATCTTGCAGGGAGTGATACTCTTTGTGATTCTTGTAAACTTTCTTCATCAGTGCATGGATTGATAGAAGACACAAGAGCATACCTTCCTACATACAGAGCATTTATGATCATAGAACTCAGTGCATCCCTACCCACAGGGCTGGTCCAACCACTAGGTAAGCTAGGTAGTTGTTTAGAGCATCAATCTCTGGAAGGCAGCAAAAGCAGGCCATTCAAAGCTAAATAATAGATTTTGACAGCCAGACAGGGTGTAAAGCTTGCAATTAGCTTAGAACTCCAACACTTTGGACCAACTCTAGGGTCGTCCCTGCCTACTCGAGCGCACTCCATCACTGCCCATGCTGCATACAATCTATTCTCTGGGAACAAGCAGGAAGTCAGCCCTCACATATGGGTGATGTCGGCACCAACTGAGCCTGTGCGGATTCACTCCCCAGATTTCAAAAAAGCCTTTGGGAGTTAGACAGCACATGTGCGGTCACCTTCCTGCCCAAAGGAGCCATCTTACCTAAGTCTTCTTTTTTTTCCCTGGAGCCTTGGAGCGCAGCCTGGTTGCCTTCCTCGAGGTGCACATAGCCTGGCACCTAGTACCTCCAGGTCGTTGACACCAACCTCAGGCCCCTCCATGGCTCGAACCTCTCTGGAGGAAGTCCAGCCTGTGTTGGAGTGGTTCTCTGGCTCGGAGTAGAGGCCATTGGCCTCACACCCAAAGCACGACTCACCCCTGAGTGCATCGGGATCAGTGCATTGAGCACCATGTTCCTCGATGCCGCTGGCTCATCGGCTCGGTGACCACTCAGGGCTTTGAGGTCTCCGAGTCAGGATGGGAGACCAAGGAGGAGTCCCCTGATGCTGTGCTCCAGAGGGATGTGCCCTCGGAGCCATCTCCCCCGCAGGAGCACCGGCGGTCCCCACCTGAGGACTTGGCATTCCTCATCTTTGTGCGAAGGATGGCGTAGGCTCTGGCCCTGACCCTGGCCTTCATGGCAGAGCCAGAGGATGAGCCTCATGCTGAGGACCTGGAGATCCCAGTGCCAATCCCCTCTATCCTCGAACGCTTGTTGTTCAGGAAGTGGGATAGCCCGGTGACTGTACCTGTGGTGAGCCGCAGACTCAATTCCCAGTATTGAGTCAGCAAGAGCCCAGGATTCCAAAAACCACAGTTGCTTCTCAACTCCATGGTAGTGGAGTCAACCATGAGTCAAATCAAGAGTCAAAAGGCGCACTTCTCGGTGGTCCCTGGCAGGGAGGCCCACACCATGGATGTCTTTGGCAAGCGGTGCTTCCAGGGCTCGATTCTCACTGCCCGGATCAAGGCATACCAGCTATACATGGGCATGTACCTCTGGGACCTGGCAAAGGAGCTTGCCAGGTTGTACCCTTGTCTCCACGGTCAAGGACTAGGGGGAAGGAAGGAGGGGTAACATATTAGGCCTTACTACTGCTACTACTGATCAATTTGTATAGCGCTACTAAGCATACACTGTGCTGTACATGCACATGTAAGAGATGGTTCCTGCTCATCGGAGATTACAGTCTAGTCAAGACAGACAGCTGACGACAAGGATACATCTAGGGGAATGGTAAAGAAACACATAGGAGACTAGGCAGATCAGGATCCAAAAGTGGCTTTGAAGAGGTGAGTTTCAGCCTGGATTTGAAAAGGTCAGAGTTGAAGCCTGCCGTACAGACTCGGGTAGCTTGTTCCAGGCATAAGGAGCAGCAAGGTGAAAGGATCGAAGCCTGGAGTTGGTGGTAGAAGACAGGGGCACAGATAGAAGCAATCTGCCAGAAGAACAAAGTTCCCGAGGAGGAGTGTAGGACGAGATCAGAGAGGAAAGGCAGTGAGAAGCAGCAGAATGAGTGCACTTAGAGGTCAGTAGGAGAAGTTTCAACTGGATGCGGAAACAGATAAGGAGCCAATGAAGCGACTTGAGGTGTTATATGAGCATATCAAGGCTGGCAGAAGATGAGCTGTGCAGCTGAGTTTTTGACAGATTGAAGGGGCGAGATATGATTCAGAGGGAAACTAGCAAGGAGGAGGTTGCTATAGTCTAGACAGGAGGTGACTAAAGAGTGGATAAGTGTCTTTAGTAGTGTATTCAGAGAGGAAGGAGCAAATTTTGCTGATATAAAGAAAGAAGTGACAGGTTTTAGCTGTCAGTTGGATTTGTGTGGAGGAGGAGAGGGAGGAATCAAAGATGATCCCAAGGTTGTGGGATGAGGAAACGGGGAGAAGTAGAGTTATCCACAGAGATGGAGATAGGAGGAAAGGGGGTAGGTTTAGGTGAAAATAAGCTCTATTTTGGCCATATTCAATTTTAAACAGCAGTGAGACATCCAAGCAGCAGTATCAGAAAGGCAGGCAGAGATCCGGGCCTGGATTGCTGGAAAGATTTCAGGTGTAGAGAGGTAGATCTGAGAGTCATCAGTGTAAAGATGGTATTGAAACCATGGGAAGAGATGAGTAAACGAAGAGACTGGGTATAGAGAGAAAAAAGGAGTGGGCCCAAAACAGACTCTTGGGGTATTCCAACTGAGAGCAGGATATCAGTGGAGGAGGATTTACCAGCACAAACACTGAAAGTGCGATGGGAGAGATGAGAAGAGAACCAGGATAGCACAGATCCCTTAAAACCAAATGAGGACATAGTATCAAGGAGAAGATGGTGATCAACAGTGACAAAATCAACAGAAAGGTCAAGAAGGATGAGGATTGAGTAGAGGCCCTTGGATTTTGCCAGGAGCAGGTCGCTGGAAACTTTGGCAAGAGCTGTTTCAGTAGAATGTAAAGGCCATAGCCAGATAGCAGTGGATCCAGAAGAGCTTGAGAGGATAGAAAATCAAGACAATGGCGGTGAACTGCACATTCAAGTAGTTTAGGCATGAAGGGGAGGAGGTAGATGGGTCGATAATTAGAAGGACAGGTAGAATCTAGTGAGGGTTTCTGGAGGAGAGGTGTGACCTCAGCATGCTTGAAGGCTGCAGGAACAGTTGTAATGGGGAACGACAGGTTGAGAATATTAGAGATGGAAGAGATGGAGCTTAGGAGATGGGTGGGAATAGAATCAGAAGAACAGGTAGTGAGTTGGGAGGAGGAAAGAAGATGAGTGGTTTCCTTCTCAGAGATCTTAGAAAAGGAAGAAAGGATGGCAGAGGTTCAGGAGGGAGTGACGAGAGGGGATGGAGTTGACCTCATCGAGATTTGGAGTGTAATCGTGTGGATTTTGTCATGGAAATAGTCTGCCAAAGTTTGGGCAGAAAGGGAAGGAAGGGTCAGAGGCGGAGACACCTTGAGTTGAGAGTTGTAAAGAGACAGTGAGGGTCAGAAGCAAGAGAGTCAGGCGAACATAATAGTCTTGTTTGGCAAGTGCAATGGCTGATTGGAAAGAAGCAAGCATGAATTTGAAGTGTAGGAAGTCCACAAGGATGCAGGATTTGAGCCATATGTGCTCAGCTGAGCAGGCGCAGGAACGCAGATGGGTAGTTGAAGACTGCTAGGGCTGAGGTGCAGTACGCCTCTCAGGCTGTGGCATGGATGGAGCAACAGCATCCAGAGCAGATGAGAGTGTAGTGCTATAGGAAGCTATTGCCTCATTAACAGATGGCATAGTGGAGGAAAGAAAGTTGATGAGACAGTAGTGGAGAGAGCCGATAGGTCAATAGCATGAAGATTTTTAAAGAGGTTGGAGGAGACTGGGCGAGATTGAGGCAGGGAGGATGAAGAATAAAGCTTAGGTGATATCAGATAAGGGAAGAACTGAGGTACAAAGGTTTGAAGGTAAGCAATTAGAGAAGAAGACATGGTTGAGGCTATGACTGTGCTGTTGAGTGGAGGCAGTAGAGGAAAGCTGGAGGTTGAACGAGGAGATAAGGGAAAGGACCTTTAAAGCATAAAGGTCAAAGGGGTTATCAATATGAATGTTAAAATACCTAAGAATAAGGGAGGGGAAGATGAATCCAGAAAGAAGGAAAGCCAGGAGTCAAAATCAGTGAGAAAAGTAGAGGTGGACTTGTCAGGGGGTCAATAAATAACAGCTATCTGGAGAGATAGTGGAATAAATAGGTGGATGGAGGGACTTTGAAGGAAGGAAAGTGAGTGAGACTGAGGCAGAAAGAAAGGTTGAAATTGGCAGGAATGAGAGAGTAGAGACCCAATACTGCCACCATGGCCAGTGGGACAAGGCATGTGGAAGAATTGGTAGCCGCCATATGAGGACAGCGACTGAAGTGGAGTCTTCTAGGAAGAGTCAGGTCTCAGTTAGACTAAGAAGATGGAGAGCATTAAAGATAGATCATGAACAAAGGCAAGCTTATTAGAAATGGAGTGTACATTGTCTTACTAATCTGTTATGTTTTTTTTAAGCTGTCAATAAACAGGTAGACAAAGGTGAGTCGGTTGATATAGTGTATCTCAATTTTCAGAAAGCCTTTGACAAGGTCCCTCATGAGAGACTCTTGGCAAAATTTAAAAGTCATGAGATAAGAGGCAGTGTATATGTGGATCAGGAACTGGTAGGACTAAATGGCCATTTTTCCCAATGGAGAAAGGTGAATAATGTAGTACCCCAGGGATTTGTGCTGGGTGTGCTGCTTTTTAACATATTCATAAATGACCTGGAAAGGGGAATAACGAGCAGATGACACAAAATTATTCAAAGTTGTTAAAATCCATGAGGATTGTGATAAATTGGAAGATTGGGCATCCAAATGGCAGATGAAATTTAATGTGGACAAATGCAAAGTTATGCACCTAGTTTTATTTATTTATTTAGCTGCATTTATATCCCGCTTTTCACTGGGTCAAAGCGGTTGGGGGATACATTTAACACGAGGGGATATGAGACACATACATTAATACTTACAGGGAACATGGGCAATGGAGGTTTAAGTGGCTTGCCCAAGACCACAAGGAGCACCTGTGGGACTAGAAACCCCAGTCCTTCCGGCCCAAGGTTGCTGTCCTCTAGTGGTATTTGAACCACCGACCTTCCGGCCTGTGGTACCTTGCCCCAACCACTAGGCCACTCCTCCCTAGGAAAGAACAGCCCAAAATATGGTTACATGATGCAAGGTTCCGCATTAGGAACCACTACCCTGGAAAAAGATTTAGGCATCATCGTGAATAATATGTTGAAACCCTCCGCCCAGTGGGCAGTGGCAGCCAAGAGAGCAAATAGAATGCTAGGTATCGTAAGGAAAGGAATGGTGGACCGCATCTTAAATATTGTGTGCAATTCTGGTTGCCGTATCTTAAAAAGGATGTAGCGTTATTTGAAAAGGTACAGAGAAGAGCCACCAAAATGGTAAAGGGGATGGAACGATACCCCTATGAAGAGAGGCTAAAAAGGTTAGGGCTCTTCAACCTGGAGAAGAGACTGCTGAGGGGCGATATTATAGTGGTTGATAAATTAATGAATGGAGTGGAACGGGTAAGCGTAGATCAATTGTTTACGCCATCAAAATATAGAAAGACTAGGGGACATGCAGTGAAGCTACGGGTAACCTATTTAAGACTAATAAGAAAAAATATTTTTTCATTCAACATTTAATCAAACTCTGGAATTTGTTACCGGAGGATGTAGTAAAAGCTGTTAGTGAAGCCGGGTTTAAAAAAGGTTTGGACAAGTTCCTGGAGGAAAGGTCCATAAACCATTATAAAAGCGGACCCGGGATATCCACTGCTTAACCCAGTACAAGCATTGTGGAACATGTGTCTTTTGGGGAAACTGCTAGGTACTTGTGATCTAAATTGGCCACTGTTGGAAACAGGATACTGAGCTTGATGGACCTTGGTCTGACCCAGTATGGCATGTCTTATGTTCTTATATTCCACAAGGTGCAAGAGAAACAGAAGGAGGAAAGATGGAGAGGGATATGAATAAGATATAAGCAGTTGCATGAGGATCTGTCCTGGGAGCGTGACAAAAGTCTAGGGGGGCCAGGGTTGGGATTGATATCTACAAGTGACAGAAGGAGAAGGAGCAGAAGAGTGCAGGGCAGAGAGGAGACGATACAGCGATAATGAGGGTGAGGTTGTTTCAGAGAGAGAGGACATGGCTGAATGAGAGGGAAAAAATGATGACACTCAATTGATGATGCAAAATGCAATGTGTGCCTTTGAGTCAGTGCTGACTCCTGGCGACCCAGAAGCTCCTGGGTTTTCTTGGCAGTGTCACCGGAAGTAGATTGCCAGGCCTTTCTTCCGAGGCAATGGAGGGTTAAGTGACTTGCCCAAGGCCACAAGGAGTGCTAGTGGGAATTGAACCCTGGTTGCTTGGTTACCAAGCCAGTGTTCTAACCACTAGGCTACTTCCCCCTATTGATGATATATTAGATAATAAAATGGGAGAATTAAGGATTGTAAAGAGGGGGATGAAGAGGAGGGGGAGGGCTTGAAGCTATTGGTATGAGGGGAGAAGATTAGGGAGTGTCAACAGTAGAAAGAGCAAGTGATGTGGATATATGAAGGAAAGGCAGGAGAAGGATCTCTCTGGATTGGGGTGCACCTGTGAGTAATGGCAATGAGCACAGGGCAGTTATAAGAGACTGTTTATGGGAGGGGGGGGGGGGTAGGGAGAGAAAATAAGGAAGAGGACAGACAGCTGAAAATAGCAGAAAACAGAGCACACTAACAATGGTAAGGTATGTGTGCGTGTGTGTATGTATGTATGTATGTATATATATATATATATAGACAGACAGACAAACAGGACTCACAAGCAAGTAGATAAATGTCTGACCCAAGCCAGGAGCAAATGCTTGTAATGGAGTTGAACTTTCCATAGCAGAAAGGCAAAAGCACATGTGGGCAGGGAAGAAGAAGAGGGTTAACAATGGCCGAGGGAGGGGCTACACTTTCTGTATACTCAGGTCGTTTAGAGAACAGGCCCAGGAACATTTAAAAATCAGTGAAAAACAGCAGACAGAGGTATAAGTGGAAAATTGATTTGCTTTTTAAACTTGGCCTCCACAGAGACCGGATAGCGAGGGAAAGTATAGGGCAGTTACAATTAATTATTAGGAAAAGCAGGAGACAGACAGTTGAAAATAGCAAAGAGCTGAACAAATTTACAAAAGATATATACATATATATTGTGGTGCTGCGCCCCGACTAGGCGGTCGCCTATAGGTTGCAGCGTGCCACCTCATAACATTTATTTTGCTCCATCTTAAGAGCTAGGACTTCTGACGATGTAGTTGTGGGTCAAGAAGACAGTCCGAGTGGGTTTTGGCAAACACAGGAAATTTATTTCTTATTTTCTTTTTGACAAGACTTTGCAAACAACTTTCGTTGTGTAGCATTTGAACAGGACAACTTAAAGAGGATATTTTCTCCAATCATAATTACTGTCCAAAACAATGTCCTGGTAGTGCTCAAGAATAAACTTCTTTCATGTATAACAAACAGTATTTGCTTCTTCAAATGCCAGGGTTGAAACTTGGTGCTCACTGGTTCCTAGTGCCTTCAGTAAAGATATCAGCTTCTTTTAAACTGTGTAAGCTTAAACAAGGTTCCTTCTTCCTGGTTCTATTATCCACAGAATAACAGCTTCTTAAGACATTCAGTTTACACTTAGGCACTTCAGTTAGCTCTAACAATGGCAATCCCTTTTCTTTCCAAGGTTTTCAGCGCTCAGAACAACAAGGCTTTTTCTAAGCTAAACCGGTTCCGGTTTTCTCTGAGCTTAAAACTCTTGGCCTTCTTTTACTCTGATGCTAGACAAAGAGAGCAATCCATTAAACTACAACCGAGTCCTGTTCCATCTCACAGGGCTCCATGTCCATACTTTCACAAACAGAGTTACATTCCTCTGGGCTTGCAACTTGCTCTGTGCACGCAGGCTTGACTTCTTTTAAAAGCTTAAACAGTTTGTTCCACTGAGACTTCTGTCTCCCCTCTGGGTTCCTAGGGTGACTGCAAGGCTTCCTGTCTCTGAATAAAATATCCAAAGGCTCTGACTGTCTGACCTAGCTTGTGGTAACACTCTGCCTTACAGGTTTTAAAAGGGGTAAACCTTTTCTCTTGGAATCTTCTAGTGCTGCTCCTCTAACAGGGCTATAACCTTCAGTTTCCCCAGGAGTATCCCTCCTACCTTCAAACCGGGCTGTAAACCTCTCACGGCAGGGGCTTCTCTCTGGAGTGCAGTCTTCTGAACAAAAGCTGCTCTGAGAGCTTCTCCGGTGTCTGTTCCTAGACACTTTCTGCCTTTGACGCCTGAAGTTTGAGTTCTCCTTAATCTGCTGTGTATATTCCCTTTTCACATTGCCTGTAAACTGCTTCCTCAGCCCCTCTCTCCTGGACGGCTCGAGACTGGCTCTGTCTCCAGTCCTGTGCCTGCTACGGTGGCTGGCTTTGTTCCCGTCTCTGAGACTCTGGCTGGTTCTGTTCGCTTCTCCTCCACTCTGGCCTTGGCCCTGGCACCGGCTCTGGCCGTGGCTTTCTCTGAGACTGTCTCCCCTACTCTCCGTGAGCCTCTCTCTGTATCTGGAACTGGAACTGGAACTAGAACAAGAGCTGGAACTGGAACTCCTCCGCCTGCTTCTTTCTCCTTTCCTCCTCTCTCTGCTCCCTCTTCCTGAGAGCTTAAATGTGTTTGAGTGTCTTCCTTTTCCTGGCTCCTCCCCTAGGTGCCTCCCATCTCCACCCTGTGTTGCCATGGAGCCTGGGTGTGGCCTGCACTCAATAGTTCTGAATGTGTGTTTTTTTTCTCTACCTGCATTCTGATACATGTGCTTAGCTGAGGGATTCCTCTGCCTAGAAGAAAAAGTTCTTTTTCCAGGTATTTTCCTAGACTCTAGTGCAGCCTCATCACCACAATATATAGACAGGACTCACAAGCAAACAGTTAAATGTCTGACCCAAGCTAGGAGCAAATGCTTGTAATGGAGTTGCACTTTACACAACAGAAGGGCAAAAAGGCATCAAGTAAAAGGGTGGTTAGGGGTTAGTGAGGGGGATGAGGGGAGAGAAGGGAGGATGGAGGTGTAAGTAATGCTGCAAAAGAATTGTAATGAAGATGTTTATATTTTAAAGTTAATTAAAAAAAAGAGTAAAATGGAAAAAATGATCAACTTGCTGTTAAGATAGTTGAGAATGAAATGAATTTGTTGAACTATGTGAGTATCACTTTAAATTCTCAATACATTTAGACCTTGCATAGCGTTGATTCGTTATAATGTGGTCTTTCAATTACATTCCATTTTTAATTGAAATTTTAAAAATTGACAAATTTCTCCAGGAAGTCAGTCTAGGAAGTCAGCCCTCACTTATGGGTGACATCGGCACTGACGGAGCCCGCGCGAAGCAATTCCCCAGCTTTCAAAGAAAGCCTTTGGGATTGCTGCCATGCATCCGTGTTCCTCTTCCCGCCCAAGGGTGCCATCTTGCTCAGTCTCCCTTTTTCCACGGAGCCCTTCGGACGCACGTCGTCGTCCCTCATAAAACATTTTTTGTTTTTGGCCTACTGGCCTTCTATTTTCCGGTTGCACCGGTCCTCTACCTGTCCTTCCCCTGCTCTACCTTTTTAGAGCTGTTAGGGGATAGTTTTCTTTGCCTGTTTTGCCAACGGGCTTCGTGCCCTTTTCTTTACCTAACCGCTGGGTGCGTGGGTCTTCGACCTCGCAGGGGCCATTTTTGCCCCATGGCCACCGGATTAAAAAAATGCGATAGATGCTCTAAGAACATGTCGCTTACGGACACCCATGACTGTTGTCTGCAGTGCTTCGGCACAGATCATGATCCGGAGCTCTGTTCGCTCTATCAGAAAATGTCCTCCAAAGCCCTGCTCAGTCGTAAGCAGAGGTCCGAAGACATTTTCAGAAAGGCCGCCTCGGAATCCCCAGTGGCGCCTCTGTCGTCTGTCCTTTCGTGGCACTCTGACCAGGGGTGCCCTGAAGTGGAGTGGCACAAGAAGAAGGTGGCCTTGAAGTCGCTGTTGGGAGCTCCCGACAAGCGCAAACGTTCCCACGCTCTGTTGCTTAGCCCTCTCCTGCATTCCCGAGAGTCGGACAAGGAGCGGCCTCGCAAGGTACCCCGCACAGATACAGAGGCTTCCAGCGAAGGCGCCCGGTCTCCTGAGGGCCGTCCCGGTGAGGACCCCCTCTCCTCCTTGATGCCTGACCCGGTGACCCCTGGATCGGTATCACAGGGCCCCATGCCCACGTGGGAGTCCCGCATGCTGGTACTGGAACGCAGCGTTTCTGCGTTCATTGTTTCCCAGCAGACACTCCCAGCCAGGTTCGCTGACTTGTGCCCAGAGACCGTGGGTTCCTCACTTGGGACACCGAAATCTGTCCAAGAAACCCCCAAGAGCCGCGGGCCTCGTGAGGGTCCTCAATGTTGGTCTCGCTCGCCCTCCCATTCCTCGGAGGCAAGGTCTTCCAGTGCCTCCGGCTCCAAGCGGGCCTCGGCTGCTGGACAGGGTGACCTGTCTGGCTTGGACTCCTCAACCAAGTTCTCGGACTGGGAGTCCGATGGGGACACCTCCCTGGACACCCGTACCCATCGGGATCTTCCGTCGGACCCCTCCCCGTCCATGTTTTAGCGGCGCTCACCACCCGAGGACACCTCCTTCCTGGTGCTTGTTCGGGATATGGTGCCGGCTCTTAACCTGGCCACTCAGGCCGAGGAGGACCTTCGAGCTGAAGAAGTTGACGTTCTTCAGTACGAGTCCCCACCTTGGGAGTCTCTCACTGTTCCAGTCCCTCCCATTCTGTCTTGGTTGCTGCTCCGCCTCTGTCCCCATCGTGACTAAACACCTCGACACTATGTACAAGGTACAACATGGTCCTGGGTTCAGAAAGACCCAACTTCCCCCCACCTCCATGGTGGTGGAGTTGGCCATGAGGAAACCGAAGAGCCCAAAATCGCACTCATCGGTTCCCCTGGGCCGGGATTCGAGAGCTCTTGACACCCTGGGCCGCAAAGCTTACCAAGGCTCCATGCTCTCTTGTTGCATTCAAGCGTACCAACTCTACATGGGCATGTTCTTGCTCGACTTGGCCAAGGAGCTCGAAGGTTTCTCCGCGGCCTCGAGGGCAAGCCTCTCAATAGGTTCAGTGCCCTGATGAAGAATGTCGCAGACTGCTCTAAATACCTCTCCCGAGCTGCCTACGATGGATTTGAGTCATCGGCTCGGGTGGTGGCTGCCAAGCATGGGTCCAATCGGCAGATTTGGAGTGCAGTGAGTGCAGGAAAAACTCCTGGATGTCCCCTGCCTCGGCGAGCAGCTCTTCGGCAAGCCAATAGAAGATAAAGCCACAGAGATAGAGACAGAGTTCGTCACCAGAACCCGTCTCTCGCGCAACACCTCCACCCTCCCCCGGAAAAAGCAACAGGCCAAGAAACCTTTCTTTTCCAGGAAGGGCCTTCAGTACCGTGGCTACCCACCATACCCGACCACCCCCACGTCGACCACTCTCTCGCAGGATAAGTCCGGCCAGAGGCATCGCAAGCCAAAAGGATCCAAAGCCCAAACCCCGGCTCTGCCACAACCTGCACAGGGATTTTGATGCCATTGGCATAGCCCCTCTCCCTCCGGCGACCCAGTAGCCAGTGGGGGGACCTTCTTTCACCCCTCTGTGGGCTTCCATCACCACAGACACCTAGGTTCTTCAGGTCGTCCGAGATGGCTATCGTCTTCGCTTCGATAAGCTTCCACCTCCCTTCTCCCCAGCGGAGCCTCTCTGACTCCCCGCACACCAGGTATTCCTGCAGCAGGAATTAGTCTCTCTCCTCGCCCAACAAGCAGTCAAAAAGGTCCCTCTGCATCTTCAAGGTCAGGGCTTCTATTCCTGGTACTTCCTTGTCCCGAAGAAGACGGGTCTGCGGCCCATCCTCGGCCTCTGAAAGTTAAACAAATTCTTGGTACGGGAGAAATTCAAGATGTTATCCCTTGGCATTCTGCTGCCCTTCCTCCCATCAGGGCGACTGGCTATGCTCCTTGGATCTAACAGACGCCTACGCTCACATCTTGATCCACCCCCAGCACAGACAGTACCTGCACTACAGGGTGCTCCCCTTCGGCCTCGCATCCGCACCACGGGTCTTCACGAAATGCCTCTCTGCGGTCGCCACCTGTCTCAGGTGTCAGGGTATACCAGTCTTTCTTCAGGAACAAGCAGGAAGTCAGTCCTCACATATGGGTGACGTCGGTGCCGACAGAGCCCTCGTGCGGAACAAATCCCCAGCTTTCAAAGAAAGCCTTTGGGATTGCATCACGCATGCGCGGTCCCCTTCCCGCCCAAGGGTGCCATCTTGCTCAGTCTCCTTTTTTCCGCAGAGCCCAACGGACGTTGTCCCAGTGTCCCCGAGAAAAAAGTATTTAAAAGTGAGAAATTACTTTTCTTTTTTTACCGATTCGACATCGGTTCCCCTTCCCGCCTTCGGCTCAGTACACCGGTATCGAGTCCGGTCCAATTTTTTGTTTTTTGTCCTTAGTGACTAGCGTTCGCGCTTTTTTTATTTTTCACTGGTAGCACGGTCGTTCGACCTTGCAGGGGCTGTAAAAACTTAATGTCCCTCACCGACACATACGACTGCTGTCTCCGCTGCCTTGGGCACGACCATGACCCAAAGGTCTGTGGCCCTTGTGGAAGATGTCCTCCAAGGCACTTAGAAGTAGGCAGCCACAGCATGAAAGGATTTTCTCCTAGTCCGGACCTCTTCAGAGGATTCGACGTCTCGGGAGCTGTCTGAACCCGAGTGTCAGGGGTCTTCTGAGTGGGGATCTCCCTCGCGGGAACACCAGAGGAAGAAGAAACTTGAGGGCTGTGTCGTTTGATGCCTCTGATTGACTTGGGCCCTCAAGGACCAGTTTGCGGAGGTCCTGACCACCGCCCCGGGTCCTCTGAGTTGGAGCGGCCTGCAAAGCTGCTTCACACAGAACCACCAAGGAAAGTAACTGCTGTTGTCCTCGTAGACTCTCCTCCAGGAAAACCGGCCTTGGGCCCAATGGCGTCGGGACCCAAGCCAGAGGCTGCGAAGCCTTCTGAGCTCGGTCTCAGGATGACAGCCCTGGAGCGCAGCATGTCTGCCTTCATGGAGCAGCAGCGGGCGCTGATGGCCGGTCTCACCGGTCCATCCGCCCTGACCACCAGGACCTCAACGTCCAAGTCGACCCCGGAGGCCGAACTGATCCTCGAGACTCTTCGGACTTGAGTCGACGCCGGTGCCGGTGCCCTCGGCTTCGGGATGGTTGGGACCAAAGCCCTCGCAGTCGGAGCTGCTCGATTCCTCCTCTGAGGAGTCGGCATGGGAGACGGAAGATGAGGAGTCCCGGACACCCATCGGACCCAGTATGTCCCATTGGACTCACCGGGTTCCAAGCCTCGGAGAAGGTCCCTCTCAGAGGATACCCGGTTCTCGGACTTCGTCAGGGACACGGCCAAGGCTTTGGCATTTCCGGCGGACACCAAGGAGGAGCCTCGAGCCGAGGAGCTCGAAGCCCTCCAGTATGACTTTCCCCCTCGGGAATCCCTTACTGTTCCAGTTCCTCCAATGCTGGAACGGCTGATGTTTCCGCATGTGGGAGTCACCAGCCTCAATGCCGGTTCTCAGCAAGTGGGTCTATTCCATCTATCGAGTCCACTTGAGCCCTGGGTTTCAAAAAGCACAGCTGCCGCACAACTCCATGGTTGTGGAATCGGCCATGCACGGGCTCAAGAGCAAAAAAACGCACTCCTCGGTGCCTCCTGGCCGGGAGGCCCGGAACCTGGACGCCCTCGGCAGAAGCAGAAAGTGCTTCCAGGGCTCGATGCTGTCATGCCAGGTCCAGACTTACCCAGCTTTACATGGGCATGTACTTGAAGGACCTGGCAAAGGAGATTGCCGGGTTCTCAGCTGGCCTCTCCAAGGCACCTTTGAGCCATAAAGTCACTTTTGATACACTCAAGGGAATATGTAGCCATATTATTTGTGCCGACATGGATGAACAGCATCAGATAATAGTCAGTAGGCTTGATGAGTCTCAGCAAACTCTCTGAAACATCTCTGATTTTGGCACCTGGTAGACAGTACACCTCTCTGGACATCAAATCTGGTCGGCAGATAGATGCCTCAGCAGCCCTTAGAAGGAAGTCATCAACTAATTGTGATCACTGATTCCCCAACTTTGGAGTTCTTGAGCTCTGGTTCTTCCCTTTCCTGGGATGTTTTCACCTTCTTCAATTCAAGGCCTGAATTGTTAATTCTGCAGGCTCTGGTGACTCGTGTCCAACCTTTATTCTGTAGCCTCCCATCTTCACCTCTGTCGAAGAGCTTGGATGTTTCAAGAAGCATCTCATCAATATACTGCTCGTTGTCTCGAATACTGCTCAGCCTCACCACCTCTGCTATAGATGCTTCCTTCTTTCTCTTCCACTTGTTTCATGAGGACCTCAGCTTGCAGGCATTTTGTACATGGAACTGGCCCTTCAACTTGCATTGAGCTGCCTGTCTGGACAGAGGCAAAAGCTATAATGGGGGCAACAGCTTTGGCAATACAATTTTTGCCAGCTATCGTTCAGCTGGTGGAGCTTTGGTACTTGTTGAAGTAAACAAGAGAGACCTACCAAAGTCCTTTAAGAGAAAAAACAGCTAATCTCCTTTATATGCATTCTAACAGCGCTATTCTATGTCCCTGTGTGTATGTAGCCCCACTTCCTTGCAAGACAGTTATTACTTTATATTAGTACATTTTTGATGGTATGTGTCTGAAGAATACAGATTAATGTGTTCCCTTTGTAAAATTACCTAATCCAAAGCTCCTTGAAGAATGTCAAATTGTTTGTTGACAAGCTAATTGGGGAGTTGCCCTTTATAGCAAGATGTCTCACATGGGGTTAGTGGGAGCTGAGGTGGGTAGGGAGAGACCTAAAATCTGAAGAGCTTGCTTTGAATGGAAGGCTAGAAAAAAATATATAGTGAATTCTAACAGCAGAGTTTTACCCAAGAACACAAAATATTCCACTTTTGCAATGCCGCATCATAAAAAAATTAGCTATTAAAAATGAAAATCAAAACCCCCTTTGGAGCTCTCAGGCATAGAGCTTGTATTAAAAAGCCACACAGTATTACCTTGCTTGCCATGGAGACGCTTTTAGGATCAAATTTCAACTGAATTACCACCTAAGGTGAGTATGGTGGCAAATGTACCACATTTTGAAGGGAGATGCAGTTCGTGACCCTTTCTTGGTACTGTTTATTCAGCCACTGGGTTGTAGCCTAAAAAAGTGGGAAACCTGAGCAGATTTAAGTGCAAACTCATGGCATTCTATCTCTAGTTAGGTCATATTCCAGTTGAGCTGAAAGAAGCAGAAGGAAGCATCTAGGCAAAGTTATAAGAATAATGATATCCATTCAAACTGTGATGCTCGTCCCTAAAATATAGACATTTTTTATAAATACGACTCGGTGAAGTATAGTTATCATTTTTGCCGGCTTTCCAAAAACAAAATTTTGTGCTAAAGCTTGTTGGAGAGGTCATTTACATCTATAGCAAACATACAGAAAAATTTCCCAAATCCTCTTAAAATCCTGCAGGTTAGTTCATTAGCTTAATGTGCTACCAGTGTGTGGCCTTATTGGAGATGTCTGAATGGGACAATTGGAGTAAGCCCTTCACTGTTTTCTACCAAATAAAGTACACTGCAAGTATTTGAATAAATCATGTTGACGCTGTGTATAGTGAAAGATTTTGTTTAAAATGCTTTGGGTGCATACAGAGAAGTTAAATGAGAACGTAGCCATTGAGGGGGGGGGGGAGTGGAACCTGGGCTGCCCTCCCACACGTTTTGCTCAAGTCCCAGCCAAACTGCCCCTCTATTTTCAGTCTGCAACTGCTTTACTGCACTTGCTCTCGGTGCGCTGCTGCTGAATCACCAGGTTCCCCACTCCTCAGCCCTGGTTCTTTCTCTTCTCTGCCTGTCTCCCTCCTTGCTATTATCATGTGTGCCAGAACTTTACCATTCGCACAATTCAAGGAACAGTTTGAGTCACGCATGCTCTGAATGGTGACTGAACCGCGCAGGAGGAAGAAGTGCCGGTTTTGAGGCAGAGCCACCGGAGAGCCAAGATGGCAGCGTAGGAAAACTGCTTCTCGCAATCCTAAAAGAATCTCAACCTCCGATCTACTAGTCAGCGCTTTGGGGGCAAAATATACGGCAGCTCCAAGTACCAACATGGCAGCAATTAAACCAACTCAATTAGAATATATGGTACAGCAAGCTCCATGCTCTAAGAGGCCAAAATCAGATCCCCCATCCCCACATAAAATGGTGCCGACACGGGATGGCAGCAGAGACACAAGAGTTACAGAAAGAAATCAGAGCAGTCAAGAATATGGTCATTGCAAATGGGGAAGCGGTAGCAGCGGTCCATACGGAAGTAGTAGAGTTAAATGCAAAACTAGAAACCCTCACCGTTTGGATGGACAACGTGGAGGTCCGGGCGGCGGCACATTCAGAGCAATTGCTTCAGGTAGAAAAAAAACAGGAAACATGTTCAACAATTAGAACGGCTAATGGTGGACCTCAACGACCATTTGCGGCGGAAAAACATAAGAATTGTTGGATTGCCTGAAGGAGCTGAAGGGACACATCCAAAATGTTTCCTTGAAGATCAGCTCCCCAAAATCCTCCACTTCAAACTGGACAGACGTTTGGAGATTGAGAGAGCACATCGCATCCCAACCTAATCAGCAACACAAAAGAAAACTCCAAGGCCTTTGATCTTCCGTATCCTGAGATATCAGCAAGTACAACAAATATTTCAGATGGTAAAAATCAAAACTCCGGTACTATATGAAGGACATAAGATTTCTTTTTACTCTGACTTCCAAAAAGCGACAGTTGAGTAATGAGGACAACTACTTGCAGTTAGACCACAGCTGCAAAGGCTACAAGCTAGATAGGCATGTTTTTTCCAGCCCAACTCAGAGTAACCCTGCAAAATCAAACACGGACTTTTGAGGACCCAGCGCTGCTCCGGACATACTTGGAAAAATTAGGAGAGACTGAAACGCAATAGCCCATTATGGATTAAGTAAGTTAACCAAAAATAGAGTCTGGAGGTATTAGATTGAGACTCAGAGATACCGAATTTTAGCCACTTCTTAAATTTCTTGACTGTGGGCCGTGAGAGAGACATAAAGTGGCAAGTTGAATGGATCAAAGACTATTTGAGCAATAAGGACCATAAGAATAATTCTTAAGGAAATGGTTTCCATGAGAAAAAGTGCTGATATATGCTACAAGTTGCAACAGGAAGCAGATTTCCTCTTGCAACTTGCAGCACATACTGATGCTGCTTCCTCCATGCGGTTCAGTCACCATAAGAACATAAAGATATGCCATACTGATCCAGACCAAGGTCCATCAAGCCCAATATCTTGTTTCCAACAGTGGCCAATCTAGGTCACAAGTATCTAGCAGTTTCCCCAAAGGAGACAGGTTCCACAATGCTTGTATTGGGGTAAGCAGTGGATTTCCCGGGTCACCTTTAATAATGGTTTATGGACCTTTCCTCCAGGAACTTGTCCAAACCTTTTTAAATCCAGCTACACTAACAGCTTTTACTACATTCTTCAGTAACGAATTCCAGAGTTTGATTAAATGTTGACTGAAAAAATATTTTCTCTTATTAGTCTTAAATAGGTTACACTGTAGCTTCATTGCATGTCCACAAGTCTTTCTATATTTTGATAACATAAACAATCAAGCTAGGTTTTCGCGTTCCACTCCATTCATTAAATTATAGACTTCTATCTTATCTCCCCTCAGCCGTCTCTTTTCCAGGTTGAAGAGCCCTAACCTTTTTAGCCTCTCTTCATTGGGGTATCCTTCCATCCCCTTTACTATTTTGGTGGTTCTTCTCTGTACTATTTCTAATAATGCTATATCCTTTTTAAGATACAGCGACCAGAATTGCATACAATATTCAAGACATGGTCGCACCATGGAATGATACAGAGGCATTATAATATCCTTTGTTTTATTCTCCATTCCTTTCCGTATGATTCCTAGCATTCTATTTGCTTTCTTGGCCACCACTGCATACAAGGCGGAGGGTTGCAACATGTTATCATAATGATACCTAAAGGTTTTTCCTGGGTGGTTGTTCCTAATATGGAACCTTGTATCGTGTAGCCATAGTTTGGGTTGTTCTTTCCTAAATGCATAACTTTGTACTTGTCCACATGAAATTTCATCTGCCATGTGGATGTCCAGTCTTCCAATTTATCAAGGTCCTCTTGCAATTTTTCACAATCCTCTTGGGTTTTAACAATTTTGAATAATTTTGTGTCATCTGCAAATTTGATTACCTCGCTCGTTCCCATTTCCAGGTCATTTACGAATATATTAAAAAGCAGCGGACACAGCACAGATCCCTGGGGTACTCCACTATTCACCTTTCTTCATTGGGAAAATTGGCCATTTAGCCCTACCCTCTTGCTTTCTATCTTTTAACCAGTTCCTGATCCACAATAGTACACTGCCTCCTATCCAATGACTTTTTAGTTTCACTGAGAGTCTCTCATGAGAGACCTTGTCAAAGGCTTTCTGAAAATCCAGATACACTATATCAATCGACTCACCTTTGTCTTCCTGATTATTCACACCTTCAAAAAAAAAAATAACAGATTAGTAAGACAAGACTTTCCTTGGCTAAAGCCATGTTGGCTGTCTCCCATTGAGCCATGACTATCATTTTTCCGGGTACTGACGTCAAGCTCACCGGTCTGTAGTTTCCTGGATCATCCCTGGAACCCTTTTTAAAAATTGGTATTACATTGGCCATCTGCCAATCTTCAGGTATTACAGATTATTTTAATGATAGTTCACAGATTACTAATGGTAGGTCTGCAATCTCATATTTCAGTTCTTTCAACACCCTTGGATGTAACCCATCCAGTCCAGGTGATTTGCTACTCTTCAGTTCATCAAATAGTTGTAATACATCTTCCTGATGTATCGATATTTCTTTCAGTTCTTCTGCAACATCACCTTTAAATAGCATATCAGTCATGAGTAACATCCCTACAACGCGTATTCCTCAGTAAAGACTGAAGCAGTGTACTTGAAAACGTCTTCATTACGCTTTTTTGCTTCCACAGCAAGCTTCTTCTCAAATTCTCTCTTTGCCTGCCTTATCAATGCCTTGCATCTAACGTGCCAGTGCTTTTGTTGTTTCCAGTTTTCATTTTTTAGCTCCTTTTTACTTTTCCTGAAAGATGCTTTTTTGGCCACAACAGCCTCTCTGACCTCATCTTTAAACCATGCTGCCTGTTTTTTGGACTCCCTTCCACTTTTCTTAAAGTGTGGAATACAGCTGGTCTGGGCTTCCAAGATAGTATTTTTAAACACCACCCATGTTTGATGCAAATCTTTAACCTTTGCAACTGCTCCTTTTAGTTTTTTCTTAACTATTTTCCTTATTTTATCATAGTCTCTCTTTTGAAAGTTAAAAGGTAGTACTGCGGATTTCCTTGCCATCCTTCTTCCATTTATTAAATCAAACACAATCATGCTATGATCACTATTGCCAAGTACCCCAACACCCTTATCTCTTCCACCAGTTCTTGTGTTCCACTAAGGATTAGGTCCAAAATGGCTTCCCCTGTGGTCGGTTCATGAACCAACTGCTCCAAGAAGCAGTCATTTATTTTATCTAGAAACTTTATCTCCCTAGCATGTCCTGCCATGATACTGACCCAGTCGATACTGAGGTATTTGAAATCACCCATTATTATTACTGTGCTGTAACTTTTGTTAGTTTCCCTTATTTCTTTGATTATTTCATCATCCATTTGTTCACTCTGGCCAGGCAGTCGATTATACACCCCCACTGCCATTGGCTTCCTCTTCCCCCTTTTACATGAAATTTCAATCCATAGAGATTCTACAGTGAATTTTTTTTTACTGCAAAATTTTAATCCTTTGTGACTCAATGCCCTCTCTAACATAGAGTGCAACCCCTCCACCAATTCGATCAGCTCTTTCATTATGATATAGTTTGTGCCCCGGTATCACAGTGTCCCACTGGTTGTCCTCCTTCCACCATGTCCCTGAGATACCAATCATATCTAACCTCTTATTTAGTGATATATATTCTAATTCTCCCATCTTATTTTTTAGACTTATAGCATTTGCATACACACATTTTAGAGGCTGTATTTTATTCACATTTATTTGGCTATTGGTAGGCAGGGGCAATTTGGAATCTTTAAGCTCTGTCTGCTCTGTATTCATGCACATCTGGGTTACTTTTGTCTTAATGGAACCTTTGTTGATATGCCCTAACTTCAATCTTTTGCTAGTATCGATAAAGGATATATTGTTCCGAACCATGCGCTCTTGGGCAACTATTGGCTTTCCCCTCTTATCTAGTTTAAAAGCTGCTCTATCTCTTTTTTAAAGGTCAATTCCAGCTGCCTGGTTCCATCCTGGTTAAGGTGGATCCCATCCCTTTGGAAAAGCCCCTCCTTTCCCTAGAATATTCCCCAGTTAGTAACAAATCCAAAACCCTCTTCCTTGCACCATCATCTCATCCATGCATTGAGACTCCGGAGCTCTGTCTGCCATTTGGGACCTGGACGTGAAACGGGAAGCATTTTGAAGAATGCTACCCTGGAAGTTCTGGATTTCAACTTCCTAACTAAAATCCTAAATTTGGCCTTCAGAACCTCCCTACCATGCTTTCCTATGTCATTGGTACAAACATGTACTAAGACAGCAGACTCCTCCCCAGCACTGTCTAAGACTATGTCTAGGTGGCGTGTGAGGTTTGCTAGGTTTGCACCAGGAGGCATGTTACCAGGCGTTCCTCACATCTACCAGCCATCCAGCTATCTACATGCCTAATGATCGAATCACCAACTATAACTGAAGTCCCAGCTCCAGTCTGGCAGCATCCCTGTTGCCATGGAGGAGAGAGGTCACGTGACAGGAAAGCATCACCCTGGTGTGGCAGGAAGTGATCCTGTAACTAGGACCTGTCCTCCAGGTGATGTAAAACCCTCTCGCACCGAGGACGTTTCTCCAGGGCCATGTCCCCATGAGGGGAGGGTCAGGACAGCTGTTATAGTTGGTGATTCAATCATTAGGAATGTAGATAGCTGGGTGGCTGGTGGACGTGAGGATCGCCTGGTAACATGCCTGCCTGGTGCGAAGGTAGCAGACCTCACGCACCGCCTAGATAGGATCATAGATAGTGCTGGGGAGGAGTCTGCTGTCTTGGTACATGTTGGTACCAATGACATAGGAAAATGTGGTAGGGAAGTTCTGGAGGCTAAATTTAAGCTTTTAGGTAGGAAGTTGAAATCCAGAACTTCCAGGATAGCATTCTCCGAAATGCTTCCTGTTCCACGTGCAGGACCCAAAAGACAGGCAGAGCTCCGGAGTCTCAATGCGTGGATGAGACGATGGTGCAAGGATGAGGGTTTTGGATTTGTTAGGAACTGGGGAACATTCTGGGGAAAGGGGGGGCTCTTCCGAAGGGATGGGCTTCACCTTAATCAGGATGGGACCAGACTGCTGGCATTAACCTTTAAAAAAGAGATAGAGAAGCTTTTAAACTAGAAAATAGGGGAAAGCCGACAGTCACCCAGGAGCTCATGGTTCGGACGAAGGTATCCTTGAAGGATACTACCAAAAGCAGTGAGGCTCCAAAAGGGAGTATAGTAGCCCAAATGCCCTTGAGTAAGGAGCAGACAGAGCATAAAGATTCCAAATTACCCATGCCTACCAATAGCCAGATTAATATTAATAAAATACAGTCTCTAAAATGCTTGTATGCCAATGCTAGAAGTCTAAACAATAAGATGGGAGAGTTAGAATATATAGCATTAAATGAGAGGTTAGATATGATTGCACTCTCAGAGACATGGTGGAAGGAGGATAACCAGTGGGACACTGTGATACCTGGATACAATCTATATCGTAATGATAGAGCTGATCAAATTGGTGGAGGGGTTGCGCTCTATGTTAGAGAGGGCATTGAGTCAGAAAGGATTAAAGTTTTGCAGGGAACAAAATTTGCTGTAGAATCTCTATGGATTTAAATTCCATTTATGAAGGGGAAGGTGATGGCAGTGGGAGTATACTATCGACCGCCTGGCCAGAATGAACAAATGGATGATGAAATGCTCAAAGAAATCAAGGAAGCTAACAAAAGTCACAACAGAGTAGTAATAATGGGTGATTTCAATTACCCCGGTATCGACTGGGTCAGTGTCACAGCAGGACAAGCTAAAGAGATAAAGTTTCTAGATGAAATGAATGACTGCTTCTTGGAGCAGCTGGTTCATGAACCGACCAGAGGGGAAGCCATACTGAACCTAGTCCTTAGTGGAACGCCAGATCTGGTGCAAGAAATAAGGGTGTTGGGACCACTTGGCAATAGTGATTATAGTATGATCATGTTTGATTTAATTAGTGGAGGACAGATAGTAAAGGAATCCACAGTACTACCTTTTAACTTTCAAAAGGGAGACTATGATAGAATGAGGAATATAGTTAGGAAAAAACTAAAAGGAGCGGTTCCAAAGGTTAAAGACTTACAGCAAGCTTGGGTGTTATTTAAAAATACTATCCTCGAAGCCCAGACCAGCTGTATTCCATGCATTAAGAAAAGTGGAAGAAAGTCCAAAAAACTGCCAGCATGGTTTAAAGGTGAGGTCAGAGAGGCTGTTGCTGCCAAAAAAGCAACCTTCAGGAAATGGAAAAAAAGAGCCAAATGATGAAAACTGGAAACAGCACAAGCACTGGCAAGTTAAATGCAAAGCATTGATAAGGCAGGCAAAGCGGGAATTTGAGAAGAAACTTGCTACGGAAGCAAAACACGAAATAAAGACTTTTTCAAGTACATTCGTAGCAAAAGGCCTGTGAGAGAGTCAATTGGACCATTAGATGATAGAGGGATAAAAGGGGCAGTAAGAGGAGACAAGGCTATAGCAGAGAGACTGAATGAATTCTTTGCTTCGGTCTTTACTGAGGAAGATGTAGGGATGTTACCCAAGACTGAAGTGGTATTTAAAGGTGATACTGCAGAGGAATTGAGAGAAATATCGCTACACCGGGAAGATATATTACAACTATTTGATAAACAGAATAGTAGCAAATCACCTGGACCGGATGGTATACATCCCAGAGTGTTGAAAGAACTGAAATATGAGATTGCAGACCTGCTATTGGTAATCTGTGAACTTTCATTAAAATCATCTGTAATACCTGAAGATTGGAGGGTCGCCAACGTAACACCAATTTTTAAAAAGGGTTCCAGGGGTGACCCGGGAAATTACAGACCGGTGAGCCTGACGTCAGTACCACGGAAAATGGTAGAAACCATCATAAAGAACAAAATTACACAGCATGTAGATAGTCATGGCCTAATGGGAGACAGCCAACATGGCTTTAGACAAGGAAGATCTTGTCTTACTAATCTGATATGTTTTTTGAAGGTGTGCATAAACAGGTAGACAAAGGTGAGTCGGTTGATATAGTGTATCTGGACTTTCAGAAAGCTTTTGACAAGGTCCCCCATCAGAGACTTTTGGCGAAGCTAAAAAGTCATGGGATAGGAGCAGTGTACTATTGTGGATCGGGAACTGGTTAAAAGATAGAAAGCAGAGGGTAGGGCTAAATGGCCAATATTCCCAATGGAAAAAGGTGAATAGTGGAGTACCCCAGGGATCTGTACTGGGTCCGCTACTTTTTGACATATTCATAAATGACCTGGAAAAGGGAATAACTAGTGAGGTTATCAAATTTGCAGATGACACAAAACTGTTTAAAGTTGTTAAAACCCAAGAGGATTGTGGAAAACTGCAGGAGGATCTGGATAAATTGGAAGACTGGGCATCCAAATGGCAGATGAAATTTAATGTGGACAAGTGCAAAGTTATGCACCTAGGAAAGAACAACCCACACTATAGTTACACGATGCAAGGCTCCACATTAGAAACCACCACCCAGGAAAAAGATTTAGGAGCCATCGTGGATAACATGTTAAAACCCTCCGCCCAGTGTGCAGCGGCGGCCAAGAAAGCAAATGGAATGCTAGGTATCATAAGGAAAGGGATGGAGAATAAAACAAAGGATATTATAATGCCTTTGTATCGCTCCATGGTACGACCGCACCTTGAATATTGTGTGCAATTCTGGTCACCGTATCTTAAAAAGGACATAGCGTTATTAGAAAAAGTACAGAGAAGAGCCACCAAATTGGTGAAGGGGATGGAAGGCTACTCCTATGAAGAGAGGCTAAAAAGGTTAGGGCTCTTTAACCTGGA
Source organism: Ichthyophis bannanicus (assembly GCA_033557465.1). NCBI lineage: Eukaryota > Metazoa > Chordata > Amphibia > Gymnophiona > Ichthyophiidae > Ichthyophis > Ichthyophis bannanicus. The sequence continues at coordinate 620,603,349 of CM066036.1, forward strand.
AAAAAGACGGCTGAGGGGAGATATGATAGAGGTCTATAAATTAATGAATGGAGTGGAACGGATAAACGCGGATCAATTGTTTACGCTATCAGAATATAGAAAGACTAGGGGACATGTATTGAAGCTACAGGGTAAACTATTTAAGACAAATAAGAGAAAATATTTTTTCACTCAACATGTAATCAAACTCTGGAATCTGTTACCGGAGGATGTAGTAAGGGCTGTTAGTATAGCTGGGTTTAAAAAAGGTTTGGAGAAGTTCCTGGAGGAAAGGTCCATAAACCAATATTAAAAAGGGACCCAGGATATCAATGCTTGACCCAGTACAAGCATTGTGGAACCTGTGTCTTTTGGGGATATTGCTAGGTACGTATGACCTACATTGGCCACTGTTGGAAACAGGATACTGGGCTTGATGGACCTCGGTCTGACCCAGTATGGCATGTCTTATGTTCTTATGTTCTTAACGGCTGTCCTAACCCCTCGTGGGCATAAATCCTAGCTACAGGATTACTTCCTGCCTCACCAGGGTGATGCTCTCCTGTCACGTTTCCTCTCTTTTCCATGGCAACAGGGATGTTGCCAGACTGGAGGTGAGACTTCAGTACTGCATCCCTGTAGATATCATCTATGTACCTCTCTATCTTCCTTATGTCCTCCAAGTCTGCTACTCTAGCCTCCAGAAATCGGACTCATTCCCTGAGAGCAAGGAGCTCCTTGCACCTAGTGCACACGTAAGACCCCTCTCCAACTGGGAGAAAATCATACATGTGACACTCAATGCAAAAGACTGGAAAGTCCCCATCTCTCTCCTGGACTTCTGTTTGCATCTTAGTTTTAAGGTTGTATTTAGGTATTTAAGTTGTTTACTTAGGTTTGCTGGGGATAGTTACACTAATAATACTATAATTAATACATTTAATGGACTTTGTTCACCTCAGGATTAATTAATCTCAGGTCCTTAATGTATGCCTGATGAGGATAAACAGCTGTACCTGAGAGTGAGTCTGGGCACCTCCTTCCCTTTAAGAAATTTCAACACCTATAAAGCTACAATTATCCCAGGTGTGGGTAGGAGTTTGGGATGAGGGAAGGAGAGAAGGAAGACTTATTAAAAGTTGGCTGCTTCACAGTACCCTGTCCTGTGCTTCTATATATGACCAATTTCCTGGATGATTCGCACAGCCCTTGCTTTGATAGAGGGAGTCTTCCAAAATGCCCTTTTGATCTTTCCCTTGACTTTAACACCTATTTAAAACAATTTCACAGGTCTCTTGCCCCCTTTCTAGAAGGCCTCTTTGTAAAGGTCTCTAGAAACAATTTATTACTCAAAGAATACTGACCCTGTTTTTCCTGTTATCCACCATTCAGAGCATGCGCAGTTCAAATTGTTTCTTGAGCTGCATTTTTGGCAAAGTGCTAGCACATGCGACAACAGCAAGAAGGGAGACAGAGCTGGGGCTGAATCCCCAGGAGATAAGAGGAAGCATGGATTGTGGATCAGATAGGTGCTTGTGGCAGGGGAGGGAGAGCATGCAATTGGGGATTCAGGCAGGTGCTCGGGACTTGAGAGGGAGAGATGTGATATGGAAATCAAATGTGTGCTCAGGACAGGGGGAGAGCAGGGATTTGTGAACAGGTAGGTTGGGGGAAGAGGCTTGTGATGAGGTAGGTGTTTGGAGTAGGATGGGGTGGTCAGAAAATTGGTATTCAGATAGGTACTTGGGGCAGAGGAGAAGCCAAGGATTCAGGGATTAGTTGGGCATTGAGGAATTAGATAACAAAGCAGAAGACTAGAAGCTTAAGATTGGTTTGAGTATGGACTCCGAGATTGGATAGGGAGTAGAGCAGGAACTAAGAGTGAACAGGCATCCGGGGATTTTGCAACTGGGTGAGAACTATGATTGGGATGATGTTTGATGGTCTGGATGAGATGATAAAACGCTTCTGTGGGAATAGAATGAGAAGTGTTCTGTTGAAGTTTGCTCTTTCACTATGAAGAGACTATGCTTGGATTACAGGTTGAGTGACAAAGGCACCGAAGAAGCCGCTAACAATGGTAGAATAGAGGAAGAGACGCATTGAGTGGGCAGGGCATTCAAGTACTCAAAATGGAGCAAGGCTGACTGAGAGGCTGACTGTTCTGTTCAACGATGAAAGCACATTCTGCATTCTGGGTGACCAGGGAAAAACCTGAGTGCTTGAATATCTCCATGAAGTATCCAACCAAGGTCATGATCTAGAGATGCATGGCAGTCGGTGGTTTTGGAAGACTCCATATCATTGATGGGATGGTGAATGCAGAAAAATATATAGGTAATTCTGCAGAAGTACATGCTGCCATCAACTGAGCAACTGTTTCCTGCCAGAAATGTCTTCTAGGATGACAATGTACCTTGCCACTGAGCGAAACTGTTGCCGACTGGAAGAAAATAAACGTTGACTGGCCAGCTCGGTCACCCCATCTCAACCCGATTGAGAATCTTTTGTACAAGATATCAGTTGAGATTGCCAAGAAGCAGCCATAGATCAAGCAAGAGTTGATTGAGTCACTGATTGCAGCCTGGAATCTCATCATAATGCAAAAACACTTTGTCATATTGGTCCACTCCATGAAAGGCAGATGTCATCTAGTGAGAGAGCAAGGGCTGGCCCATCAGGTACTAATGGCCACCAACAACAAAAAGACAGCCCTTTATAGGGCTTCCTAATAAAATTAAGAACACATGCATGTAACCTTTCGCCGCTTCCTACGTTCGGTTACTCTCCTGTTGGTCCTGGGTCCACTTCGCAGAAGCAGTAGGGTTTGTAGCACAACAAGACAACCAAACTAATGTGGTTTAACAAAAAAGTTTTTATATAGAAATAGGCCTCTTACATGGGTACAGAACAGAGGTATATAGTGGTTACCAAGCTGCTTCCGTGTATATCAATGACTCGATGTGTGTGCCTGGGTGTGGGAGAGAGAGAGAAAAAGGGGGGGGGAGGTAAAGAGAAGTGTGTGTCAGTCTCATAGTAAGAAGTGTCCGATGAATAGGAAGAGAGAGAGTATTTTTGTCCTCCTCTATATTTATAGTGAAGTTCTCCTTTTCCAGCACCTCCCTTTGTCATACTTTGGTCTGTTTGAGGTCTGTTATCACCTGATTAATAAGGAGGGGCTGTTGTCCTGCAGACTAATCTCATCAGGTATGCTAAGCCCATCAAGTCTGGAGACATCCTATCTGACATCACCAGGGTGCCAGAGCTGCCTGCAGGCCAATGTCTGGGAAAAGCCATGAAACCTATGCTAGGCATAATGTCATGCTGTATACTGACATCTCCCACATTTTATTTTCTGGGAAATGGTGGAAGCAAACCTATGGTACCTGTCCCTGCTGCAATTACTATATACATGATAGTAGGCAGCTTGTCTGCTACCTCCTGTTTAAATACCTTGCTATGTCCAGCAGGTCCCCTATCCTGCACAGTACTGTCTCTAGTGTTCTAGAGGTGAGCAAGTCCCATTATGAGTCCAAACCTTGTGTCTTAGGTAGGGCAGCCACTACTGGGTGGGGAAACCCAATATGCCACCTCAGTGCCCGTCTTAGAGAGAATGAACAGTGCATAAGGAATGCAGGAATTTCTGAGGAGGTTAAAGCCGAAAGGTACCAGGATGCTATGAGTGAGGGTAGGAAGTAATACTAGACTGCAGCTGACTCTGGTATTCAATGTAGTAGGAAATGCCAAATTAGCAGGCCAAATGAGCATGGATGGTAGAGGTGGATGCTGGAGAAATTAAGTGTAACTATCTTAAAATGTTGATGTTATTTTGTAGGACATGCGCTGCAAAGAGATGTACATGTGTTTCATTTTACAACACAGGAAAATTATGATAATGCATAGCAATATTTGTACAGCAGTTAAAATAATAATAGGGTGAATAAAAACATTAAAGACATGATCAGCAGTAGATGAGTAACCAAATAACAGTTCCCACACAGACACATGAGCATCTTGTAGCAAGTGTTCAACAGTTTGTCGAATGTGCCCATTCTCATAAGTGATGGTGTGATTCAATTCGGTGGATGTTGTTTTAAGGTGATCAATATAGGCATGGAGTTCTGTAAAGTTGAGCAGTTTATGTAATGTCTCTTCTGTCATGCCAAGTGGTAATGGATGCACAGCATATGAGATAAAGTCTGGAATGTCAATAAAGTCATTGGTAACCAGCGGTGTGGAATAAGTTGTCCTGTTAACTTAATTAATTAGTGAGTTTTTATATACCGCACCTTCCATTGATCAGTTGTGGTTTACATGGAACAACAGTAAACAGGCAATGCTGCTTTTACAGATAACAATGTGAAACTACAAAGAAATTCAATTTTACAATTAACAGTTGTAAACTATATACAAAGAACCAGATTTTAACTATGTACAGGTATGTATGTTATCAAAATCGTCGGTTTGGGGTTTTCTCATTTATTCCAGTTCAAAGATGGGATATGTCAGCTGGTGAAGCTATCCTTTTTCTTGTTGAAAAGGTGAGTTCGACAAGGATCCGTAGTATGTTGAGAATAAATGAGTTTTGAGTTTTTTCTTGAACTCCATGATTTGAGGTAAGGATCTTAATTCCGATGGAATGTTGTTCCAAGTTATAGGGGCAGCATGGGAGAATGCTTTCTTGTTTGTTGATTTTTTGGCCTTTATAAATTCCTTTGGTGTTATTAGTTTGTTTAGTTGGTCTCGCCTTTGGAGATTATGATTGGGTTCTTTATTAATAAGGTTGTTTAGAGTAAGAGGTGCTGTGTTGTTCAAGACTTTGTAAGTAGTTAAAAGAGTTTTATAATGTATCCGGCATTGAATCGGGAGCCAGTGTAGATTCTCTAAAATAGGTGTTATATGTTGGAATGGTGGGGCATTCATGATAGTCCTTGCTGCTGCATTTTGTGCTAGTTGGAGTTTTTTTAGATTGTTTTGTTATGCCTAGTAGGGTTAAGTTCGCAAAGTCGAAATGGGGAGTTATAGCTTGTATTATATGTTGAAAATCCTGTAGATGCATTAGGGGGCGGAGTTGTTTTAAAACTTTTAGTTTAAAATAAACTTTTTTTGTTATATTTCTTATATGTGTGTCCATACTGAGGTGTTTGTCTAGTATTACGCCTAGGTAGCGTATTTCAGTTTTTATATTGATATCATTATTTTGCTGTGTGATGGGGGAATGAATGTTGTGTTTTTAGTTACTTAGTTAGTGGTGATGGAGACCAGTGGTGTATGACTGCACCAGGTATTGTTTAGTAAATAGTTTGAACTGTACAGCAAAGTGTTCTTAGGAAGGCGAATGTCATGCATTCTGGGAGCAATTGAAAAAGAAACATTCTGGGGAAAGAACAGATGAAAACAAAAGTGTCCAGCTCCAAGGTAATACAAACTGTGTGAGGTAGTCAGGGAGTATGAGAGCTTAACAGTCAGGGAGCAAGAGGAAGAATTGTTCCAGCAGGGAGGTGTCAGCCTCTTTAAATTGGCACGGTTCACACTTGAACTGAAATGTAGTCTGCTCACACAAACTGGGGTCCATAGGCTTGAATGAAGTCAAGGTATCGTCCAGTGGCTGCACCCAGGTGAGATGGTCCACAGGATACATAAGCATGTTATCAAACTGCACACCAATATTAACAACAGGGTAAATAACTGTGTGGTGTTCTGACCATGGGATCAAAGTACAGATAGAGCAGCCTTATGGTGAACAAATGGGAACACTAACTGTCCACCAATCAAGGTGAGCTATAGCAAATTCAGGTATTTTGGTACTAGCCATATGGACAAGAGATGGTGGCCAGTGTCCCAACTTAGCAGTGATCAGAATTTCCTTTAATATAGTAATAAGCCCGATCTGTACTTAATCACAGGTGTAAGGCCCTGTTACTCACAAGAGACCGATTACTAATTATCACTAATTTCCTGTATAGTCCAGATCCAAAAGTCAGTACAGGTGCAATCAGAATCTCTGTTTATTAGATAACTGATGGACAAATACAGGCAGTAGGGAGGAGAATTTCTGACAGTCATCAGACACCAGACAACTCCAGAATCCCTCCTCCCATGAATATAATAGTCGTGTTACATATATACATTTTTTGCTTCCGTGTATTATTTCCGTATATGCATAGTCTCCACATTCATCCCTCTGTGAGGCCCCCTCTCCTCTCTCCTTCTGTTTCCTGTCATTGACCTTTCTGACCCCTCTGTTCCTGTTTCAACATCCCTAAGGCCTCTGTCTTGCCTATACTCACCAACTGTCAAAAACCGTCTACTGTCTTCAGGGCTAACGGCTCAGCTTATGCTGTTTGCATGGTTTCCTGTGTATGTGTTTGCATGACTATTTCTGGGCCTTCCAGCTCAGTAATATGCAGTGCAACAATTTATATGATTTTATGCTGGCCTGCTTCTCCTTGCCCACTGTATAGTAGTTTGGTTGACATATATATATTTGTATTAGAGCAGAATAAAGGCCATTGAGTGATTATGAACCAGGAACATATACCTAAACCTTATAATCCCTACACAGGCAAGAGCCCAGGAAATATTCTTTCCCAATCTGTATTCTGCATGTGCTAAGGTAACAATTTTCTGTTCTATAATGGGAGATATAAGAGCAAAGGTATCTACAACTACATTGGACAGTTTAGAGGATGCTTCATTAATAGTATGTTGTGAGGTAAAACCATCAGAAGCATGCTGCGCAGTGGATCCTATTTTATTACGGAGCACCTCTATATCAGTTATATTAAGGGCACCCAGTGCAGTCCCTGTGCCACCTAAAATTGTATCAATTAATTCCCGCTTGTGTCATAATTGCTTGGCTTGGGGTGTTATTGACTGCATATCAAACCAAGTATTGAGCATTTGTATGTGGTTGGTAATAAACAGAGAGCAATTTGGATATTTGTGAGTAACTAGAAACAATTTAGGAAATAGATGCCAAGTAAGGAAATGGTATTCTACCTCATGTAAAACATCGTGTGGTGCATCATATTTGATCTGAAAGGGATGTCCTTCCTGAAATGGGTGAATATCAGAAAGGTAGAGTACAGGAGGAGCCAAAGTGGTTGGAGGGGTGGGATGAGGGGTGGTAGCTAAACAAGATACATCAAAAAAGAATGAAGTCTCAGTGATGTGCTACTGATTACTCAGAACCCATGTATAAGTTATTTTCCAGGTACCTTTGTCCTGACAGGAAATATTGTACAAAATCAAGGCAGGAGGACCTAGAAAGTAATGTTCTGGAGGTGCCCTCAATTCTTGTGTCCTTTCTAGAGAAGTGGAAACTGGTGGCGCCCACTGTACTTGAGTGATGTTTAATGAATAGGACACTGGCTTGTCCTGTACGGAACAGAAACTCAGGATGACCAAATCCTTTCCTTCCGGGGAAGGTTGGGGGTATTTCTTGATAGCGATATACACCATCTGTGGAGTTAACCCAACCATTCGTGCATATTCGGATGATAGTTTCTGTAATGAGACTTGGGTAGAAGAGAGCAGATACAAACAACAGGAAACCGGGACATAATAAAAGCTAACTCTTTTCACTCTACTAGGGAGTAAACTAGTGCTCCCCACTTATACTATGCAACCACAGAAATAATGTTTACTATTTATTTACATAACTATTAGACACATGTCCAGTATATAGGACACATCAACTATACAGCAGAAGTAAATAGTTACCATCCTCAAGCAACTTTTGTTCAGAAAGCAGCTGTCTGTGCTGTCGTCAGGTGGTACCTGAAAACAAAGACTGATAAAACACGTATTACCCATATGGTTTCAACTGGGTGACGTGTTTCCAATACTGCTGGTTGTCGGGCATTAGGATCTGGTATAGGCTTGGGCCTTTCTTCCTATGTGCCTTCACTTTAATTAAATGTAATCTCCAGGAACAAGCAGGAATGAGTCTTCACATATGGGTATGTTGGTACCGACGGAGCCTGCGTGGGAACACTCCCCAGCGTCCAATCAGAAAGCCTTTTGGAGCATCCCTCAGCGCCTGCGTGCTGCCTTCCCGCCTTTCCAACTGTCTCTCCTCAGTTTTCGTTTTTCCGCGGAGCCGGCAGGACGTCTTCCTGTCACCGCAGAAAATTTTTCTTTAAATCTTTTACTTTTTGTTTTCTTGTGGTCGCGGCTGTTTCCCCGACTCCACCGGTACCGCCGGTGGTTTTTTCTTTTCTTTTTTCTAAAACTCAGGGAGTTTTTTTCCCTCTGTTTCTGTCTTGAATTTTTGGGCCTGTAAGGCCTCTCCATTACGGAGCCGCCTTCTCCTAAGAAGTGTCTTAACTGTGGAAATACAGTTTTCTTTTTAGACTCCAATAACTGGTGTCTAACCTGTTTGGGTCCTGACCCTTTTCCTCCAGAGCCATCAGGCTACAATTTTATGAGAAGAAATTCTCCATTTCGAGTTTCCCTCGATGCAGTTTTACCTTCCAGTGTAAGGGCACCGACCATTTCTTCTCAACAGGATCAGGTAACCCACAAACAGTCTGTTAAGACTAGCCAATCCTTGGGTGGTAGGTCTCATGCCAAGCATGATGACGGCTCCGGCCTTGCCCTCAAGACCCCATTGGCTTCAAAACCCCGACGGGAGTCTTCGGTCTCCAAAGCCTTTCAGGGGTTTCAGGTTGTTCCTGGGGCTCACCCCTCACAGAACATACCTGAGCCATGCTCGGGGGTGGCATCCGCTTTGAGCGGTACCAATAACCCGGCATTGGCACTGGTGTTGAGTGATCCACTCCTCACCAGGGATCGTCATCTGGTGTACTCGGTGCCTTCGGGACCGATCGATACCCAGCTTGACTTTCCAGTATCGGCAGCTCCGTTGATACGACTCCTGACATCGGTACCATCTAGACGTGTATCGATAGATTCGCTTCCTTCGATGCCGAATCTAGAATCGATATCTAGTCTGGAAGACTGGGTACCGACGCGTCTCGAAACCGACACGCACCGATTCCGGATGCCCAGTACCGAGGATATTCACCGAGACTTTAGAGTTTCCTCGGTACCGTTTGAGCAGCCTCCGATGACTGTTTCGATGTCGGTATCGCCTTCGATTCCGGCTCAGCCACCGGTATCGGTGTCGATGCTGGTACCTGCAGTAACATCGGGACCAGCTCCATCCATGCTTTTTTCACCAGGATCGCTCCTTTCTATACCTAGTTTGGAGTCGATACCTAGCATGGACAATACCGTACTGACGGTTTCAGATTATACCCGCCAGTCCCAGTATCCATTCATTAGAGATCCTGTTTTGCACTGCACAAGTACTGGTGCCCAGCCTAGTTCTTCGAGTTTAGCCTGTCCAGGGATTGTTCCCATTGGAGATCCTTCTTTTCAGAAATTTCTCCTTGACATGGCAACATTCCTGGCTATTCCTATCCCTGGCTATGATCCTACACACGGATTTTCTGGGAAAAAGGAAAATATAATGCTTTCTTTACATCATTCCTTACAGGATCTTCTTTTGAAAATATGGGAAACACCTTTAAGGGCTTCCTCACCTTCTACAGCAACTACTCTTCTGTATCAGGTGCCCCCCTCTCCAGGGTTTCAAAAGACTCAACTTCCCCATCATTCCATTGTAGTGGAATCAGCAATGAGGAAGGTAAAAAGCAAGAAGAAGCATTCTTCTTTCCTGCCAGGTCGTGCATCTAGAACACTAGATGCCTTTGGACGTCAAACCTTCCAAACCTCTATGCTGGCAACAAGGATTCTCTCATATATTTTTTATATGAGTCTATCCCTTCAGGAGGTCACAGAGAAATTATCTCTTTTGACTCCTTTTCTTTCAGAGCCCAAGGCTGCAGACTATTCCTTGCTTCTTAGTCATAGCTAGAATATCTCTAGATTTCTTTCTCGTGCTTCCCTAGACTCCTTTGAGTCTGTTAGGAGAACCTCTGCTATAGCCATAGGAGCACGACGTAGAGCCTGGCTTCAAGCTTCAGACTTGAGGAGATGGGCGCAACAAAGACTGGGTAACACTCCTTGTACTGGAGAAAACCTCTTCAACAAGGAGTCTTTGCGTCAGGTTGCTCATTGCTCCACTGACTTCCCTGCTTCTGAGGGCCATCCTAAACCTTCTCCTTCCCCAGCAGGTAAGAAATGCCCTATCAAACCTCCTTTTCCTAAAAGAAGAAGGTTTTATTCTTCTCCTGCCCATCATGCCGATGTTCCCAAACAGGGGAAACCTTGTCCTGGTCTGAAGAATCCAAACTCAAGCCAGGAAAATTAACCCTCAATGGGGTTCTAATTGATCTCTTCTAACATACAGTTCACTTCTTCTCAACAGAAGTTTTGCACTGTTTTTTCATTTAAAACTCTACGCTTGGATTCCTGTTTCCAGGACATCCACTTGCTCTCAAGTAGGCTGAGCTGTCAGGAGATTCATGTCTGTGGGTCACAAGGTTTTCCTCCTCTTCCTTCCATGAAGAGAGGTTTGCCAACTATCTCATGATAGTTTCCCTGTACCACCATGAATTTTTCCTTCTACAGACTTACCATATAGCAAGTCTCCCTTCAGCTCCTATTTTTTCTTTACCCTCTTTTTCAGGGACTCCCCTTTAAGAGTGCTACCTTACCGCTGGGAGGTTTTCTTAGCCTTTCTAGTCTTCCTTTCCTTTCCAGTGTAGAGTTTTTCTCTGGAGTTACCTCCCTGCTTTCATTGGGCAGCTCTTCAGACATGATCAGGATTTCTCCTCTTGTTCTGTCTGTTCTCTCTGTTACAAACAGAGGAAGTCTCTCTGTTGTTCTATTCAGCAGCTGCCCATGCAGGAGTTCCAGTGCTTTGACTACTGGTACTTTCTACAAGTTCCAGTCTTGTATTCCACTACTTTCTCTAGTCTTAGTAGTGTTTCCAAGATAGTGCTCATCTATCTTGGAAAATCCTTATCGCTTCTTTTCTGTCATCTCCAAATCCCTGGAGTTCCTTATCGGTCCTACAGTTCAGTCCTCCACCACTGGGTAGTGCACCTCCTCCTGCAACATGGAGACTGGACAAGTCAAACTTGTGACATCACCGGGTATATCCTGCTGGTCTTCTCCCATGATCCCCCAGTGTGTCCAGTCTCCATGCAGCATGAGGACGTAGTGAGCCTAGGTGCAGGGCTCACTTGAGAAGCAGTTTAGGAGCAGTTAGTCAGGATTTGATTTACCTTGCATTTCTTTTGCCCTTCTTTAGGTGTAATCCTGTAAATTGAATTTATTTTCATTTAATTTCATTTACTTTTACTTTATTTATTTTCACCTAGTCGGCCTTAGTGTAAAGGGGGGTTCTGTCCCTTTTCAAAGTTCACGCTGCCAGCTAGCCTCTCTGCTTGGGATTCTTCGGTCTCTGTGCCCGGTGATGATCTCTCCCCCAGGACTGTACAGGGGAGAGCTCTGTGGAACACCTGCATTTTGGCAGTGTCCATGCGGCAGATTCCCATCGCGGCGGGAGCCTCAGGCCGTTCGAGGTTCTTTAGCCGGTGGGCCGGGGCTCGCAGCGTCTGCTACTTCTGGTGGCGCGAGGCAGCAGCGTGTCTGGACAGCTCTTCACCCCGCAGCTACAGCGGGGTAACTGCTGCATCCCGACGCCACAAGGGAGTCTCTCGAGTCCGCATGGAGGGCCTCTGAGCTCTTGCCGCCTCTGTGGTGTTTGGCGCCAAACGGGCCTGCTTCGGATTGGCGCCATTTTCTCGGCAGGGCTGAGGCCTCGTGGCGGAGAGCGGAGCAGCCCCGCGTTTGAGCAGATGACGCTGTTCCACGCTACTACACCCAGATAAGGACTTCCTTTTGCTGTTAATTTTAATTCTAATTTTAATTTCCTTTTAATTTCATGATAGTTTATAGTTCTTTGAATGCAATGTGATTGGTTTGGGTTTTACTTCTTGGGGGGTGCCTTTTCCTTTGTCTGCATTCTGGCAGTTAGCGACGTCTGTCAGCAGCAGGTTTCCGTGCTAGGATTTGGCCATTCAGGGTCATCGGCGGCACAACCACCTTACAAATTGAGCCCTTTCTGAAATTGTCATTTACATAAGGATGCTATTTCCATGTTTATACGCTTGGAAATTGTGCAGACAGCCTCTAAATGTCGTTATGCCATCTGCAAATTTGATCGCCATGCTTGCTGATCTCTTTTCCAGATCATTTCAGTGCAGTAGATGTTACCAGATGCCAGTTCCAGTGCAGATCCCGAGACATTCCACTATTTACGGGTCTCCTGTGAGAAAACTGGCCATTTAGTCCTATTGTGTTCCTGTTTTTGATCCATTTCCCATTCTATAATAGCACATCATCTCCTTCCTCAGGAGAAGTTCATAAGGGGCTTTGTCAAGTACCTTCTAAAACATCCCGATACATATCATTTGGCTTACTCACATGTTTATTAACCCTTTGAAAAGACAGCTTGGTGCTGCTTTTCAGAACAAGTTCTATCATTTAACTGGCACTGAACTCAGATTCATTGGTCTGTAGTTTCCAAGATCGCCTTTGAAGCTCTTAAAAAAAAAAAAAAAAAAAACAATTAGTGTTACATTAGTAACTCTTCAATCTTTAGAGATCATTAATACTAATGTTATGATTGAGCCTGGCTGATATTATGAATGATCACTATTAGACAAAAATTAGCTAGGTTAAGACACTTTGATTTGGTTTTCTGCACTATGTTATCAGAGCGCAGCTTGCCCATTTGGCGGGAACACTGCCCGTCTGGGCCATCTGGGGAAAGGCCCCTGCTGGGGATCGTGAGAAGTGTTGCTGGATGGCACAGTCCGGGGCTTAGTGTTCCAGGGTCCTGGAAGGGTTGATAGCGGCAGTCAGGCCTCCCTGTCTTTGCTATGACGGTCACCTAGGTTCAAGCGTCCTGTGTTTTGGGTGACAGGAGTGGGACACCTGGACATGTGGTGCTGGATGTTGGATAAGCTCATACTTCTTAGGTGCGCTCTCCTTGAGTGTGTCTGCATGTCCGTGTTCCGTCTGTGATCTCATGCTCAGGTGATTGTTGCAGCAATAACAGAGATCGCTTGGGATATCGTGAGCGGGGTTGTCATGGCGTTGCATGGGGTTGCCAATGCAAGACGGGGCCATCCTGAGGAGTTTGGGCCTCAGTCATCAACTTTCCCTTCAGTGGCCTGGCTGTCCAGGAGGCACCCCTCCAGATCCGCCGGTCCAGTTCTTCTCTGCCTCTTCTCAATGTGGGCAGGGGGGCTGGCAGATCTGGAAATTCACGTCCACTGCACGTTCTACTGTTTTACCTCTGTCTTGGGGTTCTGAGGTCATATATTCCCAATCATTTGTTTGGTGGGGTGCTGCTGTCTATTATGCAAGACAAGGTGGTCAACAGTCAGAGGCTGTCGTCTATTCCCCTTGCCCCTGAAGGTGCTCACAATTTAAGTTTTTTGTACCTGCGGAGGTGTATGTTGTTAAAGGCTAGCAAGCGCACCTGTGGGACCAGAATCCTCGGTTCTTCCGACCTTCCGTTGAGGTGCGCGTGTGGGGTTTACTCCCTTGGTCGGCTAGCAACTTGCTTCACCCATTGGGCCTTCCCTTTCCTCAAGGCATCGTTGCGTCCCACTTCTTCGTGGGGGCTCGCCGCAGGGCCTGGAGTTATGCTCAGCCGGTTTCAGCCAGGGCTGAGTCCTTGGGGGGAGGCTCCGATCCTAACGATACAGGGAGTGCTGGGATCCGTTCAACCAGGTTCCTTCGGGCCCAGCGTACGTCGTCTTTTGCTGGCCGGTTTAGGTCTTCGGGTCGTGGCGGTGCTCCGAGAAGACCAGTAGGCTGCACAGTGCTTGTCTTGGAGCAAGCGCGGGATATCTGTAGGTTCATATTCAAAGCCGTCCGGTTACATGTCCCTCCATTGTGGAATGCTATACTAGTAGGCATACTTCATATGCTGGGCTTACAAGTTGGCTTCCGCGCTGCTCGGCATCAGCCAAGGTGACTGCCGGTTTAGGCTGTGGAGTCAGCCTGGAGGAGGGGCCTTGCGTTCTCTGGACAATGCCCTGTTCGGTTGTGTGCCTTGTGGCCCTTATGGAGTTGTAAAAAGGGAAAAAAAAAAATCAAACAGGAAAGCCTTCCTAATTGTCCCCACTTCTTTTTTATAAGGTTCTGTCCCTCTCTTCCGGGAGCTTGGCCTGAGCGTGGTTAGACTCAGCTACATTTTGGGGATCCTTTATGTACAAGGCGTTTTAGTGTACGCAGCACGCCCAGTGTTCCATCGTCTGACTGGAACGGTACGCGGTACGTCAGCCGTGGCAGGCATTCATGGACACGGTAGCGGATCGAGCGCTGTAGGTGCTGTCTGAAATCTCCGGGATGGTGGCCTATTTCGATCGGCAGGGTGGAGTCGGTCGGGTGGTCAGGGTGGCCCGAGCGAAGGGACAGCGTGCGCGGTTGAAGCCTTGGCGGCCTGCGTTTCGGTGGGGACACTGTGGTGGCGAATGTCCTTAGCGGGGTCCGAGTGTTTGCCGGAGGAGTGAGATTGCATCAGGCGGTGTGCGCGCCGCGTGTGCTCAGATGCGGTCAGCCCATATTGGACCTCATGGCGACCTGTCAGTCTACGGCGATGGGTCGATGTTTAGCAGAGGACATATGAGGCTACTGGATAGCGTCGACGCATTGGTACGGGGCCGTGGCCCGGTCCATTCTATGCCTTTCAGAGGTCATAGTGAAAATGGCCGACTGGGTCTGGTTGCTAAGATATGTGCTCTTCATTAGTCAGTGGGGACCATTACCAGTGTATTCTGCAACATTTGCGTGAGCTTGCATAATCTTTACTTGCAACCAATCGAAATAACTGTCCAAAACCAGTTGCTGCAGTCACTACTTAAATTTGCCTCGCTTGACAGTAAAAGACATTATTTATTTTATACCGATAGGTCATTCACAGCATATTTGGCGATTCCTCGTCCAGGTGTTAATCATGCAGATAATTTCTGCTCTAGTTGTGGTGATGTGACTTTTACATCACAAAAATGGCATATGACTGTGGCGGTTCAGAAAGCCTACAATTTATATTTTGGCTGCAGAATAAAAGATCAGGATAAAAGCTAGGCGCCACACATATGCTGCAATACATGTGTAGCAGATCTCAGGCTGTGGATGGATGGGAAAAGACCATCAAAGTCTTTTGCGGTTCCAATGATCTGGAGAGGGCCCATGGATCACGTCGGCGATTGCTACTTCTGCATGGTTCCTCCAATTCCGGAGGGCATATCCAGGTGATGTAAGCGGTTGGCCTACTGGCATTGCGTCGTGGGCGTGGCTACCAGAGTCTCCTTTCTTTTTTGTCACACCATGTAAGACTCCACATCTTCTGAAACAACGCTGGACTCTGGGGCACTTAACACCCTCTTATATGCCCTTGGTGGATCACGCTTGGTTTATTGCAACTCATTGCTTAGCTGCATTCCACATTCTCAATTAAAAAGACTCCAACTGGTCCAGGACATAGCTGTAGAGCTACTTTGTGTTGCAAAGAATAAAGCCCTTAAGAGGTGTGACAAATAGGGTGTTTGACGCTGGTGGTTTTTCCATTTCCCTCATTTTGCTTCCCACCTCTGCCTGGATGGACCTCTGTTCCGTTCTCCCTCATGGAATCCGGCTGTGCCTGTTTAGTTGTCGGTTTGGGACTTACGCAAGAACACTTTGCTTGTAACCTGCGTTCCTTGGACCTTAGGTGAGGTTCCGTCGCTTTCTGGGAGGTCTCTTCGCTGCCTGTCCCTCCGTGGAGGCGGGTTCTGCGGGAGAGCAGCGGTTGCTAACACTTGACACCCTGGTGGGGTCGAGAGCCAAGGGGGAGCTCAAGCGGATTTTTCAGGCGGAGCTCCGGTAGCCTTCTCAGTAGGTCTGTTTCTAGGGCGTTCAGTGTGTTTGCGATGGCGAGTTTGTCTTTCTGAAGCACTAGCGCTGCTTGGGGCAGAGTTCTGTGCTGTTTTCACCAGTGAAGAGGATCCAAGTGGGCTCTCGGTCGTGTCTTCCTGGTTGGCTTACCGCCTGTTGACGTGAGGAACGGGCTGGGGTCGGTGCCTGCTCTGTTCGTTTAGGGGCCGAGCCGACTGGATAGGTCCCTCCCAATGATTACTGCTCTGGTACATCCCAGTGGTGGAGGACTGAACTGTAGGACCGATAAGGAAATGAAAATTACACTTACCTGGTAATTGATGTTCCTTGAGGGAGTACAGTTCAGTCCTCATTCCCGCCCAGGGATGGATGTTTCAGACGCGAGGCGTCAGTTCCGAGTATGCTTTCGGATCCTAGAGTCGGCAACGGGCTCTGATTGGCCGGTAATCGCGAGAGCAACCTTTTCTGCCTATACTCTTCCTTAGTTCTCCTTCCTTCTAGCTCTCTGCCTTCCGCTGTTTGGTGCGCAGGGGGACAGGGGCACGGAGGAGGGTGTTTTTCGGCCTTTCTTTTTGGGGTCCTGTGATTTTAAAGTTGAAGTTTGAGCATAGCTTTGTATTTAGTACTTTAACTGGTTGTTTGTTTGCTCCTTTGAGTCTGCTTTGACAGTAGGTCACTGGGGGATCATGGGAGAAGACCAGCAGGATATACCCGGTGATGTCACAAGTTTGACTTGTCCAGTCTCCATGTTGCAGGAGGAGGTGCACTACCCAGTGGTGGAGGACTGAACTGTACTCCCTCAAGGAACATCAATTACCAGGTAAGTGTAATTTCCATTTGGCAGTATAACTGAGGTGGCAGCTCGTTTCCTCCAACAGCCACTTTTATTCCCCAATTCTCCTGCATAGTGCTCTCTGCAATCCTACTGAGAAGCTTTCCACTATGGGCCCTTGCTAGAGAGCATGAGGATTTTTTCTCTAATTTCTATCCTATATGGTTGAAAAAGTCTTGCTCAGTCATTCCTCATGACTGTAGGGGTTCTTTATGCCCTTCTGTTTCCTTTTAATAAAGGACTTAAGCCTTCTATATGTGACAGTCTAAAGAGTCACCCAATTTCTACAGGAAATATGCTCTTTTTCCTTGCAGCTTGTCCTCATGGTATCCTAATCCTTCTTGGACAGCACATATTTAATTACACAACGCATGATACCCCCCCCCCCCCTGTTCCTCAAGTGGGTCAACCTGGTATCTCATCCTATGTGTTTTCTGTCCATTTACCATGTAAGAGTTCTATAGGACTCAGAACTTGCTGTTTACAGACTGATATTATCCTCTGTTTTTCACACAACCATCCTGGTTATTCCACTGGATGGCATTCCTGCACCATCCTCGCCAGTGAGAATAGATTCTATATATATCTCAAGTAGGTTCCACCTTCTTGTTGTTCGATGAATCTTTCTCCTTCACATCTCCCATGTGAATGTTCTTATGAACATATCTCTATCTGCTTAGTTGCAGACATTTATCTTTAGACATCTCTATACATGTATCTATATATTTCTATATACTTCTCTATAGATACATATGTCTATAAGCTGTGTGTGCATATCTATGCCCCTCCAGTTCTCACTATAGACATATATATATATATATATATATATATATATACACACAGGGGTATATATATATAGATATATATATATGTCCCTATGTATATGTGTATCTGTCGAGATGCTTCCTTATAGATAGATATGTATTACCATACTTATCTCTCTAACTGTCTATGCTTATAAAGGGTTTTCACCTTTCTATAGGTTCCAGACAGTGGGCTTGCATATCTTCATACTGTCCCTCAGTATATCTGGGTATTATGCACACAACCACTTCTGTGGTACTGACGGCTCCTACTTTAACCCTAGGTCTAGATATCCCTGAAGCTCCATGCTTCACTATCTTTCCTATCTCTCATCAGATAGGAAAGACAGCCTGGATCTTCAGTAGATCTGAAGTTTCCACCCTTCAGACATCTATCCTCCTTGGGAATATGGGCTTTTTTCCAAACCCCTTCTTCCCTCCAGGCTAGTTGTCCAAATCAGTCAGTCTTCCTCTTTTGTTCCTAAATGTTACTAACTCTGTATCCAAAGGAGTTCCCAGCTTTTTCCATAAAGCTTCCACTGAAGACCTGACGTTTGGGTACTACCCCAGGTGACACCTGGGTCACCTGTCAATTCCAGATTTGGACCTTCGCCTTCACTTCAGTGAGATCACCTTGAACATTCCTCTGCTGGATCTCCAGTAGACTTCATCAGCCTCTCTATTTCCTGCAATCCAGTAGGTGAGGTCCATATTGTGTTTGTTCATGTCAATATTTTCATGGTAATTGTCATACATACAAGGACTCCTTACCTGTAGTCCTTAGGTTAGCTGTTTTCCTACAGCTCCTCTCTTTTCAACTCCTACCCTCCATCCTCAGGATGCCTGCCCATATGAGGTGTAGCATGTTCCAATCCTCACCATGCTGGGGCTCCGGGCATCTTAGCTTGGGAGTCCCCATATGTGAAGACTCATTCCTGCTTGTTCCTGGAGATAGCACAATTACTTACCTGTAACAGGTGATCTCTGGGAACAGCAGGAATAAGTCTTCATAACCCACCCACCTCCCCTAGGAGTTGTATCTCTCTCTCTATCTTTCCTTTCCTCTTTCTCTCTTTTGTCTCAGCTATAAAACTCAACTGAGGAGAGACAGTTGGAAAGGCGGGAAGGCAGCACGCAGGCGCTGAGGGATGCTCCCAAAGGCTTTCTGATTGGACGCTGGGGAGCGTTCCTGCGCAGGCTCCGTCGGTACCGACATACCCATATGTGAAGACTTATTCCTGCTGTTCCCAGAGATCACCTGTTACAGGTAAGTAACTGTGCTCTCTCTGAAACGTCTCACTCAGTTCTTGTGCCATAGTCCACAGTGATGAATTTTTCACCGTGGACCCATCTGTGGATTTAAATTTATTTGCCAGCCACCAGGGTAACAGGGCAATGGTACTTTTAAAGACATAATCAGAATCTAAAATGATTTGTGTCTCTGGGTGTGAATCCTGATATTGTTGCATACAAGCCACAAAAGCAGCCAGCTCACAGTACTGTGCTGACGCTGACCCACAGGAATACTGTCTCTGCAGTACCACTTAGTTATTTGGGTCCAATTGTACAATTGCAAAACGTGCTAGTTGCCTGCCTCCTTCACATTGGCTACTACCATCAATATATACTGTAGGAAGAAAAGGTGAAATTTTGTCTAGTCCCAGTTCCCTAAAGATCATGTGATTAGGGGCACTGGGTGAGGACTGACAATCATGAGGTTGCCCCTCCAGCAAGATTCCAGCCACTTGCATGTTAGGTTCTTTCAGCAATTCAAACTTTACATTCTGTGCCTGCAACATGAGAGTCCACTGGACTATTCTCTCAGTCCTAATCTTGCTACATGCTAACTTTCCCTCCTACAGTGAATTTGAGTGGGGTGTGATGGCTGCATATGTATGTGGTTTGAGCACCAATGATGTATGTAAATTTCTGCATAGCAGCATAGGAAGCCAGTACATGTTTTTCACAGTTTCCCATTTTGAGTTCGGGAAAAGTGAGAACTCTGGAACAGAAGGCGATAGGGCGATCTACTCCTCCTAGGCGTTGTGTTAGAGCTGCACCTATACTGTTCTCTCCAACTACAGGGTACAGAAAAAAATGTATATGATCTGGGTGTGCAAGAACCTGAGCAGAAGTCAGAATGTGTTTTAATTTAGTTACAGCTTCTGTATGTTCTTCCTCCCAAACATAACCTTTACTTTTTAGCAGGGAATAAAGTGGAGCTGCCACTTCAGCATAGTTGTGCAGGAAGTCACGACAGAAACCCGTGAGCCCTATAAATGACTGGAGTGATTTCTGATCTGTAGGAAGTGGAAGTTTCCATATCAGCTCTATCCTCTGAGAATCTACAGATTTACCATCCTCACCAATTGTAGCCCCTAAAAAGGAAACCTGTGATTTGCACAGTTGAACCTTGGCAGGATTAACTTTAAGACCAGCTTGTAAGAGGGCTTTTAAAACTTCTCTTACATGATTCCAGTATACAGCTTCATTCTCAGACTGAATCAGAACGTCATCTACATACTGAATTATATTATCTCTGCAAGACATTAGTGACAGGGCTTCCTGCATGTATTTATGAAAGATTGATGGTGAATATTTATAGCCCTGTGGCAGCACGGTCCATGCATATTGTTTATTCAGCCACTGAAAGGCTGTTTTGTACTGGCATTCAAGGGCCAGGGGCAGACTCCAGAACCCATTGGATATGTCTAAAACAGAGAAAAATTTGCATTTGGGATTCAGTTTAGAGATCATTTCCGGGTATGAGGCTACTACGGGCACTACAGATTTTGAAACTTGATTCAGGGCACGGAAGTCCATAGTGAGCCTGAAGGAACCTCCCGGTTTAACTATCGGCCAGGCTGGTGAATTACATGTGGAAGAAATAGGTCTGATCAGACCCCTCTCCTCCAGTATCTTCACAATTTTAGTCACTGGCTCTATAGCTTGATAAGGTACTGGGTATTGTTTCTGTGTTGGAGGATCCTTGCCTTCCAACAGTACTTCTGTGTTCATTTTCCCACAATCTAACTTGTCTGGTGCCCAGACTGGAATATCAACCACCTCTGAGGGAATTACACACAGATCATACTGCTGAGCTGCCTTGGTGCACTGCGTTGCTAACTGCATGGGAATGACTTCATGCACTAAAGTTTTAGAAGCACTTGAAGTTCCTGTATACTGCCACAATTTAAGATTAGCCATATCCACCACCAGATTTAACTGGTTGAGAACGTCAATTCCAATTTTCTTTTGGTGTGTTCACTATAGTGGAGGCAGTGGTTTCCAACATTTCATTGTTTTGTTCCCTGTGCACCGGGATACCCCATTTAACTGGGATAGCCACACACTGTGAAGCTGTGTCATTAATTCCTTGAATTTCATAAATTTCCATATTTTCCTGATCTGCAGTGGGAGAAGCTCTGTTTGTAAAACTAATTCCAGCCCCAGTGTCAATCAAAGCTAGTTTATCCTGACCCCCTATTCTGCTGATAACATTGGGGTGTCCACAAGAGTCCAGTATCAAGGATGTTACAAGCCTTAAACTGTATTCTGGGCCTGTATCCATTTCATCATCCAGAGGCTCTGGAATCGAGTCCTCTGCTGAGGGAACGGAGGCAGGCTGGGCTATGAAGGCTTGAGACATTTTGATATCTGAACCCAGAAGGTCAGGACACCACTATGCACTAGCCTTGTGCTTGTCCTGAGCTGCTCGTAAGTCCTGTTTTAATTTATCTAGTTCTACCTGCAGTATGTGTTTGTCCTGTTCCTATTTAATTGTCTCCTTTTCTAATCCATCTCTCTGTGCTTTGAGCTCTTGAAAGGGAATGTAACCTGAGGAATTTCTAAAAGTGCCTCTGCCTTGTCCTCTCCAAGGTGTGTGTCCTCTGTATCCTTTGTCTGTGTTTCTTGTGTATTGAGAGTATCCCTCAGCTTGCCACTTCCGTGCTTCTGATACTGTTATGACCTGCAAGGGCTGGGTCTTCCAAACAGACCCAATTCTGAGCATTAAAGTATCAAAAGGGGTTGCTTTAGGGTCTTCCAAAAATAACCGAAGGTGTTTTGTAATCTCAGGGGATAGTAATTCTAATAAAAATGCATTATGCGTGCTCTCCCGATAATCTTCTGCATTGGGCCAGGACTCCTGCTCATTAAGAACTGCATTTAAAATCCAGGTTCTATATGCAAACTGTTCCAGTGTATCGTTTGGTAGAGGTGAAATGATTTTAAATACTTGCATTGGGGAACAGTGAAATAGTTTTTCAATACTCCTTTTAACCAACTGGTATGGGTGAGTGAGAGAGCCAAATTTATAATAGTGTGGCCCCAGAGCCAGATGCATAAATCTATCAAAGTCTGATTGTTTCCTTCTGTATTTCCCTAGACCCCAGTGAATCAGAATATCAGTGGCCCATTTTCGCCATTCATTTACATTAAAAGGCATAGGGCCAGCTTTCTCAACTATCCTTTCAATGTCCCTATCTTTTAATGAGTCCTGCAGCATCACTTTAACTGGTGCTCTGAGTTCGGTACTGGGTGCTGAGTCTGAGTCGTCGGAATTATCCTCCTGACACAGGTCCTGGTTATTGCTCTGTTCTGGCTGAGATAAACTATTAGGATTTTCTTCCTGTGTACTGTCTGATTCATCTTTATTTTTCCCATTCCTAAGCCCTGCTATACATACATCTGTGTTCTTTTGTTTCTCAATAGCTTGGATGCATGGCTTATAGGGTGTGTCATAGGCAGGGGGGCTGAGGGAGAAATGGTCGTTGGCCAGGGCTTTATATCTCTTTTGTCTTTCAGAGGCCAATTCATCCTTAATGTGCCTCAGTTCAAGTTTAAGTGCTTCTAATTGCTCACTAACAGTTATAAAGGAGTTTGCGGCTTGTATCACCTGAGCACGTTGCATGGAAATGCAAAGTTGTGCCTCCTCCAGGTCTTTGGTTAATTGTGTACACTGAGTAGTCAGTTCAGTATTGTCCTGTTTCATGCTAATGAGCCCCCTGCACATGCCTTGGATAAAAAGGCATTTTCTTTCATTTGTTTTCTTTTTGAATTCTTGATAATGGTTTAACATTTGTCTTTGAATATTATACCATGATGCCTCAGGGAATTCCCCTTCAAAGGGGACCACCTTTTCTCTTACAGTATGTCAGTACCATTTCTTTCAGTTCCTTAAAATCAAAGGCATCCATATTTGAGACTGCAGGAGGACTGTAATTGGTACCGGGGTCTACGCTTATTATGTGTTTATTTTGTTTTATGTGACTATCTCAATGTGCAACCTTGGAAAGAGGAATGCTCACTTTTATGAAGACGTGGGACTTAGAATTCTAGTTGGAATGACATAAATTTTATGGGTGTTCAGTACAGAGTATTGGCATAAAGACCATGCCTTAAAATTATACCTGAATAAAAAGTGCTTACCAACCTATAACAGGGTGGAATTTTATGGTGAACGTATATTCAATAAAGGACTGTTTAATTGTGTACCACTTCCCAAACAAAGCTGGACTATCACTCTGTCTTTTCTTTGCCGCTCAAATACTCTAGAAAATTTGTGCCTTGTACTGAACTTCTGCAAGCTTACATATAAAAATAAGAAAATTGAAAGCCACCCTATGTAATGTCACTAGGTGTAGGTAATATTAAAATATCAAATAAAATTATTACTTACCCAACTGGAGATCTGCTGCAAAACCTGAGATGAGCCCCCATAAATGTAACCTTTCGCTGCTTCCTACGTTCGGTTACTCTCCTGTTGGTCCTGGGTCCACTTCACAGAGGCAGTAGGGTTTTGTAGCACAAGACAACCAAACTAGTGTGGTTTAACAAAAAGGTTTTTATATAGAAATAGGCCTCTTATATGGGTACAGAACAGAGGTATATAGTGGTTACCGAGCTGCTTTCGTGTATGTCAGTGACTCAATGTGTGTGCCTGGGTGTGGGAGAGAGAGAGAAAAGGGGGGGGGGAGGTAAAGAGAAGTGTGTGTCAGAGTCTTATAGTAAGAAGTGTCCGATGAATAGGAAGAGAGAGAGTATTTTTGTCCTCCTCTGTATTTATAGTGACGTTCTCCTTTTCCAGCACCTCCCTTTGTCATACTTTGGTCTGTTTGAGGTCTGTTATCACCTGATTAGCAAGGAGGGGCTGTTGTCCTGCAGACTAATCTCATCAGGCATACTAAGCCCATCAAGTCTGGAGATATCACCTATCTGACATCACCAGGGTGTCAGAGCTGCCTGCAGGCCAAGGTCTGGGAAAAGCCATGAAACCTATGCTAGGCATAATGTCATGCTGTATGCTGACAATGCACACTGCCAACATACACTGAACAGAAAACACAACCTTTTGGGCACACATTGCATCTTTGGACACAAGTTCACAACCAGCAGAAACATGGGTATTAATCATAAAAGAATGCTCAAATCACGGCAAATTTGTCAGATTTGTACAAAAAACAAAAGGGAAGAAAATGGCATGCATTTGTCCCTGTGATCCAGACAACTAAAAACTGCCAATTCAGCACTACCTATGCAAGACTTTTTTGCACCACTGTACTCCTGGGAAGTGCTCAAGATGATTGAGTTTAAAATGTATACAGTCTTAGTCATGATACATGACGGAAATGTGTTGGAAGATACTCTGAAGCATTATTGTTGATAAGAGTACAACTACAAGAGCTCAGGCACCTATGCCATCTCCGTCTCCATCTGCCTCCACCTTCACAAGCCTGCTGTGAAGTCACTGGAAGAGCTGCTTTTTATTATTTAGGTCCTGCTTTGTGGAACTCTCTACCGGCTCCCATCAGACTTGAGGTATCATACCCAAAGTTTAAAAAATCCTTAAAAACCCATCTTTCCATGGCCTATGATCTACCTGTAAATACTACACAACACAATGGAACTTGGCTTTAATCCCCTGATTTCTCTTTCCCTGTTTCTCTCCTCCTTTTACTACTCTTGTCTCGAGCTTTATTTTTAAAATGTAGTTCCTTATCCCTTCAGTCCAGCCCCGCACCTCTGGGTAGTGTACCTCTTCCAACAGCTTGGAGAGACTGATCATGTCATCTTTTGATGACACCAGTGTACATATACCACTGGCACCACCTACCAGCCCCAGTATGCTCAGTCTCCAAGCAGCTGGAGGAGGTGGTGAGCCAGGGTGTTGAACTCACTGAAGGGATAAACGAGGAGTTTAGTGGTAGTTTAGGTCTTTGCTTTTCTTTAATTCCTGTGCTTGCAGGTTCTTTTCTTTTGGTTAGTTAAAAAAAATAAATAAAACAAAAGGAGAGCAGAAGCAAACAGAGGATATCCCCAGTTTTTCCTGGGTCACGAGCGGCTCCCAAACCCGTCACTGGGTGAGGAGCCGCCTCTCAGACACCGCCATGCAGGCAGGCAGTTCCCTCAGCGCCGAAGCCAGTACAAAGCAACTGAGCGCAGCTGGAAGGAGAACAATGTGTAGTATCAACCCGGGACACAAAACACTATAGCGGAAGATAAGCGGGGCGGGGCTGGACTGCCGGCAGCAGAGCGGCGCATTGACGTGGCAGGAAACTTGCTGGGCTGGTGCACGGCCTAAACTGCATGGCGTAAAGTGAGCAGCGGCTCAGGAAAAAGAAACTCCCTTTTTTTCCTTCAGCAGCCTGGCGTGTCAAGCAGCTCCTGTGCTCAGGTTTTTTTTTTCCCCTGATAGGACTTGCTCGTGGAGAAAGTGAAAGACATTAACCCACACTTCCCTCTGCCGATGCATAAGGTAGGAAAACAGGAATCTGGGGTAATTTCATTAAGCCTATTAAGTAAGTTTACTTTAGTTTCCTGTATTTCAGTTAGTTTGTTCCACTTTCTTTTCATAGTTCCTGTTGTCATTTATTTTATTTTTCTTCATTTTTACTGGATTATTTCTGCAAGTTAGTTGAGGGGGGAGTAGCCTGGCATCCAGGAGATCTGGGTTTGCTTCCCACTTCTGGCTATACGGAGTCATTTTTGGGAGAGCAAGCCGCAGTGTGTCCCACCACGCTGGCCAGAACAGTGCCTGGTCTGTGGCACTGGTGAGGGATGGTCTCTGAGACAGGCATTTGTCTAGACTTGCACACAGGAGGGCCACATTAGTGGAACAGGACTTGCACACCCAGACAAGGCGGGAAGGAACTCCCACCCTGTCTCGGGAGGCTCAGGACGCAGAGGGGTTAGCATGATCATCAGTGGAGCTGGCTTCCGGGTCCTTGGCTCCTGCATACCCTATACGACACAGAACCCGGGAAATGTAGGGCTCCCGGGGGAGTTTTCGACTGAGTTTGTCCTGCTCTTGCACAAGGTGTTTTGTCTGCACCAACAGGGTACGGCGAGCTATGCCCTGGCGCTGGAACATGGTACTAAGAGGACAGCGGACATAAAAAAAAAATAAGCGAGACGGAGGGGACGACCCCTAAGAGGGCTAGGCACTCGGAGGAGTGGCATGGACAATCTCCATTGTCAGAGGGGCTGGAAGGAGAAGACCTGGACATGGAGCTACATGTGCAAAGTGAAGAATTGGAAGAAGGAGAGATCCCAGAGCAGGAAGATCTGCCTGACCACTCTATGCACCAGGAAAATCTTCTGTGTTCTCCGTACTGCCTGGAGCAGCGGGTCCTCCAAGTCTTCCTCGTCAGCCGGTAGGCTAGTGGGCAACCCGTGGGAGGTTGGCCGTGGGATTTCTACCCCACCTGGGTCCAGATCACATCAGACCAATGAGTCCTGGAGCTCATCCAGGAGGGTTATGCCCTCGAGTGGGCTCGTCCACTAGGCCACACCTTCGTGCAGTCTCCCTGCAAGGCGCTGGGCAAGTCTGCGGTGATAGGAGACACCTTAAAACAGTTACTGCAGATCTCCAGGAACAAGCAGGAATGAGTCTTCACATATATGGGTACGTCGGTTCTCCGGGACCAAGCAGGAAGTCAGTCCTCACTTATGGGTAACGTCGCCGACGGAGCCCTCGCGGAGCAATTTCCCCAGCTTTCGAAGAAAGCCTTTGGGATTGCAGCACGCATGCGCGGTCCCCTTCCCGCCCAAGGTTGCCATCTTGCTCAGTCTTCTTTTTTCCGCGGAGCCCTACAGGCGTAGTTTGTATCGCTGCTGAAAAAGTTGATTAATTTCTTTAGTTTGTTTTTTCTCGGTTCGTGTGTCCCCGCCCGGCCTCGATATCCTTATCGAGCCCGTTCACATTTCCTTTTTTTTTTTTTTCTCAGTTTTTGTCCTTCTAACTGGCGTTCCCGCCACTTTCTTCTTCACCCCTGGCAGCACGGTCTTTCGACCTCGCCGGGGCCCTCTTTCCCCCGATGGCTGCCAGCAGGTTTAAAAAATGTGATCGTTGTTCCAAACTGATGTCTCTTACTGACACGCATGTCTGCTGCCTCCGTTGCCTCGGACCCAACCATGACTCGGAGGGTTGTGGTCCGTACAGCAGAATGTCCTCAAAGTCACTGAGGAGTCGACAGTCACAAAAGGAACGAATCTTCTCTGACCCCGAGTCCGGTCAGGCCCAGACCTCGTCGGAGGCTTCGACGTCTCGTGGCTCCGGCCACGAGTATCATCGGAGTTCCTCTGAACGGGGGTCCCCCGACCGGGAACATCGTCGGAAGAAGAAACTCGCTCGGGCGTCGACGGAGGACGCACCTGGTCCCTCGAAGGCCGGGTCGCTTAGCCCCGTCAGCCGCCCTGAGCCCTCGGAGGCGGAGAGGCCTTCCAAACTTCCTCGCTTAGAGCTGGAGCCGCCTGGACACGTGAGTGCTATAGTCCTCCTGGACTCCCCTCCGGAACCGATGTCGGGCCCGACGCCGTCGGGGCCCGAGTCGGAGGCTGCCGGGTCTTCTGAGTTTGGTCTCAGGTTGACGACCTTGGAGCGCAGTATCGCTGCCTTCATGGACCAGCAGCGGGCATTGATGACCGGCCTCGCCAGTGCATCTGCCCCGACCACCGGGACGTCGACACCCAAGTCGACACCGGCGGCCGAGTCGATCCTCGAGTCCGTACGTGCTCGAGTCGATCCTCGGTTGAGGTCTCCCTCGGCCTCCCGTTTGGGACCGAGGTCGTCTACGCCGGCTTCGGCGTCGGGGCGAAGCCTCGCCCGCACGGAGCCTCTAGACTCCTCCACGGAGGCGTCGGGCTGGGACACGGAAGGGGACGAGTCACCCGGTTCTTTTCAGACTCGGTGCATCCCCTCCGACTCGCCCGAGTCGGATCCTCGGAGGCGATCCCCTCCGGAGGATACCCGCTTCTCCAATTTTGTGAGGGGTATGGCTAAGGCGTTGGCCTTCCCCGCGGATCCCGAGGAGGAGCCCCGCGCCGAAGAGCTCGAGGCCCTCCAGTATGACTCTCCCCCGAAGGAGGCCTTTACGGTACCGGTCCCTCCTATGCTGGAGCGGCTGCTCTTTCACATGTGGGAATGCCCGGCCTCGACGCCGGTGTTGAGCAAGCGGGTCGATTCGATGTATCGAGTCCGCAAGAGTCCCGGGTTCCAAAAGGCGCAATTACCGCACCACTCTATGGTTGTGGAATCGGCCATGCATCGACTTAAGAGTCAAAAGATGCACTCCTCGGTGCCGCCGGGTAAGGAGGCCCGTAACCTGGATGCCCTCGGTAGGAAGTGCTTCCAGGGCTCCATGCTGGTCTGCCGAGTCCAGACATACCAGCTATATATGGGCATGTTCCTCCGAGACCAGGCAAAAGAAATCGCCGGGTTCTCGGCTGGTCTCTCCGAGGAACCCTTGCAGAGGTTCCAGACCTTGTCCGATAGTATTCGAGAGTGCTCGAAGTTTATTTCTCGGGCGGCATACGATGGCTTCGAGGTGTCGGCCCGAGTTGCGGGAGCCGGCATCGGTGCCCGCCGACAGGCCTGGCTTCAGTCATCCGACCTTGAACCGTGGGTACAGGACAAGTTGGTCGATGTCCCCTGCAGAGGTGAAAACCTCTTTGGCAAGCCCATGGCTGATAAGGCGACGGAACTCGAGTCCGAGACTCTCACTAGGACTCGCTTATCCAGAAAGACCTCTGCTCCTTCACAAAAGAGGAAGGGCTCGGGGAAAAAAACTTTTTACCCGAGGAAGGTGCCCGCCTATAAGCAACAGCACCTTCAATACCAAGTGTCTGCAGCGCCCAGTCAGGGTCCGCAGGCTAAGAGTCAGGGTAATGGGCCCCGTGGGCCGAGGGCCCCCAAGCCCACTACACAGCCCACTGCTCAGCAGGGTGGGGGTTTTTGACTATGCCAGCATAGCCCCTTTGCTCTGCACTGGGGGGGGCAGGCTGATCCACTTTGCCCACAGGTGGTCAGCCATAACCTCCGATTCCTGGGTGCTGCAGGTGGTTCAAAAGGGCTACCTCCTACATTTTCACCAGGTGCCTCCCCCCTACTTCCCAGGGGAGCCTCCAAGGCCCCCTCTGCACAAGGACTTACTCCTTCAGGAGCTGCAGGGTCTGCTGGGGGAGCAGGCTGTGGAGCCAGTACCCCAACACCTCTGGGGTCAAGGGTTCTACTCGAGGTACTTCCTGGTGCCAAAGCGAACAGGAGGCCTCAGACCCATCCTGGACCTACGCGACCTCAACAAGTTCCTGCAGCGGGAAAAGTTCAGGATGCTTACCCTTGGAATCCTACTGCCCTACCTCCAGCAGGGAGATTGGCTATGCTTCTTGGACCTAAAGGATGCCTATACCCACATCCTTATCCATCCGGACCACCGGCAATACCTGAGATTTGTGGTGGCAGGAAGACATTATCAGTACCGCGTGCTGCCCTTCGGCCTGTCCTCCGCTCCCAGGGTGTTCACAAAATGCCTGGCAGTGGTGGCGGCCTTCCTGAGGCTTCAAGGCCTCTTCGTCTTCCCCTATCTGGACGACTGGCTCATACGGGCGCAGTCCTCCGTAGAGGTCACTCAGGCCACTCAACGCACAGTGGCTTTGCTTCAGCACTTGGGCTTCGTCATAAACTTCGGAAAGTCCACGTTGCGCCCCTCTCAGGATCTCAAGTTCATAGGGGCACGGCTGGACACTCTGCGGGCTCGTGCCGTTTTGCCTCGGGAGCGAGCCGACAGGCTCATAGCTCTGGCCGGCAGGTTCCACAGCGCGTCGCCGGCCCCGGCCAGGCGATTCCTGCAGCTGCTCGGTCATATGGCCTCCACGGTCCATGTCACCCCGAATGCCTGCCTACATATGCGGCCTGTTCAGTGGAGCCTTCGTACTCAATGGCATCAGGCCACAGGGAGTCTGACGGACCTGCTACAGATCTCCGACCGTCTGGTCTCCTCTCTGCAATGGTGGCTTCACCTGCCCAACCTGATGCTCGGCATGCCTTTTCAGCCTCTCACACCCTCCCAGGTGCTCACGACGGATGCCTCTCTCCTGGGATGGGGAGCGCATTGCCAGGGAGCGCGCACCCAAGGCCTTTGAACCCCTTGGGAGGCGGCTCAGCAGATAAACTTCCTGGAGCTGCGGGCGATCCGCCTAGCTCTGCGGACCTTCTCTTACCTCACTTCTCGTCAGTCTGTACTGGTGAAGACGGACAATCAGGTTGCCATGTTCTACGTGAACAAACAGGGGGGCACAGGCTCCCTCCTTCTCTGTCAGGAGGCCCGGAGACTGTGCTCGTGGGCAGTCGACCACGACATCCTCCTCAAGGCTGTTTACCTGCCCGGGCAGGACAATTGCCTGGCTGACAAACTGAGCCGGATTCTGCAGCCACACGAATGGAGCTTGAACCCCTTAGTTGTCCGGCAGATCTTCCGCCGGTGGGGCGTCCCCACCGTGGATCTCTTTGCCAGTCCTCTGAACCGGCAACTTCCCAGGTTCTGCTCTCGGCACCCGCATCCTCTCAGAGTAGCGCCGGATGCTTTCCTCATCTCGTGGTCCACGGGCCTACTGTATGCCTTTCCTCCCACGCCACTTGTGTCCCGGACGCTGTTCAAAGTTGTCCAGGACAGGGCCTCCGTGATCCTGGTAGCGCCCAGGTGGCCGAGACAACCCTGTTTCCCTCTGCTCCTGCAGCTAGCGGTGGACACCCCTCTTCCTCTGGGGTTTCAGCCCGATCTCCTGACCCAGGATCAGGGCACTCTTCTACACCCCAACCTCCGGGCCCTTCATCTGATGGCCTGGCTGCTGAAAGGGTAGTCCTAGCTCCGCTCTTACTTCCTCCGGAGGTGGAGGCTGTCATCCTGGCGTCTCGGCGACCTTCCACCCGGAAATCTTACGCCCTTAAATGGCGTCGCTTCTCGGTCTGGTGTTCTCAGCGCTCTGAGGACCCCTTCGCCTGCTTAGTATCGGTGGTACTGCAATATTTGCTTCACCTCTCCGACCTAGGCCTCAAGTCCAATTCTGTCAGAGTCCACCTCAGTGCTCTCTCTGCGCATCACTCGCCGGTGGAGGGCCAGCCTCTTTCCTCGCACCCCTTGGTGGCGCGTTTCCTCAGGGGCCTGCTCCTGCTTAAGCCCCCGCTGCGCCCTCCGGCTCCCGACTGGGATCTCAATGTGGTTTTACAAAGGCTTACTTGCCCGCCTTTTGAACCCATGGCTACCTGCTCCCTTCGTTTCCTCTCATGGAAAACTCTCTTCTTGGTGGCTCTTACCTCCGCTAGGCGCGTTAGTGAACTACAGGCCCTAGTGTCGGAGCCCCCTTATACTAAGTTCTACAAGAATAGGGTTGTCTTACGGACACACCCTAAGTTTCTTCCGAAGGTGGTTTCCTCTTTCCACATCAATCAAGAGGTGGTTCTTCCGACCTTTTTTCCCAGGCCGCATACCAGCCGAGCTGAGACTGTTCTGCATACCCTGGACTGTCGAAGAGCCTTGTCTTTCTACCTTGAGCGTACGCGTGAGCATAGAAAAGCTGCTCAGCTTTTCGTCTCTTTCGACCCCAATCGGTTGGGGGTACCTGTCTCTAAGCGTACTTTGTCCACCTGGGTAGCTGACTGCATCGCCTGGGCGTATGGGGCGGCCGGCCTCTTCCTAGAGAGTCGAGTCATGGCGCACCGTGTCAGGGCGAAGGCTGCGTCAGTTGCTCACCTCCGCTCTGTTCCGTTGGCGGACATCTGCCGGGCCACTACTTGGTCCTCCAGCCAGACTTTTGCGGCCCATTACTCCTGGAAAGGGAGTCCCGCAGGGATAGTGCTTTCAGACAGGCAGTCCTCCACAATCTCTTTGAGGTTTAGGCAACTCCTCCCTCCGGCCCCGGTGTTGGCTACCGGCCGGATGCGTATTCAGAGAAGATTCCTTCCTTCTGTGCTGTTGAGCTTGAGGCCTCCGGTAGCCTTGAGCTGGGGAGTCCCATAAGTGAGGACTGACTTCCTGCTTGGTCCTGGAGAAAGAGTAGTTACTCACCTGTAATAGGTGTTCTCCAGGAGCAGCAGGAATCACTACCCTCCCTCCTCCCCTTGGAGTTGCAGCCATTCTGTTATGTTTTGCTGTCTTCGCTATGTCATCTGACTGAGCAAGATGGCACCATCGGGCGGGAAGGGGACCGCGCATGCGCGCTGCAATCCCAAAGGCTTTCTTCGAAAGCTGGGGAAATTGCTCCGCGGGGGCTCCGTCGGCGATGTTACCCATAACTGAGGACTGATTCCTGCTTCTCCTGGAGAACACCTGTTACAGGTGAGTAACTACTCTTACCAACGGAGCCTGCGCGGGAACGCTCCCCAGCTTCCCAAAAAGGAAAGCTTTTGGGAGCATCCCACTGCGCCTGCGCGCTGCCTTCCCGCCTTTCCTGACCAGCTCTCCTCAGTTCTTCTTTGCCGCGGAGCCAGCAGGTCGAGCCCTGTCACCGCTGAAGAAGTTCTTTATTTTATTTTATTTCTTTGGTCGCGTGTCTGTCTTCCCCGACTCTGGACCGGTACCGCCGGTCTTTTCTTTCTTCTTTTAAAAAAAAAAAAAAAAATCTATACTTTTCTCCACTTAGTGTAATTTTTCTCCTAGGCCTCAGGGCCCAAGAGAAAATTTCCCTCATGGAAAAACCAGCCTCCGGGTTCAAGAAATGCACTAAGTGTAGCGGTACTATTTCTGTTACAGATACCCATGAATGGTGCCTTAAATGTTTGGGTCCTGAACACTCCATTCCGGATTTTCCGTCCTGCTCTCAAATGTCTAAACGGGGCCTACAGAACCGAGCAGCTAAGCTCCATGTCCTGTTTCCCGCTGATGCAGCGTCGGTAGCATCGACCTCTTCCCGGTCGTCTTCTCCTGATGGATCTCAGGTAACCAAACATCAGTCTAGCAGGTCCTCGAAGGGTAGATCTCCCTCTAAGCATCGAGATGCCTCCGGGCTTGCCCTCGAGGATCCTGCCCCAGCCAAACAACCCCGGCAGGAAGCTCCGGCTTCCAAAGCTCCTCCTATGGGGGGGTTACAGGTTGACATCGATGGCACGGCCTCGACCGATCACCTGTTAGAATGCTCTGGGGTACCAGCACAATCTCCCGGTACCGAACTCCAGACATTCATGGCGTCCATGGATCAGAATGTTCTGTCCATGCAGCGGGCTATTACAGCCTTTATTGAAGCTGCGACGCCGACGGTACCTCAACGAGCTCCGTTGTCGGTATCGGTTCCGGTACCGCCACCAGCGCCGATACCGGTACCGACTGCATCGACATCGACCAGGATACCAGCAGCGGTTCCTTGTCCAGGGCTATTTCTCGGTACCGATCCGGTTCCGAAAACGCCCGATGTCGATACCGCTCGATAGGCATACCGAGCGTTGGAAGAGCACCCTGACAGACGGTACTTCGATTCCTCTGGTGATTCTGATTCATCAGATGAATCACCCGAAGTATCCATAGCCCTTCCTGAAGAGCTGCCTTCTCCAAAAAGAAGAATGTCTCCTCCAGAGGACTTGTCCTTTCAAGACTTCATAAGAGAAGTAGCTAAAGGACTATCTATCTCAGTAGCCTCTGAATCAGAGCCTAGAGCAAAAAAATTGGATATTTTAGGATACCCTAAGGCTCCTAGAGAGGCAGTCACCTTACCAATTCATGAGATTCTTTATGAACACATGATTGATCTATGAGACTCCTCTCACTCTCTCTCCTCATTCTCGCAGGTTGGACACTATGTACCGTGTCCCTCCCTGTCCTGGCTTTCAAAAAACTCAGCTTCCTCACCATTCCATTGTGGTGCAGTCAGCTATGAAGAGGATAAAGAGTACAAAGAGACACTCGTCTACTCCTCCAGGAAGAGAATGCAGAACCTTGGATGCTTTTGGTAGGAAAATCTTCCAGGCCAGTATGCTCATTGCCAGAATCAACTCACATAGCCTCTATATGGGTATGTTTCTAAAAGAAGTGGCAGAAAAGTTGCGCACTTTCTTCCCTTTTATTCCAGAAGATAGAAGGGAAGAATTTCTCCTTTGGCTTAAGCATACTCAAGACATTTCAAAGTTTTCCAACAGGGCAGCCTTTGATTCCTTTGAAGGTGCCAGCAGAGCCTCAGGCATTGCCATAGCTGCTCGCAGAATTGCTTGGCTCCAGGCTTCTGATTTAGAACCCTGGGTTCAAGATGGCCTAGGAAATCTGCCCTGTACAGGTGAAAATCTATTTGGCAAGGAGTGGCAGATCAAAGCCACTCAAATGGATGCAGAGAACTCTGCTCTGGATAGACTTTCAAAGTCAACCTCCATTCCTGCCAAGAAAAAGACTTTTAAGAAGTCTGTTTTCAAGAAGGGCAGATTCCCTTCCGCTTCTGGCCAACAATCTTCTACAGGTCGCTTTACCACTAAGCGTCAGCAACCTAAGCAGGCCAGGACGAAGTCTGCAGGGCCTGCTGCAACTCAGCAGTCCCAACCCCCTCAGGGTTTTTGACTTGATGCTAGAGAACCTAGCCTTTCTGGCTTTGAAACAGCCAGAACCTCTCACCATTCCAAGAAGGTTAGCTCATTTTGCTCCCAGATGGGAGCAAATCACATCAGAGCAGTGGACCCTCTCTATCATCAGAGAGGGTTACAAACTTCATTTCTCAAACCTTCCTCCCCACACCATGGTGAGGCACTTCAATTCTCCCACATCTCTTCTCGACCTTCTAGGTCAGGAGATAACTACCCTTTTTGCCCAAGGGGCAATAGAAGAAGTACCTCTTCTCCAACAAGGGTCAGGGTTCTACTCCCCCTATTTTCTCATTCCAAAGAAGACAGGGGGATACAGACCCATTTTAGATTTCAGAGAATTGAACAAATTTCTATGCAAGGAGAAGTTCAAGATGCTTTCTCTGGGCACTCTCCTTCCATACCTTCAAAGTCAGGATTGGCTTTGTTCTCTAGATCTCAAGGATGCGTACACCCATGTCCTCATCCATCCATCTCACAGAAGATTCCTACGTTTTCTTTTCCAAGGAAAACATTATCAATACAGAGTGCTTCCTTTCGGCCTGGCCTCTGCCCCAAGAGTGTTCACCAAATGCATGGCAGTAGCTGCATTTCTACGCACTCTGGGAATATTTGTCTTCCCATACCTGGACGACTGGCTCATCCGAGCTCCATCTCAGTCAGAGGCACAGATTTTCCTGGACCGCACAAGGCGCATACTGCAATATCTGGGACTTGTGGTAAACCTTCCCAAGTCTCAGCTTACCCCTACTCAGTCCCTAGAATTCATAGGGGCCTGGTTGGATACCACCACTGCAAGGGCCTACCTTCCTCAGGCCCGTTGCAACGTCTAGTGCAGTTAGCCTCCCAGATTCAGTCAAGGAGCCACTTAACTGCCCGGGAGATGCTACAACTGCTAGGCCACATGGCTTCCACAGTGCATGTGGTACCCTATGCTCGCCTACACATGAGAGCAGCTCAATGAACTTTGTCCACCCAGTGGACTCAAGCATCAGGAGCTCTCTCAGACCAAATAGCAACCTCCAAGCGTCTCTTTTGGTCTCTCCAATGGTGGATGTCCACTCAAAATCTGTTGCTGGGGTCCCCCTTCCAACAGTTGTTGCCCCAAGCAACCCTCACAACAGATGCCTCCCAAACAGGTTGGGGAGCTCATCTTCAGGACCTCGCCACTCAAGGCACTTAGTCCCCTCAGGAGACCTCTCTTTATATCAACCACTTGGAGCTTCGAGCAGTTTTTCTAGCTCTCAAGGTTTTCTATACCCTCCTCAGTTACAAGACAGTCCTCATTCATACGGACAATCAAGTAGCCATGTTTTACATAAACAAGCAAGGAGGAACTGGCTCTCTGTCGCTTTGCAACGAAGCTCTAAGATTGTGGGCCTTCGCCAGAGAGCATCAAATCCATCTCCTGGCAGTATACCTCCCAGGAGTCCAAACCTCTTGGGCAGACAGACTCGGTCGAGTTCTGCTTCCACACGAATGGTCCCTGCACATGGATCAGGTACTCAGAATCTTCCAAGAATGGGGAACCCCGGACATAGACCTCTTTGCAAGTCCGTGGAATGCCAAACTTCCCCGGTTCTGTTCCAGAATTCCGTGTCAGGGAGTTCAGGCCAAGGATGCTTTACTCCTTCATTGGCGTCAGGGTTTCCTTTATGCCTTTCCACCCATTCCTTTGATTCCCAAGACTCTGTTCAAACTCCAGAGGGATCCAGGATCTATGATCCTCATAGCTCCATGCTGGCCACGCCAAGTGTGGTACCCTCTACTTCTGCATCTCTCTCAAGCCCCTTCTCTGGACTTGGGAGCTGCTCCAGACCTTCTGTCTCAGGAGGAGGGGACTTTGTGGCACCCAAACCCCAAGTCCCTTCACCTCAGAGCTTGGTTACTGAAGGCCTAGACCTTCAAGGCTTGAATCTTTCTCAGCAGGTGAAGGATATTCTCCATGCTTCCAGAAAACCTTCCACCAGGCGTTCCTATGCTTTTAAATGGAAAAGATTTTCCATTTGGTGTGCTGAAAAGGGTCTTGACCCTCTAGCACTACCTTTAAATTCTCTCTTAGACTATCTCCTGCATCTTTCTGATGCAGGACTTAAGACAAATTCAGTAAGAGTCCATTTGAGTGCTATTGCAGCATCCCTTAAGCCTATCAATGGACAACCTGTTTCCTCTCATCCTCTCATTGCAAGATTCATGAGAGGCCTAACTTTAACTAAAGCTCCCATTTGGCCTCCTCCGGTGGCATGGGACTTAAATTTGGTTCTTGGCCAGCTTATGAAACCACCCTTTGAACCCTTAGCCACTACCTCCTTGAAATTTCTTTCCTGGAAGGTTATTTTCCTCATTGCAGTCACTTCAGCTCGCCGCATCAGTGAACTGCAGGCTTTAGTGGCTAATCCACCTTATACAAGGTTCCATCATGATAAAGTAGTCCTTAGGACAAATCCACACTTTATGCCTAAAGTGGTCTCACCTTTTCATCTTAATCAAGAGGTATATTTACCTGTCTTTTTTCCAGCTCCTCATGCATCCAGTGCAGAGAAGAGTCTTCATACTCTGGATTGTAAAAGAGCTCTTGCTTTTTACCTACAAAGGACACAGCAACATAGAAAGTCTTCCCAGCTTTTTGTTGCTTTTGATCCTTCTCATTTGGGACTTCCAGTCTCTAAGAGAACACTGTCCAACTGGATTGCTCAGTGTATTTCTTTTGCCTACCAGAGCAAGAACCTTTCTCTGGAGAGCCATGTCACAGCTCATAATGTGAGGGCCATGGCCACCTCTATGGCTCATCTAAATTCTGTCTCTATCGACCAGATCTGTCGAGCAGCCACCTGGGCCTCGGTTCATACCTTCACAGCCCATTACTGCTTGGACAAGGACTCCCGCCGGGATGCTTTGTTTGGTCAGGCTGTCCTCAAACACCTGTTCCATTCTTAAACAACTCCTACTCTCCTTCCCTGGATGGATGCCTGAGATCCATAGGAGGAAGTAGACCCATTTCCAGGGTCTCATATCCTTGGGGATCTCCCAGGCATCTTAGCTAGGGAGTCCCCATATGTGAAGACTCATTCCTGCTTGTTCCTGGAGATAGCACAGTTACTTACCTGTAACAGGTGATCTCTGGGAACAGCAGGAATAAGTCTTCACAACCCTCCCACCTCCCCTAGGATTTGTATCTCTTTTCTGTCTTTCCTTTCCTCTCTCTCTCTATATTGTCTCAGCTTTAAACTCGAACTGAGGAGAGCTGGTCAGGAAAGGCGGGAAGGCAGCGCACAGGCACAGTGGGATGCTCCCAAAAGCTTTCCTTTTTGGGAAGCTGGGGAGCGTTCCCGCTCAGGCTCCGTCGGTACCGACGTACCCATATGTGAAGACTTATTCCTGCTGTTCCCAGAGATCACCTGTTACAGGTAAGTAACTGTGCTTTACAGGCCATGGTGGCAGTTCCCAGAGACCAGTATAGTTGCGGTCGATACTCCATTTATTTCGTGGTTTCCAAAAAGGAAGATTTCTTTCGCCCAATTCTCTATCTCAAGGGGATGAATAGTTGTCTGCGGGTACCGCATTTTCACATGGAAACGTTGCAATCCGTCATAATAGTGGTGTGAAGCGGGGAATTTCTGACATCTCTCGATCTACCATCTGGTCAGACCATCAGCAGTTTCTCCGCTTCATAGTGCTGATGGGGCATTTCCAGTTTTGGGCTTTGCCATTTGGTCTGGCAATGGCTCCTCACACCTTCACCAAAGTCATGGTGGTGGTAGCGGTGGTGCACCACAAGGAAGTAGTTCTTCTGCACCCATACCTTAATGACTGGCTGATCAGGGCGAAGTCCAGGGACGGAAGCAAAAAGGCAACAAAGCGGGTGGTGCAGTTGCTACAACATCTCGGTTGGGTGGTTAGCGAGGCAAGAGTCATTTGGTTCCATCCCAGGAGCTGGAGTATTTGGGAGCGCGCTTCGACACATGCGTAGGGAAAGGTCTTCCTTCTGTAACAACTGGCACGGGGGCTGCAGTTCTTGGTGAGCCAGTTTCTGAGAATGTCAGCTCCATTGGCTTGGCATTATGTGCCGGTCCTCTGGACAATGGTAGTCATGCTCGAACTGGTTCCGTGGGCAAGATCGTACATGCAACTGTTGCAGAGGGTGCTGCTCCATCGGTGGTCCACTAGATGCGGCCTTTGTCCAGGATGCTCCCCTGTCTGCAAAGGACCAAGAGAGCTCTCAGGTGGTGGCTTCGTCCAGACACCTTGGAAGGGGGTATACCCCTCAAGTCGCTGAGGTGGATTCTGCTGATACCAGTCTGTCCAGTTGCGAAGGTCACTTTGCTCAAGGACAATGGAGCCTGCAAGAGGCCCTTTGGTCGATCAACAGGCTGGAGATGTGTGCAGTGGCCATGCTTGCAGGAGTCCTCTCAGACAGTGCGACCATCGGTAGCCTACATCAACCGCCAGGGAGACACGGGCGGCATAGCTCTGGAGGAAGAGGCCGAACTGCTGTTCGACTGGGTGGAAAGTCAGCTCCAAGAATTATCGGCTGCGCACATGGTGGGAGTTGACAACGTGACGGCAGACTACCTAAGCCGAGTGCACATGGACCCCAGTGAGTGGAGCCTCAACCCGGACGTTTTTGAGCAGTTGATACGCCGTGGGGAACACGGTCTGGACCTAATGGCAACGTTCAAGTTGGTCAAGGTGAGCAATTTTTTCAGCAGGAGAAGGAAGAGGATGTTAGAGGACCTGGATGCTCTCATGCAAAGGTAGCCCGAGGAGGGTCTTGTTTGTGTTTCCTCCGTGGGCACTCATAGGCCGGGCCATGCAGCGAGTAGAGGCTCACCGGGTGTGCATCATTCTAATCGACCTGAATTGACCAAGGCGCCTGTGGGTATGCTGACTTCGTGAGGCTTCTGGCTGACCGGCCGTGGTGGCTTCTGGCTCAGGAGGATCTCTTGACGCAGGAGCCGGTACACATGCCCAGATGGCTCAATTCTCCTTTATGGCATGGCTCTTGAAAGGGCAAGGCTGAAGAAGAAAGGGTATTCGGACCCGGTAATAGCAACCTTGCTGAAGGCCCGGAGGAGGTCTACCTGCCTTGCTTATATCCGGGTATGGCGCATTTTTGAGTTCTGGTGTGGGGATAGACAGTCTCTCCCATCCACAGCATCCATTCCAGATATTCTAGCGTTCTTGCAGACCGGTTTCAATAAAGGCTTAGCAGCTAGTTTCTTGAGGGTGCAGCTGGCGGTGATTTCTTGTTATCGAGGGAAAGTCCAAGGGGTGGCATTAGGCACGCACCCAGATGTACTGAGATTTCGGAGTGTGGTGAGACACCTGCGGCTTCCGCAGAGGTTGGTGGGTACCGCCTTGGGATCTCAATTTGGTGCTAATGGCGCTTACTGTGGAGCCCTTTGAACCGCTGAGTCGGGCCTCGCTGAAGGATTTGATCCTGAAGACTGTATTCCTGGTGGTGATTTGTTCGGCACGCAGGATTTTGGAACTTCAAGCCTTGTTGTGCTGGGAGCCCTTCCTTTCATTTTCATGGGAGAAGGTGGTCCTTCGGCCGGTTCCTTTCTTCTTGCCTAAGGTGGTTTTGGCCTTTCATTTGAACCAGTCTGTTTCCCTATCGACTCTGGTGAACACAGACCTGAACTCAGACAATCCACAGTTGCATCTCTTGGATGTTAAGAGAGTCCTGAGGCAGCATTTGAAAATGACTGTGCCTTTTCGGACATCTGATCATTTGTTTGTATTGTTTGGGGGGCTGTGCAGAGGAGAGGCGGCAGTCAAAGCATCCATTTCCCATTGGATTAGAGAGGCAATGACATTAGCATACATCATGAAGGGCAAAGTGGTGCCGACGGGATTGCGGGCACATTCCACAAGGGCCCAGGTAGCCTCATGGGTGGAGTATAGTTTAGTGCCACCAGTGGAGATCTGTAGGGCAGCAACTTGGTCTTCACTTCATACCTTTGCCAAGCATTATCGCCTCGATGCCAAGGTGGTGAGGAACGTTGACTTTGGAGCGGAAGTGCTTCAGGCCGGTTGTGCAGGTCTCTCCTGTTAGTTTACTGCTGTGTTACATCTCAGAGGTGCAGGACTGGACTGGAGGGATGATAAGGAAAGAGAAATTAGACTTACCTGCTAATTGGTGTTCCTTGAGGAACTCCAGTCCAGTCCCGGATCTCTCCCTGAGTGAGTCCTTAGGATATTTTGTCATGTCGCCCTGGTCCTGAAGCTAGTTCACGTGGAGAAAGTGACCAGGGAGTGCCGGAGAGTTGGGGGACGGACGGTGTTGGGGGACAGACCGGGAAAGCTGCTGGTCTCATGCTCCGCATTACACGGTGTCGCTCAGGCGCTCCACAGGTAAACCTCCTCATTCGGAGGAGGGGGACGGGGGATTCCTTCCCAGGTGGTGGGAGGGGGCAGCTTATTTAGGGGTAGAATTGTTTTTCAGTGTTCTTACTACTTATTTGTTGCTCTTGTGAGTCTGCTTTGCCAATAGGTTACTGGGGCTGGTATGCGGTGCCAGCGGTGTATATGTATACTGTTGTCTGCAAAAGATGACATGCTCAGTCTCCAAGCTGCTGGAAGAAGTACACTACCCAGAGGTGTGGGACTGGACTGGAGTTCCTCAAGGTACACCAATTAGCAGGTAAGTCTAATTTCTCTTTCCTTCTCTTTTTAATTTTTAACTCATGTTGTAAACCGCTTTGATTTAATTGAAAGGCGGTATATCAAGTTTTTAATAAACTGTATGCCTAGTGCTCCTTCCCTCCCAAGTTAACCTTCGGTCCCCCAAAATGTTCAGTTCTGGCTGCATCACTGATGAGAACGGGTATTTGGATAAGAAAGTTGCCCTTTTCTACAAACAGATATAGATGCCTGCAGGAAACGTAATTTGTGCAGAAATGGAACCTTTTATTGGTTTTCTCTGTATTGTAATAAGGTAATAAACTATTGATGATCTTCTTAAGCACCAGACTCTGTTCAGAAATAACATGATCACTCCTAAAATCTTGCATTTGTTCTCACAGGTGGTCTTGTTTGTTTCCTCACAGTACAGAATTTTTTTTTTTTTAAGAATAAACTGAAGTCGCAGAGGAAGGGCAAGAGTGGTATTGTCAGACTCAAGGGTGCAGGGGGGGAATATGTAGAAGCTGATAAGGATAAAGCGGAATTGCTTAACAAATATTTTTGTTCTGTGTTCACAGATGAAGAACCAGGAGCAGGACCTCAGAAAACACCCACAAATAGGAACAGAAGCGAGGGACATCTTGAACAATTTTCAGAAGACTGTGTTCGTGAGAAACTAGCTCAACTTAAAGTAGACAAAGCGATGGGACCGGATGGGATACACCCTAGAATACTGAGGGAACTTGGGGACGTTCTAGCAGCTCCACTGACTGACGTTTTCAATGCCTCGTTGGAGTCGGGAGTGGTGCCAAAGGACTGGAGAGAGGCTCATGTGGTGCCTTTACACAAAAGCGGAAGTAAGGATGTGGTTGAAAACTACAGGCCAGTTAGTTTAACTTCGGTGGTGAGTAAATTATTGGAAACGCTGCTGAAAGAGAAAATAGTGAGGTTTCTGGAGTCCAGCAGATTACAGGATCTGAGGCAGCATGGATTCACCAGAGGCAGGTCTTGTCAGAGAAATCTGATTGATTTCTTTCACTGGGTGACCAGGGAGTTGGACCTAGGGAGAGCTCTAGATGTGGTGTATTTAGATTTCAGTAAAGCCTTTGACACTGTTTCTCACAGGCGACTTATAAACAAACTGAGCACCCTAGGGATGGACCCTAAAGTTACTGCTTGGGTTAGAAATTGGTTGGGTGGGAGGCGACAAAGACTACAAGTAAATGGAGCTCACTCTGAGGAGAAGGATGTTACAAGTGGTGTGCCCCAGGGATCTGTCCTTGGTCCGATTCTTTTTAACATCTTTGTTAGTGATATAGCGGAAGGGCTGTCGGGTAAGGTTTGCCTCTTTGCAGATGATACCAAAATCTGCAATAGAGTAGACACCCAGGAAGGTGTAGATAACATGAGGAGGGATCTAGCTAAGCTTGAAGAATGGTCTAGAATTTGGCAGCTGGGATTTAATGTTAAAAAATGTAAGGTCATGCATTTGGGCTGCAGCAATCCAAGGGAGCAATACAGTATAGGAGGTGAAGTACTTTTGTCCACTAAAGAAGAGCGGGACCTAGGCGTGGTTGTGTCTGATGATCTTAAAGTAGCTAAACAGGTAGAAAAGGCGACGGCAAAAGCTAGAAGGATGCTTGGGTGCATATGGAGAGGAATGGCTAGCAGAAAAAAGGAGGTGATAATGCCTCTGTATAAGTCTTTTGTGCGACCTCATTTGGAGTATAGTGTGCAATTCTGGAGATCGCACCTTCAAAAGGATGTGAACAGGATGGAGTCGGTGCAGAGGGTGGCTACTAATATGATTAGTGGGCTTAATTATAAAGCATATGAGGACAGACGTAAGGATCTTAATATGTACACCTTAGAGGAAAGGCGGGATAGAGGTGATATGATTGAGATGTTTAAATACCTCTGTGGCATAAATGTTCAGGGAGAGAGCCTCTTTCAATTGAAAGCAAGTTCTGCTGCGAGGGGACATGGGATGAGGGTGAAGGGAGATAGATTCAGGAGTGATATGCAGAAATATTTCATCTCCGGGAACAAGCAGGAATGAGTCTTCACATATGGGTAAGTCGATACCGACGGAGTCCGCGCGGGAATGCTTCCCAGCGTCCAATCAGAAAGCTTTTGGAAGCATCCCAACACGCCTGCGCGCTGCCTTCCCACCTTCCCAACTGCCTCTCCTCAGTTTTCGTTTTTCCGCGGAGCCGGCAGGACGTCGTCCTGTCACCGCAGAAAATTCTTCTTTTATTTTTTAGTTTTCTTGTGGTCGCGGCTGCCTTCCCCGACGCCACCAGTACCGCCGGTATTTCTTTCTTCTTTTCTTGTAAAATTTTTCCTTAAGGAATATATATTTTTTTCTTAGTGTCTCACGGTTCTCAGGCCTTCTAGGCCTCTCCATTTTTCCTCATGGAACCGCCAGCCACTTTCCCTAGGAAATGTACAAACTGTAGCGGTACAACTTTATTTTTAGACACTCACAATTGGTGTCTAACCTGTTTGGGTCCTGACCATTTTCCTCCGGAGCCTTCGGGCACCAGTACTGTGAAAAGCATTTTTCAACATCGGGTTCCTCTCGACACGCGGTCCCCTTCCAGCTTCAGGGCACCGACCTTATCATCTTCTACATAGGATCAGGTAGCCCAAAAACAGTCTATTAAGACTAGCCAGTCCTCGAGCGGCACTTCTCATGCACAGCATAGAGATGCCTATGGCCTTGTCCTCGAGAATTCACTGGTTTCAAAACCCCAGTGGGAGTCTTCGGCCTCCAAAGCCTGTGTGGGGTTTCAGGTTGTTGCTGAGGTTCACCCCTCACAGAACATACCTGAGCCATGCCCGGTGGTAGCATCCACTCTGAGCGGTACTGATACTCCGGCATCGGCACTGGTGTTGGATGAAACATGCCTCACCAAGGATCGTCGTCTGGCGTCCTCGGTGCCTACGGGCCCGGTGGATACGCTTCAGACCGACTTTCCAGTATCGGTATCGACACCGATACTATTACCGACGTCGGTACCCTCCAAACGTGCATCGATAGACTCACTTTCTTCGATGCCGAGTCTAGAATCGATGTCCAGTCTGGAGGACTGGGTACCGACTCGCTTGGGTACCGACTCCCGTCGGTACCGAAGGCTCGGTTCCGATACTTTGGATTCGCAACTCTCGGTTCCTCCGATACCATTAGAGTTGCGACCGGCTGGCCTTCATCCTCC
This sequence comes from Ichthyophis bannanicus, assembly GCA_033557465.1. NCBI lineage: Eukaryota > Metazoa > Chordata > Amphibia > Gymnophiona > Ichthyophiidae > Ichthyophis > Ichthyophis bannanicus. The sequence goes on from CM066036.1 coordinate 620,647,509, forward strand.
AGTATCAGATACGGTACCAAAGTCGGCACCGATATCCACATTACCTTTGTTGTCGGTACCCTCCATGCTTCTCTCGTCAGGCTCGCTTCCCTCAATGCCGAGTTTGGAATCGATCCCTAGCATGGACGATCTGTTACCGACTGTCGCTGGTCCTGACCTGCAGTACCACCGACCACCATCTAAGCCTATATACTTAGATAGATCCCTCGGTGCCAACGCTAGTTCTTCATCAGATCTAGCCTATCCAGGGGAAGTTCCCTCTAGGGATCCTTCTTTCCAGACTTTCCTCCTGGATATGGCAAAATCACTTGCCATTCCTATTCCTGGACAAGATCCTACACATGGGAATACAGAATACCTCTCTGTTCCTAACAAAGCAAAGGAGAACATAATGCTTCCTTTGCATCATTCTTTGCAGGATCTCCTTCTACGATTGTGGGAAGCTCCTTTAAAGTTACTCCCACCTTCTAGAGCAACTGATCTTCTATATCAGGTGCCCCCCTCTCCAGGGTTTCGAAGGACTCAACTTCCTCATCATTCCATTGTGGTAGAATCAGCAATGAGGCGAGTGAAGAGTAATAAAAAGCACTCTTCTTGTCCGCCAGGTCGTGAGTCTATGACACTAGATGCCTTTGGACGTCAAATCTTCCAGACATCCATGCTTTCAGCAAGGATTCTCTCATATATTTTTTATATGGGTCTATCTCTTGAGGAAATCACAAAGCAATTACATCTTTTGATTCCTTTTCTTCAAGAGCCCAGATGTACAGACTATTTCTCACTGGTTAGTCATATTCAGAATATCTCTAAGTTTCTTACTCGTGCTACCCTAGACTCCTTTGAGTCTGTTAGCAGGACTTCTGCTATAGCTATAGGGGCACGACGTAGAGCCTGGCTTTAAGCCTCAGACTTGGACAAATGGGCACAGGAAAGACTGGGAAATACTCCTTGCACTGGAGAAAATCTCTTCAACAAGGAATATTTACTTCAGGTTACTCAGTTTTCCACTGACTTTCCTTTTTCCAGAGGCTGTTCTACGCCTTCTTCTTTTCCAGTAGGTAGGAAATGTCCTACCAAACTTTCTTCCCCTAAGGGGAGAAGGTTTTACCCATCATCTGCCCATCATTCAGATGTTCCCAAACAGGGGAAACATCACCCTGGTCTGAGGAATCCACATCCTCAACAGGGTCGTCAAACCCAGCAATCGCAGGGTTTCAAATAGATCATTGCCCCTTTCGGTTGGGGGGTTAGGATGGCAGTCTGCTTCTTTTCACTTGAAGTATCTGCACTTATTTTATCCTAACCTACCTAGATATCTCTTCATGAGACATCTTTTCTCTAAGAGTCTTTATGAGGATCATGCCCATACTTAACAGATTTTCCTCTTCCTCTTGGAGGAAAGAGGTAACAACTATCAATAGACAGTTGTTTCCCTATACAGGCATGTATCATCTCACCTGTCAGAGACTTCCTCCAAAGTGGGTCTCTTGCAACTCTGTCTTACCTCCCTCTTACTACAACATTTGGTTTGTAAGAGTGACCTTTTACACTGGTAAGCCCCTATGGTCTTCTATCTGTTCTACCGGGGGATTCTCCCCTCTGGAGTTGTCTTCCCCCTTGTTACCTTAGGGCAGCTCCTCAGACAATAGGAAATCCTACCATGACTGTTGTTTTCTTTTTCCCATTCAAAAAAGAAAAAAGAGGAGGGAAAAGAAACTCTCCATGCTGCCCTGATAGTTGCTGCAGATGCAAAACTTCCTAGTGGTTAGGCCACAGGTTTTGTTCACTACACAACCAGGGCTTCCCCTCCACTAGCAATCCTCCTAGCCTCAGTGCTAAGTCCCAAACAGGGTATCAACCTCGTTTGGGAAACCCTGTTATCACTGTTTGGTTGGTTAACTTCTATTCTTTGCCCCCTTGTCCTTGGCAGAATAGTTGGTTACCTACTGGCTTTCCACATTCCTCACCAAGGATCGTCCACAGCCAGTTTTTTCTTCTAACCAACCTGCAGCATGCTCTCTGCAACTCTACAAAGTAGCTTTGCACTATGGGCCCTTGCTAGAGAGCATTAGTATCTTGCCTAACAGATAACCCCAGATGGTTAAAAAGGGTTTCCCCCAGTCATGTTCATGCCTGGCAGGTATTCTCTACCCTTTCCATCTTATTTTAAATCTCTGTTGAGGCATAAGCCTCAGGCCTTTTATTACGTGAAAGCCTAAAAGAAGGGCCAATTCCCTGGCGTGGCCCATATCGCCTTGGGTTTTCCCGTCAGGGATAAATTCTTCACTGGCAACTAGAGGATACCTAATACCCATCTTGCCCTCATAGGCGGATCACTAGGGTATCTTCCTCCAGAGGCCTCTTCTATCCAATCTCCATACTACAATTCTGGAGATATCTGGACTTCCTGTCTGCAGACTGGCGTTATCCTCTGCCATTTTCACGTAGGCCATCCTGGTTATTCAAGAGCTCAAATTCTGCAAAGAATTAAGTCGCCTTCTTGTCAGGGACACCCTCCTCTGACTATGCCAGTCATAACCAGGAGATGAGGATTTTTTCTATTTATCTACTCAAGCTGGTATCAACCTTCTTGCTGTCAGATGAATCTTCCTCTCTCCCTATAAGGGGGGATGGGGTTCTCCGGACATCTCTCCATCCATATACCTGGAGACATTTTCTATATGCCTGCCTATTCATCTAGGTATACGATATAGATATAGATACAGATATATACTTATCTATATCTATCTGTGTGTCTTCTGCCCATATATATATATCTTTATAGATATATGCATATATACCCTATATGTGTATATATTTATACATATATATATATATATACATATATATTTACAGATATAATGAGATATATCTTAGATAGATCTGTATCCATCTACTTATCTATCTGTCAGGTTCAGATATCCTTACATTCCTATATGATCCTGACAGATGGGCACTACCCCTATCAATGCTGTGCCAGCATACTTAGGGGGCTACACCTATAACCACTTCCTGTGGTAATTAACAACCTTTATCTTTACCATAACCTTTTCAGGTTAGGTACTCCTGAAGCTCTCCATGTACCTTTTTTCTTTCCTAATTGACAGCATTTAGGAAAGACTTTGCAGAGCTTCAGTTGCTCTAAAGCTTAGCGCTCCTGAGTCTGTCTTTACTTTCTTATCAGATTCAAGGGTCTCCATACCCTTTCTCCCCTACATGGACTGATCCAACCCCAGTCCAGTTGGGTCAGACTCATTTTTTCTCTTGGACCAAAACAGCTTAAGCTTTCTTTAATAGTACCTTCTGCGTCTCCGCTGAAACTCTACCTCTTAGACTACCCCAGTTTTCCCCTGGGGCTATTTCTCACCCTGAAGGGTTCTGACCTCCACTTGTTTTTGTTCTACTTTATTACCTCTACTTCTCAGTGAGGTACCCCTTGAGCACATTCACGGGCTCTTCTATCAGATCCATATGTAGCTCAGTGCACCTGTGCAATGCCAACAAGGGAGATCCAGATCACAATATTTTACTACCAAATGCCCTCGATACAGGGTCTTCCCCTTCTGAAGCCCTGTTCTAGCCAGCTGTTCCACAGCTCCTTTTCTGTATTCAACTCCTACCCTCCATCCCCAGGATGCCTGAGGTCCTGAGGAATAGCATGGCTCGTTCTAGACTTGCAACATGCTAGGACTCCCTCCGGGCATCTGAGCTTGGGAGTCCCCATATGTAAAGACTCATTCCTGCTTGTTCCTGGAGATAGCACAGTTACTTACCTGTAACAGGTGATCTCTGGGAACAGCAGGAATAAGTCTTCACAACCCACCCACCTCCCCTAGGAGTTGCATTTCTCTATCTCTATCTTTCCCTTCCTTGCTCTCTCTCTCTCTTTGTCTCAGCTTTAAAACTTAACTGAGGAGAGGCATTTGGGAATGCGGGAAGGCAGCGCGCAGGCGTGTTGGGATTCTTCCAAAAGCTTTCTGATTGGACGCTGGGAAGCATTCCCGCACGGACTCCGTCGGTACCGACGTACCCATATGTGAAGAATTATTCCTGCTGTTCCCAGAGATCACCTGTTACAGGTAAGTAACTGTGCTTTTACAGAAAGAGTAGTGGATCCATGGAATAGTCTCCCAGTGGAGGTGTTAGAGATGAGGACAGTAACTGAATTCAAAAAAGCATGGGACCAACACAGAGGATCTCTAAAGGTAAAAAGTGGACTGTTGTAGTTGTTGATATGGAAGGACAGATTAGGTAGGCCATGTGGTCTTTTTCTGTCATCATGTTTCTATTATGAAACACAGTCCATAACTTGTTGTGGAAAGCCACATACATACCATACAGTATAAATCCATAGCTTCTCATTTCTCTACAAATGGGAACATTTTAGACAAATTCACTATTCATCTGTTCACGTTTCTTAGTATGAAGGGCTTTACAGCTCGCATTTGTGTGAGGAACCCTTAGTACTAATTCTGCAGTTTCAGTATATGTGAGCCAATATGAAGAGGTCATCAAAAGTAGTCCTGACTGCAACAATCAGATGCTTTCTTGACTGATGAATTTTGTATGTTGCTGGATCTACAACCTACTTGGTTCTGACTTTGACTGGCTGTTTGTAATTGCAGGTACTTGCCTCCAGAATGCTTTGTGGTGGGAAAAGAGCCACCAAAGATTTCAAACAAAGTTGATGTATGGTCTGTTGGAGTAATATTTTTTCAATGTCTCTATGGCCGGAAGGTAAGAATCACACATACAATTAATTTGACTAAGTTCTGCGGATGTTTTAAGCCTGCCTGGAATGTTCATTGAAGTTGATATTTTTACAGCCGTTTGGGCACAACCAATCACAACAGGACATCCTGCAAGAAAACACAATATTAAAAGCTACAGAAGTTCAATTTCCAGTTAAACCTGTTGTAAGCAACGAAGCCAAGGTAACGTTTTTATTTAACTGTAACAGAAAATAAACGGTTTTTTTGCTTAGAAACTCCTTTAGCTTTCTTGACACAGCTATTAGGATGATCTGACACCTGTGAATCTTTGGATTAAGCCAGATGTTTATATACCAAAAGGCCATTGCTTAAGCATGTGATGGCTAAACAAACATCAATCCACTGGAGAGCTGTTTGATGAATGTATAGTAGGAATATTTAAACTGAAGAAGAACCTAATTATTTTCCTGAACAATTAAACTATTGAAAAACCAATTCAGACTTTGCCTAATTGACCTCAGGTTAACACAAATGTCCAGGGCATCTAAAAAAAAAAAAAAGCTGCTTGATTCCTAGGTCCCTACCATATGTGACTGTCCCCTGTCAGATATGACATATATTCCCTATGACTCATGGTATATAGAGTTTATTGTATGATATAGGAAAATTAAAATCTAGAGAATTAAACATATAAGGATATAGAAAGTCTAATAGAAATTTGGTAAGGAGTGTGCAAAGTTGGATTCCATTATGGAAATCAGAATGGTTTGTCATTTTGTAGCAATCTTCTAAGTTGAGGAGGGAGGAATCGGACAATTTACAGTATGTGGTTCAAAACACATGTTCTGAGTTTATAGATCACTTTTGCTGTTCATGTATAATTCAGGACAACCAATTTTATTTCTTAACAAAAAAATATTGTTTACTTTCTAGGCCTTTATAAGGCGGTGTTTAGCATATCGTAAGGAGGATCGATTTGATGTCCATCAGCTTGCTAATGATCCTTATCTTCTCCCTCACATGAGAAGATCCAATTCTTCAGGAAATTTGCATATGAGTGGGCTGGTTGCATCCCCTATACCACCTACTTCAAGCATTATTTCATACTAAAGTCCCTGCAAGTCCAGACTGGCATGACACTCTTTTAAGTAGCTTTTGGGTGCAAACTTCTGTTTGAGAAGAACTGAGTGTTTCTACACAAGACAAGTTTGAAGATGTGTGTGTATTTTGAAATTTGGGAGTCATTCTCTGTAGTGTTTGTATGGTGAGAGTGGATCATGGACTGTGAATAAATGTACCCTTCTGACTGTAACCTTCAGAATTGAAGGATGGCATTGCCTGTTGTGCATTAAACAGGCTTATTCTGGATAAGATTGAAATAAGGACTTATTTGGGGGATGAGAGGGAGATGGGGAAAATGGTTGAAAACACTGTAAATAACCTTTTTTTGTAATTCTTAAATACATTTGGTTGGTACAAGAGTTTTAAACATGAAGGGTCATGCTTCATTATTTAAATTTTAAAAAGCAAAAAATGGACAAATTTTGAACACATAAGGGAAATCGCACTATTTGAGTACACAAATCATTTTGCCTGTTCAGAGGTTACTTCAGTGAAACCAAAGTAAGATGTCAGTGGGGTACACGGTTTTTGGGGGGTTTTTTTGTTTGTTTTTTTTCTTTTTGTTTGCCTGAGTTTTTTGGACAAAACTCCCTTTGAAAGCTTGGGATAAAGTACTTTTTCATTTGCCCCATTTGGAAGATTGTAATGGTTTTGGCAGCCTTAAAGGTTATACCTATGAAGCCAGGTGTGTGCTGCTTTCAAAAGTTGGTTTTAAAAGGTTGATGAATCATTCCAGATAAATCATCCTTTGATTCATGGATTCCTGATTTTTGGACATATTATACTTTTTTAAAAAACTGTAATAATTGCAGTGCTTTCAGAATGTACTACTACTTTAGAATTTTAACGTTTTAGGATTTGTTTGTAGGCCTTGTGATAAATGCAAAGTACATACAGTATGTAACCAAATGCAGACAAAACGTCTTGTAAATTGTTCTATGCAGGATAATGAGTCATTTCCTTCTAACTCTATTGTATATTAATGTACAGATGTCATATTTTTAGTTATTCTTAAATTTCAGCAGCTTGTTCCTGTACAAATGTTTTTTAAGTCTTCTTGAAGGCGCTTTTTTAATTGCTGCTAAATGATGTTGCTTTTACTTTGGCAGAAATATAGAATGACCTCCTTTAAAAGATGCAGGTGAACTGTCACAGAATTATTAAAACAGGGCAATTCGTTAACAATCAAGGCATGTATAAACATAACTGTCTTAGACATACTGTACTTTGTCAGTTTTTTGTGCTCAAAAATTTGAGCATTTTGACGCTAGATTTAGGAAATGTTCATAGTTCAACATTTTTTGAAGTTCCCATCTGCAAAGTAGGAGGATCTTCCTATAAAGAAATGTTCCTTGTGATCTGTACAGGTGTTATAAAATATTCAAACATTTTCTAACTGCCTTGAATGGTAAAAATGATTATTTTCAGGATGCTATATTTCTCTCCTGTACATTATTCCTTTTGCTATCACATTCATGATGTTAAATACTTGTATGTAATTTTGTTCATATTGCAGATGAGGCTGTATTACCACAGGCTATCTTTTTAATATTGTACAGTTAACTGTAGCTTTTGTTTCTCATGTTGCGAGCAGTTGCATTTTTCATTGTACATAGATATATTAACTGTCTCTTTAAGATGCTGCTGAAATTGTAGAGAATGTAGTCAAAACAGTAATAAACAATGAAAGTTGAAATTTAAATTTTGTGTTAAGATGTTCTAATTTTGCTTTTATTTTTACCACTGATTATAATTTTTTATATTGTTATATTTAGTAAAGAAATATTTACTTTGCTTTGCTCAGCTTGTAGAGCATATAGTTTTTCCATTATTTTGCTCTGTTAGTATTACAAATTTATTATTTATAGTTATTTATCCTAAAGTCGCCAGGCTGGATCAAAATTTGCTACTCTCTTAATATAAATGATACTAGTGGTCCTGGCAAAATAAGAAAACATCATATGGATTCTGTTAAGCATATATTCTAGCAGTGTTTTAACTATATAGGTTTTGAGAAATATTGTGTATGTTCTGTTGTGGCACTGAAAACCCCAAAACCAATGGTTTGCAACACAGTCCTTAGGGCACACCCAGTCAGTCAGGTTTTCAAGATATCCTCAATGAATGTACATGAGAGAGATTTGCATGTACTGCCCCCATTATATGCAGATGTTTCATGCATATTCATTATGGATATCCAGAAAACCTCAATTGCTAGGTATCCCCTGAGGACTGGACTGAGAACTACTGCATAAAACTTACATGCACCTCCCACAGTTTTCTTAAATTGTATTGAAAATCAAATGGATGCAACATTTTGTTGTAGGCATCCTTCTAGAACAGACTTATCAAAGTTCAATCCATGAGGGCAACAAACAGGCTAGGTTTTCAGGATATCCCTAATGAATATGTATCCTACTCCTCACACTCACAGACCAAAAACCCTTCTCCCAACATATAATTCTAAAACAGATTTTTAATGTATATAAATCACTTGCACGATTAACTTAATCCCAGCTACAATCAATCATCAGAGACTCAGAGTAGTGAGTAGACAGACTAAACAATGGGTAGGAGAAAAGCCTCAGATAACTTATCCTCCCTCTATTTGGCTACTCAAAGCCATAGGGGAACAGACAGCTCCACATCATAGGCTGAAAAAACTTCTCCCATCAACGAATTCAAAAATGTTTTTATTACAAAATACTTAAAAACCTGTAAACAACATCTATAGCAGACGGTACCCCAGGGCGCCCTGACAGTAACAACCACTCAAATGGTATTATAACACCAATTCTATAGGAGCTATTTAAACTGGAATCACAAACCAACACAATGGACACCTGTAAAGGAATAAAGAAAGAAGCAGTCACAAAACCTCTCAAACACAGCTCAAAGCCTGCCCATAGCCCCATACGTAGCTCAGGACAGCAACTCTTCAAATTCTGAAGAAGCTCGTCAAGTTTGCAGCACTCTTAAGCTTCAAACACTCCTTCACAGGACGCCGAGAATCCAGGCACCGCTGCTACAGTCACCACTGAATCCACCACCTTACCCTTTCTCAGAATAACTCTACAAAGATCTTTGTTTCACTAAACATAGCTTCTTCAGGGGTTACACTACCAAACAAAATTCTTCATGCAAAGAAATTGACACAAAAGGTCAACACCCTTTAAATACCCAGCTCCACCCAATCAGAAGCTTGTTACCCTCTGACTGGATAAGCCCCACACATTCACACTCCTATGTTTGGAACACACAGTTTCTCCAGGAACAAGCAGGAAGTCAGTCCTCACTTATGGGTGACGTCAGCACCGGCGGATCCCGGGCAGAGCAATTCCCCAGCTTTCAAAGAAAGCCTTTGGAATTGCTGCCACGCATCCATGGTCCTCTTCCTGCCCAAGGGTGCCGTCTTGCTCATTCTCCCTTTTTCCGTGGAGCCCTTCAGACACACGTCCTTGTCCCTCGGAAAAAGTGTTTCGTTTTCGGCCTACTGGCCCTCAGTTTTTCCGGTTGCACCAGTCCTCTCCCATCCTTCCCCTGCTCTATCTTTTTAGAGCCTTAGGAGATGTTTTTCTTTGCCCTTTTTTCCTCCAATCGCTGGCCGCATGGGTCTTTGACCTCGCGGGGGCCATTTTTGCCCTGATGGCCACCGGATTCAAAAAATGCGATAGATGCTCTAGGAACATGCTGCTTATGGACACCTATGATTGATGCCTGCGGTGTCTCGGGGCTGACCATGATCCAGAGCTCTGTTCGCTTTGTAAGAAAATGTCCTCCATAGCCCTGCTCAGTAGTAAGCAGGTCAAAAGACATTTTCAGAAAGGCCGCTTCGGAGTCCCCAGTGGCACCCTCGGTCGTCGCTCCTCCGGTTGGATCCCCCACCTTGGCCCTGCGCTCTTGGCAGCACTCCGACCAGAGGTCCCCTTAAGTGGAGCGGCGCAAGAAGAAGGCGGCCTTGAAGTTGCTGTTGGGGGCCTCCGCGAGCACGAGCGTTCCCGCACTCAGTCACTTAGCCCCCTTCGGCATTCTCGAGATTCGGACAAGGAGTGGCCCCGCAAGGTACCCCATAGAGCTATGGAGGCCTCCGGTGATGGCGCCCGGTCTGAGGGCTGTCTCAGCAAGGACCCCCTTTCCTCCTTCATTCCTGACCCGGTGACCCCGGGGTTGGCATCACAGGGCCCCACTCCTGTGTGGGAATCCCGCATGCTGGTGCTGGAACGCAGCATTTCTGCATTCATCGCTTCCCAGCATGCGCTCACAGCCAGCTTCGCTGACTCGTGCCCAGAGACCGTGGTTCCCTCGCATGGGATGCCGAAAACCGTCCAAGATACCCCCGAGAGCCGCGGGCCTCGTGCGGGTCCTTGCCATCGGTCTCGCTCACCTTCCTGGTCCTAGGGGGCGAGATCATCCAGGGCCTCTGGCTCCAAGTGGGCCTCGGCTGTTGGACAGGGCGACCAGCCCAATTCGGATTCCTCATCCGATTTCTCAGACTGGGAGTCCGATGGGGATAACTCCCCAGAAACCCGTGCCCACTGGGTCATTCTGTCTGACCCCTCCCTGCCTGCATTCCAGCGACGCTCGCCACCTGAGGACACCTCCTTCCTGGTGTTCGTTCGGGATATGGCATGGGCTTTTTACCTGGCCACCCAGGCCGAGGAGGACCATCGAGCTAAAGAGCTTGACATCCTCCAGTACGAGTCCCCATCTAGGGAGTCTCTTATCCCAATTCCTCCCATCCTATCCAGGCTGCTACTCCGCATGTGGGAGGCGCCAGCCTCGGTTCCCATCATGAGTAAGCGCTTCGATACTATGTACAATACAGCGCGGCCCTGGGTTCAGAAAAACCCAACTCCCCCACACTTCCATGGTGGTGGAGTCGGCCATGAGAAAGCAAAAGAGCATGTTCTTGCGCAACTTGGCCAAGGAGCTCGGAGGTTTCTCTGTGGGCCTCGAGGGCGAACCCTTCAATAGGTTCGGTACCCTGCTAAAGTCTGTCGTGGACTGCTCAAAATACCTCTCCCGTGCCGCCTACGATGGTTTCGAGTCCTTGGCTCAAGTGGCGGCTGCCAGCATCGGGGCCCCATTGCCAGGCATGGCTCCAATCCTCAGATTTGGAGCAGTGGGTGCAGGAAAAGCTCCTGGATGTGCCCTGCCTCGGTGAGCAGATTTTCGGAAAGCCGATGGAAGACAAGGCCATGGTGATAGAGACAGAGTTAGTCACCTCCCTCGAAAGAAGCAACAGGCCAACTACCCGGGGCTACCCACCGTACCCACCCACTCCCATGCCAACCACTGTGGCGCAAGGGAAGTCCAGCCAAAGTCACCGCAAGCTGAAAGGGCCCAATGCCCAAACCCCAGCAACACCTCAACCCTCACAGGGGTTTTGACACCAGCCGCATAGCCTCTCACCCTTTGGCGACTCAGCAACAGGCAGGGGGATGCCTGTCCTCTTTCGCCCCTCAATAGGCTTCCATTACCTTGGACATCTTGGTCCTCCGGGTTATCTGGGACGGCTATCGCCTCCGTCTCAACAGGCCTCCCCCCGCCCTTCTCCCCAGCGGAGCCTCCTCGACTCCCCGCACATCAGGTCTTCCTGCAGCGGGAGTTAGTCAAGCTCCTCGCCCAGCGGGCAGTCGAGAGGTTGCCGTTGCACCTCTGAGGTCGGGGCTTCTATTCCTGGTACTGCCTCGTCCCGAAGAATACGGGGGGGTCTGTGGCCCTTCTTCGACCTCTGAAAGCTAAACAAGTTCTTAGTGCGGGAGAAATTCAAGATGTTATCCCTTACCGTTCTGCTGCCCTTCCTCCAGCAGGGCGACTGGCTATGTTCCTTGGATCTAAAGGATGCTTACGCCCACATTTTGATTCACCCCCAGCATTGGCAGTACCTGCCCTTCAGGTTGCGGGGAGAGCACTTCCAATACAGGGAGCTCCCCTTCAGCCTCGCCTCTGCCCCACAGGTCTTCACAAAATGCCTCTCCGCGGTCACAGCCTCCCTCAGGCGTCAGGGCGTACCGGTCTTCCCCTACCTCGATGACTGGCTCATCACGGGATCCTCAGTTGAGGAAACCTTCCTGGCGGCGTCGCGCACAATTCTCCTGCTCGAGCACCTGGGTTTCTTGGTCAACTATCCCAAGTCCCACCTCAAACCGTTGCAGGCCTTAGAATTCATCGGTGCACACCTCGATACTCAGCGGGCGACCACTTTTCTACCAGCAGATTGCGCCGACTACCTCCAAGCCCTGGCAGCACAGGCCCGAACTATGCTGCGCTTCCTGGGCCACATTGCCTCTACTGTCCAGGTAGTTCCCCATGCCCACCTGCACATGCGGACAGCTCAGTGGTGCCTCAGCGCCCAGTGGAGCCCATCTGTCAGCCACCATAGGGATCCCGCAAGGGTCTCCCACAGCCTTCGCCTGTCCCTGGACTGGTGGCAAAACCCCCGTAACCACCTCCGGGGGTTACCCTTCCAGACCCCGCAGCACGAAATAGTGCTGACAACAGATGCCTCCTTTCTGGGGTGGGGAGCCCACTGCGGTGCGTTGTACATGCAGGGGCAGTGGTCGCTCGAGGAGTCTCAAAAGCAGATAAACTTGCTCAAGATCCGGGCGGTTCGGTGGGTCCTGAGGGTCTTCGAGGATCACCTCGGGGGGAGGTCGGTGCTCGTGCATACCGACAACCGCGTGGTGGTGATCTACATCAACAAGGAAGGAGGTACCGGATCACGCTCCTCTGCTGGGAAGCGGTCCTTCTCTGCTCCTTTGCCTTCCATCGGAGGATGACCCTCAGGGTGGTCTACCTCCTGGGCCAGGAGAATGTCTTAGCGGACAGATTCAGCAGAATCCTCCGCCCTCACGAATGGCAGCTGGATCTGGGAGTGGCCGGCTGGTTGTTTCATCGGTGGGGGACCCCGAACATGGACCTATTCGCCAGCCCGCTGAACACACAGCTCCCCCGCTTCTGCGGCCCAGTGCCGCACCTGAGCCAGGGAGGGCCCAAATGCGTTCTTTCTGAGCTGGTCCTCTGGCCTGCTCTATGCGTTCCCTCCCACTCCTCTCATTGCGAGGACCCTCCTCAAGGCTCAGCGGGACTGGGCACCAATGATCCTCGTAGCTCCCTCTTAGCCTCAACAGCCCTGGTTTCCGCTCCTGCTCCGGCTGTCGACGGAGCCTCCAGTCCCCCTGGGCTGTACCCTGGGCCTACTAACATAAGAGGAGGGATGGGTACTGCACCGGAACCTGGCCTCGTTATCCCTCACAGCCTGGCGGCTGAACGGGTCTCCCTAGCCCCGCTGGGTCTCCTGGAGGAGGTCCTCCTCACGTCAAGGAAGTCCTCGACTAGACGAGCTTACGCCTTCAAGCGACGACGCTTCTTGGTCTGGTGCTCTGGGCTCCAGATTGACCATTCTCTTGCTGCAGTCTGTGGGTCCTTCAGTACCTCTACCTCTCGAAGGAAGGCCTGATCAAACTCCTTTAGGGTACATTTGAGCACCATCTCGGCGAATCACCTCCCCGTCAAGGGAAAGCCCTTCTTGGTGCCACCCTTGGTCTCCCGCTTTATGCGGGGTCTCTTGCTGTCCAAGCCACCCATCTGGCCTCCCCTAGCGGAATGGGACCTGAATGTAGTGCTCATGCAGCTTATGTGTTCACCCTTTGAGCCGATGGTGATGTACTCGCTTCGCCATCTATCCTGAAAGTTGGTATTTTTGGTAGCTCTGACCTCGGCCCGCCGAGTCAGTGAGCTCCAGGCTCTCATGGCTGACGCTCCTTACACTAGGTTCTATAGGAATAGGGTGGTCCTTCGTACCCACCCCAAGTTCCTGCCGAAGATTGTTTCGGACTTCCATCTCAATCAGGAGATAGTCTTACCGACTTTCTTTCTGAGACCCCATGCTGACCAGGCGTCAGCGACTCTCCATACACTCGACTGCAAAAGGTCTCTTGCCTTCTATTTGTAGTTTTGTGACCTACGATCCCAATCGACTGGGGCAGGCAGCCACTAAACGCACACTCTCCAGGTGGCGGACTTCATCGCCTTTGTTCAAACAAAGGCGGGTGCCCCGTTAGATCGTCGTCACCGTGCATGGGGTCCGGGCCAAAGCGGCTTCGGTGGCCTCGCTGCGCTCCGTGCCCCTGATGGACATCTGCCAGGCAGTGACCTAGTCTTCAGCGAACACCTTCGCTGCTCACTACTGCCTGGAGAGAGAGTCCCGTCAGGACAGTTCCTTCGGCCAGGCCATACTCCGTATTCTGTTCAGGGTATAAGCAACTCCTGCCCTCTGACCTTTCTTTACGGCTACCGAGGACCTGGGCTCCTTCGGGCATCGGCTTCTGCTCACAACCTCACGGAGGCATTTTTGGTTACAGATAATGTAAGTGACAACTGACTTCCTGCTTGTTCCTGGAGAAAGCGTAGTTGCTCACCTGTAAAAGGTATTCTCCAGGGACAGCAGGAATCAGTCCTCACTACCCTCCCACTTCCCATGATGAGTTGCTGGATTTTTATCCTTGCCTTGCCATCTGCTTGGTAGGGCTCGAGCTAAGGGACCTGACTGAGCAAGATGGCACCCTTGGGCGGGAAGAGGACCACACATGCGTGGCAGCAGTCTCAAAGGCTTTCTTTGAAAGCTGGGGAATTGCTCCGCTCGGGCTCCGTTGGTGCAGACGTCACCCATAAGTGAGGACTGATTCCTGCTGTCCCTGGAGAACACCTGTTACAGGTGAGTAACTATACTAAACCCAAAGCTAAAAACATAGTTACAAAAACACACTCCAGTCAATTTTATTATTAAGCCCTACTGGCTCAAGAGTATTCAATTCAAATATCCATTTTTGTTCATGCTGGACTAACAATCTGCCACGATCACCCCCATGGGGGATTATCAGGGACAGAGTCCAACACCAAACATCGTAGATCAGTAAACTGATGATTAAACTGTAAGCAATGTAATACTGCCTGGAGAGAGAATCCCGTTGGGCCACCGCCTTCGGCCAGGCTGTACTCCGTAATCTTTTCTGGGTTTAAGCAACTCCTGCCCTCCTTGTTCCGGCTACTGGGAGCGTGGCCATCCATGGACCTGGGGTCCTCAGGCTGCCTTCAGCTTTTACTGGCAACTGCTCACGGCGATGCCATGCTTTTTTCTACAGGTCCTCGGTAGCCTGTATCTAGGGAGCCCCATAAGTGAGGACTGACTTCCTGCTTGTTCCTAGAGAACACCTGTTACAGGGGGTAATCATGGTAGATTGCTAGTCCAGCATGAACAAAAATAGATATTTAAATTGAGCCGGTAGGGCTTAATAAAAAAATTGACTAGTATGTTTTTGTAACTGTGTTTTTAGCTTTGGGTTTACTGTGTGTTCCAAACATAGGAGAGTGAATATGTGGGGCTTATCCAATCAGAGGGTAACAAGCTTCTGACTGGGTGGAGCTGGGTATTTAAAGGGTGTTGGCTTTATGTGTCAGTTTCTTTGCATGAAGAATTTCGGATGGTAGTGTAACCCCATGAAGAAGCTATTTTTAGCAAAACAATCTTTGTAGGGTTATTCTGAGAAATGGTATGGTGATGGATTCAGTGGTGAGCATAGCAGCGGTGCCTGGATTCTCGGTGTCCTGTGCAAGAGTGTTTGAAGCTTAGAGTGCTGCAAGCTTCACGAGCTGCTGCAGAATTTGAAGAGCCCCTGTCCTGAGCTAAGTATGGAGCTGCGGGCAGGCTTTGAGCTGTGTTTGAGAGGTTTTGTGACTGCTCCTTTCTTTATTCCTTTATAAGTGGCCATTGTG
Source organism: Ichthyophis bannanicus (assembly GCA_033557465.1). Taxonomy (NCBI): domain Eukaryota; kingdom Metazoa; phylum Chordata; class Amphibia; order Gymnophiona; family Ichthyophiidae; genus Ichthyophis; species Ichthyophis bannanicus. The sequence continues at coordinate 620,663,120 of CM066036.1, forward strand.
TTGGTCTGTGATTCCGGTTTAAATAGCTCCTATAGAATTGGTGTTATAATACCATTTGAGTGGTTGTTACTGTCAGGGCGCCCTGGGGTACCTTCTGCTGTAGATGTTGTTTACAGGTTTTTAAGTATTCTGTAATAAAAACATTTTTGAATTTGTTGATGGGAGGAGTTTTTTCAGCCTATGATGTGAAGCTGCCTGTTCCCCTATGGCTTTGAGTAGCCACATAGAGGGAGGTTAAGTTATCTGAGGCTTTTCTCCTACCCATTGTTTAGTCTGTCTGTCTACTCACTACTGAGTCTCTGATGATTGTTTGTAGCTGGGATTAAGTTCATGGTAAGTGATTTATATACATTAAAAATCTGTTTTTGAATTATATGTTGGAGAAGGGTTTTTGGTCTGTGAGTGTGAGGAGTAGGATTTGTGTTTTTCTTCAGATCGGTGGGTTTGGTAGCTTGTTTGGTGGCTTGGCATATGTATAAGATGTGCATATAGTGGAAGTAGTGGGCATGCAGATCTTTCTCTCATGAATAGTCATTAGGGAAATCCTGAAAACCTGGCCTGTTTGCAGCTGTTAGGGGCTAAATTTGGATAACCCTCATTTAGAAATCTCAAAAAATCTAAGAAATCACTGGTATTCCTAAAGGACATAATTACAAAACAGTAAAAATTTTGGAACTGTCCAGAGAGGTGTGCGGAGATTCATCAAGTCTACTGACTATCCAATGCTGCTCATCCATGTTGACCACATGATACTGCTAGGTATCCTCATGAATGTGTCAAGAGTGACTTCATGGCTCTAGAAGAGAGGGTAAAGCAGATAGGTGTGCAGGTGGTGGTCTCCTGTATCCTCCCTACCAAGAAAAAGGCTGAGGCAGAGAAGTTTGCATCACGGGGATGAATGTGTACATGATATCATAAAGTGTTTTGATTTCTTGGACCACTGAATGATTTTCCAAGGGCTGCAGAGCAGAGATGGCATCCACCAATTAAAGAAGGTGGCGAATTGTCGTCTGCTGCTGACTGGCTAACCTATTGAAGAGTCCTTAAACTATGTTCATCAGGAATGGATGAATAAAGCCCCCAAGTAAGTAAAACATTAAATACCTGTACAGAAAAGGGAAGAACTAGCAATATTTGGAAAACTGTATATACTAATATCTGTAGTATGGGACATGCCATTCTAGACCAAGAAGCTGTAATCGAAGAGGCTGGTTTGGATTTAAGAACATAAGAAATGCCACATTGGATCAGACCAAGGTCCGTCGAGCCCAGTATCCCGTTTCCAACAGTGGTCAATCCAAGTCACAAGTACCTGGCAGGTTCCCAAAAAAGGCACACAGGTTCCACAATGCTTGTACCAGGGTAAGCAGTGGATTTTCCTGGGTTCTCTTTAATAATGGCTTATGGACCTTTCCTCTAGGAACTTGTCCAACCCTTTTTTTAAATCCAGCTACACAAACAGCTTTTACTACATCCTCCAGTAACAAATTCCAGAATTTGATTATGCGTTCATTGAAAAAGTATTTTTTCTTAATGGGTTGCATTGTAGCTTCTTTGCATGTCCCCCTTTCTACTTTTTGATGGAGTAAACATCTGATCTACGTCTACCTGTTCAGTTCCATTCATTAATATATAAACCTCTATCATATCTCCCCTCAGCCGTCTCTTCCAAGTTGAAAAGCCCTAACTTTTTAAGCCTTTCCTCATGTTTTGGTGTCTCTTCTCTCTACCATTTCGAATTCCTCTATATCCTTTTTAAGATATGGCGACCAGAATTGCACATAATGTTCAAGGTATGGTCGCACCATGGAATGATAGAGACATTATAATATCCTTTGTTTTATTCTCCATTACTTTCCCTATGATTCCTAGAATTCTATTTGTTTTCTTGGCCGCAGCTGCACACTGGATGGAGCGTTTCAGCATATTATCCACGATGACGCCTAAATCCTTTTCCTGGGTGGTGATATCTAATCTCAAGCCTTGCATCGTGTAACTGTAGTTTGAATTGTTCTTTCCTAGGTGTATGAGGTTTGACAAAAAAGAAACGAGACGCTGGCAGCCACGCCCGTGACTCAATGCCAATTGGCTAACTACTTATGTCACTGTGTTGTGCAACATCTTGCCACTATTCTGCTATAATATTTTTCATCTCTCTCTTTCTTTTTCAGGTATTTTTTTGTAGCACACTGCTTCATCGCTTTGTCACGCAACTGAGGGTGGCAGAAATAAGAATCAACTTGAAATTTCTGGGTGAGTTGGAGAAGGGCCCAACCAAGTGTCTCCAACAGGCTTATGGAGAAGATGCAATGTCAAGGCTGCGAGTCTTTGAGTGGCACAAACGCTTCAAGACTGGCCACGAGGAGGTGGAGGATGACCCCAAGTCAGGACAGCCTTCCACGACAAAGATGGCTGAGGACATTGACAGAGTGAACCAGCTGGTGCAGAGTGATCGCAGATTGGCGGCACGGATGATAGCTGAGGAGCTCAGTCTGAACAGGAAGTCAATGCAGACTATCTTGGGTGCAGGAGCTGGGGATGCGGAACGTGTGTGCCAAGATGATACCCAAGCTTTTATCGGATGACTAGAAGGAGCACAGGGTCAATGTTTGTCAAGACTTGCTGGAGAAGATCGGAGAAGATCCAGAGTTTGTTGGCAGAGTCATCACAGGAGATGAGACTTGGGTCTTCCAGTCCAACACTGAAAGCAAGAGACAGAGCCTGCAGTGGAAGACTCGACTGTCACCCAGACCCAAGAAGGCGTGCATGTCCAAATCAAGGATCAAGGTCATACTGATCACATTCTTCGATCAGAAGGGAGTGGTCCATCATGAGTTTGTGCCTGAGGGTCGGTCAGTCAGTCAACCAGCACGTCTACCAGCAGGTCCTCAATCGCCTCCATGACCGGGTTTGGCGCAGCAGATGGGCTATGGACAGACAAGTCATGGCTGCTCCACCATGACAATGCGCCCGCACACACCGCACTAAGTGTGAGGCAGTTCTTGGCCAACAAATAGGTCACAGCTCTCGACCACCCTCCTTATTCCCCAGATCTCGCACCGTGCGACTTCTGGATCTTCCCTAGGCTAACGACTGTGCTCAAAGGAACTCATTTTGCCTCTGTAGAAGAGATCAAGGCCACTGTGACAAGGGAGCTGAGGGACCTCAAGGAGAAGGACTTTACAGAGTGCTTCCGTACGTGGCAGAAGCGAATGCAGAAGTGCATTAACTCTGGGGGGGGATTACTTTGAAGGGGACAATGTGTAATTTCTCTGTAGATTTTGTAATAAAACATTTATGGGACAGTCTAGTTTCTTTTTTGTCACACCTCATATAACTTTGCATTTGTCCACATTAAATTTCATCTGCCATTTGGACCTCCACTCTTCCAATTTATAAAGGTCCTCTTGCAAATTTTCACAATTCTCGTGTGTTTCAATAACTTTGAATAATTTTGTGTCATCTGTAAATTTGATCATCTCACTCATTATTCCCATTTCCAGGTCATTTTTAAATATGTTAAAAAGCAGCGGGCCCTGCACAGATCACTATTTACCTTTCTCCATTGAAAAAATTGTTCATTTAGCCCTACTCTCTGCTTTCAATCATATAAGCAGTTCCTGATCCCACAATAGTACACTGCCTCCTATCCCATGACTTTTTAATTTCTCCAAGAGTCTCTCTTGAGGGACCTTGTCAAAGGCTTTCTGAAAATCCAGATACACTGTATAGACTGGCTCAACTTTGTTTACCTGTTTGTTCACATCTTAAAAAAGATATAACAGATTAGTAAAATGAGACTTTCCTTGGCTAAATCCATGTTAGCTTTCTCCCATTAAACCATGACTATCTACATGTTTAGTAATTGTTTTCTTTATAATGGTTTCTACCATTTTCCCTGGTACTGACGTCTAGCTCACCAGTCTGTAGTTGCCTGGATCATCCCTGGAACCCTTTCTAAAATTGGCATTACATTGGCCATTTTCCAATTTTCAGGTACTACAGATGATTTAATGATAGTTCGCAGATTACTAATAGTAGGTCTGCAATCTCATATTTCAGTTCTTTCAACACCCTTGTATACCATCCATTCCAGGTGATTTGCTACTCTTCAGTTTATCAAATAGTTGTAATACATCTTCCCAGTTTATTGCTATTTCTTTCAATTCTTCCAATACATTACCTTTAAATACCATTTTGGACATGGGTAACCTCCCTACATCATCTTTAATAAAAACTGCAGCAAAGAATTCATTTAGTCTCTCCACTAATACCTCATTTTCCCTTAGCGCCCCTTTTACCCCTCTGTCATCTAATGGTCCAACTGACTCACAGGTTTTTTGCTATGAATGTACTTGAAAAGTTTTTATTATGCATTTTTGTTTCCACAGCAAGTTTTATTTCAAATTCTCTCTTATACCTTCCTTATCAATGCCTTGCATCTAACTTGCCAGTGCTTATGTTAGTTTCCCGTTTTTGTGATTTAGCTCCTTTTTCCATTTCCTTAAAGATGCTGTTTTGGCTACAACAGCCTCTCTGACCTCACCTTTAAACCATGCTAGCAATTTTTTGGCCTTCATTCCACTTTTCTTAAATACATCTGGTCTGCACTTCCAAGATAGTATTTTTAAACAGCCATGCTTAATGCAAATCTTTAACCTTTACAGCTGCTCCTTTTAGATTTTTCTTAACTATTTTCCTCATTTTATCATAGTCTCCATTTTGTAAGTTAAAAGATAGTACTGTGGATTTCCTTGCCATCCTTCCTCCATTAATTAAATCAAATGCAATCATGCTGTAATCACTATTGTCAAATGGTCCCAACACTCTTATTTCTACTACCAGATCCTGTGTTCCACGACTAGGTCCACAATAGCTTTCCCTCTTGTTTGTTCATGAACTAATTGCTCCCAGAAGGAGCCATTTATTTCATCTAGAAACTTTATCTCCCTAGCTTGTCCTGCTGTGACATTGGCCCAGTCGATACTAGGTTAATTGAAATCCCCCATTATTACTGTGTGGTAACTTTTTATTTCCCCGATTTCTTTTAGCATTTCATCATCCATCTGTTCATTCTGGCCAGGTGTATGGTAGTACACCCCCACTGCAATCCCCTTTCCCTTTTTACATTTCTATCCATAGTGATTCTACAGTGTATTTTATTTCCTGCAAAAAGTTAATCCTGTGTGACTCAATGCCCTCTCTATCATAGAGCACAACCAATTTGATCTATGCTATCATTGTGTTATAGTTTGTACCCAGGTATCACAGTGTCCCATTGTTTGTCCTTCCAACAGGTCTCCGATATGCGAATTATATCTAACCTTTCATTTAGTGCTATATATTCTAACTCTCCCATCTTATTTAGTCATAGTCAGAGACATAGTTCATGAAGAAACCCTGAGTAATATTTAATTATACCAGGCTATAATCTATTAGGGAAGGAAGAAAGGGAGGAGGGATGGCATGATATGTACAAAACAATATTAACGCAATTAATTAAAGCAATAGAATTGTAGGGCTTATGCGTTAAGAAGGGCAGGCACTGTGGATTTATCTGGAAAGAGGGAGTGGATATCTAATATGCTCATGATACGCAAACCTCCTTCACAGGCAAAAGAAATGGGCAAATATTTTACTGAAGACATTCACAATAATGCTGTGAAAGGAGAAGTGCTACTGATCAGTGATTTCAGTATGCCAGAGATTGATTGGGACATCCTTGTCACAGTATTCTTTAGAGGTAGGAAAATCCTGGATTCTCTCCATGGAGAACTATTCTGGTGTCGGAACCCATGCTAAGAGGGAGGGAGTCATACCGGACCTAGTGCTTACAAATGAGGAGAATATTGCTGATGTTATAGCGAATGATTGTCTATCATTCAGTGTTCAGTGGATGGTGTGGACAGTATTAGAATATGGGTGGAGAAGGGTTTATTCAAAAGTAAGGGTCCTAGACTTCAGGAAACTAGCTTTGTCAGGATGGGAAATACCTCAAGAAGACATTAGCTGGATGGGAAATAGAAAAGCAGTGGGCCAAACTGAAAATCAATAAATCTTTGGGTTAGGAAAGTAAAAAGGAAAAGGTGTCACTATGGTTCAATAAACAATAACTGGAAAGGTAAGAAAAAAGTACAATAGATCACAGAAAGAAGAAAAACAATACTAGCTGGGAAAGTAATCAGGAAACCAAAGATACAAATGGAAAAAAATAGCCAATTCGGTAAAATGTGGGTGGATAAGATTCTTTTGTTTTAGAAACGTTAGCAATAGGAGGAAATTCAACAGTAGTATTGCCAGATTCAAGGGTGAAGCGGAGGCATATGTAGGAGTTGATGAGGATAAAGCAAAATTGCTCTTGACAGATATTTCTGTAATATGTTCATAGATGAAGAGCAGGAAGGCAGGACCTCAAAGAACACGCACACAGAAGAATGGAAGTGAGACAGATCTTGAATGATTTTTAGAAGTCTGTGTTGTGAGGCAGAGCTAGCTAAAGTAAAAGTAGACAAAGTAATAGGGCCAGATGGGATGCATCAGAGGTTATTGAAGGAATTTAGGGAAGATTTGGCAGCTGTGCTCTCTGATCTTTTCAATGCTCCTTTAGAATTGGGAGTGGTTCTGGAGGACTGGAGATCCCTCTCCACAAAAGCGAAAGTGAGGAGGCGGTTGGGAACTACAAGCCAGTTAGTCAAACTTCTGTGGCGAATAAATTAATGGAAACACTGCTAAAACTGGAATCCAGTGGATTGTAGAATCCAAGGCAGCATGGTTTTACTAGAGGTAGGTCTTGTCAGATGAATCTGATTAATTTCTTTGACTGTGTGACCAGAGATTTGGATAGAAGGAGAACACTAGATGTTTTGTACTTAGATTGACACGGTTGCACATAGATGATTTTAAAATAAACCAGCACCCTGTAGATGAGCCCTAAAGTAAAAAAGGGTGGGTGGGAGGTGACAAAGGATAGTGTTAAATGGAATTCACTCCTGAGGATAAGGATGTTACCAGTAGTGTGCTGCAGGGATCAATCCTTGGTCTGGTTCTTTTTAACATTTGTGTAAGTGATATTGTGGAAGGGCTGACTAGCTTGGCAGACGATACCAAAATCCACAGATCTTTCAACCAGGGTAATAGTATTCTTGCTGTCTCTCTAGATATCTCTTTTGCATTCAACTTGTTTGATCACACTGTTCTTGACTTCACAATCTTAGCCTGAGTGACACTGTACTTCATTGGTTCAGCTCTTTTCTAACTGATTATCATTTCTCAGTTTCTTTCGGTTCTTCTACATCTAGGCACTACCCATTCACCTCCAGTGTTCTTCATGGTTCGGTACTTGCCCTCTTGCTGTTCAATGTATTTATTGGTCTTCTCACCACCATTATTCAAGATTCTGGGATCTCAGCATATTATTACACTGAAAATATTCTTATTCTCTATCCTGATCATCCTGACATCCCCTTGAACATCTGTCTGTCTAAAATAGCCTCTTGGGGAGAGGAAGTGATGGCATTGCAAGAGATGGCAGCCTAAGCCTTCATCTCCACAGGAGCCGAGCATAATTTGCGATTAGTCACAACAGTGCCATCCTAAAATTTTTGTAACTAGTTTTCTTTGCTGCTATGGATAAACAGCAATTCTCATGGCAGCAAAATCACGGCATAATAATGCAACTCCACCCAGAAACAGGTGAGAAAGATGGTGATGAACTGGCCACGTGGAAGTGCAGAGTTGGCGCAGTTCGAGGAGGAGAGTTGAGCCTCAAATAGCTCTGCCAGCAGGGGAGAGGACTACTTGGATGGGCCCCTTACCATTAGGTGCATGAAGGGTCTTCTGTGCAGCTTGAAGGAGGAATTCAATCATGTAGCAGATAAGTTCCAGGCCATGGTGTTTTGAACCTGTGCAAAGACATGGTGATTGGGGGCCTGAGTGGAGGAGGCCGAGCAAAGAGGCAAGGTACAGGACATTGAAATTAAAATGCTGGCAGGATGGACAAATAAGCTGGAAGTGACATGGTCAGAGGTACAGTGTAAGTTGGAGGAAATTGAGAGAATCACACGTGTTGCAATAATTTGTGAATGCGGGGTGTGCCGGAGGGAGAGTGCTACATAAATGTGGCCACAGTTACTCAGAAGGTATTCCAGCAGATATTGCAGTCAGCGGAGTCTGGCATTGAGCATCCTAAAGTAATGATGGAGCGAGTGCACCGGACTTTAGGGCCCCACTGCTTGCCAGTTTCCCAGGTACATTATATTGTGTATAACACAATTCTCCATGAAAGAATGACTTCTTCATGACTTCTTCATGCTTCCCTGTGGATGCCTGTGCTGAGCATGGATGGGCATAGGATCGCTCTGTTTGGGGACTTATCGCAAATGACATTACCAATGTGGAAGGAATTCCGTGATGTCATGACAGTGCTGATGCAGAATTCTTTACAGTATCGCTGGCTTCACCCATTTGGTTTGCACTTTACTAAGGATGGCAAGACTTACCAGAGCAGGATCCTGGAGGAGTCCTGGGAGCACTCAGGGAACATAAGAACATAAGATATGCCATACTGGGTCAGACCAAGGTCCATCAAGCCCAGTATCCTGTTTCCAACAGTGGCCAATCTAGGTCATATGTACCTAGCAGTTGGAGTGGGGGGTCCTCTGTGGATGTCGGTGCCAACTCTAGGCCCTCCTAATTCTAAATGACTTCTATCAGAAGGCGGGAAGCACCTTAAACGCCAGTCAGCTGGAGCTGTGCAGGAGGGCCTGGAGGGTGACACAAGAATCCATAGTTGCCTGGATCCTATAGTAACCTTTGTTGATGTTATTGGATAGGAAAGCCAAATCCTTTCGGCTTGGATGAGAGTAGTGAACAGTTATTGCATTGTTATGGCTTAATGCTTATCTCATCTGTACTGCTGCTGTTATGCTGTAGTTACTGAGTTCCTGGGTGGGAATGGGTTATTTGGGGCTGGTGAATATATGTGATAGAGTGGCGATTTGAGGGATGGGGTAAGCTGCTGTGGCTGGATGTTAGTGTGTGATAAGTCACTAGCGGTGCTGAGTTTGAAGGATGCACCAAGGTGTGGTGCTGTTGTGAGCAAGGGTGGGCCAGGGGGATTGGGGTGGGAGAGTATGGGTTGGCTTGAGAGTGAATGGTGTGTATGGGTGAGAGGTTATTGGGAGGAAGTGTGGAGTTTGGGTGCAGGTGGATTTTGGGTGCTTTTTGGGTGGAATGTAAGTGTTACAGGTGTACACGTTCTGACTGGTATCCATTTCATCACAGGTAATATGTACCTGGAAAGTGACTGGATTGGGGTCCCCCATTAAATGAAAAAAGGTTTTGATGGTCTTGCACTGATATAAAATAATGGTGAACTTCCTGCAGGAGACTCATCTGGATGCCAACGAGCATCGGAAATTACAGACTGCTTGGAGGGTAGCTACTGTTCGCCCTCTGCTCCCAACTTCCGTAAGGCAAGGGTAGCCATTCTTATTCAGAAATGTTTTGTGGAGGAGTCATTGCTGACCTCCATGGCCAGTATGTAGAGGTGCTGGGAGAACTCTGGGGGAAATGTATGTGGCTAATATCTGTCTACTTCCTGATAGAATATAATGAGCGTTTTTTTGCACAGATTCATGTGATGCTTTTGGGACTGGAAGTTGCTTCATGGTATTGGCTGAGGACGTTAATCAGCTTCATGATCCCTTACTGGACCTTCAGCCGCCAGCTTGAGGTGATGACCCCGCGTCACAGGGAATTGACTTGACTGTGTCAGGCATGTCAGCTAGTGGACTCCTAGAGGACACTCCACCCAGGCGACCGGGAGTTTATGCATGTCTCGCATATACCGCTCTAGGTTGATGTTCCTGTCCTAGCTCAGTTTGGTCCTGCTACCCACTTTGTCTGCCTCTGTTGGTTGTGCTGTTTGTCTTTTGTCTGTGTTTGGTTGTTGATTATTGTTTATCGTTTATAAGGTTATTGTGCTATTCTTTTTCTTTCTTTCCTATTAGTTTTGGCGTTCTTTTTCTGTAGTTTGCAGTGCTGCCTTTTATTTTGTTTGTACACCGCTTTAATGTCCCGACAAAAGCGGTTTATCAAGTGTGAAATAAAGATAAGATAAAGATACACCAGATGCAAAGTAGATTGGATTATATCTTAATGTCCACCTCTTTGTTGTGGGATGTGGTGCTGGTCAGTAGTGGCCCGTTACGTATATTGGATTAAACCCTAGTGCTTGTGGAATATGTCTTTAAGCAGATAGGAATTAAACCATAATTGGCATATGCCAATTGGACTACATGAAGATCCAGAGTTTAGGTCTTACCTTAAGCAGCTGTGGAAGATTTTGCTCTTTTTAATGAGGTATATTAGGTGGCTCCTTTTTGAGAAGCTCTCATCCTTGCACCATTGTCTCATCCACGCATTGAGACTCCGGAGCTCTGCCTGCCTTTTGGGTCCTGCACGTGGAACGGGAAGCATTTCAGAGAACACTACCCTGGAAGTTCTGGATTTCAACTTCTTACCTAAAAGCCTAAATTTAGCCTCCAGAATCTCCCTACCACATTTTCCTATGTTATTGGTACCGACTTGTATCAAGACAGCAGACTCCTCCCCAGCACTATCTAAGACCATGTCTAGGTGGCGCGTGAGGTCCACTACCTTCGCTCCAGGCAGGCATTTTACCAGGCAATCCTCACGTCCACCAGCCACCCAGCTATCTACATGCCTAATGATCGAATCACCAACTATAACTGCTGTCCTCACCCTTCCCTCATGGGCACATGGCCCTGGAGAAACTTCCTCGATGCGAAAGGGTTTTACATCACCTGGAGGACAGGTCCTAGTTATAGGATCACTTCCTGCCACACCAAGGTGGTGCTCTCCTGTCACGTGACCTCTCTCCTCCATGGTAACAGGGATGCTGTCAGACTGGAGGTGGGACTTCAGGACTTATATCCCTGTAGGTCTCGTCTATGTACCTCTCTGTCTTTCTTATGTCTTCCAAATCTGCTACTCTAGCCTCTAGAGAACGGACTCATTCCCTGAGAGCAAAGAGCTCCTTGCACCTTGTGCCACACGTAAGATCCCTCACCAACTGGGAGAAAAATCATACATGTGACACTCAATGCAATAGACTGGAAAGCCCCCACCTTGCTGCTGGACTGCTGTCTGCATCTTAGTTTTAAGCTTGTGTTTAGATCTTTAGGTTCTTTGCTTACTAAGGGTTGCTATGGATACTTATACTAATAAAATTGTGCCTAATACATTTAATATACCTTGTTCACCTGAAACACCTGAAAAAGTCTTGAAGGACTAGAAAGGGGGGCTGTTACTTCTGGAGAGAAATCTGCAATTGTGAGTATATACTTCTGGGAATTTTTCTGAAAGGAATTTTTTTTTCTTTTAAAGCTAATTTGTGAACCCACTATTTTTTGTTAAATCAGTCAGGGCCTAGTAGCAGGAGTTTAAGATTCAATTTAAAACACAGAAGAGAACTTTCTGGTTACCTTTCATACCCAGTAGAGAGCTGTAGTTTAAATTTCATAGTCACTCAGGGCCTAGCATCAGCAAAGTACTTTTAGATTCAATTTAAAACACAGAAGAGAGCTTTCTGGTTAAATTTAGAATCCAGCAGAGAGCTTGTAGTTTAAATTTCATAATAGGTTAGAGCCTAGCAGCAGCAAAGAGCTATAATTTAAATCAAATCAGAATATAGCTTACCTCAGCAGCACAGGACAGGGTACTGTGTAGCAGCCCTCTTTTAATAAGTGTTATATCCCTCCCTCCCTCCCTACGCCCACCCACCCCTGGGATACTCACAGCTTTATAGGTACTTGCACATCTTAAAAGACAGGAGGTGCTCTCAGATGAATCTCGTTACCCAAATCAGTCATACACTAAGGACCTGAGATTAATTAAGCTTCAGGTGAACAAGGTATATTAAACTTATTAGGTACAGTTTTATTGATATAAATATCCATAGCACCCTTTAGTACGTAAAGAACTTAAAGATCTAAACACAAACTTAAAACTAAGATGCAGACAGCAGTCCAGCAGCGGGATGTGGGATTTCCAGTCTTTTGCATTGAGTGTCACATGTATGATTTTCTCCCAGTTGGTGAGAGGTCTTACGTGTGCACTAGATGCAAGGAGCTCTTTGCTCTCAGGGAACGAGTCCGTTCTCTAGAGGCTAGAGTAGCAGACTTGGAAAACATAAGACAGACAGAGAGGTACATAGACGAGACCTACAGGGATATAGTCCTGAAATCCCACCTCCAGTCTGGCAGCATCCCTGTTGCCATGGAGGAGAGAGGTCACGTGACAGGAGAGCATCACCCTGGTGTGGCAGGAAGTGATCCTGTAACTAGGACCTGTCCTCCAGGTGATGTAAACCCCTCTCGCACTGAGGAAGTTTCTCCAGGGATATGTGCCCATGAGGGAAGGGTTAGGACAGCAGTTATAGTTGGTGATTCGATCATTAGGCATGGGTGGCTGGTGGACGTGAGGATTGCCTGGTAACATGCCTGCCTGGTGCGAAGATAGCGGACCTCACGTGCCACCTAGATAAGGTCTTAGATAGTGCTGGGGAGGAGTCTGCTGTCTTGGTACATGTCGGTACCAATGACATAGGAAAATGTGGTAGGGAGGTTCTGGAAGCTAAATTTAGGCTTTTAGGTAGGAAGTTGAAATCCAGAACTTCCAGAGTAGCGTTCTCCGAAATGCTTCCCGTTCCACGCGCAGGACCCAAAAGGCAGGCAGAGCTCCGAAGTCTCAATGCGTGGATGAGACAATGGTGCAGAGATGAGGGGTTTGGATTTGTTAGGAACTGGGGAACATTCTGGGGAAAGGAGGGGCTCTTCCGAAGGGATGGGCTTCACCTTAACCGGGATGGAACCAGGCTGCTGGCATTAACCTTTAAAAAGGAGATAGAGCAGCTTTTAAACTAGATGATAGGGGAAAGCCGACAGTCGCCCAAGAGCGCATGGTTCGGAAGAATGTATCCTTGAAGGATACTACAAAAAGCAGAGAGGTTCCAAAAAAGAGTAAAGTAGCCCAAATGCCCTCAAGTATCGAGCAGACAGAGCTTAAAGATCCCAAATTACCCATGTCTACCAATACCCAAATTAATATGAATACAATTCAGTCTCTAAAATGCTTGTATGCAAATGCTAGAAGTCTACAAAACAAGATGGGAGAGTTACAATATATAGCACTAAACGAGAGGTTAGATATGATTGGAATATCAGAGACATGGTGGAAGGAGGACAACCAGTGGGACACTGTGATACCTGGGTACAAACTGTATCGTAATGATAGAGCTGATCAAATTGGTGGAGGGGTTGCGCTCTATGTTAGAGAGGGCATTGAGTCAGAAAGGATTAAAGTTTTGCAGGAAACAAATTTGCTGTAGAATCTCTATGGATTGAAATTCCATGTAAAAAGGGGAAGGCGATGGCAGTGGGGGTGTACTATCGTCCGCCTGGCCAGAATGAACAAATGGATGATGAAATGCTCAAAGAAATCAAGGAAGCTAGCAAAAGTTACAGTGCAGTAATAATAATGGGTGATTTCAATTACCCCGGTATCGACTGGGTCAGTGTCACAGCAGGACATGCTAGGGAGATAAAGTTCCTAGATGAAATAAATGACTGCTTCTTGGAGCAGCTGGTTCATGAACCAACCAGAGGGGAAGCAATATTAGACCTAGTCCTTAGTGGAACACCAGATGGTAGTGCAAGAGATAAGGGTGTTGGGGCCACTTGGCAATAGTGATCATAGCATGATCACCTTTGATTTAATTAGTGGAGGAGGGATAGTAAGGAAATCCACAGTACTACCTTTTAACTTTCGAAAGGGAGACTATGATAAAATGAGGAAAACAGTTAAGAAAAAACTAAAAGGAGCAGTTGCAAAGGTTAAAGACTTACATCAAGCTTGGGTGTTGTTCAAAAATACTATCTTGGAAGCCCAAGCCAGCTTTATTCCACGCTTTAAGAAAAGTGGAAGGAAGTCAAAAAAACTGCCAGCATGGTTTAAAGGTGAGGTCAGAGAGGCTGTTGTTGCCAAAATGCATCTTTCAGGAAATGGAAAAAAGAGCCAAACGACGAAACCTGGAAACAGCACAAGCACTGGCAAGTCAAATGCAAGGCATTAATAAAGCAGGCAAAGGTAGAATTTGAGAAGAAGCTTGCTGCGGAAGCAAAAACGTGAAATAAAGATTTTTTCAAGTACATTTGCAGCAAAAAACCTGTGAGAGAGTCAGTTGGTCCATTAGATGATAGAGGCGTTAAAGGGGCACTAAGAGGTGACAAGGCGATAGCAGAGAGACTGAATGAATTCTTTGCTTCAGTCTTTACTGAGGAAGATATAAGGATGTTACCCATGACTGAAGTGGTATTTAAAGGTGCAGAAGAGTTGAAGGAAATATCGATACATAGGGAAGATGTATTACAACTATTAGATAAACTGAAGAGTAGCAAATCACCTGGGCCGGATGGTATACATCCAAGGGTGTTGAAAGAACTGAAATATGAGATTGCAGACCTGCTATTAGTAATCTCTGAACTATCATTAAAATCATCTCTAATTCCTGAAGATTGGAGGATAGCCAATGTAACACCAATATTTAAAAAGGGTTCCAGGGGTGATCCGGGAAACTACAGACCGGTGAGCTTGACGTCAGTACCGGGAAAAATGGTAGAAACCATCATAAAGAATAAAATTATTCAGCATTTAGATAGTCATGGCCTAATGGGAGACAGCCAACATGGCTTTCGACAAGGAAGATCTTGCCTTACTAATCTGTTATGTTTTTTTGAAGGTGTGAATAAACAGGTGGACAAAGGTGAGTCGGTTGATATAGTGTATCTGGACTTTCAGAAAGCCTTTGACAAGGTCCCTCATCAGAGACTTTTGGCAAAACTAAAGAGTCATGGGATAGGAGGCAGTGTACTACTGTGGATCAGGAACTGGTTAAAAGATAGAAAGCAGAAGGTAGGGCTACATGGCCAATTTTCCCAATGGAGAAAGGTGAATAGTGGTGTACCCCAGGGATCTGTGCTGGGTCCTCTGCTTTTTGACATATTCATAAATGACCTGGAAAGTGGAATAACGAGTGAGATTATCAAATTTGCAGATGACACAAAACTATTTAAAGTTGTTAAAACCCAAGAGGATTGTGGAAAATTGCAAGAGGATCTTGATAAATTGGAAGACGGGGCATTAAAATGGCAGATGAAATTTAATGTGGCAAGTGCAAAGTTATGCACCTAGGGAAGAACAACCCAAACTATGGTTACACGATGCAAGGTTCCACTTTAGGAAGCACCACACAGGAAAAAGATTTAGGCGTCATTGTGGATAACATGTTAAAACCCTCGACCCAGTGTGCAGCCGCAGCCAAGAGAACAAATAGAATGCTAGGTATAATAAGGAAAGGAATGGAAAATAAAACAAAAGATATTATAATGCCTCTATATCGTTCCATGGTGAGACCGCACCTTGAATATTGTGTGCAATTCTGGTCGCCGTATCTTAAAAAGGATATAGCGTTATTAGAAAAGGTTCAGAGAAAAGCCACCAAAATGGTAAAGGGGATGGAAGGATACTCCTTATGAAGAAAGGCTAAAAAGGTTAGGGCTCTTTAACCTGGAAAAGAGACGGCTGAGGGGAGATATGATAGAAGTCTATAAATTAATGAACGGAGTGGAACGGGTAAACGTAGATCGATTGTTTACGTTATCAGAATATAGACAGACTAGGGGACATGCAATGAAGCTACAGGGTAAACTATTTAATACTAATAAAAGAAAATATTTTTTTACTCAACGTGTAATCAAACTCTGGAATTTGTTACCGGAGGATGTAGTAAAGGCTGTTAGTGTAGCTGGGTTTAAAAAAGGTTTGGACAAGTTCCTGGAGGAAAAGTCCATAAACCATTATTAAGAAGGGACCCAGGATATCAATGCTTGACCCAGTACAAGCATTGTGGAACCTGTGTCTTTTGGGGAAACTGCTAGGTACGTATGACCTAGATTGGCCACTGTTGGAAACAGGATACTGGGCTTGATGGACCTTGGTCTGACCCAGTATGGCATATCTTATGTTCTTATGTAACATAATTAATCTCAGGTACTTAGTGTATGACTGATTTGGATAATGAGCTGCACCTGAGAACACCTCCTTTCCTTTAAGATGTGTAAGTACCTATAAAGCTACGATTATCCCAAGGGTGGGTGGGTGTTGGGGAGGGAGGGAGGGAAATAACACTTATTAAAAGAGGGCTGCTACACAGTACCCTGTCCTGTGCTTCTGAGGTAAGCTGTGACCAACTTCCTGGGTGATTAACAGTCCTTGCTTGGATAGAAGGAGTCTTTCAAAATGACCTTTTGACCTGCCACCTGGCTTTAACACCTATTGAAAAAGTTTCACAGGTCTCTTGCCCCCTAGTAGAAGGCCTCTTTGTAAAGGTCTCTAGAAGACTTTATTTGTTGCTCAAAGAATACTTACCCTGTTTTGCCTTTTATGCTAAGTTATGTTCTGATTTGATTTAAATTAAAGCTCTTTGCTGCTGCTAGGCTCTGACTTATTATGAAATTTAAACTTGAAGCTCTCTGCTGGGTTCTAAATTTAACCAGAAAGCTCTCTTCTGTGTGTTAAATTTAAACTAAATGTACTTTGCTGATACTAAGCCCTGAGTGAGTATTAAATTTAAACTACAAGCTCTCTGCTGGGTCTGAAATTTATTTATGTTTTTATTTAGCTGTATTTATATCCCGCTTTTCACCGGGTCAAAGCGGTCAATTGGGGGGATGCATTTAACACGAGGGGATATAAGACACATACACTAATACTTACAGGGAACATGGGCAATGGAGGGTTAAGTGGCTTGCCCAAGACCACAAGGAGTGCCTACAGGACTAGAAATCCCAGTCCCTCCGGCCTGAGATTGCTGTCCTCAGGTGGGACTTGAACCCCCGGCCCTCCGGCCTGAAGTACCTTGTCCTAACCACTAGACCACTCCTCCCTCTAGGAGTCTAACCAGAAAGCTCTCTTCTGTGTTTTAAACGTAAACTGCTGCTACTAGGCCCTGACTAATTTAACAAATACACTGAGTTCACAAATTAATCAGCTTTAATCCAAAGAAGTCCCTTCAGAAAAATTCCCAGAAGTATATACTCACAATTGCAGATCTCTCTCCAGAAGTAACAGTCCCTTTTTCTAGTTTGTCATGATGTGCTTGGAAATGCTTTGTTATCCAGCCTGTGGCGCCCAATACAATAGGAAATATTTCTGTATCTTTCTGCCACATTTTCTTGGGTTTCTGATTGCATTTTCTTGGTACTTCAGTATCTTCTGCTTCTCCATGTAATTCACAGAATAATCACTCTGAACTGGCACCTCTATTATCAGTTTCATTCTGGCGTTTTTCTCCTTTGCCACTATGTCTGGTTTTCTCTCATCCAGTTGCTTATCCATCGGAATGGGAATGTCCCAGGTGATCATAACTTCCTCATTGTTTGTAATTCTCTTAGTCATGATCCCAGTGCTTTTCAGGAACCAGTGATATTGTAGTGTTTACAGAATTTCCAATGTACTATATGAGGAATGCTACCTTGTTGTGCCTTCCTGTATAGAAATTTCTCCAGGAACAAGCAGGAAATCGGTCCTCACATATAGGTGACGTCGGCGCTTATGGAGCTCCCGCAGAAGGAGCTCCCGCAGAAGCATCTCCCTAGCTTTCAAAAAAAGCCTTTGGGAGATGCCACCACACATGCGTAGTCCCCTTTCCACCCAAGGGTGCCATCTTACTAAGTCGTCTTTTTTTTCCGCGGAGTCCAACAGACTGTATTTTCTTCCCCAGAAAGTTCATCTTTTGTGCATTAAACTTCTTTCTCCGGTTAAACTGGTCCCTTTCCCACCTCCGAGCCCTATTGCCCTGGCGTCAAATCTTAGACCCATTTTTCTTTTTCTTTCTAGTGCGGTTTCATGCCTTTTTTCTATCCGCTGGCCACATCAAGGGTCTTCGACCTCACAGGGGTTTCTTTTGCCCCAGTGGCCAGTGGGTTCAAAAAGTGTGATTGGTGCACAAAAAAATTGTCCCTCGCCAATACATACAACTGCTGCCTCCTGTGTATAGGTGCTGACTGTGACCCAGAGGTCTTGCGCTCTGCGCAAAAAGATATCCGCTAAGGCCATCCAGCATTGTAAGCAAAAGCAAGAAGACATCTTCCACAGGTCAGATTCTGCCCTGGTATCCCCGGTAGCCTCATCCTCTAAGGCCTTGCCACGGGTCCTTGGAGTCATGTAAAGCCCCCGCAGCGCCCGATCGGGTCTGCAGACACTCCGGCAAGGGTTCTCCAGAGTGGAAACGCAAGAAGAAGAAATCCTTGAAGACTTCATCCTGGGACTCGGACACACAGGGCAAGTCCTGTGCCAGATCCCACAGTTTGCAGAGAATACTCGAGAAGTCGGAGTGGGAGCAGTCAGTAAAGGTTCCCCGAACAGACGCCAAGGCCTCCGGCAATGGGTCCCAGACCCCCAAGTTCTTGTCCCATCGAGGACTCCCTCTCCTTACTGATGCCGGACCCAGTAACCCCGGTGTTCACATCCAAGGCTGCAACTCCTGAGTGCCAGGATGATGGTGCTAGAGTGCAGTGTTACTGCCTTCCTTGCCTCGCAGCAGGCATCAACTCCCAGCCCTGCCAGTGCTTGCGCCAAGACCACAGGGATCTTGATCTCGAGGACTCCTCGAGCCACCAAAATGATCCTCGAGAGCCTGGAGCCTCAAGCTGATCCTCAGCATGGGTCTCAATCTCGCTCCCGGTCCTCCTTGTATGTTGGTGGAGTCGTCCATGCACCTGCAGAAAAGCCCAAAAACTCACTCCTCTGTACCCCCCGGGAAGGGAGTCCCGCGCCCTTGATGCCCTTGGATGCAAATGCTACCAGGGCTCGATGCTGGGTTGCTGAATCGAAGCCTACCAGCTGTATACCGACATGTATCTCTGGGCCCTGGCAAAGAAACTCGGGTTTCTTGGTGGGGAACATCTCCAGCGGTTCCAAACCCTCACAAAGTGCGTCAGGGAGTGCTGAAAGTACATGTTCCGGGACACCTACGATGACTTGGAGTCTAATGTGAGGGTGGCCACTCCAGGTGTCTGCGCTCGACGCCAGGTCTGGCTCCAGGCATCGTACCTCAAGCAGTGGGTCCAAGAGAAAACCTCTTCGGCAAACCGATGGAGGAAAAGGCAGCGGAGATAGACAGAGTTCCTCACGAGAACTCTGCTCTTCAAGAAGACCTCTACCTTCCCTAAGAAAAAAACATTTGGGAAGAGGCCCTCTTTTCAGAGAAAGGGCCAGCCTTATCGAGGTTACCCCCAAAACCAGGCCCCCCCAGACCCACAGCAGGGTCACCGGGGCAAGGGAGCAGGCCAAGTCTTGCGCACACCTTAAGGGCTTTAAGCCCCAGATCCCAGCTCCTGCCCAGGCTGGGTTGGGGTTTTGATTCTCTGAGCATAGCCTTGCCACCTGTGGCTGAGCAGCTGCCAACAGGGGGGTGTCTGATTCATTTCGCCCTTCGGTGGCCTGACATCACCACCGACTCCTGGGTACTCCAAGTAGTCAAAGACTACCTCCTTTACTTGGACCAGACGACTCCCCCTTTCTTTCCAGGAGAGCCCCCTCAGACTCCCCTGCACTAGGCCCTGCTACTGCAGGAACTCGCAGGCCTCCTCATGGAAGGAGCTGTGGAGCCAGTATCCCACCACCTCAGGAGCAAGGGGTTCTACCCCCGATACTTTCTGTCCCAAAAAGAACAGGGGGCCCATTCTGGACTTGCGAAACCTGAAGTTCCTGGTGTGGGAGACGTTCAAGATACTCTCCCTTGGGACATTGCTGCCCTACTTCCATCAGGAAAATTGACTGTGCTCCTTTGACCTAAAGGATACATACACCCACATCCTCATTTACCCTAGTCACAGGCAGTACTTAAGGTTCATGGTCGGGGGCAACCACTACCAGTACAGGGTACTACCCTTCGGTCTAGCCTTCACACCAAGAGTCTTCACCAAATGCCTGGTAGTGGAGGCAGTCTACCTTGATCTCCAAGGAGCCTTAGTCTTCCCATACTTGGACAAGTGGCTCGAAAAGGGGAACACGGCCACTGAGGTGCAACAGGCCATGACCCACACCATCATTGCCCTGCAGCATTTGGGGTTTGTGATAAAGTATCCCAAGTCTCATCTCACTCTAACACAGGACTTGGAGTTCATAGAAGCTCGACTGGACACTCTTCAGGCCAGGGCCTTTCTTTCCTTGGACAGTGTAGGTCGCCTCAGGGCTCTAGCCATCAAGGTGCAACACCATGTAGTGTCAGCATGACCAATGCTCTGCCTGCTGGGCCACATGCCGTCCACAGTCCATGTGGTTCCCAATGCCCGTCTTCACATGCAGGCAGCACAGTAGTATCACCACTCCCAGTGGACACAAGCCACAAACAGAGTCACTCGACTGGTGGCAGGCCACACAGCACCTGCAGGAGGGCATACCCTTCCAGTCCCCAAATCCCCAGAGGGTCCTCATCACGGATGCCTCCTTACTGGGCTAGGGAGCCCATTGCGAAGAATTCTGCATGCAGGGCAACTGGTCCCTGGAGGAGAGCCAGCAGCAGATCAACCTGCTGGAGCTCAAGGCCATTTTTCTGGCAATCAAGGCCTTACATCACCACCTGCGGAACCAGTTGGTGGTAGTCCAAATGGACAGCTAGGGCACGATGTTCTACACAAACAAGCAGGGGGGCACGGGTCTCACCACTTCTGCCAGGAGGTAGTAGCCCTCTGCTTGTACGTGATCCATCAGGGAATGCTCCTCAGGACGGTATATCTCCCGGGCCAGAACAGTGCCCTAGCGGACAGACTGAGCAGTGTCCTCCAGCCTCACAAATGGCGACTAGACCCCAAGGTGGCACAGCGGCTCTTCCGATTCTGGGGCACCCAAAGTCTGGACCTCTTCAAACACCCAACCAATGTTCAACGGACGCATGGTCGGAGGGACTTCTGTATGCCTTCCCTTCCATGCCATTAATCGCCCGAACGCTCTTCAAGGTCCTGCAGGACAATGCTTCCATGATCCTGGTGGCCCAGGCAGCCTTGGTTTCAACTTGTTGCTCCTGGTCCCTTTGGGGAACGCCCCGGGACTACTGACCCAGGAGGGAGGACTCCCTTCTCCACCCCAACCTGGGGTCCCTGACATTAATAGCATGACTGCTGAATGGGTAGTCTTAGCACCCTTCAACCTCCCAAGGGAGGTGGAGGAAGGTGGTCCTGGCCTCTCGTAAGAGCTCCACGAGATGGGCCTACCTCTTCAAGTGGCGCAGATTCTCAGTGTGGTGTGTAAAGCAATGGGTTGACCCATTCTCTTGCCAGGTGCACACGGTGCTGCAGTACTTGTTTCACCTCTCGCAAACTGGACTCAAATCCAACTCCATCAGAGTGCACCTGAGCGCGCTCTCTGCACACCATCATTCTATAGAGAGCAAACCTCTTTCTGATCAGCCCCCATCATTCGATTTATGCAGGGCCTTCTGCTCTCTAAGCCTCACATCCGCCCGCCCCCAGCAGAATGGGACCTCAACGTGGTCTTGACACAGCTCACCAAGCTGCCTTTTGAGCCTCTGGCTACCTGCCATTTGCATTACCTTTCCTAGAAGGTTGTCTTCCTGTGGCGCTCACTTCTGCCTGCAGAATCAGTGAGCTTCAGGCCTTGGTGGCCATGCCACCCTATACCATGTCTTACAAGAACAGGGTCGTGCTTCGCACCCACACTAAATTCCTTCCAAAGATGGCATCCACATTATACCTCAAGTCAGGAGGCTGTGCTCCCCACCTTCTTCCTATGGCCCCACCATCATGTATGCCTCCTTACTGGGCGGCTGTACTCTGAATTGTAAGAGGGTCGTGTCCTCCTACCTACAGCGTACCCAGGGCCACCGCAAAGCCTCACAGCTTTTTGTTTCCTGCGACACCAGTCAACTTGGGGAGGCTGTTACTAAGCGGACCCTGTCCACCTTGGTGGCGAACTGCATCGCCTTCACCCACGATCAGGCTATACTCTTGTTGGAATGCTGGGTCACGGCACACAACATAAGGGCTATGGCGACCTCGGTTGCAAGCTTGCGCTTTGTCCTGATGGCAGTCATCTGCCAAGCTACCACCTGGTCCTCAGTCCACACCTTTGCAGCTCACTATTGCCTGGAGAGGGAGTCCCAATGGGACAGTGTCTTCGGCCAGGCTGTACTCCATAATCTCTTTGGGGTCTAGGCAACTCCTACCCTCCAACTCTTCTGTGTTCAAACTACCAGGAGTGATGGTTCTCCCTGGATACTGGGGTCCTTAGAGTCACGCCTCAGACTTGCTTGTGGCTGCTCATGGCTGGTCCGTGTTTTCTACAGGTTCTCAGTAGCCTGAAGCTAGGGAGTCCCTTATGTGAGGACTGACTTCCTGCTTGTTCCTGGGAAAAAGCGTAGTTACTCACCTGTAACAGGTGATCTCCAGGAACAAGCAGGAATGTAGTCTTCACATATGGGTATTGGTACCGACGGAGCCTGCGTGGGAACGCTCCCCAGCATCCAATTAGAAAGCTTTTGGGAGCATCCCACAGCGCCTGTGTGTTGCCTTCCCACCTTTCCCAACTGTCTCTCTCCAGTTCTTCGTTTTCTGCAGAGCCGGCAGGTCACACTTTCTGTCACTGCAGAAAATATCCCCATTTATTCTTCTTTTTTGGGGTCGCGTCTGCCTTCCTTCGACGCTACACCGGTACCGCCAGTTCGTTCTTTCTTTCTTTCTTTCTTTCTTTCTTTCTTTTCCTTGTTAAAAAAAATATATATATATATCTTTTCCTGGAGTCTCCAGCTTTTTTCTCCTCTGGTGCCACGCGCTATTTTGGGCACTAGGCCTAACTTTCCTCTACAATGGAAAAACCCGCTTCGGGTTTTAAAAAGTTTCCAAATGTGGCGGTACCGACACCCATGAGTGGTGCCTCAAATGTTTAGGTCCTGACCATTCTATCTCCGAGTGTGCTGCCTGTGGGATGATGTCGAAGAGGGGTCGGCAAAACCGAGCTGCTAAACTTAGCACCCTTTTTCCCTCCGATGCAGCATCTGTGGCATCAACATCTTCCAGGGCTTCGTCTTCCTCCCATGGATCTCAGGTAACTAAACATAAGTCTAGCCGGTCCTCAAAGGGTAGATTTCCTTCTAAGTATCGAGATGCCTCTGGCGTTGCCCTTGAGGGATTCACACCGGCAAAATTGCCCCGGCGGGAGGCTTCGGCTTCCAAAGCATCATCGGGGCTCCAGGATGTTCTCGAGGCCCCAACCTCGGCAGAACTACTGGTGCCATGCTCTGGGGTACCGGCCGCTTTGTCTGGTACCGATACCCAGGCATTGGCGGCGTTGATAGACCAGAGATTCTTGGCTATTGAATGCAGTCTGGCGGCTCTTCTCTTGGCATCAATGCCCCCGAAACGGCTTCAGACAATTCAACTGGTACCGGCACCTACATCGGTACCGGGGCCAATTGCATCGACGTCGGCAGGTGGACTACCGGTACCGATGCATGCTGTGCCCTCCGGTACTGACAAGTCGGTACCGGACCCTGTCGATACCGACTTCGATCTGTACCGGTATCGTGCGCTGCACGATTACCCGGACAGGAGATACTTTGAATCCTCCGACGAGTCTGAAGACTCTGACAGCTCTGTCGATACCAGAGTACTTCTTCCTGAGGATTCTTCCTCTCCTAAACATAGGATGTCTCCTCCAGAGGATATATCCTTCCAGGATTTTATCTGGGATGTGTCTCAAGGTCTTTCCATCACAGTGGCTCCTGAAACAGAGCCTAGGGCGAAGGAATTGGAGATTTTACAGTATCCTATAGCTCCCAAAGAGGCAGCTACTTTGCCTATTCATGAGATCTTGCATGAGCTCATGCTAAGGATGTGGGAAACACCTCTCACCACTTCTCCTCATTCTTGTAGGCTCGATACCATGTATCGAGTTCCTCCCTGTCCTGGATTTCAAAAAACTCAGCTGCCCCACCATTCCATGGTGGTGGAATCAGCTATGAGAAGGATCAAGAGCGTAAAAAGACATGTATCTAATCCTCCAGGACATGAATGTAGAACTCTTGATGCCTTTGGGCGTCGAACCTTCCAGGCCTCTATGCTTTCTGCCAGGATTAGTTCCTACATTTTATATATGGGAATGTTCCTTAAGGAAGTTACAGGAATCTAGAGCTTATGAGCCCTCTCCTTCCTGAAGATAAGAGACAAGATTATCTTGCACTTATCAAACATGCTCAGGGTGTTTCCAAATTCGTAAATCGTGCAGCTTTTGATTGTTTTGAGTGCATAAGCAGAACTTCTGCTATTGCCATAGGCGCACGTAGGATTGCCTGGCTCCAGGCATCTGACTTGGAACTTTGGGTACAGGACAAAGTTCCTTGCACAGGAGAGAATCTCTTTGGCAAAAATTGGCAAGAGAAAGCTAGAAACATAGAAATATGATGACAGAAAAAGACCACATGGCCTATCTAGTCTGTCCTTCCATATCAACAACTACAGCAGTCCCCTTTTTACCGTTAGATATCCTCTGTGTTAGTCCCATGCTTTTTTGAATTCAGTTACTGTCCTCATCTCTACCACCTCCACTGGGAGACTATTCCACGGATCCACTACTCTTTCCGTAAAGAAATATTTCCGCATATCACTCCTGAAGCTATCTCCCTTCGCCCTCATCCCATTTCCCCTCGTAGAAGAACTTGCTTTCAATTGCTAATGAGCTAGATGCTGATAATCTCACCTTGGATAGATTAAAATCTACAGCTGATCATGCAAGGAAAAAGTCCTACAAAAAAACTATTCTTCACTAGAAAGAAGTTCTACCCCTCCTATACCCAGCAAGGGCATCGTTCAGGTCAGTCTGCCCAAAAGGGTCAGCAGCAACCTAAACAAAGAAAAACAAAGGCTGCTAAGCCTCAACCGGCTCAGCAGACTCAGCCTCCACAGGGGCTTTGACTCCCATCTAGAGAACTTTGTCTTCCTGGCCCTGAACGGACCAGAGCCTTCCATCATTCCAGGAAGGTTATGTTATTTGCCCCCAGATGGGGGCAGATAACAGCAGAAAGTTGGACTTTGTCCATTGTAAGAGAGGGATACAAGCTTCACTTCCTCAGCATGCCCCCTCCTACAATGGTAAGACAGTTCAATTCTCAGACCTCTCTCAACTCCCAGTTAGATCACGAGGTCAGTCTGCTTCTTGCCCAAGGGGCAATAGAAGAAGTACCTATTCATCAACAAGGTGCAGGGTTCTATTCCCCCTTTTTCCTTATTACAAAGAAAACAGGAGGGCACAGACCCGTTTTGGACCTCAGAGAATTGAACAAATTCCTGTTCAAAGAGAAATTCAAAATGATTTCTCTGGGAACTCTACTGCCATACCTTCAGAGTCAGGACTGGCTTTGTTCTCTAGATCTCAAGGATGCGTACACTCATGTTTATTTATTTATTTTATTTATTGTTTTTATATACCGCGCTCTTTAAAATCAGTGCGGTTGACAGGTAACATTCAAGCATCTCAGATATCTGTTATGCCTTTACATCGAACAGGAGCGAAAATTTGGATTTCAACTAGGGTAACTATTTACAGTATCTACAATTCTGTACATTAATACCATGAGTTGTCTTGTGGCTTATCCTTGCTTAGCTGGATGTGATGCTGCTAAATTAGGTTGTGAATAGTGTAATAGAAAGAGGTGATGTTTTAGGGCTTTTCTGAATTGAGCGATGTCAGTAATTGCTCGCATGGGAGATGGGAGTGTGTTCCAGCATGTGGGGGCATAGAACTTGAAAGCCCTTCTTCTTGTTGTCTGATTGCATTTAGTTATTTCGCAGGGGGTTTGTAGGGTATTGATGGCAAAAGATATCCTCACTCTGATTGTTGGGGTAGGGTGGAGCAGCTCTGTTAGGGAGGAGGAGGACATATTGTTGATGGCCTTAAATGTCATCAAGACTATCTTATATGTAGTACGACAGTAGATAGGCAGCCAGTGCAAGTCCTTTAGGATTGGTGTAATATGGTCTCCTCTGGAAGCTCCATGTAGGAAGCGTGCCGCGGTATTCATCCATCCATGTTCTCATCCATCCAACTCACCGAAGGTTTCTTCGCTTTATATTTCAAGGGAAGCACTACCAATACAGAGTTCTTCCTTTTGGCCTGGCCTCGGCACCAAGGGTGTTCACAAAATGCATGGCTGTGGTGGCAGCGTTTCTTCGCACCCTAAAAATATTTGTCTTCCCTTACTTGGACGATTGGCTCATTCGAGCCCCATCAGAGCCAGAGGCCAGGATTTCTCTGTCTCGCACAATGCGTATCCTTCAATATTTGGGACTTGTCATAAGCTTCCCAAAATCCAACCTAGCTCCCACTTAGTCTCTAGAGTTCATAGCAACCCTACTGGATACCAGACAGACAAGGGCCTATCTTCTACAGTCCCGCTGCCTTCGCATTGTGCAGTTAGCTTCCCAAGCAATGCTAAAGTCTCACCTCACTGCTCGGGAAATGTTACAATTGCTAGGCCACATGGCATCCAGCGTGTATGTGGTCCCTTATGCCCGCCTCCAAATGAGGGCAGCCCAGTGGACTCTATTCACTCAGTGGACTCAGGCGTCAGGTTGCCTGTCAGACAAAATAGCAACCTCAGATCGTCTTATTTTGTCTCTCCAATGGTGGCAGTCACCCCAGAATCTGTTGGTGGGGTCCCCTTTTCAGCAACCCCCACCCCAAGTAACTCTAACAGATGCCTCACAGGTGGGTTGAGGAGCCCATTTGCAAGGCCTCTCTACCCAGAGTACCTGGGCTCCACAGGAGACCGATCTACACATCAATCTCCTAGAGCTCAGAGCATTCTTTATTGCTCTTCGAGTGTTTCACACCCAGCTCAGCTACAAAACTGTCCTAATTCAAACGGACAACCAGGTAGCCATGTTCTATGTGAACAAGCAGGGTGGAACAGGTTCTCTGTCGCTCTGCAATGAAGCTTTGCGACTTTGGGCCCTCACCAGAGAGCATCAGATTCATCTCCTTGCAGTGTATCTTCCAGGCATTCAAAACTCTTGGGCAGACAGACTCAGTCGAGTTCTGCTTCCACACGAATGGTCTCTCCATGCAGAACAGGTGGCCAAAATTTTCCAATTTTGGGGAACCCCCGGACATACACCTCTTTGCAAGTCCGCTGAATGCCAAACTTCCCTGGTTCTGTTCCAGAATTCCAGCTCAGGGTTGTCAGGTCAGGGATGCCTTCCTCCTCCATTGGGGTCGGGACTTTCTGTATGCCTTCCCACCATTTCCCCTAATTCCCAGAACTTTATTCAAGCTTCAGAGAGACAGAGGCCATATGATTCTCATAGCCCCACATTGGCCACAACAAGTGTGGTACCCTCTGCTCTTACATCTCTCTCAAGCTCCATCTCTGGAGTTAGGATCTGCTCCAAATCTCCTATCCCAGGAGGACGGGATGCTGTGGCATCCCAATCCCCAGTCTCTACATCTCAGGGCCTGGTTGCTGAAAGCCTAGAACTTCATGGTTTTAACCTTTCTCAGCAAGTAAAGGATATCCTTTATGCTTCCAGGAAACCATCCACAAGACGCTCTTATGCTTTCAAGTGGAAAAGGTTTACCATATGGTGTTCGCAGAAGGGTCTTAACCCTCTTGCAATACCTCTGGAATCATTACTGGAATATCTCCTTCATTTGTCTAATGCAGGGCTTAAGACCAATTCAGTGAGAGTTCATTTGAGTGCTATTGCAGCTTCTCTCAAGCCTCTAAATGGGCAACCTATTTCCTCTCATCCTATCATAGCGAAATTTATGAGAGGCCTTCTTCTAACTAAGCCTCCCGTTAAGCCACCACCGGTGGCATGGGATTTAAATCTGGTTCTTGGCCAGCTCATGAAGCTGCCTTTTGAACCATTAGCTACTACCTCTTTGAAATTCCTTTCCTGGAAGGTTATTTTTCTTATTGCAATCACATCAGCACGTCGCATCAGTGAATTGCAAGCATTGGTGGCTGATCCTCTTTATACAAGGTTCCATCATGATAAGGTAGTCCTTAGGACTCATCCTCACTTTATGCCAAAGGTGGTTTCACCTTTTCATTTAAACTAAGCAGTTTACCTTCCTGTTTTTTTCCCCAAGGCCTCATGCCTCTAATGCAGAAAGGGATCTTCTTACTTTGGACTGTAAAAGAGCTTTGGCCTTTTACTTGCAAAGGACGCAGCAACATAGAAAGTCCTCTCAACTCTTTGTTGCTTTTGATCCTAGTCATTTAGGGCTTCCAGTCTCCAAAAGGACACTGTCCAACTGGATTGCACAGTGTATATCTTTTGCCTATCGGAGTAAGAACTTTTCTCTTGAAGGCCATGTCACAGCGCACAATGTGAGAGCCATGGCAGCCTCTATGGCTCATTTTCACTCTGTGTCTATCGACGACATCTGTCGAGCAGCTACCTGGGCCTCGGTTCATACCTTCACAGCCCATTACTGCTTGGACAAGGACTCCCGCCAGGATGCCTTGTTTGGTCAGGCTGTTCTTCAACACCTGTTCCATACTTAATCAACTCCTACCCACCATCCCTGGTAGGATGCCATAGATCCATGGGGGGAAGTGGAGCCCTTTCAAAAGGGCACACAACTTCTAGGGTTTCTCCCTGGCATCTGTAGCTAGGGAGTCCCCATATGTGAAGACTACATTCCTGCTTGTTCCTGGAGATAGCATAGTTACTCACCTGTAACAGGTGATCTCTGGGAACAGCAGGAATTTAGTCTTCACAACCCACCCACCTCCCCTAGGAATTGTATCTCTCTCTCTTTCTCTTTCCCTCTCTCTCTCTCTTTGTCTTGGCTTTAAACTCACCTGGAGAGAGACAATTGGGGAAGGCAGCACGCAGGCACTGTGGGATGCTCCCAAAAGCTTTCTAATTGGACGCTGGGGAGCGTTCCCGCGTATTCTCCATCGGTACCGACGATACCCAAATGTGAAGACTAAATTCCTGCTGTTCCCAGAGATCACCTGTTACAGGTGAGTAACTATACTTTCTCCAGGGACAGCAGGAATCTGTCCTCCCTCCTTCCCTTCTTTGTCTGCTTTATGTTATCTGACTGACTAAAATGGCACCCTTGGGCGGGAAGGGGACCATGCATGCGTGGTGGCATCTCCCAAAGGCTTTCTTTGAAAGCTAGGGAGATGCTTTGGCGGGGGCTCAGTCGGCGCCAACGTTACCCATATGTGATGACTTATTTCTTCTGTCCCTGGAGAACACCTGTTACAGGTGAGTAACTACGCTTTTCTGCCATCAGAACTTCACAGACAGTTATGAGGTGAGTCACTGTTTCTAGGTCTTTCTTACAGAATCAGCATATGTCTCTTTTGCCAGTTTTTTCAATGCTCGCTGTAAACCATCTCAACTGTAATCCACTGTCCTGGGCTGCAACTATCAATCTCTAATCCTTCGGTTTCAGTTCACCTCTCCTAAACCATTCATGGCTCCGTTCTTGGTCGACAAAGGGTTCCTGGAGTAATACTTTGTATTCTCACCCATTCCTTCTAGTCATCAGAACACTTGTCCAAGTTTGACAGTGGAGACAGATTCTAGATGTTTACTTTTGTATTTCAGCACTTTTTGCATATTTGGATCCAATGATGCTGTTAGGTAGGCCTGGAGGCCTATGATAGTAGCTTTGTAGATGTAATCAATCTCTGAGGCCTAGCCCTCCTTCAGCTCTAGTAATGGTATAGTCTTGGTGTACACTGATTCTTATAATTTACTTCATGGGCATGGGAGGAGTTTTCTTGTTCATACATCCAATTTTTCAAGATCTTTGAGAGGCCAGTCTACAATCCCAAAGCAATATGAGAGTGCAATAATTGCCAGCTGATTGATGGCTTGTATCTTATTCCGTGATGTTAAGCACTTTTCAATAATTTAAATTATTTAATTATAATTATAATTAATTTTATTATAATTTAATTATAATTATTTTAACCTTCTATAGTATTCTTTACTGATCTTTTCTCAGTAATTTCTGCTTGAATGTCATTCCTTCATCTACTCCAAGATATTTATATACACCTTCCTGTTCAGGTTCCTTGATGTTGCAGCCCTCGCCCAGGGAGATGTTTTCCATTTTGCTCAATTTTCTTCTAAAAAAAAAGAAAAAAGTTGCCTAGCAGTGCATTATCTCCTCTTTATCTGCATAAGTCCATTTAACCATAATTAATCCTCTTAGCTTTTCATTACTTTTTGTGGTTTATCTCCTGCCACAGTAGGTCCATGAACACACTCACCATGGCCTTTATCCATGGCAGGGATGTTACCTGAATCTGCAGTGTCTGCACTATCGCTGCCGTCATCGTTAACCCTAGTGCAGAGGCTACAGGTGGGCAACTTTTTATCCTGGGTGATGTGCGACCAGTAGGTATTTTTTTTTCTTTCCTACCAAACTTCAGTTGTAGTGTTGCCTGGCTGGGATTTTGTATAGATTTTGTACAACAGAGTCACAACATGAAGGTACCCAGCAAGACTTTGGGAGCGAACTATATTCTCTCCCCCTAAGAGATGCACAGAAAATCACCAATCACAACTAGTGAATTATATGCAGCACTTCCTTTGATCCCTCCCTGTTGTACTTCCCTTTGACCCACTCGGGAGCTCCCTGCCATTGTATAGCAGGCTCACAAAGTTTTTTTAGTACAGCCAGTGCATTGGGCTTGGAGATGGTTTATGAAAATTCTCCGTTAACAAGCAGGAAGTCAGTCTTCACATATGGGTGACGGCACCAACGGAGCCCTCGCGGAAGCATCCCCCCAGCTTTCAAAGACAGCCTTTGGGAGATGCCACCAAGCATGTGTGGTTCCCTTCCTGCCCAAGGGCACCATCTTGCTCAGTCTCCTTTTTTCCGCGAAGCCCTTCAGACGTTTGTCTGGCTTGTCCCCGGAAAAAGTTGATTTTTCTCTCTGAGTTTCACACTCTCCTCCGGTATTGTACCAGTACTCTTCCCGCCTGCCAACCTCGTTGCTTCGGTGTCGAGTTTGGTCCATTTTTGTAGTTTTTACTGGTGTCTTCATGCCTTTTTTCTCCCACTGGCAGCCCCGGAGAGTCTTCGACCTCACAGGGGTATTTTTTCCCCCATGGCTACCAATGGCTTTAAGAAGTGTGATCAGTGCTCTAAAATTATCTCTTTGACTGACACACACAATTGCTGTCTCCGCTGCCTTAGGCCCAACCACGACCCAGCAGCCTGCGGTCTCTGCAAGATGATTAAGAAGGGACCCAGGATATCAATGCTTGAACCAATACAAGCATTGTGGAACCTGTGTCCCTTGGGGAAACTGCTAGGTACATATGACCTAGATTGGCCACTGTTGGAAACAGAATACTGGGCTTGATGGACCTTGGTCTGACCCAGTATGGCATATCTTATGATGTCCAGTAAGGCCATCAGCAGCAGCAGCACGATAAGTTTTTCCCCAAGTCCCCAGTGCTTCCAAAGGCAGGGCCTCGTCTGTAGCCCCGACATCTCGGGTGGAACCCTCCAAACCCAAGCCTCATTGTGCGTCCTCAGAAAGGGGATCAACCTCGAGGAAACCCAGTAAGAAGAAGAAACCCTTGAAGGCGGTGTCCCTGGATGGCTCCGACCGCCTGTGTGCCCCCTGGGCCCTGTCCTAGAGGCCCGTCCGAGGCATCAGAGAAGGAGCGGCCTGCGAAGGTTTGCCGGAAGGATCCGACTGTGGACCGGCCTCGGTCCCCAGACACTATCCTTGTCGAGGATTCCCCTTCAGGGGGAGTCTGCATCTGGCTCGAGTCCCTCAATGCCCTCGCCGAAGGTTGCAGAGCCTTCTGGCCTGGAGTCCAGAATGGTGGCCCTGGAGCCCAATTTGCCTTCATGGACCAGCAGCGAGCGCTGTTGTCCGGCACGACCGGTTCATCAGCCCCGACCACTGGCCCTTGATGTCCAAGACATCCCCAAAGGCTGAGCCAATCCTCGAGGTCCTTCTGCCTTAAATCTATCCTCGAGGTCCTTTGGCCTCAAGTCTATCCTCGGCCGAGATCACGATCCGAATCCCTCTCAAAGGGATCACGGTCATCCCTGGCAAGTCTGCCGGGCACTGGCTGCAGGGCATCAGGAGCCCCGAGGCCCGTGGAGCAGCCCTTCTATGAGTCCTTGACGGACTACTCCAAGTGGAAGACGGAGGATGAGAAGTCCCCCAATAACCATCGCCACCGCAACGTCCCATCTGACTCTCCTATCTCAGAGCCTCGACAGCGGTTTCCTCCCAAGGATATGGGCTTCCTTGATTTTGTCAAGGACATATCCAAGGCCCTGACATTGCCGACTGAGTCGGAGGAGGATCCTCGGGTGAATGAGTTGGAAATCCTCCAGTACGAGGCCCCTCTGTGGGAATCGCTCACAGTGCTCATCCCTCCCATCCTGGAATGGCTAATGCTCTAAATGTGAAAGACACTGGCTTCGGTGCTGGTAGTGAGAAAACGGCTCGACTCTGTATCGAGTTTGCTGGAGCTCGGGCTTCCAAAAGTCACAGCTGCTGCATAACTCCATGATGGTGGAGTCAGCCATGCGTCGGCTGAAAAGCCAAAAGACACATTGCTCTGTGAACCCCGGCAGGGAGGCCCGCAGCCTGGATGCCCTCGGCAGAAAGTGCTACCAGGGCTCAATGCTCATTGGCCGCATCCAGGCCTACCAGCTGTACATGGACATGTACTTGAGAGACCTGGCAAAGGAACTCACTGGGTTCTCAGCTGGTCTCTCCGAGGAACCCCTGCAGCGGTTCAATAACCTGGTCAAAGCTGTCCGTGAATGCTTACAATTCATGTCACGAGCGACCTATGAATGGTTCGAGTCGGTGGCTCGTAGCAGCAGCTGGCATCTGTGCAAGCCGCCAAGCTTGGCTACAGTCGTTCGACCTCGAACAGTGGGTTCAGGACAAATTGGTCAATGTCCCTTGCCAAGGAGAGAACTTCTTTGGCAAACCATGACCGACAAGGCTTCTGAGCTGGAGACCAAGTTCATGACGAGGACCAGGCTCTCCAAAAAGACCACTGCCCCTTCCCGACAGAAGGGCTCAGGTAAAAGGTCCTTCTACATGAGGAGGGGAGCTACTTACAGAAGCTAGCCACCTTACCAGGCCTCCCCAACAGGGTCAGCAGGCCAAGGGAAATGGGTATGGCCCACGTAAACAGAAGGCTCCAAAACCCTAGGCACTGGTTCCGGCCCAGCCAGGGGGCAGTTTTTGACTCCTTGAGCATAGCCTATCTACCCCAAAGAGTTTCTCAGCCCACAGGGGGACATCTGGCCCTCTATGCCCAGAGGTGGGTGACCATCACCACCAATTCCTGGGCACTGAGGGTAGTCGGGGAGGGGAACCTCCTCCACCTGACTCACACCTCCCTCTTATTTCCTGGGAGAGCCCCTCAGGTCTCCCCTCCACCGGGAACTTCTTCTGAAAGAGTTGGCAGGTCTTCTCGAGGACAAAGCTGTGGAACCGTACCCCACCACCTCAAGGGCAAGGGGTTCTACTCCAGGTACTTCCTTGTGCCAAAAAGAACAGGGGCCTAAGGCTCATCCTTGACCTGTGCAACCTCAACAAATTCCTGGTGAGGGAGAAGTTTAAGATGCTCTCCCTTGGAACATTGCTGCCCTACCTCCAGTAGGGAGACTGGCTATGCTCCTTAGACCTCAAGGATGCTTATACCCACATCCTCATCCACCCCAACCAAAGGCAATACCTGCAGTTTATAGTGGGTGGCAGGCACTTTCAGTACAGGGTGCTCCCCTTCGGCCTAGTCTCGGCCCCAGGAGATTTCACAAAATGCCTAGCAGTCGTGGCCACCTTCCTTCAGCTCCAGGGGGTCTTTGTATTTCCCTATCTGGACGACTGGCTCATAAGGGGAGCCACAGCTTCAGAAGTGCAGCAGGCCACCTCGTGCACCATCCAGGTTCTGCAGCACTTGGGGTTTGTCATAAACTACCCCAAGTCTTACCTCCTCCTGACACAGTCTCTGGATTTCATTGGGACAAAGATCAACACTCTTCAGGGACTGAACTGACCATCTCTGGACTCTGGCACGGGACATACAGTGCCGTCCCTCGGTGCCTGCTCGGCGGCTTCTATGGCTCCTCGGGCACATGGCCTTCACGGTCCACGTCATCCCAGACGCTTGCTTCCACATGAAAGCGGCGCAGTGGTGTCTCCGGGATCAGTGGTTTCAGGTACCTGGCAGGTTCCCAAAAAAGGCACACAGGTTCCACAGTGCTTACCCCAGGGTAAGCAGTGGATTTTCCTGGTCCTCTTTAATAATGGTGAATGGACCTTTCCTCCAGGAATTTGTCCAACCTTTTTAAACCCAGCTACACTAACAGCTTTTACTACAGCCTCTGGTATCAAATTCCAGAGTTTGGTTACACATTGAGTGAAAAAAATATTTTCTCTTATTAGTCTTAATTGGGTCACATTGTAGCTTCATTATGTGTCCTCTAGTCTCTCTACTTTTTGATAGCATAAACAACCGATCTACATTTACCCGTTCCACTCCATTCATTAATTTATAGACCTCTATCATATCTCCCTTCAGCCGTCTTTTTTCCAAGTTGAAGAGCCTTAACCTTTTAAGCCTCTCCTCATGGGGGGTATCCTTCCATCCCTTTTAAGATACAGTGACCAGAATCACACACAATATTCAAGGTGCGGATACACCATAGAATGATAGAGAGACATTGTAATATCCTTGGTTTTATTCTCCATTCCTTTCCTTTTGGTTTCTAGCATTCTATTTGCTTTCTTGGCCGCCAGTGGGTGGAGCGTTTCAACATATCCACTATGATGCCTACATCTTTTCCCTGGGTGGTAGTTTCTAAGGTGGTACCTTGCATTATGTAACCAAAGTTTGGGTTGTTTCCTAGGTGCATAACTTTGTACTTGTCCACATTAAATTTCATCTACCATTTGAACGTCCAGTCTTCCAGTTTATCAAGGTCCTCTTTCAATTTTTCACAATCCTCTTGTGTTTTAACAACTTTGAATAATTTTGTGTCAGCTGCAAATTTGATCACCTCACTTGTTTTTCCCATTTTCAGGTCATTTATGAATTTGTTGAAAAGCAGCGGGCCCAGCACAGATGCCTGGGTAGTCCACTATTTACCTTTCTCCATTGAGAAAATTGGCCATTTAGCCTTACTCTCTGATTTCTGGGACAGACTCTTCCTGAGAACATCGAGGGTTATGGCGGGTTGGACAGCTCCTGGAGAGGGGGAGGAGCAAATTCATAGTTTTGATTCTTTTAGCTGGGCATATCATTTGGGGGCTAGAGAATATTATGGCTATCTGCAAGCGCAGCATTACATTTTGCAGCAGCTTGGAAGATATCCCCAGGCCTTCCGGAATATGGCTTTTGACCTTATCCTTCTCAAACATTAAAGATGAAGCTCATTTCCTGGTTCTGTCATCAGCTTCGTGAACTGGTAGGGGAGGTATTTTCTGCAGTTCAGAGATGGGGGCATTATGTGAATGTGGAACTGGATGTACATAATTTCTAGGGTTGTGTGTATGGAGTGATTATGTGTAGCATGAGACTCATTTTAAGTTTTTACAAAGGTTGTTTATTTCCCCCCCCCCCCCCCCAGAGAGCATGTTGGACTGATGTTGCTGAAGTAGCAACCTGCCTGAAGTGTCTACAGGAGGTGGGAATGTTTGTACATTGTATTTGGTTTTGCCCTCATATTGTTGCGTTTTAGAATGCTATATTTCACAGCCTCTCTGCCATGTGCTGCACGCCAACATACAACCTAACTCTGCTACATGTTTGCTGGATTATTGGTACGATTTGGAGTTGGGTGCACGGCAGAGATTCTATTTATTAGGAAACCTGTTTCAATATCATCCTGCTAGACCACTTCAGACAAGTGGGTTGTGTTCCCCTACCAGCAGATCGGTGGAGACAAAGTCCCCGCACAGCCCCTTACCTCTCCTATCCTCCCCCTCCCTTGTCCCCTCTCTCCCTGCAATCTGGTGTCTGATGCTTTTGTCTGTCCTTCTTCCTTTTATTTTCCTTCTCCCAGCCTATATCTCTTCTTTCCTGTAATTAATGGAGTTCTTTTCTCTCTGTCTCTTCTGGCAGCCTGCATTTTATTGTACACCGCTCTGACGCTTATGCACAAGCGGTATATCAAGCCTTGCAAATAAAGATAAAGACAATGAAAAGCTCAGGTTTCAATAATGTCACTCCATGCCTCTATCAGTCTTAGCCACCAGTGGTCTCCCTTCAGTATTTCTTTGTCTCCAGCAGATGATGAATGGATTTTCTCCTCTGTAGAAAATCTGAAGATTGAGAGGAAATGAGACTGATTAAACACTCATGAACGACCACTTCAAGCCCTAAAGAGGTGACTCTCTCACTTGAGCATGATGTGGAAGGTTCCACTAGACTGGTCTTTTTGGTAGCCATAAGATGAGGGAAATTGGTTCAGCTCCATGCTCTTATTATAATAAGGGCCTGTTAAGCAGCCACAATTGGAAAAATTTGGAAGGACCTGGAAGTCTACAGCAATCTCACACAAACTCAGCGCCCCCTCCCTCCCTCCTTTCCCACCTACTCTCTCCCGAAGATTGCTGAAGGATTTCAGGGGGATCTGCCTGCCAGCCACTTCTCTCACAGAGCTGCTGAAATCTAAACCCAACATGTGAAATAGTTTCAGGGGAATAGAGCTGAGCCCGGCACAGACCCTCTGCTTAGTGCTCTCAGGGGGTGAGTACCAAGGCTTAACTTTGCCATTGTCCTTGGGAGCTCCCGGTTCCATCTCTGAGGAACGCAATGCGGGATGGACTGCTAGTGACTGATGGTGCTGGGTGGGGTTTCCTGCCGTTTTCTGCACGCGTTAGTAACGTTTTTATCTATTGTGCGCCTGCGGATCGTGTGGTACTAACGTGTTCCAACCAAGCAGCTCCGATGTGCATTCCTTCCCTTGCGCCTTTAATACGTGATCTGTTAAAGCGCAGTTAACATGCGCTTGCGGGCTGACAGCCTTAATGCGTGCTCTCTGATACCCTAACTCTTTCTTCTTCTAGGAAATGTTGTTTGACCTGTAGCAAGAAAACAAGGAACCTTGTCCTTGGATTCTGGACGTTGCCTTTCCTGTATGGCAGCTTCTGAGTTGCCCCTGGAGAGTATGTCTTTACCTTCTCAGCCGGGTTACACAGTCTGCCCTTTCCTGCCTCAGTGCAGGATGGTGCTCAGCCGGCTGAAGGCTCTGGCGACCATGCTGTGAGCCGCTGTTCATCCTCTAGAGCAGGGGTCTCAAACTCCAGTCCTGGAGGGCCGCAAACCAGTCAGGTTTTCAGGGTATCCCTAATGAATATGCATGAGATATATTTGCATACAATGGGGGCAGTGCATGTAAATATCTCTCATGCATATTCATTAGGGATACCCTGAAAGCCTGACTGGTTTGCGGCCCTCCAGGACTGGAGTTTGAGACCCCTGCTCTAGAGGGTCTGTGGTGGCTATGCCCCCTGGTGTTGAGGAGCCTGTTCCGAGAGGAGAGCTTCGGGGGTCCAGATTGCCCTCTCTGGAATTCTTTTCCTTTTTTGCAACAGGCCTGGTCCTTCTGGCATGGAAATTCAGACCCTGCGGCCTCTGGATGCCCCTACACAGTCTCATACTGGGCAGGCTGGATGCAGAAGCCCTGCTCGTTTGTCTTTTGGTAAGCATCCCTGGCGCGGGACGCTCACTGAAGATGAACATTTGAGAGCTGTCCGAGATGTTGACTATGAAGAATCAATGTTGGGCTCTGATGTGGAGGATTACCTCCTATTATCTTAAGATTATGAAGAGGCCGGCAGGATCTGCCTGTTCCGGAAGAAGGAGCTGGCGGCATTGATTTCCAGAATCTCATCTGCCTGGAACTTGGCTGATACTTCCGGCACAGAACAGGAGCCAAAAGTACACCCACTACTGTCTTCCCGTTCCCAGAGGTAATCAAACATATGATCCGGTCTGCGTGTGACTCACCGGACTCCCTGCCCTAAGGGGATAAGGGTCTATCAGAAAATCTACGTTCTCCCCGAGGAGTGCAATGAGTGGTTTAACATTCCCAAGGTGGATTCACAAATCATGGTAATTACCAGACAGACCACCATTCCTGTGGAAGGCAGATTGGCCTTAAAGGATGTCCTGGACCGTAAGGTTGACTCCTTGCTGAAGAGTCAATTTGCCATGTCAGCGGCTTTTCTGCAGTTGGGAATTTGCACCAGTTTGACTTCTTGACTCTGCTGCAGTGGATTCAGTCTCTTCCACCTGATGATACTATCTCTTGGAGTTGGCTACGGCCTTCCTTTCCAATGCCATGTATGACCTGGTGCCCCTGGCGGTCTGGAATGGTGCCCTGACTACTGTGTCATGGCATTGAATTTGGCTCAACCACTGGGTGGCGGACACATCTTCCAAAGCCTAGTTGGTTCAACTGGCCTTTAAGAGGAAGCTCCCATTTTGAACAGATTTGGAATAACTGGTGAAGGAACTAGGTGAGACAAAATCTTATTGCCTCCCGGAAGACAGATCCAGAGGCATCCTGAAGTGGATGAGTGCCCATTTCTCATCAGCATCCACCGAACTTCCAAGGTCATGCTGGCCAGATACCCAGGGGTCTTGGGACTATCTTCACTACTGACCTAGAAAGCCTTTTTTCCCCCTCGACTTCAGGGCCTCGGGCTTGTTCTCAGTCCTATCATGGAGTACGTGGATCCAGGGACATAATCACATCCAAAGGTAGCCCCTCCCAGGCCATGCAATGAAGATTTGGGGGTCCATTCCCCGGTACCTTCGGTGGGCGGCAGGCTTCCCCTTTTTTTTTTTTCCAGGAATGAGCCTGGGTTACCAAAGATCACTGGGTGCTAGACACCATTCAATTCGACTATGTCCTGGAATACAAGGAGCTGATTCCTGATGCCTTCATCATCTCCCCCTGTGGGTCTGCAATCAAAGGTGCCGTAGTGTAGACCACCTTGGACAAGTTGCTTCGCCTAAAGGCATGGTGGCCTGTCCCTCCTGAGAAAGTGAGTCCAAGGGCAGATACTCCATCTACTTTGTGGTGCCAAGAAGGACTGTTCCTTCTGGTCCATCCTGGACCTTAAAGGGGTCAAGAAGCACTTGCACGTCCTGCACTTTTGGATGGAAACGCTGTGCTCTGTGATTCAAGCAATGCACAGAGGAGAATTCTTGGCTTCTCTGGATCTGGCCGAAGCATGTTTTCATATCCCGATCCAGGCATATCAGCAAAAGTATTCGCATTTTGCCATTCTTGGCTCTCACTATCAGTTCACTGCCCTTCCTTTTGGACTCTCCAGAGCCCCAAGGACATTCTCAAAGGTCATA
Source organism: Ichthyophis bannanicus (assembly GCA_033557465.1). NCBI lineage: Eukaryota > Metazoa > Chordata > Amphibia > Gymnophiona > Ichthyophiidae > Ichthyophis > Ichthyophis bannanicus. The sequence continues at coordinate 620,702,617 of CM066036.1, forward strand.
GTAGTGGGGGCTGCGGTGCCAAGGGATCTGGATCCATCCCTATCTGGACAACTGGTTCATCTGGCTCTCTGTCAGAAGCATCTCGGATGACATACCAAGTGGTGTCCTTCTTGGAAAGCCTCAGCTGGGTAATCAATGAGGAAAAGAGCCAGCTTTTGCCTTCCCAGTCCTTGGAGTTTCTGGAAGCATGTTGCAACACTCAAGTAGGCAGAGTTTTCCTGTCAGAGGTCACAATCAAAAGACTGTTGAATTCCCAGGCGATATTCTGTTTGCAGCAGGCCCCGAGAGTCGGATTATCTTCTGCTCGGATTGATAGCGACGACCATAGAGATGGTCCCATGAGTAAGTGCTCACATACGGTTGCTCCGATGGTCCTTGTTGACTTGGTGGTCCACAAGTTCTCAGTTTGAGTGCAGGCTCCCTCTGCCATTGATGGTGAAGTCCAGCTTGCAGTGGTGCCAGCGGCAGCCCTGTCGTCGGAGCTGGAAGATTTCTCCTGGATCCTGCTGATGACAGATGCCAGTCTCTTGGACTGGGGAGCCCATTGCCGAGATTGTACAGCCCAGAGCCATTGGAACCACAGGGAAGTGGTGTGATTCATCAACCACCTCAAGGCAAGAGCCATCAGGTTGGCTGTTCTGCATTTCCAATCCCTGGTCGAGGGCCGGGCGGTTTGAGTGTTTTCAAACAATGCCATGGTGATGGCTTCTGTCAATTGGCAGGGCGGCACAGGAAGCGCCGGAGTGGCCCTGGGGATGGCTCTCCTGTTTGCCTGGGTGGAGAAGAACCTCCTAGCCTTGTTGGCTCAACACTTTGCCTGAATGGACAACGTGGAAGCGGATTTCCTCAGCCGGCATTCCTGAACCCTAGCAAGTGGGTATTGTCAAGAAGCCTTTCAGTTGATTGTGCACCATTGGGATCACCCCAATATGAATCTGATAGCGACCTGCTCCAATGCCAAAGTGTGCTGCCTTCAGTTGCCACACAAAGATAGGATCTGAGGGCATCGATGCCCTGACCCAGCCTTGGCCCAATCAGTGGCTGCTGTATGTGTTTCTTCCATGGCCCCTCGTGATGCATGTGCTGCGGTGTATAAAACGCTGCTCAGGCAGGATTGTTGTGGTAGAGCAGGATTGGCTGCAGAGAGTGTGGTTTGGAGACCTGATGCTCCTTCAAGCTCCTCTTCTTTGGTTGCCTCCATATTGGGGGCTATTGCGTTGGGGACTAATCATCCTGGTGGACCCAGCCCCCTTCTTTTTCATGGCATGGCTCTTGAAAGGAGATTGCTAGCATGTAAGAGCTACTCTCCAGCAGTAATCTCTACTATACTTGGTGCCCAAAGGAGTTCTACCAAGCTAGCATTCATATGGATATGGTGTCTGCTCAAGCGCTGGTGCGGTGCACAGCACTTGGCTCCTGAAGCAGCCAAGGTGTCCTCCCTGTTGGCCTTTCTGCAGGATGGCCTAGAGAAAGGCCTCTCACTTTAACTCCCTGAAGGTTCAGGTGGCAGCTTTGACCTGTTTCCGTGGTCTGTGGCGGACAAGTCCTTGGCCTTGCACTTGGATATCTCACATTTTGTCCAAGCGGTCAACATCTGCGCACTCCCCTTTGGTCTGTAATCCCTTCCTAGGATCTGTTTCTGGTGCTCAGGGCCCTGAAGATGACCCTTTTGAGTCATTGAAGTGCTCTACCTTGAAGGATTGACGCTTAAGACTGTCTTCTTGGTTGCAATTTGTTCTGGAAGGTGGATCTCCTAGCTACAGGCTCTGTCTTGCCGAGATTCTTATCTGTCCTTTTCAACTGAGGCCATTTCCATTTGACCTGTGCCTTTCTTCTTGCCTAGAGTACTGTCTCCCTTTCACATGAACCTGGTGCTTTGGCTGCCTTCCTTCTCTAAGGAGCAATGTCAAGGGAAGGATAAGAATCTTCACCTTGTAGATGTCCGGAGGGTGCTTCTCCGGTACTTGGAGATTACGCATTCCTTTCATAAGTCAGACCATCTTTTTGTGCTGTTTGCTGGCCTATGCAGAGGTGAAGCAGCAGCCAAGTCGACTTTGGGGCACTGGATTGAGGAGGCTATTGCCTCATTGTTTCTGTTACGGAACCAGCTTTTTCCAAAGGGTTTGCATGCCCATTCTATCTGAGCACAAGCATCCTCGTGGGTGGAGTGAAGCTCAGTAGCCCCTGCAAACATTGTGTCATGAAGCTGAAGCTACTGAGAGTGCAGACTTAGAAAAAAAACCCTGTCTTTAACAGAGCTGTTGATGTGCAGAGGATGCAATTATCTTGCAGCCCAGCTAGAAGGGAGCAGGAGCAAAACTACTGAGGCTGAGTTAACACACCCAGCCACTGATTATATAAGAGCTAATCAGCTGCACTGGACGACAACCCCGGGAAACTCAAAGGTAGAATGCCTTTATAAGAGAAAGGCAGTCCAGAGGAAAGCAGGCCAGCAGGAGGAAGCAGTCCAGAGGAAAGCAGGCCAGCAGGAGGAAGCAGTCCAGAGGAAAGCAGGCCAGCAGGAGGAAGCAGTCCAGAGGAAAGCAGGCCAGCAGGAGGAACCAGTCCAGAGGGAACCGGTCCAGAGGGAAGCAATCTGGAGGAAAGCAGTCCAGAGAGAGACTGCCAGAAGAAGCACTTCGGATGGAAGGAGTGATACCTCCAGCCCAAGCAGCATAGCTGGATCAAGCAGAACACCCAGAATAGTAAGTGCTTAACATCGCCTGTAACCCCATCAAGACACATACCCCGAACTGGATACTAGGCGATTTCAACCTCCCCTCACTCCAAGACTCTCAAGCCAGAGCCTTCCTAGACGCTCTCGAGACAGTGGGCTACACCCAGCTGATCAATTCCCCTACCCATATCAAGGGAAACACACTTGATCTCATATTCGCACCACAATCAGCTCTCTGTTCCACATCCAAGATCAACCTTTCACTATGCTCAGTACCGTGGTCGGACCATAGCCTAATCAGATTCACGATGCCCACACATCCCTCACTCTCTAACCTTCATTCCTCAAACAAACCACCAGCACCAGCATCAAAACGCTATCGCCAGTTCAACAAAGAAGAGATCTTAGAGAGAGCACAACCTCTCCACAATACACATGGACTGAATCTTGATGACATGGTTTCCACATGGAACTCATGCCTCAATACTGCAATCGACCCTCCCGCCATTGATGCTTCACATAACAAGAGGAAGAAGGCACCTTGGTACTCGCCCGAGCTCAAGACCTCCCTCCGACAACTCCGACAGCTAGAAAGATGCTGGTGCCGCTCAAGATCTACCGAAAACCAAAAAGCTTACTCTGTCCAGCTGTGCACCCATCGAACAGCAGTTTCGAGGAAAATGAGGCAATACCACGCTGAGGTTCTACAACGATCCCTGAATAAGCCACACGAGCTGTTCAACATTGTCAAATCCTTAGCTAAGGAACCCTCTACTGATCAGGCAAACCAACCAGACCCACAGAAATATGCAGACTACCTGCAAACCAAAACAAACCAGGCCACCGAACCCGCTAGCTCCGGGCTGCCAGACATGAAGCCGGCCCTTCCCCCCCACCCTCACCCACACAAGTATTGACAGTTACCCAAAGTACCATCTCCACCTTTGCTACCCCAACTGAAAGAGAAATACAAGACATCATCATGAATATAAACACCACCACAGCACCAAACGACCCATGTCCAGCATTCTGGATAAAAACCTTACGTACTGAGCTCAGTACCTTCCTGGCTAAACTGATTGGAACCTCATTCCAGACAGGCATCTTCCCCCGAAGCCTAAAACAAACCTCAATTAGACCACTTCTCAAGAACAATAAACTTGACCCCACAAAGATGGACTCATACAGACCCATCTCCAGCATACCGCTTCTAGCTAAAATCTCGGAGAAAATAGTCCACCGGCAACTGAGCCAACATATCGAGGATAATTCACCCCTTGATCCCTGCCAGCACGGGTTTCGTGAGCAACATGGCGTGGAAACCTTATTAACAATTTTATTCAGCACTCTGATAACAGGTCTAGATAATGTCAAACAAGGATTCGCCCTTATCTTTCTCGACATTGCAGCGGCTTTTGACTCCGTCAGCCATGATCTACTGCTGTCCCGCCTTGTCGAAAAGGGAATCCACGGCACCGCCCTCGCATGGTGTACCTCATACCTAAATGACAGATGGCAGCACGTCCGCTCCGGTACCTCAACTTCCACCCCATTCCCACTAACGAAGGGCGTCCCTCAGGGTTCCTCACTCTCTGCCCTATTCTTCAACGTCTATATGCAGCCTATCTGCTCCATCATCAGGTCATTCGGTGTAAACTGCCTAATTTATGCCGATGTCCTCAGGTTCACCCCAATACATACTGATCACCCAGACGTATCCCGGTTATCCTCATGCTTCAACGCAGTCACAGACTGGCTACACTCTCAGAAGCTCAAAATCAACCTTAAAAAGACGGAGGTACTTTTCATCAGCAGAGACCAAGCATTCACCCCGCCACCTTCATTGAAAGTACGTGATGCCGAACTTCTCACGAAGACAATGATCCGTTACCTTGGAGTGACCCTATACCAACATCTCAACTTAAACGCCCAGATATGCAACATCTCAAAAGCAATTTATCAAAAAAATCAGGATGCTACATCACATCAGACCGCTGCTTGAGCCAGAAGACTTTCGGACAGTCTTTCAGTCACTGGTGATGCCCCACTTCGACTATGCGAACTCCATTCTCCATGGCCTTCCGAAGTGCACTCTACAACCTTTGCAGCTAGCAATGAACACTGCAGCCCGTACCCTTCACCAAGCATCTAGAAGGGAGCACATCACCTCTATCCTGAAAACGCTACATTGGCTCCCAGTACGCTACAGGATCACTTTCAAAATCTTAACAATAACATTCAAAGCCATCAATAAATGCACGGCCAGCGCCCTCTCTGAACTTATCCAACTCACCCCCCCCCCCCAACAGACTGAGAAGATCTGTCGCCACCAACTCCTTAATACTCCCGAAAACCATCACCAAATGCAACAAAGCCTCTAGAGACCGTGCCTTTGCTCTATCCGCACCTTCATGCTGGAACAACCTACCAACCAACATCCGTGCCATAAACAATTTTCACCAATTCAGAAAGGCTTTGAAGCACTACCTTTTCCTTCAATGCTTTCCCAACTCTGAAGACGTTACGTAGCCACATCTCATCCATACCCAACATCCATTGGACAGTCACCCCAGTCCAACCTCGACTCTACACGTCACAGCGACCTTTAAATAACATGCATAGATATATATATTGAAGAGTATGTACATAGTTTTACCTGTTCTCCAAGTTTAAATTCCTTGTTTTACTGTAAGCCTAATGTAGACCCCCACACTGGACATTTATGTTACTTGTGAACCGCGCTGATGTTAAATAGTGCGGTATATAAAAAATGTTAAATAAATTAATTAATTAATTAAATAAATAAAGTGCTGGAAAAGGAGCAGAGAAAGTTAGAAAGAAAGACAGCTCGAGGAGAGTCAGTCTGGAGAGAGACTCAGTAGCAGAGGACCACAGAGGCAAAGAGCTTGGGAGGAGAAAGCCATGTTTTGAGAGAGCCCTACGCTCGGAGGAGTCTGAATCAGGACTAAGAGGTACAAGAAGGAAAGGTTCTGATAGCAGAGCTACCTTTACCCAGAAGCAAGGAAATCTGGATTCCTCACCAGGTTTTCCTGAACCACAGAAAGGTAAAGCACTGCTCAGAAGGTTCCAAGAGAAAGCCTGTCTTCAGAGAGAGGTGCCTCAGAGAGGAAGCTCCAGTTATACCGGCTACAGGAGGAAGCCCAAGTATGGTGCCACTTCATTTATAAAAGAAAGTTTATCTCCTAGAAGCTCTGGTGAAACAGATGCTCAGTGCAGGAGAAAAGGAAACAAGTCAGAGCTTTACAAACCAGTATCTAAGGGCAGAAGAACAGGCCATGTACGTTTGAGTGCCTTAGATCAACCCTATTGGAAACAAGCAAACAGAGACAGAGTCTGGGAAAGTATAGCCGCAAGGGAGACATACAATTCAGAGGGAGAGGCCAGTGACCCAGAGTCCATGGAAATAGACCTAGAGAATCCTATTCCCATGCCTCCAGATGAATTTATGGATTGTACCTTGTGTATTTCTAGCAGCCTTGAGTCATTAGCAGAACTGTGAATTGAACAGACCTTTTTGCTTTGAGAATGCTCAGGTTTTGTGCTAAGTGCCAGAGAACTTCTTTTGCTTATTTAAGTTGCTCTGAAGTAAGAGAATCTTTCAGTTAATCTCTTCAGTCAACTGTGAAACTTGTAACAGTTTTTCTTCTTGCTTATGTTTGGTGAAACCCTGAAAGAAAGGACTTTCTTTATTTCTGTGCCTTACTGAGCCTTTGCGTTAAAGGGGAAATAAAAGCCTTAATACCCTCTATTTGGCTTATACAATTTGTTCATACAAGGAGTTGGACTTCAAAGACCAACCTACACTTGGCCTTAAAGAGCCCTTTCCTCCTTGAAACAATAAAAATGCTCAGCCTACCCTTACAGCCACTGGCCTCTAGGGAGTGCTGACGACATTAATGGCATAGTTGTACGGATAAAAGGCCATAAAACCTACAGTAAGAAAAGAAAGAAGCCACCAGTACTAAGCTTTAAAAGAGAGGAGAAAACCCAGAGTGGAAGAAGAAAACCCGAAGTCGAAGTGCTGTGGTGGTGCTAGCAGCAGTGGCAGAGTGTTACCAGACAGAGCAGCAGTGTCCTTTTCTTAAAGCTGGACTCAACACCTCCGCCAGGTAAAGGTAGAAAGGCATGACCTGTGTTGGATGTGGGGGTGAAGTTTAAGAAAAAAAAAAGAAAAGGGGGACTGATTTTGTTGTCATGCCACACTTGTGGGTTTTTTTTCCCTCTGTGTTTTCTAGGTTTCCTTCACCATGGAACAAAAAGAGGTGTTTGCATGGATGGCTATGCAGTTTGACAAGCAGAGAGAACTGGCCTGCCAAACGCAGCAGCAAGCAGTCTTAGCCATGCAAGAGCAACAGAAACCCATCTTACAAATGATGGAGGCTTGGGTAGCACAGCAACAAAAGTCGCAGGAAGTAGCCTCTAGTCATCATGGACAGAGTTCTGGACTGGGTAACTGTCCGGTAGGACCGTGGACATATGATGCTTTAACCTTAGGGAAGTTAGGGACCACGGATGACATAGATGACTTCCTGGACTCGTTTGAAAGGATAACACATTCGGTGGGCTGGCCGGAAGAGCAGTCGGCCGTCCGCCTAGCCACGAACCTCACAGGGGAGGCGCTGTCAGCATACAGAGCAATGCCCACATCGTTAGCAAACGATTACACTGAGATAACGAAGGTCATCAGGGATCGCCTGGGTCTGACCCCTCTGGTGTATAATCGCCTGCTACGAGCGGCACGCCTTAAAATGGGTGAAACACCGAAAGCATTAGGACACAGGTTAAGAAGCCTAGCCGCTAAATGGCTAAGGCCTGAGGAGAAAACTGTCGAGACATTAATGGATGCAATAGTTCTAGAACAATTTATGTCTGCAGTACCCCAAAGTGTGCAGAGTTTCCTTATCCTGCAGAACTGCCGCAGCACTGCAGAAGCCATTAACTTAACAGAGAGATATTTAGAGGCGGAATTGGCCACCCAGCAGAGTGGGGAAATTTCAAAAACAGCAGTGGGTGCGTTGAAGCAGTCATCAGGAAGCCTCTCACAGTATAAAACTCGAGATGTGAAAAATGTTAACCCTGTATTAAGGAGCCACTCTAGGAGATGCTTTACCTGTGGAAAATTGGGTCACGTAAAAAGTGAATGTCAAGCACGTACTGCTCTCATAGGTGAGAACAGGCAAACATTATGTGAAGGGTTTGTCTTAGACGTAACAGTACAAGGGGTTGCTGCCAAGGCTCTTCTTGACTCTGGCGTGGATCAGACTATGATTTCCCGTAAGCTCTGGTCTGTAATTAAAGAGCAAGCTGAATCCGCACCAGATCAAGCAGAGGGAAAGGTAAAGATAAAATGTGTTCATGGTGCTGCAACATTTTACCCTGTATATAACCTGGTTGTAAGAGGTTTGGGAACAGAGAAAAAAATGTTAGTCGCTGTAGTACCCAGATTACCTCAAGAAATGGTCTTGGGCAGAGACTGGCCCCAATTTAAAAGAGGCTTAGAGGAAGGTTTAACACCCCAGGAAGTTTTCGTCCTTACACATAAACAGACGAAAGCTTCAGAAAAATCCTCTTGTTCCCGGGAGGCAACTTTAGATGACCTCCCATCTCACGAAGAGTTAACTGTCCTCACTGAAAGGGAAAGAAAGTCTAAAGCGGAGAAGCGCAAAGAGAGAAGATGCCGCTCTCAAGGCAGGGCCGAGTTGGAAGGGGGGAGCGAAATGCACTGGGTTCCATCGGAATTGGTGGAGAAATTCCCCTCTTTTACCAAGGAGCAAAGAGATGATCCCGCACTGGCACACGCGTTTGAGCAGGCCCAAGGGAAGAAAAATACTTTTCCCAGGTTTATCTTAGAGGAAGAGGTGTTATACAGGGAGAGTATAGACCCACGGTCGGGAGATATCCGTAAACAGTTGGTAGTGCCGAAGACCTTTAAATTGGCAGTGTTGAGGTTAGCTCATGACCACCCAGTAGGGGGTCATAAGGGAGTGCAAGGGACCCTTGACCAAATACTGGCTCAGTTTTACTGGCCAGGAGTTTTTAAGGAGACTGCGCGTTTTTGTGAATCATGTGCCTCCTGCCAACGAGTAACCTCCATACGCCCACCTGGGGTACCATTACTGCCGATGCCAGTAATATCGGATCCCATCCGAAGGTTGGCAATGGATATAGTGGGACCTCTCATAAAAACGCCTAGGGGTTTCCAGTATATACTTGTCGTCATGGACCAGGCCACACGGTTTCCATGGGCGGTTCCCTTAAGGAACGTGTCAGCAAAATCCATCACCACTGAACTTATAAAACTGTTCTGTGAGGTAGGGTTTCCTCGGGAAGTATTGACGGACCGAGGAAGTAATTTTCTGTCCAAATACTTAGCCCAGGTGTGGGACGCCTTTGGCATTTGCCATCTTAAGACCGCCGCCTATCATCCCCAATGTAATGGGTTGGTGGAAAGAATGAACCGAAGTATAAAGCAAATGCTACGTCGTGCTCTAGATGGAGAAATGACAGAGTGGGATACGATGCTCCCATTCGTATTGTATGCTTGCAGAGAAAGAACACAGGTTTCCCTAGGCACGTTGCCATATGAACTGATGTAAGGACGGTCACCTAGAGGAGTGTTAGACATCCTACGTGAACAATGGGTGGAACCAGTAGAAAACGAAGTGGGAATACCACAATTTTTGAAAAACTTAAGGAGCCGTCTAAAGCGGGCCTCATGTCTTGCGGAAGAAAAGCTGAAGGATAGTCAGCAAAAGCAAAAAAGATATTATGATAGAGATACAAAGCCCAGACAACTAACTGCCGGAGAAAAGGTAGTCGTTTTAGTATCCGGGCCTACCCCGAAATTTGAAGCTCGGTGGAGGGGACCTTATAAGGTGGTCAAACCACTTGGTCCAGCCTCATACTTAATACAAGACACAAAGGGACATGAGCAAGTGTACTATATAAATGTCCTCCGACATTGGCATGAAAGATTGGCCTTGATTACGTCAGCCGAAAAAGTGTCAAGGTATAGGCATTGCACCCGTATGAATATAAAGTAGAACATAGGGCAGGAAAACTGCATTATAATGCGGACGCAATGTCAAGAATTACGTGCTGTAGAGAAAATGAAGAATCATCCCGTAATATTTTAAGAAGGGGGATGTGTCATGAAGCTGAAGCTACTGAGAGTGCAGACTTAGAAAAAAACCCTGTCTTTAACAGTGCTGTTGATGTGCAGAGGATGCAATTATCTTGCAGCCCAGCTAGAGGGAGCAGGAGCAAAACTACTGAGGCTGAGTTAACACACCCAGCCACTGATTATGTAAGCGCTAATCAGCTGCACCTGATGACAACCCCGGGAAACTCAAAGGTAGAATGCCTTTATAAGAGAAAGGCAGTCCAGAGGAAAGCAGGCTAGCAGGAGGAACCAGTCCAGAGGAAAGCAGGCCAGGAGAAGGAACCAGTTCAGAGGGAACCGGTCCAGAGGGAAGCAATCTGGAGGAAAGCAGTCCAGAGAGGGACAGTCCAGAGAGAGACTGCCAGGAGAAGCACTTCGGATGGAAGGAGTGATACCTCCAGCCCAAGCAGCGTAGCTGGATCAAGCAGAACGCCCAGAATAGTAAGTGCTGGAAAAGGAGCCAGAGAAAGTCAGAAAGAAAGACAGCTCAAGGAGAGTCAGTCTGGAGAGAGACTCAGTAGCAGAGGACCACAGAGGCAAAGAGCTTGGGAGGAGAAAGCCATGCTTTGAGAGAGCCCTACGCTCACTGGAGAAGTCTGAAACAGGACTAAGGTACAAGAAGGAAAGGTTCTGATAGCAGAGCTACCTTTACCCAGAAGCAAGGAAATCCGGATTCCTCACCAGATTTTCCTGAACCACAGAAAGGTAAAGCACTGCTCAGAAGGTTCCAAGAGAAAGCCTGTCTCCAGAGAGAGGTGCCTCAGAGAGGAAGCTCCAGTTATACCGGCTACAGGAGGAAGCCCAGGTATGGTGCCACTTCATTTATAAAAGAAAGTTTATCTCCTAGAAGCTCTGGTGAAACAGATGCTCAGTGCAGGAGAAAAGGAAACAAGTCAGAGCTTTACAAACCAGTATCTAAGGACAGAAGAACAGGCCATGTATGTTTATGTTTATTAGATTTGATATACCGCTGAGGAAAATACATCGCAGCGGTTTACATGGTAAAAATAGGCTCAGAAAGGAAAAGGAAGTTACAATATGAGACAGGAAAGCAAACGAGCAGAGTCATACAACAGGACTGGACGGGGAGGGGAAGGGGGGACAGAGAAGAGCGGGTCATACAAAAGGGTCGGACAGATCGAAGGCACGGGCAAAGAGGTGAGTCTTGAGGTGTTTCTTAAAAGTAGAGTGTTCAGATTCAAGTCGGATAGAGGAAGGCAGGGAATTCCACAGGGCAGGGGCCAGGAAGAAAAATGCAGATGAGCGGGTGGACTGGAGTCGAGCAGCGGAGGGTGAGGGAAGGTAGAGGCGGTTGAGGTGGAAAGAACGGAGAGCGCGAGCGGGGGCATGTAAGCGTACAAGATTAGACAAATACTGAGGTGTGCGGGTGTGAATGACTCGGTGAAGAAGTACCAGGATTTTATAGTGGATACGGAATTTGATAGGTAACCAGTGCAGATGGATAAGGAGAGGTGTGACGTGATCGCGGATGGAGGAGTGGGAGAGTAAACGGGCTGCAGTATTTTGTATAAGTTGGAGGCGACGGAGGTGAACATTAGGGAGGCCAGCTAAGACAGAGTTACAAAAGTCAAGGCGGGACATAATGAGAGAGAGGAGGAGAGTGGTGAGGGCTGACATGGAAAGGAAAGGTCTGATAGCTCGAATTTGACGGAGATGGAAGAAGGAGAGTCGTGAGATATGTGCAACATGATCCGGAAAGTTAAAGCCGGGTCAAAAAGAACGCCAAGGTAGCGAAAGGAAGAGACTATGGGAACCGGTGAGCCAGAGAAAGAGGGGGAAAGTGTGGGCGGGGAGGCATCACGGGTGAACCACATGGCAAGGGTTTTGGTGAGGTTGAGGTGCAAACAGAGTAGTGAGCCAGTTGGCGACAGCGGTAAGACAGGTGTTGAGAGGAGAGAGGTCCGGTGAAACGGGGGAGGTGTGATAGAGGAGAAGTAAGTCGTCGGCATAGTAATAGGCAGATATCCCATGCTGTTGGACTAGGAGGGCAAGAGGTGTGAGGAAGATATTGAAGAGAAGGGGAGCTAAGACTGAGCCTTGGGGGACCCCACAGAGAAGAGGAGTGGGCTCGGAGGGAGTGGGGGAGGAAGAGTGGACGGAGAAGGACCGGGAATGAAGAAAGGAGTGAAACCAGTGAAGGACTGTACTACATAGACCCGCTTTGCGGAGGCGAGCTAGAAGAAGGGAATGATCAACAAGATCGAAAGCGGCTGATAGATCAAGGGAAACCGCCACCGAGAGGTCACCCCGATCGTGAGCAGAGTGGAGTTCATTGAGAAAGCCCAGGAGAACAGTTTCAACACTATGACCGGGTCGGAAGCCAGATTGGCGAGGGTGTAGAAAGTGTGTAGAGTCAAGATAGGAGGATAGCTGGGAAAAGACACAACTTTCTCGAGGATCTTGGATAGGAATGGAAGATTAGAGACGGGACGATACTGTGCAGGAACAAGCGGGTCAAGTGAGGACTTTTTTAGGATAGGGCGAACCAGGGCATGCTTCCATGGTTGAGGGAAAACACCGGAGGAAAGGCTGATGTTGATCAGAGTGAGGGCAGGGGGGAGGAGGGCCAGGGAGGGGATGAGTAACCAGGAGGATGGGATGGGGTCAAGGGCGCAGGAGGTTTTCTTAGAGGAGGAGAGAACTGCGAGGAGCTCTGAGGAGGTGAGTGGATGGAAAGAGTGCCAGGTGTGGGAGAATTCGGAGAGAGGGGGAGGAGAGCATGGAGGGGGACTGGAAATAGGAGGGGGGCAAAAGGGGAGAGAATGTTGGAGATCAGATACCTTGGTGCTAAAGTAGATCGCCAGTTGAGAACAGGTAGGTGACAGGGCGGGAGGGGAAGGAGAAGAGTGAGACTGAAGTGAGGTAAGGGAGCGAAGGACGGAATAGAGATGGCGGGTCTGATTTGGTGCGGAAGAGATTGCGGTAGAGTAGTAAGTCTGCTTGGCTTTGTGCACCTGGGTTCTGTAGTAGGAGTGAGCAGAGCGGAAGTGAGAGAGAGTGAGTGGGGAAGGAACCTTGCGCCATCGGCGTTCTGCACGACGGAGCTGAGATCGGAGAAGAAAGAGACCAGGGTGAAACCAGGGCTGGGAAGGACGGGAGGCAGACGACCGGGGACGCAGAGGTGCAATAAGATCTAAAGCGGATGAGAGGGAGGAGGACCAGACGGAAGCCTGAGAGGAGGGGGAAATTGGTTGGGAGCAGATCAGATGCAGGGGGGAAGTGTTGGGGGGTCTCTGAGGTAATACGGCGGGTATAGGAAACCCTAGTGGAAGGAGGAAAAGAGGAGCAGGGGGAGGGGGGCTGGTGGGTGAGGAGGGGGGGGGAGAGAAGGCATTAAAACGTAATGCAGAGGTGATCGGTCCAGGGAAGGGGAAAAGCGTGGAAGGACTGCAAGAGATAGAAAGCAGTGGAGGGAGAAAAAAGGAGGTCAAGAGTATAACCAGCAGAGTGAGTTGGGAAGGTGATGTGCTGAAGCAAGGACAGGTCCTGCAGAAGGGTGGTGAAGGAATGGTCCCGGACAGAAACGGGGGGATCAAGGTGCAGGTTGAAGTCTCCAGCGATGAGCAGATGAGGGTGGGCCAGGGATAGATCAGTGATGGAAGAGAGAAGTAGATCCCACAGATCAGGGCGCAAGGCTGGAGGAGCATAGAGAAGAAGCAAGTGAAGAGGAGGGGTACAGTGGAGTTTCAGGAGCAGAGCTTCAGGGTAGCGCAATAAGGGAGAGGTGAGGGAGGTAAAGGGGATAGTGGAACGGAGAAGAGCCGCTACGCCACCACCTGAGCGGCCGAGACGAGGAATAGAAACACCAGTAAAATCAGGTGGCAGACAACGAGCTAAGAGCGCATCTTCACCATCTTTCAGCCAGGTTTCGGTTAAGAGTAAGACGTCAAGGGAGTTATGAGAGGCAAGATCGGAGATGAGTGTTTTGGAGCGAAGAGAGTGGCAATTGAGGAGTCCAAAGTGAAGAGAAACAGGAGATAAGGGGGATGAGGAGGGAGGAGGTGGAGAGCTAGCGGGTGATGAGTTGGGCAGGCAAGGGAGTAGATTCGGAAGAGAACGGTGTGAAGAGCCGTGATAATGGTGCTGTCGTGCAGTGGGGAGTGGCCGGTTCCCCCAAAATGCCGGAATAAGAGGCATGAAAGAAGGAGAGCTACAGACAGCAACTGGTGAGAAGAGGAGTCCAGAAGGGAGCAGCAAACTTACCGAAGTAGCAGCAGGCTGAACCGGAAGGGAGACCCACAGAGACCGAGGAGGATCGTGAAGGACCAAACTAGAGAACAAGCAGATCGCTGAGAGGATAGAGAGGAGCGCCCCGCAGGAGCCGCCCCAAGGAGCGCACCTAAGGAGCACGGCGCACTGTTTAAATAGTAGGGGCTACCTCTGGGAGCGCGACCACGTGAGCGCGGTCGCGTCACTTCCGGAGAGGGTGGGAGAAGCACTTGAGGCAGTGAGAAGGCAACCAGGAGAAATCTGTGGAGACACAATGGGAGCAAACAAGAGACTTCAGCAGGCATTAAGCACACAATTCAGCAAAGACAATAGTAGGAGATCTTGGCGCCGCCGGCGCACTGTTTAAATAGTAGGGGCTACCTCTGGGAGCGCGACCGTGTGAGCGTGGTCGCGTCACTTCCGGAGAGGGCGGGAGAAGCACTTGAGGCAGTGAGAAGGCAACCAGGAGAAATCTGTGGAGACACAATGGGAGCAAACAAGAGACTTCAGCAGGCATTAAGCACACAATTCAGCAAAGACAATAGTAGGAGATCTTGGCGCCGCAGGCGCACTGTTTAAATAGTAGGGGCTACCTCTGGGAGCGCGACCGCGTGAGCGCGGTCGTGTCACTTCCGGAGAGGGCAGGAGAAGCACTTGAGGCAGTGAGAAGGCAACCAGGAGAAATCTCTGGGAGCGCGACCGCGTGAGCGCGGTCGCGTCACTTCCGGAGAGGGCGGGAGAAGTGCCTTAGATCAACCCTATTGGAAACAAGCAAACAGAGACAGAGTCTGGGAAAGTATAGCCGCAAGGGAGACATACAATTCAGAGGGAGAGGCCAGTGACCTAGAGTCCATGGAAATAGACCTAGAGAATCCTATTCCCATGCCTCCAGATGAATTTATGGATTGTACCTTGTGTATTGCTAGCAGCCTTGAGTCATTAGCAGAACTGTGAATTGAACAGACCTTTTTGCTTTGAGAATGCTCAGGTTTTGTGCTAAGTGCCGGAGAACTGTTTTGCTTATTTAAGTTGCTCTGAAGTAAGAGAAGTTTTCAGTTAATCTCTCCAGTCAACTGTGAAACTTGTAACAGTTTTTCTTCTTGCTTATGTTTGGTGAAACCCTGAAAGAAAGGACTTTCTTTATTTCTGTGCCTTACTGAGCCTTTGCGTTAAAGGGGAAATAAAAGCCTTAATACCCTCTATTTGGCTTATACAATTTGTTCATACAAGGAGCTGGACGTCAAAGACCAACCTGCACTTGGCCTTAAAGAGCCCTTTCCTCCTTGAAACAATAAAAATGCTCAGCCTACCCTTACAGCCACTGGCCACTAGGGAGTGCTGACGACAATTGTCAGGCATCAACGTGGGCATCACTTTCCACTTTTGTCAAGTATTAGCACTTGGATGTCCACACGTGGGCAGACACGACCTTGGTTCAAGAGTTTTGCGAGCTGTTTTGTTCCCACCCAGTGGTGGGGATAGCTTGTCTGGACTGGTCTAGCAGTATGATATGGAAAGTGACATTTTACTTACCAGTTAATGTTGTTTCCTTGAGTTCTGCTAGACCAGTCTAGGGCCTGCCCCTGAAACTGTATTGCTCTGTTCTGCTGCTGCAGAACCCTTGGGTCCATCATGAGTTTTATACTTGACTCTACAGACTCATCTTTTACGGACTGCCTTATATTTCTATCTTCCTGTACATAGTTCGCTACTATTGAGTACTTATTGTTGCCACACATTTGAGGTTGTGTGCAAGGCTTGCTCTGTATCCACCAAATACTGAAGAGCGATCTCTGATGGCTGAGGCTGATAGAGGCATGGAATGATGTCACTGAAGCCTGGGCTTTTCATTGTCCCACCAATCTGCTGGTAGTGGAACACAACCCTCTTGTCAGGACTAGTCTAGCAGGACTCAAGGAAAGGACATCAGTTGGTAAGTAAAATGTCACCTTAGTTACCAAACATTGCCTTATGCAGTTCTGGCTTGATACCCAACCTCCGAATTTAGAGGTGTGGTATGTGCAGATACATAACCTCCTGTGTGTGGAGTTTTTGATGTCAGCAGATGTTGCAACTCAAGAGATGGCAGGCTTTGTTGTCACTGCTACCAAGATGATGAAGTGAGCTCCTAAACTCCTTGTATGTTTAGCTATGGGTGAATGGGGTGGGGAGATGGGTTATCCTTGTGTAAGGGTGAAGGGGTTATTGCAAACTGTTGGTTTGCATGTTTTGTATTAAGTCACCTTATAGTGTATTGTGTCCTGTAATTAGTTTGTTTATATGGAAAAATCAAAAATCATTTGAACTAAAATAGCCTCTTGGCTAAAGACTATTGCCCTCAAGCTTCATCGCTTGGCATCCTGCTGCCCTTCCTTCAGCAGGGTGATTGGCTATGCTCCATGGACCTCAAAGACCCTTACGCCCACATTCTAATCCACCCTCAACACAGGCAATACCTCCGCTTCAGGGTGCAGGGGGAACACTACCAGTACACGGTGCTCCTCTTCGGGCTCGCATCTGCACCGTAAATTTTCACAAAGTGTCTCTCTGTGGACGCTGCCTCCCTGAGGCGGCAGGGCATACCCGTATTCCCCTACCTCGATGACTGGCTCGTCATGGGGACCTCGATCATCGAAGCCCGCCTGGCGGTGTCGCGCATGATCCTTCTCCTTGAATGCCTCGGCTTCTTGGTCAACTACTCCAAGTCCCACTTTGAGCCAGTGTGGACACTGGAGTTCATCAACGCATGCCTCGACATGGAGCGAGCGACCGCCTTCCTGCCAACGGACCGGGCAGATCGCCTCCAGGCCGTGGTGACCCAGGTCCAGAGCAGGACTTGTGTTACGGCACTGGTCATGCTGCGTCTCCTAGGCCTCCACTGTCCATGTGGTCCCCCATGCCCGCATGCAGACAGCTCAGTGGTGCCTCAGGGCACAATGGAGCCAAACCTTCAGCCACCTCAGGGACCCTATCTGGGTCTCCCGCAGTCTCCATAACTATCTGAATTGGTGGCGGGACCCCTGAAGTCTCCTTCGGGGAATGCCCTTCCAGATCCCACAGCACGAGCTCGTCCTGATGGATGCTTCCCTGCTCGGATGGGGAGCCCACTGTGGCGCATTGTGCACCCAGGGGCTGTGGCCGCTCAAGGAGTCTCAGCAGCAAATCAACCTACTCAAGCTTCGGGCGGTCCGATGGGCCCCGAGGGCCTTTGAGGGCTATCTGAGGGGAAAGTCTGTACTTGTGCAGACCGACAACAGGGTAACCATGTTCTACATAAACAAGGAGGGGGGAACAGGATCATGCCTCCTCTGCCAAGAGGCAATCCTCCTTTGTTCCTTTGCGTCTCACCAGGGGATGACCCTGCAAGCAGTCTACCTCCCAGGGCAGGAGAATGTCCTCACGGACAAACTCAACAGGATCCAGAGGTCGCCAGTGCCTTGTTCCATCGGAGGGGATCCCATCCATGGACCTGTTTGCCAGTCTGGTGAACGCGTAGCTTCCCTGTTTCTGCAGCCTGGTCCCACACCCGAGCAGGGTGTCCCCAGATGCGTTCCTCTTGAACTGGACCTATGGCCTTCTTTACGCGGTCCCACCCACTCCTCTTATTGTGAGGACCCTCCACAAGGTTCAGCGGGACCAAGCTTCGGTAATCCTCATGGCTCCCTCGTGGCCTCGACAGCCTTCGTTCCTGCTTCTGCTCCGGCTCTCGTCTGAGCCTCCAGTTCCCTTGGGCTGTGCCCCGGGCCTGTTGACACAGGAGGAGGGTTGGGTGCTCCACCCAAACCTAGCCTCGCTTGTCCCTTACAGCCTGGCGGCTGAATGGGTCACCTTAGCTCCGCTGTGCCTCCCGGAGGACATCGAGGAGATTCTACTCACGTTGAGGAAGGACTCAATAAAACTGATGTACGCCTTTAAGTGGTGACACTTCTCGACCTGGTGCTCCAAGCTGCAGATTGACCCATTCTCCTGCCCTACCCGGTGGATCCTCCAGTATCTCCTCCACCTCTCGAAGGCAGGGTTGAAATCTAATTTGGTCAGGGTACGCCTGAGTGCCATTCTGGCAAACCACCTCCCCGTCGAGGGGAACCCCTCTCGGGGCAGCCCTTGGTCTCCTGCTTCATGCAAGGTCTCTTGCTTTCAAAGCCTCCCATCGGCCTCCGCCAGCAGAGTGGGATCTCAACATGGTGCTGATGCAGCTTACACACCATTCGAGCCGATGGCGACGTGTTTGCTTCGGCATCTCTCCTGGAAGGTGGTCTTCCTGGTGGCTTTGACGTCGGTTCGCCGAGTCAGTGAACTTCAGGCTCTCATGGCTGAGGCTTCATACACCAGATTCTACAGGAACCAGGTGATCCTCCGGACACATCCCAAGTTCCTACTGAAGGTGGTCTCGGACTTTCATCTAAATCCGGAGATAGTCTTGCCGACCTTCTTCCCGAGACAGCACACCGACCGGGCATTGGCGGTGTTGCATACACTTTTTTTTTTTTTTTTTTTTACGTTTCAACAATCTTTATTTCAAAATGAAAAAAGGAATTACAATCAAGTCCACATTAAAGGGAGAGAAGATGCAAAAGGAAAATAAGAATTAACAACAAGTAACATCATATAAGAGATACTGGTCCCTTGAAACCTCAGTACTACTAACCCTAAAACTTAGAAAGGAAGTAAATAACAAATCTTTCTAACCATTTTCTTTTCCAAGCAGAAATAGATTCAATTGATTAGACTCCATGAATACATATTTTGTCTGCTCATACAACAAAATACACTTACAGGGGTATTTTAGAAAGAAAGAGGCCCCAATTGCCAAGGCGCGAGATCTTAATGCTAAGAAGGCCTTGCGCCGCATTTGAGTAAGTCTACAGACATCAGGAAAAACCTGAACTGTAGAACCACAAAACAAATGATCCTTTTTAGGAAAATATGAACGCAACACCAAATTCTTATCAGATAAAGAAATAAAGGAAACAATTAATGTAGCATGTTTAGTAATCTCATCAGTTGAGGACTCTAAAAAAGCAGAAACATCTAATGACTGAGATACTAACACCTTCTCTGCGCCTTTGGCAATAGGGGAAGAGGTTTCTGTTGAGGCAAGTACAGGAACATAATAAACAAGAAAATTTTATCGAATTCACATCATCAATTAATAGAACCTCCTTAAAATACTTATATAACAAAATAGGAGACAAATAATGAGTTTGTGGAAAATTTAAAAATCTCAATTTTTTTGCACTTATAGCATTCTCAAGGGACTCTATTTGATGATGTGTAATAAGATTATCCCTAATCGAGGAAGATGCAACAGCCTGCATTACAGAAACCTGCCCCTCTAATTTATTCAAAGCAGCATTATGTTTAACAATAGCCTCTTCATGGGCACCCAACTTCTGTACAACATCCTTAGAAAATTGGGAAACCTGGGAAAGAGAGGCGTGCAGGGACATTTCCATGCAAGCCACTACCTCCCAAACATCCCTTAAGGAAACCTCAGCTGGGGGAACAACAGATGAGGCAGTAGTAGGGAAGT
The DNA here is from genome assembly GCA_033557465.1 of Ichthyophis bannanicus. Taxonomy (NCBI): domain Eukaryota; kingdom Metazoa; phylum Chordata; class Amphibia; order Gymnophiona; family Ichthyophiidae; genus Ichthyophis; species Ichthyophis bannanicus. Next base: position 620,722,240 of record CM066036.1, read on the forward strand.
CCAAAACAGACGGAAGAGAAGACATTCTACAATTATCTTCCTTCCCAATTGATAAGGAATTATCCAAAACTGCTAACGAGGGCTCAATTCCCCGGTCAGCACCCCTGGGAGAAACCACCCTCTCAGTCATAACTTCCTGACTGGGTATGGTAAAACCCTGCGCAATAGGAGACAAATCGGAAGAAGTACTCACAGACCCATGGGTCAAGTCCGGAGGCTCATGCTCTACCTGAGCTTTCTGGAGGTGAATATCCATCGGGCCCACGGTCTTAGGGGCCTTTTGAGTGCTCATTGTAGAAAAGGCCTTCTTCCATCACTTACCCATGAGCCAGAGAGTTCCCTTGTTCCTCCTTGTTGCTCCAAAGGGGCGTGACCTGCCCCTTTGGTCACGCGACCACGAGTGCACATCTGCGGTGGACCGAAGGATTTTAAAGCTCCCGGGGGGGCGGGGCAACACCGCTCCTCCTCCGCTGCTCAAGGGCACCAGCTCCAGCTGCCTTCTCTCGCTCCCGGCCGGCCGCGGTGGACCGAAGGATTTTAAAGGTCCCGGGGGGGCGGGGCAACACCGCTCCTCCTCCGCTGCTCAAGGGCACCAGCTCCAGCTGCTTCCTCTCGCTCCCGGCCGGCCACGGTGGACCGAAGGATTTTAAAGGTGTTGCATACACTTGACTGCAAGAGGGCTCTTGCCTTCTACCTGCAGTGTACCCAGGTTCACCGCAAGTCCAACCGGCTCTTTGTCTCCTACGACCCCAATCGCCTGGGGCAGGCAGTCACCAAATGCACCATCTCCATCTGGGTGGTGGACTGCATTGCCTTTGCCCAAGCAAAGGCAGGCACCCCATGGGACTGACGGGTCACCACCAAGGTTCCCTCTAATTTTCTATAGGCTGTGTGCGCATAAAATATCAGCTGTGCAGCTTTTGAAGGAAGGTTAAATTTTTGTGTGCCACATAACGACACTCGGAGTTATATACTTTAAAATTTGACTACACGTCAGAATACACTATGTACACCACATTGATTGCACTAGAAAATATTGTAGAACTTGTGAAAACCGTAAATACACAACAACTTTTAAATTTTAAGGTGTCTGTTGTTTTCTATCAGAATCAGAACCGTAATTTTTGTGCGCTGTGTTGTAAAGTATGTGCACTCACTCGGCGAGGTGTGTGCGCGCGCATATGCGCACAGCTTAGAGGGAACAGTGGTCACCACACACGGCGTCCGAGCCAAGGTGGCTTCAGTGGCTTCGCTGCGCTCAGTGCCTCTGACATCTGCCGGGTTGTGACCTGGTCTTCAGCAAACTCTTTCGCTGTACACTACTGCCTGGAGAGGGAGTCCCGCCGGGACAGCGCCTTGGGCCAGGTTGTACTCTGTAATCTGTTCGGGGTATAAGCAACTCCTGCCCTCCGACCCTTCTCGACAGCTACAAAGAGCTTCGCCCCGGGGACCTGAAGACGAGCTCCTTCGGGCATCGACTTCTGCTCATGGCCTCGCGGAGGCATTTTTTGACTACAGGTTCGGTTGCCTGTAGCTGGGGAATCCCATAAGTGAGGTCTGACTTCCTGTTTGTTCCTGGAGAAAGCGTAGTTACTCACCAGTAACAGGTGTTCTCCAGGGACAGCAGGAATCAGTCCTCACTACCCTCCCACCTCCCCTGAAGAGTTACTATTTTTGTCCTTCCCTTGCCAAATGCTTAGTAGGGCTCTAGCTAGGGGACCTGACTGAGCAAGATGGCACCTTTAGGCAGGAAGAGGACCAGGCATGTGTGGCAGCAATTCCAAAGACTTTCTTTGAAAGCTGGGGAATTGTTTTGCGCGGGCTCCGTCGGTGCCGACGTCACCCATAAGTGAGGACTGATTCCTGCTGTCCCTGGAGAAACAGGTGAGTAGCTACGCTTTCCACTGGGCAGAATGGGTCAGCCCCATGCTCGGCACACCAAGCCAAAAACCCACGCCATTTGAGGGCATAAGCCTTCTTTGTAGAGGCCTTGCGAGAGACCAGCAGAATCTTACACCTCAACCGAAAGGTTGAAAGGGGCTAGAGTTACCCTCTCAGCAGCCACACTGTCAGCGAAAGGGACCCCAGGTTGGGATGCAGAAGGGAGTCCCCCCTCCTGAGGAGTCTCAGAGGTCTCCAAGGGGATGGGGGTCTCTACTGTCAACCGGAGGAGCAATGGAAACTATGGTTGCCTGGGCCACCGAGGGGCTATCAGGATGAGCTGAGGCCCTGTCGTGGAGGGTCCTGAAGAAGGTTTTGGCAATCAGCAGTGTGGGAGGGAAGGTGTACATAAGGCCTTCTGACCATGAGACAAGGAATGCGTCCGCTGCCACTCTGGAGGGATGGGCCTGTTGGGAACAGAAGCGGGGCAACTGGAAGTTGTCCAGACTGGCAAACAGGTCCCTCATGGGTTCCCCCCAGATCTGGAAAATCCGATTGGCTCCCCTGGGGTCCAGCTGCCACTCATGCAGCTGGAGCACTCTGCTCAGCCTGTCGGCCAGAAGATTATCCTGGCCTGGTAGGTACACTGCCCACTGGAGGATACCCTGTTGGCATGCATACAAGCATAGGACCACTGCCTCCCGACAGAGAGCACGAGACTCAGTGCCCCACCCCCCAATTTGTACACATAGAACATTGCCACTTGTTCATCCGTCTGGACCAGCATGGGCTGGTGAAGCAGGTGGTGGCAGAAAACTCGCAGGGCTAAATATATGGCTCACAGCTCCAGGAGGTTGATCTGCTGGATGCTCTCGTCTGGTGACCATTTGAACTGGGTGTGGAGCTCCCCACAGTGGGGCTCAACAGCCGAGCAGGGAGGTATCTATGGTGAGGGGCTTGGAACCTGAAAAGGTCTGGTGGCAATCTCTCGAGATGCTGGAGATATTGCCACCAGACCAGGGAGTCTGCCAGTTGGCGTGTGACAGAGAATCTGTCTTGGCGGCATCCTTGGCCTGAGATCACTGGTCTCAGAGACACCACTACGCTGCACTCATGTGGAGGCAAGCGTCTGGGGTGATGTGGACTGTGGAGGCCATGTGCCCGAGGAGGCGCAGAAGAAGCTGAGCGGGCACGGAGGGATGGTACTGAATGTCCCATGCCAGAGTCCCAAGACAGTCGGCTTGGTCCCTGGGCAACAAGGCCTTCGACTGGAGAGAGTCTAGCTTTGCCCCGATGAATTCCAGACACATTGCCTGTAGGAGGTGAGACTTGGGGTAGTTTGACAAAACCCAAGTGCTGCAGAACCTGGATGGTGCATGCACTGGCCTGCTGCATGTCTGAGGCCGTGCCTCCCTTTATTAGTCAGTCGTCCAGGAAGGGTAAGACAAAGACCCCCTGGAGACTGAGAAAGACTGCCACTACTGCCAGGCATTTTGTAAAGACTCTTGGGGAAGAGGCCAAGCCAAAAGGGAGTACCCTTCTACTGAAAATGCCTGCCCCCCACTATAAACTGCCTGTGATTAGGGTGAATTAGGATGTGGGTAAAGGCATCCTTGAGGTCTAAGGAGCACAGCCAATCTCCCTGCTGGAGGTATGGCAGCAATGTTCCAAGGGAGAGCATCTTGAACTTCTCCCTCACCAGGAATTTGTTGAGGTTGCACAGGTTGAGGATGTGCCTTAGGGCCCTGTTCTTTTTAGCATGAGGAAGTACCTGGAGTAGAACCCCTTGCCCTTGAGATGGTGGGGCACCGGTTCCACCACTTTGTCCTCAAGAAGACCTGCCAACTCCTTCAGTAGAAGGTCCTGGTGGGGGGAGACCTGAGGGGCTCTCCTGGGAAATAAGGGGGAGGTGTCTGAGTCAGATGGAGGAGTCCAGGAGTCGGTGGTGATGGTCAACCACCTCTGGGCATAGTCTGCCAGATGTCCCTCTGTGGGCTGCTGATCTCCTTGGGGTAGATAGTCTATGCTCAAAGAGTCAAAAACTCCCCCCCCCCTGGCTGGGCCGAAGCCGGTGCTTGGGGTTTTGGAGCCTTCTGCTTATGAGGGCCATGTCCCTTGGCCTGCTGACCCTGTTGGGGACTTGTAGAGGCCTGAAAAGATGAGTACTTTCTGTAAGCAGCCCCTTTCTTTTGGTAGAAGGACTTTTTACCCAAGCCCTTCTGTTGGGGAGGGACAGTGGCCTTTTTTTTTTTTTTTTTTTTTTTTGAGAGCCTGGTCCTTGTCATGAACTCTTGTCTCCAGCTCGGCAGCCTTGTCGGTCATGGGTTTGCCAAAGAGGTTCTCTCCTTGGCATGGGATATTGACCAATTTGTTCTGAACCCACTGCTCGAGGTCAGACGACTGTAGCCAAGCTTGGCGCCATGCACCAATGCCCACCGCCGCTACTCGAGCCGCCGACTCGAACCCATCATAGGCTGCTCGAGACATGAATTTGGAGCACTCATGGACTGTCCTTGGCTAGGTTCTTGAACCGCTGCAAGGGTTGCTCAGAGAGAGACCAGCTGAGAACCCAGCGAGTTCCTTTGCCAGGTCTCTCAGGTAGATGCCCATGTGCAGCTGGCAGGCCTGGATGCGGCCAATGAACATTGAGCCCAGGTAACACTTTCTGCCGAGGGTGTCCGGGGTGCAGGCCTCCCTGCCGGGGGGCAGAGAAGAGTGTGTTTTCTGGCTTTTCAGCCGACACATGGCCAACTCCACCACCATGGAATTATGCGACAGCTGTAACTTTTGGAAGCCCAAGCTCCAGCAGACTTAATACATCGAGTCGAGCCATTTGCTCACCACTGGTACTGACGCCGGTGTCTCCCACATCCGGAGCATCAGCTTTTCCAGGATGGGAGGAATGGGCATCGTGAGCGATTCCCACGGGGGATCCTCGTAATTGAGGATTTCCAACTTATCTGCCCGAGGGTGGTCCTCCAACTCCTTAGGGAACGCCAGGGTTTTTGACATATCCTTGACAAAATCAAGGAAGCCCATATCCTCTGGTGGGGACTACCTTCGAGGCTCCAAGATGGGAGAGTTTGATGGGTCATTGCGGTGGTGATGGGTGTTGGGGGACTCCTCATCCTCTGTCTCCCACTTGGAATAATCCATCAAGGACTTGTAGGAGGGCTGCTCTGCAAGCCTCGGGGCTCCCGATGCTCCACGACCGTTGCCTGGCATACTTGCTGGGGATGATCATGGTCCCTTTGAGCAGGACTCGAATCATGACCTCAGCCGAGGATCGACTTGAGGCCAAAGGACCTTGTGGATCGGCTTGACCTCTGGGGACGCCTTCGACATCAAGGGCCCAATGGTCAGGGCGGATGAACCAGTCATGCCAGACAACAGTGTCCGCTGCTGGTCCATGAAGACAGACAAACTGCGCTCCAGGGCCACCATTCTGGACTCCAAGCCAGAAGGCTCCGTAGCCTTTGGGGCAGGCACCAAGGGACCGAAGGGGAATCCTTGATGAAAATGGTGTCTGGGGACTGAGGCTGGTCTGAGGTTGAGTCCTTTTGGGGGACCTTTGCAGGCCGCTCCTTCTCCGAAGCCTCGGACGAGCTTCTCGGACTTTGGAACCGGGCCCAGGGGGCACATGGCCAGTCGGAACCGTCCAAGGATGCTGTCTTCAAGGGTTGGTTGTTCTTCCTGGGTTCCCTCAAGGGAGACCCCCTTTCTGAGGACCCATGATGGGGCTCAGGTTTGGAAGGTTCCGTCTGAGGCCTCAGACGAGGCCCTGGCCTTTGGAGGCACCGAGGACTCGGGGGGAGAAACTTATCGTGCTGCTGCTGCTGGCAGCTCTTGAGGGCCCTGCTGGACATCCTTTTGCAGAGACCGCAGGCTGCTGGGTTGTGGTCTGGCCCGAGGCAGCGGAGACAGCAGTTATGTGTGTTGGTCAAAGACATAATTTTAGAGCACCGATCACACTTCTAAAAGCCACTGGTAGCCATGGGGGGAAAAAAGTACCCCACGAGGTCAAAGACTCTCCAGGCTGCCAGTTGGAAAAAAGGCACGAAGATGCCAGAAAAACAAAGAAGTAAAACTACAAAAATATAACTAAACTCAATGCCGAGGCAACAAGGTCAGGTGGAGGGAAGAGTACCGGTGCAATACCGGAGGAGAGTATGAAACTCAGAGAGAAAAATCAACTTTTTCTGGGGACAAGCCAGACAAATGTCTCAAATGCTCCGCAGATAAAAGAAGACCGAGCAAGATGGCACCCTTGGGTGGGAAGGGGACCACGCATACGTGTGCGGCCTCTCCCAAAGGCTTTCTTTGAAAGCTGGGGGGATGCTTCTGAGAGGGCTCCGTTGGCACCGACGTCACTGATATGTGAAGACTGACTTCCTGCTTGTTCTCAGAGAAGGAGACCATGCATGTGTGGTGCATCTCCCAAAGGCTTTCTTTGAAATCTGGGGAGATGCTTCCTTGTGAGCTCCATCTGCCCCAATGTCAGCCATATGTGAAAACTTATTCCAAAATGCAGGGTCCACAAGTGGTCGTCTTGCAGACTCCTTGCCGCCGCCTCCTTTCCTCATGGTTGGCATTTCCTTCTGATCTTTATTTGTTACAGCAGCTTCTGCTGATGATATTCCTCTGTTCCATTTGCCAGTATTGTCCCCTCTGTTGTTTCTGCCAGCACACTTCTGTCAAACCACAAAAATGATTGAACCCTTCAATTAGTTTTTGTCAGACCAGAATTATAATTATTAAAGCTATAACCAGCTCAATACATCAATTTTAGTCCTTTTTTCTGTGGTTTTATAAGGTAGTTTCATAGATGAAATATAAAACCTAAGCATCCTTTTCTATTTAATCTCTCCTATCACTGAACCCTCATCATACCTACTAAACAATGTGTCCTGGCAATGTCCCCGTTTTTATACTATCTCCTACTATTTCCTTTCTTAATTGGTCTTGTTTTATTTGATTCTTTTATGCGTCAAATATGGGTGCATATATAGTCCAAAGCTATTTCACTGGCCACTTCATTTTTAGGAGATATTGGACATTAAGGGGTTGAACTGCAAAGGTGCCAATAATGTTGACCACAACTGAACTTACAGTATATCAAGATGGAGTTTCTTGAAAACAAAATGGATTCTGATTCAGAATGACCTGGTCTTGTCCACAGGCTCCACAATTTAGTACTCTCTATCTCCAGGAACAAGCAGGAATGGAGTCTTCACATATGGGTGATGTCGGCACTGACACAGCCCGCGCGGGAACGCTCCACAGCGTCCTATTGGAAAGCTTTTGGGAGCATCCCACTGTGCCTGCGTAGCTGCCTTCCTGCCTTTCCAACTTCCCTCCTCAGTTTTCCGTGGAGCCGACAGGGAGCAATTCCTATCACTGCAGAAAATTTACTTCTTTTGTGGTACGCGTCTGCCTTCCCATCGACGCTAGCACCGGCATCGTCAGTGTTTCTTCTGTTTCTATTTCTTTCTTTTTAAAAAAAAAAAAAAGAACTCTTTTTTTCCCCGAGGGTATTTCACCCTCCAGGTGCTTAGGTGCCATTTGGCCTCAGGCCCCTTTTTTCCTTTTAAGATGGATAAACCAGCCAGTGGTTTCAAAAAGTGTTCCAAATGTAGCAGTACCATCTCTGCTACCGACACCCATGACTGGTGTCTCAAATGTTTGGGACCAGATCACCTGCTGTCGGAATGCCTTCTTTGCAGGAAAATGACAGAGAGGGGCCTGGAGAATAGATCTGCGAAACTCGGCACCCTCTTTGCCACCGATGCAGTATTGGTTGCATTGACGTTGTCGAAAGCTTCATCTTCCTCCCATGGATCTCAGGTATCGAAGCCCAAGCCTTCCTCGAAGCCTGGCCAGTCTTCCAAGGGTAGATTTCCTTCTAAGCATCGAGATGCCTCAGGCGTTGCCCTGGAGGGGAATACACCGGCCAAACAACCCCGATGGGAGGATCTATCCTCCAAAGCGTTAACAGGGTCCCAAGATGCTCCCGAGGCCTCCACATCCGGAGAGAGCTTGATGCCATTCTCTGGGATTGTGGCCCGATGTTCGGGTACCGATACCCAGGCATCGGCTGGCTTCATGGATCAACGTATCCTGGCCATTGAGCGGAGTTTAGCAGCCCTGCTAGCAGCTTCGGTACCGCTAAAGCCTCTGCAATCGGTTCCACACCCATTGGTACCGACACCGGTACCGAATGTGTCTGCATCGACCATTGCGCTGCTCTCCACGCTACCACCCACGCTGGCCCTAGAATCAGTGTCCAGCATTGAGGATCCGGTACAGAGGCATTCCGATCCTGATTTTGATTGGTACCGTAGATGGGTTGGGTGGGAGCACCCGGCCCAACGGTACTTCCAGTCCTCCGATTCAAACTTGTCCAATGAATTGACCGGTACCCGGGAAATGGGAGCTCTTCCGGAAGATCCTTCTCCTTCCCCGCAACACCGTATGTCTCCTCCGGAGGACATGTCTTTTCAAGATGTTATACGGGACGTGGCTCGGGGCCTCTCCATTACAGTGACTTCAGAGAAAGAACTGAGAGCTGAAGAACTTGAAATTCTTCAATATCCAGCAGCCCCAAAGGAGGCTGCTGCCTCCCTATTCACCGGATACTGCACAACCTCATGCTTAGGATGTGGGAGACACCCTTAACTGTCTCTCCACATTCTCGGAGGCTCAATACCATATACTGGGTACCGCAGTGTCCTGGTTTCCAGAAGATGCAGTTACCACACCACTCTATGGTAGTGGAATCGGCAATGCGTCAAATCGAAAGTGCCAAGAGACATTCCTCATATCCTCCAGGCCAGGAGGTGAGAACTCTCGATGCCTTCGGTCGTCGATGTCTTCAAGTCTCCATGTTATCAGCTAGAATAAGTTCTTACATAATCTACATGGGTATGCTCTTTCGGGAGGTTGCTAAGGATTTAGGTCTAATGGCTCCTCTTCTCCCTGATGACAAGAGGGCTGATTACCTGACACTTGTAAAACATGCCCAGAATGTTTCCAAATTTATGAACAGGGCAACCTTTGACTGCTTTAAGTATATTAGCAGAACCTCTGCTATTTGCATTGGTGCACGTCAGATTGCTTGGTTACAAGCATCTGATCTTGAACAGTGGGTGCAAGATAAGCTGAGGAACATTACTTGCACAAGGGAAAACCTTTTTAGCAAGGATTGGCAGGACAAGGCTTCTCAGCTAGAATCCGAGAATACCACTTTCAATAGGTTTTTTAGAACCTCTGCCAACCCAGCTAAGAAAAAGGCTATAAAGAAGCCTTTTTTCAAGAAGAAAAATAAGTTTTACCCTTCTTATACCCATGTTGTGCACTGTCCGGTCCAGCTTTCCAGAAGGGACAGCAACAACCGAAGCAACAAAGGAAGGCTCAAACCCCCAGGGCTTAGCCAACTCAACAGACCCAGCCTCCTCAAGGTCTTTGACTTCTTTCTAGGGAAGTTAACTGTCCTACCTTTGGAGATTCCAGAGCCAGTCAACATTCCAGGCAGACTATGTCACTTTGCCCAAAGGTGGCACCAGATAACATCAGAACATAGGACTCTCTCCATAGTAGCAGAGGGGTACAAACTTCACTTCCAAAGTATGCCCCCTCCATCTACTCCAAAAGAGTTCACCTCGCAGCCTCCTCTCACCACTCTCTTGTCTCAAAAGATTATCACCCTTCTCGCTCAGGGTGCGATAGAGGAGGTGCCACTCTCTCAGCAAGGGGCTTCTACTCCCCTTACTTCCTTATCCCAAAGAAGACAGGTGGATACAGGCCCATCCCGGACCTCAGAGAATTGAACAAGTATCTGCTCCGAGAGAAATTCAAGATGTTCTCTCTCAGAACTCTTCTCTCTTATCTCCAGAGTCAGGACTGGCTTTGTTCTCTAGATCTAAAGGATGCATATACCCATATCCTTATCCTTATCCCACAGGAGGTGTCTACGATTCCTCTTTCAGGAAGACATTACCAATACAGGGTCCTACCCTTCAGCCTGGCCTCTGCCCTAAGAGTCTTTACAAAATGCATGGCAGTAGTGGCGGCATTCCTAAGATCTCTAGGGATGTTTGTCTTCCCTTACTTAGATGATTGGCTCATCCAAGCAACGACAGCTCTAGAGGCCAACTCTGCTCTCTTCTGCACAGTGCAGGTTCTTCAACACTTGGGATTTGTAATAAATCTTCCAAAATCCCAACTCATCCCTTCTCAAACCCTAGAGTTCATAGGGGCTCTCCTAGACACACAGCAGTCAAGGGCTTTTCTACCACAGGCCCGCTGTGCTTGAATCGTTCAGCTAGCTTCTCAGGCTTGTTTGAAATCTTTCCTAACTGCTCGAGAAATGCTTCAACTGCTGGGCCATATGGCTTCCACTGTACATGTGGTTCCGTATGCTCGTCTGCATATGCGTGCAGCTCAATGGACCCTGGCTTCGCAGTGGACTCAAGCATCAGGTCATCTGGGGGACAGAATCATGATCTCTGCAGGTCTCATTTTGTCTCTCCAGTGGTGGCAATCACCAGAAAACCACCTCGTAGGGTCACCTTTTCAGAGGCCACCACACCGATCTACCCTGACAACGGATGCATCCAAATTGGGTTGGGGAGCTCATCTGGACAATTTCTCCACTCAGGGTCTTTAGACTCAGCAAGAGGCACAACTTCACATAAATCTTTTGGAACTCAAAGCCATCCACAATGCTCTCAGGATGTTCCAAGACCACCTTCACTCCCAAACAGTTCTAGTCCAGACAGACAATCAGGTAGCCATGTTCTATGTGAACAAGCAAGGTGGAACAGGTTCTCAAGTGTTGTGCAACGAAGCCTTACACCTATGTTTTTTGCCATATGCCATCAGATCCACCTACTAGCGGTATATCTCCCCGGCAAACAAAATCCTCCTGGCAGACAAACTCAGTCAAGCACTACTGCCTCACGAGTGGTCTCTCCATGTGGACCAGATTGCTCGAATTTTTCAAATCTGGGGAACCCCAGATAGACCTGTTTGCACGTCCTCAGAATGCCAAACTTCCCCGATTCTGTTCCAGAACCCCTGCTCAGAACAGTCAAGCAGTGGATGCTTTTCACCTCCACTGGGATCAGGATGTCCTATATGCCTACCCTCCCATTCCCCTTATCCCCAAGATTCTTTTCAAACTCCAGAGAGACAGGGTTTACATGCTCCTCATAGCCCCATGTTAGCCACTACAAATGTGGTATCCACTACTTCTACGTCTCTCTCAAGCCAAACCTCTAGAGTTGAGATGTGCTCCGGATCTCCTATCACAGGAGAACAGGGCACTGCTGCATCCAAACCTGCAGTCCTTACAGCATGGCTGCTGAGAGCTCAACAGGTTAGAGATATCCTATTGGCTTCAAGGAAACCTTTCACAAGGTGTTTTTATGCCTTCAAGTGGTGAAGGTTTTTAATATGATGCTCAAAAAGGGATCTTAATCCTTTTTCCGTTCCCGTGGAAGCATTACTTGAGTATCTACATAGTAACATAGTAAATGACGGCAGATAAAGACCAGCATGGTCCATCTAGTCTGCCCAGCAAGGTGGCAAGAGTAGGTGCACCTGTCACTCTGTGCAGGCCACCCCTCCCCATGTTTTTGTTTTGGGGTAAACCCACCACTCCATGTAGGACACCCCTATTTGTTGAGACGTTATATGGTTCAGAAGTTAGATGGTACCGTTTATTTTGTTTTTATCCTGTTACTGTAAAGGGATCCACTGTGTTTGTCCCATGCCTTTTTGAATTCCGTCACCGTGTTTGCCCCCACCACTTCCTTCGGGAGGGCATTCCAAGCATCCACCACCCTTTCAGTGAAAATTTTTTTCCTGACATTGCCTTTCAATTTACCACCTTGCAGCTTCATGTTATGCCCTCTAGTTTTACAGCTTCCCCGTCTTTGGAAGAGGTTTGTTTGTTCATTATTTCTCTTTAAGTATTTAAAGTATTTATCTCCTCCACCTCTTGTCCTCTGGACTCAAAACCAATTCGGTGAAGGTCCACCGAAGTGCCATTGCAGCATCTCACATGCCCTTAGATGGACAACCTGTCTCCTCTCAGCCGCTTGTAGCATGCTTCATGAGGGGCCTACTCTTAACTAAGCCTCCCATTAGGCCACCGCCAGTGGCATGGGACCCCTCAGTGTTGTCCTCAGACAGCTTACAAAGCCACACTTTTAATCCCTAGCCACTACATCTCTGAAGTGTCTTTCTTGGAATGTCACCTTCCTAATTGCAAGATGCATCAGTGAGCTCCAGGTTTTAGTGGCTAACCCTCCTTATACACGGTTTCACCATGATAAAGTAGTCCTTAGGACTCATCCTCACTTTATGCCAAAGGTGGTTTTGTCTTTTCATTTAAACCAGTCTGTTTACCTTCCTGTTTTCTTCCCTAGACTTCATTCCTCTAGTGCAGAGAAAAGCCTTCATACTCTGGATTGCAAACGTGCCTTGGCCTTTTATCTACAGAGAACTAGCCAGCACAGGAAAGCTTCACAGCTTTTTGTTGCTTTTGATTCCAGTCATCTAGGTCTACCATTTTCCAAGAGAACATTCTCCAAATGGAGTTGCAGACTGTTTATCTTTTGCTTATGAGTGCAGGACTTTCCCCTGAGGGTCATGTCACAATACACAATGTGCAAGCAGTGGCTGCCTCCATGGCAAATCTATGCTCAGGGACGATTGATGAGATATGCAAAGCCACAACCTGGTCCTCTGTCCACACCTTTGTGGCCCATTATTACTTAGACAAGGACTCCTGCTGGGATGCCTCGTTTGGCCAGGCTGTTCTCTAGCATCTCTTTCAGACTTAGATCAACTCCTACCCCCTGTCCCGGGTTTCGATACAAGACATCCATGGAGGATACATGACCTACTTGGGCCTGTGTTTCACAGCTCTTCCTGTGGTCATCTCCCTGGCATCTCCAAGCTAGGGAGTTCCATATGTGAAGACTACATTCTTGCTTGTTCCTGGAGATAGCATAGTTACTCACCTGTAACAGGTGATATCTGGGAACAGCAGGAATTAAATCTTCACAACCCACCCTCCTCCCCTAGGAGTTGTATCTCTCTCTCTCTCTCTCTCTCTCTCAGCTACAAACTCAACTGAGGAGGGAGAGTTGAAAAGGCGGGAAGGCAGCTACGCAGGTGCAGTGGGATGCTCCCAAAAGATTTCCTATAGGATGCTGGGGAGCATTCACATTCGAACTCCGACGGTGCCAACGTCACCCATATGTGAAGACTCAATCCCTGCTGTTCCCGGAGATGACCTGTTACAGGTGAGTAACTACACTATCTCCTTTGTCGAAAGCTCCAAAGGGCCTTAACCCTTATCTACAGCACCATTCATGGAGATTTACAATAGGTCTGGTGGTAATAATGGTGGTACAAAAATTTAAAGTATAATTAACAAACACTAATAGATACATACAACCAGGATAAGCTTATAGGTTTAGAGATAGTCCCCAATTTTATATATGTCCACCTATCTGCTTTCCTCACAATGAGGGCAGATAACAAAAGGTTAAACATCTTTATCAGAGCATGCCCCTTAACTGTGATAGGTCCCTTCCCCTAAGTGCTGGGTCCTCTCAGATGTGTTGTAGGGCTGTACCTGGATATCAGATCCCTCGCACCATCCTGAGTTCTCTCTTTCTTCCAGGTAACTGGAACCTCAGATACCTCTCCTTCCTGTGCCAGCTCCTCTGGACTGGATATAGATGACTGGTCTTAACATAAAAACCTAGATCCTATTAGGATCTTTTCCACTTTCACCCTTAATTTCAGCAGTAGCTGAGTCAAACTAGGAAAACTTATATAATTACTGCTCTTTTGGCAGGTGACCTAACTGGTCATCCAAGGTGACGCACTCCAGGCTGTGGTGGATGCTATTGGTTGGGACCAATAGCCTCTCCTATTCCACAGACTCTCTCATGAAAGGAAGATGCTGGGCTCCTGATTAGAAGGCCATTTATACATCCTTCCAAAAACTGAGAATGACAGTGACTGACAACCAAGTCCATCTTCTATTATCTCATATTGCTGGAAGTGTTAATTTAGGAAGGATTACAGAATATTCCTCCTTGTGGACTCAGAAGGCATGTTTTGATGGTCATGCTGCAAGCGTATTTCAGCCTTAAGTTTAATTTTATGAATTCGATAGTTTGGTTCTGTAACACCATTTCTAAATTTGGATAGAATATTAAGAGGCCAATGTACTATTAGGATTTCCAGCAGGATTTTGGCCTTTTGCTATGAAAGTTTGCTACTGTCCCCATAAAGAAAAAAAGAGTTAACCATCTCCATGAGACATAGTTATATTTTTTTCCCAAAAACTGGCACATGAACATGTTTTTGCGTATTGTTTTTTGTGAGACTCATATTTAATGTTTACAAGTAGCCAACTATAATGAAACTTTACTATAGCAAGGGGCTGGAATTTGCAGATTTTTTGCAAATAGGTTTTACATCAGCCAGTAAGCTTTTTCCAGCAGTTACATTCTCATCTAACTTGCAAATCGTACAATTAAAATTCCAAAATCTCTTACAAAAAGAATTCCTGCACAATGTACCCTCTCATCTTTTCTTCTTCTGCATTCATGTTTCTGTTTATCTTCCCACTCACTTAATTTAAAAGGCTTCATATTCATACTTCATTCACTCTTTCTGTGCGATAATTGCTTTAAAGCCTGATTCACTTAACCACACTAAAAACTGACCATTGTAACATTTGATATTAACAGCTGCTTACACTATACTTAATTACTACTATGCTTATCGCTCTGAAAGTGCTGCCAGTACAGATACAGCAACAAACCCTGTTCTGTGGAGCTTACAGTCTAGTTGAGAGATGCATACATTAGAAACGTGTTCATAAGAATTTATTTATATTTTAACTGAGGTCCAAGTTTCTGCCTTGCAGTCTTCACTAACTGCCTTTTTCTCTGAGAACAAGCAGAAAGTCATTCCTCACATATGGGTGATGTTGGTGCCCATGGAGCCTGCGCAGAAGCTTCTTCCCAGCTTTCAAAGGAAAGCCTTTGGGAGATGCAACACGCATGCTGCTTCTGTTGATTACTAATAAAGTGTAGTTACTCACCTGTAACAGGTGTTCTTCGGGGACAGCAGGAATCAGTCCTCACATATGGATGATGTCGGCGCCAACGGAGCCTGTGCAGAAGCATCTCCCCAGCTTTCAAAGACAGCTTTTGGAAGATGCAACAGGCATGTGTGGTTTCCTTCCCGCCCAAGGGTGCCATCTTGCCTCAGTCTCCTTTTTTCCATGAAGCCCATCAGATGTCTGTTTTCCCCAGAAAAAAGTGTTTGGGGCTTTTTTTTTCTCTTTCTCTGGTCGTGTACCGGTTCCCTTTTCTGCACCCGAGCTCGCTTGCCTCGGCATCGCATCTCAGGTTTTTTGTTCCTTTTTTGAGTTTTTCTTGACCGTCACGGCTTGGTACCTTTTTCCCTGGCTGGGCCTGAGGCTTTCAACCTTGTGGGGGCTGTCTTCCCCACTATATCCTCTGCCAGTGGTTTTAAACACTCTGACCGATGCACCCATACCATGATTGCTGTCTCCGCTGCCTCAGGCTGGACCATGACCCCTTGAATTATGGTCTCTCTAAAAGATTACCACCAAGGCCATAAAGAGCAGTCAGCAGCAGCGGGAGTCCTTCTTTCATAAGATGGACTCTGCACTGGAGTCTCAGGAGACACCGCGCTCCAGGGCTCTTTCTGAAACCCCAGAACCCCAGGGAGACCGTGCTGCCTAAGAGCCCCAAGGCCGCCTCCAGCCGGAGCACCCCAGAGAAAAAGCCCAAGAAGAGTCAGAAATCCTCGAAGATTGCGTGGGCTGAGAAATCTGGAAAAGTGGGCAAGTCCCCATATACCCTGGACCTGCAGCCCCGCATCGCGAGTCCTAGAAGAAAGAGTGGGAGCGGCCGACCAAAATGCTCCATGGGAATTAGCATCTGGTGACCGGCTTTGGACCCCCGAGGCTATCCTGGTTGAGGATTCCCCCTCGATGGAGCTGGCACCAAGCCCGATTCCCTCAGTGCCCCCGCCAAGGTCTGCAGAGCCATCTGGCCTTAAGACCAGGATGGCGACCTTTGAGCGCAGTTTGTCTGCTGTCATAGCCCAGCAGTGGGCTTTGTTGCCCAATTCTTCTGGCTCATCACTCCGAACTACTGGGCCCTTGACCTCGAGAACTTCCCCAGATGTGGAGCCGATCCTCGAGCGCTACCATCCTTGAGATGTTCCTCGATATTGGTCCCAGTCCTCAGGGCCAAGGTCCCTGATGAATGGCCATGGCTCCGACCACAGGGCTTTCGGGTGGCAGGGGCTGTTGGGCTCAGGATCTGACCTTAGAGCCCAGACCGCCCTCGACACCTCCACTGACTATGACTGGGAGACCAAAGACAAGGAATCCCATGACACCTGTCATCACCGGGATATGCCTTCCAACCCTTCTCCCCCCGAGACCTGACACCAGTCCCTGCATGAGGATTTGGCTTTCCTCAATGTCATGAGGAACATGGCCGCATAGTATGGAATACTATGGACCCACCCTATGAACATATTGCTCAAGCATATCTATTACAATCTACAGCTACAATCTCAGTTAAACCCTCCCTAGGACTATACCATCAACCCATAAATAACTACTTCATGTATAAACCAGTTGTTAATTAGCATACCCCTTGAACC
This sequence comes from Ichthyophis bannanicus, assembly GCA_033557465.1. Taxonomy (NCBI): domain Eukaryota; kingdom Metazoa; phylum Chordata; class Amphibia; order Gymnophiona; family Ichthyophiidae; genus Ichthyophis; species Ichthyophis bannanicus. The sequence goes on from CM066036.1 coordinate 620,738,857, forward strand.
CCATATAATCATCCAAGTTCAACACCCTGTTCTATGTAAAAGTTGGTTTTGGTGATATATTTTCTGTAAACCGCCTAATGATAGGTCAATATTGAAAACTTGTTAAATAAATAAAATTAATGGCCAAGGCACTAGCTTTTGACACAGTGTCTGAGGAGGACCCTCAAATGGAGGAACTTGAGATCCTCACGTACGAGTCCCCTCTGAAGGAGGCACTCACAGTGCCTGTTCCCCCAGTCCTGGAACGGATGCTCCTCCACATATGGGAGATCCCCGCATCGGTAGCGATAGTGAGCAGACGGCTGGACTCGATGTACTGGATTCGCCGGAGCCCTGGCTTCCAAAAAGCACAGCTGCCATATAACTCCATGGTGGTGGAGTCGACCATGTGCCGACTCAAGAGCCAAAAACACACACTCCTCGGTGCCCCTGGGTAGGGAGGCCAGCGCCTTGGATACTCTGGGCTGGAAGTGCTACCAGGACTCGATGCTCATTGGCCGAATCCAGGCATACCAGCTCTACATGGGCATGTACAGTGCCTGAGGGACCTGGTGAAGGAACTCGCTGGGTTCTCGGCTAGTCTCTCCAAGGAACCTCTCCAGCAGTCTGGACCTTGTCCTCTGGTATCAGAGTGTGCTCCAAATTTATGACTCAGGCAGCCTATAATGGCTTCGAGTCAGCGGCTAGAGTACCTGTGGCAAGCATTGGTGCTCGATGCCAGGCTTGGCTACAGTCCTCCGACTTGGAGCAGTGGGATCAGGACAAGCTGGTCAATGTCCCTTGCCAGGGAGAGAATCTCTTCGGCAATCCATGACTGATAAGGCTGCAGAATTGGAGTCAGAGTTCCTGATGAAGACCAGGCTCTCCAAGAAGACGTCTGGCCCTTCCCGATGGAAGCCTTCAGGTAAACAGTCCTGCCTGAAGAAGAGGAAGACTTATGAAAACTACCCTCAGTGCCAGTCCTTCTCAGCTCCCGAACAGGGGCAGCAGGCCAAGAGACAAGGGCATGCCCTCGTAAGCCTAAGGCTTCCAAACCCCAGGCACTGGCTCACCCAGCCTGGTGGGAGCTTTTGACTCTTTGGGCATAGCCTCTCTTCCCCCAGGAGGCCCAGCCCAGCAGCCCATAGGGGGATGGCATCTGGTTCTCTATACCGCCCAGCCCAGCAGCCCATAGGGGGATGGCATCTGGTTCTCTATACCGCCCCCTCCCCCCCCCCCCGGTGGCTATCCATCACCACTGACTCCTAGGCACTGCAGGTGGTGAGGGAGGGTTACCTCTTCCACCTGGCACAAATGTTCCCTCCATGCTACCCTTCGGACTGACTTCCGCACTGAGGGTATTCACCAAGTGCCTGACAGTAATTGCGGCCTACCTTCATCTCCAGAGGGCCTTTGTTTTCCCCTACCTGGACGACTAGCTTATAAGAGGGTGCACAGCCGCCGAGGTGCAACATGCAACGGCGTGCACCATCCTCATCCTGCAACACTTGGGGGTTCGTGGTAAACCACCCAAATTCCCATCTCCTCCCGACACAGTGTCTCAAGTTTATAGGGGCAAGGCTGGACACCATTCCGGCCAGAGACTTTCTCCCTTGGGACAGGGCCAATTGTCTCAGGGTGCTGGCTGCTGCCGTGCAGCACCGACATTCAGTGTCCATCCACCTTCTGCTCTGCCGGTTGGGTCACATGTCATCCACAGTTCACGTTACCCCATATGCCAGCCTTCACATGAGGGCAGCCCAATGGGGCCTCTGCTCCCAGTGGATCCAGGCCACAGGCCGTTTGCAGGACAGGGAGGTGGTGACCCACCAACTGGCCGATTCTCTTGTCTGGTGCAAGCCCCCCAGCACTTTCAGGCTGGGATGTCCTTCCAGGACCCTACCGCCCAGAGGGTGCCTGTTAGGCTGGGGAGCCCATTGCGATGACTTCTGCATGCAGGGCGGTTAATCGCAGATGGAGAGTCTGCAGCAGATCAAAATCTTGAAGCTTTGGACCATATTTCTGGACCTCCGAGTCTTCCATCACCACCTACACCACCAATCAGTACTGGTCCAGATGAACAATCAAGTGACAATGTTCTATGTTAACAAGCAGGGAGGCAAGAGGTAGTAGCTCTTTGCTTGTATGCAGACTGCCACGGGATGCTCCTGCAGGCAGTGTATCTGCCGGGCCAGAAAAACAACCCTCATGGACAGGCTCAACAGTGTCCTCCAGCCGCATGAGTGGCAGCTAGACCCCAGAGTGGCCCTCGAGTCTTCCAGCTCTGGGGGACGCCACAGATGGACCTTTTTGCCAGTCCGGCCATCACCCAGCTGCACTGATTCTGCTCCAGGCAGCAACACCCATCCTGGGTGGCGGTGGATGCATTCTTCATCCCGTGGACGGAGGGCCTCCTCTACGCTTTCCTGCCCATGTTGATTGCCAAGACCATGTTCAACAAGACAGGGCATTGCTGATACTAGTAGCCCTTCGGTGGTCCAGGCAACTGTGGTTCTCACTGCTCCTTCGCTTATCCACAGCGCCTTCGGTCCCCCTGGGTTGTGCCCTGGGGCTGCTTTCGCAGGAGGAGAGCTTTCTCCTACACCTCAACTTAGGATCTCTGACACTAACAGCCTGGCTGCTAAAAGGATAGCCTTGGCCCCTTTCAACCTCTCGGGAGAAGTGGAGGAGGTCTTCCTGGCCCTCCCGTAGGACCTCCACGATGGGCTTATGCCTTCAAATGGTGCAGATTTTCAGTGTGATGCACGGAGCAACAGGTTAACCCATTCTCATACTCTGTGCAGCTTGTGCTGCAATATTTGTTTCACCTGTCTCAGGCAGGACTGAAATCCAACTCTGTCAGGGTCCACCTGAGTGCACTTGCAGCACACCACCACCTTATCTAGGGCAAGTCCCTTTCTGTCCAATCCCTCGTGACCCACTTCCTGCAGGGTCTCTTGTTGTCCAAGCCTCCTGTTTGCCTGCCGGCGATGGAGTGGGACCTCAGCATGGTCGCAGATCACTGGCCCACCATTTGAGCCTCTGGCTACCTGCCATTTATGGTACCTTTCCTGGAAGGTCATGTTTTTGGTGGCACTCACGTTGGCTCGCAGGGGTCAGTAAGCTGCAGACATTGGTGGCGGATTCACCTTAGACAAGGTTCTATAAGAACAGGGTCATACTCTGCACGCACCCCAAATTTCTTCCCAAGATAGTTTCCCTTTTCCACCTCAATGAGGAGGTGGTGCTCCCCACCTTCTTTCTGCGGCTTCACACCAGCAGGGTGGAGACCATCCTTCATACTCTGGACTGTAGGAGGGCCCTGTCCTTCTACCTCCAACTTACCCAGGTCACCATAAAGTCTCACAGCTTTTCGTCTCCTATGCCCCCAGTGGGCTGGGGGCAATGGTGATCAAGCGTACTCTATCCACTTGGGTGGCGGACTGCATTGCCCTCACCTGCAAGCAGGCTGGACTCACGCTGGAGTGGCGGGTTACGGCGCATAGCATCAGGGCCATGGCAGCATCCATGGCAAACCTGGGTTCCGTTCCTCTGTTGGAAATTTGCTGGGTCACCACCTGGTCCTCGGGCCATACCTTCGCAGCTCATTACTGCCTGGAGAGGGAGTTCCCTAGGGACAGTGCCTTTGGCCAGCAGTACTCTGTCATCTATTTGGGGTATGGGCAACTCCGGCACTTTGTATGTTCAGGCTACTAGAGTGCTGGTTTCTCACTGGACACTTGGGCCACTCGGGAGTCTGTCTTGTTAGGACTCATTTCTGCTGCTCATGGCTCACTCTTTCTGCTCATCCGTGGCTTTTTCAGGTCCTTCAGTAGCCTGTAACTAGGGCTTCCCATAGGTGAGGACTGACTTCCTGCTTGTTCCTGGAGAAAGTGTAGTTACTCATCTGTAACAGGTGTTCTCCAGGGACAGCAGGAATCAGTCCTCATAATCCTTCCCCCTCCCCATGGAGTTGCCGTTTGTGTCATTTTTGTCTTTGAGTTACGTAATCATACTGAAGCAAGATGGCACCCTTGAGCAGGAGGGGGACCATGCATGTGCGGTGCATCTCCCAAAGGCTTTCTTTGAAAGCTAGGGAGAAACTACCATGCGGGCTCTCTCGGCACCGACATCACCCATATGTGAGGACTGATTCCTGCAGTCCCCGGAGAACACCTTTTACAGGTGAGTATTGCCACTTTCTGTAATGACTCTGACATGTAAAGGCTTTATTTACTCTGTTATTTATCTTATTCTTACTACAAGGTCCAGATGGGTTTCAATAAAAGCATACAACATTAATACAGCTTGTAGGCTGAGGTCCGTATTTGTCTGATCTGACAAATTGCACAGGTACACTACCAAAAAACTGCCTCCAGTTTTGCAACTGATTTCTATAGATTTTGGGGTGCTGAATCCAGGAAAAATAGCCAAAATGTTCCATCACGTCACGTTTTCTTGCAAAATTAGATTTCTTGCCCATATAAGGAATGTTCACATAATTTCTTTTTAGCCGACTGCAGTTTATTTTCTTGGCCCAAAATAGAGGTTGTAATGGTTAACTAACTAGAAACACTCCCTCATGATATTTTAGAGTGTTTTGTATTCTTTTTATACATTAACAGGACAATTGGGAGGCGGGGGGCTAAATCCAGTACTCGCGCTGGTGCATGTTCTTTCCTGTTCGCCTCGCCTCATTCGCTCGCTCAAACACGGTGGTTGCGACATGAACGTTCCTGTCAAATTTCAGTTTCTTGCAAGTTCATTATTACCTTTTGTTTGCTCAGTCGTAATCCAGCTTTATTCTGAAGTGGTTCACTACAGTTGTAGTTTGCAGTGCTGTGTATTTGTGATGGTTCACAGAGCCAGAGGTTGCGTCAACTCTCCGAACAGTTTTTGTTTTATTTGTGGGGAATATACCGTGAAAAAGCGGCAGAGGAACATTTCTGCATTTATTAAAAAAGTATATTTCGCCTATTTCGGTTTGAAGTTAGGCGATCAAGACAAACCGTGGGCTCCTCACAAAGTGTGCAAGACATGTGAGGAACATCTACGCTTATGGATGAAAGGTAAAAAACAAGCATTTTGTTTCGGAATACCTATGATGTGGCGTGAACAAAGAGACCACAGCAGTGACTGCTATTTTTGCTCTTGCATTGTGAAGGGATACAACTTAAAAAATAAGAACGTAATAAGTTACCCCAACCTTCCCTCAGCAATTAGGCCTATGCCTCATAGCAACGAAGTACCTGTGCCTGAACCACCAAAATCTTTGGATCATATTTGTGTGGACGGTTCTGATCATGATGAGACTCATCAGATGGCTTTTCCCGATGAGTCCAGTACTTCCGAGTTTGAAACTGAACCAGATCCGAAACCTGAACTTTTCTCTCAAGCTGAATTGAATGATTTAGTCCGGGATTTAGGACTCCCAAAAGATGCTGCCCAACTGCTAGGTTCTCGGCTTAAACAGAAAAATCTATTGTCACCAGGAACAACTTTTTATTGGTACCGCAACCGTGAGACACAATTTTTGAAGTATTTCAGCAAAGCGGAAGATTTGGTATTTTGCAACGATATATACGGAGTGATGGAGAAGTTTAAACTCAAGTATGATCCTGCTGAATGACGGCTGTTCATTGATTCGTCAAAAGACAGCATAAAAGGTGTTGTTCTTCATAATGGCAACACATTCGCTTCAGTTCCTATTGCTCACTCTGTTATTCTCCAAGAAAAATATGAGAATTTGGCCCAGATTCTTCAGAAGATTCGTTATGATGAGCATAAGTGGATGATTTGTGGAGACTTTAAAATTCTATCCATGCTTATTAGGGCAGCAATCCGGTTTCACCAAATATCCCTGCTTCCTTTGCTTGTGGGATAGCCGGGCCCGCGACCTACACTGGGGGAAAAAAGACTGGCCAATTCGGGAGTATTTGAGACCCGGTGAGAAAAATGTTCTTCATGAGAGCTTGGTACCTCGTGATAAAATTCTATTACCACCTCTCCACATTAAGTTGGGTCTCATTAAGCAATTCATCAAGTCCCTTCCAAAAGATGGTGAGTGCTTTCGGTACCTTTGCTCAATGTTCCCCCGACTTTCTGAAGCAAAGCTAAAGGAAGGAGTGTTTGTTGGCCCTGATATAAGGAAACTCATTTCAGATGGAGCATTCGCTGAAACGATGTCTGAGAAGGAAAAAGAAGCCTGGGATTCCTTCAAGGATGTTGTTCTCAAATTCTTGGGGAACAGGCGGGATGAGAACTATAAGGATATTGTTGCCAGGATGCTCAATGCCTTCAAAGAACAAGGCTGTAACATGAGCCTGAAAGTCCATTTCTTGCACTCCCATGTGAACTACTTTCCCGAAAACTTGGGGGCGTACAGTGAAGAACAAGGTGAAAGGTTTCACCAGGACATCAAGGACGCAGAGAGAAGGTACCAAGGAAGATGGAACACCACTATGATGGCTGATTTCTGCTGGTTGCTGCTGTGGGAAACCCCAGATGAAAAATACGCCAAGCTGCGCACCAAGAGAAGCATTCGGGGGAAGAAGAAACGGGCCCACCAGGAGATTGATTGACCCAAGAATGACTTTAAAATCTACACTGTGTTGACAAATATCGTGTTTTTACTAAACTTTGAAATAAAAATTTGCTAGGTATTACCACAGTGTCGGATCTCATTTATTAGAATTTTATTTTCACACCATCGGGTGTTTGTCTTCATGTATTGCAATGGTGCGGTTTGCGTTTTCTATTCTTACATACATACCTGTACAACATTTTTTGCACATTTCTTTGCTTTGTGTCTAACCTCGCTCTTATATGCTCAATGTTTGTGCACATGTATGTGGCTGTTTTAAGTGCAGACAATTTTGCTACCATCACAGTGTGTTTTGTTGACATTACTCTATTCTTATGTGCTGCCTTGTTACAATTTTCTTTATTCTTATTTGAATAACTACTAAACAATTAGTATAAAGAATTCATCCAAGAAACTTTTATCTCGATCGCACTCAATCTGAAACGTTCACCTCAAACTGCTAACCCAATGTAGCAAAAACTCTGTACGTGATGGAGCAAATTGGTTACCAGATTTGGATTCAGCGCACCAAAAAACGTAAAAATCAATCGAAACATTAGAGGCAGTTTAAAAAAATTTTTTTTAGTGTACCTGTGTTGTTAGTCCATTCATCATCTCTACACACCCCTTATGTTTTGTTACAGTTTTCTTTCTTGAGTTTCCAATCCCATTCTTCCTTCGCTCTCCACACATGGGCCATTAACCTTACCTGCCATATTAACTTTCATATTCACCATTGCTCCCATCTTCAGGCTAAGTCTATGCTTGTTTGCAATTAGGTACCCCATCCTATTCCAGGCAGTATTTCCAAATTATCTTTTATCATGTATTTGTCCAGCATATATCCAATCCAGTATTTCTATCCTTAAGCCTACTTTTGCCCTGCATTATCTCAAAATTCTAAAATCCTTGTTCAAATAACCAAAACAACATTTCAACCAATAGCTCATTAACTTCTCTTAAGACTTTCTGAGCGATTACTATTTTTTTTGTCTAGTTTATATTCAGTGAAATTCAAAATGGTCCTTTTCCTATTGATTTCCTGATTCTCATTTCCTACATAACTCTGAACTTCTTTTCGGCAATTGTTTTCACCATTCTTACTCCAAATTCCTTTACACATATCTATAATTCTTTTGTGTCTTTAACCCTGAACCATTTCACAGAGAACGCAGTGATTCCAGGCACGTCATTGCATCTGTCACATTGTTCAAAATCCTCACCTTCCCTGCCTGCATAATTCTCACATGTGCAGGAAATTGCAGACTAAGACTGATCTTTTTTTGGAGAAGCTATTTTCTTTTAACTATAATTCTCGCAGAGTAATCTTGAAAAACTAATATTCACGTCATTTGGAGCATATTTCTTTTCATTTCTAATATGCTTTAGTATTTGTGACTTAGTAGCAAAGTTAAGAGTTCTGGTTATAATTATTCTGGGGCAATTTTGCAAAGGATCCTTGCTGCCAGTTCTCTGTGCTCTCTCAAAAAGGATAGTGCTGGTCATTAATTCTAGGCCTGTTTCCTTAGTCTTTGGCATAGGGCGGGTAGATCAGAAAAGGAACATTTAAGCTGGGACATTCAAAGTTGGAGGATTGAATTGCATTGAATGCAGAACCTTTTTTAAAATACATTTAACTGCACCCCTAAAAGAAAAAAAAGGTTATGGCAAATACTGCACCCCTAAAAGAAAAAAAGGTTATGGCAAATACTGCACCCCTAAAAGAAAAAAAGGTTATGGCAAATACATGCGTAAGTGATGTTAAATAGTGTCACTTTCATGTGGTGTTAGCGACATGGAAAGCCACCACTTGCACATGTAAGTTGTGCCTAGACTGTTGTTTCCACGTACATGTGGTAGGCTTGTGCATAATCAAGATATTTGTTGCATGGAAACAACATTTTTTTGTGTTTTGTCATGATTGCATGCCTACTGCATGCACATTTTGTATGCATAGATACCTCCAAATTTACATTCACGCGATCAATATATACATGCACAAGCAATCTGCATGCATGCTTCAATTTTAGGCATGCAAATGAATGGCCAAATGAGCCTGAATTGCACAGGCCTAGCAAGCGGTTGTCTTGCCACCACCTACATGTCCAAGTAATGACTTTTCTCCAGGACCAAGCAGGAAGTCAGTCCTCACATATGGGTGACATCGACGTCGATGGAGCCCTTGCGGAGCATTTCCCAAGCTTTCCAAGAAAGCCTTTGGGAATGCAGGCAAGCATGCGCGGTTCCCTTCCCGCCTAAAGGTGCCATCTTGCTCAGTCTCTCTTTTTCCGTGAAGCCCATCGGACGTGTGTTCTAGTCCTCCCGGAAAATAGTTGGATTTTTTCGCGATTCCTTCGCTATTTTTTCTCCGGTTGGATGCCGGTTCCCCTCCCGCCGGGTTCGGTACACCGGTATCGAGCCCGATCTTATTTTTTCGGTTTTTGCCCTTCGTGGCTGGCATTCGCGCCCTTTTTTCCTTTTCCCTGGAAGGCCGGTCCTTTGACCTCGCGGGGACTCTTTTTTTCCCCGATGGCTTCCAGTGGTTTAAAAAAGTGTGATTGGTGCAAGAAACTAATGTCTCTCACCGACATACACAACTTCTGCCTTCGGTGCCTCGGTCCTGACCACGATCCTAAGACCTGTGGACCATGTGGAAAGATGTCTTCCAAGGCGCTTCGAAGTCGTCAGCACCAAAAGGAAAGGCTTTTCTCCGACTCGGCCTCCGGCCGGGCCCGAACCTCGTCTGAGGCCTCGACATCTCGGGAATCGGATCCCGAGCACCGTCGGGGCTCCTCGGACAGAGGGTCCCCCGACCGGGAATGAAAGAGGAAGAAGTGGCTCGTGAGGGCGTCGTCGGAGGTCCCTGGCTCCTCGAGGGCCAGGTCTAAGACCCACGACCGTCACCCCGGGCCCGTGGAACAAGAGAAGCCTGCCAAAGTTCCTCGCGTGGAGCCGGAGTCTGCTGGACACGTAAGTCCTGTAGTCCTCGAGGACTCTCCTCCCAGAGAGCCGACGTCGGTGGCTGCTGCGTCTCCCGAGCTGAGTCTCAGGATGACAGCCTTGGAGTGCAAACTGTCTGCCTTCATGGAGCAGCAGCAGGCACTGATGGCCAGCCTGTCTGGCGCATCTGCCCCGACCACCAGGACATTGACATCGAAGTCGACCCCAGAGACCGAGCCGATACTCGAGTCCATGATGGCTCGAGGTCAACCTCGGTCGCGGACTCCCTCGACCTCCCGTTCGGTACTGAGGATGTCGACGCTGGTGCCTCCGGTGTCGGGGCGGGTACTCCAGGGCCCCGCAGGGTCGGATCCTGACTCCTCGTTGGATGAGTCCGCCTGGGATGAAGAGTCCCCCGACATATTCAAGACTCGGTGCGTCCCGTTGGACTCACCGCAGTCTGAGCCCCGGAGTAGATCCCCTCTGAAGGATACCCAGTTCTCGGAGTTTGTCCGGGATATGGCCACCGCGTTGGCTATCCCGGCGGACCCCGAGGAGGAGCCTCGAGCCAAAGAGCTCGAGGCCCTGCAGTACGACTCTCCTCCAAAGGAGGCCTTTACTGTCCCGGTTCCTCCGATGCTGGAACAGCTCCTCTACCGGATGTGGGAGGCACCGGCCTCGGCGCCGGTTCTAAGCAAGCGAGTCGATTCGATTTATCGACTCCGGAAGAGCCCTGGCTTTCAGAAGGCGCAGCTACCACACCATTCCATGGTGGTGGAATCGGCCATGCATCGCCTGAAAAGTCAGAAGATGCACTCTGCGGTGCCCTCCGGCAGGGTGGCCCGGAACCTCGATGGTGTGGGTAGAAAGTGCTTCCAGGGCTCGATGCTTGCTTGCCGTGTCCAGTCTTACCAGCTGTACATGGGCATGTACTTGCGAGACCTGGCCAAGGAGTTGGCCGGGTTCTCCGCTGGTCTCTCCGGGGAGCCCTTGCAGAGATTCAAGTCCTTGTCCTCGGGGATTCGGGACTGCTCGAAGTTTATGTCCCGCGCCGCCTACGATGGCTTCGAGGCTTTGGCCCGAGTTGCGGCAGCCGGCATTGTGGCTCGACACCAGGCATGGCTGCAGTCATCGGACCTCGAGCCATGGGTTTAGGACAAGTTGGTCGATGTCCCTTGCCGAGGTGAGAACCTTTTTGGCAAGCCCATGGCTGAGAAGGCCGCACAAGGCTGTCTAGAAAGACCTCTGCCCCTTCTCACAAGAAGGCCTCGGTAAGAAGCCCTTTTACCCGAGGAAGGGCACTGCCTACAAACAGTACCCTCAGTATCAGGCTGCCCAAGCTGCACCCCAGGGCCAGCAAGCCAAGGGGCAGGGTAATGGGCCCCTTAGGCAGAGGACCCCCAAGCCTCCGGCCCCTGCTCCCACTCAGCAGGGTGGGGGTTTTTGACTCCTTGAGCGTAGCCTCTCAGTCCCTGCTCTCCCAACCCTGCACAGGAGGTCGCCTCGCCCTCTTTGCCCACCAGTGGCCCCACATCACTGGGGACAGTTGGGTGTTGAACATAGTCCACAGGGGTTATGCACTACATTTCCACCAACTGACTCCGCCCTACTTTCCAGGGGAGCCTACAAGGCCTCCCCTGCACACAGATCTTCTCCTCCAAGAGCTTCAAGGTCTGTTGGTGGACAGGGCGGTGGAGCCTGTGCCTCCCCACTTGAAAGGTCACGGGTTCTACTCCAGGTATTTCCTGGTGCCCAAAAGGACCGGTGGCCTTCGACCTATTCTGGACCTCAGGAACCTCAACAAGTTCCTAGAGAAAGAAAAGTTCAAGATGCTTACTCTTGGAACACTTCTGCCCTTCCTCCAGCAGGGAGATTGGCTATGCTCCTTAGATCTAAAGGATGCGTACACTCACATCCTCATTCATCCAGACCACAGAAAGTACCTCAGGTTCATTGTGGGAGGAAACCATTATCAGTACAGAGTACTGCCTTTTGGCCTCACCTCCACTCCCAGGGTCTTTACCAAATGCCTGGCAGTGGTGGTGACCTACCTGAGAAATCAGGGTATCTTTGTCTTCCCCTATCTGGACGACTGGCTCATCAGGGGTCAGACCTGCCAGGAGGCCAGACAAGCCACCCTCAGAACTGTTGCTCTCCTTTAAACCCTGGGGTTTGTCATAAACTTCGCAAAGTCCACTTTGCTCCCATCCCAGAACTTGGAGTTCATAGGTGTAGAGATGGACAGATAAAGGGATACCAGAATCCCCAATATGTAATTGAAGATGGATGAATTTCTTGATACAAAATGTGTTTAGAAGTTTGACTTCTCACCTACTTCCTTTTAAATAGAATAGGATGTCATGATCATGAGTTCTGTTTAACCATCTTTAAAATAGATGGAACAGTGTTAACGCAAGCATAAAGAGTAAATATAGGCTATTAACTGTGCAAGCATAAAGTTCATTGTACAGTCAACTGGAAGTCCCTGCTGACAAAACATAATTTTTGCAACTTTTGCAATTATAAATTTCATCTAATATACTGTAATCAGATCTTACATTGTAAAAAGAACTTTGGCGACACCTTGTGTTATTTCGTGGTTATAATAAATGACTGTTACTTCCTCTTTTTCTCTAATAAAAAGGAGCTTTTTAGGAGGAGGACTTTGAATTCAATAAGCGTGAAATTATGCATGTCTATAACCCGCTTGTTGTCTTCCCTCTGAGCTCAAAAAACGTAACACTTGTGTGTGTGATTGTGTTCTGTATTACTCTCTGTCTGTTTCTCACTGCTTGATGGACCAGAGACCTAAAGAGCCGTGGTATTGTGATATTGTGGTCAGATCATGGAGTTTTCTTCAATAGGGGCAAGGTTGGACTCTCAGCTGGCAAAGGCATTCTTGCCAGAGGACAGAGCCCAAAGGCTGATAAACCTGGCAAGCCAGTTTCTCAGCAGGTCACTGGTCTCCGCCAGACTCTGCCTGAGGCTTCTAGGCCACATGGCTTCGACAGTACATGTGACCCCCAATGCCAGGCTCCATATGAGGCCTGCACAGTGGTGCCTTCGGACTCAGTGGTCACAAGCCACAGGCAGCCTCAGAGACAGAATAACGGTGTCCAGACCATTTCTGGACTCCCTCAGCTGGTGGCTGCACCCACCCAATCTACTAAAAGGGGTGCCCTTTCAGATTCCTGGGTACACAGTGGTACTGACCACGGACGCCTCCCTGCAGGGCTGGGGAGCTCATTGTCTAGACAAATGCACCCAGGGCCTGAGGTCTCCTTGGGAGGCTGCACAGCAGATCAATCTCCTGGAATTCAGGACTATTCGCTTAGCTCTCAAAGCTTTCTCTCCTACCCTGGCTCATCAATCTGTCCTGGTTCAGACAGACGAGGTAGCCATGTTTTATGTGAACAAACAGGGCGGGACTGCGTCCAGGCTCCTTTGTCGGGAGGCTCTGGACCTCTGTTCATTTGCCCTCAAGCACAACATGCTCCTCAGGGCTGTGTACCTTCCAGGCCAGGAGAACTACCTGGCCGACCGGTTGAGCAGGATTTTGCAGCCCCACGAGTGGCAGCTGCATCCCTTGGTAGTTCAGAAGATCTTCCTGAAATGGGGTCTCCCTTGGATAGATCTGTTTGCCAGTCCACTGAACAAGCAACTGCCAAAGTTCTGCTCCAGGTAACCTCATCCTCTGCAGATAGCAGCAGATGCTTTTCTGATTCCCTGGTCTCAGAGCCTCCTGTATGCGTTTCCTCCCACGCCCTTGGTGGCCCGAACTCTCTTCAAGATCCTTCAGGACAAGGCCTCGGTCCTGCTGGTGGCTCCCAGGTGGCCGAGACAGCCTTGGTTTCCACTTCTACTTCAGCTGGCGGTGGATCCCCCACTGACTCTGAGGTTGCAACCCGACCTTCTCTCTCAGGATCAGGGTTCCCTTCTGCACCCCAATCTCAAAGCTCTCAATTTGATGGCCTGGAGGCTGCAAGGGTAGTTTTGGCTCCCTGGGGCCGACCTCAGGAAGTTGAGGAGTTTGTCCTAGCCTCTATTTTATTTATTTATTTATTTCTAGCTTTTCTATAACACGCTATTTGACATCAGTGTGGTTTACAGTCAACAATTTTACACAAGGTGGGAAGTGCCTTGTGCTTACATCAAACAGGACAAATTAACTGGGATTCATAACATTGAACTATTTACATCTGAACAAAGGCAGCTTACTAGTGTCGCTTTTACATTCTTATAGCTGTTGGGTGGTTGTGTTTGTACAAGGTGTAGGGGAACCGTTGGATTGCGAGTAGTATGAGAGGAATAAATGATGTTTTATGGCTTTCCTGAATTGTGAGAGATCATTGATTGATCTTATGTTGGACGGGAGATTATTCCAACACCTTGGAGCGTAGAAAGAGAATGCCCTGTTTCTAGTTGTTTGCTTGCATTTCGTCACTTCGGTCGGGGTTAGCAGTGTGTTAGCACCTATTGACCTTCTTGACCTATTATCTGGGGTATGCGTAATGAATGCCGTGATGGACGAGGGTGATATCCCGTTGATGGCTTTAAACGTAATGAGCAGTGCCTTGTAGGTGATTCTGCCCTCTATTGGTAGCCAGTGAAGGTCCTTTAACGTAGGGGTGATATGGTCTCTTCTTGAGACTTCGCAGAGGACACATGCTGCGGCATTCATTGCAAGCTGCATCTGGTTTAGGGAACACTTGGGGATCCCGTGTAGGATGATGTTCGCATAATCGAAGTGAGGAAGTAGCAGGGCTTGGAAGACTGTCCTGTAGTCTTCATGTGCCAGCATTGGTCTTAGGTGAAGTAACGTCTTAAGCTTGAAATATATAGCCTTGATGGTATTGCTTATGTGAGCTTTAAAGTCAAAACGATCAAGTATAATACCCAGATAGCGTATTGTAGGCTTACTTGGGAGTTCAGCGTCTCTGACCTTTAATGTATTCGGAGGGGTAAAGGTTTTGTTCTTTGTTATGAACAATACCTCCGTCTTCTTGAAATTTATCCGAAGGTTCTGTTCGAGGAGCCAGTCTGTGATCGTGTTGAAGCAGGTAACTAAGGTAGTGAAGTCTGTCAGACGGCTGCCTGGGTGAGAATCTTCACAGTCTTGGCAAGTGCATATATCTATATGATTTGCAAGGGATTGTGGGCAATGCAGTTCATTCACACCAGACACAGCTGCTCACAATAATTAGTTGTGCTTTTGGGTAAAGCCAATAAGATATTTATTTATGGGGTTATTTCTCCCAACACAGATATGCTTGGTAGCACATAAATCAGGTTACTTGCTTTCAGTGTTAAACTTGAAAAAAACAAAATCAGGAAAACAACATTTTAACTTATCAGGCAATCAAAGCAAAAGAAATAAGACCTGGTTGGTAACAAACTGGTCTTTTCTGTAGGCTTTAGCTAATATTCTCTTAGCAATGTATCAAACAACAAACCAAAAGCTACAAAGAAAGAAAAAAAACTGTTCTTTTCAGGTTAACTTCTTATATCTTCCCACATAGATTCAGAAGTGATTCTCTCAAAGCTCACAAGCAATTAGGTAAGGCTCAATTGCTAGCAGTTATCCTGCTGAAACCCCTTAGCTGGCTTGCTTTCTACTGCGTGGCTAGAAATCCTACTCAGGAGCGTTTCTGAGTAGATTAAAGAACAAGTTTGTATTTCTTTGTGATGGTTGCTGTACTTTATAATAGAAAATCACCAAAGGAGTTTAGACAGAGAGCAGTCCATGTAAACAGATTCTTCATCTGCTATCACCCCCTCTTCTTCAACAAGCATGGGTTCAATATCATGGATTGGCACAGATGAATCTCCCAATGGAGCACTTTCAGGAGAATACTTGTTTCCCTGCTGTCTTTCAAGGTTATAGCTAGGGCATAGATCAGTGTTCATACCTGAGCTTCCATTGCTGTTAGAGTTCCTCTCTATATAGCCTGGCCAGTATGTAGTCCAGTTCTTATGTCCAGCCTTCCAATCAAGATCCATGGACACTGGATCTCTCTTCACATACCTTCTGGCATGGGTCTTAGGGTCCCTTCCATGTGCAGCCGTCTCCCTCACAGGTACCGTCTGGAGATTCCTAGCTCTGCAGCACCATTCCTCTGGCTTTCCCCAGTCCAATGGTGTATGCTGGCCCTTGGAATGCCTCCCAGTATACGTACTGCTCTGGACTCTTCTAGACCTCTCAAAGGCTTTTCTCCTCTTTCTTCCAAAGGGTTTCTTTCCCTCTCTGTCCGTCCGGTTTGGCTTCTGCTTCTGATGATCCTCCTGATGATGAAGATGATCAAGCTCAAGCCCCTTCTCTGTAGAATAAACTCTACCTTTATTCTGCTTAGATGAGTGCTCCTCCCTAACACAGCGCAGCTGTCCTGGATCAGGCCCTGCCCTTTGAGATGAGTGCTTGGGGATTACCTCATAGCCCTCCTGATTGAACACACGTTTCCCCACTTCAGCTCCTCTAATGGCTGTTGGAAACCTGGTGCATTCTGGGACTGGTAGTCTTCTATGGGAAAATTCTGTTTTCTTATTTCTACCAGAACTGACAGGTTGCTTGTTCAGAGTCACTTCACCTTTTCTATAGCTCCTTCCTGAGCTATGATAAGCTTCCTTATCACAAGTCAGGATGTGCGACATCGAATGGCGTAAACAGGAGGACATCATCTGCGTAGATCAAGCAGGAGATTCCATAGGATCAAATGATTTCACAGATAGGCTGCATGTAGATGATGAATAATAGTGCGGATAGGGACGAGCCTTGGGGTACTCCTTGGGTTTGTTGGAATGGATCCGAGGTGTTGTCTCCCATCCTTACATGTTGCCATCGGTCCTCTAGATATGATTTACACCAATCCCACGCCAAGCCCTGAATTCCGCTATCCTGGAGGCGACTGAGGAGTTGAGTATGACTCACAGAGTCGAATGCTGCGGCAATGTCAAGGAAGATCAGTGCAAATCCTTTCTTGATATTATCTAGTCCTCTGGATACGGTGTTGGTTAGTGAGGTTAGTAGTGTTTCTACGCCGTGAGCTTCTCGAAACCCATGCTGGCAGTCATCTAATGGGGCTGAGCTGTCTATGTGCTGTTGAATCTGTCTTTCGACATTCTTCTCAATTATTTTGGCAAGTAGGGGGATACTTGAGATCGGTCGGTATGAGTCGGCTTTCTGAGGATCTAAACTATAGTTTTTGAGGAGCGGGCGAATGGAGGTATGCTTGAGAGAAGACGGAAATGTTCCTGTTGAGAAGGATAGGCTTGTGATCCTTGCTATGATCGGGCTGAGTTCTGTTTTCATTGTCCTAATCCAGTGCGCTGGGCAAGGGTCATTCGGTGCGGTAGTGGTATTGATAGAAGCAATAATGTTTTCGATGTCTCCTGCAGAAGGAGGAGATAGTTCTGTAAGCAGTGATGGTTGGATTGGGTATTTTTTAGTGTGGTTCTTGGGGCTATGTCTGTTTTGATGGCTTTTGATTGAAGGTGGTTAGCGTACAGCTGGGGTTGTATTGGCTCATGGTGGGGGGAGGAGGGTTCCTTGGTTATTGATTTCACTAGGTTGAAGAGATCCCTGGGCTTACTTTGGGAGCGGCGAAGAATCTCAGTATGGAATTCATTCCTTTTGGCGTATGTTAATTCCCAGTGAACTAAGTGTGCTAGATAGGATGCTTGGTCCTCTGTTGAATGTGAACGACGCCATCTTCGTTCCAGTTTCCTTAAGTGGTGAAGAGACATCCTTATATCCGCAGAAAACCATGGCTCAGATTTCCTTTTACAGGCTGTTTTGTTGGATGGGGGGTTTTTCTTTGCTGAGGGTAGATGAGCGAGCGAGCTTAGTGTGTCATTCCATCTCATGGTGAGCTCGTGGAGGCTGTCAGAAGGCTGTTCGAGAATTGGAAGTGCGTGGTTCGTAATCTGATCCTTATCAAGTGGTTTATGGCGTCTAGAGTTCACCAAAGATATTGTGCTCGTGTGGTTGGTAGAACAATGTTCCTGTTGCGCTAGTATTCGGAACGTGATTAGACTATGGTCTGACCACGGGACGGGCATGATGGCTAGGTTGAAGTCATGATCGGGGCTCGTATTCGCTAGTGGAGAAAAGATAAGATCAAGGGAATTCCCTTTGTTGGTGGGTGGGGGCCTGTATGATTTGTTCATAGCCAAGTTCTGACATTGCTTCCAGGAAGGTATTAGCATTAGTATGTTGTAGAAATGCAAGATTGAAGTCACCCATCATCCAGTTTACTTTGTGTGGGTTGTCTGGGTTACATGCAAGGTCAATTATGTTAGATAGTTCATCAGTAGATACAGAAGGAGCTCTGTAGATGAGGTTGATAGTGATGTGTTTGTTGGCTATGGTAACTGAATCAAGTAGTACCATGGTATTGGAGGAGGTTAGTTGGAACTGGAGTTCGGATCTTGCTAGTATGAAGACCCCCCACCCCTTCTACCAACTCTATGGTAGTTGTATATTGAGAAGTTAGGTGGAATGAGTTGGTTTAGGATCACTGTATCTGATTCTGAGAGCCAAGATTCAGTGACCATTAGTATGTCCAGGTTGAGGTGATCTATGAGATCAGTGATGGCTGGCCATTTCTTGCAGGCCGAGCGGGAGTTTATGAGAGCACATTTTTAGTAAGGGTGTACCTGGGGTAATACTTGAGTTGTGTTATCTGTCTGCTGGAGTGAAATGTATAGTAGATGTGGTTGTCTAACACAGTCAGTGCGTGGTGGATGATGATAATAGCTGTTGTAGCTCTTTCGTCCTGTACCCTTAAGGATGGGGATGGGATTATGGCTGTGGGTAAGAGCAGTGGCATCGTGGATGGTATATGCAAGGATACACAAGCTGGTGATAGTCAATGTTGAGAAGGCCATAGTCATCTACTGGGTGAGATAGTCTGTTGTGGCAGCACAGATGAACAATAAACAGTACAATTAACATTGGACATTAAATATAAACTCTGCTAGCCGGTAATTAGAGATTATTACAATGTTTCAGGTATAGATGCACAATGTTCTATTGAATCGAAGTATCAAACTTATCTCTGAGTCAATATGCACAGGTAACAAGCTAGCAATATTAAAGTGAAACATGATTGCAAGGTTAGAAAGAAACTATAACAAGTGAACAACGGATATGTTACCGGGTGTTAAGATGTGCTGAGCGTCGCAGCTTGTTTAGAGTCCAAAAATGAGTTGTCTTGCTGACAGCTTGACTGACTAGAAACAGTCCACTAGGAAAACCTATGCTCTCAAATGGAAACGGTTTTCTGTGTGGTGTCAGCTACGTACAGAGGATCCTTTCTCCTGTACTATACCAGTGGTGCTTCAGTACTTACTGCACTTGTCAAATCAGGGACTTAAGTCCAATTCTGTTTGGGTCCACCTCTCAGCTCTAGCAGCTCACCACTCGCTGGTGGAAGGACATTCTCTGTTGGTTCACCCTTTGGTGTCCCGCTTTTTCAGAGGCTTGCTTTTGCTCAAGCCTCCAATCCGTCGTCCTGCTCCTGAGTGGGAGTTGAATGTGGTCTTGCAGCAGCTGACTCGCCCACCCTTTGAGCCAATGGCTACTTGCCCTCTACGCTTCCTGTCCTGGAAGACACTCTTCCTAGTAGCCCTTACCTTGGCCAGGCGAGTGAGTGAGCTTCAGGCCCTGGTCTGTGATAGGCCTTACACTCGCTTCTTTGGGAACAGGGTAGTCCTTAGGACTCATCCAAAGTTCCTCCCAAAGTTTGTCTCCTCCTTCCACCTTAACCAAGAGGTGGTTCTTCCAACATTCTTCCCTAGGCCTCATGCCAGCCAGGCTGAAGCAGTTCTGCATACCCTGGACTGTAGGAGTGCCTTATCCTTCTACCTTGACCGTACGCAGGGGCATAGAAGGGCTACTCAGCTCTTCGTATCCTTTGACCCTAATAAGTTGGGGTTGGCTGTGTCCAAGCGTACTTTGTCCATCTTGGCGGCTGACTGTATCACCTGGGCTTACAAGGCGGCTGACCTTCCTTTGCAGAGTCGGGTCACGGCCCACCGTGTCAGGGCAATGGCTGCCTCAGTGGCTCATCTCCGCTCTGTGCCCTTGGTAGACATCTGCAAGGCTGCAACTTGGTCTTCAAGCCAGACTTTTGTGGTCCATTACTGTCTGGAGAGGGAGTCCCGTAGGGACAGTGCTTTTGGCCAAGCAGTACTCCGGAATCTCTTTGAGGTTTAGGCAACTCCTGCCCTCTGTTGGGCTACCGGTGGAGGTTGTGTCAGTGAAAAGCCTTTCTTTGCTGCTGGGACTAGAGGGAGTTCTCTTGTTCAGCCTGGGTTCCTCGGTAGCCCAGAGCTAGGGAGTCACCCATATGTGAGGACTGACTTCCTGCTTGGTCCTGGAGAAAGAGTAGTTACTCACCTGTAACAGGTGTTCTCCAGGAGCAGCAGGAATCAGTCCTCACAACCCTCCCTCCTCCCCTGGGAGTTGCAGTTGTACATAGTTTGTTTTTACATTTTTTGTGTGCTGTTCTTAGCTATGTCATTTGACTGAGGTAAGATGGCACCTTTAGGCGGGAAGGGAACTGCGCATGCGTGCCTGCATTCCCAAAGGCTTTCATAGAAAGCTGGGGAAATGCTCCCCTGGGGCTTCATCGGCGTCGATGACACCCATATGTGAGGACTGATTCCTGCTGCTCCTGGAAAACACCTGTTACAGGTGAGTAACTACTCTTTATCGAAGAGTAACCTTGGGAGGGTATGTCTTTCCACTTGGGCATATTTGAACACCCGTGTAAGTGCGGGATCCGCTCACTGCTCCTTGGGGAAGGATGGGAACTTCTCCACTAACTCAGCCGGGACCCAAGGCAATCCTCGTCCAGCTAACTCAACTCTCCTTTGAGAGCGGCATTGCCTTTCTGTGCATTTTTCCGCCTTACCCTTCCTACTCCTTTCGGCCGGGGCAGTTATTAGATCCTCATGTGAGGGCAACCCACCTAGCGTTTCATCCAGGGGTTCAGTCTTTTTACTTAGGGCTTTGGACTGGGTTTGTGTAGACACGAGAGCTACCCTGGGATGCAAGCTCTTCTCCAACCCTCTTCTGAATTGGGACCAATCCCTACCTAACACCAAGTCGTGTGGTAACTTTGGTACTACGGCTACTAATATTTCTTTTTCTATCCCTAATCCTTTCACTAGTAGCTTTTATATAGGGTAGAAAGATGATGCTCCATGAATGCACCTAATTCTTACTTTTCCCTCTGCTCGGGTCGGTACTGACTCAGACTGATCTTCTATGGTACGCCAGAGTTTCTGGGAGATCATGCTCTGATCCGCACCTGAGTCGAGTAGAGCACTTGTAATTATACCCTGCACTTTAACTTCTAAAAGAAAACCTTCTGTTATCATTTTTGCATTTTCAGTTATTAGTGCGGTACGCACTTTGCATTCTTTTTGCACATACCCCACATTCCCACAATGAAAACACCTTCTCTTTTCAGAGTGATTTCTTTGCATAGGCATACAAGTTTTTAAACCTTCTAGTTTTAACTTTGGCCCCCTTTCTGATGGCTGCAAAATAGCCTCTGCTGCCATTTTTGAAACCACTTTTTGTGAGCAGCCAATTCTGCTTCAAAATATCTTTCCGTCAGGAGGGTCGCTTCCTCCGTGGTACGGCAGTTTTGCAATATCAGAAAGGTCTGCACCTCTTTAGGTACAGCAGCCATGAACTGTTCTAATACAATGGTATCTACTATTGTATCTATGGTCTTACCCTCGGGTACCAACCATTTCCTTGTTAAGCTTTTAACCCTTTGACCCAGAGCTTTCGGTGTCTCACCAGCTTTAAGTCTGGTAGCTCTTAACATACGGTTATAAACCATAGGGGTTAACCCAAGGCGATCTCTAATAGCCTTTGTTACTTCTGTATAGTCGTTGGTAAGAGCTGCAGGCATAGCCCTATATGCGGACAACGCCTCCACTGTGAGCAAAGTTGCCAGGTGCATGGCCCACTGCTCTCTTGGCCATCCCACTGTATGGGCTATCCTATCAAAGGATTCCAGGAAATCGTCTCTATCATCATTAGGCGACAACTTCCCTGTCAGTGTCCCACAAGACAATGGTCCTACCATACAATTGCTAGCTAATGCGCCCAGTCCCTGAGGAGATGGAGCTGCTTCCCTCGTTGTCCTCTGGTTAGCCAGCCAAGCTTCCATCAGTTCAAGTACAGGTCTCTGCTGCACTTGTATAGCTGTCACAGCCTGTTCCTGCGCTTGGAAGGCCATCTCGCGTTGTTTCTCAAACTGCGCCGCCATCCATTGTAGGACTTCTTTCGGCTCCATGGCAGCCACTTTTCCTGTAGAAAGAGAAAGAAACACAAAAACCACCAAGTGCGGTACTGGCAACTCTTTGTCAGACCCCTTTTTATCTGGACTCTCAGGACTCTTGCACCTGAATCCGCCACAGGTTATGCCTAATTACTGATTACCTGCATCAGGCGTTGACTCATGCCTTTAGAAAAAGATGCGTCAGCTGGTCCTCCACTGTTCCACCACTGCTGGCAGCAAATCTTCTCCGTTTCACTTGGTGTTTTTAAACTCCGCAGCTTTATCCTGAACAAGTGTAGTCTTATTTTCTTTGCGAAAAAAATCCAAAAACTACGCCACTTGTCGCAACCCCAGCCCCCGAGCCACGTGCTTAAATGGTCAGGGTGGGCATTATTGTTTTCGTCCAAGGGTGAAACTTTTCTTAGCCCAGATGCATGCTGGTACTAGTAGCCCCTTTCTTGAAATACTTAGTTGTGAAAGCCATGTGTAAGGTAAAGGGTAAGGTTTATTCCCATAATGCACAAAGGTTCAACGAAGGAAAACAGGATTCTCACCTCATTCAGGATTTTCAACAAGGTATTTACAGATTTCAAAAGTTAGACGTGCTTCACAGTCTTATTAGCTATGTAGGTGTTAGAACAAACCAGTTCATGGAAACAAAAGCAAGCTGCTTCTTTTAGCTTATCAAAACTGTATTTTAACGTATACCCTGCGAGCTATACTTCTGCCAAGGATTCCAAACTCCCGGCTAGACAAAGTGTACAATCCATGAGACAGTCAGGTAAGAACATAAGAACATAAGATATGCCATACTGGGTTAGACCAAGGTCCATCAAGCCCAGTATTCTGTTTCCAACAGTGGTCAATCTAGGTCATATGTACCTAGCAGTTTCCCCAAGGGACACAGGTTCCACAATGCTTGTATTGGTAGCAATGAATCGGGTTCAGCAGGGTCTATTTGCATCTCCTCCTGTTCTGACGATATATCTGCTGGCCCTGAACTTTCCTCATGTAATTCTGGCTTCACTTCAGAGTTTCTCTCTAAAACTCTCCAGCCTTGCTCTACCTGGTCTGGAAAACAGGTAACAGGACTTTTAGATAGCACTTTTTGTACAGGTTCCCAAACCTCTCTCCAGCTGTGTTTACTGCACCTACGGCTCTCTGGCATCCATGCCTTTCTAGGGCTTGGCCACAGTTCCTGGTTCAGTGTTGTGTTTCTCAGAGTCCTGGGCTGAGTCTTGTGCACCCACCTCTGAACTCCTTGTAGCTCACGGTCAGGAAAGGAAGTATGCAGGTACCTCTGCTCTCTGAGCTGTGCTTCTCTAGTACTCTCTTTACCAGGCACTTTCCAGGCCCCTCTCCTTTCTCTGTCTTCCTTGAAGACTTCTCCCTGGAGCTTTTCAGCTTGGAACTGTTTCTCTTGGAACTTGTTCCTTCTCTTTAAGGACCGCAAATCCAACTGCCTCTCCTTCTCTCCTCGGAACCGTCTCCTTCCTCTCTCTTCTGCGTCTGCTGATGCTGCCGCTGCTGCTGCTGCCCTTTCTGTCCTGTCTAAGCCATGCTTATAAAGCTGCTTCTCAGTTAGGGTTTCTCTCACTCTGACCAGGTGTGTCTGATTATCCCTTGAGTTAGTTATTGCATCATCCAAGCATGGGTGTGTCAGCCTACCCTCTGATTCTTCGTGCTTGCTCCCTCTGGCTGCGCTTTGCAGTAACTGCACTTTAGGTCTGTCACTTTCTTTAAAGGGATCAGTGATTTTTCCTATCTCCATAGGTTCACTGGCCTCTGCTTCATCACAATATATACATCACATTGCGGTATGGTTACTGGGTATTATACATTATAGAGATCCAAGCCTTGCCCCACCAAGTCCATGTCCTACTCTGAAAGAATGTTTTCCCCAAGAATGATGATATCAGGATGTGTCACTTGTGACACATTACCCAGGATGTGTTTACTGTCACACTTCATTCATGTCCCTTTACAGCCTTTCACTGGACAGAACAGCACCAACATGGTTGAACCAGTGTCCCTTGGGGACACTAGTGTCATCACAAGCAGACTCCATGCAGTGACACTATCCCCAGCACAGGCAATCTGAGGAATATCACACAGACTAGGACACTTGTCCAGCACAGATAAGGAGTTAGGGGCTGAGGAGTGACCAGTTGTAATCCATTTGTGCTAGACAGGCACTGCAGTCACTTTGAACCTCCACCATATGAAAAAGACTTGCGTGTACCAAGCAAGTGTGAGCAATGACACTCTACCCTCCACATTAAAATCTGTCATATAGAGGTGAGGGGCACAGTAAAAGGTAAGTTACCTATAGCAGGTGTTCTCCATGGACAGCAGGAAAAGAATGCTCATGTATGAGTGATGTCATCCAACAGAGCCCATGTGGGAATGCTCCCCAGCTACTAATAGGAGCTTCCTCTGTGCATGTGTTCCATCGTCCCACCTGCTGCCTTGGTGCCATTTTAGATCAGACTGATACTATAACTGTAGTAGAATACAATTCCCAGGGGAGGTGGGAGGGTTGTGAGGCCTTTTCCTGCTGTCCATAGAGAAAACCTGCTTCAGGTGAATAGCTACCTTTTTTCCTTGAGCAAGCAGGAAATAAGCATGGACAGCTCTATAATGAGGTGGTGGCCTCGGGTGGCAAACTTTTGGAGGTGGCAAAAAATGCCCCAAAAACAGCCGCCTCCCTCTGCCTTCAGATTTATAAATTTAAAAAAAAAAGGTGGACAAGCTGCTGCCACTGCTGCAGTAGCAGTAATAATTTAAAATTAAAACAAAACCGATGCAGAGCCTCCGGCCCTATGAAACTCCTGCTGCTGCATCCCACTCTATTGTCACTTCCTTTTGGGGCTGGGAAGCAGCTTCAGGGGTTCCATAGGGCCGGAAGGCTCCACAACTGTTTCATTTTCATTTTAAATTACTTCTGTTATAGCCGCTGAGGGACACAGGAGCTGTGGTTGCCAGGGGAAGGAGGAGGGAGCAGGAATGGAGCTGACCAGGGGAAGGAGGGGGTGCGGAATGGAGCTGACACGAGGAAGTAGGGGGTGCGGAGTGTAGCTGACACAGGGGAAAGGAGGGAGAGCGGAATGGAGCTGACGGGGGGGAAGAGAGGGCTGGAAAGGAACTGACACAGAGGAAGCAGAGAGCTGGAAGGGAGTTGACACAGGGGGAACTGAAAGGGAACTGATACCGGAGGATGGTACTGGAGGGGGACTGGAAGGGAGCCGACACCTGGGGGTGGGAGTGGAGGGAGCTCACACTTGGGGATGGGACTGGTAGGTGGCTGGTTAATGGAGAGGAGGCTGGAAGGGAAGGGAAGGGAGCTGACACGGGAGGATTACTGGGACTGGAAATAGGCTAATGGAAGGAAGTGAAGAAAACAAAAGAGGAGATAAGAAATGGCAGATAGACTATAGACCATAGAAAGAGTGCTAAGAGAAGACAGGAAATCAGAAACCTCAGATCAGGCCAATATGATCAGAGAATAAAATGGTCAGACAACAAAGATAGAAAAAATAATTTTTTCAATTTAGTGATTGGACTTTGCACTATCTTTATATTTTACACAGTATGGGGAACTGCATCTCTTATTTATCTGGTGTTGCACTGCATGCGGAGTTTGGTTCCTTGGGGTTTCGGTTTAATTTTTGTCTACATATTTTTATTTTAGGTTGTGATCACTTATTTGATGAGTCTGTGTTCTCAGTGTGTGACCAAGGCCATGTGTTCTGTTAAAATTAAGTTTGTATGCAGGGATTTGTACTGTAGTAATTTGCCGTGTTCAGCTTTTCAAATAGTTGTTAGATATTCTAGGGCCTGCTGCAGTATTTATAGTGCTGCTTTTTTCTGGATAGGCACCTTGTATGAGTTTTGGAAGCTTATGCTGGTATATATGATTTGGTAGATTTGGCCGTATAGATCTTTGGTGACTTTTGTAGGGTTTTATATTAGTTCCCAATATGCCTGGTACTGGAGTATTTTAGTGAGATGACCAGAATCAAAGATATTTTTTTAATATATTGAGTTCTGTGGGAGAATGTCCGACTTTTGCTCTGCACCCATTGTCGAGGGAGAGGTTTCTGTGGATGCAGGATATATATTCAAAAAGAAAAGGTGAAAACCATAATGCAGTTTATAACAGAATAAAATGAGTTATAATTTGGTCTTATAAACTGTGTTGTGGTTCTCACTTTTTCTTTTAGTTCCTTGATGTGTGAGCATCTTGCATTTTCATTTCCTTTGTTTTTTATGGAATATATATTTATGTTAACACCATGCTGGTCCAGTGCACTGAACAGGAGTTATGTTGGAGTTGTCAAGCCCTTCTTGGTGTTTATGTTGGAGTGGGAGGTGTTGTGTTGGAGTCACAAAGTCCCTCTTGTTTTTCAGAAGGTGGGAAGTACTGTGTTGGGGCACCAAGTAGCTCCTGCTTTTATGGAAATGGGAGATGCTGCATGGGTGCTGTTGAGCCCATCTTGTTAGGCATATTTAGCAGCATGTTTCCTAGATTTTGCCCTGGTAACATATGACTATAAGAAATGCCATACTGGGTCAGACTAAGGTCCATCAAGCCCAGTATCCTGTTTCCAACAGTGGCCAATCCAGGTCACAAGTACCTGACAGGTTCCCAAAAAGACACACAGGTTCCACAGTGCTCGTCCTGGGGTAAGCAGTGGATTTTCCGGGTCCTCTTTAATAATAGTTTATGGACCTTTCTTCCAGGAACTAGTCCAAACCTTTTTTATATCCAGTTTTACATTAATAGCTTTTACTACATCCTCTGGTAACTAATTCTAGAGTTTGATTACGCAGGGTCATAGGCTAATGGCAAGGAGGCAGTTATATCCCCCTGCAGTTACTGCATTTCAGCGTGGCAAAACAGCTGCTGGTGCAACTAAGGCCACCTACTGAGGTGATATTAGTTGCACTCCCACTACTTGCGCTGAGCCATTATGTTAGTTTCTGCTGACAATGCAGATGCCTATGTTTGAGAATTCTTTCTCTTGCCTCACTCTGCAGTAAAGTATAATTTTGGGAAAGAAATCCTGTAAACCTAATAGTAATGGATAAAAGCATTTTTTTGACTACATATGTCTGTTTTTAGTTTATATTGATATATTCCCTACTTGGTGAAGATCTATCTCTGTTCTGCATATGTGTGACTGAGACTACATGTTCTGATAGCATGGAGTTTCTATGTAGGGAGCAGTAGTAATCCTGCTTGTTCAGTTTTCTGACTAGGAATATGGACGTTCTAGGGCCCACTGCAATATTTATGGTGCTGTCCTTTTCTGAGTACGCTCCATGTTGTGTGAGGTTTGGAAGTTAGTGATGTTATAGTAGATTTGCTCTATAGGTTCTTGATGAGGTCAACTGTAAGGTGTTGGTTGGGGGGGGGGGGTACTGGAATATGTATTATTTTTGAGATTTGCAGTTTTGCTGCCAGACTGAAATTTAAAATATTTTGTCAGTTCAGATTCAAGGAAATTTAAAATTTTAAGGGAACGTCTCAGTTTAATTTTGCTTTGTAGCCTGCTGAGTTTGAGTTTGACTTTTCCAGCTCTAGCACAATCCAATCCAGCATTTGAATTCATGGCTACCAGGATTAGTTTATCTTATTTTATATCTTCCCTCATCATTGATAATCTGGTCATAGCAAAATAAATCTCATGTGCAGATACTTATAATGGTTTGATTGGGGGAGAGGGGCTGTGTAATTCGCTTTTTGCTAATCAAATATAATGTTGTTTTTTTTTTTGAAATCTTTATTTAATTCACCATTAAATACAAACATATAGAAACAGTGAGCAGGTCTCCACGAGGGGTGCACTCTTATCCCCTCCGGATGACCCCAGAAAAATACTACAGGTGTTTTTTATCAAATTATAACCTCTCCCCTCCCCCCCCCATCCCCCCTCCCCACCCTTCCCCCCCCCCTTTTTCACACTCCCTCAGCAGCAGAGAACTGAATACTGAAGTGGAAGCATATTGTAGCCCCCTCTCCAACCCCCTTGGCCAGTCAACTCCCCAGTTGAAGAATTTCATTGCGGCTACGCGCCCCTAGTTGTTGAATATAGGGCTCCCAAGTTAACATGAACGCTGTCCAGCGCTTGACACTGCCCCTCGCAGCCCGGCACTCCAGCAACATCAGATGGTGGAAATTATTCCGCCATTCGCTAAAAGTTGGTGGCTGGTGTTCCCTCCACAACCGGAGAATCGGCCCTTTACCCACCAAGCAGGCCTTCCGCAAGAGCATTCGCTCCCCTGTCTTCGCAGGCCCGGGGACCGCCAGCTGATCCAAAGCCACAAAGAAGCCGGTCCACCTAACCAGCTGTTGCAACAACTGGCAAAGAAAATCTCGTATCTTCACCCAATAGGGCCGCAGCCTGCGGCAGCCCCACCACATATGCAGCAAAGTCGCCAAGGGAGCGGAACAACGAGGGCAGCTACCATCCGTCTCCAAGTGGCTCCGAAAGGCCCGCCGCGGTGAAAAATGTGCTCGTGTCACACATTTAAATTGAATCTCCCTCCACCGGGCCCCTTGCACCACCCTCACAATCCGTCTCAAAGCCTTGCCGACCATTCCCGGGGTCACCTCTCCTCCCAATTCAGCAGCCCAAGCCACTTCGACCCCTCGGTAGTCAGGACGTACCCTGTAACAATCCAGTCGCTTCTTCAACTGCGAAATAGTTGGGGGAATATCCTCTCCCAACCCAAAAAAATCCATGATCGTGGCTGATCGGTCAATATGCAGTGCATCCCGCGGCAATGAAGCCACGTAGTGAGCGACTTGCATATAAGCAAAACAGTGCCTAGTAGGCAATTCATACTCGCGGCTCAGGGCCAAGAAGGACTTGCAGCACCCTGAAGGTTCGATAAGATGTCCCACCGTCCTTATTCCGCGGGCCCCCCATTCTCTAAACACCTTCGTGTCGGACCCCGGGAGGAACTGGGCATTCCCTTGAAGAGGAACCCAACTAGAGACACCCCATGGCGCATCAAATATAATGTTTATTATGTTTGTCTTATTGTAATATCTGCTTTACTAAATTGTATGTATATGTTTGGAAGGCAGGATTTTAGATTGGTGGAATATACATTTTAAATAAAGTATACTAAATTTATGCAAATTATGCCAATGAATCTCCGCACAAGGCCCTACATCATCCTCTTGCTGCTCCTGTGGGGAAGTAGGTGGGGGGGGGGGGGGTTCTGGGAGATGGAGGAAAGCAGAAACCTCAGATTTGGACCAGCATGATCAGACAACAAAGGTATAAGAGAATTTTATTTTTAATTTAATGATCACACTTGGTGCTATCTTTATATTTTATACAGTACATGGAAATGCATCTCTTTCTATTTCTCTGGTACTGCATTGTGTGCAGAATCTGACTTTTTGGGGTTGCAATTTATTTGTTATCTACATCTGTTTATTTTTAGGTTATGGTCACTTATTCTGTACTTGGTGAGGGTCTGTGTTCTGAATGTGTGACCAAGACTAGGTGTCCTGTTAACATGGAGTTTGTAGGGATCTGAATTGTTCAGCTTTTAAATAGGTGTTGGATGTTCCAGGGCCCACTGCAGTATTTACAGTGATACTTTTTTTGGATGGGCTCCTTATGTGAGTTGGTAGATTTGTCCTATAGATCCTCAGTGACTTTGTTGTAGGGTTTTGTATTAGTTCACACTATACCTGGTACTGGAGAATGTTTCTTAGTGAGATGATCAGATGTTTTTTAAAGATATTGAGTGGGTGGCCCCTAGCATGCTGGAAACTAAAACAAGGGAAAACAACTAATAATGATACTAAAAATCTGCAGCAGAGCGGCTCAATTGGAAAATCTAAATGAGGCCTGACCTTCGCATAGTCTCCTGGAATGTAGGAGGTATAAACACTCCGGTTAAGCGAACTAAGGTGCTACAGGCCTTGAAGAAAGGGAAGACCCAGGTGGCTCTTCTGCAAGAAACACATTTAAATGCAGTAGAACATGCTAAGCTGAAGAGGGACTGGGTAGGGCAGGTCTATGCCGCATCAGTAGACAATAAAAAAAGGGGAGTAGCGATCCTAATTCGAAAAGGGGTGCAAGCAGAAGCTTTAGGGGTGGAGGAGGACCCGCAGGGGAGGTTTTTGTTTTTACATGTGAAACTGAATGGGGCCGAGCTGTTTCTAGGCAATGTATATGCTCCCAATGTATATGACCATGATTTTTTCAGGCGTTTGATGGAGAAAGTTGATGCTGCCCCAAAAGTCCCAGTGATATTAGCGGGCGATTTTAACTGTCCCCATGATCCCAAACTTGATAAATCTAACCCAAAGGAGGGAACAGGATGGCATCGGAAGGGGGTGAGCTATATGTGTCAAAGGGGAAACTTAGTAGACGTTTGGAGACTGCTCCATGAAGGGGAGCGAGATTACACGCATCTGTCGCGAGCTCATCAGACGTGGTCCCGACTGGATTATATACTGGTCTCTGAAGGGGACTTTGGGAGAGTACTGAAGGCGGAGATTGGACCCATCTTAGTCTCTGACCACGCGATGGTGTGGATGGATTGGAAGGGGGCGGGTATAGGCTATGGTAGATGGTCTTTCCCCAGGCACAAGTGGCAGGATAAGGAGTTTCAGCACTTCCTGGTGCAGAAGTGGCAGGAGTATCTTGAGTTTAATGAGGCCAGTAGTGAATCGGTAGCCGTGTTATGGGAAGCTGGCAAAGCGGTATTGCGGGGACACATCATCGCCTATATGGCTAGAGAGCGGAGGAAATTAAATGATGAGATCATTAAACTAACGCAAGAGCTGGCAAAGTTGAAGGGGGCAGCAGTGGGAGATGTAAGCGGGACTAAGCTACCGGGGTATTTGGAAGTGCAGAAAAAACTAAACGCCTTGCTTCAGGATAGAGCAGTGTATGCAATGCACTACTATCGTCATCAGCTATTCCACTATGGCGATAGATCTGGCAAGCTTTTAGCGAGATTAGTGAAAGGGGGGGAGGTACGAGGGTAGTAACGGTTATTCGGGATAAAGAGGGTCGGAAACAGAGTGAATCACAGCGGGTGGCAGAGGTTTTTCGACAGTTTTATGAGACTTTGTATACCCCAGAGGAGGAAAGCTGGATAGAGGAAAGAGCATTCTGGGATAGAGTCACTTTTCCACAGCTCTCCCCGCAAGAGCTCGGGGAGCTGAACAGGCCCATTTCGGGGGGGAGAAATCCAAAAGATTATTAGGAGAGGAAAGCCACACAAGGCGCCAGGGCCAGATGCGTAGGGTTCCGAGTTTTATAAGATACTGGAATCCCAGCTGACGCCGACCTTGGCCGCCCTGTACGCCGAGGCTCTAGAGGTGGGGAGTTTTCCCAGAGATATGCAGACGGCCTCTATCTCCCTTATATATAAGCCGGGATAGAATCCGGAGGATTCTGCTGCGTATAGGCCGATTTCCCTGATTAACTATGACATGAAGATATTGGCATCTGTCCTGGCGGAGAGGCTACAGGCTTTGCTGCCGCAATTGATAGGGGAGCATCAAGCAGGATTTGTGAGGGGCTGGGAGGCCTCCAAGAATATAAATAAGCTACTCTTAGGAATGGAGAAGTATGTGCAACAAAGAATCTCTTTACTTTTAGTCAGTCTGTATGCCGAAAAGGCTTTCGACAGAGTCTCTTGGGAGTATATGTTTGAAGCTCTGCGCAGGTTCGGGTTGGAAGGAGATTTCATGGGATGGGTGAGAGTTTTATATACAGATCCCCTCGCCTACATTACTGTGGGAGGGGCTAAGTCGGAATCCTTTGGATTGCAAAGAGGAACCAGGCAGTGGTGCCCTCTCTCGCCATTATTGTTTGTGCTCCAGTTAGAGCCGCTGCTCTTAACTTTGCTGAACTTAGAGGACATGCGGGGGATGCGTTGGAAGAATGGTGGCATGACAGTCAGCTCTTTTGAGGATGATATGCTGCTATGTCTAACGGATCCCCAGCGTTCCTTAGAGACTGTTATGCAGCAGATTGAGCGGTTTGGGGCTTTTTCGGGATTAAAGATAAATAGGACCAAGTCTTTGGCACTGGACATGGGAGGCGAGGTGAGGGGGCTGTGGAGAGGTGAATTTCCCCTGGTTTGGGCGGAAGGACAAATTAGATATTTAGGCATCCAAATCCCTGATTCGTTATCCCAACTGTATCAGGCGAATATCAAGCCAATGCTGGACAATACTACAGAGAGATTGAGAAGGTGGTGAGAATTACCTCTCTCACTGAAGGGCCGCATTGCGTTGTATAATATGATAGAGGCTCCTAGATGGCTATACGTGCTACGGCATCTCCCAAGAGACTTGCTGATATTGAAGGGGCACTTAACAAAATTTCTGTGGAGGGGGCGTCGAGCTCGCATCGCAACAGCGATGTTGATGAAGGATGTAGAGGAGGAGGGAGCGGGCTTAGCGTCTCTCCGAGCCTATAACTTGGTATATTTGACAAGGTCTCTCAGGGACTTGGTAAATGGTACGTAAGAAGTGATGCCACTAGATTTAATTGATGATCTCTCGGGAAAGCAGCATAGGGTTAAGATGTTACATAATCTACAAAGCGTAGTTACTCACCTGTAACAGGTGTTCTCCAGGAGCAGCAGGAATCAGTCCTCACATATGGGTGACGTCGGCGCCGACGGAGCCCTCGCGGAGCAATTTTCCCCAGCTTTCAAAGAAAGCCTTTGGGAATTGCAGCGCGCATGCGCGGTCCCCTTCCCGCCCAAGGGTGCCATCTTAACTAGTCAGATGACATAGCTAAAAGACAGCATAAAAATTTGCAAAAACTAAAGCAGATGATTGCAACTCCAAGGGGAGGAGGGAGGGTTGTGAGGACTGATTCCTGCTGCTCCTGGAGAACACCTGTTACAGGTGAGTAACTACGCTTTCTCCAGGACCAAGCAGGAAGTCAGTCCTCACATATGGGACTCCCAAGCTTAAGGCTACCGGAGACCCCAAGCACAAAAATGAGCTCCCTCTAGCTCAGCAGCACAGAAGGAATCTTCACTGAATTATTACCCACCGGTAGCCCAACATCCGGGATGGAGGGTAGGAGTTGCTCAAACCTCGAAGAGATTTCGGAGGACTGCCTGTCCGAAAGCACTGTCCCTGCGGGACTCCCTCTCGAGGCAGTAATGGACCGCAAAAGTCTGGCTCGAAGACCAAGTAGCGGCCCGGCAGATGTCTGCCAATGGAACAGAGCGGAGGTAAGCCACTGACGTAGCCTTCGCCCGAACACAATGAGCCATGACCCGACTTTCTAACGAGAGTCCGGCTGCTCTATAAGCCCAAGCGATACAGTCAGCAACCCAGATGGACAGAGTACGCTTGGAGACAGGGAGCCCCAATTTATTGGGGTAAAAAGACAC
The DNA here is from genome assembly GCA_033557465.1 of Ichthyophis bannanicus. NCBI lineage: Eukaryota > Metazoa > Chordata > Amphibia > Gymnophiona > Ichthyophiidae > Ichthyophis > Ichthyophis bannanicus. The sequence continues at coordinate 620,772,058 of CM066036.1, forward strand.
GAAAAGCTGAGTAGCTTTGCGGTGCTCCCGCGTACGGTCAAGGTAGAAGTTCAACGCCCTTCTACAGTCCAGGGTATGCAGGACCATTTCAGCTCGGCTGGAGTGTGGCCTGGGAAAGAAGGTCGGAAGTACCACCTCCTGATTGATGTGAAAAAGGGAGACCACTTTTGGAAGAAATTTAGGGTGAGTCCGTAGGACTACCCTATTTTTGTAGAACCGAGTGTAAGGGGGATCAGACACGAGGGCCTGTAGTTCACTTACGCGTCTAGCGGAAGTGAGGGCTATCAAGAATAAAGTTTTCCAAGAAAGAAAACGGAGAGGACAGGTAGCCATAGGTTCAAAAGGTGGACAGGTGATCCGCTGCAAAACCACATTCAGATCCCAGTCAGGCGCTGGCGGGCGCAGAGGTGGTTTAAGGAGAAGGAGACCTCGGAGAAACCTTGCCACGAGAGGGTCGTTGGAAAGAGGTCTGCCGTCCACCGGCACATGATGTGCTGAAAGAGCACTGAGGTGAACCTTGACGGAGTTGGACTTAAGTCCAAGATTAGAGAGGTAGAGCAAGTACTGCAAGACCACCGACACCGAGCAGGAGAAGGGATCCAGAGACTGCTGGGTACACCAAACGGAAAAACGACGCCATTTAAGGGCGTAGCATTTGCGGGTAGAAGGTCGCCGGGAAGCTAGGACGACCTCTTCCACCTCTGCCAGCAGTAGAAGGGGAGCAAGGACTACCCTTTCAGCAGCCAGGCCATCAGAGGTAGAGATCTGAGGTTGGGGTGTAGCAGGGACCCCTGATCCTGTGTTAGGAGATCTGGTTGAAACCCCAGAGGGAACGGAGCCTCCACCGCCAGTTGCAGCAGGAGTGGAAACCACGGCTGTCTGGGCCACCGAGGAGCTATCAGGATCATGGAAGCTTTGTCTCGGAGAACCTTGAAAAGAGTCCGAGAGATTAGCGGTATGGGAGGAAAGGCATACAGAAGGCTTTTCGACCATGAGAGCAGAAAAGCATCCGCCGCTACTCGGAGGGGATGCGGCTGCCGAGAGCAGAAACGAGGAAGTTGCCGGTTGAGAGGACTGGCAAAAAGATCCAGCGTGGGGAGGCCCCACTTCAGAAAAAGTTTCTGAACTACCAAGGGATCCAGTCGCCACTCGTGCGGCTGGAGGATTCTGCTGAGTTTGTCCGCCAGGCAATTTTCTTGGCCTGGGTGATAAACCACCTTGAGAAGAATGCCGCGGCTGACGGCCCAAGAGCAGAGCCTCTGCGCTTCCCGACAGAGAAGGAAGGAGCCCGTGCCCCCCTGTTTGTTCACGTAGAACATGGCAACTTGATTGTCCGTCTGGACAAGGACGGACCGGTGAGAAGTCAGGTGGGAGAAAGCCTTGAGAGCCAGACGGATTGCTCTGAGCTCCAGGAAGTTGATCTGCTGCACAGACTCCCACGAGGTCCAGAGACCTTGAGTACGTGCCCCTTGGCAATGTGCTCCCCATCCCAGGAGAGAAGCATCGGTCGTCAGCACTTGAGCAGGCGGAGGAGATTGAAAAGGCATTCCGAGTACCAGGTTCGGCTGATGAAGCCACCACTGCAGAGAAGAGGCCAGCGGGCTGGAGATCTGCACTAAGTCGGCGAGGCCGCCCGTGGCCTGTTGCCACTGCTTGCGAAGGCACCACTGAGCAGGCCGCATATTCAGGCGGGCGTTGGGGGGTCACGTGGACGGTGGAAGCCATATGGCCGAGTAGTCTCAGAAAGCGCCTGGCCGAGACCAGGGACTGGCTGTGAAAACGGCCGGCTAGGTCCATTAGCCGCTGAGCTCTGTCGAGAGGCAGGAAAGCTCGCGCCTGAAGAGTGTGCAACCTTGCGCCGATGAACTCGAGATCTTGCGAGGGGAGCAAAGTGGACTTTGCGAAGTTTAGGACAAAGCCCAAGTACTGGAGAAGAGTCACAGTGCGGTGCGTGGCTTGTGTGACGTCTTGAGGGGACGATGCTCTGATGAGCCAGTCGTCTAGGTAAGGAAAGACATAGAGGCCCTGAAGCCGGAGATAAGCCGCCACCACCGTGAGACATTTTGTGAAGACTCGTGGTGCGGAGGATAGGCCAAAGGGCAGTACTCTGTACTGGTAATGATTTCCTGCCACCACAAACCTTAGGTATTGGCGGTGGCTTGGGTGGATGAGGATGTGCGTGTAGGCATCCTTTAGATCCAAGGAGCATAGCCAATCTCCCTGCTGGAGATAGGGCAGAAGGATTCCAAGGGTAAGCATCTTGAACTTCTCCCTCACGAGGAACTTGTTGAGGTTGCGCAAGTCCAGGATGGGTCTGAGGCCTCCCGTTCTTTTTGGTATTAGAAAATACCTGGAATAAAAGCCTTGACCTCTCAGGTGGTGGGGCACCGGTTCCACAGCCTGTTCCTGAAGAAGACTTGCTAACTCCTGAAGGAGTAAGTCCCTGTGCAGAGGGAGTCGTGGAGGCTCTCCCGGAAAATAGGAGGGAGGGACTTGGTGGAAGTGGAGAAGATAGCCTTCTCGCACAACATGGAGCACCCAGGCATCTGATGTGATGTTGGACCACCTGTGGGCAAAGTGGACCAGCCGGCCTCCTGTACTGGGAGAAACCAGCTGAGGGGGAGAGGCTATGTCGATGAAGTCAAAAACCCCCACCCTGCTGAGCAGGGGCCGGTGGCGCAGGCTTGGGGGTTTGCTGCCTACGGGACCCGTTACCCCGTCCCTTGGCCTGCTGACCCTGTTGGGGAGCTGAGGAGGCCTGATATTGAGGGTAGTGTTTATAGGCAGTCGCCTTCCTCGGGTAAAAGGACTTTTTTCCCGAGCCCTTCTTCTTTTGGGAAGGGGCAGAGGTCTTTCTAGAGAGCCTTGTTCTGGTGAGAGTCTCCGTCTCGATTTGCGCAGCCTTTTCAGCCATGGGCTTGCCAAATAGGTTCTCACCTCGGCAGGGGACATCGACCAACTTGTCCTGCACCCAGGGTTCAAGGTCAGACGACTGAAGCCAAGCCTGTCAGCGGGCACCGATGCCGGCTGCGGCTACTCGAGCCGATGCTTCAAAGCCATCATAGGCTGCTCGAGAAATGAACTTGGAGCATTCTCGAATTCCAGTGGTCAAGGCTAGGAACCTCCGCAAAGGTTCCTCGGAAAGTCCAGCAGAGAATCCGGCTATCTCCTTAGCCAGGTCTCTAAGGTACATGCCCATGTAGAGCTGGTAGGTCTGGACCCGACAAGCAAGCATAGAGCCTTGGAAACACTTCTTACCGAGGCCATCCAGGTTGCGGGCCTCCCTGCCGGGAGGCACCGAGGAGTGCATCTTCTGGCTCTTGAGCCTATGCATGGCCGATTCCACCACCATGGAATGGTGCGGTAGCTGTGCTTTCTGGAAGCCAGGGCTCTTGCGGACTCGATAGATGGAATCGACCCGCTTGCTTAATACCGGCGACGATGCCGGACTCTCCCACATGCTGAAGAGTAGTCGTTCCAGCATGGGAGGAACCGGTACAGTAAAGTGCTCCTTCGCTGGAGAGTCATACTGGAGGGCGTCGAGCTCTTCGGCTCGAGGCTTCTCCTCGGGATCCGCAGGGAAGGCCAAAGCCTTGGCCATATCCCTGACGAAGTCCGAGAACCGGACATCCTCCGGGGGGGGGACTGCTTCCGAGGTTCGGACTCAGGGGAGTCCGAGGGGACACACCGAGTCCGAAAGGAATCAGGTGACTCTTCCACTTCAGATTCCCAGGCCGACTCCGAGGAGGAATCAGTGGGGTGGGGTCGGTTCGGGCGGGCGGAGGCGTCGACGACCTCGGTCCCGAACGGGAGGCCGAGGGAGACCTCGACCGAGGATCGACTCGAGCCCGCATGGACTCGAGGATCGGCTCGGTCTCCGGGGTCGACTTAGACGTCGACGTCCCGGCAGTCGGGGCAGAGGCGCCAGCGAGGCTAGCGATCAGTGCCCGCTGCTGGTCCATGAAGGCAGACCGTCTGCTCTCCAAGGCCGTCAACCTGAGTCCGACCTCAGGTGACCCAGCAGTCCCTGACTCGGGCCCCGACGGCGTCGGGCCCGACGTCGGACCCCTCGGAGGCGAGTCCACGAGGACGACAGGACTTACCCGAGCAGGCGATTCCGATTCCAGACGAGGTCGCTTCGTGAGACAATCCTGCTCCAAAGACCCGGGACGGCTATCGGGGCTATGCGACCTGGCTTTCGCGGAACCAGGAGCGTCCACCGACGCCGCCCTCGCGGGTTTCGTCTTCCGATGATGATCCCCCGAGGGAGAACCCCTGTCAGAGGAACTCTGGCGATGCTCAGAGCTGGAGCCTCTGGACGCCGAAGCCTCCGACGAGGTCCGGGTACGGGTGGGATCTGTGAAGATTCTTTCCCGCTGATGCCGCCGACTCCGTAAGGCTTTGGAGGACATTTTGCTGCAGGCCCCACAGATCAGTTCCTCGTGATCTGGGCCGAGGCAGCGGAGGCAATTATCATGTGTGTCAGTGAGAGACATGTTTCTGTCACACTGAACACACCTTTTGAAGCCACTGGCAGCCATCTGGGGAAAAAGGGCCCCTGCAAGGTCAAAGGACCGGGCTGCCAGCGAAAAACCGAAAAACGAAAACTGACTAGAAAAATCAGAAAAACCGAAAAATAAGAGAAGGACTCGCAACGGCGTCGCAAGTCCGGGCAGGAAAGAGACCGGCGTCGAAGCCGAAGAAAAAATAGAAATAATGAAGAAAATCAACTTTTTCTGCGGGGACTGGAAGACCACGTCTGTAGGGCTCCGCGGAAAAAAGAAGACTAGCTAAGATGGCACCCTTGGGCGGGAAGGGGACCGCGCATGCGCGCTGCAATTTCCAAAGGCTTTCTTTGAAAGCTGGGGAAAATTGCTCCGCGAGGGCTCCGTCGGCGCCGACGTCACCCATTATGTGAGGACTGACTTCCTGCTTGGTCCTGGAGAAAGAGAGCTGCCAGTGAGTTGGAGATCTTTGGTGTGCTTGCGAGGGCTGCGGCAGGCATGGAAGACCTTGTGCCAGTATAGGGAGGTGGGTTGGCGGGCAACGGACTGCCTTCCATTAACAGGAAATATGTATTTTGTCCCAGGAATGGAGGGGCGTATAGCGAGAGAGTGGGCCCAGAAAGGCATACTGCTCCTGGGGCATCTGAAAATGGAGGGAGTGGCGGAGCTGGAATCTTATTCCTTCTTGCGGGTAAGATATCAGTTGGAACATCATGACTTCTATTACTACCTGCAAGTGCAGCATTATGTTAGAGGCCTTCAAAGGCAGAATAGTCTAGTGCTGAAACTGGGAAGCATGTGGGAGCTCTTTCGAGCCCTGGAAGGGAAAATCACAGTACGGTCTTTATGGAGGGAACTGGCCCCTGGGGGAAGGCCTAGGGGGGACACCGGGAATATCGAATGTCTCGCGAGCAGGTGGCAGAGAGATAATATGCTTGGCGGGACTGCGGAGCGCTTTTGCTGCGATCAAAGGGATTGTGGAATCGGTACAGCTGCAGGAAATGCAATATAAGTTTCTGTGGAGAGCGTATGTCTTCAATGTATGGGCGGCGCGCGCAGGCTTGGTAGAGACAGATGCGTGTAAACTCTGTGGGACCGACCCTGGTACCCTGGCCCATCGTTTTTGATATTGCATCCGCATTCAGAAACTCTGGGAGGTGGGGGCTAAATTGAGTGGATGAGTGGGCTCCCCGGGCTATTTGGGTCCTGTGAGGGGGTAAACTCAATAGTAAGCGGGGAGCGTAAATTATGTGAGAAGGATTTCTTAGCTGTGAAGAAATGCATCCTGAGACACTGGTTGTTGAACACAGCGCCAGACATAGGCGAATGGGAGCAAACATTGTTGGATTTGGGTGATATGGAGAAACGTACAGCGAGATGTTTGGGAGAGGCAGCATGGGATAGATGGGCTCGGATATGGGACCCCATCCAATGACAAGATAGATCGTACACTGGGAGGGAGGCGGGGTGAGGCCGGGAAAGGAAAAAGGGGGTCTGCTACACATTTAGGCAGTAGTGGGGACTACACTTTGGGCAATCCTGGAAGCTAGGGATGTTCAGGGGGGAGGGGGGATGGGGGGGTGGTTGAGCTTGGCATACTCTACTTAATGCTTATTGTCTGCCTGTTTAATGATTAAGGTACTATGCTGCCTGTGGCCTCCTAAATATCAGCTGCCAATAGCTGCTTGGAGGCAGCTGAGCCTGGATGATCGGCTGGGCAGCTAAGCAATCTTTTTGCTTTCTGTTTAAGGGGAGTACGAACATGGGTGCCAGTGGATGAGGGAGGTGGGACAGCGATTACAGATGGCAAAAGTATGGCCCAGGAGATGAACAGAGTTGTAAATGCCTATGTACTGTTCATCTTCTTTGACTTGTTGCTTTAACTGTTCTATGTGTTGTTTTGGGTTGTACGGTTGATGTTATTGTACGATTTATACGATTGACAATAAAAATGAGTTTTCGTAAAGATATTGAGTTCTGTGGGTGAATGCCCTAGTTCTGCTTTTGCACCCACTGTTGAGGGTTCTGTGGATGCAAAATATATGTTCAAAAAGAAAAAGCAAGAACCATAACGGAGTTTATAACAACAAAAAGAGTAGTTACTCACCTGTAACAGGTGTTCTCCAGGAGCAGCAGGAATCAGCCCTCACATATGGGTGTCATCGACGCCGATGAAGCCCCAGCGGAGCATTTCCCCAGCTTTCTATGAAAGCCTTTGGGAATGCAGGCACGCATGCGCGGTTCCCTTCCCGCCTAAAGGTGCCATCTTACCTCAGTCAAATGACATAGCTAAGAACAGCACACAAAAAAATGGAAAAACAAACTATGTACAACTGCAACTCCCAGGGGAGGAGGGAGGGTTGTGAGGACTGATTCCTGCTGCTCCTGGAGAACACCTGTTAGAGGTGAGTAACTACTCTTTCTCCAGGACCAAGCAGGAAGTCAGTCCTCACATATGGGTGACTCCCCAGCTCTGGGCTACCGAGGAACCCAGGCTGAACAAGAGAACTCCCTCTAGTCCCAGCAGCAAAGAAAGGCTTTTCACTGACACAACCTCCACCGGTAGCCCAACAGAGGGCAGGAGTTGCCTAAACCTCAAAGAGATTCCGGAGTACTGCTTGGCCAAAAGCACTGTCCCTACGGGACTCCCTCTCCAGACAGTAATGGGCCGCAAAAGTCTGGCTTGAAGACCAAGTTGCAGCCCTGCAGATGTCTACCAAGGGCACAGAGCAGAGATGAGCCACTGAGGCAGCCATTGCCCTGACACGGTGGGCCGTAACTCGTCCCTGCAAAGGAAGGTCAGCCGCCTTGTAAGCCCAGGTGATACAGTCAGCCACTCAGATGGACAAGGTACGCTTGGACCCAGCCAACCCTAACTTATTAGGGTCAAAGGATACGAAGAGCTGAGTAGCCCTTCTATGCCCCTGCGTACGGTCAAGGTAGAAGGATAAGGCCCTCCTACAGTCCAGGGTATGCAGAACTGCTTCAGCCTGGCTTGCATGAGGCCTAGGGAAGAATGTTGGAAGAACTACCTCCTGGTTAAGGTGGAAGGAGGAGACAACCTTTGGGAGGAACTTTGGATGAGTCCTAAGGACTACCCTGTTCCCATAGAAGCGAGTGTAAGGCCTATCACAGACCAGTGCCTGAAGCTCACTCACTCGCCTGGCTGAGGTAAGGGCTACTAGGAAGAGTGTCTTCCAGGACAGGAAGCGTAGAGGGCAAGTAGCCATCAGCTCAAAGGGTGGGCGCGTCAGCTGCTGCAAGACCACATTCAACTCCCACTCAGGAGCAGGAGGACGGATTGGAGGCTTGAGCAAAAGCAAGCCCCTGAGAAAGTGGAACACCAAGGGGTGAACCGACAGAGAATGTCCTTCCACCAGTGAGCGGTGAGCTGCTAGAGCTGAGAGGTGGACCCGAACAGAATTGGACTTAAGTCCCTGATTGGACAAGTGCAGTAAGTACTGAAGCACCACTGGTACAGTACAGGAGAAAGGATCCTCTGTACGTAGCTGACACCACACAGAAAACCTTTTCCACTTGAGAGCATAGGTTTTCCTAGTGGACTGTTTCCTAGAGGCTAGGACAACCTCCTCAACCTCCTGAGGTAGGCCCCAGGGAGCCAAAACTACCCTTGCAGCCTCCAGGCCATCAAATTGAGAGCTTTGAGATTGGGGTGCAGAAGGGAACCCTGATCCTGAGAAAGAAGGTCGGGTTGCAACCCCAGAGGCAGTGGGGGATCCACCGCCAGCTGAAGCAGAAGTGGAAACCAAGGCTGTCTCGGCCATCTGGGAGCCACCAGCAGGACCGAGGCCTTGTCCTGAAGGATCTTGAACAGAGTTCGAGCCACCAAGGGCTTGAGAGGAAACGCATACAGGAGGCCCTGAAACCATGGAATCAGAAAAGCATCTGCTGCTATCAGCAGAGGATGCGGTTGCCTGGAGCCGAACTTGGGCAGTTGCTTGTTCAGTGGACTGGCAAACAGATCTATCAAAGGGAGACCCCATTTCAGGAAGATCTTCTGAACTACCAAGGGATGCAGCTGCCACTCGTGGGGCTGCAAAATCCTGCTCAACCGGTCGGCCAGGTAGTTTTCTTGGCCTGGAAGGTACACAGCCCTGAGGAGCATGTTGTACTTGAGGGCAAATGAACAAAGGTCCTGAGCCTCCCGACAAAGGAGCCTGGACCCAGTCCCGCCCTGTTTGTTCACATAAAACATGGCTACCTCGTTGTCTGTCTGAACCAGGACAGATTGATGAGCCAGGGTAGGAGAGAAAGCTTTGAGAGCCAAGTGAATAGCCCTGAGTTCTAGAAGATTGATCTGCTGTGCAGCCTCCCAAGGAGACCACAGGCCCTGGGTGCACTTGTTCAGACAATGAGCTCGCCAGCCCTGCAGGGAGGTGTCTGTGGTCAGTACCATTGTGTACCCAGGAATTTGAAAGGGCACCCCTTTTAGTACATTGGGTGGGTGCAGCCACAAGCTGAGGGAGTCCAGCAATGGTCTAGACACCCTTATTCTGTCTCTGAGGTTGCCTGTGGCTTGTGACCACTGATTCCAAAGGCACCACTGTGCAGGCCTCATATGGAGCCTGGCATTGGGGGTTACATGAACTGTCGAAGCCATGTGGCCAAGCAGCCTCAGGCAGAGTCTGGCGGAGACCAGTGACCTGCTGAGAAACTGGTTTGCCAAGGCTATCAATCTTTGGGCTCTGTCTTCTGGTAAGAAAGCCTTTGCCAGCAGAGAGTCCAGCCTTGCTCCTATGAACTCCAAGTTCTGGGAGGGGAGCAAAGTGGACTTTGCGAAGTTTATTACAAACCCCAGGCTTTGGAGAAGAGCAATAGTTCTGAGGGTGGCTTGTCTGGCCTCCTGGCACGTCTGAGCCCTGATGAGCCAGTCCTCCAGATAGGGGAAGACAAAGATTCCCTGATTTCTCAGGTAGGCCGCCACCACTGCCAGGCATTTGGTAAAGACCCTGGGAGCGGAGGTGAGGCCAAAAGGCAGTACTCTGTACTGATAATGGTTTCCTCCCACAATGAACCTGAGGTACTGTCTGTGATCTGGATGAATGAGGATGTGAGTGTACGCATCCTTTAGATCTAAGGAGCATAACCAATCTCCCTGCTGGAGGTAGGGCAGAAGTGTTCCAAGAGTAAGCATCTTGAACTTTTCTTTCTCTAGGAACTTGTTGAGGTTCCTGAGGTCCAGAATAGGTCGAAGGCCACCGGTTCTTTTGGGCACCAGGAAATACCTGGAGTAGAATCCGTGACCTTGCAAGTGGGGAGGCACAGGCTCCACCGCCTTATCCACCAACAGACCTTGAAGCTCTTGAAGGAGAAGGTCTGTGTGCAGGGGAGGCCTTGGAGGCTCCCCTGGAAAGTATGGCGGAGGCAGTTGGTGAAAATGCAGTGCATAGCCCCTGTGGACTGTGTTCAACACCCAACTGTCCCCAGTGATGTGGGGCCACTGGTGGGCAAAGAGGGCAAGGCGACCTCCTGGGCAGGGTTGGGAGAGCAGGGACTGAGAGGCTATGCTCAAGGAGTCAAAAACCCCCACCCTGCTGAGTGGGAGCAGGGGCCGGAGGCTTGGGGGTCCTCTGCCTACAGGGCCCATTACCCTGCCCCTTGGCCTGCTGACCCTGGGGTGCAGCTTGGGCAGCCTGATACTGAGGGTACTGTTTGTAGGCAGTGCCCTTCCTTGGGTAAAAGGGCTTCTTACCCGAGACGACCTCCTTGTGAGAAGGGGCAGAGGTCTTTCTAGACAGCCTTGTCCTTGTAAGGTGCTCAGTCTCAAGCTGTGCGGCCTTCTCGGCCATGGGCTTGCCAAGAAGGTTCTCACCTCGGCAAGTGACATCGACCAACTTGTCCTGAACCCATGGCTCGAGGTCCGATGACTGCAGCCATGCCTGGAATCGAGCCGCGATGCCGGCTGCCGCAACTCGGGCCGAAACCTCAAAGCCATCGTAGGCGGCGCGGGACATAAACTTCGAGCAGTCCCGAATCCCCGAGGACAAGGATTTGAATCTCTGCAAGAGCTCCCCAGAGAGACCAGCCGAGAACCCGGCCAACTCCTTGTCCAGGTCACGTAAGTAGATGCCCATGTACAGCTGGTAAGACTGGACACGGCAAGCAAGCATCAAGCCCTGGAAGCACTTTCTGCCAACACCATCGAGGTTCCGGGCCTCCCGGGGGGCACCACAGAGTGCATCTTCTGACTTTTCAGGCGATGCATGGCCGATTCCACCACCATGGAATGGTGTGGTAGGTGCGCCTTCTGAAAGCCAGGGCTCTTCCGGAGTCGATAAATCGAATCGACCCACTTGCTTAGAACCGGTGCTGAGGCCGGTGCCTCCCACATCCGGAAGAGGAGCCGTTCAAGCATCGGAGGAACCGGGACAGTAAAGGCCTCCTTTGGGGGAGAGTCGTACTGCAGGACCTCGAGCTCTTCGGCTCGGGGCTCCTCCTCGGGGTCCGCCGGGATAGCCAACACGGTGGCCATATCCCGGACAAACTCTGAGAACCGGGTATCCTCCGGAGGGGATCTACTCCGGGGCTCAGACTGCGGCGAGTCCGACGGGATGCACCGAGTCTTGAATGTGTCGGGGGACTCCTCATCCTCCGTCTCCCAGCGGACTCGTCCGACGAGGAGTCAGGATCTGACCCCGCGGGGCCCTGGAGCACCTGCCCCAACGCCGGAGGCACCGGTGTCGACGCCCTCGGTCCCGAACGGGAGGTCGAGGGAGACCGCGACCGAGGTCGACCTCGAGCCATCATGGACTCGAGTATCGGCTCGGTCTCCGGGGTCGACTTCAATGTCGATGTCCCGGTGGTTGGGGCAGATGCGCCAGACAGGCTGGCCATCAGTGCCCGCTGCTGCTCCACGAAGGCAGGCAGACAGTCTGCACTCCAAGGCTGTCATCCTGAGATTTAGTTCGGGAGACGCAGCAGCCACCAACTCGGGCCCCGGCGGCAGCTCTCTGGGAGGAGAGTCCTCGAGGACTACAGGGCTTACGTGTCTAGCAGACTCAGGCTCCATGCGAGGAACTTTGGCAGGCTTCTCCTGTTCCACGGGCCCAGGGCGAGAGTCGGGGGTCTTAGACCTGGCCCTCGAGGAGCCAGGGACCTCCTCCGAAGATTCTCTCACGAGCCGCTTCTTCCTCTTGCGTTCCTGGTCGGGGGACCCCCTGTCCGAGGAGCCCCGACAGCTCTCGGGATCCGAATCCCAAGATGTCGAGGCCTCAGACGAGGTCCAGGCCCGGCCGGAGGCTGAGTCTGAGAAAAGCCTTTCTTTCTGCTGCTGGCGACTTCGCAGTGCCTTGGAAGACATCTTCCCACATGGTCCACACATCTTAGGGTCGTGATCAGGACCGAGGCACCGAAGGCAGCAGTCATGTGTGTCGGTGAGAGACATCAACTTCTTACACTGATCACTCTTTTTAAAACCGCTGGAAGCTATCGGGGAAAAAAGAGTCCCCGCGAGGTCAAAGGACCAGCCTTCCAGGGAAAAAGCAAAAAAGGGCGCGAACGCCAGCCACGAAGGGCAAAAACTGAAAAAGAAGAATCAGGCTCGATACCGGTGTACCGAACCCGGCGGGAGGGGAACTGGCATCGAACCGGGAAGAAAAAATAGCGAGAATCGCCGAAAAAATCAAACTTTTATTCGGGATGACAGGACACACGTCCGGTGGGCTTCTCGGAAAAAGAGAGACTGGGGTAAGATGGCACCTTTAGGCAGGAAGGGAACCGCGCATGCGTGCCTGCATTCCCAAAGGCTTTCATAGAAAGCTGGGGAAATGCTCCGCTGGGGCTTCATCGGTGTCGATGACACCCATATGTGAGGACTGATTCCTGCTTGGTCCTGGAGAATAAAATTGTGTTATAATTTAGTTTTATAAACTATGCTGTGCTCCTCGCTCATTCTTTTAGTTCCTTGGTGAGCAAACATCTTGCATTTCCTCCATATTATCTAATCGGCTTTTTGGTTTGGTTCAGTCCTTGACTGGAGTTTTGACTACGAGGGGAGGAGGAGGGCACCATCTCATCCCTCGCCTCAGGCAGCAGATTGCCTTGAGCCACCCCTGGAAATAAGTCCTTGCGTATGGGACTCCCTAGGTAACGACTTGATTGTGAAAAATGAAACTACCCATGGCCAAAGCACTGATGCCTAAGGGAGGTGGGCAGAGGTCCTGCGAAAAAGAAAGGAAACTTGAACAGCTGAAAAACTAACTATAGGAAAGAAAAAAACTATAGGAAAATGATGAGGACACCACCAAAGAGCAACAGAATTCCCGAAAAGGGGTAAAAATGATCAGCTGGTAAGAGGAGATTGAAGACGCATCCGTTGGGCCCTGTGGCAAAGCAAAGATTGATGGCACGCATGCACAAAGGAAGCTCCCAAAACCTTCAATTAGTAGCTGGGGAATGTTCTTGTATGGGTTCCAGCAAATGACATCACCCATACGCGAGGACTAACTACCTCCTCGACAAAGGAGCTGGTACCAAAGACTGGCAAAGAATCCAGGTGTAGAACTTTTCTTTATTATCCCCAATGCGTTTTGGCCTGGGCCTTCTTCAGGGAGTATAGATCACAAGCCTCAAAAAATACAATATACAAATAAAAACACACATATCATCATATAGCGTAGTTACTCACCTGTAACAGGTGTTCTCCAGGAGCAGCAGGAATCAGTCCTCACTTATGGGTGACGTCGGCGCCGACGGAGCCCTCGCGGAGCAATTTTCCCCAGCTTTCAAAGAAAGCCTTTGGGAATTGCAGCGCGCATGCGCGGTCGTCTTCCCACCCGAGGGTGCCATCTTAGCCAGTCAGATGACATAGCTAAAAAAGACAGCATAAAAATTTGCAAAAAGAACATAAGCAGACGATTGCAACTCCAAGGGGAGGAGGGAGGGTAGTGAGGACTGATTCCTGCTGCTCCTGGAGAACACCTGTTACAGGTGAGTAACTACGCTTTCTCCAGGACCAAGCAGGAAGTCAGTCCTCACTTATGGGACTCCCAAGCTCAAGGCTACCGGAGACCCTAAGCACAAAAATGAGCTCCCTCTAGCTCAGCAGCACAGAAGGATAGAATCTTCGCTGAATTATCACCCACCAGTAGCCCACATCCGGGATGGAGGGTAGGAGTTGCTCAGACCTCAAAGAGATTACGGAGGACTGCCTGTCCGAAAGCACTGTCCCTACGGGACTCCCTCTCGAGACAGTAATGGACCGCAAAAGTCTGGCTCGAAGACCAAGTAGCGGCCCGGCAGATGTCTGCCAGCGGAACAGAGCGGAGGTAAGCCACTGACGTAGCCTTTGCCCGAACGCAATGAGCCGTGACTCGACTTTCTAAGGAGAGTCCGGCTGCCCCATAAGCCCAAGAGATACAGTCCGCAACCCAGATGGACAGAGTACGCTTGGAGACCGGGAGCCCCAATTTATTGGGGTCAAAAGACACAAAAAGCTGAGCAGCTTTACGGTGCTCCCGCGTACGGTCAAGGTAGAAGTTCAATGCCCTTCTACAGTCCAGGGTATGGAGGACCGTTTCAGCTCGGCTGGAGTGTGGTCTGGGAAAGAAGGTTGGAAGTACCACCTCCTGATTGATGTGAAAAGGGGAGACCACGTTAGGCAGAAATTTTGGGTGAGTCCGTAGGACTACCCTATTCTTGTAGAACCTAGTGTAAGGGGGATCAGACACGAGGGCCTGCAATTCACTTACGCGTCTAGCGGAAGTGAGGGCTATCAAGAACAGTGTTTTCCAAGACAGAAAACTGAGAGAACAGGTAGCCATAGGTTCAAAAGGCGGACAGGTGATCCGCTGCAAAACCACATTCAGGTCCCAGTCAGGCGCTGGCGGGCGCAGAGGTGGTTTAAGTAGAAGGAGACCTCTGAGAAACCTCGCTACGAGAGGGTCGCTGGAGAGAGGTCGACCGTCCACCGGCACATGATGTGCCGAAAGAGCACTGAGGTGAACTTTGACGGAGTTGGACTTAAGTCCCAGATTAGAGAGGTGTAGCAAGTACTGCAAGATCACCGACACCGGGCAGGAGAAGGGATCCTGAGACTGTCGGGTACAACAGACTGCAAAGCGACGCCATTTAAGGGCGTAGCATTTGCGGGTAGAAGGCCGTCGCGAAGCCAAGACGACCTCCTCCACCTCCGCCGGCAGGAGAAGGGGAGCAAGGACTACCCTCTCAGCAGCCAGGCCATGAGGTTGAGAGACCTGAGGTTGGGGTGCAGTAGGGACCCCTGATCCTGAGTGAGGAGATCCGGTTGTACCCCCAGAGGGAATGGATCCTCCACCGCCAGTTGCAGCAGGAGCGGAAACCACGGCTGCCTGGGCCAGCGAGGGGCCACCAGGATCATGAAGGCGTTGTCTCGGAGAACCTTGAAGAGAGTTCGAGAGACTAGCGGGATGGGAGGGAAAGCGTACAGGAGGCTCCCCGACCATGAGATCAGAAAAGCGTCCGCCGCAACCCGGAGGGGGTGTGGCTGACGAGAGCAGAAGCGAGGAAGTTGCCGGTTGCGAGGACTGGCAAAGAGATCCACCGTGGGGAGGCCCCACTTGAGGAAGAGCTTCTGAACTACCAAGGGATCCAGACGCCACTCGTGCGGCTGGAGGACCCTGCTGAGTTTGTCCGCCAGGCAATTTTCTTGGCCTGGGAGATAAACTGCCTTGAGGAGAATGCCGTGACTGACGGTCCAAGAGCAGAGCTTCTGCGCCTCCCGGCAGAGGAGGAAGGAGCCCGTGCCCCCCTGCTTGTTCACGTAGAACATGGCAACTTGATTGTCCGTCTGGACAAGGACGGACTGGTGGGAAGTCAGGTGGGAGAAGGCCTTGAGAGCCAGGCGGATCGCCCTGAGCTCCAGGAAGTTGATCTGCTGAGCAGACTCCCACGTGGTCCAGAGGCCCTGAGTACGAGCCTCTTGGCAATGTGCTCCCCAGCCCAGGAGGGATGCATCGGTGGTCAGCACCCGGGTCGGCTGAGGTGACTGGAAAGGCATTCCGAATAGGAGGTTCGGCTGCCGGAGCCACCACCGGAGAGACGAGAGCAGCGGCTCGGAGACGCGCACTAGGTCTGCTAGGCCGCCGGTGGCTTGACGCCACTGCTGGCGGAGACACCATTGAGCAGACCGCATATTCAGGCGGGCATTGGGGGTCACATGGACGGTGGAAGCCATATGGCCGAGTAGTCTCAGGAAGCGCCTGGCGGAGACTAGGGGCTGGCTGCGAAAGCGGTCGGCTAGGTCCATGAGCCGCTGAGCCCTGTCGAGCGGTAGGTATGCTCGCGCCTGAGGAGTGTGCAGCCTTGCGCCGATGAACTCGAGATCCTGTGAGGGGAGCAAAGTGGACTTTGCGAAGTTTATAACAAAGCCCAAGTGCTGCAGAAGAGTCACCGTGCGGCGCGTGGCGTTGGTGACCTCCCGAGCGGACGCTGCTCTGATGAGCCAGTCGTCGAGGTACGGAAAGACATAGAGGCCGTGAAGCCGGAGATGGGCCGCCACGACCGCGAGACATTTTGTGAAGACTCGCGGTGCGGAGGACAGGCCAAAGGGCAGTACTCTGTACTGGTAATGATTTCCCGCCACCACAAACCTTAGGTATTGGCGGTGGCTTGGGTGGATGAGGATGTGCGTGTAGGCATCCTTTAGATCCAAGGAGCATAGCCAATCTCCCTGCTGGAGGTAGGGCAGAAGGATTCCAAGGGTAACCTTCACAAAACTAATGCAACACCCAGTTACATTAGAGCATTGTACATAGTTTGATTTAATATGTATTTAGTTTCCCCGTTTTCTCCCCCATGTTCAATTCCCTGTTATTTGTAAACTCAATGTTATTTGTATACATTGCGGTATTCTTGTTCGATGTACACCGCGCTGATTTTAATAGCGCGGTATAGAAGAAAATGTTAAATAAAATAAATAAATAAATAAGCATTTTGAACTTCTCCCGCACAAGGAACTTGTTGAGGTTGCGCAAGTCCAGGATGGGTCTGAGGCCCCCTGTTCTCTTTGGTATCAGAAAATACCTCGAATAAAAGCCTTGACCTCTCAGGTGGTGTGGCACCGGTTCCACCGCCTGTTCCTGCAGAAGACCTGCTAACTCCTGAAGGAGCAACTCCCTGTGCAGAGGGGGGCGCGGAGGTTCTCCCGGAAAATAGGAGGGAGGGACCTGATGGAAGTGGAGAAGGTAGCCTTCTCGCACGACCTGAAGTACCCAGGCATCTGCGGTGATGCTGGACCACCTGTGGGCGAAGTGAACCAGCCGGCCTCCGGTGCTGGGAGGAACCAGCGGGGGGGAGAGGCTATGCTGAGCGAGTCAAAAGCCCCCACCCTGCTGAGCAGGGGCTGGTGGTGCAGGCTTGGGGGCTTGCTGCCTACGGGACCCGTTACCCCGTCCCTTGGCCTGCTGGCCCTGTTGGGGAGCTGCAGGGGCCTGATAATGGGGGTATTGTTTGTAGGCAGCAGCCTTCCTCGGGTAAAAGGACTTTTTCCCCGAGCCCTTCTGTGTCTGGGAAGGGGCGGAGGTCTTCCTAGAAAGCCTGGTCCTGGTGAGAGTCTCAGTCTCAATTTGTGCAGCCTTTTCCGCCATGGGCTTGCCAAAGAGGTTTTCGCCTCGGCAGGGGACATCGACCAACTTGTCCTGTACCCAGGGCTCAAGGTCTGACGACTGAAGCCAAGCCTGTCGGCGGGCACCGATGCCGGCTGCGGCTACTCGAGCCGAGGCCTCAAAGCCATCATAGGCTGCTCGGGACATGAACTTTGAGCATTCCCGAATGCCCGTGGACAAGGCTAGGAACCTCCGCAAGGGCTCCTCGGAGAGACCAGCGGAGAATCCGGCTAGCTCTTTAGCCAGATCCCGGAGATACATGCCCATGTAGAGCTGGTAAGTCTGGACACGACATGCGAGCATAGAGCCCTGGAAGCACTTCTTGCCAAGGCCATCCAGGTTACGGGCCTCCCTTCCAGGAGGCACCGAGGAGTGCATCTTCTGGCTCTTAAGACGATGCATGGCCGATTCCACTACCATGGAATGGTGTGGCAGCTGTGCCTTCTGAAAGCCTGGGCTCTTGCGAACCCGATAGATAGAATCGACCCGCTTGCGCAGGACCGGCGAGGAGGCCGGACTCTCCCACATGCGGAAGAGTAGTCGTTCCAGCATAGGAGGAACCGGCACAGTAAAGTGTTCCCTCGCGGGAGAGTCATACTGGAGGGCGTCGAGCTCTTCGGCTCGAGGCTCCTCCTCGGGATCCGCAGGGAAGGCCAAAGCCTTGGCCATATCCCTAACGAAGTCCGAGAACCGGGCATCCTCCGGGGGGGACTGCTTCCGAGGCTCGGACCCCGGTGAGTCCGATGGGACACACCGAGTCCGGAAAGAATCAGGTGACTCTTCCTCCTCAGACTCCCAGACCGACTCCGACGAGGACTCGGTGGGGTCGGCCCGGGCAGGGTGCGGCGCCAGCCGCCCCGACGTCGAGGGAGTCGGCGTCGGCGACCTCGGTCCCGAACGGGAGGCCGAGGGTGACCTCGACCGAGGATCGACTCGAGTTCTCATCGACTCGAGGATCGGCTCGGTCTCCGGGGTCGACTTGGACGTCGACGTCCCGGCGGTCGGGGCAGCGGCGCCAGCGAGCAGTGCCCGCTGCTGGTCCATGAAGGCAGACAGTCTGCTCTCCAAGGCCGTCAACCTGAGTCCGAGCTCAGGTGACCCAGCAGCCCCCGACTCGGGCCCCGACGTCGGCTGTCGCGGAGGCGAGTCCAGAAGGACCACAGGACTTACCCGGGCAGGCATCTCCGACTCCAGGCGAGGTCGCTTCGGGATGTGTTCCTTCTCCAAGGACCCGGGGCGGCTGTCGGGGCTATGCGACCTGGCCCTCGCGGAACCAGGAGCGTCCACCGACGCCGCCCTCGCGGGTTTTTCCTTCCGACGATGGTCCCCGGAGGGAGAACCCCGGTCGGAGGAGCTCCGGCGACGGTCCGAGCTGGAGCCTTTCGACGCGGAGGCCTCCGACAAGGTCCGGGTACGGCTGGGGTCAGCGAAGATTCTCTCACGCTGATGCCGCCGACTCCTCAACGCCTTTGAGGACAGTTTGCTGCAGGGCCCACAGATCAGTTCCTCATGATCCGGGCCCAGACAGCGGAGGCAAAAGTCGTGTGTGTCGGTTAGTGACATATTTCGGTCACACCGACCACACCGCTTAAACCCACTGGCAGCCATCGGGGGAAAAAGGGCCCCTGCGAGGTCAAAGGACCGGGCTGCCAGGGAAACCGAAAACGAAAGCTGACTAAGTCAGAAAAACCGAAAAAAGTAAGCGGACTCGAGACCGGCGTCGCGAGTCCGGGCGGGAAAACGATCGGCGTCGAACCGAAAGAAAAAAGGATAAAACAAAGAAGAAAATCAACTTTTTCGCGGGGACAAGACGGGGACGTCTGTAGGGCTCCGCGGAAAAAAGAAGACTGGCTAAGATGGCACCCTCGGGCGGGAAGACGACCGCGCATGCGCGCTGCAATTCCCAAAGGCTTTCTTTGAAAGCTGGGGAAAATTGCTCCGCGAGGGCTCCGTCGGCGCCGACGTCACCCATAAGTGAGGACTGACTTCCTGCTTGGTCCTGGAGAAAAATACATTATAAATATAAAAACATATAGAAATAATCCTAAAATCAAACTCATAAATATTAAATAAGAGTAAATAATAAAAAGCACTAAAAACATTGAGCTGTGCAAGGGTGACATAAAAAATGTGTACATAAATATCAGGTCTATGAATGTACAAAAGAGCAGTAAATAGCACACTTGCATATTAAAATCAACTAACGTACACAAACAATACATCTATATAGAAAAGGGGGAATAAAACAATGATATAGTCCAAAAGTGAGTGAGTAATATAATCATAAATTAAAAAGGACAAAATTGAAAAAAATTATATTAAAACCGTGATAAAAGGAGATGAGGAAGACATATATACCTTGAAAAATCCAAACTGTAGATACGATGAAGCTACTAGAAGGGAGAAGAGTGAATGTTGAAATAAATAAATAAATATGAATATTATGAATAATATGAGAACGGCACAACGGGAGAGATGAGGAATTAATATTATGATATGATCCTTTACACTAATCATATCTTCACTATTGAAGGAAGGGGAGTTAAAATATCCCCTTTAGAGGAAAAAAAGAGCGTGTTAAAAAGCCTTCATAAGGCGATACAAAACCATCTAAGAGGGGTTTAAAGACCTGTAGAGTCTAAATAGAATGGTAAAAATCATGTGTTACAAAGTCTGCAAGGTTGTGTGAAATGGGACCGTCATGAAGGCATTGCAGATACTACATAGCATTAGACAGCCTCTATTACTAAGAATCAAATACGATTTTAAACATTAAAAAAAATATATAAAAAACTCCCACATTAAATTCTAGCCAGATCATCCTGACATCGAATACGTACTCCAAAGATCATTGTCACTAGACAAAAGCAAACTCACATAAAAAATGGCTCAAATGCTCTAACATCGGACTCTATAATTATGTAAATGACTGCAGTGTGCTCAAAATAAAAAAAATCAGTGTGTCTATGCAAAATAAACTATATATAGAGAATAATGAAGTATATATTATTGTAAAAGAACAATATTGACTAGAAAAATCAAAAACGCAAACGCATACTCGAGCGTTGCACATCGAAACAGAAAGGGAGGTGGATCAGGCAAATATCTACAAACTTTTCATGAGAGAAGATAAGGCTCCATAAAAACAACGTGGTACTTTTAACCAAGAAGAGGGAGCATACTGGCAACAAAAAAAATGTACCATGTTGGCGCAGGCACAAGCAGCTGTGTAAAGTGATATAAAATAAAAACGACGCCATGAACTCACCAACAAAGTCTAATTCTGTGTGAGAGACACAGGAACCAGACCCGGTCTCGATCGCAGTCAAACCAAACCTAAAAGATATATATAAAACTTTGACCCCCCCCCCCCCCAATAAAATAGGGTCGGTAAAAAAGAAGGCAGAGGTCCACATAGATTCAAGTTTGGTAATCTCATCGTCCTTAAAAACCAATCGATTTTCATGTAACAAGCATAAAAAACATGGGTGGGGGGCATATAAAGTAATCAGAGATAAGTAGTCTGGAGCATTATTATAGAGGGATTTATGAGTCAGGGTAAGAATTTTGTGTCAGATATGGTATTTAAGAGGAAGTCAGTGGTATAAATTAGAAGAGGAGAGAGACATGATCAAATTTGCTTGCGTTGCATAGAATACGAATCGCAGTGTTCTGAATGGTTTGTATTTTATATTCTGGCAATCCAGCGTAAACACTATTGCAGTAGTCTAGTCTTGCAACTATGATGTTGAGTACAATGGAGAGCTAGGCAGGAAGGTCAAGGAAGGGATGGAGAGCACAGAAGCAGCGGAGCGCAATAAAGGAGAATTTTGTAAAGACCAATTTGAGAAGAAAAAGAGTTTAGAGTCCAAAAAGATTACAAGGTATCTTAAGAATGACTGAAGGGGGGGTGTAGGCATGTCGGCTAGGGAGGGGGCAATGGAAGGAGCTCCAGTTACCTATAAACCAGGTAGCACAGGATTTTGTGGGGTTGAGTTAAAGAATAGTCAAGAGGCAATTGATTCAAGGCAGTTTTTTTACATGGGAGAAGTTGAGATCAGTGGAGTTGATATGTACAAGGAGAATAATATCACCTTCATCGATGTAGAATGAGATGCTCATGGACAGGATAAGTGTAGCAAGTATACTCTAATACATGTTGAACAGTAAGGGAAACAGCTACCCATCACAAGGAAGAGTACGAGTGTCTGAAGTGCTGAGACTATTAGTGACAAAAAAAGGAACAGTTTGACAGGAAAGATGTGAACCAGGCCAGGACAGTCCCCTGACCTTGGGCCCAATATTCAAAACAACTTACATTTACCAGCCACTGATAAACTGCTGACCTGGGATTTTCATTGGCCCGATCTGGATAGCACTGGCAAAAATTCCTCTAACCTCCATGGCATTATCTAGATAGTGTTGGGGTGGAATTAGGGCAAAATGACTAGTTATATGTATAGCAGCAATATTCATCTGTTATGGGGATAATTTTATAAAGAATATTTTGCATATATATGCCAATATATGTGCATAAAATGTCTCTTAAAAAATTACCCCTATGTGCAAGTATGCACTATGGCAAGTAGGCACGTACTTGTATGTGACTCAGGTATAAGCATGTTCAGGGGAGGAGTTGAGGGTGGGGTGTAGGTGTAGTCTCAAAGTACACGTTTAAGTATGAAATATACAACTATGCATATCCTTCAGCCATGTATATTTATACCTGTTCTCAAACTGAGCTAAATACACCTAGCTGCATTGTAGCTGTGATTTTAGGTAAATTTGCGCTAGCATTTATAAAGACATATTAGCACCAATGTGCCTTTATAAAATAGGCTTCAAATAGGTACCTATTTGGCTTCCTCACCTAAGTGACCTATTATAAAATTACCCTTTATACTTGCAGCTAAGTATCCTTAGGGGGATGCGGGGCATGTGTGGAGACTCATTACAGTGCCTCATTTGCATAACTATTTGCATATCATGTTTGTTTGTTTTTTTCAATCGTTTATTTAGAAACCAACAAAAACAACAGAATAGACACAACTGTTAACCTCTCCCTGTGGTGGATTCTTATCCCCAGGAACAGAGCATAATGATGGTCACAAAGGTTTTCATATTTACCCCTGCTCCCTCCCCCGATTCCCAACCTCCCTCTTCCCCCCACCTCCCCCTAACAAACCCAAGTTAATTCCACTCAGAACTGCTCATGAAGGCTCCGCTTAACCCCTACTCTTTGCCACAAACATGTCATGCTACAAATTAACATCCAAGTTGCAAAACTGCATTGCGGGCCCAGGGACTCAGGTTATGAATATAGGGGTCCCAAAGTAGCAAGAAGGCGGACCAGCACTTGACATGGCCTCGGGCGGCCCCACACTCCAGGAGCATAAGTTAATGTAAGGAATTCCGCCACTCCCAGAAAGAGGGAGGGTGTCTTTCCCTCCACCGACGTAAAAGTGGCCCCTTACCCACCAGGCAAGCCTTCCGAACTAACCAACGACCCCATTTCCCATTCGGAGAGTTAAGGCTCAGGAGGTCCAAGGTGACCAAGGCAGCATCCCAATAGACGGGCTGGCCCAGGAGAGAAGCCATAAAAAGAGAAATTCTCTTCCAGTATGAACGGATCCATCAGCAGCTCCACCACATGTGCAACAAAGTCACCATTGGCTCCGCACACCACAGACAACTGCCATCTGAGGTCAGGTGGCACCGCAGGGCCCGTCGTGGGGAAAAGTGAGACCAGCAAGATCACTGGACCAAGAAGAGTTGGCAGCCGAGGGTGCTAACAGTCAGTGAAAAAAATGTCCTCCGAGAAACTTTGGTATCTTCCCATAAAGAAGTTCTACCACCTCTCCAAATAAAATTGGGATTGATGAAGCAATTCGTAAAATCACTTCCAAGAGATGGAGAATGCTTCAAATACTTGGTCACCACGTTTCCAGGCCTGTCGGAGGCAAAATTGAAGGAAGGTGTGTTCGTCAGACCAGACATTAGAAGGCTTATAGTTGATCAAGAGTTTGTGAATACCATGACGGATCCTCAAAAAGAAGGGTGGATTGCATTCAAAGAAGTCATACAGAACTTTTTAAGCAATAACAAAGATCCTCACTACAAAAAGATCGTCGGACGAATGCTGAAAGCATTTCAAGCTTTAGGTTGCCTAATGAGTTTGAAAGTGCATTTCCTCCACTCCCACCTTGACTACTTTCCTGAAAATTTGGGAGCTGTGAGTGAGGAACAAGGTGAATGATTCCACCAAGACATTAAAGAGATGGAAAGGAGATACCAGGGAAAATGGAGCATTACAATGATGGCAGACTACTGTTGGATGCTTCAGAGACATTCCAGATGCTACTCACAAACGTAAATGCACCAAGAGGAGCCTCACAAGGAAGAAGAATAGAGTTTAGTGTGTGTAGGTGAGCTCATTTCAGTTCAAAAAAGGATTTTCATGAAAATATTGTAATAAAACTTTAATTTTATAAGTCTATTTCCATTTATTTTGAGGTATTGCCTTATTTAACAGTTACCTAAATTGTCAGGAAACGTGATGTCCTATGACAAAATGGAGGTCATTTTCAGATTCAGCACACCAAAAAACAAAGATTACATGGAATAACCAAAACAGCTCTCGAAAAACATTTTTTTGCAGACCTGTATTATTTGAAGCTTTCTGAAAGTAGCAGTGCCTCATATTTACTACCAAGATTAAATTAGTGGCATACAAAAAAAAACAAGGGAAGCATGGGAAAGCATTGTTACTCACCTGTAAAAGGTGTTATCCAGGGACAACGGGAATCAGTCCTCACATATGGGTGATGTCAGTATTGATGGAGCCTGCATGGATTCACACCCCAGCTTTTAAAGAAAGCCTTTGGGAGTTAGACCACACACATGTGCAGTCACCTTCCTGCCCAAGGATGCCATTTTGTATGAAAACATTGCTTAATCAAGCATAAAAAAGGAAAAACAACTCCACAGAGAGGAGGGAGGGTTGCGAGGACACCTGTTACAGGTGAGTAACTATGCTTTCTCCAGGAACAAACAGGAAGTCAGTCCTCGCATATGGGACTCCCCAGCTACAGGCTACCAAAAAAAAGAAAACCCATAGGCAGCCCTAACTACTCCAAAAAAAGTGAAGCGAGTTGAGCAGTAAGGAGCATGAATGGCTCGAATGCCAAGGACACAGCTGCAACACTAAGCAAGAGACAAGATCTGCTTGGAGACCACAACTCCGAGTCTGTTAACGTCACAAGTGATGAACAGTAGTTTTGAGCAGCGATGGGACTGTCTCCTTTGAAGATAGAATGATAGTGCCCTCTTGCAATCCAGTGTGTAATGAGGTCTCTGCCCAGGAGGTATGAAGTCTGCAAAAATGGTGGGAAGAAACACCCCCTGGTTTATATGAAAGGCAGACACCACCTTGGGTAGGAACTTAGGGTTGTTCTCCAGCCAAACCCTGTTTCTGTGGAACCTGGTGTAGAGGGCATGAGAGCCACCAGCACCTGCAGCTTGCTAACTCACCTGGCAGAAGTGAGCACAACCAGGAAACCCTACTTTCCAGGATAAGTACTTCAGATAGCACATAGCCAGAGGTTCAAACCAGGGAGCCATCAGCCTCCCCAGAACAACATTCAGGCCCCATGCCACCAGTGGTGGGCAGTCAGGGAGCTGCAAGAGGAGCCCTCTCGTGAAGCAGCTCACTAGCAGGTGTGCAGAGTTGGACTGACTGTTGACAAGATGATGGTGCACCTGGACAATATTGGCCAGAATTTAGCCCAATTTGCAAGAGGTGCAGGATGCCCTGCACCGAGCAAGAGTCGAGATTCTTATTGGAGCACCAGAGAATCAGCACCACTTGAAGGCATACACCCAGCACATAGAGTTCTTGCAGGAAGCCAGCAGGTCTTCCAGCCCCCTGGAGAGGGGGAGGTGTGCAATGGCTAGCCTCAGCAGCCACACCGTCAGGGTGAAGGACCAGAGATTGGGATGGAACAGGGTCCCATGCTCCTGTGAGAGCAGGTTTGGGTCCTGGCCCAGGGGTAGCGAGGCCACTCGGGACAGCTGTAGGAGCAAGGGGAACCATGGCTGTCAGGGCTATCTGGGTGCAATTAGGATTACTGAGGCCTCATCCAAATGGTCCTTGAGCAAGGTTCTGGGAACCAGGGGAGACAGTGGGTAGGCATACAGGAGCTTCTGGATTACTGCAGAAGGAAAGTGTCCAATGCCACTCAGCCCTTGGCCAGCCTCCATGAGCAGAAACACAGCAGCTGTGCATTCTAGGGGCTGGCGAAGAGGTCCAACGTCAGGGTCCCTCAGCGTTGGAAGATCAAGTTGGCTACCCCTGGGTGGAGTCTCCACTCATGGAGTTGAAGGACTCTGGTGAGCCGGTCTGCAGATTGTCCTGACTGAGGGCAGGTAGATGCCTGGAGGGACATGCTATTCTCCATGGTGAAATTCCACAGGTAGACTGCCTATAGGCAGAGGAGGTAGGGGCCCATGCCTCCCTGCTTGTTGATAAAGAACAGAATTACTTGGTTGTTGGTCTGGACAGCATCACTTGACCCACTAAGTGGGTGCAGAATACTCTGACGGCGTCCATCACTGCTCAGAGCTCCAGGAGCTTGATCTCTAGGGCACTCTCCTCCCAAGTCCAGGCACCCTGCAATTGCAGTCCGTCGCAGTGTGCTCCCCAGTCTAGTCTCGTGAGGATGTAGTGTGCCAGAGAGGTCTGGAAGGGTAGGCTTGCCATGAGGTTCAGCAGGTTCTGCCACTAAGCAAGAGAGACGGTAAGTGGCTGTGTAATCCTGACCCTGTCCATTCTTGAGACGGGTGTGCAAGGTTATGTGGACCGTCAAGGCCATGTGCCCAAGGAGACATAGCAGAAACAGTATTGACACTGTTGACAGGACTGTACCTCCCCTGCCAGCATTACAATGCGCTGCACTCTGGAGGGAGAAAGACCCCAGCCTGCATTGAGTCCAGGAGGGCTCTGATGAACTCATGGGGTAATTGTTTACAAACCCCAAAATCTGCAGCACTTTGATGGTGCAGGGTGCAGAGTGCTGCTGTGCTTGCCTCTTCTGGCAAGCAGACCTTTATAAGCCAGTCATCCAGTTAGGGGAAGATGAACACTCCTAACAAATGGAGATGGGTGATGATGACCGCCAGGCATTTGGTGAACACCCCAGGGCTGAGGAGAGGCCAAAGGGGAGCACCCTGTATTGGTAGTGGCACCTTCCGATAACGAAGCGGAGGAATTGGTGCCAGGGAATGGATCAGGATGTGGATTGTAGGCATCTTTGAGATCCAAGTAGCATAAGGGAGAGAACCTTGAACCTTTCCCCAACCAGAAAGTGGTTGAGGTTCAGCCGGTCCAGAAGGGGCCGATAATCACCTGTTCTTTTTGGGTCAGAGGAAGGATCTGGAGTAGAACACCTGCCCCACAGCCCGGTCCTCGAGTAGGCTTGCATTCGCTCTGCATGAGCTCGGTGCAGGGAGGTTATGGGAAGCTCCGCTGGGAAGTAGGGAGGAGACGTCTGGTGGAAGTGGAGGAGGTAGCCTCCCTAAATCACCTGTAACACCCAAGCATTGGAAGTGATGCCCAGCCAGAGATGGGCGAAATGCACCAGATGTTCTCCCATGTGCTTTTGGCCCTCAGATTGGTAGAGAGGCTATGCCCAAGGAGTCAACCCCCCCCCCCCCCCCCCCGGCTGCAGCTGGAGCGCTGTTTGGGGCATGGGGACCCTTGGCCTGCTGACCATTTGGAAGCTTAGTAGCCTGGAAACTGGGAGTATTTCCCATAGGCCTTCTTTCCTGATGAAAGGCTTCAGGTAAAAAGATCTTCCACCTGAAGGGGAAGGTCAGCAGTCTTCCCGGACAGCCTAGTCCTGGTCCATCATGGGTTTGCCGAAGAGGTTCTCTCCCCAGCATGGGACATCAGCCAGCTTGTCCTGGACCCACTGCTCCAAGACAGAGGATTGTAGCCAGACAAGGTGGCAGGCACTAATGTCCAATGCAGCCGCACGGGCCACAGACTCTGAGCCAAAGGCTGCCCGAGTCTGAAACTTGGAGCATTCCTCGAATGTAGAGACAAGGGTCCAGAAGCGCTCAAGGGGTTCTCCTACCAGACCAGCAGAGAACACGACAAGCTCCTTAGCCTGGTCCCGGAGGTACATGTCCATGTACAGCTGGTATGCCTAGATCCGAACAATGAGCATAGAGCCCTGGTAGCACCACCTGCCAAAGCCATCCATGGTGTGGGCCTCCAAGGAGTGCATCTATTGGCTCTTGATTCAATGCATGGCCGACTCCACCACCATGGAGATGTGAGGAAGTTATGCTTTCTGGAAACCAGGATGCTTGCTGACTCTATACTGGAAATCAAGTCGGTGGCTCACCACGGGCACCTGTCACCAGGATCTCCCACATTCTAAACAAGCATTTGAGGATGGATGGGGAAATCATCACCATCAGTGCCTCCTTCAGAGAGGCCTTGTACTGGAGGATCTCCAGGTCCTCAGCACAAGGCTCTTCCTCCAGCTCTGCCATGAAGGCCAGGCCTGTGCCATCCCATTTATGAAATCGAGGAACACCAAGTCCTTGGGTGGGGACCGCTGGCATTCCTGCAGGGGAGATGGCATCTGTGAAGCATAGTATTGGGGGACCCCTCATCGGTCTCCCATCCAGACTGATTCGGAGACCTCAAGTAGTCATCAAGCTAGTGGACCAATGGCATCGAGGAGCACGGTGCCTGATGCACTGAACCCGATGCACTTGGGGTCAAATAGCACCTTGGGTGCAAGGTTGATGGCCTCGAATCCAAGCCAAAGAACCACTCTAAAGCAGGCTGGACTTCCTCCAGAGAGGTTCAAGTGGTGGAGGGTCCAGAGGTCAGTGCCAGCGACCCAGAGGTTCCGGGTGCTGGACCATGCTGTGCCTTGAGGAAGGCAGTCAGGCTGCTATCCTGACCTCAAGACCCAAGCAGGTGGAAGCAGAGCTGACTGGCCTTGAGGTCATCAAATCCAGAGCTGGGTCCCTTTAGAGGGGAATCAGATATAATGATTGCACCAGGGGATTGCCCAATCCAGACACGGAGGGGGCCTCCACCCGCCAGGACAGCTTTGAGGGCTGCTCCCTGCCATCACCCTGTGTCATGGTGAGGGCTTAGAGCCCGGGTACCCAAGAACTTACCACCGGCGCCAGGGTCAGACTACATTTTCGATTTTGGCTGGGACAACAACTTGAACCCATGGGGGAGGTCATTGGAGGATGATCCCCAATCTGAGGATCTGCAACATCAGGGCTCAGAGTGTGATGCCAAGGTGTCTGGCGTGGACCCAGAGGGCAGCAACTCCGCAGCAGATGTCTTTGAGGCAAACAGGTCCTTACCCTGCTGATCCTGCTTCTTTTGGCTCTTGGCTGACATCTGCAGGCAGAGCAGATAGGCGTTGTCATCTTGGTCAGGCCCAAGCAGCGAAGGCAGCAACTGTGGTCATTGGTGATTGCCACAGTGCTTGAATCCACTGACTGCAGACATAGTGGGGAACACTGTGCGCACATGGTCAAACTCACACGTCTCAGTCAGAGGGCATGAGTAAGTCCCATGCCTGGAAAAAGAAAAAAATGTGGCACCAAGGCGTAAGCCCAATCAGGCAATGGGAAGGTGATTGAGGAAGCAAACTGGCAGAAAAGATACAGAAAAATGCATGAAGCTTAGAGAAAAATATCCTGTCTGTTTCCATGGTAAAAGTTTATCTGCAAAGCTCCGTGGAAAAAAGAAGACTGAAGTACAATGGCACCCTTGGGTGGGAAGGTGACTGCATATGCGAAATCTAACTCCCAAAGGCTTTCTTTGAAAGTGGTGGGTGAATCCGCATGGGCTCAGTCGGTGCAGACATCATCCATATGCAAGGGAAGACTGCCTGCTAGTTCCTGGAGAAAGCACAGTTACTTACCTGTAACAGGTGATCTCTGGGAACAGCAGGAATAAGTCTTCACATATGGGTATCGTCAGTACCAACGGAGCCTGCACGGGAACGCTCCCCAGCATCCTAAAAGAAAGCTTTTGGGAGCATCCCACAGCGCCTGCACGCTGCCTTCCCGCCTTTCCTAACTGCCTCTCTCCAGTTCGAGTTTAAAGCTGAGAGAAAGAGGAAAGGAAAGAGAGAGAGATACAACTCCTAGGGGAGGTGGGTGGGTTGTGAAGACTTATTCCTGCTGTACCAGAGATCACCTGTTACAGGTAAGTAACTGTGCTATCTCCAGGAACAAGCAGGAATGAGTCTTCACATATGGGGACTCCCCCAGCTAGAGATGCCTGGGAGATCAGCCAGATTGTGAGTCCCTGGGAAGGGCTCTACCTCTACCCATGAATCTCAGGCATCCAGTTCAGGGATGGAGGGTAGGAGTTGATTAGGTATGGAACAGGTGTTTGAGAACAGCCTGACCAAACAAGGCATCCCGGCAGGAGTCCTTGTCCAAGCAGTAATGGGCTGTGAAGGTATGAACCGTTGCCCAGGTGGCTGCTTGACAGATTTGGTCAATGGACACAGAGTTAAGATGAGCCATAGAGGCTGCCATGGCCCTCACATTGTGAGCTGTGACATGGCCCTCCAGAGAAAGATTCTTGCGCTGGTAGGCGAAGGAAATACACTGAGCAATCCAATTAGACAGAGTTCTCTTGGAGACTGGAAGTCCTAAATGAGAAGGATCAAAAGCAACAAAAAGTTCAGAGGACTTTCCATGTTGCTGTGTCCTTTGTAAGTAGAAAGCAAGTGCTCTTTTACAATCCAGGATATGAAGATTCCTCTCTGCACTTGATGCATGAGGTCCTGGAAAAAAGACAGGTAAATACACCTCCTGGTTAAGATGAAAAGGTGAGACCACTTTAGGCATAAATTGTGGATTAGTTCTGAGGACAACCTTGTCATGATGGAACCTTGTATAAGGAGGATTAGCCACTAAAGCTTGCAACTCACTGATACGGCGAGCTGAGGTGACTACAATGAGAAAAATAACCTTCCAGGAAAGGAATTTCAAAGAGGTAGTGGCTAAGGGTTCAAAGGGTGGCTTCATAAGCTGGCCAAGAACCAGATTCAAGTCCCATGCCACTGGAGGTGGTTTAATGGGAAGTTCAGTCAAAAGAAGGCCTCTCATGAATCTTGCTATGAGAGGAAATAGGTTGTCCATTGAGAGGCTTAAGGGATGCTGCAATAGCACTCAAATGGACTCTGATTGAATTTGTTTTAAGGCCTGCATGGGATAAATGCAGTAAATAGTCTAATAAAGAAGTCAAAGGTATTGCAAGAGGGTTGAGGCCCTTCTCTGCACACCAAATGGAAAACCTTTTCCATTTAAAAGCATATGAACGTCTGGTGGAAGACTTTCTGGAAGCATGAAGGATATCCTTCACTTGCTGAGAAAGGTGTAAATCTTGAAGGTCTAGGCCTTCAGCAACCAGGCCCTGAGATGAAGAGACTGAGGATTCGGGTGCCACAAGGTTCCCTCCTCCTGGGAGAGGAGATCTGGAGCAGACCCCAGGTCTAGGGAGGGAGCTTGAGAGAGATGCAGAAGTAGAGGGTACCACAGTTGGCGTGGCCAAAGTGATGCTATGAGGATCATAGACCCCTTGTCTCTCTGAAGCTTGAACAGAGTTTTGGGAATGAGGGGAATAGGTGGAAAGGCATAGAGGAAATCTCGCCCCCAATGGAGGAAGGCATCCCTGGCCTGAACTCCCTGACATGGAATCCTGGAACAGAACCAGGGAAGTTTGGCATTCCACAGACTTGCAAACAGGTCTATGTCTGGGGTACCCCAAATCCAAAAAATTCTGGCTATCTGGTCCCCATGGAGGGACCATTCGTGCGGAAGCAGAACTCGACTGAGTCTGTCTGCCCAAGAGTTTTGAACCCCTGGAAGATACCCTGCCATGAGATAGATTTGATGCTCTCTGGCGAAGGCCCACAATCTCAGAGCTTTGTTGCAAAGCAACAGAGAGCCAGTCCCTCCCTGCTTGTTCACGTAGAATATGGCTACCTGGTTGTCCGTGTGGATGAGGACTTTCTTGTAGCTGAGCAGGGTGTGGAAGACTCTGAGAGCCAGAAAGACTGCTCTATAAGAGGTTGATATGAAGAGATTTCTCCTGTGGAGACCAGATGCCCTGGGTGGAGAGATCTTGTAGATGAGCCCCCCAACCCTTTGGAGAGGCATCTGTTGAAAGGGGAACCCCAGCAACAGATTCTGAGTGGACTTCCACCAGTGGAGGGACCAAAATAGGCAACTGGAGGTTGCTATTTTGTCTGACAGGCAACCTGATGCCTGGGTCCATTGGGTGGATAGGGTCCACTGAGCTGCTCTCATGTGAAGGCTATGATAGAATGGGCAGCCTGTTTATAGATATTGGGATTATTTAGGACACTAGATGTCTTTAGTGCTAGGAGGAGTTACTTCCTGTTACGTTGACGTAAGCCCTTTTAAACACCGTCTAATGGCCTTAGACCGCATGCGCAGCGTCTTTTTCAATCCTTCTGTGATTTGATATACATGGATAAGGAAAAACATTTAAGAATTGGACGTGGGCAGCATTATTGCAAGTATGGTTGTCTCTTTAGGGTTTTGCGTATATAGTACTGGGTGAACTTTATAAATATGGTAGTAGGGAATGATTTTTGTTCCTATTCGTTTTATTCACAGGATCCTTAACAGATCCCCTGAAGAACCCGAATTGGAGAAACGCTCAAGGGCGCTGAAGAGAAGCGTCGGGAATATAGAATATAAGGGTCATTAATTATGCTAATAATGCTACAACTTAACAGACCATAGCAAGGAACGGGTATCATATTGACTGTTGCTTTGAAGAATACTACTTTTGTGGAACCCTTGGAAAATCTTGCTAGTTTCCATTATATCCGTTAACTGTATCATATATCCTTGAGGAGGTCGTTGATGTGATTTAGCTTGCATGTTCCCTTACAGACGAGTTAAAAGTCCGGGGAACAGTAGCTTATCTGAGACCTCTGGATGATAATTTTTAATGTATTGTGAGTGAATAAGAAGTAAGGAAGAAATTAATTTATTTATCACTATAATCCCTCTATATGTTATACTGAACGTGTGTCTATTGTTTTATCTGTGAAGTAAGACGTTCGTAAGAAGACCAAATATTTGATACGTGGTCTCATGTGAAGGCGAGCATAGGGGACCATATGCACCGTGGATGCCATGTGGCCTAAGAGTTGCAACATCTCTCGAGCAGTTAAATGGGATTTTAACTGAATCTGGGAGGCCAACTGCACCAAGCGTAGGCAACGGGCCTGGGGAAGATAGGGCCTTGCAGTTGTGGTATCCAGTAAGGCCCCTATGAACTCTAGAGACTGAGTAGGGGTAAGATGGGATTTTGGAATGTTGATTACCAGCCCCAGATACTGAAGAACACGCCTTGTGCAGGCTAGGGAAGTCTGGGCCTCTGATTGGGATGGAGCTCGGATGAGCCAGTCGTCCAGATATGGGAATACGAATATTCCTAGAGTGCGTAGGAATGCAGCTACTACTGCCATGCATTTTGTGAACACTCTTGGAGCAGAGGCCAGACCGAAAGGAAGCACTTTGTGTTGGTAATGCTTTCCTTGGTAAAGGAACCGAAGGAATCTTCTGTGTGTTGGATGGATGAGAACATGGGTGTATGCATCCTTGAGAACTAGAGAACAAAGCCAGTCCTGACTCTGGAGATATGGAAGGAGAGTTCCTAGAGAAGTCATCTTGAATTTCTCCTTGCATAGAAACTTGTTCAATTCTCTGAGATCTAATATGGGTCTGTAGCCCCCTGTTTTCTTTGGGATGAGAAAATAGGGGGGAGTAGAACCCTGAGCCCTGTTGAAGAAGGGGTACTTCTTCTATTGCCCCTTGGGCAAGAAGGGTAGCAATCTCTTGACCTAGAAAGTTGAGGAGAGATGTTGGAGAATTGAACTGTTTCACCATGGTTTGAGGAGGAAGGTTTAAGAAATGAAGTTTGTACCCTTCCCTTATGATGGAGAGGGTCCACTGCTCTGCTGTGATTTGTTCCCATCTGGGAGCAAAGTGAGCTAACCTTCCTGGGATGGTGAGAGGCTCTGGATGTTCTAGAGTCAGAAAGGCTAAGTTCTCTAGTGGAAAGTCAAAGGCCCTGAGGAGGCTGAGGCTGTTGGGCCGTAGCAGTCCTCGCAGCCTGGGTTTTGGCCTGTTTTGGTTGTTGCTGTCTCTTTGTAGCAAAACGACCTTGAGAAGAGGCCTGACCATAAGAAGAAAATTTCCCCTTCTTTGGGAAAGATCCCTTTTTGAACAACCTCTGTCTACTACTGCTCCTTTTAAAAAGAGTATCTAAAACAGAATTTTCAGCATCCATCTGGTTGGCCTTTGCTTGCCAGTCTTTGCCAAACAGGGTTTCGCCTGTGCAGGGAAGGTTACCTAGACCATCCTGTACCCAGGATTCCAAATCAGAGGCTTGCAACCAAGCAACTCTGCGTGCACCTATGGCAATAGCCGATGCTCTACTGGCCCCTTCAAAAGAGTCAAAGGCTGCACGGTTGGAAAACTTGGATACATCCTGAGCATGTTTAAGCCAGGTGATATATTCTTCTCTCTTATCTTCTGACATAAAAGGAGATAAGGTTTGCAGATGATCTGTAACTTCTTTTAGAAACATCCCCAT
Organism: Ichthyophis bannanicus; assembly: GCA_033557465.1. Taxonomy (NCBI): domain Eukaryota; kingdom Metazoa; phylum Chordata; class Amphibia; order Gymnophiona; family Ichthyophiidae; genus Ichthyophis; species Ichthyophis bannanicus. Next base: position 620,805,858 of record CM066036.1, read on the forward strand.
CTAGGGACTATAGGAGTTGATTCTGGCTACAAGCATACTGGGCCTGGTAGATTTTCCTGCCAAAGGCATCTAGGGTTCTGCATTCTCTTCCTGGAGGAGCAGAGGAGTGCCTTTTTGTAATCTTGATCTTTTTCATAGCAGACTCTACCACAATGGAGTGGTGAGGAAGCTGAGTCTTATGAAATCCAGGAAAAGGAGGAACACGATACATGGTGTCCAACCTTCTGGAGTGAGGGGAGGTGGAAAGAGGAGTCTCCCATATGCCCAACATGTGATCATAAAGAATCTCATGTATTGGTAAGGTGGCTGCCTCTTTAGGAGCCTTAGGATATTGTAGGACAGCGATGGCGAACCTATGGCACGCGTGCCAGCTGTGGCACGCGAAGGCCTTACAGCTGGCACGCGTGAAGGTCCGCAAAAAAAGAAAAAGCGGGCTCTGGCTGCTGCCGCGGACGCGGCAGCATGCAGTGTCCCGCGGGGCCCCCTCCGCCCGCTAAGCCCCTCTGCAAGGGCTTTCAGATTCGCGAGGGAGACAGCGTCTCCCTCGCGTCTCTGTTAAGCCCGTAGGGGTTAATGGGAAATTTCCCATCAGCCCCTTTAGACGCGAGGGACTGATGGGAAATTTCCCATTAGCCCCTGCGGGCTTAACAAGAGACGCGAGGGAGACGCTGTCTCCCTCGCGAATCTGAAAGCCCTTGCAGAGGGGCTTAGCGGGCGGAGGGGGCCCCGCGGGACACTGCATGCTGCCGCGTCTGCGGCAGCAGCCAGAGCCCGCTTTTTCTGTTTTTAAATTTGCCGGGGGGGGGGGGGTGTTAGGACTGCGAATGGGCTAGGGGGGGGGGGGGGTTAGGAAAGCTAATGGGGTTGGGGGGGGGGTTGGAAAGCTAATGGGCAGGGGGGGGTTAGGACTGCTAATTGGCTAGGAGGGGGGGGGTTAGGACTGCTAATGGGCTAGGGGGGGTTAGGACTGCTAATGGGCTGGGGGGGGGGGGTTTGGACTGCTAATGGGCTAGGAGGGGGGGGGGTTTAGGACTGCTAATGGGCTGTGGGCTGATGGGGGCGGTCTGAAAATGGGGTGATGGGGGTTTAGGAATGCTAATGGGCAGGGGGGGGGGTTAGGACTGCTAATGGGCTGGGGGGGTTTGGACTGCTAATGGGCTGGGGGGGGTTAGGACTGCTAATGGGCTAGGAGGGGGGGGTTAGGACTGCTAATGGGCTAGGGGGGGTTAGGACTGCTAATGGGCTGTGGGCTGATGGGGGCTGTCTGGAAATGGGGTGATGGGGGGTTAGGACTGCTAATGGGCTGGGGGGGTTAGGACTGCTAATGGGCTAGGGGGGGTTTGGACTGCTAATGGGCTGGGGGGGGTTAGGACTGCTAATGGGCTAGGAGGGGGGGGGGTTAGGACTGCTAATGGGCTAGGGGGGGGTTAGGACAGCTAATGGGCTGGGGGGGTTAGGACAGCTAATGGGCTAGGAGGGGGGGTTAGGACTGCTAATGGGCTAGGGGGGGGTTAGGACTGCTAATGGGCTGGGGGGGTTAGGACTGCTAATGGGCTGGGGGGTGTTTGGAATGCTAATGTTCTAGGAGGGGGGGGTTAGGACTGCTAATGGGCTAGGGGGGGGTTAGGACTGATAAGGGGCTGGGGGGGTTAGGACTGCAAATGGGCTAGGAGGGGGGGTTAGGACTGCTAATGGGCGAGGGGGGGGTTAGGACTGCTAATGGGCTAGGGGGGGTTAGGACTGCTAATGGGCTGTGGGTTGATGGGGGCTGTCTGGAAATGGGGTGATGGGGGTTAGGACTGGTAATGGGCTATGGGGGGGGTTAGGACTGCTAATGGGCTAGAGAGGGGGGGTTAGGACTGCACACGGGCTAGGGGGGGGTTAGGACTGCTAATGGGCTGATGGGGAGGGGTTAGGACTTGAGGTGGGCTGTTGGGTGGGGTTAGGCCTGGAACTGGGCTGTTGGGGGGTTAACACTGGAGGTGGTATGATGGGGTTAGGACTGGTAATGGGCTATGGGGGGGTTTAGGACTGATAATGGGCTATGGGGGGGCTGGGACAAGAAATTGTCTGATGGGGAGGGGTTAGCACTTGAGGTGGGCTGATGGGGTTAGGACTGGTAATGGACTGTGGGCTGATGGGGGGGTTAGGACTGGCAATGGGCTATGGGGGGCTGACTGGAAGTGGGGGGTTAGGACTGGTAATGGGTTATAGGGGGGGGCTTAAACAGAAAATGGGGTGAAGGGGGGTTAGGACTGGAAGTTGGTTTATGAGGGGGGGATAGGACTGGTATTGGGTTGGGGGGGCCGCTAGGACTGGAAATGGGCTGATGCAGGGACTAGAAGGGAATGGATGCTGGGTGAGGCTGGAACTAGAAGGGAGCTGGTGTTGGGGGAGGATTAGAATGGGATGGGGCTGGGAGAGTAAAATGGAGAGGGGAAAAATATTTTGTGTGGGAGGGATAAAAAATCTACAATTGGCCGGGTATTGGGAGAGTAAGTGGGGATTGAGGATGGAGGGGTAAATTTTGAGTAGATGAAATAGGAATGAGGAAAGAGCCAAAGGAGAAAGATTAGTATGTTAAAGCAGATGTAGAGAGAGAATGACAGAAGAAAGGACAAATGGACAGCAGATGGAGAGTTAGCAGAAGACACGAAGAAACCAGAAGAAAGTGGCTGGAACAATTGCAACTGAAAAAAAATGCACAAAAGGTAGAAAAATATCTCTTTATTTTGAATTTATTAACTGGAATATGTCAGCTCTGGGAAATGTGCATCATTAATTTTTGCGCTTTGTTTAGTACAAGAGGAAATTAATATATAGTTTTATTTCTACAGTGTTGTTGTATATTCCAAGTTTGGCTTTTGGGGTTCCCAGTTTAATTATTGTCTTCCTGTTTCTAAATTGTGATTCCTTGTTTGGTGATGGTCTGTTCTGCATGTGTAACTGAGCTGAGGTATTCTGTTTATATAATTCCTATTTGACATTGCCACTTGTTCTTTCCCCAGTAGGTCATGTATTGTTGTTCTCTGAGATGTATTGGTTTAATATTTGCAGTGTTGCCTTTTGATAGGTAGAGTATGGTGCTTTGTGAGTCCTGGTAGTGCTGTTAGGATACGGCGGGTTTGCTATGGGTTCTAAATGGGCAGCGTTTGTAGTAGTTCCTAATGTGCCTGGCGGTTGGTACTGGATTATAGTAATGTAGAAACCTTTTAGTCTTTCTTTATCCATATACTCATTAAGAGGCATGTTTACTAAAAGTTAGTGTATGGTAACATTATGCAAATATTTATGCAAATGAAGCACCTTATGCAAATGGGGCTTTAATTGACGTGCTGGCACTTTGAGGAAATTCTTTGGTTTTGTGCGGCAGTTTGGGCACTCGGGCTCAAAAAGGTTAGCCATCACTGTTGTAGGATATCCAATTTTTTGGCTCTATGTTCAGTTTCAGAGGTCACTGAGATGGACAGGCCTTTGGCCACCTCCCTGATGAAGTCCTGAAAAGACAAGTCTTCAGGAGGAGACATTCTCTTTTTTGGAGAAGAGGGTTCCTGAGGAAGGATGCCCAATGCTTCAATTGAGGCCTCTGAAGAATCAGAGTCTTCAGAGGAATCGAAGTATCGACTATCTGGATGCTCTCGTAGAGCCCGATACGCGTACCAGGAGGTATCGACATCGGGAGTAATTGGTACCGGCCCGGTACTAATGGGCATCACTGGATAGTGTACCACTGCGGTCGATGCTGATGTCGATGCAAGCGGTACTGGTATCGGAACCGATATCGGGTCCGGTACCAGAATCGGTACAGGTACCAACAACGGGGTTTGTTGCGGTACCATAGGCGTTGCAGCTTGAATGAATGCCGTGATGGCACGCTGCATGGTCAGAATATTCTGATCCATTGACACCACCAATGTCTGGATGTTGGTACCGGTAGAAACTGCCGGTACCCCAGAACATTGTAACAGGTGATCAGTCGAGGCCGTGCCATCGATGTCAACCTGTGACCACATAGGTAGTGCTTTGGAAGCCGGAGCCTCCCGCCGGGGTAATTTTGCCGGTGTGGTATCCTCAAGAGTAAGCCCGGGGGCATCTCGATATTTAGAGGGAGATGAACTCTTTGAGGACCGGCCAGATTTGAGTTTGGTTACCTGAGATCCATGGGATGAAGCAGCAGCCCTGGAAGACTTTGATGCCACGGAAGCTTCATCGGAGGGAAACAGGTTACTGAGCTTAGCTGCCCGATTCTGTAACCCTCTTTTAGGCATCATAGAACAGGACTCACAGGCCGCAATGGAGTGGTCAGGACCTAAACATTTTAGACACCAGTCATGGGTGTCAGTGACAGAAATAGTGCTGCTGCACTTTGTGCATTTTTTAAACCCGGAGGCGGGTTTTTCCATGAGGGAAAAATATATCTGTAGGCCTAAGGCCCCAGAAGAAAAATGCACCGAAAAGAGTAAGTGTCCTTTTTTTTTTTTTAAAGAAAGAAAAAGAACCGGTGGACCGGTACGGAATCGAGAAGGCAGACACACGACTAAAGAAAAATAAAAGAAAATAAGAAATTCTTCAGCGGTGACAGGAAACACGACCTGCTGGCTCCGCGGAAAAGAAGAACTGGAGAGAGGCAGTTAGGAAAGGCGGGAAGGCAGCGCGCAGGCGCTGTGGGATGCTCCCAAAAGCTTTCTTTCAGGACACTGGGGAGCGTTCCCGCGCAGGCTCCGTTGGTACCGACGATACCCATATGTGAAGACTCATTCCTGCTTGTTCCTGGAGATATGACATTTCCCATGCTCAATTTTTTTCTAATTATCTGATTCTGCAATTCTCTCTCAAAAGCCACCACTAATCAATGACCTGACCTTCAAGACCACATTAGGACAAGCTTTCTTGCAGTCTGCTTCTAAAATGTTCATACCCCTCTCTTACTTTGTTTTACTGCTCTAAGGCTAAAAAGATCAATTTGTTATTCTTTTTAGAACTGTACTTGGCTGGAGATGTTGTTGAAGCAGCTTTCAGATTCCTAGGGGGAAAGGAATCAGCCTTGGCCATTACTTAACAGCAGCAAGCTAGCAGCTACATTCTGGGCCACATTATTTGGATTTTCCAGTCTGTGGACCTTCGCCGAGGACTGCCACCATGATGGCCAGTCTAATATGTAAGAAAAACAGAGGAAAATTTCCCAGGTAGTGAGGAAGGCTCATTATGTCACAGCACAACAAAATGATTGTTCCAATCAAACTGACATTTCAAAACAGCAGGAGGGAAAGACCATACCAATGTTTTGTTTTGTTTTTAAATGAATTAGGGTAAATACCTCTTATCTGCTACAAAACTAAATCTGCAGGTAGAAGACAAGAATGTTGCTTCAACAGCTTTCCAACTGTATTATGTCAACTGCACAGAATAATCCTTTCAATGTAAGACACAAGAAAGCATACAATTTCAGTAATTTATTGCTGTATGTTTCCCTAATATATGTAATTTTTCCCAAGTAATCAAAGTGCCACCTTCTTTTTTTAAAGATTCTTTCCTTCAAAATTCCACTTTGCAGTGTGCTCATGAAAGCAATACAGCATCAATTAGAAAATAGTGTTTATATTTTCAAGAGATGAAAACTATAGAGGCAGAATAAAAAGATGCTCAACAGTGCACATTCTGTAACTTTAATACAGCATTTTTTTTTGTTGGAAACTCTTAATTACTCTAAAATAATTTACAACCCATTGAGACAAGTTTGGCAGTGGGAGTCCATGTTTACTAACTTTACATTATTTTTTTTCAGTTGTTTCAAACAGGAACCATGGGCCTTACCCAATCTCCTTTTATCTCTACCCTTAGAATTATTTACAAGACCCCTACAGATAAGTACAAACTAGTATGAAATTAATGATAGCTTGCATTTTGAAACACACATTTTGTGGCTAAATAAATATACCAAGCCAACCCCATTCAATCCAACCCCTTAGAGAAGTCTGAAGTCTGTGCTTCTGTAGTCCCAGAAAAGGGTATGTCATTGATAGCACTGCATTCATTGCCTTGACTCTCAGCAGCTGTTGCTTTCAGGGTGGTTGCATTATCCTGTTCTATTCCTGAAGCAGTTCCTGCATCTGGGGTAGGCAAACCTCCCAAATGAGTGATGGAGGAATGTAACTCAGCTGCTGAAGCAGACACCTGAACACCTGGCATGAGAGAAAATGATGTGGGGAATTCAGATGGTGCTGGAAGAGGCGTTATACCAGGCAGATTCAGAGGTGGCAGGCCTGCAATAGAGAGAAACCCCATTATCAACCACAGAAGTCTTACTTTCACATCCCTGCACTGTTTATATCAGGACTCTCACCTCTCGTCCTCAAAGGCCACATACATTTGGTCTGATTTTCTGGATCACATATATGCAACTACATCTGATGTGTCATCGTGTGTACTTTGAAAACCAGGCCTATTTGTAGTCCTCGCTGAGACAACTTGATTTCAGGAACCTAATACAGCTGAATGCTTTCCGACATATGGAATGTTAGTATCTTTCTGGTGGCACAACAACTTTTCAAAAAAGGAAAGAAAGGGCAGCTCTCAGATGAATTTGAAAACTAGAAACATAAGTGCAGTATTTTCATTGGCCTGGGCCACAAAAAAAATTCCCATTTTCTATATAGGTGATTTTTTTGGATCTTTTATAGGAAACTGCTAGAGGCCGCAGAAAGTTGACCACTGCTCCATTCCTAAACACCTTCCCCTTTCCAGCACTCTGGCCTAGAGAAAAAAAACAAACAGGCTAGGAAAAATAACTGAAGCAGCTGTCTGAGTAGGATACCCAAAGAAACACTTCCTCCCACACACTCACAGCCATGAAGATATACAAACACCTGCCCCCAGCATATCCACATCCCTCCCACAGACAACAACACTGATCAATGAAGCCTTTCTATTCACAACTTTCCACCCACAATACTCCTCTACATTCACATATACAGCCATACCCCCAAAGATCATACCCTAGAACCTCCTTACTACAAACAATCACCCTGCCATACTATTAGCCACCATAGAAGCCCTACCCACATACAAGATCCTATCCAAACAGCTACTTTATCCAGTATACATTTATGCTACAAAACATTACAACTAAACGTGAAAACCACTTTTTAGCCTAGTCTTCAATTAAGCATCACTTTTTATTTGTTAACATACCCTTAGCCGCTAGTACTTTAGATACCTGCACTTATAAGGCATCCTGTGTAAGGGCACCATGGAGAGAAAATTAAATTCATAAATCTAATCATACAGAATGTCTAATAAATTTTATTTTTAATGCAGATGTGTTCAGTTGTTACATAATTGATAAATATGTTTTGAATAGCATTTACTTATTTAAAAATTTGTACATTACTATCTTCTTGACAAAAACAAGTCTCATTTAACTATAAAGTATAGTTTATGTATTTCCCTCTCATCTGTTTTCTATTAAGAGTTTGTGGCCCAGATCATTCCAGATATGATTCTAAAGTATTAGTGAAGAATTTAGGCATAAGATAAGATGTAAATTTACAAAAGAAAAAACTCTTTAGTAGCAAACAATTATATAAAAAGTTGTATTATCTTTAATTGTCTTAATACATACCAGGGTACATAATATCTGGTAATACAATACCTGGAATTATATGTGGCGCAGGCATGTTTAGGTTCGATATGTTAGATAGATTAGGTAGTCCAGTGGATAATGGCATCAAACCTACAACGGAAAAACATAACTATAGCTTTATGATAAGTGTAAGAATAAAAGATATAAAATACAGACTTAAGTGCAAATGCAAATCTTCAGCACTGTGTCTGTTACAGGGAGATTCAGACTGACTATCCCAGATTTAAATCATGCCCTTGATGTCTTCCCTACACTTTCCATACTGAGAATGTGTACAACTGAAAGGGTACTGAAACTGTAGATGAAATCATGACATCACAGCACTGAAAAGTGTGGAAAAATAAGTACCTGCATAAAATTAAACACATGACAGCAGAACAAGACCACGCCATATCAACTACCACAATAGTCTCCTTTTTTCTTTTATAGAATCATAGAAACAAGTAGAACTGCTAAAATTGGATTCAGTTTAAGGCCCTATTTGTGAAGGTACCTGTCCTCATTAAGGAGAGAGACTGATTCGTTACTGGGCTCAAACTCAGATCCTTGCAAGACTTGTTAATCCACATTCCTTCAACATTTTTATTACTTTGAGATATTTTTTTTTATGATGCCCCTTGATTTGGAAAAAAAAGGAGGAACACAGAAAAGAATAAAGGATAAAGCTAAAAGAGACAAATAAATATAGAAAAAGCGGAATAAAAATGGCTAAAGATGTGAAGCAGGGAGAAAACTTTTTTCAGGTATATTCTGGAGAAGAGGAAGATCAGAAGTGGAAGTACAAGACTCAAAAGTGCCGAGAACAGATTCATGGAAAGTAACATCGAAAAAGTGAAAATGCTAAACAAATACTTTTGTTCTGTATTCAATAAAGAAAATCCCGGAGAAGGACCACATATGATTGACAAACATACAAATGGGAATGGAGCAGATACCAGACCATTCACAGAAGATGTTTTTGAACAGCTTGCAAAACTGAAATTGGACAAGGCCAAGGGACCGGATGGAATACATCCCAGGATACTGAAAGAGCTACAAGAGGTTCTAGCAGGGCCTTTAAAGTCTTTTTTTAATAGATCCTTGGAGACAGAAGAGGTTCTGCAGGACTGGAGAAGGGCTAATGTACCAACTCTTCACAAAAGGCCGGTAAACCTTCCTTTGGTGGTGGGAAAAGTAATAGAGAAGCACTCTTGAAAGAAAGAATAGTGGACTTTCTAGAAATTAATGGGTTACATGATCTGAGGCAACATGGTTTTACTAAAGGACAATCATGCCAAACAAACTGAGTTCTCTGATTGGGTGAACTAGATGAAGGGAATGTGAAGTGATCTATTTAGATTTCAGCAAGGTCTTCGACACCGTCCCCCATAGGAGGCTTATCAATAAACTGAGCAGACTGGGAATGGTGGTGAACCAGATCAGAAATTGGTTAACTGACAGACGACAGCAGGTAATAGAAAAAAGGAAGGTGAGTAGTGGCATGCCTCAGGGATCGGTCCTGGGACTGGTACAGTTCAACGTATTTGAGAGTGATTGCAGGCGATACAAACCTTTGCAACAGAGTGGGACTCGTGAGAGAGTGGACATCATCAAGAAAGATCTACAAAAATTGGAAGAATGGTCTCATGCTTGGCAGATAAGATTTAGTGTGAAGAAGTGCAGTCAATCCAGCCAATATGCGACATCATGAAAGAACACATTATACAATACACAATCTATGCTGACGACATCATGATATACACACCTATCACAGTCGACAACCCAGACTACTCCAAAATAAACTGTCTCATACACATGACCAGCTGGTTTCAAAACAACCACCTCACCATAAACTATAGCAAGACTGAGGCACTAATCATCACTCGAAACACTGACTTTGTCCCTCCACCCAACATCAAGATAAAAGACACAACCATACCCATAAAACCGGAAGTAAAGTACCTCGGAATAACCCTGGACAAGGAACTGAATCTACAATCACACAAACAGAGCCATCAAAAGCGCATACCACAGGATGAGACTTATCCGACGCCTCAAGCCCCTCCTCGCCCCAGAGCACTTCCGTACAGTCTGCCAGGCACTAATAACCCCACTACTAGACTTCTGCAACCCAATCTACCTTGGTCTATCAAAACAAACTCTAAAACCGCTGCAATTGGCACAAAACACAGCGGCTCGCATAATATCTGGCACAACAAGACATGAACACATCACACCCATACTGAAAGACCTCCACTGGCTCCCAATCAGCTCACGCATCAAATATAAGACAGTCATAAACATCTTCAAGATCAGTCATCAGCCCTCAGCCTACAAACACTCATACAACCTGACAGAAGCACACGACCAAGGAGGAGAGGCACTTCCAATCGTGTTAACACCCCAAAAGACCTCACCAAGGTCCGCAAGGACACAGCAGAACGAGCCCTTTCCCTGGCTGCACCGGCAATTTGGAACACCCTCCCAGATGAACTAAGACTAATAACAGACCTCAAAGACTTTCGGAAGCAGCTTAAGACAACACTATTCATTGAACACTATGGACACATCACATGATCTACTCAACAAGCAAGAACAAAAGACCAACCCCCCTTCCCTGTCCCTTGTACATAAGAATGTATATAGCTCATAATGTAAATAGCTCAAAAGAATCGAACACACACCAACACAAACACACAATCTGTATCACTGCATGAACACACTTGAACCACTCTTATGATTGTTTGCCGTGGAAACCGCCTTGATTAAAGGAGAAGGTAGTATAGAAAAACTTTTAAATAAATAAATAAAATAGTGTGAAGAAGTGCAGAGTCATGTACTTGTGATGTGATAGGAAGCAAGAGGTTGGTGTGCACTAGGGTGGTCCAAAAAAACCAAATAGATTTCCGTTCTCCACAAGGCTGGTTTTGTTCTTTATCATATTTATAACACAAAATTGTAATGAAAACAAACATTTAGAGGTCACCCCATTTGGCAGTTAAACAGCATACAGATGGAATGGCTGATTACGGTGGCTGCTGAAGATTCTGCACCATCTTTTTCTTTGTTTCTGCTGCAACTCTCATCAAAAAGGGCTACGCCTGCCAAATGTTCAGACAAAAACCAGAGGTGCCTTGAAAATGCAACAGCCTGATTTGGGTAAGTTTTAAAAACTGATAAAAATTTGATGTCAAGGAGATAAGCTCGAATTACAAATGGTGCTTCATTCCACTGTCTGACATAAACAAGACTGACAGAGCCAAATCTGTGATATTCTTGGACTCACATGCAGTCAATCCTGGGCTGAGCCTTGAAAGAATATTTTCAATACATAAATGCCTTTTCCCATCCACAAAATATTCAGAATGGGGCAACCTCTAAATGTTTCACAATCAAACTGAAATTTCACAGGTAAGCAAGCTATCCCTAATGGACAAAATAAGCCTTGTACAGAAATTGAGTCTTCAAACTATTTTTTGCATTGGTTTGTGGACCACCTAGTGTGCACGAACCAGGACGACCGCCTCAGAGTGATAGTGTCCGAGGATCTCAAGGCAGAAAAAGCACAGTTACTTACCTGTAACAGGTGATCTCTGGGAACAGCAGGAATAAGCCTTCACATATGGGTATCGTCGGTACCGACTGAGCCTGCGCGGGAACGCTCCCCAGCGTCCAAAAGGAAAGCTTTTGGGAGCATCCCACAGCGCCTGCGCGCTGCCTTCCCGCCTTTCCCAACCGCCTCTCTCCAGTTCGAGTTTTAAGCTGAGACAAAGAGAGAGAGAGAGGAAAGGAAAGATAGAGAGATACAACTCCTAGGGGAGGTGGGTGGGTTGTGAAGACTTATTCCTGCTGTTCCCAGAGATCACCTGTTACAGGTAAGTAACTGTGCTATCTCCAGAAACAAGCAGGAATGAGTCTTCACATATGGGGACTCCCCAGCTAGAGATGCCAGGGAGATCCCCAAGGTTTGAGTCCCTGAGGAGGGCTCTACCTCCCTCCATGGATCTCAGGCATCCAACCAGGGATGGGGGGTAGGAGTTGTTTAAGCATGGAACAGGTGTTTAAGAACAGCCTGACCAAACAAGGCATCCCGGCGGGAGTCCTTGTCCAAGCAGTAATGGGCTGTAATGGTATGAACCGAGGCCCAGGTGGCTGCTCGACAGATTTGGTTGATGGACACAGAGTTTAGATGAGCCAAAGAGGCTGCCATGGCCCTCACATTGTAAGCTGTGACATGGCCCTCTAGAGAAAGGTTCTTACTCTGGTAGACGAAAGAAATACACTGAGCAATCCAACTGGACAGAGTTCTCTTACAGACTGGAAGTCCTAAATGAGAGGGATCAAAAGCAACAAAGAGTTGAGAGGACTTTCTATGTTGCTGTGTCCTTTGTAAGTAAAAAGCGAGCGCTCTTTTACAATCCAGGGTATGGAGATTCCTTTCTGCACTTGATGCATGAGGTCCTGAAAAAAAAGACAGGTAAATACACCTCTTGATTTAGATGAAAAGGTGAAACCACTTTAGGCATAAAGTGTGGATTGGTCCTGAGGACTACCTTGTCATGATGGAACCTTGTATAAGGAGGATTAGCCACCAAGGCTTGCAGCTCACTGAAGCGGCGAGCTGAAGTGACTGCAATGAGGAAAATAACCTTCCAGGAAAGAAATTTCAAGGAGGTAGTGGCTAAGGGTTCAAAGAGTGGCTTCATAAGCTGGCCAAGAACCAGATTCAAGTCCCATGCCACTGGAGGTGGTCTAATGGGAAGTTTAGTCAAAAGAAGGCCTCTCATGAATCTTGCTATAAGAGGATGAGAGGAAATAGGCTGTCCATTGAGAGACTTAAGGGATGCTGCAATAGCACTTAAATGGACTCTTACTGAATTCGTTTTAAGGCCTGCATGGGATAAATGCAGCAAATACTCTAGTAAAGAATTCAGAGGCATTGCAAGAGGGTTAAGACCCTTCTCTGCACACCAAATGGTAAACCTTTTCCATTTAAAAGCATAGGAACGTCTAGTGGAAGGCTTTCTGAAAGGATATCCTTCACCTGCTGAGAAAGATGCAAATCTTGAAGGTCTAGGCCTTCAGCAACCAGGCCCTGAGATGAAGAGACTGGGGATTTGGGTGCCACAACGTTCCCTCCTCCTGGGACAGGAGGTCTGGAGCAGATCCCAAGTCCAGAGAGGGAGCTTGAGAGAGATGAAGAAGTAGAGGGTACCACACTTGGCGTGGCCAACGTGGAGCTATGAGGATCATAGACCCCCTGTCTCTCTGAAGCTTGGACAGTGTCTTGGGAATTAGGGGAATGGGTGGAAAGGCATAGAGGAAGTCTTGCCCCCAATGAAGGAGGAAGGCATCCCTGGCCTGAACTCCCTGACACGGAATCCTGGAACAGAACCGGGGAAGTTTGGCATTCCAAGGACTTGCAAACAGGTCTGTCTGGGGTTCCCCAAGTTTGAAAGATCCTGGTTATCTGGTCCCCATGAAGGGACCATTCGTGTGGAAGCAGAACTCGACTGAGTCTGTCTGCCCAAGAGTTTTGAACCCCTGGAAGATACACTGCCATGAGATGAATTTGATGCTCTCTGGCGAAGGCCCACAATCTCAGAGCTTCGTTGCAAAGCGACAGAGGGCCAGTCCCCCCCTGCTTGTTCACGTAGAACATGGCTACTTGGTTGTCCGTGTGGATGAGGACTTTCTTGTAGCTGAGCAGGGTGTGGAAGACTCAGAGCTAGAAAAATTGCTCTGAGCTCTAAGAGGTTGATATGTAGAGATGTCTCCTGTGGAGACCAGATGCCCTGGGTGGAGAGATCTTGTAGATGAGCCCCCCAACCCTTTGAGGAGGCATCTGTTGTGAGGGTTGCTTGGGGTAACACCTGTTGAAAGGGGGACCCCAGCAACAGATTTTGGGTGGACTTCCACCACTGGAGAGAGCAAAAAAGGCGACTGGAAGTTGCTATTTTGTCTGACAGGCACCCTGATGCCTGGGTCCATTGGGTGGACAAAGTCCATTGAGCTGCCCTCATGTGAAGGCGAGCATAAGGGACCACATGCACAGTGGAAGCAATGTGGCCTAACAGTTGTAACATCTCTCGAGCAGTTAAATGGGACTTTAACTGAATCTGGGAGGCTAACTGCACCAAGCGTAGGCAACGGGCCTGGGGAAGATAGGCCCTTGCAGTGGTGGTATCCAGTAAGGCCCCTATGAACTCCAGAGATTGAGTAGGGGTGAGATGGGATTTTGGGATGTTTATTACAAGTCCCAGATATTGAAGGATACGGCTTGTGCAGGCCAGGGAAGCCTGGGCCTCTGACTGGGATGGACCTCGGATAAGCCAGTCGTCCAGATATGGGAATACAAATATTCCTAGAGTGCGTAGAAATGCAGCTACTACTGCCATGCATTTTGTGAACACTCTTGGGGCAGAGGCCAGACCGAAGGGAAGCACTCTGTATTGATAGTGCTTTCCTTGGAAAAGGAACCGAAGGAACCTTCTGTGTGTTGGATGGATGAGGACATGGGTGTACGCATCCTTGAGATCTAGAGAACAAAGCCAGTCCTGACTGGAGGTATGAAAGGAGAGTACCGAGAGAAGTCATCTTGAATTTCTCCTTGCATAGAAACTTGTTCAATTCTCTGAGATCTAAAATGGGTCTGTAGCTCCCTGTTTTCTTTGGGATGAGAAAGTAGGGGGAGTAGAACCCTGAGCCCTGTTGAAGAAGGGGTACTTCTATTGCCCCTTGGGCAAGAAGGGTAGCAATCTCCTGACCCAGAAGGTCGAGGAGAGATGTTGGAGACTTGAACTGTCTCACCATGGTGTGAGGGGGAAGGTTTAAGAAATAAAGCTTGTACCCTTCCCTTATGATGGAGAGGGTCCATTGCTCTGCTGTGATTTGTTCCCATCTGGGAGCAAAGTGAGCTAACCTTCCTGGAATGGTGAGAGGCTCTGGATGTTCTAGAGCCAGAAAGGCTAAGTTCTCTAGTTGTAAGTCAAAGGCCCTGAGGAGGCTGAGGCTGTTGGGCCGTAGTAGTCCTAGCAGCCTTAGGCTTGGCCGGTTTCGGTTGTTGCTGTCTCTTTGTAGCAAAATGACCTGCAGAAGATGCCTGCTGACCATAAGCAGAATATTATTTCCCTTTTTTGGGGAAAAAAACCCTTTTTGAACAACCTTTTCTTAAAAGGAGCAGAAGTAGAATTTGAAAGTCTATCTAAAGCAGAATTTTCAGCATCCATCTGGGTGGCATTTGCTTGCCAATCTTTGCCAAAAAGGTTTTCACCTGTACAAGGAAGGTTTCCTAGTCCATCCTGAACCCAGGGTTCCAAATCAGAAGCTTGTAACCAAGCAACTCTGTGTGCACCTATGGCAATAGCTGAGGATCTGCTGGCACCTTCAAAAGAGTCAAAGGCTGCACGGTTGGAAAACTTGGAAATATCCTGGGCATGTTTAAGCCAGGTGAGAAACTCTTCCCTTTTATCTTCTGAAATAAAAGGAGACAAAATTTGCAGATGATCTGTAACTTCTTTTAGAAACATACCCATATAGAGACTATAGGAGTTGATTCTGGCAACAAGCATATTGGCCTGGAAAATTCTCCTGCCAAAGGCATCTAAGGTTCTGCATTCTCTTCCTGGAGGAGTAGAAGAGTGCCTTTTACAATGGAGTGGTGAGAATCTGAGTCTTATGAAAGCCAGGACAAGGAGGAACACGATACATGGTGTCCAACCTACGAGAATGAGGGGAGGTGGAAAGAGGAGTCTCCCATATGCCCAACATGTGATCATAAAGAATCTCATGTATTGGTAAAGTGGCTGCCTCTTTAGGAGCCTTAGGATATTGTAATTTTTTGGCTCTAGGCTCTGTCTCAGGGGCCACTGAGATGGAAAGGCCCCTGGCCACTTCCCTAATGAAGTCTTGAAAAGACAAGTCCTCTGGAGGAGACATTCTCCATTTTGGAGAAGAGGGCTCCTGAGGAAGGATCACCGATGCTTCGATAGAGGCCTCTGATTCATCAGAGTCTTCAGAGGAATCGAAGTATCGTCTATCTGGATGCTCCTGCAGAGCCCGATACGCATACCGGGTGGTATCGACATCGGGAGTGGGCATCACAGAACAGTGTACCGCTGCAGTCGACACCGGAGCTGATGTCGATGCAATCGGTACCGGCACCGGAACCGACATCGGTGCCAGAATCGGTACCGACAACAGAGTTTGTTGCGGTACCGAAGGCGTCACAGCTTGTATGAATGCCGTGATGGCACGCTGCATGGTCAGAATATTCTGATCCATCGACGCCACCAATGTCTGGATGTCGGTACCAGTGGGAACCACCGGTACCCCAGAACATGGCAACAGGTGATCGGTCGAGGCCGAGCCATCGATGTCAACCTGTGACCCCATAGATAAAGCTTTGGAAGCCGGAGCCTCCCGCCGGGGTAATTTTGCCGGTGCGGATTCCTTGAGAGCAAGCCCGGAGGCATCTCGATACTTAGAGGGAGATCTACTCTTCGAGGACCGGCTGGACTTAAGTTTGGTTACCTGAGATCCATGGGAGGAAGCAGCAGCCCTGGAAGATGTCGACGCCACCGAAGCTGCATCAGAGGGAAACAGGGTACTGAGCTTGGCTGCTCGATTCTGCAAACCTCTTTTAGACATCATGGAACAGGACTCACAATCCGTAATGGAATGGTCAGGACCTAAACATTTCAGACACCAGTTATGGGTGTCGGTGACAGAAATAGTGCCGCTGCACTTCGTGCACTTTTTAAACCCGGAGGCGGGCTTTTCCATGAGGAAAACGTTTCGTAGGCCTAAGGCCACAGAAAGAAAAAATGCACTTAAGTGAGAAAAACAGTAGTTATTTTTTTTTTTTAGAAGAAAGAAAGAAAAGACCGGCGGTACCGGTCCGGCGTCGAGAAGGCCGACACGCAACCAAAGAAATAAAAGAAAATAAGAAATTCTTCAGCGGTGACAGGAACACGACCTGCTGGCTCCGCGGAAAAGAAGAACTGCGGAGAGGCGGTTGGGAAAGGCGGGAAGGCAGCGCACAGGCGCTGTGGGATGCTCCCAAAAGCTTTCCTTTTGGACGCTGGGGAGCGTTCCCGCACAGGCTCCGTCGGTACCGACGATACCCATATGTGAAGACTCATTCCTGCTTGTTCCTGGAGATACAATATAACAAGTTGTCAGCCAAAGCTTGGTTGCATACAGAGAGGACCAGTAGAAAGGAGGAATAACCAGTAGAAAGGAGAAGGTATTAAATGCCCCTGTACAAGTCGTTGGTGAGGACTCACAGAGTATTGTGTTCAGTTTTAGAGACCATATCTCATAAAGGATATAAAAACACTTCAAACTGTTCAGATGAAGGTAACCAAATGATTTGGAGCCTGCACCAGAAGACATATGATAAGAGACTTGAAGACCTAAATTTGTATACTCTAGAGGAGAGGAGGGACAAACCAACCTCTTTCAAAAAAGGGGAAACTGTAAAACTAGAGGGCATAAAATGAAGCTACAAGGAGGTGAACTTAAAAGCAACGTCAGGAAATATTTTTTCACTGAAAGGATGGCAGATTCTTGGAATCCCCTCCCAATGGAGATGATGGGGGCAAATACATTGACGGAATTCAAAATGGCATAGGACAGACACAGTGGATCTCTTTATAGCAAGAGGATAAAAATCAAAATAAACTTTTACACTTTAGCAAATAGGGGGGGGGGGGGACCTGCACGGAGCAGTGGGTACAACTACTCTAGTCACCTTACTGGGCAGACTAGGTGTACCATATGAAATAAGATCCCTGGGGAACTCAGGTCTTGCTCTTCTCTGCTTTCATTTAGGAAAGCCTGTAAATCTTGGCTTCTTAAAGCTGCTTTTGATTCTTAGTATGCAATCACTGTTTACTTTTTTTTATGGTAAATGTATTTTTTGCGACAACTACTACTACTAAACATTTGTATAGTGCTACAAGTCGTACGCAGCACTGCAGAGATACATGTAAAAGACGGTCCCTGCTCATCAGAGCTTACAATCTGGTCAAGACAGCACAGTAGTTGTAAACATGGAATGCATCTAGGGGGAATGGTAATGAAACACGAAAGAGATCAGGTGAGATCCAAAAGCGGCAGCAAAGAGGTGAGTTTTCAGTCTGGATTTGAAAAAGGTCAGAGAAGGCACCTGACGTACAGACTCAGGTAGTTTGTTCCAGGTTTAAGGAGCAGCAAGGTGAAAGGAGTAAAGTCTGGAGTAAGCAATTGAAGAGAAGGGCACAGATAGAAGTGATTTGCCAGAAAAGTGGAGTTCCCAAAGAGGGGGTGTAGGGAGAGATAAGAGGAAAAGCAGTGAGGAGCTGCAAAGTGAATGCACTTATAGGTCAGCAGGAGAAATGTGAACTGGATGCAAAAATGGATAGGGAGCCAATGAAGAGATCTGAGAGGAGGGATAATGAGCATGACGAGGCTGGTGGAGGTTTATCCGTGCAGCAGTGTTGAACAGATTGAAGGGGAGCGAGATGATTCAGAGGGAGACAACAAGGAGTAGGTTACAATAGTCTAGG
The DNA here is from genome assembly GCA_033557465.1 of Ichthyophis bannanicus. Classification (NCBI taxonomy): domain Eukaryota; kingdom Metazoa; phylum Chordata; class Amphibia; order Gymnophiona; family Ichthyophiidae; genus Ichthyophis; species Ichthyophis bannanicus. The sequence continues at coordinate 620,824,029 of CM066036.1, forward strand.
TGACTAAGGAGTGGATAAGTGTCTTAGTAATGTGTGTAGAAAGGAATGGGTGAATTTTGTTGATGTTGTCGAGAAAGAAATGGCAAGTTTTAGCTATCAGTTGAATGTGTGTAGAGAAGGAGAGAGAGGATCCCAAGGTTGGGAGCTGAGGAGACAGGGAGGAGTAGAGAGTTATCCACAGAGATTGAGAAAGGAGGAAGGGGAGAGGAGGGTTTAGGGGGAAAAATAAGCAACTCCATTTTGGGCATGTTCAATTTCAAGCAGCAGTGAGACATCCAAGCAGCAATGTCAGAAAGGCAGGCAAAGATTCTGGCCTGGATTGCTGGAGAGATTTCAGGTGTAGAGAGGTAGATCTGGGAGTCATCAACTTAAATATGGTACTGAAAGCCATGGGAAGAGATGAGTGTGCCAAGGGACTGAGTACAGAGAGAACAGGAGTGGACCCAAGACAGATCCTTGGGGTACACCAACTGAGAGTGGGATAGCAATAGAGGAAGATCCACCAGAACAAATACTGAAAGAGCGATGGGAGAGATAAGAAGAGAACCAAGATAGCACAGAGCCCTTAAAGCCAAGTGAGGACAAGATCTCAAGAAGATGGTTGTGGTCAACAGTGTCAAAAGCAGCAGAAAGGTCAAGAAGGATGAGGATTGAATAAAGGCCCTTGGATTTTGACAGAATAGGTCACTGAAGACTTTGGCAAGAGCCATTTCAGTAGAATGAAAAGGATGAAAGCTGGATTGTAGAGTATCCAAAAGGGCTTGAGAGGAGAAAAAGTAGAGTCAACAGCAGTGAACCGCATGTTCAAGTAGTTTAGAAACAAAGGGGAGGAGGGAGATGGGTTAACAGTGAGGAGGACAAGTAGGGTCTAAATGGAGGGTTTTTTGAGGAGAGGAGTGACCACAGCATCCTTGAAGGCTGCAAAGAAAGTTACAGTGGAGAGCGATAGGTTAAGAATATGAAGATGGAAGGGATTACAGTGGAGAAGATGGAAATAAGGAGAAAGGTGGGAATAGGATCAGAAGAGCAGGTAGAGTGTTTGGATAAGGAAAGAAGGAGAGTGGTTTCCTCCTCAGAGATGGCATATTTCTTTTTAATGTTATTTTATATTGTATTTATATAATTTTTTTAATTTACACATTTTTTAAATTAACTTGAAACAGAAACAGCAAGTTATGTTGCAGACAACTTATCAAGTGAACAACTATAACACTCTCCATAATCCACTACCCCTCCTATCCCCCCTCCCTCTTTCAAAAGGTTTCAGTGCTTACCCAAATAGTCCAACAAGGGTTTCCGCTTTTCTTCAAGTTTACGTCTCTCTGGGTATGGCTATTAGCTTTTTTATTAACACCACCCTCCTCAACTGCTGTCCACTCCATCACAAACAGCGGCACTCTTCCCGGACCATGCCATATCACACCTTGCAGCAAACATACAAGTCTGAATTGGCGCACTCCATTTCTTTAGTGTCCCCCCGAACCCTCCCCTCAACAGACAGCAAGGGCGGGGAGGGTGTCAACCCCACATCTATGCCAAAAACATTTAATATCTTTTTCTGGATTTGTCTCCAGTATTCTCGTATAATTGGGCACGTCTAAATATGTAATGTGCCTCACTCCCCGCCAACATTTGTCAGAGATGGAGGGGAACATTTTATGTAGCCTTTCTGGTGTACTGTATAATACCATCACAGCAACACTTTATATGTGTTTCTTTTATATTTTCTGATATAGATGTTTTTGCCATCACAAGGAAGAGCTTCTCCTAAACTTTGTTGTTGGACTCCAAAGTCAGTCTCGCAGGTCTGCATAAACTTGAACCTTTGAATACCCTCAGGCTGTAGCCCAATAACACAATCTGATGAGCCCCCCAGGTCCTATGATAGTACTGCCATACAGACTCCATCTCATTGTCATCAATCTCATATCATCTCAGATTTTTATCCCGCAGATAGTGAGATACTTGAAAATATGCAAAAAAAAAAAAAGCTTTTGATTCTGAGGGGTGGCAGTCCTTAAGTTCTTCAAATGCCCTCATCTCCTTGCAAACTATTAGCTTAGCAAAAGTATCAATTCCCATCTCCCTTCACCTCCTAAATATTCCCCCTCTTGCTGGCCAAATTTGGGTGTGCTCATAATGGGGGCTATTACTGGAAAAAGTAGCTATGGGTGCCACCTTCCCCAGTCCTCTCTGCCAGGTTTCCCATAAATGCCATTTGTTGGCCCCTAATCTGTTGAGTGGACCACCACGGCAGGTAGGCCAACCCATATGTAGGGATATAGTGCTGTTCTATCTGCGCAAATCTTTTAATCCCTGGGGACTCCTCCAACCCATCATCTGCTGGAGCTGGGCTGACCAGTAGTAAGTATATATATCCATAACCCCCATCACCTTCCTGGAAAGCCTTGGATGCCTCCAGCGCTATACAAACGCAAACAATTTCCGCTGTAGGCAGCAGAGTACTAGCTGAGGCACTTGTAAAGGTAATGTCTGAAATAAAGCAGTCTCAGAAGAACCTTGATTTTCAAGAGTGCCACCTATTAAAAGGTAAGAAATCTCCTCCTTTCCCCACTTCTCCAAATCCTTATCAAGCTGCTTCAGTGGTGGATAGTTCACACCAAACTGCTGACTCGGGTCTTTCACAATATTAACCCCTAGATATTTGATTAAAAAAAAAAAAAAAGCAGCCGCCCACTGGTCAGCCCCACCTAAAAAAAAAAAAGCAGCCGCCCACTGGTCAGCCCCACCTAAAAAAAAAAAGCAGCCGCCCACTGGTCGGCCCCACCTAAAACTCAACTCTCCCTCAAATGCGCCCTTATAAACTCACGCTCTATTCGCAAGAAATGGCCAGTGATCCCTGACCTGATAGCTGTACATAACCTGGATCTCCCCATGGTGACTGAATCCTGGCTCAAGGATACTGACACAGCTCTCATAAACCAACTAATCCCTTCCAACTTTTCCATCCACACCTGCCACAGGTCCAACCAGAAAGGCGGTAAAGTTTTTATCCTTTCAAAAACAGATCTAGAATTTTGACTACTCACATCCAAGAGCTCTATCCACGCGGACATAATCACCATTGCCAATAAGGACATCACCATAAACCTCATTTACAGATCCCCCTCTTCTCCACCTGAGGTCATCTCTACCTTTATTGACTTAGCCTGCAACCCAGCCGACCCACGCAGTTCCAATTGGCTGCTCGGAGACTTCAACTTACCCTCCCTGCAAGCCAACCAAGCAGATGCCTTCCTAAAAGCCATGCAAACACTCGGTTTTGATCAACTTGTGAACACCTCCACCCACAATAAGGGAAACCTACTGGACCTAATTTTCGCTCCCCACGCTGCCATCAGTCAGAACTCCAACCTCAACATTACTATCACCCCCATCCCTTGGTCAGATCATAAATTAATCTTGTTCCAGATACCCACTCTTCATTCTAAATACCCACCTAACGACTCCAGTACAGAACCCAAAATTACCTCTCACTTCAAACCACTGGATAAAGAAGAATTCATTAAGCACACCTTACCTACACCCAAATCAATGTCTTCTGACCTCGACGAAGCAATCACCAACTGGAACGTCACACTAAAGTCTTTTGCACAACTACCAGCCTCAGTCAAAAGCAATAAGAACAAAACAAAACAAGAGACAGCCATCACCATGTTTCACAACAGATCTTCGGTCATCTCTCCTCTCCCTCAGGAAACTTGAAAGGAAATGGAGAAGATCCCGCTCTGAATCTGACAAAGTAACATACCTGTTATGTTTTTTTGAAGGTGTGAATAAACAGTTGGACAAAGGTGAGTCAGTTGATATAGTGTATCTGGACTTTCAGAAATCCTTTGACAAGGTCCCTAATCAGTGACTTTTGGCAAAACTAAAGAGTCATGGGACAGGAGGTAGTGTACTATTGTGGATCAGGAACTGGTTAAAAGATAGAAAGCAGAGGGAAGGGCTAAATGGCAAATTTTCCCAATGGAGAAAGGTGAATAGTGGTGTACCGCAGGGATCTGTGCTGACACAAAAACTATTTAAAGTTGTTAAAACTCAAGAGGATTGTGGAAAATTGCAAGAGGATCTTGATAAATTGGAAGACTGGGCATCAAAATGGCAGATGAAATTTAATGTGGACAAAGTGCAAAGTTATGCACCAAGGGAAGAACAACCCAAACTATGGTTATACGATGTAAGGTTCCACATTAGGAACCACCACCCAGGAAAAAGATTTAGGCATCATTGTGGATAACATGTTAAAACCCTCGGCCCAGTGTGCAGCGGCGGCCAAGAGAGCAAATAGAATGCTAGGTATCATAAGGAAAGGAATGGAAAATAAAACAAAAGATATTATAATGCCTCTATATCGTTCCATGGTAAGACCGCACCTTGAATATTGTGTGCAATTCTGGTCGCAGTATCTTAAAAAGGATATAGCGTTATTAGAAAAGGTTCAGAGAAGAGCCACCAAAATGGTAAAGGGGATGGAAGGATACTCCTATGAAGAAAGGCTCAAAAGGTTAGAGCTCTTTAACCTGGAAAAGAGATGGCTGAGGGGAGATATGATAGAAGTCTATAAATTAATGAACGGAGTGGAACGGGTAAACGTAGATCGATTGTTTACGTTATCAGAATATGGAAAGACTAGTGGACATGCAATGAAGCTGCAGGGTAAACTATTTAAGACAAATAAGAGAAAGCACAGTTATTTACCTGTAACAGGTGATCTCTGGGAACAGCAGGAATAAGTCTTCACATATGGGTACGTCGGTACCGACGGAGTCTGCGCGGGAACGTTTCCCAGCGTCCAATCAAAGAGCTTTTGGAAGCATCCCACCACGCCTGCATGCTGCCTTCCCGCCTTTCCCAACTGCCTCTCCTCAGTTAAGTTTTAAAGCTGAGACAATAGAGAGAGAGAGGAAAGGAAAGATAGAGAGAGAGATACAACTCCTAGGGGAGGTGGGTGGGTTGTGAAGACTTATTCCTGCTGTTCCCAGAGATCACCTGTTACAGGTAAGTAACTGTGCTATCTCCAGGAACAAGCAGGAATGAGTCTTCACATATGGGGACTCCCAAGCTGAGATGCCTGGAGTCCCAGGCATCCTGAGGATGGAGGGTAGGAGTTGAAGAGAGAAAGGTGCTGTGGAACAGTTAACCTAGCATAGGATTGCAGACAAGGAGTCCATGTGTGGATGATAATTGTCATCAATGATATTGCAAAGAAAAAAATATTGCAATATGGACCTCCCCTAACAGGACTTCAGAGAAGTATGGAGGTTCATGGGATCTACTGGGGAACCAGTAGAGGAACCTCGAGAAGGACCTCAATGTAAGTGGAGGTAGTAAACCTGTAGGAAAAGCAATGGAGGTCAGAATCCTGAAAGGTAACAAGTGACCCCAGTAGGAAAAACTGGGGTAGTACAAAAACGGTGGGCCTTCAGCGGAAGGCTTTATGATAAAAGCCGTACTCTTTTGGCAGCAGAGTGGCTCACTCTTAGGAACAAAAGAGAAAGGCTAACCGATTTGGACAAACAGGCCCAGTCCTTGTGGGGAGAAAAGGTATGGGAACCCCTTGTATCCCAAAAGAAAGGACAAACGCCGGAGGCGTTAGAGCCTGTGATTAGCTGAAGATCCGCAATATCTCTCCTAACTGAAGTCAGCTGGGAGAGATATTGGAACATGGAGAGCTTCAGAGGTACCTAACCTTAAGGTTATGGTAGATGTTAACTACCACCCAGTGGTTGTGAGTGTAGGACCCCAAAACATGCTGGATAGCATAAGTATGGGTAAAGCCCATCTGTCAGAATCATATAGCTATGTGAGCCTCGACAGTCAGGTAGATAAAGCAGAATACATATCTACCGATAGTAAAATATCTCGACAGATACATACACATATATATATATATATATAGTTATATATAGTTATATATATAACTATATATATATAACATATAGATATATGAGAATGTATCTATAGTGAGATATGAAGGGCATAAAATACACACAAATGATAGACAGACATCTGTAAGATGTGTGCTATAGGTATGAATATATAGGCCTCTATATGGAAGTCTGCAAAGAAGCAGACAGATATGCCTACAAAAAGGTATTCAGGAAAATGTGGAGAGGAAAGATTCATCTAACAAGGTGGTGGAACCTGCTTGAGAAGATATATAGAGAATCAATTCCCACTGGTTATGGCTACAGGGATGCTAGTTAGTAGAATAACCAGGACAGTTACATGAAAAGCAGAGGATGATATCAGTCTGCAGCCAGCAAGTCCCAAGTATTCTAGAATTCTAGCATGGTAAGTGAACAGAAGACGCATAGGAATGATACACCATGCTGACCTGCTTAAGGGCAAAAAGGTATCATGCATTCTTACCATGAGGGCGAGCTGGAAGGAGAAAGCACAGTTACTTACCTGTAACAGGTGATCTCTGGGAACAGCAGGAATTAGTCCTCACATATGGGTACGTCGGTACCGACGGAGCCTGCGCGGGAAAGCTCCCCAGATTACCAGAAGAAAGCTTTTGGGAGCCTCCCACAGCGCATGCGCACTGCCTTCTCGCCTTTCTGACCAACTCTCCTCAGTTCAAGTTTAAAGCTGAGACAATAGAGAGAGAGTAAAGGAAAGACAAAGAGAGAGAAAGATACAACTCCTAGGGGAGGTGGGTGGGTTGTGAGGACTAAATTCCTGCTGTTCCCAGAGATCACCTGTTACAGGTAACTGTGCTATCTCCAGGAACAAGCAGGAATAAGTCCTCACATATGGGGACTCCCTAGCTAAGATGCCTGGGAGATCCCCAAGGGTATGAGACCCTGAAAGGTTCCTCGTCTTCCTATGGATCTCAGGCATCCATTGAGGGAAGGAGGGCAGGAGTTGTTCAAGAATGGAACAGGTGTCTGAGGACAGCCAGACCAAACAAGGCATCCCGGTGGGAGTCCTTGTCCAAACAGTAATGGGCTGTAAAGGTATGAACCGAGGCCCAGGTGGCTGCTCGACAGATCTGATCGATGGACACAGAATGAAGATGAGCCATAGAGGTGGCCATGGCCCTCACATTGTGAGCTGTGACATGGCCTTCCAGAGAAAGGTTCTTACTCTGGTAAGCAAAAGAGATACACTGAGCAATCCAATTGGACAGTGTTCTTTTAGAGACTGGAAGTCCTAGATGAGAAGGATCAAAAGCAACAAAAAGCTGAGAAGACTTTCGATGTTGCTGTGTCCTGGGTAAGTAAAAAGCAAGAGCTCTCCTACAATCTAGAGTATGAAGGTTCCTCTCTGCAGTGGATGCATGAGGAGCTGGAAAAAAGACAGGTAAATATACCTCTTGATTAAGATGAAAAGGTGAGACCACTTTAGGCATAAAGTGAGGATTTGTCCTAAGGACTACCTTATCATGATGGAACTTTGTATAAAGGTGGATTAGCCACTAAGGCCTGCAGCTCACTAATGCGGCGAGCAGAAGTGATTGCAATAAGGAAAATAACCTTCCAGGAAAGAAATTTCAAGGAGGTAGTGGCTAAGGGTTCAAAAGGTGGCTTTATAAGCTGACCAAGAACCAAGTTCAAGTCCCATGCCACCGGAGGAGGTCGAATGGGAGGTTTAGTTAAGGTTAGGCCTCTCATGAATCTTGCAATAAGAGGATGAGAGGAAACAGGTTGTCCATTGATAGGCTTAAGGGATGCTGCAATAGCACTTAAATGGACCCTTACGGAATTCATCTTACGGCCTGCATTGGAGAGATGCAGGAGATATTCTAAGAGAGAATTCAGAGGAAGTGCTAGAGGGTCAAGACCCTTTTGAGCACACCAAATGGAAAATCTCTTCCATTTAAAAGCATAGGAATGCCTAGTGGAAGGTTTCCTGGAAGCATGAAGGATATCCTGCACTTGTCGCGAAAGATTGAAGTTTTGAAGGTCTAGGCCTTCAGTAACCAAGCTCTGAGGTGAAGGGACTTGGGGTTTGGATGCCACAAAGTCCCCTCCTCCTGAGACAGAAGGTCTGGAGCAGCTCCCAAGTCCAGAGAGGGGGCTTGGGAGAGATGCAGAAGTAGAGGGGGCTTGGGAGAGATGCAGAAGTAGAGGGTACCACACTTGGCGTGGCCAGCGTGGAGCTATGAGGATCATAGATCCTTGATCCCTCTGAAGTTTGAACAGAGTCTTGGGGATCAAAGGAATGGGTGGAAAGGAATACAGGAAGTCCTGACCCCAGTGAAGGAGGAAGGCATCCTTGGCCTGAACTCCCTGACATGGAATTCTGGAACAGAACCGGGGAAGTTTGGCATTCCACGGACTTGCAAATAGGTCTATGTCCGGGGTACCCCATTCCTGAAAGATTCTGAGTACCTGATCCATGTGCAGGGACCATTCGTGTGGAAGCAGAACTCGACTGAGTCTGTCCGCCCAAGAGTTTTGAATTCCTTGGAGGTATACTGCCAGGAGATGGATTTGATGCTCTCTGGCGAAGGCCCATAATCTGAGAGCTTCGTTGCAAAGCAACAGAGAGCCGGTTCCTCCTTGTTTGTTTATGTAAAACATGGCTACCTGATTGTCCGTTTGAATGAGGACTGTCTGGTAGCTGAGGAGGGTATGAAAGACCTTGAGAGCTAAGAACACTGCTCGAAGCTCCAAGTGATTGATATGAAGAGAGATCTCCTGTGGAGACCAAGTACCTTGGGTGGAGAAGTCCTGCAGATGAGCTCCCCAACCTGTTTGGGAGGCATCTGTTGTGAGGATTGCTTGGGGCAACAAAGGTTGGAAGGGGGACCCCAGCAACAGATTTTGAGTGGACATCCACCATTGGAGAGACCAAAGGAGACGTTTGGAGTTTGCTATTTGGTCTGAGAGAGCTCCTGAGGCTTGAGTCCACTGGGTGGACAAAGTTCATTGAGCTGCTCTCATATGTAGGCGAGCATAGGGGACCACATGTACTGTGGAAGCCATGTGGCCTAGCAGTTGTAGCATCTCCCTGGCAGTTAAGTGGCTCTTTGACAATCTGGGAGGCTAGCTGCACTAGACGTTGGCAACGGGCCTGAGGAAGGTAGGCCCTTGCAGTGGTGGTATCCAACCAGGCCCATATGAATTCCAGGGACTGAGTAGGAATGAGCTGGGACTTTGGGAGGTTTACCACCAGTCTCAGATATTGCAGAATGCGCCTTGTGCGGTCCAGGGAAATCTGGGCTTCTGACTGAGATGGAGCTCTGATGAGCCAGTCGTCCAGATATGGGAAGACAAAGACTCCCAGAGTGCGCAGAAATGCAGCAACTATTGCCATGCATTTGGTGAACACTCTTGGAGCAGAGGCCAGACCGAAAGGAAGGACTCTGTATTGGTAATGTTTTCCCTGGAACAGAAAACGTAGGAATTTTCTGTGGGATGGGTGGATGAGTATATGGGTGTACGCATCCTTGAGATCTAGAGAACAAATCCAATCCTGTTCAATTCTCGGAGATCTAGAATAGGTCTGTATCCCCCTGTTTTCTTTGGGATGAGAAAGTAGGGGGAGTAAAATCCTGACCCCTGTTGAAGAAGAACTTCTTCTATGGCCCTCTGGGCCAGAAGGGAGGTTACCTCCTGATCCAGAAGGTCGAGGAGAGATGTGGGAGAATTGAAATGTCTCACCATGGTGTAGGGAGGAAGGTCTGAGAAATGAAGTTTGTAGCCCTCTCTGATGATGGAGAGGGTCCACTGCTCTGATGTGATTTGCTCCCATCTGGGAGCAAAATGAGCCAACCTTCCTGGAATGGTGAGAGGTTCTGGCTGTTGTAGAGCCAGAAAGGTTAAGTTCTCTAGCAGTAAGTCAAAACCCCTGAGGGGCTTGGGACTGCTGGGTTGCAGCAGCCCCTGCAGGTTTAGGCCTAGCCTGTTTGGGTTGCTGACGCTTAGTAGCAAAGCGACCTGCAGAAGACTGTTGACCAGAAGTGGAAGGAAATCTGCCCTTCTTGTAAAAAAACTTTTTAAAAGACTTTTTCTTGGCTGGAGTGGAGGTAGACTTAGAAAGTCTATCAAGAGCAGCATTTTCTGCATCCATTTGAGTGGCTTTAATCTGCCACTCCTTGCCAAATAGGTTTTCACCTGTACAGGGTAGATTTCCTAAACCATCTTGAACCGAGGGTTCTAGATCAGAAGCCTGGAGCCAAGCAATTCTACGAGCAGCTATAGCAATGCCTGAAGCTCTGCTGGCAACCTCAAAGGAATCAAAGGCTGCTCTGTTGGAAAACTTTGAGATGTCTTGCGTATGCTTAAGCCAAAGAAGGAATTCCTCTCTTTTATCCTCTGGAATAAAAGGGAGAAAGTTGTGCAGCTTTTCTGCAACCTCCTTCAGAAACATACCCATATAAAGGCTGTATGAATTGATTCTGGCAGTAAGCATGCTAGCTTGGAAGATCTTTCTACCAAAAGCATCCAAGGTCCTGCATTCTCTTCCTGGAGGAGTAGAAGAGTGTATTTTGGTACTCTTTATTCTCTTCATAGCTGACTGCACCACAATAGAATGGTGAGGAAGCTGAGTTTTTTGAAAACCAGGAGGAGGGAGGGACACGGTACATAGTGTCCAATCTACGAGAATGAGGAGAAAGGGTGAGAGGAGTCTCCCACAATTCAAGCAAATGTTCTTGGAGAATTTCATGAATTGGTAAGGTGACTGCCTCTCTGGGAACCTTAGAGTATCCCAAAATGTCTAATTTTTTTGCTCTAGGTTCTTTTTCAGAGGTTACTGAAATAGAGAGTCCTTTAGTTACTTCCATGATGAAGTCTTGAAAGGACAAATCCTCTGGAGGAGACATTCTTCTCTTTGGAGAAGAGGGCTCCTCAGGAAGAGCAAGAGATACTTCGGGAGAGTCATCCGATGAATCGGAATCATCAGAAGACTGGAAGTATCGTCTGTTGGCTTCCAGGGATCGATACGCGTATCGACCGGTATCGACATCGGGCGTACCCGGAACCGGATCGGTATCGGGGAAAAGCCCCAGAACCGGGAACCGGAACCGGTATCCTGGTCGACGTGGATGCCCTGGGTACCGGTATCGATTGTGGTACCGGAACCGAGGTCGGTACCGCTTGCTGCGGTACCGTGGGCGTCGCAGCCTTAATGAAAGCCATTATGGCCTGCTGCATGGATTGAACTGTATGATCAATGGACGCCACGACTGCCTGGATGTCGGTACCGGAAGAGTGTGCCGGTACCCCAGAGCAGTCTAACAGGTGATCGGTCGAGGCCGTGCCATCGATGTCAACCTGTAACCCCATAGGAGGAGCTTTGGAAGCCGGAGCTTCCCGCCGGGGTTGTTTGGCTGGGGCAGGGTCAAGCCTGGAGGCATCTCGATACTTAGAGGGAGATTTGCCCTTTGAGGACCTGCCAGAGGAATGTTTGGTTACCTGAGATCCCATCAGGAGAGGAAGACCTAGAAGATGTCGATGCTGGAGTATCTGTGGAAAACAGCATATGAAACTTGGCTGCTCGGTTCTATAAGCCACGTTTAGACATCAGGGAACAGGACAGGCAATCCGGAATGGAGTGGTCAGGCCCCAAACATTTAAGACACCATTCATGTGTGTCGGTAACTGAGATGGTACCACTACACTTGGTGCATTTTTTTAAAACCAGAAGCTGGTTTTTCCATGAGGGAAAATTGTTCTCTAGGCCTGGGGCCTAAAGAGAGAAAATTTCACCAAGTAGTGAAAAGAAAATATATTTTTTTTTTTTGAAAAGTAAAAAGAAAAAAGACCGGCGGTACCGGTCCAGTAGCGGGGAAGGCAGACACGCGGCCAAAGAAACAAATTAAAATAAGAACTTCTTCAGCGGTGACAGGAACACGACCTGCTGGCTCCACGGAAAAGAAGAACTGAGGAGGGTTGGTCAGAAAGGCGGGAAGGCAGCGCGCATGCGCTGTGGGAGGCTCCCAAAAGCTTTCTTCTGGGAAGCTGGGGAGCTTTCCTGTGCAGGCTCCGTCGGTACCGACGTACCCATATGTGAGGACTTATTCCTGCTTGTTCCTGGAGATAACATATTCCCTATTGGAAATACTATGGACCAAAGCAAGGAATTAGCAACTCCTTAAGCTTTCACGTAAAAAGAGGCCTATGTCCTTTATATTAAAAAGGAGAACTTTTCTAGTCATGGGAGACATGACTGAAAAAGCCTTTTTCAACCATCTAGTATAGCTGTTGGAGAAAAAGCCTCCCATGCTCTCTAGCAAGGGCCCATAGTGGAGAGCTTCTCTGTAGAATTGCAGAGAGCATGATGCAGGAGAATGAGGAGCTAGAACTGGCTGCAGGAGAGCCAGTACCTATGTCAACTATGCTGCCAAACCCAGGGGAATGGAGATGGCAGAAAGAGAAGACAATCCAACAAGCTTGTAGTGAAAAAATTTCCAAGACAGATGACAGCACTGACTTGGAGCCACTACTAAGACTAGACAGAATGTTAGTGGAGGACAAATCTGGTTGCTGGTGAACAAGAACCAGTGGTCCAAACATTAAGGCTCCTGCATTGGCAGCTGCTTGCCAGACAGCAGAAGAATGGTACTGTTTAAAGACAGAAAGGACAAAACAAGAGTAGAAAACTCTGGATGTGTCTGATGAACTGCTTCAAAGCAAGATTGAAAAAGAGGAGTCAACTCAGAGAAGAGAACTCCGCACTTGAAAAGTAAGAAAACTAGAGAGGTTGAAGAAAAAGCCCTCCAGTGAAGCAATACCGCTCTTACAGAGGAAAACCTGGTAAAAGGGTAAAGAGAACAGAGCTGAAGAAAACTTACAAAGTAGTAAGTTTATAGAAAGGAAAAAAGACATGCTGGCACAGGAAACTATCGTATGATAGTGGATAGACCTCCTTCCCTAGCAGGGAAAAGAGGAGAACCCTGTGACCTAGAAGCATGAACATCCTGACAGCAAATAGAACATAGAAAGAATGGATGTCTTTCGGGAAGAGATCCATGTTTAGGATTTAGAATGACAGCAGTGGATTACCTCTATTGAGAAGAAGCAACTGCAGATTCTAATCCCAAGAGTCAGGAAGCATCTGATGGATTGATCAGAAACCCTGTGGTTGCTGGGTTTGCTGAGCCTGGTGAGAGGTTGAACTCTGCAGACCAGGACGATGCTTCCCCTGTTTGGGAACATCTGTATGATGGGCAGATGCATAAAACCTTTTCCTATGGGAAGAAAGTTTGGCAGGATATTTCCTACCTACTGGGACAGAAGAAGGTGCAGAACAGCCCCTAGGAACAGGTAAGCCAGTGGAGAACTGAGTAACCTGATGTAAAGACTCCTTGTTGAAAAGATTGTCTCCAGTGCAAGGAGTATGTCCCAGTCTGTGCTGTGCCCATTTGTCCAAGTCTGAAGCTTCGAGCCAGGCTCTACGTCATGCCCCTATAGTTATAACAGAAGTCCTGCTAACAGACTCAAAAGAGTCTAGGGAAGCACGAGTAAGAAACCAAGAAATATTCTGGAGATGCTTGAGCAGTGAAGAATAGTCTGCACTCTTGGACTCTGGAAGGGAAGGAGTCAAAAGATGTAATTGCTTTGTAACCTCCTCAAGAGATAAACTCATATAGAAAATATATGAGAGAATTCTTGCAGAAAGCATAGATGTCTGGAAGGTTTGACGTCCAAAGGCATCAAGTGTCCTAGACTCACGACCTGGCGGATAAGAAGAGTGCTTTTGAGGCTTTCCTAACCGGAGCTCCACAGATCAAACAGTAAGGATCTGAGGGTTTCTTTGTTTGTTTTATTATATTACATTGCTAGCTCTGACTGGGAGCTCTTAAAAGGGTTTTGTGTATATTTTTTAAAGCAAGGTTACTTTCATTTTTGCTGTTTTAGGGGAACTTTCCTTGAGCACAGTAGGTTGCTGAACTCTGTAACCTCCTCAGGTTCAGAAACTGCTAACACCTAATCAGGTGTTAGTTCCCTCCCTACCCACCCCGACTCCCACCCACCCCTAGTGAGCAGTCTTGCTTTATAGGGCACCTCCCCCTTTAACAAATCACAGTGAATTGGACCAGCACATTTTGAATATAATTAAAGAGATTTAACTGCTTTTTCTCTGAAAGGACAGCTGCGAAAGCGGCTGGTACTTGGTAGATATCTCTCTTTTGCCTTAACAGATACCTAAGCTCCACGAACAGAATAATGGCTGGGAAAATCGTATTGCTAAAGCTGTTGCCCCCGTTACAGCTTCTACCTCGGTCCAGACAGAGGTCCTAATGCCAGTTGAAGAACCGGTTCCATGTGCAGGGTGCCTGCATACTGAAGCTCTGAGGAAAGAAGTGGAGGAACTCAGAGAGGAGGTGGCGAGGCTGAGGAGCATTCAAGACAGTGAGAAGTACATTGATGAGATGCTTCTTGCAGCAACCAGGCTCTCCAGCACAGGAGAAGATGGGTGCCAACAGAATGTCGATGGTTCGACAAAAGTCACCAGAGCCTGCAAAATCACCAATCCAACTTCTCCAGCCCTTGAATTGGAGAACCATTATGCAGCCCTGGAGGTGGAGGAGGTGAAAGCATCCCTGGAAAGGGAAGAACCAGAGTTCAAGTACCCCATAGTTGTGGAATCAGTGACCAGAAGGAAACGAAGGGTAGTGGTGGTTGGAGACTCTCTTCTGAGGGGTACTGAGGCGTCCATCTGCCGACCAGACTTGATGTCCAGAGAGGTATGCTGTCTGCCTGGTGCCAAGATCCAAGATGTTACGGAGAGTTTGCCGAGACTCATCAAGCCCACTGACTATTACCCAATGTTGCTAATCCATGTTGGAACAAATGATACTGCCAGGTATACCTCGGAACGTATCAAAAGTGACTTCATGGCTCTGGGACAGAGGGTGAAGCAGGTAGGTGCACAGGTGGTGTTCTCTTCAATCCTCCCTGTTGAGGGTAAAGGCCAAGGCAGAGAGGCTCGCATCCTGGAGATGAATGCATGGCTACGTGGATGGTGTCTTTGAGAGCGTTTTGGTTTCCTAGACCATGGGATGCTGTTCCAAGGGTTGCAGAGCAGAGATGGCATCCATCTGTCCAAGAAAGGTCAACGCATCTTTGGTAGTAGACTGGCTAATCTACTGAAGAGGGCTTTAAACTAGATTCGTTGGGGATGGGTGAAGAAAGCCCCCAGGTAAGTGAAAGCCCCCAGGTAGGTGATACATTAAATACCTTTATGGAAATGGGTAACAGGGGTAACATATGGAAAGCAGTGTGTATTAATGCCCGTAGCATGGGAAATAAGATCCCTGAAGTTGAAGCTTTGGTGGGAGTGGCTGACTTGGATTTAGTGGCAGTTACAGAAACATGGTTCACAGAAAACCATGACTGGGATGTAACTATACCTGGCTGTACTTTATTCAGAAAGGACAGGGTAGGAAGAAGGGGAGGAGGAGTGGCACTATATGTAAAAACTACTATTAAAGCTTTGGAATTACAGAGCTTAAAAGGGAGAGAGGAGGCATTGTGGGTTAAACTAGAAAGAGGGAAAGAGAAATCTATTTGCATTGGTGTGATATACAGACCTCCCTCACAAGAGGAAGAGGTGGACAGAGAGTTAATTGAAGACATACGCAGCATTGCTAGGAAAGGGGAAGTGCTACTGCTAGGAGATTTCAATATGCCAGATGTTGATTGGCACATTCCTGCTGCAGTATCATCTAGAAGTAAGGAGATCCTGGATTCTCTACAGGGAGAACTATTCAGGCAATTGGTAACAGACCCCACACGTGAAGGGGCCATACTGGACTTGGTGCTTACCAATGGTGAAAGTGTTTCTGAAGTTGTAGTGGGAGATCATTTTGCATCCAGTGATCACCAGATGGTGTGGTTCAGTATTAGGACTAGGGCTGTTAGAATCCATTCCAAGGTGAGGATCTTAGACTTTAGGAAGACTAACTTTGCGAAGATGGGCCAATACCTCAGGGAGTCGTTAGTGGGATGGGAACAGCTGGGGGATGTAGAAAAACAGTGGGCAAAACTGAAAGGGGGTATTTTAAAGGCAACCAACCTTTTTGTTAAAATGGTAAATAAAGGCAAAGGGAACAGGAGACCGCTATGGTTTTCGAAGGAAGTAGCTGAAAAAGTGAAGAAAAAGAGGGAGGCCTTCATGGCCCCAGTCACCCTAAGTAATCTAATCAGCAAAGAGCACCCAAAATCCACCCAAAGGACAAATAAATAAACTAAAAAACCCCAAAGACTTCATAAAAGCAAATAAACTCACAGACAGAGCTTTTTCTCATGCAGCTCCAACAATCTGGAATTCCCTCCCAGATGATCTAAGAATGCTAACCGAGATCATCGAATTCCGCAAAAAATTGAAAACCTCTCTTTTCTAAACATTACACCAACTCAGATCATCCCCCAATAGACTTAGATAATGGATAACCAGCTTTTATCTAACAAATCCCAAATGACCCACACATACAATTCCTCATAGCCGATACTGTACTCTGATTAATGCTTAAGTCTCACATTATGTGTATTTGTAAATAATGTATATAGTTTGCATTGTTCTGTGTTGTTCAGTTTTAACAATGAATGTTTATTTATCGATTTTGGCCACAAGATGTTATATGTAAAACAAACTCCGATTTGTTAACTGTTTATTGTGAACCGCAACTGAACTACGGAAGATGCGGTATATAAATCATTGTTAAATAAATAAATAAAATAAATAAATGAAATACAAGAGATCACAGAGAGGAAGACAGGCATCTGTATTTGGAAAAACTTAAGAGATGCTAGCAAAGTAGTCAAGAAGGCAAAGATTCAAAAGGAGGAGGAAATAGCCAAGGCAATAAAATGGGGGGATAAGACATTTTTCAGATATATTAGTGAGAAGAGGAAGGGCAAAAGTGGTATTGTCAGACTCAAGGGTGCAGGGAGGGAATATGTAGAAGCTGATAAGGATAAAGCGGAATTGCTTAACAAATATTTTTGTTCTGTGTTCACAGATGAAGAACCAGGAGCAGGATCTCAGAAAACACCCACAAATAAGAACAGAAGTGAGGGACATCTTGAACAATTTTCAGAAGACTGTGTTCGTGAGAAACTAGCTCAACTTAAAGTAGACAAAGCGATGGGACCGGATGGGATACACCCTAGAATACTGAGGGAACTTGAGGACGTTCTAGCAACTCCACTGACTGACCTTTTCAATGCCTCGTTGGAGTCGGGATTGGTGCCAAAGGACTGGAGAGAGGCTCATGTGGTGCCTTTACACAAAAGCGGAAGTAAGGATGTGTTTGAAAACTACAGGCCGGTTAGTTTAACTTCGGTGGTGAGTAAATTATTGGAAACGCTGCTGAAAGAGAAAATAGTGAGGTTTCTGGAGTCCGGCGGATTACAGGATCCGAGGCAGCATGGATTCACCAGAGGCAGGTCTTGTCAGACAAATCTGATTGATTTCTTTGACTGGGTGACCAGGGAGTTGGACCGAGGGAGAGCTCTAGATGTGGTGTATTTAGATTTCAGTAAAGCCTTTGACACTGTTCCTCACAGGCGACTTATAAACAAACTGAGCACCCTAGGGATGGACCCTAAAGTTACTGCTTGGGTTAGAAATTGGTTGGGTGGGAGGCGACAAAGAGTACAAGCAAATGGAGCTCACTCTGAGGAGAAGGATGTTACCAGTGGTGTGCCCCAGGGATCTGTCCTTGGTCCGATTCTTTTTAACATCTTTGTTAGTGATATAGCGGAAGGGCTGTCGGGTAAGGTTTGCCTCTTTGCGGATGATACCAAAATCTGCAATAGAGTAGACACCCAGGAAGGTGTAGATAACATGAGGAGGGATCTAGCTAAGCTTGAAGAATGGTCTAGAATTTGGCAGCTGGGATTTAATGTTAAAAAATGTAAGGTCATGCATTTGGGCTGCAGCAATCCAAGGGAGCAATACAGTATAGGAGGTGAAGTACTTTTGTCCACTAAAGAAGAGCGGGACCTAGGCGTGGTTGTGTCTGATGATCTTAAAGTAGCTAAACAGGTAGAAAAGGCGACGGCAAAAGCTAGAAGGATGCTTGGGTGCATACGGAGAGGAATGGCTAGCAGAAAAAAGGAGGTGATAATGCCTCTGTATAAGTCTTTGGTGCGACCTCATTTGGAGTATGGTGTGCAATTCTGGAGACCGCACCTTCAAAAGGATGTGAACAGGATGGAGTCGGTGCAGAGGGTTGCTACTAAAATGATTAATGGGCTTCATTATAAAGCATATGAGGACAGACTTAAGGATCTTAATATGTACACCTTAGAGGAAAGGCGGGATAGAGGTGATATGATTGAGATGTTTAAATACCTCCGTGGCATAAATGTTCAGGGAGAGAGCCTCTTTCAATTGAAAGCAAGTTCTGCTACGAGGGGACATGGGATGAGGGTGAAGGGAGATAGATTCAGGAGTGATATGCGGAAATATTTCTTTACGGAAAGAGTAGTGGATCCGTGGAATAGTCTCCCAGTGGAGGTGGTAGAGATGGACAGTAACTGAATTCAAAAAAGCATGGGACCAACACAGAGGATCTCTAAAGGTAAAAAGTGGACTGTTGTAGTAGTTGTTATGGAAGGACAGACTAGATAGGCCATGTGGTTTTTTTCTGTCATGTTTCTATGTTTCTGTGTTTTTCTTGCTCTTTACCCACCTCATTGCTGATTCCACAACTATGGAATGATGAGGAAGTTGAGTCTTTTGAAACCCTGGAGAGGGGGGCACCTGATATAAGAGATCAGTTGCTCTAGAAGGTGGGGGTACCCTTAAAGGTGTTTCCCACATTCCTAGAAGGAGATCCTGCAAGGAATGATGCAAAGAAGCATAATGTTCTCCTTTGCTTTGGTAGAAAGAGAGCTCTGTACAGGATCATGTCCTGGGATAGGAATGGCAAGAGATCTTGCTATATCCAGGAGGAAACTCTGAAAAGAGGGTTCCCCAACAGGAATTTCCCTTGGACAGGTTAGATCTGAAGAACTAGCCTGAGCAGCGACAGAGCTATCCAGATATATAGGAATAGAAGATCCTGCACAGTGCAGTGTGGAGTGCTTAAAGGATGGTCGCTGGTACTGGCTGTCAGGAGCAGTGAACGTCATTACCACATTGTCCATGCCAGGTATAGACTCCAAGCTTGGCATAGAAGGGAGTGGATCCTGTTGAAAAAAGCATGGTAGGAGTTGGTCACGATGCTACTGTGGATACCGGTACCGATGCCAATACCGGTACCGATGTCAGAGTCAAGCCCGACAAAGACATCGGAGCAGTCATCGGTGACAGTTCAATCGGTACCGAGGTAACCAAAAACCTCCGGGTGCTATCCTCGGTACCGAGCCACCGGTATCGATCGGTGTCGGTACCAACGTGTATTGGTACCGAGTCTTCCAGACTAGAGAGCGATTCTAAGCTCGGCATCGATAAGCGAAGCATGGAAGGCACCGACCGTAAGGGTAATGAGGACATCGGTACCGACTTCGGTACCGTGTCTGATACTGGTGAATGAAGGTCAGCTAGTGGCAACTCAGTCGGCCTCTGGGGAACCGAGAGTTGCGGATCCGAATCATCGGAACCGAGCCTTCGGTACCGCCGAGAGCGTACCCAGTCCTCCAGACTGGAGATCGATTCCAGACTCGGCATCGAAGGAAGCAAGGCTATCGATGCACGTCTGGAGGGTACCGACGTCGGTGGTAGTATCGGTGCTGGTACCGATAATGGAAGGTCAGTCTGGAGTGTATCCACCAGTCCCGAAGGCACCGAGGATGCCAGATGACCATCCCTGGTGAGGAGTATTTCATCCAACACCAGTGCCGATGTCGGGGTATCGGTACCGCTTGAAGCGGATGCCACCACCGGACACGGCTCAGGTATGTTCTGTGAGGGGTGAACCCCAGGAACAACCTGAAACCCCTGAAAGGCTTTTGAGACTGAAGACTCCCGCCGGGGTTTTGAAGCCAGTAGGCCCTCGAGGGCAAGGCCGGAGCCGTCTACATGCTGTGCATGAGACCTACCACTCGAGGGCTGGCTAGTCTTAACAGACTGTTTGTGGGTTACCTGATCCTGTGTGGAAGAAGGGGACGGTGCCCCAAAGCTGGAGGGAAACCGTGTATCGAGGGAACCTTGATATTGAAGACTTCTTCTCACCAAACTGTTGTCAGGACCCAAGCAGGTTAGACACCGACTTCGAGGGTCTAAAAATAAAGTTGTACCGCCACAGTTTGAACATTTCTTGGAGAAAGTGGCTGGTGGTTCCATGAAGGAAAAAGAAGAGGCCTAAAAGGCCTAAGACACCGTGGGCTATGAAGAAAAAATATTCCTTGAAAAAGGAAGATTTTACAAGAAAAGAAAAGAAAACACCGGCGGTACCGGTGGCGTCGGGAAGACAGCCGCGACCACAAGAAAACTAAAGAAATAAAACAAGAATTTTCTGCGGTGACAGGTGGACGTCCTGCCGGCTCCGTGGAAAAACGAAAACTGAGGAGAGGCAGTTGGGAAAGGCGGGAAGGCAGCACGCAGGCGTGGTGGGATGCTTCCAAAAGCTCTTTGATTGGACGCTGGGACGCGTTCCCGCGCAGACTCCGTTGGTACCGACGTACCCATATGTGAAGACTCATTCCTGCTTGTTCCTGGAGATAACATTTTTTCACTCAACGTGTAATCAAACTCTGGAATTTGTTACTGGAGGATGTAGTAAAGGCTGTTAGTGTAGCTGGGTTTAAAAAAGGTTTGGACAACTTCCTGGAGGAAAGGTCAATAAACCATTATTAAGAAGGGACCCAGGATATCAATGCTTGACCCAGTACAAGCATTGTGGAACCTGTGTCTTTTGGGGGAAACTGCTAGGTACGTATGACCTAGATTGGCCACTGTTGGAAACAGGATACCGGGTTTGATGGATCTTGGTCTGACTCAGTATGGCATCTCTTATGTTCTAACAAGAAACAAAACACCCAATTGCGTTGCATGTTCCCTTCATACATTTCTCTATGCAGGCACATCACTGGTGTTAGAAATCAAACCTCTCCCACTATCCCCCCCCCCCCTTGAGGTTTGGCTTGTTAAGATATGGGGTCCATTTTTTTTTTTGTTAACTCCCAAGCCCTCCCCCCGGAGCCCACAGGAAAATTTGGCAAATCCCATCACCTCACCCACCTTCAGATGCCAATCTGCTACTATTAGTTTCGTGTCAGATCGCCATCTCCATGCCACCACCACCACTCACATGGCTAAAAGCAGCTTACATTGAAGATTGGCAGACCAACCAAAACAAACCATCTCCAAATAAGCCCAACAGTAACCCTATGGGCTCCAGCTCCCCTCTTATACCACTGTCACTGTGCATCCCCTGGAGAACCGCTGTCTAATACCTTTGAATAATAATGCATTCCCACCACATGTGAAAAAAAAAAACCCACATTCCCACTCTCCCACAACCCCTCCAACAATCCGTTTTTTCTCCGACGGGCTTGACATAGTTGCAAGGGGGTAAGATATATTCTATGTACCACATGAAGTTGCGTCTGTCTCCAAGACGTAACCACAACGGCCCTATGGATCCTCATTACCAAATTTAAGTTACAATGTAAACCGCTTTGGCTGACATGATAAAGCGGTAATAAAAAACCTGTTAAATAAGGACCCTATCCCATTCCTGCTCCTCTAGTACCCCCCTCAACCAAGCTTGCCACCCACTGATATTTATTTAGCTGTGTTTATAAACCGTTGTATCAATATGTCAAAGTAGTTATGTTGTAAAGGTCTTTTCCACCTCCTGTAGTTATGCCGAATAGACCCTGGCGTGAAAGCCACCATGCCCGTGCCATGAAATATAGCTTCCAAAGATGTGGTCGCACAGGCTAAATGTATGTTATTCTCCAGATGCTGTACAAAATACCTTAGTTGAAAATACTGATAAAACGGAACCCGCTTGCCCAGCTTCTCTTCCAATTCCTGTTGGGCCAGACATCTCCCCTCCTTACACGTATCAAAAAAACAGGCAAGACCCTTCACCTCTAATTCTTGTAAGAGGCCCCGGAATTCCCCTCCTGAGAAGGGCTGAAAGTCTCCCAATTTTAGACCAATGTGACAACATTAAGATTAACTCATTCCGGTTTTTTCCCCAACCTTCCCAGTGTCCCAAGGGACCCAAGAAAAGGATGATCCCATACTCCCCTTTGGTCTTCCCCCTCCTCTCGATCCATTCAAATAGCGATTGGGGGGGGGGTCAGAAGAGCCCATTCCAGCCCCACTCACAGAATGTCCCCTTAAAGCCTGAATAGCCGCTCAATAGTAAAACTGCAAGTTGGGAAAACGTACCCCGCCTCCCGCTCCCTAGATCTGGAGAAGTCTCTGCACCTGAATCTTGGCCTTCCTGACACCCCACACAAATTTCACCAACCTTTGCTCCCACTTCCTCAACAGTCGAGGAAGAAATGTATAGGCAACTGATGGAAAAGGAAGTTATTTAGGAATTATGTTCATTTTCAAAGCGGCCACTCTGCCCATCCAACTGATATGCAGGGCGGCCCATCTCTCCAAATAGTCATTCAGCCTAGACATATGTGGGAAATAATTTAATCTAAACAGGTCACTAGGGTCTCATGAAATGAACACCCCTAAATACTTAATCCTGTGCTCTGCCCACTGAAAAGGAAAATTCAGGATCACTGCTCATCCCCACCCCGCCATGGAAAACCTTGGTTTTACTTAAATTTACTTTAAACCCCGAGAGCCACGAAAAACCATCAATTTCTTCCAGAAAGGCAGGGATAGACTCTTCTGGCTCTCATTAAAACCATCATGTCATCCGCATGTTGGTTTTAAAGCAGAATTTTGTGCTCCCCATCCCTACCCAAATTGGAAGTACAAGGTGCGACTGTCCCATAAATGTTTTATTACAAAATCTATAGAGAAATTACACATTGTCCCCTTCAAAGTAATCCCCCCCCCCCGAGTTAATGCACTTCTGCATTCGCTTCTGCCACGTACGGAAGCACTCGGTAGAGTCCTCCTCCTTGAGGTCCCTCAGCTCCCTCGTCACAGTGGCTTTGATTTCTTCTACAGAAGCGAAATGAGTTCCTTTGAGCATAGTCTTCAGCCTGAGGAAGAGCCAGAAGTCACACGGTACGACATCTGGGTAATAAGGAGGATGGTCGAGAGCTGCAATGTGTTTGTTGGCCAAGAACTGTCTCACACAGAGCGCGGTGTGTACAGGTGCGTTGTCATGGTGGAGCAGTCACGATGTCTCTCCACAGAACATGCCTGTGCCGAATCCGGTCATGGAGGCGATTGAGGACCTACTGATACAAGTGCTGGTTGACTGTCTGACCCTCAAGGCACAAACTCATAATGGACCACTCCCTTCTGGTCGAAGAAAGCGATCAGCATGACCCTGATCCTTGATTTGAACATGCACGGCTTCTTGGGTCCGAGTGACAGTCGAGTCTTCCACTGCAGATTCTCTCTCTTGCTTTCAGGGTCGTACTGGAAGACCCAAGTCTCGTCTCTGTGATGACTCAGCCAACGAACTCTGGATCTTCTCCGATCTTCTCTAGCAAGTCTTCACAAACATTGACCCAGTGCTCCTTCTGGTTATCCGATAAAAGCTTGGGCACCATCTTGGCGCACACCTTCCGCATCCCCAGCTCCTGCACCAAGATGGTCCACGCTGACTCCCTGTTCAGGCTGAGCTCCTCAGCTATCATCCGCACCAACTGTTTCACTCTGTCAATGTCCTCAGCAGTCTTTGTTGTGGAAGGCTGTCCTGACTTGGGGTCATCCTCCACCTCCTCGCGGCCAGTCTTGAAGCATTTGTGCCACTCAAAGACTCGCGGTCTGGACATTGCATCTTCTCCATAAGCCTTTTGGAAAAATTAGAGACACTCAGTAGGACCCTTCTCCAACTTAACCAGAAATTTCAAGTTGATTCTTTGCTCCATATTTCTGCCACCTCCAGTTGCGTGACAAAGCGATGGAGCAGTGTGCTACAAAAAACCTGAAAAAGAAAAAAAACCAGAGTGAGAAAGATGAAAAATATTATAGCAGAATAGTGGCGAGATGTTGCACAACATAGTGATGTAAGTGGTTAGCCAACTGGCATTGAGTCATGGGCATGGCTGCCACAGTCTTGTTTCTTTTGTGTTACACCTTGTATAGCCATATTCTGCCGCACTTTCACTGCAGAAGCTTCTATCACCAGGGCGAAAAGCATCAGCAACACGGGGCATCCTTGCTGCGTACTCTCTGCAGTTGAAAAACTCCCCAACCTTTCCCCGTTCCCCAACACTCTTGCCCTCAGTCTTCGATGCAGCGTCTGCACCCCTTCTATAAACCCCTTCTCCCACATTTAGCCTATCCAGCATGGCAAACAAGAACCCCCACTCTACCCCACTGAATGCTCTCTGCGTCTAGTGAGACACAGATTGAACTCTCTCCCCTAGCTTTGATGACTAGGCAAATCAACTGCCTTGTGGACGTTATCAGATATTGCTCTGTCTCCAATAAACCCAGTCTGGTCCGGGTAGACCAAACAGGGAAGAACTGCCTCAAGACATCTCACCAAAACTTTAGCAAACAACTTTGCATTCCAATTAATGAAGGTTATAGTGGAGGAGTGGCCTAGTGGTTGGGGCAAGGTACTTCAGGCCGGAAGGTCGGGGGTTCAAATCCCACTAGAGGACAGCAACCTTGGGCCGGAAGGACTGGGGTTTCTAGTCCCACAGGTGCTCCTTGTGGTCTTGGGCAAGCCACTTAACCCTCCATAGCCCATGTTCCCTGTAAAATAGTTATCTCCAAGTTATAATGCCCTGTTCAATGTAATTTCAGTATGTTCAATGTAAACCGCACTGATGCAGAATAGCGCGGTATATAAGAGAATGTAAATAAATAAATATAGAACAGTAACTACTGCAATTGTCTTTCAGCTTCCCTTCAATGGGAAGAACTATCAGATTAGCCTGTGCCATGGACTCAGGTAGTAGTGCACCCCGCAATACACCCTAAAAAATCCATGCCAGAAGAGGAGTAAGCTCAGCCTTTCAACACATGATAAAATTCTGCCAGAAAGCCACCTTCCCTTGCCATTTTTCCTTTCGGGAGTGATTTAATCGCTGCCCACACTTCAGCGGTCTCCATAGACTAACTCAGGATTCTCTGCCTCCTCCTCACCCAGCCAGGGAATCCGGAGCCCCCTCCAGGTAATGCTCCATCTTCTCCATATTGAACCCTCCCCCCTTCCATTGTATAAAGCTGTTCATAAAACCGTCATAATTCTTCACAAATTCCCTTAATGGTGCACACTTGCCATCCCTCTGCCCCCGAAGCTCCACCAGGCGCTTTTCCCTTTTCTTCAGAAACTGCCATGCCAACAACTTCCCCGCATGATTCCTATATTTCATATCATTTCTTTTAGTAAGTCGTAGTCCTAAGTCAAGGGAACTTAATTGAGCCTGGGCCGCTATCAACTGCTGATAGACCTGCCCCCATCCTGTCCTATGTTCTTTTTGCAAATTTGCAACAAAGCTCCATAAGACCCATCGTCCTCTTTCGCTATCCTGCTCTCTTTGCGCCACCACCTGAATTAGCAGCCCCGCATGTATGCTTTCCCGGTGTCCCAGAGGCTGCCATCTGCCACATCTCCCATGTCGTTATTTGATAGCCCCCTTCCATTCTTCTTTCAACTACCTTCCTTCTCCCTCTGGCAAAAGGATGACATTGGCCTGCTAAATCCTCTGCCCTCTCCCTACCCGTCCCCCCCACCACAGATAACACCGCCTCATTAGTATACCATTGTCAGAGAGCATTATTGGATGAATCACCAGTTCCCTCAGAGCCCCCAAGTGGTCTCTCCTCCCCAAGAAAAGATCAATCCTGGATAGACATTTGTCCACAGCCAGAGTAGCAGGAGTATTCTCTACACCCTTTATTGCATTCCTTCCAAACCACCATATCCCATTACTTCATGCATGCCCGAAGTTCATGGCCTTCCCTACTATGCAAGGATGGTGAGTAACTGGATCTATCTTCCACCCCAAGAGTACAGTTCATATCCCCTGTAATGATCCAGTCACCTTTAGCTTCCTTTTCAAAGGTCTGTAATCATCCCTTAAAAATGGAACTCTTCAGGCCGTTAGGGGCATACATGTTCAAGGACACCTCTGCCTGGTACACCCTACCAACCATCCACACTACCCTACCTCGAGTCCCCACCTGTATGAAACACCATGAAGGGAAGCCTCTTGTGAATGAGTATCGTGACCCCTCTCTTCTTGAGTTATATGCAGAACATAACATTTGCTCATACCCCCTGAGTCTGCAGTTTTTTTGTGTTCCTCCCTTGTCAAATGAGTTTCCTGGAGGGAGGGCCACATCAATCTGCGCCTTAACCAGGTAAATCAAAATACTTTTTTTTATTTTAGCAGGTTATGAATCCCTCTAATATTAAGAGATGCTACTCTACACCCTCACATTGATATATACACACATCCCAACCCCCTCCATCATATCTCCTGTCCCCGCATCCATCCATATAGATAAACAGATCCTCACCCGCAATGGTCGATGCCACTGAGCATATTAATACAAACCCACTATCAAGATAACAAATCCCCTGATATCCCATACAATGCCTCTATACTCCTCCAACCACAGAAGCCCCATAATTTTTTTTTTGCTTTTTTTTACTCCCAATGGCTCTCTCCCCCAAAATACATAGAAGCCCACTCCCCCCGCCAGAGACCCACCAGCTGCCAGAACAGCAGTCCCCCCCCCTCCTTTACTATTAGTCCACTCTCTGTTCTCCATAAGTCCAGTTCACCAGCCAAAATTGTAGCCGGGAAAATACCAAATCATTATTCCGCATCCGCCTTCCTGCTGTCAGGACAGGTGCCACTTCCTGATACAGTCCTCTCCTCGCTGTCCTCCGCCAACTGCTGCTATGGCCACATCCTCTGTTACTAATCTCTCTGTGGCTTTCAATGCCCCTGAGTCCCCAGTGGGTGACCCTTAATCTCACCTTCGGGCCTGGGCTCTCCCTAGCCCTTTCCGAGGGTTGCGGGCCACGTGCTGAATGGTGGTTCTCTCAGGCAAAATGTCTACTTTGTACATTTTTTTCCAGGGCCTCCTCCAAAATCACACATGCCGGGTACCATAGCGCCACTTTAATTCCCTTTTGTGCTAACATGTCCTGATAGTTGAGTGTAAGTCTTTACGGCATCTGACCATTTCCACGGCCAGATCTGGCTAAATGTACTTTTTCCACCCCTTGACCACCCCATGGCCCGTCTTGTATGCTTCTCGAATTATATACTCTTATCTTGGAACAGCAGTAGCAGGACCACTAAGGTTTGGGATCAAACGCTAGCCTCCAGGCAGGCACACAGCTCCGAGTGGGCTCTCAATTTCATATGGCACCAGCGAAGGACAACCCAAGAAACAAATCTCAAACAGGTTAAGCACCATGGACGGAGGATTGTCTCCCTCCTCTCCCTCTGGCACACCAAAAATTCTTACATTCGACTGGCAGTCGCAGTTTTCCTGGTCCTCTGCTTTTCTTGCAACCAGCCTACTTGTCATTTTAGCCTAGCCACTTCCCCCTGCAAGACCACTTGTGTATCCTTCGTACAGTTGAAGTGGGCCTTACCCTCCTCCAGCCAGATGCCCACCGCAGCAAACTTTTCCTCAATCTTCCCCAGCCCCTTGTCTACAATTTCTCTTTTTTAGAGTCCCGTATTTCCCGGAGCACTGTTGCAAGGTCAGAATCTCTCTTCTCCTGGCTCCTTGATCTCTCTGTTTAATGAGGAAGCCGGAGACTGTGGCTGTGAAGCTGGTAGCTTTGTCGGGCCCACTGCACATGCTTTTGCGGCTTACAAGTCTCCAACAGTCTTTGTTGACTTCAATTTAATCTTTTGCATGATCTGGTGGAAAAGTCTGCCCTGGCGAAAAAAACTGGTGTGTTTAACCCCTCTAATTGCGTGCGGGTTGCCAGAAGCAGCTCTACCCACATCTTCCCTCCGTGCTGGCCAAACCAGAAGTCCCACTATTCTTTATTTTAAAAAAAAAATCTAAATGACTTTCTTAATATATTTTGGTAGTATTTCAGACCTATTTCTACAAAATGCTGCAATTATTTTTCTTTGACCACTTGGTGAAAATCATGAATTCAGAATGAAAGTAGTAATTGTTAGGACCAAATGTGCTAAGGCAGCTCTTGCTAACTGTGGATGGGGTCACAGAAATGGGGCTGCTCTTTCTCCTTCTGAATTTCTGATGATCTAATGCTCAACAGTGGCAGTCATCATGGGGCCTGAGAGTTAATAAATGTTCCCAGGCCCAGTCCCCTCCTCTTGTGTGGGCTTCCTGTTGGACAGGAAAACTATGCAGAATATTAAGAGTCTGTAAGCCCTGTGCTGACTGCTGCTGCTGTTACCTCTGCTTTTGCATCAGCTACTGCCTTCCTGCTCTGGAGGGATGGGAAGGAAATGGAAGTCTGCTATTTTGTCATCGTCATCATTATATGGGGTCAAGTGATGTGTGCTAAATTTATAATTTTCAGTGCAGCTGAAAGTAGATTTAAGTATTGCTCTTGATCACCAACATCAATTATAAAGATAAACAGTGGATTTATAAACTCCAGTCAGCACAATCACAGGGACTAAATGCAGAAATTGAATGGGATGATCATTATGAAGAATTTTACTCTTTAAAACCAATGATCCTAAAAGCAGGTTGATGAATGACTAACAGATTACTCAAGAGTAGTAAAATAATGAAAAATAAAATTGCAAGAAAAGTTTTCATATGAGCTGAATTGAGGATATATATAAGGTGAATTTAAAATATATATGAACATTGATTATTCTTGAGAAAGAATGAAGCATTGTTGGTATAATACAATACAACAAAATCTTGTCTTGTGCGTGTTATAATGGGATCATATTCAATAAAAGTTTGAGAAGCACTGTACGAAGAGGTTTCACCAATTTGTGCCCATGGGAAAATGTTTTGAACATTTAGCCAGCAGACTGCTTGTAAAGAACCAATGATTGAACAGTTCAACAAACTGGACATTACAAGAAAGGTTCCACAGTACAAACAGCATAAAAGCGTAATTAATTTTTAATGGATAAAGCTTTCTATCAGCCGTTTTTAAAGTAATTCCTAGACTGTTTAATGTAAAAAGCTATATACACCAACAAAATTAAAGAAAAAAATGGCCACTTTGTTCTCCACGCTTGTGTCCTTTGTTGTAGCTTAATTCAGTGTTTTTCAACCTTTTTTGTGCAAAGGCACACTTTTTTCATGAAAAAAATCACGAGGCACACCACCATTAGAAAAGGT
Organism: Ichthyophis bannanicus; assembly: GCA_033557465.1. Classification (NCBI taxonomy): domain Eukaryota; kingdom Metazoa; phylum Chordata; class Amphibia; order Gymnophiona; family Ichthyophiidae; genus Ichthyophis; species Ichthyophis bannanicus. The sequence goes on from CM066036.1 coordinate 620,853,327, forward strand.
TAAAAAAATTTACCTCTGTGCCTATATTGACTATATATAAAGTAATTCTCTTGAATAGGAATCAAACACTCACACCAACCCCCCTCCCCTGCTGGTTCACTCACCCACCCCCCTGTCACTTACTCACCCCTCCTGCTGGGTCACTCACTCACTTACCCCCCCCCCCTCCCCTGCTGGTTCACTCAAACCACCCCCCCCCTCCCCTGCTGGTTCACTCACACTCCCCCCCCCTTGCTGGTTCACTCACACTCCCCCCCCCCTTGCTGGTTCACTCACACTCCCCCCCCCCTTGCTGGTTCACTCACACACACACCCCCCCCCCTCTGCTTCTGCTTTGTACAGAGCAGCGGCTGCACTACACTTACATTGAAAAGTAAAGAGAAATTGTGTCAGGAGCCCTCCGGTCATCGCAGAGCCCGAGGAAGTGATGTCATGGGGGCGGGCTCCTCACAGGCTGTCTTTCCTTTTCAAATTAACTTTATTGCAGCTAAAGTTAATTTGAAAAGGAAAGACAGCCTGTGAGGAGCCCGCCCCATGACATCACTTCCTCGGGCTCTGCATGATCGGAGGGCTCCTGACACAGTTTCTCTTTACTTTTCAATGTAAGTGTAGTGCAGCCGCTGCTCTGTACAAAGCAGAACCAGCGGCTGCACTGCTATAGGGAATCGCGATCGCGTCGCGGACGGACTTCGGCACAAAAGCCGGTTTTTTGCTCTGGCCGCTCCCGATCTTGCGGCCAGAGCAAAAAAACGGCTTTTCAATGGCCGGTTTTACAACTGTGCCGGCAGCCGGCCTGGCCATGGAAAAACCGGCCAGGCCGGCTGAAAACCGGCCGGTTGGCAACCCTAATTTGTGAGCCGAGGCCACATGTTACGGATGAAATTGGAATTTTTCCCACGGCACACCAGACAATATCTCACGGCACACTAGTGTGCCGCGGCACAGTGGTTGAAAAACGCTGGCTTAATGGACATTCCTTACCTGGCAATGTTGTTGCTGGGTTAAGTGGCGGCGACACTGTGTTAAGGGAGGAGTTTACTGATGGGGGTGGCAATAATGGTACCGCTGGGACACCTGTAAAGAAGAAACATATTAAACTCATGCAGTGGATTTCCCCTTTGGAAAAACATGAACTTTCTAGCCACAACTCTTATCAGAAAAAAAAATACTTATTATTGAATGATACATTGCCTCTTCTGACTGAATCAAAATATACTTGCGGCCAACATGTTGACATGAAAGGTTTTAAAGTACCCAAATGAGCTCCACCACAGAGATTTGTGTTTGTATAAGGTGACATTTTACTTACCAGATGTCCTTTCCTTGAGTCCTGGCTAGACTAGTCCAGACAAGTGGGTTGCGTTCCCCCACCAGAAGATTGGTGGAGACCAAAAAAAAACCCATATTTCAATGACGACATCACCCTCATGCCTCTATCCGCCTCTATCTCTTAAGTATTCATCCCAAAGCATAAGGAAGAACATGGCAAGCCTCACACAACCTCAATGTGGGCAACAAGAAGTAATCAAACAGTAGAGAACTATGTACAGGAAAGCACAAACAGAAGGCCATCTGTAGAAGAACCACCTGCAAAGACAAGAATATAAATCATAGAAAACAGATCCAGGGGGCGGGCCCTGGAATGGTCTAGCAGGACTCAAGAAAAGGACATTATCTGTTAAGTAAAATGTCACCTTCCATATTATCCTGCTAGACCAGCCCAGATAAGTGGGACGTCCAAAAGCTATGCCTCCATTGGGCAGGAAGAAAACACAGCAGCTCACAAAAACATAGAGCAGAGGTACTCAAATCCAGTGCTGGAGGGCCGCAAACCAGTCAGGTTTTTGGGATATACCTAATGAATATGCATGCGATAGATTCAAATACAATGGAGGCAGTGCATGAAAATATCTCTCATGCATATTCATTAGGGATATCCTGAAAACCTGACTGGTTTGCGGCCCTCCAGGACTGGATTTGAGAATCTCTGCCTTAGAGCAAAAGATGTCCACCCGAGCATGGACATACAAGCAGAAATGCTTGACAAAAGTGGAAAGTGATGACCATATTGCTGCCCAACAAATGTTAGAATACAAAACTACCCAAAATAAAGCCTCCACCAATCAAACTAACATGGTAAAACAAGGATGGCCCAAAATAGAGTCAACGTTATCATAAAAAATATTTTAACTTTTTTTTTTTGTTGGACTTACCAAAGTGAGTAATTAACCCCTACAATGAAATGTCCATTTTAGTCATTTAATATAGTAAAAACAGCCTGTATGATCATAAAACACTTTACTTAGCTGAAATGATGGTGCAGTCCCCCAAAGTCGCTCCCTCAAACTTTCATTCATAAATCCAAATCCACAACACAATACTGCGTTTCGGTTCCAAACACATTTCTAGGACCCTGCGTGTCAGGTGGCGATTCCTCCATGAAAGTTGGGCAAAAGCGGGGTCACCATCAAGGCTGCAAAACCATGATAACTACTCTTAAAATCATCAGTTCCTTGCAATGGGTGCCTCAGCCCAGTAGGGGCACATCCATGGCGAGGACCCTCTGGAGGTTTGAAGGCTGGAAGGGCATGCCCTTCTGCCGGTTCTGTGTGCCCTGCCACCAGTCGAGCGACACTGCTAATTGACGGGACACTGAGACCCTGTCCCAGAGCCTGCCGGTAGCTTGTGTCCACTGTGAGCAGAGACAGCACTGAGCTGCCCGCATATGGAGGCAGGCGTTGGGAACCACATGGACTGTGGATGCCATATGGCCTAGTAGGAGCAGCATGGACTGTGCTGACACTGCGTGATGGTGCTGCACCTCAGTGACCAGGGCCCTGAGGCGATCCGCCCTGTCCAGGGGAAGGAAAGCCCTGACCTGGAGAGTGTTCAGACGAGCTCCTATGAGCTCCAGATCCTACGTTGGAGTGAGGTGAGATTTGGGGTGGTTTATTACAAACCCAAATGCTGCAGGACCTTGATGGAGCGGGCCATGGTCTGCTGCATCTCAGTGGCCGTGTCCCCTTTCACGAGCCAGTCATCCTTCCAATTTCTGGCTACTCAACAGGCTCTTATCATAAGCGCATGGAGCGGAACCAATTTCCCCTGTTCCTATGGGTACCAAAAAGACTGCCATCTAGTGGAGCCTCCCACGTTGTGCTCAAGTGAGTGTCACCCTCAACGTGGTCATTCACGCGAGCTTAATCTTTTCCTCTCAAAACTTCCAATTTTCTTCAAAGAGGAGAAAATCCATCCATCATCTGCTGGAGATAAAGAAATATGGAAAAGATCTTTGTTGGCTGAGGCGGACAGAGGCATGGGGGTGATGTCATTGAAACCTGGGCTTTTCATTGGTTCTTTATCTCCACCAATCTGCAGGTAGAGGAACACAACCTACTTTTCTGGACTAGTCTAGCAGAAAGATAGGGAATATACATTTATCAAATTATTTTAAAAAAGGAATGTGGGGGGAGTTGTGATGCACTGAATGCTTCTTTTAAAAGGATTTGTCTGTCTAAAGGTGCTCTGTTTCTGGGTAGAAGTGGACAAGCCACTTCTCCCCCTCTTACAATGCGAAAATTCAGATTGCAAAGAAAGCAGCTCAACTGATACTCTTCAAAGATATCACAAGCTCCAAAGTATCTCAGTAATATTTAAATGACCCAATCATTAGAAATCCCAAGTTACTGTTGTCTTATAAAAACTTTCAGGGTTCCTCCTTTACAATTCAAGATAGACTCAAGTAGTCTTAGCTTAGTGTAGCTTGTTTTGTTTGAATGCCCTTTGAATTGAAAAAGCTAAAAAGTACAATATCTATCTATAGTGCCTTAAAAAAAAGTCTTCAAACTTCGTATTCTTTTTAGGCAGCAGAATGTCAAACTTGTATTAAAGTAGGAATTTGTTTTACTGATCTGCAAAATATGCGCTACACATTTAGGGTAATTTTCGCACATAACACTGATTTACATGTGTAAATAGGCTCTAACAAAGCGTAGTTACTCACCTGTAACAGGTGATCTCTGGGAAGAGCAGGAATTTAGTCTTCACATATGGGTATCGTCAGTACCGACGGAGCCTGCGTGGGAACGCTCCCCAGCGTCTAATAGGAACGCTTTTGGGAGCATCCCTCAGCACATGCGCGCTGCTTTCCCGCCTTTCCAACTGTCCCTCTTCAGTTAAGTTTGTAGCTGAGTGAAAGGATAGAGGGAGAGAGGAAAGAGACAGAGAGATAGCGAGAACTCCTAGGGGAGGTGGGTGGGTTGTGAAGACTAAATTCCTGCTGTTCCCTGATATCACCTGTTACAGGTGAGTAACTACGCTATCTCCAGGAACAAGCAGGAATGTAGTCTTCACATATGGGGACTCCCTAGCTGAAGATGCCAGGGAGATAGCCCCCGGAAGCTGCCACCCAAGTAAGGTGGGCCATGCTTCCTCCCATGGATCTCTGGCATCCCACCAGGGTTGGTGGGTAGGAGTTGAATTAGGTATGGAAGAGATTTTGAAGAACAGCTTGGCCAAAGAAGGCATCCAGACAGGAGGCTTTATCTAAGCAGTAGTGGGCTGTAAAGGTGTGTACCGAAGCACAGGTGGCTGCTCGACAAATGTCATCAATAGACACAGAGTGAAGGTTAGCCATAGAGGTTGCCATGGCTCTCACATTATGAGCTGTGACATGGCCTTGAAGAGGAAGACTCTTACTCTCATAAGCAAAGGATATGCATTGTGCAATCCATTTGGACAGAGTTCTCTTGGAGTCTGGAAGTCCCAAATGACTAGAATCAAAAGCAATAAAAAGTTGAGAAGATTTTCTATGTTGCTGTGTTCTTTGTAGGTAAAAAGCCAAGGCTCTTTTACAGTCCAAAGTATGACGGTTCCTTTCAGCATTAGAGTCATGAGGCCTCGGAAAGAATATAGGAAGATAAATTGATCGATTTAAATGAAAAGGCGAACCCACCTTTGGCATAAAGTGTGGATGAGTTCTAAGAACAACCTTATGGTGAAACCTAGAATAAGGAGGATCAGCCACTAAAGCTTGCAATTCACTAATGCGACATGCAGAGGTGATTGCAATTAGGAAGATGACCTTCCAGGACAAAAGCTTTAGGGTTGTAGTGGCTAAAGGTTCAAAAGGCGGTTTCATGAGCTGCCTGAGAACTAGGTTTAAATCCCATGCCACCGGTGGTGGCCTGATGGGAGGCTTTGTTAACAGAAGACCTCTCATAAATCTTGTTATGAGTGGATGAGAGGAAATTGGCTGTCCATTTAGAGGCTTATATAGGAAGCTGCAATTGAACTAAGATGGACTCTTACTGAATTGGTCTTTAGACCAGAATTTGATAAATGAAGTAGATACTCTAGTATTGATTCCAAAGGTATCATAAGGGGGTTTAACCCCTTCTATGAACACCATATAGTAAAACGTTTCCACTTGAAGGCGTAAGATAGTCTTGTGGAAGGTTTTCTAGAAGTTTGAAGGATATCCTTTACCTGTTGGGAAAGGTTAAGATCCTGAAGGTCTAAGCTTTCAGCAACCAGGCCCTGAGATGCAGGGACTGGGAATTTGGGTGCCATAGCATCCCGTTCTCTTGGGAGAAGAGATCTGGAGCATTGCCTAACTCTAGAGGTGCAGCTTGAGAAAGATGTAGACGCAGGGTATGTTGGCGTGGCCACCGTGGCGCTATGAGGATCATACGACCTCTGTCTCCCTGAAGCTTGAATAGTGTCTTGGGGATGAGGGGAATGGGTGGGAAGGCATAGAGGAAGTCATGACCCCAGTGAAGAAGGAAGGCGTCCCTTGCCTGGCAATTTTGAGCCGGAATCCTGGAACATAACCGGGGAAGCTGGCATTCAGTGGACTTGCAAATAGGTCTATGTCTGGGGTTCCCCAGATCTGAAATATCTTGGCCCCCTGGTATAGGTGGAGAGAGCATTCGTGAGGCAGCAGTACTCGGCTGAGTTTGTCTGCCCAAAGGTTTTGAATGCCTGGAAGATATACCATGAGAAGGTGAATTTGATGCTCTCTGGCGAGGGCCCATAGTCAAAGCTTCCCTGCATAACGACAGAGAACCTGTTCCGCCCTGCTTGCTCACGTAGAACATAGCTACTTGATTGTCCGTTTGGACTAGGACTGTCTTGTAGCTGAGCTGGGCATGGAATACTCGAAGAGATAGATTGCTCTGAGTTCCAGGAGGTTTATGTAAAGACAAGCCTCCTGTGGAGTCCAGGTACCCTGGGTAGAGAGATGCAAGGTGTGCTCCCCATCCCACCTGTGATGCATCTGTTAGGGTGGCCTGGAATAGAGGTTGCTGGAAAGGAGACTCCACTAGAAGATTTTCCAGTGATTGCCACCATTGTAGGGACAAAATCAGTCATTGTGAGATTGATATCTTGTCCGACAGACATCCTGTGGCCTGTGTCCACTGTGTGGATAGGGTCCACTGGGCTACTCGCATATGAAGGCAAGTGTAGGGAACCACATGAACCGTGGTTGCCATATGTCCCAATAGTTGTTGTAGTTCTCGAGCAGTTAGGGAGGACTTCACTGCTGCTTGAGAACCTAGCTGCATTATACGAAGACAGCGGGGTTGTAGGAGAAAAGCCCTTGACTGTCTGGTATCTATTAAGAGGACTAAGATTAAGAGGACCACTAAAACAATATACGCTAACCTACGCACTCTACGGAACCTCAAACCTCTCAAGTCCTGGCTCCTTTCGTGCCGTATGCCAGGCTCTCACAATCCCCTCTTGATTATTGTAACTTGGTATACCATGGCCTTCCCAAGCACTGCTAACAACCCCTCCAACTGGCCCAGAACACGATAGCCAGACTTTTATCCAACAGCCCTAGAGGGTCCCACATCACAACTGTCCTCTATAATCTCCACTGGCTCCCTATTCAATACAGAGTTAAATTCAAGGTGCTTACCATTACACATAAGATTATCTCCAATGAGTCCACCCCATGCCTCTCCAATCTCCTTTCCTCCACCAACACAAGAACACGTCGCTCCATTACCAAGAACCTACTTACTATCTCAATAAAGAAGAGACATAGCAAACAATTTACTAGTAACAGGGCCTTCTCCCTCTATGCTCCATCCCTATGGAATACCCTTCCACATATCCTGCGAAACTGCTCCAGCCACTCCGAGTTTCGGAAAAAGTTAAAAACTTACTTATTCCTGGAGCACTTCTCCCAACCACCTTAATTCTTAGCCCCCTGCTTCCCCCTCCTCTTACCCATGCTATCTCAATGTTGATCAAAAACCATGTAGTATCTCTTATCCTATATACACCATGTACATAGTTATTGTGTAAATAGTTCCACGTTTTGTTTCTATTTTCTGGCACACATATTTATCCCTGTTCATTGTTCTATGTAAACAGTTGAAACATACTGCTATAAATTGTTCTATGTAAACCGTCCTGATTTGTAGGACGGTATATAAAAAATGTTAAATAAATAAATTAAATAAATCTAGACGAGCTCCTATGAACTCTAGGGACTGAGACGGAGAAAGTTGGGATTTTGGGAGGTTTATGACCAATCCCAAGTATTGAAGGATTTGCATTGTGCGAGACAGTGCAGATCTGGCTTCTGGAACCGTGGGGGCTCGAATAAGCCAGTCGTCCAAGTAAAAGAAGACAAATATCCCCAGGTTCGCAGAAATGCAGCTACTACTGCCATGCATTTCGTGAATACTCTTGGTGCCGAAGCCAGACCAAAGGGAAGAACCCTGTATTGGAAATGTTTTCCCTTGAAAAGGAATCGTAAGAATTTCCTGTAATCTGGATGGATCAGAATGTGAATATATGCATCCTTTAGATCTAGAGAACAAAGCCAATCCTGACTTTGAAGGTATGGCAGAAGAGTTCCCATAGAAATCATTTTGAACTTTTCGCGGAACAGATATTTGTTCAATTCTCTGAGGTCTAGAATGGGTCTGTGTCCTCCTGTTTTCTTTGGAATAAGAAAATAGGGGGAGTAGAACCCTGCACCCTGCTGAAGAATGGGCACCACCTCTATTGCTCCTTGAGCAAGGAGCGTTGAGACCTCTTGATCCAATAGATTGCCTGTAGAGGTCTGGGAATTGAACTGTCTTACGATTGTAGGAGGGGGCATATTGTGAAAACGAAGTTTGTACCCCTCTCCCACAATGGACAGAGTCCAGTTTTCTGTTATTTGGTGCCATATATGTTGGCAAAAAGACACAACCTGCCTGGAATGTTTAGGGGTTCTGGCCCCTTCAGAGGCAGAAAGGCTAAGTTCTCTATGAAGGAGTCAAAGCCCTTGAGGGGGCAGGGCCTATGGAGCTGGTTGAGCTCTAAGGCCTGCTTGTTGAGGCAGTACATCACTACCTCGTTGTCTGTTTGGATTTGAACCATCTGTTCTTCCAGGTGGTCCTGGAGGATCTGCAGGATAATGATACTTCTCTGAGCTCCAAGAGGTTTATCTGCATGGCACTCTTGCTTGTCGACCACAGGCCTTACGACCTGAAGTGATTGTAATGTGCCCCCTAGCTCAGCCTGAACGTGTCCGTTGTGAGGATGCATTGGACTGGGGGAGCCTTGGCTTTGAGGTTGAGGGGGTCCTGCCACCAGGTGAGATGTCACCTGGGCCAGCATGACCTGGATCCTGTTCTTCTGGCAAAAAAAGCACAAGAGAATATCAAAGAAATGTTGGGAAAAAAATCAATTTTAACCAGGGGACACAGACAGCATGCCTGCAGGGCTTCTCAGAAAAAAGAAGACTTGAGGTAAGATGGCACCCTTGAGTGGGAAGGTGACCGTGCATGTGTGATGTAACTCCCAAAGGCTTTTTTTGAAAGCTGGGGAGTGGATCCACGCAGGCTCCATCAATGCCAATGTCACCTATATGTGAGGACTGACTTCCTGCTTGTTCCCAGAGAAACAATGAGGCAAGGCAGTAGCCAAAACCAGAAGGATACTAAGTTGCACACAGAAAGAAACAAACAGCAGAAAGGAGAAGGTATTAATGTCCCTGTACAGGCCGTTCGTGAAGTCTCACTTGGAGTTATTGTGTTCAGTTTTGGAGACCATATCTCAAAGGATATAAAAAGATTTTAAAATAGTTCAGAAGAGGGTGACCAAAATGACTTGGAGCCTGCGCCACAGGATGTATGAGAAGAGACTTGGAGGAGGAACAGGGGAGATAAATACACTAAATACTTAAAGGGTATCGTAAGTATATGGATTGGCCACTGTTAGAAACAGGATACTGGGCTTGATGGGCCTTGGTCTGATCCAGTATGGCATTTCTTATATTCTTATTTATCATCTGTATTAATGAATAAATATGAGAAAGCTGTAAAACTACAGGACATAAAATGAAGTGGCAAAGAAGATGAAGGGAGGTAAACTTAAACGCAACATCAGGAAATAACTTTTATGCTGGTAGGGTGATGTATGCCTGGAATGCCCTCCCGATGGAGGCGGTAGGGGCAGAAAACAGTGACGGAATTCAAAAGGGCATTGGGCAGAAACAGTGGATCCCTATATAGCAAGATTTTTTCTTCCGAGACAACAGAAGGTAAAGAGAATTGTCCAAGGCCACAAGAAATGCCAGTGGGGATCAAACCCTTATTTCTTGGGTGCTAAGCTGTTGCTCTAACCACTAGGCTAATCCTCCACTCCACTAAAAAATGACCCTCATAAGACCCAGTCCCTGCTCTGAGGGATCCTGCTAATATGCAATGCTTGCCTTCAATTCAATGCTGACCCAGCAGCTCCTGGGTTTTCTGGGTAGTGTAACTGGAAGTAGATTGTGAGGCTTTCTTCTGAGGCAATGGAGGGTTAAGTGACTTGCCCAAGGCTAAAAGGAGTGTTAGTGGGAATTAAACCCTGGTCTGTTATCAAGCCAGTGCTCTAACCACTAGGCTACTCTTCTACTCCTAAACAGGTGTCCATTGGCATTCTTACTGGGCCCTTAGGCCTCCTTTAATGCTTGGATGTTGTCAATGCCCACGCTGTGTGCGCACACATCCCCCGTAATATATCTGTACAGTGTGTGGGCAGTAGTAGTGCGCTCTGCCATCCAGCTGATGATGGTGCAGCTTCTCAGTGTGGCAGCAGTGAGGGCTCAAGCTGGACCAGATGGAGAGAGTTGTACATGCTGATACAGCTCTAGAAATGTAGGCCAAAGTTAGCACACACCTGGACTTCTTATTCCTTATCCACATGCTGGTCTTGAACCCGTGACCTCTCTCTCTTGCACAGAGATCTCAGCCAAGCAACCTCATAATAATGGGCAGAGTGTGGCATGGCTAACCCCTCTCCTCCCCCTTCTTCACTACCTATTTCTGGGCCATCCTGGGCCTCCTTTGATTCCACATAAAGATTATCCATTTTTGGATCCTCCCCAAAACGTTTTTTGGGACAATCATTGGGAAAGTGCAAAACAGATTAGAAGGAGAGACAAGATCATTTTGACACTGGCCAGCCTCTCAAACCAGGAAAGGCCCAGGGACCGTCAACTATCAAGCTCCCACTCTACCCTCCTCCAGAGAGTTGTGTAATTAGCCACAAAGAGGCTACCAAGAGTTGGCATTAAGATTAATCCCCAAATATCTAATCCCTCCTTTGGCCCACCAAAATGGAAATCCCCTCTGGAGTGCCACACAACTCCTCTACGGAAGAGAGATTTTCAAAATCTCCAATTTAGAGGCATTCATCTTAAAGCCAGACAGCACCCATAGAGCTCCATTTCAATTTCCAACTCCCGCAATGTCTCTTCAGGGCAACTAAAAATAAAATATCATCCACAAATAAAGCACAGTTACTTACCTGTAACAGGTGATCTCTGGGAACAGCAGGAATAAGTCTTCACATATGGGTATTGTCGGTACCGACGGAGCCTGTGCGGAAACGCTCCCCAGCGTCCAATCAGAAAGCTTTTGGGAGCATACCACAGTGCCTGCATGCTGCCTTCCCGCCTTTCCCAACTGTCTCTCCTCAGTTGGGTTTTAAAGCTGAGACAAAGAGAGAGAGAGAGGGAAAGGAAAGATAGATAGAGAGATACAACTCCTAGGGGAGGTGGGTGGGTTGTGAAGATTTATTGAAGATTTATTGTCTCTCTGAAGCTTGAACAGGGTTTTGGGAATTAGGGGAATGGGTGGAAAGGCATACAGGAAGTCTTGACCCCAGTGAAGGAGGAACGCATCCCTTGCCTGAGCTCCCTGAGCCGGCGTTCTGGAACAGAACCAGGGAAGTATGGCATTCCACGGACTTGCAAAGAGGTCTATGTCCGGGGTTCCCCAAATCTGAAAATTCCTGGCCACCTGGTCCACATGTAGGGACCACTCGTGTGGAAGCAGAACTTGGCTGAGCCTGTCTGCCCAAGAGTTTTGAAAGCCTGGAAGATAAACTGCCAGAAGATGAATCTGATGCTCTCTGGCGAGGGCCCACAGTCGCAAAGCTTCGTTGCAAAGCGACAGAGAGCCAGTTCCGCCCTGCTTGTTCACATAGAACATGGCTACCTGATTGTCCGTGTGGATAAGGACTGTCTTGCAGCTGAGCAGGGTGTGGAACACCCGCAGAGCAAGGAAAATTGCACTGAGTTCCAAGAGACTGATATGTAGACAACTCTCCTGTGGGTCGGTGAAGGCCTAGCAGCCTTTGCTTTGCTCTGTTTGGATGATTGCTGTCGTTTGGTAGAAGATGCCCACTGACCATAAGCAGGATAGAATCTTCCTTTTTTAGAAAAAGGTATTTTCTTGAACAACCTTTTCTTAGCAGGAGCAGCTGTGGATTTGGATAGTCTATCCAAGGCAGAATTTTCAGCATCCATTTGATTGGCTTTTGCTTGCCAATCTTTACCAAACAGGTTTTCACCTGTACAAGGGATATTTCCCAATTCATCTTGAACCCAGATCTCCAAATCAGATGCTTGAAGCCAAGCAATTCTACGTGCACCTATAGCAATAGCTGAGGCTCTGCTTACACATTCAAAGGAGTCGAAAGCTGCACGGTTGGAGAATTTGGAGATATCTTGGGCATGTTTGAGCCAAGTGAGAAAGTCCTGTCTTATCTTCAGAAATGAAAGGACTTAAAGTCAGCAAATGATCAGTGACTTCTTTTAAGAACATTCCCATGTAAAGACTATAGAAATTAATTCTCGCAGCAAGCATGGAAGCTTGGAAGACCCTTCTTCCAAAAGCATCCAGGGTTCTACATTCACGTCCTGGAGGATTAGAGGCATGTCTTTTGGCACTTCTAATCTTTCTCATAGCAGACTCAACCACAATAGAGTGGTGAGGAAGTTGAGTTTTATGGAAACCAGGACAAGGAGGGACACGATACATGGTATCCAACCTGCGAGAATGAGGGGAGGTGGTCAGCGGTGCTTCCCACATCCTCAACATGAGATCATACAAAATCTCATGAACAGGCAAGGTAGCTGCCTCCTTAGGAGTTTTAGGATATTGTACAATATCTAACGCCTTGGCTCTGGGTTCTGTCTCAGGGGCCACCATGATGGAAAGGCCCCGAGCCACCTCCCTGATGAAGTCTTAGAATATAAGAACAGAAGATATGCCATACTGGGTCAGACCAAGGTCCATCAAGCCCAGTATTCTGTTTCCAACAGTGGCCAATCTAGGTCATACATACCTAGCAGTTTCCCCAAGGGACACAGGTTCCACAATGCTTGTATTGGTTCAAGTATTGATATCCTGGGTCCCTTCTTAATAATGGTTTATGGACCTTTCCTCCAGGAACTTGTCCAAACCTTTTTTAAACCTAGCTACACTAACAGCCTTTACTACTTCCTCCGGTAACAAATTCCAGAGTTTGATTACACGTTGAGTGAAAAAATATTTTCTTTTATTAGTCTTAAATAGTTTACCCTGTAGCGTCATTGCATGTCCCCTAGTCTTTCTATATTCTGATAAGGTAAACAATCGATCTACGTTTACCCGTTCCACTCCGTTCATTAATTTATAGACTTCTATCATATCTTCCCTCAGCCGTCTCTTTTCCAGGTTAAAGAGCCCCAACCTTTTTAGCCTTTCTTCATAGGAGTAGCCTTCCATCCCCTTTACCATTTTGGTGGCTCTTCTCTGAACCTTTTCTAAAATCACTATATCCTTTTTAAGATACGGCGACCAGAATTGCACACAATATCCAAGGTGCGGTCTCACCATGGAACGATATAGGAGGCATTATAATATCTTTTGTTTTATTTTCCATTCCTTTCCTTATCATACCTAGCATTCTATTTGCTAAAAGACAAGTCCTCTGGAGGAGACATCCTTCGTTTAGGAGAGGACTCATCCTGTGGAAGAAGCATCACTGCATCGACCGACTCTTCAGAATCCTCAGAGTCATCAAAGTATCGTCTGTCCAGATGCTCTTGCAAAGCCCAATACCCGTACCGACTGGGATCGGTATCGGGAATAACCGGTACTGGGGTATCGATACCACCGGTACTGGGATCGGTACCGATGGCGATGCTAGAGCCGGTACCGGTGGGGTAGTCTGTTGCGGTACCACGGGCGTCAATGCCACAAGGAAAGCCGCCAGACTGCGTTCTATGGACAGAATCCTCTGATCCATCGACGCCGCCAATGCTTGAAAGTCGGTACCGGTGGAAGCCGGTACCCCAGAGCATGGCACCAGGAGATCTGTCAAGGCCACGCCATCGAGATCATCCTGGAACCCCGATGATGATGCTTTAGAGGCCGAAGCCTCCCACCGGGGTAATTTTGACGGTGCAGAATCCTCGGGGGCAACGCCAGAAGCATCTCGATGCTTAGAAGGAGATCTACCCTTCGAGGACCAGCTGGATTTATGTTTAGTTACCTGAGATCCATGTGAGGAAGCAGCAGCCCTGGAAGACATCGATGCCACCGAAGCCGCATCAGAGGGAAACAGGGTACTGAGCTTGGCAGCTCGGTTCTGCTGACCTCTTTTAGACATCATAGAACAGGACATACAATCTGTGATGGAATGGTCAGGACCTAAACATTTTAGACACCAGTCATGGGTGTCGGTGACTGAAATTGTACCGCCATATTTTGTGCACTTCTTAAATCCTGAGGCAGGCTTTTCCATGTTAAGGAAAAAAAGGTTTTGGGCCTAAGGCCCAAAACGCAAGTGTACCTGAAAAAAAAAAGAAACGGAAGAGAGATTATTATTATTATTTTTTTTTAACAAGAAGAAAAGAAAAAGACCGGCGGTACCGGTGGAGCGTCGAAGAAGGCAGACGCGACACAAAAGAAATAAAGAAAAATAAAGAAATTCTTCTGCGGTGACAGGAACACGACCTGCTGGCTCCGCGGAAAAAGAAGAACTGAGGAGAGACAGTTGGGAAAGGCGAGAAGGCAGCACGCAGGCGCTGTGGGATGCTCCCAAAAGCTTTCTGATTGGACGCTGGGGAGCGTTCCCGCACAGACTCCGTTGGTACCAACGATACCCATATGTGAAGACTCATTCCTGCTTGTTCCTGGAGATACAAGTTTATAAGCTTTCCCCCCAATTATCTTATATGCGCTGTGCTAAGGGCTCTATAGCTAAAACAAAAAGAAGAGGTGAAAGGGGACACCCCTGGTGGGTCCCTCGACAGTTCAAAAGTCCATGTATAGCCTCCATTGACCTTCAAGCAGGCAATAGGAGATTATAAAGTATTTGTACCCACTTCAGAAAGGTGCCCCCCCCCATCCCCATAGTTTCCAGAGCCCAAAACAGAAAAGGCCAATAAATTCTATCAAAAGCTCTTTCAGCATCAACTGCAAGTAGCAACAGCCCTTCCCGTGATCACTGCCCCCTCCAAATAATATTCAGCACCTTACAGATGTTACTGAAGGCCTGTCTACCTGGGACAAATCCAGACTGGTTCACATGAACTAGTTTAGACAGAAATAGCAGGAGGCGATTCGCAAAGATCCTTGTAAACATTTTTAAATCTGTACCAAACAAAGAAATTGGGTGATAAGAGCCACAGAGTCCAGGGTCTTTCTCCTTCTTGGGTAAAATAGTAATCCCAGCCAGCCTCAGTGACCCTGGTATAAAGGAATCCTCACTAAATATCCAGGTAAAGATATCTGTAATGGGATTAGCAAAAATTTTGAAAAAAAGCTATTTGAAGACTCATCCATTCTGGGGACTTTATAAGATGGAAGAGCCTTTATGACACTGAACACCTCATGCATACCAATCGGTCTCAAAAGGGAGTTTACCCTGTCTCTTGGTGGAGCAGAGGGGGATCTTACCCACTTTAAATCATCATAAACATCTGATGGAGGCCCCATGTTCGGGGGTGTACAATTCGATAGAATTCCACGAATCTATAACCGATAGCTTCTTTACTCCTCAACTCAACCATCCCTGATTTTAATGATGTAGTTCCTCGTTTGTAACTTTCTAAATTTGTGGGCAAATATTAGGCTTATTGTCAAATAAAAAGAAATTCTGCTTCAGTTTCTCTAATCCAAAATGTATTTCCTCTAATTGAAGCTCCTGTAATTGCTGCCAAGCCTCATGATGCCTCCATCCCTCCCATTTCCCCCCTTATAAGCTCACCCTTCAATTCACCAATAACCTTCTGGAGTGCCTCCTTATTGCTCTCTTTAATCTTCTTATGCTATAGAAGTTTACCTCGGATGACTGCCTTCAGGCAATCCCACACTACAAAGGAGCACTGGCCATCATCATTAACTGCTAAATCTATTCTGTCTTTCTGAATCTGAAGGCAAGTGGCCAAATTGTTAAGTTAGGATTTATTCAATTTCCACCACTAACCCCACTGTTGCCCCATCCACCATTGTATATCCCTTCATACTGGGGCATGATCAGACCAAGTACATGCTCCTGTACCACAGGCACTAATTTGAGACAGTAATGATTTATCTACAAACAGCATATCAATTCTCCAAAAAGACTCATGTACTGCAGAATAGAAAGAAGTGTCTCTTTTGCCTAGTTCTGTTTTGCCACAGATCCACAAAACCTAAAACACTAATCAGTTTTTTCAACTTTTGCCTATGTACTCTAGTCCCCGAAGCCTCTCCTCTCGAGGTATCCAAAGATAGATTAATGGCCAGATTAAAATACTCCCCAACAATAAGATAAACCCTCATAAATTGGAGTAGCTTCTCCAGCACTTTATCAAAAAATGCAGCTTGTTTTGTCTTAGGGGCATAAATATTGCTCATGGAATATTTTTGTTCCTGCATCTTCACATTAAATACAAACTGCCCCCATCTCTTCTCACCTCCATCACCTAGTGTGGCAGGTCCGAGGAGACCAGAATCCACGCCTCACCTTTCTTTGTATCATCACTGTTGGAAGCATATCTACAAGGGTATTTAGGGCTGGAGACTCTCACTTCATCTACTGGGAGCAGATGAATCTCCTGAAAGCGTAGTTACGCACCTGTAGTAGGTGCTCTCCAGGATAGCAGGAATCAGTCTTCAGATATGGGCGACATCAGCGTCGATGGAGCCCTCGCAGAAGCATCCCTCTAGCTTTCAAAGAAAGATTTTGGGAGATGCCAACATGTATACGTGGTAGCCTTCCCGCCCAAGAGTGCCATCTTGCTCAGTCAGATGACATAGCAAAAGATGGCAAAAATAAAAGATGGCAAAGAAGCAACTCCAAAAGGGAGGAGGGGAGGGTTGTGAGGACTGATTCCTGCTGTGCCTGGAAAATACCTGTTACAGGTGAGTAACTACGCTTTCTCCGGGAACAAGCAGGAAGTCAGCCCTCACATATGGGACTCCGTAGATACAGGCTAGTGCAAGCCCATAGGAAAAAAAACACTGTTGCCCTCAAGGGGAGCAGTGAGCAGCAGCAGCAATTAGATCCACAGATACAGACTACAGTAGGACCCGTGTGTTAGATGGAAACCAGCCCTCCAGTAGCCTAAACACAGAAAGGTCAGAGGGTAGGAGTTGCCTAGACCCCAAAAGGATTACAGAGTATGGCTTGGTCGAAGGTGCTGTTCCATCAGGACTCCCTTTCCAGGAAGTAATGAGCTGCGAAGGTATGGTCTGAAGACCAGGTGGTGGCCCGGCAGATGTCCAGCATGGGGACAGAGCACAGGTTTCCCCACTGAGGCCGCCATGGCCCTGACACAGTGTGCCATGACCCGGCCATCCAGCATGAGCCCCTCCTGCTCACAGGCAAGGGCGATACAGTCCACCACACAGGTAGACCATGTTCATTTGGTCACCGCCTCCCCCGGCCGACTGGGGTCATAGGAAACAAAGAGCTGAGCAGCTTTTTGGTGGCCCTGGGTATGATGAATGTAGGACAGGGCCCTCTTACAGTCCAAGGAGCAGAGGACAGTCTCTGCCCTACTGGCATGAGACCTTGGGAAGAAAGTGGGTAGCATCACCTCCTGGTTGAGGTGGGAGATACCACCTTTGGAAGGAATTTGGGGTGTGTGCAGAGCACAACCCTGTTCTTATAGAACTTGGTATACAGCGCCTCTGCCACTGAGGCTTGGAGTTTGCTAACCCTGCAAACGGAGGCGAGTGCTACCAGGAACACCACCTTTCATGAGAGGTATCGCAGGTGACAGGTAGCCAGAGGCTCAAAAGGTGGGTGAGTGAGCTGCACCAATATTATGTTAAGGTTCCACTCTGTTGCCGGGGGGGGAGGGGGGGGGCGGGCGCAGACGGGGGGTTTTGATAACAGAAGTTCCCTCAAGAAGCAGGTCACCAGCGGCTGGACCAAGAGGGGTTTGCCATCCATCGGATAATGATGCACTGCCAGGGTACCGAGGTGCACTCTGACGGAGCTTGATTTGAGCCTGGATTGCAAGAGATGGAAAAGATACTGCAGCGCCAGCTGCACCGGGCAGGAGAACGGGTTAACCCCTTGCTCCACACACCAAACCGAAAATCTGCACCATTTGAAGGCATATGCTTTCCTGATAGAAGCCTTAAGGCAGGGGTCACCAACCTCCAGAGGGCCGCGGGCCGCACAGCCGACTACCGGCAGACTCGCGCGCGCGCGCGCCGCCGCAAAAAACAAACTGCTCATACCTGAAAATTATTCCATGCCAGCTCCCTCCCTTCTTCTGCAAGCCACGGCTCTCTGCCTCTTAGGGAACCGCGGCTGTGCTTGTAAAATCATCGCGGAGCCCTTCCTGTCTTGACGGGCTCCGTGCAGCATTGTCCCGCCTCTAAAGGAAGTTGTTTACCACTTCCTTTGGAGGCGGGACAATGCTGCACGGAGCCCGTCAAGACAGGAAGGGCTCCGCGATGATTTTACAAGCACAGCCGCGGTTCCCTAAGAGGTAGGGAGCCGCGGCTGCAGAAGAAGGAGTCGGTGAGTTTGCCTTGGCGGGCCGCACCGGGGTAGGGTCTCGCGGGCCGCACGGAGGGACCTCGCGGGCCGCAGGTTGGTGACCCCTGCCTTAAGGGAAGCCAACAGGATCTCCTCCACTTCTCCTGAGAGATTGAAGGGGTCTAAGGTCACCCTTTCAGCAGCCACACCATCAGTGATAAGGACCCCAGGTTGTGGTGTAGGAGAGAGTCCCCCCCCCCCCCCGAGACAGGAGCCCCTACTGACAGCTGGAGTAGTAACAAGAACCACAGCTGCCTGGGTCATCAAGGGGCTATTAGGATCAGGAAGGCCTTGTCGCGGAGGATCCTGAACAGTGTTTTGGCAATTAGTGGCATGGGTAAGAAGGTGTACATGAGACCTTCCAACCACAAAATGAGAAATGTGTCGACCGCCACCCGGGAGGGGTAGGCTTGCTTGGTGTCCCCCAGAGGTGGAAAAGCCGGTCGGCCACTCTCGGGTCCAGCTACCACCCGTGCGGCTGCAGGACCCTGCTCAATCTGTCCACAAAGAAGTTGTCCTGGCCTGGCAGGAATACTGCCCATAGGAGTATGCCCTGCTGGACTGCATAGGAGCAGAGCATCATCGCCTCGCAGCAGTGGGTGTGAGACCCCATGCCCCCCTGCTTGTTCACATAGAACATTGCCAACTGGTTGTCTATTTGGATCAACACTGGCTGGTGCCACAGGCAGTGGTAAAATACTCGGAGGGCTGGTTATGTTGCCCAAAGCTCCAGGTGGTTGATATGTTGGTTGCTCTTGTCCTGCGACCAGCTGCCCTTGGTGCGGAGTTCCTCATAGTGGGCTCCTCACCCCAGCAGGGAGGCACTTGTAATGTGAATCCTTAAGGGGTTTGGAGTTTGGAAGGGCATCCTTGCCTCGAGGTGTTGGGGGTTTTGCTACCAGGTCAGATTCCGCCAACTGGCAGGTCACTGAAACCCTGTCCTGGAAACGGCCTGTGTCCACTGGCCCGAAGGTACCACTGTACAGCCCTCATGTGAAGACAAGCATCTGGGGTGACATGGACCATGGAGGCCATGTGCCCGAGTAGGCGCAGCAGAAGCAGAGCTGACACCAAGGGACGGTGGTGTACGTCTAGAGCTAGTGTCCTGAGACGGTCGGATATTGCGTCGGGAGGAGGTGGGACTTGTACTTTATTACAAACCCCAGATGCTGCAGGACCTGATGCCCAGCAAGCAGCCTTGGCTGCCATGCAGGAGCAAATGCACTCTCTTTTAGACCTATTACAGGGCTACCTCCACAACCAGAGCAAAGGAAGGTGCATCTCCCATTGTGCAGGATTCTTTGTTTGCATCTGGTATTGGGGTAGAACCCAAACAGTATGGACCCTTTTCTTTTGGAAAACTGGGGGATACTGATGATGGTGCATGTGGTTGCCTGCTGCACTTCTGTAGCCATGCCTCCTTTTATGAGCCAATCGTCCAGGTAGGGGAAGACAAACACCCCCTGTAGGTAGAGAAAGGTGGACACTACTGCCAGGCATTTGGTGAAGACCCTTGGGGCAGAAACCAGGCCGAAGGGTAGTACCCTGTACTGGTAGTGGCCGCCCCCCACCATGAACCGCAGTACTGCCTGTAGTTGGGGTGAATGAGGATGTAGATATAAACATCCTTCATCTCCAAGGAACATAGCCAATCTCCCTGCTGAAGGTAAGGCAGCAATGTTCCAAGAGAGAGCATCTTGAAATTCTCCCTTACCAGGAATTTGTTCAGGTTGCGCAGGTCGAGGATGGGCCTTAGGCTCCCTGTTCTTTTTGGTACGAGGAAGTATCTGGAGTAGAACCCCTTGTCCCTGAGGTGGTGGGGAACTGGTTCTACTGCTATGTCCTTGAGAAGTCCTGCGAGTTCCTTCAGTAGAAGGTCCCAGTGAAAGGGAGACCTGAGGGGGCTCTCCTGGAAAGAAAGGAGGGGGTGTCTGAACCAGATGGAGGAGGTAGCCCTCCTTGACCATCTGGAGTGCCCAGGAATCGGTGGTGATGGCTGGCTACCTTTGGGCATAATGGGTTGCTGACCTCCTTGGGGTGGAGAGGCTATGCTCAAGGAGTCAAAAGCTCCCCCCTGGTTGGGCTGGGGCCCACACCTGGGACTTGGGAGCCTTCTGCTTACAAAAGCCTTGCCCATGTCCCTTGGCCTGTGACACTGGACCTGAGCCTCGCCCACATCCTTCAGAGGCTCCACGGCTGGCACCGGGTGCACTAGCCGGAGAGGACCTCGATCCCAAGGAATGGGAACCGAATCAAGACCCCGGCCAAGGATCGACTCGGAGCCAAATGGTCTTGAGGATTGGTTCGGCCTCCAGGGACATCTTTGACGTCAGCAACGGCCTGGTGGTCTGGGTGGAGGAGCTAGTGGTACCAGACAACAGCGCCGCTGCTGGTCCATGAAGGCAGAAAGACTGCACTCCAGGGCCACCATTCTGGATTCGAGTCCAGAAGACTCTGCAGCCATCAGTGCGAGTGCCGAGGAACTTGGACTAGACACCGGATCTCCCGAGGGGGGAGTCCGATGAGGATAGGTTCTGGCAACCGATGCCGGTCCTAAGTAGGGTCCTTATGGAGGACCTTGGTAGGCTGCTCCCACTCCGATCCCTCAGATGAGCGACGAGGACTGCGGGACCTGGCTCGGAGCTTACACGGCCTGTCTGAGCCATCCAGGGACGCTGCCTTAGAGTTTTTCATCTTCTTGATGGAGACCCCCTTTCTGAAGAGCTGTAGCGTCGTTCAGGATCCGCGAGGTTACCCTGATATTCTGCTCTTCCAGAAGAGGCCTTGGCCTTCAGAAGTACCAGGGACTCCGGGAAAAACTTAACGTGCTGTTGCTGGCAGCTCTTGAGGGCCTTGGTGGACATCTTTTTACAGAGGCCACATGCCGTGGGGCCATGGTTGGGCCCCAGGCAATGAAGGCAGCAGGCGTGTGTGTCAGTAAGGGATTTATGAACCCACTGGTAGCCATGGGAGAAAAAAATAACCTCGGCGAGGTCGAAAACCTGCGATGCTGCCAGCTAGAAAAAAAGAGCGCGAAGGCATCAAAAAGGAAAAAGTTAAAAAGGGACCAGAGGCTCAATGTTGAAAGCAACAAGCTCGGGTGATGGGAAGAGTACCAGTGCACAACCGGAGAGAGTATAAAACTCAGGTTGAGAAAAATCAACTTTTTCCAGGGGAAACCAGACAGATGTCTGAAGGGCTCTGTGGAAAAAAGGAGACCGAGCAAGATGGCACCCTTGGGTAGGAAGGGTACCACGAATGCATGGTGGCATCTCCTAAAAGCTCTTTTTAAAAGCTGGGAAGATGCTTCCACGAGGGCTCTGTCGGCACCGACATCACCCATATGTGAGGGCCAACTTCCTGCTTGTTCCCAGAGAATAAACCAGATATCACATTTCAACCGTCTCAACTCTGAACAATAATTGGCATTTCCTATAGAAGTTCAATTCTCATACATTGTAGGAAACCACCCTAACTCATCCATTGTTAAATATACAAACCAAGCTTTGTACCCTATACAACCCAGGCATGAAATTAACCCTCCTCAATCACCCAACGTACTCCTACCACCAGGCCAACGCATTTGAGGTGCAACCTCACTGCACAGGTCATTGCACTAAAAAATTTCAAACTCCCCACCATCTACATATGCAAGGCACATCCACACATATCCCCCAAAACCCTTTCTCCAGAGCTCTCCAAAGTATAGTTTAGGCAATTAAACATAAATCTATTACAAGACTCTCAAACCACTCCATCTGTAGATGTGCTGAGCAAACCCCTTTGTTTCTCGAGTCTTTTGTCCCCCTGGTGTGCTTTTTGCCATCTGGGCATGGGATCCTTCTCTTTGAAGTTCTGCAGCCATCAACACCAGGGCAGTTGGCAGATCTTTCCAAACAGCTCTCTGCATTCCTTTTATTACAAACTCAATGGTCTTAACATACGTGATAGCACCCAAGATAGTAAAATGAATGCTGAAGAGAGCCATTTGTAACACTTGCTCCTCCCGCAGTCTTATTCACAACTCAAAACTCTTCTCTTCTTTACGGTAATAGCAGACAAATCAACATAATATAAGAAATGCCATACTGGGTCAGACTAAAGTCCATCAAGCCCAGTCTGTTTCCAACAGTGGCCAATCTAGGTCACAAGTACCTGGCAGCTTCCCAAAGAGAGACACAGGTTCCACAATGGTTTAATGGGGCAAGCAGTGGATTTCCCAGGTCCTCTTTAATAATGGTTTATGGACCATTCCTCCAGGAACTTGTCCTAATCTTTTTTTAAACCCAGTTACACTAACAGCTTTCACTATATCCCCCAGTAATGAATTCCAGAGTTTGATTACACGTTTAGTGAAAAAATATTTTCTCTTATTAGTCTTAAATGGGTTACACTGTAGCTTCATTGCATGTCCCCTGGTCTTTCTAATTTTTGATGGCATAAACAAATAGATCTACATTTATTCATTCCACTCCATTCATTAATTTATAGACCATCATATCTCGCCTCAGCCATCTCTTTTCCAGGTTGAAGAGCCCTAACCTTTTAAGCCCCTCCTCATAGGGGTATCATTCCATCCCCTTTGCAATTTTGATGGCTCTTCTCTGTACCTTTTTTAATTCCACTATATCCTTTTTAAGATACGGTGACTAGAACTGCACAGAATAGTTAAAATGCAGTCACACCATGGAACAATACACAGGCATTATAATATCCTTTGTTTTATACTCCATTCCTTCATTATGATTCCTAGCATTCTATTTGCCTTTGTAGCAGTCGCTGCACACTGGGTGATGGCTCCTAATGTGGAAACTTGCATCATGTAACCATAGGGCTGTTCCTTCCTAGGTGCATGAACTTTGCACTTGTCCATATTAAATGTCATCTGTCATTTGAACGTCCAGTCTTCCAATTTATCAAGGTCCAGTTGCAATTTTTCACAATCCTCATGAGTTTTAACAACTGAATAATTTTGTGTCATCTTCAAATTTGATTACCTCACTCGCTATTCCCATTCCCTGGTCATTTACGAATATGTTAAAAAGCAGAGGACCCAGCACAGATCCCTGGGGTTCTCAACTAGTCACCTTTCTTCACCGGGAAAATTAGCCATTTAGCCCTACCTCTGCTTTCTATCTTTTAACCAGTTCCTGATCCACAATTGTACACTGCCTCCAATCCATTGACTTTTTAATTTCAACAAGAGTCTCATAAGGGACCTTGTCAAAGACGTTCTGAAAATCCAGATAAATTGTATCGACTGGCTCAGCTGTCTATTTACACCTTCAAAAAAATATAACAGATTAGTAAGACAAAGACCTTCCTTGGCTAAAGCCATGTTGGCTTTCTCCCATTAAACTAGAACTATCCACACGTTCAGTAATTTTGTTCTTTATAATGGTTTCTACCATTGTTCCCGGTACTGACATCAGGCTCACAGGTCTAATTTACCGATCACCATGGAACTCTTTTTTAAAAATTGGTGTTACATTGGCCATTTACCAATCTTCAGATATGACAGCTGATTTTAATGATAGTTCACAGACTACTAATAGTAGGTCTGAAATCTCATATTTCATTTCTTTCAATACCCTTGGATGCATACCATCTGGTCTAGGTGATTTGCTACTCTTTAGTATATCAAATAGTGGCAATACATCTTCCTGGTTTTTCTTTCAATTATTCAGATGCCTCTTCTTCAGTAAAAAAGAAAGCAAAGAATTCATTCAGTCTCTCCACTATCGCCTTATCCCCTCTATCATCTAATGGTCCAACTGACTCTCTCACAGGTTATTGGAAAAGAATGTACTTGAAAAAGGTTTTATTAAGTGTTTTTGCTTCCAGAGCAGCAGCTTCTCAAATTCTCTTTTTAGCTGCCTTATCAGTGTCATGCATCTAACTTGCCAGTGCTTATGTTGTTTCTAGTTTTCATCGTTTGGCTCCTTTTTTCATTTCCCAAAAGATGCTTTTTTGGCTACAACAGCCTCTCTGACCTCACCTTTAAACCATGCTGGCAGTTTTTTTGGACTTCCTTCCACTTTTCTTAAAGTGTGGAATACAGCCGGTCTAGGCTTTCAAGATAGTATTTTTAAACAACCACCAAGTTGAATGTAAATCTTTAACCTTTGCAGCTGCTCCTTTTATTTTTTTTCTTAACTATTTTCCTCATTTTATTATAGCCTCCCTTTTGAAGGTTAAAAGGTAGTACTGTGGATTTCCTTGCCATCTGACCTCCATTTATTAAATCAAACGCGATCATGCTATGATCACTATTGCCAAGTGGCCCCAACACCCTTCTCTTGCACCAGATCTTATGTTCCACCCAAGAATTAGGTCCAAAATGGCTTCCCCGCTTGTTGGTTCATGAACCAACTGCTCCAAGAAGTAGTCATTTATTTTATCAAGAAACTTCATCTCCCTAGCATGTCCTGTCGTGACACTGACCCAGTCAATACTGGGGTACTTGATATCACCCATTATTATTACTGTATTGTAACTTTGGTTAGCTTCCCTGATTTCTTTGAGCATTTCATCATCCATTTGTTCATTCTGGCCAGGTGGTCAGTAGTACACCCCCACTGCCATCGCCTTCTCCTTTATAAATGGAATTTCAATCCATAGAGATTCTACCATGTATTTTGTTTCCTACAAAAAAAAACTTTAGTCCTGTGTGACTCAACACCCTAATAGAGTGCAACCCGTCCACCAATTTGATCTACTCTATCATTGTGATATAATTTGTAGCCAAGTATCCTCCTTCCACCAGGTCACTAAGAAACCAATTATATCTAATCTCTCATTTAGTGCTATATATTCTCTCACATCTTATTTTAGACTTCTAGCATTTGCATACAAGCATTTTAGAGGTTGTATTTTGTTCATATTAAACTAATCGGCAGGCAGGGGTAACTTCGGATCTTTAAGTTCTCTCTGCTCTGTACTTAAGGGCATTTGGGTTACTTTTGTCCTTATTGGAACTTCTCTATCGATATGCCCCAATTTCAATCTTTTGCTAGTATCTTTCAAGGATACATTGCTCCAGATCATGAGCTCCTGGGCGATTGTCTGCTTTCCCCTATTATCTAATTTAAAAGCTGCTCTCTCTCCTTTTTAAAAGGTTAATGCCAGCAGCCTGGTTCCATCCCAAATAAGCTGGAGCCCATCCCTTTGGAAAAGCCCCTCCTTTCCCCAGAATGTTACCCAGTACCTAACAAATCCAAAACCCTCTTCCTTGTACCATCGTCTCATTCACGCATTGAGACTCCGGAGCTCTGCTTGCTTTTTGGGTCCTGCGTGTAGAACAGGAAGCATTTCTGAGCATGCTACCCTGGAAGTTCTGGATTTCAACTTCGTATCTAAAAGCCTAAATTTGGCCTCCAGAACTTCCCTACCACACTTTCCTATGTCATTGGTACCAACATGTACCAAGACAGCAGACTCCTCCCTAATGCTATCTAAAAGCATGTCTAGATGCCTCATGAGGTCCACTACCTTCACACCAGGCAGGCATGTTACCAGGCGATTCTCACGTCCATCAGCCACTCAGCTATCTATATGCCTAATGATCGAATCACCAACTATAACAGCTGTCCTAACACTTCCCTAATGGGCACATGGTCCTGGAGAAACCTTCTCAGTGCGAGAGGGTTTTACATCACCTGGAGCACAGATCCTAGCTACACAATCATTTCCTGCCACACCAGGGTGATGCTCTCCTCTCACATGACCTTTCTTCTTCATGGCAACAGGGAATCTGCCAGACTGGAGGTGGGACTTCAGTACTGTGTCTCTGTAGGTCTTGCCTATATACCTCTGTCTTCCTTATGTCCTCCAAATCTGCTACTCTAGCTTCCAGAGATTGGACTTGTTCCCTGACAACAAAGAGTTCCTTCCACCTAGTGCACACATATGACCCTTCACCAACTGGGAGAAAATAATACATGTGACACAATGCAAAATACTGGAAAGCCCCCATCTTTCTTCTGGACTGCTGTCTCCATCTTACTTTTAAGGTTTTGTTTAGGTATTTAAGTTCTTTGCTTACTTAGATTTGCTGGGGATACATATACAACTATACCTAATATGTTTAATAGACTTTGTTAACTTCAAGATTAATTAATCTCAGGTTCTTAATTAATGTATTCCTGGTGAGGTTAACCAGCCACACCTGAAACTGAATATGGGCACCTATTTTCCTTTAATATTTTTAAGAGCCTATAAAGCTAAGATAATCCCTGGAGTTGGGGTGGGAGGGAGGGAAAGACAACTTAATAAAAAGCTGGTTTCCTATACAGTGCCCTGACCTGTGCTATGGTAAAGTTTTACCCATTTCCTGGGTGATTCACACAGCCCTTGGTTTGATAGAGGGGGGCCTTTCAAATTTGGCAGCTGGGATTTAATGTTAAAAAATGTAAGGTCATGTATTTGGGCTGCAGCAATCCAAGGGAGCAATATAGTATAGGGGGTGAAGTACTTTTGTCAACTAAAGAAGACCTAGGCGTAGTTGTGTCTGATGATCTTAAAGTAGCTAAACAGGTAGAAAAGGTGACAGCAAAAGCTAGGAGGATGTTTGGGTGCATACGGAGAGGAATGGCTAGCAGAAAAAAAGGAGGTGATAGTGCCTCTGTATAACTCTTTGGTGTGACCTCATTTGGAATATAGTGTGCAATTCTGGAGACCGCACCTTCAAAAGGATATAAACAGGATGGAGTCAGTACAGAGGGTGGCTACTAAAATGATTAGTGGTCTTCATTACAAAGCATATGAGGACAGACTTAAGGATCTTAATATGTACACCTTAGAGGAAAGGCGGGATAGAGGTGATATGATTGAGTTGTTTAAATACCTCCGTGGCATAAATTCACAGGGGGAGAGCCTCTTTCGATTAAAAGCAAGTTCTGCTATGAGGGGACATGGGATGAGGGTGAAAGGGGATAAATTCAGGAGTTATATGCGAAAATATTTCTTTATTGAAAGAGTCATGGATCCGTGGAATAGTCTCCCAGTGGAGGTGGTAGAGATGAGGACAGTATCTGAATTCAAAAAAGCATGGGACAAACACAAAGGATCTCTAAAGGAAAAAAGGGGACTGTTGTAGTTGTTGATATGGAAGGACAGACTAGATAGGCCATGAGGTCTTTTTCTGTCATTTTTCTGTTTCTTTATCTGTCACTTGTTTTTAACACCTATTTCAGACAACTTCATAGATCATTTGCCTCCTTACTGGAAGGCCTCTGTAAAGGTCTCTAGAAAAGCGTAGTTACTCAACAGGTGTTCTCCAGGGACAGCAGAAATCAGTCCTCACAAAAGCATCTCCCCAGCTTTCAGAGAAAGCCTTTGGGAGGTGCCACCATAAATGCATGGTACCCCTTCCTGCGCAAGGGTGCCATCTTGTTCAGTCAGATGACATAGCTAAAAAAAGCAAAAAAAGATGGTAAAGAAGCAAATCCAAGGGGAGGAGAGAGGATGGTGAGGACAGATTCCTGCTGTCCCTAGAAAACACTCGTTACAGGTGAGTAACTACACTTTTTCCGGGAACAAGCAGGATGTCAGTCCTCACATATGGGACTCCCTAGCTACAGTTTACTGAAAGCCCGTAGAAAAAGCCACGATCACCCTCGGGTGAGCAGCAGCAATCGAGTCCACAGATGCAGACTACAGTAGGACCTGTGTATCCTATGGGAACCAATGCTCCAGTAGCTTGAACACAGAAGGGCCAGAGCATAGGAGTTGCCTAGACCCCAAAAAGATTATGGAGCACAGCCTGGCCGAAGGCGCTGTCTCATTGGGAATCCCTTTCCAGGCAGTAATGAGCTGCAAAGGTATGGACTGAAGACTAGGTGGCGGCCCGGCAGATGTCCAGCAACGAGACGGATCGCAGGTTTGCCACAGAGGCCATCATGGCCTTGACGCTGTAAGCCGTGACCCAGCCATCCAGCATGAGCCCAGCCTGTTCATAGGCTAGAGCAGGGGTGGGCAATTCTGGTCCTGGAGGGCTGCAGACCAGTCAGGTTTTCATGATGTCCCTAATGAATATTCATGAGATCTATTTGCATCCACTGCCTTCCATTGTATGGAAATAGGTCCATGAATATTCGTTAGGGACATCATGAAAACCTGACTGGTCTGCGGCCCTCCAGGACCGGAATTGCCCACCCCTGGGGCTAGAGCGATGCAGTCTGCCACCCAGGTGGACAGTGGTCACGGCTTCCCTCAGCTGACTGGGGTCATGAGAAACAAAAAGCTGAGAAACTTTCTGGTGGCCCTGGGTCCGCTAAATATAGAAAGACAGGGCCCTCTTACAATCCAAAGTGTGAAGGACGGTCTCTGCCCTGCTGGAGTGAGGCCTTGGGAAGAAGGCAGGTAACACCATCTGCTGGTTGAGATGGAAAGGAAATACCACCTTCGGAAGGAACTTGGGGTGTGTCCGAAGCACAACCCTGTTCTTTTAGGATCTGGTCTACGATGTCTCTGCCACCAGGGCTTGGAGCTCAAGAGGTGAGCACTACCAGAAACATGACCTTCCATCAGAGATACCTCAGGTGGCAAGTAGCTAGATGCTCGAATGGTAGGCGAGTGAGCTGCGCCAATACTACATTGAGGTCCCAATTCCATCGCTGGAGGGCAGACGGGGGATTTGGACAACAGAAGTCCTCTCAAGAAGTGGGTCACCGTGGCTGGACTGAAAGGGGCTTGCCCTCAATAGGATGGTGATGCACCACCAGGGCACTCTCACAGAATTTGACTTGAGCCCGGATTGGGAGAGATGAAGGTGGTACTGCAGCACCAGCTGCGCCAAGCAGGAGAACAGGTTCACCCGCTGCTCCACATACCAGACCTTAGGAGAGGCCAGCAGGATTTCTTCCACGTCTACAAAGAGGTTGAAAAGAGCCAAGGTCATCCTTTCAGCAGCCACGCCGTCAGTGATAAGGACCTCAGGTTGAGGTGTAGGAGAGAGCCCTCCTCCTGACACAAGCCCCGGGGAGTTCCTCAGAGGGACTGGAGTCTCCACTGACAACAGGAGGAGTAGCGGGAACCATGGCTGCCTGGGCCACCAAGGAGCCACCAGAAAGCGTAGTTACTCACCTGTAACAGGTGTTCTCCAGGAGCAGCAGGAATCAGTCCTCACATATGGGTGACGTCGGCGCCGACGGAGCCCTCGCGGAGCAATTTTCCCCAGCTTTCAAAGAAAGCCTTTGGGAATTGCAGCGCGCATGCGCGGTCGCCTTCCCGCCCAAGGGTGCCATCTTAGCCAGTCAGATGACATAGCTAAAAAAGACAGCATAAAAATTTGCAAAAAAACTTAAGCAGATGATTGCAACTCCACGGGGAGGAGGGAGGGTTGTGAGGACTGATTCCTGCTGCTCCTGGAGAACACCTGTTACAGGTGAGTAACTACGCTTTCTCCAGGACCAAGCAGGAAGTCAGTCCTCACATATGGGACTCCCAAGCTTAAGGCTACCGGAGACCCTAAGCACAAAAAATGAGCTCCCTCTAGCTCAGCAGCACAGAAGGAAAGAACCTTCGCTGAATTATTACCCACCGGTAGCCCACATCCGGGATGGAGGGTAGGAGTTGCTCAAACCTCAAAGAGATTACGGAGGACTGCCTGTCCGAAAGCACTGTCCCTGCGGGACTCCCTCTCGAGACAGTAATGGACCGCAAAAGTCTGGTTCGAAGACCAAGTAGCGGCCCGGCAGATGTCTGCCAGCGGAACAGAGCGGAGGTAAGCCACTGACGTAGCCTTTGCCCGAACACAATGAGCCGTGACTCGACCATCCAAGGAGAGTCCGGCCGCCCCATAAGCCCAAGTGATACAGTCCGCAACCCAGATGGACAGAGTACGCTTGGAGACCGGGAGTCCCAATTTATTGAGATCAAAAGACACAAAAAGCTGAGTAGCTTTACGGTGCTCCCGCGTACGGTCAAGGTAGAAGTTTAATGCCCTTCTACAGTCCAGGGTATGGAGGACCATTTCAGCTCGGCTGGAGTGTGGTCTGGGAAAGAAGGTCGGAAGTACCACCTCCTGATTGATGTGAAAAGGGGAGACCACTTTTGGAAGAAATTTTGGGTGAGTCCGTAGGACTACCCTATTTTTGTAGAACCGAGTGTAAGGGGGATCAGACACGAGGGCCTGCAATTCACTTACGCGCCTAGCGGAAGTGAGGGCTATCAAGAACAATGTTTTCCAAGAAAGAAAACGGAGAGAACAGGTAGCCATAGGTTCAAAAGGCGGACAGGTGATCCGCTGTAAAACCACATTCAGATCCCAGTCAGGTGCTGGCGGGCGCAGAGGTGGTTTAAGTAGAAGGAGACCTCGGAGAAACCTCGCTACGAGAGGGTCGCTGGAAAGAGGTCTGCCATCCACCGGCACATGATGTGCTGAAAGAGCACTGAGGTGAACTTTGACGGAGTTGGACTTAAGTCCCAGATTAGAGAGGTATAGCAGGTACTGCAAGATCACCGACACCGAGCAGGAGAAGGGATCCTGAGACTGTTGGGTACACCAAACGGAAAAGCGACGCCATTTAAGGGCGTAGCATTTGCGGGTAGAAGGTCGCCGAGAAGCTAGGACGACCTCCTCCACCTCTGCCGGCAGGAGAAGGGGAGCAAGGACTACCCTCTCAGCAGCCAGGCCATTAGATTGAGAGATCTGAGGTTGGGGTGTAGCAGAGACCCCTGATCCTGAGTGAGGAGATCCGGTTGAAACCCCAGAGGGAATGGATCCTCTACCGCTAATTGCAGCAGGAGTGGAAACCACGGCTGTCTGGGCCAGCGAGGGGCTACCAGGATCATGGAAGCTTTGTCTCGGAGAACCTTGAAAAGAGTTCGAGAGACTAGCGGGAAGGGAGGAAAAGCATACAGAAGGCTCTCCGACCATGAGAGTAGAAAAGCGTCTGCCGCAACTCGAAGGGGATGTGGCTGACGAGAGCAGAAGCGAGGAAGTTGCCGGTTGTGAGGACTGGCAAAGGGATCCATCGTGGGGAGGCCCCACTTTAGAAAGAGCTTCTGAACTACTAAGGGATCCAGGCGCCACTCGTGCGGCTGGAGGATCCTGCTGAGTTTGTCCGCCAGGCAATTTTCTTGGCCTGGGAGATAAACTGCCTTGAGAAGAACGCCGTGACTGACGGCCCAAGAGCAGAGCTTCTGTGCTTCCCGACAGAGAAGGAAGGAGCCCGTGCCCCCCTGTTTGTTCACGTAGAACATGGCAACTTGATTGTCCGTCTGGACAAGGACGGACTGGTGAGAGGTCAGGTGGGAGAAAGCCTTGAGAGCCAGGCGGATCGCTCTGAGCTCCAGGAAGTTGATCTGCTGAGCAGACTCCCACGTGGTCCAGAGGCCCTGAGTACGTGCCCCTTGACAATGTGCTCCCCAACCCAGGAGGGACGCATCTGTCGTCAGCACCTGGGCCGGCTGAGGTGACTGAAAAGGCATGCCGAGTACCAGGTTCGGCCGATGACGCCACCACTGGAGAGACGAGGCCAGCGGCTCGGAGACGCGCACTAGGTCTGCTAGGCCGCCTGTGGCTTGTTGCCACTGCTTGCGAAGACACCATTGAGCAGGCCGCATATTCAGGCGGGCATTGGGGGTCACATGGACGGTGGAAGCCATATGGCCGAGCAGTCTCAGGAAGCGCCTGGCGGAGACCAGGGACTGGCTGCAAAAACGGTCGGCTAGGTCCATGAGCCGTTGAGCCCTGTCGAGAGGCAGGAAACCTCGCGCCTGAGGAGTGTGCAGTCTTGCGCCGATGAACTCGAGATCCTGTGAGGGGAGCAAAGTGGACTTTGCGAAGTTTATGACAAAGCCCAAGTACTGCAGAAGAGTCACCGTGCGGCGTGTGGCGTTGGTGACCTCCGGAGCGGACGCTGCTCTGATGAGCCAGTCGTCGAGGTACGGAAAGACATAGAGGCCGTGAAGCCGGAGATGGGCCGCCACCACCGCGAGACATTTTGTGAAGACTCGCGGTGCGGAGGACAGGCCAAAGGGCAGTACTCTGTACTGGTAATGATTTCCTGCCACCACAAACCTTAGGTATTGGCGGTGGCTTGGGTGGATGAGGATGTGCGTGTAGGCATCCTTTAGATCCAAGGAGCATAGCCAATCTCCCTGCTGGAGGTAGGGCAGAAGGATTCCAAGGGTAAGCATTTTGAACTTTTCCCGCACGAGGAACCTGTTGAGGTTGCGCAAGTCCAGGATGGGTCTGAGGCCTCCTGTCCTTTTTGGTACTAGAAAGTACCTGGAGTAAAAACCTTGACCTCTCAGGTGGTGGGGCACCGGTTCCACCGCCTGTTCCTGTAGAAGACCTGCTAACTCCTGAAGGAGTAAGTCCCTGTGCAGAGGGAGTCGTGGAGGTTCTCCCGGGAAATAGGAGGGAGGGACCTGGTGGAAGTGGAGAAGATAGCCTTCTCTTACGACTTGAAGCACCCAGGCATCTGAAGTGATGCTGGACCACCTGTGGGCGAAGTGAACCAGCCGGCCTCCGGTGCTGGGAGGAGCCAGCGGAGGGGGAGAGGCTATGCTTAAGGAGTCAAAAACCCCCAACGTGCTGAGCAGGGGCTGGTGGTAACCGAAGAAAAAAAGAGAGAAAATTACTAACAAAATCAACTTTTTCGCGGGGACACGACGGGTACGTCTGTAGGGCTCTGCGGAAAAAAGAAGACTGGCTAAGATGGCACCCTTGGGCGGGAAGGCGACCGCGCATGCGCGCTGCAATTCCCAAAGGCTTTCTTTGAAAGCTGGGGAAAATTGCTCAGCGAGGGCTCCGTCGGCGCCGACGTCACCCATATGTGAGGACTGACTTCCTGCTTGGTCCTGGAGAATCAGCGATGCCTCGTCACAGAGAGCCTTGAAGGGAGTTTTGGCAATCAGTGGCATGGGTGGGAAAGCATACATGAGGCCGTCCGACCACAGTGTGAGCAATGCATCTGTCGCTAGCTGGAACGGGTGGGGCTGCGGGAACAGAAGCGAGGCAACTGGTAGTTGTCCGGGCTGGCAAAGAGGTGCAAGGTGCACCCATGGGGTCCCTATAGCCAAAAGAGTCGGTTGGCTACTCTGAGGTCCAGCTGCCATCTTGTGGCTGGAGGACCCTGCTCAGTCTGCCCGCCAGAGCATTGTCCTGGCCTGGTAGGTATAACGCCCGCAGGAGTATTCCCTGTTGAATTGCGTAGGAGCAGAGTATCATCGCTTCGTGGCAGAGCGTGCAAGACCCCGTGCTTGTTCACATAGAACATTGCCACCTGATTGTCTGTTTGGATCAGCACTGGATGGTGTCTCAGGCGGTGACAGAATGCTCGCAGGTCCAGATATAGAAACATGACAGAAAAAGACCACATGGCCTATCTAGTCTGTCCTTCCATAACAACAACTACAACAGTCCACTTTTTACCTTTAGAGATCCTGTGTTGGTCCCATGCTTTTTTGAATTCAGTTACTGTCCTCATCTCTACCACCTCCACTGGGAGACTATTCCATGGATCCACTACTCTTTTCTGTAAAGAAATATTTCCGCATATCACTCCTGAATCTATCTCCCTTCACCCTCATCCCATGTCCCCTCGTAGCAGAACTTGCTTTCAATTGTGATTCCAAATGAATTAGTAAAATGTACTCAAACTACCATTAACAGATCATTTTCATCCTTTGCTCCAAGGTGCTGGAATAAGCTTCCATTAAACATCAGATTGATAAAAGATATATCGCAATTTAGAAAAGCTTTAAAAACCCACCTTTTTTTACAACACTTCTCTTACATCAATATTTCCCCTCCTCTCACCCCATTATCTCAACTCAGCAATAATAGTTAAACGATGTTAGACCGTTCCACCTTATGATATTTCACTGTATATACCTGCTCTGTTAAATGTTATTTATGACATGTCTCTATACCCACTCAAGTTCTCTAGTCTGATGTAATTGCTTTTATTTAATTATTCATATGCTATTCCCCAGTTAATCCTTGTTTTATTCCCGTTACCTGTAACTTGGACAAGTTCTCTAAATCTGAGTGTATTTTGTTTAATGTAAACCGCACTGATGTCAAATAGCGCGGTATATAAGAGCTGTTAAATAAATAAATAAATAAATTGAAAGAGGCTCTCTCCCTGAACATTTATGCCACAGAGGTATTTAAACATCTCAATCATATCACCTCTATCCCGCCTTTCCTCTAAGGTGTACATATTAAGATCCTTAAGTCTGTCTTCATATGCTTTATAATGAAGCCCATTCATCATTTTAGTAGCAACCCTCTGCACCGACTCCATCCTGTTCACATCCTTTTGAAGGTGCGGTCTCCAGAATTGCACACCATACTCCAAATGAGGTCGCACCAAAGACTTATACAGAGGCATTATCACCTCCTTTTTTCTGCTAGCCATTCCTCTCCGTATGCACCCAAGCATCCTTCTAGCTTTTCCCGTCGCCTTTTCTACCTGTTTAGCTACTTTAAGATCATCAGACACAACCACACCTAGGTCCCGCTCTTCTTTAGTGGACAAAAGTACTTCACCTCCTATACTGTATTGCTCCCTTGGATTGCTGCAGCCCAAATGCATGACCTTACATTTTTTAACATTAAATCCCAGCTGCCAAATTCTAGACCATTCTTCAAGCTTAGCTAGATCCCTCCTCATGTTATCTACACCTTCCTGGGTGTCTACTCTATTGCAGATTTTGGTATCATCTGCAAAGAGGCAAACCTTACCCGACAGCCCTTCCGCTATATCACTAACAAAGATGTTAAAAATAATCGGACCAAGGACAGATCCCTGGGGCACACCACTGGTAACATCCTTCTCCTCAGAGTGAGCTCCATTTACTTGTACTCTTTGTCGCCTCCCACCCAACCAATTTCTAACCCAAGCAGTAACTTTAGGGTCCATCCCTAGGGTGCTCAGTTTGTTTATAAGTCGCCTGTGAGGAACAGTGTCAAAGGCTTTACTGAAATCTAAATACACCACATCTAGAGCTCTCCCTCGGTCCAACTCCCTGGTCACCCAGTCAAAGAAATCAATCAGATTTGTCTGACAAGACCTGCCTCTTGTGAATCCATGCTGCCTCGGATCCTGTAATCCGCTGGACTCCAGAAACCTCACTATTTTCTCTTTCAGCAGCGTTTCCAATAATTTACTCACCACCGAAGTTAAACTAACCGGCCTGTAGCTTTCCACCACATCCTTACTTCCACTTTTGTGTAAAGGCACCACATGAGCCTCTCTCCAGTCCTTTGGCACCACTCCCGACTCCAACGAGGCATTGAAAAGGTCAGTCAGTGGAGTTGCTAGAACATCCCCAAGTTCCCTCAGTATTCTAGGGTGTACCCTATCCGGTCCCATTGCTTTGTCTACTTTAAGTATAGAAACAGAAACATATATTGCCCGAAGCTCCAGGAGATTGATCTGCTGGTTGTCCTCTGCTTGAGACCAGCTGCCCTGGGTGCGGAGTTCTCCACAGTGGGCTCCCCATCCCAGCAGGGAGGCATTCACAGTAAGGATCCTTTGAGGGCTTGGGGTTTGAAAAGGCAACCCCGCCTGCAGGCATCAGGGATTTTGCCATCAAGTCAGAGATTCTGCCAGCTGGCGGGTCACTGAGACTCTGTTTTGGAGACCACCCATGGCCTGTGTCCTCTGGTCCTGAAGGTACCATTGAGCAGCCCTCATGTGCAGATTAGTGTCTGGGATGACATGGACCGTCGAGGCCATGTGTCCGAGTAGACGCAGTAGAAGCTGAGTTGACACCAAGTGACGGTGTTGCACATCTCCGGCCAGTGCCCTTAGATGGTCTGCTCGGCCCAGGGGAAGAACGCCTTTGCCTGAAGTGTGTCTAGCCTTGCTCCTATGAACTACAGACATTTTGACGAGAGGTGGTGGGAATTTGGGGTATTTTATCAGGAACTCCAGATGTTGCAGGACCTGGATAATGCATACTGTGGCCTGCTGCACCTCTGTGGCCATGCCTCCTTTTATGAGCCAGTCGTCAAGGTGGTTGTTAAGTGCCGTCGAGTCGGAGTCGACTCATGGCGACCCTCTGGATAGCTATCCTAAATTGTGTTCGGTCTTCAGTCAGGCAGCTCATTGTTGACAGACTGGTACCCGTAGCTGCTGTTATTGTATCGATCCATCTCATTGCTGGCCTTCCTCTTTTGCGTTGACCTTCTATCTTGCCAAGCATAATGTCTTTCTCTAATGATCTCTCTCTTCGCATGATGTGTCCAAAGTATGAAAGTCGAAGTCTTGTCATCTGAGCTTCTAAAGAAAGCTTAGGTTTGATCTCCTCTAGTACTGACTGGTTTGTTCTTCGGGCAGTCCATGGTATACACAGTATTCGCCGCCAGCACCATAATTCAAAGGCATCAATTTTCTTCCTGTCTATCTTTTTCACTGTCCAGCTTTCACATCCATATGATGTTATTGAAAATACCATGGCTTGAACAAGTCAAATCTTTGTATGGAGAGAGACATCTCTGCTCTTGAGAATCTTATCTAGGTCTTTCATAGCCATTCTGCCAAGAGCAATGCGTCGTTTGATTTCTTGACTGCTTGTTGCTTCTTTATTGATAGTTGATCCAAGTAGGTTAAAGTTGTTCACAATTTCAATTTCTTCTCCTTCAACGATGAACCTGTTGATTATGCCAGTTGTCATGATCTTTGTCTTCTTTACATTAAGGTGCAGGCCCATTTTGAGACTATGTTCTTTGATTGTGAGAAGCAAATGTTTCAGATCATCTTCACTTTCAGCCAGTAATGTGGTATCAGCATAGCGAAGGTTGTTGATGAGTCTTCCACCAATCTTCACACCTCTGTTGTCTTCATACAATCCTGCTTCTCTGATGATTTGTTCTGCATATCAATTAAACAGGTAGGGGGAAAGTATGCAGCCTTGTCTTACACCTTTGCTTATTTTAAACCATTCTGTTTCTCCTTGTTCCGTTCGAACTGTTGCTTCTTGATCAATGTACAGATTGCGCAAGAGAACGATCAGGTGTTCTGGTATACCAATGCTTCTTAATGTGGCCCAGAGTTTCTCATGGTTTACAGTCAAAAGCCTTGCTATAGTCGATAAAGCACAAATAGATATTCTTTAGTCTTTTCAAGGATCCATCTCACATCCGCAATGTCGTCTCTCGTTCCTCGCCCTTTCCTGAACCCTGCTTGCACTTCAGGTAGTTCTTGTTCCAGGTATGGTTGTAGTCTATTTTGAATAATCTTCAGTAGAATCTTGCTGGCATGTGGGATCAGAGCGATTGCGCGATAATTTCCAGTCAGTTGGATCACCTTTCTTTAGTATTGGTATAAACACAGATCTTTTCCAGTCAGTTGGCCATGATGTTGTCTTCCATATTTCTTGGCAGAGCCTTGTGAGTACAGTAACAGCTGCATCAGATTGCTGCAATACTTCTATGGGAATGCTATCAATGCCTGGTGCTTTGTTCTTTGATAAGGCTTTCAATGCTGCTTCAACTTCTTCTTTCATCACCAATGGTTCCGATCATAAGGTACAGGTTGAAACGGCTGTTGGTCCACTTGATCTTTATCATATAAAAACTCTGTATATTCCTTCCACCTTTTCTTGATCTTTTCAGCATCATTCAACATAGAACCTTGAGCATCTTGTAACATTCCAATTCGAGTCTGGAACTTTTTCTTTAACTCTCGTAGCTTTAGGAAAGCCGATCTTGTTCTTCCTCTAATAGTTTCTGCTTCTATTTCCTTGCAAGTGTCATTGTAGTACTTTTCCTTGTCCTGTGTCTTGCTGCACTTTGGAAATCTCTGTTGAGTTCTGTGATTGTCTTTCTTTCTCCTCTGGCTTTAGCTTCTCTGCGTTTCTGGGCAATTTTCAGAGTTTCTTCCGTCATCCATTTTGGCCGTTTTTGCTTTTTAACCTTTTGTAGAGACTTCTCGCTTTCCTCCAACACAACCTTCTTGATGTCATTCCATAACTCTTCCGGAGCTCTGTCATTTGTATCTAAAGCAGCAAATCGATTTTGCAGGCAGTCTTTAAATTCCAGTGGTATATTCTCAAGGTCATATTTTGCTGCATTCATGAGTGGTTTGCTCTTTTTCAACTTTAGCTTGAGTTTGCATACTAGTAGTTGATGATCTGTACCACAGTCAGCTCCAGGTTTTGTCTTTGTTGAAGTTACAGAGCTTTTCCATCGTTGACTTCCACATATGTAGTCAATTTGATTTTTATATAATCCATTCGGTGAAGTCCATGTGTACAGTCGCCGCTTGTGTTGCTGGAAGAAGGTGTTTGAGATGAATAGATCATTGGTCTTGCAGAATTCTATCAGTCTTTCTCCAGCTTCATTTCTGTTGCCAAGTCCATATTTTCCAACTACTTTGCCTTCTTCTTTGTTGCCAACTTTTGCGTTCCAGTCACCCATGACTATCAGGATATCCTGTTTGCATGTTCTGTCAATTTCATTTTGTACTTGTTCATAGAACTCTTCAATTTCATTCTCTTCTGCAGCTGTTGTTGGGGCATATACTTGAATTATAGTTGTGCTGATAGGCAATCCTCATAGACGAATAGAGATTAAGCGTTCGCTGACTGCATTGTATTTCGTTACAGTTCTTGCAAGTTTCTTCTTTATTATAAATGCAACACCATTTCTTCTTTGTTTTTCATTTCCAGCATAGTAGACCATGTGATCATCTGATGCAAAGTGCCCCATGCCAGTCCATTTCAGTTCGCTGACACCCAACAGATCAAGTTGTACACGTTCCATTTCATTCTTGACCACCTCCAACTTCCCTTGGTTCATGCTTCGTACGTTCCATGTTCCAATGTGTAAGACATCTTTACAGCTTCTGACTCTCATTTCATGCGCAGCTACATCAGCAGTCAGACTTCCCGAGGGCTTTGATCCAACCACGTCGTAAATGCTGGCTTTACTCTGAAAAGTCTTCAGCTCTTCCCCAGTAGCTAGTTGAGTGCCTTCTGACCTGGGGGTCTCATCTTCCAGCACCATAGCACAATTTGTTTTGTTGTAACTATCCATTGGGTTTTCATGGCAAGATACAGAAGTAGATTGCCGGGCCTTTCTTCCGCGCAGTTTAAGTTTGGTGTTGTTGCCGTTGTCACAAAAATGTGATCCTCTGCCGTCAGTGTCCCATTCTGCTGCTGCCCAGATGGGTGGTTTGTCTTGGTCAGGCACCTCAGCTGAGACCTGTCCATCTTGGGAGACCCTGCCAGTAGTTAATCTACCGATAGTTTAGCTCTCAGCATCACTGATGCACGCAAGCCCTCACAGCACGACAAGCTGCAAACCTGTGGCAATGCCTCCTTTTATGAGCCAGTCATCAAGGTAGGGGAAGACAAATACCCCCTGGAGACAGCGGAAGGTGGCTACTACTGCCAGGCATTTGGTGAAGAGCCTCGAGGCGGAAGCCAGGCCGAAGGGTAATACACTGTACTGGTAGTGACCACCCCCCGCCATGAAGTGAAGGTATTGCTTGTGGCAGGGGTGAATGAGGATGTAGGTATAGGCATCCTTCAGATCCAAGGAGCATAGCCAGTCTCCCTACTAGAGGTAAGGCAGCAATGTTCCAAGGGAGAGCATTTTGAAGTTCTCCCTCACCTGGAACTTGTTCAGGTTGCACAAGTCCAGGATGGGCCTTAGGCCCCACGTTCTTTTTGGCATGTGGAAATACCTGGAGTAGAACTCCTTGCCCCTGAGATGATGGGGTACTGGTTCTACTGCTTTGTCTTTGAGGCCTGCGAGTTCCTTCAATAGGAGGTCCCGGTGACGGGGAGACCTGGGGGGGCTCTCCCAGGAAGAAAGGAGGTGGTATCTGAGACAGGTGGAGGAGGTAGCCCTCCCTGACCACCTGGAGTGCCCAGGAATCTGTGGTGATGGCTGGCCACCTGTGGGCATACAGGATTCGATGTCCTCCTTTGGGCTGATGTCCTCCTTTGGGCTGCTGTCCTCCTTGGGTTAGAGAGGCTATGTTCAAGGAGTCAAAAGCTTTCCCTGACTGGGCCAGAGCCGGGGCCTGGGAGCTTTCTGCTTATGAGGGCCTTGTCCATATCCTTTAGCCCAGGGGTGGGCAATTCCAGTCTTGAAGGGCCGCAGACCAGTCAGGTTTTCATGATGTCCCTAATGAATATTCATGGACCTATTCCCATACAATGGAACGCAGTGGATGCAAATAGATCTCATGAATATTCATTAGGAACATCATGAAAACTTGACTGGTCTGCGGCCCTCCAGAACCGGAATTGCCCACCCCTGCCTTAGCCTATTGACTCTGCTGGGGAGCTCTGAAAACGTCGGTAGTTTTTGTAAGCAGCCCCTTTCCTCAGGTAAAATGGCATTTTACCAGAGTCCTTCCATCGGGGAAGGGCAGTGGTCTTCTTGGAGAGCCTGGTCCTCATCATGAATTTTGACTCCAACTTGGCAGCCTTTTCTGTTATGGGTTTACCAAAGAAGTTCTCCCCTTGGCATGGGCTAGCGACCATTTTGTCCTGAACCCATTGCTAGAGGTTGTAAGACTGTAGCCAAACCTGGCGTTGGGCACCGATGTCTGCAACGGCTATTCTAGTCGCCGATTTGAAGCTGTCATGGGCTGCTTGAGACATGAATTTGAAGAACTCACAGATGGCCTTGGAGAGGTCCTTGAACCGCTGCAGGTGTTCCTCAGAGAGCCCAGCCGAGAACCTGGGGTATTCCTTCGCCAGGTCTCTCAGGTACATGCCCCATGTACAGTTGGTAGTCCTGGATCTGGGCAATGAGCATCAAGCCCTGTAGCACTTTCTGCCAAGGGCCTCCCTACTCCGGGGCACCGAGGAGTGCATCTTCTG
Organism: Ichthyophis bannanicus; assembly: GCA_033557465.1. Lineage (NCBI taxonomy): Eukaryota > Metazoa > Chordata > Amphibia > Gymnophiona > Ichthyophiidae > Ichthyophis > Ichthyophis bannanicus. The sequence goes on from CM066036.1 coordinate 620,894,439, forward strand.
GCTCTTGAGCAGACGCATGGCAGACTCCACCACCATGGAGTTGTGCGGCAGCTATGACTTCTGGAAGCCCAAGCTCCAGCGGGCCTGATATGTCGAGTCGAACTGCTTGCTTACCCCACCAGCATCGATGCCGGTGTCTCCCACATATGGAGCATTAGCCGTTCCAGGATAGATTGGATAGGTACTGTAAGCGATTCCCTCAGTGGGGCCTCGTACTGGAGGATTTCTAATTCCTCTGTCCGAGGGTTCTCCTCCAGTTCAATCAGGAATGCAAGGGGGCTTTTGACATATCCTGCACAAAGTCAAGGAATGCTATATCCTCGGGCAGGGACCGAAGCCAGGGCTCCAAGGGTAGCGATTCCGAGGGGACATCGCAGTGGTGTTGAGTGTCTGGGGACTCCTCATCCTTGGTCTCCCACCGAGTAGTTGGAGGAAGACTTGGGGGAAGGGCAGCTCGCGGGTTCAGGGCTGGAGCCCCGCCTGCATCCCAGAGGGCCCACAGCTGATGCCATGAGCGTTAGCCGGGGAAGACCTCTGTCCTGTCGAGCAGGACGCAGAGCGAGACCTAGGCCAAGGATCAACTTGTGGTCATATGGTCTGAGGATTGGCTCTGCCTCCGGGGACATCCTTGACGTCGAGGACCCAGTAGTCTGGGTGGAAGAACTGGTAGTACCGGACAGCAACGCCTGCTGCTGGTCCATGAAGGCAGTCAGACTACACTCCAGGGCTGCCATCCTGGATTCAAGTCCAAAGGCTGTGCAGCGATCAGCGCGAGCACCAAGAAGCTTTGACCAGGCGCTGGTTCCCCTGAAGGGGAGTCCTCAATGAGGATAGGCTCTAGCGACAGACGAATCTGCAGTCGACTCCTTTCAGGCAATATTGGTAAACCACTCCCGCTCAGATTCCTCCGACAGCCATAGTGGACTGCAGGACCTGGCCTGGGGCTTATCTGACCCATCGGAGCCGTCCAGAGACACTGCCTTCGAAGGTTTTCTTCTTCTTGTGTTCCCTTGAGGGAGTCCCCCTTTCTGAAGAGCCACATCATCAACCGGGGTCTGCAGTGGTGCCACGGGATTTCGCAGCTTCAGAGGGGGCCCTTGGCCTTCGAAGCTGGGGACTCCAGGAAGAACTTGTCATGCTGCTGCTGACAGCTTTTGAAAGCCTTGGTGGACATCTCTTTGCACAGACTGCAAGCCGTAGGGTCGTGGTCCGGCCCTAGGCAGCGTAGGCAGCAGTCGTGTGTTGGTGAGAGACATTATCTTTGCACACCGATCACACTTCTTAAAGCCACTGGTAGCCATGGAGGGAAAAAAAAAATAGGTTGAAGACCAGCGGTGCTGCCAGTTGGAGGAAAAAAGGGAGCAAAGGAGCCAAAAGGAAAGGAGGAAAAAATGGAAGAGACCCGAAACTCGATGCCGGGGCAGTGGATTCAGGTGGCGGGAAGAGTACTGGTACACAACAATCGGGGCTGTGGGAGGCGGAGCCCAACGCTACAAAAAAAAAAAAGAACCGCTGGCAGGCGGGCCCGCGCCTGTCGGGCCCGTGCCTGAGGGCCTCGCCAGAGGGCCCTTTGGCGTGGCCCTTAGGCAGTGGCACTCCGGCAGCACCACAAGCAAAAACAGAGTTCTCCCCTGCAGCAGAGCCGTGTCTGGAAATCCCATGCTCTCTACAGCAAGTATAACCTCACTATATAGCCACTACATATTATGACTATTTTAAATTTATCTATTTTACCATACTGTCGTCAATACTTCTAATTGTACCAGTAGCCACTGTTCAGTGTATTTACCATACTGTTGTCAGTAACCTTTAAAAGCTCCACTGTACTGTTACCAGTAATCCTCCTTGCCAATCAATCTTTATACTGTTGTCAGTAACCTTTAAAAGCTCCACTGTACTGTTACCAGTAAACCTCCTTGCCAATCAATCTTTATACTGTTGTCACAGTAGCACTATCGGTTCCAATCGCCACTGTACTGCTATCAATAATCTACCAATGCTAATAATTTATCCTACTGTGGTCAGTAACCTCACCAGTTCCAGTCATCAGTACACTTCTTACTAGTTATCTAACTCTAACCACTGCCTGTGACTGAAGTGTTGGATGTGACCCAGCATACTGCTCTAAATATCAGGAATCTAACATTATCATCCTGGTAGTCTAACCTGACTGTCCCACCTCCAATTACATAGCGCTCTTCCAAGATGGGCTCCCCCATTACCGCCATAATAGGATGCTATATAATCATATCAAGTTGGTTCTCCAACTCTCTCGCCTTAACTCCAGCATCCAACCAGATTCCTATTTTACGGAACCATGGGAGAAGGTGGTCCAGTGCATTCCACGACAACATAACCTGGGACACCCGCCCACACCATCCCCATCTGTTAACACATTGCACTTCAACATAATACGAAATCCAAAAACTTGGAAAACCCCCACCCTCCTAGCCTAAAATGTGCCCTCATCAATGCCCGTTCGATCAGAAAGAAGTGGCCAGCCGTCATCGACATCATCGCCAGCCATAGCCTTGATATACTCATGGTCACTGAGACGTGGTTATCCGCTGAAGACAACGTCATACTCAACCAGCTCCTCCCCCAGAATTTCACCGCACATTCAAGCCATAGACAAGACAAAAGAGGAGGTGGCGTGCTCATCCTCACAAGGTCAGACAGACCTCCATTTTCGAACAGTAGACTCCACCAGTACAAACTACATGGAGACCGTCACCATCTCTAATAAACACTGCTCAATCAACCTGCTTTATAGAGCACCTTCAGCTTCTCCAGATGACCTTTCGGCTATCATCGATCTTGCAGCTAACACTCAGAACCCAAGCATCCCAAATTGGATCCTTGGTGACTTTAACTTGCCTTCATTACAAGATAATCAAGCTTCAGCCTTCCTCGATGCCCTCAACAATCTGGGTTTCAAGCAATTAGTTAATGATCCTACACATATTAAGGGTAATACCCTAGATCTAGTATTTGCCCCGCAAACCTCTCTTAACCCAGACCTGGATCCTATAACCTCCATAACTCCTGTTCCTTGGTCAGATCACAAACTGATCACCATCCAGATTCCTTCGTACAAAGCCTACACAAAAATCAATAAAATACAAAGCAACACCACAAGACCGCCCTCTCGATGCTTCAAGCCTTACAACAGAGATCTTATCCTCGCTGAAACACAACTCTTCTCTGAAACCACCCAGAACCTTGATGACCTAATTTCTCACTGGAACAATTGCCTCAGCTCAATAGCCCAACGTACACCAACCAACAGGCCCTCAGGTAAAAAGAGAAGTGCCCCCTGGTACTCAGCCGATCTTAAAGCATCGCTTAACCAATTACGGAAACTTGAGAAACGCTGGCGCCGATCTCATTCTTTAAATGACCAGATAACTTACAACCGTCATCTAGCTGCGCATCGCAACACAATCACCAACTCGATGAAGCAGTACTACTCCGACACCTTAAAGAGATCGCTTAATAAACCACATGACCTTTTCGACATGGTTAAGACCTTATCAAGGGAACCATCTTCTGGACCCCCATTCGAGATACACCCACAAGATTTCGCAACCTATCTCCAATCCAAGATATGCCAGACCAACAGAACCTCTAATACAACCTCCGCAATAGAGCAAGTCTGCCAAACACTAACCATGTTTTCTACCCCCACCAAGAGAGGTCTTGAAGACACTATTGCGGCCATTAATACCACTACTGCCCAGTCCGATCCATGCCCAGCCTTCTGGATCAAGGAGCTTCGCAGTCACTTCAGCCCAATACTGTCCAAAATAATTAACCTCTCTTTCTCTTCCGGCTCTTTCCCTTCAGACCTGAAACACACCTCTATTAGACTTCTGCTAAAAAACTGCAAGCTCGATCCCCAACAGGTAGAATCCTACAGACCCATATCCAGCATTCCATTACTTGCTAAGATCATCGAAAAAGAAGCTCAACGTCAACTGCAGGAGCACATCGACATCACTGCACCTTTAGACACATGCCAACATGGTTTTAGGGAAGGCCATGGCGTTGAAACCCTCCTTACCACTCTATTTTGCAAGATACTCACTGGCATTGATGACATCCGCCAAGGATTTGCTCTCATCTTTCTGGACATAGCTGCAGCCTTTGATTCAGTAAATCATGAGCTTCTATTAGGACGACTGTTTGACAAAGGCATTAATGGACGAGCGCTCAAATGGTGCAGATCCTACCTGTCCGAAAGATGGCAACATGTTCGTTCTGGAGGGATAAATTCTGAACCTTTCCACCAAAGTCAAGGAGTCCCACAAGGATCCTCCCTCTCGGCGCTCTTGTTCAACATTTACATGCAGCCAATCTGTAATATTATCCGGTCCTTCAATGTTGACTGCATGTTATACGCAGACGATGTCCTGCTCTACATACCCTTCTCTATCGAGCACCTGGACCTCTCCCCACTGACGAGTTGTTTCCATGCAATATCTGACTGGCTTCTCTCTCAAAACCTCAGAATACAACATAAGAAAACGGAAGTACTCTTCATTACGAGGAACCCCAACTTTACCCCACTGCAATATCTTAAAGTAAAAGAAGCTGAGCTGCAATCTAAATCCTCAATACGATACCTAGGAGTCACCTTAGATCAACGCCTGGATATGAAGGCCCACATAGGGAACATAGTCAAATCAGTCTACCACAAGATCCGCTCACTTAGGCATCTACGTTCCATCCTCGAACCAACTGATTTTCGGATGATTTTCCAGGCATTGGTCATACCTCATTTTGACTATGCCAATGCAATATTACAAGGTCTTCCCCAATCTACGTTAAACCCGCTGCAGCTAGCCATGAATGCGGCAGCAAGAGTCCTCCACGGAGCTTCCAGGAGCGACCACGTGACACCTCTGCTGATACAGCTACATTGGCTACCAATTCGTGCAAGAACTGTCTTCAAAACCTTGATAATCACTTTTAAAGCTGTTCACAATCTCTCACCTGCATCCGTAACCGCCCTCATCCATTCCACATCCCCAAATAGAATTAGAAGATCCACGGCTATAAACTCCCTAAAAGTCCCAAAGGCACTTACTGCCTGCACCAAATCAACAGCCAACAGGGCCTTCAGTCTCAGTGCCCCAAGATACTGGAATGAATTACTCCAAGTTATAATGCCCTGTTCAATGTAATTTCAGTTTGTTCAATGTAAACCGCCTTGATATCATGAAAGGCGGTATATAAGAAATGTTAAATAAATAAATAAAATTACCCCATGACATCCGGGCTATTAAGAACCTACCACAGTTTAGGAAAGCCCTCAAAACCCACCTCTTCAACAAGTACCTGATAGACCCTGACTGCATCCCCTAGAACCTCAGGACACCACCGATACCATTCTCAGTCAAATTTACAGTACCACAAGCAACTCACCATGCGGATACTCAAACCTATGAAGTGAACTGTGTTTTCTATGCAACTGCTTTGATTATGACTCCATATAATAAGTTCTGTAAATAGTTACCCCTGTTAGCCAAGTTTCTGTCCCGTTATATGTAAACTCATACCCTGTTATATGTAAACTCATACATGTTAACTGTAATGAGCATTTTGTTCCATGTAAACCACGCTGATGCTGAATAGTGCGGTATATAAGAGACTGTAAAAACTGGAGAGAGTTTGAAACTCAGGTCAAGAACAACCTTTTCTGGGGGAAAACAGATGTCTGAAGGGCTCTGTGAAAAAAGGAGACAGAGCAAGATGGCACCCTTGGGCAAGAAGGGTACCATGCATGTGTGGTGGCACCTCCTGAAAGCTGGGGAGATGCTTCCGTGAGGGCTCCATCGGCACCAACGTCACACATATGTGAGGACTGACTTCCTGCTTGTTCCTGGAAAACTAGTTTATTTCTTTCTACTTAGAGACTATTTATTCTACTTGTATGTTAAGCTATACTCTGATTTGATTTAAATAAAATAGCTCTCCAGAAACAAATGTATTTCAGTGACTATTTACTCTAGTTTACTTTCTATGCTAAGCTATACTCTGATCTGATTTAAATGAAAAGCTCTCTGGTTGTACTAAGATCTGACTCAGCAAAAACACTGAATTCTAAAATACACAGATGTATCAGCTTTAACCCAAAGAATTCCCTTTCCCCCCCCCCCCCCAAGATTTAGAGTATATTCCAGAAGATACTTACAAGGGCAGATCTATTTCCAGCTGTAGTAGTCCCTTTTGGCAGTCCTTCAACAGAGACCTTCAATGAGCAGTCTTCCCATTTTATCTTGCTCAGTTTATGCACAGCGGCCATCACTGCTTCCTTTGTGGAAAATTTATGAAGGCAGACTACAGTATCCCTAGGCCACCCCTCCCTTGAGGGTCCCAAAGCTTGGTAAGCCCTCTCCATAGGTGTTGGAAAAGAGTGGGCCACACAGGCCCTGGCCCCACCAAAATTCATGGTGGAAGGCAGACTGCGAGGATCCCAACCCCATTGGGAAGATGAGAAACCACGATCGTGGCAGAGATGATTCCTGTCTGCCTGCAGGAAATTGGATCCCACGGGCAGAACAGGAAGGGTCTTTGTCATGATTGCGGCTTTTCTTTTTCTGCCCATGGGGGATGGGATCCCTGTGGGCAGCCTGCTGCCTGCCAGCCACTATCATGGCAAAGACCCTTCCTGTTCTGCCTGCAGTGATTTGATCTCCTGCAGGCAGAACAGGGTGGGTCTCTGCCTGTGGGGGTGGAGCTTGGGCTCCCCAGAATAAAAGGCCTTCCATCACCCCCAGCCCCCTCTATCTCAAAGCACATATCAGCCTCATCAATCTCAGAAGCTCAGATCACTGCCTGACAGAATTGTTCAGCAAGACGCTTATAGTTCCTGGTCTCCTCTGTTTCAGAGATTCCTCTCAATCTAATATTGGACCTCAGAGCGATCTTCCAGATCTTCAGTTTTCAGTAGCAGGTCCCCTTGCCCATCTTAGAGCACTCAAGACTGTTTTTGAAGGGCTGTCAAGTGACTCCTCATGCTCCTCTAACCTCCCCTCTGCTTTCTCCAGCCACTGACCCAAGTCACACAGGTCAGATTTTAAATCAGATATCCACGATTGTACTTCAGACTTTAAAAAAAATCTGAGAGATCTTGCCTAAGAGTCTTGAACCAATCCTTTATCACTGTGGAGCTTATCCAATTCTCCCTTCGGGCCCTCCTCCAAATTTATTTATTTATTTTATTTGTTTAGACAGTTTTGTATACCACCTTATCCTTCAATCAAAGTGGTCACAACACAATTGGGGGATACATTTAACATGAGGGGATACGAGACGCATACAGGGAATACTTACAGGGAACATGACAATGGAGGGTTAAGTGGCTTGCCGAAGACCACAAGGAGCACCTGTGGGACTAGAAACCCCCAGTCCTTCCAGCCCAAAGTTGCTGTCCTCTAGTGGAATTTTAACTCCCGATCTTCCGGCCTGAGGTAACTTGCCCCAACCACTAGGCCACTCCTCCCTTAAACTGCCACTTAGTCCACTCTTTGGAGCTTCCTGTCACAGTGGGCACCCTTTTAGAGCCGCTTGACGTCAGTCTGGCAACAGCCTTAAATGCTTAAGACTTGAGGCCCCCGGAACTCTTTTTTTTTTTGACCATATGCCTCTCGGAGTAGCTCCTCCAGACCTGCCAGGTACTCAGCTCTCCACACCAGGGATAAGTCACCGAAAAGTGAGGGTTAGCTAATTGAGCCTGCTGAGCTTCATGGCTAGGCAGCCATTCACGTGCAGTGACGTCACTTTCTCCAATTAAAAAATATTTGAATATCCATTGAGCCACTGTTGGGTCTATCACTGCAAAGTAAAAAAAGTTGGCACCGCCAAGACATTGCCTCAACCAGTCTGTCACTAGCCATGGATTAAGGAAACTTCTGTGGAAGATTACTGTGATGTCCAAGATTACCTTCAAATAACTATAGAGGACACTTGCCGAGACTGGAGAAATTTTACTTACCGTTAATTTTCTTTCCTGGAATCCTGATAAACCAGTCCAGACTAGTGGGTCATTTCCCCCTGCCAGCAGATAGGAGACAGAGAAAAGAAAGTAAAACTATGCCATGACATCACCACTGGCATAAAACCTAGCACAGCTAGAGTGAGCCCTCAGTATTTTTGTAACAGGCAATGGAAGGTAGTCAAATCCTCCCAAGGAACTCCTCAACAAGGACAACTATATACAATCTCTGCATGGTCGGAAGGGACAAATATACAGAAGGTTGCAGTCCAAGGCACAAGGCTGAATGGGGCGGGTCCTGGGCTGGTCTAGCAAGATTCCAGGAAAGGAAATTAACAATAAGCAAAATTTCTCCTTCCAGATCTTCCTGCTAGACTAGTCCAGGCAAGTGGGATGTACCAAAGCTACTCCATCCCAGGGCGGGAAGAAAGTGCAGCAGAAAAACACCCGAGCCAAACTGTGTGGCCACTTGGACATGCACATTTAGCCAGTAGTGCCACACGAAGGAGGACCAAGTAGCTGCCCTGCAATTGTTCAAGGGTGATGCACGAGGACGTGACAGGTCAGGAAATCCATTTCCAGACTGTCCTCATCCACAATGTGCTGGGCTGTACTATTACTACTACTACTACTACCACTACTACTTCCTAAGCATTTGGAGGTGCAGTTCCCGCAGGGGAACAGTAGAGACATTTCCCAAGCTAATCCTAGGCACTTTGTTCTGCCAAGGCTATTGACATAACCCAAGTGGATGTTTTGCTCGAGAGGACTCGCACAGGGCTCCCATGGAACAGCTTGCTTAAGTGCAGCAATGCCAGACAGACGGTCCTGGCCTCTAGGCGATGGATGGCTCATTTTGCTTCCACTGGAGACCACTGACCCTATGCAGTCTGGTCAAGACAATGAACTCCACAACTGGAAAGACAGACATCGGTGGTGAGGTGCAGCCGGGCTGGAGTTTCGAGAGGCATCTCCTCAACATGTTGTCAGGGGAGGCCCACCAGAGGAGGCTGGGTCGATACGAGAGGAAGCAGGAGTTGGATTTTATAGTCCTGTGAGCACAGGAACCAGCCAGTCAGAAAAGCCTGCTGTAGAGAACCCATGTGCTTGTGCAGAGGACACCAGCTCTAGGGTTGCAGCCATAACTCCCAAAAGCAGAAGGTAGCCCCAAGACATAGGAGTGGAGTTCCCAAAAAGTCCCGAGGTTGGTTGTGGAACTAGGCCCTGAGCTCCCCCATAAAGGAAGCCTTTGCCTACGCAGGTGTCAAAACGCCATCTCAGAACCTGAACTTTCTTGAGGCGCATCAGGCAGCTCTCGCTGCTGCTGATGACCCAGCCAAGCCACTCGAGGAGTTGGATCACACAATTCAGTGCCCGAATGGTTTCCAGCCGACCTGGCCTGGATATGCCAATCATCCAGGCAGGGGTGTACGCAGATGCCCTCATGCCTCAGTCTTGCCACAACTACCACCATCACCTTGGAGAATGTCCAAAGCACGATGGCCAAGCTGAAGAGCATCACACAAAACTGGTAGTGAGAGATCAAAATCACAAACTGGAGAAAGCACTGTTGATTCTCCCGGATGGGAATGTGAACACAGGCCTCTGCCAAATCCAAGGAGGCAAGGACTCTTTCTTCTGGACCACTTGGATAACAGACCGCAGCATTACCATGCGGAACCATGGAACTCTCAAACTACAGTTGACCCATTTAAGCACACTCTAAAACATACTCCTATCTTATAATATTGAGCTCCTAGTGCTCATTCATCAAAAGGCCCAATTCATGATAAAATTGTTGCAGACGGCCTCTCACTTGCAGGAGGTAGGAATGGGCTCCAGTACAATCAGTGAGAGAGGCGAGAGGAAGAGGGCTTTCCCGGCATCCTCCTTGAAAGGACTGGGACTCTGATCCTGTTCCGAAAGAGGAGGTGGTCTGCTTATTCTGTTGATACTGACAAGAATTGCAGAACTTCGGCAGCGAAGATGACTCCCCTGATGACGAAGAAGAGTACTTGGAGGAATCCTTGGGGTTTATCCTCCAGCAGCTGCTGGGGCTTGACCTCTCTGAGGTCCTTGACTAACTTTCCCAGAGCTCACCAAACAGGAGCCTGTCCCTAAAGGGCAATTTGGCTAAGCGCCCCTTAGATGCGACATCCACCAACAATTTCTGAGCCATAGCCCTCAGCGAGCCATTGTCGCTGCGACTCTTCACGCAGAAAAGCGTAAGAGATCTTTCTCTTATCTTTATCATAACAGACATCCATCAAGAAGGCTTCCAGATATTCGAGACAGGCTGAATATTAATTCTCAGGAAGGAGCTGAACCCAGTGGAGGATGACATGTGCACAGATGCTGCCCCAAGTTATTACCTGAAGGGCTAGAGAAGAGGAAGAAAAGACCATCTGAAGGAGTCCTTCCACCTTCTGGACCTGCAAGTCCTGAAGAGCAGCTCCACTTCTATGGTAATGGTGGTATGCTGGTGTCCACCATGATCAAGATGTCGACCCTGGGAAAATGCAACCACTTTCCAAGACTGTCGGTAAACAAGCATAAATGCAATCCAAAATCGCTGGGCCTTCTTGAGGAGTACATCAAGAGAAGCTCCATCAGGAAAGACAAGGCTCTGGAAGGCCCCAGTGGAGAGGGCCAGGGCCAGTCCAGAGAGCTCCGGAATTTGCATTTCAGTGGCAAACTAGATAATTAAGGGAGGGGGAATCTCCACTCGGTGACAAAGATGCACCATGCAAGAGTTGTTATAAGGCCTCCCCCTGAAAGAGTTCCCCCTCCTTCGCGTTGGAGGCAGCTCAACCGGAGTAGTCATGGGAAACGCAGTTATCGAAAAATTCTGCCTCGCTCCAATAAGGGACTTTGGAGAGGCCCACGGACTCTCCCGGACAGAGTCCTGCCCCCTCGATCATTTGCGGGAAACCACCCGCAAGGACTATGAAGATAGGCATGGCCGAGAGGGAACAAGGCCTTGACCCCCACCCTTCCATAACCCACAAAAATATTGGAAGATGGGCAAAAAATCTTCTGCTGCAGGGTCCGACAGCCGCTGTGGCTGAAACACTTGTAACTGCTGTGGCTGGGAGCACTGCAACTATAGAAACAGAGGAAGAGAAGACTGTCGGCCACAGGAGCCAGTCCCATGGTGAAATTCAGCATCGTGGGAACAGCAGGTCTGCCTGGAGAAGAGCACTGATAATCCCTGATGTGGAAGGTGGCAACAAAGCCTCAACTGCATGGGGAGCCAGAATTGCCAACAAGGATGCTGAATTGGCAGAAATCTCCCCCGGATCGGCTGTGCAAGTGGCGCAGAGATGATCAACAAGGGAACCATCGCCACTTACTGCAGCCAAGGCATCAGGGCAATGAGGTAGACACTGATCCTAATACACCACAGAGTTACATTGGCTCTCATAGCCAGGAACTCGCCCCAAGAAGAGAACTACCAAAGGGGTATCTCATATACTTCCTGGGGTCTCAGTTGGCCAAGCTGCACTGAAACCAGTCTCAAACTGACCAGGAGCTGTAGGCCTTAAGGAAGAAAAAATGGCGCATGGCCTGCACAGGCCAGGGACTTTAGGTGGAAAAAGTGGGATTGCAGCGGTCCCTTTCTGCCGCTGGTGCGTGATCTGCAAGGCCAGGGATGTCTGGTGGGATAGGCGGGATTGCAGCAAACTCAGTTAGATACAATGGCCCTTTTTGCTGCTGGTGCGTGGCCTGCACAGGCCAGGGATGTCAGGCAGGATCACAGCATACACTCACGGTTAAGTGCAGCAGCCCCTTATTGCCGCTGGTAAATGTCAGGCTGTGATTCTCTGCAGTTGCCCGCTGGAAAAGGCGGCAATCCACTGTAGCTTCAGCGCTGCGGTCCCCTGGGAGCACAGGGGAGTGGGGACAGTTGTGGGGGGGGGGGGGGCCCAAAGGGAGGAAACCCTGATCAGCCACATGCTAAGGAGCTACATGGAGCCTTGCAGAAGAGAGACTCACACTTTTTATACTTTTTTGTTTGTTTGTTTGTTTAAAGAAAGAAAAAAAAGCCAAAATACAGTAAGAGTCCCTCAGAAGGATCCTCATGATCCAACGCTCCTACCAAGCTACACTGACTCACCTAGCAAGGAGCTAGCTCCAAAGTAACAGATCAATCAGAAAAAGGTATCTCATACACCAATTGGGATCTAAAGTGGCCAAGCTACACTGCATCCAGACACAGACTGGGCAGGAGCTATAGGTCTCTATAGGCCTCCCTGGAAGAATTCAGGAACAGAAGAAAAATAACCACCAATTGCTGAGACAGAGAAAATACTGAAGGCTCCCTCTAGCTGTGCTAGGTTTTATGCCAGTGGTGATGTCACTGCATAGTTTTACTTTCCTTTCTCTGTCTCCCATCTGCTGGCAGGAGGAAATGACTCTCTCTAGTCTGGACTGGTCTAGCAGGAAGATCTGGGAGTTGACTGTTTAACAATTTCAAGATTATGCCATAAAAATTGTCCTGCATGTAAGGTGAGATGCATATAGCGAAAAATGCTGTTGGAAGTGGCCACCCTTTTGTTTTTGTACATGCCTCGTGTATATAAATAAATAAATAAATACCCCACACTGAACAACCAATGTGCTGCATAGCATCTGCAAAGCAGCACTTAGGAAACACCACATACATGTGAGGTTTTGTGGTCTGATAAGACCAAAGTGGAACTATTTGGTTTGACTGTTAACATGCAACATAAAAAGTAGCACGTCACCTTCTAACATTAGGTGGTGAGGATGCTGTGAAGCAGTGGGGATAGGGAGGCTTGTGAAGATGAAGAGCGAGATGAGTGATGCACATAGGCGGATCCTGGAGGAAAGTGTTCCACTGTCCCACAGACCTGGGAACTGGGAAGAAAATGTACCTGTCAGCAGGACAATGATCTTAAGCACAAAGCAAAAGCAACAACAGAATGGCTTATCAAGAAGTGAATGTCCTCCAATAGTCCAGTCAAAGCCTAGACTGAATCCAATAGAAAAGGTGTAACAAGACTTGAAGACTGAAACCCTGCGAAAATAAATCTGTCACTGCACTATTGTGATTCATTGCCTGTACAAATTTAAAAAATGGTTTCACAAGGGACTCCCATCTCCTGAAATTACAAGCTAGGAGAGCAGAAAAGGGACAGAGTCAAGGGGCGTAAGAACAAAACCCCCTACCATGCGGGTACTATGTACCCAGCACCACCACTGCTGTAAGTCAGAGGTAAAGCAAGCTAAGAGGTCTTATTACACTCAGATAAGAACATTTGTTTTGGTTCTGTCTAGTTTCTCATCTCATCCTAGACAAATCCATTTCTAGTTGTGTCTCAACTCCAACAGCAGATACGTTTGCTAAATATTTCATTGCTAAAGTTGAGAATATTCAGAATTGTTTTCTTACCCCCCCCCCCCCCCCGTGTCACCTTCTGCTATATTCAACTTGACATCCTTGTGGTTCTAGGTCCATCTACTACACTATCATCTTCTGATCCCACCACCTCATCTGCTCTCCATAATCGGGTTCTAATTTCTGATCTTCATTCAGTATGGGCTTGTGCTCCTTCCCTTCATGATTAGTAATCATAGTTTGTCTACTGGACTCTGAAGCAAGCAATTGTTAGACCTTTCATGAAGAAAGCAGATTTGGATGTTCCCATGCAAGCTAGCTACCGACTAGTATCCAAACAGTCCTCTCTAAACCAGTGGTTCTCAACCCTGCCCTCGACACACCAGGTTTTCAGAATAGCCACAGTGAATATGCATGAGATAGAGATTTGTACATAATGGAGGCAATACATGCAAATCTATCATGCATATTCATTGTGAGGGAGGAGTGGTCTAGTGGTTAGGACAAGGTACTTCAGGCCGGAGGGCCGGGGGTTCAAGTCCCACCTGGGGACAGCAATCTCAGGCCGGAGGGACTGGGCTTTCTAGTCCTATAGGCACTCCTTGTGGTCTTGGGCAAGCCACTTAACCCTCCATTGCCCATGTTCCCTGTAAGTATTAGCGTATGTGTCTCATATCCCCTCGTGTTAAATGTATCCCCCAATTGACCGCTTTGACCCGGTGAAAAGCGGGATATAAATACAGCTAAATAAATAAATAAATTGTAGTTATCCTGAAAACATGATAGGCTAGGTGTCTCCAGAGGACTGGGATGAGAATCCCTATTCTATACTGAGCGCGCAATTTTTACTCAGCTCTCAGATTTTGTTGATAAATCTAAATACGCTCCCCATCCACAGCAGTCTGGTTTCAGAATGAGCCAAAGCACTGAAACTGCCATCAGTGCTCTCACTGGATGCTGGTCTGGCAGCTCTTGTGAAATAGTTGATCACACCTTGCTTTTGCATTGTCTATCTACAAATTGCCTTGGGAGGTCAAATTCTAAACTGGTTCACATCTTCGCTCCAAAACCATACTTTCAGAATTCTCACTGGCGCAGACTCCTATTCACCTTTCCATGTGTTGTCTTTATGGTGTCACGCAAGATTCAATATTTACTGCCCTTTTTCTTTAACATTTTATTGCCTCATTCAGAATCACAGCCTTAGTGACTTCTACTATACAGACAACATTCTGCTTGTACCAGACACAAATTAACTTTCTCCTGATCACAAATCAATCAATACCTGTCTAGATGAAGTTTCATCCTGCTTTTTAAGCTATTGCCTCAAAATGAGCCCAAATTAGCTTTTTAGATCATGGGAAAAATGTTGTCCTACAGTTTCCCCATGTATCTTAGGCTCCTCTATTACCCTTGCAGAGTCTCTTTCCCACTTAGAGATTCTAGACTCTCAACTATTATTTGAAGAACAAATTTCAGCCATGGTCAGAGCTTCCTTTTTCACCTTCACCAAATTCATTCAGTCAGATCCTACATGAGTATACAAGCTCAACATACCCTTTTCTCCTGTCTTGATTACTGCAACTCTGTATTGTGATATAGGGGTTTCTGACATTAAGCGTCTTCAGAAAGCCAGATAGTGGCATTCTGGACTATAATAAAATGTGATCAAATGTGATCAAGTTTGGTCATATCACACAGCTACTGTATCATAACCACTGGTTGCCTTTATCATATCAAATACAATTGAAAATCCTCATGCTTGCTTATAAAGCATTTTATATGGGAACTTCTACTCTACATGTCTCCCCTGTTAACAGAATACTGTCCAACTCATGCCCTTTGATTGCAAAATGAGAATCTGTTGGTTGGTTCATCAATCTCATGTTCCAAATTGGAATCCACACTGTTCTGCCTTTTTTCTTCCGGACCCTGTCATTATGGAGCCCTCTGCTGAGTTCTATTCGTAATGAGTTCTCTTACAAAGATAATTCAAAATTGCTTTGAAGACTGGACATGGATGCAACTGGTCCATCCAAGTTGTGGTCAACAGCAGCAGCAGACAACCACCACTCTTGATACTACTTTGCCGCCCCCCCTTAATTTTACTCTAGTTCCTTTGATTTTTCTGCTTTTAGAGTTAACCACTTTGGTAAACTTCAAGCAACAGAGATTATCCCCAACAGCTTGAAAGCACTTTTAGCTATTATGCCAAGAACAAGCAGCAAAAGCTGCACCATCTTGCTCTATAAGGATGGCAACCCCTTATCCTAAATGACTCATGGCTGTTATTGCTGCAAAAGCGTTTCCACCAAGTACTTAGTCAAGGGGTGTGAAGACTTGCACAATCAAGACATTTTGGTTTCTTAATTACAGAGTATTTTATTGTTCTTTCACATTGAAAGTGTACGGTATATTATGAAGATCAGTGAAAAATCCCTACTTTTAACACATTCTGAAATAATTTTTTTCACATAATAAAATGTGAAAAACATACAGACAAGGCACTGTATACAGTATTAATATGCTTGGGGATCAGAGTGGTATGTGTATCAAACAGCGAGATGCAGATCTGCCTGGTTGGTGCACAGGATGAAGGAGGCTCTTCCACTGGGCCTCTTGTGCTCCTTGAGGAAGATGACAAAAATCACCAGCTCAGCCCATGCATCTCGGAGGATCCCACACACAGTTGCGATGGCTGGATTGCAACACTAAGGCTGAAGGAGATGACAGAGCTGCGGCAGCAGCGGAGGAGCAGCAAGTGGTGAAGTCAGACAAACAAGAAGGTGGAGGGGTCACATGCTCCTCTCCATAAAATTTCTCCAGATGTCTGTCAGTCTAGCCAGTAAGATGCTCTTGGAGATTGTTATATTGATTCAAGAAAAATAAGATAAAGCACAGTTACTTACCTGTAACAGGTGATCTCTGGGAACAGCAGGAATAAGTCTTCACATATGGGTATCGTCGGTACCGACGGAGCCTGCGCGGGAAAGCTCCCCAGCGTCCAAAAAGAAAGCTTTTGGGAGCATCCCACAGCGCCTGCGCGCTGCCTTCCCACCTTTCCCAACCGCCTCTCTCCAGTTCGAGTTTTAAGCTGAGACAAAGAGAGAGAGAGAGAAAGGAAAGGAAAGATAGATAGAGAGATACAACTCCTAGGGGAGGTGGGTGGGTTGTGAAGACTTATTCCTGCTGTTCCCAGAGATCACCTGTTACAGGTAAGTAACTGTGCTATCTCCAGGAACAAGCAGGAATGAGTCTTCACATATGGGGACTTCCCAGCTAGAGATGCCAGGGAGATCTCCAAGGTTGCGAGTCCCTGAGAAGGGCTCTACCTGCCCCCATGGATCTCGGGCATCCAACCAGTGATGGGGGGTAGGAGTTGATTAGGTATGGAACAAGTGTTTGAGAACAGCCTGACCAAACAAGGCATCCCGGCGGGAGTCCTTGTCCAAGCAGTAATGGGCTGTGAAGGTATGAACCGAGGCCCAGGTGGCCGCTCGACAGATTTGATCGATGGACACAGAGTTCAGATGAGCCATAGAGGCTGCCATGACCCTCACATTGTGAGCTGTGACATGGCCCTCCATAGAACACTGAGCAATCCAATTGGACAGAGTTCTCTTAGAGACTGGAAGTCCCAAATGAGAGGGATCAAAAGCAACAAAGAGTTGAGAGGACTTTCTATGTTGCTGTGTCCTTTGTAAGTAAAAAGTGAGCGCTCTCTTACAATCCAGGGTATGGAGATTCCTCTCTGCACTTGATGCATGAGGTCCTGGAAAAAAGACAGGTAAATACACCTCCTGGTTCAGATGAAAGGGTGAGACCACTTTAGGCATAAAGTGTGGATTAGTCCTGAGGACTACCTTGTCATGATGGAACCTTGTATAAGGAGGATTAGCCACCAAGGCTTGCAGCTCACTGATGCGGCGAGCTGAGGTGACTGCAATGAGAAAAGTAACCTTCCAGGAAAGAAATTTCAAGGAGGTAGTGGCTAAGGGTTCAAAGGGTGGCTTCATAAGCTGGCCAAGAACCAAATTCAAGTCCCATGCCACTGGAGGTGGTCTAATGGGAGGTTTATTTAAAAGAAGGCCTCTCATGAATCTTGCAATAAGAGGATGAGAGGAAATAGGCTGTCCATTGAGAGGCTTAAGGGATGCTGCAATAGCACTCAAATGGACTCTTACTGAATTTGTTTTAAGACCTGCATGGGATAAATGCAGCAAATATTCTAGTAAGAATTCAGAGGTATTGCAAGGGGGTTAAGACCCTTCTGTGCACACCAAATGGTAAACCTTTTCCATTTAAAAGCATAGGAACATCTAGTGGAAGGCTTTCTGGAAGCATGAAGGATATCCTTCACCTGCCGAGAAAGATGCAAATCTTGAAGGTCTAGGCCTTCAGCAACCAGGCTCTGAGATGAAGAGACTGGGGACTTGGGTGCCACAACGTTCCTTCCTCCTGGGAGAGGAGATCTGGAGCAGACCCCAAGTCCAGGGAGGGAGCTTGAGAGAGATGCAGAAGTAGAGGGTACCACACTTGGCGTGGCCAACGTGTTGCTATGAGGATCATAGACCCCTTGTCTCTCTGAAGCTTGAACAGTGTCTTGGGAATGAGGGAATAGGAGGAAAGGCATAGAGGAAGTCTTGCCCCCAATGAAGGAGGAAGGCATCCCTGGCCTGAACTCCCTGACACGGAATCCTGGAACAGAACTGGGGAAGTTTGGCATTCCACGGACTTGCAAACAGGTCTATGTCCGGGGTTCCCCAAATTCGGAAGATCCTGGCTATCTGGTCCCCATGGACTGAGTCTGTCTGCCCAAGAGTTTTGAACCCCTGGAAGACACACTGCCACGAGATGAATTTAATGCTCTCTGGCGAAGGCCCACAATCTCAAAGCTTCGTTGCAAAGCGACAGAGAGCCAGTCCCGCCCTGCTTGTTCACGTAGAACATGGCTACTTGGTTGTCCATGTGGATGAGGACTGTCTTGTAGCTGAGCAGGGTGTGGAAGACTCTGAGAGCAAGAAGAATTGCTCTGAGCTCCAAGAGGTTGATATGTAGAGATGTCTCTTGTGGAGACCAGATGCCCTGGGTGGAGAGATCTTGTAGATGAGCTCCCCAACCCTTTGGAGAAGCATCTGTTGTAAGGGTTGCTTGGGGTAGCGACTGTTGAAAGGGGGACCCCAGCAACAGATTTTGAGTGGACCTCCACCACTGGAGAGACCAGAAGAGGCGACTGGAGGTTGCTATTTTGTCTGACAGGCACCCTGATGCCTGGGTCCATTGGGTGGACAGAGTCCACTGAGCTGCCCTCATGTGAAGGAGAGCGTAAGGAACCACATGCACGGTGGATGCCATGTGGCCTAACAGTTGTAACATTTCTCGAGCAGTTAAATGGGACTTTAACTGAATTTGTGAGGCTAACTGCACCAAGCGTAGGCAACCGGCCTGGGGAAGATAGGCCCTTGCAGTTGTGGTATCCAGCAAGGCCCCTATGAACTCTAGTGACTGAGTAGGGGTGAGATGGGATTTTGGGATGTTTATTACAAGTCCCAGATACTGAAGAATACGCCTTGTGCAGGCTAGGGAAGTCTGGGCCTCTGACTGGGACGGAGCTCGGATGAGCCAGTCGTCCAGATATGGGAATACAAATATTCCTAGAGTGCGTAGAAATGCAGCTACTACTGCCATGCATTTTGTGAACACTCTTGGAGCAGAGGCCAGACCGAAAGGAAGCACTCTGTATTGGTAGTGCTTTCCTTGAAAAAGGAACAGAAGGAACCTTCTGTGTGTTGGATGGATGAGGATATGGGTGTACGCATCCTTGAGATCCAGAGAACAAAGCCAATCCTGACTCTGAAGGTATGGAAGGAGAGCACCGAGAGAAATCATCTTGAATTTCTCCTTGCATAGAAACTTGTTCAATTCTCTGAGATCTAATATGGGTCTGTAGCCCCCTGTTTTCTTTGGGATAAGAAAATAGGGGGAGTAGAATCCTGAGCCCTGTTGAAGAAGGGGTATTTCTTCTATTGCCCTTTGGGCAAGAAGGGTAGCAATCTCCTGACCCAGAAGGTCGAGGAGAGATGTTGGAGAATTGAACTGTCTCACCATGGTGTGAGGAGGAAGGTTGAAGAAATGAAGCTTGTACCCCTCCCTTATGATGGAGAGGGTCCATTGCTCTGCCATGACTTGTTCCCATCTGGGAGCAAAGTGGGCTATCCTTCCTGGAATGGTGAGAGGGTCTGGTTCTTCTAGAGCCAGAAAGGCTTTCTCTAGATGTAAGTCAAAGGCCCTGAGGAGGCTGAGGCTGTTGGGCCGTAGCAGTCCTTGCAGCTTTAGGCTTGGCTTGTTTAGGTTGTTGCTGACACTTTGCAGCAAAACGACCTGCAGAAGATGCCTGCTGACCATAAACAGGATAATATTTCCCCTTTTTGGGAAAGAAAGCCTTTTTGAATAACCTTTTTTCTAACAGGAGCAGAAGTAGACTTTGAAAGTCTATCTAAGGCAGAATTCTGAGCATCCATCTGAGTGGCCTTTGCTTGCCAATCCTTGCCAAAAAGGTTTTCACCTGTATAAGGAAGATTTCCTAATCCATCCTGGACCCAGGTTTCCAAATCAGAAGCTTGTAACCAAGCAACTCTGCGTGCACCTATGGCAATAGCCGAGGCTCTGCTGGCACACTCAAAAGAGTCAAAGGCTGCACGGTTGGAAAATTTGGAAACATCCTGGGCATGTTTAAGCCAGGTGAGAAACTCTTCCCTTTTATCTTCTGAGATAAAAGGAGAAAGTTTGCAGATGATCTGTACTTCCTTTAGAAACATCCCCATATAGAGACTATAGGAGTTGATTCTGGCAACAAGCATATTGGCCTGGAAAATTCTCCGGCCAAAAGCATCCAAGATTCTGCATTCTCTTCCTGGAGGATTAGATGAGTGTCTTTTTGCACTCTATCTTCTTCATAGCAGACTCCACCACAATAGAGTGGTGAGGAAGCTGAAAGCCAGGACAAGGAGGAACACGGTACATGGTGTCCAACCTATGAGAATGAGGGGAGATAGTGAGAGGTGTCTCCCATATGCCCAACATGTGATCATAAAGGATCTCATGAATTGGTAAAGTAGCTGCCTCTTTAGGAGCCTTAGGATATTGTAAAATATCAAATTTTTTGGCTCTAGGCTCTGATTCAGGGGCCACTGAAATGGAGAGGCCCCTGGCCACTTCCCTAATGAAGTTTTGAAAAGACAAGTCTTCTGGAGGAGACATTCTTCTTTTTGGAGAAGAGGGTTCCTGAGGAAGGATTACCGATGCTTTTACAGAAGCCTCTGATTCATCAGAGTCTTCGGAGGAATCGGTAATCCTTCCTCAGGAGCCATCGGAATCAGAGCCATTGGAATCTGTCTGGATGCTCCTGCAGAGCCCGATACGCGTACCGAGTGGTATTGACATCGGGAGTGATCGGTACCGATTCGATACCAATGGGCATCACAGAACAGGGTACCGCTGCAGTCGACACCGAAGCCGATGTCGATGCAATCGGTACCGGCACCGGAACCGATATCGGTGCCGGTACCGACAATAGAGTTTGTTGCGGTACCGGAGGCGTCGCAGCTTGTATGAATGCCGTAATGGCATGCTGCATGGTCAGAATATTCTGATCCATCGACGCAACCAATGTCTGGATGTCGGTACCAGTGGAAACCACAGGTACCCCAGAACATGGCAACAGGTGATCGGTCGAGGCCGAGCCATCGATGTCAACCTGTGACCCCATAGATGAAGCTTTGGAAGCCGGAGCTTCCTGCCGGGGTAATTTTGCCGGTGCGGGATCCTCGAGAGCAAGCCTGGAGGCATCTCGATACTTAGAGGGAGATCCACCCTTAGAGGACCGGCTGGACTTATGTTTGGTTACCTGAGATCCATGGGAGGAAGAAGCAGCCTTGGAAGATGTCGATGCCACCGAAGCTGCATCAGAGGGAAACAGGGTACTGAGCTTGGCCGCTCGATTCTGTCGACCTCTTTTAGACATCATGGAACAGGACTCACAATCGGTGATGGAGTGGTCAGGACCCAAACATTTTAGACACCAGTCATGGGTGTCGGTGATAGAAAGAGTACCGCTGCACTTCGTGCACTTTTTAAACCCGGAAGCGGGCTTTTCCATGAGGAAAATTTTTCTAGGCCTAAGGCCCAAAAGGAAAAAATGCACAGAAGTGGGAAACGGTAGTTTTTTTTTTTTTTTTAAAGAAAAAAGAAAAGACCGGCGGTACCGGTCCGACGTCAAAGAAGGCAGACGCGCGACCAAAGAAATAAAAGAAAATAAAGAACTTCTTCAGCGGTGACAGGAACACGACCTGCTGGCTCCGTAGAAAAGAAGAACTGGAGAGAGGCGGTTGGGAAAGGCGGGAAGGCAGCGTGCAGGCGCTGTGGGATGCTCCCAAAAGCTTTCTTTCTGGACGCTGGGGAGCGTTCCCGCGCAGGCTCAGTCGGTACCGATGATACCCATATGTGAAGACTCATTCCTGCTTGTTCCTGGAGATACAGATAATACAACAAAAACAATGAGTTTCTGCAGAGTGGGGAGAGGGAGGAATAAAAAACAAAGGGACTTCTCAGTATTTTTTCCTCCCACAACAGCAAAAAAAAAAAAACCCACACCATAGAAGCTGTTTTACACTAGTTGCCATAGGCAGTGTATGTAGCTAAACACTTAAGTTCTAAGCCAGAAGACACTGAAGGAAGAATCCGAATGCATGCATAAATGGCATAGACACTGCTGTTTTTTGGGCCATTTTCTTTTATGGGCCAACATGGGTAATATGTTGAAATCCTCTTCTCAGTGTGCAGCAGGAGCCAAGAACGCTAATAGAATGCTAATTATAATGAAAGGAACAGAGAGGGGGGAGGAAGTGATGTTACCTAGCTCGATGGCAGCTTGAGCTGAGAACTCCAGTAGTGACCCCTGGAAATCAGAGGCAGGCCAGAGGCTGCAAAATCTAAAATTAAAACAGAGCTGGAGTGCCGCTGGCATTGGAGTGCCGCCCCCATCAGAGTGACGCCTGAGGCCATCGCCTCAGGTTGCCTAATGGAAGAACCGCCCCTGCTGAGGCCCTCAGTTCTCTTTGGGACAAGGAAGTATCTGGAGTAGCAGCCCTTTCCCCACAGGTGTTTCAGTACAGGCTCTACTGTGTTGTCCCCGATCAGGCCTGCGAACTCTGTGAGCAGAAAAATCTAGTGAAGGAGGGGTCGTATCAGCTCTCCTGGGAAGAACCTGGGTGGTATCTGCTGTAAGTGGAGTAGGCATCCTTCCCTTACCACTTGCAGTACCCACTGGTCTGAGGTGATGTTGGCCCATCTGTGGGCAAAGAGTGCCAGGCGCGCCCCCCCCCCCCATGGGCTGGTGAAAGGTTTCCTGGGGGAGGGGAGGGAGGCCCTGCCCTGGGAGTCAAAAGCTCCCCCCAGGTTGTGGCCTTAGGCTTCAGTGTTTTCGTCTTCTGAGCCACATGGCCTTGCCTCGTATGGCGAGAACCTTGTTGCTGGCCCCAGGTAGTAGTGACTCTGTGGGTAAGGACCCTTATTCCCCTCAGGAACAGGGGTCTTTTCCCAGCTAGCTTCCTGCAGGGAAGGGATGAGGTCTCTTCGAGAGCCTCTGGTGTGTCACCATGTCAGCCTCAATCTCGGCTGCCTTGTCAGTCATGGGTTTGCTGAATAGGGTCTCCCCAGTGCAGGGGACATCGAGCAGCTTGCCTTGGACCCATTGCTCGAGGTCGGAAGACTGTAGCCAGGCGCCAATGTCAGCTGCTGCGACCCAAGCCGCTGACTCAAAGCAGTCGTAGGCTTCTCGGGAGAGGAACTTGGAGCAGTCCTTAATCTCAGAGGTCAGGGACTGGAACCATTGGAAAGATTCCCTGACAATGCAAGCTGAAAAACCTAACAGCTCTTGGGTTAGAGCCTTTAAGTGCATACCTATGTATAATTCATAGGCTTGAATCTGGCACCCCAGCATAAAGCCCTGGTAACACTTGTGCCCAAGGGTATCAAGGGCTCTGGCATCTCTTCGGGGGGGGGGGGGGGGAACTGAGGAGTGGGTCTTTTGGCTCTTAGGTTTTTGCATGGTTGACCTGATAACCATGGAGTTATGTGGGAGCTAGAGTCTGTGGAACCCCGGGCCCTTCCGGATGCAGTACATGGCATCGAGGCGCCGACGCACCACTGGTACAGACACTGGTGTCTCCCATATTCCGAGTAGTAACCGCTTGAGGATCGGCTGCACAGGCACCATGAGTGTTTCCTTGGGTGGAGGCTCGTATTAGAGGATCTCCAACTACTCAGTGCGTGGGTCCTCCTCCGCCTCAGTCTGCACAGAGGGGGCTCTGGCCATGTACTGAAAGTCATGGAAGGCTACATCCTCTGGAGGGGAGTGGCACCGGGGGAGACAGGTCCAAGGGGATGTCTCTGTGCTGTTTAGTCTCTGGGGATGCCTTGTCGGTCTCCCATGGAGTCGAGTAGTGATGACGAATCAGAGGCCCTGCAACTCACTGCCTGGAGGCTGGCGCAGAGGAGTCAGTGGCCTCTGTATGACCTGCGGTCTGAGTCGCAGAAACTAGCCGGGGAGGACCGGGACCTTCGAATGACAGAGGGCTTACCTGAGGCCAGTGGCGCTTGGAGCTTGGCTCAATGACCGGGGGGGGAGGGGGGGGGGGACTTCCACGCAGTGGGGGCCCGGTCGTTGGGGCAGATGATGCGGATGAACCAACCATCACTGTCTGCTGCAGGGCCAGGACAGCAGTGATATTCTGCTCCAGGGCCGTCATTCTGGTTTCTAAGCCAGAAGGTGCCACAGCTTTCGGCGCAGACACCGAGGATCTCGGGCCCAGAGCTGGCACTCTCATAAGTGTGTCCTCAACGAGGACTATAGCCTCGAGGAACTTTGCACAGTCTCCGCCGGCCAAGGAATCCTTCTTGAAGACCTTGGTAGTGCACTTCTCAAAGCCGCCCAAGTCCCTCTTGGTGGATTTACCAGGTTTCTCTGGTGCAACCTCAGCAGACTTCGAGGACTTTTTCTTCTTTTTCTCAGGGTCCAAGGTCTTCTTGGAGGAGCCGCCGCAGCAGGACTCCAAGGACGCTCAGACCTCACCCGAAGTGTTGGGCTTGGAGCTGGCGCTGGGGAGACCGGGGCCGAGTCAGACCTGAGCAACAGTTCTTTCTGCAACTCAAACCTATTCTTGTTGATCTTAGGCGTCATGGCCTTGCACAGGTCGCATGAGGTGCTGTCATGGTCCGGTCCCAGGCAGCGTAGGCAGTAGTCATGGGTGTCTGTCACTGACATAGTTTGACTGCAGCGATCACATTTTTTGAACCACTGAGGGACATGGCGGGGAGCACCCAGCTGGGGTCTATGACCCCCAGGCAAAAAAAGGCACAAACGTCGGATGAGGTAAGCCTCAATCAAAAAAGGAAAAAAGGAGCCAGAACAGCGTCGGGTTCGGCATCGGCTCAAGGTGAGAAGAGGAACTGGTACGCAAAACGGGAAAAACTCAGTTTAACATCAGAAACTAGAACGCGCAGACAAAATGCAACTCATTCCCTCAACATAAAAGCAACCTTCAGAAAAACTAAAGCAACAACAAGTGATAGGGCCTTCTCCTTTGCTGCCCCCACTCTCTGGAACGAAATACCACTAACCCTCCGCATGATAAAGGACCTTCATCAATTCAAAAAAGAACTTAAAACCTACCTCTTCACAAACCACTTTGAAATCCCCTATCAACAAAAAACCTCTCCCCAACAATCACAGAAACACATCCACAGTGCTCAAGACAGAACAAACGACTAACACAAGAAAACCTTACACACTCCACCCAACACGCTAAAGACTTACCCAACCTGTTTGTTCTATCGCTCTTGTAAATAACTACTTGCAATTAGTTATGTTATGTTCCATGTAATATAACCTGTATATAGTTTAAAAACACTGTTCCAGCTAACGTATAAAAGTATGTTCCCTGTAATAACACTTGTATATAGTTAAAACCATGTTCCATGTAAAGTATACAGAAGCATAAAAATTTTTGTTCACTGTTCAATGTAAACCGCCCTTGATCTCTGGAAGGGGCGGTATAGAAGAAACTGTTAAATAAATAAATAAATATTTGGCAAGGATATTTTCTGAGAAAACAGGACAGACGTCTGTTGGGCTCTGTGGAAAAAAAACAGACTGAGCTAGATGGCACCCTTGGGTGCATGTGGTAGCATGCACCAGAGGCTTTCGTTGAAAGCTAGGGAAATGCTCCGTGCGGGCTCCATTGGCAAAGACGTTACCCTTAAGTGAGGGCTGACTTCCCTGCTTGCTCCTGGAGAATTTATGTGCTTGGATACACATTTTAGAAGTTCGGCATTAAAGCTATCGGGATCCCAAATTTCTTGGAGAATTAGCAGGTCTAAGAGCAAAACTGGGACGACTAAGAGCTAGCCAGTTCACGTATGAAATGGATGTCTTAAACAGACCTATTTTGAAGTGGGAAACTGAGCCAGTAGAGTGTTGGTGTTGAAGGAGAAGAATCATTGGACAGAAAGTATAAGGAACGCTAAGGGGGAAGCGGTTTTTTGGGACAGCTAGCGTATGGGAGGTTTTTTGGGAATACTATGAAAAAATTATACCAGGGTAAGCTGGAAGGGGGAGGAAGCTAAGAGCAAATGTTTTATGCAGGACTGTACACTGACACAGTTGGAGAAGAAGGAAGAGGTCATTGTGGCGGCAGTGTTGGATAGAGCATTAATGAAGGGAAAATGAGGTTGATCCAGTCTTTAAAAATGGGTAAGGCCCCAAATCTCGATGGCTTGACTGCCAAGTTCTACAAAGATTCTAAGATCAGGTAGCCCTACTCTTAGCAGAAGTGTTTAATGGGATACTAGGAGGGGGGCAAGTACCAGAGTCCATGGCGGTGGCAGGGATAAATGGTGTTGCTCAAGCCTGGCAGAGACAAGAGTGTTTGTGGCTCATATAGACCAATCTCCCTCATTAATTTGAATGCCATGCTGTTGGCAAAAAGCGTAGTTACTCACCTGTAACAGGTGTTCTCCAGGAGCAGCAGGAATCAGTCCTCACTTATGGGTGACGTCGGCGCCGACGGAGCCCTCGCGGAGCAATTTTCCCCAGCTTTCAAAGAAAGCCTTTGGGAATTGCAGCGCGCATGCACGGTCGCCTTCCCGCCCGAAGGTGCCATCTTAGCCAGTCAGATGACATAGCTAAAAAAGACAGCATAAAAATTTGCAAAAAGAACATAAGCAGACGATTGCAACTCCAAGGGGAGGAGGGAGGGTAGTGAGGACTGATTCCTGCTGCTCCTGGAGAACACCTGTTACAGGTGAGTAACTACGCTTTCTCCAGGACCAAGCAGGAAGTCAGTCCTCACTTATGGGACTCCCAAGCTCAAGGCTACCGGAGACCCTAAGCACAAAAATGAGCTCCCTCTAGCTCAGCAGCACAGAAGGATAGAATCTTCGCTGAATTATCACCCACCCGTAGCCCACATACCGGATGGAGGGTAGGAGTTGCTCAGACCTCAAAGAGATTACGGAGGATTGCCTGTCCGAAAGCACTGTCCCTACGGGACTCCCTCTCGAGACAGTAATAGACCGCAAAAGTCTGGCTCGAAGACCAAGTAGCGGCCCGGCAGATGTCTGCCAGTGGAACAGAGCGGAGGTAAGCCACTGACGTGGCCTTTGCCCGAACGCAGTGAGCCGTGACTCGACTTTCTAAGGAGAGTCCGGCTGCCCCATAAGCCCAAGAGATACAGTCCGCAACCCAGATGGACAGAGTACGCTTGGAGACCGGGAGCCCCAATTTATTGGGGTCAAAAGACACAAAAAGCTGAGCAGCTTTACGGTGCTCCCGCGTACGGTCAAGGTAGAAGTTCAATGCCCTTCTACAGTCCAGGGTATGGAGGACCGTCTCAGCTCGGCTGGAGTGTGGTCTGGGAAAGAAGGTTGGAAGTACCACCTCCTGATTCATGTGAAAAGGGGAGACCACTTTAGGCAGAAACTTTGGGTGAGTCCGTAGGACTACCCTATTCTTGTAGAATCGAGTGTAGGGGGGATCAGACACGAGGGCCTGCAATTCACTTACGCGCCTAGCGGAAGTGAGGGCTATCAAGAACAGTGTTTTCCAAGACAGAAAACGGAGAGAACATGTAGCCATAGGTTCAAAAGGCGGACAGGTGATCCGCTGCAAAACCACATTCAGGTCCCAGTCCGGCGCTGGCGGGCGCAGAGGTGGTTTAAGTAGAAAGAGACCTCGGAGAAACCTCGCTACGAGAGGGTCGTTGGAGAGAGGTCTGCCGTCCACCGGCACATGATGTGCTGAAAGAGCACTGAGGTGAACTTTGACGGAGTTGGACTTAAGTCCCAGATTAGAGAGGTGTAGCAAGTATTGTAGGATCACCGACACCGGGCAGGAGAAGGGATCCTGAGACTGTTGGGAACACCAGATTGCAAAGCGACGCCATTTAAGGGCGTAGCATTTGCGGGTAGAAGGCCGTCGCGAAGCCAAGACGACCTCCTCCACCTCCGCCGGCAAGAGAAGAGGAGCAAGGACTACCCTTTCAGCAGCCAGGCCATGAGGTTGAGAGACCTGAGGTTGGGGTGCAGTAGGGACCCCTGATCCTGAGTGAGGAGATCCGGTTGTACCCCCAGAGGGATTGGATCCTCCACCGCCAGTTGCAGCAGGAGCGGAAACCACGGCTGCCTGGGCCAGCGAGGGGCCACCAGGATCATGAAGGCTTTGTCTCGGAGAACCTTGAAAAGAGTCCGAGAGACTAACGGAATGGGAGGGAAAGCGTACAGAAGGCTCCCCGACCATGAGATCAGAAAGGCGCCCGCCGCAACCCGAAGGGGGTGTGGCTGACGAGAGCAGAAGCGAGGAAGCTGCCGGTTGTGAGGACTGGCAAAGAGATCCACCGTGGGGAGGCCCCACCTGAGGAAGAGCTTCTGAACGATCAAGGGATCCAGACGCCACTCGTGCGGCTGGAGGACCCTGCTGAGCTTGTCCGCCAGGCAATTTTCTTGGCCCGGGAGATAAACTGCCTTGAGGAGAATGCCGTGACTGACGGCCCAAGAGCAGAGCTTCTGTGCCTCCCGGCAGAGGAGGAAGGAGCCCGTGCCCCCCTGCTTGTTCACGTAGAACATGGCAACTTGATTGTCCGTCTGGACAAGGACGGACTGTTGGGAGGTCAGGTGGGAGAAGGCCTTGAGAGCTAGGCGGATCGCCCTGAGCTCCAGGAAGTTGATCTGCTGAGCAGACTCCCACTTGGTCCAGAGGCCCTGAGTACGTGCCTCTTGGCAATGTGCTCCCCAGCCCAGGAGGGATGCATCGGTGGTCAGCACCCGGGTCGGCTGAGGTGACTGGAAAGGCATTCCTAATATCAGGTTCGGCTGCCGGAGCCACCACCGGATAGACGAGACCAGCGGCTCGGAGACGCGCACTAGGTCTGCTAGGCCGCCTGTGGCTTGTCGCCACTGCCGGCGGAGACACCATTGAGCAGACCGCATATTCAGGCGGGCATTGGGGGTCACATGGACAGTGGAAGCCATATGGCCGAGCAGTCTCAGGAAGCGCCTGGCGGAGACCAGGGGCTGGCTGCGAAAGCGGTCGGCTAGGTCCATGAGCCGCTGAGCCCTGTCGAGCGGTAGGTACGCTCGCGCCTGAGGAGTGTGCAGCCTTGCGCCGATGAACTCGAGATCCTGTGAGGGGAGCAAAGTGGACTTTGCGAAGTTTATGACAAAGCCCAAGTGCTGCAGCAGAGTCACCGTGCGGCACGTGGCGTTGGTGACCTCCTGAGCGGACGCTGCTCTGATGAGCCAGTCGTCGAGGTACGGAAAGACATAGAGGCCGTGAAGCCGGAGATGGGCCGCCACGACCGCGAGACATTTTGTGAAGACTCGCGGTGCGGAGGACAGGCCAAAGGGGAGTACTCTGTACTGGTAATGATTTCCTGCCACCACAAACCTGAGGTATTGGCGGTGGCTTGGGTGGATGATGATGTGCGTGTAGGCATCCTTTAGATCCAAGGAGCATAGCCAATCTCCCTGGTGGAGGTAGGGCAGAAGGATTCCAAGGGTAAGCATTTTGAACTTCTCCCGCACAAGGAACTTGTTGAGGTTGCGCAAGTCCAGGATGGGTCTGAGGCCTCCTGTTCTCTTTGGTATCAGAAAATACCTTGAATAGAAGCCTTGACCTCTCAGGTGGTGTGGCACCGGTTCCACCGCCTGTTCCTGCAGAAGACCTGCTAACTCCTGAAGGAGCAACTCCCTGTGCAGAGGGGGGCGCGGAGGCTCTCCCGGAAAATAGGAGGGAGGGACCTGATGGAAGTGGAGAAGGTAGCCCTCTCGCACGACCTGAAGCACCCAGGCATCTGCGGTGATGCTGGACCACCTGTGGGCGAAGTGAACCAGCCGGCCTCCGGTGCTGGGGGGAACCAGCGGGGGGGGAGAGGCTATGCTGAGCGAGTCAAAAACCCCCACCCTGCTGAGCAGGGGCTGGTGGTGCAGGCTTGGGGGCTTGCTGCCTACGGGACCCGTTACCCCGTCCCTTGGCCTGCTGGCCCTGTTGGGGAGCTGCAGGGGCCTGATAATGGGGGTATTGTTTGTAGGCAGCTGCCTTCCTCGGGTAAAAGGACTTTTTTCCCGAGCCCTTCTTTTTCTGGGAAGGGGCGGAGGTCTTCCTAGAAAGCCTGGTCCTGGTGAGAGTCTCAGTCTCAATTTGTGCAGCCTTTCCGCCATGGGCTTGCCAAAGAGGTTTTCGCCTCGGCAGGGGACATCGACCAACTTGTCCTGTACCCAGGGCTCAAGGTCGGACGACTGAAGCCAAGCCTGTCGGCGGGCACCGATGCCGGCTGCGGCTACTCGAGCCGAGGCTTCAAAAGCCATCATAGGCTGCTCGGGACATGAACTTTGAGCATTCCCGAATACCCGTGGACAAGGCAAGGAACCTCCGCAAGGGCTCCTCGGAGAGACCAGCGGAGAATCCGGCTAGCTCTTTAGCCAGATCCCTGAGATACATGCCCATGTATAGCTGGTAAGTCTGGACACGACAGGCGAGCATAGAGCCCTGGAAGCACTTCTTGCCAAGGCCATCCAGGTTACGGGCCTCCCTTCCAGGAGGCACCGAGGAGTGCATCTTCTGGCTCTTAAGACGATGCATGGCCGATTCCACTACCATGGAATGGTGTGGCAGCTGTGCCTTTTGAAAGCCAGGGCTCTTGCGGACTCGATAGATAGAATCGACCCGCTTGCTCAGGACCGGCGAGGAGGCCGGACTCTCCCACATGCGGAAGAGTAGACGTTCCAGCATAGGAGGAACCGGCACAGTAAAGTGTTCCCTCGCGGGAGAGTCATACTGGAGGGCGTCGAGCTCTTCGGCTCGAGGCTCCTCCTCGGGATCCGCAGGGAAGGCCAAAGCCTTGGCCATATCCCTAACGAAGTCCGAGAACCGGGCATCCTCCGGGGGGGACTGCTTCCGAGGCTCGGACTCCGGAGAGTCCGATGGGACACACCGAGTCCGGAAAGAATCAGGTGACTCTTCCTCCTCAGACTCCCAGACCGACTCCGACGAGGACTCGGTGGGGTCGGCCCGGGCAGGGTGCGGCGCCAGCCGCCCCGACGCCGAGGGAGTCGGCGTCGGCGACCTCGGTCCCGAACGGGAGGCCGAGGGCGACCTCGACCGAGGATCGACTCGAGTTCTCATCGACTCGAGGATCGGCTCGGTCTCCGGGGTCGACTTGGACGTCGACGTCCCGGCGGTCGGGGCAGCGACGCCAGCGAAGCCAGCGAGCAGTGCCCGCTGCTGGTCCATGAAGGCAGACAGTCTGCTCTCCAAGGCCGTCAACCTGAGTCCGAGCTCAGGTGACCCAGCAGCCCCCTACTCGGGCCCCGACGGCATCGGGCCCGACGTCGGCTGTCGCGGAGGCGAGTCCAGAAGGACTACAGGACTTACCCGGGCAGGCATCTCCGACTCCAGGCGAGGTCGCTTCGGGAGGTGTTCCTTCTCCAAGGACCCGGGGCGGCTGTCGGGGCTATGCGACCTGGCCCTCGCGGAGCCAGGAGCGTCCACCGACGCCGCCCTCGCGGGTTTTTCCTTCCGACGATGGTCCCCGGAGGGAGAACCCGGTCGGAGGAGCTCCGGCGACGGTCCGAGCTGGAGCCTTTCGACACGGAGGCCTCCGACGAGGTCCGGGTACGGCTGGGGTCAGCGAAGATTCTCTCACGCTGATGCCGCCGACTTCTCAACGCCTTCGAGGACAGTTTGCTGCAGGGCCCACAGATCAGTTCCTCATGATCCGGGCCCAGGCAGCGGAGGCAAAAGTCGTGTGTGTCGGTTAGTGACATATTTCGGTCACACCGACCACACCGCTTAAAGCCACTGGCAGCCATCGGGGGAAAAAGGGCCCCTGCGAGGTCAAAGGACCGGGCTGCCAGGGAAAACGAAAACGAAAGCTGACTAAGTCAGAAAAACTCGAAAAAAAAGTAAGAGGACTCGAGACCGGCGTCGCGAGTCCGGGCGGGAAAACGATCGGCGTCGAACCGAAAGAAAAAAGTATAAAATAAAGAGGAAAATCAACTTTTTCGCGGGGACAAGACGGGGACGTCTGTAGGGCTCCGCGGAAAAAAGAAGACTGGCTAAGATGGCACCTTCGGGCGGGAAGGCGACCGCGCATGCGCGCTGCAATTCCCAAAGGCTTTCTTTGAAAGCTGGGGAAAATTGCTCCGCGAGGGCTCCGTCGGCGCCGACGTCACCCATAAGTGAGGACTGACTTCCTGCTTGGTCCTGGAGAAATCTTAGCTACGCAGCTGCAGAGACTTGAACCAAAACTGGTGAAAAATTATCAAGCAGAGTTCATCT
This sequence comes from Ichthyophis bannanicus, assembly GCA_033557465.1. NCBI lineage: Eukaryota > Metazoa > Chordata > Amphibia > Gymnophiona > Ichthyophiidae > Ichthyophis > Ichthyophis bannanicus. Next base: position 620,926,692 of record CM066036.1, read on the forward strand.
CAGGAAGACAGGAGTGGGGGGGGGGGGGAGATATTAGGAAGTTGCTGAATCTGATGGAAGATTCAGGAGATGGGGGAAAACTGCTTTGTTTATGACGGTAGATGCAGAAAAAAGTCTTTGATAGGGTGGAGTGGAGTGTTATGTTTAAGGTGGAAAGGATGGCTATCGAAGGGAAATTCTTACAGTGGGTCAAAGCACTGTATGTTGCACCAGTTGCTCGGAATAGAATAAATGGGGGTAACTGATTGCTTTCGGCTGGGTAGGGGTCCGAGGCAGGGGTGCCAGCTGTTGCCTCTATTATTCGCCTTGGTGATAGAACCCCTGGCTGAAAAAGTGCAATGGAAGGGATATATTGAAGGGGTGGAGATGGCTAGAGAGTTATAAAATTGCACCCTTTGCAGATGTTATCTTCACGATTCGGGAGCCATTGACGTCCTTGCCAGTGCTGATTAGCAAGATTGGTCTGTATAGTGCAGTCTCAGGATATAAATTTAATAGTGGCAAGATAGAAGTCTTGGGCATAAATACTGAACAAGATTTAAGGGATAGCTTACAGGAAGTGTGCTACTTTAAATGGGTTAAGACCATCCTTTCAGGTATTTGGGGATCCATTTGATAAATTGTTTCGAGTAGAATTATAAGTCCTTGATGGAAGCATTAAAGAAGGATTTGGGGAGATTGAGAGGATTCAATACCTCATAGTTGGGAAGGATTGCAATAATCAATACGAATGTCCTTCCATGAGTGCTCTTCCTGTTTATGTCTGTGCCATGTGGAGTTCCAACAAAAGTTTTGAAGCAGTTACAAAGAGTGGTGATGGGTTTCATTTGAGAGGGGAAGTTCCCAAGGTAGCACGAAGGGTTATGTTTCAGAAAGGGAGAGATGGTGGACTGGGGATCCCTTGGTTTGAAACGTATTACAAGGCAGTCCAACAGAGCTCTCTTTGCATGGAGGGGCTGGAGTGAAGAGCAGCAATGGATGACAATGGAGCAAAGGGTAGGAGGCAATGAGAATCTAGAGCAGATGGTGTGGAATACTGCAGGGGGAGAGAAAGGGAAGGAGGATGACAATCCACACACGCCTCTTAAGTTGGAAGAATGGAATAGATGTAGAGGGTGGTTACTGGAGAGGAAAAACTACTCTAGAAATGCCTTTATCACGGGGTTGAAGGATTTCATCCTGGGATGGGAAGGTGGTAGGATTCAGCAGTGGGAACAAAAGGGATTATGGCAGACTGGGCAGATGTTTGCAAAAAAAGGGGGGGGGGGTACAGAGTTTTTAGGCTGTTCGGTTGCCATATGGTTTAGGGGATGGAGATCAATATGCATACTTGCAACTCTGTTATTTGGGGCAACGGAGGGTGCAACAAGATTTAAGACAAGAATTAACACCCTTGAATTGTTGATGGGAAAGGAGAGGAAAATGGGGGGGGGGGGGGGCTACTGGCAACTTTGTATCAGTGTCCTATAGCAGGGAGGGCAAGTGTTCCCCTGCATCGTAGATACTGGGGGCGGGAGGTACCAGGGGAGTGGGGGTTGGAGAGATCAGAAGCTATTTATGCTACTACTAGAATGTTGGCGCCTAGGACAGCCCTGCTGGAGAACAGCTTGAAGGTGCTTTTGCAAATGAATTGGACGCTTGCCCGATTGCATGCCATGAATAAGAGGTATGGAGCTGAATGTTGGAAAAGATCTAAAACACATATTGTGGGATTGCTCCAAGGTGCAGCAACTCTTGGTGGAGACAAAGATTGTACAAAGAAATCACAGGAATACCAGTACCCAAACAAGAGTTATTGGGAGGGAAGAAAAGGATCAATTCATGGGTTATTGTGTGACAGTGACAAGAATGCAGATAGCCATGTCACGGTGGAAGGAACCAGAGGTACCAAAAAGGGGAATGGTACTCAAGAGGTTGGAGTACATATACTGCATGTGTGAGATAGCAGTTACTTACCTGTAACAGGTGATCTCCGGAACAGCAGGAATTAGTCTTCACATATGGGGTTCGTCGGCGCCGACGGAGCCCGCACGGGAATGCTCCCCAGCATCCAATCAGAAGGCTTTTGGGAGCATCCCTCGCTCCTGCGCGGTAGCTTCCCGCCCTTCCCACTGCCTCTCCCCAGTTGCGTTTAATAGCTGAGACAGAAGGAGAGAGAGAGAGAGAGAGAGAGTCACAACTCCTAGGGGAGGTGGGTGGGTTGTGAAGACTAATTCCTGCTGTCCGGAGATCACCTGTTACAGGTAAGTAACTGTGCTATCTCCAGGAACAAGCAGGAATGAGTGTTCACATATGGGGACTCCCTAGCTGAGGGCGCCAGAGGAGATCCCAGAATGCGCGCCCCTGGACAGGGCGGCATCGCCCAATCTGGATCCCCGGCATCCCCTGAGGGATGGAGGGTAGGAGTTGAGAAGAGTTGCCAAGGCACAGCAACTGAAGACTACAGGGGAGTCTTCAAGACCACGTCAAATATCATTAACAGTTAATGATCTAACACAATCTAGAGCTTACCTACTGGATTGTAAAAGGCAGAGCTGCAACGGGTACTGTAGAAGCAGTAACGAAGTCTTCAAGGGAACTTCACCGCAGAGAGGACGAAGTTCCCAGTCCGGGTGGGCTGGAGACGCAGGTGTCAACCGGCACCGGAAAGACGGCAGGTCTTCACGAGGAGCTCTAAGAGAAGCTGAGAACTCCAGTAGGAGCAGAGTCCCCAATCCGGAGGACTAAGCAGAAGACTGACCGATCTGGGAGAACCCAGCCCGGAGAAGAACAGGAGTGTACCCCGGGATACCGAGGGGTACACTGTCTACCCTAGCCGGCAAGGGATAGGAAGACATTGGGTTCGAAAACCTCCAGACAAGGAGGCGTAAACCAAGGGGCTGTTGACTTCACAGCAAGTTTAAGCATACCCGGTCCGAGCGCCCGAGCCGCAGAACGCAGGCAAGCGGGCCGGCCGGACCCCGTAAGAAACAACAAAACGTCAGTACCGACCATTGGGGGATAGTCGGTAAGACACAGGGCGCTATAACATTTCCCAAAAGCGCCCACCTGTACCGATATATATCCAATAACAGGTATAGATGTATATCGGGCTATAGGTGGGCCCGGCAGCGCCCACCCAGGTTACTAAACCGGTATGGACACGTGAGAACGATACCGCCAACTCGGACCGGCCCTTGATCCACAGGAGAGCGCCTACCTGGAAGGTGGCGGGAGGAAGGGCCATCCAAAGTGATGGGCCGATGTGCGTGGAGCAGGGCAGATCGGCGAGAGTAGCAGTATGGTTGCGTGACCGCCGGACCAGTTGGGGAGAAGCACATCAGGAGTACGTAGGCCCCTGAGGCGTCCACCTGACAGCCACCCAAAACGTGTCCTCCGTGCCACAAGGAAGGCAGGAGGATAGAAAACCCTATAGCCATGGCGTGACCGTGGGGCCATCTCCGGCCTATATAAAAAAAACCCTCGGGGTTAGGGCCAATGCCCTCCGCCGCTCCGAAGAGTGCAGGGAGCGGAGCCGGGGATCGGCATGGGTCAGTGGGACCCCTGTCCACCGTAACCTGACGGACCCAGGGATTTCTCTGCGAGAGCGGAGACACAGACCAGGGGGGGGGGGGGGGTGGTCCGGCCCTGTCGAGGAATGGTTCGGCCACGCTCGGGGAGTAGCGGCCAAGGCCTACGCTGGGAGAAGGAGATTCGGTGCGCAATCCCCTCAATCCAGGGGAACCAGGCAGAGGGGAATCCGAGGGATGTACCCGAGCGTAAGTCCGAAGAAGATTAGCATGGCCCTGAGGAGCCAGGCTAACCTAGCGTGGGAAGGTTCCCCCCCCCCGGGGGAGGGGGCTCCATACCTCCAATCAAGCAGCCGAACCGCTTGTCACACTGAAAAAACCCCAGTGTAGAACTGGACAGTAACTTCATGTAAGAGGAGTTAAGCGCAAACTGCCGCATACCTTAGCCTAAGGCTGCCTGGCATGGGCAGCATGGCGCGACCCTGGCACTGCCAACTGGTGTGAGACGTCCCTGGCATGTGCGCACCCGGCAGGAGGGCAGAGGGATGGAACCTCCTCCTCTTCGGACAGGAGGGTCGGGAAGGACATTTCCTACCCCCGGGAGAGGGGGAGGGCCGCGGGCGGCCAGTGCCGAACAGGTCGGCGGAGCACTGAGCAACCTGACGCAAAGCCTCGCCACTGAAGAGGTTCTCCCCGGTGCAAGGGGAAGTACCCAGGTTATGTTGTGCCCAGCTGCACAAGCCGGAAGCCTGCAACCAGGCTGTATGACGCGCCCCTATGGCTACCGCAGAGGACCTGCTAACTGACTCGAAAGAGTCCACGGCAGCCCGAGAAAGAAACCAAGAGATATTCCTGCAATGGTAAAGAAGCAAGGAATAGTCAGGGGCCCGAGGGGCCGACACAAAGGGAGACAAAAGAGATAACCTCTCGGTGACCTCCCGCAGCGCCAGGCTCATACAGAAAATATATGAGAGAATCCTGGAAGCCAACATGGACGCTTGGAAGGTTCGCCGCCCAAAGTTGTCCAGAGTTTTAGACGCACGATTTGGGGGGCAGGAAGAGTGCTTCTTCTTGCTTCCGACCTTCCTCAGGGCCGATTCCACCACAATGGAATGATGGGGAAGCTGGTGCGTCTGGAAACACGGAGAGGGGGGCACCCGATACCGGGCATGCATGGCTGCAGGCGGCGCCGGTACCTGTAAGGGCGAGCGCCAAATCCTGAGCAGGAGATCCCGCAGGGAGGGAGGTAAAGGAAGCATTACGGCTGCCTGTTCCGCAGTACCCGGACTTAGCGAAGGGCCCGGGATAGGAATGGCGAGCAAGTCCGCCATGTCAAGGAGGAAGTCCTGAAAAGACGGCTCTCCCAGAGGGGCTATCCCGGGGGAGGCCGAGGTGGAGGGGCCCGCTTGAACACCAGGGGACCCACCGTGCTGGTGCACAGGAGGAATCGCTCTAAACAGAGGAGGGTACTGACAGACCCAATTCGAGGCAGTCGGTACTGCATCGTCAGAGCCCGGGATTAACTCCAAGCGGGGCATCGAAGGGAGCGACGTCCCCGATGGACTCGGCCCCAATTCCGGGGGTGGGGCCACCCCCGGGGCAATCCGCAAAGGCGGCTGGAGTGGTGCCAAGGCCGCTGGAGAGCAGGCGAGCGCAGCACTGCGCCGTCGGAGGAGACCGGGGTCGGATCCGAAATGCGCTGGAGCCACGCTTTCCAGACTGGAGATCGATTCGAGGTTAGGCATCGAACCGAGCGACGCCTCCTTAGGGGGCCCCGGAGTCGGCGGCCGCGCCGGTGCTGCCACTCCCACGAATGGAGTCGGGGTCGCGACGATCGGTGCCGAGGGCAACGAGGGCTTCCCAGGCCAAAACTCGGCGAAGAGGGAAGCACCCGAAGTCGGCTCCGACGCCGGGAGAGAGGCCCTCCTAGGCGCCGGGGTTCTGCCCGCGCCTGTTTTATTGAGCGGGAAACCCTTACGGGGCGTACTACGCGGCCTCGAGGGTACCCAGGTAACCCGCCGACGAGTCCCGGCGGGGAGTGAGACGCCCAGCCCCGGCTCCGCGGCCGCGGCGCTTCTTTGGGTCGACTCGACCGAAGGACCCGGGTCCCGCGGCCAGACTCCAGTGATGAGTGGAGCACTCGACGCCCGCGTAGATGCCGGGAGGTCAGTGGCGTCCGGGGGAGGCCCCGGCCCCGCGCAAGGTGGGGGTGCCGACCCGCCCGACCGGGATAGATCGATCGGTTCCGCAGGTGGAGCCCGGAGGCGACCCCTGGCAAAGAATGGGGCCCTTGTTCCCGAGACCGCCACGGGAGGGGCGGAGCCGCTCAAGGCCAGTACCGCCCCCGCGGAAGCCGGGGACGAGTCGATCGGCCCTGGCGGAGCCGAGGGCACCCGGTGCCGATCCCCGGCGGAGAGTGGGGCCACCGACTCCGACGCCGAGGACTTGGTTCCGCTCGAAGCAGGCACCACCTCCGCGCATGGAAGGGGGGTGGGCACGCCATACCGGGTCAGGTTGGTCCGACGATCCCCGGTGACGAGTGGAACACTCGACACCAACGCCGATGCCGGGGAATCGGCACCGTCGAAAGCGGGTACCGCCCCCGCGCAGGGCCGGGATGCCGCAGAGCCAGACTGGGTCGAGTCGATCGGCCCCGAAGGCACCGAGGACACCAGTCGACAGTCCCTGGCGAAGAGTGGAACACTCGACGCCGGCGCCGATGCCGAGGGATCTGCACCGCTCGAAGCGGGTGCCACCCTCGGGCATGGCTCGGGAATGTTCTGTGAGGAGCGAAGCTCAGGAACAACCCGAAACCCCGTGGAGGCTCTGGAGCCCGAAGACTCCCTCCGGGGTGTAAGGGACTGGAGGGGAAGGCCGGAGCCGTCGTCATGCGGCGCATTAGACTCACCCCTCAAGGCTCGGTTAGTCTTAGACTGTTGTTGGGTTACCTGATCCTTGCGAGGAGAGAAAGCCGACGACCGCACCTCAGAGGGAAAGACGTCATCGAGGGACACTCGAAACAGGGAGGGTCTTCTCCCGATGCTGAAGCCCAGGGAACCGGGGGGAGAGGGGGTCAGGGCCCCAACAGGAGACACCAGGTGTTGGAGTCGGAGCAGAAGACAACGTCTCCACAGTGGGGGCACTTCTTAGGGGAAGAAGGCTCCATGCTGGAAAGCCCTGTAGGCTTCAGAATAACACGAGGAGGATGCTCCTCGAAGGAGATAAGGAAAACAAAAAATAAGGAAAAAAAGGGGGCACCAGCGGTGCCAGAGTCAGCGGGGGAAAAAAACGCGACCACAGGAAAGAAGAAAAGAAGAAAAGGTTTCTGCGGTGACAGGAGGTACGTCCTGTCGGCTCCGCGGAAAAACGAAAACTGGGGAGAGGCAGTGGGAAGGGCGGGAAGCTACTGCGCAGGCGCGAGGGATGCTCCCAAAAGCCTTCTGATTGGATGCTGGGGAGCATTCCCGTGCGGGCTCCGTCGGCGCCAACGAACCCCATATGTGAAGACTCATTCCTGCTTGTTCCTGGAGATTGCAGCTTATAAACACCACAGGCTGGAGTCCTTTGAAAAAATGCGGCATTATTAACTGTGCCACCCTCCACCCCTGGTGCCAATGTGACTCCTAATATCAAAACTCTGTCAATACTAAGAGGTATTATTCTATATCATAAGATACTGAGTTATTTCATTAATGGCTGTATGCAGAATTAGAGGTACAGGGGAAAGAGGGGCAAGAGATTTAGATTAGGGGGATGAGGGGAAGTCAGAATTATGGAGATGGGAAGGGGTAGGGGAAGGGAGAGGGCTGCGAATTAGGGGAAGAGAATTGAAGAGGGAATGTAGAAGTGTTATTGTAAATAGCATGATGAAATACTGAAAAAACAAACAATTGCCTTTGGGGGTTAAGGGGAAAAAGCTGGATGTACGCAACACCACAGAAATTAACTGCGCGGAAGAAAGGCCTAGCAAATCTACTTCTATATCTTGCCATGAAAACTCAATGGATAGTCACAAAACAAATTGCACTATAGTGCTGAAAGATGAGAGCCCCAGGTTGGAAGGTACTCAAATGGCTACTGGGGATGAGCTGAAGACTTCTCAGAGTAAAGCCAGCATTTATGATGTGGTTGGATCTGCTGATGTAGCTGTGCATGAGAGTCAGAAGTTGCAAAGATATCTTACATATTGGGACATTGAACATATGAAGCATGAACTAAGGGAAGTTGGAGGTAGTCAAGAATGAAATGGAACGTGTACAACTCGATCTGCTGGGTTTCAGTGAACTGAAATGGACTGACTTTGGGCACTTTGCATCTGATGATCATATGGTCTACTATGCCGGAAATGAAAGCCAATTATAAATACACCACCATTTCTTCTTTAAGAAGAAACTTGCAAGAACTGTAATGAAATACAATGAAGTCAGTGAACGCTTAATTTCTATTCGTCTATGAGGAAAGCCCATCAACACAACTATAATTCAGGTATATGCCCCAACAACAGCTGCAGAAGAAGAAGTTGAGTTCTATAAACATCTACAAGCTGAAATTGACAGAACATGCAAAAAGGATATCCTGATAGTCATGGGTAATTGGCATGCAAAAGTTGGCAACAAAGAAGGCGACAAAGTGGTTGGAAAATATGGACTTGGCAACAGAAACGAAGCTGGAGAAAGACTGAGATCATTGGTCTTGCAGAATTCTATTCATCTCAAACACCTTCTTCCAGCAACACAAGCGTAGACTATACACGTGGACTTCACCTAATGGATTGTACAAAAATCAAATTGACTAAATCTATTGACTAAATCTATGGAAGACAGTGATGGAAAAGCTTGATAACATCAACAAAGGCAAAACCTGGAGCTGACTGTGGTACAGATCACCAACTACTAGTATGCAAACTCAAGCTAAAGTTGAAAAAGAGCAAGCCACTCATGAATGTAGCAAAATATGACCTTGAGAATATATTACTGGAATTTCAAGATTGCCTGAAAAATCGATTTGCTGCTTTAGATACAAATGACAAAGTTCCAGAAGAGTTATGGGACGACATCAAGAATGTTATGTTGGAAGAAAGCGAGAAGCCTCTACATAAGGTGAAAAAGCAAAAATGGCCAAAATGGATGACTGAAGAAACTCAGAAAATTATCCAGAAATGCAGAGAAGCTAAAGTCAGAGGAGAAAAAGGCAATCGCAGAACTCAGAGAGTTCCAACGTGCAGCAAGACAAGGAGAAGTACTACAATGATACATGCAATGAAACAGAATCAGAAACTATTACAGGAAGAACAAGATCAGCTTTTCTAAAGCTATGAGAGTTAAAGAAAAAATCCCAGCCTCAAAACTGACTACTACAAGATGCTCAAGGATCCATGTTGAATGATACTGAAAAGATCAAGAAAAGGTGGAAAGAATATACAGTCATTATACCATAAAGATCAAGTGGACCAACAGCCGTTTCAACCTGTACCTTATGATCAGGAACAATTGGTAATGAAAGAAGTCGAAGCAGTATTGAAAGCTTTATCAAAGAACAAAGCACCAGGCAATGATGGCATTTCCATTGAAGTATTACAGCAATCTGAAGCAGCTGCTATCATACTTACAAGGCTCTGCCAGGAAATTTGGAAGACAAATTCATGACCAACTGATTGGAAAAGATCTGTGTTTATACCAATACTGAAGAAAGGTGACCCGACTGACTGTGGAAATTATTGCATAATTGCGCTGATCCCACATGCCAGCAAGATTCTACTGAAGATCATTCAGCAGAGACAACCGTACCTGGAACGAGAACAGCCTGAAGTGCAAGCAGGGTTCAGGAAAGTGCGAGAACGAGACATCATGAATGTGAGATGGCTTTTTGAAAAAACAAAAGAATACCAAAAGAATATCCATATGTGTTTTGACTACAGCAAGGCTTTTGACTGTGAAAATCATGAGAAAACCTGGGCCACATTAAGCAGCATGAGTATACCAGAAAGAGTAGTTACTCACCTGTAACAGGTGTTCTCCAGGAGCAGCAGGAATCAGTCCTCACATATGGGTGATGTCGATGGAGCCCTTGCAGAGCATTTCCCCAGCTTTCCATGAAAGCCTTTGGGAATGCAGGCATGCATGCGCGGTTCCCGTCCCGCCTAAAGGTGCCATCTTGCTCAGTCAAATGACATAGCTAAAAATAGCACACAAAAATGTAAAAATAAACTATGTACAACTGCAACTCCCAGGGGAGGAGGGAGGGTTGTGAGGACTGATTCCTGCTGCTTCTGGAGGGAGAACACCTGTTACAGGTGAGTAAAGCGTAGTTACTCACCTGTAACAGGTGTTCTCCAGGAGCAGCAGGAATCAGTCCTCACATATGGGTGACGTCGGCGCCGACGGAGCCCTCGCGGAGCAATTTTCCCCAGCTTTCAAAGAAAGCCTTTGGGAATTGCAGCGCGCATGCGCGGTCGCCTTCCCGCCCAAGGGTGCCATCTTAGCCAGTCAGATGACATAGCTAAAAAAGACAGCATAAAAATTTGCAAAAAAACTAAAGCAGATGATCGCAACTCCAAGGGGAGGAGGGAGGGTTGTGAGGACTGATTCCTGCTGCTCCTGGAGAACACCTGTTACAGGTGAGTAACTACGCTTTCTCCAGGACCAAGCAGGAAGTCAGTCCTCACATATGGGACTCCCAAGCTTAAGGCTACCGGAGACCCTAAGCACAAAAATGAGCTCCCTCTAGCTCAGCAGCACAGAAGGAAGGAATCTTCGCTGAATTATTACCCACCGGTAGCCCACATCCGGGATGGAGGGTAGGAGTTGCTCAGACCTCGAAGAGATTACGGAGGACTGCCTGTCCGAAAGCACTGTCCCTGCGGGACTCCCTCTCGAGACAGTAATGGACCGCAAAAGTCTGGCTCGAAGACCAAGTAGCGGCCCGGCAGATGTCTGCCAGCGGAACAGAGCGGAGGTAAGCCACTGACGTAGCCTTTGCCCGAACGCAATGAGCCGTGACTCAACCTTCCAAGGAGAGTCCGGCTGCCCCAGAAGCCCAAGTGATACAGTCCGCAACCCAGATGGACAGAGTACGCTTGGAGACCGGGAGCCCCAATTTATTGCGGTCAAAAGACACAAAAAGCTGAGCAGCTTTACAGTGCTCCCGCGTACGGTCAAGGTAGAAGTTCAATGCCCTTCTACAGTCCAGGGTATGGAGGACCGTTTCAGCTCGGCTGGAGTGTGGTCTGCGAAAGAAGGTCGGAAGTACCACCTCCTGATTGATGTGAAAAGGGGAGACCACTTTTGGAAGAAATTTTGGGTGAGTCCGTAGGACTACCCTATTTTTGTAGAACCGAGTGTAAGGGGGATCAGACACGAGGGCCTGCAATTCACTTACGCGTCTAGCGGAAGTGAGGGCTATCAAGAACAATGTTTTCCAAGAAAGAAAACGGAGAGAACAGGTAGCCATAGGTTCAAAAGGCGGACAGGTGATCCGCTGTAAAACCACATTCAGATCCCAGTCAGGCGCTGGCGGGCGCAGAGGTGGTTTAAGCAGAAGGAGACCTCGGAGAAACCTCGCTACAAGAGGGTCGCCGTCCACCGGCACATGATGTGCTGAAAGAGCACTGAGGTGAACTTTGACGGAGTTGGACTTAAGTCCCAGATTAGAGAGGTATAGCAAGTACTGCAGGATCACCGACACCGGGCAGGAGAAGGGATCCTGAGACTGTTGGGCACACCAAACGGAAAAGCGACGCCATTTAAGGGCGTAGCATTTGCGGGTAGAAGGTCGCCGAGAAGCTAGGACGACCTCTTCCACCTCTGCCGGCAGGAGAAGGGGAGCAAGGACTACCCTCTCAGCAGCCAGGCCATTAGATTGAGAGATCTGAGGTTGGGGTGTAGCAGAGACCCCTGATCCTGAGTGAGGAGATCCGGTTGCAACCCCAGAGGGAACGGATCCTCTACCGCTAATTGCAGCAGGAGTGGAAACCACGGCTGTCTGGGCCAGCGAGGGGCCACCAGGATCATGAAAGCTTTGTCTCGGAGAACCTTGAAAAGAGTCCGAGAGACTAGCGGGATGGGAGGAAAAGCATACAGAAGGCTCTCCGACCATGAGAGTAGAAAAGCGTCTGCCGCAACTCGAAGGGGATGTGGCTGACGAGAGCAGAAGCGAGGAAGTTGCCGGTTGAGAGGGCTGGCAAAGAGATCCATCGTGGGGAGGCCCCACTTCAGAAAGAGCTTCTGAACTACCAAGGGATCCAGGCGCCACTCGTGCGGCTGGAGGATCCTGCTGAGTTTGTCCGCCAGGCAATTTTCTTGGCCTGGGAGATAAACAGCCTTGAGAAGAACGCCGTGACTGATGGCCCAAGAGCAGAGCTTCTGTGCTTCCCGACAGAGAAGGAAGGAGCCCGTGCCCCCCTGTTTGTTCACGTAGAACATGGCAACTTGATTGTCCGTCTGGACAAGGACGGACTGGCGAGAGGTCAGGTGGGAGAAGGCCTTGAGAGCCAGGCGGATCGCTCTGAGCTCCAGGAAGTTGATCTGCTGAGCAGACTCCCACGTGGTCCAGAGGCCCTGAGTACGTGCCCCTTGGCAATGTGCTCCCAAGGCCAGGAGGGATGCATCTGTCGTCAGCACCTGGGCCGGCTGAGGTGACTGAAAAGGCATGCCGAGTACCAGGTTCGGCCGATGAAGCCACCACTGGAGAGACGAGGCCAGCGGCTCGGAGACGCGCACTAGGTCTGCTAGGCCGCCTGTGGCTTGTTGCCACTGCTTGCGAAGACACCATTGAGCAGGCCGCATATTCAGGCGGGCATTGGGGGTCACATGGACGGTGGAAGCCATATGGCCGAGTAGTCTCAGGAAGCGCCTGGCGGAGACCAGGGACTGGCTGCGAAAACGGTCGGCTAGGTCCATGAGCCGTTGAGCCCTGTCGAGCGGTAGGAACGCTCGTGCCTGAGGAGTGTGCAGCCTTGCGCCGATGAACTCGAGATCCTGTGAGGGGAGCAAAGTGGACTTTGCGAAGTTTATAACAAAACCCAAGTACTGCAGAAGAGTCACCGTGCGGCGTGTGGCGTTGGTGACCTCCGGAGTGGACGCTGCTCTGATGAGCCAGTCGTCGAGGTACGGAAAGACAGAGGCCGTGAAGCCGGAGATGGGCCGCCACCACCACGAGACATTTTGTGAAGACTCGCGGTGCAGAGGACAGGCCAAAGGGCAGTACTCTGTACTGGTAATGATTTCCTGCCACCACAAACCTTAGGTATTGGCGGTGGCTTGGGTGGATGAGGATGTGCGTGTAGGCATCCTTTAGATCCAAGGAGCATAGCCAATCTCCCTGCTGGAGGTAGGGCAGAAGGATTCCAAGGGTAAGCATTTTGAACTTTTCCCGCACGAGGAACTGTTGAGGTAGCGCAAGTCCAGGATGGGTCTGAGGCCTCCTGTCCTTTTTGGTACTAGAAAGTACCTGGAATAAAAACCTTGACCTCTCAGGTGGTGGGGCACCGGTTCCACCGCCTGTTCCTGTAGAAGACCTGCTAACTCCTGAAGGAGTAAGTCCCTGTGCAGAGGGAGTCGTGGAGGTTCTCCCGGGAAATAGGAGGGAGGGACCTGGTGGAAGTGGAGAAGATAGCCTTCTCTTACGACTTGAAGCACCCAGGCATCTGAAGTGATGCTGGACCACCTGTGGGCGAAGTGAACCAGCCGGCCTCCGGTGCTGGGAGGAGCCAGCGGAGGGGGAGAGGCTATGCTTAAGGAGTCAAAAACCCCCACCCTGCTGAGCAGGGGCTGGTGGTGCAGGCTTGGGGGCTTGCTGCCTACGGGACCAGTTACCCCGTCCCTTGGCCTGCTGGCCCTGTTGGGGAGCTGCAGGGGCCTGATATTGGGGGTAGTGTTTGTAGGCAGCCGCCTTTCTCGGGTAAAAGGACTTCTTTCCCGAGCCCTTCTTTTTCTGGGAAGGGGCGGAGGTCTTCCTAGAAAGCCTAGTCCTGGTGAGAGTCTCCGTCTCGATTTGTGCAGCCTTTTCAGCCATGGGCTTGCCAAAGAGGTTTTCACCTCGGCAGGGGACATCGACCAACTTGTCCTGCACCCAGGGCTCAAGGTCAGACGACTGAAGCCAAGCCTGTCGGCGGGCACCGATGCCGGCTGCGGCCACTCGAGCCGATGCTTCAAAGCCATCATAGGCTGCTCGGAATATGAATTTTGAGCATTCCCGAATGCCAGTGGACAAGGCCAGGAACCTCCGCAAAGGTTCCTCGGACAAACCAGCGGAGAATCCGGCTAGCTCTTTAGCCAGGTCTCGGAGATACATGCCCATGTATAGCTGGTAGGTCTGGACACGACACGCAAGCATAGAGCCCTGGAAACACTTCTTACCAAGGCCATCCAGGTTACGGGCCTCCCTGCCAGGAGGCACCGAGGAGTGCATCTTCTGGCTCTTAAGACGATGCATGGCCGATTCCACTACCATGGAATGGTGTGGTAGCTGTGCTTTTTGGAAGCCAGGGCTCTTGCGGACCCGATAGATAGAATCGACCCGCTTGCTCAGGACTGGCGAGGAGGCCGGACTCTCCCACATGCGGAAGAGTAGTCGTTCCAGCATGGGAGGAACCGGTACAGTAAAGTGTTCCCTGGCGGGAGAGTCATACTGGAGGGCGTCGAGCTCTTCGGCTCGAGGCTCCTCATCGGGATCCGCAGGGAAGGCCAAAGCCTTGGCCATATCCCTGACGAAGTCCGAGAACCGGGCATCCTCCGGGGGGGACTGCTTCCGAGGTTCGGACTCAGGTGAGTCCGAGGGGACACACCGAGTCCGAAAAGAATCAGGTGACTCTTCCTCTTCAGACTCCCAGACCGACTCCGACGAGGAATCGGTGGGGTCGGCCCGGGCAGGCCGCGGCGCCTGCCGCCCCGACGCCGAGGGAGTCGGCGTCGGCGACCTCGGTCCCGAACGGGAGGCCGAGGGTGACCTCGACCGAGGATCGACTCGAGTTCGCATGGACTCGAGGATCGGCTCGGTCTCCGGGGTCGACTTAGACGTCGACGTCCCGGCGGTCGGGGCAGCGCCGCCAGCGAGGCTAGCGAGCAGTGCCCGCTGCTGGTCCATGAAGGCAGACAGTCTGCTTTCCAAGGCCGTCAACCTGAGTCCGACCTCAGGTGACCCAGCAGCCCCCGACTCGGGCCCCGAGGGCGTCGGGCCCGACGTCGGCGGTCTCGGAGGCGAGTCCAGGAGGACCACAGGACTTACCCGAGCAGGCAGCTCCGACTCCAGGCGAGGTCGCTTCGAGAGGTGCTCCTTCTCCAAGGACCCGGGACGGCTATCGGGGCTATGCGACCTGGCCCTCGCGGAGCCAGGAGCGTCCACCGACGACGCCCTCACGGTTTTCACCTTCCGTCGATGGTCCCCGGAGGGAGAACCCCTGTCGGAGGAACTCCGGCGACGGTCCGAGCTGGAACCTCTGGACGCGGAGGCCTCCGACGAGGTCCGGGTACGGCTGGGGTCAGCGAAGATCCTATCCCGCTGATGCCGCCGACTTCTCAACGCTTTGGAGGACATTTTGCCGCAGGCCCACAGATCATTTCTTTATGATCCGGGCCCAGGCAGCGGAGGCAATTGTCGTGTGTGTCAGTTAGTGACATATTTCGGTCACACTGACCACACCGCTTGAAACCACTGGCAGCCATCGGGGGAAAAAGGGCCCCTGCGAGGTCAAAGGACCGGGCTGCCAGGGAAAAACCGAAAACGAAACTGACTAAGTCAGAAAAACCGAAAAAGAAGAAGAGGACTCGTGACCGGCGTCGCGAGTCCGGGCGGGAAAAAGACCGGCGTCGAACCGAAGAAAAAAAGAGAAAATTACTAACAAAATCAACTTTTTCGCGGGGACACGACGGGTACGTCTTTAGGGCTCCGCGGAAAAAAGAAGACTGGCTAAGATGGCACCCTTGGGCGGGAAGGCGACCGCGCATGCGCGCTGCAATTCCCAAAGGCTTTCTTTGAAAGCTGGGGAAAATTGCTCCGCGAGGGCTCCGTCGGCGCCGACGTCACCCATATGTGAGGACTGACTTCCTGCTTGGTCCTGGAGAACTACTCTTTCTCCAGGACCAAGCAGGAAGTCAGTCCTCACATATGGATGACTCCCTAGCTCTGGGCTACCAAGGAACCCAGGCTGAACAAGAGAACTCCCTCTAGTCCCAGCATCAAAGAAAGGCTTTTCACTGACACAACCTCCACCGGTAGCCCAACAGAGGGCAGGAGTTGCCTAAACCTCAAAGAGATTCCGGAGTACTGCCGGCCAAAAGCACTGTCCCTACGGGACTCCCTTTCCAGACAGTAATGGGCCGCAAAAGTGGCTTGAGGACCAAGTTGCAGCCCTGCAGATGTCTACCAACAGTACAGAGCGGAGATGAGCTACTGAGGCAGCCATTGCCCTGACACGATGGGCCGTGACCCGACCCTGCAAAGGAAAGTCAGCCGCCTTGTAAGCCCAGGTGATACAGTCAGCCACCCAGATGGACAAGGTTACGCTTGGACACAGCTAACCCCAAATTATTAGGGTCAAAGATATGAAGAGCTGAGTAGCCCTTCTATGCCCCTGCGTACGGTCAAGGTAGAAGGATAAAGCCCTCCTACAGTCCAGGGTATGCAGAACTGCTTCAGCCTGGCTTGCATGAGGCCTAGGGAAGAATGTCGGAAGAACCACCTCCTGGTTGAGGTGGAAAGAGGAGACAACCTTTGGGAGGAACTTCGGATGAGTCCTAAGGACTACCCTGTTCTTACAGAAGTGGGTGTAAGGCCTGTCACAGACCAGGGCCTGAAGCTCACTCACTCGCCTGGCCGAGGTGAGGGCTACCAAGAAGAGTGTCTTCCAGGACAGGAAGCGGAGAGGACAAGTAGCCATTGGCTCAAAAGGTGGGCGAGTCAGTTGCTGCAAGACCACATTCAACTCCCACTCAGGAGCAGGACGACGGATTGGAGGCTTGAGCAAGAGCAAGCCTCTGAGAAACCAGGACACCAAGGGGTGAACCGACAGAGAATGTCCTTCCACCAGTGAGTGGGGAACTGCTAGAGCTGAGAGGTGGACCCGAACAGAATTGGACTTAAGTCCCTGATTTGATAAGTGCAGTAGGTACTAAAGCACTACTGGTAAAGCACAGGAGAAAGGATCTTCTGTACGTAGCTGACACCACACAGAAAAACCTTTCCATTTCAGGGCATAGGTTTTCCTAGTGGACTGCTTCCTAGAGGCTAGGACAACCTCCTCAACTACCTGAGGTAGGCCCCAGGGAGCCAAAACTACCCTTGCAGCCTCCAGGCCATCAAATTGAGAGCTTTGAGATTGGGGTGCAGAAGGGAACCCTGATCCTGAGAGAGAAGGTTGGGTTGCAACCCCAGAGGCAGTGGGGGATCCACTGCCAGCTGAAGCAGAAGTGGAAACCAAGGCTGTCTCGGCCATCTGGGAGCCACCAGCAGGACAGAGGCCTTGTCCTGAAGAATTTTGAACAGGGTTCGGGACACCAAGGGCATGGGAGGAAACGCATACAGGAGGCCCTGTGACCAGGGAATCAGAAAAGCATCTGCTGCTATCCGCAGAGGATGCGGTTGCCTGGAGCAGAACTTTGGCAGTTGTTTGTTCAGTGGACAGGCAAACAGATCTATGGATGGAAGTCCCCATTTCAGGAAAATCCTCTGAACCACCAAAGGATGGAGCTGCCACTCATGGGGCTGCAGAATCCTGCTCAACCTGTCGGCCAGGTAGTTTTCCTGGCCAGGTAGATACACAGCCTTGAGGAGCATGTTGTGCCTGAGAGCAAACAAGCAAAGGTCCTGTGCTTCCTGACAAAGGAGCCTGGATCCAGTTCCACCCTGCTTGTTCACATAAAACATGGCTACCTGGTTGTCTGTTTGAACTAGGACAGACTGATGAGCCAGGGTTGGAGAGAAAGTCTTGAGGGCTAACCGAATAGCCCTGAGTTCTAGTAGATTGATTTGCTGTGCGGCCTCCCAGGAAGACCACAGGCCCTGGGTGCACTTGCCTAGACAATGAGCCCCCCAGCCCTGCAGGGAGGCATCCGTGGTCAACACCACTGTGAACCCAAGAATCTGAAAAGGCACGCCTTGCAGTAGATTGGGTGGGTGCAGCCACAGCGGAGGGAGTTCAGAAATTGTCTGGACACCCTTATCCTGTCTGAGGCTGCCTGTGGCCTGTGACCACTGAGTCCGAAGGCACCACTGTGCAGGCCTCATATGGAGCCTGGCATTGGGGGTCACATGTACTGTCGAAGCCATGTAGCCAAGAAGCCTCAGGCAGAGTCTGGCGGAGACCAGTGACCTGCTGAGAAACTGGTTTGCTAAGTTTCAGTCTTTGGGCTCTGTCTTCTGGCAAGAACGCCTTTGCCAGCAGAGAGTATAACCTTGTCCCTATGAACTCCAAGTTCTGGGAGGGGAGCAAAGTGGACTTTGCGAAGTTTATTACAAAGCCCAGGTTTTGAAGAACAGCAATAGTTCTGAGAGTGGCTTTTCTGGCCTCCTGGCATGTCTGACCCCTGATGAGCCAGTCGTCCAGATAGGGGAAGACAGATTCCACGATTTCTCAGGTAGGCCGCCACTACTGCCAGGCATTTGGTAAAGACCCTGGGAGCGGAGGTGAGGCCAAAAGGCAGTACTCTGTACTGATAATAGTTTCCTCCCACAATGAACCTGAGGTACTTTCTGTGGTCTGGATGAATGAGGATGTGAGTGTACACATCCTTTAAATCTAAGGAGCATAGCCAATCTCCCTGCTGGAGGTAGGGCAGAAGTGTTCCAAGAGTATGCATCTTGAACTTCTCCTTCTCTAGGAATTTGTTGAGATTTCTGAGGTCTAGAATAGACCGGAAGCCACCGGTTCCTTTTGGTACAAGGAAATACCTGGAGTAGAACCCTTGACCTTGTAGGTGGGGAAGCACAGGCTCCACTGCCCTGTCCACCAACAGACCTTGGAGCTCCTGAAGGAGAAGATCTGTGTGCAGGGGAGGCCTTGGAGGCTCCCCTGGAAACTATGGAGGAGGCAGCTGTTGGAAGTGTAGCAGATAGCCCTTGTGGACTATGCTTAACACCCAACTGTCTCCAGTGATGAGTGGCCACTTGTGGGCAAACAGGGCAAAGCGACCTCCTGTGCAGGGTTGGGAGAGCAGGGACGGAGAGGCTATGCCTAAGGAGTCAAAAAACCCCACCCTGCTGAGTGGGAGCAGGGGCCGGAGGCTTGGGAGTCCTCTGCCTACGGGGCCCATCACCCTGCCCCTTGGCCTGCTGACCCTGAGGGGGAGCTTGGGAGGCCTGGTACTGTGGGTAGTTTGTAGGCAGTGCCCTTCCTCGGGTAACAGGGCTTTTAACCCGAGCCCTTCTTTTTGTGAGAAGGGGCAGAAGTCTTTCTAGACAGCCTTGTCCTCGTGAGGTGCTCAGTTTCGAGCTGTGCGGCCTTCTCGGTCATGGGCTTGCCAAAAAAGGTTCTCACCTCGGCAAGGGACATCGACCAACTTGTCCTGAACCCATGGCTCGAGGTCCGATGACTGCAGCCATGCCTGGTGTCGAGCTACGATGCCGGCTGCCTCAACACAGGCCGAAGCCTCGAAGCCATCGTAGGCAGCGCGGGACATAAACTTGGAGCATTCCCGGATCCCCAAGGACAAGGACTTGAACCTCTGCAAGGGTTCCCTGAAGAGACCAGCAGAGAACCCGGCCAGCTTCTTGGCCAGGACCCGCAAGTACATGCCCATGTACAGCTGGTAAGACTGGACACGGCAAGCAAGCATCGAGTCCTGGAAGCACTTTCTACCAAAACCGTCCAGGTTCCGGGCCTCCCTGCCAGGGGGCACCGCGGAGTGCATCTTCTGCCTTTTCAGGCGATGCATGGTCGATTCCACCACCATGGAATGGTGTGGTAGCTGCGCCTTCTGAAAGCCAGGGCTCTTCCGGAATCGATAGAATCGACCTGCTTGCTTAGAACCGGCGCCGAGGCCGGTGCCTCCCACATCCGGAAGAGGAGCCGTGCCAGCATCGGAGGAACCGGAACAGTAAAGGCCTCCTTCGGAGGAGAGTCATACTGTAGGGCCTCGAGCTCCTCCTCGGGGTCCGCAGGGATAGCCAACGCAGTGGCCATATCCCGGACGAACTCCGAGAACCGGGTATCCTCCAGAGGGGATCTACTCCGGGGCTCAGACTGCGGTGAGTCCGACAGGACGCACCGAGTCCTGAAGGTATCGGGGGACTCCACGTTCTCCGCCTCCCAGGCGGACTCGTCCGATGAGGAATCGGGGTCCGACCGCGCGGGGCCTGTGAGCATCCGCCCCGACGCCGAAGGCACCGGCGTCAACGCCCTCGGTCCCGAACGGGAGGTCGAGGGAGACCGCGGTCGAGGTCGACCTCGAGCCTTCATGGTCTCAAGTATCGGCTCGGTCTCCGGGGTCGACTTAGATGTCGATGTCCCGGTGGTCGGGACAGATGCGCCAGACAGGCTGACCATCAGTGCCCGTTGCTGTTCCATGAAGGCAGACAATCTGCACTCCAAGGCTGTCAGCCTGAGACCCAGCTCAGGAGACTCAGCAGGCAACAACTTGGGTCCCGGTGGCGCCGGGCCCGACGTCGGCTCTCTGGGAGGAGAGACCACGAGGACTACAGGACTTACGTGTCCAGCAGACTCCGGCTCCACACGAGGTACTTTTGGAGGCTTCTCCTGTTCCACGGGCCCGGGGCAACGATCGGGGGTCTGAGACCTAGCTCTCGAGGAGCCAGGGACCTCTTCCGACGATGCCCTCGCGAGCTGCTTCTTCCTCTTTCGTTCCCGGTCGGGGGACCCCCTGTCCAAGGAGCCCCGACGGCGCTCGGGATCCGATTCCCGAGATGTCGAGGCCTCAGATGAGGTCCGGGCCCGGCCGGAGGCCGAGTCGGAGAAGAGCCTTTCCCTTTTGGTGCTGACGACTTCGAAGCGCCTTGGAAGACATCTTTCCACATGGTCCACAGATCTTAGGATCGTGGTCAGGACCCAGGCACTGAAGGCAGCAGTCGTGTGTGTCGGTGAGTGACATTAGTTTCTTGCACCGATCACATTTTTTGAAACCACTGGAAGCCATCGGGGAAAAAAAAAAAATAAATAAAAAGAGTCCCCACGAGGTCAAAGGACCGGCCTTACAGGGAAAAAGAAAAAAAGGGCACGAATGCCAGCCACGAAGGGCAAAAACCGAAAAAAATAAGATCGGGCTCGATACCGGTGTACCGAACCCGGCGGGAGGGGAACCGGCGTCCAACCGGAGAAAAAATAGCGAAGGAATCGCAAAAAAAATCTAACTATTTTCCAGGAGGACTAGGACACACGTCCGACGGGCTTCACGGAAAAAGAGCCTGAGCAAGATGGCACCTTTAGGCGGGAAGGGAACCGCACAAGCGTGTCTGCATTCCCAAAGGCTTTCATGAAAAGCTGGGGAAATGCTCCGCAAGGGCTCCATCGACGTCGATGTCACCCATAGGTGAGGACTGACTTCCTGCTTGGTCCTGGAGAACACTTGATCATTCTCTTACACAACCTTTACATTGATGAAGAAGCAACAGTTCGAACTGAACTAGGAGAAACAGAATGGTTTAAAATCAGCAAAGGTGTACAAGACTGCATACTTTCTCTCTACCTCTAATTTATATGCAGAACAAATCATCAGAGAAGCAGGACTGTATGAAGACAACCGAAGTGTGAAGATTGATGGAAGACTCATCAACAACCTTCGCTATGCTAATGACACCGCATTACTGGCTGAAAGTGAAGATGATTTGAAACATTTGCTTCTAAAGACCAAGGAATAGAGTCTTAAAATGGGTCTGCACCTTAATGTTAAGACAAAAAAGATCCTGACATCTGGCAAAATCAATAAGTTCATCATTGATGGAGAATAAATTGAAATAGTTGATAGCTTTAACTTACCTGAATCAACAATCAAAGATAGGATTAGCAGTCAAGAAATCTGACGACATATTGCTCTTGGTAAAATGGCTATGAAGGACCTAAACAAGATTCTGAAGAGCAGAGATGTCTCTCTGCATACAGAGATTTAACTTGTCCAGGTCATGGTATTTTCAATAATGTCATATGGATGCAAAAGTTGGACAATGAAAAAGATAGACAGGAAGAAAATTGATGCCTTTGAGTTATGGTGCTGGTGATGAATACTGTGTATATCATGGACAGCCTGAAGAATAAATCAGTCTAGTACTACGGGAGGATCAAACCTAAGCTTTCCTTAGAAGCTCAGATGACAAGACTTTGACTTTCATACTGTGGACACATCATGCGAAGAGAGAGATAATTGGAGAAAGATATAATGCTTGGCAAGGTAAAAGGTCACAGTAAAAGAGGAAGGCCGGCAATGAGATGGATCAATAGAACAGCAGCAGCTATGGATACCACTCTATCAACAATGAGCCACTTGGCTGAAGACCGAACAAAATTTAGGTCAACTATCCAGAGGGTCGCCAAGAGTCAACACAGACTCAATAGCTCTTAATACGTTGTTGAACTGTAAAACTGAATAAAAATGCAATTTCAAAAGAAAAAAAGAAAGGAAAGGAGAATAAAAACAAAGGATATAACAAAGCCTTTGTATCACATTGTGCGAGCATACCTTCGGCACCGCATGCAGTTCTGGTCGCCACATCTGAAAAAGACAATCTAACTGGAAAAGGTACAGAGAGGAGTGACCAAAATGATGAAGGGGATGAAGGATACCCCTATGAAGAAAGGCTTAAAAAACAAGATTAAGGCTTTTCAGCTTGGAGAAGAGACAGCTGGGGAGATATGATAGAGGTCTTCAAAATAATGAGCAGAGAGGAACATGTAAAATAAATCAGTTGTTTACACTTTCAAAACTAGAGGACACGCAAGAAAGCAGTACATTTAAAAGACCAATCGGAATATCTTTTTCGCTCAGCAGGTAATTAAAGCTCTGGAATTTGTTTAGAGAACGTGGTAAAAGCTATTCGAGTACTGGGTTTAAAAAAAAAAAAATCTCTGGACAAATTCCTGGAAAAGCCCATAAATATTTTTTAAAGCAGACTGGGGGAAATCCACTGCTTATCTCTGGGATAAGCAGCATGGAATCTGTCTACCTTCTGGGGCCACGCTAAGTACTTGTGACCTGGATTGGTCACTGTTAGAAATAGGATATTGGGCTTGATGGACCATTAGTCTGACCCAATATGTTCTTTCCTCCATGTTCTTTAGGGTAATGTATAAATGTACATCTCTCATTAAATAATTACTATACATGAAATTGTTAGAACCTCATATCTGTGTCACCCTCCAGAAGCAGCAACTGTTCAGAGTTGCACAGTTTATAATTATGCTTCTTCTAACTGTCAGCATGGCAGGCCTTTGCTACAAGTAACAAATGCTGGTCTTGGTAAGACTGGAACCACTACCATTCACCTTGGTATGAAAAGCTGAGCACTCCCAGCTTCCTATATCAAAACATTATGTCAAGAACTCAGGGCAGTAAAAAAAAAAATTAACCATTTTTAATAATTTTGTTGCTTAGTAGAAGGAAAATTATTTCAGTTCTTTGAAACTGTAGTGTTAGTTGCCATTTCTTTCTGCATAGTCTATAAATACATTCAAAATTCTGCATTTGTTTTAAAATACATACGCTCTACTTACCGGTGCTGAGAACGTTAGTGATAGAGGAAGAGCCTGAACTAATGGAAAGATGTGAAAGATCTGCTTCAATTCCTGCAGTTCCAGACGGTAAGCTAGAGGGGGCATTCACTGAAGAAAGTTGAACCTTAGAGAAAAGAACCACCAAAAGGAAAATTAACTTGTGATGCTTTCATGCTTACTGATTAGTTGTAGAAACAGAACATGTAGTTGGTAAGGAGAAATTAGACCTTACCTGCTAATTGTCTTTCTTTGAGTTCTCTCCAGGCACGTTAGGGTAGTCAACCTCCTCCAGCAGCTGAGGACTGAAAAACTCAAAGTCTTGCTGACAGCCTATACAGCTCCCTTTGGTGTCTGAGACTCAGTCTTCTATTGTCAAAGCAGCGGAATGTCAACTAGAAACTAGAACTATGAAGAAAAAACAACAAGAAAATACTCAGAGAACCATGTCCCACTCTGTGTCTCTAAGAACAGCTCCCATACTGCTCATATCTCTAAGAAGCATTCTTAGAATTGCCCTTTTACTCCATTCCTTTTTCTCTTCTTTTTTTTTTTTTTTTAACTCAGAAAAGGTGTCCGTCCCCCCACCAATCCTAGAGGAACCCCCAGAATCCCCCTCACTCATACCAACCAACTTCTCCAACTCCGGTCCCTAATGAGACCAGAAACCTATCTCTGAAGCACCGGCCAAGCTCTTAAACTTGCCCCTCACTCGCAGACAAACTGGGTGGGACCTGGACTGGCCCAGAGAGAACTCAGGGAAAGACAATTAGCAGGTAAGATCTAATTTCTCCTTCCTATTTGCCTCTCCGGGCCAGTCCAGGTACGTTAGGGCAGTACCAAAGCAGTACCTAAACTCGGGAGGGTCCTGCGAGTCCCGCCACAATAGCCACGGCACCAACCTTCGCATCCTCCCTTGCCTGAACATCTAACCTATAGTGATTCGCAAAAGTATGCAGGGACGCTCACGTCGCCGCTCGACAGATATCCACCGGCGGAACTAACGCAAACTCAGCCCAAGATACTGCCAGGCCTCTAGTAGAACACGCTTTGAGCCCTTCCAGAGGGACCTCCCTTTAGCTTGATAAGCTGCCGCTATAGCCCGTTTTACCCAACGGGCGATAGAAGCCTTGGAAGCCGCTTCTCCTTTACGAGGACCATCAAAAAGCACGAACAACCTATCCAACCTCCGAAACGGCTCGGTTACCCTAAGGTATCTACGCAGCACGCATCCCAAATCCAACTTTCTAAGCAACCTATCCATCTTCCTTCCTTCCCGAATGTCAAAAGTGGGAAGAGAAACTGATTGATTCATGTGGAAATCGGACACTACCTTAGGAAGAAAGGACGGCACCGGCCACAAAATCACTTTTTCCTTCGTAAACTGAATGTTTGGCTCTCTACATGAGCGCTCGCAGATCTGAAATTCTCCCTGCGGAACACACCGCCACCAGGAAAGCTGTTTTCCATGAAAACTTTCAGCTTCACCGCCAACGTTGTCTCAAAAGGAGGTCCAGTCAAAGCCTCTGGCACCATGGCGGTACTACCTGCTTAACCGGCGGCTGAATATTCTTCGCTGCTCTGAGGAAACGTTGGATGTCCGGATGCGCCGAGAGCGAGCCCCCCCTGTACTCTCCCCCGGTAACAAGCTAGCGCTGCCAGATGCACCTTGAGAGTGCAGAGAGCTAGCCCTTTCTCCAGTCCCTCTTGAAGGAACGAGGGGATAACTGGTAAACTCGCAGAACAAGGCTTAACGCAGCGATCCACACACCACGCCTCAAAAATGCACCACACTCGAACATACGCCAAGGAAGTCAACATTTTCCTGGACCTTAGCATAGTGGCTATCACCGACGTCGAATATCCCTTACGTCGCAACCGTTCCCTTTCAAGAGCCAAGCCATAAGCAAGAACCGATCCACCTGTGGCATTAACACGGGACCCTGGCTCAGCAGGTTGATCCGCTCAAGCAATCTCCAAGGAGGCTCCACCAAGAGCCGTACCAGATCCGCATACCAGGGCCGCCTGGGCCAATCCGGAGCTACGAGAATAACCTTTCCATCGTACCCCGCTATCCTCTGAACGACTCTCCCTATCAGAGACCACGGATGGAACACGTACAGCAGAACTCCCAATGGCCAAGGCTGAACCAGGCCGTCGAAGCCTTCCGACATGTGCTCTCTGCGCCTGCTGTAAAATCGAGCTGCCTTGGTATTGGGCCAGGGTAACCATGAGATCCATGACTGGCTGCCCTCACCGCATCATGTCGTGAAACACTGCCAAGTTCAGCTCTCACTCTCCGGTATCCAGGGCATTCCGACTGAGATAGTCGGCTTGAATGTTGTCCTTTCCCGCTACATGCGCTGCTGAGAGGGCTACGAGATGGACCTCTGCCCATCTCAACAATTGCTGACTCTCCTACATCAATCGGCAAGGAGGCACGGGCAGTGCAGGCTTGCTGGAGGAAACTGTCACCACATTGTCAGAGAACACTCGCACTGCTCGCCCTTCGAGACCACCAACGAAATCCCGTAGGGCGAAATGCATCGCTCTCAGCTCTAAACGATTGATTAACCAACCGCTCTCTTCCGCAGACCAGACCCCTTGCATGACCTGACACAATGAGCCCCCCAACCAGCCAGGCTGGCGTCCATTGTTACCAACACCCACTCTGCGTCCATTGTTACCAACACCCACTCTGGGTGTTCCAGTAGCACCCCCGCTTGAAGATGCTCCGGGACCAACCACCACTGCAGACTGCTGCGCACGTCCTCTGGGCAAACCAGCCTCCGTGACAGCTGATGATCTTGCGGAGACCATCTGGAAAGTAAGGCCTGCTGAAGCGGACGCATATGCACCCTGGCCCACAGGACCAGGTCCAAGGCCGCCGCCATCGAACCCAACAACTGAAGGTACCTCCAAGCTGTGGGAGCCTTCAACCGCAAGAACGCTCCTATCTGAGTCAAAATCTTCTGTACCCTGTCCGGCAGTAAGAAAACCGAGCCGATCTGTTGACCCAACCTAGCTGTTCCAGGAACTCCCCTACCTGAGAGGTCGCTGTGATTGATTCCACCATAGACCCTGCTCGGATCAGCCAATCGTCCAGGTAGGGATGCACCTGAATTCCTTCCTTCCGTAGCGCTGCCGCAGTCACCACCATCACCTTGGTGAAAGTCCGAGGCGCCGTCGCCAGCCCAAACGGTAAGGCCTGAAACTGAAAATGACCCATGGGTACCGCAAATCGTAAAAACCTTTGATGATCCCTTCAGATGGGAATGTGCAGATAAGCCTCTGTCAGATCTATGGACGAAAGCACTTCCCCCGGCTTTACCGCCCGAATAACCGATTTTAAGGTTTCCATCCGAAAATGAGGCACCCTCAAGCAGCAGTTTACTTGCTTGAGATCCAGAATTGGCCGAAAAGAACCTTCTTTCTTGGGCACTACAAAATAAATCAAGTATCGACCTAAGACGTACTGGTCTGGTGGAACTGGTACCATCGCTTGAAGCCTCAATAAGTGCTTCAGCATGTTGCCGACCGCAGTTCTCTTCACCTGATGCCCACACGGGTATGACACAAAGGCCTCCGCCAGCGGATGCGTGAACTCCAGCGCATACCCCTCGCGGATTAATCTCCAGCACCCATTGATCCGTAGTTATGTCGGCCCAAGTGGCGAGATATCCCTGCAAACATCCTCCTACAGGAATCTCCATCTGGACCAGCCGACCTTCATTGTGGCTTCTTGGAGGAGTTCTACTGGGCGTTAAAATAGCCCCTGCTGAATCCCCTAGCTCCTCGAAAGGACTGCCCCCTGGCTACAAACCGTCCTCTCTGATAAGGCGCAAACCGCGACCCTCGGAACCTGCAAAATTCTCTACCTTGCCCTCTCTGCATAGGTCCCAGCTTCACCGCTCTCGGTCGGTCCTCCGGAAGCCGACCCCCCTTGGAATCACCCAAATCCTTCACAATCTTTTTCAAGGCCTCCCCCAAAGAGCAGCTTGCCCTTGTAGGGGAGCTTACTGAGGCAAGACTTAGAAGATGCATCCGCCGCCCAATTCCTCAGCCAGAGAAACTGCCTAGTGGCAATTACCAATGCCATGGACTTTGTAGAAATCCTTACCAAATTATAGAAGGCGTCTGCCAGATAAGCCACCGCCAACTCCAGCTTTGCTCCCTCCGAGGCCGCTTCCTCATCCTTATCCGAGGTTGGGTCTCCCTGTATCCAACGGATAGAAGCCCTTGACACACATGCTCCACAAATAGAGGCCTGTAGAGCCAGAGCACTGGAATCAAATGTCTGTTTCAGAAGCGCCTCCAACCTACGATCCTGAAGATCCTTAAGGGCTGCGGCGCCTTCCACCGGGATGTCGTCTTTTTGGTGACCGCCAAAACCAGCGCGTCCACCTTAGGCATTCGCAACAACTCCTTCTCTTCCTGGGGCACTGGATAAGGCCGCCCAATGGTGCAACCCCCTCTCAGGGCAGCCTCCGGGCATTCACACTCTGATTCTATCATCTGCTTAATTACCCTGTGCACCCCGAAGCAGCGTTGCTCTGTTTTAAAGCCCTGTAGCAAGGGATCCTCAAGAGGCTCCTGCTGCACCGCCGGGAGCACTATATTCAGCGCTGCCAGAGACTGAGCAATCAACGCTCCCAGCTCCTCCTTGCGAAACACCCGGAATACATTCGGGTCTTCACCCGGTCCAAGTTCACCTTCCTCTAACTCCAATGGCCAGGAGTCCAAACCTGTTTCCGAAGCAATTTCTCCTTCTTCTACTCCCTGCGGAGTAGAGAACTGCGGCCCGAAGCCCTCAAAGCCAGTCTCTACCCCCCTGCCTGCCCCAGAGACCCCCTCACCAGGGTCTGCTTCTTTAGACTCCCCTTTCTGTAAGTCCACCAGGTTGGAAGCCAACGGCATGGTCCCTGCCTGAGCCATAAGAACATAAGATATGCCATACTGGGTCAGACCAAGGTCCATCAAGCCCAGTATATCCTGTTTCCAACAGTGGCCAATCTAGGTCATACCTACCTAGCAATATCCAAGAGAGACAGGTTCCACAATGCTTGTACTGGTTCAAGCATTGATATCCTGGGTCCCTTCTTAATAATTGTTTATGGACCTTTCCTCCAGGAACTTGTCCAAACCTTTTTTAAACCCAGCTACACTAACAGCCTTTACTACATCCTCCGGTAACAAATTCCAGAGTTTGATTACACGTTGAGTGAAAAAATATTTTCTTTTATTAGTCTTAAATAGTTTACCCTGTAGCTTCATTGCATGTCCCCTAGTCTTTCCATATTCTGATAAGGTAAACAATCGATCTACGTATACCCGTTCCACTCCGTTCATTAATTTATAGACTTCTATCATATCTCCCCTCAGCCGTCTCTTCTCCAGGCTAAAGAGCCCCAACCTTTTTAGCCTTTCTTCATAGGAGTAGCCTTCCATCCCCTTTACCATTTTGGTGGCTCTTCTCTGAACCTTTTCTAAAATCGCTATATCCTTTTTAAGATACGGCGACCAGAATTGCACACAATATTCAAGGTGCGGTCTCACCATTGAACGATATAGAGGCATTATAATATCTTTTGTTTTATTTTCCATTCCTTTCCTTATCATAC
Organism: Ichthyophis bannanicus; assembly: GCA_033557465.1. Taxonomy (NCBI): domain Eukaryota; kingdom Metazoa; phylum Chordata; class Amphibia; order Gymnophiona; family Ichthyophiidae; genus Ichthyophis; species Ichthyophis bannanicus. The sequence continues at coordinate 620,955,470 of CM066036.1, forward strand.
CTAGCATTCTATTTGCTCTCTTGGCCGCCGCTGCACACTGGGCCGAGGGTTTTAACAAGGTATCCACAATGACGCCTAAATCTTTTTCCTGGGTGGTGGTTCCTAATGTGGAACCTTGCATCGTGTAACCACAGTTTGGGTTGTTCTTCCCTAGGTGCATAACCTTGCACTTCTCCACATTAAATTTCATCTGCCATTTTGATGCCCAGTCTTCCAATTTATCAAGATCCTCTTGCAATTTTCCACAATCCTCCTGGGTTTTAACAACTTTAAATAGTTTTGTGTCATCTGCAAATTTGATAACCTCACTCGTTATTCCACTTTCCAGGTCATTTATGAATATGTCAAAAAGCAGCGGACCCAGCACAGATCCCTGGGGTACACCACTATTCGCCTTTCTCCATTGGGAAAATTGGCCATTTAGCCCTACCCTCTGCTTTCTATCTTTTAACCAGTTCCTGATCCACAGTAGTACACTGCCTCCTATCCCATGACTCTTTAGTTTTGCCAAAAGATTCTCATGAGGGACTTTGTCAAAGGCTTTCTGAAAGTCCAGATACACAATATCAACCGACTTACCTTTGTCCACCTGTTTATTCACTCCTTCAAAAAAACATAACAGATTAGTAAGACAAGATCTTCCTTGTCTAAAGCCATGTTGGCTGTCTCCCATTAGGTCGTGACTATCTACATGCTGAGTAATTTTATTCTTTATGATGGTTTCTACCATTTTTCCCGGTACTGATGTCAGGCTCACTGGTCTGTAGTTTCCCGGATCACCCCTCGAACCCTTTTTAAAAATTGGTGTTACATTGGCGATCCTCCAATCCTCAGGTATTAGAGATGATTTTAATGATAGTTCACAGATTACTGATAGCAGGTCTGCAATCTCAAATTTCAGTTCTTTCAACACCCTTAGATGTATACCATCCGGCCCAGGTGATTTGCTACTCTTCAGTTTATCTAATAGTTGTAAGACATCTTCCCGATGTATCGATATTTCCTTCAATTCTTCCACACCTTTAAATACCACTTCAGTCATGGGTAACATCCCTACATCTTCCTCAGTAAAGACCGAAGCAAAGAATTCATTCAGTCTCTCCGCTATCGCCTTGTCGCCTCTTAGTGCTCCTTTAACCCCTTTATCATCTAATGGTCCAACTGACTCTCTCACAGGTTTTTTGCTACGAATGTACTTGAAAAGGTCTTTATTTCGCGTTTTTGCTTCCGCAGCAAGCTTCTTCTCAAATTCTCTCTTTGCCTGCCTTATCAATGCCTTGCATTTGACTTGCCAGTGCTTGTGCTGTTTCCAGGTTTCATCGTTTGGCTCTTTTTTCCATTTCCTGAAAGATGCTTTTTTGGCAACAACAGCCTCTCTGACCTCACCTTTAAACCATGCTGGCAGTTTTTTGGACTTCCTTCCACTTTTCTTAAAGCGTGGAATACAGCTGGTCTGGGCTTCCAAGATAGTATTTTTCAACACCACCCAAGCTTGATGTACGTCTTTAACCTTTGCAACTGCTCCTTTTAGTTTTTTCTTAACTGTTTTCCTCATTTTATCATAGTCTCCCTTTCGAAAGTTAAAGGGTAGTACTGTGGATTTCCTTACTATCCCTCCTCCACTAATTAAATCAAAGGTGATCATGCTATGATCACTATTGCCAAGTGGCCCCAACACCCTTATCTCTTGCACTACATCTGGTGTTCCACTAAGGACTAGGTCTAATATTACTTCCCCTCTGGTTGGTTCATGAACCAGCTGCTCCAAGAAGCAGTCATTTATTTCATCTAGGAACTTTATCTCCCTAGCATGTCCTGTTGTGACACTGACCCAGTCGATGCCGGGGTAATTGAAATCACCCATTATTATTACTGCACTGTAACGTTTGCTAGCTTACTTGATTTCTTTGAGCATTTCATCATCCATTTGTTCATTCTGGCCAGGCGGACGATAGTACACCCCCACTGCCATCGCCTTCCCCTTTTTACATGGAATTTCAATCCATAGAGATTCTACAGCAAATTTTGTTTCTTGCAAAACTTTAATCCTTTCTGACTCAATGCCCTCTCTAACATAGAGCGCAACCCCTCCACCAATTTGGTCAGCTCTATCATTATGATATAGTTTGTACCCAGGTATCAGTGTCCCACTGGTTGTCCTCTTTCCACCATGTGTCTGATATTCCAATCATATCTAACCTCTCGTTTAGTGCTATATATTCTAACTCTCCCATCTTGTTTTGTAGACTTCTAGCATTTGCATACAAGCATTTTAGAGACTGTATTTTATTCATATTAATTTGGCTATTGGTAGACATGGGTAATTTGGGATCTTTAAGTTCTGTCTGCTCCATACTCGAGGGCATTTGGGCTACTTTACTCTTTTTTGGAACCTCTCTGCTTTTTGTAGTATCCTTCAAGGATACATTCTTCCGAACCATGCGCTCTTGGGCGACTGTCGGCTTTCCCCTATTATCTAGTTTAAAAGCTGCTCTATCTCCTTTTTAAAGGTTAATGCCAGCAGCCTGGTTCCATCCCGGTTAAGGTGAAGCCCATCCCTTCGGAAGAGCCCCTCCTTTCCCCAGAATGTTCCCCAGTTCCTAACAAATCCGAACCCCTTATCTCTGCACCATTGTCTCATCCACGCATTGAGACTCCGGAGCTCTGCCTGCCTTTTGGGTCCTGCGCGTGGAACGGGAAGCATTTTGGAGAACGCTACCCTGGAAGTTCTGGATTTCAACCTCCTACCTAAAAGCCTAAATTTAGCTTCCAGAACCTCCCTACCACATTTTCCTATGTCATTGGTACCGACATGTACCAAGACAGCAGACTCCTCCCCAGCACTATCTAAGACCTTATCTAGGTGGCGTGTGAGGTCCGCTACCTTCGCACCAGGCAGGCATGTTACCAGGCGATCCTCACGTCCACCAGCCACCCAGCTATCTACATGCCTAATGATCGAATCACCAAATATAACGGCTGTCCTAATCCTTCCCTCATGGGCACTTGGCCCTGGAGAAACCTCCTCGGTGCGAGAGGGGTTTACATCACCTGGAGGACAGATCCTAGTTACAGGATCACTTCCTGCCACACCAGGGTGATGCTCTCCTGTCACGTGACCTCTCTCCTCCCTGGCAACAGGGATGCTGCCAGACTGGAGGTGGGACTTCAGGACTATATCCCTGTAGGTCTCGTCTATGTACCTCTCTGTCTGTCTTATGTTTTCCAAGTCTGCTACTCTAGCCTCTAGAGAACGGACTCGTTCCCTGAGAGCAGAGAGCTCCTTGCACCTAGTGCACACGTAAAACCTCTCACCAGCTGGGAGAAAATCATACATGTGGCACTCAATGCAAAAGACTGGAAAGCCCACATCCCGCTGCTGGACTGCTGTCTGCATCTTAGTTTTAAGTTTGTGTTTAGATCTTTAAGTTCTTTATGTACTAAAGGGTGCTATGGATATTTATACCACTAAAACTGTACCTAAGAAGTTTAATATACCTTGTTCACCTGAAGCTTAATTAATCTCAGGTCCTTAGTGTATGACTGATTTGGGTAATGAGCTTCACCTGAGAGCACCTCCTGTCTTTTAAGTTGTGCAAGTACCTATTAAAGCTGTGATTATCCCAGGGGAGGGTGGGTGTGGGGAGGGAGGGAGGGATATAACACTTATTAAAAAAGGGCTGCTACACAGTACCTTGTCCTGTGCCGCTGAGGTAAGCTATATTCTGATTTGATTTAAATTATAGCTCTTTGCTGCTACTAGGCTCTAACCTATTAAGAAATTTAAACTACAAGCTCTCTGCTGGATTCTAAATTTAACCAGAAAGCTTTCTTCTGTGTTTTAATTTGAAACTAAAAGTACTTTGCTGATGCTAGGCCCTGAGTGACTAAAATTTAAACTACAGCTGTCTACTGGGTATGAAAGGTAACCAGAAAGTTCTCTTCTGTGTTTTAAATTGAATCTTAAACTGTTGCTACTAGGCCCTGACTGATTTAACAAAAAAATAGTGGGTTCACAGATTAGCTTGTCCAAACCTTTTTTAAACCCAGCTACACTAACAGCCCTTACTACATCCTCCGGTAACAAATTCCAGAGTTTGATTACACGTTGAGTAAAAAAATATTTTCTCTTATTTGTCTTAAATAGTTTACCCTGTAGCTTCATTACATGTCCCCTAGTCTTTCTATATTCTGATAGCGTAAACAATCGATCTACGTTTACCCGTTCCACTCCATTCATTAATTTATAGACTTCTATCATATCTCCCCTCAGCCGTCTCTTTTCCAAGTTGAAGAGCCCTAACCTTTGTAGCCTCTCTTCATAGGAGTAGCCTTCCATCCCCTTTACCATTTTGGTGGCTCTTCTCTGTACCTTTTCTAATAACGCTATATCCTTTTTAAGATACGGCGACCAGAATTGCACACAATATTCAAGGTGCGGTCTCACCATGGAACGATATAGAGGCATTATAATATCCTTTGTTTTATTTTCCATTCCTTTCCTTATCATACCTAGCATTCTATTTGCTTTCTTGGCCGCCGCTGCACACTGGGCGGAGGGTTTTAACATGTTATCCACGATGACTCCTAAATCTTTTTCCTGGGTGGCGGAACCTTGCATTGTGTAACCATAGTGTGGGTTGTTGTTTCCTAGGTGCATAACTTTGCACTTATCCACATTAAATTTCATCTGCCATTTGGATGCCCAGTCTTCCAATTTATCCAGATCCTCCTGCAGTTTTCCACAATCCTCTTTGGTTTTAACAACTTTAAACAAACAGTTTTGTGTCGTCTGCAAATCTGATAACCTCACTCGTTATTCCCTTTTCCAGGTCATTTATGAATATGTCAAAAGTAGCAGACCCAGTATAGATCCCTGGGGTACTCCACTATTCACCTTTTTCCATTGAGAAAATTGGCCATTTAGCCCTACCCTCTGCTTTCTATCTTTTAACCAGTTCCCGATCCACAATAGTACACTGGCTCCTATCCCATGACTTTTTAGTTTTGCCAAAAGTCTCTGATGAGGGACCCTGTCAAAGGCTTTCTGAAAGTCCAGATACACTATATCAACTGACTCACCTTTGTCTACCTGTTTATTCACACCTTCAAAAAAACATATCAGATTAGTAAGACAAGATCTTCCTTGTCTAAAGCCATGTTGGCTGTCTCCCATTAGGCCATGACTATCTACATGCTGTGTAATTTTGTTCTTTATGATGGTTTCTACCATTTTCCCCAGTTCTGACATCAGGCTCACCGGTCTGTAGTTTCCCGGATCACCCCTGGAACCCTTTTTAAAAATTGGCATTACATTGGCGATCCTCCAATCTTCAGGTATTACAGATGATTTTAATGAAAGTTCACAGATTACTAATAGCAGGTCTGCAATCTCATATTTCAGTTCTTTCAACACTCTTGGATGTATACCATCCAGTCCAGGTGATTTGCTACTATTCAGTTTATCAAATAGTTTTAATACATTTTCCCGGTGTAGCGAAATTTCTCTCAATTCCTCTGCAGTATCACCTTTAAATACCACTTCAGTCTTGGATAACATTCCTACATCTTCCTCAGTAAAGACCGAAGCAAAGAATTCATTCAGTTTCTCCACTATAGCCTTGTCTCCTCTTACTGCCCCTTTTACCCCTCTATCATCTAACGGTCCAATTGACTCTCTCACAGGCCTTTTGCTACGAATGTACTTGAAAAAGTCTTTACTTCGTGTTTTTGCTTCCATAGCAAGTTCCTTCTCAAATTCTTGCTTTGCCTGCCTTATCAATGCTTTGCATTTAACTTGCCAGTGCTTGTGCTGTTTCCAGTTGTCGTTTGGCTCTTTTTTCCATTTCCTGAAAGATGCTTTTTTGGCAGCAACAGCCTCTCTGACCTCACCTTTAAACCATGCTGGCAGTTTTGTGGACTTTCTTCCACTTTTCTTAATGCCACTTTTAACATATATGCCTTATGCATTGCTAAAATAAAATCAGCAGGAAACAAGGAGTCTAAGCTTCCCTACACTCTAGACGACTGCTGCTGAAGCGGAACCTCAGCCGGAGGCACTTTATTTGATTTTGATTTTCTCTTTCCTGCTTTGGGCATCAGCGTGGGAGAAATCTCAGGCTCAGCCAAAATGGCTGCCGGTCCCGCCTTTTCAGCAGTGCCTTGAGTTCTCTCTAGCAACTGCAATGATGACTTGTGCTCCATTTCTACTGCACACCAACACAAAACGCCTCCAGCAGCAACCTCCGATCAGCAGAGACTCCCTTCCGACGAACGCGGCGATCCCCGCCTGGAGAACACACTGCCGACACCGGGAATCCTGAAGAAAATAACACACACCTCTGCGAGGCCTAACGCAACAACTGGCACATTGATACTCTCCTACCTGACAGCACACTGTGTAGGTCGTCCTCTCCGCTGCTAGCGGAGTACGGAGATTGCAGTGATCGGTGGTAGGAAAGAGGATTCTGGGGCTCCCAGCTCCTTTCCTAACCCCTCTGAAGCGACGGATCCTCAGACGTGAAGCAGGCTCTGCCCCCATGCTGCTACCAGACACCTTTGGTAGCCGAGGACTGTCCATCTCTTTTTTTTTTTTTTTTTTTATATTTACTAAGGATACTCCTTTTGCCTTTCTGCCCTGCTAAGGCACCTGAGCAAATTATTATTTTTTTTTTTTTACTTCAAGATTCTCCTGTCTATTTCCTATTCCTTCTTCCTGGGAGTCTGTAAGCCACACATCCTGTTCAGCTGCTGAGGACTGAAAGACTGAGTCTCTGACACCAGAGGGAGCTGTATAGGTTGTAAGCAAGACTGAGTTTCAGCCCTCAGCTGCTGGAGGAGGTTGACTACCCTAACGTACCTGGACTGGCCCGGAGAAACGAATAGGAAAGACAAGGATTGAAAAATTCAATCTGCAGGTAAGATGGCAGTGCTTTTGAACCTGACAGAAGCAAGCACATCTTTGGTCCCAATCTGAACCCTAGCAGGAAGAATCCATTTAGCTGGGAGGATGTAAGACTGCAACAAGTAGTGGTAAGAGAAAGAGTAAAGGGGGGGGGGGGGATACTACGACTGCATCTAGGTAGAGAGGAGGAGAGAGGGCAGCATGAGGGTGAAGTGAGGTGTGAGCTTCCCAGGGAAGAAAAGCATTCACCACATTCTCCTGTCAAGTCCCTCTCCCCACCACCAAAAAGAAAAATTATTGGGAAGCAGCGGCAATAGCAGGAATGCATTTTGTCCTTGTTCAGGCCTGAATGGATTTACCAAATCCTGTTTAAAACACAAAAAGACGTGGCTAGTATTACTTCTATTTATTATCTATCACAGGGGGGTAGTGAGATAGCTAAAGATGGAGAGGCTGATGAGCAGGTGAGCTTGGATCAACTAGACTTAACTCAATTTTTAGAAACCTCTCTAGATAAGGTGACAGAGGGCCACCCTATTGGTTACCTTCTCTTCTGAGCGCGAAAAGGTTGCTATTATGAAATTATATTTTGCTAAGAAAGATGTTTCCTTTTGTGGGAGTCCTTTGATGTTTCCTGATGTTGCCAAGGTTACCCAGCTCAGACGGAAAGCTTTTTTGCAGCTAAAATCTAGGGTTCTTGTTTTGGGAGGTCAGTTTTATTTAAAATTTCCTTGTAAATGCTTTGTTACTTATTTTGGTAATAGATATGTATTTACTGAAGTGTCACAGAACAGTTTTTGGTGGGTAAGAGCTCGCAATAAGATTATTATATTGTTTTGTTTTTAGTGGTTTGGTTGGGAAGAAAATTGGGGTCTTGATGTTTGGTATGCTTAGCTAGCTGTCTCATTTAATGTGGTTTCTTGAGATTGTTCCTCTGAAAACATTTAAAACTGTAATTTTCTTTAGTGTTTCATGTAATGGAATGTTCTTTTCCATTGTTTACTTTTGTAATCATGACAGATTCAATAAAAATATAATAGACTCCTTTCATCTGACTGTATTAATTGCACTAACTACCAATTCAAATACAGGTTAAGATATTCACATCAGCCTTTATGACCAACAAAGGCTGGGACTCTATATTGTAGATAAAATCGCCAGATAGACAGTGAAAAATTTAAGATTTTGAATGATATGGTTGTCCCCTCAATGAAAACCATTAAGCTAAGTAGAATCAAGTCAATATCTTTACCAGGAGTGGATCCATACTTCTGAAACATTCCCTATTGAGAGTGGACTCTTGGATAACTATTATTCCTTTATCTGATATATAAACATCTAGCATTTCAATCAAGATTTACATGGATAAAAAGCAAATATCAACTGTTAACATTCAAATGTGGTTACGTTTTACCTAGAATGTTGAGACTGGAGAGATTTAAATATATTTAACATGACAATGTCCTCAGTTGCAAGGAAAACAAGGCAAAGGGTGCAGATAGCAGCAGGGGGACCATTTACTGAATGGTCCCCCTGCTGCTATTTGCATGGAGGAAGTACACAGAGACCAATTTCTCAGCAATACTCACAAAATCTTTATTGTACATGAACCTTTACTCAGCTTAAATTCTTCACATACAAATTCTACTTATAGGTACAAGGTAGCAACTGTATAGGGATAGACAGAAGAGAAAAGTTAATGGGGCAAGTCAGCACACTGTCCCCTCCGTAGCAGAGCTCAATAAACTCTCCAGTTTCTCCTTTGTCTCAGTTGGTTTTTTATACAATGTTTCTCAAAGGCTGACAAAATAAAGAGTAGTTACTCACCTGTAACAGGTGTTCCCCAGGAGCAGCAGGAATCAGTCCTCACATATGGGTGACATCAACGTCGATGGAGCCCCTGCGGAGCATTGCCCCAGCTTTCTATGAAAGCCTTTGGGAATACTGCACACATGCGCGGTCCCCTTCCCACCTAAAGGTGCCATCTTGCTCAGTCAAATGACATAGCTAAAAAACAGCAAAAAAAAATGTAAAAATGAACTATATACAACTGCAACACCCAGGGGAGGAGGGAGGGTTGTGAGGACTGATTCCTGCTGCTCCTGGAGAACACCTGTTACAGGTGAGTAACTACTTTCTCCAGGACCAAGCAGGAAGTCAGTCCTCACATATGGGTGACTCCCTAGCCCTGGGCTACCAGGAACCCAGACTGAACAAGAGAACTCCCTCTAGTCCAAGCATCAAAGAAAGGCTTTGCACGCAAAGAACCTTCACCGGTAGCCCAACGGAGGGCTGGAGGGCAGGAGTTGCCTAAACCTCAAAGAGATTCCGGAGTACTGCCTGGCCAAAAGCACTGTCCCTACGGGACTCCCTCTCCAGGCAGTAATGGGCCGCAAAAGTCTGGCTTGAGGACCAAGTTGCAGCCCTGCAGATGTCTACCAACGGTACAGAGCGGAGATGAGCTACTGAGGCAGCCATAGCCCTTACACGGTGGGCCGTGACCCGACCCTGCAAGGGAAGGTCAGCTGCCCTGTAAGCCCAGGTGATACAGTCAGCCACCCAATATGGACAAGGTACGCTTGGACACAGCTAACCCCAAATTATTAGGATCAAAAGAAATGAAGAGCTGAATAGCCCTTCTATGTCCCTGCGTACGGTCAAGGTAGAAGGATAAGGCCCTCCTACAGTCCAGGGTATGCAGGACCGCTTCAGCCTGGCTTGCATGAGGCCTAGGGAAGAATGTTGGAAGAACCACCTCCTGGTTGAGGTGGAAAGAGGAGACAACCTTTGGGAGGAACTTTGGATGAGTCCTAAGGACTACCCTATTCCTATAGAATCGGGTGTAAGGCCTGTCACAGACCAGGGCCTGAAGCTCACTCACTCGTCTGGCCGAGGTTAAGGCTACCAGGAAGAGTGTCTTCCAGGAAAGGAAGCGGAGAGGACAAGTAGCCGTCGGCTCAAAAGGTGGGCGAGTCAGTTGTTGCAAGACCACATTCAACTCCCACTCAGGGGCTGGAGGACGGACAGGTGGCTTGAGCAAGAGCAAACCCCTGAGGAACCGGGACACCAAGGGGTGAACCAACAGAGTGTCCTTCCACCAGAGAGTGGTGAGCTGCCAGAGCTGAGAGGTGGACCCGAACAGAATTGGACTTAAGGCCCTGATTGGACAGGTGCAGCAGGTACTGAAGCACTACTGGTACAGCACAGGAGAAAGGATCTTCTGTACGCAGCTGACACCACACAGAAAATCTTTTCCATTTCAGGGCATTGGTTTTTCTAGTGGACTGCTTCCTAGAGGCCAGGACGACCTCTTCAACTTCTGGAGGCAGGCCCCAAGGGGCCAAAACTACCCTTGCAGCCTCCAGGCCATCAAATTGAGAGATTTGAGATTTGGGTGCAGAAGAAAACCTTGACCCTGAGAGAGGTCGGGCTGCAACCCTAGAGGCAGTGGGGGGTCCACTGCCAGTTGAAGCAGAAGTTGAAACCAAGGTTGCCTCGGCCACCTGGGAGCTACTAGGAGTACCGAGGCCTTGTCCTTTAGAACCTTAAACAGGGTTCAGGCCAACAGAGGCGTGGGAGGAAACGCATATAGGAGGCCCTGAGACCAGGAAATCAGGAAAGCATCCGCTGCCCACCTCATGGGATGCGGGTGCCTGGAGCAGAACCTGGGCAGCTGCTTGTTCAGGGGACTGGCAAAGAGATCTATGGATGGAAGTCCCCATTTCAGGAAAATCTTCTGAACCACTAATGGGTGGAGTTGCCATTCGTGGGGCTGCAGAACTCTGCTCAACCTGTCTGCCAGGCAGTTCTACTGGCCAGGGAGATAAACAGCTTTGAGAAACATGTTGTGCTGGCGCGCAAACAAGCAAAGGTCCTGTGCCTCCTGACAAAGGAGTCTGGACCCAGTGCCGCCCTGCTTGTTCACATAAAACATGGCTACTTAGTTGTCCGTCTGTACTAAGACAGACTGGTGAGCCAGGTTTTGAGAGAAAGTCTTGAGGGCTAAGCAAATAGCCCGGAGTTCCAGTAGGTTGATCTGTTGCGTGGCCTCCCAGGGAGACCACAGGCCCTGGGTGCACTTGCCCAGACAATGTGCTCCCCAGCCCTGCAGAGAGGCATCTGTGGTCAACATCACTGTGAACCCAGGAATCTGAAAAGGCACCCCCTGCAGTAGATTTGGGGGGGGGGGGGTGCAACCACCAGCTTAGGGAGTTCAGGAATGGTCTGGACACCCTTACTCTGTCTCCGAGGCATCCTGTGGACTGCGTCCACTGAGTCCTGAGGCACCACTGTACAGGCCTCATATGGAGTCGGGCATTGGGAGTCACATGCACTGTCGAAGCCATGTGGCCCAGAAGCCGCAGCCAGAGTCTGGCGGAAACCAGGGGCCTGTGGAGAAACTGGTTTGCCAGGTCTATCAGTCTTTGGGCTCTGTCTTCTGGCAAGAAAGCCTTTGCCTGCAGAGAGTCCAGCCTTGCCCCTATGAACTCCAAGTTCTGGGAGGGGAGCAAAGTGGACTTTGCGAAGTTTATGACAAAACCCAGGTGTTGAAGAAGAGAAATAGTTCAGAGGGTGGCTTGCCTGGCCTCCTGGCACGTCTGACCCCTGATGAGCCAGTGGTCCAGATAGGGGAAGACAAAGATACCCTGATTTCTCAGGTAGGCCGCCACCACCGCCAGGCATTTGGTAAAGACCCTGGGGGTGGAGGTGAGGCCGAAAGGCAGCACTCTGTACTGATAATGGTTGCCTCCCACAATGAACCTGAGGTACTTTCTGTGGTCTGGATGAATGAGGATGTGAGTGTACGCATCCTTTAGATCTAAGGAGCATAGCCAATCTCCCTGCTGGAGGTAGGGCAGAAGTGTTCCAAGAGTAAGCATCTTGAACTTTTCTTTCTCTAGGAACCTGTTGAGATTAGGCCTGAGGCCTCCAGTTCTCTTTAGTACAAGGAAGTACCTGGAGTAGAAACCGTGACCTTGTATGTGGGAAGGCACAGGCTCCACCGCCTTGTCTCACAACAGACCCTGAAGCTCTTGAAGGAGGAGGTCTGTGTGGAGAGGAGGCCTTGGAGGCTCTCCAGGAAAGTGAGGCGGTGGCAACTGATGGAAATGAAGCATATAGCCCCGTGTGGACTATGCTTAAGACCCAACTGTCTCCTGTAATGGGTGGCCACCTGTGGGCAAACAGGGTTAGTCAACCTCCTGTGCAGGGATGGGACAGCAGAGACGGAGAGGCTATGCCTTGGGAGTCAAAAACCCCCACCCTGCTGAGTGGAAGCAGGAGCCTGAGGCTTGGGGGCCTTCTGCCTACGGGGCCCATGTCCCTGCCCCTTGTCCTGCTGACCCTGTGGGGGAGCTGGGGAGGCCTGGTAAAGTGGGAAGGGGCAGAAGTCTTTCTAGACAGCCTGGTCCTCGTGAAGTGCTCGGTCTCGAGCTGTGCAGCCTTCTCGGCCATGGGCTTGCCAAAAAGGTTCTCACCTCGGCAAGGGACATCGACCAACCTGTCTTGAACCCATGGCTCGAGATCCGATGACTGCAGCCATGCCTGGTGTCGAGCCGCGGTGCCGGCTGCCGCAACACAGGCCGAGGCCTCAAAGCCATCGTAGGCTTCGCGGGACATGAACTTAGAGCATTCCCACACTCCCGAGGACAAGGACTCGAACCTCTGTAAAGGCTCCCCGGAGAGACCAGCAGAGAACCCGGCAAGCTCCCTCGTCAGGTCCCGCAAGTACATGCCCATGTACAGCTGGTAAGACTGGACATGGCAAGCAAGCATCAAGCATTGGAAGCACTTTCTACCAAACGCATCCAGGTTCCGGGCCTCCCTGCCAGGGGGCACCGGAGTGCATCTTCTGACTTTTCAGACGATGCGTGGCCGATTCCACCACCATGGAATGGTGTGGTAGCTGCGCCTTTTGAAAACCAGGGCTCTTACGGAGTCGATAAATGGAATCGACCCGCTTGCTCAGAACCGGCGCCGAGGCCGGTGCCTCCCACATCTGGAAGAGGAGCCGTTCCAGCATCGGAGGAAACGGCACAGTAAAGGCCTCCTTCGGAGAAGAGTCATACTGGAGGGCCTCGAGCTCTTCGGCTCCTCCTCAGGGTCCGCGGGGATCGCCAAAGCAGTGGCCATATCCCGAACAAACTCCAAGAACCGGGTATCCTCCCGGAGGGGATCTACTCCGGGGCTCAGACTGCGGTGAGTCCGATGGGACGCACCGAGTCTTGAAGGTATCAGGGGACTCCTCGTCATCAGTCTCCCAGGCGGACTCGTCCGAAGAGGAGTTGGGCTCCGACCACGCGGGGCCCGGCAGCACCCGCCCTGACGCCGAAGGCACTGGCGTCGATGCCCTCGGTCTCGACCGGGAGGTCGAGGGTGACTGCAACCAAGGACGACCTCGAGCCTTCATGGTCTCGAGTATCAGCTCGGTCTCCGGGGTCGACTTCGACGTCGATGTCCCGGTGGTCGGGGCAAATGCGCCAGCAAGGCTGGCCATCAGCACCCGCTGCTGATCCATGAAGGCAGACAGTCTGCACTCCAAGGCTGTCAGCCTGAGACCCAGCTCAGGAGACTCAGCAGCCACCAACTCGGGCTCTGGCGGTGCCGGGCCCGACGTCGGCTCCCTGGGAGTAGAGTCCGAGGACAACAGGACTTACGTGTCCAGCAGACTCTGGCTCCACACGAGGCACTTTTGATGGCTTCTCCTGTTCCACGGGCCCGGGACAGCGGTCAGGTGTCCGAGACCTAGCCCTTGAGGAGCCAGGGACCACCTCCGACGCCGCACTCGCGAGCAGCTTCTTCCTCTTTCGCTCCCACTCGGGGGACCCCCTGTCCGAGGAACCCCGACAATGCTCGGGGTCAGACTCCCGAGACATCGAGGCCTCAGATGAGGTCTGTGCCCGGCCGGAGGCCGAATCAGAGAAAAGTCTTTCCTTTTGATACTGGCGACTTCGCAATGCCTTAGTGGACATTTTGCCACACGGTCCACAGATCTTAGGATCATGATCAGGACTGAGGCACCGAAGGCAGCAGTCGTGTGTGTCGATGAGACATTAGTTTCTTGCACAGATCACACTTTTTAAAACCACTGGAAGCCATCGGGGGAAAAAAGAGCCCCCACGAGGTCAAAGGACTGGCCTTCCAGGGAAAAAGAAAAAAAAAGGGCATGAACGCCAGCCACGAAGGGCAAAAACCAAAAAAATGAGAACGGGCTCAATACCGGTGTACCGAACCCGGCGGGAAGGGGAACCGGCGTCGAACCAGGCAAAAAGCCGTGATGAAATCGCAGGAATAGCAAGAAAAAATCTAACTGTTTTCCGGGTGAACTAGGACAGACGTCCGACGGGCTCCACGGAAAATGAGAGACTGAGCAAGATGGCACCTTTAGGCGGGAAGGGGACCGCGCATGCGTGCTAAAGGCTTTCATAGAAAGCTGGGGAAATGCTCCGCAGGGGCTCCATCGACGTCAATGTCACCCATATGTGAGGACTGACTTCCTGCTTGGTCCTGGAGAACAATGGTTAGTTCATTTTCTACAGCTGGGTTTCTCTTGATACTTTTTCTGCATAGGATTTGGCACAATTTCATTTTTCCCAAGGTTCAAGTTAGCATAAAAACATCATGTCATCTTCCCAAGGTCAGTGGCTAGTCAGACCTTACTCCCTGGTTCCCCCTCATGTCTCTTTCTTGTCTTCCTCCAACTGTCGGCATGGCAAGCCTTTGCTACAAGTAATGAATGCTGGTCTTGTGTTATCTGGTTTCCTTAGCAAAGCACACTGGATTAGTAACATTTCATTTCAGTCTCAGGATTTTCTCAGGCTGTCAGCAATTCATTCTTCCAGGCCTTCGGCATTGTCAAAATCACCGCTGATGAATACTCTCATTTTCTCAATCACGCCCTCTCAAGAACCAAGCCATAAGCGAGAATTGATTCACCTGCGGCATGTAGATGGATCCCTGGGTCAAGAGATATGGTACCGGCGTCAGCCACCATGGGCGGTCCACGGTTAGAAGCAGTAGGTCAGCATACCACGGTCGTCTTAGCCAGTCCGGAGCTATCAGCACTACCAGTTCCAGATGCGCCTCTATCCACTGCAGGAGCCGCCTTATCAATTCCCATGGTGGAAAGTCACACAGGAGCCCGTCCACCAGCCACCACCTCTGCGCCAGCTTGTCCAGACCCTCTGACAGTCTCTCGCCACCTACTGAAAAACCGCATTGCCTTTGCATTCCGGGAAGTTGCCATGAGATGCATAATTGGCTGTCCCCACAAGCGCACTATGTGGGTGAACACCTTGTCACATAGGCACCACTCCACTGGATCCAGTCACCAACAGTTGAGATAATCAGCCGCTACATTTTCCTTGCGGGCCACATGCGCTGTTGAGCATGCCATGAGGTTGGCCTCCACTCAACTCAACAGTGGGGCGATCTCATTCGTCAGGGGAATGCTCCTCGTACCTCCCTGCCAATTGATGTAGGCCACTGCTGTGGCGTTGTCTGAGAACACCCAAACTGTCTTTCCCCTCAGGGACATTCGGAACTCCTGCAACACGTAAAATACTGCTCTCATCTCTAACCTGTTGATAGACCACTGGCTCTCTTCCTGGGTCCAGCGCAATGTTCCCTCTAATTTTCTGTAGGCTGTGTGCGCATAAAATATCAGCTGTGCAGCTTCTGAAGGAAGGTTAAATTTTTGGGTGCCACATAACGACAGTTATATACTTTAAAATTTGGCTACACATCAGAATACAGTATGTACACCACATTTATTTTAATCAAATTAAATGAAAATAGACTATTACTAAATGAAGCGGAAAATTTCTAGTAATTACAATCACAACTTTTAAATTTTAAGACGTTTGTGTTTTCTATCAGAATCAGAACCGTAATTTTTGTGCGCTCTGTTGTAAAGTATGTGTGCTCGCTCGGCGAGGTGTGAGCGCACGCACACGCGCGCAGCTTAGAGGGAACAGTGGTCCAGCGCACCTGGGCCATGCGCAACTCACTGTGCTCCCCAGCTGCTTAGGCTGACATCAGATGGTGCCATGGACGTGATTGGCTCGGGTGTCACTGCGATGATGGCTCTCCCAGAACAATCTCCTGGCTGGAATGCCACTGGAATCACCAAATTGGGTCCTGTTACTACCAGGACCCAATTTGGTGATTCCAGTGGCATTCCAGCCAGGAGATTGTTCTGGGAGAGTCATCATCACAGTGACACCCGAGCCAATCACGTCCATGGCACCTTCTGATCCAGGGACTGCCTCTGCGGAGACCACAGCTGCAGAAGTGCCCTCTGGAGAGGCCGCATATGAGCTTTTTGCCCAGGGTACGAGTTCTATGGTCACTGCCATGGATTCGAGCACCTGCAAGTAATGCCATGCTGACGACCCCCCCCCCCATTTTCTGGAATTGTCTGACCTGCACCTGTATCTTCCACCCTCGTTCCTCGGGCAGTCTGACCAACCCACATCCGTTTGAAATCTGGCACACAGGTAAATCAAGTCTTGGATGGGCAGCAGATGACTCTTGGCCACATTGACTACCCAGCCGAGCTGCTGCAGACAGGTCACCTCACGCTGTGTCACCTCTGTGCTCTCTTCCAGTGCCTTTGCCCACACTAGCCAATCATCCGAGTAAGGGTGCACTAACACCTCCTCTTTGCGGAATGCTGCCGCTACCATCACCATGAACTTTGTGAAAGTCTGTGGTGCAGTTGCGAGCCTGAACAGCAAAGCTCGAAACTGAAAATGGCCCATTAGTACCACAAAGTGCAGGAACCTCTGGTGTGCTGGCCAGATGGGAATGTGCAAATAGGCTTTGGTGAAATCCAAGGCCACGAGGAACTCGCCCTTGCGTACAGCAGCGACCACTGACCGTAACGCCTCCATCTGGAACTGTAGCACCCTTAATGCTCAATTTACTCACTTGAGATCCAAAATGGGCTGAAAGGCCCCTTCCTTTTTGGGAACCACAAAAAAGATTGAGTATCGACCACAGCCGTATACTGGAGGAACTTCCAACACAGCCTCAAACTGCTGTAACTGCCGTAGTGTCTCCTGCACAGCTACGATCTTTTGCGGCAGCCGGCAAGAGGACACATCGTTGAGGGGTCTGGCAAACTAACCCATAACCTTTGTGAAAAACTTTGAGTACCCACTGATCGGTGGTAAGCTGGACCCAGGCAGAATAGAATTCCTGGAGTCGTCCTCCTACCAGGTTTAGGCCGTCCTGAGTCCCCCCAATCTCATTGTGTATTTCTTGACCCAGAGGAGGAAGAGGAGGAAAAACCTCCTGCCTGCCCCCCCCCCCCCGAATCCCCAAAAGGACTGCCCCGGGGCAAATAGCGGCCTCTGAAAGGAGGGACAAATCTCACTGCCCTAAACCTCCTAAAGTCCCAAGTTTGTTATCAATTATCTCCTTAACCTATTTTTCTAGCGCCACGCCAACGAAAGCTTTCCATGAAACGGCAGCTTGCTGAGCTTTGCCTTCAAGGTCCCGTCTACCACCCAATTTCTCAACCAGAGCAACCAGTGCATGGCCACAACTGAGGCCATTCCTTTTGCCATAGAGCGAATCAGGTCATAGCAGGCAACCACCAAGTATGCAGTCCCTAACTCCATCTTCACTGCCTCGAAGGATGTTCCCGGCTTTTCATCATCGCTGTCCAAAATCCCCTGCACCCAACGCAGACAAGTACTGCCACATATGCCCCGCAGATGGATGTCTGCAAGGACATAGCGCCAATATCAAAGGCCTGCTTCAATAGGGTCTCCAACTTACGATCCTGTGTGTCCTTAAGTGCCTCACCACCTTCCAGGGGGATTGTAGTCTTTTTCGTCACCTTTGACACCAAGACATCTATCTTTGTCGGCCGAAGCTCCTCCTTATCTTGCTCCGTTAACAGATACAACTGGGCAATGGTTCACATCCCCTTCAACCCTACCTCCGGCACTTCCCATTTATCCTGGATCATCTGCTTGATCATTCTATGCACCGAGTTTCTCTACTGCTTGAAGAAGAGAATCTACCAACAGATCCTCTTCAGCGAGACCCTCTTGTGGAACATTAAGCACCTCAAACGACAGAGATTAGTGCCGCAAGCTCCTCATGGCAGAAAACATGAACAAGCCGTGGCTCGTTCCCCTGAGGGATCTCTCCATCCTCTAACTCGCTTATGGAAGACCCCTCCAGATGTCTGTCTCTGCTTTCATCTGCTCCTCTGACTTCTCCGAGAGCAGGGAATCCGTGTCCTCCCAGGGGCTGAATTTTCACAGCACAAACTCTGGTGAAAATGCTGCCAGCACTGCATGTGGCTGCTGCCCCCCTCCCGAGGTAGAGGGCTTTGGCGTGCCTGCTCTCCTGCCTTTCCTTTGGCTGGAAGGAACTGGCTCCCCTTCCTGCGCCCCCCCCCCCCCCCGGGGGAAAGGGGACCCAAGGGATCCAGGGTGAGCATCTCCACCTCCCCTGGACCCTCCTGCCTGCTGTCCAGCTGTTCTTCTACCGATTGTGACTCCAACTCGAAGCTAGGGCAAAACCCCATGGCTGAGAGGGAGACCAGACACACCCCACATGCAGCACATGTGGGCTTAGGCATCCCAGCTGGCTGAAAGTAGAGAGTAGTACAGCAAAAACAAATAAACGCGAGTGTCACTGCCCAGCATCCGAAGAACTAATGCACCCCCAGCACTCTAACTCTGATGTCCTGGGCACGTCCAGAGCCGCCCCCCACCCCTCCCGGCTCACTCCCGGCACTACTGAGCCACACGCTGAAAAAAAAAAAATGGTGCCAGATCTGCTGCTCAGCCCACCAAAAAACACTGTCGAGCCTGCACCTGCAGCTCTAACCTGCGCAGAGGAATCTGCACTCCCCGAGGTTTTTCTGCCAGACCCAAACCACAGGTTACCATAAATTGGCAGCTCTCACGGACTCTTCGCAGCCCAGTTTTCTGCCCTCGCCTTCTTTCCACCTCCTCTCACACAGATGGGGGATCGAAGGAGAAGTGGTTCCATTGCAGTTTGCACTTCCACTGTGAGGAGACAATGCTTGGAGTATGGGTTGAGAGCTGCAAGGTGCAAAGGAAGTCACTACTAATGGTGGAACAGAGGAAGAGACGCATTGAGTGGGCATCCAAGTACTCAAAACAGAACAAGACTGACTGGGAGAAAGTTCTGTTCAGCGACAAAAGCATGTTCTGCATTCTGGATGACCAGGGCAAAATTTGTGTGAGGAAATTTCCTCATGAAGAGTACAAACCAGAGTGTCTGAATATCTCAAGCATTCAATCAAGGTCATGATCTGGGATGTATGGCTGCCAGTGGTGTTGGACAACTCCATGTCATTGACAAGATGGTGAATGCAGCAAAATACATAGGAATTCTGCAGAAGTGCATGCTGCCATCAGCTGAGCAACTGTTTCCTGGCAGATATTTCTTTCAGGATAACAATGCACCTTGCCACCGAGCAAAAACTGTTGCCGACTGGAAGAAAATAAATGTGAGTTCAGACCACTGACTGACCAGCTCAGTCACCCGACTGAAAATCTTTAGTACAAGGTATCAGTTGAGATCACCAAGCAGCAGCCGCATACCAAGCAGCCTGGAATTGCATCATAATGCGCAAGAACACCTCATTAAACTGGTCCACTCCATGACAGACAGATGTCGTCTGGTGAGAAAGAGCAAGGGCTGGCCCATCAAGTACTAATGGTCAACAACAACAAAAGTCAACCCTTTTCCGGGTTACCCAGTAAATTAAAAAGAAAACATGCACACTGCCAACATACATGGAACATAAAAAACAGCAACTTTTTGGGCACAAATTGCATCTTTGTACACAGGTTCACAACCAAACGAACATGGGCATTAAACATAAACGAACACTCAAGTCATGGCAGATTTGTCAGATTTGTACAAAAGACAAAAAGGAAAGAAAATGGCATGCAGAAGTGGTTACAAATTGTAACGCATTTTGTCCCTGTGATCCAAACTACTAAAAACTGCCAATTCAGCACTACCTATGCAAGACTTTCACGCCACTGTAGAGTTTACCCAAGGCACTTGTTTTGTATCACCTCCTAAGAGGTCTCATTATTTTCAATTTCATTCAACTTATGTTGTCCCTACCATGATTGATCCACTTAACACCCACCTGGTTTAGCTCTTTACAAAAAATGTCCCCATTAACTCTTAAAGGGTCATTTATTAAGGTCAATGCTCGCTAAGTCTTATTTGTTTTCTCTGTATGTCTTGTCAGACTGACTAGACATAAGTGCCAAGAAGCAGAGACTGTTTGTATGTGTTTATACAGTGCTATGTATATCTGGTAGTGCAGTATAAATAACTTATTTTATCCTAAGAAATGCGATTGTATAAATCCACCTCTAGATTTTATGTTTAAATCTATTATCAACATTCCACACAAAAACATCTTCAGTCCATATACACATATCTGCTTCCCTAATATCAAACCCCAATATGAAGGGGGTCACAAACTTTAAAAAATACCCATTACAATATCATGACCCCCCCCCCCCCTTCCTCAACAAGGTGCGAGGACAGGCAGACTGCTCACACATACACACTGTAGTGTTCTTTTTAACATTTTCTAATAGTTTTATACCTCAACCCATTCCCTCCTCCCCTCCCCTATTATTCCCTCACCCTTCTTAATCCCTTATTTCCAGTATCCCACAAGGGTGGGTTGGTTCTGCTCCACCTCAAGGGAGTTATTCTATATTCTCCCCCCCCCCTACAATGGAGACCAGGAAACTTTGATCCAATCACTTCCGTTATTGTCCCATTCCCCCTGCTCCCCCCAAAGAGTGAGTAAACCATTTCTAGCTCGGGGGTTAATATGGGACAGGTATGGGTCCCAGAGCTGGAGATACGTTTCTCTCCGTCTCACACAACCTTTAGTGGCCAAGCCCTCCCACACCGCTAACTGGTGCCAAACAGATCTCCATTCTCATATGCTTGGGCTGTCAACGTCTCTCCAGTGATGCAGGATACATTGTTTAGCAATTAGACATCCTTTACAAATTAAGAGGCAAATCTGCTTTCCTTTTGGGTTTCCCACCGGGGTATCATCCAGTACTGCCATTCCTGTAGATAACTGAAAGAAACTTTCAATAAGCTCCACAAAGAATTCCCGAATCTTATCCCAGAACCTCTTAATCTTCGGGCACTCCCAGAACATATGGCCTAAATGGGCCCTTACTTGTTGGCATCGCAGGCATTTGCCTTGGTGGGTGAAGCCCATTTTTTCCGCCCTCAACACAAAGAAATAAGCTCTTTGTAAAATTTTGTATTGTATTTCCCTAAACTTAGCCACCTAAACCAACCCTGGGGCTTAGCCCCTTAAACCAACCCACGGACAACTCCAATGTTCACTTTAAAGCATGTGGCGTGTATGCTCGTGGTTTCTCCAGTTTTAGCATTTTGTTATGATATAAGGCGATAGAGATACAGTATTATCGCATGTATCAAATTCAAAGAAGTTTTCAATTTTCACTATACATGACCTAGTTAATGTCTGCGAGGCCAGCCCCCCATACATAGTGCCTCAGCTGTAGATAAGAAAGTAAGTGGATCCCTGGGAGTGCATAGTGTTCTTGTAAATCCCTAAAAGGTTTGAGTCCACCCTCCTCGTCAAGAACTTGATGTAGAAAAGTCAAACCTTTTTTCCCCCCCCCAACATCTAAAGGCTGACGAATCGACACTCAGCGATAAGGCCATGTTACCTTGCAATGGCAAAAACCCCAAAGTGCAGGGATCCACCCTAGAATCTTTACACAGTTTACGCCATCCCATTCGGACTATTGAGATTCCTAAACTATGCCACGTCTGTTCGGGTAGTCTCCCTATCTCTATCTGGAGAACTGAGGCCAAGTTATAGGGTTCTACCATGGCCCCCATCATGTCCAAAGGTGTGAACGCAGATGTGCCACTCAACCAGACTCTGAGAAGGTGGTAAATGCATGCCATGTTATATTTAGTTACATCTGGGATACCCACTCCTCCTTCTCGTCAAGGTCTACACAATTGATGGAAACCCACACAAGGTTCCCCCCTTTCCACAAAAAGAACATGATGCCTTTCTCTAAAAGTCGTGTATCTCTGAGTCTTAGTGGTAAGAATTGAAGAATATAAAGAATCTTCAGGAATACCACCATTTTGTACGCCGCTACGCGTCCTAAAAGTGATAGCAGGAGGGGTCCCCAGTCTCGCAAACACATTCCAACCTCCCTAATAAGTTCCTGTATATTGATCAAATATAACTGTTGTGGATTTACTGGAAGCCATATGCCCAAGTATTTAAATTTCTCCCCCCGCCTAGCCTAGTGGAAAGGTTGTGGGCCATGCACCTTGCAAACTGCCCTGAACAGAGTGCTTCTGATTTAGACATATTTAATTTTAGGCCAAACACTTTCCCGTAGCACTCGATTTTTTCCAACAAACATCTCAATGAATTTACCGGATCCGTCAGATGAACAAGATGATCGGCGAAGGCCAACACCTTGAAGCATGTCGCTCCTACTTTCACCACCACAATGTCTTCTCTTAAATTTATCCTACCAAAAGTGATACCAGTGAAAGGACGAACAATAAAGGCGACAACGGGCAACCCTGCCGGATCCCACTTTCTAACACAAAGGTCTCTGTTAGATCCGAATTCACTACGATCGCTGCCCATGGAGAATCATATAGAGCCTGTACCCCCCAATATAAAACATTTCAACCAGTCCATAAACACTCAGAACTGTAAACAAGTATTGCCAACTAACCTTATCAAATGCTTTTTCCACATCAAAGCTAATGAGCAGAGAAGGCTGCTGATGGAAATGGGTCCACTCATGGGAGGTCAAGATCCGGCAAAGATTTCCGGCTGGGTATCATTCTCTACCTGGCATGGGTGTACCAGATCCGGGAGGTGTATCGCTAGCCTGTCTGCTAAAATCTTGGCAAACCCCTTCAGGTCAAAGTTAATCAAAGAGATCGGTCTATATGAGGATGCCTCTTGAGGGTCCTTCCCCGGCTTAGGTAGGACTGTAATATGGGCACTATTAACATATTCTACCCGTCCATTAGAAAGCCATTGATTATATACCTCTACCATAGTCGGTATTATCTACTCTTGCATGATCTTATAGTATTCAGCTCTATATCCATCAGGACCTAGGGCCTTGCAGAATGCTGCCCTCTTAATAAAATATTGCACTTAGTCTGCGTTAATCGGTGCTCCCAGTACTGCCCTCTGTTGGTCCGATAATGAGGGCAATGGAGTCTGAGCCAAATATTCCTCTGTTAGAGCGAGTGGGCTGTCTTCCTGAGTATATAATGATTGGTAAAAGGCTTTTAATACTGCACCAATATCTGCTGTTGATGTGCAAGGGGTGCCGCGATGGTCTCTAGAAGTGGGGATAAATTTGGAGCCCAGGGACCCTCGAAAACAACAAGCTAAAAGTTTGTCTTGTCGCTGTACTAGTATAGTTGATATTTGTAATATATCAGAGATTTACAAGCACTTTGGTGGAATAAGGTGTTCAGGGCAACATGGGAGGCCAAACGAGCCTTATTTGTTCCTGATAGGTACCGGGCTAAAACCTGCCTTTCCTTGCACACCTGCCTTTCCAGGCAAAGCACTTGGGCGTTGATCTTCCACCTTTGTCAAGCAGTGTAGGCAATTATGGCTCCCCTGAGCACAGCCTTGGAAGCAGCCCAAAATAATTCTGGTTGCTCTAGGTACTCTGATTATTGTGTAAATAGTCATCCCATTGTTGTTTCAAGTAGCTCTGAAAGTCCTCATCTTTGACCCACTTTAAGGGGAACTGCCATAATCATACCCCACTAGTCACTCCAACCCACTCTGGGGCATGGTCCAATATTTCTAAGGGACCAATCTTGGCTTCTGATATGTTCCCGAAGACTCCCTCAGAAGCAAAAATGTAATCAAGGCGTGTCCTGTCTCATGAGCATGGGAGAAATGTGTGTAATCCTTTTCCTGGGGGATGTAATACCCTCCACACATGTACTAATTGACAGCATTCAAGGAAGCAGCATAGGGACGTAGTGGTGGGCCACTGACCCCCCACGGCATCTCTCAACATATCTAGCTCTGGTTCTATTACGCCATTAAAATCTCCACCCAAAATTACTGGAAGATCCGTTAATTGCACAGCTATTCTCAAGTAGAACTGGGGGTCCAACACATCAAAGTATTACTCCCTTCCCTTGTAGTTTGCCCTCAATTAGTACATATCTCCCCCAGGAAACTGCACCACTTTGAGAGACTGAAAGCTAACAGAAGTATGTAAAAGTATGGCCACACCCCCTTTCCTTCCCACCACCGGGGCTCCAAATACCTGTGCCACCTTGCCACACTTTAACAGCCATTTCGGTCTGACTGATGGGTCTCTTGGAGCATTGCTATGTCTGTTTTATGGCATGCCAAAGCCCAAAGGACTTTCCACCATTTAACTGGACTTCCTAAGCCACAGACATTCCATGTTAGCCCTCTCAGCTTGGGTGGGTCCCACCCACTTAGCCTCTGTTTCCAAGATCGTCTCCCTTTGTCCGGGAGCCCGCCCCCCCCTCCCCCCCGAGCCTAGGACCCCCTTCCTTCCTTCAATTTCCAGCCCTGCACGCATTCATCCATTTCTATTTCTGGTCTGCTGGTCTTACCCTCACCTTCCCCCCCTACCTCACATCCTTCCTTTCCTTGCCCCTCCCTTTTCCCTTAAATCCCCAAAAGTCCCCTTCCTCCTCCTCCATTCCTTTCTCACATAGGACACTATAGAGTGATGCCACCCCAAACACTTCTTCCCCCCTGCCTCTCACCACCCCCTTCGGTATGTCTCATATATTATCTTCAATTCCCTATGTCCTTCATGACACATATCATCCCCTCCTCTTATTCTTTCACCCTTCCCCCCTTCCAAACATCAGACTCCCTTTATTTATCCCCTTTAAGCATCAGCCTAATCCTAAGCCCTTAACCTTATTTCCCCCCCCCCCACCTCCCGGATCATCTAATCAAAGCTATAAATGTAAATTAGATTGACCTGCTAATTGTGATTCCTTGAGGAACGCCAGTCCAGTGCTGCACCTCTGGGTAGTGTACCTCTCACAGCAGTTTGGAGACTGAGCACGTCATCTTTTGATGACCTCTTGTAATACAGCTGGCACCGCCCACAAGCCCCAGTAACCTATTGATAAAGCAAACTTGCAGAAGCAACAAATAAGTCATAAATCATGCAACAACAATCTAAATAACCTAGACTCCCCCACCACCTGGGAAGAAATCCCCTGTCCCCACCAGAATGATGAGGCTTACCTTTGGGGTGCCTGAGTAGCCATGCATCCTGGAACGTAAGACCAACAGCTCTCCCGGTTGGTCCCCCCCCCCCCCCCCAACGCTGACCCTCCCCCTACATCCTGACCCTTTGGCCACCACTCCCACGTGAACCAGATTCAGGCCCGGCACAATACGCCAGAAAGTCTTAAACACACTCTGGGGAGGGATCCGGGACTGGACGAGTTCCTCAAGGAACCACAATTATCAGTTAAGTCTAATTTCCATTTCCTTATCGCCCCTCCAGTCCAGTCCTGCACCTCTGGCATGTAACACAGCAGTTAAACTAACGGGAGGGATATACAGAACCAGCCTGAAGCACCGCCGTTCTGAAACAAGCAACCCCCGCCACCTGGACATCCAGGCGATAGGGCTTTGCAAAAGTGTGAAGCAAAGACCAAGTTGCTGCCCTACAAATCTCTACTGGCGACACTAAACTATACTCCGCCCACAAGGTATCCTGGGCTCTCATGGAATGTGCCCACAACCCCTCCGGTACTACTCTACCCTTCAGGATGTATGCCGACACGATTGCTTCTCTGATCCAGTGGGAAATAGAGGCTTGAGCTGCCGCCTCTCCTCTGCATGGCCCCCTCCAAACAGAACGAACAAATGATTTGATTTCTGTAATGGCACTGCCCTCTTCAAATACTGCCAGCAGGACTCTTGACATCCAATAGGTGTAATTGGGGATTGTCCGCACCCACTTCTGCGCTTGTTAGAGCCAGCAGGGAAACAGACTGGTTCAAATAAAAAGCCGAAACCACTTTGGGCATGAAGGAGGGAACCGGCCGAAGGACTACCTTCTCCCTAGAAAAGGAAAGGAAGGGCTCCTGGGACGACAAAACCTGAAGCTCCAAAATCCTGCATGCCGAGCAAATTGCCACAAGAAATAGAGTCTTCAAAGTCAAATCCTTCAATGACGCCTTCAGTGGCTCAAAGGGCACCTTGGAAAGTGCCGTTAACACCAAATTGAGGTCCCACAGGGATCGAATGTTGCCCACCGCCCTCAGAAATCTCAGCACATCAGGGTGAGTACCTAAGGCCCCCCTTGGACTTTTCCCCAAAAACAGTAAAATCACTATCAGGTGAACCCTCAAAGAACTGAGGCATGCGAACTGGCCCCTGCATCAGGAGATCCTCTCAAGCCGGAAGCTGCCAGGGTAGGTCCACCTGAATCCTCACCAGGTCAGCATACCACAGGCGCCTTGGCCATTTCGAGGCGATCAGAACGACACCCCCCCAGTGAGCCTCTACTCGCTGCATGACTCGGCCTATGAGTGCCCATGGGGGAAACACAGAGAAGACTCTCCTCGGGCCATCTTTGTACTAGAGCATCCAGGCCCTCTGACAAGCTTTCTCTTCTTCTGCTGAAAAAACGGTTCATCTCGGACAACTCAAATGTTGCCATTAGGTCCATGACTGGCATGCCCCATTGGCGCACCACCTGCCCGAGGTTCCACTCGCTGGGGTCCACATGCACTTGGACTTAGGTTGTCCGCCATCAGATTTTTGACCCCCTCAACATGTGCTGCCTGGAGCCAACATTCTGCCCAGCCAAACAGCAGCTCTGCTTCGTCTTCCAAGGCTACGCTGCCCGTGCCTCTCTGGCGGTTGATGTAGGCTACCGTAGTTGCATTGCAGAGAACACCCAGACTGCCTTTCCCTGCAACCACGGCCCGAAGCTTTGGAGTGCCAGGGCCACCGCATGCATCCCCAATTTGTTTATCAACCAACAGGCCTCCTGTGGGATCCACTGTCCCTGCGCAAGGCACCCTTTGCAATGAGCCTCCCATCTGAACAGGATGGTGTCAGTCATTAGCGGTATCCAGCTCGGCAATTCGAGGGGCTTGAGACCACAGGCGGAGCAGAGCTCTCTGCAATGGCCGCATATGTGTTCTCGCCCACGGAACGAGTTTGGATGTGGCTGCCATAGAAACTGGCGCACCAAGAGTCACAGTTCCTGCTCTCAATGTTCTGGAAAGAAAATCTTCCCTACGCTGGTGTTGAAGTAGTGCAGCTCCTGGGATGGCACTAAATGGCTCTTGACATCATTGACCACCCAACCGAGACTTTGAAGCAACTGCACCACCCGCTTCGCCACTTTTACGCTTTCATCTCTGGACTTCGCCCTGATCAGCCAGCCGTCGAGGTACAGGTGTACGAGAACTCCTTCCTTGCGAAGAGCCGCTGCTACCGTCGCCACCACCATGACCTTGGTGAATGTGTGTGGAGCCGTTGCCAGTCCAAACGTCAAATCCCAAAAATGGAAGTGTCTGATCGCACCGCAAAGCGGAGAAACTACTGATGTTCTGGTCGGATGGGAATGTGCAGATATGCCTCTGAGATCGAGGGACATTAGAAATTCCCCACTTCTCAGTGCTACTATGACGGCTCGCAGCATTTCCATATGAAAATGTGGGACCCGCAGAAAAAACTGTTCACTCCCTTGAGATCGATAATCGGGTGAAAGGAGCCCTCCTTTTTGGGAACCACAAAATAGAGTACCGACCACAACCGTCTCGGGGCACCGGCACCACAGCTCTTAACTGCGGGAACCGTGTCAAGGTGTCTCTTACCGCCTCTGCTTTGCCTGGTGCCTTGCAGGGAGACTGAATGAAGGAATGGCTTACTGGACGAGCCCACTCGAGAGCAGAGCCCTCCCGGAAGAGTCCAGAACCCACTAGTCCAACATGATCTGGGCCTAGGAGGGGTAGAAATCCTGCAACCGACCTCCCACAGGTTGCACCCCTCCGGACCCCCTTTGCATTATTGTGTTTCTGGGACCCTGAGGTCGAGGCAGTGCCAAAACCCCGGCCCGCTCCTCAAAACCCCTGTCCCCTAGAAGGGAATCTGCCCCTCAGTTATGGAGTAAAGCAGGTTGCACGAAAACGCTTAAAGTCTTGCGGCTACTCACAAACGAAGTACGACTCTGCTTCGGCTTATCCTCGGCAAGTGACCTCCCTTGTACTTGATCAATTTGTCCAGATCCTCTCCAAAGAGAAGTCTCCCTTTGAAGGGGAGCTTGCTAAGGTGGGATTTAGAAGAACTGTCCGCCGCCCAGTTCGGCAGCCAAAGGTAGCATTGCGCCATTGCAATCGAGGCCATGCTTTTAGATAGTCCTCTAATGAGATCATAATGGGTGTCGGCTAGGTAGGCTGTCCCTGACTCCAATTTGGCTGCCTCCCCCGAGAGGTCCATCACCAGCTCTCCTGACTGCTGAACCCGTTGCGACCAGCAGATGCAGGCTCTAGCCACCCAGTCCCCGAAGATGGAGGCGCATTGATATCAAAGGCCCGTTTTAATAAGGTATCCAACTTCCTGTCCTGGCCATCCTTGAGGGCTATACCACCCTTCCACCGGAATAGTTATCTTTTTGGTGACTGCCGACACGGCTGCGTCCACCTTCGACAAGCGAAGCAGTTCCCGCTCCTATTCCAGCAGCAGGTACAGGCACACTATAGCGCGCACCCCTCTGAGACCTGCACAATTTGTGACTGATCTTCCTGCTCCGGGATCTCACCTTCTTCCAACTCTTCACCTTGCCAATTAAGCTCCATGTCCATGTCTTTGTTGTCCGGCTTCTCTGACAATGGAGACTGTTCTTGCCACTCCTGAGGACCTAGCCCTCTTAGGAGATGCCACATCCATCTCGCTGACTTTCATGTCGCTTTCCTCTTTATTTATTTATGGGTTTTCTATACTGACTTTTCAAGAAATCAAAGTAGTTTACAATATAACAAAAATGGTACAATATAACATTAACATTATTACACCCCCCCCCCCCCCTGCAGGCACAGGCAAAACACAGGACAAACTCTGGCAAAAAATCTCATTAAGGTAAATAAAATGAACTTAGGATTTGGAAGAACTGCAGCCCCGAGATTACATTCCCCTATGCTCTGGCTTCGGTGTGGAGGGGGCTGCCTGGAGCTCTCTGCCGGCTCGGCTCTCTCTGCATGGCGGCTCCTCACCCAGGGACGGGTGCGTGAGCCACCCACAGTCTGGCAAAGAGGCTGTTGCCCCTCAACAAACCCCTCTGAACACCTGGGGGAGGGGGGGGGAGAATCTTCCGATGGCCGTCTGCCCCATTGGAGCCCTACCGTATTAACTTTTTTCCACTCTTTTTTTCTAACCCAAAGAAATAAGATGCTTGGTAACCCCAAATGCAAACCAAACTATAACTAAAATATTTGCTCCTGCAGTGAGCCCCACACCTTGGCTCACCACCTCTCCAGCTGCTTGGAGACTAAGCATACTGGGGCTGGTGGGCAGTGCCGGCTGTATAAGTACAAGGGGTCCTCAAAAGATGATGTGCTCAGACTCCAAGCTGCTGTGAGAAGTACCCTACCCAGAGGTGCAGGACTGGACTGGAGGGACAATAAGGAACTGTCTTTTATAGTTCAAGCATGTTCTCCAATGTTTTATCTTCCCCAAGATAAACTGCAGATTTCGGGAGGGAGGCACTGATCTCCTCACTCCTCTGTTTACACCGCTCCAATCCTAAAGAGTTCAAGGAAAGAATCAATATCTTATTGCCGCACATGGGCTTGTTTCTTCTCTGGTTGATAAATCTAGAAACCATCAGTCTGATAATATCTTATACATTAGCTGTGCTGCATTAATTAAATAGGGATAGAAATAGTCCCTCCTCCAGTTCCGTATGAGCCATTACCTGTTCTTACTTCAGGAGAAATTAGGCCTTACCTGCTAATTGTCTTTCCTTGAGTTCTCTCCGGGCCAGTCCAGGAACCTTAGGGTTGTCAATCTCCTTCAGCAGCTGAGGACTGAAAACTGAAAGTTTTGCTGACAGCCTATACCACTCCCCCTGGTGTCAGTGACTCGGTCTCCTATTGTCAAAGCAGCCTAATTCTAACACTAACCTAGGAGACATAACCAAAAAACAAGAAAACCTAACCACTTGCACATTGTGAACTTCCGGTTTTCTTTCCTGCCTCTTTGCCTTAATTTTTCTCTCAACCGTGCTGATAGCTACGTATACTTCCCTTGAGGATGTCTTCACTTGCATCAACTTCGTCTTTTTTATTTTTTATTTTTTTATTTACCTGTCACGTACAGAGCACCCCCCGTTATCCCCGAGGAAGCCCCAAAATCCACGCCAACCAGAATACAACTTTCTAACACCTCTTGCGCTAAGGTCAGCCTAACCCCTCTCAAAACACACTCCGACAAACTAGGTGGGCCCTGAACTGGCCCGGAGAGAACGCAAGGAAAGACAATTAGCACGTAAGGCCTAATTTCTCCTTCCTCCTCGTCTTTCCGGGCCAGTCCAGGAACCTTAAGGCAGTACCCAAGCAGTACCTAAAATCGGGAGGGACCCATGAGCCCCGCCACAATGGCTGAGGCCCCTACTTTCGCATCCTCCCTGGCATGAACATCCAACCTATAGTGCCTTGTGAAAGTATGCAGTGATGACCACGTTGCAGCTCTACAAATATCCACCGGAGGAAACAAAGCAAACTCAGCCCAAGACGTCGCTTAACCTCGAGTAGAATGAACTCCGAGTCCGTCAGGCGGCGACTTTCCCCCGGCTTCATACGCCGCCCCAATAGCCTGCTTCACCCACCGGGCAATCAAAGCTTTGGTAGCCGCCTTTCCTTTACGTGGTCCCCCAAAAAGCACGAACAACCTATCTGACCTTCAAAAGGACTCTGTTCTCTTGAGGTACCTTCTCAACACTCGTCCCAGATCCATCTTCCGCAGCGATCGATCCATTCGAGAACCTTTTAGCACTGAAAAAAATCAGAAGCGCAACCGACTGATTCACGTGAAGAGATACCACCACCTTAGGCAGAAAAGAGGGCACCAGCCGCAACACCACTTTCTCTGCCAAAAACTGAAGGTACGGCTCCCTACAAGATAGAGCCTGCAGATCCTAAATCCTTTGCGCCGAACACTACGCCACGAGGAAAGCGGTCTTCCACGACAGTTCTCTCAAGCTCACCGACAACGCTGGCTCAAAATTCCAGCACCACGTTCAAACAGATTCCACCTCACTCTGCTGAATCGAGCCTGATCGGGGCTGTGAGGGGGGAGGTGCACCAGGCATTTAAATAACAACTGCCAGCAACCGGGGAACATAGCAAACCATCAGCTAAGCCCTGAGACAGATTCCACCTCACTCTGCTGAATCGAGCCTGATCGGGGCTGTGAGGGGGGAGGTGCACCAGGCATTTAAATAACAACTGCCAGCAACCGGGGAACATAGCAAACCATCAGCTAAGCCCTGAGACAGATTCCACCTCACTCTGCTGAATCGAACCTGATCGGGGCTGTGAGGGGGGAGGTGCAGCAGGCATTTAAATAACAACTGCCAGCAACCAGGGAACATAGCAAACCATCAGCTAAGCCCTGAGACAGATTCCACCTCACTCTGCTGAATCGAGCCTGATCGGGGCTGTGAGGGGGGAGGTGCAGCAGGCATTTAAACAACAACTGCCAGCAACCGGGGAACATAGCAAACCATCAGCTAAGCCCTGAGACAGATTCCACCTCACTCTGCTGAATCGAGCCTGATCGGGGCTGTGAGGGGGGAGGTGCAGCAGGCATTTAAATAACAACTGCCAGCAACCGGGGAACATAGCAAACCATCAGCTAAGCCCTGAGACAGATTCCACCTCACTCTGCTGAATCGAGCCTGATCGGGGCTGTGAGGGGGGAGGTGCAGCAGGCATTTAAATAACAACTGCCAGCAACCGGGGAACATAGCAAACCATCAGCTAAGCCCTGAGACAGATTCCACCTCACTCTGCTGAATCGAGTCTGATCGGGGCTGTGAGGGGGGAGGTGCACCAGGCATTTAAATAACAACTGCCAGCAACCGGGGAACATAGCAAACCATCAGCTAAGCCCTGAGACAGATTCCACCTCACTCTGCTGAATCGAGCCTGATCGGGGCTGTGAGGGGGGAGGTGCACCAGGCATTTAAATAACAACTGCCAACAAGCAGGCCCGCGCCTGTCGGGCCCGCGCCTAAGGACCACGCCAAAGGGCCCTTTGGCGTGGCCCTTAGACGGAGCACTTTGATGGAGACTACATTTCATAAAGTTATGTCAACCAACTCTGTTTAAATCAATAATATCGAAACTGCAAGTAACTAATATCATAACTGGTGTCAATGTTATAACCTCTCATTCAACTGTTATGCTGAAGTTATCCTGCTATCACTGTAACACTGCTGTTTATTATAGCTTCTCCTTCACACTATAAGCTGTAATTATCCTACTATCATTGAACCACAGATATTAACTTTATAGCTGCTCTTCCACCCTGTAAATCTTCAATTATCCTCTTATAATTGAAACACCAGTATTTAATGTTATAGTTTCTTATTCTCCCTATAAGCTGCAGTTATTCTGCTATCACTGAAACAATATATTTTTGCTATAGTTATTCATTCTCCATGTAAGCCTCAGATATCACTGAAACACTGATATTATCACTAGCATCTTTATCAAGTTTTGTCACTGGTATTAACCACTGATGTTAATGTTATAGCTTCTCTTTCAATCTATAATCTCCATTTATACAGCTATCATTGAAACCCTGGTTTTAATGCTACAGTTATAGTTTTAGTTTGTCATTTTTCATAAATTACAATTATACTGCTATCACTGAATAGTTTCTCTTTCACCCTGTAAGCTGCAATTATACTACTATCACTGAAACAATGGTATTAATGTTAAGTTACTCTATCTCAATATAAGCCTTAGTAATACTACTATCACTGAAACTCTAGTATCATCACTAATATCATTATTACAGGTAATATCACTAATATTAATTAACAACACTATTCTGTTTTATTGGAACTCTACTAATTAAAGCATAAAAAGTAAAACTAAATACAAAACAAACAATGCATAAACAATTCCTTTCTCCCATCAAAACTATACTTATTAGTATCACAATCCTGACACTGATAAATCTAATAAAATCCATAGATAATAAGAATAATAGACCAATCCCCATAATACAAAGCATATCAAAACTTGATAATCTAACAAACCCATTCAAAATAGGAACCAACCTTAGATCCAGACAATCTAGACTTATATATATAACAACAACAAAAATATGCAACACACCACACCCACCTCATATACAAAACTACACAAATCTTACCTGCCAACTCATTAATGCAAGATCTATGAAAAACAAACTACCAATTTTTATAGACATTATCAAAGATGATAAACCAGATATCCTTTGTATAACAGAGACCTGGCTCAAAGATACTGATTCAGTATTCTTAAACCAACTAAAGACACCTGAATATGAGATCTTCCATACTCACAGAATACAAAAAAAAGGAGGAGGAGTACTTATAATATTAAAGAAAAACCTCAATGCAAAATTAATATCATCTAATAATATAGACAATGTTGACATACTCACCATAAAAATTAAAAACATAAATATATCACTAATATATCGACCACCAGAATACTACATAGATAAAATTTACAACTTAATTGAATTACTAGCATCATCCACAGACACAAATCCTGTAATACTTATGGGAGACTTTAACCTTCCATCAACACCCAATAATCATTCTAATCACTTCTTAGAAATGATAAATAATTTGGATTTTCACCAAATAATAACTGAACAAACACACAATAAAGGAAAAACACTTGATATGGTCTTCCTACCAAACTCTATATACAACCTATATAACTCTGAATCCCTCTCAAACATTCCAGTCCCCTGGTCTGACCACTATCTTTTAAAATTCAATATAACCTTCACATACAACAATCATACTAAAAAACCACAACCTCCTCAAACTAAAAGATTCAGAAAATTCAATGAAGAGGAATTTTTAGATCAAATAATACCACACCTTACACAAACACCCACAAATCTCGAAGAATCTATCAAAAACTGGAACAATATAATCTCCAAAGCAGCAGAAAATAACCCAAATCAATCAAACCAAAATATAAACAATAAATTTGAAAAAAGACATACTCCATGGTTTAATACATCTATCAAAACATTAAAAAGAAAACTAAGAAAAGAGGAAAGGAAATGGAGACAATCAAAATCATTAATAAATCATGAGAATTACACTAAAACACTACAAATTTATAAACAAACAATAAACAACTCCAAGCAAAATTATTATTCTAATATAATATCAAGAGCCACTAATCGACCAAGAGAACTATTCTGTATAGTACAGAAATTAACAAACAAAACTCTAAATAATGATGAAATATCAATAGATATCTCCCAAATAGAATTAGCTAAATACTATAGCAACAAAACAAACCTACAAATAACACCATCAAATATTACTCAACCACAAATTAAAACACAATTAAAGCAAACTACAGTTGATAACTGGACCAACTTCAACTTAATATCAAAAACTACTCTCAAAACTACAATAACTAACATTAATACAACAACTTCATACCTTGATCCATGCCCAGTTGATTGGATAAAGAAGACTTTCCCAATACTCTCTTCTTTCATTCTACCTTTAGTGAATCTATCCTTGCAAAAAGGCTATTTACCACCATCCCTCAAACATGTTCAAATACGTCCTATACTTAAAAATAACACATTAGATAAACTATCCCCAAAATCTTACAGACCTATATCAAGTATTCCTTTTATGGCTAAACTTATTGAAAAAATTGTACAAATTCAACTACAAGATTTTATTGACACATTAAACATTCTTGATGAACATCAATATGGCTTTAGACCCTTCCATGGAGTAGAAACCTTACTAACGATCCTTTATGACACAATATTAAGAGGTATTGATAATACTAAACAAGCCTTTATTCTTGTTTTCCTTGACATATCAGCTGCCTTTGACAGTGTTGATCACTTAACAATGTTAAACAGACTTCAAAAAATTGGTATAACATCTACTGTTTATAATTGGCTCAAATCCTATCTATCAAACAGAACCCAAAATGTAAGAATCCACACCCAAATATCTAACACCTTCAAACAAACTCAAGGTCTTCCGCAGGGATCTGCTTTATCTGCACTATTATTTAACATTTACTTACAACCAGTTTGTAACATCTTTAAACGCCACAATGTCTTTTATCATATTTACGCCGATGATATAATGTTCTACCTCCCATTTGAAATCCCACACCCACCTCTCCAAAAAATAACAGAATGTTTTAATGAACTAACTGAGTGGCTCAAAGAACAAAATCTACTTATCAACTTTACTAAAACAGATATTTTATTTATCACTAAAAATCAAACATATATACCCCCAAACACGATTACACTAGATACTCATGAAATTAATATAAAAAAAGAAGTAAAATATTTAGGTGTGATACTTGACAATAATCTAAATATGGATTCACATATAAAATATTTAACTAAAAATATACATTACAAACTCAAAACACTAAAACAACTAAGACCTTTGATTCTTCTACAAGATTTTATTAACATAATTCATGCTATTATTACCCCACATTTCGATTTTGCAAATACAATACTTAATGGTATTTCGAAACAAAATATTAAAAAGATACAAATAACTCAGAACTTAGCTGCTAGAACGATTATGAATATAAGCCCACTTGAACATATTACACCAATTTTAGCTGAACTTCATTGGCTACCAATTTACTCCCGAATCAAATATAAAATTCTTGTCACTACATTTAAACTTATAAATAAACTTGCACCATCTGCACTAAATACACTGATTAACATTGACATTGATAAACGATCTCAAAGGAGCAGAAACATAAATACTTTAACAATACCAAAAGATTTTACAAAAGCCAGAAAACAAACCAATAAGAGAGCTTTCTCACACTCTGCTCCAATACTCTGGAACAATTTACCTGACAACATTCGCCTACTGTCTGACATAAAAGAATTTAAAAAAAAATTAAAAACTCACTTATTTACATTACACTATAATACACTCCCAAAACAGAATTCTCAAAGGGATACAGGCTAACATTTATTTTTAATATTATATACCCTATTTTCAAAAATAAACGACACTAATACACTAATTTAACCATACTACACACTCATTTACATGATGATTAATAATTTAACTAGCAATGTATATATGTTCTAATATGTTATACTTGTAATGTTACAATTTTCCTTGTAATTTATAATTATCTGTTCTATGTAAAATGTCCTGGTATATCTCATACCAATTAACCTACTGTTACATGTAAACCGCACTTGAAACATGGGAAAGAGCGGTATATAAATAACTGTTAAATAAATAAATAAATAAATAAATCCCATGCCGGCACTACCTGTCTTACCGGCGGCCTGATATTCTTGGCCGCCTGAAGAGACCGTTGCACATCCAAATGCGCTGTCAACCTCCTTCTTTGCACTGCTCCTCTATAGCAAGCTATGGCAGCCAGATGAACCTTGAGGGTGCTGAGAGCTAACCCCTTATCCAGTCCTTCCTGAAGGAACGACAAAATCTCCGGTAACGCCACCGAAAAAGGTCTAATGCCACGCTCCGCACACCAAGTCTCAAAAACACACCATACTCGAACGTACGCCTGGGAAGTCGACTCTCTCAGACTGCAACATCGTGGCCACCACCGATGCAGAATATCCCC
This sequence comes from Ichthyophis bannanicus, assembly GCA_033557465.1. Lineage (NCBI taxonomy): Eukaryota > Metazoa > Chordata > Amphibia > Gymnophiona > Ichthyophiidae > Ichthyophis > Ichthyophis bannanicus. Next base: position 620,992,347 of record CM066036.1, read on the forward strand.
TATGTCTCAACCATTCCCTTTCAAAAGCCAAGCCGTAAGCAAGAACCGATCCACCTGCGGCATTAGAACGAGTCCCTGACTCAACAGATTGAGCTGATCTGGTAGCCTCCAAGGGGAATCCACTAAAAGCCGTATCAGATCTGCATACCAAGGCCTCCGGGGCCAATCCGGAGCAATGAGAATCACCTTCCCCTCGTGCCCCGCTATTCGTCGAATGACCCAGCCGAATATAGGCCAAGGAGGAAACATGTACAGAAGATTGCCCACTGGCCAGGGTTGCACCAGTCCATTGAGCCCCTCTGACATGTGTTCCCTGCGTCTGCTGTAAAAATGAGACACTTTGGCATTGCCGAGCGTAGCCATCAGATCCATCACCGGCTGCCCCCAGCGCTTCGTAAGGTCGTGAAAGACAGCCGCGTTCAGTTCCCATTCCCCGGGATCAAGAACATTTCGACTGAGATAGTCAGCCTGCACATTGTCCTTTCCTGCTACATGTGCCGCCGACAAAGCCACAAGATGATCTTCCGCCCACAGCATCAACACCTGGCTCTCCTCCATAAAGAGAGCACTGCCCGTGCCTCCCTGTCTGTTGATATATGATACCGTCACCACATTGTCGGAGAAGACGTGCACCGCTCTCCCCTCAAGTAGACTTCCATATTGCTGAAGCGCGAGACACACCGCTCTGAGCTCCAATCGATTGATCGACCAAGTGCTCTCCTCCGAGGACTAGACCCCCTGTGCCACGCGAGTCTGACAATGGGCTCCCCAGCCCGATAAACTGGCATCCGTGGTGACCAACACCCATTCTGGGTGCTCCAAGGGGACTCCTGCCTGAAGATGATTTGTGTCCAACCACCAGAGCAGACTGTTGCGCACTACCTCCAGACAGACCAATCTTTGCGAGAGAGGATGATGCTGCGGAGACCATTTGGAAAGCAACGCCCGTTGCAGAGGGCGCATATGCGTCCCAGCCCACGGAACCAGGTCCAAGGCAGCCACCATGGACCCCAACAGCTGCAAGTATCTCCACGCCGATGGCGCCTGCAGACGCAAGAACGCTTGCACCTGATCCAAGATCTTTAGCACTCTGTTTTCAGGCAGGAACACCGACCCCACTTCTGTGTCGAACAAGGCCCCGAGGTAAGTAAGCCGCCTCACCGGCTGCAATTAACTCTCTGCTCGGTTGATGACCCACCCGAGCTGCTACAGGACCTGTACTACTCGTGAGGTTGCTGCGACCGACTCCGGCAGAGAACCTGCCCGGATCAACCAATCGTCCAAATAAGGATGCACTTAAACTCCTTCCTTCCGCAAAGCTGCCGCAACCACCACCATTACCTTCGTGAAAGTACATGGTGCCGTCGCCAGGCCGAACGATAACGCCCGAAACTGAAAATGCCCCCTGGGAACGGCAAAACGCAAAAAACGATGATCTGCTCTGATAGAAATGTGCAGATAAGCCTCCATGAGATCTATGAACAAGAGCACCTCTCCCGGCCTTACTGCTCGAATAACTGACCGCAGCGTCTCCATCCAAAAATGTGGTACCCGCAACGACCGGTTCACGTGCTTGAGGTCCAGAATCAGTTCTTTTTTGGGAACCACAAAATAAATCGAGTATCGACCTAATCCGCACTGGTCTTGAGGCACTGGCACTACCGCCTGTAGCTGCAACAAACGCTGAAGCGTGTCGTCTATCGCTTGTCTTTGTCCCTGGTCCACATGGAGACAACACGAAGGCTTCCGCCAACGGGTGAGCGAACTCCAGCGCATACCCATCTCGGATGATCTCCAGCACCCATCTGTCCGTAGTTATCGCAGTCCAGGCAGAGAGAAAGCCCTGCAAGTGGCCTCCTACCGGGATCTCTGCTTGGACCAGCTGACCTTCATTGTGCTTTTTTTGCAGAGTTCTGCTGGGCATTGAAATAGCCCCTGCTGAACCCTCTAGCCCCACGAAAGAGCTGACTCCGAGCCACGAAGCGGCCCCTCTGATAGGGAGTAAACCGAGCCCCTCGGAACCTTGCCCTTGTTGCCAAGTTCCCGGTCTGGGTGCCTTAGGCCTATCCTCTGGTAAACGGCCTCCCTTGGAATCACCCAAATCCTTTACAATCTTCTCCAAGGCCTCCCCAAAGAGCAGCTTGCCCTTATAGGGGAGCTTACTGAGCCTAGACTTCGAGGATGAATCCACCTCCCAATTCCGCAGCCAAAGGAACCATCTGGCAGCGATTACCGATGCCATGGACTTTGCAGAAATCCTAACCAAATCATAGAAGGCTTTCGCCAGATAAGCTGCCGCTGACTCCAACTTTGCTCCCTCTGCGGAAGAACCTTCTCCTCCATCCGAACTGGCCTCCCCTTGGAGCCAACGGATAGAAGCCCTAGACACATACGCTCCACAAATGGACGCCTGCAGAGAAAGCGCACTAGAATCAAAGGCCTGCTTGAGAAGCACCTCCAGCTTACGATCCTGCAGATCTTTAAGTGCTGCTCCCCCTTCCACCGGAATCGTTATCTTCTTCGTTACCGCCGAAACCAACGCATCCACCTTAGGCATTCTCAACAACTCCCTTTCCTCCTGTGGAACAGGATAGAGGCGACCAATGGCACAGCTACCCCGCAGGGTAGCCTCCGGGAATTCCCATTCAGATTCTATCACCTGCTTAATTACTCAGTATATGGGAAAACAGCGCTGCTCCGCCTTAAAGCCTTGCAACAAAGGATCTTCAAGCGGCTCCGTCGGCAGAAGAATATTTAGCGCAGCCAAGGACTGAGTAATAAACGCACCCAGCTCCTCCTTGCGAAAGACCCGAAACACATTTGGGTCCTCGCCCGGTGCAATCTCTCCTTATTCCAATTCCCCAGACCAAGGATCCATGCACGCCTCAGAGAGGATTTCCCCCTCCTCCACCACCTGAGGGGCTGGGATCTGTGGCTCGAAGCCATCGAAGCCTGTCCCCGTGCCCGCACTCTTTTGGGAAGAGCCCTCTCCAGCACTGTTCCCTCTAAGCTGTGCATGTGCGCGCGCACACACCTTGCCAAGCGAGCGCACATAAATTACGGTTCTGATTCTGATAGAAAACACAGACGTCTTAAAATTTAAAAGTTGTGTATTTACGGTTTTCACAAGTTCTACAATATTTTCTAGTGCAATGTGGTGTACATACTGTATTCTGACGTGTAGTCAAATTTTAAAGTATATAACTCCGAGTGTCGTTATGTGGCACACAAAAATTTAACCTTCCTTCAAAAGCTGCACAGCTGATATTTTATGCGCACACAGCCTACAGAAAATTAGAGGGAACATTCTCTCCAGGGTCCATCCCGCTCAACTCAGGTTTCTCCCCCTCAAAGAGGTTGGGACCCGCGGAACTGCTGACAGTTTGAGACACCTTTAAAGTATAGGCCTTATGCAACGCTAAAATGAAATCTGGGGAGAACGAGGATGAGAAGCCCTCCTGAGCCTCAGGCAACTTCTGATGGAGCCTTGATTTCAGAAGAAGCCTCCTTATTTGACTTCATCTTCCTTTTACCCTGCTTGTGCTGCCGCATGGGAGAAACGGCTGCCTCAACCAAAATGGCTGCCGTTCCCGTCTTTTCCGAAGAGCCCTGCAGCCTAACTCCCCCGAGGCTGACTTGCCTTCCATTCTGCTCCTTTCGATCACGCGCAAAACTGCCGACCCACAGAACGACAGACCATTGGACCCCCCGAACACGCGGCGAATGTCTGACACTTCCGACTGCCTCCCAACCTGCTTCTGCTACAGCGCGCACGCTCGGCTGAATGCTGCCAGTCCCTGCTAGCACTGAAACCCCTAGAGCAATGAAAAAACAAACACCCACCTGTGCGCAGCACACTGAGCCGACTCCTCCCCGCTTCCAGCGGGAGATGGAGATCGCGACCCCTAAGAGGCGGGCAGATTCTGGGGCTCCCAAGTCCTTTCCCCCTCAAAATGGACGGGTCCTCAGAAACAAGGCAGGCTCTGCCCCTTCAAGCTGCTGTCATTGTCTGCAGCTAAGGCCCGTCCCGTTTTTTTTTTTTAAATACTTTATTTCAACAAGGGAAATATACTGGAGTTAGAGCCCAGCCAGAGCCAAACAATAACCTCGCCTAACTAATCCTTTCCTTCTCTTCTCTCCAGGGAGCCTGTCAGCTCCACGTCCTGTTCAGCTACTGAGGACTGAAAAGACTGAGTCACTGACACCAGGGGGAGTGGTATAGGCTGTCAGCAAAACTTTCAGTTTTCAGTCCTCAGCTGCTGAAGGAGAATGACAACCCTAAGGTTCTTGGACTGGCCCGGAGAGACGAGGAGGAAAGTGGAGTCTCCCGAAGTAGTTGCCAAGATATTGTCCACAAATTGTTTGCAGAATCTGCTGTATCAAAGAACCTTGCTGCTCCACTGTGTACAATGCGCATCCGTGCTGGTTACTGCAGTGAAACAAATATTGGCCTCAAAGAGACGCTGACAGATTGGGGTGAAACACTTCCGCCTCTGTGCAAGCATTGTGGAATAGTCCTGAAAAATTAGAATTTTTGCCCCTTGATGCCTTTAGCCACCCGAAGCACTCTCTTCTTGTAGATAAAGTTGAGAAATTTTGCAATCACCACTCTTGGCCAGTCTTCTTCGGGCCGCTGAGGACAAGCGGTGTGCCTGCTCAATGATCAGCAGTTTTCACTCCTCTCTCAAGATGAGCACTGCCGGCAGCCATGTTTCAAGCTTATTTTCTTTAATTGTCTCTGATATCCACACAAATCAGAGATTGAAGACTTAGAAAACTGGAGCAGAAGGAACAATCTTACGTTGGTGCTGGGTAACTATTTTGCGGAGCTCCATGAGGGCTGTCCGGGTGTTGTCTGCATCAGTTTCCACCGTCACTAGTCAGGCCTCTGCCTTTCCCAATCTCTTATTATATCCCTCCAACACCTGCACAACTCCTTCAAGCTTTGCAAACCCTTGGTCAAATTTCCTGGTTAGGGCTGCCACCACTTAGTCGGTGACTTCCTCAACTAACACATCTTTTGCTGGAGAGCTAGGTGCTGTTGCAGTCCTTGCAGCCATTTTGTCTCCCACTTGGGCCTTATCCCAATCCTTCCTGATCGTGCATGTCACCATCCAGTCCTCACCCGACACAATTTTTGCACTCTACAGTTCTGGGGGGGTTGTTAGGTTCGTGCCTCCCCTTTCCACAGTTCCATTAGGTGTCTTATGTAGCAGCGGCAGGGAGAATCATCAGGGAAGCTCCGGAGCACAGCACCGAAGCATCTGGCTGCACTCACCACATCATGTGACCTCCTCCACCTCTAGATTTTAAAAAGATTTTCATTACAAACACAAATTCTCATGCACCTATAACGTTAGGACCTTCTGATCAAACGTAGGCATAATGTTCCATTAGTATCTCAAGTGTCTGTAAGAGCAGCTCTTTCTAAATTAATCTAATCAATGCTGAGCCTTAAATGAGATTCTTTTTCAATTTTATCTTCCCAAGGGTATTTTGGTTTGGGATATGTCAAGGAGAACATACAGATGACACCCACCCAGAAACAATGTTTGAAGTTTTAACATCTATATTACCTCTGTAAAACCATCTTTGAGAGGACTAATCGGTGCACTAGGCACCTGACCTGGAAGAGAAATTTTCTTGCCCTCTTCAAAGGGACGTGTAGGTATTCGATGCAAATATCCATATCCAATGCCACACCCGAGGCTTTAAAAATAAAAGAAAAAAAAAACAGCCACAATGAAAGCTTAAACACACTAGACAGACATTAGAAATACCTGCCAATTAACTTACCTGCCTTCTCCACCCCATGCAGAATTTGGTGTAATAATGACCTCACGACAATTATCGGTGTCTGTATTGTATACATAAAGTTTTAATGGTTTCCCTTCATGCGTTTCAATGAGGGAGAAAAGATCTTCAGACTGGTGAAAAAAGATAGAATATGGGGCATTAACAGTTGTACCTTTCCTTCTTGTGAGATTAAAAACTTGATCACTGAATGAAAGCTGTAAACTATTGCCACCAGGTAGCATTCTAGCTGCCCCCAAAATCAAAGTAGCAGAAAGCTAAGAAATGATGAGACAAGGTAGTGCACTCTGTACCCAGCTAGGACTAAAGTATTCGATAATATCCATAAGCATAACACACATTATATTATTCGTTATTCTTACAAAGGTTTGTGTAAAAAAAATTGTTTAGCTTTGCACTGCTCTAGTAGTCCTTTTTTTTAACAGGATAGTAATGTTAACCATGCATTCTGAAGGATACCACACTGGAGGATGGTGATCACTATAATGCAAAGGCACCCAAAAGTTTTCAAGATGGACCATATAATCAGAAAACCATGTGTGCGCAAGCTGTTTTCATTTATTTTAGGCTGTAAATCTCTTCTAAAATTGTGGCTTCATATCCATATAGCTCTAATTATGAATAATCATGTGGTAAAATCTCTAGTAAATCATATGTTAGATGCCTCTGCAATAAAGCTTACTAAGATGTTATTGAAAAAGGATACAGAAAAAGCATAGTTACTCACCTGTAACAGGTGTTCTCCGGGGACAGCAGGAATCAGTTCTTGCATATGGGTGACGTCAACACCGATGGAGACCTCGTGGAAGCATTCCCCCAGCTTTCAAAGAAAGCCTTTAGGAGATGCTACCGTGCATGCGTGGTCCCCTTCCCGCCCAAGGGTGCCATCTTGCTCAGTCAGATGACATAGCTAAAAGATGGTAAAAATAAAGGATGGTAAAGGAGCAACTCCAAGGAGAGGAGGGAGGGTTGTGAGGACTGATTCCTGCTGTCGCCGGAGAACACTTGGTTACAAGTGAGTAACTACGCTTTCTCTGGGAACAAGCAGGAAGTCGGTCCTCACATATGGGACTCCCCAGCTACAGGCTACCGAAAGCCCATAGTGAAAAATACAGTCGCCCTCAAGGGAGCTGTGAGCAGCAGCAATTAAGTCCGTAGTTATAGACTACAGTAGGACCCCTGTGTCCGATGGAAACCAGCATTCCAGTAGCCTGAACACAGAAGGATCAGAGTTGCCTAAACCCCAAAAAGATTACGGAGCATGGCATGGTCGAAGGCACTGTCCCATCAGGACTTCCTTTTCAGGCAGTAATGGTCTGAGCAGGTATGGAATGAAGACCAGGTGGTGGACTGGCAGATGTCCATCGGGACAGAGCACAGGTTTGCCACCGAGGCTGCCATAGCCCTGACACAGTGCGTCATGACTCATCCTTCCAGCGGGCTTTCCAAGTGGACAGTGTACGTTTGGTCATCACCGCCTCCCCCAGTCTACTGGGATCATAAGATGAAATGCAGAGCAGCTTTGCGGTGGCCCTGAATAAGCCGGATGTAGAGGGACAAGGCCTTCTTAGTCCAGGGTGTGGAGGACCGTCTCCCCCCTACTGGAGTGAGGTCTTGGGAAGAAGATGGGAAGTACCACCTCCTGATTGTGGTGGAAGGACAATACCACCTTAGGAAGGAATTCAGGGTGTGTGCGGAGCACCAACCTGTTCTTGTAGAACCTGGTATATGGCGCCTCCACCACTAAGGCCTGAAGCTCACTAACCCTGCGAGCGGAGGTGAGTGCAACCAGGAACACCACCTTCTGCGAGAGATATCGCAGGTGGCAGGTAGCCAGAGGCTCAAAGGGCGGGCGAGTGAGCTGCCCTAATACCACATTAAAGTTCCACTCAGTCGCCGGAAGGCAAACGGGGGGGGCTTCGATAAGAGCTGACCCCATAGGAAGTGGGTCACCAGCAGCTGGACTGAGAGGGGTTTGCCATCTACCGGGTGGTTGTGCACCACCAGGACACAGAGGTGCATCCTAATGGAGTTTGATTTAAGCCCTGATTATGAGATGGAGAAGGAACTGTAACAGTTCCATGGGGCAGGAGAACAGCTTGGTCCCATGCTCTGCACACCAAACTGAAAACCTACGCCATTTGAGGGCATACGCTTTCCTAGTGGAAGCCTTACAAGAGGCCAGCTGGATCTCCTCAACTTCACCCGAGGGGCTGAAAAGGGCTAGGGTCACCCTTTGAGCAGCCACGCTGTCAGCGACAGGGACCCAGGTTGGGGTGCAGAAGAGAGCCCCCCTGCTGGGACAGGAGCCCTGGAGAGTTCCCCAACGGGATGGGAGTCTCCACTGATTGCCAGAGTAGCAGCAGGAACCATGGCTGCCTGGAAGAAACAAGCGAGTGGTATATGGTGGTCACAAATGATTAGTTAAACAGAGACCCCAACATGTTTCGGAAGACTGCTGAGGGAAACAAAATGAGCTTAAGTAGCTTAAATTAGATGAGATTAAGCCAAAATAAGACAGACACATCCCAATCAATTTAGGTTATATTAGTAGAGATCAATTCCGAAGTACCTAGAACCACATAGCTTAAAGTACACCAAATTAACCCAGACACACTAGATTAACTGAGTGTAGAATAATTCAAGCAAAAGATGCATTCAGGGGAACCGAGTTGAGCTTAATACAAATTAATTTAGAAACACTTAGCATAGCTCCACTTCAAATTTATTCAGATCAATACTGATGCAATTAGTTTAGCTTAACGCAAATTAAGTCAAATCAATCCTGGAACACCTAGAATAACTCCATTTCAGATTTATGCAGACCAATTCCGATGCCCTTAGATTAGTTTAGTTGCGAAGAAGCAAAACACCACAGAATAGAGATAAGCAGAGCAAAGCAGACGCTCCAAGTTTACCAAGCACAGGTTAAAAACAAAGGAAACTAGGGGCACTCGGCTAGCAGCATTACGATTAAATCAGCGCAAACCAAATGCCCACAAAGACTAGCGGAATGTAAATTAATGGAAGGTAAAAGAGACCAAGAACACAATCCAAGTTAACACTACAGAACTCGCCGATCAGAAAAGGAAGACTTCGCAGTGCCATGAATGGCACCCAGCAACTTCCCCCAACCATCTCAATAGAACACCCAAAATGGCCATCTTCATGCCAAAATGAAAAACGGATGCCCGATGAGGCAAAACAGTCGAGCTCAGACAAGGGCTCTGCTTCGCGGAACACACTACCTTCCACCTCTCCTTCAAGGCCAAACAAAGAAACTGACCAGCAAACTAACCCTGACGGTCAGAGTACCAACTGAGAAAAAGAACCTCTCGCCAAAAAGACAGACATTTCGTGAAGACCCTGGCTGACAAAGAAAGGCAAATGGTAATTCTCAATACTGACAGTGGTTAGCAATGTAAAATGCAGAAAATGCCAGGTGATTGGGGTGAACGGAGATGTGGTTTAGGGTATCCTTTAGATCCAGGGAGGTGAGCCAGTCATTTTGGTTGAGAAGCAAAAAGATAGAGGACTAAGGTGTTCATCTTGAACTTTTTCTTTCTGAACTATATGTTGAAAGCCTGCAGGTTGAGGATTTGTTGAAAGCTTCTTAATTTTTTGGGAGCTAAAAAAGCTGGACTAAAAAAAAAAACCCACACAAACACACATTTGTCTCCACTGGGAGGAAGAGAGGTAGATCATTGAACAATTTTCCAAGAGAGATTTCAGTTCACTGACCAGGACAGGAATGTGGTGGAGTGGCTCTTCATGATTTTCTCAGCCCTCTTGTTGATGGGATCCTTATGAATAGTTTATAGCAGTGATGATCCAAATGGCCAGTGGTGACCATTACCGTACCCTCCTTGAACAAAAGGTCTAGCCCCCACTGGGTAAATGTCAAAAGGGTTGGTTTTAAGGCATTTGCTACAGAGGTGGATTGTTTCCTTTCCTGTGATTGCAGCTGCAAATGCATCTGTGTTGTCTGATGCTAAAGTGGCATTCTGGAGTACGGATGGCAGTGTCTGAAGGAAGGAATTGCTGGGAAAATTGCTGTAGGTATTGTTTCCTGTAAATGGCTTGCTGTCCAATGCAATATTGTGACTGTGGGTCTACAAGACTGATAATAAAACTGACATGAAGCAATAAAGCACAGTTACTTACCTGTAACAGGTGATCTCTGGGAACAGCAGGAATAAGTCTTCACATATGGGTACGTCGGTACCGATGGAGCCTGCGCGGGAGCGCTCCCCAGCGTCCAATCAGAAAGCTTTTGGGAGCATCCCTCAGCACCTGCGTGCTGCCTTCCCAACTGTCTCTCCTCAGTTGAGTTTTATAGCTGAGACAAAGAGAGAGAAAGAGGAAAGGAAAGATAGAGAGATACAACTCCTAGGGGAGGTGGGTGGGTTGTGAAGACTTATTCCTGCTGTTCCCAGAGATCACCTGTTACAGGTAAGTAACTGTGCTATCTCCAGGAACAAGCAGGAATGAGTCTTCACATATGGGGACTCCCAAGCTAAGATGCCTGGAGCCCCAGCATGTTGGGAATTGAAACATGCTACACCTCATATGGCCAGGCATCCTGAGGATGGAGGGTAGGAGTTGAAAGAGAGAGGAGCTGTAGAAAAAACAGCTAGCCTAAAATAGGACTACAGGTAAGGAGTCCTTGTATGTATGATAATCATCATGAAATATATTGAAATGAACAATCACAATATGAACCTCACCTACTGGATTGCAGGAAGTAGAGAGGCAGATGGAGTCTACTGGGGATCGAGTAGAGGAATCTTCAAGGTGACCTCACTGAAGTGAAGGTGAAGGTCAAAAACTGGAAGTGACAGGTGACCCCAGGAGTCAACTGGGGTAGTACAAAAACGGTAGGCCTTTAATGGGAAGCTTTATGGAAAAAGCTGAAAACTCTTTTGGCTACAGAGGTAATCATAGTTAGGAGCAAAAGAGGAAGACTGACCGATTTGGACAACTGGCCTAGTTCTTGGAGGAAGGAGGGGTATGGGAGAAACCCTGTATGCCCTAGAAAGGACAGATGTCTGAGGAGTAAAAAAAACCTCAGATCTACTGAAGATCCACCATGTCTTTCCTAAGTGATGAGAGGTAGGAAGATATTGGGGTATGGAGCTTCAGGGATACCTGAACCTAGGGTTATGGTAAGAGCTGTCAGCACCACAGCAGTGGTTGTGTGCATAATAGTCTAACATACTGTGGTATAGAATGAACATGTGCAAGCCCACTGTCTGGAAAATACAGGAAGGAAAAAACCTTAATGAGCACAGACAGTTAGAAAGATAAGTATGTAAATACATAATTACCTATAAGGAAGTATCTCGACAGATACACACATATATGTGTGTGTGTGTGTATATATATATATATATATATATATATATATATATATTTATGGCGAGATGCAGGGGGCATAACATATGCACAGATGGCTGACAGACATATGTATCTAAAGAATGTATATAGACATATGTACATATATGAATATATAGGTCTAAAGATAAATGTCTGCAATTAAGCAGACAGAGATATGTCTATAGGAAGCTTCACATGGAGGATGTGAAGAGGAACGATTCATCTAACAAGAAGGTGGAACCTACTTGAGAAGATATAGAGAATCTGTTCCCTCTGGTTAAGATGGAGCAGGAATGCTATCCAGTGAAATAACCAGGAAGGTTGCGTGGAAAAAAATAGAGGATAATATCAGTCTGTAAACAGCAAGTCCTGAGTTCGGTAGAACTCTAACATGGTGAACGGACAGAAAACGCAGAGGATGAGATACTAGGTTGACCCACTTGAGGGACAAGGGGGGGGTATCATGCGTTGTTTAGTTAAATATGTGCTGTCCATGAAGGATTAGGATACCATGAGGACAAGCTGCAAGGAAAAAGAGCATATTTCCTGTAGGAATTGGGTAACTCTTTAGACTGTCACATAGAGAAGGCTTATGTCCTTTATTAAAAGGAAATAGAAGGGTGTAAAGCACAGTTACTTACCTGTAACAGGTGATCTCTGGGAACAGCAGGAATTAGTCCACACATATGGGTACGTCGGTACCGACGGAGCCTGAGCGGGAAAGCTCCCCAGCTTCCCAGAAGGAAAGCTTTTGGGGCCTCCCACTGCGCATGCGCGCTGCCTTCCCGCCTTCCTGACCAACTCTCCTCAGTTTGAGTTTATAGCTGAGACAATAGAGAGAGGAAAGGAAGAGAGAGAGAGATACAACTCCTAGGGGAGGTGGGCGGGTTGTGAGGACTAATTCCTGCTGTTCCCAAAGATCACCTGTTACAGGTAAGTAACTGTGCTATCTCCAGGAACAAGCAGGAATAAGTCCTCACATATGGGGGACTCCCTAGCTAAGATGCCCGGGAGATCCCCCGAAGGGTATGAGACCCTGAAAGGTTCTTCATCTTCCTATGGATCTCAGGCATCCATTCAGGGAAGGTGGGCTGGAGTTCTTCAAGAATGGAACAGGTGTCTGAGGACAGCCTGACCAAACAAGGCATCCCAGCGGGAGTCCTTGTCCAAACAGTAATGGGCTGTAAAGGTATGAACCGAGGCCCAGGTGGCTGCTCGACAGATCTGGTCAATGGACACAGAGTTTAAATGAGCCATAGAGGTGGCCATGGCCCTCACGTTGTGAGCGGTGACATGGCCCTCCAGAGAAAGGTTCTTACTCTGGTAAGCAAAAGAGATACACTGAGCAATCCAATTGGAGAGTGTTCTTTTGGAGACTGGAAGTCCTAAATGAGAAGGATCAAAAGCAACAAAAAGCTGAGAAGACTTTCGATGTTGCTGTGTCCTGTGGAGGTAAAAGGCAAGGGCTCTTTTACAGTCTAGAGTATGAAGGTTCCTCTCTGCACTGGATGCATGAGGAGCTGGAAAAAAGACAGGTAAATATACCTCTTGATTAAGATGAAAAGGTGAGACCACTTTAGGCATAAAGTGAGGATTTGTCCTAAGGACTACCTTATCATGATGGAACCTTGTATAAGGTGGATTAGCCACTAAGGCCTGCAGTTCACTGATGCGGCGAGCTGAAGTGACTGCAATGAGGAAAATAACCTTCCAGGAAAGAAATTTCAAGGAGGTAGTGGCTAAGGGTTCAAAAGGTGGCTTCATAAGCTGACCAAGAACCAAAGTTTAAGTCCCATGCCACCGGAGGAGGTCGAATGGGAGGTTTAGTTAAAGTTAGGCCTCTCATGAATCTTGCAATAAGAGGATGAGAGGAAACAGGTTGTCCATTGATGGGCTTAAATGATGCCGCAATAGCACTCAAATGGACTCTTACTGAATTCGTTTTGAGTCCTGCATTGGAGAGATGCAGGAGATATTCCAAAAGAGAATTCAATGGGAGTGCCAGAGGGTTAAGACCCTTTTGAGCACACCAAATGGAAAATCTTTTCCATTTAAAAGCGTAAGAACGCCTAGTGGAAGGTTTCCTAGAGGCATGTAGGATATCCTTCACTTGCTGCGAAAGATTGAAGTGTCGAAGGTCTAGGCCTTCAGTAACCAAGCTCTGAGGTGAAGGGACTTGGGGTTTGGGTGCCACAAAGTCCCCTCCTCCTGAGACAGAAGGTCTGGAGCCGCTCCCAAGTCCAGGGAGGGGGCTTGGGAGAGATGCAGAAGTAGAGGGTACCACACTTGGCGTGGCCAGCGTGGAGCTATGAGGATCATGGACCCTTGATCCCTTTGAAGTTTGAACAGAGTCTTGGGAATCAAAGGAATGGGTGGAAAGGCATACAGGAAACCCTGACCCCAATGCAGGAGGAAGGCATCCTTGGTCTGAACTCCCTGACACGGAATTCTGGAACAGAACAGGGGAAGTTTGGCATTCCACGGACTTGCAAAGAGGTCTATGTCCGGGGTTCTTCATTTCTGGAAGATTCTGAGTACCTGATCCATGTGCAGGGACCACTCGTGTGGAAGCAGAACTCGACTGAGTCTGTCTGCCCAAGAGTTTTGGATTCCTGGAAGATATACTGCCAGGAGATGGATTTGATGCTCTCTGGCGAAGGCCCATAATCTTAGAGCTTCGTTGCAAAGCGACAGAGAGCCAGTCCCTCCTTGTTTGTTTATGTAAAACATGGCTACTTGATTGTCCGTGTGAATAAGGACTGTCATGTTGCTGAGGAGGGTATGAAAAACTTTGAGAGCTAGAAAGATTGCTCGAAGTTCCAAGTGGTTGATATGAAGGGTGGTCTCCTGTGGAGACCAAGTGCCCTGAGTGGAGAGATCTTGGAGATGAGCCCCCCAACCTGTTTGGGAGGCATCTGTTGTGAGGGTTGCTTGGGGCAACAACAGATTTTGAGTGGATATCCACCACTGGAGAGACCAAAAGAGACGATTGGAGTTTGCTATTTGGTCTGAGAGAGCTCCTGATGCTTGAGTCCACTGGGTGGATAAAGTCCATTGAGCTGCTCTCATATGTAGGCGAGCATAAGGCACCACATGCACTGTGGAGGCCATGTGGCCTAATAGTTGTAGTATCTCTCTGGCAGTCAAGTGGCTTCTGGACTGAGTCTGAGAGGCTAAGTGCACTAGACGTTGGCAACGGGCCTGAGGTAGATAGGCCCTTGCAGTGGTGGTATCCAACCAGGCCCCTATGAATTCTAGGGATTGAGTAGGGGTGAGTTGGGACTTTGGCAGATTGATCACAAGTCCCAGATACTGTAGAATTCGCCTGGTGCGATCAAGGGAAGTCTGAGTCTCGGACTGAGACAGAGCTCGGATGAGCCAATCGTCCAGGTATGGGAAGACAAAAATTCCCAGGGCGCGTAGAAATGCAGCTACTATTGCCATGCATTTGGTAAATACCCTTGGAGCAGAGGCTAGACCGAAGGGAAGTACTCTGTATTGGAAATGTTTTCCCTGGAACAGAAACCGTAGGAATTTTCTGTGGGATGGATGGATGAGTATATGTGTGTACGCATCCTTGAGATCTAGAGAACAAAGCCAATCCTGACTCTGTAGGTATGGAAGGAGAGTACCTAGAGAAAGCATCTTGAATTTCTCCTTGTATAGAAATTTGTTCAATTCTCAGATCCAGAATGTGTCTGTACCCCCCTGTTTTCTTGGGAATGAGAAAATAAGGGGAGTAAAAACCTGACCCCTGTTGACGAAGAGGAACCTCTTCTATTGCCTTTTGGGCGAGAAGAGTGGTCACCTCCTGACCCAACAGGTCTAGGAGAGATGGGGGAGAATTGAAACTTCTCACCATGGTATGGGGAGAAAGGTTGGAGAAATGTAGTTTGTAGCCCTCTCTGATGATAGAGAGGGTCCATTGCTCTGATGTGATTTGCTCCCATCTGGGAGCAAAATGAGTTAACCTTCCTGGAATGGTGAGAGGTTCTGGATGTTTTAGAGCCAGAAAGGTTAAGTTCTCTAGTTTTAAGTCAAAAACCCTGAGGGGGTTGGGACTGTTGGACTGTAGCAGCCCCTGCAGGTTTTGCCCTGGGCTGTTTAGGCTGCTGACGCTTAGGAGCAAAGCGAGCTGCAGAAGATTGTTGGCCAGTATTTGTGGCAAATCTGGCCTTCTTGTAGAAAGGCTTTTTGAAAGATTTCTTCTTGACAGGGGTAGAGGTAGACTTAGAAAGTCTATCTAAAGCAGCATTTTCTGCATCCATTTGAGTGGCTTTGATTTGCCACTCCTTACCAAACAGATTCTCACCTGTACAGGGCAAATTTCCCAACCCATCCTGGACCCAGGGTTCTAGGTTAGAGGCCTGGAGCCAAGCAATTTTGCGAGCCGCTATGGCAATACCTGAGGCTCTGCTAGCACCCTCAAAGGAGTCAAAGGCTGCTCTGTTGGAGAACTTTGAAATATCTTGGGTATGCTTCAGCAAAAGAAGGAACTCCTCCTTTCTATCCTCTGGGATAAAGGGGAGAAAATGGCGTATTTTTAATGCAATTTCCTTCAGAAACATGCCCATATAGAGGCTGTATGAGTTGATTCTGCCAATAAGCATACTTGCTTGGAAGATTTTTCTTCCAAAAGCATCCAGAGTCCTACATTCTCTTCCTGGGGGAGTAGAAGAGTGTCTTTTAGTACTCTTGATCCTTTTCATAGCTGACTGCACCATGATGGAGTGGTGCGGGAGCTGAGTTTTTTGAAACCTAGGAGAAGGGGGGACACGATACATGGTGTCCAGACGACGAGAATGTGGAGAAAGGGTGAGAGGAGTCTCCCATAAGTCCATCATGTGTTCTTGAAGAATTTCATGGATGGGCAAGGTGACTGCCTCTTTGGGAACCTTAGAGTATCCTAAAATGTCTAACTTTTTTGCTCTAGGTTCTTTTTCAGAGGATACAGAAATAGAAAGACCTTTAGCTACTTCAATGATGAAGTCTTGAAAGGATAAATCCTCTGGAGGAGACATTCTCCTCTTTGGAGAAGAGGGCTCCTCAGGTAGAGTAAGGGATACTTCAGCAGAGTCATCTGATGAATCAGAATCATCAGAAGACTCAAAGTATCGTCTGTTTGCTTCCAGGGATCGATAAGCGTATCGACCGGTATCGACATCAGGGGTACCCGGAACCGGATCGGTATCGGGAAAAACCCCGGAACCGGGAACCGGAATCGGTATCCTGGTCGATGTGGATGGCCTGGGTACCGGTATCGGTTGTGGTACCGGAATCGGAGTCGGTACCACAGGGTGCGGTACCGAGGGCGTCGCAGCCTTAATAAAAGCCAAAATGGCCTGCTGCATGGATTGAACTGTATGATCCATGGACGCCACAACTGTCTGGATGTCGGTACCAGATGATTGAGCCGGTACCCCAGAACAGTCTAACAGGTGATCGGTCGAGGCCGTGCCATCGATGTCAACCTGTAACCCCACAGGAGGAGCTTTGGAAGCCGGAGCTTCCCGCCGGGGTTGTTTGTCTGGGGCAGGGTCCTCAGGGTCAAGCCCAGGGGTATCTCGATACTTAGAGGGAGATTTGCCCTTTGAGGACCTGCCAGAGGAATGTTTGGTTACCTGAGATCCATCAGGAGAGGAAGACCTGGAAGATGTCGATGCTGGAGTATCTGTAGAAAACAGCATGTGAAACTTGGCTGCCCGGTTCTGTAAGCCACGTTTAGACATCAAAGAACAGGATGGGCAATCCGGAATGGAATGGTCAGGCCCCAAACATTTAAGACACCATTCATGGGTGTCTGTGACTGAAATAGTACCGCTGCACTTGGTGCATTTTTTAAACCCAGAGGCTTGTTTCTCCATGAGGGAGAATTAGTGAAGGCCTAAAGGCCTCACAGAACTAACACACCAAGTGAGGGAAAAAAGGAGATTTTTTTTTTTTTTTTTTAAGAAATAAAGGAAAAAAGACCGGCGGTACCGGTCTGGAATCGGGGAAGGCAGACACGCGGCCAAAGAAATAAATTAAAATAACTTCTTCAGCGGTGACAGGAACACGACCTGCTGGCTCCGCGGAAAAAGAAGAACTGAGGAGAGTTGGTCAGGAAGGCGGGAAGGCAGCGCGCATGCGCAGTGGGAGGCCCCAAAAGCTTTCCTTCTGGGAAGCTGGGGAGCTTTCCCGCTCAGGCTCCGTCGGTACCGACGTACCCATATGTGAGGACTTATTCCTGCTTGTTCCTGGAGATAGAACCCTTACAGTCATGAGGAATGACTGAGGAAGCCTTTTTCAACCATACAGGATAGTAATTAGAAAAAAAATCCCCATGCTCTCTAGCAAGGGCCCATAGTGGAAAGCTTCTCAGTAGGATTGCAGAGAGCATTATGCAGGAGAATTGGGAAATGAAACTGGCTGTTGGAGAAAACCAGCTGCCACTTCAACTATGCTGCCAACTCCAGGGATTTGGAGATGGCAGAAAAGAAGCGATAAGGATTACCCCAAGATAGATGAGCACCATCTTGGAAGCACTACTAAGGCTAGACAAAAAGTAGTGGAAGACAAGACTGGAACTTGTAGAAAAGTACCAGTAGTGCAATCACTGGAACTCCTGCATGGGCAGCTGCTGAATGGAACAGCAGAGAGAATCTTTCTGTTTTAACAGAGAGAACAGACAGAACAATAGGAGAAAATCCTGATCATGTCTGATAAGCTGCCCAAATGAAAGAAGGGAGGTTACTCCAGAGAAAAAAAAAACCTCTACACTGGAAAGGAAAGGAAGACTAGAAAGGCTAAGAAAGCCTTCCAGTGGTATGGTACCACTCTTACAGGGGAAGGCCTGAAAAAGAGGGTAAAGAAAAATAGGAGCTGAAGGGAGACTTGCCATATGGTAAGTCTGTAGAAGGAAAAGAAAATTCATGGTGGTACAGAAAAACTATCATGAGATAGTTGGCAAACCTCTCTTCACAGTAGGAAGAGGAGGAAAACCCTGTGATCCATAGACATGAATATCCTGGCAGCTCAGCATACCTAAGAGCAAGTGGATGTCCTGGAAACAGGAATCCATGTGTAGAGTTTTAAATGAAAAAACAGTGAAAAAACTTCTACTGAGAAGAAGTGAATTGCAGGCTATAAAGAAATTAGAACCCTATTGAGGGTTAATTTTTCTGGCTTGGGCCTGGACTCTTCAGACCAGGGCGAGGTTTCCCTTGTTTGGGAACATCTGTATGATGGGCAGGAGAAGAGTAAAACCTTCTTCTTTTAGGGAAAGAAGGTTTGGTAGGGCATTTCCTACCTACTGGGGAAGGAGAAGGCTTAGGATAGCCCCAGAAACAGGGAAGTCAGTGGAGCAATGAGCAACCTGACGTAAAGACTCCTTATTGAAGAGATTTTCTCCAGTACAAGGAGTATTACCCAGTCTTTGTTGTGCCCATCTGTTCAAGTCTGAAGCTTGGAGCCAGGCTCTACGTCGTGCTCCTATGGCTATAGCAGAGGTTCTGCTAACAGACTCAAAAGAGTCTACGGAAGCACGAGAAAGAAACCAAGAGATATTTTGGCTATGACTAAGAAGTAAGGAATAGTCTGCAGCCTTGGGCTCTGATAGAAAAGGAGTCAAAAGAGATAATTTCTTTGTGACCTCCTAAAGGGATAGACTCATATAAAAAATATATGAGAGAATCCTTTTTGCCAGCATAGATGTTTGGAAGGTTTGATGTCCAAAGGCATCCAGTGTTCTAGATTCACGACCTGGCGGGTAAGAAGAATGCTTCTTCTTGCTTTTTACCTTCCTCATTGCTGATTCCACTACAATGGAATGATGGGGAAGTTGAGTCTTTTGAAACCCTGGAGAGGGGGGCACCTGATACAGAAGATCAGTTGCTGTAGAAGGTGAGGAAACCCTTAAAGGTGTTTCCCATATTTTCAGAAGAAGATCCTGCAAAGAATGATGTAAAGGAAGCATTATATTTTCCTTTTCTCCAGAAGAGCCTTGTGTAGGATCATAGCTAGGGATAGGAATAGCAAGGAATGTTGCCATGTCAAGGAGAAATTTCTGAAAAGAAGGATCTCCAATGGGAACCATCCCTGGACAGGCTAAACTTGAAGAGCTAGCCTGGGCACCAGAGGATGTATTTGTCCGGTGCAGAAAAGGATCCCTAATGGATGGATACTGGTACTGGCGGTTATAACCTGAGACAGTCAGTACTGCATCGTCCATGCCAGGTATCGACTCCAAACTAGGTATAGAAAGGAGCGATCCTGGTGAAGAAAGCATGGAAGGAGCTGGTCCCGATGATACTGCAGGTACCGGCATCAATACCGATACTGGTAGCTGTGCCGGAATCGAAGGCGATACCGACATCGAAGCAGTCATCGGAGGCTGCTCAAGCGATAGCGAGGCAACCAAAAACCCTTGGTGAGTATCCTCGATACCGCGCATCCGGAATCGGTAAGCGTCGGTTCCTAGACGCGTCGGTACCCAGTCTTCCAGACTAGATATCGATTCCAGACTCGGCATCGAAGGAAGCGAGTCTATCGATGCATGTCTAGAGGGTACCGATATCGGTGGTTGTATCGGCGATGCTGCCGATACTGGAAAGTCAATCTGGGACGTATTGATCGGTCCCGAAGGTACCGAGAACGCCAGATGACGATCCCTGGTGGGGAGTGAATCGCTCAACACCAGTGCCGATGCCGGGGTATTAGTACCACTCGAAGCGGATGCCACCACCGAGCATGGCTCAGGTATGGTGAGCCCCAGGAACAACCTGAAACCCCTGAAAGGCTTTGGAGACCGAAGACTCCCGCCGGGGTTTTGAAGCCAATAGGGTCTTGAGGGCAAGGCTGGAGCTGTCATCATGCTTGGCATGAGACCTACCACTCAAGGATTGGCTAGTCTTAACAGACTGTTTGTGGGTTACCTGATCCTGTAGAGAAGAAATGGTCGGTGCCCTGACACTGGAAGGGAACTCGGTATCGAGGGGAACTCGGTATCGAGGGAAACTCGAAATGGAAAATCTCTTCTCATAAGATTGTAGCCTAATGGCTCCAGAGGAAAAGGGTCAGGACCCAAACAGGTTAGACACCAGTCATTGGAGTCTAAAAAGAAAACTGTATTTCCACAGTTAAGGCACTTCTTAGGAGAAGGCGGCTCCATAATGGAGGGGCCTACAGGCCCAAAAATCTAAGACAGAAACTGAGGGAAAAAAATACTCCCTTTCTGATTGGATGCTGGGGAGCGTTCCCACACAGGCTCCGTCGGTATCAATGTACCCATATGTGAAGACTCATTCCTGCTTGTTCCTGGAGATTCCTTTATTTGTGAAAGCACATCTGAACTTCTCTCTGAAAAGGGTGCCCTCCCAAAACAAGGTGCATCTGCCAGGCAATCATGTAAATCTTTTCACAGGCCCCATGCTCGTAAACATGTTATCTTTTGTGCCCCAACAGCTATCGCTGTAGTACAGGGAAACTACATCATAAGCATTATACATGGTCCCAATAAGACAAAAAGCACATTCTTGAATAGAAAGGTAAAGTGATGTTAGTTACTCCTGAGTGACTTCAGAGGGCAATTTTAATGTGTCAATGGTTTGCTGCATTGGTCCTTGGTAATAATGAAGCATTTGCAACTGATGAGCCAGGTTAAATACGGCACTCTGACAGATCTTCATATGTACTATGCCCAGGACTTTATAATCCTTGCCCAAAGGATTACTGCTGTTCAACTTTGCTATCTGGGATCCAATGAGAGTTGCTAGAGAGGAAGCTGGTAACGGCTGTGACCTTTTCTCGCTTGGATTTAGAGGCCCTGTTCTGGTTCTCCTCATCTCTCCCATCACACTTTTACTGTACGTTCTGGTAGATCCTCCTCTACTGCCATCCCACTTTCAGTTGATGTACCTCAAGGCTGTCTTGGGATTCTCCTATTCTTGATCTACACTCATTCCCTTGGTGCACTTATTTCCTCCTGTGGTTTTCAGTAACATCTTTATTCTGTTAACTCTCAGATCTACCCTCTACGCCTGAAAGTTCTCCAGGAATCCAGGCCCATATCTCTGACTGTTTATCCGACATTACTGCCTGGATCTTTCACCACCATCTGAAATTGAACATGGCCAAAACAGAACTCCTTATCTTTACCCCTAAGCTCATCTCCCCCCCTTCCTCCCTTCTCTATTTCTATGGATAACACCACACTCCTGAATAGCATTCTCAGCTTGCAATCTTGGGGTCATCTTTGAATCTACTCTGTCTTTCTCTGCAAAACCCGAT
Source organism: Ichthyophis bannanicus (assembly GCA_033557465.1). NCBI lineage: Eukaryota > Metazoa > Chordata > Amphibia > Gymnophiona > Ichthyophiidae > Ichthyophis > Ichthyophis bannanicus. The sequence continues at coordinate 621,013,803 of CM066036.1, forward strand.
GCTTCTTTCTCTAAATCAGAAAAATTTGTCCCTTCCTTTCTACACACACTAAGACCCTTATCCACTCACTAGTTAGTCCCAACTTGACTGCTGTAACCTACTCCTCGTTGATCTCCCTCTGAATCATCTTTCTCCCCTTCAAAATAATACAAAACTCAGCTGCATGGCTTATCTTCCACCAGTGTTGCTATGCTTGTGTAACCCCTCTTCTTAAGTCACTTCATTGGCTCCCTATCAATTTCTACATCCAGTTCAATCTTTTCCTAGTGACCTACAAGTGCATTCATTCTGTGGCTCCTCAGAACCTTTTCTCACTTTATACGCCTCCTCAGGAACTCCGTTTCTCTGACAGATCCCTTTTATCTGTGCCCTTCTCTGCCACTGCCAACTCCAGACTTTGTTCATCCCACCCTGCTGCTCCATATGCCTGGAACAAACTACTTCAGTCAGTGTGTCAGACTCCTCTAGCCATATTCAAATCCAGGCTAAAAACGCACCTCTGAAACTGCTTTTGGATCCTGATGCTCCTCACTCTCTTGTTCACTACTTATGTTTTATCTTACCATACTCCAGTCCCCAGTTTTGTGATGTTTTTCATCTTGATTAGATTGTAAGCTCTGATGAGTAGGGACTGTCTCTTACGTCTATATGTATAGCCCTGCATACACCTTGTAGAGCTATACAAATGAGTAGTAGTAGTAGGCGGCATCTACAGCACTGAGCCTCGAGCTTGTTCTACAGAAGTCTCAAGCCTCATTAGTTCTAGTTGGCACTGCTAGCTTGGATGACCCCCCTCAAAGTTCAGAAAGGTGGCGGCAAGGTCTGGGGGAGGGGTGATCAAAAGTAGGGTGGCGTTCAGGGCTTATCCCTGCCATCTCATAAGTCCTCCTCATAGCCTTATCCAATTTTTTAGATGCTGGCCAGCCTATTATCTCTGCATGCCTGTTGTGCTGCCTCTCCTGCCACCTTAGATCTGCTGACTTGCTGAGCAGCGGTTTAGTGTGACTCTCACTCTGCTTGGAATGCCCCTTAGCAGCCTTGTGGTCTCTCTCCAAGGAGAGAGCTTGTCTGCCTTACGTCAGCAGGGAGAGGGGAGGAATCAGATAGTATGGAGGTGTCTGATCCCATCTCAGCTGCCATCAGTGTGGGGTGAATACCCAAACAGCCAGATGATTTCTGTTACCCTCTTTCCCCACTGGGGGAGGGTTTCTCTCTGTTGCAGCCTCTGCTCCTGCAGATACCTAAGAGGATCTGAAGGGGAGGCAGTTTCTTTCTTGCCCTTTTCTGCCATCTGGCTTTCACTGGGAAAGAAGAGCTGCAGCTGGTCCCCAGCAGAGATAAAAGACTAAAGGGAAGGAGGAGGGAACATAGCTTACCGAAGGGCAATGATCATGCTCAGAAATTTTTAAAAGGAAAGGCTTCCTAATTTGGAAGAATATGCCACACACTGGTTTTATCTGGAGGACACCATTATCCAGGGTACCTGCATTACCCTGCCTGTCAGAGAATTTGGTGCCCCTCGATTCTCATCTCAGGTCCTTAATTAGGCACAAACAAATTGTATTTTCCAAATATATTATTCAGATAAGTTTGTATGCATTTGGTCCAAGACGTCAGTTATATTTGCAGAGAACAGTTATCCTAGGAACCTGATTTGTTTGAACCAGACTTGAGAACCTTTAATTGTAAGAAAAAAAAAGTTTCGCTTTCCTTCATCAATATTGGCGAAAATGACTTTTGCAAAGAATATAAATAGAATACTGCAGCTAGTAACCTTTCCCTTCCTGAAAATAATCTTTTGAGGAGCCCCTGAACTTTAAAAAGGTGAAATTAGACTTACCTGCTAATTGTATTTCCTGGAGTAAATCCAGTCTAGTCCCGGACCTCTGGGTTGTCTACCTTAATCAGCAGCTTGGAGACTGAGGAACCTCCTTTTCTGATGTCATCTGTATATCCTCCTGGGCGCCTCCTTCATCCACCAGTTCTGTTGACAAAGCAGACTCAACCGAGCAACAAGTATGTATTTCAAAAAGAGCAACTTTCTTACATTTGGTAAGAATTCGCTACCAAACTATCTAAACTGAATAAAAATGAACCTGTAACTTCTGGCCTTATGTGCCAACTAAATGCTCTAACTTCAAACGTGCCGAGACACACCCCCCCCCCCCCCCCCACAACCTGATTGAAAAAGCCACCCCCTCCCCAGGATGCTCACAATTGCTATAGAATGAAAGCTTACCTGTCATCCGGAAGGCCACCAGGCATCCATCCTTAAGAAATAGATACTGGGAAGGGACTCGGGACTAGACTGGATTTACTCCAGGAAATACAATTAGCAGGTAAGTCTAATTTCACCTTCCTGATAGTCTCTCCAGTCTAGTCCCGGACCTCTGTGTATGTACCAGAGCACTAAATCAACGGGGGGGACCCGGCATACTAGCCTGAAGAACAACCGTTCCGAAACACGCGTCCTGCTCCGACTGCACGTCCAGTCGGTAGTGTTTCGCGAACGAATTCAGTGATGACCAAGTTGCCGCCTTACAAATCTCCACCGGCGGTATCAAATGAAACTCTGCCCAATATGCAGCTTGAGCTCTAGTAGAATGGGCTTTCAGACCTTCTGGAACCGGTTTCCTTTAACACATAAGCTGACGCAATTGCCTCCTTTATCCATCTAGCGATGGAGGCCTTTGATGCCGCCTCTCCCTTTCTAGGTCCGGCAAATAGGACAAAAAGCTGCTCTGAGTGGCATAAACTCGCTGTCTGACTCAGGTACTTCTTTAACGCTCAAACATCCAATTTCCTAGAGGTTGGACTCGCTGTACCCCCACTGAATACCGGCAGGGAAATTACCTGATTCAGATGAAATGCCAATACTACCTTGTTCTTCCAACTCCTCCTCAAGATCAATACTCCTGCCTTCCTCCTCTGACAGCTGCCCCTCTGAGGCAACGGACTGATCCCTGGATTCAACTTCTGTCCGTGGTTTCTTGCACCCTTCCGGCTCCTCCGTCGCGAGCCCTGCTGGGGCCTTTTCAGCCCGCGACTCTCGGGACATCCCTTTGCCTGACCCTGCGGCACGGCTCCCACTGCGAGCTGCAGAAGAGCCGCAAATTCTGGCGAAAAAATGGACTCCAGCCCTTTGGACCAAGACGGACAGTGCATCGGGACGTCCGGGACAGATGATGGGCCTGCCACTGGTTCCCCTAGGGGCCCACGCGCAGCCTGTGCTACCGTGGAACCAGAATGACCTCCGGCCGCACATCCTTGCCTTCTCCAGCCAAGGCTTCTCTGGTGCAGCCCTTACAGACACCGGAACCATCTACAGAGCCCTTCCTAGCCCTACAAACGAAACACTGGGGCTTAGAAGGCATCGCAGCGCTGCTCAAACTACGCTGAAACCCTGCTAGTTTGGCAGTAAGTGGTAAAGCAAGTGGCACAGACAAAATTATAAAACACACTACTTTCCTGTTTTGTTTTTTTTTCAAACCACCTACTACGGCGAAAAGAGAATAGAGTGGGCGCACTGACCCAGACTCCCCTCCCTTTCACCGAGTTTCTCTGAAGGCCGCGAAACCGTGTGCGTGCGCTTCCCGCACACCCACCACGTGGCTAGGCCAAATCCGCCCTTCGCACCCTAGCGCGCTGAAGAAACAATTACTACCCCTCGAGGTTTCTTACCTCAGCGGGCTGCGCCGCCCGGCTCCAGCAAGGTTGGACTCTCTCCCCACCTCCGCACCGAAATTCCTGAGTGCAGGCGAGCCGTCGTGCACCACGTGACCGCCCAGCACTGGGGAATCACCACGGACAGAGCAGGCGTGTTCGTAGGCACCACCTCTGCAGAACGCTGGCTGTGCACCGCTCTCTCTCAGCCCTGCGTCTTCGCAAGCACGTAGGAGCTGTTTCCCCCTCCCCCCCCTGAGCTATCGTGGACACCTCAGCAAAGGTAGGGAGCTGCCCAGATTGTGGGAGGGCCTGCTGCACATCCAAGTCAAGAGCGCTGAGAGGGTTTAAGGCAGAGAGTTTAATTGCTCTCCCCCAAGACTCTCCGGTTGCAATGTCTTTTTTTTTTTTTTTTTTTTTAAATACCTACACTATACCACAGCCTAACTACACACTATCCTCAATTGTTCCTCCAGTGAGTCCTGGACCTCTGACTCACCGACCTAGTCAGCTGCTTGGAGACTGAGGTAACTGGTAGATGAAGGAGGCGCCCAGGAGGATATACAGATGACATCAGAAAAGAAGGAGGTTCCTCAGTCTCCAAGCTGCTGATTAAGGTAGACAACCCAGATGTCCGGGACTAGACTGGAGAGACGATCAGGAACTGTGGATAAGCAAAAGTCCAGGACTCAGCGTGCCAGAAGACATCATGACCACAATCAACATTAGCATGGCTCTGAGATACCAGCATCCCTGAGCAAAACAAATGAGTACCATAAATCATCATCTGGGATCTCTTTACCTCACCCCTATTCTTTTATCTGGAAGGGGGGCTTCATGAAATGAAAACTGAAATCAGAAAAGGAACACACAGAACTGTCAACTGCAGGCTGATATTCAAAGGCACTTATCTGGTTAGCAGGTGCTATTAACCAGATATGTGCCATCCAGTGAGATACTCCATGGACCTATCCATATAGTGCCATGTAACATTTCCTCTGATGACTTCAGCAATATCTGAATAGTGCTGGGACAGTCTGTGGGTATAGCTCAGTTATGTTAGTGGCAATATTCAGTCCACTAACTGGATCTCTTTCATGATAAAAACAGGAAAGCAAAAGCGTTATCCCTAACTTTATCCAATTAGCAGGCTCAATATCGCCGATATCCAGATAGTGGCATTGCTCACTTCTAAATCAAGATATTCAGCAATAGTATCCAGGTAGTGGCTTGCGCTGAATATCTGGATTTTATATTTTAACAGCCATAGTGGCTGCATTTGAAAAGGTGACTGCTGGGGCTATATATTGGCCCCTTCCTTTCTTAGGGCATACAGCAATTCAGTTTTTATTTTTATTTTACCTCATTCATCACTGTATCTGCTCCTATGATATAGTCGCTATGAGGTCTAAGACCTGCCAGCGCAGCTGGAGAGTTCGGTTCCACCTCCTAATTTTAAGCAAAAAAGAAAGTAGGAAAAAACAAAGAAGTGTAAAAAATCAAAACATAAGTGCTTGTGTTTTGCCATGTATATTTTAAAGATGTAAATATTTGGATACAAATCCAAGTTAAAATTGATTTTTATAGGCTATAAGAACAGCAATACAGTGTACTGTATATCTTAATACAAGTCAGTCAGGGGCATTTACCAAACGTTTGCCAACAGCAAGGAGTTTGCTGCATGCTAAGTGCACCACACACAGTTAGCACGGGGCCATGTGGCAAAAATCCCATACTAACCAGATAGCATGCGGGTTAGCATGGGACTGGGCAGGTTGGGGCAGTGAAGCACGAGCGTCTTTGGTGCACAATAAACACAGCTGTTGCTGTTAGCACAGGTACACAACACCATCTCAATGAGTGGCTTTAGGTGCATCCGCATGCTGGTGAGTACTGTGTTGCACTGGGGGACAGGGATACACACCACCGGAGCTTAGCGCAGGCCTCTGTGCTAGAATCGTAGCTCAATTGTGAGCTAGCTTAGCACACTTCAGTAAACATGCCCCTTAGTTTGAAGATTTTGCATTAACAGCTACTTTGTACTGTCCTCGTTCTATCTTCCCTCTTCTGCTATCTGCTAGCTTCTTGTGCTTTCCTATTGATAATGGCTTTCTTTTCCTTTTCTCTCATGTAGCTGTTTTATTTTAGGTACACCACTCTGGTGCTCTGCCTGAGCGGTATATCAGAAACTCAATAAAGATAAAGCACAATGGAGAAAAACATTTCTACACATTAGCTTCTCATTTCACACTCTCTGATCTAGGATAACGCTACCCTTGAATGACAAATGACAGAAGTGTTTTGTTTTGGTTTTTTTTCTGGCAGTGATGTATGTATGTAGCTACCTACCAACACATGCCAGACATTTTCATTGGCACCATCAAAACTGCAGAACCGAATACTGACTCCCAGCAAACCTTGTCCACCCCACAAGTTACTGGGTGTGACTGAGGTCTCTCGTAGTTCCAGTGTTTTGCTGCTATACACAACCATTTTTACTGGCTTCTCAACACTGGCTTTCAGCAGGTCCTTCAATGTGTCATTGTCTTTATTCTGTAATTTTAGAAAGAAATAATGATTAGCAACTCTCCGTAGATGTAAAAGAGGGAGTCTTAAAATATGTGCTACAGAATACAGGCCTACAGATTCATTTCCCCAGCATGCTTGGTGCTCTCCATGCCACATGGGCTCTGGCTCATTCAAATTTTAGCCCCCCCCCCCCCGCCATGGTCCCACATATCCCCCTTCTTCCTGCTGCTGCATCTCAGACCTGCTGCAGTAATTAAAGAAATGCTACACGGTGCATCCCAGAACCTTCATTTTGTCATGTCCCACCTCTCCCCTATGGACTACTCAAACTCTGACCCTTTCCATAACCTAAAAAGGTTAGTAAACCTTTTATGTAAAAACTTCAAAAATAGATAGATGCGTGCACTAAGATTGTATGCTGAAAACCTACCAAAATAGGTAAAATAAGCCAAATAAGATGTGGCTTCTTGTATCCTACTTGGATCACAGGAAGCATTTTAAGTTTCCACACCAATGTTAGCAAACTATTTTTTTCTTTCACCTTGTTGGGTGCAAGAAAGACACCATGGATCAAAGTACAATTCAGATTACAGACTTGCAACATCTACTGGTAGACTGCCATTGTGGTGACCCACGAATAGCGTGGTATTTGGCAATCCAAAAAAGTGGAGAGAGTTGAGATCTACTAATGCTAAGTGGAGGAGGTTTATATTGCTAAAAAAACCATACAAAGCCAAAGCAACTCTGAGATGCCTGATCACACAGATTCCCTAGGAGCAAGTGACATGCAGCAGCAAAGCCTGTTAAAATTGATTTCAATTATGCCCGATTATGAACTTTAAAAAAGTGAACTTACCAGTCTTGCGCCATTAATAGACACAATAAAATCAAAGAATGGTTCCAATCCAGATCTGTGTCCTGGTGAGTTGTCTTGTACCTATTGGGACAAAACGTACCATAAAAACTCTTGGCATGAACCATCACCTGGAATTAACATACATACCCATTAGGCGCAAGCTCACTTTATTAACCTTTATAGTACTCAACTAATAACACTAAACAAATTTAAGGAGTTCCAATTCTTTACAAGTAAAAGCTTACAGATGGCTAAAAAAAAAAAAAAAAAAAAAAAAAAAAAAAACCCACCCACAGATCTCAACTCACTTTGTCTAACAGTTTCTTGCCCACCAGGATAATGCTTTCCGGTAAATTACTTGCAAAATTAGCAACCTTCAAGCATAGCTTCATGGTTTGGCTGATAATATTAATAAAAGAATAAAACTATCTGAAGCTTCCATAAAATTGAGATTAGCTGCAGGTGTACACCGTGGAATTCCACAGTCGCTAAACAGGGTTTTCAGGATGTTGCTGGTGATGCTGCTCTGGGTATTACACAATGTTACCTTTAACTGAAAAAAAAAAAAAACACCAAACAAAACACACACAGCCCCACCATTATCCTCAGCACTGTTCATATACTATTCTAATGCAAGGGGGGGGGGGGGGAGAGGAGGAGGGAATAAATAAATAAATCGCTTATGGTTGTTAAGGCTGTCAAATCAATGTCAACTTCTGACAACCCCGTGGATAATAGTCAATGTGGTTATCCTGAGTTTTCTTTGCAAGGTGTGACCTGATGTAGATTGCTAGGTCTTTGTTCTCAACAGTAAGCCTATAGCAATAACATGGACTTTCTACAGGGTTGACCCATGAGACTGATAAGCGAGGAGACGTCCCAGAAACTCAGGAAGTAAAAAGGGTGAGGTGGCGATACTGTTAAATCTGCTCGAAGTGGATTGGAATATCCCATCTGCAAATATGGTAAGTAGGAAGACTGTGGATGCCCTACAAGAGGCGCTGCTCAGGCAACTGCTGAAGGAACTCACCAGGCAAAGAAAGGTCAACACTGGATCTGGTGCTCACTGAAACAGTGCACAATGTCCAGGAGGGTGACCACTTGAGCAACAGTGAACACGGTATGGTGAGGTTCGAGGTAAAAGTCAAGGCAGAGTCCAAAATTTCAAAAATGCTGACTTTAGTAAAATAGAAAAGTACTTGGAGGAGCTGGCTGAGTGGGAGGAGATAAAGGAAGTGGAAAGGCAGTGGGCTAAACTGAAAGAGGCCACAAGGGCAACAGATCTATATGTAAGGAAAATACATAAAAGCAAGAAGAAATGGACACCAATATGGTTCTCCAAAGAAGTGGCTGCAAAACTAAAGACAAAAATGGCAGCGTTCAAAACTTTCAGAGAATCAGAAAAAGAGGAACAAAGAAAAGAATACCAGATTAAGCTTAAAAAGAGGCAAAAAGAGAAATTAGGATGGCAAAAGCAGACGTGGAAGCAAAAATAGCTACAGATGTGAAGAAAGGTGTCAAGACCTTTTTTCAGGTATACTGAGGAAAGGATGAAGGCAGGAGGTGGAATTGCAAGACTCAAAGACACTAAGGACAGATTTGTGGAAAGTGATAAGGGAAAAGTGGAAAATAGTAATTAGATCTTACCTGCTAATTAGTGTTCCTGAAGGAACGACAGTCCAGTCTCTTTACGTCTGGGTTACGCAACCCTTCCAGCAGTTTGGAGGCTGAGCCCAACCTTTTTGGGGATGGAGCGGTATAAATACCACTGGGACTACCCACCAACTCCAGAATTCGACTGAAAAAGCAGACCTAATGAACTTCCGACAACAACCTAAGTACATAACCTATTCCCACAAAGGAAAATTTTAAGTCAATTCTCCCCTTTTTTTTTTTTTTTTAATGGCATAGGAAAAGGGCGAGGAGAAATGGCAAAGGGCGGGGGGGGGAAGGGTTGTCAGAGCCTGCCCGAGCCGGCTTTCTCCTGCACTCCCTCATGCCGAACCGGCTCTACGCTCGGTCCGAGGCCCTTCTGTAAACCCTAGGCCTCAAAGTTCGCCGGAACCGGGTGGGATCAAGGACTGGACTGTCGTTCCTTCAGGAACACTAATTAGCAGGTAAGATCTAATTACTATTTCCTTATCGTCACTCCAGTCCAGTCCCTTTACTTCTGGGAAGTACCCGAGCAGTTCACTCCTGGGTGGGATCCGGCATACCGGACTGAAGAACCGCTATACCAAACCGAGCGTCCGCCGAACTCTGCACATCCAGCCTGTAGTGCTTGGTGAAGGTATGCAGCGAGGACCAAGTCGCTGCCCTACAAATGTCTAGTGGAGGAACTAGGCTGAATTCCGCCCAAGAGGTGGCCTGAGCCAGAGTGGAGTGCGCTCGCAGACCCGCTGGAACCTGTTCCCCTTCAGGATGTAGGCTGAAGCAATCGCCTCTCTGATCCATCTGGAGATAGAGGCCTTGGCTGCCGCCTCCCCTTTGTGCGGGCCTCCAAACTGAAGGAATAGTCGGTTGGACCTCCGGAAGGGCGCTGTGCGAGAGAGGTAACGCTTCAGAGCCCTCTGGACGTCCAAGAGACGAAGTTTGCTATCCTTACCTTCAAGCCCCTCGGCCGAGAAGGCCGGGAGGGTAACCGTCTGGTTCACATGAAAGGGAGAGATAACCTTGGGCAAGGAAGGAAGGAACCGTGCGCAAAACCACTTTGTCCCTGAGGAAGGACAGAAAGGGGGGCTGAGATGACAGCGCCTGTAATTCTGAAACCCTCCTGGCCGAGCAGATGGCAACCAGAAAAACTGTCTTTAGGGTTAAGTCCTTTAAGGAGGCCCTCTTTAATGGCTCGAAGGGGGCCCTGATCAAGGCATTCAGCACTAGGTTAAGATCCCAAGGGGGGATGATCGACCTCCGTTGCAGGCGTAGTCGTCTAACCGCCCTTAGGAATCTGGAGACATCCGCGTGAGCCCCTAGGGGTTTTCCACGGACCTTGCCCCTATAGCAAGCGATGGCAGCCAGCTGGACTCGTAAGGAGCTGTGTGCTAGACCATTGTCAAATCCTGCCTGCAAGAATTCCAGAACCTCCGGGACTGAGGCGGAAAGGGGTTTCTGCCGGTGCTCCGCACACCAGGCTTCAAAAATGCGCCAGACTCTTACATAGGAAAGACAGGTCGAGCGCTTCTTAGCATGCAACAGCGTCGAGATTACTGCTCCTGAGTACCCTCGTTTCAGCAGCTGCGCCCTTTCAATAGCCAGGCCGTAAGCGAGAATCGATCCACGTGCGGCATGCGCACCGGGCCCTGTCTTAGCAGATCCCTTTGGCAAGGGAGCCGCCAAGGTTGGTCGGCGAGCATCCTCACCAGATCCGCATACCAGGGGCGGCGAGGCCAATCCGGGGCTATGAGGACTACCAACCCTTGGTGCGACTCTACCCGCTGGAGGACTTTTCCGATCAGGGCCCAAGGGGGAAATACATAGAGAAGACCTTCCGACGGCCACTTTTGGGACAGGGCATCCAAGCCTTCGGACATTCTTTCCTTCCGCCGACTGAAGAATCTGTTCACCTTGGCTGACGAGAACTTTGCCATGAGGTCCATGACCGGGAGACCCCAGCGGGCTACTATTTGGTCAAAGATCCCCTGTTCCAGTTCCCACTCTCCGTGGTCTATCCTGCACCTGCTGAGGAAATTGGCTGTGACGTTGTCCGTGCCCGCCACGTGCTGAGCTGACAGCGCCTGCAGTCGGGGCTCCGCCCATTGGAAGAGAGCGTCTGCCTCCTTTTCCAAGGCGGGGCTGCTGGTGCCTCCCTGGTGGTTGATGTAAGCCACCGTGGTGACATTGTCGGAGAGAACGCGAATTGCTCTTTTTTGCACTAAGGTCTCGAGAGCCTTGAGCGCTAGGGAGACGGCCCGCAATTCCAGCCTGTTTATGGGCCATTGCGATTCCAACGCTGTCCAGCGTCCCTGGACGAACTGGTCCTCGCAGTGCGCTCCCCAGCCTGACAGGCTGGCATCCGTCGTCAACAGTAACCACTGAGGAAGTTCGAGGGGCATTCTGCGATCCAGATTTCTTGGGTCCCTCCACCAGTGGAGTGCCTGTTTGGTCTGCAGCGCGCAAGGTAACTGCTGTGACAGAGGATGAAGCTGAGGAGACCACCGACGCAATAGCGACCGCTGCAACGGCCACATGTGGGCTCTGGCCCATGGTACTACCTCTATCGCCGCCGCCATTGTTCCCAGAACCTGGAGATAATGCCACGCCGAGGGGTTTCGTCTGTTCAGGAACTGCGTGACTAGGAGCCTTAGCTCCCTTGATCTTGTTCGTGATAGGAATACTCTGCCTCTGTTGGTGTCGAACCTTGCCCCGAGGTACTCGAGTTCCTGAGAGGGAGTCAACCTGCTCTTTGCCCGATTGATGACCCACCCCAATTCTTCTAGAACCTGGATCACTCTGGATGTCGTCGAGTGACTTTCTTCTGACTTTGCCCGGATCAGCGAATCGTCTAAGTAAGGGTGCACTAATATTCCCTCCTTCCGAAGGTAGGCCGCTACCACCACCATAACCTTGGTGAACGTCCTGGGGGCCGTAGCTAGACCGAAGGGCAGGGCCTGAAATTGAAAGTGGCCTCTTGGTACTGCGAATCTCAGGAACCGTTGGATGGGACTTCCTGATCGGGATATGCAAGTAGGCTTCTGTCAAATCGAGGGACGTTAGGAATTCCCCGGCCCTCACGGCTGCTATGACTGAATGCAGGGTCTCCATCCGGAAATGAGGAACCCTGAGGCAGCGATTGACCTGTTTTAGATCCAGGATTGGTCGAAAGGACCCTTCCTTCTTTGGTACGACGAAGTAAATCGAGTACCGACCCAAGCCGCACTGGTCTGGAGGAACTGGGACCACCGCTCCGAGTGTTATTAGGCGGTCGAGAGTTGCCTCTATCGCCGCCCTCTTTGCAGAAGAACCGCAGGGGGACCGAACAAAAGCCGGGGGTATTTGTTTTGCAAATTCGAGAGCATAGCCTTCTCTGATCACCTCTAGGACCCATTGATCGGATGTGACACGGGACCAGGCGGGAAGAAACAGCCTCAGGCGTCCGCCTACCAGCTGTCCTCCCTCCTGGACCCCCGTCATTTCATTGTTGCTTTCTGGGTGCCGAGAAGGAGGAGGAAGAGGAAGCCCCAAAACCTCGACCTGCTCCTCGAAACCCTCTGAAACCTTGTCCCTTCGAGGGCAAACGGCCCCTGGGAAAGGGGTTTGGTCTGGCTGAGCGAAACCTCCGCGAGTCCCTAGGCTGGGAGCGAGAAGGGGGAAAGGAGCACCCCTGTTTTGGTCTATCTTCCGGGAGTCTGCCTCCCTTAGACTCGCCCAGGTCCTTTACTAACTTCTCTAAATCTTCTCCAAATAACAACTTCCCCTTAAAGGGAAGTCGACTCAGGCGTGCCTTCGAAGAAGCATCAGCTGCCCAACTCCGTAGCCACAGATAACGCCTAGCCGCCACCACTGAGGCCATGTTCTTGGCTAGGCTTCTGATAAGGTCATACTGACTATCGGCCAAGTAGGCTGCTCCGGATTCCACCCTAGCCGAGTTGGTCTGTGTTTCGTCCGTTGCGCCCTCAGCTGCCTGGATCTGTTGTGCCCACCTTAAACAGGCCCGAGCCACCCAAGCTCCTGACACGGAGGCCTGCAAGGCGAGGGCGCTTACATCGAAGGCTTGCTTCAGGAGCGTATCCAATTTCCTGTCTTGAGCATCTCTCAAGGCCGTGGCGCCCTCAACCGGATAGTCGTCTTCTTAGTAACTGCTGAAACCGCCGCATCCACCCTGGGGGACTTCAGCAGCTCTTTGTCTGACTCTGGGAGAGGGTAGAGGCGAGCCATGGTTCGGACCCCTCTCAAACCTGACTGGTTGATCCCATTCCTCCTGTATCATCTGACGCACCACCCTGTGGACAGGGAAAACTTTCTGGGACCTCCTGATGGCCTGGATTAAGGGGTCCTCCAATGCCTCATCCTCAGCTGGGGAGTCTGATGCTACGTTGAGGGCTTTTAGGGACTCATTGATTAGGGCCGGGAGCTCCTCCCGACGAAAAACTCTGACTATCCGAGAATGGTCCTCCTCCGGGATCTCTCACCCTCTTCTAGCTCCTCCCCTTCCTCCTCCAAATCCTTTTCAGAGCCCTCCTCCTCTGGAGTGCCCTGGGAAAGGGAAGGGGGGATTTCTTCACTCATTAGCCTGGAGCGCTTCAGCGGTATCCCTGAATCCTGACCGCTTACCCTCCTAGGTCTGGCTAACCTGCTTTCTGCCGACGGACCCGCTTCCCCTGCCCCAAGCCCCTGTTTGCGCATGCAATAGGCTTGGTGGAGCAAGAGAACAAAATCAGGGGAGAAGAGATCTCCGCCCCCCCCCCTCCCCGGAGGGAAGAGGGAGGAGGGATAGAGGAGGAGGGGTACCTCTGAGCGAATAGCAGGCGGTAACTGGGAGCCTACCTCCCCTTCCAGGGAGTCCCCGGACCCCTGGGAGACCTGGGCCATGGACAAGCTAAGTTCTTGCTCCACGGAGGTAGCCACTGCCGCACAACCCCTGCAGATGCCTGCCTCCGAGACCGTGCCCCTCCGCGTGCCACAGGAAGGGCACCTAGATTTGCCAGTCATGCTCTGCAGGAGGCTTACTAAAGGGATGCTTAAGCGCCTGGGCAATAAAACTGTACCAGCAAGATGAAAAATAACTGTGCAAAGGTGGTTTAACAGTGCTCTCCCCTCCGCAAGTTAAGGACAGAAATACCTTGAAAAAAACAAGATAGAAATAAACTTAAACCTAAAATAACATTAAAGTTAAAATTAAAATAAAGACAAAGTAGAACAAATCCTGCCAATTAGGCTAATACTTGCTGTTTGGAGAGTTTCTTCTGCCTCTGAACACAGACCCGGCTCAGCTACCTCAGGCCGTTGGCTTCACACGTGGTAGGCCGAGACCACGTGGAGCCTAAACGGAGGGCCGCGAGTCAGGCTTCCGATCTGGGGAAGAAGCGCAGACCGGAGCAGTAAGCCGCCCCCCCGCTCAGACTTGAGCGTCGCTGTTGAAAACTGCCGAAATCGGGGCTCCGGAGCTCGACTGCGCGTCCCTCCGCTCTGGGACGGGACCGGCAGGAGGACCTCAGGCGCGGCGTGCCTCAACCGCTCAGGCGCGAGGCAGAGCAGGACTCCGCGGAGAGGAGAGAGTGCAGAAATCCAGCGGATCAGCAGCGAGGAGGGGAGCTGACCGGTCCTCCTCGCTGCTGCGGGCAGCGGGCAGCGATCACCTCCGACATCCGGCCCGGCCGGGGGGAGGAAGGAAGCAGGCAGGCTAGACTTAAAGGCACAGTAGCAAAACGCTAGGCAGGTAATTAAAACAATAAATCCAATCGAAGAACTTAAAGAAGTTAAATTAAAAGAACAAAGTTTTAAAGAAGGAAGACTCCAGTAAGCCCTAGGCTTACGGAACCCTCCAGCTGCTTGGAGGCTGAGAATACTGGAGTTGGTGGGTGGTCCCAGTGATAATTATACCGCTCCATCCCCAAAAAGGTTGGGCTCAGCCTCCAAGCTGCTGGAAGGGTTGCGTAACCCAGAAGTGACTGGACTGGAGTGACGATAAGGAATGCTAAATACTTTTCTTCTGTGTTTACACAAGAACATCCTGAAGGAGGGCTATGAGAGGATGACAGGTAACTTTCAATTTTGCAAGCTGTTCACAAACATCTTCTGTGAATGGTGTTACAAGGATATAGGACCGCATCGGATACATCCCAGGATACTGAAAGAGCTCAGGGAGATTTTGGCAGGGCCTTTAAAAAGATGTGTTTAATAGATCCCTGGACACTGGGGAGGTGCCGCAGGACAGAAGGGCCGACATGGTCCCTCTTCACAACTACAGGCCAGTAAGTAACAGACGTGCTGAAAGAAAGAATAGTGTTTATGGAAGTCAACGGGTTGTGAGATCTGAGGCAACATGGATTTACCAAGGGAAAATTGATTTCTTTGACTGGGTGACCACAGAACTAGATCAAGGGCATGCAATGGATGTGGTCTACTTAGATTTTAACAAAGCCTTTGATACTGTTCCTCATAGGAGGCTTGTGAATGAACTGAGCAAGGTGGTGAAATGGATCAAGAACTGGTTGACTGACAGACTAGGGCGTGGTTGTGAATGGAACTCACTGAAAAAGGAGGGTGAGTAGTGGAGCGCCTTAGGGATCAATCCTGGGATTATTACTGTTCAATGTCTTTATGGTTGGTATTGACGAAGGTTTAAAAGGTAAAGTTTGTTGCATATTTTTGTATAGTCTGCAAAAAGGCAAAGTAGACATTTCTGAGGAAGTAGACAACATGAGAAAATATCTACAAAAATTAGATGAATGGTCAAATGCTTGGCAACTGAGATTTAATGCAAAAAAGTGCAGAGTGATCAACTTGGGAGGCAGAAACCCAAAAGAACTGTACATGGCTGGGGACGAGAGGCTGGTGTGTATGGACCAAGAGAGGGACCTCGGAGTTACAGTATCTGAGGATCTAAAGGTGGCAAAACAGTGTGACAAGATGTTGGACAAAGCCAAAGGATGTTAGGCAGTATACAGAGGAATAACCAGCAGGAAGGAGGTGGTATTAGATCCTTGTACAAGTCATTGATGAGACCTCACTCAGAGTATTATGCTCAATTTTGGAGATTGTACCTTACAAAGGATATAAAAAGACCTGAAATGGTTCAGAGGAAAGCAACCAAGATAATTTTGGATCTGCGCCAGAAGGAATATGACAAAAAACTTGAAGACCTAAATATGTATACCCTAGAGGAGAAGAGAGGAGAGATGGGGGATATGATACAGACAAATACTTAAAAGGTAGTACTGAACAAACCAACCTTTTTAAGAGACAGGGATGCGGGATGGCAGATCCAATATGGCGCTGTAAAGACACCTATGGGTCAGATGTCGGCGCTCCCGATCTGTTTGCTTGGAGGTCTCCCTTCCCCATAAAGATGGGGAAGGGAAAGTTCTTACTCTCTGAGGGAGTATCCCTTCCAGTCTCGTGGCAGATGCTTGATGCCTTTGACGTCCGTCCCATGTCTCCAGCCTCAGCCCTCTTGGCACCGCCAGGGGTGAATATCTCAAGCAACTGTGATGGGATTCATCGAGTCCTGTGTTGCCAATGCCACCCCTGGAAGTTTTGAAGGTGGGAGGGCAGGAGCTCCCACGAATCCATGAGTGAGCTCAGAGGCTCTACTGGGAGATGCCCCGGTCTATAATTTGTTTCCCTTGGGAGAAAGAGCAGCTGGATGAGGAATTGCTGCTGTGGTTCGATTGCTGGAAGCTACTACACAAGAGAGAGGCAAAGTTACTTCATATGGAGTTATGAGGGATGTACAGAAACCAATGGCAGTGACAATGGAGTCGCTGTGGTCAGTGATTCAGGGGTTTAATTCCTCTCTATAAACTTTGTTGTGTCAAGTCTTTGGAGATTTGAAAGTGGTTTTACAGGCTGTCATCGATCAGTCAAAGGCAGTGGAAGTTCTAACTGGAAGAATGGATACCTTGGAATCTCTAGTGGCAAGTCAACAGGCGGTGTGTGTTCTATGCTGGTGAAGGACTGCTCTGTAGCGGCCCAATGGATGGAGTATATGGAGAATCAAGTAAGGCATGATAATTTGCGCCTACTGAATTTGCCTAATTCTCTGTTGGTACTGCCTGTTGAGATGGCTAAGAAGTACTTCATGGAGGTTCTTGGAATGGACCCTGGGAATCTACCTCCACTGGCGAGAGCCCAATATTTGCCACCAAGAAGGATCCCCCCCCAGGCTGGGCAAGAGACTTCAGTTGCTGCCATCTTGACTAAGTTTTTGGAGTCATCATTGGAGGATATTATCCAGAGGACGACACTTATTGCAACTTTTGCTTTGGAATATGATCGAAATGCAGTCTTTAAGCTGTATTTTTAAGCAATTAATAAGTCCTTTTTAGGCTCCTGTATGTCTTTTTCCTGATATGTTTCAGCACACTCAGAAATGGAGACAAGGATTTTTGGCCCTACGGGCCAGGACATTGTCTCTAGGGCTGAAGTTTATGCTTAGATTTCCTTGCATTTGTGTGGTGATGTACAATAAGATCTCTACTTTCTTTGAAGCTAAATTGTTGGCTGATTTTCTATTGATTAGGGAAGGTATAAACTCTCTGCCTCTTCTACCACAGTGGCCACAGTAGTGGCCATTGGGGTTCTCTTTTTGATTGTGTACTAAGAATACCCAAATAAGGAAAGAGTTATTTCCTATATTAATTGTATTTCTTTCCTTTTCTATTGTGTGACTTAATTTCACTTGTATTTTTAACTTGTATGGGGGAAATCGATATGTAAACATTGCATTATTATTGCTTATGTATGAAAATGTGTGCCTTTGAGTCAATGCGGACTCCTGGCGACCCAAACCTCCTGGGTTTTCTTGGCAGTGTAACCAGAAATAGATTGTCAGGCCTTTCTTCTGAGGCAATGAAGGGTTAAGCGACTTGTCCAAAGCCACTAAAAAGGCAGGGATGCTGTAGAACTAGAGAACATGAATTGAAGCTGAAAGGAGGTAAGTTTAAAAACATAAGGAAATACTTTTTCATGGAAAAGGTGGTGGATGTTGGGAATAAGAACATAAGATATGCCATACTGGGTCAGACCAAGGTCCATCAAGCCCAGTATTCTGTTTCCAACAGTGGCCAATCTAGGTCATACGTACCTAGCAGTTTCCCCAAGGGACACAGGTTCCACAATGCTTGTATTGGTTCAAGCATTGATATCCTGGGTCCCTTCTTAATAATGGTTTATGGACCTTTCCTCCAGGAACTTGTCCAAACCTTTTTTAAACCCAGCTACACTAACAGCCTTTACTACATCCTCCGGTAACAAATTCCAGAGTTTGATTACACGTTGAGTGAAAAAATATTTTCTTTTATTAGTCTTAAATAGTTCACCCTGTAGCTTCATTGCATGTCCCCTAGTCTTTCTATATTCTGATAACGTAAACAATCGATCTACGTTTACCCGTTCCACTCCGTTCATTAATTTATAGACTTCTATCATATCTCCTCTCAGACGTCTCTTTTCCAGGTTAAAGAGCCCTAACCTTTTTAGCCTTTCTTCATAGGAGTATCCTTCCATCCCCTTTACCATTTTGGTGGCTCTTCTCTGAACCTTTTCTAAAATCGCTATATCCTTTTTAAGATACGGCGACCAGAATTGCACACAATATTCAAGGTGCGGTCTCACCATGGAACGATATAGAGGCATTATAATATCTTTTGTTTTATTTTCCATTCCTTTCCTTATCATACCTAGCATTCTATTTGCTCTCTTGGCCACCGCTGCACACTGGGCCGAGGGTTTTAACATGGTATCCACAATGACGCCTAAATCTTTTTCCTGGGTGGTGGTTCCTAATGTGGAACCTTGCATCGTGTAACCAAAGTTTGGGTTGTTCTTCCCTAGGAGCATAACCTTGCACTTGTCCACATTGCCCTCCCGAAAGAGATGGTAGGAGCAAAAACCTGACAAAATTTAAAAAAGGCATGGGACAGACACAGAGGATCACTACACAACAAGAGGATGGAATCAAAACATAGTAACATAGTAAATGATGGCAGATAAAGACAAGTATGGTCCATCTAGTCTACCCAGTAAAGGCAGTAAGAGTAGGTGTATCTGCGCGAATCACCCCTCCCCATGCCTTTGTTCAGGCATGTACCCACTGCTCCGTGTAGGTCACCCCTATTTGTTGAGATATAAGAGAGTTATGTTTATTTTGATTTTATCCTGTTGCTATAAAGGGATCCTCTGTGTCTGTCCCATGCTATTGTGGATTCTGTCGCTGTATTTGCACCCACCACTTCCATCGGGAGAGCATTCCAAGCATCCACCACCCTTTCAGTGAAAAAGTATTTCCTGACGTTGCCTTTCAGTTTACCCCCTTGCAGCTTCATGTTATGCCCTCTAGTTTTACAGCTTCCCCGTCTTTGGAAGAAGTTTGTTCATTAATACGCTAAGTACCTGAAGGTCTGAATCATATCTCCCCTGTCCCTCCACTCCTCCAGAGTGTACATATTTAGGTCTTCAAGTCTCTTCTCATACGTCTTCTGATGCAGGCTCCAAATCATTTTGGTCACCTTCCTCTGAACCGCTTCCAGTCTCTTTATATCCTTTGCGAGATATGGTTTCCAAAACTGAACACAATATTCCAAGTGAGGCCTCACCAGTGACTTGTGCAGTGGCATTAGTACCTCTTCCTTTCTGCTTGGAATTCCTCTCTTTATACAACCCAGCATCCTTCTGGCTTTTACCACTGCCTTGTCACACTGTTTTGCCACTTTGAGATCCTCAGAAACAATCACTCCGAGGTCTTTCTCCTGGTCCGTGCACACCAACCTCTCACCCCCTAATGCATACATTTCCCTTGGATTTCTACCTCCCAAGTGCATGACACTGCACTTCTTCACATTAAATCTTAACTGCCAAGCATTAGACCATTCTTCCAGCTTTTATAGATCTTTCCTCATGTTATCCACTCCCTCGGGGAAGCCCACTCTGTTGCAAATTTTTGTGTCATCTGCAAAAAGACAGAGACTTTTCCATTCAGTCCTTTAGCAATGTCGCTCACAAATTCATTGAACAGTACCAGTCGCAGGACTGCACCCTGGAGCACACCGCTAATCACCTTCCTTTCATCCGAGTGAGTTCCGTTTACCACCACCTTCTGTCTTCTGTCAATCAACCAATTTCTGATCCAGTTCACCATCTTGGGACCCATCCCCAAGCTATTGTTTACTGATAAGCCTCCAATGAGGAACAGTATCAAAGGCTTTGCTGAAATCTATTTATTTATTTATTTGCAAATCTCTTATATACCGCCACTTCCTAAGATCAGTGGCGGTTTACATTAAACAACAAATACATAAAACATTGCTATGGTAAGCAGTTACATCGAACAGTATTCTAGGTAGATCACATCCATCACATGCCCTTGATCTAGTTCTCTGGTCACCCAGTCAAAGAACTCAAGCAGATTTGTTTGGCAAGATCGTCGTTTGGTAAAACCATGTTGCCTCGGATCATGCAACCTGTTGGTTTCCATAAAGTCCAATATTCTCACTTTCAGGAGCATCTCCATTACTTTTCCCACCACAGAGGTAAGGTTTACCAGCCTGTAGTTTGTCACTTCTTCCTTATTACCACTTTTGTGAAGAGGTATCACATCAGCCTCTCTCCAGTCCTGTGGAACTTCTCCTATCTCCAAGGATCTATTAAAAACATCCTTTAAAGGCCCTGCAAGAACCTCTCTGAGCTCTTTCAGTATCCTGGGATGTATCCAATCCGGTCCCAAGGCCTTGTCCACTTTCAGTTGTGCAAGCTATTCTAACACATCTTTTGTGAATGATATGGTATCTACTCTATTCCCATTTATATATTTGTAAATCACAGGTGATCCTTCTCCAGGATTTTCTTTAGTAAAAACAGAACAGAAGTATTTGTTGAGCATTTTCGCTTTTTCAATGTCACTTTCCACAAATCAGTTCCTGGGACATTTGAGTTCTGCAATTCCACCTCTGATTTTCCTCCTCTCCTGAATATACCTGAAAAACGTCTTGTCGCCACACTTCACATCTTTAGCCATCTTTTATTCTGCCTTGGATTTTACTATCCTTATTTCTCTTTTTGTCTCTTTTAGTTTGATCCTGCATTCTTTCCTGTGTTCCTCTGTTTGCAGACTTCTGAATTTTATGAAAGCTGTATTTTTTGCCTTTATATCTGTGCAGCCACTTCTTTGGAGAACCAAATAGGTTTCCTTTTCCTCTTGCTTTTATTTACTTTCCTTACATATGTATCTGTTGCCCCTTTTATTGCCTCCTTTAGTTTAGCCCATTGCAATTCCACTTCCCTTATCCCCTCCCACCCTGCCAACTCCTCCCTCAGGCACTTGGCCATTTTACTGAAGTCAGTGTTTCTGAAGTCTAGGACTTTGAGCTTGCTGTGATTGGACTCCACCTTGGCTTTTATCTCAAACCACACCGTGTAATGATCGCTGCTGTTCACCTGAGCACCCACCTGGATATTTGACATGCTATCTCCGTTGGTTAATACTAAATCCAGCATCGAGCTTTTCCTGGTCGGTTCCATCACCATTTGTCTAAGTAGTGCATCTTGGAAGGCATCAACAAATTTTTTTTTTTTTTTTTTACTTCTTTCCAGATTTGCAGAAGGAATACACCAATCCACATTGGGTATATTAAATCACCCAATATGATCACTACCCCCTTCATGGCTCTCCTTGCAATATCAACAATTTGCTATCCATTTCTTCGATTTGAGTTTAAGGCCTGTAGACTACACCAGTATGGATGACAGTGCCAACTTCTCTTTCCAACACAATCCACAGCACTTCCTTTCCCCACATCCCCTGCATTTCAGCAGCTTTAATATTGTTTTTGACATATAGGGCTATTCTTCCTCCTTTTCTACCCTCTCTCTCTTCTAAATAGATTATAGCCATCCCATTCATGCAACTCGTTAAACCACATTTCTGTAATGGCCACAATGTTCCAGTCCATTTCCACCATTAGGGCTTCCAGGTCAGGAACTTTGTTGGCTAGGTTTTGAACATTTGTGCTCATTGCTTTCCAGCATTTGTTGACTGGCTTGCCTGTATTTTGCATGCATTTTGTTTTACACACCTCTTCCCACTTGGTATTGATGTGTTGGTTAATACTGCAGCTGTTTCCATTGTTGTTATGTTTTTGCTGGGAGCGACGTCCTGAACTTGTTCTTTTCCATCCGTCACCCCCTTTCCCTAGTTTAAATGCCTGTCCACATAATGCCTGAATATTTCACTTAGGATCCTTTTCCCTGCGACAGAGAAATATAGTCCATCACCATGTTGTTCCATCTATTCCCCAGTCGCCTATATATCTAAATCCTTCTTGTTTGAACAAGGTTTGGAGTCATATATTAAAGTTGATTATGCAATGCAGACTTTCTGCCCCCTTACTAAGAACAGGTAGAACTTCTGAGAATGCTATAGTGTTAGCAATGGGTTCAGGTTTCTCTCCCAGAATCTGGAAATCCTTCTAAACTGTAGAGCCATTGTTTCTAGCCAGGTCATTTGTACCCAAATGGATGATGACATCAGTTTTGAAGTGCTCACTTTCTGCACCAACAATGCCAGCAATTTGCTTTGTATTCCTGCTGGCTGAAGAGCCTGGGAGGCATTTGACTATCTTCTCCCCTTTGAACTGTGTTACCAAGTTGGTGCCTCTGATGATGGAATCTCCAAGTAGTAGTAGTATCTTCTTTTGTGTCAGTTTCTTCATATTTAGGACATTATCAGTAGACTGGGTATTAATTCTCTCATTTAAGGGCATTTCAGTTTCCACTAATTGGGCACTCAAATTTCCCAAGGCAGGGAAGGCATTTTGCAGGGCTCTCTCTTGAGCCCACTGTGATCCATTTGTTTCTGGGCTGCTTGATTCTTTGTGGGAATGGTGATGGATTTTTTTCAATTTGTACCCTAGAGGAAGTGTGTTTAATTGCAGCTAATTCTTCCCTTAATAGAATCAATTCTTTATGCATGGCAGATATCAAAACGTAAATAACTTCTAAATTGAGAGGGATAACTTGCCTGGAGCGGTACGTACAACTCTACAATTCTGGCACCTTACTGATCAAACTAGATGGACCATGCCGGTCTTTAACACAGTAACATAGTGAGTGATGGCAGATACTGGGCACTCCACCAGTCCCTCAATCTCATGTGTCATAGAAACATAGAAATATGACGACAGAAAAAGACCACATGGCCTATCTAGTCTGTCCTTCCATAACAACTACATCAGTCCCCTTTTTACCTTTAGAGATCCTCTGTGTTGGTCCCATGCTTTTTTGAATTCAGTTACTGTCCTCATCTCTACCACCTCCACTGGGAGACTATTCCACGGATCCACTACTCTTTCCGTAAAGAAATATTTCCGCATATCACTCCTGAATCTATCTCCCTTCACCCTCATCCCATGTCCCCTCGTAGCAGAACTTGCTTTCAATTGAAAGAGGCTCTCTCCCTGAACATTTATGCCACAGAGGTATTTAAACATCTCAATCATATCACCTCTATCCCCCCTTTCCTCTAAGGTGTACATATTAAGATCCTTCAGTCTGTCCTCATATGCTTTATAATGAAGACCACTAATCATTTTAGTAGCCGCCCTCTGCACCGACTCCATCCTGTTCACATCCTTTTGAAGGTGCGGTCTCCAGAATTGCACACTATACTCCAAATGAGGTCGCACCAAAGACTTATACAGAGGCATTATCACCTCCTTTTTTCTGCTAGCCATTCCTCTCCGTATGCACCCAAGCATCCTTCTAGCTTTTGCCGTCGTCTTTTCTACCTGTTTAGCTACTTTAAGATCATCAGACACAACCACGCCTAGGTCCCGCTCTTCTTTAGTGGACAAAAGTACTTCACCCCGTATACTATATTGCTCCCTTGGATTGCTGCAGCCCAAACGCATGACCTTACATTTTTTAATATTAAATCCCAGCTGCCAAATTCTAGACCATTCTTCAAGCTTAGCTAGATCCCTCCTCACGTTATCTACCCCTTCCTGGGTGTCTACTCTATTGCAGATTTTGGTATCATCCGCAAAGAGGCAAACCTTACAATTCCTTATTACTTTTCTCCCTCTACTCCAGTGAATTCCCAATCTCTATTTCTTACCCTTCCCAGCCAGCTTCATTCTCTTCACTTTGCCACTGCCACTGATCTATTCTTCTGATCTTACAGGCTACTGCTGCTGCCACTCCTGCTATGGTGATTTTTCCTCAGCCGATGTGATCTGCTTCTCCAACATTCATGGTTCGATGCTTAGTTGTGACAAAGTAAGGCTGGAGATATGAACGCTTGAGGAAAAAATGTTTTGTCTCCCAGAGACGCAAAGTGGAGATGTTAGAAATTCTGCAAAAATTTCCAACTCTATCCTTGTGGGGAAGGAGGGCAAGAACATTGGAATCTAATAATCCATGAAGCAGCCGCCCCCACAAGACTCACATATAAACAAATGAAAAAATATGAAAAATGATTCACGAAAGAACTCGCTAAGTTACAAAAACAACTGAGGAAACAAGAAAAAAGATGGAGAAAAACAAAATCAAGTACATAAGCATACTCAATGATTATAAGAATTCAATTAACAAATCAAAAAGACTACCATTGCAAAGTAATAAATTTAGCCATCAATCGACCGAGAGAACTATTCGCGATTGTGAAAACATTGACAAAAACGCAAAGCTCAGAACCCAAACAATCCACTATAAGTGTACAAACTCTAGCAACACATTTTGCCGAGAAACTAAAGAGAAAACCCCTTATTCCATCTACAATACTACAATCAAATATGAAAATCAACAAATGGACAACCTTTCAATTGGTCAAACAAAAACACCTCCTTAAAATTATAACAATGATCAATACCACTACCTCCCCGCTTGACCCATGCCCTGTATCATGGATCAAATCCACAAAAGACGACCTTGTTGGAAACATTCTCTACATAACTAACCAATCACTTTCACAAGGCATCATGCCTAATGCCTTAAAACGTACTTCAATTCGCCCCATCATAAAAAACAATAAACTTGACCCAAAAGATCCAAATTCATACAGGCCCATAGCCAGCATACCTTTCATTGCTAAAATAATAGGAAAAAAAAACATACAACTGCAATTACAAGACCACACTGATGAGCACAAACCTCTTGATTCACACCAATTCGGATTCCGCCCCTTCCATGGAGTCGAAACTCTCCTTATTGCACTGATGGATCTTCTCATCAGAGGCACAAATGACAACCACCAAGGTTTCCTACTACTACTTATAGATATATCCGCTGCATTTGACAGCATCAACCACAACATACTGATCAATAGACTAGAAAACCTAGGAATAGGAGGGACAGTTCTTGAATGGTTCAAGTCATACATCTCAAACAGATTAATACGTGTTCAAATAGGCCAGGACACATCAGAAACATTCCCCCAGGGACAGGGAATCCCCCAAGGCTCAGCCCTCTCCGCCCTTCTCTTCAACTTGTACCTACAACCCATTACAAGTATATTTAGAAAACACAAAATAAATCATTTTATATACGCTGATGACATCATGCTCGCTATCCCCATTAACTCTAACAGCCCCAAATATGACATCCTATCCGAATGCATGAACGAGACCGCCTCTTGGTTTGAAACCAACTATCTTAGTATCAACTTTAAAAAAACAGAAGCAATGTTCGTATCAAGAAAACCAGTTGCTGACACCTACCCAACAACAATCACAACAAACTATACCTGTTAAAAAAGAAGTAAAATACCTAGGAGTAATAATAGACCACGCCCTCACCATGCTCCCTCACATAAAACAGACAGTGAAAACAATATTCCATAAACTTAAGACAATACAACACCTAAGACCCCTCCTTGACACACATGACTTTAGATCAGTAGTCAGTACACTCATCACCCCTCACTTCGACTATTGTAATAGTCTCCTAATTGGCCTCCCACTAAAGAATATATATCTGTTACAAAGAGCCCAGAACATATGTGCCAAGGTAATTTCAAAAGCTCAACTGACCACGTGACCCCAATATTGTTAGAATTACATTGGTTTCCTATAAATAGCCGAATAAAATATAAAATTCTACTAACATTCAAACTCCTTAATGACCTCTCCCCATCACACTTATCCACCCTACTTCATGCCCCATCAAAAACAAGATCGCGCAGACAAAACGAACCTCACTCTCTCAACATACAAACAACAATCAGAAGAACAAAAAAAACCACAAGCTCTACAGCCTTCTCCTTCGCTGCCCCCACTCTCTGGAACGAACTACCAATATCCCTTCGCTTGATAAAAGACCTTCTCCAATTCAAAAAAGAACTCAAAACCTACCTCTTCTCCGACCACTTTGACATCCTCTACCACCAGGGAACCACCCCCCAGCAATCACAAAAACTTACCCACAAAGCTCATGAAATAATGAATGAATAACTCAGTCAGACCTCTCACCTCTAACACACTGACCATGCAAAATGTCATATACATAACGTTGATCTCTGCTCATTGTAAATAGTTCCTTGTAATTAGCTCTGTTATTGTTCCTTGTAATGTTACCTGTACATAGTTACAAACACCGTTCTATGTAAAGTATACCTAAGTATACAATTGTTAGCTGTTACATGTAAACCGCCCTTGATCTCTGGAAGGGGCGGTATAGAAGAAATAGATAAATAAAATAAGAACATAGAAACATGACGGCAGAAAAAGACCACGACCTATCTAGTCTGCCCTTCCATATCAACTACAATAATGCCCTTTTTTCCTTTAGAGATCCTCTGTTTGTCCCATGCTTTTTTGAATTCAGATATTGCCCTCATCTCTTCCACCTCCACCTCAACTTCACAGCGGCTCTCCCCCCCTTGAATCCTACCAATCGCGATCCAGCAAAAAAGGCAACTAGTTCCCTTTTTTTTTACCTCCGTGCTGCCAGATAACATGCTGCCGATGCTCAGCCATTTGATCACATCCGCGCCAACATACCCCCATGCGATCTGAAACCGCCAGCAATCCGGCAGCTCTCCTCTCTTCCCGGCCCCCCAACTCTAGCAGGCACCACTTCTGCTTGAGTCGGAGCCGAAGACACCGGTGTCTGAACTGCCCGCGGGTTCAGGAACTGACCGAGCACTCCTGGCTTCGACTGCTCTCTAGGCAGCCCAGGGCCCCCGGCACCGAGCAATGAGACAGGAAGGGAGGGGGGGGGGAGTACTTCAACACAAACACTAAAATTTAAAGGGATATCACCCACTTTATGAATTAAGCCCAAACAAAAAAACACTAAAAGTTTTTCACAACTCTACACTAACTCTCCTTAATTGCTCCTCAAGTGAGCCCTGAACCTCCAGGCTCACAATCCTCCAGCTGCTTGGAGACAGATAACTGGAGCGAGAAGGCGGATCCTGTGGTTATATATGCCAGTGACATCACAAAAGTGATGTTTCTCAGTCTCCAAGCTGCTAGAGGAGGATCACAACCCAGAGTTCCGGGACTGGACTTGAGGGACGATAAGGAAGTCATATGAGGAAGTACATAAAAAGAAAGAAGCAGGAGTAGTACTGTGGCCAAAACCAAAAGGTAATTAAACATCAAAACCTCTTTAAACTAACTTTTACTGGATGGGCATAACAAATAGATCTTTGTTCTAGACCAGGGATTACTGCCAAGAGAAAGGGGCTACTATAAAATATAAAAACTTTGAAATAAATCAGTGACTATCAGTGCATACAAGTGAGGAACAACTCCTCATTTGTGCGACTAAAAAGATGAAAAACACTATTGCATACGATATGACTGGTAGAAAAGCGGTATATAAGCCTAGTTGAATAAATCTAGGCTGGGACACATCATCTAATCTAAAAACCTCAATGAATCACGATGAAAATGTATAATTACAAATTATCCAAATCACAATGGATTTTGTACTTAACTAATGCAATGGTCAAGAACCACTAGTTACCTTTCTGCCGTACAGTCTACCGATCTTCTGATTGTCAAAAAACACCCATATCTGCGCACTCCAGTTTTATTTATTTCAGCGCAAAATTCATCAGCTGACTTACTAACGCCACATGCCACGGGATAACACTATTTTGATTAATGCTGTATGTATTATTGGAATTT
Source organism: Ichthyophis bannanicus (assembly GCA_033557465.1). Taxonomy (NCBI): domain Eukaryota; kingdom Metazoa; phylum Chordata; class Amphibia; order Gymnophiona; family Ichthyophiidae; genus Ichthyophis; species Ichthyophis bannanicus. The sequence continues at coordinate 621,041,637 of CM066036.1, forward strand.
TATACTGACTTAACCAAACATGTCCTCTTAAATTATTGTCATGCCAATTATCTTATTTCAAACAAAAACTGAGGAACCGCTATGGCAATCCAATCTCTTGTTCAAGCATAAAACAAGTGGAATTCATACTATCACCATGGTATCTATTATATGCACTTGATAAATGAAATATAATCAGCCACTGGTCCCGTTGAACCCATAGTATTTTTATAATAAAAGGAAGGATGTAGCCTCCTGCATTAAGACAGACACACAGGGAAACCAGTACTTTTGTGAAAAGAAACGTTTGCAACCTCTATATCTCGTCATCACTTAAAACTCAGAACTCAATTTTGAAACACACTGTAAACCAGGATTAAAAACAGTTAAACTAAAAATGGATTAAATAAATAAAACTAAACTCATGATGCTAGCTTTGGCACGAAATCAATTGCTGATATACTATCATTTCCATGGGCTTCCTCTAATTCCAATTAGTGCTATATCTATTGTTAGAAATGTTCCGACCTAACTTTACAGCGACCCCAAACAAACACGTCCTGTTATACTATAAACAAACCCGGTAGAAATTGTTGTGCCGATTACCTAATTACACATGGAAGACAGAGGAGGGAAGGGGAGCCACTGAAGGGATCCAATTTAGACATAAAACAAGTAAAGTTCATATGGTCATAACAGTGTCAGTTATGGGCGCTGGATAAACAAAACAAAATGTCAGCCACTGGTCCACTTGTACCCATAATACATCCATAATAAGGAAGGGTATAGCCACCTGCATTAGAAAACATTCAATAAGAGGAAAAATAATGTTCTGTCTCTATAACTCAAAATTATTAAAAAAACATCACTGACAACCTTTAAAACAATTATTAAAAACATTATAAACCAAAAGTAAAACCAAACAACTAAAATAGAAAATAATAATTAAATCAATAATGCTAAAAGGTACCAACCCAACATCATTAAGAGAATAGATAACTCACTAGGACCATCAATGAATAAATGAATAAACCATAAACCATAACTAAAACAAACCCGGATGGGGGGAGGGGGAGGGGGGAGGGAAGGGGAAGGGGGGGGAGGAGAGGAAAAAAGGGGGGGGGGGAGGAGAGGAAAAAAGGGGAAGGGGAGGGAGTGGTCACTACACCATAGCTAAAATGCCTTCACTCAGTGTCTCTCTCTCTCTCTCTTAGGCCCCCTCAACGGCCTTCACTCAGTCTCTCTCTTTCTGAAATTTAAGTACACCACATCTAGGGCTCTCCCTCAATCCAACTCTCGGTTACCCAGGCAAAGAAAATGGGTAAATTAGACTTACCTGCTAATTGTTGTTCCTTGAGGAACTCCAGTCTAGTCCCGAACCTTGGAGTTGTGCTGCTCCTCCAGCAGCTTGGAGACTGAGAAACGTCATCTTTTTTTTGATGACACTGGTATATCCTGCCCGGATCCGCCTCCTCACATCAGTAACCTATTGACAAAGCAGACTCACCGGAGCAACAAGTAAGTAGCAACTATTAACCAGAACTGTAACTAACAAATCCAACATCTTATAAGGGGAACAAAATCGCCGTTGCTAGCTGCCCCCCCCGAACCCTTAACAGCTTCTTTTGCTGGCACTGAGGTATATTCTCTCCCTTTGCGTGAAACAGATGGAAGAATAAAGACAGCTTGTGTGTTAACACCTGTCTTCTTATCTGTCATCAGCGCTCTTCTTCAGGCACCAGAGTACAGATAGCCAACTAGGGAGGGATACAGGACTAGACTGGAGTTCCTCAAGGAACAATAATTAGCAGGTAAGTCTAATTTACCCTTCCTTATCATCCCTCCATGCTAGTCCCGAACCTTGGGGTATGTACCAGAGCAGTACCGAAAAATCAACGTGGGGGATCTGAGACACCAGCCTGAAGCTCCGCTGATCCAACACAGGTATCCCTCTGTGCCTGAACATCCAGACGGTAATGTCTAACAAAGGAGTTCAATGAGGACCAGGTGGCTGCCTTACAAATTTCCACCGCTGGGACATACCGAAACTCAGCCCAAGCAGCCACTTGTGCTCTAGTGGAATGGGCTCTCAGATCTTCTGGCACTGCTTTCCCCTTCAGAATATAAGCGGACGCTATGGCCCCTTTAATCCATCTGGCAATGGAGGCTTTTGACGCAGCCTCCCTTTTTGGTCCTCCAAACACCACAAATAGTCTATCTGATTTGCGAAAACTCTCCGTCCTCCGGAGAAATTTCTTCAACACCTGGCAAACGTCCAACAGGTGTAGTCTACCCGCGAGAGAACTACCCTCCTTTTCCGTAAATACCAGCAAGGAAATCACCTGATTAAACATGGAATGCCGAGACTACCTTGGGCAAAAAAAAATGGTACCGGTCTCAAAACCACCTTAGAGTCAGAAAAACACAGAAAAGGCTTCCTACAGGATAACGCCTGTAAAACTGAGATTCTTCGAACCGAACAAATAGCTACGAGAAACACTACCTTCATGGTAAGGTCCTTCAAGGAGGCTCTGGATAAGGGCTCAAACGGCTCTCTCTCCAACGCCTGCAGAATGGACGGGAGACGCCAGCTTGGCACTACCTGTCTACACGCCAGCCTCAGAAGGGATACTGCCCGTAAAAACCGTTTAATATCTGGATGACCCCTATTTGTTGTCCTCTGATCTTTCCTCTATAATAGGAAAACGCTGCCACGTGCACTCGCAAGGTAGCAGCCGCCAAACCTTTCTCCAAACCATCCTGCAAAAAAGCTAATACCTGCAGCACCGACGCCTTTAGCGCCTTGCAATGTCTATCCATATACCATGCTTCAAACCCACCAGATGCGTACATAAGCCAATGATGTAGACCTCTTCCTCGCCCTCAACAATGTGGAGTTTACTGATGCAGAGTAACCCCTTGTCTTCAGCCTAGCCCTCTCAAGAGCCAAGCCGTAAGCAAGAATCGATCCACCTGAGGCATGAACAGTGGGCCCTGGGCTAACAGATCTGGATGAAGAGGTAGCCGTCAAGGCTTCTCCACCACAAGCCTCATGAGATCCGCATACCACGGCCTCCGAGGCCATTCCGGCGCCATGAGTATGACGTGTCCTCTGTGTAGTTTGATGTGTTGTACCACCCTTCCTATTAACACCCACGGCGGAAAAACGTACAGGAGCTGCTCTACTGGCCAAACCTGTATGAGAGCATCCAGCCCTTCTGACATCCTTTCTCTCTGCCTGCTGTAAAACCGATTTACCTTGGCTGACTGGAAAGCTGCCGTGAGATCCATTACTGGCGTTCCCCAATGGCGTACCAACATCTCGAACACCTTCTGATGAAGGACCCATTCCCCTGGGTCTACTTTCACCCGACTCAGGAAGTCGGCCTCCACATTGTCCACCCCCGCTACATGTGCGGCCGATAACGCCAGTAGAGTTTCCTCGGCCTCGGCTTCCATTGGAACACTGCTGGTCCCTCCTTGTCGATTGATATAGGCCACCGCGGTCACGTTCACGGAGAACACTCAAAACGGCGTTGTTCTGAAGATAAGGCAGAAACTTTTAGCGCTAGCGTCGCCAACCTCAACTCCAACCTGTTGATCGACCAGGTTTTTTCCCCCCCTCGGACCACTGACCCTGGGCGAACCTTCCTTGAAAATGAGCTCCCCAGCCTAAGAGGCTGGCATCCGTCATCAGGGGTTTCCAAGACGATGCTTCCAACGGCATCCCCTTTTCCAGACAGCTGGGGAGCAACCACCATTGCAGGGCACATCTTGTTTCCGCCAAGCAAGGCAACCTCCTTGACAGCGGATCGGTGTGACCATGGTCTGAGTAATGCCCTCTAATGGCCTCATGTGAGCCCTCGCCCATGGTACTAGCTCCAGAGTTGCCGCCATGGATCCGAGCAACTGCAAGTAATGCCACGCCGTGGGAGCCGCTCGGCGAAGAAACTCTCAAACCAGTCACCGTAAGCCTCTCGCTCGCTGTTGCAGTAGAAAGATTCTCCCTTCGTTCATATCGAACCGAGCTCCCAAGTACTCTAGACGTTGAGACGGAGTCAATTTGCTCTTTGCCATGCTGACTACCCAGATGAGACTCTGCAGGAATGCCATCACTCTGGCCGTCGCCACCTCGCTTTTGGCTCTTGTCTTTGCTTGGATTAACTAATCATCCAGATAAGGACGTACCTGAACGCCCTCCTTCCGCAATGCCGCTGCTACTACTACCATCACCTTTGTGAACGTCCGCAGTGCCGAAAGCCAGTCCAAATGGTAAGGCCCAGAATTGAAAATGTCCTAGAGACACTGCAAATCTGAGAAATTTCTGATGCTCCTCTTGGATTGGAATATGTAAGTACGCTTCTGACAGGTCTAGGGACGTGAGAAACTCCCCTTTCCTTACTGCCACAATGACCGACCGTAGAGTTTCCATGCGAAAGTGAGACACCCGAAGGCAACGATTTACCCCTTTGAGGTCTAGGATTGGCCAAAAAGTCCCTTCCTTCTTCGGGACCACGAAATAAATGGAGTACTGACCGAAGCCACATTGGTGTGGGGGCACTCGAACCACCGCTCAGAGTTTGACCATCTTCCCTACCTTCTCTCGCACCGCGGCGCACTTGAGGGGGACCTTGAACGGAGGTCTCTTACTGGCCGCCGCAATTCTAGGGCATAACCTTTCCGAACGACCCAGTACCCACTGGTCTGATGTAATCTTGGCCCAGGCAGGGTAAAAATCCCGCAGTCGACCCCCTACGGGTACCAAAGCCTGAGCCCTCGAAACTTCATTGTGATTTTCGCAGATTTGCGGAGGAGGTAGAGGCCCCAAAGCCCCTTCCTGCCCCCCAAAATTCATGAAATCCCTGGTTCCCATTGGGAAAGCGCCCTCTTTGAGATTGACCAAACCTAGAATACCGGAATCTACGAAACTCCCTCTGCTGCGCTTTGGCAGGGGGAACCAAGCGACCCGGCTTTTGCTTGTCTTCTGGAAGCCTACCGCCTTTGGACCCGCCGAGCTCTTTTACCAATTTATCTAAATCTTCCGGAACGGAAGCTTACTGAGCCTAGCCTTGGAAGAACCATCTGCCGCCCAATTGCGCAGCCAGAGATAATGCCTAGCCGCTACAGCAGAAGCCATGCTTTTAGATAGTCCTTGAATAAGGTTGCAATGGATATCAGCTAGATAAGCTGTCCCTGACTCCAGCCTGGCCGCTTCCCCATTATTGTCCTCCTGACAGTTGCCCTGTACCCGCTGAGACCAGCGAAGACAGGCTCTTGCCACCCAAGCACCACAAATAGCTGCCTGGATGGACAGAGCATTGACATCAAAAATTTGCCTCAATAAGGAATCCAGCTTTCTGTCTTGGACATCCTTAAGTGCCATACTGCCTTCAACCAGAAGTGTAGTCTTCTTTGTTACCACTGAAACAGCTACATCCACCTTGGGAGACTTAAACACTTCGCGATCTTATTCCACTAATGGGTAAAGACAGCCCATCACTCTTGACCCCTTAAGAGTGGCCTCCGGTACATCCTATTCTTCCTGTATCATCTCCTGGATCACTCTGTGTACCGGAAACGTCCTTTGAGTCTTTCGGAAGACCTGCAACAAAGGATCTTCTAAAGTAGCATCTTCAGAAGGACCCAGCGCCGGCATGTTAAACGCCTTCAATGTCTCTGAAATGAGAGCCGGTAGCTCGTCTCTTCGGAACACTCGGACGACCCTAGCCTGATCTTCCCTGTCCGTAATCTCTCCTTCTTCTAGGTCGTCGTCATCCAAATCCAAGTCGCGGTCACCCTCATCCGAGTGAAGCCCCTCCGAGTCCACCGACAGCTCTTTAAGCTCCTTGTCCATTCTGGACTTCTTTGCTGGGAGTCCGGACACCCCCGCACTTAAGAGGCGAACCAGGTCTCTCTTCCCCACGGTCCCCTTCTGTGGGACTTGGTGCTAAGCCTTTCCGCTGCCCTCCGAAGGCCTGCTGTATAAGCGCGACAAACTCTTGGGAAAAGATGGCTGCTAATCCCCCCGGCAAAAGCCCCTGTGCGGCTGGGAGATCTGGAGCTGACAATGGCCCGGCTATGTGTTCCCTTAGCGGCAACTCCAGGGCAGCCGGCTCTTGTTGAACCACCGGGACCCCTTGTCCCTCTGCCCCCTCCTCTAAAGTGCGCTCCATAGCTGCCGCCTCGCGAATACACCTTTTACAAATTCCTGCTTCTGAAAGTGTTCCCCTCTTAGTGCCACAGAGCAAACAATGCGGCCTAGATGGCATCCCGGTAGAAAACCAAACTCTGAATCCTCCCCTGACGCCCGGCTGCGGCCTGAACAGTCTAGCCAAAATTTTTATTTTTTTTCAAAAACAATGCCGCAGCTTCACTGAGTCCCCAGCAGTGGAATGCTGAAGAAAATTTTCAAAAACGAAGCTCCCCGGGCTAATTAAAAGCCACTGCCAACTCAAAATGTAGAGCGGGGATTTTTCCCGCGCCGCCGCCACACAGCGCAGCCTGCTCTTAACGGCCGGTGCTGTCTCCTTCCCTGTACCCAACTGCTGTCTTTCAGTGGGGGCCCCCTTACCTCCAAACTGACGTGCTCCGGAGGGTCGGTAGATGCTGCTAGCAAGCTCAGGTGCTGACAGCCCTTCACAGCACCGAGCAAGCAAAGGCGCGCAAACTCTGACCCCTGGGCCTCACACAATCACTGTGGCTGTGTCTCCAATGCCGGGTTCTGGGCGCTGACAGGCAGAACTTCTGTATGCACCAGAGCACCGACACCGCCGGCTCTTCCCCCAACAGTGTAGAGATGGAAGCTGGAGGCTTTCCTTTGCTCTACTAAGCCTCTGCCGCAAGCAAGCTCTTGAGTGATAGTATGAATGGGAGCAGGAGGAGGTGGGGGGGGGGGGGGAGAAAACACACCTCAGCACCGGATCAAAAGTGAGTAAAGTTGACAAAAAACAAAAAATGAGAATTTTAAATATAACCTTCAGCTAAACTACTCTACAATCCTTAACTGTCCCTCAAGTAATTCAGAATACAGCCGCTCGTATGATTCTTCACGCTTCACCATGGGACCATGTTACTCCTTTGCTCCATCACCTCCATTGGCTGCCAATTGACTTTCGGATATCCTTCAAGGTTCTTACCTTAATTCACAAAGCCATTTATCTCTCTACTCCTGCCTATCTTTCAGATCTACTCTTTTACCATACTCCTACACGCAGTCTCCGGTCCATTCACATCAACCGCCTCCATCTTCCAGCACCCTCCAGAGCTCATCTACAATCTACCAGAAAATCAGCATTCTACTATTTAGGGCCTTCTCTCTGGAACTCCCTTCCAACCAACCTCCGTACAGAAGAATCTTATCCAAGGTTCCGCTCTCTCCTAAAAACTCATCTATTCTCTCTAGCTTTCCCCCCTTGAATTTTCCTCTCCTTGTCTTTTCTCTGTTGCTTTGCATGATTTTTACTGCCTTTGTCTCTCTTCTCTCTCTACCGGCTATTGTAATTTCCTTTTCCTTTTTCCTTTTCAATAATTAATTTTATTTTTGTAAACCGCTCCGATGTTATGGGGAGCGGTATATTAAATGTGAATAAACAATAAACAATAAGTAAGCCTCGGACCTCCAGGCTCACAGATCCTCCAGCTGCTTGGAGACTGAGATAATTGATGTGAGGCGGCGGATCCGGGCAGGATATACCAGTGTCATCAAAAAGAGATGATGTTTCTCAGTCTCCAAGCTGCTGAAGGAGGAGCACAACTCCAAGGTTCGGGACTAGACTGGAGGGACAATAAGGAACAATCAGATTTGTCTGATGAGACCTGCCTCTGGTAAATCCATGGGATCCTGCAATCCACTGGACTCCAGAAACCTCACTATTCTCTCTCTTTTAGTAGCCTTTCCAATAATTTACTAACCACAGAGGTTAGATTAACCGGCCTGTAGTTCTCAATGTCATTCTTATGCCCACTTTTGTGTAAAGAGACCACATGTGCCTTTCTCCAGTCCTCTCGCACCACTCTTGACTCCAAAGTAGTATTGAAAAGGTCCAACAGTGGAGAAGCAGCACGTAACGCACATTAACTTTACTTAATTCACGTTAACCTTTAGTAAACATGCCCCCTGGGTGCCAAATGAGCACACCTAGAAAGAGAACCAGTTCAAACATTTAAACTAATTTTTTTAAAAAATTGCAATGCATTTGTCAAATGTTTACAGAACTGTGTACTGTACAGAAATTAATCAAATACTGATTAATATGTATACTTCCCTTATCTCTTCCCCCTCCCTCTTCCACTACCTTCCCCCCTTTCCCTTTTACCTCCTCCCCTTCCCCCCTCCTCCCTACCTCCCACCCCCTTCCCCTCGTTCTCTCCCCTTTTCCCCTCCCCCTTCTTTTCCACTCCCCTTTCCCCTCCCTCCCCTCCTCCTGCTTCTTTTACATTGTCCTTGCACAGTTTCTATTTTATTCCGTTTTAGCTATGTAGCAGCATCCTGGGATCTTCATCTTCTATTAGTTTATTACATTAGCTGATTGTATTATGATATGGTTGATTTCCCCATTAGTCTTTATATAAGACCTATCATCAGTGTCAGATCGGGACTTCAATTGGGATTGCCTTTCATGTTCGGCACTTTTATTAGTCTGTGACCCTTTAATCGATGGTCTGATTACTGGATTTTTACATCCATTCTTATTATTTTTTGATCCACAATCCTTAATTTAGTTTGCTTTAACCCCTCCTTTTTTCTACTATTTTTATTCGGTTTTGACCTTTAGCAGCAGAAAAAGTAGTTTAAATGCCATTCAGCCGGCCGGCCATTTCTTTTCTAGTCATTCAACTTGAGGAATCGCCTTTGTACAATTGTTTGGTATGTTCTATTATTCTTACAGAGATTTTACTTTAATTCATTGTAGCAATGTAGTAACATCCTGGGATATTTATTATTTAATATTATTTATAATATAGCTACACGCAGCATACTGTCTGCATTTATCTTTGTTTACTGATGTTTCTAAAGATTCCCGATTAATACTGCATGCTGTTTGATACATTTTCCCTGTTTAATTTCCTCCTGCAGTTTACTATAATAGCTGATTTGGATTAAGCTTTGGTTGATTTTCCCAATAGTTTCTAATCAAGATTTGTTATCAGTGTTAGATTGGGACTTCAATTTGGAATTGCCCTTCATGTTCGACGCTCTTGTATGTTGGCGGCTGTTATACCATTTTTTCAATCATTGGATTTTTAGTTTTGTGTTTCACTTTTATTCATATTTTTGTATACAATTTGTAATATATTATGTTTTTATCTCCTTTTAACTTTTTTTGGTTTGGATCTAAGATTGTAACCTTTGACTTCTGACAGCGGAAAAGGGGTTTAAAAGCCGTTTCAGCCAGCTGGTCACTTCTTCAGTCATTCGACTTGAAGGATCACTATAGTGTAAGTGTTTGGTATATTTCATGATTTCACAATTTGTGTTTTTTTAGCTTAGATATGTTTATGTGCTTAATTTTGTATTTTTATTTTCCAGCAGGAAGCTGTTTTAACACCACAGCAAGGTTTTTTTTTGGGGGGGGGGGGGGTTAATAAATGTAACCCGATATTACTTAAGAACGTTTAAAATATACACCTAGTCCTCCTCATCTCTTCCGTTTTATCTTGTGGTCAAGTTCAACTCATCGATATAGACTGTTTTCTAGATTGTTACACAACACATAGTAATATTTACATTAAGTACCAAAGTGGTTTATTTGTCTTATTTATTCACCTTTGCAATTACAGTAATGTAAAATCATTAAGACGTATTAAAATATAAAATGTCTGTCATCATTTTGATTTTTATTGTCCTATCCATTTTTAACATGTTTTTACACCATAATTTCTTTGCACTCTCATTGTTTCTAATTTATTTCAAATGGACTTTATGTTTATTGTTTTTAATGCATCATTTATTTTTAATTTATTTTAGCTTGTCTATACCGCGCTATTTGACATCAGTGCGGTTTACAGTTAATTTTGCACAGGACAGGGGGAGGTGCCTTGTGCTTACATCGAACAGGACATAATAACTTGGATTAATAACATTGAACTAATTACATCTGAACAATGACAGATTACTAGTGTATTGTATTTTTCGAGGTTTGTGTATCCTTTATTCCCCCTGAAGGCGGCCTTTTGGCTGAAACACGTTGGGGTTCAATAAAACCTGAAATCTGTCAGTCTTTGCACCAGCTCCTTTTGTTCTTAGTAGTATGCTGCAGGTACTTGGTAGCTCTCCTTTGTTGTTACTTTAGAGCAAAGGCAGGATAGGGGAGATATGATAGAGACATTTAAATACCTCTGTGGCATAAATGCACAGGAGAGTCTCTTTCAATTGAAGAGAAGCTCTATTATGAGGGGACATAGGATGAGGGTGAAAGGGGAGAGACTCAGGAGTAATATGCGGAAGTATTGCTTTACAGAAAGAGTGGGAGATGCATGGAATAGTCTCCCAGTGGAGGTGGTAGAGATAAGGACAGTATCTGAATTTTAAAAAGCATGGGACAAACACAGAGGATCTCTAAAGGAAAAAAGGGCACTATTGTAGTTGATATGGAAGGGCAGACTAAATAGGGCATGTGGTCTTTTTCTGCTGTCATGTAGAGTTCTATGTTCTTTTTCATCTCTGTTTAAGGAAAATAAATTACTCTTACCCTCCTTCCCCACAAGGATAGATTTGGAAATGTTTGCAGAATTTTTAACTTTTCCACTTTGCGTCTCTGGGAGACAAAAACATTTTTTCCCTCAAGCATTCATAAGCCTCACTTTGTCACAACTGAGCTGTGGCCACTTGTGTGGGAGTTGAGGTGCAAAAGCTGCATCCACATGTGCAGGGAACTTCGTTGTGGTGATCGCAGGCTCACAGCTATGCTCAACATGTGGATTCTAGAGCATTTGAACACCTCACTGAGTCACCCAGGGTGCTTAACAAGCTAAGCTTCCATGGACAGGCAGCCAGGCCTCTGCTGCGTTTGGGGCGGGGCAGACAGGATCGTTCTCATCACTCCCTTCATATCTGGTACTGAGCCCTTGATAGGGAGGAGTGTGGACTCCCCCTCTCATGTGGGTGAAGGGGAGGTGCTATAGCCTGATAAACATATCAGCTGCTCCAACGTACAGACCACACAGATATGTGATGCATCTTGTAGGGGTTTTCCCACCATCCACTCCTCTCACTTACAGAGGCAGAGGCTATCCAAATGTGGCCCCTAGGACAGGCATATAGGACACCCATCCCAAAAACAACTGGTGCTGCTGGATCCAAAACTTGGAGAGTGAAAGAGAGACAAAGAAAATTGATGCCTTCAAATTATGCTGCTGGCAACAAATACTGTGTATACCATAGACTGCCAAAGAAGAAATCAGTTGGTATATAACAGGAGATCAAACCTAAGCTTTCTTTAGAAGCTCAGATGACAAGACTTTGACTTTCATGCTTTTGACACATCAGGCAAAGAGAAAGCTCATTAGAAAAAGACATAATGCTTAGCAAGTTTGAACGTCAACGCAAAAGACGGCAGCCAGCAATGAGATGGATCGATACAATTAACAGCAGCAATGGATACTATTTCTATTAACAATTAACCGCCTGCCTGAAGACTGAACACAGGTTAGGACAACTATCCAGAGGTTCGCCATGAGTTGGCACTGACTCGATGGCACTTAACATATATTGTGGTGCTTGCAATTAAATAATCATTGCTGATGTCCAATATCACAAAAAGGACAAGCATTTATCTTAAGATAAGCATTTGATCAACTGGCCATATTCTCAGGCCAGGCCAATTCCACTGGGCTGTTACCACCCAATTCACCGACATTGCTATCAGAATATCAGTGTCTCATTCTCTACCACAATTTTGACTTGAATTTCGCCAGGGCAAGCCTGGCTGCTTCAGGAGAAATGAGTTATGCAGCAGTATTCAAACACAATCAATCAGTCTCCAACTTTCAGCATTCACAACCATTTAACTTAATCTGTATATTCAGTGCCATTACCCACATAGCAATGGCACTGAATATATAGATAATACAGTGACTGTGCTGGTGCTCTATTTAGTTTAGGCTTGCTATTCAACACAGCATAGCGGCAGACACAAAGAAGAATGCTCCCGCTATAGTGTTAAACATGAATGGGCTAGGACCACGAGGTCAGGGAGGCAGAGAATCCAAAGGCTGCCATCCCAAAGAGTGAGACTTCTCAATGAATGAAATTAAAGTCCAATGAGTGAGGTTTTCTTCACAGAGCATTTCACAGTAAATATTTGGAAAGATCTGCATAATAAAAAACTTAGCTTGCTTGGTTTTATTTTAATTTGTAAATTTTCCCTCCCCCCAGGCAGAGCAGAACTAGGACATTTCTCTGCAGAACTCAAACAATGTGTGCCTTTGAGTCGGTGCCAACTCCTGGTGACCCAGCAGCTCCTGTGTTTTCTTGACAGCATGACCAAGTAGACCGCCAAGCCTTTCTTCCGAGGCAATGGAGGGTTAAAGTGACTTGCACAAGGCATGCTAGTTGGAGTCAAACCCCAGTCTCTTGGTTACCAAGCCAGTGCTATAACCACTAGGCTACTCCTCCACATATAGAACTCTCAATATCAAAAAAGGAAAAAAAAGTCTGTTTCTGGTTTCCTTTCAGCAACATCAACCCTTTCTACTACCAAGCATATTGTGATATAATATAAAACCCTACAAAAGCTGCTCAAGAGAGAAGTCCAGTACCTTCTGTCTCCTTAGTTCCCCCCGTCCAAGATCCCCTCTCTGTCTCCCTATTTCTTCCCTCCCATGTCAAGCTTCTCCTGTCTACCCAATCCCCCTCCCCCATGCCCAGCATCTCCCCTCATCCTACTCCGCTGAGACATATCCAGCATTTTCCTTACCCTATCTCCCCATCTTCTGGTGATCTAGCATGCAACCTTCTTACCACCCCAGGGCCAGAATTTCACTGCAGTCTGGCATCATCCTTCACCTCCAGTGCCAGGGTCAACTGCGGTATATCACCTGTGGACCAGCAGCAGCAACACTAACAAACAGGATGTGTTTGGCCTCCAGCCCACACCTGTGCATGCTCAACCCCCACAGAAATAGGAAACTGGTTGCTGCAGATCCAGGGCTAAAGCAGTGGCCCACGGTGCTGGAGGGGGAAGTCTGATACCAGATTGTGGGGGGTGGGGGCATTCAGGGAAGGCTGAAGGTATCAGCCAGTTTTCTTGCCTGTCAGCCGCTGACCTCCGATGAACAAAATAAGCTAGGTTAGTCAAATACTGGTTGGTTGTCACCCTACACATCCTTACCCCCCATCCAGTTACATTCATCCTTCCCCCACATTTACCTTAAGCCCCTCATCTCCCCAGTATCCATCACTACAGCTGCCATCTCCTTTCTGTAGTGCTCACCAGCCTCATTCATTATTCTCCCACCCTCACTCCTACTTATCCACTGTTTCCCCAAAGAGTGTCATTGTTTCTTCCACTGTTTATCCAAGCATATCTCGTCCATTTCTCTTGGCCTCCAATCCAGCATCTCCCCTCTCACCTTATCTCATGTTGAGCATAGCACCTTCTGACATCTTCCTGGGTTTGTATTTGGCCCTGCCACCAGACCATCTCCCCTCCCAGTGGACCCAGTCTTCCGATCACTCTATGGTTACCTGCTGCAGCTGCAAAAAAAGGTGCCTTGTGGCCTTCAGCAGGTGCTGTCATGGTCTACAATGGCCCACCCCAATGGAAGGAAATCTGTGTCGAAGGGGGTGGTACCTTACAAAATCATCATAGTATGCACCAGCTAAAGGCCCCATAGCATACTTCATTTTTTTTTTCTTTTCTTGCAGCTGCAACTGCAGCCACTAGATTTAGTAATCCAGAGATGGGGGCCATGGGGAAAGGGTGGTGAGCAGATGTGGTAGACATGACGGGGATTAAATGAAGAAGTAATTAGATCTTACCTGCTAATTAGTGTTCCTGAAGGAACGACAGTCCAGTCCCTTTACTTCTGGGTTGCGCAACCCTTCCAGCAGCTTGGAGGCTGAGCCCAACCTTTTTGGAGGTGGGGCGGTATAAATACCACCAGGACCACCCACCAACTCCAGTAATCGAATGAAAAAGCAAACCTAACACAATACCATTAACCACCTATATAACCTAAAAACTTATAGAACATAACTTAGACTATGTCTGCATAAACGTCTTTTTTTTTTTTTTTTTTTTGATAGAGACCCAGAGGAAAGAATTATGACGGGGGGGGGGGGGGGGAAGTGGTATGCTTGAGGCTGCCGAATCCGACTTTCCCCCCGAGTCCCCTCACCCCGAACTGGCCCCACGCTCGGTCCAAAGTCACCTTCTGGCTGCTAGGTCCTAACCGGGCGGGATCAGGAACTGGACTGTCGTTCCTTGAGGAACACTAATTAGCAGGTAAGATCTAATTACTTCTTCCTTATCGTCACTCCAGTCCAGTCCCTTTACTTCTGGGATGTACAAGAGCAGTTCAATCTTGGGTGGGATCCGGCCTTCCGGACTGAAGGACCGCCAGCCCAAACCGAGCGTCCGCCGCACTCTGGATGTCCAGCCTGTAATGCTTGGTGAAGGTATGCAGCGACGACCAAGTCGCTGCCCTACAGATATCTAGCGGAGGGACTAGACTGAACTCTGCCCAAGAGGTAGCCTGTGCCCGGGTGGAGTGTGCTCGAAGACCCGCTGGCACCTGCTTCCCTTTCAAAATGTATGCGGAAGCGATCGCTTCCCTGATCCATCTGGAGATGGAGGCCTTGGCCGCCGCCTCCCCTTTGTGTGGCCCCCCAAACTGAACGAATAGACGTTCGGACTTCCGGAAGGGGGCTGTGCGGGAGAGGTAGCGTTTCAAGGTCCTCCGAACATCCAAAAGGCAAAGATCTCTATACCTGCCCTCCCGCCCTTCGGCGGAAAGGACCGGTAGGATAACCGCCTGGTTCACATGAAAGGGAGAGATAACCTTGGGCAAGAAGGAAGGGACCGTACGCAGAACCACCTTATCCTTGAGGAATACTAGGAAGGGGGACTGACAGGACAACGCTTGTAATTCGGAAACGCGCCTTGCTGAGCAGATAGCGATGAGGAAGACGGTCTTCAGGGTTAAGTCCTTCAAGGAGGCTGTCTTCATTGGTTCAAATGGTTCCCTGAGCAGGGCGTTAAGCACTAGGTTGAGGTCCCAAGGGGGGACGACCGACCTCCGTTGGGGACGCAGGCGTCTCACCGCTGTTAGGAACCTGGAGACGTCCGCGTGTGCCCCTAGAGACTTGCCGCGGATTTTTCCTCTATAGCATGCGATTGCCGCTAGCTGAACCCGCAAGGAGCTGTGTGCTAGCCCCTTGTCAAATCCTGCCTGTAAGAATTCGAGAACCTCAGGAACCGAGGCGGCCAGGGGTTTCCGCCGGCGCTCTGCACACCACGCCTCGAAGATCCGCCAGGTCCTAACATAGGAGAGACAGGTCGAACGCTTTTTGGCGTTCAGTAGGGTGATGACAGCTCCTGAATAACCTCTCTTCAGGAGCCTAGCCCTTTCAATAGCCAGGCCGTAAGCGAGAATCGATCCACGTGAGGCATACAAACCGGGCCTTGCCTCAGGAGGTCCCTCTTGCAAGGTAGCCGCCAAGGTTGGTCGGCGGTCAACCTCATCAGATCCGCATACCAAGGGCGCCGAGGCCAATCCGGTGCTATGAGGATTACGAATCCCTGGTGAGACTCCACGCGCTGTAACACCTTTCCGATGAGTGCCCAGGGAGGGAATACATAGAGCAGGCCCTCCGAGGGCCACTTCTGGGACAAGGCATCCAGGCCTTCGGACATTCTTTCCTTTCGTCGGCTGAAGAATCGGTCCACCTTGGCTGACGAGAACCTCGCCATGAGATCCATGACTGGGAGACCCCAACGGGCCACTATCCGGTCGAAGGTCTCCTGCTCCAGTTCCCACTCTCCGTGGTCTATCTTGCACCTGCTGAGATAATCTGCCGTGATGTTGTCCGTACCTGCCACGTGTTGAGCTGAGAGGGCCTCCAACCGACCTTCCGCCCACTGGAACAGAGAGCCCGCCTCCTTTTCTAAGGCGGGGCTGCTGGTGCCGCCCTGGTGGTTGATGTACGCCACCGCGGTGACATTGTCGGAAAGGACGCGAATTGCTCTCTTTTGCACTAAGGCCTCGAGAGCCCTGAGTGCTAGACCGACGGCTCGCAATTTCAGGCTGTTGATGGGCCATTGTGCTTCTATCGGAGTCCAGCTGCCCTGGACGAACTGGTCCTCGCAGTGGGCTCCCCAGCCCGCTAGGCTGGCATCCGTCGTCAGTAATAACCACTGATGAGGCTCGAGGGGCATGCCGCAATCCAGATTCTTGGGGCACTGCCACCAGCGTAGAGCCTGTTTGGTCCGCGGGGCGCAGGGTAACTGTCTTGACATGGAATGAAGCTGGGGCGACCACCGACGCAATAGAGCCCTCTGCAATGGTCGCATGTGGGCCCAGGCCCATGGTACCACTTCTATCGCCGCCGCCATTGTTCCCAGGACCTGAAGATAATGCCACGCCGTGGGATTTCGTCTGGCCAGAAACTGCGTGACTAGGAGTCTGAGTTCTCTTGATCTTGACCGAGACAGGAACACCCTGCCTCTGTTGGTATCGAATCTTGCCCCGAGGTACTCGAGTTCCTGGGAGGGAGTCATCCTGCTTTTTGCTCGATTGATGACCCAGCCCAATTCCTTCTAGGACTTGGGACACTCTTGCCGTCACAGAGTGGCTTTCCTCCTCCGACTTTGCCCGGATTAGCCAATCGTCCAGGTAGGGATGTACTAGTATGCCCTCCTTCCGTAGGGAGGCCGCTACTACAACCATTACTTTGGTGAATGTTCTTGGCGCCGTAGCCAGGCCGAAGGGAAGGGTCTGGAATTGAAAGTGGCCCCTTGGCACAGCGAATCTCAGGAACTGCTGATGGGAAGTTCTGACCGGAATGTGAAGGTAGGCCTCTGTCAGATCTAGAGACGTTAAGAACTCCCCGCCTCTTACGGCTGCTATTACTGACCGTAGGGTTTCCATCCGAAAGTGCGGCACCCTGAGGCAGCGGTTGACCTGCTTTAGATCTAGGATCGGACGGAAGGAGCCTTCCTTCTTTGGAACCACAAAGTAAATCGAGTACCGACCAGTACCGCATTGGTCTCGTGGTACTGGGACCACGGCCCCGAGCTTTATTAGGCGGGTAAGGGTAGTCTCTACCGCCGCTCTCTTCGCCGGAGAACCGCAGGGAGACTGGACAAAGGCTGGGTGTATTTGTTTTGCAAATTCGAGAGCATAGCCCTCTCTGATGACTTCTAGGACCCATTGGTCTGACGTTACTCGGGACCAGGCTGGAAGAAATCGTCTCAGGCGCCCGCCTAACGACGGTTCTTCCCCCTGGACCCCCGTCACCTCATTGTTTCCTATTACCCTGAGAGGAGAAGGAGGCGGCAGACCCGAAACCTCGGCCTGCTCCTCGAAACCCTCTAAAGCCTTGACCCCTCGAGGGAAAACGGCCCCTGGGAAAGGAGTTTGATCTGGCCGGACGAAACCTTCGAGCGTCCCTGGGCTGGTTCCGCGCAGGGGCTAAGGGACGTCCTTGCTTCGGTCTGTCTTCAGGCAGCCTGCCCCCCTTAGACTCGCCAAGGTCCTTGACCAATTTCTCCAAGTCTTCTTCGAATAATAACTTCCCCTTAAAGGGAAGACGGCTCAGGCGTGCCTTCGAGGAGGTGTCCGCTGCCCAGTTCCGTAGCCACAGATAACATCTAGCTGCCACCACCGAAGCCATGTTCTTGGCTAGGCTTCTGATGAGGTCATATTGACTATCTGCCAGGAAGGCTGCTCCGGATTCCAATCTAGCCGAGTTGGTCTGAACCTCGCCAGTTGGTCCTTCTGATGCCTGGAGCTGCTGCGACCATCTTAAACAGGCTCTTGCTACCCAGGCTCCTGACACCGAGGCCTGCAAAGCCAGGGCACTGACATCAAAGGCTTGTTTGAGTAGGGTGTCTAGCTTTCTGTCTTGAACGTCTCTGAGGGCCATGCTACCCTCCACCGGGATAGTAGTCTTCTTAGTGACTGCTGATACCGCTGCATCCACCCTGGGAGACCTCAACAGTTCTTTGTCCGTCTCCGGAAGTGGGTATAGGCGAGACATGGAGCGGACCCCTCTTAGAGCCAACTCAGGTTGATCCCATTCTTCCTGGATCATCTGACGCACTACCCCGTGGACAGGGAAAACTCTCTGAGATCTCCTGATGGCCTGAATTAAAGGGTCCTCCAGCGCATCCTCCTCTACTGGATTGTCCGAGGCCACATTGTGGGCTTTTAGGGACTCGTGAATTAGTGCCGGGAGTTCTTCCCGACGGAAGACTCTAATGATTCGGGAGTGATCTTCCTCAGGGATCTCTCCCTCTTCCAGCTCCTCCTCTTCCTCGTCCCAGTCCTTGTCAGAGCCATCCTCCTCTGGGGAGCCCTGGGAAAGGAGCGGGAGAGGCTCTTCACCGCTCAGGCGAGGCCGTTTAGGCGGCCTGTCTGAGTCTGGATTGCTTGTCCTTTGGGGCTTGGCTTCGGACGTTGAGGCCACCTCTCCTGTCCCTGAGCCCTGTTTACGCAGGCAATAGGCCTTATGGAGTAAAAGGATGAAGTCTGGGGAGAAAAATTCCCCGGCGCCCCCTGCCCCTGAGGAGGGAGTCGAAGGGAGAAGAGGAGGGGTAGGCAGATCCGAGGATGTCGAGGGGGGAAACTTGGATCCCTCTTCCCCCTCTAAGGCGTCCCCGGACTCCTGTGAAGGTTGGACTAAGGCCAGGTTCAGTTCTTGTTCAACTGAGGCAGCCACTGCAGCACAAGCCCTGCAGACACCTGCCTCGGAGGAGGTACCCCTGCGTGTGCCGCAGGACGGGCATTTAGATTTGGCCGCCATGCTTGAGTTCAGTTACCGAAGCCCTTCCTGCTAGCAGGCCTATGCCACGTGCCCCCAATTGCAGCCCGCTGTACGGCTCAGTTCCGAGTATGAGCTCTCCCCTTCGGCGGGAACCAATATCCCCGAAGGGAGGGCAGCTACCAGGTTCTTTTTTTTATATTATAAAAAACCGTCCCCCCTAACTGGACCCGGTGAACTAGCTTGGTGAAAATCAATTAAATTAGACTAATCTAAAACACACTAAATAAAATAAAGTTTGAAACGTTTCAAAATTAGCTTAAAATGGACCCGAAGGAGCCTGGAACTAATGTACTTGCGGTTTTATGTGACTAGGCCCGGCTCAGCGATCTCTGCCCGTTGGCTCTACACGTGGTAGGCCTCACCACGTGGAGCCAGAACGGGGGATCGCGAGCTTGTCCTCTGGGCCGTTTCGATCTTCTTCTTCTCCCCCCCGGATACCGCAGGAGGCTGGAAGTCGGCCCCTAGGGCAGAGTCGCCGAAATCAGCTTTCCCGCCGAGATCGGGAGGCCCGGAGTTCGCCGCCGCGTCCTTTGCGTGCCGGACGGGTCCGGCGTTGCTGATTGCCTTCCGGCGATGCCTCCAGCGCTCAGCCTCCGAGGGGCTTCGGCGCGAGGCAGGGCCAATCCGAGATGTAAAAAACCTCGAGGGACCGTCGGATGGCAGCCGCAGAGCTCAGCGAGATCCTGCCCGGGTCTGCCTGCACAGCACACCTTCAAAGCTCGGCCCAACCGGGAGAAGGGGGGGGGGGGGAGGGAGATAGCCTGCAGGAGGAATTAAAGGAGCAGGGACTGCTCTAACCAGCAGGAAAGAAATTAAGAGAGGTAAAGCAATAAATTAATAAATAAAGTAATCAAATAAGGAAATCAAGTAAAAGTATAGGAAAAGGTTCCATAAGCCCTAGGCTTACGGAACCCTCCAGCTGCTTGGAGGCTGAGAATACTGGAGTTGGTGGGTGGTCCTGGTGGTATTTATACCGCCCCACCTCCAAAAAGGTTGGGCTCAGCCTCCAAGCTGCTGGAAGGGTTGCGCAACCCAGAAGTAAAGGGACTGGACTGGAGTGACGATAAGGAAGCAGTTTTACATGGCTGGGTCCGAGCAGCATGTGACACACCATTAAGCCCCATTCTTATGCTTGAAGTGCATCTTTGTATCTGATGCTCAATATTACAAAATGTGAAAGAGGAGGGGGCTTTAAATGCGCAAGCGTGACCACAGGGCCTAATGCATGTGGCTTGGTATGTCTGGGGAGGGGAGGCGATAGCTGCCTGGTAGTAATAGTAGGGAGCCAATGAGGCAGGCTTCCTGTGCCCTTAAGCTTATGCGCCCTGAGCCAGTGTCTCACTAGCTCCTCTTAAGCCGGCCCTGGATGAAAGAGTACTCATGCCAGAAAGAATAATTAAAGATAAATGAATCAAGGAACAAACATCTTGGAGAACCTGTAAAATGTAAAAGGGCAATCTGACAAACTAAAAAGAGTAGCAAATCACTCAGACTGGACAGAATACATCCCAGCATGCTGAAAAGAACTAAAAAAGGAAACAGCAAGCCTACTATTAGTAATTTGTAAGCTATCATTGAAAAAACTTTTATACTGCTTGAAGGCTGGAGAGTGGCCAACGTAATGCCAGTTTTTAAAAAGGCATCACAGGGTGAGCCAGGAAGCTACAAACCAGTGAGCCTAACATCAATGCCAGGCAAAGAATGGTAGAAACCATTATAAAAAACAAAACTGCTGAACATATAGTCATGGTTTAATGGGACCTGGAATTTCAGAAAGCTTTCAACAAGGTCCCTCATGAGAAACTCTTGAGGAATTTAAAAAGTCATGGGATAATGGGCAGTGTCTTCTGCCTATTGCGGATTGGGCTAAATGGTCACTTTTCTCCATTGAGAAAGGTAAATAGTGGAATATCCAGGCATCTGTGCTAGGTCCACTACTTTTTAACAGTTACAAATGACCTGGAAATGGGAACAAATTTAGAGATGACACAAAGGGGTATGTTTACTAAACCGCTGGAAAGTCACCAGTGTTAGGGGTAGCAGTAAGGTGCCTTAAGCCATGTAAGGCACTGGGCAGGTAGGGGACGGTCCAGAGTAAAGGGAGCTATGGGACTTTTAACGCTCGATAACAGGGTGCCCTGGCCATTTGGCACACAGTAAGGTGACAAGCTTGCACTTTAAGGCAGACAAATGTGCTTTAAGGTGCCCAAACATAAGGTGCCCTAAGGGGGTTTAAGACACCCCAAGGAGTTTAAGGTACATGAAGTTGACAAGCATGCACCTAAAGGCACGAAAACGGCTGTAACCATAATGCTAGATAGAGAACCACGGAAAGTCAATGTAAAGGTGATTTAAGGAAGGATGTGGCGGCCAGTAAAGTGGACAAGCATGTGGAAGGCAGCTGTACTGATGCACAGGGTGGTGCTAATGTAAAGTGCTGCAATGTCAGTGTGTGGCATAGGATGGGGGAGACATGTCCCCCAGCCGAGCCAGAAGCAGTAGAATGTTTGCAGCCACAGGGAGCACAGAGTGGGACTGGTGACGTGCAGATCAGGTACAGGAGAGCCCTGACTACTACAGGCATGAAAATGACCTGAGTAGCACACGGTCACAAAAAGAGCAAGTAGGAATCAAACCCGTCCCCTGCTTCTAGGAACAGTGTACTAACCAGTATGCTACATCTCCACACCTCTTGAACCTGCAATGTCTGGAGTTGGCCTGAACTGTCTGCTGTGTGTGTTGGTAGTTAACCCCTCCAGTACCCATGATGCACTGCACACACAGAACAGCAGTCTGCAGCTGATCATCAAATGCAGAATGGACAGATCCACCACAGTAACTCAATACAATGCACTGACAGTGTGTGCTTTAATCACATAACAGCTACAAACTGCTACTGCGCACCTTGAGGGTGACGATGGGCACCCAGCACCAGGTCCCCTGTACCTGCAGTGCTAGAGATGGTCTCTGCCGCTTGTGGTGCAGATCCCCATCACCGCCAGTGTGTGGCAGCTATTGTCTGCAGTGTGAGATGCTAATCACCTTGTGTCCTGCAGAATTGCAGGGACCCACCTAGAACAGTGCATGTCAATACCCAGTGTTACAATGCTGATGCTATGGCCGCCAACTACCGGGGGAGGAGGAGGGCACACACATCTATACTTGCATGGAGCTGTTATGAGGGTCCTGCTGGCCCTACCAGTACCACTGGGAGTAGGCCTGGAACACCTCACTTCCCAACCACCTAGGTCTAACATTCATCCACAGCAAGCACAGTCAGACTGCACCTGCTGCCTACCACTGGGTTTTCCAGCCATGCACATACCAACTGCAGAGAGTCTGCTGGTCAGCACATGTTGCACGTGAACAAAGCAACCATGTGCACCCGGGGTTGGGATAAACAGCATGGAAACCCAGCATTTGGTTCAGTGATCGAGCCCCTAGGACAGGAAATGCACCCACATCACTAGAACCAGACACTATATAGCACTATGTGAATTTATACCCATGTCATGGTCACTGCTCGGTCAGGGTTAAGAGTGCCCTACCAGCAGGACATGCTGTGGCCACCCAAGCCATGCACGTGGCAGATGGGCACTAGGACGTCTCAGCCATTAACCCTACCTCCAATGCAGACCCATCCTGGCCAATCTGCCCTGTTTCAGGCCATACCTACAATACTTAGCTCCTCATCATGCACATTTGCAGAATAACGCTGGAAACAGCTTAGGCACTGTGAGGCTCAGTGAGGTGTAGAAAGCCACGACTAAATTGACAAACACACACTCTCATATTGACGCGCTGTGCAAAACTGGGGATGGTTGGCACGCCTGCCTGCCACCTTGGTCCTGATATCAGCTCGAGCACTGTTAATGTGTGCTCCTTGTGCAGAAGCTAGTTGCATGCTCTGGTGTTAGTACTGGCACACTGAGCAGGTGTTATCACAGCCTGACTCTCTATGCAGCTGTGGATAGTAGAACCTGTCTTGCTGTCCAATTCACTGGGGGCTGTACATGTTGTTGCTATACCTGCACTGTGGACTAAAGTTCAGCCACAGGGACATGCAATGCATAATCCATAGCCGGGACCCGATCCTGTGACTCTCCACTCATACACACCAACTGTGTGTACTGAGCCACAGTACTGCCATATAGTTACAACAATTCCTGGGGCTGACATACTTTGCATCAGACAGACCTTGGCACGTGTTGCACTTTGCACAGAACCCGGGCATGGCTTTAGTCTGCTGCAGGCAGGTGCTGCTGCCCCCTCCGCCAACACTCCCACACCATGCTGACATGCCCATGTGCTGTCTGTGTTGGTGGTGTGCAGACCCAGCCCATCCAACATGTGGGTTGGCGGGTGCCTAGGGCGCACGTCTGGATGGGGGGGGGGGGGTAGGTGTATACATGGATGGACACACAGCCCTCTCCCCAACCATCTGCCTCTGCAGGGACCCTATCACCACCCGCCAATGATACGTCTCGGGGGAGGATGACAGCCACTGCTGTGGAAGTCCCCTGGGTGCCTGTATGTTGCAGCTGCCTAGGGGCTACAGCTTCTGGCACTATTGGCCTCTTCCCCCACAGCTGGGTTCTGCGGCAGCGGGAGGGGGGGGGCCAGCCTGGATCTCTGCCTGGGGTGGTAGGACCCTTGGATGTGACACACTGCCTTTCCGCAGCAGTAGCAGGACTGTGTGCTGCCACTGTGGGATCATGAGGGACATCACAGATGGTACTGCGGATGGCAGAATACCCCTCTGAGGAATGGCTAAAAAGGTTGGGGCTCATCAACCTGGAGAAGAGACGGCTGAGGGGAGATATGATAGAGGTCTATAGATTATTGATCGGAGTGGAACAGGTAAACAAAGGTCATCTTTTTATGCCAGACAGAGGACTGACTAGGGGACCTGCAATGCGGCTACAGTGTAACCCATTTCGGTCTTCTAGGTGAAAATATTTTTTTCAGTTAACACATAATCAAACTCTGCAATCCATTACCAGAGGATGTGGTAGAAGTTATCAGTGTAGCTGGGTTTAAAAACGTTTGGATGGGTTCCTGGGTAACGGTCCATAAATTATTGCTAAAGAGGACCCGGGCTATGCACTGCTTGCCCCATTACAGTTATTGTGGATCCTGTGTGTCTTTTGGGGAAACTGCTAGGTACTTGTGACCTAGATTATGCACTGTTGGACACAGGATACTGGGCATGATGGACCTTGGTCTGACACAGTTTGGCATATTTTGTAGTCTTATGTTCCTACGTGCCATCTAGGCAGCTGCCTGGTCCCCCCTGTGCACCAGCAGCTCCACTGCATGACCTATGTGCCACCTCCTTTGCCCCCATTTGCACCATCAACAAAGTGCCCTTTCATACTTGGGCACCATGCTGTTGCTGCTAATGGAACACTACTATCACTCTCTTGGGCTCCCGTGTCTGTGCATCACATTGCAAACGAAAAATAGGCTCTCTTCTCAAAAAACACCCTTGCCGTGAGGTTTTGAGTTGCGTTAGGGTTCCTGTCATTAAGGTAGCAAGCCTTTTTCCCGCCCACTGACCCCCACTCTCCACCCTATGTTCGCCTTCTCTCCACCCACAGGGCACTTTACGCTGCTGGTAGCGTCAGCGTGTGCTAAAGTGGCTTTTTGGATGCACACCTGCTAATGGCACACCTGCTCCTTTACTATGGTTTAGTAAATACCCCAAAATTATTCAAAGTTGTTAAATCACAAGAGGATTGTGAGATATTGCAAGAGGATCTTGAGAACTTGGGAAACTGGGCACCCAAATGGCAAATGAAATTTAATGTGGATAAGTGTAAACTAAGCACATGGGGATGAACCCCCCCCCCCCCCCCAAACTATAGCTAAACAATGCAAAGTTCACATTAGGAGCCACCACACAGGAAAAGAATCTGGGTATCACTGAGGTTGAAATCCACTGCTCAGTCTGCAGCAGCAGCCAAGAAAGCAAATAGAATGCTAGGAATTAAGAAAAGGAATGAAGAACAAACAAAATGATGATCTTTGCAGATTTCCGGGTCATGCTGCATGAAGATATAATGCAGGGCTCAACAAATCCTGGGTGCCAGGTCACCATGACGACTATAAATTGAATCCTGGCGACTGGGATTTCATTGTCCCCAGCCATCATCCAATATGTCTACTACAAACTAAAAACACTGAAGAACCTATGCCCCCTTCTTAAACCTGAAGACTTCCAAACAGTATGCCAAACAATAACTTCCCTCTTAGACTACAATAATAATTAACCATGGATTACACGTACATACACACACACATCCACTTCAATTGGTGCAAAATCCAGCAGCATGGATCATATACAGAGCATCACGGCACACCCACATCACTCCCATATTAAGGCAGTTGCATTGGCTCCCCATTATTATCTGAATCAAATACAAAGCAATACTCAGCACATTTAAGGTCATACACAACCAATCAGCAGAATACTTACAAACACTAATAAGAAAAGCCACGGGCGACAGATTAAGAAGGCATAGTACGCAGAATCTTTTTGCCATACCACCTCAGAGAACTAAAAGCAAGCAGGCTACATGCAATTGGGCCTTTATTCTTTATATACCCTAACTATTTGGAACTCCCTGCTATCTGAAATAAGAGTCAGAGGTACTAGCCCATTTCCAAAAGAAGCTAAAGATTCAACCTCTCTTAGAATTTTATGGACCAGACTCAACAAGAATAAATTCACATCAACTCTGTCACGTCAGGCCAAAACATGGGACCCACCGCCTACGAGCTTGCCAGACACCAAAATATTCACCTCCCTCTATATCTTAAGGTTAACCCCAATAACACTACCCGCAGCAACCCCATCATCCAAAGAAAAATATATAAATACCTGCACAAGATGGCATCCACACAGGAGATGAATAAGACAAAGGAGAGTCATTACTCGCATCACTCTATATAAGTTAATATAGCCAATCTAGTCTCTTTCTAAACACCTGTTAACTATTATTCTTGTTATCTGTAAGATGGTTTATGAATGCCATATGCTTGTTCAATTGTACCTAGCTTATTGTAAACCGCTTTGACTCTTAAAGTGGTATAGAATGTGTGTTAAATAAAATACATGTCTTAGAATTCCAGATGCGCAGTTTGCTGCTCCACTGTGATCAGCTCTGCATGTAGCTTGAGCAGTACGGTGGAGGATGTTTACTGATCTCGCGGTTTCAGGTTTCACAAGATCAGCAAACTTCCTGCACCGCATTTCTAACACTATAGGCAGAGCCGATTGTGGTTGAGCAGAGAACTGCGTAGCAGGAAAGTTAAGATATATTGAACAATGGCTGGGGAGGGGTCAGAAGAGAGACAGACAGGATTAATGATGGTGGTGGAGGGGGCTATGAAGGGGAGACAGACTGAGGTGATGGTAGTGGAGGGCTGTGAGAGACACACTGGTTGGCTAGGTGGGGGGAGCTATGAGAGAGTGTGAGAGGGTTTGTATTTGTGTGTGTCATCAGGGTGTAGGACTATGGAACATTTTTTTTTGCTTTACATATTACCAAGCCATGGTGATATACAAAGTAAAAAAAAAAAAAAAAAATAAGTTGCCTTTGCTACAGCTATAAAGGGTCACCAATATGCTCCTGACAATGTTCTCATGGGGGGAGGGGTGAAGGGTTGTTGACACTAATAGCATGGTAAGGGCCTGATTTATTAAGCTTTCTTTTCCTATAGAAAATGAGAAAACAGGTAAATCCAGCCCTTAAAAAAAAGAGCTGATATACACCTTTTGGGAGAGAGGGCACTGTGACAGATTCTTGGCAGCCGGTTCCTAAATGCTTAAACTGGCTCTTAGATTCCAAGAAAATTTGTCAAGGCCTATCTATTGCTCAAATGGTGCAACCACACCTTGAGTAGTACATGCAATTTTGGTCACTATAGCTATTAAAAAAAACAGCAGAATTGGAAAAGATACAGAGAAGGGTGATCAAAATGATAAAGGGGATGAAGGATACCCCTACATAGAAAGGCTTAAAAGGTTAGGGCTTTTCAGATGGCCAAGGGGAGATATAAGAGGTCTATAAAGACTGGAGTAAAATGAATAAATGTGAATCGGTTGTTTACTCCTTCTAAAAGTATAAAGACTATGGGATATGCAATAAATCTAAAATAGTACATTTAAGACTAACTGCAGAAAATATTTCTTCACTCAACGTTTATTGAAACCCTGGAACTTGTTGCCAGAAAATGTAGTATAAAGCTGTTAGAGTAGCTGGGTTTAAAAGAGGTTTGGACAAATTCCTGGAGAAAAGATACATAAAACATTATTAAAGTGGACCGAGGGAAATCCATGGCTTATCCCTAAGATAAATCTGTCTATCTTTCAGATCCTGCCAGATACTTATGACCTGGGTTGGCTACTCTTAGCAACCGAATACTTGGCTTGATGGACCATTATGGAAAATATGTTCTTAGAACTACAACTCTGAGAAAGCCACTGTTCCTTTCTCTAGCTTAAGTTTATTAGACAGGAGTTGGGTAACACCTTTCAGGACGTCATAGGAGAAAAGGGGGGGGGGGAATCCCCCCTTCAAAAACAGGATTAGTAGGTAGGTTTCAAGTACAGAAACTGTATTGCCATACTTGTTTGCACTCTGTTCTCTTGTTTGGTCTCTTAATAGCACTATTTATTAGCTGTAAAGAAACAAATCTCTTTCCTTCCTGTTGCTGTCACAATGCAAGCATCTAATAGCCAGTGAAGTTGCTGAAGGGCAAGACATGGGCAATACAAAAAGCATAGGGCACAGGTAATATCATTGTAATATAATATTGAAAAAACAAGTTCTGAGTTGTGCGATCTCTTTACCCTAATAAAGATCTACAGTGGTAGACAAACAGTGATGACAGCCAACTATTTAGAAAATGCAGGCGCCAACCAAAAAATATTTATGAACCAAGAGGAAATAAATTAGAAGGGTAAAAAATCTTCCATTTTGGTTTTTCCTTACTCTCTTTTATTTTTGACTTATCAGTTCTTTTTTTCATTTGCCCTAATTTTGTTTTTGCAGTGTGGCTGAAGCAAGATGAGATCATGTTTTTGGGTTTCTTTTCTTATATTTCGGCTGCGGTATATTTCCCTTTCTAGCCTCTTCTTGCTACCCTCCAAAAGGGCCTCTTACTCTCTTCAGCTTCTTGCCTAAATTATCCCCTTTCTTAAAACTCTGCACCCTTTTCCACTGCTACTAGGCCCCTGATGTCAGTTGCATCCTGACCACAGAGCGAAGGGGGTACAACAACTGCATCTCTCACTCTCCATGGCTCAATGAATGGGAAATGGCTGGATTGCAGTATCACTTCTTCTAGAAGGCGTCACAAGTAAAAAGTGGATTAGGAATTTGCCACACCTGAATGAGTATGATACTTTAATTAAAATTTGTTCTAAAAAAATAAAAAAAGGTGTGCTTTGTCTTATTTTTCTTGAGTAGATAGATGCTTTCATATATTGATGTCTTTCTAGCCATATTAACATTTTGTATGAGCTAGAGGACTGCAGGCTCGGATGGAAAGGGGATCCAGGGTAATTCTAGATCCATTAAGGCCATCTGGACCTGCACAGAATGAGAAGATGGAGAGCTCAGATCAGGAAAAAGACAGCTGCCACTACTATGACAATCTCTGTCTGCCAAGAAGCGGCAATGAGCTTGTACCTTGGAGGCGAGGGTTTGCAGAGATGACTTTGGACATATTTTCCAGACAAGGGGAACTGAATGAAAGACCTAAAAATGAAGCAACAATGTAAATTCCAGCAACTCAGAAGCAAAAATTTAGTTGTTGTAGGCACATATTTGCATCACCACCATTACAATGTGTTAATATAGCAGCTTCCATTGTAGTGAGAACCCAGAACCGTATTATTTATCAAGACATAGCATGAACGTCAAATTTATAAGGTCCAAGGCTGTCCATATGGGAAAACTCATAATATGGTGCCAATAAAGGGCCATTATAAGGACACAAACATCCACAAAAATGCATAATAAAATATTCAATAAAATCTCATGAATTTGATTTTTATATAGAAATTTTCAAGACACCCAATTCGAATCTCAGGGATAGCCAGAAAATCCAACCTCTCTACAGCCCTTGAGGACTAGAAGTGATCTACACTACTCCATCAAATAAACAAATATATATCACATGACAATTTCTGAAATCAAACTGTCCACTCCTGGAGACCAACTCCTGCTTATGTGATCTACAGTGCCTTAGGGACAATTATGCATACTCTGTACATGGAAATTAAACTCACCCTATTCAGCAGAAAACATGCATAAATCTTATACTGTGAAAGAAACCAGGTAGTACTTATAAACAAAGTCTACACCAAGCTCATGAGTTGAGCAAGTTAGCATATGCTGGAGTAGGAGCTTTAAAGGATGGACTGCAAAAAGAGGTAAATAAGAGATATTTAGAATGATAAAAGAAAGATGTTTAAAGTTGATCTACATTCTCTGTCATAATAAAAAATTCAAAATGAAAACCCTTTTCCATTACATTTAGCTTTAAAAAAATTACAGCAGGGGCCACATTTTAAGTAAAATGCCACTGGCCTGGGTTGCAGTCAAGGTTTTCAGAGTATCCATGATGAATATGCATGTTTTACGGCGCATCTTCTCCCCCTCCCCCTACACAAAATGAGAAGATCCTTTCAGTACCGCTCTGGCCCTTTAGTGTTACGGAAAAGTGCCTGTTCAACACAACATGCTCCACATCCCCAACCTTCCCAAATGGTCACATTGTTCTAACAAACACGTTTCCCCACCGATACTTAAGCTTGCTAGGGAAAACGTCTCAAAAACCAGAACGCCCAATCGTTTAAGACAAACCTGAAAGCAGCAAATGCAACATACACCTTCACTTTGCATAATTTTAAAGCAAATTATGACTATTCATATTCATGAAAAATGCACAAATGGGCAGTAGCTCAGTTGAAGAATCCTTGGTGAGCGAAACTACTGCTCGCAACTTTCAAATTTGTGCCACTTCAGCCTCTGCGTTTAACTGCCATAAAGCCATAGGAAAAAAAAACCCAACCAAAATCCTACTATTTGGAGATGTTTTGTTGCGATTTTATCATGGCTGGGAGCCGCAGTGCCTCGAGCTGGCCGGCCCTAGTATCCGCAAAGTACCGCAGGGATGACGGGGCTGTGTTTTACACATCCCCGGACAGGGGGTAATTTAAGGCAGACTGGGCGCAGCACTCAACCCAAGGCGCCGCGTCCGAACTGCGTCCCACCGCCAAGGGGCCAGCGTGTGAACCCGGCCTTACGTACTCTAAGAACGTGGTATCCTTCGGTGCCCCCGCCAGGGATCTCCACGCTCTGCGAGGCTCCCATGGCTCCAGGTGGGCAATACACGGCCAAACACAACACTTCCCTCCCGGCCCCGCTCCGCGCAACACCTCACTTGTTACGTGGCACTCTAAGGCGGCCGGAGGGAATGCTGGGACGCCAATCGCCCGAGAAGCAGCGCTCCCAGCCACAGCGCCATCTGCTGGGCGCCAGTGTGACTCGCTGGGAAACCGAAGGAAGGGTCAATGTTAAAATGCGCACTGAATAAAGACGGCAAAGGGGATTCTATTACCAGTGGCAACTCATAAATATACTTTTTTTTTGACTGGCAGCGTAATCTCAGAGAATCCGATCCCAGACCAGGGGGCACTGGAGAAACAGGCCTGACAGGAGAAGTGGAACACCTTTTTAATGGGGGGGAGGGGGTTGCAAACAAACTAATCTCTAGCCCCGCCCCCAAGCTCTTTATTCCTGATGCTGCTGTGTTGGGCAAAATATTGCTGGTGTCTTGGCCCTTGTGGCCCACTTCTTTCCTCTGCCTATGAGGCTTGTTATACAGAACTTCTTTTACTGACATTGTGGCAGGTGCAGGCCTGTGACCCACGGTGTCTGACATAGGCAGGCCAGCATGGCTAGCTTGACCTGTAAATGAGATGATTTGGACCTTCTGAACAGACTCCTGGTATCATTGGTTTGTCTGCGCTTTGCTGCTACAACATGATACTTGGCAACCCCAATAAAGATAGGGTTTATGTATTTATTTAACTGTTCTTTTATACTGCTTTTCACCTGGACAAAGCGGTGTATATTTTAACCAACAAATCATTACAATAAACAGTAGGCACTTATATACATGAACTGATATACAAGAACTGTCGACAATGTACAACTTATGTGCATCTACATTTTACATGGTGATTAAATGAAGGGGGGGGTAAGGGGAGGGGAGGGCGAGGAGGGATGCCGGGGGGGGGGGGGGAATCAGGGGGAAGGGGAGGGGTACAAGGGGGGATCACTAGGGGGGAAGGGTTCAGGAGGGGATGGGAAGAGTTCATGTGGTGGGTCCGAAGTGCTCAGTGAATAGGAAGGTCTTGAGGTTTCCGGAAGATGGTCAGTTCATCAATGTTTCTGAATTTTTCAGGTAGAGTGTTCCAATGGCTTGGAGCATATAGTTCAAATACTCTTTTACAGGCATGTTGGCTGCTCTTGATTTTTTCATGGTGTACAGTTAGAATGTTCTTTGTGCTTTGTCTTTTTGTCCTGCTGGATTTAGTGGTGCATAGTAGGGTTGCCAACTGGGCAGTTTTATCTAGAGATGCCAAGGGTGGCCCATCCCAAAGAATGAGATTTACCTCTCTGATGAATGAGATTGAAGGCTAATGAATGAGGTTTTTCTGATGGTGCATTTGCAATATAAATTTTGAAAGATCTGCAGGTTGCATTGTTTTGCAAATGGAAGGAGTGAAAGATCTGCAGGTTGCATTGTTTTGCAAATGAAAGGAACATCACAAAATTATGATATTTAGCTATCTATGGTTTTATTTTAGCTTGTAATTTTTCACTCCCTTCTTCCAGAACAGAAGTAGGACATTTCCCTGTAAAACTCACCATACAAAAAAAAATAACATCTGGCAGTAACAACAACATAAACCTTCTCAAGTACCGGGCATATTATGAAGTAAGACCAAACCTTACAAAAGTTGGCCTGGATAGAACAAATCTACCATTTCATGACAGCACCAATGAAGACCTACGTAGAAAAAGACAACTCAATAAATACATCAGTTCTGTCTTTTGAGAAAATTAAACAAACCACATTACTACAAATCCCTACACAGACACTCACTGCTAACAGAATAACTGGCTTTAGTCACACATTCTAAACATAGAGAGACCCTCATCAAGTACAGAACAAATTACCACAAACTGACAACAGAAATATGTAGACAAAAATTAAACTGAAATCCCTAGAAGCTAGACTCTGTATGAAGTGCAACACCAGAGAAATAGAAACTGAAATGCATTTATTACATATTTTGCCAAATATTAAAATAGCAGATGATATAAATTACAAAACTTGACATATTCCTAATGCTAAATTAAAAATATATTTTTTTCTACCTTTGTTCTTTGACCATTTTATTTTTCTAAATGTGTTGATCCCAGTCTCTAGATTTTGCTTTCCTCTGTCTTCTCTTAACTTTCTCTCCAGGGTTTCCAGTCTATTTGCCCACTTCTCTCTTCTCCTGTCTTCTTCATTTCCTCCTCTATATCCATTTCTGACACTGATCTTTTCTTTTCAGTTTTCTTCTATTTATATTTCTGTCTCTCTGTCCACTCAGATTTCACTCTTTCTTAAAATCCAGTCTTCAATCTTCTACTGCATCTATGTACAACTGTCCATCTCTTTCTCTCACCCTGGCCTTCCCATTCCCCATCCCCTTATTCCCCAGTCTCCCCCTTCCCCAGCATCTCCTCTCTTTTCCTCTCCTTCCAGCATTCCGTCTCAATCTTTCCCTCTCCTTCCAGCATCTCCTCTCACTCTCCCCCTTCATTCAATATTTCTCTCTCCACATTTCTGTAGTTATCTCCCAGCTGTCTTCCTACATGCCCCCATGCCCCCTCTATGTCCTTATTTCCATTCCTATGCCCAGCATTTCCCCTCTATATTCCTACTTCACCTCCCCCATGTCTAGCATCTACCTGTCCCTATTCCACCTCCTATGCCCAACTCCCTTCTGTGTCCCAACTCCGCTATGCATCCAGCATTTGCCCCATCACCCTATTCCCCACCCTATGTGTTTAGCATTCCCTCTCTGTATCTCTGTAACCTCCTCTGAGGGAAGTACTGAGCCCAGCATGGTTTTTACCTACCCTAGGCTCCTCGGGGGTGAGTACCAAAGACTAAACCTGTCTTCTATCTTGTTTGTGGGGGATCCCAACTTCGTTGTTTATGGGGTGCTCCAGTGGATTCAGTCCCTAGCACCAGAAAATATTATGCACCTCTTGGAGTCAACTACAGCCATTTTGTCAGACATTATGTATGATCTAGTCCAGGCATGTCCAACAGGTAGATTGCGATCTACCTGTAGATCGCGGAGGGGTCAGAGGTAGATCGCCAGCCCCACTTGGCTCCATCTCTCCAGCAGATTGCCCCGTCACTAGGAGAGAGCTTGTGCTGGTAGGTCATCTGCTGAGGGCTTGCCGCTGCTGCTGATCCTTTGCCTGTCTTTTTTCCCTGCCTGCGGGAATCTTGCCTGCGGGTGTATTGGGGGCGCTTGTTGTTTTTGTGCCAATAGTTTGTGGGTACCCCAGGGGGCCGCTGCCTACGCCCCGTGACAAGACGCCAAAGGCCCAGCGTCATACCTGGTCTCCTGCCTCTCAGAATCACCCATTCCTGCCCCCGCCCCAACACCCCTTAGAAGTGTGCTATATACCGGGCGATATCCATTCGCCAGGGCTTTACCTGAATACACTTACAGTATTAGTTGTGTCGTGTGCCGGTCGTTGGTCGCTTTATAGTTCGCTTTCATTAAATGTTTTCGGGCAGACACAACAAAGTGTCAAGAATTTGGTAATTTTGGCGAGCTTTTCCAATTTTGTTCTAACTTGCCTATGCCTTGCCTTCAAATTGGTTCAAACCACTGTGACCTTTGCTTGCCTCTGCAATTTTATTTTGCCTAGCCTTTGCGTTGATTCTACACTGCAATTTTGTTTCGCCTTGCCTTTGCGTTGATTCTACACTGTGTGCAGAATTTATTAAATCGCGTGTGGTGGTATTTGAACTTGTTTGGCGGTATTTGATTTTATCTGGTTTGCTGGACAGGTGTTTGAGTTTTTTTGATGATTGTTTGGTGGTTTTTGATTATTGATGCCAGTATGATGAATTCTTATTTTTACTTTTTTTTTTTTTTTTAACTCTTTATTAAGTCACAACAACATGGTACAGATCATTTTAACTATATACAGACAAGTCATCCCGGGTGGGGTTGTCTCTTATCTCCCACTTCAGGGCTCCTCAACAGATCATTATCATAGGTACATCAAGGGTTCATAGTTATTTCCTCCCCATCCCCCCACCCACCTACCCCTAATCTCCGCAGCCTCCCGTCCCCCGCCTCCCTCATTAGACACATACATTGATACGTTACCCACTTATCAAGTATACCACATTCCACCCGTCTCCCCCCTATCCTCCCCCAAGACTAACCTAGCCCACCTGTAATACTTCATTCCGAGTACGGGGCTTCAATTTTTGAATGTATGGCTCCCATACCAGCAAGAACAATGTCCAGCGTTGAACACTTCCTCTAGCTCCCCTCCTCTCCAAGAGCATCAGCTGATGAAAGCTGTTATGCCATTCCCAGAAGGTAGGGGCTATCGATTCTCTCCACCTATGAAGTATCGGGCCCTTACCTACCAGACATGCTTTCCTTATTAATAGGCGCTCCCACCTCCCTTTCGGGTGGAGTGATCCAAGTTGATCTAACACCACAAGCGACCCCATCCAGCAGATCTGCTGCTGTATGACACAGCTCATATAGTTACCAATCCTTCTCCAATAAGAGCAAATTTTCTGACATCCCCACCACATATGCCCCAAGTCCGCCAAGGAGCAAGAACACTTTGGGCAGCCTCCCTCATCCGTAAGATGGCATCGCAGTGCTCGTCTCGGGGAAGCGTGTGCTCGGATGATGCATTTAAACTGCACCTCTCACCACTGGGCCCCCTCCACCAACCCCCCAATCCTACCTAAGGCCTGGCTGATTGAGCCAGGGGACACCACCAGGTTCAACTCCTTTGCCCACAAGGCCTCCTCCGCAACATAGTCTGGCGGGCTACCATAGCCATCTAACCGTCTCTTCAGGTCTGCAATTTTGGGCGCAGATTCTGCCCCCAGTGCAAAGAACTCTAAAATCTGTGCTGATCGCTCCACCACTAGCACACTCTGCGGAAGCAAAGCAATATAGTGAGAAAGCTGGGCTTGGGCAAAATAATGTCGGCTACTCAACTCATATTCCCTGCAAAGGGTCTCAAATGGTTTACACTTCCCCATCTGATCTACCACATGTCCAATATTCCGTATCTCCTGTCTCTTCCAGATCTGGAACACAGGCGCCTCCGACCCTGGGGTAAACTGTGCATTACCTTGTAGAGGCAACCAACTCGAGACCTCTGGAGACCTGCCCCAAAATCTATTCAGTTGTTGCCACGTCTGCCGTGCCAGGAGAACCAGCTCGCTACTAGTCACTCTGCCTGGCAGGTTCCTGCTCTCCAAGTGCAATACCGCCAGCAGGGTCTGCAGGGCCACAAGGGCCTCCTCCAGTGCCCTTGGAGTATACACCTCCGTGTTCCCTAACCAGTTTCCAATATGCCGCGCCTGGCATGCCAGAGCGTATGCCCAGAGATCTGGAATTCCAATCCCCCCATTCCTTCACCCTCCCCTTAATCTGTGTAGTGGGACACGACCCCTTGCTCCTTTCCAGAGGAAACTCCGGATCTCTCGGTCTATACTATTTAAGTCTCGCCTCATTAGCCACACTGGGAGAGTCTGCAACCAGTAGAGCACCCGTGGTAGGATCACCATCCCCAATGCTGCCGCCCGACCCAATAAGGACAGCGGCAGCGGGGTCCATGCTCGGAGTTGTATTCGGGTTTTGGCGAGGACCCGCTCAAGATTTTTCCTGTACAAATCCTTCGGCTCTCTAGTCAAAAGGATCCCTAAATATACAAATGAGTTGCCCGCCCACTTGAGTGGGAAGTTCCCCCTGCAATGACCCCTGAGCGTTCCCGCCACATCTAGTGCCTCTGACTTGTCCATATTAATGCGGAGCCCGGCAAAGCTTCCAAACTGAGAAAATTCCT
Source organism: Ichthyophis bannanicus (assembly GCA_033557465.1). Taxonomy (NCBI): domain Eukaryota; kingdom Metazoa; phylum Chordata; class Amphibia; order Gymnophiona; family Ichthyophiidae; genus Ichthyophis; species Ichthyophis bannanicus. The sequence continues at coordinate 621,077,811 of CM066036.1, forward strand.
CCAATAGGTTAGGCAGCGACGTTTGAGGAGACAGCAAATGTACCAACATATCATCCGCAAACGCAGCCCTCTTGAACACATGGCGACCTATGCATATGCCTTGTACTTCCTTGGACGCCTCTATCTTCCTCACCAGGGGGTCCAAAGACAGCACAAATAGCAGGGGTGAGAGCAGGCAACCCTGCCTCGTTTCTCTCTCTAGGCGAAAAACGTCTGACAGCACTCCGTTACAGAGCACTCCTGCGGTAGGCCCCATATAAAGGGGCTCCACCATGCTGCAAAAAGATGTCCCGAGACCATACTGTGGCAAAAGAAACCTTAGATATGCCCAGTTCACTTGATCAAACGCTTTCTCCGCGTCAAAGCTGATCAAAAGCGACTGCAACTCCCATCCCCGTGCCCACTCCAGCGAGGCCACAATTTTACGCAAATTCCGCACTGCATATCGTCCCTTCACAAACCTCACTTGAGATTCATGCACAGCTCCCCTAAAACCTGGGCCAAACGATCTGCCAGTACCTTGGCAATATCTTCACATCAAAGTTTAGCAAAGACATGGGTCGATAGGAAGCAGCCTGTGTGTGATCCTTCCGTGGCTTAGGTATCAATATAATGTGGGCATGGTTCTCCCCCCATGTAAACCCCTTCTGGTCCACCCTCTTATGATATACTGCCACCAGAGGGGGCAACAGATCTCCCAACAGTTTATAAAATTCCTCCCCAAACCCATCCGGGCCAGGCGCTTTATAACAACTCGCCTTCTGGATAACCCGTTGGACCTCCTCAATAGTTACCGGTGCATCTAGTTGTGTCCTCTGACTCGCCTCTAGCCTAGGCAATTGCACTTCACTCAAATATTTCTCCATGCCAATCAGGAATCCCTCCCTCCCTGAGTACAATTTTTGATAGAATGACCGGAACACTTGGGCGATCGCCCAATTTTCCTTATGTAATTTCCCCTGGTCATCTCTCAGCACTGCCACTGTGCAGGCGCCCCTGCTGCCTTTAAGACATCTTGCCAACAACTTCCCAGGCTTATCCCCATACCGATAGAGCTGATATCAGTAATACCGGAATGATTTCTTAGCCCTCTGGTGAAGCAACTCGTTTAGGGCCACTTTAGGGCAAACAGAAGAAGACTGTGGGACTGATAGGCTATTCGCCTGTCTCCTTCTATCTCTGCCCACCTGCTGTTCAAGTCGAACAATCTGTTGCGTCAACATTTTCCGCTTCCTCCCCACGTACCCAATAATATCACCCCGCAGGACTACTTTCGCAGTCTCGCAAAAGAATTCCGGGTTCTCCTGGTGTTGTGCGTTATGGACCACAAATTCTTGCCACCTCTGCTTTAGGTAAATGTGAAACTCAGTGTCTCTGTACAACTCTACTGAGAATCGCCAAATTCGAGTCCGCGAGGTCACATCTTGCTATTCCAACTCCACCCAGACAAACGCATGGTCAGAAACCTCTGTGGGACCAATTTGTGCGTCTTCTATCTGGGCAAACAGTCGTTCCGAGACCAACACATAATCAATTTGAGCACGCGGGCCATGAGCTCACGACTGGTGCGTAAAGTCCCTTTCCAATGGGTGCAGCAAATGCCAGGGGTCCACCACCCCTAATCTGTGCCTCAGACCCTGCAATGCTTTGGTAGTCTGTACCCGTGTTCCCTCTCCTCCCCCCCTAGTCGTGTCCAACTCAGGATCCAGGATTCCATTAAAATCTCCTGCCAGAATCAAGGGAACATCTGGCAACTGCTCTACCCGTGAGCCCAGACTGGCATAAAGTGCCCGATCTAGCACATTCGGGCTGTAAAGGTTACCCAACACCACAGGTTTCCCCTCCAGCGTCCCGTATAGGAGCACATATCTTCCTCCAGTGCCCACGTACATGCTCTCTTGGATGAATCGGATCCGCTTGTGTATCAAAATGACCACCCCACCCTTCCTTCCCGTCGCCGGGGCCCCCCACACCTGCCCCACCCAGTCCCTTTTTAATTTGAGGTGTTCCTCAGCAGTCTGGTGACTTTCCTGTAACATTGCAATATCACATTTTTGCCTTGCTAAAGCCTGTAGCACTTTGTATCTCTTGATAGGGTTACCTACCCCACATACATTCCATGATATAATCTTCAAGTCAACGGGTAACGAAAAGACTCAAACCATTCAGCAAACAAATTTTCATAAGGAAGGACCTCCCCAGCCTGAAGCCCTCCCCCACTGTTTTTATGTGCCTTAATCCCACCTCACTTAACCCGTTTAGGCTGCTCCCTATCCCTCCCCTCCCCTCCCCCTCCTTCCTCCCTTCTCTTATCCCTCTCTCCTCCCCTTCTCCCCTCCCCCTCCTCCCTCCTCCCTTCTCCCACACTCTCCCCCTTCCCCTCATCCTACCTATAGTGCCCTCCTCCCCTTTCTCCCTGATGTCACCAGAATGCGTGAGGTACCCCCCAACTCCTCCCTCCCTACCTAATTCCCTGTCCCCATGCCGCCTAAATCCTACTCCCTATTACCCTCTACCCCCTTGACGCCCTTGCCCTGTCCTCACATAATCCTCCCCACCGCACAGACCCCTTCCACTCCTTAACATTCTTCATCTGACTCTCCCCACAATCTTGGCACAAGAAAATCAACATACATTAGAACAATTAAATTCAGTTCAAGAACTTTTGGCATCCTCCGCTGTCCTTCAGAGCCTTCATATCGCCCACACTAAGCAGCTTGGCTTTTTCCTTCTCCAAAGTTGAAGCTCCACTCTCCGCATGCTCCCCGACTGTCTCTCCCATCTCAGGTCGCATTTTCCAGGTCGCTGAGCTGTTTACCTGGTGAGGCTCCTGCTCCACGCACTAGCTCCTCCACGTACTGAGCTGCCGCCTTGGCTGACTCAAATGTCCTGTGTACTCCCCCATGGGTAAAAATCAGATGAGCAGGATATTGCACCATAAACTTGATGTTATTGTCTATCAGCTTTTGACACAAGGGTCCATATTCCCTCCTGCGCTGACCCAAGGCTACCAAGTAGTCTTGCACAATACGCAGCTTAGCATTGTCCTTTGAGATAACTCCGACTCTCCTAGCAGCTCGCAGCACTGCCTCCTTCTGTGGAAACCGCAGGAACCTTGCTAGGACCACCCTGGGACGACCATCATTTGCCCTCCTCGGCCCTACCCGGTGTGCTCTTTCTATTTGCACCAAGTCTCCTTCTGCACCTCCCTCCAGGATTTGTGCTACCAATGCCTCCAGGTATGATTTTAAGTCCTTGTCCGCTATGGTATCCGGAATCCCCAGGAAGCACAAGTTATTACAGCGAGATCTGTTTTCCAGATCATCTAGCTTGGCTTCCTGTCCCTGCAGCAGCGCTGTCATGTGGCCCACCTCTTGCTGCAGTGCCAACGCATTCTCCTCCGCTTGCTCGATCCGGTTTTCTACTTCCTGCATCCGGCTGCCCATGGCCTCCACTGAGGTCTGGAGTAAGTCCATCCTGCCCTTCAGATCTTCAAATTGTGAGGAGAGCACCCCTGCCACTGCCATCGAGATCTCTTCTGCAAGCTCTGGTGCGGCTGTGGCTTTGTCTTTGGGTGTTAGAGGCTGCTCCACCATTTTGTGCTGCATGGCAGGCTTCTCCCTTTCGCAGCACCCCGCTTTCACCACCGCTGCCATCGCTTCTCCCCCCGTTCATGTTCCTGTGCCTCTCCTCCTCTGTGCTGTGTATGGCCATCCTTTGGGGGCTCAAAAGTGGCGGTTTTGCGGCGATTTTACTGGCGTGGAGGAGTGGGGGGGGGGGGCCCGGAGCTCAAACGGCATGCGTCCGCTCTTGCTCACCGCATCACGTGACTCATCATTTTTACTTTTAGAACTGCATGTGTGGTTTTGGCATCTCCAGTCCTTGTATTGCACATCATCCAGAGGTCTTCAGTTCCTGTTGATCTTTAATACTTTGGGACAGTGACAGCCACCCCAGTATAACGAAGATGAGTGTTCCAAAGAAGAGCAAAACCTACCACTTTCATGATGAATGGGAAATGGACTAATTCTTCATCATGGTGAAAGACAAGTGTTGTTGTCTAATTTGTAACGCCCCAATATCCTTGCCCAAAAAGGGTAATCTGGAACGTCATTATAAGGCTCTGCATAGCAATAAGCTTGATGCTGATTTTCCACCCAAAAGTGAAATTCGTAAACTGAAGCTCAAAAACTTAAATCAAAATTGGCTACTCAGCAACAGTTGATGGCGAAGCCAAGGTCACATTCGGTCAATGCAACCATAGCATCCTTGAAGGTCAGCAACCTGATCGCAAAGAAATGCAAACATTTCACTGAAGGGGAATTTGTAAAAGATTGTTTTCTTGAAGCAGCTGACAATCTTTTTGAAGGATTTAAAAATAAGAAAGAGATCATAGCTGCTATTCAAGATGTACAATTGTCAAGAAACACCGTCGTGCGGCGAATAGAAAAGATGTGTGGAGACACAACTAAACAATTGTTGGAGGATGTTTCAAATTGTGTTGCTTCCTCACTCCAACTGGATGAATCTACAGACATAAGAGACATAGCCCAGTTACTAGTCTTTATCCAGGTGGTTTTTGAAGACTTCAGTGTTAAAGAAGAACTACTTGGAATGATTTCTTTAAAAGGGAGAACTATCGGTCAGGAAATATTCAGTTCTTTCCATTCTTTTGTGACAAAGTGTAATCTTCCATTGCATAGACTTGTTTCCATCACTACTGATGGAGCAAGAGCAATGACAGGTGAGGTTAACAGTTTCATAGCCCTCTGTAGATAGCATGATGACTTCCCAGATTTCCTTTCTTACCACTGCATCATTCACCAGCAAGTTTTGGCAAGCAAGAGACTCAATACAAAGACTGTCATGGACTTCACTTTCAAAATTGTAAATTCAGTTCGTGGAAGATCACTTCAAAGATGGCTTTTCAATCTTACTCTTGATGAAGGGGCAGTGGAAATCATTTTGCACACAGCTGTAAGGTGGCTAAGTAGGCACACATTTCCGCAAAGATTTCGTGATTTGCTGAATGAAATAAGAAGTTTTTTGAAGGAGAGGGGAGATGACTAAGCAGAGTTGGAAGATGAGGAGTGGTTATGTGATCTGGCATTTCTCGCTGACTTTACAGGTGAACTAAGTGATATGAACCTTGAACTACAAGGTACAAAGGGGTACAAAGGCAAATACAAGATCACATAGACTCCGTTGCCCCGCTAGACCATTGCCAACATGGTTTCAGGGAGTCTCATGGCATTGAAACCCTCCTTACCACCCTCTTCAATAATATAATCACAGGTATCGACAACATCCGTCAAGGGTTTGTGCTTATTTTCTTAGACATCGCTGCAGCATTCGACTCAGTAAGTCACGAACTTCTCCTGGGGCGACTAAAAGAGAAGGGTATCTGCGGCACTGCACTCGAATGGTGTAAGTCATATCTGGCTGGAAGATTGCAACATGTAAAATCCGGAGCAGCAGCATCAGAGCCTTTCCTCCAAAGGCAGGGTGTACCGCAAAGTTCCTCTCTATCATCACTCATGTTCAACATATACATGCAGCCCATCTGCAATATCATCAGATCCTTCAATGTGGACTGCTTGATATATGCAGATGATATCCTGCTCTACATGCCGTTCTCTACAGATCAATTGGACCTTTCCCCTCTGATAGAATGTTTTGACTCCGTTTCCGAATGACTATAATCTCAAAACCTCCGTATTCAACACAAGAAAACGGAGGTGCTCTTCATCACGAGAGACCACAATTTCACTCCGCCACCCCATGTAAGAGTTAAGGAAGCAGATCTTCAAACAAAATCCACAATACGATACCTTGGGGTCACTTTGGACCAACGTCTTGATATGAAGGTGCACATAGGTAACATAGTAAGAGCAATCTACTTCAAGATTCGAACACTCAGGCATCTGCGCTCCCTACTAGATCCAGAGGACTTCCGGACAATATACCAGGCACTAATTTTACCTCATTTCGACTATGCTAATGCCATCTTACAAGGCCTTCCACAATCTACCCTGAACCCCCTGCAACTTGCCATGAATGCCGCAGCGAGGGTCCTTCATGGAGCCTCTAGGAACGACCATGTAACGCCTATCCTGAAGTAGCTCCACTGGCTCCCCATACATGGAAGGCTTGTTTTCAAGACCTTACTACTGACCTTCAAGGCCATCAATGGTCTTGCTTCCTCTTCACTAACAGAGCTCATTCATGCCGTTCCACCTAACAGATCCAGAAGACCTACAGCAATAAACACTCTAACAATTCCGAAGGCTTTCACAAAATGCACCCTGACAATGGCTAACAGGGCATTCAGATTTTGTGCCCCAAGATGCTGGAATTCTCTACCATCTAACGTTCGCGCTATCACTGACCTAGCCCAGTTCAGGAAAGCACTCAAATATCACCTGTTCCTCAAGTACTACCCAGTCAGCAATATGCCTAACTAACGCCACCAATTAAAGTAGCTACACTATCCTTACTAGACAGCCTCATCAACATTCTCGGTGCGATATCCGAGATCATTGAGCTTTGCCATGACGCCTGTATGTAGATAGTACATGTAAATAGTTCCCCTATGTTATCCAAGTTTGTACACCTGTTCTCTGTAAAAACAGAACAGCTTGTTGTTTTGGTCTTTTTGTTTCATGTAAACCGCGCTGATGTTGAATAGCGTGGTATATAAGAGATTGTAATAAATAAATAATAAATAAATAAAAACAAATGCATTGGTGAGATGATGAATACAGTTTCATCCTACAGGAGCAAATTTGAGCTAATGATGACTGACCTTGCAAACAACACTTTTGATGATTTTCCTAATACGCAGGACCATCTGGGACAATATCCAAATTTAGTTTTTTCAGAACGAGAAGTATGTTATCCAGGAATTCGAAAATAGATTCTGTGACTTCCAAAAAAATTGGAACAGTTGTGGAGTACTTGTCATACCCATCCAAAGTAGATGTGGACATTAAAGAAACTGCAGCTGCTATCAGTAAAAATTACTCATTGAACAAGCCATCTCTTGAAAACAAAATATTAAACCTTAAAAGTGACATTTTTCTCAAGACCTGTGCTGAGCAAGAATCGTTTTGGAAGCTAGTGCCTAGAGACAAATTTCCCAACTTGAGAAGATGCAGTGAAGCTGTACACTCCTGTTTCGGTTCAACTTATTTGTGTGAATCTGCGTTTTCCCATCTGAAAATGACAAAGAGTACACAACGTTCCAACATGACAGATGAACATCTCCAGGATTCCCTGAGACTGGCCCTCACGCAATATTCACCCAACTTCAAAAAGCTGGTGGATGAAATGCAGGCTCAGACGTCTCACTAATGAGCAAGAACGAAATATTAAAGATTGTGCAAGATCAGCCTGGATCAATACTCAACCTAAATTTAACACAAATTACTCAATAAAAGTTAAAGAAAGTTATTAAGACAGTTAAAGAAAGTTATTACTCAATAAAACAATAAGAAAAAATGTACTTTCCATTTCCCCTCGCAGTTCTTACTGGATCTTCGTCTCTCTGTTTTGTTTTTGCTTAATTTGCTTAACAGCTGATCACATCCAAGTAAATGACAGAAGGTTCATTAAAAATGTGTGTGGAGGGGAATCCTCCAACTTTATTGGGTTAAAATTTAATTTGAAACTAATTTGAAACTTAACTTTCATGGTGGTAGATCACCGGCACTTTTGGCCGGAAAAAGTAGATTGCGACCTGTTCGAAGTTGGACATGCCTGATCTAGTCCATTTGGCAGCTAAAGACATTGCTCTGTCGACTGTGGGTGGTGGATTCATCCTTCAAATCCCGATTGACTCAGTTCACCTATAAAGGGAAGCTCTTGTTTGGGGCAATCTTGGAGAAGCTGGTTAAGGACTTGCATGAGTCGAAACCTCATCACCTCCTTGAGGATAGGCCAAAAGGTCCGGGGGGGGGGGGGGGGGACATACAGGTACATCTTCCTCTTTTGTGTATGCCCGTACTCCTCGCAAATGCTATTCAGACTCCTGTGACTCCCAAGGCCTCTATAGATACTGCCCCAGAAAGCCCTTCTTTTCCTCCTCTTTTGAGTTCTGGGCTCAGACTCAGCCTTTCATGGACTGCAAGGGTCCTGGGACTCCAACACCTCCAGAGGTGCCTTCTCTCATCTGAAACAATGATGGTTTAAGGGCCCATTCCAGGATGTCCCTAGTGGGTGATAGGCTCTGCCTTTTCTTCTAAGAGTGGGGCCAGATCACTGAGGATTGCTGGGTGCTAGACACCATTCAGCATGGCTATGTACTGGAATGCAGAGAGCCTATTCTGGACACCTTGGTAATCTCTCCTTGCAGCTCCATGGCCAAGAGAGCCTCAGTTCAGTGTAGCCTGCACAGACTTCTCTGTCTATGACTGGTGGTCCCAGTTCCCCCAGCTGACCAAGACTAGGGCTGATATTCCATCTATTTTATGGTGCCGAAGAAAGACAGTTCCTTTTGGCCAACTGCAGCTCATGAGGAAGGATATGGCACTGGACAATCACTCTTGGCTTCTCCTGTCAACGGATGCCAGCCTGCTTGTCTAGAGAGTTCATTGCGAGACCCGAACAGCCCATGGCTATTGGAACAGCCCCAAGCTGGCATGGCCTATCAATCACCTCACAAGGGCCATTCGGTTGGCCCTTTTGCACTTCCGGACCCTGATCAAGCGCAAAGTGGTCTGGGTCTACTAGCACAATGCCATGGCTGTAGAATACATCAATCGACAAGAGGGCACAAAGAATGTCGGAGTGGCTCTGGAGATAACCCTCCTGTTCTCCTTGGTGGAAAAGAACTTACTAGCTCTATTGGCCCAACACATCACTGGAGTCGACAATGTGGAGATGGATTTCCTCAGTTGTCACTCTCTCAATCCCGGGAAGTTAGAAATTGAGTCAAATGGCCTACTGGCAGATTCTACATCGCTGAGGTCATCCTGAGATGGATCTGATGGCAACCCGGTCCAGTGCCAAAGTGGAGCACTTCTTCAGTCACCTCAGAGAAACAGGCCCCAAGGGTGTTGATGCCCTAGTTCAGCCCTGGCCGAAGTGCAGCCTGCTGTATAAGTTTCCTCTGTGGCCGCTAGTGGGTCATGTGTTTCAATGTATAGAGTGGCATCCAGGTTTGATGATCCTGGGCGCCAGATTGACCATGGATGCCATGGTTTGGGGACTTGATGAGCCTTCTGCAAGATCCTTCTCTGTGACTGCTTCCAGCCTGGGGGCTTTTACATAAAGGACTGGTTCTTCTGGATGACCCAGCTTGCTTCTTGCTTATGGTTTGGCTCTTGAGAGGCACTGCTTAGTGCATAAAGGTTACTCTTCTGCTCTGGTTTCCATGCTGCTCAAGGCTAGGAGGATCTACCAGCCTGGCCTATATACACGCCTGGTGTCTTTTTAAACATTGGTGCTGTCAGCATCAGGCTAGATCTGATACAGCAGATTTGCTGTCCTTGTTTGCCTTTCTTAAGGAAGGTCTGGAAAAAGGTCTTTCTCTTAGCTTCCTGAAGGTTCAGGTGGCAGCCTTTTTCTACTTCAGGGGGCTGGCAGTGGAGCGGTCAATTGCCTCATATCCCAATGTTTCACATTTTCTCCAGGGGATTCTATATCTACTTTCCCCCTGTGTTCAATTGTTCCTACATGGGATCCCTGTCTGGTGCTCTGGGCCTTGATTTCAGAGCCCTTGAAGTGGGCTATGCTTAAAGATTTGACCCTCAAGACTGTCTTTCTGGTTGCAATCTGTTCAGTGAGATGTATGTCCGAGCTGGAAGCCTTGTCATGCAGGGATCCTTACTTATCATTCTCGGAGGAGGCCATGTGCATTCAGCCTGTTCCTTCCTTCTTGCACAAGGTGATTTCTGCCTTACATGTAAATCAGGCAGTCCGTTTGCTCTCCTTTTCTAAAGACACTATTCACTCACAATGGATCAATACAGGGATATGATACAAGTATTCCACAAGCTCGAGAGCTTTTGAAGTTCCTGAAATGAAGTGAGGACTAGAGTTCCTTGTTGTTGATGGGATGATGCTGGATTGGCTCCATTGTAGAGGATGATCATAACTGAGATGAGTATTGTCCTATTATCGATGTTAATCTGAAACAGAACTTAGCATTTGCAGGTTTGAAACATGACAATTGTGTTTGTTTTTCATGTGATAATTTTAACAAGTATTTTTGCATAATCACTTAAAAAAATAATAAAAAGGACTGAGAAGGGCAGGTGCTCTGTAGCTGCCTTTATTAATATAGTCCAACAAAAATAGTTACTTTTTTGAAAGGTGGGCTTTCTGTATGGGATTTTGTTTGCGTCACTCCTTTTCTACAGAGCATTGTCAAGGGAAGGAAAAGGACCTTTGCCTGGTGAATGTCTGAAGAGTGCTTCTCCAGTACTTGAAGATTACTAACTTTTTTCCTAAGTCAAACCATTTATTTTTGCTGTTTGTGGGACTGCTTAAGGTGATGTAGCTGCCAAGTCTACTTGGGGCACTGGATCAAGGATTTGATTGTCTCTGCATATCTGTTGTGGAACCGGCTGGTTCTGGAAGGTTGCATATGCATTCCATTCAGACACAAACATTTTTGTGGGTGGTAGAGTGTAGCTTGGCAGCCCCTTCAGACATTTATTTTGCGATAAAGTGGGCATGACTTTCCACTTTTGTCAAAAATTACCATTTGGATGTCCACCCTCAGGCAGACATGGCCTTTGGCTCAGAGGTTTTCAAAGCTGCTGTGCCCTCTTTCCTCATAATGGAGTCATAGATTTGGTACATCCCACTTGTCTGGATTTGTCCAGCAGAACGATATTGAAGGTGACAGTTTAGTTATCAGATAATGTCCTTTCCTTGGATCCTTTTAGACCAGTCGAGGACCCACCCTGGATAGCTGCTTGGTCTGCTATTCTCTGTGGTTGGCCCTGTGGGATCATACCTTTCTGATACCTTCTGTTGAAGCTGGTTATTGTTCTGTTGAACCTGGTTACCTTCACTGAGGTTGTGTGAGATCTGAGGTTCCTCACCATATACTGTGATACAAATACTGAAGGCTCCTTCTAGGGGTTCTGGCTAATATGATATGATAATTTCACAAGAAGCCTCTGGAAGCTTCCTCTATCTCCACATCTGTTGTAGAGGGACATAAACCCACTTGTCTGGACTGGTCTAACAGGACTCAAGGAAAGGACATTATCTGATAAGTAAAATGTTACCTTTCTATCTCCTCAGTCCCCTTTCTCCAGGTTTAGCATCCCTTCTCTTTCTCCCTAGTTTCCTCTATCCAGGAGGCCCAGCATCTGTCATCTGTGTCCAAATTCCCCCTTCCTTTTGGCTCATCATCTCTCCCATTTGTGTTTCTATTCCTCCCCCTCCACAGACCCATCATGTCCAGCATTTCCCATCTGTGATTCTATTCTCCTCTCTCTAGGTAGTTCAGAATCTCCCCCATCTGTGTCCCTTTTCCCCCTCCCACTGGCAGCCCCTTCATGTCCAGCATACCCCCTCCAGTCTATCTATCTGCTCAGTCCAGCATCTCCTCCAAGTCCATATGCCCTGTCTCACTGACTTGCCCATTCATGTCCAGCATGTCCCCTCCAACTTTCCAACCACCTACCAAATCCAGCATCTCCTTCATTGGGGACCCTATTCCCCCTCCCATTGATGGCCCCTTCATAACCAGCATGTACCCTCCAACCTCTCCATCTCTCCCCTAAGTCCAGCATCTCTCCCATCTGTGTTCCTGTTCCCCCTGTCTCCCATGATCCTACCATGTCCATCATGTCTTTTCTTCCCTCTCCCTAAGTCCAGCTTACTCCTGACCTTTTCTACCACCAGCTCTGGGCTGCTTTCATACACTTGCACTGAAAGCACTGCAATGTGTCCCATCTCTGATGCAGACTTCCTGTATTTAGGGGGGTGGGACTGGCATTACAGTGCTTTCAGCCAAAGTGTGTGAAAGCAAGCCTTGCACTTTTCTTGGTTTGATTGGTACAGCAACCCAAAACAGTTTGCAGCCCCAATCAAACCAAGAAGAGCGCATGGCTTGCTTTCACACACTTGTCCGAAAGCGCTGTGATTCCAGTTCCACCCCACCCAGATACAGGAAGTCTGCACAGGGCATCGTGATGCTTTCAGTGCAACTGTATGAAAGCAAACCTGGATCTCTTAATTTGATTGGGGCGGCTGCCGGCTGGCAGTGAGAGAGGAAAGGAGGCAATCCAGTGTTTGGGGGGATGCAATGTCTCTCTTCCCCCCCAAACTATATCCATGGGGGGATGAGGGGTAAGAAGTGAATGATATTGGGAGGGGGGAAGAAGAGGAGTTGAATATCAAAATTGGATCTGACAAATAGGGAAAAATGCTGAAAGTTTGCTGTCAAGAAATAAGTAAATGCTGTAGGATGTGACTAGGGTGCAGAAGATGAATTAGGAGGAAGTATGAAGATAGGCCTTTGACTGGTTTGTGGCTTGTCATGCTTTGAGGGCTTGTTTGTATCAGTGATGCTGAGAACTATGATATCAGTATTTTAACTACTGGCAGGATCTCCCAAGATGGGCAGCTCTCAGCTGTGGCATCATACTAAGACAAACCACCCATCTGGGTAGCAGCGGCAGGGCTGGTCTGTCCGCTAGGTGGCCACCTAGGGTGGCAAACCCTGGTAGGAAGCACGCCATGGTTTTTTAAAGAGCTTTGGTGCCTGTGACAGGCCATGTGCTTCGACACCCATGATGCAAAAACCACGGCCTGCTGCTCCTGCCCTTCTCCAAAGCAACTTCCTATTGGAGAGGGGCAGAAGCGGCAGGTCATGAGTGTGCACATGAGTACTGAAGCACATAGCCTGATGGTGCACCAAAGTGGCGACACAAAGCCGCTGCTTTCAAAACAAAGAGTTATGCCCTGCCACTGCCCCTCCCACAGAACATGGATTCAGACAGCAGCTGTGGGGGTGGGTTGTGCTGCAGGAGGAACAACGACAGCATGGCGAAGGCTTTTGCCTTTGGGAGGAAGAAACCCTTGGCTTGGTGCTGAACAGCAGTATGGGATGGTGTTGATGGCAGAGGATCACATTTCTGTGACAAGAACAACACTGGCATTGCAGTACTTGTATGGAAAATAGGCCTGGCATTCTACATCTATTCCTTGCCTTGAAAACCTGATGGATAGTCACAACAAAACAAATTGTGATATAGTGCTGGAAGATGAGCCCCTCCAGTCGGAAAGCACTTAGTGGACTATTGGAGAGCTGAAAATTCTTCAGAGAAATCTAGTGTTTATGACAATCCCTTGGGACGTCTGTCTGCTGATGTAGCTGTATATGAAATGAAAGTCACAAGCTGCAAAGATGTCTTACATATTGGCACATGGAATGTATGAAGCATGAAACAAGAGAAGTTAGAGGTGGTAAGGAACGAAAAGGAACATGCACAACTTGATTTGTTAGGTATCGCTGAACTGAAATGGACTGGCATCAGATACACATGATATACTACACTGAAAGCAAAAGACAAAGAAAAAATGGTGTTGCATTTATAATCAAGAATGTAGTCAGTGAACACTTAGGGCTTGATATTTAGCACCAGCGGCTTGTGCTGAACTTTAAACCCAGATAGTCAATGCCGGGGCCATATCCTAGCTCTGGTATTAAATATCCAGGCTTATCAGATTGCCGAAAAGCTAACTGGGCAGTGGCTGCTGCCCAGTTATCTTCTGTGGCAAAAGTTAGGCTAGGGTTTCCTGTTCTTGACTTTCGCCACATTTCACTAACCGGGCAGTGGCTCAATATCACTGCTGCCTCGTTAGTGATGGGTGCCACCCTGGAATTCCTCTGACATGCCCTGATTCTAATTGGTTATCATTGGTGCATGTAGTGGGGGCACCCATGATTATTTAGTGGCACTAACCGAATATCCCCCTCACTTCATTTGCAGCTTGTCGTGCTGTGAGGGCTTGTGTGCATCAGTGATGCTGAGGGCTAAGCTATTGGTAGTTTAACTACTGTCAGGGTCTTCCAAGATGGACAGCTGAGGTGCCAGATAAAGACAAACCACCCATCTGGGCAGCAGCAGAATGGGACAGTGTTGGCGGCGGAGGATCACATTTTTGTGACAACGGCAACAACACTAAACTTAAACTGCGTGGAGGAAAGGCCTGGCAATCTACTTCTGTATCTTGCCATGAAAACCCAATGGATAGTCACAACAAAACAAATTGCACTATAGTGCTGGAAGATGAGACCACCAGGTTGGAAGGCACTCAAATAGGCTACTGAGAAGGAGCTGAAGACTTTTCAGAATAAAGCCAGCATTTATGATGTGGTTAGATCAAAGCCCTCAGGATGTCTGACTGCTGATGTAGCTGCGCATGAAATGAGAGTCAGAAGCTGTAAAGATGTCTTACACATTGGGACATGGAACGTACGAAGCATGAACCAAAGGAAGTTGGAGGTGGTCAAGAATGAAATGGAACGTGTACAACTTGATTTGTTGGATGTCAGTGAACTGAAATGGATTGGTATCGGGCACTTTGCTTCAGATGATTACATGGTCTACTATGCTGGAAATGAAAGACAAAGAAGAAATGGTGTTGCGTTTATAATAAAGAATAAACTTGCAAGAAATGAAATGAAATACAATGCAGTCAGTGAACGCTTCATCTCTATTCGTCTACAAGGAATGCCTATCAAAACAACTATAATTCAAGAATATGCCGCAACAACAGTTGCAGAAGAGAATGAAATTGATGAGTGCTATGAACAAATGCAAGCTGAAATTGGCAGAATATGCAAACAAGATATCCTGATAGTGATGGGTGACTGGAATGCAAAAGTTGGCAACAAAGAAGAAGGCAAAATGGTTGGAAAATATGGACTTGGCAACAGAAATGAAGCTGGAGAAACACTGATAGAATTCTGCAAGACCAACGATCTATTCATCTCAAACACCTTCTTCCAGCAACACAAGCAGCGACTGTACACATGGACTTCACCCAATGGATTGTACAAAAATCAAATTGATTACATCTGTGGAAGTCAACGATGGAAAAGCTCTATAACATCAACAAAGACAAAACCTGGAGCTGACTGTGGTACAGATCACCAACTACTAGTATGCAAACTGAAGCTAAAGTTGAAAAAGAGCAAGTCACTCATGAATGTAGCAAAATATGGCCTTGAGAATATACCACTGGAATTAAAAGACTGCCTGAAAAATCGATTTACTGCTTTAGATACAAATGACAGTGCTCCAGAAGAGTTATGGAATGACATCAAGAAGGTTGTGTTGGAAGAAAGTGAGAAGTCTCTACAAAAGGTGAAAAAGCAAACAAGGCCAAAATGGATGACAGAAGAAACTCTGAAAATTGCCCAGAAACGCAGAGAGGCTAAAGCCAGAGGAGAAAGAAAGACAATTGCAGAACTCAACAGAGATTTCCAACGTGTAGCAAGACAGGACAAGGAAAAGTACTACAATGATGCATGCAAGAAAATAGAAGCAGAAACTATTAGAGGAAGAACAAGACTGACTTTCCTAAAGCTACGAGAGTTAAAGAAAAAATTCCAGCCTCGAATTGGAATGTTACAAGATGCTCAAGGTTCTATGTTTCAACCTGTACCTTATAATCCGGAACCATTGGTGATGAAAGAAGAAGTCAAAGCAGCATTGAAAGCCTTATCATAGAACAAAGCACCAGGCATTGATGGCATTCCCATAGAAGTATTACAGCAATCTGATGCAGTTGTTACCATACTTACAAGGCTCTGCCAGGAAATTTGGAAGACAACATCATGGCCTACTGACTGGAAAAGATCTGTGTTTATACTAATACTAAAGAAAGGTGATCCGACTGACTGTGGAAATTTATCGCACAATCGCTCTGATCCCACATGCTAGCAAGATTCTACTGAAGGTTATTCAACAGAGACTACAACCATACCTGGAACAAGAACTACCTGACGTGCAAGCAGGGTTCAGGACAGGGCGAGGAACGAGAGACATCATTGTGGATGTGAGATGGATCCTTGAAAAGACTAAACAATACCAAAACATAGAAACATAGAAACATAGGATATCTATTTGTGCTTTATTGACTACAGCAAGGCTTTTGACTGTGTAAACCATGGGAAACTATGGGCCACATTAAGAAGCATGGGTATACCAGGACACCTGATCGTTCTCTTGCACAATCTGTACATTGATCAAGAAGCAACAGTTTGTACGGAACAAGGAGAAACAAAATGGTTTAAAATAAGCAAAGGTGTACGACAAGGTAGCATACTTTCCCCCTACCTGTTTAATTTATATTGTGATGGGGCCTGTGGGTAGAGCCCTTTAACCCTATATAGGCGGTTGCCTAGGGTCTGTAAAACAAGTAATCTGCTCTTGCTAGGTAAATGACAGAGTCTTTCAGAGTAAAAAGTGAATGAGAAAATAAGATGGGTTTTATTCCCCGTCCCGCTCGGACTATCAACAAGATCAAAAAAACTTCAGATACAAGCAAAGAACAAAAATATAGTATCAGCAAACTTATATTCCTTTGTTTAAATTCACAAAGTTCTTTTTGTCATCCAATTAAACAGCAGGGCTGCACTTGTAACAAATGCTACAGTCCATGGGAGAGGGGTCTGGAAGGCTGCTGCTATCTTCCCACACCATACCCTCTCCAGCACTCCCCAAACTCCCTGTATCACACTCTTCCTGTGTGGAGTACTCAGGCACGTCTTCTTGTGACAACTCACTAAAGCTTCCAGTGAAGGTTCCTCTCTCTTCAGGTTTATACCTGTCTGGCATGCAGTAGCTTCTCCCTGGGTTTTCCTCCCAGAACAAAAGGTCTGAATCTCCTTGCTTCCTGTATCCATGCTCAGGACCGCGCCCTTGGCACGTATATGTTTTAAACCTTTCTCTGTAAGCACGTGGATGCCTCCTATTAGCTGTAGGGATTGTCTTGGCACTTGGCTCCCTGTATCTCTTCTCTCTAGCCTCCCAGGCTGGTTGTGCAGTAGTGAAGTTAGTATTAGCTTTGCAGCTATTTCTTAATGTGCACGTGTATTTGGAGTTCCCATCCCCCAACACTCTCTTTCTGAACTGACCTGTGCTTAGTGCTGGCACATACCGGTCTCCTGTGTGGTAGGACACTCCTGGCTTCTCTTGAAGACTAACTCGGGTGGCATGCCTTCTCCCAGTGCAGCTTGCCTCAAACCTCTTCTCCTGAGTGCTGGAGCTACCTTCACTTCCTGGTTCTCCGACAGAAAAACTTTCCTCCCAGCACTCCTCTGGGGTTTCTGCTCAGCTGACTGTAGCCACACCTCTTGCTGCTCTCTCTCTGGCTTCTGCCCTCCTCCTGGGTTGTGTCCTGCCTCTCTCCACTGACTGGAACCCTGTCTTATGTAATCCCTAGCCCTGCACGTGACGTGGGGATTTGCAATCAGGTGTTCCTGATGAGCTTTCTGTTTGGCACGTAGTAACAGTTTTCCCTGCTCAACTGTTTCAGTGTGCCTAGTGCCTCTTTTCAACGCTGAATCTAAGGTAAGCTCTTCTTTTACCTGCACTTCCATGGGCTGTGTATCCTCTGCTGCACCACAATATGTAGAACAAATCATCAGAGAAGCAGGATTATATGAAGACAACAGAGGTGTGAAGACTGGTGGAAAACTTGTCAACAGCCTTCGCTATGCTGATGATAGCACATTACTGGCTGAAAGTGAAGATGATCTGAAATATTTGCTTCTCACGATCAAGGAACATAGTCTTAAAATGGGCCTGTACCTTCTTAATGTGAAGAAGGCAAAGATCATGACAGTTGGCAAAATCAATAAGTTCATCGTTGAAGGAGAAGAGATTGAAAGCGTGGACATCTTTAACCTACTTGGATCGACTATCAATAAAGAAGCAACAAGCAGTCAATAAATCTGACGGCGCATTGCTCTTGGCAGAATGGCTATAAAGACCTAGACAAGATTCTCAAGAGCAGAGATGTCTCTCTCTATACAAAGATTCAACTTGTTCAAGCCATGGTATTTTCAATAACATATGGATGTGAAAGTTGGACAATGAAAAAGATAGACAGGAAGAAAATTGATGCCTTTGAATTATGGTGCTGGCGGTATACCATGGACTGCCAGAAGAAAAAATCAGTCAGTGTGAGAGGAGATCAAACCTAAGCTTTCTTTAGAAGCTCAGATGACTTTAACTTTCATATTTTGGACACATCATGTGAAGAGAGAGATCATTAGAGAAAGACATCATGCTTGGCAAGATAGAAGGTCAATGCAAAAGAGGAAGGCCAGCAATGAGATGGATCGATACAATAACAGCAGCTATGGGTGCCAGTCTGTTAACAATGAGCCACCTGACTGAAGACCGAACACAATTTAGGTCAACTATCCAGAGGGTCACCATGAGTCGACACTGACTTGACGGCACTTAACAACAACAACAATTGAATATCCACCCCTTAATTTCTATTCATCTCGAACAAATGCCCATCAACACAGCTATTATTCAGGTATATACACCAACAAGGGATGCAGAAGAGGATACAGCGGATCAGTTCTATGAATAAATACAAGTTGAAATTAACATAACATGCAAACAAGATATACTGATAGTCATGGGCGACTGGAACACAAACGTTTGGAACAAAAAGAAGGAAACTTTCTTGGAAAATATAGGCTTGGCAACAGAAATGGAGCTGAAGAACGACTGTCGGTCTTGCAGAATTCTATCAATCTATTCATCTCAAATCCTTTATTCCAGCAGCACTTCCCAATGCATTGTACAAAAATCAAATTGACTGTATCTGTGGAATTCAACCATGGAAAAGCTTAATAACATCAATAAAGACAAAGCCTGGAGCTGAATGTGGTACAGATCACTAGTTAATAGTATCGAAACTCAAGCTAAAGCTGAAAAAGAGTAAGCCACCTGTGAATATAGTAAAGTATGATCTTGAAAATATACTACTGAAATTTAAAGACTGCCTGCAAAATTGATTTGCCTCTTTGGATGTAAAGCAGAAGTGGGGCCTGAATTAAAAGAGATGTTCCATTTCATTCCTCCAGTCCAATTCCAGCACCTTTGGATTCTCACATTATCTTGGTTTTCTGCAGAGAGGAATTGGCAGCTTTGAAAGTGCAATCTGCTAAAGTTTTGAACTTTTGCATGGAGGCACTGGAGGAAGAGGAACCTCTAGAGGATCCGGTCTTCCAGGCTGTTTGGTCGACAGAGAAGGTGTTCCCTCTGCATAGGCTCGTGCGGCACATGTTCCGGAAGGGCTGTTTAGGGATATGCACACAGTGGCAGGACTGTACCCTCTCCCAGATGGTATTTTGAACAATATCATATAGATGCAAAAGATGAAGAATTAAAATAGGACTGCCCAAAGAACAAATCAGTCAGTACTAGAGGAGATCAAATGACAAGACGTCAACTTTCATTCTCTGGACACATCATGCAAAGAGAAAGATCATTAGAGAAAGATCTCATGCTTGGCAAGGGTGAACATCAGCACAAAAAAGGAAGACCAGCAATATGATGGCTTGATACAGTAACAGCAGCTATGGATGCCACTGTCAACAATTAGCCACCTGACTGAAGATCGAACATGGTTTAGGACAGCTATCCGCGGGGTTGCCATGAGTTAACACTGATTTGATGGCACTTAACAACAACATCTGAAAATAGGACAATATGTGCAAGCCTAAAGAAAGCTACATGTAACAAACCAATAGAAATTCCAGGCAATCTGTATGGGCTCAGTCTCAGCAAGGAGTAGAGGTGGACAACAGAGGGTTGTGAAGACAGTAAAGTGCAGGTGGATGGAGGGAAGGGGGGGAAGTTTTTGGAGGAAGGAAAAAATGGTAGTATGAGCTAGGCAGCCGGTAGAGGCAGGGGCGGCCCAAGGGGGGGGGGGGCGCGGGGCCATGTGCAGAGACTGGGTGCGGGGCCTCATTTGCATAAATATTTGCATAATGTTACCATATGCTTTATCTCCCGCGTGCTCTCCCAGGAGGGATCGAGCTTCTCCTGCACTCCTGCACCGCCAGCTGACTTGGCTGCCCAATCGGGGCACTTCGGCACGATTGAAAAGAAGGCGCAAGCCTCCAGCAGCCCTCTTTATCTCCCGCGTGCTCTCCCAGGAGGGATCGAGCTTCTCCTGCACTCCTGCACCGCCAGCTGACTTGGCTGCCCAATCGGGGCACTTCGGCACGATTGAAAAGAAGGCGCAAGCCTCCAGCAGCCCTCTTTATCTCCCGCGTGCTCTCCCAGGAGGGATCGAGCTTCTCCTGCACTCCTGCACCACCAGCTGACTTGGCTGCCCAATCGGGGCACTTTGGCACGATTGAAAAGAAGGCGCAAGCCTCCAGCAGCCCTCTTTATCTCCCGCGTGCTCTCCCAGGAGGGATCGAGCTTCTCCTGCACTCCTGCACCGCCAGCTGACTTGGCTGCCCAATCGGGGCACTTCGGCACGATTGAAAAGAAGGCGCAAGCCTCCAGCAGCCCTCTTTATCTCCCGCGTGCTCTCCCAGGAGGGATCGAGCTTCTCCTGCACTCCTGCACCGCCAGCTGACTTGGCTGCCCAATCGGGGCACTTCGGCACGATTGAAAAGAAGGCGCAAGCCTCCAGCAGCCCTCTTTATCTCCCGCGTGCTCTCCCAGGAGGGATCGAGCTTCTTCTGCACTCCTGCACCGCCAGCTGACTTGGCTGCCCAATCGGGGCACTTCGGCATGATTGAAAAGAAGGCGCAAGCCTCCAGCAGCCCTCTTTATCTCCCGCGTGCTCTCCCAGGAGGGATCGAGCTTCTCCTGCACTCCTGCACCGCCAGCTGACTTGGCTGCCCAATCGGGGCACTTCGGCACGATTGAAAAGAAGGCACAAGCCTCCAGCAGCCCTCTTTATCTCCCGCGTGCTCTCCCAGGAGGGATCGAGCTTCTCCTGCACTCCTGCACCGCCAGCTGACTTGGCTGCCCAATCGGTGCACTTCCGCACGATTGAAAAGAGTGCACCAATCAGGCACACCCGCGCCGTTCGGGCCCGCGCCTGAGGGCCGCACAAGAGGGCCCTTTGGCACGGCCCTTAGGCTAAGGCACTTAAACCTACCCATCTACAACAGAAACAACGAAGAACACCCAACGCAGAATCGTCAACGACACTGAGCACAGCTGAGCGCCCCCAAGGTTGAGCTCGCATTCATCACCCCCACAAATTTATCAAGCGCAGCAAGTATACCCCCTACAATCACTGTTCAACTGACTTTTTACAGCCTAAATCTTGCCTTTTTCCATACCACCATGCTTACATCTGCAAAGTTCTTTCCGTGTTAACAATTAATTGCTGTTCTGTGATACTAAATACTATTGTTAGTAGCCTTCGACAGTTTATTACAATTGTCAAAAGCTTACCTTCATCTAGTACTGTAGTGAGTAGTGAGTAGCTAGCCAGCCAGTATCTAGCATACAGTTTATTACTGTTGTCAGTAGTATACCCCCAACCAGCACTGTTATCAGCTGTCAGTAGCCAGCCTGCAAATAGTTATTACTCATAGCATTAGTGTTGTCAGCAGTATTCATTACTGTTGCCAGTACTAGTTCTTCACTCAAAACCGTTGTCAGTAGCTAGCTAGTCTGTAACTATTGTCCATTGTATTACTGTTGCATTACTGTTGTCAGTAGTATACTATCATAAACCAGTACTGCTATCAATAACTATCACAATTATATACTGTTGTCAGTAGCTTCCATCAATTAGAATTAATACTGTTGTCAGTAGTATATTGTCATAAATTAGTACTGTTGTCAATAACTATCATACAATTATATACTGTTGTCAGTAGCTTCCATCAATTAGGAGTATTACTGTATCTAGTAGCTCTCCTTTCAACTCTTCACATATCACAACTTCCCAGTGATTTACTTTTACTTTTTCTCACATCCTCCTACACTGGTATATAACTGCTTAGCTCCACTAACAGCAACCCATCTAAAATGCCACGTACAAACACTATGCTACTGAAACTATCTTATATTGGTTTAGTCTTAGCAATACTAACCATTGACCTAACACTAAGCCTAAACAGTAAAAATCATAAAACAATTCCCATAATTCACACACACAATCGAAACAACTACCATATTGGACATATTTATCCAAACAACCATCCTAGATTAAATTCCCATAGACTAATTCACATAAAACAAACAAACCTACTTCAAACAACTAAGGGATCATGCTCCAATAACACAACTTCCCTCTCATGCATCCTTATCAACGCACGCTCGATGAAAAACAAACTGCCCATATTTAATGACTTAATATCTGACTTAAAACCAGACAAATTATGTGTCACAGAAACCTGGCTCTCCGATACCGATACAGTCTACATAAACCAACTCAATAATGAAGACTATGATACTTTCTATAAACATAGAACTACTAGAAAAGGCGGAGGTGTATTAATGATGACGAAAAAGATACTAAATGCCAAAACAATCCAATCCAACATCTCTAACAACATTGATACATTATTAATAAAAATTGGCCTCATGAAACTCTGCTTAGTATATAGGCCCCCTGACCAAAAATCAGATAGCCTCGATTCTTTTATTGAACTCCTCAGTTCCTCCACTGAACAACACCCTATAATTATGCTAGGAGATTTTAACCTTCCCTCGCTGCCAACATTGGACGCTAAATTATTCCTTGATACCATATCAGACATGGAATATCACCAAATAATAAACACATCTACACACATTAAAGGCGGAACCCTCGATCTTGTCTTCCTCCCTAATACACTCTTCAAACTAATCAACCCAAATTCAGTTGAATGTACACAGATACCCTGGTCTGATCACCACATTATCAAATTAAATCTTACATATCCCTTCATTAGCGCTAACAATCACACCAGAAATGTCCCAACTACAAGATTTAAAAAGTTTAATAATGAAGAATTTATTGACTTAACAATCCCCCACCTCTTATCACCTGCAACAAATTTAGATGACACTGTCAAAAACTGGCATGAAACCATCAACAATGCAGCCAAAATTAATTGCACACACAAAAAGATCACTTACTCTGAGACTAATAACAAACCATGGTTCAACACTACACTAAAACAAATGAAAAGGAATCTTAGAAAACTAGAACACAACTGGCGCAAATCTAAACTTACGATACACAAAGAAATATACAATAACCACCTCACTATATACAAAGAAACCTTGGACAGCACAAAAAAAGAATATTATGCTAAAATACTATCAAAATCATATAACAGGCCAAGAGAGTTATTCTCCACTGTCAGAAAACTAACCAACCCTCAAACCTCTGACAGCGAAATCACTGACATCTCAGTTCAAACCTTAGCCCACCATTACCAAAACAAAGCAAAAATGCCACCAATGTCCATAGACATTAGCAACTTATCACACCAGCCTTCAGATGAATGGTCAGAGTTTCATCCCATAACTAAAGCCACACTAAAAAATATCATCACCAGTCTTAACACCACAACCTCTTATCTAGATCCATGTCCAGTAACATGGATAAAAAAACACACTACCAATTTTATTACCCTACATTCTCTCAATAGTGAGCCTCTCACTAACCCAAGGCTACCTCCCACCATCACTTAAACATGCACAAATACGGCCAATCCTCAAGAACAGCAAACTTGATAAAACTTCGCCTACATCATATAGACCCATCTCAAGCATACCATTCTTGGCTAAAATAATTGAAAAAGTGGTTCAATTACAGACACAGGATTTCCTAGACTCATCTTATCCTCTCGATGAGCAACAGTGTGGCTTTCGGCCCCGCCATGGAGTTGAAACACTCCTCACAGTTTTAATAGATGCGCTCCTAAGAGGAATTGACAATCATAAACAAGCTTTCATTCTACTTTTCATAGATATATCAGCTGCGTTTGATAGCGTACACCACACAATAATGCTCAATAACTTGAGACAAATAGGCCTAAACTCGACAGTCCATAAATGGTTCGCGTCCTACCTAAATAATAGAACACAAAATGTAAGAATTGGGAATCAAAACTCAACCACATACAAACAAGAGATTGGACTACCACAAGGTTCAGTGCTGTCGGCCCTGCTTTTCAATATTTACATAAAACCAGTCTGCAACATTTTCAAAAAATTTGGAGTAAAATATCATCTATACGCAGACGATATAATGATGTATATTCCTTTCACGATATCCAACTTACCGCTTCAACTCCTATCAGACTGCTATAATGAAACCACAACTTGGCTAAAAACACAAAACCTCCACATAAATCACACTAAAACTGAAGTTCTAATTGTGACCAAGAACAAATCCTATTTCCCCCCATCACACATAAGACTTCAAAACCAAGATATTAAAATAAAAAAGGAAATAAGATATCTAGGTGTCATACTAGATACACACCTGACGATGGAAACACACATTAGCAATACCATAAAGAAAATTTATTTCAAACTCAAAACCCTCAAACAGCTTCGTCCACTAGTATTTACACAAGACTTCATCAACATAATCCAGGCCACCATAACCCCACATTTTGACTTTGCTAATCTAATTCTAATAGGCATTTCAAAACAAAACATCAAACGATTGCAATTAGCGCAAAACGCAGCGGCCAGAATCATATTGAAAATTAACTCACTCCAACACATATCGCCAATACTAGCCTCCCTCCATTGGCTACCAATTCAAAGCAGAATAATCTACAAAACAATAATAACTTCATTCAAGGCCTTATATGATATGGCCCCGACCATGCTATGTAACTTAATATACAAAGAACCATCTAAGCCTACACACCGAAAAGGACAATTAAACAGATTAAAAATCCCGAAAGATTATACAAAAGCCCATAAATCAACAAACAACAGAGCCTTTTCTCACATAGCCCCAACTATCTGGAATTCCCTCCCAGAGGAGCTACGAACACTAATGGAGATCATGGAACTCCGCAAAAAATTAAAAACTTATCTGTTCACCAAACACTATAACATAGATAACCCATCACCTGTTTTAGACAAAGGTTAAAGAGGTATCCGTCTGCCTCATGCTAATACCCCTTAACCTACACAGATAGCACACACTCAAGATGATCTCACGGATTATGTCCTTTCACATCCATATATATATATACATATATAACATTGTATATAGTTTACTCTGTTCTGTATTATCCCACATTGTTTAGACTGTTTATTTTACATATAATATGATGTTCCTTGTAAATATGTTCTGTTTTAATACGACGTTCCCTGTAAAACAAACTAGCTTTGTTGATTGTTGTTCACTGTAAACCGCAACTGAACTTTTGGAAGATGCGGTATATAAATGTGTATAAAATAAATAAATAAATATGCTAACTTTTAGTAAACATGCCTCTTAATGAGTGTATGGATAAAGAAAGACTAAAAAATTCTACATTACTATAATCCAGTGCCAACCGCCAGGCACATTAGGAACTACTACAAACACTGCCCATTTAGAACCCATAGCAAACCTGCCATATCGTAACAGCACTATCAGGACTAACAAAGCACCATTACCTATCAAAAGGCAACACTGCAAATATTAAACCAATACATTTCAGAGAATAACAATACATGACTTACTGGGGAACGAGAACAAGCGGCAATGTCAAATAGGAATTACATAAACAGAATACCTCAGCTCAGTTACACATGCAGAACATAGACTATCACCAAACAAGGAATCACAATTTAGAAACAGGAAGACAATAATTAAACTGGGAACCCCAAAAGCCAAACTTGGAATGTACAACAACACTGTAGAAATAAAACTATAAATTAATTTCCACTTGTACTAAACAAAGCGCAGACATTAATGATGCACATTTCCCAGAGCTGACATATTCCAGTTAATAATTTCAAAATAAAGAGATATTTTTCTACCTTTTGTGCATTTTTTTTCAGTTGCAATTGCTCCAGCCACTTTCTTCTGGTTTCTTCGTGTCTTCTGCTAACTCTCCATCGTCTGCTGTCCATTTGTCCTTTCTTCTCTCTTCTAGTTTTTTTTCCATTCTCTCTCTACATCTGCTTTAACATACTAATCTTTCTCCTTTTGCTCTTTCCTCATTCCTATTTCATCCACTCAAATTTTACCCCTCCATCCTCAATCCCCATTTACTCTCCCAGTACCCGGCCAATTGTAGATTTGTCTTCCCTCCCACACAAAATATTTTTCCCCTCTCCATTTCACTCTCCCAGCTCCATCCCATTCTAATCCTCCCCCAACATCAGCTCCCTTCTAGTCCCCGCATCAGCCCATTTCAAGTCCTAGCCCCCCATCAGCCCATTTCCAATCCTATCCTAGCCACACCATCAGCCCATTTCCAGTCCTAGCTCTCCCATCCATTTCCAGTCCTATCCGAGTCCCTCCATCAGCTCATTTCTAATCCAAGCCCCCCATCAGCCCATTTCTAGTCCTTTCCTAGCCCCACCATCAGCTGATGTCAAATCCTAGCTCCCCTCCCATCAGCCCATTTCCAATCCAAGCCCCCCATGAGCCTACTTCCAGTTCTAGCCCCTCCATGAGTCCATTTCAATCCAAGCCCCCACCACAGCCCATTTCCAATCTTAGCACCCCCCCAACAGCCCATTTCCAGTCCTATCCTAGCCCCTCCTTCAGCCCATTTCCTGTCCTAGCTTCCCCCACCACTCAACCCATTTCCAGTGCTAGCTCCCTCCCCTCACAGCCCCTTTGCATTCCAAGCCCCCCTCCCCATCAGCTATTTCCAGTTCAAGCCCCCCTTCCACTCTGCCCATTTCCAGTCCTAGCAACCCCCAGCCCATTACCAGTCCTAGCCCCACCCCCATAGCTCATTACCAGTCCTAACCCCCCCCCATCACCCCATTTTCTGTCTTAGTCCCCCCATAGCCCATTACCAGTCCTAAACCTCCCATAAGAACATATAAGAACATAAGATATGCCATACTGGTCCATCAAGGTCCATCAAGCCCAGTATCCTGTTTCCAACAGTGGCCAATCTAGGTCATACGTACCTAGCAGTTTCCCCAAAAAACACGTTCCACAATGCTTGTATTGGGTCAAGCATTGATATCCTGGGTCCCTTTTTAATAATAGTTTATGGACCTTTCCTCCAGGAACTTGTCCAAACCTTTTTTAAACTCAGCTACACTAACAACCTTTACTACATCCTCCGGTAAGAAATTCCAGAGTTTGATTACACGTTGAGTGAAAAAATATTTTCTCTTATTTGTCTTAAATAGTTTACCTTGTAGCTTCATTGCATGTCCCCTAGTCTTTCTATATTCTAATAATGTAAACAATCGATCTATGTTTACCCATTCCACCCGTTCCCCCATCAGCCCACGTCCAGTCCTAGCCCCCGCCATAGCCCATTACCAGTCCTAGCCCCCCCATTTTCAGTCCTAGCCCCCCATAGCCCATTACCAGTCCTAGCCCCCCCATCAGCCCATTTCCAGTCCTAGCCCCCGCTATAGCCCATTACCAGTCCTAGCCCCCCATCAGCCCATTTCCAGTCCTAGCCCCACCATAGCCCATTACTAGTCCTAGCCCCCCCAGCCCATTACCAGTCCGACCCCCCATCAGCCCATTTCCAGTCCTAGCCGCACCATAGCCCATTACCAGTCCTAGCCCCCCCCTCAGCCCATTTCCAGTCCTAGCCCCCCATCAGCCCACTTCCAGTAGCCCCCCCCCCATAGCCCAGGTAGATTTAAAAAAAAACAAAGTTGCTGCTGCTGCCGCCATGGCAGCGGCAGAATCGAGCGTCCCGTGGGCCCCCCCTGTCCAGCAGAGTCCTCCATGTGGCCTCAGCTCCCTCAGCGCGGGCTTTTCAGAGCCGTGAAGGGAGAGTTTCCCTTTCTCGCGGCTCTGTTTAAGCCCGCAGGGCTGATGGGAAACAGGAAATCCTGTTTCCCATCAGCGCCAGCAGCTTAACAGAGCCACGAGGGAGAAGCTCTCCCTTCACGGCTCTGAAAGCCGGCACTTAGGGAGCTGAGCCGCATGGAGGACCCTGCCGGGCAGGGGGGGCCCCGCAGGACGCTCGATTCTGCTGCTGCCATGGCGGCAGCGGCAGCAGCAGCAAGTTTTTTTTTTTTTAAATTTACCGGCAGATGCAGAATGCTGTTTATGCGGGGCCCTGTGCAAACAACATTCTTGCACAATGGACGGGCCAGTCCTGGGTAGAGGAGATACAGACAGCTTGATTCGGAAACCCTGCATTAAAGCCTGGTACTAAAGCTCTAGTGCAAGCTTTCCTCATGTAGGTTTAGCGCAGGAGTTTTGTGCAGCATACAGCATGCAAATTATCTCTGCACAAAATGTCTGCACTAAACCAGGACAGCAAGCCAGGAACATGTACAAAGGGTCTGTGTTATATCCTGTGCACAAAAAGGCACCTCTGCACATGGGCTGGATTTCTATCTGGTGCACAGCAACATTATTCTAGGGAAAAGTTATTTTAAATCTAGTTCTTAGTGGAATGCAGGATCTGGGGGTGCTTGGCAATAGCGATCATAACATTATCACATTTGATTTAATAAATTTAGTTATTTATTTTATTTAAAAAATATTTATAATACTGCCTTCTCACTAAGTCCAAGGTGGACAACAAACATTCACAGTAAAATCATAAATGGAGGAAGGATAACAAGGAAATCTACTGCGCTAGATTTAACTTTCAAAAATGAGAATATGATAAAATGAGAAAAATGGTTAAGAAAAAACTAAAAGGAGCAATTGCAAAGGTTAAGAATTTACATCCAACCTGGGCGTTATTTAAATATACTGTATTGGAGGCCCAGACCAGATGAATTCCAAGCTTTAAGAAAGGTAGAAGGAAGGCCAAACAACTGCCAGTATGGCTTAAAGATGAGGTCAGAGAGGCTGTTACAGCTAAGAAAATCCTTCAGGAAAAAAGAGTCAAATAATGAAAACAGGAAAAAAAGAGGACAAGGCCAAAGAGGAGAGACTGAATGAATTCTTTGCTTCGGTCTTTACCGAAGAAGATGTAAGAAACTTACCCATGCCAGAAATGATATTCAAAGGTGATGTATCAGAGGAACTGAAACAAATCTTGATAAATTGAGAAGATGTAATAAAGCTACTTGATATACTAAAGAGCAGCAAATCACCTGGACATGGATGGCATACACCCCAGGGTGCTGAAAGAACTGAAATATGAGATTGCAGACCTACTTTTAGTAATCTGTAAATGACCCTTAAAATCATCTGTCATACCCAGGGCCGGATTTACCTTGAGTGAGGCCCTACACCAACAAAAATTGTGGGCCCCCAGCAGGGGCGGCCCAAGGGGGGTGCGGACCTCATTTGCATAAGGGGCCTCATTTGCATAAATATTTGCATAATGTTACCATATACTAACTTTTAGTAAACGTGCCTCTTAATGAGTGTATGGATAAAGAAAGACTAAAAGATTTCTACATTACTATAATCCAGTGCCAACTGCCAGACACATTAGGAACTACTACAAACACTGCCCATAGTAAACCCGCCGTATCCTAACAGCACTACCAGGACTCACAAAGCACCATACTCTACCAATCAAAAGGCAACACTGCAAATATTAAACCAATACATTTCAGAGAACAACAATACATGACCTACTGGGGAAAGAGAACAAGTGGCAATGTCAAATAGGAATTATATAAACAGAACACCTCAGCTCAGTTACACATGCAGAACATAGACCATCACCAAACAAGTAATCACAATTTAGAAATAGGAAGACAATAATTAAACTGGGAATCCCAAAAGCCAAACTTGGAATGTACAACACTGTAGAAATAAAACAATACATTAATTTGCTCTTGTACTAAACAAAGCACAGATGTTAATGATGCACATTTACCAGAGCTGACATATTCCAATTAATAAATTCAAAATAAAGAGATATTTTTCTACCTTTTGTGCATTTTTTTCAGCTGCAATTGCTCCAGCCACTTTCTTCTGGTTTCTTCGTGTCTTCTGCTAACTCTCCATCGTCTGCTGTCCATTTGTCCTTTCTTCTCTCTTCTAGATTTTTTTCCATTCTCTCTCTACATCTGCTTTAACATACTAATCTTTCTCCTTTTGCTCTTTCCTCATTCCTATTTCATCCACTCAAATATTACCCCTCCATCCTCAATCCCCACTTACTCTCCCAATACCCGGCCAATTGTAGATTTTTTATCCCTCCCACACAAAATATTTTTCCCTTCTCCATTTTACTCTTCCAGCCCCATCCCATTCTAATCCTCCCCCAACATCAGCTCCCTTCTAGTTCCAGCCTCACCCAGCATCCATTCCCTTCTAGTCCCTGCATCAGCCCATTTCCAGCCCTAGCCATCCATCAGCCCATTTCCAGTCCTAGTCCCCCCATCACCCCACTTACAGTCCTTAACCCATCACCCCATTTTCAGTCCTTAACCCCCCATCACCCCATTTTCAGTTTAAGCCCCCCCTATAACCCATTACCAGTCCTAACCCCCATCAGCCCACTTCCAGTCCTAACCCCATCAACCCATTTCCAGTCAGCCCCCCATAGCCCATTGCCAGTCCTACCCCCCCCCATCAGCCCACAGCCCATTACCAGTCCTAACCCCATCATCCCACCTCCAGTTTTAACCCCCCAGCCCATTTCCAGTCCTAGCCCCTATAGCCCATTACCAGACAACCCCCATCAGCCCACAGCCCATTACCAGTCTTAACCCCCCAAAGCCCATTACCAGTTCTAATCCCCCCCAACAGCCTATTACAAGTCCTAAACCCATAATCCCACCTCCAGTATTAACCCCCCAGCCCATTTCCAGTCCTAGCCCCCCCCATAGCCCATTACCAGACAGCCCCCATCAGCCCACAGCCCATTACCAGTCTTAACCCCCCCCAAAGCCCATTGCCAGTTCTAAGCCCCCCCCAACAGCCCACAGTCCATTACCAGTCCTAACCCCATCAGCCCACCTCTAGCCTTAACCCCCCCAGCCCAGCCCATTTCCAGCCCCAGCCCCCAATAGCCCATTACCAGCCCTACCCCCCCAGTCCATTTCCAGCCCCAGCCCCCCCAATAGCCCATTACCAGTCCTACCCCCCATAGTCCATTACCAGTCCTACCCCCCCCATAGCCCATTACCAGTCCTACCCCCCCCCATAGCCCATTACCAGTCCTACCCCCCCCCCCCACATAGCCCATTACCAGTCCTACCCCCCCCCAGCCCATTCCCAGTCCTACCCCCCCCCCACATAGCCCATTACCAGTCCTCCCCCCCCCCATAGCCCATAGCCCATTACCAGTCCTACCCCCCCCCATAGCCCATTACCAGTCCTACCCCCCCCGGCCTAAAGTAAAATTTAATTTAAAAAAAAAACCTGGTGGCTGCCGCCGCGGGGCCCCCTCTGCTGCCGCGGGGGCCCCGTCTACAAGCTGGTCGGGTCCGGTCGGGTCTCTCTCCCTCCCTCGCTGCAGGCTGCAGGCTGCGAGAGACGCATCTTCGCGTCTCTCGCAGCCTGCAGCGAGGGAGGGAGGGAGAGAGACCCGACCGGACCCGACCCGACCCGACCCGACCAGCTTGTAGACGGGGCCCCCGCCGCAGCAGTGGGGGCCCCGCGGCGGAAGCCACCAGGTTTTTTTTTTAAATTAAATTTTACTTTAGGCCGGGGGTGATAGGACTCCTACCCCCCCCCGGCCTAAAGTAAAATTTAATTTAAAAAAAAACCTGGTGGCTGCCGCCGCGGGGCCCCCTCTGCTGCCGCGGGGGCCCCGTCGACAAGCGGGTCGGGTCGGGTCCGGTCCGGGCGGGTCGGGTCGGGTCTCTCTCCCTCCCTCACTGCAGGCTGCGAGAGACGCGAAGGGAGAGCGTCTCCTCGCGTCTGTGTTAAGCCCGCAGGGGCTGATGGGAAATCCCATCAGCCCCTGCGGGCTTAACACAGACGCGAGGAGACGCTCTATCTTCGCGTCTCTCGCAGCCGGGAGGGAGGGAGGGAGACGAGACCCGACCCGACCCGACCAGACCATACCATCTTGTAGACGGGGCCCCCGCGGCAGCAGAGGGGGCCCCGCGGCGGCAGCCACCAGGTTTTTTTTTTAATCGAATTGAAAAAAAAAAAAACCTGGTTCTATTTTTTGTGGGCCCCTGCCGGTTGTGGGCCCTACGCCATGGCGTACATGGCGTATACGTAAATCCGGCCCTGGTCATACCTGAGGATTGGAGAATGGCCAATGTAATGCCAATTTTTAAAAAGGGTTCCAGGGATAATCCAGAAAACTACAGACTGATGAGCTTGATGTCTTACCAGGCAAAATGATAGAAACTATTGTAAAGAACAAAATTATTGAGTATGTGGGGATAGTCATGGCTTAATGGCAGGAAGCCAACATGGATTTAGCCAAGGAAAGTCTTGTCTCACCAATCAATTATATTTTTTCAAAGGTGTGAATAAATAGGTAGGTAAAAGTGATTTAGTTGATATAGTGTATCTGGATTTTTAGAAAACCTTTGACAAGGTCCCTCATGAGAGACTTGCAGAAATTAAAAAGTGTACTATTAAGGCAGTGTACTATTGTACATTGGTTTGTGCTGCTTAGTCCACCTTTGAGGTGGACTAAGCAGCACGTTCCCCACAAGACATACAGGACAGTGACCTGAATCGGCCTTGTATGTCCTGCTGCCTTGGCCTGCCTCCACTCCCCCCAGCTCTCCCCATACTGCTGCTCTAGCCATGTGGGGAAGGCCTGAGGGAGAATAGGGGCAGGATAGCTTGCAAGGCTGCACATCCCACCGGGACGTGCAGCCCTGCAAGTCGCGTCTCTGAATTGGGCCCATAGTATATGACGGCAGATAAAGACCATCATAGTGCATCTAGTCTACCCACCAAAGTGGCAAGAGTAGTTGCATCTGCCACTCCGTTCAGTTCACCCTCCCCATACTTTTATTTAGGGGTGTACCTACCGCTCTGTGCAGGTCACCCCTATTTGTTAAGATAGCAGAGACAGTTAAGGTTATTTTGATTTTATCCTGTTGCTATGAAGGGATCCACTGTGTCTGTCCCAATGCCATTTTGAATTCTGTTACTGTATTTGCCCCCACCACTTCCATTGTGAGGGCATTCCAAGCATCCACCACCTGATCAGTGAAAAAGTATTTCCTGACATCGCCTTTCAATTTACCCCCTTGCAGCTTCATGTTATGCCCTCTAGTTTTTCAGCTTCCCTGTCCTTGAAAAAGGTTTGTTTGTTCATTAATATTTCTTAAGTATTTAAAGGTCTGTATCATATCTTCCTGCTCTCCTCTAGAGCATACACATTTAGGACTTCAAGTCTCTTCTCATATGTCTGCTGGCGCAGGCTGCAAATCAGTTTGGTCCCCTTCCTCTGAACTGTTTCCAGTCTTTTTATATCCTTTGGAGACATATGGTCTTCAAAACTGAACACAATATTCCAAGTGAGGTCTTACCAGTGACTTGTACTGTACAGTGGCATTAGTACCTCCTCCTTTCTGCTGGTTATTCCTCTCTGTATTTAACCCAGCATTCTTCTGGCTTTGGCCACCGCCTTGTCATACTGTTTCGCCACCTTGAGATCCTCAGAAATAATCACTCTAAGGTAATTCTCCTGGATGGTGCACACCAACCTCTTGTCTCCTATCACATACAAATTCCTTGGATTTCTGCATTCCAAGTGCATGACACTGCACTTCTTTAAAAGAGAGAAAACAAAGAGTAGGATTAAATGGACAATTTTCTCAATGGATAAAGGTAAATAGTGGAGCACTCCAGGGATTTGTGCTGGGCCCGCTGCTTTTTAACATATTTATAAATGACATGGAAACAGGAATAATGAGTGAGGTGATCAAATTTGCAAATGACACAAAATTATTCAAAGTTGTTAAAACACAAGAGGACCTTGAAAAATTGGGAGACTAGGTGTCCAAATGGCAGATGAAATTTAATGACGACAAGTGCAAAGAACTACCCAAAATACAGTTATACAATGGAAGATTCCACATTAGGAATCAGCACTCAGGGAAAGGATCTGGGTGTCATTGTGGATAGTATGTTAAAATCCTCTGCCCAGTGTGCAGCCACGATCAAGAAAGCAAATAGAATGCTAGGAATCATAAGGAAAGGAATAGAAACTAAAAACAAGGATATTAAAATGCCTCTGGATCACTCCATGATGCAACTGCACCTTGAATATTGTGTGCAATTCTGGTCACCATATCTTAAAAAGGATATAGCAGAACTAGAAAAGGAACAGAGAAGAGCGACCAAAATGGTAAAGGGGTTGGAAGGATACCCCTATGAGAAGAGGTTTAAAAGGTTAGGGCTCTTCAACTTGGAAAAGAGATGGCTGAAAGGAGGTATGATAGAGATCTATAAAGTAATGACTGGAGTGGAACAGGCAAAAATAGTTTGGTTGTTTACTCCTTCAAAAAGTAGAAAGACTAGGGGACACGCAATGAAGCTGCAATGTGGCACAGTTAAGACTAATTGCAGAAAATATTTTTTCACTCAGTATATAATCAAACTCTGGAATTCATTACCAGAGAATGTAGTAAAACTGTTAGTGTAGCTGGGTTCAAAACAGGTTTGGACGAGTTTCTGGAGTAAAAGTTCATAAACCATTATTAAAGAGAACTGAGGAAATCTACTACTTACCACTGGGATAAGAAGAATGGAATGTGTATGCAGTGCCTTTGGGAACCCAACAGGTACTTGTGACCTGGATTGGCCACTGTTGGAAACAGGATACTGGGCTTGATGGACCTTGGTCTGATCCAGTATGGCATATCTTATGACTTAATTGCTTCATTACCATGAACATAAGATATGCCATACTGGGTCCATCAAGACCAGTATTTTGTTTCCAACAGTAGCCAATCCAGGTCACAAGTGCCTGCCTGGTTCCCAAAAAGGTACAGATTCCACGTTGCTTATCCTGGAATTTCCCTGGTCCTCTTTAATAATGGTTTATGGACCTTTTCTCCAGGATTTTGCCCAAATCCTTTTTTAAATCCAGCTTTTACTACATCCTCCAGTAATGAATTCCAGAGTTCAATTACACGTTGCGTGAAAACTATTTTCTCCTATTCATCTTCAATGGGCTACGTTGTAGCTTCATTGATTGAAATGCGCAGTGCACTGCCATTAGCGCAGGCATCGGTGCGGTGTTTATGCTTTTGTTAGATTCCTTCTTGCATTCTGTGCCCACACTAGCACTGAAAATTTAGCATAAAACACTGCGCAGAAGCCTGTGGTAATGGCAGCACACATTTTTGCATAAGCCTGAGAGTTGGGCATGGCAAAATAGCTGGAAATACATTGGAGGAAGGACAGAATGCCCACTAACTGCTGGGTCTTACAGTTTTCTTTTTATTTACTATGCTTTTGAATTGTTTCTTGTCTGTAGAAAGCGGAGTACATGTCTGGGATAGGCTACCCACTACTGCATTCCTAAAAGACATAACATCCCTTTGGTAAAAGCTGTACTCAATACATGGTCACATTTTAAAATACTAACTTTCCCCCACCTCCTCAGCAGTTAGATCATTGCAGGTTGCAACTGAGCGCACAGTAAACATCTGTAACTGTTCCTCTCACTCCTGGTTACAAAGTGGGTAAGTGGAGAAGAACCTAAGAGAAGCAAAGGAAGGGAAAGGCGGGGGCAACATGCCCCTTCCCCTATTTTAATACCAGATCTGCCCATGGATGTCATGCATTAAGGTCTCTTCTGTGCAGAAACAATACTATAAAAAAATTGCACATCTTCTAAGCTAGGAGAAGAAAACAAAATACCTGTATACTATAATAATGGGAACAAAGCAAAAAAAAAAGGAAGAACAATAAGAAAATCTTAAAAAAAATGAAAATCTTTTAAAATGAAGGGTTTACTACAGTATATTAAAAATGTGTCGAATCCAATATGGTCATGTTCTGGCAAAAATGCTGTTTCAGAGGACCTTTGAAAATAATGACAATATTGTCAAAATCAAAGACAGACAAAAAAAAAGATAAAATGTGGTTCTTCCTTGCAAAAAAGCAAGCAAAACTGAACTAAGATACATATCCTTTTTGTCTTTCTACTTCTCAGGAGCAAATTTCATTTTTGGTGACTAAGATAACACTCTGTGAGGTTTGTTAGATGTTTTCAACACTGATATATGGAATCTTGTGAAGGCACAAGAAATCGTTTATCGAAGATAACAATCCTAGTTTTACGAATCAACAATGATGAGTGACGTGTTTTAATAAGGAGCCAGTTCTAACCTCCAAGTGGTTCTAGTATTTGCAGCGTGAATGAATCGCTTCAGACAGCAGTGCTGCTTTGTCAGCATTATTTAAGATTACTAATCAGCAATGTGCTCTCTGAAACAGTTCAGTCACATTGCAAGTGTTCCCATACAGTTAGGAAAGGGTGGAGGAGTATGAAGAGGTTCTGATCACCTGGGGAATTCCCATTCCAACAGATAAGAAGCTGATTGCGAGGAAACCGAATGTAGGGTGAAGGAGAAAACGACCAGACATTAGGGATGTCCGATTGGGGGGGGGGGGGGGGGGAGCACAATAGTGCTGCCTCAGAAGCACCTTTTTTTGAGCTGTTCCAATTTTAATGTATGACTTTACTCATGGCCCCAAAGCATAGGGAGAATGGCCTGGCTAAGTTGCTCCCATTGCCGTTCCTGAAATTTGCAGAAAGAATTCTCCCTGATAAAAGAAGAAATTCTTCTTAAGGTCTATTTCGGCTAGCCTTAATAAAAAATCTGTCGGCACCTTATGAGGATGGACCCGTCTACTTTCGCACCCTTGTTGGCTAACCTATATATGCAAGCATATGAAGAGGGCGGATATACAGTTGTCCTTATATGAACTATATTATGGAATGGCATAGGTATATCAATGATATCTTTCTTCTTTGAAGGGGCACTAGGAGTCATCTGGATCAGTTTGTCAATTTTTTTGAATTCATGTAATCCAGCTATTAAGTTTGAAATGACTTGCAGTCAATCTACTGTAACCATTTTGGAGGTTAGGGTTACAAAGAAGATCGCTAGGTTTGTTATTGTTGTTAAGTGCGGTCGAGTCACAGTCTGACAGGAAATGCTGTTGTTTACCCTCAGCGGTGCCGCCAGGCTCAATTTTAAAGGAGCCGCAAGAAAGGAAAGGCAGTTCTTTCTCACGGCTCTGGAGAGCCGGGGCCGCCGACCATCAGGCAAGTTGCAGGGCCTCCCGTGGGGGCGAGGGGGGGGGGCAGCTAGGACTTAAAATGGGCAGATTGTGGGGACTAACACTGGAAATGGGCAGATTGGGGGGTGTGCTAACACTGGAAATGGACATGTTGGGAGGGCGGCTAGCACTGGAAATGGGCCGATCGGAGGGGTGGGGGTGGCTAGGACTGGTAATGACCCGATTAGGGGAGGCTAGGACTGATAATGGGCTGATTGGGGGGGGGTTAGATCTGGTAATGGACTGATGGGGGGCTAGCATTGGAAATTGGCAGATCAGGGGGGCTAGGACTGGAAATGGGCAGATTAGGGGGACTAGCACTGGAAATGGGCAGATTGGGGGGCTTGGACTGGTAATGGGCTGATTAGGGGTGCTAGTAATGGGCTGATTATAGGAGGATAGCACTGATAATGGATTGATTAGGACTGGGAATGGGCTGATCAAGTGGGGGCTGGGAATGGTAATGGGCTGATTAGGGGGGCTAGCACTGGTAATGGGCTGAGGGTGGACTAGCACTGGAAATGGGCCAATTGGGGAGGCTAGGACTGGTAATGACCTGATTAGGGGAGGCTAGGACTGATAATGGGCTGATGGGGGGTTAGGACTGGTAATGGACTGATGGGGGCTATCATTGGAAATGGGCTGATTAGGGGAGGTTAGCACTGGTAATGGTGCTGAAGGGGGACTAGCACTGGAAATGGGCTGATGAGGGTGTTAGCACTGGAAGTGAGCTGATTGGGGGTGGCTAGGACTGGAATGGGCTGATGGGGAGGGAGGGAGCTGCTGGCCCTGGAAGAAGACTGGGGAGCTAGAATTGGGAATGGGCTGATGGCGGGGAGGGGAGGGGAGGATAGAGCTGCTGGCCCTGAAAGAAAACTGGGGGCTAAGGCTACAAGTGGGCTGATGCGGGGGGATGGGAGAATGGGACTGGAAGGGAGTGGATGCTGAGAGGGGCTGCCATGATATTTGGACTAGAAGGGGCTGGACAATGGGGAAGGAGGGGGACTGGAAGGGAATGGACACCAGTGGCAGTCATGGGAATGCAAGTTGACATTAGAAGGTACTGGGAGGGAGGACTGGAAAGAGGCTGATACTGGAAAGGGTTACTGGGACTGGAAATAGGCTGATGGAAGAAAGTGAAGAAAACAAGAGCTAAGAAATGACAGATGGACTATAGGCCATAGAAAGAGAGCCAAGAGAAGACAAGAAAGCAGTATACTGTAGTAATTTGGCTTTTTCAGCTTTTCAAACAGGTGTATGGATGTTCTAGGACCCGCTGCAATATTTATGGTGTTGCCCTTTTCTGGGTATACTTCATGTTGTGTGAGTTTTGGAAGTTAGTGCTGTTATGGAATAGCAGATTTGCTCTATAGATCCTGTACTCTGGGTTCTTGGTGAGGTTGGTTGGGGGGGGGGGGGTACTGGAATATGTAGTGTTGGCGGGGAGGTACTGGAATATGTAGTGTTTTTGAGCTTTGCAGTTTTGCATTCTTCATGCTGCCAGACTGAAATTTAAAATATGTTATCAGTTCAGATTCAAGGAAATTTCAAATTTTCAGAGAATGTCTCAGTTTAATTTTGTTTAGTAGCCTTAAAACTTCACCGCTGCTGAGTTCTGGACTTTTCCAGCTCTAACACAATCCAATTCATCGTTTGAATTCATGCCTACCAGGATTAGTTTCTCATTTTATATCTTCCCTCCTCATCAATAATCTGGTCATAGCAAACTAAATCTGATGTGCAGATACTTATAATGGTTTAATGGGGGGGGGGACTGTGTAAGTGACAGCAAATTTCATGTTTTATTATTATGTTTGTTTTATTGTAACATTGTTTTACTAAATTGCATGTGTATGTTTAGAAGCCGCCTAGGATTTTAGATGGGTGCCATATACATTTTAAAATAAAGTATACTAAGTTTATGCAAATGATGCCGCAGTGAGTCTCTGCACATGGCCCTGCATCACCCTCGTGCTGTCTCCGGGGGAAAGTAGACAGGAGGGTGCACTAGGAGACAGAGAAAAGCAGAAACCTCAGATTGGGACCTACATGATCAGAGAATAAAATGATCAGACAACAAAGAAGAGAATTTTATTTTCAATTTAATGGCCAGACTTGGTGCTATCTTTATATTTTATACAGTACAGTCAAACCTCGGTTTTCATTTGCCCCGGTTTTCATACGCTTCGGTTTTCAACGTCTTTTCTGACTGAGATTTTGTCCCGGTTTTCATGCATTGCTTCGGTTTTCAACGTCTTTTGACTGAGATTTTGTCCCGGTAGCAGGGAAGAAAAGCTGTCAACGTAAGCAGGAGATGTTGCATGAATGTGGGAGGCAGTTCTTTCTCTTGCAGGGTACGTCTGAAGCTATATCATTAAGATTTTCTGCCATTCTGAAACATTGAGCAGATAATGTAAAGGTATTTTAATGGACTGAATTCAATGTGATTCCGAAGAGAGCTGGGCACAGCAGCTTGTCAGGGGTGGCTAAGGCCAGATGTTAACATACTGTACTGTACAGTACTGTACTTAGCTTGCTTTCAGTGATGTTAAATGTTCATTTATCCATTTCATTAGTCATTTATATTTATTTCTCATTGTTTTCTGTATGTAAAAATATAGTTATTCTCTATAAAATGTATTTTTTGTGAATATTTTTGGGTGTCTGGAACGGATTAATTGGATTTACATTATTTCTTATGGGAAATATTGCTTCAGTTTTCATACGTTTCGGTTTTAGTCAGACTTTTTCGAACGGATTAATCATGAAAACCGAGGTTTGACTGTACATGGAAATGCATCTCTTTCTATTTCTCTGGTATTGCACTGTGTGCAGAATCTGGCTTCTTGAGGTTGGCTTAATTTTTATCTACATATGTTTATTTTTAGGTTATGGTCACTTATTCTGTACTTGGTGAGGGTCTGTGTTTTGAATTGTGACCAGGTGTTCTGTTAACATGGAGTTTGTTTGTAGGGATCTGTACTGTAGTAATCTGAATTGTTCAGCTGTCCAAATAAGTGTTTGGATGTTTCAGGGCCCACTGTAGTATTTACAGTGGTGCTTTTTTTGGATGGCCTCCTTATGTGAGTTTTGGTGCTGGTATGGTATGGTAAATTTGCTCTTTAGATACTCAGTGACTTTGTTGTAGGGTTTTGTATTAGTTCACAATATGCCTAGTACTGGATAATATTTGTTTAATTAAGATATTGAGTTCTGTGGGTGAATGTCCTGGTTCTGTTCTGCACCCACTGTTGAGGAAAGGGGCTCTGTGGATGCAAAATATATGTTCAAAAAGAAAAAGCAAGAACCGAAATGCAGTTTATAACAACAAAATAGAAATGAGTTATAATTTAATTTTATAAACTGTGCTATGGTTCTCACTCTTTCTTTTAGTTCCTTGGTGTGCAAACTCTTGCATTTCCTTCATATAATCTAATCAGCTTTTTGGTTTGGTTTGTACCTGACTGGATTTTTGAGAAAGCCTCCCCCCCCCCCGCACTACAGGGGGGGGGGGGGGACGCTATCTCAACCCTCGCCTAAGGCAGCAGATTGCCTTGAGCCGGCCCTGATCCTTCTATCCCCTTTACCATTTTGGTGGCTCTTCTCTGTACCTTTTCTAATAATGTTATATCCTTTTTAAGATTTGGCGACCAGAATTGCACACAATATTCAAGGTGTGGTTGCACCATGGAATGATACAGAGGCACTATTATATCCTTTGTTTTATTCTCCATTCATTTTCTTATGATTCTTATCATTCTATTTGCTTTCTTGGCCGTCGCTGCACACTGGGAGGAGGGTTCCAACATATTATCCACGATAACACCTAAATCTTTTTCCTGGGTGGTGGTTCCTAATATGGAACCTTGCATCATGTAACCATAGTTTGGGTTGTTCTTTTTTAGGTGCATAACTTTGCACTTGTCCACAATAAACTTCATCTGCCATTTGAACATCCAGTCTTCCAATTTATCAAGGTCCTCTTGCAATTTTTCACAATCTGCTTCGATTTTAACAACTTTGAAGAATTTTGTGTCATCTACAAATTTGATTACCTCACTCATTCCCATTTCCAGGTCATTTACGAATATGTTAAAAAGCAGCGGATTCAGCACAGATCCCTGGGGTACTCTGCTATTCACCTTTCTCCATTGGGAAAATTGGCCATTTAGCCCTATCCTCTGCTTTCTATCTTTTAACCAGTTCCTGATCTACAATAGTACACTGCCTCCTATACCATGATTTTTTAATTTTGCCATGAGTCACTCATGAGGGACCTTGTCAAAGGCTTTCTGAAAACCCTGAGGTACTCCCATTTGGTGGGTGAGAGGATTTGACATCCTTTTACCAATTTTTATTTGCTGTTTTGGGAAATCCAAGAAGGAATCCCGAAAACAGCAAGTATAAATTGGTAAGAGGATGTCAACTCCTCTTACTAATTTAGATCCATAATCAATAATGAAATGACAAGCAGTCAACGTGAAGAAGAAAAATATCCTGACAACTGGTAAAATTAATAATTGCATTCTTGATAGAGAAGAAATAGAAACAGTAGACAACTTCAACCTGCTTGGATCCATAATCAATAATGAAATGAAATCTGATGATGTATTGCTGTTTACACAAATGTAGACCAACGGGAAGCTCTATCAGTAATAGCACAACACCCTATCGACCTTCCAGAATTATTGCCCAAATCCTTTTTGTTACAATTTTTGGAACTGGTATTAACAAAGAATTATTTTTTATATGATAAACATTTTTTCTTCAAACATACAGGATTGCCATGGGTGTTACTGTTACTCCTTCAATTGCAACCATTTATATGACAGCTATGGAAGAATTGTTTATCTATTCATCAATATGGTACACTTCTATTCTGATCTGGGTTTGGTTATTAGATGTCTTTTCTTGTGGAAAGGCTTGATTATGATTTAAAAGTTTTTTTCATGTTGGATAAATACATACAAACCTAACATTCAGTTTAATGCGAAATATGACATTGACCGGATTGAGTCTTTGGATGTATTGGAATTTAAAACTTATGCAGGTTTGAATACTACATTATTTAGGAAACCTGTACAATGAAACATTCTTTTACAGTTTCATAGTTGTCTTCCTGGCCCCCTACATAGGGACCTTCTATTGGGAGTGGAGGAGTAGCCTAGTGGTTAGAACACTGGCTTGGTAACCAAGCAACCAGGGTTCAATTCCCACTAGCACTCCTTGTGGCCTTGGACAAGTTACTTAACCCTCCATTGTCTCAGAAGAAAGGCCTGGCAATCTACTTCCAGTGACACTGCCAAGAAAACCCATGAGCTTCTGGGTCACCAGGAGTCAGGACTGACTCAAAGGCACACATTGCATTAGGTCAATATTTGCACTTGTGACAACTATGGTCCACATTGGAGAATTTTTATTTACATGCCAAGGATCTTACTCAGAGATTACTGG
The DNA here is from genome assembly GCA_033557465.1 of Ichthyophis bannanicus. Classification (NCBI taxonomy): domain Eukaryota; kingdom Metazoa; phylum Chordata; class Amphibia; order Gymnophiona; family Ichthyophiidae; genus Ichthyophis; species Ichthyophis bannanicus. The sequence goes on from CM066036.1 coordinate 621,120,534, forward strand.
ATAGAGGCTATCCTCGGAAGGTGATCCAAGGGCTTATAAATGAGCAAGATACTCTCAATGAGATTCGCTTTTTAAAAAAGCACCTATTACTGATGCCTCTTTCATTCTCAATAATCAGAATCAGGATGATCGATTTTTGTGGGTGCTTCCCTATATAGCAAAATCAGCTGACGTCACCTCTGTATTACAAAAACATTTTGGACCTGATTCCACCCCCTATGTCTATTCCCTCTGTGCACCCAGTCGGAACCTGACACACAGAAGGAGTCACGATTCTGATCCCGTGGGGCACGTCTAGCCCCACGGGATCAGAATCACGAACAGGCCTGTACGTGCAGGCCGGGACCCCGATTCTACCCAGCCTGCACATACAAAGTCTTGCCCAGCTCAGTTAGGGGTTTTAAATGGAGCTGCAATGCCATGGCTTCTGGTTGCCATGGCACTGTGGCTCCATTTAAAAGCCGCAATCCCAGCTGCTGGTACCCAAAGAGCTTTCTCCGCAGCCCGACCCTCGATCTGGCTTACCAGGGCCAGGGTTGGGCTGTGAGGAATGCCCTCTGCCCCTGCCGCCCCTTCCCAGCCCCGGTCATGCCGTTTCCTCCGCATCGGGGAAGTTATTCCACCTCCGAGGTGGAATAACTTCCTTGTTTAAGTCGCCGGCCCCAGACGTTCAGGGCCGACATTAGAATCGGCCCTGTACATCCCGGGCCGATGACCACCCACTTCCCGCCCTAATGCCGCCCCTGATTTGCCCCTTTCCTGCCCCCGTCTAACTTCCCCATACAACACGTGTGGAAAGAGGACGGGGCCGGGAAAGGGCACGAATAGCAGGGATGGATATCTCAACAAGACGTCCATTCCCATTATTCGTGGCTCAGAATGACCCCCTTTGTCAGTTCATAGTTGTGTCCGGTGAGATTTAACCATTGCTTATACAAGAAGTTGTAACATTAGGGACATGGTTGTGCATTCAGCCTGTGACGATGATTGCAGTGTTAACACAAATTCTGAACCAGGATGTTTTCAATGTCACAACTGTAGATATTGTGTTTCAGCTATTACAGGTTCTGAAGGGCTTGATCCAACTACAGGAAAATTATACCATGCCCTTTGCACACTATATGTACCTCAGAATGTGTAGTTTAGCTTTTCATCTGTCCTTGCAGTTTAAAATATGTTGGTTGGACGACTCGCTTTTTAAAGATTTGTCTGGGAGAGCATTCATCCCAAATTTCTACAAGGACTATTACAGTTCCAATTGTCTCTCATAGCCTTCAAATGAGTCATTGCTTTCAGAATTTCAGTTGGTGAGCTATTGACTATTTTCCACAGGATCTTCGGAGGGGCAATCAAGAGTCCCATTTACAAAATTTAGAATAGTCCTGGATATTCAAACTAAAGACAGTAACTCCCACCGGTCTTAATTTGGAACTTGACTGGGAGAGTCTATTGTGACTGATGGAAATTTGACATTACTTTTGGATATTTGAATCACAAATGGTAACGCCCACAAGTTTTATGAAGAACCAGATTGGTAGATCCTTTGTGATTGGCAGGTCAGCATCCACACATTTATTGTGGTGTCGCTGCATCATTTAAAAGGAAAAAAAGGGGGTGTTTCTTATTGTCAACTGGTATTGATGTCACACGCTATGTGATTATAAGCAGAGCAGTACTTCTGTCACGTTGAAAGCTATTTCCAAATGCCGGATGAGTGTGAAGCCTTGTCAAACGTCTGATGCAGAGCTCTTTAAACTGAATGAAGCTTGAAACACGGTGCTGTGTCCACTGAAAAAGGAAAGTTTCTGCTAGCTCTTATTATTATCAGCGATTGACATTTGCTTTTGAAGCTCTGCACTTTGATTGAAGCTAAGTACTTTGATTTTATTTGCATTTTTCCCCTTAAAAAGATCAAAAAGGAAAGTTTGTGTTTTGAGAGATGTTTTCTCTCTTAATAAATGGTCCAACATTTATAAATGTCATAATTAGAATGATTGCTGTGTTTATGAGTCTAACACTAATATACTGTTGTGATGTATTGCTCTTGGCAGAATGGCTAAGAAGGACCTAGGCATGATTTTCAGCTGCTCATAAGTATGTTTGCATCCAAAAATTCGACATCCAAGCCATGATATTTTCAATAACGTTATATGAATGCAAAAGTTGGACAGTGAAGAAAAGAGAAATTAGACATACCTGCTAATTGTTCCTTGAGGAACTGCAGTTCAGTCCCTCACCTCTGGGTTGTGCACCTCTTCTCGCAGCATGGAGACTGGGCATGTCAGAACTGTGACACCACTGTAGATATCCTGCTGGCACCTCCCACCAGCTCCCAGTGATCTAATGACAAAGCAGACTCAAAGGAGCAACAAATAAGTAGCTATAATATTAAATACAATTTAACTCTAACACTGAACTAAAACCCCGTAAATGAGAGGATAACTCTCCCTTTTGAGAAATAGGACAGAAAGGAGAGAGAAGAAAGAATACAAGGTATATTTTACCTGAATAGAGAGCACATTTGCTGAACTTCTACTGGATTGTAGTCACCGTGCATCACACAGCATGCTTTGCGGAAGCTGACCAAAAGACCCCCAGGCGGGAATCGGGACTGAACTGGAGTTCCTCAAGGAACAACAATTAGCAGGTAAATCTGATTTCTCTTTCTTTATCATCCCTCCAGTTCAGTCCTTCACCTCTGGGATGTAACAGAGCAGTAAACTATTGGGAGGGACCTGTCCACCCGGACCACAAAATTGCCGACCCGAAACAGGCATCTTCCGCCACTTGAACATCCAGGTGGTAATGTTTACTAAAAGTATGCAAGGAAGACCAAGTGGCTACTCTGCAAATCTCAACCAGCGGAACTAAGCTATGCTCTGCCCACGAAGCCGCTTGCACTCTAATAGAATGAGCCTGCAGCCCCAAGGGCACCCGACAACCTTGCAAGATATAAGCTGACGCTATTGCTTCACGAACCCATCTGGAAATTGAAGCTTTGGCCACCGCTTCACCTTTACATGGCTCACCAAAGAGAATGAACAAACGGTCAGACTTGTGGAAGGACTCCGAGACCTTCAAGTATCGCTGAAGTACCCTCTTAATGTCTAACAAACGCAAACTACGGTCCAACACGGTCTCCCCCAAAACACCCAAAACGGGCAAAGAGACCGACTGATTCACATGAAATGGCGAAACTACCTTTGGTAGGAAAGATGGTACGGGACGCAACACCACTTTTTCCCTAGAAAAAGTCAGAAATGGTTCCCGATAGGACAAAGCCTGCAACTCAGAGATTCGACATGCAGAGCAAATGGCTAACAAAAATACTGTCTTCAAAGTCAAATCCTTTAGGGAAGCCTGATGCAAAGACTCAAAAGGCTCCCTTGTCAAGGCTCCTAAAATCAGATTGAGATCCCATGGGGGAGAAAGCACCCTGCGTGAAGGATGTAGACGGGATACTGCTCTCAAGAAACATACAACATCGGCATGGACCCCCAAAGGAACTCCTTGCACCTTTCCTCAGTAACAAGAAAGAGCTGCCAACTGCACCCTTAATGAACTGGCAGCCAATCCCTTATCAAACTCATCTTGCAAGGAACTCAACACTGTTGATACAGATACTGAGGCCAGCAAAACTGACGTTGAGCACACCAGTCCTCAAAAACACGCCAGATGCGCACATATGCTAAGGAAGTGGCCCTCTTTCTGGCCAGTAGCAAGATGTCAATCACCACCTTGGAATAACCCTTCTTCCTTAACCGAGCCCTTTCAATGGCCAAGCCGTAAGCGAGAACCGATGTACCTAAGGCATTCGTAGAGGACCCTGAAGCAGCAGATCCTTCCTTAGCGGCATCCGCCATGGTTCCCCATCGAGCAGACGCACCAGATTGGCATACCACAGACGACGAGGCCAATCTGGAGCTACTAGAACCACTCTTCCCCGATGAGCCTCAATGCGCTGTACCACTCGTCCTATGAGCACCCAAGGGGGAAACATGTAGAGGAGACTGTGAGCGGGCCATTGTTGGAGTAAGGCTTCCGATATTCGTTCTCATCGCCTGCTGTAAAAGTGACTGGCTTTGGCCGACCGAAAGGTCGCCATAAGATCCATAACCGGAGATCCCCACTTGAGGACAATCTGAGCAAACACCTCCAGATGAAGCTCCCATTCTCCGGGATCCACTTGAACCCGGCTGAGAAAGTCCGCCGTCACATTGTCCGTTCCCGCAATGTGTGCCGCCGACAGAACCTGAAGCCAAGGCTCTACCCAATTGAAGAAACTTTCTGCCTCCGTTTCTAGAGCCGCGCTTCCCGTGCCCCCTTCACGATTGAGGTATGCAACTGTCATGGCATTGTCCAAGAGCACTCGAACCGCTCAACCCCGTAAGGTGGATTCGAAGGCCCGAAGCGCTAGAGCTACTGCTCGCAACTCCAGCCAATTGATGGACCATTTGGCTTCCTGTTCAATCCAGCTGCCTTGCGTGAAGAGCTCTCCGCAATGAGCTCCCCATCCTGCAAGACTGGCATCCGTTAACACTGGCATCCACTGCAGTTGTTCGAGAGGCATGCCCGCCTTTGGATTCTGTGGCGAAGCTACCATTGAAGAGACTTCCTGACCTGCAATGGACAGGGGAGGCGCTTGGACAGAGAGTCATTTTGGTGAGACCATCGACAGAACAGTGACCTCTTTAAGGGACACATGTGAGCTCTGGCCTACAGCACAACTTCCAGAGTCGCCGCCATTGTCCCTAATACAGGGAGATAGTGCCAGGCCGATGGTGCAGGAGTCCATAAAAAATCATGCACCAGAAGCCGCAGGCCCTAGGCTTGTAGATCCAGCAGGAAAACCGATCGGACACGAGTGTCGAAGTGAACTCCCAAATACTCTAGAACTTGCATCAGAACCAATCAGCTCTTGGCCGTATTGACGACCCAACCGAGTCTCTGCAGGAGCTCTACCACTTTGTCTGTCACTCGTACACTCTCGGCCCTGGACTTCGCCAGAATCAACCAGTCGTCGAGATAGGGATGAACTAATACTTCCTCCTTCTGAAGAGCTGCCGCCACCACCACCATAACTTTGGTGAAGGTGCATGGAGATGTCGCCAGACCGAAGGGCAACACCTGAAATTGAAAATGCCTCCATGGTAGCGCAAATCTTAGAAAACTCTGTTGCTCTGGCCTAATCGGAATGTGTAAAAATGCTTCGGTGAGATCGAGAGACGTTGAGAACTCCCCTTGACGAACCGCCACTATAACCGAACGTAAGGTCTCCATTCGGAAATGAGGTACCCGTAAACAGCGGTTTACCCTCTTGAGATCCAGAATCGGGTGGAAGGCGCCGTCTTTCTTTGGCACCATGAAATAAATTGAGTATCGACCGATACCGTAGTGCTCTCGCGGAACCGGAACCACTGCTCCCAGTTGCAAAAGACGAGCCAGAGTCTCCCATACCGCAATCGTCCTTTCTCGCCCCCTGCATGACAAAAGAGTCGACCATCGGACGAGCAAACTTGAGAGAATAACCTTCGCGAACGACCTCCAACACCCACTGATTGGATGTTATCTGGACCCAGGCAGGAAGAAACTCCCGAAGTCGACTCCCTACCAGCTGAATTCCTGCCTTGGTCCACTTCGCTTCATTGCACTTTCCGAAAAACCGAGGAAGAAGGACTAGCAAATCCTCTGCCCGCTCCCCAGAATCCTCTAAAACTTTGCCCTCAGGAGGAAAACCATCCTCTTTGAAAGCCTCTCAAATGGGAGGTACGAAAACGCCTGAAATCCCGAGGTTGCCCATGGGAAGGTAACGGGGCTTGGCCCTGCTTCGGTTTATCCTCTTACCCTCCTGAAGAAACTCCGATATGGAGTGAAACGCTATGAGGGCGCCAGTTAAAGCGTAGAGGCATTGAAAATGAATCACAAGCAGTTGGCTATTTTCCTGAGAAGAAAAGTCTTCAGATAAGTCTTCGGATCTTAAACACATTCCCAAGCCAAGGCTTTTTGATGAAATACAGCTTTTAAGAAAATTTTCTTGTGCAATAGTTTTACTGGACATTTGTTTAAAGAAGATTGAAGTTGGCATCGAAGATAGGTGTTTATATTGGAACAACAGAGAAACCGGGGACTATAAATTGAGCACGAATAGTGCGGTTAAAGAAGAGTTTTAAAAATAATAAGGTTTTTTATAATGAAATAAGTGATAGCAAAAGAAACATCTTCCCAGGAGTTTCTCATATTACTTGGTGACGGCAGTACGGGTGTTAAGTTAAAAAAAGTTTCTTGCATTCCAGGGTGGTTGCTGATGTTGTTGAAGCGCCAATGCTCAAACAAACTCTTTGAAAAGCATTTAAAGCGCAGTGTGAAGCTGAAACCCCCTGGTCTATTAACAACATCACTTACTAACATAATTTCTAACACTGGTGCTGACATTAGCCTTAGTATTTACACCGTTTAGATGTTCATATGAAATTTGTTTTCCACTAAAGAAATTTGTTACATTGGTGTGATTTTTTGCTGTTGGTTAGTCATAATTCACTCCGCAAGGACCGAACATATTTTTTGTATCGGTTTATCCTCTGGCAAGCAACCTCCTTTAGAATCCCCCAAATCCTTGCCCAGCTTATCAAGATCTTCTCCAAACAACAGCTTTCCCTTAAAAGGAAGCTTGCTCAGACGCAACTTGGAGGAACTGTCCGCCGCCCAGTTCCTGAGCCAAAGATAGAGGCGTGCGGCTACCAAGGAAGCCATGCTATTCGCCAAACCTCTAATAAGATCATAGTGGACATCGGCCAAATATGCAGAATCTGACTCTAGTCTTGTCACATCAGCTAGCTGCTCCTGCGTTTGCTGAACTGGCTGCTGCAAACGCTGCGACCAGCGAAGGCATGCTCTCGCAACCCAAGCTCCATAAATAGAGGCCTGCAGAGCAAGAGTATTAACCTCAAAAGCTTGCTTCAATAAGGCGTCCACCTTCCGATCCTGTACGTCCTTCAAAGCCGCACTGCCTTCAACTGGAATGGTAGTCTTCTTCGTGACCACTGAAACTGCCGCATCTATACGCGGAGAATGAAACACTTCCCGTTCTTGATCCGCCAAAGGATAGAGACGATTCATGGACCTTACATCATGCAAGCCTGCCTCCGGCACGTCCCATTCATCCTGAATCATCTGCTTAACCATAAGGTGAACAGGAAAAACTGCCTTGGACTTTCGTACTGCCTGATGAGAGGATTCTCCAAACCCTCATCCTCCTCTGGTACCACCGACGAAAGGTTAAGAGCCTGAAGGGACTCCGTAATGAGCGCTGTCAGCGTCTCCCTTCGAAAGACTCGGATAATCCTTGCTTGATCTTCAGGTTCCTGAATCTCACCTTCCTCTAAATCCGCCATCCTGGCTTCGGGCTCCAGCTCAAGGTCCTCTGATTCCAGCCAGTCCGAACCAAGAGGCTGATCTTCCACTGACCGGGCCCTCTTAACCAGTCTCCCATCACTACCACTGAACCTTTTGTTGGCCACTTGGCCTCCTGCCGCCCCAAGAAGTGAGGCATCTGCGACTACCCCCTGCTGCCGCAAGCAGTAAGCCTGATGAAGCAGTAGCACAAAATCTGGGGACAAACTCTCAAAAGCTGCCCCCGACACCATGGGAGTGGTGGGAATACCGGGCAAAGCCAAATTTGAAGTAGGAAGAGCGGACGGAGACTCCCGCAGAGAATCCCCTTCCGCAGAAGTGGCAGAACCCTGCGCCACCAGAGCCGTGCCTTCTTTAGACCAACCCTGCATTTCTTGTTCCATACTAAGCGCCTCAGATGTGCAGCCATGACACCAACCCGCGTCCGAGACCGAACCCCTACAGGCGCCACAAACTAGGCATTGTGGCCGCATAGGCATTAGCGCTACGGGATCCGAGATACTGGATAGTAAGGGAAATGGCTCCCGCAGACCACCAAAAAGGATAACTAAACAAAAATGTGCAGAATCTGCTCTTATTTTTATTTATTTATTTATTTTTACTTTTCTGTACTGGCCCTTTAAGAGCTCCAAAACATTGAAAATTAAAAGTAATCAAAATTAATTCCAAGTAAGCAGAAAACTACAAGGATTAATTAAAGAAAGCTGTCAGTAAAGAGAAAGAACACTGTGAAGAAAAAACGGCGGGAAAAAGGCCCGCCAAGATCCTGAGCTCTGCTAACCCACAGAACCTGTTTCACACACAGCAGCAGACCTCAAAAACGCTCACAGGACACTAGTAGCAAAGATTTAAACACTCACTTCTTCCTCCAAGACCTTTGGATCCTCTCTACACCCTGATAAGAATAACGGGCTTCCTGTGAGCAGCACAGCTGAGAAAGGCTGTCAGCCGGCAGCAGCAGCAGAGAAATAAGGCCCAACGACAGTTTCTGACTGGAAATCTAAAGCACAGAAAATTGATCCGGTAAGGAGATGAAAAGCCTGCTAAAGAACTCCCCTCCATGCCAACAAGGAGGGGAGAGCAGGCAAAGGGGACGGAAATAAACAGGAGGGAGAAAAGAGACTCCTCTAAATCCCTTCCAATCCCCCCTCAGCCCTTGCTTTTATTTATTTATTTATGTTTTATTTTTTAACAAGCTTTAATGAGCTTTGAAGCTACAGATCAAAAGAAAAAACGTTATAGGGAGAAAAGAAAAACTAAAAACCCTAGTTAAGCTGCCTAAAGCTCCTTATCTGCTCCTCTAGTGAGCCCAGCACCTAGGCTCACTACCTCCAGCTGCATGGAGACTAGACACACTGGGAGCTGGTGGGAGGTGCCAGCAGGATTTCTACAGTGGTGTCACAGTTCTGACATGCCCAGTCTCCATGCTGCGAGAAGAGGTGCACAACCTAGAGGTGAGGGACTGAACTGGAGGAACAATAAGGAAGACAGGATTAAAACTGATGCCTTCAAATTATGGTGCTGGCAAAGAATACTGTGTATACCATGGAGTGCCCAAAGAATAAATCAATCGGTACTAGAGGAGATCAAACATAAAGATATCATCTTTGGCAAGATTGAAGGTCAGCACAAAAGAGGAAGACTGGCAATGCAATGGACTGATTCAAAAACAGCAGCTATGGATGCCACTCGATCCACAATTAACTGCCTGATTGAAGATCAAACACTAGGACAATTATCCATAGGGTCATCATGAATCAACATTGACTCAAAGGTATTAACAACAGCAAAAACAAGAAGGGAAGATCCATGTTGTATACCTGATTTATGTATAAAATTAGAATCCCCTCCCCCCTCCTGATAACCACAGCTAACACCAAGGTACTTCATAATATTAACCAGTGCAAACTTACCATCATGTTAAAGTGGCTCTTTTTGACAGTTAAGTAATATATACAATCAAAATAATGAAAAGAGACACAACATATAGAATGCTTTTTGGATAAACTTTTATTGAAAAATTAAAACTACATTGCATATTGTGTTTCATCACTTAAATAATCTTTTAGTCACATAATAATGCGACTTTTGTTGCATCAGTTCTTCAGTCTCACTATTGATTACATTTTTTTGCCCTGAATAGATTGTAGTCGTAACTTTTTTTTAACTTCTCAACTTTGCGTCATTCTTATATTTCCCAATAAATTTGTCTTTCTCTAAAGAATGAAAAAACTTTACAAGCTAAAACTGGGCTGGCTGCTTTCAAAATGAATCATTGAATGGCTTTGTTATAGTCAGACGATGACTCCGGGTCTTTAGAAACAAATGAAGAAGGCCAAGCTTCAAACCTTTTATTTCAGCGTTTTGTAATAATTCCTGGCTCAATCTGAGAAAATTAAAACTGCCAGAAGTGCCAGAGTACAGCGAGATGGGCCTTTAGAATTATCTACGAGGGCTACAATAGGATTCTCTGGAGCCATCTGCTAACTTTAATTTTGTCCAATGTCGACCTAGTCCTTGTTCTGTTGAATCAGTTATTGAACAATCGATTCTTCTTGTTCACATCGCCAGTCATATTTTGTGCTATGGGATATTTACTCTGCATAACATGTCACTGCTATTTTTAATTGTGTTCCTGGAGAAGAAATTAAGCCTATCAAGCAAACTAAGCACTTCAACCAAACAAGCATTATGATATTTGCAGAGTATCGTGCTGTGGGTCAGATATGTTGTCCTCAAAATCCTATGAGGATTTGCACCTCAAGTAAAAAAAAAAAACAAACCTTGCAAATTTAAAAATTGTAAATAGGTAATGGCAGCTGGAAGAGAGTGTTTTACTGTAGCAGTAGCTATTTAGGGAGAATGAGATTAAGGGGCCCCTTTATTAAAGCACACTAAGTAATTAATGAGTGTTTTAGCGTAGGGTAATGGCCCGTGGTGACAGTTAATGCATGGGCATGACAGCCACCAGCTGCTAAAACACGTTACTTGCCCGTTGTGTGAATGGGCAGGGAACTGGCAGGATATGGGTGGAGCGGGGGGCACGGAGAGCACATTGCAGTTAGTGTGGGGGTACATATCATGTGATAATTGTCAGTCACAGTTAGCATGGGTGCACATAATGATACCGCTATGGATGGGTTAGGGGCAACTATGTTAATTGTGCCACAGATTAGGGGACGTGCCCATACGTAACTGCTGAGAACATGCTGGTGAAGCCCCCCAAAAGATACTGCAGAGGCTTTGCACTTAAGACACATTAGTTTTCACATTAAATGTGCATTAACCGTAACACCCCAACAGGCTTTATTAAAAGGATCCCTAAATATGCAATACACCAAAATAAAAACTGAATTTCCAAAGCGATTGGCTTTTCTGGTCTGAAATACTAGCTCAACATAAGTGTGGCTGTATTTCAAGATCCTGGTCCTGTCTTTTTTTTTTTTTTAAATAGAAGCATCTAAATCGCTACTAATTGATTACAACTTTTAGAGTAAGTGCATAAAGGGCAGTCACTTTATTGAGAATTATTTATTGGAATAGCCTAGATTAGAATATGAAATTAATGAGATTGATACTCAACTGCACAGAGAATATTATTTGAAATAACTATCTTAGAAGGATTGTTACTAAGCTGCAGTAAAATAACATATTTTACTGCAATGCTATTTACTGTGAGAGTCACTAACCTGAGGTACTTCACTACCACATTTTAGTGACTCCTATTATAAATATAAATTTGCATGGCTGCAGCCAGGAACATTGTGTGTTGCTCTAAGTTGGGCCTGCTATCATTTAAAGGAGGCGATGGAAGAAAGTACCTCACCCCCAATAGGCCTAGCATGATTTGACTCTGCCCTTTGTAATTTCCCCCAGCCAGGGCTGGTGCAATCTTTAGGTGAACTAGGCAGTCACCTAGAGCACCAACAGTTTAGGGGCGGTCCAATGCTGCCACTGCCGCTCCTCTTCGGGACCTGCAGTGGTGGCAATGGCTGCGAACAACCCCACGATGCTAACCTTAAAACGTCGGTGCTGCAGGGCTGTTTGCTTCTGCTTCCTTGGACGGCCTGATGCTGAATTCCTGTCAGCTAACAGGAAGTCGGCATCGGGCATTAGAGGGGGCGTAAGCAAACAGCCCTGCAGCACCAAAGTTTTAAGGTTTGTGCCATAGGGTTGTTTGTGGCCATTGCCACCACTGCAGGTCCCGGAGAGGGGCGGTAATTGGTGCCGGAGCAGGGAAGTGCAAGGGATGAGGTCCACCTAGGGCTCCTTATCTCTTGAGCCAGTCCTGCCCCCAGCAGTCCCTGCATCATCAGGCCTCACTTCCCTAATCCTTTTGACCTTCTTCCCAATCCATCTGCCTTGTTGGCCCTCAGCTTGCAAATGGCACCTCTCACTCCCAGTGGCAGCTCAAGATATTGCTAGAGGTTAGGCTTCCAAATAAGGTGCACCCTTATTTGGCAGGTTGACCCCTAACTGTAATACCATGAGACTATTGCTAAGTGTGTCATTTGCAAGCTGGAGGCTGATGGGGTAGGACTGGGGATCTCTCCTGCCCCCACTAGACAACAGGGAGACCCTTTGTAGGTGCTGGAGGAGGGGTCAAGGAGGTGGGGGGGAGGGGGAGTCTATGAGGGAGCCTGATCATGGGGGATGAGAGTACAAAGGGGCCTACTTATGCCAGGCCTGTTGTAGGGGTGCGGGGGGAGGTTTGGTGTTTAAGTCTCTGGCCCTTTAAAAGCCACCTTGGGATAATCAAACCATGCAATAGTGGGCCAGTTCTCCTGGAAAGGAAAGATAACACCAGCTCCAAATTGTCATTATTGTTCCAGGAATAACAGTTTGTGAAGTTAAACATCAGATATGTTATTCATGTAGTAAAGAGGTGCCTTGCATCTCATTATTATGTAGCTTGTGTTGTGGTAAACTAAATATGCATTAAGGACAAATATGATTTTTGCCATTTAATGTGCATTATTTGGCCAAAATCAAGCACAATTCCCATAGCACATGTTTGTAACTATCCCTTTTAGACAATTTTGAATCATGTGCATGTTCAGCCGAGCTGTTCATTGAGGTGGTGCCACTGACTGTCCACATCTAACTTGAAATATCTTATCTATACATTTTAAACTCTACCTGCTTTTTGTGTGGCCCACCTGGACTTCTAGCTTACTTGTTCAGTACTGAATATCGCCACTTTGACTTATAAGTTATATGCCTAAGTGGTGCTGACCCCTTTTTGGATGGATAACTTTGTCCATATAACATTTGTACATATGCCCAAAATTATCTGTTCAACTGCCTTGGATTTAAAAATAAAAACACGTATGTGGTGGGTGCAGCTGCTGACAGCATAAGTGCGTTTGAATATCAACCTCGGTCTCTTTAGGCTTTTCTGAAGAATATACCCCTGACCTTCAGCAGGATATCAACTGCAAAAGAAGTTTGAATTTAGCCGAAGGGGAAGTCTCTTGTGCAACCTGCAAGCTTCACTGAATCCAGCTATTAGTACTGTAGATTTGGGGGGGAAGTGAATTTTACTATAAGCTAAACTAAACTAAACTAAACTAAACTATGTCACAGAACTGCTTTATTTTAAGAGTCCCTTGTTCTTATCCAGTATTTGCAAGAAGCATGCCGAGAATACTGGGCCCACAGTCAGACACTACAGTTAATAATGGTACAGATGCTTGTAATCTATAGATATTTCATTATACTCCAGTCTATATACAATATTGGAATCCCCTTAAGTAGTACTATCCTTCTTAATTATTTTGTGGGTACTCTAATATAAATGCAAGTTCCACTAATTTTGTCTGTGTTCTTTGGCTCACAAATACACTAAAATACCTTAAACATTATTTAGAAGTACTTCAATAATATATAAATAGAATACATTACAAATGGAAGAAAATACGACACCTCTTTAACATGGTAAATCTCTGCATATAAATAAACAAATATTTCATATACCTACAATTTAACAGTTATCTTACTGTAAAACTATTACATTTATTTCCTTTTCACAAAGTCATTTAACAATAATATACACAATCTACACAGATCAACCTCTAAAAATACAGCAAGAGTATACCTGTTACAGTGCTACTATTATCTCCTGATAGAACACTAAAGGGATAAATAAGTAACTCGCTGGCTGATGCTTTTCAGTCTTCATTAGGTTTAATAGAAAAGCATCAACAATGTGGGTTAATGCCGTTAGATGGAAGTAGGGCTGGCCCCAGAGTTGGTTGAGGATGTTAGCACCCTAGGTAAACCTTAAGCCTTATGCCTGCCCCCCCCCCCCCCGGCTCTCACAATCTATTGTTTAGCTTTGAGTGCTCTGCTTTTTGCCACGCCCCCAAGAGCTGCCACCTATGTGACCGCCTAGCTTGCCTAGGGGTTGGGCTGGCCCTGGATGGAAGTTTTTGCTTATTTTAAAATTAAGTCCTAAGAATTCACAATCATGTCTTGAACTGCTGCAAGAAAATTTTGTTTTCTTCCAGTGGCAAACATGCTGTAAATCCCAAGATTAATTGTATATATATTGGGTCAATCTTGTACTGCAGCGGTTACAGTTTTATTTTTTTTTTAAATGCTGGTTACTGTGGCTAAAAAACATTCCACATGGTCAGCACCAGTAGCCAGAGAGTGGCTGGTGCTAAATATCTGGACACTGCGGGCAGCATTGCCACTAGATAGATAACTACCTTAGGACAGTTTTATCACTGTCCTAAGTAATTCATATAATTATCCGTATATCCATATAGCAGCATTATTCAGCATTGCTAATCTTCAGCTCTGCCCATGCACCATTTCAGCACTATCCCGATAGTGCCAAGGAGGTCTATACAGATATTTAGCAGCACTACTAACTGGAAACTATCAAATATTGACCTCAATATATATAATCTAAGATCTTTGTATTTTATTACAGACATTTCTTGTTAACTACAACAAACAGACTTACATAAGGTTCAATTGTACTCTTTTAGATGATAAACCTCCCTTAATAAAATGACCTATGTGTATGCTTGAGCATCCAATCTTTTTTTTTTTTTTTTTTTTACAGTGCCATACAAGAAAGGAATATTTCTAAAGGGAATTCCCATGAGACTTGTTCTACAGAACTGGGAAAAATAGCCAGTGCTGGAAAACAGTGCATTAAAGAAATAAAGAAGTAGTGAAATTCACTACAAATCCACTCCCAGTCTTTCTATTTCATCAACGAAGAAGTCGATATCAGACTTTGTGGTAGCAGGATTGGAAATGACCATTCGGAAGAAGTTGACCTTGTCTCCATGAGGCTGATATCCAACCATAGTTGTACCGGATTCCATCATCAACGCTTTGATTTTTGGCGCCACCTTGTGATTGAAATAAAATGAAAAATCTCAGGAAGCTGTTAAAATGGCATTTGCTACTACTATTTCATTGTTGCGCCAAAAATTTGCTTTTAATTCATTAAGATTTGCTGCTATCTATTGGGCTAATAAAGGCAATTATGGGCTCACTGGTGACCAATAAACACATAATTGAACTATTCATGAATTTTCCAAAATATATAAGGATAATATTGGGCTATTTAAATGGCTAAACAGTCAGATCTCATTTGTATATTTGTGGGCCAGGTTAGGGTAGGAGTGATGGTAAGCTAAAAAAAAAGATCCATTTACTGCCAGTATTCAGCCTCTAAATGGAGAGTGCCGGCACAGCCATCACACTATGGGGTAGATTCTGGTCCCGGCATAGTGGGGTTGTATGTCCAGCATGGACGTGCAAACCCCGTTATTCACAGGGACTGTATTCTGCTCAGTCGCCTCCCCGCATGTACAGAGGCTTTGTACAGGAAGTGCCTGTATGTCCGCCGGCAGCCACTTAGATGCCCAGCTTATTCCATCTCAAAGGTGGAATAAGTGCTGGGTGCAGGGGGGAGGATCGGGCCTTGCAGCCCCCCAAAGACTATGTGCCACTGCGGGAATTGCCCTGCTACCCGATCCAGGCTCTGGTTGCTCCCGCAGTGGGGAAAAGGTATGTTTGTGGGGTCGGGCATTGGGTGCTTGTGCTGGTTGTGCCAATGTCATGGTGACAGGATGCCACAGCACCGGCATACCAGCTGGAGTGCAGGGAGGGCTGGCCGTGCAAATCTCTGTAGTCCCCCGCAGCAGAATGCAGGGCATGCCGAGTCATCTAAGTGCCCTGATTCTGCAACCGCGGGAACGTATTGCTCCTGCAGTTGCAGAATCAAGTACAAATGTGCCCCTCCATTTTCTGGATGTCCAGATGGCCTGGATATGCCCTGCACAGAATCGGCCGATATGCATATATTTAGCACCGCTACCTGTATGGATAATGGCACTGAGTATATGGATTAACGTAAACGCTGACACCAGCATTTAACTTAAGCCAGTGTGCATGCCAAAGGAATACTGACCTATAGAAAATTACTAGGACCAGTCTAGTGGCTCAGTGGCAGTGCTGTATGCTGTCAAGCAAAGAATCCTTACTTCAGTTCCCAGATCAGGCTATCTGCATTCTGGGTTGGATGAAACTAGCAATACTGTGGAAACAGTGTTCACAGTCCCAAGGGGAAGACAGTCATGGTCATTGTTAAGGGTGATACCTTCTGACAGGATTAAGGAGGTAAGTTTAGAAGGAGGTACTGAAATTTTAGGCACTAACAACACACTTGAATAATGGTATTTTGGTTATTACATATATATGTGGCCACATATAGTATACACATACAATAAATGACCTCATATCCAGTACCAACCAGCGTATAAGTGCAAGCATTAATTGCATGGAGTGTACATAATTCTGGGCATGCACAGGGGTGTAAACAAGTATGCATGTTGATTACAAAATACAATAATTTATGTGTGTACTTGCAAAATGTGCAGTCATTTACATCTGCTCTAGAGCGGGTATAAGTGATTATATCTTAATTTAAAGCATGTTCTCTGCCACTTATGCTAATATTTTATAAAGACAAGTAAACACCTATTTGGTTTTATAAAATAGGCTTAATTTAGGAACAGTAAAATGAGCTGTAATTCGGCACCATGTTATAAACTTATCCTCTGAATGCCCATGATACAGTGTTCCAGGAAAGAGGCCTGGAACATGGCTCCCACCCTCGGACTATTACTGGAATGACCACACTAAGAATAGTAGATGGGGATAATTTTATAATAGAGCACTTAGCACAAATACTCCGGAATTAATTTACACTTGCTCCGAGTCACGTACAAATATCCATGTGTACTCGATGTATGTACACATGTATTTTATAAAGTGCACATATATATAGTAACACCACTCCTGATTCACCCAAACTATGTAACCAGGAACACCTATGTGCATAGAAGGAGTTATTTAGAAGCCCTTTTTATGATTTCCACTTGTAAAATCAGGCAATTGCATGTGGAAGTGGCATCCACATGAAAATGGTCAGAAAGGCTGAATTTATACAATATGTTTAATATGTAGAAGTTGCAAAGGGTGTCTCTTTTCCAGGTTAAAGAGCCCTAACCTTTTTAGCCTTTCTTCATAGGAATATCCTTCCATCCCCTTTACCATTTTGGTGGCTCTTCTCTGAACCTTTTCTAAAATCGCTATATCCTTTTTAAGATACGGCGACCAGAATTGCACACAATATTCAAGGTGCGGTCTCACCATGGAACGATACAGAGGCATTATAATATCTTTTGTTTTATTTTCCATTCCTTTCCTTATCATACCTAGCATTCTATTTGCTCTCTTGGCCGCCGCTGCACACTGGGCCGAGGGTTTTAACATGGTATCCACAATGACGCCTAAATCTTTTTCCTGGGTGGTGGTTCCTAATGTGGAACCTTGCATCGTGTAACCATAGTTTGGGTTGTTCTTCCATAGGTGCATAACCTTGCACTTGTCCACATTAAATTTCATCTGCCATTTTGATGCCCAGTCTTCCAATTTATCAAGATCCTCTTGCAATTTTCCACAATCCTCTTGGGTTTTAACAACTTTAAATAGTTTTGTGTCATCTGCAAATTTGATAACCTCACTCGTTATTCCACTTTCCAGGTCATTTATGAATATGTCAAAAAGCAGCAGACCCAGCACACTTATTAAAAGAGGGCTGCTACACAGTACCCTGTCTTGTGCTGCTGAGGTAAGCTGAGGTAAGCTGAGGTTCTTCTCCCCGCCCAGCGCCCGCTCCCTCAGACCAGTATGATCCTTAGCATCCAAGGGTCCCCACCTCCCCCAACCGTCCACAACCCCACCCACCCCCCAAGTATAACCATCATTCTGACTCGCTGCTGCTGCCCATCATCAACACCTTAGCCCCCCCCCCTCCACCGATAATCCTACTCCGAACTCGAGTCGGGAGGCTCCGGATGTGGGGGCCCCATCCCACCATGAAAGCATCCCACCTTTTTGGATGATTCCGCGCCCTACACCTCTCCATCCACAACAAACCATGCAAACGGGCCCGCCACTGCCCATACATCGGACCCCGAGGATCCAACCAGCTATGCAGTATGGTCATACGGGCGGTCACGAGTACCATGCGTTACCAAGCCCACTCTATTTTACCCAGATCTGCTCCACCATCCCCATGCCAAACATCCAACACCAGATTCAGGGGTGTCAGTGCCAGCGACATACCCAAGCATTTATCTAAGTATCTAGCAACTTTACCCCAGAAGCTCCTTGCCTGAGGACAGTGCCAAAACATATGTCCGAGTGTGGCATCCACCAGCTCACAGCGCGGGCAGCCGTTCGTGTGTGCTATCCCCGCCCGCCAGGCCCTGTTTGGCGCAAAATACAGCCGACGGATCAACCGGTGGAGGAGAGTGGAGGAGTGGCCTAGTAGTTGGGGCAAGGTACTTCAGGCCGGAAGGTCGGGGGTTCAAATCCCACTAGAGGACAGCAACCTTGGGCTGGAAGGACTGGGGTTTCTAGTCCCACAGGTGCTCCTTGTGGTCTTGGGCAAGCCACTTAACCCTCCATAGCCCATGTTCCCTGTAAAATAGTTATCTCCAAGTTATAATGCCCTGTTCAATGTAATTTCAGTTTGTTCAATGTAAACCGCACTGATGCAGAATAGCGCGGTATATAAGAGAATGTAAATAAATAAAAATAAATAAATAAACCGGTATTGCATATCACGGTGGTCCACGGTGACAATTTGCTTAGGAATCTGCGCAATAGCCTGCACCACTCCCTCAGCATCCACGGCTTTGCCTAGATCTCGTGTCCAGGCCTCCTCAGTCCCATAAGACTCCAGCCCCAACAGAGCCTGATCATCACCTACTCTTCCCCCAGCAAGAGTTCCTCCAGCTGAGAACAGATGTCCCCTTTCAATGAAACCGCTGGCAACGTACCAATATAGCTCCGGATCTGAGTGTAGGGGAACACATCCTTGCCCGTCCAGTGATACTGTAGACTTAGATTATCCAAGGGCTCAATGGTCCCCTCTCCCGTTAATAGCCGCTCAATAGTAGTAATGCCCATCTCCGCCCATCTCACATAACTTGTTTCCGTCAGACCCGGTAAAAAATCAGCGTTCCCCTGTACCGGAAGATATGGGGAACAATACGCCGAGAACCCCATTCTCCCACATAAATACCTCCAGGCCCGCACTACGGGAGAGAGCATCACATTCCATACCTGCCGTTCGATGCCTTTCATGCGCCTCATGTGCAGGACATAGCGAACATGCAGAGGGGCAACCAGGGCCCCGATCATCTTTAACGGAGTGAAATCCCCCATCACCCATAGCCAGTCTCTAACATGCCGAAGAAGACACACCCTATTATATTGTTTAATATCAGGGAACCCCATACCTCCCGCAGACCACGGTCGCTGTAGCACCGCCAGACGCACCCTGGGCCGCCTACCCCTCCACAACAAGATATTAATCTGTTTTTCCACCATGAGGATGTCTTTCCGTTTCAACAACAACGGCAGTGTCTGTAAAGTATAGAGCCACTTGGGGAACAGCGTCATTTTGAAGAAGGCTATCCTATCCCCCAGGGACAGAGGCAAGTCCTTCCACTTGTGCACCCTATCAGTGAGATGCTTCAATAGCGTCAGTACATTAATCTGATAAAGAGCACGCAAATCCCTAGGCAAGTAAATTCCCAGATACTTGAACCTATCTCCTGCCCATTTTAGCGGAAAGGTACCCGACCATGTCTGGGAAATCGCAGCATCTAGTGGTAAGGCCTCAGACTTATCCAAATTTAACCTGAACCCTGAGAACGCACCATAACTGCGGAACAACTGCAACAAGGCCGGTAACCCTTCCTCCGGGTTCTCGATATGCATCAGTAGGTCATCAGCAAAAGCCGCAACCCGAAATTCGGTGTTCCCCACCGAAATCCCCCGAAAGGCCGTGGAAGATCTAATATGACACAAGAGGGGTTCCAGCGTCAATACAAATAAGAGAGGCGAAAGGGGACAGCCCTGTCGGTTGCCCTTCTGAATCCTAAATTCCGGAGACATATTCCCATTAACCAAAATCGCCCCGTGGGGATCTGCGTACAACAGCCTCACCGCTTCCACAAAAAAACCTGTGATCCCCACCGCATCCAACACCTGGTATATGAATCCCCAGTCCACCCTATCGAAGGCTTTCTCGGCGTCGAAACTTATTAACATAGATCGCTTGTTGCCTTTTCGGCTAGCACACATAGAGGCCAGTACTCGCTGCAGACTGTAAGCCGCATGTCTACCTCTCACAAAACCCACCTGATCCGGCTGTATTAAGGCCGGCAAGAAACTCACCAGCCTCTCCGCCAAGATCTTTGCTAAGAGTTTAAGGTCCACGTTCAACAAGGAAATGGGCCGATAAGAACTTGGCAAAAGAGGATCCCTACCCGGTTTAGGTAAGACTGTAACAAGGGCCTTATTCGCCTCATATGGAAACAATCCTCTACGAATCATATCCTCGTAGTACTCTGATAAAGGGATCGCCACTTTATCTTCCAAAACTTTATAAAACTCCCCTCTTAGGCCATCTAATCCAGGAGCCCTCCCCCTCTTTAAGCTTCTAATCGCCCTCTGTACCTCCTGAGCAGAAATGGGCTCATTCAGCACCTCCAACTGATCCACCGTCACTCTCGGCATGTTACACGCCCGCAAAAACTCCCATCCTCCCCCCGAGTCAATACCTTCCTGGCCATATAATTGCTGATAGTAGTCGCAAAACACCTGCTCAATGTCCCCCGCCCTAGTACGCAGAGTACCATTCTCATGCCTAATTGCCCCAATTTGCCGGGCTCCCTCATCAACTCGCACCAAAGAAGACAGCAATTTACCGGCTCGATTCCCATGCCGATAGAGCTGGTACCTATAATACATCAGGGATTTCTTAGCCCTACAACTAAGCACAGTCTCCAACTCTGTTTGTAATTCCTTCAGCCGCGCCTTGGCAGCCCCGCTATTGCAACGAGCATGCCATCGTCGCGCCTTAGACAACTCTTTTTCTAACTGTATGATGCTACTATTCAGTCTCTTCCGTTTCTGACTATGGTAACTAATAATCTCCCCTCACATCACAGCTTTCCCCGCCTCCCAAAATAGGGCCGGATTATCCCCGTGCTGTGCGTTATGCTGAGAGTATTCCGCCCACCTTTCCCGTATAAATTTCACAAAACCTGCATCGCCCTCAAGATCTAGGGGGTACCGCCAGTTCCACCCGCTCCCTCGCTCAGGCTGCCGCATCTCCAGTACCACCATAGCGTGATCTGATAGAACCGGCGGCCCAATGTCCACCCGGTCTACCCACTGAAATAAATCCGCTGAGAGAAGGAAGTAATCAATTCTCGACCATGTTCCATGCGCCCTGGACATGTGAGTATACTCCCTGTCACCAGGATGCAAAACCCTCCACACATCCAAGAGTTCGTATCCCTCACACAATCCTCGGATGCATCTGGCACTCCACTGATCCCGTGTCCCAGACACCCCCGACCTATCCCGAGTTTTGTCCATGACCGAATTGAAATCACCGCCTAACAACAGGCGGTAGTTTCCCAAAGTGGATACCATCCTAGTCACCCGTTTATAGAACCGAGCGTCATACCCATTGGGCGCATAAACCGACCCCAGGACCACCCGCATTCCAGCTAAAGTCCCCTAAGCAAAAACATAACATCCCTCAGGATCTACCTCCATCCTCTCCTCCACCCACCCCACTTGTTTAGCGATAAGAATGGCCATTCCCCTCTTTTTGCCAACTGCCGGAGCCCCATAGACTTTACCAACCCACCCCCTACACAACTTATCATGCTCCGTAGTGGACTGGTGTGTTTCTTGTAGCATGGCTATGTCCACCCGCTTTAACCTCAGCTGCTGCAGTACTTTATATCTCTTCATAGGGGAACCTAAACCGCAGACATTCCAAGAAGCTAGCTTCAAGGTCTTAACCATTATCAACGGGCCACTGCTGCATCTTAAGCCTGAAATTGTCTCCTTCGTTGAGGCTACTGCCCCCCCAGCCTAGGGCCCCAACCTCACATACAACCCCCCTCCCCCAATGCCAATAACCAACCAGCAGCGAATCCACATCCCCGAGCTCCCACCCCCCCGTCCCCCCCACCCCTTATCACCCCAAATCCCCTCCCCCCCTGAGCATGAGCAACACTCCCCCTATGTACCCCAAGCCTTCACCGGCTCCCCCTTCCTCCCTCCAACTCCCTTCCCGGTCCCTTCCCAACCGGGACCCCATTCCAATGGCATCCGGGCTTACCCCAATGGCTGACTAATTACCCCTTAACTTACATCCACCAACCTATACAAAACTCGCACCCCCCCCCACATCGTCGACCCACAAAAAACATAGAGCAACACTGCCCATTCTTATCTTATAACAATTATAGAGATAACATGACCAAAGGCAAAGGATTCATCAGCAGACTATTTGTACCCCATAGAGGGAACCATCCCCTGCAATATTGTTTGTGTGCTGGAGGATGCTAGAGGTGCCAAAGTACCCAGTTCCAGGAGGGCGCTGCGTTAAACCAACCCTGGGTTTCTAGTAACCCCATCCGGGTAAATTCCAAACCTGTCGCATTCATCTCACGAACTGGGCACGAGGGCAGCAAGTACTGCTCAACTCTGGGCAGTGGTATAACTTCCTCCACAGCAGCTCCGCACTATAAATTAACAACGGCAGAGTGTACAAAGCATTGCTGCTTATAAAAGATATGGTCTTCCCATTGTTCATGCCCCCCCACTCCCACCCGCAGCCTTACCGTTAAGACAAAGCAGTACACATAGGATAGGCAGGAGGACAGATAAAGAATAATAATAAAGGCAGGTCTCTTGTGCAACTCACACACAGAAATCATCAAAAAATGGAACAGCAGGCACTCCTTAAGGGACAAGATTTAACATGTGGTAAAGCGCCCCGTGCCAGCACCCTCCATCCACCCTCTCTCTGCCTCAACAGTCCACAGAATCACCCCAACCTCCAAGAAGTGTCCTCCCTTATGGGGCCGAAACCCCACCGAGCTGCTCCAAAAGGTTCTGGGCCTCCTTCGGAATAGCCAGATACTTCAGGTGCCCTTGATGCTCCACCCGCAGTTTCGCTGGGTAAAGCAGTGCAAATCTCACATCCCTGTTGGCTAACTGTCCACACACCACAGAAAAGGCCCTCCGTTGCTGGCTCACGAGGACAGAGTAATCCTGGAAGACCAGGATCTGGTCCCCACCGCCAGGCTGTCTTCGCCGGCCTCTAGCCGCTTTCAGTACCTCCTCCTTTTGCCGAAACTCCAGGAACCGTGCAATAACCGCACGTGGCCGGCGGGCACCCTCCAGTCTCCGGCCCAGCCTATGCACTCTTTCCAACTTGATCGGGCCTGTAATGGCGTCCGAGAAGGTCTGAGCAATCCAGGCCTCCAGATGCTCAGTAAGCATAGCATCCGCCACACTCTCCGGGATGCCAACAAATCGCAAGTTCTTTCGTCGGCCCCTGTTTTCGAGATCGTCGATTTTGTCGCATTGCTGCTTCACCATGTTCTCCAAGGCCGTCACCCGCTCCTGCATGGTACGGTGGGAGTCCTCCACATCTGATACCCGGGCCTCGACCTGGTCCATGCGCCCCATAAAATCACCAATACTCTGGCTGACCTGAGAGATTTGTTCAGCCAGTGAGTGAAACCGGTCATCTAGCGCGGTCACCACCGCCGCACTCACTTCAGCCACCATGGCCTGGGTCCGGCCTTCACTAGGACTGGACGGTGCTTCCTCCGCCATCTTGCCCTCCGGGGGCCGTCCTTTCTCCTTGCCGGCAGTTTTCGAGGCCATACAGCTACACCGGAAGATCTGAAGATGATATTCCTCTCCCGCACAGCCTCCGCAACCAATATCGAAGCCTCCTGGGAGCGCACGGTATAGTGTGAAGCAATGTTCCCTCTAATTTTCTGTAGGCTGTGTGCGCATAAAATATCAGCTGTGTGCAGCTTTTGAAGGAAGGTTAAATTTTTGTGCGCCACATAACGACACTCGGAGTTATATACTTTAAAATTTGACTATACGTCAGAATACAGTATGTACACCACATTGATTTTAATCAAATTAAATGAAAATAGACGATTACTAAATGAAGCGGGAAATTTCTAGTAATTACAATCATAACTTTTAAATTTTAAGACGTCCGTGTTGTTTTCTATCAGAATCAGAGCCGTAATTTTTGTGCGCTCTGTTGTAAAGTATGTGCGCTCGCTCAGCGAGGTGTGTGCGCGCGCACACGCACACAGCTTAGAGGGAACAGTGGTGTGAAGAGGTTTTATCGCTGTATATTGGGGTTTCCCCCGAAGCTGGTCCACCCACACCCTACCAGCTCATTGCCACCGGAAGTCTCTCAGAGAGAGCTTGTATTTAAAAGCCACAAAGTATTACCTTGCTTGCAATGAAGACTCTGTTAGGAATGTTAGACTGCATTGGGGCAGGGTGCACCATGTTACTGCCAGGAACATACTTTCCACACCCTTAACAGTTAACGTGGTGGTATTGCACCTACGATGCCTACATTTTTAGGGCATTCAAATGAACCGAATGCACATCCCTACTTTGGAAAATGTGAACATTGCCTTCTAAGGGGGGTAATTTTCTTAAACCTGACTTTGGGTTACGTCTGTGTATATTTTTTTGCACTCTATCACTTTGCACATACTTATACCTTCTAATTGTGTGAGTAGATTTCCTGAGGGAAAAAAGCATATTCTTTTGAAAATCCAATAGCAGATGTGTTAGTGCAAACCCTTCTCTGCCCAGCCCCAGTGCACGTTGGGGCATTATGCATTTAAATTTCCCCACAGACAGAGAGTAATTCTTTGAAAGCTTGTTCTCGCAGGTAATGCACAGTTTTGCCTGTGTAAATGGCTTGGAAAATTACTCTCCAAAAGCATGATTTTCTTTTTGGCAGCTGATAATTTTTTTCTGATGATTGATGGCATGGAGAGAAAGGTACTGTTTATGAATTTTCATGAAAGTATTAGCCAAATTATCAGAGCTCTACAGAAGACTTATTTGCTATGAAATCATTCAAATTGATGAATTTTTGCTTATTGCTTTTCCTGAAGGGGAGAAAATATGTTTTCTCAGTGGCCTTCTATAGCAGGGGTGGGTAAACGTGCCCTCAACAGCTTCAACCCAGATGGATTTTCAGAATTTTCGCAAATAATATGCCTGGGTGCTCTGCCTCCATCATATGGAAATACATTTTATGCACATTCTCTTGGGCTTCCACAGCTAGTAATAATGATCTTTGTAGTTTTCCGGCTCATGCTGCATCTTCGTAACTGGGTCCCAGTTTCAAAGACGCAGCATGATCTGGAAAACTGCAAAGATCAGATTTTATGCACCTTCAATGCAGAAATCCTGAAAACCCAATTGGGTTTCAACCCTTGAAGACTGAGTTTGTCCACCCCTCTTTTACATAGGGGTATGTTTACTAAAACCCCGGTAAAGTGCGTGCCGGGGTAGTATGCGTGTGCCATATAAGGAGTGGGCGTTCCGTCCTGAAAAAGAAAAGCCGGCATTTACATATGCGCTAAGGTGCGCGGCGCCCATGTGCGCCCCGCACCTTAGCGCATGAGATAGCAGCGCGGGAGGCATAAGTGGTGCGCTGAAGTGCAAGAAA
This sequence comes from Ichthyophis bannanicus, assembly GCA_033557465.1. NCBI lineage: Eukaryota > Metazoa > Chordata > Amphibia > Gymnophiona > Ichthyophiidae > Ichthyophis > Ichthyophis bannanicus. The sequence continues at coordinate 621,146,089 of CM066036.1, forward strand.
AAGAGCAGAGCCACAGCACAATGGTTAAGACACTGACCAATGGTGCAGGGATCAGGAGTTCAATCCCCCACCGTGCCCAATGGAGACAGCTGGCTGAGGCATTATTTTAGGAGCCATTTAAATGATGGGCGGCATAAGGCGGTGCGCTGATGGGCATAAGGCAGCGAGCTAATGTTTTAGGAGGCTTTTTAATATTGGGCGGCATAAGGCGGCGCGCTGATGTGCAATCACAGGAACAGAACCACAGCACAATGGTTAAGACACTGACCAATGGTGCAGGGATCAGGGGTTCAATCCCCCAAAGTGCCCAATGAACAAGGCTGGCTGAGGCATAACATATTATGGGGAAGATTGCTTTAGGAGGCATATTATTCATATTTTAATTATCACTACTAGCAAACGCACTCTCAAAGCGTGTTAACATAAGGCGCCCTATAAGGCACATTTTAAAGTGCACTGTCAGCCAAGGCACCCTAGAATGTTGCTTATAGGGCGCTTTAGAGGGTGCTGTATGAGGTACCGCAAGGTCAGTGTACTGTTTTTTATGGCAGCACTGTGCAGTTTAAGGAATGAAAAGCATAAGTAGGTGCGCTGACAGGCAAGGAGGAGCAGCAGTGGAGCACAATGGTTAAGGCACTGACTGCTGATACAGGGGTCATGGGTTTGCTCCCCAGTGTGCCTAATATGTAAGGCTGGCTGTGGCATCAGCTTTGCATTGTACATATTTTGTCCTGCAGCACTTTAATTTTATGTTATTAATTGCTGCCAGCAAACACGCCCTCACGTGCCGTAATTGAAGGTGCCGTATAAGGCACCATATAAAGCACTCCATAGGACACATTATAAATTGCACTGTCCGCTACAGCACCCTAAAATGTCCCCTATAGGGCACCCTATAGGTTGCGTCACAGGATAATGTATAGTGAACCTTATATGGACGGGAACCATAAGGTGCCCTATAGGGCGCCCTATAAAGCACCCTCAGAGGCACCTTATGGGTACAGTACGCTGAGGGTGTTTTTGCTGGCATCAAAATATGTACATTAAAAAAAAGATAATGCATTGGACAACCCTATCAAATAACCCCACTGTGGGTTTGAACCCATGACCTCTGGCTTCAGAGGCAGTGCAGTAACCATTGAGCTACAGCTCTATAGCTGCTAGCAAGCCCCTGGCTGGCTGCAGAGAGCATGCACGTCACCACACAGACAGTCTGCTGTGGTCACCAGGATAGGGGTAGCCCACCCATACCCATGATGCACTGCACATGCAAATCAGCTGTCCACAGATTAACACAAGATGGGCAATGCACCCCCACAGCACCTCGGCCTGGTAGAGGGAAGTGACCATGTGCACCCACACACCACCTCGGCCTGGTAGGGGGTACTGACCGTGTGTTTTACTGGCACAGAGTAGCTACACACCGTCACATTGTGCGGGTACTGTGCTCACCCTGAGGGTGCGGTGAGGTGCACAGGACCAGGTCCACAACACCTTCCATAGCTGAAAGAGGCCATGCCGGAGGTCCAAAGCAGTGTTAATGTGTGAGATAGGTAGTTTCTGCACAAACACCTTGGATATCTTTGTCTGTTTCAGTCAGGTGTAGCCCCTATGGACCCCTAGGTGGGCTATGTACCACCACCCCCCCCCTCCTCCAGGGCTGAGGGTGGCAAACAGGGTCGCCTATCAATAGATCCACATTCTACCTCCCTGCAAAGGTGGCAGTAGAGGGGACCATCAACCCCGGTCCTGCTGAGGAACAGGCACCCCACAGGGCAATCAATGCAGCTCTATACATATCCATAACACAATAGCAGACAGACATTAGGCCTGGATATGGTGAGCTGCACTCCACCACTATCTGATATTCTCCTGCAGCAAGTCATCAGCCACTGCACCCAGCAAGCTGCTCCATCAAGACACATACCAGCTGCAAACAGTGTGCTAGTTGGTCCACAGTGCATGTTCCCAGTGGAGATGCGTGCACCCAGAACTGGGATGTCAGCATACACAGCAAGCAGATAAATCAGTGACTAGACCCCAAAAGGAAACCCATATCTATCACATGAGAGAAATACTATATAGCACTATGGGGGTGCCTAGCCATGCTGTGGTCACTGCACAGTCAGGGTGAGAGTGATCTCTCAGCAGGACATACTGAGGTCACCCTGTCTGTGTAGGTGGTGGCCGGGCACTAAAATGTCCCAGTCAGTGCCCTATGCCCTGTGCAGATGCACCCTGGCCAGGCCACCCTGTCCGGCCTATACCCATGGTACCTTGCTCCTTATTATGCACATTGGCAGCCCAATACTGGCAACATTGCTTGCAGTGTGGGCTGTGGAAGGTGTTTGCAGCCACCACACACTGGATAGACAGACAGCCACCCCCACACCTATGCCAGCATTGTGCTACTATAGAGGAGTCCAGCAGCCATACCCACCACACCAGTCCTGGGCACAGTACAGGCATGGATATGGTACACAATACTGTTGGGGGTCACTCCCCAGGGTGGTAAACACTGTCAGAGACCAGACCTGCAGCGCACACCGCAGACATCACAATGATTGTTATGGTGGAGATCAATGAGCAAAATGTGCTTAACGTAGGAATTGATATCTGCCAGTTATCATGGGCAACGTTTGATAGCTGTGTACCATATACCCAGGTGTAGGGTGAAGTGCTAAGGTATGCAACTGCTAGTATTGGGAGATACAGGCAGGGCCCAATGTCCTGCCTCTCCATGAGGCATTGGCCAATGGGGCCTGTGGGGGTGTGTGGGGGTGTGTCTGGCCCTGTTGGCTGCTGCTCTACGGCAGAGTGTCCCAATTCCAGTCCTGGTGTTCCAACCACTGTTCGGGTTTTCATGCTGTCCCTCATGCATATGCATGAGCTACATCAGCATACCATGGGGGTGGTGCATAGATATGCAGCACAGGCATCTTTATTAGAGGCAGCATGGATCCTGAATGGTGTGGGGCCCTCCAGGACTGCATTTGGGAGACTCTGCTCTAGGTAATGCGGCTGTTTATGGTGTCTGTGTTTGGTGTGGTAAAATATAGGCGTATGAACCATGCGTATGTTCTCAGCAATAAAGGTTTGTCCTTACTATCACGGTTTAGTTGTAGGAAAAATATGTGGACTGGATTGGCAGTAGCCCCAGCTGGGCTTTGAACCTGTGACCTTCTGTTCCTGCACACACTGTCTGTGTGCACTGCACCACCGTGTTGCCACAGATATGCTGTGTTCCCTGGGGAGTCCATGACTGTACATCCGACAGAGCCTGTCTGTTGCGGTGGATGGTGCCAGCCTGCACAGGCATAGGCCACTGTCTGCTGTGGTTTGCAGCCACTGCCCTCTCCACCACCTGTACCCTTCCGCCAACATGCAGACATGTCCCTATCTGGGAAAAGCATATGACCTGATTGAATTGTAGCACTCCAGGACTGAATTTGGGGGACTCGGCTGTAGGTAATGCCCATTGTTATGGTTTGTGTGCGGTGTAGGGTAAAATATAGGTGTTGGAACCATGCTTATGTTCTCTGCAATAAAGGAGTGTCTGTACTATCACTGTTTAGTGGTGGGTAAAACTATGGGGACTGGGTTGGCAGGAGCCCCAGCTGGGATTTGAACCTGTGACCCTCTGGTCATACAGGCACTGGCTGTGTCTGCTGCACCACACTGTGGCCACAGAGACAGTGCAGTCTCTGGAGATAGGAAACCTGGCCGCACGAGTCAGACACCCTGCTCTGCACAATTTTACTGTGGGCTCGTTTACCTTGTATGGGGACAAAGGTGCAAATAAACCTCAAAAATGCCCTCCAAAAAAGGGGAAAAAACCCAAAACCAAGCTGCGCAACAGTGATATCAATGGGCAACCTGAAAAACACTCCCAGGAAAGCTCCATTACAATGCAGTGCTTTTGAAAGAGTCTACGGAGCGTAGACCCTTCCAAAAATCATTTCTTTTTTTTGGAGCTTTCCTGGGAGTGTTTTTTATGGTTGCCCATTAATATCACTGTTGCCCAGCTGGATTATAATTTATTTGGAATTTGTTGTGGTCATTTTCAATTTATATTTGCTATTTTGTTCTGTGCACATGTATCACACTGCTCACGTTTTGCAGGTTTCCCCGGTTTTGCTGTACATTGCTGACGGAAATAGTTTCTCTTCCCTTTAAATCGGCTCTAACGCAGGTTTTCACTCGCGGTATTTTTTTGCCGAAATTCAGCCACGCTCCTGTGCGGGGAGCCTCTCCCCTCCCACTCTCCACCCATTGACCCCGTCCCTCCGCCCCTCGGGGGCCTTCCTCCGCCCTCCGTACGCCTTTCCCCGCCTCTATCGCACATCAGCGCCCTGCACACTTGCGCGGGCCCGTTAGTGTGACGCGCACGCGTGCGGGGCACTTAAGAGCACTTAAGTGCATCATTAGCGTATGCTACTGTGCGCCGCGCACGTGTGCGCGGTTTAGTAAACATACCCCATAGTATTCTGACAAACAGAAAATTGTGAGATCTAGTGAAAAACAACAAAAAAAAAACATTCTTTGGCATGGAAATCAACAGCATAGGTGCACATACCTTGTGCAGTTTTTCCCTTCTCTCTTCATTGTGTGGCATGTCCCTGAGGCTTGGAGGAATGTACCAAAAACATACATTGGTGTGTTCAGGCTGCAAGAAGAAAGCAAAAATAATCTGGAACAAATCTAAAATGCAATGGATAGGATACATCTTGCATTTGAGAAAGGAGGGGCTTACAATGGTGGCATGTGGACAGGAATAAATTAAATTAATTTTAATCTTGTTCTCATATTCTGCAAACTCCTGCTGAAAGCTTGATCGAGGTGGATCACAAAGTACCTCAAAGTTAGACCCTTTTCCCATCCTCACTGATTACCTAAAGCCTAGGCAAAACAATAAAAAAACCCCAAACCAACAATTCCCTCCCTTCTACAATAAAATTTGCCTTCCAATGTAAAACAATCAATCATCATTTTATCATCATACACAATAAACATTAAACACATCAGCGGACTGTAGATAGTATTTTTCTATCCCGACAGATAGCCAACCCCTAATGCATTTGTTAATTAAATTAAATTAAGTTTAAAAATTTCTCTCTCACCTATCATACATTTTCTAGGTGAATTATAGAAACACATTCACAATTAAGATACAAATATTACAATGACACAACTTAATAGAAGATTATACCACATAATTTGGTTAACATAAACTTAAAACAGATTATCAATAGCAGGAACCACAACATGGTCTAAAATTTAATTTTTCCCAAAATGTCATGAAATGTAATTCAGCAGGTAAGTCTGCAGGCAGTGTAATTCATAATTGGGTTCTCATCACTGAAATAATTCTCCTTGTTTTTACCAACTGTGCTGCTTTAACAAATGGAATTACAAATTTATCTTTTTGACTTGTATGTAATTCTCTCAAAGAAACATGATACTTAATGTGACATAGCGAGTCCTTTTAGTCAGGGAGAAACTCCCAAAGATCAGCAAAAAGGTGCAGGGCTGCAACATAAACAACAGCACATGGCTGGTTGTCAGGGAAACCAAGCCCCAGAGAGAGAAACAGGCCCCTGCTATCAGTTCAGCAGAGAGTCACGAGGTAATGATGAACACCTGCTAAGGGGTGGTGTCAGGCTTGACCCGAGGAAGCTGACTCATAAGGAGGCCCCAGTTAACACAGAGGGCAGTGCAGGGAACACGGAGAGAAAGGCAGAGAAGAGAGCTGAGAGCAGAACAGAGAAGGAAGAGAGAGATGGAGACGAGGAAAGGTCAGAGGCTCTGTGTGAGAGGTACAGCAGGAGCAGACCTTGTCAGTGGAAGTCCTCTCTTGGTTCTGAACAGGAGAAAAGGCCAGGAAGGCCATTGAATTATACTCTGCACAAGTCAGGTTGGGAACCGACAGCAATTTACAAACCTCAGAGAAAACCTGATACAGCCAGAGTAAAAGGTAGGCCCAAGGGCTGGAAGTACAATAACTACTGGGGGTTTATTGCCCAGGAGAGTTGGGGCTACGGTACAGAGGACGGTAATGAGAATGGTTATTTAGAGCTGTACCAAACCCAAGTGCTAATCCCAAGGCCTAGCGTGGGAACGGGCGTGGCTCCAGAAAGAAAGGAGCAAACAATTCCTGCCTCAGAAAGGAGGGCAGGGGAATTGAACTCTCTTTTGTAAATAATTCTTTGGAAGCAAGGAACTGTATTATTTCAAGGGCAGAGGAAATAATATCTCTGTGTTAATGTTTGATGCTGAAGGAAGCTGCTTTATTTTGTCCTTTTGTCTGCCAGAAGTGCAAGAATTTATGTTACCTTTTATCTTGGTGAAATCCACCCCGGGAGGGGAATAAATCCCTTTTTGCTTTACCAACTTGAGTCACACTACTCTTCATTGAGCTATCAAAGGAAATACATTTCCCTACATGCAGTTCTACAGGAAATAGTAAAACCTCAGTTCAAGAAGAAAACATAACCTCCTTAAGCCCTACCTACCTACGGGTACTGGCAAGGGGGAACATCACATTAACTATATCCATTAAATCAGGTATTGATCACATATTCTTTATCTTAAATATGAGAAGACGACGCTTGAAATGACCCTGTTTGGAAATGGCAATCGATACAAAGTATTCAACACGGAAGATACATGGTCATATTTACAAAGACCATATATCAACGGAATAGCAGCATTTTGGGCCATATGCAAACCACTGCTGAGGCAGCCTCATATAAATGGCATTACAATAATCTAGTAATGGTAATACTAGTGTGGCAGGTATAGGCCTGTGATCCATGGTGTCTGACATGAGCAGACAGGCCTAACTAGCTTGACCTGTAAATGAAGCCTGCAGAGAGGCCCAAAGGAATTGCAAATCCCCCAATATGCTGCTGTAGAATCAGAATTCAGTAAAACTAACTTAGACAAGTAGAATTGAAGTAATGAGAGAAATATGTTAAAATGAACTCACTGATAAGAAAATGCAGCTGTAAGGGATTTAATTAGAACTGGAGACAGGAAGGCTGCAGTGCCCTGCTCCCCTACACGTACAAATTGGCTCAATGGCCTTGAAAGTATGAAAGTAACAAGTTGATGAACTGGCCATTGTAATTGGGACAATGAGGGGGCAATGCAGGTGCTGGGCCCACTCGGAGAACATGATTGGGTAATCATATCAGTACCGGGACCAATAGAAGAGGTACGGGAGGTACGGGAGGTTACCGGGACCAATGAAATGTTTTTCTATACCTAGAATGGAGCAAAAGTCTATAAAAGTTGTTGTATTGCCAGAGAACATTGCTCAGCCATTTTGAATTTGCTTATTGCTTGAGCCATGTGCACATTAAACTGGCTTGGATCCTTGAAACGACTCCTGGTTTTATTTATTGCATGCTTATCTGCTGCTACATTTCTTGGTGCGTTTGGCCTGGAAGTGCGAGTGGTGGATGGTGTTCAAGTGAATAAATCCACGTAATTCGCCTTGAGGTTTGGTCCAGTTGGAACCATGCCAATCCGACGCAGGGGAATTTCCCTGGGCCCACCGATCCTCTTGAATCGGAGGGGGTTCTGCCTGGCCTCGGCAGGCACTGAGTCCAGCTGGCCAACACTTCCGACCTGGGGGAGTCCAGGATCCAACTCAGAAGCTTGGGAACCAGATCTGGTAAGTAGAGTTTTGATTTGGTATGTCTAGACAGAGATAGAAAGAGCAGTGCTGCCATTGGAACTTGGAATTGGTAATCTCAAGAAAATTGGTAATTGGTAAGAGAGCATGATCACCTCTCAAAGGCGGTCCAATTAACCTTGCATGAGTATGCGCGAGGTGAACCCACTGCCTTTTTGGAATTTGGAATTTGAATTTGCATTTGGTAAGAGAGCTCTCCAAGACGGGCCGACTACCCCTGCGTAAGTAAAGCAGGGTGAAACCCCCGTCTTTTTGTAATTGGGAAATTGGATAAGACTAGTCAGAATAGATAGAAAGGAATGCATTCTGAGATACGTTGCTAGCATGACTGTGTGAATGAAGTGTGAATGAGGGCAGCACGGACCAAGCGAGAGTGGACTCTGGACTAGCGCAGTTCCTAGCCGGGTGACTGCATCTAGGTCGCGAAACGGAGGAAGCGTTTGGTGTATTGTCCGTCCTAACTGTGTATTTGATTTTTGTTATCTGTTGAAACTGCGAGTTCCCCTTCTGTTATAAATGTGAGATTATTCTGTTGAGTAATTTGTGACAGTTCACTGATTAAGAAATTGTATTAATAAAGCAGAAAGAAGACGCAAAACACCTACAGTCATTTTTAGAAATCAAGAAGCTGGTCTGACCCAGTTCGCTTTCTTACTGCACAGTGTGAAAAACTGACAGGGGGCGTGTCTGGAGGAAAGAATGTACAGTGTCTTTCTAATCCTGTGCAGGCTTAAATCTCAATGCTGTTAGTTTGTGCTTATTTCAGGACAATTGTACCTGTGTTATTCAATATGTTTTTAATAGTAATGTTCCTTCTGCTATGGTTAGGTATTATATACCATTCGATAGGAATATTTAGTCAGGATTTTAGTTTTGAAGGTCGAATTAACCTCATCGGAGCTCCGTAAACTGTTTTTAGTTATATTCTCTGCTTTGTCTGTATATTATTGTTACCTTTCAGAAATGATAAACTAAGCAAACTGTTTTTGGGTTTATTTCCTTTGACTTATAAACCTACAAAGTAATTATTAGATCACGACTTGACACTGATTTAAATGATTCTTGCTAGCATGTCTCTGTGTGTCTGTGAAACTGATCATTTCGTTTCCAGTGAGCGAAGGGGTGTGGCTCACACAGCTTACTAGGGAATGAGACAGCCGTTCCCGATTGAGCAGTCTCTTTTGCTTGTTTAAAATAAAGGATTCATTCAATCAAAGTTTAAAAAAAAAAAAAAAAAAGTTTATCTTGCGGAGTGTTTGCACTAACCTTTTTATGAACAAGTATAAGTCATTTGAATGCATGCTTCCCCAAACTGTAAGCTGTTTTTCTGTATTTGAAAAAAGGGAAAGGTGCACTTTATGAAAAATATCCGGAATGTCTTTTGAATATTTGCTTCCTGAACTAAAAAAGTAATATATTTCTTTTGCAGAGACATGCTGATTACGGCTGGTTGCTAAGTATTTTTATTCTAGTCATACGTAACAGATAGCTATAGTTCTCTCTATAAGATATTTTAAGAACTGTATCTAAATTATATGTCTGTGCTCAATTTAAGCTTATGATTACGGTAATAAGGTTTTATAATAAGTGTCTTTTCAAGTATGATCAAGAATTTCAGTAAGGGATTTACTGAAGACTATGAAATGTCTCTGTCCCAATCAGGAATGTTATGTGAAAGGGAGTGGTTTCTGCTGTTCACCATATTTTGCCCCAGAATCTCTAGATATCCTGTCTCTCTCTCTCTCTCTCTCTCTCTCTCTGTAAGTAGCTCCGCTTAGAGTGCTTAAGGGGGGGATGGAGCCCAGTCCACCGATGATGTCACCCCCCGGTGGGCGTGAACTAATGTGCCCACAGCAGAGAAGTAGATCATTTAAAAAAAAAAAATCAACCTCCTGGATAGAGCGTTGCTAGGAGAAACAGAACCCAGGAGAGGGGGGGGGGGAATCCACCCTGCAGATTCCCTAGTTTGCCAGCCACCTCCGCAGCAGGGGGATGTGCACCCCCTCTGGACCAGAAGTGAAAGTCAGCTGACCAGATTTGTTTAGAACTGAAAAAACTGCATTATACACTGAGAAGCCTTAGGATTTGATTGAACTAATGAACAGTATAATGCAGACCAGTAGCCCTTAGGATTTGATTGAACTAATGAACAGTATAATGCAGACCAGTAGCCCAGGAAAAGTTGTGTTTTTGTCAGTCAGTCCCAGAGAGATATAAAACAGAAATGAAACTGGATGGATTTGCGGGCATGATAGTTACTGGAAGAGTTGATTTGAAAGTATGTGAAATGTAAGACTGAATGTGGCAGAGAAAGTGAACGTAAAATAAAGAGAAAGCAGATCAGCTTGGTGCTGCTTTCATTGAACGACGTGGAGGAGATTCTCCTAATTAAAGGACCAGAGAACGTGTAAGAGGCCGCAGAAGTAGCAGGCCTCCACTGGGTGCAAATCAGTGCACCCATTATAGAAAAAGAAGGACATTAGAGAAGTGAATGCCCGTATCTTGACTCCACCCCAGGAGGGGAGGAGGGAGTACTTGATTGCAGATCTAAGAAGAATGAATGATGCAGCTGAAACTATACAACCAGTGGTACCAAAATCCTTATATTCTCTTGGAACTGATCTCTGCTGAAGCTATACATTTCATCATTCTGGACTTAAAAAGATGCCTTTTTCTGCATACGCTTAGCCCAAGACCCCACTACAAGGAGGGGGGGCCAACTCATCTGGACAAGATTACCTCAAGGATTCAAGAACTCGCCTCACTCAGCAAGGATTTGACAAGTTATTCAGAAACTGCAGGAGAAAAAAATTCTACTTCAATATGTGGACAACTTGCTCATAACCACCAACTCAGAAAGTGAATGTCTACAAGCCATCAGTGAACTTTTGCACCCTCTTAATGAGGCTGGATACAAAGTCTCAAAAGCTAAGGTGCAATTATGCCAAACAAGTTAAACACCTAGGATTCCAGTTGTCCAGTGGAATTCGAGGCCTGGGACCAAAATGCAAAGCAGCTGTATGCAGTATTCCTACTCCAACCACCAGGAGGCAAGTGAGAGCCTTCTTGGGTGCCACAGAGTATGTTGTATATGGATCCCCAATTTTGTGCTGCTAGCGGGACCGTTGTATCAAGCTATCAAGGGAATGGAGGGGTCTGCATTGGAATGGGGACTTGAACAGGATGCAGCCTTTTGATCTTTGAAGAGAAAAAAAAAACACTCTGATGTTGTCACCAATTCTGGGTCTACCAGATGTCCAGAAGACCTTTCAGTTTCTGTGTTCATGAGTCACAGGGAAATGTTCTAGGAGTGTTGACTCAATCTCTTGGACCTTATTTGAGAAGCTGTTATAGCTACAGCCTTCCTAGTAAGCAAAAACTAAAAGAAAAATCCCTTTGAGACAGAATCTTCAAGTTACTGTGCCACACTCTGTTCTAACCAATATGAAATACAAAGGAAACTACTGGCTAGCAAATCTATGAATGTTGAAGTATTAGAGTATGTTGTATGAAAACCCCAGATGTAACTGAAGGGTCAGTCAGGCTTTCAATCCTGCTATGTTGTTATCAGTTAGTCTTGATCCCGACTGTTTAGAAGTTATGGACACTGTATTCTCAAGCTGCCTGGATTTGACTGATGTCCCTCTGGAGAACCCTGAACAGACTTTCTTTGTGGCTGAAGGCAGTTTCATCATCAATGGACATTGTTGTGCGGGATATGCAGTGGTGACCCCTGATTTGGTGGTTGGGTCCTCAGCCCTGGCCCCGGAAACTTCACCACAGAAAGCTGAACTGATGGTCCTCACTGGAGCACTAACAGTGGGAAAAGAGCCCTGTCTAAATGTGTACCCAGATTTCAGGTATGCCCTTACAACCTTGCATGCACATGGGACCCTGTGCAAATAATGAGGGTGGATAACCTTAGGAAGCAAGTCCATTAAGTATAGCCCCAAGATATTGATATTAATAGATACATACTGCCTATAGATCTCAGAATTTAGGAAAAATAGAATGTATGAATAGAACCCTGAAATATCAGTTGTCTAAACTTTGCCAAGAGGTTTATCTGAAGTGGCCCCAGGTTCTTCCTATAGCCCTTCTTAGGATATACTTAGCCCTTGCTAAGTCTTTAGGAGTTTCCCCTTTTTGAGATTCTGTATGGGCAACCCCTGCCTATTGTATAGGAAATAAAAGGAGATATGAGACAGATAGGATCTGAAATTATTAGACATGAACTATTGTTTTTAAGTTCTGTTTTGCAGAGTCTCCATACCTGGGTACAAAATCGATTACTCATCAATTTGCCTGAACCCCTGCATCCTTTCAAGCCTGGAGTCTCGGTGTGGATCAAAGAGTGGAGAAAGATACCGTTAGCCCTGCATTGGAAGGGACCCTATGTCGTCATCTTGTCAACTCCAACTGCAGTAAAAGTCGCAGAATTTGAACCTTGGATCCATCATGATCAAGGGAAGCCAGCAGCTGCTCTTGAGCCTGATCACTGGACTACTGTGCAGCATCCTGAGACTCCATTGCACCTCACCCTACGACAACAGCCACGGACCTAAGACTTATTGGCCCCTCAGACACTGCACTATCTGAAGAGTGAACTGCTCTAAAGAAGCAATAATAGCCTAAGAGACTATGCTATGATATTTTAAGAAATTGAGACATCCCAGAGGACAGTGATACTTTGGAATCTACAGCCCTACTCCTGCCAAAAAGCTGGTAGGTCTACGTACGGCAGAAGCTTGAGGATCTACAATCAACTCTACCTTTGTGAAATCCGACAGTTCCTCCAATTTTCCAGAGACTATGCCCATTATGAATCATTATTATTGCTTTATTCTGGCAACAGTTTTGGAGTGCTTTGAAATGACTTTTGCCTTGCCTCCCTGGGCAGCCTGTATAAGTACAACATGAACTGGACCGAAGGTCACTCAGACCTTGTTTTATCATTCTTCCTATACTTGCATTGGTATACTCTCCAATCCAAAAGTTGTTCTAGATCTTGACTTTCTACAAGGCTATGCAAGCCACCGTTGCAACTCCTCATACCACCACCAGAACTTGTTTCTTGAACTTGCTGGAGCAATAGCATCTAGTCTCCACACTTCTGACTGTTTCTTTTGTGGAGGAACTAAGATGGGAGATCAGTGGCCCTGGGAGACGCAAGAACTGAACTATTCTATCCTATACAATCAGACTTACATAATACTACTAGTGAGTGGGTATTGGCCCACCCCATTGTTGACAGTTTGTGTTTTGTTCGGACTGGACCACAATCTACTATGAAGGATGGACAGCTGGCCTGTCTAAATCAGAAGCTTTACGACAGCACAACAAAGATGCAACGGAACCTTCTAATCCTTTAGTTCTTTTTCCCACTCTTGCCAAACTATGGACTCTGACTATCTGCTTGTTACTCCCTTGTTTCTTGCCATTTTGCTTGCAAATGATAACTTCAGTTATTAATAACACTGTAGAGCGTAAGACAGCTACAAAGATACTAGCTATGTAAACTTACTACCCTATACCACAGAGTGATACCTTTACCTAGTATTAAGTGATTTGATTCTCACACCTTATTAACATGCGGGTGAGATTAATCAAAGGGGGGAATGTGGCAGGTATAGGCCTGTGATCCATGGTGTCTGACATGAGCAGACAGGCCTAACTAGCTTGACCTGTAAATGAAGCCTGCGGAGAGGCCCAAAGGAATTGCACATCCCCCAATATGCTGCTGTAGAATCAGAATTCAGTAAAACTAACTTAGACAAGTAGAATTGAAGTAATGAGAGAAATATGTTAAAATGAACTCACTGATAAGAAAATGCAGCTGTAAGGGATTTAATTAGAACTGGAGACAGGAAGGCTGCAGTGCCCTGCTCCCCTACACGTACAAATTGGCTCAATGGCCTTGAAAGTATGAAAGTAACAAGTTGATGAACTGGCCATTGTAATTGGGACAAGGAGGGGGCAATGCAGGTGCTGGGCCCACTCGGAGAACATGATTGGGTAATCATATCAGTACCGGGACCAATAGAAGAGGTACGGGAGGTACGGGAGGTTACCGGGACCAATGAAATGTTTTTCTATACCTAGAATGGAGCAAAAGTCTATAAAAGTTGTTGTATTGCCAAAGAACATTGCTCAGCCATTTTGAATTTGCTTATTGCTTGAGCCATGTGCACATTAAACTGGCTTGGATCCTTGAAACGACTCCTGGTTTTATTTATTGCATGCTTATCTGCTGCTACACTAGTGCCTAAACCACAATCCTAAATGTTTCCTGATCTAATACAAATTTTAATTGATGCAACATCCTTAACCTAACCCCCCCAAACCCCCCCCAAAAAATATCAGTCTGAACACTTCTTTATCTGAACAAAGGTCAAGGAGGAAGTTAACCAGACCCTAAATAACAGACCTCCGTTTGTATCATCACATTCTGCCCCCTCCCAAAGTAACCTCTGTAGGCCATTTCCTAGATTTCTTTTTACATAATATCATAGCTTCTGATTTTGCAAAACTAATATTCAATTTATGATTAATAAGCCAAGCATTTATTTTAAGAAAATTAAATAAAAAATAGCCCACTATAACATCATATTCCATGCCATTCATTCTCAAATAAAAAAAAATGTGTTCATATATTTCTTCAAAGAAATTTGGCTAAATAATAGTAACAATATTGGGGTTGTTATTCAGCTGGTGCAGTCACTGACCTACAGTAAGTTAAATGCTGGCACTTCATTCATACATTTGGCATTGGCATCCATATAGGCAGCAACATGTATTGGCCAGTGACCATGCTAGGCCTATAAGTTTAATGTAGGCCTGCTATTCAGGCTCAACTTATCCAGGTGGAGGCCTATTCCCTTCTGGACATCCAGCCCCTTGTGCGGCTGGGCAGAACCGGGGCGTTCAGCAATAGACCCGACTGGATCAGAATCGGGTCTACCAGCCTAGATGTGCATTCCGGTCCCATTTCCCAGTCTTGTCCCTGCTGACTGCCACTGCTACCCCGCATACAGGGAGACTTATTCCACCTTTGAGGTGGAAGAAGTCACCCGTCGAACCGGCCTACCATGGACATAAAGGGCAGACCTCAGAATCGGCCCTGTACATCCAGGGTGATTGCCCACCCACGCACCGCCCTCGCTCCCCCCGTACAACTCCACTGTTTGTACAGGGAGCCTTGCATGGGGATGGTAAGGGAGACAAACAGTGGGAATGCACATCCCTGCTATTTGTGCCTCAGAATAGACCCTATAGTGACTGACCACTGCCATCAGTTTGACTGGTTTGGCTTGATTGCTGCTTGATTTGTTGGGATATACACAGGCAACCCATTTTTGGGAGCAGTGTTTTTACAATGGCATCAATTCCTGAGTGCTTGCATTCCCAGGAAAGAGTGGGGCTTGTGCAGAGATGAAACGGAAGGCTGGGTTCTGGCTGTTCTGTTTATTTTTGTGCAAGGCTTGTACATCCATCTGGTCCTCTTTTGCTACATGCAAGATCTTCAATGGTTTCGGAAGGAGAGAATACTGTTTGAAATATAACAAGTTAAGTGACTTGCTCAAGGCCACAAGGAGTGTTAGTGGGAAACAAACCAAGCCAGTGCTCTAACCATCAGGCTACTTCTCCATTCCATAACTGGCTACTGTAGCACAGTAGTATTTGTCAGAAAACACTGAATCTGCAGGAACCTATGGTTGTAGCTTGTGCTTACACCATCTCCTTGTAATTCTTACTGAAAGCACCATTTCTGAAAGCGCAAGCACACAGTGGCGTACTAAGGGAGGAGCAGTGGGTGCGGCCTTCCCCAGGTGCCAGCCAAGAGGGGGATGCACCTCCGCCTGGCCCACAGAGGCAGTGGGTTAAAAAGTATCACAATTTTTTTTTAAATAAATAAAAATGGTCCCATGGCTGGAGCAGGGCCATAATTAATAAAAAAACCCCATCATCGCAATTGGGAAGGCAGCGTGATTGGCCAGGGCAGCAGCTGTCAGTAGGGGGTCTGAGCAGGTGGCCAGAGGTGATCGGGGAGATGCAGGCTGCAGGTGGGAGCCAAAGATCAGGGCCAACACTTGCAGCTCTGTGTGCTGAGAGCAGGAGAGATGGGCCCGATCTGTCAGTGACCGCCGAGGCTGTATTGGTTTGACCAGGGATATCTGACATCATCAGGGGTGGGGGTGGATTGGAGGCTGACAGGGCTCCGGGTGGACATTGGCAGCAGTGATGAGGCCTGATTGAAACCTACTGAAGAGGCGGAGCTGGCCTTAAAGGGGCCAGAGGTCCGTTTATCATCCAGGAAGAGCTGCAGGGGTGGGGTGGGGGGCGGGTTTGAGTACATTCAGGACTGCCTAGGGGCAATGAGAAGGGGGTTGCCTGGATGGGAGTGATGTGGTCAGGGCTGGGAAGGCCAGAAAATTAATTATAAATTTATTTTGCAGGGGTTTGCGTATTGTGGTGAGGAGGAGGCAGCCCAGCATGAAAATAAAGGAGAAAGAAGAACTTTTTCTTCTTCTCGGGGGATGGGTTCATTAGAACACATACAGCACAGCAGAATACCTGAGAGAAACCAAGAGGGTAGTGCTAGGTTTAAGCCACTCCCAGACCTCATGACAACCTCAGGCAAGAGTAGGAGGTACAAGTGGGTGGAGTCAGGAAGGGAGTTGCCCTGCTCAGCGTTTAAGTTTGAGGGAACAAACAAAGTGAGCAGAGGGGCCAGAGAGGCAAGGAAATCCAGAAAGGCCTGGGAAGGCAGAAAGGCCAGGAACTGCAGAGATGCAGGAGAGAGCAAACACAGCAAAACCAGCAACCATGAAAGAAGCAGATACAAAGTGAGTAGCAGCAGAGACAAGAGCAGCCAGCACTGCAGCCCAGGAAGCTACAGGGAAGGTTCCAGGCAAAGGACCAAACAGACTGGCTACAGGGAGAAAGAGAGAAGGTTGGCTTTAAGGAAGCTAAGGCAAGAGTGCTTAGACTCACCGGAGGAAGGGTCTATCTGCAGGCAGCAGAAGCCCCAGGACGGGAAGTGGAGAGCTTACCCTGAGTCACTGTCTAGCTCAGAGACAGAGGGAGTGCCAAGCCGGAGAAGCCTCAGCCAGGAAGGTGATGCAGCCAGACTCCAAGGTAGGAGAGATAAAGCCATAAAGCCTAAACCCTGTGATACTTGCTCTGACTCAGAAGAGAGATTAAAGCCTAGGAAAACCCGGAATAGGAGTAAGGGGTTTGCCAGGGACACTGAACAGGAAGAGCCCAGTGAAATCCTACCAAAAGGAGAAAGGGTCATTCAGTGGCATAGGCTATTTAATCTGCTAAAGAATATTAAGGATAAACTGCCAGAACGCTTACAAGCATTGCCAAGTTACAGCTCAGTTGAAAGCATGGAAGTAGCAGGCCAAGATAGTGACCTTACTTCAGTTTGTTCTGAGATGGACTGTAATGTGTGCATGAAGGCTGAGTAATGGAAGCCTGAGAAAGGAAAGAAGTGAAGCTTGTGTAAATATCTTTATTACAACACTGGTTACAAGTGTTACTTTAAGAGGAGAAGAATAATCCTGTATTTTGCTTTGACCTGAATGTGTACATTTGCTTTGAAGATTTTGTCAACCATTTTGACACGGATGCTAATAAAATTCCTGTGTGCTTTAAAACAACCACTCGGTTCATAATCTCCTTGGCACAACTACAATCCTTGGGAAAGAGGAATTGAGATGGCTTCCCGTCCCTACTAGGCAACCGCCTGGTAGGGGCGCGACCGCCACAGGTGGCGTAGTTTTTCGGATACAGCATTCCAGTGGTCAAGTGGTGCGTCTACAAGCTGGTACCTCAGGACGAGGAAGATCCAGGAAGGACGGAGTGATCGGACCGAGAGAAAACACGGAGGAGAAAATCCGGAGTGGAGTCGGATCCGGAGCGCTGTTTTCTGGTGGTAAAGCGAAGACCTGCATCAGAATCAGGTAACCCGTAGGCTAGAGGGGGATAAGCCTAGGATTCTGATGTAAGGGGCCACCAGGTACTCACTAGGAGAGAGTGAGAAAAAAAAAAAAAGTGCTGCACTTTGTGTGGTTTTTTTCTGTGTTTGTGTTCCAGAAACCGCAATCCAGGATGGAGACAGCAGACATATTGGCCTGGGTGGCAGACCAGTTCGCCAAGCAGAGGGAGATGGCAGCAGTGAGCCAGGAGCAAGCGGCGTCCATGCTTCGCGCTCAACAGCAACCCCTACTGGCGATGATGGCGAAATGGATTCGGGCCCAGGAAGAAGCAACCAAGATGGCACAGTCTGTACAAAAGGCACAGGCCTTACCAGATGCACAGGTTGTTTTTCCAGGAGGGGAAAGCCCTGGTACTGGAACTTTCTCATGTGGCCGCCTTTCTAAAGAGGACAATATTGATGTCTTTATTGAGTTCTTTGAAAGAATAGCTGTTTTAGCTCAATGGCCAAAGGAACAATGGGCCATGAGATTTGCTATTACCCTAAGTGGGGAGGCTTTAGCAGCCTACAGGGAAATGCCAGTTGCATTAGTAGCCGAGTATGAGCATGTAAAGAAGGCAGTAAGAGATCGGATGGGGTTAAGTCCCTCGGTCTATAGGAGACTTCTGAGAGCATGTGTACTGAAAGAAGGTGAAACACCCCAAGCTTTATACCATAGAATTAAAAGCTTAGTGTATAAATGGCTTGTACCTGAGAATGCCAATATAGATTCTGTTATTGATACTGTGATATTGGAACAGTTTACAGAAGCTGTACCCAAAGAGTTACAGAGTTTTCTGGTAATGCAGTGCTGTAAAAACACCCAGGAAGCCATTGCGTTGGCTGAGTGCTTTCTAGAGGCCAGGAAGTTAAGCCTCAAGAAAGAGGGCGTTTTTCAGAGGGCAGGTACAGAATTGCAGGAAAGGAAGGCAACCTTTACTAGCCATAAGATGGATAGGAATAAATCCATAGAAGGCAGATATAACCTGCAGAGAAAATGTTTTTCCTGTGGTGAGCCAGGTCACCTTAAGAGAAACTGTCCAGTAAGGAAAGCTTATGTAATCACACGTCCCAAAGAGGTAGGTGAGGGATTTCTCTTATCAGTAAAAGTAGAAGGAATACCCATAGAAGCTCTACTAGATTCAGGGGCCAGCCAGTCTATGATTTCCAGTAGGTTGTGGAAAAAGATAGAGGCCCAGAGACAGTGCTTACAAGAATCCTCAAGGAGGCAGGTTAAGATTAAATGTGTCCATGGAGCAGCTTCCACCTATCCTCTCCAGAGTGTTAGGATCAAGGGGTTAGGTAGTGGAAGGCAGGTGGCAGTGGCAGTGATACCTAGACTCCCACATGATATGATATTGGGCCGTGACTGGTCCCAGTTCAGAAAGGGGGTGGAGAAACAGTTGCAGGAAGAAACAGGCATGATAACCACACGCACAGACACTAACCTTTCAGAGGAGAATAAGAAGGAAAGAGTTGTGCGCCCCAGGGTTGATACAGGGGGAATAATACCCGCTCCGTTGTTTGGTAAGAAAGTAAACCCAGGGAAGTCAGTAGATACTCAGAGGGAAAAGCAAGTGCCAAAACAGAAATTTGTGATAAAGTTCTGTAGGACTACCCCTGAGGCAAGAATTCCCAAGCGGGCTACCGAACAAGCTGCTGGTATGGATCTCTGTAGCGCAGTAGAGGTGGTCATTCCAAAACAGGGGAGGGCCATAGTAAACACCGGACTTAGAGTAGAAATACCACCCGGTTGTTACGGACGGATTGCGCCCAGATCTGGCCTCGCCTTTAAAAAGTTTATAGATGTAGGCGCGGGCGTTGTAGATCCAGATTATAGGGGAGAATTGAAAGTCCTCTTGTTTAATTTTTCGCAAGAAAACTTTAGAGTGGATGTAGGAGATAAGGTGGCACAATTAATTTGTGAAAGAGTTGGTTTTCCGCCCATAGAGGAGGTGGATGAACTATCTTCTGCCACCAGGGACTCTAGAGGATTTGGTTCCACAGGCATAGCCGAAATAGAAGGGTTAACAGCCTGTTGTATAGAAAAAGAAGAAGACAATCTGGGACCCCAAATTGCAAAAGGTAGTGTAGATCCTGTTTATAGGATTAAGAAAAATTTGAAAAGAAGGCAGAGTAAACAGAATTCTTATCATGACCGGCGTGCAAGGCCACGTTTCTTAAGGGTCGGGGATAAGGTTATGGTAATGGTAGCTGTAGGAAACTCTAGGTTTGAGAATTCCTGGAAAGGCCCTTACAAAATAGCAAAACTGCTCGGACCAGTGTCTTATGCTGTGGATACTGGATGGGGAAAGCAGCAGGTATACCATGTTAATCTGTTGAGGCTATGGAAGGAGCGTATAGGGAATGCACAGCTAGCCTTAAGAGTTAGTGACACTTCACAACCCACACCTTGTATTACGTGCTGTTCGCGGGTTATGGCGCCAGCCCGTAATAGTCTAAGGAGGGGGATATGTGGTGAGGAGGAGGCAGCCCAGCATGAAAATAAAGGAGAAAGAAGAACTTTTTCTTCTTCTCGGGGGATGGGTTCATTAGAACACATACAGCACAGCAGAATCCCTGAGAGAAACCAAGAGGGTAGTGCTAGGTTTAAGCCACTCCCAGACCTCATGACAACCTCAGGCAAGAGTAGGAGGTACAAGTGGGTGGAGTCAGGAAGGGAGTTGCCCTGCTCAGCATTTAAGTTTGAGGGAACAAACAAAGTGAGCAGAGGGGCCAGAGAGGCAAGGAACTCCAGAAGGGCCTGGGAAGGCAGAAAGGCCAGGAACTCCAGAAAGGCCAGGAACTGCAGAGATGCAGGAGAGAGCAAACACAGCAAAACCAGCAACCATGAAAGAAGCAGATACAAAGTGAGTAGCAGCAGAGATAAGAGCAGCCAGCACTGCAGCCCAGGAAGCTACAGGGAAGGTTCCAGGTAAAGGACCAAACAGACTGGCTACAGGGAGAAAGAGAGAAGGTTGGCTTTAAGGAAGCTAAGGCAAGAGTGCTTAGACTCACCGGAGGAAGGGTCTATCTGCAGGCAGCAGAAGCCCCAGGACGGGAAGTGGAGAGCTTACCCTGAGTCACTGTCTAGCTCAGAGACAGAGGGAGTGCCAAGCCGGAGAAGCCTCAGCCAGGAAGGTGATGCAGCCAGACTCTAAGGTAGGAGAGATAAAGCCATAAAGCCTAAACCCTGTGATACTTGCTCTGACTCAGAAGAGAGATTAAAGCCTAGGAAAACCCGGAATAGGAGTAAGGGTTTTGCCAGGGACACTGAACAGGAAGAGCCCAGTGAAATCCTACCAAAAGGAGAAAGGGTCATTCAGTGGCATAGGCTATTTAATCTGCTAAAGAATATTAAGGATAAACTGCCAGAACGCTTACAAGCATTGCCAAGTTACAGCTCAGTTGAAAGCATGGAAGTAGCAGGCCAAGATAGTGACCTTACTTCAGTTTGTTCTGAGATGGACTGTAATGTGTGCATGAAGGCTGAGTAATGGAAGCCTGAGAAAGGAAAGAAGTGAAGCTTGTGTAAATATATTTATTGCAACACTGGTTACAAGTGTTACTTTAAGAGGAGAAGAATAATCCTGTATTTTGCTTTGACCTGAATGTGTGCATTTGCTTTGAAGATTTTGTCAACCATTTTGACACGGATGCTAATAAAATTCCTGTGTGCTTTAAAACAACCACTCGGTTCATAATCTCCTTGGCACAACTACAATCCTTGGGAAAGAGGAATTGAGATGGCTTCCCGTCCCTACTAGGCAACCGCCTGGTAGGGGCGCGACCGCCACAGTATCATGGGGGAGGCACCCACCATGGGTGCCAGGGGGCTGGGAACGCCACTGCACACATAAATGGGAACATGTTCATTTCTACACATATACTTTTGGCAAGCATATATGTATTTTGGGGAGTAGAGTAATGCCTACTTTATTAACTGTGCAGCTCTCACTACCCTATAAAACAACAGCATGTCTAGGTGGCTCTAATTCTGGGCACATATCTCAGTCTACCTGACCCCCCCATGTCAGTGCTGTGTGATACATTTACAGATTTCACAAGAAAGATCTAACTAATGCAACACACATATTGCTTGACTCATATTCCTCACTTGGTTTGCAGCTTCTCGTGCTGTGAGGGCTTGTGTGCATCAGTGATGCTGAGAGCTAAACTATCAGTAGTTTAACTACTGGCAGGGTCTCCCAAGATGGACAGGTCTCAGCTGAGGTGCCAGACCAAGACAATCCACCCATTTGGGCAACAGCAGAATGGGAGAGTGTTGACGGCGGAGGATCACATTTCTGTGACAACGGCAACAACACCAAACTTAAACTGCGCGGAAGAAAGGCCTGGCAATCTACTTCTGTATCTTGCCATGAAAACCCAATGGATAGTTACAACAAAACAAATTGTGCTGTAGTGCTGGAAGATGAGACCCCCAGGTCAGAAGGCACTCAACTAGCTACTGGGGAAGAGCTGAAGACTTTTCAGAGTAAAGCCAGCATTTATGATGTGGTTTGATCAAAGCCCTTGGGACGTCTGACTGCTGATGTAGCTATGCATGAAATGAGAGTCAGGAGCTGTAAAGATGTCTTACACATTGGAACATGGAACGTACGAAGCATGAACCAAGGGAAGTTGGAGGTGGTCAAGAATGAAATGGAACGTGTACAACTTGATCTGTTGGGTGTCAGCGAACTGAAATGGACTGGCATCGGGCACTTTGCATCAGATGATCACATGGTCTACTATGCTGGAAATGAAAGACAAAGAAGAAATGGTGTTGCATTTATAATAAAGAAGAAACTTGCAAGAATTGTAATGAAATACAATGCAGTCAACAAACGCTTAATCTCTATTTGTCTACGAGGAATGCCTATCAACACAACTATAATTCAAGTATATGCCCCAACAACAGCTGCAGAAGAGAATGAAATTGAAGAGTTCTATGAACAAGTACAAGCTGAAATTGACAGAACATGCAAACAGGATGTTTGTTTATTAAAAGATTTGTTATACCGCTCAAGACCATAGGCATCTGAGCGGTTTACAATAATTAAAATAGTTAAAATACAGGCTGCAAGAAGGAAGAAAAGAATGCCATTTAGGAATAGGAAAGAGGAGAGAAAGGACAGAAAAAGGCAACAGTTATAACACACATCAACAGGGGAGGCAACTGATTATGAAGTACATCAGCGGGGAGGAGGGAGGGGAGACGAAGGTGGAGGGGGAAGGTTAAATGCCAAGCTAAAGAGATAGGTTTTGAGTTGCACTTTAAAAGACTGATAAGACTCCTCTGCACGGAGGGAGGGGGGGAGCGAGTTCCAGAGTTTGGGACCCAGGAAATAGAAGGCTGAGGAGCAGGTAGATTCGAGATGGGCCTGTGAGGGAGAGGGGAGGGACATACAGTTCGTGTGAATGGAGCGGAGCAGGCGATGAGAAGTGCGGAAGTGTATCTGATCTGCAAGATAAAGGGGGGTACCTGTGCGAACCACCCTGTGTGCAAAAGTGAGGATCTTAAACTGAATGCGGAATGGGATGGGTAACCAATGCTGTTGAAAAAGAAGGGGAGTGACATGATCGTAACGAGAAGCATAGGTTAGAAGACGGATGGCAGTGTTCTGAATACGCTGAAGACGGGAGAGTTGGGATTGTGGAAGACCAGCTAGAGAGACATTACAATAATCGAGACGGGACATCACAAGGGAAAGAAGAAGTGTAGCCAAAGCAGAGGAAGAGAGAAAGGGGCGTACAGCCCGAAGCTGCTTAAGAGAAAGAAAAGAACGCTGGACGACTGAGGAGATGTGTTCCTTAAAGGAAAGAGAGGAATCAAGAATAACACCTAGATACCGAAGGGAAGAAACAAGAGGAGTAGATTGCGAAGAGAAAGAGGGGGCGTAAGTGGGGGAGGGGCTCCCGAGCGTGAACCAAATAGCAAAGGACTTGGCCGGGTTTACGTGAAGGAAATTAGAAGAAAAGCATGAGGCGACGGCAGTAAGACAAAGATTAAGAGGGGAGATGTCGGGGGTAAGGGAATCAGTGTGATGTAGTAGAATGATGTCGTCAGCATAGTAATATGCCGAGATGCCAAACTGCTGGATTATGAGGGCAAGAGGGGCCAGAAAGACATTGAAGAGCAGAGGGGCAAGAACAGACCCTTGGGGCACACCACAGGAAAGTGGGGTGGGAGCTGAGGATGAAGACCCAGTTACAACTGAAAAGGGGTGACAGGAAAGGAAAGAGCGAAACCATTGAAGAACCACACCAGAGAGACCGGCTTCTTGGAGACGGGCAAGAAGAGTGCGATGGTCCACCAGGTCAAAAGCTGCAGAAAGGTCGAGGGAAATAGCTAGGGTGAGAAGACCGTGATCCTGAGCAGTGTGAAGTTCGTTAAGAAGAGAAAGAAGAACCGATTCTGTGCTGTGACCGGGACGAAAACCAGATTGACGGGGGTGAAGGGTGAGGGACGCTTCAAGGTGGGAAGAAAGCTGAAAGAAGACCAATTTCTCGAGAAATTTAGAAAGAAAAGGAAGGTTAGAGATGGGACGCCTGCTAGAGAGAACAGAAGGGTCAGAAGAACGGGATTTCAATATGGGGCGGACTATGGCATGTTTCCAGGGTGTGGGAAAGACACCTGAGGACAAACTGGAGTTGAAAAGGGAGAGGATATAGGGGGAGAGAGATAGGGAAGGCTCTAGGAGCCAACGGGAGGGAATGGGGTCAGCTGAACAAGTAGTCTTGCGAAGGGAGAGAAACGTTTTCTGGAGAACGGTTGGAGTAATTGCCGCAAAAGATGACCAGGTGTGTGATAGTGCAGGGGTAGGAAGGGAGGGGGGGAGGGAAGAAGAGGAGAGGAAGCAGTAAGAGGGGAAAGGGGAGGGGGACACATGGGAAAGGTCTGGCGGAGAGTATGGACCTTAGAAACAAAAAAGGAAGCAAGAGAGGAAGGATCCGGGAGGGAGGATGAATAGGAGGGGAGGGGGGATGAAGCAGAATGAGACGCAGTGAGGGAATGAAGGATGGAGTAAAGCTGACGAGAAGAATTCGATGAGGAAGAGATGAGTTTTGAGTAGTAATCACGTTTCACAGAGTGAAGGAGAGCACGGTAATACTGATGACACAGATGTAAGTTTTGCAGGTTGGGGGAGGATGGGTGCTTCCACCAGAGGCATTCCACGCGACGGAGATGTCTCCGATGCAGGAGAAGGCCAGGGTGGAACCAGGGGTGATGGGGGTGGCGACGAGGGGGTAGGCGGGGACGAAGGGGAGCGATATTATCAAGAGCGGAGGAGAGTGAGGAATGCCAATGATGAGCCTGGGCATCAACAGGGAGAGAATCGAGGTCCTCAGGAAATATGGAAGCAGAGGGGGGAAATCGGAGAAGTGTATCTGCAGAGAGCTTATGGGAAAGCAACACAGGGTTAGGACTAGGACCTGGAGTCGTACCTAGGGTTGTTGATGAAGCAAAGGGGGGAGACATAACAGGAATAGAGAAGAGAAGACAAAAATGATCAGACCAGGGGAGGGGGAAAGAAGAGAGAGAGGAGGGTGGGACAGAGGAGGAGCTAAAAGTAATAAGAAGATCAAGCGTATGACCGGCAACATGGGTAGGAAAAGAAACAAACTGACGAAGGGATAAGTCAGACAGAAAAGTGAGAAAAGAAAGATCCCTCACCGAAGAGGGAGAGTCGGTGTGAACATTGAAGTCACCCAAAATTAAAAGGTGAGGATAGAGAAGTGAGGCTTCAGAGATAGTAGCGAGAAGAGAGTCCCATAAAGATGCAGAAAGAGAGGGGGGGCATAGACAAGGAGAAAATGACAAGGAGGCGAGGAAGAATCTAATCGCAGGAGCATGGAATCTGGGTAGAGCAGGGAGGAAGAGGTGGGATATCCTGATAGTCATGGGTGACTGGAACGCAAAAGTTGGCAACAAAGAAGAAGGCAAAGTAGTTGGAAAATATGGACTTGGCAACAGAAATGAAACTGGAGAAAGACTGATAGAATTTTGCAAGACTAACGATCTATTCATCTCAAACACCTTCTTCCAGCAACACAAGCGGCGACTGTACACATGGACTTCACCTAATGGATTGTATAAAAATCAAATTGACTACATCTCTGGAAGTCAACGATGGAAAAGCTCTATAACATCAACAAAGACAAAACCTGGAGCTGACTGTGGTACAGATCATCAACTACTAGTATGCAAACTCAAGCTAAAGTTGAAAAAGAGCAAGCCACTCATGAATGCAGCAAAATATGACCTTGAGAATATACCACTGGAATTTAAAGACTGCCTGCAAAATCAATTTGCTGCTTTAGATACAAATGACAGAGCTCCAGAAGAGTTATGGAATGACATCAAGAAGGTTGTGTTGGAAGAAAGCGAGAAGTCTCTACAAAAGGTGAAAAAGAAAAAACGGCCAAAATGGATGACGGAAGAAACTCTGAAAATTGCCCAGAAACGCAAAGAAGCTAAAGCCAGAGGAGAAAGAAAGACAATCACAGAACTCAACAGAGATTTCCAACGTGCAGCAAGACAGGACAAGGAATAGTACTACAATGATGCATGCAAGGAAATAAAAGCAGAAACTATTAGAGGAAGAACAAGATCGGCTTTCCTAAAGCTATGAGAGTTAAAGAAAATGTTCCAGCCTCGAATTGGAATGTTACAAGATGCTCAAGGTTCTATGTTGAATGATGCTGAGAAGATCAAGAAAAGATGGAAGGAATATACAGAGTTTTTATATGATAAAGATCAAGTGGACTAACAGCCGTTTCAACCTGTACCTTATGATCGGGAACCATAGGTGATGAAAGAAGAAGTTGAAGCAGCATTGAAAGCCTTATCAAAGAACAAAGCACCAGGCATTGATAGCATTCCCATAGAAGTATTACAGCAATCTGATGGCAGCTGTTACCGTACTTACAAGGCTTTGCCAAGAAATATGGAAGACAACATCATGGCCAACTGACTGGAAAAGATCTGTGTTTATACCAATACTAAAGAAAGGTGATCTAACTGACTGTGGAAATTATCGCACAATCGCTCTGATCCCACATGCCAGCAAGATTCTACTGAAGATTATTCAAAAGAGACTACAACCATACCTGGAACAAGAACTACCTGAAGTGCAAGTAGGGTTCAGCAAAGGGCGAGGAACGAGAGACATCACTGTGGATGTGAGATGGATCCTTGAAAAGACTAAAGAATACCAAAAGGATATCTATTTGTGCTTTATCGACTATAGCAAAGCTTTTGATTGTGGAAACCATGAGAAACTCTGGGCCACATTAAGAAGCATGGGTATACCAGAACACCTGATCGTACTCTTGCACAATCTGTACATTGATCAAGAAGCAACAGTTCGAATGGAATAAGGAGAAACAGAATGGTTTAAAATAAGCAAAGGTGTAAGACAAGGCTGCATACTTTCCCCCTACCTGTTTAATTTATATTGTGATGAAGAAGTCCCATTCTCCACCTTAAAAGCACAAGATTCACGGCATTTTAGTCCTGAAGCTGACAGGCAAGCAGGCCATGTGAGCAGCTGTTGTCAGGGACAACAGAAACAAACTCAGCCACAAGGTCTGAAAAAACACTCAGCTGAGAAACATTCCCCAGTTCCTAATAACGTACACCTGGAAAGGGGAAGAGCTTACAGCCGTTATAAGGGCTGTGCAGGGAACTCAGAGGGAGGAATAGGAGGAATACAAGGAACACAGGGACTGCAAGGACTAGTAGAGCTGACGAAGCAAAGAGAACAGGCTGTCTTACCTGAAGCAGCTGGCCGAGAGGAAGCAGGAGGAGTTTCCTACTTTGACCCAGGAAGTGAGTCAGAGTTAGAGCCAGGAAGAGCTCACCAGAGAAACTATTCAGAGTCCTACGGGAGGAAGCAGCTAGCAAGGGCAGAGAACAGGTGTGAATGTTCTGCTGATTGCAAACACTTTGGAGCACGAAGGCAACGTTCCAGACGGAGTGAGTGGAAGCCTAAAGCCAAGTTGCATGAATCAGGAAGCTGTGACCTGAGGAATGAGTATGGTGAGAAGTTAAAGTTTGTGAATGATAGAAATTCCTACAGTGTGAATGCAGAGAAGCCTCATGCAGGAAGTCCTAGGTGGGGGCAGGGCTGTAACTCCCAACCGAGGGATTTGAGCAGAGAGCTGAGCAAAGAGTATTCAATACCTTCAGAGAAAGAGAGATATTACCCAGAGGATGTGTGCATGTCTGAAGATGACCTTATAGAAGTTCCTAAACCACAAAGGAAACCCCGCAGGCTGAAACCTGATATTAAGAGGGGAGAAGGACATTATCTTTCCCAACCGGAGAATAGAAGTAGTAAGCTCACCAGGGGTGGAACCTCCTACAGGAAGGGAGTTTATAATAACCCTGAATGGTGGCTTCCCTCTCTCCCAGACACGAAAGAATACAAGAGCAGTTATTCTAGCCCTAGAGGGAGTGCTGCCGAGAGACACTGTGACGGCACGGCACAGGGGAACTTACAAACATATTTTAATAAGGAAAGTTCTGAATGCATACAAGAACCAATGATTGTTGACACACTCAGTGAGTGTTCTTCCAACTGTGACCCAATGGATTGCATACTGATTTTGTCAGATAAAATAATGTCTTTGTGCTAGTCAGGGCTGTGCATAGTGTGAAGGGAAAAACACTATAACTACTGAATGCTGGTTTCCACACAGTGAAACTGTGTGCTGAATTTGAATGCCTAACTTTACACTTTACTTTGAAGCAAGAGGAAGTTGTCCTATTTTTCTCCTTTATGTTTTTGCCAGAAAGCATGGCTCATTTCTTTTGAAGTATTGTGTTCTGTTTATTTGAATGATCCGACCCCGGGAGGGGAATAAATCCTTATTTACCTTCAACCACTCGTGTCGTGCAACTACATTCTTTGCCATCAGATGCAGGCCTGCTAGCCAGGAGGCAGTCTGCCCACCTGGTGGTGACAATATGCAGAACAAATCATCAGAGAAGCAGGATTGTATGAAGACAACAGAGGTGTGAAAATTGGTGGAAGACTAATTAACAACCTTCGCTGTGCTGAAGATACCACATTACTGGCTGAAAGTGAAGATGATCTGAAACATTTGCTTCTCACAATCAAAGAACATAGTCTCAAAATGGGCCTGCACCTTAATGTAAAGAAGACAAAGATCATGACAACTGGCATAATCAACAGGTTCATCGTTGAAGGAGAAGAAATTGAAATCTTGAACAACTTTAACCTACTTGGATCAACTATCAATAAAGAAGCAACAAGCAGTCAAGAAATCAGACGATGCATTGCTCTTGGCAGAATGGCTATGAAAGACCTAGATAAGATTCTCAAGAGCAGAGATGTCTCTCTCCATACAAAGATTCGACTTGTTCAAGCCATGGTATTTTCAATAACATCATATGGATGTGAAAGCTGGACAGTGAAACAGATAGACATTAAGAAAATTGATGCCTTTGAATTATGGTGCTGGCGACAAATACTGTGTATACGATGGACTGCCTGAAGAACAAACCAGTCGGTACTAGAGGAGATCAAACCTAAGCTTTCTTTACAAGCTCAGATGACAAGAGTTCGACTTTCATACTTTGGACACATCATGCAAAGAGAGAAATCATTAGAGAAAGACATCATGCTTGGCAAGATAGAAGGTCAACGCAAAAGAGGAAGGCCAGCAATGAGATGGATCGATACAATAACAGCAGCTACGGGTACCAGTCTGTCAACAATGAGCCGCCTGACTCAAGACCGAACACAATTTAGGATAGCTATCCAGAGGGTCACCATGAGTCGACTCCGACTCGACGGCACTTAAAAACAACAATTGTTGTAATAAAGTTTTTGATTCATGAACACAGTTAAAATGTTTACAACCCTTTGTGCATATCATGCCATCATATATGAAGGTGTCTGCTCACATTTTGAACATTATGAGACTAATTATAAATGCTATTTAAATGCTGTCCTTCATCCGATTCTTGATAACATTTTTGTAAGTGATAATGCAGAAGGGCTGTAGGATAAGGTTTGCCTCTTTGTGGATACAAAAATATACTATAAAGTAGACTATATCCAGTAAAGTGTAGATAATATGAGAAGGCATCTAGCAAAGCTTGAAGAATGGATGAGAATTTGGCAGCTGAGGTTTCATGCATTTGGACTGCTTGAATGTGAGGATCACCTGGTAACATGCCTGCCTGGTGCAAAGGTAGAAACATAGAAACATGTCGGCAGAAAAAAATCACATGGCCTATCTAGTCTACCCTTTCCTACAATAGTCTCCCTTTTTCCTTAAGAGATCTTCTGTGTTTGTTCCCTGCTTTCTTGAATTCAGATACTGTCCTCATTTCTACAAACTCCACTGGGAGAGTGTTCCACGCATCAACCACTCTTTCCGTAAAGAAATATTTCAGCATATGGCTCCTGAATCTATCCCCTTTCACCCTCATCCTATGTCCCCTCATAGCAGAGTTTGCTTTCAATCAAAAGAGGCTCTCCTTTTGTGCATTTATGCCACAGAGGTATTTAAACATCTCTATCAAATCTCCTCTAGCCCACCTTTCTTCTAACATAAACATACTAAGATCTTTAAATCTGTCCTCACTCATATACTTTATAACAAAGACCATTAACAATTTTAGTAGTCACCTTCTGTACCAGTTCCATCCTGTTTTTTTTATAATTTTGAAGGTGTGGTCTCCAGAATTACACACAATTCTCTATATGAGATCGCACCAGAGACATACAGAGGTACTGTCATCTCCTTTTTTCTGCTGGCCATTCTTCTGCCTATGCACCTAAGCATCCTTCTGGCTTTCACTATCACCTTTTCTACCTGCTAAGTGAGGACAGTATCCGCGGTAGCAGACCTCACATGCTACCTAGACAAGGTTTTATATGGTGCTGGGGAGGAGTCTGCTCTCTTGGTACATGTCAGTACCAATGACATAGGGAGCTTCTGGAGGCCAAATTTAGGCTTTTAGGTAGGAAGTTGAAATCCAGAACTTCCAGGATAGCATTCTCTGAAATGCTTCCTGTTCCATGCGCAGGACCCAAAAGGCAGGCAGAGTTCCGGAATCTCAATGCATGGATGAAACGATAGTCCAAGGAAGAGGGTTTGGGATTTGTTAGGAACTGGGCAACATTTGGGGGAAGGGAGGGATTTTTCTGAAGGTATGGGTTTCACCTTAACCAGGATGGAACCAGGCTGCTGGTATTAACCACTGAAAAGGAGATAGCTTTCCACTATTATCTAGTTTAAAAGCTGCTCTAACAGTCACCCAAGAGGGTATGGTTCAGAACAATGTATCCTTGGATACTAGCAAAAGAGGGAAGTTAGGGCATTCTGACAGAGAGATTCCAATAAAGATAAAAGTAACCCAGATGTTTTTAAGCACAGAGCAGACAGGGGAAGCTATTTTGGACCTAATCCTTAATGGAACACAGGATCTGTTGCAAGAGATAAAGGTGTTGGGGTCACTTGGCAATAGTGATCATAGCATGATATAATTTGATTTAATAAATGGAGAAAGGATGGCAAGGAAATCCACAGTACAGTATGGGATAAAGTAATTCTGTCCACAAAAGAAGAGTGGGACCTGGGAGTGACTTTTGACCATTCTCCTCCTATGCACCCACTAGCTATTGCTGTCGCCATTGCTACCTGCTTGGCCACCTTAAAGTTAGAGATGAGACTTAATTTGGAGTACTGTGTGCTATTCTGGAGATTGCACTTTCAAATGGGAGATTATGATAAAATGAGGAAAATATTTAAGAAAAAACTAAAAGGAACAGCTGCAAAGTTAAAAGATTACATAAACATGGGCACTGTTTAAAAATACTATCTTAGAAGCTCAGACCAAATATATTCCATGCTTTAAGAAAAGTGGAAGAAAGCCCAAAAATTGCCAGCATGGTTTAAAGGAGAGGCCAGAGAGGCTGTTGCCAAAAAAACATTCTTCAAGAAATGGAAAAAAGGAGCCTAATGATGAACACCGGAAACAACATAAGCATTGGCAAGTTAGGTGCAAGGCACTGATAAGACAGGCAAAGAGAGAATTTGAAAAAAAGCTTGCCATGGAAGCAAAAATGCATAATAAAAACATTTTCAAATATATTCGTAGCAAAAACCTGTGAGAGAGTCAGTTGGAGCATTGGATGATAGAGGTGTAAAAGGGGCACTAAGGCAGGACAAGGCCATAGTGGAGAGACTGAATGAATTCTTTGTTTTAGTCTTGACTGAAGAAGATGTAGGAAAGCTACCTATGCCTGAAATGGCATTTAAAGGAGATGTATCAGAAGAATTGAAAGAAATAACAATAACCAGGTAGATGTATTACAACTATTTGATAAACTGAAGAGTAACAAATCACCTGGACCGGATGGTATACATCTGAAGGCGTTGAAAGAATTGAAATATGAGATTGCAGACCTAAAATTAGTAATCTGTGAATTATCATTAAAATAATCTGTAGTACCTGGAGGATGTCAAATGTAACGCCAATTTTTAAAAAGGATTCCAGGGGTGATCCGGGAAACTAAAGAGTGGTGAGCCTGATGTCAGTACCGAGCAAAATGATAGAAACCATTATAAAGAATAAAATTACTGAACATGTAGATAGTAATGGTTTAATGGGAGAAAGCAAACATGGATTTAGCCAAGGAAAGTCTTGTCTTACTAATCTGGTAAATATTTAGAAGGTGTGAATAAACAGGTAGACAAAGGTGAGCTGGTTGATATAGTGTATCTGGATTTTCAGAAAGCCTTTGAAAAGGACCCTCATGAGAGATTCTAGGTGAATGGGATAGGAGGCAGTGTACTATTGTGGATCAGGAACTGATATTTTTTAAATTCTAAAGAGGTAAAAGTGGATATGGAAAGTGAATCTACAAAATTTGAAGAGATGATGGAGAAACAGTGGACACAGAAAGGGGTAATTTCAAAGCTTTATAAAATGCTCTTACAAAAGGGGAGAGAAAAAAATGAAATGGCAACAGAGGTGGGAAGAGGATATTTCGGGAGTTTGGAATGATGAGCGTTGGATGCACATATATTTACGAAAATACCAGTTGGCCAGAGGTACCCCCATGCTTGAAAATAGTTTAAAGGTTTAGGATGTATTGGACACCAACAAAAACACAGACAATATTTCCTGAAAGTCCAAGCGAATGCTGGAAGAAGTGTGGTGTGAGAGGGGATATGATGCATATGATGTGGCAATGTCCAAAAGTGAAGGATTATTGGGGAAGATAGGATGTTTATGTGAAGAAATTACAGGAATATTAATAGAATTAATGCCGGCAATGGTACTGCTCAATGAGGGGGAGGTAGAAGGGGAAGGAGATCAAGGGAGGTTTATTGGGTATGTTATTCTGGCAGCACGTATGAGTCTCTTACGAAGGTGGAAAAATGTTGATGTACTTGCTCTAAAGGAAGTGGTGTGTAAGTTGGAACAGCTGTGGGGTTTTTGTGTGATTGAAGAGCATCAAAGGCATAGAATTAGTAAATATAAAAACGTGTGGCAGTGGTATGAAAAGTGGAGAAGGAAGAGAGTGGAACAAATATGTGGAGAAGTAGATGAGTTAAAGGGGTAGGGAGCTGAAGGGGGGTAAGGGTGAGGGAGGGTTAACTAATTGTAATTATAAAGTAGGAGTCAAGGTTTAGGTTGATGTTATTTATTATAATAGTGGAGTGGAGGTGGAAATGGATATATATATTTGTTAAAAGAAAAGTAATGGCCTGTAACGTGTAAATGTTTGAAAAATAATAATAAAAATGGAACAGGTAAATATAGTTCATTTTTTTCAATGCCATCAAAAAGTAGAAAGACTAGGGGAAATGCAATGAAGCAAGAATGTAACCCATTTAAGACTTAAGAGAAAATATTTTTTCACTCAACACATCAAACTCTGGAATTCATTACCGGAGGATGTAGTAAAAACGGTTAGTATAGCTGGGTTTAAAAAAGGGTTGTACAAGTTCCTGTAGGAAAGGTCCATAAACCATTATTAAAGAGGACCCGGGAAATACACTCCTTACCCTGGGACAAGCATTGTGGAACTTGTGTGCCTTTTTGGGAACCTGTCACCTGGATTGGCTACTGTTGGAAACATGATACTGGGCTTGATGGTCCTTGATCTGAAAATCCAAGGTACAGTATGGGGTAAAGTAATTCTGTCCACAAAAGAAGAGTGGGACCTGGGAGTGATTTTTGCCTTTCGACCATTCTCCTCCTATGCACCCTACTAGCTATTGCTGTCGCCTTTGCTACCTGCTTGGCCACCTTAAAGTTAGAGATGAGACTTAATTTGCAGTACTTTGTGCTATTCTAAAGATTGCACTTCCAAAAGAATATGAAGAGGACGGAATTGTCAGCTACTAAAATGGTCAGAGGTCGTCATTATAAAGCATATGGGAACATACTTAAAGATCTCAATGTGTATACTTTGGAAAAAGGGAGGAGGGGAGACATGACATAGAAAGAGGACATAGGATGAAGGTGAAAGGGGATACTCTCAGGAGTAATGTGAGGAAATATTTCTTTATGGAAGGATTGCTGGATGCATGGAACAGCCTCCCAATACAGGTGGTAGAGATGAGGACTATATCTGCATTCAAGAAAACATGGGACAAACAGAGAGGATCTCAAAGGGAAAATGAGGGATTGTAGCTGGTACTGAAGGGCATACCAGAAATGCTGTATGGTCTTTATCTGCCATCATATTTCTATGTTTCTGTGGTTTAGGGTGAAAATGGCCTGATATTAGATTGCCTTGACTCTATGTGGCTAAAAGCATGTACGTAATGCCATTTTATATATTGTGGTAAGGAGAGTGCAGCCCAGCCATGAAAAAGTGAAGAGAAGAAGAATTTTTCCTCTTTGCGGGGGATGGGTACACAGGATCACATAGTCCACAGCAGAAGCCCGGAGAGAAACCTAGAGGGCAGACCTGGTTGTAAGCCACGCCCACACTCCAGGTCAACCATAGATAGGAGTGGGAGGTACAGAGGGGCAGGGCCAGGAAGGGAGTTGCCCTGCTCAATGTTTAAATTGGAGCAAACAAACACCAGAGATAGACACGGTTGGAGATACAGGGGGAGACACGGTTGGAGATACAGGGGGAGACACGGTTGGAGACACAGTTGCAGTTGCTGTCGGAGTTGCAGTCCAGGTCCAAGTGGGAGTTGCAGCTCAGGTTCCAGTCCAAGTTCCGGAAGGTCCAGAGAGAACAACCCTGTAGCCAAAGGACAAAGGAGCTTTGCAGCCAAAGGGAGCAGCAGAGAAAGGAACAGCTATAAAGGCAGCCAAAGAAGGTACAAAGGAAGCCACAATAGTCAGCACAGTAGCCACAGAGGACATAGGGAAGGTTCTTGGGAGAGAACCACCTACCCTGGCAAGAGAGCGGGAAAGTTTTACCAAAAGTCTCTGCCCTACTCTGAGGCAGAGGGAGTCCTGACTGGCCGAAGTTCCAACCAAGAGAATACTGCACCAAAACCCCAAGGTAGGAGAGGGGAGGCAATAAGGCCTTCAAAGTGTGTTTCCTGTTCTGACTCTGATGAAACTGTTGTACCCCAGATAACACAGCGTAGAAAGAAATGTTTTACCAGGAAGGTTAAACAAGAACACCCCATAGGAGACCTGCCCAGAGAAGGGAGGGCAAGAAAGTGGGAGAGGTTGTTTGACCTGTTGAAAACTTTAAAACAGAAAGTTCCTGAGCGTTTCCAAGCAGAACCCTGCTACAGCTCAGCTGAGAGCATGGAGGTTGAAGCCAAAGAGGGTGATGTAACTTCCAGTGTTTCAGAGATGGAATGTGATGCATGCACTAAGGTGAATTAGTGTAAGCCAGAAACAGTTGAACCTTTTAAGAACGCTACTATAGGTGTGAAGGTAGTTCTGAAGCTGAAAGAAAGGAGAGAAGGAGTCATATAATTAAAAAGGGCCTAAGAGTCTTTCCTTCGAAGCTTATCGGCAGTAACTCAGTTGGGGTTGAACAGCTGAAACTGTTGGTGTTTGCAACGGCCTTGAATAAGCTGACAGCCTGTTTGAAGAGTTTTAAAAAAGGGCATATTCCTTCATGTGCAGAAGCGTTAAACAGTAAAAGACTGGGCAGAAGCTTGTATGGTTGAATTCGCTGTTACTCTGTTTTGGACATTTGTTTACTGGAGAAGTTATCCGTTATTTTTCTTTTGTCTGGAGAATAAATGTGCTTGAAGAATTTGTATCCACTTACCAGCAAGGAAGCTGAATAAATTCCTGTGCGCTTTGATAAACCACTTGGCTCATTATTCCTCACACAACTACAAGCTTAGGAAAAGATAAGAGGTGGCTACCCGTCCCTACTAGGCGGCCGCCTGGTAGGGGCTCGAGCGCCACAATATACTTTTTAAATGGATCTCTTAGCCTGTGACCTACTCCTGACCAGGTAGCAAAATTTAACCTCGGTCCTTGGACTTCAATACTTTAAATTCAACTGCAAATAAGGAAGCACAGAGACACAGAGAGTTATATAAAACAGTACAACTTAAGCTTAAGTGAGGAATTCACAGGTGTGTACACTTGTGCAGGTTCCCATGATTCCTTCTCCAAGTTAGTCCATTGCACCTCCTTTTATTAGGGAAAAACTGTTACATGGTATAAATTCAGCTCTATGTCAAGCTTTGTTTATCTACATGCAGGGCCGGCCCGTCCATTGAGCAAGAATGTTTTTTGCACAGGGCCCCGCGTTTCAGGGGGCCCCACGCAAAAAACATTCTTCAGCATCCCAAGTTTAAAAAACAAACAAACCGGCTGCTTCTGCCGCGGCAGCATCAAGAGCTCTGCCGCGGGGCCCCCCCCTGCCCGGCAGAGCCTCCCTGCATCATCAGCTTTCTTCAAGTCCCAAAACGCGGGCTTCTTTCAGAGCCGCGAGAGTTTCTTTTCTTGCGGCTCTGTTAATCCCGCCGGGGCTGATGGGATTTCCCATCACCCTCGGCGTGATTAACAGAGCCGCGAGAAAGGAAACTCTCACGGCTCTGAAAGAAGCCCGCGTTTTGGGACTTGAAGAAAGCTGATGATGCAGGGAAGCTCTGCCGGGCAGGGGGGGGCCCCGCGGCAGAGCTCTTGATGCTGCCGCGGCAGAAGCAGCCGTTTTTTTTTTTTGTTTGTTTTAATTTGGGATGATAGGGGGGAAGGGGGTTTAGGACTGGTAATGGGCTATGGGAGGGGGAGGCTAAACTGGAAGTGGGCTGATGGGGGGGTGTTTAGGACTGGAAATGGGACATGGGGGGGGGATAGGACTGGTAATGAGCCATGGGGGGGGAGGCTAAGACTGGAAGTGGGATGATGGGGGGGGTGGTTAGGACTGGTAATGGGCCATGGGGGGGGGGGGGGGTTAGGACTGGTAATGGGCCATGGGGGGGAGGCTAAGACTGGATGTGGGCTGATGGGGGGGTTAGGACTGGTAATGGGCTATGGTGGGGCTAAGTGGGCTGTTGGGGGGGGTATAGGACTGGTAATGTGCTATGGGGTGGTGGCTAAGGCTGGAAGTGGGCTGGTGGTGGTGGTGGTGGTGGTGGGGGGGGTTAGGACTGGAAATGGGCTGATGGGGGGGGTTAGGACTGGTAATGGGCTAAGGGGGGTTAGGACTGGAAATGGGCTGATGGGGGGGGTAGGACTGGAAATGGGCTGATGGGGGGGGGTTAGGACTGGAAATGGGCTGATGGGGGGGTTAGGACTGGTAATGGGCTATGGGGGGGCTAAGACCTGAAATGGGCTGATGGGGGGGGGGTTAGGACTGGTAATTGGCTATGGGGGGGCTAAGACTGGAAATAGGGTGATGGGGGGTAGGACGTAATGGGCTGATGGGGGGTTAGGACTAGTAATGGGCTATGAGGAGGCTAGGACTGGAAATGGGCTGAGTGGAAGGAGGGCTTGAACTGCAAATAGCTGATGGGGACGGGGGCTTGGAATGGAAATGGGTTGTGAGGGGGAGGGAGCTAGGACTGGAAATGGGTGAGTGGGCGGGGGGGGCTAGGACAGGAAATGGGCTGATGGAGGGGCTAGAATAGGACTGGAAATTGGCTGTTGGGGGGGTGCTAAGATTGGAAATGGGCTGTGGTGGGGGTTTGGATTGAAATGGACTCATGAAGGGGCTAGAACTGGAAGTAGGCTCATGGGGGGCTTGGATTGGAAATGGGCTGAGTGGAGGGGAGCTAGGATTTGACATGGGCTGATGATGGGGCTAGGAAAGGACTAGAAATGGGCTCATGGGGGGCTGGGATTGGAAATGAGCTGATGGAGGGACTCGGATGGGACTGCAAATAGATGGGGGAGCTAGGACTGGAAATGGGCTTATGGGGGGCTAGGACTGGAAATGGGCTGATGCGGGGACTAGAAGGGAGCGGATGCTGGGTGGGACTGGAACTAGAATGGAGCTGATGTTGGGGGAGGATTAGAATGGGATGGAGCTGGGAGAGTGAAATGGAGAGGAAAAAAATATTTTGTGTGGGAGGGAAGACAAATCTACAATTGTCCGGATATTGGGAGAGTAAGTGGGGATTGAGGATGGAGGGGTAAAATTTGAGTGGATGAAATAGGAATGAGGAAAGAGCAAAAGGAGAAAGATTAGTATGTTAAAGCAGATGTAGAGAGAGAATGGAAAAAAACTAGAAGAGAGAAGAAAAGACAAATGGACAGCAGACGATGAAGAGTTAGCGGAAGACACGAAGAAACCAGAAGAAAGTGGCTGGAGCAATTGCAGCTGAAAAAAAATGCACAAAAGGTAGAAAAATATCTCTTTATTTTGAATTTATTAATTGGAATATGTCAGCTCTGGGAAATGTGCATCATTAACGTCTGCGCTTTGTTTAGTACAAGAGCAAATTAATGTATAGTTTTATTTCTACAGTGTTGTACATTCCAAGTTTGGCTTTTGGGATTCCCAGTTTAATTATTGCCTTCCTGTTTCTAAATTGTGATTCCTTGTTTGGTGATGGTCTATGTTCTGCATGTGTAACTGAGCTGAGGTATTCTGTTTATGTAATTCCTATTTGACATTGCCACTTGTTCTCTTTCCCCAGTAGGTCATGTATTGTTGTTCTCTGAAATGTATTGGTTTAATATTTGCAGCATTTCCTTTTGATAGTTAGGGTATGGTGCTTTATGAGTCCTGGTAGTGCTGTTAGGATACGGCGGGTTTGCTATGGGTTCTAAATGGGCAGTGTTTGTAGTAGTTCCTAATGTGTCTGGCGGTTGGCACTGGATTATAGTAATGTAGAAGTCTTTTAGTCTTTCTTTATTCATACACTCATTAAGAGGCATGTTTACTAAAAGTTTGTGTATGGTAACATTATGCAAATATTTATGCAAATATTTATGCAAATGAGGCCCCTTGTGCAAATGAGGCCCCGCACCGAGTCTCCGCACATGGCCCCGCACCCCCCTTGGGCCGCCCCTGTCTACATGTTATAGGTCAGAGCACAGACATTTCTCAGCTCCCGCATTCTAAAAACAAAGCATTCTGTCTGGTTCTCACAAAACAATGTCATCCCAAAGTACAACATTGGCTTTTATAACACATCTCTCTCCAGGCTGCTAGGCTTCAGACTGTCAGCAGCATTCCATGCCATTCACCATATTAACCCTTTCAGAGAGTCCTGGTACCCCACTTCAAGTTACTTTCAACACTTTTACCTGTGGCGAGCAGAGGCCTTCTTGAATTTGGACACATGTACATTTTTGGATTTTCAAAAGTATGTAGAGTGATTGAGAAAATGTCACTTGCTCTAAATAACAGACGAAAATATCTGAATGTAGCTTCAGTGGGATAATTTTCAAAGGGAAGATATGCACATATGTTTCCTTTGAAAATTGGTATAGTTTATGCACATATTGCCTTCATAAGTTAGGCAGATTTCCCTGTGGGCAATTTTCATCTATGTAGAAAAAGAACATCCAAGTTAGGACATTTACAATTAGCAAGATACTTCACAAAAGGCTTTCTGAACATGGGGCCTTTTGTAAAATGCCTCGGAGCAGGTGTAAATGCAGAGAAAAGATTTATTTTCAAAGTACGTGCATACTATCAGTGGAAAATCAGAAATACATGCATACTTTGCTGACCCACTCACACCATGACCACCGCATGCTCCCTTCCAAACTCTGCATGTTGAGGATCTCAATGTGTAAATAATGGCTTTCTAAAATTGTTATGTAAACATGTAGAAATTTTACACATGTAAATGCTACACAGATTTTCTAAAATGACCTCCATATTATATCAGCAAAGTCATAAGAACATAAGATATGCCATACTGGGTCAAACCAAGGTTCATCAAGCTCAGTATCCTGTTTCCAACAGTGGCCAATCTAGGTCACAAGTACCTAGCAGTTTCCTCAAAAGACACAGGTTCCACAATGCTTGTATTGGGTCAAGCAGTGGATATTCTGGGTCCCCTTTAATAATGGTTTATGGACCTTTCCTCCAGGAACTTGTCCAAATCCTTTTTAAACTGAGCTACACTAACATCTTTTACTACATCCTCCTGCAGCAAATTCGAGAGTTTGATTACACGTTGAGTGAATTTTTTTTTCTCATTAGTCTTAAATAGGTCATCCTACAGCTTCATTGCATGCCCCCTAGTCTTTCTATATTTTGATGGTGTAAACAATCGATTTACGTTTACCTGTTCCACTCCATTCATTAATTTAAAGCCCTCTATCATATCTTCCCCTCAGCCGTCTCTTTTCCAGGTTGAAGAGCCCTAACCTTTTTAGCCTCTCTTCATAGGGGTATCCTTCCATCCCCTTTACCATTTTGGTGGCTCTTCTCTGTACCTTTTCTAATAACGCTATATCCTTTTAAAAAATACAGCGACCAGAACTGCACACAATATTCAAAGTGCGGTTGCACCATGGAATGATACAGAGGCATTATAATATCCTTTGTTTTATTCTCCATTCCTTTCCTTATGATATCTAGCATTCTATTTTATTATGTTTATATTTATTAAAAAGCTTTATATACCACCCATTACAGTAAGTACCAGGGCGGTTTACAATCAAAAATAAAATACAAACGTTTAAAAAAGAAGGCTGCAGAAAAGGAAGGAGGAACGCCAATGAAACCTCTAAGAGGAAAGGAAAGAGACAGAGACAGTGGGCAGTGGGGAACAGAGTGAAACAGTAGGTGGGTAAAGACAGGACAGGCCAGTAATAGGGAAAGGGAATGGGGGTGAGCTGAGGAAATGTTATTGAATCATTATTTTACCTTGACTAGTTGGGAAGGAGGGGCAAAGGGGGGGGGGGGGGGAAGGTCGAAAGCTGCACAAAAGAGATGAGTCTTCAGTTGAGTTTTGAATGATTTGAGGGATGGGTCCAGTCGAAGAGAAGGGGGGAGCGAGTTCCAGAGTCTGGGGCCAAGAAAGAAAAAAGCTGAGGACTGGGTGGATTCTAGGTGAACCTAAGATGGAGAAGGGAGAAACATATGGTTTATATGGATGGATTGGAGAGAAGGGTGAGGGGTGTGAAGACGGACTTGATCAGAAAGATAGAGGGGGATACCAGTGTGAATGGCTCTATGGACAAAAATGAGGATTTTGAACTGTATTCGATAAGTGATGGGGAGCCAGTGTTGCTGTAGAAGAAGGGGGGTGACATGATTGAAGCGAGATGCGTGAGTGAGTATGCGGACGGTGGTGTTATGGACACGCTGAATACAGGAGAGCTGAGATTGGGGAAGACCGGCCAAAGGTACAATACAGTAAATAAGACGTGAGAGTACCAGAGAGAGAAGCAAGGTATTCATGGAAGAAGATGAGAGAAAAGGACGAACAGCATAAAGTTGTTTTAGGGTGAAAAAGGAACGCTGGACAATAGAGGAAATGTGACCTTTGAAAGAAAGAGCAGAGTCAAGAGTAACACCCAAATATCTAAGAGAGGAAACCATAGGGATAGGTGTGGAAGAAAGAAGAGGTACGAGGGGAGGGGAAGGATGTCCGAA
Source organism: Ichthyophis bannanicus (assembly GCA_033557465.1). Taxonomy (NCBI): domain Eukaryota; kingdom Metazoa; phylum Chordata; class Amphibia; order Gymnophiona; family Ichthyophiidae; genus Ichthyophis; species Ichthyophis bannanicus. The sequence goes on from CM066036.1 coordinate 621,187,772, forward strand.
GGTGAACCAGATTGCTGATGTTTTGGTAAGATTAATGCGAAGAAAGTTAGAAGAGATCCAAGAGGCAACAGAAGAGAGAAAGTCATTGAGAGGGGTGATGTCTGGGTTGGAGGAATCGGTGTGATGAAGAAGGAAAATATCGTCGGCATAGTAATAGGCAGAAACACCATGCTGTTGGATAAGGAGAGTGAGAGGGGCCAGAAAGACATTGAAGAGAAGATGGGCAAGGACAGAGCCTTGAGGAACACCACAGGGGAGAGGAGTGGAGGGAGAGGAAGCAGAGCCAGATAGAACTGAGAAAGAACAAGAGGAAAGAAAAGATCAAAACCAGTGCAAAACCGAACTGGAGAGGCTGGCGTCCCGAAGATGATACAAAAGAGTGTGATGGTCCACCAGATCAAAAGCAGCTGAAAGATCCAGGGAAACAGCAAGAGAGAAAGAACCATGATCGTGAGCAGTGTGTATTTCATTGAGAAGTGAGAGAAGACTCTATTCCATGCAGTGACCGGGGCAAAAACTAGATTGCCAGGGGTGAAGGGTAAAAGAAGCCTCGAGGTGAGAGGAAAGTTGAAGAAAGACCAGTTTTTCTAAGAGTTTAGAGAGAAAAGGAAGGTTAGAGATAGGACACCAGTTAGAGGGGGAAGAGGGATCCAGAGAAGCTTTCTTCAGGATGGGACGAACCAAAGTGTGCTTCCAAGAAGAGGGAAAGATACCAGTGGCCAGACTAGTGTTGAAAATAGAGAGGATAAAAGTGGAAAGGGCATGGGAAGATGCCAATAGCCATAAAGAAGGAATGGGGTCGGTGGGACAAGTAGCTTTCCGAGAGGAGACGTAGACTTTGGAAAGGGAGGAAGTAGTGATTAGCTCAAAAGTAGACCAGCGGTGAGAAAGGGAAGGGGGAACAGGAGAAAGGGAAGGGGAAGGAGAGGAAGAAGAGGAGGGAGGGGATATTGGGGGGGAGGGGGGGGCAGGAGGGAAAAGAAAGATGGAGAGAAACAACTTTAGAGGAGAAATATGAGGCTAGAGTGGAAGGATCAGGGGGGGAAGGGGAAGAGGAGGAAGCAGAGGAGGAATGTGGGGCGGAAAGGGACCGAAGGACAGAATACAGTGTGGGAAGAATTAGCAGAGGAAGAGATGGGATTAGAGTAGTAGTCCTGTTTAGCAGTGTGGAGACAGCGGTAATGGTGGTGACATTGTCGGAAATGAGACAGATTGGAGGGACAAGGGTGTTTTCACCAGAGACGTCTGCTCGACGAAGGTATCTCCGATGGAGAAGGAGGCCAGAGTGAAACCAAGGGTGATGAGAATGAGTGAGAGAAGTAGGATAGGGACGGAGGGGGGCGAGAGTGTCAATTGCGGAGGAGAGAGATGTGTTCCAAGTATCAACTGAAAGAAGATGAAAATCAGGGGGAAAGAGGGAATCTGAGGATGGAAATTGAAGAAGGGTGTTAGCAGTAAGGCGGCGGGCATGGGGGGGGGGGGGGAGGCAGCACCAGAATTGGAAGAAGAAGACAGGAGAGGAGAAGGGATTGGGAGTGAGAAGAAGATGCAAAAATGATCATACCATGGGATAAGGGAGAGAGAGAGGAAGGGATGAAGGAAGAGGAGGTATGAGAAATGATGAGGTCTAATGAATGTCCAGCGGAGTGAGTGGGGGAAGGAAACAAATTGATGAAGGGAAAGATCGGACAAGTGAGTTTGAAAGGCTAGATCACGGGAGGTGGAGGGGGAGTCCATGTGAATATTGAAATCTCCTAGAATTAGGAGGTGAGAGTAAAGAAGAGAGGCCTCAGTAATAGTAGACAGAAGAGAATCCCAGAGTTGGGAGGATAAGGAAGGGGGAGCATAGATAAGAATAAAATAAAGAGGGGGGGAGGTACCTAGACGGAGAAGTAAGGACTCAGGGTAGTAAAGAGCAGCAGAAGACATTTCCTGAAGAGAGAGGGAGGAACGGTAAAGAACCACAACCCCCCCCCCGCTCCTACCCCGGCGAGTAGTAGATAGAATGGAAAAGCCTGGGGGGCAGGCAGCGGTTGAGGAGGAGTTCCTCACCGTCCCTCAACCACGTCTCTGTCAGGAAAAACGTATCACGGGAGTGTTGAGAAATGAAATCGTGGACCAGAGTAGTTTTTGAACGGATAGAGCGGCAATTTAAGAGAGCAAGTTGAAGAAGCAGAAGAGAATGAGAGGGAGAAGAAGAGGGAGAAGAATGAGTAGGACAGTTAATAAGATTAGAAGGATTACGTGCTAAATGTCCTACAGACGAAGGTGGGATGGGGAAGCAGGCCGCTATCCCCAGTGAACTGGTATGGAGGCCATGGAGAGGAACGTGAAAAACACCAGAGATAGAAAGGGTAGAGACGTAGTCCGAGAAAGCAACTTACCGTTGAGGCTGAGGAGGGATGCCAGGGAACCAGGGGAACCATTGGGCGGAGGGTTTTAACATGATATCCACGATGACGCCTAAATCTTTTTCCTGGGTGGTGAATCCTAATGTGGAACCTTGCATTGTGTAACCATAGTTTGGGTTTTTCTTTCCTAGGTGCATAACTTTGCACTTGTCCACATTAAATTTCATCTGCCATTTGGATGCCCAGTCTTCCAATTTATCAAGATCCTTTTGCAATTTTCCACATCCCTCATGGGTTTTAACAACTTTGAATAGTTTTGTGTCATCTGCAAATCTGATAACCTCACTTTTTATTCCCATTTCCAGGTCCTTTATGAATACGATAAAAAGCAGCGGACCCTGCACAAATCCCTGGGGTACTCCACTATTCACCTTTCTCCACTGGGAAAATTGGCCATTTAGCCCTACCCTCTGCTTTCTATCTTTTAACCACTTCCTGATCCACAATAGTACACTGCCTCTTATTCCATAACTTTTTAATTTTGCCAAAAGTCTCTGATGAGGGACCTTGTCAAAGGCTTTCTGAAAGTCCAGATACACTATATCAACCGACTCACTTTTGTCTACCCATTTATTCACACCTTCAAAAAAACATAACAGATTAGTAAGACAAGACCTTTCTTGGCTAAAGCCATGTTGGCTGTCTCTCATTAAGCCATGACTATCTACATAGTAATTTTTTCTTTACGATAGTTTCTACCATTTTTCCCAATACTGACGTCAGGCTCACCGGTCTGTAGTTTCCCGGATTACCCCTGGAACCCTTTTTAAAAATTGGTGTTAAATTGGTCATCCTCCATTCTTCAGGTATTACAGAAGATTTTAATGATAATTCACAGATTACTAATAGTAGGTCTGCAATCTCATATTTCAGTTCTTTCAACACCCTTGGATGTATACCATCCGGTCCAGGTGATTTGATACACTTCAGTTTATCAAATAGCTGTAATACATCTTCCCGGTGTATCAATATTTCTTTTAATTCTTCCGCAGCATCACCTTTAAATACCATTTCAGTGTTGGGTAACATCCCTACATCTTCCTCAGTAAAGACCGAAGTCCGTAGTCCAATAGCTTTTTACCCACCAGACTTTGCACCGTTTTTCAAAGTGAAAGTCTAAAAATACTTTCACTTTTAAAATTGCCAAATGAAAAAGTACCTGCAGATATTTGCAATTTATGTGCAGGTACTGTACTTTTTTTTTGGGACACACTAATATGCATACTTTTGAAAATACAAAAGGTACTCACATTGCTGCAATCCCCACCCCCAGGAAAGCCAAAGTAATGTGCTTATTGTTAACTCACACAAGTTTTACATGTGGGAATAAGTTTGAAAATTGCTCTCTAAGATCAATATATGAGAAAAACAACTTTTTAGTTACTTTATGCAGTATTTCTTTTTAAACCAGCAGCTCCCAAGAAGCCATTTTCAATGTTATTAAAACCACTAGAGTCAATGTTTAGCTATGGGAATATGTGGTTAAAGATAACCAGAAAAGTTATTTTGTTACCATTAACCAGATACTCAAAGACTTAACTGGTTAAATCAGCAGAGCCAAAAATCACCGATTATGGGTAACTGGATGAAGTTATCCAGTTAACATTTGGACAAGAATTTTCATGACCATGATTAATCAGTTATCATTAATCAGCAGGGCCGGCCCGTCCATTGAGCGAGAATGTTGTTCGCACAGGGCCCCGCGCGAACCACATTCTCGTTCAAAGGACGGCTGCAGAGGGAGCCAGGGAAGCCCGCGCAAGGCCCCAGCTCCCTCTAACCAGCCGCCAGCATGAGCTGCTTGATGTTTGCCCTCTCAAGTACTTGACCTGGAAGGTCTTGTTCTTGGTGGTGGTCACATCAGTCTGTCGTGTCAGTGAATGCCAGGCTCTGGTGACATGTCCACCATACCCAAGATTCCACCAGAATCGGGCAGCCCTGCAGATGCATGTTATTTCTGCCGAAGGTGGTCTCCGAGTTCCACCTCAACGAGACAATTGTCCCCGCCGACTTTCTTCCAGAGGCCACATGCCAACCGGGGGGAGGCAGCATTGCACATGTTGGACTGTAAGCATGCCTTGGCCTTCTACATTGAGTCTACCAAGGCCCACCGGCATCCACCCAGCTGTTCATCTCCTTTGACCCTAACAGGCTGGGAAAGGCTGTTTCTAAGCCCATGCTGTCCTTGTGGCTGGCAGACTGTGGCCTTGGCATATTCCCAATTCGGCCTGAATGAGGAGGGCCATGTCATGGCACATAATGTTTGGGCCATGGCCACCTCCAACACTAACCTGTGCCCAGCATCCATGGAGGAAATCTGCAAGGCTTGTGATGCAGCGGATCCTCTTGAAGAGAGAGAAAAAGTTTTAAAACCAGAAAAAGGCTAGCACAACCTGCAATATTGGGAGGATCCATCTAGAGGGAGCAGGAGAGTCGAGAGAGAGACCGAGAAACCACGCCCCTCTGGGCGGGACACAAGCCCAGACAGCTTCTTTTTGAACAGAGGCAGGTCTGACTTAGAGAGGGAGGAGGAGAAGGACCAAAGCAGAAGCAGCAGCCAGAGCCAGAGTACAGAAGGCAAAGAGGAAGGCCAAAGCACTGGCAAGAGCAGAAAGAAGCAGAGTCCTGAGCAGAAAGCCAAGCAGGAACTTCATCCAGAGTTGGAGTGGAATAAGGAACAGAGAAAAAGCCAAGAGAAGTACTGGGACCGCAAGGGAGTACCTGGCAGAAGGTCCTCACAGCAATCGTAGAATAAAGAGGTTCGTCCATTTTCAGAGGTGGGAAATGTTTGTTTGGAGGAAAGAAAACATCCTTACCACTATGGTCTGAAGTCTAAGGAAAGACCACAGGAGAGCCTGAGCACTGCTGCGCTGAAGTCAAACCAAGGTAGGCCTCAAGCCTTACTAGAAAGAAGGAAGAGAAGCCTTAAAGGTAAAACTCTTATTACTGATAATTACCTTCAGAAGCCTAAAGTATGGGGAAGACAGTGGGAAGAGGATTACTGTTACCCTAAACATTCTTGTAAGCAAGATTATGAAAGAAGTTTGTCTAAGAAGAGAACTTTGAGTGGGAAATCTTTTTATGAATCTGCTTTTGAACTTCTAATCAGAGAGGGACCGTTGTACTGCAAAACTCCTGGAGACCGACGCCCAAAGCTAAATGCTAGGCATTGGGACATAGTGCAACAAGTATATAAGAAACCCGATTACGTTTATCCTGAGGCTACAGATTCAGAGGCTTCTGAGGTTGAGTCCATGCAAGTAGGATCAGAGGGGGAAGAATCAGATAATGCAATGGATTGTACATATTGTGCCTCGGGGAGTGTTGAATATATCCCCAATGTATCAGATAACTAAGTGAAGGAAGTTTATTGTTTTTGTACAAATGTTCTGTGAAGATAACAGCCTTTACTTTATTTGCTTGCTTTTATTTTTCCCTATCCTGAAGTAAGGACATTTCAGTTGTTACCATAGCCAATCCTTTTGAACCGTTTTGTGCAAGAAAGGGAAATAAAGCCTTGAACTTTCCCTCCACTCTGTGCATTCGTTCTTTGAGCGTTGGTTACAAGGAAGCCACAAGGAATAACCACCCTTGACCCTTGCAGCATAGGCCAACCTCAACCCTAACCTTTCTTGTGTCCGGGCCCCTCCAGGATCTACTACCCCTCTACAGAGGGTGCCCTACGACATAAGTGGCGTAGTTGGCAGGATAGCTACAACATTAATAAGCCTACAGGATTGGACCTACAACTGGAAAAAAAATTTTTGTGAGCAAAAAAAAAAAAGACCTGAACTGACTTGCTTGAAGAAAGCCTGGAACGGAGCAGATATAGAAACCGGATCGGAGCCAGAAAACCAGGAGTGGAGTGGCCGGAATCCGGAGCGGATGGAAAGAAAATCCTGAAGCCTGGAAATCCTGTGGCGAATCCCGAAGCAGTGGAGCCATCGTGGCACAGCAGCATATATTCCCCAAAGCTGATTCAACACTAAAACAAGGTAATATGTAATTAAACCTGCCTAGTGTTGGATATTAAGGTAAGTTAAAAAAAAAAAAAAGGAAAGGTGGGGAAAAAGTTTTGGAGAACTGCACTTGGGTTTCCTTTTTCTCCTGTTTGTTCTTTCCCAAGTACCATGGAGCCGAAGAAGCTTTGTGCCTGGATGGCCCACCAGTTTTCCAAGCAGGCGGAGGTGGCACAGCAGAGCCAAGCACAAGCGCTACAGGCGATGCAGGTGCAGCAACTCCCAGTCATTGAGACTATGGAAAAGTGGCTGGCGCAACAACATGAAGAATTGGCCAAGAGCAACGCGGAGAAGCCGTGGGCTATGGGACCGGCTAACCCAGAGCGTGGACAATGGTTATGCACTGATCTTGTTGTGGGCAAGCTTAGTCCAGACGATAACATAGATGACTTTTTAGAGGCATTTAGTAGAATCGCAAGCTCAGCTAAATGGCCGCAAGAACAGTGGGCAATACGGTTGGCAGCGTCTCTTACCGGCGAAGCACTGGCTGCCTATAGATCAATGCCCCCGACTTTAGCTAATTCATACGAGGAGGTTGTAACAGCGATTAGGGACCGTTTGGGCCTTACGCCATTGGCATATAACAAAATGTTTAGGGCCACTTTCCTTAAAGCTAATGAAATGCCTAAAGCGTTAGGCCATAGAATATGCAGCCTGGCACATAAATGGTTACAACCCGAGAAGAAAAGCATAGGCACCTTGATGGATGCTATAATACTCGAGCAATATATGGCCGCCCTACCTAGCAGAGTGCAGAACCTTTTAATATTACAAAACTGCTGCACTACTAGGGATGCAATAGCTCTTACAGAGAGGTACTTAGGGGCAGAGAAAGTCAGCCAACCTAGGGTAGGCCCTTCTAAAATAGCCATAGGAATGGAGACACCGAAAGTAGAGAATCCCTCACGTCCTCCATTTTGTAGCTGGAAAAATGCCGAGCCTCTAGTAAAGGAAAATACCAAAAGATGTTTTACATGTGGTAAAAGAGGGCATTTAAAGTACAAATGTTATTCGTGAACTGCTTTGGTGGGAGAGTCCCCAAGAACAACACACAAAGGTTTTGTTCTAAATGTAAAAGTGCAAGGCATAACAGTGAAAGCACTCCTGGATTCTGGAGCCGATCAAACCATGATCTCCAGAAAGTTATGGTCCATGATCAAGGCTCAGGGCTTATCGGTCCCAGAATATTCAGTGGGAAATGTGAAAATAAAATGTGTGCATGGAGCGGCTACCCGCTATCCGGTGTATAAACTGGGTGTAAAGGGATTAGGCATTGAAAGGGAAATGATGATAGCAGTTGTACCTAGGTTGCCGCAGGAATTGGTCTTAGGCCGTGATTGGCCACAGTTTAAGAAAAGTCTAAAGGAAGGTTTATCTCCCCCAAAAGAGCCAGATTCCACTTGCATTCAACCTAAGCCTACTGAACATTCCCCAGCCCAGCAGAACAGCACGGAGAAGGATACGGGGTATATGGAAGCTTTAGTTTCCACACGGTCGCACACCCAAGATGGTGAGAAGCCCTCCTGTTCCAAAGACGCTTCCCTAAGAGACCTCCCTTCGCACGAGGAGCTAATAGGGGATTCCCCGAGGAGGGAACGAAAACCTAAAGCTGACCAAAGGAGAGAGAGGAAATGTCGTTCTAAAGGAAGAGCTGAGTTGGAAGCAGGAAGGGACATGCCATGGGTACCGGCTGACTTGATGGAAAGATTCCCCTCCTTCAAGATGGAGCAAAGAGCAGACCCTGCATTGACCCGTGCACTTGAGCTGGCCAAGGGAGAATGTGAGGCGTACCCCAGGTTCATCATAGAGGAAGACATACTATATAGGGAAAGCAAGGACTTACGAACTGGAATTGTTCGGAAACAGCTAGTTGTCTCGAATAAGTTTAAATCATTGGTTTTGCGTCTGGCACATGACCATCCAATAGGAGGTCATAAGGGAGCACAAGGCACCCTTGATCAGATTCTGGCCAGATTTTATTGGCCAGGCATTTTTCGAGAGACGACACGATTCTGTGGTTCCTGCGCGTCGTGCCAGAGAGTTACACCACATCGACCAGCAGGAGTACCACTAGTCCCGATGCCCATAATTTCAGACCCAGTCAGAAGGCTTGCTATGGACATAATAGGACCCCTCATCAAGACTCCACGGGGATTCCAATATATCCTTGTAATTATTGACCAAGCCACTTGTTTCCCTTGGGCAGTTCCCTTGAGGAATATCTCGGCCAAGTCGATTGCAGGCGAATTGGTCAAACTATTTTGCAAGGTGGGATTTCCGCAAGAAGTCTTAACAGACAGAGGTAGCAATTTCTTATCAAAATACCTTGCCCAAGTCTGGGATGCATTTGGTATCCGCCATGTGAAAACTGCCGCCTACCACCCTCAGTGCAACGGCTTGGTGGAGCGCTTAAATCAGACTATAAAGCAAATGCTGCGAGGTGCCCTGCATGGACAGATGGGAGAGTGGGATACCATGTTACCTTTCATCCTATACGCCTGTAGGGAAAGAAAACAGAGCTCATTAGGCACATCACCTTATGAACTCATGTACGGACGGGCGCCTAGGGGCATACTGGATATTCTGAGAGAACAATGGATCGAACCTGTCAAGGAGGAAATAGGCATACCCCTATTCCTGAGGAAATTAAGAACACGCCTAGAACGAACTTCCAGGTTCGCCAGTGAGAAACTCGAAGAGAGTCAGCAAAAACAGAAACAATATTATGACAGGCGGGTAAAACCAAGGCACTTAAAGGTCGGAGAAAAGGTGATGGTCTTAGTACCGCCCCTAAGTTTGAATCCCACTGGAAGGGCCCTCATACGATTGTCAACCTGGTAGGAGCCACTTCCTATGTCGTCCAAGACATGAGAGGGTGGGAACAGGTCTATCACGTCAATCTTCTTCGATCCTGGCATGAACGGTCAGCGCTGTTAGCCTATGCTAAGCATAGGCATCACCCTGAGCTGATGCAGGTAAACAACGGTCAAACGAAAAATAGTCACAGTCAGCTACAGAAGAACGCGATGTCACGTATTACGTGCTGTGGAGAGGAGGCTTCCCCAGCCCGTAATATTTTAAGAAGGGGGATGTGTGATGCAGCGGACCCTCTTGAAGAGAGAGAAAAAGTTTTAAAACCAGAAAAAGGCAAGCACAACCTGCAATATTGGGAGGATCCATCTAGAGGGAGCAGGAGAGTCGAGAGAGAGACCGAGAAACCACGCCCCTCTGGGCGGGACGCAAGCCCAGACAGCTTCTTTTTGAACAGAGGCAGGTCTGACTTAGAGAGGGAGGAGGAGAAGGACCAAAGCAGAAGCAGCAGCCAGAGCCAGAGTACAGAAGGCAAAGAGGAAGGCCAAAGCACTGGCAAGAGCAGAAAGAAGCAGAGTCCTGAGCAGAAAGCCAAGCAGGAACTTCAACCAGAGTTGGAGTGGAATAAGGAACAGAGAAAAAGCCAAGAGAAGTACTGGGACCGCAAGGGAGTACCTGGCAGAAGGTCCTCACAGCAACCGTGGAATAAAGAGGTTCGTCCATTTTCAGAGGTGGGAAATGTTTGTTTGGAGGAAAGAAAACATCCTTACCACTATGGTCTGAAGTCTAAGGAAAGACCACAGGAGAGCCTGAGCACTGCTGCGCTGAAGCCAAACCAAGGTAGGCCTCAAGCCTTACTAGAAAGAAGGAAGAGAAGCCTCAAAGGTAAAACTCTTATTACTGATAATTACCTTCAGAAGCCTAAAGTATGGGGAAGACAGTGGGAAGAGGATTACTGTTACCCTAAACATTCTTGTAAGCAAGATTATGAAAGAAGTTTGTCTAAGAAGAGAACTTTGAGTGGGAAATCTTTTTATGAATCTGCTTTTGAACTTCTAATCAGAGAGGGACCGTTGTACTGCAAAACTCCTGGAGACCGACGCCCAAAGCTAAATGCTAGGCATTGGGACATAGTGCAACAAGTATATAAGAAACCCGATTACGTTTACCCTGATGCTACAGATTCAGAGGCTTCTGAGGTTGAGTCCATGCAAGTAGGATCAGAGGGGGAAGAATCAGATAATGCAATGGATTGTACATATTGTGCCTCGGGGAGTGTTGAATATATCCCCAATGTATCAGATAACTAAGTGAAGGAAGTTTATTGTTTTTGTACAAATGTTCTGTGAAGATAACAGCCTTTACTTTATTTGCTTGCTTTTATTTTTCCCTATCCTGAAGTAAGGACATTTCAGTTGTTACCATAGCCAATCCTTTTGAACCGTTTTGTGCAAGAAAGGGAAATAAAGCCTTTAACTTTCCCTCCACTCTGTGCATTCGTTCTTTGAGCATTAGTTACAAGGAAGCCACAAGGAATAACCACCCTTGACCCTTGCAGCATAGGCCAACCTCAACCCTAACCTTTCTTGTGTCCAGGCCCCTCCAGGATCTACTACCCCTCTACAGAGGGTGCCCTACGACAGGCTGTGACATGGTCTTCAGTCCACACATTCACAGCCCACTACTGTCTGGGGATTCCCAACAGGATAGCAACTTCGGCCAGGCCATGCTCCAGCACCTTTTTGGGTATTAGGTCCAGCTCTTTCCCACCGGCCCTTCTGTCTGTTCAGGCTACCTGCAACTGTTGACTGACCTTGGTGCTGCTATACGCTGAGGATGCTGACTTGGTGGAGTCTCTAAAAGGACTACCTTTCTATTCTTCCTCTTCTCTAGTTTATGTTGCCCCTGTTGGGCTTTGGCCTGCTCAGTCTTTTGGTAACCTGTAGCTTGAGAATCTCATATGTGAGGACTTACTTCCTGTTTGTCCATGGAGAAAGTATAGTTACTTACCTGTAAGAGTTCTCCGTGGACAGCAGGAATAAGTCATCACAACCCTCCCCACCCTGAGGAGTTGCTTTCTTGGCTACTGATTTGAAATTTGACTGGAGAAGATGGTGCTGTGGCAGGTGGGAAAGCAGGCTTGCATGCATGGTGCAGCTCCCAAAAGCTTCTAATGGAATCAGGGGAGTGTTCCGTGTGGGCTCCGTCGGTGATGTCACCCATACAAGAGGACTTATTCCTACTGTCCACAGAGAACAGGTGAGTAACTATGCTTTTTCATGCCGCTGGGTACCTTTTCTGATGAAATCAAGCATGCACATTTGTGTCACTTAGGAGGTGTTAACCACAAAAAAAAAAAGACACAAAAGCTGCATGGAGGATACAAAACAAGCCAGGATAGGGGTGTAATTGTACAGAGGGAGTAGTGTTTTCCCAGTATTTATCTAGTAAACACATTGTAATTTTTTTTGCATTGGGATGTTTTATTGCTGTTTATCAATTATATCCAGGGGTTCTGATTTTAGGTTTTAAGTTTAATATTTTAAATAGATTAGCACAAATGATGAGATTTTTTTATTTTCTAAATAGAAATAAAGATCAACAAAGAAGCTGTAGGTACTACTTTTTCACTGGACCAGCTCAATATATCTATTACTAGCTTGGAAGAGCTATGCCCCCGTCATCAGATGAGTCTGACCTAATGAAGGAAGCATAACTCTTGAAAGCTGGCCAATACAGCATTGCTTTTCTTATGGTCTATCATACCAAGTTCCATTGAGCCCAACATCCTGTCTGCAGTAGTGGCTAAGCCTAATCGATGAGGCCAGAAATATCGCCACTGATCGGCAATGTTGGAAGCGTACTGTGAACAATACACGGAATCCAGCGGCACCTACAGCAGAGTATTGGTTGAGAGGATGATCTGCTCCCCAAATGCCAGCTAAGGATTAAGGAAGCCAGGTTACAAACACCCAGCAGATCCCAAAAAGTAGATCTATTTCTCAGAGCTCATTTCTAGGGATGAGCAAGGGCTCTCCCAAATTTGCTTGGCTATTAATTTTTTATATACTTTTTCTTCCAGGAACATGTCCAAATCTGTTTGGAGCCACGCTTTGTTAGTTATCTTGACTGCATCCTCTGATTTCACAGCTTAATTATCCGCTGTGTGAAATAAAGAGGTTGATATTCAGAACCCTTAGCTGGTTGGCTGACTGTGACATCTGGATAGTGCTGTTGAATCTCCCCCCAGACTTCCCTGGCACTATCTAGTTAGTACAGGGTCAGTCTGTGGGCAGAGAGCAGGCATGTCAGTGCTAACTAAAGAAGTGCCGGCACTTATCTGGTTAGCTCGATATTCAGCTGGGACTTCTGCAGGCAACTTGGGCCGCCTAATAAGCACTCCTAAGTTGCTATCCACAGAAGTCCTGGCTGAATGCTGAGCTAACTGGATAAGTTCCGGCACTTATCTGGTTAGTGCCATACAGTCGGAATATTCAGAAGCAGCTCCAATCCGGATTGTGTTGCTGAATATCCCACTGATACTTAAGCATCACTGCTAACTGCTGTGGTGTTTAAATATTGGCCTCAAACCTTCTACTATTTGCTTTCAGTTAGTTGATCATTAGTTTTATGGAGTGTCAGGGCGACCTACCTTCCTGGTGAGCTCAACATCCTAGCGGATCAGCTGAGCAGAATCCTCCAGCTGCACGTGGACCCGTGTTGCTTGGACGGTTAAATAGCCATTCTACCTCATTCAGTCCTTTTTCCTCCAAGATGAAGAGCCCTGCTTAGCCTTTATCATTTTTGTCAGTCTTCTTTGAACTTTTTCTAGCTTCACTATATCCAGGGCCGGCACTACCATTAGTTGAATTAGGCAGCTGCCTACAGTGCTGGCCCTCCAGGGGCACCCATTGCCACCGCTGTTGCCCCTCTTGGGACCTGCAGTGGTGGCAATGGCCGCAAACAGCCCTACGGCATTTACATTACAAATTCGGCACCGCGGAACTATTTGCTTGCTTGCTTATTCATTCATTCAATGTCTTTTTTTTATACCGTGCTCATTAGAATCAGTGCGGTTTACAGATAACAAATTTGTGCAGTGCAGGCAGGGCCTACACTGGACTTACAGTGAACAGGGATTTGTACAGGGGGCTGACAGGGTAACTATGTACAGGCAAGCTGGATGTCACAGGCGACATGGTCAGCTCACAGCTATTTACAGGTTGGTTTAACTATGTACAGATTGACAGGTCAGAGTATGTATACCTTCGACCTGCCGAGAGAATTGTGATCTAGTGGGTGGGGCAGCACTCATGCGGAGTGGCTACGCTGGGGATGACAACCTGGTTCCTGAGAGTGACTGGCTGTGAGATGTCATTTGGGTCGGTATAGTGCCAGAGGAAAAGATGGTACTTCAGTGACTTCCTAAACTGGGTGAGGTCGGTGATGGCACAGATGGCCGGTGGGAGGGCGTTCCAGCATGTGGGTGCATATAGTGCGAAGGCTCTGTTTCTACTTGACTGTGAGCATTTCGTAATCACCTTCGGGAGTACCAAGGTGTTGGCAGCGGCTATCTCCTCGCTCTGTTGAGGGGGGTGGGCTAGATAAGGTTGGTGAGGGAGGTGGAGGTGCACTTGTTGATGACCTTGAAGGTCATTAATAAGACTTTAAAGGAGAGTCTGCAGTGGACCGGTAGCCAATGCAGATGTTTCAATATTGGGGTTATGTGCTCTCTCCTGGAGACTCCGTGCAATATTCTGGTGGCTGTATTCATTGCAAGCTGCAGAGGATTCAGCGAGCTCTTTGGGAGTCCATGTAGTATAACGTTAGCATAGTCAAAATGTGGGATTACTAGGGCTTGATAGACTGTCCAGAAGTCATCTGGTTCAAGCAGCTGTCGTAGGTGATGGAGCATTCTTATTTTGTGGTAGACTGCTTTGACCATGTTGCTTATCTGGGTTTTCATGTTGAGATGTTGGTCTAGCATGACCCCTAGATACCGTACTGTGGGCTTGCTGAGGAGCTCTGCATCTCGTACATTCAGAGCAGTGGGTGGATATTTTGCTTCTGCCCACTTGGATCTCCTGATGCCAACTTCCTGTTTACAAAGGAAGTCAGCATCGGATGTTGGAGGAGGTGAAAGCAAAGAGTCCCATGGTGCCAAAGTTATAAGGTAAGCCCCGCAGGGCATTGCTGTCACTGCATGTCTAGGAGATGGGCAGCAGCAGCAGTGGCAGTGGATGCCGCAGGGAGTTAGGGGCGTAAGAGATAAGGTTCACCTAGGGTGCTTTGCACCGGCCCTGACTATATCATTTTTAAAATGGGGGAACCAAAAATGCACACAATACTCAGGGACCGATGCAGAGCCATAGTGATAGTCTCAGTTTTTTTCTGTACCCTTTTTCAAATAAGTCCTATTTAATTTTTTAGCAGCTGTGGTATACGGGGTTGAAAATCTCAATGCATTGTTTACAATAACTCTAAAATATTTTTCTTGGCTGGTGGATCTTAATTCAGAACCCAGCATTTAGTATCTGTCTGTAGTTGGGATTATTTTTCCCTATGTGCATTACTTTGCCCTTGACCACATTAAATTTCATCTGCCATTTGAATGCCCAGCCTCACAGTATCTTCCTGCAAATTCTCATAAATCTCTGCCATTTGAACATCTTTAAATAATTTTGTGTCATCTGCACATATCACCACCTCATGCTTCACTCTATCTCCAGATCATTTCTAAATGTGTTAAACAGCACAGGTCACAGTACGGGCCCTTTTCCATATGGATAACTGATGTACTGAGTTAGTCCAACAAAAAGCCGTGTCTACAACCTGTTAGTTAATTGAATATATAGAAATAAAGTCAACAAACAAAGCAACCCCAATATTTTGCTCATTTTCTGTGCAGCTTCGTCCTACCTCATTTCATTTTCACAGATTTTATTTCTTAAGGATGATCTAGAGATGTCTTTTCAACATCTGACTTTGGTAAAAATATTGTCACATTTCATAATTCTTCAGTTTTGAAATGTAATTTACCATGGGTTTACAGACATCAGAGAGCGTATTCCTTTAAATGGATCCAACAAACGTACAAAAGAGCATTGTTCTTAAATTGAGAGCTTTCATTACATCAAGTCAAACAGGAGTCTAATGATATTACATGTGTGTTGCATTATTCAGCTCTCTCATAAAATCTGTAAAATTACATAATATATGACGGCAGATAAAGACCAGAAGCAAAAATTACAAGAACCCCAAACTAGGCAGAAAAAATTACAATACAAAAACAAAAACAAAAAACAAAAGAAAAAACAAACAAACCACATATGAGAGAAAACAAAAAAGCCAAACCAATTCAGATGAAAAAAACCCTTCAATTATAGAGGAAAAAAGAACCTCAGCCAACCCTCCAACCAATATATTATGTGAACAAAATTAAATAAAAAACAAAAGCAAAAGAATGTTCTTTTGCTTTTGTTTATTTAATTTTGTTCACATAAGAGTTGTGCTGTGATACAGTAAACTGGCAGGTGACTTGTGTTTTCTTTTAATATGTTGTCTGATTGTTCAGATTTTTGTCAGGGGATTCCCTCTGACGTTTCAGGCATGTTCTTTTTACTGCGCATGTTTAGCGTGCCTATTTCCGATGTTTTTCTTTGGATCATTTGTATTTTGTTGGGGGATTCCCTTAGACATCATCAGGCATGCCTCTTTTTATAGCGCATGCTCAGCATATTTACTCTCGGCGGTTTTTGGACTTTTCAGTTGCCTGTTCACAGCACCTCTCCTGTGCTCCCGTATACAGCTCAATGTAAGTTTTTGGTTCCTTACTTTGCTGTCTTGGTGTTTTAACTGATAGGGTTTCTTTTTCTTTTCCCATGTGAGAGTTGTTTGTTTCAGCTCCATGACCAGCATTTTTTCCTTTGTTAGGCATGTCATATTTCTGAGCTCCCTGAGGAAGCCGCGAGGAAAAACACCTGGTGTCGGGGCTCCTGCTGATCTCCTCGACTGCTACGGTGCACCACTCAGATGACTTACTGTTCTTCAAGACTGTTGTGGTGCATTACTTCGTTGGTTTGCTGCCTTCCCAGATAAGTTCTTTGAACTATTTTTGCAGTATTGATGCTCCATGCTGTTATATTGCTATGCTGTGCCATGCTTGTATGATTCTACGTCGCACCAGTTTGGGTTCTTCATAGAGGTTTTTTTCTGGACCGTTATTTTTTTGTAGAGTCTTTGATGATAGTGGCATAATTGCCCTCTGATTGGCTCTTCCTCCTTGTTATTGGTTAGAGGGTTGGCTGAGGTCCTTTTTTCCTCTATAATTGAAGTTTTTTTTCACCTGAATTTGTTTGGCTTTTTTGTTTTCTCTTACATGTGGTTTGTTTGTTTTTTCTTTTGTTTTTTGTTTTTTTATTGTAATTTTTTCTGCCTAGTTTGGGATTCTTGTAATTTTTGCTTCTGATTTTGTGGCTCCTTGTTTTATAATATAGGGCAGATAAAGACCAGCATGGTCGATCGAGTCTGCCCAGCAAAGTGGCAAGAGAAGGTGCGCCCGCCACTTCATGCAGGCCACCCCTCCCCATGCCTTTGTTTAGGGGAGTACCCACTGCTCTGTGCAGGTCACCTCTGCTTGTTGAGATATCAGAGACAGTTAAGCTTATTTTGATTGTATCCTATCTCTATAAAGGGATCCACTGTGTCTGTCCCATGCCATTTTGAATTCTGTCACTGTATTTGCCCTGATAATGGCATGTGGCCCCAGCAATGGCATGCGGTACCTTCTTCATTAATGAATGAGAATGTTAAGGTTCCCTTCATACAACCTGTAAATAGCAAGAAAATACTGATAGGTTGTTATAAACATGGAGATTGTTCCCTTTGCGAAGTCACTGTACATCTTAATGGATTTATTGATTCCATCACAAAAAAGTCTTATATATGAAAGCATTTCACAAATACTGCACAGACGTTTGTCATTTATGCTGTGACTTGAACTTTACATGGCCAAACCAAGAGAAAGTTCCATAAATGATTGAAAGAACACTAGTACTGCCTTAAAACAAGGCATTTAGATGTTGTTCTATGACATACTGCCTACAAAATAATCATATTCTAGAAGTGATTAAGATTCTCTCTTGACATGGGCTAAATAAACAATGATGGATTTTCTATTTAAAGTCTGTTGTGCACTCTGTAAATCATAGCATATGTACAATGTAATGTGTTTCTTTTGACTGGCATTTTTATTACCTGAGAGATCTGCTTGACTAAGTTAAATACATCCATAACTGAGTTTTTGAATATCAAACAAACAGGAATATGTGCGCCTGGAAAATCTGGAAATGTCTTCTTTGACATAGGAATTCTCCCATGGATTTATTGGTTGTAATGTGGCAGGTGTAGGCCTGTGATCCACAGTGTCTGACATAAGCAGGCAGGCCTAACTAGCTTGACCTGTAAATGAAGCCTGTGAAGAGGCTCATAGGAATTACTAGGGTTGCCAACTGGCCGGTTTTCAGCCGGCCTGGCCGGTTTTTCCACGGCTAGGCCGGCTGCCGGCGCAGAGGCAAAACCGGCCCTTTAAAAGCCGGTTTTTTTGCTCTGGCCGCAAGATCGGGAGCGGCCAGAGCAAAAAAAACGGCTTTTCTCCGCTTCAGAGGGAGCCGGGGAAGCCCGCGCGAGGCCCCGGCTCCCTCTGAACAGCCACCAGCGTGAAGAGCCTTTACCTTCACGCTGGCGGCTGTTCCTGTGAAGCTGCGAATGCTGGGAAAGGTTAAAGTTTGCCCTTTAACCTTTCCCAGCATTCGCGGCGTCACAGGAACAGCCGCCAGCGTGAAGGTCAAGGCTCTTCACGCTGGTGGCGGTTCAGAGGGAGCCGGGGCCTCTCGCGGGCTTCCCCGGCTCCCTCTGAAGCCTCAGACAGCCGCGATGCTGGTCGGGGGGGGAGGGGGCAAGGACTGCATTGGCTGTGATGGGGGGGGGGGGGACCTGGACTGGAAAAGGGCTAAGGGGGGGGGGACGTGGACTGGAGAAGGGCAAAGGGGGGTGGGACCTGGACTGGAAAAAGGGCTAAGGGGGGGGGACTTGGACTGGAAAAGGGCTAAGGGGTTGGGGGGGACTTGGACTGGAAAAAGGGCTAAGGGGGGGGACTTGGACTGGAAAAGGGCTAAGGGGGGGACTTGGACTGGAAAAGGGCTAAGGGGGGGGGACATGGACTGGAAAAGGGCTAAATGGGGGGGTCTTGGACTGGAAAAGTGATTAGGGGGGACTTGTACGGGAAAAGGGCTAAGTGGTGACTTGGACTGGAAAAGGGCTAAGGGGGGGACTTGGACTGGAAAAGGGCTAAGGGGGGGGGGACTTGGACTGGAAAAGGGCTAAGGGGGGGGGGACTTGGACTGGAAATAGGCTGTGATGGGGGGGGGGACCTGGACTGTAAAAGGGTTATGGGGGGGGACAGGGACTGGAAATGGGTTGTGATGGGGGTGGAGGGGACCTGGACCAGAAAAGGGATATGGGGGGGGGGGGAAACTTGGACTGGAAATAGGCTGTGATGGGGGGGGGGGGGGGACAGGGACTTTAAAAGGGTTATGGGGGGGGCACATGTAATGTAAAGGGGTTGTGTGGGGGGTGGCGGGGACCTGGACTGAAAATGGGCTATGGTGGAGGAAGGGGGATCTTGGACTGGAAATAGGCTGTGATTAGGGGGCTAGGACTGCAAATGGGCTGTGATGGTGCGGGGGGACTCGGACTGCAAATGGGCTGTGATGGTGCGGGGGGACTCGGACTGCAAATGGGCTGTGATGGTGGGGGGGGGGGCCTAGGACTGGAAATAGGCTGTGATGGGGGACTTGGACTGGAAATGGGCTGTGATTGGGGGGGGGGAGCTAGGACTGGAAATGGCCTGTGATGTGAGGGCTAGCACTGGAAATGGGCTGATGAAGAGCTGGAATAGGACTGGAAATGGGCTGATGTGGGGCATGGGAGAATGGGACTAGAAGGGAGTGGATGCTGGGTGGGCCTAGAACTATAAGGGAATTGATTTGGGGGGAGGACTAGAATGGATGGGGAATGAGAATGGAGAGGGGAAAAAATATTTTGTGTGGAAGAAAAGTCTATGATGGGCCGGTATTGGGAGAGTAAGAGGGGCTTGAGAATGGAAGGGTGAAATTTAAACGGATGATAAAGGAATAAGGAAAGAATTGGGGGAAAGAGCAAAAGGGAAACAATCAGTATGTTAAAGCAGAAATAGAGAGAGAATGGAAAACATCTAAAAGAGAAGAAAGGACAAATGGATAGCTCGCAGAAGACACGAAGAAACCAGAAGACAAGTGACTGGAGCAATTGCAACTGAAAAATAAAACGCCCAAACAGAAGGTAGAAAAATATTTTTTATTTTGAATTTATTAACTGGAATATGTCTGGTCTGGGAAGTGTGTATTGCTAACATCTTTGCGTTTTTGTTTAGTGCAAGAGGAAATTACTTTATAGTTTTATTTCTCCAGTGTTGTACATTTCATGTTTGGATTTTGGGGTTCCCAGTTTAATTATTATCTGACCAAGGAAGTTAGCCTACACGTATCCTCGGTAATTTTTGTGGGTGGGGCTGGGGGCGGGGCAGGGGTGGGACTAGGGGCGGAGAATGGGTGGAGCATGGCAAGCCACAGGTGTCGGGTTTTTCTCGGTGAAAAAGTTGGCAACCCTAGGAATTACACATCCCCCAACATGCTGCTATTGTAGGATAGAACTCAGTAAAAGTATTGAATTAGCTTAGATAAGCAGAACAGATGGAAAAATACAGAAATTCATGTTTAAAACTGCTGACAGAAAAGTTCTAGAGCCCTGCTTCACTGCACGTAGCAACTAGCCCAATAGCCTTGAAAGAAGGAAAGTAACAAGTTGATGAACTGACCATTGTAATTGGGACTAGAAGGGGGGTAAGCAGGTGCTGAGCCACTGAAGGAACATAATTGGATAATCATATCAGTACCGGCACCAATAGAAGGGGTACGAGAGGTACGGGAGAGTACCGGGACCAATGAAATGTTTTTCTATACCTAGAATGGAGTAAAAGTCTATAAAAGTTGTTGTATTGCCAGAGAACTTTGCTCAGCCATTTTGAAATTGACTTTGCTTGAGACTTGTGCACAAATAAATGATTTGGACCTTCTGAACAGACTCCTGGTATCATTGGTTTGTCTGCGCTCTGCTGCTACATATTCTTGGTGCGTTGGCCGGGAAGTTGTGGAATCAGAGTGTATATAGGGCAATATACCACGACTTTCCGCCTCTATAGGCTTGGTCCTGCCGGGATCGCGCCCTTCCGACGAGGGCTGCTCCCTGGCGCCGCCGGTCCCTTGTATCGGAGGGAGCTGGTCGGACCTCGGCGGGTGCCGGGCCCGGCTGGAGCCAACGCCTCGAACCCGAGTGAGGGGAGTCCGAGGTCCAACTCATGCGCCTGCTTGGGAAGTTTGAGGACCGGATCCGGTGAGTATAGTTTTGATTTGTTGTCTAGACAGATATAGAAAGAGCAGTACTGCCATTGGAACTTGGAACTTGGAATTTGTAATCTCGAGAAATTGGTAATTGGTAAGAGAGCCTGATCACCTCTCAAAGACGGGCCGAGTAACCCCGCATGAGTATTCGCAGGGCGAAACTCCCATCTTTTTGTATTTTGGGAATTGAATAAGACTAGTCAGAATAGATAGAAACGAATGCATTCTGGGATACGTTGCTAGCATGATTGTGTGAATGAAGGGTGGATGAGAGGTCTGGCAGCACGGACCAAGTGAAGGCGGACCCCTGAGTAGCGCATTTCCTGACCGGGCGACCGCGTTCAGGTCGCGAAAAGGGGGAAGCGATTGTCGTCTTGTCTTGTTATTTGTTCTCCTTATACGTTTCCAGGGCCGTGAGGACCCCTTACCCACGGTCCGCCCTCCTTTTCCCTTTTGTCTGTTGTAGCGCGCACACATCGAAATGGGAGGGGCGGGGTCTACTAGAAACACTCCATTAGAATGTATGATCGCACATTTTAAAGAGGGATATTCTGGAGATTATGGTATTAAAATGACAGCAGCACGTTTACAGATTTTGTGTACTAGGGAGTGGCCCGATCTAGACCCCACCTGGCCCCGAGAGGGAACTTTTAATGTAGAAATTATCCAGTTAGTACACCGTAGAGTGCGGATAGCGCACCCCGATCAGTACCCCTATATAGATTCCTGGTTAAGTATTTGTGAAGATCCGCCCCTTTGGGCGCAGCGCTGTTATGAAGAACAGTGCAGAATAATGTTAGCTAAGACAGATTATAGTCAGAAAACAGAACAGTCTAGAATGAAAGGGCAGGATAAGAAGTCCAGGAAGAAGCCCATCCTGGTAGATCCTGATTCCCCAGAAATAATTCCCCGACAGCCTCGAACCCCAGGTCCAGTAAGGGCTGCCCGGCGTCCCGCCCCAGAGACCCCGAGACAGCCAAGACGGGACCCAACCCCAGAGCCATCACCCGAAGAGCAGGAAGATGAATCCTCTATACAGGAAGGTGAATCGTCTGAGACAGAAAAAGGAGAGTCAGATACAGAAGCAGAGCAATTAGAAACTGAAAATTCCCTAAGCGATGTTAACAGTGTAAAAGTGGTTGCCAGCACTAGTCTGCCAGCAAAATGCACATCTAAAGTGAAACATGTAGAGAAGAAGAAAGTGACCCCTGATAGGACAGTTACAAAAATATCCCTTAGATCCAAAAAGGTATCTACCGCCAAGATGATGCCCTTGCGGCAAGTCCCGGGAGTGCCCATAAAGAATGAAAATGATGAGGTGGTAGCGGGACCCCTGAGTTATGTGTATATCCCTTTCTCTACAACTGATTTGTTAAATTGGAGGTCGCATTATGCCTCCTACACCAATAAACCCTTAGAGCTTACAGAATTAGTGAATACCATTATGGAAACCCACCAACCCACTTGGGCAGATTGCCGCCAGCTCCTGACTACTCTATTCACGACAGAGGAGCGAGCCCGAATTAGAAAAGCAGCTATAGATTGGCTGGCGGATAACCCTGTAGCTCCGGGACAGGGGGTGGATAGAATAGACCAGCGATGGCGAACCTATGGCACGCGTGCCAGCTGTGGCACGCGAAGGCCTTGCAGCTGGCACGCGGGAAGGTCCGCAAAAAAAGAAAAAGCTGGCTCTGACTGCTGCCGCGGACGCAGCAAGGGCAGAATGCAGCGTCCCGCGGGGCCCCCCTCCGCCCGCTAAGCCCCTCCGCAAGAGCTTTCAGATTCGCGAGGGAGAGCGTCTCCCTCGCGTCTCTGTTAAGCCCGCAGGGGCTAATGGGAAATTTCCCATCAGCCCCTTTAGACGCGAGGGACTGATGGGAAATTTCCCATTAGCCCCTGCGGGCTTAACAGAGATGCGAGGGAGATGCTCTCCCTCGCGAATCTGAAAGCCCTTGCAGAGGGGCTTAGCGGGCGGAGGGGGCCCCGCGGGACATTGCAATCTGCCGCGGCAGCAGCCAGAGCCTGCTTTTTTTTTTTTTTTAATTTGCCAGAGGGGGGGGGGGTTTAGGACTGCTAATGGGCTGGGGGGGGGGGTTAGGACTGCTAATGGGCAGGGAGGGAGGGAGGGGGGGTTAGGACTGCTAATGGGCAGGGAGGGAGGGAGGGGGGTTAGGACTGCTAATGGGCAGGGAGGGAGGGGGGGGGTTAGGACTGCTAATGGGCAGGGAGGGAGTGGGGGGAAGGACTGCTAAGGGGCCGGGACGGGGGGTAGGACTGGGAAAGGGCGGTGGGGTTGGGACTGCGAATGGGCAGGGAGGGGGGGGGTTAGGACTGCTAATGGGCAGGGGGGGGTTAGGACTGCTAATGGGCAGGGAGGGAGGCAGGGAGGGGGGGGGGTTAGGACTGCTAATGGGCAGGGAGGGAGGCAGGGAGGGGGGGGGGTTAGGACTGCTAATGGCAGGGAGGGGGGGGGTTAGGACTGCTAATGGGCAGGGAGGAGGGGGGGTTAGGACTGCTAATGGGCAGGGGGGGTTAGGACTGCTAATGGGCAGGGAGGGGGGGGGGTTAGGACTGCTAATGGGCAGGGAGGAGGGGGGGGGTTAGGACTGCTAATGGGCAGGGAGGGGGGGGTTAGGACTGCTAATGGGCAGGGGGGGGGTAGGACTGCTAATGGGCTGGGGGGGTAGGACTGCTAATGGGCTGTGGGCTGATGGGGGCTGTCTGGAAATGGGGTGATGGGGGTTAGGACTGGTAATGGGTTATAGGGGGGGCTTAAACTGAAAATGGGGTGATGGGGTTTAGGACTGGAAGTGGGTTGATGGGGGGGGGCTAGGACTGGTATTGGGTTGGGGGGTTGCTAGGACTGGAAATGGGCTGATGGGGGCTAGGACTGGAAATGGGCTGATGCAGGGACTAGAAGGGAATGGATGCTGGGTGAGGCTGGAACTAGAAGGGAGCTGATGTTGGGGGAGGATTAGAATGGGATGGGGCTGGGAGAGTAAAATAGAGAGGGGAAAAATATTTTGTGTGGGAGGGATAAAAAATCTACAATTGGCCGGGTATTGGGAGAGTAAGTGGGGATTGAGGATGGAGGGGTAAAATTTGAGTGGATGAAATAGGAATGAGGAAAGAGCAAAAGGAGAAAGATTAGTATGTTAAAGCGGATGTAGAGAGAGAGAATGGAAAAAAAAACTAGAAGAGAGAAGAAAGGACAAATGGACAGCAGATGGAGAGTTTGCAGAAAACATGAAGAAACCAGAAGAAAGTGGCTGGAGCAATTGCAACTGTGTAACTGAGCTGAGGTATTCTGTTTATGTAATTCCTTTTTGACATTGCCACTTGTTCTCTTTCCCCAGTAGGTCATGTATTGTTATTGTCTGAAATGTATTGGTTTAATATTTGCAGTGTTGCCTTTTGATAGGTATGGTGTGGTGCTTTGTGAGTCCTGGTAGTGCTGTTAGGATACGGCGGGTTTGCTATTGGTTCTAAATGGGCAGTGTTTGTAGTAGTTCTTAATGTGCCTGGCGGTTGGCACTGGATTATAGTAATGTAGAAATCTTTTAGTCTGTCTTTATCCATACACTCATTAAGAGACATGTTTACTAAAAGTTAGTGTATGTTAGCATTATGCAAATATTTATGCAAATTGACGTGCTGGCACTTTGAGGAAATTCTTTGGTTTTGTGCGGCAGTTTGGGCACTCGGGCTCAAAAAGGTTAGCCATCACTGGAATAGACCCTCGAGAAGCGGCCCAGAGAGAATTCCCGAATGAAGACCCCCATTGGGATCCAAATATAGAGCAAGGATCCACAGCCCTAGCCCGTTTTCGCCAAGGCTTTTTACAAGGTCTGAGAAGGGGGGGCCAGAAGGCTATGAACCTTTCCAAAGTTGCAGGAGTCATTCAAGGTATAGAAGAGAGCCCTGCAGAATTTCATGAAAGATTAATTGAAGCATACAGAATGTATACTCCCTATGATCCCGAGGCACCAGGAAGTTTATGTATGGTGAATTCTGCTTTTGCAAACCAGTCTCAACCAGACATTAGACGTAAATTGCAGAAGTTAGAAGGGTTTGCGGGCATGAATACAACACAGTTACTGGAAGTCGCTCATAAAGTGTATGTGAATCGTGATAATGAAAGGCAGAGAGAATGTGATAAAAAGATGAAGAAGAAAGCTGATTTTTTGGCTGCGGCCATAGTGGAACAGAAAAGGGGAGGTGTCCCTAATCGACGGAGCAGAGGAAGGGGCGGGGCCGAGGTGGAGGCCGGTCCCAGCAGCTAGGCGTGAACCAATGCGCCTATTGCAGAGAAGAAGGACATTGGAGAGATGCGTGCCTGCAACTCGAAGACGCCCAGCATGATGACGAAAACAATCATCAGTGGCGAGAAGAAAGACGAGGCCGTCCCCGAAACCGCGGAGGAGCCAATCGAGAACATTTCCAGCGAGAAAGAGGAGGAGCCATCCAAGCAGTGGCTACGACAATCCATGATGAAAATGACGTGGATTAGGACAGACCGGGCTCCGAGTTTGCTTTAGGTCTCCAGGAGCCTATGGTCGGAATACAAATAGGAGACCAAATTATGAACTTTATGGTTGATACTGGCGCAGAACATTCAGTAATCGACAGAAAAATAGCCCCATTTTCTACAAAAGCAGTCACCATCATAGGAGCAACTGGTGCCAAAGCTACAAAATCTTTTCTTCAGAATCGTATATGCAGTCTAGGAGGACAGCAAATAACTCATCAATTCCTTTACATGCCCGAATGTCCAGTGCCACTACTGGGACGAGATATGTTAGCCAAGCTTCAAGCACAAATATCTTTCTCTGAAAAAGGAGAAATGCAAATGACAGTAAATCCCCAAGCCAAACCAGCAGGAATAATGCTGCTGACAGTTCCCCGAGAAGAAGAATGGAGGTATTACATTGATGACTCTATCCAAGACACCTATTTCGAACAAACTTTGAAGAACATTCATGCACCACCTGGAGTATGGGCAGAAGGCAGTCCTCCAGGCCTAGCCAAACATATAGCTCCAGTAATTGTAACCCTTAAGCCTAATGCTACACCAGTATACGTCAAACAGTACCCTCTCCCAAGAGCTGCAATTGAAGGCATTCATCGCCACTTACAAAGATTGCTCGAATATGGCCTACTAAAAGTATGTCAATCCTCATGGAACACTCCACTTTTGCCAGTAAAGAAACCTGGGACAGATGATTATCGCCCAGTGCAAGACCTAAGGAGAGTGAATGATGCAGTTGAAACTATACATCCAGTTGTACCCAATCCTTATACTCTTCTAGGACTGATACCTGCTGAAGCTACCCATTTCACTGTACTAGATCTAAAAGATGCGTTCTTTTGCATAAGATTAGCCCCTGTAAGTCAAATATTGTTTGCATTTGAATGGCAGGACCCCATCTCTGGAAGAGGGGGCCAACTCACCTGGACACGATTACCCCAAGGATTCAAGAATTCGCCTACCATCTTTAGTGCTGCACTGAATCAAGACCTTTCAAGCTATCCAGTGGCCCCGGGGAAGAGAGTGCTTCTCCAATACGTGGACGATCTGCTGATAGCTGCCATATCAGAAAGTGAATGTATACAAGCTACCAAGGATCTCTTGCAGTTACTAAATGAAGCTGGATATAAAGTTTCCAGAGCAAAAGCACAACTATGCCAAAAAGAAGTGAAATACTTGGGTTTTCGTATAACCCAAGGAAGCCGAAGATTAGGCAGAGAAAGAAAAGAAGCAGTATGCAGAATTCCAACCCCAACAACCAGAAAGCAAGTCAGAGCCTTTCTGGGAGCGGCAGGATATTGCCGAATCTGGATACCCAACTTTGCCCAAATTGCCAAGCCACTGTATGAAGCCACAAAAGGAGAAGAGAAGTCGCCACTGGAGTGGGGACTTGAGCAGGATACAGCCTTCAAGAAGTTAAAGGAAGAATTGATGTCATCACCAGCACTTGGACTACCAGATGTTCACAAGCCTTTCCACTTGTTTGTACATGAAGCACAGGGAAATGCCTTAGGCATGTTAACTCAGAAATTGGGAAATTGGGAGCGACCTGTAGCATATCTATCAAAACAATTGGACACTGTGGCCAAAGGATGGCCACCATGCCTGAGAGCAGTTGCAGCTACAGCATTATTAGTGAGTGAAGCAGACAAGCTCACATTAGGACAGAACATACGAGTCACTGTGCCACATGCAGTCCTTGCCCTCATGGAACAGAAAGCAAATTATTGGCTCACCAATTCCCGAATGTTGAAATACCAGAGCATGTTATGTGAAAACCCACAGATACAACTAGAAGTGAGTCATGCCTTGAATCCAGCCACCTTGATACCCATTAGTGAAGAACTCCCAGAACATGACTGTATCGAAGTCATGGAAACTGTGTTCTCCAGTTGACCTGACCTGACAGATGTGCCCATAGACAATCCTGACCAAATCTATTATGTTGATGGGAGCAGTCTCATCCTCGATGGACGACGCTGTGCCGGATATGCAGTCGTCACTCAACACGAAGTAGTTGAATCATCAGCTCTAGCCTCAGGCACATCAGCCCAGAAAGCCGAATTGATAGCACTCACCAGAGCATTAGTATTAGGAGCAAAACTTGTGCTAAATGTATATACAGATTCCAAATATGCCTTCACTACTCTACATGCCCATGGAGCTCTCTATAAAGAACGAGGGCTCATCACGTCCGGAGGAAAGTCAGTCAAGTATGGTCCCGAGATACTGATGTTACTTGATGCAGTTTGGGCCCCAACACGTGTAGCTGTCATGCATTGCAGAGGACATCAAGCAGGAAAAGGAGAAGTTGCCCGAGGAAATAGATTTGCAGATGCCTCAGCACGACAAGCAGTTATGACAGGACAGATCACACCACAAGCTATGCCAATGCAAGCAGCATTGTTTCCAGTACCTCTGAATTTATGGACACCACGATATACCACCAAAGAATTAGATTACTACTGTAACAAGAAAGATGGAGTACTGAAAGATGGATGGATTGAGCTGCCACCAGCAGAGGACAGTCAACCCCCTGGACGAATAGTAATTCCTGAACTGTTAGGACCATCCTTTGTCAAAGCCTTTCACGAAGCAACCCACTATGGGAAGAGTGCTATGGAAAAAGCACTCAGACCACATTTTTACATCCCTCTATTGACAACCATATCAGCTTCAGTAGCACGTCAATGTCTAACTTGTACCAAAAATAATGCCAAGCAAGGCCTTATAACGGCACCCCGAGTTCAGTCAGGAGGTGTAACCCCCATGCACAACCTCCAAATTGATTTCACGGAAATGCCAAAAGCCAATGGATACCATTACCTATTAGTAATAGTCTGTACTTTCTCTGGGTGGGTAGAAGCCTTCCCAGCCAGAACTGAGAAAGCCCGAGAAGTTACCAAAGTTTTAATGAGAGAGATTGTCCCTAGGTTTGGAATTCCAGCAGTAATAGGGTCAGACAATGGACCCTCATTTGTCTCCCAAGTTACTCAACAGTTAGCTAAAGCTTTACAGATACAATGGAAACTCCACACTGCATACAGACCCCAGAGTTCAGGGAAAGTTGAGCGAATGAATCGTACCCTAAAAGCCCAGATGTCCAAGCTTTGTCAGGAGACACACTTGAAGTGGCCCCAAGTGCTCCCGATAGCTTTACTCAGAATACGCTCAGCTCCTGTAAAGTCAACAGGTTTTTCCCCTTTTGAAGTCCTGTATGGTAAACCCCCACCAATAGTGCAGGGAATCAAAGGAAGTTTAGCCCAAATTGGTTCAGAAGTAACCAGACAAGAACTCCTAGCTCTTAGTTTTGTTCTGCAGACTCTCCATGCGTGGATCCGAGACCAGTTGCCTATCAACTTGACGGAACCTTTGCATCCCTATCAGCCTGGTACCTCGGTGTGGATCAAAGATTGGAAGAAGACACCGTTGGAACCCCATTGGAAGGGACCGTACACCGTCATCCTGTCTACCCCAACTGCAGTAAAGGTGGCAGAGATCGACGCCTGGATCCACCACAGCAGAGTCAAGCCCGCCGCTGATCCTGAACCTGAGCAGTGGACAGCAGAACAGCATCTTGATGCACCCTTGCGAGTTACTCTGAGACGGCAACCAGCAACTTAGACACTTCATCACAGTGCCTTGCAGTAGCCAAGTCTTTCGAAGAGGATTGCTGTTTTCCATGCAGCAACAGTTTTGTTTCAACGAACCCAATTTGCGTACGATTTTGCACACTACTTTGATACTATATTGAACCATACTTCAAAACCAACTGAAATTGCTAAGTTGGTTGAGGTGTGATGGACAACTTGAGGATCTTCAATCAACACTCAGCTCCCGTTGAATTGCTTCATTAGTGCACGGGACGAAGAAAAGAACGTCGTGGTCAAGATCTGCAAGCTGAGGATTCAGAAGAACTCCAATCAACATGTATCTTTGTCTTTGCTTTGCCCTGGTTGCCTTCTTTGGAGGATTTGAACTGACTTATGCTTTACCTCCATGCACAGCTTGCATTACTTCTACTCGAACTGGACTGAAAGTAACTCAGACTTTGATTTACCATTCTTACTATACCTGCAAGGGAAAAGTGACTCGGTGTATTTATAACACCACTGAACTAAATGTTTGCACTTATGGCAAAACTAGAGTATGCTATAATCCGCATCAGAATCCATCCTATTACACGTTGGAAATACGATGGAAAGATGCAGATGGACCTTTAATAGCTGCTACGCCACCACTTAAGGACATTACTAAACCTGCTGTTTTGAATTTCGATGCATGTAATGTCATAAACAGAGATAGTTATTCTACCTGTGGTACTTGGGAGAAAGCGTATCGAAATGACCATAAGTATATGTGTCCGGAAGGTGCCACAGGATGGAAAAAGTGTACAGGTAAAAAGGAACCAGGTTATAGTACTGCCCCCGCAGCAGATTACTATTGCCCGGATTGGGAATGTGTGTTTTATGCTACATGGAATAATGGTATAGTTGACGAAAAGATAGATAAACGCATGGCCACCTTAACCAAGTCAACGACAAATGATAAATGTCAGAAAGATGCTTGTAACCCCTTACTCTTACGCATACACAATCCCAGTGCATGGAAACAGGGATACAAGTTTGGTTTACGTATTGCTGGTGGAGCAATAGATCCTGGGACCATTGTGTATATCAGATTGAATACCCAAGCCCACAAGTCATCTAAATATCATATCCATAACACCTTTTATGAGGCCATGCATGTAAATAAGTTTGAAATCCCTCATCCCTCTCAGAATTTATTTCTAGAATTAGCCGGAGCAGTAGTATCTAGTCTTAAAATTTCAGATTGTTATTTCTGTGGTGGAACCCAAATGGGAGACCAGTGGCCATGGGAAGCTCAAGAATTGAATTATTCTTTGGTCTACAATCAGACTGAATTACACAAGACTACTAGCGAATGGGTGTTAGCGCACTCAATCGTTGGACGTCTTTGCTATGCCAGAACTGGACCCCAGTTCACCCAACAGGTAGGACAGCTGGTCTGTCTTAGCCAGAAATTCTATAATGCCACGACCAAAAAGACGTCATGGTGGTCAGGAATCAAACACCCTGAACCTCCTAACCCATTAGCCAGATTTCCTGAACTTGCTGATGTATGGACTAATCTTGCCAAAGCCCATGCCTGGCAAGCCCCACCTGGCCTATATTGGATCTGCGGAAACCGAGCATATGCACAACTCCCGCCACTATGGGGAGGAGCATGTGTCTTAGGAACCATCAGACCTTCTTTCTTTCTTTTAAACACTGAACATGGAGAACAATTAGGATACCCAGTATACACTACCCACCGACACAAACGAGCCTTGAGACAGAAGAGATCACCCCTCCAGGTAGGCAAGTGGGAGAAGTGGAAGGGGGATGATTGGCCACCAGAAAGAATCATTGAGTATTATGGGCCTGCCACTTGGAATGATGATGGTATGTATGGTTATCGAACTCCAATTTATATGATTAATCGTATTATTCGCTTACAGGCAGTAGTTGAAATAATAACCAATGAAACTAGTCAAGCTCTTACACTTTTAGCTAGACAAAGTACTCAGATGCGCACTGCCATATATCAGAATCGCTTAGCACTTGATTATTTGTTAGCAGCTGAAGGAGGAGTATGTGGTAAACTGAATCTAACCAATTGTTGTTTGAAAATAGATGATAAGGGTCAAGTAGTTGAAGAAATTGCCAAAGATATGCAAAGACATGCTTATGTGCCAGTACAAACTTGGCACTCATTGAAATTCCCTAACTGGTTTGCTAACCTTTTCTCCTGGCTGGGAGGATTTAAGACTTTCATTGTCTTAGTACTAATCCTTGTTGCTGTTATTTTCTTATTACCATGTTTAATCCCATGTTGTATGCGTTCTATTCATACTGCTATTGATAGTACAGTAGAGCGGAAGACCGCAACTAAAATAATGGCATTATATAAAGCCAGTCCTAGTCGAAATCCTTCTATCATGATGTGATTCTCTAAAGGTGATTTAATTCTCACACCTTAAGTAATAGGGTGAGATTAATCAAAGGGGGGAATGTGGCAGGTGTAGGCCTGTGATCCACAGTGTCTGACATAAGCAGGCAGGCCTAACTAGCTTGACCTGTAAATGAAGCCTGTGAAGAGGCTCATAGGAATTACACATCCCCCAACATGCTGCTATTGTAGGATAGAACTCAGTAAAAGTATTGAATTAGCTTAGATAAGCAGAACAGATGGAAAAATACAGAAATTCATGTTTAAAACTGCTGACAGAAAAGTTCTAGAGCCCTGCTTCACTGCACGTAGCAACTAGCCCAATAGCCTTGAAAGAAGGAAAGTAACAAGTTGATGAACTGACCATTGTAATTGGGACTAGAAGGGGGGTAAGCAGGTGCTGAGCCCACTGAAGGAACATAATTGGATAATCATATCAGTACCGGCACCAATAGAAGGGGTACGAGAGGTACGGGAGAGTACCGGGACCAATGAAATGTTTTTCTATACCTAGAATGGAGTAAAAGTCTATAAAAGTTGTTGTATTGCCAGAGAACTTTGCTCAGCCATTTTGAAATTGACTTTGCTTGAGACTTGTGCACAAATAAATGATTTGGACCTTCTGAACAGACTCCTGGTATCATTGGTTTGTCTGCGCTCTGCTGCTACAGTAATTCATCCTAGTTTAATGGCCCTTTTTGTAACACTATGGGGATTGTTTACTAAAGGTTAACGCACGTTGATGAAATCAACACACGTTAAGTGTCACTGTGAGGTAGGCTATGGCCTAGCATGGCCTGCTACTTTGAAAGGCCTGTAAGTTAGGCCTGGATCCTAACTCCCATTATAGCTAGAAAAGAACCAAAAATCTGTGAAAAATAAGAAAGCTGTTTTAAAATGCTTAATAAGAAGTTTTCATGAATTCATAAGTCTTCTATTATTCTCTTGTGTGTGAAAGCACAGAAATGTAACAGTATATGTATTCCAGAAGCCGAAGTTAACCTTGCAGTAGAAAAGTAATGAGATTAAGAACTGCACTATTGTTAGAGCAATCCTAAAGGAGGGGGCTGGTTGCTAGGCTCCGGAGGGATTTCTAATTGGACAAATGAAGGGAATGTATAACCAATGAAAAGTTTGCATGTATCGAGTTGGAACCAATAGAAAGTTGTTATGTATCAAACTGAAAAAGAGGTATAAATGGTTATGTCTCTGTATAAACTTTGGCTCAGTTCCTTTTGAAGCTTTGACTGACTGGGCCTGTGCACAATAAACTGGCTTGGACCCTGTCAATTGACTCCTGGATTTATTCATTAACTGCACTTTGCTACAACATATTCTTGGTGCGTTGGGCCGGGAAGTGCGAGTGGTAAATGGTATTCAAGTGAATAATCCACGTAATTCGCCTTGAGGTTTGGTCCGGTTGGAACCATGTCTGTCCGACCGCAGGGGAACTTCTCAGGCGCCGCCGATCACTTTGTATCGGTGAGGGTTCTGCCTGCCTCGGCGGGCCATCGGGTCCAGCTGGCCAACACCTCCGACCCGGGGGAGTCCAGGGTCCAACCCACGAACTGGTTTGGTATCAGGAACTGGATCCGGTGAGTAGATATTTTCTTGTTTAAAAGTCAGTGCAGCCTGGGGAAACAGTCTTGCATGAGTATGCGCAAGACTGATTTGGTATAGTTGGTATAGACTAACTGGGAAAAATCTCGCATAAGTATGGGCGAGACAAGGGAGCCTGATCACTTCCCATAAGGGCGGTCCTAGTAAGCTCCGCGTAAGTGAAAGCGGAAGCTGAAGCCATCGACCCTTCTTGTTTGAAATAGTCAGTTAGAAAAACCTGGGCACTTGAAAAATGATTTCTTGTTAAAATATGATTGCTTGTGTGAGTGAGAAAAGGAGGAAGCGTTTGGTGTTCGTCTGTTCTTACTGTTTGTTGTTTGTCTCTGATTTTTGTTATCTGTTAAAACCACGAGTTTCCCTTCTGGTATGATGTAAGATTATTCTGTTGGGTAATTTGTGACAGTTTACCGATTAAGAAATAGTAGTAAGAAAAGAAGAAAAGAAAAGACGCAAACGCTTATGCTAGAGTCACTGTAAACTCAAGAAGCTGTTTCACTCATTTCAGTTTCCTTTCGCACAGCATGAAGCTAGCTAGCGGAGAGAGACGGGGCGTGTTTGAAGAAAGGAATGTGCAGTGTCTTTTTAACCCTGTGAAGGCTTAATCTCAATACTTTGTAGCTGGGTTAATTTGTGCTTATTTCAGGAAAATTGTACCTGTTTTATTCAATAAGTTTTAATAAGTGATGTTCCTTCTGCTATGGTCATGTATTATATAGCATTTGATAAGAATGTTTAGTCAGGATTGTGGATCCCGATAGTTTTGGGGCTTAGCCTGGAAAGGGTTAAGTTCTTATTAACCCCTTTCGAGTTCCTGTACTTGTACGGACCAAGTGAGAAGAATTTTTGTAGGGCTATAGGTATAATGCATTTGTGGGCTTAGCTTTGTTTTGTGTTATTTATGTTCAAACCTTCAGTAAATGGTTTAAATAGGAAATGATAGAAAAATTCAGGAAACTGCTTTTGTTTTCCCTTTGTCCTACGAAGTAGAGGTTAAGAACCATTCCGAGCCAGTAGTACCAGATCGCGACTTGAAAATGATTTAAATCCTGAGTGAATAAGGAGTTCATCGTGTTTGAATTCTAGTTCCTGATATACTGCAGCAAGCACCTCCATAGAAGACATACTTATTGTTAATAAAAATAAGATAGGAAGAAAAAAATGTATATGTATTCTAGATATCCACCCACTTTATGGAAAAAGGATTCGGAATGTCTTTTGAATATCTGCTTCCTAAAACTGTAGGATTTAAAGTAATTTCTTTTGCAGAGACATGCTTATTACGGCTGGCAGTTAGTTTTCATGCCAAGTAATTTTATTCCAGTCATATGTAACAGATATGTGGCTGTCATGTTAAAAGCTATAGTTCTTTCTGTTGGGATTGTTATAACATGTTGCAAAATAATAGTTTTATATTTTAAGGACTTTATCTAAATTGTACTTATTTAGAATGAGCGCACATCCATTATGCTTAGTCCACAGGAAAATGCAGCCTGACTGGTGTGGGGGGGTCAGAGTCCACGCAGATTTTGTTGAAATGTATGACTAGGAATTGTAGCGAGGGAGTTGCTGGAAACTACAGAAATGCTCTGTGAAAGGGAGTGCATGGCCCCATATTTATTAGATTGTACAGAGAATGTTCCCAGATCAGTTCCCCTACATAGGATTCCCGGTTAAATGTTTGAGAAAAAGAAAAAAAAACCCTGCCCGTTTATTATCTTTATAGGGGCCAGTTCCCTCAGCTCTGCCACCACCCCGGGCAGAGCCTGGGGCAAGGGGGGGGGATACCTCCCTGCAAATGTCACCAGCTACCTCCGCAGCAGGAGGACGTGCACCCCCTCTTGATCGAAAGCCCCGGCACAGTTTAAAGTACTCAGAGTAGGCCACAGTCCACCGATGACACTACAAGCAGGGATTCATTTGCTAGTTCAGCCCGATTGCCGTATGCCTTCAGATGTACAACTACCAGTAAAAGGGAGGGTCACTTAATCCCATTGCACTAGGTCCAGGGCCAGCTTTGCACTAGCCAGCTGACCAGCTTTGTTTCTGCCACTGATTTACTGAACTGAAAGCTGCATTATGCCTCCTACACTGAGAAACCATAGGATTTGATTGAACTAATGAACAGTATTATGCAGACCCATCAGCTTTGATGGCCCCAAGTGGGATCCAAATAGCGCAGGCAGCCCTCACTATATACCCCATGCGATCCAGCAGCCCAGGAGAATTTGCGTTTTTGTCAGTCAGTCCCAGAGAGATATAAAACAGAAATTGCAGAAACTGGATGGATTTGCGGGCATGACAGTTAATGGAAGTAGCTCAGAAAGTATGTGAATCGTGAAAATGAATGTAACAGAGAAAGTGAATGTAAAATAAAGAAAAAAACAGATCTTCTTGCTGATACTTTAGTTGAATGATGTGGAGGAGGTTTTCCTAATCGAAGGAGCAGAGGAAGTGAAAGGGGTCGTGAAAATGATCGGGCCCCCACTGGGTGTGAATCAGTGCGCCCATTGCAGAGACGAAGGACATTAGAGAAGTGAATGCCCATATCTTGACTCCACCCCCAGGAGGGGAGGAGGGAGTACTTGATTTTAGAAAAAATAAACCGAGCACAGTGTTCCAGCAAGAGAGGGAAGCAGCCATAGAGTGAGTGGCAGCCGAAGAGGGCTACAGCATGGATGAAGACTAAGTCAGACTGGACTCCAAGTTTCCCTGGGTCCCCAGGAGACTATGGTCAGTCTGAAAATAGGGGACCAATATATGGACTTTATGGGGGATACAGGAGCAGAATACTAAAGCCAGTAGCCCCTTTGTTTTCTTGATGCATCACCATTGTCAGAGCTACTGGGGCTAAGGCCACAAAGCCTCTCCTGCAGAACCGCATGTGTGAACTAGGGGGACAAAAAATAATGCACCAATTCTTGTATAAAGCCCTATTCCACTTCTGGGCCGAGACATGCTTGTTAAGCTCCAGGCACAAATATCTTTTGCTGAAAGGGGAGAAATGCAAATGACTGTGAACCCAAAGCCTGCTGGATTGATGATGCTGACTGTTCCCCAAGAAGAAGAGTAGCGGTTCTATAGTGCATCTCCAATCAAGCCAGCTAGTTCCTGTATACCCACCAACCTTATAGCCCCACCTGAAGTATGGGCAGAAGATAATCCACCTGGCCTAGTGAAGAATATAGCCCCTGTCATTGTCATTGTCACCCTCAAGCTAGGAGTGGAACCAGTGCATGTGAAGCAGTATCCCCTCCCTCGACCAGCCATTGAAGGAATCCACTGCCATTTGATGAAACTGCTGAAGTATGGACTTCTCAAGGAATGCCAGTCACCCTGGAACACCCCCCTTCTCCCAGTTAAGAAACCTGGGACAGGGGATTACCGCCCAGTACAAGATCTGAGGCGAGTGAATGATGCAGCTGAAACTATACACCCAGTGGTACCAAAATCCTTATATTCTCTTGGGACTGATCCCCGCTGAGGCTACTCATTTCACCGTCCTGGACCTGAAAGATGCCTTTTTCTGTGTGCGCCTAGCCCCCACCAGTCAACTTTTGTTTGTTTTTGAATGGCAAGACCCCACAACAGGAAGGCAGGGCCAACTCACCTGGACTAGATTACTTCAAGGATTCAAGAATTCACCTACTCTCTTCAGTGCTATTTTAAATCAAGATATTTTCAGCTACTATGTGAACCCAGGAGAAAGGGTTCTTCTCCAGTATGTGGACAACTTGCTTATAGCCACCAACTCAGAAAGTGAATGTCTACAAGCCACCAGTGAACTCTTGCACCTTTTTTTAATGAGGCTGGATACAAAGTCTCAAGAGCCAAGGCGCAATTATGTCAAACAAGTTAAATACCTAGGATTCCAGTTGTCCAGCAGAATTAGACGCCTGGGACCAGAATACAAAGAAGCTGTATGCAGTATTCCTACTCCAACCACCAGGAGGCAAGTGAGAGCCTTCTTGGGTGCCGCAGAGTACTGTCGTATATGGATCCCCAATTTTTCGTTGCTAGCAAAACCATTGTATCAAGCTACCAAAGGAATGGAAAAGTCTTCATTGGAATAGGGACTTGAACAGGATGCAGCCTTTTGATCTTTGAAAACCGCTCTGATGTTATCACCAGCTCTGGGTCTACCAGATGTCCAGAAAACCTTTCAATCTCTATGTTCATGAGTCACAAGGAAATGTTCTAGGAATGTTGACTCAATCTCATTGGATCTTGGCAACGACCAGTAGCCTATTTGTCAAAACAATTGGATGTAATTGCAAAAGACTGGCCCCTTGTTTGAGAGCTGTTGCAGCTACAGCCCTCCTAGTGAGCAATCTTCAAGTTACTGTACCACACTCTGTTCTAACCATTATGAAACACAAAGGAAACCTCTAGCTAATTCACGAATGTTGAGGTATCAGAGTATGCTGTGTGAAAACCCCCAGATACAATTGAAGGTCAGTCAAGCTCTGAATCCTGCTACATTGTTACTAGTTGTTCTTGAACCCCCCTGATCATGACTGTTTAGAAATTATGGACATTGTATTCTCAAGTCACCCTGATTTGACTGATGTTCCTTTGGAGAACCCTGAACGGACTTTCTTTGTAGATGGAAGCAGTCTTGTCATCATTAAAATGGACATTGTTGTGCCAGATATGCAGTGGTGACCCTTGATCTGGTAGTTGAGTCCTCAGCCCTGGCCCCAGGAACTTCAGAACAGAAAGCTGAACTGATAGCTCTTACTAGAGCACTGACAATAGGAAAAGGGGCTCTGTCTAAATGTGTACCCAGATTCCAAGTATGTCCTTACAACCTTGCATGCACATGGGGCCCTGTACAAAGAATGAGGGTTGATCACCTCAGGAAGCAAGTCCATTAAGTATGGCCCCGAGATATTGACATTATCAGATGCATACTGCCTACAGATCTCAGAATTTAGGAAAAGTAGAATGAATGAATAGAACCCTGAAAACTCAGTTATCCAAGTTTTGTCAAGAAACACACCTGAAGTGGCTCCAAGTTCTACCCATCGCCCTTCTTAGGATACGTTCAGCTCCCACCAGATCCTTAGGTGTCTCCCCTTTTGAGATTTTGTATGGGCGACCTCCACCCATAGTGCAGGGAATAAAGGGAGACATGAGACAGATAGGATCTGAAATAACTAGACAAGAACTATTAGCTTTAGGTTCTGTTTTGCAGAAACTCCAAACGTGGGTGCAAGACCGACTACCCATCAACCTGACCGAGCCTCTGCATCCCTTCAAGCCAGGAATGTCCGTGTGGGTGAAAGAGTGGAAAAAGACCCCACTGGCGCCGCATTGGAAGGGACCCTATGTTGTCATCCTATCAACCCCCACCGCAGTGAAAGTTGCAGAATTCGAACCCTGGATCCACCACAGTCGAGTGAAGCCGGCAGCTGCTCCTGATCCTGGCCAATGGACATCAGTAAATGATCCCGAGACTCCATTGCGACTCACCTTGAGGAGACAGCCAGCTTTATAGAGAATCTTCAGAGTCCACTTACGTCACGTGAAAGTGACCATCACTACAGCAACAGAAGAAAACTCAACACAGTTCATTATCCTCAACTTTCCAGTTAACTTCCAGAGACTGTAATCACAATGTTCTTCCACTATTGCCTTGTGGGAGTGGTGGTCCTGGGAATCCTGGAAAAGACCTTTGCTCTACCCCCTTGTATAGCTTGCATAACCACCACCCGAACAGGACAAAAGGTTACTCAGACTTTGCTCTATCATTCCTACTATACTTGCACTGGAACAGTCAGCCAGTGTGTTTATAAGGGCACCGAACTGAACATTTGCACAAAGGGAAGAAGTAAGACTTGTTACACCCCTCGACAAAACCCATCATACTATACATTTGAGATACGATGGAATGATGAAGATGGAGCTATCTTAAATGCGACAAAATCCCTTACCGACCCCACCAAACCTATCACCTTGAAATTTGACGCTTGTGATGCCATCAACAGAAATGCTTACCACAGATGTGGGTCATGGGAGCGAGCCTACTACCATGATGATAAATACATGTGTCCAGAAGGAGCCTATGGATGGGGAAAGTGTACAGGAAAGAGTACTGCAGCCACTATTTACACCACCGCATCTAAACCTGATTACTTTTGCCCAAAATGGGAATGTGTATATTTTGCTACCTGGAAGAATGCACCGACGGGACAAGACGGCGATCATCGCAAAGGCAGCCTAATGAAGATCAGCATACCAGAACCTAAGAAATGCCAGAAAGGTGCCTGTAATCCTCTACAACTCTTCATAGCCAACCCCAGCCACTGGAAGCAAGGATACAAGTTTGGGTTGCGTATTGCAGGAGGAGGTGTAGATCCTGGGACTATTTTATATCTGCGATTAAACACCAATACCCATGTATCCTCACCCTATCGTATACATCACTCCTTCTATGAAGCCATGAAATCAGAATTTGAAATCCCTCCTGCCTCCCAGAACTTATTTCTTGAATTAGCGGGAGCAGTTGCTTCTAGTCTCCATGTTTCAGATTGCTTGTTTTGTGGAGGAACAAAAATGGGAGACCAATGGCCTTGGGAAGCACAAGAACTGAACTATTCTGTTCCATATAATCAGACTAATACACGCAATACCACAAGTGAATGGGTATTGACCCACTCCATTGTGGGTAATTTATGTTTCTCTCGCTATGGACCAATGTTCAATATGGAAGTGGGGCAGCTGGTCTGTCTCAATCAGAAGTTTTACAACAGTACCACTAAGAAAACATCTTGGTGGTCAGGAACCAATGCTACTGAACCCTCCAATCCTCTAGTCCAGTTCCCCAGACTTGCCAGTATCTGGACTAACCTAGCAGCATATAATTCTTGGCAAGCACCACCTGGACTGTACTGGATTTGCGGAACCCGAGCATATGCCAGACTTCCTCACCATTGGGGAGGCGCATGTGTATTGGGAACCATACAACCTTCCTTTTTCCTTCTACCAACATCCCAGGGAGAACAGCTGGGATATCCTGTGTACAGAAGTCGACAGCTGAAGGAGGCCTTGAAAATAGGCCAATGGGACAAATGGGATGGTGAAGAATGGCCCTCAAAAAGAATCATCTCATACTATGGACCTGCTACGGGGAGCAGGATGGGACTTGGAGATATCGTACTCCTGTTTATATAATTAATCGAATAATACGTTTGCAAGCTGTTGTTGAAATAATAACCAATGAAACTAGTAAAGCACTAACCCTACTAGCAAAACAAAGTATGCAAATGCGCACAGCCATTTATCAGAATTGTTTAGCTTTAGATTATTTGTTAGCAGCTGAAGGTGGGGTATGTGGGAAGTTGAATCTAAGTAATTGTTGTTTACAGATTGATAATAATGGGCATGTAGTTGAAGATTTAGCCATCAGGATGAGAGAGCAGACATTTGTGCCTGTCCAGACCTGGCACAGTTTAAAGATGGATGGGTGGTTTGGTTCATTGTTTTCTTGGATAGGTGGTCTGAAATCCCTGATGTTTATCGTATTATTCATATTAGCTATGTGCTTGTTGCTCCCTTGTCTCCTACCCCTTTGCTTACGCATGATAACATCATCAATTGATAACACTATAGAGCGGAAGGCAGCTGCGAAAGTATTAACTATGTGGGGATATTATCCTATACCCCAAGATGATGATGCTATTACACCAGTATAATGTGTTAATTGACTGATGAGTGATTTAATTCTCACCCTTCCTCACTTGCGGGTGAGAATAATCAAAAGGGGGAATGAGGTAGGCTATGGCCTAGCATGGCCTGCTACTATGAAAGGCCTGTAAGTTAGGCCTGGATCCTAACTCCCATTATAGCTAGAAAAGAACCAAAAATCTGTGAAAAATAAAAGCTGTTTTAAAATGCTTAATAAGAAGTTTTCATGAATTCATAAGTCTTCTATTATTCTCTTGTGTGTGAAAGAACAGAAATGTAACAGTATATGCATTCCAGAAGCCGAAGTTAACCTTGCAGTAGAAAAGTAACGAGATTAAGAACTGTACTATTGTTAGAGCAATCCTAAAGGAGGGGGCTGGTTGCTAGGCTCCGGAGGGATTTCTAATTGGACAAATGAAGGGAATGTATAACCAATGAAAAGTTTGCATGTATCGAGTTGGAACCAATAGAAAGTTGTTATGTATCAAACTGAAAAAGAGGTATAAATGGTTATGTCTCTGTATAAACTTTGGCTCAGTTCCTTTTGAAGCTTTGACTGACTGGGCCTGTGCACAATAAACTGGCTTGGACCCTGTCAATTGACTCCTGGATTTATTCATTGACTGCACTTTGCTACAACAACTGCACCCACAGAAATAAAATGGTTATGGGCACTTAACATGCATTAACTCCTTTAGTAGAAATGCTCCTACATTTTGAATTGTCTTGTGGCAATGTCTCCAATGTGCTAGTTTTGCACATACCATGATGAATGAACCTCATTCCTAAACCAGGGTATACTAGAGATAATCTCTGTTTTACAGATTTACTGCCAGTCCTAGTCTCAACACTTGCATGTGCTGGAGAACCTCCTTCTGAAGCTTGTAAGGTGTAAAATGTACAGCCAACATAGCAAAATGCACTTCGAAACTCTTTGTGGCTTTTTGCTTTCGTACGTCAGCACTTTTTCTTTTTTTTTTTTTTTAATATTTGGGTCTGCTGATGCTGTTATGCTCTGATGGGGTTGGGGTCTGTTTTTAGAATAAAAGGGGCTTTGCTAGGGTTCTAGATAGGAAATTGCTGATTTTTTTTCTTGTTTATTTTGTTTTACTTTTTCTGATATTATGGGGCAGATGCAGAAAACTAGCACGGCCTTTACGCGTAGATAATGCAACTTTTAGGCACAAATTACCAGCATGCCAAATGCAGAAAACTGATGCGTGCGTAAACAGCAAAGGAAAAGCAAACACACACAACACCATTTAAATTATAGGCAAATGAGCTACCCGTAATAAAATGGCATGCTAATATCGTCTGCGCCCGATGCAGGGAAACACGTAGAGAATTTCATAACCAGCCTTAGCGCCAATATCTCTATGCTTGGGTCTGAGATGGCTTAAACGTGTTGTGCATGCCCCTGACAGTATTTTCATGGCATTGGAGGCTTTCTCCGATGCCTGGAAAGCCCCCAATGCCATCAAAATACTGTTGGGGGGGGTCGGTGCCCCCAACAGAAAACAAATCTCTGATGGCCTAGTGGCCCCAAACCCCCCTCCCCTCCCAGTATCTTTACAAAGGAGTGGGAGCACACACACTCCTGCTCCTTTACGATGGTACCGGGAAGGGGGAGGGGGGTTCAGGGCCACTTTGGCTTTTTTAAATTGGGCAGGTAGGAGGCAATGGGGCTGCTGGGCCACCAGGGCTATTTTTAATTGGGAGGTGGGAGGGGATCAGGGCTGCTGGGCCACCAGGGTTATGCTTTCTGTCGGGAGTACTGGCCCCCCTGACAGTTACTTAATGGCATCGGGGGCTTTCCCCGATGCCTGGATCTTCTGAGGGGAAATTTGATACTTCCTCAGAAGATTCAGGCATCAGGGAAAGCCCTGAGGCCATCAAAATAGTGTCGGGGCACATATGCAAATTAGCCACGCAGTGCCCCTGTTTCTTTGGGAGAGCATTGCAAACTTGCACCGACTTCTGTACGCATGTGCTTGGCTTGCTCTCCCAGTTTAATGCTGTCATTTGCGCCACGGTTTAATGTGTGGGCTAATTTGCATATGCGCCCTTGTCTGCATGCCAGTGCTGAAGTTGCACGCTATCGGTGCACTGCATAGAGGTGTACAGCGTTGATAACATGCGACTTCAGACTGGGCTTTCTGCATTGGTCCGTATGTTTTTAACTGCTTTTTAACCATCTTGATTGGCTTGTCCAAGAAGGGGATGCAAACACTATGCAAAATAATAAAGGAATATAATATCCAGTACAGAATATATGCTGATGATATTATGATCTATGGTCCCTTCAATACAGTTCAGCCAGAATATTCAAAGATAATAACATGCCTTGAGGAAATAGCAAACTGGCTCTTCAAACGAAACCTCCCTATAAACTACCAGAAATCCGAGGCTCTCTTCATAACTAGGAGCACATCTTTCATCCCACCTAAGACCCTGAAAATTCTGCATAGACATAGAAGTCAAGAGTGAGGTGCAGTACCTAGGAGTGAAACTAGATCAGAATCTAAGTTTCCAGCTGTATATAAACAAAACAATGAAATCAGCTTATCACAAATTAAGAATAATTCAAAAACTCAAAATTTTACTCAATGATAGCGATTTTCGGTGAGTTTGACAAGCTATGATTATGCCCATATTGGACTACTGTAATGCAATATACCAAGGCCTCGCGAAACACACCATTTATCCGCTTCTATTGGTCCAGAACACAGCTGCCTGGATACTCCAACTCTAAAGCAGCTGCACTGATTACCTACGCTCCAAATTCAAAGCATTGCTCACCATTTTAAAAATCATCCACCAGCTATCCCCTATCACTCTTCAACCACTGATCAGTAAGGACCCAGAAAATAAAGCTCGATGAGTCTCCAACAAACACTTACTTCTCATCCCTAATGCCAAAACAAAACCCAAACAAGTAGCACGTAACACAGGGCTTTTTCATTATATGTTCTTACATTTTTGGAATGCACTCCCCGAGAACATAAGAGCCGTCGAAGAGCTGTGGAATTTCAGGAAAACCATAAAAACATTCCTCTTCTCCAAACACTATAGCCCAAACCCATAAATCACTTCACCTTGACATGCCCCGTAGGTTCCATCCACCTATGCCCTGACCAGTCCATCTTGACCGATTATATTCCTCCCACTTCACTATACTGCCCCTCCCTTCCCCTAACCTCCGTCCCCAGCACAATGTAATCCTCTGCTTTATACTACAACTCTTGCATTTAACAGTGTCATACTGAAATACCTATATCACCACTAAAGTTCCCTGTTTAAGCTTCCAAGTTAATCTTCTCTATTCAATGTAAGGTTCCAGTTTGCTTAATGTAAACTGCTTTGAATCTATGATAAGGCAGTTTAGAAAACTTGTTAAATCAAGAAATAAATAAATAAAATAAATAAATGTATGTCTATGATATTAGCTCTCTGAGCATCATTTTATAACAGAACAATTAGGTGAAAAGTACAAAAAAGTGCCTATTTTAAGCCTATTGTCTTAAAGGTGCCTATGTGTCTTTAGAAAATAAGCTCTCAAAATCAGTCTTACCAATGCACAAGTTTATGCCTGCTCCAAAAAGGTATGAATTTGTGCACGTACGCTACACATCTACATGCATGTTTTATAAAATATGCATGTGCACTGCAACTCCACCTCTATTCCACCCAAACTACGCTCCTGGGAATGCCTAAGTGCAGATCGTATTCAGTGTGCGTACTTTTTATACGCATGTGCAGTTGCACAATTTTATAAATGCCCTTTTTGCCATGTAAAACTGGCTTTTATTTTACATGTGGAAAAAGCGTTACCAAATTAACCCCCACTTGGGTAATCTATTTCTGTAAGATATATATATATGGCCTTTAGCTCTTA
The DNA here is from genome assembly GCA_033557465.1 of Ichthyophis bannanicus. Lineage (NCBI taxonomy): Eukaryota > Metazoa > Chordata > Amphibia > Gymnophiona > Ichthyophiidae > Ichthyophis > Ichthyophis bannanicus. The sequence continues at coordinate 621,232,252 of CM066036.1, forward strand.
CGGTGTGCAATCTTTGTTTATATTGGCTCTTATGTATTACCTGGTGGGCCTGGAAGGCATGATTCAAAAACTGTCTGAGATTACAGGACTTGTAAGCTGTTTGATAGCTTGCATCTATTCCATGCTATTGGAGGGTAATTTTATAAGAGAGCGCCTAGTTTAAGAGTGGTTTAAACTACCTACATTAGGGCAATTTTATAAAGACAAGTTAGCACCTATTTGTCTTTATGAAATACTAGCTTAAGTAGCAGATCTCATGTTTACATTGCAGGCATGGACATTTACACCAGCTGCAGGGCTATTAAAAATATCTGCGCATGCAAATTACAGTGTTTTATAATCTACTTTCATACCTTTGCATTCTGCCCATGCTCCACCTAATCTTCTCCCCTGTGCAAACCTCCCAGCAAAGTATGCACCATCATATCAAACTGCACAATTTTACGCTGGTCAGAATTTTATAAGAGGCCATTTACACTCATATATACCAACATTTGTACAGAAATGACTTTATAAAATTACCTCCTTAATATACTTTTCAATATCAGTTTCAGCCTTCAGTAGTATTCTTTGCTGATCTTTTCTCTCAGTAATTTGCTGATCTTTTCTCTCAGTAATTTGTGCTGGATTGTTGCTCCTGCTTTACTCCTAGATATCAATATACACCTTTCTGCTCAAGCTCTTTTATACTGAAGCCTTTTGTCAGAGAGATGTTTTCTGTTCTCTTTAGTTTTTCAATTAAGGAAGCTTTCCTTTGAACATTTGTCCAAACCAAAAGTAATCTCAAGGTTATCTGAAAAACTCTACTACTCAGAGTTGTTCCTTCAAATAATGATCACAGGAGCTTTACAACTTCAAAATCATCCACCAATAGTAGGTTTGATGTTAGTTATCTAAGGGTCATCAACCCTCTGATATTAAGACTAAATCCATGGCCCAAGGAGTTAATAAGAGTACTCAGTGGGTTTAGTGCCAGACAAAACAAAAGCAGTGACAGGGAATCTCCCTAAAATATTTTTCACTGTATCTTGATGTTAGCAATGACAAATTACCCATCTTTATAATTCAAATAGCATCTAGTCTGCTATAGTTTCATAGTTAACTTGAAATGTTTGAGAAATCCAGTTTTCAGTTCTGTAGATTTCAAGGCAATTTATTATCTAAGAGTGTGGGATGTTGTTGAAAGCTTTCCTATAGTTGAGCCATGCTCTAATGAAGTCTATTTTCTTTTTCTACAGCTCACCTTGATAGCTTTATTCAGTATTAACTGATTTTTGGTTTCATATGCTCCTTTGTTGACTTTCTGTTCTATCATCACGATATTATTAAAATCTATATGATCATATATTCCCTCTGTACAGTAACGATTGCAGTGAACATCTTGCAAATACTAGATAAGCAAGTTCTTGCCTCAGAAAAAATCCAAGTTATCAATGTCCTTGTTTAATGTACATTACCATGTTTATAATGTAAACCGCTTTGACTAAACGATAAAGCAGTATAAAAAAACCCTATTAAATAAATAAAAATAAATAAATAATTTTTGGGGTAGTTGCATCTTCATTTCAAAGAAGAAATGTTCTTCCTGTTATTAACCATTGTTATTAGCTCTGGCTGTTTATATAAATGATTTTTTGTATTTTGCCAAATCTTGATGGAGAAAATTTAAATGTTTGAGCCAAACGTTGGACATTCCTTTTTGGCCAGGGCTGTTCCAGTCTAAAACTCTTTTCAACCTGGTTTCCATATCTTTTGTTGTTACTTTGGACCATGCCATAATGTTGACATTTGCCGTTACCACTTTTTTCTGTATGATGAGTAGCCATTCTGCTTCTCTGTTGTGCTCCATAGGATCCTCATATACGCTTCTCCAGAACTTCTCTTTCAATTTTGGTTGGTGACATTTTAAAAATAATATTATTCTCACATAGTCTGTAGAATGGCTGTGGGTTCTATCTAAATAGCTTATTTTGATACAATGGAGGTCATTCCGACTGGCGTTTAGCGGGACTGGCTGTCTGATCCGGATGTCCAGCCCCTCTAAATGCCAGGGTCGCGATTCTCAAGGCAGAGCTCCCTGCAATGTTGATCCCTGTTGTGCGGGGAGCTCTGTTCGTGGGCAGGCTGAGGGAGGAGCAAGGGCAGGGAATGGGCTGCACCCTGACCCCGGACGTACAGGGCCAATTCAGAGGTCGGCCCTGTATGTCCGGGGTCGGCGAGTTGGATGGGGGACTTAATCCACCTCGGAGGTGGAATAAGTCCCCCTAGACAGAGGATGATGGGAGGCCCGGGCCCAGAAACGATGCTGAGAGGATGCAGGGGGATCTCCATGGCCCGACCCTGGCCATGGCAGGGCCGATTGGGGGTTTGGCGGCGAGGAAAGGGTGAAGTCAGGGTCTGCTGGGGATCGCGGCTCCTGCATGGAGCTGTGGTGCCATGGCACTGTGGCTCCATGCAGGAGCATGGCTGAGCTAGCCGGGGATAGGGCTGGATGTCCGGGGTGCCTGAATCGGGGTAGTCCCAGATGTCCAACCACTATGCCGTGATTCTGTTCCCATGGGGCCATCTGGCCAGAGAGAGGCGAATAGGGCTTAAATGGATGTCTGGATGGCCCAGACGTACACTTTCAGAATGGTCCTTAATATGTCTTAGTTTTCTTCATATCTCCACAACCTTTGGGCTTCTGCTATTACTTTCAATTTGTTATTGAAACATATGAATTTAAGGTCTTCTTCTGTTGGTACAGCATACAGCTTGAGGTTCTGGATATTTCTCATTATGTTTGGTGTTCTCAGTCCACTGAGGTAATCAACCAATGACTCTTCTATGCACAATGTTTTCATTTTTTATTCTATATGTTTTTTCCATGGAAGAATTGTTATCTATCTTCTCTTCTTCTGGCCTTGTGTCTTAATCTTTACGAATCTCTCAGTAATGATTTTCACTGCACTATATTTATGTTTATGTTTATTGACTTAATATACCGCTCTACAAATACATATCAGAGCGGTTCACATGGTACAAAAAAAACCAACAAGGAAACTGTATGGCGAAGAGGGGAAAGGAAATTATGGCGGGAGGAGTGGCCTAGTGGTTGGGGCAAGATACCACAGGCCGGAAGGTCGGTGGTTCAAATCCCACTAGAGGACAGCAACCTTGGGCCGGAAGGACTGGAGTTTCTAGCCCCACAGGTGCTCCTTGTGGTCTTGGGCAAGCCACTTAACCCTCCATTGCCCATGTTCCCTGTACTTGTTAGTGTATGTGTCTCATATCCCCTCGTGTTAAATGTATCCCCCAATTGTGTTGTAACCACTTTGATTGAAGGATAAGGTGGTATACAAAACTGTCTAAATAAAATAAATTACAATATTAACAGGAAAGCAAACCAGGCAGATTCAATCAACAGGACAAGAGGAGAAAAGGGGAAGGGGGGGGGGGGTATGGGCTACACAGAAGGGTCAGGGAGATCAAAGGCAAGGGCAAAGAGATGGGTTTTGAGTTTATTTTTGAAAGTAGAATGTGTCTGTTCGAGCCAGATGGAGGAGGGGAGAGAGTTCCACAGAGCGGGGCCGAGGAAAAAGAAAGCAGAGGAGCGAGTGGACTGAAGGTGAGCATGAGCAGGTGAAGGGAGATGAGGGCGGTTGAGGTGCAGAGACCATAGGGAGTGGGCTGAGGTGTGAAAATGAACAAGGTCAGCGAGATACTGAGGAGAATGGGAGTAAAGGACACGGTGAAGGATGGTCAGGACTTTGAAGTGGATACGAAATTTGACAGGAAGCCAATGGAGGTGGATGAGTAAAGGTGTAACATGGTCACGTGGAGAGGAGTGGAAAATGAGACGGGCAGTGGTGTTTTGGATGTGCTGAAGGTGGAGAAGTTGAGTGGCAGGGAGACCTGCTAAAACGGAATTACAAAAGTCAACATGAGACATGACCAGGGAAAGGAGAAGGGTGGTAAGTGCCTGTGTGGTGAGAAAAGGCCTGATGGCACGAATCTGTCGGAGGAAACAGAGGATTTTGATACGTGAGCAATGTGATCACGGAAGGAGAGGTGAGAGTCAAAGAAAACCCCCAGATAACAGAAGGAGGAGACCAGTGGGACAGGGGAGCCGGAAAAAGAGGGGGCGATCTGGGGAGAGGTATCACCGCGGGAAAACCAGATGGCAAGAGTTTTGGTGAGGTTGAGGTGAAGACAATGGGTAGTGAGCCAGTTGGCAACAGCAGTGAGGCAAGTGTTTAGAGGGGAGAGGTCGGGAGAGTGGGGAGAAGTGTGATGGAGAAGAACCAAGTCGTCAGCGTAGTAAAACGCGGAGATCCCATGTTGCTGAACAAGTAAAGCTAGGAGGGTGAGAAAGATGTTAAAAAGGAGGGGGGCCAAAACAGAACCCTGGGGAACACCACAGGGGAGAGGAACGGGCTCAGAGGTGGAGGAAGAGGGAGATGAGGGAAGAACGGAATAGGACCTGGAAGAAAGGAAAGAATGAAACCAGTGGAGAACAGTGCTACAGAGACACGCTTCCCGAAGACGAGCCAGAAGGAGGGAATGATCAACGAGGTCAAAGGCGGCAGAAAGATCAAGAGAGACCGCCACCGACAGGTCACCGCGATTGTGAGCTGTGTGAAGTTCATTCAAGAAACCCAGGAGGACCGTCTCAACACTGTGGCCAGGACAGAACCCAGACTGGTGGGGGTGAAGAAAGTGAGTAGAGTCAAGGAAAGCGGATAGCTGAGAGAAAACAGCTTTCTCGAGGATTTTAGAAAGCAAGGGAAGGTTGGAAACAGGACGGTAGTTGGCAGGAGTCATGGGGTCCAGGGAGGGCTTTTTAAGGATGGGACGGACCAGGGTGTGCTTCCAGGGCTTGGGGAAGACGCCGAGGGAAAGACTGGTATTGATGATGGTGAGAGCCGGAGGGACGAGGGCTAGGGAGGGAATGAGCAGCCAAGAGGAGGGAATGGGATCAAGTGGGCAGGAGGTCTTTTTGGAGGAGGAGAGTAATGCAATCAGCTCGGGGGAGGTAAGTGGGTGGAATGAGTGCCAAGTGTGAGAAAGCTGAGAGGAGGGAGGGGGAGAACAAGGAGGGGGACTAGAGAGGGGAGGAGGACAATGGGGGAGAGATTGACGGAGATCGGCTATCTTAGAGCTGAAGTAGGTTGCCAACTGGGAGGGAGTGGGCGCAGGAGGCGAGGGGGAAGACCTAGTACCGGACTGGAGAGAGGTAAGAGACTGAAGAACTGAATAAAGGTGGCGCGTCTGATTAGGAGCAGAAGAAATGGCGGAAGAGAAGTAAGTCTGTTTGGCTTTGTGGACCTGGGTTCGGTAATGCGCATGATTAGATTTAAAACGTGAAAGGGTGTCAGGACAAGGGGATTTGCGCCATAAGTGCTCAGCATGGCGGAGATGAGTGTGCAGAAGGTAAAGACCGGGATGGTACCAGGGTTGAGAGGGACGGCGGGCGGGGGGGGGGGGGGGGCGGGGACGAAGAGGGGCTATATGATCAAGGGCAGAAGAAAGAGCAGAAGCCCAGGTGGAGGCCTGAGTAGAGGGAGAGAGGAAAGAGAAATCAGATGGAAGAAGATCAGAAGCAGGGGGGAGCAGTTGAGGGGTCTGGGGGGTTAGACGGCGAGAGCAGGGAAGGGAGATGGGGGGGGAGGTTACGGGAAGGGGGGGGGGAATCAGAAAGGGAGGGATGACAAAGAAAGGCGACGCAGTAGTGATCAGTCCAAGGTAGGGGAAGGGCCTGAAGAGGCTGTAGTTGGTAAGTGGGAGCTGAAGGAGAAAGAAGCAGGTCAAGGGTGTACCCAGCAGAGTGGGTTGGGAAGGGGACAAGCTGGAGGATTTATTTCTGTGATACCAATAGATGGTCCCTTTATGCAGGTTATAGCCTTGTTAATATTACTTAACATATTGTATGTTTTTGTACTTTTGGTTCAGATTTAACTTAGATAGTCCTTTCCCCTCTCTTAGATTCCATCATACATATCCACTTCCATATAAGCCACGAGTCCAACAGCTCCTCCATCTGGTTTTATTCCTGCCTTTCCTCTTCACTCAGCTTTCTTGTCTTACATTAAGTTCATCCTCCTGTGCAGTGATGTTTCTAGATATGAATATTTTTTGGAGGTATGGGGGGGTGAGGAGGCAAGCTTAAGTTTGGAAGGAGGCATGCCAGAATTACATCATACCCACCACTGCCACATCCTAGCTTTCCTTCCCACTTTCAAAACACAAAAATGAAGAGCTCCACACACATGCATCTGGTGAATGCAGTGGGACCCCAATGGGGCATTTACGTCACAGTGTCTTCACCAGCTCCTATGTTCTATTAATCGACTATTAAAGACAGTTTTACCTACATAACCTAATTGACATGTACACCAAATTATATATACACAATTCCCATATTCGACACATAGTCCTACATCTCCAATGAAATGATACTGTTGAAGAAAGCTGCAAAGGAGTGCCATTAAAACAGTCACCTACTTGGCCTCCTACTCTAGGCGATCTGTTAGAAAATTACTCTCCACTTGATTAATCTGATGCTGTTCCAAAGATGTGCCCTCTGATTTATGCTGAGGGCCTCATAACATGACCAAGCCCTGCCAAGCAGGCTAGGAGGCCAGTTAGGGAAGGGATGAGGGAAGGAAGAGTGTGCAGACTGGACAAGCAAGAGAGGGGAAGGTGGGGAAGTGAATGCAAAAGAGCAGGGGAAGCTAAATTGGCAGGCATTGCTTTGGATATGGCTGGCAGAAGGTTACTAAAGAGCATTTTCTCATGAGCTTCCCACCCTATTTGTGAGTTACTGGGGAGTTAGGGAGTGCAGGCAGAGGGAGGGTGGGGTGAGCAGGGTCTGCATTAACAGCTGGGGAAGTAGGGGTTGAATAGTTCTGGTTGCTTCTAGAACTGGCCAGAAATAGGTGAATAGGGCTAAAAGGGAGGGGAAAAGGATATGGAGGCCAGGGTGTGCTGCTGCCGCCGCCGCAGGGCATACTTTGGGGTATCTTTACTAAACTGCGGTAATGTCATTCGCGGTAGGTTCCACGGTAAAGTAGAGATGCCCATATAAAGGCATGGGCGGTACATCGTTACAGCAAGCTGACAACTAATGCGCGTTAAAAGACGCCTTAGACTAACGAGTGTTATAAGGCGCCCTGTAAGGTGCCTAGTAAGGTGCCCTGTAAGGTGCCATGTAAGGTGCCATGTAAGGTGCCTCATAAGGCGCCCTATAGGGTCTCCTAGGCTGAGCGCCATATTAGGCACCCTTGGACAAGGCACCGCAGAAGGCACCCTGGGCTATGGAACCATAGGTTAAGGTGGCCTAACAAGGTTATGGTGTCCTAGGTTAGTGTGCCCTAGGGGCTGCAAGGTGCCTCAGGATGACATGCATGACCTGTGCGGAACAGAGACAGATGTAGCCCTAACACTAGATAGAGCACTCAGGAAAGGCAATGAACAGATGAGTGAAGGAGGGAGAAGTGGGAGCCGCTGGACCTGCCTTATCTGCGGGCATCCCATGTGCCTGCCAGTACCGATGACAAACATGGTGGGGCAGCTGTACCACAGCACAGGGTGTTGGCAATGTAAAGTGCCAGAAAAACAGTTGGTGGCAGACAATGGGAATACATGTCCCCCAGTGGAGGCAGAGGTGGCAGGATAGTTACAATGATGGGTGGACAGAGGAGTGGTGGTGCCATGCAGATCAGGCACAGGTGAGGCAAGCATGAAGAGGCGCAATGCAGGAAAGAGTATGACATGGGGTGGCAGCCTGCACTGGCAGACAGGACTCTACACAGCTGACAGACACAGATAGACGGACCGAGGGAATGTTGGCAATTGTGGCAAGGGTATTATGGGCTGGAAGCACAGATCTGCAAAAATATGACCTCTACAGGCATGCACACTATATGAGTAGGACAGGCATGAGAGGGGAGAACAATGAGGAACTGAACCCATGAACACTGCCAAGAATGGCATTGTATTAACCAGTAGGCTATACCCCCATGGTGTATGTCACAGCAATGTCTGGGTACAGAAGGACTGCAGGTCACCGCACAAATTGTCTGCTCTGAGTGCCAGGATAGGGTAACCCATGATGCAATGCACATGCTGAATAGCTGTCTACAGCTGATCACCAAATGGGGTCTACACCTCTCTGGTCCCCCAGCTTGGAAAGACGAACTGACAATGTGTGATACTGGCACGGAGTAGCTACAGACCATGCCATTGTGCAGGTTCTGTGTTCACCCTGAGCGATAGGATGGGTGCCCAGCACTAGGTTCGCAGTACATGTGCTACTAAAGATAGGTCCTGCTGTACATCCCCATAACTACCAGTGTGTGACAGGTGTTCCGTGCAGTGCAGCCGAAGGTAATTTGGTGTCCATCTGTATCCTGCAGTCACATGTGGCCCTGTGGGACCAGACACCAGCCAGATTAGTGTGTACCCCATGTGAGGGTCTGGCTGACATGGGCAGCTGTTATCAGGGCAGAGGGGTTCCTAGAATTGCATGAGGTATGTGTAGCAGTGGCTGTATAGGTCACAGTGGTATACACACATACCCCAAAGGGCCCACATCACCCTTTTGTAGGTAAAGAACAGTACCCCCGCCCTAGGGAAGCAACCTCCATCCTGTTTGTATGAGATAGCCCTCCAGGGTTGGTGGGCCAAGCCATAGCTATGACTGGGACAGTGGCAGACCAGCAGCAATGCTGCGGTTAGGTCTGGAAACCCGAAGTGCCTCCCACCACTGTCTGCCAGTCACCAGCAGACAGCACAGTCAGACTGTACCTTAAAGGTGTTCCGACCATGCACAGTCTAACTGCAGACAGTCCACCAGGAACTATGTGCAGCAAGCAGGCATCTCAGTGATTGGGGAACACAAATATATCACTAGAGACAAATAGTGTAGAGCGCTATGTGGGAACCTAGATCTGCCATAGTCACTGCTCATACAGAGTGAGTGCCCTCCCAGCATGCCATGCTGTGGCCACCCTGTCCATGCAGGTGGTGGTCAGGCACTACAGTGTCCTAGCCATTGCCCCACACCCTGTGAAGATGCATCCTGGCCAATCTGCCCTGTCCGGGCCATACCCAGCATACCTTTCTCCTCATTATGCATCTAATCAGGCTAACGCTGATAACAATGGGACATTTTGGGCCCAGTGAAGTGTGGGCAGCCACAGAACAATGGATAGACATACAAACACGCTCACTCCTTTTGCAGCATTATACAAAGATAGGAGTGGTTGGCAGCCCTGCCCACCACACTAGTCCTGAGCACAGTGCCAACATTGCTAAACTGTGCAGGGGGTAGTAGCAGTGCTCTGGTGATAACATCATCCCACTGCTGGGGCCAACAGCCTGCCGCTCCATGCATCATTGGATTGTGGAGCCTGTGTGAGTGGGTGTTTGCACCCCTGTTCGCCGCTGCTTTGGGCTTTGCACATGTTGCTGTTGTATCTGCATTGTAGGGTAAAATATAGGGACATGCTCTGCTGGAACCACAGCTGGGACTTAAACCTGTGACCCTCTGCTTCTGGACACACTGGCTGGGTGTACTGCACCACACTGATGCCATAGATGCATGGTAGTCCCTGGGGCTACCTGCACTTTTCCTCAGCCAGACCTTTTATGTTGCACTGCACACCACGTACTGCTGCAGAGCATGGCCTAGCTCCACTGCAGGGAGGTGGCACTGCCCCCTCCAGTACGGGCACACGCCCCCCTGCCAAACTGACATGGCCATTTGCTGTCGGTGCTGGTAGTGCGCAGTCCCAGGCCATCCACTGTGTAGGTAGACGCCCACCTAGGGAGCGGGTTCCGGGGTGGGGGGGCATACATGGACATCCTCACATCCCCCCATCACTGCCTACCACTATTATGTCCCCTCCACATGGGGGCGGGATGGCTGGGGGGGATGTCAGGTCTGTGCCCTAGCGACTATTGGCTAGGGTGGACCAGGTAGTTATTGGTGGATTGTGTTTGGCCTTGGTTAACTGCTGTCTTGCTGATCTCCGGTGTCTATGTTCCTATGTGCCACCTAGGCACCCACCTGGTCCACCCTGTGCCCCAGCTGTCCATGCTACATGTCCCGCCTGTGGCCCCCTATGCCCCACTTGCACCATCGCCATAGTGGCCATTCATACTTTGGCACTATGGTATTGCTGTACATGGAGCACTACTATCACAGTTTTTGGGCTCCCTGCCTGGGCTGTACATTGCTGACACACAAATGGTTTCTCTCTCCTGCATATGTGCATATAACGGCAGGTTTTCAATCGCGTTAGGATTCAGCTCTTCAGATCAGCGCGTTAGTGTGAATGGAGCCTCTCCCCACCCACACCACCCATTGACCCCTTCTCTCCGCCCTCTCTCCACCTTCTGCGGTGTTTTACCACGCCGCGGAACGTGAACGATCGTTAAGTAACAACACACGTTATGAGACATTAACAATCGTTAACGTCTCATAACGCGCGTTAACGTTACTTAACGATTGTTAACGTTACCGCAGTTTAGTAAACATACCCCTTTGTGTCACTGCAGAGGTGATTACCCCTCTTAGTCTGGATGCATATGTCATGAGAAGTTTTTGATAAAGAGGAATTTAGAAAGGGAGACCTCATTGTGGCTAAATTAGCATCAACTATCCAGGTGGCTGAGTCTAGCTATAGAAGCAGGATGATAGGTTTGAGGTATTTCATGCAGTGGAAGTGTTATGATATGGAGTGGGTGAAAACCGATCTGGGGAGATGTTAAAAACTCTTTGCTGCTAGGCAAAGTTTGGAGTGTTTAAATTTTTGAATAAAGCTGCAGTCATATTGTTGCCTTGTTGGATGGTTTTTGTGGATGTAAGAAGTGAGGAAGGTGGTGTGACTGCCTACATTAAAAATATAAAATATACAAATAATCACATTTTACAGGATAAATCTGGCTTCTAGAACTCTGTATAATGGGACTTAACCTATCCTTCCTTCCCAAAGACCCTACAAACAATCAACAGTGACCATGTGCTCATTAACCTTTAGTTGGGGGGAGGGAGGAGGAAAGAAAGAAGGACATATTAATGACCACCCATCTAGGCAGTTCTAGACACAGCAGGCCCTATAATCGGCTAGGTGAATACTGAAAGATGTATGTGCTATCACCAACTAGCTTTGTTTCCTGTTTGCGCTGTAGTCACAGAATTACTACCAATTGTGCAAGGTTAAAAACATACCTGTCCTTGGAAAACCATTTGAAAATCTTCCCTGTTGCAAATTTTTGAATATAGGTATTCAGACAGTTCCAAACATTTGTTGATCTGATTTTCAAATCCTACTGTACCCTGTTTAAATAAAAATGGATAGCTTTATTTATTTTACGCGTGATACATTATCTGTGTAAGTAGAAAGAGGTGCTGAGTTAGCCTATCAAAATTTATAAGACTCCACCAGACGCTCCTGTTGACCCTGATAGTTTCAGTTGAAACTATCTTTCAAATCAAAGTCAAAATTACCTATAGTGCTTAAGATCATTTTTTTAACTCAAGACTCGGGTTATCCCCATATCTTCTGTGCTTGTATCAAATAATAGTTTTTACTGACTAACTCAACAACACTCACCAAACCTAAATGAAATCGTACACCTAGTGCCAAGCCTTACTTTCATTAGTCTTAAACACTTTGCCAACCACTATCCTCAGATCACTTACTGCTATAGTTATGCCCTGTTCAAATAATGCCCCTGCAGCTGTTCTCACCCACTTTCATGGTGTCAACCAATTCAGTGATTCACACACTCTAATCTCAGTCTTCAGAGCTAGAGCGTGGTCGGAGCAGTAGCTGAAATTCTGCTCAGCAATAGAACCAATTAATATTAATATGCACTCATGTGACTCACAGTGTGCCTCCCACTTAATGGAGTCCTAGATTGTACCTTGTATAGCAAAAGCAATGCACATTATAATACAGGATGTTAAAGCTTTCAGCTTTGGCCTCGAATACCGAATATAACTGAATGCATAATACCTTCTGGAAAGTGCTTAACATTTTTTTCTTACGGTTCAACACTAACAGCAAAAAAGCCATTTAGAAGCATAATACTTTTAGAGGACAATTGTCTAAAGGCATTGCCCTTGGTAAATAGATATTCTGATGGGAAGTTACTAAGCTGCTTAATTTATTATGGGAGTTGCTAAAATGCAGTAAGTCAATACTGCAGGTTAATTACTCCCATAGTAAATGAATAACACATTTAGCATTGAACTTCACAAGCTGATGTTATTTTCTTTGGCTGGGAGCGTTGGGCTGCTAACATGTGGCCCAATTGTCCTGGACACCATTTTATAGTCCAGAACCCCAGTCCAGAACTCCCAAGAAGACTCCCCACCTGCCCAAAATCAACCCTGACCCCGTTTCCATAAGCACCCCCCACCTCTGCATCTACCTAAAGAAATCCCTGGTGGCTCTAGAATAATCTGGTAGGTTCGATCCCCAGTTGCTCCTGACCCTTCTGGCGCTAGAGTTCAACCAGCGCCATTTTGAATCCAGTGCTGGAAGGGGCAAAAGCAACTGGGGATTATTCCTACCCAATTACCCACTTCAACACATTCCCTAACCATCCTACCCCTACCCCTTCCAAGTTGATTCACCCTAGTACTCTTGTAACACTGTGAGTAAATTCATATGTATATTGAAGTTTTTATGAATGTTATATGCAATACCACCATTCAAATATTTGATGTTTCTTGTAACCAATGTTATAGTTAAATGTAAACCACTTTGACTCTAAGAAAGGAGGTATATATAAATGAAATAAACAAATAAGGTAAGCCTGGAGGGGTCTAAAGAGGAGGTGGGTGGCCTTCCAGGGTGTGAGGGGGTCTTTTTTGTGGGGAGAGGAGTCAGAGTTGAGGGTAGTTGGGGGAGAGAGTCCAGGGAGGGAATTGGGGTCTTGGGCAATGTTCCTGCTAAGCAGCTTTGAGCTGTGTGGAACTCCTCTGTTGGCGTTCCTGCCAGTGGGGAGTAGTATGACACAATCACGCATTGAATCACAAGGAGCAGGCAGGTCTCAAAGGATCTGCCCTTAAGACCTGCCTGCCCCTTGCAATTCAGTGTGCAATCGCAGTAATGCCAGTGGAGGATTCCTGCACAGTTCAAAGATGTTTATGGGAATACTGCTTGCAAGAAGTCTGGGCTGGAGAGAGAAGGAGGGGATATTCAGCGGCGGCGACTAGCGCTTGTAAAGCTGTTGCCGCCAAATTCTATTCCTGTAAACCATGTAAAGGAATATCCCCTCTTACATTTTTTTTTGCTAATATTTCATTTCTGAATTAGAGTGCCTGTAGCTGATTCATCATGGTTTTTCACATTTGTTTTCCTTTTTAACGATTTCTCGTTATTTTTTACCTTTGCTTTCCACATCAACCAGAATTTGAAAATGTCCACATGGCGACCACATTGTATTGCTTTATCTCCAGTGTCATATGAGACATCATATTGTTTGTCTTGCTGGAACAAGTATCCTGCACACATCTGATTACAACCATGAAGCAAGCCCTATTATGGAAATACATGTTATATATTTAACATTTGCATAAGATCATAGTGAAGCATTGCTAAACTGAAATGAACATGGATTATGGGATCTAAAGCGCATTATGGCTAATGTGCATGGAAATGCATTTATCATGAACATTCTACAACCTGTATCTACTAAATGTTGCTAATTTCACATGCAAGTCCTACTATGAGGGAGCAATGCCAACGCCACCATTCAGATGAGGCCTGGGAAGTGGCAGGAGAGAAGTGGGCCACTCTCTAGTCCTGATGAGGTCTCTTAGGGAAGCTGGGGCGGGCTGGAGGATTCAGATTAGTGTAGGCAGATGTTGGCCACACCAGATCTCCTGTGATTGAGGTTAACCAATCCCATATCTCCAGTGCAGAACAGCTGCAGGGGACCACGCAGAGCACAACTGAATTACAGCAGCCATCATGTCAGGACAGGGGTCATGAAAAGGACTCTTTAGGAAAGTAATGATCCCTATACCCTTCAGCAATTGTGAAATACTCTTCGGTATGCGTGGCTGGTAGCTGGAGACTGATGGTAAGGGATGAAGTATGGTTTAAATATGTTTGACAGTAGAAAGTATACCACTAAAGAAAGCTATTTAATATGGTTTATGGTTTATCATATTTGATATGTTGCAAATAATAAATATCTAATTGCAACATGCATAGGCCATATTAACAACTAAAGTCACATGTTGTGCTATTTGCAAGCTGCATCATACGTTTTTTAACTAAGCTTTCTATTACAAATTGCATTTCAATAGATAGGATCGTACCTTTTCTCGAATAAGAACAGCAGAGCACTGTAACAAAACTCCCATCATCTTGTGCGGATTCCAGGTGACAGAGTTGGCTCTGGAAAAACAGAAAGGTGCTTGCTAGGACAAATTAGCACCTGGTTTTAATGCAGATTATTTACCAGGATAACTAGATATGAGGTATTCACTGAAGTGCGGTGAATTGAATACTGCAGTTCATTGACTAGGGTGTTTGTTCCCACAGCTAGAAATGTGAGTGAGTTAGCAGATGTGGGAGTGAGCATTCCTCAGCACTTCAGCAAGCAGTCGTTAAATGGGCAGATAGCCCCATGCTAGGTCACCCTGCAAAATGAAAAGCACCCCCAAAGCATATTTATCTCATTCCCATGGATCTAAAAGTAGCATTAAGGCATATTCTCATCCCATGCAAAGTTAAAAGAAACTCCATCTAAAAGATTATCCCTCTACATCCCCCAAGCACGACTCTTCCTGATAGCTCTACCCTATCTAAACCCCATACCCACCTGAACCTCAAAAATGTATTCCCCCCCCCCTCCCACTTACTCCAAGGAACTTCAGGCTCTCAAAGGAGGCAGAACTATTCCCCAGTCATTTTTATCCCAGTAGTATCATAATTCAAATCAGTACCAACTGACTCTGGGCTCCCTACAGGACAAAGGGAGCCTCTCTCATCTGGCACCATTTCAAATCATGATACTGGTAGGGCTGGAGTGAGTGGAAATCACACCTGCCTGCTTTGGGATCAGAGGCTCCTGGGGTTAAGGGAAGGTCTGGGCCAGTGGGAGGAGGGCATGATAGGCTGCCTTGGGGGGGGGGGCACTTTTTTGAGATAAGCATGGAAGAACATGGTCTGGAGACGAGGACAGGACCACTGAGAGAATTTGTGCCAGGGAGGGGGTCAGAGGAGAGATTATTTGAACTTTCCAGAAAAGGAGAATATGCTTCAATACTCTATTAATTCTATGGGGGAGATGCCTAACCAGAGTTAGCTTAAATGTTAGGCAGATCAGATGATCGCCTGGGATAACACAGAGCAGCTGCGGTCAAAGCAAAACATTAGATCCTGACAGACACACTAACTCAAAGAGCCATTAGCACATGCTTTTAGCCATAGGGAGGATGAGGCAATTTTCAAATAGCCCATTTAGCCCAATAAATTGCCATTTACTCAGTTAAATGGCTTTTAGAAATTGCCCTCATTTTATCTATAGATAGATATAATGTTTGATATCCAATTATGCCTGAACATTCTGGGAGGAATGTTGGGATAATGGGGGAGGAGGTCACAATGCTGAAGGTCTGTCTAGGGTGCCTCTTACCCTTGCACTAGTGTTAGATCCCCCTTTAACAGGCATGATCTGGGGGCCAGGGCCAAGCATTGATACATACATTAGTATGCTGATGCTTGGCCATAGTGGGCCAACTACTGCTCCTGTAGTTTTCGTTAACTTTAGATGACTAGCAGTTTATGCAAGTCATGTTAACATGACAGTGAGCTCTTTCACATGATTTTGCATGATAATTTACTTGTTTGCAGTTTAGCCAGAAAATCTGCCATGTTAACAAGAAAATGAGATACACTAAGACTGTACTAGTGCTGCATTAATGCTGTTTTATTGTATGTTAAGGCTGCATTAACACTAATGCAGGTAAGTAAACAGGTCCCAGGGTTCTCTGCTATATATAGTATCTGTACTTATATTAGGGAGTGGAGGAGTAGCCTAGTGGTTAGAAAACTGGCTTGGTAACCAAGCAACCAGGGTTCAATTCCCACTAGCACTCCTTGTGGCCTTAGGCAAGTCACTTAACCCTCCATTGCCTCAGAAGAAAGGCCTGGCAATCTACTTCCGGTGACACTGCCAAGAAAACCCAGGAGCTTCTGGGTCACCAGGAGTCAGGACTGACTCAAAGGCGCACATTGCATTTTTACTTATAGTAGTATGCAAATGTTTAGATATCCCTGATCGAATTTTATGTTTCACCCAATCCCTAAGTGAACAGAAGCTGACATAATCTCTACATGGTAGAAAATTAAACACAAAGGAGTTGATTTCAGAAGAGTGTAGTCCCATTTACACATGTGAAAAACTGCTTCACACATTTAAATTGGCAAACACATATAAGTAATGATTTTAGAAAAGGTACTATTTATGAGTGGAAGTAAAAGCATATAGAAGTTTTTTTTAATTGAACATTTTCATTGATTTACAAAAATAAAATAAACACGTCTACATCACAGAGAACAGAAAAGCACAAACATGGTAAAAAGAAATAATTGGAGATTTGTAATGAGAGCTAACCAAAAAGAAGACTATAATTAAGGGGTATGTTTACTAAACATAGGTAGCGGCTTCAATGAATTCAATGGGGCCGCGGCTCCAATATCGCACGGAAGCTGTTACCACTGTTTAATAAAGATACCCCTAAATGTCCATCTTCATCCATCACTCCCCCAAAATATTTCAAACAGAAGATTTATTTATTTATTTTTATAACCACCTTTCTACCATTCAAAGTGATTTATCTTTAACATAAAGAATTATCTTTTAGAAAACTTTCCAACTGAATGGGAGTAAACAAATTATACTTATTTTTCTCAAAGGTGATCAGACATTTACAAGGAAATTTCAAAGAAGAAAGAAGCTCCCATAGCCAAGACAGAAGGTGTGAGCTGTAGAAAAGCTTTTCTCTGTAGTGGAATGGATCTGGCCACATCTGGGAAAAAAAATTTCTTTTGGCCACTACATTCCTCATGTTTATTTAGGAACTACAAATTTGAACACAGACAGACATTTTCTCTAAATCAGAAATGAACGATACCAATAATATAGCATGAGTAGAAATATTCTCATGTGAGGATTCCAAGAGGGCAGCCAGTTTCAGGCTATCCACACAGGATATCTGGTTGAGTGCTCCTTTTTCCTCATTTATCACTCTGGAGCCTCTGGGAAGATAAAAAAGATTAATAAAGGCCACCGCTTCAGCATTAGGATAAAAAAGAACCTCCTTTAAATACGTCCAAAAGAACTCCAGAGGAGAAAGCAATCGAGTTTTAGGAAAATTTTATATCCTTAAATTTTTTGTCCTAGGAAAAAATTTCCAGTTGCTCAAGCTTAGTAGGCAAAAGCAAACTATCTTATATTTTGGAAGCCAAAGCTGCTTTAATGTTACAGATTGAGATTCAAGTTTTTCCACTCAAGAAGACACCGATTTAAAAGACACATCTAGTTCAGCACATTCTTTTAACCATTTGATCTGAAAAGTCACACAATTGTGTTAAAGTTCCCTTTAGAGAAGTTTCAGTATGAGCCAAGGAAATCCAAATAATTATTAATGAGATATCTGGAGGTATCTCTTCACCACCTGATAATGGTAGATGACCCTGAAATGCTGGAGGTACAACAATTTTGTGTACTAGGCACCTAAGTTACTAGTCCCGTCTCATTCTCTGTATCGGGAAACTTCAGAATCTAAAGGAGACAAAGAAGGTGGCATACCTTGCCACCTCCGTTCCATATGAGCACCAACAGTAATTTCACATGTTGTTTTGACAAAGAAACAAATATTGTTGCATTAGAGTGAGTTTTTTGTTTTGTGGATACTACCTTCTTCAACAAGGGGGACATACTTCTCTCCACTATTAAATGGGGTTGGTTGAAGGGGTGGAGTCCTACCACCCAGACTAATAGAGGCAGAAGTTGAATAAGTACTCACATTTTGAGGAAAGGATTCTTGCCGCACTAGAGCTTGAAGATGTTGATCCACTGTCCCTCGTAAAACAGCTCCAGGCTTCCTCCAGGCGTCTGATCCTTCCTCTTCTTCTGGACCATATCCAAGAAACACTTAATGTTTCCTTCTTCTGCTCCTCAAGTGCTTCAAAGGGGTTCCAAAGGGACAGGACCTGCCCCTTTGGTCATCCCCTTTTGGGCATATGCCCATGGTCCCATGCTATCTTAGGCCCCAAGATTTTATAGGGGGCTTCATTGGTGTCATATGATGTCACTGACTGGTACCTCCAGTCACTCCGTGGCATCCATGGCTCTCAGCACCAGCTTTGATGGCACACATTGGGCCTCACTCCTGACAGAAAATTCACTTCTCCTCTCCTGAGTGCTGCAGTAGTCCCCAAGATTTTATAAGGAGCTTTGTCGGTATCTCATTACATCACTGACTGATGCCTCCAGTCACTCCATGGCATCCTTCGCCCTCAGCATCTGCTCTGATGGCACACACCATGCTGTACTTTCGACAAACAGATCACGTCTCCACTCCCGCATGTAGAAATTTTAGGCAACATGTTCTGGGCATGGTTTCAATGGTCCTTCAAAGTATACGCATATTCTGTATTTTATAACAGAAATAAACGTATACTACAGAAAATGTCCTTGTTGGTATTTACACCTGCTTTGAGTCATGCATAACCCTTAGCTAACAGCTTGGATCTAGGGTGTTTCTTAAACATACAAAGCTCTGAGTGATTCTGCTCTTTTTATGAATGCTTTCCTTTGTAAAATAGTGGCATGCATACCAGAAGAAACTAAGCCATTGGCACAAGGTCTAATGTGGGGCTCCAATGCAAAATTCTGCTGAGGGCCCCCATTATTATAGTGGCACCCCTCTGGAAAAAACTTACATCAAAATATTTTTCATGATATCTCCTGCATGTCTTCTCTCTTCCTTTTACATTTTTAGGCCCGGCAGCTATCACAGTCTCTAGTGGGCCAAAGTCTCATGAAAACAGCTGCAAACCACAGCTATTGTCATGAGACTTTGGCCCGGAATGGGAGATGATGGCTGCCAGGTCTAAAAATGTAAGAGAGAAGACGTGCATAAGGCAGTGCGGCAGATATTTTAATGTAAGTTTGCCACTCTGCTTTCATACTGCCTTGTGAGCCCCTTTCCTGCCTGGGCTCCTACTCCAACATTGCGGAGGCTGCTTGGGCGGAATTTACATCACTGCATCACGTACATGTGGGGCCCAATCTTCTACAAGGCAGGCTATGCGCCGCTATGGCACATAGCCCTGCCCTCTCACCCCTAACTCCGGATATTTAATGCTGCGGTGACAGCATTGAATATCTGGTTTTGGCGTCCAGGGAAACCCACCGCAGAGCCTAACCAGGTAGCAGTGATATTGCATTGCTACCCGGTTAGCATCCACAGCTAAAACCAGGCAAGGCTAAAGCTGGCCTAGTTTTAGCCATGGATCACTAACCGGCTAGCGGTGCAATATCACTGCTACCCAGTTAGTGGTGCTGCCCATCTCCGCTCTGCCCCAGAACACCCTGACATGACCCGATGATAACCAGATAGCATCGAGGCATGTAGGAGACATAGACAGGGATATTCAATGGCACTAATGATGTAGGTGCCATAGAATATTCCCGTTTAAGGCGTCTGCATGGTCTACTGGGCTGTAAACCATGTAAATGCCTTTTGAATATCGGGCCCATGGTTTTCTGATGGTGCTATTTGTATTTTATAAGAAGCTGCATATTCAGGGAGCCTTTTATAAAATACATGGAGTTTTCTGAAGGCAGAGATCTAACATCCATGTTCCAACTGAAATGTCACATACAAAAGTTATTCTAAACATTCCTTTGAAAACTTTAATGCATACTTAATGTTTATTTGCTAATTTTTATAGATTAAAATAATAAAGTGAATATGACAGGTGCAAATGTTTGGACACTTTTCCAGTTGATTCATTTCTACTTTATTTTTTTAAGTTGACAATAAGGTCCAAAACATTGATTGGCTGGTCAGGCCTTCAGTTAGTCTGGGGGAATACAATTCCACAGCTGAACAAATACTCTGAGCCTTCTAACCTCTGAGTTTGTGACTGTTGTTCTGTTTACTTTCAACAACAACAGGCTCTTCAAAGCAGCTGCCTGAGCTTTTGAAAATGAAGCTAATTGACTATTACAAAGCAGAGGAAGGCTATTAAAAACTCTCTAAATGTTTCCAGCTGGCAATATCAACTATCAGAAACATGGTTAAGAATTGAAAATACTGTTGAATTCAAGGGAAGACATGGAAAACCGAGAACATTTTCTGATAGAACTACCTGAAATCAGGCCAGATCTGCAAAACAGAGCCCATAGATCACTGCAAGTGTCCTGCTGAAAAGTTCAGCTTACACTAGAGCAGATGTCCACAGATCCACAGTACAGCATTGCTTATAAAACAATGATCTGAATGGGAGAGTTAGAAGAAAACCTCTTTGAAATGTCATTGTCTAAAATATGTAAAAGAAAACCTTGATGAACCTGAAACTTATTGGAACAAAGGACACGATATTATTATGGGCAGGCTATGTGCTGCTACGGCGCATAGCCCTGTTTGCCGACCCTTAACCCCAGATATTCAGTGTCAGGGTCATATGCGGCCCTGGCATTGAATATCCAGGGATCGCCACACACACCTGATGCCACATTAGGTAACCAAGCAGTAGAGAAATTGCATGTTGCCCAGTTAGCTCCTGTGCCAAAAAGATAGGCAAGGGTTTTCCTTGCCTATCTTTTCAGCACAGATCACTGACCGGGCAACATGCGATATCACTGCCATCTCTGCTGTGCCCTGGAATGCCCTGACACACCCCAAAACTAACCAGATAGCATCGGAGTGCGTAAGGGATTTAGAAGGGGATATTCAACGGCATAGGGGATATTCATAGAAGGGGATATTCAACGGCACCTAGGGAAGAACAACCCAAACTATGGTTACACGATGCAAGGTTCCACATTAGGAACCACCACCCAGGAAAAAGATTTAGGCGTCATTGTGGATAACATGTTAAAACCCTCGGCCCAGTGTGCAGCGGCGGCCAAGAGAGCAAATAGAATGCTAGGTATCATAAGGAAAGGAATGGAAAATAAAACAAAATATATTATAATGCCTCTATATCGTTCCATGGTGAGACCGCAACTTGAATATTGTGTGCAATTCTGGTCACCGTATCTTAAAAAGGATATAGCGTTATTAGAAAAGGTTCAGAGAAGAGCCACCAAAATGGTAAAGGGGGTGGAAGGATACTCCTATGAAGAAAGGCTAAAAAGGTTAGGGCTCTTTAACCTGGAAAAGAGACGGCTGAGGGGAGATATGATAGAAGTCTATAAATTAATGAACGGAGTGGAACAGGTAAACGTAGATCGACTGTTTACGTTATCAGAATATAGAAAGACTAGGGGACATGCAATGATGCTACAGGGTAAACTATTTAAGACTAATACAAGAAAATATTTTTTCATTCAACGTGTAATCAAACTCTGGAATTTGTTACCGGAGGATGTAGTAAAGGCTGTTAGTGTAGCTGGGTTTAAAAAAGGTTTGGACAAGTTCCTGGAGGAAAGGTCCATAAACCATTATTAAGAAGGGACCCAGGATATCAATGCTTGACCCAGTACAAGCATTGCGGAACCTGTGTCTTTTGGGGAAACTGCTAGGTACGTATGACCTAGGTTGGCCACTGTTGGAAAGAGGATACTGGGCTTGATGGACCTTGGTCTGACCCAGTATGGCATATCTTATGTTCTTATGGTATTACTATGTCGTTGAATATTTCGATTTAAGTCATTTACATGGTTTACTGGACTGTAGACTGTGTAAATGCCCTTTGAATATTGGGCCCAAAGTGTTTTGGATTGATGAAGTGGAGCTTAAACTGTTCAGCCACAATCATGCAAGATATATTTGTAGAAAAAAAGAATGGGAGAAGCATTTGAAGAAAAGAACACCTTTACCACCATTAAGCATGGGAGTTGATCTGTTATATGAAGAGCCAGTGGGCCAAGGCATATTGTACAGGAGTAAGATTCAACCAAATATCAACATAACCTAGAAGCTAATTTTTTATAGTGAAAAACTGAAGTTGAGGAGAGGTTGGATATTTCAGCAAATCAAAAATCCAAAACATCTCAAAATCGACCATAAAGTATGTACAGGAAAGAGAGAAGATAGTTTTGGAAGGGCCTTCACAGTCCCCAGACTTGCATATTATTGAAAATGTGTGTGAAGATCTTAAAACATGCAATGTATGCAAACAGACTTAAGTCTATTTCTGTGCTAGAAGAGTTCTGTTGAGGAAGAGGGGGACAAATTCCAAAAAGCAAAAATGTTCAAGGCCGCCGGGCCGGGTCCCTGGGCCGCCAGTAACCAGGTTCCCGGGGACCGACCTCGGCCTTCGACTCGTGTTGCGGTGGGGGGGGGGGGGGGGGGGTTAGGGACCCAAAGGAGTGCGTCAGTTGGAATCGCTCCAGGAGCGATTTCATTGGCGCAGTTAAGGAGGGCGGAGCTTGGGGCCAGCAAGGAGCCGCGTGGAGCGTTCTCTTGCGGTGCGGCTCCTTTCGCGGTGGACGTGTTCCTGAGGGCTCTGGGATTGAGGGTCGAGGCCTGAGGGCAGGCTGCGGGCAGCAGGTTGGTGGCAAATTGGGGCTTTGTGGTGTGAGTTCCGGGGCCACCAGTCATCTGGAAGGTGGGGGTAATTTTGTGGCCTGAATCCCTACCGGGGAAGGAGACAGGGCGAGTATTGGCACCGGGTGGAGGAGAGTCATGGGAGTCTGTGGAGATTGGGGCGGGTGGAGGCGATTAGCTGGGGGTTTAGTGAGTAGGAGGTTGGATAATAAAACAAAATAAATAAATAAAAGGAGAGAAACAATTAAAAATAAATAAATAAAACTGAAACACAGAAGCAGTGAGCTAACCTGTGTATTGGTGGGCCCGGCTGAGATATTAGCCTCATTGGGGGGGGGGGGGGAGATGGTGCGCTCACAGAAGGGGTGACGCGGGCGAGAGCGGGGGGGGGGGGCCCAGGGTTGCAGCCAGGGGGGAGGGGAGGCATCACGGCGGGCTAAAGGGTTGGCAAGGCCGGGTTTTCACAGGGGAGGGGGAGGCAGGTCTGGCACTGAGCCGGGGAGGGTGTCGGTGGGTGCAGGGGTAGGCAGGGGTGCTGTAGCGGAGGCCCTGCATCTGGGGCAGGGCGGACAGGGGGCAGTAGATGAGGTTGTAGGAGGGGGGCCATGCCAGGCATGGCAGGCGCTGCGAAAGCGGTAGCAGGTTCGGGGGGGGGGGGCCGCGGAGGGGTTTAGTCCAGTTGGGATCCCTGCCAGCCTGACTTTGCCAGGCAGTTATAGTCCGTGGCGGCCGGGCGGGCAATTTATGCAGTATGTGCCTGTGGGGGGGCCGGGGAATTGGGCAATGGGGGCGAGTCAGCATGTAGGTGTGGGACCATGGGGATACGGCTGGGGGGACTGGTATTGAGCAGGGTTTCCAGGTGGGGGGTCAGCATCAGCAGGGGTGGGGGCCGGGTGGGCCATGGGAGGTTTAGGTAGGTCCACATGGTATCGGGGGGGGTGGGTCAGATGGGGGGGCCTGTGGGCGCGGGACGGTTTCTTCTGCTTTGGTTCTTCTCTCCCAGTGCAGGTGCCGGTGAGGGGAGCTTGCATGACAGGGAGCGCTGATGTAAGCCGGGAGGCGATGTTGCGGATGCCGGAATTGACCAGTCCTGTGACAGAAGCGCCTGAGTCGAGGGAGCGAGTCTGTGGCACTGCTGCGGAGGGTGAGTGTGTGGGGGGGGAGGGTGAGTGTGTGGGGGGGGGGGGAAGGTGGCTGGGGCGGAGGTGTGGCATCTGGCGGAGAGATGCTTTCAGTCAGCCACATGGCAAAGGTGAATAGAAAAGATGGGCGTCGATGTCGTCGTAGCTCGTCATCCTCGTCTTCAGAGAGTTCTTCTGCGGGTTTGGCAGTGGCAGGGGGTAAGGGAGATAGGGCAGTGGCGTCGGTGGTTCGGTGTGCGGAATTGTGGGAGGGTGTCCCGCGTAAACTGCAGCAAAGGATCTGGAAGCGTAGGTACCTGGATATTTTACGGCTCCTGGAGGGGAGAAAGCGCACAGGTGAGAGTAGGAAGAAGCGCAAAGAGGATGAGAAGGCAGGGAGAGTGCGGAAGGTTTCCTGCAATACATTGAATTGGACTCGGGCCTTTTTAAGATTAGCGAGTGTGTGTGGGCATTATGACCCAAGTCATAATGTACATAGTTACTCATGTTATCCTGTTATCCAAGTTGATTTTCCTGTTAACTGTAAACCCAGATATTTGTATCTTGTCTGAGGTCTCTTGTTCCATGTAAACCGCGCTGATAACGAATAGTGCGGTATATAAAAAATGTTAATAAATAAATAAAATAAATAAATAAGTCAGTATGGTGCGTTGTTGGCCTATGCAGATGCTATTTTGGCAGCGTCGCAGGGGCACGAAGGCTGGGCATGGCTCAACTATGACGAAGATTTCCGCGATATGATGAAAGAGAATATGTAGTTGTCGTGGGGGATGAAGGATATTAATTTGTTGCCGACTCAAATGTCCGCCATGAAAGGTAATGCGGGTGGAGCAGGTGGTTCGGTTAGGGCAGTGGAGCAAACGCTGGCAATGGGCCTTCGGTCCTTTCGTGCGATGGGTGGGGTACTGGCGTCGCCAAAAGGTGGGCTGGGGGGGCCTCTACTGGCGATTTAACAAATCTTCCTGTCCTTTCCCGGACTGTAAGTTCCGGCATGCCTGTTTGTTTTGCGGAGCGGGACACCCCGCAACAAAGTGTAGTCGGAAAGGAGTGGCAGGGGCTGCGGTCGGGGGCAAATGAAGATGGGAGTTTGGAGTTAGCGCCTACCCCTATCAAAATTGAGGCATTACGACCTTGATTGGCGCGTTTTGGGAAGAGCAGGCAAGCCAAGGAGTGGAGGATGTTGTGGTTCGGGTTTTCCAGGAGATTTTGCATTCCTTTTAAGGGTAAAGTGTCTGATGTGGTTACCAAAAATTCCAGCTCTGTGCACCTCCTGGGGGAAGTGGTCCGGGCGAAGATTGCGGCCGAATGTGCTTTGGGCAGAGTGGCAGGACCCTTTGTCAAACTGCCATTTTCGCCTTTTGTGGTGTCACTGTTGGGGGTTATCCCTAAAAAAAGAGCGGGGGCATTTTCAGTTGTCCTTTTCGCCGGGGGAATCGGTTAATGACCATATTCCTCGGGAGTTGTGCTCGGTGCAGTACGCATCGTTTGATGCTGCAGCTGAGGTGGTACGACAGTGTGGAGAAGGTGCTCTTATGGCTAAGGTGGATATCGAATCGACATTTCAGCTATTGCCGGTTCACCCGTCGGCATTCCCGTTGCTGGGATTTGAGTTTGAATCACAGTTCTGTTTCGATAAGTGTTTGCCTATGGGTTGCGCGATATCCTGTGCTTATTTTGAGGCTTTTAGTTCCTTCTTGCATTGGGTTATGGTGCAGCGGATGGGGTGCCAATCTAGTGTTCATTACCTGGATGATTTTCTGTTCGTGGGGCCAGCGCAGGCCGTGACTTGTGCGACATTGTTGAGGTCCTTTCAGGACATGGCCAGTGAATTTGGCATTCCGTTAGCAACCGAAAAGACGGTCGGGCCGGTGACATGTCTTTCCTTTTTGGGAATTGAGATAGACTCGGCGGAATCAGTGGTCCACCTGACGATTGATAAGGTAGAGCGGCTTAAGGAATTGGTGGCAGCTGTGGGGTCTGCTTCGAAAGTAACGCTCAAGGACTTGCAGTCACTAGTGGGTCACCTTAACTTTGCGTGTTGAGTTATCCCGATGGGGAGGCCATTTGTGCGGCGGCTGTCACTGGCAATGGTGGGGGTACACTGTCCGTATCATCGCATTAGAATATCATCGGGGATGCGGGTGGACCTGCGGGTTTGGGATGCGTTCTTGTCGGATTTTAGCAGATGCTCGATGGTGCAGTTCCCTGAATTGTCGAATGTTGACTTACAGTTATTTTCTGATGCGGCGGGGAGTTCCAGTTTTGGCATATACTGTCAAGGTTCGTGGTGTGCCAAGGCGTGGCCGCCCACCTGGAAAGAGGCGGGGTTGACACGCAATGTAGCGTTGCTGGAGTTGTTTCCCATCGTGGTGGCCTTTTGGTTGTGGCCTGAGAGATTATGCAATAGGAGGGTCGTGTTTTGGTGTGACAATGCGGTGGTAGTACAGGTCATTAATAGGCACTCACCCAGGTGTCCGCGAGTATTTGTGCTGGTTTGTCTGCATCTCAGTGTCACGGCCAGGGCGCGCCATGTGCCCGGTTCGCAAAATGCAATCGCTGATGCTTTGTCCCGTTTTCAGTGGTCGCAGTTCTGGGTGTTGGTCCTGGAGGCGGAGGAAGCAGCGTCAGCGGTACCAGAGCACCTTTGGCAGATTGGGACCCTGGAGTGATGGCGTTGTTGTGGTCTTCAGTAGCTCAAGGTGCGTGACTTTCTGTGGGGGGAAGGGCTGGAAAGGGGGGAGAGTCGGTGACCAGTTGCTGGGTTTGTTCATAGCTCGGGCAAAAGATGAAGGATGGTCGAGGTCGTCGGTTATGGCGGCATTGACGGGGTTTTCCTTTTTCAGCAAGGCAGCAGGTTGGGGTAATCCCAGGGGGTCATTTGTGGTGAAGTGGACGTTAGCGGGGTGGGCAAAAGAACGTCCCAAACTGCGGGATTGGTGGCTTGCTATATCTCACGAGTTGCTCATACGGATATGGGAGGTGTTGCCTGGGGTGGCGGAGTCGGAGTTTGAAATGGTGTTGTTTCATGCCCTGTTCGTCATGGCGTTTTTCGGGGCTTTTCGGGTAAGTGAGTTAGTTCCTCGGTCAAAAAAGCAAGGGGCATTGGGAGGTTTGGATGTGCAGCATGTCGTCCTGAAGGCATCGCAGGTGTGGATTTTTCTGAAGCAGTCCAAGACTGACCAGCAGGGGACAGGCATGTGGGTGTCGCTTAAAGCGATTCCGGCATGATGTTCCTGCCCAGTGAAGAATTTGTTTTCATACTTGTGCCAGCGACCGAAAGTGTCAGGATATTTTTTCTGCCATGCGGATGGTAAGCCTGTCACGCAGTTTGTGACGCAGTGGCAAGTGAAGAAGCCATGGAAACCGATACTGACCCTCTGGTTAGTTCAGGTACTGCAAGAAAAGACAGAGTTTTCCACTCTCAGCACAACTTACAGGCAACCAATCAGCTCACCTCAGGGGAGGAGAGAAGCAGAGCTGTGGATTGGGCACGCCCTAGTAGGAGGCGGGCTTCCCAGAGCAGGGGCTCCTTGTTAAGCAGAGGGAGTGAAGACGCTAATGAGAAGGAATGGAGAACTGAGCACTACAAACGGATTGAGAAGGAATGGTGGTTTGAATCCACAAGAGAGAAGGCAAAAGGCATTGGGAAGGCAAGAAGCTCTCTTGATTGCAGAACCCTTTGACCCTGCTACAGAAACACTGCCCAGCTGCAACAGAAGGGGAACTGATCCTGAACCAGGTGGGAAGCCCACGTTGTGGAGAAACAGTTTTTACCCTTGGAGAGAAAGGCACGCTGGCAAGGCATTTTCTGACCGGTCTCATTCTAAGGTACCTGCTGCTCTTAATTCCTTTCCTAAGTTTTACCAGTCAGAAAGAGAGAGTCCTGATTTTAAAGTACAGGATAGTTTTAGGCAAGCTGAAAGACGTTGGTTACAGCCTGAAACCTCTCTAAGTAAGCCAAGCTTTTCTCAGCCAGTAATTCCTGCTTTTAACAAGCAAGCTGACGAAAGAAACCCAGCCAAATTGTTTACAGAGAGATTAGGCTATCTTGATACTGGAAATCCTACCTTTGAGGCTTTTCTTAAAAGCAGAGCTTGTTTAAAGGAACCTGTGATTACACCACTCACTAACGGAGATAAGTGGGGGAGGGGTAACTCCACCACGGACACAGACTGTCTAAAGAGGGAGAGCAGTGTTTGCCTACCAGGAGCAGATAATTACCTGCCAAAGTCAGGAGAAGAATTACTCAATAGTCCTGCTAGGAGACAGGCAGAGCAACTCCTGAGTGAATTTAGACAATTCTTGAATAAAAGAGCTGTTTCAGAAGAAGCTAACATTCAGGCCCGGACTAATCCTGGAATAGGAATTCCCACATTGGCTCCACGGCCCATGCTTGAAATTAATCAGCCGATGGACTGCTCAATTGGGCTAATTGAGAAAACTGATTAATGCAAAGCTTGAATGTTTATACCTGGCAGTTGATTCTGGTTATGCTAACCCAGAATAGGAGAAAAGCATATGAAAAGAAATTCTGTTTTTTTGAAGCAATTGAAAGGGAAGCTTATTGAAGCTGTGAAATAAGCTGGACTGTATCCCAATTGCAAGGGAAAACAATATTGTTTCTTACAAAGCACTTTTGTGAATACTGCACGGAGAAGACACATGAGGTAATGTGTTTTCCTCAGAGAAGCATAATTTAAAGCACAGCATTGAAAGCCTTTGTTTTGTACATTTCCTGATTGCTTAACCTTCTCACCTGTTCCTGACCACCAAGGAGCGGGGAAAATAAAATCCTTGTATATAAATTTCTTGTTCCCGACTTTAATTGGCCCCCACAACTACACAAGGCCCATCCCTCCTTAACCCTCAAAGTTAGGGAGTGGGTGTAAGGGTGACAAGTTTCAATTCACTGCAGTTTTGCGCATGGCCTTACGGCAGTTGGGTTGTGATGAGACACAGTTTGCGTC
Organism: Ichthyophis bannanicus; assembly: GCA_033557465.1. Classification (NCBI taxonomy): domain Eukaryota; kingdom Metazoa; phylum Chordata; class Amphibia; order Gymnophiona; family Ichthyophiidae; genus Ichthyophis; species Ichthyophis bannanicus. Next base: position 621,261,099 of record CM066036.1, read on the forward strand.
GCATTCCTTCAGGATCTGGGCGGCAACGAGTGCAGCGGCAGCCGGGCTGGAAGGAGAGGTGATTCAAAGGATTGGTAGGTGGCGGTCTGGGGCATATGCGGGTTATGTCCGACTGGAAGGTGATCCCTGGGGTGAGATGGGGGGTGGGGGGAGCAACGGGGGTGTGTGTGGGGGGGCATTAATGATGTTCTTCATGTTGCAGGGTCGCAGAGGGGTTGCAACCCATGGAGTGGAGTGGCAGGAAGCCAAAATGGCAAATGGTGGCTCATAGGACACTCCTTTGTGTACTGGGAAGAGCGGAGGGCAGCGTGGCGCCCTTTAGGAGTGCACTTGGGCCTGGCAACTCGCAACATTCGGTTGATCTGGATAGGAGAACGAGACATGCGATGGTGGCAGCTGCTCCCATGGGTGCGACGGCAAGCGGACCAGTGACAGCGACCTGGGGGGATGTTACTGCATTCGGGCGGCAACAATCTCTCCAATTGGACGTGTAGACAGCTCATTCGGGCGGTGCAGCGGGACATTAGCTTGCTGCAGGAGGAGTGGCCTGGGATGGTGATTGTCTGGTTGGACATTATCCCTCGGCCGGCCTGCCAGTCTCAACATCGATGGTCTAGAGACCTGGTAAAGGTCAACCGGCAGATCGGACGTTGGGTACAGCAGTCTGGTGGCTGGCAGGTGCAGCATCCCTGGGCAAAAGTGAAGTGTGAGGGGCTGTACCATATGGATGGGGGTCACCTTTCTCCAGTGGGACAGGATTTATTATTAAATGATTGGCAGGAGGCACTTGAGGAGTGTGTTGGTTGCAGCTTTATGGGTGGTGGGGGCGGTGCGAGGATAGGTAAACTACCTCACGCCGTTGACGGGGTAGAGAGCTAGCGCTTGCCAAGGCAGCGGGTCTTTAACTGATTGAGGCGCATTGGGGGGAGCGAAGGGCTCCCCGGAGTGGGGCGAGACATCCCAGTTGGGGGTCTCGGCCCGGTATAGGGGTGTGGGGGCCGGCCTTTGCTACTAACATGGCGAGGCAGGCGGCGGGCTTTAGGGGAGGATGATGCTCTGCCTTGCTAATAATATGGCTGGTGGGGCATTGTCTGGAGATGGGGGGGGGGAGGTTATGTTACGAGGTTGGAAATTTTGGGCCCGTGTTGGGGCCAGTTGTTATATGTGATAATACAACTGCAACCCAAGTTATACCATATAAAAGGTGTGCAGGTCTTTTGTTATGCTGAATTTGGGGAAAAGAGGGGTTGCGGAAGGAAGTGGGGGGTGGGGAGGCGAAGGAGGCCTCCGGGATACCCTGGTTACTAGAAAGTCTTAGTTGGTTACAGGAAACATTTGAAAACTGTTATCTTTGTCAAAGGAGGTGATATAAAATATTGACTGAAAGAGTGTCCAAACTTTTGTACTTGCCATATTTATTCTTTGCTTATTTTGAATTTGTAAAATACTGCACATTGTGATAAGGAAGCTTATCATAGCTCAGGTAGGAGCTATAGAAAAGATGATGTGACTCTGAACAAGCAACCTGTCAGTTCTGGTAGAAGCAAGAAAACAGAGTTTTCACATAAAAGACTACCAGTCCCAGAATGCACCAGGTTTCCAGCAGCCATGAGAGGAGCTGAAGTGAGGAAATGTGTGTGCAATCAAGAGAGCTATGAGGTAATCCCTAAGCACTCATCTCAAAGGGCAGGGCCTGATTCAACACAGCTGCGCTGTGTTAGGGAGCAGCACACATTAGGACAGAATAAGAATAGAGCTTATTCTTCAGATAACAGTTACTACAAGCTCCAGCCCAGCTTCAGGGAGAGCTTCAGCTACAGAGGGAGGAAGAGATACAGAGACAGCAACGGCTACAAGCTCAAGCACCAGTATCACCTGGAGAAACAGAAGCCAAGCCAAGCGGATAGAGAGAGAAGGAAACTCTCTGGAAGGAAGAGAAGAAAGGCCATTGGAAGGTCTGGGAGATTCCAAGGCAGTACTCATACTGGGAGGTATTCCAAAAGCCAGCAGAGTCCATTGGACTGGATTCAGCCAGAGGAATGGAGTGGCAGAGATAGGAATCACCAGTGGCTACCTGGAAGAGAGAAGACTGCATGTGGAAGGGACTTTCAGACCAAGGCCAGAAGGTATGTGAGAGAAGATCCAGTGTCCAGGGATCAAGATTGGAAGGCTGGACATCAGAATTGGATTACATATTGGCCAGGCTATACAGAGAGGAATAATGATAGCAGGAGAGGCTCAGGTATGAACACTGATCCAGACCCTATCTATAATAGAGAGTGGCAGCAAGGGAATGAGCATTCTCATGATAGTGCCTTAATGAAAGACTCGTCTGTGCCAATGTATGATAGTGACCATATGCTGATTGATACAGCAGATGAAAATACAGTTTATATGGACTGTTCTCTATCTAAATGCTATTACTAGTTTTCTCTGAGCAAACACATCAGCCATCACAAAGAAACCTAACTTTGTTCTTTATTTCCACTGCAAACAGCTCTTAAAGCAGGATTTGGGCTCACACAGTAGCAGCCAGCCAGCTAAAGGCTTTCAGCTGGTCCATTGATAGTAATTAGGGCTGCACCTGATTGTGTGTGTGAGCAAGGGAGAATCACTGCTGAGATCGGCGTGGAAAATAAGCAGAAGTTAACCTAACCAGCAAAGTTTATTCTTTACTTTGTGCCTTTGTATTTGGTAATTATTTGCTAAGAAAACATTAGCTAATTGCCTGACAAGCTGAAGGTTGTTTTCTGGTTTACTTTGTGACTTTTTGTTATCCATTTTAAACACTGCAAGCAAGTAACCTCATTTATAGTGCTATCAAGCATACATGTGCTGGGTGAATTAAACCCCATCAATAAAAGAAGTATTTTATTGATCTTACCACTTGGTTTCACAACTCAAATTATTGTCATCAGCTGTGTTTGGGAGTGAATGAACTACAATACCCACAATACCTTGCAAGAATCATATGAATATATGCATCGTCAAGATTGTGTAAGTTCTCACCCTAGGCAGCCGTCTGACAACATGAAGAGTAATTATGCATTAAAATTAGAAGAAAGATATCAGAGCCTATTTACTAAGGTGGAATTAGACCTTTCCTGCTAATTTTCTTTTCTTGAGTCCTTCCAGTCCAGTCCAGTCCAGATACATGGGTTAAGCTCTATTATCATCAGCAGATGGAGACTGAGAACCATTGGTTTTGATGACATCACCTTATAATGGATCTGTACAGACTTACCATTACCAGTATTTTGAATAACCAAGTAGATTCCACTCTACAGAATTACTTTACCTAAACTGGTAACTAACATCATTAACACTAGCAGAACAGGTGCAACTACTCCATATAGGAACCAGGAACAAAATGCTCCTTAATTTCAAGAAGCTGAAAGGCTCTTCTGCAGAGAAGACCAAGAACTGAAAACTCAGACGGATGCACTTGCACTACACAAAAATCGTCCACATCCAGGCTCACACGACACTGACTGGATGGGTTCTAGACTGGAATGGAGAAAGTCAAGGAAAGAAAATTAGCAGGTAAGGTCTAATTTCACCTTCCTCATCATACCTCCAGTCCAGTTCAGATGCATGGGATGTGCCAGAGCAGTACTCATCCTTGGGAGGGACCTGTGAGCCCGGCCCACAGCACTCATGCACCGAAACCTGCATCCCACCGTGCCTGCACATCCAGCTGGTAATGGCACACAAAGGAATGATGGAGGCACCAGCCCAAACTCTGCCCATGATGTAGCCTGCACCAGAGTAGTGAGTCCTCAAATCTTCCAGCACCAATCGATGATTAAGCAGGTAAGCTGACGCAATTGCCTCCTTTAGCCAACACACGACTGACACTTAGACACCACCTCCCCTTTTTGGGGGCCCCCAAACAGCACAAAGAGGTGATCCAACCTCCAAAAATCCTGGCCAGACTTCCACATACATCAGAGATGTTGACTGCTTCCTAGTTTAAAGAAGCACCTTAATGACCTGAGGGGAGTAACCTCTCTTGTTCAGCCATGCCCTCAAGAGCCAGGCTGTAAGCGAGAACTGATCCAGCTGCGGCATCAAGATGGGGCCTTATGACAGGAGACCGTCCATTTCTGGCAGTTGCCACCAATCTGCCACTTTCAACCGCAGCAAGTCCATGTATCATGGCCTCCGTGGCCAATCCAGTGCTATCAGAATCATTAGCCCCTGATGGGCCTCTACCTTTCGGAGAATCTCGGTCTATCAATGTCCAAGGCAGAAACACATACACCGTGCCCTCTCTTGGTCACCTTTGAGCCAAAGTGTCCAGACCTTCTGACATCCTTTCTTGACGATGACTAAAGAAATGGCCTACCTTGGCATTGCTTGCTACTGACATCAGATCCATCATTAGTTGTACCCAGCAATCTGTTGAAATACCTTTTCGCTGCACATTTAGAATTCTGTCCCATGGCAGAAAGATCACTCTGCTTTGGTATTGAAATGTGCTCCTAAGTATATAATCTCCTTGGCTGGCTGGTGTGACTCTTGGCAAAATTCACTATCCAGCCCAAAAGCTGGAGGCAGTCCACTATCCTTTCCATTGTCCTTTGACTCTCCTGAGCTGTTCTGGATCAACCAGTCATCCAGGTAAGGGTACATTAACACTCCCTCTCGCCGGAATGCCACTGCAACCACTACCATTACCTTTGTGAAAGTTCGAGGTACATTGGCCAACCCAAACAGCAGGGCCCAGATCTGAAAGTGATCCATCGGCAGAGCGAAACATAGGAATCTCTAGTGGTCCTTTCTGATAGGAATGTGTAGATAGATCTCTGAGAGTACCAAGGAGGTCAGAAACTCTCCTTTCCTCAATGCCATGATTATGGATTGCAAAGTTTCCATGCGAAAATGCAGTATCCACAGTGCCCTGTTGGCATGCTTCAGGTCCAAAATAGGCCAAAAGGAACCCTCCTTCTTGGGCACCATGAAATAAATGGAGTACCGACCGACCCCGCGCTCCACCGGGGCACCTTGACCACCGCTTCGAGCTGAAGCAACCTCTCGAGTGTCTGCACCACAACTTCTGCCTTGGCGGGAACCTTTCAGAGGAACAGCATAAAGGCATCGGAGAGAAGGAGTTACTGATCGGACATAATTTGGACCCAGGTGGAGTAAAAGGCCATGAGATGCCTGCCCACTGGCACCACCTCCCCCTGGGCCCACAAACCTTTATTGTGACTTCTTGGGGGGCCCCAGAGGCTCCCCCGAGCATAGTCCCTTTCTCCTCCTCAGCTTCCCTGAAAGAGATGACCCCTAGGAGGATACCGGGACAACTGAAAAGGCCTAAAACGCAAACCCACACGATCTGAAAACGTCTCAAAATCGACCCCGAATTGACGTGGCCACCTTATCCCCTTGAGGCTTGTCCTCAGGCAAACATGGGGCATTAGATTCCCCTAGACCCTAGACTAATTTTTCCAGCGCTTCCCCAAAGAACAATTTTCCCTTGAAAGGAAGCTACTGAGCTGAGCTTTGGACGCCAAGTATCTGCCAAGTAAGTTGACCCTGATTTCAACTTAGCTGCCTCCAAGAGGCCTTCTGAAGAGCCTTCCACCATCTCGGACAAACTCTGCACAGAGCGCAAGTACGCCCTTGCCACATAGGAGCTACACACTGAGGCTTGCAAGGCCAAAGCCAAGACCACAAAGGATTGCTTCAAAACAGTCTCTAACTTCCAGTCCTGGGGATCTTTTAAGGTGGCACCAATTTCCACCGGGATGGTCGTCTTCTTGGTCACTGCGGAGACCAAATCTTCCACCAACTGGGGGCCTTAACAACTCCTTCTCTTCTGGGGGAATAGGACACAGATGGGCCAGCCTCCAGGACCTCCCATTCTGCTGAAATCAAATTTTGAATTGCACTATGCAGCTGAAACAAATTTGTAGGCTTGCAGATCCCCGGTCCCCTGCGACCTTCTTTGTTATTGGATGCTCCCGTATAATGTTCATGGCCACTAGCAAGTGCGCTATAAAGACCATCAGTTCTTCATGTCAGAAAACCCAAATGACTGATGGATTCTCCCCGGGCAGAAGCTCACCTTCCTCCATCTCCTCGCCAGAGCTCTCATTGCTCCGATGGGCTTCCAATGGGTTCTCAGAACCTTCAGAACCCACAGAGGCCTGATATCAGGGATTCTTTTCTCCCCTGTGCCTCTTGGTCACCTGCTCATCCTAAGTCTTGGACCTGGGTAGTATAGCCTCTTCCTTGCTTGTAGTCAACATATCTGGTTCATTGAGGATTCATGCAGTAGGCTTGGTGGAGGAGTAAAACAAACTGAGGAAAAACAGAGCTGCCTGTGTCCCAGATGATCCCCCAGGAGAAAATGACTGCTTTCTGCTTGCCTTTCTGCCGGCCAGAGCCCCCACCGAATCCCCCGCAGTGGTCCCTCCGAGACGCAGGCTGCGCTTCCCACCAAAACCGTGGACCCACACGGTTGGGAGGATGTTGACTTTGAATATAGTGTGGGCTGGTCTGATGCTTCCTCAGACTGCTGCAGTGTAATAAACTGCTCGGCATCCTCATTGGATTCACAGGCACAGCAGAGACCTGTATCAGAGAAAAGCCCTTGCCAACCCACAAAATCAGTCATACATTAAGGACCTGAGATTAGTTAAGCTTCAGGTGAACAAGGTATATTACACGTATTAGGTTCAGTTTTATTAGTATAAATATCCATAGCAACCCTTAGTAAGTAAAGAACTTAGATCTAAACACAAACTTAAAACTAAGATGCAGACAGCAGTCCAGCAGCGGGATGGGGGCTTTCCAGTCTTTTGCATTGAGTGTCACATGTATGATTTTCTCCCAGTTGGTGAGAGGTCTTACGTATGCACTAGGTGCAAGGAGCTCTTTGCTCTCAGGGAACGAGTCCGTTCTCTAGAGGCTAAAGTAGCAGACTTGGAAAGCATAAGACAGACAGAGAGGTACATAGACGAGACCTACAGGGATATAGTCCTGAAGTCCCACCTCCAGTCTGGCAGCATCCCTGTTGCCATGGAGGAGAGAGGTCACGTGACAGGAGAGCATCACCCTGGTGTGGCAGGAAGTGATCCTGTAACTAGGACCTGTCCTCCAGGTGATGTAAAACCCTCTCGCACCGAGGAAGTTTCTCCAGGGCCATGTGCCCATGAGGGAAGGGTTAGGACAGCCGTTATAGTTGGTGATTCGATCATTAGGCATGTACATAGCTGGGTGGCTGGTGGACGTGAGGATCGCCTGGTAACATGCCTGCCTGGTGCGAAGGTAGCGGACCTCACGCGCCACCTAGATAAGGTCTTAGATAGTGCTGGGGAGGAGTCTGCTGTCTTGGTACATGTTGGTACCAATGACATAGGAAAATGTGGTAGGGAGGTTCTGGAGGCTAAATTTAGGCTTTTAGGTAGGAAGTTGAAATCCAGAACTTCCAGGGTAGCATTCTCCGAAATGCTTCCTGTTCCACGCGCAGGACCCAAAAGGCAGACAGAACTCCGGAGTCTCAATGCGTGGATGAGACAATGGTGCAGAGATGAGGGGTTTGGATTTGTTAGGAACTGGGGAACATTCTGGGGAAAGGAGGGGCTCTTCTGAAGGGATGGGCTTCACCTTAACCGGGATGGAACCAGGCTGCTGGCATTAACCTTTAAAAAGGAGATAGAGCAGCTTTTAAACTAGATATTAGGGGAAAGCCGACAGTCGCCCAAGAGCAGATGGTTCGGAAGAATGTATCTTTGAAGGATACTACCAAAAGCAGAGAGGTTCCACAAAAGCATCACCTCCTCCTCTCTAATAGACCTCATTCAAGCCGTCCCACCCAACAGATCCAGGAGAACGATATCAACAAATACTCTAATCATCCCTAAAGCAGCGACAAAATGCCTATCAGTGACATCTAACAGGGCCTTCAAATTCTACGCCCCTAAATACTGGAACGCTCTACCCCCAGAGATTCGTGCTATCACTGATCTATCCCTTTTCAGAAAGGCACTCAAATCCCACCTCTTCCCCCAATATTACTTGACCAACTAACCAATCTTAATCACTACCCAAACTAAGAACAAATCCTTTTATGTTTACTTGTAAATACTCTTGTAAATACTCTTGTAAATAGTTGCAGTAATGACGTCCCATGTTTTATCCAAGTTCTCTGACCTTGTTCTCTGTAAAACCTAACAGTTTGTTGTTATGGTATGTTGTTACATTGTGAACCGCGCTGATTCTGAATAGAGCGGTATATAAGAGCCTGTAATAAATAAATAAATAAATAAAATAAATAAATAAAAAAAGAGTAAAGTAGCCCAAATGCCCTCAAGTATGGAGCAGACAGAGCTTAAAGATCCCAAATTACTCATGTCTAACAGACAAATTAATATGGATAAAATACATTCTCTAAAATGCTTGTATGCAAATGCTAGAAGTCTAAAAAATAAGATGGGAGAGTTAGAATATATAGCACTAAATGAAAGGTTAGATATGATTGGAATATCAGAGACATGGTGGAAGGACGACAACCAGTGGGACACTGTGATACCTGGGTACAAACTATATCGTAATGATAGAGCTGATCAAATTGGTGGAGGGGTTGCTCTCTATGTTAGAAAGGGCATTGAGTCAGAAAGGATTAAAGTTTTGCAGGAAACAAAATCTGCTGTAGAATCTATATGGATTGAAATTCCATGTAAAAGGGGGAAGGCAATGGCAGTGGGGGTGTACTATCGAGCGCCTGGCCAGAATGACCAAATGGATGATGAAATGCTCAAAGAAATCAAGGAAGCTAACAAAAGTTACAGCGCAGTAATAATAATAATGGGTGATTTCAACTACCCCGGTATCGACTGGGTCAGTGTCACGTCAGGACATGCTAGGGAGATAAAGTTCCTAGATGAAATAAATGACTGCTTCTTGGAGCAGCTGGTTCATGAACCGACCAGAGGGGAAGCCATATTAGACCTAATCCTTAGTGGAACACCAGATCTAGTGCAAGAGATAAGGTTGTTGGGGCCACTTGGCAATAGTGATCATAGCATGATCGCCTTTGATTTAATTAGTGGAGGAGGGATAGTAAGGAAATCCACAGTACTACCTTTTAACTTTCGAAAGGGAGACTATGATAAAATGAGGAAAACAGTCAAGAAAAAACTAAAAGGAGCAGTTGCAAAGGTTAAAGACGTACATCAGGCTTGGCTGTTGTTGAAAAATACTATCTTGGAAGCCCAGACCAGCTGTATTCCACGCTTTAAGAAAAGTGGAAAGAAGTCCAAAAAACTGCCAGCATGGTTTAAAGTTGAGGTCAGAGAGGCTGTTGTTGCCAAAAAAGCATCTTTCAGGAAATGGAAAAAAGAGCCAAACGACGAAACCTGGAAACAGCACAAGCACTGGCAAGTCAAATGCAAGGCATTGATAAGGCAGGCAAAGGGAGAATTTGAGAAGAAGCTTGCTGCAGAAGCAAAAACGCGAAGTAAAGACCTTTTCAAGTACATTCGTAGCAAAAAACCTGTGAGAGAGTCAGTTGGTCCATTAGATGATAAAGGGGTTAAAGGAGCACTAAGAGGCGACAAGGCGATAGCGGAGAGACTGAATGAATTCTTTGCTTCAGTCTTTACTGAGGAAGATGTAGGGATGTTACCCATGACTGAAGTGGTATTTAAAGGTGCAGAAGAATTGAAGGAAATATCGATACATCGAGAAGATGTATTACAACTATTAGATAAGCTGAAGAGTAGCAAATCACCTGGGCCGGATGGTATACATCCAAGGGTATTGAAAGATCTGAAATATGAGATTGCAGACCTGCTATTAGTAATCTGTGAACTATCATTAAAATCATCTCTAATACCTGAAGATTGGAGGATCGCCAATGTAACACTAATTTTTAAAAAGGGTTCCAGGGGTGATCCGGGAAACTACAGACCGGTGAGCCTGACGTCAATACCGGGAAAAATGATAGAAACCATCATAAAGAATAAAATTACTCAGCATGTAGATAGTCATGAACTAATGAGAGACAGCCAACATGGCTTTAGACAAGGAAGATCTTGTCTTACTAATCTGTTATGTTTTTTTGAAGGAGTGAATAATCAGGTGGACAAAGGTGAGTCGGTTGATATTGTGTATCTGGACTTTCAGAAAGCCTTTGACAAGGTCCCTCATGAGAGACTTTTGGCAAAACTAAAGAGTCATGGGATAGAAGGCAGTGTACTATTGTGGATCAGGAACTGGTTAAAAGATAGAAAGCAGAGGGTAGGGCTAAATGGCCAATTTTCCCAATGGAGAAAGGTGAATAGTGGTGTACCCCAGGGATCTGTGCTGGGTCCGCTGCTTTTTGACATATTCATAAATGACCTGGAAAGTGGAATAACGAGTGAGGTTATCAAATTTGCAGATGACACAAAACTATTTAAAGTTGTTAAAACCCAAGAGGATTGTGGAAAATTGCAAGAGGATCTTGATAAATTGGAAGACTGGGCATCAAAATTGCAGATGAAATTTAATGTGGACAAGTGCAAGGTTATGCACCTAGGGAAGAACAACCCAAACTATGGTTACACGATGCAAGGTTCCACATTAGGAACCACCACCCAGGAAAAAGATTTAGGCGTCATTGTGGATACCATGTTAAAACCCTTGGCCCAGTGTGCAGCGGCGGCCAAGAGAGCAAATAGAATGCTAGGTATGATAAGGAAAGGAATGGAAAATAAAACAAAGGATATTATAATGCCTCTATATCGTTCCATGGTGAGACTGCACTTTGAATATTGTGTGCAATTCTGGTCGCCGTATCTTAAAAAGGATATAGAGTTATTAGAAAAGGTTCAGAGAAGAGCCACCAAAATGGTAAAGGGGATGGAAGGATACTCCTATGAAGAAAGGCTAAAAATGTTAGGGCTCTTTAACCTGGAAAAGAGACGGCTGAGGGGAGATATGATAGAAGTCTATAAATTAATGAGCAGAGTGGAACGGGTAAACGTAGATCGATTGTTTACCTTATCAGAATATAGAAAGACTAGGGGACATGCAATGAAGCTACAGGGTAAACTATTTAAGACTAATAAAAGAAAATATTTTTTCACTCAACGTGTAATCAAACTCTGGAATTTGTTACCGGAGGATGTAGTAAAGGCTGTTAGTGTAGCTGGGTTTAAAAAAGGTTTGGACAAGTTCCTGGAGGAAAGGTCCATAAGCCATTATTAAGAAGGGACCCAGGATATCAATGCTTGAACCAATACAAGCATTGTGGAACCTGTGTCCCTTGGGGAAACTGCTAGGTACATATGACCTAGATTGGCCACTGTTGGAAACAGAATACTGGGCTTGATGGACCTTGTTCTGACCCAGTATGGCATATCTTATGTTCTTATGTTCTAACTGCCACATGTCCCACAGGCCGCATGGCCCACAGGCATCGTGTGCTGCTGCCACCTCAAAGAGGCCCACCAACCTCACAGAACAATCCAAGTGATTGTGCTGCTGGTTCCCCAGTGCTCTCTGCAGGCAAGGTAGAGCCATACAACCCAGTGGCACTCTTAATTTTAAATCTGGCTTGCCTCACCGTCAGCCTTTGCCCTTTTTTTTAAATATCTTTTGCTGTGGCTCTTGCAATAGACTCCCAAGCCCCCTTCCAGGAGTTGGGGAGGAGGAATGGGGCATCTAAAGGCTAGGTAAGCTCCCCTGGCATGAGGTGGATTCATTGCAGGAGGGACCTGGTCCACTGGGTATGCACCCTACGACCCAACTGTGCCCAAAACTAAGCACTGGGTCCTCTATGGAGCAGCCTACTCCTCTTTGTATTTATGGCTGAAAGGCTCCTTTTTTTCTCATTTTTTCCCCCAAATGCCTGAATCTACTGTGGAGTCCAGATCTGCACAGGATCTCAGTACCATCTGCTGGAGACTGAGAAATACTGGTGATGGTAGGTTTGAACAGGTCTCTTAAAGGGTGATGTCATCAAAACCAGTGGTTCTCAGTCTCCATCTGCTAGTGATAGGGCTTAACTCACCTGTCTGGACTGAACTGGAGGGACGCTGAGGAATGTGTGCTAAGGTTTTGTAGTTCCTACAAAGTAAGTGCAAAATGTCAATGTTAACTGTTGTAAATGTTCCCAGCACTATGGGGAAGGCAGCAGTACAGCTAAACGCAGAGAAAAAGTCGCTACTGTGTATTATTAATACAATGGCCGATGGTGAACAATGCAGGTAGCTACAGCTCTTGAGGTGGTGTTAATGTCTTGGCATTATCCGCCTTACTCGCAGTTAAAAGTGCAGTAACAACCTTTGCGTTAACTGCAAACCATAGTCCGTGCCTGTTCCACTCCCCTTAATGGTGTTTTCCACTTTAGCTGTTTATCACGGCAATTAGTATATGCTGTTAGCAGGCAGTAAGGGGGTTGTTGTCATTTACTTTATATTATGTAGAGGTTGTGTCAGCTTCTGTTCACTTAGGATTCAGTAAAACACACAGTCTGATGAGGGGTACCTAAATCTTTGTCCACAACTGTATATAAAATTAAGTAACATTTTATACATGCTAACTTTTCATGTTGGTTTCATACAGTACCTTTCTATTCCATTCAGCTTATGTCGATGCTTTCTAGACATCAGAAGTCCACCACCCCATGCAGCCTGTAACAGTGAAAAGTTGCAGGTGAAGGAGCAATCATTTTTCTTTTCTTTTCTACTTTGCAGTTTATGTAGCATACAAAAATCGCTGTAACAATTCTTAAGTACCGTGTTCTAAGTGTTCTCTGTGACTAACGTATGAACAATGTTATTCAAGACTTACATCTACATGGAGCCAAATGTTGTACTTTTCACAAATATCTGCTATCTCTTGAATCGGATCAAATGCTCCGTACACTGTCGTGCCTGCTGTTGCATTGACATACAGTGGAACATGTCCCTAAAACACAAATATATTAATTCAAATGATAATCTCCATGAGAAGCATACAGTACAGTAAAACCCTAGGCTCATGCATTTAAACCAAAAGTTATATTCCTGTATGGAAGCGAATTATAACAATTTAGATACTCCTGAATAATGGGATTAACTGATATTGTAAATAGTTTTGAAAACAAAGTAGAATGTTTGATTTTCTATGAAATGCTCCAATTCAGTAAATCTGAATCATGAATAAACATGTCTGAAAGATTATGGTTTTTCTGGTGGGTAGTCATGGAAAATGCAGCTGGAGCGTACCGATATCACTTTAAAGAAGACTGTCTTAAGCCTGCTAGAAATGGTTATCTATCAATGATTTCATTTCATTGATTACACTTGTATGCCACCTCCCTGAATATTCACGTGGAATAAATGAAATGGGGTAAATTAATTCATAAAGAGCAGCTGAATTGTGTAGAGAAAGTACAAAGTCAGGGGACATGAAAGACCCTGGGCTTGCTCTCCCCATTCCAGCAGCTTCCTCACTTTCTCTATCCCCTCTGACTCTTCCCACCCTGCCATTTGGTATCTCATGACAGAAACAAAGCACATATATTACCTAACTGAGATATAAACATGAAACTTATGACAAAACGTATAACTCCAGAATTAAAATATCATCTTATGGAATCACCCATGCTGGTGTAGCAAGTGATTTTAGTTACTTAGGACTTGATTTTATAACAGGGTGCCTATGTGAATTGTCCAAAAAGGTAACACAGGTGCCTATATGCCTTTATAAAACAGACTCCCAGAACCAGTCCCTGTAATACGGAATGGCCAGTGCACGTTTATACCTGCTCTGAAACAGGTATGAATGTGTACATGTAGTCTACGCATTTACTTGTATATGTTATAAAATTCATGGATACTCAAACTATCCCCCTGGGAATGCCTGCATGCGACACACATGTAAGGACACATTGTCTTGTTACCATGCATACTTATATGTGCATATACCACTGGGGTGATTTTAGAAAAAGCTTTTTCAGCAAGTGGAAAAACCCTTCTAAAATTGTTCCCTACATGATATGCAAATTCTCCATTTTCAGGGACATATTAAATGCGCTCCATAAAGATCACTTTCAAGGACTTAGTTGTAGTGAAGAACAAAACACACCTTTTGTTTAGCTTCAAGAATTTTTGCTTCCAAATCAGCTGGTATTATTTTTCCCCTGTAATTATTGTAGAAACAGACAAGTATAAAAAAAACTAAAACAAAGTACAAGGCTACACAGTAAACCATCAGCTATCGCAATAACAGTTTAATGGGATTTCTTGTCAACTGACAATTAACAGCCTGGCATACTGCACTATACTAGACAGTCCTTAAACATGATAAAACAAATTTAATGGATGTATACATTGAATACATCTGAAATCCCCCCAACTGATTATCCACCCTACCTTTCAAGTTTACTTTGTTTGCCTGACTAATTCTCATGCCTCTGATCCTCGCCGTCTCTTCATTGCTCTCAATTCTCTCCTCAAAGTGCCTCCGCCTCTGATCCCTCCTTCCCTTTCTGCCCAGGCTCTGGCTGATTACTTCCATGATAAAATCCATAAGATCACTCTCCAGTTTCCCTCTAAATAACTACTGTTATTATGACTCCATGTAGTAAGTTTTGTAAATAGTTTTCCCCTGTTATCCAAGTTTTTGTGCCCTGTTACCTGTAAAACTCATACGCGTTTAACTGTACTGAGCATTTTTGTTACATGTAAACCGCGCTGATGCTGAATAGTGCGGTATATAAAAAACTGTAAATAAATAAATAAAATAAAATAAATCCCCGATTTCCCTTTCCTGTTTTCATTCTCTCCCCCCTTCTCACCCTACCCTCTCTTCCTTCCCCACGATTTCTATTGTTGAAACTGCTCCTCTTCTCTCCTCCTCCAAGCTCACCGCTTGCTCCTCTGATCCTATCTCCTCCCATCTTCTCTCCTCTATTTCCTCTACCGTTGTTCCCTCCATTTCTCATATTCTCAACCTTTCGCTCTCCACTGCTACTGTCCCGGCTGACTTTAAACATGCTGTAGTCACGCCCTCTCCTTAAGAAACCCTCACTTGATCCCTCTTGTCCTTCTAATTATCGCCCCATCTCTCTCCTTCCTTTCATTTCTAAACTGCTCGAACGTGCGGTTTATCACCGTTGTCTTGACTTCCTCTCTTCCCATGCTCTTCTCGATCCCTTACAATCCGGTTTTCGTCCTTTGCACTCTACTGAAACGGCTCTTGTCAAAGTCTCCAGTGACTTGTTCTTGGCTAAATCTAAAGGCCTTTACTCTGTCCTTATCCTCCTTGAACTTTCTGCTGCTTTTGACACTGTTGACGATGATCTTCTCCTTGATACTTTGTCCTCGCTTGGCTTTAGGGACTCTGTTCTCTCCTGGTTCTCCTCATATCTCTCCCATTGCTCCTTTAGTGTATGTTCTGGTGGCTCCTCCTCCTCTGTTACCCTGCTCTCGGTTGGTGTCCCCCAAGGTTCTGTCTTGGGTCCCCTTCTTTTTTCTCTCTATACCCAATCCCTTGGTGCGCTTATTTCCTCTCGTGGTTTTCAGTACCATCTCTATGCTGATGACTCCCAAATCTATCTCTCTACTCCTGATCTTTCTTCAGCTTTCCAGTCCCGGATCTCTTGCTGTCTCTCAGCCATTGCTGCCTGGATGTTCCATCGTCGCCTGAAATTGAACATGGCCAAGACTGAACTTTTTGTTTTTTCTCCTAAAATTTCCCTTTCTCCTTCTTCTTTTTCAGTCTCTGTTGATGGCTCTGTTCTCCAACCTGTTTCATCTGCTCGCAATTTGGGTGTTATTTTTGACTCTTTGCTCTCTTTCTCCGCTCATATCCAACTCATCACTAAGACCTGTCGCTTCTTTCTCTTCAACATTGGCAAAATCCGCCCCTTTCTTTCTGAGCTCACTACTAAAACCCTCATCCATTCCCTAATCACCTCCCACCTTGATTATTGTAACCTCCTTCTTGCTGGTCTCCCTCAGTCTCATCTCTTCCCTCTTCAGTCTATTCAGCACTCCGCTGCCTCTTTGATTTTCCATCAGCCTCGTTTTGCCCACATCACTCCTCTCCTCAGATCTCTTCACTGGCTCCCTATCAATTTCCGTATTCACTTTAAGCTTCTCCTGCTGACCTATAAGTGCATTCACTCTGTGGCTCCTCAGTACCTTTCTTCTCTCATTTCTCCCTATTTCCCCCCTCGTGTACTCCGTTCTTCTTCCCAGTTGCTTCTTGCTATGCCCTTCTCCTTTATTGCCAACTCCAGATTCCACTCTTTTCACCTTGCTGCTCCTTACGCTTGGAATGAACTTCCTTTGTCTATACGTCAGGCATCTTCTTTGCCCCTCTTCAAACTCAAGTTAAAAGTTCATCTTTTCGCCTCTGCCTTTGGCTCTTGATTTTGCTGTTCTCCTTCCTTCCCCTCTTTTATTTCACCTTTCTTTCTTCCTCTTACACTTGTTCTTACCTCTTTCCTTTATCCTGTCTCTCCTGCTCTTATCTCTTTGCGCCTGTTCTTATCTTTTTTCTACTCCTTTTCTTGCTTTGTCTTTTTAGATTGTAAGCTCTTTTGAGCAGGGACAGTCTTTTTGTGTTTTCATTGTACAGCGCTGCGTGCGCCTGGTAGTGCTTTATAAATGTGTAGTAGTAGTAGTAGTAGTCCTTAAACATGATAAAACAAATTTAATGGATGTATACATTTAATACATCTGATATCCCCCAACTGATTATCCACCCTACCTTTCATTGCATTTTATCAAAATCACATTCTCTGTGCCAAACCCAAGCGCAGCCCCAGCCTTCTTTATGGAGTAGTGACTCTGTAAGAAGAGAAAAACTAATGCTGAAGTAATTGTACAAGGAATGGGACTTGAAAATCAGAAGCAGACAGGCACTCACGTGCTCGGATGTGAAGAGGATCAGCTTAGGAGCTGCAGCCATGCCTTTCAACTTCACATCTGGGAAATATTTGTAGCGAGCTGCCATTATGCCATACAAGTTGGATATTGCTCCTCCTGTACAACATTCAGCACAAGACATTGGACAGCAAAGCATGATTACATGATCAGTTACCTCTTGCCATAGGCTCATATAAACAAGGGAAGGGCACCTATGGACTATCACCTAGCAGCATGTGTTCCAAGAAAAGACGGTGCTCTAGATGCTAAATCATATGGGGCTTGATGTTCTAAACCGATGGTTCCCAAATCTTTCCTGGTGACTCCAGAGCCAGTCAAATTTTCAAGAGAGTCATAATAAATGAGTATGAAATGTATTGGCACACCTTGGAAATCCAGCATATGCAGAGCTCTCTCATGCATTTTCCTGGGCAATTTCGCCAAATGGGTTTAGTTTTGCACATGCCATGACAGTCATGAACCTCACTTCTAAGCCAGGGCATGTGGAGTATGATCGCAGTCTCTCAAATTTACTGAGAATGCTCAAAGTAGTACTTACATCATGCCAAAGACAGCCTCCTTCTGGAGTTCTTAAGTGTGATAGTGTGGCCTACAGTAGGAAGGGGTTTTCTTTAAAACACAGGCCAAACAGCAGTTCAGGGAAAACAAAATCAGCTTTACTTCTGTCCAGTTTGTTAAACCTCCACATGCTGGTTCTCCTGTCCCTTCCTCCAGTCCCAGTTAAAGTTCCTACCTCAGAACTCCTTTGCTCGGCTTGCCTTGGAAGGACTTCTGGCTCCATGGGCCTTTCTCCCTCCTGCAGCCTGCTGAATTCTTAACCTCTCCCTCTGAGCCACACCCGCCCAGCCATGAACTCTGGACTATAGACTCTCCTAAAGGGGACTGCTGATACTCCCTTTGGAGAGGGACCAGGTAACATTCTATAGATCCCATCATATTAAGGTGTAACATGTATGGGTAATTTATCACGTTGTGCTTGGAAATTCTTCTTAATAAAGCCTGTAGCACCAAACATGATAGGAAATAACTCATCCATCTTCATTGTGGATAGGCTGAAAACCTGACTGGCTGTGGGATCACTACGACAGGTTTAGGACACAGAATGGGCAAAAAAATCTCATTGAGCATATCTAGCTCATGAGGGCACAAGTAAATGTCTATATTATGATTTAGGTCCCGAGAAAAGGAAATCTGTCCTTGGGCATGCAGGATCCCAGTTAGCTGGAAATAATGCAGGCTCTTGAACCTACACAAACACAAAATAAATGTAAGACAAAAGTTCTACTTATGTTATGCTCACTCTCTTGCCCCACAATGAAACAGAGTTGTATAGGGAGTTTAGTGAATGATCAGCAATGTTGGCAATCATTTATCCAAACAGAAATTTGCAAGGACAGAGCCACTATAATATATGCAAGCTGCTGTTACATTATATTTACCTATATTCAAATCTTATGCTCAATGCTTCTTTAGAATTAGGAATGGTCCCAGAAGGCTGGAGAAGGGCGCATCTGGTCCCTCTGTACAAAAGTAAAAGTAAGAATGAGGTTGGGAACTATTGGCCAGAAAGTCTGACCTCTGTGGTTAATAAATTAATGGAAATGCTGCGAAAACAGAGGATGGTGAGGTTTCTGGAATCCAAAGGATTACAGGAATGGAAGCAGCATGGTTTTACTAGAGGCAGGTCTTGTTAGACAAATCTGATTAATTTCTTTGACTGGGTGACCAGAGTGTTGGACTAAGGAGAGTGCTAGATGTGGCACAGCTGACATTAACTGAGTGCTCTAGGAATGGACTGACTAGAATAGAAAGTGGTTGAGTGGGAGTCGACAAAGAGTAAAGGTAAATGGAGCTCACTCTAAGAAGAAGGGCATTACCAGCGGTGTGCTGCAGGGATCTGTCCTTGGTCCGATTCTTTTTAACATTTTTTGTAAATTATATTGGGGAAGAGCTGTCAGGTAAGGTTTGCCTCTTTGCAAATGATGCTAATATCGGCAATAGGGTAGACACCCAGGAAGGTGTAGATAACATGAGGAAGAATCTAGCCAAGCTTGAAGGGTCAAGAATTTGGAAGATGAGATTTAATGCTAAAAAATGCAGGGTTATGAAGTTGAGCTGCAGAAATCTGAGGGTGCAGTACAGTATTGGGATGAAGATCTTTTGTCCGTGAAAGAAGAATGAGACCTGTGGGTGACTGTTTCTGATGATATTAAAGTGGCTAATCAGGTAGAAATGGTGATGGCAAAAGTTACAAGGATGCTTGGGTGCATAGGAGGAGGAATGGCCAGCAGGAAGGAGGAGGTGATTGTGCCTCTGTATAAGTTTTTGGTGAGACCTCATTTGGAATATTGTGTGCAATTCTGGAGACTATACCTTCAAAGGATATAGACAGGATGGAGTCAGTGCAGAGGGTGGCTACTAAAACGGTCAGTGGACTTTGTCTTGAGGCATATGGAGACAGACTTAAAAATCTCAATATGTATACTTTGATAGAAAGGCGGGAGAGAGGAGATATGATAAAGACGCTTAAATATCTCCATGGCATAAATGCACAGGAGGAGAAGCTCTTTCAATTGAAGTTGAAAGAGGATAGACTCAGGAGTAATTTGAGGAAACGTTTTTTTATAGAAAGAGCGGCAGATGCATGGAATACTCTACCAGTGGAGATGGTAGAGAGGAAGACTGCATCTGAATTCATGAAAGCATGGGAGAAACAGAGGATCAATATGGAGAAAAATGGATTGTAAAGCTTAGAAGTTGACCTAGAAGGGCAGACTGGATAAGCAATATGGTCTTTATTGACAGTCATTTTTCTCTCTTCCTATGTTCTTAAAGCAGTAGTGATGAAAAATTCTTACATTAGTGGTTAACAGAGCATCATTAAGATTTGCTTTTTATTAAGATTTACATTTTACTCTGAAGCTATGTTAGCATTTTGAATTCCTGAAAGCTCCTTTTACTTATTATTATGGTTAATAGTACAGCACTATTGGATCCATATAGCATTTTACAGAAATATTACCTGATACTTAAAGCCAGTGAGAGACTTTAAAACAAACAAAAAATATACACCGCAGCTCTATGGATAAATGCTGCTGATAAATCCATATGTGCTGGTATTTACATATAGAAGAAATAAGGTAGCGTTAGGGGCAGACCAGGAACAGCACAGCGGTTATCCAGAGAGTGGAGAAATTCAGCCATTCTCCAGATATTATATACATAAATTAGGCCTGTGAAATAGCAGGCCTAACTTCCACACTGAAGCACTATTGAATAAAGCATAGAACAGCTGGTGAAGTTTATTTATTTATTTATTTTTATTTCTTATATACCGCGCTCTTTTAATCAGTGCGGTTTACAAATGAACAAAATTTAAACACAATGACACATTCAGCATTGGGGTTTTTTTTATTTTTATTTTATTCTGCGGTGGCCATCGCTGACTCTCAGCCCCATAGTACACTGCTCTTGCTTTCTGAAGCTTACAATCTAAGGAAGACAAACAAAATGTGTGTGTGTGTGTGTGTGTTTGAGTGTGAGGCTGGTCTTTGAGTTAAAACAATTGGATTAGCTGCAAGCAATGAGACTTCTTGAAAGTCTCAGAACTAAGGTAGTGGGTGAGTCCAATTGAAGAATAGGACTGTCCTACACAATTAAGACCCATAGTTATTAAAATGCACTGTTTTGTGTGCATTAACACAATTAATGCATGTTATAGTAACTAGGTACCGTTGCATAAAATAGGTGGTAAAAAAAGCACATTAACCATGTTAACACACATTAATCATAAATGTGCATTAGTAACTCCAGGATTAAGTGAATCAGTAGGAAAATATTTGCCCAAGGAACAATCTATTCAAGAAAAGCAGAGTAAAAAATAGGTGAGAGAGGGGAAGTATAGGAGGGAATCAAAATAATGAATGTCACCAGTGGTTTCAGAATCATTGCCTTCTCTGAAAGCAAACATACCTACTTCCACCAGCATAAGTCTCTTTCATTGGGTACGCAAGGCCCTCACTGCACATCCAGCAACCAAGCCGCAACGTCAGCAACCCTGGCTCAGCACCAACATCGGAGCAGGCGAGGAAGCTGGTGGTAAGCTCCATCCCCTTGTCCCGATGTTGTATCACCACACTGGCGATCCCAGCCTTAAAGCTATGCCACATCTCAGGCATGCCTGTGCCTAAGAGCCATGCCAAAGGACCCTTGGGCACGGCCTTAGGCGCAGGCCATGACGTGAACCCAACAAGCCAACCTGCATGACCCCACGCACCCACACTACACATCAAGGGACACACAGCACCTCCCATACCAAACAAACCAGAACAAAATCACATATCCACATCACAAAACCCAGACACCCACCATCCACACAACCACCACCCCGCTACCAGCCACCTGAAAGATGCAAATGCAAACACCAACACCATCATCCTCCTGCCCCTCCCCCTCCCCCACCTACTCGCTATGACATACACATTACTAGCACTTCCGCTTCTCCCCCCACCCTTGAACCCCCCCACATACAGTATTCCCTATTTCCCATTCTCCCCCAAACCCTCCACCACAGTACCACACAAACTCGAAACCCTCATCACATAATAGACATACCCCTCCTCAGGGACCCCCCCCAACACAAACTACCCCCACAAAGCACATACAAGCACACACACTGTGTGGTCATAAAAGCACATGCCGTAAAAAACAAAATCCCAGTCATACACGACCTCATCACTACAATGAAAATTGACATCCTCTGCATAACGGAATCATGGCACATGGATTCCGACACACTACTCATGAACCAAATTACCCCCGCCAACTACAGCTTTCACCACTGCTCAAGAACTCACAGGAGGGGGGAGAGAGGCATCTTCATCATAGCCAGATCTGACCTACACCTCTGCAACCAATCATCAGAGAGCACAGATGGTTTCAACATCCTCTGTCTCCAATAAACACCTAATATTCTGTCTAGTATACAGATCCCCATCTAACTCCACCTTCGACTTCTCAAACCTACTCCAAAAGTCACAGCAAACTCAAACACAAACAAGGACTTCATCATCCTAGGAGACTTAAACCTCCACTCCACTCAACCGAAACAAGCAACTGCCTTCACCAACGCTATGACTTCATTGGATCTCTCCCAAATCATGACATCACCCATGCACAACAAAGGACACACACACATCTTCATCTCCAACAACCTTCGCAACATCAACCCCCCTTAAACCACCCAGTACCATGGTCTGACCATGAACTAATCACCTTCCACATCCTACTCCCTAAAACTCTAAAGCAATCCCTCCCACAGCAACCCACCAGAAGCTTCAAGAAATTCAACAAAGAAACCTTCCTCAACAGCCTCTCCCCTCTACTTAATACCACGCCTGAAAACCTGAACACCTTTCTATTGACCTGGAATGACACAACCACCTAAGCAGCTTCTGCACCTGAACTGCATCACCCCAAAACAACCAAACACCCCAAAACATCCTGGTACCTCCAAACCTCAGAGAGCACAAAAGGGAGCTCCAAAGACTTGAACGCAAATGGAGATGAACAAACCTACCAATGGATAAGACCTCCTACATGGTGAGCACGTCAGAATATCACACTAGAACAGACCAATGCAAGCACACCTACTACTCCAACCTAATAAGGAGCTTACTCAGCCGCCCAAGAGAATTATTAAGCCTAGTCAAGGACCTACTATTTCTCGACACAAACAACCCCGATCACCCACTTCCTAGCCCACTCCAAAGAACACCCGCACACACTCCTGGAGCTCCTTTGAACCCAATAAGCAATCAAACCATTGAATCCATTATTAAAAACCCTTAACACAACCACATCCCCCCTTGACCCCTGTCCCGTGAGCTGGATAAAACTAACTATCACTGAGCTCACTCCCTTTCTCACAAAGATCACTCGGATCTCCCTACTACAATGCTACATACTAGACTGCCTGAAATTTTCCTCAATCTGCCCCATCCTCAAAAATCAACAACTAGATCCCCTCAACTCATCAGCCTACAGACCCATTGCAAGCCTCCCATTTATTGCAAAAATAATCAAAAAGGCCATATAACATCAACTTCAAGATCACCTAGACAAACATAACATACTTGATGACCAACAACATGGATTCCGACCCCATCATGGAGTGGAAACACTGCTAACGTCACTCCTAAGTGAACTCATAAAGGGGATTCAAAAGCCAAACCATGGATACATCCTCCTATTCCTCAACATCTCAGCAGCCTTTGACACCATCAACCATAACATCCTAGTCCAGCAACTACAGACCATCGGAATAACAGGCTCAGTGCTAAACTGGTTTCAATCCTACCACACAAACCCACCAGCAACAAGTGAAGATTGGAACCTGCACTTCAACCCCATATACCCAAACCAAAGAAGTCCCACAAGGATCCACGCTTTCTGCTATGCTATTCAATATCTATATGCAACCACTCCATGAAATAATCTGTTCTCATAACATATATGCTGATGACATTTAGGGTCAATTTGTATTGGCCGTCCAGCCTCTGTATGGCCGATCAGAATCAGGGCTACAGAGGTAGACCCAATTCTGATCCTGCAGGCATGTCTAGCCCCCATGGGATTCTGATTGGCTGCATGTCCTGCCAATCCCTGTCTAGCACAGCCAGACTCCTGAATGGATCTGCAGTGCCATGGCGTCCTGTTGCCATGGCACCACGGCTCCATTCAGGAGCCGCAATCCCCAGCTGCCAGAGAAAACGCTCTTTCACCACAACCCGACCCCCGAGCTGGCCTCCAAGGCCAGGGTCAGGCTGTGAGGATCCCCCTGAACCCCTTCACCTCTTGTCTCTGCCTGCTGCCATGGTCCCCTGACGTTCATAGGGCTTATTCCACCTCCAAGGTGGAAAAGGTCCCCTGTCTCTGTGGCAGACACCTGATGTACAGGGCCAACCTCAGAATCAGCCCTGTACATCTGGGGCACTCTCCACCCACTGCCTGCCCTCGCTCCACCTCTGTCCCACCCCCTCTCTCCCACAAATAAAGCTCCTCGTACAAATCACCTGTTCATACAGGGAGCACTGTACCTGGCAGGCTGTCCAGCCTTTTAGCGGGTCTGAATGTCCGGATTGGACATCCAGACCCGCTAAACAGAGTTCAGAATGACCCCCAGAATGTTATATACCTCCTTCAACACTAACAACCCATCACACCACACCCTCTAGCAATAGCTCCTAAATGTCTCCAAATGGCTTGAATAAAACCACTCACCATTAATCTCTAGAAAACCGAAACACTTTTCATCACCAGAGACTGTACATACAACCCCCCTCCTCTATCATGCTCGATAATTACCAAATCAAGGTCAAGAACAAAGTCAAATACCTTGGGATTACTCTTGACCAGCTTCTTATGCTCAAACCTCAAATAGTCAAACACAAGAACCGTTTATTTCAAAATCCACACTCTCCAATGCCTCCGCCACTACTAGAACCATCTGACTTCCACTCCACTCTGCAAATCCTCACCATCACCCACATAGTCTACTGCAACTCCATATACCAAGGCCTCTCACAATCCACCCTCCATCCCATACAAATTGCCCTCCACACCACAGCCCGCACAATCCAAGGAGCACCCAGAAGCAATCACATCTTACCCATACTGAAACACCCCCACTGGCTCCCACTACCTGCCAGAATACAATACAAATCCCTCCTAAGGAAACTTGGGGACGTTCTAGCGGCTCCACAGTCTGAGCTTTTCAATGCCTCTTTGAAGTCGGGAGTGGTGCCAGAGGACTGGAGAAAGGCACAAGTGGTCCCTTTACACAAAAGCGGACATAAGGATGACATTGAGAACTACAGGCCAGTTAGTCTAAACTCTATGGTTAGTAAATTATTGGAAAGGCTACTAAAAGAGAGAATAGCGAGGTTTCTGGAGTCCAATGGATTGCAGGATCGGAGGCAGCATGGATTCACCAGAAGCAGATCTTGATTGATTTTTTTGACTGGGTGACCAGGGAGTAGGACCAAGGGAGAGCCCTAAATGTGGTGTATTTAGATTTCAGTGAAACCTTTGACACCGTACCGCACAGGCGACTTATAAACAAACTGAGCACCCTAGGGATGGACCCTATTTATGGGTCATTATTCAAATGGACTTATCCACACAGCAGCATCTGGCTATACACATAAGTCCCCTATCCATGAATTTTCAGTGGTGCTATCTGGATATGCCAATGAAAATTATTACAGACCGCCCCAACACTATCCCTATAGCGCTAGGGCAGAGTGAGGACATTCCACTTAACTCTAAGGAGTCCTCTTAACTCTAAGGTAGCAGCGATACACAGCCACTATACGTTTTAGCTATGCAGCTTATTTAGGACAGGAAAAAGGATAAATAGCTAAAATGGATAGAGGCTGAATATATTGCTTCTATCTTTAGAGTTAAGTGGAATGACCTCACTCTGCCTTGCACTGTCAGGATAGTTTCAATGCAGTCTGCAATAGTTTATAGTGGCAAACAGGCTGTCCTCAGTTAAACTGCTTAGCTAAAGTGGATAGCATCTGAATATTGCCACTATCTGTAAAACAAGGTGAAATTAGGCCTTACCTGCTAATTGACTTTCCTTGAGGAACTCCAGTCCAGTCCCTCACCTCTGAGTAGTCAACCCCCACCAGCAGCTTGGAGACTAAGCAGGTCATTTCTTTTTGATGATATCACCACATCAGGCAGCTGGTTCCACCTACCAGCTCCAATACTTATTTTATTTATTTATATTCTCTTATATACCATGCTATTCTGCATCAGTGCAGTTTACATTGAACAAACTGAAATTACATTGAACAGGGCATTATAACTTGGAGATAACTATTTTACAGGGAACATGGGCTATGGAGGGTTAAGTGGCTTGCCCAAGACCACAAGGAGCACCTGTGGGACTAGAAACCCCAGTCCTTCTGGCCCAAGGTTGCTGTCCTCTAGTGGGATTTGAATCCCCAACCTTCCGGCCTGAAGTACCTTGCACCAACCACTAGGCCACTCCTCCACTCCTTATTGACAAAGCAGACTCAGAGGAGGAACAAATAAGTAGGCATCATAACCAAAAACACACTCTATCTAACAATACTAGCCCCCCCTCCACCAAAACCCCCTGGGGCCCTCTTCTTTCCCAAACAAGGAAGAAAAACACTTCCTGTGGGCTTATCCCCCTCTCGTCCACGTTAGGGAGACAAAGTCCCCTTTCAGATACCAAACGGCACTCCTCTGCATACTCACCAATCCCAAACAGCTATGCGAAGGACCAAAGCATCTCTCGGACCTCCTAAGGATAAGTTGAAATTCTTCCAGCCTGGGATTATGAGGTTTCCCCCTGAAAACTAGAGAGGGATTCGGGACTGGCCTGGAGTTCTTCAAGGAAAGTCAATTAGCAGGTAAGGCCTAATTTCACCTTCCTTATCGTCCCTCCAGTCCAGTCCCACACCTCTGGGATGTAACAGAGCAGTATTAACAACGGGCAGGACCCGCGATACCGGCTTGAATCACTGCCGCCCCAAATCTAGCATCTCCCGCTGCCTGAACATCTAGACGATAATGCTAATTGAAGTATTGAGAGACGACCAAGTGGCTGCTCGACAGATGTCTGCTGGAGGCACCAAACTAAATTCTGCCCAGGAAGCAGCTTGTGCTCTTGTGGAATGGGCCCTTAGGCCCTGCGGCACAGGCTTCCCTTTCAACATGTAGGCTGAGGGAATTGCCTCCTTGATCCACCGAGCTATCGAAGCCTTGGCTGCCGCTTCACATCTATGCGGACGTCCATGCAGAACAAACAACCGGTCGGACTTCCAAAACAGGGTTGTCCTCTTCAAATACATCTGCAACACATGGCACACATCCAGGAAGCGCCACTGTGGATCCAACAGCGCTGGTAAAGACACCGGTTGATTTAAGTGAAACGGTGAAATCACCTTGGGCAGAAAGGACGGTACAGGGCGAATGATTGCCTTCGCCTTGGAAAATGAGAGAAACGGCTCTTTACAAGACAGAGCTTGAAGCGCTGAGATTTGGCGTGCTGAGCAAATCACTACCAGGAACACCATCTTTAAGGTCAAGTCCTTCAGAATAGCGGCGATCAGTGGCAAGAAGGGTTCTTGTGACAATCCCAAAAGGATGAAATTAAGATCCCAAGGAGAAGTCACCTTCCATAGCAGTAGACGCAGCTGCTTGACCGCCTTTAGGAAACGAACCACATCTGGGTGCGCTCCTAGCGAAACGCCCTGGATCTCACCCCAGTAACACGAGAGTGCTGCCACTTGTACGCGAAGGGAGCTATCCGTCAGGCCTTTGTCAAAACCAGCCTGCAGAAAGGCAAGCACCTCGGGCACTGTAGACGCGAACAGACTACCCTGCCTTTCTCCGCACCAGGCCTCAAAGATATGTCATGCCCGAATATAAGAGATTGAGGTAGACTTCTTATGGGCCTTCAACAAAATGGCAATTTCTGCCTCTGAGTAGCCTCGCTTCTTTAACCTTGTCTGTTCAAGAGCCAGGCCGTAAGCAAGAATTGATTCACCTGCGGCATGCGTACTGATCCAAGAAAAACTCCAAAAACAAGAAAAAGAGCAGTCGCGTTCATCCCGTTGACCTCCCCACTGCTAGCGCCAAAAACTGAGCCAAGAGGAAGTGAGGAGAGAGAGGGTGTGAGCCGCTTATCTCCCTGCCCTGAGCACAGCTTTTGGCAGTCGCTTCAGTCTTGGGGCATGAGAAGAAAGAAGTGCTGTCTGCGGTGAAGCCTGCCTTCCTGCAGCTCCTCACCTGTTCATGGGTTCAGGAGCCGCCACTGGTTTGCTTGTCCTGCCCCTGTGTTCTTCAAGGGAAGAGAGGACTCCACATGCCTTTGATTCTCTTTTTTTCTTTTTTTGAGGGAAATTAACTTTATCCAGGTAGAATAAGTCAAACCACAGGGCAGAAATTGCTCCCATTCTTAGCAGAGCAGTGCAGACCCTTCTTTTCAACTAACTACTAACTAGTTTTCTTAGTTATCCCTTCAGTGAGTCCAGCTCCTCTGGACCACTGACCACCACCTCCAGCAGCTTGGAGACTGAGCTAACTGGAGCTGGCTGCCGGAACTGGCTGCCTATATGTGGTGATGTCATCAAAAAGAAGTGACATGCTCAGTCTCCAAGCTACTGGTGGGATTTGACTACCCAGAGGTGTGGGACTGGACTGGAGGGATGATAAAAATGGTGCTCACTGCTCTCCACACAGGCAGTGAAATATATTTTTGGTTTGAGGGACCAAACAAACCACTTTATGGCCCTGCATCCAAGCTTTATAGTTGCTGATGCTGAATTGAGCAAAATATTAGTAGGTTCATAGCCCCAGAGACCCACCCCATTCCGTTGACTATGGCTCTCCATGTATATTCAGCATGGCTCGTTATCCAGATAGGAGTGCTGAATAAACATGGATAACTGAAATGCTACAGCATGCAGCATGGAAGAGGAGTTTATAAAACAATCAAAGAATGTATTTGTTCTTTTTCAACAAAGGGGTTATCCAAGAAAGATTCTGAAACAAAATATGTACAAAGAGACTTATTATTGTCTAATAATTCAAGTGAAAAACATGTTTATGTTTATTTTTATTCAGTATTTGATATATCGCCCTTTGTGGAACATGCAGGGCATTTTACAATGGCTAAAAACAAAATTAAAAACAAAAAGAAAACTGAAGAAAGAGTTACAATAAGAACAGTAAAGAACAAAAGGACAAACATACAGCAGAAGTCATTCAAACAAAGGTGTAATCAGGTAGGTAAAGGATGGGAAGGGGAGTGTGGCTGTAACTGCAGCCTAAGGAGCCACTAGATCAAAAGCTTGCTTAAAAAGGTAAGACTTCAGCAAAAATTTAAATCTAGGAAGAGAGGTTTCTAGGCAGATATAAGATGATAAACAGTTTCAGAGGGAGGGAGCTAATCAGAAGAAAATGGAATGTCTCATAGATTCATATTTAATGCAGGCAGGAGAAGGGATAACAAGTCTATTGTCATGAAGAGACCGTAAGCAGCGAGAAGGGATGTAGGGAGTGACAAGGGAGGAAAGACAGAGGACAAGGCTTTATGAGTAAGGATAAGGATTTTAAAAGAAATCTGCTGGGTGAGGGAGCCAGTGGTGAGAGATGACAAGAGAGGTTACATGATCAAATTTTTCATTTGTGAGAGAGTATCCAGACAGCGGTATTCTGCACCATTTGGAGATTCTTTAATAAATATTGGGGAAGACCAGAGTAAATAGCATTGCAATAATCCAAACATGTCACAACAGTAGTAAGAAGAACGATTGTGAAAGCCGAATGATCAAGAAGAGGGTGCAAGGCCCTACAACGGTGTAAGGCAATGAAAGAGAATTTGACAGTGGCACTAATATGGGAGGAGAAAGAGAGCAGAGCCAATATGCACTCCTAGGTACTTAAAAAAGCAACAAAGAGAAATAGGGGTAGAATTTAACAAGGGGGCCAGGGAGGGGGTGGTCTGAACCGGTGATCCAAGTAATAGTGGTTTTTGAGGGATTGAGTTTAAGAGAATTGTCAGATAACCAAGAAGAAATAGCATTCAGAGCAGCATTTGCAGAAGAGATATCGGAAGCTGAACTATCCGTAGGGAAAATAATAAGAATATCATCAGTGTAGATATAGAAGACAACTCCCAGGGACTGCATAAGAGTGGCTAGAGGGCTGAGATAGGTGTTAAAGAGCAGAGAAAAGTGCAGAACCTTGTGGAACCTCACAGGGACAGGCATATGTGGAAGAGAAAGAGTTATTTAGGAGAACTTGATATGTGCGGCCACAAAGGAAGGAGGAGAACCAAGATAGAACAGAACCACATAAACCAAGATCAGAAAGTCAAGAAATGAGAATATGATGGTCAACTAAGACAAATGCCACCGTGAGATCCAGGGAAACAGCAAGTACAGGGAACCACAGTCAAGAAAACAGAGTAGATCATTAAGGATGGAGGTGACAATAGTCTCAGTGCTGTGGATGGCCAGCGTGTGCTCAAAGAGATCAGTGAACTTGGGTAAGAATTGAAGGTTGGCAATAGGCCTGTAGTCGCTGGGATCAGAGGGATCAGAGTTCAGGTTTTTTAAGAGGGGTCGTACTAGAGCGTGCTTCCAACAAGAAGGAATAGATCCTGAAGACAGACTGCCAAAAACCATGGTGTGAATGTATGGAGTAAGGCAGAGGGAAGGGAGGAATATCCAGGAAGAGGGGGATGAGATCAAGGGCACAGGTAGGTTTCTTCATGGAGCCAAAAGGTTTAGAGAGAGATTCTATGGAAACAGGATAGAAGAAGTGCCAAGAGTGAGAAAGGGCATCAACAGAAGAAGGCAAGGAGGGGGGAGGGGCAGGGAAGAAGTAATAGCAGAGGAGGGAGTTGGAAGACCCTGATACACAGAAAAAACCTTGGTCAGAAAGAAAGAGGCCAGGGAGTCCAGGGTGGGGGAGGGGGGCAGAGTGGTGAGAGACTGAAGGAAGGGTAGTGGAAGGAGAAGATAACCAAGCAACGATCGAGAAGATGACCTTAGGGTCACAAGAGCAGGTGGTTATAAGAGAGGAGAAATAGTTTCTCTTAGCCAAAAGGATCTGGGTACGGTAATAATGGTGCATATTTTTAAAAGACAAAAGTGAAATGGAGCTTTGAGAATGGTGCCAAGCCCTCCTGGTGGCCCTCAATTGCCTTTTTAGTAACTGAAGACCTGGATGATACCATGGCGATGAGTGGCGTTGGGAGTGGGAGGGAGAAGCATTAACAACTAAGGTATCAAGATGTGCAGAAAAGGATGAGTGCCAAAGGTTGACTTGTTGCTCAAGCAGGATGGAAGTAAAAGCAGAGGGAAAGATACTATCAGTGGGAGGGAAATGGATGGGGGCATCAAGGGGAAGGCAAGAGGGACCTACACAGGGAGAGGTAGAGTTGGGTAAGGTACCAGGGAAATGACCAAACAGACCTAAAAGGGAGAAACATAAGAGGAAATGATCCAACCAGGAAAGAACATGAGAGGAGAACAGTGTGGGGAGGGGGAAAAAAGCCAGATTGGGAAAAGACTAGATCCAAGGCATGTCTGGCTTTGTGGCTGGGAGTGAGTTGAAGAAAGTTATGATCCCCAAGGAAATGGATGAAGGATTGATCCCGAGGCCTAGAAGGTAGAAAATAAAATCACCCAGAAACAGAAGGTTCGGCAGAGCGACCGTAAGGTCAAGTAGAGGTATGCTCTGGTATGCATGTTACCATATTCAGTGCAGGCTTCACAAGTTACCTCATTAATTTATCAATATTGGCCCATTTTAGAAACACACCAATACTTTCGGCAATGTCCTACTGTATCTTACAAGCATGAGAAGAACATAGGGGACAAAGGCAATCACTTGGCAAGAGACTATCAATGACCACTCTGATGAAGGGGGTCATTTTAGTTGCCAGCAGCGTGATTTATGCATAATAGCTATTGAAGGAGAAGTATGGACAGTTGGAAATTATCAAATTAAGAGTAGAGATAAAACATCTTGCAATACCGCCTTTGTAATATATGCATACTGTATCTGAATGTAACGCCTTGATCTTCTCCTGGAAAGGATTGAGATAAATACTAATAATAAATGTTATTGTATGTCTATGTGGTTTGTTGCAGGAAATAAGATCCCTGATGTTGAAGCTTTGGTGGGAGTGGCTGACTTGGATTTAGTGGCAGTTACAGAAACATGGTTCACAGAAAACCATGATTGGGATTTAACTATACCTGGCTATACTTTATTCAGAAAGGACAGGGTAGGAAGAAGGGGGGGAGGAGTGGCACTATATGTAAAAACTACTATTAAAGCTTTGGAATTACAGAGCTTAAAAGGGAGAAAGGAGGCATTGTGGGTTAAACTAGAAAGAGGGAAAGAAATCTATTTGCATTGGTGTGATATACAGACCTCCCTCACAAGAGGAAGAGGTGGACAGAGAGTTAATTGAAGACATACGCAGCATTGATAGGAAAGGGGAAGTGCTACTGATAGGAGATTTCAATATGCCAGATGTTGATTGGCACATTCCTGCTGCAGTATCATCTAGAAGTAAGGAGATCCTGGATTCTCTACAGGGAGAACTATTCAGGCAATTGGTAACAGACCCCACACGTGAAGGGGCCATACTGGACTTGGTGCTTACCAATGGTGAAAGTGTTTCTGATGTTGTAGTGGGAGATCATTTTGCATCCAGTGATCACCAGATGGTGTGGTTCAGTATTAGGACTAGGGCTGTTAGAATCCATTCCAAGGTGAGGATCTTAGACTTTAGGAAGACTAACTTTGCGAAGATGGGCCAATACCTCAGGGAGTCATTAGTGGGATGGGAACAGCTGGGGGATGTAGAAAAACAGTGGGCAAAACTGAAAGGTGGTATTTTAAGGGCAACCAACCTTTTTGTTAAAATGGTAAATAAAGGCAAAAGGAAAAGGAGACTGCTATGGTTTTTGAAGGAAGTAGCTGAAAAAGTGAAGAAAAAGAGGGAGGCCTTCATGAAATACAAGAGATCACAGAGAGAGGAAGACAAGCATCTGTATTTGGAAAAACTTAGAGAAGCTAGCAAAGTAGTCAAGAAGGCAAAGATTCAAAAGGAGGAGGAAATAGCCAATGCAATAAAATGGGGGGATAAGACATTTTTCAGATATATTAGTGAGAAGAGGAAGGGCAAAAGTGGTATTGTCAGACTCAAGGGTGCAGGGGGGGAATATGTAGAAGCTGATAAGGATAAAGCGGAATTGCTTAACAAATATTTTTGTTCTGTGTTCACAGATGAAGAACCAGGAGCAGGACCTCAGAAAACACCCACAAATAGGAACAGAAGTGAGGGACATCTTGAACAATTTTCAGAAGACTGTGTTCATGAGAAACTAGCTCAACTTAAAGTAGACAAAGCGATGGGACCGGATGGGATACACCCTAGAATACTGAGGGAACTTGGGGACGTTCTAGCAACTCCACTGACTGACTTTTTCAATGCCTCGTTGGAGTTGGGAGTGGTGCCAAAGGACTGGAGAGAGGCTCATGTGGTGCCTTTACACAAAAGCGGAAGTAAGGATGTGGTTGAAAACTACAGGCCGGTTAGTTTAACTTCGGTGGTGAGTAAATTATTGGAAACGCTGCTGAAAGAGAAATAGTGAGGTTTCTGGAGTCCAGCGGATTACAGGATCCGAGGCAGCATGGATTCACCAGAGGCAGGTCTTGTCAGACAAATCTGATTGATTTCTTTGACTGGGTGACCAGGGAGTTGGACCGAGGGAGAGCTCTAGATGTGGTGTATTTAGATTTCAGTAAAGCCTTTGACACTGTTCCTCACAGGCGACTTATAAACAAACTGAGCACCCTAGGGATGGACCCTAAAGTTACTGCTTGGGTTAGAAATTGGTTGGGTGGGAGGCGACAAAGAGTACAAGTAAATGGAGCTCACTCTGAGGAGAAGGATGTTACCAGTGGTGTGCCCCAGGGATCTGTCCTTGGTCCGATTCTTTTTAACATCTTTGTTAGTGATATAGCGGAAGGGCTGTCGGGTAAGGTTTGCCTCTTTGCGGATGATACCAAAATCTGCAATAGAGTAGACACCCAGGAAGGTGTAGATAACATGAGGAGGGATCTAGCTAAGCTTGAAGAATGGTCTAGAATTTGGCAGCTGAGATTTAATGTTAAAAAATGTAAGATCATGCATTTGGGCTGCAGCAATCCAAGGGAGCAATACAGTATAGGAGGTGAAGTACTTTTGTCCACTAAAGAAGAGCGGGACCTAGGCGTGGTTGTCTCTGATGATCTTAAAGTAGCTAAACAGGTAGAAAAGGCGACGGCAAAAGCTAGAAGAATGCTTGGGTGCATACGGAGAGGAATGGCTAGCAGAAAAAAGGAGGTGATAATGCCTCTGTATAAGTCTTTGGTGCGACCTCACTTGGAGTATAGTGTGCAATTCTGGAGACCGCACCTTCAAAAGGATGTGAACAGGATGGAGTCGGTGCCGAGGGTGGCTACTAAAATGATTAGTGGGCTTCATTATAAAGCATATGAGGACAGACTTAAGGATCTTAATATGTACACCTTAGAGGAAAGGTGGGATAGAGGTGATATGATTGAGATGTTTAAATACCTCCGTGGCATAAATGTTCAGGGAGAGAGCCTCTTTCAATTGAAAGCATGTTCTGCTACGAGGGGACATGGGATGAGGGTGAAGGGAGATAGATTCAGGAGTGATATGCGGAAATATTTCTTTATGGAAAGAGTAGTGGATCCGTGGAATAGTCTCCCAGTGGAGGTGGTAGAGATGAGGACAGTAACTGAATTCAAAAAAGCATGGGACCAACACAGAGGATCTCTAAAGGTAAAAAGTGGACTGTTGTAGTTGTTGATATGGAAGGACAGACTAGATAGGCCATGTGGTCTTTTTCTGTCATCATGTTTCTATGTTACATAGAGTGTATGAAGTGAGCAGTTGAAATCCGTTTAAGATAATATTGATCAAGATTGCGAACAAGAAACACAAAGGCTCTGATTGTGCAGCATTGCTTAAATAGAGGCCACTCTTTTATGGATTTAAAATGGAGAGCGATAGAACATGTTGCAGAGTGCAAGAGAGGGGGAGATAGAATAGCCTGACTGAATTATAGAGAACAGTTCTGGATATTTAAGTTGCATATGGTATCTCCTAACAGATTGAATGTAAAGCCTAACTGGTACTCATTAGTTTGACCCTTAAGGGCAATCGTAGAGTGGGTGTCATCAAGGTATAAAACAAAAAAATGCCAGGGCTATGTTTTTTAAAGGGAGAACCATTGAAAATGGGACCAAAGTAGAAAATTAAATTGAGAGCAAAAGATAAGTGCTATTTTGGTTTTCCAGAACGAATTGCGATGATTTCCCTGAAGCAGAACTTAACAATATATTAGTTCGAAACACAGTAAATTGACGTGTCGGATACCTGAAGCTTTAGGTGATAAAGTAAGAAGAAGGCTATCTCTGCATAAGTGTTGACATTTTACTATGAATATAGTAAAATGAACCTATTGGAGAATTACTAGTTATATTGAGCTAGTGGATTTATAAAAGAGGTCAGACAAAAATTTTTTTATTTGAGGTACAGTTTATTTAAACACTGACCACAGACAGCATTTGAATTTCTTGTGCTAAGGATTTCTATAGCATTGGACTAGCAAGGGAAAATGACCTTGATGGAGTGCCCATTAAGCAAAATGTTTTTATAGAAAGAGCTAGTAACAAAATCTTTTCTGCTGATTGCAATGGCCATTTAAGGATATAAACCTGCAGCAATGTTTTCAGATACATTAGGAGTCTTCAAGTTTTGAATATCATAGAGAGGACTTTAAACTTCACTAGCCAAACTATGGAGCATGTTTACTAAAGATTAACACATATTAATGAAAGTAACACGTGTTAAGTGCCATTGTGCCCATAGCAATAAAAGGGCTGTGTACACTTAACATATGATCACCTACTTGAAATATAGGAATATCTTCAGACTGCATAAAAAGCAACCTAGAAATCAGAATAGTTTCTGTTTGGGTGTAATGCTAATCAATTTAGGGCAATATATTTCTTGATGGCATTAATGCAATCCACTGCAACAGCCAATGTAATTTCAACATTTGACCTAGTTGGTAAAAGAGTATCATCTGCATAAATCATATAACCCAATTAAATTGATTTAAAAAAAAACATACAGCGGTTGTGGATAAATATTAAACAAGGTAGCAGCTACAATAGAACCTTGTGACTCTGTGGAATACCAGTAGCCTGTGGTTTCCAAGATGAAAGCTTTCTACCTTGTCAGGGTTTCGGCTCTCCTGTGGATGAGGAATCTGGGGTTATATTCTCATAGATGTAACATAACACAATCCTCCAAGTCCAAACAAAATACCTCCTGAAACTGATCAAACACAGCCTGAGCTAAGTCCGGTATGTTTGCTGTGTAGTACTCCTCTTTTGGCAGTAAAACTCCACTGTCAGTCAACTTGGCTGGAACCAGAACCATACCCCCCTCCTTTTCTCTGAAATACTTGGAGGGTAGTAATCCACATGTCCAAACTTAGTCTCTTGGTTATTTATAGTCCAAAACTCTTAAAAGAAAAAGCTTTAGCCAGGGCCTCCTGGTAGCCCCTAGGCTGTGGCAACAACCACTCCAACAGTATTTTCCCTTCACACTGGCCCTCTGCACTGCCCAAAAGCAAACTAAACAAACCTCAGTGTAACCAGTCAACTCTCCTTTACCCATAGGAGTTGTAAATGCCTTTCAAAACCAAACAGGGGAGGTTTCCTCTTAACTTATCTGCAACTCGCTGTCCTCCGTTAGGATGACTGGCTATTATCATCCAGTAGGTTCTATTCCATAACCTCTGTTTCCATAGGCTCTGCAGGACCCTCAGTTTCCAACTCCAAAGGCTCTGTCTCCATAAACTCCACTTTATCCTCTGTCTCTTCCCCTCGCCTCTCCTCCTCCAGTCTCTCCCTGAGTCTTTGTATTTCCTGTTTCCACAAACTCCTCCCTTCCTCCCCTTTCTCTGTTCTGTGGAGTTTTAAAAAGCCCTTTCCCCAGCAGGATTTCCACTTCCCAGGGTTCCCTCTCTTCCACTCTGGTACCCAGGTCTTAGGAACCCCCTTTCCTCTAGCATTCACTGTATATCCTGGGAGTATTCTTTACATATCCTACCCCTTATGATATCACTCCTCTCTATAGTAGAATCAGCAATTTGGAATAAGGCATTGGCATTAGTATGATGTTTTCACGCCCTATGCTCAATAGTAAAAGTATATGTTTGAAGGGATAGGTACCAGCGTGTTAACCTAGCATTATGTTCCTTCATCTGGTTAAGCCACCATAGAGGAGCGTGATCTGTAACCAGAGTGAAATGGCATCCTGGTCAACATTGAAATTGTTACTGACTTTAAAAGGCCCTAATCTGTAGTATCTTGGTGAGCTGAACACGAATATAACATTAAAAAAATTTTATTGGCTCTCGTTTTGAAGATATTGCATGTAGTTCATTTTTTACGTTTCACCATGTAAATTTATCCAGTAGGACATCAACAACATCCCAAATAAGCCTTGAATGATGTAATATTGCATCACATTGCATAATACCAGCATGCACATATCATCCAGAGTTGATTGCATCATTTTCTGATGCAATGCAATACTACTGCCAGATGGCTGCTGAAGCTATCTGACGTCAGCAGTGTACTATACGCAGTCTGAAAGCTTGAGCATTTAAAATATTTCAGACTGTGTGCGAGACAGTTTAAGCTACTGTTACATGTAACTTTTATTAATCATATAGTTTTAGCCATTTAGGTACAATACAGAACAGTAATGCTGCGAAAGTGCGTTAATACCGTTGACAATTTCTGCTACATTTGTGGGGAAGTGACATTTGCCAATCAGAAGAAAAAGTATCACTTCTCAACTGAAGAAGGCATATCATCTTTACTTCGGATGCAAGACTGGTGACCAAGACAAGCCTTGGGCCCCACATATATGCTGCGCTACATGTACAACACAGCTTTCACAGTGGTTGAATTGCAAAAGACCATCAATGCCATTTGCAGTCCCCATGGTGTGGAGAGAGCCAAGCAACCACATACATGACTATTACTTCTGCTTGGTTCCTCCTCTTTCCAGCAGAATAACGAAGCAAAAGAAGTCGAGCATAGTCTACCCAAACATTCCATCTGCATTGAGACCAGTTCCACATGGTGAGGGACTTCCTATTCCAGAACCTCCATCAGAATATTCTCTTTATTCATCTGATGAGGACAAGGGTGAGCCGACCTGTTCTTCTCCTGGTCCGTCAGCATGCAGTGACCCAGATTTTCACTGGGATGCATTATCAACTCCACACAGAATAACACAGGAAGAACTAAATGACCTGGTTCGTGATTTGGACTTATCCAAGAACAAGGCAGAATTGCTAGGATCAAGACTCCAACAATGGAATCTTCTAGAAGAAGATGTCAACATTACTTCATATCGAAAGCACCACCAGCAGTTGGAGCCTTTCTTCAGAAAGGAAAGTAATCTGGTATTCTGTTCCGATATTGAAAGCCTCATGAATGCCTTAAAAATCACTCATGACCCACAAGACTGGAGACTATTTATAGACTCTTCGAAAATGAGTCTGAAGGCTGTGCTTTTGAACAATGGAAACCGTCATCTATCTATTCCAGTAGCGCATGCCGCCCACATGAAAGAGACATACGATAATGGAAGTCAGTAGATGCTTTAAGTTAACTATAACAAGTACAGCTGGCACCTCTGTGGTGACTTGAAGGTAGCTGCCCTTTTAATGGGACTGCAGCAGGGATATATAAAATACATGTGTTTCTTATGTGAGTGGGATAGCCGAGCAAGGGATTGGCACTACTTGCGGAAGGAATTGAATCGCAGACAAAATGTAACAGTTGGAGAGAAGAATATCCAGCATCCAGCTCTGGTTGAGGCTCACAAAATCCTGCTACCACCCCTTCACATCAAACTAGGTTTGATGAAAAACTTCGTGAAAGCCATGGATTGCACTTTGCTAGCTTTCCGATACCTGCATGAAAAATTCCCTCGACTCAGCGAAGCAAAGATTAAAGAGGGAGTTTTTGGGGTCCTCAGATTCGAGAGCTCTTCAAAGATGACTGGTTCAACAACTTGCTGCAGGATGATGCAAAACAAGCATGGAATGCTGTTCGCCTAGTGTCAACAAACTTTCTCGGGAATGTTAGGGCAGAAAACTACAAGGAACTAGTAGAAGACATTCTGATGCAGTATCAGAAACTTGGCTGCAATATGTCTCTAAAGATCCATTTCCTTGATTCCCATCTCGATTTCTTTCCTGACAACTGTGGTATGGTTAGTGAAGAACAGGGCGAACGTTTTCACCAGGATATCGCAATGATGGAGCAAAGATACCAGGGAAAATGGTCCACTATAATGCTGGCTGACTACTGCTGGACACTCCCCAGAGAAGCTCCTGAACAGCTGTACAAGAGACAGGTGAAAAAATCTAAGAAGTAGTCTATGACTTGGTTTTTTACAGGTATTAACCGAAGGCCTATTATATTTACTATTGACATGCATTTCGTGATGTAAACATTAATTCTTGTAGATTACAA
Organism: Ichthyophis bannanicus; assembly: GCA_033557465.1. Lineage (NCBI taxonomy): Eukaryota > Metazoa > Chordata > Amphibia > Gymnophiona > Ichthyophiidae > Ichthyophis > Ichthyophis bannanicus. The sequence goes on from CM066036.1 coordinate 621,300,185, forward strand.
AAAAACTAGAGCCAACTTTGCAATTTCACTGTCATATTCGTGTTCAGCATATAAAAATTCATAAGAAATGACTATTTTTGTTTCAGTAACATGACTTTTGTAAAAATTTGTTGACCAGTGTAATATTTCAAGGCTTCTATGCCCACTTTATTGCTAGTCACTCTCCCTCTATAGTGGCAAAGATTCTTTCATGTTGTAATAACTTCCTACTCAGATACATAACCGGATGCTCTTCCCCGTTCCGTCTCTGTGATAGGACCGCATCTAACCCAACGGCAGATGCGTGTGTTTGTAGGATGAATTCACTAGAAAAATCAATGCCCTGGAGCATCAGTTCCTTGCATAAACTGTTTTGCAGGCCTTTGAATGCTCTCAGGGCATCTTGCACCCATCTCAACTGATTAGGCTGGAATTTCTTAAGCATCTCGGTTTGGGGGCTATGACCACTCTGCAAACTAGTGAATGAATCTACGATAATAACCTACCAAACCTAAAAACCCTCTTAATTGCTTCTTAGTAGTAGAAGGTCCTGATGCTTTCCACTTCATTTATGAGTGGTTTAATCCATCCAGGCCGCACTAAGAGTTTTACATACCTGATTTCCCTTTGGGCAAACAGCATTTCTGAGGGTCTTTCGGTCAAACCTGCCTCCTTAAGTGACGTGAGTACTGCTGCTACTTTAGTCAAATGGGTGTCCCAGTCTCTGCTAAAAATAATGATATCATCCATATAAAGCATGGCATAGTCTTGGTGCTCCCGTAAAAGGGCATCAGCTAAGTGTTGACAGGTTGCAGCAGTCCTATTGAGTCCAAAGGGCATTCGTCTGAACTGATACAAGCCCACTGGTGTACTGAATGCCATTTATGGCTTAGATTCAATAGTAAGGAGGATTTGCCAATAACCTTTTGTCAAATCTAACATCGTCAAATATCGGGCTGATCCTAATCTCTCTAATAAATCTTCTATGTGTGGCATGGGATAGGCATCAAATTGTGTTATCGCATTAATTTGGCAAAAATCAATTCAGAATCTCTGTGTCCCATCTGGTTTTGAGACCAGGATGATGGGACTATTCTAGGGACTTTTTGATTCTTTAATAATGCCGAACTGTTCCATCTCCCACACCTGTTTAATTACTTCTTGTCTCTTAATTTCTGGTAATCTATAGGGACGTAGTCTGATCACTTTCTCTGGGAGTGTAATGATCTCATGACAGATCCATTGTGTACACCCTGGCATAGGTGACAACACATCCTCAAATTGGCTTAAGATCCCATTGACTACTACTTCTTGATTGGGCGTCAAATTTGGGTTTATCTTGGGTATCCTACCTTTCTTATCTCTGCTATTCGGGGTCCTAGGTCCTCTTCTGATCTGCGTGTACCTCAGCTACCCATGCCTCCCGCTCTTTCCAGGGCTTTTACACATTTATGTGATATATTTGTGTCTTTCCTCTTTCATTCAATACTTCATAATCTAAAGGTCCTGCCTGACGCTGAATAACCATAAGTCCCCTCCATCTTGCAGTGCATTTATGGGGGGTGGATAGAATAAGAGCTAATGGTTTTGTGTGCAGGTCATAGCACTGCTTTTGCTACTCCTGACTGCTTTGCAATTTCTTATGAGCAGCCTCTGTTACCTTCCTTAACTTGTTTTTTAAAATTGGGTTCACCCACTGCTCTTGGACTATGTCCTGGATGCCTCTGGGAGAATGGCCATATGCTAATTCAAAAAGAGACACCCCTAAGGAAGCCCGAATGCTTTCCTTATATGCATACACTACAAAGGGCAGTAATTGATCCCAATCTGTCCATACCCCTTCCAAACTCCTCCTGAGCATACTTTTCAGGGTCTGATTATACCTTTCTACCAACCCATTGGTTTGTGGATGATATGCAGATGTAGTAATGTGGTGGATCCCAAAAGCATCCCATAGCTGCCTAAGGGTGTTGGACTTGAAATTGGTGCCCTGATCTGTAAGGACTCCCTGGGGAACCCAGTCTGGCAAAGCTGTTTCACTAACTCCTATGCGATGGCCCTGGCTGAGGCAGCTCTCAAAGGAATAGCCCAAGGGAAGTGTGTAGCATGAACCACAATCACCAAGATGTAAATAAAACCTCGCCTACTCTTCTCTAGGGGGTCCCACCATATCCTTACCTAAATGGGCCATGGGTTCTTCTATAATGGGTAACAATTCCAGTGGGGCTTTGGAAGGAAAAATGGGTGATACCATTTGACACTGAGGGCAACTTGTACAATATTCCTTTGCTTCCTTATACACTCTGGGCCAAAAAAAATCTATTTAATATCTGCTCCAAAGTATTAATGAACCCTTTATGGCCTGATAACGGAAGGTCATGAGCAAATCTGATAAGGAGAGGTCTGAATAATGGAGGTACTAGTAGTTGCTGTTGGATTTCTCCACTGAGCTTATTTTCAGCGACCCTATAAGGCAGTGATTCCCAACCCAGTCCTCGGGTACCCCCAGAACAGTCAGGCTTTCAGGATATCCACAATGAATATGCATGAGATAGATCTGCCTGCACTGAAAATCTGACTGGCTTGGAGGTACCCAAGTACTGGGTTGGGAACCATTACTGTAAAGTAATCTCTCCTTTAACTTGAACCTGGGCCTTTCCTCTGGCTTTGGCAAAAGATGGAAATTTATCTAGCACCTTCCGGGGAATCCAAGGCATCTGTCCCTCCACAAACACCTGCCACTGGTTCTCAGCCCTTTCTTGCCTTTCTCGTCTTCCATCCCTACGGCTTTTCTGGGCATTTCCGGGATTCCTATGACCTCATCCACAAAAGAGAACTCCTGCTCCAGAGCTTCTTATTCCTCATCTTCCTGTCTTTCCTTTAGAACCTGCACCGCGTGCTTACCCAGCCTTCATTCCCTTACAGACACTGATAAAAATAAGCCCATTCCCTACCTAAAATGAATGGATAAGGACTTCGGGGTAAAATGGCCACATTCAACTAGTGCAAGTGCCCTTGGTATTTTACTGATGAAGGGGGTAGGGTGCATTTAATCCTGACGTGGCCTTTACAGCTCCTTGACCCTCTGGCTTTGGCTAGGCCCAGAATTCCCCATGATGATTTTGCCAGCATGGACTGGCTAGCACCTGAATCTAGAAGAGCCTGCACTAGTGTACCTTCCACCTCCACATTTATCACAAAAGGGTAAGAGGGCCCTTCTCCTGAACTTTCAGTTCTGCCTACCAGACCTGTTCTTTGCATACAGTTTCTTATAACATTCTCCTGCTGCCCACAGAGGAAATACCCTCTGGCCAGTCTCCTTTCCCTGAACCCCTAAAGGCCTTTCTACTCCCCCTAGAACTCTCTCCACTTTACTTTTCTCCCCAGAGGGCTTCTCGATGGCTTGCCCTACCTTGGGATTCGATTTCCCTGTTTGAAAAGGGAAAAACTTGGGCTTCCTCGACAGACTTAACACCCTGCCTAACTAACCACTCCCTCATATTCAGGGGCACTGACATTAAAAATTGTTCCAGAATTACCTGTTTCATAATCTGGGCTGCTGCCTTTTCCCCTGGCTCCAACCATTTCCCCACCAGATCCCTTAGTCGTTCAGCTAAAGCCTTGGGTTTCTCTTGCACCTGCATTTTAGCCCGTCTAAATTTCCTCCTATAATGTCCCCTTGTGAGCTCCTCCTGGTAGCCCCAGGCTGGGGCAGCAACCAACCCCACCAGTGTTTTTCCTTCACACTGACCCTCACACACTACCCAAAAACAAACTAAACAAACCTTAATGTAACCAAATAGAACCCTCCTTTCCTCATAGGAGCTGTAAATGACTTTCAAAACCAGACTGAGGATAAGGAGGGGAGGTTCTCATAACTTATCTGCATCTTGCTATCCTCTGTTAGGACTGACTAGCTCTTATCATCCAGTAGGTTTGGTTCCATGAGCTCTATTTTTATGGGCTCTGCAGGACCCTCAGTTTCCAACTCCAAAGGGTCTGTCTCCAAAGACTCTACCTCCAAAGGCTCTTTCTCCATAGACTCCACTTGATCCTCTGCCTCTTCCCCTCTCCTCTCCTCCTTCAGTCTTTCCCCGAGTCTTTGTATTTCCCATTTCCACAAACTCCTCCCTTCCTCCCCTTTCCCTGTTCTATGGAGTTTTAAAGGACCCCTTCCCTGGGCAGGATTTCTACTTCCCAAGATTCCCTGTCTTCCATTCTGGTACCCAGGTCTTTGGAACCCCCTTTCTTCTTGCGTTCCATGTATTTCTCGGGGGTATTCCTTGCCACCTGTTCTGACACTTTGTGTGTGGTGATCAGAGAGGTAGGAGGAGGGCAATTTTATAAATTCCTGCTGAGTTAACGCCCCCCATCAGAGCGTTAACTTAGCAGGAATTTATAAAATTGAGCTGAGTTAACGCCCACCCCCCATCAGAGCATCCAGAGACCTCATGCAATTTAGAAAAACCCTAAAGCACTACCTTTTCATTACACAACTCTCACTACCTGGAAACACCTCTCCATCTCCGCAACACAGTTCAAGCTTGTAATATGAATCGGCAGCGGTCCTATATCATGATGCACATCACTGATATAGAATCCATTCACTGTAAATAGTCTACCTCACAATCTGTAAATAAGTTTCCCAAAGTTGAAATCCCAGTTGCCTTCCCTGTTCTTTGTAAACTCAGGACAGCTTATTTGTCTGAGAGTCATTTTTGTTTCATTGTAAACCGCACTGAAAACAAAGAGTGCGGTATAAAAGAACTGCCAAATAAATAAAATAAAATAAATTTTAGAAAGTGCATATTTGAAGCCTATTTTGTAAGCTTTCCTTCATAAAACAGGGGCATAAGTGATGTAAAAATATGCGCAAACATTTATGCCTGCCCAATGACAAGTGTAAATACGTGCATCTAGATTTTTCAAGAATACACGTAAGTTGCAGTATTTTATAACTTTCACATGTAACTTTGTGCTGTGCCTATACCCCACTCAAGCTCTGCCCATGCATGCCCATATTGAAATTGCATGCGATCCGACTTACGCACACACTTACAGAATTTGATACGCCTGAATGCATACATAAGTGCAGGAGTGGAGGAGTGGCCTAGTGGTTGGGGCAAGGTACTTCAGGCCGTAAGGTCGGGGGTTCAAATCCCACTAGAGGACAGCAACCTTGGGCCGGAAGGACTGGGGTTTCTAGTCCCACAGGTGCTCCTTGTGGTCTTAGGCAAGCCACTTAACCCTCCATAGCCCATGTTCCCTGTAAAAATAGTTATCTCCAAGTTATAATGTCCTGTTCAATGTAATTTCAGTTTGTTCAATGTAAACCACACTGATGCAGAATAGCACGGTATATAAGAGAATAAAAATAAATAAATAAGTGCCCATTCACATGCCTAAGTCTTTGAAAAGAGATGACTTGTGCACATTAATGGTGTGTATCTTTACATGGCTCCTTATAAAATTAGCCACTAAATCCCAAACCAATATTAGCTAGTCACTCAAGTAAAATGGACTGATTATCGTATCAAAAATGGATGAAATTTCAAACACTATTGGTTATACTGCATTTGCATTTTTCAATTTATGCCTTACAGGATCAACTGCAGAAACTAACAACATCTATATATTAGAATCTCTTCAAAATCCATATTGATGAATAATTAAATTACCATGTTCAACTGAAAGGTTGTACTGAAACTTTGTCATCTAACTTGCCCAAAAAGTGTAAATTAGAGGTTGGATGAAAGCTGCTTGAATCATCCAGGGCTAAAAACAGGCTGTGCCAATGCTTTTTTCAAAGCTCTTGGCATTATTCCCTCCAACAATGAAGCATTAATCTTTCTTGCTAAAAAGGTGCACATTACTCGGGCAGAAGACTTAATTACAGATGCTGGCCATGGGTCTAACAAACAGGAAGCACATAACATCTCCATCGCTTAATTTAAAGAACTTTTCCCTTTTATCTAAGCCCTAGATGGCTGGCATCTCCTGACTTGGTGGCCTTGGAGAATCATTTCAACTGACAAATCTTTTCATAAAAGAAAAAAAAGACAGAAAGTCACAATGAAGCTGTGATATTTCCCATATGAATCTATCAACTGAAACTAGAGATTTTATACTATGAAATAATTCTTGAAGATGATTTAAAGCTTTATCTATTTTAGACGTGAATACGTTTCTTTCATTTGAGTTTCCATTTCCCTATATTCTTTCATCAAAGTCAAAGAAACACATTTCCTCTCAGGAGAGGGGGCTTTACATCAGCACGACTCACTTGATATTATTTTGTTAAATCGGTTTTACCTACAGTAAATACTTCCATCTATGCAGACAAACCAACCTCCACTATCTCTGTTGGACAATGCAGCAAACATAAGTTTAAATCTGAGGAACTGAGCAATGATGACTCACAACCATTAATAAAATATGAACTCATTTTAAAAGCAACACACCCCGGAAGCCGCAGGAGCTAGCCGGGTAGCACCAATTTTTGATGCTACCCGCTTAGCCCCTGTGGCTGAAAGATAGGTGAGGAAAAGCCTCGCCCATCTTTAAAGCGCAGAAGGTTAAGCAAGTAGCATCGAAAATTGGTGCTACCCAGCTAGCCCTTTCCTCTGCCCCCGCTCCACACCAGAACGCTCCCAAAACATCCTGATGCTAACTGCAAAGCATCTGGGCACGTTAGAGACATATCCGGGATTTTCAAAGAGCACTACCCATATAGGAGCCCTTCGAAAATCCCGGATATGGCATTTACACAGGTAATTAGGGCAGTTACCCATGTAAGTGCCTTCAAAAATCAGACCCCATGTCTCTACTATACAGAGGTTAGAGCAGCAGGCTGAGAACCAGGGGATTCAGAGTTCACTCCCCAATGATGCTCCTTGTGACTTTGGGCAAGTCTCTCTATTGCCTCGGGTATAAAATTAAACTGTAAGCCTTTAGAGACAGAGAAATACCTAATGTGCCTATGAACTTAAGATAGTCCATACTGGGTCAGACCAAAGGTCCATCAAGCTCACTATCCCTTTTCCAACAGTGGCCATCCCAGTAACAAGTACCGTTCAGGTCCCTAAAGGTAGACGGATTCCATGCTGTTAGCCCAGGGGTAAGCAGTGGATTTCCCCAGTCTACTTTAATAATGGTTTATGGGCTTTTCCTTCAGGAACTTGTCCAAACCTCTCTTAAACCAGCTATACTAACAGCTTTCACTACATCCTCCGGTAATGAATTCCAGAATTTGATTACGCATTGAGTGCAAAAATATTTTCTCTGATTAGCATAAAAGTGCTACATTGTAGCTTCATTACATGTTCCCTAGTCTTTCTACTTTTTTTGAAGGAGTAAATACCTGATCTACCCCATTCATTATTTTGTAGATCTCTATCATATCTCCCCTCGGCTGTCTCTTTTCCAAGTTGAAGATTCCTGACCTTTAAAGCCATTTCTCATAGGGGTATCCTTCCATTTCCTTTATCATTTTGGTCACTCTTCTCTGTACCTTTTCTAATTCCACTATATCCTTTTCAAACTATGCAATCAAAATGGCACACAATATTCTAGGTGTGGCCACAACATGGAGCAATACAGAGGCATTATAAATATCCTTAGGATTCCTAGCATTCTATTTGCTTTCTTGGCCATTGCTGCACACTGGGAAGAGGGTTTTAACACATTTTCCAAGATAACACTCAGATCCTTTTCCTGGGTAGTGATTCCTAATTTGGAACAATGCATCGTGTAACCATAGTTTGGGTAGTTTTTCCCTAAGTGCATAACTTTGCACTTGCTCACATTAAATTTCATCTGCCACACAGATTGTCCGAGCACTATCCAAAGAGTGCCAAAGTGGAAAATTCGGGGGAGGAGCCAAGATGGCGTCTTGATGAGTCTTAATGTGCAGTCGTTTTCTATGGAGAGAAAGAGCAAAGTAAAGGAGGGTTCTTTACTGTCCTGACCCCGCTGCTGCTTCAACATCTTTGCCTGCTGTGCCTTTTGGCCCTTTGGACACTTTCTTCTGGCCGTTGCAACAGCCGGCATTGGCAGGGGAGGTAAGCCTGGCTGCAGATACGCTGAAGCCAGAGGGCTGAGCATCTGCTTCAGGCATTTCATCTCTCTCCCCTGATTCGCACCAGGCTTCAAAAGTGCAGTGCCTTCAGCATACCTCTGGTGGTGGTCCACAGCTGAACACTTCCTTTTCGGGGAGTGGATTGCAGCCTGCAAGTTTTCGAAGCCTGCTGGGTAGAGCAACCGATAGCAGGTGCGCCTGCTTTGGCAAGTGTAAACCAGATGCTGTGAACTATGGAGGAGGGACCATCTCTTGGAGTTGACTAGTTAGACTTTACACCAGTCCGACCTGAAACTTGAGACTATTTGGACAATGATAGTTTCTTTGGGAAAAGCTTTACTTCCACAGATGTCAGCTGTGGCCACTCGAGTGTTGTCCCATGCTACAGCAATTGATGAATTAAACTCTCAGGTTAACACCATACAGACTTCCTTCTCTGAGACTAAAACTAGAGTGGATGTTCTGGAGAATCAGGTTCAAGATAGTGTTAAGGGCTCTATTACTATTCTGGCGAAGATTGAACAGCCTGAAAATGTTTCTAGAGCAGCTGATTTAAGGATTATTAATTTTCCCAGGTTAGCTATGATTTCTGCACGTGAAATGTTCAAGAAATATTTGTCTGACATTTTGGCAATTCCAGAGGAATCACATCCCCCATTGGTAAAATTGTATTATTTGCTGTTGGGTAAAAAGAAATCTTCATCCACGGATCTTGGGACACGCCAAATGGAGGTGTTAAATGTATCAGAGCTGTTGGAAACTTCTGGACTGGAAGCGGTAACATCGTCTACACTGTTTAAAGCTCAATCCATTCCTGACATAGATCCCCTCTGTACATCCAGTCTGAACCAAACGTACAGAGGGGATTGTGATTCTGATCCCGTGGGACACGTCTAGCCCTGCGGGATCAGAATCGCAGACAGTCCTGCAAGTGCAGGCCGGGACTCCGATTCAGTCCAGTCTGCAAATACAGGACTGTACCCGGCTAACTCAGTCAAGGCTCTTCAACTGCTGCCATGGCACCATGGCTCCATTGAAGAGCCGGGATGCCGGCCGCTGGAGAAATAAGTTTATTTCCCACAGCCCCACCCCCAATCTGGCCTCCTATGGCCAGGGTTTGGCTGTGGGGAATGTCCTCCAGCCCCTCCTGCCCATCCATGCCCCGGCATTGCAAAAAAAACACGTCCAGGGGAGTTATTCCACCTCAGCGGTGGAATAAATTCCCCGCACATGTTGCCGGCTCTGGACATACAGGGCCGACATTAGAATCCGCCCTGTATATCCAGGGCCGGCGACTGCCCAGACTACGCACCCGAGCAGCCCCTTCCCCACCCCCGGTCTAACTTCCCCACACAACCGGCAGGGCAGTTAGATTTGGCAGGGGAAGGCACGAATAGCGGGGAGGACATCTCATTGGGACATCCATCCCCACTATCCGTGGCACAGAATTGGGAACTCTGTGACTTTTGCGTTAGTTTCAGATAAAGAATGAAACCTTTCTTTAAGTATAGGAATTGTTCTATTTCATGGTTTATTGGTTAGGATGTACTCCGATTTGGCTAGGGAAACACAGAAATGACAGCGTGATTTTTTATCCTCTCTCCGGAGGTTCAACAATTGGGGAGGGGGGGGCTATTTTGTCTTAAGCATTCCTGTAAATGCCTAATTAAATATGTCTATTTCCTATATATTTTATGAGCCCTCTCAGTTGCTGGTCTTTGTCCAGCGCCTGGAGGCTGCAATTGACTCCCCAGTGGTGTGTGAGTAATTGTGTATTAGCCTGTTTTTGGCTCAGTAGTAATCTTCTTATATTTTTGGTTTAGAATTGTTGTCTTCAGAGTTTCCTCCTCCTTGATTGAAGGCTAGAGAGCATTACTTTTGTTATATTGTTAATTTTGTAAGGGGAGTATTTTGTATTTTTCTTCTGTTTTCTTGATATTGCTCATTTTCTATACAAGAATGATTCTTGGTTGTATATTGAAATTCATAAATATAAAATTAAATTAAAAAACAAAACAAAAGAAAGCATGCCAAGGTGGTCTGTAAGGGTATTCTGCAGCATATCTGAGTCGGTGGCACTTAACATGTTAGCAGATGCTGGTAACTGGATAAGTGCCACGGAATATTGACCTGTAGAAGACTAGCAAAAATAAGAACACTTATCATGGTGCCAATGCCTTAACCAATTAAGTCTATCAAAGTAGGAAAGGGAAGTTAGAAATGCTGTGGAAAACGTGGTGCTGAACATCAAATGACAGAACAAGATCTCCACTCTTCCCATAGCAACCAATGGCAAACACATGACAAACAACTGAAGCGTATCAATGCATGTATACAGTATGGACGGTCCATTTATGGGTAATCCAAATAATTGCATGATAGGTAGGTCAGTCTTATATGCATGAAATGGACACTAGCTGCAAGTGAGAAATCATGTGCTGCTGGCATAACACATGCAATTATTTTAATTGATACAGTGGATAAAATGTATTTGCTATTCTGCTAAACACAATGTACTAGTGCTGGCAAGAGGTATCCTCCAAAGCCCTCCTTAGCTACTGAGGCTCCCTGCAAGGCCAGTGATCCTGTGAGTGACATCCTGAAGGCAGGGAGCCTTAGCTACTGCCTTGGACCATGTACAAGGTCCTGAACTTTCCAGCACTGATCTAAAAAATGAAAGCAAGGAAAACTGTCACACAACTCAAGGTACATCTTTGGTACCCTACCGTGTAATCCTATACTATTAGAATCATGCACAGGTAGGATATATCAGTTATGTATATCTGCCTCTCACATTTTCTATATTCTAAGATCAAATAAGAAATTACATAGAACAGTACTTACAGGACAGAAGGTGACTTCTTCAAGTCCTAGTACTGGTCCCAGAGCACCAATTGGAAAAATGGGGTCAAGTTGGGCAACCTTGTCCCATGGATGACCAAACCAGGCAGGCCCTGTTACAACCATCGTGTTGATCAGTCAGGCAAGGAAGAAAATCATATGATGGTTGTAGTTTGATAGAGGAAAAGCAAAAAATGTGTAGTTTTTGCTGTCCATGATTTCCTAAATATGAGGAACACATTATACCTTTGAAATGGCCACTTTGAAAAGAACATTCCAGGCTGGGGGAAGAACTGTGGATTTTCTTGTCTTACGTTTTACTCAATAGATGCATGACATGACATTAATAAGCATCAGTACGAAGCATTTAATGTTTAAAATGCTAAAGTCATATGAAAAGGTTTCTTACAACATACTATGGCTAGTGTGCTTATTGAAGAAATGGGATTTTCTCTGAACCATGCAGATTTTTGAGGGCTTTAGTTATCATATCAGCCATAAAAGCAGGACAGCAGACGATTGCATAAGAACTTAAGAACGATGACCATCACAAGCTGCAAACAGTATATATGGTCATTTCAGTCATCATTGTTGCGCTTTCTTGTCCCATTAACATAAAAATAGTTCCTTATATATTTGCCATAACACAGTGGCTGTAAATCTACACAGTTATGAGATTAATTTAAGTTTTCTGGAATATTCAATTGTGTTTTCATCTTTTTGAGTATCAAGATCACAGCTATTACAGTATAGCACGAAAGATCCATATATGACCATAGGGGTTTCTATAAAGGACTACAAATATAAGAAGATCTGGAGGGCTGGCCAAATGGCTTAAATGGCTAGAGTTGTGTAAGGCCAGACATGACATCCCGAGTTGGATCTTCCATTCCTAGGTTGACCAGGGCTGGGGGTGCTGTGGAGACAGCCTTCTCAACCTCTAGGGGAGTCTTAGTCATTACTTGAGTGACACCTAGAGGCTGGATTTAGGGCCTAGTTTCGTAATTGTGAGGTCCTGAAAGGAGCTCTAACGCATGGCCTGCAGCCTAGGATTGTCACTGCAATGACCTGAATGGGTATGTTGGGGGAGGGGAGGGAAGAAACATAGAAACATGATGGCAGAAAAAGATCATATGGCCTATCCGGTCTGTCCTCCCCCTACCAACTACTATAGTTCCTTTTTTCCTTTATAGAAACATAGAGGTACAGTAGGTATAAAATAGGGGAACCCCCCTACTAGGTAGTTGCAAATGAAGACTCATAATGCCAGATCTCAGTCCTGGTTCTGGGTGAGGTAGAAGCACAAAGGAGCAGGAGGAAACTGAAGGATCAAAAACTCAGAAGCCTTAGGGATATGATAGGTTTATCTACCCATTTGATCTGTATAAAATAGCTTTATACTTGATGCACAATATGTGCAGCTCTGTGAGTGATTCTGAATTTTTGTCACTATTGGAGATGAAATGGATCCCTTTGTCCCATTCTCCCATTCTAGACCTAGAACAGCTTACTTAAGTAGCGTGCACAGTTGGTGGGTGAGAAGAGAAATAACTAGTAATAGGCACTCCTCTAAGCCCTGAAGTATCAATTCCTTTTGTAATAACTATTAGCAAATACAAAACTCCACTTAATTATCTTAAATAAATAAATAGAGTGTTTCAAATTTTGAAAATTTGACACAAGGAAGTTAAAAGACCTCAGTGTCAAGCAGTACCTTATCTTAAACATCACTAGTCAGAAAAAAAACTTCTAGTTTTTCAATGTTTAAATATCACCAATGTGTAAAATTATCATAAGATAACTGTTACTTATCTTCAGTTTTGTATATTTCTGATCTTTAAAGCACTGGTTATGCAATCCAAACTCCCAATGCCTTTTACATCTTAACTCCAATGCTGTTGCCCGAGAGAGAGCGCACTCTAAAATAAAAACTGGCTGAACGGCATGACTCCTTCCTTTAACAAGAGAGAAGTACTATAGGGGAAAACAAGCATCCTTAATAATTAGAAAACAAGTCCATATAGACCACATTGATGGAGGCAATTCAATCAGACATTACCATCTCCCTCTTAACCCTGCCTATCCAACAAAAATTTCTCCAGGTGTGATACGTCCCTGAAAATATATGAAGCACTATCAAAGTTAATGATGCACTTACAGGGAAACCGTAAGAAGAAAGAGGCTCCCAAAGCTAAAACCCGGGGCTTAAGAGTTAGAAATTGCCTCCGGCGCATTTGGGTAGCATGTGACACATCTGGAAAAATATTTATGGTCTGCCCACAAAACGTAGCTGACTTAACCTTAAAAAAAGCTTTTAGCATCCATTGCTTCACCAATATTGAAGAAAAGGTCACCAGCAAAGTGGAATGCAAGGAGATAATATCTAGGGAGTCCTCCAAAAACACAGTAAGATGAGCCATAGGGGAAACTATCTCATCCAGTTCACCCTCTGCAGAGTTAACCTTTTTAGAGCCAGAGGGAACATAATAAATCTGCAAACCATCAATAGGATCTGATATGGCTAATATTTCCTTAAGATATTTATCTAGAAGAATCTTAGCTGACAATAATGAAGACTCAGGAAAATTCAAAAAGCGTAAATTACAAGCCCGCATAGAATTCTCAAGACCTTCCAATTTAGAATGCAGAAATAAAGAATCCTTAATTCCAACCACATTAGTAGACTGAAGAGGAAGGACCTGGGATTCTAATTTAGAAACAGCCACATCAGTCAAAGAAACTCTCATCAAGCTGCCATACGGATACAGCTGCTTCCTGAGAAAATTTACATAAAGAATTAACAGCTAGGGATACCTTAATATCAATACATTTCAAAACCCCCCATAGATCTTTTAAGGTAATTTCTGCATCTGGGAGCAAGACTGGAAGTTCAGAAGAACCCCCAGTGCTGCTAAATGAACTGGCATTGACAAATGTATTAATTTATCTTTCCTACCGAGCTCGGGTATAATCCCTAAACTAACATCTTCCACCAAAATAGGACAGGGTGGAGAGGATCTCCCACTGGGGCTTAAAGAAGCTCCCTCAGGGGAAGACTGTGCCAAAGGTACTGGGGCAAAATGCTTGTCCAGAGGACCATCCGGTTTAGGAACACTGGAAACGGCATCCTGGGGCTTGGGCTGAGCCTTAGCCTTCCTTTTACCCATACTAAAAAATCAAGACACACCAAAAAACTATAATTTAAAGCATCGGAGGGCAACAAGCAGCCACAAACCTAAACACTCAGTGCACGATCCTACACTGTACTTGCCAAAATGCCACTTAACGTCACATTGACGTTGAAGGGGCATCAAAGGGGCATAACCTGCCCCTTTAGACACGCCTCTTCAGATACACCCCGCAATCGTGCTCCGCAATCGCAGAGAGAAGAAACTAACTTATAGCAAGAAAAGACCCACAAGTAGCAGGCTGTCCCGGGCGCGCCTTCCCGATGGAAGCAGGGCAGTAGCAGAGTCAGCCGCACAGGTACAGCAGCGGTATTCTGATGGCCCAATGTGCAGAGCCAAAACCTCCGAACACTCCTGCAATCAGCTCCGGTGTCAAAGTACCTGAGGTAGAATTTTAAATCCTTTGAGGACCCACAAGCAGCAGGTTGTCCGGGCGCACCTGCCCGATGGAAACAGGGCAGCAGCGGTATTCTGATGGCCCGATGTGCAGAGCCAAAACCTCCTCACGCTCCTGCAATCAGCTCCGGCGTCAAAGTACCTGAGATAGAATTTTAAATCCTCCGAGGACCCACAAGCAGCAGGCTGTCCCGGGCGCGCCTGCCTGATGGAAGCAGGACAGTAGCAGAGTCAGCCGCACAGGTACAGCGGCGGCATTCTGATGGGCCGATGTGCAGAGCAAAACCTCCTCACACTCCTGCAATCAGCTCCTCTTTCCTTACTTTCTGATGACATCATAATGTGTGCATGCTCAGTGGACTTCCATCCAATTTTAGATGTTGATGATGTCTGAAGAGGAACTCTGCATTTTGGGAAAGGGATATTGAGGGTCATGCACATTGGAATGAACCTCATAAAATACTAAGTGGTTCAGTTTACCAGCTGCCCTAATAAAAATGATTTAAACAACTTCTTAGAGGTAAGCAGAGTCTCTGAGCCACATTTTATAAGACATAGAATATGATTTCTTTTATTTTCTGAAGTTTGCAAATACTTACTTCTGGAAGTTTTTTCTAGTTCCAAATTTTGATGAAAAAAAAACTAAATGAAGTAGGTTGTTATGGTGCTGATCATTACCAGAACTCCTTGTAGCATTAAGTACATGGACAGAACACGAATCACAGATTTTGTCTTTGGCAATATTTCAGACTGGTAAAGTTGAAGTGCCTTTAGAAAGGGCCAGTACTTTGAAGAGGAACTTCAACATCATAAACCTAAAATACTGGAGGCATAGAACAACCTAGCAATGAACATTGCGGGCTACGATTCAGGAAAGCTAGGGTCCAAATCCTGCTTTTCCCACCTATGCTCCCGTGACCTTGGGCAAGCCAGTCCATTATATTGGGGACAAACTTAGGGCTCTGTAGCAGACAGCACATGAGCCATTAGTAAATAACCATCTTAATTAGGCCCCATTGAGACTAATGAGACTTGTGTTAAATAATATGTGTTAAATTTCATTAATATATTTTCATGTGCATTAACACACATTAGTAAATCTAGAAGTTCGGTTGTAAGCCCTTTGAGGCAGGAATATAACTACTGGACCTGGCTTGGATTTAGAAAACTGAGTAAAAAATCCAAAGACTTGCATACCGGGGTAATTTTATAAACCATTATTGCACCTAAAAAATTGTTCTACAAGCGTATATTGGCCTCTTATAAATTAGGTCATGTCTAAAAAGTACAGGCGGGGCAAGTTGGCACTTACTTGCATAGTAGATGTGTTCAAGGTTGGAGTCTGGGTGATGTCATGATTTACACACATATTTTTCAAAATACATGTGTACAGTATGTAGGCATAATGTCCACACCTTCAATCTAGGTAAGATTTTCTACAGGATTTATACCACTATTTTATAAAGGTTGCCTATGTATCATTATAAAGTAGGATAAAAATAGTCACTTTCCTACCCTGTTAATGTACGCACCCTGTTATAAAATTACCTCCTATATGCCCAGACCCAGTAACAAATCATAGTAATTTACAGTTCTGTAAAAATGAGAGGAACAACTTACCAGGAGAAAATATCCCATCCCCTTCTCCCCTCGGCCATCCAATAATCTCTCTCATCTTCCCCAGTGTGATTTGCTCCATCAGAACAAATACTGGTGCGATTTCATATGTAAACCTATCAAAAGTCAATGAAAGGGAACTGGTTCATTTGTGTTTCATTTCATGTTCCATATTAAGTCTTCGGTAGGTTTACTACATCAAATTTTCAACATTTTCTGCATTTCCTATGAACTGGATCCATTATGTTTCTACACCAGTGCATCTGACATTATGCAGGGTTGAAGCTATGAGTAACCATTGCATAAGTAAGCTATGAGTCAAACAGGATCTTTGAGACAGATCACCTTGCATTTCTAGTGTATCATTCCTTCTCACACTATGCAGATAGAAATATCTTATTCTATATAAAAACAAATGGCTTTTTTATTATTAAAATGAAACCAAATGGTTTAGAACCCCAGAAAAGGATTTTCAGTGCAAGCTTGCCTCAGATCTTACCTGTGAATCAATATACTATTACTACATGATCAGATGATTGAGTTTGTCTAACAGGAGTGATCAATTCATAAGTGTTGCTTTCTAATATTTAACTACAACTACAGTGTTACTTGGTGTCTTGTATATTCAGATGTAAAAAAAAACCCCACCTATCAACACATTCCTAATTTTATGCTAATTCTGGAATTGCAGTGTCTGTATACAGTGTAAACACTAAACAGCTATTCACAAAGATAATTAGAAATATTGAACTGTGTCTTAAAAATCTAAATGTAATTATTTCAATGAACATAACCTGCTGATAGTCCCCAAGGACAGCTTTGTTCCTGCTATACCATGAAGTCAATAGCTGACAAGAGTAATTATAAATGATGATCTTCGAATTACCAATTACAAATAACAAGAGTGCAGTCAACTGTTATATCCCCTATAATGCAGGCGAGAGGCATCTGATGGCCTAGGATACAAGGCCTGTCTTGTAATGGGTTTGGGATGTAGAGAGATAGACCATGCCACTGAGACTAGGTAAACTCTAGCATTAGATCATAAGCTGACAAGAAACTACATGGGAATAGCACTATTTTTAATGAGACTGAACTGAAGAAAAATGATAATAAAAGAACTGATTTAAAGAATCACTACAAAGGTTACTAAGAAGGTATCTGAAATTTTTTTAAGATAAATCCTGTTATCCCTGCAGTAGCTGTCACTGCTTATGTTTCATGGCTTGTACTTTCTTCGATTTTAGATAAAGAGGGAAAATGAATAGAAATCACAAAGTGAAGGGAGAAAAAAGCCTGAAGAGGAACACGTGGAAAGAATTAAAAATAAATGACAAGCCCCCCCTTAAACTGCTGTCAAGTAAAAATTGTTCAGACCCCCTCACATCAAAAACTACTTCTTACACAGAAAAAACTAGATGCCTTCTTCTCAAGCTCACTTCTCCCAACCTTCTAAAATAACAAAAAAATCATATACATGACCTCGTTTGTAAGCTAACATGGATCTGGATATAAAAATGCATTTTACCATAAAACCACTGTTCACAGCCTGTAACTTAAAATTTGTACATATTGGAAGATTCACATCAAGATAATACTACATTTCAGATAATTGACTTTTTGTACTCTAAATATTTTGAGGGTGGGGATTGAGAAAATGTTGTTATATGTTTTATCTTTTTTATTATGATCTTTTCCCTTTGCAGAATTACAGTTTTATGGAGTTTTGCATATTTTGAAAGCTTTCCACAATATTACTGAAGCTATCAGGATCATTGATCTACATAGTACATTTGTAATTTTTAACAAATCTTTTATACTTATTTATGGTTTATTCGCCTTTTGCCAATTATACAAGGCAGTATACAAACATAACATAAAAGGGACAAGTTGAGAGAAAGGAAAAGGAACTCCGTCAGTTGACAGGGCAGTGTAGGCAAGGGACATACTGTATGAAAGTAAGAAAACATGTGGCAGATTCAGACACCAGAGAAAAGAAAATTCACTTGAGAAGGCAGACCAACTCAAGAAGAATTTCAGGTGGGGGTAACAAATGACTCCCCCCCAATTAAGTGTCGCTTATCATTGAAGGTCAAATGCTTATCTGAAAAGGTGAGTTTTCAGATTCTTCTTAAAGCTGTTGAGGGAGGACTGTAGAAAGAGGTCAGCAGGGAGGGCATTACATAGTGATGGGCAAGGTAAAAAAAGGCGGAATGCCTTGTAGTCTCATGCCTGGCTCAGGTTGGAGAGGGAAGGCAAAATCTGTTGCCTTCATAGATTGGAGGGAACAGACTGGACAGTATGGTATGATGAGGCATGAGAGGTACTCTGGGGCCCTTTGATGTAAGGCTTTATTGGTAAGAAGGACTTTATAGCAAATGCAAACTTTTACTGGTAGCCAATGGTGCTGAATAAGCAGAGGTGTTGCGTGATTGTATTTGTGGGTCTGAGTAAGCATGCAAATAGTAGTATTCTGCATCATTTAGAGTCTCTTAATTCCTAGGGAGGACAGACCAGCAAGAGTAGAATTACAGTAATCTAGTCTGGAGATTGCTGTACTAAGAATGATGGTGAATTGTGCTCTCCAGAAGGGGCACAGAGAATTAAATGAAGACCTGACTACTTGATTGATGTGATGTGTAAAGGATAAGTTAGAATCCAGAAAGACACCTAAATATCTAAAGGATGGGACCAGGGTAATGGGCAAGCCCTGGATCGCTGGGGCTATATCAGGGGCTGGGGCACCCCCTGTTAACCACACGACTGTGGATTTAAATATTTATAGCCATTTCTTTGATACTAGAAAATGATTTTCACACTTAAACAGTTTTTTATATGCATGTTGTTGTAGCTAAGTGCCGTTGAGTCGGTGTTAACTCATGGCGACCCTCTGGATAGCTGTCCTAAACTGTATTCGGTCTTCAGTCAGGATCTTTTGGAATTAGGTCATGTCTAGAAGTACATGCAATGCAAGGTGGCATGTACATGTACAATTGGCATTCACAAGGGTGGAGTTTGGGCACAACATGGGAAGAGTCACGATTTACACGCCCATTTTATAAAATATGCATATACACATGTAAAAACACATGTTGATATTTATGCATTCTCTTGAGCAGGTGTAATGTCAACATCTTCAAAGTAGGCACTATTGCTGTTGAATTTGTGCTATTATTATATAGAATCACATAGGCCCTACCAGTTATTTCAGCCTTTCTTTTCAGACAGAATCATATTTAACCTCCCTGTGACTGCTCTATTGAGGATGAACGTTAAAAAGAGACTTAAAGAAACTATGGTATTGTCAAGCAGCATTCTATTAAAGTTTTCTATAATAGCTGTTTGTATCCTTGCATAGTTCTTCCTAGGGATTCAGTTAAATTGTAAGTTTTGGAAATTACAGAAATTCCATTTATCAAAATATGGAAGTAGTCTGATATATTGATTTTAAGAGAAGAAAACTATTTTTGAAGTAAAACATTTTCTCTGATGCATTTGATTTTTTTGGAAAAGTTTGCCTATTTTTTGGAAGTGAAATACTTCCAAATGAAAACAAATGGAACTCAGGAGTCCTCCACATCTAGGCAAATGGAAGCAACCATCCTGATAGCAATCAGTCCCCCCGACGTGTTGCTCCCATACCATAAATAAATGACCGAGTTGCTCATTTGTGATGCTAGGATTCTCACCTGGCAGACTCACGGGCAACTACCTTACAGAAATCACCTGGAGCAAACTACTTCTCGTTTTTAATTTATTTTTGTTATGAAATATTACAATATATATACTTAAACATAAACTTAACTAAGAAAAGGAAGTAGTCAGACAAAAAATACATGGAAATAAACACACACAACCAAGAAGAAAAGAAAAAAAAAGACCCGAATTAAATCCAAAAGACCAGAGTTATACCTAGAAAGGGAATGGTCAAAACTAAATCCTCTTATCCCCAGGGATCAAAAAAGAAAAAAAGGAAAACAGAAATAGTAAAGTCTGATAAACAGGAGAACGAACTGACAATATTGTAACAGCCCACTCATAGCCCTACATACTGTATATATCTTTCAACCAACCATTATATTTAATCTATACACTCAAACTGCCACTTCATGCATGTTTTGTATTAAGGAAATGTCTCAGTTGAGAGGGTTCATAAAAAACATATTTCACTCCTTCATAATGTGCACTTACATGGAAATCTAACAATAAATGATGGGCCCGATATTCAAAGGGATCAACACGGTTCGCAGACTTAACCGGAGATTCAGCGGGTGCCACCACTGCATGCCTTGATGCCAACTGGTTACCTCATGGTGTTCCGGGGGTGGCACCCGGTGCTAACTAGGCAGTAATGATATTGAGCTGCTGCCTGGTTATTGCTAAGTGGCTAAAGTTAGGCGTAATAAAGGCTGATCTAACTTTCACTACGGCAGCTAACCAGGCAGCAGTTGAATATCTGGGCAATCTCGATATTCAATGCCGGAGCCCAGATATAGTCCCGGCATTGATTATTGGGTTTAAAAGTTCAGTGGTGATGGCTAACCTCTCTAGCAGTGCTAGCCACCACCCCTGAATATCGAGCCCGATGTGCCTAGGGAAATAGCCTCAGAGCATATCTCCGGAAATGTCTTCCTTCCCGAGTTTCATATGATAAATCCAGAAAAACTGTAATCCTCTAGCCAAAAAAAAAAAAAGTTTTATGGTTAATGACAATAAAGTCTCAAAACAGAGTCCTTATCTTGAAGAAAGATACAAGTCACCAATAAAGTAGCTTGCTCCACATTCTTATCTTTGGGCTCATTCAAGATAGCAGAGACATCCAGGCTCAATATATCTCTTCCACGTCCATCCACATTAGCTGCATTAGATCTTCAAGAAACTGGCAAGTAGTAAATCCTCCACAAGAGGAGGTGGGGGGGGGGGGGGGAAGCAATGCATCCTATGGTATCTTTTAAATCTCTTTAAGAAACCTGTTAAATAGATCTACTGGAGATAATAAGGTAGACTTAGGAGAGATTTGGTAGGAAATAGATAGAGAGATATCAACCACAGATATCTCTCTATCTATTTCCTAATGCAGCATCTCCCCCTTTCTCTCTCTTTGTGTCCAGCATCTCCCCTTTCTCTGTCTCCTTCCTCTATCCAGCATTGCCTTCTTTCTTTCTCTCTTTCTCTCTCTCTTCCCTCTGTCCAACATCTCCCCTTTCTCTCTCTTTCTTTTTTCCCTCAACATCCAGCATCTCCCCTTTTTCTCTCTCTCTCTTTCACTTCCTTTTGTGGCCAGCATCTCCCTTTTTCCCTCTCTCTCTCTTCCATCTGTGTCCAGCATCTCCCCTTTCTCTCCGTCTCTCTCTTTCACTTCCCTTTGTGGCCAGCATCTCCCTCTTTTCCTCTCTCTCTTCCCTCTGTGTCCAGCATCTTGTCCTTTCTCTCTCTCTCTTCCATCTGTGTCCAGCATCTCCCCTCTCTCTCTCTCTCTTTCTCTCTCTCTTGCATCTCCCCTTTCTCTCTGTCTCTCTTCCCTCTGTGTCCAGAATCTCCCCTTCTCTCTCTCTCTCTTTGCTCTGGGTGCAGCATCTCCTCCTTTTTTGGTTCTTTGGTATCGTGCTTGCTTAATTGGTTTGAGTTTCTTTCATCGCGGTTTGGTACAAGGACTTGCGAAGTGGTTTTAAACTGCAGCACTCAAGTACAGGAATTTCATTCCATCGGTGAGTTTGCCTTTTACCCCTGAGGAAGTTTTTAAACGAAACACGGCCTGTGTCAGGTTTTATTGGCAAATCAAATAAAGTTTTTTATTTAATTTATTCCTTGGTCGTTCCTCACCACGTTCTCTGACTGTGTGCTTCATCTGATGTGGCTTCTTGCTCTGTGTTGGACACGTCTCTTCCCTCTGTGTCCAGAATCTCCCCTTTTCTCTCTCTCTCTTTGCTCTGGGTGCAGCATCTCCTCCTTTCCCTCACTCTTCCCTCTGTGTCCAGCATCTCCCCTTTCACTGTCTCTCCCTCTCTCTTTACTCTGTTTCCAGCATCTCCTCCTTTCTCTCTCTCTCTTCACTGTGTCCAGCACCTCCCCTTTCTCTGTCTCTCTCTCTCTTCTCTCTGTGTTGAGCATCTCCCCTTCTCTCTCCTTCTCTCTCCCCTCTGTGATCAGCATCTCTCCTTTCTCTCACTCTCTTCCCTCTGTGTCCAGCATCCCCTTACTCTCACTTCCTTTATTGTGTCTAGCATCTTCTCTGTTCTCTCCCTCCTCCCTCTGTCATCTCCCCCTTTCTCTTTGTCTCTATCTCTCTCTCTTCCCTCTGTGTCCAGCATCTCCCCTTACTCTCACTGCTTTTATTCTGTGTCTAACATCTTTCCTGTTCTCTCTCTCTTTCCCTCCTCCCTCTGTCCAGCATCTCCCCCTTTCTCTTTGTCTCCATCTCTCTCTCTTCCCTCTGTGTCCAGCATCTTGCCCTTTCTCTCTCTCTCTTCCCTCTCTCCAGCACCTCTCATTTTCTCTCTCTCTCTCTTCCCTCTGTGTCCAGCATCTTGCCCTTTCTCTCTCTCTCTTCCCTCTCTCCAGCACCTCTCATTTTCTCTCTCTCTCTCTTCCCTCTGTGTCCAGCATGCCCCCTTCTCTCTCTTTCCACTCTGTGTGCAGCATCTCACTCTTTCCATCTCTCTTCCCTCTGTCCAGCATCTCCCCCTTACTCTCTCACTCTCGCTTCCTTCTATGTCTAGCATTGCCCCTATTCTATCTCTCTCTCTCTTATCTTTGTGGTCAGCATCTCCCCCTTTCTCTTTCTCTCTCTCTATCTTTCCTATGTCCAGCATCTCCCCCTTACTCTCTCTCTCTCTGTCTTCCTTCTGTGTCTAGCATCTCCCCTATTCTCTCTGTCTTTCTCTTTCTTTCTCTCTCTCTCTCTTACCTTTTTGGCCAGCATCTCACCTATCCTCTCTCTCTCTCTGTCCCTCTCTCTCTTTTCCCTCTGTGTCCAACATCTCCCCCTTAGTCTCTCTGCCTCTCTTTATTACTTTTGTGTCCATATTCCCCCTCTCTCTTCTCTCTCTCTTTCCTTTTGGCCAGCATCTCCACCCTCTCTCTCTCCTTCTTCCCTCTGTGTCCAGCATCTCCATTTTACTCTCGCTCTCACTCTCCCTTCTGTGTCTAGCATCTCCCCTATACCCCCCCTCTCTCTCTCTCCTCCCTGTCAAGCATTTCCCCCTTTCTTTCTGTCTCTCTCACTTCCCTCTGTGGCCAGCATCTCCATCTTCCTCTCTCTCTCTTCCCCCTGTGTCCTGCTTCTCCCTCTTTCCCTCTCTCTCTTTTCTCTGTGGCCAGCATCTTCCCTTATTCTCTCTCTCTCTCCTCTCTTCCCTCTGCCCAGCATCCCCCCTTCTCTCTGTGGCCACCATCTCCACCCTTACTATCTCTCTCTCCCTTCCCTCTGTGTCCAGAATCTCCTCCCTTTTCTCTATATCTCTCTGTCTCTCTCTCTTTGCTTTGTGGCCAACATCTCCCCCCCCCTCTCTCTCTCCTCCCTCTGTCCACCATTCCCCCTTTCTCTCTATCTATTTGCTTTGTGGCCAGCATCTCCCCCTCTCTCCTCCCTCTGTCCACCATTCCCCCTTTCTCTTTGTCTCTCTCTCTCTCTTCCCTCTGTCCAGAATTTCCCTTTCTCTCTCTCCCCTCTGTTCAGCATCTCCCTCTTTCTCTTTGTCAAGCATCTCCCCTTTTCTCTCTCTCACTCTTCCCTCCATATCTAGCATCTTCTCTGTCTCTCCCTCTTGCCTTTGTGGCCAGCATCTCCCCCTTACTCTCTTTCTCTCTTCCTGCTGTGTCCAGCACCTTCCCCTTACTCATTCTCTCTCTCCTCACTCTGTGCCCAGCATTGCCCCCTTTCTCTCTCTCTCCTCACTCTGTCCAGCATTGCCCCCTTTCTCTCTCTCTCCTCACTGTGTCCAGCATCGCACTCTTTCTTTCTCCTCACTCTGTGTCCAGCATCTCCCCCTTTTTCTCTCTCTCCTCACTCTGTGTCCAGCATTTCCCCCCCCCCCTTTCTCTTCCCTCTTGGGGTCATCCTGAGCACTATTAAGTAGGTCTGGACAGCCAATCCAGATGTCCAGATTGGCTAAACGGCTTTGGACAGAGCTTGCCATATAAACAGGCGATTTGTATGGGGTGCTTTGGTTGTGGGAGGGATGGGGCGGGATAGAGGCAGAGTGAGGGCATGCGGTGGGCAGAGAGCAACCCCAAATGTATAGAGCCAATTCTGAGGTTGGTCCTGTACATCCAGGGTTGACTGCAGAGACTTGGGACTTATTCCAACTCAGAGGTAAAATAAGACCCCCCTGAGCGGCGCAAAATGATGTGACCAGGCCCGGTAAGGAGGGCAATGGGATGCAGGTGTTCCCTGCAGCCCGTTCCTGGCCATGACTTGGGGTCAGGCTGTGGGGAACAAAGATTGTTTTCTGTGGCAGGGGATCGCAGCTTTTGAATGGAATGGTGGAGTCATGGGTATGGGGCACCATGGCACTATGGCTCCATTCAGGAGCCTGGCAGTTAGCCGGGTATGTAGGCTGGACATGTGGCCGATCATATTTGGGGAATGGCCTGCATCTTCAGGCCGTAGACCCAATTCTGATCCCATGGGGACTTCTAGTCCCCACATGATCAGAATCGGTCATACAGGGGACAGACAGCCTTACGGGGGGGGGGGGGGGAAGGGGCCAGCACAGAATGCCCTTCTCAGTGTCCAGCATCTCCCCTTTCTCTCTCTCTCTCTTCCCTCTCTGTCCAGCATCTCCCCCTTTCTCTCTCTCTCTCTCTCTCTGTGTCCAGGATATCCCCCTTTCTCTCTCTCTCTCTCTGTGTCCAGCATCTCCCCCTTTCTCTCTCTCTCTCTCTCTCTCTGTGTCCAGCATCTCCCCCTTTCTCTCTCTCTCTCTCTCTCTTCCCAGAATTTCCACCTTCTCTCTCTCACACTCTCTCTCTTTTTTCCCTCTGTGTCCGGCATCTCTCTCTTTCTCTTCCCTCTGTGTCCAGCATCTCCCCAATCTCTCTCACTCTTCCTTCTGTGTCCAACATTTAAAAGCAGTAGAGATATTTTAGTTTAAATTTAAACCTGTGAGGGCCTAGTAGCAGCAGAGAACATTTAATTTAAATTAAATCAGAATATAGGTTAGCATAGAAAGAAGAATAGAATAAAATATTGATTGAGTTGAAAGAAAGAAATAGTTCCTAGATACCTTTACAAAGAGGCCTTCCACTTATGAGGCAAGAGATCTGGGAATTTGTTTTAAACAGGTGTTAAAGCCAAGTAAAAGGTCAAAGGGTCAATTTGAATGGCTCCCTCTATCAAACCAAGGGCTGTGTGCATCACCAAGGAAATTGTTAACAGATTACCTTAGAAGCACAGGTCTGGGACCTGTGTAGCAAGCCAGCCTTTACTAAGTGTTAGTTTCCTCTCACCCAGCCCAGCTCCCTCCCACCTCAGGCATAATCTTAGTTTTATAGGCTCTTAAACCTATTAAAGGGGAAAGGGTGGTCAAAGTCACTTTCAGATTCAGCTGATTATCATCACCAGGAATAGATTAAGGCCCTGAAGTTAATTACTCTTGAGGTGAACAAAGTCCCTTTAAGGTAATTGGTATGGTTGTATCAGTACACGTATCCCTAGCAACTTTAACTAAACAATTTAAATAGCTAAACAAAATCTTAAAACTAAGATGCAGACAGTAGTCCAGCAGTGAGATGGGGCTATCCAGTTGTTTTACATTGAGTGTCACATATATGATTTTCTCCCATTTGATGAGGTGTCTTATGTGTGCATTAGGTGCAAGGAGCTCTTTGCCGTCAGGGAATGAGTCCAATCTCTGAAGGCTAGAGTAGCAGATTTGGAGGACATAAGGAAGACAGAGAGGTACATAGACGAGATCTACAGGGACACAGTACTGAAGTCCCACCTCCAATCTGGCAGCCTCTCAGTTGTCATGGAGAAGAGAGATCACGTGAAAGAAGAGCATCAACTTGGTGTGGCAGGAAGTAATCCTGTAGCTAGACTCTGTCCACCAGAAGATGTAAAACCCTCTTGCACTGAAGTGGTTTCTCCAGAGCCATGTGCCCATGAAGGAAGAGTTAGGCCAGCTGTTATAGTTGCCAATTCAATCATTAGGCATATAGTAGCTGGGTGGTTGGTGGATATGAGGCCTACCTGGTAACATGCTTGCCTGGTGCAAATGCAGTTGACCTTATGCACCACCTATACAAGGTTTTAGATAGTGCTGGAGAAGAGTTTGCTGTCTTGGTACATGTTGGCACCAATGACATAGGAAAGTGTGGGGGGGAGGTTCTGTAGGCCAAATTTAGGCATTTAGGTAGGAAGTTGAATTCCAGGGTAGCATTCTCTGAAATGATTCCCATTCCATGTGCAGGACCCAAAAGACAGGCAGAGCTCTGGAGTCTCAATGCGTGGATGAGATGAAGGTGCAAAGAAGAGGGTTTTGGATTTGTTATGAACTGAGCAACATTCTGGGGTTAGGGAGGGGCTCTTCTGAAGGGATGGGCTCCACCTTAAGCGGGATGGAACCAGGCTGCTGGCATTAACCTTTAAAAAGTAGATAGAGCAACTTTTAAACTAGATAGTAGTGGAAAGGATGTATCCTTGAAAGATATTAGCAAAACAGGGACATTAGCACATCCTGACAGAGAGGTTCCAACAAAGATAAAAGTAACCCAGATGTCCTTCAGTACAGAGCCAAAAGAGTCCAAATTATCCCTATCAATTGATAACCAGATTAATATGAATAAATTACAACCTCTAAAATGCCTGTATGCAAATGCTAGAAGTCTAAAAAATAAGATGGGAGAGCTAGAATATGTAACACTAAATGAAAGATTAAATATGACTGGCAGCTCAAAGACCTGGTGGAAGGAGGACAACCAATGGGACACTGTGATACCTGAGTACAAACTATTCCACAATGAGAGGGTAGATCAAATTGGTGGAGGGGTTGTGCTCTTTGTTAGAGAGGGCATTGAGTCACACAGGATTAAAGTTTTGCAGGAAACAAAATAGACTATAGAATCTCTATGGATAGAAATTACATGTAAAATGAGGAAGGCGATGGTAGTGGGGATGTACTACCAACCACCTGGTCAGAATGAACAGATAGATGATAAAATGCTAAAAGAAATCAGGGAAGTTAACAAAAGTTATAATACAGTAATAATGGGCAATTTCAATTATCCCAGTACTGACTGCGTCAATGGCTCAGCAGGACATGCTAGAGAGATAAAGTTTCTAGATGAAATAAATGACTGCTTCTTGGAATACAAGATCTGGTGCAAGAGATAAGGGTGTTGGAGCCACTTGGCAACAGGGATCATAGCATGATTGCATTTGATTTAATAAATGGAAGGAAGATGGCAAGAAAATCCACAGTACTACCTTTTAACCTTCAAAAGGGAGACTATGATAAAATGAGGAAAATAGTTAAGAAAAAAGTAAAAGGGGCAGCTGCAAAGGTTAAAGATTTACATCAAGTATGGATATTTTTTAAAAGTACTATCTTGGAATCAGACCACATGTATGCCATGCTTTAAGAAAAGTGGAAGGAAGACCAGAAAACTGCCAGTATTGTTTAAAGGTGAGGTCAGAGGCTGTTGTTACCCTAAAAGCATCCTTTAGAAAATGGAAAAAGGAGCCTAATGAACACCAGAAACAGCATAAGCATTGGCAAGTTAGATGGCATTGATAAGGCATGCAAAGACAGCATTTGAAAAGATGTTTGCCATAGAAGCAAAAATGCATTAAAGAAATTTTCTCAAGTACATTCGTAGCAAGAAAACTGTGAAAGAGTCAGTTGGACCATTGGATGATAGAAGGGTAAAAGGGGCGCTAAGGGAGGACAAGGCCATAGTGGAGAGACTAAATGCTTTGCTTCGGTCTTTACTGAAGAAGATATAGGGAAGATACCCATGCCTGAAATGGTATATAAAGGTGATGTAGTGGAAGAATTGAAAAAATATCGATAAAGCAGGAAGATGTATTACAACTGTTTGATAAACTGAAGAATAGCAAATACATGGACCAGATGATATACATCCAAGGGTATTGAAAGAACTGAAATATGAGATTGCAGAACTACTAATCTGTGAACTATCATTAAAATTATCTGTAGTACCTGAAGATTGGAGAGTGGCCATAACTCCAATTTTTAAAAAGGGTTCCAGGGATCATCCAGGAAACTACAGATCAATGAGCCTGACGACAGTACCGAGCAAAATGGTAGAAACCATTATAAAGGATAAAATTACTGAACATATGGATAGCCATGGTTTAATGTGAGAAAGCCAACATGGATTTAGCAAGGGAAAGTCTTATACTTTTTTGAAGGTGTGAATAAACAGACAAAGATGAGCCGGTTGATATAGTGTATCTGAATTTTCAGAAAGCCTTTCACAAGGTCCCTCATGAGAGACTCTTGGCAAAATTAAAAAGTCATGGGATTGGAGGCAGTGTAGTACCGTGGATCGGGAACTGGTTAAAAGACAGAAAGCAGAGAGTAGGGCTAAATGACCAATTTTCTCAATGGAGAAAGGTGAATAGTGGAGTACCCTATGGATCTGTACTGGGCCCACTGCTTTTTAACATAGTCAGAAAGACCTGGAAATAGGAATAATGAATGAGCTGGTCAAATCTGCAGATAACACAAAATTATTCAAAGTTGTTAAAATGCAAGAGGATTGTGAAAAATTGCAAGAGGGCCTTGAAAAACTGGAAGACTGGACGTCCAAATGGCAGATGAAATTTAATGTGGACAAGTGCAAAGTTATGCACCTAGGAAAGAACAACCCAGACTATGGTTACACATTGCAAGGTATCATCTTAGAAACTACGACCCAGAAAAAAGACACAGGTGTCATCGTGGATAATACATTGAAATCCTCCATCCAGTGTGCAGTGGCGGCAAAGAAAGCTAGGAATCATAAGGAAAGGAATGGAGAATAAAACAAAGGATATTATAATGTCTCTGTATCGTTCCATGGTGCAACCGTACCTTGAATATTGTGTGCAATTCTGGTCGCCATATCTTAAAAAGAATATAGCTGAATTAGGAAAGGTACAAAGAAGAGTGACAAAATTGGTAAAGGGAATGGAAGGATACCTCTATAAGGAGAGGCTTAAAAGGTTGGGGTTCTTCAAATTAGAAAAGAAACAGCTGAGGGGGGATATGATAAAGGTCTATAAATTAATGAATGAAGTGGAATGGGTCGTTTACG
The DNA here is from genome assembly GCA_033557465.1 of Ichthyophis bannanicus. Lineage (NCBI taxonomy): Eukaryota > Metazoa > Chordata > Amphibia > Gymnophiona > Ichthyophiidae > Ichthyophis > Ichthyophis bannanicus. Next base: position 621,329,546 of record CM066036.1, read on the forward strand.
CCATCAAAAAGCAGAAAGACTAGAGGATACACAATGAAGCCACAATGAAACTCATTTAAGACTAATCAGAAAAGTTATTTTTTTACTCGACACATAATCAAACTCTGGAATTTGTTATTGGAAGATGTAGTAAAAGCTATTAGTGTAGCTGGGTTTAAAAAAGGTTTCGATAAGTTCCTGGAGGAAAGGTCCATAAACCATTATTAAAGAGGACCCAGGAAATCCACTGCTTGCCCCAGGACAAGCATTGTGGAACCTGTGTGCCTCTTTGGGAACCTGCCAGGTAGTTGTGGCCTAGATTGGCCACTGTTGCAAACAGGATACTGGGCTTAATGGACCTTAGTTTGACCAAGTAAGGCATTTCTTATGTTTTTTTGTCCCCCTTTCTCTCTCTCTCTCTTCCCTCTGTGTCCAGCATTTCCCCCTTCCTCTCCTCTCTTCCCTCTGAAGGGTCATTCTGTCCCATCGTGACACCCATCCCCGCTATTCATCCCCCTGCTGGCCCCATCAATATCCTCCCCGTATGTACAGCAGGTTTGTATGGGGAGGTCTAGATGGGGGTGGGAGGGGGTGTTCTGGAGGCAGGGTGAGGGTGGGTTGTGGCCCTAGACATACAGGGCCAATTCAGAAATCGGCCTGTACGTTCGGGGCCTCAAATCTAAGGTGGAATAAAGTCCCCCTGGATGAAGGGAGATTGTGGCGCAGGACCTGGGGACAAAGGTGAGGGGGCACAGGGGGTTCCCCGCAGCCCAACCCAGATTGAGGGTTGTGCTACAGGGAACAGGCATCCTGGGTTCAGCAGGCCAGGATTGCAGCTTGTGAAAGGAGCCATGGTGCCATGGCAACAGGATGCCGTGGCACTATGGCTCTATTCGCGGGACCAGCTGAGTTAGCCAGGTAGTTGCTGGGACGTACAGCTGGACAGAATTGGGTCCAGGCCTGCACATCCAGACACTAGACCAGATTCTAATCCCGCAGGGGCTGCAGGATCAGAATCGGGTCTAACTTTGCATGTCCGATTCTGCCTGGCCATACAGGGGGCTGGATGTGCATGAATGAAATTGGTCTCTCTGTGTCCATCATATCTCATCCATCTCCTATGATACAGGGGCAGAGGAATATCTTTTTAGTTAGAGGAGCCAGACAAACCCATCTCCAGCATTGCCCAAAAAGCTCTCTATTTGCTAATGCTGTGTTGGGCAAAATATTGGTGGGGCCATGGCCCCTGTGGCCCACCCCATTCCACTGCCTATGCTATGCCCCCTCCATGTTCAGCATCTCTGCTTCATCTCCCTGTAACCCACATGTCCAGAACCTCGACTCTGTCTTCCTATATCCCCCATGTCCAACATCTGCCCTCCATTTCACTATGTTCCCCACCATATCCATGTCCAGCATCTCCCTTTTGTCTCCCTATCCCCCCATGTCCATCATCTCCTCTCTCCTTTACTCCTAATGCTCCCATATGTCCAGCATCTCTTTTCTCCCTTATCCCCCATGCTCCTGTGTCCAGCATCTCTTGTTTCTCTTAACCCCTCATGACCCTCCCCCATCTCATCTCCCTTACCCCCTGGCTGCCACTGTTGCTTTTTAAGCTCCTATGGTGTGCAGTGGCAGGCCTTGGTGTGCAGTGGCAGGCCTTGTTGGTCGTGCTCCCTCTAACGTGAAACGTATACATCAGAGGGGGCAAGTCATGCAGGACTTTGAAGAGCGCAAGAGTCTCAAAGATCCTGCACTTACCCAACAACAGCTGCAGAAGAGGATGAAGTTGATGAGTTCTACAAACAAGCTAAAATTGACAGAATATGCAAACAGGATATCCTGATCATCATGGGTGACTAGAACGCAAAAGCTGGCAACAAAGAAGAAGGCAAAGTGTTTGGAAAATATGGACTTGGCAACAGAAATGAAGCTGGAGAAAGACTGATAGAATTCTGCAAGACCAATGATCTATTCATCTCAAACACCTTCTTCCAGCAACACAAGCGGCGACTGTACACATGGACTTCACCCAATGGATTGTACAAAAATCAAATTGACTACATCTGTGGAAGTCAACGATGGAAAAGCTCTATAACATCAACAAAGACAAAACCTGGAGCTGACTGTGGCACAGTTCACCACCTACTAGTATGCAAACTCATGCAAGAGTTGAAAAAGAGCAAACCACTCATGAATGTAGGAAAATATGACCTTGAGAGTATACCACTGGAATTTAAAGACTGCCTGCAAAATCAATTTGCTGCTTTCAATACAAATGACAGCGCTCCAGAAGAGTTATGGGATAACATCAAGAAGTTATGCTGGAAGAAAGTGAAAAGTCTCTACAAAAGGTGAAAAAGCAAAAATGGATTACTGAAGATACTCTGAAAATTGCCCAGAAATGCAGAGAAGCTAAAGCCAGAGGAGAAAAAAAGAGGCAATCGCAGAACTCAGAGATTTCCAACATGCAGCATGTCAAGACAAGGAGAAGTGCTACAATGATGCATGCAAGGACAGAGAAGCAGAAACTATTAGAGGAAGAACAAGATCAGCTTTTCTAAAGCTACGAGAGTTAAAAAAAATTCCAGCCTCAAATTGGAATGTTTCAATATGCTCAAGTTTCCATGTTGAATGCTGCTGAGAAGATCAAGAAAAAGTGGAAAGAATATACAGAGTCATTATACCATAAAAGGCCAAGTGGACCAAAAGCCTTTTCAATCTATACCTTATGATCTGGAACCATTGGTGATGAAAGAAGAAGTTGAAGCAGCATTGAAAGCCTTATCAAAGAACAAAGCACCAGGCATTGATAGCATTCCCATAGAAGTATTGCAGCAATCTGATGTAGCTGTTACCATACTTGCAAGGCTTTGCAGGAAATTTGGAAGACAACATCATGGCCAACTGTCTGGAAAAGATCTGTGTTTATACCAATACTAAAGAAAGGTGATCCAACTGATTGTGGAAATTATCACACAATTGCTCTGATCCCACATGCCAGCAAGATTCTACTGAAGATTATTCAACAGAGACTACAACCATACCTGGAATGAGAACTGCTTGAAGTGCAAGCAAGGTTCAGGAAAGGGCGAGGAACAAGAGACATCGTCGCGGATGTGAAATGGATCCTTGAAAAGACTAGAGAATACCGAAAGGATATCTATATGTTTTATTGACTACAGCAAGGCTTTTGACTGTGTAAACCATGAGAAACTCTGGGCCACATTAAGAAGCATGGGTATACCAGAACACCTGATCATTCTCTTGCACAACCTTTACATTGATCAAGAAGCAACAGTTCGAATGGAACAAGGAAAAACAGAATGGTTTAAAATCAGCAAAGGTATATGACAAGGCTGCATACTTTCCCCCTACCTGTTTAATTTATATGCAGAACAAATCATCAGAGAAGCAGGACTGTATGAAGACAACTGAGATGTGAAGATTGATGGAAGACTCATCAACAACCTTCGTTATGCTGATGATACCACATTACTGGCTGAAAGTGAAGACGATCTGAAACATTTGTTTCTCAAGATCAAGGAACATAGTCTTAAAATGGGCCTGCACCTTAATGTAAAGAAGACAAAGATCCTGACATCTGGCAAAAATCAATAAGTTCATCATTGATGGAGAAGAAATTGAAATAGTTGATCCAAGTTGGTTAAAGTTGTCCACTATCAATAAAGAAAAAAGCTGTCAAGAAATCCGATGATGCATTGCTCTTGGCAGAATAGCTATGAAGGACCTAGACAAGATTCTCAAGAGCAGAGATGTCTCTCTTCATACAAAGATTCAACTTGTTCAAGCCATGATATTTTTAATAACATCATATGGATGTGAAAGTTGGACAGTGAAAAAGATAGACAGGAAGAAAATTGATGCCTTTGAATTATGGTGCTGGCGACGAATACTGTGTATACCATGGACTGTCCAAAGAACAAAATCAGTCAGTACTAGAATTTGTTACCGGAGGATGTAGTAAAGGCTGTTAGTGTAGCTGGGTTTAAAAAAGGTTTGGACAAGTTCCTGGAGGAAAGGTCCATAAATCATTATTAAGAAGGGACCCAGGATATCAATGCTTGACCCAGTACAAGCATTGTGGAACCTGTGTCTTTTGGGGAAACTGCTAGGTTCTGTGATGGCGAAAGTGTTTCTGAGCCTATGGAAATAGGAGAAAAACACCCATTTACCTTTAGGGAGAGAGACAGGCAGGAAGGCTGTAGCTCTCATGCTGAACCTAAACAGAGAAAAAAACACACGTAGCTCCTGGTTACAAGCCACGCCCAACCTCTGAAGCAAGCAGTAAAGTTAATGAGAGCCACCTGGGGGAGGAGCATGGGACCCTAGTTCAGGCACACTCATATAAAAGCAGGGGAATAGGAGGAAATGGAACCACTAGGGAAATAGAAGGAAGCAGAAACTCAAGGAAGTCTGAAGGAAGGAAGACCTTCAGGGCAGCTGAAGAGAAGAGTATTTCCAAGGACAATATTAGAGAGGGTTCCAGAGGGAAGGAAGCTGTGAGACTGAGTCACAGGAAAAGTTTAACCACAGAGAACGCTGGGGAATGCAGTGAAACTCTCAGTGGTAGAAGCCATAATCCAGAGAGGAGCCAGTGCTGCAGAGAAACTGCTTTGGGCTCTAGAGGGAGGAGATTTATAACTGAGAGGAGCAACGTACTTTGGCATTAATCCAGGAAGCTATTGGAAATTTGCCAGCTCAAAAAGGGTACGTGAGTAAATCTGTGACTAAAAGTAATTTAAGTCAGTTAGAAGCACTGTGCCACTTAATGAGAGAGAAGAGGCTTCACGTGCCTGCTGAAAAGCCTGTGTGCAAAGAGAAGTCTTATTGGAGGAAAGTACTAGAGCGGTTAGAAGAGGTTAAACCTGAGTTTGTGCAGGGAGAATTAAAGCAGGATACAGAAAGCACTGATGACTGGGTCAGTGTCACAACAGGACATGCTAGGGAGATAAAGTTCCTAGATGAAATAAATGACTGCTTCTTGGAGCAGCTGGTTCATGAACCGACCAGAGGGGAAGCAATATTAGACCTAGTCCTTAGTGGAACACCAGATGTAGTGCAAGAGATAAGGGTATTGGGGGCCACTTGGCAATAGTGATCATAGCATGATCACCTTTGATTTAATTAGTGGAGGAGGGATAGTAAGGAAATCCACAGTACTACCCTTTAACTTTCGAAAGGGAGACTATGATAAAATGAGGAAAACAGTTAAGAAAAAACTAAAAGGAGCAGTTGCAAAGGTTAAAGACGTACATCAAGCTTGGGTGTTGTTGAAAAATACTATCTTGGAAGCCCAGACCAGCTGTATTCCACGCTTTAAGAAAAGTGGAAGGAAGTCCAAAAAACTGCCAGCATGGTTTAAAGGTGAGGTCAGAGAGGCTGTTGTTGCCAAAAAAGCATCTTTCAGGAAATGGAAAAAAGAGCCAAACGATGAAACCTGGAAACAGCACAAGCACTGGCAAGTCAAATGCAAGGCATTGATAAGGCAGGCAAAGAGAGAATTTGAGAAGAAGCTTGCTGCGGAAGCAAAAACGCGAAATAAAGACCTTTTCAAGTACATTCGTAGCAAAAAACCTGTGAGAGAGTCAGTTGGTCCATTAGATGATAAAGGGGTTAAAGGAGCACTAAGAGGCGACAAGGCGATAGCGGAGAGACTGAATGAATTCTTTGCTTCGGTCTTTACTGAGGAAGATGTAGGGATGTTACCCATGACTGAAGTGGTATTTAAAGGTGTGGAAGAATTGAAGGAAATATCGATACATCGGGAAGATGTCTTACAACTATTAGATAAACTGAAGAGTAGCAAATCACCTGGGCCGGATGGTATACATCCAAGGGTGTTGAAAGAACTGAAATTTGAGATTGCAGACCTGCTATCAGTAATCTGTGAACTATCATTAAAATCATCTCTAATACCTGAGGATTGGAGGATCGCCAATGTAACACCAATTTTTTAAAAAGGGTTCGAGGGGTGATCCGGGAAACTACAGACCAGTGAGCCTGACATCAGTACCGGGAAAAATGGTAGAAACCATCATAAAGAATAAAATTACTCAGCATGTAGATAGTCACGACCTAATGGGAGACAGCCAACATGGCTTTAGACAAGGAAGATCTTGTCTTACTAATCTGTTATGTTTTTTTGAAGGAGTGAATAAACAGGTGGACAAAGGTGAGTCGGTTGATATTGTGTATCTGGACTTTCAGAAAGCCTTTGACAAGGTCCCTCATGAGAGACTTTTGGCAAAACTAAAGAGTCATGGGATAGGAGGCAGTGTACTACTGTGGATCAGGAACTGGTTAAAAGATCGAAAGCAGAGGGTAGGGCTAAATGGCCAATTTTCCCAATGGAGAAAGGTGAATAGTGGTGTACCCCAGGGATCTGTGCTGGGTCCGCTGCTTTTTGACATATTCATAAATGACCTGGAAAGTCACCGTAAAGTTTGGTCACCGTATCTTAAAAAGGATATAGCGATTTTAGAAAAGGTTCAGAGAAGAGCCACCAAAATGGTAAAGGGGATGGAAGGCTACTCCTATGAAGAAAGGCTAAAAAGGTTGGGGCTCTTTAACCTGGAAAAGAGACGGCTGAGGGGAGATATGATAGAAGTCTATAAATTAATGAACGGAGTGGAACGGGTAAACGTAGATCGATTGTTTACCTTATCAGAATATAGAAAGACTAGGGGACATGCAATGAAGCTACAGGGTAAACTATTTAAGACTAATAAAAGAAAATATTTTTTCACTCAACGTGTAATCAAACTCTGGAATTTGCTACCGGAGGATGTAGTAAAGGCTGTTAGTGTAGCTGGGTTTAAAAACGGTTTGGACAAGTTCCTGGAGGAAAGGTCCATAAACCATTATTAAGAAGGGACCCAGGATATCAATGCTTGAACCAGTACAAGCATTGTGGAACCTGTGTCCCTTGGGGAAACTGCTAGGTACGTATGACCTAGATTGGCCACTGTTGGAAACAGAATACTGGGCTTGATGGACCTTGGTCTGACCCAGTATGGCATATCTTATGTTCTTATGTTCTTATGTATGCTGAAGAAATGCAAACTGAATGTTATGAATCTGACCAGGAGTCTGAGTCTTCTATAATGGACTGTTCTTTATGTCATAAGACTTTGTAATGATCTTAACTGAAAGGAGAAAGTCCTAGAATCTTACTGTCTGGTAAAGCAGAAAACAAAACAGGCTGGACGTTGTTTAAGCCAGTATTGCTCAAGAATCCTGTTTGCCTTTAAAAGAAGGAAACAGCTACACGTGCTTTATGCTGAGTGAAACAGCTAAAACCTTATGCTGAGGGCTGGAACTTTAAAAGAAAACAGCTACATGTCTTTAATGCTGAAGGAAGCAATTAAAGTTTTGTTCTGAATGCTGGAAGTTGTAAGAAAAATAACTACAAACGTTTTAACCTGACAGAAACAGTTACTGTGTGCTGCTGTATGTAAAAGTCTTTTATTTTGTGGAAAACATGGTTTTGGGAGAAAGAATCCTATATTAATTTGTGTACCATGCATTGAGCTTTTAAAGGCTCTTTTCTGGAAGGTGGAAAACAAAAAAATAAATATTCCTGTGTTTGCCTTAAACTCTCGGGCCTCTATATTATTTGAACCCACAACTACAATCCCCAGAAGCACCGGCTCTGGACTATATTAAGGCACGTCCCCTCCTCTAGGCAGCCGCCTGGACAGAAGGGGGCGCGACAGTACATATGACCTAGATTGGCCACTGTTGGAAACAGGATACTGGGCTTGATGGACCTTGGTCTGACCCAGTATGGCATATCTTATGTTTTTAGAGGAGATCAAACCTAAGCTTTCTTTAGAAGCTCAGATGACAAGACTTCAACTTTCATACTTTGGACACATCATGTGAAGAGAGAGATCATTAGAGAAAGACATCATGCTTGGCTAGATAGAAGGTCAACGCAAAAGAGGAAGGCCAGCAATGAGATGGATCGATACAATAACAGCAGCTATTAGTGCCACTCTGTCAACAATGAGATGTCTTACTGAAGATCGAACACATTTGAGGACAACTATCCAGTAGGTCACCATGAGTCGACACTGACTCGATGGCACTTAACAACAACAGCTGCAGACCACAGGAGAAAAGCAGTAGCTGGAGCCAGTGAGTGGGAAGGGAAGGTAACCACCATTCGCGTGAATTGGGGGCATGTTTTGCCACCCCTAAAAATTTGCTATCTTAGATGGTCACTTCACCCTGCCTAATGATAAAGTTGCCCCGGGTCTGTGCCTTAAGTTAAGGTGCAATCTATTCCATTTATGCTAAAATATAATAAAGACAAGCAGGAGCCTATTTGTCTTTATAAACAGCACCTACGTATTTATTTGTTTATTTATATTCTCTTATATACCGTGCTAGTCTGCATCAGTGCAGTTTACATTGAACAAACTGAAATTACATTGAACAGGGCATTATAACTTGGAGATAACTATTTTACAGGGAACATGGGCTATGGAGGGTTAAGTGGCTTGCCCAAGACCACAAGGAGCATCTGTGAGACTAGAAACCCCAGTCCTTCCGGCCCAAGGTTGCTGTTCTCTAGTGGGATTTGAACCCCCGACCTTCTGGCCTGAAGTACCTTGCCCCAACCACTAGGCTGCTCCTCCACTCCGCACCTATATAGGCATGTATCCATGGTGCACAGTTATAAAGTTACCCTCCACACGTGTATCCATGTATTTTATAAAATCCACATGTACATCACAACTCTCCACGTTGCCTATGCCCTGGGGATGCCTAAGTGCAGATCACATAAAAGTATGCGCATACTTTCCGTGCAAACACTGTTTTGCGCTTGTATATAGTAGCACAATTTTATAAAAGCCCTTTTCCATGTATAAAACAGGCTTCACCTATAGAAAAAGCTGTGCTTGCTGCTTTGTCTTTTTTTTGCATTCAGGGATGAGCAGTCTTGCGTTTGAGAGAATGAGGAACTCAGGAATACATATTCTGGAATGAAATGAAACATGAGTTGCAGATTAGGTTTGCCTCAGTACCCAATGACCTGGAGTGGTTTGGTAACCCTACATCTGGTCTCTGATTTATTTGCTTCTTCCTTCCCAATCTCACCTCAGTTCGCAAGTGCTACTGAAAGTAAATTTACCTTAGAGATGCTGACCTAGCTACTGACATTGTCAAGAGACTCAAAGCTGGAGAAGAATTTCTTCTCAAGAATTCTTTTAAAGCTTCTCACAGAACTTTTCATCCATCTATCCATTTATTTTGGGCTTATTTCTATGAAAAGTATTGATCTTAATAATGATGTGCTCTAGGAGGTAAATTGGGGAGGCTTGATGGACCTGATGTTTCTTTTCTGCTGTCATGCCTCTTTTTTCTACGTATCTAAATGTTTCAGGGCATCTGATTAGCACAATGCCTGTGACAGACAAATACCTACTGCGAAAGCCTCAGTGCACTACTAGTTTTACACGAAGCCAAATATTTTTTAATTAACAGGTTATGCAATGGATTATGGTTAGTGCAAGTGAAGAGACAGAAATAAATGTGAACAAACAAATAACAGTTAACACCTTCTTAATGGGCTAACTCACTACAACTGTAAGTAGCTTTCAAGGGTTATACTTCCTTCATTGGCTTTCAAAAGCTAGTTCAGTAAAAAGGCATCACATAGAACATGACTGTTGACTGTTATTTCTACATAATGAATATAGAAACATAGAAACATGATGGCAGAAAAAGACCACATGGCCTATCTAGTCTGCCCTTCCATACCAACCATTACAAGCGTCCCCTTTTTTCCTTTAGAGATCCTCTGTGTTTGTCCCAAGCTTTTTTCAATTCAGATTCTGTCCTCATCTCTACCACTTCCACTGGGAGACTATTCCACGCATTTACCACTCTTAACGTAAAGAAATATTTCCACCTATTACTCCTGAGTCTATCCCTTTTCACCCTCATCCTATGGCCCTTCGTAGCAGAGCTTGCTTTCAATCGAAAGAGGCTCTCCTCCTATGCATTTATGCCATGGAGGTATTAAACATCTCAATCATATCACCTCTATCCCGCCTTTCCTCTAAGGTCTGTCCCCATATGCTTTATAACGAAGACCACAAACTATTTTAGTAGCCACCCTCTGCACCGATTACAAACGGTTTAAATCCTTTTGAAGGTGCAGTCTCCAGAATTGCACACAATACTCCAAATAAGGTCGCACCAAAGACTTATACAGAGGCACTATCACCTCCTTTCTTCTGCTGGTTATTCCTCTCCCTATGCAACCAAGCATCCTTCTAGCTTTCGACGTTGCCTTTTCTACCTGTTTAGCTACTTTAAGATCATCAGACACAATCACGCCTAGGGCCCGCTCTTCTTTACCATATCGCTCCCTTGGATTGCTACAGCCTAAATGCATGACCTTGCATTTTTTAACATTAAATCTGAGCTGCCAAATTCTAGACCATTCAAGCTTAGCTAGATCACTTCTCATGTTATCTACATCTTCCTGGATGTCTACTTTATTGCAGATTTTGGTATCATCTGCAAAGAGGCAAACCTTACCCGACAGCACTTCCACAATATCAATAACAAAGATGTTAAAAAGAATCCCTGGGGCACTCCACTGGTAGTCTCCTTCTCCTCAGAGTGAGCTCCATTTACCTATACCCTTTGTTGCCTCCCCCTCAACCAGTTTCTAACCCAAGCAGTAATTTTAGAGTCCATCCCTAGGCTGCTCAGTTTGTTTATAAGTTGCCTGTGCAGAACGGTGTCAAAAGCTTTACTGAAATCTAAATACACCACATCTAGGGCTCTCCCTCAGTCCAACACCTTGGTCACCCAGTCAAAGAAATCAATCAGATTTGTCTGACAAGACCTGCCTCTGGTGAATCCATGCTGCCTCGGATCCGGTAATCCAATGGATTCCAGAAACCTCACTATTTTCTCTTTCAACAGCGCTTCCAATAGTTACTCACTACCAAAGTTAAACTAACCGGTCTGTAGTTTTCAACCACATCTTTACTTCCAGTTTTGTGTAAAGGCACCACATAAGCCTCTCTCCAATCATTTGGCACAACTCCTGACTCCAATGAGGCATTGAAAAGGTCAGTCAGTGGAGCTGCTAGAACGTCCCTAAGTTCACTCAGTATTCTAGGGTGTATCCCATCCGGTCCCATCGCTTTGTCTACTTTAAGTTGAGCTAGTTTCTCATGAACACAGTCTTCTGAAAATTGTTCAAGATGTCCCTCGCTTCTGTTCCTGTTTATGGGTGTTTTCTGAGGTCCTGCTCCTGGTTCTTCATCTGTGAACACAGAACAGAAATATTTGTTAAGCAATTCTGCTTTATCCTCATCAGCTTCTACATATTCCTCCCCTTCACCCTTGAGTCTGACAATACCACTTTTGCCCTTCCCCTTCTCACTAATATATCTGAAAAATGTCTTATCCCCCCCCCCCCCCCATTTTATTGCATTGGCTATTTCCTCCTCTTTTGGAATCTTTGCTTTCCTGACTATTCTGCTAACTTCTCTAAGTTTTTCGAAATATAGATGCCTGTCCCTCTCCCTGTGCTCTTGTATTTCATGAAGGCCTCCTTCTTTTGCTTCACCTTTTCAGTTACCTCTTTCAAAAACCATAGCGGTCTCTTTTTCCTTTTACCTTTATTTACCATTTTAACAAAAAGGTTGGTTGCCCTTAAAATATCCCCTTTCAGTTTTGCCCACTGTTTTTCTACATCCCCAAGCTATTCCCATCCTGTTAACAACTCCTTGAAGTATTGGTCCATCTTGGCAAAGTTAGTTTTCCTAAAGTCTAAGACCCTCGCTTTTGAATGGATTTTATCAGCCCTAGTCCTAATACTGAAACACACAATCTGGTGATCACTGGATGCGAGATTATCACCTATTATAACATCAGAAACACTTTCACCATTGGTAATCACTATGTCCAGTATAGCCCCTTTACATGTGGGTTCTGTTACCAGTTGCCTAAATAGTTCTTCCTGTAGAGAATCCAGGATCTCCTTACTTCTAGATGATACTGCAGCAGGGATGTGTCAATCAACATCTGGCATATTGAAATCCCCTATCAGTAACACTTCCCCTTCCCTGGCAATGCTGTGTATGTCTTCTATTAACTCTCCGTCAGCCTCTTCTCCCTGTGAGGGGAGTCAGTATATCACACCAATGCAAATAGATTTCTCTTTCCCTCTTTCTAGTTTAACCCATAGTGCCTCCTCTCTCCCTTTTAAGCCCTGTAGTTCCATAGCTTTAATATTATTGTTTACATATATTGCCACTCCTTCCTACCCTGTCCTTTCTGAAAAAAGTATAGCCTGGTATAGTTACATCCCAGTCATGGTTGTCCGTGAACGATGTCTCTATTGCCGCCACTAAATCCAAGTCAGCCTCTCCCATTAAAGCCTCAACATCTGGGATATTATTTCCAATGCTATGGGCATTTATACACACTTATATATGTTGCCCATTTTACCCATTTTCATAAAGGTATTTAATGTTTCACCTACCTGGGGGCTTTTTTCACCCATCCCCCATTAATGTATTTATTTTTATTTATTTATTGAACGGTTTTATATACCGCCTTTCAGAAAAATCAAAGCGGTTTACATAGAACAAAACTTGAACATTACATTGAAACTTATTCAAACAATTGAAATTACAGTGAACATTAAATTGTATATAATAAAAATGGTAATTTGAGGGTTACAATGCTGAGTAAATGCTGATTAGGTATATAGATAGTTTAAACATATATACAGATTTAAATATTTACACATTTCAAAAATCTTATCATCTTATCTGAGCAAGGAAAAATGTATTGTAGTTCACTAGAATTATTAGTGTAAAGAGTAAATGTGATAATGTAGAGAATTGGGTATTGTAAGATAGAGTAAGAAAAAGGAAAACATAAGTTGTGAATTAATGAATATGAGTATACATGAGTTTAAGTGGGAAATATTTCACCTATTGGGAATGAGTCTCCAAAGTACTCTATAAATAGGTGAGTTTTAAGATCTTTTCGAAATGCTGAAAGATCTGTGATATCTCTGAGTTTATCCGGCAGAGCGTTCCATATTAGAGGGGCATTGAAGCTGAATGCCCTATTTGTTGTAGTTTTATTGAGTTTTGAAAAGTTGTTTGGAACAAGTAGTGTGTTCAGGTTCCTTTGTCTCACTGTTCTGGTCCTTGAATGAATTGTCAGTAGATCAGTTAGATATGATGGGGCTATATCTCTTATCAGTTTGAACGTTGTTATGATAACTTTATATTTTATCCTACTTTGTATAGGTAACCAGTGAAGTTTGTAGAGTATAGGGGTTATGTGTTCAGTTGGACCTGCATTTATAAGCATTCTTGCAGCAACATGTTGTGCTACTTTTAGTTGGTGTAAAGCATGTTTTGGAATACCTTGAAGAATTATGTTACTAAAATCTAAGTGAGGCAGGATCAGGGCTTGAAGGACTGATCTGAAGTCCAGATTTGATAATAATGGTTTTAGATTTTTAAGATATCTTAATTTATTATATATTGTGTTTGTTGTATTCCTGATGTGTGTTGTTAGACTTAACGTTCTGTCTATGATAACGCCAAGGTATCTTATTTCATCTTTTATGGGGATGCTTATGTTTTCAATTTTTATTTCTGTTGGGGGGGTAAATTTTTGATTTCTAGAAACAAATAATGCTTCTGGTTTAAAGCCCTCTTCAGTAGATTAGCCAGTCTGCTACTGAAGACACAGCAACCCTTCATGGACAGATGGACACCATCTCTGCTCTGCAACCCTTGGAACAGCATCCCATGATCCAGGAAACCAAAACACTCTCAAAGACACCATCCACACAGCCATGCATTTATCTCCAGGATCTGAGCTTCTCTGCCTTGACCTTTACCCTCACAGGGAGGATTGAAAAGAACACCACTTGCGCATCTATCTGCTTCACCCTCTGTCCCAGAGCCATGAAGTCATTTTTTATATGCTCAGAGGGATACCTGGCAGTATCATTTGTGCTAACATGGATGAGCAACATCGGGTAATAGTCAGTAGGCTTGATGAGTCTCAGCAAACTCTCCGTAACAACTCGGATTTTGGCACTTGGCAGACAGCATAGCTCTCTGGACTTCAAGTCTGGTCAGCAGATGGACACCTCAGTACCCCTCAGAATAGAGTCACCAACCACCATTACCCTTCGCTTCCTTGTGGTCACTGATTCTGCAACTTTGGGGTGCTCGAGCTCTGGTTCTTCCCTTTCCTGGGATGCTTTCACCTCCACCACTTCCAGGGCTGCATAATGGTTCTTCAATTCAAGGGCTGGAGGAGCTGGATTTGTTCTACTGCAGGCCCTGGTGACTCTTGTCCAACCTTTGTCATTCTGTAGGCTCCGATCTTCTCCTCTGCTGGAGAGCTTCGATGTTTCAAGAAGCATCTCATCAGTGTACTTCTCACTGTCTTGAATGCTCCTCAGCCTCCCCACCTGTTCTCTTAGTTCCTTCACTTGTTTCCTGAGAGCTTTAGCATGCAGGCATTCTGCACATGGAAAAGGTCCTTCAACTAGCATTGGAATCTCTGTCTGGACAGAAGCAGAAGTTGTAATGGGGGTAACAGCTTTGGCGATATGATTTGTCCCAGCCATTGTTCAGTTGATGGAGCTTAGGTACCTGTTGAAGCAAAAGAGAGAGAGACCTACCAAAGTACCAGCCAGTTTCCCAGCTGTCCTTTCAGAGAAAAAGCAGTTCACCTCTTTTTAGCGTGTTCTAAATGTGTTGTTTCAAGTCCCTGTGTGTAGATAATTGGTGAGGTGCCTATAAAACAACACAGCTCACAGGGGTGGGTGGGAGTTGGGGGGGGGGGTAGGGAGGGAGCCAACACCTGATAGGTGTCAGTAACTTCAAAGAGCTAAGAAAGATACTATATGAATATTAGTTGATAAGTAGTTTGATGTAATTTTCAATCATTAGGAACGGTACTTAACAAATAATAGTATAAGAAAATGAAATAAATTTGTATTCTGTAAAATGTCCAGATTCCTCCTACTAGTGCAACAACTGTGACTGGTATGGGTGTGGAAGGTGATACTAGAGTTACTGTAATTGTTGCCATATTCATAATAATTCTTTAGTACAGTAATTTATAACTATCAGTACTTAACAACTGAATTATGCTTAAAGCTTCAATATAGAAATCTGTGTATACATATACTTCACAACGGAAGTGATTTCAATTACCCCAGTATCGACTGGGTCAGTGTCACTGCAGGACTTGTTAAGGAGATAAAGTTTCTAAATGAAATAAAAGACTGCTTCTTGGAGTAGCTGATTTAATAAATGGAAGGACAGCAAGGAAATCCACAATACTACCTTTTAACTTTCAAAAGAGAGACTATGATAAAATGAGGAAAATAGTTAAGAAAGAAACTAAAAGGAACAGCTGCAAAGGTTAAAAGATCTAAACAAGCATGGGCGTTATTTAAAAATACTACCTTGGAAGCCCAGATCAGATGTATTCCATGCTTTAATAAAAGTGGAAGGAAGGCCAAAAAACTGCCAGCCTGAATTAAAGGTGAGATAAGAGAAGCTGTTATAGCCAAAAAAGCATCTTTCAGGGAATGGAAAAAGGAGGCAAATGACTTAAATGGAAACAACATAAGCACTAGCGAGATAGATGCAAGGTATTGATAAGGCAGGCAGAGAGAATTTGAAAAAAAAGCTTGCTGTGGAAGCAAAAACACATAATGACAACTTTTTTGAGTACATTCGCAGCAAAAAACCTGTGAGAGAGTCAGTTGGATCATTGGATGATAGAGGATAAAAGGGGCGCTAAAGGAGGACAAGACCATAGCAGAGACTGAATGAATTCTTTGCATCGGTCTTTACTGAAGAAGATGTAGGGAAGTTACCCATGCCTGAAATGTTATTTAAAGGTGATGTATTAGAAGAACTGAAAGAAATATTGACAAACCAGGAAGATGTATTACAACTACTTGATAAAGTGAAGAGTACGAAATCACCTGGACTGGATCATATCCATCCAAGGGTGCTGAAAGAACTGAAATATGAGATTGCAGACCTATTATTAGTAATCTGTGAACTATCATTAAAATCATCTGTAGTACCTGAAGAATAGAGAATGGCCAATGTAACGCCAATTTTTATAAAGGGTTTCAGGGGTGATCCGGGAAACTACAGACCTGTGAGCCTGATGTCAGTAATGGGCAAAATGGTAGAAACCATTATAAAGAATAAAATTACTGAACATGTAGATATACACGATTTAATGGGAGAAAGCCAACATGGATTTTGCCAAGGAAAGTCTTGTCTTATTAATTGTGGATCAGGAACTGGTTAAAAGACAGAAAGCAGAGAGTAGAGCTAAATGGCCAATTTTCTAATTGGAGAAAGGAGAATAGTGGAGTACCCCAGGGATCTGTGCTGGCCTGCTGTTTTTCAACATAGTCATAAATCAGCTGGAAATAGGAATAACGAGTGAGGTGATCAAATTTGCAGATGACACAAAATTATTCAAAGTTGTTAAAACCCAAGAGAATTGTGAAAAATTGCAAGAGGACCTTGATAAATTGGAAGACTGGATGTCCAAATGGTATATGAAATTTAATGTGGACAAGTGCGAAGTTATGCACCTAGGAAAGAATAACCCAGACTACAGTTACATGATGCAAGGTTCCATATTAGGAAAAAGATTTAGGCGTCATAGTGTTTAATATGTTGAAACCCTTTGTTCAGTGTTCAGCGACGGCCAAGAAAGCAAATAGAATGCTTGGAATCATAAGGAAAAGAATGGAGAATAAAACCAAGGATAGTATAATGCCTCTGTATCGTTCCATGGTGTGACCACACTTTGAATATTGTGTGCAGTTCTGGTCACCATATCTCAACAAGGATATAGCAGAATTAGAAAAGGTACAGAGAAGAGCCACCTAAATGGTAAAGAGGATGGAAGGATATCCATATGAAGAAAAGCTTAAAAAGGTTAGGGCTCTTCAGTTTGAAAAAAAAGATGGCTGAGGGGAGATATGATAGAGATCTATAAATTAATGGGTGGAGTGGAACAGATATATGTAGATTGGCTGTTTATGCCATCAAAAAGTAGAAAGACTAGGGGACATGCAATGAAGCAACAAAGTAACCTGTTTAAGACTAATAAGAGAAAATATTTTTTCACTCAAAACATAATCAAACTCTGGAATTTGTTACTGGAGGATGTAGTAAAAGCTGGTAGTGTAGCTGGGTTAAAAATGTTTTGGACAAGCTCCTGGAGGAAAGTTCCATAAACCATTATTAAAGAGGACCCGGGAAATCCCCTGCTTACCTGGGACAAGCACTATGGAACCTGTGTAATTTTTTTGGAACCTGCTAGGCACTTGTGACCTGGATTTGCCACTTTTGGAAACAGAATACTGGGTTTGATGGGTCTTGGTCTGACCCAGTATGGAATTTCTTATGCTCTTATGTAGAAACCTTATTTGCGATTTACGCATGTAAATATGACTACTTACATGTGTGAATCGCATCCACGTGTAAACGGCCATTTTTGAAAATGGCCCATTTTACACGTGGATGTCCATATCAAGTCTATGTTGCATGGGGGTGTGTCAGGGGCAGTGCCTGAACGGCATCAAAATCTACACATGTATTTCTTATTTCATATAGGGGATACACATGTAAGTATAAAATCGTTCACGTGTGCATTTACGGCTGTTCCTCAACATGATATGGAAGAAACGTGCTCCTGTTGCTCTTCCCTTTACAATGGGGATTAAAGGGGTTATTGCTCTTCATCTCCTGCACTTCCTACTCTTAATCACAATAAGGGAAAGCTAGAGGCTCTGTAATTAATTAGTGGCAAAATGACAGTAAATGATCTAGTTCATAATATCTAAAACAGAAGCTTGCCTCCTGCCATTCAAGGTCTTTGCCATCACCCAATGACGACACCTAGTAGATAAATTTGGCAGATACACTTGCCAGGGTCCAGCAACCAGCAAGAGTCAGAGCCATGGCCCCCGGATGAGGAGTGACCTTACAACGCCTGGACTACTTGGAAGCAGGGAAGATGGAGAGAAGGGCAGCGTAAAAACAGAGGAAACTCTCAGGTGGGTATGACGAAGATCAAAGTAGCAGGAGTAAACCGATGCACAACCCCCACTCTCCCTCCTCCAAAAACACAGCAACCTGCTTCTTATGCTTGATAAATATTTTGACTCCTGGCATTCTTTTTATTTTTTTTGGAGTATACACAAATCAATACACAATTTAAAACTGCCTACAGGGTTTTCTGAGTAACTATATTTGCAGTGAAAATAAAACATAACACTTTGCACATAATTTTCAATTTCATTACATTTTACTGTCAGAATAATGGAATTTTATAGATTCAGGAATGTATTTCTCATCCACTTTCTCCGTGTAATGCTGTAACATTCTCTGTGCAACAAAAGAGTGTGTGCGCTGTGGTAGTCCACTTGGATATGTAACACAGAAGCATAGAAAATTATGGCAGATAAAGACCACACAGCCTATTCAGTTTGACCATCCAAACCAGCTACTAAAGTCTACCAGATTTATTTATTTATTAGTAGTATTTAGCTCATGCTTTTCCAGTAGAGTTACAATTAGGTATTGTAGGTATTTTCCTGTCTCCAGAGGGCTTACAATCTAAAGTTATAAAAGCAATGGAGGGTTAAGTGACTTGGCCAAGGCCACAAGGAGTGTCAGAAAGGGATCCCTTTCTGACACTCCCTGTGGCCTTGGCCAAGTCACGGCCTTGGCCCTACCATTAATTCTCTGACAAACAGATGCTGGCCCAGCAGGCTGCCTGCAGGGATCCCATCCCCTATAGGCAGAAAAGATCAAATCCCCATTGGCTGAACAGGAGATGAAGGCCACAATAGAGGCCTCAAGCAGGTTGTCTGGCTTCAGGCCTAAGTGTAAAGCTAGGGTGGAGATGGGGGGGGGCCCAAGGTCTGCCCTAACACCCCCTCCCTGCAAAGAAATTGGCGTTTTGCTGCCCCTGAAGTCTACGATCCCTTCCTCTCCCTTGGAGATCCTCTATGCTTGTCCTATGCTTTCTTGAAGGTAGATACTGTCCTTATCTCTCCACCACCTCCACTGGGAGTCTGCTCCATACTGCCACCATTCTTTTTATAAAGAAATATTTCATCACATTACTCCCAGGTCCAGCTTCCCTTCTCCCTCATTCTATGATCCCTCATTCTACAGCTTCCTTTCAATTGCAGTAGGCCCACCTCCTATGCATTTACATCTTGGAGGTATTTAAATGCTGAAATAAAGGCGAATTAATGATCTATTGGTGATATCTTTTTTTTACCTTGCTCAGAGCTTTTTCTTTGAGGGGGTATGCAGTGGTACAGAGTACTAGCAACGTTTTCCTTGCCTGCTAAAATTGACCCATGGTCCTCACGTATTAATGAAAGAGCCTTGTATATGAGTACTAGCACGTTTTTTTTCTAGGAAAAATGCTGTGACTTACCTACCACTCTTTACAGCTCTGAAAACAAATACCATGCTATAATGCAATTTACCGGTATATTTGGGCAACATCATCGATAACTCATTATGTATTGACCTGATGAAGGGAAAATAGCTCTTGAAAACTAGAAACAACTATATTTAGGGGCATGTTTAATGTGCGGCGCTGGTAACGAAGCAGATAATGTGGCCAGATAGCACGCACTAACAGAAAGGGCAGGGCAAAGGCAGATGGTGCAGCAATTTACACTATTTGTATAACACAAGTTAACTGTCAGAGTGGGTGGGAAATGGGTGGAGAGTGAGTGTATCTGTGGGCATCACCAGTGTGTGGTAACCATAGAAGCTGCAGAAAACACCACCTCAGTGAGTGGCGTTATCTGCATCTGTAATGCTGCTAGGACATGCTCTCTGCCATTTCGATGCACTGACTGCTGTACAAATGTTGTGCATACCCCAACATATAGCGCACTGCATTTGCAGCTAATGCGGTGCTATTTACATAAAAATACTGCATTAGCTGCAAAAGCCTAGCACCTTTTAGTAAATACACCCCTTAGTTAATTCCGTGAAAAGGGATCACTTTCAATTTATTTGTAGACTTTTCTTTGTACTAAAAAGAGCAGAAGATCCTGGGACACCATACTCAGAGGCAATATCTGTTTTTTAAACCAGCATATTCCTCTTGCATCTGTCAGCTCAGTAGTAACCAGACCTGGGTTATGGCACTGCAGACCTTTGGAGCCCTTCTACTAAAGGGCACTATAGTGTTGCACCTAACATGCCCATAATGCTCACAAATCATACAGTATTAGATACAAAACCAGCGTATTAACTGTCCAGGGCATGAAAAGTCTTCCTGGCCGTTAACACGGTGCACACTGCCCTACCGTGGCATGAAAATAGCAGGAATGCACTTACCTCCACCTATGGAAATGGCGGTAAGTGCACCCATGCTAATGGCATGCCTTGACGGAAAGGTGCTCACCCTGCCCACTCCCCACCCCTAACCCGTCTACTTACACCCCAACACACACAGCACAATTAGAGTGGAAACTGGGCCATGCTAAATGTGCTGGCTCTGTGCTAACAGTTACCATGGGTCACAGTATGGGGTTAGCACATGCTATAACTCACACTAATTGTTTAATGCACTTTAGTAAAAGGGCCCTTTGATTTGCAAGCATGGTAAAATTTGTCTCCAATTTTAAACCCCCCTTTCCCCCCCCCCCCTAGTCTTATCATTGCAGTGAAAATCCTAAGCTGAGGGTCATGCAATCCCCTACAAATCATGGGGCCTGAATCTGGCCGTTAGATGTCATCCTAAACAAGGACCAGGACTCCTCTGCCTCCCAGTAAGGGTGAGACTAGGAATTCAGTGGTGATTTTAACATGGCATCATTGCCTCAGATGATTTCACCATGTCCCCATACCCAACTCAAAAATATTTTTTTACTAAAAGTCTTAGAGATTTTTACAGACAACTGAACGTTTTTGTTAATACACATTTTACTGTCCAAAGCACAGAAAAATATAGGCAAATCCACCGTGGAGTCTAAGACATACAACAAAAATTACCAGAAATATTTGACTGTAAAAAAAAACCCTTAAAACTCATATACAATTAAAAAGTATCCTTCTGAAGACCCAATATGTTTCAGCATCTGACTGCATTAGAGGTACCTTTTAAAGCACATTTAGGAAGTCAATATATGATACCTCAAAACATGCATGGTACAGATGATCATCAGACTGGAAATGACAACTCTCCTTTTTAGTTTAGGAGGTACAATCTAGAATGTATAGAGAGCGGTACAGTGTATGTGTGGGGGGAGGGGGGTGTTTTGTCCACAAAAGAAGAGCGGGACCTGGGCGTGATAGCGTCTGATGATCTTAAAGTAGCTAAACAGGTAGAAAAGGGCGATGGCAAAAGCTAGAAGGATGCTTGGGTGCATAGGGAGAGGAATGGCCAGCAGAAGAAAGGAGGTGATAGTGCTTCTGTATATGTATTTGGTCTTCCCGATTGTAAATCATTCCATTTATCACCCTCAATTGTATTTGCACAGAAGTAACTTAATTTTCAGATATTTTCAGAAGTGCTCATTTTTGGACATCCAGCTTACGAACAGGGCTTCTAAACAAGACCGTCTTTGTCTTTTAACTAGTAGTAATAATTTTGCCAGATATTCAGAATTTTTAAATGCTATTTTTTCTGGTGAATAAAAATATCAACTTAACAAATTTAAAAAGAGACTCTTTTAAATTAAGAAAATTTACAAATTGGGAATAACTTATGACTTGTATCATGATACTTACTACCTGTTTATTTTCCTTAGTAGTATATCTTATTATTTGTCCTTGCCAGATGAAATATGTGGGCATGACTTCCTGACCTATCAAGAAATGGTTACAAGAACACAGTTCACGAATTAACTCTCATGTTGTCACAGCCTCGCTGGTATCTCACTGTCTTCAAATGGGATACTGTTTTGATGATTTAAGATGGTTGGTGCTTGATGAGGTCCCTGATACTTTGCGTGGGGGGGGGGGGGGGATCGGGCTAGTAAACTATATCATAAGGAACAGTGCTGGATTTTTTTTATTGCAGTCTGTGTCTCCACATGGTCTTAATTCAGAGATTGAGTGGTGGTCATTGCATTAGTGCAAATCCCTTTTTTCATTGGCCTTTGCTCTAAACTGAACACCTAATTATGTGAATTCAACCTATGTGCTGTTTGACTTTTTGGAACGATAAAACCGGAACAGGAAATACAATTGGGTTACGTTGCTTGAGAAAGAGCTAAAAGGATGAAGAGCTTGAAACACGGCATTGTGTTGCAGTACCCAATTGAGCGTTTATTGTTTGTAAGCCATAACAAGCATTACTTCTGCTAAGTAAAATGGATTGAATG
This sequence comes from Ichthyophis bannanicus, assembly GCA_033557465.1. Lineage (NCBI taxonomy): Eukaryota > Metazoa > Chordata > Amphibia > Gymnophiona > Ichthyophiidae > Ichthyophis > Ichthyophis bannanicus. The sequence continues at coordinate 621,351,975 of CM066036.1, forward strand.
GTTTTTTGAGTTATATTGGAAATCGTTGCCAACTTGTGGTGTTTTCATACTATTTGGAATTTTTTGACACTGCCAGTGGATGTTAAAATTATTTAACCGCATTAGCATGAGAACTGTTGACATACAGCGGTTTCTGTATCATCTTTAGACTAGTGTGGCAGGGATTCATAATTTTTGTGGGTGCTTATCTCACATTGTAAAGCTGTTTTTCGTTTTTTTTAAAAATATTGATTAAAAAGGAGGGCCTACTGCAGGAGAGGGAGACCTCTCATGGTAGGTGATCCGACAAAAATATGATTTAATAGTAATCTTTTTAGATAGGTACAGGGTGGTAGAATATTGATGGAATTTTCACCTTAAATTAAGGATATTTATATTTAGGCATTTTGGCCTGGACATCCTAAATTGCACCTAGACCTCCTTTCTAAAATGCTGCTTCAACAACTCATTTCCTTTTCTTTAGTGTACCTTTCTCCTGAAAGGATAATTAATTAATCAGATAAGTATTACTTTGAACAATTGTTCAAGATAGTGTATACTGTATATATACCTATTATATTAATTCCTTCTCAGGAGCAACCTACCTTCCTTACATTCAGGTAACATTTTAAAAATTTCTAAATTACTTTTCAGTACAATTACTATGAAAATACTTTTAGAAAGGTTAAGCTAACATTCTCTTTCAGATGGCAAAAGAGATCTCTTGTCAGGTAACTCAATTAAATATGACAAGATTCTTTCCTACCTTGTTCCTCTTAAAAAACAAACACTCAAAGAAATTCTATTTGAGCTCAAATAAGGGAAAAAAAAACACTACAAGAAAATGCACAAAAAACCCCTCCATGAATAGTAGCTACTTATGTTCCATCCTAACAATGCTGTCTTGCGGAGGGGCCCACGATGTTAACCAGCTCTGATTCTAGTTTCTGATCTGGTCAGTCCGCTCCGGTCTTCTCAGGCATCATGCTCCCTAACCTTACTAAATATTAAGAGATACCTATCTCTAAAATGAATTCAGGTGAGAAGACACGCTGACTCAGCTGTTAAAGTCTCCTCATCCAATAATTCTTTTATTGTATGGCAAGATACTAGCTACACAAAATAAAAATAATTTAGCAATCTTGTCTAAGACCCTCCCACCTTCTTTTCCATAATCGCTCACATTCGCACTTGTTTAACACACAGTGGCACTCTTTTAAGAACAATCAGTATGAGAAAACAGAAGCTGTCAGTAAAGAAAAGTTAAGAGAGCCTACTTTGAAAGGCATCACATTTCTGTCAGCTGAAGCACCTTCAGAGGCTGTAATATCAGATGCACAGATAGGAGCACAAAGCTACTCTCAGTCACTTGTCAGAAGACATTTAAATTCTAGTCTGAATGTTACATTTGTGACTTTTAAAATGCCAGTTTTCTCACCCACTATAGGCACAGCAGCTGAAGTTAGAAAGCCAGATAGAAAAAGTCAGTTTCTGATTAGTGCCAGCAAAAAAGTGTAATCTCTTAGCACAACTCTTAGGGGCTTGTTTACAAGCCCCTTATTCTTAAAAAACATTTTAAAAGGTTTGACCTAGTTACAGATAACCCGGGTTAAACTGTTAGCCCGGTTTAGTAAACATAGCCCTACGTTTCTCACAAATAAACCTTTTTGACCACATTCATACACAAGCAGTCAATAAAATCAGCTTATCATTCACTGGTGAAATCTGAAAACAAAGCACCAGCCAGTTAAAATCCATCAAATATATTTTCTTTAGTCATAAAAGCAAATACACGAACAGCCAAATGAAGAAATAATTCACAACATCATTAAACCTCTCCTTAATAGTCCCAAAGTTTAGCCTCCCATGAAGGGATTTTTCTTCAGAAAATAAGTATAACCACATCTTTTTTCTTTAAAATAAGTTAGAGAGAGCTTTATTTTTCTTAAAATCCTTTAATTCTCTCTCTTTCTGCAAACCTTTTGCCCTTTACACAATCACTGTCAGACCCCTCCTTCTCTCACTCGCCTGGAACCCCCAATTGCCACACATACAGTAGCTTAGTTCAGTCTCACAAAGCCTGTGCCCATAGCACCTGAGATTGAAGCCCATCACTCATGACATTGTAAACCCCACTGTTTGGTCCTTTGATGGACTGGAAACATGATATATAAATTCCAGATTAGGTTACATTTTGGCTGACAAGCAATTATCTTTGCAGATAAATCACTTTTTATTTGTGTGACCAAGCAGGACAACCCTTTGCAGGAATTCTGGGAGCCTTCAACAAAGTCGTAGGGAGGTAGAGGGTTTGTCTGGGTCACAACCTTTGAAACTACAAACTACTTCCCTTGCCCTCTTTTTCACTGCTGATTGCCCACCGGAAAGCATGCTGGACTTCTTTAGTTAGTATAGGTTATACACATGTTTTGGTGGAAGGGATTGCAGCTGAAAAGTACGATACCCTAGCAAGGTAGATATGCGTAGTGACTGTAGTAAGGAAGCTGTCTGGGTACCTTTGCCCTAAGACAGTGGCTTGCTGAGGACTGATGGCACCAACTTAGTGACAAGGGTAAGAGAGGTAGAAATCAAAAAGGAATCGCCATACCTAAAAAACCTGGAGGTCAGTATTCAGCCAGGAGGTGAGCGTATAACTTTATATGAAGGAGTTATTAAATACAGTTATGCAGATTGAAAGCAATCCTAAGAGTTGTAAATAGTAATGTTCATTAAGGTCCCAATTCTGTGCCACGAATAACGGGGATGGATGCCCCCGCTATTCGTGTCTTCTCTGCCCGCGTCTATCTTCCCCACCGGTTGTGCAGGGAAGTTAGGCAAGGGCGGGGAAGGGGCGGCTCAGGGGCAGAGTCTGGGTGGAGTCTAGGCGGTTGCCAGCCCTGGACGTAAAGGGCTAATTCTAATGTCAGCCCTGTGCATCCAAGGCTGGCGACATGTGCAGGGAAGTTATTCCACCTCCGACGTCTTTTTATTTAAATGGGGCACGGATGGGCGGGGGGGGGGGGGGCGGTGGACATTCCCCGCAGCCCGACCCTGGCCTTAGGAGGCCAGATCGTGGGTTGGGCTGCGGGAAATAAGCATTTTTTTCCAGCAGCCAGCATTGCGGATTTTAAATGGAGCCGTGGTGCCATGGCAACCAGACGCCATGGCGCTGCGACTCCATTTAAAAGCTCTGACTGAATTAATTAGGGCAGGTCATGTACATGCAGGCCAGATGGAATCACAGTCCTGGCCTGCACATACATGACTGTTTGCGATTCTGATCTCGCCGTGCTAGACGTGCCCTACGGGATCAGAATCGTGATCCCCTCTGTACGTCCAGCTCAGACTGGACGTACAGAGGGGATCTATGTCCGGAACGGAATAAGCCTGCAAGGGAATAACACACATTTTTTGCAAAACAAACATATGTTAAATAGCAAAAGTGTGTGTTATCTGCTTTTAAATGTATGGTTTTATGTGCAGCACAGTTTATGTAATAATAAAATAAAAACATGCAAATACATGCAAAGCAATTCATTTGTTATGGAAAATGAATGATGCAGCTCATATTTGACCTGGCAATCTGCATTATTCATAGGAAAAAAATGCAGCTTTGGGCAGCTGTTATCTTTCTTCCCCAGCAGCATCGGGCTGCTAACTTGCAGCATGATGCTCCCAAGAAGCCTCTTAGAGGGGCCATTGCTGGGAGATTGCACCCTCTCCAATTAACCTCCCCCCCCCATACACCTTCCCCCCCCCCCAGATCAAAGCTCTCAACTCCCTGAATCACACCCAAACCTCACCACCACCCGACATGTTTCCTCCTACTCCCTGACCTTCACCTAGCACCTACCAGATGTTTCCCTGGTGGCAAGTGGGGGGGGGGGGGGGGCAGGAGTGATCCCCAGTTAATCCTGCCCTGTCAGTACCCAGGTTCAAAATGGCACCGAAATCCCCTTAGCAGTAGCCTTATCATACTACCTTTAGGGGTCACGCTGCCAAATAAGGAAGTAACTACAGTGCAGTACAGGCTAGATTCACACTTTCCAAATGTTGTGCTCCAAAATAATGATCAATAAACAAAACAACAAAAAAGGCAGTACCTTTTTAATGGATGAATTTAAATATATTTCTTGACAGCGTGTTGCTTGATTTTGTTGATTGAAAATTCAGAAATAAAATAATTAAAAAAATATATATATATATTTCTTGACTGACTTTCAGGAGTTTGCCCTTCCTCAGGTCCAAACAGAAAAAAGTGTTAACAAGAAGGGGCAATTTTATGAAGCATTTTCCTCATCTAAATGGCTCTTGTAAAGTTGTGTGGCTGGATATGTACAGTAAGTATCCATGTTGACAAGAACATAAATACCTTTATGTGATCTGCATGTAGGTATTCCTGGGGGCCATAGTTTGAGTGGAGCTGTAACAAAGTTGCAAGGTACATGCATACTTAAAATATACATAAGCATATGGAGAGGCTGATTTTACAAACAGAGAGTACCGCCTATTTTGCAGCTTGACCCCTAACAGTAGTACCACTTACGCTAGTGTTTTTTAAAGAAAAAGTAGGCACCTACTTTTTTATATAAAATAGGCTTGACATAGGAGTGTGAAAATGTACATTAACTAGATGGGACTTTAGAAAATGACCCTCAAAGAGACTCAAAGATACAGAGTTAGCAGGTATATTTTTAAAAGAAGAGTTACAGGTGTGGTCAACATTATTGGCACTGTTACATATATGTTGTATGCAATTTCTCGAGAAATAATTGTAAATATTCCAACTGCATGTCATCATAATATTTTTAAAGTATCTTCAAAGGTATACAACAAAAAAAAGATGTCTGTGCAACTTAGACGTAGTAATTTCTGAGAAAAAAAATGACCTGGACATAATTAATGGCACCTTTCACTAATATTTGGTGCACAACGCTTGGCAGTGATGACAGCCTCCAAATGTTTCTTATAGTCATCTATAAGATTTGTACATCTGTCTGCTGGTAGTTTCTCCCACTCTTCAACTGTGATTTGTTCCAGCTCATGAATGTTTCCAGGATTCCTTTTACCAGTAGCAGATTTCAGCTCTTTCCAAAAGTTCTCGATTGGATTGAGATTAGGACACATTGTTGGCCAGTTTAAAACAGTCCATTTGTTCCTTTTTAACCAACCATTCCTTTGGACTTTTGGATCTATGTTTTAGGTCACTGTCCTGCTGGAGGACCCATGACCTTCGATCCAAATCTAGCTTTCTGAGAATAGGTAGCACATTTTGCTCCAAAATGCCTTGGTAGTCCTCTGACCTCATGATTCCTTTAATACATTCCAGGAATGGGGGAACAAAACAGCCCCACAGCATTATGGATCCTGCACCATATTTAACTGTAGGAAGGGTGTTTTTTCCTTATAAGCTTCATTTCTTCGCCTGTAAATACTAGTCTGCATTGCAAAAGAGCTCAGTTTGGTTTCATCTGTCCACAGAACATGTTCCCAGAAAGATAGTGGTTTCTCAAGGTGGGTTTGGGCAAATACCAGGCATGCCTTCTTATATCTGTTTTTGAGCAGTGAGGTCCTCCTTGGCCTATACACATGAAGTCCTTCTTTGTTCAATGCGTGGCATATGGTACAGGTTGAAACCACCACTTTTTGCTCCAGGTCAGTCTTAAGTTCTTTGGATGTTGTACATGATGTTTTTCCCATGGTTTGCATTAACCTTCGAAGAGCTCTTGGATTAATTTTCCTCTTCCCATCACGTCCTGGAAAGTTCTTGATAGTTTCAGGAGCAGAAAACTTCTTAATAACATTGTGAACTCTAGACACAGGAATCTCAAGGTCTTTGGAGATGACCTTGTACCCCTTTAAAGTTTGATGCTTGATGATAATAGCGTTTCTGACTGTCTCAGGCAGTTCTCTTGTCTTCACCCATGGGAAAATGGAACAGAGAGGGAATGTGGCCATTTTAAACATTAGAGCCATCATTCATTGGTTGATTCAAGTCATGTGAGTACTGACAGTTGATCACAGGTGCATCTAATTTTACTGCAATGGGAATGTGGTTCTTCTGTTGAAACTGATTTGAATTGTTTATAAGGGTGCCAATAATCATTTCCCTATTACAAAAAGACTACTATGGATCAAAACAAGTAAAACCAAAATCCTTACTTTATAGCTACCCTAAGTATTCTAACTCCTACACTCAAAAAACGTATACATTTCTTTTGCTATTTTTATTGTCGGACCATTTGTCATGAAAGGGAAACACTCTCTTGGGGCAAACCTTCCTTTTTTCTCTTTATTAAGAGCAATAACTGCTCAACTCCTAAAGTTAAAAATGAAGGGACAATGCACTGAGCAAACCCCCACTACCACTTATCTTTCTTAGCCAGTTTCTATTGCCAAGAGATAATCTTTTCTGAGGATGATGCTTATTGAAACACTGCTACAATTGTTTCTTCTCCCATAACACACCTGCAACCTCGCAATTCTCAACAGACGCAAAGGGCCCCACTGGCTACAGTCAGCTGGTTAGCACAACTTATCAGTCCCAACGTTGCGTCCGCTTTGTAGTCCAGGAATATTCATATCCATGAAAGCGTTGAATGCCAACATAAATTCTAAATGTGATACAGTGCCGTGTTCCCAGCCCCTGTAAGTTCTCAGCTCTTCCTCACGTGATTATACTGTTGCTGTTTGATCTCTTGAACTCATGTCCCAGTAATGTCCCAGTTTTTATATTTTGGCTCAAATCCCACTCCCTTTCTGATTTTCTTCATTTCAAATTCATGCTTGCCTCCTTTCAGTCAGCCATAGCACTCGCCAAGCAAAACTACTATATTCATCTGAGTAACTCTCTTGCCTCTGACCCCTGCCGTCTCTTCTTAACTCTCATCTCTCTCCTCAAGGCGCCTCCACCTCCGATCCCTCCTTCTCTTTCTGCCCAAACCCTATGCGACTATTTCCATGACAAACTCCACAAGATTACACTCCAATTCCCCACGAGATCTTTATCTTTCTTTATCTTTATTTGATTCTTTATATACCGCCCATACCATGGGCACCAGAGCGGTTTACAATAGGCAAAAACAGAATCAGAATCAAAATCAGAACTGCTGCTGGAAAAAGAGGGATAGAGGAAACAGAACTCCATTGGTATGATAGGAAAGGGATAGAATCAGAGATAAGGAGAAAGCAAAAAGTAGGCTGAAAAGAAAGAAGGGCAGACAAACCGGGACAGATAAGACAGAACGAGGGGCTTAAGGGGGGGCCGTGGGGATGGAGGGTGGGGGAGGGAGGTCATAGGAGGTACAGAAAAGATGGGATTTTAATACAGTTTTGAATTTGGTGAATGATGGTTCAAGGCGGAGAGTGGGGGGGGGGGGGGGAGGAGCAAGTTCCAGAGCCTGGGGCCAAGGAAGAAGAAAGCAGCAGAGCAGGTAGATCAAGATGGGCAGAGGCAGGAGAGGGGAGGAACATGCGGTTAGCATGGATAGTATGGCGGAAACATTGGAGGGCATGAAGACGGACCAGGTCGGAGAGATAGTGGGGGACACCAGTGTGGTGTGCAGGGCCCTGTGGACAAAAGTGAGGATTTTGAACTGAATTCGATAGGGAATGGGAAGCCAATGGAGACCGATAAGAAGGGGAGTGACATGGTCGAAGCGGGAAGCGTACGTGATGAGCCGAGCCACGATGTTTTGAATGAGCTGTAACCTAAGCACTTGGTGTTGGGGGAGTCCAGCAAAACAAACATTACAATAATCTAAGCAGGAGAGAGTGAGGGAGAGGAGCAAAGTGGTCAGTGAAGAGACAGAGAGGAAGGGACAGACGGCACGTAACTGTCTAAGAGAGAAAAAGGAGCGTTGAACTACTGAGGAAATATGTTCATGAAAAGACAGAGTGGAATCCAAGATGACCCCAAGGTAGCTCAGAGAGGGGACGATAGGAATGGGAGAGGAAGAGAGTAAGGAGGAGATAGGGGGGATGGAACCACCGAGAGTGAACCAGATGACCAGAGTTTTGGAAGGATTGATATGGAGGAAATTGGTGGACATCCAGGAGGAAAGACAAGAATTAAGTGACAAAAGATCAGGTGAGGAAGGGTTGGTGTGGTGAAGGAGGAGAATATCGTTGGCATAGTAGTACGCAGAGACACCAAATTGCTGCACCAGGAGGGTGAGGGGGGCTAAGAAGACATTAAACAGAAGAGGGGCCAGAACAGAACCCTGGGGGACACCACAAGTGAGTGGGTGAGCAGAGGAGGAGGAGGAACCAGAGATAACAGAGAAGGATCCATTAGACAGAAAGGAGCGAAACCAGAGGAAAACAGAGCCTGAGATCCCAGTATCATGAAGACAAGAGAGTAAGGTGTGGTAGTTGACAAGATCAAAGACAGAGGACAGGTAAAGGGAAACAGCAATGGAGATAGAACTATGGTCGTGTGCGGTGTGAAATTCATTCATAACAGAGAGGAGGATAGATTTCGTGCTGTGCCCAGGACAGAAACCGGATTGATGGGGGTGAAGTGAAAGAGTGGCATCAAGGTGAGAAGAGAGTTGAGAGAAGACTAGTTTTTCCAAGAGCTTGGAGAGAAACGGGAGGTTAGAAATGGGACACCAGTTTGCAAGGACAGAGGGATCCAGGGTGGGTTTTTTTGAGAATGGTTCTGGGTTTAATCCCCTCTTTAATACCAACTTTTCCCCTCATTCTCTGCTATCCTTTCATCCTTTTCTAAGGTCTCCAAAGAGGAAAGTTCTCATCTTCTTTCCTCCTCTAAACTTACTATCTGTTCCTCAGAGTTAAGGAGAAGAGAGGGGATAGGATCAATCTCTCACATTCTCAACTTATCTCTCTCCATTACTACTGTCCCTGCAGCCTTCAAGTATGCTGTGGTCACACCTCTCCTCAAGAAACTTTCACTTGACCTTACTTGTCCTTCTAATTATCGACCCATCTCCCTTCTAACCTTCATTTCCAAACTCCTTGAACATGCAGTCCTCTGCCATTGCTTTGAATTTCTCTCCTCTCAAGCCCTGTTAGATCCACTTCAATCTGGCTTTTGCCCCTTACATTCTACTGAGACGGTTTTTGACAAAGTCTCCAGAGACTTGTTCCTGGCTAAATCCAAAGGCCTTTACTCAGTCCTCATTATTCTTGACCTTCCTGCTGCTTTTGTCAATGTTGACCCGCACTTTTTCCTTGATACATTGTTCTCACTTGGTTTTAGGGGCTCTCTACTGTCCTGGTTCTCTTTTCTCTCTCATCGCTCTTTCAGTGTCTGTTCTAGTGGCTCCTGCTCTACTCCTATCCCTCTCTCAGTTAGTGTACCCCAAGGGTCTGTTCTGGGCCCTCTCCCTTTCTCTCTCTATACCCAGTCCCTTGGTGTTCTCATCTCTTCTCATGGCTTTCAGTATCATTTTTATGCTGATGACTCTCAGATCTATCTATCTATATCTGATAGTTCTCTATCACTCCAGGCCCGTATCTCTGCCTGCCTTTCTGCCTGGATGTCTCACCGCCATTTGAAATTTAATATGGCCAAAATCAAACTTTTTATTTTTCCCCCTAAACCCTCCTCCCCCCTTCATCCATTCTCTATCTCTGTAGATAACACTATTCTACTTCTTGTTTCCTCAGCCCTCAGCAACTTGGGATCATTTTTGACTCCTCCCTTTCTTTCTCCACACACATTCAACTGATTGCTAAAACCTGTCATTTCTTTCTCTATAACATTAACAAAATTTGCCCCTTCCTTTCTGAACACACTACTAAAACACTTATCCACTCTTTAGTCACCTCCTGTCTAGACTATTGCAACCTCCTCCTTGCTGGTCTCCCTCTGAGTCATCTCTCTCCCCTTCAATCTGTTCAGAACTCTGTTGCATGGCTAACCTTCCACCAGTCCCATTATTCTCATATAACCCCTCCTCTCAAGTCACTTCATTGGCTTCCTTTCCGTTTCCGTATCCAATTCAAACTTCTCCTTCTGACCTATAAATGCATTGTGGAGTTGGCAGTGGAAGAAAAGGGCATAGAAAGAAACAAGCCAGAGGAAGAGTGAATTCAAAAAGAGAGGTGTAGGGAGAGAGAAGAGAGGAAAGGTAGTTAGGAGCAATAGAATGAATGCATTTATAGGTCAGAAGAAGTTTGTATTGGATATGGAAATGGAAGGGAAGCCAGTGAAATGATTCGAGAAGAGAAGTTATATGAGTATATCAGAACTGGCGGAAGATTAGCTGTGCAGCAGATTTTTGAACAGATTGAAGGGGAGAAAATTGACTCTGAGGGAGACTAGCAAGGAGGAGGTTGCAAAGGTTGAGGTGAGAAGTGACTAAAGAGTGGGTAAGTGTTTTAGTAGTGTGTTCAGAAAGAAAGGGGCACATTTTGTTAATGTTGTAGAGAAAGAAACAACAGGTTTTTGCTATCTGTTGGATGTGTGTGGAGAAGGAGAGGGAGGAGTTGAAGATGACTCCAAGGTTGCAGGCTGAGGAAACAGGAAGCAGCAGAGTGGTATCGATAGAGATACAGATTGGATGAAGAGGGGAAGAGGGTTTATGGGGAAAAATAAGAAGCTTGATTTTGGCCATGTTCAATTTCAAACAGCGGTGAGACATCCAGGCAGCGATGTCAGATAGGCAGGCTTGGAGTGTAAGAGAAATATCAGGTGTAGATAGATAGATCCAAGAGTCATCATTATAAAAATGATATTGAAAGTCATGGGAAGAGATGACAGCACCAAGGGATTTGGTATAGAGAAAGGAAAGGGCCCAGAACAGACCCTTGGGGTACACCAACTGAGAGAGGAGGAAACACCAGAACAGACACTGAAGAAGTGATGGCAGAGATAAGAGAACCAAGAAAGTACAGAGCCCCTAAAACCAAGTGAGGACAATGTATCAAGGAAAAGGTGGTGGTCAAAATTGACAAAAGCGGCAGAAAGGTCAAGAATAATGAGGACTGAGCAAAGGCCTTTGAAATTAGCCAGGAACAAGTCTCTGGAGATTTTAGCAAGGGCCATTTCAGTAGAGTGTAAGGGACAAAACCAAATTGAAATGGATTGAGGAGGGCTTGAGATGAGAGAAAATCAAGGCAATGGCAGAGAACTGCACATTCAAGAATTTTGGAAAAGAAGGGGAGATGGGTCAATAATTAGAAAGACAAGTAGGGTCAAGTGAAGGTTGTTTGAGGAGAGATGTGACCAGAGCATGTTTTAAGGCTGTGGGGAAGGTTGCAGTAGAAAATGATAGGTTGAGAATGTTTGTGATGGATGGGATGACAGAGGAGGAGATGAAGTTAAGGAGATGGTTGGGGATAGGGTTAGAGGAACAGATAGTAAGTTTAGAGGAGGAAAGGTGGTGATAGGTTTCCTCTTCGGAGATCATAGAAAAGGAAAAAAGGGTAACAGAGACTGAGGGAAAAGGTTGGTATTGAAGAGAGGGAAGAGGGGATGAAGCTGATCTTGAGGGGAATTGGACAGTACTCTTCTGAACTTTGTCATGGAAATAGTAATGGTTTGGGCAGAAAGAGAAGGGAGAGGTCAGAGGTGGAGGTGCTTTGAGGAGAGAGTTGAGAGTAGAGAAGAGATGACGAGGGTCAAAGGCAAGAGAGTTAGTTAGATGGACATATTAGTTTTGCTTGGCAAGTGCTATGGCAGATTGGAAGTAAGCAAGCATGAATTTGAAGTGAAGAAAATCAGAAAGGGAGTGGGATTTAAGCCAAATGAGCTTAGCTGAATACGGAGTGAAGGTAGTGGGTGGTTGAAAATAGCCAGGGCTGATGTATAGTGTGCCTCACAATACATAGGGAAGGGGGGAGCAAGAGAATCAAGAGCAGATGAGAGAGCAGTATTATAAGAAACTACAGCCTCATCAACCGAGTTAGAAGACAAAGTGGAGAAGAGAGGTGATGAGACAATAGTAGAGAGAGCTAGTGGATCGAATGCAGGAAGATTCCTAAAAAGGTAGGAGGAGACTGGGCAAGACTGAAGTGGGGAGTGATGAAGAGTGAAGCTAACCAAGTGATGGTCAGATAAGGGAAGAACTGAGATACGGAAATTAAAGGTAAATAATTAGAGAAGAAAACAAGGTGGGGGGGGGGGCAGAAGAGCAAAACTGAAGGTTTAAATGAGGATGTAAGGGAGAGGAGTTTGTAAGCATAAAGGGTCCAAAGGGTTATCAATATGAATGTTAAAATCATCAAGAATAAGGGAAGGGGAAGAAGAATTGAGAAATAAGGAAAGCCATGAGTCAGAGTCAGAGAGAAAGGTAGAGATGGACTTGTCAGGTAGTCTATAGATAGCAGCTATCCGGAGAGGTAAGAGATTAAAAAGGTGGATGGAGTGGACTTCGAAGGAGGAAAAAGGTGAGAAGGAGGTAGAAGGAGGGGTTGAAAAATTGGCAGGAAAGAAAAAGCAGAAACCACAGCGGCCAGTGGCACGAGGAGTATGCGAGAATTGGTAGCCGCCATGAGAGAGAGCAGTGACTGAAGCAGTGTTATTAGGGAGGAGCCAGGTTTCAGTAGGAGCTAGAAGTTGAAGAGAGTTAGAAATGAAGAGATTATGGATAAAGGGGAGTTTATTAGCTATGGAATGAGCATTCCATAAGGCACAAGAAAAGGGGAAAGAGGAGGGAGAAAAGAGAGGTAAATGGATGAGGTTAGAGTGATTGAGTGAGGAGCAGGAGTGAGAGAAAAGTCTTGGGGGGCCAGGGTTAGGATTAATGTCACCAGATGAATGAAGGAGAAGGAGGAGAAGAGTGCGAGGCAGAGAGGAGATGGAACGGTGGAAATGAGGATGAAATTATTTAAGAGAGATTGGAGAGGAAGAAATAAGAGGAAGAAAAACGTGAAGTTCAAGAGCTGAGGAAAGAGAGGAAGACAAGATATGAGGAGAAATAGGAAAGGTAGAGAAAGAGTGATAAGGAGAGGGGGATTTGAATTGACGGTGAGAGGGGAGAAGGTTAAGGAGTGTCAGAAAATTGGTATGGAGCCATAAGAAATGGAGGTGAAAGTCCAACCTAAGATTGGGGTGATGATGGGGATGGAGAGAGAGGAGAGTGATGAAGGAAAAAATTCAGATAATATGTAAAAACAATGAATATCTAATCAAAACAATTGAAATACTTAGGGCCCGAGCTGTGTGCTTTTTCGAAGGGCATTGGCATTAAATATCCGGGGATTGCCACAGACACAGGAAGCTGCCGAAGCTAACCGAGCCATGTGACAAAAAGATTCACCAAAATATAAAAGCAAGGACATTAAAACCCCTCTAGCAAATATTTTTTGTTGGAAACGCCACTAAGAAGGAGAGAAAAGTAACAAGTCCTTATTAATCACACAATTTATAAATGTACTTAGCTGAAATAAGACAGGTGAAACAGGCAAAACAGGAATTCTCCATGACGTGCCACGTTTCGAGCCTACAATATGGGCCCTGCTTCAGGTTTATTGTAGGAGCCCCGAAGTTTAAATGTCCAGCGCTTGTAAAGAGAGAAAGAAACCGCGCCAGTTTTTGTTGGAAAAAAGATAACAGACTGTCTCACACATATGAACACCTGGTTTCAAGACAACAACATGACCATAAACTACAGCAAGACCGAGGCACTAATCCAACTTTATCCACCCCCCCCCCCGCGACATCAAGATAGGTACCACAACCATACCCATACAATCAGAAGTGAAATACCTTGGAGTGACAATGGACAAAGAACTTAACCTTCAGTCCCACATCAGCAGAACCACCAAAAATGCATACCACAGGATGAGACTAGTACAACGCCTCAAGCCCCTCCTCACTCAGGAACACTTCCGCACAGTTTGTCAAGCACTAATAACCCCAATCCTAGACTTCTGCAACCCAATCTATCTAGGTCTAACGAAACAGACACTAAGACCATTGCAACTGGCACAAAACACTGCAGCACGCATAATTGCTGGCACCACAAGACAAGAACACATCACACCCACCCTAAAAGAGCTCCACTGGCTGCCTATCAGTGCCTGCATTAGATACAAGACAATCATAAACATTTTCAAAATAAAACATCAATCATCAGCTTTCAGCCTACACCCTACAACCAGACAACAGCACAAGACCGAGAAGAAGAGGCACATCCAACCGTGTCAACACACCTAAAGATATCAACAGGGTACACAAGGACACCGAAAAACGAGCCTTATCAAAGGCGGCTCCAACAATCTGGAACTCCCTCCCCGACGAACTGCGTTCAACAACAGACCTTAAGGAGTTCAGGAAGCTACTGAAGACAACCCTCTTCATAGAACACTACGGTGACATTACTTAAACCATGCAACAGACACCTCAATTCCCACCACATGTCACTATAATTTTAATTAAGCAAGGAACTGATACCCATAGCATTGTAAATAGTGCACACTGTAAATAGCACCACAAGAATCAACGTCCAGACACACTCACACGCATACACTACTCACTGCATGTACACACTATACCCTGTATCTTATTGATTGTTTGCTGTTCAGACCGCCTTGCTTGCAGGATAAGGCGGTATAGAAATATGTTTAATTAAATAAATAAATATCTGACGTATGCAATGACAGAACTAGTACCCAGCCAATCAGTGCAAAAAGTAAAACCCTCCACCGATAGGTGTGCTGATGATATGAGTTAAATCAAATCAAATTGAACCAATTTAACTCTAGATTTAAACCTTGAGGAGCAACTGTCTGTAGTTTAAAAATCCAAAACGGTTCTCTTTTCTGTAAATGATAAACACGATTCTCCCCCCCCCTAGGATCCTCGGGAATATGGTTAATTACCCTCTACCACAGTTGCTCAAAGGAATGGCCCAAAAGGCATCAATGTTCGACCATAGGTGCTGACAAGGTCTCAGTGCGAAGCTTAGAGGCATGTTCCGCTAAGCAGACTTTTATCTGTCTCATTATTCTGCCAATGTAATATAATTGTCAGGGACAAATAATAAGATATACAACAAATGTGGAAATGCAGGCAGTGTGCCACCGAGACGTCAGATCAAAATCTGAATGTTGATCATGCCACAATTCCTCTTGTAATGTGTATTCACAATACCGACAGGTCTCACAAGCATAATGGCCTGGATGTGAATGGAACCGGAGGGGGGGGGGGGAGGGCACGCTCTATCACTGAAGGGAATGGACCAATTTATCCCACCGATTGGCTCCTTTTGAAAAAGCCAATATGAGTGGTTTTTTAAAGCAATCATGTAATGCTAAAATATGCCAATGTTGGTGTAAGAGGCGAGTGATCTGCGAAATCCACTGCATGCATGGTAGAACTCCCACTATCCTGTCAGATCGATTGTCTTTTTTACATAATGAAGGGTCTAAAAGCTATTCTCTATGTGTGTATTTCGCTCTCTTAAAGGCCCGCAAAATTATTTTGCTAGGGTAACCCCGATCTGCCAATTGAGTTCTCAATTCTTTAGCATGTTTGTTAAATTCAGATAACGTCAAACAAATTCAACAAAGGCGTAAAAACTGCCCATATGGAAGGCCTTTTTTTAAGGGACCTTGATGGTAATTGTCATATCGCAACAGTGTGTTCCATTGTACTAGCTTGCGATACAAAGAGATAATAAAACCCTCAGTTTCCAACTGGACTACAACATCTAAAAAAAAATCAATGGACTTAGTGCCGCCTTAGCTGTGAATTGGATGTTAGACTTCACTGTGTTAAACCATTGAATGAATTATGGAGAAGGGATGCCTCAGACCCTGTCCACAGAAAAAAAAGTCATCAAGGAATCTACGCCAAAGGGGGATATGTTGAAACCACATAGACCTGTAAATGTGCTCCTCTTCAAATGTAGCCATGGAAATAGAAATTACCAATGTACAAAAAGTAATTATTAGACAAAGCCAACTCCAACAAATCCAGAACAAACGATCTAGGGAGTTGAACAGGCAAAGTAAATGGAAATGTTGTTAAACAATGTAGTGCCTCCCGCTGGTCTATGTTGGCATAAAGTGCTTGAACATCTAGTGTAACCATGTATGTGCAACAAATGAAATCAGTAAAGACAGACAAAAGCGTAGGGAAGTGAGAAATGTCCTTAAGGTAAGATCTGACTTGTGCTGCAACCGGCTGAAGAAAGCAGTCACAAAACTTTGAAAGTGGTTCCAATGCAGATCCCCTATAGGATACAATAGGGCATCCAGGTGGTCCAAAAGAGATTTGTGAATTTTGGGGACCGTATAAATAACAGGAATTGCATAAATAATCCTCCACTTGTTTGGTGATCCAACCTACTGTAATGCCATAGTGACCTAAAGTTTGATGGATATTTTTAAGGAACAAGGGGGGTCTTGATCCAACAATCAATAGTACTTGTTAGCAATAATTGGGTCATCAAAGCTGTGTGGCAAGACTCCCATGATTGAACTACAACAACTCCCCCTTTATCTGCATTCCTTATAGCTATGTCAGAAGTATTGGCAAGTTGTTTAAGGGCTATGTTGTCCATCCTGTATAGATTAAGAAACGGACGTTGTGGCTGCTGTTCTAGGAGCCCCAACCCCAATAGCACCAAATTTTGATATGGTAAAATGGAGGGATCAATCTCCCGAGGGGGTATCCAATGTGATGGATTGCACAATACTGATGGTTCTGTCACATCTTTAGAATCCATTTTGTCTGAAAAATAGGTCATTACTTGCAACTTGCAAAAGAACTTATGCAATGACAACCTGACCTCAAAGGGTCATATGGTGTTGTGGGAATATAAGACAGATCTAAATTCAGGATACTCTCTTGCTCATTGATCAATATCTGTCTGGAGAGGTTGACAGTGGACGAGTTTTTGTTCGAGATCTGGTGTTGGGACCTGACCATTGGTCTGGTTGTGTCCCCCGTCAAGGCCTTCTTTCTCGGCGGGAGCTCCCCTTGAAAATCCTGCATCCAATCTTGTGGACCACGCTTTACTCGCCAATGATTTTGATCCAGAAAATCTTCACTGTCATCAGTGTCATCTGTAGATTGTTCAAATGTGACATGCTTGACAGGAACTTTATCATCTATACACATCCATCTGTAAACCCTTTTATCTGCATAATCAGTTTGATATCTTAAATTTTTTAATCTTAAGGCCTCAAAGATGTTCCTTAAAATTTAATAATTGTTTATCCAAGTCCTCAAGCTGCGATGTTAATGTGGAATGATCAGTGTTAGACGTGATCTTATCCCTGAATTCAGCCACCTGTGTAGTAAGTGTATCCTCCTCCACCGCAGTCCTTTCCACTAGCAATGCAATTATATCAAAGCTGCATTTGTTTAAAATGTCATTCCATTTAGCCAGAAAGGCTTGATCATCCAAACACATTTTTGGTGCCCTAGGCATCCTTAATCCTCGAAGAATAATATTAGATTTTAAGTACTGGGTCACGGCCGAACCATGTAAATGCGCTCTAATCAAACGCTTTGACAAACCCTTCAATTCAACCAAAGTAGGAGGGGATAGGCCCGATTCAGTATACTCATCAAATAACGAAGAACGCCAATGAAGGCTGTTCATGTGCTCTTCCGTATATGCAAAAGCATCAGATGTCACCTTCAATAATACAGGTTAAACTGCATCAAATAACTATTTGACAAAGAGATTCACCAAAATGTAAAAGCAAGGACATTAAAACCTCTCCAGCAAGTATTTTTTTGTTGGAAATGCCACTAAGGAGGAGAGAAAACACTCCACCATAAATCCTTTTTAATCACACAATTTATAAATGTTTCACCTGCCTTATTTCTGCAGCGCTTCATTCTAAAGAGCTAAGCACATTTATAAATTGTGTGATTAAAAAGAACTTGCTACTTATGATGGAGTGTTTTCTCTCCTCCTTTGTGGGTTTCTGACCACAAATATTTGCTAGAGGGATTGTAATGTCCCTACTTTTACATTTTGGTGAATCTCTTTGTCACATGGTTATTAGTTGGGTTATTTGATGCAGAAGCTAACCGGGCGGCAGTGATATTGCATGCTGCCCGCTTATCTCTGAGCCTTAAAGGTAGGCGAGGGTTTTCTTCACCTATCTTTTTGGCAGAGATCGCTAACTGCGCAGCATGCAATATCGCTGTTGCCCGATTATTTATTTATTTATTTATTTTATTTATTTACATTCTCTTATATACCGCGCTATTCTGCATCAGTGCGGTTTACATTGAACAAACTGAAATTACATTGAACAGGGCATTATAACTTGGAGATAACTATTTTACAGGGAACATGGGCTATGGAGGGTTAAGTGGCTTGCCCAAGACCACAAGGAGCACCTGTGGGACTAGAAACCCCAGTCCTTCCGGCCCAAGGTTGCTGTCCTCTAGTGGGATTTGAACCCCCGACCTTCCGGCCTGAAGTACCTTGCCCCAACCACTAGGCCACTCCTCCACTCCGCTATCTCTTGTTGTCGCCTCCGCTCTGCCGCAGAACACCCCGACACGCTCCGATGCTAACCGGATAGCATCGGGGTGCGTAGGGGAGTTAGAAGGAGATATTCAACGGCGCTAACCATGTAAGTGCGGTTGACTATCCCCATTTAAGGCATTTTCATGATTTACTGGACTGTAAACCATGCAAATGCCTTTCAAAAATCAGGCCCTTAATTTAAAAGGTAATGAGATTAAGTAAATAAAATTCTGTACTATTTATGGGCAGTCTGTTCTGCTCATGAGCCAAATAGTTGCCTGGTACGTATAAATGGTGGGTAAGGTTGTATAAAATGCCGGGTCTCAGTAAGCAGCCTTTAGTCAATTTTCATGCCCTGCTAGAATTCAGCATGATAACCGCCAAGATAATTTCACTAGTCTCACGTGCCAGACCACGTGGTAGGCCTTCTACGGGCCTGGCCGCCACACAGAAAGCTGCCGATAGGCTTCAGAACCGAATGCAGGCACAATGAACCAAATGAAATGGTCAGCAGGATCCGCCTCGAACGCAGATGGTTAAACAGCGCTCTCTCGTCCCAGCGCGCTCCCCCTGCTATTTCTCAGCAGTCTCTTCAGCAAAGCTAAAAGAAAAGTTGCATGGGCTGTACGCTTAAGAAACAGGCATAAATTCTTCACCAGTGCTGACCACAAACCTTGAGCTGACCCTTAGATTTCACATTAACATCTCACATTAACTTCAGCCTTTGGGTCTTCTGCATTGTTTCATTACCATGCATCTCCATGGATATAAATGTGCAATGCAATGCTGTTAGTGCAGGCATCAACGCAGTGTTTATGCTTGTGTTAGATTCCTTCTTGCATTCTGTGCCCAAACCAGCGCTGAAAATTTGGCATAAAGACTGTGCAGATGACAGTGCAATCAACCGTGTATGTTTTTTGCATTGGCCTGTAAGTCATATGTCAAGTACTGGCTTGGTCATGGAGAATAGATCGGCCACAGGACCTGGCAGGCCAGCTCAAGTAAAGGTTAGAAGTTGTTTGATTGTCAACTGCTGTTAACTTGTAAGAAAGTGCTAGCCCTGTAATATCCACTATCTGCAAATCTGATAAATGTTGTCCGTCTGTTTTAATTGATGTTAAATTTGCTTATCTAGGGGAACAGAAAAGGTATATTAAAGCTGCCAAAGTTAATAGTAGAAGGAAAGCATTAAATGGAATATTAAATGGAATATAAGACAGACCCAAATTAAGGATACTCTCTTGCTCATTGGTCAATAAAATGTACCAAAATAAAATGTAATATATTCCCTTTACTTTGAGGTTAATTTTATACCGAGGCACCTATATGAAAAGTCCAAAAAGGTGCCATTATATAAAGGCAACATAGGCTCTGAATGCCTTTATAAAATAGGCTTATATAATGACTCCTAGTAGTGTACAAATCCTCTCACAGAAATTTAAACCTGCTCCAAAGATGTAAATATGTGCATGTGCTTTATGGAGATAATTCTATCAGAAGCCATCTATTTTTAGGTGCTAACAACATGTCAAAATGTTGATAGTCATTTATATGTGTAAAGAGCCACTCAGCGCGCAAATTACTTCTGATAAAATACCAACTAGAGTAAAAATGCACACATTTGTTTGCATCATGTGTACTTTCACTGTAGACGTGCACATGGGCATAGTTCAGGCGGAATATGCAAGTACGCACATTGATTACAAAATACTATAATTATGCATAGTAATTTACACCAGCTCTAGGGCTGGTGTTAGTTATTGCATCTCACGTTAAAGCGCATTCTCTGCCACTTACACTAGTTTCTTTTATCAATACAAGTATGCACTTACTTGACTTTATAAAACAGGCAAAAAATGCATGTTTGAAAATACACATTAGCTAGGCATGACTTTATAAAATTACCCTCCACTGATGGACATATACTTCACAGTTTCACCCCAGCTCTACCCAAACTATTCCACAGGGAATACCTACATGCAGATCATATAAAATTATGTTTTTGTTTAAGTTTAAGGAGTAGATTTATCAAGTGGCGCTAGAGGTGCACTCGCGGTATATGCACCAAGGTCCCATGTTATCAATGGGACTTTGGCACACATACTGCGCGTGCACTGCTAGTGCCGCTTAGTAAATTTACCCCTATGTTTATTCGTTTGCTTAACTGTCCTTCAGAATAAGTCATTAATTTGGTGTACAACTGAAACTCTAAATACCAAAAAAGATATAAAACTACAATGGTCATAAAAAATAAAACACACACAAAACACAACATCACAATAAAATAAGACCAACAGAAATTTTTAATATTTAGAACAAAAAAAAAGCTAAAACAAACTTTAAACAAGGAAGATTAAAATTTGATTGTAAACAACATAGCACCAGCTTTGATCTAGATTCCCAAAATAACACCAAGATCCAGACTGGACTAATCTAACTCAAATACCTGAGTCAATATTTAAAAGGACTTATCAGATAATCGCACTGAGAGAGATATTGATCAGAGCTATCTGAATAGTGCTGCTGAATATTTTTACAGACTGTCTTGGCACTATCTAGAAAGTGTCAGGGCAGTCTGGATTTGAATTATCTAAATAGCGGCACTCTTCAGTGTCACCCTCTAGATAGCATTTTGGATAACTTAGGACAGCAAAAAATATGTCCTAAGTGCTATCCCAATAGTAGCTGAATGTTGCCACTATCCAGATAAAGCAATGAGTGAGTGGCATTAACTGGATAGTCAGCAGCCACTGAATATCTGGATGTTTTACCTGTGGCAGCTGCTATTAAAAAACAAAGGAAAAAACCCACACTGACTACCACGGACTGCAAATTGCCCCACATGTTTTTAATCGTGACTTAAACCTGCTATACAAATACTCAATTTGAAGACCTAAGGGAAGAGAATTACATAGTAAAAGATGCAAGAGAGGCAAAGGAAGTACATCAAGTTAATTCAAACCTCATCTTCACAGAAGGTGGCAAAGAAAGTGAATGAGGCTGTGATGAGTAAAGTGCCCAAGCTGAACTATAAGGACATAGCCAAACAGACAAAGAACAAGGCAGATCCAAATAAAAAGCACAGTGAGCTAACTACAAAATCTTAAACTTATAGTGCAATGAAAATGGTAACCAGTGTTTACTATAATGGAAAGGGGGCAAATCTATCTGCATGGTCCAAAAAAATTCACAGCAGCGTTTTGGACCATTTGAGGTCTTTTAAATATATCACCAAAGGCCATTTGTAAAGGGCTTTACGTTAAACAAGGGCATGAACCAGCAGCTATGTGTCCTCATCCTCCAAAACAGGCGGCACTGAACATTCTCCATAACTCACAAATGATCAACAGATTTCAATGTTTAAGTCATCCAAATGATAAAGCAAAGTCTAAGTAATCCCCCAAGGATTTCATTGTCTCCTTTATGGAAAGAGTAAACAAACCCAGCAGAGATGCTGTGAATCCTAAGGTTGAACCCTTGCAAACCACAGACTTATTTATCAGGGTTGAGTATCATCATAAATCAAAAGGTGCCAATCAAACATAGCCACCATGCAATTGTCCACTTGACCAATTGTGAAAGAGCAAAAGCTGAATACCATTAATGTAGACAAATCCACTAACGGCATGCACTTATTTCAATGTTATCAAAGGCCCCAAAAATACATTTTAAAAAGTGGGGGGTCAAAATAGACCCTTGCAGAATGCCACATTCCAAAGCCTGCGATGAGGACAAAGTCCCCTGACAATCCGCATGGAACAAGAGGAGATCTAAACCATTTAAGAACTATATTATCTATACCAGGGGTGGCCAACTGCGGTCCTGGTGTGCCACAATCCAGTCTGGTTTTCAGGATGTCCCTAATGAATATTCATGAGATATTTGAATGCAATGGGAGGTGGTGGATGCAAATATGTCTCATGAATATGCATTAGGGACATCTTGAAAAACAGACTGGATTGTGGTGCACTAGGACCAGAGTTGGCCACCCCTGATCTATACCAATGCCCTTCAAATATGACAAAAGGAATGATCCATAAGAGCAAAGGTCACACTGAGGTCAAACGAAACCAAAAAAGCCAACTTCCCAGCATCCAGGTGCACCTGAATTTCATTCGCCATATCCACAATTATGCATTCCATGCTGAAACCCATGCAAAAACCAGACTGTTCTTGATGCAATATATTTTTCTTATTGAGAAAATCTGGCAACCAAATAGACATAACCTTTTCTACAATCTGAGAGAAAAAAAAAACATATTTGAAAGAAGCTGAAAATTAGACACTAAAGAACAATCCAACATTGTTTACTTTTTTCAGTAATGGACAAATTGGAGCCTCCTTCAAGTCCCATGGAACCCTGCCCATTGATAAACTATTCCATACCATAGAAAGAATCAATAGGTTCAAACGCAAAAGAGGAGTTATCGTTAATTGTGCTTACTTTAATACATGTATACCCTGCACAATTTTACAAGAGCCTGTATCTGCATATAAAACATTCTTTATATGCAGCCAACATTGCTGCTATAATGGTGTTAATGCAGTGTATATTGTATAAGGAATGCACATGAATTATGACTCTACTTGTTTTCACCCAAAATCCAGCCCCCAAACACACCTACATCTGAGTTGTGTAAAAGTACACCTGTTCTTATCGCTCTGTGTACTTTAAAAGGGGGTAGTTTCAGAAGAGGCATTTTACATGTGTATACCCACATATATGTTTGAAAAAGCCTTTATAAGATAGCCACTTTGTGTCTATTGGAAAAACGTTCAGTACATTGGCTCTTTATATTTACATTTTCATTTAATGATTTCCTATTCATTGTTATTGAGAGAAAATGTAAGTGATATCAGCTGGGTTGCTTTTGTTATGCCAAAGCTAGAAATTGCTGTGTTCTTGAGTTTGGGCCTAAGTGAAATATGCATCACCTTCATATAACTGGCAAACTGGCTCTACTTTCACCAAGCTCTACGAACTGTGTTCATGCAACCTGCAGGAATGAATTAACAAAAAACCTTTCCCAGCAGATGAGCACATCTCTGCAACTGAATCATGTTCTATTCCACTTACATTTATCTCCACAAAATTACAGAGGTTCCCAAGAGTTTTGGTTGTGTGGACCCCTTATTAACTTTCAAAAAAATGTTCAGGGATCCCATTTCATCCCCACTACTCTTCCTGGATCCCTACCCTCAGCATCAAGCCTGTTCCTATTAGCCCTCTTTACTTTCTTTCCCCTTCCTGTTTCTTTCTCTGTCTCCCTCCAGCCAATCCCTACCAATATCTCTTCTCTTTCTCCCTCCCCAGGGCTGGTGCAAGGACTGGAGGTGCCCCCCGTGCCTCATTGCCGCTGCTGGTGCTCCTCTCCAGGGCAGTCAGCGGCAGCAATTGCCCCTGAAACCACAATGCAGATTTACCCTCTGTCTCTGGGGCTGCACTGTGGTTTCATTCTATTCAATCTGTGGCTTCGGCGCCCCCTATGCTACAGACCTCTGATTTTGTATACAGAAGCGGAAGTCCAGGGCCAAAGCGGCAGATTGAATAGAATGAAACTGTAATGCAGATCCAGAAACAGAGGGCAAGTGCTGCATTGCGGTTTCATGGGTAATTGCTGATGCCGTCAGCCCGGAGCGGGGTGCCAGCAGCAGCAATGGGTGTGGGGGCACCTCCGAAGGGCCGGCGCTCTAGACAACTGCCTAGTTCTCCTACTGGTAGTGCCGGCCCTGCCCTCCCCCCACCCAGTTCCCTTCAGTTTCTCTCTCTCCCCCCTCCCATCCAATTTCCACCAGCCTCTCACTTTTCTCTTTTGTGTCCTCTGGACCCCCTGTAATGGTTTCACAGAACCCCATGGGTCCACGGACCAAAGGATGGGAACCAGTGTTGTATCAGATCAAAGTGAAGGAATCAGCTGCTGGAGACATTTTGTCTTTAATTTACACCCTTGTTACAAAGCTGGGAACTTTTCCCTCTGTGGGAAAATAAAATATAATACAAATAGGAGATGGAAAAATATTGGCCTGCTTACATATTTGTGTTAGCGGTAGATGTCAGCCATTCGCCAGCCAAGCCAATAATATCCAGTCCACTAGCGAGTTGATTGAAAAAGCGAGGATGACCTGGAAAGATGATGGACAACCAAATGAAATCTGCCACACACTGCTCTCTGTGAACATGTCTTTTTAGTTACTCTGTTACAAAGTGTTAGTTAAAGTCTACAGGTATCAAAATCTTATGAGCATTCCAGACTTCATTTTTTGCCAGTTAAACTTTTCTCTTCTATTTCCTGACAGTTACTTATCATGAGCGTTTTTGGTGAGTGGACTTATTGAACCTGAATTCTAAAAATGCTACAAGTTGTCTTGGGCCTTATTTGGAAAAAGTGGGCTAAATATCCAAATTGCTGTTTACCTTCCCGTCCACCTCTTCCCTGCCTTTCAGCTACTAGACCAATGGTTCCCAAACCTGTCCTGGGGGACCTTCAGCCAGTTAGGTTTTCAGGCTATCCACAATAAATACGCAAGAGAAAAATGTGCATGCAAATCTCTCTCATGAATATTTATTGTGGATATCCTGAAAACCTGGCTGACTGAGGGCCTCTAGGCCAGGGTTGAGAACCACCTTACTAGACAAACAAATCTATGATCCTATAAAAATGTGAAGTGGGGATTTGGGGGGCCAGTTCCTTCAGTGCTGCGTACACCTTGTAGCCTTATATAAATTATTAGTAATAGTAGTAGCAGTAGCGATAACACTTTCCAGTGTTAACATGCAAGCAAATACTTTATTTCCAATAATAAACAGAACATGTCAAGACCTTGGCCATGTTATTAGGAAACATTAAAGCCATGTATTGGCAAATGTGCATAGAAACATAGAAATATGACGACAGAAAAAGACCACACGGCCTATCTAGTCTGTCCTTCCATAACAACAACTACAACAGTCCCCTTTTTTCCTTTAGAGATCCTCTGTGTTTGTCCCATGCTTTTTTGAATTCAGTTACTGTCCTCATCTCTAGCTGATCACTGGTTGTCGTTCCTACGGCTATGAGCAGGGCTTTTTTTGAGGAGGTACTCTGGCGCCTTTTTCATTGCCTGCTAAACTGACCCATGCTTCTGACGTGTTAAGCCCTCAAACATCACCTGTTCCTACAATATTACCCTGACAGCATTCCCGACATTTACAATGCCCCCACCTCACCTCCCTGCCTAACCCGTCCCTCAGATCATCTTCCTGTAGATAATGGCTAACCACTATCTCTCCCACTGATCTCCTTGACCATCTAGCCAACCCTCTAGGCAAAGGTCATATTTTTATTTATCTGTAAGAGCATTATAATTTGTTTATAATATGTACATAGTCTCTCCCTCGTTTTTACTCCATGTTTACATTCCCTGTTCAATGTAAAAAACTTGATGTAACTTGCTTACATTCTTGTATGTTCTGTTTCAAATGTAAACCGTACTGATTATAATAGCGCGGTATATAAGAAATAACAATAAATAAATAAATAAATGAAAGAGAGCTGTATATGAGTACCAGGCACCTTTTCTGCTAGGAAACATGCACTGGCTATGAGGTAGACTGAGAGCAGGAGCAAGGCCGTGCACCCTACTCACTGAGCTGAGGTTGCTATTATCAAAGCCATGATAGCTCAAGGGAGAATGTTAGAACTGTGTGAGTGGGTAAAAATGCATGCGTACTTCTGACGATTTTGCTAGATTTTCAAAGCAAAAACACATCCATACTTCTGCTGAAAATTACTTCAGGAGAATTATGGGCTCACATTTACACATGCTTTATGGCATGAATACATTTTTTAGGTTAATTTAGAAATATACTGAGTTTTCAAAAGTCTGCATGTAAATACAAACCCCTTCCTAGCCCCATCTTTGTGAAAAGCCTTCTCAAACAGCATGAAAACGTACACATAGAGGTTTTGTGCTCAGATGTTTATCCTCACGTTGGGCAGACAATTTTGTAACAGGCCATTTCCTAGCATAAAGCACTGCTTTACCATTGAAATGGCTTTCAAAATGCTTCTTCCTAAGGCTGTGAGGCAATATTTATTTCAGTCTAATCGCAAAAACTGCTACTATTGAAATACCAATAAGATGAACAATGCAATGCGCTCAGAGGTCTTACTTTGCGTTAAGCAGAAACCTTTGAGTTGAATTTTCCTGATATTATAGTAAAGCCTGTGTCTCAGTATTCCGGACTGCATAAATAGGTCGGTTGTTAGCAGCAAAGCAGGAGGTATCAGAGATGTCTTTCTAGTCCACCATGCACACGTAGCGCATAGAGAACACACTGCCTGCCACGTGATATTAATAGAAACATTTTTATCGCCACTGCTTGAAACTAAGTGCAACCTGCTGGACAGTGGGTAATTATTATAGCCTAATTAATTATTTTCAGTCACAAGAAATTAATTGCTTATGTACTCTACAATGTTCTTGTGAAACCTCTGCAGGGGATTAGATATATGCATGTGGTTAGCTATTTCTCACACTCCATTGCCTATCTAAATGATATGCCTACCACGATTTTCACATTTGTACAGCTGTAACAAGCCATTTCCTTTTCTATACCGTAAACAATATAAGTGCACTACTAGTTCCACATAGTCTGGTAAATTATGTCATCATTAAAACTGGTTTCTGCTTACCCATTTAAATAAAGCCATCTCAGAAACTACTAATCAGCAGTCTCTGTGAACCTGTGTGTTGGATAACAAGACCTGTTACACATGTCTTTTGTAGCAGTTTTCAAATAAGACTGGAAACTGCTAATGGTGGGATCATAAAATCTATCAACCTGTCTGTCTAGAGGCACAGCAATTTCTCTATCGGTGGATTGATCTGGCTGCAGTTTGTAAAAGGAGGTAGCCCACAGCCCTGGGAGTTTCTCAGCTGAAATGGACCTTGATTTGATAAGGGTCAGGTAATGAGGTAATTTTTTTTAACAGGTTACAACCAAAATGCTTCCCTGCACACGCAGGGTCTGTGTTCACTTGCTTGTATAATATTTTTTGCATCTGGGGGACCATTTTGGCTGTTCACCCCTTAAATAAACTTTCCTTGAAAACTCCATCCTCTCTCCCTTACCCTGCAACAAGACTTACAAAAACACTGTTCGTTGCTTACACTGATAGTTAATTTTCTCTTTCCTACCACAAATATTCTTGTATTACCAAGGATATATTCGGCAGAGTGTCCCAACTTTCTGGAAGAAGGTATTTATTTATTTATTATTTATTTTATTACGTTCTCTTATATACTGTGCTATACATTGAACAAACTGAAATTACATTGAACAGGGCATTATAACTTGGAGATAACTATTTTACAGGGAACATGGGCTATGGAGGGTTAAGTGGCTTGCCCAAGACCACAAGGAGCACCTGTGGGACTAGAAACCCCAGTCCTTCCAGCCCAGGGGTGGGCAAACTTTTTGACTCGAGGGCCGCAATGGGTTCATATATTGGACCCGGGGGCCGGACCAAGAGTAGATGGACGGTGTGTATGTGTGAATTAATATAAATTAAATTTAAATTTGTAACATTAAATGTTTAGATTAATTTAAGGTAGAAAAGCATAAAAAGAGTTATTTTACAAAACTTTTATGCAATGTATTTCTTTCATAAAATAGTACCTTCAATTTTAGTGGCCGTAGTTTGCCCATCCCTGCACTAGACCATGCCTCCCTACTTCCTTCTGTAGGTGGGTCTTTTGGTTTCTGAAGCGTGGTAGCCAAAGTGGGGGCTGTCCCACCCGCTTCATCCGAAAAGATGGGGTGGGCAAGATATGAGCGAGATTTAAGATTCTGAATCACCTCACATGAATCTGCAGTTATTGCGTGCCGAAGCGTCAGGAAGTGGGATATCCAGATCCTCCCAAGTGACCAGCCCATTTCCTGTCCTAGCCCCCCCATAGCCCATTATCAGTCCTAACCACCCCATAGCCCATTACCAGTCCTAACCCCCCATCACCCCATTTCCAGACAGCCCCCATCAGCTCACAGCCCATTCAGTCTTAACCCCCCCATAGCCCATTACCAGTCCTAACCCCCCCATCAGCCCACAGCCCATTACCAGTCTTAACCCCCCCCCATAGCCCATTACCAGTCCTAACCCCCCCATCAGCCCACAGCCCATTGCCAGTCTTAACCCCCCCATAGCCCATTACCAGTCCTAACCCCCATCACCCCATTTCCAGACAGCCCCCATCAACCCACAGCCCATTCCCAGTCTCAACCCCCCCATGGCCCATTACCAGTCCTAACCACCCCCTAACATCAGCCCACAGCCCATTGCCCATTGCCAGTCCTAACCCCCCCCCCCAACGGCTCACAGCCCACTGCCAGTCCTAACCCCCCCCCCCATTGGCTCATGGAAATTAAAATTTAAAAAAAAACTGGCCGCTGCCGCCGCGGCAGCATGGAGTGTCCCGCGGGGCCCCCTCTGCCCGGCGCGGCTGAAGCCCTCTGCTCCGGCTTGCAGATACGCGAAGGGAGAGTGTCTCCCTCGCGTCTCTGTTAAGCCTGCAGGGGCTGATGGGAAGCAGGGGCTGATGGGAAATTTCCCATCTGCCCCTGCGGGCTTAACAGAGATGCGAGGGAGACACTCTCCCTTCGCGTATCTGCAAGCCGGAGCAGAGGGCTTCAGCCGCGCCGGGAGAGTTCAGCCGGGCAGAGGGGGCCGGATTAAAAGGTCCGCGGGCCGTAGTTTGCCCATCCCTGTTCCAGCCCAAGGCTGCTGTCTTCTAGTGGAATTTGAACCCCTGAACTTCTGGCCTGAAGTACCTTGCCCCAACCACTAGGCCACTCCTCCACATGGTATCAGTTAAATAGAGTATGCAAAACATCTGCTTAAATACCAAAGCAAAAACAATGTTGTAAATAAAATGAGAAATTGGGAACCAAAAACATCCTGGAAAAGAATGAGCCAGAAAATCTATCTAATCCTTTCTGAATCAGGAGAAACAGTTATAGCAGCAATATGCTGTATCCTGCTACCAGACAACTAATGTAACGTGGAACAAAAAGCAAAAAAGAAAAAGGGACACCCCCACAAAAAGCAAGAAAACAACAAGGAGCAGGGGAAATAAATTATTAACCACATATTTTATTAAGCCCGACATGGCCGTGTTTCAGCGATGAGTGCCTGTGTCGAGTGCTATTGCAGATTTGCCTCTGACACAGGTACGCATCGCTGAAACAAGACCGTGTTGACCTTAATAAAATCTGTGGTTAATAATTTCATTCCCCACTCCTTGTTTTATTCAAATAAATGTAACCTGACAAGGGACAATCCAGACAAGCAGGGCTGATGCAAAGCTATTGGAAACCCTTACTAAACCTTCAGTCCTGCATGCCCCCTCCCCTCCCAAGATTTTGATAAATAAATTGAACAATTATAGTATGATCACCTCAACGCCAGCCCTCCCACAGCAATCACATAAAAATGCATAGTTAGATATCATAAGAGTCCATTTTGGAAGCCCTATTCGTGTTTTGGATGTCTGAAAACAGACATAGAGATGTCCAAAGCACAAAGATGACTCCAGAGCCATTTTAGAAGCCGGCTCTAGGGACATCCCAAGCCTGAATGGGGCTGTAGCCAGAGCATTCCCCAGGTACCTGGATATCCCCATCTGATCTCAGAAATGTCATGAATGTCTGATGTCACATCTGATGTCACGTCTAAATTTAGACCTGCTCCTAGCTTGTTTTGGCTGAAAAACATCCAGAGTGCAGAAAAGAAAGCGCTCTATCATCCTCAATACTTAGCCCTCTACTTAACCATTAGGCTATCCCTAGACAGTGAGGTTCTGAAATACTTTTCTGGGGATGTCTATGTAGACACCCCATAGACATCCATATCAGGCATGCTCACGTTTGTGAAATCATGTCTATACTTTGTGATAAGCCCTGAGAGTACTGCCAATAGAAAGGAATTTACATTAATCAACGGACCTGTTTTGGCAGGTCAGAGAAATAGAGCAGCCTGTTTCCCTAAAAGACAGCTTATTCCCAGCTGCAGTAACTTGCAGAAAGCCCCTAGTGGAGCTAAAGAGGAGAAGCATAAGCATAGTCTGAAAAACCCTTACATCATGCCTAATCAATCAGTGGCCAGAGGAGAGTTTAAGCACCAACACATGAGCACTGCAAGGGAGGAGTTGGGAGCTAAGGACTTTAAAGGCAGAACTGAATATTCACAAGGCAGACCAGGGGAAGGACCAGCTCAGAGACGACAACCACAGCGACGAGAGAGAAGAAGGAGGTCCAAGAGAGAGAAGGCAAGAGGAACTCAGAGAGAGACATGTTCCTATAGAGATTCCTGTGATTCTGGTAGGAACTCTAAAGCAGCACCCTGTAAGCAGACAGGAACAGCTAAGGAGAAAAGGAACACAAAGTCTTATGGGAAGAGATATGGAGCCAATGCCCTGAGGTCCAGAGATACAGACTGGAGGACAGGCCACAGAAGTACCCATGCTTACTGGCCAGGATACCTAAGGAGACAGCCCAAGGACAGTTGTGACTCAGGTATGAACTTTGATCCGTTAACTAACCTGGAGCAATGCAAACTGTTGGGAAACAGTGTCTCTCCCACTAGAGGCCAGTTATTGAAGCCCTCTATGCCAGACATTGAGATTGAGCCTATGCAATTGGAGGAACAAGGTACAAGTCCTGAGGGAGATGATTTTTGCATGGACTATTCTTTGTGTAAGATTGATAGCCTAAAGAAATCCTCAAAGTAGGATTAAAACCATCAAAAGGAAATGTTCTAATTACTGCCTTCCCAGAAAGTTTTATATGGAAAGAAAGAGGCTTTTGCGGAATGGAAATGAAAACACGTGTGCAGAGGAGGAAACCAGATATTGATTAAAGCTTGTTATCCACCTGATGATAGAGTAAAGCATTGCTCAAGCCGTGCACATGTTGTATAAAGAACTGCTTTGAATGTGAAAGAAGAACGCTGTTTGTAAAGAAGTTTTTCCTTTTGGGTTTATTCTCCAGCACTGCTGAGCAGTTGTCAGCAGTGACTGAAGGGAAGTGTTTTTTTCTGTTGCTTGAAAGACTCTGCAAGCTATTTGCTGGGAACTTTCAGTTGTGTTCATTTACTTTGAATACAAAACCTGGAAAAGTTATCCTGAAGGTGTTACCAAGGTGTTATTTGTGTGTGGAATAATTTACCCCATAAATAAACTCTATTTTGCCTTATACTCGACTCAACTACTACATTCTTATTTACCTCAATCAAAGGCAAACACTATACAACTGGACTACTATTACCACAATCCTTTGCGGCATAGATAGTCTGGATCTTTGCAAAAGGTGGTGTAGCTTTCATAACAAGCACCCCCTTTTACAAGTTAGAAGTCACTGCTTTTTTATCAGACATTCTGGCTTAGACATCCCAGATTGTACTTGGATGTCTTTTCTATAATTCCACTCCATACTCTTAAATATTAACCTTTGCTTTGTTTGCCTGCATGTACCTGCTCTTCTTGTAGGTAAGAAATGTGCCGATAGCTCTTTGTGTGTGGCCGTCAGGAACTATTGCTTTGCTCTGACTGCTGCTGCACGTTGCTGCCCTAGGCCAGCTCCTAGTCTTACCTAACAGTTGAGCTGGCGCTGCAGACCAAGACTAAGACCTATAAATTGATTTTGTTATTGTCCTGCAATGTTGTTTTACTGTTATTACTATTTTGTAAACGATTTCTTTTATCTTAGCTGCTTAGGCAATAATTTTATAAAGCTTGTCAGACGGCTGCCTGGGTGAGAATGTTCATAGTCTTGGCAAGTGCATATATCAATATGATTTGCAAGGGATTGTGGGCAATGCAGTTCATTCACACCAGACACAGCTGCTCACAATAATTAGTTGTGCTTGATGGTAAAGCCAATAAGATATTTATTTATGGGGTTATTTCTCCCAACACAGATATGCTTGGTAGCACATAAATCAGGTTACTTGCTTTCAGTGTTAAACTTGGAAAAACAAAATCAGGAAAACAACATTTGAACTTGTCAGGCAATCAAAGCAAAAGAAATAAGACCTGGTTGGTAACAAACTGGTCTTTTCTGCAGGCTTTAGCTAATATTTTCTTAGCAGTGTATCAAACAACAAACAATATCCACAAAGAAGAGAAAAACTGTTCTTTTCAGGTTAACTTCTTATATCTTCCCACATAGATTCAGAAGTGATTCCCTCAGAGCTCACAAGCAATTAGGTAAGGCTCAATTGCTAGCAGTTACCCAGCTGAAACCCCTTAGCTGGCTTGCTTTCTACTGCGTGGCTAAAAATCCTACTCAGGAGCTTTTCTGAGCAGATTAAAGAACAAGTTTGTATTTCTTTGTGATGGTTGCTGTACTTTGTAACAGAAAATTACCAAAGGAGTTTAGACAGAGAGCAGTCCATGTAAACACATTCTTCATCTGCAACGTCTCCCCCTTCTTCAACAATCATGGGCTCAATATCATGGATTGGCACAGATGAATTTCTCAATGGAGCACTTTCAGGAGAATACTTGTTTCCCTGCTGTCTTTCAAGATTATAGCTAGGGCATAGATCAGTGTTCATACCTGAGCTTCCATTGCTGTTAGAGTTCCTCTCTATATAGCCTGGCCAGTATGTAGTCCAGTTCTTATGTCCAGCCTTCCAATCCAGATCCCTGGACACTGGATCTCTCTTCACATACCTTCTGGCACGGGTCTTAGGGTCCCTTCCACGTGCAGCCGTCTCCCTCACAGGTACCGTCTGGAGATTCCTAGCTCTGCAGCACCATTCCTCTGGCTTTCCCCAGTCCAATGGTGTATGCTGGCCCTTGGAATGCCTCCCAGTATACGTACTGCTCCGGACTCCTCTAGATCTCCCAAAGGCTTTTTTCTTCTTTCTTCCAAAGGGTTTCTTGCCCTCTCTGTCCGTCCGGTTTGGCTTCTGCTTCTGATGATCCTCCAGATGAAACTGAGAATATCCAAGCTGATCATGAAGATGATGATGAGGATTCTCTGTAGAATAAACTCTATCTTTATTCTGCTTAGATGAGTGCTCCTCCCTAACACAGCGCAGCTGTGCTGAATCAGGCCCTGCCCTTTGAGATGAGTGCTTAGGGATTACCTCATAGCCCTCCTGATTGAACACACGTTTCCCCACTTCAGCTCCTCTAATGGCTGTTGGAAACCTGGTGCATTCTGGGACTGGTAGTCTTTTATGGGAAAATTCTGTTTTCTTATTTCTACCAGAACTGACAGGTTGCTTGTTCAGAGTCACTTCACCTTTTCTATAGCTCCTTCCTGAGCTATGATAAGCTTCCTTATCACAAGCTTTTTCCTGATGTGAAGCATTGTGCAGACAAATACACAAAAGGGGGAGGGGGTGGTATTTTAGAACCCCTATTCATGCATTGGACATCTGAAAATGGGCATGGAGACACGCCAGAACCATTTTAGAAGCTGGCTTTGTGGACGTCCCCAAGGTGAGGATGCTCATGTCTGAACAGGGGCGTGGAGTAGGCTTGTCTGGGGCTGCTTGTCTTTGATTACCCAGTGTCATCTGCCTTCAGTTTGCTGTTCCACTGCCTGCTTGTCTGTATACTGCTGCTTGAGGAGCCCCATGCCAAACTAGCGCTTACTCTGACCCCCGGTGATGTCATTGGGGTGCCGCTGTGAAGACGCCAGGGCCCTCACGCTCCTTAGTGCACTCCTTTGCAAGGACTTTGAAGGACACTTGCGTTTTCAGTTTATGCAGGTTGCTTTATTTTCATCATGTGTTTTTATAATACTATTCCTGTTATAACTAATCATGGTCATTATGGTGATTTATCACGTCGTCAGAGGGACAATAGA
This sequence comes from Ichthyophis bannanicus, assembly GCA_033557465.1. NCBI lineage: Eukaryota > Metazoa > Chordata > Amphibia > Gymnophiona > Ichthyophiidae > Ichthyophis > Ichthyophis bannanicus. Next base: position 621,386,223 of record CM066036.1, read on the forward strand.
TTAGCTGGAACAGTTCATATGTTTTATCCCTGTAAGACTCCACATAACAGAACACCGTTAGCAGTTAGTGAGGTGAGGTCTCTACCTTGTTGATGTCAGATCAATCAGAAACAATGTTCCTCTGGTCTATGATATCTTGTTAGAGGAGCAGCCAGATTTATATTACTGAATCATGGCTTCTGGAGTCTAATGTGGTTGTAATTAACCAGTTGTGTCTGGCAAACTACTCTTGGCCGCATATTGGGAAAAGTGGGGAGAGGGGGTTACTTATATTGCATAAGAGGGAGCTTAATTTTGTGGAATCATCATTAGACATATCCTTTTTAGTTAATAGAAAATTAATGCATATAAAATTGTGAAGTTTACAGCTGTGTTTGGATTATTGTCCCCCAAGGATTTTGGAATCTGACTGTTTGTCATTGACCGAGTTGTTTCTTACAGGGCCTGCATCTACGTTGCCTCACATGATCTAAAGAGATTTCAATTTGCATATTAAGAAAGGCCCCTTGAAGATGTCTAGTAACCTCTTTTTAACTGCTTTGACTGCTCTGGGTTATGTTCAGATTGTTAATGATGCAACACACGGTCATGGAGAGATTTTAGATCTTATTTTTGTTCAGTCCTCCATTCTGGATTCAGGATATCCCCTAGATCACCGGATTTTGCCCTGGCCTGACCATTACTTGTTATGTGTATCACTGCGTTTAGCTAAAACTGCAGATTCTTCTGTGTTTGTTAGTCAGCATAGGACTTCCCACCCACAATACAAATTAGATGATTTAGTGGGCTATGATTGACTCAGCTAGATGAGATAGATCAATTTGCTGAAAGGGATATTGTGGGTGTAAGTGCTCAGTGGATGAATTATTTTCATGACTCATCGAACGAAGTAGCTCCTTTATGGGTATGCACTGCTAAAGCTACTAGCTTTAGACCCCCATGGAGCAAAAGTGAAGCTGTTAAGCAAAGACAAGAACTTCAGAGAAAGGAACGGAGGTGGAGGACTAATTTTGGTCCTGTTTTTCAGCAGGATTATTTGACTCAATTGCATAATTATCAGCAGCTGGTGAATGAACGTAAAAAGGAGTATTGCAGTACTCAGATGTATACCAAACTGGTCAGCACACATTTGTTCCCAGTGGTCAAGCAACTTATACAGGTTACCTCTAAAGAACCTGATTGTGAGTCCATTTGATCCTCAACTTTTTTTACATCTTTCTGTAATAAAATTGAAAAGATTAAAGAGAATTTTTCTCATCTCGATTTGGTCAAATGTCCTGTTTCTGATGGGAGGGTCTGGAGAACTTTTAGTTTTAGTTACAAAACATCAAATTCTTGAAGTTATGGTTTCCCGCGCCTAGAGGTGCTTTTAAATTTAAAGCGCTTCTAAGCCCAGGAAACCACTGCAGCCGCCGGCCCGATCAGCATCGGGGAAAGAAGCAGGAAGCTAAGTCCCTCCCTGCTCCCCACCACCAAGTCCAATCAGGCCAAAGAGAAGCACCAGCCAGGACTTTAAATTTGAAGTGCCTCTAGGCACCCCCATGCCTGAGGGCCTCGCCAGAGGGCCCTTTGGCATGGCCCTTAGGCGGTGAACCTTAGGCGGAATAAGAAATACCTCCCTAAAGAAAACTATCTCCTATCAAAGAAAATTGCCTCAACTGAAACTGTAAGTAATAACTAAAAAACGGCATCTTCAATATTCTCAACCTGATCTACATTCCTCTAGCTGCACCACAACTTCTATTGAAGACATGACATTGACATTAATCATCCTATGACTAACCAGCTCAAACTAACAGTGATGTATACACCCCTCCTACTCTACTGGATTAATTGCTCTGCCTCTTAGTCTTCTTTACGATATATTAAGTAGCTCACCTACAAGGTGCTCAGCCCACCATGGGAAACAAGTTTCAGACTGCCATTATCCTAATTATACTTACTGTATCGTTAACAAACCAAACCCATTCATTCACTCAGACAAACCTTATCCCAATACTTCCCTACCAGTATCGACATAGGGAGGCTGCTGTTATAAATAAATTCCACACATTTCGCAGCACAAAGCAACGGATTATCCACATAAGACCCTATTATCAACCTTCAAATAATGAAAGCCACAACGTCGACAACACCACCTTCCAAAATGGTACCTTCTAAATGCAAGATCATTGATGAACAGGATACCTGTAATAACCAACCTCATCCAAAGTTCAAAACTTGACATCATTTGTTTCACAGAAACGTGGCTCTATGATACCTACATGTTAATCCTCAACCAACTCAAAGCACCAAACTACAAATCTTCCCCTGACCTAGGCACAGAAAAAAAGGAGGGGGAGTAATTATTCTCTGCAAAGCCACATTAGGAGCACAATATACCTCAGTTACAAGCTCAGAAAGAATCGATATGTTATCCATTGAAACCAAGCAAGTAGCAATCACACTATTATATAGGTCTACTTCATCTGATCCTCTTTCATTAGACAACATTCTATTATCTGCATGCACTGACACCCCAATTGGGAAGGACCACATTATACTAGGAGACTTCAATCTTTCCTCATTACCACCCATTCAAAGTACGTCCTTTCTCCAAGCTAGGTTTTCAACAAATTATTGATACCCCTACACACATAAAGGGAAATATATTAGATCTTATTTTCATGCCAAAAGAATGGGCAAATCACAACCAAATGTCTCCAATAAGTACTCTACTGGTGCCATGGTCTGACCATTACTTAATTCAATTCAGTGCTGTACTTAACACCAACATACACAAATCACATAACAGCGAACGATTCCATCACCACTTCAAAAAATTTGATAAGGAAGCATTCCTGAAAGATACCATTCCAGCACTGAATAAAGATAGCGACAACCTGGAATCACTTCTGAATAATTGGAACTACACTCTACAAGTGACTTCTGCCAACCCACAAAGAAGCACATCCAAGAAGCTCAGAATCTCACAGCCTTGGTACTCCCAGTCCCTCAGAGCAATAAAAAGATCCTTAAGGAAAACTGAGAGAAAATAGAAAATCACGAAATCTTACTCAGACTTGAAGATATACATGGAAAAATTAAAACAATAACGAATACACATCAATGATCTAAAAAAAGAATATTACTCAAACATACTAAAGAAGTCACTGAACTGGCCTAGGGAACTATTCCTTATAGTTCATGATCTAATCAAAAAGCCAAGCACAGAAGACTCCTAACACAGTGGAATAAATGTGCAACGGTTTGCAAATTACTACATTGATAAATCCAGTCACACATCAAAAGATCTAGTTATGACTCTTAATGAACCAACCAACCCATCAATATGGAACTCATTCTCTCTGCCCGGCTCTGATCAGATATGTCAATATGCTAAAACCATCAACACTACAGCATCACAGTGTGACCCTTGTTCAGTAAGCTGGATTAAAATAGCAATGACCGAGCTAACACCATACATCCAGAAAATTGTCAACCTATCGCTATCCCAAAGTCTAATGCCAAATTTTCTATAAGAATCCACCATCCTCCCAATCTTGAAAAATTACTCACTGGACAGGCACAACCCCAGCTCGTACAGATCGATACCAAGTTTTCCATTTCTATCTAAAGTAAAAGAAAAAAGTCAGTGATGAAGCAACTACAAGACTTCATAGACACAAACGCCCCACTTGATCCACATCAATATGGATTCCGAGCTTACTATGGAGTAGATACCCTCCTAACCTCATTCTTATATAACATCATACAAGGAATTGAAAATTTAAAATAAGCTTATATACTCATATTCCTTGACATAACATCTGCTTTCGATTCTATAAATCATGAAATTCTGATCAACCATCTAATGCATCTCAGAATAGGTGGCACCATAATTCAATGGTTTAAATCTTACCTAACCAACCACATGCAACAAATCAAATTCAATAATACACTCTCCAAACAATTCAACCTGAGCCAAGGAGTCCCTCAGGGTTCTGCGTTATCAGAATTACTCTTCAACATCTATATCCAACCAATATGTGACATAGTCCATAAACACAATGTTGACTACAGAATCTATGCAGATGACGACATGCAATTCACAACTTTTAATACTCTGGACCCAAACTTCGACTCAATAGTCAACTGTTTCAATGATATCTCACAATGGCTCAACTCAGTGAACCTCTCAACCTAAAAAAAACAGAAGTATTGATGCTCACTAGGAACAAATCATTCTCACTGCCTCAGCAACTTCATGTAAACGGTGCTTCACTCGACATTAAGAAATAAAATATCTGGGTATTCTTCTTGATCAGAACCTCAACATGATAAAACATATCAATATGATATCACGAACAATATACAACAAGACTCGGATGATACAAAACCTAAGACCCCTCCTATCTTCAGATGACTTCCGTACAACCTGCCCAAACTTTGATTTCAGTAACATTATCTTACAAGCTCTCCCCAAACAAACTTTGAAACCTCTCCAAATGGCACAGAACACAATGACTCATATTATAATGAAAGTCTCAAGAACCGAACACATTACCCCAATCCTGTACCAACTACATTCAAAGAATCAAATTCAAAGCTACACTGACCACAATAAACAACTTCACACTGACATACCTGACATCACTAATTGAGACACAAGAAGAAACAAGAAGTAGGAGAGTAAATATGAGGAACCTAATAGTCACCCCAAAGGCTTCAAGAAGTGCAAACCAGTCAACTACAAACAGAGTCTTCTCATTATATGCATCGACTCTATGGAACTCTTTACCCAACAATCTACGCAAAATGAAAGACATATCCTTATTCAGGAAAAAACTCAAAACCTTTCTATTCACAGAATCCTTCCAGTCTATAATGGACAAGCAATCATCAACGTTATAAAGAATGACCATTCAACCTTGATGTAAAGTAATCCCTCAATAGCTCACTCTCTGAAATATAACTCCCTAAATGTCTATAGTTGGCCATATCTACTGTCCCATAGGCTGTAAGACATTCTGACAAATTAATTATGATGTTATTGTTCTAGTTCAATATGTTCCTTGTTCACTGTAAACTGCCTAGTGCAGTACGAGTTGTGTTCTCTGTAAACCGCCTTGATTATGTGATAAAGTGGTATATAAAACCAATAAATAAATATAGTCCTTTGGATAGTTATCCTGTTAAGTCATTTAAATCTTTAAAGGAACCTTCTAGTAGATCAGTTACTGCTATCATTAACAGTTCCCTATTAAATGGTACTGTCGCAGATAACTTTGAAAACGGCTTCTGTGTATCCAGGGCCGGATTTACCTATACGCCAACTACGCCATGGCGTAGGGCCCACAGCTGACAAGGGCCCACAAAAATAGCCTTCTTAAAATTAAAAAAAAAACAAAAAACGCTGGCTGCCGCCACGGCAGCATGGACTGTTCCCGCAGGGCCCCCTCTGCTGCCACGGCAGCATGGACTGTCCTGAGGGGCTCCCTCTGCCCGGCTGAAGCCGTCCATCCGTTCCTCCCTCCCTCCGTGCCGGCTTTGAGAGGCGCGAAGGGAGAGTGTCTCCCTCGCGTCTCTGTTAAGCCCGCAGGGGCTGATGGGAAATTTCCCATCAGCCCCTGCGGGCTTAACAGAGACGCGAGGGAGACACTCTCTCTTCGCGCCTCTCAAAGCCGTAAATGCCCTGGAAAAGGGCCACTGCTTATGACTGGAGCGGATACTGCAGAGCAAAGAAGTAGTACCTACACAAGCTGCTCCAACCCCGTTCTCTTCTGTCACAGAGTCAAAACAGTAGCAGTTAGGGGTGACTATTGTGGAAGAAAGGAGGCAGAAAGTAGGAGATGAACAGAGAAGCAACTTAGATATAAACTTGATACACACATAACATGCAAAGTAAGCTGAGAGGATCAAGTGGTGTTAGAGGGAGAACTGAAGGGTGAAAGATAATAAAGAAAAAAAGTAAGAGAAAAGAGATGAAAGGCAGTTGTGATTGTAAAGAGTTTGAAGAGATGATGCTGTAAGGGAGAAATGTACAGGTGCAGAAGAAAGAAAAGGAGGAAAATGATATAAAAGGAAAAAGACTGATGCCATGAGGATTGAACGAACCGAAGTGTGCCACAAATAAGAGAGGTTGAGAAGCGGGGCGGGGAAAGAGAGAGAGATGGACAGTTACTGAGCAGTAGATAATGTTCCCTAGTTCCAGTCATTCACTGGTGTTCTGCAGAGCAACATCCCACCATTCTGGTTGTTTCCAGCCTTAGGACGTTTCTGGACGAGAATGAAGGGGATTTCGGCCAGCTGGCGTTTCTGAGCATGCTCCGTGGAGGAAACGTGGTTCTTTCGGTAGTCATATGGGGCTATGGGGGGGCTAGGACAGGAAATGGGCTGATGGGGAGGGGTTAGGACTTGAGGTGGGCTGATGGGGTTAGGACTGGTAATGGGCTATGGGCTGATGGGGGGGGGGGGGTTAGGACTGGCAATGGGCTATGGGGGCTGACTGGAAATGGGTTGATGGGGTTAGGACTAGGCTGATGGGGGGTTAGGACTGGTAATGGGTTATAGGGGGGGCTTAAACTGAAAATGGGGTGATGGGGGGGGCTAGGACTGGTATTGGATTGGGGGGTTGCTAGGACTGGAAATGGGCTGATGGGTGGCTAGGACTGGAAATGGGCTGATGCAGGGACTAGAAGGGAATGGATGCTGGGTGAGGCTGGAACTAAAAGGGAGCTGATGTTGGGGGAGGATTAGAATGGGATGGGGCTGGAAGATTAAAATGGAGAAGGGAAAAATATTTTGTGTGGGAGGGATAAAAAATCTACAATTGGCCGGGTATTGGGAGAGTAAGTGGGGATTGAAGATGGAGGGGTAAAATTTGAGTGGATGAAATAGGAATGAGGAAAGAGCAAAAGGAGAAAGATTAGTATGTTAAAGCAGATGTAGAGAGAGAATGGAAAAAAACTAGAAGAGAGAAGAAAGGACAAATGGACAGCAGACGATGGAGAGTTAGCAGAAGACACGAAGAAACCAGAAGAAAGTGGCTGGAGCAATTGCAGCTGAAACAAATGCACAAAAGGTAGAAAAATATCTCTTTATTTTGAATTTATTAATTGGAATATGTCAGCTCTGGTAAATGTGCATCATTAACGTCTGCGTTTTGTTTAGTACAAGAGCAAATTAATGTATAGTTTTATTTCTACAGTGTTGTACATTCCAAGTTTGGCTTTTGGGATTCCCAGTTTAATTATTGGCTTCCTGTTTCTAAATTGTGATTACTTGTTTGGTGATGGTCTATGTCCTGCATGTGTAACTGAGCTGAGGTGTTCTGTTTTTATAATTCCTATTTGACATTGCCACTTGTTCTCTTTCCCCAGTAGGTCATGTATTGTTGTTCTCTGAAATGTATTGGTTTAATATTTGCAGTGTTGCCTTTTGATTGGTAGAGTATGGTGCTTTGTGAGTCCTGGTAGTGCTGTTAGGATACGGCGGGTTTGCTGTCGGTTCTAAATGGGCAGTGTTTGTAGTAGTTCCTAATGTGTCTGGCAGTTGGCACTGGATTATAGTAATGTAGAAATCTTTTAGTCTTTCTTTATCCATACACTCATTAAGAGGCACGTTTACTAAAAGCTAGTATATGGTAACATTATGCAAATATTTATGCAAATGAGGCCCCTTATGCAAATGAGGCCCGCACCCCCCCTTGAGCCGCCCCTGCTGGGGGCCCACAATTTTTGTTGGCGTAGGGCCTCACTCAAGGTAAATCTGGCCCTGTGTGTATCTATTATTGAAAAATTCCTCTTCACGTAAGGAAGATCTTTTGAATTATTGCCCCTTCTCTTCCTTGCCTTTTTGGGTAAGGTTATGGGAAAAAATTGTTTTGCGACAGCTTCAGGACTATATTGATAAGCAGGATATTCTTAGTGCTTTTCAATTTGGTTTTTGTCCACATCATGGTACTGAAACTCTGTTATTGTCACTGATGCAAAGTTTTCTTACTGGTTTTGATCAAGGAAAATCTTATCTATTTGTTTTTCTTGATAACTCCGCAGCCTTTGACACATTTGGTCATGATCATAATGTCTATTCTTGATTCTCTTCTTTTCTATCTGAGTGACAATTTCAGATGAGGTCTGCGGAGAAAATGCTCTTCCTGGTAGCCTGTTATGGCTAGTATGCTGCAAGGGCCTGCTCTTTCCGCAATATTTTTTTATATTTATGTTGCACCTATTTTTAAGATCTTTAATAGTCTTGATGTCACCTACAGGATTTATGCTGGATGATGTTCAGTTTGAAGTTCCTATATCTTCTTAATTGGATGATGCCATGGATCATGCGTCTGTGCATTAGTACTATAAAATCTTGGATGACATAATAGATTGGCATTGAATGTGAATAAAACTGCTATTTTGCTTCTGTCCTGGGTACCTCCTGACCAAGTACCCCTTACTATGCAAACTGGTGATTGTTTGTTACCAGTGGGTTTTCAAGCACGCGACATAGGGAGGTCGTACTTGATTCCCAATTGAGTATGCAAGCTCATATACAGAAAGTTACTAAGGCTGCATTCTTCAAGCTTCACTTAATTTGCAAACTTAAACTGTTTTTGTTTTCTGAGAATCTGTGTACAGTGATTCAAGCTTTGGTTTTGTCACCACTTGACTATTGTAATAGTTGATTTCTCAGGCTTCCCTCATATGTTATTCACCTTTGCAGTTAATATAGAATGAGGCAGCAATTCATATTACTAATAATTATTAGTAATATGAATTGCTGCCTCATTCTATATTAATCGAAGGTTTGAGCACATTTCTACTGATTTATGTAAGTTGCATTGGTTGCCAATGAAATTCCACATTTTATATAAAGTCATCATTTTGGTGTTTAAGTCGTAGAGCTCCACTTAGCTTGTCAGCTTCTTTGCGAGTTTATTGTTCTCCACGTGTTTTACACTCACAAGAGACTTTACTGTTAGGTGTTCTGTCATTTCGGTGGATTCATTTTCAAGTGTTTCGTAATATGATGTTTTCTGTGGCTGTTCCACAGATTTGGAATGCTTTGCCAGCAGAATTGCATTGTATTCTGGATATTCTGATGTTTCGAAAAAACCTGAAGACACATTCATTTTCACAAGCTTTTTCAACTATTTGCATAAACTAGTCTTCATGTGGGCAGGGGCAGGCTTTTTCCTGTGCATTTGCAAGCTAGATATGTTTTCAAGGTATAATTATGTTATGTTATGTTATTTTTAGGTGTAAATTTTATGTATGCTTGTTGTTATCTGCATAGGTGTTAGCGCGGAATATAAATTCCCAGAATTTGGACATCCTCGCCCAATTTCAGAAACACTTTGGATGTCCTGAGTCATGTCCAAACTTATACCAGGCTTGAATAGGCATCAGAAACGTGCTTGTTTTGTCAGACAGACATCTGGAGGATGTGGAGGAGGTGGTACGCTCATGTTCCTTATATTATCCATACCAGTAATGAACACTGACCGGGAATGGGAGCTCATGCTTTCATTTTGCTGCCCTCTTATGCTAGCTTCCAAGAGATGGACATCCCCACCCCACTCCTCAGAGGGATGTCTATGTGGCTGCCAGCACAGATGTCCATGTCGGGGGATGACTAGGTTACTAAAATCAGGCGGAGGCATAGACATCCCTGAAATTTCTCAGCACATTCTGTCCTGGATGTCTTTTCTAAAATGCCACTTCAAATGACATGTAGTTATACCACATAGACGTTACACAGAAACATAGAAACATGGTGGCAGAAAAAAAACCACATGGCCTATCTAGTCTGTCCTTCCATATCAACCACTACAACAGTCCCCTTTTTCCCTTTAGAGATCCTCTGTGTTTGTCCCATGCTTTTTTGAATTCAGATACTGGTCATCTCTACCACCTCCACTGGGAGACTATTCCACGGATCCACCACTCTTTCCATAAAGAAATATTTCCACATATTACTCCTATCCCCTTTCACCCTCATCTTATGTCCCCTCATAGCAGAGCTTGCTTTCAATCGAAAGAGGCTCTCCTCCTCTGCATTTATGCAACAGAGGTATTTAAACATCTCAGTCATATCACCTCTATCCAGCCTTTCTTCTAAGGTGTACATATTAAGGTCCTTAAGTCTGTCCTCATATGCTTTATAATGAAGACCACTAACCATTTTAATAGCCACCCTCTGTACTGAATCCAATCTGTTTATATTCTTTTAAAGGTGCGGTCTCCAGAATTGCACACAATATTCCAAATGAGGTTGAACCAAAGACCTATACAGAGGCACTGACACCTCCTTTCTACTGCTGGCCATTCCTCTCCCTATGCACCCAAGCATCCTTCTAGCTTTTGCAGTCACCTTTTCTACCTGTTTAACTATTTTAAGATCAGACACAATCGCGCCTAGGTCCCATTCTTCTTTTGTGGACAGAAGTACTTCATCCCCTATACTATATCACTCCCTTGGATTGCTGCAGCCCAAATGCATGACCTTGCATTATTTAACATTAAATCTCAGCTGCCAAATTCTAGACCATTTTTCAAGCTTAGCTAGATCCCTCCTTATGTTATCTACACCTTCCTGGGTGTCTAGTCTATTGCAAATTATGGTATCATCCGCAAAGAGGCAACCCTTACCAGACAGCCCTTCCGCAATATCACTAACAAAGATGTTAAAAAGAATCGGACCAAGGACAGATCCGTGGGGCACACCACTGGTAACCTCCTTCTCCTCAGAGTGAGCTCCATTTACCTGTACCCTTTGTCGCCTCCCACTCAACCAGTTTCTAACCCAAGCAGTAACTTTAGGGTCCATCTCTAGGGTGCTCAGTTTGTTTATAAGTCGTCTGTGCGGAACAGTGTCAAAGGCTTTACTAAAATCTAAATATACCACATCTAGGGCTCTCCCTCGGTTCAGCTCCCTGGTCACCCAGTCAAAGAAATCAATCAGATTTGTCTGACAAGACTTGCCTCTGTTTAATCAACGCTGCCTTGGATCCAATAATCGGTTGGACTCCAGAAACCTCACTATTTTCTCTTTCAGCAGCGCTTCCAATAATTTACTCACCACCAAGGTTTAACTAACAGGCCTGTAATTTTCAACTACATCCTTACTTCCACTTTTGTGTAAAGGGACCACATGTGCCTCTCTCCAGTCCTATGGCACCATTCCTGATTCCAACGAGGCATTGAAAAGGTCAGTCAGTGGAGCTGCTAGAACATCCCCAAGTTCCCTCAGTATTCTTGGGTGTATCCCATCTGGTCCCATCGCTTTGTCTATTTTAAGTTTAGCTAGCTTCTCACGAACACAGTCTTCTGAAAATTGTTCAAGATGCCCCTTGCTTCTGTTCCTGTTTGTGGGTGTTTTCTGAGGTCCTGCTCCTGGTTCTTCATCTGTGAACACAGAACAGAAATATTTGTTAAGTAATTCTGCTTTATCATCATCAACTTCTACATATTCCTCCCCTTCACCATTGAGTCTGACAATACCACTTTTGCCCTTCCTCTTCTCACTAATATATCTGAAAAATGTCTTATCCCCCTATTTTATTGCATTTGCTATTTCTTCCTCTTTCTGAATCTTTTTACAAATATAGATGCCTATCTTCCTCTCTCTGTGATCTCTTGTATTTCATGAAGGCCTCACTCTTGTTCTTCACCTTTTCAGCTATTCCTTTCAAAAACCATAGTGGTTTCCTTTTACCCTTTTTTACCATTCTAACAAAAAGGTTGGTTGCCCTTAAAATATCCCCTTTCGGTTTTGCTCACTGTTTTTCTACATCCCCCAGCTATTCCCTTCCCACTGACTCCCTGAGGTATTGGCCCATCTTGGCTAAGTTAGTTTTCCTAAAGTCTAAGACCCTTGCTTTTGAATGGATTTTATCAGCCCTAGTCCTAATACTGAACCACACAATCTGGTGATCACCGGATGTGAAATGATCTCCCACTATAACATCAGAAACACTTTTTCCACTGGTAATCACTAAGTCCAGTATGGCCCCTTCCCATGTGGATTCTGTTACCAGTTGCCTGAATAGTTCTCCCTGTAGAGAATCCAGAATCTCCTTACTTCTAGATGACACTGCAGCAGGGATATGCCAATCAACATCTGGCATATTGAAATCCCCTATCAGTAGCACTTCCCCTTTCTTGGCAATGCTATGTATGTCTTCAATTAACTCTCCGTCCACCTCTTCAATCTGTGATAGAGGTCTGTATATCACGCCAATGCAAATGGATTTCTCTTTCCCTCTTTCTAGTTTAACCCACAGTGCCTCCTCTTTCCCTTTTAAGCCCTGTATTTCCATAGCTTTAATATTATTTCTTTACATATAGTGCCACTCCTCCTCCCCTTTTTCCTACCCTGTCCTTTCTGAATAAAGTATAGCCTAGTATAGTTACATCCCAGTCATGGTTGTCCATGAACCATGTCTCTGTTATTGCCACTAAATCCAAGTCAGCCTCTCCCATTAAAGCCTCAACATCTGGAATCTTATTTCCCATGCTACAAGCATTTAGAGACACTGCCTTCCAGATGTTGCCCCTTTTACCCATTTCTATAAAGGTATTTAATGTTTCACTTACCTGGGGTCTTTCACTTAACTGGGGTGTTCTTGGGGTATAATTCTTGGTGGAGTTGTGATGTTCACATATATATTATAAAATACATATGTACATGCAGGAAGTATGAAGCACACATTTACAGCTTCTTTGCAGCACACGTAAACTTCTGTGGGATCATTTGTGAGCCTAATTGTCATGCCGGTAGTTTTGTGAAGGTAATCTGCTGTTCCCTTCTCTCCTATCTTTTCTATTTCTTTGTCTATCACTGTATCTCCTACTCTGTCCTATCTTATAAATGGCGTTCTTTTCATATTTTCCGTAACATAAATGTAGTATTGTAAATCACTCTGATGCTTCTCGGCCTGAGCGGTATAACATAAGCATACTATGGAGCGTTCCGGGAATCCATTTTATAAAGACATACAGGCGCCTATGATACCTTTATAAAATAGGTGCCTTTTTTAGAAACTTGACATAGGCACCTTGCTATTAAATTACCCCTTTATTGCACTATTTTGGGAGAGGAAGCGGCTTAAGGGTTAGTGCAATGGACTGAGAACCAAGGCAGCCAGGTTCAATTCCCACTTCTGCCAATGATACTTTAAGCAAGTCATTTTATCTCCCATTGCCTTGGGTAGCCACTTAGACCGTAAGCTCTTTGAAGCATTGTACAGTCCTACATCCCGTTAGCAGCACTATAGAAATGACTGTTATTATGGCTACTAGCACCTGTAAACTTGTGATCTCAGTAAAATTATCTGAATCTGATTTCTAGGGGCAGGTTTACTAAGCTGGGCTAATGGTTAGTATGCCTTGTTTGTAACTAGGTCCCATTTTATTCAATGGGACCTAGCTACAAATAGCACTTGCTAACCTTTACTTCTGTAACAAGACTTAGATAAAATTATTAAGACAAAATTAGCCAACAGTAAAATTAGTAAATGCTAAAACCACTCACATGAAATGCAAATGCTGATAAATCTATGTAGAAACTAGGAAGGTAGCAAAAGATAACTTTACAAACTGAAAGCAAATTTGGGATGCATAAAAGTTTTGTTTAGGATTGCAGACACTAGACTAATCTGTGGCAGGGCCGGATTTACCTTGAGTGAGGCCCTACGCCAACAAAAATTGTGGGCCCCCAGCAGGGGCGGCCCAAGGGGGGTGCGGGGCCTCATTTGCATAAGGGGCCTCATTTGCATAAATATTTGCATAATGTTACCATATACTAACTTTTAGTAAACGTGCCTCTTAATGAGTGTATGGATAAAGAAAGACTAAAAGATTTCTACATTACTATAATCCAGTGCCAACTGCCAGACACATTAGGAACTACTACAAACACTGCCCATTTAGAACCCATAGTAAACCCGCCATATCCTAACAGCACTACCAGGACTCACAAAGCACCATACCCTACCAATCAAAAGGCAACACTGCAAATATTAAACCAATACATTTCAGAGAACAACAATACATGACCTACTGGGGAAAGAGAACAAGTGGCAATGTCAAATAGGAATTATATAAACAAAACACCTCAGCTCAGTTACACATGCAGAACATAGACCATCAAACAAGTAATCACAATTTAGAAACAGGAAGACAATAATTAAACTGGGAATCCCAAAAGCCAAACTTGGAAAGTACAACACTGTAGAAATAAAACTATACATTAATTTGCTCTTGTACTAAACAAAGCGCAGACGTTAATGATGCACATTTACCAGAGCTGACATATTCCAATTAATAAATTCAAAATAAAGAGATATTTTTCTACCTTTTGTGCATTTTTTTCAGCTGCAATTGCTCCAGCCACTTTCTTCTGGTTTCTTCGTGTCTTCTGCTAACTCTCCATCGTCTGCTGTCCATTTGTCCTTTCTTCTCTCTGCTAGATTTTTTTCCATTCTCTCTCTACATCTGCTTTAACATACTAATCTTTCTCCTTTTGCTCTTTCCTCATTCCTATTTCATCCACTCAAATTTTACCCCTCCATCCTCAATCCCCACTTACTCTCCCAATACCCGGCCAATTGTAGATTTTTTATCCCTCCCACACAAAATATTTTTCCCTTCTCCATTTTACTCTTCCAGCCCCATCCCATTCTAATCCTCCCCCAACATCAGCTCCCTTCTAGTTCCAGCTTCACCCAGCATACATTCCCTTCTAGTCCCTGCATCAGCCCATTTCCAGTCCTAGCCACCCATCAGCCCATTTCCAGTCCTAGCAACCCCCCAACCCAATACCAGTCCTAGCCCCCCCATCAACCCACTTACAGTCCTAACCCCCCATCACCCCATTTTCAGTTTAAGCCCCCCCTATAACCCATTACCAGTCCTAACCCCCCATCAGCCCACTTCCAGTCCGCCCCCCATAGCCCATTGCCAGTCCTAACCCCCCCATCAGCCCACAGCCCATTACCAGTCCTAACCCCATCAGCCCACCTCCAGTTTTAACCCCCCAGCCCATATCCAGTCCTAGCCCCCCCATAGCCCATTACCAGACAGCCCCCATCAGCCCACAGCCCATTACCAGTCTTAACCCCCCCAAAGCCCATTACCACTTAACCCCCCCAAAGCCCATTACCAGTTCTAACCCCCCCCCAACAGCCCATTACCAGTCCTAACCCCATCAGCCCACCTCCAGTCTTAACCCCCCCAGCCCCTTTCCAGTCCTAGACCCCCATAGCCCATTACCAGACAGCCCCCATCAGCCCACAGCCCATTACCAGTCTTAACCCCCCAAAGCCCATTGCCAGTTCTAAGCCCCCCAACAGCCCACAGTCCATTACAAGTCCTAACCAATTCATCCCACCTCTAGCATTAACCCCCCCAGCCCATTTCCAGTACCAGACCAAGCCCCCCCAATAGCCCATTACCAGTCCTACCCCCCCCCACCCCCGTCGGCCTAAAGTAAAATTTAATTAAAAAAAAAGAACCTGCTGGCTGCCGCCGCGGGGCCCCCTCTGCTGCCGCGGCAGCACGAACTGACCCGCGGGGGCCCCCTCTGCAAGCTGACTCCGTCGGTCCGTCGATCCCTCTCTCCCTCCGTGCACGCTGTGAGAGGCGCAAAGGTAGAGTGTCTCCCTCGCGTCTCTGTTAAGCCCGCAGGGGCTGATGGGAAATTGCCCATCAGCCCCTGCGGGCTTAACAGAGACGCGAAGAGACACTTTCGCGTCTCTCACAGCCTGCACCCTGCACGGAGGGAGGAAGGAACAGACGGAGTCAGCTTGTAGAGGGGGCACCCGTGGGTCAGTCGGTGCTGCCGCGGCAGCAGAGGGGGCCCCGCGGCGGCAGCCAGCAGGTTTTTTTTTTAAATTTTATTTAAAAAAAAAATTAACTTTTTCTTTTTTTGTGGGCCCCTGCCAGCTGTGGGCCCTACGCCATGGCGTACATGGCGTATAGGTAAATCCGGCCCTGATCTGTGGCCAGATGTATCTTTAACAGTAAAAGATTTATGACTTTGATATGTATTTTAAAAAAAAAAGATTTTATCCCATCCTGTGCCTTTTGGGAAAGTCACCAGTGAATAAACAGATTTCCTGGAACTTTAAGCCCCTGCTCCTACTACTAGGCCTTATAATTTGTATAGCGCTACAAGGCATACACAGCGCTGTATATATACATGTAAGAGAGTCCCTGCTCATCAGAGCTTACAATCTAATCAAGATGAACAACATCACAAAACTGGGGACTAGAGTATGGCAAGATACTTAATAAGTGGTGAACAAGAGAATGAGGGGTATCAGGATCCAAAAGCAACCACTGAATAACCTGAACAGGGGGGCCAAGGAGCCTGCAGGGGGTGCTAGTGCAATGCTGGTATTCACTGGCTTCTTTGTGAGGCTGCTCTCAAAAATGCCTTTGAGTCAACGCTGACTCTGCTGCTTGAGCAATCCTTTATGGTGGCCTGCTTCTTTGCTGCAGGGCTTGTAAACTAGGTGATTGGCTAGGGTAGTAAAGAGCAGCTACAGTCAAAGCAAAGCAATAGGTCCTGGCAACCATACAAACTCAGTCATCAGTGTGTTTTTACCCCAGGAAGAATTAACAATCAGTAAATAATCAATTTATTTGTGTAAGTGGCTTGTTGATATCTCCTTCATTATGCATATATTTGCAAAATAAAGTTTAATATTTAAAAGTGTGTTTGATAGGAATGTTCTGGGAGAGATGGTGTTGAGATGATTACAATCTTGGAAGGGGGGCGTTGCTAGTGATCTAAAAACTGTGAGAGGGAACAAGGCTGAAGCTTCACCTAGGGCACCTTATAACTTTGCACTGGCCCTACCATGTAGTTGTAGTGTGTACCTGCAGTTACCTACCAGGGATCGGAGGGCGGGACTGATTTCAGCACTGCTAAAGATCCCAAGAAATGATGTAGAGAGAGTAAAATGTTCTTTCAAACTAATCTTACCAGGCAGCAATTTCACCAGTCTCATAATTAAAAGACTTATCCATCTACCTAAATACTAATCAAGTTAAAATTATTAAAAGGTTGTGAAATATGCACTATGTGACCAATGTTCTTGCCAAGCTGGTGGGAGTCCTCTGCCCGCATGGCTACGGGACGAGGGAGGTGCTGAGATATCACATTTTCAGTCATGAGGAGCAGGCCTAACGCAATATTGAAGGTTTGGCAAAGCAAACTGGATTTAATCCTTGGCAATAACATAAGATTGTTATTTTAAATGATGTCTAACTGAAATGCCCTGGCTTCTATAATGAAGCAATATTTCACACTCTTCCTTGGCCTGAGACGTCACCATTCAAATAAACCTGTTTTGTAATTTACTGAATGAAGCTGATGATGTTTTCATACTTGCAACTATATATATTGGGTGCTGTTGAGCTCTGCTACCAGGTGCATTGTCAGATGAAAGTCAGCTTTCACAAATAAGAGAGCTGCTTGTCATTATGACAAGTGTTAACACTAGAAATTCCTCTTTCCAAGGAAGGCATGCATAACACCATTAGTAAAGTGTCAAATGTTTCAGAGTACCGAATGAAATTAACTTCATACCTGTCCTAACCCCATACTTCAGGGTGTCCCGGCAGTCTACCAAGATTTGCTCCAGAGACTCAGGTTGGTCTGACAGCTCCAGGTTGAAGCCCTCCATCCCTTCCAGGAGCTGATGAGGATGATGGAAGTCCAGCACTTTGGTGGATCTGTCAAACGTCTTCCTGACATAGTTCAAAAGAATGTCAACCACCTCCAGCAAGAACTGCATAGTGGATTCCTCTCCATTCTTGGCAGGAAGTAAATCTGTGAGAGACAGAGGACCTATATTTACTACCTCAGGTCTAAAGCCAGGTAATATGAGAGCCAGTGCTCACAGAATGTAAATATTCCATCAGAATTATGTACCCTATACAAAATATTACTTTAATATTTGGTGTTCTCTCTCTCATGGCAAGACACTATGGGGTCCTTTTAGAAGCCCTCTTTGTGCTTTGCATGTCTGAAAACAGACATAGAGATGTCCAAAACATGGAGACTCTCCAGAGGCATTTTAGACAACACCAGCATGAGTCTGAACGGGGCATGGTGGAACCGTGGCTGGCTCTTTTCTATGAACTTGGACATCACTGCCTGATCTCAGAAAGTCCTGACGTTGTGTCTAAAGTTATAACTGCTCCAGGCATGCATAGGTATCAGGAAAGAGTTTGGTTTGGCCATAAAAGATCCAGAGGATGTAGAGAAGATAGCACTCCACCATTCCTGATACTCTATACAATCACAATAACAGCAGCAGTGGGAGTTGAACCCTGGCTTCCCTGCTCCTAGCCTTCTACTCAAACCATTAGGCTATTCCTAAAGGCCCATGATCTAAATATTATTCTAGGGACATCTATGTAGACATCCCTGCAGACGTTCATATCAGGCACATCCATGTTTGTGAAATGGTGCCCGAGTTTTGACGTGCTTGATTTTTTTTCAAACGTTCTGGCTTAGATGTCATTTGTAAAATTCCACTTTATGTGTTTCTAGGGTATCTTGTATTTTGCAGTAACTCAGTTTATGTTTCTTCTGAGGAAAACATATTTTATAGTAGGGATAGCATAATCTAATCTGTTAATATAACTAGATAAAATGATTTGGAGCTATCCCTGATAAACCTTAGTGAATTATCTGGTTAATTTATATACTGTATCTCTTTGCTTAACTCCTCCCCCGAACTCACCTCCACTACTTTGGAAGGTATCCCGAACCTTTGATAAATTTTACTTTTAGAATACATCTAGGCACAAAGTCATGTTATTATTATCTTGTAAATGATTTGTCAAATGGAAGACTTAATAGTACATTTATTGTAGAAGGGTGTTCCGGACATTGGAAGAATGATTAAAATGGGCAAGGTTTTAGATCTGTGTTCAGATTATGCTGGTTTTTGATTTGTTTTTAAACCTACCCAGAGCAAATATGAGAAATAGGTACACAGATTAATCAACATTATGAGCAATTACCCTGAAGGTTTTTCTGCAAATTGAAATGTTGTGAAAACATGCACTTTTTAACAAACATTCCCACCAAGCTGCACAGGAGTCCACCTGCCTGCATGATTGCCGCAATGGAGAGATGCTGCAATATCACATTTTTAGTCATGAGGAGCAGGCCTAATGCGAGATGTCAGCACCGCCTGTTCCGGCAGCCACACGGGCAGTGGACTCCCACGTGGCTTGGCGGAAATGTGGTTCTTGAAATCTGGCACTACACTTAGCAGTAGGGATGCACAAAATACTGAAAGAGTGGCAATGCCAAAGGCAGGGCTCAGGATAAACTCTGTTATATTGCTGGAAAGGAATCTGAGCAGGAACCCTATTCACTGACTCACCTCTTGCAAAGAGATTGCTGAAGTCAGTTTCGGTACGGCGGAATCGAGGCTCCAGGTCACTGTTTTCACAAACCAGCAGGTTCTTGGAAGCCTGTCTCTCCTTGAAGGAGCTCACGATCCGGCTCTTGTCTTCCAGGCTGTTGTTTCTTTGCAAGAAGCCTGTGTTATTACAAGGCACACAGGTCAGAGACCGTCCTAGCATTTTTACTCTCCAGAGCTAGTTACAGTGAGGGAATTATCAGGAAACCATTTGCATATTCATTATGGCTACATTAAAAAAAAAAAACCACACTAGCGGGGTCATCCGAGGCATGAATAGCAGGGATGGACGTCCCGTGCCCTCTCCTGATCCCGTCTAACTTCCCTGGGCGTGGTACAGGAAAAGATGGGGGTGGGAAAGGGGTGGATCGGGGCAGGGTTAGGACGGGCAGTGGGCGGTCATTAGCCCCGGACGTACATGGCCGATTTCAATGTTGGCGCTGTATGTCCGTGGCTGGTGGTTTGAATGGGGGACTTATTCCACCTCGAAAGTGGAATACGTTCCCCTAGGCTCAAATAGGGCAGAAGGGAGCACAGGACATTCCCCGTGGCCTGACACTGGCCTTGGGAGGCCAGATCGGGAGTTGGGCTGCAGGGACAGCACTTTTGCAGCCTGTGGCCAGGGATCGCAGCTTTTGAATGGAGCTGCGGTGCCATGGCAACCGAACGCCATGGTGCTGCAGCTCCATTGAAAAACCCTGACTGAGCTAGCCGGGTAAGGCCTGTATGCACGGGCCGACCTGAATCAGGGTCCCGGCCTGCATGTACAGGCCTGGACACGATTCTGATCCTGCGGGGCACATCTAGCCCTTCCGGATCAGAATCCCAGCTAACTCTCTGCATCCGGTTCTGATCAGGCACACAGAGGGCCGGGACATCTGGGTCTGAATCGGCCCCTAGATGAATAGGAAGCCAGTATATCAGACAGGCAAGGGATGAGCTGGTGACCCCCAAGATACTCAAAGAGGGAGCAGGGGTTCTCATTCAGTGGCGTTGCCAAAAAAAAATAAGGAAAACAACATATTCCTAGGCTTATATAATTAAAATGCAGCAAAACATGTAGTTGTTTAATTATTTAGCCTGGCACTCTAAGATTAGAAAATACTGACACCTGTATATATGTATTCTGCAATAAACAAAGGAGATGTAAGGTGCTCATGGATCAAGAGACAAAGAGAGAACCACAGCGCATTAGAAACTGCGCTATGGTTCTCTTTTTCTTTTTGAACATCTATTTTGCATCCAATGAAACCCCTCCTCCAACAGTAGGTGCAGAGCAGAACTAGGACATTCACTATAGAACCCAACATACCAAAAAAGAAAATCTGATGCTGGTGTTCTCTCATTAACAGCCTTTCCAGTACCAGACAGATTAGGAATTAACACAAACCCCTACAAAAGTCACTGAAAACGTATAATGCAAATCTACCATACCATAACCACACCAGCTTCTAAAATTAACACAATAAGGAGCCCACCCAGAAAAGAGCAGCAACATAAATATTGCAATGGGCCTTAGAACATCCTTAAACCTAGTCAGAAAACTAAACAAGCCAGATCACTACAGATCTTACATAGAAACGCGATGCTAACAGAACACTTGGTCTCAGTCACACAGGCAGAACAAATTATAATAAACTCAAAGTAGAAATATGCAGATAAAATTAAATTGAAACCCAAAGAAATCAGACTCTGCACACTGCAGTACAAGAAACAGAGGAGGTGGGTGACACTTTACCTCACCTTTGCTGAGCAGTAGCATGAGATGCACAGGCCTCGCTGATCCCAGATGCAGGCAGTGGCAGCCTCTCCCTACAGTCTTCCCCCTCCATTGATCTCAGTGCTTGCCACTCAGAGGTGGCTGTGTCACAGATTAGGTGCAGTGCTGACTCTCCCTGCAACCTATCTCTGAACAAGAATCACCAGGATCGAGGGAGGGGGCAGACCATGGGGAGAGGCAGTGCTGCCTGCATGTGGGGTCATAGAGAACTGTGCCTCATGTTACTGTTCAGTAAATATAAAAGCAACAGCTAGCAGAGAGGTGCACATGGTGATGGGACTCTATTTGTGCATCTGTGCAGCCTATAGCTGGCGCCAAAATTCCAGAATGTGTTGTGCAATGTTCCTGTTAAGCTGTGCTGAGTCCTCCACTAGCATTCCTGCTGGTGGGGGGAGGTGCAAAGCGATTGCACTTAGGATTGCACAGCATTGGCAGGCCCTCAGGACCTGCCTATGTCACATGATCCTAAGCATGATCGCTTTGCTCCTCCCCCCACTGGCAGGAATGCTAGCGGAGAGCTCAGTGTAGCTTAGCAGGAACATTAGTGCTGTGTTTCTATTGCAGGCCTCGACAAATTGTATTTGGATTTAGGAGCCAGTGTTTGTGATCTCCTCATCCCCCCCCCATTGTCTCTCACACTGGTCTCATTTTCTCAAGTCTCATGAGACCAGCGCTAGAGTTCCTATACCATGTGGCATTTTTAGACAGCAATACAGAAAACAGTTATAGCTTTAGAAATTAAGTGTCTGAACATATGTGGCACAACAGTAATGTGCCTGTGGGTGCCTTTGTGTAGATGGGGTGCAGGGCTGCGGTGCTTTTGTGTATGTGGTGTGGAGGTGAAGTACCTGCAACACACAATTGCTAAAAAACAAAACAAAAAAGGGGCACGGTGGCCCCACCATACCAATTTCCACTCCACAAAAGAATAAAAAGCATCATCGTAGGTTGGGGACAGATGAAGAAAAAATGGTGGACCAACAAATGTGGATATATCTGTGTACTGCCAGCATATGCATGTGGATATAGGCTCCCATTCGGGACAAAAGAGCGACTGTTTCTGACTCTCTGCAGTGACAACAATCTGGGCAGTGGCAATCTGAAGTTGGCAGCAACAGCTGTGGCAAACTCAGTGGTGGTGACAGCCAGGTAGGAAACAGGAAGATTTAAATCTTCCCTCTGCTGACCTGGACTGGCTGCCGTGAGATCTGCCAGCACTGAGCACTGCCCTCTGCCAACCTGGCAATCTGGAGTTGGCAGCAGCAGCGGCAGCCAGGTAGGAAACAGGAAGATTTAATCTTCCCTCTGCTGACCCAGATTGGCTGCCATGAGCTCTGCCAGCACTTCCCCTTCCTCTCAGCTCATTGGGGGGGGGGGGGAGGGTATCCCTCCCCCTTAACTACACACAAGCAGGGAACGGACTATAGTGGCATTATTTGCTTCCAGGAGAGTGAGTTCAAAATCACACCAACTACAACAAATGACCCAGTCATGCAAACTAAAAACCCCCCCACAATTTTCATCATTTAGTGCAGTGGCAAGCTCTTTTTAAGTCGATCAGACAGTTTCCACTTCAGTGATCCACGGTGGAGAAAGGATTACAGGGGGATGAGTCAATGCTTACTGCAGCTCGCAGGAGAGAGGTCTATGAACTGAGCAGACAGAAAGGGCAATGATGGACTATTTACAAGCTGCATCATTTTCAATTTTTCTTCTCTTATGGTTGTCACCCAGAGGGAAAGCACAGTAGCACTTATACAGATCTGCCAGTCTAATGTTGAAGCAAAGAGCAAATATAAATAAACAATACAATCCCATTTTTAAGGGCATTAATCATTGCAAAATACATAACTCATCTCTGAAGCTGCTGCTTGAAAATAGAAAAAAATATACTCTTCCCAGTAGAGCTTTGCCCAATTCTTCATTGTATTACTGAATGAAAATATGCTTCTCTCTAGTTGATCTTGCTCATACACTGAAGGTATATATACTTCATGTGCTGTAATTTTTAGAGCAGTTTGAGAAATTAAGAGGTATGTTGTTGGTTTAAGTAGGTTGAACTTCCCATACACACTCTCCAGGGTGCATGATTTTGCCTGTCTTTTAGCACTCAGGCCACAGCCAGATGAATATATTTGCACACACTTTGTCTCCCATCATTGCTTTTTTGGAATACTGTATTCACACTTTATTTATTTACATTCTCTTATATACCATGCTATTCTGCATCAGTGTGGTTTACATTGAACAACTGAAACTACATTGAACAGGGCATTATAACTTGGAGATAACTATTTTACAGGGAACATGGGCTATGGAGGGTTAAGTGGCTTGCCCAAGCCCACAAGGAGCACCTGTGGGACTAGAAATCCCAGTCCTTCCAGCCCAAGGTTGCTGTCCTCTAGTGGGATTTGAACCCCTGACCTTCTGGCCTGAAGTACCTTGCCCCAACCACCAGGCCACTCCTCCACTCCACTTAGGCATCTTTTAATACCATCTGATGCACATTCACCTTTAAGGAGTGGTGAAGCAGTGTGTCAAGGCGGTGGTCAAAGCCAGAAGGATGCTGGATTGCATACAGAGAGGAATTACCAGCAGAAAGGAGGAGGTACTTATGCCACTGTACAAGTCGCTGGTGAGGAATCACTTAGAATATTGTGTTCAGTTTTGGAGACCATATTTCGCAGGGGATATAAAAATGTCAGGAAATAGTTTTTCCACTGATCAGGTGGTGGATGCTTGGAATGCCCTCCCAATGGAAGTGGTGGGAGCAAATATAGTGACAGAATTCAAAATAGCATGGGACGGACACAGTGGATCCCTTTAAAGCATAGGTGTCAAACTCTGGCCCGCGGGCCAAATTTGGCCCGTAGTGTAATTATATTTGGCCCGCGAGGCTATACCAAATGACTACTAGAGCTAGCCTGCCGGTATTATACAGCGCATTCATTCATCGCTAATACTACAAATCCCATAATGCCTTGCTGTTGTTTTGGCGCGTCAATCAGGACAGGTCCCAGAAACGCCCTCTCCTGTGTGACAGAAGTCATAGCGATCTCAAGCTACAACTGTCACTGTGGAACCCCTTCCCAAAAATGGCAAAAAGAAAGGCAGACAACAGGAACTTTCTGGACAGGTGGGAGACAGAATATTTGTTTACATATGTAAAAGACAGACCTGTTTTTCTGATTTGTGGAGTCAACGTGGCTATAACTAAGGAGTATAACATTCGACGACACTATGAAACAAAACACCATGACAAGTACAAGGACCTGGACATGACTCAAAGGAGCCAGAAAGTGGAGGAGATGAAAAGAAGTTTGGTTTCACAACAGAATATGTTCAAAAAAGCCACATCACAAAGTGAGGCTGCTGTAAAGGCTAGTTATATTGTGGCAGCAGAGATCGCAAAATCAGCCCGGCCCTTTAATGAGGGAGAGTTTGTGAAAAAGTGCATGTTGAAAGTTTGTGACATCGTGTGCCCAGAGAAAAAGCAAGCCTTTTCAAACGTGAGCCTGAGCAGAAACACAGTAGCTGATCGCACATGTGATCTTGCCACCAATCTGTATGACCAGCTTTTGGAAAAGGGAAAAGATTTCGTTGCATTCTTCCTTGCTGTGGATGAGAGCAGCGACGCATCTGATACTGCTCAGCTGTCAGTCTTCATCCGTGGAGTGGACTCAAATGTGTGTGTTACGGAGGAGCTATTGGGATTCAAATCAATGCATGGCACAACCACAGGAAAGGAAATTTTTGAGGAGGTTTCCAAATGCGTAACTGAAATAAAGCTGCCGTGGGATAAACTCGTGGGATTAACGACAGATGGTGCGCCAGCGATGTGCGGTAAAACAAGTGGACTGGTGGGCAGGATCCGGGAGAAGATGCAGGAAGAGAACTGTGCAGGTGAACTAACTGTTTATCACTGCATCATACATCAGGAATCATTGTGTGGCAAAGCCCTAAAGATGGAACATGTTATGACCACAGTAACACAAGTAGTTAACTTTATAAGAGCCAAAGGTCTGAATCACCGCCAGTTTAAGTCTTTTCTGGAGGAGTGTGGTTCGGAATACGCAGACGTGCCGTATCACACAGAGGTGAGATGGTTAAGCCGAGGAAAAGTACTGAATAGATGTTTTGAGCTGCATGAGGAAATATGTCAGTTTCTGGAAAGCAAAGGGAAGGACACAGCAGAGCTTCGGGAGAAAAAGTTTCTTTGTGAGCTGGCCTTTCTGTGTGACATCTCGAGCCATCTCGATGCGCTGAACCTGCAGCTTCAGGGGCGGGGGCGCATCATCACAGACATGTACGCTGCAGTGAGGGCTTTTAAAACTAAACTGTGCCTGTGGGAGAATCAGATGCTGCAAGGAAACCTTGGCCATTTTCCCTGCTGCCAAACCATGAAAACACAGTTCTTTACCAACTTGTTCCCATGCGCACAGTTTGCTGAAAAACTCAGTGTACTCGGCGCTGAGTTTAGCCGGCGATTTACCGACTTTGATGTCCAGAAATGTAGGTTTGAACTGCTCAGTAATCCCTTTGCAGTTAATGTGGAAAACGCACCAACCAACCTCCAAATGGAGCTAATTGAACTCCAGTGTAATGACACGCTGAAGTCAAAGTATGATGCTGTGGGCGCCGCCCAGTTTCCACAGTTCATCCCTGACACAATGCCTCAGCTCCGCACCCAAGCTGCTCAGATGCTCTCCATGTTCGGCAGCACTTATCTATGTGAGCAACTTTTCTCCTCGATGAAGATGACCAAAACATCTCACAGGAGACGTCTGACTGATGAACACCTTCGCTCGATACTGAGGATTTCCTCAGCTCAAAGCCTGAGCCCAGACATTGATGAACTATCATCCAAGAAGAGATGCCAGGTATCTGGCTTGGGCACATCAGATTAGATCAGTGTGCAGCAAACTGAGCAATAATTAACGTTTTCTTTATGCACTTTTTCTTGCTACTCCAAGACATGGGCTTGAATGGTTGATTAATTTTATTATTGTTATTTTATTTTAAAAATTATTATTTATTATTTAAATCTTATTTAATAAATGAATGTCATTGATGTTTTTTTTTATTTGAAATTGGTTTTTGCATATCTGAACTATTAAGTTATAAATTGTATAGTAATAAGTGTTGCTTCATATTCAATGTTAAAGCAAATCTTGTTTGGGTCCATATTAAAAGGTTCATTTGTTCAATGCTGGCCCGCGACTTTGTTCAAGTTTTACATTTTGGCCCACTGTGTATTTGAGTTTGACACCCCTGCTTTAAAGCAACAGGATAAAATCAAAATAATCTTAACTGTCTCTGCTATCTCAACAAATAGGAGTGACCTGCACAGAGAGGTGGGTACGCCACTAAACAAAGGCATGGGGAGGGGTGACCTGCAGGGAGCGGGCAGGTGTACCTACTCTTGCCACCTTGCTGGTCAGACTAGATGGATCATAATGGTCTTTTATCTGCCGTCTTATACTAAGTTAAACCACTTTCACGGAATCCTCCAGTCGGTTACTTTTTATTTGAAATACATTTGTAGGAGTTCTTGAACAACAGTCCTAAAACAGAACAGGTATGTACATTCATTCCCTAATCAGTTTTTCTCAAAGGTGCATCAGCATTGTCCAGCCAGTGCCTCCAGGGTAATTCGTATTCTCTCTGTCCTCCTCTCTGCTTCCAGCTACGGACAGAACGTGACAATCAGAGGGCCGTCGCTCACTTAACTCGTAAGGAGGGAGCGAACAAGCACACGTCATCCTATCCTTCTACGTCTCTTCCTAATGGCATTATGACGGAAGATTCTGCAATTCTACGACAGTCCTTTGTATAATGGGTTGTTAATCTCAAAGGTGTTCTAGAATACTACTTAGTACAAAGATTCGATACAAAATACATTTGATTTTATATCCTGTGTTATTTCACGACGTGAAACCGATTAAAGTAGCTCTTAATGTTTAAAGAAATTACGAAGCAGATCGTTTAACTGAAAAGGTATTTCAGGTAAAATATTTGAGAGTCGTGCAATTTCCGCCTTTCATTCCTTGGTTTAAGAAATTATTATATCTCTGGGTGATAAATTGATATTGCGATGATCTTGCTAATAGTGGGGAAATCTATAATCGGATGTTCATGTTTAAAGATTTCCCATTCTTTTTCTGTGGAGAACATTTCTGGGGGGAAAAAAAAACCGCCTCCCCACCAGAGAAGTAGGTGTGAAAGTGTGATAGCTGCCCTCACAAAAACGCTCTCTCTCATTCGGCTCTTTTGCATCTTCCGATTTGGTGTCTGGATTGCTTAAATTACTGTGATTCGATCCTTCCACCCCCTCCCCCAGACCAGGAACAGGTTTGCTATCCATGATTCATCCTAAATAGTAGAAACCAGATCCTACTTTATTACCGAGAAATCTATTATTTAGATATAAAGTTTCTCGAAATCACCAACAATGGGATTTGACCTATTATGCTAATCTATTTTAAACTGAATAACGTCAGAAAATATCTGATATTTCTGTTATTGAAGAAGCTGCATTTTTTTGAGAGCTATCATTTAATTCTCACTATGTGCAAAAGATTTTGAGGTGAGAGGGTTTCTTCTAGACTACGTCCATTGATCAACTCTAGAAAATGCAAATCATTCAAATTTTAAAGCATTTAAAAAGGATAAATAAAAGTATTTTCTTGAACGCTTAGAACTCGGCAAAACGAAAACAATAAACGACCTTTATTCACAGCCCAGATGACAGCTTCCTCTGTACACTAATGCAACAATGCAAAGATCAATGCAGTTTGCATAGAGGCCCAGAGGCAGCGAGCCACCAACTCAGACTCCATTAGACACTCGTAGACTAAGTCGTTCTCACGCAGAACAGAAATGCAGGGACCCTAAACCTGTTTTGGTGACCCCATAGCCAGTCGGGCTTTCAGGCAATCTAAAGTGAATGCATTAGATATATTTGAATACATTGAACCCAATATATGCAAATTTTCTCATAAATATTCATTGTGGCTGCCCTGAAAATACGACTGTTTGTTGTATTACCAAAACGGGTTTGAAAAGTCCTAGGGTTCATCCATGTGAAATTATCTAGTGAATGCCTTTTCTATGGGTCAGAAACGAAGATGGTATTCATAAAAGGTCTTAGGAAAGGGGAACTGTCTATGATGGAGGAGGCGAGATGCATTAAATAAGAGGGTCAAAAGGGAGCTAAATAAAGACAGGCAAATCATTAAAGTTTTAAATTGCAAGCATACAAGTTGATAAAATTATAAAATGCATATTTTTCATTTTATGACTTTTTGCTGGATTAAAATTAAAGAATGGCCCTGCGTTTTGAAAGAAGTCAACGTGCTGAGAGCTACTATGGAATTAATAAAAATGGGAAAACATACATTCTCTCTCTCCGTTTCATATTATGCCGTGCATGGTTTTCATTTTAGGTAACGACTGAATTTTGTTTTAATCTTTGCTTCAAAAAGGTGCTAACTGCCACAACAGTCCTGACTGGCATGATGCTATTGTCTCTAGAGTAACTTTATAAAGCGATGTGGCAGGTTTCATCCACCTAGCACTTGAAGAACTCTGGCAATTCATAGGAAATGTAATACGAACGTTATTTGATAGGTAAAGGCTATGTTAATAGTGGTAGATTTTGTAGTATATTTACGGTAAACAGACTTTTGACGTCTAAGAGCTACCAATGCTTGCTTACTGCCAACATACACACCAAGTTTTGCTAAACAGGCACATGAGCGGCCATAGAACTGAATTCAACGTCTGAAAAGATCATTTCGTTTAATGTAATTCTTTAATTTACAGATTCAATAGTTCTTTTTAAAATCATTAACGTGTACAGTGGAGGAGTAGTCTAGTGGTTAAATCAACTGCCTAGTACCCAGAAGATCAAGGGTTCGATTCCCACTGGCACGCCTTGGGCAAGTCACTTTAAGCTCCGTTGCCTCGGAAGAAAAGGCCTAGCAATCTGCTTGCTAGAAAACCCAGAAACAGTTGGGTCAGCACAGCACTTGAGTTGATGGCAGGGGCGGGGAAAGCATGAACAGTAAATCGCTTCCATCTTGGCTTGTGCTAAAGTAAGGACGGATATAGCAGAGCTCGGCTGCCTTCTCCTGGTACTCCAGTAGAGCTCCCAGTTTCATTCCTGAGGCGCTCAGCAAATCCACCGTATAGGCTATTAGTAGAAGCGAACTACTACACCTGGTTTGATCTTCCTGTCAAATGCAACATCCTCTAATCTAAGAGTTTAAAAAAAAAATCCCTAATCTGTCATACACAGGATTGGAGAAAGTGAGATAAAGCAGGCCCGGTAGTTTTTTGTTTCTTTGCTCGATTTTCTCCCAGGCCAAGTGTTTGAGGAAAACAACTTGTAGGCACTGGCAGCTATGTCCCTACGCCACTAGCAATTGCAAAGGGTTTTTGGAACCGATCGCTGAACAGATGAAGCAGTTCATTTTTATAAATAAAATCATTCTTGCTAAAATTAATTCAGCCCCGACGCCCACAATATTCCATTAATCAAAACCAAGTAAGTATGCTCATTAAAGATTTGTCTGTCAGATAAATAAAGAATTATGCCTCCCATAAAGAGACGTGTTAGAATAAAGCCAGCTATCTGAGAGAGAATCTAGAGCTGTAAAGCTGCAATCGGCCTCTCTGTTCCCCCTCCCCTATATTTAATTCTCTGATTTCCCGGCTGACTGGTTAACGGTGATATCTCACCAAAACAGCACCCTGACGAATTGGTCTTTAATAAGTCCCTCGTCAATCTTTCATTCCCAGGAGGTCCCTATTTGTTGGCCCGATAAGGTTGACGAGTTTCAGGCAGAGTCAGATGCAGCGAGATTCTGCCCGGCACCTCCCAGCTCCAGTCTGGTTTTATTCGTCTGTTGTTTAGAGCTCCTCACTTCCCCACCCCTCCAAAAGAAAACAAACAAACAAAAAAACCAAAAATCTTTACACCCTCCTCTGCCCAGAGCAGAAGTAGAGGAAATCCCCATTGGAAACATAGACATAAACTGTGCAGTTTAAATTGCCTTCATGCGAACTTTGGATATATAACAATACTAGTAATGAAGTTTTTTATTTTAAAGCTGGATTTCTGTGTTGTTTTGTCTTACTGACATCATCAGGTTTTGTAGAAATAATAAAGAAACGAGGTTATTAACGCTCCAGAAATCTGGGGCAGGGGGTTTCCTCCAAAGTACTCGATGGAAATTAACTTGCTGGGTGGCTTTACCAATACAAATTAAAAAATATTTCGTTGCAAACCGCACTCCTTTCTGGACGGCTTCGTTAAACAGCTTCCATATAAACATCCTGCAAACCAGCAACGCAAATACACCCAGCTATCGCAGTATTAGGTCAGTACAAAAGTCACATTTAAGTATAAATGCCGTCAGCAGTCGTTACTGCGATTACGCCGTGAATTTCATTCTGATGGCCGATCATTTGTTTCTACTGATGTGTCAGATGTACAGTAGCTTCTCAGCACAAACAGACGCTGCTCGGTGCGTGAGAAAATGTAGTAGCTCTGTACAGACACCAGAGGGCGCCGAGGGCAACGGAACGACCAGCGGCAGAACACAAGGGAAATCATTGTGCTTACTTTTGGAGTAGTTTAAATAATAAACAGTTTATAATTCTGTTTCCTGTGTTTTACATCTCGTTTTAGCTGGTCCAGACCCTTCGCTGTTATAGTTGCGTATATGTGTTTAAAATAAAATGTTTGACATGTCGGCTAATAAAGCAGAGTATTGGGACAGTTGAAAGGATATCCCGATCCTAGCGACCGATCTTTGACACTTACCGCATATCTTGAGTCCAAGTTTTCTGGTGCACCCGTGAGCGACTCCACACCAGGTATCGTAGGCTAAAAGTACAAGAAAAGTTGAATGTTAAGTGACAAAAAAGATGGACTTGGAATTTCGAAG
Source organism: Ichthyophis bannanicus (assembly GCA_033557465.1). Lineage (NCBI taxonomy): Eukaryota > Metazoa > Chordata > Amphibia > Gymnophiona > Ichthyophiidae > Ichthyophis > Ichthyophis bannanicus. The sequence goes on from CM066036.1 coordinate 621,417,382, forward strand.
TCTTTAACATCGGCTAAAGAGATTGATAGCTCACTGCTCTTCCTGCTAACCTGGCAGACCCATAATTATCGTTCTCCTAGACTGAAGAGGGGCTGAAACGGATAAAGTTAGCAGCTGATTGATTACTCTCCCTCTTTTCTCTTTGTCTCCAGTTCAACGATGATGGTGTCTTCTCCCGTCCATCACGGAAAGTCACCTGGGATGTCGATGACTAATACTTCCTGGCATTACTCCAGCGACGTGGCAGCTTAAAATAAACTGGCATGAAATAGGGTCACCGAAGAGTTCAGGAATTAATTGGGTGAAAAATGGTATTTGACTAGATGAGCTGACTGCTTGACTAGACTTGCTGTGCAAGAGGCTAACGCCTCACAAACATATTAGTGCTTTCCCCTCCTTCCTTCTTCCCGTCTACCTCTATTTCTGCCTCTCTCCATTCATAGCCTTTTGAGGTTCTTTTCTCACCTCCCTCTCTGCTATCCGTTGAACATTGTACTGTTAATGGGAAACGTGATTTGATACAAAGTTCCCTCCAAGTTGCGTGGGATCCTCTACCCGCACAGGTATCACTCCCACACAACTTGCCGGGATAGGAACCCGAACTCATTCAGAGCCGAATTTACGGCAGTTTCCCCCCTATTTTTTACCCGTAGTAAACTAGCCTAGTTAATCGGGCCCTGGCTCTTTAACCCAACCCACTCGGCTATTAGTGGAGAGGTAGGGGGGGGGGGGGGGTCAAGCTGCCCAATGTTAATCGATGTTTAAGAACTCAAGGCTAGACTGTAAGCTCTAAGAGCAGGGACTGCTTCCTACGTAGTGTAGCGCTACACAAATGATAAACAATAGTAGCAGAAAGATTTCATACTAAGCATCCAAGAGGGGATTCTTGCCCAGCTGGCTCTCTGGTCTCGGTCTAGTTTTGCACGCCCCCCCCCTCCCTTTTTCTTAGAGACCTCAAAGAGCTGGACCTGAAAGATACTATCTTGTGCTGGAGGGTGAGCATGATAGACAAATTAAAGTGCAGAGGTAATGAATAAGTGCGCGTTTCTGAAAATATACTAATTTCATTATAAGGACCTCAGCTTCGGAAATACAGGTGCAGCCACCTCTGTGATGAATGGAGTGACCATGCATTTGGTGTGTCCCGACTGCATAAACTCTCCCAAGAAGATAGATTGGGGGAGGGAGGGGGGGGGGGAATCTTTATTATTATTAAATCACAGTCGGATAAACTGAGGCAGAGGGAATCCGTGATCAGGAAGATTTCCCCGACCATTGGAGCGCGCTGTCATTCGCCTCATTCTCGAGCGCTCTCTGCTAGACTCTAAAACCCAGCAAACTATAGGCCCGCCTCTACCTACCTTGAAAAACTAGCCACTTCCGATTAACAATTTTATTTTAACGAATGCTCTCCACCTAAATTGGGCAGAGTTCCACCCAGAAACCCTGCTCTGCCTATTCAATGAACTAAGAACACAAACAGAACTGAGTCGAATAGCAAGATTGGTGTCGCTAGACTTAACCTCGTGCACAGGTCTGGTAACTGGCTCACGACCTACTTACAGAGCTGCAGTTTTACCATTCACACAGGCACAAATGCCTCACAGACATATTTCTGTCCTCTAGGGGTTCCTCAAGGCACAATGCTAGCACCAACCTTTTCAACATCTCCCTGACCCCTTTGGCAACCATGATCCGAAGCCTTGGGTTCAGATGTTACATCTGTGCAGACCATATTATACAAGTAGCCTATTTTACAGACAAAACCCACCGATATCACTTACCTGAAACATAATCTGGCTCCCAGCCAGTAGTGATAATCCATACATCTATATCAAAGGTGATTTCGATTCTGCGCCTCTATCATGTAGCAAACCAAGCAGGGCTAGTGCAAGGAGAAGAGACACCTGAGGCAAACCTTATCACTTGTGTCCCCGTCCCCCCCCCCCCCCCAGACAGTGCCCATTGCTGCCGCCCCTCTCCAAGACTTGCAGAAGCAGCAATGGCTGCAAACAGCCCTGCGGTATTACCTTACAACTTTGGCACCATGGGGCTGTTTGCTTTCACCCCCTCCGATGCCTGATGATGATCTCCTGCCTACAAATGGCATCAGGCAGTGAAGGGGGCGGAAGCAAAGAGCCCTGCAGTGCCAAAGTTATAAGGTAAGCGCCGCAGGGTTGTTTGCAGCCATTGCCACCATCGCAGGTCCCAAGAGGGTCAACAGTGGTGCCCCTGGAGGGCCGGCACTCTATGCAGCTGCCTAGTGTGCCTAATGGTAGCACCAGCCTGAAATCAAGCAACAACCAGGACTGGCCCCAGAGTTGGTTCAAGGTGTTGGCATCCTAGGCAACCCTTAAGCCCTATTCCCCCCTGGCTGTCAGAATCTATTATTTAGCTTTGAATACTCTGCTCTTTTCCTCTCCACAGAAGCTGGCACCTTAGGTGACTGCCTAGTTTGCCTAACAGTTGGGCCAGCCCTGACACTAACTCAAGGCCAAAAGTTCATGACTGTCTTACATTCTTAGGTCATAAAATTGAAGCACAACTCACCCTTAATCCACAAATATCTGCAGCACTCAAGTCATCATATTTTTATTTTAACATTTAGTTTAAATGTTTCCAGTAGTAGTTGAAGGTGAGTTACCATCAGGTGCAGTAGGTGTTTCCCTGTCCCCACAGCGCTTACAATATAAGTTTGTATCTGAGGTCATCAGACATATCCGGGTGGTCAAACCAGACTGTTCCATCCTAGACCTGAAAATCCTAGCTATGCACTTATTTTAAGTTGCCTAGATCATAGACATAGTTGGGGGGGGGGGGGGGAGGAGGGCTGTATCCTCCCAAATATTGAAGGCACTAATGGTGATCTGGTACCCCTGCCTCCACTATCAGTTTGATTTCCTTACCCTTTGCCCCTCTCCCCTACCAAATAAGAAGGCAAACTACACCAATGGCCTAGATCAATGCTCTTCAGCCTCTTTTATTTTAAGGCACACTTTTTGAGTTTGTTCAATTCTCATGGCCCACCAAACCCAGTTTTGCTTGATCCTCATTCTTGGTCCCTCCCACTTGCAGAAGGGGAGCAGCACTATTATCCTGTGTGGGTCTCATTCTGCTGGGTTCAATCTGATGTGTGAAAATGTGAGGTCGGCAAAGACATGCACTATCCTTCTCCTACCAGGAGAGGCAAGGTAGGGAGTAAGGCGACCTGATTTGTTGTGTTATACTAAGCAGGCAGTTCAGTTTAGAAAGCACAGGGGTTTTCTCTGGGTGCACTGTGCAATAGAAATGGGGCAACACCCTATGAACCCATGCTTAACTATGCCCTATTAGACATCCTAAGGCACACCAGTGAGAAGTACTGGCCTAGATTACTGCAACTCACTCTACTACAGGCTGCCCAAATACTCTACTCACCATGCCCAGCTGCTACAGAACACAACAGCTAGAATGCTCACAAACACACAGCACATAGAACATATTACACCAGCACCGATGAGACAAGAATCCAATACAAAGTTCTGTTAATAATTCATAAAATACTTCATACAGGAATACCTGAATACTTAGCCAACTTAATAACACCATATCAGTCAGCTCACCCAACTTCCACTCACCACCTAAACCAACTATCTTCCCATGAGCCTCAACATACCACCTAGAAGACAACTAAACACACAGGAGTTGATATTCAAAGTGATTTTGCGAGTTAGCAGACCTGCTAACCAATCAAATTGTGGTCAGTGGGATATTCAGTGGCACCAGGCCGGCCTGTCCACTAGGCAGGCAAGGCAGCTGCCTAGGGTGGCAGAACTCTTTGGGTGTCATGGCAGGACCATACCTAGCCCTGGGCGAGCAGTGCAGCTGCACAGGACGCAAAGGCTTGGGATCGCATTTTGTTTGCCTGCTGTTGCCCCGCCGCTGCCACTTTCTTCTCTCAGTGGCAGCAAGATAACAGCAGACAGCTGAAATGTGCCCCCCTAAGCCTTTTCATGGCACTTTAAACAGGTTGGTCCCTCCCTCCTCTGACGTGACATCAGAGCAGGGAGGGACACATCTGCTTAAAGTGCTGGCGACTTGCAGATCAGGCGTGCGCCCTCTCCTCCACCTCCATCCAGCCGCTTTCTGTTCTTTCCCTGCTGCCGGCACTGCTATGGAGAAAACAAAGGGTGGCAGCAGCAGGGCAAGAGCAGGAAGTGGCTGGATGGAGGTATGGGGAGGAGGGGGCGCACGCTCAATGTGCAAGTTGCACAGGGCGTGATTCTAGCTCAGTACCACCCTGCATCATGGTGCCTGCTGCCCCCCTGTGCTGAACAATGCTGCCCTTCCCTCAGGCTCAGCCATGCTGCCGCTTCCAGCTGCTACTGATTCCATCGGGGGGGGGGGGGGAATAGCTCAGTGGCAGGGGCCTGCGTCAGGCCATTTGCTTGGGTACACAAGGCCTGCTGCTTCTGACCCACCTGAATTTGTGTTGGCCTGCCGGCAAGCCAAGCCACTCCTCCCTGAACCCTGCCATTGTAATCAAGAGCAGCGGGGGGCAGCAGTGCGGCTCAGCACAGGGGTAGGGCGGCATGGTTTGCTGCATTGGGAGGGGGGGGCGGCACAGCCGGAGTTTCTGCCTGGGGCAGAAGAAACCCTTGGACTGGCCCTGAGTGTCACTAAACCTTTTAGTGCTGCTGAATATGTATGCCACGTGCCAGTACATGCCTGATGCTAACTGCATAGCCTCAGGGCATTCTGGGAGCAGTGCTGAGGTTAACTCTGATGCTGCTGAATATTGTCGCTGCCTGGTTAGCAAAAATGCTAGCTGGGCATACTGGATATGATGCCGGCATTGAATATCTGGGTCAGAATTAAAGCTGCAACGGCCAGCCTCTTCAAGTGTGCTGGCTGCCACTGCCACTGCTGAATATTGACCCCACAGTGTTTTCTTACTAGAGTCCACACATTTGGAACACACTGCCATAAACACCGAGGTGTGAATTAAATAACAACCAATTTAAAACTGCCCTGAAAACCTACTTGTTTACTCAAATCTTCGGAGAAAATTAACCACATGACTATCTGCCTCCGAATCTGCAGAGCCTGTTTTGCATGCCTGAGTAACGTGAATGTAAAATATCCAGGCTGCCTATGAGCAAGTGTGAGGTGCTGGAAAGTCTGAACACATATATGTTGTGAAATTGTGAGGTATACAGTATATATGGTGTCTCAATATGTTGCATGAGTATGTGGGGGGGGGGGGAAGGGGTGCATAGGCAGGGCTGGCGCAAGGAGAAGAGGTGCCCTAGGTGGACCTCATCCCTTGTGCCCCTTCCCCCATGGCACCCATTGTCACCGCTGCCATCCCTCTCCAGAACTGACAGTGATAGCAATACCCGCAAACAGCCCCACGGTGCGTACCCTCAAGCTTCAGTGCTGCAGGGCTGTTTGCTTCCGCCACTCTCCGACATCACAGGAAGATGGCATCAGGCATCGAAGAGTGGCGGAGGCAAACAGTCCCACAGTGCCAAAGCTTGAAGGTAAGTGCTGTGGGGTTGTTTCAAGCCATTGTCATCACTGGCGGTCTCAGACGGGGGCAACAGTGATGGAAATGGGCAACCCCGGAGGGAAGACGATCTAGGCGATCACCTAGTGTGCCTAATGGTAGTGCCAACCCTGTGCATGGGAAGTGTGATGTTGTGTAAATTGTGAATTTCCAATGTATGGAAGGATATGTTGGTAGGGTAAGGTATTACAATGTATTTGTGGGGATATAGATGTACTGGGAGAAGACTAAAAAGGCCAAAGAGAGGAAACACCTTTTTCTTCCCTTCCAGGGTTTGTGCAAGGCTATTGGATGCCCTAGTCACCTTATTGCCACCCCCCCCCCCCAAGAGATTTTAATAATGAAACTCAATGGTCATGATCATCTCAGCACCATTCCTCCCAAAATAATCCTGCAAAAATGCATAATTGAACATCATGGGCTTGATATTGTATTGGGCAAGCTATGTGCCACTATGGCACATAGCCCTGCCCAACGACTCTTTACACCATATATTCAATGCCACAGTGACGGCATCGAATATCCAGCATCGCCACACATGCCCTGGAGCCGCTGAGACTAACTGGATAGCGACGATATTGCACTGCTACCCGGTTAGCATCTGCAGCTAAAATGAGGCGAGCCAAAAGCTGGTCTAGTTTTAGCCATGGATCACTAACCAAGTAGCGGTGCAACATCGTTGCTACCCAATTAGTGGCAGTCTCCACCTCTGCTCTGCACCAGAACGCCCCCAACGTGCCCCGATGCTCACTGTAGATCACTGGGTGTGTCGCAGGCTTTGAAGGGGATATTCAGTGCACTAACCATGTAAGTGCCGCTGAATATCCCGATATAGGGCAGTTACATGGTATCTCCAGGAACAAGCAGGAATGTAGTCTTCACATATGGGTATCGTCGGCACCGACAGACCCTGCGCGGGAACGCCCCCCAGCGTCCAATAGGAATGCTTTTGGGAGCATCCCTCAGCACATGCGCGCTGCCCCAACTGTCCCTCTTCAGTTCTTTGTTTTCCGTGGAGCCGACAGGACCCATACCCTATCACCGCAGAAAATTCCGTCTCTAAAATTGTTTTCTTGTGGTCGCGTTTGCCTCCGCACGACGCCTACTGGTACCGCCGGTTCTTTTCTTTTCTTTTAAAAAAAAAAAAACTTGAACTGTTTCTCTTCAGAAACTTTTCTTTTTCGGTGCTAGGGGCCATTTTGGGTATTAGGCCCCATATTCCTGAAACATGGAAAAACCAACTAGTGGTTTCAAAAAATGTACTAAGTGTGACGGTACCATTTCCGTCACTGACACCCATGATTGGTGTCTTAAATGTTTAGGGCCTGAACATTCTCCATCTGAATGTCTCTCCTGTATGGGGATGACTAAGAGGGGAAGACAGAACCGTGCTGCAAAACTCTGTACTCTCTTTTCCTCGGATGCCAGATCCATTGCATCGACATCTTCAAGGGCCTCCTCTTCCTCCCATGGATCTCAGGTAACTAAACATAAAAGCCAGTCCTCAAAGGGTAGCTCTCCTGCTAAGCATCGAGAGGCCAGTGGCATTGCCCTTGAGGGAACCACACCGGCAAAACAGCCCCGGCAGGAGGCTTCGGCTTCCAAAGCATCAGTGGGGCTTCAGGATGTTCTCGAGGCCTCGACCTCGCAAGAACTACCTGTGCCATGCTCAGGGGTCCCGGCCGTTTTCACCGGTACCGACACCCAGACATCGGTAGTGTCGATAGACCAGAGGTTCCTCGCCATCGAATGCAGTATTGCAGCTCTGCTCACAGCTGCAGTACTGTTGACACCTATGGTTCAACGGGCACCGGTACCGACATCGATACCAATGCTGGTACCTACACTGGTACAGACACCGGTACCGGTACTGACGGTACCGGCCCCGGTGGGAATTCTTCCCATGCCATCTTTGGCTGGAATCGACAGATCGGTACCGGATCAACTTGGTACCAACTTCGATCGATACCAGGACCGTGCTTTGCATGAGCATCATGGTCAGGAATACTTTGAATCCTCCGATTCCGAAGACTCTGACAATTCTGCTGGTACCAGAGGGTTTCTCCTGGAAGATCCCTCTTCTCCCCAACGTAGAATGTCACCTCCAGAGGACATGTCTTTTCAGGATTTTATTCGTGATATGGCCAAGGGTCTTTCAATCACGGTAGCTCCTGAAGAGGAACCCAGAGCAAAGGAATTGGAAATTCTCCAATATCCTAAAGCTCCAAAGGAAGCAGCTACTCTGCCCATCCATGAAATTCTGCATAACTTAATGCTCAGAATGTGGAAGACGCCTCTGACTACATCTCCTCATTCTAGGAGACTTGATACTATGTATAGAGTTCCACCATGTCCTGGATTTCAAAAGGCTCAGCTGCCACACCATTCAATGGTGGTGGAGTCAGCCATGCGTAGGATGAAAAGTGCAAAGAGGCATGCATCCAATCCCCCAGGTCGTGAATGCAGGACTCTGGACGCTTTTGGGCGCCAAACTTTTCAGGCTTCCATGCTTTCAGCTAGGATCAGTTCATATATACTATATATGGGAATGTTCCTTAAAGAAGTTACAGGAGACTTGGAGCTTATGAGCCCATTTCTCCCAGATGACAAGAGACAAGACTTTCTTGCTCTAGTTAAGCATGCTCAAGATGTCTCCAAGTTTGTGAATTGTGCAGCCTTTGACTGCTTTGAATGCATCAGCAGAACCTCTGCTATTGCCATTGGGGCACGACGGATTGCCTGGCTTCAGGCATCAGACTTGGAGACTTGGGTACAGGACAAGTTAGGCAACATTCCTTGCACGGGAGAGAATCTCTTTGGCAAGAACTGGCAGGAAAAGGCTAACGAGTTAGATGCTGACAGTACCACTCTAGATAGATTGTCAAAATCTACAGCCACTCCAGCCAAAAAGAAGCCTTATAAAAAACCCTCTTTCAGCAAAAAGAGGAAATGTTATCCTTCCTATACCCAGCAGAGTCAAACTCGGGGTCAGGTTGCCCAAAAGGGACAAACTAGACAGTAAAAGAAGCCAAAAGGCCCAAGAGCCCAACCAGCTCTGCAGGTTCAACCCCCTCAAGGGCTTTGACTCCTTCCTAGAGAGCTTATCCTTCCTGCCTCTGAGGGGGCCCCAACCCCCCCAATATCCCAGGCAGGTTATGCCACTTTGCCAGCAGATGTCATCAGATAACAGCAGAAGATTGGACTCTGACCATTGTAGGAGAGGGGTACAAGCTTCATTTCCACAGCATGCCCCCTCCTACATTTCCAGGGCAATTCAGTTCTCAAACCTCTGCAGACAGTCTGCTAGATCACGAGGTCTCAACATTTCTTGCCCAAGGGGCAATAGAAGAGGTACCCATTCTTCAACGGGGTGCAGGGTTCTACTCCCCCTATTTTCTTATTCCAAAGAAAACAGGAGGACACAGACCCATTCTAGACCTCAGAGAATTGAAAAAATACCTGTTCCAAGAGAAGTTCAAAATGATTTCTCTAGGAACTCTTCCACCATACCTTTCAAGCCCGGATTGGCTTTGCTCTCTAGACTTAAAGGATGCATACACTCATATTCTGATCCATCCAGATCACAGGAAATTCTTGCGATTCCTTTTCAAGGGAAAACATTTTCAGTACAGGGTTCTTCCCTTTGGTCTGGCTTCAGCACCAAGAGTATTCACGAAATGCATGTCAGTAGTAGCTGCATTTCTGCGAACCCTGGGGATATTCGTCTTCCCTTACTTAGACGACTGGCTCATTCGAGCCCCTACAGTTGCAGAGGCCAGCACTGCACTGTCTCGCACAATGCGAATCCTCCAATACTTGGGGTTGGTAATAAACTTCCCAAAATCCCAACTTGTTCCTTCCCAATGCCTGGAATTCATAGGGGCCTGTCTAGATACCAGACAGGCAAAGGTTTTCCTTCCACAGGCCCGGTGTCTTCGCAAAATGCAACTAGCTTCTCAGGCAGCAGGGAAATCCTCCCTAACTGCTTGAGAGCTACTACAGTTGCTGGGACATATGGCATCCACCGTTCATGTAGTCCCATATGCTCGCCTCCACATGTGAGCAGCTCAGTGGACCCTATCCACACAGTGGACACAGGCCATAGGACACTTATCAGACAAAATAATAAACTCTCAACGACTAATTTTGTCCCTCCAATGGTGGCAATCACTAGAAAATCTGAAAGTGGGGTCTCCTTTTCATCAACCTCTCTTTCAGGCCACCCTAACAACAGATGCATCACAGGTGGGTTGGGGAGCACACCTGAATCATCTCTCTACACAGGACACTTGGTCTCCACAGGAGGCTGGTCTACATATAAACCTCCTGGAATTAAGAGCAATCTATTTAGCTCTTCAAGTATTCCATGCCCAGCTCAGCTACAAGACAGTCCAAGTCCAGACGGACAATCAGGTAGCCATGTTCTATGTGAACAAGCAGGGCGGGACAGGCTCTCTGTCATTATGCAACAAAGCTTTGCGACTGTGGGCCCTTGCCAGAGAGTATCAAATTCACCTTCTAGTGGTATATCTTCCAGGCATTCAAAACCTTTGGGCAGTCAAACTCAGTCGAGTACTGCTGCCTCACGAGTGGTCTCTCCACCTGGACCAGGTGGCAAAGATATTTCATCTCTGGGGCACTCCAGACATAGACCTCTTTGCAAGTCCACTGAAGGCCAAACTTCCCTGGTTCTGTTCCAGGATTCCGGCTCACAATTGTCAGGCAAGGGATGCCTTCCTCCTTCATTGGGGTCAGGACTTCCTTTATGCCTTCCCACCCATTCCCCTCATCCCCAAAACACTCTTCAAGCTTCAGAGAGACAGGGGTCGCATGATTCTCATAGCGCCACGATGGCCACGCCAAGCGTGGTATCCCCTGCTTCTACATCTCTCTCAAGCTGCACCTCTGGAGTTAGGGCATGCTCCAGATCTCCTTTCCGAAGAGGACGGGACACTATGGCACCCGAATCCCCAGTCCCTGCATCTCACGGCCTGGTTGTTGAAGGCTTAGACCTCCAGGATTTCAACCTGTCCCAACAGGTAAAGGATATCCTTCAGGCTTCTAGAAAACTTTCCACAAGAAGGTCTTATGCCTTCAAGTGGAAACGTTTTACTATATGGTGCTCCAAGAAGGGATTAAACTCCCTTGTCATACCTTTAGAATTGATACTAGAGTATCTCCTTCACTTATCAAATTCTGGTCTAAAGACCAATTCGGTAAGAGTCCATCTTAGTGCAATCGTGGCTTCTTATAAGCCTCTGAATGGACAACCAATTTCCTCTCATCCACTTATATCCAGATTTATGAGAGGTCTTCTATTAACCAAACCTCCCATTAAGCCACCACCGGTGGCATGGGATCTAAATCTAGTTCTCGGGCAGCGCATGAAGCCGCCTTTTGAGCCTTTAGCCACTACAACCCTTAAGTTTTTGACCTGGAAGGTTATCTTCCTAATTGCAATCACCTCTGCACATTGCATTAGTGAACTGCAAGCTTTAGTGGCTGATCCTCCTTATACTAGGTTTCACCATGATAAGGTTGTTCTTAGAACTCATCCACACTTTATGCCAAAGGTGGTTTCGCCTTTTCATCTTCCTGTATTTTTTCCGAGGCCTCACACCTCTAATGCAGATAGAAACCTTCATATTCTGGATTGTAAAAGAGCCTTAGCTTTTTACCTACAGAGAACACAGCAACATAGAAAGTCCTCGCAACTTTTTATAGCTTTTGACTCTAGTCATTTGGGACTTCCAGTCTCCAAGAGGACTTTATCTAAATGGATTGCCCAATGCATATCCTTTGCTTATGAGAGTAAGGGTCTTCCTCTTCTAGGCCATGTCACAGCTCATAACGTGAGAGCCATGGAAACTTCCATGGCTAATCTCCACTCTGTGTCTATCGATGAGATTTGTCTAGCAGCCACCTGGGCTTTGGTACACACCTTCACAGCCCACTACTGCCTGGATAAAGCCTCTCGTCGGGATGCCTTCTTTGGCCAAGCTGTTCTTCAAAATCTCTTTCAGATCTAATTCAGCTCCTACCCACCAACCCTGGCGGAATGCCAGAGATCCATGGGAGGAAGGATGCCTACCTTTCTAGGGTGGCACCTTCCTGAGGCTATCTCCCTGGCATCTTCAGCTAGGGAGTCCCCATATGTGAAGACTACATTCCTGCTTGTTCCTGGAGATAGCGTAGTTACTCACCTGTAACAGGTGATCTCTGGGAACAGCAGGAATTTAGTCTTCACAACCCACACACCTCCCCTAGGAGTTGTCTCTCTATCTCTTTGTCTCTTTCCTCTCTCCCTCTATCCTTTCACTCAGCTATGAACTTAACTGAAGAGGGACAGTTGGAAAGGCAGGAAGGCAGCGCGCATGTGCTGAGGGATGCTCCCAAAAGCATTCCTATTGGATGCTGGGGAGCGTTCCCGCGCGGGCTCCATCGGTGCCGATGATACCCGTATGTGAAGACTAAATTCCTGCTGTTCCCGGAGATCAGCTGTTACAGGTGAGTAACTATGTTTTACTGGGCTGTAAACTGTGTAAATGCCCTTCAGATATCGCCCCATAGTTTTAAATATTAAACTTTGCTTTGTATATATGTATGTGTCTGCTTTCCCCATAGCTAAGAATGTGCTGATGGTTTTTTGAGTTTGTATGGCTGCTGCCAGCCTAGGCAGCTGCCTAGTCTTATTTAGTGGTTGCACCAGCCTTACTCCCTTCCACTAAAGTAATGGTTCTCAACCTAGGCATCAGGACACACCTAGCCAATGGGGTTTTCAGGATAACCACAATGAATATGCATGAGAGAGAGATCTGCATATTTATTGTGGTTATCCTGCAAACCGGACTGGCTAGGTGAGGAATGGATTGAGAATCCCTGCACTAAAAGAATAGCTAATAGCAATGAATTCTCAAGAAACGGTGAAGCAGAGTATGTAGATGTGTAAGGGACATGGTAAGTTGTTTGAATATGAGGTTAAATGAGGGACAATATGAACCAACACCAGTTCCTGTAATTTTCTTGTACTCTTATTTCTATTTTGTAATTATGTTTTCTTTTACCCATTTTGGGGATAATTTTATAAGACACATCTGCATATAAAATAGAGGTTTACATACAGACCTGGGATACAGGTGCCTAAACTAATGTGCAATATACCCTGTATATGCATATGCTTGATCTAGACAGCAGGGTTCCTGGGATAGTATTTGAAATGAGTTTGTACTTATGTATATAGTGCCCGATTTTCATTTGTGCGGTGCTATGTGCTGCGTCAGCACATAGCCCGCCTGCCATCCATCTAACCTGGACTTTCAATACCAGGGTCATACCCGACCCCAGCATTGAAAATCTGGTTCATGCTGCATAACCTGGAAGCCACAGGAGCTAGCCAGGTAGCAGCGATCTTTTATGCTACCTGCTCAGCCCCTGCACCTGAAAGATAGGCGAGGAAAAACCTTGCCTATCTTTAAGGTGCAGAAGACTAAGCTGCCCGTTTAGCCCTTTCTTCCACCCTGGAACGCCCCCAACACGCCCCGTTGCTAACCGCATAGCATCTGGGTGCACTGGGGACTTATCTGGGATTTTTGAAAGGTACTACCCATATAGGTGCCTTTCAAAAGTCCTGGATAAGGCATTTACATAGGTAACTAGGGCAGTTATCTGTGTAAATGCCTTAAAAAATGCCGCCCATATTTTATAAAGTATGCACATAAACATAAAATAAACCGGCACACGTGTGCATGCCTGAGAGCAGGTATTTTTTTCATGGGGTAATTTCAAAAAGAGAAAGTATGTGCACACTTTCCCTTTTAAAGTTGATGCAAATTATGCACATTCCTGCAGCACAAATGAGGTGTCCTGTTATAAAAAAAAAAAACTCCTTTTGGTGACACATGCAAACATTTTCATACCAATAAAGTTATCTGAATTTGAATCGGTTAATGTTTGAGGGAGAGAGCAGAACTGCCATAAGAATCAGTTCAAGGAAGAAGATTTTTGGCTAGTCCTGCTTTTTGAATTTATATCCCAGTGTATTATGGTATGTGCAGTCCTTTATTCTACCACTTGAAATCAGTGCTGCAGATACCAATATACATTGACTAGTTGCACACCAATGAGCATTTAACCAAGGAGGCGTGACTCCCCCACCTTCCCCAGCACGTGTCTCCTGCCTGCCTAGCTTCCTGCTTCTGTTACATAAGTTCTGTCCAATGTCCTACAGTCTGCCTCCAACCCTCAGTGCCAGCCCCAGAGTTGGTTCAATTAGCTTTGACTGCCCTGCTCACTGCCGCCCCTAGCTGCTGCTGCTCTAGGGGACTGCCTAGTTTGCCAGATAGTTGTCCCGGCCCTGCCAACCCTGCAACTATGTTTCTAGTCCCACCTGGCTTCCTTTTCCCTCCCTCCTGCTGTGACCATCTATTTTATATCTTGCCTGTTATCCAGATGTCTACCTCTGACTCCAGGATTGTTTTTCCTATCCCATGTGGTATTGCAAAGCATGCCTGTTATCTAACTAAGCTTCATGGGAAAGGAAGCCAAACAGCCTCACAGTGCCAGAGGTTTAAGGTAAGCACTGTGGGGCTGTTTGAGGCTATTGTTGGTGCTGCAGGTCTTCCATTCCTAACTGGAAGATTACCATCAGGCTCCTGGTGGGGGAGGGGGGAGGGACAAACAGGACAATTACCTTGGGCTCCCATGTCACATGGGGCCTCAAGCCTGCCTTAGGCTGAAAGTGGCATAGCCTGCAGGCATTGGGGCCCCACACTGGTTTCTGCCTTGGGCCCCTCCATGTCTAATACTAAACGCATTATTTCAAGAGAGCGCTAGGGATAGGGGAGGGAAAAATTTGTGAGAAATCTAGCACAGGCATGAAGTCTTCCTTGAGCTGGGGCACTTGGCAACTCTATGTGAGAATGTGTGTAGGGAAGGGGGCAGAGGAGAGTGAGCTGTCTAAATGTGTATTTGTAGGATGTACGTGAGGATGTGGCAGAGTATATAATCTGAGTGTGAGTAGATGTGTGCATGTCAGAAAGTGGAAGTGAGGATGTGTGTATGGGGAGTGGAACAGAGTATGTTATCTGAGTGTATACCTAACAAAGTGTAGGAGATTATGTGTGTGGTGGTGGCATTAGCTGAGTGTACATGTCTGAGAGAGTTTATGTGGCAATGTATATATGGGGGACTAGGGTAACTTGCATGTCTGTAAGGTGATAGAAGTAGAGGTTTGAGGTACAAGACCTGTATTTTGGGATGACAAGAAGATAAAGATAAGACCATAAAAGGGAAAAAGAGTGGAGATATCTTTTCTTCCTTCCACTACAGGAATAACTAACAACAAGAAACTCTCAAGAAATCCTCATGAAAATGGAGGTAAATAATGAAAGCTCGTGAATTTCTTGGGGGAATGACTGCATAATTTGTTTTAAGGTTGGCAACCTCATGGGGTAAAGTGTTTGTCTGTTAGAAAGGGCACATGTATTTCACTTTCCATTTGTATGTTCCAGGAAATGTTCTCCAGACCTTAGAAGTATAGTTTATATAATTCACTCTTCTTATCTTTTCTTTATCTTGTAGTTTTGTGAAGGTTACTAAGAAATTATGTGCCTATATATGTAAAAAGTTATCTTTAGCGCCTTTAATGGTTAAAGTTATTTTTGAGTTAGAGAAAGGTAACAGCATAGATTATCTGAAGAGACTCCTTTCTTATCGATCTCCCCTATGTGTTGGCTGTTTCATTATGTTTTCCATTTCCCTCTATCCGCCTTCTATTGCTGTGTTGAATTTATACATCTTGCCCTTGCTAGGGGACCTTTCCCCTTTCCTGTCTCTCTTTTTTTCTCTCTTCTCATATCTCCCGCTCTTCTCCCGTCTTTGCTGATAAACCCAGGCTCTCTTTCCACGAATTTGGCACAGAACCGTGTATATTGGGCCCTATCATACACTTTTTCAGCTGGGAAGTCTTCTGTCTGATTCCTAGCCTTTTCTTAGTAAGCCAATGTTTTGGGTTGCCTTTTTCCCCTGCAGTTAAGATTTTGCCGGCCTCAAGCTGGTCCGCAGGCTACCCATTTCTGCCTTTTTTTCCTGATTGAGGGTTTCACAAGATTGAATTCTGAGATCGAATCTATCGGTATATATGTATTCTTGTGTATGGCACTTTTCAATTCTAAGGAATCTTTATATGAGAATTCTAATAAATACGCAACAATTATGCATTGTGTGGGGGGTTTCTTTGTTGCTGCTTGGTTTTACTTCCTAGGGATTTTGACCTAGAGCTTTGCATAGTTATCCCAATTGAGAACATCTAATTTGAAACGGCCTGCTGTTTTCCCTCCAGCTCTCACTCCTTCCCATTTTTCCTCTTCCCAAACTGGTATTTCTCTGCTGCCCGTTTGTCCTGCTTTTTTCAAGTCTGTTGTGCCTTCTACCTCCTCTTGAACGGAGAAAGTGAGGAAATGACTAATATCGAGTGTTTTGCATGCAGTTCGGGTTCCCGACAATACTGAGGAGGGAGGGAGGGAGGAAGACAGGGGAATGGGAAAAGCAGAGGACGGAGAAAGGGGATGAGAAAAGAGGGCATCAGAGAGAAGAAGAGGAGAGGCAGAGGGGAAGGAGAAATCAGAGGAAATCAGTAGTGAATCCACGTAAGAGGAGACTGGAATAGTCAGTGGAAGTCAGAAGAAAAGAGAACAGGGAAACGAATGGAAATATACCGGAGAGGAGGAAAAACGGAGGGAGAAAGGAATACGATTAAATGGAGTTGAGGAAAAAAGGAAAACAAAGAAAGGAGATGAACCAGAAGGAGAAAAAGACAGGAGACTATAGCCCAAATGGAGAGGAAGAAGGGAATAGAGAGGTTATAGGGGTGGTACTGGGTGAGGATATAAAAGAATAAAGGCAAATGAGAAAACCAAATAGCAGAGGACAGAAAAGGAGAGGAAACAAAGCTCTCAGAGAAGAAAGAATAGTGAGAGAATTTAGGACGAGGGAGTAGAAGAAACTATGAAGTGACGTTGGCTTGGGGAGGGAAAGGATGTGAAATATAAAAGGAAAAGAGAAGGAAGATTTAAACGAGGGGTAGAGAACAAAAAAAAAGCAGGGAGCAACATTCTCGTCAAGCTGAGCGGGAGTCCTTAGTTGCGTTGCTGCAGGTAGGGGGAGGTGCTGCTTTTTAGTCGCGAGGATCCTGCTCCTCGCGACTAAAAAGGCAATATCGCGACACCTCCGCCTACCGGCAGTAGTGCAAGTTGAGGGCTTCCGGGCAGCTTGACGGGGACGTTGTTGGGGGGGGGGGGGGGGTAGGGCTCGGAGAAGAAAGAAAGAGGAGAGGAGGAGAGCTAAAGGAATCTATGAAGAGAATAGAGTATAATTTGAAGAAAGGGGCGGTGAAGGGAGGAGAGCCATAAACAACCGGGTAGACAAGCTCAGATATTCCAGTCGCTATCTAGCAGGGAACACCTAGATAAACTTGACAGCACAGGCAGGGGGACATTTATCAGAACTGCCGTTCTTTCGAAATGAAACCAAACAAAAGCAAAATCCCAACGCTAGCTACGTCTGAAGTCTTCAAATTGAAACGCCACTCTACTACGTTTAGATTTTCCAACCGATTGTTTCTTTTATACAAAAATTATATCACCCCATCTTACAAAGATATGAAGTTAGCATCTCGGTTTTATGCAATCCATGATCCATCCGCTAACGATAGAAAGGATGATCTGTAGTCTGCAAATGGTTTTATTTCGTTTCCGTTATAAACTGCGACTCTCGCCGAATCATTTTCACCATTGAATGAAATCCGAAGAGGGCATCGCAAAGCGACAATGACTTTTTTTGCAGAAGTCGATTACATGTTGTTTTCCCCTCGTCTTTCCTTTGCAGAATAATCACAGTAATGACGCCCCTCTTCATGCCTCAGAGACCCTGAATCTCCGAGCGGGTAAAAGCTTTGCTCTGCCTGCCAGGCTTTTATTCTTCGCTTTTCGCTGCTCTTTGTCTTGCTATTATGTTTTCTGTTGTGTTTTTTTCTTTTTTTTGGGGGGGGGGGGGGGGTCTAAATTGACTGAGGCAGAGTTAGCAGCCGCTTACAACCATCTTCAGCACCCTGCCCTTTCCCACTAAACCCCCCACAACTCAGCGCCCATTCACAGCAATTAGGGAACCCGGATTTCCAAAAGCTACAATTAGCACCAGAATGTTTTACAATCTAAGGACGAGCTCAGCGTCAGAACTACAGCCTGCAAAAGAATAAACGCAGCACAGCGCCGAGATTATGTCTCCTTTTTTAAATCAGCGATTTATCTAATTTTAGACACGAAGCTGGCAGATTCTGCAGTCGATTTAGCACTACATTTGTTACATTTCTGAAAAGAGATGAACGTGCCCTGGTTGGGGTTTGGTAAAAAAACACAAAAACGGGCGTTTCGATTACGTTTTAATTCTTCCATGTAAACCAAAAAGATCGGTGCACCTCGATGTGCTTTGGAAATGGAAATATCAATGCGTGTATTTAAGTCGTGCGTTTTCTTCACTTTAATCTGGGAGGATCGAGGAAGTCAAGGGTGAAGCTTTGTTCCATGTGAACCTGACACTTAAAAATCCCGGGGTAGAATCGATATATCTGAAACAGCTTCGATACTTCGGGCTCCATATTAAAGGATCGATACTTCGAAACCCCCAGGAACATTTAAAACACCCTGGTGTAACGCCGCTAGGTTCAGATGCACCTTGCATGCTCCCTTCACAAAAGTGTCTGATTCAGATATTTCTCTGTATGGAACAAACGGGGTAGGTATTGAACGAGGCTTTCTGTCAAAAGTAGCTTTCCTTTGATGCACAATTGACCCCCTCTCAAGCCAAAAGAATGTATTACATACACAGGGCAGATTAAATGGGATGAAAAATGAAGACCTACTTGTGGGTCGCAAATTAGTTGGGTTGGTATCCTGAGTGGCGTTGGAGGAGGAAGGAGCAGACGAAGCCATCACACCTGAGGCTCAGGGTCTTCGGAGCTCTGCCGCCGTCGCTTCTCCCCAGAGAGGGAAAGTCAAGGCACGGACTGCAAAGGAGAGAAAGGGCGCACGCTTAACACTACTGAGTCCTGCTGAAGGTGCTCTTATAGTCTGGGTGGCACTGGCTGCAGGTGGCAGTTTCCATAGTATCAATAACCCCCAGCAAGTGCCAACAGCAGGTAACTGAGACACAAAGGGCAGCACTTCAGCGGCCACATCGCGTCTTATTTCCTAGCCAAATAATTCAGTGACAGGAGCGCTGGCAAAAAGTAGAGCAGAGGATGACGTAGCATCTGATCTGGACGCAGTGACCACTGGCTGACCAGCAAAGACATGAGTGACTGGGATGGCACACAGCAAGGAGAGGATGGATGCCGCCACAGACTGGGAGCCGAAATCTTTCCCTGCTCGAGTCTGAAAGCTCCGTCCTGTGCGGGCAGACTGGGTTAGCAGACCGTGAAGTCTTCTGTAATTATGGACTGACCACTGAGCACCATAGTAATAATGGCTTGTGTCAAACGGAGCCCAGTTACATAAGAAGACTTCAGTGATCAACCCCTATACCCCATACGGCGGCAGATCCCAGAATCATTCTTCGGAATTAAATAGATTCCGGGGCTGGGACCTTAAATTATGATAGGTGTTCAGATATATGAGTGGACGAATAACAGCTGCAAGCTTGCCAAACCTGTGAATTATACGTAGAAATACATGTTGCCTATACATTTGATTATGCAATTGAAACAGATTACCCTTTCTCTTTGTTACAGGTACTATCTCTACTATTATGCATACCTGCAAGATTCTCGATTCGCTTGTGCTGATTAAAATAATACAGCGAATCAGTCAATTAGTATCTAGGTTTTTAAGTAGGTTAAGATCCATTTCATCTCTCCAGTTAAATAGCTTATTAGATGTGAGACTACGATCAGTCAGACAAATTACCTTTGTTGCTAGTGATTAGGAACAATCGAGCATCTGTTTCAGTACTGATGAATCACATTTATTTACCTTAAAAAAAAAACTCCGCTCCGTTCTAAGACTATACAAGTCACGACATTTCAGTAAAAATAATATTAATCCGGAAATGCCTTTCTGAATGCTAAATAGCTCAGCCATTCAAATCAAAATAAATTTCAGTAAGTGTGATTTGATAGGAAAAGATGAAAAATTAAGGCTCCCTCGAAAGTAAAAAAATAAAAAAATAAAAAAATGAAGGAACAGGTTTTAAGCATGAAACATTTTCACTGACTCCATATCAATCCCCAGCCTGTCTCCCCCTCCCTCCCATGCGATCTTTAGATCTGTTTTATACCAGACGAATGATCTCTGGCTAAAGAGAGATATAGACTGAACTTACCCCTGGTTAAAAGGTATCTTAGTACAGGCTGCAGACTTACTTTGGCTGCCCCTCAAATAAACGTGAACTGACCGGCAAATTGCAAAGCGCTTGTAATAATTCCAAGAGGAAGGAGGTCTGGATGTCAGCCGAGTGCACACATTTGATTTCAGCAAGACCTTTTTTTTTTTCCAGAAGTACTTTGCTTTGCCTTTTTGAGGCTGGATCGGCTGCTGTAAAGCAGACGCGAGTCGCAGCAGCACCTCCTCTGGTTCTATAGGGAAAGCGGCGGAGCCCGGAGAGTCTGATGTCTGGGGCAGGTGACCGGCTTTGAGCGATCACGGGGCCACTGCTGCTTACCCAGGCGAATGTGACTTATTTGTAGGTGGTTGTGTTGCCTCGGGGCGTTCGAGCTCAGTCGCTTCCCAATCCTGATCACGAAGAGGCATCAAGAGAAATTGGCCCTATGAGTAATACGGTACACACATAACACACCCCATTCGCTGAGCTGTGCGGGGGTAACAGGAGGATTATTTTGCATTTATTATTTTAGGAACCAAATTAACATATTTTGGTGTGATAGTTCCGTGGGGTTTTTTGTTTGTTTTTTTTTACTTTAGACAATTCATACTGAAATTCATATTTTGTGTAATGTTCAGATGAATGAATTACCATCGTTACTTTTATACCTGATGCCATTTGAACATCATCTTTTCGGGAAAGACATACTATATGTAATGTTTATATATTGTGCAATAGCATTTTCAATTAAATTTTATTAACTTGAAAAGCAATTTACCAGCAAGCAAAGCACAAATCACTACAGGTGTTTCTTTGGTTAGCGTGACCCAGAAACCTCTCTAGCTTCCTAAATTTTAATCAAGCCTCTGTAGACGTCTTAAACCTCTGAAAGGAAAAACTCAGTGGTTGCTTTGTGACAGCGTCCACAAGAGGGCGTCAGAGACCCAAAGACAAACGGACTGACAATTTTAGCTTTGCAGGACTATTAACCAAACTCAATTCTTTATCGCCTATTTTAAGCGCTCGGATTTAATAGATCTTTAATTAAGGTTATTCTACTAAAATAAATACAACCCCCTTCTTGAGATCAGAAACATATTTTACTCTCAAAAGCAGACATATGGGTAACATTTTTACAACTGTAAGTTAATGTCTCGTTTGAGTTTAGTATTTTCATTTTTAAGTATGGGGCACTGCATGTTTTACAAAAGGGTTTCTGCCGCTTCATGATTTCCTGCAATGAACAGTAAAAAGAAGCGTATTCCGAGTAGACAATTGTAAGGGCAAATTACAGCTATTAACTAGCATTTGTATCTACCTAGGCTTGCTGCCAGTGGACCTGACATTGTAAAGAAAATCCTAAACACCTGCCGGGGGAGAGGGGGTGGAGTGGGGGAGGCTTCACTGCCCATGTTCGCAGGCTTTCTTTGCTCATGACTAGGTATCCTGGGTCTTTAGCAACAGTAGACATCCATGCAGACATTTACATGACATGATTAAGTCTAGCGGACCCTTTTTAATGGCCACAATAGTCAGATAGGATTTATTCTTCCAAACGTGAAGAACGCACACTCAAATCTGACTCATGCCAGTTTCAATACCATATTATTCTCTTTCTTTTAGAAGTGAAAGGGTCTTCCAACGGGTTTACAGTACAACATATAAAGGAATACAGCTATAATAAAACTGTAATAGTTAAGGATAAAGGCTATATGATGGTATATAGTTTTATATAACTTCTAGGCTTAGTCATTGCTTTTGGAAACAGTCTTACTCTACATTATTATTAAGTGCTCCTTCTGATTTGTTAATTGAACGAAAATTGGATCCCGTGTGCCCTTTGCAATATTTCAAAAGTGCGTATAACAATTGGCAATACGTATTAATTGCAAGTTGTTTGCATACAGTTCCCCCGCGCCCCTGTGAGCTGCCATTTTAGCTGAGGCACGATTACATCATAGAATAATAAGTATTTGCGTCGTGCAATGTCTGTGATGCTATTTGCAACAACCACGTCATTGCGAACATATTAGATGTGTGTTTGTGAAAATATTTTAATTACAGGGTTGCGCCCGGGATTGTAAGGCTCAGGTTAAAGGTACCTATAAAAATGGCTCCTGACTGCCATCTTTAATTTAAATTGGGCAGGAACTGCCATTACTATGTGTAGCTCTGCAATACTGAATTACACAGAGGTGGCAACATTTCTCTATAACACTGTGCACTATTAAATATATTTATGTTTTCCTTGTGAACAAAATATCCAGTGAAGGCAAGAAAACTGGATGAGGTGTACGATTTATTCCATTCTCTTTCAAAGACTGTTTCCACCGATGGTTAACTCTCAAAAGTCCTTTCAGAAACCTAATAGGTGACATACTCATTGTGTTTGATATTGTTCTTGGGCCTGGAATGCACGTAAAGTTCATGAACTGAAATAAAATGTAAATCAGTTACATTTTAATTGATAACTTAAAACATAATACATGCCTATCCGAACACCCAACGATTTATCAAATTGCAACCCATTGAAAGCTCGAAGACGTGACTTCAGTACCTTGGACAAAGCAAGTTGCCCGATGTTCGAGTGGCGGTGATGATACATTTTCTGAGTTCAGCCAGAACAAGAAATTGTTGAAGAAAGTCTCTCTTATTGACCTTTAAGAGACTTAGCCCACATATGGAGCTTCTGCGTAGAGGTGTTTATAGACTGTAAATGTAGCTGTCCATATTTTACCTAATTAGGTGTTTCTGGAGGGTACTGAAAATTGGTATTGATCAGTATTCACACTGTTAACTCTACCTCTAAATGCATTTTTCCCGTCATTGAATTTGCAAAAGCCTAGCCAAAGTAGAAACAAGGCAAAGATTTGCAGCCAGGGGAGGGGAGGGGTCTGAAAGTGTGTGTGTGTGTGTATTTCACTACCCCTTGCACGCGTCACCCCTGCCTCGCCCTCTCCTCATGCTCTTCAGTCCCCTTCCCTTTTACTCCCCCTCTGCCTTTTCACTCCCTTCCTCTCTCTTGCACTTTTCACTTCCCCAAGATTAACCTTTTAGTGGGTCCTAGACAAAAAAGTAATGCTGGGCTCCATCATAATATAAAAACATTTTAAAACTCCCACAAAGGGGGCAAGAATGGTCCCGACTGCACAGAAGGAAGCAGCGGCAGGTGAGAAGCATTGCTCCCCAGCGCCTCCTGCTGACTAGAGGACAATGCACACAGAGTGAGGAGCTCCTCCAACCCCCACTCTTCTTTCTGTCAGCAGTTGACTTATCAGGGCAAGACTCTTCCCTTGGAGCCATTAACACATCAGAGGAGACCCCTCCTAAACATCTGAGCATTAGGCACGTGCCTAATTTGTCTGTGTCTATGCGGGGCACCTCTTCCCTCCCTTCCATTGGCAGAGGGCAGAGTAGACTCAAGGAGAGGGAGGGGGCACAGCCCGTTGCCCATGGATCCTCAGGAAATAAGTCTGGTTATCCCTTGCATCTGCCCTTGACATAAATGCAGCAGCTAGAAGACAATATCCGAGCTGCACAAGGCAGCTGTGCTTTCCGAGGTCTGGGGTTCTAACTGCAAAATCCAGCCTCAGGTTCAGTTTCCATGGCATCTAACTGACAACTTAATTAAAACCTCACTAAGAGCAAGACAAATCCAAAACAAAAGAGCTCCTAGTAAAATACCAACTGTACCTATTGTTCACCTTATCCAAAAACAGGCTCAGCAACAACTCTACTGATAAATCTTACATGGAGAGCTGGCAGATTAAATTCTCAGAACCCTGATACACAGATACAGCCCAGAAAGCTCAAAAACTAAATACAAGGAGAGAAGACCTCAGCATGCATTAGATCTCTCTCTATATAGCAGTAATCTATCGAAAGGGGTAAAGCTTTATTCACACCATCACGGGCCCAAAAAAAATCCTCAAATTACCATGGTTTATAAATGTTATTATCAAAGTCCATTAACTCATTAAAAAGTCAATTGACATTATTCAATTTTTATATTTTTTATTCATTAATTTATAGTACCAGGCCAGACTTAACCTCATACTTCACATCAGCACCAGCGAGAAAGTCATGAATGGCAACTTTAAACCGCTCTGGTACCACCGCTCCTGACATGAAAAGAACGCTACTTACTGGAGGAAGACATGCTGATGCAATATGTACCAAAATTACTTATCATTACGGTTGCCTGTTCACCATGAAGCTAAGGATGCTCTACAAAGATCTTTGTTTCACCAATCCCAGTTTCATCAGGGGTATATTACAAACACTAGTCAGATAATAGACTCCAGTAGTGCCATCTGACATCATTATCCAGATCTTTAAACTGCCAACAGCCAAATGAGAAGAAGAAGAGGGAGGAGGAACATAGTCACCTGACATAATCAGTAAATTTATGCAAGGCTCTATCGTCCAATCACATTACTGATAAACCCCAGATTCAATCTTATTATTGAGACCCACGGATTCCATTGTATTCAAAGTATAAATCCATTTTTATTCTCGTTCCAAGAGGATGTTCTCCCGATCTCCACCACACAATGAGGGGGGGGGGGGGGGAGGGTTGGAGGGGGACATGATCTATGTCCAGACAGCATAGATCACTAAACTATGATGGAACTGTTGACAGTGACCTACTAATGGGGCTTCTTTACTCTCTTTCAACAAGCTATACTTATGTTCTGACAATCGTACCTTTAATTGTCAGGTAGTTTTTCCGATAAAGATCTTAGCACAGGGACATAGAATCACATAAACCACATATTGTGATATACATGATGTAACATGTTTCAAAGAAAGAATTTTATCAGACAAGACCAGCTTGTCTCTTTCTTCCATGGTGTTACAATAGCGGCAATGTCCACATTGAAAATGATCCCCATGATGATCTATGACAATTCTCTTGGGTACTGCAGGACTGAGGAGGCCTCATTAAATTTCTACCCCTGCTATAAACAATACAAGGTTTAATACTTGCAAACACATAAGAACATAAGAACATAAGATTTATTT
This sequence comes from Ichthyophis bannanicus, assembly GCA_033557465.1. NCBI lineage: Eukaryota > Metazoa > Chordata > Amphibia > Gymnophiona > Ichthyophiidae > Ichthyophis > Ichthyophis bannanicus. Next base: position 621,442,328 of record CM066036.1, read on the forward strand.
TATTTATTTATTTAACATCTCTTATATACCGCACTATTTATAATCAGCGCGGTTTACAAAGAACAATAAAACATCAGATAAGATACATATTATCTGTTTTTTACATGGAACAGGAACAAAAACTTGGGTAACTGGGGCAACTATTTACAATGAGTAATAGTCATTGAACTATAAACATATGGACGGAGTAGTACATGAAAAGATCTTTGTAGTATGAGCGGGGTATGAAGTGTTAATGGGTTAGCAGGGGTTGCGTGTTTAGAATGGGATTGGTGCTATTTGAGTGAGCTTGTGTTACTGTGTTCTCTGTGAAGTATTTGATGAACAGGTGGTGCTTCAAGGCCTTTTTAAACTGGGAGAGATCAGCGATGATCCTAATGTGTGGTGGGAGTGTGTTCCATGTTTTTGGAGCGCATAAACTGAAGGATCTGTAGATATGCCATACTGGGTCAGACCTAGGTCCATCAAGCCCAGTATTCTGTTTCCAACAGTGGCCAAACTAGGTCATATGTACCTAGCAGTTTCCCCAAGAGACACAAGTTCCACAATGCTTGTACTGGGTCAAGCATTGATATCTTCGGTCACTTCTTAATAATGGTTTATGGACCTTTCCTCCAGGAACTTGTCCAAACCTTTTTTAAACCCAGCTACACTAACAGCCTTTACTACATCCTCCGGTAACAAATTCCAGAGTTTGATTACACGTTGAGTGAAAAAATATTTTCTATTATTGGTCTTAAATAGTTTACCCTGTAGCTTCATTGCATGTCCCCTAGTCTTTCTATATTCTGATAACGTAAACAATCGATCTACGTTTACCCGTTCCATTCCATTCATTAATTTATAGACTTCTATCATATCTCCCCTCAGCCGTCTCTTTTCCAGTTTAAAGAGCCCTAACCTTTTTAGCCTTTCTTCATAGGAGTATCCTTCCATCCCCTTTACCATTTTGGTGGCTCTTCTCTGAACCTTTTCTAAAATTGCTATATCCTTTTTAAGATACGGCGACCAGAATTGCACACAATATTCAAGGTGCGGTCTCACCATGGAACGATATAGAGGCATTATAATATCTTTTGTTTTATTTTCCATTCCTTTCCTTATCATACCTAGCATTCTATTTGCTCTCTTGGCCGCCGCTGCACACTGGGCCGAGGGTTTTAACATGGTATCCACAATGACGCCTAAATCTTTTTCCTGGGTGGTGGTTCCTAATGTGGAACCTTGCATCGTGTAACCATAGTTTGGGTTGTTCTTCCCTAGGTGCATAACCTTGCACTTGTTCACATTAAATTTCATCTGCCATTTTGATGCCCAGTCTTCCAATTTATCAAGATCCTCTTGCAATTTTTCACAATCCTCTTCGGTTTTAACAACTTTAAATAGTTTTGTGTCATCTGCAAATTTGATAACCTCACTCGTTATTCCACTTTCCAGGTCATTTATGAATATGTCAAAAAGCAGCGGACCAAGCACAGATCCCTGGGGTACACCACTATTCACTTTTCTCCATTGGGAAAATTGGCCATTTAGCCCTACCCTCTGCTTTCTATCTTTTAACCAGTTCCTGATCCACAATAGTACACTGCCTCCTATCCCATGACTCTTTAGTTTTGCCAAAAGTCTCTGATGAGGGACCTTGTCAAAGGCTTTCTGAAAGTCCAGATACGCAATATCAACCGACTCACCTTTGTCCACCTGTTTATTCACTCCTTCAAAAAACATAACAGATTAGTAAGACAAGATCTTCCTTGTCTAAAGCCATGTTGGCTGTCTCCCATTAGGTTGTGACTATCTACATGCTGAGTAATTTTATTCTTTATGATGGTTTCTACCATTTTTTCCGGTACTGACGTCAGACTCACCGGTCTGTAGTTTCCTGGATCACCCCTGGAACCCTTTTTAAAAATTGGTGTTACATTGGCGATCCTCCAATCTTCAGGTATTAGAGATGATTTTAATGATAGTTCACAGATTACTGATAGCAGGTCTGCAATCTCATATTTCAGTTCTTTCAACACCCTTGGATGTATACCATCCGGCCCAGGTGATTTGCTACTCTTCAGTTTATCTAATAGTTGTAAGACATCTTCCCGATGTATTGATATTTCCTTCAATTCTTCCACACCTTTAAATACCACTTCCGTCATGGGTATCATTCCTACATCTTCCTCAGTAAAGACCGAAGCAAAGAATTCATTCTGTCTCTCCGCTATCGCCTTGTCGCCTCTTAGTGCTCCTTTAACCCCTTTATCATCTAATGGACCAACTGACTCTCTCACAGGTTTTTTGCTACGAATGTACTTGAAAAGGTCTTTATTTCGCGTTTTTGCTTCCGCAGCAAGCTTCTTCTCAAATTCTCTCTTTGCCTGCTTTATCAATGCCTTGCATTTGACTTGCCAGTGCTTGTGCTGTTTCCAGGTTTCGTCGTTTGGCTCTTTTTTCCATTTCCTGAAAGTTGCTTTTTTGGCAACAACAGCCTCTCTGACCTCACCTTTAAACCATGCTGGCAGTTTTTTGGACTTCCTTCCACTTTTCTTAAAGCGTGGAATACAGCTGGTCTGGGCTTCCAAGATAGTATTTTTCAACAACACCCAAGCTTTATGTACGTCTTTAACCTTTGCAACTGCTCCTTTTAGTTTTTTCTTAACTGTTTTCCTCATTTTATCATAGTCTCCCTTTCGAAAGTTAAAAGGTAGTACTGTGGATTTCCTTACTATCCCTCCTCCACTAATTACATCAAAGGCGATCATGCTATGATCACTATTTCCAAGTGGCCCCAACACCCTTATCTCTTGCACTAGATCTGGTGTTCCACTAAGGACTAGGTCTAATATGGCTTCCCCTCTGGTCGGTTCATGAACCAGCTGCTCCAAGAAGCAGTCATTTATTTCATCCAGGAACTTTATCTCCCTAGCATGTCCTGACGTGACACTGACCCAGTCGATACCAGGGTAATTGAAATCACCCATTATTATTACTGCACTGTAACGTTTGTTAGCTTCCTTGATTTCTTTGAGCATTTCATCATCCATTTGGTCATTCTGGCCAGGCGCTCGATAGTACACCCCCACTGCCATTGCCTTCCCCCTTTTATATGGAATTTCAATCCATACAGATTCTACAGCAGATTTTGTTTCCTGCAAAACTTTAATCCTTTCTGAGTCAATGCCCTCTCTAACATAGAGCGCAACCCCTCCACCAATTTGATCAGCTCTATCATTACGATATAGTTTGTACCCAGGTATCACAGTGTCCCACTGGTTGTCCTCCTTCCACCATGTCTCTGATATTCCAATCATATCTAACATTTCATTTAGTGCTATATATTCTAACTCTCCCATCTTATTGTTTAGACTTCTAGCATTTGCATACAAGCATTTTAGAGAATGTATTTTGTTCATGTTAATTTGGCTATTGTTAGACATGGGTAAATTGGGATCTTTAAGCTCTGTTTGCTCCATACTTGAGGAGATTTGGGCTACTTTACTCTTTTGTGGAACCTCTCTGCTTTTGGTAGTATCCTTCAAGGATACATTCTTCTGAACCATCTGCTCTTGGGCGACTGTCGGCTTTCCCCTAATATCTAGTTTAAAAGCTGCTCTATCTCCTTTTTAAAGGTTAATGCCAGCAGCCTGGTTCCATCCCGGTTAAGGTGAAGCCCATCCCTTCGGAAGAGCCCCTCCTTTCCCCAGAATGTTCCCCAGTTCCTAACAAATGCAAAATCCTCATCTCTGCACCATTGTCTCATCCATGCATTGAGACTCCGGAGCTCTGCCTGCCTTTTGGGTCCTGCGCGCGGAACAGGAAGCATTTCGGAGAATGCTACCCTGGAAGTTCTGGATTTCAACTTCCTACCTAAAAGCCTAAATTTTGCCTCCAGAACCTCCCTACCACATTTTCCTATGTCATTGGTACCGACATGTACCAAGACAGCAGACTCCTCCCCAGCACTATCTAAGACCTTATCTAGGTGGCGCGTGAGGTCCGCTACCTTCGCACCAGGCAGGCATGTACTGAAAGAATGTACTGAAAGAACTGACCCTTGTTTTTTGACAAATGCGGTGATTTTTGATGCCAAAGATGAATATTGTACTACACAAGTGAACAGTTTTCATTCCTCACTTAAGGAGGGGGGATTTGAAGAATCCAGTAATCATTCCTGGTGATTGTGATGTGCTAGCTTATATGCTCTCTGCACAACCAATTTAGGATAACCTCTTTCTTCAAATTTATCCATCATCACTGAGGCTTGCACTCAAAATTCCTCATTTGATGAGCAGATCTGTCTGCATTACAATAATTGTGAATATGGTAAACAGTTCTTCGGTTGTATGGGGTGAAAGCTATTATATTGCAAAAGAGTACTCCTATCTGTAGGCTTAGAGAACAGAATTGTCAAGAAAGCATCCAAAGTCTTCTGGACATGAACATCCAAAAAATGTACAGAAGATTGGTCACAAACCATCTCTAACTGTATTGCATGGTTGCATTTATTCAAATACAAATAGAAGTCTTGAAGGTCTTCATGAATACCCCATCAATAGAAGAAAAATGTCGCCTATATATCTTCTCAACTCTATCACATACTGCATATAAGATGAAGAGTAGACCCTCTGAATTTTAAATATTTGCATATATAAATTTGCCAAAGATGGGACAAATAAATGCAGCACCCATTGCAGTGCCTGATATTTGTTTTCTAACCTCATCTTTATACAGGAAATAATTCTTCTTTAGGGTAACTTCTGCTAGCTACATGAAAAAATATGTAGGTACCTTATGTGGGCGAGGTCTCCCATCCCAAACCTTCTCCAATACTGACAATGCTTCATCCTGCGCAATAGAGGTTTAAGGCACCATTACAGCCATTGTCACTAACCATTGGACAGAAGAGACATCTTGTATTTGTTGCAAAATCCATAAGTGTGTTGTGACTTTAATATAGGACTGTGTCATTGTAACCTCGTACTTCAAAAATACATCCAAATATTTTTCTACATACTCTAAAAGAGAGTCATTACTTGATTGTATTGGCCTGCTTGGAAGGTTTGTCAAAGTCTTATGAATTTTAGGCAATAAGTAAAATACAGGAACTTTAGGAAACATTGGATTTAAAAGAAGAAGCACTGTGGATTGGGTTGGAAAGAGGAGATGGCACTATCATCCATACTGGTGTAATCTACAGGCCTCCAACTGAAACCAAAGAAATAGATAGAGACTTGATTATTAATATTGCAAAGGTAGCCATGAAGGGGAAGTGATCATATCCAATGTGGATTGGTGTATTCTTTCTGCAAATCTGGAAAGAAGTAAAAAAATTGTGGATACCTTCCTAGATACATTGCTTAGACAAATGGTGATGGAACCGACCAGGGAAAGTTTGATGCTGGATCTAGTACTCACCAACGGAGATAGATTGTCAAATGTCCAGCTGGGTACCATGTGAGCAGTGGCGATATATCATAAGGTGTGGTTTGAGATAAAAAACAAGGCAGAGTCCAAGGCAAGCTCAAAGTCCTAGACTTCAAAAATGCTGATTTCAGTAAAATGGCCAAGTGCCTGAAAGAGGAGTTGGTAGGGTGAGAGGAGGTAAGGGAAGTGGGCTAAACTAAAGGAGGCAATAAAAGGGGGCAACAGATGCACATGTAAGGAAAGTAAATAAAAACAAGAAGAAAAGGAAACCTATTTGGTTCTCCAAAGAAGTGGCTGCATAAACAAAGGCAAAAAACAGAGCTTTCACAAAATTCAGAAGTTTGCAAACAGAGGAACACAGAAAAGAATACAGGATAAAGCTAATAAAGACAAAAATAAATAAGGATATCAAAATCCAAGGCAGAAGAAAAGATGAATAAAGATCTAAAGCGTGATGACAAACCTTCTTCAAGCACATGTATATTCGGGAGAGGAGGAAGATCAGAGGTGGAAATGCAAGACTCAAAAGTGCTGAGAACGGATTCGTGGAAAGTGACATTGAAAAAATGAAAATGCTAAACAAACACTTTGTTTCCGTTTTTACTAAAGAAAATCTTGGAGAAGAACCACCTGTGACTGACAAATATACAGTTGGGAATGGAGTAGATACTACACCATTCACAGAAGATGATGTGTTTGAACAGCTTGCAAAACTGAAAATGGGCAAGGCTATGGGACCAGATGGGATACATCCCAGGATACTGAAAGAGCTCAGTGAGGTTCTTGCAGGACCGTTAAAGGATGTTTTTAATAGATCCTTGGAGACAGGAGAAGTTCCACAGGAGAAGAACTGATATGGTACCTCTTCATAAAACTGGTAATAGAGAAGAAATGACAAACTACAGGCCAGTAAGCCTTACCTTGGTGGCCGGAAAAGTAATGGAGGTGCTCCTGAAAGAGAGAATAGTGGACTTTTTCAAAACCAATAGACTGCATTATCCGAGGCAACATGGTTTTACCAAAGGATGATCATACCAAACAAATCTGATTGAGTTCTTTGAAGTGGGTGACCAGAGAACTGGATCAAGGGCATGCGATGGATGTGATCTACCTAGATTTCAGCAAAGTCTTTGACACTTTTCACCATAGGAGACTTATCAATAAACTGAACAGCCTGGGGATGGATCTGAAGGTGGTGAACTGGATCAAAAATTGGTTGACTGACAGATGACAGAAGGTGATGGTAAATGGAACTCACTCGGATGAAAGGAAGGTGATTAGCAGGGTGCCACAGGGATCGGTCCTGGAACCAGTACTGTTCAATCTATTTGCGAGTGATATTGCTGAAGGACTGAATGAAAAAGTCTGTCTTTTTGCAGATGACACACAATTTTGCAACAGAGTGGACTCCCCTGAGAGAGTGGATAGCATGAGGAGAGATCTACAAAAGTTGGAAGAATGGTCTAATGCTTGACAGTTAAGATTTAATGTGAAGAAGTGCAGAATCATGCACTTGGGATGCAGAAATCGAAGGGAATTGTATGTAATAGGGGGCAAGAGGTTGGTGTGCACAGACCAGGAGAAGGACCTCAGAGTGATTGTTTTTGAGGATCTCAAGGAGGTGAAACAGTGTGATAAGGTGGTGGCCAAAGCCAGAAAGATGCTGAGTTGCATACATAGAGGAATTACCAGCAGAAAGAAGGAGGTACTAATGCCACTGTACAAGTCACTGGTGAGGTCTCACTTGGAATATTGTGTTCAGTTCAGGAGACCATATCTCACAAAGGATATAAAAAGACTGGAAACGGTTCAGAGGAAGGTGACCAAAATGATTTGGAGTCTACGCCAGAAGACATATGAGAAGAGAAATACTCTTTTGCAATATAATAGTTTTCACCCCATACAACTGAAGAACAGTTTACCATATTCGTAATTATTGCAATGCAGACGGATCTGCTAATCAAATGAGGAGTTTTGAGTGCAAGCGTCAGCGATGACGGATACATTCAAAGAAAGAGGTTATCCTAAAGCAGTTGTGCATAGAGCATATAAGTGAGCACATCATAATCACCAGGAATGGTTACTGGATTCTTCAAATCCCCCCTTCTGAAGTGATGAACAAGAATTGTTCATTTGTGTAGTACAACAATCATCTTTGGCATCAAAAATCGCTGCATATGTCAAAAATCAGTGGTCAGTTCATTCAGTGCATTCTGTGTTTGCAAGTATTAAACGTTGTATTGTTTATAGCAGGGGTAGAAATTTACGAGACCACCTCTGTCCTGCAGTACCAAAGGGAATTGCTGTAGATCATCATGGAGATCATTTTCAATTTGGACATTGCTACTGTTGTAGTACAATGGAAGAAGGAGACAAGCTGGTCTTGTCTGATAAAATCCTTTCTTTGAAACGTTACATCATGTATATCACAATATGTGGTCTATTTGATTCTCTGTCTCTGTGCTAAGATCTATATTGGAAAAACTACCCGACAATTAAAAGGTACGATTGCTGGAGCATAATTATAGCTTGTCGAAAAAGAGGACAGAAGCCCAATTAATAGATCATTGTCAACAGTTCCATCATAGTTTTGGTGATCTACATTATATGGACATCCCCCATCATTTCGTGGTGGAGATCGAGGGGAAGATCCTCTTGCAATGAGAACAAAAATAGATTTATACTTTGAATACAATGGAACCCGTGGGTCTAATAAGATTGAATGGGGGCGGGGGAGGGTGGCGTCTATCTCTAGTGTAATTGGATAATACAGCCCTGCATAGATTTAGTGATTATGTCAGGTGACTATATTCATCCTCCCTCTCATTGTTCTTGATTGGCTCTTAGCAGTTTAAAGATCTGGATAGTTACATCTGACGCCACTACTGGAGTGGATTGTCTGACTAATGTTTGTAATACACCCCCTGATGAAGCCAGGATTGGTGAAACAAAGATCTTTGTAGGGCGTCCTTATCTTTGTGGGGAACTGGCAGCTGTAAAATAAGTAATTCTGGTATATATTGTGCTGGCATATCTTCCTCCAGCTAGTAGCGTTCTTTTCATTTCAGGAGGGGTGGTATCAGACAGCTTAAGGTTTCCGTTCATGACTTTCTCTCTGAAGTAGGAGGCTAAGTCTAGCCTGGTACTATAAATTAATGAATAAAAGAATATAAAAATTGAAAACTGAGAATAAAATTGAATAATGTCAATTGACTTTTTAATGAGTTAATAAAATTTATAAACCATAGTAATTCAAGGATCTTTTGGCCTATGATGGTGTGAATAAAGCTTTACCCCTTTCGACAGATTACTGCTATATAGAGGGAGATCTAATGCATGCTGAGGTCTTCTCTCCTTGTATTTAGTTATTGAGCATTCTGGGCTGTATCTGTGTCATCAGGGCTCTGAGAATTTAATCTGCCAGCTCTCCATTTATCAGTAGAGTTGCTGAGCCTGTTTTTGGATAAGGTAAACAGTAGTAGCATAACAAGGAATAGGTACAATTGGTATTTTACTAGGAACCTTTTTGTTATGGATGTCACTGACAACTATAGTATATCAGCAGCACAGTGTCAGTTCTTAAACGTGAAGCCTACCAACCCCCTCCCCTCTCTTTCATACACGCAACATAACCTTCCTCTCACCTCTACATAGTTAAGACCATAAGAAATGCCATACTAGGCCAAGGTCCATCAAGCTCAGCATCCTGTTTCCAGTTGTGGCCCTTCCAGGTCACAAGTACCTGTCAGGTTCCCAAAAAGGTACACAGGTTCCACCATGCTTGCCTGGGGTAAAGCAGTGGATTTCCTGAACCCTTTTTAATGGTTTATGGACCTTTCCTTCAGGAACTTGTCCAAACCTTTTTTAAAATGAGCTACACTAACAGCTTTTACTATATCTCCCGGTAATGAATTCCAGAATTTGATTATGGGTTGAGTGAAAAAACAAATTCTCTAAGTCTTAAATGGCTTACATTGTATCTTTATTATGTGTCCCCTAGACTTTCTACTTTTTAACCATTCCATTCCGCTCTTTAATTTATAGACCTCTCTCATATCTCCTCTCAGCCATCTTTTTTCCAAGTTGAAGAGCCCTAACCTTTTAAGCCTTTCTTCATAGGGGTATCCTTCCATCTCCTTTACCATTTTGGTGGCTCTTCTCTGTACCTTTTCTAATTCTCCTATATCCCTTTTAAGATATGGCAGCCAGAATTGCACACAATATTTAAGTGTGGCCCCACCATGGAATGATACAGAGGCATTATAATATCCTTAATTTTATTCTCCATTTCTTTCCTTATGATTCCTAGCATTCTCTTTGCTTTCTTGACTGCCGCTGCGCACTGGGTGGAGAGTTTCAATGTATTCCATGATGATGCGTAAGTCTTTTTCCTGGGTGGTGGTTCCTGTTGTGGAGCCTTGCATCATGTAACCGTAGTTTGGGTTGTTCTTTGCTAGGTGCATAGCTTAGCACTTGTCCACATTAAATTTCATCTGCCATTTGGACATCCTGTCTTTCAAGTTATCAAGGTCCTCTTGCCATTTTTCACAATCCTCTTTGTTTTTAACATCTTTGAATAATTATATGTCATCTGCAAATCTGATCACTTCATTTGTTATTCCTATTTCAAGATCATTTATAAATATGTTAAAAAGCAGCGGGCCCAGCACAGATCCCTGGGGTACTCCACTATTCACCTCTCTCCATTGAGAAAATTGGCCACTTAGCCCTACTCTCTGCTTTCTATCTTTTAACCATTTTCTGATCCACAATAGTACACTGCCTCCTATCCTATGACTTTTTAATTTTGCCAAGAGTCTCTCATGAGGGACCTTGTCAAAGGCTTTCTGAAAATCCAGATACACTATATCAACTGGCTTACCTTTGTCTACCTATTTATTCACACCTTCAAAAATATAACAGATTAGTAAGACAAGACTTTCCTTGGCTAAATCCATGTTGACTTTCTCCCATTAAACCGTGACTATAATATGTTCAGAAATTTTATTCTTTATAATGCTTTCTTGCATTTTGCCTGGTACTGACATCAGGTTCACCGGTCTGTAGTTTCCAGGATCACCCCTGGAATCCTTTTTAAAAATTGGCAGTACATTGGTCATTCTCCAATCTTCAGGTACTACAGATGATTTTAATGATAGTTCACAGATAGTAGGTTTGAAATCTCATATTTTAGTTCTTTGAACACTCTTGGATGTATATCATCTCGTCCAGGTGATTTGCTACTGTTCAGTTTATCAAATAGTTGTAATACATATTCCCCATTTATTGATAGTTCTTTCAGTCCTTTTGATACTTCACCTTTAAATACTATTTCAGGCATGGGTAACTTACCTATATCTTCTTCAGTAAAGACCAAAGCAAATAATTCATTCAGTCTCTCTGCTATGGCATTGTCCTCCCTTAGCACGCCCTTTTATCCATCTATCATCCAGTGGTACAATTTACTCTCTTACAGGCTTTTTGCTACAAATGTACTTGCTTCCATGGTGAGCATTTTTTGAAACTTTGCCTTTTTTATCAATGCCTTGCATCTAACTTTCTAGTGCTTATGTTATTTCGGTTTTCATCATTTGGCTCCTTTTTCCATTTCCTGTAAGATGCTTTTTGGCTACAACAGCCTCTCTGATCTCAATTTTAAACTATACTGGCAATTTTTTGGCTTTCCTTCCACTTTTCTTAAAGCATGGAAACAAGACTGGCCCATCCACTAGGCTGGTGGGCTAGGTGGCCGCCTAGGGTGGCAGATCTCTGTTGGCAGCAGGCCATGTGCTTGCAACTGCTCCTTTTAGTTTTTTTCTTAACTGTTTTCCTTATTTTATCATAGTCTCCCTTTTGAAAATTAAAAAGGTAGTACTGTGGATTTCCCGACCATCCTTCTTCCATTTATTGAATGAAATGTGATTATGCTATGATCACTATTGCCATGTGGCCCCTACATTATTATCTCTTGCACCAGATCCTGTGTTCCACTAAGGACTAAGTCCAAAATAGCTTCCTCTTTTATCAGTTCATGAACCAGCTGCTTCCAGAAGCAATCAGTTATTCATCTAGAAACTTTAGCTCCCTAGCATGACTTGCTGTGACACTGATCCTGTCAATACCGGGGTAATTGAAATCACCCATTATTACTGTGTTGTAACTTTTGTTAGCTTCCCTGATTTCTTTTAGCATTTCAACATCCATTTGTTCATTTTGGCCAGGCGGTTGGTAGCATAGTCCCACTGCTATCACCTTCCCCTTTTTACATGGGATTTCTATCCATAGAGATTCTACAGTGTATTTTGTTTCCTACAAATCTTTAATCCTATGTGACTCAATGCCCTCTCTAACATAGAGCGCAACCCCTCCACCATTTTGATCTACCCTCTCACTGTGATATAGTTTGTTCCCAGGTATCACAGCGTCCCATTGGTTGTCCTTCTTCCACTAGGTCTCTGAGATACCAATCATATCTAACCTTTCATTTAGTTCTATATAGTCTAACTCTGCCATCTTTATTTTTTAGACTTTTAGCATTTGCATGCAGACTTTGTATTTTATTCATATTAATCTTTTATCAGTTGATAGTTGCAGCCAGGATAGTGGATTATAGATGAGATAGTTCCAGTGGTATTTCAAGGGTGGGGTGGTGGGTGGGCCTACCCTGAGTACTGGCCGGGAGGGGTTGCACCCCTGCTAGGTCCACAGTGGCAGCATGGCAAGCTTACGATTGAGCTGGCTTGCCAGGGGCCAGCTCTCTTCTCAGCTGGGAGACTGACCTTTAGATTGCGAGGCATTACGTCAAGCCAGCTTAATTGTACGTTTGCTGCACTGCCTCCATGGGGCCGGCTGGAATTGGGGGGGAAGGTACATCGCGGCACGCAGTGCTGTGTTGCGTGGGGACGTCGACAGTGTGGAGGGGCTAGGAACACTACTGGATACTTCACAGCAAGGATAGAGCAAACCGGTAAAACAGGCATATGCAGATTCTGTAAAAAATACCTGGAAATGATTACAAATCTCATAGCTGGTTGCAAAGTTCTGATGGCAGAAACTTTCTACACAGAAAGGCACCAGGTGGCACATCTCATTCATTGGAAACTTTGTAAACACTACATCATCACTGTACCGGAAAAACACTAGGATCATAACCTGAAGAGAATTAAGAAGTTATGATATTCCAAGTTATTTCCATTCCAATGGATAAGAAGTTGGATTTGAGGAAACCTGATATAGTGGTAAAGAGGACTGTAGCAAGCTAGAAATGCACCCTGTGCAGCTAATGAATCTGGTGCACCCCTGCGCCCCAGCCACGTGCAGTAACTTACTCTTTCTTGAGCTTCCTGGAAGCCTAGTGATGATATCGGTGCTCTTTCTGTACTTGCGTCCTGTGCGGCTGCACCGCTCGCACACGGCCCTGGTGGTAAAGGACAAAACCATCAGAACCACATTGATAATAAAGACAACGGTTCCAAGCAAATATTCTGTGAATTGTGTGGAGAGGGAGAAGATTCTGAAATACCAAGAAATTCAGTCAGAAAACAAGAATATGTGTCAGAAAGACACAGAAATATTTCCCATCAAATTGGGAGCCATGGGCCTGATTAAGAGGAATTTCCAATCACACCTTGATAAGTTGCATGTTGCATCTTATGAATTCCAGAAGGAAGCTCTCTTTGGCAGAATGCAAGTACTACACCAAGCATTAGCCGTACATTTGAGAGATTGAGATCATACTCAACATACCCTGCCTTAGAAGTGAGTTTCATGATTGTCATGGTATGTGCAAAACTAATAAACTTAAGAAAGTAACCGCGTAAGGGAGAAATTCAAACCAACAATACCTATAAAACCCCTTAGTAATCGCCAATAATACACTAAACCTATAAATATCAAACACTAATAAAGTAAAATTCACATTCACTCAATATAGCACAAAAGGACCTCAGGTTTAGCCTCACCCCTACATTTGGCGAATCTCATCACCATAGGGAAATGGCAGACACTCACATCATGGGTCCAAAGCTTTTAATTTTTCTATGCTTTTATTATTATATTTTTAAATATTCAATTAAACACTTTTTTTTTTTAGTGCCATCAAGTCAGTGTTGACTCATAGCAACCCAGCTACCTCTGTGTTTTCTTGGCAATGTATCACTGGAAGTAGATTGCCAACCTTTTCATCCAAGGCAATGGAGGGTAAAGTGACTTGCCCAAAGTCACAATGAGTGCCAGTGGGAATTGAACCCTTGATCTTCTGGGTACTAGGCAGTTGCTCTAACCACTAGGCTACTCCTCCACTCTACTCCTCCACTCAATTAAACACTACCCAGTCCAAAAAGTACTTTTTGAGATTCATACCACACACAAAACACTATAACACATTACAATATAAATATCCAAATATAAAAGAAAGTGACAGCTTTGCTTTACATCTCAGCAGTGCCTGAACCGCATCAACACCGCTTTATGCATGAAAAGTTGTAGTCTCTTTCACCAACCGAATCCCACCTCCATGGAGTAAACTCCACACTCCGAGTGCAGATGTCACACTCCAAGTACAACTTTTTAAACTCCTGCAATAAAGCAGAATTATGTTCTCAAAACAGGCAAAGCTACAAGACATTCAATGCAAGCAATCTGGCACTTATCTATAAATTATCAGAAGTCGACACATCCAAACAGCTGACAGTAACGACTTTCTTCCCAGAGTACTGTTTGCCAAACACAATAGTCCTAATCCTACAAAAGCTTTTGTTTCGCCTTCAGACTTCATCAGGGAACATAACTATATTCGGTACATCACATGCTGGAATTTTATCCAAACATCTAAGATGCTTCCAACACGATACTAAACTTCAGCATCTGATGTCAAAAGTTTTAAACTACCTTGCCACCAATCGGCTCATTCATTGTCACTCTGACATCACACATTCAACAAATTTTATTCCACAATACAACACTTACACCACCAATAAAACATGAAGAATTAATAAAAGAAGAAGAGGCAAGATGGAGCTTCAAAAAATCTTAATCCAACCTATATAAAAAGAATCCAGTCAATCTTATCATTCAAACCAGACGGGTCCAATGTGTTTAACATATAAATCCATGTCTGCTCTTTTTGAAGTAACAAGAGTCCCCTATCACCTCTACGAATGTTCTGAAGTACAAATTCCAAAACTGTGCATTGAAGTTCTTCAAATTTGTGGTTAAACGTTACGCAGTGTTGTACTAAAGGCGTTTCAATTTTCGCTTTAGAAATACTATACTTATGTTCAGCCAATCGCGTCCTTAAAGGATGTGTAGTCTTTCCCACATATAACTTCAGACAAGAGCACCATAATGCATATACTGCAAATGCAGTGTTACAATCAGTTTGTTGATACAATTTGTATTTCTTATATGAATACACTGTGCAAATCTTATTAGTCATAAGTTTACAAAAAGAGCTTTGCCTGTTTTGAGAATATAATTCTGCTTTATTGCAGGAGTTTAAAAAATTTGTACTTGGAGTGTAACATCTGCACTCGGAGAGTGGAGTTTACTCCATGGAAGTGGGATTCGGTTGGTAAAAGAGACTACAATTTTTCGTGCATAAAGCGGTGTTGATGCGGTTCAGGCACTGCTGAGATGTAAAGCAGAGCAGATACGTTCTTTTATATTTGGATATTTATATTTAATGTGTTATAGTGTTTTGTGTGTGGTATGAATCTCAAAAAGTACTTTTTGGATTGGGTAGTGCTTAATTGAATATTTAAAAATATAATAACAAAAGCATAGAAAAATTAAAAGCTTTGGACCCATGATGTGAGTGTTTGCCATTTCCCTATGGTGATGAGATTCGCCAAATGTAGGGGTGAGGCTAAACCTGAGGTCCTTTTGTGCTATATTGAGTGATTGTGAGTTTTACTTTATTAGTGTTTGATATTTATAGGTTTAGTGTATTATTGACGATTACTAATGGGTTTTATAGGTATTGTTGATGTGCAAAACTAACCCATTTGGAGAAATCGCCCCAGTACATAACCTTATTCTCTCTGGTCCATATATACAGCCTCCCTTTCACACCTAAATACATACACATCCTCTTGTTCTATCTTCCCTACATAACCTCCCTCTGTAACCCACGGAAATACATAGCCTCCTTCTCTTACTTAACCAATAAAATATACACATATGTATATTCCCTCCCTATATTGCCCATACACCTACTGTCAAGAGGAGGTACCAGGGAGTATTCAAAATGGAGCCAACTAGAGAGGAAAGGTAGAAACCTGAGCCATCATACCAACTTGATTTACATGGAGAAGTACAACTGCATATCTAGGTGGCCAATCCCCTGAGGCACTGGGATTGACTGAAGGACCAGTGAAAGAGGATGATTAGAAACAGAAATAATTTATGGCAGCTAGATAGCGACCCAGCCCTCCTGCAAAGGACTTTCAGCATTTAGCTTGTTGTAATTCTACCCCAGCCTTGTTTTGCTTCAGCTTGTTTTGTCTCAGTTTCCTGCTGCATCCCAGCTTGTTGCAGTTCTAGGACTCGTTGTGTTTCAGCTTTGCTCCAGATCCTGTTGTTGGCTCCATCCCAGCCTCCTATCAGGGCTCATCCCATCGATATCTTTGCAGCATGTAATCTTGCAGTTTGATAGGAACCTTGTTCCATTCCAGTGCACTCAGGCTAATGCAAAAGGAAAGGTTCAATACCACCCAGGCAATCATATCTTTGCAAGGGTTAGTGACTAGACTTGCTTGGAAAATCTGTTTTTGAGGTTGCCAGTTGCACAACTAAGGCCCAGCCCTAGAAAGTGCTCATTCAAGATAGGTCGAGAAACAGCATTGTTTCAAAAAACCAGAACCTCGTCACTTTCCATACTTGCATTGATTATAATGTGAATGAATGGAATAAGGCCCAGATCAGGATTTTTTTTTTGTTACAAATTTGGAAGGTAAGGGGGGATGAAGAGTGGGTCCCTAGTGATGAAGAGAACCTCAGTTTTCTTGTGTTGAATACGGAGGTTCTGGGATTGAAGCCATTCAGACACAGCATCAAAACACTTGGTTAGCGGGGACAGGTCCATATGAACTGTGGAGAAAGGCATGTACAGAAGGATGTCGTCTGCGTATATCAAGCATTCGACCTTGAAAGACCTGATGATGTTGCAGACGGGCTGTAAGTATATGTTGAATAAGAGCGATGATAGGGAGGACCCTTGTGGTGCGCCTTGACTTTGATGGAAAGGTGTAGATGTTGCCGCTCCTGAAGTTACATACTGCCATCTCTGCTCTAGGTATGACCTGCACCAATCGAGGGCAGTGCCATTGATGCCCTTTTCTTTTAACCGCCCTATTAAAAGATCGTGATGCACAGAGTCAAAGGCCGCGGCAATGTCTAGGAAGATAAGAACAAAGCCTTGGCGGATGTTGTCAATGCCTGTGATAATGTTGTTGCAGAGGGTGGTAAGGAGGGTTTCTACCCCGTGAAACTCCCTGAAACCATGCTGGCATTGGTCTAGAGGGGAGGCGGTGTCTATGTGGTCCTGTATTTGCCTTTGAGCTTCCTTTTCAATTATTTTGGCTAGAAGTGGTATACTAGCTATGGGTCTATAAGATTCAACCTTTTGTGGGTCGAGTTTAGGGTTTTTCAAGAGGGGTCTGATGGAGGTTCTCTTGAGGGCTGATGGGAAGGAACCAGACGTAAAGGATAAATTCATCATTTTAGTGATGAGAGGGCTGAGATCACAGCGTAGCTCCTTAATCCAATAGGCTGGGCAGGGGTCGGTTTGTGCAGTAGTTGTGTTGAGGGCAGCGATGGTGTTCTCAACATGTTTTTTAGATGGTGTGAAGAACATAGATAGGTTAGATAGGCAGATGGTGTCTTGAGCAGGGATTGTTGCGATGCTGTCAGTTTGCAGCAGCTTGGATTGTAAATAATCAGTGAAAGCTTGTGGGTGAATGAGTTCAGGTTGTTCAGACGAAGGTTCCTTCGAAAAGGTCTTGACTAGATTGAAGAGATCACGTGGTTTATTTAGTGATCTTTTAAGTGTATCAGTATGGTATTGTTTCATTTTAGCCATGACTGACTGTGTGTAGACAGATGTAATTTGTAAGCTGTCTGGTCCTCCGTAGAGCGTGATCGACGCCACCGTTTTTCCAGTCTTCTTAGGTGTATGAGGGAAGCTCGTAATTCCGGGGAGAACCAAGGAGAGGGTTTTCTTTTCTTTGGGTTGTTACTCTGGTTTGGTTGCAGTGCAATGGTGCTGAGATTGCTATTCCAGGCGGCGATCAGGTTTTCCAGGTTGAGGGATGTGTCATTGAAGAGAGGATGGGTTTCAGCAAGAATATGTTCTTTGTTGAAAGCTATGAACCTCCAAGAAGTTACTTTTGTTGATGTGATAGAGTTTTTTACTGTTATGTGATGGAGTTTTGCTCTTGATGGGAATGTGGAAGGTGATTAACTTGTGGTCTGACCAAGGTACCGGAGATACAGATGTATCTAGTTTATTGTTAGAATCAAGGGCTGTTAGGGGGGCAAAGATCATGTCGAGGATGTTTCCTTTTTGTGTGTGGGCTCTTTGACAATTTGCTTGTAGCCCAGTTCATTGATTGCTTCTAGGAAGGCTGAGGCGTGGCTGGGGTGGAGTGTAGGGAAATTGAAGTCTCCTAGTATCCAATTTGGAATGTTGGGTTTGCGTGTGTTAGCTGCTAGGTCTAAAATGTTAGGCAGGTCGTCCGGGGAGGATGAGGGTGCTCTGTATATCAAATTGATGGAGCACTGCTCATTTTCAATGGATATGACGTCCATGTTGATTGAGCTTGTGGAGTCAACGGTATGGAAATGTAGATCCGCCTTGGTAAGTATGAGAGTACCTCCTCCTCTCTTGTTGTCTCTATGCTGGGAATGGACGGAGAAGTTGGAGGGTATGAGTTGATTAATGATTACATTATCTCCGTCAGATAACCAGGTTTCAGTTATCATAAGAATATCCAGATTGTGGGAAGAAATTATGTCAGCAATAACTGTCCATTTCTTACGGATAGACCGTGCGTTTATGAGAGCACATTTTAGGCACAGGGGATAAGGGGGTTTGGCTTGTTTGTTCTTCGTGGAGTGTTGAAGAGCTATGTGTATTAGGTGAGAGTGGCGCATGGAGGTTTCAACTCTTGGGTTAAGATAAGGAGCTTCTGCCCATCTTTTTCCATGGCTCTGGAGTATTGGAATCTGATGAGCTGTGTGGTGCAGGGCAAGGGATACGTTAAGCCAGCCTAGGAGGAAGAGGATGCAGCTGGCCAGGGCATTGATTGGTAGAGCCATTTGGAGGTTTCAGTTAAATCAATGAGGCACTTTCTGAGAGGAATTGGAGATACTGTTACACTTGCCTACTCAGGTACTGTCACACCTGAAAGAGAGTGCTCAATGTGGTATGGATGTCTGTGAGCAACCAGGTTGGTAGAAGAGGGTATCTAGAGGTTTGTAGCTCAGTGATATGAGGTACAGGAGTTGGTTGGTAACCTGGAGGTTATGTGACTGCAGTGAAAAATAACAATCAAACTATACAAGATAGCATAGGAATTCAAGTGGCCGGCATACCTGGAGGATGAGTAGCAGCAGGGAAAACAAACCTCAACTATAACAAAATATGGTCGGACAATATGTGGCCAACAGAGAAATCACAATCAGATATTAGATATATGAGATAACATAAGACATGTGATTGCACAGGCGAAGTATTTATGTAGTAGCTGGATTCCGCATGGAATGTTGCAATTACGAGCGTTAGTAGGGTGAAAAAGTTAGTTTCTAGAGTGGTAATGTCCCATGGAGAATGATATTTCAATAAGGGAAGCTGGTACCTGGTTGTAAGCACTTACTAGCGGCTTTCCGGATTAGGCTGAGGATAACTGAAGCCAGGACATGCGAGTGAGCTTGTAGTTGATGGGGTCTTAGTTGGAGTTACCAGAGTCGGGCGATCAGATCACCGGTGCGATGTGGGTCTAAACGGTTGATATTTGGTATCCTTTCGTGCCCCGCCTAAGGGCCACACCAAAGGGCCCTCTGGCGAGGCCCTCAGGCACGGGCCCGCCAGGCGCGGGCACACCCAATGGCGCGAACCTTTTAAGTTCAGGCCACTGCCCCGATTGGGCAGCGCTGGTGGTGTTGCTCCTCCTGCTGCCGGAGGCTCGATCCCCGGGCTGGGGAGAGCTGCTGATGGTGGTGGGGGCAGAGAGGAAGAGCGCCCGATGGCGCGAACCTTTTAAGTTCAGGCCACTGCCCCGATTGGGCAGCGCTGGTGGTGTTGCTGCTCCTGCCGCCGGAGGCTCGATCCCCGGGCTGGGGTGAGCTGCTGATGGTGGTGGGGGCAGAGAGGAAGAGCGCCCGATGGCGCAAACCTTTTAAGTTCAGGCCACTGCCCCGATTGGGCAGCGCTGGTGGTATTGCTCCTCCTGCTGCCGGAGGCTCGATCCCTGGGCTGGGGAGAGCTGCTGATGGTGGTGGGGGCAGATATCCTACTACAAAGCTCCCGCACAAAGGAGTATGTTTACCGGTAACGCACGTGTGGGCCGTGTTATCAGCACGGGGCTTTGAGCTAACTACAGGGGGACATGTACATCTTCCCTACTACAGTTCCCTTGCTTTACCATGGTGAACCTGCAGGTAGTGTGGACCACTAACACTGCGCGAGCTGCACCTCACCAGGAATGCCCTGTCCCACCCAGTCGCCGCTCCAACGTCTTTTTAGCATGGTGCCAAAACCATGTGCTAATCCTGCACAACCCTGATCGTGTACTTTAGTAAACATGCCCCAAAGTTTCACTGCACTGATGCAGGTGTAAGTTTGTGTATGTATGTGCTGGTAGAAAATATTGCATAAAGATGTATTTTATTAACAGGATTCTGATCCTATGTGTTTATCATTTGGAATTTTAGGGGTTTATTTTTCAGGCAATTAGATGCTTTCCCAGAATTGAAAAATAAGGATTTATTAGTGTACTTTCACATCACAAAAAAGTTTGTGGTTTTTTAGATGGATTCCATTTAATGACCCAAAGCACAATTTTCCAGTGCCAGGCCCCCTTCTCCAGGTCCCAGCAGCAACATTAGCCTGAGCTCTCCTTCAGCAGCCAAAGTCCCAGCAATAGAATCAGTTCCCCCAAGCCCAAATCCTAGCAACAGCACCATTCTCCTCCCAAGCCCAAGTCCCAGCAACAGCATCAGTGCCTCCTCCCCTCAGTATCAGTCTCATCTTGTCCCAGCAACTGATCCAGCTCCTTTCTTCTACTTGTCACAGGACCGCAGGAGATTTTGTTTTTGCTCCCACTGCTCTGCTCTGCTTGCTCCAGCTCTTCTGTCTACAGCGGGGGCTGGTGTAAAATGCAGGAACAGGCACTTCCCAGTACAATTAACACAGTTAGCAGGTCTGCTAACCATGTTAATCGCTTTGAATATCCCCCCTTTGTGTATAAATGCCCTTCCCAAATCCCACCCTTGGGAATGCCTCCACTTAGTCCAAGTACACGTACGCTCATGCAGTCTGTATGTGCCTAGATTTATCCACATATCAGGAGGACAATTTTATAAAAGCCTGTTTCTGCATTTAAAAGTCTGTTTTACCTATGGAAATGCCTTCTAAAATGCATCTTAGGACTTTTCCAGTCACAAGACAGATCAATCAGAGATGTAGCCATGGCTGGGCCTAGAGGACTGTCACTCAAGCCCACCCAATCCAGGCATCTCATGAGCTACATGGGGCAAATAGGAGGCAATGGTATTTGTGTCGCTGCCATGGGCTTAAAGTCAGAGATGGAGGGTGGTAAGCCAAAGAAACATGTCCATACAGCACCCTTCTCCACACGGCATAGCCTCTGTCTTTAAAGTAACTAAAAGTCCCAAAGACCTTCTATGTTAGTGTTTCTCAATCACTGTGTGTCCTGGTACACTGTGTGCCTTCAGAGCTTATCAAGTGTGTCATGGAAAAATTACCACTGCCCGATGCTCAGGTCCAAACCAACGTCCAAGATCTGCTCTCAGCATTTTGCAACAAGTGATACCAGTGGCAAACCTTAAAGAGAAGGAAGGGTTCCTTTTAAGTCTGTGTAATTACTCATGTTGCTTCTTCCTAACATAAGTCCCAGAGACTGGGAATTAACAAGCAGCATACAAGGCACAGATAGTGAAGCCCTGCTTTGTGTAACACCCACATTGTGCACAGCACCTCTTCCTTTTCCACTTCTGAGTGCCCTCCTCTGAATCTTTCCAATCTTTGGCTACATAAGTCCTCTCCCTGTCCACTATGTCTGTTCAGTGGAGGTTAATGTGCCATACAATGTTTTGGTTAATATTGGCGTGCCTTGGACTTGACAAGGTTAGAGAACACTGTTCCGTGTAACAAAGAAACCCTTGGCTAGTTTCAGCCACCTCTAAAAGTAACATTGAAATTATTTGATGGCATCATGAGTGAAGTCTGGGGTCTATAGAGGTCGAGACAGAATCTCAATATAAACCCTACATCTCCAGTTCTCTAATAGGGTTGCTGTATTCATAGACGTTCCTCCAACAATGGGTGCAAAGCAGAGCTAGGACACTTCTCATTTCAGTTACTGTTGTTGAGTGCCTTCAAAGCAATGGCAACTCCTGGTGACCCTGTGGATAGTTTTCCATGCTGTAACTTTCCACTGGGCTTTCTTGGCAAGGTGCAACTGGAAGTAGATTGCCAGCCCTTTCCTCCATGGAGTAAGCCTACAGCACCTGGTGGTCCAGGGTGATCTCTCAGCCAAGTACTTGCCAGGCTCAACCCTGCTTAGCTTCTAAGATCAGACAGGATCAGACTCACTTAGGGTGTCATAGCCATAGTCCCTTTCAGCTAACCATACCAAAAAACATATATTCAAAGTCTGGTGCCATCTCAGTACTGAAACTACAACTACAACGCATTCAAAACACCGCCGCCCGTCTGGTTACCCACTCCTCCTCTAGGGACCACGTCACCCCCCTTCTTCTCCGACTTCACTGGCTCCCCGTCTTCTTTCGTATTCAATTCAAGCTTCTCATACTAGCCCACAAAGCACTGCATACTTCTACCCCTCAATACCTGGCCGACTTACTCCATTTTCACACTCCACGCCACACTCCTCGTTCATTCCACCTTAACAGACTTGCACTACCATCCCCTTCACACGCTCATCTCCAGTCCACACGCTCCTCAGCCTTCTTCTTTGCAGGCCCTGCACTATGGAACTCCCTCCCCCCCCCTCCGCCTTGAGCCCCACTACCCCACCTTCAAACGCTCCCTTAAAACTTACCTGTTCTCCCTCGCCTTTGACCTTCCAACTCCCTAGTCCTGTCCCTCTTTCCCTCCCTCTGCCCTACCTGCTCTTGTCTCTATCGCTTTCTCTATTTGAATTGTAATTTCTTTTCCAGTTTCCGGCCTTGTGCCACTCTGTTTATATTTTTATTGTGAACCGCTCTGCCTATTAATGAAGAGCGATCAATCAAATAAATGAACATGAACATGAACATGAACATCAGTCTACTGCAAGACACTTTGTGACGTGACACAAAATGCTGCAAAAAAAATATATATAGCAAATATGCCTTATCATAACAGCATTAACTGTCTATGAAAAGGAAGTATTGCAGACATTACAGTAGGTCCTAGAACATCAATATCCTATTGAGAACACAGAACAATCCAGACTGCTAAACATCTGTACATGGAAACTATGTGTTGGCAGAATCTGTCAAATACAGAACACAGGCCAGCACTTACCAAATACAGTATTAGAAACTGTAAATTAGAAACAGGACATGGAAACAAACACACTGTAATGAAAACTCCGAGAAGCCAGACTGCATGCAGTGCAACAGTGGAGAAAATAAAACATGATGTATTTCCTCCAGTACTGTGCAAAATATAAAAGTGCAAGAAATTCACATTACCAAATTTGACATATTTCAGTCTTCAAAAATTGAAAATAGAATGTCTTTTTTTGAACCTTTGGGCACTTTATTTCATAATTGGGGTAGCCATTTTCCTCTTGTTGGTCCTCTCATATGTCCTTTTTCATGAACCCCTTTCCATTTTCTATTTCTTCTCTCTCATACTGTTTTCATCCCCATACCAACCTCTGCTATCAATCTTTCTCGTTCATTTTTTGTCTACATTTCTCTTCTTTGCTCCTCTATCCACCTATAACTAGATTTCTCCTCTGCTTCACTTTTGGGCCTCAGTTTTCTCTTTTCGCTTACTAGCTTTCCATTGCTGCTTCTCACTGCTCTCCTATACTCTTCCCTCCCTGTTTCAAAGCAAAAATATGACGTAAGTACAGGGAGAAGTAGGCTGTGGGGACTAGAAGTACTTCACCTGCTCTTAGTCCCTGTGGTCTGCACTGAAGCGATTGCTCCGCTGTCAGTGCTGAGGACAGAGTTGGAGAGCAGGCAGCAAGGAAAGATACAGTTCCTGCTTCCCAGGGCTCACTGTCTTACATTGGAGCTGGCAGGTTGGGGTAGCAAGTCATTTTTTGGGGGAAGAAACATGTCACACATTACCCCCTCCCCCTCCCCTCCCCTTAGCAATGTGACTACTCAAAGAACAAGAAAGAAGATCAGAGTGAGTGTCCATAGCAGCATAGACCAATGCCAAAAAGTAAGAGGCAGGTACAGCATCAGCATCTCCCCCCCCTCTCTTGTGCAGTTCAATGACCTACTGTTTGAACCACTTTATCTTGATCCAAGTTCGGGACTTGCTGCATTTAAACCTTGCTCATACCATTGGACAAGACTTGGCAGTCACAGTCAAAGCAAAACAATAGATCCTGATAGGCACACAAAATCAGAGTCATGAGCACATTCTTTTACCATCCACATATACATACAAAGCAAAGTTTAACATTTGCATATGTTGTCCAATTTTGCATTTTCACAAGATTGTAGTGGGAGAGGTGATTATGATTGTTGAGTTTTATTATTCTCCCATAAGGACTTTATGATCTTCTCATTGTGTATTGGAATTATTGTCGGCTCATTCCTTTTCCCAAGCAAGGGTTAGGGATAAATGTTTTTCTGGGGCTACACCTAAGCTATGTACTGTAATAGTTTGTCAGTGGAATTAAGATATATCACTGATGATTTACAGTTTCATAAAAAAATTGAAGACTTGGCCATTTGAGAAGTATTTTATGGAATTTAGGGATAAGATTGGGTTTTAATAGAGGATTTTTATGTATGTTATAACTGAAGGATTATATTTGCACTCCGCTTTGCACTTCACATGATAATAAAGGCAGATTATAAATGAAGTTATTAAATTAAATTATCAAAATCTGTTTGGGGGGGTGTAAGGCTGAAGGTTCACCTAGAGTGCCTAATATCCTTGCACTGGTCCTGTTTGCTCCCTCCAGCTTGCTTCAGTTCCTATCCTGGTTCTACCGCAGCCTTCTACTGTGTTTCAGCCCCACTGGGTCCTCCTCCTATATCTTGAGTACGTGCTTTGCAGGGTCCCGGACACCCACTCCACCTACACCAAAATAGTCACACACAAATACAAAGCCACATTGTCCTTCAGTCACACACATACATTAAACATCATCAGCATACAAGTAATTTGCAACACACTTAAAAATGTATTTTTATTAAGTCTTAAAAATGGAGACTAAAACACAGAGTCAAGAGCACATGAATGGCAATAGTGATTCAAAGCACAAAACACCAAGCAGGTTAGTGAAGGAGAACATTAGAGACAGCACATCTTGAATAAACTCAAGCAAAGGGTACCCAGAAAGAAGCTGAGAAATATAAAACACAGAAGAAGAAAAATCAAAAAGAGATCTCAACACACAGCAAGATAACGGCAACACGTTGTAAAGCAGAAAGACCTTCAGATGGTAAGGTCGAAAACTGCGGTCACAAGAGTAACGTTAGATTTCCCAAGGGCTGGCAGAAGATTTCCAAATTACCTACAAGGCGTCATGAGCAACCAATTAATCCTAGTTATCAGAACTTTAAAAATTCCCTTTTACAACTGTGCACTTTATCTTGCATACACTAGAGCAAAGATTGTCGGTGGAATGAAGAAAAAACGATTTCCCACCAGTGCAGGCCAATTTTGCCTCTAAAGGGAGTGGGTTACTCGTGCCCGTACCTCCACCCATCAGCATCCTACTAGGAAACCCTGTCCTTTTTAATGGCACTCTTTCAGTAGTAAACAATAAAACAAGTTTTTCCTAATACTGTACCTCTGGCAGAGAATAGACTGTGGCGTCAATTCAGTAGTTTTCAACTTTACAAGTGGTAGAATTCTTTGCACCGAGAAGAGCTCCTCATGATTAAGCTGTGTTGATTAGTTGGTCTTCGGATCAACTTATAGGATTGATTTTAAATGAATTTGAAACACTAAAGTCTGTTATGCTGTATCAGTATCTACTACCACCGGTGGTCAGTCTGCACGGTAACTGTATTAATTTAAATGCTGGCACTTAAATCAATATGTATGTTCAGCACTGCTATCTGCATAGGTAGAAGCACTGAAGTGCTAGCACTGTCCAAACCTGGTCCTTTGTTACATGGATAGTATCGAGCCTACTTTCCATAGAAATTCTGAAAATACACAGACAGTGAAGTTGTACATTCACTGGCTGAGTGAACATCTGACTTCTTTAGAATATTAGGCGAATGCTTAGTATCCATATTAAGCCACAAAGAGAAGCTTGAAAGTAGCACAAAAGCTGTGAGCTATTACTGTGACAATCCAATGGTAGACTCATGCATTATAGAATAAGGCAATGTTATAGAAATAACTGCATACATCAGTGATTCTCAACCCTGTCCTGGTGTACCCCCTAGCTAGTCAGGTTTTCAGAGTATCCACAATGAATATGCATTTCCCTTTGTTCCCGTGGCTGTGCTAGATTCCGACCCCAGCAAGAACAGGAAGTGCTTCTGTTTGCCTTTTCAAAACACTGTGTGCCAGTGTCAGAATCTAACACAACTACAGGAGCAAATGGAAATACTCCCGTGGCTGTAAAAAAGCTAACAGTGAGCCAGGCTTGGGCGCCCTTAAAGCTTGTGTGTTCGAGCCTGTGTCACTGGCTCACCAAGGCCGGTGCCTGTGCAAAGTTCTGCGCAGGTGGGGAATTCTGCATTACACAGTTGTGCAGAATTCCCCCAGGAGAAGGCATTGTAGCGTCTACTATGCATCTTGACGCTGAAAGCTTTTCCCTTAATTCAGCATAAAGGGACTTCTGGACAACACTAGAACTGACTGGAAAGGACTTGCTATTGACATCAAGGAGTCTAAATTACAACATAGGGAAATTATTTATTTAACTAGGCTTATATACCACTTTTCTACAACTCAAAGGGGCTTGTTTACAAAGTCGCGGTAGCGGTTTGCGATCGTAATCGGAGCCGCGGCCCCATTGATTTCAATGGGGCCGCGGCTGCGATCGCGATCGCGAACCACTACCGCGGCTTTGTAAACAAGCCCCAAAGTGTTTTTTTACATTCAGATATGGTATATATTTCCCTTGTCCCCAAAGGGCTCACAATCTATGTTGTTTTTTTTTACCTGAGGCAACAGAGGGTTAAGTGCTTGCCCAAGGCCACAAGGAGCACCTTTGGGATTAGAAACCCCAATCCCTCTGGCCCAAGGCAACTTGCCCCGATCATTAGGCCACTACTAGCCCAAGTTAGGAACGTGACTGGGAAAGCTAGCTTTTGCACCTAGGTCTAGAGCTTTGACCGCTCTGTTTTTTAATCACTAGGGTATACTATCTGCATGGGTAGGTGAGTTTAAGGGGCATATTTACTAAAGGTTAACATGCGTTAATGAAATTAATGTGAGCTAAGTGCCACTGTGCCCAGAGAAATAAAAGGCTCTGGATACTTAACATGTATTGATTTAATTAATGCATGTTAAAACATTTAGTAAACATGCCTCTTAACACCCAAAATTATAATACAGCTAAATACTTATGCCCACTTCTCTTTGTAAGAACACTATTACAAAAATTAGCATGAAGTTGTAAATATTTTGAATATAGTCCTACCAAATCCAAATGGGAAATCTCTTGATAACTGTACATAATCATTCCGGTAGAACTGAACAATAGTGGGCCAAATCATGGAAGGAAAAATGAAAATATTTCATTAAAGTCTAGCTACAATGTTTTATCATGTCAGTTCCTCAAGATACTTAGGGGTATGTTTACTAAACCATCTTAATGTTCCTGGCGCTAGTTGCAGCGATAATGTGAAGGATGCCATATAAGGAGTGGGCGTTCCGGGTCTTAAGGTAGCAATCGCGGGTTATCGCACGATACAGTGCACCGTGTCCATTATCACGTGATAGAGGGAGCCACGCACGTTACTGCGCGTTAACCTTAACTTCGCGTGCTGACCTGCAATCACAGCAATAGAGGTGTAGCACACTGGTTAATACAATGACTGATGAAACAGGGGTCATGAGTTTGATCCCCCAGTGGGCTTAATGAGTAAGGCTGTCTGAGGCATTACCCTTTACTTTAAATCAGTGCTGTCTGAGGCATTTTCTTTTTTAATTTAAATTAGTGCTGCCAGCAAACACACCCTCACAGTGCCGTAACCTAAGGTGTCGCATAAGGCACCCCAGAGGGCACATTATAAAGTGCACTGTCTGCCAAGGCACCTTATAATGTTCCCTATAGGGTGCCTTATAAGGCGCTTTATAGGGCGCCTTATGAGGCACCTTAAGGTTACAGCACTGTGAGGGTGTTTTTGCTGGCAGCACAAATTTAAATTAAAAAAGGAAATGCCTCAGAAAGCCCTATCAAATAACACCACTGTGGGATCAAACCCATACTCTCTGTCTCCACAGTCAGTAAAGTAACCAGTGGGCTACATCTCTATAGCTACTAACAAACCCCTGGCTGGCTACAGAAGGACTGCAGGTCACCACACAAACTGTCTGCTGTGGTTACCAGGATAGGGTTAACCCACCCGTACCCATGATGCACTGCACATGCAGATCAGCAGTCTACAGATGATCACAAGATGGGGTATGCACCCCCACAGCACCTCGGCCTGGTAGGGGGAACTGACCATGTGTGTTACTGGCACAGAGTAGCTACAGACCGACACATTGTGGGGGTACTGTGCTCACCCTGAGGGCGAGGTGGGGCGCTCAGCACCAGGTCCGCAGCACCTGGCTTAGCTGAGATAGGCTATGCTGCAGGTCGTCATCAGTGCCAGTGTGTGATAGGTAGTCCTTGAAGACACACCTAGGATACACCTGTGTCCATCCGTATTTCCCAGTCACGTCTAGCCCTTGTGGACTATGATGCACCCAGAATAGTGCATATCCTGTGTGGGTGCCATGGTCACATGATTTAAGTGAAGGGGGGTGTTTGGACCCATAGGTGGATTATGTAGCACCACCCAACCTGCCCTCTGGGGCTCAGGGGGGGGGGAACAGGATCTCCCACCAACAGATCCACATTCTACATCCCTGCAATGGTGGCAGTAGAGGGGACCATCAACCCCAGTCCTGCTGGGGAACAGGCACCCTACAGGGCAGTCAATGCAGATCTGTACGCATCCATAAGGCAATGGCAGACAGACAGTAGGCCTGGAGATGCTCAGATGCCCCCCACCACTATCTGACATCCTCCAGCAGCAAGCACAGTGAGCATGTTCCTGGAGGAGATGTGTATACCCAAAACTGGGATGTGAGCACACACACCAAGCAGATAAGTCAGTGATTGGGCCCCAGAAAAGAGAACTCATAAATATCACTTGAGAGAAATACTATATAGCACTATGGGGGAATCTAGCCATGCCGTGGTCACTGCTCAGTCAGGGTGAGAGTGACCTCTCAGCAGGACATGCTGTGGTCACCCTATCCATGCAGGTGGTGGCTGGGCACTACAATGTCCCAGCCATTGCCCTATGCAGATGCATCCTGCCCAGGCCACCCTGTCCGGGCCATACCCACAGTACCTTGCTCCTCATTATGCACATTGGCAGGCTAACACTGGAAACAGTGCAAGCAGTGTGGGCTGAGTAAGGTGTAGGCAGCCACAACACACTGGATAGACAGACACACACTCCCACACCTATGCCAGCATTGTGCAAATATAGAGGCTTTTGGCAGCCCTGGCCACCACACTAGTCCTGGGCACAGTGCAGGCATGGCTATGGTACGCAATACTGTTGGGGTCACTCCCCAGGATGTTAACACTGTCAGAAACCAAAACTGAAACACACTCCACAGATATCAGAAAGGTTTCTATAATGCAGCTCTATCAGCAAATTGTGCTTAACTTAGGAATTGTTATCTTCCATTAATCATAGCAACCTTTTGATATATGTGTAATGTATTCCCAAGTTTAGGGCGGCATTGCTAAGGTATGCAAGTGCTAGTATTGGGAGATGCTGCTGCGTGCAGGGCCCAACAGCCTGACTCTCCATGAGGCTTTGGATAGTGGAGCCTGTGGGTGTTTATGCCCCTGTTGGCCGCTGCTCTAGGGCAGAAGTTCCCAACTCCGGTCCTGGTGGGCCAAACACTGTTCAGGTTTTCATGCTGTCCCTAATGAATATGCATGAGATACATTTGCATACAATGGGGGCGGTGCATACTAATGCAGCACAGGCATATTTATTAGGGACAGCATGAAACCTGAATTGTGTTTGGCCCTCCAGGACTGTAGTTGGGAAACTCTGCTCTAGGGATTGCACATGTTTATGGTGTCTGTGCTCTGTAGGGTAAAATATAGGCGTTTCAGGCATGTTTATTTTATCTGCAATAAAGGTTCCGTCTTTATTACCACGGTTTAGTACTGGGTAAAATATGGGGAAAGGGTTGGCAGGAGCCACAGCTGGGACTTGAACTTGTGACCTTCTGCTCCTGAACACACTGGCTGTGTGTACTGCACCACACTGTTGCCACAGGGACAGTTCATTCCCTGGGGATATCATGACTGTTCATCAGACAGACCCTGTCTGTTGCATTGCATGGCACCCACCTAAACGGGGCTAGGCCATGGTCTGCTGTGGGCAGATGCCACTGCCCCCTCTGCCACCATGCTGCCATGCCATTATGCCGGTGGTGCTGGTGGTGCGCAGTCCCTGGCCATCCAGTATGCCGGTAGGCAGCTGCCTATGGTGTGGGTTCTTGGGTAGGAGTGCCTACATGGACATGCGTGCTTCCCCCCCCCCCCCCCGCACCGCCTGCCAATGTTATGTGCCCTTGGGGGTACCTGCTGGGTAATCTCCCCTGTGACACTGTGGGACACACACTCGTGCCCATGTTGGACCCTCATCAGTAGCTGTCTTGCTGCTTTACAGTTTCGGCATTCCTATGTGCCACCTAGGCATCTGCCTAGCCTGCACTGTGCCCCAGCTGGACCACAGCATGTGCCGCCTGCAGCCCCCTGTATCCCATTTACAACATCAGTACAGTTGCCCTTTCCTACGTGCCCACTCTGCTGTTGCTGCACATGTGCACGCCATAACAAACTTGCCCAATCTAAATGACAGAAACCCTGATCAGCGCTATTTCAATGTGGGATCATTCACTTTGTAGGGAGACAGAGCATAGACCCTTCCAAACATGATATCTTAATTTATACGCTTTGTCAGTAGTGTTGCTTTATGTTTATCATTAATATCACTATTGACCAGGTTGGTTATTGGGATTTTAGATGTGGTTCTGGTCCGTTTATATGTTTATTTGCCTTTTTGGTCCCTGCACATGTATCACAACTATCACTTTTCTGGGTTTCCCTGCCTTTGCTGCACATTGCTGACTGAAATGGTTTCTCTTTCCTGCAAATGTGCCTTAACGCGAGGGTTTCACTGGCATTAGTGTTCAGACCCGGATTTCACAGCGTTAGTGTGCCTTAACGCCGCCACTGCATTATCGCATGATAACGTCACTTATTGCGCGATAATACCACCGCTGTGACGTTAAGACAGTTTAGTAAACATACCCCTTATTCTCTTATCTTTAACAGCAGGACCAGAAAAACTAATGAGAAAAGTTTCCACCAGGCGGTGCTACATTTCAGCTTCTGTTCTAAAATACACAAGAATAAATAAATCAATAAAAAAATTTCCATAGGATGCATCAGTTGACACTCATGGTAATCATAATTCTGTGAAATCAGAGCAGAGTTCTACCACTTTTAAATCAATGTGCAATTTATTCACTGGCAATGACTAGATTACCAAAATACTTCAGACTCAGTGAAGCTTGAAACGTTTACCATTTGTAACAAAAGCATTTATTATCAGATGGTGATATACCCACTTTATTTATCACTGTTTATAAACACACTTTATGGCCTATCTCTTTGTAAACATGCTAGGTGGTCTCTCTATTAACATACATTATAGCAAATGCATGTGATTAAAAACATTTGTTGGAAAATTTAGAGCACAACCACTTCTTCAGATAAGAGAATGGACTCTCAAAACAAGAAGCCAGGAAATTTCCCTTATGCAAAAGCAGTCAAAAAGTGCTGTTTTGATTTAACAAGTTAAAAAGAACTGCAAGCAGCCTAAGGTACACCGAAGCAGGGAACAAGGTCCACATTCATCCTTATGAAAGCCCTAATAGCTCAAAACAGTTCAGTACTACTGTAACTAGCTTAGCAAGGTCCAGGATAGTGACATGAAACATGGTTCCAACACCCTGCCACTCATGTGAATGTCACTTGCTGAGGTCACCTCCTTTAATAAGTCTAAATCCATGTATACAGAATTGATTCAGGCCTATTGTTTATCTTCCAATTTTTGGCATTTCTACAGTATAGCTCTTTGACAGCTTGCCAATCTTTCTTGTCTGCATTTCTTACTGATTTAGTTCATAAGATTCAGTTTGGCTCTTCTATACCTTTTTAGTTTAATTTTGGACTCTAGACAATTTCTTATTTCTTTTCTTTTCATGTACCATGCATGACTTGATTCTTTAAATATATAGATTGTCTTTTTGAGTGTGCAATTCTTGTCATTTTTCCCTTTTCGTCAATGCCTGGGCTTACTCCACATAAACATTTTGTAGTTCTTTCGGAAGATATTCTGCAATACTGTTGAAAGCTGTCATTTTCACTACTGGTGAATATGCTTCTTGATAGTCTATTCTATTGCTGATTATAAATGGCTGCCATTAATCTTGCTTTGTATTGCTCCACATAACTTTCTGAACATAGCTTTAACTTAAATACCCATTTTGATTCAATAATATGTATGTCTTTTTTTGCACCAACTCCCAAGTCTTTATCTTTTTGTGAGATGAAAGTTCTATGGCAATAATGTTTGTCCATTTATTATGCTGGTCAGTCTTTATTGCATCTTTAGTGCATATTGAGGGTTTGTTTTTTTCCATTTTATGATGCATGCTGTTGTTGCAACAAGAGGTTTTCTCCAAATGGGTTAGTTTTGTGCATACCATGACAGTAATGAGCCTCACTCTTAAGCCAGGGTATGTGGAGTATAATCTCAGTCTCTCGATGTAATACTTGCATCTGCCAAAGAAAGCGTCCTTCAGGAGTTCATAAGATGTAACATGGCTAGGCAATTTATCAAGGTATATTTGGAAATAAAGCCTGTGGCACCCAACATGATGGGAAATATCTCTATCTTTTTGCCACATTTTCTTGGTCTCTGACTACATTTCTTCATACTTGCCTATGATAGAGCCAGGATGTAGTTTCTGCTTGTATGATTGTTTTTTGTTATTTTTCTGATGAGATTTCACCATGCATTTCTGTCATAGATGATGAAAGTTAAGGTGATGGCTCTTTCTTATTCTTAACTGATCTTTCATGGTTTCTTCTCTGAATTTGTCAATATGTTTATGTTTATTTAAATTTGATATACCGCTCAGGCCAAAAAGGCATTGGAGCGGTTTACAATACTATATCATTCAAGGAAATAAGAAAAGAATGCCATTTATTTGATAGGATAGAATAGGGGACAAAGATAGTCAAACAGATAAGAGAGAGAAGAACACAGAACAGCAAGTTACCATGATATATAGACACGACAACCCAGACCATGCCATCAGCGAAACTC
Source organism: Ichthyophis bannanicus (assembly GCA_033557465.1). Classification (NCBI taxonomy): domain Eukaryota; kingdom Metazoa; phylum Chordata; class Amphibia; order Gymnophiona; family Ichthyophiidae; genus Ichthyophis; species Ichthyophis bannanicus. The sequence continues at coordinate 621,475,793 of CM066036.1, forward strand.
CAGAAACAGATGCCACGGACCAACACCTAAGGGCCACGCCAAAGGGCCCTCTAGCGAGGCCCTCAGGCGCAGGCCCGCAAGGCGCGGGTGCGCCCCTGAAACAGCAGTTCTTATGCCGTTATTCATGGCAGCTGATTGGCGGCTTGTGGAGGAAGGGGGAGCTCCTGCTCTCCCGATATGATATGATACTATCCAATCTGTATGTAATGGAACTGATGCACTACTGCGGTCATGGCTTGACCAATATAACACAGCATCAGTAATGAAAGAGCTTGGAGCCAGGGCTGGAGAATGGTTTGTTTGGCCCCTCTGCTGCTTCTGGTCTAATGGTATTTTCATTTTGGAGTAAGCAATTGGAGTGAAGGAGCAGCCTAATGGTTTGAGGAGTGGGCTAAGACCCAGGGAAGCTAGAGTTCAAATCCCACAGCTGCTGTTTATGACCTTGAGGAAGTCACTTAACTCTCAATTACTTCAGGTACAAACTTAGAGTGTAAGCCCTCCACAGACAGGAAACACATACTACTGAAAAAGGCATGAGCTAAGTCCATATATTTGATGAAGATGTTACATCCTTTTGTAGAATTTCAACTCTTTTCCTTGATTCAAGAAATTTGGATTTCTGCTTGTCAAAATCTTCCTTTTCAGGTACTTGGATTGGCCACTGTTGGCAATAGGATAGCCTGATAGACCTTATGGGCCCAATATTCAAAGCGATTACTGCGGTTAGTAGAGCTGCTAACTGTGTTAATCACAGTGAACAGGATATTCAGCGGTACTAACACAGTTAGTGTCGCTGAATATCCATAACTCCTGTTGCTTTATGCCCTGATGCTAAGCGGTTGGCATTAGGGCCTTACGGCGGCAGCACCTGGGAATAACTGGGCAGCAGCGATACTGAGCCGCTGTCTAGTTATCCCTCAGCAGTGAAGGTTGGGTACAGAAAAGGCTGTCCTAACGTTTGCCACTGCAGCTGAATATCACTGCTGCCCAGTTAGCTTCCGGGCTCTGCAGCTGACCCAGGTATTCAATGCTGGTGGCTGGATATAGCCCCAGTATTGAATATCTAGGTCTAATGCTCAGGGCCGGTGCTGAGCTGCTGTAGGAGCTCTGGCCACTGGGGCTGGATATTGGGTCCTATGTTCTTAGGAACACAATAACCTATGAAGATTGTAGGCTTGCATGTAACATCTAACTTCTCCCTTGGAAATCCAGCCGTATATTAGACATTTAAAAACTTTTAGGTATCTTACAAATTCTTTCCTACCTGTCCATACTCCTTTTAGTTTTCCTTTCGGTAGATTGTTTTTTTGTGGTGGTTTTATACATAAGCAGCTGTACTCACTGATTCAACCCAAAAGTAGATTGCTAGTCTAAATCTTATCAGCATGGTTGTTGCCACATCCCATAGTATTCGACCAGCACATTTTGCAATTCCCTTTTGGTCTGGCAAATATGGAACTGACTGTTCACATTCTTCATTAAAATTCTCAATCCTGTCTGTGATGAATTCATTTCCATTGTCCGTATGGATGTTTCTGCTTCTCGTCTGTTTGGTGTTCTGAGAATTATACATTGTCAATGAAAATATCTGGGATTTTGTCTTTGCGTTTAAGGAACAATACATTAAACTTCCATTTCCAATCATCTATGAAGACAATTATGCCAGCTACCACAAATAGAGTCCTCTGGCATGCGTCCACTAAGTCCACACATATTAGTTCTAATTGGTTCTTGCTTGATTCCTGCAAATTTGCTTTAAATGGTTTTCTTGAATCTTTACTTTTAATGCAGTGTTCACGTGTGTCTAGAATTCCTGTCTTCAAATGAATATCTTTGATTTTCCTACCTTAGCTCATAGATTCTAGAGTGTCCAGGGCCAATGCAAAGGTACTAGAGTCCCTTGGTGAATCTTCTTCATGCAAACCCCCCCAGTCCCAATACTAGCCTATGCCTTTTCTCCTCTCTCCTTCTCTGGAGTCCCCTCTCTCAGTCCTGAGTATTCCCCTTTTCTTCTTCACTCTTCCAGGCTAGCTACACTAGTATCCTTCTTCTTCCACCCCATTCCCAGTGCCAGCAGCATGAATTTAGGATCATACTCTTTCTTACCAGAGGCATACAGTAACAGGCTGCACAATCTTCCCCTCTTACCTGAGGGCTCAAGCAGGGCTGATAAAGCATAGTTACTCACCTGTAACAGGTGATCTCTGGGAACAGCAGGAATAAGTCTTCACATATGGGTACTGTCGGCACCAACGGAGCCTGCGTGGGAACACTTCCCAGCGGCCCAAAAGGAAAGCTTTTGGGAGCATCCACCACGCATGCGTGCTGCCTTCCCGCCCAACTACCTCTCTCACTTCAGTTGAGTTGAAAGTTGAGACCAAAGGAGAGAAGTAGAAGAAAAATAGAGGATAGAGAAAGAAAACTCCTAGGGGAGGTGGGTGGGTGGGTTGTGAAGACTTATTCCTGCTGTTCCTGGAGATCACCTGTTACAGGTGAGTAACTACGCTATCTCCAGGAACAAGCAGGAATGTAGTCTTCACATATGGGGACTCCCCAGCTAGAATGCCTAGGGATGACCCCAGCATGTTGCGGATCTAAGTAAGATGGGCCATGCTTCCTCCCAGGGACCTCAGGCATCCAAGGGTGGATGGTGGGAAGGAGTTGATCTAGGAATGGAAGAGATGCTGTAGAAGAGTCTGACCGAACAAGGCATCCCGACGGGAGTCCTTATCCAAACAATAGTGGGCAGTGAAAATATGAACAGAAGCCCAAGTTGCTGCTTTGCAGATCTCATCAATAGCAACTGACCGAAGATTAGCTGTTGAGGCTGCCATGGCTCTAACATTGTGAGCCGTGACATGGCCTTCAAGAGGGATTCCTTTACTCTGATAGGTAAAGGAAATACAGTCTGAAATCCACTTAGAGAGAGTTCTTTTAGAGACTGGGAGTCCTAAATGACTAGAGTCAAAAGCCAGAAAAAGCTGAGAAGACTTTCTAAATGGCCAAGTTCTGTGAAGATAAAAAGCCAGAGCTCGTTTACAATCTAAGGTATGAAGATTTCTTTCCGCACTGGAGGCATGAGGCCTAGGAAAGAAGACTGGAAGAAAAAACCAATTGGTTTAAATGAAAAGATGATACCACCTTTGGCATAAAATGAGGATGAGTCCTCAAGACTACTTTGTCATGATGAAACCTTGTATAAGAAGGGTCAGCCACTAAAGCCTGCAGTTCACTAATGCATCTTGCAGAAGTGATAGTGATAAAATTAGGAAAATGACTTTCCATGAAAGAAACTTTAGCTCCGAAGTAGCTAAAGGTTCAAATGGTGGCTTCATGAGTTGACCCAGAACAATATTAAGATCCCATGCCACCGGAGGTGGTTTGATGGGAGGTTTAGTTAAAAGGAGACCCTCTCATAAATCTTGAAACAAGAGGATGAGAGGAAATTGGTTGTCCATCAAAGGGTTTATGAGATGCAGCAATAGCACTAAGATGGACCCTAACAGAATTGGTCTTGAGACCAGAAGCTGATAAGTGAAGGAGATAGTCCAGAAGGGACTCTACCGGTACCAAGAGAGGATTAAGTCCCCTCTGGGAACACCAGATTGAGAACCTCTTCCACTTAAAAGCGTAAGAACGCCTTGTGGAAGGTTTTCTGGAAGCCAGAAGAATATCCTTCACTTGTCGTGAAAGGCCTAGATCTTGAAGTTCTATGCCTTGAGTAACCAGGCCTTGAGATGAAGGGACTGGGGATTGGGGTGCAGTAGGGATCCGTTGTTCTGGGACAGAAGATCCGGAGCACTCCCCAACTCCAGAGGAGTGGCTCGAGAGAGACCTAAGAGAAGAGGATACCATGTTTGCCTTGGCCAGCAGGGAGCTATGAGTATCATGCGACCTCTGTCTCTCTGGAGTTTGAGTAGGATTTTGGGAATTAGGGGAATTGGTGGGAAGGCATAGAGAAAATCCTGGCCCCAATGGAGGACTGCATCCCTCACCTGACAATTCTGAGCTGGCAGTCTGGAACAGTATCGGGGAAGTTTGGCATTCTGTGGACTTGCAAAGAGGTCTATGTCTGGTGTTCCCCAGACTTGAAACACTCGGGCAAGTTGATATGAGTGGAGAGAGCACTCGTGTGGCAACAGGACTCGACTGAGCCTGTCCGCCCAAACGTTTTGATTGCCTGGAAGGTATACTGTCAACAAATGAATGTGATGCTCTCTGGCAAAGGCCCACAGTTGCAAAGCTTCGTTGCATAATTGCAGAGAGCCTGTCCCGCCTTGTTTGTTTAGGTAAAACATGGCCACTTGATTGTTGGTTTGCACCAGAACTGTTTTGCTTACAAGATGAAAGCAAAAGACTCGAATAGCATTGGAAATGGCCCTTAGTTCTAGGAGGTTTATTTGAAGAGAAGCCTCCTGTGGGGTCCAGAGACCCTGGGTGGACAGATCGCCCAAGTGGGCTCCCCAACCCAACTTGGATGCATCTGTCGTCAGGACAGCCTGAGGTAGGGGTTGCTGAAAAGGAGAGCCTACTGTAAGGTTTTCCAGAGATTGCCACAAATGCAGAGACGCAATCAGGCGTGTGGTAACTCTGATCTTGTCTGACAGGCATCCTGAGGCCTGGGACCATTGGGAAGCCAAGGTCCACTGTGCCGCTCGCATATGAAGGCGTGCATAAGGAATCACATGGACTGTAGATGCCATGTGTCCTAGAAGTCGAAGCATCTGTTGAGCAGTGAGGAAGGTTTGTAGCACTGCTTGAGATGCTAGTTCAATGATGTGCAGACAGCGAGGCTGAGGAAGGAAAGCCTTTGACTGCTGTGTGTCCAAGCGAGCCCCTATAAACTCGAGGGATTGAGATGGGGTGAGCTGGGACTTTGAAAGGTTTATGATCCATCCTAAGTACTGCAGTATTTGCATTGCTCGTGAAAGAGCATGACCTGCCTCTGGAGCTGACGGTGCTCAAATGAGCCAATCGTCTAAGTAAGGGAAGACAAAAATTCCTAGAGCCCTCATGAATGCTGCTACTACTGCCATGCATTTTGTGAAGACCCTTGGAGCAGAGGCCAGCCCGAAAGGAAGGACCCTGTATTGAAAATGTCTTCCCTTGACTAGGAATCAAAGGAATTTTCTGTGATCTGCATGAATAAGGATATGCATGTAAGCATCCCTTAAATCCAGAGAACATAGCCAATCTTGTTCGTGAAGGTATGGAAGAAGAGTGCCGAGGGAGATCATCTTGAACCTTTCTCAGACTAAATATTTGTTCAGTTCTCTGAGGTCTAGGATTGGTCTTAGTCCCCCTGACTTCTTTGGAATGAGAAAATAGTGGGAATAGAATCCTGTGCCCTGCTGGGACTTTGGAACCTCTTCTATAGCCCCTTGGGCCAGAAGAGTGGTGACCTCTTGCCACAACAGGTCTGAGACCAGTGGTTGAGATTTGAACTGTTTTATTAGCGTGGATGGGGGCAAGCTGAGGAAATGAAGCTTGTATCCCAGACTCACTATAGATAGAGTCCAATTTTCTGAAGTAATTTGTTGCCATCTTTTGGCAAAATGGAAAATACGGCCTGGAATATTTAAAGGTTCTGGGCTTAGAACAGGAAGAATGGCTAAGTTCTCTAGACAACAGCCAAAGACCCTGAGGAGGGTGGGTCTGCTGAGCCTGCTGAGCTTGTTTCTTTCTTTGTCTAGTTTGTTGTTGCCCCTTCTGGGGAACATGTGTTTGCTGGATGGAAGATGGATAGAATTTCTTCTTCTTAGAGAAAAAAGGTTTTTTTGAAAAGCTTTTTCTTAGCTGGGTTAGCTGTAGATTTTGACAACCTGTCTAAAGTTGTATAATCAGTGTCAATTTCATTAGCTTTAAGCTGCCAATCCTTGCCAAAGAGATTTTCTCCTGTGCAAGGAATGTTACCCAGCTTATCTTGCACCCATTCCTCCAAATCTGAAGCTTGGAGCCAGGCAATACAACGTGCTCCTATGGATATAGCAGAAGTCCTGCTAATACATTCAAAACAGTCAAAGGTAGCACGATTCATAAATTTAGAGACATTTTGAGCATGTTTGACCAAAGCCAAATAATCTGTCCGTTTATCCTCTTGAAGAAAAGGGTTCAAAAGCTCCAAGTCTTTTGTAACCTGCTCAAGAAACATTCCCATGTATAAATATATAGGAACTGATTCTTGCTGATAGCATGGAGGACTGAAAGCATCGACGACCAAAGGCATCCAGTGTTCTAGACTCACGACCTGGTGGATTGGAAGAGTGTCTTTTAGCACTCTTAATCCGCCTCATGGCGGACTCTACCATCATAGAATGATGTGGTAACTGAGTCTTCTGAAACCCTGGGCAAGGTGGTACTCAATACATAGTGTCAAGACATCTAGAATGTGGAGATACTGTTAAAGGAGCTTCCCACATTCTTAACATTAGATCATGTAAGATCTGGTGTATAGGAAGCATAGCTGCCTCCTTTGGAGCCAAAGGATATTGAAGAATTCTCAATTCTTCTGCTGTAGGCTCCTTTTCTGGTACTACTGTAATGGCAAGACCCTTTGCCATATCACGTCCAAAATCATGAAAAGACATATCCTCAGGAGGGGTATCATAAGGAAAGGGATGGAGAATAAAACAAAGGATATTATAATGCCTCTGTATCGCTCCATGGTACGACCGCACCTTGAATATTGTGTGCAATTCTGGTCACCGTATCTTAAAAAGGACATAGCGTTATTAGAAAAAGTACAGAGAAGAGCCACCAAATTGGTGAAGGGGATGGAAGGCTACTCCTATGAAGAGAGGCTAAGAAGGTTAGGGCTCTTTAGCCTGGAGAAGAGACGGCTGAGGGGAGATATGATAGAGGTCTATAAATTAATGAATGGAGTGGAACGGATAAACGTGGCTCAATTGTTTACGCTATCAGAGTATGGAAAGACTAGGGGACATGTAATGAAGCTACAGGGTAAACTATTAAGACAAATAAGAGAAAATATTTTTTCACTCAACGTGTAATCAAACTCTGGAATCTGTTACCGGAGGATGTAGTAAGGGCTGTTAGTATAGCTGGGTTTAAAAAAGGTTTGGACAAGTTCCTGGAGGAAAGGTCCATAAACCACTATTAAAAAGGGACCCAGGATATCAATGCTTGACCCAGTACAAGCATTGTGGAACCTGTGTCTTTTGGGGATATTGCTAGGTATGTATAACCTAGATTGGCCACTGTTGGAAACAGGATACTGGGCTTGATGGACCTCGGTCTGACCCAGTATGGCATGTCTTATATTCTTATGTTCTTATGACATTCTGCGTTGAGGAGAAAGAGATGAATCTTGCAAAAGTTCAGCTCTGGTACCGGTGGAATCATCTGAGTCATTGGAATCCTCAAAAGGAGGAAGTACCGGGTTCTCCCAAAGCAGATGGCATCGGTACCGCTCGATGTCGGTACTGAAACGAGTCGGTACCTGATCCCCCATACTGGAGAGAGATTCCAGGCTCAGCATCGGGGGAAGCATGCCTGTTGAAACAGGTACCGAGGGCACTGGCACTGGTACCGGCATCAGTACCGATGCCTGCGGAACCGTCTGCAGTGACTTTAGTGGTACCGAAGTAGCTAAAAGAGTCGCTAGACTGCGTTTGATAGTGAGGAGTCTTTTGTCCATCGCTACTGCCGATGCCAGGGCATTGGTATTGGAGGAAGCGGCCACGACCCCCGAGCATGGCACCAGTAGTTCCATCGAGGTCGAGGCCTCGGGAACATCCTGGAGCCCCGATAAACCTTTGGAGCCCGAAGACTCCCGCCGGGGCTGTTTAGCCGGTGAAGTGTCCTCGAGGGCAATACCTGTGGCATCTCGATATTTAGAGGGAGATCTACCCTTCGAGGACCGGCTAGTCTTGGAAGACTTGTGTTTAGTTACCTGAGATCCCTGGGAAGAAGTAGAAGCCCGGGAAGACATCGATGGAACAGACATCGTGTCTGAAGCAAATAGGGCACCGAGTTGATTTGCTCGATTTTGAAGACTTCTTTTAGTCAACTTCCTGCAGGAGAGACACGCCGTAGGGCAATGGTCAGGACCTAAACATTTAAGACACCAGTCATGGGTGTCGGTAATAGAACTTGTACCGCCACATTTTGAACATTTTTTAAAACCAGTGGCTAGTTTTTCCATGGTAAGGAAAAAGAGGGCCTAATGCCCAAAATGGAGCCAAGCACCAGAGCAGGGAAGAACCCCTGAGAAAAACTAACGAAAATTAAGCTATTTTTAGAAGAAAAGAAAGAAAAGCACCGGTGGTACCGGTAGGCGTCGAAGGAAGGCAGACGCGACCACAAGAAATATAAATTTAAGAGAAGATTTTCTGCGGTGACAGGGGACACGTCCTGTTGGCTCCGCGAAAAATGAAGAACTGAAGTGAGAGAGGTAGTTGGGCGGGAAGGCAGCACGCATGCATGGTGGATGCTCCCAAAATCTTTCCTTTTGGGATGCTTGGAAGCATTCCCGCGCAGGATCCGTCAGTGCCAACGGTACCCATATGTGAAGACTATATTCCTGCTTGTTCCTGGAGATAAGCATTAACACTGCAGGTCTAGCTGGGTCCTCACATGGCTTGGCTGGACATGCTGTTGGATGAAATCCTGCTCTGCTGTTTGCTGCCTGCCTGCCCTCCCATCCTACTTAGCAAGAGCCATAGCATAGGTAGCACGCAATATATGTGCAGCTTCCACAATCTTTTCCTGTAAGCTTCTGTGCCAGTGCCTGCTCTAGAAACATAGAAACATGTAGGCAGAAAAAGACCATATGGCCTATCTAGTCTGCCCTTCCATATCAAATATCATAGTCCCTCTTTTTCCTTTAGAGATACTCTGTGTTTGTCCCATGCTTTCTTGAATTCAGATACTGTCTTCATCTTTACTACCTCCTCCTGGAGACTATTCCACGCATCTACCACTCTTTCCGTAAAGAAATATTTCCGCATATTACTCCTGAGTCTATCCCCTTTCACTCTCATCTTATGCCCCCTCGCTGCAGAGCTTATTTCCAATCGAAAGAGGCTCTCCATTTGTGCATTTATGCCATGGAGGTATTTAAACATCTCTATCATATCACCTCTATCCTGCCTTTCCTCTGACATAAAACTATCAATAACTAACTCCGAACTGGGCAGAAAAATCTATGTTAAACTACAACAAAAAACCAAAACCAAACAAAACAAAGCAAAAACTGGGCATAAAACCATCAACACAGCCACACACCAGCCACAAAAAACCACCCGAGGCAGGAGGAAAAAAAGACCTCAGTAACCCCTCTCAAAACACCCCTGTGCTGGACAGAGCACAGCATGACTAGGGGTCTGAGCACCAGCAACGGTCCATCTAGTGACTGATGAGACAGGGCATATGGAAGCACTGCAGTAATTCCTTTCGCCGCCATTTCCCCGAACTTTGTGCTGCTCTAGGCGAATGTCTAATTTGCCTAGTGCTTCCAGTGTCATAACTCTAATAAGCAAGATGTTCGTGCCACAACTTGGAATCTATTGCTGAAAAATACTTGCATGATCACTCAGTGGTAAGGCCTTAGCATTCCTCCAATAAATGCCACAGTCATTTGATGCAGTGAACCAAAGTTCCTTGCTATTCTTGACTTTGCTATTGCCTCATTCAAAAATCACTGTCAATCCAGTATCTGTTAATTTGGAAACTGGCATGAGGCTTGCAGCTAATTTGGGTACATATAGAACATTTTCAGCTATCAGACTTTCATAGCCATGGCTGAAATTTAATACTTTTTATTCCCTTTGCTTCTTTGGACATGTCACCTGCTATTGTTACAGATCTGTCCTGTACTGAGGTGTAGTTATCAAGTAGGTCATATGTTCAATCAAATGACTTGAGGCACAGAATGTACCAACATAAGTCTCTTTGTTGTCAGTTCTTTATCTATATTATTTGCTTTTACATGGAATGCTTCCTGCTGAATCTAGTGGCATTCTCATCATTTGATGGACTCTTTTGCTATTTTTCCTCTGATTATTGAAACTATTATCCCTTTCATTGATTGAAAAACATTTAGTCCCTTTTACATTTTGAAGATTTTAATTTTCCTTGCTAGAAAAATGGTAATCCTTTGCAAAACGTCCAAGTTTACTACAGTAATAACATTTTATTTTCTGTTTGTCATTTTCTCTGAACTTTCTCCAAACTCTTGGTGCAGAAAATTGAGTTGGGACTTTTTGAAAGATATTGGAGACAGTCTGGTTTGGAGACTGATAAGAATGGTTAGAGAAAGGAAGCAATTTGTTCTTTGTACATTTAATGAGTTAATAGGTCAGGTTTTCCAGGCTGATTGAGGCACAGAATTCTCCAGCTGCATGTGAGGATCCTAACCATACTTACCTTCACCTAATATACAAGGTGTGATTAAAAAGTATCCAGACTTGTTCTGAAGCAGGGCTGGCCCAAGGGTTTCTGCTGAACTAGGCAGAAACTCTGGCCTCGCTGCCCCCCCAGCTGCCGCTGATTCTGTCTCGGGAGGGGGAAGTGGGCAGTGGTAGTTGCAATATTTCCAAAAGTGGCTGCTTTTTTCTGCCGCTTTTGGAAATACTGCTGCTGCATGCCTCTCCTCCCAAACGGAATCGGCAGCAGCTAGAGGGGGCGGTGCTGCTGTCACTACTGCTGCTGCCACCCATCCGGGGCGGCCGCCTAGCGGATGGCCAGCCCTGTTCTGTAGCTATATAACAATACATCGCACCACAATGGTATTAAGCATGCAGTGACCTAGAGTGTAGCGTGGTTGCAGCACACCTGTACGTTTTTAATCATGTGATGTTTGATATCGTGTAAAAGCAGTTCATCAGATTTACAATGAGTGAAAAATTGAACAGCAAATTTGCATTAAATTCTTCCAAAAATTTGAAGATTCGTGCAAAGAGACTTATGACAAGTTATAGCAAGTGTATAGCGATGAATGCATGAGTTGTGTTCAAGTTTATGACTGGTACAAACATTTCCAAGAGGGCTGCCAAAATGTTGACAGTGACGAATTTTCTGTAGGGCCATCCATGAACAGGAATGAAGATAAAGTTGAAGCAGTGCATGCCGCAATACATTCAAATCGTTGATTGACTATTAGGGAGCTTGCTGAGACCATGGACATCAGTTTCGGGTCGGCACAGTCCATTATTACTGTCATTTTGGGGATGAGATGTGCATCTGCAAAATTTGCGTCAAAACTCCTGTCCCCTGACCAAAAATAAGATCGACTTTCTGTAGCCAGGGAATTGTTGAAAATGACTGAGATTTCATCAAAAAGATTATTACTGGTGATGAATCATGGGTTTGTGGTTATGACCCGGAAACTAAGGCTCAATCCTCACAATGGAAGACTCCAAACTCTCCCAAACCCAAGAAAGCCCGTCAGATGAGGAGCAATGTCAAGGTCATGCTCACAGTTTTCTTCGATTACCAGGGTGGTGTTCATCATGAGTATGCTCCAAAAGGCCAACCCATCAATAAGGAGTACTACGTCCGAGTTCTGATTTGTTTGAGAGATGCAATTCATTGTAAGAGGCTAGAGTTACACAGAAATGGTGAATGGTTGTTTCATCACCATAACGCCCCAGCTCATGCGTCACATCTTGTCCAGCAGTTCTTGGCCAAACACTAAATCAAGCAAGTCCATCAGCCTCTGTACTCACCTGACCTCAGACCCTATGACATTTTCGTTTCCAGAACTGAAATTATCACTAAAAGGAATGAGATTAGATGACTTGGAGACTGTTGAGCAAAATTCGACACAGTAGCTTCACAGCATAACGAAAGAGGCATTTTGAAATTGTTTCCAGCAGTGGCAGGAACATTGGAGGATGTGTGTTTTATCGGAAGGGGACTACTTTGAAGAAGACTGAGTGCAATAACTGTCAGTGTTATACTTCTTGTCTAATTGTACAAGTCACAATACTTTTTGATCACATCTCATATAATTAGGGCTTTTGATTGTTACATTTTAAGTGATAAAACACCTCGATCTAAAAAAATTAAAATAGATGTTTCTTGGATAAACACGGGAAAAATATCACTTTCCATATACTTTTTCACCCCTCTCCTGCCTTGTCTTGTATCCTCCACTCAGTTTTTGTATCTTTTCTGTGTTAACAACCCCTAAGTGACACATATGTGCATGTTTGATTTCACTATGGTAAAGTACTCAACAATACTACCTGTAGCACAAAAATACTTAGAACACAAGAACCTATGCCATACTGGGTCAGACCAAGGTCCATCAAACCCAGTATCCTGTTTCTACCAGTGGCTGATCCTGATCATAAGAACTTGGCAGGTGTCCCAAAAAGGTACACAGGTTCTATAATGCTTGTCCTGGAGTAAGCAGTGGATTTCCTGGGTCCTCTTTAATTATGGCTTATGGATCTTTCCTCCAGAAACTTGTCCAAACTTTTTTTTAAACCCAGTTACACTAATAGCTTTTACTACATTCTATGGTAATAAAGTCTGGAGTATGGTTACACGTTGAGTGCAAAAATATTTTCTCTTATTAGTCTTAAATGGATTACATTGTAGCTTCATTGCCTGTCCCCTAGTCTTTCTACTTTTTGATGGAGTAAACAACTAATCTATGTTTATCCGTTCTTCCCCAATTCATTAATTTATAGACCTCTATCATATCTCCCCTCAGCCATCTCTTTTCCAAGTTGAAGAGCCCTAACCTTTTAAGCCTTTCCTCAAAGGAATATCCTTCCATCTTCTTTACCATTTTGGTGGCTCTTCTCTGTGCCTTTTTTTTTTATTTAAATTTTTATTTGGTACTGCACAAACTTTTTACATCAGTTTATCTCATCATTCACAATAGGTAATATACCATACATCTTACTGCCATTAACAGTCAAAATAGCTAACATACATAATTAACATACTCATATCAATACTGTCTTCTGATTCATATAATCAAACTTTTACCCAAATTAATATTTTTCTTCATACACAATATTTGTCAAAAACCATTGGGAGCTTTACCCCTTCATATATTTTTCTCCAGCTCTGATAGTCCAGATAACCTCCTAAGTCTTCCTCCCATGCCTGCATATGCATTCCGTGGTCCATTGGACCACTCAAAGCTTTATACAGTCTAGAGATCGCACCTCTAGAGGTATCACTCATCCTATACATCTTTTCAAATTGCATCTCCTTATTACCTAAGCATGTCTTTATTTGTTTTCCCCACAGGAAGTGTGCTAACTGAAAATAGCCATACCAATCACTTGCTTCTATTTGAAATTCTTGCTGAAGCTCCGCAAAGAATCTTAATTGGCCAGCAGCTGTTAGTACCTGTCCCATATATTGTAACCCCTTCTCATACCATTTTTGAAATATCTCAGAAGTTCCTCCTACTTTAAAATTCTCACACTGTACAATCTGCTGTGCTCTTATATCTCCTCCTAATTGTGTCAATGCCTTATGTTTCTTACCCCATATTCGGAGTGCACATGCTACGTATGGGTTTCTATCCTGGCCCCTTCCTCTCACCCCCCCTTCCTTGCCACATTAAATCAGTGAGGCAGTTTGGACTTACTGCCTCCTTTTCTAATTTACTCCATTGGGGCCCATTTTCCTCTAACCTCCATCCCATTAGCGGTCTCAACTGTGCCGCCTCATAGTACCTTGCTACTTCAGGGACTGCTAGGCCTCCTTCCTTTTTCTCTCTATACATTATCTTCCTTTGTACCCTTGGAGGTCTGCGTCTCCAGATAAAGGAGAAGATTTTTCTCTGCACAAGATTTAACATTGTATTGGGAATTTCTATGGGCACGGTCATAAATAAAAACAATCGAGGTAAGATATTCATCTTCACTATAGCAATTCTTCCCATCCATGAAAAAATAGGTTTATCCCATCGTATTAAATCTGTTAGTACTTTTTAAATTCTTGGTTCATAGTTCATGTTATAGAGCTCAGACCCCTCTCTGCGAATCTGAATTCCCAGATATTTCACACTTTTATTAGCCCACGTAAATGGGAAAGTGGCTCGCACCCTAACTTCTTCCTGTGGATCCCTCTGAATTTTTAAAACTTCTGTTTTCCCCATATTCATTTTGTATCTAGATACCTAACTGTATTTCTGGATTTCTTGTACTAATGCAGGTATCGATTCCATGGGCTGCCCTAGCATGTACATAACATCATCTGCAAATAATGAGATTTTATATTCCTCTTTTCCCACCTTTATCCCATGTATTTCCTTATTCTGTCTAACACTTTCAGCTAGTGGTTCTATCACCATTGCGAACGGCAATGGGGAAATCGGTCAGCCTTGCCTTGTACCCTTTTCCCAATGTAAATAATTATGAATATACCCCATTTACTCTTATACAAGCTTTAGGTTCTCTGTAGAGAGCTTCTATCCATTTCTAGAAGCTGTCCCCCAGCCCCATTTTCCACAAAACTGCAAACATAAAAGCCCACTCCATTCTATCAAAAGCTTTTTCGGCATCAACAGCCATCATAATAGATGATGACCGATCCTTATGTACTTGCCATATTAAATTTAACAACTTGCGGACATTATCACTAGCTTGTCTATCCGGAATAAATCCTGCTTGATCCTCTTGTATCCGTTGTGGGATAAATCTCTGCAATTGGGTCGCTAGTATTTTGTCTAATTGCATCCAAAAGTAATGAGAGATATGGGCCTATATGATCCACACATCCCATGATCCTTCCCATATTTGGGTATTACTATAACACCCTCTACCTCCATGGAGCTTGGTAACTTTTCCCCTTTTAATACTTCATTAAATACTTCTCTCAATAGCGGACTTACTTCCTCACTAAAACTTTTATAAAACCTAACTGTAAAGCCGTCCAAACCTGGAGCCTTACCTTCTTTCAAGCTCTTAATAGCCTCTACTACTTCCCTTCCTTCAATCTCTCTAGTCATCCACTGCTGTTGCTCTGTATCTAATTGCTTCAATGTAACCTCTTCCATACAGGGGCAGCTCAAGGCAATCTGCTGCCTGAGGCGAAGGATGAGATGGTGCCCCCCCCCCCCCCGTAGAGGTGGGCAGGACTTTTTCAGAGCTTCAATCAGGGACTGAATCAAACTAAAAAGCCGATTAGATTATATGGAGGAAATGCAAGATGTTTGCACACCAAGGAACTAAAAGAGAGCGAGAACCAACAGCACAGTTTATAACTCATTTTTATTTTGTTGTTATAAACTGCGTTATGGTTCTTGCTTTTTCTTTTTCAACATATATTTTGCATCGACAGTGTGTGCAGAGCAGAACGAGGACATTCATCCACAGAACTCAATATCTTAAAAAACAAATCTGATTCTGATCTCACTAACAACAAACATTCTCCAGTACCAGGCATACTGTGAACTAATACAAAACCCTACAACAAAGAGCAGATCTACCATACCATACCATATCAGCACCAACTTCCAAAACTCACATAAGGAGCCATTGTAAAAAAAGGTCACTGTAAATACTTCAGTGGGCCCTGGAACATCCATACACCTACAGTATTTGAAAAGCTGAACAAGTGAAATTACTACAGTACAGTATAGATCTTTATGTATAAACTCCATGTTAACAGAACACCTGGCCTCAGTTACACACTCAGAACATAGACCCTTACCAAGTACAGAATAAGTAACCACAATCTAAAGTAAAAATAAAAATATGTTGACAAAATTTAAACTGAAACCCCAAGAAGCCAGACTCCACATGCAGTTGAACATCAGATAAATAAGAGATGCAGTTACTCCATACTGTGTAAAATATAAAGATAGCACAAAGTCCAATCACTAAAATTAAATAAAATTATTTTTTCTACCTTTGTTATCTGACCATTTTATTCTCTGATCATCCTGATCCCAATCTGAGTCTTCTGCTTTCCTGTCTTTTCTTCTCTCTCTTTCTGTGGTCTATGGTCCATCTGCCATTTCTTATCTCTTCCTTTGTTTTCTTCACTTACTTCCATCAGCCGATTTCCAGTTACAGTAACCCTCCCCAGTATCGACCTCCTTTCCAGTCCTCCCCTCCCAGTACCCTCCGATGTCAACCGCCTTGTATTCCCACGACTGCCACTGGTGTCCATCCCCTTCCAGTCCCCCTCCTCCCCATTGTCCAGCTCCTTCTAGTTCAAATACCATCCCAGGTATCAGCTCACGTCCACTCTTAGTGCCACCCCTCCCCCAGTCAGCTCCCTTCCAGTCGCCCTACCCTCTGTCCATCCCACTTCCAGTACCATTCACACATGTCAGCTCCCTTCCAGCCTCCTCCTCATTACCCAGCCACCTACCACTCCCATCCCCAAGTGTCAGCTCCCTTCCAATCCCTTCAGTACATCCCAGGTGTCAGCCCCATTCCAGCCCCCTCCTTCCCCCGCCATATCAGCTCCTTTCCAGCCCCCTCCTTCCCCTGTGTCAGCTCCCTTCCTGCCCCCTCCTTCCGCTGGCAGACCCTCTCAGTATCCGCTCCCTTCCAGTCCTATTCTCCCATCCCTCTGCATCAGCCCATTTGTAGCCCTAGCCCCTAGTTTTGTTTTTCCAGGGCCAGCAGCACTCTCCTCCCCTCCCCCATTAGTCCATTTCCAATCCTATCCCCCTTATCAGACCACTCCAGTCCTAGCCCCCCATCATCCCATTACCAGTCCTAACCCTCCCAATAAGTCCATTTCCTGTCCTAGCCCCCCTAATCAGCCCATTACCAGTCCTAGCCCCCCTCCCGATCAGCCTATTTCGTTCTAACCCATCAGCCCATTTCCAGTCCTAGCCCCCCTCCCGATCAGCCCATTTCCAGTTCTAACCCCCCCCCATTTCCAGTCCTAGCCCCCCTCCCGATCAGCCCATTTCCAGTTCTAACCCCCCATCAGCCCATTTCCAGTCCTAGCCCTCCTCCCATTCAGTCCATTTCTAGTTCTAAACCCCCTATCAGTCCTTACAATTTCTAGTGCAACTTCCTCCCCCCAGCCCAGCCCAGCCCAACCTTCTGAAGGGAAATTTAAAAAAAACCAAAAAACAACCCTGATCACAGGAGTTGCTGCCGCCACGGCAGCAGCAGAATGAAATGCCCCGCGGCCTCCCGTTTCCTCGGCAGAGCCCAGCCTTGTATTTCCCTCACCGCCGGCTCAGCTTTTCAGAGCCACGAAGAGAGAGTTTCTCTCAGTAATTTCTGTTTAAGTGTCATTCCTTCATCTACTCTGAGATACTTATATATGCCTTCCTGTTTAAGGTCCTTGATGCCACAGCCTTCAGCCCGGGAGATGTTTTCAGTTTTGCTCAATTTTCCTCTAAAAAAATGCCTTAGCACATTTATCAAGGCCAAAGGTCATCCTGATATCATCAGAATAGCTTTTCACCACACAGTTGCTCTGCTAATTGTTGGATGCTGGAACTGTAGAGCTTTAGATCATCGAAGTTGAAAGCTCAAAAAGCGCTTCTCAGGGATGCCTTTCACTTTCACTTTCTTAGTAGATGCCAAAGGCATCCCTGAGAAGTGCTTTTTGAGCTTTCAACTACTGGCTCTTGTTACAATGTCCTGACTGCCATTGGAATATATATGCAATTGCATCTTAATTGGCTGACTGCTGAAACTTGGCTAAGTCTATGAAATAAAAGATTTCTTTGTTTTAAAGAGGTGTGGCTGTGTCCTCCCTGCGCTGTTCTAGTGACTTCTGTGATTTCTGCAAAGGGTTGTTGCTCCTCTTCTTTCCTTGGAGTTTTAGATCATCTACATATAATAAATGGGATGTTGCTTCAGAGCTGTTATCTTCTTTAGGAGTCAAGCTAAATCTGTATCCCAAAGTGTTGATAAAAGTACTCATTGGATTAGTGCCATACAAAACAGAAGGGGTGACAGGGAATCCACCTGAAATATTCCTCGCTGACCATCATATTTCTTAGTTTGCCACATTGTCATGGTGAACTTAATATATTCTATCAAACCAGGATTTATTTTATACATTTCAAGGCAATTTATTATCCAAGAGTGTCGGATGCTGTCAAAAGCTTTCTTAATCCATGCTATACTGAGATTTCAACTTTTCTTAATGAGGGCCGTGATGGCCTTATTCAACATTAACTGGTCTTTGGTTCCATATGCTCCTTTCTTGTGGCCCTTTTGCTCTATTGCCATGATGTTATTGGATTCAATATGATCATATATTCTGTCTGCATCTATTGCAATGAACAGCTTATAGATTGTAGTTAGACAAGTTATTGGTCTATAATTTTTGGGAATGCTACTTGGGTCCCCCTTTGGAAGGAGAAATGTTCTTCCTGTAGTAAGCCATTGTGGTGTTAAGTCTGGCTGCTTGAACAATTGATTTTTGCAGTTCCCCAGGTCTTGGTGGAGTGATGTGAACTGTTTGAGCAAAACGTTGGTTAGTCTATATCTGAGCCAGGGCTCTTCCAGTTTGAGGCTTGTTTTAATCTGCTTTCCAGCTCTTTCGTTGTTACTGCAGGACATTCCATAGACTTGATGTTTGCTTTTTCTAAATGCTCTCATATGCAGGGTAACCATTCTGCTTCTTGATTCTGCTCTATAGGGGCCTCATATAGTTTTCTCCAGGTTTCTGTTTTGGCTTTGGTTGATGGTACTTTTACCGCATTAATGCTCTTTCCCAGTTCCCTGTAGAATTGTTTTTGTTCTCTCTAAATAGCTTATTTTGATATCTTTCTTTTCTGTTTTCTTCATATTTTCACAGTTTTTGCACTTCTGCTGCTACTTTCAATTTATTTTCGGAACATATAAATTTCAGATCTTCTTCTGTTAATGCAGCATGATGTCTTGGAGCTTCCTTAATATCTTTAATGACCTTAATCCTTTGAGATACCCATCTATCAGGAATATCTCTGCACGTAATGATTATATCTTTCCTTCATTGCGCTTTTTCCAAGGAAGAACTGTTATTGTTCTCTTTTTCTTCTGGTCTTGCACTTTACTTGGAGGTATTCTTGCAGTAATAATTTTAGCTGCACAGTATTTTATTCAATTTATTTTGGTAATGTCAATAAATGATCCCTTTATAATGTATATGGTCTTGTTCATCTTTATAATCATACTTTTAACCTTAGGTGTTAAATTTAAATTGAGTAATCTTTCCCTTGCCTAAAACCCAGCATATTCATCTTTTTCCATGTGGACTAGGAGTTCGATCTTGAATTCCTCCACCGTCTGGGTCTTTCTCCTCCTCTGCAGTTGATTAGTTGACCTGTCCTGTAGTTATTTGACTCTTCTGCAGTTCCAGATCTCCAAGCTCCATCTCCCCCTCAACTGCTCTTTCTGTTTCTGTGCATTTCTTTCTTCTGGTACTCTCACCCAGGTCTCTTCCTCCTCCCTGTATTTCTTTTTCCACAGAAGCCCTTAGTTGCTTCAAGATGTTTTCATTCACATACTTCTTTGCTTTGATCTGCAAAATTAAATATCTTAAATTTGCATCTGTTGCCTTTTGCAGTTTTCCTAGTGGCAATTTTCTTCTGTCTCGCAGTTTTTGGAGGATTCTCTTTGTATACCCTCCTTTTGATTTAAATATAGGTATGTAGTCCTTTCATGTGATGTGTCTGGCAGTGTGACAGAAAGTATGCTCTTTTTGCCAAATTCTACTGGGCAAACTTATCTGCGAAGACACTAGGATACTCCTGCCTGCACCTTTTAAATGGGCTTGTTTTTTCACAAAACTCTGATCCTGATCTAACCCTCTTGGTCTTTCTTTGCGTAATACAGAAAGAATGTGGGCTCTCCATGCCAATGCTTGTCACCATGTTATCCTTCTTCTAGTGCACCTTGGAGTCTCTATGTTAACGCTTGAGTTCTTTGCCTCTCTCCTCATGCTTATGGAGGAGATTCATTCCACTGTTTGAGCTGCTTTGTCCCTATCATAGTGCTTAGAGTGCCACTGTTAGTTGCCACTGTTTTGGCACCATTGGGTCTTCATGCCAATTTTGATGCATTGGAGTACCGTTGCCCTTTAAGCAAGTTTGATTGAAAAAGGATGAAAATCCCCCGCACAGTGCAAACCTTTTTACCCCATTGACTTTCATGGATCCAAATAATCCAAATAATTTGAAAACCAAAAATAATTTGAAAAGATGATTGAATCAATTTGATACATTTTGCCGTGTGCAGCTCTATGAAGCAATGCTGTTCATTTCATTCCTGCTTTCATCTAATTTTGATTTAGTGGATTCTACTTTCATGTTATTGAAATGTGCTCATATAGGAATTTCAGGCAATTGGGTTGAATTATATCATCATGTGGGACTGGAGATTCACAGGATCATTCAATAATGGCTAGTCCACCATTTAGAGTTAGGCTTTGGGAATTCCTCAAGCATCACCAGTATCTCCTCTCTTATTTAATATTTTTCACAGTGACATAGTTTTGGCCTCATTTGATCAACATCTTAATAGCTGGACAGAAGTGAAGGTTTGAATGAAGGAGAATGGACTCATACTTAGGGGTCTGTTTACTTATTAGTATTTAGCTTGCACCTTTCAAGTGGTAGTTCAAGGCGCATTACATTCAGGTACGTAGCTATTTCCCTATCCTCAGAGGGCTTACAACCTAAGTTTATAGCTGAGGCAATGGAGGGTTAAGTGACCTGCCCAAGGCTACACAAAATGCCAGTGGGATTTGTACCCTGATCTCTCTGGTCACCAGGCTGCTGCTCTAACCATTCGGCCACTCCTCCACTCCACTGTTTGCTAAGCCATGTTAAAGGCTTCTGCAGCTAACATGGCGTGTTAGTGCAAATAGCATCATGTTAGCTACAACAGTTGTGTGTAATCTACTGAAGACATGCTCAGCATTTCCCCAGCACTTAATGCAGCGAAAGAGTAGTTACTCACCTGTAACAGGTGTTCTCCTGGAGCAGCAGGAATCAGTCCTCACATATGGGTGACGTCGGCGCCGACGGAGCCCTCATGCGGAGCATTTCCCCAGCTTTCAAAGAAAGCCTTTGGGAATTGCAGCGCGCATGCGCAGTCCCCTTCCCACCCAAGGGTGCCATCTTGCTCAGTCTGATGACATAGCTAAAAGACAGCAAAAAAATTAGCAAAAATAAATCATATGACTGCAACTCCAAGGGGAGGAGGGAGGGTTGTGAGGACTGATTCCTGCTGCTCCTGAAGAACACCTGTTACAGGTGAGTAACTATTCTTTCTCCAGGACCAAGCAGGAAGTCAGTCCTCACATATGGGACTCCCCAGCTTAAGGCTACCGGAGACCTCAAGCCGAAAAAATGAGCTCCCTCTAGCTCGACAGTACATAAGGAAGGAATCTTCTCTGAGAACGCCCCCGACCGGTAGCCCAACACCAGGGCCGGAGGGTAGGAGTTGCCTAAACCCCAAAGAGATTATGGAGTACTGCCTGTCCGAAAGCACTGTCCCTGCGGGATTCCCTCTCAAGGCAGTAATGGGCCGCAAAGGTCTGGCTTGAAGACCAAGTAGCGGCCCGGCAGATGTCTGCCAACGGAACAGAGCGGAGATGAGCCACTGACGCAGCCTTCACCCTGACACGATGAGCTGTGACTCGACCCTCCAACGAGAGGCCGGCTGCCCCATAAGCCCAGGCGATACAGTCAGCGACCCATATGGACAAAGTACGCTTGGAGACAGGTAACCCCAACTTATTGGGGTCAAAAGAAACGAAGAGCTGAACAGCCCTCCGGTGCTCCCGCGTACGGTCACGGTAGAAGGATAACGCCCTCCTACAGTCCAGGGTATGCAGGACCATCTCAGCCCGGTTGGCATGCGGCCTGGGAAAGAAGGTTGGAAGAACCACCTCCTGATTGAGGTGAAAAGGGGAGACAACCTTAGGAAGAAACTACGGGTGAGTCCGTAAGACTACCCTATTCCTGTAGAACCTAGTGTAAGGGGGATCAGACACTAGTGCCTGAAGTTCACTTACTCGCCTAGCAGAGATAAGAGCTACCAGAAATAAGGTTTTCCAGGAGAGAAAACGGAGAGGGCAGCACTGTTCCCTCTAAGCTGTGCGCGTGTGCGCGCGCACACACCTCGCCAAGCGAGCGCACATACTTTATAACAGAGCGCACAAAAATTATGGTTCTGATTCTGATAGAAAACAACACAGACGTCTTAAAATTTAAAAGTTGTTGTGTATTTACGGTTTTCACAAGTTCTACAATATTTTCTAGTGCAATCAATGTGGTGTACATACTGTATTCTGACGTGTAGTCAAATTTTAAAGTATATAACTCCGAGTGTCGTTATGTGGTGCACAAAAATTTAACCTTCCTTCAAAAGCTGCACAGCTGATATTTTATGCGCACACAGCCTACAGAAAATTAGAGGGAACATTGGAGGGCAGGTAGCCATAGGTTCAAAAGGCAGACAAGTAATCCGCTGTAAGACCACATTCAGATCCCACTCAGGAGCTGGTGGACGTAAAGGAGGCTTAAGCAGGAGGAGGCCTCTGAGAAAACGAGCCACCAAAGGGTGGTTGGAAAGAGGCCTTCCATCCACCGGGGAGTGGTGCGCTGAGAGAGCACTGAGGTGAACCCTGACAGAGTTGGACTTAAGGCCTAGATTGGAGAGGTAAAGCAAATATTGCAATACTACCGGGAGGAGTAGCCTAGTGGTTGGGGCAAGGTACTTCAGGCCGGAAGGTCGGGGGTTCAAATCCCACTAGAGGACAGCAACCTTGGGCCGGAAGGACTGGGGTTTCTTGTCCCACAGATGCTCCTTGTGGTCTTGGGCAAGCCACTTAACCCTCCATTGCCCATGTTCCCTGTAAGTATTAGTGTATGTGTCTCATATCCCCGCGTGTTAAATGTATCCCCCAATTGTGTTGTGACCGCTTTGATTGAAGGATAAGGCGGTATAAA
Source organism: Ichthyophis bannanicus (assembly GCA_033557465.1). NCBI lineage: Eukaryota > Metazoa > Chordata > Amphibia > Gymnophiona > Ichthyophiidae > Ichthyophis > Ichthyophis bannanicus. The sequence goes on from CM066036.1 coordinate 621,498,651, forward strand.
AAACTGTCTAAATAAATAAATACCAAGCACGAGAAGGGATTCTCGCTGTGCTGAGCACACTATGCAGAGAATCTACGCCACTTTTGAGCGTAGGATTTCCTGGTGGATTGCCGTCTAGAGGCCAAGACTACGTCTTCCACCTCTCTGGGCAGTAGTAGGGGAGCTAGGACTACCCTTTCAGCAGCCAGGCCATCAGATGAAGGGACTGGAGGTTGGGGTGCAAGAGAGATCCCTGTTCCTGAGACAGGAGATCGTGTTGAATCCCCAGAGGAAGAGGAGTGTCCACCGCCAGTTGCAGCAGAAGTGGGAACCACGGTTGCCTCGGCCAGCTGGGGGCTATCAGAATCATGGAGGCCCCGTCCTTGAGGACTTTGAAAAGTGTTCTGGACACTAGTGGCGTGGGAGGAAACGCATACAGTAGGCCTGTGGACCACGGGATCAGAAACGCATCTGCTGCTACTCTGAGAGGATGCGGTTGTCTGGAACAGAATCTCGGGAGTTGCCGGTTCAGAGGGCTGGCGAAAAGATCCATGGTGGGGAGGCCCCACTTCAGAAAGATGTGCTGAACAACTAATGGATTCAACCTCCATTCGTGTGGTTGCAGGATTCTGCTCAGTCTGTCCGCCAGGTAATTTTCCTGACCAGGGAGGTAGACAGGCTTGAGGAGGATTCTGTGATTGACGGCCCAAGAGCACAGCCGTTGTGCCTGCTGACAGAGAAGGAAGGAGCCTGTGCCCCCTTGTTTGTTCACGTAGAACATAGCAACTTGATTGTCCGTCTGGACCAGCACAGACTGGTGAGATGTGAGGTGGGAGAAGGCTCTCAGAGCTAGGCGTATCGCCCGTGGCTCCAGGAAGTTTATCTACTGAGCAGCCTCCCAAGGGGTCCAGAGACCCTGAGTACATGCCCCTTGGCAATGTGCTCCCCAACTTAGAAAAGAGGCATCTGTCATTAGCACTTGAGAATGCGGAGGGGATTGAAAAACCACTCCGAGTACCAGATTCGGAAGATGAAGCCACCATTGCAGAGAGGAGATGAGCAGGGCAGATATTCTTACTGAGTCTGCGAGGCTCCCCGTGGCCTGATGCCACTGAGTTCGAAGGCTCCACTGAGCAGGTCGCATGTGCAGGCGGGCATTGGGGGTTACATGAACCGTGCGAGCCATATGGCCGAGAAGTCTCAGGAATTGCCTGGCGGAGACCAGGGAATCGCTGTGAAACTGCCTGGCTAGATCCATCAACCTTTGGGCTCTGTCCAATGGCAGAAAAGCCTTCGCCTGAAGAGTGTCCAGCCTTGCTCCTATGAATTCTAAGTTCTGGGACGGGAGCAAAGTGGACTTTGCGAAGTTTATGACAAACCCCAAGTGCTGAAGCAGAGCCACAGTGCGAAGGGTGGCTTGACTGGCCTCCTGGGAAGACTGGCCCCTGATGAGCCAGTCGTCCAGGTATGGAAACACAAAAAGACCCTGAAGCCTCAGGTAGGCCGCCACCATCGCCAGGCACTTGGTGAACACTCTGGGGGCGGAGGTCAGGCCAAAGGGTAGTACTCTGTACTGGTAGTGGTTTCCTCCCACAACAAATCTGAGATATTGTCTGTGGTCTGGATGAATAAGGATGTAAGTATAAGCATCCTTTAGATCTAAGGAGCATAGCCAATCTCCCTGCTGGAGGTAGGGCAGCAGGATTCCAAGGGTAAGTATCTTGAACTTTTCCCTCTCCAGGAACTTGTTGAGGTTGCATAAGTCTAGGATGGGTCTGAGGCCTCCTGTTCTTTTTGGTACCAGAAAGTACCTGGAATAAAAGCCGTGACCCCTCAGGTGGTGGGGCACCGGTTCCACAGCCTGTTCCTTTAGCAGACTTTCTAACTCCTGAAGGAGTAGGTCCCTGTGCAGAGGGAGTCTTGGAGGCTCCCCTGGAAAATAGGAGGGAGGTACCTGGTGAAAATGGAGAAGATAGCCCTTCTGGACTATATGGAGCACCCAGGTATCTGATGTGACAGCTGACCACCTGTGGGCAAAGTGGGCTAGTCGGCCTCCTGTGCTGATGTGAGCCAGCTGAGGAGAAGAGGCTATGCTTTCTGAGTCAAAACCCCCCACCCTGCTGAGCAGGGGCTGGTGTTGGTGGCTTGGGGGCCTTCTGCCTACAGGGCCCATGACCCTGCCCCTTGGCCTGCTGACCCTGTTGGGGAGCTGCAGAGGCCTGATAATGAGGGTATTGTTTATAGGCAGATGACTTCCTCGGGTAAAAGGTCTTTTTTTCCCGAGCCCTTCTTTTTCTGAGAAGGGGCAGAGGTTTTTCTGGACAGCCTAGTCCGGGTCAGAGTCTCGGTCTCGAGTTCTGCAGCCTTTTCAGCCATGGGCTTGCCAAAGAGGTTTTCACCTTGGCAGGGGACATCGACCAACTTGTCCTGTACCCATGGCTCAAGATCGGATGACTGTAGCCAAGCCTGTCGGCGGGCACCGATGCCGGCCTCGGCTACTCGGGCCGAAGCCTCAAAGCCATCGTAGGCTGCTGGAGAGATAAACTTCGAGCACTCTCGAATACCAGTGGACAAGGCCTGGAACCTCTGCAAAGGTTCCTCGGAGAGACCAGCAGAGAACCCGGCAATCTCCTTTGCCAGGTCTCGGAGATACATGCCCATGTAGAGCTGGTATGTCTGGACACGGCAAGCAAGCATAGAGCCCTGGAAGCACTTCTTACCGAGGGCATCCAGGTTCCGGGCCTCCCGGCCGGGAGGCACCAAGGAGTGCATCTTCTGACTTTTCAGTCGATGCATGGCCAATTCCACAACCATGGAGTGGTGCGGTAATTGCGCCTTTTGGAACCTGGGGCTCTTGCGGACTCGATAGATGGAATCGACCCGCTTGCTTAACACCGGCGTCGAGGCCGGGGTCTCCCAAATGCGGAAGAGCAGCTGCTCCAGCATCGGAGGAACCGGTACAGTAAAGGCCTCCTTCGGGGGAGAGTCATACTGGAGGGCCTCAAGCTCCTCGGCTTGAGGCTCCTCCTCGGGATCCGCGGGGAAGGCCAAGGCCTTGGCCATATCCCGCACGAAGTCCGAGAACCGGGTATCCTCCAGTGGGGATCGTCTCCGAGGTTCGGACTCCGGCGAGTCCGATGGGACACAATGAGTCCGATAGGTGTCGGGTGACTCTTTGTCCTCCGTCTCCCTGCCCAACTCCTCGGAGGAGGTATCGAGTGGCTCCGGTCGGGCGGGCACCGATGCCATCCGCCCCGACACCGAGGGTACCGGCGTCGACCACCTCTGTCCCGAACGGGAGGCCGAGGGAGACCGTGGCCGAGGATCGACTCGAGCCCGCATGGACTCGAGGATCGGCTCGGCCTCCGGGGTCGACTTGGACGTCGATGTCCCGGTGGTCAGGGCAGATGCACCGGTGAGACTGGTGATCAATGCCCACTGCTGTTCCATGAAGGCAGCGAGGCTGCTCTCCAAGGCCGTCAACCTGAGTCCGAGCTCAGGAGACCCAGCAGCCCCCGACTCGGGCCCTGACGTCATCTCCCCTGGAGGAGAGTCCACGAGGACTACAGCACTCACGTGTCCAGGAGACTCCATCTCGAGACGAGGTTGCTTGGCAGGCCTCTCCGACTCCGAAGACCTGGGACGGCTATCCGGGCTATGCGACCTGGCTCTCGAGGAACCAGGAGCGTCCACCGATGCCGCCCTCGCGGGTTTCTTCTTCCTGCGCTGTTCCCGCGAAGGAGACCCCCGCTCAGAGGAATCCCGACGCTGCTCGGGGCCGGAGTCCCGAGACGTCGAGGCCTCTGACGAGGTCCGGGCCCGTCCGGACGCGGAGTCAGAGAAGATCCTATCCTTCTGGTGCTGCCGACTCCTCAACGCCTTCGAGGACATTTTGCCACACGGACCACAGATCATCGGGTCATGATCGGGTCCGAGGCAGCGGAGGCAGCAGTCATGTGTGTCGGTAAGAGACATAAGTTTCTTACACCGATCACACTTTTTAAACCCGCTGGCAGCCATCGGGGGAAAAAGGGCCCCTGCGAGGTCAAAAGACAGGGCTGCCAGTGAAAAAAGAAAAAATGGTGACGAAGGACAAAAACCGAAAAAGAGAGAGTGGGCTTGATACCGGCGTATCGGGCCCAGGCGGGAAAAAGGATCCGGCGTCGAACCGAAGGAGAAGAACAAAAACAGGGAAATCAACTTTTTCCTTGACGAAAAACGAACTACGTCCGTCGGGCTCCGTGGAAAAAAGAAGACTGAGCAAGATGGCACCCTTGGGCGGGAAGGGGACCGCGCATGCGCGCTGCAATTCCCAAAGGCTTTCTTTGAAAGCTGGGGAAATGCTCCGCACGAGGGCTCCGTCGGCGCCGACGTCACCCATATGTGAGGACTGACTTCCTGCTTGGTCCTGGAGAAAAAGCAGAGAATGTGGCCGGCCGGCAGTATCGCAAATACAGTTCCCTTCATCCACCGAGGTGGTGCTAGCTGCACCTGTCTATGCTCATGATAGCTGCATGTTGCAGACATGCTCACTCTCCTCCCACACCCCACCCACTCACACAGTTGGCACGCGGGCTGCAGATAGCCCAGAAAATTGCTGCACCATGTGCATTTGACCTGTGTTAGCTGCTACTGTGGTGCACTTTTCCCATGCGATTGCTGTGTAAGCAACTAAAGCGGTTTAGTGAATACGTACATAAATGTACAGAAAATGGAATTGGATTGGGCTGGCTTAAAGGCTAGGCTGATGATTTATATTATGGTTATTTGGTTAAAAGATTGAGATCCTTGGGATCAAGATGGAGTCGTGCAGAAGCAAATTATGAGAGTCACAAAGAACGAGTATATAGGCTATGCTTAGGAAAACAAATGAACCCTTTCTGGAGGCAGGAGAGTTGAGTTCTATCATGCAGACTGTGGTGTGGTTGTTCTGAGTTATGTCAAGGCCTTGTATGTGCGACTACCATCTAAAATGCTGTGAAGGCTACAGCTAATCCAGAATCCTGCAGCACGGATTCAGATGAGTACTAAAAGGAGAGGAAGTGCCCAGCCTTCACTGGTTTTAGTCACTAGTTACCACTGAAGGAACATGTAATATTAAAATTGATAATGATGACATTAAAGGCATTGTGTAGTCAGAATTCTGCTTATCTGATGGAATGCTTGCAGTCATATGCTTGAGTAGATGTGTATATTCCTCCCAAGGCCTTTTGTTAAGTGTTCCATCATCGAACATGATGAAAAAGTGGGCTAGAGAGCAAGGTTTTTCAATTGCAGCTCTGTATTATGGAACTCACTCCTATGGGACATACATGCTGAGAAGAATTTGCTTACTTTTAGAAAGCAATCAAAAAATTACTGTTTCCCTTGGCCATCTTCTTTATTAGTTGAGCACTACCTCTGTGCTTTTGGTTAGATGGCAGCAATGGTCAACCCTCTCCAGGGTTTAATGAATGATGTGTGAATGGCTGTGTTTGTTAGTTTGTTCTTTTATGTCTAGCAGATTAATTGTACTAATTATTTGTATTTTTAACTGATGAAAACTGTCTTGAATGACCTTGGCCACTAGAGCAAAATATAAGTGCTTATAAATAAATAAATGAATATGCTGATTCAGCAGCTAGAGAATTCTTTTTTTGGCATTATTCTTCCTGCAAGAGTGCATAGTGGACTTTTTCAGAAATAAGCTCAGAAATGTCAAACATATGCTTGGGAAAAGTTTTGAACTGCTAGTGCATGTAATCTGTGTGGGTCTGTACATAAGTGTTTATATATGTGTTGGAATGTCTCTTGTCATGTGTGTATGTGTGCATGTACATAGGTACATGTCAGTAATTGACGAGGAGAGGGCTGTTTAAAAGGTGCAGTTCCTTTATCACTGTATTACAGAGAATCAATGTATCTATGCTGTAGCTGTTGGAACTGCTTCTCTCATAGAAATGTATGGGGGGGGGGGGTCTTCATTTCTCTCCTGCTCCACATCACATGCAGCTACTTCATTTGTACAGCACAGGACCTCCTCCATTCCTGTGACTACAGCTACCCCACAGCCTTCCCATTGGCTGGATGCTACCCATAGTCTCTGCTGCTAGTTAGGCTGCAAGCAGGCAGAGGGGGCTCAGTCACAGAGGGGGGAGAATTAGAAAGGTTATAAATCAGTTTGAAAATGTTGGACCACTTCATAGAAACATGACAGCAGAAAAAGATCATATGGCCTCCACGTGTGTTCAGAAGTATTTTCTAATATCCCCTCAGTGCTTACTCCATACCTCTGACACAGCGCTGTTTTAGACCATAAAAGCAATATTATTCATATTAATGCCATGCTTCAGGGAAACATGAACTTTTTCATTTATCTCCTCTTTCTATCAGTAACGCTTCAGAGTTCCACAACAGCTTCCGAAACCAAGTTCTCCAATCTCATTCACCATCTTGTCAGGAATAACTTCTCAGGTCTCTTTCACCAGTTGTTTCAACATCTGATGTATCTATCTAGTTCTGGTTCCTGCTATTTAACCAGGCTACAATGCCCCGATACAACATCAAAACCTGATCTAATCAATTAAATTAGCAAGAGATCTTTACAATAATGTAGTCCAATCACTTTCTGTGTTCATTCCCATAAGGTCCAATGTGTTTAGACAAAAAAATCCATCATTGTTCTAAGTAGTTCAAATGCCATTGATGATCCCCACCCAGGGAATATTCCAGTACATATTCAATTACTCTCCACCTAAGGGAAGCAAAGATAATGCTTATTGTTCAAACAATGGGATACTGTAGGTACTGATCTCACATGATTTTTTTAAATCTTGATTTGTGTTCTGTCATCTGTATCTTCACTGCTCTACTTGTTTGACCTATGTATGTTTTAGGGCAATCACATCTTACCATATATGCTACATAGCAAGAGTTATATGCTGTAGGATAATTAGAGTAATATACTTTCTCACTGATTGGGTCACTCCATTCAGGACCCTCCAATGTCTAATCACAATATTTACAAATAAGACATTTATAGTGTTCCATCCACAGTTCACTATTATTCTTCAAATGTATGTTTATTCTATTCAAATGTTCACCAATGTTTTTCCCTTTTGTAAACCCCATAATAGAAGGTTCTCAAAAGTCTGGCATCATAGATAAAATATTCCAATGATCAAATAAACTCTTACTCATGTCCACAGCTTTTGTTGAAGGGGGAGAACATGTCCTACATTCATCCTCCTCTCTTCTGATAGGACAACAATAAAGGATGTTGCGCTTATAAAGCTCTCTTATATGCTTTCTTAACTGTCCTTTCAGGATAACCTTGCTCTCTAAACCTTTGTTGTAGATCCACAGTTTTCAGTTTAAAATCACGTATTGATCTGCAAATCTTTCTTAAACAAAGAAACTGCCCAACTGGCAAATTATTCTTCAATTTAATTGGATGATAACTATTATGGGCCCGACCCAGAGATGCGAATAGCAGGGCTGTATGTCCCAGTGGGACATGCAGCCTCCTATCTGTCTGGCCTGTATGCAGAAAAGCGATCTCCCCGCACGCACGCAGCCTCAGTGGGAGTGGCATGGGGGCGGAGAGTGGGTAGGGTGGGGTGGGGGCGGGACAGGCACCCGAACATGCAAAGCCAAAGCCAATTCCAATTCCAGACACGGCCCTGTACATCCACCGGCTGCATCCAGGATGTGAGGTTTATACCACCTCGGAGGTGGAATAAGCCCGGGGGGGGGGGGGGGGCAGCTGGCAGCCCACTCAACCCCAACACAAAGCCAGCGGAAGGGCAGGTGAGTCCCTGCCACCTGAACCAGGCCCTGGCTGCTCCTGCCGAGGATTGGGCAATGTGGAAACGGGGGACAGCACTGCGGCAGGCTGGCCTTGATGTGGGGTGGAGGACGTCTCCCACAGGGTAGCAGAGGCATGCTGGGCCGTCTCTGTGCCCGATCCTCCATCCACGGGAACATCTGGCTCCCACAGTGCAGAATCGGGTACAATGGAGCCCATCCTTGTCTGGGATGTCTGGACAGCCCGGACGTGTCCCTTCCTGGATTGGGCTCCAGCCTGAGGACGTAATTCCTCTCAATCTTTTTTCTATATAAAGATGTAACCACAGAACCTCCTCTTTTACTAATATTAATATCCAGGACATCTATAGATAATTGATGTTTCATCATTTTAAATGTCAGGTCTTTTCCGAGTATTGAGCCAATTCAGAGAGATCTAATTTTTCTAATCCACACCACAGGAAAAAATATAATCTAAAAAGCACCTCCATAGTTTTCCATATCAAAACCTTATAGAAAGATATATGTTTGCTTCTTTAAACACTGCAATAGAAATAGCAGCAATGAAAGGGGTTACTGTTGTCCCCATGGCAATGCCATTGATTTCCAGGCAGAAGTGCCCTTCATAATGAAAATAATTTTTCACCAAAACAATCTGCAAAAGTTCAAGGATAAATCCATTCTGATTTAAACTCGTCCTTTTGGGTAGAAAAGAAAAAACTATGTTAGACAAGGTGGTTTGTCCTTTTTTATTCTTCAATCTAAGAATATTGCGGATATTATCTGCCGAGAATTGCGCATAATACAGACGATCCCTTCTTTTGCCAATCAGGATGTCCTTTTCACATAGAAGGAATTCAAACCTATCCAACCTATTAGTCCCATCTGCCCTACCTGTGCCCCAAAGAAGTGCCCCTACCAAGCAACATTTCCGCTGTGGTTCCTGCTCCGCTTGTGACCATGTTCTTACCTGTCAAAGAGTTTTTCAACACCCTTGTAAATGAAAGGAATACCCTCTTAATAAATTCACAAATTGTAACTCAGATAATGTTATTTACATTATAATCTGCCCGTGTAAACTTCTTTACATAGGCAAGACCAGTAGGCTTGTAAAGATGTGCATCATGGAACATAGGAATTGTCTTAGACACAACAATTTTGAGAAACCTCTAAATGAATATTGGATTAAGGCTCACCACAAAATCTCAGACCTTAAGTATTTGGTCTACAAGCAGGTACATCCACATTGGAGAGGTGGTAATTTGGAAAAAACCCTTCTCAGGCTAGAGCAAAAAACTTTTTATATGGATACTTTGCATCCAATAGGTCTCAATCAAGAGGTTGACCTTACAGTCTTTTTATAAGCTTTTATTTCTCCCCCATTAACGACTGGGTCCATTTTGGCCCCTCTTGTTCACCTCCCTATCTTCCTGGTTCTGTTTTGTTTCTATTGGTTTTTAAAACGGTCTTAAAAGGTTTTATGTTTTTAATTATTTATTTATTACTTCACTTTGTTATATTATACAATTGTATTTATTTTTTACTTATTTTTTTAGGGCGCCACCCCCCACCTCACCCCTTCTCTCTCTCCTCTCTTCCCCCCCCTTTTCCTCTCCCAATCCCCCCTTTCTACCCTCTCATCCCATGGTTATCCCTCGATTCTTGGTTAACTTTTTTCACACATATGCGGGTTCTTATGTGAGTTTACATGGCTCTTTTATGTTCTATTCATACTACACAATTCAAACTGTATTTGATTTCAATTTAGGATACTTTCTCTGTTATTGTCCTGCTTTTGACTTGGTTTGGCAATCACTGATCACTACCATATGATTTTTTTTAAAATAATGTCTTCATACTTTGGTTTCGTTTTAACTCCAAATAATTACACTCTGTTTGGGTGGGGTGTTTTATTTTTTTTAGACAAGCAGAGTTCACTTTAACATTACTCCTGTCTTTTTGCCTCATTGCCCCATCCCCTTGTCTTTTTAACCAGGATGGTATCATGGGCTTTCAAGTTATGGCGTTCTAGTAGTGGGTAGTTCTTTTGAATATACATAATCAATTATATGCTATATGTTTTACTTACAAAAATTCTTTTTACTATATGATCAGTTATTGTTCCCAATGGGTAAACCTCTCTGCTTAATCCTCTCTCCAGTCTTTCATTGAATTTGCATGGCTCTCTGGGATTGAATATTAATTGCTCTACGTCACTAAGCAGGCTTACACTTTTTCCTTTAAATGCATTTGCTTATCCATCAGCCCCACTCGACTTCATGCTCGACTTAAGGTATGCTCTCAATACGTATATGCTAGTCCAACTTGACTTTGTATAGCGATATGTAGTGGTTCTTTTCTTCTCTCGCTCGCTCCTTCCCACACTTTTCACTGTGTTTTTTTTCTCTCAGAATGCTATGGGATTTTGGTTGCATTACGGCAGACTACTAAGTAATGGATATGGGCTTTACATTATATTTCCCAGAGTTTGCTATCTATAATTGAGTCCCCTTGATATGCTATTCTGATTTTAGATTCCTTTTAGATGACTATTTATTATTTTTTAGCGTTTATGATTGTGCATATTCTTCATCCGGAGTGGAGGAGTGGCCTAGTGGTTGGGGCAAGGTACTTCAGGCCGGAAGGTCGGGGGTTCAAATCCCACTAGAGGACAGCAACCTTGGGCCGGAAGGACTGGGGTTTCTAGTCCCACAGGTACTCCTTGTGGTCTTGGGCAAGCCACTTAACCCTCCATAGCCCATGTTCCCTGTAAAATAGTTATCTCTAAGTTATAATGCCCTGTTCAATGTAATATCAGTTTGTTCAATGTAAACCGCACTGATGCAGAATAGCGCGGTATATAAGAGAATGTAAATAAATAAATAAAAATAAATAAACTAGTGTCGATCCGGTGGTGAGTGTGCCCCGATGATTATTATACTAGGCGTTGCTTGACATAAGGGATGCTCTATGGTGGATGGCTTCTCTGCTTTGCTGACATGTTTTTATTTAGAATGTTGCCTTCAATGTCCAATATAGTTTTATGGTAACCTTTATTATACCTTCACATGTCCCTATTGTGAGTGATTTACTTTTCTGTTTGTTACCTTCCCCCAGATAATACTCTTAACTATGTACAGCTCTTCTGGATTTACTGTCTTCTTATTGTTCCTTTAGTTAATATATAGCACAGTTACTTACCTGTAACAGGTGATCTCTGGGAACAGCAGGAATTAGTCCTCACATATGGGTACGTCGGAACCGACGGAGCCTGCGCGGGAAAGCTCCCCAGCTTCCTAGAATGGAAGCTTTTGGGACCTCCCACTGCACATGCGCGCTGCCTTCCCGCCTTCCTGAACAGCTCTCCTCAGTTTCGAGTTTATAGCTGAGACAATAGAGAGAGGACAGGAAGACAGATAGATAGAAGATACAACGCCTAGGGGAGGTGGGTGGGTTGTGAGGACTAATTCCTGCTGTTCCCAGAGATCACCTGTTACAGGTAAGTAACTGTGCTATCTCCAGGAACAAGCAGGAATAAGTCCTCACATATGGGGACTCCCTAGTTGAGATGCCTGGGAGATCCCCCTCCAAGGGTTCGCCATCTTCGTATGGATCTCAGGCATCCATCCTGGGAAGGTGGGCAGGAGTTGTCTAAGAATGGAACAGGTGTTTGAGGACAGCCTGGCCAAACAAGGCATCCCGGCGGGAGTCCTTGTCCAAACAGTAATGGGCTGTAAAGGTATGAACCGAGGCCCAGGTAGCGGCTCGACAGATCTGATCAATGGAAACAGAGTGCAGATGAGCCATAGAAGTTGCCATGGCTCTCACATTGTGAGCTGTGACATGGCCTTCCAGAGAAATGTTTTTACTCTGGTAAGCAAAGGAAATACACTGAGCAATCCAATTGGAAAGTGTACGCTTGGAGACTGGAAGTCCCAAATGTGAAGGATCAAAAGCCACGAAAAGTTGAGAAGACTTTCGATGTGGCTGAGTCCTATTAAGGTAAAAGGCTAGAGCTCTTTTACAATCCAGAGTATGAAGGTTCCTCTCTGCACTGGAGGCATGAGGAGCCGGAAAAAAACCCGGTAGATATACCTCTTGATTAAGATGAAAAGGCGAGACCACTTTGGGCATAAAGTGGGGATTCGTCCTAAGGACCACCTTGTCATGATGAAATCTTGTATAAGGTGGATTAGCCACTAGAGCCTGCAGTTCGCTGATGCGGCGAGCGGAAGTGACTGCAATTAGGAATAGTACCTTCCAGGAAAGAAATTTCAAGGAGGTAGAAAATAACGGCTCAAAAGGTGGCTTCATAAGCTGACCAAGCACTAGATTCAAATCCCATGCGACCGGGGGGGGGTCTGATGGGAGGTTTAGTGAGAGTCAGGCCTCTCATGAATCTTGCAACAAGAGGATGAGAGGAGATAGGTTGTCCATTTATAGGTTTCAGGGATGCTGAAATAGCACTTAAATGGACTCTTACAGAATTCGTCTTAAGGCCTGCATTGGAAAGATGCAGGAGATAGTCTAAGAGGGAATTCAAAGGAAGTGCCAGAGGGTCAAGGCCCTGCTGAGCACACCAAATGGAAAAACGTTTCCATTTGAAAGCATAAGACCGCCTCGTGGAAGGTTTCCTAGAGGCATGAAGGATATCTTTCACAGGTTGAGAAAGATTAAAGTCTTGAAGACTTAAGCCTTCAGTAACCAAGCTCGGAGATGTAGGGATTTGGGGTTTGGGTGCCACAAAGTCCCCTCCTCCTGAGACAGAAGGTCTGGTGCAGCTCCTAAGTCCAGGGAGGATCCCTGGGAGAGCTGTAGAAGCAGAGGGAACCACACTTGGCGTGGCCAGCGTGGAGCTATGAGGATCATAGAGCCGTGATCTCTCTGGAGTTTGAACAGAGTCTTGGGAATCAGCGGAATGGGTGGAAAGGCATATAGGAACGCCTGACCCCAATGGAGGAGAAAGGCGTCCGTGGCCTGAGCTTCCTGACACGGAGTCCTGGAACAGAACCGGGGAAGTTTGGCATTCCACGGACTTGCAAAGAGGTCTATGTCCGGGGTCCCCCATTCCTGAAAGATTCTGGTTATCTGGTCCACGTGTAGGGACCACTCGTGTGGCAGCAGAACTCGACTGAGCCTGTCTGCTCGAGAGTTTTGAACTCCTGGAAGATACACTGCTAGCAGATGAATTTGGTGCTCTCTGGCGAAGGCCCATAATCTGAGAGCTTCGTTGCAAAGCGACAGAGAGCCCGTCCCTCCTTGTTTGTTTATGTAAAACATGGCCACCTGATTGTCTGTCTGAACCAGGACAGTCAGGTTGGCAAGGAGGGTATAGAAGACCTTGAGGGCAAGGTAAATTGCTCGCAGTTCCAGGAGGTTGATATGAAGGGTGGCCTCCTGTGGAGACCAAGTGCCCTGAGTGGAGAGAGTTAGCAGATGGGCTCCCCACCCCAATTGGGAGGCATCTGTTGTGAGGGTTGCTTGGGGTAGCAAGGGCTGAAAGGGAGCCCCCAACAACAGATTCTTGGTGGATATCCACCAATGGAGGGACCAAGACAGACGGTTTGAGGTTTGTATTTGGTCTGAGAGTGCTCCCGACGCCTGAGTCCACTGGGTGGCCAGGGTCCATTGAGCTGCTCTCATATGAAGACGAGCATAGGGCACCACATGTACTGTGGAGGCCATATGGCCCAGGAGGCGTAGCATTTCCCTGGCTGTCAAGTGAGTACTGGACTGGGCTTGGGAGGCCAAGCTCAGCAGACGCTGACCCCGAACCAGTGGAAGGTAGGCTCTTGCAGTGGTGGTGTCCAACTGGGCCCCTATGAATTCTAGAGACTGAGTAGGGCTGAGTTGAGACTTGGGAAGGTTTACCACCAGTCCCAGATACTGCAGAAGGCTCCTTGTGCGGTCTAGGGAAATCTGGGCCTGCGACTGAGTTGGAGCTCGAATGAGCCAGTCGTCCAGATATGGGAATACGAAAATCCCCATGCTTCTGAGAAATGCGGCTACGACTGCCATGCATTTGGTAAAGACTCTTGGGGCAGAGGCGAGACCGAAGGGAAGTACTCTGTATTGGTAATGACTTCCCCTGAACAGAAAGCGAAGATATTTTCTGTGGGATGGATGGATGAGTAGATGTGTATACGCATCCTGCAGGTCTAGAGAACAAAGCCAGTCCTGACTCTGAAGGTATGGAAGGAGAATGCCCAAAGAGAGCATTTTGAATTTCTCCTTGTACAGAAATTTGTTCAATTCTCTCAAATCTAGGATTGGTCTGAATCCCCCTGTCTTCTTTGGAATGAGAAAATAGGGGGAGTAGAAACCTGACCCTTGTTGATGAAGAGGAACCTCTTCTATGGCCCCTTGGGCAAGCAGAGAAGAGATCTCCCGACCCAACAGGGCTAGGAGAGGAGATGGAGAATTGAAGGGCCTCACCATGTGATGAGGAGGAAGGTTGGAGAAATGAAGTTTGTAACCCTCTCGGATGATAGAGAGGGTCCATTGCTCTGTTGTGATTTGTTCCCATCTGGGAGCAAAGTGAGCTAACCTTCCAGGTATGGTGAGAGGTTCTGGTTGGTCCAGAACCAGGAATGGCAAGTTCTCTAGGGGCAAGTCAAAACCCCTGAGGGGGTGGAGCCTGTTGAGCTGCAGTAGCTGCTGCAGGCTTTGCTCTTGCTTGTTTCGTTTGCTGACGTTTAGCCGCAAAACGAGGTTGAGAAGATTGCTGGCCAGTATTGGAAGCATATCTGGCCTTCTTATAATAAGGCCTCTTGAAAGACTTCTTCTTAGTGGGAGTAGAAGTGGACTTAGAAAGTCTCTCTAAGGTGGCATTTTCAGCGTCCATTTGAGTGGCTTTAACTTGCCACTCTGCACCGAATAAGTTCTCACCTGTACAGGGCAGATTCCGTAAGCTATCTAGAACCCAGGGTTCCAGATCAGAAGCCTGGAGCCAAGCCAGACGTCTAGCTGCAATAGCAATGCCAGAAGCTCTGCTGGCTCCCTCGAAGGAATCAAAGGCAGCTCTGTTGGAGAACTTAGAAACATCTGAAAGTTGTTTCACAACAGAAAGGAAGTCCTCCTGTTTATCCTCAGGGATAAAGGGGGCAAAATGCCGCACTTTCTTGGCAAGTTCCCCTAGGAACATGCCCATATAGAGGCTGTAGGAATTAATCCTGGCTATAAGCATACTAGCCTGGAAGATTTTCCTACCAAAAGAGTCCAGTGTCTTACATTCCCTTCCTGGAGGTGTAGAAGAGTGCCTTTTAGTACTCTTGATCTTTTTCATTGCAGACTTTACCACAATGGAGTGGTGAGGCAATTGAGTTTTCTGAAAACCAGGAGAAGGAGGGACCCGATACATGGTGTCCAACCTACGGGAATAAGGAGACAGAGTTAAAGGGTTCTCCCAGAAATCCATCAATTGTTCCTGAAGGATTTCATGGATAGGCAGGGTAACTGCTTCTTTAGGAGACTTAGAGTATCCTAAAATATCCAATCTTTTTGACCTTGGTTCCCTTTCAGAGGAGGTAGTGATAGAAAGGCCTTTAGCCATTTCTAAAATAAAGTCCTGAAAGGACAAATCCTCTGGAGGAGACATTCTCCTTTTTGGAGAAGAAGGTTCCTCAGGAAGGTCAAGGGAGAGCTCTGCAGACTCATCAGAGGAGCCAAAATCCTCAGAGGAATCGGTGTATTCTCTAGTTTCCTCCAACGCACGATACGCATACCGATCGGTATCGACATCGGGCGTACCGGGTATGGAAGCGGTATGGAGCGAAAGCCCATACGGTACCGATTTGCGTTTAGAAGAGGAAGGCCTGGGTTCCGGCATGGCGGACGATACCGGAACCGGGCCCGGAAACCGCTGGAAGCGGTACCGATGGCGTTGCAGCTTTAATGAAAGCCATGACGGCCTGCTGCATGGATTGGACAGTATTGCCCATAGACGCCACGGCTGCCTGGATGTCGGTACCGGTATGGGCCGGTACCCCAGAGCAGTCCAACAGGTGATCTGTCGAGGCCGTGCCATCGATGTCAACCTGTAGCCCCTGAATTGGCGTTTTGGAAGGCAGAGCTTCCCGCCGGGGCTGTTTGGCTGGGGCAGGGTCCTCAAAACTAAGAGCCTCTCGATGCTTTGAAGGAGATTTGCCCTTTGAGGACTTGCCCACAGAAGGTTTGGTTACCTGAGATCCATCCGGAGATGATGACCTGGATGACTGTGATGTTGGATTCTCTGAAGCAAACAGCACATGGAATTTGTTGGCCCGGTTCTGCAGCCCACGCTTAGACATTTGGGAGCAGGAAGGGCAGTCCGGAATGGAGTGGTCAGGCCCCAAACATTTAAGACACCATTCATGGGTGTCTGTGACTGATATTACAGCAGTACACTTGGTACACTTCTTAAATCCAGGGGCTGGCTTCTCCATGTGGAGAATTCAAGTAGGCCTGAAGGCCTAACTGAAGTGACCAAGTGCTGAAAAATAATAAAAGAAAAGAAAATAATTTTTCAAGAAAGAAAAAGGAAGACCGGCGATACCGGTATGGGAAGGCAGGTACGCGGTCTAAAGAAACAAAACAAAAAACTACAATTTCTTCAGCGGTGACAGGATACACGACCTGCTGGCTCCGCGGAAAAAGAGAAACTGAGGAGAGCTGTTCAGGAAGGCGGGAAGGCAGCGCGCATGTGCAGTGGGAGGTCCCAAAAGCTTCCATTCTAGGAAGCTGGGGAGCTTTCCCGCGCAGGCTCCGTCGGTTCCGACGTACCCATATGTGAGGACTTATTCCTGCTTGTTCCTGGAGATTGCCTTTTTTCTCTGTAATGTATTGATATTGTTATAATTATAGCCCCTCCCCCTCCTCTTAATTTATTTTAGATTAGGCTCTCTTGTTTTTGTTTGTGTTCATCTAATTATTCTTGTATATGGGTTAACTTATTGCTATTATATATGCTTTTACATACTGTTTTTATTTTAATGTATCTATTTTATATGTATGTTACCTTTTAAGGACACAGTCCCCTGAAGAAGGTTTTTGCCAAAACACGTGTAGGGCCGACCTTTGACACCTCAATAAAGCTCTTTCTACCAGTGGTGTGGCTCTCCTGCTCACTCTGTAGGGGGCATGAGCAGCCAAAGCTTCTAGTTTGCTGACTTGGCGAGCCGAGGTGAGCGCGACTTTGAAGGAAATCTTCCAAGTAAGATACTTGAGGGAGATAGTGGCTAAAGGTTCAAATGGGAGTTTGAGCAAGAACCACATTGAGGTCCCAAGCAACAGGTGAGGTCCATATTGGTGGCTTAGTCAAGAGGAGATCCCACATGAAGCTGGCTACCAACAGATGCATAGAAACAGGTTTCCATCAAATTTCAATATGAGAAGCCAAAATGGCACTGAGGTGAACACGAATAGAAGTAGTTTTGAGACCCGCAGAAGAGAGGTGGAGGAGGTACTGTAAAAGACTCACCACTGGATAAATGAAGGGGTTGAGTGTGTTGTACACACCATACTGAGAAGCGGCACCATTTAAAGGCATACATGCATCTCATGGAGTCTTTCTGGGAGCGTGCAGGATGTCCTAGTTCAGCATCAGGTAAATTAAGGTCTGAAAGTACTATCCTCTCAGCAACCAAGCCATCAGGTGGAGTGCTTGGATATTGGGTTGGAGCAATGCTCCCTGATTCTGTGAGATCAGGTCTGGTGTGCATCCCAGACAAAGAGGCTGTTGCTGAGTCAGACGAAAAAGCAGGGAAAACAGCTGGCATGGCTAAAAGGGGGCTAGCAGGATCTTGGTGTCTTTGTCAGCCTGCAGTTTGAATAGCGTCTTTTTTTATTTATTTTATTTAACAGTATTTCTAAACCGCCTTATCATAATAATCAAGGTGGTATCACAGCAAACAATCTGGTGGTGTGAGTGTTGATACATGCAGTGAGGGTGGAAAGTTCATTGGGTGTGTGTTGTCTTGTGTGCTAGATTGGTGTGAGCTATGTACAATGTGGGCTATTTACAGTGGTGCTAAAATCATTTTATATACATCTAGTGTTAGGCGGTAACGTGTGCTGCTATACAGTTCCTTAGTTTATGTGATGTGTCCAAAGTGTTCTATGAACAGCATGGTTTTTAGCTGTTTTCTGAAGTCCTTGAGCTCTGTAGTTGCCCTCAAATCGTCCGGTAGTTTGTTCCATATTGTTGGAGCAGCCATGGAGAGTGCTCTGTCTGTTGTGTCCTTGCGTGTGTGTTTGTATTCACTTGGGGTGCTGACTCGGTTGTGTGTTTGCTTTCTTCTAGGACGTGTGCTGGTGTCTGGTTGTATGAGGGTGTGCAGGCTGTTGGCTGATGTTTGCTGTTTTATCTTAAATAGGTTTATGATAGTTTTGTATCTGATGCGTGCATCGATTGGTAGCCAGTGTAAGTCCTTTAAGGTGGGTGTGATGTGCTCCTGTCTTGCAGTTCCGGATATGATTCGTGCTGCGGTGTTTTGTGCCAGTTGGAGTGGTTTGATGGCTTGTTTCGGTAGTCCAAGGTATATCGGATTGCAGAAGTCCAGTAGAGGGGTTATCAGTGCTTGACAGACGGTACGGAAGTGTTCTGGGGCGAGGAGTGGTTTCAGTCTCCTGATGATTCGCATCTTGTAGTAGGCTTTTTGTATTGTTTTGTCTATGTGTGGCTTGAGGTTGAGTTTATTGTCCAGCGTAACCCCAAGGTATCTTACTTCTGACCTTATTGGTATAGTAACGTTTTGTATCTTTATATTTGGTGGGTGTATGAAGCTTTGGTTCCGAGTGATGATTAAAGCTTCAGTCTTGTTGTAGTTTATGGCGAGGTTGCTGTTTTGACACCAACTGGTCATTTGTGTAAGGCAGTCTGTTATCTTAGAGAAGTCCGGGTTGTCGATTGATATCGGGGTGTATATCATGATGTCGTCCGCATAGATAGTGTATTGAATGTTGTTCTCTTTCATGATGTTGCAGATTGGTTGGATGTAGATGTTAAATAGGAGTGCTGAGAGCGCAGAACCTTGAGGTACACCTTGACGGACTTTGATGGGTCGGGAGGTGATGTGTCCCACCTTGACCTGTAGCTGTCTTTCGGTTAGGTACGAGTGGAACCTCTGGTCTTGGCTATTAGCGGAATGGGTGGGTAAGCGTATAAGAGACCTGTCCCCCAATGAAGGAGGAAAGCATCCAGGGCCTGATGTTGTGAAGATGGCACCCTGGAGCAGAACCGAGGGACCTGTGCATTGAGCGGAGAGCAAAGAGGTCGATTTACAGAATTTCCCAGAGCTGGAAGATACGAGCAACTGATGTCTGATGAAGAGTCCATTTGTGAGGTCAGAGGACTCAACTGAGACTGTCCGCAAAAACATTGTGCTCCCCCGGCAGGTAAACGGATTGGAGGAGCATGCCATGAGCCAGGGCAAAGGTCCACAGGCGAATCATTTCCTCGCAGAGGAGGAAGGAGCCCGTGCCTCCTTGTTTGTTCATGTAAAACATGGCGATCTAGTTGTCTGTTTAAAGCAGAATTGATTGCTATAACTGCTGGCAAAACACCCGGACGTTGGTTATATCCCTCAATTCTAGAAAGTTGATCTGAAGGTAGGCCTCTTGCTGAAACCAGAGGTCCTGCATGCCCAGGCCATCCAGATGAACACACCAGCCCTGTTTGGACTCATCGGTAGTGAGGGTCTGTTGATATGGTGGCATCTGAAAAGGTAACCCTACAAGAAGGTTCTGAGGAGAGAGCCACCACTGAAGGGAGTTTGCCAGGAGTGGGGTGACCATCACTTTGTCTCGTAGATGGCCTGTCGCCTGTTTCCATGTGAGGAGAGGGTCCACTGGGCTTGGCACCTGTGGAGACAAGCATAGGATACATGGACCATAGAGGCCAAGTGATCAAGGAGACGAAGCATGCCTTGCGCTGTGGTGTGACGGTTGCACTGAATGATACCTGTCAACTCTGAGACAGTCCTCAGGCAAGAAAGCTTGAGTCTGAGTAGTGTCAAGAAGAGCACCTATGAATGCCAGTTTTTGAGTAGGAGAGAAGTGCGACTTTGGAAAGTTTATGACAAAACTGAGATTTTCGAGCACTGTGACAGTGCGTTGAACAGAGGGATGCACCATTATTTATTTATTTTATTTAACCAGTTTTGCTATATAATGTTTCTACCAGTCAAAATGGTTTACAACACAGTATACAATCGGGGGAAGAGAGAGGCATCTATGGCAAGTTGCCCCTGATGAGCCAGATGTCTAAGTAAGGAAAGACCCAAGGTGCGGAGATAGGCCGTGACTACCGCTAGACATTTTGTGAACACCCTTGGGGCAGATGCCAGCCCGAAGGGCAGAACTCTGCATTGGTAATGCCTGCCGAACATGAAGTGAAGGTACTGCCTGTGAGACGGTTGGATGAGGATGTGTGTGTATACATCCTTTAGATCTAGAGAACAAATCCAATCATTCCTCTGAAGGGTAGGGCAGCAGGATTCCTAGAGAGACCATTTAGAATTTTTCTCGGACTAAGAACTTATTTAGGTTCCGGAGATCGAGAATGGGATGGAACCCACCTGACTTCTTGGGAATAAGGAAGTACTGGGAGTAGAATCCCAATCTTTCTTGTGCACCAGGAACAAGCTCTATGGCACCCTCTTTTAGAAGGGTGGTGACTTCCTGGCATAACAGATCCCGATGGAGAGAATCTAGAGCAGGGGTGGCAAACTCCAGTCCTAGTGCACCACGATCCAACCTAGTTTTCAGGATGTCCCTAATGAATATTCATGAGGTATATTTGCATCCACTGCCTCCCATTGTATGCAAATATATCTCAAGAATATTCTTTAGGGACATCCTGAAAACCAGGCTGGATCATGATGCACTAGGACCGGAGTTGGCCACCCCTGATCTAGAGGCTACTCCCCTGGAAAGAAGGGATGAGGAATCTGGGCAAAATGGAGCAGGTAGTCTCTGAGGACGACCTGTAAAGTTCAGGGTTCTGATGTTATGAGGGGCTACCTGTGGGCAAAATGGACCAGCCTGCCCACAATGTGAGAAGGCTGTGGTTTCTTCAAGGGAAGAGTGGCAATGTTCTCTAGGAAGCAGTCAAAAACTAGCCACGGATTAGGGCTGCAGGGCTGGTTGTGGCTTAGAAGGTTTAGGTCTCTAGGCTTTGTGAGGAGCCTGAGGTTTCTGCTGACCTTGGTGAGCATGGTAGGGTGCATAAGCTGGATAAAAAGGGTAATATTTCTTCTTCTTAGGATTGAAGGGTTTCTCTGCAGAAGCCTTCTTCCTAGAAGGATCTGCTGTTTTATGGGAGAGACACTTCTTGGTAAGTTCATCTTTCTTGATTTCACCAATCTTCTCCCTCCAGCCCTTACCAGAGGCTTTCACCTCTACAAGGAATGTCTGCTAGTTTGTCTTGGACCCACTGTTCCAGGTCCGAAGACTGTAAACTAAGCCAGCCTTCTGGCTCCAATGCCCACCACTGCAGCTCTGCTGGTAGACTCAAAGGAGTGAAAAGCTGCTCTAGTGATAAATTTAGAGCAGTCTTGACCAATGTTCCCTCTAATTTTCTGTAGGCTATGTGCGCATAAAATATAAGCTGTGTGCAGCTTTTGAAGGAAGGTTAAATTTTTGTGCGCCACATAACGACATTCGGAGTTATATACTTTAAAATGTGACTACACGTCAGAATACAGTATGTACACCACATTGATTTTAATCAAATTAAATGAAAATAGACAATTACTAAATGAAGCGGGACATTTCTAGTAATTAACTTTTAAATTTTAAGACGTCTGTGTTGTTTTCTATCAGAATCAGAGCCATAATTTTTGTGCGCTCTGTTTTAAAGTATGTGTGCTCGCTCGGCGAGGTGTGTGCGCACGCACACGCACACAGCTTAGAGGGAACAGTGGTCTTGACCATGGTTAACTAAGACCCCATAGGCCCTCTTGCTTTTCTGAAGGGATGACAGCAGAGAGCTCGTCCAGATCCTTGACAATGTTTCTGAGGAATATGCCCATATAAAGTATATAGGAATTAATACGAGAAGTCAACTTTGATGCCTGGAAGCATTGGTGGCCAAAAGCATCGAGGGTACGGGATTCCATTCCAGAAAGAACCAAAGAATGGTTCTTAGTACTCTTGAGCTGGTGCATGGCTGACTCGACCACCATAGAATGGTGAGGGAGTTGAGATTTCTAGAAGCCGGGAGAATCAGGAACTCTGTACATGGTGTCTATTCTCTTACTGACCAAGGGAACCAAGAGAGGAGTCTCCCACAGCCGAAACATAAGGTCTTGTAAAATATGGACTGGGAGAGTGGCAGCGTTCTGTGGCGTCAAGGGATACTGGAGTATCTCCAGTTCCTCGGCACTCGGTGTCTACAGGGATTGAGAGAGCCCTGGCCATGTCATGGATAAAGTCCTGAAAGGACATATCCTCCGGCGGGGATCAAAGATGCTCATGTGGTAGTGATGAGTCCGACAGCACATCATAGTGCCTCTGGGAAACCAGGGACTCTGCCTCCGATTCCCAGGCATCGGAATTAGAAAGGAAGTCAAAATAGCAATGGTCCCCATCGCGCCCCTTCACCGATCCGATGCCGATGGATGATCTTGATGCTGATGCCCAGAAACATTGGAACTGTAGATGCTCGATGCATGTTCCTCTTGCGGCCGATGGGAGTCCATCAGTTCCAGGCTTAGCATGGACCCTGAGGGTCCAAAAGACAATGGTTCCAGGCTTGGTATTGAGGCCTGGGTCACAGTGGGCTTTGAGATGCCTGATTCCAGGCCTGGTATCGAGACCTGGGCTCCCAAGGGCCTCAAGGCCACTGGCATGGATGCTGCCAGAAGTGCAGTCAAACTCCTCTCAATGGTCAGCATGTGCTGCTTGAGGGAGATGGAAGATATCTGGGTGGATGCCAGAGCAGGACTGTGGACCACTGTTCCAGACCAGAGGCTCTCCCGAGGTCGAAGCCTGGATTGCACTCCGGAGCCCCTCTTATGCTTTGGAGGTGGATTCCTCCCGCTGGGGCTGCTTAGCTGGTGGTTCTCAGGATCAGAATCCCGCAGAGGGGATGTCCCAGGGAACAATCCTGGGAATCGGCATCAGTCCTCGATGTTGAAGGCTGAGACACTGATTTGGCTTTGTTGGCTGGCTGTTTCTTACCATGGCCTTCTGATTCATAGGGAGTGTGGGAATCACGCAAAGAACAGGAGCCCAGAGAAGGCGTTGACATCGAAGAAGAGTGTGCTGAGGCTGCCGAGCCAGACCCAAAAACACTCTGGCATTGCTTTTCCCAGTGTTTTAACCCTTTCCTTGTCATTTGCTGACACAAATTACAAGAGCCCCGGTTATGGACAGGCCCCAAGCACTAGAAGCACAAATTTTGCTTGTTGTTGTGGCTGAAATAGTGCGGATGCATTTGGTACATTTTCTGAAACTGCTGGCTGGCTTCACCATGTCAGGAAACATAGCCTCTGCTAGGCCTAAACTGACAAAAGCGCCCATGTGAACTTCAAAATT
Source organism: Ichthyophis bannanicus (assembly GCA_033557465.1). Classification (NCBI taxonomy): domain Eukaryota; kingdom Metazoa; phylum Chordata; class Amphibia; order Gymnophiona; family Ichthyophiidae; genus Ichthyophis; species Ichthyophis bannanicus. Next base: position 621,521,931 of record CM066036.1, read on the forward strand.
AAAAAAAAAAAAAGGAAAGTTCCTAAAAAGGCACCGGCATCAACGAGTGACAATATCGCAGAGACGGGAAGGCAAAAAAAGAAAAAGAAGCACCCCGGAGGACAAGGTAGAAAAAGCTCAACTGTGGTGACAGGACAAGTGTCCGAAGGGCTCTGCGGAAAAACTAAGACTGAGGAAATTCATTGGGAAGGCATGTACGTATTTGCAGAGGGATGCTACCAAATGCTTCCTATTGGATGATGGTGAGTGTTCCCGCTTGGGCTCCGTCAGGGGATGTCACTCATATGTGAAGACGGCATTCCTGCTTGTTCCTGGAGATTTGGTGTTAAGATTCAGTGCAAAGAAGTGGAGTGTCAGTATGTGATTGAGGAAGGGGATGGGATACTGATGTGTTATCAATCACGAAAGAGACCATGATAATCATGTATGATGATTTCATGGTAGCAATAGTTTGAATTACTTTTTACTGGACTGTCACTTACACTAATGATTTATTGACCATTATTTATTGGCCTATAACATAGTTTTTGGCAAAAGTCAGATCAAGTAGTTCAAGAATTCAAAGAGACTTTGAAAGGTCTATGAAAGACAGTGGAATAAACTTGGAATATTTTTATCAATGGAATTACTGGATGATCTTAAAGTGACCAAAAAGGTAGAAAAGGCAACAGCAAAAGTCAGAAAGATGCTTCACGGCATAGGGACAGGAATGGCCAGCAGGAAAAAGGAGCTAATAGTACCTTTGTACAAGTCCCTAGTGAGACCTCAGTTGGGAGTACTGTGTACAATTCTAGAGACTGCACCTTTGACTACTAAAATGCTCAGTGGTCTTCGTTATAAGGCATATGGGGACAGACTTAAAGATCCTAATATGTATACTTTAGAGATGGCTCTCTTCCAGTTGAAAGGAAGCTCTGGAAAGAGGGGTCATAGGATGACGGTGAAAGGGGACAGACCCAGGAGTAATCTGAGGAAATATTTCTGTATGGATAGGGTGGTGGCTGTGTGGAATAACCTCCTAGTGAGGTGATGGAGGCAAGAACTGTATGTGAATTCAAAAAAACACGGGACAAATACAGAGGATCTTTGAGGGAGAGGAAAGGTTTGTAAACTAAATAGTTCTTATGGATGAGCAGACTATATAGGCCATATGATCTTTATCTACCAGTTTTTATTTTTTTATATCGCTTTATCATTTCAACCAAAGCGATTTACATTGTAACTTAAACTTGGTAAATGTACATTAAACAGGGACATTGATAACTTGGATTTTTCTGAGCAATGGAGGGTTAAGTAACTTGCCCAAGGCCACAAGGAGTGCTAGTGGGAATTGAACCCTGGCCTCTTTTTTGTTTCTATGTAACTTTCTAATTTTCTTTTTTAGATAACAGCAGAAGAGTGGCTGATTTTCATAAACCTGTCTGTAGAATAGGGATTCTAAACTCTGAAGACTGTAAGCAATTCTGATTTTCAGAGTAACTGAACTATGCAAATTTATTCAGTTTTTGGATCAAATCTGTATACAAATATCTGATAAGCATTCATTGTGGACATTCTGAAAACTCAGCCCGTTATGGCTGGTGTTGAGAACTCCAACAACAGACTACTCAATGAAATCTCATCTCCTGAAGAACTTCTACCTCTAAGTTTATGAGAGATAGTCTTAAGAAAAAACGTTGGATAAATCAAAGAAATGTGGCAATATACCAAAGATACTAACAAGGATTATTATTTTGACTAAAGGAGTTTGCTACCGTATCACTTAGGAATAAATTTTGATGGACCACAAAAGAACAGAGTAGACATCTTGGAAATGCTGAAGCTTTATTTAAGCATATTTTCAGAACACCCATGTTTGGTAGTACATGTAATGCATTTAAAAAGTAGTAAACTGAACAACAATTAAAGAAATATACCAAAGATACAAAAAGAATCCACACTACTATACATAAAATGTTTTTATAAAATGTAAAAAGTATGCATTATACTAACTGTGAAAGAGCAATGCTGCTTACCTCTAATAAGTGTTTTAGAAGACAGCAGGATTGACAAGACATGTGCGTGGGGTGACATTATCCGACTGCCAGGATGGAACTGGTCTCCTATGGCTCAGAACTTAGTGCAACGTTCTGAGCATGCATGGCCCTTTCCACTTGCAGCAGTCTCCTCATCGCCTCAGTTAGTTCCAAAGCTCAAGAATGTAGGTTCTCTCAGTGAGGCGGGATAAGGGTGTCTTATCAATCCTGTTACGGAAAACATCCAGTACAGGTAAGCAACATTATTTTTTCCATCAACAAGCATGACTGAGTCAAGCAAACAAGTGGGTGATTCCCAAGCTTAGGGATTATTCTTCTTGTTGCATCATTCTCAGATTAGCCTGAAGTGAACAAATTGGGCAGGACAGCTTGACTGAAGGCACTGCATTTACTGCAAGTTGGCCCAGGCAATCATGCAAAGGAAAGGTACAAAGCAAAGACTGCATCATTGCTTTGCAATTATCATCAAATTAGGAAGAATGTACAAGAGCCATAGTCGCTGCAGTGGTTCTATGGTATGAGGCTTTAGAGGGGATGGGAGCAATGTTCTAAGGCAGGGGCTCTCAGCCTAGTCCTGGGGACACACCTAGCCAGTCAGGTTTTGTATTCACTGCCTCCATTGTATGTAAACCTCTCTCATGCATATCCTGAAAACCTGACAGACTAGATGTGTCCCGAGGACTAGGATGAGAACCCCTGCTCTAACAGAACAGAAATGGCCAACTAATTTGCTAGATTTCTTTTTGTGACCGGTATGCCAGTTCTGCTAGGAGTGAAGGAGATGAAAAGCTGTATAGATGGTCTAAGCAATTCGCTTCTATTAAGGCAGTATGTGAGAGGTCACTGACAATCCAGCATGCAGGAGTCCTCTTGTGTGGATCTTTCTGCCATTTTGGACCAAAAATAAGAGGTATTTCATCACTGATGTGGAAAGGCAAACATTTGGGATAAGATCGAAGAACTACTTTGTCATCATAAAACTGCCTGTAGGGCTCCTAAGTTTCTAGAACTTGGAGCTGAGTTACTCTTCTACTGTAGGTAACTTACTAAGAAGAATACTTTCCATTTAAGGAACTTAGGAGAAGAAGACCCTAATGGTTCAAAGGATGGCTTCATAGGTTAAGTTATTCTAGTGAACATTCCATGAAACAAGGACCTTCAGTAGAGGAAGTTTTAAATAAAGATGACCCTTCATGAAATAAGCAATGACAATACTGATGGTGGAAAATTATTCACTGGAGTGTAATAAGCAGCCACAGCACTAAGGTGCATGCCAATGGAGGAAGTCTGAAGACCTAGACAATAAAACTGGTATAGAAACTGCAATACAGTAGAAGGCAGACATGTGACAGGGTTGTGACCATTAGAAAAACATCAGATTGAAAACCTCATGCACTTGATAGCATATGTGCATTTAGTCAATGGTTTCCTAGTGACTAAGAGAATATACTGGATAGGCTCCAGTAAGCCAAGAACAGGAACTATCTGTTGCTCAGCTTTCACGCTGTGAGGGCTAGAGATGTGAAGTCTGGATAAAGAAGATGGCTCTTCTGTTAATAGCATTGGGAATTGATTCAGTTTAACTACCAGCCTTTTGAGAAGAAAGCAGTTCTGTTGAAGCCAATATGGCAATACCTTCAACTACTACTGGAAAGGCGTGAACTAAATACTAATAATAAATAAAAAAAAGAAAATTATGCTTTGGCTTTTCTGAAGCATTTTCAGGACTTCTACTATGAGAAGAATTTGTGGATATGCATACAGGAGGAACAGATCCATGGAATCATTAGGGAATCTGATGCTAGATGGGGGGGGGGGGGGAGGCAGGCAGTGGATAAGGGAGGATAGAACACTAAAGAGGTAGCCTTCCATATTTGCTGTTGAAGAAAGTTCAACTTGAGGTGTTCTGCACTCTTTCAAATGAATATCAGGAAAGATGCATCAAGGGACCACTTGTGAGGTTGAATTTTGCTGAGACTTTCAGCTAATTGGGTATGCAAACCATGGATGTATGCCACAGCCACTCACATCCAGGCTGCCAAGACCCAAACAGTAGCCAGCACCCAACAAAGATGAAAAAAGCCTATGCCTTCTCGTTTGTTCATCTAAAAAACACTGTCGCCTTTTCTACTGATGTTATTTCTAAGCTTACCGAATTGGAAGATGGTATGTCTGCTTGTAAGATCGCTGGAAGGTCAGCTGAATATTGCACAGACTAATATTTCTTCTAATGTTAGAGAAAGTTTAATAGTTAATCATCATTTAGAATCCCTGGAGAATGTTTCCAGGGTTAAGAATTTGCGTTTTATTAACTTCCCTCGAACGCATTATCTCTCCCCAGTGATATTGCTACAAAAATATTTTAAAGAAATATTACTGATTTCAGACGTGGATGCTATTATCAAATGTGTACTATCTTCCTTCTGGGGTGCGGTCCCAGGTTTCTTCTCAGGATGAGTCCCTACTTGAGGCTCCTCCAGCCTCTTTAGACCTTTCTGCTTTCTTGGAAACCTCATCGGAAGTTATTCCACAACGTGCTACTTTAATTGTTTCTTTTTTATTATTATCTGATAAGAATTTAGTATTGAAGCTTTATTTTTCTAAGAAAAGTGTTGATTTTTGTGGTTTTCCGATACAGATTTTTCCTGATGTGTGTAGGGTTACCCAGAAACGCAGAAAGGAATTTTTGGTGTTGAAACTTCGGACCTTGGCCCTGGGTGCCACGTTTTTTAAAAAAATATCCTTGTAAGTGCCTTGTGCAATTTCAACAGGCTAAGTTTGTGTTTTTGGAGCCTTCCCAGTTAGAGGTTTTTGTTTCTGGTAAGGAGAATGTTGGCTGAAGTTTTCTATTTGTTCTTCCTTTTTACCTGTTTGCTTATGTATATGGGGTTAATTGATTAACTATAATTTTGTCTCCTTGGGCAATGGTAGAATTATAAAAGATTTTGTGTGTTTTCCTCTTATTTTCCAGCCTTCCCCTTAATGTGGTCATGGACAATCTGTCTTTGAATATTTTTTTTAGTTTTTTCGAATGTATTTTGGACAGTATTTGGTTTTCTGTACAAGAGTGTTATTCTTGGACTTAAGTATAAATTTGAAAATAAATAATTAAAAAAAAAAACCACTGTCGCCTGACTCTGTGAATTAAAGGTAATGAACCCTGAGGCGAGGGCTGGTGCAAGGATATGAGACATCCTAGGCGAACCCTCATTCCTGCTTCCCCTTCCCCCGCCACTGCCAGTCCTTTCTGGGACCTGCAGTGGTGGCAATGACATTCAAACAGCAACACAGCTGTTGTGGCTCACTTTGACCAGCTATTGCCATTTCCATCCCCATGCATATAGGATAGTTGCATCGGAGGGGGCAAAGGCCAAAGTGAGCAACAACATGCAATGTGACATTGGGGGTTTTGGGTAAGAGCAGTATTTTTGCTGCTGCAGGTCCCAGAGAGGGGCAGCAGTGATGGCAATTGGCTGCCCTCAAAATATTGGTGTTCTAGGTGACCATCTAGTTCACCTAATAGGTACCGTTGGCCCTGCTTGAAGCAAAAAGAGAAACTTGAAGGGCATAGTATATTTTTTAAAGTTCTGACATGGAGAAGTTTCTCTAATTTTGATCCTATTCCTTCAAATGATGAGCCCCAACATGAGCTTCTTGTGCCATGTTTGAAGCATCTGCGGTCAGGATAACTGGTGCTCTCATCTCAAAAGGAAAACCTGTTGCCAACTTGGGTATGGAAGTCCATCACCATGCCATACAAAATGAAATTAAACTGTGTTAATATAATTAGAACCCTGGGGCTAAGTGAGGTCACTTCATTTACAGAGGAGCCAGTAGGACTACATGAACAGCAGCAGCAAAGGGACCAAGAATCTGTAAGACAATCTTGTCTGTCTCCCTCTGTACTGCTGGCATGGCTTGAACATGTGCACAATAAAGATCTTCCTTCCGTCAGTAAGATCTGTTCTTGACATGAATCTAGGATGGCATCTAGAAAGGAAATGTATTCATAGGGCAGAAAGCACAGTTACTTACCTGTAACAGGTGATCTCCGGAACAGCAGGAATTAGTCTTCACACATGGAGACGTCGCCGACGAAGCCCGTACGGGAATGCTCCCCAGCATCCAATCAGAAGGCCTTTGGGAGCATACCCCGCGCCTGCGCGGTGGCTTCCCACCCTTCCTACTGCCTCTCCCCAGTTGAGTTTCATAGCTGAGCCAGAAGGAGAGGAGAGGAAGGAATAGAGACAAAAAAGAGATACAACTCCTAGGGGAGGTGGGCGGGTTGTGAAGACTAATTCCTGCTGTTCCGGACATCACCTGTTACAGGTAAGTAACTGTGCTATCTCCAGGAACAAGCAGGAATGAGTCTTCACACATGGGGACTCCCTAGCTTAGGATGCCCGGGGAGGTCCCATAAGCGCAGCCCAGGACGGGATGGCATTCGCCCAGCCTAAATCCCCGGCATCCCCTGAGGGATGGAGGGCAGGAGTTGAATAGAGGAACAGCGAATCTACAGACTACAGAGGGAGTCTTTAGAGTGCAGAACAGGTAACATCAAGATACACAAAAAAACCCCAGGCTACGGGAAGAGTAGCCAGAGGGATGCACAAATAGTATCAGTAAGCATTTAATGAGTAAATGCCCTAGTACCATGTAGAGCTTACCGGCCACTAAGTTTTAATGAAGTAATGGTGTGGAACCCCGTAGGGCTTACCTACCGGGTTGCCGGAAGCAGACCTGTGGTGAAGGCACCGTAGACGCAGTAGCGAAGTCGTCAAGGAAACTTCGCCGCAGCGAGGAGGAAGCTCCAAATCCGGAAGGCTAGGAGATCCAGGCGTCAGCTGGGTCAGGAGAAAAACGGCAGGTCTTCCAGGAGGCTTAGTGCAAGCTGAGCACTCCCTTAGAAGTAGAGTCCAGAACTCAGAGGACTAACAGTAGAAGACTGGCCGAACCAGAGAGCCCATTCCGGAGAAGAGTAGGGGTGCACCCCGGAGCAGAAGGAGTACACAGGCTACCCTAGCGAGAGATAGGGAGACAAGGGTCCGAACCCCCGGGAGGAGGACCTAACTGAAAAGGAGCTGTAGACTCCATAGCGGTAGAGTACCACCAGTCCGCGGCCCGATCGAGGAATAGGCAGGCGGACTGGCCGGACCCCGGGGGGGGGGGGGAGGCGTGAGTACCGGCCATAGGGAAAAAGGCGGTATAGCACAGGTACTGCGGGCATCCCCCCAATATGCGCCTATCGCGCAGGAGATATCTAGTATATCTAAGCCGGTGGGCATGAGGGCGCCCACTCCGGTACTAATGCAGGTATGTCGAGGGGCCTACCTCCCTGCGCATCACCCTGGTAAGGCGGATCTGCCATCGATCCACAGAGCGTTCACCTGGAAGGTGGCAGCAAGATCCGTCAGTAGAGGGATCTATTCCAGAGGACAAGGGCAGATCGGCGAACAGTGCGGTAGCATGGGGGACAGGGGATAGCATCAGTCTGGTAGAACGCCACAGGGGCTGGAGGCCCTATATGTGTCCCCAGGACCTGCACGCAGAACTTGCCCCCCCCCCCCGCACAGACGGGGGACAGGAAGGTAATTCCGGTACGGAAGCAATCAGCAGGGGGATACCGGCTGAGAAGGGTTCGGAGACGTACCGAAGGGTAATAAGTTGGCCGTTGGCCATAGCTATCACGGAATAGAGGTGGTCTCCCTACCAACGGAAAGAGAATACCCGAACCCCTAGATAAGCCTCCGAACCATTTGCAATTGAACGAGCCCCCGAGCAGAGCTCAATTTTTAAACGTCCGATAAGAGGGTTAAGTGCAGGCAGCCGCCTGCCTGAGCCTAAAAATGCTTAGAAGGAGAGTCCTGGCGCGGGCCCGGGGGCATCAACCCAGGGTGAGAGGCCCCTTGCCTGGGCGCGCCTGGAGGGTGGGCGGAGGTCTGATATTTCCTCTTCCTAGAGAGGCGTTTACCGCCGCCGTGGGGCCGGGCCCTAGGCTGGCTGCTAACCCTGGGAAGGTTAGCGAAGCACTGTGCGACCTGACGCAAGGCTTCGCTGTTGAAGAGGTGATCTCTGTCGCAGGGAGAATTACCCAGGTTGTGCTGTGCCCGTCTACACAACTCGGACGCCGGCAGCCATGCTGTACGGCGTGCTCTAATGGCCACAGCAGAAGCTCTGCTGACCGACTGGAAGGAGTCCAGCGAAGCACGAGAAAGGAACCCGGAGATATTCCTGCAGTGATAAAGAAGCAGGGAATATTCAAAGGCCTTGGTCGCCGATACGAAGAGGGATAACCGAGACAACCTCTCGGTGACCTCCCGCAGCGACAGACTCATATAAAATATATGAGATAATTCTGGCCGTCAGCATAGACGTCTGGAAAGCTTGACATCCTAGAGTATCTAGCGTCTTTGAGGCGCGGCCTGGGGGGCGAGAAGCATGCTTCTCCTTGCTTCCGGCCTTCCTCAGCGCCGATTCCACCACAATGGACCGATGTGGAAGCTGGTGCTGCCGAAAACCCGGGGACGGAGGCACCCGGTATAGAGCCTGCATCGCAGTCGACGGTGCCGGAACCCTCAAAGGCGACCGCCAAGCCCCCAACAGGAGATCCTGCAGGGAGGGATGCAGAGGAAGCATCACGGCTGCCTGTTCCTCAGGGCCCGGGCTCGGGGTAGGGATGGCCAGCAAGTCCGCCATGTCAAGGAGGAAATCCTGAAAGGGTGGCTCTGCCGGAGGAGTTATGGCGGGGGAGGCTGCCAGGGCACACAGAGGCCGCTCGGCCCGACGCCCGCTAGGCATAGGAGGGGACCAACCGCCCCGGATCGGGGCAGTCCCCATGGCGTCGTCGGCTCCTGGGATTGATTCCAAACTAGGCATCGAAGGGGTCGATGGCACCGACAGCGCCGCAGGAATCGGCCTCGGCCCCGAACCCGGGGGTGGTGCTGCTCCCTGCGATCGAAGCGGTTCCGCGGCCGCTGGAGGGCAGGGGCCAGCGGTCTCCGCTCTGCGTCGCGGGAGGGGACAGGGACCGATCCCGAGACGTGTAGTGTCCAAGCTTTCAAGGCTGGATACCGACTCCAGGCTGGGCATCGAACCGAGCGAGGAGAGCGACTCCGCTCCAGAGGGCCCCGGCGGGGGCGACCGCGCCGGTGGTGGAAAACCCGGAGCGCGGAACGGAACCGCGCCGATCGGTGCCGCGAGCATCACGGGTCCCTGAGGGCGGAGCTCAGTGGAGAGGGGGTCATCCGACGCCGGTGCCGATCGGCGGTCACTGCCCGAAGCTGGGCTCCCTCTCGCACCCGTTTGACCCGGAGAGAAACCCTCCCGGGGCATACGGCCCGTCCCCGAGGGGACCCCGGTCACCCGACAACGAGTCCCTGCGGGGGTGCAAAGCCCCTGTGCCGACGTCGGTGTACTGTTGCGGGGCGGCGCAGATCCAGATTGGATCGAAGCAGTCGAAGGCCCCGAGGCCCCTTCCCTAGGAAAAAAATGGGGCGCTCGACGGCCGCGTCGATGCCAGGGAGTCGTCCGAGCGCTGGCCGACACACCCCGAGGTCCCCGGGGAAGGTCGATGGCGGCCCCTCGTGCACGACGCCCCTGCCGTCGCCGGCGGAGCGGCGCCACTCGAACCCGGTACCACCCTTGCGCAGGGCTGGGAAAACGGCGACCCGGCGCGGGTCGAAGCGAGCGGCCCCGAGGGGAGGGAGGCCCGATGACCATCCCCGGCGTGGGGCGGAACCACCGACGCCCGCGCGCTCGAAGCGGGTACTACCCCCGCGCATGACCTGCACGTAGGGCCGTCAGACCGTGTCGAGTCGATCGGCCCCCGAGGTAGGGAGGACAGCGGCCGGCGATCCCCGGTGGGGAGCGGGTCACTCGACGCCGATGGGTCGGCACCGCCCAAGGTGGATACCGGCCCCCTAGGAAGGCCATACCGGCGCGAGTCGGTCGGCCCCGGAGGCGCCGAGGACCTCAGCCACCAATCCCCGGTGAGGAGTGGAACGCTTGACGCCGACGCCGAGGGGTCGGTACCGCCCGAAGCGGGCACCGCCCACGCGCATGGCAGGGATGGAGGAACGCCAGACTGGACCGAGTCGATCGGCCCCGGAGGCGCCGAGGACAGCAGCCGACGATCCTCGGTGAGGAGCGGAGCGCTCGACACCGACGCCGATGCCTCAGTACCGCCCGAAGCGGCTACCACGCCCGAGCATGACTTGGATGTAGGGATGTCAGACCCGGTCGAGCCAGTCGGCCCCAAAGGCGCCGAGGACACCGGCTGACGAGCCCTGGCGAAAAGTGGAACACTCGACGCCGACGAATCGGCACCGCTCGAGGCAGGTACCTCCCTCGGGCATGGCTCGGGAATGTTCTGTGAGGAACGAACCTCAGGAACATCCCGAAACCCCGTAAATGCTTTGGAGCCCGAGGACTCCCGCCGGGGTATATCAGCCAAGGAGGACTTGAGGGGTTGGCCGGAGCCGTCGCCATGCCTCGAATGAGACTTGCCCCTCAAGACTCGGCTAGTCTTAACAGACTGTTGTGTGGTTACCTGATCCTGGAGAGAACAACCCAACGACCGCGCCCTGGGCGCGAAGACGTCGTCGAGGGATACCCGAAAGAGGGAGGGTCTTCTGCCGACACTGCAGCCCGGGGAATCCGGGAAAGAGGGGTCAGGCCCCACACAGGAGAGGCACCAGGCATTGGAGTCCACGTGGAAAATGGAGTCCCCGCCATGAGGCTGGGGGGAAGAAGGCTCCATGCCCCAGTCCTCAGCGCCCGGAGGGGGCGACGAAAATTAAAGGAAAATAAAGAAAAAGGGGGGGGGGGGCACGGAGGTGCCACCGTCGGCGGGAAAGCCGCGACTACAGAAAAACGGAAAAGAATTTCTGCGGTGGCAGGAGGGACGTCCTGCCTGCTCCGCGGAAAACGAAAAACTGGGGAGAGGCAGTAGGAAGGGCGGGAAGCCACCGCGCAGGCGCGGGGTATGCTCCCAAAGGCCTTCTGATTGGATGCTGGGGAGCATTCCCGTGCGGGCTCCGTCGGCGACGTCTCCATGTGTGAAGACTCATTCCTGCTTGTTCCTAGAGATCACAGATTTCTGTAAAGTGATGATGAATTTCATTTGTTAGCACTTGGGCTTGAGATTCCAAAATGGCCAAGAGAAGTTAGTTCTCAAGATATAGGACACGTGATGACTCTGCCCATTGATGTGGGCAGCTGTTATCACTAGATTCAAATGGAAGCATCTTATACTGAAAACAGGCAGTTCAGAAAAAGTATACTCGGAAACATCTGCAGTGAAGATGGACTTGGTAGTTGCATCTATGTATCCTTTACATTCAGAGTGTACAGAGAGTCCCCTTTCTTTATTAAAGGTAGAACATTTGTTTTAAAAATTTCTTTGCATAGAAAATGGTTGAGGTCTCTGAGGTCCAGGATGAGTCACAATGCTCCTATCTCTTTCTTTGTATTAGAAAACACCTGAACTAAAAACCTTGATTCCTGTCCTGGGCCAGGACCGGCTTTATGGTGTTGGACTATAAAAGAGAAACTTCTTCCCCCCAAAAAAACTGGTATCGGAGGTGAGTCCAGCATAAAGCCAAGCTAGAGGTCGGGTAATGAACCTGAGTCAATAGCCTGTTTTGAATATACTCAGGATTCATATGTTAACTATGATTAAAGGAAGAATTGATCCTGAACTCTGACAGGAAGGGTAAGATGTTTATGTTGTAAAGGTTGAGGTAATGGACAATAGGCAAAAGAAGGCTGCTGTTTCGTCTGGTGAAGCTGATCCCTTTCCAGTTGATGGAATTTTATAAAAGAGCACAGTTTTAATGCCCACTGCCTCTTTTACAGTATCACTCACCAAGATCTCTTTAGCACAAGCGACATCTGGCAACTCAGAATGTATGCTCTTGAGCAAGCCAGAGACTCATAAGTAAATTAGGCATTTGGCTACAATGGCTGAAATGGAAACTCTTGTGGAGGTCTTGAAGATGTCCTGTGCTACCCTCACTCAATTCATCACTGCTATTATGAAATGATTTTAAAATGAATGAGTAAGGTGAGAGAACTTGGACTTTGAAAAACTGTATGCATGTACTGGACCATGTACATCTGAAGAGCCCTACTCAGAGAGAAAGTATGGTTCCTTGAAAAATCTTCTCAGCAAAATGCCTAGAAATCATGGCTCTTCACCAATAGGAACGTTTGAAAAATTTCCTACAATTTTTGCCATTCCTGATGGTGATCATGATCACAACCATAAAAAAGGAGATGAAAAGTTGGGCTCTTTTGTAACCTGGAGCCAGTATTTAGTAATATAGTATATTATGGCAGATAAAGACCAGCATGGCCCATCTAGTCTGCCCAGCAAGGCGGCAAGTGTGCCCGCCACTCCTCCCCAAGCCTTTAAGGGTATACCCACCACTCCGTGCAGGTCACCTCTACTTGTTGAGATAGACAGTTAAGGTGAAATTAGGCTTACCTGCTAATTGCTGTTCCTTAAGGAACTCCAGTCTAGTCCCTTCTTAATCTTCGCATACCTTGCACAGTAAGAAGATTTTTTCATTCATGAAAGAGCCACTCTTGAAGCAGGGCATGAATCTTGCTATAATGGGATAGGTATTATTTTAGCTTTTCTGAAACAAATTTCGGATAAGAAATGTCCTTCTATGGAAATGTTTCTTGCTTGGGGAGGAGAGAAATTAGATAGGATTTCTATAGAGCCTTCCTCCATATCCTCTGGCTCCTAAAGACTTAGGCATGGTGAAGACACATCAAACACAATGACTAGTAACTGGATGGATGAAATAGGCTTTTTGTAGAGGCGTGGCATGCATTACATGACACCTGTACAAGAATGTCTTGCATTCTGTGCTGTAGTTGCTGATGAGAAATCCAGTTGATAGCACCTGGTATGAAGAGATATAGCACTGGTGCTTTCATTTTCCAAGTGGTTTGGAAGGTATCAAAGAGGACTCAAAGGCAGCTGCACTGTAGGCCTGGAACCTTCGAGGAAGAACACACCAGTGTTAACGATATCTGGAAATCTCCTTGGGTGGCTGGACTTAAGCCACAGTGCCAGGAGATTAAGGGTCATTCCATGGAAGATTTGAATGATATGCACAGCATATCCTGACTGCACTTGGAACAGCTTTCTCAGCCTCTTAATGGTTGCAGAGGCAGTAAAGATAATCTCTTCATGTTCCAGAGATATATGAACACAATGGTCTGCACCCAAGGAATTTAAACACTTAAGAGTGCATGTCAATGTTTTGGATTTTTCTGCCACATTTTTAGCAAGATCTAATCCGAATTTCAGAGACTAACAAACAAAATGAAATGAAATTTAAAATAAATGAAAATTAAAGAAGTGGATGAAGAATAATGTTGGAATACTTCAATTAAAACAAAAAGAAATAGTTTGTTGGAAGAACTTTGTTATGTGTACAGCCCAGAGAGTGAGAAAAAAACTGAGGATAGCATAGTGTGTGAGGCCACACATGCTGAGAACTTTACACTAAGTTCTGAGCTGTGGGACAGCAGTTCCATCCTAGTGCCGTTGGAGGATGTCATCACACTTGTGTGCTTAACTCAATCCTGCTTGTCAACGGAAAATATAAAATACTGTTAGAACAAAACATCTTGGTGATCACATAATATAATTTACCATAAGCAGTTATAAATTTTGCATAAAAACTACTTTGCATAAATGCTTAAAAAATTTGTTTCAGCTAAACAGTTTAAGAGATAAAGTACTACAAAAGCTTTAGCATATCTTACAGGCAAACAAAGAGCAAAGACAATTTGAATAATTCAATAGTAGGCTAAGAATTCAAGTAAGCGTCTTATGAAGGTAACTCAAGTCTCAATTAGATATGATCAAAGTTTTTGCAATTTAATACCTTTTATTGGCCCAACGTGGAAATTATACAGATACATAAGCTATCCAGATCACACAGGCCCCTTTCTTCAGATACTGCAGGATGATAAGGCTATTAAAGAGTATGACCTTACTGTATAACATATGCCAAGAGAGGCTGTGGGAACTTACTGAAATCATTATCCAATTTACCATCCCATGAGGTTGTGCCCTATGCAATTGCCAGACTCTCCGTCTTGATCACTTAGATCATCAGATGTTTCCTCTGAGTCCTCTTCACTTTCACTGTCATCACTTGTGGTGTCGTCACTTTCATCACTGCTCTCTTCATCTGTTTCTTCATCATGTTCAAGATTCTGCTCATTTTCTTCTAAAAGAAAATATTTTATGCTTCAAGCTATTTGTCGAGGCATGGAAATTATTTAAAGGCAAAGTTACTTTAGAGAAAACAAAGTAACAATACTGCAAAACTGAAAAAACAGACTCTTAAGAACAAGTGTCTTCAGATAGCTTAAAGCTCTGAAATTAAATAAGAAAATGCCAGCTGCTGTTATGGTACAGTGAAAATACACTGCTGTAGCACTGTGGTAGTTGTGTGTTCACAGTGGTAGGAATCCTATTTCAATATCAAGTCTGAACTGTAATTCTTTCGCAAACTATTTTTTGAGGGGGCTGATGGAGCTAAGAGGGGAGGACTGCACACAAATATACACAGTTTGTTTTCAGACATACTGTGGTAATTTTATAACTGCATAGATGCATAAAAGGTGAATACTCTTCCCTGAATGAATTTTCAAAATGAAAATGTGTGTTTTGTTATGAAAATTATTCCAGAGAATTTATGTTTATAATACATTTACACCTGCTCTTTAGCATACACACATTTTGCAGGTTAATTTATGGACATGCAGTCCCATTTTCAAAATTATGTGCATAAACACAAATCCCTCCCTAACCCTGCCTCTGGGAATGTCCCTGCTTAGTTTGGGTAAAGTTGCATGTTTATAGGATGTTAGCAATTTTACACTTCTATCAAACACACAATTTATAAAATTATTTCCACACGTAAAACATTTGAAAATGATCCTGTTTGTATTAAAGTTCTATAAAATGGCATTCATAATAGTTCTAACAAGTATCATTGGATACAACATGAAAAGCAAATATAAATGTTGACACCGGCTAACCAATACCCATGTTAGATACTCAGTCTAAATATTTAAGGGGGGGGGGATACAAGATGGCGGCTGCATATTAGCCCACTCCATTTGGGTCCTGCTGGATTAGCCATTGCTGTTCTCTTAATATTTCTTCGGGATCTTTTTTTCATTTTTTAAATGCGTAAGAGAAAGGGAAAGGTTAAAACTTACCCCGAGGTTGGACCCTCTCCCGGACAACAGCCTATTATCAAGTTTGTGATTGTCAGAGCTGTGGAAGAAGCTGCTGGGGTTAGTGCTGGAGCTGACGGGAAGGTAGTCTATTCAGCCTAAGACATCAGTCTGAGCCCGGAGCAGTGCATCCCTCCAGGACGACCTTTATCACTGGGTGTTGCAGTGGCAGGGTAGCAGAGTGGTCCTAAAGCCCTTGGTAAATCCCGTGGGGGATCTAGGGAACTCTGTTTAGAATCTCCACTAACTGAAACGAGTGCAAATCTGGGTGTTATGGCGTCAGTGATGGCATCTGATCTGGACTGGCGCCATGGTCAGAGAGGAGCCCCCGTCTCAGTCAGTAACCAGTCGACTGAATGCTGTTGAGAGGACCACTGAGGATCTGCAGACACGAATTGCATTACAAGAGCAAGCTGCCTCAAGTACTGGAACAGTGGTGGAAAATCTTAATACACAGGTACAATCACTTCATGCTCAGAGCGTCTCCTTTATATGGGACAGCTCGGCTACACAGATAAAGTTGGAGAAGTTGGAAAATGTCTCCAAAAGGATGAATTTACATTTTGTGAATTGTCCTAAGACTGCTACTGTCTCCCCTGTTGACCTCTTTGAGAAATATCTCCCACCCATTTCTTTTTTTTTCCATTTTAATTTTTATTAACCATTTCCATGCACATTACAAACCAGTTCGTTCTCAACATTATACAATTTACATAGTCATTACATCATGTATCCTGTTTATGCCCCAGCTTATTTTCCCCTTTCTTTGTATCCCTCCTTATACCTTCCCCCCTCCTCCCTCCCCACCTGCCCTCTACATTCATACCTTCCTCCTCCTCTCATCTGGCCACTCGTACTCATCTCCTCTCTTTTCACCCTTTAACCATTAACTCATCCCACCAATCTATATCTCCAAGGATCTGAACTAAGTTTCATCCATTCCGCTGTCCTTTCTCCCCCCCTCTCTCCAGCCTTCCACGATTCCAACCATTTCCACACTCTCTTCCATTTATCCACTCTCTTCCCCCCTTCTCATCTCCGTCAATCTATGCATCAAGCTGGCCTCAAAAAAAAAAAACAGCACTAGCCACTCAACCGAGCAGGAACAAAAAAAGAAGCGGCAGATACACACCCAATAAACTTAAAAACTTTATTAAACCAAGGGGTGGCCAAAACCCAACACAGGCCGTGTTTCGTAATTACTTCATCAGGGGCTATCCAGGCACACTAAAAAACAAATATATAAATTAATAAAATCAAACTAAAGAACAATAGACATATGAAAATACTAATACAAATAAAATTATAAACATTAATATATAATATAAGCATAGAGGCCAAAATGGACCATATCAATGAACAAATATCTTAAGAACCTTGATAAAAATCATAAAAACCATATATAATCTAAATATATCTAACGTATTTGATTAACCAACAACTCCATAAATAAGATAACACAGAAAATTCATTTATATACACATATATAATTAAATATGAAAATATGTATAATATAAATAAATAATTAAAAATATGAACACTAATTGGAATACAAAAAATGATAAAATAACTAAAACATTTATAAGTATAAGATGCATTACACAAAATTACACAAAAAATATAAAACACAACTATAATCCATTGCGAAACAAGAAGGGATGAGGAGACTGGAAGAGTAGGACCCATCTAAAACCAATTGTATAAATGCTAATAAAATCACATACTATAAAGATGGATATTACCTGTGGGTGTGAAGTACAAAAACTTCACCAGGATCGATAAAAAAACTGGCAGATACTAATACCAGAATAGCTTCTAGAAAAAATAAATAAAAATAGTGGTAATAAAAATAGTAGTAATAAACCTATGACCCATACGCCATATAAAAGAATGGAAATAATGTTAGTTATTTAAAACAATATTTTACAATAGAAAAAGGTGATAACGGATAAAATTATAAATGTGTTTACATAGTTATAAATTATCAAGAAACCATGGCTGCTGCCCCCATTGACATATAAATTGTGTATCTTTATTTTAAAATCTAAACGTACTGTCCCTCTTTAGAATTCATAATCATAAATATAACCAGTACTAAACCCATACTCTGATTGAGTAAATAAAATCATCTTAATGAGGGCTCAATATACATTGATTTAAATATATGTCTGAAAAAACTGTAAGTATAATTCTCATAAAATTGTATTTTAATACTATCCCTATTAAAAAACTCATGAGCAAAAAATAATCAAAAAAAAAAAAGAGGGGGTGGGGGGGGGCTTATTGGACATAATATAATTATCTTGTTATATTTCTATAGTTATAAAATTTGCCCTTATAAAATAAATTATATACTCTAATTTTAAAAGGTGAATGTTATGCCCACACAAATATAAATATATTGCTTTATTTTTAATATAAAAAAAATAAATATAAAAAATTGTTAGAAAATTTTTTAAAATGCTGTACTTATTGAAAGACCATGAACATAAACATGACCTATAACAAAACAAAAAACTTAATAAGCGTAACATAATTATATGCAATCTATATCCAGTCATTTCAAAAATCATTTCTATAATCGTTGCCCAATATGCTTGAATCTTCTCACATTTCTACCACATATGTAACCAATCTCCTCGCCCTTGGCACCCCCTCCAACATCGATCATTGTGTCCCACTCCAGCTCTATTTTTACGTACTGGTATCCAGTACCAACGATATAGCACTTTATAAGCATTTTCTTTCACTTGTGTGGCTATGGATATACTGGCCACTGTCTGTAGTATCTTATCCCACACCTCTTCATTCCAGCTTACCCCCAGATCCTCCTCCCATTTTATCATAAACCCCAGTTTACTTCCCCCTCCCTCCATCAATCCTTTGTAAATTCTGGACAAAGCTCCTTTTTGGCCCATACGGCCTGAGCAAAGCGCCTCAAACCACCCTCTATGTTTCCATAAATCCTTCCACACCTCAAAAAATGGCTCAATGGTAAATATGCATAAAAATCGCTATCTCCCAGCCGGTACAGGTCCCTGATGCCCTCAAACTCCAGCATGCCCTCCTTGCTCACTATTTGAGAAATCTGTGTAAGCCCCTCCTTTGCCCATCTGCACAAAACAGTTACCCCTGGTCCCTAACCCCTATCAAAACATGTTTCCACTGTCATTCCCTGTATGTATTCTTTATCTTGTACTAATTGTTTTCTATTCTGTCTCCACACCCTCAAACTGTGGGCTATTATGGGTTGTTGGTGTTTATTTTCAGCGCTATTACCACCCCTCCAAACCATTCTGTCCAATCTCCCCCCACTTACCGAGTCTTCTTCCATTTGAACCCACTGTTTCTGTGTCCCGCTGTGCCACTCGTATATCGTTTTCAGTTGAGCAGCCTCATAATATTTTCTAAAATTAGGTACCCCTAACCCTCCCTCTCCCATGGCTCTTTGCGTTACTGCAATAGCTACTCTTGGCCGTCTATTCGACCATATGAATCGATTAACAAGTCTTTGTAGCTGTTTTAACTTTTTAGGTGGTACCGATATTGGTAGCGTCTGGAACAGGAACAAGAATCTTGGCAGTAACATCATCTTTATTGTCGCTATGGGTCCAAACCATGAGAGGTATCTCCTCCCCCACCCATCCAACAAGCTCTCTACCTGCCCAAATAGTTTCGGATAATTTAGCTTGTATAGGGCATCTATCCTATTACTAATTTGAATCCCTAAATATCTAATTTTTTCTCTAGCCCATCTGAATGGGTATTTCTTCTGCAGTATGCCCTGCGCATCTCCATTTAATAAGTTTAATATTTCTGATTTTGTCCAATTAAGTGTGAAACACGAAAGCCTTCCATATTCTTCCAATTCCCACATTAGTATTGGTATAGAGAACCGAGGTCTAGCTACACTAAATATTATGTCATCTGCAAACAGGAATATTTTATATCCCCTCTGCCCTACTCTTATTCCCTTAACGGCCCTCTCTCTCACCCTCTCCGCAAACGGTTCCAAAGATATAGCAAAACGTAGGGCAGCCCTGTCTCGTTCCTCTCCCTTGCCCAAAAAATTGAGAGTAGGCCCCATTAACCCTAACAATGCCTTCGGATTGTGGTATAGCACTTTTATCCAACTTAAAAATTCTTCCCCCAATCCCATTCTTTCCATTACCTGGAAAAGAAATGGCCATGACACCTGGTCATCTGCATCCAGCAACAACAGCAAGGCCTCCTCCCTACTTTGTTCAATGGACCAAATCATATTTAATATCTTTCTAATCCGTTACCTGTCTACCGGGAATAAATCCCGCTTGATCCAAATGTATCAACTTCCCTATCTTCTTGTTTAAACGTGTAGCGAGTATGTTCGCTAGTAATTTAGCATCTATATTGATTATTGAGCTAGGTCGATATGGAGAGCACTCTTGTGGATCTTTTCCCTCTTTATGTATTACGGTTATTCCCGCCCATCCCATAGTATCCGCTAATCTACCTCCCTCCTCCCACCCACTTCTAAAGTTTATTATCTTCCTATTAAGAAGCAGTCGAGTAGTTTAGCTATGACTGAGGAGCAAGGAGCTGCATCTCTGGATACCCTTAATCTAACACAAGTATTGGAGGATTCAACCATTGAGAGTATGCAGAGAGCTACACTATTGGTCACCTATGCTCTGGAACCCGACTGTGCTTGGATGCTTAGGTTATATTTTCAGAATTCTCAAAAACTCTTTTTGAACAGAAGGCCTGGGTATTCACAGATGTTTCCTTTACAACTCAGCTTAAAAGACGTCAATTTCTTTCTATGTGACTGAAGTTGTCTCTTTGGGTTTTTCCTTTCTGCTTAGGTTTGTGATAAGGAAGCTTATCATAGTTCAGGAAGGAGCTATAGTAGAGGTGAAGTGACTCTGAACAAGCAACCTGTCTGTTCTGGTAGAAATAATAAAACAGAATGTTTCCATAAAAGACTACCAGTCCCAGAATGCACCAGGTTTCCAACAGCCATTAGAAGAGCTGAAGTGGGGAAACATGTGTTCAATCAGGAGGGCTATGAGGTAATCCCCAAGCACTCATCTCCAAGGGCAGGGCTTGATTCAGCACAGCTGCGCTGTGCTAGGGTGGAGCATTCATCTAAGCAGGATAAAAGAAAAGCTTATTCTACAGAGAATCATGAGAGGCATCTTGAGCAGAAGCACCTTGATCATCCTGACCATCATCATCAGCAGAAGCCAGAGCTGACGGACAGAGAGGAAGAAACACTTTGGAAGAAAGAAGAGAAAAGCATTTGGGAGGTCTAAAGGAGTCCATAGCAGTACGTATACTGGGAGGCATTCCAGAGGCAAGCATACACCACTGGACTGGGGAAAGCCAGAGGAGTGGGGCTGCAGAGCCAGGAATTCCAGGACGGCTGCACTTGGAAGGGACCCTAAGACCAGTGCCAGAAGGTATGTGAAGAGAGATCCAGTGTCCAGGGATCTTGATTGGAAGGCTGGACATAAGAACTGGATTACATACTGGCCAGGATATTTAGAGAGGAACTCTAACAGCAATGGAAGCTCAGGTATGAACACTGATCTATGCCCTAGCTTTTCACTGGGAAGACAGCAGGGAAACAAGTATTGTCCTGAGAGTGCTCCATTGAGAAATTCCTCTGTGCCAATCTATGATATGGAACCTATGATAGTTGAAGAAGGGGGAGATGTTGAATACATGGATTGCTCTCTGTCTAAACTTCTGTGGTAATATGCTGTCATAAAATGCAACCACCATCACAAAGAAATATAAATTTGTTCTTTAATCTACTCAGAAAAGCTTCTGAGTAGGATTTGAGCCACCTAACAGAAAGTAAAACCAGCCAAGAGGGTTTCAGCTGGTAATTGTTAGCAATTGAGCCTTGCCTAATTGCCAGTGAGCTCTGAAGGGACACTTCTGAGTGTGTGTGAAGATACAAGAGGTTATCCCTGAAAAAGAACAGTTTTTTTTCCTACTTTGTGAGGTTTTGTTTGTTCTTTGAAGCACTGCTAAGAAGATATTAGCAGGTGCTTACAGAAAAGACCTTTTGGTTCCCATCCAGGTCTTTATGCTTTGATTTGATTGCTTAACAAGTTCAGTTGTGGTTTTTCCTTATTTTGTTTTCTAAGCATAATACTGAAAGCAAGTATTCCTTTTTATGTGCTACCAAGTATATCTGTGTTGGGAGAAATAACTCCATAAATAAAATATCTTCTTTGCCTTACATTCGAGCAAGCACAACTAATTTATTGTGAACGGCTGAGTCTGGTATGAATGGACTACATTTCCCACAATCCTTTGCAAGTCATATTAATATTTGCCTTTGCCAAGACTGTGGACATTCTCAACCAGCGCCCCCGTTGACAGGTTTCAGTGTAAATGTAGATATATTTTCTTTGATCCCAAGCAGTTACCTATATTTCTGGATGCTCGAAAGTCTCTTAGGCACAGTTTCAGTTACAGTTGAGCAGTCTTGAAAGATTGATTCTCTTCAGGATGCTTAAAGTTTATATGGGGTCATGTGGTTGCTTGTTTGCTTTGTGAAACTTATTTCCTTTAATTTAGGATTCCTTTAGGTTATCAAGTCTTTTTGCTGGCTCTCTCCCCCCTGTATTGAGGGCTATCAGGGTTAGCACATGTTGGTATATATTTTCCTTTTAATTTGATTTGTTCTGTTTTTTCTTTTAAAAATTTTCAACTCTGTTATCCTTTTTCTTTCAAGTATATGTATACTGATTGATTTGTTAAATGAGAAATAAAAAAAATAAAGAAATGCTTCAGCACGTTTGTATTAGTTGCAGTTAATCTTTGGGCACAAAAGAAACTAGAAATATTTTGTTTTTAATAAATAACACTGAATTTATTTGCAGAAACAAAAGATTTCACATTGAATTCTTTTTTTTTTTTTTTTATAAAAGTTGTGCACTTTGGAGGAGAGGAGGGATAGGGGAGATATGATTCAGACCTTTAAATACTTAAAGTGAAATAATGAACAAACAAACCTCTTCCAGAGACAGGGAAGCTGTAAAACTAGAGGGCATAACATGAAGCTATAAGGTGGTAAATTGAAATGCAATGTCAGGAAATACTTTTTACTGAAAGTGTGGTGGATGCTTGGAATACCCTCCCGATGGAAGTGGTGGGAACAAACACAGTGACGGAATTCAAAGTGGCCTGGGACAGACACTGTGGATCACTTTACAGCAACAAGATTAAATCAAAATAAACTGAATCATTTAATTTCTCAACAAATAGGGGTGTCCTACATGGAGCAAGGAGAGGTGTGTTCACCCCTAAACAAACAAAGAAACAAAGATATGGGGAGGGGTGAAGACATGGGGAGGGGTGCACCTGCTCCTGATGGGTGCACCACTAAGCAAAGACACGGGAAGGGGTGCACCTACTCCTGTCATATTGCTGGGCAGACTAGATTGACCATACTGGTCTTTATCTGCCGTCATTTACTATGTTACTATGTAGATATTGTCACATGCATTTTGGTGAGAAAAGCACAGTTACTCACCTGTAACAGGTGATCTCCGGGAACAGCAGGAATTTAGTCCTCACGTATGGGTGACATCGGGCACAGATGGAGCCTGCGCGGGAAGCTCCCTAGCTACCAATAGGAAAGCCTTTGGGGGCTGTTCACCACGCCTGCGCTGCTGCCTTCCCACTCTTGTAACTGACTCTTCTCAGTTGAGTGTATAGCTGAAGAAAGGAGAACAAAGAGAGAGAGAGAGAGAATCCTACAACTCCATGGGGAGGTGGGCAGGTTGTGAGGACTAAATTCCTGCTGTTCCTGGAGATCACCTGTTACAGGTGAGTAACTACGCTATCTCCAGGAACAAGCAGGAATATAGTCCTCATGTATGGGACTCCGTAGCTCAGAGATCTCGAGAAGGTGGACCTGGGTTAGGGTCGTTGACCTCGACTTCCCCGTCACTAAGATCTGGATTGAAACGGGCGGGGGGTAGGAGTTAAGTCCCAAAGAGATGTTGAAGGACCGCTTGACCAAAGGCCACATCCCGGCGGGAGTCCTTGTCTAAGCAGTAGTGGGCCGCAAAGGTATGGATGGAGGATCATGTAGCAGCTCAGCATATTTCAGAGATAAGCACTTCTCGTAGGTTTGCTACCGAGGCAGACATTGCCCAGACGTTGTGAGCAGTGATGTGCCCTGTAAGGGACAGTCCTGCTTTGTTGTAACAGAAAGAAATGCAATCCACTATCCAACATGATAGGAAGCGTTTAGAGACTGGTAGGCCCAGGTGAGCCGGGTCAAAGGATACAAAAAGCTGAGAGGACTTTCTGAGGCTCTCAGTTCTTTGTATATAGAAAGCTAAAGCCCTTTTGCAGTCAAGGGTATGCAAAATTGCTTCCACTTGGGAGGCATGTGGTTTTGAAAAAAAGACAGGCAGGATGACAGACTGATTGATAGGGAAAGGGGAGATCACTTTCGGGAGAAAGTGTCGGTGTGTCCGTAGAACCACCTTGTCGTGGTGGAAGCGTGTGTATGGAGCTTGAGCCACCAAGGCCTGTAGCTTACTGACACATCTCGCGGAGGTTAGGGCTTGTCACGCCCCAGCCCTCTACCTAAGGCTTAGATGGGTAGGGTTGCCATTAACTTCTCTTATAAAAGGTTGAATAAACTATTTTTCTCCAGTGAAGCATGCTGGGAGTTGTAGTTTTGGCCTTCTAAGATGAAGTGTAGTCATGAAACCAAAAGTAAAGGCAAATGACAAAATTTATTCCCCAAACGCAAACAAAGTCCATGTAGACTGTAACAGGATACTTCTCCATTCATTCGCTTAAGGTTATTTACAACTTAGGCTGGATGAGCTTCACAGTCACTTATATGCAGCTGCTTATCAATATAACGGATAAAGAAAACACAGCTTCTTCATTCAACAAAGTAAAAATCTCTTCTTTTTACCTTTGTCTTCATTAAGCATTCAAATGTACATGCAACAGGTATCTTCCCCTTAAAAAGGGCAAGTTCCTACCTTCAGTTCAGGCTAGGTTTCATTACTCTACTTTTCAGGAGACTAGCAAAGGGACTCAATGCTAACAGCTTGACAGAGTACAGTCCATGAGTACTTCTGGAGGCAATAAATCCTGCTCAATAGGCTCAACCTGCATTTCCTCTAGCTCCGGTAATGCAGTGCCCTGCTCTGAGCTTTTAACGTATGTCTCAGGGTCTATTCTCTCTGAGGATCCCTGTGTCTCTCTTGAGCACAGCTCCACCCGGTAAGGATAAATTGTACCTGAAGCTGTGGTCACTTCTCCCTGGCTGTGTTCACCAGTCTCCCTCGAACTTCTGGGAAACAGTCCCTGTTTCACTTCCCTGAGTTCCTTCCTGGAGCTCTGCCACGGCTCCCTGTTCCATGCTTGGCTCCTTTGACTCCTGTGCTGAGTCCTGGGCTCCCACCTCTGAACCTTCTGATCAGGAACTGGGGTTTGGAGCCTTCTCTGCTCTCTTTCCGTGCTCTCTCCCTCCGGTCTCTCTCTTCCCGTGCTCTCCTCCTCCTGGCTCTCCTCTCCCGGGCTCTCCCCCTCCGGGCTCTCCTCTCTTTCTCTCTAGCCAAGGTTTATATCCCTGCTTCCCGTGCAGTGTCTCTCCTTCTCTGGACAGGTGCTTGCAATTATCTTCCAAGCCTGCAACTACGTCAGCAGAGCTTGGGTGTGGCAGCCTAGGTTTGGTTTCTCTGCTTGCTTTCTTTATGCCAAGGCTGAAACCTGTGCACTGCAGGGATGTCACTTTTCTTAAAAGCAAAATCATCAGTTTCTCCTATTTCCATAGGCTCACTACAAGCTTCCTTATCACAGGCTATAAGGAATAACTCTTTCCAAGATATGTAATGGAGTTGTGCAGTTGCCAGTGGTTCAAAGGGTGGTTTGAGCAGCTGGGCTAGAATCACATTCAGATCCCCATGCCACTGGGGGTGGGCAGATGGGTGGCTTGGTTGTGCTACTAAAGGAGCCGTGGAGATGGGTTTACCATTCATGGGGGTATGGAAAGATGAGATGGCACTGAGGTGCACTCTTATCGAGTTAGACTTAAGACCCAATGAGGATAAGTGATACAGATAGTGAAGCAGCGTAGGTACCGATGTTTCAAAGGGATTATGAACGTTCTGCAAGCACCATGAGGAATATCTACGCCATTCGAAGGAATAAGCTTTCCTGGTGGATGGTTTCCTGGAGGACAGGAGGATGGACTTTACTTCCAAGGAAAGAGGAAGGTCATGCAAGACTAGGCTCTCAGAAGCCATGCCATCAGGCGAAGGGATCATAGATTGGGATGGAGTACAGTTCCGTTGCTCTGTGAGAGGAGACCCAACTTGGATCCTAAGTGGATTGGTGGGGTCTGAGAGATTTGGAGCAGGAGGGAGAACCATGACTGATGGGCCCAGTGTCCTCCTTTAGCTTGAGGAGGCTCTTTGAGATTAAGGGGGTTGGTGGAAATACAGAGGAGACCCTGCCTCCAATGGATCATGAAGGCGTCTGATGCTAATCTGAGTCTAGATGGTATTTGTGAGCAGAACTGGGGAAGCTTGTTGTTCAGTTGAGTGGCAAAGAGGTCTATCCATGGGGTTCCCCATATGTGGAACAAACCATTTGCAACTGTCTGGTCTAGAGACCACTCGTGAGACTGGAGAACACAGCTGAGCCTGTCTGCCTGGAGATTGTCCTCTCCTGGAATGTAGATTGCTCGCAGGTGCATGTGGTCCTGAATAGCAAAGTTCCATAATTTGCAAGATTCCTGACATAGGGAGAGAGCCCGTTCCCCCTTGTCTGTTTATGTAAAGCATGGCTACTTGATTGTCTGTTTGAACAAAGATGGAACTGTGGGAGAGTTGGTTCTGGAAGACTCGAAGAGCCCTCGAGATTTCTTGAAGCCCCAGGAGGTTTATTTGTTGCTTGGACTCCTGAATAGTCCATTGGCCCTGTGTGGCGAGAGACTCCAGGTGAGCCCCCCCAACCCTGTTTGGAAGCATCTGTCATGAGGTTATGCTGTGGTTGGGGAGGTCGAAATGGTGACCTGTGAGAAGATTCGCTGGGAGAGTCCACCACTGAAGAGAGAGTGTCTTGGAAGGTGTTACCTGGATACAGTCCTGTGGATCTCCTGTGGCCTGAATCCATTGGGTTGAGAGAGTCCATTGTGTTTGCCGCATGTGAAGTATAGCAAATGGGACTACATGCATTGTGGAAGCCATGTGTCCCAGCAGTCTTAAGGAGGAATGTGCTGTTTGCCATGTGTATCAGCTGCTGCATGCGGTCTTGTGGGAGAAAAGCTTTGCACTGTTTGGTGTCTAGGATAACTCCTATAAATTCCAGCTTTTGAGAAGGAACTAGGTGAGACATTGGGAAGTTTATTACGAAACCTAGACACTATAGAAGTGTTCTGGTTTCTTTTAGAGCTGAGCAGAGTTCTCTAGGGTAGTCTGCCTTTATGAGACAGTCGCCTAAGTAAGGGAAAACAAAAATTTGGTTTATCTGAAGGTGAGCTGGCACAACTGCCATGCATTTTGTGAAAACCCTTGGTGCTGATGCAAGGCCGAAGGGAAGAACCCTGTATTGATAGTGTCTTCCCGGACAAGTGAATCTGAGATACTGCCTGTGGCTTGGGTGGATGAGGATGTGAGTGTAGGCCTCTTTGAGGTCTAGGGAACAAAGCCAGTCATTCTGCTGTAGATGAGAAGGAGGGTCCCCAATAAAATCATCTTGAATTTTTCCTTTACTAGGAATTTGTTGAGATTCCTGAGGTCCAGGATGGGTGAGGAGTGATGTTAGTTCCTCCTGCAGAAGGGGATTGAGGGGAGGCTTTCGGTGGAACATCCCTTCTGAAATGGTGAGGGGGAAGTTCCTGAAAGTTGAGATGGTATCCTTCTTTCTGTGGTGATGGCATTTCACAGACTCATGAACTGTGATAGTCTCCCTGGAATGGGGGGCGAGTCTGATAGAAGTTACTGGGGACTGGCTATGTTCCCTACCTGGGAGTCAAAAACTCGAGATGGTGGTCACTGGCTGTGGCTGCTGCTTTGTTAACTTAGGCTTCTTGGCCTGTTTGGGTCCCTGCTCCTTTGTTGAGTTTGATAGGCTGGCTGGGAGTAAGATGGGTAAAACCTCCTCTTCTTAGGGCAGAAGGCTTTCTTGGATTGAGCCTTCTTTTTAGAGGGATCAAATGTTTTTCTAGATAGTCTTTTAAGGTTAGTGTCATCTGTCTCTAGTTCCCCTGCCTTCTCCTGCCAATTCTTGCCAATCAGGTTCTCACCTGTGCAGGGGAGTATGTTTGCCAGCTTGTCTTGGACCCACTGTTACAAGTCAAAGGCCTGAAGCCAGGCTAGTCGTCTTGCCCCTATAGCTATAGATAAAACACTACTAGATGATTCAAATGCATCAAAAGCTGCTCTGTTAATTTTTTTTTTAAGAAACTTTTATTCATCAATTTTCCCAAAGTACATACCATTGCATATATCATCCTAACACAAAACATTGTACTAACAGTACACTATGTCTCCTCTAAAATACAAGTCCCGGACATATTAACAGTCATTTCCCTAGTCAACCTTATATTAATTAAACTTATCCTATCCCCAGGAAACATATCTCTATTCTTCAGGTCCCCACTGCCAATCCACTCTCCACTTTAACATAACTATGCCAAGAACCATGCAACCAACTCCCATACCAAAGAACCCGCACCCCACCCCCCCATGTTATAACAGAATCCCCCCCTCCGTACCCCCCACCCCTATTCCTACCTAAACCCCTCCCACCGACTCCCTCCCCCCATCCTGATGAACCACTTGCCACAACTTCCCCCACCGTGCTTCAAAGTGGCCCCCTTCTCCCTCCGAGCCTCCGTTAACCGTTCCATCAGTAATATGTGCCTAACTCGCCCTTCAAACTCCCCCAGCCCCGGAGCCTCCCTCTGCTTCCACGCAGCTGCCACTGTGCACCTCGCTGCACGTAGGCAGGCCGCCAAGCCTTGCCCCCCCTTCCCCTGCCCCTCTCCCCACCATGTTAACAGAAATATATCTGGTGTCATGTCGACTTCCTCCCCCAACTTCTCCCATATCCAATCCCTAATCGCTCCCCAGAATGCTTGTATCTTTACACACCCCCACCAAATATGCCAAAAGGTGCCCACCTCCCCACAGTCCCTCCAACATGCTGACCGCACCACTGGGTACATCCTATGTAGTCTCTCTGGGGTGTAATACCACCTAAGCATTATTTTATAACTATTTTCTCGTATACTGCTGGACCACGGAGCCTTCTTAATCTGATCCCAAACCTGCATCCATTGGCCCCCCATATCCAGGGAGGGGATGGGGGTGCCCCATATCGTATGCTGCTGGACCACGGAGCCTTCTTAATCTGATCCCTCGGGCGTCCATTGGCACCCCCATATCCTTCTCCCATTCCCTCATATATCGAAACTTCCCCTCCTCCCTTCTCCGGACCCCCTTATAAAGAGCTGAGATCATCCCCTTCGATCCCTCTTTCCCCACCCAAATGGCTTCTATAACGGATAACTCCCCCACCAACCCCCCTCCTCGCCGGCTCTCTACAAGGAAGGACTTCGCCTGGACATACGCGAATCGGTCCTTCTCCGCCAGCCCGTAATCCTCCTTGACCTCTTCAAAGCTCATAATTTCATCCCCGTCCAGTAGTTGGAAGAAGCACACCAACCCTTTACTCGTCCACCCATCATAGAGCCCCCCCCTCCCATCCCGGCCTAAAAGCTTTGCACCCCCTCCAGGGCGTTACCAGGGAAAAGCCCCTCCCCCTCCCCTTTGAGGCTTGTGCCCATACCCCATCCCAAACCTCTGCTACCTGTCTCATGGCCGGGGATCCCCCTCCCCAGCTCCTTCCTATCCTGCTTCGACGCCCATAGCCATGCTGTCAGCCTTCCGCCCTTGACGTATGTTTCCTCTACCACCACTCCTAACTTGACCTCCTTTTCCCTCTCCAATCCAGTGCATGGCGCAACTGCGCCGCTCTATAGTAATCACGAAAATTAGGCACCCCCAAACCCCCCTCCTCTTTAGGAGCGTACATAACCTCCCGCACGATCCTCGGAGGCTTCCGCTTCCAAATGTACTGGAAAACCTTCCGTTGCAATACCCTCAAGACCCCATCTGGCACCTTCACTGGAAGAGCCTGAAACAGATATAAAATCCATGGGAGGATATTCATTTTAACCCCCGCTATCCTACCCAACCAGGACACTTCAGAGTTCATCCAGCAATCCAAATCTTTAGAGAGCTCCCCCATAACTCTAGGGTAATTCACCTGACATATATCTTCATATCTCACCGGAATCTGTACCCCTAAGTACCCCAGCGATCTCTTAACCCATTTAAACAGATAGCTCACTTTCAACTGCTTCACCGCCCCTCTGGGGGACTGAAATATTTAACACTTCCGCTTTGTCTACATTCATCTGAAATCCTGAAACCCCTCCAAACCGCTCTAGCTCCTCCATAATTACTGGCAATACCACCTGCGGGTTGCTGATATACAATAAGATGTCATCGGCGTATAGGGAGATTTTGTGTTCCACCCCCCCTCCCTTTTTCACCCCCCAAATCCTCCCATTTTCTCTCACCCTCTGTGCCAGGGGCTCTACCGCTAAAGCAAAGAGCAGCGGTGACAAGGGACACCCCTGTCTCGTCCCTCTCCCTAATTCAAAATCTGCTGAGTAACTGCCATTCACTTTCACTCGTGCCCTGGGCCCCTTATTTAATCCTTGCACCCATTTTACAAAATTCGGCCCACACCCTATTTTCCCCACCACTTGCCACAAGAAATCCCAGTGCACCCGATCAAATGCCTTCTCGGCATCAATGGACATCAAAATACAGGCTCCCATCCCCTCCCTGGCTGCCCCTATCACTTCCACCGCCCTCTTGATATTATCAGCCATCTGTCTCCCCATAATAAAGCCGGTCTGATCTTCTTTAATCAACCTAGGCAGCAGCGGTGTCAACCTATCCGCTAATACCTTCGCCAGGATCTTTACATCTACATTAAGTAGGGATATTGGGCGATAAGAACCGCAATTCAATAGGTCCTTTCCTGGCTTCAGCAAAATAGTAATCTCCGCCATCAACATACCCGGTAATAGCTCCCCCCCCTCTTTCAGCACACCGTTAAACACTCTGATCATGATATCCCCGATTTCTTCCCAGAACCTTTTATAAAATGTCCCTGGGAGCCCATCTAAACCCGGCACCTTCCCCCCCACCAACCCCCTCACCACTTTCCCCACTTCCTCCTCGGACATTTCCACGTCCAGCATACTCCGCTCTTCCTCTCCTAATATAGGTAGCTCCAGGCCCACCAAGTATCCCCTAATTTGTTCTTGCTCCACCCCTTCCTGTCTTTTATACAAGTCCTGATAGTACCACTCAAACCTCCCTCGAACCTCCTCCTCATCCCTCGCTACCTCCCCATCATGTCGTTTGATTTGGTATATCACAGAGGCTCCTTTCCATTGCCGCAACTTACGGGCCAGCAGCTGACCGGCCTTATTCCCAAACTCATAATACATTTGTTTCACCTGATTCATTTCAAAGGCAATTTGATCCACCTGTAAAGCTTTTATTTCCCCTCGCACTCTTTCCATTTCTTTCCTAGCCCTCCCCATTCCCAGCTGCCGATATGTCCTTTCCACTTCCCCCAGCTCCCGCCTTAATGCTGCCTCCTTCACCCCTCTTTCCTTTTTCAGTCTCACTCCCCATTTAATAAACCTCCCTCTAATATATGCCTTCAAACCCTCCCACAGCACCACCTCTCGCACTTGGGCCCTGATCATTAATTTCCAGGTATTCCCGTATCGCCAATTTTATATCCTCCACCACCTCCTTGCGTTTCATCAAGCTCTCATTCAACCTCCAGAACTTAGTCCTGAATTGCCGCTTATCCCTAAGACCCACCATCACCGCACTATGATCCGACCACACTATTGGTATAATCTCCCCTTCCCTCACATCTAACATCCACGTGGTATCCACCATAATCATATCAATCCTACTCCAGCTATTGTGGGCCGCTGAGAAAAAGTAAACTCTTTACTGGATGGGTTCCTCGTCCGCCATACATCCACCAAGTTATACTGCTCCATCATCTGTTTAAGGCCCCTCCCCTCCCACCCTTGAGGAAATCTGTCTATCCCATCCTACAGCGTAATATTATAATCCCCCCCAATAACCAACCTCCCATACACCTCCCTCTCCAACAGTTGGCTTGTATTTTTCCAAAAATCCCCCTGCCCTCCATTCGGCCCATATATTGATACTATGTTTATCTCCTCATTCCCCCATCTCCCTATTATCCCCACCACTCTCCCCTCCTCATCTCTAAACCACTCCTGCAAAAATAGCCCTGTCCCCCCCTTCACCAATATAGCCACCCCTCCCTCTTCTCCCCCCCCTTTACAACATGAGAAGAATTGCTCCGGAAACCCAGAATGTTTTAGTCTCCCAACCTCCCCTGCCCTCAAGTGGGTTTCTTGCACCAATATCACCTCCCAGTTATGTATCTTTATTTCCCTGAAGAATTGTCTCCGTTTGTATGGGGAGTTCAATCCCCGCACATTCACTGAGCCAATCCTCAACATTGTCCTATGTGACCCCACGCCCCTTCCAACTCCTAACCCCAATCCCACTGCCACCCCCACACCCTCCCCCCTCCTCCCCCTTCCCACCTCCCTCCACCCCCCTCCCCAAAATGCCTTCCATGTGTGTTAAGTCCTATCCCGACTCCTTCTGGTACTCACTCCCCCTATGCACTCCTCCAATGTATCCCCCCCACTGACCCCCGCCACCACTACTTTATCCCCCCCTTCTACCTCAATTCTTACCACCTTCTCCCCCTTTCAGTAATAACATATGCAATGCCCCTTACACAGCCCCCCTCCCTGCAGCTCACATTCCCTTAATCTCCAAAACCTTTCCCCCCAATGTTCATGTATTCCCTGTCTGCTCCACTCCAGTCTCCTGCGAAAGCCTTCTCAGACGCTTCCCTTTTTCAGAAACCCACTGCCACTGTGACGCTCTTTGCCCCTTACTTCTCGAATCTCTGGGACTCAGGTCCTGCTCCCTCTCCTGGGTCCTCGGGAGTTGCTCACAGCCCAGCTCCTGCAACACAGTCCACGCTTCCTCCGCTCCTTTTACTCTCTTAGAAACCCCATTTACCGTCACCAGGAGCCCAAAGGGAAACAGCCAACGATATCTCAGTCCTTTTCCCCGGAGGTATGCAGTCACTTCCTTCAAGCCTCTCCTCCTTTCCAAAGTTCCCTTGGACAAGTCATTATATATCTCGACCTCACAGGACTCCCAAGCAATGCGACTGAATCTCCTGGCCACATTCAGCATGCGGTCCTTTATAGGGAAGCTACTCAGACACGCAATGATGTCCCTAACTTGTTTCTCTCGCTGGGGACCCATGCTGCAATGTGCTCTCTCCACTCCTATAACATCCACGTACTTGGCCTCACTGCCCTCCAATCACAAAACATGGAGACACAGCCGCCGCACCGCTTGTACACAGTCCTTAAATTTCTCCGTTTCGGGGATCCCTTTAATTCACAAATTATTCCTCTGTGCCCGATCCTACATTTCTTCCATCTTTTCCTGCATATCCTCTAGCCTTTCCCTTAAACGGTGTTGTTCCGCATCCATCTCCCGCCACGCTCCTTCCTGTGTCTCCACGTGTTCCTCTATCTCCTCCACACATTGCCCCATGGAGTTCAGCTCCTGTTGTATGGTATACAGCGTTTCTTTCAGATCTTTTCTCAGCGCCTTTATATCCCCTTGAAGCTCACGCTTAAATTCCATAAGCCAGTCTTTCAACTCCCCTCCCTCCACCGGCTGCTCTCTCTCACCATTATCTTCCTCTGGGCTCTCACTTTTGCCGCTTTCCTCAGCCGCTCCCTCAATCCGCAGCCCTTTCTCCTCTCGTCGCGTGTATGTCGACTTAAACCCCGCCAGTTTTTTCTGGGCTGACATACCACTCATTGGGGTCCATTTACCATCCATTTGGTCAAGAAGGGTGCCGCTCATTCAATATTTTAGTCGGAAATCAGACGGAGCTCGGCCAGTCAGCAGCCATAAGCTCCGTGACCCTGTTAACAAATTTTGACATGTTCTGACTATGGGACAAGACTGCCTGAAAAGCTGGTCATTTTTCCTCTGGTAGAAAAGGAAGAAAACCCTCCCAGTCTTTATTTAGTTCCTTCAGGAACATCCTCATATAAAGGATGTAGGAATTAATTCTGCTAGCCAGCAGCGAGCCCTGGAATATGAGACAAGCAAAGGAATCGAGGTTCCTCGGTTCTTGACCCGGAGGTATGGAGGCATGATTTTTTCTGCTTTTAATGTGGCGCATAGCTGATTCCACCAAATTAAATGGTGAGGTAACTGCGTTTTTTGAAATCCCGGGCAGTCAGGCACTCGATACATTGTATCAAGTCGACAACTTATGGGTGAAATAGTGAGAGGCGTCTCCCACATCCTCAACATTAGGTTGTGGAGTATACGGTGCATTGGAAGGATAGTTGCCTCTTTCAGTACGGTGGGTACTGGAGCATCTCCAGCTCCTCTGTCCTGGGCTCTGGTTCTGATGCCGCTTGGATAGATAGGCCAGCCGCCATGTCCCTGATGTAATGACATATCCTCCGGAGGGGATTTCCTCCGGGTGCTGGTTGTTGAAGGTGAGGGTTATGATGCAAAAGTCATCGAGGTCACTGGAGTCTAGGGACCGATGGTCTGAGTCCGAGGAATTGGTATCGGACGCTGGATACCAATTCCTCGTTTTTGCCATTGATGTCCTCCGGTTCCAAGTGATGCCTTGACCACAAAGGATCCGTGGATGATGGCATTGGAGAAGGTATTGGCATTGGAACCGGAACCTCTGAACTTCGAGGAAGCTGTATCGATGACATCGGAACCATCGATGTTTGTTGAGGCATCGAGGGCGATGTTGACGGCAATGCCTCCGGGGCCGACAGTGCCACTTGCACCAAGCCCACCAGTAGAGCTGCCAAGGTCCTTTCCAACAATAGAATGTATTGGTCTAAGGAAGTAGTCTGTGCCTGGTCCCCAGATGGAATGGGGCTGGATGCCACTGTACCAGTGCACAGCTTTGAGGGTTCGACGGAGGCTGAGGCTCTGGGTACTTCTCAAATCCCCACAGAGGCTTTGGAGGACAAGTCCTCCTGCCGAGGATGCCTGGACCTGTGACTGGAGTCTGATGAAGTCCTGGACTCCTCCTGGTGTGAGCGGGACCACTCTCTTGACCACTCCCACGATGTTCGAGACTTACCGGAAGGGTCTCTGGACTTCTGGCTTGAGTCCTTAAATCTCTCTGAGGGTTCTCAGGTGGGTGATTTGTCTTTTTTCGGGCATAATGGAGAAAGTTTCTTTGACTTTTCTCTCCGTGGCTGGATTCTTTTAGAGTGTTTGGAAGGTGGAAATCCTGATGATGCCCTTGAAGAAGTTGAGGCCAAGGACAGGGTGTCTGTGGAAAAAAGTTCCCCGAATTTCTTGGCCCAGTTCCTGAGGCCCCTTTTTATTATTTGTTTACAGAGGAGCACTCATGGGGAATGTGGCCTGGACCGAGGCATTTAAGGCCCCAATCATGTTTGTCAGTGATTAATATGGTGCCGGAATATTTTGTACATTTCTTAAATCCACTGGTGGGCTTCTCCCTGTTGGAGAAAAGAAGTAGGCCCAAGGGGCACAGGAGGCCCTGAGGGAAAAAGGGGCTTGTTTTTGTATTTTTTAAAAAAAGATAATAAAATAAAAGAATAAGAAGAATGAAGAAAAATGTGAAGTATCTGTCCATACAGCGGTGATAGGCAAAAGAGTTTCTTCAGCGGTGACAGGAGGAAGACTTGTTCGCTCCGTGGTAAAAGAAGAACTGAGGAGAGTCAGTTACAAGAGCGGGAAGGCAGCAGCGCAGGTGTGGTGGACAGCCCCCAAAGGCTTTCCCATTGGTAGCTGAGGAGCTTCCCGCGCGGGCTGTCGTACCCGATGTCACCCATACGTGAGGGCTAAATTCCTGCTGTTCCTGAAGATAATAAAATATAATTTTTGATCATAAATTCTTGACAAAAGTTTTTATTATTTTTCCCTCCAGCCTGCCCTGTATTATAACAAACAGTGGTTTAATGCTGTGGTGTAGCACTCTGTAACGGGCATTTTTATATTTAGCTCTTGTCTTTTCTAGTGCTGTGGAATACTTTAATTATTTATTTTGTAAATTTTGTTTCTTACAGTAGTGTGGCAACATGCAGGCTAACTAGAAAGATTATTGAGAAAC
This sequence comes from Ichthyophis bannanicus, assembly GCA_033557465.1. Taxonomy (NCBI): domain Eukaryota; kingdom Metazoa; phylum Chordata; class Amphibia; order Gymnophiona; family Ichthyophiidae; genus Ichthyophis; species Ichthyophis bannanicus. Next base: position 621,557,579 of record CM066036.1, read on the forward strand.
TACAAACCTGAACTACACCTGGGAGGGGGAAGGGGGAGATTCTGATTAGAATATGAACTATATGAAATATAAAGAAATGTGACACTATACTGAGCAACATGGTAACATTATTGTGCTTTTATTTATTGCTATTTATTAAATGCCTCTATACAAAACTCGAGGCAATTAACAAACAATAAAATACAAAATCAACAAACCTCAACCCAATCCCCTCCCTTCCTCTTCTCATAACAAATCAGATACAATTTCACTCATACTATAAAATAGAAACATAAATTTGCTTTCTGCCACAATTCATCAAGGAGTTTATTCCACTAAAGTGGTTCCACTACTAAAAACATCCTAGTCCACTGTAAATATACTTCTCCACCTGAAGACACTTTTAACAGATCTTTAGCTGCCAAGCACAATGCATGTGCCAGCATAAATAGAACAATCCTAACAAATAAGGAGCCTAACCATGTCTTGCTTTAAAAACCTAACCAAAATATCAAGCCCGATTTAGCATATATTTCATCAAAAAATGGGTTGGACTATTTTTCTGTAAGAGAAAATATAAAACTTCTACCACAATGCCATAGTCCATTTAAATTGATTTCTAAAAACTGTTTTCAATGTGACATATTCTGTCATTTCATAAAACTATATCTTATACCGAGAAAATGATCAGGTGATATAAGGACGGGAAGACTGATTACTGAGTCTTTGCATGCTGGACAAATGAAGACTGAATGGCGAAAAGGATACTTAAAATAAGCACCTGTTGACTTTCTGATGCAGGATATGTGTCTGTGGAAGATGCAGTTTGAAATATAATGCTGTGTTGGAAGGCGAAATGACTATCAAAAGTTGGATATAGTAGAGTAATGATAGAATATGGCATGGGGAAGAGCTCTGGTACAAGATGTTGGGGCATGTTTACTAATGCATGCTATCTGGTAGCACGAGGTTTAACACAGAGCAAGTGCTGCATGCCAGCAGGTAACATGGGGCCTTCTGCTAAAACTACCACACTAACCAGGTTCTGGGTTGTGGGTGTAAATGTCACTTTGAAGTTAGTGTGGGCATTTTGGGCATGCACTAATGCAAAGGTAGCTCTTCGCATGGTGTGGCACGTTAAAACTGCTAACAGCAGGGGGATGGACACACATTGCTCCCATTAAGCAGTACTGAGGCCTCTGACGACATTCCTGTCAACAGGGGGGAATTGCAAAGCGATAGCGAAAGAGATCACACGTAGGATCGCGTGGCATAGGCAGGTCCCGAGGGCCTGCTGATGCTATGCGATCATAAGCGTGATCGCTTTGCACCTCCCCCCACAGGCAGGAATGCTGGCAGAGGATCAGCACAGCTTAATGGAATCATTGCACGCACCTAAGAGTTAGCATGGAAATGTGTGCTAGCTTTCAGGCCCCAACACATGCTACCGCGTGTTTCTTAGTAAACAACAATATATATATATAAAACTGACTTCTAACAACTGAGTTCAATAAAAAAGGACCATAAAGGTGTGATAGTAGAAGTTATGTTTACTCTCACAGAAAAACACTCCAGCAATTATTTTTGATGACATGTGTGTTAAATTAGATATATATTTTGGTTAAACTGTAAGTCAGTTAACCTCAGTGGATCGGATATCTATATACTTTAAATATTCTTTGGTATGTCAGCAGCCAGTATAAACTTTGTAACACTGGGGCTGTAGTGGCAACAGTCCAAACTACACAGGCCACCGCCTAGGGAAGCACTACAAAACGGAAGTCAGCTATATAAAATGGAGTCTTTGCCAGCTGAACCTTATTGAGAGAGAGACAGCGACACCTATTGAAACAACCTGAGAACCTGAGATAATGGGGCCACTGCTGTGAGCTGGAAAACATACACTGGTTGTATTTGCTTCTTGGTGTCCAGGTAACATAAAATGACCCGCAGCCCTGACTGGGCTATGATTTTTCATATGAATGTCCCATGCCTTGGAGACATTCTCTGATTGGCTGATTCAAGTTCTTGGACAATCCTTTGTTTAAAAAGTGCTCAACTGTGGTACCAACTTCAGCTGGGAAAAAGAAACCTGAACCAGCTGAGTAATGAACCTCCAGCATCAAATCAAGTCCCTATCCAACAAAACTCCTAAATTACATACTACTGATTTAACTGGAATCAGGTCTTTGTTCACACAAATTCTAAAAAAGTTATCCATTTCTTTTTTACTCAACCACAAAACCTCAGATTTATCAATATCAGCCACTCAGCTACAGTATAATATACAAACTAGACAATCTTTCTCACGCTGTTCTCCAATGAGTCCCCACAGGTAGAAGGACTAGGATATCATCTACATATAAATGATAGCCAAAATCTAATTGGTCTAGGTATCCTACAAAAAAGGACCATAGAGATGTTAAACAAAATAAGTGGTTAACACAGACCCCTGGGGGACCCCACAATACATTTATTTATTTATGTATATATTTCTATACCGCCCCTTCCAGCGATCAAGGGCGGTTTACAAGGAACATTTTAACAACTGTACACAGATGTATACATTTACATTGAACAATTAGATTTAACTATTTACAATGAACGGTTGATTTTAACTATTTACATTAAACAAAACTTCAACTTCAAGATGTATTAATAATACAAACATCCATTAACTTATTTACATTGGATATTTACATTTCCCACCTGATTGGATGAAGGCTGCAGAAAAACTATTAAAAACTGAAAACAGTGATTCTATCAACTACCAACATGCAAGTTCTGTGATATTTAATCCCATTTTCAGAGCTGAGAAGCACTCTTGGAAAAGCAGTTAAGAATAGCTTGTTTCATATGGTGTTTCCCAATCCTGTCCTAGAAGCATATCTAGAAAGTTTTTGTTTTACAGGTTTGCTATAATAATTGTGCATGAGATAGACTAGCATATTAGTGGATCCCATTATTTGCAAATCTCTCATCACATCATGGAGGGCAAATTATAAATCAACTTTTTTAAAAATAGGGCACCTAGCTTCAAAAGCATGGATGATCCAACATAATGAAGAGTGCCAACCATAGCATACTTTTATTCAAGTTATAACATGCCTTTTTCAGGATTAAGTTTACTCCTGTAGTTAATATTGACATTAGCACTGAAAATAAATCCATACGATAAAAAGGACTAAGTTTTGCACACATTCCAAGCAAATGGATGAAAAAGACCTGTATATGCAATTACAGTCAAACCTCGGTTTTAATGATTAATCCGTTCTAAGAAGTCTGACTAAAACCGAAACGTACGAAAACCGAAGCAATATTTCCCATAGGAAATAATGTAAATTCAATTAATCCGTTCCAGACACCCAGCTCCTGTCACTTCTCTCACCTGCCCGATCGTCCACAGGACAGCAAACACACAGATATTGTACTGTACGGCACTGTAATCTGATCGCTGACTCCGTCTCAACAGCAATTTGCAAGCGTACCCTGCAAGAGAAAGAACTGCCTCCCACATTCATGCAACATCTCCTGCTTACATTGACAGCTACCCTGCTACCTCCGAGCCTGAGGGGGCGCTCCAGGCGGTGGAGAGGTCGGGGCCTTCCTCTCTGTGCAATCCTTGCATCTCTGGCTCGAGGATGTTGCTCAGCTGACTTTGGCTTCTCAACACGCGATCGGTGAGTCCGGGGGGGGGGGGGGTAGTGCTGCCGGGACTGGGCGGGCAGACCAGCGCGAGGGTGTATGTATTGCAGTACAGTATACAGTATAGGTTTTCAGATCTGGCAGCACTGACTCACCATTCTTGACGAAAACCGAGGCGATATACGATAACCGAGACAAGATCTCAGTCAGAAAAGACGTCGAAAACCGAAACGAACGAAAACCGGGGCACACGAAAACCGAGGTTTGACTGTAAGTCCAATGCAGGAAAGTGCGTTAAACATAAAGCATGTTTTTACCTATTAGTGCTGATTCTAACGCCTGCTCTAAAATGATTTTGTTTTACATTTCCATTTATTTCAATGAAAGTAAATGGATATTTTAAAAAAATGTCCTTGGGGCCTAGTTAGAAAGGGATCCCCAAATCTACTACTACTATTGAGCATTTGTAAAGCGCTACCAGTCGTACGCAGCGCTGCACAGACATGTAAGAGACAGTGCCTGCCCATTAGAGCTTACAATTTAGTCAAGACAAAACACAGAAGGTGTAAGTAGGGATAAACCAGGGGAGAGAAAAGGAAGAGAGAAGGAGATCAGGTGAGTCAAGATCCAAAAGCAGCAGCGAAGAGGTGAGCTTTCAACTTGGATTTGAAGAGGGTTAGAGAAGGTGCCTGGCGTACCGATAGAGGTAGTTTGTTCCAGGCGTAAGGTGCAGCAAGGTGAAAGGAGCGAAGTCTGGAGTTAGCAGTAGAAGAGAAGGGCACAGATAGAAGTAATTTGCTAGAAGTGCGGAGTTCCCGAAGGGGATTTTAAGGAGAGATAAGAGAAGAAAGGTACTGAGGAGCCGCAGAGTGAATGCATTTATAGTTCAGCAGGAGAAGTTTGAATTGGATGTGGAAACGGATAGGGAGCCAATGAAGTGATTTGAGAAGAGGGGTAATATGGGCATGATGAGGCTGGCGGAAGACTAGTCGCGCAGCAGAGTGTTGAACTGGGAGTCTTACCTGGTATCCCTAAATCAGAGATTCTCTGCCCCAGGCCCCCATAGGTTCATAAATCTTCTCTATAACCTTTTTTATTGTATACATAACTTCTGCCTAAGCCTTTGAAAATGCACTCTGTTTTATTTATATGCTTAATAATATTTATTGTCCATTATAAATTCAGATTTGCAATTGTATATAGTTTGCAGAAAACAAACATCTCAAGGATTTTCCTTCAGAATAATATACACATGAAGGGGAATTTTAGAAAGGACATGGAGAGGGGAATTCCTACGTCTATCTCAGGATGAAGAGTATTAGGCCAGTATTTTACAAGAGGTTTTACAAAACGTAGAGCTCTTTGTAAAACAGCTGCAGGACTGCACATCAATGCCCCTGTGGTCGGGCACGAGTAACGATTTTAGGAAGATGCACATAGGGAAAAAAAAAAAGTTGTGATTATCCCCCACCTCCCGCACACTTAGACATGAGCAACCTCCTCAAATCGTTTCACCAGCACAGAGGCATAATGCTGCAGCGCGAAATGTCCAGTCCCCCCATCCCAGGACTCCCCACTGGCAGTACTGCACCATTTTGAAGAGGGACCTCGCTCCTGCTGACCAGTACCCCAGTAAGCCTGGGGATGTTCATCAAGGGTGGGGGAGCTTTCAGGAGGGGGGGATCTCAACTTTTTACTTTTTGGCTGGGGGGCTTTTGGGGGGAGGGAGGACTTGATGGGATGGGAGGCGGGGGGGGGGGGGATTGGGCTGATGCTATGGGGGTGGGCCCATTCCTGGTCAGGGGCAGCCGAGGAGGCCCCCCCAATGTCAACATTTACATCTGCCTCTGCCAACAGGCACTTATACATGCTTGGGGGTAGGTGTAACTGCCATCATCCACATTTTGCTTTCCAGATGTGGATTCCTTTTATAAAATCGGGAGCATTCCTATATCTACAAAAAGCAGTTTCTTCAATGGCATTGAAACACAGATTTCAATCTACATGTCTAAATGCTGCTTTCTGTATGTGGGAATGCTTCTAAAATAATCTCCATATTTTACAAAAACAGATTAATTTCCGTTTTCAAACTTACCTATCTGTAACTTCTTTTCAATAAGAGGTAAAAACTGACTGGCTTCAGGATTTTCTGGTTCATATATAAGAACTAAAATATGAAAACATTTATTAGCAAATTCAGAGCACAGACTCCAACAAAAATAGACAGAATCAAACAAAATTGTGCTGGACAATCCTGGTGGCTCAGTGGCAATTCTATGCACTGCTATGTGAAGGGTCCTTATTTGATTCCCAGAATGGGCCTTCTGCACCCTGGTTTGGTGGGGAATCCCAGAAATGGTTCTTATTGAGTGGGAAGAGAAAAAGAGAAAAGGAAAAGTTACTGGCTTCTCCCCTCGTAAAAAAACAAAAAAACTGTATTAAGGTGCAGGTTTACTAAGCTCTGCGCTGGTAACATGTGTGTGGGCTTTGTTAGCATGGGGCTTTGGGCTAACTGCAGGGAGGGGGACAAGCACATCTGTTCCCCTACAGTTACCATTCTTAAATGCGGTAAAATGGTCGTGGGAGTAACTAATGCCACCCATTGAGCTACTTGCACTGAGCGCATGTAGTGCAGGTTATAAATGCCTGCACTAGCTGCGTCGCAGAGGGAATACCCCATCCCGCCCTGATGCATGCTACAAGGGTAGTGCATTGTTTTTGGCATGGGGCCCCATGCTATCTTTTAGCACTGCACCGATACCGTGCACTAACCCCGTGCTACCCTTTAGCAAACATGCCCCTTAAACCTTACAGCACTTAACAAAATACATATTTTTCTATGTAGCCAATAATTTATCAAAGGCAAAAATTAATTAAAACATGTAATAAAAATACTAGTACATGTATATTAGGGGTATACATTGGTTAGCACGCATTCGGTTCAATATCACAACATAAAATAAAGCGTAATTACTCACCTTAACAGGTGATCTCCAGGAACAGCAGGAATCAGTCTTCACATATGGGTGACATTGGCGCCGACGGAGCCCATGAGGGAATGCTCCACAGAGTCCAATAGGAAAGTCTATAGGAGCATTCCACCATGCCTGCCTTCTCAACTCCTCTCCTCAGTTGAGTTTGTAGCTGAGAGGAATAGAAAAAATAAACCAATCCTACAACTCCTAGGGGAGGAGGGCAGGTTGTGAAGACTCATTCCTGCTGTTCCTGGAGATCCCCTGTTACAGGTGAGTAACTACACTATCTCCAGGAACAAGCAGGAATTCAGTCTTCACATATGGGACACACTAGCACCCCAGTACCAGACTGGCATGGGGGGGAGAGCAGTGTGATCTCTGAGGCTAAAGCATAGAGCCGAAGAATGTGGACATGATGTGGCCCATTGGGCTCAATTTCAGGAGGCTATACTACCTCTAATGATAGTCCGGTCCCTTTTAAGTCTGGGACAGAGGGTAAAGGTTGAGTTTAAGACCCAAAGAGGTGCTGGAGTACAGCTTGGCCAAAGACAGCATCCCGACGGGAGTCCCTGTCCAGACAATAATGTGCAGCAAATGTATGAAGAGAGGACCGGGTAGCTGCCCAACAGATCTCGTCAAAGGATACCGAACAAAGGTTGGCTATGGAGGTTGCCACAGCCTGCACATTATGAGCATTAACATGACCCTCCAGGGAGAATCCTGCTTGTGCATAAGTATTTGAAATGCAATTTTCTATCCATCTGGATAGAATCAGTTTTGTCACCGGCAGCCCGAGATGACTGGGATCAAAGGAAATGAATAATTGCGAGGACCTTCTGTGATCCTTAGTCCTATCCAAGTAGTAGCGCTTACAGTCTAGGATGTGTAGCGCTGCTTCAACCCAAGACACATGTGATCTCAGGAAGAAAATGGGTAGGATGACCGACTGATTTAGGTGGAAGGAGGAGACCACCTTCGGAAGGAAGTGTGGATGAGTGCGGAGGATCAATTTGTCATGGTTGAACAGAGTATATCAGTATACCAATGAATCACCAAAAAGTCCCTCAAAAAAACAAAATTCTCACTTATTTTTGTCGGAGTGCACCGAGGGAAAAGGGAACTTACATCCACATCCACTCCTGCCGGTAAACTCCATTTTATTCAATTACAGGTTCATTCATAACTAGTATATTACCGTGTTTCCCCGAAAATAAGAACTATCCTGAAAATAAGACCTAGCACGTTTTTCTGAGAGTCACATAATATAAGCCCTACCCCGAAAATAAGACCCAGTGCAGATCATGTCTGACAGATTTGGTACCTGGGGGGGGGGGGGGGTCACCAGGGAGGAGTTTTCCTCCCGCTCCACTCCCCGATGCCGATTGGGTGCTGGTGCTGTGCTGCGGGCCACTTCCTTCACGCCAAGGGCACTCTCTTTTAAATACAGTTGGTGCTGTTGTGTCCCGATTGGCTTCAGCAGGTGGACCGGGGAGGAGCTTTCTCTCCTGCTCCACTCCCCGACGCCAATCGGGTGCCAGTGTTGAGCTGCGGCCTCTTCCTTCGCGCGAAGGGTGCTCTGCTCTTTTGAAGATGGTGCTGTTGTGGCCTGATTGGCTTTGGCGGGTGGACCAGGGAGGAGCTTTCCTCCTGCTCCACTCCCCGACGCCGATTGAGTGCCGGTGCTGAGCTGCGGCCTCTTCCTTCGCGCTAAGGGTGCTCTGCTCTTTTGAAGATGGTGCTGTTGTGGCCTGATTGGCTTCGGTGGGTGGACCAGGGAGGAGCTTTCCTCCTGCTCCACTCCCCGACGGTGATCGGGTGCCGGTGATGTGCTGCAGGCCACTTCCATCATCTATGCGGGCAGGAGCTGCAACGCCACTCATTCTGTGCTGTCATGCTGTATATGAAAAAAAAAATAAGCCCTACCCTGAAAATAAGCCCTAGTGCATCTTTTGGAGCAAAAATAAATATAAGACCCGGTCTTATTTTCGGGGAAACACGGTACTTATCTTAGTGAGTCCATGACAAAGTCAAAACTCCAAACCAAGAACCACAGCCAGGCAAAGCTTCGAGGCATGACGTGCACGTTTCAGGACTGACTCCCTGTATCAAGTGCTGCTCACTTCTGTTGCTGCCAACTGCCAATAAACGCTATGTATCAAAGCATTTTCTTTCAAGGAACCAAATCGCTTGTATTGGCTGAATTGTTCCATCACTCAAAAACAGAACCACCAATCGTAGAAGGGAAACCCCACGTACACTCACTGCAATCATTTGTGGTGTATGTGTTGCAATGCCCCTGTGCTTTGCTCGATATTGGTAGGACTTCACGAACGGTTAAGGTACGGTTGTCCGAACACACTTCTAGGATGCGCCAACAGATTTTGTCAGCCCCGATTGTCGAGCACTGCATGGCGCTTCACCACAATTTTTCTGAGTTACGGTGGACAATCATTGACCATGTACCCCAGGATCCAAGAGGGGGTGATCGGCTTGCTCAATTACAGCATAAGGAGCAGCAGTGGATTTACCGGTTAAAATCAGTTTCCCCTGATGGGCTGAACAAGAAGATTGATTGCTCCAGCCTGTTCTGATGTCATCCAGTACATAGCTTGGGGTTCCCCGATTGCAATGGGGTTTTCCTTTTACGATTGGTGGTTCTGTTTTTGAGTGATAGAACAATGCAGCAAATACAAGTGATTCGGTTCCTTGAAAGAAAATGCTTTGATACATAGCGTTTATTGGCAGTTGGCAGCAACAGAAGTGAGCAGCACTTGATACAGGGAGTCAGTCCTGAAATGTGCACGTCATGCCTCGAAGCTTTGCCTGGCTGTGGTTCTTGGTTTGGAGTTTTGACTTTGTCATGGACTCACTAAGATAAGTAATATACTAGTTATGAATGAACCTGTAATTGAATAAAATGGAGTTTACCGGCAGGAGTGGATGGATGTAAGTTCCCTCTTCCCTCTGTGCACTCCAACAAAAATAAGTGAGAATTTTGGTTTTTTGAGGGACTTTTTGGTGATTCATTGGTATACTGATATTATATTATAACCTTCAGGGATTTTTTTTTGGCGTGAACAGAGTATATGGCAGATCTGCCATCAGAGTCTGCAGTTCGCTGATGCGGCAAACTGATGTAACGGTGATGAGGAAAATTACCTTCCAAGACAAAACTTCAGTGAAATGGTGGCTAAGGACTCAAAAGGAGGCTTTAGAAGTTGAGCAAGAACCACTTTGAGTCCTAGGCCATCGGAGGCAGCTTAATGAGTGGCTTGGACAGCAGGAGACTCCGCATGAGGTGTGCTACTAAGGGGTGTAAGGAGATAGACTGTCCATCCAGTGGTTTGTGATAGGCTGCAATAGCGCTAAGATGAACTCTGAGTTAGTCTTAAGACCTGCGCGAGACAAATGGAGGAGATATTGTAGAAGGGATTCCACTGAGCAGACAAAGAGACCAATGTCCTTTGGGGAATGCCAGAGGGCAAACATGCGCCATTTGAAGGCATAAGATTGCCCGGTGGACTGCTTGTGTGATGCAAGCAGGATATCCTTGACCTCCTGCAGCAGGTTGAGATCAGCGAGTACTATCCCTTCAGCAGTCATGCCGTGAGGTGAAGGGTGTGAAGGTTGGGATGGAGAAGCATCCCTTGGATCCTGGGAGAGAGAGTCCCTGCTCATCAGAGCTAACAATCTAGTCAAGACAGACAACACAAGAGAAACACAAGAAGATCAGGTGAGCCAAGATCCGAAAGCAGCAGCGAAGAGGTGAGTTTTCAGCCTGGATCTGAAAAGAGTCAGAGAAGGCGCCTGACATTCAGACTACGGTAGCTTGCTCCAGGCGTAAGGTGCAGCAAGGTGAAAGGAGTGAAGTCTGGAGTTAGCAAAATAAAAGAGGGGCACAGATAGAAGCAATTTGCCAGAAGAGCGGAGTTCTCGAGGGGGGGTGTAGGGAGAGATAAGAGAGGAAAGACAGTGAGGAACTGCAGAGTGAATGCACTTATAGGTCAGCAGTTTGTACTGGATGCGGAAATGAATAGGGAGCCAATGAACTGACTTGAGAAGAGGGGTAATATGAGAATGATGAGGCTGGTGGAAGATTAGCCGCGCAACAGAATGTTGAACAGATTGAAGGGGAGAGAGATGATTCAAAGGGAGACCAGCAAGGAGTAGGTTACAATAGTCAAGATGGGAGGTAATTAAGGAGTGGATAAGTGTCTTAGTAGTGTGTTCAGACAGAAATGGGCGGATTTTGTTGATGTTATAGAGAAAGAAACGGCAGGTCTTAGCTATCAGATGGATGTGTGTGGAGAAGGAGGGAGAAGAGTCAAAGACGACCCCCAAGGTTGTGAGCTGAGGAAACAGGGAGGAGTAAAGAGTGATCCACAGAGACTGAGAAAGGAGGAAGAGGAGAGGAGGTTTTAGGGGGAAAAATAAGAAGCTCAGTTTTGGCCATGTTCAATTTCAAGCAGTGGTGAGACATCCAAACAGCAATGTCAGAAAGGCAGGCAGAGATCTGGATCTGGATTGCCGGAGAGATTTCAGGTGTAGAGAGGTAGATCTGGGAGTCATCAGCATAAAGATGGCACTAAAAGCCATGGGAAGAGATGAGTGCACCAAGGGACTGGGTATAGAGGGAGAAAAGGAGCGGACCCAAGGCAGATTCTTGGGGTACACCAACTGAGAGCGGGATAGCAGCAGAGGAGGATCCACCAGAACAAACACTAAAAGAGCGATGGGAGAAATAAGAGGAGAACCAGAATAGTACAGAGTCCTTAAAACAAGCGAGGACAGGGTATCAAGGAAAAGGTTATGGTCAACAGTGTCAAAAACAGCAGAGAGGTCAAAGAAAGATGAGGACAGAGTAAAGGCCCTTGGATTTTGCCAGAAACAAGTGGCAAGAGCCTCTTCAGTAGAGTGTAAAGGACGAAAGCTAGACTGTAAAGGATCCAGGAGGGCTTGAGATGAGAGAAAGTCAAGGCAACGTTGGTGAACCGCATGCTCAAGTAGTTTAGAAATGAAGGGAAGGAGGGAGATGGGTCGATAGTTAGGACAGGTAGGATCAAGTGAGGGTTTCTTGAGGAGAGGTGTAACTACAGCATGCTAGAAGGCTGCAGGGACAGCGATAGGCTGAGAATATGAGAGATGGAAGGGACAAGAGTGGAGGAGATGGGGCATAGGAGATGGGTAGGGATAGGATTAGAGGAAGAGATAGTGAGTTTGGAGGAAGAAAGATGATGTACAGTTTCCTCTTCAGAGATCACAGAAAAAAAGAGGGTTAGCAGAGGTAGAGAGGGAAAGTTGGGAGTGATGAGGGGGAGGAGGGGAAGTAGCTGACTTTGGGATATGTTTACTAATTGGTGGTAGTGGTTTCCGTGCGATATCGGAGCCACGGCCCCATTGACGTCAATGGGGCCGCGGCTCAGATATCGCAAGGAAGCCGTTACTGCCAATTAGTAAACATATCCCTTTGTGGGGAATTGGAAGTTGATTTGTGGATTTTCTCATGGAAACAGTAAGCCAGGGTTTGGGCAGAAAGGGAGGTAGGTTGTATAGCCCCTTTTCCTGTCTTCCACGTGCATAGTCTTAAAGGACTACAAAAAGGGACTGCTACTTCTGGAGTGAGATCTGCAATTTTAAGTATTTACTTCTGGGAATTTTTTCTAAATCTTGGGGAAAAGAAAATTCTTTAGATTAAAGCTGATTAATCTGTGTAAATTAGAATTCAGTTATTTGTTAAATCGGTCAGGGCCTAGTACCAGCAAAGAGTTTTCAGTTTTAATTTAAAACACTGCAGAGAGCTTTCTGGTTAAATTTACTACTCAGTCAGGGCCTAGCACCACGAAAGAGCTTTAAGTTTAAATCAACTCAGAGTATAACTTAGCATAAAAGGAAAAACAGGGTCAGCATTCCTTGAGCAATAAATTGTTTCTAGAGACCTTTACAAAGAGGCCTTCTAGATAGGGGGCAAGAGACCTGTGAAATTGTATTAAATAGGTGTTAAAGCAAAGGGACAAAGCAAAGGGGTATTTTGAAAGACTCTCTCTATCCAAGCAAGGGCTGCGTGATTCATCAAGGAAATTGGCCACAGATAACCTTAGAAGCACAGGACAGGGTACTGTGTAGCAGCCAACTTTCATAAGTCTTCTTTCCCTCCCTCCCTGACTCCCACTCATTCCTGGGATAATTGTAGTTTATAGGTGCTTAAACTTTTTAAAGGAAAGGAGGTGCCATATTCATTCTCAGATGCAGCTGTTTATCCTTATCAGGCATGCATTAAGGACCTGAGATTAGTTAAGCTTGAGGTGAACAAAGTCCATTAAACGTATTAGGTATAGTTTTATTAGTATAAGTATCCCCGGCAAACCTTAGTAAGTAAACAACTTAAATATCTAAACACAATCCTAAAACTAAGATGCAGACAGAAGACCAGCAGCGAGATGGGGGCTTTCCAGTCTTTTGTACTGAGTGTCACATGTATGATTTTCCCCCAGTTGGTGAGGATTTGTATGTGTGCACTAGGTGCAAGGAGCTCTTGGTTCTAAGGGAACATCCGATCTCTGGAGCCTAGAGTACAGGACCTGGAGGACATAAGAAAGACAGAGAGGTACATAGACAAGACCTACAGGGATGTAGTACTGAAGTCCCACCTCCACTGTGGCGGCATCCCTGTTGCCATGGAGGAGAGAGGTCACGTGACAGAAGAGCATACCCTGGTGTGGCAGGAAGTGATCCTGTAGCAAGGACCTGTCCTCCGGGTGATGTAAAACCCTCTTGCACCGAGAAGGTTTCTCCAGACCCATGTGCCCACGAGGGAAGGGTTGGGACAGCCGTTATAGTTGGTGATTCGATCATTAGGCATGTAGATAGCTGGGTGGCTAGTAAAAATGAGGATCGCATGGTAACATGCCTGACTAGTGCGAAGATAGCAGACCTCACGCGCCACCTAGACAAGATCTTAGATAGTGCTGGGGAGGAGTCTGCTGTCTTGGTATAAGATGGTACCAATGACATAGGAAAGTGTGGTAGGGAGGTTCTGGAGGCTAAATTTAGGCTTTTAGGTAGGAAGTTGAAATCCAGAACATCCAGGGTAGCATTCTCCGAAATGCTTCCCGTTCCACATGCAGGACCCAAAAGGCAGGCAAAGCTCCAGAGTCTCAATGCGTGGATGAGACGATGGCACAAGGAAGAGGGTTTTGGATTTGTTAAGAACTGGGGAACATTATGTGGAAAGGAGGGGCTTTTCCGAAGGGATGGGCTCCTCCTTAACCGGGATGGAACCAGGCTGCTAGCATTAACCTTTAAAAAGGAGATAGAACAGCTTTTAAACTAGATAACAGGGGAAAGCAGACAGTCGCCCAGGAGCGCATGGTTTAGAACAATGTATCCTTGAAGGATACTAGCAAAAGACTGATGTTAGAGCATATCAGCAGAGAAGTTCCAATAAAGACAAAAGTAGTCCAAATGCCCTTGAATACAGAGCAGACAGAGCTTAAAGATTTCAAATTACCCCTGGCCTACCGAAAGCCAGATTAATATGAATAAAATACAGCCTCTTAAATGCTTGTATGCAAATGCTGGAAGTCTAAAAAATAAGATGGAAGAGTTAGAATATATAGCACTAAATGAGAGGTTAGATATGATTGGTATCTCAGAGACATGGTGGAAGGAGGACAACCAGAGGGATACTGTGATATCTGGGTACAAACTATAGCGGAAAGCAAGAGCAGATCAAATTGGTGGTGGGTTTGCACTCTATGTTAGAGAGAACATTGAGTCACAAAGGATTAAAACGTTTTGCAGGGAACAAAATTCACTGTAGAATCTCTATAGACTGAAATTCTATGTAAAAAGGGGACGGGGAAGGCCATGGCAGTGGGGGTGTACTATCGACCGCCTGGCCAGGTGAACAAATGGATAATGAAATGCTCAAAGAAATCAGGGAAGCTAATAAAAGTTACAGTACAGTAATAATAATGGGTGATTTCAATTATCCCGGTATTGACTGGGTCAGGACATGCTAGGGAGATAAAGTTTCTAGATGAAATAAATGACTGCTTCTTGGAGCAGCTGGCTGATTAACAGACCAGATGGGAAGCCATTTTGGACCTAGTCCTTAGAGGAATACACGATCTGGTGCAAAAGGTAAGGGTGTTGGGGTCACTTGGCAAAAGTGATCATAGCATAATCGCGTTTGATTTAATAAATGGAGGAAGGACAGTAAGGAAATCCACAGTACTACCTTTTAACTTTCAAAAGGGAGACTATAATAAGATGAGGAAAATAGTTAAGAAAAAAATAAAAGGAGCAGTTGCAAAGGTTAAAGATTTACATCAAGCATGGGTGTTGTTTAAAAATACTATCTTGGAAGTCCAGACCAGCAGTATTCCATGCTTTAAGAAAAGTGGAAGGAAGGCCAAAAAACTGCCAGCATGGTTTAAAGGTGAGGTCAGAGAGGCTGTTGCCAAAAATGCATCTTTCAGGAAGTGGAAAAAGGAGCCAAATGACAAAAACTGGAAACATAAGCACTGGCTAGTTAGATGCAAGGCATTGATAAGGCAGGGATGTGGAACCACATGGACGGTGGAGGCCATGTGCTCCAGGAGGCGCAGCATAGTCCGCACCGTGCCCCAAGTGTTGCTCTGGACCTGGGTCTCCTGGCCTTGAGGCAAGCCGTGCGGTCTGCTGGCAGAAAAGCGATCATCCGCTGAGTGTCGAGGCATGCAGGCTTGTACCGGTTTGAGGTGGGACTTAGGGAAGTTGACCAAGAACCCCAGACACTCGCGGAGGATCATGCGTGATGCCACCAGGCGGGCTTCCCCGGCTAAGGGCCCTGTGATGAGACAGTCGTCAAGGTAAGGGAAGACCGGTACGCCCTGCCATCTGAGGGCGGCGGCGAACACGAAGAGGCACTTTGTGAAGAAATGCAGGGCAGATGCAAGTCCGAAGGGGAGCACCCTGAAGCGTAGGAACTGCCTGTGCTGGGGGGTGACTCAGAATGTGGGTGTAAGCGTCCTTGAGATCCAAGGAGCATAGCCAGTCACCCTGCTGGAGGAAGGGCAGCAGGACGCCAAGTGATAGCATTTTGAACTTCTCCCGCTCCAGAAACTTGTTTAGTTTTCAGAGGTCGAGGATGGGCGGTAGGCCTCCTGTCTTCTTCGAGATGAGAAAGTACTGGGAATAGAAGCCCCGACCTCGGAAGTGCGTCGGTACCTTCTCGACCGCTCGCTGGGTGAGGAGGTTGTCTAACTCCCACTGCAGGAAGGTCTGGTGTGTGGGGAGTCGAGAAGGCTCCGCTGGGGAGAAGGGAGGGGGAAGCCTGTCCAGACAGAGGCGGTAGCCATCCCAGACTACTCGGATGACCCAAGTGTCCGACGTGATGGACGCCCACTGAGGGGCGAAGGACAGGCGTCCCCGTATGGGCTGCGGTGCTGCTGGGGGGCGAAAGGCTATGCTGCTGGCATCAAAACCCCTGGGCAGGTTGAGGCGGCACCGGGGTTTAGGCCTTGGGCCCTTTTGGCTTGTGGTGACCGTGGGGCCCAGATTTTCCCTGCGTCACGGTGGTTGGCAAGGGGGTGGGTGGGTACGGCAGGTAGCCTCGGTAGGGTAGCCCCTTCCGCGGGAAGAATGGCTTCTTAATTTGCTGTTTCTTCTGAGGGAGGGAAGAGGGCTTGCGCGAGAGGCGGGTTTGGGGAACGAACTCTGTCTGTCTCGGCAGCCTTATCCTCCATCGGTTTACCAAAGAGCTGCCCACCCAGGCAGGGTATGTCTAGGAGCTTTTCCTGGACCCACTGCTCCAAGTCCAAGAACTGGAGCCATGCCTGGCGCCAGGCCCCGGATGCCAGCGGCCGCCACTCGAGCCGAGGACTCGAATCCATCGTAGGCGGCACGGGAGAGGTATTTCGAGCACTCCACGATGGACTTCAGAAGGGTCTGGAACCTATTGAGGGGTTCGCCCACGAGGCTCACGGAGTTCCTTTGCTAGGTCGCAGAAAAACATGCCCATGTACAATTGATATGCCTGAATATGGCATGAGAGCATGGACACTTGATAGGCCTTGCGGCCAATGTTCCCTCTAATTTTCTGTAGGCTGTGTGCGCATAATATATCAGCTGTGTGCAGCTTTTGAAGGAAGGTTAAATTTTTGTGCGCCACATAACGACACTCGGAGTTATATACTTTAAAATTTGACTACACGTCAGAATACAGTATGTACACCACATTGATTTTAATCAAATTAAATGAAAATAGACGATTACTAAATGAAGCAGGAAATTTCTAGTAATTACAATCATAACTTTTACATTTTAAGA
Source organism: Ichthyophis bannanicus (assembly GCA_033557465.1). Classification (NCBI taxonomy): domain Eukaryota; kingdom Metazoa; phylum Chordata; class Amphibia; order Gymnophiona; family Ichthyophiidae; genus Ichthyophis; species Ichthyophis bannanicus. The sequence goes on from CM066036.1 coordinate 621,574,489, forward strand.
CGTCTGTGTTTTCTATCAGAATCAGAGCCGTAATTTTTGTGCGCTCTGTTTTAAAGTATGTGCGCTCGCTCCACGAGGTGTGTGCGCGCGCACACGCGCACATCTTAGAGGGAACAGTGCTTGCGGCCTAGGGCGTCAAAGGCTCTCGACTCCCTGCCCGGTGGAACTGAAGAGTGGGACTTCGGGCTCTTATTTTCTCATAGCCAATTCCACCACCATGGGGGTGTGGGGAAATTGGGTTTTCCTGAATCCGGGGCCGCACTGGACTCTGTACATCATGTCAAGGCGCTTGCTCACAATGGGAACTGAAGCAGGGGTCTCCCACATGTGGAGCAGCAGCCCACACAAAATGGGAGGAACCGGGACAGTAAGAGGTTCTTGAGGTGGGGACTCGTACTGCAAGATATCGAGCTCTTCAGCTCGAGGCTCCTCCTCAGCCTGGGTAGCCAGGTTGAGAGCCCGTGCCATATCCCGCACAAACACCAAGAAGGAGGTGTCTTTGGGTGGCAAATGCCTCTGAAAGGCGGGCGGGGATGGGTCCAACGGGAGGTTCTGATGGGCATGGGTCTCCGGGGAGGTATCTCCGTCTGACTCCAAGTCTGAAAAATCAGAGGCGGAATCCGATTCGGGTTGGTCACCTCGTCCGGAAGCCGAGGCCTGCTTGGAGCAGGAGGCCCTGGAGGATCTCACCCCCAAGGAATGGGAAGGCGAGCGAGACCTATGCCGAGGACCCTCACAAGGCCCATAGCTCTCAGGGGTTTCCAGGGCGTATTTTGGTGTCCCTCTCGAGGGAACTTCGGTCTCTAGGTGCGGGCCAGCAAAGCTGGATACGAGCACCTGCTGGGAAGCTATGAGCGCAGAACCGCTGCATTCTATTGCCAGCATATGGGACTCCCAAGCAGGCTTGGGCCCGGTGGCACCGACACCAGGGTCACCGGGTTAGGTGTCGAGGAGGAGAGGGAGGTCCTCGCCGAGTCAGTACAGGGTACCTTACAAGGTCTCTCCTTGTCCAACTCTTGGGAACGCCGAGGGGGGCTAAGCGACTGAGCACGGAAGCACTCACGCTTGTTGGGAGCCCCCGACAGCGACTTCGAGGCCTCCTTCTTACGCCGCTCTACTTCAGGGGACCCCTGGTCGGAGTGCCATCTTGAGCGCAGAGCCGAGGTGGGGGAACCCACCGGCGGAGAGATGACTGAGGGCACCACCAGGGATTCCAAGGTAGCCTTATGGAAAATGTCCTAGGACTTCTGCTTATGACCGAGCAGGGCTTTGGATGACATTTTCTTACAAAGCGAACAGAGCTCTGGATCATGGTCAGTCCCAAGACACCGCAGACAGCAGTCATGGGTGTCCTTAAGCGACATGTTCTTGGATCATCTATCGAATTTTTTGAAACCAGTGGACATCGGGGCAAAAAGGGCCCCTGCGAGGTCGAAGACCCCAGGGCCAGCGGTTGGGAGAAAAAAAAAGGTGTGAAGCCCGCTAACAGCAAAAATGTAGGAAAAAAATGTCCCCTTCTGCTCAAAAGGAATGAGAGCAGGGGGAGGACGGGTAGAGGACTGGTGCAACTGGAAAAATAGTAGGCCAGAGGCTGGGAAACGAAACACTTTTACCAAGGGACGAGGACATGCGTCCGAAGGGCTCCGCGGAAAAAGGGAGACTGAGCAGGATGGCACCTTTGGGTGGGAAGAGGACCACACATGCATGGCAGCAATCCCAAAGGCTTTTTTTGAAAGCTGGGGAATTGCTCCGTGCGGGCTTTGTCGGTGCCGACATCACCCATAAGTGAGAACTGACTTCCTGCTTGTTCCTGGAGAAGCAAATTTCCACATTAGGAACCATCACCCAGGAAAAAGATTTAGGTATCATTGTGGATAACATGTTTAAACCCTCCGCCCAGTGTGCAGTGGCGGCCAAGAGAGCAAATAGAATGCTAGGTATCCTAAGGAAAGGAATGGAGAATAAAACAAAGGATATTATAATGCCTCTGTATCATTCCATGGTGCCACCGCACCTTGAATATCATGTGCAATTTTGGTCGCTGTATCTTAAAAAGGATATAGCGTTATTAGAAAAAGATACATAGAAGAGCCACCAAAATGGTAAAGGGGATGGAAGGATACCCCTATGAAGAGAGGCTAAAAAAGGTTAGGGCTCTTCAACCTGGAAAAGAGACGGCTGAGGGGAAATATGATAGAGATCTATAAATTAATGAATGGCGTGGAACGGGTCAATGTAGATTGATTGGACAAGCTCCTGGAGAAAAGGTCCATAAACCATTATTAAAGGGGACCTGGGATGTCCACTGCTTATCCCAATACAAGCATTGTGGAACCTGTGTCTTTTGGGGAAACTGCTAGGTACTTGTGACCTAGATTTGTCATGGATGGAAAGAGGATACTGGGCTTGATGGACCTTGGTCTGACCCAGTATGCCATTTCTTGTTTTTTTTTAATGTTCTTATGTTTAGCTCTGTTTGCCTCTCTCCCCTCTGGGAAGAGAAGCCTCCATTGCAAGCTCTGCTGGAAAGGTGAATTCTGCTTGCTTTTTGTGAGTCCTGTCTCTCTCTATGTATTTATTACTGTTAGTGTGCTCTCGTACGTCACTGCACTTTTGATCAGCATTTCTCAGCTCTCTCTTGCTCCTCTCCATAACTAATTGGATCTTTCCTTCTACTATCTGACCTGTCCGTGGAGGCCAGGTTATCATTTAATTCAATACCTATCCTAACTCTGTCTCCATTGCTACAGAGTTTAAAACTACATGGTGTTTCTCACATTTGGGGGATCCAAGCAGCCATATCCCAATGTAGGGTCCACTAGTGTAGATGAAGGACTTGGCTTAGTCTGTCTGCAAGTACACCGAGCTCGCCTGGGAAGTACACTGGCCCTGAGGTGGATGCAGTGGGCAATGGCAAAAAACAAAGGCGAAGCGCTTCCTTGCAGAGGAGATAGGATTCTTTTCCTCCCTGTTTGTTCACATAGAACATGGCAACCTGGTTGACCATCCTGACTAATACCTGAGGGCATTTGTTAGTGCCCGTAGTTCTAGGAGATTGATCTGAAGAGTAGATTCCTGTTGTGTCCACAAGCCATGTGTGGTCAGGTCGTTCAGATGCGCCCCCCCCCCCAATCCAGCTTGGAGGCATCCGTTGTCAGGGTGCATTGAGGTGGAGGCATTTGAAAAGGTGACCCGCCAAAAAGGTTCTGTGGAGAACACCACTACTAAAGAGACTAGGTCAGTTGAGGGGTGATGTGGATCTGGTCTCTGAGCTGCCTCTTTGCTTGCATCCATTGAGAAGACAGAGTCCACTGGGCTTGACACATGTGTAGGCGAGCATAGGGAACGACATGGACTGTTGAAGCCATGTGTCCCAATAGATGGAGTATTTCGAGCCGTTACCCGGCTTTGCTGTTACATGTGTCTCACCAGCTTGATGAGTTTGTAAGATGTAACGGGTATGGGTAGTTTATCAAAATGTGCCTGGAAACTGTTCTTGTTTCCTGTCGCTCCCAGTACAACAGGAAAGACTTCTGTATCTTTCTGCCACATTTTCTTTGTCTTTGACGGCATTTCTTGGTACCTCAGATCTTCTGCCTCTCCATGCAATTCACAGAATAATCATTCGGTACCAACACTTCTATTATGCTTTTCTGGTATTCTTCTCCTTTACCACAATGTCAGGTTTCCTGGCATCCAGTTTTTTATCCATCGGAATGGGAATGTCCCAGGTGATCATAACCTCTTCATTCTCTGTTATTCTCTTAGGGTCATGATACAAGTGCTTTTCAGGGACAGTGATGTAGTGTTTCCAGAGTTCCCAGTGGAGGAGGCGTGCTACTTTGTTGTGCCTTTCTGTATAGAAATTTTCCTCCATCAGAACTTTAAGGTGAGTCACTGTTTCCAGCTCTTTCTTAAAGAATCAGCATATGTCTGTTTTACCAGTTTTACAATACTTGTCGTAAATCATCTTGTCTGTAATCCGCTGTCCTGGGCTGCAACTATCAGTCTTTCATCCTTCGGTTTTAGTTCACCTCTTCTTAACCATTCATGTGTCCATTCTTGATTGACAAAAGGTTCTTGGAGCAACACATTGTATTTCCACTGTATTTGTGCATTTGCCACTTGTTTTTCCTCACCCACTGATCTAATTTTTTGAAGAGTTTTTTCTCTTGTTTTGCATATTCTACTATTTCCTTTCCCATATATGCCTGTGGATTATCACTCATTCCTTCTAATCGCTGGAACACTTGTGCAAGTTTGATGATGGAGACAGATTTTGGACGCTTACTTTTATATTTCAACACTTTTTGCATATTTGGATCTGATGATGCTGACAGGTAGGCTTGGAGGCCTGATAGTAGCTCTGAAAGTATTATCAATCTCTAAGTTCTAGCCCTCCTTCAGTTCTAGGAATGTACACAGTCTTGGCATACACCGATTCTTGTAAATCACTTCATGAGAATGGAGGAGTTTTCTTGTTCGCACATCCAGTTTTTCAAGATCTCTAAGAGGCCAGTCCACAATCCCAAAGCTGTATGAGAGTACAGGAATTGCCAGCTGATTGATGGCTTTTATCTTATTCCATGATGTTAACGCACTTTTCAATAAAAGTTTTAATCTCCTGTAATATTCTTTACTGATCTTCTCTCTCAATCGTTTTTGCTCAAGTGTCATTCCTTCCTCTATTCCGAGATACTTATATATGCCTTCCTGCTGTCACAGCCCTCAGCAAGGGAAATGTTTTCAGTTTTGCTCAATTTTCCTCTGAAAAAAGTTGCCTCAGCACACTTGTCAAGGCCAAAAGTCATCCTGATGTCATCAGAAAAGCTTTTCACCACATGATGTTGCTCTGCTAATTGTTGGTCAATGGAACTGTAGAGCTTCAGATCATCTATAAATAGTAGAACGGAAATTGCTTCTGGGTTGCTACCTTCTTTAGGATTCAGGCTAAATCCATATCCAAAAGAGTTGATTAGAGCACTCATTAGATTAAGCGCCAAACAAAACAGAAGTGGCGACAGGGAATCTCCCTGAAATATTCCTCGATGGATCTTAATTTAATTTTAGGAATGATGTACTGACCATCCTCATATCTCAAAAAGAGTGTGGATTGCCATATTGTCATAGTGAACTTAATGCACTAGGATTCATTTTATACATTTCAAGGCAATGTATTATCCAAGAGTGTGGGACACTGTCAAAAGCTCTTATAATCAATTAATGTTATATTGAAATTTCTGCCTTTTGTAGCACTGGCCATGTTGGCCTTATTCAACATTAACTGATCTTTAGTTCCATATACTACTCTCTTATTGCCTTTATGATCTATTGCCATGATGTTATTAAGCTCGATGTGATCATATTGTAGATTCTGTCTGCATCTATTGCAGCGAACAGCTTATAGATTGTAGGTAAACAGGTTATTGGTCTATAATTTTTAGGAATGTTACTCAGGTCTCCCTTCGGAAGGAGAAACGTTCTTCCTGTAGTAACCCATTGCAGTGTTAAGACGGACTGCTCAAAGAATTGATTTTTACAGTTTGCCAAGTCTTGGTGGAGAGATGTTAACTGTTTGAGCCAAAAGTTGGTTACTCCATCTGGTCCAGGGCTCTTCCAGTTTGGGGTTTGTTTTAACCTGCTTTCCAGCTTTTTCTTTGTTACTACCAGCCATTCCATAGGTTTGATGTTTGTTTTTTCTAAATGCTCCTGTATACAGGGTAAACATTTTGCTTCTTGATTGTGCTGTACAAGGTCCTCATATAGCTTTCTCCAGAAGGTTTTGGTTTTGGTTGGTGGTGCTTTTACCATATTAATACTCTTTCCCAATGTCGTGTAGAACTGTTTTGAGTTCTTTCTAAATAGTTTATTTTGACATATTTCTCTCCTGTTTTCTTCATATCTTCGAAGCTTTTGTGCTTCTGCTGCTATTTTCAATTTATTGTTAGAACATAAAAATTTTAGGTCTTCTTCTGTTAATGCAGCATGATTCAACTTGATGTCTTGGATCTTCCTTAATATCTTTGATGATATTAATCCTTTTAGATACCCATCTATCAGAGATACCCCTGCACACAATGACTATTTTTCCTTCAATGCGCTTTTTCCAAGGAGGAACCGTTATTGTTCTCTTTTTTTCCTGGCCTTGACTTTAGTTGGCAGTATTCTTGCAGTAGTAATTTTAGCTGCACAATATTGTATTCCATTAATTTCGGTGTTGTCAATAAATGGTCCTTCTGTACTAGATATGGCCTTCTTCATCTTAATTATCATACTTCTAACTTTGGTGTTAAATTTAGCTTGGATAACCTTTCCTTTGCTTGGAACCCAGCATATTCATCTCTTTCCATATGGACTAGAAGTTCTATCTTGAATTCCTCCACCGAGTCTTTCTCCTCCCTTTCTTCTTCCTCTTTTTCTTCCTTCTCTTCAGTTAATTTGTTGACCCTTCCTTTATTCAGCTCACTCTCCTGCAGTTCCAGATCTCTCAACTCCATCTCCCCCTCAACCTCTCTTTCCTTTTCTATGTCTTCCTTTCTTCTGGCACTCTCACCTAGGTCCCCTCCTCTCTATATTGCTTTGCCCATGGAATCCCTTAGTTGCTTCAAGATGTTATCATTCACATACTTCTTTACTTTGATCTTTGAAATTAAAGATCTTAAATTTGCACCCGTCACTTTCTGCAGTTTTTCTCGTGACAATTTTCCTCTTTCTTCCAGCTTTTGGCAGATTCTCTTTGTATACCCTCTTGATTTAAATATAGGGCTTGTAGCATAAACATATCAGTACATTATCTCCTCTTTATCTGCAGAATTGCACTTAACCATAGTTAATCCTCAAGTTTTTCATTAACTTCTGTGGTTTATCTCCTGCCACAGTAGGATCATGAGCAGGTTCACCATGGCCTTTATCTGTGGCAGGGATGTTATCTGCATCACATGCACTATTGCAACTACCATCATTAGCCCTAGTGCATAAGCTACAGGTGGGCACCTTTTTATCCTGAGTAACGTGCGGCCATTATGCATTTTTCTTCTTCATTCCTACCATACTTCAATTGTAATGTCGCCTTGCTGAGATTTGGTATAAATGTTATACAATTTATTTATTTATTTATATTCTCTTATATACCGCGCTATTCTGCATCAGTGCGGTTTACATTGAACAAACTGAAATTACATTGAACAGGGCATTATAACCTGGAGATAACTATTTTACAGGGAACATGGGCTATTTTACTATTTTACAGGGAACAATGGGGTCACCACGTGAAGGTACTCAGCAAGACTTGAGGGAACTTTATTCTCTCCCCCTAAGAGAAGCACATCAATTCAACAGCAGTTGCACACTCCTTTGACCCTTTCCTGCTATGTGGAGGGACTGGGGACCCTGCAGAGGCTGAATGAAAATGCTCTCTAGGAAGGAGTCAAAAACAAGGCACAGGTTGTGCCTGAGCCGGTGGTTGAGGCCTAGGAGCCTTGGGTTTTCTGGGATGGCGAGGGCTCTGTTGCCACTGCTGAGGCTGGTAAGCAGTTGCAGGTGGGTAGGATGAATAATACCTCTTCTTCTTAAAATAGAAAGGTTTCTTTGGGAGACTCTTCCTTTTGGAGAGGTCTGCAGTTTACCTGGAAAGGTGTTCGAGGGAGAGATCCATCTGTCCCAATCTCATAAGCCTTTTCTCTCCAACTCTTTCCAAAAAGATTCTCTCCCATACATGGGATAGCCAACTTATCCTGGATCCACTGTTCGAGATCTGATGCCTGTAACCAGGCTATCCTATGAGCTCCTGTGCAGATTGTTGAAGTTCTGCTTGTTGACTCAAAAGCATCAAAAGATGCTCCGGTACGAAATTTTGAGATATTTTGACCTTGCTTGATGAGTGCTTGGAATGCACTCCACATCATCAGGAAGCATGGGGACAAACATCTCCAGATACCTAGTGACATCTTTCAGGAACATGCCCATGTATAGCATGTAGGAAATAATCCTGGAGGTGAGGGTGGATGCTTGAAAACATTGACGCCCAAAGACATTGAGTGCCCTTGATTCCCTACCCGGAGGCATGAAAGAGTGATTTTTTTCAACTCTATTCGGCACACCGCTGATTCCACCACCATTGCATGGTGTGGGAGATGGAACTTCTGGAAGCCTGGGCACTCTGGTACTCAGTGGTACTCATGGTATCGAGTCTTTTGCTGATGGGCAGAACCATGAGAGAAGCCTTCCACATGTGGATCATGAGATCTTGTAAGATCCGATGCACTGGTTAAGTAGATGCTTCTTTGGGTGTGGGAGGGTATTGGAGTACCTCCACTTCATCTGCTCTCAGTTCCTCTTCCAGGGTGACTGTGATGTCCAGTGCCGCTGCCATGTCCCGGATGAAGTCTTGAAAAGACATACCTTGTGGTGGAAACCTGCGCCACTCATGAGGAAGGGACAGGTTTGAAGGAATGTCTGGAAATTTCCTGGAATCAAGTGAGGCATCTTCAGAATCAGAAGAAGTGGAAGCTGATTCTGGCAAAAAAAAAATAGAATTATCAACGGTCTTGTGTTTGACCTCAATACTTCACTGATGTCAAGGGTTGGTGTTGATACTGATGCACAGAGACAGCTGCATCAGGAGGACTGGCAGCATTAGTCTGTTGGGTACCAATGTTATCAGTCGTCGTCAACCGATGTGAGTTCGAGGGTTGGCATTGGGGCCGATACATTTGGCTGTAGGCAGGATGCCGAAGCCTGTACCGCTGGAGCTGTCAAACCTGTTGGTACCGAGGCTACCAGAAGTGCGGCAAAACTCCTCTCGATAGCCAGTATGTGCTGGTCCAGGGAGTTGGCCAATATCTGGGTGGAATCACCTATGGTGCTTTGAGCCACCGTCCCAGAGCTTGGAACTCGTAGCTCTCCAGAGGTCGATACTTCAGGAGTGTCCTGGAGCCCGTCTTGTGCTATGGAGGACTGGTCTTCCACCAGGGATGTTTGGCTGGCCGGTCTGCATCTGAGGCATCTTTCGGTGAATCTTGGTGTTATTAAAACAAATATATGAAACTAACCAGAAAAGCACCCAAAAGGAAAAATTTGTGAAGCACACAAAGCTTAATTATTTTTTACCTACATACATTCCTAATATATATTATGATCACACTACATCAACCAATTGCTCTAATTCTATTCAGAATAGATAAGATAACCAAACATTAATTTCAAAGAATTGCAATTCATGCCTGTTAGAGGTTGCTGCTACCATTGCTAGCCTGGATGGAAAGGGGAATACAATGGATAAAAACCCCAGGGAACTGCAAAATAAGAATCATGGACCCTTGGGGCATGTTTACTAAAAGTTAACGCATATTAAGTAAAGTTAAGACATGTTAAGTGCTGCCACTGCCCATTCATTTCTATGGTCCATTGCAGCACTTAACGTGCGTTAGCCTTTAGTAAACATGCCCCTTAGTTTAGTTAGCTCAAGTCCTGATTGAGTGGAAGTAGAATAATATGGCAGACCAAAACAAGTAACAAAAGGCCTTCAGATAAAAGATTTCAAAGAAAAAGGGATACGCAGTGAAGTAAAAGTTATACTTCAGGAAAAAAAAAAAAAAAGAGTTCAGCCAGAAACAAATTGATTTTTATAGTTAGGATGAAGGAGGAAACATGTTTTCATCATGCTTCAGAATTGGATCCAGATGTACAGTAGTACCTTTTATCCTTTGTAGTATATCATACAGATTACAGGAAATGATAAAGTTCAACCTTAATGGGCCCTGGCCTTACTACTTTTTTTGTTTAGCTCATGTTATTTGGTTTTATTTAACTAATCCACATATACAGAAAATGAACAACAGAACATCTAAAACAAAAACACAAGAACAGCACAACATGCAGCATCCAGGGAGAGTTTCAAAATCTTTTAAGCTAGATACATATTTTACTTAAGTTTATGCTTATTAAGAACTTACTATATCATCTTTAATCAGAGATTTAAAAAGTGCTTTACAAATACCAATAAGAGAAAAGATAAGGAAAGGAGCACCATTACATGACAAGAAAGGGGAAAAGGAGAAAGAAGAAAAGGAAAGATAAGAAAAAAGATAGCATGGGAGAAATAACAGGCAAATCAGGCCACAGTAGTGCACCGTGCTAATCAACCTGGAAGGAGGGTGTCAAAAACCTGGGTCTTTAGCCCAGCTCTAAACTTCTTAGGCTTCAGTATAAGCTCAGGAAAATGAATTCCAAAGTTTGGGGGCCAGGAAAAGAATGCAGACTGCCCAGTGGACTCTAAGGTAGCATTTTACTTACCAGTTAATGTCCTTTTCTTGAGTCCTGCTAGACCAGTCCAGACAAGTGAGTTGTATTTCCCAGTCCAGACAAGTGTCCAGACTGGTAGAGACAAAGAACCAATGAAAAGTCCAGGTTTCAATGACATCACTCCCATACCTATATTAACCTCAGCCACCAGCCACCAGAGATCCCTTCACTATTCCTCCCAAAGCATATGGGAGAAACATGGCAACCTTCACACAACCACAACTGTGGGTAACAATGAGTGATTAACAATAGAGAACTATGTACAGGAAAGCATAAATATAAGGCTGTCAAGTAAGCGATAAATCTTCAGAGCCAAGTATAAACATCAGAGCGAATCCAAAGGATCCTCAGCAGAAAAACAGAGCAAATACAGTTTCAGGGGTGGGCCCTGGACTGGTCTAGCAGGACTCAGAAAAGGACAATAACTGTTAAGTAAAATGTCACCTTCCATATCGTCCTGCTAGACCAGTCCAGGCAAGTGGAATATCAAAGCTACAACTACAATGGGCAGGAAGTCATGCCTATGTTGCTACCTGACAAATGTCTGCAGGGGCTACCGAGCTCCACTCCGCCCACGAGGACACTTGTGCATGGGTAGTATGGGTACACACTCTTCTGGAAATGACCAGTTCTGCAACAGATATGCCAAAGCAATGGTCTCCTTAATCCATCACCCCAAAGATGACTTAGCCACCGCATCACTCTTGCATGGGACAGCAAACAGTGCAAAGAGATGGTCAAACTTACAAAAAGAATTTGTAACCTCTAAGTGCCGGAAAAGCACCCTCTGGACAACCAAAAGGCAAAGATCCTTATCTTTCCCCCAACACTGCTCGCTAGAGAAGGAGGGCAGGCGGACCACCTGGTTCACGTGAAAGGAAGCACTACCTTAGGCAAGAAGGAAGGCACAGGCCGAATGGAAACTGCCTTTGAAAAGACAGATAAGGATCTCGGCAAGACCAAGCCAGCAGCTCTGAATTCCACCTTCCGGAACAAAACACAACCAAGAAGTAGCACGCTTCAATTTCTCAAAGGGAGCCACTATCAGGGACTTGAGCATAGACACAGATCCCAGGAAGGGATCACAGATCGGAGGGGAGGACACAGATGCTGAACCTTCTGGAGAAAGTGCAAGGCTAGAGACTTATCAGCCACTGAACCTCAAAAACAGGTCAAAGCTGCTACCTGAACTTTCAGGGAGCTAAGGGAAAGGCCAACAGAGATGGCAGCTTGGCTGCCTCAGGAGCCAACTGCCAAGCACTGTACCAGATCCACACATATGCTAGCTTGGTAGACCTCCGGGCTCTAAGCAGAGTGGAGATCACTCCTGGAGAGTAAGCCTTAAGTGCTAGCTGTCTTCTTTCAAGAGCCAAGACGTAAGTGAGAAGGGAACCAGGTCCTCCAGGACGATTAGTCTCTGCTGCAACAGGCCCAAGGAGGAGGCAACCGAAGAGGCGCCACCTGCAGGAGTCACATCAGGTCTCTGAACCACAATCTCATCGGCCAATCCAGCACCATCAAAACAATCCTGCCCGGGTGATGTTCTATATGTCGAATCACATGCCCCACCAGGGGCCATGGAGGGAAAACATCCAGCTGGTGCTGACTTGGCCAAGGATGGGTCAGGGCATCGATGCCATCTGATCCCATCTCTGAGTGGCAACTGAAGAAGTGGCAAACTATGGCATTGGAGAGCATCAGCATTATATCCATTTCATGGTGACCCCAGAGGCTGAGAATCAACTCAAATGACTCCTGACTTAACTCCCACTCTCCAGAATGCAGAGTGTGTTGGCTGAGGAAGTCCACTTCCACAATGTCCACCCCGGTAACTTGCTGAACCATTAACTTGCTGAACCATCCAGGCAAACAGGAGAGCCATTGCCACAGCTACCCCGGAACTCCTTGCCGATTGACATAAGCCACCGCAGTGGCGTGGCTGAAAACATTCAAACCGCACGGCCCTTAATCAGAGGCTGAAAATGCAGATGAGCCAACCTGATGGCCCTCACTTCCAGGCAGTTGATGGAGCACACCGCTTCCCTGAATTTCCAAGGGCCCTAGGCTGTACGATCTTGGCAGGGAGTTCCCTAGCCCAAGAGACTAGCATCTGTACATTAGGAAGATCCAGGAGAAATCGTCCAGTGGCACATCCTTCCTCAAATGAAGGAGCTGCTGCCACTACTGCAGACTGGACTTCACCATCAACAGGAGTGGGAGCCTGTGCTTGAACTCCTGAGAACTTGGGGACACCGAGTCAAGGACCGTAGGAGCAGTCCATGTGAGCACATGCCCAAGGCACCATCTCTATGATCGCCACCATCAATCTGAGGAGCTGAAGAGAATCCCAGACTCTGGGAGCTTGCTGCGAACTGAACAGCGCCAGACAATCTAACCATCTTTGTTCTGCTCTGGCAGGAAAAAACTCTGCCCACTCGAAAGTTAAAACGTGCTCCCAGAAACTCCAGGGACTGGGAAGACCACAACTGGCTCTTCCCTGATTGATCACCCAGCTGAGACTTTCTAATAAGGACACAGGTCCCTTGGCACAGCATTCGCCACCACTATGATCTGGGAGAACATCTTCGGGATGGTGGAAAGCCCAAAAGGGAGAGTGGCGAACAGACAGTGAGAGCTAAGCTGGGCATAACACAGATACTTTTGCAGATCTGCCCGAATCAGGATATGAAAACAGACTCAGGCAGATTCAGAGAAACCAAGAAATCCCCTCAGCGCACTGCTTGAATCACGGAGTGCAAGGTTTCCATCTGGAAGTGAAGAATGCGCAAGTGCTCGTCGACCCCCTTGAGGTTCAGAATGGGCCAGAAGGAACCATCCTTTTGGACACCACAAAACAGATGGAGTATCTGCCCTAACCCCACTCATCTGGCGGGAAGGGCATGACTGCTTTCAGGTGTTACAACTTGTCCAAGGCAATCCACACAGCGGCACTTTTGATCGCAGACCCACAAGGGGAGATGACGAAGGCACCCGAGAGCAGCTCTTTGCATTCCAGGACATAGCCGAACTGATGGTGTCTAGCACCCAGCAATCCTTGGTAACCTGGGCCCATTCCTGAAAGAAAAGATGAAGCCTGTCCCCAACTGGAGGAACCAGGGAATGGGCCTCAAAATCTTCACTGCTCAGCCCAGGAGGGTCCTCCTCTGGGAGGGACCGAGCCTCTGGGCCCATGCGCTCCACGAAAGGACTGAGAACAAGCCCAAAGCCCAGAAGCAGAGGGGAAAAAAGGCTTTCCAGGTCAGTAACGATGAGAGTCCCAAGGTCTAAGGAATCTGGCCAGTGCACCCTTGGTGGATAGGTGGAGGCTGACAAGAAGAGGCACCAGCTCGTTTCACAGGTCCCCTGGACCGTCTTCTGGAAGGTGATAGATTTGTCTCACCCAGGTCTATCACCAGCTTCTCCAAATTGGCTCCAAACAGAAGCTTCCCCTTAAAAACCAGTGGGGCCAACTGGGCTTTGGAAGATATGTCTGCTGTCCAGTGCCAGAGCCAAATCCAATGCTGTGACACCATCATCAGGGCAACACCTGTGGCCGCCAAACATACCAGGTCATACATGGCATCAGAAAGAAAGGCCATAGCAGATTCTAAAAGAGGGCTGAGTATCATTCAGTGGAAGAGACTGAATCCACTGGAGAAGGGCTCGAGATGTTAGGCTGGTACATACTGCCAGTTGCAGAATAGCAGCTGAAACAGCAAACTGGCTCTTTCACAACAAATCTGTCATATGGTCCAGAAAATCCTTTAAGGCCAATTCGTCTTTCACAGGAATGGTGGGTCATCTGGTAACTGCTGTGACCTACACAACCACCTTGGCAATGCAAATAATTCAACGTACCTGTCCTCTGGAAGAGAAGAGATCTCCTTACACACCCTTAATCCTTTAGGCAGGGAGTCCAGAGAGATCCAATCTGACCAGATCATATCCTTTATCACATCTGGAAACAGGAAGATAGTAGTGGATTTTCTGAACGCTTGAAGGAGAAGGTGTACCTTTGGCTCTTGCTCCGTGCCGGAAACATCTGTCAAGCTCAAGGTGGATGAAACCCTGGCAATCAACATCACAAGCTCCTCCTTCTAGAACAGACAGATCACACCGGCCTCCTCACAATCCTCTGAAGGCAAGAGTACTTCTACACCCACGCCAGAGCCCAGTATCAAGCCATCTGAATCCAAGTCATGGTCAAAATCTTGGACAGCTTCCAGCTGTTCCCCATCTTCAGGGGGTGCCCCACGCCAGGGATGCTTAGTCAAAGGCAATCGAACAGGGTTTCCACTCTCCATCTGCCCTGCACAAGACTGCGCCCGGGGGGCAGCCAGAGGCCGCAGGGTCTGAATTGTCACATCAGAAGGACAAGACCTGCTGCAAAAAAAGAAAGAAAGAATGAATTCCGGGAAGGACAATCTAGAGTCTGGAAGCTCTCAGAAATGACCCCCCAAACACCAGGGGGGGGGGGGGGGGCACAGCCACCACAGACCCCCTAGAGTACTATGAACAGCTAACAGCATGGTCGCTGGATCCTCCGGTCAGCTGGATATCCTTGTCCATAGCGCCATCTGTCACCTCCTGCCCTGAGGCAGGCAAGGTCGGACTAATCGTATTCCCCAGCTTAAAGAGGGAGAGAAGGCCCTCCAGGAATGACAAACTGCCATGCAAGAAGAGCAGAGTCCAGAATCTGGAGATGAGGCACCTTGCTTGACACAGGTCATATAACGTTTCCTAGAAGAAGGCATAGAGAGTTAAGGCAAGTATCACAACAGCACGCACTAAGGCTGCATCGGCCTGAAGGCATGCATTAACTGCACTTTTACTGTGGCACGTGTTGACTACACATTAATTGCAGCACGCATTAACTGTATTTTTACTGCAATGCGTATTACAGGTGCTAGGGTAGGAATGCACATTGGAGCCACTTGGGTGGAACGCATGTACAGACTGCATGACCACAAGGTGCACAAGAGGAGAAAATGCTACTAACGCATATAGAAATCAGCAGGAAACCCCCATACTGCGTCAACGGTCCTCAGCAGTCTATCCCAAATTGTGTCCCACACAGACGGAATCAGGAGCCTCTAACAAGGACAATGATAAAATCAAGCCTTGGTACTTACCTCCCGAGAACCCCAGGCAGAGGATCCATGCTGGGCTTAGCTCTACTCCCATAATATTTTTTTCACTGGCTTTTGCGGCACTGCGTTTAAGGTGGCTGGCAGGCAGATCCCTCTGAGAGCTTTCTGTAATCTTCGAGAGAGAGCAAGGAGAAACAGAGGAGAAGGGAGGGGGCATTAAAATTGTGTGAGACTGCTGCACTCTTCCAGA
Organism: Ichthyophis bannanicus; assembly: GCA_033557465.1. NCBI lineage: Eukaryota > Metazoa > Chordata > Amphibia > Gymnophiona > Ichthyophiidae > Ichthyophis > Ichthyophis bannanicus. The sequence continues at coordinate 621,590,131 of CM066036.1, forward strand.
TCTTTCCAATTTTGTGGCTGCTCAACAGGCTTTTATCATGATAAAAGCGTGGAGCTGAACCAATTTCCCCTCCTCCTATAGCTATTGAAAAGAAAACAATCTAGTGGAGCCTCCCACATCATGCTCAAGTGAGAGAATCACCCTCAAGTTGGTCGTTCACAAGCATTTAAATTAATCTTTTCCTCTTAATTCTCAGATTTTCTTCAGAGAGGAGAAAATCCATCCACCATTTGCTGGAGACAAAGACATAATGAAGGGACCTCTGGTGGCTGAGGCGAATAGAGGAATGGGAGTGATGTCATTGAAACATGGGCTTTTCATTAGTTCTTTGACTCCACTAATCTGCTGGTAGGGGAACACAACCCACTTGTTTGGACTGGTCTAACAGGATAATACAAAAAGAAGCTTTAGAGACCAGAGGAAGTGACAGAAGGGTTTTGCTGTGTAGAACAGGTAGGGCAATATGATATACAGAGTATGAGCAAGGAATGCAAATAGACTAGGGAGCCCATTTTCAGCACCTTATATGTTTAACACAACCATCTTAAACTGGACTTTGTAGAAATCCGGAATAAAGGTATGCTAATCAATGGGCTCAAGAAAGGCCTAGATGGAATGAAATTGGCGCAAGGTGAAAAATAAGGCCATAACAAAAGAAGAGATATTTGATTCAAAGGATAGCTGGTAATCAATAGTAATGCCAAGATACTTAAAAGATTTAGTAAAATGGATTGAATGACACTGGATAACAGGCAAAATAGCAGGATGATAAGAATGGCTAGTGATCCATATGGAGATGGATTTGTCACGATTCTCTTCTAACTAATGAGCGATGGAATCAAAGCATTTATTCATAGAGGCTAAATTTGGACAGAGATGATCAGTATAGTGTATCAACAAAACGCCATCTGTGTAATAAATGTTGACGACGCTGTGATCTTGCATAAGGGTAGCTAAAGGGCTAAGGAAGATGTTGGGGCCAGAATGAAGCCTTGCGGGACTCTGCACAGTAATGCATGAGAACTGGAATTAGTGGACTTTAATAAAATGATAAAGGAGTGACTGGAGAGGTATATGATGAAACAGTGTAGTGCAGTGCCTGAGGTACCAATATCATGGAGTCATTTAAGTAGTACTGTATATCGTGACTGACAAGATCCAAAGCAGATGAGAGGTCGAGTGAGACCATTAGGGCCACTCAACCATGATACAGAGCACTCTGGAGCTTGCTCAGAAGAGCAGCCTGGATAGTTTTGGTACTATGTCCTGGCCTTAAACCAGACAGCTGCTGGTGGAGTACACTAGTTTTGTTTACAAAGTTGAAAAGGTGAAAGAAGGCAATTTTTTCAGTAATTTTGAAGATAAAAGGCAAGCTTGAGATGGGATAATTGGCAGCGACAGAGGGTTCTAAACTAGGCTTTTTTTTAAATAGGCAGATGGTAGTTCTTTTCCACTCATCTAGGGAAACACCAAAAATAAAGCTGTGATTGATAATCTGCAAGAGTAGCAACAAGAGACTGAGGGAAGGCTCTCTGATCTACTTTGAAGGGCAGGAATCAAGCCCACAAGTGATGGTTCTCATGGTGGACACAGTCTTTGATAATCTGTAACAAGAGGAAAGGAGGACCAGGAAGTTGCCCTCAGTGATGGAAAAGGAGACAAAGGTAATCAAGTGGAGGCACACTAAAACAAGGTACTTGGGGGTAGCATTGATTAAAAGTTTCAATCTTAATATAAAAATAAGAGGCAAGGTCATCCACAGAAGGAGCCTGGGAGGTGTGACTAAAGTGGAAGTTCTATTTGTGAGACTAGAAATTCTACATCTAAGGGAGTAAAGGCCTTTGCAAGATTCCCCCTGCACTACATCCATTGCCTCAAAAGATACTCATCTATTGGTTGCTGTATATAGCGCCATCTTATGTATTAAACATATTGGGGTGGCATAGTCAAAGGCACTTAATGCAGTTTGCAGACCTGCAAACCACATAAATGCTGCTCACTGAGATATTTGGTGGTACTATCCTGGTTAGTGCCACTGAATATTCCGTGTGATACAGGCTACACGCTCCAACGCTATCTGAGCAGAGAGGGGGCAGCACCAATAAGCTGTGATATTCAGCCACTAACTAGTTAGTTAAACTGCCTAAAGTTAGGCATCTGGGCTTTATTTAAAGCGGTGACAGCCAATCGCTTTGAGAGTGTTGGCCACAACCACTGAAAATGCTCCGACTGAATTCCACCAATATATTACTCCTGCTGGAATTCTGCATTCAATTCAACATTTTGCATTTTTTGTGATTTTTTTTCTGTATTGCATTTTAAATCATCACTCAAAAACAATACGCTTTGTTATTTTGAAAAACAAAGCATGCAGAATTTTACATAATTCAGACCGTCTAACAAAAAGTTTGAATTTTGTTTGCAGAATTCAACAGGAGCAAATAATGAAAGCTTAACAAATTGGTATTTTTCCCAATTTGCTAATATCATTTTCATTGCTACAGACATATATGTCAAAAAGTCTCATTTGGGGTTTAGGAAAATCAAACACAGTGATTTAAAATATCACTATGTCGATGGTTAAATTTCAATGAAAGTTTAACACTGCTGGAAGACGCTGTCATAATCTGTAACCAAAAAATCTTTTATGACTCCATGTTCATAAACAATGCCTTATATCCTTTCCATAGTGCTAGCATGTGTTAATTTCCCAAACACCAACTTTCCAAATCCTCCAGAGCATCCAATATACTCCATGGCCATGAAGTACAAAGATTGAATAAGGCAGCAGAGGAGGTAGGCCTCTTAACTTTAGTCCCCAAATCATTTCCCCTTCCTCCACCCAAGTATTCTTGAGCTACACTGCCTCCAATCCTGGACAAGATAACATGTTTATGTTTGTTGTTTCTTAATATATCACTCTTTATAACATGTGGTCTTGCAGACTCCTGTAGATAGCTAAGGCAATTTTCCCCTTCCCTAGCAATCTCCTACAAAACTGTACTATATGTTAAAATCCTGGATTAATGTTACGAGGGGACTAATGTAGAGATTAAAAGGTAAGGGTGAGAAGACAGAACCCGACACACCACAGAGAACAGACTGAACCGTGGAGCTAGAATTACAAGTACAAACCTGGTATGAGCAATCTGCAAGGCATAAAGTAAACCAACTGTATGCTTGACCTGAGATACTGGCATGAGACAACCGAGAGAGCGTAATTACTCACCTATAACAGGAATCAGTCCTCACATATGGGTGATGTCAGCACCTATGGAGCCTTCGTGGAAGCATCCCCCCAGCTTTCAAAGAAAGTCTTTGGGAGATGCCACCACACATTCGCGGTCCCCTTCCTGCCCAAGGGTGCCATTTTGCTCAGTCAGATGACATAGCTAAAAGACGGCAAAAATAAAAGATGGTACAGTAGCAACTCCAAGAGGAGGAGGGAGGGTTGTGAGGACTGATTCTTGCTGTCCCCGGAGAACACCTGTTACAGGTGAGTAACTACGCTTTCTCTGGGAACAAGCAGGAAGTCAGTCCTCACATATGAGACTCCCGAGCTACAGGCTCCCGAAAACCCATAGGAAAAACAGGGCTCCTGCGAGGGGAGCCGCAAGTAGCAACAATTTGAGTACGTGCACACAGACCACAGTAGGACCCCTGTGTCCGATGAAACTAGCGCTCCGGTAGCCTAAATACAGAAGGTAGGAATCGCCTAGATCCCGAAAAGGTTACGAAGCACAGCCTGGCTGAAGGCACTGTCCTGTCGGGACTCTCTCTCCAGGCAGTAATGAGCTACGAAAGTATGGACTGAAGACCAGGTGGCAGCCCGGCAGATGTCCACCATCGGGACAGAGTGCAAGTTTGCCACCGAAGCCGCCATGGCCCGGACACGGTGCGCCATGATGCAGCCTTCCAATGGGAGCCTCGCCTGCTCATAAGCAAAGGCGATACAGTCCGCCGCCCAAGTGGACAGCGTACACTTGGTCACCGCCTCCCCCAGCCTACTGGGTCTTAGGAAATGAAAAGCTGAGCAGCTTTGCGGTGGCCTTAGGTGCGTTGGTTGTAGAAGGATAAGGCCCTCTTACAGTCCAATGAGTGAAGGACCGTCTCTGCCTGACTGGAGTGAGGTCTTGGGAAGAAGGTAGGAAGCATCACTTCCTGGTTAAGGTGTAAGGGCGACACTACTTTCGGCAGGAACTTGGGGTGTGTGCGGAGCACTACCCTATTCTTGTAGAACCTGGTATAGGGTGCCTGCCACTAGGGCCTGGAGCTTGCTAACTCTGCAAGCGGAGGTGAGCACAACCAAGAAAACCACTTTCCAAGAGAGGTAGAGAAGGTGGCAAGTTGCTAGAGGCTCGAAGGGCAGGCGAGTGAGCTGCCCCAACACCATGTTGAGGTCCCATTCAGTCGCCGGAGGGTTGGACCGAGAGGAGCTTACTATCCACTGGGTGGTGATGCGCTGCCAGGGCACTAAGGTGCACTCGGACAGAGTTAGACTTGAGCCCAAATTGGGAGAGGTGGAGAAGGTACTGCAACACCAAAGCCACTGGGCAGAAGGGATCAGCCTCATGACTGGCGCATCAAAGAACCTGCTCCATTTTAGGGCATATGCCTTCCTAGTAGAGGACTTGTGAGAGGCCAGCAGAATGTCTTAGACCTCAACCGGAAGGTTGAGGGGGGCGAGAGTCACCCTAGGTTGGGGTGCAGACGACAGCCCCCCTCCTGAGATAGGAGTCCCAGGGCAGTGCCCAAGGGGATGGGGGCCTCCACTGCCAACTGCAGAAGCAGCTGGAACCACGGCTGCCTGGGCCACCTGGGAGCTGTCAGGATGAGTGAGGCCCTGTTGAGGAGAGTCCTGAGCAAAGTCTTGGCGATCAGCGGCATCGGAGGGAAGGCGTACATGAGGCCTTCCGACCACGAGACTAGGAACGCATCTGCTACCACCTTGGAGGGGTGGGCCTGCCGGGAGCAGAAGTGGGGCAACTGAAAGTTGTCCGGACTGGTGAACAAGTCCATCATGGGTTCCCCCAGAGCCGGAAAAGCTAACTGGCTATCCTGGGGTCCAGCTGCCACTCATGCAGCTGGAGAACCATACTGAGCCTGTTGGTCAGCAGGTTGTCCTGGCCTGGTAAGTATACTGCCCTCAGGAGGATACCCTATTGGATAGCGTACGAACAGAGACCCAGTGCCTCCTGGCAAAGGGCATGGGACCCTGTACTCCCTTGTTTGTTCATGTAGAACATTGCCACCTGGTTGTCGGTCTGGACCAGTACCGGCTGGTGGCACAGGTGGTGACAAAAACCCCCTCAGAGCGAGGTGTATCGCTTGGAGCTCCAGAAGATTGATCTGTTGGGTGCTCTCGTCTGGCGACCAGGTGCCCTGAGTGTGGAGGGCTTCACAGTGGGCTCCCCAGCCGGACAGGGAAGTGTCCGTGGTGAGGACCCTCGAGTGGCTGGGAGTCTGGAAGGGCATGCCTGCTCCTAGGTGTTGGGGCAACTGCCACCAGACTAGGGAATCCGCCAACTGGTGGGTCACCGCAACCATGTCTCGGAGGCGGCCTGTGGCTGGAGACTACTGGTCCCGGAGACACCACTGTACCGCCCTCATGTGGAGGTGAGCATCTGGGGTGACGTGGACTGTGGAGGCCATGTGCTCGAGGAGACGCAGAAGGTGTCAAGCAGGCACCGAGGGACAGGGTTGTATGTCTCGAACAAAAGATCTGAGACGATCAGCCCAGTCATTGGGCAGGAAGGCCTTGGCCTGGAGGGTGTCGAGTTTTGCCCCGATGAACTCGAGGCATTGTGCCGGGAGGGAGTAATTTATGATGAAGCCCAAGTGTTGCAGAACCTGGATAGTGCGTGCAGTGGCCTGCTGCACCTCGGAGGCTGTGCCTTCCCTTATGAGCCAGTCATCCAGGTAGGGAAACACGAAGACCCCTTGGAGCCTGAGGAAGGTGGCCATGACCACCAGGCATTTTGTGAAGAACCTCAGGGCAGAGGCTAGGCCAAAAGGAAGCACCCGGTATTGAAAATGTTTGCCCCCTACCACAAACCGCAGGTATTGCCTGTGGTTGGGGTGGATAAGGATGTGAGTATAAGCATCCTTGAGGTCTAAGAAGCATAGCCAATCTCCCTGCTGGAGGTATGGCAGCAATGTTCCAAGGAAGAGCATCTTGAACTTCTCCCTCACCAGGAATTCATTGAGGTTGCGCAGGTTGAGGATGGGCCTTAGGCCCCCTGTCTTATTTGGGAAGAGGAAGTATCTGAAGTAGAATCCTTTGCCCTTGTGGTGGTAGGGCACTGGTTCCACTGCTTTGTCCTCGAGAAGAACTTCCAACTCCTTCAGGAGAAGGTCCCGGTGGGAGGGGGAGGTATCTGAGTCAGGTGGAAGAGGTAACCCTCCTTGCCTACTCTCAGTGCCCAGGAATCAGTGGTGATGGGTACCCACCTCTGGGCATAGAGGACCATACGTCCCCCTGTGAGTTGCTGATCTCATTGGGGTAGAGAGGCTATGCTCAAGGAGTCAAAGGTTCTCACCTGACTGGGCCGGGGCCGGTACCTGGGGTTTTGGAGCCTTCTGCTTACGAGGGCCATGCCCATGTCCCTTGGCCTGCTGACCCTGTTGGGGAGCCGGGGAGGCCTGATAGGGTGGGTAGTTTCGGTAAGCAGCCCCCTTCGTTGGGTAAAAGGGCTTTTTACCTGAGCCCTTCCATCGGGGAGGGGCAGTGGTCTTCTTGGAGAGCCTGGTCCTCGTCATGAACTTGGCCTCCAGCTCGGCAGCCTTGTCGATCATGGGTTTGCCTAAAAGGTTCTCCCCTTGGCATGGGACAAAGACCAATTTGTCCTGAACCCACTGCCTGAGGTTGGACGACTGAAGCCAAGTCTGATGGCATACACCGATGCCTGCTGCAGCTACCCAAACTGCTGACTCAAACCAGTCATAGGCTGCTCGAGACATAAATATGGAGCACTCGCGGACGGCCTTGGACAGACTCTTGAACTGCTGCAAAGGTTCCTCAGAGAGACAAGCCGAGAACCCGGCGAGTTCCTTCGCTAGGTCTCTCAAGTACATGCCCATGTACAGCTGGTAGGCCTGGACCCGGCAGATGAGCATAGAGCCCTGGTAGCACTTCCTGCCGAGGGCATCCAAGGTGCGGACCTCCCTGCCTGGGGGCACTAAGGAGTGCGTCTTCTGGCTTTTCAGCTGACGCATGGCCAACTCCAGCACCATGGAGTTGTGCGGCAGTTGTGACTTCTGGAAGCCCATACTCCAGCGGACCAGCTAAATCGAGTTGAGCCATTTGCTCACCACCAGCACAGATGCTGTTGTCTACCACATGAGGAGCATGAGTCATTCCAGGATGGGAGGAATGGGCACCGTGAGTGATTCCCAAGGAGGGGCCTCGTACTGGAGGATCTCCAGCTCATTCGCCCAAAGGTCCTCCTCCAACTCGGTCGGGAACACCAGGGCCTTGGACATGTCCTTGACAAAGTCCAAGCCGCCCATGTCCTCCGGCGGGACTGCCTCTTAGGTTCTGAGACTGGGGAATCGGAAGGGATGTCGCAGTGGCAACGGGTATCAGGAGACTCCTCATCCTCCTTCTCCCATTCGGAGTACTCCGAGGATGACTCATAGGCGGGCTGCTCCATGGGCTTCGAGACCCTCGAAGCCCTGTGGTCGACACCCGGTAATACTGATTGGGGATGACCGAGCTCCCGTTGAGCGGGACGCCAAGTGTGACCTTGGCCGAGGATTGACTCGACCCGTCGCAAGACCTCAAGGATTGGCTTGGCCTCCGGGGACATCTTGGATGTCGAATGCCCAGTGGTTGGGGCGAATGAACCGGATGTGCCGGACAACAGCACCCACTGCTGGCCGATGAAGGCAGACAAACTGCGCTACAGGGCCACCATTCTGGACTCCACGTCAGAAGGTTCCACAGCCTTCGGCACGGGCACCGAGGGATCCAGGCCCGATGCCGGCTCCCCCGAAGGGGAATCCTTGACGAGGATAGTGTCTGGGAACAGAGGCTGGTCCGCGGCCGGGTCCTTCTGGGGGACCTTGGCAGGTCTCTCCTTTTCCGACGCCTCAGACGAGTGCCTCGGATTGCGTGACTGGGCCTGGGAGGAACCATCTAAGGACGCCGTCTTCGAAGGTTTCTTCTTCTTCCTGTGTTCCCTCAAGGGAGACCCCCTCTCTGAGTACCCACGATGATGCTTGGGTTCGGAGAGCTCCTCCTGAAATGTCGGGACCTCAGACGAGGCCCTGGCCCTCAGAGGCATTGGGGTTTCGGGGAAGAACTTATCGTGCTGCTGCTGGCGGCTCTTCAGGGCTTTGCTGGACATCCTTTTGCAGAGACCGCAGGCCACCGGGTCGTGGTCCAGCCCAAGGCAACGGAGACAGCATTCATGTGTGTTGGTTAAGGACATTATTTTAGAGCACCGATCACACTTCTTAAAGCCACTGGTAGCCATAGGGGAAAAAGTACCCCTGCGAAGACGAAGACTCTCTGGGCTGCCAGTGGGGAAAAAAGGCAAGAAGGCGCCAGAAAATAAAAAAAGAATGAAGACTATGAAAATGAACCGAACCTGACACCGACGCACTGAGGACGGTAAGCGGGTGCAAGACCGGAGTCAAGTTGAAAACTCAGGCACAAAACAAAAATCAACTTTTTACAGGGGAAGTCAGACAGCATCTGAAGGGCTCCGTGGAAAAAAGGAGACTGAGCAAGATGGCACTCTTGGGCGGGAAGGGGACCGCGCATGCGTGGTGGCATCTTCCAAAGACTTTCTTTGAAAGCTGGGGGATGCTTTCACGAGGGCTCCATTGGTGTCGATGTCACCCATATGTGAGGAATGACTTCCTGCTTGTTCATGGAGAAAGTAAGGTAGGGTGATTCCTTAAATCAAATGTTGCAGCAAGGTCTAGTGAAATTGCTAAGGAAATTCTGCCACTGTCAAGAGAAACATATCTCATTTAGTAAAGATGTAAGAATAGTTTTGGTACTGAAGGCAGGCTGCAACCCAGATTGTCTGTGGTGAAGACTATTTATTTGTTCGAGATGATCTAATAACTGATGGAAGACCAGTTCTACCTGATCTCCTTTGTGCTTCCTTATCATTCCCCCAAGATGTATCCCGTGGCTACAGCTACTGTGTTGTCTGTCTTAACTAGATGGTAAGCTCTGATGAGCAGGGACAGTCTTTTACATGTATCTGTGCAGTGTTGCATACGTCTTGTAGCGCTATACAAATGTTCAGAATTAGTAGTATGGTAGGTTAAATACCAGCCAATAGCTTAAAGGGTCAGTTGTAGCTGATGATCAATTGTTTTTTTATTATGGGGCCTATTGCTCTTTTCCATGGCAGTGGCACAAAACCCGAGGTCAGGCTAGAGTTTATAATGGAAAGTGCAATGGGCAAAAGACTTAGAGAAGGTTCGGTGATTCAGGGTAAGGGAATGGGATCTAAAACACAAGTTGTTTTCTCTGAGGATGCAATGATCTTCGTCAACTGCACGGTGGTGGTTTCTTGTAGGTGACTCCAAGTGTGTCGAGGGAGAGGAATAAGATGGACTGAGTTCTGAATTCTCACTCGAGGTACTACCACCAGTAAAAGTTGACCTAATATCTAAGATCTTATCTGAAAAATAAGATGTCACGGTATCTGCTGAGGGACCGCTCCAAAGTTGGCTACAGATAGGTTATGAAGTAGATGATAGATGAGTCACTATAACCAAGTTTTTTGGGGGCAATTAAACGTGCTCAAAATAAGATCTGAGAAATATTTCTTTTTTTGCAGTTGTCACTTATATGTGATAGTAAGTTGCACAATCCCTATAAGCTGTCATAACTGCAGGGGGTCTTATGTTTCCTGAACTGTATTATGCAACAGTTTTGTTAAGGAATTATTGATACCACATATTGCAAATAAAATTAATAGCAGCTACTGTAATAGGATCAGACTATAGGCAAGAAGCCATATTTTTGCACAACTCAGAGAAAAATGGATTATATAAATATAATGCTCTAGATGTATGACATTCAGGACAGTATGAAAGACATGACTATATACAAACTCGTCATGGCAACTAGAAATTTGTTGCTGGAACCTGGGACTTTTGTGCCCTTAAAAAAAAGTAAGGTGACATTTTACTTACCAGTTAAAGTCCTTTCCTTGAGTCCTGATAGACCAGTCTAGACAAGTGGGTTGTGTTCCCCTACCAACAGATTGGTGGAGACAAAGAAGCAATGAAAAACCCAGGTTTCAATGACATCACTCTATTTACCCCAAGCCATCAGAGGTTCCTTCTGTATTCATCTCAAAGCATAAGAAACATGGCAAGCCTCAAACAACCGCAACCATGAGTGATCAACAAAAGAGAACTATGTACAGGAAAACAAACATAAGACTGTCCTTAGAAGATGAATCTGCAGAGCAACTATATAAATCATAGTGGACCCAAGGGTACTGCCGCAGAAGAACAGAGCAATATAGCTCCAGGGGAAGGGTCCTGAACTGGTCTAGCAGGACTCAAGAAAAGGATATTAACTGGTAAGTAAAATGTGACTTGTCATATTGTCTTGCTAGACCAGTCCAGACAAGTGGGATGTACCAAAGCTACAACTCCACTGGGTAGAAAGAAGACAGCAGCTAGCAAAATCCTTGAGCCAAGGATGTGTCCGCCCACATGTGGACGTTCAAGTGGTATGCTTGACAAAAGTGGAAAGTAATGCCCACGTTGCTGCCTGACAAATGTCTGCAGGGGCTACCAAACTCAGCTCCGCCCATGAGGATACTTGTGCTTGAGTAGAATGGGCAGCCGGTTCCGCAAAAGATATGCCGAAGTAATGGCCTCCTTAATCCAGCGCCCCAAAATTGACATAGCTGCTGTGTGGGCCAGCAATCAGCACAACAAGACAGTTGAACTTACAAAAGGAATTCGTAACCTCCAAGTGCTGAAGAAGCACCCATTGGACAACCAGAAGGTAAAGATCCTTATGCACCTAGGAAAGAACAACCCAAACTATGGTTACACGATTCCACATTAGGAAACACCACCCAGGAAAAACATTTAGGCATCATCATGGATAACATGTTGAAACCCTCCACCCAGTGTGCAGCAGCGGCCAAGAGAGCAAATAGAATGCTAAGCATCATAAGGAAAGGAATGGAGAATAAAACAAAGGATATTATAATGCCTCTATATCATTCCATGGTACCACTGCACCTTGAATACTGTGAGCAATTCTGGTCACTGTATCTTAAACAGAATATAGCGTTATTAGAAAAGGTACAGAGAAGAGCCACCAAAATGGTAAAGGGGAAGGAAAGAAACCCCTATGAAGAGAGGCTAAAAAGGTTAGGGTTCTTCAACGTGGAAAAGAGACGGCTGAGGGGAGATATGGATAGAGGCCTATATATTAATGAATGGAGTGGAATGGATAAATGCAGATCGATTTACACCATCAAAATACATAAATTCTAGGGGACATGCAATGAAGCTACAGGTAACCTATTTAAGATTAATAAGAGAAAATCGCATCTGCTTTCAACAACGTGAACCACAATACACTTATTGCTAGACTCAATCACATAGGCATAAAAGGGCAAGCACTCAAATGGCTTAAATCATATATTACCAACAGATTCCAATATGTAAAAATTGGACACAATTCCTCCACAACTTTCCCCCACCACAGTCATCACCCCAACATCTAATCTAGTCTAGGATCCCCCAATTAACTGCCCCCTTAGTAAAACCACCTCAAACTAACCTCATATTCTGTCCGATCGTATACTCAAGAAACAACTTCCTGATTGTAATAGGAATGTACCTAGTTGATGTAAATAACCATTGTTATTATAACTCAATCACATGTTCATGTAAATGTTTTAATTCATTCATTTTGTCCCATGTAAAAGTGAGGAGCCACAGAGTGAATGCACTTAAAGGTCAGAAGGTGAAGTTTAAACTGGATGCGAAAGCGGACAAGGAGCCAGTGAAGTGACTTGAGAAGAGGAGTAATATAGGCATAGCGAGACTGACGGAAGATTAGTCGCGCGGCAGATGAGCCAACCTGATGGCCCTCGCCTCGAGGCGATTAATGGACCAAACTGCTTCCCTGTGGTTCCAACGACCCTGGGCCATACGGTCCTGGCAATGGGCTCCAAGCCCGGGAGACTGGCATCAGTTGTCAGAAGGATCCTTGATAAATCTTCCAGTGGCATGCTCTTCCTTAGATGATAGGGCTTCTGCCACCACCACTGGCTGATCTTCACCAACATCAGGAGCAGGAGCCTGAACTCGAACTCCTGAGAACTCGGGGACCACCTAGTCAACAGGGACCGCTGGAGAAGCTGCATGTGAACATGTGCCCATAGCACACTCTCTATGGTCGCTGCCATCAATCCAAGAAGCTGAAGATAACCACAGACTCTGGGAGCCTGCTGCACTCACAACAGCGCCAGGCAATCTAACAGCCTCTTCACTTTCTCCTCTGGCAGGAAAACTCTGCCCACTTGAGTGTCAAATCCTGCTCCCAGGAACTCCAGGGACTGGGAAGGCAACAGCTGGCTTTTTCCCTGGTTGACCACCCAGCCAAGGCTTTTCAAAAAGGATGCTTCCAAAAGGCCCGGATGAGTGAGTCATCCAGACAGGGATGGACGCAGATCCCGTGGCGCCAGAGCGCCACTAGATACTTTTGCTGATCTACCCAGATCGGGATATGACAATACGACTTGGCCAGATCCAGAGAAGCCAAGAAGTCCCCTCAGTGCACTGCCTGAATCACAGCAAGGTTTCCAGAATGGGCCAGAAGGAAACATCCCTTTTTTTTTTTGGGCACCACAAAATAGATGGAATATCTGCCCTTGTCCCGCTTGACTGGCAGGAAGGCCACCACCGCCCTTAGGCTCAGCAACTTGTCCAAAGCAGTCCGCACAGTGGCACTCTAGATCACAGACCCACAAGGGGAGATGACGAAGGCATCCAGAATCAGCTCTTTGCATTCTAGGACATCGTTGAACTGAATGGTGACTAGCACCCAGCAATCCTTGGTAACCCAGGTCCATTCCTGAATGAAAAGGCAAAGCCCGCCTCCAACCAGAGGAACCAAGGAATGGGCCCCCAATCCTTCATTACACAGCCTAGGAGGGTCGTCCTCTGGAGGGAACCAAGTCTCTAGACCCACACGCTCCATGAAAGGATTGAGAATGAGCCCGAAGCCTGGAAGCAAATGGAAGAAAGGGTTTTCCAGGTCGGTAAGATGAGAGTCCCAAGACTCCCAGGGATCAGGCCAGTGCGCCCTTGGTGGATGGGCAGAGGCTAAAAAGAAAAAGGCACTAGCCCGTGTCACAGGCCCTTTTGGACTGTCTTCCAGAAGGTGGTAAGAATTTGCCTAACCCAGGTTCTTCACCAGCTTCTACTACTATTGAGCATTTTTATAGCGCTACCAATCGTACGCAACGCTGTACAGACATGTAAGAGACAGTCCCTACTAGTCAGAGCTTACAATCTAATCAAGACAACACAGAGCAACAAAAACAGGACAAGACAAAAAAACAAGGTGCGTACAATCTAGTCATGATACAGACGTCAAGATCTGAAAGCAACAGAGGTGAGATTTCAACCTGGATTTAAAGAGGGCTAGAGAGGGAGCCTGGCGTATAGACACTGGTAGCATATTCCAGGTGTAAGGTGCAGCAAGGTGAAAGGAGCGAAGTCTGGAATTAGCAATAGAAGTGAAGGGCATAGACAGAAGTAGTTTGTTAGAAAAGTGGAGTTCCCGAGAGGGGATGTAAGGAGAGATAAGAGATGAAAGGTAGTGAGGAGCCACAGAGTGAATGCACTTAAAGGTTAGAAGGAGAAGTTTGAACTGGATGCAAAAGCGGACAAGGAGCCAGTGAAGTGACTTGAGAAGAGGAGTAATGTAGGCATAGCGAGACTGACGGAAGATTAGTCGCGCGGAAGAATGTTGAATAGATTGAAGGAGAAAGAGATGATGCAGAGGGAGACCGGCAAGGAGCAGGTTGCAGTAGTCAAGACGAGAGGTGACTAAGGAGTGGATAAGGGTTTTAGTAGTATGCTCAGAAAGGAAGGGGCGGATCTTACCGATATAATAGAGAAAGAAACGGCAGGTCTTAATTATGAGCTGGATATGTAAAGAGAAAGAGAGAAGAGTCAAAGAAAACCCCCAGATTGCGGGCCGAGGAAACAGGAAGGATTACCGAGTTTTCCACAGAGACTGAATGAAAAAGGAGGAAGAGGAGGGGAGGTTTTGGGGGGAACGATAAGGAGTTCAGTCTTGGCCATATTCAGCTTCAGGCGGCAGTGAGACATCCAGGCAGCAATGTCAGAAAGGCAGGCAGAGATCCTGGTATGGATAACCGGAGAGATATCAGGTATAGAAAGGTAGATTTGGGAGTCATCAGCATAAAGATGGTACTGAAAGCCATGGGAGGAGATAAGCGCACCAAGAGACTGGGTATAGAGAGAGAAAAGCAGCAGACCCAGGACGGATCCCTGAGGGACTCCAACTGGGAGCAGGGTAGCGGAGGAGGAGGAGGAGCCACCAGAACACACACTGAAAGAGCGATGGGAGAGGTAGGAGGAGAACCAAGATAGAACAGAGCCGCTAAAGCCAAGCAAAGACAGGGTAACAAGGAGAAGGCTGGGGTCAACAGTGTCAAAAGCAGTAGAGAGGTCAAGAAGGATGAGAACAGAGTAGAGACCCTTGAATTTCACCAGGAACAAGTCACTGGAGACTCTGGTAAGAGCCGTTTCAGTAGAGTGTAAGGGATGAAAGCCAGACTGTAAGGGATCCAGGAGGGCATGAGAGGAGAGGAAGTCAAGGCAACGGCGGTGGACAGCATATTCAAGTAGTTTAGATATGAAGGGAAGAAGAGAGATGGGTCGATAGTTAGGAGGACAGGTGGGATCAAGTGAGGGTTTCTTGAGTAGGGGAGTAACCACAGCATGCTTGAAGTCAGCAGGGAAAATTGCAGTGGAGAGCGATAGGTTGAGAATATAAGAGATAGAGGGCACAATGGCGGAAGAGATGGGGCTTAGGGGGTGGGTGGGGATAGGATCAGAAGAACAGGTGGTGAGTTTGGAGAAGGAAAGAAGGAGTGTGGTTTCCTCATCAGAGATGGAAGGGAAGGAAGAGAAGGTAGCAGAGGTAGGGGGAGGGTAGAGAGTGAAGAGGGGAAGTAGATGAAGTAGATGGAATAGTGGGGAATTGGAGGGTGATCCTATGGATTTTATCATGGAAGTAGTCGGCCAGGGTTTGGGCCGGAAGTGAGGGAGGGACTGGAGGCGGAGGTACCTAAGAGTAGTAAAGAGATGACGAGGATCAGAGGCAAGGGAGTTGGTCAAACGGACGTAGTAGTCTTGTTTGGCAAGAGCAATGGCTGACTGGAAAGAGACAAGCATGAATTTGAAGTGTAGAAAGTCAGCATGGGAAAGGGATTTGAGCCACACACGCTCAGCTGAGCGGGCGCAGGAACAAAGATAGCGGGTAGTAGATGAGAGCCAGGGCTGGGGTGAAGAGCGCCTCACAGGACATGGGAGAGGTGGGGCAAGAGCATCCAAGGCCGAGAAAAGTGCAGTATTATAGGAGGATACTGCCTCATCAACGGAATTAGATAACAAAGTGGAAGAAAGAGGTGAAGAAATGACGGAAGAGAGAGCTAAGGGATCAATAGCATGAAGGTTCCTAAAAAGGTTGGATGAGATAGGACAAGGCTGAGGTGGTGGGTGAAGAATAATAAGGCTTAAGAGGTGATGATCAGATAAGGGAAGAACTGAGTTACAGAAGTTAGAGGGTAAGCAGTTAGAAAAGAATCTCAGATCGCGGCAGTGACCAAGCTGGTGAGTGGGGGCAATGCAGCAGAGTTGGAGGTCAAACGAGGAGGTAAGGGAGAAGAGTTTTGAAGCGTGAGATCAGAGGGGTCATCGACATGAAAGTTGAAATCCCCAAGAATAAGAGTGGGGGAGGAGGAGACAAGAAAGAGATAGCCAAGAGTCAAAGTCAGAGAGAAAGGAAGAAGCAGACACATCAGGAGGACGATAAATAACAGCAACACGGAGAGGAAGTGGAGTGAAGAGGCGGATGGAATGGACTTCAAAAGAGAGGAAGGAGTGAAACTGAGGTAGGATGAGGGGTTGGAATTGGCAGGAGGGAGAAAATAAAAGCCCAACACTACGCCCCAGCCAGTGAGACGAGGTGTATGGGAGAACTGAAAGCCCCCATGACAGAGAGAGGCCGAAGAAGCGGTGTCATCTGGGAGAAGCCAGGTCTCTGTTAAAGCAAGGAGGTGTAGAGCATTAGAGATAAAAAGATCATGGGTAAAAGCAAGTTTAGAAGAGACAGAGTGCGCGTTCCACAAGGCACAAGAGGGGAAAGGAGAGGGATATTGATAAGATAAGACATGTTGCGAGAGGACCATTTCTCAGAGTGAGAGAGAAATCTAGGGGGGCCAGGATTAGGGTTGATATCACTGGCTGAGAGGAGGAGAATAAGTAGCAGAGTACGGGGTAGAGAGGAGACAGTGCGTCAGAAACGAGGGAGAGATAGCCTTAGAGAGAGTGTTAAAGATTGGATGAGAGGGAGAGAGTGATGAAGCTGGAGAGCTGATGGTAGGGTAGAAGATAGAATGGAGGGGGCAATAAGGGTGGTAGGAGAGGGGTGAGGAGTGGAGTAAGGATGCTGGTAGAAGGGGAAACAATTAGGGAAAGGAAGACAATGTGAAGTGGAGCCACAGAAGGCACTGAAAGAGGCTAAGCAGCAAATGTTATCTAACAAGCAGAGAAGCAGCAGTGCAGCGCAGTTATGAATACAAGCCACAGTAGAGACAATGGCTATGCAGTAAGTAAATACAAACAGTAATGGAGTCAAAAAGGCCAAGCAGCAAGAGTTATTCCAGCACTGAGATAACAACGGAGTTTACAGGCAGTGCAGGGCAGATTGTCTAGCTAGGCGAGTGATGCTAATCAGTTGGGACAGATGGCATGAAAGAGAGGCTGCAGGTCAATTCCTCGGACAAATTGGTGATGTGGTGTTAAAACAGTTCCAGTTGGCAGCCGGAGGGGGAGTGGGAGTGGTTGCAGCCCTCCGCTCCTTACACTGCCGTCGTGCCGTTGTCGTCGATCGGGCTCAGAAGGTGGTGAGATTGTCAGGCTCTGCAGGCACGGTCTCCCGCTGAAGGGCCACGCCAAAGGGCCTTTTGGCACGGGCCCGCCAGGCGCGCCCATTGGTGCACGTGAATTCAAACACACCGGAAGTGCTGATTGGGCCTTGGGCCGCTGATCGGGGAGGGGATTCCCTTCCCGCTCCCCAGCCCGATGCCGATCAGACAGGAGAGTCTGCAAGTGTAGCTGCTGGTGCCTGTTGGCGCTCGTGAATTCAAACATATCGGAGGCGCTGATTGGGCCTTGGGCCGCTGATTGGGGAGGGGATTCCTTTCACGCTCCCCGGCCCGATGCAGATCAGACAGGAGAGCTTATCGGCTCCAAAAAGAAGCTTCCTCTTAAAAGCCAGTTGGGCCAACCGGGCTTTGGAAGATGTATCTGCTGCTCAGTGTCGCAGCCAAATCCAATAGCACGGACATTATCATCAGGGCACCATCTGTGGCCACCAAAACGTACCAGGTCATACATGGCATCAGAAAGGAAGGCCATAGTCGACTCCAAAAGGGGGGGGGGGGGTATCATCCTCCAGTGGAAGAGACTGAATCCATTGGAGAAGGGCTTGAGAGTGATACATACCGCCAGTTGCAGAATAGCAGCCGCCACAGCAAACTGGCTCCTCCACAATGAATCCACTGTATGGTCTAGAAATTCCTTGAAGGCCGATCTGCCTTCCACAAGAATGGTGGTCCGTCTGGAAACCGCCATAATCTGTTACAGTTATATTGGCTGGGTAGGCACCAGTGTTGGGGCCCTTCGATGCCCCAATGTCGATGTATCTCCTGCACGCTTGGACAGTGATTGATGTCTATGCAGCTAATGTAAATGATCCTGCCTGTTGCACAGCCAAAAACACCATGATGCGTTCCTTGAGAGCCTGCAGAAGGTGCTTCTTCATGGTTGCTGATTCCGAGGCTGCGGAGCCTGAGCAACTTTGACCGATTGTAATCAGTGGTTTGGTCTCGGCTCTCAGTAGACTGCCACTGCCCCTCTGATATTCTGGAGGATGAGCTCTCCTTCCTTTGAAGCAGTTTCAAAGGGTGCTATCGTGGACCCTTATTGCACTTGACACAATGCCTTTACTCAGTGCGATCACCCCTTGGTGTTGATGACGATGAGGCCAAATCCTTCCTTCTCTTTGGGTGGAGATCGATCGATGGCCAATTGTTCTGGGACACTACACGTGCTCGGCTCCGAGTGAGCTGGAGAACCTCTTGATGTCGATGCACCGCCAGCGTCCGATGCAGCCTTTGAAGTCATCGAGACTGATGCCGTTGATGCCGATGGATTGGACTTGTGAGTGCCAAAAAGTGATTTGCGCTGCTTCTCTCGACCCTCAAATCCTTTTTTTGTCATCTGCAAAATCGAAATTACACTTACCTGGTAATTGTAGTTCCTTGAGTGACGACAGTTTAGTCCTCCACTTCTGGGTAGTGCACCTCCTCCTGCAGCTTGGAGACTGGACCAATCAGAAACTTCCTCTCACTGGGATGTAGCTAGCTGGAAATCCCATCAGCCCCCAGTGAACTATTGACAAAGCAGACTCACAAGAGCAACAAATAAGTAGCCACCTATGTTTTTTTTTTAAATTGAACTATAAACAGGAACAAAACATAGCCCCCTCCTTAACAGATAAAGAGGTGAGATACTCCATAGCAATACTCTACTCCCCTGCAAAGTACGGAAGAACAGACAGAGGATGAAAGGACAAGTTAACAACAAGCGAAAAAAGGTAGCCGCACGTACTCACCTGTCAATATTCTTGCTGACTGAAAACTCGTGCCGAGCTAGCCCTAAAAACCGAGGGCGGGAAGGAGGACTAAACTGTCGTCACTCAAGGAACTACAATTACGAGGTAAGTGTAATTTCGATTTCCTTTTCGTTCCGCCAGTTTAGTCCTCCACTTCTGGGATTAACAGAGCAATACTAACGGGAGGGACCCTGCTAGCTGGCACGCAACACCGCCGACCCAAAACAGGCATCCTGAGCCGCTAGCACATCCAGCCGGTAATGTTTACTGAACGTATGCAGCGACGACCAGGTAGTCGCCTTACAAATCTCCACCAGTGGAACCAGACCGTGCTCTGCCCAGGAAGCCACCTGTGCTCTCGTGGAATGCGCCCGAAGACCCACGGGTACCAAACGCCCCTGCAACAAATATGCTGAGGCAATTGCCTCCTTAATCCACCTGGAAATGGATGCTTTCGAAGCAGCCTCTCCCTTTCTGGGGCCTCCAAACACAAACAGGCGATCTGACTTGCGAAAGGAGTCAGAGACAAATGACGTAACACTCGTTTTACGTCCAAGCGACTCAAACCTCGATCAGAAGACTGCCCTGCGTCCGACTTCAGGACCGGGAGCGTTACCGTCTGATTGACATGAAAAGGTGAAGACACCTTGGGCAAGAAGGAGGGCACCGGTCTGAGCACCACCTTTTCTGGCGAGAAACAAAGAAAGGGCTCCCTGCACGAAAGGGCTTGCAACTCGGAGATGCGCCTAGCTGAACAAATCGCTACCAAAAAGACCACCTTAAGGGTCAAGTCTTTGACCAAACTCTGGGATAAGGGCTCGAATGGTGCCTTACCTAGGGCCTGTAAGACCAAATTGAGATCCCATGCCGGAACAGAAATATGGCAGGCTGGACGAAGTCTGGAAACCACTTTCAGAAAACGCACGACATCACCATGGGCCCTAAGAGACACGCCCTGGATCTTACCTCTATAGCAGGCCAAGGCTGCCAATTGTACCCTCAGAGACCTGGCGGCAAGGCCCTTTTCGAAGCCATCCTGCAAAAAATCCAGCACTACTGCCACAGACGCTCTGGACACTCGTACCTGATGTCTGGAACACCAGTCCTCAAAGATTCGCCAAATGCGCACATAAGCGAGCGAGGTTGACCGCTTTCGAACCTGAAGTAAGGTTGAAACGACCGACCTAGAGTAGCCCCGCTTTCTTAACCTCGCCCTTTCAATGGCCAAGCCGTAAGTGAGAATCGATCCACCTGTGGCATCTGAAGGGGCCCCTGAATCAGGAGCTCCTGAGACAAGGGGGAGCCGCCACAGCAGTCCGTCTAAGAGGCGTATCAGATCAGTGTACCAAGGGCGCCGAGGCCAATCCGGTGCTATCAGCAGCACCCTGCCCCGATGGGCTTCGATACGCTGAATCACACGACCGACCAGGGCCCACGGAGGGAACACAGAGCAGACCCGACGTCGGCCATGGCTGAATTAAGGCATCGATCCCTTCCGACATGGGTTCCCTCCGCCTGCTGAAGAACCGATTCGCTTTCGCCGACTGACACGTCGCCATCAAGTCCATTACCGGGACTTCCCACCGGAGAGTCACCTGAGCGAACACATCTGGATGCAATTCCCATTCTCCGGCAACCACCTATACTCTGCTGAGAAAATCCGCTGTTACGTTTTCTCTTCCGGCAATGTGAGCTGTCGAGATGGCCTGTAAGCACGTCTCCACCCAGGCAAACAGCATCTCGGCCTCCTCTTCCATGGCTGCACTCCCTGTGCTGCCCTGCCGGTTGATGTATGCTACCGTAGCCGCATTGTCCGACAACACTCGCACCGCTCGGCAGGTCACTAGACTCTTGAACCGCTGAAGCGCCAACAACACGGCTCTCAGCTCCAGACGGTTGATCAACCAGGAGCTTTCCCCCGCCTACCACCGCCCCTGAGCAAAGTGTACTCCGCAATGCGCCCCCCAGCCTGTGAGACTTGAATCTGTGAACAGAGGGAGCCACTCCGGCTGCTCCAGCGGCATCCCCGCTTGCAAGGCCACAAGGCACAACCACCACCGCAGAGCCTGCCGAACGCGCAGCGGGCAAGGAAGACACTTGCTCAGCGACTTGGACTGATTGGACCAACGACGAAGCAAGGCCCATTGTAGCGGTCTCACGTGAAACCAAGCCCAAGGAACAATCTCTAGCGACGCCGCCATGGTCCCTAACACCTGAAGATAATTCCATGACGTTGGCGCCGACAGCTTCCTGAGGTTTTGCACCAGTCTTCGAAGAACTTGTGCTCTGCGTTCTGTTAGAAAGACCGACCCTCTCCGGGTATCGAACCGCACTCCCAGATACTCGAGAAACTGAGTCGGTGCTAAATGACTTTTGAGTGGGTTGACCACCCAACCTAAGCTCTGCAGAAACTCCACCACCCTTCTCGTGGTTTGTCTGCTCTCTTCTAGGGACTTGGCCCTTATCAGCCAATTGTCGAGGTAGGGATGCACTAGGATCCCCTGCCTCCGCAATGCCGCCGCCACTACGACCATTATCTTGGTGAAGATGCGGGGAGCCGTCGCCAAGCCGAAGGGCAGCGCTTGAAATTGAAAATGACCCCAAGGCAGGGTGAACCGTAGAAATTTCTGATGCGACGCTCTGATGGGAACATGGAGATAGGCCTCGGAGAGATCGAGAGAGGAGAGATACTACCCCTGACGAACCGCTACAATGACAGACTGGAGGGTTTCCATTCGGAAATGAGGAACCCGGAGACACCGATTCACCCCTTTGAGGTCCAGGATAGGGCGAAGAGAGCCATCCTCCTTTGGCACCACGAAACAGATGGAGTAGCGCTCCATACCGTACTCCGCGGGCAGCACTGGGACGACGGCTCCCAGCTGAAGGAGGCGATCTAAGGTTTGCCGAATATGTAATGCCTTCTGAGGTCCTCTGCAGGGAGACTGAACGAATGAGTCCCTCACCGGGACTGCCAGATCCAGTGCATAGCCGTCGCGAATAATCTCTAAGACCCACTGGTCCGACGTTATGTGGGTCCAGGCAGAAAGAAACCCCCTCAGGCGTCCCCCGATCGATTGTCCTTCCGCCGGGACCCGTGGCCCTTCATTGGGGCTTTCGAGCGGCGCCGGGAGCAGGCGCTGCAAAACCTCTGCTTGCCCCTCGGAACCCTTGGGAGCATGATACAAATCTTCCCTGTTGGGAACCGCAAAATGGGGAGAACAAAACCTGCGGAAATCTCTAACCTGTCCCCGAAAGGACTGGGAAAGTTTTCCCTGCTTGGGTTTATCTTCCGGGAGTCTACCCCCCTTGGACTCCCCCAAATCCTTGACCAGCTTATCAAGGTCTTCACCAAACAATAATTTCCCTTTGAATGGGAGCTTGCCAAGTCGAGATTTAGAGGATCCGTCGGCCGCCCAGTTCTTTAGCCAAAGGGCCCTGCGCACTGCTACCAGGGACGCCATACTATTCGATAAGGCCCTGATTAGATCGTAGTCACATCTGCTAAATACGCCGATCCGGACTCTAAACACTGGAGTTCCCGCATCTCGTCTTGCTCCAAGGATGTCGACTGCCTGAGGCGCTGGACCCAATGGAGGCAGGCCCTTGCCGCCCAAGCACCACATATGGAGGCCTGCAAGGAAACCGCGTCCGCCTCAAAGGACTGTTTCAACAGACCATCCATTTTCCTATCCTGCGCCTCCTTCAAGGCCGCACTGCCTTCCACAGGAATAGTGGTCTTCTTCGTGATAGCTGACACCGCGGCATCAATCTTTGGGATGCGAAACCGGTCCTTGTCCTTGTCCGCCAAGGGATAGAGCTTATTCATAGTTCTTATCCCCTTCAGGCCTGCCTCTGGGTGGTCCCACTCGTTCTGAATCATCTGATCTATCATCTTATGAATAGGGAACACTACCTGCATCTGGCGCACCGCCTGAATAATAGGATCCGCAGTATCCTCTTCGATTGTAGTCTGCTCGGACGTAAGACGAAGCGTCTGCAGGGCCTCCACAATGAGGGCCGACAACTCCTCTCTCCGAAACATCCTCAGGCTCAGCTATTTCACCTTCTTCTAAATCCTCAAGTCGCCCTCCAAGTCAAGCTCCTGCTCTTCGTCCTCCTGCAACTCCACTTCGGAGGGAGAACGCTCCGGCGGACGTGGCCTCTTGTGTGCTCTGGCCACCACATTTTTGGGACCCGCCAGCCCCGAACGCATACTGACCGAGGGGAGAGGGGCCAACGCCGGCACAAAACCCTGTCGCTTTCGACAGAACGCCTGATGCATAAGTAAAACAAAATCTGGAGAAAGGTCCTCCATGTGTCCCGACGAAACCCCTGATACTCCAGATGCCCCCTCGGCAGGCGGGGCGGAAGGCCCAGGAGTCCAAGCCTCCCTATCAGGCTCCGCCAACACCTCAGGCAGGGCTGAGCCTGCAGCGTCCTCCATTTGATGCTCCAGAGTGAGCGACACTGACGCACAGCACCCACAGACACCTGTCTCTGGAGTCGTGCTCCTGCGGGTGCCACAAATCACACACTGAGACCTTGCTGGCATGAACAGACAAGCCTAGCGGCCCCACAAGCAGGAGAAGGGAAATCCGCACTCCCCTTGCACACCTGAAATGCTTGCCTACAGCCCTGATTTACTGTATACTTAAATGGGATGTTGTTATTATTATTATTTTTTTTTTAAAGTAAGTAAGTAACCCTCTGAGAGAGCTAATTTAGTAAAGAAAATCCTTCTGGAGCCCCCAGCCCTCGCGGACCTAAAACCCCAGAAGAAAAGCCAAACAGTAAAATTAAAGAAAACAAATTAATAAACCCCAAGAACACTGCTAGGGACTAAGGAAAAAATGCACTGAAAGGCTCTGCCGGTGAAATAGAGCCGCCGTTGCTGAAACCGCGACGTTAAAATGGCCGCGGTTTCACTCCCCGGTTTGGCGCGCTTTTTGCAAAGGGCCCTGAAGCACCGCAGCATACAGGCACTGCGAGACCCCGGCCTCCCCCTCTCTCCCCGGCCCGTACCTGAATGCAATGGCTCTCCTGCCAGCGTCCCGAGGCCCGATCGCTGAAACGGACCGGAACGCTGCTGAAAATGCTGCCGTCAACAGACCCCGGAGCCAGCGCTGCAGCTCAGAAAGTCAGCAGGCTGCCAGGGGGGGGGGGGGGGACAAGAAAGGAGCTCTACCCCGTCCAATCAAGGAGTAAGAGATCCTGCGGCAAGCAAGATAGCCAGGGGAGAAAGGAGACTAAGCAAGGCAGAGTAGGCTATGGATTCAAACTCCTACTGCCCAGTGATTCTTTAAAAAGAAAAAAAGTGACAGCATCCGGCTAACCTAAGTAAACCAAATATAAAGAAGTCTGAAAGAAAATGTAAAGTAAATAGCCTGCTCCTTATTGGTTTCTCCAGTGAGCCCAGCACCTAGGCTCACGAGGTCCTCCTGCTGCATGGAGACTGGACACACTGGGGGCTGATGGGATTTCCAGCTAGCTACATCCAGTGAGAGGAAGTTTCTGATTGGTCCAGTCTCCAAGCTGCAGGAGGAGGTGCACTACCCAGAAGTGGAGGACTAAACTGGAGGAACGAAAAGGAACACAAATTACAAGAAGAGGGCTGATGATCGGGTCCTAGGCACTGAAAGCAACAATTATGGGTATTCCTGGCAGATATGGTCCTTGCACACTGGAAACACTTTTTAAACCCGCTGGCCAGTTTCTGGGATTGTTGCAGAGAAATCAAACGGCTCAATTTTAAATAAGGCGGCCCAGCCGGTGCACTGGCACAGAGTGTGGCAGAGGTACCATGGAAAATGAAAGAAAGAAAATTAAAATGACCGAAGGGCCAAAAATAAAAGGGAAAACTGCGACCAAGCTCTCTGGTCACCCAGTCAAATAAATTAATTAGATTTGTTGGAAAAGATCTGCTCCTAGTAAGACCATGCTGCCTCAAATCCTCCAATCAATTGGATTCCAGAAACCTCACTATCCTTTTTTTTTTGCAGCATTTCCATCGATTTACTCACCACAGACATCAGACTAACCAGCCTGTGGTTCCCAACCTCATCCTTACTTCTGCTTTTGTGTAGACAAAACATATTGGCCCTTCTCCAGTCCTCTGGGACTATTACCAGAGCAAAGGGGTTACAAAAGAGGGTAATTGAATATGAGACTGCTAGAATGCTGCCAAGTAACAAAGTACAACATCATATGGCATCGGTCTGGTATTAGCCTTGTGTATTTGAAGCATAGATGTCAAGTTTTCAAATTGATTAGGGGTGCTAAACTCAACCAAAACTGCTTCTCTCTGGACACAGTGAAATAATATGCTCAATAATGGGGGTTCTGAATTTCCACAGAGTTTGCATCTATGCTTTAAAACATGTTTTTTCTGACCTAACTTACCCTATGTCAGCCTAGAAATTAATAGAGCAGTTTTAATGCTGATGTTTATACATCTAATAATAAGATCACAATATATTGTTTCATGTTCAGTTAAATCTAAGATAAACCTCATTTCAAATGTACAACTGGCATCAAATATCAAAACAGGTTCCTGCATGGTTTACAGTTCATCTACATAAATCAGCTATGGAGGGGGTTTCCCCCAATAATTAATAGTGGTTATTTTGTGGCTAGTTTTCAAAATTCCTGTGGAGCTTGTGGTTCAATGGAAACTCTTCACTAACATGATGATTCATGTAAAATCCTTTAAAACTGACCTTCTTATGAATGTAAAATACTATCACTTTTGGCTACTCTGTTTTATTTGCACATTCCATGAACCTCAACACTATATGGAAATACAGTACATCACATAACTTTCAGACATGCAGAGATAATGTAAAAGTATGCCCCCACAATATAGTGTACCCAGTTGCACCAAAATTATACTTACTCATTTGACAAAGTTTGCTTGCCAGCTTGTAGTTTTCATCCATTAAGGCTGTCAGGAACTATAAAATAACATGTTTTATTTAATGCAAGAAAGTAGATACTCAGTTCTGGGCGTTTAAATTACAAAAGTCACCATCACATTTGAGACTCAAATGGACACTTTCATTAGAAAAACCAAGGGCAGAATACATATCTAAGGAAGCACCTCTCCAAAACAGCATTCAAAACAATGGATTAACAATGTAGGAAGCTTGCACTGATGTTGCCTCTGTTATATCTATTCTATAGATACACAAAAAAGTTCAGGTTCTGCTACTTTCAGTTTGGAATCTTTTACTACAGAAAAATAAGTATGCATATAACAGCATGCTTAAGTGAAAAGTCCAAAAAGGTGTAACATTTATAGAATATACACATAGAACCAACCCCAGTAGCATGCAAATGCCAAAGCATATATTAACACCTGCTATGAAGTTGGTATAAATTCGAGTGTGTACTCTAAGCATGTATTTGCATTTTATAAAATATGCATGTACATCAGAAAAGAGTAGTTACTCACCTGTAACAGGTGTTCTCCAGGAGCAGCAGGAATCAGTCCTCACATATGGGTGACATCGATGTCGATGGAGCCCCCGTGCGGAGCATTTCCCCAGCTTTCTAAGAAAGCCTTTGGGAATACTGCACGCATGCACGGTCCCCTTCCCGCCTAAAGGTGCCATCTTGCTCAGTCAGATGACATAGCTAAAAGACAGCACAAAAAGTGTAAAAATGAACTATTGTGGCACCGCTCACCTTCCCAGAGGCATGCAGCTTGAGCTAGAGTGGGCAGTTGTGCTTCGTGTGTCTGGGAACCACTAGGTGAGGTTTGGAACGGCCTCTTGGGTAATGTAGTTCTACAGCACTTGAAGAAATTATAGTTGTGCACGAGTGATTTTCAGGTTAAATAGGAATTTATTCCCCTCCCGGGTTTGGATATCGTTGACCATTGAACAAAAGGTTACAGTAACAGAAAAACCAAGCTTCTGGTATAACAAAAATAAGTAAACTCAAACAATGCTTGTCTTCAGCTTTAAGGCACAAAAGAACAGAAAACAGTTTAGCTCCCAAATGCTCTTTTGGACTGTTTTCTTCTTTTCAAATACTCCAACAATGTTAACAAAGAGACTGTACATTATCAGATATCATATATGAGCAGTCCATGTATACCTCAGGCTCAGGGGGTTGGTAGGAATCCCATTGCATGGGGTCACTTTCTCCTTCAGTGTCCCGTGGAGAGAACTCTTCTGCCTGCTGGGAAAACCTCTCAGCTTCAGTCAGTGTACTCCCTTCTCCCAACCAGCTAGAGGAGTCTGGGTGTTTACCATAAGTATTGGATTCTCGAGCACACAGCTCCTGGTAAGTGCAAGGATAAAAACTGTCCTCTTGTGCTTGGCTATTATGAGTTACGTGTCTGTCTTCTAAACAGCTTTTTCCCAGGAACCTCTCTTGGCTGCAATCTGGTGTCAGGTAAAACTTTTTCTTTCCTTCAGATAAAACCTTTGTAACAGGAAAATGAGCGTTACCTTCAGGATATCTGTAGTTATAAGACTGTGGCTGTCTTTTCTGGCTTTTAGAGTAAACCTCCTTGCTTTTGGGGTGGTAGAAATCCCCAGTGCTTTTGCCAGCTGTGCACTGCTCTCTGCGACCTGGGACTGTATATCTCTCACAGTTCCCCTCCTCCGAGAAGCTTCCCTGAGTGAGATTGGGACTCCCTTCCCTTCTCTCTTCTCCCAGCCTCAAGCCTTGGCTGAATTCAGGGTATCTGTCTTTCTCTATTTGGCTTCTTCCAGGTCTCTCTCTGTGTCTAGGATTATACCTAGGACTTCCTTCCTGCCTCTCGTCAGGTCTCTCCTCATGTCTCTTAGTAGTCTCCCTTCTATCCTCCACTAAGGGATTTTTATCTGTGTTTCTTTTTCCGTTGGGCTGGGCTCCACCCCCAACCAGCTGTTTCCCCTTCCCTGATGAAACAGGAATTAGCTTGTGTGACGGGCGTTCCCTAGCACACTGTGACGTTATTTGTTTGGGGTTTCTATGCCAACCCTCCATGCTTGCTTCAGAGCTGTCAACCCTGGTTTCACTTTGCAGTGAATTTTCTGTTTCCATCGGCTCTGAACCTTGTACCTCACGACACTATGTACAACTGCAACTCCCAGGGGAGGAGGGAGGGTTGTGAGGACTGATTCCTGCTGCTCCTGGAGAACACCTGTTACAGGTGAGTAACTACTCTTTCTCCAGGACCAAGCAGGAAGTCAGTCCTCACATATGGGACTCCCCAGCTTCAGGCTACCGGGGACCCAGAGCTGAAAAATGAGCTCCCTCTAGCCGCAGCATCAGAGAAAAGGATTTCACTGAAACATACCCCCACTGGTAGCCCAACCAGAGGGCTGGAGGGTAGGAGTTGCCTACAATTTGTATATAGTTACTATGTATATATGTTATAATAGTTTAATAATTCACTGTTTAAACTTTATACTGTTATCTGTACCTAGTTCATCTGTTCTATGTAAAATGACTTGGTATGATACTATCCATACCATATAACATACTGTTCATTGTAAACCGCACTTGATACTTGTGAAAGAGCGGTATAGAAATAATTGTTAAATAAATAAATAAATAAACCTCGAAGAGATTCTGGAGCACTGCCTGACCGAAAGCACTGTCCCTACGGGACTCCCTCTCCAGGCAGTAATGGGCCGCAAAAGTCTGGCTTGAGGACCAAGTTGCAGCCCTACAGATGTCTGCTAACGGCACAGAGCGGAGATAAGCTACTGAGGCAGTCGTTGCCCTGACATGGTGGGCCGTGACCCGACCCTGCAAGGGAAGGTCAGCTGCCCTGTAAACCCAGGTGATACAGTCAGCCACCCAGATGGACAAGGTACGCTTGGAGACAGGTAACCCCAAGTTATTAGGGTCAAAAGAGACGAAGAGCTGAGTAGCCCTCCTATGCCCCTGCGTACGCTCAATGTAGAAGGATAAGGCCCTTCTACAGTTCAGGTATGCAGAACTGTCTCAGCCCGGCTGGCATGGGGCCTAGGGAAGAACGTTGGAAGAACCACCTCCTGGTTGAGATGGAAAGAGGAGACAACCTTACGGAGGAACTTAGGATGAGTCCTAAGGACTACCCTGTTCCTATAGAAGCGAGTGTATGGCCTGTCACAGACCAGGGCTTGAAGCTCACTCACTCGCTTGGCCGAGGTCAGGGCCACTAGGAATAGAGTCTTCCAAGAAAGAAAGCGGACATGTAGCCATCGGCTCAAAAGGTGGGCGAGTCAGTTGCTGCAAGACCACATTCAACTCCCACTCAGGGGCCGGTGGACGGAGAGGAGGCTTGAGCAAGAGCAAGCCTCTGAGAAACCTGGACACCAAGGGGTGAACCGACAAAGAGTGTCCCTGGTGAGCTGCCAGAGCAGAGAGGTGGACCCGAACAGAATTGGACTTAAGGCCCTGATTGGACAAGTGCAGCAGGTACTGAAGCACTACTGGCACAGTGCAGGAGAAAGGATCTTCCTTGTGTTGCTGGCACCACAAGGAGAACCTTCTCCACTTCAGGGCATAGGTTTTCCTGGTGGATTGCTTTCTAGAGGCCAAGACCACCTCTTCCACTTCCTGAGGCAGGCCCCAGGGAGCCAACACTACCCTTGCAGCCTCCAGGCCATCAAATGGAGAGATTTGAGATTGGGGTGCAGAAGGGAACCCTGATCCTGAGAGAGAAAAGATTGGGTTGCAACCCCAGAGGTAGTGGGGTTTCCACTGCTAGTTGAAGTAGAAGTGGGAACCAGGGCTGCCTCGGCCACCTGGGGGCTACCAGAAGTACCGAGGCCTTGTCCCTTAGAATCTTGAACAAGGTTCGGGCCACCAGAGGCGTGGGAGGAAACGCATACAGGAGGCCCTGGGACCAAGAAATCAGGAAGGCATCCGCTGCTAACCTCAGGCGATGCGGTTGCCTGGAACAGAACCTGGGCAGCTGCCGATTCAGGGGACTGGCAAAGAGATCTATGGATGGAAGTCCCCATCTCAGGAAAATTTTTTTAACTACCAATGGGTGCAGTTGCCACTCGTGGGGCTGCAGAACCCTGCTCAACCTGTCTGCCAGGAAGTTCTCCTGCAAGATCCCGCAGGTCCACTCTCAGAGTAATATAATTGGTCCAAAATTCGGTAATTACTCTATTGTAAACAACGTTTAATATGAGAAAAAGCAAAATAAAGGGTTGTGCACAATACTAAAGCACGGGGACGTCTCAGACAAATCGGCACAAAACTAAGATACTATGTATCGAACTGTGCCCCGATAGCAACAATGACTGTCCACCGGCTCAGGCAATCTCTATTTTATTATTTTTTCTTTTTTTCTTTTTCCAGCACACCCTCAACTTTTGAAAAATACTCGTGTATCAATTGTACTTAACTTAAATCAAGTTAAGTACAATTGATACATGAGTATTTTTCAAAAGTTGAGTGTGTGCTGGAAAAAGAAAAAATAATAAAATAGAGATTGCCTGAGCCGGTGGACAGTCATTGATGCTATCGGGGCACAGTTCAATACATAGTATCTTAGTTTCGTGCAGATTTGTCTGAGACGTCCCCGTGCTTTAGTATTGTGCACAACCCTTTATTTTGCTTTTTCTCATATTAAACATTGTTTACAGTAGAGTAATTACCGAATTTTGGAGGAAGTTCTCCTGGCCAGGGAGATAAACAGCCTTGAGAAACATGTTGTGCCTGAGCGCAAAAGAGCAAAGGGCCTGTGCCTCCAGACACAGGAGCCTGGACCCAGTGCCTCCCTGTTTGTTCACACAGAACATGGCCACTTGATTGTCCGTCTGTACCAGAACAGACTGGTGAGCCAAGGTGTGAGAGAAGGTTTTGAGGGCTAAGCGAATAGCCCGGAGTTCCAGCAGGTTGATCTGTTGCGTGGCCTTCCATGGAGACCACAGGCCCTGGGTGCACCTGTCCAAACAATGTGCACCCCAGCCTTGCAAGGAGGCATCAGTCGTCAATACCACTGTGGAAACAGGCACCTGAAAAGGCACCCCCTGTAGTAAGTTGGGGGGTGTAGCCACCACTGTAGGGAGTTCAGGAATGGTTTGGACACCCATACTTTTTCTGTGAGGCTTCCTGTGGCTTGCTTCCACTGAGGTCTGAGGCACCACTGTGCAGGTCTCATGTGGAGGAGGGTATTGGGGGTCACATGCACTGTCGATGCCATGTGGCCTAGGAGCTTCAGACAGAGTCTGGCGGAAACCCGTGGCATGCTGAGAAACGGGTTTGCCAAGTCTATGAGCCTTCGTGCCCTGTCTTCTGGCAAGTAAGCCTTTGCTTGCAGGGAGTCCAGCTGCGCCCCTATGAACTCCAGGTTCTGGGAGGGGAGCAAAGTGAACTTTGCGAAGTTTATGACAAAGCCTAGGTGTTGAAGGAGGGAGACAGTCCGGAGGGTGGCTTGCCTGGCCTCCTGGTAAGTCTGATCCCTGATGAGCCAGTCGTCCAGGTAGGGGAAGACAAAAACACCTTGATTCCTCAAGTAGGCCGCTACCACTGCCAGGCACTTTGTAAAGACCCTTGGGGCGGAGGTTAGGCCAAAGGGCAGTACCCTGTACTGGTAATGGTTTCCTCCTACAATGAACCTGAGGTACTTTCTGTGGTCTGGATGAATGAGGATGTGAGTGTACGCATCTTTTAGATCGAAGGAGCATAGCCAATCTCCCTGCTGGAGGTAGGGCAGAAGTGTTCCAAGAGTAAGCATCTTGAACTTTTCTTTCTCCAAGAACTTGTTGAGATTCCTGAGGTCAAGAATAGGCCTGAGGCCACCGGTTCTCTTTGGTACGAGGAAGTACCTGGAGTAGAAACCGTGACCTTGCAGGCAGGGAGGAAAAGGCTCCACCGCCTTGTCTAGAAGCAGACCCTGAAGTTCTTGAAGGAGGAGATCTGTGTGCAGAGGAGGTCTTGGAGGCTCTCCTGGGAAGTAGGGAGGAGGCAACTGCTAGAAATGGAGCATATAGCCCTTGTGGACTATGCTCAATACCCAAGCATCTCCTGTAATGGGT
This sequence comes from Ichthyophis bannanicus, assembly GCA_033557465.1. Taxonomy (NCBI): domain Eukaryota; kingdom Metazoa; phylum Chordata; class Amphibia; order Gymnophiona; family Ichthyophiidae; genus Ichthyophis; species Ichthyophis bannanicus. The sequence continues at coordinate 621,622,048 of CM066036.1, forward strand.
GGCCACCTGTGGGCAAACAGGGCTAGACGACCTCCTATGCAGGAGGGATGGGGCAGCAGAGGTGGAAAGGCTATGCTGTGGGAGTCAAAACCCCCCTCCCTGCTGAGTGGGAGCAAGAGCCGGAGGCTTGGGGGTCTTCTGCCTACGGGGCCCATGTCCCTGCCCCTTGGCCTGCTGACCCTGCTGGGGAGGCCTGGTACTGAGGGAAAGGTTTGTAGGCAGTTACCTTTCTCGGGTAAAAGGGCATTAACAGATCCAGGGCACAGCCCAGGGGGACTGGAGGCTTGGACGAGAGCCGGAGCAGAAGCGAGAACCAAGGCTACCGAGGCCACGAAGGAGCCACGAGGATCACTGAAGCTCGTTCCTGCTGAACCTTCTGGAGGGAGGGTCCTCGCAATGACAGGAGTGGGAGAGAAAGTGTAAAGAAGCCCGGAGGTCTAGCTTAAGAGGAACGCATCCGGGGCCACTGTGCTTAGGTGCAGAACCGGGCCACAGAAGCAGGGAAACTGCACTTCACCGGACTGGTGAACAGGTCCATGGATGGAGTTCCCCACCGATGGAACAAGAGGTTGGCGACTTCTGGATCCAGGCACCACTTGTGAGGGCAGAAGATCCTGCTGAGTTTATCCGTGAGGACATTCTCCTGGCCTGGGAGGTAGATTGCTTGTAGGGTCACCACCCCGGCGAAACGCAAAGGAACAAAGGATTATCTCCCAGCAGAGGAGACGGGATCCTGCTCTCCCCTCCTTGTTTATGTAGAACATGGCTACACGGTTGTCGGTCTGCACGAGCATCGACTTCACTCTCAGACGGCCCTCGAAGGCCCTCAGGGTCCACTGGACCGCCTGAAGCTCAAGCAGGTTGATCTGCTGCTGAGACCCTTTGGGCAATCACTGTCCCAGGGTGCACAATGCGCCATAGTGGGCTCCCCAACCCAGCAGGGAAGCATCCGTCGTTAGGATGAGCTCGTGCTGTGGGGTCTGGAAGGGCATTCCCTGAAGGAGGCTTTGGGGGTCCCGCCACCAATCCAGGGAGTTGTGGAGACTGCAGGAGACCAGGATAGGGTCTCTGAGGTGGCCGGAGGCCTGGTTCCATTGTGCCCTGAGGCACCACTGGGCTGTCGGCATGTGCATGCGGGTGTGGGGGACCACATGGATGGTGGAGGCCATGTGTCCTAGGAGGCGCAGCATGGCCCATGCCGTAATCTGAGTCCTGTTCTGGACCTGGGCCGCCATGGCTCGGAGGCAGTCTGCACGGTCCGCGGGCAGGAAGGCAGTCGATCACTCTGCGTTGAGGCATGCGCTGATGAACTCCAAGGTCTGCACCAGTTCGAGGTGGGACTTGGGGTAGTTGACTAAGAAGCCGAGGCGTTTGAGGAGAAGGATTGAGCGCAATGCCACCAGGCAGGCTTCACCGGTCGAGGTCCCCATGATGAGCCAGTCATCGAGGTAGGGGAAGGCGGGTATGCCTTGCCGCCTGAGGAAGGCAGCGGCCGCTGAGAGACACTTTGTGAAAACCTACAGCGCAGATGGGAGCCTGAAAGGGAGCACCCTGTATTGGTAATGCTCCCCCTGCACCCTGAAGCGCAGGAATTGCCTGTTTTGGGGGTGGACTAAGATGTGGGCGTAAGCGTCCCTGAAATCCAAGAAGCAGCCAATCGCCATGCTGAAGGAAGGGCAGCAGGACGCCAAGTGATAACATTTTGAACTTCTCCTACACCAGAAACTTGTTTAGGTTCCTGAGGTCGAGGATGGGGCATAGGCCCCCCTTCTTTTTCGGAATGAGGATGTAGCGTGAGTAGAACCCACGACCTCGAAGGTGCAGTGGTACTTTCTCGACCGCCCGCTGGGCGAGATTGGACAGCTCCCGCTGCAAGTAAGTCTGGTGCGAGGGAAGCAGAGTAGGCTCCGCTGGGGAGAAGGGAGCCTGTCCAGGTGAAGACGATATCCGTCTCGGACCACCCGGAGGACCCAGGTGTCCAAAGTGATCGACACCCAATGCGGGGCGAAAAGGGACAGGCGTCCCCCCACCGGCGGAAGTGCTTCCTGGGGGTGAGAGGCTATGCCGTCAGCGTCAAAAGCCCTGAGCGGATTGGGGTGTCGCTGGTGGTTGGGCCTTGGGCCCTTTAGGCTTGCGGTGGCCATGCGCTCCTCCCTTGGGTGGGCGGGAAAGGCGAGTAACCCTGGTAAGGGAGCCCCTTTCTTTGGAAGAATGGCCCTCGAAGGCCCTCAGGGGAGTGAGGATGGAGAGGGGAAAAGATATTTTGTGGGGGAGGGAAGAAAAACCTACGACTGGCCGGGTATTGGGAGAACGAGCCCTATTCAGTAGCAGTTCAAAGTGAGTTACCAATCAGGTACAGTAGGTAATTCTCTGTCTCTAAGGCAATGGAGGTTTACTTGCCCAAGTCCACAAACGTGCCGATGGGATTTGAATCCTGGTCTCTTTGGTCACCAGGAGGCTGCTCTAACCACTAGGCTACTCCTCCATATGGTGGAGTTAGTATGCACATAAATCTCTCTCGTATATAGGGGATATTCAGAAAATCCAACTTGATGTCGACCCTGGGGACTGAACTTGAACACCCCTGAGCAAGGGGAACTGTCAGAGTTAAAGGAAAGCGTTCCTAATTTAATATTTGTGGCTGGTGATAAAAAAAAAAAACCTTTGCAACCGTTGCACTGAATATATGTTTATTCAATGATAATGCCAGGTTTTGGGGCAAATGCCAGAAGCCTTAGGCACCATTTACACAAATACCTTATAAACAACTTCCCTGCCTTGTACATTTTCATGTTCTGCAGTCTAAAATATTCAATTCAAAGGGCATTAAAGTTGGAGTTGTTTTACATTTTTTTTTTAAATATTTTATAATTATTTATTTATTAAGTCAGAAATACATAAATACAAGAAAAACAAAATATAGAAGAAAACCTTTTTTACATTATATATCACATAAACTCATATAACAAGTCCAATCCACATCAAGAAGGGTGTGGTTATAAAAATAAGGCAAATAGAACCTAAGTGGGCCCGAAATAGAAACAGCAACTCCATATTCTAGCCAAGAGTCGAGAAATACAATTTACAAATACAAAAAATCCCTAAGTCCTACTATCCAAAAAGGTAACCAAATGATCAACTTCTAGAAATACATATCTTTTGCCCTGAAACCAAATGTGGCATTTGCAAGGAAATTTCAGGTAAAAAGATGCCCCCAGGGCTAAAACCAGAGGACGCAGTTCCAAAAAGGCCTTGCGCCGCTTCTGAGTTGCCCTGGAGACATCAGGAAAAATTTGTATTGCATGGCCACAAAATTTCTCATTCTTTTTAGGAAAATATGCACGTAGCACCTTATCCTTATCCATCTCAGACAAAAAGATTACCACTAAAGTAGCTCTTGCAGAAATATCCTCACTCTCTGATTCAATGAAACATGAAATATCTAAAGAAGAGGAAGCTACACCCTCAAAAGGAGCAGCAGGTTCCCTAGCTTCCGCTCCCATATCTGTCCTACCCTTAGGCACATAATAAAGTTTAGAAACCTGAAAGGAATCAACTTCAGTGAACAATAATACCTCCTTAAGATATTTTTGGAAAAGTATCAATGGGGACAGGTAATGGGTTTGAGGAAAATTTAACAAACGAAGATTCTTAGACCTAAAGGAATTTTCCAAAAACTCATCCTGCCTATGTAACAAAAAGGAATCCTGAGAAAATTTTTCACAAACAGCCTTATAAGGCAGATCTTTTGAATCCTGAACCATTGACCACTTTTCCAAAGAGACAATCCTAGTTTCATGATCTGATAATTTCACAACTGTTTCTTTTGAAAAATCAGAAACTTTTTTTAATGAAAGTCCAAGTGCCAACTCCATCCGAGAAACAATTGCCCATATATCTTTTAAGGATACATTATCCGGCGGTGGCTGGGTTTCCCCAGCGACTGGAAAAGTAATTACAGAGGGCAAAGACGGAGGCAATGAAAAAGGAGAGTCAATTCTCAAAAACGTAGAGGGTAGTAGGACCGAGCTAGGGTCGGCTTCCACGATATCCACCCGGGAAGCCGTCTCCCCAGATATAGACACCGACTCTGAGCAGGGCGGAGTAACACCCATATCGCAAGGAGAAGACACAGATGAAGAAGTACTCACTCCGGAAACGTCTAAGCCACACTCCTTCGGTGTCTGGACAGAAGAAGGATCACTCACGCGAACGTGAGCGTCCATCGGTCCAACGACCTTAACAACCTTCATTGGAACGGGCGGATATTTCTTTTTCCTTTTCCCCATTACAGGGTAACGCTTCTCCGACCTACGTGCACCGAAGGGGCACCAAAGGGGCGTGGCCTGCCCCTTTGGTCACGCCCCCAAGGGACGCCCGCGACCGCGTCCCGCGGTAGGGCTGGAGATTTTATAGCCCTCAGCTACACTGCAGGTGATCAATTAAGCAGGAGCTAACGTCGGGAACCACTCAGGTACACAGTCCAGGAACAAATGAAGAAATCCACACACCTCGGCGTCCCACGGTAGGGCTGGAGATTTTATAGCCCTCAGCTACACTGCAGGTGATCAATTAAGCAGGAGCTAACGTCGGGAACCACTCAGGTACACAGTCCAGGAACAAATGAAGAAATCCACACACCTCGGCGTCCCACGGTAGGGCTGGAGATTTTATAGCCCTCAGCTACACTGCAGGTGATCAATTAAGCAGGAGCTAACGTCGGGAACCACTCAGGTACACAGTCCAGGAACAAATGAAGAAATCCACACACCTCGGCGTCCCACGGTAGGGCTGGAGATTTTATAGCCCTCAGCTACACTGCAGGTGATCAATTAAGCAGGAGCTAACGTCGGGAACCACTCAGGTACACAGTCCAGGAACAAATGAAGAAATCCACACACCTCGGCGTCCCGCGGTAGGGCTGGAGATTTTATAGCCCTCAGCTACACTGCAGGTGATCAATTAAGCAGGAGCTAACGTCGGGAACCACTCAGGTACACAGTCCAGGAACAAATGAAGAAATCCACACACCTCGGCGTCCCGCGGTAGGGCTGGAGATTTTATAGCCCTCAGCTACACTGCAGGTGATCAATTAAGCAGGAGCTAACGTCGGGAACCACTCAGGTACACAGTCCAGGAACAAATGAAGAAATCCACACACCTCCTGTTTTACATTTTCAATATGAAAACACACCATTACAGAAATATTCAGAAAGTAATCAAGAATAAACAAGCAAAAAAAAAAAGTCTTGATAGCATAAGCCTTCATAACATTTGTTACTGAAACCCAATTCCATTTCAAAAATGTGGCTTAACAAGACCCATTATAAGTTAGAGTCCACCTGTATTCAAACACAGTAATCAAGTTGTGTTTTCTGTTGGGGGTGTACAAAGCAGTTCCCCAGCAGAGAATGCCCACTGAGATGGTGTTTGCTACACCCGTGCTGTCTGCAATTCGACTGTTACTACGTTCTGTTGAGGCCCACGGTAACTGTGCATTGCAGACATCCCCACTCTCCCCTCTAATCTTGCTGATAACCAGCTATCTACAAATAGCACAGAAAACCTCTGCAATATTTGCAGTTGCTCCGCGTTACCTCCTACCACATCCAGATAATGTATGCTATCTTCTGGGTTAGCAAATAATGTGGTTTAGCAATCCGACCACCAACTGTTGAAGCACTAGTTTATCTGAAAGAAACAAAGTTAACTGCAGTGGTTCAAATAATATATACTTAAAATACTATACAGCGTAGTTTCTCATCCATAACAGGTGTTCTCCAGGGACAGAAGAAATCAGTCCTCAAATATGGGTGATGTCGGCACAGACTGAGCCCGTGCAGTAATCACTCCCCAGCTTTCAGCCTTTGGGAGTTACACCACGCATGCGTGGTCACCTTCCCACCCAAGGGTACCATCATACTTCAGTATGATGACATAGCTCAATCAAGCATAAAAAAAGAAAACAACTCCATGGAGAGGAAGGAAGTTTGTGAGGACTGATTCTTGCTGTCCCCGGAGAACACCTGTTACAGGTGAATAACTACATTTTCTCCAGGAAAAAGCAGAAAAATCAGTCCTCACATATGGGACTCCTTAGCTACAGGCTGCTGAAAAAAACCTGTAAAAGCCATGGGCAACTGAACAAAAATCGAACCATGAATGACAGCAGAAAGTGCCGAGTGGCAAGACTTCAGAGACGACCACACCTTTGTCCAGGGAATCAATTCTCCAGTAGTCTGGACACACAGAAGGGCCGGAGGGAAGGTGTTGCATTATTCCCCAAACAGATGATGGAGTATCGCTTAGCCAAAGGCACTGTCATGCCGGGAGTCCTCCTCCAGGCAGTAATGAGCTGTGAAAGTGTGAACAGAGGACCAGGTGGCGGTCTTGCAGATCTCCAGCATGGATAAAGAACACATGTTCACCACAGAAGCCGCTATAGCCCACACATTATGGACTGTAACATGGCGCTTGAGAGACAGACCAGCCTGTTCATAAGCAAAGGAGATGCAGGGCGTGCTTAGAGACCCAGGTAGACAGGGCGTGCTTAGAGACTGCAAGCCGGTTTGGGTCACAGGAGACGAAGAGCTGCAAGGAGCGGCAATGGGCCTTAGTCCACTCTAAGTAAAAGGACAGAGCCCTCATACAATACAAGGTGTGGAGCATGGCCTCCGCCCTGCTTGCATGAGGCTGAGGAAAAAAGGTGGGAAGAACCACCTCCTGATTGAGATGAAAAGTGGAATCACCTTAGGGAGAAACTTGGGGCGAGGACAGAGGATCACCCTGTTCTTATGAAATCTGGCGTAAGGGGCATGAGCCACTAACGCCTGCAGTTCACTGATGTGGCACATCAATGTAAGTGTCACAAGGAAGATCATTTTCTAGGAAAGATACTTGAGGTGGCAAGAAGCAAGCAGTTCAAAGGACGGAGCCATAAGCTTCCCAAGAACCACATTCAGATCCCATACCACCGTCACAGGCAAATGGGAGGCCGAGTAAGTAAGAGACCTTTCATGAAGCAGACCACGAGAGGATGGGAGAAAAGCATTGTCCATCAATGAGATGATGGTGTGCTACCAGTGCACTTAGGTATACTGAGAATGTTAGACTTCAGGCCAGCATTGGAAAGGTGTAGCAAATATTGCAACATCACCAGCATGAAGCAGGATAATGGGTTGATCTCCTTCTCAGTACAAGAGACAGAGAACGTGCATCACTTGAAGGCATAGGCCTGCCCAGTGAAATCCTTGCGGGATGGTAAAAAGACATCCTGCACGTCCCCGAGCAAGAGGAACTGTGCTAAGGTCACCCTCTCAGCTGCCACGCTGTCAGGGAGAGGGCTCTGAGGTTGGCGTGCTGGAGAGTTCCGTCCTCCTGCAAGATCAAGTCCGGAGCTCAGACCATGGGAATCGGGCGTGCTTGGGAGAGGCGGAGAAGCAGGGGGAACCATGGCTGCTGTGTCCACCTGGAAGCAATGAGTATAATAGTGGCCTGGTCAAGCTCAATCTTGAAAAGGGTTTTGAAAATCAGAGGGTACACACATACAGGAGGCCCTCCGTCCATGAGATTAGGAATGCACTGGCTGCCACTCGGGAGAGGGTCAGCATCCTGGAGCAGAAGCATGGCAAATGGGCGTTGCTGGGACTGGTGAAGAGATCCAACGAAGGAGAGCCCCCCATCCAAAAGATGCAGCTGGCTACCTGCAGGTCTAGTTGCCATTTGTGTGGTTGAAGGACTTGACTGAGACAGTCCGCTAGTAGATTGTCCTGACTGGGAAGATAGACTGCTCAGAGGAGCATCTTGCTCTAATTCGCAAAGGTGCAGAGGCCATCAACTTCCCAGCAGAGTTGGTACGACCCTGTACCACCTGGTCTGTTGACATAAATCACCACCACTTGGTTGTCTGTCTGGACCAGAATAACCTCGTTCTCCAAGTGGTGTTGGAACACCTGCAAGGCATTCGCAATTGCCTGAAGCTTAAGGAAGTTGATTTCATGGAGACTCTCCCCCGTCGACCAGATGCCACAGTGGGCCCCCCAGCCCAGCCCAGTTTGGAAGTGTCCGTGGTGAGGATTCTCTGAGGCGCCAGGGCCTGAAAAGGCTTCAATGTCATGAGGTGCAGCAACCGCAACTACCAGCTGAGGGATTTGGAGAGAGAAGCAGTCACACAGATCTGGTCTTTCAGGCAGCCCGAACACCGAGTGCAGCGTGTCCATTGGGCCTAACATGCACCATCAAGGCCACGTGTCGCAGGGGGCGCAACAGGAGGCAGACTGAGGCTGTTAAATGACCCTGCACCTCTGTGGCGAGGGCCACTAGATGCCGAGCCCTGTCCAGAGAAAGCAAGGCTGTCACCTGGACGGTGTCCTGGAGGGCCCCTATGAACTCCAGAAGCTGCAATGGCTGCAGATGAGACTTGGGATAGTTGATAACGAAGTCCAAGTGCTCGAGAATGAGAATGGTGCGACGTGCCACCTAATGGACCTCATAGTAACATAGTATATGATGGCAGATAAAGACCAGTATGGTCCATCTAGTCTGCCCAGCAAGGCGGCAAGAGTATGTGCACCTGCCGCTCCGTGCAGGTCGCTCCTCCCTATGCCTTTGTTTAGGGATGTACCCACTGCTCCGTGTAGATCACCCCTATTTGTTGAGATAGTTATGTTTATTTTGATTTTATCCTGTTGCAATAAAGGGATCCACTGTGTCTGTCCCATGCCATTTTGAATTCTGTCACTGTATTTGCCTCCACCACTTCCATCGGGAGGGCATTCCAAGAACCCACCGCCCTTTCAGTGAAAACGTATTTCCTGATGTTGCCTTTCAATTTACCCCCTTGCAGCTTCATGTTATGCCCTCTAGTCTTACAGCTTCCTCGTCTTTGGAAGAGGCTTGTTTGTTAATTAATACTCTTAAGTATTTAAAGGTCTGAATCATATCTCCCCTGTCCCTCCTCTCCTCCAGAGTGTACATTTTTAGGTTTTCAAGTCTCTTCTCATAAGTCTTCTGATACAGGCTCCAAATCATTTTGGTCGCCTTCCTCTGAACCATTTCCAGTCTTTTTATATCCTTTGCGAGATATGGTTTCTAAAACTGAACACAATATTCCAAGTGAGGTCTCACCAGCGACTTGTACAGTGGCATTAGTACCTCTTCCTTTCTGCTGGTAATTCCTCTTTGTATGCAACCCAGCATTCTTCTGGCTTTTGCCACTACCTTGTGGCATTGTTTCGCCACCTTGAAATCCTCAGAAACAATCAGTCTGAGGTCCTTCTCCTGGTCCATGCACACCAACCTCTCGCCCCTATCATATACAATTCCCTTGAATTTCTGCTTCCCACGTGCATGACACTGCACTTCTTCACATTAAATCTTAACTGCCAAGCTTTAGACCATTCTTCCAGCTTTTGTAGATCTTTCCTCATGTTCTCCAGTCCCTCAGGGGAGTCCACTCTGTTGCAAATTTTCGTGCAATCTGCAAAAAGACAGACTTTTCCATTCAGTCCTTCAGCAATATCACTCACAAATACATTGAACAGTACCGATCCCAGGACCGAACCCTGGGGCACACTGCTAATCACTCTCTTTTCATCCGAGTGAGTTCCTTTTACCATCACCTTCGGTCTGTCTGTCAACCAATTTCTGACCAGTTCATCATCTTGGGATCCATCTCCAAGCTGTTGAGTTTAATGATAAGCCTCCTATGAGGAACAGTATCAAAGGCTTTGCTGAAATCAAGGTAGATGACCATCCATTGCATACCCTTGATCTAGTTCTCTGGTCACCCAGTCAAAGAACTCAATCAGATTTGTTTGGAAAGATCATCCTTTAGTAAAACCATGTTGTCTCGGATCATGCAACCTATTGGTTTCCATAAAGTCTACTATTCGCTCTTTCAAGAGCACCTCCATTACTTTTCCCGCAACCGAGGTAAGGCTTACTGGCCTGTAGTTTGTCACTTCTTCCCTATTACCACTTTTGTGAAGAGGTACCACATCAGCCCTTCTCCAGTCCTGTGGGACTTCTCCTGTCTCCAAGGATCTATTAAAAACATCCTTTAAACGACCCTGCAAGAACCTTTCTGAGCTCTTTCAGTATCCTGGGATGTATCCCATCCGGTCCTTTGGCCTTGTCCACTTTCAGTTTTGCAAGCTGTTCTAACACATCATCTTCTGTGAATGGTGTGGTATCTACTCCATTCCCATTTGTATTTTTGTCAACCACAGGATTTTCTTTAGTAAAAACAGAGCAGAAGTATTTGTTTAGCATTTTCGCTTTTTCAATGCCACTTTCCACAAATCCGTTCCCAGCACTTTTAAGACTTGCAATACCACCTCTGATTTTCCTCCTCTCCCAAATATATCTGAAGTTTTGTCACCACACTTCACATCTTTAGCCATCTTTTCTTCTGCCTTTGATTTTGCTATCCTTATTTCTCTTTTTGTCTCTTAGTTTGATCCTATATTCTTTTCTGTGTTCCTCTGTTTGTGAACTTCTGAATTTTGTGAAAGCTATGATTTTTGCCTTTATTTGTGCAACCACTTCTTTGGAGAACCAAATAGGTTTCCTTTTCCTCTTGTTTCTATTTACGGTCCTTACATATGTATCTGTTGCCCCTTTTATTGCCTCCTTTAGTTTAGCCCATTGTAATTCCACTTATCTTATCCCCTCCAACCCTGCCAGCTCCTCCTTCAGGTACTTGGCCATTTTACTGAAGTCAGTGTTTTTGAAGTCTGAGCTTGTTGTGATTGGACTCTACCTTGGTTTTTATCCCAAACCACACGGTGTGATGATCGCTGCTGCTCACATCGGCACCCACCCAGACATTCGACACACTATCTCCGTTGGTGAGCACTAAATCCAGCATCAAGCTTTTCCTGATCGGTTCCATTGCCATTTGTCTAAGGCATCTTGGAAGGCATTCACAATTTTCTTTTACTTCTTTCCAGATTTGCAGAAGGAATACTCCAATCCACATCGGATAGATTAAAGTCACCCAATATGATCACTTCCCCCTTCGTGGCTATCTTCGCAATATCAATAATCAATTTGCTATCTATTTCTTCGGTTTGAGTTGGAGGCCTGTAGACTACACCAGTATGGATAACAGTGCCATCTCCTCTTTCCAACACAATCCACAGCGCTTCTTTTCCACACGTCCCCTGAATTTCAGTAGCTTTAATATTGCTTTTATTTATTTATTTATTTATTTATTTTACAGTTTTTATATACCGCGCTCTTTGGTATCAGTGCGGTTTACAGATAACAAATTTCGCATTAGAACAGTCCTTTGCTTACATTATAACAGGGTCTTTTGCTTACATTATAACAGGGTCAGTAACTTGGAGACAACATGGTAAACTATATACAAGCTATATACAGAAAGATATATTACCTCTGGAAATTTACAGTTAAAGTGGGTCGTAACTTTGGGTGTGCAGAGCGTCTAGGTCGTGTTCTGTTATGACTATGTTGTTGGAATGTCAGAGGCTGTGAGAGTGATTTGTGAGATGGGGGGAGGAGGTGTAGGGTTAGGGCCTAAAAGATGATGACAGAATAGGTAGTGTTTGAGGGCCTTTCTGAATTGAGAGAGGTCCTTTATTGATCGGATATGAGGAGGGAGATTATTCCAGCGAGTTGGAGCGAATAAGGTGAAAGCCCTGTCTCTGGTTGTTTGGTTACATTTAGTGTACTCCTTTGGTACGACAAGAGTATTGGCGGCTGCGGATCTTCTCAGTCTGTTCGTGGGGGTGTTGATAATAAGTGATGAGAGGGAGGGTGGGGCTATTTGATTAATTGCTTTAAAGGATAGCAGGAGTGCTTTGTAAGTTATCCTGGCTTGTAGGGGTAACCAGTGAAGCTCTGTTAGTATGGGGGTGATGTGGTCTCTACTGGAAGTGCCGCAGAGGATGCGGGCTGCTGAGTTCATCACCAATTGGAGTGGGTTGAGGGTGCTCTTGGGTAGACCATGTAGGATGATACTAGCATAGTCAAAATGAGGTGTTATAAGGGCTTGGAAGACGGTTCGGAAGTTATTGGAGGCGAGTAGTGGTCTTAAGGGTTTCAGCGTTCTTAATTTGTAGTAAATGGATTTAACGGTCTGCTTTATGTGATCTTTGAAGGTCAGTTCTTGGTCGATGGTTACTCCCAGGTAGCGAATTGATGATTTACATGGTAGTTCCGCATCTCTCACCTTCAAAGTTGCGGGGGGGGGGGGAGAATTTCTTATTCCTGGTTACGAATAGGACTTCCGTTTTCTTGAAGTTTATTCGCAGGTTCTGGGATAGGAGCCAATCTGTAATCGCGTTGAAGCAGGCGATAATTGGGGAAAAGTCAGGGGCATTAATTTTTATTGGCGTGAATATTAGTACGTCATCTGCATAGATCAAGCTGGAGGCGTTAAAAGTTTTGATGATTTCACAGATTGGTTGGATATATATGTTAAATAGAAGAGCTGATAAAGAGGATCCCTGGGGTACACCCTGTTGTTGCTGGAAAGGATCGGAGGTTGAAGATCCTATTCGCACCTGTTGCCAGCGGTTGTTTAGGTAGGATCTACACCATTCCCAAGCTGATCCCTGGACTCCTTTTTCTTTAAGACGGTGAAGAAGTTGTACATGGTTAACCGAGTCGAACGCTGCTGAGATGTCAAGGAAGATGAGGATGAACCCATTTTCAATTTTGTCAATCCCTCTTGATAAGGTGTTGATGAGTAGTGTGAGAAGGGTCTCTATGCCATGTGATTCTCGGAATCCGTGTTGGCAGGGATCGAGAGGAGCTGAAGTATCTATATGCTGTTGCAATTGGATTTGTACCACCTTCTCGATGATTTTGGCTAGAAGGGGTATACTTGAAATTGGACGATATGAATCAGTTTTTGCTGGGTCGAGTTTAATGTTCTTTAGGAGAGGGCGTATTGAAGTTTGCTTGAGAGATGATGGGAATGATCCGGTGGTGAAGGAAAGTTGCATGATAAGGGCAAGTATGGGGCTCAGTTCAGCACGCATTGTTCTGATCCAGTAGGCAGGGCATGGATCGTTTGGGGCTGTGGTAGTATTCAAGGTGGCAATAAGGTCAGTGATGGATTTCACTGTGGGAGCGACAAAATTTTTAGAGGCTGAGTAATTGAGACGGGGTTAAGTATACAACTTGATGTGGAGTTTGTGTTAATGGATTTAGATTGAAGATAGTCGGCAAAATCCTGAGGTTGGATTGATATTGTTTGGTTGGAGGATGGTGCCTTTGTTAAGGATTTAGTGATATTAAAGAGGTCTCGTGGTTTGTTCAGTGATCGGAGGAGGGTTTCTGTATGGTGTTCCCTCATTTTTTCAGCTATTTTCTCCCGGTGTTTCTTTAGGGCATTTTCGTAATCCATTTGGTCAATTGGAGCACGTGATCTGCGCCATTTTCTCTCTTGTTTTCTTAGATTCTGGAGGGATAGTCGTAGTTCAGTGGAGAACCATGGTTTTGGGTTTCTACTTTTTAGTGCTGTGCTGGATGCTGGTGGTCTTACTGAGGAAGGTAGATGTGAAGAGGAGTTCAGGGTGTTGTACCAATTGTTGATCAGTTCATCAAGGTCATTGGTTGGTAGACGAAGGGTTGGAAGAGTCTGGCTGATGAAGTCATCCTTGTTGAGCGTTTTGAAGCGGGCTGTTGGTCCTGATGATATTAAATTTGTATGTCTTGCTGGGATAATGTTTTGCTGATATGGGACTTGGAAGGATAATAAATCATGATCAGACCATGGGACAGGGGTATGAGATAGCTTAAAGTTTGTGTTTGCTGTAGCCTGAGGTGCAAAAATGAGGTCAAGGGTGTTACCCTTGAGGTGTGTAGGGGAGCTAACAAGCTGCGAGTAGTTGAGGTCAGTCATGGCATCAAGGAATGTGGTAGAATGGCTATGGTGAAGTGAGGAGAGGTTAAAGTCGCCCATTAACCAGTTGGATTTGCGTGGGCTTTCTGGGTTGCAGGCAAGCTCTATTATATTAGATAGATCTTCTGGTGGTGAGGATGGGGCTCTATATATGAGGTTTAGGATGATATGTTTGTTAGCTATAGTAACTAGGTCCATGTGTGTGGTACTCCTGGTGGAAAGTAATCTAAATTGAAGGTTAGTTCGTGAAAGAATGAGAACACCACCTCCTCTTCGGTCTGCTCTGTGGCATGTGTGTATTGAGTATTCAGGGGGAATGAGTTGGTTTATAAGGACATTGTCTGTGTCCGCTAGCCATGATTCTGTGACCAGGAGGATGTCTAGTTTCAGCTTTGTGATGAGATCTGTAATGACTGGCCACTTTTTACGTACTGAGCGGGCGTTGATTAGTGCACAGTTTAAGTTAGCATGTGAGGGAACAGGATTGGGTTTAGAACTACTAACAGTGTTAAGGGAGATATATAGTAGATGAGAGTGCCTAACATGGTGTGGTTGTGGAGCTGAGTGATGATAGGAAGAATGATATTTTCTTCCTAGTCCATGCAATATGGGGATCTTGTGTGAGGTGGTAGGGAATGCTGCTGTGTTTTGGGTGGTGTGTGATAACAGATAGAGGCTAACTAATGCAAATAGAGAGAGAGCCATGGTTACAGCAATGGGAGGATACAATGTAGGTAATACGGGTCTTTAGAAACAGTAAATGCAGATTAACTAGTTAGGTACAGAGCAGTGGGATAGGTAACATTTGTATCAAAGCAGGTCTATCAAGTAGGAACAATGTATTCTGTTAACTAGATACAGTAGCAAATCTTATTTTAAGGGAGGTCTGTTTGTAACAGAGTAACAAGGAGTGAACTTCTCTAGTATATTAGGTCTGCTGTTACCTTATAGATGGGGTAGAGGTGGATTACCTAGGTGAGTTGTTGGGTATATCAGAGTCTCAGGTTATTATCCTGATGTTTTCTTGGCGCAGGAGTCAGATTCTGTTGCATGTGAGAGTTCTGGCTTCATTCGTAGTGTTGCTGACGTGCCACTGCCTAAGGGCCACGCCAAAGGGCCCTCTGGCGAGGCCCTCAGGCGCGGGCCCGCAAGGCGCGGGTGCGCTTGCCGGCGGCACCCTTTATAGAGGCTGCTGGGACCTCCCACAACCCGGATTGGGCTGGAGTGCAGGAGCGGGAAACCGAAGCTCCCCCTGTGCTCTACCCCGACCGGGGAGCTCTGCAAATGGCTGCTTGTTGCTTGTGAAGCTCTCTCCTGCCCGCGGCACTTTCAACTAAGCCGCCGGGACCTCCCACAACCCGGATTGGGCTGGAGTGCAGGAGCGGGAAACCGAAGCTCCCCCTGTGCTCTACCCCGACCGGGGAGCTCTGCAAATGGCTGCTTGTTGCTCGTGAAGCTCTCTCCTGCCCGCGGCACTTTCAACTAAGCCGCCGGGACCTCCCACAACCCGGATTGGGCTGGAGTGCAGGAGCGGGAAACCGAAGCTCCCCCTGTGCTCTACCCTGACCGGGGAGCTCTGCAAATGGCTGCTTGTTGCTCGTGAAGCTCTCTCCTGCCCGCGGCACTTTCAACTAAGCCGCCGGGACCTCCCACAACCCGGATTGGGCTGGAGTGCAGGAGCGGGAAACCGAAGCTCCCCCTGTGCTCTACCCCGACCGGGGAGCTCTGCAAATGGCTGCTTGTTGCTCGTGAAGCTCTCTCCTGCCCGCGGCACTTTCAACTAAGCCGCCGGGACCTCCCACAACCCGGATTGGGCTGGAGTGCAGGAGCGGGAAACCGAAGCTCCCCCTGTGCTCTACCCCGACCGGGGAGCTCTGCAAATGGCTGCTTGTTGCTCGTGAAGCTCTCTCCTGCCCGCGGCACTTTCAACTAAGCCGCCGGGACCTCCCACAACCCGGATTGGGCTGGAGTGCAGGAGCGGGAAACCGAAGCTCCCCCTGTGCTCTACCCCGACCGGGGAGCTCTGCAAATGGCTGCTTGTTGCTCGTGAAGCTCTCTCCTGCCCGCGGCACTTTCAACATATAGGGCTATTTTGACATATAGGGCTATATTTTGACATATAGGGCTATTCCTCCTCCTTTTCTACCCTCTCTATTTCTTCTAAATAGATTACAGCCAGCTATGGCTATATCCCATTCATGCGACTCGTTAAACCATGTTTCTGTAATGGCCATAATGTCCAAGTCCATTTCCACCATTAGGGCTTCCAGGTCAGGAACTTTGGTGGCTAGGCTTCAAGCATTTGTGCTCATTGCTTTCCAGCATTTGTTGACTGGCTTGCCTGTATTTTGCATGGCTGCACGTCTCTTCCCACTTACAAATGATGTGTGGTTTAAAAGTATGGCTGTTTCCAATGTTATTTTGCTGTGAGTGACGTCCTGAACTTGTCCTTCTCCATCCGTCACCCCCTTTTCCTAGTTTAAATGCCTGTCCACATACTGCCTGAATTTTTCACTTAGGATCCTTTTCACTGTGACAGAGAGATGTAGTCCATCAGCACAGTGTAGCCTCTTGTTGATCCCTCTGTTTCCCCAGTCGCCTATATATCTAAATCCTTCTTGTTTGCACCAGGTTTGGAGCCATGTATTAAAGTTGTTTATGTGATGCAGCCTTTCTGGCCCCCTACCAAGGACAGGTAGAACTTTTGAAAATGCTATAGTGTTAACAATGGGCTTGAGTTTCTCTCTCAGAGTTTGTAAGTCCCTTTGAACTGCAGAGGCACTGTTTCTAGCCAGGTGATTTGTACGCAAGTGGATGACAACATCAATTTTGGAGTGCTCACTTTCTGCACTAACTATACCAACAATTTAGTTTGTATTCCTGCTGGCTGAAGAGTCTGGGAGGCATTTGACCAACTTCTCTCCTTCGAGCTGTGTTTGCAAGTTGGTGCCTCTGATGATGGAATCTCCAAGTAGTAGTAGTTTTCTGTTTTGTGATTTTTTTCTTCATATTTGGTGCATCATCAGTAGATTGGGCATTGAAGGGCACTTCAGTTTCCACAGATTGGGCACCCTCATTATCCAAGGCAGAGAAGGCATGATGCAGGGATATCTCTTGATGTATAGCATGTCTCTGTGTTACAGGTCACAACCTACCAGAGCCGACTGTGATTCATTTGTTCTGGGGCTCAGGGCCATACTGAGCTGCAATCGCGCTCTGTGCGACTTGCAGCTTGGGCGCGCGCCCCCTTCCTCCCCCATACCTCCATCCAGCGCTACCTGCTCTTTCCCTGCTGCTGCTGCTGCCCTCTGTTTTTTTCACAGCAGCAGGGAAAGAGTAGGCAGCGCTGGACAGAGTTATGGGGAGGAGGAGGGGGGCATGTGCCCGATCTGAAAGGCAATGGCACTTTAAGCAGATCTGTCCCTCCCTGCTCTGACATCACGTCAGAGGAGGTTGGGACCGGACCTGCTTAAATTGCTGCAAAAAGGCTTGGGGGCACATTTCGGCTGCCTCTATTGTCCTGCCAGTGGCAGCAGGGCAACAGCAGACAGCCGAAATGCACCCCCCAAGCCTTTGTGCCCTGTACCGCTTGCACAGGGCTAGGTACGGTCCTGCTTGGGCTGTTTGATTCTTTGAAGGAGCGGTGGTGGATTTTTTTCAGTTTGTACCCTAGAAGAGGTGTGTTTAATTGCAGCTAATATTTCCCTTAGTAGAGTCAGCGTAGTTACTCACCTGTAACAGGTGTTCTCCAGGAGCAGCAGGAATCAGTCCTCAGATATGGGTGATGTCAGCGCCGACGGAGCCCTCGTGCGGAGAATTTCCCCAGCTTTCAAAGAAAGCCTTTGGGAATGCAGCACGCATGCACGGTCCCCTTCCCACCCATCTTGCTCAGTCTGATGACATAGCTAAAGACAGCAAAAAATTAAAATAAAATAAAGAATAGGACTGCAACTCCAGGGGAGGAGGGAGGGTCGTGAGGACTGATTCCTGCTGCTCCTGGAGAACACCTGTTACAGGTGAGTAACTACGCTTTCTCCAGGACCAAGCAGGAAGTCAGTCTTCACATATGGGACTCCCCAGCTCTAGGCTATTGTGAACCAAGACCTGAAAAAATGGCTCTCTCTCAAGAGCCTCAGCATCCATGATAAGAATTTCCTCTAAGAACGCACTCCGTATGGTAGCCCAACACAAGAGCAGGAGGGTAGGACTTGCATAAACCTCAAAGAGATTACGGAGTACCGCCTGGCCGAAAACACTGTCCCGCCGGGACTCTCTCTCCAGGCAGTAATGGGCTGCAAAAGTCTGGCTTGAAGACCAAGTTGCGGACCGGCAGATGTCTGCCAACGGAACAGAGCGGAGATGAGCTACTGACGCGGCCTTCGCTCTGACACGGTGGGCCGTGACCCGACCCTGCAAGCAGAGGTCAGCTGCCCTGTACGCCCAGGCGATGCAATCTGCCACCCAAGTGGACAATATACGCTTGGCGACAGGTAACCCCATCCTATTAGGGTCAAAGGAGACGAAGAGCTGAGTAGCCCTTCAATGCTCCTGCGTACATTCTATGTAAAAGGACAACACCCTCTTACAGTTCAGAGTATGCAAGACTGTCTCAGCCCGGTTGGAATGTGGCCTGGGAAAGAAGGTTGGAAGGACCACTTCCTGATTGAAGTGGAAGGAGGAGACCAATTTTGAGAGGAACGTGGGGTGGGTCCGTAGGACCACCCTGTTCCTATAGAACCGTGTGTACGGTCTATCAGAAACCAGAGCTTGCAGCTCACTCACACGTCTGGCCGATGTAAGAGCCACCAGGATGAGCGCTTTCCAAGAGAGGAAGCGCAAATGGCAAGTAGCCATCGGCTCAAACGGTGGACAAGTAAGTTGTTGCAAGACCACATTCAAATCCCACTCAGTCGCCGGTGGACGAACCGGAGGCTTGAGCAGAAGCAGACCTCTGAGAAATCTGGACACCAGGGCGTGAACCGACAGACTGTCCCTCCACCGGTGAGTGGTGCACTGACAAAGCACTGAGGTGGACCCAAACAGAGTTAGATTTAAGGCCTAGGTCTGAAAGGTGAAGTAGTTACTGCAGTACTACTGGCACAAGGCAAGAGAAAGGATCTTCATTGCGCTGAGCACACCATACCGTAAACCTATGCCACTTGAGGGCATAGGACTTCCTGGTGGACTGCCTCCTAGAGGCCAAAACCACCTCCTCCGGTAGAAGTAAGGGAGCTAGAACTATCCTTTCAGCAGCTAGGCCATCAGATTGAGGGACCTGAGATTCGGGTGCAGAAGGGAACCCTGTTCTTGAGACAGAAGATCGTGCTGGAGCCCCAGGGGGGAACAGAGCTTCCACCGCCAACTGCAGAAGAAGTGGAAACCACGGCTGCCTCGGCCATCTGGGGGCTACCAGAATCACCGAGGCCTTGTCCCAGAGGATCTTGAACAGAGTTCGGGCCACCAGGGGCGTGGGAGGAAACGCATACAGGAGGCCCGTAGACCAAGAGATTAGAAAGGCATCTGCTGCCATCCTCAGGGGATGCGGTTGTCTGGAGCAAAACCTGGGCAGCTGATGGCTTAGTGGATTTGCAGAGATCGATGGACGGAAGTCCCCATCGGATGAAGATCTGCTGGACCTCCAATGGATTCAACTGCCATTCGTCGGGCTGGAGAATCCTGCTTAGCTTGTCTGCTAGAAAGTTTTCCTGACCAGGCAGATAAACTGCTTTGAGAAACATGCCTTGTTTGACTGCAAAAGAGCAAAGGTCCCGTGCCTCCTGACATAGGAGCCTGGACCCTGTGCCTCCTTGTCTGTTCACGTAGAACATTGCTACCCGATTGTCCGTCTGAACTAGGACAGACTGTTGAGAGAGAGCATGGCAGGAGGTTTGCAGAGCTAAACAAATTGCCCGTAGCTCTAAAAGGTTGTTCTGCTGTGTGGCCTCCCGAGGGGAGCACAGGCCTTGAGTGCACATGCCTTGGCAATGTGCACCCCAGCCTTTAAAGATGCATCTGTCGTCAGCACCCTGGTGTGTGCTGGAGCCTGAAAAGGTACACCTTTGAGAAGGTTTGGTAGATGTAGCCACCACTGTAAGGAGTTCAGAAGCTGCCTGGACACCTTTACTCTGTCCTGAAGGTCACCGGTGGCTTGTGTCCACTGATCTCCAAGGCACCATTGAGCAGCCCGCATATGCAGCTGGGCATTCGGGGTCACATGTACAGTGGATGCCATGTGGCCCAGCACTATATTTTTAACATAAACTATTATAGAAATATTCAAGTAGTCATTTATAATAGCCAACACAATTACATGTGCTATTTCCAGTTATTTTACACTTGTGTTTACTTGTCTTTCTGATGTCTCATACCCTATATGTTAAATAGTTTAAATAATAAAATATAAACAAAAAATGTATCCGTATAACAATCCTTACTACACCTCCCCTATGCTTACTAGGTAAGTGATACACATTAAAGGAATCCCTCCACGTTATTATGGTTGTGTATTTCAATGGTGCATTAATCATTTTACAACACCACTATATAACTTGCTTTATATTTTTTACATTTATCATAAAGAAACTAAAGGGTATATGAGTCTCAGACTTCTTGTAGCAATGGCCGAACAGACCAAAGTCCTTAGCCAAAATGCCAGATTGCATCAACGACTCACTTGTACAGATACCCTTCAGTAGTTGAATGAAAACTGTGATGTTGAATACGGTAATTGATAATGACTTTAAATACATTATATTATAATGCCATAGCTTATCTCAATGAAATGTTGGCGACCCCAACGCAAACTCTCGGTCCGCTGCTGCGTTTCACAGAGACGTTTCTTCAGGGGGTGTAGCTGGAGATCATGCAAGTGTTAGAAATGGCATTGAGTGCTTCAGTAGTAGGCATTAGTGAACTTACGGCTTCAAATCGTCTCAAAAATATCGACATTCATCCAAGGTTTAGTATGGCTGCCATGCGCGGCGTTTTGATGAACTGGCAGCCATACTAAACCTTGGATGAATGTCGATATTTTTGAGACGATTTGAAGCTGTAAGTTCACTAATGCCTACTACTGAAGCACTCAATGCCATTTCTAACACTTGGATGATCTCCAGCTACACCCCCTGAAGAAACGTCTCTGTGAAACGCAGCAGCGGACCGAGAGTTTGCGTTGGGGTCGCCAACATTTCATTGAGATAAGCTATGGCATTATAATATAATGTATTTAAAGTCATTATCAATTACCGTATTCAACATCACAGTTTTCATTCAACTACTGAAGGGTATCTGTACAAGTGAGTCGTTGATGCAATCTGGCTAAGGACTTTGGTCTGTTCGGCCATTGCTACAAGAAGTCTGAGACTCATATACCCTTTAGTTTCTTTATGATAAATGTAAAAAATATAAAGCAAGTTATATAGTGGTGTTGTAAAATGATTAATGCACCATTGAAATACACAACCATAATAACGTGGAGGGATTCCTTTAATGTGTATCACTTACCTAGTAAGCATAGGGGAGGTGTAGTAAGGATTGTTATACGGATACATTTTTTGTTTATATTTTATTATTTAAACTATTTAACATATAGGGTATGAGACATCAGAAAGACAAGTAAACACAAGTGTAAAATAACTGGAAATAGCACATGTAATTGTGTTGGCTATTATAAATGACTACTTGAATATTTCTATAATAGTTTATGTTAAAAATATAGTGTAGATCAGTGAAAAACTCTAATGCATTTGAATAGTATTTTTTTAGACAATAGAATGTGAAAAATGGACAAGTGTGGACTTTTACAACACACTATAAAAAGCAGATTTATACACGTAACTTGGCATAGATATAAAGTAGCAATTTTAGAAAAAGCAGTATTTGTATATAAGAAAGTATGTTCTGGGTGGTCCATCAATGTATATGTGTATTCCCTATTTTAGAATGACAATACACCTATACAAAGGTACTTTAACCTGTCAGCATTTACACTGGCTTTGAGGCACGCTGATCACCAAACTAACTTCTCCTTTGAACACGGGGTTTGGAAGAGTACTTGAAAGGGGAATAATGCTTACTTCACTGATGTCTGAACGCAGGGTGGCAGGAAGGCTTTTTCTTGGGGGGGGGGGGCAAGTTACACCCCAACTCTGCCCTGCTTGCAGAGACTCTTCCTGTTCTGCCCGCATGGATCTGATCTCCCATGGGCAGACAGAAAGTGTCTTTGTTGCAATTGCAGCCAGGAGGCTTCCCGCAGGGATCCCATCCCCCATGGACAAAAGAAGAGAAGCCATGATTGCGGCAAAGACCCTTGGTGTTCTGCCCATAGGGATCCGATCTCCTATGAACAGACAGGAAGGGTCTTTGCCGCAATCACAGCTTCTCTTCCACTTCTGTCTATGGGGATGGGATCCTTGCAGACAGCCTGCTGGCTGCAACTTTTAGTGGGGCCAGGGCCCATGTGGTCCACCCTTTTCCAACGTCTATGTCTGAACGTTTTTATAAAATGGCCTTTTCTGTTGTGCCTGGCATTATATACATTTTATAAATTACTTAAATACTTTTAAATGTGTGGACTTAGATGTCTGTTTCCCCATGTAGATGACTTATACAAAGTTATCACTATGGGGAGTAATTTTATAAAGGTTTTTCTGCATATAAAGCCTAGTCTCCCAGTGGAGGTGGTAGAAATGAGGACAGTATCTGAATTCAAAAAAGCATGGGACAAAAACAGAGAATCTCTAAAGGAAAAAGGGGACTGTTGATATGGAAGGACAGACTAGATAGGCCATGTGGTCTTTTTCTGTCGTCATTTTTCTATGTTTCTATTTTCGATGTGGAAAAAGCCTCTTATAAAACTGAATGGCTATATAAAAAGCACACGTGAAAGATATCATGTACTTTTACACAGACCTTACCCGAGCATTCCTTGTATTATAGTTTAGGGAAAGCAGAGAAAGAGTTGCATTGTATGTGTGTGTTTTATAAAATACATGAATACACCCATATATTTACACCATCTTTGGAAAAGGTGTAAAATTTGTGTGTTTGAATTCACAAACTACTGGAGCTGGTTCTGGGTGCCTTTTTTATAAAAAGGTATATAGGTGCCTATGTTGCCTTTATAAAATAGAGATATTAGGCACATTCTTGGACTTTCAACACAGGTGCCTTGTTATAAAATTGCTTCTTTTGTGTCAGCAGATCTGGCTGATCTGTCACAATAATATATATTGCTTTTCTTTTGATCTTTCGCTTATGGAGCTCTGTGTTAAAATGTACCTAACAAAATGTATTTTCAATGTCATATTCCTTTATTCTATTAATGTTTTATTTTTTTTAATGAACAAAGTTGCTGAGGTGGACATGATCACATTCCTGACCTTGGCTTAACCTACATATCTGATCTGCCCTCTTTGTAAATGGGGTTCTGTTAACAGTCTTTTAAAGTCAAAAAAATTAATACCTAAATATGCTGGCACAGCTATTTTGAGTGACCTTACATGCTGCAAAAAATGTTCTAGCTCTTTCATCTAGTTTGTATGAGTTAATCAGCTGTTACTTGGACTTCTGGACATACAGGGGGTAAATATGATTAAAGGGCACTGATGTGAAAAGTCCAAAATGGTGCCTAATGTTTTATATAGGCAATATAGATGCCCATGTGCTTTTAAACAATAGGCTTTCCGAACTAGCCCTCACATCTAAGTCTGCACCTGTGTGCTCTGTTATGTGTGTACAGGTGTAGTTTATAAAATGAATATGTAAATTGCAATGCCGCCTCATCTTTCCCCTTCCAATCTATGCCATGGGGAATTCCAATGCACATATCATATATACTGTAAAAGAAAATAGTCACATTTTCTGTGTACCTAATTTTTGCATATGTATACCCCTGTGCATTTTCATGAGAGTTCTTTTCTTCATGTAAAACATCCTTTATATGTGGAAAAAAGCAGTATAAAATTACCCCAATGCTGCACAACTCTTTAGTATATCATGTGGTTCACTTAAATGGGATAGAGACTGGAGGATAAATTTGGGAGGGATTTTAGTGAAAGCATTATTATTGCATTCTAATAATGTTCATACTTGAACTATTATCCATTTTGGTTAATTTTTCAGACAAATTACAAGTGAAGTACAATCCTCACAAAACAAAAAAGGAATATGCCCGTTTTCTATCTATGGACCCTATTTACTAAGCCAAAAGGAATGAAGTGGGAGAAAACCTTTAGTAAACAGGACGCTATATTTATTACACAAACACTAAAATAAAATACTCCTATATAAAGGGGAAGATTTTTCTGCATACAAAGCAGGTACACACAAATAAATATATACACAACAAACGACAGCGCATTTTAGCGCACTGGACATAGACATTTCCAAGGTGGCTGGAGTAGGGGCAAAGTTGTGATACCCAAAAATATGTCCGTACATGCAGAGAGAACATGCACACATTTCACTTTCTTTGGAGCAAGTATAAATTTGTGCAAGAGAATATGCACGCTACAGGGGCTCATTCTTGGTTGCTATTGTATAAAGCTGTGTTTCCCAAACTGTGGCCCGCAAGCCCAAATGGGGGTCACAAAGGCTGCATTTGAGTTTGTGACCAGGCTGCAACAATTTAAAAGGTCTTCGATCGCACCTTCCATTCAATCAGATATAACTAGGCCTGTGCAGGTTCTATGGAAGATGGGGGATGACAGCAGAGCCATAGACAATGCTGTAGAAGGGCCAAGAGCACTAGCACAGATCAATAGTTGGCTGCGAAAATGATGTGGCTACAGAAATTTGGTAAGCACAGGAATTAAGATGCATAACCTTAAAATAGGCACCTTTTGATAGTCCACATAGGCACTCTTATAAAACCAAGCCCAGATTGCTTATAGAAAAAGCATGAAAACTGAAGATAAATGCTTTACTACCAAGGCATCAATGAAACAAATACAGAATATAAATTTTAGCAAAAAATATTTTGCAAGTTTATGATATAAACATTGAAATATTCCTCTGCACTCCTTACTTGAAGGATGATATATTAAATTCTGAACAATTCTGCAAATGCAATAATGTGCAAAAACACTGTAAATAGTATGTCTAATTGTGTTGGAGAATTTTTCAAGTGCTTTTGGACAATACCGTGCCTGCATATGCAAAGCGATTCACAAAAATTATGCAACTAATTACTTGAAAGCGTTGTTACTCATCTGCAGCAAGTGATCTCCGGGAACAGCAGGAATCAGTCTTCACATATGGGTGACGTCAGCACCAGCGGAGCCCGCTTGGGAATGCTCCCCAGTGTTGAATAGTGCCTGCATGCCTGCCTTCCCACCTCCTCTCCTCAGTTGAGTTTGTAGCTGAGAGGAAGAGAAAAAATAAATGAACCCTACAACTCCTAGGGGAGGAGGGCAGGTTATGAAGACTGATTCCTGCTGTTCCTAGCCATAACCCGCACATTATGTGCAGTGACATGACCCTCCGAAGAGAGTCCTGTTTGTGCATAAGCAAAAGAAATGTAATCTGCTATCCATCTAGATAGAGTATGTTTTGTCACCGGTAGGCCTATGTAACTAGGATCAAAGAAAATAAATAATTGAGAGGATCTTCTGTGATCCTTAGTTCTATCCAAGTAGTAAGCCAGCGCTCGCTTGCAGTCTAAGGTGTGTAGCGTTGCTTCAGCACAAAATGCCTGTGGTCTCAGGAAGAAAATCAGTAGGATTATCGTCTGGTTTAGATGGAAGGAGGAGATGACCTTCAGAAGGAAATGGAGATGGGTACGCAGAACTACTTTGTCATGGTGGAACAGAGTATAGGGCGGATCTGCCACCAGAACCTGCAGTTCACTGATGCGGCGAGCTTGTTGTTAAGTGCCGTCGAGTCTGAGTCGACTCATGGCGACCCTCTGGATAGCTATCCTAAATTGTGTTCGGTCTTCAGTCAGGCGGCTCATTGTTGACAGACTGGTACCCGTAGCTGCTGTTATTGTATCGATCCATCTCATTGCTGGCCTTCCTCTTTTGCGTTGACCTATCTTGCCAAGCATGATGTCTTTCTCTAATGATCTCTCTCTTCGCATGATGTGTCCAAAGTATGAAAGTCGAAGTCTTGTCATCTGAGCTTCTAAAGAAAGCTTAGGTTTGATCTCCTCTAGTACCGACTGGTTTCTTCTTCTTCGGGCAGTCCATGGTATACACAGTATTCGCCGCCAGCACCATAATTCAAAGGCATCAATTTTCTTCCTGTCTGTCTTTTTCACTGTCCAGCTTTCACATCCATATGATGTTATTGAAAATACCATGGCTTGAACAAGTCGAATCTTTGTATGGAGACATCTCTGCTCTTGAGAATCTTATCTAGGTCTTTCATAGCCATTCTGCCAAGAGCAATGCGTCGTCTGATTTCTTGACTGCTTGCTGCTTCTTTATTGATAGTTGATCCAAGTAGGTTAAAGTTGTTCACAATTTCAATTTCTTCTCCTTCAACGATGAACCTGTTGATTATGCCAGTTGTCATGATCTTTGTCTTCTTTACATTAAGGTGCAGGCCCATTTTGAGACTATGTTCTTTGATTGTGAGAAGCAAATGTTTCAGATCATCTTCACTTTCAGCCAGTAATGTGGTATCATCAGCATAGCAAAGGTTGTTGATGATTCTTCCACCAATCTTCACACCTCTGTTATCGTCATACAAGCCTGCTTCTCTGATGATTTGTTCTGCATATAAATTAAACAGGTAGGGGGAAAGTATGCAGCCTTGTCTTACACCTTTGCTTATTTTAAACCATTCTGTTTCTCCTTGTTCCGTTCGAACTGTTACTTCTTAAAGTTTTGCAGAAAACAAAATCTGCTGTAGAATCTATATGGATTGAAATTCCATATAAAAGGGGGACGGCAATGGCAGTGGGGGTGTACTATCGAGCGCCTGGCCAGAATGACCAAATGGATGATGAAATGCTCAAAGAAATCAAGGAAGCTAACAAAAGGTTATAGCGCAGTAATAATAATGGGTGATTTCAATTACCCCGGTATCGACTGGGTCAGTGTCACGTCAGGACATGCTAGGGAGATAAAGTTCCTAGATGAAATAAATGATTGCTTCTTGGAGCAGCTGGTTCATGAAACGACCAGAGGGGAAGCCATATTAGACCTAGTCCTTAGTGGAACACCAGATCTAGTGCAAGAGATAAGGGTGTTGGGGCCACTTGGCAATAGTGATCACAGCATGATCGCCTTTGATTTAATTAGTGGAGGAGGGATAGTAAGGAAATCCACAGTACTACCTTTTAACTTTCGAAAGGGAGACTATGATAAAATGAGGAAAACAGTTAAGAAAAAACTAAAAGGAGCAGTTGCAAAGGTTAAAGACGTACATCAGGCTTGGGTGTTGTTGAAAAATACTATCTTGGAAGCCCAGACCAGCTGTATTCCACGCTTTAAGAAAAGTGGAAGGAAGTCCAAAAAACTGCCAGCATGATTTAAAGGTGAGGTCAGAGAGGCTGTTGCCAAAAAAGCATCTTTCAGGAAATGGAAAAAAGAGCCAAACGACGAAACCTGGAAACAGCACAAGCACTGGCAAGTCAAATGCAAGGCATTGATAAGGCAGGCAAAGAGAGAATGTGAGAAGAAGCTTGCTGCGGAAGCAAAAACGCGAAATAAAGACCTTTTCAAGTACATTCGTAGCAAAAAACCTGTGAGAGAGTCAGTTGGTCCATTAGATGATAAAGGGGTTAAAGGAGCACTAAGAGGCGACAAGGCGATAGTGGAGAGACTGAATGAATTCTTTGCTTCGGTCTTTACTGAGGAAGATGTAGGGATGTTACCCATGACTGAAGTGGTATTTAAAGGTGCGGAAAAATTGAAGGAAATATCGATACATCGGGAAGATGTCTTACAACTATTAGATAAACTGAAGAGTAGCAAATCACCTGGGCCGGATGGTATACATCCAAGAATGTTGAAAGAACTGAAATATGAGATTGCAGACCTGCTATCAGTAATCTGTGAACTATCATTAAAATCATCTCTATTACCTGAAGATTGGAGGATCGCCAATGTAACACCAATTTTTAAAAAGGGTTCCAGGGGTGATACGGGAAACTACAGACCGGTGAGCCTGACGTCAGTACCGGGAAAAATGGTAGAAACCATCATAAAGAATAAAATTACTCAGCATGTAGATAGTCACAACCTAATGGGAGACAGCCAACATGGCTTTAGACAAGGAAGATCTTGTCTTACTAATCTGTTATGTTTTTTTGAAGGAGTGAACAAACAGGTGGAGAAAGGTGAGTCGGTTGATATTGTGTATCTGGACTTTCAGAAAGCCTTTGACAAGGTCCCTCATCAGAGACGTTTGGCAAAACTAAAGAGTCATGGGATAGGAGGCAGTGTACTATTGTGGATCAGGAACTGGTTAAAAGATAGAAAGCAGAGGGTAGGGCTAAATGGCCAATTTTCCCAATGGAGAAAGGTGAATAGTGGTGTACCCCAGGGATCTGTGCTGGGTCCGCCGCTTTTTGACATATTCATAAATGACCTGGAAAGTAGAATAACGAGTGAGGTTATCAAATTTGCAGATGACACAAAACTATTTAAAGTTGTTAAAACCCAAGAGGATTGTGAAAAATTGCAAGAGGATCTTGATAAATTGGAAGACTGGGCATCAAAATGGCAGATGAAATTTAATGTGGACAAGTGCAAGGTTATGCACCTAGGGAAGAACAACCCAAACTATGGTTACACGATGCAAGGTTCCACATTAGGAACCACCACCCAGGAAAAAGATTTAGGCGTCATTGTGGATACCATGTTAAAACCCTCTGCCCAGTGTGCAGCGGCGGCCAAGAGAGCAAATAGAATGCTAGGTATGATAAGGAAAGGAATGGAAAATAAAACAAAAGATATTATAATGCCTCTATATCGTTCCATGGTGAGACCGCACCTTGAATATTGTGTGCAATTCTGGTCGCTGTATCTTAAAAAGGATATAGCGATTTTAGAAAAGGTTCAGAGAAGAGCCACCAAAATGGTAAAGGGGATGGAAGGATACTCCTATGAAGAAAGGCTAAAATGTTTAGGGCTCTTTAACCTGGAAAAGAGACGGCTGAGGGGAGATATGATAGAAGTCTATAAATTAATGAACGGAGTGGAATGGGTAAACGTAGATCGATTGTTTACGTTATCAGAATATAGAAAGACTACGGGACATGCAATGAAGCTACAGGGTAAACTATTTAAGACTAATAAAAGAAAATATTTTTTCACTCAACGTGTAATCAAACTCTGGAATTTGTTACTGGAGGATGTAGTAAAGGCTGTTAGTGTAGCTGGGTTTAAAAAAGGTTTGGACAAGTTCCTGGAAGAAAGGTCCATAAACCATTATTAAGTGACCGAAGATATCAATGCTTGACCCAGTACAAGCATTGTGGAACTTGTGTCCCTTGGGGAAACTGCTAGGTACATATGACCTAGATTGGCCACTGTTGGAAACAGAATACTGGGCTTGATGGACCTTGGTCTGACCCAGTATGGCATATCTTATGTTCTTATGTTCTTGATCAATGTACAGATTTCGCAAGAGAACGATCAGGTGTTCTGGTATACCCATGCTTCTTAATGTGGCCCAGAGTTTCTCATGGTTTACACAGTCAAAAGCCTTGCTATAGTCGATAAAGCACAAATAGATATCCTTTTGGTATTCTTTAGTCTTTTCAAGGATCCATCTCACATCCGCAATGATGTCTCTCGTTCCTCGCCCTTTCCTGAACCCTGCTTGCACGTCAGGTAGTTCTTGTTCCAGATATGGTTGTAGTCTCTTTTGAATAATCTTCAGTAGAATCTTGCTGGCATGTGGGATCAGAGCGATTGTGCGATAATTTCCACAGTCAGTTGGATCACCTTTCTTTAGTATTGGTATAAACACAGATCTTTTCCAGTCAGTTGGCCATTTTTATTTTATTTTTATTTACATTCTCTTATATACTGCGCTATTCTGCTTCAGTGCGGTTTACATTGAACAAACTGAAATTACATTGAACAGGGCATTATAACTTGGAGATAACTATTTTACAGGGAACATGGGCTATGGACGGTTAAGTGGCTTGCCCAAGACCACAAGGAGCACCTATGGGACTAGAAACCCCAGTCCTTCCGGCCCAAGGTTGCTGTCCTCTAGTGGGATTTGAACCCTCGACCTTCCGGCCTGAAGTACCTTGCCCCAACCACTAGGCCACTCCTCCACTCCATGATGCTGTCTTCCATATTTCTTGGCAGAGCCTTGTAAGTACGGTAACAGCTGCATCAGATTGCTGCAATACTTCTATGGGAATGCTATCAATGCCTGGTGCTTTGTTCTTTGATAAGGCTTTCAATGCTGCTTCAACTTCTTCTTTCATCACCAATGGTTCCCGATCATAAGGTACAGGTTGAAACGGCTGTTGGTCCACTTGATCTTTATCATATAAAAACTCTGTATATTCCTTCCATCTTTTCTTAATCTTCTCAGCATCATTCAACATAGAACCTTGAGCATCTTGTAACATTCCAATTCGAGGCTGGAACTTTTTCTTTAACTCTCGTAGCTTTAGGAAAGCCGATCTTGTTCTTCCTCTAATAGTTTCTGCTTCTATTTCCTTGCGTCATTGTAGTACTTTTCCTTGTCCTGTCTTGCTGCACGTTGGAAATCTCTGTTGAGTTCTGCGATTGTCTTTCTTTCTCCTCTGGCTTTAGCTTCTCTGCGTTTCTGGGCAATTTTCAGAGTTTCTTCCGTCATCCATTTTGGCCGTTTTTGCTTTTTCACCTTTTGTAGAGACTTCTCGCTTTCTTCCAACACAACCTTCTTGATGACATTCCATAACTCTTCCGGAGCTCTGTCATTTGTATCTAAAGCAGCAAATCGATTTTGCAGGCAGTCTTTAAATTCCAGTGGTATATTCTCAAGGTCATATTTTGCTGCATTCATGAGTGGTTTGCTCTTTTTCAACTTTAGCTTGAGTTTGCATACTAGTAGTTGATGATCTGTACCACAGTCAGCTCCAGGTTTTGTCTTTGTTGATGTTACAGAGCTTTTCCATCGTTGACTTCCACAGATGTAGTCAATTTGATTTTTATACAATCCATTGGGTGAAGTCCATGTGTACAGTCGCCGCTTGTGTTGCTGGAAGGTGTTTGAGATGAATAGATCATTGGTCTTGCAGAATTCTATCAGCCTTTCTCCAGCTTCATTTCTGTTGCCGAGTCCATATTTTCCAACTACTTTGCCTTCTTCTTTGTTGCCAACATTTGCGTTCCAGTCACCCATGACTATCAGGATATCCTGTTTGCATGTTCTGTCAATTTCAGCTTGTACTTGTTCATAGAACTCTTCAATTTCATTCTCTTCTGCAGCTGTTGTTGGGGCATACACTTGAATTATAGTTGTGTTGATAGGCAATCCTCGTAGACGAATAGAGATTAAGCGTTCGCTGACTGCATTGTATTTCATTACAGTTCTTGCAAGTTTCTTCTTTATTATAAATGCAACGCCATTTCTTCTTTGCCTTTCATTTCCAACATAGTAGACCATGTGATCATCTGATGCAAAGTGCCCGATGCCAGTCCATTTTAGCTCGCTGACACCCAACAGATCAAGTTGTACACGTTCCATTTCATTCTTGACCACCTCCAACTTTCCTTGGTTCATGCTTCGTACGTTCCATGTTCCAATGTGTAAGACACCTTTACAGCTTCTGACTCTCATTTCATGCACAGCTAAATCAGCAGTCAGACTTCCCGAGGGCTTTGATCCAACCAGATCATAAATGCTGGCTTTACTCTGAAAAGTCTTCAGCTCTTCCCCAGTAGCTAGTTGAGTGCCTTCCGACCTGAGGGTCTCATCTTCCAGCACCATAGCACAATTTGTTTTGTTGTAACTATCCATTGGGTTTTCATGGCAAGATACAGAAGTAGTTTGCCGGGCCTTTCTTCCGCGCAGTTTAAGTTTGGTGTTGTTGCCGTTGTCACAGAAATGTGATCCTCCGCCGTCAACACTTTCCCATTCTGCTGCTGCCCAGATGGGTGGTTTGTCTTGGTCTGGCACCTCAGCTGAGACCTGTCCATCTTGGGAGACCCTGCCAGTAGTTAACTACCGATAGTTTAGCTCTCAGCATCACTGATGCACGCAAGCCCTCACAGCACGACAAGCTGCAAACTAAGTGAGAGAGCTCCCCAGTGTTGAATAGGAAAGCCTGTGGGAGCACTCCACTGTGCCTGCATGCCTGCCTTCCCACCTTCCCAACTCCTCTCCTCAGTTGAGTTTGTAGCTGAGAGGAAGAGAAAAAATAAATGAACCCTACAACTCCTAGGGGAGGAGGGCAGGTTATGAAGACTGATTCCTGCTGTTCCTAGCCATAACCCGCACATTATGAGCAGTGACATGACCCTCCGAAGAGAGTCCTGTTTGTGCATAAGCAAAAGAAATGTAATCTGCTATCCATCTGGATAGAGTATGTTTCGTCACCGGTAGGCCTATGTGACTAGGATCAAAGAAAATGAATAATTGAGCGGATCTTCTGTGATCCTTAGTTCTATCCAAGTAGTAAGCCAGCGCTCGCTTGCAGTCTAAGGTGTGTAGCGTTGCTTCAGCACAAGATGCCTGTGGTCTCAGGAAGAAAATCAGTAGGATTATCGTCTGGTTTAGATGGAAGGAGGAGATGACCTTCAGAAGGAAATGGAGATGGGTACGCAGAACTACTTTGTCATGGTGGAACAGAGTATAGGGCGGATCTGCCACCAGAGCCTGCAGTTCACTGATGCGGCGAGCTTATGTGAGGGCAATGAGAAAGATTACCTTCCAAGATAGAAACTTCAGTGAAGTAGTGGCTAAAGGCTCAAACGGAGACTTTAGAAGTTGAGCGAGAACAAAAATTAAGATCCCAGGCCACCAGAGGCAGCTTAATGGGTGGCTTGGACAGCAGGGGACCTGCATGAAGCGTGCTACTAAGGGGTGTGAGGAGATAGGCTGTCCATCCACTAGTCTGTGAGAGGCTGCAATAGCATTAAGGTGTACTCTCACTGAGTTAGTCTTAAAACCTGTTAAGTATAAATGGAGGAGATATTGTAGAAGGAACTCCACCGGGCAAGAAAAGGGCTCAATGTCCTTTGGGAAGCACTAGAGGACAAACCTACGCCACTTGAAGGCATAAGATAGCCTGGTGGAATCCTTGAATGATGCAAGGAGAACATCTTTGACAATCTGCAGCAGGTCGAGGTCAGTGATCATTATTTATTTATTTAAAAGACTTTGTATCCTGCTTTATCCTTGAATCAAAGCGGTATTCACTGCAAACGAATCAATTGGGATGGTACAGGGGTGTGTGCATGCAGTGGATGTGAGGGTAGTGTCCGTGAGTGAGTGGATAGGTACATCTTGATTTGAGGTGCACTATTATACAGGATGAGCTATTTACAGTGGGCTATATACAGGACACGGGGAGGGGGGGGGAGGCTGGTGCGGGTAGGGGAAGGTATACTGATCTGTTGGAGGTCATGTGACGTCACCATAGTGCTCTGTGTAGAGCGTGGTTTTGAGTGCTTTTCGGAAGTCCTTGATGTTGATCAGTGATCTTAAGCTGTCTGGGAGGGGGTTCCAAATGTCACGTGCTGTCAGAGATATAGCTCTTTTTGATGTGGTTTGCCTCTAGGTGAAGTCTTTGGGGGTTATGATGGTGTTCGTGGTGCCTCTCCTTTCGGGTCTGGAGCTGGAGTCGAAGTTGACGATAGTCTGCAGGTTGTCTGCTGAGATGTCCTGTTTGATCTTGAATAGGTGTAGTATTTATTTATTTAAACAGTTTTTCTATAGTTCAGGTTGTCCTTTTTGGTCTGGAGCTGGAGTCTAAGTTGACGATAGTCTGCAGGGTGTCCGCTGAGATGTCCTGTTTGATCTTGAGTAGGTGCGGTATTTATTTATTTATTTAGCAGTTTTTCTATAGTGTGTGTGTGGTTTGTGTGTCATGTTTTAAGTTGATTTGTGTAGTGATTAAGGTGGTTGGTGGTCTTCTTTGAATTGTTCCATTAAGGTGATTGGTGGTCTTCTTTGAACTGTTCCATGAATAGGGTGGTTTTGAGTAGTTTCCTGAATTCTTTTATATCTGCTGTTGATTTTAGTTTATCTGGGAGGACATTCCAGATAGAGGGGGCAGCAAAAGAGAAGGCTCTCATGGATGTGGATTTATTGGTTCTTGTGAACAGACCAGGTGTTGGTATATTGTGTTTGTGCTGTTTCTGTCTGGTCTTTTGCTTGTTTTGGTTCTGATGAGTTCCTGTAGTATTTCTGCTGACATGTTGTTTCTAATTTTGAAGATGGTGAGTGCTGATTTATATTTTGCTCGTGATGATATTGGTAGCCAGTGTAGATCATGTAGTATTGGAGTTATGTGGTCTTGTCTTGAAGCGCTAGCAATGATGCGGGCTACAGTGTTCTGTATTATTTGTAGGGGACGGGTGGTTTGTTTGGGTAGACCCTGGAATAGTATATTACAATAATCCAGTGCAGGTGTAATGATGGCCTGGCATACTGTGTGGCAATGTTCTTTGTTGAGGAGAAGTTTGAAGTATGCTGTTTTGGATATCTTGTTTATGTGCGGTTGGAGGGTAAGTTGCTTGTCTAGAATCACTCCAAGGTATCTGATTTCATCTTTTATTGTTATCGGTGTATTGGATATGTTGATAGTGGTAGGATGAGTGAATGTGGGGTCTCTCGTTATGATGATTGTTTCAGATTTTTTTATATGTTGATGTTTAACTTGTTGTTAGATAACCAGGTTGTCATTTCTTGAATGCAGGTAGATATGGTGGTATAGTCTGGGGAGTCCAGTTGAATAGAGGTATATGCCATGATGTAATCTGCATATATGGCGTATTGTATCTTGTATTCATTAAATATTTTGCATATAGGCTGAATATAGATGTTGAATAGTAGAGCTGATAGTGATGAGCCTTGGGGAACTCCTTGAGTAGTTTTGAAGGGTGCCGAGGTGAGGTTTCCAGATTTTACTCTCTGCTGTCTGTTCATCAGTCATGTCCGTTCAGCAGCCATGATGTAAGACATAGGGAGTGAAGTTTGGGATGGAGGAGCATCCCATGGTCCTGAGAAAGGAACTGGGATGCAAATCCCAGGCTGAGACGTTGAGTCTGCACAAGGTGAAGAAGCAGAGGAAACCATGGTTGACAGGGCCAAATGAGAATCAACGGGCCCCTGTTGATCTGTAA
This sequence comes from Ichthyophis bannanicus, assembly GCA_033557465.1. Taxonomy (NCBI): domain Eukaryota; kingdom Metazoa; phylum Chordata; class Amphibia; order Gymnophiona; family Ichthyophiidae; genus Ichthyophis; species Ichthyophis bannanicus. Next base: position 621,657,172 of record CM066036.1, read on the forward strand.
CTTGAAAAGCATTTTGGGTATAAAGGGGATGGGTGGGAATGTGTAGAGCAGTCCTTGCCCCCAATGTAGAAGGCAGGCATCTGGGGCCTGTTGATGCAGCAATGGAACTCTGGAGCAGAAAAGTGGAAGCTGTGTGTTTTGCAGAGTGGCAAAAATACCTATGTGTGGGGTTCTTTATATGTGGAAGATCCAAGCAGCTGTCTCCAGATGCAAGGTCCATTTGTGTGGATGAAGGATACAACTTAGCTTGTCCGCAAGGACATTGAGTTCACCCGGGAGGTACATTGTTCTGAGATGAATGCAGTATGAGATGGCAAAAGACCACAGGCGAAGCACTTCCTCGCAGAAGGGACGGGATCCCATCCCCCTGGATTGTTCATGTAGAACATGGTGACCTGATTGTCCGTCCTCACTAGAACAGGTTGCCCCAAATGTTTGGGTTGAAAAACCTAAAGAGCATTTGTCAATGCCCGTAGTTCTAGGTAGTTGATCTGCAGGGCAGATTTCTGTTGTGTCCACAGCACCTGCATGGTTAGGTTGTTCAGATGCGCTCCACAACCCAGCTTGGAAGCATCTGTTTTCCGGGTTCATCGAGGTGGAGGGATATGAAAAAGTGACTTAACGAGTAGCTTCTGTGGAGAGCACCACCACTGCAGGGACTTGTTCAGTTGAGGGGTGATATGGATCGTCTCTCTAAGAAGCCCTTTGCTTGCATCCATTAGGAAGCCAATGTCCATTATATGCTTGTCGCATGTGTAAGCGAGCATAGGGGATGACATGGACAGTGGAGGCCAGGTGTCCTAAGAGTCGTAGCTTCCCTTGAGTTGTTACTCGGCTTTGCAGTTGCATGCTCTTTGCCAGCTCGATGAGGCAGGCACAGCGACCCTGTAGAAGGAAAACTCGGGCCTGTTAGGTATCTAAGAGCGCTCTGATAAACTCCAGCCGTTGGGCGAGACTTTGGGAAGTTTATGACAAAGTCTAGGTGTTGGAGCACTGATGTATAATTAAAGAGCAAATACCATGAAGAGAATTCTGTATATAGTTTGTCAACTAAGCCTGTTCCCTTATCTTTATTGTATGAAGCTGCTTGTTCAATGAAAACGTTTTTTGAATTGTTCAAGGTTGCAAGTAAAATGCTTTGACCTTTGCGAAAAGCAGTATATAAATCTAGCCAAATAAATAAATAAAATGGTGCGATGAAGGGAGTCTTTCCTAATCAGCCAGATGTCTAAGTAAGGGAAGACAAATACCCCCCAAGGTGCGTTAAGTAGGCAGCAACTACTTCCATGCATTTCGTGAAGACCCTTGGGACAGAGGTGAGACCAAAGGAGAGAACCCGGTATTGATAGTGGTCTCCTCGAAACCTGAAGCACAGATACTGTCTGTGCGAGGGATGGATCAGTAAATGTGTGTATGCCTCTTTTAGATCTAGAGAACAAAGCCAATCATGTCTCTGGAGATATGGTAGAAGGGTTCCTAGAGAAATCATCTTGAATTTTTCTTGGACCGTGAATTTGTTTAGGTCTCTGAAATCCAAGATGGGCCTGAATCCTTCTATTTTCTTTGGAATAAGAAAATATGGAAAGTAAAAGCCCGTCCCTTCTTGAGGAGGAGAAACTCTTTCTATAGCGCCCTGGGAGAACATGGTGGTCACCTTTTAAGAGAGTACTTTGAAGGGATTGTATGGGATAATCCCCTGAGAAGCTGATGAGGGGTAAGGTTTTGAAGTGAAGCTGATAACCCCCCTTGGAACATCTGGAGTGTACACTGCTCTGATGTTATGCGGTGCCACCTGTGGGCATGGTGACAGTCTGCCAGCTATGTGGCGGGGCTGGGGACCCTCCAGAGGTAGACTGGCAATGCTCTCCAGGAAGGAGTCAAAAACCAGGCGCAGGTTGTACCTGTACAGCTGGTTGAGGATTAGGAGTCTTGAGCTTCTTGGGCTGGAGAGGGTTCTGCTGTCTCTTCTGAGGATGCTAAGACTGATAGGCAGCAGAGAGCGGGTAAGCAGGATAATATCTCTTCTTTTTAGAATAGAAAGATTTTTTGGGAAGAGCCTTCCTCTTGGATGGGTCAGCTGTTTTCCTGGACAGGCAGGCGTTTTAGGGTGAGATTGTCTGTCTCCTGTTTTTTCCCTCCAATCTTTGCCAAAAATGCTTTTTCCAGTACATGGGATATTGGCCAGTTTATCCTGGACCCATTGCTTGAGATCTGATGCCTGTAACCAGGCCATTCTATGAGCCCCAATACAGACTGCTGAAGCACTGCTTGTTGACTCAAAGGCATCGAAAGAGGCCCTTGTAAGAAACAGAAGTATTTTGGCCCTGCTTGATGAGTGTCTGGAATGCATTCCACTTATCCTCAGGCAGCATGGGGGTGAGTCTCCAGATCCCTGGTGACATCCTTCAGAAACATGCCCATGTACAACATGTAAGCGTTTATTCTGGAGGCCAAAATGCATGCTTGGAAGCATCGACATCCAAAGACACCACATGTCCGAGTCTCTGCTAGATGGCATGGATGAATGGTTTTTAGAGCTCTTTATGTGATGCAACGCCAATTCCATCAAGTGTTGGAGGAGCTGAGGTTTTCGGAAGCCTGGGCATTCTGATACTCGGTACATGGTATCGAGCCTCTTGCTGACAGGTAGAACCATGAGTGGGGCTTCTCACATACGCCCTCAATTCTTTTTCTGAATGTACACCACTTTGACTGGTAGAAAAGCGGTATATAAGTCTAGTTAAATAAAATAAATAAATATCTTCTGGAAGGGACCGAAGCTGTTCCTGAGGCGGCAAAGGGTCTGAAGGGATGTCTGGAAGTTCTCGTGAATCGAGTGATCCCTTGTCAGATTCTGAAGAATTGGAATCCAAGTCTGGTAAGAAGTCAAAGTATTGGCAATTTTGGGTTCGACCTCAATGTTTCATGGATGTCGAAGGTTGAAGTCAATTCCGATAGCTTGGAAATATCAGAACTGAGAGCCATGCCAGTTTGAGTCTGTTGGCTACTGGGGGTCTCGGTCAGTTCCGATGACTGTATCACACTCAGGGGTTCCATCTATGCCAGTTCAAGGGCTGGCATTGGGGCCAATACACCTGGCTGTATTGCTTGGTACCGAAGCGTGCATTCCTGGAGCTCTCAAAGTTATCGGTACTGAGGCTGCCAGGAGTGCCACCAAACTCCTTTTGACAGCCAGCAGGTGTTGGTCCAGGGAGATGGCCAATGTCTGGGTGAAATCGCCAATGGGGTTCTGCAGCCCCCATCCCAGAACATAGAACCAGTAGCTCTCCAGAGGTTGATTCCTCGGGAGCGTCCCAAAGCCCCTCTTGTGCTTTGGAGAACAGATCCTCTTGCTGGGACTGTTTGGGTGGCTGGTCTGCATCGGAAGCACCTCTAGGGGAGTCGTGATGCCTATGCTGGGACTTCTTTCTGGTCTCTGTATCGGTCTTCGATGCCGATGACTTTGGAGTGGCCAGAGACTTAGACTTACTTTTATGTTTGGACTCTGAAGAAACCTGAGACCCATGTGAGGAAGACGATGCCCTCGAAGAAGTGGAAGCCACTAACATCTAGTCTGAGGTGAACAATGATCTGTACTGTCTGGCTCAGTTCTTTAGACCTCTCTTTGTCATTTGCTGGCACAAAGAACATGAATTGGATTGATGTTCAGGTTCCAAACATTTTAGACACCGGTCATGTTTATCAGTGACTGATAAGGTACCAGCACACTTGGTACTTTTTTTTTTTTTTTTTTAAACCACTAGTTGGCTTTTCCATGCCTCAAAAAAAGTTGTCTTCAAGATTGAAGATAAGGCTATGGAGGCCTAAAGGCCTAGTTTAGCAGTGAAAAACCGCATGAAAGAAAAAAAGAAAATGTAAAATTAAAAAGAATTATTGGGACTGGTGTCGACAGGAAGGCAGAAGCACTATGTGCCACACCAAAAAGACATTTTTCGGAAGCAAAAGGATGACATGTCCTTCTGGCTCCTCGGAAAATGAAGAACTGAGGAGAAGAGTTGGGAAGGCAGGCAGGCATGCAGGCACAGTGGAGTGCTCCCAAAGGCTTTTCTACTGGACGCTGGGGAGTGTTTCTGTGCGGGCTCCGTTGGTGCAGACGTCACCCATATGTGAGACTGCATCCCTGCTTGTTCCTGGAGATAAATCATATCAACTCAATGGTGATAGCGTAGTTACTCACCTGTAACAGGTGTTCTCCAGGGACAGCAGGAATCAGTCCTCACATATGGGTGACGTCGGCGCCGACGGAGCCCTCATGTGGAGCAATTCCCCAGCTTTCAAAGAAAGCCTTTGGGATTGCATCACGCATGCGCGGTCCCCTTCCCATCCAAGGGTGCCATCTTGCTCAGTCAGATGACATAGCTAAAAAGACGGCAAAAATGAGAAAAAATTAATCAAAGGACTGCAACTCCAGGGGAGGAGGGAACAAGCAGGAAGTCAGTCCTCACATATGGGACTCCCTAGCTGAAAATGGCTCCCTCTAGAAGAGCCGCAGCAGCAGTGATAGGATTTTTCTCCGAGAACGCAACCTCTGAGAACGCAACGCAAAGGGTCGGAGGGTAGGAGTTGCCTAAACCTCCAATAGGTTACAGAGTACCGCCTGACCGAAAACACTGTCCCGCCGGGACGCTCTCTCCAGGCAGTAATGGGCTGCAGAAGTCTGGTTGAAGACCAAGTTGCGGCCCGGCAGACATCTGCCAACGGAACAGAGCGGTTGTTAGCCACTGATGCGGCCTGAGCCCTGACAGAGTGGGCCGTGATTCGGCCCTGCAGCTGGAGGTCAGTTGCCCTTTACGCCCAGGCGATGCAGTCTGCCACCCAGGTGAATAAAGTGCGCTTGGAGACAGGTAGACCCAGTTTACTAGGGTCATAAGAGACGAGCTGGGAAGCTCTCCAATGTCCCCGCGTAAGCTCCAGGTAGAAGGCGAGCGCCCTCTTACAGTCCAGGGTGTACAGAACCGCTTCTGCCCTGCTGGTATGTGGCCTGGGGAAGAAGGTTGGAAGAACCACCTCTTGGTTGAGTGAAACGAGGAAACCACTTTTGGAAGGAACTTGGGGCGAGTACGTAGGACCATGCTGTTTTTATAAAACCGAGTATACGGTCTATCCGATACTAACGCTTGCAGCTCGCTCACACATCGAGCAGACGTTGAGTGCCACCAGAAAGAGAGCTTTCCAGGAAAGGAAGCGGAGATGACAGGTGACCATTGGTTCAAAAGGTGGGCAAGTAAGCCACTGCAAGACCACATTTAAGTCCCACTCTGTAGCCGGTGGGCGAATTGGAGGATTCAAGAGTAGGAGGCCTCTGAGGAATCGAGATACCAAAGGGTGAGCTGAAAGAGGTTGCCCGTTCACTGGAGAGTGGTGAGCTGATAGCGCATGCAGGTGGAACCTGACAGAGTTAGACTTGAGGCCTAACTCCGAGAGGTGGAGCAAGTACTGCAATATCTGAGGTACTTGACAAGTGAATGGGTCCTCCTCATTCTGGGCATACCACCGTGCAAACCTATGCCACTTGAACGCATAGGACTTTCGAGTGGATTGCCTCCTAGAGGCCAGCAACACCTCCTCAACCTCCTTGGGAAGGAGCAGAGGAGCAAGTACTACCCTCTCAGCAGCCAGGGCATTAAGTGGAGGGATCTGAGGTTGGGGGTGTAGCACAGAACCTTGTTCCTGGGTCAAGAGGTCGGGCTGCACCCCCAGTGGGAGTGGAGTTTCGACCACCAGTTGAAGACGAGGAAACCAAGGCTGTCTGGGCCACCTGGGGGCTACCAGGATGATCGAGGCCTTGTCCTGAAGAATTTTGAACAGAGTGCGTGCCACCATAGGTGTGGGTAGGAACGCATAGAGAAGGCCCTGTGCCCACAAGATCAGGAAAGCATCTGCCACCACGTTCAGCGGATGCGACTGTCTCGAGCAGAACCGGGGCAACTGATGGTTTTGCAGACTAGCAAAGAGATCCATGGATGGGAGACCCCAACGGATGAAGATCCGCTGGGCTATCTCCCTGTTCAGTTGCCATTTGTGAGGCTGAAGAATCCTGCTCAACTTGTCGGCCAGGAGGTTTTCCTGACTTGGTAGATAAACTGCCTTTAGGGACATGTGATATGCCACTGCAAAAGCGCAGAGGTCCAGAGTTTCCTGGCATAGGATGCGAGATCCTGTGCCCCCCTGTTTCTTGATGTAGAACATCGCCACCTGATTGTCTGTCTGTATCAGCACCGACTGATGTGCAAGAAGATGACAGAAGGCTTGAAGAGCTAGGCGGATGGCTCAAAGCTCTAGAAGATTGATCTGAAGTGTGGCCTCTCGCGAGGACCACAGACTCTGAGTGCATGAACCCTGGCAATGGGCACCCCAGCCCAGCAAGGAAGCATCTGTTGTCAGCACTCAGAGGGAGGTTGGAATGGTACTCCTTGAAGCAAGTTGGGGGGGTGAAGCCACCATTGCAAGGCTGTCACCAGTAGCTTGGAAATCGCTACTCTGTCCCTGAGGCGGCCAGTTGCTTGCGTCCACTGGTCTCTGAGGCTCCATTGAGCTGTGCGCATGTGGAATCGAGCATATGGAGTCACATGCACTGTGGAGGCCATGTGGCCCAGGAGGCGTAAGAAGACCCTTGCGGAGACTGGAGGCCTGCGCTGGACCTGCTGTACCAAGTCCAGCAACCGCCCTGCCCTGTCCAGCAGTAGGTAAGCCTTTTCTTGAAGTGTGTCCAGCCTTGCCCCTATGAACTCCAAGTGTTAAGTGGGGAGTAAAGTGGACTTTTCGTGATTTATCACAAACCTTAGGTGCTGGAGCAGGGTGACTGTGCGAGCAGTGGCCTGCTGTGCCTCCTGTGCCAATTGTCCCCTGATGAGCCGGTCGTCAAGGTAGGGGAAGACGCCCTGGCTTCTGAGGAAGGCCTCCACCACTGCTAGGCATTTGGTAAATACTCTGGGAGCGGAAGCTAGGCCAAAGGGAAGCACCTTGTACTGGAAGTAGTTTCCTCCGACCACAAACCTGAGGTATTGTCTGTGGTCTGGGTGTATGAGGATGTGAGTATAAGCATCCTTTAAGTCTGAGTATAGCCAGTCTCCCTGGTGGAGGTAAGGCAGTAGGATCCCAAGGGAAAGCATCTTGAACTTTTCCCTCACAGGAACTTGTTCAGATTTCGCAAGTCCAGGATGGGGCGTAGGCCTCCTTTTCTTTTTGGTATTAGGAAATACCTGGAGTAGAAGCCTTGCCCCTGCAGGTGGTGGGGCACCGGTTCCATCGCCTGATCCTTCAGCAGACCTACCAACTCCTGCAGGAGGAGGTTCCTGTGAAGAGGGGGTCTGAGAGGCTCTCCTGGGAAAAAGGAGGTGGGCACCTGGTGGAAGTGAAGTAAGTAGCCCTGCTGGACTACTTGCAAAACCCAGGCGTTGGTAGTAATGGCTGGCCACCTGTGAGCGTACAGGGCCAGCCTTCCTCCTGTGCAGGGCCAAACCACTGGTGGTAGAGGAGCTATGCACTGGGAGTCAAAAAACCCCTCCCGGCTGGGTAGGAGCCAGAGCTGGAGGCTTGGGAGTCTTTGGCTTACGTGGGCCAAGCCCTTGTCCCCTGGCCTGCTGCCCCTGTTGGGGAGCTGGGGCAGCCTGGTAAGTGGGGTAGTTTCGGTAAGCCGTACCCTTCCTCGGGAAAAAGGGCTTTTTCCCCCCGAGGCCGCCTTCCTGTGAGAAGGTGCAGATGTCTTCTTCGACAACCTTGTCTGGGTCAAGTACTCGGACTCCATTTCTGCAGCTTTCTCAGTCATGGGTTTGCCGAAGAGGTTGTTGCCTCGGTACAGGACATCGACCAACTTATCCTGAACCAATGGCTCTAGGTCCGATGACATGAGCCAGGCCTGACGGCATGCACCGATGCCAACCGCGGTTACTCGAGCCGAAGCCTCCCAAGTCATCGTAAGCTGCTCAAGACATGAACTTCGAGCACCCTCTGATCCCCGTGGACAAGGCCATGAAGCGCTGCAAGGGTTCCTCGGATAGGCCAGCCAAGAACCCGGCAATCTCGTTTGCCAGATCCCGCAAGTACATGCCCATGTATATCTGGTAAGTTTGGACACGGCATGACAGCATCGAGCCCTGGCAGCACTTTCTGCCGAGGGCATCCAGGTTCCGGTCCTCCTGTCCGGGAAGCACCGAGGAGTGCGTTTTTTGGCTTTTTGGCCGTTGCATGGCCCATTCCACAACCATGGAGTTGTGCGGCAGCTGCGCTTTCTGGAACCCAGGACTCTTGCGGACTCGATAAATGGAATCGACCCGTTTGCTGAGCACTGGCATCGAGGCCGGGGACTCCCACATGCGGAGCTTCAGCCGTTCCAACATCGGAGGCACTAGTATAATAAGGGCCTCCTTTGGGGGAAGAGTCATACTGGAGGGCATCGAGCTCTTCGGCTCGAGGCTACTCCTCGGCATCCGCAGGGAATGCCAAAGCCTTGGCCATATCCCTGACAAAGTCCAAGAACCGAGTGTCCTCCGGAGGGGACCTATAACGAGGTTACGAACCCAGAGAGAGTCCGATAGGATAGACCGGGTCCGGAATGTGTCTAGGGAGTCTTCCTCCTCCGTCTCCCACGCCGAGCCCTCCGAGGAGAACTCAATGGGCTCTGGCCTCGAGGGCTTCAAGCCCGACTGCACCGACGCCGAGGGCACTGGCGTCGACAGCCTTGGAGGGGGACCCTGGCCGAGGATCAACTCGAGACTTGATCGACTTGAGGATCGGCTCGGCCTCCGGCGCCGAATTCGATGTCCCGGTGGTCGGGGCGGATGGACCGGCGAGCTGGCCATCAGTGCCCGTTGCTGCTCCATGAAGGCAGCCATGCTGCTCTCTAGGGCCGCCAACCTGAGACTGCGTTCAGAAGGCTCCGCAGCTCCCAGCTCGGGCCCCAACATCGTCGGGTCCGAAGCCGGCTGTCCCGGAGGAGCGTCCACAAGGACAATAGAAGTTACCTTGCCCGACGCCTCCGGCTCCCTGCGAGGTTGTTTAGCCAGCCGCTCCGACTCCGAGGACCTGGGGTGGCAGTCCGGGCTCTGCGGCCTGGAACCCGAGAGCCCAAGCCAATCAGAGGCCGCCCTCACGAGTTTCTTCTTCCTCCGGTGTTCCCTGGAGGGAGACCCCCGCTCAGAAGAACCATGACGGTGCTCGGGCTCCGATTCCCGAGATGTCGAGGCTTCTGACGAGGTCCAGGCCCGGCCGGAGGCGGACTCAGAAAAAATCCTGCTGCCTGCTCCTCAAAGACTTCAAAGACATCTTACCACACGGCCCACAGACCACCGGGTCATGGTCGGGGCCGAGGCATCGGAGGCAGCAGTCGTGTGTGTCAATGAGAGACATCAACTTCTTACACCAATCACATTTTTTAAACCCGCTGGCAGCCATCGGTGGGGAAAAGGGCCCCTGCGAGGTCAAACAACCGGGCTGCCAGTGAAAACTAAAAAGAGCGCGAAGGCTAGTCACGAAGGACAAAAACGAAAAATAGGATTGGACTTGATGTCGGTGTACTGAGCCGAGGGCAGGAAGGGGAACCGGTGTCGAACTGGGAAGCTGAAAAAAATAAATCAACTTTTCCATGGTGAAAACAGGACCACGCCCGTTGGGCTCTGTGGCAAAAAGAAGACTGAGCAAGATGGCACCCTTGGGTGGGAAGGGGACCGTGCATGCGCAATGCAATCCCAAAGGCTTTCTTTGAAAGCTGGGGAATTGCTTCGCACGAGGGCTCCGTCGGCGCCGACGTCACCCATATGTGAGGACTGATTTCCTGCTTATTCCTGGAGAATTTGCAGTAATAGTGTACAGAGAAAATTGCTGCTTCGCAAAGCTTTCCGTGAATGTCATGACATACAGATGCAGTTAAGGCTTCTTGTGATGAGTCTGTCATTTCGCATTGACTTCACTCCAAACAAAAGCTTGCAAAGTCATGTTAATATTATTTAAATGAGCCAGTACCATCAGAAAAATATTGCATTGTATTTGTTTATTCCCATAAACCCACTTATGACAGTGGTCCCTTCGAAGTCATCCTACAGTTACCCAGGATCATGTACCAATGCAATAAATCAGCTGCTGATAAATATTAAGTAAACTGGCTTGTGATCCATTGTAGGGGCACTTAAGATTAACTATTTTATAAAAAGAACTCCCTATAAACTATTAACCACTAAGGTGGTCTTTTATTAAAGGGCAATAAGATGTTGCATATAACGCGCCAATAACATCGAAACCATTGCATGTTAAGTTCACTATCACTGCATTAAATTTGGAGATGTGGAAAACATTCCTCTACTGTTAATGCAGAGAGCTTTCCTCTAACGTGAACTGCATTAGCACGGGTGCACTTAACTCCACCTACTGAGTGCAGTGTGAACCCAGCACTAACCACATTGAGCTCAACACACACACTTTCTGGCTCCTAACCCGCCCACTCAGTTGGCATGGAATCATCCTGCACTGTCGCGGTCCTGTGCTAGCTGGCAATGAATGTCCCAGTATGTCTTCAAGCATGCAATAGAAAACACGCTACCAGCTAGCACCCTTTAATAAAAGATTTCCCTAGGTCACATGAGCGCATGAGTGGGTGAGGACGGTCCTCAACTCACTCCGGGGCGGCCCTGCAAATAAAGCCTGACAATTGAGACTCCACAGACCCCCAATGCTTAAAGTCTGGCCCTAGTGAAGACTGAAAACATTGGAGCTCAATTGGGGATTGGAGTAACTTCTTTAACATGCATGTGTCAGCAAAAAGAGACCGAGAGGAACCAGCACATTAAAGTAAAATGGCTGCCGCGGCATTGCCTCCAGCCTCACCCGGGGCAGAAAGCACAAATTCAGCCCCAGAGGAACTAGCAAAAGAAGTGGTAAAGCTTCTGGAACTGAAGTTTGCTTGAGTTATGAAGAAACTGGATTTTATGGGAGAAGCCATCACCGAGGTGGGAAGGAGAATGGAGGAGACTGAGCATAGAGTATCAGCAAAGGATGCAGAAGTAAGCAAGAGTGGGAGGGGATAAAACAACACTTGCAAATCGAGGCCCTGTTTGCAAAGATCGACGACCATGAAAACCGCTCCAGAAAGAACTTAAGGCTGGTTGGAGTTCCAGAGTCATGGGCGGATGGACAATTACTCAATTTATTTGAAACCTTGCTCCCCAAGGAGTTGGACCTGGAGGCGATGGTTGGAGACATAAAAGTGGAGCGGGTGCACCATCTAGGCTCCAGGGCAGAAGACCGTAATACCTGAGACTGGTGCTGGCAAAAATCCTGAACTTTGCTCATAAAGCCCAACTCTTGCAAGTCTACTGGAAAAAGTGAAATCTCCGACTTGAAAATCATAATATTTTGGTCTTCCAGGACTATTCTGCCTCATCAGCAGCGACGAGAAAGGAGTTCTCACCAGTGTGCGCAGATCTTTTCAAAAGGGACATTCACTTCACCTTGGCCTATCCCGCCACCCTGAGGATTTAACACGGAGGAACCAAGCAAGTCTTTGAGCAAGCAGCAACAGCAGCGAAAAAGTACATGGCAGCGCTGCCCTCCTGCAGCCCAGAGAAAGCGCCTGAATGACTTGACGGATGGTGGGACTTAATAGTGTAGCTTGACATCATTAAGACTATGCACGAAGGGCAATGAAGAAGGATGCTTAATTAGCAGTTCGTAAGTGGGGACGTCCTGCAGAGCGAGAGCCACTAAAGGAAGCTTTGGGAAACCCTACCTGGGGCTGTTTGGGGGAAGGTCGGAAAAGGGAGGGTCACCCCTGGTGTTTGGTAAGTGGCCCAATCTGCAAGCGGAATATGAAGGGTTGTTATTTATATATAAAATGATGGCATTATTGGTTAATATGGTTGTGGGGTGGGACTCAGGGGGGAAGGGAGTGGGTGAAATATGCTCAGAAAGTGTTAGGAGGGGTTAGTGGGAGCAAGGGGGTATAACAAAGCGTATGGAGCAGTCCATGAGTAGGAGTGTAAGAAGGGAAGAACAAACTGAAGATCTTCAAAGCACAAGGAAGACTAATTGGGGTGGGGGGTTTTGGGGAAGGGATTCCTGCAGTCCACACAGTGGGTAACCGCCACGAATGTTTGAGGTGCGAAAGTTTGGAGAGCGAAGGTTCCTGCCCTATATAATGGTAGAGATCTCCTATTGGCTGAGCGCAGCTTAAATAACTCAACAGGAAAGCACAGTTACTTACCTGTAACAGGTGATCTCTGGGAACAGCAGGAATTAGTCTTCACATATGGGTACGTCGGTACCGACGGAGCCTGCACGGGAATGCTCCCCAGCATCCAATCAGAAAGCTTTTGGGAGCATCCCTCGCGCCTGCGCGCTGACTTCCCGCCTTTCCCACTGCCTCTCCTCAGTTGAGTTTCATAGCTGAGACAGAAGGAGAGAAAGAGGAAAGGAGATAGACAGATACAACTCCTAGGGGAGGTGGGTGGGTTGTGAAGACTAATTCCTGCTGTTCCCAGAGATCACCTGTTACAGGTAAGTAACTGTGCTATCTCCAGGAACAAGCAGGAATGAGTCTTCACATATGGGGACTCCCTAGCTGTGGGTGCCAGGGGAGATCCCATAAAATGCGTATCCCTGGAACAGGACGGCATTTCCCAAACCTGGATCCCCGGCATCCCCTGAGGGATGGGGGGTAGGAGTTGAATAGAGAAGAGCTGTAGAGGAACAGCAAATCTAAAGACTACAGAAAAAATGAGTCTTTAGAATGTATGTCAAGTATCATTAAAATATTTAATGAACTAGTACAATATAGAGCTTACCTACTGGATTGTAGGAAGTAGAACTGTGATGGAGTGTACTGTAGATGCAGTAGCGGAATCCTCAAGGTAACTTCACAGCAGTGAGGATGAAGTTCCAAACCTGGAATGGGCAGGTAACCCAGGTGTCAACTGGGGCAGGAGAAGAACAGCAGGTCTTCAATGGAAAGCTTTATGGGAAAAAGCTGAAAACTTTTAGGTACAGAGTTATTAACATTGAGGACTAAAAGAAGAAGATTGACCGATCTGGAGAATTAGCCCAGTCTTGAAGGGAAGAGGGGGTATGGAAAAAAGCCCCTATTCACAAGGAGAACAGAAGTGTACTCAGAATACTGAAGATGTACACCGTCTTTCCTAGCTGGTGAGAGATAGGAAGACACTGAAGTTTGATACTTCATAGACAAGGAGATCTGTAACAAAAATAGAAACTGTTGACATCACAGCAGTAATTGTGTGTATAACCGCTCCCACTTACTGAGCCACATGAGAATAGGCAAGTAGACTGTCTGGACCTATTAAGAAGGTAAAAGCTTTATAGCACAGACAGTGAGGGAGATAGCAGGTAATACATGGCGTCCTATGGACATCTCCCAATGGGTATATATATATATATATATATATATATATATATAGATGGAGAGACATACATATCTATATATATGTGTATATATGTCTAGATATGTGTGATTATATATATATAGATGGGCATGGCTTATGCCTACACAGACTACAGAAATATGTATGAATAGGACATATACATACATGAAGATAAGTCTGAGGATACATGCCTGCAACTGAGCCCCACAAAAACATTCCCTTGGGGAATGTGATGGGAAAAGATTCATCTAATAATAAGGAGGTGAAAACCACCTGAAGATATATAGAGAATCTATTTCTGCAGTGCAGGAATGTAGTTCAGTGGAATAATCAGGATGGTTGCGTGAAAAAACAGAGGATAATAGCAGTCTGGCAAGAGCACGTCAGGAGTACTTTAGGACTCTGACATGTCCAAAGGACAAAAGAAAAACGCATAAACTAAGATACCAGGATGACCCAGCCAAGGGACATAGGGGTATCAGGTACAGTAAAAGAGTATGCGTTGTCCAAGTGGAGCAGAAAAGCATAATGCCAAGCTGTAAGGAAAAAGGGGTAGATTCCTGCAAGATTGGGAACTCCTTGGACATTCACGCAGAAAAAGCTTGTCTTCTGTTTCACAACAGGAGACAAGAGGGTATAAAGAACCCATATAGTCAGGGAATGATTATATAAGTTTTTTCTACTATATGGAAAAAACCCTCAGAGATAAAGTTCAATGCTCTGTAGCAAGGGCCCATAGTAGTAAGCTTCTCTGAAGATTGCAGAGAGCATTGTGCAGGAGAATTATGAGATAAAACTGACTGAAGTCAGGTATGTTGCCACATCCTAGGAAAGGATATGGCTAGAAGAAGATAACTTGCAGTGAGTAGTATTATGCAAGATGAAAGTAGCTTGCAATGAGCACTAGAGTAATCACTGGAACTCCTGCATGCACAGCAACTGAACAAAAGAGCAGAGGGGATTCTCCTGTATAAAGACAGAGAGAAAAACAGACAAAGGGAGCGGAGATATTCCCGTCCCTGTCTGATGAGTTGCATTGAAGGATAACAAAAAAGTCTACACTGGAAAGAAAGAGAAGTGTTTCAGTATGGTACCAACTCAAGCAGGGGAAACCCTGGAAGAGAGGGGGATGGAAGGTGACTAACCATATGGTAAGTCAGCTGAAGGAAAAGATGTCCATATGGGGACAAAAAACTATCATGGGTAGTAGTGCGAAGGGGAGAATTTTGTAACCCATGGACAAAAGTATCCTAACAGCTTAGCATACTGAAAAACCAGTGTAGAGTTTGAAGAATAAACCTCTGCTAAGAAGAAGTTAACTGTAGATTGCAACATATAGGAACCTATAGTTGCTGTTTATGATTAGACTGGCTAGAGTCTGGAGACCTCAGACTAGGATGAGATGTCCCTTGCTTGGGTACATCTGGAGGATGGGCAGGAGAAGGGTGAAACCTTCTTTTCTTAGGGAAAGGAGGTTTGGTAGGACATTTCCTACATCCTGGGGAAAAAGAAGGCTTAGGATGGTTTCGAGAACCAGGGAAGTCAGTGGAGCAATGAGCAACCTGACGTAAAGCCTCTCTATTGAAGAGATTTTCTCCAGTACAAGGAGAATTACCCAGCGTATGTTGTGCCCATCTGCTCAAGTCTGAAGCTTGCAGCCAGGCTTTACGACGTGCCCCAATGGCAATAGCAGAGGATCTGCTAACAGACTCAAAAGAGTCTAGGGAAGCACGAGAAAGAAACCAAGAGATATTCCTGCTATGATTAAGAAGTAAGGAATAGTCAGTGGCCTTAGGCTCTGACAAAAAAGGGGACAAGAGAGATAATTTCTCTGTGACCTCCTGAAGTGTCAGACTCATATAAAAAATATATGAGATAATTCTTGAAGCCAGCATAGAAGTTTGGAAGGTTTGACGTCCAAAGGTATCAAGTGCTTTAGATGCACTACCTGGTGGATAAGAAGAATGCTTCTTCTTGCTTCTTACCTTCCTCTGGAATGATGTGGAAGTTGATTTTTTTGAAACCCTGGAGAGGGAGGCACCTGATACAGAACATTCATGGCTGTAGAAGGCGAAGGAACCTTTAAGGGTGATTCCCACATCCTCAGAAGAAGATCCTGCAAAGAATGATGTAAAGGAAGCATTATATTTTCCTTATCTGCAGGATCTTGGTCCAGAGTAAAGCCAGGAATAGGAATGGCAAGAAAGGTTGCCATGTCAAGGAGAAATTTCTGAAAAGAAGGATCTCCAATAGGAACTATTCCTGGGTAAGCTGAGGTTGAAGGAGCAGCTTGAGTACCAGAAGACATACTGGCCTGGTGCAGAAAAAAGATTCCTGCCAGATGGATAGTGATACTGACAGTTCTGATTTGAGGCAGTTAGTACTGCATTGTCAGTGCCTGGGATCGATTCCAAACTAGGCATAGAAAGGATTGATGGCACCGATGGAACTGCAGGAATCGACATAGATACCAGTACCGGTATCGGAGATGATAATGTCATCGAAGCAGGAATCGGGGGCTGCTGAAGCGGTGCCGAGGTAACCAGAGAGCCTTGGTAGATATCCTCGGTACTGCATAGTCGGAAACGAAATGGATCGGTTCCGAAACGCGTCGGTACCAAGTCATCGAGACTGGATATCGATTCTAGACTGGGCATCGAAGGGAGCGAGTCTATCGATGCATGTCTAGAAGGTACCGATGGTGGTGGTGGTATCGGCGATGCCGATACAGGAAAGTCAATCGGAGTCGTATCAATCGGTTCCGAAGGTACTGAGGACGTCCGAAGACGATGCCTGATGAAGAGTGAAACACTCGACACCGGCGCCGATGTCGGGGTATCGGTACCGCTCGAAGCCGATACCAACCCCGAGCATGGCGAAGATACAGGAAAGTCAATCTGGTTCGTATCGATCGGCCCTGAAGGTACCGAGGATACCAGATGACGATCCCAGGTGAAGAGTGGAACACTCGACACCGATGCCGATGCCGGGGTATCGGTACCGCTCGAAGCCGGTACCAACCCCGAACATGGCTGGGATACAGGAAAGTCAATCTGGGTCGTATCGATTGGCCCCGAAGGTACTGAGGACACCAGATGACGATCCCTGGTGAAGAGTGGAACACTCGACACCGGTGCCGATGCCGGGTTATCGGTACCGCTCGAAGCGGATACCACCCCCAAGCATGGCTCAGGTATGTTCTGTGAGGGGTGAGCCCCAGGAACAACCTGAAACCCCGTAAATGCTTTGGAGCCCGAAGACTCCCGCCGGGGTTTTATTGCCAATGAGGTCTTGAGGGCAAGGCCGGAGTCGTCATCATGCTGGGCATGAGACTTACCCTTCAAGAATTGGCTAGTCTTAACAGACTGTTTGTGGGTTACCTGATCCTGGAGAGAAGAATAAACCGGTGTCCTCACCTCAGGAGGAAAAACGGCATCGAGGGAAACTCGAAATAGGGAAGGTCTTCTCCCAATAATATAGCCTGAGGTATCAGGGGAAAAAGGGTCAGGACCCAAACAGGTTAGACACCAAGCATTGGAGTCTAAAAAGAAAACTAAATTCCACAGTGAAGGCACTTCTTAGGGGAAGAAGGCTCCATGCTGGAAAAGGCCTGGTAGGCCCCAAAAGTTAAAACAAAAAACTGAGGAGAAAATATTTCTCTAAGTTTGAAAAAGAAAAGAATAAAGCACCGGCGGTACCGGTATCGGCGGGAAAGACAGCCACGAACACAAGAAAACAAGAAAATAAGGATTTTAAAGAAAAAAGTTTCTGCGGTGACAGGAGGACGTCCTGTTGGCTCCGCGGAAAAACGAAAACTGAGGAGAGGCAGTGGGAAAGGCAGGAAGTCACCGCGCAGGCGCGAGGGATGCTCCCAAAAGCTTTCTGATTGGATGCTGGGAAGCATTCCCGTGCAGGCTCCGTCGGTACCGACGTACCCATATGTGAAGACTCATTCCTGCTTGTTCCTGGAGATCTTCTTTTATTCACAACTTTCACCTTTTGGAGGGAGGATTCAAAACATTCTTTGTAAATATGAGAACGTTTTGTATGTTGTCCCGGGTTTACAAGATATTCAATTCCATGTGGTATTTTCTAGGAATAGGAATATTAAACATAGAAAAATGACGACAGAAAAAGACCACATGGCTTATCTAGTCTGTCCTTCCATATCACACAGAGCTTCTTTGTCCAGCTATTTTACCTCCTCTGGACAGGAAGGATGCCCAGCTTGAGGGGGGGGGGGGGATTCTCCTTGCAGACATTGTCCAATATGCACTGTTTCGCTTACTTTGACCCAATTTGATTGCAAAGGCCAGTTGTATAAATTACACTGGCAGATTTCTTGCAGATCCACATTTGTTGTTTATGCAGTGCAATGCCCTTGTAATTTGCTATACACATATTGGGCAGACTATAAGGGAGTTTCGAGTATGAGTTTTAGAACATAAAAGTTGGCTTAAGTGCAAAACTCTGACGGCGCCATTTGTGCGGCATTGTATTACTCTTGCTCATAAGTTTGAAGATTTGCATGTGTTTGCAATAGCTCAGATCCCTCCGCAATTGAGAGGAGGGGATCACACAGAGTTTAGTGAGGAGAGAGCAGCAATGGATTTTCAACTTAGGAACAGTGTTTCCCGGTGGTTTGAACACCGGAATAGACTGGCACCTATGTTGATTTCAGGATTGGATAGATGGTCATAGAACCAGCCTTTCAGATATAGCTGTAGTTTAGTTTTAGTTTTGATTTTGGTGAAACCATCTAGGTATGAGAGTAAACATTAGTGATTGTGATGGGAGTTGTGTTCTAAGGGGGGGGATCTTGTAGTGGTATGACAGCTTGGGCTGCTTTGACTGGGGATGAGCTTGTTTGAATGATCGCTATCGAGATGCTGACGATTGGTATCTGGTTTTGTAGATTAATAAGTCTTTTAAATAAGAATATTTTTTAAAGAAGATATGCATTTGGAAGGGAGCTGATTAGCTCAATTAAGTTGTTTGGTGGGCACTAACAAAGTGTGCTTCACTTTTTGATAGATCGTGCCTGCATAGGATATTGTTTTAAGAAGGGGGGAAGACCCATTTGTGGTTCAAATGATTGGCTGTAGTCTTTTTAAATACTGGCATTTTTTTGGTGGCTGATTTACTAACTGAGTCAGAGGAATGTGAGGGGTCACCCTTTCTCACAGGCGGTATCTGTTTGCTGAACCAGCCCGTAGTTTAAAATGTTACGCAATCTGTTTGAATCATTAGGTAAAAGTTGGAGAGGTTTTTGTATTTTAAAATGTTATTATTCCAATTTGCTTCCATGAACATAATAGCAGCATTCAACCAGTTTACATATTTAAAGATACAAACTCGATCTATCTACATCACTATATACACCACATTTTGACCAATATCCTGCTCCAGTAATTATCATTTCACTTTATATAGTCTTTTAATGCTCTACCATACAATCTTGTATTAGTTATACTCTAGCATCAAGAAATGAAACAGTTGTTTTACCCTTCATGCTTTCGCACTCATCCTATTTTTAGCTTTTTGTACTGAATCCTCCCCCTCCCCTCTCCAGGTCACAAATTATTGCCCCTTCCCTCTCATATTTGGTTCCCAATTGGCATCATCCCTCTCTTCTTTTGTACCCATTGCATATATGGTTGCCACCATTTGTAAAAACGATATGTACTCTGGCATGTATATGCTGTGATCTCACATTCTATAAATATACTTCAGGTAGGTTAACACATTAATAGGCTCTAGGCTTACTGCCTTCCACCCTTTAGCAACTTCCATTCGTGCCCCTAACACCATCATCTGCAACAGATATCCCAAATCCGACTCCATTTCTCCACCTCACTCATTCAAAAGGACCTTTTTTAGGCCCACTTTTCCTATCCACTCTGTGATTTCCTTCAATATCTTCTTCACCCAAGACCACAATCCCTGAAGTATTTGGCATGTCCACCACATATGCACATAATCCCCTTTATTTCCACATCCTCGCCAACACTCCTCCCCATCCCTTCCACTCATTTTCCTGATCCTTACTGGTGTTAGATAATGCAATATAACATCTTATAGACATGTTCTTGCATATTTGCTGAGACTGATGTGATTTTAGTGGCCCTGAAGATTCTTTCCCACCGTTCCTTGTCCCAAATGGGATATCATTTCTCCTCCCTAGTATCCCACTCAAAACATTTTTTCGAATGGTCTTTCCACCGCAGCTAAATCAATCCAAGCTTTTACCCCTCCGAAAAAATGGGCCACCTGAAAGTAGCCATACCAATCTTGGTGCCCCACGTCGTATTCCTGTCGAAGTTCCACAAAGGATCTAAGATTCCCTTGTTCCAAGAGAAATTGCCCAATATAGCTCATCCCCAAGCTCTGCCATCTGTGGAAGTGTGGTGATATTCTGCCTCTCTCAAACTCTTTACATAGTGCTATGTGTTGTAAGCGTAGCTCCCTCCCCCAACCAATGAGTCTCTTTCCTTTCTCCATATCTGCAGGGTTAAATACACATAAGGGTTTGTCACTAGTCCCCCTTTCTATTCCAGAGCAAATTCGTTATGGGCTGAGAGCCAATGCCGCCTGCTCAATTTTTACCCATGGTGGTCCCCTCTCCCCTCATTCGCTATCCCATAACTACTTTTATTTATGCTGCTTTAAAAGTAATGGATTACATCCGATACTGCCAATCCCTCATCATTTTTCCCTCTGATCAAACCCTCCCTTTCCACCCTCGGGTGGCGGCACCTCCAGACAAATGAGAAGACTCTTTTTGTAAGAGGGCCAGCATTTTATCTGGGATTTGCACCGGGAGAGAGCTGAACAAAAACAGCAACCTTGGCAGTATGTTCATTTTGACTATGGCTATGCACCCAAACCAAGTAAAATGGCTTATTCCACCTCACTTGGTCTGTAAGCACTTTTCCAAATACTGGATTGTAATTGAATCTCCCTAAATCGCGCCACTGGCTGGCAATCTGGACCCCAAATATTTTATACTTGCTTTGACCCCGTGAAATGGTAGTTTCTCCTAAGTTCTGTCTCTATCCGGAAACCTAAATAAATCTTTTAAATTTTGATATTGTCCATCTTCATTTTGTAGCCAGATACTTGGCTATATTGCTGTATTTCCTGAAGCAGACATGGAATTGACTGTCCAGGTTCTTCTAAAGTGTAAATAACGTCATCCACGAACAAAGAGATTTTAAACTTGTGGTGACTAACCCTCACTCCAGTACATTTCTGGATCCTTTCCGCCATAGGTTCAATACCAGGGTAAAGAGCAAGGGTGACAGCGGACACCCCTGCCTCGTGCCCTTCTCTGGGGGAAACTCCTCTGAATACGATCCATTTACTCTAATGCGGACCGCGGGTTTTGTAAACAAAGCCTTCAACCATCTAAAGTTATCTCCTATGCCCATCTTTGCTAATATCTCAAACATAAAGGGCCATTCCACCCTATGAAACGCCTTTTCGGTGTCTACGGCCATCAACACCATGTCTCTCTATTGTTCTTTTGCAGTCCATACTAAATTTAAGACTTTCCATACATTATCACTAGCATGTCTCCCTGGTATGAATCCTGCTTGGTCAATGTGTACTAATTGTGGTAGAAACTCTGCAACCAATTTGCCAAAATCTTTACAATTTGGCATTAAGATTTATAAGCAATATTGGTCTATATGATCCATATTTCCCAGAGTCCTTACCTGGCTTTGGCAAGACAGATATGCCTGCCATAGCTATGGATCTAGGTAATTCTCCCCATACAAGCACCTCATTAAATAGCTCCATTAGGAGCATAGACATTTCCCCTGATAGCTCCTTATAAATTTTGCCTTCAGTCCATCAAGGCCAGGGGCCTTCCCTATCTTTAAGGTTTTAATGGCTTATACAACCTCGGTCTCTTCAATAGATCTGTCCAGTCACTCGCTCTCTTTCCCTGTCAACGCCAGGAGAGCCATATACTGATGCACATTCACCTGTGTGCTGGACTGTTCTGATTGGTACAGTTGAGAATAGAACTTGCAAAACACTTTATGTATTTGTTTAGTCTTAAATGTCCACCCTCCCTGCTTATATCACACATTCGGCCTATATGATTTTTCATCGCTTTCTCACGTAATTTGCAAGCTAAATAAGCTCCTGGTTTATTACTTTTGTCAAAGCAAGAATGCCTTAGCTGTGTGAGCTGGTGCGCCCACTATGCAGCCCTACCTTTGCTGAGCTCCGCCCATATCTTTTCAGTCTGACCCCTCAATCTATGCTGCCCTGTTATTTTATGTTGCATCACCAGTACTTCCAACCGATTGATCAGCTGCTCTTCCCTTTGCGCTGTTAACCTCTTTTTCCGTGAGACTGCTGAGATCAATTGCCCTCTTATTACTGCTTTGAGGCTATCCCACATTCCACTTTACCTCTCCATTCTTATTGTTAGCCAAATATTCTCTTATTACTGCTTTCAGTTTTTCCACAGCTATCGGGTCTTCCAAAAGAGACTAGCTTAGTCTCCAGAACCTTAGCCCGTCTTCCCGACGGGCCAAAGTAATTTCCATACTCATATGTGCATGGTCTGACCAGGTAATCTGTCCAATTTCAACCTGCTGTATATTATCTGCAATTTTCCCATCTACCCACACCATGTCCATCTGGCTATAGACATAATGTGGATGGGAGTATTTATTTATTTAACATTTCTTATATACCGCCTTTCATGATACCAAGGCAGTTTACATTGAACAAACTGAAATTACATTGAACAGGGCATTATAACTTGGAGATAACTATTTTACAGGGAACATGGGCAATGGAGGGTTAAGAGGCTTGCCCAAGACCACAAGGAGCACCTGTGGGACTAGAAACCCCAGTCCTTCCGGCCCAAGGTTGCTGTCCTCTAGTGGAATTTGAACGCCCGACCTTCCGGCCCGAGGTAACTTGCCCCAACCACTAGGCCACTCATTTCCTCTGTTTACCCTGGAGAAGTCTCCATGCGTCCACCACTCCCAGCTTTACCATTAATTTCTTGCTGATCCCGGCCATCTCTAGTGTTGACCCCTCTACTAGTTGTATCCAGTTTTACATCCATGATGGTATTAAAGTCCCCTCCTATTATAATGGGATTTCAAAGTCTATCCTCCAATTGTGTATATAATTGCTGGAAAAACGTTTCCTGTTGAGTATTGGGCGCATACACACAACACAAGGTTACCATTTTGCCCACTGTCTCCCTGCACCAGATTAACACTAGAAGCCCCAAAGTGCGTCAATTGACGCAAATGCATTTTCGAAGTTGTATACCAGTGCCACTGCTAGAACCATGTCAGTCATGTTCCATGACTTTGTTAGCAAGGTCAAATGTTCAAATATGTGCATCAAAAATTAATGACAGATGCACCACCTAGCGGGAAAATGAATTTATACCTAGAAGCCCCAAAGTACGTCAATTGACGCACTCAATTGTCTTAGATGCGTCAATTGATGTACTTTGGGGCTTCTAGGTATAAATTCATGTTCCCACTAGGTGGCGCATCTCAATTACTGTTTACAGTTTTACTCCAACATTACAAACAATAAACACACAATGATGTCATGTAATGACGTCACATACTGCACGTATTTAACTAATAAGTAACTTCATATTAATTCACATCTGCATTTCATGCTAAACGCAGTCGTGATAATGCGTCAATTGACGCACTTTGGGGTTTCTAGGTAAAATTCCTTTTGGGGCTTCTAGTATTAAGTATCTACCTCTTGGATCTCTAATTACCTCTTTTTCTTCCGTGATCAACCCTTTAGCAAACATAATTCCTACCCTCACTTTCTTAGGATGTTCCGCACATGTAGGTAGTAATACCTTGTCATATTTCCCCTGTTGAAGCCAATACGCTTGTGATCTTTTCAAATGAGTCTCCTGAATCATTAGGATATCTGCTTTTAATCTGGTACCTTCCATAAGCAAAGCCCTCTGTTTATACCATGTATTGAACCCCTTAACATTTAAGGTTACAATCTTTATACCCCCCCACTTTATTCTGAATTGTGTGCACCATTGAAATTATTTATTTATTTTATTTACATTCTCTTATATACCACGCTATTCTGCATCAGTGCGGTTTACATTGAACAAACTGAAATTACATTGAACAGGCATTATAACTTGGAGATAACTATCTTACAGGGAACATGGGCTATGGAGGGTTAAGTGGCTTGCCAAAGACCACAAGGAGCACCTGTGGGACTAGAAACCCAAGTCTTCCGGCCCAAGGTTGCTGTCCTCTAGTGGGATTTGAACCCCCAACCTTCTGGCCTGAAGTACACCTTGCCCCAACCACTAGGCCACTCCTCCACTCCAAATAAACTTAAACTAGTTTGTGATATATGAGATCTGGAGTTGCTACCCCTCCCCTTCCTCTTACAACATGTCCTCCTTTCCATCCCCCCTCCCTCTTCTGGAGCCTCTCATGCTTCTCCTATTGGCCCCCGGTGGCGCCATCTCATTACCGCACTCCCTCTTCCCCTGCCTTCGTTTTCTGGCATTTGAATACAACTACTCCACCATTCACTCATCTCATGTTTGTGTTTTTATTTCTCATGCCCATTAATATCATTCATATCTCTCCCCACAATCTTCAGTCCCAACCCATTCACATTCCTTCCCCCGGAACCTACTCCCTGCCACCAATACAGATATTACTCTAAAAACAGCAATCATTTAGTTATCATAATCCTCACAATCCATTAGATGTTCACGTGGCCTGCGTCTTCTTCCCGATTCCACATTTCTGGCACTTCTCCTTTTTCTCTGCCTGCTGCCATGTGTTTGTTCTCTACTCCATTTTGCCCCGCACCTTCAATAAGTGAGATCTCTAAGTACGGCCTATCTCCTAGCAGCTGCTAAATGGGGCAAAGTATTAGCCCTTCTGGTTATTCCATTGTGAGTGAACACTATTCCCGCTGGGTACAGCCATCAATATCACAGCTTCTCTGATCTGAGCTTTGCTGTGAATGGTTGCCATGCCTTCCGATGTTGTAAGGTAGTGAGAGCAAGATCCAAACAGATAGCTGGGACATTGCAGTGGAATGGCCACACAATAGCTATGTCCCAGTAGCATGCACCTTTGTCAGAATTCTTTCTTTGATTTCAAAATCATGCACGCAGATAATGTCTCTTGGGTTCTCGCTTCGTCTGGGACCCGGTGATCTGTGCGCATGATCTAGTTTAGTCAGCACTTCCCCTTCTTGCTCCTCTGGCTCCTGCATGGCTGCTTTACATATAGCTTGTGCTACCACCATACAATCTCGATATTCATCACTTTCAAGCACTTTTTAGTCTTAATTATTTCACCTGGATTGATTCTCCAGGTCTTCCACCTTCAATTCCTATACTGATTTGACTTCTGCCAACTCTGTCAGCGACTGCTGCATGTTGATCGCCATGTCTTTTAATTCTTCCAATTGGCTTCTGTATCATCCACTCTCCTCCAGATTTCTGCAAAGTCAGATGTCAATTCAATTAACACTCCCTCTTATCTCAGTTCGGATGCCTGCCATTTCGGATTTCAATTCCCAGGAATTGAGCTTTGCTTTTGTGATCTATAACACAGGTGCCACCATCTGCGCCTGTTTCTCCTTCTGGTTTGCTTCCCCCATCTCAATGGCCATCTTTACACCCTCTCTATGCTCACTCTTAGATCCCATGTAGAACTCCTTCAGGTCCACGGTTCTCTTTCACGAATCTGCCATGGGGTACTTCAGGGGTACTCCGCTCCCTATCCACTCACTTCAGACCTCCTGATTCTTAATTGAAAGTTTTATTTCCTTTTTTGGTGGGGTTGAGTGACAGAGCTTCTACTCAGTCGTCCATGTGGGTGGGTGATGTCACCAGAAGTCAGGTAAAGCACAGTTACTCACCTGTGATCTCCAGGAACAGCAGGAATTTAGTCTTCACATATGGGTGACGTCGGTACCGACAGAGCCCGTGCAGGAACGCTCCCTAGTGTCCAATTGGAAAGCTTTTGGGAGCACTCCACTGTTCCTGCGTGACTGTCTTCCCGCCTTCCCAACTCCCTCTCTTCATCTGAGTTTGTAGCTGAGAAAAGAGTAAATGAAACCTTATAACTCCTAGGGGAGGGTTGTGAAGACTAAATTCCTGCTGTTCCTGGAGATCAGATGTTACAGGTGGGTAACTATGCTATCTCTAGGAACAAGAAGGAATATAATCTTCTCATATGGAACTCCCTAGCTCCCAGATGCCAAATGAAGTAACTTCAGAACCGGTAGAGGTTCGCCTCGGAGTAGGCATGATGAGGTCATGGATCCCAAATGGATTTTTGGTATCTTCAAAGTCTGGGATGGAAGCAGGAGTTGCATCTAAGTCTGAAAGAGGTGCTGGAGTACAGCCTGACCAAACATGGCATCCCGACAGGAGTCCTTGTCCAGACAATAATGGGCAGCAAAGGTATGGACAGAAGACCAAGTTGCTGCTTTGCAAATTTCATCAATAGCTACTGAACGTAGGTTTGCCATCGAAGTGGCCATGGCATGAACCTTCCAGGGAGAGTCCTGCTTTGTCATAGGCAAATGAAATGTAGTCCCCTATCCATCTGGAGAGCATACACTTAGAAACAGGTAATCCCAAGTGATTGGGGTCAAATGAGATAAACAACTGCAAGGCTTGATGATTGGTTGATATAGTGTATCTGGACTTTCAGAAAGCCTTTGACAAGGTCCCTCATCAGAGACCTTTGGCAAAACTAAAGGGTCATGGGATAGGAGGCATTGTACTACTGTGGATCAGGAACTGGTTAAAAGATAGAAAGCAGAGGTTTGGGCTAAATGGCCAATTTTCCCAATGGAGAAAGGTGAATAGTGGTGTACCCCAGGGATCTGTGCTGGGTCCGCTGCTTTTTGACATATTCATAAATGACCTGGAAAGTGGAATAACGAGTGAGGTTATCAAATTTGCAGATGACACAAAACTATTCTAAGTTGTTAAAACCCAAGAGGATTGTGGAAAATTGCAAGAGGATCTTGATAAATTGGAAGACTGGGCATCAAAATGGCAGATGAAATTTAATGTGGACAAGTGCAAAGTTATGCACCTAGGGAAGAACAACCCAAACTATGGTTACACAATGCAAGGTTCCACATTAAGAACCACCACCCAGGAAAAAGATTTAGGCGTCATTGTGGATAACATGTTAAAACCCTCGGCCCAGTGTGCAGCGGCAGCCAAGAGAGCAAATAGAATGCTAGGTATCATAAGGAAAGGAATGGAAAATAATACAAAAGATATTATAATGCCTCTATACCGTTCCATGGTGAGACCGCACCTTGAATAGTGTGTGCAATTCTGGTCGCCGTATCTTAAAAAGGATACAGCGTTATTAGAAAAGGTTCAGAGAAGAGCCACCTAAATGGTAAAGGGGATGGAAGGATACTCCTGTGAAGAAAGGCTAAAAAGGTTAGGGCTCTTTAACCTAGAAAAGAGACGGCTGAGGGGAGATATGATAGAAGTCTATAAATTAATGAACGGAGTGAAACGGGTAAACGTAGATCGATTGTTTACGTTATCAGAATATAGAAAGACTAGGGGACATGCAATGAAGCTACAGGGTAAACTATTTAAGACTAATAAAAGAAAATATTTTTTTCACTCAACGTGTAATCAAACTCTGGAATTTGTTATCGGAGGATGTAGTAAAGACTGTTAGTGTAGCTGGGTTTAAAAAAAGGTTAGGACAAGTTCCTGGAGGAAAGGTCCATAAACCATTATTAAGAAGGGACCAAGGATATCAGTGCTTGACCCAGTACAAGCATTGCGGAACCTGTTTCTTTTGGGGAAACTGCTAGGTACGTATGACCTAGATTGGCCACTGTTGGAAACAGGATACTGGGCTTGATGGACCTTGGTCTGACCCAGTATGGCATATCTTATGTTCTTATCTCGAGTCTTCTGGAGATAGAAAGCCAAGGCACGTTTGCAGTCAAGAGTGTGCAGTTGCATCCGTTCTAGACGCATGCGGTTTAGGAAAGAAAACTGGAAGGTAAATTGACTGGTTTAAATGGAAGGGAGACACCACCTTTGGCATAAAGTGTGGTTGAGTCCAAAGGACTACTTTGTCATGGTGGAAGTGGGTATAGGGAGTATCTGCCACCAAAGCCTGAAAGCTCACTAATGCGTTTAGCTGAAGTGAGGGCAATTAGGCATATTACCTTCCAAGAGAGGAACTTAAGCGATGTCGTGGCTAATGATTCAAAGGGTGGCTTGAGAAACTGTGCTAGAATGACACTGAGGTCCGAAGCTACTGGAGGTGGCTTAATGGGCGGTCTGGACAGGAGACCTCTCATGAAACGCGCTACTAGCGGTTGCGTGGAGATGTGCTGTCCATCCAGTATGTGGTAAGAGGCAGCAATGGCATTGAGGTGGACTCTCACCATGTTTGTCTTTAGACCTGTCGAGGACAGATGAAGGAGATACTGGAGGAGTGACTCCACTGGAGCAGAAAAGGAAATGAGATCTTTCTGGGAACACCACACAGAGAATCTACGCCACTTAAAAGCGTATGAACATCTGGTGGATGGCTTTCTAGAAGCCAAAAGGATCTCCTTAATTTCTTGAGTAAGGTCAAAGCCTTGTAAAGCTATGCTCTCAGCTGCCAAGCTGTGAGGCGGCCAAACTGTGGATTGGAATGTAGTAGTGAACCATTGCCCTGGAAGAGGAGATCCAGCGCATATCCCAATCACAAAGGATGAGTCTGAGTCAGACGTAGTAGCAGTGGAAATCATGGTTGCCGCAGCCAGTGAGGGGCTATGAGAATCATGGAGCCCTTGTCGGACTGAAACTTGAAAAGCATCTTGGGATTGAGGGATATAGGAGTGAAAACATAAAGCAGACCCTGACCCCAATGTAGATTGAAAGCATCCACCTGTTGGCTAGATGGATGTCTGAGTTCTTGTGCAGAAGCAAGGAAGCGTAGCATTTTGCGGAGTCACGAAAGAGATATTAGACTTACCTGCTAATTGTAGTTCCTTGAGGAACTCCATTCCAGTCCCGAAACCTCTGGGTTGTGCACCTCCTCCAGCAGTTTGGAGGCTGAGCGTATCATCTTTCTCCTGACGACACTGGCATATTTAAGTAGCTGGCACCTCCCACCAGCCCCCAGTAATCTATTGACAAAGCAGACTCACATTAACAACAAATAAGTAGTTGAACAATATTAACAAATAACTATCACTTGCCAAACTCATAACTCGTGAACACTTTTTGACCAGCGGGAAAACACATCCCCGCATCCCTTAAATGTAAAGGCACCAGTGAAGCCTCCGAGCCGCGCCAAACGGCACCAAGCCCCACGGCCTGCTGCTCCTTGACCACTTTTCTGGCCCTTAGTCATGCTACGCTCGCCCTTCCCCTGCAGACCCTGATGATGCAGAGCTCCCCGGGGTCCCAGGCAAAGACACAGAAAGAACTGATAAATGGGCGGGATCCGGGATTGGGCTGAAGTTCCTCAAGAAACTACAATTAGGTAAGTCTAATTTCTCTTTCCTTATTCCTCCCAGTCCAGTCCTGAAACCTCTGGGATGTAACAGAGCAGTACCACTCAATGGGAGGGACCCGCAATCATAGCCTGAAGCACTGCAGATCCAAATCGAGCATCCCCGCTGCCTGAACATCCAGGCGGCAATGCTTCGCAAAGTTATGAAGTGAAGACCATGTTGCTGCCTTACAAATCTCCACAGGCGAAACTAGGCTAAATTCCGCCCACGATGTCACCTGAGCTCTGGTGGAATGCGCCCGCAAGCCCTCCGGCACTTCCCTACCTTTGAGAATGTATGCCGAAGCGATGGCTTCTCTAATCCATCAGGAAATGGTGCAGCTCAAGTAATGCCAAAGGATTCTCTTAACATCCAAGAGCTGCAACTGCGAGCTTGTGGCCCCTCCCTCTGATGGCCGCAAGGTGGGCAAGA
The DNA here is from genome assembly GCA_033557465.1 of Ichthyophis bannanicus. Classification (NCBI taxonomy): domain Eukaryota; kingdom Metazoa; phylum Chordata; class Amphibia; order Gymnophiona; family Ichthyophiidae; genus Ichthyophis; species Ichthyophis bannanicus. The sequence goes on from CM066036.1 coordinate 621,686,541, forward strand.
CAACTGCCTGGTTCACATGGAATGCTGATACCACCTTGGGCAGGAAGGAAGGCACGGGCCGCAAAATCACCTTCTCCCTGGAGAAGGATAGGATAGGCTCCCGACAAGATAATGCCTGAAATTCTGACACCCTGCGTGCTGAACAGACAGCTACCAAGAATACTGCCTTCAGGGTGATGTCCTTCAACGAAGCCCAACTCACTGGTTTGAAGGGCTCCCCCATGAGTGCCGTAAGCACCAAGTTGAGATCCCATGACGGAACCACCAACCTCCTTGGAGGCCTCAAATGACTCATGGCCCCTCAAGAACCTGATCACGTCTGGGTGCGTACCCAGCTCCACCCCTTGCACCTTACCTCTATAACAGGAAAGAGCGGCCAGCTGCACTCTCAGCGTACTGGCGGTTAAACCTTTGTCGAAGTCAGCCTGCAGGAAGGCCAAGACCTCCGGAACAGATGCAGATCCCGGCCACAACTGCCGGTCTGCATACCATGCTTCAAATATACGTCACACTCTGACATAAGCTAAGTACATAAACTTTCTGTGAGCATTCAACTACGTAGCTATCACCGACGCCGTATAGCCCTTCTTTAGTTTTGCCCTCTCAAAGAGCCATACCATACGCGAGAATTGATCCACCTGAGGCATGCGCACTGGACCTTGCGTCAGGAGATCCTCTTGGATGGAAAGCCGCCACGGGCTGTCCGCCCGGAGCCGCACCAGATCGGGAGGAGTGGCCTAACGGTTGGAGCAAGTTACCTCAGGCTGGAAGGTCGGGGGTTCAAATTCCACTAGAGGATAGCAACCTTAGGCCGAAAGGACTGGGGTTTCTAGTCCCACAGGTGCTCCTTGTGGTCTTGGGCAAGCCACTTAACCCTCAATTGCCCATGTTCCCTGTAAAATAGTCATCTCCAAGTTATAACGCCCTTTTCAATGTAATTTCAGTTTGTTCAATTTAAACCGCCTTGATATCATGAAAGGCGTTATATAATAAATGTTAAATAAAATAAATAAATAAATAAAATTAAATAAATAAATACCACAGCCGTTGTGGCCAATCTGGAGTGATCAGTATCACCCATCCCTTGGTAAGCTTCTTTCCTTTGGATCATCCAACCAATGAGTGCCCATGATGGAAACACGTATAGCAGCTGCCCCACAGGCCACCTCTGCACGAGGGCATCCAGACCCTCAGACATCCTTTCTCGCCTTCTGCTGAAAAACCGACTCGCCTTGGCTGACTGGAAGGTTGCCATTAGATCCATCACTGGACAACCCCACTGAACCGTCACCTGCTCAAACACTTCCTGATTGAGAGTCCACTCGCCGTGGTTCACATTCAACAGACTCAGGTAGTTGTGTGTGCACTGCCGACAAGGCCTGGAGATGACTCTCTGCCCAGTCCATCAGCCCTGCAGCCTCTTCCTCCAGTGCCACACTTCCCGTGCCACCCTGGCGGTTTATGTAGGCCACCGTGGTAGTGTTGTCCGAGAACACCCTGACCACCCTCTCCAGCAGCCAAGACTCGAAACTCTGCAGCACTTGAAGCACTGCCCTCATTTCTAGTCTGTTGATGGACCACTGAGCCTCTTGCGCGTTCCAGCGCCCCTGTGCGAAGTGCCCCTCGCAATGGGCTCCCCAACCTGCCAGACTGGCATTCGCCATCATTGGCACCCACGCTGCAGACTCGAGGGGCATGCCCTTCTCTAGCGTCTCCAGGTGCAGCCACCACTGCAATTCTCTCTTCGTCTGCTCCGGACACAGAAGCCGGTGTGATAAAGGCTGGGTCTGGTGGGACCAGCGACGCAGAAGAGCCCTCTGCAAAGGCCTTATGTGAGCCCTCACCCAGGGACCAAATCGAGCGTGGCCGCCATGGTTCCCAGAACCTGCAGGTAATGCTAAGCCGATGGTTGTGGCCTCCGCAAGAACTGACGCAGCAGACGCCAAAGTCCCCGGGCCTGTTTCTCTGGAAGGAAGACCTTTCCCTCCTTGGTATCGAAGCGTGCCCCCAAATACTCCAGTTCTTGGGATGGCTGTAATTGGCTCTTGGCCACGTTGACCACCCATCCCAACCTTTCGAGCGACCGTACTACCTTTTTCCGTGGCCCTCACGCTCTCCTTCCAGGACTTGGCCCGGACAGCCGCTGCCACCACTACCATGACTTTGGTGAACATTCGTGGTGCCGTCGCCAGCCCAAATGGCAATGCCTGAAACTGGAAATGTCCCACCGGAACCGCAAAGCGGAGAAACTGCTGATGTTCGGACCTGACAGGAATGTATAGATATGCTTCAGCCAGATCTGACGACGTCAGAAACTCCCCACTCCGTACTGCCACAATGACGGACCATAGAGTCTCCATGTGAATGTGCGATATTCTCAGGTAGTGGTTTACGCCCTTGAGATCGAGAACCGGCCGAAACGAACCTTCCTTCTTGGGCACCACAAAATAAATGGAGTATTGTCCGTACCCCAGTTGGTCTTTGGGTACTGGAAACACTGCCCTTAGCTGTAGCAATCTTGCTAAGGTCTCTTGCACCGCAGCCGTTTTGCCCGGCACCTTGCATGGAGACTGGACAAAGAAGTGGCTGATGGGGCGCGCCCACTCGAGGGCATAGCCTTCTCTTATAACCTTCAGAACCCATTGGTCCGACGTGATCTGGACCCAAGTGGAGTAGAGGTCCCACAGCCGGCCCCCTACAGGAATCAACTCCCCCTGGGTCCCCCTTATATCATTGTGGTTTCATAGGCCTGGAGGAGGAAGGGGATCCAAATCCCCTACCAGCTCCCCAGAAGCCCCAAAATACCTGTCCACAAAAGGCAGGTTTGCCTCTCTGGTAAGGACCAACGCAGGAGGGGCGAAAACATCTGAAATCCCTCGCCTGCCCCTTCCCCGCCAAGGCAGGATGGTACTGCTTCTGCTTATCCTCGGGCAGGCGACCTCCCTTGGATTCATCCAAATCCTTCACCAGCTTCTCAAAATCCTTCCCAAAGAGCAACTTGCCCTTAAAAGGAAGCTTACTAAGACGCGCCTTGGAGGACCCGTCTGCCGCCCAGTTCCTTAACCAGAAACAACGAGTTGCCACCAGGGAGGCCATACTCAGAGTCCCCTGATGAGATCGTAAAGGGAATCTGCCAGATACGCAGTCCCCGACTCCAACTTTTCCGCCTCCTCTGAGGGGTCTGCTCCCGGGTCCTCCTGTTGTACCCTCTGGGCCCAGCGGAGGCATGCCCTTGCCACCCAGGCCCCACAAATGGAAGTCTGCAGGGCCAGGGCATTGATAGTGAAGGCTTGCTTCAGCAAGGTGTCTATTTTCCTCTCCTGTGCATCTGCGCTACCCTATACCAGGATTGTTGCTTCTTGGTGACAGCAGACACTGCGACATCCACCTTGGGGGACTGAAGCAACTCGCGCTCTTGTTCTGGAAAGGGATAAAGTCGAGCCATGGCTCGTACCCCTCTGAGACCCGCCTCTGGCATACTCCATTCCTCCTGTATATCTGCTTAACCACTCTGCGTACTGGAAAGACCTTTTGCAGCTTCTGCACCGCCTGGAGAAGCGGGTCCTCTAGCGCTTGATCTGCTTCTGGCTCACATGCTGGCATATTAAGCGCCTTTAATGACTCTCCAATGAGGGCCGCCAATTCCTCCCTGCGAAACACACAGACTACTCTCGACTGATCCTCTTGCTCCTGGATCTCTCCTTCCTCTAGTTCTTCCTGGAGGTCAAGCTCTGTCTCTAGGTCCTCCAGATCCGGTATGTCCGACCCTGGGGACAACACCTGTCCCTCCTCCAAGGATCTCGCTTTTTTCGCTTGCACCTCAGCCGTAGACCTTCCGTCTGTGGCAGGCCTCTTAGCCCCCACTTTTCAAGCGCTCAGGGCATTTTGCTGGCCTTGCTGCCACAGGCAGAATGCCCTGTGGAGCAATAAAACAAACTTGGGCAAAAACTCCCCTGGGAGTCCTGTCCCGCTCTGACACGAAGAAGAAGAGGGCCTGGGTTCAGATGGAGGCGAGGAGGCTGATTCCAGTTCCTCCATCAACTCCCCTGCATTCTGGTTCTCCCCCATCATGGTAGAAGACCCCTCCATACCCTCCTGAAGTACCTTCTCCACCGTGGTCTCTTGAACGCAGTCCCGACAGACTCCTTTGTCGGACACCGTTCCCCACCTGGTTCCACAAACCAGGCACTGAGGCCTAGAAGGCATAGCTTTTGGGAGAGAGTCTCACGAAAGCACTCTGTGCCTCGGCAGGTCCCCAGTCCCTCATCCAAGCACCGGGTTTCTCTAGTGAGCCATTTTTAAAAATAAGAAAAGAAAAAAAACATCAGACTCCATTCCCACGAGTACCTGATGGGGGAGGGGAGGGGCGGAGAACCGAGATTGCTCCTGCACGCGACCGGCAAGCTTGCTGCGCGTGTGGGAAACAGGCCATAAAATCCGCTCGCGACAGTTTCCCCCTGCCACGTGATCCAATCTGTCGCCAGCCACATTCCTGACTTAACCACCGCTTCTGCAGGCTCCCGGCCTTAGCGTCATGTCCCTGCTGGCTTACCTCTCAGCCAGGACCTCTCTCAGACCTCCTGTGCGTCAATTCCCCCCCCCCCTTCATTCAGCCCGTACCGAGGGCTTTGGCGTTCTGGAGAACTGCTTGCCTCTGGCTCTGGCGCTAGCAGCGGCTCCTCACCCGCTCAAGGGTTTGGGAGCCGCCAGCACGATCTTGGAAGCTCCACGCCTGCCCCGCAACATCTGGGGATGAAAAGGCCCCCGGAGCTCCTGCCAATCCTCCTGTTTTGGGGTTTTTTTGGAATAAATGCCAATTAAAAGCCAATTAAATGCCAATTGAATGCCATCAAATTAGACCAATAGCTCTCATTAGTTGTCCCTTAGTGAGTCCAAACCTGGCTCACGGCCTCCTCCAGCTGCTTGGAGACTGAGCTTACTGGGGGCTGGTGGGAGGTGCCAGCTATTTAGGTATGCCAGGGTCATCAGGAAAAAGATAACATGCTCAGTCTCCAAGCTGCTGGAGGAGGTGCACAACCCAGATGTTTCGAGACTGGACTGGAGGGATGATAAGGAACAGGCTATGTCTGGAGTTCCCCAAGTCTGGAAGATGTAGGACATTGTGTCCAGATGGAGAGACCATTCGTGGGGAAGAAGAATGCGACTCAGTCTGTCTGCCAAGACATTGGACTGTTCTGGGAGGTACACCGCTTGGAGGTGTATTTGATGAGCAATGACAAAGGACCCACAGGTGTAGTGCCTCCTCACAGAGGACCCAAAAACCTGTTCCTCCTGTAGGGCTGGTACCCCTGCAATTCTGTGCCTGCAGATCTATGGCCTACTCAGATGCAGAAGCCTGAACCAAAGCTGACCAAACAAGATGGTTTCCTGCTACAAAGAACTTTTGCTGTGCTTACAGTCTCAGACCTGACCTTCACACAAATGCTTGCCAAGTGATCATACCTGAGCATACAGAAGACTATTATTTCTGTTCAATTAATTTCCCAGGCCAATTAGTTGTCTACATGCAAGAACATGCTTCTCTGATCTTCATCATCCACTAACAATGCTACTGGCCTTGGGATGTCTGGAACTGCATACTGTTATCTTCCCTCATTATGACTCCCAGGTCTGCAGGATGGATAACTGTTCATTACCTTCTGATTCACTGAGAACACCTTGGACTGTCTTGTGTCAACCAATCACCAGACCTATGATGGAGACTCATCAAAAAGAATAATACAGTTTGCACAGAAGAACTTTGCGCACCTTTTTGCCTGTGTGCTTTGTGTTTCCTACCTTGCTTGTCTGCAAGACAGATACACCCTACGTGTGTGCAAGGCTATTCTCCTAAGGACAGAGATAAGACTTTCACAGATACCTTTGGTTATGTGTTCTCACGCAGCTTGCCTCCAAAAGGGCTGGAGCCTGCGTTATCTAACCTAGCTGCCTCTTTGGACCCTGTGCTGCCAGAGACTTCTCGGACCCGTCACCAGAGTTATTTATTTATTTATTTATATAACCGTTTTGTGTTTTTTTTATACCGCCTTAACTTGTAATCAAGGTGGTTCCGGCAAGAGCTAAGGTACAGTCTTATTTCTCTTCCTCCAGGAGGGCAGTGGTTAGCTAAAGATTAGCTTCCTATAATTCCTCGGAGTGCAGAGGAAATTAGTGACTTCTGGTTACTAATCAGTGATTTATCACTTTATCTAACTGTAATTACTGTGCTGCTATAACTTGCTACCTCATATTTCTAATTATACCTATAGCTATATGCCCATATGTGTTTCTTCCTTGCTACCCATAATAAACATAATATAAATACAGACAAGGCTTCTTTTGTGGCTCATTACCAGCACACTCATAGAACTGCGGGCTGGTTATTGGTAGCTAATGTCCCCTGGACATAACAGAGCATAAAGCACAGTTACTTACCTGTAACAGGTGATCTCCGGAACAGAAGGAATTAGTCTTCACACGTGGGAGACATCGCCGACGGAGCCCGCATGGGAATGCTCCCCAGCATCCAATCAGAAAGCCTTTGGGAGCATCCCCCGCGCCTGCGCGGTGGCTTCCCGCCCTTCCTACTGCCTCTCCCCAGTTGAGTTTCATAGCTGAGCCGGAAGGAGAGGAGAGGAAGGAATAGAGAAAAAGAGAGATACAACTCCTAGGGGAGGTGGGCGGGTTGTGAAGACTAATTCCTGCTGTTCCGGAGATCACCTGTTACAGGTAAGTAACTGTGCTATCTCCAGAAACAAGCAGGAATGAGTCTTCACACGTGGGGACTCCCTAGCTTAGGATGCCCAGGGAGATCCCATAAGCGCAGCCCAGGACGGGATGGCATTTGCCCAACCTGAATCTCCGGCATCCCCTGAGGGATGGAGGGCAGGAGTTGAATAGAGGAACAGCGAATCCAAAGACTACGGAGGCAAGTCTTTAGAGTGCAGAACAGGTACCATTAGGATACAGCAAAAAAAAACCCAGGCTACGGGAGTAGTCAGAGGGGTGCATGAAGAGAATCATTAAGCATGTAATGAGTAAATGACCTAGTACCTTACAGAACTTACCGGCCATTAAGTTTTAATGAATTAATGGTTTAGAACCCTGTACTGCTTACCCACCGGGTTGTCGGAAGTAGTCCTGTGATGAAGGCACTGTAGACGCAGTAGCGAGGTCATCAAGGAAACTTCACCGCAGCGAGGAGGAAGTTCCAAATCCGGAAGGCCATGGGATCCAGGCATCAGCTGGGTCAGGAGAAGGACGGCAGGTCTTCCAGGGGGCTCACGGCAAGCTGAGCACTCCCTTAGGAGTAGAGTCCATAACTCAGAGGACCAACAGTGGAAGACAGGCCGAACTAGAGAGCCTATCCCGGAGAAGAGTAGAGGTGTACCCCGGAGCAGAAGGGGTACACAGTCTGCCCTAGCGAGAGATAGGGAGACAAGGGTCTGGACCTCTGGGAGGAGGACCTAACTGAAAAAGGGGACTGTTGATTTCAGAGCAGTAGGGTACCACCAGTCCGCGGGCCGATCGGGGATAGGCAGGCGGACTGGCCGGACCCCCGGGGGGGGGGGGGTGAGTACCGGCCATAGGGGGAAAAAGGCGGTAAACACAGGTACTGTGGGGATCCCCCAAAGGCGCCTGCCAAGCAGGTGATATCTAGTATATCTAAGCCGGTGGACATGGGGACGCCCCCTCCAGTACTAAGGCAGGCACGCCTGGGGCCTGCCTCCATGAGCAGCACGCAGGTAAGGCGGATCTGCCATCGATCCCCAGAACGTCCACCTGGAGAGGTGGCCGCAAGATCCGTCAGGGGAGGGATCTTTCCCGGAGGGCAAGGGCAGATCAACGAGCTAAGAGCGCGGTAGCGCGGGGGACGGAGGATAGCATCAGTCCGGTAGAATGCCGCAGGGGTTGGAGGCCCTAATGTGTCCCCAGGACCTGCGCGTAGAAAGTGTCCCCCGCACAATCGGGGGACATGAGGGTATAGTCCCTGGTGAGTATAGGGGGACTATAGCGGCTGGAGGGGAATTCCAGTACGGAAGCAATCAGCAAGAGGATACTGGCTGAGAGGGGTTCGGGGACATACCGAAGAGTAAGTAGGGTGACCGTGGGCCATAGGTATCACGGCGTAAGGTGGTCTCCCTTTCCCACGGAGGAGAAGACCTGAACCCCTAGATAAGTCCCCGAACCATTTTCCAACTGGACGAGCCCCAGAGTAGAGCTCTAGTCTAAACTTCTGGTAAGGAGGTTAAGTGCAGGCAGCCGCCCACCTGAGCCTAAAAATGCTTAGTATGAGAGTCCTGGCGCGGGCCTGGGGACATCAACCCGAGGTGAGAGGTCCCTTGCTTGGGCGCGGCTGGAGGGTGGGTGGAGGGCTGACAATTCCTCTTCCTAAGGAAGGGGGGTCTGGAGGGGCGTTTACCACCACCGGGGGGAAGCCGGGCCCTAGGCTGGCTGCTAACTCTGGGAAGGTTAGCGAAGCACTGTGCGACCTGACGTAAGGCTTCGCTATTGAAGAGGTGATCTCCGTCGCAGGGAGAATTACCCAGGATGTGCTCTGCCCGTCTACACAACTCGGACGCCTGCAACCATGCCGTGCGGCGTGCTCTAATGGCAACAGCAGAGGCTCTGCTGACCGACCGGAAGGAGTCCAGCGAAGCACGAGAAAGGAACCCGGAGGTATTCCTGCAATGATAAAGAAGCAGGGAATATTCAAAGGCCTTGGTTGCAGATACAAAGGTGGATAACCGAGATAACCTCTCGGTGACCTCCCGAAGCGACAGACTCATATAAAATATATATGAAATAATTTTGGCCGCCAGCATAGACGTTTGGAAGGCTTGACGTCCTAGAGTATCTAGCGTCTTCGAGGCGCGGCCTGGAGGGCGAGAAGCATGCCTCTCCTTGCTTCCGGCCTTCCTCAGTGCCGATTCCACCACAATGGACCGTTGTGGAAGCTGGTGCTGCCGAAACCCCGGGGATGGAGGAACCCGGTACAGAGCCTGCATCGCAGTCGGCGGCGCCGGAACCCTCAAAGGCGACCGCCAAGCCCCCAGCAGGAGATCCTGCAGGGCGGGATGCAGAGGAAGCATCGCGGCTGCCTGTTCCGCAGGGCCTGGGCTTGGGTCCGGGATAGGGATGGCCAGCAAGTCCGCCATGTCAAGGAGGAAATCCTGAAAAGGCGGCTCTGCCGGAGCAGTTATGGCGGGAGAGGCCGCCAGGGCACTAAGAGGCCGCTCGGGCCGATGCCCGCTGGGCAGAGGAGGGGACCAACCGACCCGGATCAGGGCAGTCAACATGGCGTCGTCGGCTCCTGGAATTGATTCCAAGCTAGGCATCGAAGAAGTCGATGGCACCGACGGCGCCGCAGGAACCGGCCTCGGCCCCGAACCCGGGGGCAGCGCTTCCCCCCCGTGACTGGAGCGAATCCGCGGCCGCCGGAGGGCAGGGGCCAGCGGTCTCTGCTCTGCGGGAGAGGACAGGGGCCGATCCCGAGACGTGCCGTGGCCAGGTTTTCAAGGCTGGACAACAACTCCAGGCTGGGCATCGAACCGAGCGAGGAGATCGACTCCTTCCTCGAGGCCCCCGGCGGGAGTGACCGCGCCGGTGGTGGAGATCCCGGAGCGCGGATCGGAACTGCACCGACCGGTGCCGCGAGCATCAAGGGCCCCCGAGGACGGTGCTCGGAGGAGAGGGGGTCATCTGACGCCGGCGCCGATGTTGATCGGCGGGCACTGCCCGGTGCCGGGCTCCCTCTCGAACCCGTCCGACCCGGAGAGAAATCCTGCCGGGGCATACGGCCCGTCCCCGAGGGGACCCCGGTCACCCGACGATGAGTCCCTGCGGGGGGGGGGGGAGTGCAATGCCCCTGCGCCGTCGGGGTACCGTTGCGGGGCGGCGCAGACCCAGATTGGGTCGAAGCGGTCGAAGACCCTGAGGCCCCTTCTCTAGGAAAGGGCGGGGTCCTCAACGGCCGCGTCGATGCCAGGGAGTCGCCCGTGCGCTGGCCGACATACCCCGAGGTCGCCAGGGAAGGTCGATGGCAGTCCCTCGTGCTCGACGCCCCTGCCGTCGCCGGCGGAGCGGCGCCGCTCGCACCCGGTACCACCCTTGCGCAGGGCTGGGATACCGGCAACCCGGCGCGGGTCAAAGCGAGCAGCCCCGAGGGGAGGGAGGCCAGATGACCATCCCCGGCGCGGGGCGGAACCACCGACGCCCACGAAGCGGGTACTACCTCTGCGCATGACCTGAACGTAGGGCTGTCAGACAGTGTCGAGTCGATCGGCCCCCAAGGTGCCAAGGGCAGCGGCCGGCGATCCCCGGTGGGGAGTGCGTCACTCAACACCGACGGGTCGGCACCGCCCAAAGCGGATACCACCCCCGTAGGAACGCCATACCGGCGCGAGTCGGTTGGCCCCGGAGGCGCCGAGGACCGCAGCCGCCAATCCCCGGTGAGGAGCGGAACGCTCGACACCGACGCCGAGGGGTCGGTACCGCCCGAAGCGGGTACCGCCCATGCGCATGGCAGGGATGGAGGAACGCCAGGCTGGACTGAGTCGATCGGCCCCGGAGGCGCTGAGGACAGCAGCCGAGATCCTCGGTGAGGAGCGGAGCGCTCGACACCGACGCCGGGGGCTCAGTACAGCCCGGAGCGGCTACCACACCCGAGCATGGCTTGGATGTAGGGAGGTCAGACCCGGTCGAGTCGATCGGCCCCGAAGGCGCCGAGGACACCGGCTGACGATCCCTGGCGAAGAGTGGAACACTCGACGCCGACGCCGGGGAATCGGCACCGCTCGAAGCGGGTACCTCCCTCGGGCATGGCTCGGGAATGTTCTGTGAGGAGCGAACCTCAGGAACATCCCGAAACCCCGTAAATGCTTTGGAGCCCGAGGACTCCCGCCGGGGTATATCAGCCAAGGAGGACTTGAGGGGTTGGCCGGAGCCGTCGCCATGCCGCGCATGAGACTCGCCCCTCAAGACTCGGCTAGTCTTAACAGACTGTTGTGTGGTTACCTGATCCTGGAGAGAACAACCACCCGACGACCGCGCCTTGGGCGCGAAGACGTCGTCGAGGGATATCCGAAAGAGGGAGGGTCTTCTCCCGACACTGTAGCCCAGGGAATCCGGGAAAAAGGGGTCAGGCCCCAAACAGGAGAGGCACCAGGCATTGGAGTCCACGTGGAAAATTAAGTCCCCGCCGTGAGGCTGGGGGGAAGGCGGCTCCATGCCCCGGTCCTCAGCGCCCAGAGGGGCGACAAATTAAATGAAAAATAATTAAAAGAAAGAAAGAAAAGGGGGGCACGGAGGTGCCACCGTCGGCCGGAAAGCCGCGACTACAGAAAAAAGGAAAAATTTCTGCGGTGGCAGGAGGGACGTCCTGCCTGCTCCGCGGAAAACGAAAAACTGGGGAGGCAGTAGGAAGGGCGGGAAGCCACCCCGCAGGCGCGGGGGATGCTCCCAAAGGCTTTCTGATTGGATGCTGGGGAGCATTCCCGTGCGAGCTCCGTCGGCGACGTCTCCCACGTGTGAAGACTCATTCCTGCTTGTTCCTGGAGATCCTATTTTCTTTGCCTCTAATAATACCTACACTCCCTGCTTGTTCACTTAGAACATGGTAACCTGATTGTCCATCATGACTAGGACTTCTTGTGCTCTGAGGTGGTGTTGAAACATCCGGAGGTCATTCAAGATAGCACGAAGTTCCAGGAGATTGATCTGGAGTTTTAACTCTTGCATTGTCCAGAGCCCCTATGTAGTTAGGCTAACCAGATGGGCTCCCCAACCCAGTTTGGAGACATTCGTCATCAGGGTACATTGATGTGGAGGCATCTGAAAAGGTGACCCTACAAGTAGATTTTCTGGAGAGCACCCACTGAAGGGATGTGGTTCGACAGGCAGCGACATGGATCCTGTCCCGTAGACAACCCAAGGCCTGCTTCCACTAGGAGGCTACAGTCCACTGGGCTGTCCGCATATGTAGTCAGGCATATGGAACGACATGTACTGTAGAGGCCATGTGTCCCAGAAGCTGCAGCATCTCTCGGGCGGTCAGATGGTCTTGTAGAAGTATCTGGGACACTAGTTTGACTAGAAGTGCACAACAAAGCTGGGGCAGAAACGCCCTGGACTGTTGGGTGTCTAGTAGAGCTCCGATGAACTCTAGTTTTTGAGTTGGAGTGAGCTAGGATTTTGGGAAGTTTATCACAAATCCCAAGTGTTGTAGTACTGTGATGGTATGATGTAAGGAAAGCAGTACCTCTTAAAAGGAGTCTGCTTTTATTAGCCAGTCGTCTAAGTAAGGGAAGACAAACATCTCTAAAGATCTTAGATAAACGGCTACAATCGCCATGTACTTTGTGAAGACCCTTGGGACAGAGGCGAATCCGAAGGAAAGGACTCTGTATTGATAATGTTTTCCTTGCAAGGTGAAGCATAGTGAAGGTTACTCACCTGTAACAGGTGATCTTCGGGAACAGCAGGAATTTAGTCTTCACATATGGGTATCGTCAGTACCGATGGAGCCTGCGCAGGAACTCTCCCCAGCATCCAATAGGAACGCTTTTGGAAGCATCCCTCAGCACATGCGTGCTGCCTTCCCGCCTTTCCAACTGTCCCTCTTCAGTTAGGTTTGTAGCTGAGTGAAAGGATAGAGGGAGAGAGGAAAGACAGAAATAGAGAGAACTCCTAGGGGAGGTGGGTGGGTTGTGAAGACTAAATTCCTGCTGCTCCTGGAGATCACCTGTTACAGGTGAGTAACTACGCTATCTCCAGGAACAAGCAGGAATGTAGTCTTCACATATGGGGATTCCCTAGCTGAAGATGCCAGGGAGATGGCCCCAAGAAGCTGCCACCTATAGTGAGGTGGGCCATGCTTCCTCCTATGGATCTCTGGCATCCTACCAGGGTTGGTGTGTAGGAGTTGAATTAAGTCTGAAAGAGATGTTGAAGAGCAGCCTGGCCGATGAAGGCATCCCGACGAGAGGCTTTATCTAGGCAGTAGTGGGCTGTGAAGGTGTGCACCGAAGCCCAGGTGGCTGCTCGACAGATGTCATCGATAGACAGAGTGAAGGTTAGCCATAGAGGCTGCTATGGCTCTCACATTATGTGCTGTGACATGGCCTTGAAGAGGAAGACTCTTACTCTCATAAGTAAAGGATATGCATTGTGCAATCCATTTAGATAGCGTTCTTCTGGAGACTGGAAGTCCCAAATGACTAGAATCAAACACAACAAAAAGTTGAGAAGACTTTCTATGATGCTGTGTTCTTTGTAGGTAAAAAGCCAAGGCTCTTTTACAGTCCAAAGTATGAAGGTTCCTTTCTGCATTAGAGGCATGAGGCCTCGGGAAGAACACAGGAAGGTAAATCGATTGATTTCAATGAAAAGGCAAAACCACCTTTGGCATAAAATGTGGATGAGTTCTGAGAACAACCTTATCATGGTGAAACCTTGTATAAGGGGGATCAGCCACTAAAGCTTGCAATTCACTAATGCGACATGCGGAGGTGATTGCAATTAGGAAGATGACCTTCCAGGATAAAAACTTTAGGGTTGTAGAGGCTAAAGGTTCAAAGGGCGGTTTCATGAGCTGTCCGAGAACTAGATTTAAATCCCATGCCATTGGTGGTGGCCTGATGGGAGGCTTTGTTAATAGAAGACCTCTCATAAATCTTGCTATGAGTGGATGAGAAGAAATTGGACGTCCATTTAGAGGCTTATAGGAAGCTGCAATTGCACTAAGGTAGACTCTTACTGAATTTGTCTTTAGACCAGAATTTGATAAATGAAGTAGGTACTCTAGTACCGATTCCAAAGGTAACACAAGGGGGTTTAAGCCCTTTTGAGAACACCATATAGTAAAACGTTTCCACTTGAAGGTGTAAGAACGTCTTGTGGAAGGTTTTCTGGAAGACTGAAGGACATCCTTTACCTGTTGGGAAAGGTTAAGATCCTGCAGGTCTAGGCTTTCAGCAACCAGGCCCTGAGATGCAGGGACTGGGGATTCGGGTGCCATAGCATCCCATTCTCTTGGTCTGGAGCACACCCTAACTCCAGAGGTGCAGCTTGAGAGAGATGTAGAAGCAGGGGATACCACGTTTGTCGTGGCCACCGTGGCGCTATGAGGATCATATGACCTCTGTCTCTCTGAAGCTTGAAGAGTGTTTTGGGGATGAGGGGAATGGGTGGGAAGGCATAGAGGAAGTCCTGACCCCAGTGAAGGAGGAAGGCGTCCCTTGCCTGGCAATTGTGAGCTGGAATTCTGGAACAGAACCGGGGAAGTTTGGCATTCAGTGGACTTGCAAAGATGTCTATGTCTGGGGTTCCCCAGATGTGAAATATCTTTCTCACCTGGTCTAGGTGGAGAGACCATTCGTGAGGCAGCAGTACTCGGCTGAGTTTGTCTGCCCAAAGGTTTTGAATGCCTGGAAGATATACCACGAGAAGGTGAATTTGATGCTCTCTGGCAAGAGCCCATAGTTGTAAAGCTTTGTTACATAACAACAGAGAGCCTGTTCTGCCCTGTTTGTTCACGTAGAACATAGCTACTTGATTGTCCGTTTGGACTAGGACTGTCTTGTAGCTGAGCTGGGCATGGAATACTCGAAGAGCTAGATAGATTGCTCTGAGTTCTAGGAGGTTTATGTGAAGACAAGCCTCCTGTGGAGTCCAGGTACCCTGGGTGGAGAGATGGTGCAGGTGTGCTCCCCATCCCACCTGTGATGCATCTGTTGTTAGGGTGGCCTGGAATGTGGGTTGTTGGAAAGGAGACCCCACTTAAAGATTCTCCAGTAATTGCCACCATTGTAGGGACAAGATCAGTCGTCGTGAGTTAGATATCTTGTCCGATAGATGTCCTGTGGCCTGTGTCCACTGTGTGGATAGTGTCTACTGGGCTGCTCGCATGTGGAGGCGCGCATAGGGAACTACATGAACTGTGGATGCCATATGTCCCAGTAATTGCAGCAGTTCTCGAGCAGTTAGGGAGGACTTTCCCCGCTGCTTGAGAAGCTAGTTGCATTATGCGAAGACAGCGGGGCTGTGGGAGGAAAGCCCTTGACTGTCTGGTATCTAAACAAGCTCCTATGAACTCCAGGGTCTGAGAAGGAACAAGTTGGGATTTTGGGAAGTTTATGACCAATCCCAAGTATTGGAGAATTCACATTGTGCGAGACAGTGCAGAGCTGGCTTCTGGAATTGTGGGGGCTCAAATGAGCCAGTCTTCCAAGTAAGGGAATACGAATATCCCTAGGGTTCACAGGAATGCAGTTACTACTGCCATGCATTTCATGAATACTCTTGGTGCCGAAGCCAGACCAAAAGGAAGAACCCTGTATTGGAGGTGTTTTCCCTTGAAAAGGAATCGTAAGAATTTCCTGTGATCTGGATGGATCAGAATATAAGTATATGCATCCTTTAGATCTAGAGAGCAAAGCCAATCCTGACTTTGAAGGTATGGCAGAAGAGTTCCCAGAGAAATCATTTTGAACTTTTCTCGGAACAGATATTTGTTCAATTCTCTGAGGTCTAGAATGGGTCTGTGTCCTCCTGTTTTCTTTGGAATTAGAAAATAGGGGGAGTAGAACCCTGTACCCTGTTGGGGAATGGGCACTTCCTCTATTGCTTCCTGAGCAAGGAGTGTTGAGACCTCTTGATCCAGTAGATTTCTGGAGAGGTTTGGGAATTGAACTTTCTTACGACTGTAGGAGGGGACATGCTGTGAAAATGAAGCTTGTACCCCTCCCCTACAATGGACAGAGCCCAATTTTCTGCTGTTATTTGGTGCCATCTGTTGACAAAATGACAACCTGCCTGGAATGTTTAGGGGTTCTGGACCCTTCAGAGGCAGGAAAGCTAAGCTCTCTAGGAAGGAGTCAAAGCCCTTGAGGGGGCTGAGCCTGTGGAGCTGGTTGAGTTCTTGGGCCTTTCGGCTTCTTTTGTTGTCTGGATTGTTGCTGTTGTCCCTTTTGGGCAACTTGACCCTGAGCTGGCCCTTGCTGGGTATAGGATGGATAAAACTTCCTCTTTTTGCTGAAAAAGGTTTTTTTATAGGGTTTCTTTTTGGCTGGAGTGGCTGTAGATTTTGACAATTTGTCTAAAGTGAGATTGTCAGTATGTATCATTAGTCTTTTCCTGCCAATTCTTGCCAAAGAGGTTTTCTCCTGTGCAAGGGATGTTTCCTAATTTGTCCTGTACCCTACTCTGATGCCTGAAGCCAGGCAATCAGACGTGCACCAATGGCAATAGCAGAAGTTCTGCTGTTGCATTCAAAGCAGTCAAAGGCTGCACGATTTACAAACTTGGAAACGCCTTGAGCATGCTTGACAAGAGTAAGGAAGTCTTGTTGTTTGTCATCAGGGAGAAGGAGGCTCATAAGCTCCAAGTCTCCTGTGACTTCTTTGAGGAACATTCCCATATATAAAATATATGAGCTGATCCTAGCTGAAAGCATGGAAGCCTGAAATGTTCGACGCAAGAGTCCTGCATTCAGGACCTGGAGGATTGGTTGCATGTCTCTTTGCACTTTTCATCCTACGCATGGCTGATTCCACTACCATTGAATGGTGTGGCAGCTGAGTCTTTTGAAAACCAGGACATGGTGGAACTCAATACATGGTATCGAGTCTCCTAGAATGAGATGTGGTCAGAGGTGTTTCCTACATCCTGAGCATCAAATCATGAAGAATTTCATGAATGGGCAGGGTAGCTGCCTCTTTGGGAGCTTTAGGGTATTGAAGTATTTCCAATTCCTTTGCTCTAGGTTCTTTTTCAGGAGCTACCGTGATTGATAGGCCTCGGGCCACATCACAAATAAAATCCTGAAAAGACATGTCCTCCGGAGGAGACATTCTGCGATGAGGAGAAGAGGAGTCTTCCGGAAGAAGTGCTCTGGTACCAACCGAGTTATCCGAGTCATCGGAATCGGAAGATTCAGAGCATCTCTGATCCCGATGTTCATGCAAAGCACAGTATCAGTATCGATCGAAGTCGGCACAGAGTTGATCCGGTACCGATCTGTCGATGCCCGAAAAAGTCGGCATGGGCAGAATTCCCACCGGGGCCGGTACTGGCACCGGTATCGGTGCCAGTTGAACCATCGGTAGTGGTGTCAACGGTACTGCAGCTGTAAGGAGAGCTGCAAGACTGCGTTTGATAGCGAGGAATCTCTGGTCTATCGATGCTGTCGATGCCTGGGTGTCAGTACTGGTAGAAGTGGCTGGAACCCCTGAGCATGGCACCAGCAGTTCTGCCGAGTTCGAGGCCTCGAGAACATCTTGGAGCACAGTTAGTGCTTTGGAGGCCGAAGCCTCCCGCCGGGGCTGTTTTGCCGGTATAGTTTCCTCAAGGGCAATGCCAATGGCTTCTCAATGCTTGGAAGGAGATCTACCCTTTGAGGACCGGCTCTTATGTTTAGTTAGCTGAGATCCATGGGAGGAAACCGAGGCTCTGGAAGACGTCGATGCAACGGACATCGCATCTGAAGAAAAGAGGGTACCGAGCTTTGCAGCCCGGTTCTGTCTTCCTCTTTTAGTCATCCCCATACAAGAGGAACACTCTGATGGAGAATGGTCAGGGCCTAAACATTTGGGACACCAGTCATGGGTGTCGGTGACGGAAATGGTACAGCCACACTTAGTACATTTTTTTTTAAAACCACTAGCTGGTTTTTCCATTTTTCAGGAAAATGGGGCCTAATGCCCAAAATGGCGCCTAGCACCAAAAAGAAAAAGTTTCTGATGAGAAACACTTCAGAAGTTTTTTTTTTTTTTTGAAAAGAATAAAAGAGAACCGGCGGTACCGGTAGGCGTCGAGCGGAGGAGGCAGGCGCGACCACAAGAAAAACAAGTTTAAAGAAGAAATTTTCTGCCGTGACAGGGTATGCGACCTGTCGGCTCCGCGGAAAACGAAGAAATGAAGAGGGACAGTTGGAAAGGTGGGAAGGCAGTGCGCATGAGCTGATGGATGCTCCCAAAAGCGTTCCTATTGGACGCTGGGGAGCGTTCCCGCGCAGGCTCCGTCGGTACCAATGATACCCATATGTGAAGACTACATTCCTGCTTGTCCCTGGAGATAGATATTTTCTCTGTCCTGGATAGATGAGGATATGTGTGTACACTTCTTTTAGACCTAGAGAACAGAGCCAGTCCTGATTGGAGGTAGGGAAGAAGAGTACCAAGAGAGATCATCTTGAACTTTTCGTGGACTAGAAACTTGTTGAGGTTTCTGAGGTTCAGAATGGGCCTGTACCCTCCGGTTTTCTTGGAATGAGAAAGTACGGAGAGTAGAAGCCCATCCCCTGTTGGGATATCTTCTATGGCGTCATGAGACAGAAGAGAGGACACCTCGTTCTGTAGGAGAACAGCGAGTGGGGGTTGTGTTTGATATTCCCCCATGAAAGTGGAGAGGGGCAGAGTTTGTAGATGAAGTCTGTACCCTTCCTGGACTATGGTGAGTTTCCATCTGTAGGCGTAGTGACACAGTCTGCCTGCTATGTGGAGGGGGTGGGGATCCTCCAGAGGCAGGGTGGCAATGTCCTCTAGGAAAGAGTCAAAAACCAGGCACAGACTATGGCTATGGAGCTGGCTGAAATTTAACCACCTGTGACTTCTTTTGTTGCTTAGGAGGCTGTTGCCTGTTCTATGGGGCCTGACCTTGGCACTGAGAAGCAGGAGGATAACAAGAGAAAAAATTCTTCTTATTGCAGAAAGACGTCTTTGCAGGTGTCTTTTTCCTAGCAGGGTCAGCTGTTACTCCAGACAGTCTCTTTAGAGTAGTATTTTCTGACTTTAATTGAGAGGCCTTATCTTGCCAGTCTTTACCAAAGGGGTTTTCCCTGTGGAAGGTATGTTGTCCAGCTTATCTTGAACCCACTGTTCAAGATCTGAGGCCTGAAACCATGTAATTCGATGTGCACCAATTCATATTGCTGAGGCTCTATTTGTGTATTCAAAAGCATCGAAGGTAGCCCTATTGACAAACTTCAAGACATTTTGGCTATGCTTAACTAGGGCAAGATAATTTGTCCTTTTGTCATCTGGGAGGAGAGGGGCAAAGGTCTCAAGATCCCTGGAGACCTCTTTCAGGAACATTCCCATGTAGAGGATATAGGAGTTAATCCTAGCAGAGAGCATGGATGCTTGGAAGCATCAACGCCCAAAGGCGTTGAGAGTTCTCAATTCTCTACCTGGAGGATTAGAGTCTTCAAGCTTTTGATATGGTGCATCGCAAATTCAACCACCATGGAGTGGTGTGGAAGCTGTGGCTTTTGGAAGCCGGGACACTCCGGTACCTGATACATGGTATAGAGACGTCGACTTTGAGGTGAGATCTTGAGAGGTGCCTCCCACATCTGGAGCATAAGGTCATGAAGGATGCGGTGCACCGGTAAGGTGGCTGCCTGCTCGGGTGCTATTGGGAATTAGAGGATCTCTAATTCCTCTGCTCTTGGCTCCTTCTCCGATGTTACAATGTTCTCAAATGAATTCCTGGAAGGACATGTCTTCCAGAGGTGATGCGTCATTGTCGAGGTGGGGAAGGGTCTGAAGGTAGGTCCTGGGGTCCCCAAGAGTCGAGTGACTCTGCATCCGAAACTGGGGAATGAGAGGACTAGAAGTATCGATGAGCCCAGTGTTCGCTGGTAGCTAGATTCTGGTACCGATGCTCCGAGATATTGGCCTCGGTGAGCTGCTTGGGTTTGGCACTGGTAATGGTAAGTTTTAGAGGGCATAGGTGGAGCGATGTCAATGCCATCTGCAGCAGCCCTGATGCCATGCCTGGAACCAGTGTCGATGTTGGTACCGTAACCGGTATTGACAGGGTGGTTCCTGTAGTCAAGGAATTTATCAGTACCAAAGCTGCAAAGAGGGCCGTCATTGCAGTTGAAGAGCAAACCTATTGCAAACCTGAACATTCACCATTAGGCTTAATATCCAAAAAGAACCAGGGGAAGACGTATACATCATCTGCAATATCTGGAAGGGAGATCAATAAACGATTTTTTGGATTAGAGGCTATGTTCAGTGAAGTACACCTCACTCGATCAAGCATTGGACATAGTGCATTTGCTTGGGCAAGGTGCTTGGCTAGCTAAGACAGACAGTCGGCATTCAGACTGATGCAGGTGCACCGACAGTTTCCAACTGTTATGCTTTAAATTTGAGGGCTACTATTACTTTGACAAGTGCCTGCCTGTGGTTGCTCAGTGTCTTATGCCTTTTTCAAGAAATTCAGTACTTTTTTGCATTGATCCACAGAGAATAGTATGGTGGGGGTGGATGGGGAGAGGTCAGGTAGTACACTACCTGGACAATTTCTTGCTAATACTGAAGCTATAATGCCTGCAAGGCCAACCTGGAAGTGTTTCAGGCCAAGGCAGCAGAGAGCAGGGTTTCCCTAGCAGGGAAAACAATGGAGACACTTACCCCAAAACTAGCATTCTAGGGCATATAAACTGACACCAAAAAAATGGTCGCCTGACTGCTGGAAACAAAGCTTGCATCGTTCAGGGATACCGTCCAATTAACAAACGGATCCAAGAAAGTCACACTTAAGCAAATACAATCCCTGATGGGGCTGCTTAACATTGCATGCAGGGTGATGCCCATGGGTGCGGCCTTTATCAGGAGACTGGAGAGCACAACTAAAGGAATCAGGAAAGCGTAGTTACTCACCTGTAACAGGTGATCTCCGGGAACAGCAGGAATTGAGCCTTCTCGTATAGGTGACGTCGGCACCGATGGAGCCCACGCGGGAACGCTTCCCAGCATCTAAAGGAAAGCTTTCGGGAGCATCCCACTGCACCTGCGCTGCTGCCTTCCCACCTTTCTAACTCTCCCTCATCAGTTGGATTTGTAGCTGAGATAAAAGGAGAGAGAGAGAAAGAGAGAGATATACAACTCCTAGTGAAGGAGGGTGGGTTGTGAAGACTCAATTCCTACTGTTCCCAGAGATCACCTGTTGCAGGTACGCAACTACGCTAGCTCCAGGAACAAGCAGGAATGTAGTCTTCACGTATGGGACTCCCTAGCTTGGAGATGTCAGGGAGATGACTCCAGAGAGTAGTGAAACACAGACTGAAGTGGGTCATGCTTCTTCCCAAGGATGTCTGGTATCGAAACCTGGGAGGGGGGGTAGGAGTTGTTCTAAGTCTGAAAGAGATGCTGGAGAACAGCCTGGCCAAATGAGGCATCCCGACGGGAGTCCTTGTCCAAGCAATAGTGGGCCGCAAACGTGTGGACAAAGGACCAGGTTGCTGCTTTGCATATTTCATCAATCGCCACCGAGCATAGGTTTGCCATAGAGACAGCCATTGCTCGCACACTGTGTGCTGTGACATGACCTTCAAGAGAAAGTCCTTTCATAGGTAAAAGAGATACAGGCTGCAATCCACTTGGAGAGAGTTCTCTTGGAAACTGGTAGACCCAGGTGACTGGAATCAAAGGCAACAAAAAGCTGTGAAGCCTTTTTGTGCTGCCTAGTTTTCTGACGATAAAAGGCCAAAGCATGCTTGCAATCCAGAGTATGTAGATTCCTTTCTGCACTAGAGGCATGAGGCCTAGGGAAGAAAATATGCAGGCAAACCGACTGGTTCAAATGAAAAGGCGAAACCACCTTTGGCATAAAATGAGGATGCATCCTAAGGACTACCTTATCATGGTGGAACCGTGTATAAGGAGGGTCAGCCACTAAAGCTTGGAGCTCACTGATGCGTCTTGCAGAAGTAAGGACAATTAGGAAGATGACTTTCCAAGAAAGAAACTTCAGGGATGTAGTGACTAAGGGCTCGAAGGGCGACTTCATGAGCTGTCCAACGACAAGAATGAGATACCATGCCACAGATGATGGCCTAATGGGAGGCTTAGTTAAGAGTAGACCTTTCATAAAACGTGCTACAAGCAGCTGAGAGGAGACAGGTTGTCCATCAAAAGGTGTGTGAAATGCCGCAATGGCACTGAGGTGAACTCTTACTGAATTAGTTTTAAGTCCAGAGGATGAAAGGTGGAGGAGATACTCAAGTAACACCTCTACTGGAACAGAAAAAGGATTAAGATCCTTTTTTGAACACCAGATTGAGAACCTTCTCCATTTAAAAGCGTAAGCACGCCTTGTGGAAGGTTTCCTGGAGGCCAGAAGGATATCTTTAACCTGTTGAGAGAGGTTGATATTCTGGAGTTCTAAGCTTTCAGTAGCCACGCCATAAGGTGCAAAGACTGAGGATTCGGGGGCAGAAGCATCCCGTTCTCCTGGAATAGAAGATCTTGAGCACAACCCAACTCCAGAGGTTTAAACGGCTTGAGAGAGACGTAGAAGCAGTGGATACCACGTCTGTCGTGGCCAGCGTGGGGCTATGAGGATCATATGGCCCCGTCTCTCTGAAGCTTGAACAGAGTCTTGGGAATGAGGGGAATGGGTGAGTAGGCATATAGGAAGTCCTGACCCCAGTGGAGGTGGAAAGCATCCATCGCCTGACTGTTCTGAGCAGTAATTCTGGAACAGAAGCGGGGAATTTTGGCATTCTGAGGACTTGTAAACAGTTCTATAGATTTGAGCAATTTGCTCTGAATGGAGAGACCATTCGTGTGGCAGTAGTACTCAACTGAGTTTGTCTGCCAGGAGATTCTGCTTGCCAGGAAGATACACCACTAGTAGGTGTATCTGAAGGCGTATGGCAAAAGACCATAGGTGTAGGAATTCGTTGCACATTGCCTGAGAACCTGTTCCACCCTGTTTGTTCACATAGAACATGGCAGCCTGATTGTCCGTCTGGACTAGAACTGTTTTGGAGTGGAGGTAGTCCTGGAACACTCTGAGTGCATTGAAAATGTCTCTAACAGGTTTATGTGAAGCCGAGCCTCCTGCTGAGTCCAAAGACCCTGAGTGGAGAGATTGTCCAGATGAGCTCCCCAACCCAACTTGGACGCATCCGTCATCAGGGTGGACTGGTGTGGTGGCTTCTGAAAAGGTGACCCTACAAGTAGGTTTTTTGGTGACTGCCAACATTGGAGGGACGAAATGAGGCGTGCAAAGTTCCTGATTTTGTCCCCTAGACGACCTGATGCCTGAGTCCACTGTGAAGCTAGGGTCCACTGAGCTGCACGCATGTGTAGATGAGCATATGGAACCACATGTACAGTGGAAGACATATGACTGAGCAACTGAAGGATTTCGAGCAGTTAGGGAGGTTTTCATAGCTGCTTGAGAAGCCAGTTGAACTATTCAAGCAAAGCGTACCTGTGGCAGAAAAGCCCTTGACTGCTGCGTGTCTAGACAAGCCCCTATGAACTCTAAAGTTTGAGAAGGGGCGAATTGGGATTTTGGAAGATTTATTACAAACCCCAAATATTGAAGAACCTGCCTTGTGCAGTCAAAAGCAGAGCTGGCCTCTGGAGAAGACAATGCTCAGATGAGCCAGTCGTCTAAGTAGTGGAAGACAAATATTCCTAGAGTTCTTAGACATGCTGCTACTACTGCTATGCATTTTGTGAAGACTCTTGGGGCAGAAGCCAGGCTGAAGGGTAGAACCCTGTACTGGTAAAGTCTTCCCTGAAAGAGGAATCGAAGAAACCTCCTGTGTTCTTTGTGGATAAGGATGTGTGTATATGTATCCTTTAGGTCTAGAGAACATAGCCAATCCTGACTCTGGATATAAGGGAGAAGTGCTCCGAGAGAGATCATTCTGAATTCCTCTCGGAGCAGATACTTGTTTAATTCTCGGAGGTCCAGAATGGGACTGTATCCTCCTGTTTTCTTTAGTATAAGGAAGTAGGGGGAGTAGAAGCCCAAGCCTTGTTGAGTAAGTGGCACTTCCTCTATCGCACCCTGAGCAAAAAGGGTGGTGATCTCCTGGCACAAGAGAGTGGTAAGAGGGGGCCGAGAGCTGAACTCTTGGATTGGAGGGAGGGGGCATACTTTGAAGTGAAGTTTGTACACCTCTGTCACTATGGAGAGAGTCCAATGTTCTGATGTTATCTGGTGCCATCTTTTGGCAAAGTAACAGAGTCTGCCTGGGATGTTGACTGGCTCTGAAATTTCCAGAGGTAGGATAGCTAAGTTCTCTAGCAGGAAGTCAAAGACCTTGTAGAGGCTGGGTCTGCTGAGATGGTTGAGCTCTGGGGGCCTGAGCCTTCCTTTGTTGCTTCGGTTGTTGTCCCTTTCGGGAAGCATGGACTGGACAGTGGGCCGCATGGGTGTAAGAAGGATAAAACAACTTCTTGTTGAAAAAGGGCTTCTTTACCATCTTTTTCTTAGCTGGGTTGGCAGTGGTCCTAGAGAGCCTGTATTCTCAGACTCAAGCTGAGCAGCTTTGTCTTGCCAATCCTTGCCAAAGACGTTTTCTCCCGTGCAAGGAATATTCCCCAGCTTATCTTGCACCCACTGTTCTAAATCAGATGCTTGTAACCAAGCAATCCGACGTACACCGATGGAAATAGAAGTCCTGCTAATACACTCGAAACAATCAAAAGTTGCCCTGTTCATGAACTTGGAAACATTCTGGGCATGTTTAACAAGTGTCAGGAAATCAGCCCTCTTGTCGTCTGGGAGAAGAGGAACCATTAGTTCCAAATCTTTAGTCACTTCCCGAAGAAACATACCCATGTAGAGTATGTATGAACTTATTTTGGCCGACAACATGGAGGACTGAAAGCATCGACGGTCAAAGGCATCGAGAGCTCTCGCCTCATGGCTCGGGGGATTGGGTGGATGTGTCTTAGCACTTTTAATTCAACGGATTGCCAATTCCACAACCATGGCATGGTGTGGTAGCTGCGTCTTCTGGAAACCGGGACATTGTGGTACCCGGTACATGGTATCAAGTCTTCAAGAATGTGGAGACACCATTAAAGGCGTTTCCCACATCCTGGGCATGAGGTCGTGCAATATCCGATGAATGGGTAAGGTCGCGGCCCCCTTAGGGGCTGCCGGATACTGAAGAATTTCAAGTTCTTCAGCTCTCAGTTCCTTCTTGTAGGTCACCATAATCGAGAGGCTCTGAGCCACAACCTGTATGAGTCTTGAGAAGACATGCCTTTCGGCGGGACGTCCAGCGTTGTGGGGAAGGAGAAGGATCTTCTGGAAGAGCGTCTCTGGTACCAACTGATTCATCGGAAGAATCGTATGACTCGAAGCATCGATGGGCCAGGGCGCTCCTGCCCGGCCAGACAACGGTACCGATTGGAATTGGCATCGGAATGCCTCGGTACCGGACCCTCAATGCAAGACAATGACTCCAGGGCCGGCATGGGTGGTAGCGTGGAGAGCGGCGTAAGAGTAGTTACTCACCTGTAACAGGTGTTCTCCAGGAGCAGCAGGAATCAGTCCTCACATATGAGTGACGTTGGCGCCGATGGGGCCCTCGTGCGGAGCATTTCCCCAGCTTTCAAAGAAAGCCTTTGGGAATTGCAGTGCGCATGTGCGGTCCCCTTCCCACCCAAGGGTGCCATCTTGCTCAGTCTGATGATATAGCTAAAAGACAGCAAAAAATTAGCAAAAATAAAACATATGACTGCAACTCCAAGGGGAGGAGGGAGGGTTGTGAGGACTGATTCCTGCTGCTCCTGGAGAACACCTGTTACAGGTGAGTAACTACTCTTTCTCCAGGACCAAGCAGGAAGTCAGTCCTCACATATGGGACTCCCTAGCTTAAGGCTACCGGAGACCTCAAGCGGAAAAATGAGCTCCCTCTAGCTCGTCAGCACAGAAGGAAGGAATCTTCTCTGAGAACGCCCCCAACCGGTAGCCCAACACCAGGGCCGGAGGGTAGGAGTTGCCTAAACCCCAAAGAGATTATGGAGTACTGCCTGTCCGAAAGCACCGTCCCTGCGGGACTCCCTCTCAAGGCAGTAATGGGCCACAAAAGTCTGGCTTGAAGACCAAGTAGCGGCCCGGCAGATGTCTGCTAACGGAACAAAGCAGAGATGAGCCACTGACGCAGCCTTCGCCCTGACACGATGAGCCGTGACTAGACCCTCCAACGAGAGGCCGGCTGCCCCATAAGCCCAGGCGATACAGTCAGCGACCCATATGGACAACGTACGCTTGGAGACAGGGAGCCCTAATTTATTGGGGTCAAAAGAAATGAAAAGCTGAACAGCCTTCCGATGCTCCCTTGTACGGTCAAGGTAGAAGGATAACGCCCTCCTACAGTCCAGGGTATGCAAGACCATCTCAGCCCGGTTGGCATGCGGCCTGGGAAAGAAGGTCGGAAGAACCACCTCCTGAATGAGGTGAAAAGGTGAGACAACTTTAGGAAGAAACTTAGGGTGAGTCCGTAAGACTACCCTATTCCTGTAGAACCTAGTGTAAGGAGGATCAGACACTAGTGCCTGCAGTTCACTCACTCGCCTAGCAGAGGTGAGAGCTACCAGAAATAAGGTTTTCCAGGAGAGAAAACGGAGAGGGCAGGTAGCCATAGGTTCAAAAGGCGGACAAGTGAGCCGCTGCAAGACCACATTCAGATCCCACTCAGGGGCCGGTGGACGCAAAGGAGGCTTAAGCAGAAGGAGGCCTCTGAGGAAATGAGCCACCAAAGGGTGGTTGGAAAGAGGCCTGCCGTCCACCGGCGAGTGGTGTGCTGAGAGAGCACTAAGGTGAACTCTGACAGAGTTAGACTTAAGGCCCAGATTGGAGAGGTAAAGCAAATATTGCAATACTACCGCTACCAAGCACGAGAAGGGATTCTCACTGTGCTGAGCACACCAGGCGGAGAATCTACGCCACTTAAGAGCGTAGGATTTCCTGGTGGATTGCCGTCTAGAAGCTAAGATGACATCTTCCACCTCTCGAGGCAGTAGTAGGGGAGCAAGGACTACCCTTTCAGCAGCCAGGCCATCAGATGAAGGGACTGGAGGTTGGGGTGCAAGAGAGTCCCCTGATCCTGAGACAGGAGATCGTGTTGAAACCCCAGAGGAAGAGGGGTGTCCACCGCTAGCTGTAGCAGAAGTGGGAACCACGGTTGCCTCGGCCACCTGGGCGCTATGAGAATCAATGAAGCCCCATCCGTGAGGACTTTGAACAGCGTTCTGGACACTAGTGGTGTGGGAGGAAACGCATACAGTAGGCCTGTGGACCACGAGATCAGAAACGCATCCGCTGCTACTCTGAGGGGATGCGGTTGTCTGGAGCAAAATCTCGGAAGTTGCCGGTTCAGAGGACTGGCGAAAAGATCCATGGTGGGGAGTCCCCACCTGAGAAAGACCTGCTGAACCACCAATGGGTTCAATCTCCATTCATGTAGTTGCAGGATCCTGCTCAGTCTGTCTGCCAGGTAATTTTCCTGACCTGGGAGGTAGACAGCCTTGAGAAGGATCCCGTGATTGACAGCCCAAGAGCACAGCCGTTGTGCCTCCTGACAAAGAAGGAAGGAGCCTGTGCCTCCTTGTTTGTTCACATAGAACATGGCAACTTGATTGTCCGTCTGAACCAGTACAGACTGCTGAGAGGCGAGGTGGAAGAAGGCTCGCAGAGCTAGGCGTATCGCCCATAGCTCCAGGAAGTTTATCTGTTGAGTAGCCTCCCAAGGGGTCCAGAGACCCTGAGTACATGTCCCTTGGCAATGTGCTCCCCAACCGAGAAGAGAAGCATCTGTTGTGAGCATTTGAGAAGGCAGAGGGGATTGAAAAACCACTCCGAGTACCAGATTCGGAAGATGAAGCCATCATTGCAGAGAGGAGAGCAGTAGGTCGGATATCTTTATTGAGTCCGCTAGGCTCCCTGTGGCTTGATGCCACTGAGTGCGAAGGCTCCACTGAGCAGGCCACATGTGCAGGCGGGCATTGGGGGTGACATGAACCGTGGAAGCCATATGGCCGAGTAGTCTCAGGAATTGCCTGGCAGAGACCAGGGAATTGCTGCGAAACTGGCTGGCCAGATCCATTAGCCTGTGGGCCCTGTCCAGAGGCAGAAAAGTCTTTGCTTGAAGAGTGTCGAGCCTGGCTCCTATGAACTCTAAGTTCTGGGACGGGAGCAAAGTGGACTTTGCGAAGTTTATGACAAACCCCATGTGCTGAAGCAGAGCCACAGTGCGAAGGGTGGCCTGGTTGGCCTCCTGGGAAGATTGGCCCCTTATGAGCCAGTCGTCCAGGTACGGAAACACAAAAAGACCCTGAAGCCTCAGGTAGGCCGCCACCACTGCCAGGCACTAGGTGAACACCCTGGGAGTGAAGGACAGGCCAAAGGGTAGTACTCTGTACTGATAGTGGTTTCCTCCCACAACAAACCTGAGATATTGTCTGTGGTCTGGATGAATAAGGATGTGAGTATACGCATCCTTTAGATCTAAGGAGCATAACCAGTCTCCCTGCTGGAGGTAGGGCAGCAGGATTCCAAGGCTAAGCATCTTGAACTTTTCCCTCTCCAGGAACTTGAGGTTTCGCAAGTCTAGGATGGGTCGGAGGCCTCCTGTTCTTTTTGGTACCAGAAAGTACCTGGAATAAAAGCCGTGACCTCTCAGGTGGTGGGGCACCGGTTCCACAGCCTGATCCTTTAGCAGACCTGCTAACTCCTGAAGGAGTAGGTCCCTGTGCAGAGGGGGTCTTGGAGGCTCCCCTGGAAAATAGGAGGGAGGTACCTGGTGAAAATGGAGAAGATAGCCCTTTTGGACTATATGAAGAACCCAGGTATCTGATGTGACGGCTGACCACCTGTGGGCAAAGTGGGCCAGCCGGCCTCCTGTGCTGAGAGAAGCCAGCTGAGGAGAAGAGGCTATGCTGTTTGAGTCAAAAACCCCCACCCTGCTGAGCAGGGGCCGGTGTTGGTGGCTTGGGGGCCTTCTGCCTACGGGGCCCTTGACCCTGCCCCTTGGCCTGCTGACCCTGCTGGGGAGCTGCAGAGGCCTGATAATGAGGGTATTGTTTATAGGCAGATGACTTCCTCGGGTAAAAGGTCTTTTTTCCCGAGCCCTTCTTCTTCTTCTTCTGAGAAGGGGCAGAGGTTTTCCTGGAAAGCCTAGTCCTGGTCAGAGTCTCGGTCTCGAGTTCTGCAGCCTTTTCAGCCATGGGCTTGCCAAAGAGGTTTTCACCTCGGCAGGGGGCGTCGACCAACTTGTCCTGGACCCATGGCTCGAGGTCGGATGACTGTAGCCAAGCCTGTCGGCGGGCACCGATGCCAGCCCCGGCTACTCGGGCCGAAGCCTCGAAGCCATCGTAGGCTGCTCGAGAGATAAACTTCGAGCACTCTCGAATACCGGTGGACAAGGCCTGGAACCTCTGCAAAGGTTCCTCGGAGAGACCAGCAGAGAACCCGGCAATCTCCTTTGCCAGGTCTCGGAGGTACATGCCCATGTAGAGCTGGTAAGTCTAGACACGGCAAGCAAGCATAGAGCCCTGGAAGCACTTCTTACTGAGGGCATCCAGGTTCCAGGCCTCCCGGCCAGGAGGCACCGAGGAGTGCATCTTCTGACTTTTCAGTCGATGCATGGCCGATTCCACAACCATGGAGTGGTGCGGTAATTGCGCCTTTTGGAACCCGGGGCTCTTGCGGACTCGATAGATGGAATCGACCCGCTTGCTTAACACCGGCATCGAGGCCGGGGTCTCCCACATGCGGAAGAGCAGCCGCTCCAGCATCGGAGGAACCGGAACAGTAAAGGCCTCCTTCGGGGGAGAGTCATACTGGAGGGCCTCGAGCTCCTCGGCTCGAGGCTCCTCCTCGGGATCCGCGGGGAAGGCCAAGGCCTTGGCCATATCCTGCACGAAGTCCGAGAACCGGGTATCCTCCGGTGGGGATCGTTTCCGAGGTTCGGACTCGGGCGAGCCCGATGGGACACACCGAGTCCGATGAGTGTCGGTTGACTCTTTGTCCTCCGTCTCCCAGCCCGACTCCTCGGAGGAGGAATCGAGCGGCTCCGGTCGGGCAGGCACCGATGCCCTCCGCCCCGACGCCGAGGGTATCGACGTCGACGACCTCGGCCCCGAACGGGAGGTCGATGGAGACCGTGGCCGAGGATCGACTCGAGCCCGCATGGACTCGAGGATCGGCTCAGCCTCCGGGGTCAACTTGGACGTCGAGGTCCCGGTGGTTGGGGCAGATGCACCGGTGAGACCGGCGATCAATGCCCGCTGCTGTTCCATGAAGGCAGCAAAGCTGCTCTCCAAGGCCGTCAACCTGAGTCCGAGCTCAGGAGACCCAGCAGCCCCCGACTCGGGCCTTGACGGCGTCGGGCCCGACGTCGGCTCCCTCGGAGGAGAGTCAACGAGGACAACAGCACTTACGTGTCCAGGAGACTCCATCTCGACGCGAGGATGCTTGGCAGGCCTCTCCGACTCCGAAGACCCGGGATGGCTATCGGGGCTATGCGACCTGGCCCTTGAGGAACCAGGAGCGTCCACCGACGCCGCCCTCGCGGGTTTCTTCTTCCTGCGATGTTCCCGCGAAGGAGACCCCTGCTCAGAGGAACCCCGACGCTGCTTTGGGCCGGAGTCCCGAGATGTCGAGGCCTCTGACGAGGTCCGGCTATCCTTCTGGTGCTGCCGACTCCTCAACGCCTTTGAGGACATTTTGCCACACGGACCACAGATCATCGGGTCATGATCAGGTCCGAGACAACGGAGGCAGCAGTCATGTGTGTTGGTAAGAGACATAAGTTTCTTACACCGATCACATTTCTTAAACCCGCTGGTAGCCGTGGGGGGAAAAAGGGCCCCTGCTAGGTCAAAAGACCGGGCTGCCAGGGAAAAAAGAAAAAAGGCGCGAACGCCAGTCACAAAGGACAAAAACCGAAAAAGAGAGAAAAGGACTCGATACCGGTGTATCGGTCCGAGCGGAAAAACGATCCGGCGTCGAACCGGAGAAAAAAAGAGAAAAATAGGGAAAATCAACTTTTTCCTCGGGGAAAAACGAACTACGTCTGTCGGGCTCCGCGGAAAAAAGAAGACTGAGCAAGATGGCACCCTTGGGTGGGAAGGGGACCGCGCATGTGCGCTGCAATTCCCAAAGGCTTTCTTTGAAAGCTGGGGAAATGCTCCGCACGAGGGCTCCGTCGGCGCCGACGTCACCCATATGTGAGGACTGACTTCCTGCTTGGTCCTGGAGAAATGGTCGATGCCGATACCTCCGGTACAGATGGCTGAGGAACTGATTGCAGAGGCTTTAGCGGTAACGAAGCCGCCAGCAATGCTGCAAGACTCCACTCAATGGCTAGGATACACTGATCCATGGAGCCAGTCGATGCCTGGGTATCGGTAACTGAACAGCGGGCCACGACCCCAGAACACGGCACCAAGAGCTCTCCAGAGGTGGACGCCTCGGGAACATCTTGGGATCCCGATAATGCTTTGGAGGCAAGGACCTCCCGCCGGGGCTGTTTGGCCAATGTATTCTCCTCTAGGGCAACGCTTAAAGCATCTCGATGCTTAGAAGGAGATCTACCCTTTGAGGACCAAACAGTCTTTGAAGACGACCGACCAGTCTTTGAAGACGACCTGGGTTTCATTACTTAAGATCCGTGGAAGGAAGATGAAGCTCTGGACAACGTCGATGCCACGGACATTGCATCCGAGGCAAAGAGGGTGCTGAGTTTCGCAGCTCTATTCTGCAGGCCCCTCTCTGTCATCTTTCTGCAAAGGAGACATTCCGATAGTGAATGGTCTGGTCCCCAAACATTTAAGACACCAGTCATGGGTGTCAGTAGCAAAAATGGTATTGCTACATTTGGAACACTTTTTGAAATCACTGGTTGGTTTCTCCATTCTGAGGAACAAAGGGGCCTAAGGCCCAAAATGGCGCCTAAGCATTTAGAGGGCAAAGACCCTCCAAAAAAACCTTTTTTTTTTTTTTTTTTTTAAAGAAAATAGAAGAATGAAAAAGATACCAGTGCTGGCTTCGACGGGATGGCAGACGCACTACAAAAGAAAAAGATTTTCTGCGGCGACACTAAATGCTCCCTGTTGGCTCCACGGAAAACTGAGGCGGGAGAGTTGGAAAGGCAGGAAGGCAGCAGCACAGGCGCAGTGGGATGCTCCCAAAAGCTTTCCTTTAGGACGCTGGGGAGTGTTCCCGTGTGGGCTCCGTTGGTGCCAACATCACCCATATGTGAAGACTACATTCCTGCTTGTTCCTGGAGATGAGCTATTACTTTATCAGAAACATTAGGGAAGACCTAGAAATTTGGAAAAAATGTTTTACAATGGAGGGAAGGGGTGGTCTGTATCAGAGAGATGGAGCTGTTCACCAATGTGTCTGGCAGCACAGGCTTCAGCGTTTATGTTAAAGGTAGATGGTGTAGGGAAATACGGCCAGAGGATTGTCAGCTGTATAAGGTAACCTATTCTGACATGACTGAGCACAAATGTTTATTTTTGTACTATTACAGAATAATAGTACATGAGTGGATACTATAGAACAAACAATACTCTGATAAAATTAATTTTCTTTAGTATTTTTCTAGTATATAATCTGTCTGGAAGAGTCCACTAAGGTTGGTAGCATTTCTCAAATAGTACACATGCTAAATTTACCTCTCCCATCAGCTCTATTGGTGCTCCCTCTTTTTCATCTTCTTTTTCACTAAGATCATCACTGCTTTCCTCATCTTCTCCATCTTTATTTGTATTGTATGATAGCTTCTCATTAATATTATGGCTATCAGTGGAAGGGGGCTGAACTTCAACCGCAGGACGTTCAGTACCAGACACCTTATCTATAATTTTTTCAGTCTCACCTAAAATGCAAAAAAGAGCAACTTCAGTTTGCTAATACTTTTCAGTTAGATTTTAAACTAGTAGTCTTCAGGAACATATTTCCTTCTATTTATGTACCCTTCATTAGTTCCCAATAAATGGCAAGTAAAATTCATAGTAACACAGTATATGACGGCAGTATGGTCCATCTAGTCTGCCCAGTAAGGTGGCTAAAATAGCTGTAACCGCTGCTCCATGCAGATCACCTCCTTATGCCTTTGTTTAGAGTTGTACCTGCTGCTCCATGCAGGTCTTCCCCCTCCATTTATTGATGTATAACAGATATTTAAGTTTGTTTTGATTTCATCCTCTTGCTGCAAAGGGATCCACCGAACTGTTCCATGCCATTTGAATTCCATCACTGTATTTGCCCTTACCATCTCCACTACAGTCATTTTAATTTGGGCCTTCAGAGAAGTCTCTTCATTTACTATAGGGTCGCTGATTGACTTAACTAAATTGCAAGTTACATTCTGCCAATCAAGGTTATCTCCAGACATCTTCCCCTCAGGATATGCCCAAGCTGAAATAGCCTATGCCTCAAGATTGATGCCATGGAATTTTGGAAGCAACAAAGCCTTTCCTTTTCTCAGCAGGTTTGGTACTCACTGATTAATTCTTGTACTAGTCATGTTTAGGTCAGTCTAGGCCTGATCAGCATTTACACTTGTAATTAACTATTGGTCCGACTGGTCCGATTTTTAACATTTTTGTGACATTGTGGAAGGGCTGTCGGGTAAGGTTTGCCTTTTTGCAGGAATAGTCACAA
This sequence comes from Ichthyophis bannanicus, assembly GCA_033557465.1. Classification (NCBI taxonomy): domain Eukaryota; kingdom Metazoa; phylum Chordata; class Amphibia; order Gymnophiona; family Ichthyophiidae; genus Ichthyophis; species Ichthyophis bannanicus. Next base: position 621,719,985 of record CM066036.1, read on the forward strand.
ATTTGGCAGCTGAGATTTAATGCTAAAAAAATGCAGGGGTATGCACTTGTGAGCAGTACAGTATAGGACAGTGATGGCTAACCTTTTTGAGCCCGAGTGCCCAAACTGCCGCACAAACCCAAAGAATTTCCTCAAAGTGCCAGCACGTCAATTAAACCTCAGCTCAGTTACACATGCAGAACATAGACCATCACCAAACAAGGAATCACAATTTAGAAACAGGAAGGCAATAATTAAACTGGGAACCCCAAAAGCCAAACTTGGAATGTACAACACTGTAGAAATAAAACTATAAATTAATTTCCTCTTGTACCAAACAAAGCACAGACGTTAATGATGCACATTTCCCAGAGGTTTCATATTCCAGTTAATAAATTCAAAATAAAGAGATATCTTTCTACCTTTTGTGCATTTTTTTTCAGTTGCAATTGCTCCAGCCACTTTCTTCTGGTTTCTTCATGTTTTCTGCTAACTCTCCATCGTCTGCTGTCCATTTGTTCTTTCTTCTCTCTTCTAGTCTTTTTTTCCATTCTCTCTCTCTACATCTGCTTTAACATACTAATCTTTCTCCTTTTGCTCTTTCCTCATTCCTATTTCATCCACACAAATTTTACCGCTCCATCCTCAATCCCCACTTACTCTCCCAATACCCGGCCAATTGTAGATTTTTCATTCCTCCCACACAAAATATTTTTCCCCTCTCCATTTTACTCTCCCAGCCCCATCCGATTCTAATCCTCCCCCAACATCAGCTCCCTTCTAGTTCCAGTCTCACCCAGCATCCATTCCTTTCTAGTCCCTGCATCAGCCCATTTCCAGTCCTAGCCCCCCATCAACCCATTTCCAGTCCTAGCTCCCCCATCCATTTTCAGTCTGAGTCCCTTCATCAGCTCATTTCCAATCCTAGCCCCCCATCAGCCCATTTCTAGTCATTTCCTAGCCCCATCATCAGCCCATGTCAAATCATAGCTCCCCTCCACTCAGTACAATTCCAGTCCAAGCCCCCCCCCATGAGCCTACTTCCAGTTCTAGCCCCTCCATGAGTCCATTTCAATTCAAGCCCCCACCACAGCCCATTTCCAATCTTAGCTCCCCCCAACAGCCCATTTCCAGTCCTATCCTAGCTGCTCCATCAGCCCATTTTCAGTCCTAGCTCCCTTCCCTCACAGCCCATTTCCATTCCAAGCTCCCTCCCCATCAGCTATTTGCAGTTCAAGCCTCCCCTTCCACTCAGCCCATTTCCAGTCATAGCAACCCCCCAACCCATTACCAGTCCTAGCCCCCCATCAACCCACTTCCAGTCCTAAACCCCCATCACCCCATTTTCAGTTTAAGCCCCCCCTATAACCCATTACCAGTCCTAACCCCCCATCACCCCATTTCCAGACATCCCCCATCAGCCCAAAGCCCATTACCAGTCTTAACCCCCCCATAGCCCATTATCAGTCCTAACCCCCCCATAGCCCATTACCAGTCCTAACCCCCCATCAGCCCACTTCCAGTCTTAACCCCATCAGCCCATTTCCAGTCAGCCCCCCACAGCCCATTGCCAGTCCTAAACCCCCCCCCATCAGCCCACAGCCCATTACCAGTCCTAACCACATCAGCCCACCTCAAGTCCTAACCCCTCCCCATCAATCCATTTCCTGTCCTAGCCCCCCCCGTTAGCCCATTATCAGTCCTAACCCCCCCCCATAGCCCATTAGCAGTTCTAACCCCCCATCACCTCATTTCCAGACAGCCCCCCATCAGCCCACAGCCCATTACCAGTCTTAACCCCCCCATAGCCCATTACTAGTCCTAACCCCCCCAACAGCCCACAGCCCATCCAGTCCTAACCCCTCCCCATCAGTCCATTTCCTGTCCTAGCCCCCCCCCCATAGCCCATTATCAGTCCTAACCCCCATCACACCCCATTTCCTGACTGCCCCCATCAGCCCTAAGCCCATTAGCAGTCTTAACCCCCCCATAGCCCATTACCAGTCCTAACCCCCCATCACCCCATTTCCAGACAGCCCCCATCAGCCCACAGCCCATTAGCAGTCCTACCCCCCTTAGCCCATTAGCAGTCCTACCCCCCCCCAGCCCATTAGCAGTCCTACCCGCTACCCCCCCCTAGCCCATTAGCAGTCCTACACCCCCCCCTAGCCCATTAGCAGTCCTACCCCCCCCCCCCATGGCATATTTAAAAAAAAAAAAAGCTGGCTTTGGTTGCTGCCGCTGCCGCGGCAGAATGCAATGTCCCGCGGGGCCCCCTCCGCCCGCTAAGCCCCTCTGCAAGGGCTTTCAGATTCGCGAGGGAGAGCTTCTCCCTCGCGTCTCTGTTAAGCCCGCAGGGGCTAATGGGAAATTTCCCATCAGTCCCTCGCGTCTAAAGGGGCTGATGGGAAATTTCCCATTAGCCCCTGCGGGCTTAACAGAGACGCGAGGGAGACGCTCTCCCTCGCGAATCTGAAAGCCCTTGCAGAGGGGCTTAGCGGGCGGAGGAGGCCCCGCGGGACACTGCACTCTGCCGCTGCCGCGTCAGCAGCCAGAGCCAGCTTTTTCTTTTTTGCGGACCTACCCGCGTGCCAGCTGCAAGGCCTTCGCGTGCCACAGCTGGCACGCGTGCCATAGGTTCGCCATCGCTGGTATAGGAGATGAAGTACGTTTGTCCACATTAGAGGAGCAGGACCTGGGGGTTGATGTTTCGGATGATTTTAAAGGCAGCTAAACAGATAGAAAAAGCAATAGTCAAAGCCAGACGGATACTTGGATGCATATAGAGAGGAATGACAAGCAGGAGGTGGTGATAGTGCTTTCATGAAACCTCATTTGGAGTACTGGGCGTAATACTGGAGGCAACACCTTCAAAAGGATATAAACAATATGGAATTGGTGTAGAGGGCAGCTACTGAAATGGTCAGTGGTCTTCAATCATAAGGCAAATGGACAGATTTAAATATCTCAATATGTATACTATTGAAGGAAGGTGGAAAGGGCAGATAGACAGAAGTTTAAATATATCCATGGCATAAATGCACAGGAGAGCCTCTTTCAACTGAAAGAAAGCTGTGCGAGGAGAGGTCATAAGATGAAAGTGAAAGGGGACAGACTTGGGAATAATTTGAGGAAATATTTTTTTTATGGAAAGAGTGGTTGATGCATGAAATTCAAGAAAGCATAGGACAAACACAGGGGATCTCTAAGGGGAAAAAGGCTTAGTAGGTGGTATGGAAGGGCAGACTGGATAAACTGTATGGTCTTTATCTGCTGTCATTTTTTGTGCTTCTATTTTTATTTACTACTATTGATCATTTATATAGAGCTAAAAGGCGTACGCAGCACTGTATAGATACATGCAAAGACTGTCCCTGCTCATCAGAGCTTACAATCTAGTCAAGACAGACAACACAACAGCTAAGGACAAGGAAACAACTAGGGAAGGTAAGGAGACATATAGGAGACTAAACAGATCATCTTTAGATCCACACCACACATAATTTGGAAGGTGGCATGTTTTTAGTTATAGAATGTATAGCCTTGAGGCAGGCTACAGAGTTAGTTCAAAGTGTTGTCGCCCTAGGCAGATCATAAATCTTACACCCCCCCTCCTCCCCCTTGGTTGTCAAATTCTATTGTTTAGCTTTGAATATCAGTCTCTTTGCCACCTCGCGACTGCCTAGTTTGTCTAATAGTTGGGCCGGCCCTGACAGCTTACCAATCAAAACCTCCTTGGTGGGTAACAAATATTTGAAACAAAGAATAAAAAGGGTGCTGGGGGTGTGTTTTGGGTGGACCAGTAAAGCATGCATGCATTTCTGATTTTACAACAGCTATACACATAGTTTAAAAAAACATGGACATCAGCATATACACATGTTCCAAGGAAGGTGAGCCAGCTGACAACTTGTTGGGACCTGGGGTTTGCATCAATGACTGAAGTGGGGATGAGGCAACTGTGCATAATTTTTTGTTGTTTAAAATCCATTTCAAAACTTCACATCAATCTTTTTACACTCAGCTCATTGTCTCTTTCCAAATACCCAATTTTATGAAATCTGACACATTACATGTGCAGAATCCCAAGTGATTTTGCTCCATTTTTAATATGTTTCTTTGTAAATTAGCTGCTACTGCTGTGTGCTTGGCGAAACGTGCATTTCCTGTGACCTTATAAGTATTTTACAATAGGATTCACATTCAGTGGAGTACATCAACCTGAATGTGGAGTAGAATAAAGCATAGTTACTCACCTGTTAACAGGAGTCTTGGGGGACAGCGGGAATCAGTCCTCACATATGGGTGATGTTGGCGCCGACAGAGCCCCGTGGTAGCCTCTCCCTAGCTGTCAAAGAAAGCCTCTGGGAGATGAATCATGCATGCGTGGCCCCTTTCCACCAAAGGGTGCCATTTTGCCTCAGTATGATGACATAGCTCAAAGGCAAAAATGACACTCCAGGGGGAGGAGGGAGGGTTGTGAGGACATAAGAACATAAGATATGCCATACTGGGTCAGACCAAGGTCCATCAAGCCCAGTATTCTGTTTCCAACAGTGGCCAATCTAGGTCATATGTACCTAGCAGTTTCCCCAAGAGACACAAGTTCCACAATGCTTGTACTGGGTCAAGCATTGATATATTCGGTCACTTCTTAATAATGGTTTATGGACCTTTCCTCCAGGAACTTGTCCAAACCTTTCTTAAACCCAGCTACACTAACAGCCTTTACTACATCCTCCGGTAACACATTCCAGAGTTTGATTACACGTTGCGTGAAAAAATATTTTCTTTTATTAGTCTTAAATAGTTTACCCTGTAACTTCATTGCATGTCCCCTAGTCTTTCTATATTCCGATAACGTAACAATCGATCTACGTTTACCCATTCCACTCCGTTCATTAATTTATAGACTTCTATCATATCTCCCCTCAGCCGTCTCTTTTCCAGGTTAAAGAGCCCTAACCTTTTTAGCCTCTCTTCATAGGAGTATCCTTCCATCCCCTTTACCATTTTGGTGGCTCTTCTCTGAACCTTTTCTAAAATCGCTATATCCTTTTTAAGATACAGCGACCAGAATTGCACACAATATTCGAGGTGCGGTCTCACCATGGAACGCTATAGAGGCATTATAATATCTTTTGTTTTATTTTCCATTCCTTTCCTTATCATACCTAGCATTCTATTTGCTCTCTTGGCCGCCGCTGCACACTGGGCCGAGGGTTTTAACATGGTATCCACAATGACGCCTAAATCTTTTTCCTGGGTGGTGGTTCCTAATGTGGAACCTTGCATCGTGTAACCATAGTTTGGGTTGTTCTTCCCTAGGTACATAACCTTGCACTTGTCCACATTAAATTTCATCTGCCATTTTGATGCCCAGTCTTCCAATTTATCAAGATCCTCTTGCAATTTTTCACAATCCTCTTGGGTTTAACAACTTTAAATAGTTTTGTGTCATCTGCAAATTTGATAACCTCACTCGTTATTCCACTTTCCAGGTCATTTATGAATATGTCAAAAAGCAGCGGACCCAGCACAGATCCCTGGGGTACACCACTATTCACCTTTCTCCATTGGGAAAATTGGCCATTTAGCCCTACCCTCTGCCTTCTATCTTTTAACCAGTTCCTGATCCACAATAGTACACTGCCTCCTATCCCATGACTCTTTAGTTTTGCCAAAAGTCTCTGATGAGGGACCTTGTCAAAGGCTTTCTGAAAGTCCAGATACACAATATTAACCGACTCACCTTTGTCCACCTGTTTATTCACTCCTTCAAAAAAACATAACAGATTAGTAAGACAAGATCTTCCTTGTCTAAAGCCATGTTGGCTGTCTCCCATTAGGTTTGTGACTATCTACATGCTGAGTAATTTTATTCTTTATGATGGTTTCTACCATTTTTCCTGGTACTGACATCAGGCTCACCGGTCTGTAGTTTCCCGGATCACCCCTGGAACCCTTTTTAAAAATTGGTGTTACATTGGCGATCCTCCAATCTTCAGGTATTAGAGATGATTTTAATGATAGTTCACAGATTACTGATAGCAGGTCTGCAATCTCATATTTTAGTTCTTTTATATTTTAGGACCGATTCCTGCTGTCCCCAGAGAACATCTGTTACAGGTGAGTAATTATGCTTTCTCCAGGAACAAGCAAGAAGTCAGTCCTCACATATGGGACTCCCTAGCTACAGGCTACCGAAGACCTGTAAAAGTCACAGGTGGCCAGAAAAAGGTGAGCTGTGAGCAGCAGCAGCAATGAGCCCTGAGAAGACAGACTTCCACGCAGCTCAAGTGTCCAGCAAGAAACCAGCTCTGCGGTAGCCTGAACACACCAAGGGCCAGAGGGCAGGAGTTACCTACACCCCAAATAAATGCGGAGTACTGCGTGGCCAAAGGCACTGTCCCTACGCAACTCCCTCTCCAGGAAGTAATGAGCTGCAAAGGTACAGATTAAGGACCAAGTGGTGACACAACAGAATTCTGACAGAGGAATGGAAAGCAGGTTTGCCACAGAGGCCACCATGTCCTGACACTCTGTGCCATGACCTGGTGCTTCAGCGAGTACGCTTGGTCACCGCTGCCCCCAGCCGACTGGGGTCATAGGAGACAAAAAGCTATAAGGCTTTGCGGTGGTCCTGGCTACGTTGGAGGAAGGAGAACAGGGCCCTCTGTGAAAGTCTCCGCCCTGCTGGCATGAGGTCACAGAAAGAAGGTGGGGAGCACCACCTCATGACTGAGGTGGAAAGGGGACACCAACTTGGGATGAAATGTGGGGTGTGTGAGGAGCATGACCCTGTTCTTATAGAACCTTATGTAAGGTGGATCCGCCACCAACACCTGGAGCTCACTGACCCTGCGAGTCAACTTGAGTGCCACCAAGAATACGACCTTCCAGGAAAGGTACCATAGGTTGCAAGTAGCCAGGGGCTCAAACAGTAGGCCAGTGAGCTGTGACAGCACCACAATGAGGTCCCACTCTGCCGCCGGCGGGTGGACGGGAGGCTTGGACAACAAGAGACCCCACAGGAAGCGGGTCACAAGGGGTTGGATGGAAAGGGACTTTCCCTCAATAAGGTGTTGGTGCACTGCAAGTGCACTCAGGTGTGAAGCAAATATTGTAGCATAAGCTCCAGTGAGCACGAGAACGGGTTGATCCGATGCTCTGCGCACCACAATGAGAATCAGCGTAATTTGAAGGCATAAGCCCATCTTGTGGAGATCCTAAAGGAGGCCAGGACAAGAGGCCAAGGTTACCCTTTCAGCAACCAGGCCATTAGCATCAGAGATCCCAAGCTGGGGTGTAGGAAGGAGCCCCCTCCTGTGATAGCAGCCCTGGGGCAATCCCCAGGGGGCACCAAGGGCATTATGGATAAGTGAAGGACCAGTGGGAACCACAGTTGCCTGGGCCACTGAGGGTCTACTAGTATCACAGATGTCCTGTCGTGTTAAACCTTGAACAAAGTCTTGGCAATCAGCGGCATGGGTGGGAAGGCGTAGAGAAGGCACTCTGATCCACGGGATGAGGAATGCATCCACCACCAACCGGGATGTGTGTGGCTGCATGGAGCAGAAATGGGGCAAATGGGTGTTGGCCGGACTGGCAAAAAGGTCCATCCATGGAATCCCCCAGAGCTGGAAGAGCCAATAGGCCACTCTGGGGTCTAGCCACCACTCGTGAAGCTGGGGACCCTACTTAGCCTGTCCGCCAGGGTGTTGTCCTGGTCCGGCAGATACACTGTCTGCAGAAGCATCCTGTGGTGGTTCGCATACAAGCAGAGAGCTAATGCCTCTTGGCAGAGGGTGTATGACCTTGTGCCCCCCTGCTTGTTGACGTGAAACATCACTCGATGGTCCATCTGGACCAGCACAGATTGGTGTTGCAAGTGATGACGGAAGGCTCGGAGGACCAGGAATATGGCCTTAAACTCCAAGAGACTGATCTGCTGCAGACAATCCGTCTGCGACCAACTGCCCTGAATGCAGAGGTCAAGCAATGGGCTCCCCAGCCTAACAGGGAGGCATTCTTGGTGAGGACCCTCTGGGGGGCAGGGGCCTCGAAGGGCATCCCGGCCTGAAGGTGCTGGAGGGACTTGCCACCAGGCGAGGGAGCTGGCCATCTGGTGGGTCACCATCACTCTGTCATGCAGCCAGCCTTTGGCCTGTGTCCACTGGGAACGGAGGCTCCACTGGGCCGCCCTCATGTGAAGATGGGCATCCATGATAACATGAACTGTGGACGCCATGTGACCCAACAGTTGGAGCAGCAGGCGGGCAGACACAGAGTGCCAGCGCTGCACGGCAGCAGCCAGCGCCCTGAGGTGATTGGCCCTGTCCTGAGGGAGGAAGGCTCTGGCCTGAACAGTGTCCAGCCTTGCCCTTATAAACTCCAGTGGGAGATGGGGTTCGTGATAAACCAATGGAAGTCCCAAGTGCTGCAGCATTAAGATGATGCGCACTGTTGCATACTGCACCTCGGCGGCTGTGTCCCCTCTTATGAACCAGTCGTCCAGGTAGGGGAAAGCAAAGGACCCCTGGAGACAAAGGTAGGTCATAACTACTGTCAGGCACTTGGTGAATACCCTCATTGCGGAGGCAATCTGAAGGGCAGCACCCTGTACTGCTAGTGGCCGCCTTCCACCATGAACCTGATTTATTGCTTGTAGCTGGGATGGATGAGGATGTGTGTGTATGCATTCTTTAGGTTCAAGGAGCATAGCCAGTCTTCCAGCTGGAGGTTATGGCAGCAGTGTTCCAAGGGAGAGCATTTTGAACTTCTTTCACCAGACAGCTGTTTAGATCCCTCAGGTACAGAACGAACTTGAAGCTTCTGGTCCTCTTGGGTATGAGGAAATATCAGGAGTAGAACCCTTTGCCCCTGAGATGTGCGGGCACCAGTTCCACTGCCCTGTCCTCGAGAAGGTCTGCAAGCTCCTACGGTAGCAAGGCCTGATGGAGGGGAGTCTTGGAGTGCTCTCCCGGAAAGAATGGAGGGGGTGTCTGTGCCAAGTGGAGGAGGAAACCCTCCACCACCTGCAGTGCCCAGGAGTTGGTGGTGATGGATGGCCACCAGTGGGCATGGAGAACCAGATGCCCCCTGTGGGCTGGGCCTCCTGGGGGAAGATAAGCTATGCCCAAAAAGTCAAAAGCACCTGCCAGGTTTGGGAGCCTTAGGCTTACGAGGGCCATGCCCTTGTCCTTTAGCCTGCTGACCCTGTTGGGGAGCTGGGAAGGCCTGGTACTGAGGGTAGCTTCCGTAAGCCTTCCTCTTCTTCAGATAGGACTTTTTACCCGAAGGTTTCCATTGGGAAGGGTCAGTGGTCTTCTTGGACAGCTTGGTCCTCATCAGGAACTCGGACTTCAACTTTGCAGCCTTATAAGTCATGGGTTTGCCAAAGAGATTCTCTCCCCGACAAAGGACATCAACCAGCTTGTCCTAAACCCACTGCTCCAAGTCAGGGGTCTGTAGCCAAGCCTGGCATTGGGCACCAATGCCCGCCACAGCTATTCTAGCCACCGACTCAAAGCTGTCATTGGCTGCCTGAGTCATAAACTTGGAGCACTCTCTGACACCCAAGGCCAGGGTCCAGAACTTCTGAAGAGATTCCTTAGAGAGGCCAGCAAGTTCCTTTCTCAGGTCCCTCAGGTACATGCTGGTATGCCTGGATTCTACCAATGAGCATCAAGCCCTGATAGCACTTCCTGCCCAGGGCATCCAAGGTGTGGGACTCCCTACCCGGTGGCAGAGAGCAGTGCATCTTTTGGTTCGAGCAGACGCATGGTTGACTCCATCACCATGGAGTTTTGTGGCAGCTGTGCTTTCTGGAAGCAAGGGCTCTGGCAGACCCGGTACATTAAGTCCAGCCATCTGCTCACTATGGGCACTGACGTGGGCGTCTTTCACATGCAGAGGAACAGCCATTCCAGGATCGGGGGAACGAGCACTGTGAGTGCCTCTTTTAGAGGGGCCTTGTACTGGAGGATCTCAAGTTCCTCCATCCGTTGGTCTTCCTCCGATTCTGTCTCGAAAGCTAGTGCCTTGGCCATGTCCCGCACAAAGTCAAGGAAAGCCTTATCCTTAGGCAGGGACTGGTGCCGGTTCTCGGGAGGAGATGGGTTGGAAGGCACATCCCAGTGACAACAGGTGTCCGGGGATTCCTCGTCATTTGTGTAGGTGTCGAGGGCAGTCTGGGCTCCAGTCAGGACCCTGCCCCCCAGAGGAGAAGTGGGCACTCATCGGGGAGGACCTCGGCCCCGAGGACCAGGATCGGGTCGAGGACTGATGTCAAGGAACATCAAGGCCCGTGCTGCTCAAGGATCAACTCGATGCTCGGGGAAGTCCTCAAGGTTGAGGCCCCAGTAGTTGGGAGTGATGACCTGGAGGAACCAGGCATCAGAGCCTGCTGCTGGGCCATGAAGGCAGAAAAACTGCGCTCCAAAGTCGCCATCGATGCAGACGACTCTTCAGGGCATTTTGGTCGGCTGCTCCCGTTCCGTCCCATCCGACTTACGACAGGAGCTGTGAGTCCAGGGCCCATGGGGCTTGGCCACTTTCCCAGACTTGTCAGCCGACGTGGTCTTCAAGGGTTTCTGGCTCTTCTTGGGCTCTTGGTCTGGGGTGTTCTGGTTGGAGGACTTGCGGCCTCAGGGCTTCAAGACAGCACGGTCTTCCTGTGGTTCCCGCTTGGGCCCTGGAGCACGGTGTCGCCAGAGACTCCGGTGCAGAGTACGTCTTATAAAAGAAGGACTCCCGCTGCTGATGACCGCTCTTTATGGCCTTGATAGTCATCTTGCAGAGATCACAGTCCAAGGGGTCATGGTCTAGCCAGAAGCAGCGGAGGCAGCAGTCATGTGGATTGGTGCACATGGTATGGGTACACCAGTCCGAATGTTTAAAACCACTGGCAGAGGCCATAGTGGGGAAGATGGCCCTTGCAAGGTCAACAGCCTCAGGCCCAGCCAGGGAAAAAGGCGCAAAGCCGTGCTGATCGAGAAAAACCCAAAAAGGGACAAAATGAAAATAGTTGAGAAAAATCTAAAAGAAGCAGTTGCAAAGGTTAAAGATTTACATCAAGCTTGGGTGGTATTTAAAAATACTATCTTGGAAGCCCAGACCAGCTGTATTCCACGCTTTAAGAAAAGTGGAAGGAAGTCCAAAAAACTGCCAGCATGCTTTAAAGGTGAGGTTAGAGAGGCTGTTATTGAAAAAAAAAACATCTTTCAGAAAATGGAAAAAGGAGCCAAATGACGAAAACTGGAAACACCACAAGCACGGGCAAGTTAGATGCAAGGCATTGGTACGGCAGGCAAAGAATGAATTTGAAAAGAAGCTTGCTGTGGAAGCAAAAATGCACATAAAGACTTTTTCAAGTATATTCGTAACAAAAAACCTGTGAGAGTCAGTTGGACCATTAGAGGGGTAAAAGGGGCACTAAGAGGGGACAAGGCCATAGTGGAAAGACTGAATAAATTCTTTGCTTCGGTTTTTACTGAGGAAGATGTAAGAATGTTACCCATGACTGAAATGGTATTTAAAGAAGATGCTGCGGAAGAATTGAAAGAAAGTGTAGTTACTCACCTGTAACAGGTGTTCTCCAGGGACGGAGCCCCATGCGGAGCAAATCCCCAGCTTTCAAAGAAAGCCTTTGGGAATTGCTACCACGCATGTGTGGTCCCCTTCCAGCCCAAGGGTGCCATCTTGCTCAGTCAGATGACCTAGATAAAAAGACAGCAAAAAAACAATGAAATGAAGGAACTGCAACTCCAAGGGGAGGAGGGAGGGTAGTGAGGACTGATTCCTGCTGTCCCTGGAGAACACCTGTTACAGGTGAGTAACTACACTTTCTCTAGGAACAAGCAGAACGTCAGTCCTCACTTATGGGACTCCCCAGCTACAGGCTACCTGGAACCCATAGCCAAAAAAGGCTCCCACAGGATAGCCACAAGGACAACCCCAACAAAGGAGTGACACTCCAGTAGCCTGAACACAGAGAGGGTCGGAGGGTAGGAGTTGCCTAGACCTCAAATAAATTCCGGAATACCGCCTGGCCAAAGGCACTGTCCCATTGGGACTCCCTATCCAGACAGTAATGAGCTGCAAAGGTCTGCCCTGAAGACCAGGCAGCAGCCCAGCAGATGTCCGCCAATGGAAAAGAGCGGAGGTGAGCCACTGAAGCCGCCATCGTAAGTCCGGACAATGCAGTCCGCCACCCAGGTGGACAGCGTATGCTTCGTCACAGCCGCCCCCAACTTACTGGGGTCGTAGGAAACAAACAGCTGAGCAGCTCTCCTATGACCTTGCGTATGCAGAATGTAGAAGGAAAGGACCCTCTTACAATCCAAGGTATGGAGGACTGTCTCCGCCCAACTTGTATGCGGTCTTGGGAAGAAGGTGGGAAGCACCACCTCTTGATTGAGGTGAAACTGAGAAACCACCTTCGGAAGGAACTTGGGATGCATCCGGAGCACCACCCTATTCTGGTAAAATCTGGTGTAAGGCCTCTTGACTACGAGGGCCTGGAGCTCACTGACCCTGCAGGCAGAGGTGAGTGCCACCAAGAACACCACTTTTCAGGAGAGGAAACAAAGATGGCACATGGCCATCGGCTCAAAGGGCGGCCGGGTGCGCTATCCCAAAACAACATTAAGATCCCACTCGGCCACCGGGGTCTTTAACAGAAGCAAGCATTTCAAGAACCTGGACACCACTGGGTGAGCAGAGAGGCCTGTCGTCTATGAGAAAGTGGTTTGCCGCCAGGGCACTGAGAAGCACCCTGACGGATCTAGCCTTAAGGCCCTGCTCAGAGAGATGGAGCAGGTATTGCAGGACCACAACTGGACAGGAGAAGGGATCCTCCCTCCGCCCAGCACACCAAATAGCAAATTTGAGCCACTTGATGGTCTACGTCCGTCTAGTAGACAGTTTACGAGACGCCAGTAAGACCTCCTTGACTTCCTTTGGGAGGAGAAGTGGGGCTAGAGTCATCCTCTCAGCAGCCACGCCGTCAGCGACAGAGAACAAAGGTTGGGATGTAGGAGAGAGCCCCCCTCCTGGGATAGGAGCCGTGGAGACGAGCCCAAGGGAATGGGGGCCCACCGACAGCTGCTGGAGAAGCGGGAACCACAGTTGCCTGGGCCACCGCGGTGCTATGAGGATGACAAGAGATCTGACGCGAAGAATCTTGAACAGAGTCCGGGCGACCAGAGGGGTCGGCGGAAATGTGTACAGAAGCCCCGCCGACCATGAGACTAGAAAGGCATCGGCGGCCACTCTGGCCGGGTGCGGTTGCCTTGAACAAAACCGGGGTAACTGGTGGTTGTCTGGACTGGCAAACAAGTCCAACACTGGCCTCCCCCACGTCTGAAAGAGCTGGGCCACCTCACGATCGAGTTGCCATTCGTGCGGTTGGAGGATTCTGCTGAGCCTGTCGGCCAGCCAGTTGTCCTGGCCGGGCAGGTACACAGCTTTCAGAAGAATCTCCTGTTGAATTGCAAAGGAGCACAAGTTTAGGGCTTCCTGACATAGGATGCGGGACCCCGTGCCCCCTTGTTTGTTCACGTAGAACATGGCCACCTGGTTGTCTGTTTGGACTAGGACAGCTCTGTGGCTCAGGTAGGGTTTGAAGACTGCGAGGCCAAGGCGAATGGCGCGCAGCTCTAACAAGTTGATCTGCTGTGTGCTCTCCTCTCGGGACCACACTCCCTGAATACGGTACCCCTGACAATGAGCTCCCCAACCCAGTAAGGAGGCATCTGTGGTGAGGGTCCTTGAGTGGGGGGGGGGGGTCTGAAAGGGCATGCCCGCTCCCAAATGATGGTAGGAGAGCCACCAGGTCAGGGATCGCACCAGGGCCCCGGTGATCTTGATCCTGTCTCTGAGGTGTCCTGAAGCCTGTGATCATTGGTCTCTGAGGCACCACTGTGCAGTTCGCATATGGAGGTGGGCATTTGGGGTTACATGAACTGTGGAGGCCATGTGGCCCAAAAGACGCAATTGTCTTGCTAGTACTGAGAGACTGCGACTTACCTGGCCTGCCAGGGCCATGAGTCGCTCTGCCCTGTCTGCGGGCAAAAAGGCCTTTGTATGGTGTCGAGCCTTGCCCCAGTGAATTTGAACTTCTGGGCCAGTTCCAGATGAGACTTGGGGTAGTTGATTACGAACCCCAAGTGCTGCAGGATCTGGATGGTACGGGCTGTGGCCTGTTGCACTTTGTTGACTGAAGTGCCGCTGATGAGCCAATCGTTGAGATAGGGGAAGACGAAAACTCCTTGAAGCTGTGTATTCTTTGCAATGTTACAGGCATCAGTTTTTCAGATATGGCAATAGATCTGGGAGGTTGTTGGCTAAGTTGGTCAAAGACCCCGGAGGCGCACGATTTATACCTGTCCTTAGGGACAAAAGGGGTGCTGTGCAGCATCAGCCTACGCAGATAGCGCAGCTCTTCCGCAGGTTTTACGCTAACTTATACACTGAAGAAGAGAGGGCCTATACGAGAGGGCGCGAGTTCTTACGTACGCTGTCTCTTCCTACACTAACGGAGGAGCTGCGGAGGTTGAATGAACCGTTGACTGTGGGGGAAATTCAGCAGGTGATCAGAAAAGGGAAGGCTCATAAGGTCCCCGGCCCCGATGGGTTCAGCTATGAATATTACAAAATCTTGGCTTCCCGGCTTGCCCCCTCTATGGTGGTTATGTTCGATGAAGCACGTAGGCTGGGTGAATTCCCTAGGGATATGAGGTGTGCCAATATCACGGTGATCCCGAAGCCGGGGAAGGATCTGACTGACCCTGCCTCATATAGGCCGATATCCCTTATAAATTGTGATATGAAGATACTGGCATCGGTCTTGGCGAAGAGGCTGAATCCTATATTGCCATCGCTTATAGACTCCCGGCAGGTGGGATTTGTTCAAGGCAGGGATGCCTCCAGGAACATTGCTAAGCTGCTCTTGGGGATGGAACAATGTCTGCGTCGGGGGGCGGCTCTGCTTTTGGTAAGCCTGGATGCAGAAAAGGCATTTGACAGAGTGGCGTGGACCTTCCTGTGGGATGT
This sequence comes from Ichthyophis bannanicus, assembly GCA_033557465.1. Classification (NCBI taxonomy): domain Eukaryota; kingdom Metazoa; phylum Chordata; class Amphibia; order Gymnophiona; family Ichthyophiidae; genus Ichthyophis; species Ichthyophis bannanicus. The sequence goes on from CM066036.1 coordinate 621,735,021, forward strand.
GCTTCATAGCTTGGGATTCCACGGTGAGTTTGTGCAATGGCTTCGAGTTCTGTACGAACAGCCCATGGCCAGAGTGGGAGTGAACGGCACATTCTCGGAGTCTTTTGTGTTGGAAAGAGGCACGCGCCAGGGTTGTCCTCTATCCCCCCTTTTGTTTGTACTGGCTCTGGAGCAGTTATTACAGGCGATTCAGAGGGACCTGCAGATTGGAGGGATTGTCATGGTGGGGGAGGAGCTCAAAGTCAGTGCGTTTGCGGATGACATGCTCTTGTGCCTGACCCAACCGCAGCAGTCATTACCGCGAGGGTTGTAGCTGATAGAGAAATTTGGTAGCTTTTCGGGACTTAAGATCAACACATCCAAGTCGATGGTGTTGGATGTGGGCAGGCGAGGGAGACCGGTTTGGGAGGGTTCCTTTCCACTGGTTTGGGCCGAGAGCTCTTTAAAATATTTGGGAGTATGGCTCCCTGATAGGCCTAAGAGACTTTACCAAGCCAATATACCTGGGTTATTAGACAAGACTAAGGAAGTACTCAAGAACTGGCGAGGGCTGCCCTTATCGCTGAGAGGGAGGGTAGCATTATTTACTATGGTGGAGTTCCCTAGATGGTTGTATGTCCTACGGTTGCTGCCTCTCTGGGTTTCTGCTAAGGATTGGAAGAGATTGGATGGTCTCCTTAGAGTTTTCTTATGGGGCGGTAAGCGTGCGAGGATTCCATTAAAGGCCCTGATGCAGCGGGTGGAGGGGGGGGGGGTTGGGATTACCATCCCTTCAGAATTACAACCTTCGGTATATGGTCCGTCATCCTTGGGGTCTGTTAGGAGAGAGTGGGGGTGTGCCCCAGCCCGTCAGTTGAATTGGATGTGTGCTCCCTATCATAGTCTTTATTTATTGCACATGGAGCGACCATCTTCGGTATTAGCTGGTGGTGGAGGTGTGTATATGGGTGCCCTCCGCGCGGCTTGGCGAGCATTGTGCTCTCGTTTTTGCTGGAATTGGAAGAGGTCGCTCTTGCTGCCTTTGGTGGGGAATCCTGCTTTCCCCCCGGGAATACCTGTGCGCAATCTATTTCATCTGTGGGCAGAGAGGGGGTTGGTGTGTCTTGGGGACCTCTGTATGCCAGGAGCGGAAATAATTGAGAGTTTCCAAACCCTGTCAGCGCGTTTCCAGCTTCCCAAGCATCAGTTCTATGGGTACTTGCAGGTGCGACATTATGTGGGAGGCTTATGGGGACAGGTGAAAGCTGGGGCGAGGCCTGAAGTTGGGACCCCTCGTGAAACTCTGCAGATCTTGGTAGAGGGAGATCGGGGGGGGGGGGGGGGCAGGTATACCGGCAGCTAATTTGCCCAATGGGAGACGAGTCTTCTCTCTCTGCGCTGGCGAGTAGATGGTGTAGTGATGGGGTGGAGGGGATGACCGTGGCTCTCTTGCGAGCTGCGTTCGGACAGGTCAAACAAGGGTTTGCATGGATCTATTTGTAGGAGCTGCAGTATAAATTCCTTTGGAGGGCCTACACTACTGATAAATGGGCCTTCCAGATAGGGTTGCAATCAACTGGTCACTGTTTGGTGTAGGCAAATAGTAGGAACCCTTTTGCACCGATTCTGGGAGTGCTCTGCGGTGCGGGTTTTATGGGGGCAAGCCTGTACAAAGATGGAGGGTTGGTTGGGGATAGGGGAGGTCCTCCAAAGGGATGTTTGTTTGTTTCATGAGTGGAGTTTTTTGGATCAGCAGGTGACACAGGTACATCGGGGAGTCTTGGAAAGAGGCTTCCTGCTTGTTAAGAAGGCCTTACTGAGTCGCTGGCTGGAGGCCACGCCACCAGGGGTGATGGTGTGGGAAAAAGCCTTGCTGGAGTTGATGTACATGGAAAAGTTAACATCGAAGCAGCAAGGTGGCAAACATTGGGATAGGTTCATTGACCTATGGTCCCCAGTCATAAATAACCTGGCGCCCAGAGAGCAAAGTGTGGTATTGAATGTTTAGTACAACCCCAGGGGAGTGTACCTGGAAAGGGACATAAAGCGAGGCTTCGTATGTGCTCCTAGCGGAGAGCAGCTGCTGTTACTCTCTGGCATTGCTTTCTTTTATTTCCTGTATTTCCTTTGTATTTCCATTATATCGTTATTTATTTCTTGTATTCCCTGTACTTATTGTGTTTGCTTGTCTATGCAGGATGTCAGGGGCTGGGGGGGTGGGTTAGGGGATGGGGGGGATGGCTGTGGGGAAAGGGGGTTTAGAATACTAGGGGGCGGGATTATCATAAGGGGGCACTATTGTTTCTACTGATATTGCAAATTTTGTGTTCTGTATCTGTATGACGGAGGCTGTCATGCTATGTCCTTGAAGTGTTGCTGGTTGTGTTGCTGTTAAGTTCCTATGTGCTGTTTGTGTTCTGTTGTGGCTCTCTGCAAAAATTAATAAAAAGGAGTTGAAATAAAACAATCCTAGGTCTCAGAGTGACCTTTCTTTACACATAACTACCGACTTTGGAGGGATGACCTGATTAAGGCAGCATCTTGGTAGTGCCAAACTGTTACCACATTCCAACAAGAGATTAGACAGTGCTCCAAGGGATATTGAAGCACACTGAAATTTTCTGATAGCCTTATCTATACCACTGAATAATTTTATCCTGGCGTTCTTTCATTAAATTTGTGTTTGGCATGTTTACACTTTTGCAGTGGCAGAAATTCAAATTGACAGCCCCCAGAGCTGGGGGGAATCCACCTAAGAAGATATGGGAATGGCTTTAAATGGGCCCCCTTTTTCTCTTAGCCCCTCTGAACTGCAGGAGAGGCTTGTGTGGAATTTACACCACTGCACCTTTGCTTCAAATTCACTCTATACAAAACGAACAGCTTGATATTTGACCTGATTCAAAAACTCCAGGATGAACTACTGTGATTAGACATGGGTAAGTTCTATTTAACTTTTTATGGTCCTTGTTGAAACAATTTTTGAAATGGAGCTAATTTGGATATTGTCGTGACCCTCGCCTGGGCCAAAGGCTTACAGGCATAGGGCTGACAATGTTTGTCCTTAAATAAAGAGTTACTATCCTTGTCTCCAGCAGGGAACTCTGGGACTTGTATTTGATTCTTTTACTCAAAGACAAAGTAGTGTGAGACCGTTGGTTTTTAAGGCAAAACAATAATTTTTATTTAGGTTCCCATAAGCACTAAGGTTCAATGCAGACATAAGGATTATTCTCCAAGTAAATAACGGGAAACATATGCAACTGGAACTGAAGAAACTGAAAGAACCTTTAAACATGTGCAGCTGTTTTCAGCAAAAACATTTCAACAAGTAAATCACAGCTTCCTTTGTTCGTCCAGCACAGCTAAATTTCTTCATTTATCATGTGCTGCTTTGGTTATCAAACTCTAGGTTAAGCAAAGGTTCTTTACCTTAGAAGAAGTTCCTGGCAGTCACATGGCTAGGTAAAACCCTGCTTCTCAAAAGCTTCTTCTGTTAACACTTTTTATCACCAACTTTCAAACTTCCTTCTTACACAAAGAACAGTCCATAGGAGACTCCTCAGTAACAGAATCCTGCCCAAAAGAGTCAACTTGCATTCCATCCTGTGCTACGAAATGCTCGTCTGTATCTGGGTTTTCATTAACTCCTTCAAGCTTACTGTTCTGTAGGAACTTCTGAATTTCCTTCCACAGCTGCTCTCCCTGATATGGAATATTTGTACCTTGCGAGTGGGGCTTCTTTCCCTGGATCAATTGCCTCAATGCTTCAATCGTGTTCAACTCTGGTTCTCTGCCCTCGGCTGGGTTCTGGTCACTTCCAGTTGTACCCGTATTCACCCACCTTCTGGCAGCTTGAATTCTCTGAGCTGGTTCACGAACACTCTGCACTGCAATCTGTTCCTCATTGTCAGCAACTCTCCCAGCCACCCATCTGCTGGTTTCTGAATTAAGAGTACCTCTCTTACAAGGACTGCTTCCTTTCTTGCTAGAGCCGTTCTCCAACTCGAAGTCAAACTTCCCACCTCTCCTTTTCCTCTCCTCTGAACAGGGCTTATAAAGCTGTTTCCTAACGCACACTCCCCTGTCTCTGCACAGGTGATTATCATTACCCTCCAAGCCTGCACTTACGTTAGAGCTTGGGTGTGGCTTGGCTTCAGCAACTACGTGCTTCTTTCCTTTGCCTGCAGTCTGAACCCTGTGAATACCTTGCCTGTCTCTCACCTTAAAGGCATATTCACTGTTTTCTTCTGTTTCCATCAGCTCAGCACAGGTCTCATCATCACAATATGCTATAACAAAGGGTGTGAAGACTTATGCAATCAAGACTTTTTGTTTCTTATTACTTTCTGAATATTTCTATAATTGTTCTTTCATATTGAAAGTGTAGAGAAAGAGAGGTAACCACAGAACTTAACAGAAATGTCCAATATGCACAAAGATAAGACAAAGTGAAGTACTACAATTTATTTATTTAACATTTCTTCTATACCGCGCTATTAAAATCAGTGCGGTGTACAATGAACAAAACATACTGCAATGCATACAAGCAACATTGAGTTTACAAAGAACAGGGAAAGATAATACATGGGATAACCGGGAAAACTATGTACAGTTAACTTTATACTATATATATACTTTAATTATATACAATACAATTAATACTATATATATATATACTATATATATACAATTACAGTATATACAATACAATGATGCATGTAAGGAAATAGAATCAGAAACTATTATAGGAAGAACAAGATTGGCTTTCCTAAAGCTACAAGAGAAAGAGAAAATTCCAGCCATTAAGTGGAGTGGAGGAGTGGCCTAGTGGTTGGGGCAAGGTAGTTCAGGCCGGAAGGTCGGGGGTTCAAATCCCACTAGAGGACAGCAAGCTTGGGCCGGAAGGACTGGGGTTTCTAGTCCCACAGGTGCTCCTTGTGGTCTTGGGCAAGCCACTTAACCCTCCATAGCCCATGTTCCCTGTAAAATAGTTATCTCCAAGTTATAAATACCCTGTTCAATGTAATTTCAGTTTGTTCAATGTAAACCGCACTGATGCAGAATAGCGCGGTATAAGAGAATGTAAATAAATAAATAAAATAAAATAAATTAATTGGAATGCTAAAAGATGCTCAAGGATTTACACTGAATGATATCGAGAGCATCAAGAAAAGATGAAAAGAATATACCAAATCATTATAACAAAGATCAAGTGAATCAACAGTAGGGCCAGACCTTCCACTAGGTGGCCGCCTAGGGCAGCAGGCCATGTGCTTTGGCACACATGACCTATGGCTCCCCCCACCATGCTGAGCCACGCCGTTGCCCTCCCGTTGCCACTGATTCCAGCGGCAGGGTGGGTGGGGGGCAGTGGCTAAGCTCGGCGGCAGCGGTAGGCCATGTGCTTTGGCACATATGGCCTGCAGCTTCTGATCCCCCATGGGGGGGGGGGAGCAAGGCTAGGGCTTCTGCCTGGGGCAGCAGAAACCTATGGGCAGCCCTGAGTAACAGTCTTCAGCGTAGTTACTCACCTGTAACAGGTGTTCTCCGGGAACAGCAGGAATCAGTCTTCACATATGGGTGACATCTGTGCTGACGGAGCCCGCAAGGAAGCATCTCCCAAGCTTTCAAAGAAAACCTTTGGAAGATGACCCACACATGTGTGGTCCCCTTCTCGCCCAAAGGTGCCATCTTGTCTCAGTCTAATGACATAGCTAAGTTGGCAAAAATTAAAATATGGTAAAGAAGCAACTCCAAGGGGAGGAGGGAGTGTTTTGAGTACAGATTTATGCTGTCCCTGGAGAAAGCACAGTTACTTACCTGTAACAGGTGATCTCTGGGAACAGCAGGAATTAGTCCTCACATATGGGTACGTCGGTACCGACGGAGCCCGTGCGGGAAAGCTCCCCAGCTTCTTAGAATAGAAGCTTTTGGGACCTCCCACTGCACATGCGCACTGCCTTCCCGCCTTCCTGAACAGCTCTCCTCAGTTTCGAGTTTATAGCTGAGTCAACAGAGAGAGGACAGGAAGATAGATAGATAAAAGATACAACTCCTAGGGGAGGTGGGTGGGTTGTGAGGACTAATTCCTGCTGTTCCCAGAGATCACCTGTTACAGGTAAGTAACTGTGCTATCTCCAGGAACAAGCAGGAATAAGTCCTCACATATGGGGACTCCCTAGCTTAGATGCATGGGATCCCCTGTAAAGGTTCGCCATCTTCGTATGGATCTCAGGCATCCATTCTGGGAAGGTGGGCAGGAGTTGTTTAGGAATGGAACAGGTGCTTGAGGACAGCCTGGCCAAACAAGGCATCCCGGCGGGAGTCCTTGTCCAAACAGTAATGGGCTGTGAAGGTATGAACCGAGGCCCAGGTAGCGGCTCGACAGATCTGATCTATGGAAACAGAGTGCAGATGAGCCATAGAAGTTGCCATGGCCCTCACATTGTGAGCAGTGACATGGCCTTCCAGAGAAATGTTTTTGCTCTGGTAAGCAAAAGAAATACACTGAGCAATCCAATTGGAAAGTGTACGCTTGGAGACTGGAAGTCCCAAATGGGAAGGATCAAAGGCCACAAAAAGTTGAGAAGACTTTCGATGTGGCTGAGTCCTATTAAGGTAAAAAGCGAGAGCTCTTTTACAATCCAGAGTATGAAGGTTCCTCTCTGCATTGGATGCATGAGGAGCTGGAAAAAAAGACAGGTAGATATACCTCTTGATTAAGATGAAAAGGCGAGACCACTTTAGGCATAAAGTGGGGATTCGTCCTAAGGACCACCTTATCATGATGAAATCTTGTGTAAGGTGGATTAGCCACTAAAGCCTGCAGCTCACTGATGCGGCGAGCCGAAGTGACTGCAATGAGGAAGATGACCTTCCAGGAAAGAAATTTCAAGGAGGTGGAAAACATTGGCTCAAAAGGTGGCTTCATAAGTTGACCGAGCACTAGATTCAAATCCCATGCGACCGGGGGTGGTCTGATGGGAGGTTTAGTGAGAGTCAGGCCTCTCATGAATCTTGCAACAAGAGGATGAGAGGAGATAGGTTGTCCATTTATATGTTTCAAGGATGCTGCAATAGCGCTTAAATGGACTCTTACCGAATTCGTCTTGAGGCCTGCATTGGATAGATGCAGGAGATAATCAAGAAGAGAATTCAAAGGAAGTGCCAGAGGGTCAAGACCCTGCTGAGCACACCAAATGGAAAAACGTTTCCATTTGAAAGCATAGGAACGCCTGGTAGAGGGTTTCCTAGAGGCAGAAAGGATATCTTTCACTGGTTGGGAAAGATGAAAGTCTTGAAGGCTTAAGCCTTCAGTAACCAAGCACTGAGGTGAAGGGATTTGGGGTTTGGGTGCCACAAAGTCCCCTCCTCCTGAGACAGGAGGTCTGGCGCAGCTCCCAGATCCAAGTAGGATCCCTGGGAGAGCTGTAGAAGTAGAGGGAACCACACTTGGCGTGGCCAGCGTGGAGCTATGAGGATCATAGTTCCATGATCCCTCTGGAGTTTGAACAGAGTCTTGGGAATCAAAGGAATGGGTGGAAAGGCATATAGGAATGCCTGATTCCAATTCAGGAGAAAGGCGTCCGTAGCCTGAGCTCCCTGACACGGAGTTCTGGAACAGAACCGGGGAAGTTTGGCATTCCACGGACTTGCAAAGAGGTCTATGTCCGGGGTCCCCCATTCCTGAAAGATTCGGTTTATTTGGTCCAAATGTAGGGACCATTCGTGTGGCAGCAGAACTCGACTGAGCCTGTCTGCCCGAGAGTTTTGAACTCCTGGGAGATACACTGCTAGCAGGTGAATCTGATGCTCTCTGGCGAAGGCCCATAGTCTTAGAGCTTCGTTGCAAAGCGACAGAGAGCCCGTCCCTCCTTGTTTGTTTATGTAAAACATGGCCACCTGATTGTCCGTCTGAACTAGGACAGTGAGGTTGGCTAGGAGGGAGTGGAAGACCTTGAGGGCAAGGTAAATTGCTCGCAGTTCCAGAAGATTGATATGAAGGGTGGTCTCCTGTAGAGACCAAGTGCCCTGAGTGGAGAGAGTTTGCAGATGGGCTCCCCACCCTGTTTGGGAGGCATCTGTTGTGAGGGTTGCTTGGGGTAGCAATGGTTGAAATGGAGCCCCCAACAACAGATTCTTGGTGGAAGTCCACCAGTGGAGGGACCAAAACAGACGATCGGAGGTTTGTATTTGGTCTGAGAGCGCTCCTGACGCCTGAGTCCACTGAGTGGCCAGGGTCCATTGAGCTGCTCTCATATGAAGACGAGCATAGGGCACCACATGCACTGTGGAGGCCATATGACCCAGTAGGCGTAACATTTCCCTGGCTGTCAAGTGAGTGCTGGACTGAGCTTGGGAGGCCAAACTCAGGAGGCGCTGGCCTCGAACCTGTGGAAGGTAGGCCCTTGCAGTGATGGTGTCCAACTGGGCCCCTATGAATTCTAGAGATTGAGTAGGGATGAGTTGGGACTTGGGAAGGTTTACTACCAGTCCCAGATACTGCAAAAGGCTCCTTGTGTGGTCCAGGGAAATCTGGGCCTGTGACTGAGTTGGAGCTCGGATGAGCCAGTCGTCCAGATATGGGAAGACAAAGATTCCCATGCCTCTTAGAAATGCGGCTACGACTGCCATGCATTTTGTGAATACTCTTGGAGCAGAGGCTAGACCGAAGGGGAGTACTCTGTATTGGAAATGTTTTCCCTGAAACAGAAAGCGAAGATACTTTCTGTGGGATGGATGGATGAGTATATGTGTATACGCATCCTGTAGGTCTAGAGAACAAAGCCAGTCCTGACCCTGGAGGTAAGGAAGGAGAATGCCGAGAGACAGCATTTTGAATTTCTCCTTGAAGAGAAATTTGTTCAATTCTCTCAGATCTAGGATTGGTCTGAATCCCCCTGTCTTCTTTGGAATGAGAAAATAAGGGGAGTAGAAACCGGAGCCTTGTTGAGGAAGAGGAACCTCTTCTATGGCCCCTTGGGCAAGAAGAGAGGAAACCTCTTGACCCAACAGGGTTAGGAGAGATGGGGGAGAATTGAATGGTCTCACCATATGATGGGGAGGAAGGCTGGAGAAATGAAGTTTGTAACCCTCTCGAATGATAGAGAGGGTCCATTGTTCTGTTGTGATTTGTTCCCATCTGGGAGCAAAGTGAACCAACCTTCCGGGTATGGTGAGAGGTTCTGGTTGTGTTTGAACCATAAGTGGCAAGTTCCCTAGGAGCAAGTCAAAACCCCTGAGGGGTTGGAGCCTGCTGAGCTACAGTAGCTGCTGCAGGCTTAGCTCGTGCTTGTTTGGATTGCTGACGCTTAGCAGTATAGCGAGGTTGAGAAGACTGCTGGCCAGTATTTGAAGCAACTCTGGCCTTCTTATAGTAAGGCCTTTTAAAAGACTTTTTCTTAGTAGGAATTGAAGTGGACTTTGAAAGTCTTTCCAAGGTGGCATTTTCAGCATCCATCTGGGTGGCTTTGATTTGCCACTCTTCCCCAAATAAGTTCTCACCTGTACAGGGCAGATTACGTAAGCCATCTAGAACCCAAGGTTCCAGATCAGAGGCCTGGAGCCAAGCAAGACGTCGGGCTGCAATAGCAATGCCCGAAGCCCTACTGGCTCCCTCAAAGGAATCATATGCTGCCCTATTAGAGAACTTAGAAACCTCTAAGAGTTGTTTCACTAGGGAAAGGAAACCCTGCTTTTTATCCTCAGGGATAAAGGGGGCAAAATGCCGCACCTTTTTGGCAAGTTCCTCCAGGAACATGCCCATATAGAGACTGTAGGAATTAATCCTGGCTATAAGCATACTAGCCTGGAAAATTTTCCTACCAAAAGAGTCCAAAGTCTTACATTCCCGTCCTGGAGGGGTGGAAGAGTGCCTTTTGGTACTCCTAATCTTCTTCATTGCAGACTTCACCACAATAGAGTGGTGGGGCAATTGAGTCTTTTGGAAACCAGGAGAAGGAGGGACCCTATACATGGTGTCCAACCTACGGGAATAAGGAGACAAAGTCAAAGGATTTTCCCAGAAATCCATCAGTTGTTCTTGAAGGATTTCATGGATAGGCAGGGTAACTGCCTCCTTAGGGGCCTTTGAGTATCCCAAAATATCCAGTTTTTGGATCTGGGTTCCTTTTCAGAGGATGTGGTAATAGAAAGGGCTGTAGCCATATCTAAAACAAAGTCCTGGAAGGACAAATCCTCTGGAGGGGACATTCTCCTTTTAGGAGAAGAGGGCTCCTCAGGTAAGTTGAGTGAAAACTCAGCAGAATCATCAGAGGAGTGAAAATCCTCAGAGGAATCGGTGCTGTCCTCTAACGCACGATACGCGTACCGATCGGTATCGATATCGGGCGTATCGGGTATGGAACCGGTATGGAGCGAAAGCCCATACGGTACCGACTTGCGTTTAGAGGTGGACGGCCTCGATACCGGCATGGCGGACGATACCGGTATCGGGCCCGGAACCGCTGAAAGCGGAACCGATGGCGTTGCAGCTTTAATGAAAGCCATGACGGCCTGCTGCATGGACTGTACAGTATCGCCCATGGACGCCATAGCTGCCTGGATGTCGGTACCGGAGTGACCCGGTACCCCAGAGCAGGCTAACAGGTGATCTGTCGAGGCCGTAGCATCGATATCAACCTGAGACCCCTGAATTGGCGTTTTTGGAAGTTGGACTTCCCGCCGGGGTTGTTTGGCTGGGGCAGGGTCCTCAAGTTCTAAGCTAAGAGCCTCTCGATGCTTTGAAGGAGATTTGCTCTTTGAGGACTTGCCCACAGAAGGTTTGGTTACCTGAGATCCATCCGGAGAAGAAGACCTGGATGACTGTGATGCTGTATTCTCTGAAGCAAACAGCACATGGAATTTGTTGGCCCGGTTCTGCAGCCCACGTTTAGACATGTGGGAGCAAGATGGGCAGTCCGGTATGGAATGGTCAGGCCCCAAACATTTCAGACACCAGTCATGGGTGTCTGTGACTGAAATAACAGCATTACATTTGGTACACTTCTTAAATCCAGGGGCTGGCTTCTCCATGAGGAGAAATTGAGTAGGCCGAGAGGCCTCTCTGAAGTGACCAAAAAGCTAAAAAATAAGAAAAAAGAATTATAATTTTTTAAAGAAAGAAAGAAAAGACCGGCGATACCGGTATCGGTATGGGGAAGGCAGGTACGCGGTCTAAAGAAACAAATAAAATAACAATTTCTTCAGCGGTGACAGGAACACGACCTGCTGGCTCCGCGGAAAAAGAGAAACTGAGGAGAGCTGTTCAGGAAGGCGGGAAGGCAGTGCGCATGTGCAGTGGGAGGTCCCAAAAGCTTCTATTCTAAGAAGCTGGGGAGCTTTCCCGCACGGGCTCCGTCGGTACCGACGTACCCATATGTGAGGACTTATTCCTGCTTGTTCCTGGAGATCACCTGTTACAGGCGAGTAACTACGCTTTCTCTGGTAACGAGCAGGAAATCAGTCCTCACATATGGGTCTCCCCAGCTACAGACTACCGAGAACCCGTAGAAAATGCTGCGATGACCAGAGAAGGTGAGCCGTGAGTGCAGCAGTTGAGTCCTAACTGAGAGACTCTCAGAAGACCCAAGTGTCCAGTGGAAAACCAGCACTCTGGTAGCCTGAACACAGAAGGGTTGGAGGACAGGAGCTGCCTACACCCCGAAGAGATTACGGAGCATGGCCTGGCCAAAGGTGCTGTCCCATCGGGACTCCCTCTCCAGGCAGTAGTGAGTTGCAAAGGTATGGACTGAGGACCAGGTGACGGCCCGGCAGATTTCCATAAGAGGTATGGAACACAGATTTGCTACCGAGGTAACCATGGCTCTGACGTGGTGTGTCATGACCCGGTGGTCTATTAAGATCCCAGCCTGCTCATAGGCAAGGGCAATACAGTCTGCCACCCAAGTGGACAAAGTTTGCTTAGTTACTGCACAAACCAATCGACTGGGGTCACAGAAGACAGAGCTTAGGTACTTGCGGTGGCCCTGAGTCCGTTGCAGATAAAAGAGCAGGGCCCTTTTACAATCCAGAGTATGCAGTATGGTCTCCACATTGCCGGCATGAGGCCTCATGAAGAAGGTGGGGAGCACCACCTCCTGATTGATGCGGAAGGGGGACACCACCTTCGTCAGAAACCTCAGGTGTGTGTGGAGTACCACCCTGTTCTTGTAGAACCTTGTGTAGGGCGGCTCCGTTAGCCCAGCCTGTAGCTCGCTGACCCTGTGAGCCGACATGATGCCACGAGAAAGACAAATTTCCAGAAGAGGTACCGCAGGTGGCAAGTTGCCAGGGGCTCAAATTTCGGTTTAGTGAGCTGTGAGAGCACTACATTGAGATCCCACTCCACTGTTGGTGGGCGGATGGGGGGCTTGGGCAACATAAGGCTCCACAGGAAATGAGAGATAAAGGGCTGAGCTGAGAGGGGCTTGCCCTCGACAGCATGGTGGTGCGCCGCAATAGCGCTCGGATGCACTCTGAGTTAGACTTCAGTCCCATCTGTGACAGTTGGAGCAAGTACTGGAGCACCAGCTGCACCGAGCAGGAAAAGGGTTCGCCTGCCTCTCGGTGCACCACACCGAAAATCAATTCCATTTGAAGGTGTACGCCCTTCTCATGGAGGTCTTACGGGAGGCCAAAATAACTTCCTCCACATCATGTGGGAGATTGAAGGGAGCTAGTGCTACCCTTTCAGCAGCCACACCATGAGCAACAGGGACTCCAGGTTGGGGTACCGGAGAGAGCCCTCCACCTATAAGAGTAATCCTGGGGCACAGCTGACAGACAGAAAAGCAGAGGGAACCAGGGTTACCTGGGCCACTGGGGGGGCTACCAGAATCAGTGATGCCCTGTCGCGCTGGACCTTGAAGAGGGTCTTGGCAACGAGCAGTGTTGTCGGGAAAGCGTAAAGGAGGCCTTCCATCCATGAGATGAGGAACACATCCGCAGTCACCCAGGACAGGTGCAGCTGGTGAGAGCAGAAGTGGGGCAACTGCGTGTTGACCAGGCTGGCGAACAGGTCCACTAGGGGGAAATCCCAGAGTTGGAAAAGCTGGGAGGCCACTCTGGGGTCCAGGCACCATTTGTGCGTCTAGAGGACTCTGCTCAGCCTGTCTGCCAGGGTGTTGTCCAGGCCCAGGATGTAGATCGCATGCAGGAGCATCCCGTTGCATGTCGCATATGAGGAGAGGGCTACCGCTTCCTGGCAGATGGAGTATGACCGTGTGCCTTCTTGTTTGTTTGTTGGCATAGAATACTGTGACTTGGTTGTCCATCTCGACCAGCACAGAGTGGTGTTGCAACCGGTGGCGAAAGGCTCGGAGGGCCAGAGATATCGTCCAGAGCTCCAGGAGATTGATCTGCAACTGGCACTCTGTCTGGGACCATGTGCCTTGAGTGCAGAGGTCCTCACAATGAGCTCTCGATCCTCGCAGGGAGGCGTCCATAGTGAGGACCTTCTGGGGGATGGGTGCCTGGAAGGGCATCCCGGCCTGAAAGTGATGGGGGGGGGGGGGGATCTGCTACCAGTGGAGGGAGTCCACCAGTTGGAAGGTCACTTTTACCCTGTCCCGAAGTCTGCCTGTGGCTTGTGTCCACTGGAAGCAGAGGCACCACTGAGCCTCCCTCATATGCAGGCAGGCATAAGGGGTTACATGGACCATAGAGACCATGTGGCCCAGCAGGCAGAGAAGGCAAGCAGGCACCAACCAGTGGTGTTGCACTTCTGCAGCTAGCGCCCTGAGGCACTCTGTCCTCTCTGGAGGGAGGAAGGCCTTGGTCTGGAGGGTATCCAGCTGAGCCCCTATGAACTCCAGGCAGTGCGCCAGAGAGCTGGGATTTGGGGTAGATGATGACAAACCCAGACACTGCTAGATGTGGGATGGTGCGCTTGGTGGCAAGGTGCACCCCTGCAGCTGTGCCTCCCCTTATGAGTCAGTCGTCCAGCCAGGTAGGGAAAGACGAAGGCCCCTTGGAGACGGAAGTGGGTTGCAACCACCGCTATGCACTTGGTGAAGACCCTTGGCGATGACAGCAGTCCGAAGGGTAGTACCCTGTATCGATAGTGACCTCCTCCCACCATGAACCAAAAGTATTGTCAGTGGGTGGGATGGATCAGGATGTGTGTATAAGCATCCTTCAGGGTCTAAGGAGCATAGCCAGTCTCCCTGCTGGAGGTAGGACAGCAGTGTTCCAAGGGAGAGCATCTTGAACTTCTCCCTCACCAAGTCCCGTAGGTCCAGGATGGGTCTGAGGCCCCCTGTCTGCTTGGGAATGAAGAACTTTCTGGAGTAGAAGCATTTGCCCCAGAGATCTTTGGGCACTGGCTCCACTGCCTTGTCTGTGAGGAGGCCTGCGAGCTTGGTGAGGAGTTTGCTGAAGGAGAGGCCTTACAGGTTCTCCTGGGAAGAACAAGGGTGGCGTCTGTTGCAGGCTGAGAAGGTACCCCTCCTTGACTACTTGCAGCACCCAGAAGTCGGTGGTGATAGAGGACCACCTCTGGGCAAACAGAGCCAGACCCCCGCCCCTGTGGACTGTTGAGGGCCTCCTGGGGGAGAGGAGGCCATACCCCAGGAGTCAAAAGATCCCTTCAGGCTGGACTGGGGCTGGTGCCTGGGTCTTAGGGTTTTAGGCTTGCAGGAGCTGTGCCCTTTCCCCTTGAACTGTTTCCCCTGCTGTGGGGCAGAGAAGGCCTGGTACTGTGGGGTATTACCAGACACCCCTTTCTTTCTCGGGAAGGCAGGCTTCTTCCCTGGAGCCTTCTTACGGGGGTGCAACGAGGAGGTCTTCTTCAAGAGTCTGGTCCTGATCAGGAACTCAGTCTCTATCTCAGCAGCCTTGTCTGACATGAGTTTTCCGAAGAGATTCTCTCCGGTGCAAGGGACATCAATGAGTTTTGTACTGGACCCATTGCTCAAGGCCAGACGACTGCAGCCATGCCTGGTGTTGGGCCCCGATGCCCACGGCGGCCACTCTGGCTGAGGATTCGAAGGCATTGTACGCTGCTCGAAACAGGAACTTCAAGCACTCCTTGACTGTCGAGGCCAGTGACTTGAGCTGCTGAAAGGGTTTCCTCATCGAGGCCTGAAGAAAAACAGACAAGCTCCCTCGCCAGTTCCTTTAGGTACATGCCGATGTACAACTGGTAGCAGTGGCCTCCACAAACCAGTATTGAACCCTGGTAGCATTTTCAGCTGAGGGGGTCCAAGGTCTAGGCCTCCCTACCCGGGGGCACAGAAGAATGAGTCTTTTGGCTCTTGAGTCACCACATGGCCGACGACGTCCATAGAATTGTGAGGGAGCTGGGTTTTTTGGAACCCCGGGCTTTGGCAGACTTGGCACATGGAGACTAGCCATCTGCTCACAATGGGTACAGATGCCGGTGTTTCCCACATATGGAGGAGGCGGTGCTCGAGGATTGAAGGGACGGGCACCATGAGGGCCTTCTTCAGGGAGGCCTCATACTGGAGGATCTTAATTTCTTCCGTGCGGGGGTCTTCCTCCACTTCGGTCTTGAATGCGAGCGCCTTTGCCATGTCCCGCACAAAGCTGAGAAAGGAAACATCCTTGGGCAGGGAATGGTGCCAGAGCACCTGTGGAGATGGGTCCGAGGGCACAGCTCAGTGTCGCCGAGTGTCCGGGGACTCCTCATCCTCTTTCTCCCAGTCTGACTTGAAGTCAGAGGAAGAATTCAAGGCCCAGAGAGAACCCGTGGTCTGAGCCGCGTGCACTCGCTGGAGAGAACCGGTATCCCAAGGAACGAGACCAGGACCTTGTCCAAAGCTGATGGGTCTCTCGAGGTGGGTGGCTCTCGAGAATCGGCTCAACGGCCGGAGAAGTCCTCGAGGTCGAGGGTCCAGTCATCGGGGCGGAGGAATTGGACATCAATGCCTACTGCTGTGCCAGGAGGGCAGTAATACTGTGCTTCAAGTCCACCATTCTGGTCTCCATGCAGATTAGTTCCGCAACCTTCGACATGGGTTCCATTGAGGGGGAGTCCTCGAGCAGGATGGCCTTGGGGATCCGAGGCCAGTCGCCTGATGCTGACAACTCCTTCCAGTTTTGATAGAGCAGGTGGTGCAACCCACGTACAGGAGATCACAAGGGCATTGAAGTAGTTGGGCCCATCCTACTTCTGGGCGTGTTTATACTTCTTGGACAAGCACTTGTCTCACCGATTTTGTGGTTACTTCAATGCCTTTGTGATCTCATGTACGTGGGTCAGACCACCCACTCTATCAAAACCCGTTTGAGGGAACATACCTCTCGGATTAAGACATCTACCATTACAGCCCCCATAGTAGATCCTTGTATTACACAGGGTCATTCTTTTTTCAACCTGAAATGGAGGGTGATTGATCATGTTCCAATGGATTCTAGGGGGGGGGGGGGGGGGAACCGGCTTTATCGCCTTCAGTGGTTGGAACAAAGGTGGATTTTATTTTTACGAACAGTCACACTCGGTGGGTTGAATTTGAAACAGGACTGGTGAAGTTTAATTTAGTTCAAAAGGATATGATGGATACTTTCTTTTGAACCTGGACATTTTGTAATATCATTTTGATATGAGACTTTTGGCAATTGGGGAACCCCTTTGACGTTAGTCTCCTCCTTCATTAGCTGACGTCATCCATTCAGCCTTTTTAACAGCTGCAGGCATTACGTCATCTCCTGCGTTTACCGGCGTTCTACTTCCGGACATTTACGGATCACAACATACAAGTTGCTTTACACTTGAGACAGGGCCCTTTGTCGGGCCAAAGCATGCATGTTGTGCATAGAATCTACCACTATCACTGAAGGGAGGTTTTTTTACTGAATCGTCAGACATTTAAGATAAGTTTCTTTCACGGTTTTTGAATTTTATTAAAAGGGTTTTACAAGCATTCGAGTAGAGTGGTTTCCAGTTCTCCTACTGTCTGTTTGGCCCGACAAACATTTTCACAACAGTTGTTATACTAGTGTATTACAGTGCTCCAAGGGAACTGAACTATGACAGCACCAGTGGCAACCATGGCAGGGTGAGTCCCCAGTTGAGACACTCTGCGAGACCCTAGTGTCCAGAGGGGACATCATTCCGGTAGCCTGAACACAGAGGGCCAGAGATGCCTACACCCTGAATAGATTACGGTGTACCACCTAGCCAAAGGCACTGTCCCAATGGGACTTGCTCTCCAGACAGTAATGAACTGTGAACATGTGAACTGAAGACCATATGGTGGGCTTTGCAGATCTCCATCAATGGCACCGAGTGCAGGTTTGCCACCGAAGTGGCATCGCTCTCATGAGATGTGCTGTGATCCAGGGCGAGTCCAGCCTGCTCACAGATGAGGGCAATACAGTCATCCACCCAAGTGGACAGTCTCGCCTCAGCCTACTGTGGTTGTATGAAACAAAACGTTGAGAAGTCTTGCAGTGGCCCTCTGTCCATTGAAGGCAGAAGAACAGGGCTCTTTTACAATCCAAAGTATGGAGTATGGTCTCCTCCCGCCCTGCATGGGGTCTGGGTTAGAAGGTGTGGGGGGGGAGCACCTCCTGAATGAGGTGGAAAGGAGATAACCACCTTCGGGAGGAATTTGGGATGCATGTGAATATCACTCTGTTCTTGTATTTAATTAATTTATTTATTTATTAGCTTTTATATACCGTACTATTTAGTATCAGAGCGGTTTACAAAGAACAAGAACAGTCAAGTAACTTTACATGGAACAGGTGTAAAACATCAAACAAGGAACAAGCAACTTTACATAGAACAGGCAAAAACTGCAAAACCAAGTATCAGAGGCAGGTAATTATCAATTGAGACAAAGAAGGACAATAGGGGGAAGGGATAAGGAAGGGAAGGGGAGGTGACGGAAGGGAAGGAAGCGGGGAGAGGGAGGAGCAGTAAACTACATGATGAGTGGTAGGGACTCAAAGTAAAGACAGAGAGAGGAGAGGCCAGGATTATGAGAGTCAGCATAATGGGAGTTCTTCATTATGTTATGTGGTCTTGTAGAACCTTGTATAAAAGGCAGCTCTCCCACCAGAGCTTGGAGCTCGCTTACTCTGCGAGCAGATGTGAGCGCTACCAGGAAGGCAACATTCCAGGAAAGATACCATAGGTGGCAAGTGGCCAGAGGCTCGAATGGTGGTCTAGTGAGCTGCGAGAGCACCACATTGAGGTCCCACTCTGCCGCCAGGGGGCAGATGGGGAGGTTTAGAAAGCAAGAGGCCCTGGAGGAATAGAGACATCAGGGGCTGAACAGAGAGGGGTTTTCACTCGGTGGGATGGTGGTGCGCTTAGGTGCACTTTGACTGAGTTGGACTTCAATCTAGCCTGCGACAAATGAAGCAGGTACTGGAGCACCACTTGCACGGGGCAGAAAAAAGGGTTCTCCTGCCACTCTGTGCACCACACTGAGAACCAGCGCCACTTAAAGGTGTATGCTCGTCTTGTGGAGGGCTTGCGGGAGGCCAACAAGACCTCCTCTACCTCTCACGGGAGGTTAAAGGGAGCCAGAGCTACTCTTTCAGCAGCCATGCTGTTAATGTCAGGGACACCAAGTTGGGGTGTTAGAGGGAGCCCTCTTCCTAAGACAGAAGGTCCAATGCACAGCCCAGCAGGACCGGGAGCGCCACCGACAATTCAAGCAGTAGTGGAAACCAGGGCTGCCTGGGCCTTCTGGGGGCGATTAGTATTAGTGATGCCTTCTCGTGCTGGACCTTGAAGAGGGTCCTGGTGACCAGCGGGGTCAGTGGGAAGACGAAGAGGAGGCCTTCCGTCCACAGGATCAGGAATACATCCGCCACTACTCTTGACGGGTAAGGTTGCCGTGAGCAAAAGCGGAGCAGCTGCGTGTTGCCTGGGCTGGCAAAGAGGTCCATCAGGGGCAGCCCCCAGAGGCGGAAGAGCCAAGAGGCTACTCTGGGGTTCAGACACCACTCGTGCAATTGAAGCACTCTGCTCAGCTTGCCTGCCAGGGCATTGTCCTGGCCCGGGAGACAGACTGCCAGGAAGAGCATGCTGTTGCAAGTTGCATAGGAACAGAGGGCTACCGCCTCCTGTCGGAGAAAATAAGACCCTGTCCTTCTCTGCTTGTTGACATAGAACATTGTGACCTGGTTGTCTGTCCATCTGGTGCCTCAACCAAAGGGTCAGAAAGATCACCCCAAGTTCCAGGAAATTGATATGTAGCTGAGATTCTGCCTGGGACCAGCAGCCCTGTGTATAAAGATCCTCGCAATGAGTTCCCCAACCAAGGAGTGAGACGTCTGAGGTCAGCACTCTCTGTGAGGGGGGTGTCTGGAAGGGCATCCCAGCCTGGAGGTGGCAGAAGAGTTGCCCCAATTGAGGGACTCTGCTAGCTGGTAGGTTACTCGGACCCTGTCCCATAGTCTGCCAGTGGCTTAGGTCCACTGAGAGCATAGGCACCACTGAGCTGCCTGCATGTGTAAGTGGGTTTGTGGGGTCACGTGGACTGTGGAGGCCATATGGCCCAGCAGGTGGAGGCGGTGGCAGGCCGGGACCGATTGCCAACACTGCACTTGAGCTGCTAGCACCTTGAGGCGCTCTGCCCTCTCTCTGGGAAGAAAGGCCGTAGCCTCTAGAGTGTTCGCTGAGCCCCTATGAACTCCAGGCTTTGGTTTGGGGTCAGATAAGACTTGGGGTGGTTGATGATGAACCAGAGGTGCTGCAGTAAGAGGATGGTGCAATCTGTGGACTGGTGTGCCTGTATGGCAGCATTGCCTCTTATGAGCCAGTCATCCAGGTAGGGGAAGATGAAGGCCCCTTGTGGACAGAGGTGGGCTGTGCCAACTGCTAGGTATTTGGTGAACACCCTTGGTAAGGAGGTCAGTCCGAAGGGCAGCACTCTGTATTGGTAATGCCCTCCTCTCACCACAAACCTTAGGTATGCCTGTGGGAGGGATGGATTAGGATGTGTAAGCATACTTTAGGTCCAAGGAGCAAAGCCAGTCTCCCTGGTGGAGGTAAGGCAGCAGTGTTCCAAGGGAGAGCATCAAATTTGTTCAAGTTTCGCAGGTCTAGGATGGGCCTGAGGCCTCCAGTTCTTTTTGGGCCAAGTACGTACCTGGAATAGAAGTCCTTGCCCTAAAGGTTCTTGGGTACCGGCTCTACTTCTTTGTCCTTGAGGAGACTTGAGAGCTCTGTGAGGAGCAAGGTCTGGTGAAGGCCTCCATGGCTTTCCTGGGAAGAAGTCTAGAGGTGCCTGCTGTAAGTGGAGGAGGTAACCCTCCCTGACCACCTGCAGTATCCAGAGTTCGATGGTGATGGAGGCCCACCTGTGGGTAAAGAGTGCCAGGTGCCCCCTTGTGGGCTGAAGAGGGCCTCCTGGGGGAGAGGGGGTCCTTCCCTGGGAGTCAAAAGCTCCCCCCCGGACTCAGCCAGAGCCAGAGCCTGGGGTTTAGGGGGTTTTGGCCTTCTGGGTCCTGTGCCCTTGTCTTTTGGGCTGGATACCCTGTAGAGACCCTGAGTAACCTTGGATATGAGAGAAGGCTCCATTCTTTCTGGGAAAAAAGGCTTTTTCCCATGTGGTTTTATGCGGGGAGGCCCCGAGGACTTTTTGGAGAGCTTCTGTCGAGTCAAACTTTTTCGATCTCAGCAGCCTTGTCAGACAGGTTGGCCAAAAAGATTCTCCCCGGTACAGGGGACTGTTCCAGGTTGGACGATTGCAACCAGGCATGGCGTCGGGCCCTGATGTCTTCAGCCATGATTCAAGCCGACTCCTCAAAGCCATCACAAGCCGCTCGAGAGAGGAACTGAACAGTCCTGTACCATCGAGGTCAGGGTCTTGAACCGCTAGAGGGGTTCCTCATCGAGGCCTGCTGAGATCCCAGCAAGCTCCTTGGCTAGTGCCTTGAGGTAGATGCTGATATAGAGCTCATAGGCCTGGACTCTGCACCCTAGCATTGAGCCTTGGAAACACTTGCGCTTGAGAAGGCATCAAGGGCTCGAGCCTCCCTACCCAGGGGGACGGATGAGTGGGTCTTCTGGTTCTTTAGTTTGTGCATGATTGACTAGATAACCATGGAGTTATGTGGTAACTGTGTTATGTGAAACCCTGGGTTCTTTCAGACACGGTACATCGCATCAAGCCGGTGACTAACAATGAACACGGACGCCAGTGTTTCCCACATCGAGAGGAGCAACTACTCGAGGATCTGTTGCACCGGCACAATGAGGTCTCCTAGGGAGGGGCCTCATACTGGAGGATCTCCAATTTTTCGCTGTACGGATCTTCCTCGGCCTCAGTCTGGACCGAGTGCCTTAGTCATATCCCGTACAAAGTCGTGGAAGGCCACATCTTTAGGAGGAGACGGGTCTGGGGGGACAAATCGGTGGGTCTGGGGATGCCTCATCCTCGGTCTCCCACTCGGAGTCGAGTGGTGACGAGGATTCAGAGGCCCTGTAACTCTGTTGATCAAGGCCGGTGCCCAGGGGCCGGAGGACTGTCGAGGACCTGAGGTCCGAGTCATGGACACTAGCTGGTGAGAATCGGATACCCGAGGAATGGGACTGGGACCTTGACCAGTGCTGAGGGCTTACTTGAGGCCGGCAGCACTCAATGTTCAGCTCGACAACTGGTGAACCCCTCGCAGTCAAGGGATTGGTCGTCGAGGTGGATGAGCAGGGTGAACTGGCCATTATCGCTTGCTGCAGGGCCAGGATAGCAGTGATATTCTGCTCCAAGGCCTCCATTCTGGTCTTCATGGAGAAGGATCTGCAGCTTTCGGTGCAGGCACCAATGGCTTCAGGCCCAACGTCAACACTCTGGAGAGTGTGTCCTCGATAACCACCACAGCCTTGAGCACCCTTGGCTGGTCTCCGCCTGCCAAAGGATCCCTTTTGGAAAGTTTGCTGGGCTTCTCTCGAACGTGATTTACCGAGTTTCTCCAGACAGACCTCTGGGATCTTCGAGGATTTCTTTTTCTTCTGCTCCTGCTCCAGGGTCTTTCAGAGGATCTGCAGCTGTGGGACTCAGGGGATGCCCAGGAATCACAGGATGTGCTTGCCTTGGAGCTAGGCACCAGGGACGGTGTGTTATGGGTGTTGGTGATGGATATGGTTTGACTGCAGCGGTCACATTTTTTTACTCCACTGGTGGACATAGTGAGAGATGCACCCGGATGGGGTCGATGATCCCCGGGTGAAAAAGGGTGCAAAGTGCCGGTTGAGGGAACCTCGAGGGAAAAAAAGTGAAAAAAGGATGGGCCCGAGGATGGAATCGAAGACGTCGGCTCGGGGTGGGAAGAGGAACTGGTACGCTTACCGGAAAGCTAAACTGAATTACTAAGTTGGTTTTTTTTAATCTTTTTTATTGATTATCATAACTCAATACTTACAAACAAGTATACAGGAAAAATGATTAGCAATTTACCCTATAATAAGCATAATAATATACAAGCAGTAATAAGTTGCAATCCTTAGCCCACATATCGGGAAGAACAACAATAAAGAAACAAAGAAAAAATAAGGCACTTATTTTTAAAATAAGCCTTAAAGACAGAAGCCTTATCCTGTTTAGAAACAAAACTAACCAGTAAAGTTGCCCTGGAAGTAATAGTATTTAAAACAAAACTACTTGGTCAGGTATTTGAGCGATCTCTCCTGAGTACTTCACTATATTCCTACGCTCATCCAATTTACTCTTTATCGCCAGTGAGGTTTCTACATTACAAGATATTTGCTTTTTTTCTTTTCTTCGGGTCTCAGACTAAACATTGGCATGTATTTCTGGGTGTTTGAATACCCAGTGTTATGCCTTTGCACGGCGTTTTGGGACTGTTAGAATGCCGGCTCTAAGAAGGACACCGGTCAACTAGAGACGCGGGCAGCATTTACCTATAGTGAACTTTGTTTGGCATTCCAATTTGATCTACGATCCCCTGAAGAACCATAATAGTGAAACGCGGGGGCGCTTTGATAACAGCGTTGGGACTTTAAGCTAAAGTGGATTGAACAAACAAATAAGTCTACAAGAAAGTTTAAAGTTTAAAAACAAGTTTCATCAATATAAGATAAGTTGATATAGCAAAGTAGTGTAATTTTAGGATATTTGCAAATTGGGTCGTTGATGCTAATAGGCATAACACTGGGTATATTCAAACACCCAGAAATACATGCCAATGTTTAGTCTGAGACCCGAAGAAAAGAAAAAAAGCAAATATCTTGTAATGTAGAAACCTCACTGGTGATAAAGAGTAAATTGGATGAGCGTAGGATTATAGTGAAGTACTCTGGAAGTAATAGTGTCCTGCGAGTCCTCCGGGAAATTAGTCAAGTTTATATCAGCAGAAGCTTGTAAGACATCAAATCCCTCTGGAGACTCAGAGGAGACTCTCCTCCCAGTTAAATAAAATAATTTTGAAAAACTCAGTCTCGGCCCCAGGAAGAGCTAGGACCTCTCGGAGGTATTTTTGTAACAATATCTCAGGTGAAAGTAACCGACATAGCAGAAAATTTAGAAAACGAATATTTTTTACCCTAAAGAAATTTTCATAGAATTCTAACTTATAATGAACAAAATAACTATCTTTAAGACTAGAGGCATGAATTGCCTGCAGAGAGTTGCACTGATTCTCACATTTGGAAACCTGACTAATCAAAGATTCCACCCTCCCCTCCAACTTATTCAGATTTGTAGCTATCCCCTGAGAGAAGACACAAAGCTGCGACATTGTGGTGACCAAAGTCTGTTCAGTCCGAGTAACAACCCGCCATATATCCGCCAAGGATACCCCTAAATCATGGATATCCTTGGCTTCATACAAGGGGGGAGACCAGAAAATAGGCCTCAGCATTTCGTCCTGAGTTAAGGGGGTACTCTGCTGGAAAGGTCCTTCCACGGCCGCTAAAGTGGATGGGATAGTTGCAAATGGGGGAGGAGGTGGGGTACGGTCCGGAGAACTACGGGTGACTCCCGGGGAGTGCAGAGTGAGAAATTCCGAGTCCAAGCCCCTTGTATCACGCCCCTTAGATCGTGCCCACTGCAAGGCACCAAGGGCTGAAAACAATATATACATAAGCCCCTGATGATGTTGGGGCGTCCCAGACCTCAGCCTGCGTCTTCCAGCTGCTCCTGGGTGCCCAATAATGCTTCCAGCACAAGAGAAGAATGCCAAAGTTTTAAAACAGCCCCTGATAATGTTGGGACGTCCCGGACTTCAGCCTGCATCCTCCAGTTGCTCCTGGTTGCCCGATTATGCTCCCCTGAAATACTAAGTTTTAAAGAAAATTTTCTGGGGACACTGGACATGCAATCGTTGGGCTCCGCAGAATAAAAGAGACCGAGCAAGATGGCACCCTTGGGCGGGAAGAGGACCACGTCTGCATGGTGACATCTCCCAAAGGCTTTCTTTGAAAGTTGGGGAAAAGCTTCTGCACGGGCTCTGTCAGCACCGTCACCCATATGTGAGGAGTGACTTTCTGCTTGTTCCTGGAGAATATATTTTATAAAGACAACATGTGTTTTTATGAAATAAGCATCAATAACACAGGTACACTAAAAAAAATTTTTTTTAAACTGCCTCTAATGTTTCGATTGATTTTTACGTTTTTTGGTGCGCTGAATCCAAATCTGGTAACCAATTTGCTCCATCACGTACAGATTTTTTGCTACATTGGGTTAGCAGTTTGAGGTGAACGTTTCAGATTGAGTGCGATCGAGATAAAAGTTTCTTGGATGAATTCTTTATACTAATTGTTTAGTAGTTATTCAAATAAGAATAAAGAAAATTGTAACAAGGCAGCACATAAGAATAGAGTAATGTCAACAAAACACACTGTGATGGTAGCAAAATTGTCTGCACTTAAAACAGCCACATACATGTGCACAAACATTGAGCATATAAGAGCGAGGTTAGACACAAAGCAAAGCAAAGAAATGTGCAAAAAATGTTGTACAGGTATGTATGTAAGAATAGAAAACGCAAACCGCACCATTGCAATACATGAAGACAAACACCCGATGGTGTGAAAATAAAATTCTAATAAATGAGATCCGACACTGTGGTAATAACTAGCAAATTTTTATTTCAAAGTTTAGTAAAAACACAATATTTGTCAACACAGTTTAGATTTTAAAGTCATTCTTGGGTCAATCAATCTCCTGGTGGGCCCGTTTCTTCTTCCCCCGAATGCTTCTCCTGGTGCGCTGCTTGGCGTATTTTTCATCTGGGGTTTCCCGCAGCAGCAACCAGCAGAAATCAGCCATCATAGTGGTGTTCCATCTTCCTTGGTACCTTCTCTCTGCGTCCTTGATGTCCTGGTGAAACCTTTCACCTTGTTCTTCACTGTACGCGCCCCCCAAGTTTTCGGGAAAGTAGTTCACATGGGACTGCAAGAAATGGACTTTCAGGCTCATGTTACAGCCTTGTTCTTTGAAGGCATTGAGCATCCTGGCAACAATATCCTTATAGTTCTCATCCCGCCTGTTCCCCAAGAATTTGAGAACAACATCCTTGAAGGAATCCCAGGCTTATTTTTCCTTCTCAGACATCGTTTCAGCGAATGCTCCATCTGAAATGAGTTTCCTTATATCAGGGCCAACAAACACTCCTTCCATTAGCTTTGCTTCAGAAAGTCGGGGAACTGTGAGCAAAAGGTACCGAAAGCACTCACCATCTTTTGGAAGGGACTTGATGAATTGCTTAATGAGACCCAACTTAATGTGGAGAGGTGGTAATAGAATTTTATCACGAGGTACCAAGCTCTCATGAAGAACATTTTTCTCACCGGGTCTCAAATACTCCCGAATTGGCCAGTCTTTTTTCCCCCAGTGTAGGTCACGGGCCCGGCTATCCCACAAGCAAAGGAAGCAGGGATATTTGGTGAAACCGGATTGCTGCCCTAATAGCATGGATAGAATTTTAAAGTCTCCACAAATCATCCACTTATGCTCATCATAACGAATCTTCTGAAGAATCAGGGCCAAATTCTCGTATTTTTCTTGGAGAATAACAGAGTGAGCAATAGGAACTGAAGCGAATGTGTTGCCATTATGAAGAAGAACACCTTTTATGCTGTCTTTTGACGAATCAATGAACAGCCGCCATTCAGCAGGATCATACTTGAGTTTAAACTTTTCCATCACTCCGTATATATATCGTTGCAAAATACCAAATCTTCCTCTTTGCTGAAATACTTCAAAATTGTGTCTCGCGGTTGCGGTACCAATAAAAAGTTGTTCCTGGTGACAATAGATTTTTCTGTTTAAGCCGAGAACCTAGCAGTTGGGCAGCATCTTTTGGGAGTCCTAAATCCCGGACTAAATCATTCAATTCAGCTTGAGAGAAAAGTTCAGGTTTCGGATCTGGTTCAGTTTCAAACTCGGAAGTACTGGACTCATCGGGAAAAGCCATCTGATGAGTCTCATCATGATCAGAACCGTCCACACAAATATGATCCAAAGATTTTGGTGGTTCAGGCACAGGTACTTCGTTGCTATGAGGCATAGGCCTAATTGCTGAGGGAAGGTTGGGGTAACTTATTACGTTCTTATTTTTTAAGTTGTGTCCCTTCACAATGCAAGAGCAAAAATAGCAGTCACTGCTGTGGTCTCTTTGTTCACGCCACATCATAGGTATTCCGAAACGAAATGCTTGTTTTTTACCTTTCATCCATAAGCGCAGATCTTCCTCACATGTCTTGCACACTTTGTGAGGAGCCCACGGTTTGTCTTGATCGCCTAACTTCAAACCGAAATAGGCGAAATATACTTTTTTAATAAATGCAGAAATGTTCCTCTGCCCGCTTTTTCACGGTATATTCCCCACAAATAAAACAAAAACTGTCCGGAGAGTTGACGCAACCTCTGGCTCTGTGAGCCATCACAAATACACAGCACTGCAAACTACAACTGTAGTGAACCACTTCGTAATAAAGCTGGATTACGACTGAGCAAACAAAAGGTAATAATGAACTTGCAAGAAACTGAAATTTGACAGGAACGTTCATGTCGCAACCACCGTGTTTGAGCGAGCGAACGAGGCGAGGCGAACAGGAAAGAACATGCGCCAGCGCGAGTACTGGATTTAGCCCCCCGCCTCCCAATTGTCCTGTTAATGTATAAAATGAATACAAAACACTCTAAAATATCATGAGGGAGTGTTTCTAGTTAGTTAACCATTACAACCTCTATTTGGGCCAAGAAAATAAACTGCAGTCGGCTAAAAAGAAATTATGTGAACATTCCTTATATGGGTAAGAAATCTAATTTTGCAAGAAAACGTGACGTGATGGAACATTTTGGCTATTTTTCCTGGATTCAGCACCCCAAAATCTATAGGAATCAGCTGCAAAACTGGAGGCAGTTTTTTGGTAGTGTACCTGTGTAATTTGTGCAAATGAAAACACAAATGTTTATGTCTGTCTTAAGGTAGGTATAAATGAGTGTGCATACTTTGTATTCACATGTGTATTTTAGATGTCTGCTTGTACACTGCAACACTGCTCCACCTCTGCTCTGGAAATGCCTACATGCAGCCATTATGTTATTGTCAGCATGTGTACCTAGCATGCTCATATATAGCCATGCAAGTTCAGAAAAGCTTTTGGATTGTACAGATAGGTTTTATAACTGGTTCTAGATTTTCAGAAAGATTGATCTAATCCTAGTTTACCTTGCTGTCTGCATGAACTTGAAGTTCTGGGATCCCTATTGATTTCTGCAGGGAATGAAGTAAAACCAGAGTTAGATCAGCCTGTTGCTAACTAGCTCTAAATGTTTACAACTCAATACACTGTGCACTTAAATTTATGGCCAATGTTTAGTGGGGGGTAAAGGGGGGGGGACACTGGACCAGATATACTTACCTTGTTTCTTCCTTTCTGTCTCTATGGGGAAAAATGCTTAGCTCATCTGGCCTCTGTGTTCTATTACCTCTTATCATTTGCATCGAACTATTAGCCTATACTAGCCATCAATAATACATTAGCAAATTATCCCTTTTTCAGTTAATACAAGGTACTTCACTTGTATAATGCTACAATAAAAATAATTATGTCTTACGTGTATCTTCTTGCTCATCTTCTTGCTTATCACCACATGATATTAAAGTAGCTGATTTAGGTATCTTATTTGACTTTTTATCCACCATATCCTTAGCACAAATGTTCTCCCTATTTGAGTAAATAAAATATTTCAAACAGATATGAATCATATAATGGTTATCCATATAGATGAACAGAAATACTGCTGTATAGAAGATTGTATTTCGATCAGTGACATCTCTAGTTCTAAACCAGTGAGTGATTTCAGGATAGTGCTACTACGACTGATATTTTGAAAGCTAGGGACGTTGTTGGATAGCCATACAGAGCGCTTAAGCTTCATCCTGTGTTTCTGATTAGATTTAGACATATGGAGGTAAATTTTCAGTGAGACAGTAGAATATAATTTTATACAGATAATTATTCATATAAAGTTACATATATAATCAACAATGGTAAATGTACAAGTGCTACCACTGAATATATATATAACTTTACTTAATATGTTATTCATATAAAAACATAAGATATGCCATACTGGGTCAGATCATCAAGTTTCCAAGAGTGGCCAAGCCATATTCACCATTTGATCGCCAGCAGTTAAAACACAAGTCATGTAGAGGTTGGCTGAATTTTTCTGCTCTTCCTATAAACTCCGAATACTCTCTATTAATGAAGCAAAAACAATCCCACTTTGAGCAAAAAACCTCTATGTTTTAGCATAAAGACAAATGAACAGACCAATGTAATAACCCACAAGATTTCCAAAGTGCCCGTCGCAGCTACTCTAGCCACCGACTCGAAGCCATCATAGGTTGCCCGAGTCATAAACGAACACTCTCTGACATCCAAGGCCAGGATCCGGAACCACTGGAAAGGTTCCTCGGAGAGACTAGCCAAGAACTGGACGAGCTCCTTCACCAAGTCCCTCAGGTACATGCCCACATACAGCTGGTATGCCTGGATCCAGCCAATGAGCATCGAGCCCTCACAGAACTTTCTGTCCAAGGCATCCAAGGTGCAGGCCTCCCTACCCAGGGGAACTGACGAGTGCGTCTTCTGGCTCTTAAGATGATGTATGACCAACTCCACCACCATAGAGTTGTGTGGGCGCTGTGCAGACCTGATACATAGAGTCCAGCCATCTCATCACTATGGGCACTGATGCGGGGGTCTCCCACAAGCAGAGAAGCAGCCATTCCAGGATTGGAGGAACAGGCACCGTGAGTGCCTCTTTCGGAGGAGCCTTGTACTGGAGGATCTTGAGTTCCTTGATCCGAGGGTTCTCCTCCGACTTGGTCTCGAAGGCCAGTGCCTTGGCCATGTCCTGCATGAAGTCGAGGAAAGCCATATCCTCGGCGGGGACCAACAGTGGGTCTTGGAGGGAGAGGGCACGTCCCGGTGATGATGGGTATCTGGGGACTCATTGTCCTCGGTCTCCCAATCCAACACGTAGTCGATGGAGGTGTTGGGGTGGTCCCGAGCCCGATGGTCCGAAGGCAAGCAAGCTCGGGGGGAGGGAAAGGAAACTGGTATGCGACCGGAGAAGATAAAATCAAGACAAAAATATTTTCCTGGTGAAAACATACACATGTCTGGTGGGCTCCGTGGAAAAAAAGGAGACTGAGGTAAGATGGCACCTTTGGGCGGGCTTTGAAAGCTGGGGAGAAGCTACCATGCGGATTCCATCGGCATCGATGTAAACCATATGAGAGGAGTGATTTCCTGCTTGTTCCGGAGAACTGGGCTTTCCCTTATACCCACAATCACCCCCACCACAGACAGCTTCACAGCTACCATGGTCAATTCTATTAAGATTCTTGGTTGTATTACAGAGTCTGAATTAAGTTTCTCCTCACAAAATTCTTTTATAGTAAAATCCTTTCTTCATCCCCAGGAAACTACGATCAGTAAGAAAACTCTTAGATTATGTAGCACTGCATACCCTCACACTAATCATATTACGGATGGCTTACTGTAACATCATTTACAATGGTATCACCAATACTAATCTAGCCAAAATTCAGTGAACCCAAAATGCCGCTATCAAACTACTCTGTAATGCAATTAAATTCAATCATGTCACCCCTTCTGTTAAAGGGCAAAAACACTAGCTTCCAAATGCCTTCAGAACAAAATTAAAAGTCTTAATTCTTACAACTGTTTTATACCTACATCCCGCAATTATCTAGTGGCTCACTTATTTCCATATACCTCTCCACAGAACACTTCAAATCACAAAACGCACATCTCTCAGTAACTAATCCATTTGGAGAAATTGCCCTAAAGAAGCATCTTTAAAGAAATATTTAAAAAAAGCATCAAAAACTCACATTTATTAACTAGCTTTTGAGGTAGAAGGCTAAACACAGCTGAGATTTGGTTGTATGTGGAACTCCCTCCTTCTTCCTCCCCACAATCCTAACTCCTCTTGAAGCCCTAAGTCCTTACCACTTCCACTCTTCGGTCTTTTCCTCCAACTGAGTACTATATAATTGAATTTTACCTTGTTTTTGTACTCTTGTTTTATGATTTGTTTTTAATTACTATAAACCACTTTGATGAAACTGAAAAGGTATATTAAAACGGATAATAAGCCATATGCATCCTGTGGCATCTACTGATGTAAACAGCAGTACTGTAAAATTGGTATTTACGCATGTAAATGCCATGCAACTGTTCTAAAATGACCTCCTAGGTGTGAAAGTTTAATACTTGCAAACTTTTTCACAAATGGGTCATATATTTGAAAGAACATGCAAAAGCCAGAAACGCTGGTGGTTTTGCATATTATTTTGGGATGTTTTGCATGCATAAGCTCCTGCCTATGAAAACATTCACAGTTTAGCACATAGGCCTCAAAGATTAAAAATAGCTTAATGGGAGGAAGTGACATTACTAGGTGAAATGGATGCTTGAGTATCTTGCTAGCTCAGTTTTCAGCATTAAACCCATGCCATCTGAGTTTTTGTGGGTGATTCCTGTACTAAAGGTGTGGAAAACAACTGATGCTCGAGAGGACCACCAGAAAAAAAAGCAGCAGATCCAGAAAAGAGTTTGCTTACCGTGAGGAAGACAACATGGTGGACGGGACACCTTCTGCAAGCTCCTTGCTGGAAGAGCAAGCTAGTGGTGATGCAGTTGATTCAAACTCTTCCCTCCAAACCATTCGTGTGGAAATCCGTGGGTGATTCCTGGAATTGAAGCAAGAGTTTAAGGAGGTGAGAAGAACTGCAAGCAGACTTAGCCAGTTCATGCATAGATGACCTTATGGAGGAGCTGGAGGAGGTTAAGAGGTGTGTGGCTTGTATGGAAGAATCGAGAGAACGGGTGGCATTAAAACTTGAGGATCTTGGAGAACCATCAGAGATACAATAACCTTCAGATTTTGGGGGTAGGGGGGATGTTACTGAAGACTTACAGTATGCTGACTGTAAAAAAGTAGCTGAGGAGATCTGCAAGGCTGTGCAGTGAATGGAGAAGATGGTAAAGCTTGATTGGGCATATAGGTCCCCTAAGGTGCTGAAAGGAGATCTTCCCAGGCACATTATATGTGTATATGACTTCTGTGTGAAGGACAGAATTGCAGTGAAAGTAAGATCCATGGACACTTCTGAATGGGAGGGCCACAAGCATGCTATCTACACAGATTTGTTCCCTGTTACCTTACAGAGGCTTTAAAGTTATTATGGACAAACTTAAGTAAGGAAATGTTAAATACTGCTGGCTCTTCCCATTTGGATTTTTTTTTTCAGTGAATGGGGTGGCCAAGAAGGTAGTGATGCTACATGAAGCTATTCAGGCCCTGAACAATATGGGGCTGAATGAGGTGGTGCAAACCCAGTGGAGCGCTCTGAACATCGGGAACAGTGGGAAAAGTGTCAGGTGGTCAGAGGCATCAGTGACAAATTGGAAAAGAAAGCAATGGTTACTTGAGTGTTGAGTGGTAATGGTGAATATTTTTTTTCTTTATTCTAGCTGCCCACTAAACTAGCTGCAGATGCTGGGGCTACAGGGAGTGAAGGTGTTCTCTCGTTTGAAATGGTCTGCTGCCTTTTGGCTTTCATCAATTACTGGTTAAAATCAGGAAGTCTGGTTGTTGAACATGCCTTGATAAAGTGGGTGAAATGAGGGGGGAATGTAGGGTGGATGAATGTGGGGATGCATGGGGAATGAGGAGTGGAGGGTCAGTGTAGTTTCCTGTTTTTAAGATTGAGTGTTAGAAATAGAACGTGGGGGAGAGATGAGTGCGGAGAGAGGCATGAATAATATGCTTGGTTGGGAGAAGGCTGGAAGACAGTATGAGTGTAAGGAGGGAATATTGAGCTGAATAGGCTGATGGTACAAGGCTGTGGTCTGATACATGAGGCTGGATCTGGCTGTTGGGGGGGGGGGGATCACTAACCACGGGTGATGCTGCGAGTTGAACGCTGTATGGGGGTTTGAAGGGTGGTTGGAGGGAAGGGGATGGCAGGAGGGACAGGATAGAGGCAGGAAAAAGATCAGCTCTTGGGTAAGAATGTGGCATCTAGGGTTAAAAGGGAGGATGAATAATGGGAGGAGGTAAGAAAAATAATCATGTTATGGTCTTAATCAATGCTAAAGGGTTAAATTGCTGGAATAATAGAAGCTTCCTAATTAAGGAAGGTAAACTGTTAAAAGTGATGTGCTCTTATTCAAGAGACATCTGAAAAAAATTCAAGACTATTTATGAAAAAACCCAAAACGGTATTTCCCTCATATTTATCTGGCTGCTAATGAATTTATGCCTAAGAAAGGTGGAACATGTATTTTATTAAATGGGTAAAAAGCACAGTTACTTACCTGTAACAGGTGATCTCTGGGAACAGCAGGAATAAGTCTTCACATATGGGTACGTCGGTACCGACGGAGCCTGCGCGGGAACGCTCCCCAGCTTCCCAAAAAGGAAAGCTTTTGGGAGCATCCCACAGCGCCTGCGCGCTGCCTTCCCGCCTTTCCTAACCAACTCTCCTCAGTTCGAGTTTAAAGCTGAGACAATAGAGAGAGAAAGGAAAGGAAAGATAGAAAAGAGATACAACTCCTAGGGGAGGTGGGAGGGTTGTGAAGACTTATTCCTGCTGTTCCCAGAGATCACCTGTTACAGGTAAGTAACTGTGCTATCTCCAGGAACAAGCAGGAATGAGTCTTCACATATGGGGACTCCCTAGCTAAGATGCCTGGGAGATCCCCAAGGATATGAGACCCTGAAAGGGGTCTGCGTCCTTCTATGGATCTCAGGCATCCATCCAGGGAAGGAGGGCAGGAGTTGTTTAAGAATGGAACAGGTGTCTGAGGACAGCCTGACCAAACAAGGCATCCCGGCGGGAGTCCTTGTCCAAGCAGTAATGCGCTGTGAAGGTATGAACCGAGGCCCAGGTGGCTGCTAGACAGATCTGGTCGATGGACACAGAATTTAGATGAGCCATAGAGGTGGTCATGGCCCTCACATTATGAGCTGTGACATGGCTCTCCAGAGAAAGGTTCTTACTCTGGTAGACGAAAGAAATACACGGAGCAATCCAATAGGACAGTGTTCTCTTAGAGACTGGAAGTCCCAGATGAGAAGGATCAAAAGCAACAAAAAGCTGGGAAGACTTTCGATGCTGCTGTGTCCTATGTAAGTAAAAAGCAAGAGCTCTTTTACAATCCAGAGTATGAAGATTCCTCTCTGCACTGGATGCATGAGGAGCTGGAAAAAAGACAGGTAAATATACCTCTTGATTAAGATGAAAAGGTGAGACCACTTTAGGCATAAAGTGTGGATTTGTCCTAAGGACTACCTTATCATGATGGAACCTTGTATAAGGTGGATTAGCCACTAATGCCTGCAGTTCACTGATGCGGCGAGCTGAAGTAACTGCAATGAGGAAAATAACCTTCCATGAAAGAAGTTTCAAGGAGGTAGTGGCTAAGGGTTCAAAAGGTGGCTTCATGAGCTGACCAAGAACCAAATTTAAGTCCCATGCCACCGGAGGAGGCCTAATGGGAGGTTTAGTTAAAGTTAGGCCTCTCATGAATCTTGCAATGAGAGGATGAGAGGAAATAGGTTGTCCATTGATGGGCTTAAGGGATGCTGCAATAGCACTCAAATGGACTCTTACTGAATTTGTTTTAAGGCCTGCATTGGAAAGATGCAGGAGATAGCCTAAAAGAGAATTTAAAGGTAGTGCTAGAGGGTCAAGATCCTTTTCAGCACACCAAATGGAAAACCTTTTCCATTTAAAAGCATAAGAACGCCTGGTGGAAGGTTTTCTGGAAGCATGGAGGATATCCTTCACTTGTTGAGAAAGATTCCAGTCTTGAAGGTCTAGGCCTTCAGTAACCAAGCTCTGAGGTGTAGGGACTTGGGGTTTGGGTGCCACAAAGTCCCTTCCTCCTGGGACAGAAGGTCTGGAGCAGCTCCAAAGTCCAGAGAGGGGGCTTGGGAGAGATGTAGAAGTAGAGGGTACCACACTTGGCGTGGCCAGCGTGGAGCTATGAGGATCATAGATCCTTGATCCCTCTGGAGTTTGAACAGAGTCTTGGGAATCAAGGGAATGGGTGGAAATGCATACAGGAAGCCCTGACCCCAATGGAGGAGAAAGGCATCCTTGGCATGAACTCCCTGACACGGAATTCTGGAACAGAACCGGGGAAGTTTGGCATTCCACGGACTTGCAAAGAGGTCTATGTCCGGGGTTCCCCATTCTTGGAAGATTCTGAGTACCTGATCCATGTGCAGGGACCATTCGTGTGGAAGCAGAACTCGACTGAGTCTGTCTGCCCAAGAGTCTTGGACTCCTGGGAGGTATACTGCCAGGAGATGGATTTGATGCTCTCTGGCGAAGGCCCACAATCTTAAAGCTTCGTTGCAAAGTGACAGAGAGCCAGTTCCTCCTTGCTTATGTAAAACATGGCTACTTGATTGTCCGTATGAATGAGGACCGTCTTGTAGCTGAGGAGGGAATGAAAGACCTTGAGAGCTAGAAAAACTGCTCGAAGCTCCAAGTGGTTGATATGAAGGGAGTTCTCCTGTGGGGACCAAGTGCCTTGGGTGGAGAGGTCCTGTAGATGGGCTCCCCAACCTGTTTGGGAGGCATCTGTTGTGAGGGTTGCTTGGGGCAACAACTGTTGGAAGGGGGACCCAGCAACAGATTTTGAGTGGACATCCTCCATTGGAGAGACCAAAAGAGACGTTTGGAGGTTGCTATTTGGTCTGAGAGAGCACCTGAAGCTTGAGTCCACTGGGTGGACAAAGTCCATTGAGCTGCTCTCATGTGTAGGCGAGCATAGGGTACCACATGCACTGTGGAAGCCATGTGGCCTAGCAGTTGTAGCATCTGGGTCCACTATTTTTTGACATATTCATAAATGACCTGGAAAAGGGAATAACGAGTGAGGTTATCAAATTTGCAGATGACACAAATCTATTTAAAGTTGTTAAAGCCCAAGAGGATTGTGGAAAATTGCAAGAGGATCTTGATAAATTGGAAGACTGGGCATCCAACTGGCAGATGAAATTTAATATGGACAAGTGCAAAGTTATGCACCTAGGAAAGAACAACCCAAACTATGGTTACACGATGCAAGGTTCCACATTGGGAACCACTACCGAGGAAAAAGATTTAGGCATTATCATGGATAAAATGTTGAAACCCTCCACCCAGTGTGCAGCGGCAGCAAAGAGAGCAAATAAAATGCTAGGTATCATAAGGAAAGGAATGGAAAATAAAACAAAGGATTTTATAATGCCTCTGTATCGTTCCATGGTGCGACCTCACATTGAATATTGTGTGCAGTTCTGGTCACTGTATCTTAAAACAGGTATAGCATTATTAGAAAAGGTACAGAGACGAGCCACCAAAATGGTAAAGGGATGGAAGGATTCTCCTATGAAGAGAGGCTAAAACATTTAGGGCTCTTCAACCTGGAAAAGAGGCGGCTGAGGGGAGATATGATAGAGGTCTATAAATTAATGAATAGAGTGGAACGGGTAAACGTAGATCGATTGTTCATGTCATAAGAATATAAAAAGGCTAAGGGACATGCAATGAAGCTACAGGATAACCTATTTAAGACTAATACGAAAAAATATTTTGTCACTCAACGTGTAATCAAACTCTGGAATTTGTTACCGGAGGATGTAGTAAGAGCTGTTAGTGTAGCTGGGTTTAAAAAAGATTTGGACAAGATCCTGGAGGAAAGGTCCATAAACCATTATTAAAAGGAACACGGGATATCACTGCTTGACCCAATACAAGCATTGAGGAATCTGTGTCTTTTGGGGAAACTGCTAGGTACTTATGACCTAGATTGGCCACTGTTGGAAACAGGATACTGGGCTTGATGGACCTTGGTCTGACCCAGTATGGCATATCTTATCTCCCGGGCAGTTAAGTGGCTCTTTGACTGAATCTGGGAGGCTAACTGCACTAGACGTTGGCAACGGGCCTGAGGAAGGTAGGCCCTTGCAGTAGTGGTATCCAACCAGGCCCCTATGAATTCTAGGGAGCGAGTAGGGGTTAGCTGAGACTTTGGGAGGTTTACCACCAGTCCCAGATACTGCAGAATGCACCTTGTGCGGTTCAAGGAATTCTGGGCCTCTGACTGAGATGGAGCTCGAATGAGCCAGTCATCCAGGTATGGGAAGACAAATATTCCCAGAGTTCGTAGAAATGCAGCAACTATTGCCATGCATTTGGTGAACACTCTTGGAGCAGAGGCCAGACCGAAAGGAAGAACTCTGTATTGGTAATGTTTTCCTTGGAAAAGAAACCGTAGGAACCTTCTGTGAGAGGGATGGTGAGGACATGGGTGTACGCATCCTTGAGATCTAGAGAACAAAGCCAATCCTGACTTTGAAGGTATGGAAGGAGAGTGCCCAGAGAAAGCATCTTGAACTTCTCCTTGCATAGAAATTTGTTCAATTCTCTGAGATCTAAGATGGGTCTGTATCCCCCTGTCTTCTTTGGAATGAGAAAATAGGGGGAGTAGAACCCTGACCCTTGATGAAGAAGAGGAACTTCTTCTATTGCCCCTTGGGCAAGAAGGGTAGCTACCTCTTGACCTAGAAGGTCGAGAAGAGATGTGGGAGAATTGAAGTGTCTCACCATGGTGTGGGGAGGAAGATCTGAAAAATGAAGCTTGTAGCCCTCTCTTATGGTGGAGAGGGTCCACTGCTCTGATGTTATTTGCTCCCATCTGGGAGCAAAATGAGCCAACCTTCCTGGAATGGTGAGAGGCTCTGGCTGCTTTAGAGCCAGAAAGGCTAAGTTCTCTAGCATCAAGTCAAAAACCCTGAGGAGGTTGGGTCTGCTGAGTTGCAGCAGCCCCTGTAGGCTTAGGCCTGGCCTGTTTAGGTTGCTGACGCTTAGTGGCAAAGCGACCTGTAGAAGATTGTTGGCCAGAAGTAGAAGGAAATCTGCCCTTTTTAAAGAAAGACTTTTTAAAAGGCTTTTTCTTGGCAGGAATGGAGGTTGACTTTGAAAGTCTATCCAGAGCAGAGTTTTCTGCATACATTTGAGTGGCTTTTATTTGCCATTCTTTGCCAAATAGGTTTTCACCTGTTCAGGGAAGATTTCCTAAGCCATCTTGAACCCAGGGCTCTAAATCAGAAGCCTGGAGCCAAGCAATTCTGCGAGCAGCTATGGCAATGCCTGAGGCTCTGCTGGCACCTTCAAAGGAGTCAAAGGCTGCCCTGTTGGAAAACTTTGAAATGTCTTGGGTATGCTTAAGCCAAATGAGGAATTCCTCCCTTTTATCCTCTGGAAGAAAAGGGAGGAAAGTGTGCAATTTTTGTGCAACTTCCTTTAGAAACATACCCATGTAAAGGCTATATGAGTTGATTCTGGCAATAAGCATACTGGCTTGGACGATTTTCCTACCAAAGGCATCCAAGGTCCTGCATTCTCTTCCTGGAGGAGCAGAAGAGTGTCTCTTTGTACTCTTTATCCTCTTCATAGCTGACTGCACCACAATGGAATGGTGAGGAAGCTGAGTTTTCTGAAATCCAGGACAAGGAGGGACACGATACATAGTGTCCAATCTACGAGAATGAGGAGAGAGAGTGAGAGGAGTCTCCCATAGATCAATCATGTGTTCATAAAGAATCTCATGAATTGGTAAGGTTACCGCCTCTTTAGGAGCTCTAGAATAGCCTAAAATATCCATTTTTTTTTAGCTCTAGGCTCTGATTCAGAAGTTACTGAAATAGAAAGTCCTTTAGCTACTTCTCTTATGAAGTCTTGAAAGGACAAGTCTTCTGGAGGAGACATTCTTCTTTTTGGAGAAGAAGGCTCTTCAGGAAGGGCTATGGATACTTCAGGAGACTCGTCTGATGTATCAGAATCATCAGAGAAATCGAAGTATCGCCTGTTAGGGTGCTCTTCCAACGCTCGATACGCGTATCGAGCAGTATCGACATCGGGGGTCCCCAGTACCGGATCGGTACCGGTAAGCAGCCCTGGACAAGGAACCGCTGCAGTCGGTATCCTGGTCGATGTCGATGCAGTCGGTACCGGTATCTGTGCTGGTGCCGGTACCGATACCGAGAACGGAGTATGTTTCGGTACCAGCGGTGTCGCAGCTTGAATGAAGGCCGTAATAGCCTGCTGCATGGACAGAACATTGTGATCCATCGACGCCATGAATGCCTGGAAGTCGGTACCGGGAGATTGTGCCGGTACCCCAGAGCATTCTAACAGGTGATCAGTCGAGGCCGTGCCATCGATGTCAACCTGTAACCCCATAGGAGAAGCTTTGGAAGCCGGAGCTTACCGCCGGGGTTGTTTTGCTGGCGCAGGATCCTCGAGGGCAAGCCCGGAGGCATCTCGATGCTTAGAGGGAGATCTACCCTTCGAGGACCTGCTAGGTTTATGTTTGGTTACCTGAGATCCATCAGGAGAAGAAGACCTGGAAGATGTCGATGCTACCGACGGTGCATCAGCGGGAAACAGCACATGGAGCTTAGCTGCTCGGTTCTGTAACCCCCGTTTAGACATTAGAGAGCAGGACGGACAATCCGGAATGGAGTGTTCAGGACCCAAACATTTAAGACACCATTCATGGGTATCTGTAACAGAAATAGTACCGCTACACTTAGTGCATTTTTTGAACCCGAGGCTGGTTTTTCCATGAGGGAAATTTTCTTGTGGGCCCTGAGGCCTAAGAAGAAAAATACACCAAGTGAGGAAAAAAATATCAATTTTTTTTTTTTTTTTTTAAAGAAAGAAAGAAAAGACCGGCGGTACCGGTCCGGAGTCGGGGAAGGCAGACACGCGACCAAAGAAATAAAATAAAATAAAGAACTTCTTCAGCGGTGACAGGGCTCGACCTGCTGGCTCCACGGCAAAGAAGAACTGAGGAGAGTTGGTTAGGAAAAGGCGGGAAGGCAGCACGCAGGCGCTGTGGGATGCTCCCAAAAGCTTTCCTTTTTGGGAAGCTGGGGAGCGTTCCCACGCAGGCTCCGTCGGTACCGACGTACCCATATGTGAAGACTCATTCCTGCTTGTTCCTGGAGATGAAATATTATGGTTACCAATGTCTGTAAAGATGAGATGAAATGAGATACTATATCATTTTGAATATGGCGCTGGATCGGACTGCTCTTGCTCTGACCTGAATATGTGTTTCAAACACTAATTAGGGCAATTTTATGATGTAAATTGGTATATTACAGCATACAAACTTTGATTATGGGTGGTGACTTTAATGTGCCCTTAAATCCTAGAGTAGATAATTCTAAGAACCTCACAATTCATCTGTTTAGGCAAGCTTTCGATCTCTAAGGATGGCCTATCCAAAATGGGGGGAGTTGTGGATTGTTCCCACCCCGCCTGGAATACTTCACCAGTATGTCTGATTGTCTTGAGTGGATGTTTTCTTTGATGTTTGAATCTGCTGCATGCTTCTCTCTCTCTTTCATCTCTTACTTTCGCTATCCTATCAACTGATCAGAGTTCTCCTCAACATCTCAACCTACTTTCTTAGTTTTTTTTATATTTGTAAACTACTTTGTATACCCGGCAAAAAGCGGTATAGTAAATGAAATAAACCATAAACTATGGGGGGCGGAGTCTAGCTGCCCATTATCATAGGAAGTGACTAAAGGTCCTTTGGATCGGTGCCATCTTCTGGAAGCAGACATCTTTTACAAACAAACCTCTTCCAAAGACGGGGAAGCTGTAAAACTAGAGGGCATAACATGAAGCTGCAAGGGGGCAAACTGAAAGGCAATGTCAGGAAATACTTTTTCACTGAAAGGGTGGTGGATGCTTGGAATGCCCTCCCGATGGATGTGGTGGGAGCAAATACAGTGACGGAATTCAAAGTGGCTTGGAACA
Source organism: Ichthyophis bannanicus (assembly GCA_033557465.1). NCBI lineage: Eukaryota > Metazoa > Chordata > Amphibia > Gymnophiona > Ichthyophiidae > Ichthyophis > Ichthyophis bannanicus. The sequence continues at coordinate 621,775,332 of CM066036.1, forward strand.
GACACAGTGGATCCCTTTATAGCAACAGGATAAAATCAAAATAATCATAACTCTCTTATATCTCAACAAATAGAGGTGACCTACAGGGAGCGGCAGGGGCACCTACTCTTACCACCTGGCTGGGCAGACTAGATGGATCATACTGCCATCATATACTAGGTTACTATGTTTCTATGATTCATATACTAGAATCAATATGTTTTTAGTGGCTCTCACATTGATGCAGACCATAGGGAATGCGCAGATCTCTTCTATTACATGATCCGACAGATCATGCCCCGATCATCCATGAGCTGGTCCTTGATAGATGTAAGGAAGGCATTCAGTTCTGGAGGTTAAGTGATTCCCTTCCAGAAGATTATACAATTTATCTGTCTAACTTCAATAATTTACAGGAGAAAGCGTAGTTACTCACCTGTAACAGGTGTTCTCCAGGAGCAGCAGGAATCAGTCCTCACTTATGGGTGACGTCGGCGCCGACGGAGCCCTCGCGGAGCAATTTTCCCCAGCTTTCAAAGAAAGCCTTTGGGAATTGCAGCGCGCATGCGCGGTCGTCTTCCCGCCCGAGGGTGCCATCTTAGCCAGTCAGATGACATAGCTAAAAAAGACAGCATAAAAATTTGCAAAAAGAACATAAGCAGACGATTGCAACTCCAAGGGGAGGAGGGAGGGTAGTGAGGACTGATTCCTGCTGCTCCTGGAGAACACCTGTTACAGGTGAGTAACTACGCTTTCTCCAGGACCAAGCAGGAAGTCAGTCCTCACTTATGGGACTCCCAAGCTCAAGGCTACCGGAGACCCTAAGCACAAAAATGAGCTCCCTCTAGCTCAGCAGCACAGAAGGATAGAATCTTCGCTGAATTATCACCCACCGGTAGCCCACATCCGGGATGGAGGGTAGGAGTTGCTCAGACCTCAAAGAGATTACGGAGGACTGCCTGTCCGAAAGCACTGTCCCTACGGGACTCCCTCTCGAGACAGTAATGGACCGCAAAAGTCTGGCTCGAAGACCAAGTAGCGGCCCGGCAGATGTCTGCCAGCGGAACAGAGCGGAGGTAAGCCACTGACGTGGCCTTTGCCCGAACGCAATGAGCCGTGACTCGACTCTCTAAGGCGAGTCCGGCTGCCCCATAAGCCCAAGAGATACAGTCCGCAACCCAGATGGACAGAGTACGCTTGGAGACCGGGAGTCCCAATTTATTGGGGTCAAAAGACACAAAAAGCTGAGCAGCTTTACGGTGCTCCCGCGTACGGTCAAGGTAGAAGTTCAATGCCCTTCTACAGTCCAGGGTATGGAGGACCGTCTCAGCTCGGCTGGAGTGTGGTCTGGGAAAGAAGGTTGGAAGTACCACCTCCTGATTCATGTGGAAAGTGGAGACCACTTTAGGCAGAAACTTTGGGTGAGTCCGTAGGACTACCCTATTCTTGTAGAACCGAGTGTAGGGGGGATCAGACACGAGGGCCTGCAATTCACTTACGCGCCTAGTGGAAGTGAGGGCTATCAAGAACAGTGTTTTCCAAGACAGAAAACGGAGAGAACAGGTAGCCATAGGTTCAAAAGGCGGACAGGTGATCCGCTGTAAAACCACATTCAGGTCCCAGTCAGGCGCCGGCGGGCGCAGAGGTGGTTTAAGTAGTAGGAGACCTCGGAGAAACCTCGCTACGAGAGGGTCGTTGGAGAGAGGTCTACCGTCCACCGGCACATGATGTGCGGAAAGAGCACTGAGGTGAACTTTGACGGAGATGGACTTAAGTCCCAGATTAGAGAGGTGTAGCAAGTACTGTAAGATCACCGACACCGGGCAGGAGAAGGGATCCTGAGACTGTTGGGAACACCAGATTGCAAAGCGACGCCATTTAAGGGCGTAGCATTTGCGGGTAGAAGGCCGTCGCGAAGCCAAGACGACCTCCTCCACCTCCGCCGGCAAGAGAAGAGGAGCAAGGACTTCCCTTTCAGCAGCCAGGCCATGAGGTTGAGAGACCTGAGGTTGGGGCGCAGTAGGGACCCCTGATCCTGGGTGAGGAGATCCGGTTGCACCCCCAGAGGGATTGGATCCTCCACCGCCAGTTGCAGCAGGAGCGGAAACCACGGCTGCCTGGGCCAGCGAGGGGCCACCAGGATCATGAAGGCTTTGTCTCGGAGAACCTTGAAAAGAGTCCGAGAGACTAACGGGATGGGAGGGAAAGCGTACAGAAGGCTCCCCGACCATGAGATCAGAAAGGCGTCCGCCGCAACCCGAAGGGGGTGAGGCTGACGAGAGCAGAAGCGAGGAAGCTGCCGGTTGCGAGGACTGGCAAAGAGATCCACCGTGGGGAGGCCCCACCTGAGGAAGAGCTTCTGAACGATCAAGGGATCCAGACGCCACTCGTGCGGCTGGAGGACCCTGCTGAGTTTGTCCGCCAGGCAATTTTCTTGGCCCGGGAGATAAACTGCCTTGAGGAGAATGCCGTGACTGACGGCCCAAGAGCAGAGCTTCTGCGCCTCCCGGCAGAGGAGGAAGGAGCCCGTGCCCCCCTGCTTGTTCACGTAGAACATGGCAACTTGATTGTCCGTCTGGACAAGGACGGACTGTTGGGAGGTCAGGTGGGAGAAGGCCTTGAGAGCTAGGCGGATCGCCCTGAGCTCCAGGAAGTTGATCTGCTGAGCAGACTCCCACTTGGTCCAGAGGCCCTGAGTACGTGCCTCTTGGCAATGGGCTCCCCAGCCCAGGAGGGATGCATCGGTGGTCAGCACCCGGGTCGGCTGAGGTGACTGGAAAGGCATTCCTAATACCAGGTTCGGCTGCCGGAGCCACCACCGGATAGACGAGACCAGCGGCTCGAAGACGCGCACCAGGTCTGCTAGGCCGCCTGTGGCTTGTCGCCACTGCCGGCGGAGACACCATTGAGCAGACCGCATATTCAGGCGGGCATTGGGGGTCACATGGACGGTGGAAGCCATATGGCCGAGCAGTCTCAGGAAGCGCCTGGCGGAGACCAGGGGCTGGCTGCGAAAGCGGTCGGCTAGGTCCATGAGCCGCTGAGCCCTGTCGAGCGGTAGGTACGCTCGCGCCTGAGGGGTGTGCAGCCTTGCGCCGATGAACTCGAGATCCTGTGAGGGGAGCAAAGTGGACTTTGCGAAGTTTATGACAAAGCCCAAGTGCTGCAGCAGAGTCACCGTGCGGCACGTGGCGTTGGTGACCTCCTGAGTGGACGTTGCTCTGATGAGCCAGTCGTCGAGGTACGGAAAGACATAGAGGCCGTGAAGCCGGAGATGGGCCGCCACGACCGCGAGACATTTTGTGAAGACTCGCGGTGCGGAGGACAGGCCAAAGGGCAGTACTCTGTACTGGTAATGATTTCCTGCCACCACAAACCGTAGGTATTGGCGGTGGCTTGGGTGGATGAGGATGTGCGTGTAGGCATCCTTTAGATCCAAGGAGCATAGCCAATCTCCCTGCTGGAGGTAGGGCAGAAGGATTCCAAGGGTAAGCATTTTGAACTTCTCCCGCACAAGGAACTTGTTGAGGTTGCGCAAGTCCAGGATGGGTCTGAGGCCTCCTGTTCTCTTTGGTATCAGAAAATACCTTGAATAGAAGCCTTGACCTCTCAGGTGGTGTGGCACCGGTTCCACCGCCTGTTCCTGCAGAAGACCTGCTAACTCCTGAAGGAGCAACTCCCTGTGCAGAGGGGGGCGCGGAGGCTCTCCCGGAAAATAGGAGGGAGGGACCTGATGGAAGTGGAGAAGGTAGCCCTCTCGCACGACCTGAAGCACCCAGGCATCTGCGGTGATGCTGGACCACCTGTGGGCGAAGTGAACCAGCCGGCCTCCGGTGCTGGGGGGAACCAGCGGGGGGGGAGAGGCTATGCTGAGCGAGTCAAAAACCCCCACCCTGCTGAGCAGGGGCTGGTGGTGCAGGCTTGGGGGATTGCTGCCTACGGGACCCGTTACCCCGTCCCTTGGCCTGCTGGCCCTGTTGGGGAGCTGCAGGGGCCTGATAATGGGGGTATTGTTTGTAGGCAGCTGCCTTCCTCGGGTAAAAGGACTTTTTTCCCGAGCCCTTCTTTTTCTGGGAAGGGGCGGAGGTCTTCCTAGAAAGCCTGGTCCTGGTGAGAGTCTCAGTCTCAATTTGTGCAGCCTTTTCCGCCATGGGCTTGCCAAAGAGGTTTTCGCCTCGGCAGGGGACATCGACCAACTTGTCCTGTACCCAGGGCTCAAGGTCGGACGACTGAAGCCAAGCCTGTCGGCGGGCACCGATGCCGGCTGCGGCTACTCGAGCCGAGGCTTCAAAGCCATCATAGGCTGCTCGGGACATGAACTTTGAGCATTCCCGAATACCCGTGGACAAGGCTAGGAACCTCCGCAAGGGCTCCTCGGAGAGACCAGCGGAGAATCCGGCTAGCTCTTTAGCCAGATCCCTGAGATACATGCCCATGTATAGCTGGTAAGTCTGGACACGGCAGGCGAGCATAGAGCCCTGGAAGCACTTCTTGCCAAGGCCATCCAGGTTACGGGCCTCCCTTCCAGGAGGCACCGAGGAGTGCATCTTCTGGCTCTTAAGACGATGCATGGCCGATTCCACTACCATGGAATGGTGTGGCAGCTGTGCCTTTTGAAAGCCAGGGCTCTTGCGGACTCGATAGATAGAATCGACCCGCTTGCTCAGGACCAGCGAGGAGGCCGGACTCTCCCACATGCGGAAGAGTAGCCGTTCCAGCATAGGAGGAACCGGCACAGTAAAGTGTTCCCTCGCGGGAGAGTCATACTGGAGGGCGTCGAGCTCTTCGGCTCGAGGCTCCTCCTCGGGATCCGCAGGGAAGGCCAAAGCCTTGGCCATATCCCTAACGAAGTCCGAGAACCGGGCATCCTCCGGGGGGGACTGCTTCCGAGGCTCGGACTCCGGAGAGTCCGATGGGACACACCGAGTCCGGAAAGAATCAGGTGACTCTTCCTCCTCAGACTCCCAGACCGACTCCGACGAGGACTCGGTGGGGTCGGCCCGGGCAGGGTGCGGCGCCAGCCGCCCCGACGCCGAGGGAGTCGGCGTCGGCGACCTCGGTCCCGAACGGGAGGCCGAGGGCGACCTCGACCGAGGATCGACTCGAGTTCTCATCGACTCGAGGATCGGCTCGGTCTCCGGGGTCGACTTGGACGTCGACGTCCCGGCGGTCGGGGCAGCGACGCCAGCGAAGCCAGCGAGCAGTGCCCGCTGCTGGTCCATGAAGGCAGACAGTCTGCTCTCCAAGGCCGTCAACCTGAGTCCGAGCTCAGGTGACCCAGCAGCCCCCGACTCGGGCCCCGACGGCGTCGGGCCCGACGTCGGCTGTCGCGGAGGCGAGTCTAGAAGGACTACAGGACTTACCCGGGCAGGCATCTCCGACTCCAGGCGAGGTCGCTTCGGGAGGTGTTCCTTCTCCAAGGCCCCGGGGCGGCTGTCGGGGCTATGCGACCTGGCCCTCGCGGAGCCAGGAGCGTCCACCGACGCCGCCCTCGCGGGTTTTTCCTTCCGACGATGGTCCCCGGAGGGAGAACCCCGGTCGGAGGAGCTCCGGCGACGGTCCGAGCTGGAGCCTTTCGACACGGAGGCCTCCGACGAGGTCCGGGTACGGCTGGGGTCAGCGAAGATTCTCTCACGCTGATGCCGCCGACTTCTCAACGCCTTCGAGGACAGTTTGCTGCAGGGCCCACAGATCAGTTCCTCATGATCCGGGCCCAGGCAGCGGAGGCAAAAGTCGTGTGTGTCGGTTAGTGACATATTTCGGTCACACCGACCACACCGCTTAAAGCCACTGGCAGCCATCGGGGGAAAAAGGGCCCCTGCGAGGTCAAAGGACCGGGCTGCCAGGGAAAACGAAAACGAAAGCTGACTAAGTCAGAAAAACCGAAAAAACGGAAGAGGACTCGAGACCGGCGTCGCGAGTCCGGGCGGGAAAACGATCGGCGTCGAACCGAAAGAAAAAAGTATAAAATAAAGAGGAAAATCAACTTTTTCGCGGGGACAAGACGGGGACGTCTGTAGGGCTCCGCGGAAAAAAGAAGACTGGCTAAGATGGCACCCTCGGGCGGGAAGACGACCGCGCATGCGCGCTGCAATTCCCAAAGGCTTTCTTTGAAAGCTGGGGAAAATTGCTCCGCAAGGGCTCCGTCGGCGCCGACGTCACCCATAAGTGAGGACTGACTTCCTGCTTGGTCCTGGAGAAATACTTGATATATACAGTATGATACTGGTGAGGTTCCCACTAGGGAAGTATGGGATGGAATGAAAGCAGTATCGAGCAGGAGGTTTATTTCAGTAGCAACACACATGAAAAGGAAGAGGGAGCCACAGGAACAGGAGTTAAGAGCAACTATTTGGTGATTGGAGCAAAAGCACCGGAAACAGCAGACATGGGAGGTCTGTCGTGAATTAGAGTGCAGCCAGAGCTTCATAGGTTGGAGGTGCATGGTTTTGTGTACCAGTTGGAGAAGGTTAAACAAACCCACTTTGAATATGACAATAAGGCCAGTTGCCTACTGGCACAGAAACTAAAAGCAAAAATTAAACAGCAGCAGACTGTGCAGCTTAGACCAAGGAAGGGGGACAGTTATTCAGTTTCAATGACATACAGTAGGATTTTCCAGCAGTACTACAGGGAACTGTATAGCAGTGAAGTGTAAGGCAGGGAAGAAAAGGTACAGGAATAATTTCAACAGCATACACTGCGCCCCAGCTCAGCATGATAGAAATAGCTCAGCTAGATAGAGAAATCACTGCCTGTGAAGTTAATAAGGCCAGTAGTTCACTTAAAATAGGGAAAGCCCTGGGGTTGGATGGGCAGACAGCTATATTCTATAAAAAAGTACAAGGAGCAACGTTTGGGCCCTTTTGTAAGGTATTTAATATGGTACTTGGAGGAGACGGCATGCCGCCCCTATGGATATGGTGAGGGTTACCCTTATTCTTAAACTGGGTAAGGATGCTATTCTGTGCACCTCCTATACATCTATTTCATTAATAAATCTTGACACTAAGTTATTGGCTAAAGCTTTAGCAAACCAGTTGCTGGAGGTGATCTGCATCTAATCTATGAGGACTGATCAGACTTTATACCAGGTAGGCAGGTGAGTGATAATGTTAGAAGACACAAACTTAATTAATTAATTAATTTATTTTATTTGAGGGTTTTCTATATTGTGCTCTTTAAAATCAGCTCGGTTTACAATTAAAACAAATTTGTACAGTGCAGGCGGCATCTGCATTGTACTTACAAGGAACAGGGTTTACAACTTGACTAACTGGGGAAACTATGTACAGGCTACTCAGTAACAGGCTACTCAGTTAAGAAACTATATACACAGGCGAGACAGTCGGGCCCGTGGGAGCAGGCGGCAAGATACCTGCTTGATAGTTATTTACAACAAACTGTATGCTGTATACAAATTGTATTCTATATACAAAACTGTGTGTTATCTACAAAGATCAGCACCATACCTGCTGTCATGCTGTTTGCAGTAGATGTGGAGAAAGCCCTTGACTGTTTAGAATGGAGTTTTATGTTTAAAAGTACTCCGTAGGGTGGGATTGGGGGTTAATTTTATTAGGTGGGTGGAAGTTTTATATGAACACCCACAGGTAAGGTCAAAAATAAATGGTAGGTGATGGGACTGCACAGGGGAACTAAGCAGAGTTGTCCCCTCTCACCTTTGTTATTTGCACTTGTTACTGAGCCATTGGCAGCTAGAGTCCAGCAAAAGGAGGATTTTGAGGAAATACAGGTGGAGTCTACAGAATAACACTGCACTATTCACAGATGCTGATGTCATCTTTATTACCAGTCAGCCTCTTGAACCTACTGGTGCTCTTGCAGGAGGATATAGACTTACAGCCATCTTTCTGGCTATACAATGAATATGGGAAAATTGGAGGTACACCTTAGATGATCCGAAGGAAACTTCCTAGAAAGAAGCCTTTCCTTTCTGGTGGACCATGGAGGTTATCCGGTATCTGGAGGCATAGATTTCTACAGAGTAGAAAACATTGCAAGATCCTATGTTCCTTTCATTTATGATCTCTATAAAAATGTGAGCAGGTGGATGGGGTTAGCAGTATCATGGCTCAGCCAGGTTGCTATAGTCAAAATAAATATCTTACCAGGATTGTGTTTCATGTTTAAGTCACAGCCGGTGGAGGCTCCCACCAAAATCCTCAAGAACCTTCAGAGGGGGATATTTGATTTTATCTAGTGAAAGAGGCCCCCATAGGTGGCAGGGAGACTGCTGACAATGCCCAAGGAGGGAGGCAGGGTGGTGGTAGCCAATGGGCAGTTGTACTACTAAGCAGCACAGCTGAGAGTGATTTTAGATTGGAGGAGGCAGGGAAAAGAAAGCAGTGGGTCACAGTAGAGACAGCAGATAAGGAGGAACTTTTGCTCTGAAGCTGGGTTTGGCAGGGAAAAAGATCTCCATCGACTGAAGAGTGGGGGAACCCTTTTTGTAAAACATATCCTTAAAGTCTGGGAGATGGCTAGAAAGCATTTGGTTGGGGTAAAGTGAGTATTTGGCTTTCAGTCCACTATACATATTATATTCCTGCCTGACTTGATGCATTGGGCCTATTATGAAAGGCAACAGAAGGGCTTGGTGTGTCTGCAGCACCTGTTAAATGACCGAGGTGAGATGTACAGCTTTGAGGAAATGCAGGCGAGGTTTGATTTGAGGCAATCTATTTCTACTATCTGCAGGTCTGGCACTTTATGCAGGACTTGACCAATTAAAGGGACTTGGGGTGGATCTAATGCCCTTTGTGCAAATGTATAAGACATTTTTGGAAGTCTAATTGTATGTTCTCCATAGTGTACAAGGAAAAGGATTTGGGCATCATCGTGGAGAATATGTTGAAACCCTCCGCCCAGTGTGCAGCTGCGGCCAATAAAGCAAATAGAATGCTAGGAATCATAAGGAAAGGAATGGAGAATAAAATCAAGGAAATTATAATGCCTCTGTATCATTCCATGGTGCGACCACACCTTGACTATTGCTGCTATTTTGGTCTCCATATCTTAAAAAAAGATAGCAGAATTAGAAAAGGTACAGAGAAGAGCCACCAAAATGGTAAAGGGGATGAAAGGATATCCCTGTGAGGAAAGACTTAAAAGGTTAGAGCTCTTCAACTTGAAAAAGAGATGGCTGAGGGGAGATATGGTAAGAACTTAAGAAATACAGACCAAAGTCCATCAAGCCCAGTATTCTGCTTCCAACAGTGGCCAATCCAAGTCACAGGTACCTGGCAGGTTCCCAGAAAGGTACACAGGTTTCACAATGCTTATTCCAGGGTAAGCAATAGATTCCCCAGGTCCTTTTTTTTTTTTTTTTTTTAGTGCAGTCAAGTCAGTGCTGACTCCTGGCGATCCAGCTGCTCTGGGTTTTTCTTGGCAAGGCATCACTGGAAGTAGATTGCCAGGCCTTTTCTTCTGAGGCACTGAAGGATAAAGCGACTTACCCAAGGTCATAAGGAGTGCCAATGGGAATTGAACCCTTGATCTTCAGGGTACTAGGCAGTTGCTCTAACCACTAGGCTACTCCTCCACTCAACAATGCTTGTCCCGGGGTAAGCAGTGGATTTCCTGGGTCCTCTAATAACGGTTTATGGACCTATCCTCCAGGAACTTGTCTAAACATTTTTTAAACCCAGCTACACTAACAGCTTTTACTACATCCTCTGGTAACGAATTCTAGAGTTTGATTACCCGTTGAGTGAAAAAATATTTTTTCTTAGTAGTCTTAAATGGGTTGCATTGTAGCTTCATTGTGTGTCACCTAGTCTTTCTACTTTTTGATAGCATAAACAAACAATCTACGTTTATTTGATCTACTCCATTCATTAATTTACAGACCTCTATTATATCTCCCCTAGTCTAAGATAATGAATAAAGTGGAATGGGTAAACATATATCGGCTGTTTACTCCTTCAAAAAACTTCCTTTGGAGGCGAGAGAATGCTGCACGGAGCCCATTGAGAGACAGGAAGGCTCCGCAACGGTTTTACAGGCATAGCTGCGGTTCTCTAAGAGGCAGGGAGCCGCGGCTGCATTAGAAGGGAGGCGGTGAGTTTGCCGCTGCCGAGAAGCGGACACGGCAGCAACTTGTGCGCTTTTTAAAACATTCTTTTTAACTTGGCGGAGTGAGGTGACCCCCTCTAAATCCTGAGGCGACCCCCATGTTGAGAACCGCTGTATTAGAGGGTTGCAATAAAGGGATATGATGGCAGATAAAGACCATCATGGTCCTTCTAGTCTGCCCAGCAAGGTGGCAAGAGTAGGTGCACGTGCTGCTTTGTGTAGGTATTCTAAATCAAAAATGAATACTAAGCAAGTAAAGTAACCTTTTTACAATGAAACAATAGAATTTTTAAGGGAGTGCAGAATTTGAAAAGACTTGGAAATAAATACAAGATTAGCATTTTAGACATGAAATTCAAACTTGTATTTTCCATCCCTGTAATTATATAAAAGTGTTTTTAGAATAGCACTATTGAGCACAAGACATCTGACTGATGATCAGTCCCTCACTTGTCAGAGAGGTAAGTACTAAGATCAGAAGACATATTCACATCAAGAATATTCACATGAATCTTTAAACAAAAAGTTTGTGCATTTTTTAATTTTTAGTAAAAGTATGTGACATAAGTGAATTAAAACTAACCTTCCAGGAGCAGCTTTCAATGCACATAATGAGATCTTTTTAGTTGGTGCATAATTTTTCCTGTTTCCTGCAGGTCCTTGCCAAGCTACTACACGGCTTGATCTAAACAGAGAATGGAAATAAAAACAAAATGATTTTATGCTGGACACATCATAATAATAATAAACAACATTTAAACCAGGAAAAACAATGACATCTAAAGTATTCTCATGAAATCATTTAGAGGTGTAACCCAGTGCCAATAGTATGGATATTCACAACATTTATTGGGTAAAATTGGCTTTTCAAACTGCTGTTTTAAAGTCCCTCCTATCATCTAGGGTAAGTTTTGTCCACTCAAAATAACTGCAAATAAATTTACTAGGACAAAAGCTGGCCATGTTGGAGGTATACTGGGGGGCAAGGACTGGTGATTAACTGGTTAGTGCAACATTCCATGCTAACCATTAAATTTGGCTGAATAAATCTAGATGCTGAGGTAGCAAGTCTAAAATTGTTCCAACAACCCTTCCAAGCCCTATAAAAAATGCCTCCCTCCCTACTGAAGGAACAATTAAAAAACATGCCCCCTCTTTGCCCCCCCCCGACACATAATAAAGCATGGAATGTACTCCCCCACCTCAATGCTTAATTGCCAAGAGGAAAGGCAATATCCTTCTGAAATCTCCCTTTGATATGACAGAATTTCTGGAAATGTTAGCATCAGTGGGATTGAGGTGTGTTTTTTTTAAATGATGCAGGAGTGAGGCAAAACTGAGAAGAGATATTCACCTTCTATTTTACTTGTTATCAGGCGCCTGGAAGGAAGGCAGAAGGATTCGGGAGCAGGGGAAATTCTACAATTTTATTTATTTAAAAGATGTATATTTCATTAATATTAACAGAAGTGCCTTTGGATGATTTCAAATAGCAACATTAAGTACAATACAAATAGCAGACTGAAAGTACGGGAAACAGATTAGTGCAGGGAAGGAAGTACATTTGATTTTTTTTTAAACTAGGTACCTGTCAGGGGGGAAAAGGGTTGAAATCTGGGATACCCTAAGTTTTTATTGATAGAGAACTTAGCACTGAAAATCAGTGCCTAACAACTGTGGCAATATTTACTAAGGGGCCCTTTTACTAAAGTGTGCTAAGTGATTAATGTGCTAATTTCCACATTTAATTGCTCACAGGACAAGGCAAGAGGCTGAGAATGGGTGTGGATTGTACGCTGTAGTTAGCAGACGATACTGCACAATGTCAATGTTGCAATTAGCGCAGGTGCACTTAATGTCACCTCAATATGTGGAATTAAGTGTACTCATAGTAACCATGAATGACCTTAATACGTGGCAAAGTTCTTTTCATTGCAGTAACATGCTGGGCATGCACATGACAGTTACCACATGACTTATTCACTTTAGTAAAAGGGACCCTAAGTCTAACCAGTCAAAATTCAGATATTCAAAATTCATCTATTCAACAGTACTTTTAGCCAGGTAAATGTGGTGAAATACTTGGTTAGAGATAACTGGATAAATTTAAGCTGCTCAGCAGGTTTCTGAAAACGTACCCCATTCTAAATCATGGTGAAGAACAAAATGTGATCTATTCAGTTGCCTAGTTGAGATTCATCACTTGTGTAGATTTGAATAAAACTTTCTCTGTGCAGCCCCACAGAAATTTCCCCTTCCTGCAAGTCTTTTACCTAATCTTTGTACTCTTCCCTTGCTGTCCATTATCTATTCAGCCTGTTTGCATGATAATCAAATCATATGGCATACTTTACCACATCTATGCTGACGATGTGCTGCTATACATCCCTTTCTCCATGGACAGTCCCCAATTACACCGGAATCACAGACTGCTTTAATGCAGTCTCAGACTGGATGAAATTACACAACCTAAGAGTGAACTGCAAGAAAACTGAAGTGCTATTCATCACAAAGGACCCATTGTTCACACATCCTCCCACCTTACAAGTAAAAGATGCAGAGCTGAATACCAAACAAGAGGTATGATATATGATCATCACCTTAGACCAGCATCTAAGTATGGAATCTCACATAAACATCACCAATAAGGCACTATACGTCAAATTACAGACCCTCTGTCACCTGCGACCCTTGCTTGAAGCCGCTGACCTCCGCACAGTATTCCAGGCACTCATCCCCCACTTTGATTAAGCAAACATCATTTTACATGGCCTTCCAATTCATCCCCTACAAATGGCATTGAACACTGCAGCAGGACACCTATCCTGAGGCAACTTGAGCATGTAACACCTATCCTGAGGCAACTTCATTAGCTCCCTATATCTAGTCACCTTAAGTACAAAGCCCTCATAATGACATTCAAGATCCTACACAACCTCTCTGCAATCTCCCTAGAAGAAATCATACAGTGGACACTGGACAACAGAATTAGAAAATCAGTCATGGCAAACACACTCAACATCCCTTCTATAATAAGAAAGAACTCCCAGGCTGCTAGGAATCGAGCCTTCAAACTATACGTGCCGCTTCTCTGGAACTCCCTCTCCACCCCAACCGCACCATCTCTGACCTGTCTATATTCAGGAAAGCACTAGAGACACATCTCTTCCAACTATGTTATGAACAGGTAACATTAACCTGCTTTGGACTAATCTCCTTCCCTTGGATACATAAACCTGCTTTGACCAAGCTCCCTCCCTTAGCCAGATCCAACTATCCTTTATGGCCCACTAACCATCGTGTAAATAGTTTGTCCCAATTGCTACCCAAGTGAACTCCCCCTGTTGTAATTTAAAGTAACTGTTGTTATCTGTAATACCTGTTTTATGCTTGCTGTACCTATTCTTTGAAAATGTATTCTATGTAATAAATGATCTTGTTCCTTGTAAACCGCGCTAGTTTTTAAATAGTGCGGTATATAAAACCAAACAAATAAATAAATCAGAGACCAATGTTAAAACCACAATAAAGTGCAAATATTTCACAAACATTTGTTAAAACACGTTTCGGAATAAATCCTGCATTAGGGGTATAAATATACACGTACAAAATAATGGTAAAAAAAAAAAAAAAGGATTCCTCCAGCGCATATGGTATACAATCTGAAAAAACAAAATCAGCAAAAAAGAAGAAAAGTCGTCTCAATTTAAAAAAGGGCCCTTTTTTAAAATGAGACTTATTTTCTTCTTTTGCTGTATTTTTTTGTTTTTATTTTTTTCATTGGGGGAGCCTCGTTTTCAAGCTGCTGTCAATCAGATTATTTCAGCAGGAAAGCCTCTTTAAATGGCAGCCCGCAGACAGATTGGTCCTATCTTTAAGCTTTTATAGTGAGAGACAGTGATCTGATACATTTTCTGAGGAGATTTTGTAATAGTTTTGATCTTTGGCAGTTTTGGAGCTTGTGCTGTGTTTGTAAGGGCTGTTTTTTTGGATGAGAATTGTGAGCCTTTACCTTTCTTTCTGTTGAGTGGAGTAACTGCCTAGTGGTTAAAGCACTGGCTTGGTAACCAAGAGACCAGGGTTCAGTTCCCACTGGCACTTCTTGTAGTCTCAAGCAAGTCACCTAACCCTTCACTGCCTTAGAAGAGAGGCCTGACAATCTACTTCCGGTCACACTGCCAAGAAAACCCAGCAGTAAATATTAACCTTGAAATATAGTCCACCTTGCTGAAAAGCTACTAACTCCAATAGGCCATTGATGAGCAATTTGAGAGTGCCAAAATTTCATTGGAGTCCAACAGACATATTCTGACGTGTCTCTGCTTGGTAATTGTTTTTCCCTTCCAGGGATCCTGTGCCATCCGATTTTCATGTAATTGCTTGCCGTCATGTTTACTTCTCTTTTCCTTTTTGTATTTCCCTTTTCAATTATTTAAAGTTTCTTTTCTTTTCAACAGCACCTCTATTCCCTTAGGCGCCGGTGCTCCAGCTGGGCCCTCCACTTTTTAAAAATTGAGCCATTTGATTTTGTTATGGCTATCTTTCTGGGTGACATGCTCCAAAAACTGGCTAGTGGGCTCAAGAAGTGTTCCTGGTGCACAAGGACCATATCCGCCACGGATACACATAGTTGGTGCCGTCAGTGCTTGGGACCCGATCATCAGCCCTCTTCTTTTACTTTGTGTTTGCAGATGACAAAAAGAAGAGGTATATGATTGACTCAAAGGCACATATTGCATTTTTTATCTTGTTTAAGCTTTTCCCCATTTTTTCCCTCTTGTCAATATGGATAGGGTTTTTTTTAAGTTTCTAATGGAATTTTCATTGGTGGCTTTTTAAATAGAGACGATCACCTCAAAACAACAACAAAAAAAAAAGACCATACAAATTTTAGACATCTGTGTGGAGGACCTCAAATTAAAACGAGCTTATAAAGGCCAGAAAAACCCTCTAGAACAGCCGCTTCACAGGGCCCTCACTAGTATGCTTTTAATTCATCATAGGTCCATAGTGAAAATATACTAACATATTCTAACATATTGTGATAATGACAATAACTTCCCAAGTGTATATACATTCAATAGCCCAACACAACACAATATTGTGTTCTGATAAGGAAAAATAACTTATCTGAATCAGAGGAAATAGCTCAAAATTTGAAATTCCTTGGAGCCAAATTCCAGCAGGCTGAATGTTCCTATTCACAACCCTTATTCAAAAATATTTATATGGCAATCAAATAGTCAACAGGTCAGAAACAGCCAATCAGAATAGAGAAGCCCAATCAACAACTTGAGACCTGATGGTTCTATAGAATTTAAACAGACCATCCAACAGTGTTCACAAGTATCCAAACAGTTGAGTCTATTACCCCCTTGCCAGGATGCTGGAACACAGTCAAGAATTCACCAATATAAATCAGATATATGATGCTGAGACTGTATCCAATGAAAAACTAAATGGGGCAGTTGTAGAACCAGTCTTGATATGACTTATGTTCATTAAGACGTAAATATATCCTTCCTCTTTGTCCGACCTACATAGATCAAAGTACACGGAAATATAATCATATAAACTATCCACTCAGATTCACAAGTGGTAGAAAATCTGGAGTAATAAACTTTCCCATCAGGATGATTCCAACTCAATCCTTCCAACTTATATTGACACCAGTAACAACTGCCATAAGAATAATGGCCTTTAGATTGCAAAGTGTCTGTAGAAGGTATATCAGATATTGTGTATCTTGTTAATAGTTCACTCAAATGTTTACCATGTTTAAACGCCACATGAGGGGAATCCTTTAGACAAGAGTGAAGAATGAGGACTTGCCAATGTTTATGAATGGAGTTCACCACTCTGTGGATACCAGCAGTATAAGGTAATACACAGACCAAAGAGTCATCTATGCAGATTTTTGTAGGTTTTTTGTTATCTGAATTTGGGTTTTTAAATAGAGAACAATATTGCATGTGGGGGTACTTGGTTCACTCACAAGCTTATTTCTGTAATTGCTGGTTAGACTGTTTTTTTTTCAGTATCACAGTGCTGCTGTCTCTCCCCCTCCCCCCCCCCCCTTTTAATTTATCCAGGCTGATGTTACTAGTGTCTGCCCCTTTCATTTGAGAGAGAGATTGTTTGCATCATCTCTCTGCAGTTGGCACTTTGTAGTAAGTTAGTTAGTTTGTCCCATTCCTTATGTCTTTTTAGATAGGACATCTATATACGTTTTTTTATTTTTGTTGGTTTTTTGTTCCACCCAGGAGTATGCATGGTGACGTCTCCTGGAGGTGGTGCCTTCCTTTTGCTTCTTTTGATTTTCCTGAGTTTTTACTATTTTATTCTGGTTTTACCATCTTATTTAGTTGATTTGTTTTATGATTTGATTATTTATGTAATTTATTTTAATATAGTTTGTACGTTCAATATGTTTTGTTTGGTTTTGCTTTTTCAGATTGTATACCATATGCCCTGGAGGAATCTCTTTGTTTTACCATTATTTTGTACAAGTCTATATTTATGACTCTGATGCAGTATTTATTCTAACACCTGTTAGACTTTTTAACAAGTGTTTGTAAAGTATTTGCACTTTGTTGTGGTTTTAACAGTTTAAAAAAAAAATATTGCTTTTAATACTATATTAAAACATTATTAGTGCTTTTAATTTGTTGGTATCTTGATACCACTTCTTTGCTCATTGTATTATATTTGTGGTGGTCTTATTCCTCTTGTGTCATTCATACTTTTGCCATCTTGATTTCTTTCCCTGCTTTTTTAGCCTTTCTATTCCTTCTGTGCTTTTTTGATTTGAGATCCTTTTTATTTATTTATTTATTTAAACGCTTTTATATACCGCTCCTTCCAGTGATCAGGGGCGGTATACAATGAACAGAACTTGTTTACATAGAATATCAAACTATATTACAAGGTACTATATACAAATCAGCTGTTCACATATACAGCAGAATAGCGGATGCTGAGGCACAGCTATATACAGTGTAGGGTGGGGAAGGGAACGGGATAAGGGAGAAATATATTAAATGAAGTTTCATAAAGAGAAAGGTTTAGATGCTAATCTTTTTTACCCTTCCCTTTTTTTTAAACTTTCTTAAAATAAGATCTATTACTATGATAGAGCCTTTTAGTTGAGCCCCTTTCTTCTACTTCATCTACCAGCCCATATTATGCCCTTAAGATGCTTGCCCATTTTACCAGTCAGTATTTTTTTTAATGCAAACTTTGTGCAACTCTTTTCTACCTTGGCTGCTTTCTCCATCTGTAAGCACCAGGTCTAGTACTCCCTCTTCAAAATGTGAGTTCCATTACCATTTGTTTCAGAAGAGATCCTTGGAGTCCACATTTTCTGTCTGTCTCAAGAATTCAGCAGGCTGAATACTCCATCCAATAAAGGCTGGCCTACCTTGCCACTGAAGCTAACCATAAATATAACTAACTGAATGTTCGTG
Organism: Ichthyophis bannanicus; assembly: GCA_033557465.1. Classification (NCBI taxonomy): domain Eukaryota; kingdom Metazoa; phylum Chordata; class Amphibia; order Gymnophiona; family Ichthyophiidae; genus Ichthyophis; species Ichthyophis bannanicus. The sequence goes on from CM066036.1 coordinate 621,792,875, forward strand.
TGCCCAGCTGAATAACCTCATTGTAAAGGATGATGGTGGCCTGAGGGGTCTTTTGAGCCGGGAAGGCAATTTTTGCCGGATTGAAGGAAAGTTAATCTCCTAGCTTTTGAGTCAGCTCATGATAAGCTGATTTTCATCATCTTCAGATAAGTAGTATTATATTTTTTGGTGGGCGACACTGATACCATTCTTGGACATTTGAAATCATTTCCTGATTGAATTGAGATACGAATGCGATTTGAACGAAGACGTTCTAATGGAATTTATGTTTGCGGTGGTTGGTTCATAGGACCATATAGCCTCACGCGAAGTTGGCTGGTTGGCCTTTTTTTTCTTAATCTGAATAAAATGGAGGGTCTGTTGCAAGAGTATGTGTTAGCATCCTCATAACAGATGATCCAACAAAAATAGCGTAATTATAGAGAATAGGGGGATTCTATCTGTTAAGTCACGGGAGTTCACAGTAGGTAATTTCAGTGATTAATTAATGTGTGCCTTCTTTATGGATATATGACTGAAGCTAACCGGGCAACAGTGATATTGAGCCCCTGCCCAGTTTGCTTCATCGCTATCCGGCTGACCAGGATATTAAATGTCGGTGGCCAGATATGGCCCTGGTATTGAATACATGCTAGATTCTTCTACCCTTAAATGTTGCCTTCAGTGTTCTTATTCCCTTTCTTGCCCACTTGTGGAATGATCTTCCCTTGACACCTGGCAAGAAATTCCTGTTCCCCAGCATGTTTATTTTCTTTATTTATCTATTTCTTCTATATCGCCCCTTCCAGAGATCAAGGGTGGTTTACATGGAACAGTTAACAATTTTGTATACTTCTGTATACTTTACATAGAACGGTATTTGTAACTATGTACAGGTAACATTGTATGGAACAGTTTCAAAACTATTTACATGGAACTATTTACAAAGAACAATAAACAATATGTTACAGAGGACAATAGACATTTAACATATATTTCAATTGAACTTGTGTAAGTTTTGGTTTTTTCCTTTTTCATCGTAAGACATTTGTATTAATAGCGGAGGGTCTGTCTGAGTTAGTCATTTGTGATTTCATGAGTTTTGTGGGAATGTTTCTGTGATTGCTGGGGGGTGGCTCTCTGGAGGTAGGGGATTTCAAAATGTTCAGAGAAGAGGTAGGTTTTGAGTTCTTTTCTGAATTGATGAAGGTCTTTCATCAGGTGAATAGTTATTGGGAGTTCATTCCAGAGAGTGGGGGCAGCAAAGGAGAAAGCTTGTGGTTTTCTTTGTTTTTCTGATGGTTTTTTGTATGTTGAGAGAGTGAGTTGCGTTTTGTCTGCATATTCTTGTTTCTGATGGGGCGTGTATTAGGGTGGACAGGTGTGAGGGGGAGATGTCGTTAAGGAGTTTGAAGGTTGTTAGTAGAATTTTATATTTTATTCAGCTGTTTATAGGGAGCCAATGTAATTTCAACAGTATTGGGGTCACATGGTCAGTTAGACGAGCTTTTGAAATTATCTTGGCACAGATGTTCTGGGCTCTTTGTAACAGATATGTGTTTTTTAGTGGGAGGCCAACTGTTCCTGCTAGCTAACGTGCAGTGGGTTTGCCTAATGTGCTCTCCTGTAAAGGAGTTGTTACGTGAACGCATATTAGGCAACCCATTGCTGGTGAGTCTGCGGCAATAGCCCAAGCTCTTGTGCTAATGCACTTTCCATGCCCACACTCCACCCATTCCCCTTCCCATACCACACCAATTAATGTTCGTTTTACTGTGCGGTGGCACACATGTTCATGCGTTAGAGTTCCTGACTGTCAGTTGCTGTTCATTAAAACACATATTAACCAGCTAGTGGGCTTTAGTAAAAAGGGGCCCTTGGTTTGCCATATTCTGGAGATAGTGCCAATTTTGGCCGAACTTATCAAGGGTCTTCTGCCGTTCCATGAATATTTCTGTACTGCTGCACCTAGCCTTTGTATTTCCTTAGGAATTAACCAACCTGCAATTACTGTATCTGCATTAAATAGAACAATTTAGGAATCCGTTGCCCGTGCGGTTTATTATATATAGGAAAGACAATACGATCACTACGGGTTCGAATCAACGAACACAAGAGCCGGTTAAAATGCGAGGTGAAGGAAGCCCCATTGGTAACCCATTGCATTCAAAATCACCATATTTTTGATGATCTCCGCTACTTTGGAATACACTGGGTAGCGACAGGAAGGTCAGGCAACTCCAGAGCCAAAACATTGGTGATCCAGGAACAAAAATGGATACACCGACTCCAAACTGTGGACCCGGGAGGTCTGAATAATATGGTTGACTGGGGAGCCTGCATTTAAGAGACCAGAGCGATTCAACTGATTCTGCCCCATAAATTTCCTGATAAGATAACGTGTCGATGACACCATATTTCACATAATCTATACAGTTTAAAGCTCCATCGTTGTTGTTGATCCGTCTACATTTAAGAGATTAGAGTGGCTCAATTGCATCAACAAATTCGCAACAAGGTAAAGTTCCGATGACATCATACTTTTACGTAATTCATAGAGTTTAAAGCTCCACCGTTGTAGCTGGTCCGCATGCGCGGCGTTCCAAGAAATGGTGAACCTCATTGTCGGGTCAGAGAAATCGCACATCGTTTATATGCCTTTTGCAACTTTAAAATTACTGGTAGGACTTGCTTATAGAATTTGCTTCTCAACACGATAATGAGCTGGTGGGTATGAGATAAAATTAACTCTGTACATATCTTTCCTAATAGAGATTGTTTTGACGAACCAACCCCCTGAAGAAGAATCGAAACGCAAGATTGGTACCGGGAAGGTGGCGTTGGGGCCGTTCATTTTTCCTTTTCTAAGATAAGCACAATCTCTTTACTTTATGAGATAATAATAAGGAAAGTCCAAACGGTATTAAGAAGATACGTAACGAAAGTTGACATTTTTACATCTTAAAGAGCCGTAGTTATAATGGTCGTTGATGCAACATAGGCATATATCTTCTGTAAGATTTTCATTCAGAAGTGCTGCCGACTCAGTCTGAGACCATGGGTTCTTTTAATGCTGAATACTTGTTAATATGAAAAAAACATAAAAAGAATAGTAAACAGGTATAGCATCAGAAAATTGGACTTCATTCCTTTTATTTATTGAGGGTGTCTAATTTTCATCCTTATTTTTGGTTACCCAAAACCCTCGTGAAACAGACCTAATTCCCTTTGTCTTCATGGCCGTCAAAAAGTCTAAACACTTGTGAATACCTCAGGAATTTAGCCACAACTAGCTGCAGCCATTTTAGTACCCCCAGGTAATTTAGTGTGTATTCTGTACTCTTCTTCAATTTCTAGCTCCTTACTAAAGTAGATGCTCAAAATCCAAGGGAAGAGCTGGTCTAAAAATCCCTTCAAGTCTAAGCTTCCTTGCCCTTCAGTTAGACCAAGGATTCACAAATTGCTGCCACAGTTCCAAGGGGTTATGTTCCACCTTCCCTGCCAGGATCCCATCACTGAGGATAACAAGAGTGAAAAGATCAAGAGAGCCTTAAAATTTCTTAATACACAAATAAATGAAAGCTCAACATGGCCGTGTTTCAGTTATTGCCTGCCCCAGGGACCATTACAATCTTCTCTTTATATATGTCTAAACATCCTTAAAAATAAATTAAGGAGGCGGCTTATGATGTCACCAGTCAAGATAGTCGCTTGAGCTTGTGCTCCAACTGGCCGCATGTGAAAAGCTGTCCGATCCTGTCTCTGACACCACAGAACCGACCTCGAAGGTTTGCCGAGTTGGAGAAAACTCTTGGATGGCGGCTAAAGGCAATAAGCTTGTTCGCAAGAAATCTTCTTACTCGGAAGCCACAAGCACGCCACAGTGGCCTACCAATAAAATGGCGGCTGCATTATAGAGGAGCGAGGACACAGCCTCAATGGCTCAGAACGTGGTGAAAAAGCTCCCGCAAGTGATCGAAGGGCTGGGCCTGATGGAGAGCAAACGTTCCGGGTGGAAATTAGAGCCTGTTTTTAGGACTTAAAAACAGGCACATCCCAAGACCAGAGGAGGTAGTGGACCGAATCAAGGGCCTCTGTACTGATCTGGAAGAGCTGAGAAGGCGAGTTGAGGATACAGAAGAGTGACTTCATGAACAAAATGAGGCTGCGGGACCCTGGAGAAGTTAGTGGCCATGGAAAAGCTACACGCAGACCTGCAGGTCAAGGTGAAGGATTTAGAAAACAGATCCCACCGCAACAACTTGAGGTTCCAAGGAGTCCCGGAGGATGAGGAATATAATGACTGTAGGGAGGTGGTGCAAAAAAAAAAAAATCATCAAAAACAATCCTTGTGTCGGTAGGAATTGAAGTGGAAGGAAGAGATTTCCAGATTGATCAAACACATCGGGTGGCAGGACCCATGGGTTTGAATAACAAATCCAAGGATATAATAGCCTCCTTCCATGATTATGGACTTAAAGAACTGGTGGTGGCCAAGGCTTGCTCTGGTGACCCGTTCAAATGGACCTGGCCCAAATCATGTTGCAGAAGAGACGGAAAATATGCGACATACTGGTAAAGCTGCGGGCAAGAGTTCGCAATGGATGAACTTTCCCATTTGGTTGACTTTCACTTTAAGAGGTAAAAGGTGGTGGGTCCGCACAAGGGACGAGATGGCGCAGGCCTTGATAGAGGCCGGCATAACAGGCCTGGATCCTATGCCAGTGACTGCTACTGCCGTGAGGAAGAAACACTCTTGGTGGCAGACAGTCCCCCATGGTAGACGTCAACTGCGGCTGCGGTTGAGGGCACGAGACGAAGACCAATGCTGTGAAACAGCCCTGATTGGGAGTCCACTACATGACCTGAGTTGGCTGTCCAAGCCAAGCTGGGACTAGGGAGCAGAGATACTTGACTGTATGGACTTTTGGACAAGGGCCCATAAGCAGATGGATGTGGAAGTACAGAGGATAGGGGGTCTGCTAGGCAAATGATTGATTGTTGGTTTGCTTTGGGGGACTAGTTGGTTGGATTAGAAGGGCTGCATCTAGTTCTGAATAATGTGGGGGGAGTGAACATGAGAGGGGTAGAAGATACAGAGGTGAACAGGAGGAGAGCAGGCAGGGGAGCAGAGGTGGAGAGGGATGATGTTTGCAACAAGGGCCTGGCCATGTGGCGATGGGGGCGGTGGCCTCGATGCACCCTGAGGTTATGAAGGGGGTGAGGGGAAGGGGGGGAGGGGGAAGGGGGGGAGTTGGGGACAGTGGGAGCAGCTATGGGGACACAATGCACGATATAGCAGAGACACAAAGTTGTCTCTCTCCATGTCTGGGGACTTAATTCCCCCTTCAAGAGACAAAAGCTTTAGAAGGAAATGCTGTGGAAAAGGTCCTCTATATTCCTAGCCCAGGAAACACATTTATTGAGAGCTCATGAAAAACTGGTTTGCCCAAAAAACTCTGTGATGAAACTCTATGCATTAAATATGGTGGAGGAGGAGGGGTGCCTATCTTTAAAGACGTGGGCCTGCGAGTAGAAATGGGGAAGGGGGTTCGGGATAGAACTGGGAGAAACTTACTGGCCCAATTGCGGGTAGAATCGGAGTGGTATTGGTTGGCGTGTATTTATGCCCCAAATGGATCAAGGGAGACTTCTTTACAGAACTGGGAATAAATTAGGCAATATGGGGGAAGAGTTACTGTTACTAGAGGAGAATTTCAACATGTCATAAAAACACACCTCTTTTTGGAACACTATGGACCGAACACCTGATATCACTCTTGGACACGCATCCACCACAGTAAAACATGGACCAACTCCCACCCCTTCTGCCAGTTCTAGTTTCCCTATATTGACTTCTATAGCACATGTTCCCAAACATACAATGACAAAAGAACTCACAGTCTGAAGTAAATTCACCATGTAATTAACACCGTTTGTTGAACCTGTTAACTCCAAGTTTAACTCCCTTGTTATCTAAAGTTCTCAGTTTATTTGTTCACTGTAAACCACTTTGAATACAAGAAAATGCGGTATAGAAAACTTGTTAAAATAAATAAATAAATAAGTAAGTCAGTCAGTCTTGGGACCCAGGACAGGACAGTACTGGGAGAGGGGTGGGAAGGAGGACAGATAGAGCCTGTTTAAGGCCTTCATATGAGATCAGGGGATAGTGGATGTTTGGCAACTTCTCCACCCAGGTAAAGCACAGTTACTTACCTGTAACAGGTGATCTCTGGGAACAGCAGGAATAAGTCTTCACATATGGGTACGTCGGTACCGACGGAGCCTGCGCGGGAACGCTCCCCAGCGTCCAATCAGAAAGCTTTTGGGAGCATCCCTCAGCGCCTGCATGCTGCCTTCCCGCCTTTCCAACTGTCTCTCCTCAGTTAAGTTTTATAGCTGAGACAAAGAGAGAGAGAGAGAGAGAGGAAAGGAAGATAGATAAAGAGATACAACTCCTAGGGGAGGTGGGTGGGTTGTGAAGACTTATTCCTGCTATTCCCAGAGATCACCTGTTACAGGTAAGTAACTGTGCTATCTCCAGGAACAAGCAGGAATGAGTCTTCACATATGGGGACTCCCAAGCTAAGATGCCTGGAGCCCTAGCATGGAGGGGATTGGAACATGCTACACCTCACATGGCCAGGCATCCTGAGGATGGAGGGTAGGAGTTGAAAGAGAGGAGCTGTAGAAAAAACAGCTAACCTAAAATAGGACTACAGGTAAGGAGTCCTTGTATGTATGATAATTATCATGAAAATATTGAAATGAACAATCACAATATCTACCTCACCTACTGGATTGCAGGAAGTAGAGAGGCTGATGGAGTCTACTGGGGATCCAGTAGAGGAATCTTCAAGGTGACCTCACTGAAGTGAAGGTGAAGGTCCAAATCTGAAAGTGACAGGTGACCCAGGTGTCAACTGGGGTAGTACAAAAACGGTAGGTCTTTAGGAAAGCTTTATGGAAAAAGCTGGGAACTCCTTTGGCTACAGAGTTACTCAGTTAGGAGCAAAAGAGGAAGAATGACCGATTTGGACAACTAGCCCAGTCCTGGAGGGAAGAAGGGTTATGGGAAAAAAGCCCGTATTCCCAAGGACAGATGTCTGAAGGGTTGAACCTCAGATCTACTGAAGATCCATCGTGTCTTTCCTAACTGGTGAGAGAAAGGAAAGATATTGGAGCATGGAGCTTCAGGGATACCTAAACCTAGGGTTAAGGAAGGAGCTGTCAGTACCACAGCAGTGGTTGTGTGCATAATACCCCAGACATACTGTGGGACAGTATGAACATATGCAAGTCCACTGTCTGGAACCTATAGGAAGCTAAAAACCTTATAAGCATAGACAGTTAGAGAGATAAGTATGTAAATACATATCTACCTATAAGGACGGATCTCGACAGATACACATATATATGTGTATATATATATGTGTATATATATATATATATATATATATATATATATATATATATATATATATATATATATATATACATACATACATACATATACACACATCTATAGTGAGATCTGGAGAGGCATAACATATGCACACGCAGCTTACAGACATATGTATCTATAGAGAAGTATATAGAGATATATACATACATGAATATATATGTCTAAAGATAAATGTCTGCAACTAGGCAGATAGAGATATGCCCATAAGAACATTCACATGGGAGATGTGAAGAGGAAAGATTCATCTAATAACAAGAAGGTGGAACCTACTTGAGAAGATATAGAGAATCTGTTCCTCCTGGTTAAGATGGAGCAGGAATACTATCCAGTGAAATAACCAGGATGGTTGCGTGGAAAAAACAGAGGATAATATCAGTCTGTAAACAGCAAGTCCTGAGTCCAGTAGAACTCTAACATGATGAATGGACAGAAAACGCAGAGGATGAGATACCAGGTTGACCCACTTGAGGGACAAGGGGGGGGGGGTATCATGCGTTGTTTAAGTAAATATATGCTGTCCATGAAGGATTAGGATACCATGAGGACAAGCTGCAAGGAAAAAGAGTATATTTCCTGTAGAAACTGGGTAACTCTTTAGACTGTCACATAGAGAAGGCTTATGTCCTTTATTAAAAGGAAATAGAAGGGTGTAAAGAACCCCTACAGTCATGAGGAATGACTGAGGAAGCCTTTTCCAACCATATAGGATAGTAATTAGAGAAAAAATTCCCATGCTCTCTAGCAAGGGCCCATAGTGGAAAGCTTCTCAGTAGGATTGCAGAGAGCACTAGGCAGGAGAATTGGGAAATAAAAGTGGCTGTTGGAGAAAACCAGCTGCCACTTCAGTTATGCTGCCAACTCCAGAGGTTTGGAGATGACAGAAAGAAGCAATAAGAATTATCCAAGATAGATGAGCACTATCTTGGAGCACTACTAAGGTCAGAGAGAAAGTAGTGGAAGACTGGAATTCGTAGAAAAGTACCAGTTGTCCAAACACTGGAAGTCCTGCAAGGGCAGCTGCTGAATAGAACAGCAGAGAGAATCCTTCTGTTTGTAACAGAGAGAACAGACAGAAGAGGAAAAAATCCTGATCATGTCTGATGAGCTGCCCAATGAAAGCAGGGAGGTTACTCCAGAGAAAAAAGTTATACACTAGAAAGGACAGGAAGACTAGAAAGGCTAAGAAAGCCTTCCAGTGGTATGGTAGCAACCTTATAGGGGAGGCCCTGAAAAAGAGGGCAAAGAAAAATAGGAGCGGAAGGGAGACTTGCCATATGGTAAGTCTGCAGAAGGAAAAAATTCATGATGGTACAGGAGAGAACTGTCATGAGATAGTTGGCAAACCTCACTTCATGGTAGAAAGAGGAAAACCCTGTGACCCATAGACATGAATCTCCTGACAGCTCAGCCTACCTAAGAGCAAGTGGATGTCCTGGAAAACAGGAATCCATGTGTAGAGTTTTAAATGAAAAAACAGTGAAAAAAACTTCTGCTGAGAAGAAGTGAACTATAGGTTATAAAAAGATTAAGTAGAACCCTATCGAGGGTTAATTTTTCTGGCTTGAGTTTGGATTCTTCAGATCAGAGCGAGGTTTCCCTTGTTTGGGAACATCTGTATGATGGGCAGGAGAAGAATAAAACCTTCTTCTTTTAGGGAAAGAAGGTTTGGTAGGGCATTTCCTACCTACTGGGGAAGGAGAAGGCTTAGGATAGCCCTCAGAAACAGGGAAATCAGTGGAGCAATGAGCAACCTGATGTAAAGACTCCCTATTGAAGAGATTTTCTCCAGTACAAGGAGTATTACCCAGTCTTTGTTGTGCCCATCTGTTTAAGTCTGAAGCTTGGAGCCAGGCTCTACGTCGTGCTCCTATGGCTATAGCAGAGGTTCTGCTAACAGACTCAAAAGAGTCAAGGGAAGCATGAGAAAGAAACCAAGAGATATTTTGGCTATGACTAAGAAGTAAGGAATAGTCTGCAGCCTTGGGCTCTGATAGAAAAGGAGTCAAAAGAGATAATTTCTTTGTGACCTCCTGAAGGGATAGACTCATATAAAAAATATAAGAGAGAATCCTTGTTGCCAGCATAGATGTTTGGAAGGTTTGACGTCCAAAAGCATCCAGCGTTCTAGATTCACGACCTGGCGGATAAGAAGAATGCTTCTTCTTGCTTTTTACCTTCCTCATTGCTGATTCCACTACAATGGAATGATGGGGAAGTTGAGTCTTTTGAAACCCTGGAGAGGGGGGCACCTGATACAGAAGATCAGTTGCTGTAGAAGGTAAGGAAACCCTTAAGGGTGTTTCCCATATTCTCAGAAGAAGATCTTGCAAAGAATGATGTAAAGGAAGCATTATATTTTCCTTTTCCCCAGAAGAGCCTTGTGTAGGATCATAGCCAGGGATAGGAATAGCAAGGAATGTTGCCATGTCAAGGAGAAATTTCTGAAAAGAAGGATCTTCAATGGGAACCATCCCTGGACAGGCTAAAGTTGAAGAACTAGCCTGGGCACCGGAGGATGTACTGGTCCGGTGCAGAAAAGGAGCCCTAATGGATGGATACTGGCGGTTATAACTTAAGACAGTCAGTACTGCATCGTCCATGCCAGGTATCGACTCCAAACTAGGTATAGAAAGGAGCGATCCTGGTGAAAAAGGCATGGAAGTATTTGGTCCCGATGTTATTGCAGGAACCGGCATCGATACCGATACCGGTATCTGTGCCAGAATCGGAGGCGATACCGACATCGAAGCAGTCATCGGAGGCTGCTCAAGCGGTACCGAGGCAACCAAAAACCCTTGGTGAGTATCCTCGATACCGCGCATCCGGAATCGGTAAGCGTCTGTTCCGAGACGCGTCGGTACCCAGTCTTCCAGACTAGATATCGATTCCAGACTCGGCATCAAAGGAAGCGAGTCTATCGATGCATGTCTAGAGGGTACCGACGTCGGTGGTCGTATCGGCGATGCTGCCGATACTGGAAAGTCAATCTGGGACATATCGATCGGCCCCGAAGGTACCGAGAACGCCAGATGACGATCCCTGGTGAAGAGTGGATCGTTCAACACCAGTGCCGATGCCGGGGTATCGGTACCGCTCGAAGCAGATGCCACCACCGAGCATGGCTCAGGTATGTTCTGTGAGGGGTGAGCCCCAGGAACAACCTGAAACCCCTGAAAGGCTTTGGAGACCGAAGACTCCCGCCGGGGTTTTGAAGCCAATAGGGTCTTGAGGGAAAGGCCGGAGCCGTCATCATGCATGGCATGAGACCTACCACTCAAGGATTGGCTAGTCTTAACAGACTGTTTGTGGGTTACCTGATCCTGTAGAGAAGAAATGGTCGGTGCCCTGACACTGGAAGGGAACTCGGCATCGAGGGAAACTCGAAATGGAAAATCTCTTCTCATAAAATTGTAGCCTAATGGCTCCAGAGGAAAAGGGTCAGGACCCAAACAGGTTAGACACCAGTCATTGGAGTCTAAAAAGAAAACTGTATTTCCACAGTTAAGGCACTTCTTAGGAGAAGAAGGTTCCATGATGGAGGGGCCTACAGGCCCAAAAGTCTAAGACAGAAACTGAGGGAAAAATACTCCCTGAGTTAGAGAAAAAGAAAAGAAAAAACCCACCGGCGGTACCGGTGGAGGCGGGGAAACAGCCGCGACCACAAGAAAACAAGAATTAAAGAAAACATTTTCTGCGGTGACAGGACGTCCTGCCGGCTCCGCGGAAAAACGAAAACTGAGGAGAGACAGTTGGAAAGGCGGGAAGGCAGCACGCAGGCGCTGAGGGATGCTCCCAAAAGCTTTCTGATTGGATGCTGGGAAGCGTTCCTGCGCAGGCTCCGTCGGTACCGACGTACCCATATGTGAAGACTCATTCCTGCTTGTTCCTGGAGATAAGACAATTCTCATACTATTCTCATGTTCATGGCTCCAACTCCCGAATGCTATGGGTTGAAAAGGAGGTGGCATTACAGATAAAAAAGGCTGAGATAGATGCCATCACCTGGTCAGATTATGCCCTAGTGGAAGCGACACTTGAGATATGGGGGGGGGGGGGGGGGGGGAAGAGGGGGTGGGGTACAGTATTGTTCTTTGAATGAATCCTTGCTAGAAGATGGGTGGGTAGTCCAGGAGGTGGAGGAACTTATCGGGGAGTACTTTGAGATAAACGATAACAGGGAGGTGGGTTGGGATGTGGTTTGGGATGGGTTTAAGGCCACCTTGGAGGGGCCTTTTATTGAAATAGGGAGAGCGCTTGAAGCAGGAATAGGGAAGTGGCAGTTGCAGCTGCACAACTAGCTGCTGCACTTGATGGAAGTGTATGCGAAGGATCGCAGGGGGTGGCTTGCAGGCAAATGCTAGCAGTACATGCTCAATCTGGCGCTTTAGAAGCAGATGAGATTCGCTACTAAATGCAGCTGGGAAGGCAGGAGGTTTTTTTGAGTGGGGCAACAAGGTGGGGAAGTTCTTGGCTACATACTCAGACAGAAGAAGCTGCACTCCCAGATAATGACCATTAGAGGGCCACAGGGGACAGAATTAATAAAGGGAGAAGACTTGAGGGGAGAATTCTTGGACTTTTATAAGAAATTATATGCAGCTCTGCCACAGCCGTCATTGGGGGCGGTCGATAGCTTCCCAAATTCAATACCTCTGGCTAAGCTTGAACAGGAGATGAGGGAGGAGTTAGAGGGAGGAGTTGGGGTGGAAGAAGTGCGACTTGCAATTAAAGCGCTTAAACTAACAAGGTGCTGGGCTTGGACAGCCTCACAACACGCTCCATTAGGCAATCTGGCAAGCAGTTGTTAAAGCCACTGGCACAAGTTTTTAACTTGCTCAGGGAGGGGGGGACAATTAGTGGGTACCATGGGATGGACAGGCATAATTCTCACTCTGAAGGAGGGGAAGAACCCGCAGGTGTGTGCCTCATATCGCCCCATTTCCCTTTTGAATTTGAACGCAAAAATGTTAGTTAAAATCAAAGTCCATGAAGACCAAGAAGGATTTCTGCTGGGGAGGCAAGCAGAGGACAATGTTCGGAAGAATATAGAGTAGTTACTCACCTGTAACAGGTGTTCTCCAGGAGCAGCAGGAATCAGTCCTCACTTATGGGTGACATCGACGCCGATGGAGCCCCCGTGCGGAGCATTTTCCCCAGCTTTCTAAGAAAGCCTTTGGGAATACTGCACGCATGCGCGTCCCCTTCCCGCCTAAAGGTGCCATCTTGCTCAGTCAAATGACATAGCTAAAAAACAGCACACAAAAATGTAAAAATGAACTATGTACAACTGCAACTCCCAGGGGAGGAGAGAGGGTTGTGAGGACTGATTCCTGCGGCTCCTGGAGAACACCTGTTACAGGAGTAACTACTCTTTCTCCAGGACCAAGCAGGAAGTCAGTCCTCACTTATGGGACTCCCCAGCTTCAGGCTACCGTGGACCCAGAGCTGAAAAATGAGCTCCCTCTAGCCGCAGCATCAGAGAAAGGATTTCACTGAAACATACCCCCACCGGTAGCCCAACCAGAGGGCTGGAGGGTAGGAGTTGCTTAAACCTCAAAGAGATTCCGGAGCACTGCCTGACCGAAAGCACTGTCCCTACGGGACTCCCTCTCCAGGCAGTAATGGGCCGCAAAAGTCTGGCTTGAGGACCAAGTTGCAGCCCTGTAGATGTCTGCCAACGGTACAGAGCGGAGATGAGCTACTGAGGCTGCCATTGCCCCGACACAGTGGGCCGTGACCCGACCCTGCAAGGGAAGGTCAGCTGCCCTGTAAGCCCAGGTGATACAGTCAGCCACCCAGATGGACAAGGTACGCTTGGAGACAGGTAACCCCAAGTTATTAGGGTCAAAAGATACAAAGAGCTGAGTAGCCCTCCTATGCCCCTGCGTACGTTCAAGGTAGAAGGATAAGGTCCTCCTACAGTTCAGGGTATGCAGGACTGTTTCAGCCCAGCTGGCATGGGGCCTAGGGAAGAACGTTGGAAGAACCACCTCCTGGTTGAGATGGAAAGAGGAGACAACCTTTGGGAGGAACTTAGGATGAGTCCTAAGGACTACCCTGTTCCTATAAAAGCGAGTGTATGGCCTGTCACAGACCAGGGCTTGAAGTTCACTCACTCACCTGGCCGAGGTCAGGGCCACTAGGAAGAGAGTCTTCCAAGAAAGGAAGCGGAGAGGACATGTAGCCATAGTCTCAAAAGGTGGGCGAGTCAGTTGCTGCAAGACCACATTCAGCTCCCACTCAGGGGCCGGTGGACGGAGAGGAGGCTTGAGCAATAGCAAGCCTCTAAGAAATCTGGACACCAAAGGGTGAACCGACAAAGAGTGTCCTTCCACCAGAGAGTGGTGAGCTGCCAGAGCAGAGAGGTGGACCCGAACAGAATTGGACTTAAGGCCCTGATTGGACAAGTGCAGCAGGTACTGAAGCACTACCGGCACAGTGCAGGTGAAAGGATCTTCCTCTTGCTGCTGACACCACAAGGAGAACCTTCTCCACTTCAGGGCATAGGTTTTCCTGGTGGATTGCTTTCTAGAGGCAAGACCACCTCCTCCACTTCCTGAGGCAAGCCCCAGGGAGCCAACACTACCCTTGCAGCCTCCAGGCCATCAAATGGAGAGATTTGAGATTGGGGTGCAGAAGGAAACCCTGATCCTGAGAGAGATCGGGCTGCACCCCCAGAGATAGTGGTGTGTCCACTGCTAATTGAAGCAGAAGTGGAAACCAGGGCTGCCTCGGCCATCTGGGAGCTATCTTGTCCCTTAGAATCTTGAACAATGTTCGGGCCACCAGAGGCGTGGGAGGAAACGCATATAGGAGCCCCTGGGACCAAGAAATCAGGAAGGCATCCGCTGCTAACCTCAGGGGGTGCGGTTGCCTGGAACAGAACCTGGGTAGCTGGTGATTCAGGGGACTGCAAAAGAGATCCATGGATGGAAGTCCCCATTTCATGAAAATTTTTTGAACCACCAATGGGTGCAGCTGCCACTCGTGGGGCTGCAGAATCCTGCTTAACTTGTCTGCCAGGAGGTTCTCCTGGCCAGGGAGATACACAGCTTTGAGGAACATGTTGTGCTTGAGCACAAAGGAACACAGGGCCTGTGCCTCCTGACATAGGGGCCTGGACCCAGTGCCTCCGTTTGTTCACATAGAACATGGCTACTTGATTGTCCGTCTGAACCAGAACAGACTGGTGAGCCAAAGTGTGAGAAAAAGTCTTGAGGGTTAAACGGATAGCCCAAAGCTCTAGTAGGTTGATCTGTTGCATGGCCTCCCATGGAGACCATAGGCCTTGAGTGCACTTTTCCAGACAATGCGCACCCCAGCCCTGCAAGGAGGCATCTGTCATCACCACCACTGTGGGGACAGGCACCTGAAAAGGCACCCCCTGAAGCAAGTTGGGGGGTGTAGCCACCACTGCAGGGAATTCAGGAAGGGTTTGGATACCCTTACTGTGTCTGCTAGGCTCCCTGTGGCTTGCTTCCATTGAGTTCTGAGGCACCACTGTGCAGGCCTCATGTGGAGGCGGGCATTGGGGGTCACATGTATTGTCGATGCCATGTGGCCTAAGAGCTGTAGACAGAGTCAGGCAGAAACCCTTGGCATGCTGAGAAACCGGGATGCCAACTCCATGAGCCTTTGCGCCCTGTCTGCTGGCAAGTAAGCCCTTGCTTGTAGGGAGTCCAGGCGCGCCCCTATAAACTCTAGGTTCTGGGAAGGCGAGCAAAGCGGACTTTGCGAAGTTTATGACAAAGCCTAGGTGTTGGAGTGACAGTTCGAAAAGTGGCCTGCCTGGCAAGTCTGACCCCTGATGAGCCAGTCGTCCAGATAGGGGAAGACAAAAACACCTTGAGTCCTCAAGTAGGCCGCCACCACAGCCAGGCACTTTCTAAAGACCCTTGGGGCGGAGGTTGGGCCAAAAGGCAGTACTCTGTACTGGTAATGGTTTCCTCCTACAATGAACCTGAGGTACTTTCTGTGGTCTGGATGAATGAGGATGTGAGTGTACGCATCCTTCAGATCTAAGGAGCATAGCCAATCTCCCTGCTGGAGGTAGGGCAGAAGTGTTCCAAGAGTAAGCATCTTGAACTTTTCTTTCTCCAAGAACTTGTTGAGGTTCCCGAGGTCTAGAATAGGCCTGAGGCCACCGGTTCTCTTTGGCATGAGGAAGTACCTGGAGTAGAAATTGTGCCCCTGCAGGCGAGGAGGTACAGGCTCCACCGCCTTGTCCAGAAGCAGACCCTGAAGTTCTTGAAGGAGGAGGTATGAGTGTAGAGAAGGTCTTAGAGGCTCTCCTGGGAAGTAGGGCAGGGGGCAACTGCTGGAAATGGAGCATATAGCCTCTGTGGACTATGCTCAATACCCAAGCATCCCCTGCAATGGGTGGGCACCTGTGGGCAAACAGAGCTAGACGACCTCCTGTGCAGGAATGGGGCAGCAGAGGTGGAAAGGCTATGCTGTGGGAGTCAAAAAACCCCTCCCTGCTGGGTAGGAGCAGGAGCCGGAGGCTTGGGGGTCTTCTGCCTAAGGGGCCCATGTCCCTGCCCCTTGGCCTGCTGACCCTGCTGGGGAGGCCTGGTACTGAGGGAAAGGTTTGTAGGCAGCTACCTTTCTCGGGTAAAAGGGCTTTTTACCCGAGCCCTTCTTTTTGTGAGAAGTGGCAGACGTTTTTCTGGACAGCCTTGACCTAGTCAGGAGCTCAGTTTCAAGCTCAACTGCCTTCTCGGCCATGGGTTTGCCAAAAAGGTTTTCACCTCGGCAAGGGACATCGACCAACTTGTCCTGCACTCAGGGCTCGAGGTCCAATGACTGCAGCCATGCCTGGCGTCGGGCTCCGATGCCGGCTGCCGCTACACGAGCCAAAGCCTCGAAGCCATCGTAGGCCACTCGGGACATGAACTTCGAGCAGTCCCGGATTCCTGAGGACAAAGTCTGGAACCTCTGCAAAGGTTCCCTGGAGAGGCCAGCAGAGAACCCGGCAATCTCTTTCGCCAGGTCTCGTAAGTACATGCCCATGTACAGCTGGTAGGACTGGACACGGCAAGCAAGCATCGAGCCCTGGAAGCACTTTCTGCCGAAAGCATCCAGGTTCCGGGCCTCCCTACCGGGAGGCACTGCAGAGTGCATCTTCTGGCTCTTCAGATGATGCATGGCTGATTCCACCACCATGGAATGGTGTGGCAGCTGCGCCTTCTAGAATCTTACGGAGTCGATAGATAGAATCGACCCGCTTGCTCAAAACCGGTGCCGAGGCCGGTGTCTCCCACATCTGGAAGAGGAGCCATTCCAGCATCGGAGGGACTGGCACAGTAAAGGCCTCCTTCGGAGGAGAGTCATACTGGACAGCCTCAAGCTCCTCGGCTCGAGGCTCCTCTTTGGGGTCCGCGGGAATCGCCAATGCCTTGGCCATGTCCCTGACGAACTCCAAGAACCTGTGTCCTCCGGTGGGGACCTACTCCGGGACTCGGACTGCGGTGAGTCCGAAGGGACGCACCGAGTCCGAAAAGTATCAGGGGACTCCTCATCCTCCGTCTCCCACACAAACTCATCCGAAGAGGAGTTGGGGGGCTCCGACAGCGCGGGTCTCGGTAGCACCCGCCCCGACGCCGAAGGCACCAGTGTTGACGCCCTCGGTTCTGAGCAGGAGGTCGAGGGTACTGTTCCCTCTAAGCTGTGCGCGTGTGCGCGCGCACACACCTCGCCGAGCGAGCGCACATACTTTACAACAGAGCGCACAAAAATTACGGCTCTGATTCTGACAGAAAACACAGACGTCTTAAAATGTAAAACTTATGATTGTAATTACTAGAAATTTCCCGCTTCATTTAGTAATAGTCTATTTTCATTTAATTTGATTAAAATCAATGTGGTGTACATACTGTATTCTGACGTGTAGTCACATTTTAAAGTATATAACTCTGAGTGTCGTTATGTGGCGCACAAAAATTTAACCTTCCTTGAAAAGCTGCACACAGCTGATATTTTATGCGCACACAGCCTACAGAAAATTAGAGGGAACATTGAGGGTGACCGTGACTGAGGATGACTGAGCCTTTATGGTCTCGAGTATCGGCTCGGTCTCCGGGGTCGACTTCCTGGTGGTCGGGGCAGATGCACCAGCGAGGCTGGCAATCAGTACCCGCTGCTGATCCATTAAGGCAGACAGTTTGCACTCCAAAGCTGTCAGCCTGAGTCCAAGCTCAGGAGACTCAGCAGCTACCGACATGGGCCCCAACGGTGCCGGGCCCAACATCGTCTCCCTCAGAGAAGAGTCCACGAGGACTACAGGACTTATGTGTCCGACGGGCTCCGGCTCCACGCGAGGCATTTTGGATGGCTTCTCCTGTTCCAAGGGCCCGGGGCGGCGATCGGGGGTCTTAGACCTGGCTCTCGAGGAACCTCTTCCAACGCCGCCCTCACGAGCCGTTTGTTCCTCTTACGTTCCCGATTGCGGGACCCCCTGTCCGAGGAACCCCGGCGATGCTCGGGATCAGACTTCCGAGATGTCGAGGCCTCAGACGAGGTCTAGGCCCGGCCAGAGGCAGAGTCCGGGGAAATCCTCTCTTTCTGATGCCGATGGCTTCGAAGTGCCTTGGTGGACATTTTGCCACACGGGCCACAGATCTTAGGATCATGTTCTGGGCCGAGGCACCGAAGGCAGCTGTCGTGTGTGTCAGTGAGAGACATCAGTTTCTTGCACCGATCACACTTTTTGAAACCACTGGAAGCCATCGGGGAAAAAAGGGCCCCGGCGAGGTCAAAGGACCGGCTTTCCAGGGATAAGGCAAAAAAAGGGCGCGAACACCAGCCACGAAGGGCAAAAAACGAAAAATAGAAGACGGGCTCGATACCGGTGTACCGAACCCGGCGGGAAGGGGAACCGGCGTCGAACCAGAGAAAAAGAACGAAGTAATCGCAAAAAACAACAACTTTTCCGGGTGACACGGACAGACGTCCGATGGGCTCCACGGAAAAAGAAAGACTGAGCAAGATGGCACCTTTAGGCGGGAAGGGGACCGCGCATGCGTGCAGTATTCCCAAAGGCTTTCTCAGAAAGCTGGGGAAATGCTCCGCACGGGGGCTCCATCGGCGTCGATGTCACCCATAAGTGAGGACTGACTTCCTGCTTGGTCCTGGAGAAAAATCTGATATAGATGGCCCAACATCATCGGGACCAAGCACTGCTGTTGTCCCTAGACACGTAGAAAGCATTTGACAATGTGTCCTGGGGCTTTTACTTGTCCATCTGCTACCCCGACTATGGCCTAAGCTAGCCTGTGAATCCACAGTGGAACCAAAAGTCAACCCAAGAACTACCAGTTTCCTGATCTGTAACTTGGCTAATTCTGCTACTGAATTGGGTTACAATTTGGGTTATGGCACTATAATCATATTGAATGTCTTCAATTTAAATGTTGCTACCCTTGCTGCACCTTATACATGGTCCATAATTCTGAAGTCATTGACAAAGACAGTCTCCTGCATGTGTCTGGGCAGGGCTATTCATGCCTTTTGCACGGTATGATCGTTAATTGTTAGCACTATTATTATTAATAATACTGTTAAGATAGCTCTTCTACTAATTCTTCTGCTTTCCTCTCCATTTCTTCTCTTTTTATGGCTCCACATCACTTTTTCTTCCTATTATTGACACTCCCTAACCTTCTCCCCTCATACCGACATTCTCTATATCAGCCTCTCTCTACCTTTCCCATTTCTTCTCCCATCTTGTCTTCCTCCTTAATCTCAGCTCTTGAACATCGCATAGGGTGATGTCGGCCCAGTGGAGCCTGCACGGTAATCAACCCCAGCTTTCAAAGAAAGACTTTGAGAGTTACACCACACGTACATGGTCACATTCCCGCCCAAGGTGCCATCTTACTTCAGTATGACGACATAGCTGAATCCAGCATAAAAAAGAAAACAACTCCATGGGAAGGAGGGGAGGGTTGTGAGGACTGTCCCCAGAGAACACCTGTTACAGGTAAGGAACTATGCTTTCTCCGGGAACAAGCAGAAAGTCAGTCCTCACATATGGGACCCTAACTACAGGCTACCAAAAAACCTGTAAAAAGTCACGGGCAACCGAAAAACAGCAAGCTGCAAATGGCAGTAGGAAGCAATGAACGACCTCAAGTCCCAAGATGCAACCCCACTGTCAAGGATGGAATCACCTCTCCAGTAGCCTGAACGTAAGGGCCAGAGGGAAGGAGTTGCACTAATCCCCAAAGAGATGACAGAGTACTGCCTGGCTGAAACTGCTGTCATGTCATGAGCTCTTCTCCAGGCAGTAATGAGCTGCAAAGGTATGGACTGAGGACCAGGTGGCGGCCTGACATATGTCTTGAAGAGGAACCATACGCAGATGTGCCATCGAGGCCACCATGGCACACATTGTGGTTGGTGACATGAGGCTCCAGGAAGAGTCCAGCCTCCTCATAGGCAAAGGAGATGCACTCCGCCTCCCAGGTGGACAGGGTGCACTTAGAGAGGCAACGCCAAGCCTGTTCGAGTCACAGGAAAAGAACAGTTGTAATGAGCGGCGGTGGGCCTTCATCCGCTCAATGTAGGCCAGCACTCTCTTACAATCGAAGGTATGGAGGGAGGCCTCCACCCGATACGCATGAGATCTAGGAAAGAAAGTGGGGAGAACCACCTCCTGGTTGAGATGAAACGTAGATACTACCTGTAGTGGAAACTTGGGATGGGTGCGTAGTACCACCCTATTCCTGTGAAATCTGGTATATGGGGCGTGAGCCACTAATGCCTGCAGCTCACTGACTCGCTGAGCAGAGGTGAGTGCGACAAGAAAGACAACTTTCCAGGAAAGGAACTTGAGGAGAGCAGAAGCAAATGGTTCAAAGGGAGGAGTCATGAGTTTCCAAAGAACCACATTCAAGTTCCTAGATGAAATAAATGACTGCTTCTTGGAGCAGCTGGTTCATGAACCGACCAGAGGGGAAGCAATATTAGACCTAGTCCTTAGTGGAACACCAGATCGGCTGCAAGAGATGAGGGTGTTGGGGCCACTTGGCAATAGTGATCATAGCATGATCGTGTTTGATTTAATTAGTGCAGGAGGGATAGTAAGGAAATCCACAGTACTACCTTTTAACTTTCGAAAGGGAGACTATGATAAAATGAAGAAAATAGTTAAGAAAAAACTAAAAGGAGCAGTTGCAAAAGTTAAAGACTTACATCAAGCTTGGATGTTGTTGAAAAATACTATCTTGGAAGCCCAGACCTGCTGTATTCCACGCTTTAAGAAAAGTGGAAGAAGTCCAAAAAACTGCCAGCATGGTTTAAAGGGGAGGTCAGAGAGGCTGTTGTTGCCAAAAAAGCATCTTTCAGGAAATGGAAAAAAGAGCCAAATGACAAAACCTGGACACAGCACAAGCACTGGCAAGTCAAATGCAAGGCACTGATAAGGCAGGCAAAGGGAGAATTTGAGAAGAAACTTGCTGCGGAAGCAAAAACGCAAAATAAAGAATTTTTCAAGTACATTTGTAGCAAAAAACCTGTGAGAGAGTCAGTTGGTCCATTAGATGATAAAGGAGTTAAAGAGGCACTAAGAGGCGACAAGGCGATAGCGGTGAGACTGAATGAATTCTTTGCTTCGGTCTTTACTGAGGAAGATGTAGGGATGTTACCCATGACTGAAGTGGTATTTAAAGGTGCGAAAGAATTGAAGGAAATATCGATACATCGGGAAGATGTATTACAACTATTAGATAAATTGAAGAGTAGCAAATCACCTGGGCCGGATAGTATACATCCAAGGGTGTTGAAAGAACTGAAATATGAGATTGCAGACCTGTTATTAGTAATCTGTGAATTTCATTAAAATCATCTTTAATACCTGAAGATTGGAGGGTCGCCAATGTAATGCCAATTTTTAAAAAGGGTTCCAGGGGTGATCCGGGAAACTATACGACAGTACCGGGGAAAAATGGTAAAAACCATCATAAAGAACAAAATTACTCAGCATGTAGATAGTCATGGCCTAATGGGATAGGGAACAAAGACGTTGAGTTCCGAGTATAAAAAACTCCACCAATTGTCAGTAAATCCACAATAATATCTTTTTGAAAAAACATCAACGCACTGAATCTTTTTTTAATGTCGGGCCCCCCCGGCAAGAGAGAGAAGGAGAAAACCTTTTCTCTCCACTCCGGGAAGTCCCTTTTTAATGATAGAATGGGTGATAAAAACCAAACTGTACAAGAGTGACATATCACTTAGCTCAAATTGCGGCAAGGTATAATCTTCGTGAGGGAATACTGCTTGTACACGACATGCATGTTTCGGACCTATGAAGGCCCTGTCTCAAGTGAAATGTCCCATCTTGAATCCATCGCCCATTGATGGATTCAAGATGGGACATTTCACTTGAGACAGGGCCTTCATAGGTCCGAAACATGCATGTCGTGTACAAGCAGTATTCCCTCACGAAGATTATACCTCGCCGCAATTTGAGCTAAGTGATATTTCACTCTTTTACGGTTTGGTTTTTATCACCCATTCTATCATTAAAAAGGGACTTCCTGGAGTGGAGAGAAAAGGTTTTCTCCTTCTCTCTCTTGCCGGGGGGGCCCGACATTAAAAAAAGATTCAGTGCTTTGATGTTTTTTCAAAAAGATATTATTGTGGATTTACTGACAATTAGTGGAGTTTTTTATACTCGGAACTCAACGTCTTTGTTCCCTATGACTTTTTACCTATGTGTATTCATATTAGTCATTGGTTGATTTTTGAGGTTTTGATCTTGTGATGGCCTAATGAGAGACAGCCTACATGGTTTTAGACAAGGAAGATCTTGTCTTATTAATATGTTATGTTTTTTTGAAGGTGTGAACAAACAGGTGGACAAAGGTGAGTCAGTTGATATAGTGTATCTGGACTTTCAGAAAGCCTTTGACAAGGTCCCTCATCAGAGACCTTTTGGCAAAACTAAAGAGTCATGGGATAGGAGGCAGTGTACTATTGTGGATCAGGAACTGGTTTAAAGATAGAAAGCAGAGGGTAGGGCTAAATGGCCAATTTTCCCAATGGAGAAAGGTGAATAGTGGTGTACCCCAGGGATCTGTGCTGGGTCCACTGCTTTTTGACATATTAATAAATGACCTGGAAAGGAGAATAACGAGTGAGGTTATCAAATCTGCAGATGACACAAAACTATTTAAAGTTGTCAAAACCCAAGAGGATTGTGGAAAATTGCAAGAGGATCTTGATAATTTGGAAGACTGGGCATCAAAATGGCAGATGAAATTTAATGTGGACAAGTGCAAAGTTATGCACCTAGGGAAGAACAACCCAAACTATGGTTACACAATGCAAGGTTCCACATTAGGAACCACCACCCAGGAAAAAGATTTAGGCGTCATTGTGGATAACATGTTAAAACCCTCGGCCCAGTGTGCAGCGGTGGCCAAGAGAGCAAATAGAATGCTAGGTATCATAAGGAAAGGAATGGAAAATAAAACAAAAGATATTATAATGCCTCTATATCGTTCCATGGTGAGACCACACCTTGAATATTGTGTGCAATTCTGGTCGCCATATCTTAAAAAGGACATAGAGTTATTAGAAAAGGTTCAGAGAAGAGCCACCAAAATGGTAAAGGGGATGGAAGGCTACTCCTATGAATAAAGGCTAAAAAGGTTACGGCTCTTTAACCTGGAAAAGAGATGGCTGAGGGGAGATATGATAGAAGTCTATAAATGAATGAACGGAGTGGAACGGGTAAATGTAGATCGATTGTTTATGTTATCAGAATATAGAAAGACTAGGGGACATGCAATGAAGCTACAGGGTAAACTATTTAAGACTAATAAAAGAAAATATTTTTTCACTCAACATGTAATCAAACTCTGGAATTTGTTACCGGAGGATGTAGTAAAGGCTGTTAGTGTAGCTGGGTTTATAAAAAGATTTGGACAAGTTCCTGGAGAAAAGGTCCATAAACCATTATTAAAAAGGGACCCAGGATATCAATGCTTGACCCAGTACAAGCATTGTGGAACCTGTGTCATTTGGGGAAACTGCTAGGTACGTATGACCTAGATTGGCCACTGTTGGAAACAGGATACTGGGCTTGATGGACCTTGGTCTGACCCAGTATGGCATATCTTATATTCTTATGTTCTTATTCAGGTCCCATGACACTGGGGGTGGCCAGACCAGGTGTCACAACAGGAGACCTCCTCTCATGAAGTGGCCCATGAAAGAGTGGACTGAGATGGACTGCCTGTCCATCGGATGATGATGTGCAGCCAGGGCACTGAGGTACACCATGATGCAGATGGACTTTAAGCCAGCATGAAAAAGTGCAACATGTACTGAAGTATCAACTGCACTTGGCAAGAAAATGGGCCAAGGCCGTTGTCGGCACACCACAGTGAAAACCGACGCCACTTAGAGGCATACGTTCACCTGGTGGAATCCTTGAGGGAGGCCAACAGAATGTCCTCAACCTCTGTGGAAAGACGGAGGAGAGCCAGAGCTCCCCTTTCAGCAGCCAGGCTGTCAGTGCCAGAGAACGGAGGTTGGGGTGCAGGAGAGATCTGTCCTCCCGCGATATCAAGTCCAGAGCATAGTCCAAGGGAACCTGAGCTGCTCGAGAAAGCTGCAGCAGCAGCAGGAAACACGGTTGTTGGAGCCAGCAGGGAGCAATGAGGATCACTGTGGCCTGGTCCAACTGAATCTTGCGCAGGGTTCGTGGAACCAGTGAAGTGGGAGGATATGCATACAGCAGATTCCCTGTCTACAGGAAGAGAAAGGCATCAGCTGCCGCTCAGTCCCGGGTCGGTATCCAGGAGCAAAAGCGAAGCAACTGAGCACTGTTGGGGATGGTAAAGAGGTCCATCATCAGAGTCCCCCCAACACCGTAAGAAAGAGTGGACCACGGCCGGGTTCAGATGCCATTCATGCAGCTGAAGGACCCTGCTGAGTCTGTCCACCAGAACATTCTCATGTCCCAGGAGTTAGGTCGCCAGAAGGAGCATACCGCTTGCCGCAGCAAAGGTCTAGATGAGGACCATCTCCCAGCAGAGTAAGTATAAACCTATGCCTGCTTGCTTACTGAGGTAGAATATTGCTACCTGGTTGTCCGTTTGGATGATTCGACAGTTGGTTCTAGAACACTTGAAGGACATTCGCTACTGCCCAGAGCTTGAGAAGTTCATCTGATGTAGGCTTTCCTCCTGTGTCCATATGCCCTGGCGGAGACCACTGCAGTGGGCTCCTCGTCCAAGCTTGGAGGCATCCATCGTGAGGATGCTCTGAACTGGTGGGACCTGGAAAGGAAGACCTGTCAAGAGGTTCAGCAGATGGTGCCACCAGGCGAGGGAGTTTGCAAGGGGCCTGGTATCCTGCAACAAGATCAGCTAGGTGACCCACGTCCTGAGACTATTGAGCTCTGAAGGACCACTGTGCCTGCCACATTTGCAGGTGGGCATCTGGGGTTAAGTGAATCGTCAAGGCCATGTGCCCCAAGAGGCACAGCAAGAACCGAGCTGACGCCGTCATGCGATTATGCACTTCAGTCACCAAGGACGCAAGTCATTAAGCCATGTCTAGAGGGAGGAAGGCCATGGCCTGGGTAGATCGAGGAGGGCTCCAATGACCCCCAGGCATTGTGTGGGCTATAGGAGGGACTTGGGATAGTTGATGACAAACCCCAGGACAATGCAGCCGCTAGAGGGTGCAGCAGGCCACTTGACAGACCCCCTCTGCAAAGCTTCCCCTTATGAGCCAATCGCCCAGATAGGGCAACACAAACTCGCCTTGTAATCAGAGGCAGGCAGTGACCACCACTAGGCACTTGCAGCAGCCAAGAGGCAAAAGGGCAGAATGCTGTACTGATACTGACACCCACCTATGACAAAGCGGAGGAACTGACAGTGTCTGGAGTATAGCCAATCTCCCTGCCGAAGGTAAGGCAGCAACATTCCAAAGGATACCATTTTGAACTTTTCATTGACCAGAAAAGCGGTTGAGGTCCCGCAGATCTAGAATGGGATGGAACCCGCCTGTATTTTTGGGGACAAGGAAGTAGCAGGAATAGAACCCCTTGCCCCAAAGATGCTGGGGGATGGGATCCACTGCCCAGTCCACGAAGAGGGTCCCGTACTCCTTCTGCAGGAGGTCTCAGTGAAAGGTCATGGAGGATCCCCTGGAAAGAATGGAGGGGGCACCTGCTCAAAGTGAAGGAGGTAACCCTCCTGCACCACCTGCAAAACCCAGGCATCGGTGGTAATGCCTGGTTAGAGGTGGGCAAAGTGAACTAGACGCCCACCCCCCCATGTGCCCCGGGTCTTGACCATCAGGAAGGAGAGGGACTATGCCCAGGGAGTTAAAGGCCTCCCCCAGGTTGTTACGGGGGTGCTGTCTGGGACTTGGTGACCTTAGACTTACAAGGGCTATGGCTGTGACCCTTGCCCTTGGCCTGCTGACCCTTTTGGGAACTTGGTAGGACGGAAATTGCAGGTAAGTTCTATAAGACCTTTTCTTCTTCGGGTAGAACGTTTTACCCAAAGACTTCCGCTGGGAAGGGTCGAAGGTCTTCCAAGAGAGCCTGGTTCTGGTCATATACTCAGACTAACTCTGTGGCTTTGTTCGTCATGGCTTGACAAAGAGGTTGTCCCCTCGGCATGGGACATAATTAACTTGCCCTGAACCCTTTTCTTTAGGTCAGAGGACTGTAACCAGGCCAGGCAGTGGGCACCAATGCCCACAGCAGCTACCCAAGTCATGAACTCAAAGCCATCATAGGCTGCCCGAGTCAAACTTGGAGCCATCCTTGACAGAGGAGACCAGGGTCTGGAACCGTGCTAGAGGTTTATCAGTCAGAATATAAGAACATAAGATATGCCATACTGGGTCAGACCAAGGTCCATCAAGCCCAGTATCCTGTTTCCAACAGTGGCCAATCTAGGTCATACGTACCTAGCAGTTTCCCCAAAAAGACACAGGTTCCACAATGCTTGTATTGGGTCAAGCATTGATATTCTGGGTCCCTTCTTAATAATGGTTTATGGACCTTTCCTCCAGGAACTTGTCCAAACATTTTTTAAACCCAGCTACACTAACAGCCTTTACCACATCCTCCGGTAACAAATTCCAGAGTTTGATTACACGTTGAGTGAAAAAATATTTTCTTTTATTAGTCTTAAATTGTTTACCCTGTAGCTTCATTGCATGTCCCCTAGTCTTTCTATATTCTGATAACGTAAACAATCGATCTACGTTTACCCATTCCACTCCGTTCATTAATTTATAGACTTCTATCATATCTCCCCTTAGCCGTCTCTTTTCCAGGTTAAAGAGCCGTAACATTTTTAGCCTTTCTTCATAGGAGTATCCTTCCATCCCTTTTACCATTTTGGTGGCTCTTCTCTGAATCTTTTCTAATATCGCTATATCCTTTTTAAGATACGGCGACCAGAACTGCACACAATATTCAAGGTGCGGTCTCACCATGGAACGATATAGAGGCATTATAATATCTTTTGTTTTATTTTCCATTCCATTCTATTCCTTGAGAGTCCAGCAAGCTCCTTTGCCAGGTTTCTCAGGTATATGCACATGTACAACTGGTAAGCCTGGATGCGGGCCACGAGCATCAAGCCCTGGTACCATTTTTTTCATAACCCATCCATGGTGCAGGCCTCCCTGCCCATGGACACCGAGGAGTGCGTCTTCTGGCTTTTGATCCGATGCATGGCTGACTCCACCACTATGGAGTTTTGTGGCAGCTGAGGCTTTTCAAACCTGGGGCCATTGTGGACTCGATACCGGGAATCGAGTCGCTTGCTGACAATAGGCACCGTCACTGGAACTTCCCACATCCTGAAGAGCAAACGCTCTAGAATGGGCAGGACAGGCACCTCAAGTGCCTCCCTCGGAGGGGCATCATACTGGAGAATTTCAAGGTCCTTGGCACAAGGCTCATCCTCTGGCTCAGTATTGACAGTACCCCAAATGATAGTACTAATAACCAAACCATAAAGCCACAAGTACTGGCAAACTACTATATGAACAAATTAAAATCATCGAATAATCATTCTACACTGGCTACACCTACCAACTCAATGCATCCCAACATATGGTCAGAGTTTTATCAAGTATCTCTGGACCACTTGCACACCATAAGAACAAATATCAATACTATAACATCTGGTCTTGACTCATGCCCAGTCAAGCTGATTAAAGGTCACCCACAATGAAATTGCACCAATTATACTTAAAATGGTTAACATGTCACGCTCTCAGGGTCACATGCCTAAAGACCTAAAACAAGTTATTACACATCCCATATTGGGACGTATAATAGCTTGTGGGAATGGAGGAGTGGAGGAGTAGCCTAATATTTAAGAACATTGGCTTGGGAGCCCAGAGACCAGGGTTCAATTCCCACTAGTATTCCTTGTGGCCTTGGGCAAGTCACTTAACCCTCCACTGCCTCAGAAAAATCCAAGTTATCAATGTCCCTGTTTAATGTACATTACCAAGTTTATGTTTCAATGTAAACTGCTTTGATTGAAATGATAAAGCAGTATATAAAACCTGTTAAATAAAATAAAAAAATAAGAACATAAGATATGCCATACTGGGTCAGACCAAGGTCCATCAAGCCCAGTATTCTGTTTCCAACAGTGGCCAATCTAGGTCATACGTACCTAGCAGTTTCCCCAAGGGACACAGGTTCCACAATGCTGGTATTGGTTCAAGCATTGATATCCTGGGTCCCTTCTTAATAATGGTTTATGGACCTTTCCTCCAGGAACTTGTCCAAACCTTTTTTAAACCCAGCTACACTAACAGCCTTTACTACATCCTCCGGTAACAAATTCCAGAGTTTGATTACACGTTGAGTGAAAAAATATTTTCTTTTATTAGTCTTAAATAGTTTACCCTGTAGCTTCATTGCATGTCCCCTAGTCTTTCTATATTCTGATAAGGTAAACAATCGGTCTACGTTTACCCGTTCCACTCCGTTCATTAATTTATAGACTTCTATCATATCTCCCCTCAGCCGTCTCTTTTCCAGGTTAAAGAGCCCCAACCTTTTTAGCCTTTCTTCATAGGAGTAGCCTTCCATCCCCTTTACCATTTTCGTGGCTCTTCTCTGAACCTTTTCTAAAATCGCTATATCCTTTTTAAGATACGGCGACCAGAATTGCACACAATATTCAAGGTGCGGTCTCACCATGGAACGATATAGAGGCATTATAATATCTTTTGTTTTATTTTCCATTCCTTTCCTTATCATACCTAGCATTCTATTTGCTCTCTTGGTCGCCGCTGCACACTGGGCCGAGGGTTTTAACATGGTATCCACAATGAAGCCTAAATCTTTTTCCTGGGTGGTGGTTCCTAATGTGGAACCTTGCATCGTGTAACCATAGTTTGGGTTGTTCTTCCCTAGGTGCATAACCTTGCACTTCTCCACATTAAATTTCATCTGCCATTTTGATGCCCAGTCTTCCAATTTATCAAGATCCTCTTGCAATTTTCCACAATCCTCCTGGGTTTTAACAACTTTAAATAGTTTTGTGTCATCTGCAAATTTGATAACCTCACTCGTTATTCCACTTTCCAGGTCATTTATGAATATGTCAAAAAGCAGCGGACCCAGCACAGATCCCTGGGGTACACCACTATTCACCTTTCTCCATTGGGAAAATTGGCCATTTAGCCCTACCCTCTGCTTTCTATCTTTTAACCAGTTCCTGATCCACAATAGTACACTGCCTCCTATCCCATGGCTCTTTAGTTTTGCCAAAAGTCTCTCATGAGGGACCTTGTCAAAGGCTTTCTGAAAGTCCAGATACACAATATCAACCGACTCACCTTTGTCCACCTGTTTATTCACTCCTTCAAAAAAACATAATAGATTAGTAAGACAAGATCTTCCTTGTCTAAAGCCATGTTGGCTGTCTCCCATTAGGTCGTGACTATCTACATGCTGAGTAATTATATTCTTTATGATGGTTTCTACCATTTTTCCCGGTACTGATGTCAGGCTCACCGGTCTGTAGTTTCCCGGATCACCCCTCGAACCCTTTTTAAAAATTGGTGTTACATTGGCAATCCTCCAATCCTCAGGTATTAGAGATGATTTTAATGATAGTTCACAGATTACTGATAGCAGGTCTGCAATCTCAAATTTCAGTTCTTTCAACACCCTTGGATGTATACCATCCGGCCCAGGTGATTTGCTACTCTTCAGTTTATCTAATAGTTGTAAGACATCTTCCCGATGTATCGATATTTCCTTCAATTCTTCCACACCTTTAAATACCACTTCAGTCATGGGTAACATCCCTACATCTTCCTCAGTAAAGACCGAAGCAAAGAATTCATTCAGTCTCTCCGCTATCGCCTTGTCGCCTTAGTGCTCCTTTAACCCCTTTATCATCTAATGGACCAACTGACTCTCTCACAGGTTTTTTGCTACGAATGTACTTGAAAAGGTCTTTATTTCGCGTTTTTGCTTCTGCAGCAAGCTTCTTCTCAAATTCTCTCTTTGCCTGCCTTATCAATGCCTTGCATTTGACTTGCCAGTGCTTGTGCTGTTTCCAGGTTTCATCGTTTGGCTCTTTTTTCCATTTCCTGAAAGATGCTTTTTTGGCAACAACAGCCTCTCTGACCTCACCTTTAAACCATGCTGGCAGTTTTTTGGACTTCCTTCCACTTTTCTTAAAGCGTGGAATACAGCTGGTCTGGGCTTCCAAGATAGTATTTTTCAACAACACCCAAGCTTGATGTACGTCTTTAACCTTTGCAACTGCTCCTATTAGTTTTTTCTTAACTGTTTTCCTCATTTTATCATAGTCTCCCTTTCGAAAGTTAAAGGGTAGTACTGTGGATTTCCTTACTATCCCTCCTCCACTAATTAAATCAAAGGTGATCATGCTATGATCACTATTGCCAAGTGGCCCCAAGTATTGAAACAAAAAACAAATATTGAAACAAATATTGAAACAAAAAACACTGGATAAATTGTGTCCTACACCTTACAGACCAATATCCAGCTTTCCATTTCTTAGAAAAGTAATTAAGATTATTCATATTCAATTGCAGGACCACAATGACATGCATGCACCTCTAGATGACTAACAATATGGATTCAGACCACATCATGGTGCAGAGACTCTGTTATTAACACTATTTAACAAACTGATTAAAGGAATAGAAAGCTCGAAAAAAGCATTCATCTGTATCATCTTAGACATTGCCTCAGCCTTTGATTCTATCAATTATATCCTTCTCAATAGGCTACAGCAAACTGGTATATATGGCACCAAACATCATTGGTTCAAATCCTGCTTATCCAACAGGTCACAACAAGTTAAAATTGACCAACAAGCATCTGATGTTTACGACCAGCAACAAGGCTTGCCCTAAGGCTCAGCCCTCTCTGCCTTGTTATTCAATATCTATCGGCAGTCCCTAAGCAATATTATTCATAAATATCATGCTGATATCATGCTATACCTGCTCTTTGACATAACAAATCCTAGCTTTGATGGCATGATATCCTGCTTCAACAAAATCTCACAATGGTTGAAATCCCATAACCTAAACAAACTATAAAAAAAAAACAGAGGCACTGCTTATTACAAGAAACCAAGGCTTCAATCCTCCACCCAATATTGATGTGAGAGAGGCTACCCTGGAAGTACAAAGTGAAGTAAAATATCTAGATATTACCATAGAGCAGACTCTCAACTTAACCACCCACATAAAATTAACCACCAGAACGATTTATAATAAATTGAGGATAATACAACAGAAACGACCACTACTAGTAGACCATGATTTCAGAACTGTACTACAGGCAATTATATTCCCACATATAGATTATTGTAATAGCATACACTAGGGACGTCCCAAGCAAGCTTTACATAGCCTTCAGATAGCACAAAATATGGCAGCAAGCATAATCCAAAAAGCACGTATATCCGAAAACATAACCCCAATTACTATTCAATCTCCACTGGTTACCAATACAAAGCAGAATTAAATATAATTAAACTACTGATGACCATCTTCAAATTAGTCAAAAAGATAACTCCATCATACTTATCCAACCTTATAAAGATCACCCTGAATGATCACCAAAGAAGAGGTTGCACACAAAATACCCTAATACCCCCAGAATATCACAAAACAAACTGTACGACTAATAACAGGGCTTTTTCACTTATTATCCCAATGCTATGGAACACGCTTCCAGAGAAGCTAAGATTATCCTCCGATTTGTTTACATTTTGGAAAGACCTTAAAGCACATCTATTTATTGAACATTTTGGTAACGCTAATGTACCTGAAAAAAATCTATCCAACCTAAACCCTTAACTAGCCCACATAACTATGCATTCTAATAATCACTATCACAGGTCAGATAAGTCACCTAGCTCCCCATCACTCTGCATATAAGTTGCCTGTATTTACGTTTTACTGTAGATAAGTTACTCTGTATATAAGTTATCGAACCAAATATGCACCAGTTATGCTGTACATTTCTCTCATTAATATATGTCATACAAATGAATGGTATACTGTGCTGCTTCATGTTACAATGTAATCTTATTGTTATACTGTAAACAGCTTTGATTTCTTGAAAAGGCAGTATAGAAAACCTTTAAATAAATAAAATAAAGGACAGGGCCTTAGACATCTCCCGCACAAAGCTGAGGAATGCAAGGTCCTTGGTGGGGGACCTCCTCTGCTCCTGAGGCCGGGAGGGATCCGACGGGACATCCCTATGTAGCCGGATATTGGACGACTCATCTTCAGTCTCTCACTCCCAGTCAGAGTTTGCCTCGAGGGCTCGACGGGCATTGGCTCGATGCCCCAATGGAAGAATCAAGGGAGACAGAGGGGCCTGATGCCTTGACACAAAAGTGCTCAGGGGTGAGATCCGAGGCCTCACGGGTGAAGAAGAGTACTGTGGCTTGGCTTGGAGTGCATGCTTCTCGAGAACCGGCTGGACATCCTCAAGAAGGAGAGTCCTGACGGTACTAGCGAACCGGAGACACCAGGCATCGGAACGTGCTGCGAGTCCAGGGGGGCAGCCAGGCTGCACTCCAGAGCCACCATCCTGACCTCGAGGCCAGGTGGCATCTCAGCCACCGGCTCGGATACCGATGGAATCAGGCTCGAACAGGCTCCCCTGATGGGGAATCACCAATGGCGATGGGTTCGTCCTTCCGCCGGGGCAGCTTTGGGGGCCGCTCACAACCATCACCCTCGGCTTTGCGTCAAGGGCTTTGGGGCTGGAGGCCAGATGTCTTACTCCCAGCTCCAGCATCGGTCCTTGACGCTGACTTGGGCGGAGTCCGTACCGTACAGAGGAGGTCCTTGGAGGACAGTCCCCGATCTGAAGCTCTGCGATCCCGGGGCTCGGAGCGAGCTTGGCCGCTTGACGAGTCATTGGATGCAGCTCCCGAAGGCAGCGATTTTATACATGATGCTGGGGCAGAAACCAAGGACTTTTGGCCGAAGATTGATTTCCGCTTCATTTCACAGCTCTTCTGACCCATGCTCAATATCTGCAGGCAGAGTGGGATCCACATAGAGGCATCGAAGGCAGCAGGTATGGTGGTCCATGATGGACACAATGTGGAAGCAATTGCCACATTGTGACAACATAGCAGGGAAGATAGCTCCCATGACATCAAACTCGAATGTCCTGGTCAGCGTACGCACAGGAAAAACCCACGCACAGAGAAAAAGGAAGAAGAAAAATAGACCTGGGAAAAATGTGATGCTGAGGCGAGGATGATTCTGGGTGACGGGAAGGTGATCAGAACACACATCGGTAAAAGAGGGTGGGAAAAAAAGCGCCAAGATAGAAAAAAAATCAACTTCTTACAGAGTGAACAGACAGGACATCTGTTGGGTTCTGCGAAAAAAGAAGACTGTCATAAGATGGCACCCTTGGGTGGGAAGGTGACCACGCATGCATGGTGTAACTCCCAAAGGCTTTCTTTGAAAGCTGGGGAGTGATTACCACACAGGTTCTGTCGGTGCCGTCAGCTATATGTGAGGACTGACTTCCTGCGTGTTCCCGAAGAATTCACCTTTTTCTTCCTCTCATTCATCCTTCTTACTTAAAAATCTCATCCTCGTTTCCACCGTTCCGCATCCTTTCTGCCTCACAACCTTCTCCTCCATCTTCTTTCATCTGGTGACATTAATCTTGTGCCTTATGGAATGCTCATTCTACATCTAATCAGCTCTCCTTGACTCATGATCTCTTCATTTCTATGTCTTTCCATCTTTTAGCTCTTACTGAAACCTAGCTTCTCCCTGACGACATTGCTTTGGTCACTGCCCTCTGTCAAGGCGGCTACCAATTTTCCCACACTACTCGTACCACTAGTCATGGTGGTGGCGTTGGGTTTCTGCTTTCTCCTTCCTGCCAATTCCAACCACTCCTCCTTCCTCTGTCTTACTCCTTTTCCTCCTTTGAAGTCCATTCCATCTGTCTTTTTAATCCCTTACCTCTCCAGATAACTGCTATTTATAGATACCCTCCCCCCCCCCCTCGCCATTAAGTCCATTGTACCTTTCTCACTGACTTGAATTCCTGGCTTTCCCTATTTCTGAATTCTTCTTCCTCCTTGCTTATTCTTGGTGACTTTAATATTCATGTTGATAACCCTTCTGACCCCTATAACTCTAAACTCCTTTCCCTTCCTCATTCAACCTTCAACTTTGCTCTTCTGCTCTCACTCATCAGCATGGCCACTGCCTTGACTTGTTTTTCTTTTCTAAAGGCTCGATTCTGTCCTGGACGTAGATCCCCTCTGTGCGTCCAGTCTGAACCGGATGCACAGAGGGGATCGTGATTCTGATCCCGCAGGGCACATCTAGCCCATGGGATCAGAATCACGAACAGTCCTGCACATGCAGGCCAGGATACCAATTCTGTTGGGCCTGCACGTGCAGGACTGCACCTGGCTAACTCAGTCAGGGCATTTAAATGGAGCCGCGGCACCATGGCACATGTTGCCATGGCACCGTGGCTCCATTTAAAAGCCGCAATGCCGGCCGTTGACCAAATGTCCCCTGGGCCCCCCCCCCCCGCCCCTTCTGCGCCCCGAATGTAAAAAAAAAAAAAAAGCCCAGGGGAGGGGAGTTATTCCACCTCCTTCCCTTTCTAAACGAACCCTTGCCGACTATTGCCATGACAAAATCCACAAGATTACACTCCAATTTCCCACTAAATCAGCTTCATCCCCTCTTTAATACCAACTTTTCCCTTCATTCTCGGTTACCCTTTCATCCTTTTCTAAGATCTCTGATGAGGAAACTTCTCATCTTCTTTCCTCCTCTAAACTTACTGCTTGCTCTTCCGATCCTATCTCCACCTGTCTTCTTAATTCTATTTCCTCCTCTGTCATCCTTTCCATCTCACATATTCTTAACCTCTTGCTCTCCACTGCTACTGTTCCTGCAGCCTTCAAGCATGCTGTGGTCACACCTCTCCTCAAGAAACCTTCACTTGCCCCTAGTTGTCCTTCTAGTTATCATCCCAGCAAAGCCTGGTGGAGGAGAGGCTGTGGTGGCTCTCCTAGGAAGAAGTCTGGGGTTCTGCTGCAGATAGAGGAAATACCCCTCCTGCACCACCCACAGAACCCACTGGTCTGTGGTGATGTTGGCCCATCTGTGGGCGAAAGAGGCCAGTCGACCCCCTGTGGCTGAGATAGGCCCCTTGCCTACCCCAGGGAGTCAAAAGCTTCCTCCCAGTTGGGTGGGAGCTGGTGTCTGGTGCTTGGGAGCCTTGGGCTTCCTAAGCCCGTGTCCCTGGCCTTTTGGCTATGAGGACTGGTGAGGCTGCCCCAAGTAAGGCTGGTAGTGGCCAGCCTGGGAGTAGCCCTTTTTCCTCTGGAAAAAAGGGCTTTGTTCCCGAGAATTATTTCCTTGGGAAAGCCGAAGTCATTTTGGACAGCCTTGGCCGGATCACTACCTCGGTCTCAATCTCTGCAGCCTTATCAGACATTGGTTTCCTGAATAGGTTCTCACTATTGCAGGGGACATCCAGGAGCTTCTCCTGTACCCACTGCTCCAGGTCCGAGGTTTGTAGCTATGCCTGGCGCTGGGCGCCAATGCCAGCAACTGCAACTCTGGCTGCAGACTCGAACCCGTGGCAGGTGGCCCGGGAGAGGAATTTGGAACAGTCCCGGATTCCTGCTGCTGGGGACTGGAACCTTTGCAGAGGTTCCCCGGCGAGGCCAGCCGAGAACGCCTAGAGTTCCTGTATCAGGCACTTAAGGTACACTCCAATGTACAATTTATATGCCTGTATTCAGTACCCGAGCATGGCACCCTGGTAGCACTTGCACCCCATGGCATCGAGGGCCTGGACTTCCCTGCCGGGGGGGAACTGAAGAGTAGGTCTTTTGGCTCTTCAGCTTTTGCATGGAGGATTCAACCACCATCAAGTTGTGGGGGAGTAGTGGTTTGTGGAACCCAGGACCCTTCCGGATGCGATAGATGGTGTCCAGGTGCCAACTGACCACCGGCACCGAAGCCGGGGACTCCCACATCCAGAGAAGCAATCTCTCGAGGATGGGTGGAACTGGCACCGTGACAGTCTCTTTGGGAGAGGACTCATATTGTAGGATCTCAAGATCCTCGGTGCGTGGGTCTTCCTCCAACGCCGTCTGGATTGAGAGCGCCCGGGCCATGTCACGAACAAAGTCGTGAAAGGCCACATCTTCAGGTGGGGAGTGGCGCCGAGGCTCCGGTGGAGACGGCTCAGCGGGAACATCCCGGTGTTGGGAGATCTCCGGGGAGGCCTCGTCCTCGGTCTCCTAGTTGGAGCCCAAGGACATTGAGTGAGCCAGCCCCAGGATCGGCCCCAAGGAATCGGGCCCCCCCCCCCCCCCGGAGGACCTGGGGTTGGACTACCGGAAACTCGCCGGAAAGGACCGGGACCCCGAGGAGTGTGATCGAGACCTCGATCGATAGCGAGGATTTACCCGAGGCCGGTGGCGCTCGATGCCTAATTCAAAGCCCGGAGGGCCTGGTGTCGAGGCCAAAGAGGCCAGGGGACCCGACATCAATGCCCACTGCAAGGCTAAGTTGGAGGAGAGACTCTGCTCCATGGTCGCCATGTGGGCTCGAGGCCCATTGGCTGTGGAGCACTCAGCATGGACACCGAAGGCCTCGGGTCCGACGCTGGCACTCTGGAAAGTGC
Source organism: Ichthyophis bannanicus (assembly GCA_033557465.1). NCBI lineage: Eukaryota > Metazoa > Chordata > Amphibia > Gymnophiona > Ichthyophiidae > Ichthyophis > Ichthyophis bannanicus. Next base: position 621,829,534 of record CM066036.1, read on the forward strand.
GTCCGAGGACTATAGGTTCACGGGCCCTGGCACGGTCTCTGCCGACTGAGGACTGTTGTCTCAAGACTTTGAGGGAGTCGCTCGGAGTCGCCCGAGTCCTATCACGGAACCTTGCCAGGTTTGATCAGAGGCACCTCCTTTGGGACCTTCCTCTTCTTTTTTGGAGGGTCCGGGGCCGCAGCAGAGGAGCTACCGCCATGGGACTCCAAGGACTATGTGATAAGGAAGCTTATCATAGCTCAGGTAGGAGCTATAGAAAAGATGATGTGACTCTGAACAAGCAACCTGTCAGTTCTGGTAGAAGTAAGAAAACAGAGTTTTCACATAAAAGACTACCAGTCCCAGAATGCACCAGGTTTCCAGCAGCCATGAGAGGGGCTGAAGTGAGAAAATGCGTGTGCAATCAAGAGAGCTATGAGGTAATCCCTAAGCACTCATCTCAAAGGGCAGGGCCTGATTCAACACAGCTGCGCTGTGTTAGGGAGGAGCACACATTAGGACAGAATAAGAATAGAGCTTATTCTATAGATAACAGCTACAGAAAGAGCTTCAGGGAGAGCTTCAGCAACGGCTACAAGCTCCAGCCCAGCTACAGGTTTAAGCATCACCTGGAGAAACAGAAGCCAAGCCAAGCAGATAGAGAAAGAAGGAAACTCTCTGGAAGGAAGAGAAGAAAGGCCATTGGAAGGTCTGGGAGAACCCAAGGCAGTACCTATACTGGGAGGTATTCCAAATGCCAGCAGAGTCCATTGGACTGGAGTCAGCCAGAGGAATGGAATGGCAGAGATAGGAATCACCAGTGGCTACCTGGAAGAGAGAAGACTGCACGTGGAAGGGACTTTCAGACCAAGGCCAGAAGGTATGTGAGAGGAGATCCAGTGTCCAGGGATCAAGATTGGAAGGCTGGACATCAGAACTGGATTACATACTGGCCAGGCTATACAGAGAGGAATTATGATAGCAGGAGAGGCTCAGGTATGAACACTGATCCAGACCCTATCTATAATAGTGAATGGCAGCAAGGGAATAAGCATTCACATGATAGTGCCTTAATGAAAGACTCGTCTGTGCCAATGTATGATAGTGACCCTATGCTGATTGATGAAGGGGGAGATACAGCAGATGAAACTATTCATTACATGGACTGTTCTCTATCTAAATGCTTTTGCTAGCTTTCTGTGAGCAAACACATCAGCCATCACAAAGAAACCTAACTTTGTTCTTTATTTCCACTGCAAACAGCTCTTAAAGCAGGATTTGGGTTCACACAGTAGCAGCCAGCCAGCTAAAGGCTTTCAGCTGGTCAATTGATAGTAATTAAAGCTGCACCTGATTGTGTGTGTGAGCAAGGGAGAATCACTGCTGGGATCTGCGTGGAAAATAAGCAGAAGTTAACCTAACAAGCAAAGTTTATTCATTTCTTTGTGCCTTTTTATTTGGTAATTATTTGCTAAGAAAACATTAGCTAATTGCCTGACAAGCTGAAGGTTGTTTTCTGATTTGCTTTGTGACTTTATGTTATCCATTTAAACACTGCAAGCAAGTAACCTCATTTATATTGCTAACAAGCATACTTGTGCTGGGTGAATTAAACCCCATCAATAAAAGAAGTATTTTATTGGCTTTAACCACTGGTTTCACAACTCAATTATTGTCTTCAGCTGTGTTTGGGAGTGAATGAACTACATTACCCACAATACCTTGCAAGAATCATATGAATATATGCATCGTCAAGATTGTGTAAGTTCTCACCCTAGGCAGCCGTCTGACAACGCCCAGACCTCTCTCGAAGGGCCAGCATCGGGGCTCAGCGATGGGGAAGCCGGGGCAGAGTCAGACCAACGAAAAGCTTCCCCTGCAACTCAGACCGCCTCCTGTTGGTTTTAGGGGTCATGGCCTGGCACTGGTCGTAGATGGAACTGTCGTGGTCTGGGTCCATGCAACGGATGCAGCAGTCATGAATATCTGTCTGACGGCAGCAGTCGCTTTTCTTGAACTCACCAGTCGTCACAGTGGGAGCACACCCGGCCAGGGCCGAGGACCCCCAGGTGAAAAAAGGCATGAAGGCCGGTCGAGATAGTACCTTGAGGAAACACAAAAAAAGGTAGCCGAGATCGGCACCGGTGGTGCTGCCTCGAGGCAGGAAGGGAACCGGTACGCAAACCAGACAAAGGGAAGGAATAAAAGAACTTTTTCTGAGAGAGTAGAGGACCACGTCTGTTGGGCTCTGTGGAAAAAAGGAGACTGAGCAAGATGGTACCATTGAACGGGAAGGAGACCATGCATACATGGTAGCATTCCCAAAGGCTTTCTTTGAAAGCTAGAGAAATGCTCCGCACGGGCTCCGTCGGTGCCAACATCACCCATATGTGCGGGCTGATTTCCTGCTTGTTCCTGTAGAAATATTTTTTCACTGAAAGGATGAAAGATGCTTGGAATGCCCTCTCGATGGAAGTGGTGGGGCAAATACAGTGACAAAATTTAAAATGGCATGGGACAGACAGTGGATCCCTTTATAGAAACAGGATAAAATCAAAATAAACTTAACTGTCTCTGATATCTCAACAAGTAGAGGTGACCTGCACAGAGCAGAGTGTACACTCTTTTTTTTTTTTTAAAAAGGCATGAGGAGGGGTGACCTGTATGGAGCGGCGAGTGCACCTACTCTTGCCACCTTGCTGGGCAGACTAGATGGACCTTGCTGGTCTTTATCTGCCATCATATACTATATTGCTATGGGACATGTGAAAGGATCCATTGACTAAGAACACCAGAAGGACAGCCCGTGCCATTTGAAGGCATAAGAGCGTCTGGTTGAATCCTTCCTTGTAGATAAAAGGACAGATACTCACCCACAAAGCTATCCATCAAACACAGGACAACCACCTTCGCACCCTACTGGCTCGCCCAGCCCACGGCAAATCGACTAGACAAGCCTCCAGTATTTCCCTCACCGTCCCTCACAAAAGAACCAAATGCTCACAACGGACCTGCAGACGAGCCTTTGAACTCTATGCTCCATCTTTATGGAACTCCCTACCGACCTACCTCAGAAACAATACCAACTTGCTATCTTTCAGAAAACAGCTAAAAACCATCCTTTTCCAGGAATACTTCAACTCGACCCCCAACGAAAAAGACACAAACCCCCGAGTTCACCCACAATGAACCCCTAACTCAAAGCCTTTGTCTATGTCCAATGTCTGTACTATGTCCAAAGTCCGTCCTATGTCAGAATCATCAATGTTGCCCCCCCGGTGATGGCCCCCCCCCTTGTACTTAATCCCCCCCCCCCCCCCATGTAGCACCGCTTTGACCCGGTGAAAAGCGGTATATAAATACAGCTAAATAAATAAATAAATAAATAAATAGTTAATATATCAACTCTATATGTACACATGTTCACACTGAATTCCCAATACTCGATCTCATTGTACATATGTAAGTAGTTTAGTTTGCATACCCCGTTTATCCAAATTATTACTCCTGTTCTATGTAAATCAGCAGCTTTTTATCCAAGTTGTTTTCTCCTGTTCTATGTGAAGCCAAACAGTTTGTTATGGTCATTTTGTTGTATGTAAACCGCGCTGACAATAGTGCGGTATATAAGAAATTGTAATAAAATAAATAATAAATAAATAAAATAAATAAACATGCAAAGCATCCTCCTTGAGATATAAAGATGAGAGGACAAAGCGTTCAGCTTCCAGGCCATCAACAGGAGTGGTTTGAGGTTGGGATGCAACAGAGTGCCCTGCTCCTGGAAGAGAAGCATCAGTGAGTAATCGAGCCAGAGGGGAAGTGCTTGAGCAAGCTGAAGAAGCAAAGGAAACCACGTTTGTATGGGCCAGTATGGGGCAATGAGAATCATTAATCCCCCTTTGGCCTGGAGTTTAAAGAGCGTCTTCGATATGAGTGGAAGTAGAGGGAAAGCATAAAGAAGCCCTCAACCCCAGTGAATGAGGAAGGCATCTGACGATTCCCTGTGGGGAGAAGAAATTATTGAACAGAACAGAGGTAACATAGTAACATAGTAAATGACAGCAGATAAAGACCAGCATGGTCCATCTAGTCTGCCCAGCAAGATGGCAAGAGTAGGTGCACCCGTCGCTCCATGCAGGCCACCCCTCCCAATGTCTCTGTCCAGGGGTAAACCCACCACTCCATGTAGGACACCCCTATTTGTTGAGATGTTATATATTTGTTGAGACGTTATATGGTTCAGACATTAGATGGTACCATTTATTTTGTTTTTATCCTATTGCTGTAAAGGGATCCTCTGTGTTTGTCCCATGCCTTTTTGAATTCCGTCACCATGTCTGCCTCCACCACTTCCATCGGGAGGGCATTCCAAGCATCCACTACCCTTTCAGTGAAAAAATATTTCTTGACATTGCCTTTCAATTTACCCTCTTGCAGCTTCATGTTATGCCCTCTAGTTTTACAGCTTCCCCGTCTTTGGAAGAGGTTTGTTTGTTCATCATTTCTCTTTAAGTATTTAAAGGTCCCCTGTCCCTCCTCTTCTCCAAAGTGTACATATTTAGGTCTTCAAGTCTCTTCTCATAAGGCTTCTGACGCAGGCTCCAAATCATTTTGGTCACCTTCCTCTGAACAATTTCCAGGCTTTTTACATCTTTTGCAAGATATGGTCTCCAAAACTGAACACAGTATTCCAAGTGAGGCCTCACCAGTGACTTATACAGTGGCATAAGTACCTCTTCCTTTCTGCTGGTAATCCCTCTTTGTATGCAGCCCAACATCCTCCTGGCTTTTGCCACCGCCTTGTCGCACTGTTTTGCCACCTTGAGATCATCAGAGATAATCACACCAAGGTCTTTCCCCTGAACCGTGCATACCAACCTCTCGCCCCCTATCACATACATTTCCCTTGGATTTCTGCTACCCAAGTACATGACACTGCACTTTTTTGCATTAAATCGTAGTTGCCAAGCATTAGACCAGATTTCCAGCTTTTGTAGATCTTTCCTCATGTTAACCACTCCCTCGGGGGAGTCCACTCTTGCAAATTTTTGTCTCGTCTGCAAAAAGACAGACTTTTCCATTCAGTCCTTCAGCAATATCACTCACAAATACATTGAACAGTGCCGGGTCCAGGACCGAACCCTGAGGCACCCCGCTAATCACCTTCCTCTCATCCGAGTGAGCTCCATGTACAATCACCTTCTGTCGTCTGTCAGTCAACCAATTTCTAATCCAGTTTACCATCTTGGGACCCATCCCCAAGCTACTGAGTTTGTTGACAAGCCTCCTATGAGGAACAGTATCAAAGACTGCTGAAATCCAGGTAGATGACATCCATCGCATGCCCCTGATCTAGTTCCTTGGTCACCCAGTCAAAGAACTCAATCAGATTTGTTTGGCAAGACCGTCCTTCGGTAAAACCATGTTGCCTCGGATCTTGCATCCTGTTGGTTTTGAGAAAGTTCACTATTCGCTCTTTCAGGAGCGCCTCCATTATTTTTCCCGCCACCGAGGTAGGGCTCACGGGCCTGTAGTTTGACACTTCTTCCCTGTCGCCACTTTTGTGTAGAGGTACGACATCAGCCATTCTCCAGTCCTGAGGAACCTCTCCTGTTTCCAAGGATCTGTTGAAGACATCCTTTAACGGTCCTGCAAGAACCTCTCTGAGCTCTTTCAGTATCCTGGGATGTATCCCATCCAGTCCCATGGCTTTGTCCACTTTCAGTTTAGCAAGTTGTTCTAACACCTCGTCTTCTGTGAATGGTGTGGTATCTACTTCATTCCCATTTTTATATTTGGGAGTCACAGCTGGTCCATCTCCAGGATCTTCTTTAGTAAAAACAGAGCAGAAGTATTTGTTTAGCAATTTCGCTTTTTCAGTGTCACTTTCCACGAGTCCTTTCCCAGCACTTCTGAATCCTGCAATTCCAACTCTGATGATCTTCCTTTCCTGAATATACCTGAAGAAAGTTTTGTTGCCACCCTTAACATCTTTAGCCATCTTTTCCTCTGCCTTTGATTTTGCTATCCTTATTACTCTTTTAGACTGAGTTGGATCCTGTATTCATTTCTGTGTTCTTCTGTTTGCAAGCTTTTGAATTTTGCAAAAGTTGTGTTTTTGCCTTTATTTGAGCAGCCACATCTTTGGAAAACCAAATAGGTTTCCTTCTCCTCTTGTTTTTATTTACTTTTCTTACATATTTATCTGTTGCCCCTTTTATTGCCTCCTTTAGTTTAGCCCATTGCAATTCCACTTCCTTTATCTCCTTCCACCCCATCATCTCCTCCTTTAAGTACTCTGCCATTTTATTGAAGTCAGTGTATTTGAAGTTTAGGACTTTGAGTTTGCTATGATTGGCCTGTACCATGGCTTTTATCTCAAACCACACCGTGTGATGGTCGCTGTTGCTCACAGGGGCACTCACGCAGACATTCGACACACTATCACCGTTGGTGAGCACTACATCCAGCATTGAGCTTTCCCTGGTTGGTTCCATCACCATTTGTCTAAATAATGCATCTTGGAGAGCATCCACAATTTTTTTGCTTCTTTCCAGATGTGCGGAAGGAGTAATCCAATCCACATCAGGTAGATTAAAGTCACCCAATATGATCGCTTCCCTCTTTGTTGCTATCTTGGCAATATCTATAATCAATTCATTGTCTCTCTCTCTTCAATTTGAGTCGGAGGTCTGTAGACTACAGCAATATGGACGACAGTGCCATCTCCTCTTTCCAAAGCAATCCAGAGCGCTTCTTCTTTGCCCCATGTCCCCTACATTTCAGTAGCTTTAATATTGCTTTTGACATACAAGGCTACTCCTCATCCTTTTCCATTAGTTGGTAGTTGGGCATTGAGGGAAGATGCAAAGAGGTCTATTAGTGGAATCCCCCATAGTTTAAACTAGCGTTGGGCTACCTGAGGATCCAACATTAACTTGTGTGGATATAGAATCCAGCTTAGTCTGTCAGCCAATTGATTCTGTTCTCCCAAGAGGTAGACTGCATGAAGGCAAATAGCCTGGGAAATTGCCCAGTTCCACAGGCGAGAGTGCCTGTCCATCCTTGTTTGTTTATATAAAATACAGCCGCCTGTCGGTCTGCACAAGAAGAGAATGCTGCTTGAGTTGGGGAGAGAAGACTGATGGCATTGGATACCGCTCCGAGTTCCAGAAGATTGACCTGGAGGGCTCTCTCCTGAGCGGACCAAAGGCCCTGCATCGTGAATCCATTGAGATGGGCTCCCCAGCCTAGTTTTGGTGCATCGGTGGTTAGGATAAACTGCGGTGCAGATCTCTGAAAAGGCGATCCTTCAATTAGATTCTGTGGCGTGATCCACCACTTAGATCTGCCTTCATCTGCAAGGTGATGTTGATCAGGTCTGAGGAATGACCTGTGGACTGCTTCCACTGGCTTGAGAGAGTCCACTGAGATCCTCATATGGAGGTGAGCTTAGGGTACGACATGGACTGTGGAAGATATGTGTCCTAAAAGGCATAGAAATGTTCTGGCAGGAACTAATGGTTGTTGCTGCACCTGTGTGGTAAGGTAATCAGATGGATGCCCTCTGGGAAGAAAGCTGTGCTCCTTGTCGTGTCCAGTAGAGCACCTATGAACTTGATGTTCTGGGTTGGGCTGAGATGTGACTTTGGAGAGTTTATCACAAACCCCAACTCTTGAAGGACATATATGGTTTGATTTAGGATGGAAGCGACTGCTGAAGCGGAGTCTGCCCTTAGCAGCCAATCTTCTAAGTAGGGGAACAGAAAGATTCCCCAGTTTTGTAAGTAGGCCACCACAACCGCTAAGCACTTTGTGAATACTCGGGGTGCTGAGGTGAGTCTGAAAGGGAGGACTCTACTGATAGTGGTTTCCCTGAAAGACATACCTGAGGAATCTTCTGTAGTCTGGGTGGATGAGGATGTGTGTATAGGCATCCTTTATATCCAGAGAGCAGAGCCAATTGTTTTGTTTGAGTATGGCAAGAGGGTGCCTAGAGAAATCATCTTAAATTTCTCTTTGACAAGAAATTTGTTGAGATTTCAGAGATCTAGTTTAGGCCTGTATCCTCCTGGGTTTTTTTGGAATCAGGAAGTATCTGAAGTAGAAACCTTAGCCAGCAGGGCGGAGGGGACCTCCTCAATAGCTCCTTGTTCTAGCAGGGAGAAGATCTCATGATGGAGCAAAGGAGAAGTGAAGGGAATCAAGGTGGGTTGTCCTAAAAAAAGATTGGGAGGATAAGTTTGGAACTTTAGTTATAGGCCCTGAGAGACTAAATGTAGGGTCCAGGGTTCGGAGGTGATATTTATCAAAAAGGTGTACAAAATGCACTAGCCTCCCTGGGATCCTGGAAGAAAGAGGGAGAACGATGGGAAAATTGGCCATGTTCCTTTTGAAAAAGAGTCAAAACCTCTGAGGCTGTTGAGTAGATGGGGCAGGTTGAGGTTTGAAACCTTGGATTTCCTCATCTGCTTTTGACCTGATTGTCTCTACTGTTGTTGTAGACCAGCATAGGTAGCATAGACCTGATATGGAGCAAACAATTTTTCCTTTTTAAGGAATGGCTTTTTGGTGGTAGCCTTTTTGAAAGGGCCCGCAGTTCTCCTTGACAGCTTCTTCATGGTAAGGTAGTCTGTTTCAATTTCTCCGGCCTTTTCTCTCCACCTCTGACCAAAGAGGTTTTCACTATTACAGGGTACGTTTATCAATTTATCCTGGACCCACTGTTCCAGGTTAGATGCTTGGAACCAAGCTATTCTTCTGGCACCTATGCAAGCTGCGGATCTGCTGTTTGCTTCAAAGGCATCAAAAGCAGCCCTTGTTAAGAATTTTGATGTGTTTTGGGCATGGGTAACCAAGACCTGGTGAGCCGCCTGTTTGTCAGGGGGTAATAAGGAGGTGAATTCTGAGAAATCCATGAGAAACATACCCATGTATAGCATATGTATGAATCAATTCTTGATGCTAGCATAGTAGCCTGGAAGGCCTTTCTTGCAAATGCATCCAGTGTCCTACCCTTCCTGCCAGGAGGTACAGAGGAATGATTTTTCTGATTTTTGATCCTCCTCATGGCGGACTTCACCACCATAGAATTGTGGGGAAGTTGTGGCTTTTGAAAGCCTTGAGAGGGAGGAACCCTGTACAGAGTATGAAGCCTCTTACTTACTGCAGAGGTCAACATGGGAGCCTCCCACATACAAATCATCAAGTTCTTTAAGATGTTGTGCACTGGGAGAGTGGCAGCCTCCCTCGGTGCTGAAGGATACTGTAGTATGTCGAGCTCCTCAGCTCCTGGTTCAGTTTCACTCACCACTGAAACATTGAGAGCTGCCGCAATATCCTTAATGAAGTCTTGAAAAGACATGTTTTCGGGCGGGGAACGTCTCCATTCATAAGGAGGCGATGGATCCGATGTAACATCCCTGAGTGTATCAGACTCAACCGATTCCACCTCGGATGCATCCTCAGAATCTGAGTCCGGAAGGAAATCAAAATAATCTCTATGGAGATGTTCAATACCTTTGATGCGCCAATGCTCATTGTTTTGATGTTGAGGGTATCGGACCTGAGCTGCTCCAAGCCCTGTGAAGCCGGGATGCCTGTGGCAGAGTACCAATGGCTGTGGTCACCAGTGGTTATCAGTGAAACCAGTACTGGTACTGGCTGCGGAGCCTCCAAAGTCATTGGCGTAACAACTGCTAAGAGTTTAGCGATGCTACGCTCAATGGCGATGACACGGTCATCCAGTGATGGTACCAGGGGAGAAGAGGCTCCAGACACAGGATGTGTGGGCCACAACCTCCGATGCCGGTATCGGGGGCTCCACCGAGGATTGGACCTCGGGGTCACCCCCAAACCCCTGTATGGCTTTGGAGGGTGATACCTCCCGCCGGTGTTTGGATGGACGGTCCACATTGGAATGCAAAGAATGGCAATGCCAATGCTCGGTATCGGAAGCCGACGCTGACCTGGATGTTGATGACCTCGATGCCAAAGCCAATATCTTATTATTATTATTATTAAGTGCTGGTGACTCCAAACATTTCCTTTACTGGTGAGGTTGTAGAGGCATGGGAAGACTTTAACAGAGTCGATGCCCCGAGGAGTGCACCAAAGGAGCAGAGTCTGATGAAAACAGCGTAGCCTTCTGTTGGTCTTGGTCTTGGTTCTTCTGACCTCTGCAGGTCATGTCAAAATAGGCAAGGCAGAAATCGACATCATGGTTGGGGCCTAGGCAATTGAGGCACTAAGAATGCTCATCAGTAACAGAAATTGTACTGGAACATTTATAGGACTTCTTGAACCCACTTCGGGGCTTCTCCATTTTTGAAAATAAAATGGAGGCAAAATCAAATTGGGCAATGGTAACCAAAGAGGCTGTAGGCCGCAACTAAAAAAAAACCCAAACTAGTGAAAAATGAAAATAAAGAATACTAAAGTCAAAATAAGAAAAGCAAGGGGTACCGGAATTGATGTGAAGGCAAACCGGAGTACATTCGACAGTACTTTGAAGAAAAAATGAAGTCTTTAAACGCAGCCGACATGGACAGGGTCCCAATGGCTCCATGGAAAAAAGACAACTGAGGAGATGAGGAGGGAAAGCGGGAAGGCAGCACACATGCATGGAGGAACGCTCCCAAAAGCATTCCTATTGGATGTTGGGGAGTGTCCCCGCGCTGGGCTCCATCGGTGCCGACATCACCCATATGTGAAGACTGACTTCCTGCTTGTTCCTGGAAATACATAGTAACTTCCTATCTATATCTCCTCCTCTCCATGACAATTTAACTGTCTAGAGAAAAAAAATCTGAAATCTTCTAATTTTGTTCCATATTTTACAGTGCAAAATGTTTTTTCTTCATTTTTATGCTTTAAAATCAAAATTATTGAGCACAAATGTAGTTTAATATATCTTTTGGTCTTTCCTATATACAATTTTTGACAGGGGTATATTACCACATATATAACATTTTTGGTATTGCAATTAGAAAGTCCCTAAAAAATATACTTGTGTTGTGTTCTGTTCCAGAATTGATCAAAAAAACCTTTAACTTCTAACATCACAGCACAAGCTGAGTATTATCCACCATTTTCTGCAGTCATTTAGTCAAAGTGTCTTTAAAAAAACACATCTAAAAGCAGAACGAACAAGCTTATCTCCTAAAATATGTCTTCTTTTGTAACAGATAGTAAGGTCAATATTCTTAAATGCATCCAATCTTTTCACAGTATACCATTCTTTCTGCAAAATCTTGGTTATGTCCTTTGCCATGTGGTTGAATTCTATAGGACAGACCAAATTATTCCATTTTGTTCTTTCTATCTTTCCCATCTCTATCAGCTCTTCTCGTTCTGTCATACCCTTGTTTTATACTGTAACCCAGAAAACCTCTTTCTAAAATTTATGCGTCATCACCTTAGCTTGTTCTTCAAAGTCTTGTTTTTCTGAACATAATGTTCTCAGTCTCAAATACTGACTAATAGATAAGTTATCCTGTAAAAATCTTATGTGGAAACATCTGTAAATGTAGAAGTCTATTGGTATCTGTCAGCTTCTGGTAAATAGAAATGATAGATCTATTTCAATCAATCAATCAATCAATCTTAACAAGAAAAAGAATCTCTTTCACCATAATTCATCTCAAGACTTCAAAATTCTTATCTTTGCTGTTAATCCAACATAAGAACTCCTCTAGCAAATCTAAACCCCCCTGCCAATGAACACATACACATATTTTTTCCAAAAGTAAAACATTAGAGATACAGGGACGATCACTTACAATCTATTTTGCAGAATTGGCAGTGTACAAATTTGCTACATTGAGGGCCACAGAGGCCCCCATAGCCGTGCCTTTAATCTGATTGTAGAATCATTGGTTAAAGCAAATATAGTTCTCATGGAGTGCAATTCTTGCCATTTTAGCCAAATTTCAGTCAGAAATCATAAAATTTGTCTTTCTTTATATCAAAGTTGTTTGAATAATTCCATTGGCTTCATGGAATATTTGCATACGGAGACTGAATATCCATAGCTACTAATACAATCTTACTAACAATTAGAAAATTCCACAAAATGTTAATCATGTCAGACGGATCATGGACATATGACGATATTAAAAACATGAAGGGTTGCAGGAGAACATCCAAAAATTTTGATAAGGATTCTAGGAGAGATCTTATAGGAGATACAATGGGTCTCCCAGGATGTCCTTATCTGTCACTGATTGATTGCAGATTGTTCCAGTCATTCTTATCCTAATGTATCTTGTTGGTATGTATGCTGATTTGTTATCTGTGGGTTTTATCCCGGACTTTGTAAACTGCTGTGACAGTTATGACTGAATGGAGGCATATCAAATTTATTTAAATAAAGAGTAGTTACTCACCTGTAACAGGTGATTTCCGGGGACAGCAGGAATTTAGTCTTCACGTATGGGTGATGTCAGTACTGATGGAGCCCGCGTGGGAATGCTCCCCAGCATCCAATAGGAAAGCCTTGGAGAGTATCCCACTGCACCTGCATAGCTGCTTTCCCACCTCTCCCTCCTCAGTTGAGTTTGTAGCTGAGATAAAAGAAGAGAAAGAAAAGACGACCTACAACTCTAGGGGAGGAGCGTGGGTTGTGAAGACTACATTCCTGCTGTTCCTGGAGATCACCTATTATAGGTGAGTAACTACGCTATCTCCAGGAACAAGCAGGAAAGCACAGTTACTTACCTGTAACAGGTGATCTCTGGGAATAGCAGGAATAAGTCTTCACATATGGGTACATCGGTACCAACGGAGCCTGCGCGGGAACGCTCCCCAGCGTCCAAAAAGAAAGCTTTTGGGAGCATCTCACGCGCATGCGCGCTGCCTTCCCGCCCATTTACTTCCCTCTCATCAGTTGGGTTTGTAGCCGAGACCGAAGGAGGGAAGTAGACAAATTAGAGCGAAAAAAGAGAGAGAGAGAGAGAACAACTCCTAGGGGAGGTGGGTGGGTTGTGAAGACTTATTCCTGCTGTTCCCAGAGATCACCTGTTACAGGTAAGTAACTGTGCTATCTCCAGAAACAAGCAGGAATGAGTCTTCACATATGGGGACTCCCAAGCTAAGATGCCTGGAAGAGGCCCCAGCATGTTGCAAATCTAAAGATGGGCCATGCTTATCCCTCAAAACCTCAGGCATCCAAGGGATGGAGGGCAGGAGTTGAACTAGAAAAGAATAAAAGAGGTGCTGTGGAACAGCTTGACTAAACAAGGTATCCAGAGGGGAGTCCTTGTGTAAATCATAAATATTAGAAAAATATTGAATTCCAATTTTCTAATGTGGATCTCACTCAAAAATATTGCAAAAATACTTGAGGGTAATATGGATCTGTGGTTGAGAGCCAGTACATTATCCTCAAAGAGATTCCCTTAATGTGAAGTAGAGGGTAAAAATTTTTTTTGCAATACAGGAAGAGATGATCAGCCCTCATGGCCAGAACTAACCCCAGAAGAAGTACTGGGAGAGTTCAATGAGGTTGGACTTTTGAGAAATAGCTAAAGCTTCTGTAAAGTCCAAAAAATTGAACTTCTTGTCCTTGGAGCAGAATAAGGTCCTAGGAAAGAGTGGAGATAATCTGACTGGTTTGGATGAAAAGGCAGAAATACCCTTTGCAGAAAAAAGGGGATAGGTCTTTAAGACCCACTTTATTCCAATGAAAGACAGACATTTGTACTAGGCATTGAGCCCCCAACTTCTTGAAGATCTTTCAAAGTCAGATGTTGTATAGAGATTGACGCAATAACAAGAAGGATTAAGACCTGATTGAGAATATTGATGGAGAATCTCTGTCTGGTTAAATATGGAAGAACTATAGAGGAGGTTTCGTGGAAACTGATATTATGTTCTTCACTTACAGGGATAGGACTAGACTTCTTGAAAAGATCTAGCCCCTGAAATGTTTGGAAGGTTTGACGTCCAAAGGCATCCAGTGTTCTAGATGCACGACTTGGCGGGAAAGAAGAATGCTTCTTCTTGCTTTTTACCTTCCTCATTGCTGATTCCACTACAATGGAATGATGGGGAAGTTGAGTCTTTTGAAACCCTGGAGAGGGGGGCACCTGATACAGAAGAGCAGTTGCTGTAGAAGGTGAGGAAGCCCTTAAAGGTGTTTCCCATATTTTCAGAAGAAGATCCTGTAAAGAATGATGTAAAGGAAGCATTATATTTTCCTTTTCCCCAGAAAAGCCTTGTGTAGGATCATAGCCAGGGATAGGAATAGCCAGGAATGTTGCCATGTCAAGGAGAAATTTCTGAAAAGAAGGATCTCCAATGGGAACAATCCCTGGACAGGCTAAACTCGAAGAACTAGCCTGGGCACCAGAGGATGTACTTGTCCGGTGCAAAACAGGATCTCTAATGAATGGATACTGGGACTGTCGGGTATGACCTGAGACAGTCAGTACTGTATCGTTCATGCTAGGTATCGACTCCAAACTAGGTATAGAAAGGAGCGATCCTGGTGAAAAAAGCATGGATGGAGCTGGTCCCGATGTTACTGCAGGTACCAGCATCGACACCGATACCGGTAGCCGAGCCGGAATCGAAGGCGATACCGACATCGAAACAGTCATCGGAGGCTGCTCAAACGGTACCGAGGTAACTCGAAAGTCTCGGTGAATATCCTCGGTACCGCGCATCCGGAATCGGCGCGTGTCGGTTCCGAGACGCGTCGGTACCCAGTCTTCCAGACTAGATATCGATTCTAGACTCGGCATCGAAGGAAGCGAATCTATCGATGCATGTCTAGATGGTACCGACGTCAGGGGTCATATCGACGGAGCTGCCGATACCGGAAAGTCAATCTGGGTATCGATCGGTCCCGAAGGCACCGAGTACACCAGATGACGATCCCTGGTGAGGAGTGGATCGCTCTACACCAGTGCCGATGCCGGGTTATCGGTACCGCTCGAAGCAGATGCCACCCCCGAGCTTGGCTCAGGTATGTTCTGTGAGGGGTGAGCCCCAGGAACAACCTGAAACCCCTGAAAGGCTTTGGAGACCGAAGACTCCCGCCGGGGTTTTGAAGCCAATGAGGTCTTGAGGGCAAGGCCGGAGCCGTCATCATGCTTGGCATGAGACCTACCACCCAAGGATTGGCTAGTCTAAACAGACTGTTTGTGGGTTACCTGATCCCGTAGAGAAGAAATGGTCGGTGCCCTTACACTGGAAGGGAAAACTGTATTGAGGGAAACTCGAAATGGAGAATTTCTCCTCATAAAATTGTAGCCTGATGGCTCTGGAGGAAAGGGGTCAGGACCCAAACAGGTTAGACACCAGTTATTGGAGTCTAAAAAGAAAACTGTATTTCCACAGTTAAGGCGCTTCTTAGGAGAAGGCGGCTCCATAATGGAGAGGCCTTACAGGCCCAAAAATTCAAGACAGAAACAGAGGGGAAAAAAAACTCCCTGAGTTCTAGGAAAAGAAAAGAAAAAACCACCGGCGGTACCGGTGGAGTCGGGGAAACAGCCGCGACCACAAGAAAACAAAAAGTAAAAGATTTAAAGAAAAAATTTTCTGCGGTGACAGGAAGACGTCCTGTCGGCTCCGCGGAAAAATGAAAACTGAGGAGAGACAGTTGGAAAGGCGGGAAGGCAGCACACAGGCGCTGAGGGATGCTCCCAAAAGCTTTCTGATTGGACGCTGGGGAGCGTTCCCGCGCAGGCTCCGTCGGTACCAACATACCCATATGTGAAGACTCATTCCTGCTTGTTCCTGGAGATCCTGTATTGTTCACACTGTCCCCTCTGCAATGCAACGTGTGCCTTTGAGTCAGTCCTGACTCCGGGCGACCCAGAAGCTCCCGGGTTTTCTTGGCAGTGTCACCGGAAGTAGATTGCCAGGCCTTTCTTCCGAGGCAATGGAGGGTTAAGTAACTTGCCCAAGGCCACAAGGAGTGCTAGTGGGAACTGAACCCTGGTTGCTTGGTTACCAAGCCAGTGTCCTAACCCCTAGGCTACTCCTCCACTCCAGTCCCCTCTGCATTTATATAAATTGAGTGAAAAGGGTGTTTTCTGGCATGTTTATAAATAGAAGAGATTGTTAATGGCACATCTATGTATGGTCTCCTTTTATGCACTTAAAATATCTTTGGGCTCATATAGTAACCCACAAAAATGTTTGTGGGTTAGTACCCATTTTGAAAAATGTAGCTACAAGAGACTCCTAGGTTCACCCACATCTTCTAGCTATATTTTACATGAATTTTTTCACATTGCCATGATCGATAGCTTCACACATGCCCAGCCACAGCAATGTGCAAAAAGGCCCATTTCTGCACTGTTGCAGCACCATTTAAAGAGCCCTCAAGAAACCCCCCCCTTACCCATGGGCCTCCAATCCCAGGTAGTCTAATGGCCCTGCTACCCCCCCCCCATCTTCCCCGGCCCAGACAAGGGGCAAAAATGTTTATAAGATACACAAAACCAAAGCAGGCCCTTTTCCTACTACCACAACTTAGTCAAGGAGTCCAGAGGATGGTTGGAGCATGAATAGATTCCCCACTATCAAATGCCCCAAAAACTGCTGTTCCCAAATGACCGAAAAAACTACAAAGCGCCCTCCACAGCTATCCATCAAAAATAAACTTACAATTTATTAAGAGACTCTCAGAGTAGACTTACAGTAGACAAAACCACTAACTAATTGTCCATAGCATCATCGGTCTCAATAATTGTGCAAATTTATTTAAATTTTATATGAAAATTATTTTAAAGAGTTTTCAATATTTTTCAATTTTTTTCTAAAAACTTATATACTTTCAAAAAGTTACTTTTTATAAAAAAACAGAACACTTTTCTGTCTGAAGACCAACCTGACATGAATTCATGTTTCAGGCTCAAAAGATCGTTGCTTTGGGGGAAGTTTCAAAACCCAAAATTCAGGGTAATTCATTCAGCAACATCTGGTGAAAAGCGGGATATAAATGCAGTTAAATAAATAAATAAATAAATCCAAACTTCATTGGGGTTGCTGGAAAAGCAGGAAATGACATCAGAATTTATATTGGGACTATAAGGCATAGAAGCTATTTAGTGTCAGAGGCAGCGTACTTGCAAAACTGTTGACCATTCAATTTTTGGTCGAGTCCAGCAAGTGACACTGATTATAACCGGTAATATCCATTACAGTTTGCGCAAATTGAGTAATTGCTCCCGATTTCCACCCTTCCAATGCTCGCCAAGTGAAATCTTTATTATCGTGAGCAGAATCTTCAAAATTCTTTTTTTTTATACCGCGCTCTTTAGAATCAGTGCGGTTTACATGTATACTAACAGGCACTTTTTATTCCCTTGTCCCCGAAGGGCTCACAATCTAAGTGTACCTGAGGCAATGGAGGGTTAAGTGGCTTGCCCAAGGCCACAAGGAGTGGCCATGGGACTAGAGACCCCAGTTCCTCTGGCCTGAAGCTGCTTGTCCCCATGTGGGAATTGAACCCCCGGCCTTCTGGCCTGAGGTAACCTGTCCCAACCACTGAGCCACTCCTCCCTCTACCAAAGGAGCACTGGCAGTCTTTGTAATAAGTCTGCTATAATGTTCTGTTAATCATCTGACGTTTGTTATCTATGTGATTATTTGTACTTGCCCAAAAGTGTATGTAGGTTAAACTAAACATCAGAATAAAGTATGATTAACAGAGCACTATAGCAGACTTAATACAAGGACTGTCAATGCTCCTTTGGTAACTCATCTTGAAGATTCTGCTCACAGTAATAAAGATTTCACCTGGCGAGCACTGGAAGGGTGGAAATCGGGAACAATTACTCAATTTGCACAAACTGCAATGGATATACCGGTTACAATCAATGTCACCTGCTGAACTCAACCAAGAAATTGAATGGTCAACAGTTTTGCAAGTACACTGCCTCTGACATTAACCCGTTTTAAACCAGCGTATGTTTTACATACATAAGGTTTCCATACTTACTACAACTGTTTACCAATTAATGGTTATAAATTCAATGGAACTATGTTTAGCTATTATCGTTATGTCAAAAAAGCGTTATATACAGATTTTTTATCTGAGATCTAGTTAGTTTAATAGGTATTAGAAGTTTGCTGATTTTGACGGTACTGGCAGCTCAACATAAAAAGATCACAAAAAATAGTAAGTAGTTTATAATGCTGTAATAGCTACTATTTTGTAAATAAAGCACAGTTACTTACCTGTAACAGGTAATCTCTGGGAACAGCAGGAATAAGTCTTCACATATGGGTACGTCGGTACCGACAGAGTCCGCGCGAGAACGCTCCCCAGCGTCCAATCAGAACGCCTTTGGGAGCATCCCACCATGCCTGCCTTCCCGCCTTTCCCAACTGCCTCTCCTCAGTTAAGTTTTAAAGCTGAGACAAAGAGAGAGAGAGATGGAAAGATAGAGATAGAGAAATACAACTCCTAGGTGAGGTCGGTGGGTTGTGAAGACTTATTCCTGCTGTTCCCAGAGATCACCTGTTAAAGGTAAGTAAAGCACAGTTACTTACCTGTAACAGGTGATCTCTGGGAACAGCAGGAATAAGTCTTCACATATGGGTACATCTGTACCGACGGAGCCTGCGCGGGAACGCTCCCCAACTTCCCAAAAAGGAAAGCTTTTGGGAGCATCCCACAGCGCCTGCGCGCTGCTTTCCCACCTTTCCTAACCATCTCTCCTCAGTTCGCGTTTAAAGCTGAGACAATAGAGAGAGAGGGGAAAGGAAAGAAAGAAAAAGAGACACAACTCCTAGGGGAGGTGGGAGGGTTGTGAAGACTTATTCCTGCTGTTCCCAGAGATCACCTGTTACAGGTAAGTAACTGTGCTATCTCCAGGAACAAGCAGGAATGAGTCTTCACATATGGGGACTCCCTAGCTAAGATGCCTGGGAGATCCCCAAGGATATGAAACCCTGGAGAGGGGTCTACTTCCTCCTATGGATCTCAGGCATCCATCCAGGGAAAGGAGGGTAGGAGTTGTTTAAGAATGGAACAGGTGTTTGAGGACAGCCTGACCAAACAAGGCATCCCGGCGGGAGTCCTTGTCCAAGCAGTAATGGGCTGTGAAGGTATGAACCGAGGCCCAGGTGGCTGCTCGACAGATCTGGTCGATGGACACAGAATTTAGATGAGCCATAGAGGTGGCCATGGCCCTCACATTATGAGCTGTCACATGGCTCTCCAGAGAAAGGTTCTTACTCTGGTAGGCGAAAGAAATACAATGAGCAATCCAATTGGACAGTGTTCTCTTAGAGACTGGAAGTCCCAAATGAGAAGGATCAAAAGCAACAAAAAGCTGGGAAGACTTTCGATGTTGCTGTGTCCTATGTAAGTAAAAAGCAAGAGCTCTTTTACAATCCAGAGTATGAAGATTCCTCTCTGCACTGGATGCATGAGGAGCTGGAAAAAAGACAGGTAAATATACCTCTTGATTAAGAAGAAAAGGTGAGACCACTTTAGGCATAAAGTGTAGATTTGTCCTAAGGACTACCTTATCATGATGGAACCTTGTATAAGGTGGATTAGCCACTAATGCCTGCAGTTCACTGATGCGGCGAGCTGAAGTAACTGCAATGAGGAAAATAACCTTCCATGAAAGAAACTTCAAGGAGGTAGTGGCTAAGGGTTCAAAAGGTGGCTTCATGAGCTGACCAAGAACCAAATTTAAGTCCCATGCCACCGGAGGAGGCCTAATGGGAGGTTTAGTTAAAGTTAGGCCTCTCATGAATCTTGCAATGAGAGGATGAGAGGAAATAGGTTGTCCATTGATGGGCTTAAGGGATGCTGCAATAGCACTCAAATGGACTCTTACTGAATTTGTTTTAAGGCCTGCATTGGAAAGATGCAGGAGATAGTCTAACAGAGAATTTAAAGGTAGTGCTAGAGGGTCAAGACCCTTTTCAGCACACCAAATGGAAAACCTTTTCCATTTAAAAGCATAAGAACGCCTGGTGGAAGGTTTTCTGGGAGCATGGAGGATATCCTTCACTTGTTGAGAAAGATTCCAGTCTTGAAGGTCTAGGCCTTCAGTAACCAAGCTCTGAGGTGTAGGGACTTGGGGTTTGGGTGCCACAAAGTACCTTCCTCCTGGGACAGAAGGTCTGGAGCAGCTCCCAAGTCCAGAGAGGGGGCTTGGGAGAGATGTAGAAGTAGAGGGTACCACACTTGGCGTGGCCAGCGTGGAGCTATGAGGATCATAGATCCTTGATACCTCTGGAGTTTGAACAGAGTCTTGGGAATCAAGGGAATGGGTGGAAACGCATAAAGGAAGCCCTGACCCCAATGGAGGAGGAAGGCATCCTTGGCCTGAACTCCCTGACACGGAATTCTGGAACAGAACCGGGGAAGTTTGGCATTCCACGGACTTGCAAAGAGGTCTATGTCCGGGGTTCCCCATTCTTGGAAGATTCTTAGTACCTGATCCATGTGCAGGGACCATTCGTGTGGAAGCAGAACTCGACTGAGTCTGTCTGCCCAAGAGTTTTGGACTCCTGGGAGGTATACTGCCAGGAGATGGATTTGATGCTCTCTGGCGAAGGCCCACAATCTTAAAGCTTCGTTGCAAAGCGACAGAGAGCCAGTTCCTCCTTGCTTGTTTATGTAAAACATGGCTACTTGATTGTCCGTATGAATGAGGACTGTCTTGTAGCTGAGGAGGGTATGAAAGACCTTGAGAGCTAGAAAAACTGCTCGAAGCTCCAAGTGGTTGATATGAAGGGAGGTCTCCTGTGGGGACCAAGTGCCTTGAGTGGAGAGGTCCTGTAGATGGGCTCCCCAACCTGTTTGGGAGGCATCTGTTGTGAGGGTTGCTTGGGGCAACAACTGTTGGAAGGGGGACCCCAGCAACAAATTTTGAGTGGACATCCACCATTGGAGAGACCAAAAGAGACGTTTGGTGGTTGCTATTTGGTCTGAGAGAGCTCCTGAAGCTTGAGTCCACTGGGTGGATAAAGTCCATTGAGCTGCTCTCATGTGTAGGCAAGCATAGGGTACCACATGCACTGTGGAAGCCATGTGGCCTAGCAGTTGTAGCATCTCCCGGGCAGTTAAGTGGCTCTTTGACTGAATCTGGGAGGCTAACTGCACTAGACGTTGGCAACGGGCCTGAGAAAGGTAAGCCCTTGCAGTAGTGGTATCCAACCAGGCCCCTATGAATTCTAGGGACTGAGTAGGGGTGAGCTGAGACTTTGGGAGGTTTACCACAAGTCCCAGATACTGCAGAATGCACCTTGTGCGGTCCAAGGAATTCTGGGCCTCTGACTGAGATGGAGCTCGAATGAGCCAGTCGTCCAGGTATGGGAAGACAAATATTCCCAGAGTTCGTAGAAATGCAGCAACTATTGCCATGCATTTGGTGAACACTCGGAGCAGAGGCCAGACCGAAAGGAAGAACTCTGTATTGGTAATGTTTTCCTTGGAAAAGAAACCATAGGAATCTTCTGTGAGAAGGATGGTTGAGGACATGGGTGTACGCATCCTTGAGATCTAGAGAACAAAGCCAATCCTGACTTTGAAGGTATGGAAGGAGAGTGCCCAGAGAAAGCATCTTGAACTTCTCCTTGCATAGAAATTTGTTCAATTCTCTGAGATCTAAGATGGGTCTGTATCCCCCTGTCTTCTTTGGAATGAGAAAATAGGGGGAGTAGAACCCTGACCCTTGATGAAGAAGAGGAACTTCTTCTATTGCCCCTTGGGCAAGAAGGGTAGCTACCTCTTGACCTAGAAGGTCGAGAAGAGATGTGGGAGAATTGAAGTGTCTCACCATGGTGTGGGGAGGAAGGTCTGAAAAATGAAGCTTGTAGCCCTCTCTTATAATGGAGAGGGTCCACTGCTCTGATGTTATTTGCTCCCATCTGGGAGCAAAATGAGCCAACCTTCCTGGAACGGTGAGAGGCTCTGGCTGCTTTAGAGCCAGAAAGGCTAAGTTCTCTAGCATCAACCCTGAGGAGATTGGGCCTGCTGAGTTGCAGCAGCCCCAGTAGGCTTAGGCCTGGCCTGTTTAGGTTGCTGACGCTTAGTGGCAAAGCGACCTGTAGAAGATTGTTGGCCAGAAGTAGAAGGAAATCTGCCCTTTTTAAAGAAAGACTTTTTAAAAGGCTTTTTCTTGGCAGGAATGGAGGTTGACTTTGAAAGTCTATCCAGAGCAGAGTTTTCTGCATCCATTTGAGTGGCTTTTATTTGCCATTCTTTGCCAAATAGGTTTTCACCTGTACAGGGAAGATTTCCTAAGCCATCTTGAACCCAGGGCTCTAAATCAGAAGCCTGGAGCCAAGCAATTCTGCGAGCAGCTATGGCAATGCCTGAGGCTCTGCTGGCACCTTCAAAGGAGTCAAAGGCTGCCCTGTTGGAAAACTTTGAAATGTCTTGGGTATGCTTAAGCCAAATGAGGAATTCCTCCCTTTTATCCTCTGGAAGAAAAGGGAGGAAAGTGTGCAGTTTTTGTGCAACTTCCTTTAGAAACATACCCATGTAAAGGCTATATGAGTTGATTCTGGCAATAAGCATACTGGCTTGGAAGACTTTCCTACCAAAGGCATCCAAGGTCCTGCATTCTCTTCCTGGAGGAGCAGAAGAGTGTCTCTTTGTACTCTTTATCCTCTTCATAGCTGACTGCACCACAATGGAATGGTGAGGAAGCTGAGTTTTCTGAAATCCAGGACAAGGAGGGACACGATACATAGTGTCCAATCTACGAGAATGAGGAGAGAGAGTGAGAGGAGTCTCCCATAGATCAATCATGTGTTCATAAAGAATCTCATGAATTGGTAAGGTGACCGCCTCTTTAGGAGCTCTAGAATAGCCTAAAATATCCAATTTTTTAGCTCTAGGCTCTGATTCAGAAGTTACTGAAATAGAAAGTCCTTTAGCTACTTCTCTTATGAAGTCTTGAAAGGACAAGTCTTCTGGAGGAGACATTCTTCTTTTTGGAGAAGAAGGCTCTTCAGGAAGGGCTATGGATACTTCAGGAGACTCGTCTGATGTATCAGAATCATCAGAGGAATCGAAGTATCGCCTGTCAGGGTGCTCTTCCAACGCTCGATACGCGTATCGAGCAGTATCGACATCGGGCGTCCCTGGTACCGGATCGGTACCGGTAAGCAGCCCTGGACAAGGAACCGCTGCAGCCGGTATCCTGGTCGATGTCGATGCAGTCGGTACCGGTATCGGTGCTGGTGCTGGTACCGGAGCCGATACCGAGAACGGAGTTTGTTTCGGTACCAGCAGCGTCGCAGCTTGAATGAAGGCCGTAATAGCCTGCTGCATGGACAGAACATTGTGATCCATCGACGCCATGAATGCCTGGAAGTCGGTACCGGGAGATTGTGCCGGTACCCCAGAGCATTCTAACAGGTGATCGGTCGAGGCCATGCCATCGATGTCAACCTGTAACCCCATAGGAGGAGCTTTGGAAGCCGGAGCTTCCCGCTGGGGTTGTTTTGCTGGCGCAGGATCCTTGAGGGCAAGCCCGGAGGCATCTCGATGCTTAGAGGGAGATCTACCCTTCGAGGACCTGCTAGGTTTATGTTTGGTTACCTGAGATCCATCAGGAGAAGAAGACCTGGAAGATGTCGATGCTACCGACGGTGCATCAGCGGGAAACAGCACATGGAGCTTGGCTGCTCGGTTCTGTAACCCCCATTTAGACATAAGAGAGCAGGAAGGATAATCTGGAATGGAGTGTTCAGGACCCAAACATTTAAGACACCATTCATGGGTATCTGTAACAGAAATAGTACCGCTACACTTAGTACATTTTTTAAACCCGGAGGCTGGTTTTTCCATGAGGGAAATTTTCTTGTAGGCCCGGAGGCCCAAGAAGAGAAAACACTAAGTGAAAAGAAAATAGATTTTTTTTTTTTAAAGAAAGAAAGAGAAAAAAACCGGCGGTACCGGTCCAGAGTCGGGGAAGGCAGACACGCGACCAAAGAAATAAAATAAAATAAAGAACTTCTTCAGCAGTGACAGGGCTCAACCTGCTGGCTCCGCGGCAAAGAAGAACTGAGGAGAGATGGTTAGGAAAGGCGGGAAGGCAGCGCGCAGGCGCTGTGGGATGATCCCAAAAGCTTTCCTTTTTGGGAAGCTGGGGAGCGTTCCCGCGCAGGCTCCGTCGGTACCGACGTACCCATATGTGAAGACTCATTCCTGCTTGTTCCTGGAGATCTGTGCTATCTCCAGGAACAAGCAGGAATGAGTCTTCACATATGGGGACTCCCAAGCTAAGATGCCCGGAGGGAGTCCTAGCATGTTGCGAATCTAAGATGAGCCATGCTTTCCCTCAGA
Source organism: Ichthyophis bannanicus (assembly GCA_033557465.1). NCBI lineage: Eukaryota > Metazoa > Chordata > Amphibia > Gymnophiona > Ichthyophiidae > Ichthyophis > Ichthyophis bannanicus. The sequence continues at coordinate 621,853,793 of CM066036.1, forward strand.
ACCTCAGGCATCTTGGGGATGGAGGGCAGGAGTTGAAATAAAAAGAGAGACGCTGTGAAACAGCTAGACTAAACCAGGACTTCCGGATGGGAGTCTAGGTGTAGGTGATCATAATAAGTAAATGTTGGAGAGCAATATTCCAATATGGACCTCATCTGGTGGTATTGTAAAACGTTTATTGAGTTTCACATGAATCTGTTAGTAAGAACCAGTAGAAAAAACCCTCAAGGAGTACCTCACTGTGAAGTAGAGGTAATCAACCTGTAGAAGGATAGGTGACGGTTAGAACCGTCAAGGGTGAGAGTAGCCCTAGGGAAAAAACTGGGTGGTGTAATGAGGTAGGAGTTCAGTGGAAAACGCAGAAGGCTGTATCAGACAAGGCTTAAAGTCTTTTGGTTCGAGAATAGCACAATCCTAGGACCAAAAGGAGATACGTTTGACCAATTTGGACGGACAAATAGAAAATAGTCCTTGTAGGAGAGAAGGGGTATTGAAAACCCCTGTATCCGATGAGAAATAAAGGACAGATGTCCGAGGCGTTATAGCCCTTGATTAACTGAAGATCAGTAACATCTTTCCTAATTGATGTTAGGTAGGAAAGATAATGATACATGGAGATATACATATAGATATATATATAGATAGATAGAAATATATCTGCATATAGATATATACATGTCTCCACATATGTAGGTAGAAACATGCCTATATAAATATACCCACATAGGAGTATGTAGAGAGAGAAAGATGCATCTAATAACAAGAAGGGTAATACCTGCTTGCAGAGATGCAAGAAAACCTGTCTCCCTGGCTATGATTGACAGAGTCAGGGGAAAGCACAGTTACTTACCTGTAACAGGTGATCTCTGGGAACAGCAGGAATAAGTCTTCACATATGGGTATCGTAGGTACCGACGGAGCCTGCGCGGGAACGCTCCCCAGCGTCCAAAAGGAAAGCTTTTGGGAGCATCCCACAGCGCCTGCGCACTGCCTTCCCGCCTTTCCTAACCGCCTCTCTCCAGTTCGAGTTTTAAAGCTGAGACAAAGAGAGAGTGAGGAAAGGAAAGAAAGATAGAGAGATACAACTCCTAGGGGAGGTGGGTGGGTTGTGAAGACTTATTCCTGCTGTTCCCAGAGATCACCTGTTACAGGTAAGTAACTGTGCTATCTCCAGGAACAAGCAGGAATGAGTCTTCACATATGGGGACTCCCCAGCTAGAGATGCCTGGGAGATCACCCAGGTTGTGAGTCCCTGGGAAGTGCTCTACCTCCACCCATGAATCTCAGGCATCCAGCCAGGGATGGAGGGTAGGAGTTGGTTAGGTATGGAACAGGTGTTTGAGAACAGCCTGACCAAACAAGGCATCCCGGCGGGAGTCCTTGTCCAAGCAGTAATGGGCTGTGAAGGTATGAACCGAGGCCCATGTGGCCGCTCGATAGATCTGGTCGATGGACACAGAATTTAGATGAGCCATAGAGGCTGCCATGGCCCTCACATTGTGAGCTGTGACATGGCCCTCCAGAGAAAGGTTCTTACTCTGGTAGGCAAAAGAAATACACTGAGCAATCCAATTAGACAGAGTTCTCTTAGAGACTGGAAGTCCTAAATGAGAGGGATCAAAAGCAACAAAGAGCTGAGAGGACTTTCTATGTTGCTGTGTCCTTTGTAAGTAAAAAGCAAGAGCTCTTTTACAATCCAGGGTATGAAGATTCCTCTCTGCACTTGAAGAATGAGGTCCTGGAAAAAAGACAGGTAAATAAACCTCCTGGTTCAGATGAAAAGGTGAGACCACTTTAGGCATAAAATGTGGATTAGTCCTAAGGACTACCTTGTCATGATGGAACCTTGTATAAGGAGGATTAGCCACCAAGGCTTGCAGCGAGCTGAGGTGACTGCAATGAGAAAAATAACCTTCCAGGAAAGAAATTTCAAGGAGGTAGTGGCTAAGTGTTCAAAAGGTGGCTGCATAAGCTGGCCAAGAACCAGATTCAAGTCACATGCCACTGGAGGTGGTCTGATGGGAGGTTTAGTCAAAAGAAGGCCTCTCATGAATCTTGCTATAAGAGGATGAGAGGAAATAGGTTGTCCATTGAGAGGTTTAAGGGATGCTGCAATAGCACTCAAATGGACTCTCACTGAATTCGTTTTAAGGCCTGCATGGGATGAATGCAGCAAATACTCTAGTAAAGAATTCAGAGGTATTGCAAGAGGGTTAAGACCCTTCTCTGCACACCAAATGGTAAACCTTTTCCATTTAAAAGCATAGGAACGTCTAGTGGAAGGCTTTCTGGAAGCATGAAGGATATCCTTCACTTGCTGAGAAAGATGCAAATCTTGAAGGTCTAGGCCTTCAGCAACCAGGCTCTGAGGTGAAGAGACTGGGGATTTGGGTACCACAACGTTCCCTCCTCTGGGACAGGAGGTCTGGAGCAGATCCCAAGTCCAGGGAGGGAGCTTGAGAGAGATGCAGAAGTAGAGGGTACCACACTTGGCGTGGCCAATGTGGTGCTATGAGGATCATAGACCCCTTGTCTCTCTGAAGTTTGAAGAGTGTCTTGGGAATTAGGGGAATGGGTGGAAAGGCATAGAGGAAGTCTTTCCCCCAATGGAGGAGGAAGGCATCCCTGGCCTGAACTCCCTGACACGGAATTCTGGAACAGAACTGGGGAAGTTTGGCATTCCATGGACTTGCAAACAAGTCTATGTCTGGGGTTCCCCAAATTCGAAAGATCCTGGTTATCTGGTCCCCATGGAGGGACCATTCGTGTGGGAGCAGAACTCGACTGAGTCTGTCTGCCCAAGAGTTTTGAACTCCTGGAAGATACACTGCCATGAGATGAATTTGATGCTCTCTGGCGAAGGCTCACAATCTCAGAGCTTCGTTGCAAAGCGACAGAGAGCCAGTCCCGCCCTGCTTGTTCACGTACAACATGGCTACTTGGTTGTCCGTGTGGATGAGGACTGTCTTGTAGCTGAGCAGGGTGTGGAAAACTCTGAGAGCTAGAAAGATTGCTCTGAGCTCTAAGAGGTTGATATGAAGAGATGTCTCCTCTAGAGACCAGATGCCTTGAGTGGAGAGATCTTGAAGATGAGCTCCCCAACCTCTTGGAGAGGCATCTGTTGTAAGGGTTGCTTGGGGTAACACCTGTTGAAAGGGGGACTCCAACAACAGATTTTGAGTGGACTTCCACCAGTGGAGGGACCAAAAGAGGCGACTGGAGGTTGCTATTTTGTCTGACAGGCAACCTGATACCTGGGTCCATTGGGTGGATAGAGTCCACTGAGCTGCCCTCATGTGAAGTTGAGCGTAAGGAACCACATGCACAGTGGATGCCATGTGGCCTAACAGTTGTAACATCTCTCGAGCAGTTAAATGGGATTTTAACTGAACTTGTGAGGCTAACTGCACCAAGCGTAGACAATGGGCCTGGGGAAGATAGGCCCTTGCAGTTGTGGTATCCAGCAAGGCCCCTATGAACTCTAGAGACTGAGTAGGGGTGAGATGGGATTTTGGGAAGTTTATTACAAGTCCCAGATACTGAAGGATACGCCTTGTGCAGGTTAGAGAAATCTGGGCCTCTGACTGGGATGGAGCTCGGATGAGCCAGTCGTCCAGATATGGGAATACGAATATCCCTAGAGTGCGTAGAAATGCAACTACTACTGCCATGCATTTTGTGAACACCCTTGGTGCAGAGGCCAGACCGAAGGGAAGCACTCTGTATTGATAGTGCTTCCCTTGATAAAGGAACCGAAGGAACCTTCTGTGTGATGGATGGATGAGGACATGGGTGTACGCATCCTTGAGGTCTAGAGAGCAAAGCCAATCCTGACTCTGAAGGTATGGAAGGAGAGTACCGAGAGAAATCATCTTGAATTTCTCCTTGCATAGAAACTTGTTCAATTCTCTGAGATCTAATATGGGTCTGCAGCCCCTTGTTTTCTTTGGAATAAGAAAGTATGGGGAGTAGAACCCTGAGCCCTGCTGAAGAAGGGGTACTTCTTCTATTGCCCCTTGGGCAAGAAGGGTAGTAATCTCCTGACCCAGAAGGTCGAGGAGAGATGTTTGAGAATTGAACTGTCTCACCATGGTGTGAGGAGGAAGGTTTAAGAAATGAAGCTTGTACCCCTCCCTTATGATGGAGAGGGTCCATTGCTCTGCTGTGATTTGTTCCCATCTGGGAGCAAAGTAAGCTAACCTTCCTGGAATGGTGAGAGGCTCTGGATGCTCTAGAGCCAGAAAAGCTAAGCTTTCTAGTTGTAAGTCAAAGGCCCTGAGGAGGCTGAGGCTTCTGGGCCGTAGCAGTCCTAGCAGCCTTAGGCTTGGCCTGTTTCGGTTGTTGCTGTCTCTTTGTAGCAAAACGACCTACAGAAGGATGACTGCTGACCATAAGCAGAATAATATTTCCCTTTTTTGGGAAAAAAAACCCTTTTTGAACAACCTTTTCTTAAAAGGAGCAGAAGTAGACTTTGAAAGTCTATCTAAAGCAGAGTTTTCAGCATCCATCTGGGTGGCCTTTGCTTGCCAATCTTTGCCAAAAAGGTTTTCACCTGTACAAGGAAGATTTCCCAGTCCATCTTGAACCCAAGGTTCCAAATCAGAAGCTTGTAACCAAGCAACTCTGCGTGCACCTATGGCAATGGCCGAGGCTCTGCTGGCACCTTCAAAAGAGTCAAAGGCTGCACGGTTGGAAAACATGGAAACATCCTGGGCATGTTTGAGCCAGGTGAGGAATTCTTCCCTTTTATCTTCTTGAATAAAAGGAGATAAAGTTTGCAGATGATCTGTAACTTCTTTTAGAAACATCCCCATATAGAGACTATAGAAGTTGATTCTGGCAACAAGCATACTAGCCTGGAAAACTCTCCTGCCAAAGGCATCTAAGGTTCTGCATTCCCTTCCTGGAGGAGCAGAAGAGTGCCTTTTTGTACTCTTTATCTTCTTCATGGCAGAACTCCACCACAATGGAGTGATGAGGAAGCTGAGTTTTATGGAATCCAGGATAAGGAGGAACACGATACATGGTGTCCAACCTGCGAGAATGAGGGGAGGTGGTGAGAGGAGTCTCCCATATGCCCAACATGTGATCATAAAGAATCTCATGTATTGGTAAAGTGGCTGCCTCTTTAGGAACCTTAGGATATTGTAAGATATCTAATTTTTTGGCTCTAGGCTCTGTCTCTGGGGCCACTGAAATGGAAAGGCCCCTGGCCACTTCCCTAATGAAGTCTTGAAAAGACAAGTCTTCTGGAGGAGACATTCTCCTTTTTGGAGAAGAGGGCTCCTGAGGATGAATCACCGATGCTTTGACAGAGACCTCTGATTCAGAGTCTTCAGAGGAATCGAAGTATCGTCTGTCTGGATGCTCCTGCAGAGCCCGATACGCGTACCGGGTGGTATCGACATCGGGAGTGATCGGTACCGATGGGCATCACAGAACAGTGTACCGCTGCAGTCGACCCCGCAATGGATGTCGATGCAATCGGTACGGGCACCGGAACCGTTGTCGTTACCGGTGCTGGAATCGGTACCTGCAACCGAGTTTGTTGCGGTACCGAAGGCATCGCAGCTTGTATGAATGCCGTGATGGCACGCTGCATGGTCAGGATATTCTGATCCATTGACGCAACCAATGTCTGGATGTCGGTACCAGTGGGAACCACCGGTACCCCAGAACATGGCAACAGGTGATCGGTCGAGGCCGAGCCATCGATGTCAACCTGTGACCCCATAGATAAAGCTTTGGAAGCCGGAGCCTCCCGCCGGGGTAATTTCGCCGGTGCGGATTCCTCGAGGGCAAGCCCGGAGGCATCTCGATACTTGGAAGGAGATCTACCCTTCGAGGACCGGCTGGATTTAAGTTTGGTTACCTGAGATCCATGTGAGGAAGAAGCAGCCCTGGAAGACGTCGATGCAACCGAAGCTGCATCCGAGGGAAACAGGGTACTGAGCTTAGCTGCTCGATTCTGCAGGCCTCTTTTAGACATCATGGAGCAGGACTCACAATCCGCAATGAAATGGTCAGGACCTAAACATTTTAGACACCATTCATGGGTGTCAGTGACAGAAATAGTGCCGCTGCACTTCGTGCATCTTTTTAAACCCAGAGGCGGGCTTTTCCATGAGGAAAAAATTTCCTAGGCCTAAGGCCAAAGAACAAAATGCACTGAAGTGAGAAAAACAGTAGTTTTTTTGTTTTTTTGTTTTTATAATAAAGAAAGAAAAGACCGGCGGTACCGGTCCAGCGTCGAGAAGGCAGACGCGCGACCAAAGAAATAAAATAAAATAAAGAAATTCTTCAGCGGTGACAGGAACACGACCTGCTGGCTCCGCGGAAAAGAAGAACTGGAGAGAGGCGGTTAGGAAAGGCGGGAAGGCAGCGTGCAGGCGCTGTGGGATGCTCCCAAAAGCTTTCCTTTTGAACGCTGGGGAGCGTTCACGCGCAGGCTCCGTCGGTACCGACGATACCCATATGTGAAGACTCATTCCTGCTTGTTCCTGGAGATTGCTCTCTCTGACAAGGAGCAGTCTAGATTCATTTAGGAATTCTAGCCCTTGAATAACCAGAATGGTTTACGTGAAAAAAGTGCTGATGATATCTTCAGTCTGCAGGCAGCAAGTCCAGGTCCTTTTAGAACTGTAGTATGGTAACTGGATAAAAGACGTAATGGAAATGAAAAACCATATAAGGACGAGCTGCAAGAAAAAGAAAAATATCCCTGATGAAGGAGTCCAATGGAGATATGGACGAAGCCAGTGAATTGAGCAATTCTTAGGTTTTCACGTGATGTAAGGCATGTGTCCTTTGTTTTAAAAGGAGACCTTACAGGAGATGGTAAAGGTAGGGAAAAAGCTACCAGTCATGAGGGGGCATGACTGGATGAGCCCTTCCTAACCATCTGGGATTATCTGCTAGGAAGATGCAAATGCTCTCTAGCAAGGGCCCATAGTGCAGAGCTACTCTGTAGAGTTGCAGAGAGCATGCTGCAGGTTAGTTAGAAGAAAAAACTTTTTTTTTTGTTTTGTTTTTTTTTAAAAGCCAGTACGTAACTTCAACTATTCTGCCAATGCCAAGGGAATTGGAGATGGTGAGAAATAGAAATGAAGCCGATAGGCTTGTAGTAACCTGTTTTGGACTTACTACCAAGGCCAGAAAGGATTGCTAATGGAGGACAAACCTTGGTTACTTGGTAAATAGAACCAGTGGGTAACCACTAGGAACTCCTGCCTTTGCAGCTATTACCAAGGCAGCAGAAAAGAATGAACAGACATAAGCAGGAGTGGCAAGACTCCCTTACTGACTGATAAGCTGACCCAAGTAGATTGAAAAGGGGGGACAACTCTGAAAAGGAAAACCCCTCACTGGAAAAGGTAAAACCCTACAGGGATTTTAGAAAAACCCATCCAGCTAAATGGTACCACCCTTACAGACAAATGTTTCAGTAAGAGGGTAGGTAAAGACAGATTTGAAGGAGACTTATGATATGGTAAGTCCCTGGAAAGGTATGATGATACATGCTGGAACAGGAAACTATCTTGTTGATAGTTATTACACCTCTTTTCCCTCCCAGGAGGAAGAGAAAAACCCCTGTTACTTATGAGCATGATCATCCTGAAAGCTCATAGAACAAAAAGAATGGATGTCTGTTGAGAAGAGATCCATGTCTAGAGTTTAAGATGGAAACAGTGTAGATGCTTCTATCAAGAAGCAGACTACAGGTTCTAAACCCCAAACAGGAAAGAAAGATGTAGTGATAATACATCAGAAGCCCTGCGGATGCTGGGTTTGCTGAACCTGTTGAGGTTGTGGTTTCCTTAGCCTGGTTAGATGTTTCCCTTGTCGGGGAACATCTGTATGATGGTTAGAAGATGAATAAAAAACTTTCTCCCTTTAAGGGAACAAATTTTGTTAGTAGATTTTCTACAAACTGGGATAGAAGGCGGCGTAGACAAGCCTCCGAAAGCAATAGTGTCAGTAGTTAACTGAGCAGCTTGGAGTAAAGCCTCTTTGTTAAAGAGATTCTCTCCAGTACAAGGAGTATTTCCCAGTCTATCTTGTACCCATTTGTCAAAGTCTGAAGCTTGTAGCCAGGCTCTACGTTGTGCCCCTATGGCTATAGCAGAAGTTCTGCTAACAGACTCAAAAGAGTCCAGGGAAGCACGAGTAAGGAACCTAGAAATATTTTGAGCATGATTGACTAGTATAGAAAAATCTGCTCTTTTAGGCTCTTGAAGAAAAGGGGTCAAAAGTAGTAAATTCTTTGTGACCTCCTCAAGAGATAATCCCATATAGAAAATATATGAGAGAATTCTTGCTGGATGCCTGGAAGGTTTGGCGTCCAAAGGCATCTAAAGTCTTAGCCTCACGACCTGGCGGATAAGAAGAGTGCTTCTTAGTACTCTTAACACGCCTCATTGCTGATTCTACAACAATAGAATGATGAGGGAGCTGAGGCTTTTGAAAACCTGGAGGAGGCGGCACCATGTATAGAAGATCAGTTGCCCTAGAAGGTGGGGATACCGTTAAAGGAGCTTCCCACGTTCTAAATAGGAGATCCTGCAAGGTCTGATGCAAAGGAAACAAAGACTTCCTCTGGATTGCAGGGGATCTGCAGAGGTTCTGGATCCCCTGGTGCAGGATATTGACCAGGTATAGAAATGGCAAGTAACTTTGCCACATCAAGCAGGAATGCCGGAAAAGAAATCTCCCCAGAGGGGAGTCCTGTAGAAAGGAAGAAGAAGAACTAGATCTGTTGAAGAACTAGCTCTAGCACCAACCGGTTCATTCAGATTCTCTAGAATAGAAGATCTGAAGGGGTGGAGCATCGGACTGACCTTGAAGGATAGTTGTCAGTACCGCTGGAAGCCGGTACCGCAACCCGTCGGTAGCAAATCGTCCATGCTAGGGATCGATTCCAAACTCGGTATGGAAGGAAGCGAGCCGGTTGAAACGAGCATGGGAGGTACCAACACCGATGTTGATGTCGATACCGGTACCGAGGCTGGTACCGTCGTTGATACCGATACATGAAGATCAGTCTGTGATAGCTCTATCGGTACCGAAGTAACCAAATGTGGCAGACCTTGATCATCAGTAGAAATATCTTCGGTACCGTTTGAAGTCGGTACCGGAGACAAGTCGGTACCCAGTCATCCAGACTAGAGATCGATTCCAGACTCGGCATCGAAGGAAGCGAGTCTATCGATGCATATCTGGAGGGTACCGATGTCGATACCAGTACTGGTACCGGGATCGATACCGATACTGGAAGATCGGTCAGCAGCGGCTCAGTCGACCCCAAAGGAACCGAGAGCGCTAGACTGCGATCTTTGGTGAGGAATGTTTCATCCAACACCATTGCTGATGCCGGGGTATCGGTACCGCCCCAAGCGGATGCCGCCACCGAGCATGGCTCATGTATGTTCGTAGAGGTGAAAACCCCAGAAACAACCTGAAACCCCATAAATGGCTTGGAGGCCGAAGACTCCCACCAGGTTTTTAATGCCAAGATGTTCGAGGGCAATGCCAGAGGCATCTCTATGCTGAGCATGAGATCTACCACTCGAGGCCTGGCTAGTCTTAACAGACTGTTTTTGGGTTACCTGATCCTGTGAAGAAGCAGCGTTGGCTGGTACCGTGAAGTTTAATGGGGACCACGTATCGAGACATGCTCGATGCTGAAGACTTCTTCTGGATATACCGCTGCAGAAGAAACACTCCAGCGGATGGTGGTCAGGACCCAAACAGGGTAGACACCAATTATGAGTGTCTACAATTAATTTGGTACCGCCACAGTTTAAACATTTCTTAGGGTTAGTGGCTGGTATTTCCATGAAGGAGAGTGAGTAGGCCTAGCAGGCCGAAAAAAACGTCAGGAACTAACAGGGAAAAAATATTCTTCAGAAAGGAAATTTTGTAAGAAAAAAGAAGAAACAAACACCGGCGGCACCGGTGGCGTCGGGGAAGGCAGACGCGACCACAAGAAAACAAAAAAAGAAAAGAAAAATTTTCTGCGGTGACAGCAGTACGTCCTGCCGGCTCCGCGGAAAAACGAAAACTGAGGAGAGGCAGTTGGGAAAGGCGGGAAGGCAGCATGCAGGCGTGGTGGGATGCTCCCACAAGTATTCTGATTGGACGCTGGGGAGCGTTCCCGCGCGGACTCCGTCGGTACAGGACGTACCCATATGTGAAGACTCATTCCTGCTTGTTCCTGGAGATAAGTATTTGTCGACTTTAGAAAATAGGTTTAGATAACTAAGCTACTTAGTGTCAGAGTTATTGGTGCGTATATCGGCCTTGTATGTTTTTCATACGCTGGGCTAATATGTTGTCGAAACTAATTGCTGTCAAGCATTCTAGGTGTTTCAATGGTGCAATATCGACGCACTGCATCAGAAGTGTTTTCATGTGTATCATATTCCACCGTCAGAATGGACTGTTGACAAACTATATTATATCATAAGAAGAAATTAGACCTTACCTGCTAATTGTCTTTCCTTGAGATCTCTCCGGGCCAGTCCAGGAACATTAGGGTTGTCAACCTTCTCCAGCAGCTGAGGACTGAATTCTGAAGTTTTGCTGACATCCTAGCCTCTATGCCTTGTAGTCCTGATATAAAATTCTGATGTCATTTCCTGTTTTTCCAGAGAACCTAAAGAGGTTTGGCTTGGTGTTGCTGAATTTTGGGTTTTGAAACTTCTCCTGAAGCAAGGCTCTTTTGAGCCCGAAACATGAATTCATGTTGGGTTGGTCTTCAGGCAGATAAATGTTCTGTTTTTTATAAAAATAACTTTTCGAAGTATATATCTTTTTAGAAAAATATTAAAAATTCTTTAAAATAATTTACATGTAAGATTTAAATAAATCTGCACAATTTTTGAGACCGATGATGGTGCTATAGGCAATAGGTTAGTGTTTTAGTACACTGTTTAAGCCTACTCTGAGGGTCTCTTAATAAATTGTAAGTTTATTTTTGACAGACAGCTGTGGAGAGCTTTTTGAAGTTTTTTTCTCTGATTATATTACAGGAACTCCGTTAAGATCAAAGATTGTTTGCGTTCCCAAATGACAGTCACTGACTCCTGCTGGCGGCATCATCACTAGTGGTCAGGCTGCCAAATAAGGGAATAATAGTAAGGGACAGCCCACAGAATCAAAAGTTAAACTGTGGTTTTCTTTTGTCTTAGAGATTTAAATGAATGAAGCATGTCTGCAAGAGCTCTAGACATTTCAGAACAAACAATGGCGTAATTACACAACTGAAGAAATCTTACCGCGGGGCTGTTTCAATTGACTCAATAACCAACTCTTCTGCAAAATAGAAATAAACAAAATGGAATTCTTTACATTTAGTTCTACATGAGGTTTCTGTCATAATCATGTCAATTTAAACCAAGAAATAAGGAAGCAAATATGTAAAACATGAAAAAAGTAGCACTGCCCTTATATTAAAGCAAGTCCTAGTAAATGCACACTTCATCACCTGTTGTTCCAAGCACCGGTAATTTGCCATTTTGCTTATCCTTTGAATCCTGAAACAAAATGATAGAAATAGCATTCTCACTGAATTTAGGATTGTAGGATTCCAACTAAAGTTTCATTATATATAGGAATCAGGAACAATATTAAAATATCTCAAAATCAAAGCAGCACAGTGGAGTCTAGTGGTTAGAGCAGTGGGTTGAGAACATGGAAAGCCAAAGTGCAAACCCCACTGATGCTACATGCGATCTTGAGCAAGTCACTTAACACTCCATTGCCTCAAGTACAAAGTTAGATTGCAAGCTCTCCTGGGACAGGGAAATACTGAATGGTACCTGAACATAACTCACCTTGATTTAGTACTGAAAAGGCATGAGCAAAATTCATAATATCTAAATCCAAAGTATTAAAAATAAATATTAACTAAACATGAAAAAGTACTCACGCAAAATGTAAGAAATTACCTTAATTATGTCCATTTTTTCAGATGAATTCAGGCTGCAAAAAATGAGTCAAACCAATCATAAATACAAGCCTCTAAATGACTGAAATTTATTTATTTTATTTATTTATTTAACATCTTTTATATACCGCGCTATTTGTTTTCAGTGCGGTTTACAAATAACAAAGGCTGCACATTCAGAGGACACTTGTGTGCTTACATTATAACAGGAAACTTAGGGGTCTGTTTACTAAACGGCGCACTTGTACGGGGCGCACATGAGCGCTCTAAAAGATGTATTTAAGTGCTCTTAAGCGCCCCGTACGAGTGCGCGGCACATTAACGGGTCCCGCAAGCGTGCGCCGACAACGCGCACATTTGCGGGGCGGGCGGTAATGTGCGAAAGAGGCGTGCAAAGGCGAAATGAGGGCGGAGGAAGGCCCCTAGGGGCGGAGAGACGGGGTCAGTGGGCGGAATGTGGGAGGGGAGAGACTCGCCGCACAGGAGCGTGCCCGAATCTGCAAAGAAATATAACGCCAGTGAAACACTCGCGTTAGAGGTGCTGTGCAGGGAAAAGAAACCGTTTCCGTCAGCAATGTGCAGCACAATAGTGGAAGCCCAAAAACCGTGAGCAGTGTGAACCATGTGCACAGATCAAACTCCGTAATGTCACAGGGCACTAACCACACGGGCGCCGCGCACCTTCGCGCATCTGTCAATCACAGCTTCTGTTCATCACGACGGAACGCCCACTCCTTATACGGCACCCGCTCGGTACCGCGGACCGCACACCACCGGCCTTTTAGTAAACAGACCCCTTAAACTTGGAACAACAGGGTAAACTGTAACTATGTACAAAACATATTGGATTCTTTAGTATTTATTTATTTATTTATTTATTTAGTATTTATTTAGTATTTAATTTAAACCTAGTTTTAAAAATTACATCCTTTATATTCAAAAATTCTAATTCACATAGGATCACTATAATTTTAAGATCCTCAAAAGCACTTCTGAGAAAAGATTATGCTAAGGGTTTTGTAATATTCAGGGTGGCCCAAAAAAAGTGAGAACATCTCGTAACATACAAGTTATTTAAAAATTCAAAAAGACAGGTGTAAACGATTGACAAATTTTTTTAAAAAAAGATGGCGACCGGAAATTGTCGGAATAAAAACGTTATATAGCTAAAAAAGGTAAATAAGTAAACTATTTAAGCTTTTAATTTACAAGATGTTCTCACTTTTGGGCCACGCTGTATGTGTAGAAAAATGTGGAGGGGGATTTTAGAAAGGGCATCCAGTGTCATCTGGGATGTCTAAATTAGAATGTCTGGGAAAAAAAAAAAAAGGAGGGCATGTCCAAGTACAGATATGATTTCACAAACACGGACATTCCTGATATGGACATCTGCAGAGATGTCTACATAGATGTCCTCAGAATAGTATTTCAGAACCTAGATGTCTAGGAATAGCCTAATGGTTAGAGTAGGGCTAGGAACAGAAGCCAAAGTTCAAATCCCACTGCTGCTATCATTGAAATTGTGTCGAGTACTGGAGATGAAAGAATGCTTTCTTCTTGATACCCTCTGGATGTTTTTCAGCCAAAATGAGCACTTTTCAGATGCTTGTTCGTGCTTGGAGCAGGTCTAAATTTAGACACAATTCTGGACATCTAGGATATTTCTGAGATCAGATGTGGATGTCCAGGTTCCTGGGACGTCACAGCCACACTTCCACCACACCCCCGTTTAGACTTGGATGTCCTCATGCTGGGGACATCGACAGACCCATCTTCTAAATTGGCTTTCAGACATCCAAAAGCACAAATGAGGCTTCCAAAATAACCCCACAGTAGAGACTTATGTATTAAGGGCAATTAATTACGACAGTTACTGCATAATAATACAGTAACCGTAAAACCCCCACAGTAACTGGTGGGGGCATTTTCTACATTTTTGTAAGGACCGTCATGCAGATAAGGTCACTAATACATGTAAACTGCATGGCAGTTAACATGTGATGCAATTAGCTATACCTCTTGAGGTGACGTTAACTGCTCCATGTTATCTGTTGCATTTATAGTGAACATGTGGTAACAACCTGTGTGTTAACCACGAGGCACAGTCCCTACCCCATAATGGCATTTTCCACATTAGCTGTTTAAGGCATTGTATCAGTTGGGGCATGTTTACTGAGTCCCTTGATGGTAATGCGTAGGTGAGCTGAGTTACCAGCGTTGGGCTCATCACTAACTGCAAGAGGGCAAGTACATCCATCCCCCTGCAGTTAGTGCATACAAATGCCACCCACTGCATTACCAGCATCAAACATGGACCACTAATACCCATATACTAGTGTCAAGCACTAGGAATGCCCCTGTCCCACCCAGTCCTCACTCCACACTACCAGGTTAGCATGGGTTTTTTAGCATGAGAGCCCTGTGCTACCTTTTAGCACAGCATCCAAAAGGCACACTAACCCTGCGCTACCCTGGTAGCGCAGTTTATTAAGGTGACATTTTACTTACCAGTTAATGTTCTTGAGTACTGCTAGACCAGTCCAGACAAGTGGGTTGTGTTCCTCTACCAGCAGATTGGTGGAGACAAAGAACCAATGAAAAGCCCAGGTTTCAATGATATCACTCCTATGCCTCTATTCACCTCAGCCACCAGAGGTCTTTTCAGTATTTGCCCCAAAGAATATGAGAGAAACATGGCAAGCCTCACACAACCTCAATCATGGGCAATGCTGAATAATCAACAGTAGAAAACGATACACAGGAAAGCATAAACAGAAGGCTGCCTGTAGATGAAGAACCTGCAGAGCCAAGTATAAAAATCATAGCGGACGCAAGAGTAAAGCAGCAGAATATCACCTTCTATATTATCCTGCTAGACCAGTCCAAACAAGTGGGACAAATCAAAGCTATGACTCCATTGGGCAGGAAGAAGACACAGCAACTCACAAAACCCTGGAATCAAAGGCCGTGTACACCTGTGCATGGACATCCAAGTGGTAATGCTTGACAAATGTTAGCAGGGGATACCAAGCTCCGCTCCACCCATGAGGACACTTGTGCTTGAGTAGAATGGGCACGCAAACCCTCTGGAACCGGCCGATTCCGCAACAGATATCCAAAGCAATGGCATCCTTAATCCAGCGCCCCAAAGTTGACTTAGCTGCTGCGTCACTCTTGTGCAGTCCAGCACACAGCACAAAAAAATGGTTGGACTTACAAAAAGAATTCATAAACTCTAAGTACCAGAGAAGCACCCTCAGAACATCTACAAAGCAAAGATCCTTATCCTTCCCCCAACACTACTCAGAGAAGGAAGGCAGGCAGATCACCTGGTTCACATTAAGGGGAGAAATCACCTTAGGTAATAAGGAAGGCACAGGTCAAATGGAAACAGCCTCCTTTGAAAAAGACAGATAAGGGTCTTGGCAAGACAAAGCCTGCATGTTGGAAATCCGCCTTACGGAACAAATCGTGACCAAGAAGACTCTCTTCAAAATAGCATTTTTCAACGGCTCAAAGGGCGCCAACATCAGGGCCACAAGCAGACACAGATTCCAGGAAGGGGCCACAGACTGGAGGGGAGGATGCAAACGCCAAACCCCCTGGATAAAGCACGAGACTTATTAGCCACTGGACCTGCCACTTGAACTTTCATGGAGCTAAGGGAAAGCCCCTTTTCCAAGCCATCCTGTAGAAAAGCCAATAGAGATGGCACCTTTGCTGACCCAGGAGCCAACTGCTGAGCACCGCACTATCACTCAAAAGAGACACCAGACCCACTATATACTAGCTTGGTGGATCTCCTCCAGGCTCCGAGTAGAGTGGAGATCACCACCAGAGAATAGCCCTTACACGTTAGCCATCTCTTTTCAAGAGCTAAGCCATAAGAAAGAGGAGAAACAGATCCTCCAGGACTATCCCTGCAGCAATAGGCCCCAAGATGGAAGCAATGGAAGAGAAGGCACCTGCAGAAGCCACATCAGGTCTCCAAACTGTGCTCTCCTCAGCCAATTCAGTGACGTCAGGACAATCCTGCCCAGATGGCGTTCTATTCACCAAATCACATCCCCCACCCTGGGGCCACGGAGGAAACACGCACAGCAGGTGCCGACTTGGCCAAGACTGGACCAGGGCATCAACGCCCTTGGATCCTGTCTCCTTGCAGTGACTGAAAAAGCAGCAAACTTTGGCACTGGAGCAGGTCATCATCAAATCTATCTCGGGGTGACCCAAATGGTGCAGAATCAATTGAAACGCCTCCTGACTCATCTCCCACTCTCCAGGATCTACAAAGTGCCAACTGAGAAAGTCCGCTTCCACAATGTCCACCCTGGCAATGTGTTGAGCCAACAAGGCTAGGAGTTTCTTCTCCACCCAGGCAAACAAGACAGCCATCTCCAGAGCTACCCCAGCACTCCTCGTGCTGCCTTGCCTATTGACATAAGTCATCACCATGATGTTGTCTGTAAACATTCAAACCATCTGGTCCTCAATCAGGGGCTGGAAATGCAGAAGAGTCAACCTGATGGCCCTCGCTGCGAGACAGTTGATAGACCACACTGCTTCCCTATGGTTCCAACAGCCCTGGGCCGTATGGTCTTGGTAATGGACTCTCCAGCCTGAGAATCAGGAGGGATCCAGGAAAAGTCATCCAGTGGCACACCTTTCCTCAGATGACAGGGCTGCTGAAATCCAGCCTGCGGTGATGGCATTATTAATGGGAGAGGGAGCCTGCACTCAAACTCCTGAGAATTCAGGGACCAGCAAGTCAACAGGGACCGCTGAAGAGGCTGCATGTGAGCACGCACGCATGGCACCATATCTATAGTTGCTGCCATCAATCCAAGGAGCTGAAGATAATACTAGACTATGGGGGCCTGCTGCGCAAAGAACAGCACCAAGTAATTCAACAGTCTTTTGATTTTCTCCTCTAGCAGGAAAGCTCTGCCCACTCGAGTGTTGAAATGTGCTCCCAGAAACTCCAGGGACTGCGAAGGCAACAGCTGGCTCTTTTCCTGATTGATCACCAAGCCTAGGCTTTCCAAAAAGGACACCACTTGGGATGTCACCTGAGATGTTTCTGACAGGGAAGAGGCTCGGATGAGCCAGTTGTCAAGATAGGGATGGACATAGATCCCATGGCGCCGCACCGCCACAGCCACCACCATCATAACCTTGGAGACTATCCTTGGGGTGGTGGAGGGCCTGAAAGGGATGGGCGGCGAAATGATAGTGAGAGCCAAGCATGGCAAAACACAAATACTTCTGCTGATCTGCCCTGATCAGGATATGAAAATATACCTCAGCCAGATCCAGAGAAGCCAAAAATTCTCCTTAATGCACTGCTTGAATCACGGAGCACAAGGCTTCGAAATGAAAGCACAGGATGCGTAAGTGCTTGTTGGCTCCCTTGAGGCCCAAAATAGGCCAGCAGAAACCATCCTCCTTTCGCACCACAAAATAAATGGAGTATCTTCCCTTACCCCTCTCGACCGGGGGGGGGGGGGGGGGATGGGCACTACTGCCTTTAGGCACAGCAACCTGCCCAAGGTGGTCTGCACAGTGGCACTTTTGATCGCAGACCCACAAGATGATGAGGTGAGGAAGGCATCCAGAATCGGCTATTTGCATTCCAAGACATAGCCAAACTGAATGGTGTCTAGCACCCAGCGATCCTTGGTAACATGGGCCCATTCCTGAAAGAAAAGGCAAAGCCTATCTCCAACCAGAGAAACCAGGGAAACCAAACCTTCATTGCGCAGCCTAAGAGGGTCCTCCCCTGGAGTGGAGAGAGTCCCAGGGACCCACGTGCCCCACGAAAGGACTGAGAACAAGCCCAAAGCTGGAAGTAGAAGAAAGGTTTGCCAGGTCAGTGTGACGAGAGTCCCGAGACCCCTGGGGATCCAGCCAGCATGCCCTTGGTGGATAGGTGGAAGCAGATGAGAAAGGGGCACTAGCCCACTTCACAGGCCCCCTGGACCTGTCTTCCGGAAGATAGTAAGATTTCGTCTCACCCAGGTCCTTCACCAACTTCTCCAAATTGGCTCCAAAAAGCTTCCTCTTAAATGCAAGTTGGGCCAACTGGGCTTTGGAAGAAGGCTCATCCTGAATGCACGCGGGGGTCTGCCTTCTTTTTCTTGGGTCCCGCTCTTTGGAACTCCCTTCCTTACACACTACGTTCTGAACCGTCCTTCAATAAATTTCAAGGCTGCCCTAAAAACCCACCTTTTTCAAACTGCCTTTGATCTTTCCACTCCCCTCCCCTGACCTTCCTTATCCTGACCCTGTTTACCTGTGTTCATACCTTCATGCCTCTTTGGCTACTTTTCTGATGGCTCCATGCTCTCTACTATTCTTCTCTGTCCTATCAGATATTGGTGTTCCTTTCCTTTCATTGCACTACTTGCATTCCTTGTATTGTTAACTGCTTTAATGTTTGCACCTGAGCAGTTCATCAAGAAACTGAATAAAGAAAAAGATAAAGACTCCGGTGCCTAGCGCTGGGGTCAAATCTAACGCCATGACACCGTCATCAGGGCACCATCCCTGGCTGCCAAACTTATCAGGTCATCCATGGCATCAGAAAGGAAGGCCTTAGCAGACCAGAAAAGAGGGGTGAAGACTCATCAATAACCTTCGCTATGCTGATGATACCAAGTGAAGATGATCTGAAACATTTGCTTCTCATGATCAAGGAACATAGTCTTAAAATGGATCTGCACCTTAATGTAAAGCAAACAAAGATCATGACAACTGGCAAAGTCAATAAGTCCATCATTGATGGAGAAGAAATTGAAATTGTGGACAACTTTAACCTACTTGGATCAACTATCAATAAAGAAACAACAAGTAATCAAGGAATCAGACAACACATTGCTCTTGACAGAATAGCTACGAAGGACCTAAACAAGATTCTCAAGAGCAGAGATGTGTCTCTCCATACAAAGATTTGACTCATTCAAGCCATGGTATTTTCAATATCAAATGGATGTGAAAGTTGGACAGTGAAAAAGATAAACGGGAAGAAAATTGATGCCTTTGAACTATGGTGCTGGCGGCAAATACTGCGTATACCGTGGACTGCCCGAAGAATAAACCAGTCAGTTCTAGAGGAGATCAAACCTAAGCTTTCTTTAGAAGCTCAGATGACATGATTTTGTGTTTCATACTTTGGATACATCATGCGAAGAGAGAGATCATTAGAGAAAGACATCAAGCTTGGTAAGATAGAAGGTCAACGCAAAAGAGGAAGGCCAGCAATGAGATGGATCAATACAATAGCAGCTACGTGTGCCAGTCTAACAACAATGAACCGCCTGACCGAAGACCGAACACAATTTAGGACAACTATCCAGAGGGTCGCCATGAGTCGACACCGACTCGACGGCACTTAACAACAACAACAACAACAACATCCAGCAAGAGAGACTGAATCCACTGGAGCAGAACTTGAGATATCAGTTGGCACAAACTGCCAGCTGCAGAACAGCAGCTGCCACAGTGAACTGGCTCTTCAACAACGAATTCACATTATGGTACAGAAAATCCTTTAAGGCCAATCTGCCTTCCACAGAAATGGTGGTCCTTCTGGTAACTGCTGTGACCTGCGCATCCACCTTGGGAATACCAAACCACTCAATGCACTCCTTTCTCTTCTTACACACCCTTAACCCCCTTAGGCAGGAAGTCAGGAGTCTCACTTTGACCATATCATAGCCTTGTTCACATCTGGGAACGACAGTAATGGATTTCTGCACCCCTTGAAGGAGCAGGTGCACCTCTGGCTCCTGCTCTGTGCTGGAAGAATCCATCGTTCAAGGCAGATGAGACCCTGGCAATCAATGCTGCCAGCTCCTCTTTCCAGAATAAGCAGATCACTAGGGCCTCTTCATAATCTTCTGAAGGCAAGAGTACTTCTTCATCCATGTCACAGCCCAGTACCGAGCCATCTGAATCTAAGTCATAGTCAAAATCTCAGGCAGCTCTCAGCTGTTCCCCATCTCCAGGGGGTGCCCCTCGCTAGGGACACTTAGCTGAAGCAATCGAACAGGGTTTCCACTCTCATCCTGTCTCACATGAGACTGCACTCGGGAGCACCCAGAGGCCATAGAATCTCAATTTCCACACCAGAAGGACTAGGCCTGTTGTAAAAGCGAAGTAATTCTGGGGAGAACAATCTGGAGTCTGGAAGCTTTCCTCTCAGAAATGACCTCCCAACACCAGGGGGCAGTCAACGCAGACTCCCTAGAGGATGAAGAGCAGCTCACAGCACGGTCACTGGACTCTCCAGCCAGCTGGATATCTTTACCCACAGAGCCATCCGTCGCCTCCTGCCCTGAAGCAGGCAAGGCCGGACTAACTGTATCCCCCAGCAGAAAGAGGGGGAGCAGGCCCTCCAGAGATGACTCAGAAGCTGTCATGCAAGAAGAGCACAGCCCAGAATCCGGAGATGAGGCACCTTACTTGCCACAAATCAAAGTTTCCTGGAAGAAAACATAGAGAGATAAGGCAAGTATCACAACAGTGCATGCTAAGGCCACAGTGGTCCGAAAGGAGCATGTTAACTGTGCTTTTATTGCAAAGTGCATTACAGGTACTTAGGAAGGAACACGCATTGGAGCTGCTTGGGTGGACCACGCAACCACCAGGCTCACAATAACTATAAACACTACTAATGTGTGCAGAAAAGGGGGGGGGAACCCCCACATCGCACCAATTGTCACCAGCAGTCCACAGGAGGATGGAATCAGGAGCCCCAACAAGGACAATGATGAGGTCAAGCCTTGGTATTCACTCCTGAGAGTACCAGGCAGAGAATCCGTGACAGGCTCAGCTCTACTCCTATGAAACTGTTTTACTGGTTTTGCAGCACTGCATTTAATATGGTTGGCAGACAGATCCCTCTGAGAGCCTTCTGCAATCTTTGGGAGAGAGCAGGGAGTAGAGAGGAGGAGGGAGGGGCGCTAAGGTTATGAGGCTGCTGCACTCTTCTAGATGCTTCCAGTTTCTGGCTGCTCAACAATCTCTTATCATGATATTTGGATAAGGTGGTATAAACTGGATTTATTGTTTGGTCTGTATAGTCTGTTTGTATGTTTGTATTTTATGCTAACCTGATGTAGTCTTGTAACCGCTTTGATTGTAAGAAAGGCGGTATAAAAAACCTGTTAAATAAATAAATAATCACATGGGAGCTGAACCAATTTTCCCTCCTCCTATGGCTACCAAAAAACAATCACAATCTAGTGGAGCCTCCCACATCATGCTTAAGTGAAAGAGTCACCCTGAAGATGGCCATTCACGAGCGTTTAATCAGTCTTTTCCTCTCAATCTTCAGATATTCTTCAGACAGGAGAAAATCCATCCACCATCTTTGTTGGAGACAAAGAAATACTGAAGAGACCTCTGGTGGCTAAGGTGAATAGAGGCATAAGGGTGATGTCATTGAAACCTGGGCTTTTCATTGGTTCTTTGTCTCCACCAATCTGCTGGTAGGGGACCACAACCCACTTGTCTGGACTGGTCTATCAGGATGATAAGGAATCAAGCCCCTTAATGCACTGTTAGTACAGGCCCATGCTGTTAGCATGTGGAAATTCATACGTTCAATGGCTAACACAATAAAACCCTCCCTGGGTCTTACATTATCTGAAATATATGTTTGCAGTCACTGCATAGAAACTTCTGTCCAGACCCCACCCATCATAAGATCAGCACGATCTCAGCTACACTCCTACTCGGTATTTTTAAAGGAATGCTCTTGGCAATGGTGGTGATTTTAGACTTTATCAAAATCTCTGGATCACCTCTAGCAGTTAGAGTCCCGAGTCTTAAGTAACTAGTAAAACCTCTCATGTCTACTTTTGTAAACCTTCACCACTGTTCCCTCTAAGCTGTGCGCGTGTGCGCGCGCACACACCTCGCCGAGCGAGCGCACATACTTTACAGCAGAGCGCACAAAAATTACAGCTCTGATTCTGATAGAAAACAACACAGACGTCTTAAAATTTAAAAGTTATGATTGTAATTACTAGAAATCTCCCGCTTCATTTAGTAATCGTCTATTTTCATTTAATTTGATTAAAATCAATGTGGTGTACATACTGTATTCTGATGTGTAGTCAAATTTTAAAGTATATAACTCCGAGTGTTGTTATGTGGCGCACAAAAATTTAACCTTCCTTCAAAAGCTGCACACAGCTGATATTTTATGCGCACACAGCCTACAGAAAATTAGAGGGAACATTGACCTTCACCCCTACCTAAAAAATAACAAAAAACAAACAGTTCTGATTATGCCACTCTTATGAAAGTTGCACAGTATTCTCTCTTTTCAGGTCATTATAAGACCAAAGAACGTCTGTATGGAACGCAGCAGTGAATTGAACCAGTGAATGCTGAAATGTAAAGGATCTAGATTTGATTTTTGTGCTATGTCTTCCACTGCCACAGTTGGCCCAGGATGATGCAGAGGCAACATTCACAGTGGGATTTCTAGTGCCTTTGAGGCCCCACAATTCCAGGATTCTAGAAAGAGCCCACTATATGTCCTCCAGCCAAAGACTATTACTGCAATGAACAAGCCAAATATATTGAGATTATATAAAATTGGGGGGGGGGGGGGGGGGGAAGGAGAAAGATGTGTAAGCTAGTTGCGAATGAAGGCTTATTGTGCCATAGCCCAACTGTGACAGATTCAGAATGAGCTGCAAACCCAAACAAAGAGGAAACTGCTGCCAAATAAAATTCTTGTAAAATCAAAACCAGTGATTTGCCCTTCTATAGTGGATAGAAATTCACATTTTTTAGTTCTTAATATATGTGCATTCTGGAAACATGCTAAGGAGTGCCCATTCTGAAAGTTTTAGTCATGATTTAGACATCCGAAGACATGCATATGAACATCCAAATCACGGAGACATCCCCACAGCCATTTTACAAATGACTTTTAAAGACGTCTCCAGTGTGGGAATGTCCAAGTAGGCAAGGGCTGTGACAAAGGTATGTCTGGGGAGGTACAATGAACTTCCCACCAGGGACGTCCAAGTAGGCAGGGAGCATGGCAGAGGTGTGTCTGGGGAAGTGCGACAAATTTTGGAGATGTCTGCGACCCCACCCACGTTTAGACCTGCTCTACGCACGAATAGGCATCGGGACATTGCTTGTTTTAGTCTTAAAACATTAAGAAGAAGATGGACAGTTAAATGAGTAGACTAAAATCACAAGCAGCAACACTGGGATATGAACCCTGGCCACCCTTCTCTAACTCAGTACTCTAACCATTAGGCTATTAGACTTTCCCATTCTCAAATGCTAATCTGGGAATGTCTATGTAGACATCCCCATAGAAGTTCATATTGGGCACATCCACATTTGTGAAATCATGCCTGAACTTGCATATGATTAAACTAGACTTACCTGCTAATTGTAGTTCCTGGAGGAACTCCAGTCTAGTCCCGGAATCTCTGGGGTTGTCAACCTCATCCAGCAGCTTTGGAGACTGAGAAACTTCAGTGCTGTGATATCACCAGTATATAAGGGCTGGCACCGTCTCCTCACACCAGTTTACCTATTGACAAAGCAGACTCACCGGAGCAACAAGTAAGTAACGAATTGCAGTATTTAAACAACCGCCTAACTGAACTATAAAGGCCTGCCAACCCGACTATGCACAAGACTCTTGCGGACTGTACGCCATGAGATCCCCTGTCCAGCATCCTACCACACGGAACACTGACTCCCATGCCCTGCCATGTGAAAATCTGTTTTAGCATGCACTCTGACCCCCAAGAGAACTGAAAGTGTTGCTTACCAGTAATACAGTTCCTGCTTCAGGCCACAGTATACCAACGAGATAGGGCGGGACACAGGACTAGACTGGAGTTCCTCCAGGAACTACAATTAGCAGGTAAGTCTAATTTAATCTTCCTGATCGTCCCTCCAGTCTAGTCCCGGAATCTCTGGGGATGTACCAGAGCAGTAACTACATTAACGGGAGGGTCCTGCTAAACCGGCCTGAAGCACAGCCGATCCAAAACAGGAGTCTCTGTCTGCCGGCACATCCAGACGGTAATGCTTCACAAAGGTATGTAGCGACGACCAAGTAGCCGCTTTACAGATGTCCACCGCCGGCACCAAGCCACACTTCGCCCAAGACGCCGCTTGTGCTCTAGTGGAATGAGCCCACAGCCCTTCCGGTACCATGCGACCACGTAGAATGTAAGCCGATGCGATCGCCTCCTTTATCCAACGAGCAATTGAACCTTTCGAGGCCGCCTCCCCTCGTCTGGGCCCCGTGAACAGTACGAAAAGCCTGTCTGATTTACGGAAGGACGCTGCTCTAGCAACATACTTCAACGCCCGGCGAATATCCAAACTATGAAGTCGGTCCGCCACCGGACTTTTAACTTTAACTTGAAACATGGGCAATGACACCACCTGGTTCAAATGAAACACTGAGACCACCTTAGGCAAGAACGACGGAACTGGTCTCAACACCACCTTCGAATTGTAGAGAGACAGAAAAGGTTTCCTACAGGACAGCACTTGTAACTCCGAAACTCGCCTAGCCGAGGCAATGGCTACTAAAAACACTACCTTCAGCATAAGATCTTTCAAGGAAGCCTCCCCCAGGGGCTCAAAAGGCGCTCCGCCTAAGGCCTCCAAGACTAATGGTAGATCCCATGCCGGAACTATACGCGTACGCGGCGGCCGGAGAAGAGTTACCGCCTTCAAAAAACGCTTAACATCCGCATGACTTCCCAGCGAGCTGCCTTGCACCTTCCCCCTATAGCAGGCTAAAGCCGCCAACTGCACCTTTAGGGAAGCTGCCGCTAGGCCCTTCTGAAACCCATCCTGCAAGAAAGATAGAATCTGCGGAACCGATGCCTTCAAAGGAACACTGTCCCTCTCCGCACACCAAGCCTCAAAGACGCGCCACACTCTGACGTACGCCAAGGAAGTAGACTTCCGCCTCGCCTTCAGCAAGGTAGTAATCACTGCCGCCGAAAAACCTCTCGCTTTCAACCTTGCCCTCTCAAGAGCCAGGCCATAAGCGAGAATCGATCCACCTGGGGCATGCAGAGAGGTCCCTGGTTGAGAAGGTCCTCACGAACAGGAAGCTTCCAGGGCTGCCCCACCAACAGTCTGACCAAGTCCACGTACCAAGGCCTTCTTGGCCAATCGGGAGCAATTAGAACCACTCGACCCTTGTGCCGCTCTATGCGCTGTAGAACCCGCCCGATCAACACCCACGGCGGAAAAACATACAGCAGCTGCCCCTCTGGCCACTTTTGAATGAGAGCGTCTAGGCCTTCCGCCATCCTCTCCTTCCTTCTGCTGAAGAACCGATCGACCTTTGCGGACTGAAAAAGTCACCATGAGATCCATTACTGGCGCCCCCCAGCGCTGAACCAACATCGCAAACACGTCGGGATGCAGAACCCATACCCCCGGGTCCACCCTTACTCGACTCAGAAAGTCGGCCTCCACATTGTCTACTCCCGCGACATGCGCTGCCGACAAGGCCACCAGGTTCCTTACAGCCCATTCGAACAAAACGTCCACTTCGTCCTCCAGCGCCACACTGCTGGTGCCTCCTTGTCGATTTATGTATGCCACCGCCGTTGCGTTATCCGAGAACACCCGAATGGCTTTTCCCTGCAGAAAGGGGCACAACCGCTGGAGCGCCAGCGTCACTGCCCGCAACTCCAGTCTGTTGATTGACCACAACTTTTCCATGTCGGACCACTGACCTTGCACCAGGCGCCCTTGACAATGAGCTCCCCAGCCGTACAGACTGGCATCCGTCATTAGAGACACCCAAGCTGGAGCCTCCAACGATACCCCCTTCTCTAGCCATCCTGGTCTCAACCACCAACGCAGAGCCAGATGCGTGTGCGGAGGACAAGCTAACCTCTGGGACAGAGAGTCTTTTTGATGCGACCATCTTCTCAACAGAGCCCGCTGTAACGGCACCAACTCTAGCGTCGCCGCCATCGTCCCTAACACCTACAGATACTCCCAGGCTGTGGGACAGCTTAGGCCGAGAAACCGACTCACCAAGCGCCTGAGGGCTAGCACCCGCTGCTGGGGCAGAAACACTCGACTCACGCTCGTATCGAAACGTGCTCCGAGGTACTCCAAGTTTTGAGATGGCTCCAACTTGCTCTTTGCGGTGTTGACCACCCAACCGAGACTTTGCAAGAGAGCTATCACCCTGGCCGTAGCCGAAAGACTTTCCTCCCTGGACTTTGCTCTGATTAACCAATCGTCCAGATATGGGTGCACCAAAACTCCTTCCTTCCGCAAGGCCACCACCACTACCACCATCACCTTGGTGAACGTTCGCAGCGCCGTCGCCAGGCCAAACGGAAGCGCTTGAAACTGAAAATGTCCCATCAGCACCGCAAACCTGAGGAATTTCTAATGCTCCCGGCGTATCGGAATGTGTAGATGTGCCTCCGATAAGTCCAGGGAGGTGAGAAAATCTCCTCCTTACCGCTACAATGACCGACCTGAGAGTCTCCATCCAAAAATGAGATACGCGCAGACAGCGATTCACCCTTTTTAGATCTAGAATGGGCCGCCAAGTCCCTTCTTTCTTTGGTACGACGAAGTAAATGGAGTATCGACCGCAACCTAATTGGTCGGCAGGAACCGGGACAATGGCCTTGAGCTGCAGAAGCCTTTGCACCGTATCCTGCACCACCTTGCGCTTTGCTCGAGCGTTGCACGGTGACCGAACGAAAGAATCGGATACCAGCCGCTGCAGTTCGAGCACATAACCTTTGCGAATCACCACCAACACCCACTGATCGGACGCGAGTCTGGCCCAGGTAGGGTAAAAATCCCTACGGGAACCAACCCCCCCTGGGCCCCCCCGACTTCATTGTGACTTTTTGAAGGTAGAGGACGAGGATGCAGCCGCAAAACCCCTGCTTGCTCCTCAAAACCCCCGAAACCCCTGGGACCTACCAGGGAAGCGACTTCTCTGGGCCTGGCCCCTTCTCGGGGGAATGAACCGGCGAAAGTCCCGCTGCTGCCCCTGGGACCCGGGACCAGTGTGGCTCTGTTTTTGTTTATCCTCTGGCAACCGACCGCCTTTCGACTCCCCTAAATCCTTAACCAACTTTTCCAAATCTTCTCCAAAGAGCAGCTTCCCCCGGAAAGGGAGCTTACTCAACCTCGCCTTGGAAGAACCATCCGCTGCCCAATTTCGCAGCCACAGACACCTTCTGCCGGCGACAGAGGCCATACTCTTCGTTAAACCTCGGATCAGGTCATAGTGAATGTCGGCGAGATACGCCGCCCCGGACTCCAACCTTGCCGCTTCTTCGGACACTTCCCCCGAGTGGTCACCCTGCACTCGCTGTGCCCACCGCAAGCAGGCCCGCGCTACCCAGGCCCCACAAATAGACACCTGTAAGGACAACACATTGGCCTCAAAAATCTGCTTCAGCAACGTTTCCAACTTGCGGTCTTGCGCATCTTTAAGAGCCGCTGCACCTTCCACCGGGATGGTAGTTTTCTTGGTCACCGCTGATACAGCTGCATCCACCTTGGGAGCCTTAAATAACTCCCTGTCCTGATCCAAGAGAGGATACAACTTTGCCATAACTCTAGATCCCTTAAGAACAGCCTCCGGCGTATCCCATTCCTCCTGAATCATCTCCTTTAACACTCTATGCACCCGGGAAAGCCCTCTGATTCTTCCGAAACGCCTGTAGCAGCGGATCCTCCAGGGTAGTGTCTGCTACCAGTCCCGCATCCGGCATATTAAGCGTTTTAAGAGACTCTGTAATGAGTGCCGGTAGCTCTTCTCTATGAAACACCCTAACTACCCACGCCTGATCTTCTTGTTCCCTAATCTCACCTTCCTCCAGGTCTCTATCCATGTCCGCGCCCTCCGACCGCACGTCCTCTGACATGACGGCGTGCGCTAGGTGATCTCTACTTGGCCTGGCCCTCTTGGCACTGATGCCAGAGGCTGCCGCTGACAACTGTGAATGCGGCCGCTTCAGCCCCAGCTCAGCTCCTGAGGTACTCACTGTAGGCGCTCCCTGAGAGCCCGCCAAAGTCTGTTGGAGCAGTGCTATGAAATCTGACGAGAAAATTGCCCCCAGATTGCCCGCTAGAGGCTGCTGAGAGAGCGGAGGCACCGGCATAGCAGACGCACTGACCCCAGGATCAGGAGCCGGTAGGGATGGGAGACTCGGGTCAATCAGTTCCTCCAAACCCTCATGTCCCCTAGCCTCTGCATCGGGAACTATCTCTCTGGCCTCCAACTCGGGAGCACAGCCCCTACAGACAACCTCCTGTGAAACTGAACTCCGCTTAGCCCCACACAAAAGGCACAGCTGCTTGGAAGGCATGCCGCCCCGACCCACGCAGGGCGCAAACCCCCCCCCCCTCAAAATTAAAAGTTTGTTGTTTTTTTTTACTCCGGCGCCTTCAGGGGGACTCCCCCACCTGAGCCCCGAAGAAAGAAACGCAAAACGAAGCTTCTAGGCCAAGCTAGGAAGCGCCAAAGCCCCACACTGGAAACCGGCGATCTTCCCGCCCGCAGTCCACGCGGTCTGGCCTGCTCGCGTCAAACAGCCGTTTCCCGCCGAAAAAGGCCACTGGCCCTGCAGAACTGCTGACGGATTCCCATTCAGTCTCTGTTCCCCTACACAGCCAATTTTAACACTCCCTTTTACCTTTCGGTGTCTCGCAGAACGAGAAATCAGCTGGGACTGCACCCAAGGGTTGTCGGCGCTGGCAGGCAATGACTTCTGCACTCACTGCGCCCCGAAACAAGCCGGTTCCTGTCCCTTGCAGTCGGGACGGTAACCCGCTGACGATCCTCTCCCCGAAGTCAAATGGAACCCACTGCCTGGCTCCTGACTGTCCCCTGGCTGAAATAAAGGGCGGGTAATGGAGCAGAGGATCTCAGGGCAAAAGGCAAGCCGTTTCTCCCCCAGCCTACAGGCAGAGAAAGACAAGGCTTCCGATGTGATTCACTCCCTTATTTTTTATTTATTTTTTTAAAGAACCTCTTCTACCTCTACTTAATCGTTCCTCTAGTGAGCCCTGGGATCCCTGGGCTCACCACCTCTCTAGCTGCTTTGGAGACTGATAAACTGGTGTGAGGAGACGGTGCCAGCCCTTATATACTGGTGAAATCACAGCACTGAAGTTTCTCAGTCTCCAAAGCTGCTGGATGAGGTTGACAACCCCAGAGATTCCGGGACTAGACTGGAGGGACGATCAGGAAGCCTGCTTTTTTCAGATTTTCTAGCTTGGATGTCCTTTGTAAAATGTGCCTTTAAATCTATTTGAAATGAGCAGACTCCTTCGTGTTCAGTCCAGGGCTGACCCCAGAGTTGGTTCAAGTTGTTGGCGCCTTAGGCAAACCTTAAGCCGCCTGGCTCTCGGAATCAATTGTTTAGCTTTGAATGCCCTGCTCTTTGCGACACCCTCTCCCCCAAAAAAAGCTATCTAGGGTAACCACCTAGTTTGTCCGATTGTTGGGCTGGCCCTGGTTCAGTCCTGTGTTATAAATAAACACAAAGTCCAAAGACAAAAAAAAAAAAAGAGATTTAAAATATATATTAAGTCCTCATTCCCAAGATCTTTAATGAGGTTACCTGGACAAAGGCAGGGAATACTAAAGGCAGCAAAACAAAACAAATAGCGGCAAAAATATTTTAATTTTTTAAAAATCATTTTGGAATGGAGGAGTGGAGTAGCCGCCTAATGGGAACCAAGAAACCAGGGTTTGATTCCCACTTGCACTCTTTGTGACCTTGGGCAAGTCACTTAAGAATATAAGATACACCACACTGGGTCAGACCAAAGTCCATCAAGCCCAGTATCCTGTTTCTAACAGTGGCCAATCTAGGTCACAGGAACCTAGCAATTTCCCTAAAAGACCCAGGTTAAACAATGCTTGTATTGGGGCAAGCAGTAGATATCCCAGGTCCCCTTTAATAATGGTTTATGGACCTTTCCTCCAGGAACTTGTCCAAACCTTTTTAAAAGCAGACTACACTAACAGCTTTTACTACATCCTCCGGTAATGAATTTCCAGAGTTTGATTACAAAGTTGAGTGAAAAAATATTCTCTTATTAGTCTTAAATAGATTACCCTGTAGCTTCATTTCATGTCCTCTAGTCTTTCTGTATTTTGATGGCTAAACAATCAATCTACTTTTACCCGTTCCACTGCATTCATAAATTTACAGACCTCTGTCATATCTCCCCTCAGCCATCTCTTTTCCATCCTCTCTTCATAGGGGTATCCTTCCATCCCCTTTACCATTCTGGTGGCTCTTCTCTGTACCCTTTCTAATAATGGTTATATCCTTTTTAAGATACAGTGACCAGAACTGCACACAATATTCAAGGTGCAGTCGCACCATGGAACAATACAGAGGCATTATAATATCCTTTGTTTTATTTTCCATTCCTTTCCTTATGATACCTAGCATTCTATTTGCTCTTGGCCACTGCTACACACTGGGAGGAGGGTTTCAACATGTTATCCTGACGACACCTAAATCTTTTTCCTGGGTGATGGTTCCTTGATGTGGAACCTTGCATCTTGTTTGCGTTGTTCTTTCCTAGGTGCATAACTTTGCACTTGTCCACATTAAATTTCATCTGCCATTTGGATGCCCAGTCTTCCAATTTATCAAGGTCCTCTTGCAATTTTTCACAATCCTCATCAGTTTTAACAACTTTTAATAATTTTGCGACATCTGCAAATTTGATTACCTCACTCGTTATTCCTATTTCCAGGTCATTTATGAATATGTTAAAAAGCAGCACACCTAGCACAGATCCCTGGGGAACTCCACTATTCACCTTTCTCCATTGGGAAAATTTGCCATTTAGCCCTACCCTCTGCTTTCTATCTTTTAACCAGTTCCTGATCCACAATAGTACATTGCCTCCTATCCCATGACTTTTTAATTTCACCAAAAGTCTCTCACGAGGGACCTTTTCAAAGGCTTTCTGAAAATCCAGATACACTGTATCAACCGACTCATACCTAACGAGCTTCCTTGGCTAAAGCCATGTTGGCTGTTTCCCATTAAGCCATAAATATTCAGTAATTTTGTTCTTTATAATGGTTTATACCATTTTTTCCCAGTACTGACGTCAGGCTCACCGGTCTATAGATTCCCGGATCACCCCTGGAGCCCTTTTTAAAAACTGGCATTACATTGGCCATCTTCCAATCTTCAGATATTACAGATAATTTTAATGACAGTTCACAGATTACTAATAGCAGGTCTGAAATCTCATATTTCAGTTCTTTCAACACCCTTGGATGTATACCATTCAGTCCAGGTGATTTGCTACTCTTCAGTTTATCAAATAGTTGTAATACATCTTCCCGGTGTATCAATATTTCTTTCAAGTCTCCTGCGGCATCACCTTTAAATACCATTTCAGTCATGGGTAAAATCCCTACATCTTCCTCATAAAGACCAAAACAAAGAATTAATTCAGTCTCTTCGCTATGGCCTTGTCCCCTCTTAGTGCCCCTTTTACCCCTCTATCATTTAATGATCCAACTGATTCTCTCACAGGTTTTTTGCTACATATATACTTGAAAAAGTCTCTATTACGCGTTTTTGCTTCCATAGCAAGCTTCTTCTCAAATTCTCTCTTTGCCTGCCTTATCAATGTCTTGCATTTAACTTGCCAGTGCTTATGTTGTTTCCAGTTTGTCATTTGGCTCCTTTTTCCATTTCCTGACAGATGCTTTTTTGGCAACAGCAGCCTCTCTGACCTCACCTTTAAACCATGCTGGCAGTTCCTTGGACTTCCTTCCACTTTTCTTAAAGCGTGGAATACAGCTGGTCTGGGCTTCCAAGATAGTAGTTTTAAACACCCATGCTTGCTGTAAATCTTTGACCTTTGTAACTGCTCCTTTTAGCTTTTTCTTAACTATTTTCCTCATTTTATCATAGTCTCCCTTTTGAAAGTTAAAAGGTAGTACTGTGGATTTCCTTACCGTCCGTTCTCTATTTATTAAATCAAATGCGATCATGCTATGATCACAATTGCCAAGTGGCCCCGACAACTTTATCTCTTGCACCAGATCTGGTATTCCACTAAGGACTAGGTCCAAAATGGCTTCCCCTCTGGTCGGTTCTTGAACCAGCAGCTCTAAGAAGCAGTCATTTATTTCATCTAGAAAATTTCTCTCCCTAGCATGTCCTGCCATGACACTGATCCACTTGATACCGGGGTAATTGAAATCACTCATTATTATTACTGTGCTGTAACTTTTGCTAGCTTCCCTGACTTCTTTGAACATTTCATCAACCATCTGTTCACTCTGGTCAGATGGTCGATAGTATAGCCCCACTGCCATCGCCTTCCTCTTCCCCTTTTTATATGGAATTTCAATCCATAGAAACGCTACAGTGAATTTTGTTTCCTGCAAAAAAAGCTTTGTTTGTGACTCAATGCTCTCTCTAACAAAGTGCAGCCCCACCACCAATTTGATCTGCTCTATCATTACCATATAGTTCGTAACCAGGTATCATAGTATCCCACTGGTTGTTACTTAACCCTCCAGTTGCTCAGAAAAATCCAAGGTATCAATGTCCCTGTTTAAGTTATAATGTAAACCACTTTGAATGAAATGATAAAGTATAAAAAAATGTGTTAAATAAGGTTTTTTTTTTATTATTTTTATAAAGGAAGGCCACATACCTATTAGTATCATCATCCATACACATGTATATGGCCGGATAGACAGACAAGGAGAAATTTCACTTACCATTAATTTCCTTTCCTGGCATCCTGTTAGACCAGTCCAAACAAATGGGTTATATCCCCCTGCCAGCAGATGTTGGAGTCAGAGAACATACCAGAAGCTTCTGCGACCAGCCCTAATACATATAGAGAATCCCCTAGGGGTCACCTTCAGTGTAACCTTGCAAAAGCAGTGAACGATTTGGTTATGAACAACTGCACAATGAAGCAACTATGTATGTATGTACAACCTGCTCCAGAAAGAGCACAGACAAAAACCGCCACCTTGCGCCTGGCTGCGCTGACATAATGGCTCTGAGAAAAGGCAACGATCTATGAGTATACAGAGAGAGTAGGTGCTGGACTGGTCTAGCAGGATTCCAGGAAAGGAAATTAATGTTAAGTGAAATTTCTCCTTCCAACTCAACCTGCTAGACCAGTCCAGACAAATGGGCAGTACCCAAGCTACTCCACCCTATTGCGGGAAGACACAGCCACTGTCACCACTGAAGCCCCGAACTGCGCCGATGCTCTGGCTTGGAGGTCTAGGCAATAGTGCTGGGAAAAGGTAGACAAAGAGGTCCACGTCACCACCCGACAAACCTCAATGGGGGTAACCTGTGACTGTTCCGCCCAGGAAGATGCTTGAGTGCTTGTTGAGTGAGCCCGCAATCCTGGTTGTCCATGGAGGATATAAGCAGACTCAATGGCACACTTGATCCAGCAAGCAATGGAAGACTAACGCAGCCAAATCTTTGCAGGGGCCGGAAAACAGCGAAAAAACAATCGGTTTTGCGGAACCCTTCAGTGACTTTGTGGTAACGTCTCAAGACTCAGACATCAACCTTCCGGAGTCCGCTGTTGCTGCCGGAACAGAGCTCTTTCAGGAAGGAAGGGAGTGAAATGGTCTGATTCAGGTGGTACGCCATGAGACCCTTCAGGAGGAAGAAGGGCACCGGGCAAAGAGAGACGCCCTCTGGAGAGAAGACTAGGAATGGCTCCCGGCAGGACAGAGTTTGGAGCTCAGATACGTGGTGCGCCGAGCACAATGAGGAAGGCCACTTTGAAGGATAAATCCCATAATGTAACCCTGGCCAATGGCTCAAAGGGGGACCGCATAAGGTACTGTAATACGAGGGTTAGGTCCCAGGATGCACCTGGATGGATGCAAAGCCCGCACCCCCTGCAAGAACTGACCAATATCTGTGTGGGAGGCAATGGAGCGGCCTGCAATAGGATCTCGGAAACAGGTGAAAGCTGCCACTTGCACTCACAAGGAAGAAAGGGCAAGACTCTCATCAATGCCATCTTGCAAGGCGAGGATGTCTGGCACTTGCGCCCGCCAGGGGGAGAGAAACCGCTGGGCACACCATGACTCAGAGTTTCCACACCCTGGCATAGGCTAGTGAATTAGAGGGCCATCGCGCTTTCAGGAGCGTATGGATCACCTTGCAGGAATAGCCCTTATGGACTAGTCGGCGCATCTCAAGCACCAGGCCGTAAGGGAGTAGGGAGCTGGATCGTCCATGACCACCAGCCCTTGACACAAAAGCCCTGGGCAAAAACCTATGACAGCGGGTCTGTGGTGCCAAAGCAAATGAGATCAGCGCACCAAGGATGCTGCAGCCAATCTGGCGCTACCAGGATTATGGGCCCGGGGTGAGCTTCGACGTGATGGAGAATGCAGCCTTTGAGAGCCCAAGGTGGAAAGAGATACAGGAGCACCGGCAGTGGCCAGGGTTGGACCAGCGCATCCAGCCCCTCCAAGCCGGGTTCTTTCCGGCAGCTGAAGAAGGCTGAGACTTTGGCATTCGCTGCTGTCACCATCAAGTCAATGGCAGGCTGCCCCCAGAGTCATATTATCTTCTGGAAGGCCCAAGGAGCGAGCTCCCATTCGCTGGGGTCTTGGGCATGGTGACTGAGGAAGTCGGTCTGCACATTCTTCACCCCCACTATATGCTGCGCCAAAAGCATCTGGAAGTGGCGCTCTACCCAAGGGATGAGCAGACTCATCTCCTCTGCCACGTCATGGCACTTGGTGCCCCCTTGTCGGTTGAAATAGACCACAATCGTGGCATTGTCGCACAATCTGCAAACTGCCTGATGGCATAACAGAGGCAGAAAGGCCAGGAGAGCCAGGCGGACCACTTGAGCCTCCAAGCGATAGATGGCCCATCAAGATTCCTGAGGCGTCCAGGCGCCTTGCGCAGTCTGAGTGTTGCAAAGAGCTCCCCAGCCGGAGAGGCTGGCATTGGTGGTCACCAGAGTCCAACGTGGAGCTTCTAGCGGCATGTCCCACAATAGGTGATTGGATGAAATTCATCATCGTAGACCGGTTCGCACCTCCCATGGGAGTGGAAGCCACGTATCGTAGTTCTTGGAGACAGGCAACCAGCAGGACAGGAGGACATGATGGAGGGGTCGCATATGTGCTCGAGCCCAGGGCACCACCTTGATCGTGGCCGCCATGGTCCCCAGGACCTGAAGGTAATCCCACACTCTGGGCCGTACCTGCCGGAAAAAGGCTTGGAGTTGAGCTACAAGTTTGCGATGGCAGTCAGGAGTGAGGAAGACACAGTCCACTGTGGTGTCACAGCATGCCCCAAGAAACTCCTAGGATTGAGAAAGCTGTAAGGAGCTTTTGGCTTGATTTGACCCAGACAAGGTTCTGGAGAAAGTGGAGCACCTGTTGCACTGCCTCTGTTGCTTCCTAGCAGGACTTTGCTTGGATAAGCTAATAGTCCAAGTAAGAGTGAACCTGGATGACTTTTTGGCAAAGAGCAGCTGCGACCATTACCATGACTTTGGAGAAGGTGCAGAGAGCCATCGCCAATCCAAAGAGCAATGAGTGGAACTGGTAGTGCTCTCCAAGGATAGCAAACCAGAAGAAGCGCTGCTGATCCTCGTGAATGGCAATATGAAAATATGCCTTTGCGAGGTCCAGCGATACGAGGAATTTGGCTTGACGCATGGCGAGGATGACTGTGTGAAGCATTTCCACAGAAATCAGGCTACTCAGAGAGACTGATTGATGCACTTGAGGTCCAAGATGTGTCGGAAGAATATGTCCTTCTTTGGAACTATGGGACCCCTTTGATTGAAGGATAAAGTGGTATACAAAACTGTCTAAATAAAAAATAAAATAAAACTATAAAGTAGATGGAGTAATGCCCGGAAACCCTGTTGGGCAGGGGCACCAGACAGATAGTCTAGAGGCATAACAGGCTCTGAAGGGTGGCTTGCACAGCCACTTTCATGAAGGCAGAACTGCACAGGGAGCTTAGGAAGGCATTCTTGATGGGTTTGGCACACTCCAGGATGTAACCATGGCGAATGATGTTGAGCACACACTGATCGGTGGCTATGGAAGCCCACTGCTGGGAGAAAAGTGTCAAGCAACTGCCAATCGGTGGGATCCCAGGGTGGGCCCCGGACCCGGCTGCAGGAGTGGGCTGCTCCAGGGAACTTGGTCACGGAGGGATATCATCCTTACTCCGGTGGACTCCCCAAAAGGACTGCTGCGGCTTAGAACTTGACTGACCTACTGAAAAGGAGGAGCCAATCCTGATGGGGCGATATCTTCTGGAATGTCTGAAGCAGGCTCTGAGGACGTAGAGGAACACTCTCTAGATGCGGCCTTAGACCTATCTTCTCTCCAAGGTCTTTGACAAACAACTCCAAATCATCACCAAAGAGAGAAGTCTGCCTTTATAGGGAAGCTGAGCAAGGCGAGCCTTAGATGATGCATCGACCAACCAATGACGGAGCCATGGCCAGCAGCGGGCCATCGTGACTGCTGCTACCGAGCAGCCAGCCAGGCGAAGCAAGTCATAGAGGGCATCTGCTAGGAAGGCCGAGACGGATTCTAGTCGTGCCACCTCCGAATCTTGTGGGAGGAGCTGAATCCACCTCAGAAGAGCTCAGGCAGTTAGATCTCCACAAACGAGGCCTGGAGTGCAAGTGATGTGGAGTAAAAAGCTGTCTTTAAGAGATCCTCAACTTTATGGTCCTGCGGATCTCAGAGGGCTTCTCCACCCTTCACAGGGATGGTAGTATGCTTGGTCAACAATGTGACCAAAGCATCAATCTTGGGGTAACAAAGCCAGTTATTAATGTCCTCGGGAGACCAGATGTAAGAGCACCCAAAGTGCCTCGCAGAGCAGAGGGAGGTCTCTGGGGCATCCTATTCCAGAGAGACAATCTGCCGTAGTTCCTGCTGGAACGGGAAGGCTTTGGGAGGCTTTTTGATCCCCACCAAAAGGAATCAGCTTGACGCTTGTTGGAAGCAGTCTCTGGTAGTTCCGGCACATCTGAGATCCAGAGAGCTTCTGCAATTTGCGCAAGGAGGGCTGGCAGCTCCTACCTGCGGAACAACCTGACATCTTGAGTGTCGTCCTGAGGGTCTTTCAGAGGTGACCATTCTCCGTCTTCCCGATTAGACAGGCTGTCCATACCGCCTTCTGCCGAAAGAAACTCACTCTCCTGGATCGCTGCTGAATCTGAACAGTCAATGGCCCAGGACACCTCCTTAGGTGGGCAGGCAGCCCCCAAGGTGGGCTGAGAATCTCTGCCCCTCTTTCTGGTGGCCGCAATGGGTGTGACGGTTCCCATAGACGAGTGAGCAGGGGCAAGATCAGCTTTCCAAAGGTCCCAGACCAGCTTAAATAAGGACATGAAGAGATCTACATCAGGATCTGACAAAGGGGCCCCCTGAGAGATCCCTGAGCACTGAGGGAACAGAAAGGGCAGGGGAGGAGCCTCAGCCACAGGAGAAAGTGGAACCAGGGGCAGGGGAGGAGAATCGGGAAGAGAGGAGGCCCGTTGATTGCGATCATGAGAGCTTTGCTTCCCCTGTGATGACTCCCTGGGGTCTGCCACACACTGGTCAGTGAGACCTTGATGTTTTCATCCACAGGCTAGGCAGTGCTCCAGGGAAGAAGGCATGGTAACCGGAGGTGGCTCGCTGGCAGATGCCGTGCTCATGATCTGAAAACTGCCACTGAAGACGACCCTCTGGACTCGCATGTAGGCTGGAGCAAAAGAAGATGGCCACCGCAGTGTGGAGGGCTCCACGCCGCAGGCCCAATGCGAGCGCTTGCAGCCCAAAGTTTTTAGCGGGGAGGCGGCAGCGGCGATAGAGAGTCCTGCGTTCGGAGACCATTCTGCCGGTATGGAGACCTCTGCAATGCCGTGGATAAATCTGTATTCAGCCGATCGAGGCCCCTGGAGGGGGGGGGGAGGGGGAAAGAGTTACTCACTGCAGAAACGGAGCCGTTCAGCAGAGCCTGTCAGTGTGCAGCCCAAAGCAGGGAGAAAGCTATGCTAACACTGGAGCCAGTATCAAAATAAACTAGGGAGAACAATCGCTCACTGCAGTGAATGAATACTGGAGGAAAAGCCCGACCAGACTCAACTGATCCTCCTGACCAGGAGTCTGCCGTGCAACATGGGAAACACTCTGATCCCCATGATCTGGTCTTTACCCAATTAAGTAGTGGGAAACTCCAGCGGGGCACATCTTGTGCACCTTGGAGTCATCCACGGATTTGAAAAAGGGCTCAACCAGGCAGAGATAGGGCCCACTCAGAGGGACTGCCAGGAGCTAAGGAAAAGGTATTCACATTTGCTGGAGACAGAGAAATACTGAAGGCGACCCCTATTGGATCCTCTACAGGTACTAAGGCTGATCGCAGAAGCTTCTGGTATTTTCTCTGTCTCCAACATCTGCTGGCAGGGGGATATAACCCATTTGACGACATCATGTTGTTCGCCCCCTGTGACATAGATAACCCTAATTATGATAAAATCTCTACTTGTCTATCTGAAGCAGCTCAGTGGCTCAGCTCAATTCATATGGATCTAAACTTCAAAAAGACTGAAGCTCTTTTTGTATGCCGAAACTCTAACTTCACCCCCCCCATCTGTTGTCAAACCTGATGGACATCACCCTTCCAGTCAAATCGGAAGTAAAATATCTAGGAGTTACTTTAGACAAAACACTAAGCATGTCACATCACATAAAACAGACCGCTAAAACCATATTCTTTAAACTCAGAACCATCCAGCAACTCAGACCCCTCATTGACATTAGTGATTTTAGAACAGTTGTCCAGGCTCTTATGCCGCCACATTTAGATTTCTGCAACGGATTACTCCAAGGTACATCTAAGAAGAGCCTACACATCCTACAACGAGCTCAGAATGTCACAGCTTGAATCATTTTTAGAGCTAAACTTTCTGACCACATTTCTCCAATTTTATACGCTCTCCACTGGCTACCTATAGCCAGTAGGATTCAATATAAAACCCTAGTCACCATTTTTAAACTTATTAATGACCTAGCCCCCTCACATCTTTCAAAATTAATTCATACCCCCTTAGAAAACAGAAGAAGAAGAAGAAGAGCAAACCTCAACATGCTTCTAATTCCTAACTCTGTGAGAAAATTAAAGCAAACAACAACCAATTCTGCCTTCTCTTATTATGCACCCGTCAATGGAACAAGCTACCACTCAACCTGAGAGAGATTAAAGATCTTATTTATTTTAGGAAGGAGCTTAAAACATCTCTTCGCCCAACACTACTACAACTTACAGTCCACGCTTGAACACACAACACAAGAATACACGACGCAACTGATACAAGTTTATCCTACCTAACTCAAAGTATCTCTTACCTCTCCTACCTAACTCAAAGTATCACTCACCACTCCAATAGTACATTGTTCTCTTATATGATATTTAGTAATTTGTAAACCACTGCTGTAAATAGTTCTCTGTAAATAGTTAAACATGTTCCATGTATCAGTTATTTTTGTGCTAAAATGTTCTATGTAATTCAATGTTTTCAATTGATTTTACTTGTTCTTTGTAAACCGCCCCTGATCTCTGGAAGGGGCGGTATAGAAAAGCACACAAATAAATAAATAAATAAATAAATTTGTCTGGACTGCAAGGGTTGGTCTTCAGTGGCCATATGCCACTGAAGACTAAGTGAGATGGTGACAGCTTCATAGGATAGTGGTGGCAAAAGCACCATGGAAAACAAAAAATGATCCTCTACTTCCAAGAAGTGGACAGCGAGTGCTAGTTTAGGGTGATGGTGGCAGCAACATCTCACAGTGCCTCCTTCAAGGGGTCCTTCTCCTCCTCCATGGCTGGAGGATCTCATAGTATGTGGCTGTTACACATCACAAGCCCAATGAAACTGGGCAGGAACTGAGGTATCATCAAGAATCTCTGAAGAGCAGGACATTTTTTTATTCTGATCTCCAAAAAATTAAATCCCAGGCTGGACATGAAAATCTACAAAGGAAACACACTCAGTTTATGCTATGTAATAACCAGCATGTACTCCCCAACTTGTTTTAAAATGAGCATAAAGACTTATGCAGAATCTTATAGGATTAAGTCACAAAACAGCAGACCATTTACAAATGATGATGTAGAAGTCACATGATGTGATAAGCAGAGGCAGGATGTGAACTGTCTTTGCTCCTGGGCCCACTCCCTTACAATCTCATTCTTCAAGCCTGAATTGAGAGCATGAGCATATTTCTGGGCTTTTGGTGCTGTTTTGTTTCAGAGGGATAAGATCTCAAGATAGTAAAGACAGATAAGGATAAGGTGCATTTGTCTAAGCCCAAGATGGCGGAGACACACTGTTACAAGTTGCCAAGCACTGGTTAATTACTTGCTTTGGAAATTACAGTGGAGGTAACCACAGCAGTGGAACAGATGCTGGAGAAAGAAACTGAGCAAGTTTAACTAGTTCAATATATTTAATCATTGGTTAGGAACCCTTGTGAGAAATTCTGCAGCAATGACAGAGGGTTTCTGATATTTAACATGTAGCATGTCTCGCAGGCCTGGAGTGGGCTCAGCTATCGTAGACTACTGCTAAATATGAGGAAAAATAGGAGGATGTGGAAAACAGCTCAAGACAGAACAATCTGAGACTTATGGTCTTCCAACAAAGTACAGCTGAAAATGAGTTGCGAGGGTTCCTAGAGACTTAACTGACTCAGGAACTACAACTTAAAAGGACTACTGAGAAACTGAGAACTGAAACAGCACGTTGTCCTGAACAGAGGAGAGAAATGTCAGTTCCAAGTAACTATTTTAGGAATTGTGTTGAGAAGGAGAAAATCCTCAAGTACCAAAAAATGCAGTTGGAGACCAAGAAAATATGACAGAAAGACAGCGAGTTATTTCCTATTTGTTGGGTGCCACAGACTTGATTAAGAAGAATTTACAAGCACACCTTGATAAATTACCCATACACGTAACATCTTACGAACTCCAGAGGTAAGCTCTCTTTGGCACGATACAAGTACTACGCCTAGCATTAGCAGAAAATTTGAGAGACTGGGATCATACTCCACATATCCTGGCTTAGAAGTGAGGTTCATGACTATCATTCGCAAAACTAACCCATTTGGAGAAACTGCCCCGAGAAAAAACATTTACATGTCCAGACTGTAGTAAAAGGTTTAACCACCAATCATATTTGAAAACTAATAAGAGAATTCATACGGGAGAGAAACCACTTCAATG
Organism: Ichthyophis bannanicus; assembly: GCA_033557465.1. Taxonomy (NCBI): domain Eukaryota; kingdom Metazoa; phylum Chordata; class Amphibia; order Gymnophiona; family Ichthyophiidae; genus Ichthyophis; species Ichthyophis bannanicus. The sequence goes on from CM066036.1 coordinate 621,895,052, forward strand.
CCTAATTTGTAGTAAAAGCTTTAATAATAAATTAAAATTTAAGAAGCCATCAAAAGATTCACACAATTTGAGACTGTTTACATGTCCAGACCATTTGTCAAAGGCTTTCTGAAAATCCAGGTACTCTATAATCAAACAGCTCACCCTGGTCTACTTGTTTATTCACATGTTCAAAAAAATAGAACAGATTAGTAAGACAAGACTTTCCTTGACTATATCCATGTTGGCTTTTTCCCATGAAACCATGGCACATGTTCAGTACCGGTAATTGTATTCTTTATAATGGTTTCAACCATTTTGTCCAGTACCTAAGTACCTATGTCAGACTCACCAGTCTGTAGTTTTCGGACCCCACCCTCTACCTGGAACCTTTTTAAAAATTGGAATTACATTGGCAATTCTCCAATCTTCAGGTACTAAAGATGATTTTAATGATAGTTCACAGATTACTAATAGCAGGTCTGCAATCTCATCTTTCAGTTCTTTCAACACCCCTGGATGTATACCATCCAGTCTAGGTGATTTACTACTGTTCAGTTTATGAAATACTTGTCAGAATCCAAAAATCAGAAACCCATCAGAATCATATAAAAATCCATAAACCAAAGATTCTGACACCTATTTCGCCCAATTAATAAATATTTTTGTCGGAGCTAGTCATCAAAGTGTATAGAATGCCAGCGCAGCAAATTAAAATCATGAAGGTGTTGTAAGCATTTTCCTTGTGATAATTCTGCTTATTGCACTTTGGTGCTACCTGGTATGGAATGGATCGATGTTCATACATCAAAAATGTATTCATCTATATGGTATACGGATTGTTCTTCTACTTATGTGGTATACCTGATAGTCTGCCCATGCATGCTATATTATGTGGGACGTACTAAGCGATCTGTCAAAACTCGCCTTTCAGAACATGCTTCAAAATTGCGGACAAAAACACTTTCAGCTCCTATGGTTGAGCACTGCTTACAACACCTTCATGATTTTAATTCACTGCACTGGCGTGTCTTGGAAGGGGATTGAGAGCAACGATTGCAGGTACGTGAGCAGAAATGGATTTACCTGCTAAATACAGTTATCCCTAATGGTTTAAACGCACAAATCGACTGGCACACCATCATTTAAGCAATGTTTTTGATATCTACATTGCTTCCCGAAAGAGGGTTTCCCTTGTCAGTGGGATTTTCCTATTGGGTGCAATGACTTTGAATTTGATTGGTAGTTAGCAGACTCCTGATGGGATTGACGTCAGACGCCGAAGCAAATAAGGCAAGACATGCCCTTGACTTTGTTTCACTTAAGAAGCTTTGGACTTGCCGGTATTTGATGGACCTGAAGCAGGGTTGCTAGTATTTCTGAAACAAACCCGAAACGTGTGGCACGTCGTCATTTTGTTTGCCTGGTGTTGTCTACTCGAGTTTGTGAGCTTTTTCCACAAACAATCAACAAAAGCTAAGTGTGAAGTTTTACTTTAAATGTTAAAAAATAAAAGGGAGAAGTCGCAGTGGTGCATAGAAGATTACTATACACTGTGATGACTAGCTCCGACAAAAATATTTATTAATAGGGTGAAACAGGTGTCAGGAATCTTTGGTTTATGAAATACTTGCAACATATCTTACCGGTTTATCAATATTTCTTTCAAGTCTTCTGATATATCACCTTTAAATACCTTTTCAGGCATGGGTAACTTCCCTATATCTTCTTCGGTAAAGACTGAAGCAAAGAATTCATTCAATCTCTGTGTTATGGTCTTGTCCTCCCTTAGCACCCCTTTTACCCCTCTTTCATCTAATGGTCCAACTCTCTCTCTCAAAGTTTTTTTGCTATGAATTTACTTGAAAAAGCTTTTATTATGTGTTTTTCCTTCCCTCCTCACCTAACTATGCCTTATCTGCTCTGAATGCTCCTGATATCAGAAGTTAAGCAGGATTTGGCCTGGCTAATACTTGGATGAGTGACCACTTTGGAGTACCAGGTGCTATAGACTTACTGCATGAAGAAAGGCCTAGAAATCTACTTTCACTCACGCCTTGCCAAGAAAACCCAGGGTGCACACACACGGGGTCTGAATTTAGCTCGGATTACCTTAATACCTAAGCCAGGTAATGATCCACAGAAAACAGATTCTTATCCCAAATCTTACACTTAATTTTAAATGTTGGCCAAGGTTTAGATGACTAGATTGCTTCAGTTAGTTCAAGACCACCAGCTGGCACTGCACGGCACTGGTTCTCAGTGACAAACCTGAGGTGGATTTTGACATTTATCGAGTATCGCAGGACTGCAGGCTCTCTTATCTTTTTTAATTAGCTTTGATGTGGAAAAAGTGGTTGCATTAAATGGACTGTCTGCTGTTTTGGAGACGTTTGACCAAATTCAGCAATCTGCCCTGCATACCAAAGCATCCTGGATAAATGGCCTCACATCAGAACCGGTCAGTTTACAGCACAGGATTAGACAGAGCTGCCCTCTCTCGCCCCTTTGTTTATTTTGAACCTTGAATCTCTTCTCAAACATATATGAGGTAACCACTGCATCTGAGGCGTTAGAGATTAGGAGTTTAAAATGGCAACCTTTGCTGACATGTCATTGCATACTATAGAGCCATGCAGTTTATCATCCCATTTGATGGATGAATTTTGGATCTTTCAGGATTGCACTTGAACTGAACTAAATTGAAGGCTCTGTCAATGCAGTCTGGAATAAAAGAAACTTCAAAGGATAACTAAGTTGCATTGGGCAATAAGCTTCATTAAATATTTAGGAATTAATTTTGCCATGGATACTACACTGCTGTAAAAGAATAACTCTGTACTTCTGATTATTAAGCTAAAGACCTAGCTGTGCCTCTGGCAATTGTTCCCTTTTTCATTGAGTAACAGAATAAATCTATTTAAGATGGCCCTGTTCTCCAAATTGATATACATCCATCAAACGCTGCCACTGTGGATACTGAAAGAGGACTTCACAGCGTTCAGTTTTATAGCATACATACTACACTAATGCATCATATATATTCAAATTTTAAAAATGATGAAAAAAACCACTCTATTCAGTGAAAAGTGAATCACATTCTAACACACCAGTTTTACCGATGAAAAAACGTCATCCTGCCAAACCCATTAAAGCATAGTTACTCACCTGTAACAGGTGATCTCTGGGAACAGCAGGAATTTAGTCTTCACATATGGGTATCGTCGGTACCGACCGAGTCTGCGCGGGAATGCTCCCCAGCGTCCAATAGGAAAGCTTTTGGGAGCATTCCACAGCACCTGCGTGCTGCCTTCTCGCCTTTCCCAACTGTCCCTCTCCAGCTGAGTTTAAAGCTGAGACAAAAGAGAGAGGGAAAGAGAGAGAGAGAGAGAGATAGAAAGATACAACTCCTAGGGGAGGTGGGTGGGTTGTGAACACTAAATACCTGCTGTTCCCGGAGATCACTTGTTACAGGTGAGTAACTATGCTATCTCCAGGAACAAGCAGGAATGTAGTCTTCACATATGGGGACTCCCTAGCTGCAGATCCCAGGGAGATGGCCCCAGAAAGTTGTGTGCCCTTGTGAAAGGGCTCCATTTCCCCCCATAGATCTCTGGCATCCTACCAGGGATGGTGGGTAGGAGTTTATTAAGTCTGGAACAGGTATTGAAGAACAGCCTGACCAAACAAGGCATCCCGGCAGGAGTCCTTGTCTAAGCAGTAATGGGCTGTGAAGGTATGTACCGAAGCCCAAGTAGCTGCTCGACAGATGTCGTCGATAGACAGAGTGAAGATGACCCATTGAGGCTGCCATGGCTCTCACATTGTGAGCTGTGACATGGCCTTCAATAGGAAGGTTCTTACTCTCATAGGCAAAAGATATACACTGTGCAATCCAGCTGGACAGTGTCCTTTTGGAGTCTAGAAGTCCCAAATGACTAGGATCAAAAGCAACAAAGAGTTGAGCGGATTTTCTATGTTGCTGTGTCCTTTGCAAGTAAAAGGCCAAAGCTCTTTTACAGTCCAAAGTATGAAGGTTCCTTTCTGTATTTGAGGCGTGAGGCCTTGGAAAGAATACAGGAAGGTAAACCGCTTGGTTTAAATAAAAGGACGAAACCACCTTTGGCATAAAGTGTGGATGAGTCCTAAGGACTACCTTATGATGGAACCTTGTATAAGAAGGATCAGCCACCAACGCTTGCAATTCACTGATGCGACGTGCTGATGTGACTACAATGAGAAAGAACTTTCAAAGAGGTATTGGCTAATGGTTCAAAGGGCGGTTTCATGAGCTGCCCAAGTACCAGATTTAAGTCCCATGCCACCAGTGGTGGCTTAATGGGAGGCTTCGTTAAAAGAAGGCCTCTCATAAATCTTGCTATGAGAGGATGAGGGGAAATAGGTTGTCCATTTAGAGGCTTGAAAGAAGCTGCGATAGCACTCAAATGGACTCTCACTGAATTGGTCTTAAGCCCTGTATTTGATAAATGAAGGAGTAATGATTCCAGAGGTATCGCAAGAGGGTTAAGACCCTTCTGCGAGCACCATATGGTAAACCTTTTCCACTTAAATGCATAAGAGCGTCTTGTGGAAGGTTTCCTGGAAGCATGAAGGATATCCTTTACCTGCTGGGAAAGGTGAAGACCATGAAGTTCTAGGCTTTCAGAAACCAGGCCCTGAGATGCAGAGACTGGGGAATGGGATGCCACAGCATCCCGTTCTCTTGAGAAAGAAGATCTGGAGCAGATCCTAACTCCAGAGGCGGAGCTTGAGAGAGATGTAGGAGCAGAGGGTACCACATTTGTCTTGGCCAACGTGGAGCTATGAGGATCATATGACCTCTGTCTCTCTGAAGCTTGAACAGGGTTTTGGGAATTAGGGGAATGGGTGGAAAGGCATAAAGGAAGTCCTGACCCCAATAAAGGAGGAAAGCATCCGTGGCCCGACAACCTTCAGCCGGAATTCTGGAACAGAACCGGGGAAGTTTGGCATTCAGCAGACTTGCAAAGAGATCTATGTCCGGGATTCCCCAAATTTGAAAAATTTGGGCCACCTGGTCTGCATGAAGAGACCATTCGTGTGGAAGCAGAACTCGACTGAGTCTGTCTGCCCAAGAGTTTTGAATGCCTGGAAGATGCACTGCAAGGAGATGAATCTGATGCTCTCTGGCGAGGGCCCATAGTCGCAAAGCGACAGAGCCTGTTCCGCCCTGCTTGTTCACATAGAACATGGCTACCTGATTGTCCGTTTGAACTAGGACTGTCTTGTAGCTGAGCTGGGTGTGAAACACTCGAAGAGCAAGGAAGATTGCTCTGAGCTCCAGGAGGTTGATATGAAGATAGGCCTCCTGTGGAGTCCAGGTACCCTGGGTAGAGAGGCAGTGCATGTGGGCTCCCCAACCCACCGGTAAACCATCTGTTTTTTAGAGTGGCTTGGGGTGGGGGTTGCTGAAAAGGAGACCCCACCAGAAGATTTTTGGGTGACTGCCTTCATTGGAGGGACAAAATAAGGCGATCTGAGTTTGCTATTTTGTCTGACAGGCAACCTGACGCCTGAGTCCACTGGGCTTCCCTCATACGGAGGCGAGCATAAGGAACCACATGCATGGTGGATGCCATGTAGCCTAGCAACTGTAACATTTCCCGAGCAGCGAGGTGAGGTTTTAGCACTCCTTGGGAAGCTAACTGTACAATGCGAAGGCAGTGGGGCTGTGGAAGGAAGGCCCTTGTCTGTCTGGTATCCAGAAGAGCTCCTATAAACACTAGGGATTGAGTGGGAGCAAGGTTGGACTTTGGGAAGTTTATGACAAGCCCCAAATACTGAAGGATGCGCATTGTGCGAGACAGAGCAACCTTGGCCTCTGGCTCTGAAGAGGCTCGAATGAGCCAGTCGTCTAAGTAAGGGAAGACGAATATTCCCAGAGTGTGGAAAAATGCTGCTACCACAGCCATGCATTTTGTGAACACTCTTGCTGCAGAAGCCAGGCCAAAAGGAAGAACCCTGTTTTGGTAGTGCTTTCCTTGAAACAGGAATCAAAGGAACTTTCGGCGAGTTGGATGGATGAGAACATGAGTGTATGAATCCTTGAGATCTAGAGAACAAAGCCAATCCTGACTCCGAAGGTGTGGCCGAGTTCCTAGAGAAATCATTTTGAACTTCTCTATGAACAGGAATTTGTTCAATTCTCTGAGTTCTAGAATGGGTCTGTGTCCTCCTGTTTTCTTTGAAGAAGAAAATAGGGGGAGTAAAACCCTGTACCCCGTTGGGGAATGGGCACCTCTTCTATTGCTCCTTGAGCAAGGAGCATAGTGACTTCTTGACCTAACCGGTTGTTGAGAGAGGCCTGAGAATTGAACTGTCTTACTATTGTAGGAGGGTGCATGCTGAGGAAATGAAGCTTGTACCCCTCTCGTACAATAGATAGGAGTCCAATTTTCTGCTGTTATCTGACACCATCTGGGGGCAAAATGACATAACCTTCCTGGGATGGAGGGTTCTGGGCCGTTCAGGGCCAGGAAGGCAAAGTTCTCTAGACAGGAGTCAAAGCCCCTGTGGAGGCTGAGTGTGCTGAGCCGGTTGAGGCTTAGCTGCTTTTGTTTCCTTTGTTGCCTAGGTTGTTGCTGCTGTCCCTTTAGGGCAGACTGACCTGAACGATGTCCCTGCTGGGTATAGGAGGGATAAAACATTTTCTTCTTGCTGAAGAATGGTTTCTTAGAGGATCTTTTCCTCGCAGGATCAGCTGTAGATTTGGACAATTTATCCAAAGTGATATTGTCAGCATCAATCTCATTAGTTTTTTCCTGCCAAAGAGATTCTCTTCTGTGCAAGGAATATGCCCTAGTTTATCCTGTACCCAAATTTCAAAGTCAGATGCCTGGAGCCAGGCAATCCTATGTGCACCTATGGCAATGGCAGAGGTTCTGCTTATGCACTCAAAGCAGTCAAAGGCTGCACGATTCACAAATTTGGAAACATCCTGAGCATGTTTAACAAGAGCAAGATAATCTTGCCTTTTATCATCAGGAAGGAGAGGGCTCATAAGCTCTAAGTCTCCTGTGACTTCCTTAAGGAACATCCCCATATACAAGATATAGGAACTGATCCTAGCAGAAAGCATGGAAGCCTGGAAGGTTCGACATCCAAAGACGTCAAGTCCTACACTCACGCCCTGGAGGATTAGATGCATGCCTTTTTGCACTCTTCATCAGTCTCATGGTGGTAATTGAGTCTTCTGAAACCCAGGACAAGGGGGAACTCGATACATGGTGTCGAGTCTACGAGAATGACGAGATGTGGTTAGAGGTGTTTCCCACATCCTTAACTTAAGATCATGCAAGATCTCATGAATAGGTAAGATAGCTGCCTCCTTGGGAGCTTTAGGGTATTGTAGGATTTCTAATTTGTTTGCCCTAGGCTCTTTTTCAGGAGCCACTGTGATGGAAAGACCTCGGGCCACATCTCGGATAAAATCCTGAAAGGACATATCCTCTGGTGGAGATATCCTACGCTGAGGAGAAGAGGAATCCTCGGGAAGAAGTACTCTGGTATCGGCAGAGCCTTCGGAGTCTTCAGACTCAACTGAGGATTCGAAGTATCTCCGATCCAGTTGATCGTACAAGGCACAGTACCGGTACCGATCAAAGTTGTCATCGGAGTGGTCCGGTACCGACTTGTCGATGCTGGATAGAGACGCATGACTCGGTCCCAGTAGAATATCTGCCGATGTCGATGCAGTCAGTGCTGGTACTGGTTGAATTGTCTGAAGCGGTTTCAGAGGCATCAAGGCAGTGAGAAGAGCCACCAGACTGCGTTCAATAGCCAAGAATCTCTGGTGTATCGACGCTGCCGATGCCTGTGTATCGGTGCTGGTTAAAGCAGCCGGAGCCCCAGAGCATGGCACCAGTAGTTCTGCCAAGGTTGAAGCCTCGAGAACATCCTGGAGCCCCATTAGTGCTTTGGAAGCCGAAGCCTTCCACCGGGGCAATTTTGCCGTTGAAAGTCCCTCAAGGGCAACGCCGGAGGCATCTCGATGTTTAGAAGGAGATCTACCCTTTGAGGACCGGCTAGATTTATATTTAGTTACCTGAGATCCATGGGAGGACGTCGAAGCCCTAGAGGACGTCAATGCCATGGACGCTGCAGAGGGAAAAAGGGTGCTAAGCTTAGCAGCTCAGTTTTGCCGGCCCCTTTTTGACATCATTCCACAGGCAACACACTCTGAAATAGAGTGGTCAGGACCTAAACATTTGAAGCACCACTCATGGGTGTCAGTGACGGCGATGGTACCGCCACATTTATAACACTTTTTAAAACCCCAAGCGTGTTTTTCCATTTTGAGGAAAAAATTGGGCCTAGTGCCCAAAATGGCACGTGGCACCTGAGAAGAAAGTTACCGAAGAACGACTCCAGAAACAAAGTTCTTTGGGGGGTTTTTTTTAGAAAAAAGAAAAGAACCACCGGCGGTACTGGTATAGCGTCGAGGGAAGGCAGACGCGACCACAAAAAAGAAGTATAAGGAGGGAATTTTCTGCGGTGACAGGATGTGCGACCTGTCGGCTCCGCAGAAAACGAAAAACTGGAGAGGGACAGTTGGGAAAGGTAGCACGCAGGCGCTGTGCGATGCTCCCAAAAGCTTTCCTATTGGACACTGGGGAGCATTCCCGCGCAGGCTCTGTCGGTACTGACGATACCCATATGTGAAGACTACATTCCTGCTTGTTCTTGGAGATATCATCATCGCTCACTATGGTATGTCTGTTGTAAAAAAATTGTGTTAAATGATGAGAAGTAGTAATAAACTACATACAAAACGTCTCTTCAAAACATATTGCTTACTCGTGGCCAAGTTCTGATGAAGCTGCATATCTGGCAAAACCATCAGCCAAGGTCAAATAATTTAAGTAACAGTGGCCAGTGATCTCTTTAATCTCCAAATGGGGGTGATGTGTGAAACTAAGCTTAATACAATCATAACTCCTACCTGTATGGAACTTGTTAAATGATTACTATTAGCAAACATTTGCTTACAACAAACATACCATAGTGAGCGATGATGACTTAATGGGTTTAGCAGAATGAAATATTTTCACCACTAAGATTGCCCATTGAGCTCTCTGGTGTGTTTGAATGCGTTTCACTCTTTGCTGAATAGAGTGTTTTTTTGTCATTTTTCGATTTGAATATCTATGATCAATTGGTCTAGTATGTATTGCATAATGTCTTTGGATCCTTTTGTCAGTGTGTTTAGTGGTTTTGGATTTATAGCACATTTCTATTGGGAAGGAAAGCATATAATTATACCACTTCTCGAACAAGGTGGAGACTGGAAATGTGGTAACCTAGGGCTCCCAGACTGCATATTGTACAACTGAATATGTCTTTTATGACATCAGAAAAACTGGGTATATGATGTGCAAAAAATATATTCCTATAGACTCTGAGCTGTTTCTAGTGTACCCAGAGAATTTATCTTTTGCATGCTGCCCCAAAGAAGATGCTACTCCATTGAAAGCCATGTGTTATTGGCTCCTAGGTTACCACATTTCTTTGCCAACTCTTAAGCCAGAATCTACGGACAATAGCATTGTCCTCAATGGGTAAAAAAAAGATGATTTCCCCCTGGGATATAAAAGACTATGGCATTTGATAGACTAACTCAAAAGGGGCTCTTTACAATTTCTCAATTAATGAATATAGAAAGGGGCCTGCATGATCTTCTTTAGCTGAAGTATGGGTCGGGGCAGAGTGACTTTCTTCCCTAATGCAAGATACAGCACTATCTAAAGACTATCTAAAGACTTTTGATAAAACTCATACTCAAAGAGCTTTCAGACTGACAAGCCAAGACTTCTTTAAATTAGATGAATATGTGCATACTTCTATCTCTAGGATTCATAAGACGATCTGCGACATGGAGCAAAGTAATTTGAGTCCTTAGAAGACAAATGGAAAAAGAAATAATGAGCACAGGATTGCATTTGGAGGCCTTAAATATTTCCAGATGCTTTGCACAGATCCTGCTATGCAGGACCTACTTCTCTCAAATTAGGGATGTGCTCTCATTGAGATATATCAAAAAAGTGCACAAGAGATTGGAAAACTGGGACACGTTTTCTGAGGTAACTCTCAGATACAAATCTATTGGAGAACAAAATATTTGGGAGGATTACTGGCCAAATAATTAGGTCGCCACCTAATGAGAATAAAGCACAGTTACTTACCTGTAACAGGTGATCTCTGGGAACAGCAGGAATAAGTCTTCACATATGAGTACGTCGGTACCGACGGAGCCTGCACGGGAATGCTCCCCAGCATCCAATCAGAAAGCTTTTGGGAGCATCCCTCGCGCCTGCGCACTGCCTTCCCGCCTTCTCCACTGCCTCTCCTCAGTTGAGTTTCATAGCTGAGACAAAAGGAGAGAAAGAGGAAAAGAAGATAGAAAGATAGATACAACTCCTAGGGGAGGTGGGTGGGTTGTGAAGACTTATTTCTGCTGTTCCCAGAGATCACCTGTTACAGGTAAGTAACTGTGCTATCTCCAGGAACAAGCAGGAATGAGTCTTCACATATGGGGACTCCCAAGCTAAGATGCCTGGAGCCCCAACATGTTGAAGATTGAAAACATGCTACACCTCATATGGCCAGGCATCCTGAGGATGGAGGGTAGGAGTTGAAAGGAGAGGAGCTGCTGAAAAAACAGCTAACCTAAGAGAGGACTACCCGGAAGGAGTCCATGTATGTATGATCATTATCAAAAGATATATTGAAATGAACTAACATCATAATATTGAAATGAACAATCACCATATGATGCTCACCTACTGGATTGCAGGAAGTAGAGAGGCTGATGTAGTCTACTGGGGATCCAGTAGAAAAATGTTCAAGGTGACCTCACTGGAGTGAAGGTGGAGGTCCACATCTGGAAGTGAGAGGTGACCCCAGGATTTAATTGGGGTAACACAAACACGGCAGGTCTTCAGTGGGAAGCTTCATGGAAAGCTGAAAACTTTTTTGGCTACAGAAGCATTTAGAGGTAGGAGCAAAAGAGGAAGACTGACCGATCTGGACAAACAGACCTAGTCCTTGAGGGAGGAAAGGGTATGAAAAGAACCCCATACTCCCAGGAAGGACAGATGTTTGAGGAATTGAATCTGAAATCTACTGAAGATCTAAGATGTCTTTCCTATCTGGTGAGAGAGAGGAAGACATTGGCTTCAGGGATACTTCAACCTAGGAAACAGTAGGGCTGTCAGTTCCACAGCAATGGTTGTGTGCAAAATAGCCGAAACATACTGTGGAACAGTGTGAAACTGTGCAAGCCCACTGTCAGAAATATACAGGAAGGTAAAAACCTTTATGAGTATAGACAGTCAGGAGATAAGTATGGAAATACATATCTACCTATAATAAGTATTTGGAGAGATGCACACATATATGTAGAAAATAAGATCTAAAGGGCATAGCATATGCACAATTAGCTGACAGGCAGATACATCTACAGAGATGTGTATATATATAGATATAGATATAGATAGATATAGATATAGATATATATAGATATAGATATATAGATATATATATAGATATAGATATATATACCTGAGTATATAGGTTTAATGATAAAGGAATGCTATCCAGTGAATTATCAGGATGGTTATGTGAAAAAACAGAGGATAATATTAGTCTGTAAACAGCAAGTCCGGAGTCCTGTGGAACTCCAGCATGGTAAAAGGACAGAAACGCATGGAATGAGATACCAGGTTGACCTACGTGAGGGACAAGGAGGTATCAGGCGTATTTCAGATTAATATGTGCTGTCCTTTAAGTAATAGGATACCATGGGGACAAGCTGCAAGAAAAAAGAGAATATTCCTAAGGAATGGGAAAACTCCCAGACTTTCATTTGGAGAAGGCATATGTCCTTCTCCCTCTTTTTTTTTTTTTTTGATAGCAGGGTATGAAGAACCCCCCCCAGTCATAGGAAATGACTGAGGAAGCATTTTTCAACCATGATGGATAGTCATTCGAGAAACTCTGTGCTCTCTAGCAAGGGCCCACAGTGGAAAGCTTCTCAGTAGGATTGCAGAGAGCATTATGTAGGAGAACTGGGATGTAGAACTGGTTGATGGAGAAAAACTGACAGCCACGTCCATTACGTGCCAAACCCAGAGATTGGAGATGGCAAGGGAAAAGTGTAAGAAGCCTGTAGTGAAAAAGATTATCCAAGAAAGATGTAGAAAACTGTCTTGGAATCACTACTAAGGCAAGACAGGAGTGGTGGAAGACAATACTGGAACTTGTGGAAAAGTACCAGTAGGCAAGCAGTGGAACTCCTGCATGGGCAGCTACTGAATAGGGCAACAGAGAGAGTCGGTCTGTATCAAACAGAGATAACAGACTGAACAAAGAGAGCAAGCTGTCTCTGTCTGCAGAGCTGCCCAGATAAAGAAAAAAATGTATTCAGGAGAAGAAACTCTACAGTGAAAAGAAAGACAAGAAAAGTCTTTCAATGGTAGGGTACCACTCTTACAGGGGAACCCCTGGCGAAGAGGGTAGAGCTAGAAGCTGAAAAAGGACTTACCACATGGTAAGTCCATGGAAGGAAAAAATTCATGTTGGTACAGAGAAACTATCATATGATAGTTGCTAAACCTCTCTTCTAGTCAGGAAGAGGTGGAAAACTCTGTAACTTATAGACATGAATAACCTGACAGTTCAGCATAGTGAAGAGTAAATGGATTTCCTGAGAATAGGAATCCCTGAGCAGAGTTTTGAATGGAAAAACAGTGAAAAACTTCTGCTGAAAAGAAGTTAACTGTAGTTATAAAAAGATTAATCAGAAACCTATGGTTACTGTGTTTATTCAGCCTGGCTAGAGTTTGGATTCTTCAGACCAGGGCGAGATTTCCCCTGCTTGGGAACATCCGAATGATGGGCAGGTGAAGAGGAAAACCTCTTTCTTTTAGGGAAAGAAGGTCTGGTAGGGCATTTTCTACCTGCTGAGGAAGAAGAGGGCTTAGGATGGCCCTCAGAAACAGGAAAGTCAGTGGAGCAATGAGCAACCTGACGTAAGGACTCCTTATTGAAGAGATTTTCTCCAGTACAAGGAGTATTACCCAGTCTTTGTTGTGCCCATCTATTCAAGTCTGATGCTTGGAGCCAGGCTTTACGACGTGCTCCTATGGCTATAGCAGAAGTTCTGCTAACAGACTCAAAAGAGTCTAGGGAAGCACGAGAAAGAAACCAAGAGATATTTTGGCTATGACTAAGAAGTAAGGAATAGTCTGCAGCCTTGGGCTCTGATAGAAAAGGAGTCAAAAGAGATAATTTCTTTGTGACCTCCTGAAGGGATAGACTCATATAGAAAATATATGAGAGAATCCTTTTTGCCAGCATAGATGATTGGAAGGTTTGACATCCAAAGGCATCCAGTAATCTAGATGCACGCCCTGGCGGGAAAGAAGAATGTTTTTTCTTGCTTTTTACCTTCCTCATTGCTGATTCCACTACAATGGAATGATGGGGAAGTTGAGGCTTTTGAAATCCTGGAGAGGGGGGCACCTGATACAGAAGATCAGTTGCCGTAGGAGGTGAAGAAACCCTTAAAGGTTTTTCCCATACCTTCAGAAGAAGATTCTGCAAAGAGTGATGTAAAGGAAGCATTATATTTTCCTTTCTTGCAGAAAAACCCTGAGAAGACTCATAGCCAGGGATAGGAATATTAAGGAAGGTTGCCATGTCAAGGAGAAACTTCTGAAAAGAAGGATCTCCGATGGGAACCATCCCTGGACAGGTTAAACCTGAAAAGGAAGCCTGGGCACCGGAGGATATACCTGTCCGGTGCAGAACAGGATTTGCAATGAATGGATACTGAAACGGGCAATTATGAGTTGAGACAGTCAGTAGTGCATCATCCATGCCAGGAATAGACTCTAAACTAGGCATAGAGAGGAGCGATCCAGGTGACAAAAGCATGGAAGGAGCTGGTTCCGATGATGCTGTAGGTACCGGCATCGATACCGATACCGGTAGCTAAGGCGCCGAAGCAGACATCGGAGACAGCTCAAGCGGTACCGAGGTAAGTAAAACCCCTTGGTGATTATCCTCGGTACCGTGTATGCGGATTCGGTAAACATCGGTTCCGACTCGCGTCGGTACCCAGTCATCTAGACTAGATAGCGATTCCAGACTCGGCATCGAAGGGAGCGAGTCTATCGATGCATGTCTCGAGGGTACCGACGTCGGTGATGGTATCGGCGATGCTGCTGATACAGAAAAATCAATCTGGGTCGTAACGTTCGGTCCCGAAGGTACCGAGGACACCAGATGACGATCCCTGGTGAAGAGTGGATCACGCAACACCGGTGCCGATGCATCGGTACCGCTCGAAGCAGATGCCACCACCGAGCATGGTTCAGGTATGTTCTGTGAGGGGTGAGCCCCAGGAACAACCTGAAACCCCTGAAATGCTTTGGAGCCCGAAGACTCCCGCCAGGGTTTTAATGCCAATGGGGTCTTGAGGGCAAGGCCGGAGCCGTCATCATGCTTGGCATGAGACCTACCACTCAAGAATTGGCTAGTCTTAACAGACTGTTTGTGGGTTACCTGATCCTGTAGAGAAGAAAAAAACGGTGCCCACACTTCGGGAGGGAAAACGGTAATCGAGGGAAACTCGAAAGAGGGAAGTTCTTCTCACAGTTTTGCAGCCTGAGTGTTCAGGGGAAAAAGGGTCAGGACCCGAACAGTTTAGACACCAGGAATTGGAGTCTAAAAAGAAAACTGTGCTTCCACAGTGAAGGCACTTCTTAGGAGACGAAGGCTCCATGGTGGAGAGGCCTTGAAGGCCCAAAAAATTTAAAGACAGAAACTGAGGGAAAAATCTCCCTGAGTTTAAGAAAAAGAAAAGAAAAATCCACCGGTGGTACCGGTGGCGGCGGGAAAACAGCCGCGACCACAAGAAAACAAGAAATAAAGAATTAGAAGAAAAAAGTTTCTGCGGTGACAGGAGGACGTCCTGCCGGCTCCGCGGAAAAACGAAAACTGAGGAGAGGCAGTGGAGAAGGCGGGAAGGCAGTGCGCAGGCACGAGGGATGCTCCCAAAAGCTTTCTGATTGGATGCTGGGGAGCATTCCCGTGCAGGCTCCGTCAGTACCGACGTACCCATATGTGAAGACTCATTCCTGCTTGTTCCTGGAGATAGCAGAATTGCTTAACAAATATTTTTGTTCTATGTTCACAGATGAAGCATCAGGAGCAGGACCTCAGAAAACACCCACAAACAGGAAAAGTGAAAGGGATCTTGAACGATTTTCAGAAGACTGTTCAAGAAGAACTAATTAAACTAAAAGTAGACAAAGCAATGGGATTGGATGGGATACATCCAAGAGTATTGAAGGAACTTAGGGAAGTTCTAGCAGCTCCACTGTATGACTTTTTTCAATGCTTCTTTAGAGTCAGGAGTGGTCCCAGAGGGCAGAAGAAAGGCCACTGTTAGAACCAGGATACTGGGCTTGGCAGACCCTTGGTCTGACCTAGTATAGCATATTTTATCAGAAAGTAGATAACAGAGAAATTAGGCCTGCTAATTGTCTTTCCTTGAGTTCTCTCCGGGCTAGTCCAGGAACCTTAGGGTTGTCAACCTCCTTCAGCAGCTGAGGACTGAATTCTGAAAGTTTTGCTGACACCTCCAGCTACTCCCCCTGGTGTCAGTGATTCAGTCTCCTATTGTCAAAGCAGCCTAACTCTAGCAATAACTTAGGAAACATAAAAAACAACAAAAACCTAACCACTGGAACTTCGTGAACTTCCGTTCTTCCTTCCTGCCTCTTTGCATTAATTTTCTCACATCCATATCGATAGCTACGTATAGTTCCCTTGAGAATGTCTTCACTTGCATCAAATCCTTCCCTTTTCTCTTTTTTTTTTTCCAACCTGTCACCTACAGAGCCCCCCGTTATCCCCGAGGAAGCCCCAAAATTCACGCCAACCAGAACACAACTTTCTAACACCCCCTACACTATGGTAGGCCTAACACCTCTCATAATGCATTCCGACAAACTGGGTGGGCTCTGGACTGGCCCGGAGAGCTCAAAGATAGACAATTAGCACGTAAGGCCTAATTTCTCCTTCCTCCTTGTCTCTCCGGGCCAGTCCAGGAACCTTAGGGCAGTATCAAAGCAGTACCTAAAATCAGGAGGAACCCGCGAGCCCCGCCACAATGGCTGAGGCCCCTACTTTCGCATCCTCCCTGGCGTGAACATCCAACCTATAGTGCCTCATGAAAGTATGCAGTGACGATCACGTTGCGGCTCTACAGATATCCACCATAGGAAACAAAGCAAACTCAGACCAAGACATCGCTTGACCTCGAGTAGAATGAGCTCCGAGTCCATTGGGTGGCGACTTTCCCCCGGCTTTATACGCAGCCCCTATAGCCTGCTTCACCCACCGAGCAATCGAAGCTTTGGTAGCCGCCTTTCCTTTACGTGGCCCACCGAAAAGTATGAACAATCTGATCTTCGAAAGGACTCTGTTCTCCTGAGGTACTTTCTCAACACACGCCCCAGATCCAACTTCCGCAGCGAACAATCCATTCGAGAACCTTCTAGACCTGAAAAGGTCGGTAGCAAAACAGACTGATTCACGTGAAAAGACGACACTACCTTAGGAAGAAAGGAGGGCACTGTTCGCAACACCACTTTCTCTGCTGAAAACTGAAGGTACGGCTCCCTACAAGATAGAGCCTGCAGATCCGAAACCCTTCGCGCAGAACACAACACGACGAAGAAAGCGGTCTTCCAAGACAGTTCTCTCAAGCTCACCGCCGACGCCGACTCAAAGGGCGGCTGCGTTAATGTTTCCAGCACCAGGTTCAAATCCCACGCAGGCACT
Organism: Ichthyophis bannanicus; assembly: GCA_033557465.1. NCBI lineage: Eukaryota > Metazoa > Chordata > Amphibia > Gymnophiona > Ichthyophiidae > Ichthyophis > Ichthyophis bannanicus. The sequence goes on from CM066036.1 coordinate 621,911,921, forward strand.
ACCTGTCTTACCAGTGGCCTGATATTCTTGGCCGCTCAAAGGAACCATTGCACATCCAAATGCGCTGTTAACCTCCTTCTCTGCATTGCTCCTCTATAGCAAGCTATGGCAGCCAGATGAATCTTGAGGGTGCCAAGAGCTAACCCCTTATCTAGCCCCTCCTGAAGAAATGACAAAATATCCGGTAAGGCCGCCGAAAATGGTCTAATGATACGCTCCGCACACCAAGTCTCAAAAACACACCATACTCGAACATACGCTACGGAAGTCGACCTTCTCTTGGACTGCAACATCGTGGCCACCACCAACGCAGAGTATCCCCAACATCTTAACCATTCCCTTTCAAGAGCCAAGTCGTAAGCAAGAACAGATCCACCTGTGGCATTAGAACGGGTCCCTGACTCAGATTGAGTCGATCTGGCAGCCTCCAGGGGGAATCCACTAGAAGCTGTATCAGATCCGCATACCAAGGCCTTCTGGGCCAATCCGGAGCAATAAGAATCACCTTCCCCTCGTGCCCCGCTATTCGCCGAATGACCCGACCATTCATAGGCCAAGGAGGAAACACGTACAGAAATTTGCCCAACAGCCAGGGTTGCACCAGACCATCGAGCCCCTCTGACATGTGTTCCCTGCGTCTGCTGTAAAAACGAGATGCTTTGGCATTGCCGAGAGTAGCCATGAGATCCATAACCAGCTGCCCCCAGCGCCTCGTAATGTCGTGAAAGACAGTGGCATTCAGTTCCCACTCCCCGGGATCGAGAACATTCCGACTGAGATAGTTGGCCTGCATATTGTCTTTTCCTGCTATATATGCCGCCGAAAAAGCCACGAGATGATCTTCTGCCCACAGCATCAACTCCTGACTCTCCTCCAGCAAGAGAGCACTGCCCGTGCCTCCCTGTCTGTTTATATAGGATACCGTCACCACATTGTCGGAGAAGACGCAAACTGCTCTCCCCTCAAGCAGACTTCCGAACTGCTGAAGCACGAGACACACCGCTCTGAGCTCTAACCGATTGATCATCCAAGTGCTCTCCTCCAAGGACCAGATCCCCTGTGCCACGCGAGTCTGACAATGGGCTCCACAGCCCGATAAGCTGGTGTCTGTGGTGACCAACACCCACTCCGGGTGTTCCAAGGGGACTCTCCTGCCTGAAGATGATTTGTGTCCAAACACCAGAGCAGACTGTTGTGCACTACCTCCGGACAGACCAACCTCAGAGGACGATGCTGCGGAGACCATCTGGAAAGCAACGCCCGTTACAGAGGTCACACATGCGTCCTGGCCCACGGAACCAGGTCCAAGGCAGCCGCCATGGACCCCAACAGCTGCAAGTACCTCCACACCGATGGAGCCTGCAGCCGCAAGAACGCCTGCACCTGATCAAAGATCTTTAGCACCCTGTTTTCGGGCAGGAACACCGACCCTACTTCCATGTCGAACAAGGCCCCGAGGTAAGTAAGCCGCCTCACCAGCTGCAATTGACTCTTTGCTCGGTTGACTGATGATCCACCCGAGCTGCTCCAGGACCTGTACTACTCGTGAGGTTGCTGCGACAGACTCCGGCAGAGAACCTGCCTGGATCAAACAATCGTCCAGATAAGGATGCACTTGAACTCCTTCCTTCCGCAAAGCTGCCGTGACCACCACCATTACCTTTGTGAAAGTACGTGGTGCCGTCACCAGGCCGAACGGTAACGCCTGAAACTGAAAATGTCCCATGGGAATGGCAAACCGCAAAAACCATTTATGATCTGCTCTGATAGGAATGTGCAGATAAGCCTCCATGAGATCTATGGATGAGAGCAACTCTCCCGGCCTTACTGCTCAAATAACTGACTGCAGCATCTCCATCCAAAAATGCAGCACCCTGAATGACCGGTTCATGTGCTTGAGATCCAGAATCTGTCGAAAAGACCCTTCTTTCTTGGGAACCACAAAATAAATTGAGTATCGACCTAATCCGCACTGGTCTTGAGGCACCAGCACTACTGCCTGCAGCTGCAACAAACGCTGAAGCGTGTCGTCTATCGCTTGTCTGTCTCCGGTCCACATGGAGACAACACGAAGGCTTCCGCCAACGGATGAGTGAACTCCAGTGCATACCCATCTCGGATGACCTCCAGCACCCACCTGTCCGTAGTTATCGCAGTCCAGGCAGAGAGAAACCCCTGCAAGCGACCTCCTACCAGGATCTCACCCTGGACCAGCCGACCTTCATTATGCTTTCTTAACAGAGTTCTGCTGGGCGATGAAACAGCCCCTGCAGAACCCTCTAGCTTCTCAAAAGGGCTGTCCCCGTGCCACGAAGCGGCCCCTTTGATAGGGAGTAAACTGAGCTCCTCGGAATCTGCGAAAATCTGTACCTTGCCCTCGTTGCAAAGTCCCCGGCCTGGATGCCTTAGGCCAATCCTCCGGTAAGGGGCCCCCCTTGGAATCACCCAAATCCTTTACAATCTTCTCCAAGGCCTCCCCAAAGAGCAGTTTGCCCTTATAGGGGAGTTTACTGAGCCTAGACTTCGAAGATGAATCCGCCACCCAATTCCGCAGCCAAAGGAACATTCTAGTGGCGATTACCAATGCCATGGACTTTGCAGAAATCCTAACCAAATCATAGAAGGCATCCGCCAGGTAAGCTGCCGCTGACTCCAACTTTGCTCCCTCTGCGGAAGATTCTTCTCCTCCATCCCAGCTCGCCTCCCCTTGAAGCCAACGGATAGAAGCCCTAGACACATTACGCCCCACAAATGGACGCCTGCAGAGAAAGCGCACTAGGATCAAAGGCCTGCTTGCGAAGCACCTCCAGCTTGCGATCCTGCAGATCTTTAAAGTGCTACTCCCCCTTCCACCGGAATCGTTGTCTTCGTCACCGCCGAAACCAACGCATCCACCTTAGGCATTCTCAACAACTCCCTCTCATCCTGTGGAACAGGGTAGAGGAGACCAATGGGTAGCCTCCGGGCATTCCCATTCAGATTCTATCATCTGCCTAATTACTCTGTGTACGGGAAAACAGCGTTGCTCTGCCTTAAAGCCTTGCAACAAAGGATCTTCAAGCGGCTCCTGCTGCACTGTTGGCAGGAGAATATTTAGAGCAGTCAAGGACTGAGCGATAAGCGCCCCCAGCTCCTCCTTGCGAAAGACCCGAAACACATTTGGGTCCTCGCCTGGTCCAATCTCTCTATCTACCAATTCTATCGACCAAGGATCCGTGCCAGCCTCTGAGAGGATTTCTCCCTCCTCCACCACCTGAGGCACTGGGAGCTGCGGCTCGAAGCCATCGAAGCCTGTCCCCATGCCTGCACTCTTTTGGGAAGAGCCCTCTCCAGGGTCCATCCCGCTCAACTCCAGTTTCTCCCCCTTGAAGAGATTGGAAACCGAAGAACTGCTGACAGTCTGAGACATCTTTAAAGTATAGGCCTTATGCAAAGCTAAAATGAAATCTGGGGAAAACAAGGATGAGAGGCCTTCCTGAGCCTCAGGCAACTTCTGCTGTGCCTTGATTTCACAAGAAGACTCCTTATTTGACTTAGTCTTCCTTTTACCCTGCTTGTGCTGCCACGCGGGAGAAACGGCTGCCTCAACCAAAATGGCTGCTGTTCCCGCCTTTTCTGAGGAGCCCTGCGGCCTAACTCCCCCAAAGCTATCTTGCCTTCCATTCTGCTCCTCCCGATCAAGCACGAAAACGCCGACCCGCAGAACGCCAGACTCGCCAAATACGCAGCGAATCCCGGTAGAGCAGCCGCTGTCCCGCTGGCACTTCCGATTGCCTCAAAACCTGCTCCCGCTACAGCGCACACACTCAGCTGTATGCTGCAAGCCCTTGCTAGCTCCGAAAACCCCCAGATCAATGAAAACACCCACCTGAGTGCAGCACACTGAGCCACCGACTCTCCGCTTCCCCGCTGCTAGCGGGAGATGGAGATCGCGACCCCTAAGATAGGCGGCCGGATTCTGGGTCTCCCAGGTCCTTTCCCAACCGCAAAATGGACAAGTCCTCAGAAACAAGGCAGGCTCTACCCCTTCAAGCTGCTGTCAATGTCGGCAGCTAAGGACCATCTCCTCTTTTTTTTTTTTAAACTTTACTCTAACAAGGGAAATATACAGGAGTTAGAGCCCAGCTAGAGCCAATCCTTCTTAGTAACTCTGCCTTTCCTCCTCTTCTCTCCAGGGAGCCTGTCAGCCCCACGTCCTGTTCAGCTGCTGAGGACTGAAAGACAATCACTGACACCAGGGGGAGTGGTATAGGCTGTCAGCAAAACTTTCAGAATTCAGTCCTCAGCTGCTGAAGGATGTTGACAACCCGAAGATTCCTGGACTGGCCCGGAGAGACGAGGAGAAAATGACCATTTTTCAAGCTTAGCTAATTCCCTCTTCAAGAACTGACAGCTGAGATTTAACACTAACAAATGCAGGGTCATGAATTTGGTCTGTAAAAATCCACGGGAGTGCAGTATAAGGGGGTGAAGTACTTCTGTCCATGAAAGAAGAGTGGGACCTAGACGTGATTATTTCTGATGATCTTAAGGTAGCTAAACAGGTAGAAATGGCAAAGGCAAAAGCCAGAAGGACGACTGGGTGCAAAGGGAGAGGAATAGGCAGCAGGAAGGAGGAGGTGATAGTGCTTCTGTATAAGTCTCTGGTGTGACCTCATTTGATGTATTGTGTGCAATTCTGAAGACCACACCTTCAAAAGGATATAAACAGGATGGAGTCGGTGCAAAGGATAGCTGCCAAAATGGTCAGTGGTCTTCGTGATATACCATTTGGGGACAGACATAAAAATCTCAATATGTATACTTCAAAGGATAGGCAGGAGAGAAGAGATATGATAGAGATGTTTAATTACCTCCATGGTTTAAGTGCACAGGACAGCCTCTTTCACTTTCAAGAAAACTCTGCAAAGAGGGGGCATAGGATGAAGGTGAAAGGAGATAGGCTCAGATGTGTGAAAATATTTCTTTATGGAAAGAGTATCAGAGGCATGGAATAGTCTCCTGGTGGAGGCAGTAGAGACCAGGACAGCATCTGAATTCAAGGTAGCATGGGACAAGCACAGAGGATCTCTAAAGGGAAATACAATAATTGGTATGGAAGGGCAGACTGGATAGGCCGTATGGTCTTTATCTGCCATCATGTTTCAGTTTCTATTAGTGGATCTGCCAGATTCCTTTGGGCAGGGGCAAGCTGCTGATTTGTTAGAAAACTGGTCTGATAGGGAAAGAAAGGAAATTTTACAGAGGTGGAAAGTGGTTGAATCACTATCATTTTGGCACCCGAGAAAGCCTTCTATAATCTTATATTAATAGATCAGCAAAAGTCTAGAGTTTCCCCAAAGAGAATAAAAAGCTCCTTGGATCTGCGAGACAATTATATACAATCTTTCCTGCCTCCAGCCCAGAATGCAGCACTTAATATCTTTTGAAGGGCTTTGACTATAAAATTAAATGGTAAACACATGTAATTCATTGAATGCCCAGCCTTGTCGAGTGCTGGAGTTGTAAATTCAACCAGTCCCTGGGTGCAGCTGGGAGGTGTTTGGAGAGTGGTTAAGATATACTAGTTGGAAGTGCTTTTCGATTCATATGATTCCTAGTAATTCTGGGTGTTCATAAGGGAACAACCAACCCCAGGGAAATGTGTTCAATAATCTGACAGAATGGAATAAAGAGGGAATGGGAGAAGGGTGAGAAAGAATAAAACAAGTTTGATGGTTTGATCACTGTTATAATAATTTGTACCAGTGTGTTTTCTGCTGTCAATTATAGTGGATGAATACTTGCTGGAACTAGTATGCTAATAAACATATATCAAATTAAAAATATGGTTTTATAAAATCATTAACTTAATAACACTTAAATATAAAAACATAAGAAATGCCATACTGGATCAGACCAAGGTCCATCAAGCCCAGTTTCCTATTTCCAACAGTGGCCAATCCAGGTCATAAGTACCTGATAGGTTCCTAAAAAGGCACACAGGTTCCACAGTGCTTGTCCCAGGGCAAGCAGTGGATTTCCCAGGGTCCTCTGTAATAAGGTTTATGGCTCTTTCCTTCAGGAACTTGTCCAACCCTATTTAAACCCAGCTACGCTAACAGTTTTATTACATCCTCCGGTAACAAATTCCAGAGTTTGATTATATGTTGAATGGGGTATATTGTATTCCAACCTTTCTACCGTTTTTTTCCCCAGCTTTCTCAACATCTCCATACAATAAACTTTCTGCATCCACATCAATCGGGTTTTCGTCAGGGCCATAGCACTCTTTAACGAACTCCATTCTTCACACAACAGGGGTGACATATCGGTGTTGGTTTCCCTTGACCTTTCCGCTGCCTTCGACTTAGTGGATCACTCTCTTCTCCTCTCAAGCCTTCGGGATGCCGGCCTTAGGGGCACTGTATCGCTGGTTTCATTCATTCCTTTCCTTTTGCTCTCTCTGTGGCCTCACCTACTGGTTCACATCACTCTTCTGTTACTACCCCTCTTCCTTGCGGTGTCCCTCAGGGATCGGTCCTGGCTCCTCTCCAATTTAATCTTTTTCTTGCACCGCTCGCCCTCTGTATTCAGTAGTCTGATCTGTCAGCTTTCTTCTACGCAAATGACATTATACATCACACCAACCCCCTTCATCCAGATCTTGGTCCTCTGAATTCATGTCTCACTCTCGTAGCACACTGGTTGTCTTCACATTGTCTTCATCTGAATCTGGCCAAAACCTCCTCCACATGGTTCACCTTTGGAAGCCCCTGTCCTTCACTTGCCCCCTCCATTGGTAATTCCACTATCCCCTTGGTCCCCATTTTCCACTATCTCAGAGTACTCCTTGATTCCAACCTCACCCTCAAGGACCATATCTCTCACCTTGCCAAGACTTCTTATTTCTTTTTGCGCCAAATACGCTCCATCCGTCCCTTTCTCTCTCCCTCTGCCCTGACCACTATCACTTTAGCTACAGTTATATCTTGGCTCGATTTCTGTAATTCTGTTTTCATAGGTATCACTCGCACTCAGTTACGTCACCTACAATTAATACAGAACACCACAGCCAGGATCATCACTCACTCCTCGCGCAGGGATCACATTACACCCTTGTTTCACTTACATTGGCTTCCTGTGGAATTTCATGTTCACTTTAAGGTTCTCACTCTGGTACACCGAGCTATCTATACCCACACACCACAATACCTCACTGTCCTCCTTCAATTTCACACTCCTACACGCAGTCTTCGTTCCCTTCACATTAACCGTCTTCATCTCCCCTCACGTGCACAGCTTCAGTCTACCCGTCACTCTGCTTTTTTCTTCTTCGGTCCTTCTCTTTGGAATTCCCTGCCCGCTCCACTTCACCTAGAACAGAATTACTCTACTTTTAAGTCCCAACTCAAAACCTATTTTTTCACCACTGCATAAAACCTCCCAGCCACATGATTGACCTGGATTATCTATGTCCGTCTATGACCTCCTCTTTATGTCCTGTTTTTTATGTTCACTGCTCCTTCCTGTTAAAATTGTAGTTATTTTCCTCCTTCCGGCCTTTGGGCCATTTATTTGAATGTTATTATGAGTGTAAACCGCCCTGTTGTTTACGAAGGGCGGTATATCAAATGTAGATAAACAAACTTTTTGATGGCGTAAACAATTGATTTATGCTTACCCATTCCACTCCATTCATTAATTGATAGACCTCTACGGTATCTCCCCTCAGCCATCTCTTTTCCAAGTTGAAAAGCCCTAACCTTTTAAGCCTTTCCTCATAGGGGTATCCTTCCATCCCCTTTACCATTTTGGTGGCTCTTCTCTGTACCTTTTTTCTAATTCCGCTATATCCTTTTTAAGATATGGCAACCAGAACTGCACACAATATTCAAGATGTGGTCACACCATTGAACAATAAAAAGGCATTATAATATCCTTGGTTTTTATTACTTTCCTTATGATTCCTAGCATTCTATTTGCTTTCTTGGCTGCTGCTGCACGCTGAAGATTTCAACATATTATCTATGATGACGTCTAAATCCTTTTCCTGGGAGGTTGTTCCTCAAGAGTATATTAGCTCATCTTATCTTACCGTGTTACAGTCAGGCATGGTTCAATAAGGAATGCACCTAAAATAAAGAAATTATTTATTTACCACTTTTAGGAGTCTTAATCATACAGAATAAACAATATTTTACAATAATATATTAGCCATTCTACAAGACTCTACTGTGTCTTATCCTGTGTATACAATATTACTTTTTACATCAAAAATGTAAGTTGTAGCTCGTCAAGGATTGCTTAGGTTTCTGCAAACTTTGACAAACACGGCTGTGCACTCTTGCTTTTGATAGTGCCTAATTTGCTAGCAGTTAGTAGTCACACAAAACTAGCAGTAAGTTTACTCGAGTTAAAATGTTACTGTAGTTTTTATTATGGCTTTGTTTTCTAAATATGCTTATAATTCAGGTATTTTACCTTCATTCTTAATTGTGCTTAGCTGGTTTTTGCTAGTAGCCTGCCAAAGCTGACTTGTATGGTTTTCATTTTACTTAATTTATTGTGCTATTAACTGAATGAAATATATTTATAATCTAACTGGATAGTCAATTTTACAAATACAGGTTCCAAATAAATAATACCCAATAAATAAATAGTAACATTTGAAAGGTTAATGGTGAAATTTGTTCTTACCTGCTCATTTTCTTTCCTTGAGCCCAGCTAGAGCAGTCGAGACAAAAGGGTTTGGCTCCCCAAACAGCAGATGAAAAACAGAGAACACTGACTTTTCAGTAACATCACAACCAATATTTAAGGGGTGATACAGTCCTGAAACTTGCCAGTATACTATTGCCAAAACAAACCTGAAAGACACAATTAAAGCAATACTGTAAACCAACTTCCAGAAAAACCATTCCCTACAAGCTTGGGAACAATTTTTACTGTAACGTCTACACAGATAACACTGAGGGCCTAACTCAACCGCTAGAAGAGACTGAAAGGAATTACCTGAAGAGCTTTTGACTTCCTGGGCAGGTTCTGGACTGGTCTAGGAGGAGTCAAGGAAAAGAAATTAGTAGATAAGAACAAATGTCACCTTCCTTATCATCCTGCTAGACCATTTCAGATGAGTGAGCCATACCAGCGCTGAAAAGCTCTCCAGGAGGAAGATAAGGCCCCTGTGAAGAACATTTTGGGGCACCATTCCTCCCCCTATACCCTGGTATACATGAAAAGGAAGTATCAGTGGCTTGAGATTTAAACATAGGCTCTATTGCCTTGGAACCCACTCAGAGAAAAACATGCTACGTCCTTGAGGTGGGAGGGGGGGGGCGCTAGACTAAATCATGACAAGACTACTCCTCAAACCACAGAGATACTCCCTAATTTCCTCTCAAGTCACAAGGATAACTAGAAAGTAAATGTGAAGTGCCTCTGTACAGCACTCTAAACAAGGGAGCCAAAACATGGGCTGAAACCCAACTGAAGGAAATGAGCCCTTAGGTACTCAAGGAGAACCTTGGAAATGATCAACCCTCCAGGTCCTCAAAAGAAAAAACATGATCAATGCAAAGGAGCTGGTAATACCCACTTTCTTAGAGTGAACAGGAGGTGAATGATTTACTTAGGGAGAGAACAGAAGGAACGCTGCATGATGTTGATGACCCCATGCTACGCCCACACGAGCAGCCAGTCATTCAAAACAACTTGTCCACAACTGCCAGGAAGGATGGCTCCAAGATTGGCCCTGACTAAACAAGATCCCACTGAGGGATAACCGGAAGGGAAAAAAAAACCATTCATCCTCGATCAACAGCCAACGAAGACTCCCAGAAAACACCACCTATGGGGTACTTGACCCTCAGCTTTTGCCATAGGCCTCAGCCAGCATGCACAGTCGAAAAGAACCGAGGGCTGCCAACCAAGCTCCTATCCAGACAAGAAGTCTAAGTTAATAAAGGAAGTTGTGCAACATACAAATACAGGGTGTGCTGCCTCCTGAACAAGATATGAAGAGCCTGGGATACAACTGCCCAAGCAAGAACATGGAATGCACCAAGTCAGCAGCATCCTCAAAAAAGACAAAAAACACACATACTGCATGACATGGAGCTCACAGCACATGCATCCCCTGGAGCAAGGCATGGAAGGCAAAGAGTTGTAGCCTCCAAAGCCTGAAAAAGGAGCACACCATGCATGAGGTTCCCCTGGAGCAAGCCAGAGTTTATCAAACAAGCAGTTATGTAAGCAAATATAGTATGCACAGTAGGTGCAGCCGCTAGAATGAGTGACCACCAAAACAAGCAATGCAGCTCACCAAGGGTTCCCCCAAAACACCCAACTCCAGGGCACCACACAGCTTGCCCAAAATGTGTAAAGTACAGCGCACCACACAAAGTGCATACAGTCCCTTTCACCTCTGCCACTCCAAAGCAACACACTGGGCACCAAGTGAACCAATTCTAAAGAGATATTCAGTGTACCAACAGGGCATAGGTCCTAGCACTATGCCTGAAATACATAAGACATGCAAGCACCATCCAAAAGATCCGGTTCCAGAACCCCAGCTGGAAAGTATCATACTTGCTGACTCCAGAGCAATCTAGTGAGTACAAGAGTGAATAGAACAGGGCAATATATTGAGAGGCCAGGAATAGGGGTCTACAGGGACCCACAGTCATATGCAGGCCAAGGGACTAAAGGAGAGCTTGAGCAGTGGCAATGGAGTGGTCAGAAAAGGAGCATAAATTGTTAGTTGCAGGGAGGGAGCAGTGGACCAGTTTACTCCATAGCCAGAGGAAAATTCCACAGCAGAAGGCAAATTCTGCGACAGCTGTCGTGGAATTACAGCAAACTAGAGACCAGCTCAAAATGATACAATGCAACAATATACTGTACATATTGGAGGTAATTTTAAAAGCCTTTTTTTGCACAGAAATAAGCATTTTAAGTGCAGAAAAAGGCGCTTGTAACATTTTCCAGAAGTATACACATAAAAGCAAGCACTGCTGATGCAGAGCACATACTTCAAGTGGGCCGAATTTAGGCGAGCCATTTGCACTTGCATCCAAGCAGATATAAAGGTCTATGCCTACTTTCTAGTGGAGTAATTCTAGAAAGTCATATGGGGCATCTATTGGCTTAATAAATTAGGTACAACATATATACTTATCTGCCTTGACAGCCTATATATCCTGTTCTAAAATTACCCTTATTTGGAGTACTTTTTGGTGGTAGCAGCCACCACATTAAATAGCACACTCCTAGATACCTCTTCGGGGAAGAAATGTAAGCAATTGACATAGTGGGAAAGGGATCTAAGGATGGAATGGGAAGTTAAGGAGTGGGAGGAGGTATTTAAGTCAATATCAACTAATTCTATATTGGCAAGATAGGTGGAGAATAGGTACAAGTTATTATACCGCTGGTACAGTACATGACCCAAGAGAGACTGCACAAGATCTATCCTTCTGTGGGTGACGATTTCTGGAGAGACTGTGGCCAGCAGGGGATCTTTAGGCATGCAGGAGGGTTTTATGTTGGGTACCAGTTGTGAAATACCAGGGTTGTACTGCACAATGACTGTTATGGTTTAAAAATTCATGAAAAATAAAGTTTTTTAAAATTCCACATTCCTACCATACACCTGCAGGGCTATTCCTTCACAGATTTTAAATAATCATTTATGTTAGCCATGCAGAGGGAAAAGGAAACATTTGGAGAGCTAAAAAAAATGTAATTGTACTTGACTTTCTAATTAACTGCAATATTAATTAAAATGCTTACCCAGTCAACAAAACTTGCTCATTACATTTATACCAGTTAACAAACAGCAACCTCTATGATGTATCAATGTGTCACGTATCCAAATCTTTTGTTTTAATTCACATTTATTCACACTTAAATACCTTCTGGATCAAGCACTTCAAGTCTTCCAGGACCCTAAAATAAACAGCAGCATGTATCAAATTTGAAGAAACAGATTTATCCATATTACTTTTAATATACTCTGCCCATTTTTTAATGCAGCAAATGTAGTTTCTTTTTAAATGAAGCAAACTAACTATACACAGGGCAAAAAGATAAAGAACAGTATGAAATGGGTCACAGAAATATTAATACATATTAGTGAAATCTGGGAGAATGACCCCTTACTACAGTGGTTCTTCACCCAATCTGGTTTTCAGGATATCCATAATGAACATGCAACAGATATACATTGAATAGAGGCAGTGCATACAGATCTCTCACTGCCTTACTATGTGAACAATTCTAATTTATTTCTTTTTCTATGGTTTATGTAGGGAGTGGGCTGTGAAATTTCAAACGATAGCCACCTTAGTCACTGCTTTGATTCTCAAATACGAATGAAAGAGTGCTGAATTCAGCATCAACTTCTCTCAAACCAAATACTAACATGTAGCTAATTTTAAGGAAAGTGCCATGTTGTTGTTGTGCTGTTGAGTAGATGTTAATTATGGTAACTCTGTGGATAGTTGTCCATGTTGTGACTAGCCCCTGGTTGCTATATTAATTCATTTGACTAAGTAGAAAGTCACAGATAAGCTGTATGTAATATTTATTTGCCTGGGGTGGCTCTACCATTAAGCATGGTGAGGCTGCCGTCTCAAGTGGCAAATTTTGGGGAGTGGAAGCAGATGCCACCAAAACACCCCTGCAGCAGTTGCCTCATTTCATTCCTCATTATCTTTCAGCAAAAGAGGCAGCATCAGCATCACCTCTATGGACACCCACCTCCTCCGGCCACCCTACACCAGCAGCGATAAAACAAACATGTAGCCTTGGAATAGTCAAAGACCCTGCCAGTCCCAACTCCCCTGTTGTGCAAAAATATTACATCAGAGGAGGTGGGGCCGGCAGGATCTTTTTAGTGCACTAACTGCATTGTTTACTAAGCATTTTCCCCATAGACACAATATGAGAAAATCCTTAAGTAAACAGGCCCCTAAGTCTTCAAAGCCCCATGTTTATGGTTTTATTACTGCCAGTGCCACAAACAGGGGGGGGGTGGGGGGGGGAGATGTGAGGGGTAGGGGGTAGTATGGAGGGGGGGTTTAAGAACATAAGATATGCCATACTGGGTCAGACCAAGGTCCATCAAGCCCAGTATTCTGTTTCCAACAGTGGCCAATCTAGGTCATATGTACCCAGCAGTTTCCCCAAGAGACACAAGTTCCACAGTGCTTGTACTGGGTCAAGCATTGATATCTTCGGTCATTTCTTAATAACGGTTTATGGACCTTTCCTCCAGGAACTTGTCCAAACCTTTTTTAAACCCAGCTACACTAACAGCCTTTACTACATCCTCCGGTAACAAATTCCAGAGTTTGATTACACGTTGAGTGAAAAAATATTTTCTTTTATTAGTCTTAAATAGTTTACCCTGTAGCTTCATTGCATGTCCCCTAGTCTTTCTATATTCTGATAACGTAAACAATCGATCTACGTTTCCTAGACCATGGGATGCTGTTCCAAGGGTTGCAGAGCAGAGATGGCATCCATCTGTCCAAGAAAGGTCAACGCATCTTTGGTAGTAGACTGGCTAATCTACTGAAGAGGGCTTTAAACTAGATTCATTGGGGATGGGTGAAGAAAGCCCCCAGGTAGGTGATACATTAAATACCTTTTTTTTTTTTTTTAAACTTTTATTTTCATTTTGCAACAAACAAAAGAAACAACACACCAAAAAAGACAAAACAAGCATACAATAAGGAAAAGTAAACCCATTACCCCCCACCCCGATGCTTCTTCTCTACCCGATTATATCAGCATGTGAGCGCTTCCAATTAACAGTGATTATACATCAAACGATCAAAAGAGTATCTACAATACAGCATGATCATGAGACAAAGATATATACAAAGTCAGACAGTCAAATGAGAGCATTTAGCAAAATGTACATAGTCATTGAGCAGCTTCCATTGAGACCAATGAGAAGGAGTCTGAACGGAGAAAGCGAACAGACGAGGTATTTGTTCATATTTACTGTAAAGACAGGCATGATTCCACCAGTCATTGGGGCTCAAATGGGAGCTAAGTTTCCAGTATTACTTAATGAGGGAAATACTTAATTAGGGAAATAGCAATGCTAAGCATAAAGTTCGAAAGGAGATAAGCCATTTTTGGGAGAGAGGGGATCCCCGCAACTGGGCGAAGTCCCACTATCCTCCAAGAAAGGGGCTCCTGAGAGTGCGAGATAGACTAAATACGACCCCAGACCCGACGCCAGTAATACTGTAGTGCGGGATATTCATGCATAACATGAGGCAATGAACCAATGGTCGCAGGACGTGTCCAGCAACCATTGCCCTGAGTAGTGTTCCATTTGTCTAATCTGTGAGAAGTGTAAAAACACCGGTGGGCTAGAAAGGAGAGGGTCTGAATGAGTGAGGCGGATCGGGAACCCGTGTCCCTCTACTCCTGATAAGGCTCTATTGCTCCGAGATCAAAGTCACATGCAATTCTCTCTCCCATACTTTCTGCGCTATAGGGGTATCTCTAGGTATAGCATTACAGAAGGTTTAGTAAAATTGGATGCTACACCCGGTGAATTACCGAGAGGTCGGAAAGTCGCCAATCAACCTTATATAGAGAATGCCGATGGCGGGAGTACTCTAGTGGATCAAAGGCGATGCTGAAGTTGCACTGACCAGAGTCGGGAGTCTAAGATTGCATAAGAGTAGTAAAGGCACCTAAAGTGTCTAAAAGCATTGGTGGATAGTGGGAGTCTGATGGGAGAGTCATACCAGGGAGAAAGGTAAGAGGAATCGGTTCGCGAAGGCCCGCTTCTGTATCTAGCCACACAGGTCTGCTCGGTACTGGCTCTTCCAACCAACGAGCACCTTGTTTGAGAAGAAAAGATTGAGGGAACACTTGAGTAAATCGCCACCAAGTATTAATGGAGCATTGGCAGAGGCCGAGGCCAACTGCGCAATACTTGCATAGTAAGCAGGGTTGTCCACATTCGGGGCATAATGCAAATACACGTGAATTAACTATCTCCAACCTCAAGGTGTACACGGGCCCATCTACCCTTCTTGTCAGCGCTAATATCAGGTACAGTAGCATGCTAAGACTTCTTAACCAAAGTGGCTATCCCGTACCATTTGAAAACGGTGGGAGAATAGGCAGCTACCATGTGAGGCTTAGCATTGAGTTTCAGTGTTTCAGCAGAGTTTAAATGCGTTCCCTGAAGAAACACTAAATCAACATGCTCATGGCTAAGATAGCTAAGGATTTTCTTTCCGTTGAGTGGACCATTAATGCCTTTGACGGTGAATGAGAAGATTTTACATAAGGCCATACAGAAAAGTTAAAAATTCTGAGCATGATAGCACACATAATTTCACTGTGTCCCTCAAACTGACTGTATCTGGCTGTACACATGACATAGGAAAAATAAACTAATATAATACAATGAAGCGCCCCACATTAACAAAGAAAACCGCAGTACGGTAGAGGAGAAGCAAAACCCCAAAATTACTGGCGACCATGTGTCTGCGGGGAGAAACCCCAGAGAAGGCCAAATTTGAAAAAACACATAACCTGTAGGACTGTGCGTGCTCCGAATCCGACCGAGGCACACATCATGAAGGGATAGGAGACCAAAAAACAAAAGTCATATAGAGAAAGAAAGAAAGTCCAGGCTATTTCTGTGCTTGGCTATGACCGCCGCATCGGGCCCTTCAAAATGGCGGATAGAGCCGGCAAATAAGAGTCCAAACTTTGGGATTAGCGCATCTGCTCTGCTTCTTTGGAGTCTAAAAATGTTGATAGTAGATCAGGATCTTCGAACGTCCTGGTTTGGTTATGGAGAGTCACTCGGAGCTTCGCTGGATACAACAGGCCAAAGCGAGCCTGTAGCTGTTGAAGTCGAGGGCGAAAAGCAAGGAGTTTCTTCCGACGGTCAACGGTAGGCTTTGCCAAATCAGGAAAGAAGGAGACCTTACGACCTTCAAATTCCAAATGATGATTCGCTCGGGCAGCATGTAAAATTTGTTCCACTTGTTGATATCGTAGCAAGCTAAAGATAATAGGCCGGGGGGTCGTGCGGTTGAGCGCCATGTGAGCAGGAACACGGTGTGCACGATCGATTTCCAGTTCTTTATGAAAGGTGATCTTCAGCAAGGAGGGAAGAGTTTTGAGCAAGAATTCTCTTATATCTCCTGCTTCCACCCCCTCCGGCACTCCGAGGAGCCTCACATTGTTGCGACGGGCTCGATTATTGCTATCTTCTAACTCCTTTTGAAGATTCTGTATCTGACGCTCAGCCTCGTCCAGTTTGCCCAAGCGCACCTCGTGCGAGTCGAGGACCCCCGCCATGTTGTCCTGCCGCAATGAAAGACTTTCAAGTCGGTCTTGGAGCACTCCAAAGTCTTCTCGCATGGCTCGAAGCGCTTCTCCATTGGACTGCACCAATTCCTTCACGCCGCGTATTTCTTCCAAAATCTCCAGGTGCATCTCGGGGTTTTCACGAAATGGAACCATCTTCTGTGGGGAGGACACCTCTGTTTTGGAGCGTTTTCCGTGAGAAGAAGAAGGAGACC
The DNA here is from genome assembly GCA_033557465.1 of Ichthyophis bannanicus. Taxonomy (NCBI): domain Eukaryota; kingdom Metazoa; phylum Chordata; class Amphibia; order Gymnophiona; family Ichthyophiidae; genus Ichthyophis; species Ichthyophis bannanicus. Next base: position 621,928,474 of record CM066036.1, read on the forward strand.
CGAAGTCCAAGCGCGCTGGTTTATGGGCCGCCATTCCCCCCAAGGTGCCCCGGTCAGCTCGGAGCGAAATAGTAAATTTGTGTAGGTATTAAGTCAGGATTCTAAGTAGGCCTCTCGGGAGCTTCAACGCAAAGCGTCCTACCCGCTGGACATCAGGCTCCGCCCCCCTACATTAAATACCTTTATGGAAATGGGTAACAGGGGTAACATATGGAAAGCAGTGTGTATTAATGCCCGTAGCATGGGAAATAAGATCCCTGAAGTTGAAGCTTTGGTGGGAGTGGCTGACTTGGATTTGGTGGCAGTTACAGAAACATGGTTCACAGAAAACCATGACTGGGATATAACTATACCTGGCTATACTTTATTCAGAAAGGACAGGGTAGGAAGAAGGGGAGGAGGAGTGGCACTATATGTAAAAAAACTACTATTAAAGCTTTGGAATTACAGAGCTTAAAAGGGAGAGAGGAGGCATTGTGGGTTAAACTAGAAAGAGGGAAAGAGAAATCTATTTGCATTGGTGTGATATACAGACCTCCCTCACAAGAGGAAGAGGTGGACAGAGAGTTAATTGAAGACATACGCAGCATTGCTAGGAAAGGGGAAGTGCTACTGCTAGGAGATTTCAATATGCCAGATGTTGATTGGCACATTCCTGCTGCAGTATCATCTAGAAGTAAGGAGATCCTGGATTCTCTACAGGGAGAACTATTCAGGCAATTGGTAACAGACCCCACACATGAAGGGGCCATACTGGACTTGGTGCTTACCAATGGTGAAAGTGTTTCTGATGTTGTAGTGGGAGATCATTTTGCATCCAGTGATCACCAGATGGTGTGGTTCAGTATTAGGACTAGGGCTGTTAGAATCCATTCCAAGGTGAAGATCTTAGACTTTAGGAAGACTAACTTTGCAAAGATGGGCCAATACCTCAGGGAGTCGTTAGTGGGATGGGAACAGCTGGGGGATGTAGAAAAACAGTGGGCAAAACTGAAAGGGGGTATTTTAAAGGCAACCAACCTTTTTGTTAAAATGGTAAATAAAGGCAAAAGGAACAGGAGACCGCTATGGTTTTCGAAGGAAGTAGCTGAAAAAGTGAAGAAAAAGAGGGAGGCCTTCATGAAATACAAGAGATCACAGAGAGAGGAAGACAGGCATCTGTATTTGGAAAAACTTAGAGAAGCTAGCAAAGTTGTCAAGAAGGCAAAGATTCAAAAGGAGGAGGAAATATCCCCCAATTTTATTGCATTGGCTAAGACATTTTTCAGATATATTAGTGAGAAGAGGAAGGGCAAAAGTGGTATTGTCAGACTCAAGGGTGCAGGGGGGGAATATGTAGAAGCTGATAAGGATAAAGCGGAATTGCTTAACAAATATTTTTGTTCTGTGTTCACAGATGAAGAACCAGGAGCAGGACCTCAGAAAACACCCACAAATAAGAACAGAAGCGAGGGACATCTTGAACAATTTTCAGAAGACTGTGTTCGTGAGAAACTAGCTCAACTTAAAGTAGACAAAGCGATGGGACCGGATGGGATACACCCTAGAATACTGAGGGAACTTGGGGACGTTCTAGCAACTCCACTGACTGACCTTTTCAATGCCTCGTTGGAGTCGGGAGTGGTGCCAAAGGACTGGAGAGAGGCTCATGTGGTGCCTTTACACAAAAGCGGAAGTAAGGATGTGGTTGAAAACTACAGGCCGGTTAGTTTAACTTCGGTGGTGAGTAAATTATTGGAAACGCTGCTGAAAGAGAAAATAGTGAGGTTTCTGGAGTCCGGCGGATTACAGGATCCGAGGCAGCATGGATTCACCAGAGGCAGGTCTTGTCAGACAAATCTGATTGATTTCTTTGACTGGGTGACCAGGGAGTTGGACCGAGGGAGAGTTCTAGATGTGTTGTATTTAGATTTCAGTAAAGCCTTTGACACTGTTCCTCACAGGCGACTTATAAACAAACTGAGCACCCTAGGGATGGACCCTAAAGTTACTGCTTGGGTTAGAAATTGGTTGGGTGAGAGGCGACAAAGAGTACAAGTAAATGGAGCTCACTCTGAGGAGAAGGATGTTACCAGTGGTGTGCCCCAGGGATCTGTCCTTGGTCGGATTCTTTTTAACATCTTTGTTAGTGATATAGCGGAAGGGCTGTCGGGTAAGGTTTGCCTCTTTGCGGATGATACCAAAATCTGCAATAGAGTAGACACCCAGGAAGGTGTAGATAACATGAGGAGGGATCTAGCTAAGCTTGAAGAATGGTCTAGAATTTGGCAGCTGGGATTTAATGTTAAAAAATGTACGGTCATGCATTTGGGCTGCAGCAATCCAAGGGAGCAATACAGTATTGGAGGTGAAGTACTTTTGTCCACTAAAGAAGAGCAGGACCTAGGCGTGGTTGTGTCTGATGATCTTAAAGTAGCTAAACAGGTAGAAAAGGCGACGGCAAAAGCTAGAAGGATGCTTGGGTGCATATGGAGAGGAATGGCTAGCAGAAAAAAGGAGGTGATAATGCCTCTGTATAAGTCTTTGGTGCGACCTCATTTGGAGTATGGTGTGCAATTCTGGAGACCACACCTTCAAAAGGATGTGAACAGGATGGAGTCAGTGCAGAGGGTTGCTACTAAAATGATTAATGGGCTTCATTATAAAGCATATGAGGACAGACTTAAGGATCTTAATATGTTCACTTTAGAGGAAAGGCGGGATAGAGGTGATATGATTGAGATGTTTAAATACCTCCGTGGCATAAATGTTCAGGGAGAGAGCCTCTTTCAATTGAAAGCAAGTTCTGCTACGAGGTGACATGAGATGAGGGTGAAGGGAGATAGATTCAGGAGTGATATGCGGAAATATTTCTTAACGGAAAGAGTAGTGGATCCATGGCATAATCTCCCAGTGGAGGTGGTAGAGATGAGGACAGTAACTGAATTCAAAAAAGCATGGGACCAACACAGAGGATCTCTAAAGGTAAAAAGTGGACTGTTGTAGTTATGGAAGGACAGACTAGATGGGCCTTGTGGTCTTTTTCTGTCATCATGTTTCTATGTTATGTTTACCCGTTCCATTCCGTTCATTAATTTATAGACTTCTATCATATCTCCCCTCAGCCGTCTCTTTTCCAGGTTAAAGAGCCCTAACCTTTTTAGCCTTTCTTCATAGGAGTATCCTTCCATCCCCTTTACCATTTTGGTGGTTCTTCTCTGAACCTTTTCTAAAATCGTTATATCCTTTTTAAGATACTGCAACCAGAATTGCACACAATATTCAAGGTGCGTTCTCACCGTGGAACGATATAGAGGCATTATAATATCTTTTGTTTTATTTTCCATTTCTTTCCTTATCATACCTAGCATTCTATTTGCTCTCTTGGCCGCCGCTGCACACTGGGCCGAGGGTTTTAACATGGTATCCACAATGACGCCTAAATCTTTTTCCTTGGTGGTGGTTCCTAATGTGGAACCTTGCATCGTGTAACCATAGTTTGGGTTCTTCCCTAGGTGCATAACCTTGCACTTGTCCACATTAAATTTCATCTGCCATTTTGATGCCCAGTCTTCCAATTTATCAAGATCCTCTTGCAATTTTTCACAATCCTCTTGGGTTTTAACAACTTTAAAGTTTTGTGTCATCTGCAAATTTGATCACCTCACTCGTTATTCCACTTTCCAGGTCATTTATGAATATGTCAAAAAGCAGCGGACCCAGCACAGATCCCTGGGGTACACCACTATTCACCTTTCTCCATTGGGAAAATTGGCCATTTAGCCCTACCCTCTGCTTTCTATCTTTTAACCATTTCCTGATCCACAATAGTACACTGCCTCCTATCCCATGACTCTTTAGTTTTGCCAAAAGTCTCTGATGAGGGACCTTGTCAAAGGCTTTCTGAAAGTCCAGATACACAATATCAACCGACTCACCTTTGTCCACCTGTTTATTCACTCCTTCAAAAAACATAACAGATTAGTAAGACAAGATCTTCCTTGTCTAAAGCCATGTTGGCTGTCTCCCATTAGGTTGTGACTATCTACATGCTGAGTAATTTTATTCTTTATGATGGTTTCTACCATTTTTCCTGGTACTGACGTCAGGCTCACCAGTCTGTAGTTTCCCGGATCACCCCTGGAACCCTTTTTAAAAATTGGTGTTACATTGGCGATCCTCCAATCTTCTGGTATTAGAGATGATTTTAATGATAGTTCACAGATTACTGATAGCAGGTTTGCAATCTCATATTTCAGTTCTTTCAACACCCTTGGATGTATACCATCCGGCCCAGGTGATTTGCTACTCTTCAGTTTATCTAATAGTTGTAAGACATCTTCCCGATGTATCAATATTTCCTTCAATTCTTCCGCACCTTTAAATACCACTTCAGTCATGGGTAACATCCCTACATCTTCCTCAGTTTGGAGAGACAATAATGGTCTAATGTCAGGGGTTGTAGGGGCAGTGCAATACCATATAGCAGGGATAGTGAAAAGACAGCAGAAATATATTGGATACAGTGGTGACCAAGGAGAGATGATGGATGGGAGGGGGGGGCATAAGGATACAGAAAAGACATGTAGGTTGGGGGAGAGAGACAAGAGACACAGGAGGGCACAAGGGGACAGAGTGGAGATGATAGACATGGGGGGACGACATAGGAGAGATACTGGACATAGGAGGTGGAAAGAGGTGGTAGAACAGGAAGACAGAAGGGATATTCTGGACACAGAGGACATACGGAGACAAAGGAAAGATGGTAGACACAATGGGGGGGGAGGCAACAGGAGATGGAGGGAAGATGCTGGACATTAGGAGGGGGATAGGGAGAGGAGGGGACATGTTGGACATGAGGGCCTAAAGAGAGTGAGGGGGAAAACACCAGACAGAAAGAGAGAGGGGGTCTGGACATGAGGGGGGCATAAGGAGATGGAAGGGAGATGATGGACACATGGGTAGGGGGAGACAGAAATGGGAGGGCACAGGGTGAAAGAGCGATGCTGGACACGGGGGTGGGGGGGGGGGGGTAAGCATAGGGAAAAGGAGGTAAGATGCTGGATTTAAGGGGGGCACAGAGAACCAAAGGAGAGATATTGGATATGTTCGGCCATAGGGAGACATTGGACATACGGGAGCTCGGGAAGTGTGGTGAGATATTGAGATGGAGAGAAGATATTGGACACACAGGATAATGGAAGGGATATTCCGAACACAAGGGGGGGATGGCATAGGAAGACACAGGGGAGATACTGGACATGGCTGGGGGGGGGGAAATGGGAGGAAGGGGAAAGATGCTGGACACTGGGTGTGGATAGAGAGAGGGGATGGATGCTTGGCATGGGGCGAGGGCAGGGAGAAAGGGGGAGATTTTGCACATAGGGGCCTAAAGTGAGGGGGGTGAAAGACAGGAATAAGAGGCTGGGGAAGGACAGGAAAATGGGGAATGGGAGGGCTTTGTTGAGGGTTGAAAAACAGTAAGTACATGCAGTAAGAGGAGGGAGACTGAGGAGTGGATGGTAAGGATGATGAGTGAAATCGGTGTTAATAAAGAGATAGAAAAATAAATGAAAGCTGAGAGAGAAAAATCTGTGTCAGAAATGGAAGTAGGAGGGGAAGTGACAAAGACAGGAGGGAAAAGAGTGGAAGAGTAGGCTAATGGTTCAAGCCCTAGCTTGGGAACCAAGATACCAGCTTTCAATTCCCACTAGCCCTCCTTGTGGCCTTGGGCAAGTCCCTTAACCCTCCACTGCCTCAGAAAAATCCAAGTTATCAATGTCCCTGTTTAACATACATTACCAAGTTTAAGTTACAATGTAAATCACTTTGACTGAAATGATAAATCAGTACAAAAAAAAGCGTTAAATAAAAGAAGTGGCAGGTGGACCATGAAAAAAAGAATCAAGAGAAGGCAAAAAGCAAAAACCAGAGACTAGAACAAACATGATTTAAAAAAATAAAATGGCCAGACAATACAATTAGGAAAAAGAATTTTAGTTTGAATTTAGTGATTGGAACATGTCAGATTTTGTAACTTACTTCTGCTATCAATAGTACTTGGATGGGAGACCACCTTGGAATAGCAGGTGCTGCAGATCCGTCTCTCATGACCTCACCTTTAAACCATACTGGCAGTTGTTTGGCCTTCCACCTTCTTAAACCATGGGATACAGCTGGTCTGGGCTTAAGAGTTTCCATCAAGCCTGACTGTTTAACCTTTGCAGTTGCTTCTTTAGTTTTTTCTTAAACATTTTCCTCATTGTATCACAGTCTCCCCTTTTGAAAGCTAAATGCTAGCACAGTGGATTTCCTTTGATAACCTTCCTCCATGTATTACATCAAATATGATCATGTTATGATCACTATTGATACATGGCCCCAACACCATTACCTTTGCAGCAGATCCACTAAGGACTAGGTCTAAAATAGTTTCCTCTCATGTCAGTTCATGAACCCAAAGCTCCCTGAGGTAGCCATGTATTTCATCTAGAAACTTTGGGCCAGATATTTACTGTATACAGTTTACAGACCTGTAAAACATGTAAATGCCACTGAATGGGATATTCAACGGCACAGTGCTAGAATTCAAAATGGCATGAGACAGACACAGTGGATCCCTTTATAGCAAAAGGATAAAAACAAAATAAGCATAACTATCTCTTATATCTGAATAAATAGGGGTGACCTACACGGAGCAGTGGGTATACCCCTAAACAAAGGCATGGGAAGGGTGACCTGCACGGAGCGGCAAGTGCGCCTACTCTTGCCGCCTTGCTGGGCAGACTAGATGGACCATGCTGGTCTTTATCTGCCATCACATACTATGTTATTAACACAGTTAGTGCCACTGAATATCCCCAATTATCACCGCTACCCCGTTAGCTTCTGCGGCTCAAGGGCATGTGCAGTGATCCTGGATATTCAATGCCGGGGCCGCATATAACCCTGGCATTGAATATCCGGGCTTAGGGGTCAGCTGTGCACCATAGCGGTGCATAGCCAGCTCAATTCAGTATATGGAAATTACACATACCTGGTAATTGTAGTTCCTGGAGGGTCCAGTTTAGTCCTCCACAATCGGGTAGTGCACCTCCTCCTGCAGCCTGGAGACTGGACCAATCAACTCTTTCTGCATGATGTATGCAGGCGGAGCTCCCATAAGCCCCCAGTGACTAGTAACAAAGCATACTTAAAGAAGCAACACATGATACTGTTATAAAAAGACTTTTAAACCCAAAAGAGAAACTGTGTCCCCAAGAAGGTCCCAACCCCTCCCCAAACGAGGAAGTCAGACCGCTGGACTGCGCCCCTATCGACGCACCGGCAATAAAAAGGACAGCCCCCACCCAGACCCCCAAGGGAAAAGGCTGGAAGAAAACCCGCAACAACCAATGGACCGGAAGCGCGGCCAAAAGGAGCAGCGAAGCCAGAAAAGATCAAAGAAAAACGCTCGCAGACCGAGCTATTCGCCAAAGCGCGCCGCAATAGACACCCTGAGACGCGGGAGGGAAGGAGGACTAAACTGGACCCTCCAGGAACTACAATTACCAGGTATGTGTAATTTCCATTTCCTGAGCGGTCCTCCAGTTTAGTCCTCCACAATCGGGATGTAACAGAGCAGTCAACACCGGGCGGGACCTTGCCAGCCGGCACGCAGAACAGCCGAACCAAAACAAGAATCCCGAGCGGCCAACACATCCAACCTGTAGTGTTTACTGAAGGCATGCAACGTCGACCAAGTGGCCGCTTTACAGATTTCCGCTGGCGGAACTAAGCTAAGCTCCGCCCAGGACGTCGCCTGAGCCCTGGTAGAGTGGGCTCGCAACCCCTCCGGAACCGACCTATGCTGCAACAGATACGCCGACGCGATCGCCTCTTTGACCCAACGCGCGATAGAGGCTTTAGCCGCCGCACCTTTCCGCGTGCCGCCAAACAGCACGAACAAACGGCGTGTTTTTCGGAAGGCCGCAGTTACTTTCAAGTAACGCTGAAGAACGCGTTTCACATCCAGGTATTGAAGTCCCCTGTCCGCAGGACTGTCGGAAACGGCCTGCAGAACCGGGAGGAAAACCGCCTGATTTAAATGAAAAGGCGAGACCACCTTCGGCAAAAAGGAAGGAACGGGCCGAAGGACCACACGATCCGGGGAAAAGGACAAAAAAGGCTCCCTGCATGAAAGCGCTTGGAGTTCAGAGATCCGTCTGGCAGAACAGACGGCCACGAGAAAAACGGTCTTCAGAGTCAGATCTTTAAGAGACGCCCGTCGGAGAGGCTCAAAGGGCTCTCGAACCAAAGCCCGCAGAACGAGATTCAAATCCCACGGAGGAACGGAGATTCTACGCGAAGGACGCAAGCGACCAACCGCCCTGAGAAAACGTTGCACGTCCAGATGAGCCCCGAGAGAAAGCCCCAACACTTTGCCCCGGTAACAGGAGAGAGCCGCCAACTGAACCTTCAGAGAGCTGGCGGCAAGACCTTTAATCAAAGCCATCCTGAAGAAAACTTAAAACAACGGGCACGGATACCGTCGCCGCCCGCACACCCCGTCTGGAGCACCAGTCCTCAAAAATTCTCCACACGCGCACATAAGTGAGAGAGGTGGACACCTTGCGCGCCCGAAGGAGAGTGTTAATTACCGCAGGGGAGTAACCCCTCTTCTTTAAAACGAGCCCTCTCAATGGTCAAACCGTAAGCGAGAATCGAGCCACCTGGGGCATCTTCAGTGGCCCCTGAAGAAGAAGATCCGGTAACGAGGGCAGGGGCCAGGGAACGCCATCGCGTAATCTGACCAGGTCGGCATACCAAGGTCTCCTGGGCCAGTCCGGAGCTACCAGCAACACCTGCCCCCGATGGCTTTCTATGCGCTGAACGACCCGACCGATCAACGCCCACGGAGGAAAGACATAAAGAAGTCCGGACGTCGGCCACGGCTGAATGAGGGCGTCGAGCCCCTCGGACATGCGTTCTCGGCGCCTGCTGAAGAAGCGCCCCACCTTCGCCGACTGAAACATCGCCATGTGATCCATGATGGGAGGACCCCACCGACGAACTATCTGCGCATAAACCTGCGGGTTCAGTTCCCATTCCCCGGGATCTACCCGCACTCTGCTGAGAAAGTCCGCTTGCACATTCTCCGTGCCTGCTATATGCGCTGCCGAGATCGCCGGCAGACGAGTCTGTACCCACGAGAACAAAGCCGTCGCCTCCGCTTCCAAGGGAACACTGCCGGTGCCCCCCTGGCGATTGATGTAGGCCACGGTCGTCGCATTGTCCGAGAGCATGCGCACCGGCCTCCCTAGTACCATGGTTTCGAGGGCTACCAGGGCGAGCCTCACCGCCCGAAGTTCGAGCCGGTTGATCGACCAAGAAGCCTCCAGGGGAGACCACGTCCCTTGCGCGAAGCGATCCCCGCAGTGAGCACCCCAGCCGGAGAGGCTGGCATCCGTCGTGAACGGAACCCAAAGAGGAGGTTCCAAGGGAAGCCCCATCCGCAGGTTTTTCGAGCAGAGCCACCACCGGAGCGACCGACGAACCGGCTTCGGGCAAGGCAACCTCATGTTCAAAGAGTCGAACTGGTTGGACCAACGGCGTAACAAGGCACTCTGAAGTGGACGCATATGGAACCTCGCCCAAGGAACCACCTCCAGGGTTGCGGCCATCGTGCCGAGGAGGCGAAGGTACCACCACGCGGACGGGGCAGGCAAACGCAGGAAGAGGCGGACGAGGTTCTGTAAGGCTAGAACACGGCGCTCCGGCAAACACACCAGACCCCTGACCGTGTCGAAACGCACTCCTAGGTATTCGAGGTCTTGAGTCGGCAGCAGACGGCTCTTCTGTTCGTTGACCACGCATCCGAGATCCTGTAGCAGAGAGACCACTCTGCTCGTGACTTGCACACACTCGTCGCTGGACTTCACCCGAATTAACCAATCGTCGAGATACGGGTGAACAAGGATGCCCTCTTTCCGCAAGGCCGCTGCTACCACCACCATCACTTTCGTGAAAGTACGGGGAGCAGTAGCTAGACCGAACAGCATGGCCCGAAATTGATAGTGACCCCACGGAAACGCGAAACGGAGGAACCTCTGATGAGACTCTCGGATGGGAATGTGTAAATAAGCCTCAGAGATCGAGGGACGAGAGAAACTCCCCTTGCCGCACCGCTACGATGACAGATCGCAATGTTTCCATCCGAAAGTGCGGAACTTTGAGAGCACGATTCACGCCCTTGAGATCCAAGATGGATCGGAGAGAACCGTCCTTCTTTGGAACTACAAAATAGATGGAGTAGCGACCGGCGCCTCGCTCGGAAGAAGGAACGGGAACCACCGCCCCGAGGGATAAGAGATGATGAAGGGTCACGCGCAGGGCCCGAGACTTTTGATCGCCCTTGCTGGGGGACAGAACAAAGGAATCCTGGAGCAGGAACGCAAACTCCAGCGCATAACCCTTTTCGATTATCTGCAGCACCCACTGATCTGAGGTAATTTGGGCCCAAGAAGGAAGAAAATCGCGCAAGCGACCCCCGATGACCGGACTTCCCTCCAGAGCCCGCCTCGCTTCATTGTGGCTTGCGATTAAAAGGAAGAGGACGAGGAGGTGGAAGCTCCAGAGAAGCCTCGTCCAGCTCCTCGGAAACCATGAAACCCCTGGGAGCGTGATCCAAAACGACCGCGCTGAGAACCCCAAAGACGGGAAGAGCGAAATCTACGAAAGTCGCGAAACTGGCTGCACGCAGAGGGCATGGTTCTAGTTAGCTTGGGCTTATCCTCCGGTAGTCTACCGCCCTTAGACTCACCAAGGTCCTTAACTAACTTATCCAGAGCATCACCAAACAATAATTTGCCCTTGAAGGGCAATTTACTGAGACGGGACTTTGAAGAACTGTCGGCCGCCCAGTTACGCAACCAGATGGACCGGCGCGCCGCTACCAAAGAAGCCATGCTATTAGCCAATGTCCTAATTAAGTCATAATGCACATCTGCCAAGTACGCCGAGCCAGACTCTAAGCGGGTGACCTCCAACAACCCCTGCTGATCCAAGCCAGAGGCGGAGCGCAAGTGCTGCGACCAACGTAAACAGGCGCGAGCCACCCAAGCGCCACAAATCGAGGCCTGTAGGGACAAAGCATTAGTATCAAAGGCTTGTTTCAATAAATTATCCACCTTCTTATCTTGCGCATCCTTTAAGGCAGCACCACCCTCCACCGGGATGGTGGTCTTCTTAGTTATCGCTGACACCGCAGCATCCACCCGCAGGGACTTAAACAAGTTCTTGTCCTTGTCGGCTAAGGGGTATAGACGATTCATAGTCCGAATGCCTTTCAAACCGGATTCTGGTTGATCCCACTCGGATTGGATCATTTGTTCCACCACACGGTGCACGGGAAACACCACCTGGGACTCCCGCACCGCTTGAATGAGCGGATCCTCCAAACCGTCATCCTCTAGAGGCCGAGGGACTGCCAAGTGAAGGGTCTGAAGAGACTCCGTGATCAAGGGCACTAACTCTTCTCTACGGAAAACGCGAATAATCCGCGCTTCGTCTTCAGGTTCTTGGATTTCACCGTCCTCCAAATCGTCTCCCTCAGCATCAGGATAACCCACGGCGTCCTGATCGAGTTCCAGGGATCTAAACCTCTTGGCGGCTGGCAGAGAAGGACGCCGGGCCGGGCCGGGCCGGGCCCCCCCCTCCCCCCCCCCGAGGACAGGGAGGGAAGAGACGCAGGCAAAGCCTCAGGCAAGTGACCGGACCGGCTCAAGCGAAACGCCTGGTGCATAAGGAGCACAAAATCCGGGGAAAAATCCACGGATGGGGATGCAAGGGCATTGTTTAGCACCTCCGTAGGCTGGCCCGTAGCAGGGGGAACAGAACAAGGCGGAAGAGAGCCAAGCGAAAGATCCCCTTCCGTCAAATTAGGAGGGCCATCAGGTTCTGGCAGCTCCTTCAACACCGGATGATGTTCTAAGTCAGCCGAAATAGAGGCGCAGCTGCGACAGATGCCAGAGTCCGCCACCGCCGCTCTACGCGACCCACAAACCACGCACTGCGGTTTGGAAGCCATGTCAATGCAATAGTATCACAGCAAAGACAGGCAAACTGACCCCACAGAGAAGGAAAGCTGAAGTTGCTAACCCGATTAAAAGTGCTTTTTTTTTTTTTTTTTTGAAAAAAATAAAATACTCCCCTGAATCCTCAGAGTGTCCTCAGCAAAATCGCCAAAAAAATTAGTCCGAAAAACGCAAGGGAAGCCCGTGCACAAGTGTTGAAGCCGGATGAAAAACCCCTTTCAGGGCTTCAAAATGGCCACCGGCTCATGCACTCGCGCTCAAAAAACGGTGCGAAAAATAAAGCAAAATAAAGAAATGAAAATAACAGCAAAAGAATGGCAAGAGACAGGCGGGGGGGGGGGGGGGAAATAAAAATCCCGGGCTCGGACCCCCACCGCCAAAATGAGGCTCTGATGGCAGTCAACTCACCTTGCTAGAGCTGAAGGGAAACGTGCTGCAGCACCCGAGGCAGAAAGTAAAGAAAGATTCCTACCCGGCACCAGCAGAAAACTGACAGAAAGCAGCTCAACACCAAGGAGCTGTCTGCAAAGGGTAGATCTACTCCCCGTGCTGTCCAGGGGAGAGATCAAACCTGACTGCCAACAGCCTCCGGTCCGGAAGGCAGGAGCCCAATGCAGGACTGACTTCCCGGGAGGCCCACTGAATCACCTTTCCTTTTTTTTTTTTTAAACTTAAAGGAACAGCTACCTAATTAAACCAAAGGAGTAAGGCAAAAGAAAACACCCAAAACTAACTAGTGTTGCTTCCCCAAGTGCCACTAAGTGTGCCCAGGATAGGCACACACGTCCTCAAGCTGCAAGGAGACTGGACACACTGGGGGCTTATGGGAGCTCCGCCTGCATACATCATACAGAAAGAGTTGATTGGTCCAGTCTCCAGGCTGCAGGAGGAGGTGCACTACCCGATTGTGGAGGACTAAACTGGAGGACCGCTCAGGAACAGGCACTTTCTATCCATAGCAATTCTATAATGGATTTGTTTCCTACAAAACTTTTATCCTGTTTGACCCAATGTCCTCTTAACATATAGTGCTGCCCCTCCATCCATTTGATCTACCTGATCATTGCAATATGGTTTGTACCCTAGTATCAGCGTCCCACTGGTTATCCTCTTTCCATCAAGTCTCTGAGATGCCCAATTACATCTAACCTTTCATTCAGTGCCATAGATTCTAGTTCTCCCATTTCATTTTTTAGATTTCTAGTATTTGCATACTGGCATTTCAAAATGTGTTTTTCATTCATATTAACAGTCCAGTCTGCTTATCAGATGACAGGGGTAATTTGGAATCTTTCAACTCTGTCCTATGTGCAGTGCATGATATGTCTTATATTAGAGTCCCATATTACATAAATTACACAGCTACAATTTTTGCTGCATATAGAACATTACAACTTTTTAAAAATGAAATAGGACAGGGACACATTGCTTTCATTCTTTCTTGGGGCAACTACTTAACTGGTGTTCTGAGAAAGAGGGAACCCCCCTGCTCCCAGTTAACGTATCCCTCACCTCTGATAGCAGATTGCCTTGATATTCTGTGTGGATTTCTTATACTCATGAAAATATTTTGTCTATTAAAAGCATGATAAGATTCAGCTGAATTCTGTGTAAGTGACCTAGTAGAGTAGTAGTTGCCTTTAAATGGTAGCATCTTAGTGGAAATAATAATAATAATAATAGTCAGTGTATGCCCCCCTGTCTCTGTTCTCCCTTCTTGTGTCTGGTAACCGCTTTGATTTAAGGAAAAGGCGGTATAGAAAACCTGTTAAATAAATAAATAAATAAATAAATAAAAAAAAAATCATACTAGAAGCTTTTGTAATAAACCAAACAAGCTCACATCTGCAAATAAGTTCTTACGAACAGTACTGGGAAATAAACACTACAAAAGAAAGCAGCTAGAGTTGGAAGTGTGCCAATAAAATCCTACACAAATATCAGGGAAGTAATAATTCACAACAGATATTAACATAAATAAGTGAAAGCTTTTATTTGAACTCATTTTAAATTGGCTAACAAATATCATACTTTGGTAGTTGAGACTGCAAGATTCAAACACTTGACAGTTTTCTTGTGGTATCAAACACACAGGTCAAGACCATTAAACAAACAGTCTGAAGATTTAAGAATCCATTTTACAAAACCAAATATGGGCACTGACCAATACATCACAAATGGAAAAAGTACTACTAGGTGCCTGTGACCTAGATTGGCCACTGTTGGCAACAGGATACTGGGCTTGATGGACCTTGGTCTGACCTAGTATGGCATATCTTATGTTCTTATATTTTAAAACATGAACACCTAGAAGTAAAGGTCCACAAACAAGTTGTGATAACATTTTATTGGATTAACTCAATGACCTGACCTAGTAACAGCAAAAAGCAGAGGTGGCTCAAGGCAATATGCTGCCAGAGGCACAGGATGAGCTGACTGGGAGCAAGGGAGATCCTCTCTCAGAACACCAGATAGGCAGCTGCTTTCACTCCTTCTAGGCAAGGGCAATCTTGACACTTCACCTCAGATAATGAAGTCAGACTCCCCCCCCTCCCCCCTTCAGATCACATGTCCCACCACTCCGACCCTGCTACCATCTAAATATCACTGAGGCCCCTTCTCTCCCCCCCCCAAATCTCCAAAAGCAGCTCCCTGTTGGCCCAGTGGCACCCATCCACCCAAGTTTCCTGACCCCACACTGTGCAACCCAGGAAATCAGTTTGCCATATAAGGCATGTTTTGACTTATACAGCAGACTGACCTCACCTGATGTATCCCAAGATATACTGCTGCTGGTTTCAAGTACAGCTCTACTGCGCTCTGCTTTGCCCGGTTCCAGTCCCACCCTCCTGGAAGTGACACGGCCACTCTGAAGACAGAGTCTCTTCTGAGCTGCCCTACTATTTAAAGCTGTCACCAGCAGCATTTTGTGCCACAGCGGCGCATGCCCAAGGAGAAGGTCATGCCCCTTGGACGAGCTCCTTGAGGCGACTGGAGTCCATGAAGCCCCCTCTTTCTTGGCTGCTGTTATGCCTCTGCTTTTCACCTGTAAGTCTTTTCTGGTTTTCTCTGCTCTATTTTGGTTACTGTTTGTGTCCCTTCCATGCCTCCACTCATGGCCTCCATACCGGTGCACTGGGGCTGGCGTCCTGGACCATCGTTACCTCCCCTTTCTCCACACCTGTCCTGGGTTCCAGTAAACCTAGTGCCTTGTCTCCCTCCTTGGCCTGGATCTGCTTGTTCTCGGGACTCTGGGGCCCCGCCCTCCCTTGCCCTTCTTAATTGTCACTCGTTGTGCTCCAAGACCCTTCTAGTCCATGACCTGACACTTGACCTCTCTCTGGATGTTCTCTTTTCCTGACCAAAACCTTGCTCCGGGAGGGGGAGGACCCTCTCCTCTCCCAGCTTCTCCACCCCTCATATTGGGCGGGCGGGCGGCAGTGTCACTGTTTTAGATCGGCCCTTCCTTGGCTTCCAGTCTCTCCACTCACCAGTGCTGCGCTACCAGGAGGCTCTCCTCCCGCGGCTGACTTCTATCACCTCCCCCACTGCATTTTCTCTTGGTTTATGACCCTCCCTCTTTCCGCCCAGGATTGGGAGGACCTCTTGCAACTATCTCTGAGGCTGCTCTGGCCTATACACAGCTCCTTCTTCTTGGGTATTTCAATCTTCACCTTTCTCCCCATCTTCGCCCCTGGGATAGGGCCTTTAGCTTGCTCCTGGATGATCTTGCCTTTCTGCAACATGTCCCTTCTCCCACTCATGATGCTGGCTCTACTCTCGATCTTCTCATTTCCCCCCTCACTTCTTTCGTTACCTCTACGGCCCTATCACTTCACTTGTTGCCCTGGTCGGACCACTTTTGTGTCTCCTTCTCGCTTCAGCTGCCACGCCCTCCCAGCCTATCATCCTCTTCCCTGTGCCCCCCCCACCCAGAGTCAGCATCGCATCACCCCCCAGACCCTGCAGGGTTTCCTGTCGGCAGCTCAGCTCCTTCCCCCCAATTTCTCCTCTCTTTCCCCTGATTCTCAGGCTCAGTCCTGGGACTCTGCTCTCTGTTGCCCTTGATCTTTTGCCCCCCCCCACTGGCTGTTCCACCCCATTCTTGGTTTTCCCCCTGGGCTGCACATTTAGCACTCACAGCTCCATGATGCTCTGCGCCGTTGGAGCAGCCGCCCTTCTCGTTACCCTGGCCTCCTACCACCAGCGTCACAGGAAGTATCGGGGCATGGTCCATGCTGCAAAAAAGGATCACTACTCCAAGCTCATCCGGGCCTCCTCTAACTCCTCCAGGCAGCTCTACATCATCCTATAGTCCCTTTCCTCTCTTTTGTCAACCGGTCCAGCCCCTCCTACCGACCTGGCCACCTTCTTCTCGGATAAGGTCCTTTCCCTCCAGGCCTCCTACCCCTCTCTCATCTTCCCCTCCTCTGTCCCCCCCTCCTCCCTTCTTACTCACACCTGGTCCTCTTTTGAGCCCATAACCGCCTCCAAACTCCATCTCGCCCGCTCGTAAGACGATCGGGGTGATGCTACTCTTGTCTCTTTCCACGGCTTTCGATCTTGTGGACCATCAAACTCTTCTCACAGTCTTTGGTGTTGCTGGTATCCCTTGGCTGTGGCTCTGCTCCTTTCTCTCTATGCGCTCCTTCAATGTCTCGTCTTCCTCCTCCACTTCCCCCTCTTGTCTCTCTCCTGTGGTGTCCCTCAGGGCTCCGTCCTGTCCCCACTTCTCTCCAATCTTTTCCTGGTCCCCCTTGCTCTTCTTGTGCAACAGGCCAGTATTTCTGCGTACTATTATGCGGATGATATCCTCCTTCTGCATCGGACTAGCCCCTCTGACCCTGATATTGCACCTATCAATGCCTGTTTTTCCTTCATCCACGATTGGATGGCCACTAATTTTCTCCAGTTAACCCACAAGGCAGAAGAATTAAGGGGGTTGATGTTTGGGTCCCCCTCCCCGGGCTCCCTCCCTTGCCTTCATCACCTTCCCCTTGGTGTCGTTCTTGACTCCCTCCTCTCTTTTTCCGATCATATCTCCTCGGTCTCCTGTTGTATCTTCTTTTGCCTCCACCAGCTCCGTGCAGTCCGCCCCTTCCTTACCTCCTCCTCTCTAACCACTCTCCTCCTGACCCTTGCTGTCTCCCATACTGACTACCTCAATCCCAAACCTCCCGCTTACAACTTCTCCAGAACACTGTCGCTCGCCTCCTCCTCCCGTTATGAGCACATTACACCCTTTCTGTTATGCCTATACTGGTTGCCAGTGCATTTCAGGATACAGTATAAAATCCTCATTCTCACACACTGCACTATCCACTACTCCTTCCCTCAATATCTGACAGACCTCCTCAGGTTCCATGTCCCCCCCCCTCCCCTCCCCCATCTGCTCTGCTCTGTTCACAGCTTCCTTCCCCCTCGCAGGCACACCACAAGAGCACCCATTCTTCCACTTTTTTCTTTCTGGCCCCTCCCTCTGGAACTCCTGTTCCGGTGTGCCTTCAACCTCCCTCACCCTCCTTCCTAGCTTTTCCTCCCCCCCCCCCTCCCTCCCCTCCTTTCTCTTCCTCCTCTGTCCTTTCCTATTATTGGCACCCCCCCCCCCCAAGCAATCATTTGATTTTTGTACTGTACATCGCTGTATGTCTTTTGATCCAAGCAGTATAGCAAATGTTTGAATAAAGATAAAAATACACCATACATAGGGTCAAGTACTGCCATTTTCGATGATGGCAGCACAAGGGCAGGAGTCTGTGGGCATCATTCCCACCTCTTAACAATTTAGGTACCAGGGAATAGGGGCCACCAGAGAGTCCTGTTTGAAGGTGCAGTGAGAGAAGGAGATAGGGGCCACCGGGGAACCCACTCTGGAAGTTTAGGGGAGATAAGGGCCACCAAGCCACGTTGGAGGCTCGGGGGAGAGGTTAAGGATGAGCCACCATCAATGATACTGAGGTGATGTTGGCTTTTGGAAAAGGGTGCGAAAGTGCAATTGGGAACTCTGCCTTGGACATCCGAGTTGCAAATTTTATCTCTGATGACCTTTCTTTGTTTTCAGCAGTCCTATACATGTACACAAGTGCCAGACTGCTAACGCAGACCCCTGTGCACGTGCGTTTGGCTTCCTCTCCATGTTTAACGCAGCCGTTTTGCACGCAGCTCATTTGCTGTTTGCTTATAGCATGAGTGAGCAGAGCAAAACTTGTGCGTTAAGGCTCCGTTAGGAACCCGTACTCTAGAGCTTTGCCACTGTGCTATAGCGCAGGGTTTCTGCATCAGGCTTATCTGAAGCACATAAACACACGATAAATCAGCACGATTGCTGCGTGAGTGTACACAGCCGTCAGACGGGAGTGAACTACCTGGGACCTAGCCCAACCAACTTTCCTGCCACTCTCCGAAAAGCTGATACCGCATCGCAAGGATACCTGCACTATGGCACTTATCTTGCAAGTCCGAGACTACCAAAGCACGGTTGGCAAGTGAGCAGTTTTCCCATTAGGCTTTTTCTTTTTTCCCTTTACCTGGCTGCCGTTGACAACAAGCCAATTCCCATCCTCTCTCATTCCCTGCTTCTGCATTCTGCTACCACGACTACCAAAAAAAACGAGAGAGAAGCCAACACCACCCTTTTCCGCGCATGCGCATCAAAATGACTACGTCAGAGCTTATAAAGCAACGGCCGCTGTTTCCGGTACTCAGCTGCTGTTGCGCATGCTCCTTGCTGGTGTCTTCTGGGAAAAGGCGCCGGACTCGTGCTGTTGAGAAAGTGGTGCAGTGTGTCTGCTTCCGCTCAGAAGCGATTTGGTCATGAAGGTGGTTGAAGACGGACTAGGAAAATCCTTCCTTAGCACCGACTGCAGACCCCTTATGTTTCCTTAGACTTGCTGGGCTGAGTAGCATCAGAGTGGTTTATATCAACTAAAAATTGTACACATGGAAAGGAACACCAGCTAAAATAGACAACAGAACACCAGTGCTGCCCTTACCCTGGGTTGAGCATCCCCAAAAATGCCCCATTAAAGAAATGGGGTTTTAAGAGTGTCTTGAATTTTTTATGAGATGATTCAGAGCATATGTGCAAAGGAAGGGCATTCAATACAGATGGAGCCAGAAAGCAGAATGCGGAGTGACGAGACTTCCAAACAGGCAAGGGAAACAGGAAGAATGTTAAACAGATTTGCACTAAGAATGAAGAGTGCGAGAAGGACAGTAAGGCGTCAATAAGGTTGTGAGATAAAGGGGGAGATCAGTGTAGAAAGCTTTATGAGCGAGATTATTTTGAAGTGAAACCTGCATGAAAGCGGGAGCCAATGGTGACTGTGAAAAAGTGGTGTTGTATCTTGAAGCATTAATCATGAGATGGATAGCAGTATTCTAGCCCACTTGTAGATTTTTGAGGTTGGTGAATCGGAGGCCACAGTAGACAGAACTGCAGTAATTAAGGCGAGATGTGATAAGTGTAAGTAAGGGCTGGAAAGAGAGGAATGGTTTCACTGAACAAATGCGATGCAAAGAAATAAATGATGATCTGACTGTGGCAATGGTTTTCTGCTGCTACTTCAGCACCGTGGTGGACCTTAAAGCACCCACTCGCACTCATGGCCTGCTGCTGCTGCTCCCTCTACCTCAAACAGTAAGTTATGTCAGAGGGGGCAGGAGCAGAAGGCCACAAGTGCTCGCATGCACACAGATGCTTGAAGGTCTGCCGCCGTGCTGAAGCAGCGGCAGACAGCCACTGTTTGAAAACTCATAAGGGGTCACCATATCGTGCTGCCCACCTCCCCCAGGTAAGATGGTAGAAACTAGAGTGGTAGCATGGTATGGCGTGAAGGGCGGGGCAGAGGACGGACCTGCCTAGGGCAGTGGAAACCCTTGGGCTAAGCCTACCAACCTGGAATTAAAGTCCCCACGTTGAACTCAGCTTTCTGTTTTTCTGCGCATTTCTCTGTATTGGGGCAACATAGATAATTGCTTCCTTACCATCTATTTTAAATGTGTTTACATATGCTGCATACTGCTATTAGTGTAGGCATCTGCACAATGATTAGGCTCACAGCAAATCCCTTCATGCATTCTATGTTGATGCCAGTGCTACCCCGAGTGATCATAAATAAAAGAGATAGGCTAGAAATATTTTACTTTAAAATATAGCCATTTCTCCTTTGTTTCTGAAAGGCAAAATTAGACCTTACCTGCTAATTATCTTTCCTTGAGACCCTCCAGGCCAGTCCAGAACGAGTGGGTTTTCTCCACTAGCCCTTGAACAAGTCTTTTTTTTTTCCTGTTAATTTTAAGAAAATCGTCCTTTCAGTGAAGTCCACTATGCAAAAGGTCTTCACTCAGTTGCTGAGGTTTGCAAGACTGGGTTCTGGAGCTGAAGAGGGAGTTCTTTGTAAGGTGACATCAGAATTCTGTCATAGTCAGTCCTCAGCTGCTGGTGGGCGGAGAAAAGCCATTGGTACTGGACTGACCTGGAGAACCGATTAGGCAACAAAATTATTCTTTCATTTATACTACTGTGACCAAATCTATAAGTGAGGCTGGGAAGCAATTGCACTCAAATACACACATACGTTTACTTATAAGGGACTCCCCTCTCCCGCGCATCTGTGTACCCATAACCCATCAGGTTTGCAAGAACTGCACTGTGCTTCAGGCAGCCTTCCAGACATCCTGATAGACAAACATCCCTGTCCTAGACTGGGGGCTATTAGGCCCCCAGGCCCTGCTAGTCAGAGAACAGCAGTGTGGAAAACCATCACTAGCCTACCTGACCCCGCCGCCCACACACTTTTTTCCTTTTATACGTCGTCAACACTCATCGCTGGAGACTGATGCCATGTCTTCCACACATTATAGTAGCAAAGCCTGTGGTGCACGCACAATCTTCAACACAGTCATAGCTGCATCCGTAAGAGAAATAACTCTTTTATGCCTGTTTGGGACAGCCCCTGCAGCTGTTTTTGGGCTTTGCTGAAGTGAATGAGGCCTGAAAAATAACGGCAGGGAAAGCGTGCTGGAATATGTACAGTTGTGGTCAACATTATTGGCACCCTTGCAGTTCAACCCCTTAATGTCCAATATCTCCTAAAAAAAAAAGAGTGGCCACTGAAATGGCTTTGGACTATATATGCCATATATTTGACACATAAAAGAATCGAATAAAATAAGACCAATTAAAACAGGAAATAGTATAAAAACTAGGACTTCCTTATTGTCCCTCCAGTCCAGTCCCGCACCTCTGGGTAGTGCACCTCCTCCAGCTGCTTGGAGACTGAGCATGTCAAATCTTGATGTCACCAGTACTAGTACGGCTGGCACCACCCACCAGCACCCAGTATGCTCAGTCTCCAAGCAGCTGGAGGAGGTAGTGAGCCAGGGTGTGGAGCTCACTGAAGGAGCAAATAAGGAATCATTAGTCAGGGATTTTATTCTGGTTGGTATTCTTTTTGGCTTTCTTTACTTAGTTTGTTTAGTGTTGGTTTAGAAAAAAACAGAAGAAACTGCAGGTTCCAGCCCCAAGGAGCAGGGCTCTGTGGCTTCGCTGAGGAGGATAGCCCCTCCCCCCTTTTGAGAGTCCGGAGGAGTGTTTGGGCGACTGACGGTGATCTGGGGTTGGAGGGCGGCTCCCAAGTACGCAAACAGGTGAGGAGCCACCGGTGCTGGGCGGCAGTTTGGGAGTGCTCCTGTTCTCCCCCTCGACGCCGAAGCCATGTGCAGGCTGAGCGTGAGGAAGGTAGTCAGTGGAGGTACAGAGGACTGCCTGGCAGCAATACAAGGGAAGATCCGGTGCAGTTGTTGTCAGGTACTGGGGAAGGATTCCTTCGGCGCAGTGTCTCGGTGCGAAACGGCCTAGCAGGGCTTCAGGCCTAGCACCTTGTGGTAATTGGCGACTGCTGCAGTGCGAGAACACATAGCTGCATTGTTTCTCCCGTGCTTTCTTTACCTGTTTGGAACAGCCTGGTCTGTCGCTAGGGGAGCATGTCTTGCTTTGAAGACCCTGCGGGGAGTTTTCTCTCTTTCCTGCTCTCCCATATTTTCTGTTTTTCTCTTAGTTAAAGCAAAAAAACAAAAACGAAGATAAAGGACTAACAGGATATTTAAAGGGAGATTTAGGATAGTGGACCCTTTGCCTTTCCCGTCGGCGACCAGGGGGGGCAGTGGTCTTGCTCCCATGCCGGCACGCCCACAGTGCCTGGTCTGCGGAACCCGGCAAGAGTCCATCTCAGACAAAGGTGTGTGCCACAGGTGTGCGGCAGAAGCTACCAGCATGGAACAGGCACTGCAGGACAAGGCTTGGGAGCCTTCATCCGTGCCGGTGCAGGGGGCTCAGGCCTCGCTGGAGCCCCCTTCCTCTTTGCTGGGGGCGGTTCCCGGCCCCTCACTGTCCCAGTGGCTGGGGGTCACAGGGGCTCTTGGGGGGTTCTGTGCTCTTGTTGCATCAGGCTTTCTGCTTGCGCCAGCAGGGTGCAGCTGGGGACCCCTCCTTGGCGGGAGTCAGTGTGAAGAGAAGCTCTGCAGAGAAGGGGGGATGCCCCAAGTGTGGTGCCGGTTAAGAAAGCCAGGCCCTTAGAGGTGTGGCCGGAGCCGTCTCCTGGGTCCGAGGGACCAGAGAGGGACGATGTGGAGATCGAGCTGGACCTGGAAGGCGACGAGCTCAAGGAGGAGGAGATCTTGGAGCTGGAAGATCAGGCTAGGATTATCCGGCTCTTTCTGTGTGAAGAGTTGCCTGTCCTGATCGTGGAGTCTCTTAAGGCCCTCAATTTACCCGCATGCCCACTGGCTGATGAGGAGTCACTAGAGGATCCATTGATACAGGCAGTGCGAAAGACTCAGTCAGTCTTCCCAGTGCACCGGGTGGTCAAGCAGATGATTCAGGATGAGTGGGACCTGCCGGAGGCGGGTCTTAAGGGAGCCAGAATGATGTCGCGCCTCTACCTCCTGTCGGATCAGGAGCGCAAGATGTTCAGGTCCCCGCGAGTGGATGCAGCAGAGGCGGCGGTTACGAAGAAGATCACCATCCCAGTTGAGGGGGCCGGCCCTGAAGGATGGGCAGGACAGGAAACTGGACACCTTGTTGAAACAGACGTTTGATGTCAACGCTCTAGCCTTGCAGGCCTCCATCTGCATTGCCTGGGTGGCGAGAGCCTGTCTGCATTTTTTGCAGTGGCTGCAGCAGCCGGAGGATCCCATGTTGGAGCAGGGGAATGAGGTGGCCAAGTTGGAGTCGGGGCAGCCTACCTCGCCAATGTCCACTATGATCTTATTCGTGGGCTTGACAGAAGCATGGCATCAGTGGTAGCGGCCCGTCGCTATCTCTGGCTGTGGAATTGGGCTGCAGATAGCTCCTCCATGCCCCGGCTGAGTAAGCTACCCGTTAAGGGGAAGCTTCTCTTCGGGGAGGACATGGACAAGTTAGTCAATGACCTAGGAGAATATAAAGGTGGGCATCTGCCGGAGGATAAGCAGAAGCAAGGTTTCAGTACGGCGCCATCTCGGGGCCAGGCCCTTGACGTCCAGCGTTTTCGTACGTCCCGCCTGGGTTCCTTCCAGAGGGATAAGTTTCTGCTCGGGGGCAGGGGTTTCGAGGTTTCCAAGGAGCAGGCAGGGGTTTCTCTGTCGCCTCCACCTCGAGGCTTAAGAAGCCCCAGTGAAGCGAGGGGGGCCCAGGCAGCGGTGCAACCTGTGGGGGGTCAGCTACGGGGTTTTTACTCTGCTTGGGCCCAGATAATGTCCAACCAGTGGGTCCTGGAGATCATCCGCAACAGCTATGCCCTCGAGTTTGCTCGGCCAGTGGGTGAGTCCTTCATCCGGTCCCCCTGCAAGGCTCCAGGCAAGGCAGCGACCGTACGAGACACTCTGTCACGGCTGCTTCAGCTCGGGGTGGTGGTCCGCATCCCCCGGGAGCAGTACGGCTGCAGGTGATACTTGGTCCTTTCGCCCAATTCTGGATCTCAAGCGAGTGAACCGTTGTCTGCAGGTTCTACATTTTCGGATGGAAATATTGCGCTCGGTGGTGGTCGCGGTGAGGAAGGAGAGTTTATGATGTCCCTCGATCTCACGGAAGCGTATCTTCACATTTCCATCAGGACAGAGCACCAGCAGTTCCTGCATTTTGCGGTGCCAATAGGACACTTCCAGTATCAGGCTTTGCCGTTCGGCCTGGCAACGGCTCCTTGCACCTTCACCAAGGTAATGGTGGTAGTTGCGGCAGCGCTCTGCAAGGAGGGGGGTGCTGGTGCACCCTTATCGCGATGACTGGCTGATTTGGGTGAAGTCCAGAGACGAGAGTGTGCTGGCGACATCACGGATTGTGAGCCTGCTTGAAAGCCTCAACTGGGTGGTCAGCGCGGCCAAAAGCCACTTGGTTTGACACTCGTCTGGGAAGATTCTTCCTGCCGGAGCAATGGACTCAGGGACTACACCTGTTGCAACATCAGTTTCTGTGCCAGCCAGAGCTGACGGCCTGGCAGTATCTGCAGGTATTAGGTACCATGGAGGCTACTCTGGAGGTTGTGCCGTGGGCCAGAGCGCATATGCGTCCTTTGCAGAAGGCCCTGCTCCAGCAGTGGTCGCACCAGACAGACCCCCCTGTCCCGGAGACTCCCTTGCCCATGGGAGGTCAGGAGGGCGCTCCAGTGGTGGCTCTGTCCGGAAAATGTGACAGCGGGCATGCCCCTCGAGGTGCCACAGTGGATCCCGGTGATGACAGATGGCAGGCTGGGGGTCCCATTGCGAGGGCTCCTTTGCCCAGGGGACCTGGAGTACACAGGAGGCTGGCTGGTCGATCAACCGGCTGGAGATGTGGGCTGCGAGGAAAGGTGATCAGGGTTCTTTCGGACAACACGATCTTGGTGGCCTACATCAATCATCAGGGAGGCACGGGCAGTGTGGCTCTGGAAGAAGAGGTAGAGCAGCTATTCATTTGGGCAGAGCCTCGCCTCCAGGCGCTTTCGGCGGCGTACATTGCGGGAATCAACAATGTGATAGCAGACTATCTCAGCCTGGTGCATGTGGACCCAGGGGAGTGATCCGTCCATGCAGAGGTCTTTGGGCATGTGGCGAGCGCTGGTCATGGACCTGATGGCCACGTTAGCTCACAGGGGGCGGGTCATCCTGATAGCCCCGGACTGGCCGCAGCATCCGTGGTATGCCGACATGGTTCGGCTTCTGGAGGATCGGCTGTGGCGCCTGCTGGCTCGGGCAGATCTTCTGGTGCAGGGACCAGTGAAAATGCCTCAGGTGGATCGGTTCTCACGGCTTTGTCCTTGAGTGGTTGAGAAAGAAGGACTATTCGAACAC
The DNA here is from genome assembly GCA_033557465.1 of Ichthyophis bannanicus. Taxonomy (NCBI): domain Eukaryota; kingdom Metazoa; phylum Chordata; class Amphibia; order Gymnophiona; family Ichthyophiidae; genus Ichthyophis; species Ichthyophis bannanicus. The sequence continues at coordinate 621,953,835 of CM066036.1, forward strand.
AGTGATTGTCACCTTGTTGGCGCGGAAGAGGTCTACCTCGCTTGCCTATGTTAGGATATGGCGCATTTTTGAGGCTTGGTGTGCAGAGAGGCAGGCATGGCCTACGGCGGCCTTTGTCCCAGAGATCTTGGCCTAGTGGCCAGCTCGTTGCGGGTGCAACTGGCGGCTATTGCCTGTTATCATGGAAAGGTGCAGCAGGTGCCGTTGGGGTCTCACCCGGACGTGCTGTGTTTCCTCAGAGCGGTAGCTCATTTGCGGCTGCCACGTAGGGCAGTGTCGCTGCCGTGGGACCTTAATATGGTTCTGTCGGCACTCGCTAGGGTGTCATTCGAGCCTTTGAGCTGCGCCTCGCTGAAAGACCTAACTCTGAAGACGGTTTTCTTGGTAGCGATATGCTCCACGCACAGAATTTCGGATCTGCAAGCCTTATCATGTCGGGAGCCATTCCTTTCGTTCTCATGGGAAAAGGTGGTTTTGTGGCCTGTGCCTTCTTTCCTGCCAAAGGTGGTTTCAGCTTTTCATGTCAATCAACCCGTGTCCCTGCCGGTCCTGGAGGGCTCGGGAACTGATGCCGCCAGCCTCAGCTTGCATTTCTTGGATGTGCGAAGGACCCTCAAGCGCTATTTGAAGGTGACAGCGAGTTTTCGCAAGTTTCATTACTTGTTTGTGCTCTTTGGGTGCCTACTTAGGGGGAGGGGGTGGCTAAGGCCTCTATTTCCAGATGGATTCGTGAGGCAATCACTTCAGCATATATCTTGCAGGGGCGCCAGGTACTGGTTGGGCTGCGTGCTCATTCCACGAGGGCTCAGGCGACTTCATGGGTCAAGTATGGCTTGGTGCCACCGGTGGAAATCTGCAGATTGGTGACCTGGTCCTCTCTGCATACCTTCAGTAAGCACTATCGCCTGGATGTCCAGGCTGCAGGGGATGCCTGTTTTGGTGTGGCAGTGCTGTGTGCCGGTCTTTCAGGTCCCTCCCATTAAGAATACTGCTCTGTTACATCCCAGAGGTGCAGGACTGGACTGGAGGGACGATAAGGAAAGCAAAATTAGACTTACCTGCTAATTGTTGTTCCTTGGGGAACTCCAGTCTAGTTCCGGATCCCACCCAGGGTTTTGATAAGGCTTCTGGGCCTTCTGATCAGACTGTTTAGTTGCTGTTGGTATCAGGGGTGCCGGGATAACGAGGAGTCGCTGGTGCTTTGGCATGCCGGGGTGGACCGGGAGTGCTCTATCTCTCTTTGGCAGCTCTTCGGTTCTGGAATTCCTCAGGTAAGCCTCTTCCTCTCTCGTCCTCTCTTGAGTGGGGGTGACGGAGTTCCTCCTTGGGACCGGGGAGGGGAGGCACTAGTTCAGTTTAGCCTTTTTATGGCCATTGTCTGTTTAACTACTTATTTGTTGCTCCTGTGAGTCTTCTTTTTCAATAGGTTACTGGGAGCTGGTGGGTGGTGCCAGCCATACTAGTACTGGTGACATCAAGATTTGGACATGCTCAGTCTCCAAGCTGCTAGAGGAGGTGCATTACCCAGAGGTGCAGGACTGGACTGGAGTTTCTCAAGGAACAACAATTAGCAGGTAAGTCTAATTTCGCTATTACCAGGTGCCTGAGACAATCAGAAAAGCCATTACCACCAAATATCAAACTTCAAAGGGGTACAAGGCCATCTCCAAAGATCTTCGGATTCCTGTGTCTGCAGTTCGCAATGTTATTAAGAAGGTTTTTGTTCATGGAACTGTCAGGAGCCTCTCAGGATGTGGTGGGAAGATGCAAATTAATCCAAAAGTCTTTGAAGGCTAGTGTGAACTGTTGGAAAAACACCATGTACAGCATCCAAAGAGCTTAAGGCTGCCCTGGAGTGGTGGTTTCAACCCTCACTGTATGCCATGCACAAAACGCCATGCACTTCATGGGCAAAGGCTAAGGAGGATCCCATTGCTGAAAGACAGACATAAAAAGGCACATTTGATCTTTGCTCAAACCCACCTTGAGAAACCATAATTCTTCTGGGAAAATGTTCTGCGGACAGATGAAACCAAACTTGAGCTCTTTGGTAGTGTAGACCAGCAATACATTTACAGGTGAAAAAAATGAAGCTTAAAAGGAAAAAAAACACTCTTCCTACAGTAAAGTATGGTGGAAGTTCCATAATTTTGTGGGGCTGTTTTGCTGCCTCAGGAACTGGAGGTCTGAAACGTATTAAAGAAATCATGACAAAGAGTACTACCAAGAAGCAAAATGTGCTACCTAGTGTCAGAAAGCTAGTTCTGGGTCAACGGTAATCAGTTCTCCACAGGACAGTGACCCAAAACATACATCCAAAAGTACAAAAGAATGATTAAAAAGGAAAAAATAGATGTTTTAAACTGGCCATCAATAAGTCCTGATCTCAATCTAATCAAGAACCTTTGGAAAGAGCTGAAATCTGCCATTGGTAAAAGGAATCCTGGAAGCATTAATGAGCTTGAACAAATCGCAGTTGAAGAGTAGGAGAAATTACCAACAGACAGATGTACGAAACTTATAGATGGCTACAAGAAACGTTTGGAGGCTGTCATCACTGTCAAGGGTTGTGCAACCAAATATTAGTGAAGGGTGCCATTAATCCTGTTCAGGTCATATTTTGGGTTTTTTTTCTCAAAAATTACTACATCTAAGTTACACAGACATCTTTTTAGCATTCAACTTTTTATTTGATTTTCCAAATATTATCAGTTACAAGTAATAGAACAAAAACTATTAAGATAGCACAGACATCTTTTTTTTGTTGTATACCTTTGAACATACTATTAAAATATTATGATGACATACAGTTGGACTATTTCAAATTATTTCTTAAGATAATATACACAACATACCTGAAATGCAAGAGTGCCAGTAATGTTGACCACAACTGTATGCACATACGCTGGAATGCTATGTGGCAGATGACAGCAATCATTCTGCTCAGAATAATATTGGTGTTCAAAGACACTGTTATTCTTTTTTATGTAATTTATTCTTTATTCAATTTTACCAAAACATACTTACATCATCACATCTGAGAACCGCACCCGGCCAATCATCTTCCATAGCTATACATGAAATCTCACTACCACATAAAGTTATTAACACTTTCCCCCACCTCCCTCCCTCCCCACATCCCCCCTCCCTACCCTTCTCACTCCCCACCCTCCCCCTCCCCTGCTCCACTCTCAATTTCTTACACACATTTCTAAGCACTGTTAGACATTATTAGACATTTTTACACTTATACCTTTAAGCAGATAGACATGTAAACAGTTAAACCTTTAAACATTTAAATATCGCCTCCCCCACCTTCTTTCCACTCACACCAATGCTCCACCCCACCCCCTCCACTGTTCATACCTCTCCCACACCTTGTTATACTTTGTAACAGTGTGTTTTCTGTTTGCGTCTATCACACAGAAGCCCCATAACTGCTCCATTCTCCCCACCACCTCTTTTATCGGGGGTACCCCTGTATTTTTCCACCAGCGAAATAGACACATCTGGGCCATAATCACACAGTACCCCTGCAACCTCCCCAAATCTCCACCTCCACCTCCTCATTCAAGATAACCATTGCAGGTGTAAACGGTACCCGCACCTTGGTTACGTCTGCTGTGAAGCTTTCCAATACTTCTGCACTCTGGGACAACTCCACACCAGTGGAACAGGTCCCCCCTTTCCCCACACCCTTTCCAACAAAGCTCTGAACTTTCTGGATACAACTCATGCAGCCATACCGGGGTCCAATACATTCTCAGCCTTAACTTATAGCTATTCTCCAGCATTGCAGTCTCCGGGGCTAACCGGTGAGTTCTAGTGTAAATACCATCCCACTTAACAGGATCCCACTGTCCTCCCAACTTCTCTTCCCACTTCTGCTGACTGCTAATTATCCCCATCTTATGTTCCCCCAAAAGCTTATACAGCCGTGATATTATCCGAATGGCCATCCCCCTCTTTCCCATCATTTCCTCAAATGGTGTGGGGTTAGCCACCCAGTCCGTTTTTATCACTTTCTGCTGCAGACAATACCACATGTGAATGTATGCATACCGGTCTCACTCTTCCAAGTGGTATTGCCGCTGTAATTCTTCAAACCCCCTAAGACACCCCCCTTCCCCCACCACTTGTCCTATCATCCGCAGCCCCTTCCACCCCCCCCCACCCCCCGTCTCCCCCATTCCACCCTCTACTACTGTCTGTAGATAAGTCTCCCGGGAGTACTTCTTCCCCCCCAACAAACATTTCTTCTACTTCTGCCATACCTGTTGAGTGAGTTCCATATACGGATTCTATCCCCCATTCCCCTCCTCCTAACCCCTGGATTACATATCCAGGCTTCTGTAGTCACGTCCTCCCCTCCTTCCATTCGTACCCACCCTGGATGTTCCAGCCTATCTCTCCACATAAACAGAGCTCTAAGTTTCGCCGCCTCATAGTACCTAAGCAGAGATGGAACCCCCAACCCCCCCTCCCCCTTAGGCCTATACATTGTGGCCCTAGCGACTTTAGGGCGCTTCCCATCCCATATGAACTGCATCAGCAAGTTTTGCATCATCAATTTCTTTTTTTGCCACCCTACAAGGTAAGGACATAAACACAAACAGCAACCTTGGCAATATATTCATTTTCACAACCGCTATTCGGCCCATCCATGACAAATACAGTCCCCTCCACTTAGAGAGGTCCTGCCTAATACTTTCAACTAATCCCTGATAATTCCATTGCTTAACAGAGGAGTCCCCAGCAGGATCCCCAAATACCGAAAACTGCCCTCCACCCATCGAAACTTGAAATGTTGCTGCAGACTTTCCTCAACTCTAGGTACCAAATTAAACCCCAACATTTCCATTTTGCCTTGATTCATTTGATATCCTGCTATCTGGCTATACTGCCGTATAACCTTCATGAGCACCGGCAACGTTGTGAGTGGTTGTATTAATGTAAAAATAATATCATCCGCAAACAACCCAATCTTTTCTTCTCGCCCCCGAATCCTTACTCCCTTGATGTTTGCTTCCCGCCGAATGTACTCTGCCAGTGGTTCAATAGCCAACGCAAATAGCAGAGGAGACAATGGGCATCCCTGTCTGGTACCTCTGAGTAGTTCAAAGCTATCGGAATACCCACCATTCACTCTGACTCTGGCCTGTGGGCCCCGATACAATGCCCTAATCCAAGTAATATACTGTGTCTCAAAACCCATTTTCTCCTAAACTTGGAACATATAGGCCCATTCCACTCGGTCGAACGCTTTTTCTGCGTCCACCATGACCATCACTGCTGACCGCTGAAGATGCCAGGCTATATTCAAAATGTTTTGCACATTATCACTTCCCTGTCAGCCCTTAACGAAGCCTGTCTGATCGGGATGAATCAGCTGTGGCACTACATCTTGGATCCGGTTTGCTAATACCTTCGCCAAGATCTTGGCATCCAAGTTTATTAATGATATAGGTCTATAAGACCCACATACCCCCTGTCTTTACCTGGCTTTGGCAGTACCGTGATACCTGCTTCCGCCATGGACTTTGGAAGGTTTTCCCCTTGGAGACCCCCATTCAATACCTGAGTGAAGATGGGCGTGATATGCTCTGACATAACTTTGTAAAGTTTTGCCGTATACCCATCCAAGCCAGGTACCTTCCCAATCTTTAACGTGGCTATAGTCCTCTGTACCTCCTCCTCCTGTATCTCTTGCCCTAAACGTTCCCTCTCTTCCACACCCACTTATTTTTTTGTAAAATACAATAATTGTGAGGTTCCCATACAGTAATCTTGTATTTCAGACCTGGAAAATCTTATGAGACTTCTAGTTGAGAGAGCTGCCTACAGCTGTTGAAAGAGCCACATTAGTCCATTAATTTCACACTAAATAAGCAGTATGAAAGCACCTTCCGGGTTGACACTACTTCCAGTGCTTTATCCAGCAAATGCCTGATGAAAACGCCCTTATAGTAACATGGACAAGTGGTGTGTCCAAGTTTACTGTCTTTAAGAAAGAGGTGAGTCTCTCCTGAAAGTTTTTAATAGAAGAACTTCCTTATCCTGCTAGACCAGTCCAGCTGCACAGTTGTATGTCAACTTGCCAGCAGATGGAGCAAGAGAACATATCTTTGCGTTGTCAACATTGCTGCCTGTAAGGGGCTGTGCCTTGAGGATATATTCCAGTATTCTCTGCTTCCAGTAGATGGTGGCATATGCTGTGCTACTCTAGTGGGATCAAGTTTCCTTTGGCTAGGTAGGGAAGGTTGAGCACCAGCCAAACCATCTCTCAGGACAACAGTTGCGGGCTGTTTCTCCTGGTTAAGGAAACTGCTGAGGCTCAGGCTCTGTCCTGGTAAAGTTTATCCCAAGGCTCCTTAAGGCAGCAGTCTGTGAACTGACTTTTTTGGTAGAGCATGTGCCAGGTCCTCCAGGGCAGCGGCCTGTAGGCTGTTTCCCCAGTCAAGTGCACAAGTGACCCATATTTTCTCTTTTATTCCTTGGATCTAGATTGATAGGATTTTGACTCCCAAGCCTGGTGTAGCAGCCTTGGTTGAGAGGTTGAGGTCCTGTTTGTACCTCCATTAGCCAGCCTTGGGGCTCCAAAATGCATTTTGGATTGTGGTTCCCCTCTCCCCTCCGGGCCCTTAGTTTGTGTGTTCTCCCCCTCCTGCCCCCTCCACCTTAATTTTGCTGCTTAGCTTTTTTTTGTGCCATCAGTAAAGTTTGTTTTTAAAAAATCAAGTATATTGCAGCCCCTGAGAAGGGAAAAAGGCAGTAGGGAGTTTTAAATGGTGACAGCAGTTGTGTGGAGGTACCTCATTTCTGGATCACCTGCAGGAGCAGGTTGATTGTTGGGGACCACATTGGAGTAGTAGTTAAGCATCGGCAGCTCTTAGTGTGGATTCCACTGCAGGGGTTGTGATAGCAAGCATTTACATGACAGGGACACTTGGGTCTGAGACACTGTCGCTCCAAGAGCAGCTGGTCCCATCCAGGAGGGGGAAATAAGTGGAACTGCATCCTGCTGGGTCTGCTCTGCATTTTCCTTGTACTTTGCAGCTCTGACAGATATTCCTGACCATGTTAAGGACATTATACATGCAATCTGCTTGGGGTGGAAAGATTAAAGACAATGTTGGACTCACCGAGGACCCCTAGAAATCAGGATCACAGCAACATCAAGGCAACAACAGAAGGGGAAGGTAGGCCTGCTCCATGTGGTACCTAAGCCTGCCCCCTGACAATGTCACTGCCAGCTTCCCCAGGGCTCTTAAATCTCAGCGCTTCAGGCACAAACTCCCCTTTCAATGTCAGACTCATCGTGAACCCTTGGAAATCAGGATCACAGCAACACTGGGGCAGAAGGGGAAGGTAGGTCTGCTCCACATGGCACCTAACCCTGCCCCCCAACTGCCAGCATCCCCAGGGCTCTTAAATCTCAACACTTCAGGAGTGAACCATGGGAGAACCAAAACCCTGGGCAAACCTTGCCCACTTTCAGTGTTGGATACGAATAATCAGGGAGAATATTCAAAGACATTTACACTGTTTACAGACCTGCAAACCATGTTAATGCTGGTTAGCGCGATACTCAGTGGCACTAACATGGTTATTGCTGCTAGATATACATGTGTTCTGCCGCTAAATGCCCTGATGTTATGTGGTTAGCATCGAGGCACATTGTTGGCATTCCAGGGCATAACAGAGGCGGCACCCGTCGCTAACGGGGCAGCAGCGATATTGAGTCACTGACCAGTTAGTGACCTACGGATAAAGTTAGGCATGGCAAAGACTGTCCTAACTGTACCTGTAGATGCTAACCAGGCATTATTGTCCTGAAAGTGGCAGTTTCTCAAGCTGTCAATTCTTTAGAGATGCTCCGAAACTGAAGAGCAGAAATTTCAGAACCTTGGAGGTGGCCCAAGGGGGGTGCGGGGCCATGTGCGGAGATTAATTGTGGGGCCTCATCTTGGAGGGGGGCCTTATGTGTTGCATAGGGAGCCTCATTTGCATAAATACTTGCATAATGTTAACATGCATTTTTAGTAAACATGCTTCTTAATGAGTGTCTGGATAAAGAAAGACTAACAGATTTCTACGTTACTATATTCTAGTGCCAACCGCCAGGCCCATTAGGAAGTACTATAAACACTGACCATTTAGAACTCATATCAAATCCACCATATCATAACTGCTCTGCCAGGACTCACAAAGCACCAAACCCTACCTATCAAAAGGCAACACTGCAAATATTAAACCAATACATCTCAGAGAATACCAATGCATCTCCTACTGGGGAAAGAGAACAAGTGACACGGTCAAATAGAAACTACATAAACAGAATACCTCAGCTTGGTTAAAATGCAGAACATAGACCGTCACCAAAGAACAAGGGATCACAATTTAGAAATAGGAAGACAATAATTAAACTGGGAACCCCAAAAGCCAAACTTGGGATGTACAACAACACTGGAGAAATAAAACTATAAATTAATTTCCTCTTGTACTAAACAAAACACAAAAGATGTTAACGATGCACATTTCCCAGAGCTGATATAGTCCAGTTAATAAATTCAAAATAAAAAAGTATTTTTCTACCTTTTGCTGCTTGTGCATTTTCTTTTTCAGTTGCAATTCCTCCAGTCACTTTCTTCTGGTTTCTTTGTGTCTTCTGCGTGCTATCCATTTGTCCTTTCTTCTCTTTTAGATTTTTTTTCCAAATTTTTTCTCTATACTGTATCTGCTTTAACATACTGATCTTTCCCCTTTTGCTCTTTCCTCCATTTCTTTCCTTATTCCTTTATCATCCACTCAAATTTCACCATTCCATTCTCAATCTCCACTTACTCTTCCAATACCTGGCCCATCGTAGACTTTTCTTCCCTCCCACACAAAATATCTTTTCCCCTCTCCATTCTCATTCCGCATCCCTTTCTAGTCCTCCCCCAAAATCAGCTCCCTTACAGTTCTAGACTAGGGGTCTCAAACTCAAATTGCTTTGAGGGCCAAATGAGGACTTGTAAAGTAACCCGCGGGCCGCATAAGATGCGGGGCCTCATTTGCATAATGTTACCATACAAAGCGCAGATGCACATTTCCCAGAGCTGACATATTCCAGTTAATAAATTCAAAATAAAGAGATTTTTCTTCCTTTTGTGCATTTTTTTCAGTTGCAATTGTTCCAGCCACTTTCTTCTGGTTTCTTCATGTCTTCTGCTAACTCTCCATCGTCTGCTGTCCATTTGTCCTTTCTTCTCTCTTCTAGTTTTTTTTCCATTCTCTACATCTGCTTTAACATACTAATCTTTCTCCTTTTGCTCTTTCCTCATTCCTATTTCATCCACTCAAATTTTACCCCTCCATCCTCAATTCCCACTTACTCTCCCAATACCCAGCCAATTGTAGATTTTTCTTCCCTCCCACACAAAATATTTTTCCCCTCTCCATTTCACTCTCCCAGCCCCATCTCATTCTAATCCTCCCCCAACATCAGCTCCCTTCTAGTTCCAGCCCCACCCAGCATCCGCTCCCTTCTAGCCCCCGCATCAGCCCATTTCCAGTCCTATCCTAGCCCCACCATCAGCCCATTTCCTGTCCTAGCTCCCCCCCACTAAGCCCATTTCCAGTCCTAGCTCCCTCCCCTCACAGCCCATTTCCATTCCAAGCCCCCCTCCCCATCAGCTATTTGCAGTTCAAGCCCCCCCTTCCACTCAGCCCATTTCCATTCCAAAACCCCGTCCCCATCAGCTATTTGCAGTTCAAGCCCCCCCTTCTACTCAGCCCATTTCCAGTCCTAGCAACCCCCCCCCTAGTCCATTACCAGTTCTAGCCCCCCCATAGCCCATTACCAGGCCTAAGCCCCCCAACAGCCCACTTCCAGTCCTAACCCTCCCATCACCCCATTTTCAATCTTAGGACTGGTAATGGGCTATGGGGGGGCTAACTCCCCCCATCAGCCCTCCTCCAGTCCTAACCCCCATCAGCCCATTTCCAGTCCTAACCCCCCTCCCCCCATCAGCCCAGGTAAATTTAAAAAAAAAACCTGGCTTCTGTTGCTGCCGCTGCTGCCGTGGCAGCGGCAGAATCAACTGTCAATTAAAAAAAAAAAAAAAACCTGGCTTCTGCTGCTGCCGCCGTGGCAGCGGCAGAATCAGCTGTCCTGTGGCCCCTTCCCGTCTGCCCGGTAGAGCCCTCAGCTCAGCTCCATCAGCGGCAGCTTTCAGGGCCGTCCGCAAAGAGTGTATTTCCCTCTTGCACGGCTCTGTTAAGCCTGCCGGGGCTGATGGGAATTCCTTCAGCCCCGGCAGGCTTAAGAGAGCCGCGCGAGAGGGGAATACTCTCTTCGTAGCTTGAAAAGCCCGCCACTGATGGAGCTGACTGAGGGCTCTGCCGGGCAGACGGGAAGGGGCCGCGAGACAGCTGATTCTGCCGCTGCCAGGGCGGCAGCAGCAGAAGCCAGGGTTTTTTTTTTTAAATTGACAGTTGATTCTGCTGCTGCCACGGCGGCAGCAGCAGAAGCCAGGGTTGTTTTTTTTTGTTTGTTTCTTCTCCGTCGCGGGCTGCACAAAGTTCTCTTGGGCCACGTGTTTGAGACCCCTGTTCTAGACCTACCCAGCAGCTGCCCCTTCTAGTCCCAGTCTCCCAAGCTTCCACATCAGCCCATTTCCAGTCCTAGCCCCCCATATGCTGTTTTCCAGTTCCATTCCAGCCCCCCATCAACCCATTTCCACTCCAAGCTCCCCCATTTCCAGTCCTATTCCAACTCCCATCAGCCCACTTCCAGTCCTATTCCAGCCCCCATCAGCCCATTTCCAGCCCATTTCCAGTCCTATTCCAGCCCATCACCCATTTGCAGTCCACATTCCCCCCATCAGCCCATTTCTAGTCCTATTTCAGCTCCTCATCAGCCCATTTCCAGTCCTAGCCCCATACGCTCTTTTCCAGTTCCATTCCAGTCCCCCATCAGCCCATTTCCACTCCAAGCTCCCCCATCAGCCAATTTCCAATCCTAGCCCCCTCGTCAGCCCACTTCGTCCTATTCCAGCCCCCATCAGCCCATTTCCAGTCCTAATCCTGCTCTTCATCAACCCATTTCCAGTCGAAGTTCTCCCCCCCCCCCACCATCACAGCCCATTTCGTATGTTCCCCACTCTCACCATCACAGTCCATTTGCAGTCCTATCCCCCCCAACATCACAGTCCATTTACAGTCCGTTTCCCCTCCCCCCCATCACAGCCCAATTGCGGTCCGTTCCCCCCCATCAAAGCCCAATTGAAGTCTGTTCCCCCCCCACCATCACAGCCCATTTCCAGTCCATTCCCCCACCCCCCTCCCCCACCATCACAGACAGAGAACCAATGAAAGAGCCACCAAAATGGTAAAGGGGATGGAAGGATACTCCTATGAAGAAAGGCTAAAAAGGTTAGGGCTCTTTAACCTGGAAAAGAGGCGGCTGAGGGGAGATATGATAGAAGTCTATACATTAATGAACGGAGTGGAACGGGTAAACGTAGATTGATTGTTTATGTTATCAGAATATAGAAAGACTAGGGGACATGCAATGAAGCTACAGGGTAAACTATTTAAGACAAATAAGAGAAAATATTTTTTCACTCAATGTGTAATCAAACTCTGGAATTTGTTACCGGAGGATGTAGTAAAGGCTGTTAGTGTAGCTGGATTTAAAAAAGGTTTGGACAAGTTCCTGGAGGAAAGGTCCATAAACCATTATTAAGAAGGGACCCAGGATATCAATGCTTGACCCAGTACAAGCATTGCGGAACCTGTGCCTTTTGGGGAAACTGCTAGGTACGTATGACCTAGATTGGCCACTGTTGGAAACAGGATACTGGGCTTTATGGACCTTGGTCTGACCCAGTATGGCATATCTTATGTTCTTATGTCCAGGTTTCAGTGACATCTCTCCCATGCCTCTATCAGCGTGAACCACTAGGGGCAACTCAATATTTGTCTGTTTCCAGCAGATGGTGATTAGATTTTCTCAGCTCTGATAAAATCTGAACAAATGATGATTTGAATGGAAGGAAAAAGATTGATTTCACTCATGAATGGCCACCTGCAGGTGACTCTCTCACTTGAGTATGATGTTGAAGGCTCCACTAGATTGTGGCCTTTTTGGTATCCATAGGAGGAGGGAAAATTGGTTCAGCTCCATGCTCTTATCCTGTTCAGGGCCTGTTGAGCAGCAGAAAAATTGGAAGGAATTCAGTTACCGCAACTCCCTTCCCTGTTCTCCCCCAAAGATTGAAGAAGACTCTCAGAGGTATGTGATTGCAAGCTAGTGTTAAAACAAAAACTCAAGAAAAAGAAACCGTTTCAGGGGAGTAGTGCTGAGTCCAGCATGAATTTTCTGCCTGAGGCTCCCAGGGCATGAGTACCAAGGCTTGACTTCATCATTGTCCTTGATGGGGGCTCCCGATTCCATCTGAGGCCAAATTCGGGGTGGACTGCGGGCGATTGTTGGCACAGTGTGGGGGTTTCCCGCCCTTTTCCAAAGTGCACTGTTAGCATTTTTTCTTCCTGCAGTTGAGTGGTCCTAGTGTACATTCTGCCCAAGCGGCTCCAATGTGTTTTCCTGCCCAAGCGGCTCCAATGTGTTTTCCTGCCCAAGCGCCTCTTTTGCGCTCTACTGTATGTGCTCTGTTAACATGCGCTTTTATGTCGACATGGCCTTAGCATGCACAAGTGTCTCTTGTCATCTTCCAGGAAACGTTGTTTGGCCTGTGGCAAGCAAAGTGTTTCGTCTCTGGATTCCAGACTCTGCTGTTCTTGCATGATAGCCTCTGACTCATCTCTGGAGGGCCCGTCTCGCTTTTCCAAGTAAGGTGATTTGGTTGGTCTGGCCATCCCCTCAATGCAGGAGGCGACGGATGGCACTGTGGGCAAGGATAGTAAGCCAGCCGGGAGTTTTGGCAACTGCGCTTCTGGCTGCACCCCCTCCTCTAAGAGTTCAGCTGCAGCCATGTCCCCTGTGGTTAGGGGTCCTTTTCAGAGAGGGGAGCTCCCGGAATCTGGGTTGTCCTCCCTGGAATTCTTTTCCTTTTTACAGCAAGCCCTGTCATTTTGGCATGGAAACTCAGACTCTGCAGCCTCTGGATTCCCTCGAGCTAAGTCATGTGAAGGATAGGCTGAGTGTAGAAGCCTGGCTTGAGTGCCTCCTTCTAAGCATCCCCAGCAGAGGTCACATTCTAGAGATGTGGATCAACTGGGGTCTGTCTGAGACTTGTACTTGGATTTCGGCTCTGACCTCTCAGTTGTGGAATCTGTTGTGGAGAAAGAAGTGCTTTCGCCTTCAGAGGATTATGAGGAGGCTGGCATTATCCGCGTGTTCTGGAAAGAGGAACTGGCGGCGTTGTTTGCTTGAGTTTCATCCACCTTGAACTTGGCTGATACTCCAGCAGTGGAGCAGTGGCCGCAGGCCCATCTACTACAGGAGTGCGGAAATCCACAACAGTCTTCCCATTTCCAGAGGTTATTAAGAACATGATCCAGTTGGAATGGCACCTTCCCGACCCCTTGCCTAAGGGGTTAAGGTGTATAAAGGATGTATGATCTCCCAGAGGAGAAGTGCATCACGTGGTTAAGGTCACAGTGGTTTCAAGATGGACCACCATTCCTGTGAAAGGCAGCTCGGCCTTAAAGGATAATCTGGATCGAAAGGTGGACTCTTTGCTGAAGAACCAGTTTGCAGCGGCAGCTGCTATTCTGAAGTTGGCGGTATGTGCAGGCCTGACATCTTGAGCCCTTCTCCAGTGGACTCAGACTCTTCTTCTGGATGATACTACACCTCTTTTGGAGTCGGCTACTTCCTTCTTTTCTGATGCCATGTATAATCTCATCTGCTTAGTGGCTAGAGATATTGCCCTATTGACGGTGTTGCCTTGTTGGATTTGGCTTTGCCACTGGGAAGGAGATAAATCTTCCAAAGCCTGGTTAACTCAACTGACTTTTAGAGGAAAGCTCCTTTTTGGGGCTGATTTGGAGTTGGTGAAGGACTTGGGTGAGGCTAAGCCTTATTGCCTTCCAGAAGATAGGCCAAAGGGGCCTGGAAATTGTACAGTGTCGTTCTCTTTGGCCCTCACCTGGCCATCGTGGGCACGCTGGACTGACTTACAAGGATTTCAGGGCTCCTGTCATTGTTGTCCTGGAAAGTCTCTCTTCTCTTTTTCGTCTAAATTTTGGACTTGAACTCAGTCCTTTCGAGGGCCTTGTGGGCCCAGGGATTCTGTCCCCTCCAAAGTAGATCCCTCTCATTCAACACAATGAAGGTTTGGAGGCCCATTCCCAGGTGCTTCCAGTTGGGGGCAGGCTTCGGACATTGGATTCTATAAAGTTCACTATCTTTTCTTTCAGCAGTGTCTCTTATCACTTTTCCCCACTGCCGTGGTAAGGCTTACTAGCTTGCAGTTTGCTATCTTTTCTCTGCTACCACTTGTGTCATCAGCCTTTTTCCAATCCCATGAAACCTCCCCCAATTCCAATGATCTGTTAAGCACATCCTTTAAAGGTTTGCCAAGAAATGTCAGGGGCTGGGTCCCCAGGAGTCAGCATTGACTCAATGGTACGCATTATGCTGCATTTTTTTTAAATGTCCTGCTAGGAGGACTTCCGGTATGGCATTGAGCTGATCGGACGCAAGTAGATCAGCTCCGGGTACCCATCCTGCCAATTTGCAATTCCTACTATTACATGCAAGCTGAATACCCCTGGCTGGCTTTAGTATTAACGGAGAGTGCGGCAGGACTGAAGCAGTGGTGACCACGATCGCGGGGTGCAGCCCGATGGCTACAAAAACCACGAAGAGAGAGCGTGTCCGGGGCCCTGACTCTAAAATGGCCGACGGGGCACCTAAAAGCCCCTCATCTGATGGCGAGTGTAATATGGTGGCGGAGGTGAGCGCGGCCGTAGTAAAAGCGCTGGACGAGCGCTTCTGTGACCTCGGAGGCCAGCTGAGCGTGGTGGCTCAAAAGATCGCAGAGTTTACAGGCCGAATGGAGCAGGCAGAAGAGCGAATCTCCGGCGTGGAGGATGTCCAACACTCGCTAGCTGCCCGACTACAAGCTCTCGAGGCGCTGGCGAAAACACAAGCTGACAAGTTGGAAGACCTCGAGAACAGGGGCCGCAGGAAAAATCTGCGTTTCGTCGGGGTTCCTGAATCTGTTACGGACTCTGCTCTCCCTAAATATCTCTCTAGTTGGATGGAGCAACTTGTGGCTGGGGATTTGGAGCCCCCAATTCATCTTGTGCGCGTGCACCGCCTGGGCCCGAGGCGTGAGGAGGCGCAGAGACCACGTGTGGTGATAGCCCGTTTCTTGGACTATTGACAGAAGGAGATGGTACTACGGGCGGCCAGGGCTCAGCGGCAGCGAGGGGATGGAGGAGCGCAGCTCTTGGTGTTCCAGGACTATTCTCAGCTAGTAAGCCAGCAGCGCCGAGCTTTCTCCATGATATGCGCTCAGCTGGCTAATAGAGCTATACGTTTCACTCTATTGTACCCTGCCAAACTCTGGGTGGAACATCAAGGCCGAATGAAATTTCTGGGGACCCCGGAAGAAGCGCGCACATGGTTGGCACAGCTGGGGGAGCCTTCCGTGACGGTGACCTGATAAGGCGGATGCAAGTTTCGCGAATGTGACTTTGCTGGAGCGCTGTTGCTTGGAGGTCGATGCCCTGATCCTGCTGGGCCTGGCAGGTGTGCCCGAGGGCCATGTACTCTGGACGACTTGTACTTTACATTATTTTGTACTATGGGCATATGTTAGTGTAGCATTGAGCGGGGGGTCGGGGGGTGTATGACCCTGGCGATACTGAGCTCCACATTTGGTTATTGTTTGGTTGTTGTTGGGTTGGGGCTTTGGCCTGGTGCTTATTTAGGGGATTGTTTCTCTTCTTCCTCCCCTGCTTCTGTTTTTCTCTCTCCTTCCCCATCTAATCCTTGATCTTGGTTGACGGGGCTCTATCCCCTCCATTCTTTCTTTCTTGGGGGGGGGGGTAGGCTTGGAGAGCCAGGGCCTGAATGGTGTAGATTGGCAGGAGTGGGCGGGGAGGAGATAGTGGCGTGTGTTTTAATTTTAATTCCAATTTTACTTTTAATTTTAATTCTAAATTTTAATTTTAATCCTAATTAAAATTTTTATTTTACTTTTTATTAATTTTTCTTTTTATTCCTTTCTTTCCTTCTTTTCTTTTTTCCTTCTTGGGTTTCCTGGGGATTTACAGTGATTGGCTTGTTCCCCTCCCGTGGGTCTGGTGACGGAGCTGAAAGAGCTTCTGCTCTGGGCACGCTGCTGTGCTGAATGGGGGGGAGGGGGAGGTGTTTTTTTACCACACGACTCAAGCTGTTTGCAGAGAGCTGTTCATAGTGAGGAAGTTAGCAGTGTTGTGTTTCTACTGCAGCACCAGCAGAAAAAAAATGCAAAAGAAACTTGGTGAAGGCTTGGGGGTGGGGGGAAGGTGCTCAGAGAGAGAGATTGGATGAAGAAGGGCCGCAGAGTGAGAGACAGACTGGATGAAATGGGAGGCTTAGAGAGAGAGGTTGGGTGAAGGCGGGGGGGGGGAGGGGGGGGCTTTGAGAGACTGGATGAAAGCTGAGGGGGAGCGCTGAGAGAGATATTGGATGTAGGCAGGGGAGGTTCTCTGAGACAGGCTGGGGAAGTCAGGAGAGAGACTGAAAGAAAGCTTGGGGGGTTATGAGAGAAACTGGGTTAGAAGGTTGCGGGGTCTATGAGAGAGAGAGTTGGGAAAGACTTGCGGGTGGGTCTAGAGAAAGAGAGAGGCCTAGTGAAGGCAGGATACAAGGGCTATGGAAAGAAGCTATTTTTGCATCATGTATTACCAGGTTATCGTGATACATGAAGCAAATAAATAAGTTACCTCAGCTGCAGCTATAAAGATTCACCAGTAAGCGTGCTCATTGTGGGTAGTGGGAGGGACAGGAGAAGAAGGGTGCCTTTTATTGGCACTGTGGAATAGCACATTAAGGGCCTGATTAATTTTCTTTTCCTGTAGAAAATGGGAAAACGGTTAATCAGATCCTTAATAAAGAGCTGTGATTTATCTTTGGGGGAGGGTGGAGGGGGAAACGGGAATGTAATCTAAGTCTCAGCGGCCGGCTCCTAGATTGTGATAAAATTTCTCAAGGCCTGATTTACACCCATATGTGGCCACATATGCATGAAAATTACCTCTTACAAGCTAAAGTACTGGCCTTTATGTGTAGTGTAACAACTAAAAATAGATGTCTTCCCACAAGAGAAAATATGTACTATTTTTTTGAAATTTGCCAGATAAAGCCATCCCTTATCCCTTGAAATGAGCTATGAGAAACTAATCAACTTTCTGGGATCTTCTAGGTACTTGTAAGATGGACTGCTCCCTCTTAGGGAAAGGACACTGAGTTTGAGAGACTGTTGGCTGACTCAGCATGGCTTGTCTTATTTTTGAGTCAATTTATGTGGGTCAATCACTATTTACCTACATAAATCTCTCAGAATTGTCCTCATGAGTATCAGAAGCGCTTTCCAGTGTTGCTACTATAATTTTATTCTAGCATCACTGCTTAACAGTAGGGAGGCAGTTACCTCATCCTTCCCCCTTTTCTGTTAACTAAATCAGCATTCTCAAGAATACACAAGCCAGAATTTCAAAATAAGGCTTCTTGGTTCAGAACAGCACTGAGGCATTGGAGTCTGATACATAAAATAGTAGCCTATGAGGCAGCATTGAGAAACTAGGAGGAGTGAAAACTTATGGTCTTCCTCATCTAGGTAATTAGGAAGTGGGTTTAGCTCATACCTTTTCTTAGAAAGTTCAAGGAGAGCTAAATTCAGGTACAATGGGTATTTTTCTTCTTCCAAAAGGGCTTACAATTTAAGGGCTTGATACAGCAAATCATATTATTCTCCAGTGCTAGAGGTTTTTCTGTGCTAGTCTTAATCTTTGATGCAGAAAGCAAGCTAGCACAGGAAAATCGCAAGCAAAACCACTGTGCTAAACATAGTGCAGTGGGCATGCTAAATGTGTGCAAAATTATTCATTTTTAATTGCTCATATTAAAAAAACTGCACTGAAACGTAGCGCAGCTTTTGTACTCTTAACACTGGATCTTTATGATGGCTTCAGGTGGGCGTAAAGATGCAGCAGAGAGCAAAAGAATCATCTGAGATGAAGTTTGGCACGTCACCTCAGATAACCAAGGCAGACTCTCCGACTGTGCGTTCCCACCCTCTCAGTCTCAACACCACCAAAATATCATTGGTGACCTTTGCCACCTACCCTGAATGTTGAAAGAAAGCTCCCTGGTGTCTTCTATCCCCCACCCCCGGAAACTCCTATACCTTAATCGTTGAGCAGCAGGAGTGATCCTACATGCTTCTGCCCCTGTGCTTCCATCTTTTGAAAATGGAGGTATCTGACCTTGCACAGTGCATCATAGGATGCACCAGGTGGGGTCAGTTTGCCATATAAGACTCCCAGCTCAATTGGAGCCAGGGACTGGGATCTTGAATTATCAGCCTTCATTTACAATTGCCTGGTGATTTTTGTCCCTTATTTTATAAAGTTTCCCAACTCACCCTAGTCCAGCCATTGCAGTGGCTATTCTCAGCTTGGACCCATATATCAGGGCTTCTTCCAGAACCCATCAATTATGGACCCCAAATCTTGGCCACTGAGTGTAACTGTTGTATGGCAACTATGGCTCCTTCCTTCTGGGGACCTTAAACACTATTTCTGCAATATTCCCTACATCAACCAACCTGTGGTGCAAAAGACAAGAATCAGGTCTGGGTCTCTCTGCATGACTCTATCACGGAGCCACCAGACTAGCCCCAGAGAGCAGATTTGTATAAACAGAGCACATCCCTAATAAAAACTATATCCTTTATATCAAAGTACATAAAAGTACAAGAAAATATCGTTGAAAGAAATGTGAAGGAAACCTATATGCAAAACTAATAGAGATAAAAGGTAAATAACCACTTGGGGCCCCATTCCAATCAGGATGTCCAGGCCCCTGTGCACCCAATCGGAATCAGATGCACAGGGGCAGATGCGATTCTGATCCCGCGGGCCACGTCTAGCCCCGCAGGATAAGAATTGTGACTAGGCCTGTACATGCAGGCCGGTACCAAATTCCGGTCAACCTGCCTGTACAGGCCTCTACCCAGCTAATTCACTCAAGGCTCCTGAATGGAGCCGTGGTGCCATGGTGTCCCATTGCCCTGGCACCGCGGCTCCATTCAGGAACCACGATCCCCAGTCGCCGGCTCTGGACATACAGGACCAACATCAGAATCGGCCCTGTATGTCCGGAGCTGTGGACTGCCCACTGCCCTCCCTAACTCTGCCTCCTCACCCCCCTCTTTCCCGCTCCCATCTAGCCTCCCCATACAAACACCTTGTTCATATGAGGAGGTTAGGAGAGGACGCAGAGGGGGCCAAATAGCGGCTCAAAATGACCCCCTATGGGGTCGATTCAGAGAAAGACATGCCGGTTGGAAGTAAACGCACAGCATGTGTATGTCCCCAACAAAGATGGGATTCCGTGCCCAAACACAATGACATGCCTACAGAATATGGGGCTAACTGTCTACGCCATTAAACATGTGGCACGTGCCAAATATAGCGCAGTGTCCATATGCAACTTGCATGTTCAAGTCTTGAACTATGCTGCATGTGTGCAAATCCGAACATGTGCCCACCTTCACTGTCTCCCATGTGCGGCAGGAAACAAGATGTACCCCCCCCCCCCCTATCTGTCACAAGACCCATACAACACCTCAGAAAATAGCAACTCGCCAGGTCAATTTTTCAGAGGCAGAGACCTGCCTGCTCTGCAGGCTGGTGATAGAGAATGAGTGTGCCCTCCCATGGCACACAGACGGCCAGCCCTAGCAACAGCATGCAGGGGCTGGAAGCGAATCAGGACCACCCTAGCACAGTAAGTAGGACAAAGCAGGAAAGGGGGGAAGCAGGGGAAATGTATGTGGTGGGACAACAACATTGCAAAGAGCCAGGAAGTAGCCGCAAAGTAAAAGGGCAAAAGGAGCAAGGGAAAGCTGGACCCACCATACCACCAAATGACTGTAGACACACAAAACTGGCCACGCACAGGAAACAAGCAAACAGAAACATGAGGGCAGAGGGAGTGGATGGGGAGGAGCATGGGGCGGGTGCTGAGGACCTACATGGTGACAGCGAGCTGGAGTCTGATGAGCCACTGTGCACTGTGGCAGTTGCTAAGGAGGCATAGGCAGGCACACCACAGCATGGCATGGGCACCATGGGTGCCGTGGAGCAGACCCCTGCAGCAGAGGGCCCCTGGAACACATAGAGGAGCACCTTCAGTGTATCTGGGGTGATCTCCAGGTAGTGCAGCAACTCACAGAGGCACTCCTGTCTCTACCCAGGCCAGTGGGATGAGGGGCCAGAACTAGGTGGCCATTATTGGGGGGTTACTGTGTCAGCACATGGCCATCTGTGTCTCTGTATGCTGCTGTGCCATAAAGAAAACCAAAGAAACATTTAACACTGTGTTTGTGTGCATATCCACATGGGGGGACAATTGGAGGCCTGAATGGTGGGGATGGATTGGGACATCCATCTCCGCCATTTGGCTCCCACTGCCGACCCTGACTAATCTCCTTGTACATACAAGGTATTTATACAGGGAGACTAGCCAGGGGGGCAGGGTGGTGACAGAGCTAGATCGGGCTGTGAGCAGTCTGTGGCCCTGGACATAGAGGGCTGATACGGATGTCAGCCATGTACTTCTGGGGCCAGCAGGCTGTACAGGGAACCTATTCCACTTCTGAGGTGGAAGACATCCCCGAGACGGCAGGGGACAGGAAGCACGGATAGCCATAAAGGTAGGTGGGGGTGCAGGTGCCTCCTTTCAGACTGACCCTGGACCTGTGAGGCCAGAGCAGGAGTATGGGGAACCCAGGAATGGGACAGCAGCCCCTGAATGGAGGCATGGAGCAATGACAACTGGACACCATGGTGCCATGGCCCCATTCAGGTGCCACATCTGGATTAGCTGGGAAGAGGCCCATACGTGCAGCCTGGCTGGAATCATGTCCCAGCCTGCATGTATAGACCTAGCTGCACTGCGAAATATACGTGGTGTGATACGCCCTGTGGGAACCATAGTGTGTCTGTCCCTGTGCGGACCAATCTGATCAGGCGTACAAGGGCCCTGACATCCTGATCGGAATGGTCCCATTGAGGGCCAAAGGGGACATGGAAGCACACAGGGCCCAAATGTGTGGCTGGGAAGGGCATGCTCAGTCACGGGTTACATCCCCCGTGCAGGCACCAGGAATGTGGGGTAACAGCAGGTGCCTGACGTCCGAAGCAGTGCAGTGGGCATGGCACTGAACCGTGTATGGGAGGGGGGATGGGGTGTCTGGGCAGGTGCCAGCCTTGCACACATTGGGCCTGTCTGACCACCACTGGCTGCAGTGACGGGGCGGGCATTCCCAACTGCCCAGCCGGCTGGGGCAGGAGTACAGGGGATGCGGCAGTGCTGCATCAAATGTCCCCATGCGCTGGAAAATCTGGGGCTGCAGCTGGGTATGCCTGCAGATGGCCAGGGCTGGACAGGGTGTGTAGACCGGTGTTGCATGGTGGCGGGGGGGGGGGGGGTTTGACACCACTAGTGTGGGTGTGTGGTGGATCACGCACGAGATGGTGCCAGGGTGCCTGCATGGGGGTTAGGAGTGTGCCCTGTGTTGGGGCACATGTGTGGTTGGGGGGGGCATGCACCCAGGACCGGAAAGCATGCACTGGCAGATGGAGGGGTGGGGTAGGGACTTCCCACAGTGGCTGGAAAGGCTCATGGGACAGCGGACTAAGGTGTGTGTGCATGGGGCCTGCCTGCTGATACCCAGCCCTCCCACCCCCCCACCCACCCCCCTGTTCCACCAGCACAGGCAGCCTATCTCACACAAAGTGTGACTCCATGAGGGTTCTCCTTGTCGCCACTGCATGTCGGCAGGAGGGACCATGCGACGGCTGGGGGGCATCCATCTTATCCACCTCACCCTTGGACTTGGTGACTGCTGCATCTGGCGTGGACTTCCTCCAATGCAGGCCATAATTATGCAGCATGCCAGGAATATCCTGCACACCTTGGCTGGGGCATGCAGCAGCTCCCCACCAGACTGGTCAAGACAGCGGAAGAGGCTCTTCAGCAGGCCAAATGTCAGCTCTGTGATGGAGCAGGTCAGCTGGTGTGACCAGTTGTACCTGTCCTCCTCTGGGGTGCATGGGTTGATGAGGGGAGTTATGAGCCACTCCCTTAGAGGGTATCCTCTGTCACCTGTGGAGAGGAACAGTGGCAGAAATGTCAACATGTAGCGCCATGGCCAGCTATGCAGGTGTTGGCATACCCATGCACCAGGTACCACCCCACCAGGTCCAACATGCATATGTGCTTCACCGGTGCTGTGTG
Source organism: Ichthyophis bannanicus (assembly GCA_033557465.1). Lineage (NCBI taxonomy): Eukaryota > Metazoa > Chordata > Amphibia > Gymnophiona > Ichthyophiidae > Ichthyophis > Ichthyophis bannanicus. The sequence goes on from CM066036.1 coordinate 621,976,306, forward strand.
GTGCCCCACTACCCATGCCTGGGGCCAGCCAGCCCTGTCCACTGTGCATCCCCAGCCCCCAACACATCTCTGCTGTGATTGGAGCTGCCCCAACCATGCAATGGTAGGGGTGCCAATGGCCCCTCCTACCACATATGGGCAACCCACAGCTGTGGTGTGGCCCCCCTGTGGGCATGGCCTGCCTGCAGGCACATGGCTGACTGTACCCCTGGGGGTATGCATGCATGTGCGGGCAACGCCAACCTGTGTCCAATTACCAAGCAGCCAACCACCGGTGATGGTACCATCCTTGAAGGCAGCATGTATGCCTGACTGTGCCAGGATGTAGGCATCGTGGCACGAGCCAGGGAAGCGTGCCACAACATCCAGGATCTCCATCTGGATGTTGCAGGTGACCTGCATGTTCAAGGAGTGGTTTGCCTTCCAGTTCCTGTAAGCTGCCTCATGCAGGCACAGTGGGCGGAGGGCCACATGAGTGCAGTTAATTGCCCCAAGGATGGACAGGAACCCTGCAACCTCGCTGAATGCCAGCATGGTCTGCTGCTGCTGCTGTGGGGTGCATGGGAAGGAGATGTAATGGGCAGCACGTCCCACAAAGGCATCCCACAATATACTGGAATGTGCTAGTCCCCAGGAAGGCCAGAGCTGCGAGCACCTTCACATGGACAGGCACTATGTTCCGTCTGTGTACCTGTGCAGTGAGCTGTGGCCCCAGCTCCTGAAACAGGTCATGTATTGCCTCATGGTCAAACCTGTACCATGTTCAGCACAGGTCATTACTGATGTCAAGGCCTGGGCTTTCAGCATGTCTGCACTTGGGGTTGGCGCCCAACAGAAGGGCGTTGGCAAACAGGGCTCTGGTCCTTTCCTGTGCCATCTTCTCACGCCTGTCTACTGTCCCTGGAACCTGTGAGAGGGTGAAACAGAATGATGGTCAGTCTGGGCCCTGGGGGGTGCCATTTAATGTCCCCCCCGATGCCCCCTGTGGGTGGCAGAGGGCAAGAGATTTGCTAAACCACTGGTCCTGCACCCTCCCCCTACACATGCTAGCAGGACACCCAGTGGGCAGCCTGTCCACCATGCATCACTACACAAGCACATTTGTGCCTGTGGACATGCCCATTAGGACCGGATGCACCCCCTTATGTGCATCACTAGGTGTCTTGTGCTCCACACACACCAGTGCATCTAGGTGATCAGGTGTTGGTTACAACACACCTACAGGCATGTGCCTGTGTGGTCTGAACATATACACCCCATGCACAGTGACCACGGTGCAGTGATATAGGCATGGGGCTGCAGATGTGAGGGTGGTCTAGTGCATTGGGGTTCCATGTGGTCAGGCACTGTCACATTTTAATGCAAGCCAGTCACCCCCTGCCACAGATAGCCCCATGCCCACACTGTCCTGGCCTGTGGTGTGTGCCTGCGCAGGGCACCTGGCCTCTGCACTTAGGCCCATGCATGCCACTGTCACCCACAAGGCCGCTAGCACTGCACACCTGCATCAGGGGCACAGGCCCCAGCACACATACCATCCTAGTCACATCAATGACTCTTAGTACCTACCATGTCAGTAGCAGTATGGCTGTGGAATCAGTTGTCAGCTCACAGGCTGTCGTAGATGCGTTGCTCGCTGGAAGAGAAAGACATGCAGAGCCACACAAGTATTTATACATTGTATGTCAAACGTGGACATTTACGTGCGTGCACACACACACACACACATGTTCCTTATTCCACGCATTTTGTTGTGTACGCCATTGTGCATCCACCTGCTATAAAAAGTGTAATGCCGGCGTGGCCACACCTCTGCAAAATGCCATTGTTCCAATACTGCTTCCCTTGAGGCTACTACCATTCAAGAGCTGCTGTGTTATCTGTCATGGCTCCCAAGGTGTCCTCCAGGAAGCATAATTTCAGCAATGGGGAGCAGACCCTCCTCATCAAGGAGGTTCTAGCCAACCTCGGGGTTCTCATGGGCACTGATGAGACCCATGTAGGTTCCTATGAGAGGCAGTGCAGGTGGCTTGCCATATGCCACAAGTTGAACGCCATTTACCACAACAACTGAGACATCGAGGATATGAAGCGCAAGTGGTGACAGGTGCAATGTGACACCTGCAGAAGGCACCTACTGTGGGCCAAGACAGTCAAGGAGTGCGCCTCACTGAACTACAGTAGAACAGCAGGTCCTAGCCACTGTGGACACTGCCATATTGATGGGCATCAGGGATATGGACACCTCATAGCACCCACCGGCCCAAGGTATGTGTCTGTGCTGCCATGCACCTGCTGCATGTCACTCTCCCCGGGCTTTCACCCATGGTGTGGGGACCCATTGAACCACCCAGTGCCACTCTCACATATGTCCCCACTGGTGTGGGGTGGGGCATGCATGGCCGTGTTGCACTGTCACATCTCCCTCTACTGTCTCACGGGTGACTCTGTGATGGTGGCACCTCCCTGGACTGTGTTGCGCTTTCCCCGCTGCCCCTCCACCTCTGTGGTATGGTGTCCCTGGGGCCTTAGTGCACTGCTAAAGCCCATGTGTGTGGAGATGGGGGAGGGTTGCTGCACTCGGGGGTCCACATTAGGTTGGTCATCCTTGCTTCTCTCAGCAGGTGCTGCAACGGATGCTGGACTCAGTGCTGACCCCATGCATGCCTCACCACCAGAGAATCCTCCACTGCCACAGTCAGTGGACAGTGCTATGGTGCCACCAGAGGGGGATGCCTTCCAGCCTATGGCTCTTGTGGATGGGGGTGCAGAGTCGGCCAGTGGTTGTGCAGAGTTGGAGGGCACTAGCTCAGGGGACACCGAGGACCAGCTCACACCATTCCCTGAGCCCCAATTCCAGCCTGGTGGCAGTGGTCACCATGAGCAGCACCACCCATGCACCTATGTACAGTTGGTGCACTGCGCGGAGCGCATACTCACCCAGCAGGAGAGCCACGAAGCACATGAGCAGGAAAAGCTACAACTCCTCAGGCGCACTGTGGGAACAGCAGCTGGTCCTCCATGACAGGCAGTTGGCAATCCAGGAACAGCAGCTGGCAGTGACCAATCGCCTGAATGCCTCCATGTGTCACCTTGTGGCACGCATCGACCTACTGGTTTCCCATTTGGGCAGGTTACAGGGTGCACCAGTCCCCATTGGTGCACCTGTGCTGTCCTCTGTGTCTATGCCTCCAACACCAGCTGCAGCTACTGTGCCACCTGCTGGTGCTCATGTGCCTCAACAATCTACACTGCCATCCACCAGCAGGGTGTCCATATGGGCCACTGCACGGGCAGTGTCTGTGTTAGGGTCCGCCAGCATGGGGCAGTTCTGCATCCTGGGCCCTGGGATGTGGGGCCCCTGCTTGTCTTCCCATCATTCCATGAGGCACATGGTGAGACCAGTGGGGAGAGCAGCAGCAGCCCGCTCTCAAGGGGCGTGCCATCAACCGTACCACCCGTTGACAAACTGCTGGGATCCGGTGGTGTCGCCTCTGGGCTGGGGAGGGGTTAGGGGCAGGTCAGGGTACGTGGGGGGCAGAGGTAGGCCTCGGTTCAGTTGCCTGCCTGTTGCTGGGGGTGATGGTTTGGGGTGGTGGGGTACAGGTTGGTAGTGCAGGGTGGGTGTGGAGGTATGGGCAGTCTGTGTTTTGCTGTTGGAGGGGCACTTGGGTGTGTAGGGTGGGCATGGCTGGGCACTGGTGTCAGTTGTGCAGGTGTTACCGTGTTTCGTGCATGCATCACACTTTTAGTCATGCACCTGCTGGGCTCTGTGTTTCCCTCTGCCTCAGGCACTGTGGACTCTGCCTGTTCCTTCTCCTGCATCCTGTACATGTCCCTCCTCTGCGCATTGCGATCTGTACATCTTCATCCTGGACACTCTGATTCAGTGGCCACACAGGTAGTGTCACCACCATACCTCTCGCTGGGCTGCAGTGGGGCTCAGGGCAGTATGTCCTGCTTCAATTCATATAATTTCTTTATTTTATTCCTTCTATGCCTGTTATTCCACGTTTAAGCAGGTATAATGTAGACATCCACGAATATTCTAGCAAGACGTACATGTGTTTGAACGGAATACAAGTTATACATTCTCACCTCCAGCCACGCCCCTGTCCCTCCCTTCTCCACCCACGTCACGCCCCTCCCCGCCCACGTACAGAGATATGCACACATCGCTTTCATGTGTGCAAGTGGGCCCGCATTTTTATTCTGTCTGGATGTCCCCGCTATGCACATGTCCGCAGCATACGTGCAGATGACTTATTCGCGGTTCAGAATGACCCCTAAGTGAATATTTTGTGGCTTATAGTATTACTGCTTTAAGGACTACAGAAAATAATGAAGTGCATGAGAGTGGGCTGAATATGTTTTGGTAATTAGCTTGATGTACTTTGTTATGGTAGGTTATGGTTTCTATGCCTCAGAATTCCTGTGCAATGTAAACAGTCAATTATTTGGAAATATGTAACTCGCAATACTTTTCTCATGCTGCAAAATAGATAGTGTATTCAGGTTCTCTCTGGGAATGGTTAACTCTCTCCACTAAAAGTTTATCCTTTTACACAACTTTTGCACACTTTGGAATATTGTAGCATGCAGGTCTGGGTTTCAATGCAATTTCTACTGGCACAGAAAGGATAAACTTCATAATCTTCTTGGCAATATGTTTATTTTCTCTCTTATTTCACAAACCCCCCCCATTAATTTTGTTTATTGTTATCTAGGGAAACTAATGTATCTGGAAATATTTTGTTCTATAGCATCAGTCAGTGAAGAAGTGTCTATAAAGAATTATCCAGTTTATTTAACCCTTTGAAGGCTTACTTGAAATTTTTAATCCACATTCTGCAGCCAGGTTAATTTTTGTATATGTCAGGAAAATTGTACCCGTCTTATTCAATATATTCTAAGAGATTTTCTTTCTGCTATGTTCATGTATTATATACCATTTGATAGGAATATTTAGTCAGAATTTTGGATCCCGAGAGTTTTGGGACCGGCCTGGATATTAAGCTAGCAAGAAAGTGAAGAAAAATATAAAACAAAAGAATCAAATATTCTCCAGGAACAAGCAGGAAGTCAGTCCTCACATATGGGTGACGGCGCCGGAGCCCACATGGAGCATTTCCCCAACTTTCAAAGAAAGTCCTTGGGAATGCTACCACACATGCATGGTCCCTTTCCCGCCCAAGAGTGCCATCTTGCTCAATCTCCTTTTTTCCACGGAGCCCAACAGACGTATGTCCTGTGTCCCTGGAAAAATTCCTTAAAAAATTATCCTCTTAGCGAACTTTTGCCAGTTTGCATCCCGCCTCAAGCCGGCGCTGTTCTCGGTTCCTTTCTCTTTTTTCATCGAGGCTCGCCTTGACCGGCGTTCGTGCCCTTTCTCGACCCCATCCGGGTGTGATCACGGTGGCTTTAAAAAGTGTGATTGTTGCCGTCAAATTATGTTTGTCACAGACACCCACGACTGCTGCTTGCACTGCCTTGGCCCGGACCACAACTGTTCCTCCTGTGACTTGTGTCAGGCCATGACCCCTCGGACCAACAAGAAACGGTTGGAGTTGCAGGAGAAGATGTTCCCGCGATCCAGCTCTGCTCCAACTTCCCTGACACTGAACCAGAAGCAGAGCACCTCCCATGAGGCCCGGGCATCTTCGGAGTCCCGCAGTGGTGGCTCCTCCGAAAAGACGCCGGAACCTGGCAAGAAAAAGAAAAAATCCTCGCAGCTAGTCGAGGTTCCACCGGGGAAACCCGGTAAGGTCCCGCAGCGGGATTCGGGCGACTCTGAGCAGGGACCATGCAAGACTCCCCAAGGCCATAGTCCTCATAGAGGACATGCTCACCAGAGCACCGGTGCCGGCCCAAAACCCTCCATGCACATGCCGAAAGCTGCAGAGCCTTCTGGCATTGAGGCCAGAATGGTGGTCCTGGAACACAGTATCTCTGCTATCCTGACCATGCCACAGGCAATGATGTCAGGTTCATCCACATAATCTGCCCCAACAACCAGGCCCCCGACTGCGGAGGCATCCCCGGGCGTCGAGCCGGACCCCGAGCTCTATCGACCTCGGGCCAGCCCTTGGCACTGATCGAGGTCCCAATCCTCGGTTGTCTGGTTCTCCCTGGCTAGCTTCCAGAAGTCTGACCTGAGACCAGTTGGGGAGTCTCAATTTCCAAATGCAGGCCTCGAGACATGGGAGCTCCGAGCCTCAGACTCCTTGACACCCTCGGAGTCAGACTGGGAGACCGACGTTGATGTCTCCCCCAAGACCTCTCGACCACGGAGTTGGACTGAGGCAGTTGGATCGAGGGAGAGCCCTAGATGTGGTGTGTCTAGATTTCAGTAAAGCTTTTGACATTGTTCCTCACAGGCAACTTATAAACAAACTGAGCACCCTAGGGATGGATCCTAAAGTTACTACTTGGGTTAGAAATTGGTTGAGTGGGAGGCGACAAAGAGTACAGGTAAATGGAGCTAACTCTGAGGAGAAGGAGGTTGCCAGTGGTGTGCCCCAGGGATCTGTCCTTGGTCCTATTCTTTTTAACTTCTTTGTTAGTGATATAGCGGAAGGGCTGTCGGGTAAGGTTTGCCTCTTTGTGGATGATACCACACTCTGCAATAGAGTAGACACCCAGGAAGGTATAGATAACATGAGGAGGGATCTAACTAAGCTTGAAGACTGGTCTAGAATTTGGCAGGTGAGATTTAATGTAAAAAAATGCAAGGTCATGCATTTGGGCTGCAGCAATCCAAGGGAGCAATATAGTATAGGGGGTGAAGTACTTTTGTCCACTAAAGAAGAACAGGACCTAGGTGTGATTGTGTCTGATGATCTCAAAGTAGCTAAACAGGTAGAAAAGGTGACAGCAAAAGCTAGAAGGATGCTTGGGTGCATAGGCAGAGGAATGGCCAGCAGAACAAAGGAGGTAATAGTGCCTCTGCATAAATCTTTGGTGCGACCACATTTAGAGTATTGTGTGCAATTTTGGAGACTGCACCTTCAAAAGGATATAAACAGGTTGGAGTCAGTACAGAGGGTGGCTACTGTGGTAAGGAAGCTCATCCTGAGTTAGGAGAAAGGGAAAAAACTAAAGAATTCACCTTAATAAAAGGACCTATTTTGCAAGGTCAGAGAAATAAAACCACAACCACACCTAGAAACCAGAAAATCCCCAGCTGGAACAGATTTCAGAGTTCTCCTAGTGGAGTAAGGAAGAATGCATACAGAACCAAGGTAAAGGACCCTTACGTCAGTAAGCTCCCTGATTACCCAGGTGCCAGAGGGCAAGCTGATCTCCATCACCTGGGAAGAGAAGAGGTGGGGCTGGAACCCTGGAGATTTAAGCCTAGGTTAGATTATACAGAGGTTAGCAAGGAGAGCCAGGAGAGCAACGGGAACAGGAGCAGGAACAGCAGGAGAGGAGAGTGCTGGAAAGACCCAGAGAGAGGAACAGAGCACGAGAGAGGAGAAGCTGCTACAAGCCTTAGAAACCTGTCCCATACTGAGCAGTGCAGAGTTGCAGGAGACACTCTCAGCTCTAATGAGAGGCTGTCAGCTAAGCCCAGTGAGCTGGAACGAGAGATAGAACCAATGCAACTAGGAGAGCCTGAGGCAACTTTGAATGAGGAAGATATATTCATGGATTGCTCTTTGTGCCAAGCCTTAGCTACAGAGGGGTTGAAGGAAAGCCAACCTTAAGAGAAAACTCTCCAGAGCAAGGTAACCTTGAAAAGCAAGGAAGATGTTTTGTGAATTCCCTGTGTTAAGAGGGAAAACTTATGCTGAGAAGTGAGAACAAGCTGAAGCTGTATAATTGTGCTTGTTAAACACCTGCTATCTTGTGCAGTGAGACGGCAAGAAGCCAAGCTAACGGTGAGAGGAAAAAAGCTTTTGTTTTGCTTTTGAATGTTCCTAAGAAAACCTGAGTAGAGCTTTGTTTGCTTATTGGAAGTTTGTTCCTGTTGGAAGTTTTGCTTTGCTTATAAAGAGGAATACAGCCTGGAAATGTTTGGAACTGAAAAGAAAGACAACTGCCGTTGAAGAAAGCTGTTTGTATTTATGCTTTAACCAGCAAGGCTAGAGAAAGCTGGTAGCCTTGCTGTTAAAGGGGTTTTTGCTTTTGAGCTGAAGAATACTGTAAGCTGATATTTTGTTTTGACCTTTTGCTTTTGTCCTGTTCTGTTTTTGAAAGAACCCTGGAGAAATAATCCTGAAAGAGGTCATTTATGAACCTTGCATTTGAGTTTAAAAAATTTCTGTCATTGCCTTACCAAAAGATCCAAACTACAAGTTTTTTTCTACTTGAAGCCATATGTGTAGCAGTTAAACTACATTTCCCAAGAAGCATTGCGGGGGAACCAGTCAGAGAAGGCTGAAAAGGGAAAGTTTCTATTAGAACCACGACCCTCCATGCTGAATGCAAGGAGCAAGGGAGTGACACTGCTAAAATGGTTAGTGGTCTTCATTATAAAGCATATGAGGACAGACTTAAGGATCTTAATATGTACACCTTAGAGGAAAGGTGGGATAGAGGTGATATGATTGAGACGTTTAAATATCTCCGTAGCATAAATGCACAGGAGGAGAGCCTCTTTCGATTGAAAGCAAGCTCTGCTACGAGGGGACATGGGATGAGGGTGAAAGGGGATAGATTCCGGAGCGATACGTGGAAATATTTCTTTACAGAAAGAGTGGTAGATCTGTGGAATAGTCTTCCAGTGGAGGTGGTAGAGATGAGGACAGTATCTGAATTCAAAGAAGCAAGGGACAAACACAGAGGATCTCTAAAGGAAAAAAGGGGACTGTTGTAGTGGTTGATATGGAAGGACAGACTAGATAGACCATGTGGTCTTTTTCTGTTGTCATGTTTCTATGTTTCTATGACATCGAGTCATCCCCTTGGAGCCGTCTAACCCGGAGCCCCGACACCATTCCCCATCCAAGGACATGGCATTCCATGACTTAGTTCGGAACATGGCCCAAGCCCTCTCGGTCCCCACCGAGTCCAAGGAGGACCCATGCACCAAAAAGCTGGAGATCCTCCACTATGAGTCTCCCCCAAAGGAGACTCTATCGGTGCCGGTGCAACCCATCCTCAAATGGCTGCTCCTACGGATGTGGGAGACCCCAGCCTCTGTTCCGGTGGTCAGCCGACAACTTGACACCATCTACTGCGTCAAGAGGAGACAAGGCTTCCAGAAGGCCCAACTTCTCCACAATTCCATGGTGGTGGAGTCCTTGATGCAAAAGCTCAAGAGCCAGAAGGCTTATTCTTCTGTACCCCTGGATAGAGAGATTAGGGCCTTCAACACCCTGGGATGTAAGTCTTTCCAAGGGTCCATGCTAGACTGCCAGCTACAAACTTATGAGCTCTACATAGGGACGTATCTTAAGAGCCTCATCCAGCAGCTCGCTGGCTTCTCATCAGGGCTCATTGGGGAACCCCTGCAACGGTTCCAGACCTTGGTAGCCACCATCCAGGACTGTTCCAAGTTCCTGTCCCGTTCCGCCTATGATGGGTTTGAGGCTGCAGCCCAGGCAGCAGCCACAGGCATCGGTGCTCAGGGCCAGGCCTGGCTGCAGACCTCGGACCTCGAGCAGTGGGTCCAGAAAAAACTGCTGGATGTCCCTGCACCGGGGAGAATATATTTGGAAAATCTATGTCCGACAAGGCGGCCGAGATTGAGGCCAAGGCGGTGACCAGGCAGAGGCTCTCAAAGAAGAACTCTACCCTTCCCCATAAGAAAGCCTCGGGAAAAAGGCCAACTTTCTCGAGGAAGAAGGGCCCTTTCCATCAAAATCACCACTACCAGGTCTTTCCAAGCCAGCAGCACCAGGGACCCCAGCCCAAGTGCCAGGGACACGGACCCAGGAAGCCAAAGGCTCCCAAACCACAGACACCAGCTCCGGCTCAACCTAGCAGGAGCCTTTGAATCCCAGGGCGGGGCTTCCCTCCCCCGGGAGACTCTCACCAGCCCACAGGGGGCCACTGGCACTCTTCACCCACAAGTGGCCCGAGGTCACCTCAGACCAGTAGGTGCTCCGGGTGGTGAAGGAGGGTTATCACCTCTGCTTCCAACTGCCACCTCTGGGGCATTTTCCAAGAGAACCAGTGCGACCTCTCCTTCACCAGGCCCTCTTGCTCTCAGAGCTAGCAGGTCTACTAAGGGACAGGGTGGTAGAGCCTGTTCCCCAGCACCTCTGGGGCAAGGTACTTTCTTGTCCCTAAGAGAACCGGAGGTCTCAGTCCCATCCTGGACTTCCAAGACCTGAACAAGTTCCTGGTGAGGGAGAAGTTCAAAATGCTCTCCCTTAGGACACTGCTGACCTACCTCCACCAGGGAGACTGGCTTTGCCTCTTGGACCTAAAGGATGCCTACACCCACATCCTGGTCCACCCAGATACAAAGCACTACTATACCAATAAGGTCAGAAGTGAGATACCTCGGGGTTACCCTGGACAATAAACTCAATCTCAAGCCACACATAGACAAGACCATCCAAAAAGCCTACTACAAGATGCGAATCATCAGGAGACTGAAACCACTACTCGCCCCAGAACACTTCCGTACCGTCTGTCAAGCACTGATAACCCCACTACTGGACTTCTGCAATCCGATATACCTTGGACTACCGAAACAAGCCATCAAACCACTCCAACTGGCACAAAACACAGCAGCACGAATCATATCCGGAACTGCAAGACAGGAGCACATCACACCCACCTTGAAGGACTTACACTGGCTTCCAATCGGTGCACGCATCAGATACAAACTATCATAAACCTATTCAAGATAAAACAGCACACATCAGCCAACAGCCTGCACACCCTCATACAACCAGACACCAGCACACGTCCTAGAAGAAAACAAACACACAACCGAGTCAGCACCCCAAGTGAATACAAACACACACGCAAGGACACAACAGACAGAGCACTATCCATGGCTGCTCCAACAATATGGAACAAACTACCGGACGACTTGAGGGCAACCACAGACCTCAAAGACTTCAGAAAACAGCTGAAAACCATGCTGTTCATAGAACACTATGGTCACATCACATAACCTAATTGTCTGTATAACAGCACATGTTACCGCCTAACACTGTATGTATATAAATGTCTTTAGCACCACTGTATATAGCCCACATTGTACATAGCTCAAACCAATCTAGCACACAATACAACACACACTCAACAAAATCCTCACCCTCACTGCATGTATAACACACTCACACTACCAGATTGTTTGCTGTGATACCACCTTGATTATTATGATAAGGCGGTTTAGAAATACTGTTAAATAAATAAATAAAATAAAATAAATCTCACCAGCAATACCTGAGATTCATGGTAGGGGGAGGCCATTACCAATAAAGGGTACTTCCCTTCAGCCTGGCCTCCTCACCAAGATTGTTAACAAAGTATCTAGCAGTGGTAACCACTCATCTGCGCCTATAAGGGGTGTTCATCTTCCCCTACCTGGACAACTGGCTTATCAAGGGTGGCACAGCCTCAGAGGCCAGTCAGGGCACAGAATGTACCATCCTCCTGCAGCACCTGGGGTTCATCATCAACTACCCCAAATCACATCTCTCTCCGGTGCAAGACCTAGAGTTCATCGGTGCTCAGCTTGACATGGTGCGGGCCAGAGCCCTCCTTCTTCAGGACAGGGCAGAACGCCTCAAACTGCAGGCAGGAGAGGTCAAGCACCTCACAATGGTGCCGGCTCACCTTCTCCTCTGCTTGCTGGGACACATGACCTCCACGGTCCATGTCACACCCCTAGCCCATCTGCACATGCAGATAGCCCAGAGGTGTTTGTGTTCTCAATGGACCCAGGCCATGTGCCAACTCCGGGTCAGGGTCAGAGTCTCCCACCAGCTGGTAAGATCCTCGACTGGTGGCAGAACCAGGGCCTCCTTCGGGCAGGGATGCCATTCCAGGTACCCCCTCCGCAGTGTACCCTGACCACAGATGCCTCTCTTCATGGCTGGGGAGCCCACTGCGGAGTTCACCGAACTCAGGGTTGCTGGTCCAGGGAGGAGTCTCTACTATAGATCAACCTCCTGGAACACTGGGCAGTAGAGCTCACCCTATGTGCGTTATGCTCACTCCTGCGGAACAGACCTGTGCTGGTCCAGATGGACAACCGGGTCACAATGTTCTATATAAACAAACAATCAGGGGAGCACGGGTTCGTACTCCCTCTGACAGGAGGCGGTATCCCTCCTCGGCTTTGCAGTGCGCAAGGCATGCTCCTGTGAGTGGCCTACCTCCTGGGCCAGGACAACTACCTGGCAGACAGACTCAGCAGAGTCCTCCGCCCTCATGAGTGGCATCTCGACCTGCAGTGGCAAAGAAGCTCTTCCACCTTTGGGGCTGGCCCGAGATGGACCTCTTCGCCTCTCCTGACAATACACAGCTGGCTCACTTCTGCTCCAGGCAGCTGCACCCATTGAGTGTAGTGACAGATGCGTTCCTGATCTCATGTTCCAAGGGACTGCTGTATGCATTCCCATTGACTCCCCTAGTTGCCAAGACTCTGTTCAAAATTCAAAACGAGAGGGCATCCGTGATACTGATCACTCCCAGGTTGCCCAGGTAACCCTGATTCCCAGTACTGCTCTCTCTGGTGGCAACACTTCCAGTACCCCTAGGCCGAACCCCGGACCTCCTGATGCAGGAGGAGGGCTCCCTTCTGCACCTTAGTGTGGGGTCATTGACTCAGCCTGGCTGCTGAGAGGGTAGCCTTGGCCCCACTCAACCTACCACAAGAGGTTGAGGAAATCCTGCTAGCCTCCAGGAAGACCTCCACGAGGAGGGCTTATGCCTTCAAATGGTGCAGGTTTGCTCTGTGGTGCACAGATAGGAAGAAGAACCCGTTTCTCCTGCCACATTCAACTGGTACTCCAGTACCTAGTGCATCTGTCACACACAGGGCTGAAATCTAACAGTCCAAGTGCATCTGAGCGCCAAAGCCGCTCACCACCACCCAGTGGGGGGAAAACCCTTATCTAGCCAACCCCTGGTTTCCCGTTTCCTATGGGGCCTTCTGCTTTCCAAGCCCCCTGTCCGCCCTCCGACAGCAGAATGGGACCTCAACATAGTGCTCTCCCAGCTCACTAGGCCACCATTCGAGCCACTGGCCACCTGCCACCTCAGATACCTATCCTGGAAGGTGGCCTTCCTGGCCCTGACTTCAGCTTGCAGAGTCAGCAAGCTTCAAGTGCTGGTGGCGGACCCCCCGTAAACCAGGTTTTCAAGAACAGAGTAGTGCTCCGCACTCACCCTAAGTTCCTTCTGAAGATGGTATGCCCATTTCACCTCAACCAGGAGGTGGTGCTCCCCACCTTCTTCCCATGGCCTCATGCCGGCAGGGAGGAGCTCATACTCCACACACTGGACTATAAACGGGCCCTGTCCTTCTATCTGCAGTGGACCAAGGGCACCGCAAGGCACTTTAGCTTTTCATGTCCTTTGACCCCAGCAGACTAGGGGTCCCTGTATCCAAGTGTACCCTATCTTCTTGGGTGGTGGACTGCATTGCCCTCACTTATGAATGGGCGGGCCTCTCCCTGGAGCACTGGATCACAGCGCTTAAAGTGAAGGCGATGGCCACGTTGGTGGCCCACTTCCATTCTGTGCTGGTGACAGAAATTTGCAGAGCCGCCACTTGGTCATCCATTCACAGCACACTACTGCCTGGAAAGTGAATCCTGTAAAGTGCTGCATAATATTCTTGGAGTGTAGGCAACTCCTGCTCTCTGATCCTCTGTGTTCAGGCTACCAGAGTGATAGTGTTGCTGGACGCTAGGGTCTTGCAGAGTCTCTCAGCGGGGACTCACCTACTGCAACTCACGGCCACCTGACCAGTCGCCTTTGGTTCTCTTGTGTTTTGGTCCTCGGCAGCCTGGAGCTCGGGAGTCCCATATGTGAGGTCTGACTTCCTGCTTTTCCTGGAGAAAGCGTAGTTATTCTCCTGTAACAGGTGTTCTCTGGGAACAGCAGGAATCAGTCCTCATATCCCTCCCTCCTCCCCTTGGAGTTGCCATCTTGTTTTTGCCTGACTGCCATTCTAGTTATGTCATCTGACTGAGCAAGATGGCACCCTTGAGCGGGAAGGGGACCACACATGTGTGGTAGCATTCCCAAAAGCTTTCTTTGAAAGCTGGGGAAATGCTCTGTGTGGGCTCCATCGGCGCCATTACCCATATGTGAGGACTGATTCCTGCTGTTCTCAGAGAACACCTGTTACTGGTGAGTAAATACGCTTTACTCAAGTCAATCCAAATTTCATTTTTGGCATATGAAAGAAATGATATGGGGCAGAGCCTCTGCAGATATTGGCCATTAATACAACTGAGGAAGTTCACAAATAATATTGTATCATTTATTGGTCCTTTTTAAGGTTAGGTGTCGTTTTAAGCAGTAGGATATCCCCTAGTTTTCAATATGCTTAAATTCGCAGAAATACTCGATTAAGGACCACAAAGAATCCTGGATAAATTAACATTCTCAAAAGTACATGCTATCTGAGGCGACTCTTCAAATGAACTGCTTTCTACTTATGTTGTCTATAGCAGAAAAAAAAAGGTTTTGTGCATCTGGTCCTATGGCACCGATTCTGAGAGGAGAATAACAGGGCTGTATGTCCCGGTGGGACGTGCAGCCCCGCTACCCGTCTGTCACGTATGTTGCAACACTCTCTCCTTGCATGCACAGAGCTGCTGTGCAGGAAAAAACAGACAGAGTGGCACAGGGGCGGAGAGTGGGCTATGCAGGGGCAGGTCAGGCACCCAGACATACAGGGCCGATTCAGGTCACAGCCCTGTACATCCAGCAGTCTTCAGGAGGGCGCCCAGCTTATTCCATCTCGGAGGTGGAATAAGCGCGGGGTGCCTATGCGATCTGGCCCAACAGCCCTCAGGGAGCAATGCAGCAGTGGAAGTGAGGCCCAACCACTCAATCCTGGCCCTCGCTGCCCCCGCTGAGGTTCAGACAGCGGGGAAATGGTGTCCAGTGCTGTGGCAGGCTGGCCTTGCTGTGGGGTGGATGTCTCCCGTGGGGATCCAGGGACACGCTGGGCCATCTCCGTGCCTGATCCTGAACCAATGGGAATGTCTGGCTCCCGTGGTGCAGAATCGGGTACAACAGAGCCTGTCCTGGTCTGGGATGTCTGGATGTTCCCCTTCTTGGATCGGGCTCCGCATATTATTTGCAGCATCTGCTGTGGACTAATTCATACAAGGAGTTGTGTCTGGAAGATAGCCAGGCTGATCTAAGCATCAAGGGAATAAATTGTCATTTTACAATCGTACCAAGCATATTTCTATTAAATAAAAACATGAATACCAGTTTTATATTATCTTTTAGCCTAAGTTTTCTTCAGCTCCTTTGGACTCAGTTAAATTAGAACCTACAAGTACTGGAACTACAAGAGCGGAAGGTTTCATTTGCTACTACTTTCCCCATTTTTAACACTCTCCATCCTTCTTACACAGTTACTGCACTTGTTGAGCAAGAGCAATACATAATGCCTCTCTCTGGAGCTTTATATGTGGGCACTCTCAATCTACACACTGGGTGGCACCAGTTGCTGATGGCAAGGATTGCACTCACCCCCCCCCCCCCATCTCACAAGTCCTTTTCCCCATATTCCCCAAAGCTGTGAATGCTACCTTCACAGCGTCTCCAATACCAGTCAACCTGAGGAACAAGAAGGCAGGCACAGCAACTGACGCCTAATCCGCATAATGTAAAATCATCATCTTATGAACACACATGTGTTATCCTTGAGGAATTGGGAGACAGCATCCAAACGGGAGATGAAATTTAATGTGTACAAGTGTGATGTTATGCACTTAGGTAAGAACAACCCAAACTATGGTTGCAAGGTTCCACATTAGGAATCATCACCCAGGAAAAGGACCTAGAGGTCATCATGGATAAACCCCTCTGCTTTGTGCAGTAGCGGCCAAAAAATCAAATAGAATGCTAGGAATCATAAAGAAAGGAATGGAGAATAAAATCAAGGATATTATAATGCTTCTGTAGTGCTCCATGGTGTGACAGCACCTTGAATAGTGTGTGCAGTTCTGATCTCCATATCTTAAAAAGCCTATAGCAGAATTAGAAAAGGTACAGAGAAGAGCCACCAAAATGATAAAGGGGATGGAAGGATACCCCTATGAAGAAAGGCTTAAAATGTTAGGTCTCTTCAACTTGGAAAAGAGACAGCTGAGGGGAGATGATTTTTTTAAGTGCCATGAAGTCATTGTTGACTCTTAGCAGTCCATGGGTTTTCTTGCCAAGCCTTTTCTTCCAAGGTAATAGAGGGTAAAGTGACTTGCTCAAGGTCACAAAGAATGCCAGTGGAAATCAAATCCCGATCTCCTGGGTACTAGATGCTTGCTCTAACCCAGTGCTTTTCAAACTTTTATCCTGTATGACCCCATTTTAACAACTGAAAATTCACATGACTCCAAATGATGATGAAATCAAAATAACAGGTTTCCAGCATCCTTTCCCTCCCTCTGCTCATCTAAAGCAAGAATATGCAGCAACAGTAGTGTCAATAGAAGCAGCAGTCAGCACAGGGTCCCTTGTGTAAGTGTACAATGTGTACTTATAGACCCCAGTACTCACCATGAGTTTCCAGTCTAACAAGAGAGGACAAGGGCCTATGAATGTTCACTGACTCACAGGCCACGTGCTGTTTGGTGACTGCCCCTACTTGTAATAGGTCACAGTGAAAGTCCAGAAAGAATGGCCAAATTTCTGTGACCCCCATGTTTGGGAACCACTGCTCTAACCAATAGACTACTCTTACACTCATATAAAATAACTGCAGTGGAACGGGTAAACCTAGATCGGTTGTTTACTTCTTCAAAATGTATAAAAAGATTAGGTGACACGCAACGAAGCTACAATGTAGCACATTTAAGACTAATTGGAAAAAATATTTTTTCACTCAATGCATAATCAAACTGGAATTCATTACCGGAGGACATAGTAAAAGCTGTTAGTGTAGCCCGGTTTAAAAGCGGTTTAGACAAGTTCTTGGAGGAAAAGCCCATAAACCATTACTAAAGAGGACCAGGGAAATCCACTGCTTACCTCTGAGATAAGCAGAATGAAATCTGTTTACCTTTTTGGGAACCTGCCAGATACTTGTGACCTGGATTGGCCACAGTTGGGAACAGGATACTGGGCTTAATGAACCCTTGATCTGACCCAGTATGACATATCTTATGTTCTTATTCTAGAACCAGACTTGCTCTAATCTGTCCAATTTACTCCCTAGTGCACTGCCAGAGATCCCAGTTGGTCTCTGGCTTTCCCTTCATTTATTTGTAAAAGGATCCTCTGTATTTGTATTAGGTCTTCTTGAATTATGTTGCTATTTTGCCTCCTCCATCTCCGCTGGGAGGCTGCTTCATGCTTCCACCATTTTCTCAGAAGAAATTTTTTTTACGCTACTCCTGAATCTACCCTTTTTCGGGTGATAATTAAAACACATCATCAGATCAAAATAAAGCCTGAATTTCTTCTGTTTCAGCTGGCCTTTACTGTTAGCATGTGCTCAATTTATATTCTGATACACTTAATAAATCCATGACTTCAGTGTAAACTTTCCTACATTGTTTTGTATGAATTTTGCACATCAAAGTTACAACATTTCCTGCCTCTTTGCATTATGGCCTAAATTCCATCATATCCTATATTTATATTTTCTGTGGCATGGAAATTTACCTTTGTTCATAACTTTCTTCACATATCAAGTTCATCAAAGAGGTTTCTATTCTTCAAATTTGATGAGTGAAGAATCCTCTTTGATGAACTTGATGGAAGATTTGAATACAAAATAGCAAGTGGTACAATACTGGTTCTATACGTCAGCAGAATTAGAAAGGTGCTAGTCCTGTGGAACAATACTCTGGAAACCACTAAGCAATTTTAAAAGCTACATTCCCTTCAGACTGGTAACTAAGTGACCTGCTATTCAAAATTGTGCAATTCATCTGTTTAAATATTGCAAAACCTACTCAATGGATCAGAAGTGCTAAGTATGTTTCCTATAAATATCAACTTGGAGATATTCTGCAGTATATTTAAGCTATTTAACCTTGGGGCTCATTTATTAAAAGTGTGCCCTAGTGTTTCTTTGGTGTAATTTACTATACTATGCCAGATTCATCAACAATAACAATGTTGACAGGGATTTGAAGTGGGGTACCAGGGCCCTCTGAAAGGGTTAATATGGAGAATGGCTTGGAATTTTGCTGACAATCTTAAGCATGATCTGTAGCAGCTTAGCAGTATATGTGTATAGATGCCAAGGTCATATTTTGTAGATGTTTGTAAAAAAAAAAACCAAGACAGAATGTTTTTGCTTGTCCGGATTAAGCTGAGCAATGTCTGTGTCTAGTTTGACTAAGACATGTAGTGTTTAACTTGACTTGTAACATGTAGATAAACAAAATGTAGTGCAAAGGCATGATGTAGAGCAATAAGACAAATTTGTACTATGTAGTAGTTTTAAAGAAGTACTATGGCTTAGCTGGAATAGGAATTAATGGGAGAACTGCTCAAGTTTGCAGGCCCGAATTCCTCTAGACAGACTCAGTCACAGGCTTTAGCAATTAAGAGAAGCAGTCCATCTTATTGTATGTGTCTCAACATGGTGATATTGCAAAACCCTGAAAACTTTGAAGCACGATAGCCTTCAATGACTAATGGTGAAGCATTACTATTTCCTTTAGGAGAGAATTTTTCAGAGGAGCTTCGATATCTGAAATATGAAATAGTAGTCAAGGATTTAAGGAGACTGCACACTAGTCCTGGGTGGATCGTCCTTACATGGTGTGAGGCAATGATACATGTGAACAGTTGAAGAAAAACATATGTTGTTTGTATTAGAAGAAAAAGTGTATAACGATTCATTTGTTTACTTTTCTGACTTTGTTTTTTAAAAAGAATAATATTTTCTGGTTGTAATAGATTTAAACAGCCTGGCTTTAACCTGGTGATTAGCTGTGTGTTTTTGTATGCTGATTTTCTTCTTTAGTAACTTAGAGCCATATTTCGCCAGACTTGATTTGAAATGTCTGTTTTCTTGTCCATAGAGATGGTGAGCCTCATTCCAGGAGGGGGATGTCTGGATGTCCCCACTGAAGACGGGACCGTTGTGACTCGATTCTGGCTCCCGGGAACAAAATGTTCCCGCAGGAGCCAGAATCGGGCCCAAGGACAGCCCGGCGTGCCTCCTCCGCCCACAGGGATGTCCTCTCTGCAGAACCCCCCCCCCCCAGCATCTGCGGCTCCAGGCCCCCAAATCCCCACTACCCGACCCAAGGTTGGCTTCCCACGGTCTGGATCGGGTGGCAGGGATACCCCTGCACTCATCCCTGGAGGTGGCTCCCCTGCCCCGATCTGGCAAATTGTGCTGCTTATAGGAAGGGCAATACGTACAACCCTCATTTGAGAATGAAAGCTGGTATGTGTAAAGACTACACAGATTTGTTTTGTATGTTTCACTCTTGGGTCTTAAGATTATTTCAGTTGTCTTTTCTGTATTTGAGTTACGCGTTTTAGTTTTTAAATAAGAGGTGCATTTTGTTTTGAAAGCTTTCCTGATTCAGTTTAATTGAAAAATAGAGACATGTTATAGTGCTGTGATTTTGTACATGTTGATTTTTGTTTTGGGTTTGGTAATCCTCAGTTTAAGTAATCATTTCAATGTTGTGATTTTCCTTATGTAGCAGATTCAAATTGGTTTCTTTCCAGCTCAGTTTGGAAAGTGTTCCATTACCTGATATTACTAGTGTTCATTTTGTGTACTTATTGCCCTTCCTGTTGAGATTGTTTGATAAAATGTTTTGAAGGAATGATTTTCATGTCATGGGGACTTTGGTTATATTAAATTAAATGTTTACTGCTAATTAGGACATACGTAGGGAGCTGTCATTTGGAATGAGACGAAGTAAATGTATATCTTCTACCTGCAGTCCACTTAAAAGCAGCAGTAAGTTTTAATAGTGTTTCTAGAAGCTTTAATCTATAAGGATTATTATGGTATAAAAGTCTATGCATGTATGTTAATTTGTATGAGGAAAAATATATGTATTTGGTAGTATAAGCAAGTGATTAGAAAATATTGATTCTAGGGAAATATGATATTAATTATAATAAATAGAAGGATTTTTGATGGACAGTAAACTGGCGAGGGTGGTCTAATGCTGTGAAGTGATGTGTTAGTTTAATGAATATGTAAAGGGAGATGAGATTGTATGATTGATTTGCAGCAGTAATGTTCATTGTACAGCTAGCGTTACTTCCTTGCTATCTGTATGGGTTTGTACTGCAATATAAGATAGATTCTCTGAGTCAATGGATTAGGAAGAGGAATGTATTGTACATTGCAGTAATAGCTGGATATTACACAGCACAGATAATTTGGAGGAACAACTTGGCTGTATGCTTATAATAGCTCTGTTAATGAGAGATTGCTGAGTTCTCAAGGCCTTCTTGCCAGACAACAGCATGCCTTGTTAGAGAAGTTTATTTTAAGAATATCAAAACAGAACACAGTTAAAGTACAGCATGAATGTTACAAATTTTTTTCCCTGTAAATATACAAAAAACAACTTCTGATTCAAACTGTTAGTAGTATTATTGAGAAATAAATCCACTTGATCATGATTTTATTAAATTGTTTAAGATTATTTTACAGAGATTCTGGATTTGACAGTTGTGATGAGGGGTGAAAAAAAGACACCTCCCCCCCAAGACACTTAACCATTCCTTTAATTGTATTTTTAAATAAGTTTTGTGTAAGTTTTGTTTTCTAGGTTATGGGTCTGAGCATATCCTGATTAAGAGTTTTGCCTGCTGATTTTATTCTATTTGTAAAAATGCAAATGCTGAAAAATAGTACCTTCTGAAGCTTCTTATAGCTGCAAATAAGAATCCCTGTGGAATGGTTCCTGTTTTATCTATGATTAATTAATTTGTAATTGATATGAATGAATGAGAAGATTTTCATGCATGTGTGATAGCTTTTTGATATATTCAGATATCTGGTAATTTGCATGAATTTGTGTGATGTCACAAAGTCTAAGAAAAATTATGAAGGTGTTTAACAGAAAAGATATAAGTATACAGCTTTGCTAAAAATTGAAGTGCTTGTCAAAGTTAAAACAAATTTATTTGATTAAAGGAAATTGTAAAACAAAAGAGAAAAAGAAAATTAAAAAAGGTATACAGTGGATTCAATCTGGGAGTGCAGATTATCTGTCGTGCATTTATGTCATAGTGCTTGTTGTGAAGAATTGATAGTTTATTTTCCTTTGGTGATTTATGGTTAGTAATACTGATATCCTTTTTTCTTTTTGTTTATTATTGTGCAAGAAGCATAGTGATACGTGTAATATTAAAAGAAATGATGCTAGATTAGGTATTTAGCTTTTACAAGTCACAAATAATGAGTGATACAATTTCATTCTAACAAGTAAACTAAGTAATTAAATCAAGGTGGTAACATTGTAACACACATTTTTCTTTTTAAGTTAGATTAACTGAAAATCCTCATACACATCACATCCATGAAAGTGTACAAAATTACAGAGTGGCTATCCCAGTCTATTTTTAAGCTACCTTGCAAGAGTCTATTGGGGGAGTAATCTTAAATTCTCATTTTGAGTTCTTCAGTTGTTGTTATGGAATGATCCTTGCAGAACCAATGTTTTCAATTGGAAGTATGAAGGGGGTATTTTGTCCCTAGTGGAATAGGTGGGGCAAAGGTGTTGCCTCCTAATATCACAAACACCAGGACTGACTGACTAAATTAGTATCACTGATTAAGGTAGATTCAAGATGTAAATAAATTTCCTTGTGCGAGAGATTAATTGATCCTTTATTATGCTGGTTTTGTGCTGAAAACAGTGTAACAAAGAGAAAACTTAAGCAATGACAATTGAATTTCTAATTGGTTTAAATTCCATATTTTTAAAAGTTTTGTGGTTATGAATGCATTACATTTTCTTGAGCATAATTCTTGGTACTGGTTTGTTTATGTATTGTTCCTTTTGTTTTATGTCCTGATTTTCTTCCTTTGTGTCCTACGATGTATATGTAAATCAGATAATATTGCTGACAATATTCAAAGTAATGTGAGTTAAGCCATTACCTAAAATGAGAGTGTTCTTACAATTTTTTTTGGTAAACAATTGAAATGAGTTTAAGTCATTTACAATAAACTGTTTGTTATGTTTTAATGTTGTTACCCCTTAAGTAATAAAATTAACTATACCTTGTAAATTGTCACAGTTGGAGAATAAATTACAAACATAATTAGTGATATGTTCAATTGTGCACCTGATAAGAGGTGTGTCTGTTTGCATGTGGCCCAACATTTAATCTCGGCATTCTGGTGACTTACAGCTAAGTGATGGACTTCTTGTTCTCTTTTAAAATATATAATAAAATGGAGTGAACTCGGCGGTGTCCTAGATAAACATATTCTGGACACTGGGTAAACTTACTCCGACAAAAAATTTTGTTAGGCGTATGATAGAATTTTTCTTGGGACAATTGGATATCTTCTTTATTGGTGTGCCAACATTTAATTTGGCAGGTAAAGATGCAAAATAGAAGTATGCTACAAGTTAGCTTGGTGTATTTATATTTATCTATATATACATATATTTATAGGAGTGGAGGAGTAGCCTAGTGGTTAAAGCAACTGCCTAGTACCCAGAAGATCAAGGGTTTAATTCCCACTGGCACTCCTCATGACTTTGGGCAAGTCACTTTACCCTCCATTGCCTCAGAGGAAAAGGCTGGCAATCTACTTCCAGTGATACATTGCAAAGAAAACCCAGAGGTAGCTGGGTCACTATGAGCCAACACTGATTCAATGGCACCAAAAAAAAAAAAAAATTATATATATATATATATTTAAATAATTTAGTACCAATTTAGTGCTAGCAGTAGATGTATTGTAATTAGTTAGCATTAGATATGATAATTCTGTTCAACAATTTTATAATGCCATTAGCAATGGTGCTTATTTGCAATTGTGAGGAATCAGAGGAGTGTTGTAGTGAGTTTTGGGCCTGCATATTGCATGCACTGAATCCTACAGGCTGAAGACAACAACTGCTGTGAATGAAATGAAGTCTGCAATGCTACTGAAAGCCAAATAGAAGCAAGGATCAGTGATTCCAGCAGGACTATTAATGTATATGCAGCCATGAAGCCTCTGTGGACAGTCCCTGCAACTCTGTCCAAGATGTGCATAGCCCAGCCCATAGCAAAGAGATGCTGCTGAAGAATTGGGAGTTGTGACCAGTGCCAAGATGTGAATGTGGATGCAAACTTCTGAAAGATCTATGGAGGCAGATGACCACTGCCATCAAATGGTGCTGGCAAGAATAATTGGTAAAGCCTTACTCTCTGTACACATTCTACTGAAACCTAGCAAGGACAAATAGTGTAACATAGCTTTGGTTAATTTACAGAATGCTTGTAATCCTTTTTCTATATTGTCAAATGAAGCATTTGTATAAAGACTTTTTCCAGCCAGCAAGAATGAAGTTCACTTATGGACCAGATGTGCCCAGGACTCCGAAGCGAAGGGTATTTCCCACTGTGGCAGATTTATTTTGGACTTGGACATATTTGAGCTACCATTCTTTTGTAGTGATTCTGTCCAGAATCAGAGGGTGGACTGTGGATAGGGACTTGAAGAGAGGTACCAGGGCCCTCTGAAAGGATTAATATGGAGAATGGCTTAGCAGTGTATGTGTATAGAAGCCAAGGTTGTATTTTGTAGATGTCTCTAAAAAAAATAAAAACAAGAAAGAATGTTTTTGCTTGCCCTCATTAAGCTGAGTAATGTCTGTGCCTAGTTTGACCTATAACATGTAGTGTTTAGCTTGACTTGTAACACGTAAACAAAAAGTAGTGCAAAAGCTTGACATAGAGCGATAAGACACATTTGTACCATACTGCAGTTTTTTCTTAATAAAGGAAGTACTATGGCCTAGCTCTTGTTGAAATTATAGGAAAATTGCTTAAGTTGCAGGCCCAAATTCCTCTGCTTAAGCTTAAATTGTACTGTTTGTTATTCCTGTCCATGCCCTACAAACTAAAGAATCCCATTTTCCAAATTATTTTACTCATTTCCTGTTTCAAAAAGTGGAAAGTGGATTCCTGTGTATTTACAAAGTACTATATACACTTTTCAAATTTAGTGGTAGATAGCTACGATCTGAAAATTAAGGGACCCTTTTACTAAAGTGCAGCTTTACTGTTACCACGTGGCAATTGCTCAAATTACCGTGCAGTAACTGTAAAGCCTCTGCATTAATTATTGGGGGCATTCTCATCAGTTGCCCATGTAGTTCATGCAGAGAACAAACATTTACTGTGTGACGTGCATGGGTGCATTTAATGGAAGCTATGGAGATGGCATTAAATGACCTGTATTATCTGCTGTGGTAACAGGGAATTCATAACTTACCGTGTATAGTCTGTGACCATTACCTGCCCATTTTCTGCCTCCTCCC
Organism: Ichthyophis bannanicus; assembly: GCA_033557465.1. Taxonomy (NCBI): domain Eukaryota; kingdom Metazoa; phylum Chordata; class Amphibia; order Gymnophiona; family Ichthyophiidae; genus Ichthyophis; species Ichthyophis bannanicus. The sequence goes on from CM066036.1 coordinate 622,000,887, forward strand.
ATATATGCAGGTGGCAAGAATTAGCACATACTATCTTTCAAGTCACCGTGCTGTATGTCCATGTTAATTCCCATGCACTCTAGTTAATGGCCCCTTAATTTTCCTGAAAGATGTTAAAAGATAACACAAATCAAATGCTACTGTAACCCTTTTAGTATTTGTCTGTAGTAGATACATTTTGTGCATTATAATAGTTTTCTGTATCCTAACCTAGGCCTTGCTGCCAGAGTACTGAAAAAAGTGAGTAGCATTTTTTGAATCACATTTTCTCCCAAATGATCCAAACAAAAGCATAATATGAAACATTACAATTTGTATAAAGTACGCAGAGTGTATAGAGTTTTATATAAAACCAAACATATACAAAGTTTTTAAAAAAGTAATTTTTGCAGTTCGGCATGTAAATAGGTTACAGAAATTATCTTAGCGGCACAAGGTGAATCATCATCTCGATGGCAAATGGCTAGATAAATGTCCATTACATTTAATGTGCATTATAGCTCATGGTAACGCTTAGCATGATGCTGTGGTAACTGTTACCATGCTGGCATGAGTTAATGCATGCTAATTCCCATGTTAACTGCTTTTTGTGTAATAGGAAAGGAACTTGAAGGGTTGGGGTAAAGAGTGGGCATGGATTGCAGATTGCAATTAGCTTAAGGGTAATTACCACATGCTAGGGGCCAATGTTGCAGTTAGCATGGGTGCACTTAATGCATCTCAATGGGTGGCCTTAAGTTCACTCACTGTAATTGGGAATGACCTTAATGTGTGGTAAGGGGCTTTTCAGTGGTGGATGGACGATAGATATCTTTAGCTTCCTAATGGAAAATAATTTCATTTCTGCTTCCAGTAGTGCATTTAACAGCTATAAATGGAAATGATCTTTGCACAAAGAGCAGTGCCAATAATCTGTGCTTTTTCTTGTCATTTTATTGATTCCTATCTGAAACACCGATTGACCAGTTCAACATTATCTGAAGTTGTGTCATTAACCCTCTTTTCTACAAACAAAAACATTAAATATCTTAAACATGTATATTTTAGAGGAGAGGCAGGATGGAGGCAATATGATTGAAACATTTAAATACCTCCATGGCATAAATGCACAGGAGGAGAACCTCTTTCAATTGAAAGCAAGCTCTGCTATGAGTGGACATAGGATGAGGGTGAAAGGGGATTGACTCAGGCAGGGCCGGCCCGTCCATTGAGCAAGAATGTTTTTTGCACAGGGCCCCACGTTTCGGGGGGCCCCGCGCAAAGAACATTCTGCTTTTTTTTTCTTAATTAAATTTAAAAAAAAAAAAAAGCTGGCCGCTGCCACCGCGGCGGCATGGAGTGTCCCGCGGGGCTCCCTCTGCCCTGCGGAACTCTCCCAGCGCGGCTGAGCCCCTCTGCGCCGGCTTGCAGATACGCGAAGGGAGAGTGTCTCCCTCGCGTCTCTGTTAAGCCCGCAGGGGCTGATGGGAAGCAGGGGCTGATGGGAAATTTCCCATCAGCCCCTGCGGGCTTTACAGATATGCGAGGGAGACACTCTCCCTTCGCGTATCTGCAAGCCGGTGCAGAGGGGCTCAGCCGTGTTGGGAGAGTTCAGCCGGGCAGAAGGGGCCCCGCGGGACACTCCATGCCGCCGTGGCGGCAGCGGCCAGCTTTTTTTTTTTTTTTTAATTGCCATGAGCCGATGGGGGGGGGGGGTTTAAGACTGCAATGGGCTGGGGGGGGGGGGTTTAAGACTAGCAATGGGCTAGGGGGGGTTAATACTGGCAGTGGGCTGGGGGTTAAGACTGGCAATGGGCTGGGGGGGGTTAATACTGGCAATGGGCTGTGTGCTGATGGAGGCTGTCTGGACATGGGGTGATGGGGGGATTAGCACTGGTAATGGGCTGTGAGGGGGTTAAGACTGGCAATGGGCTGGGGGGGTTAAGACTGGCAATGGGCTAGGGGGGTTAAGACTGGCAATGGGCTAGGGGGGGTGGTTTAAGACTGGCAATGGGCTATGGGGGGTGGGGTTAAGACTGGCTATGGGGGGGTTAAGACTGGCAATGGGCTGTGGGCTGATGGAGGCTGTCTGGAAATGGGGTGATGGGGGATTAGGACTGGTAATGGGCTATGGGGGGGATGGGGTTAAGACTGGTAATGGGCTATGGGGGGGATGGGGTTAAGACTGGCAATGGGCTATGGGGGGTTAAGACTGGCAATGGGCTGTGGGCTGATGGGGGCTGTCTGGAAATGGGGTGATGGGGGGTTAGGACTGGTAATGGGCTATGGGGGGGGTTAAGACTGGTAATGGGCTATGGGGGGTTAGGACTGATAATGGGCTATGGGGGAGCTAGGACAGGAAATGGGCTGATGGGGAGGGGTTAGGACTTGAGATGGGCTGATGTGGTTAGGACTGGTAATGGGCTGTGGGCTGATGGGGGGGTTTAGGACTGGCAATGGGCTATGGGGGGCTGACTGGAAGTGGGCTGATGGGGGGTTACGACTGGTAATGGGTTATGGGGGGGGGCTTAAACTGAAAATGGGGTGATGGGGTTAGGACTGGAAGATGACGGGGGGCTAGGACTGGTAATGGGTTGGGGGGTTGCTAGGACTGGAAATGGGCTGAGTGGAAGGGGAGGCTTGAACTGCAAATAGCTGATGGGGAGGGGCTTGGAATGGAAATGGGCTGTGAGGGAAGGGAGCTAGGACTGAAAATGGGCTGATGGAACAGCTAGGATAGGACTGGAAATGGGCTGTTGGGGGGAGCTAAGATTGGAAATGGGCTGTGGTGGGGGCTTGAATTGAAATGGACTCATGGAGGGGCTAGAACTGGAAGTAGGCTCATGGGGGGGCTTGGACTGGAATTGGGCTGAGTGGAGGGGAGCTATGATTTGACATGGGCTGATGGTGGGGCTAGGAAATGACTAGAAATGGGCTGATGGGGGGGGGCTAGGATTGGAAATGAGCTGATGAAGGGACTTGGACTGGAAATGGATGGGGGAGCTAGGACTGGAAATGGGCTGATGGGGGGCTAGGACTGGAAATGGGCTGATGCAGGGACTAGAAGGGAATGGATGCTTGGTGAGACTGGAACTAGAAGGGAGCTGATGTTGGGGGAGGATTAGAATGGGATGGGGCTGGGAGAGTAAAATGGAGAGGGGAAAAATATTATGTGTAGGAGGGATGAAAAATCTACAATTGGCCGGGTATTGGGAGAGTAAGTGAGGATTGAGGATGGAGGGGTAAAATTTGTGTGGATGAAATAGGAATGAGGAAAGAGCAAAAGGAGAAAGATTAGTATGTTAAAGCAGATGTAGAGAGAGAGAATGGAAAAAAATTAGAAGAGAGAAGAAAGGACAAATGGACAGCAGATGATGGGGAGTTAGCAGAAAACATGAAGAAACCAGAAGAAAGTGGCTGGACCAATTGCAACTGAAAAAAAATGCACAAAAGGTAGAAAGATATCTCTTTATTTTGAATTTATTAACTGGAATGTCAGCTCTGGGAAATGTGCATCATTAATGTCTGCGCTTTGTTTGGTACAAGAGGAAATTAATTTATAGTTTTATTTCTACAGTGGTGTTGTACATTCCAAGTTTGGCTTTTGGGGTTCCCAGTTTAATTATTGCCTTCCTGTTTCTAAATTGTGATTCCTTGTTTGGTGACGGTCTATGTTCTGCACGTGTAACTGAGCTGAGGTATTCTGTTTATGTAATTCCTATTTGACATTGCCACTTGTTCTCTTTCCCCAGTAGGTCATGTATTGTTGTTCTCTGAAATGTATTGGTTTAATATTTGCAGTGTTGCCTTTTGATAGGTAGAGTATGGTGCTTTGTGAGTCCTGGTAGTGCTGTCAGGATACGGCGGGTTTGCTATGGGTTCTAAATGGGCAGCGTTTGTAGTAGTTCCTAATGTGCCTGGCGGTTGGCACTGGATTATAGTAATGTAGAAATCTTTTAGTCTTTCTTTATCCATACACTCATTAAGAGACATGTTTACTAAAAGTTAGTGTATGGTAACATTATGCAAATACTTATGCAAATAAGGCCACTTATGCAAATGAGGCCCCGCACCGAGTCTCCGCACATGGCCCCGCACCCCCCTTGGGCCGCCCCTGGACTCAGGAGTAATATGTGGAAATATTTCTTTATGGAAAGAGTGGTAGATGCGTGGAATAGTTTCCCATTGAAAGTGGTAGAGATGAGGAGAGTGAGTTCAAAAAAGCATGGGACAAACACAGAGGCTCTCTAAAGGGAAAAAGGGACTGTTGTAGTGGTTGATATGGAATGGCAGACTAGATAAGCCATGTGGTCTTTTTCTGCGGTCATGCTTCTATAAATAGGTCACACAATGCATTTAGTAAATCTCTTTGGGGGCTGATGCAATAAAGTATACTAGGTTTTGCAAACAAGTTAGTTCAATTTTTTGCATATAAATTAGTGCGCTACTAAGAGTTTTGCACACGAGCTAATTGTGCGTAAAGTCTTGAGCAGCGCACAGCACATTTAAATCCATTGTAATGGAGCAATTAACTGTTCAGTGCAAATGAGAGAAATGCACAGAAGACCAGAAGGCTGAACTCAGTGCTGGGATTATAACACAAGCAATGTTCCCTCTAATTTTCTGTAGACTGTGTGCGCATAAAATATCAGCTGTGTGCAGCTTTTGAAGGAAGGTTAAATTTTTGTGCGCCACATAACGACACTCGGAGTTATATAATTTAAAATTTGACTACACATCAGAATATAGTACATGTACACCACATTGATTTTAATCAAATTAAATGAAAATAGATGATTACTAAATGAAGTGGGAAATTTCTAGTAATTACAATCATAACTTTTAAATTTTAAGACCTCTGTGGTGTTTTCTATCAGAATCAGAGCTGTAATTTTTGTGCGCTCCGTTGTAAAGTATGTGCGCTCGCTCGGCGAGGTGTGTGCGCGCGCACACGCGCACAGCTTAGAGGGAACAGTGAACACAAGGTCTGGGGAGGTGTCAAGGGTTAGCTCATAGGCCTGCAGTCAGTGTTGGTGAGGAAGTTATACCTGTTTTTTCTCTATTTTGAGCATACAGCACCCACAACTTTTTTCTGGCTTTACTGAAGGGAATGTGAAAAAAGGAGAGGTGTGCTGGAACAATGTTATGCTATTTGTCATTTGCACATGAAGAAGTCCAAAATAACTTCATATGCTTTAAAGAACGTTTATCTGTTGGACCCCTTATCATACCTGATCTACCAGTATATTCTAGGTGGAAATGTGTATCAATGATCCCATTTTAGTATTTTTAGTATTCATTGTAGAAATGATTTAAAATTATCCTCAAACAGCATATAAGAGGAAACTTTCCAATACTTCACACTTCTGTAGGAATAAAGGTAATCAAAATGTAATAAATCGGTCATCAGCTGTCCGGACATAGCATGTTTTGTTTGGATATTTGTGAATGCTATCTGCGGCATTAGCATCAATAGTTTGCTGTGCAGAATAATATTGCTGTGTTAGCCAGATTGTATTCCTGCAAATGCACAGAACTGCCAACCAGTTCTTTTCTTTTTGGGCACAAGCTATAAATGCTGCTAACACATATGCATGTGTCTGACTTGCTCTCTTGTAAAACAAATTTACTGCACATAACATTTGTATACTGTTTGCTTACAGCATCAGAGAGCAAAACTCGAGCATTAGACTTGCATTACCCTGTGTTGAGCTTTCACCCAGGGTTTCTGCATTGGCCTAAATTTACTGAAGTATACAACACTGAAAGTGGCAAAGCAGGAACCAGAGCCGGTATTAGGGGTGGCAAACGGGGCAATTGTCCTGTGCTCCAATGCCACAGTGGTCCCCATGCCTGCAGGCAGGCTTTGGGGTCTCCCTCACCAGTTTCTGCCCTGTGAGGAACTACATACCATATTAAAAGAGATTCACACCCAAGTCTCCCATTTTCTTTAAACGGGATCATTGCTTGACATCTAACAATTTCAAATCTGCAGCAGCGCCTTGTTCCTTTGCAAAACGTTTTGTAAACTTTAACAACCTACAACCATTAAGAATTATTGTCTGGTTGTTAGTACCTTCTAGCTGTAAATAAACTTAAAGATCATTCTGCCAAAATAAGCATTTCCAGGGTCTCTTGTCCCTACATAAAAGCTTTCAAAAGAAGAAAAGATCAAATGAGAGCGACGCAGTTGGGATCTCGGAAATGTGACCTCAGTGTTAATTTATTTATTGTCACAGGGGTTCAGGTCTCTTTACAAGAACATCTCTCGGTTAATGCATGCTGAAGCCTCCACATGGAGCCAAGGACAATAGAACATTTGTGTTCAACAAACCGATTAAATAATCTGTATACAAAACGTTAACCTTCCACATCAAGAACATTCGCAAAATTGAAAGTTTCACGAATTGAGATGATTCCAACTCAGCATTCCTTCTGTGAAAATGCATATTTGAAGTACAGTGTTAAAATTCTATTCCAAATGTGGAGTGTTTCTCTTCGTGCCAAAACATTTCTAGAGTAAAGGAGAGTCGCTTGTTCCCCTTAGACTGTTCTCTCTACTACAAATTTTAGTACTAGTGCGTGGGGGAGGGACTGCAGAGGACCTTTTGGAACTGAACAAGAAAAGCCATCGATTGTGCTGCACGGAACAACAAAGGGCAGCATTTGCCTGGTATCTCTACGGCTCTCCGCTGGGCTCCTGCTTCACGCCCTTCTCTCCTCCTTTCATCTTCTTGTTCTGGTGCGTTTTCACATGCTTGGCCAGATGGTCGCTTCTCATGAACCTTTTACCACACTCCGAGCAAATAAACCTTTTCTCCCCCGTGTGAGTCCTCAGATGCCTCTGGAGCTCGTCAGACCTGGTAAAGCTTTTGCCACAAAAGAGCCAGTTGCACACAAAGGGCCTTTCCCCCGAGTGCCACCTCAGGTGAGCCTTGAGGTGAGAAGTCTTGCCGTACACTTTGGCACAGCCCGGGATGTGGCAGATGTGTTGCTTTTTCTTGCCAGGCTCTTCCGTGCCACTGGCAAACTGGCAGTTAGGGCATCTGCACCTCCTGCACCTTCTGGCCGAGGCCAGGGGCGATTTGGTTTGAAGCAGGGCAGCGATTTGCGTCTGATACTGAGCAAACTCCGAGTGTCCCAGAAGCAGACTTCTCTGAATGGGGAAAGGGTGGTGGGCGTGAGTCACGGGAGAAGGGTGGCCCATAGGGGTCGCTTGCTGGATGCTCCACCAGGGGATGTCTTCCGCTGGGTTTGGAGAGAGCTGTCTGGGCTGCTGACGAATCAGATTGGAGTGGCCAGGTACAAAGGCATGCATGGCCGAAGAGAGGGGAGCCGAGGTTGCATACGGGACGTAGGCTGCCGGACAGTTAGATGGCAGCATCTTGACAGGAGTAAACTCGTACGGGTACGATGGATCCGCCGGAGGCGTCAAAGGCACTTCATGGGAGCTAAAGTTAGACTGGATGTGCTTTGAAAGCTGAGTTTTCTGTGGGGCCAGACCCAGGTTGTTATGATTAGGAAGGCCCCCTGGGGAATGGGCCGGTAGTTCGTTCGTCCAAGGATGAAAAATCCTGGAAGGAGACCCCAGATTTGGCTCGTATGGAACCTGGAGGAAATCCGGATGCGCTGCTACTGGCTGGCCGATGCGGCTACAGGTAGCGGCCAAGAGAGCCAGCGGAGAGTGCTTGACCAGGTCTGGAGAAGAGCTCGGAGTGCGATCCTGGGACAAAAGAAAGAGGACAAAATGGTTATAGTGCTGCTTGGTATCCGGCTACCACAGAACTGACTTGAAATCGAGCACAGCAGAATTTGAACAAGACTTCCACGTACAGAGCAACAGAACCACGTACGTCTACAAATGGTGTGTAAAGGACTCGACTGAAGCTTAAATTTCTGGAAATCAAACGCTTCGTGCAAATAGACTCATGTTTTTAAAAGTCAAGGTAGTCACACCCCAACTTCTAAACAAAAAAAAATAACTAGGTCGAAACTCATTTACATCCGTTTAAAAGTACAAATCTTAATCATTCAAAGCTTTCTTTTAAGGTAAGCCCGTAATGCAGAAAAATTACTACCATTTCTTAATCGTTTATATAGCGCTACAGGCGTACGCAGCGCTGTACAAACATAGAGAAGACAGTCCCTGCTCGTACATCATACAATCTAATCAAGACAGACAGAATAATAGAAGAATATGAGCAAAAGCACGGAAGTCTGACCCGATTTCTACAAGCCAGTCCGAGAGAGCTGAGAACGGACAGTAATCCTGAAGTGTTTCCACGGCAGCTTCCCTCACTGTTGAAAAGCTTAGAAAAACCCTGTACCCCAGCATAACCCGGATCACATTTTAGATGTGCATTTAATCACTGCTTTTCCAAAGTCAAATTTAAAGAAGTTACACATTCAAGTAGAGCTGGAGAACTTACAAACTTATAATGTGGATATAGGAGGGGGGAGGGGAGAGAGAGCGGCGAACGTGCAACTTTTTTTCTTTCCAGGTTGTTTTTTTTATAAGTGACAGGGGCTGCTCCGGGCCCATCCTGTCCTGGCTGTTCCAGGGGTACTGACCTGGAGGAAAGCCTGCAAAGAGTCTGAGCGCAGCACAGCTACCGCCGCCATGGGTCCCGCCGCAGGAGCTGAAGAAGCGGTCCAGGTGGGGCATGGGAGGCTCCGTCCCAGCGCCCGTCGCTCTCTCCTGACCGTCTTCCGACTGCAGCTCGGGGATCTTCCCCAAACAATTTGATCAGGACTTTACTGGGCCGCCAGCCAGTCAGAGCGAAGATTTATGACTTTGAAGTTCGCCGCCGCCCAATCATCAAAGAAGAGCGGCTCTTTCAGAAGCGAAAACAAATCCTTTGAATGCACAAAGCTCCTACGGTGTGTTTGTTGGTCCGGATAAAAGAACTGATTTTAGGGGGGGATGGGCAGGGAGGAGATAAAGGCGGGACAATTAATGAAGTAATCACTATGTGGGAAATGTATTTATACAAATAATTGGATTTTCTTGATCAAAGGGCCCCTTACCGCCTAGAGACCCTGGCACTGGGTGCACAAGACATCCAATCCCCCTCCCTCTTGCTTTCGTTGCAATTAAGGATTTGTAGCAAAGTCTAAAGTAACCTTGTGTCTTCGTTATCTGAACAGAAATCCGCGTGACTTATTCCAGGATTGAATTGCTTATCAAAGCAATATAAAAATTACGTGTTTTCCAAAAAGGTCACCTGAACGGTGCTCGAATATTTCTCCCAACAAAACCTCTTGGCGCTGCAACTTTTCCCTACACTATTTTTCAATATGAACAGTAAAAGAAAAAGTAATGCATTACTCTAATAAATGCTTCACACTTTTTTCATCAATCGCACCTTTACTATGCATTTTCTGGTAGGGCTCATCTGGGATGCCATTGAAATATATATGTGAATTTTGACGGCCTAAAAACAATTTCGCTAAATAAAACTATAGTGCTATGTTTTTTAAACCATGCTGCAGTTATTTTGAGTAACACCTACCTACGAATAAAATTAACATGTTAAAAATACGGTTGGATCACTTTTTCTGTGTTTTGTTGGGTTTGGGCAATGATAAACGGACTCTACGGAAAGAGACAGATTGAGTTACAGTGTCTGTGTGAATTCCTAAACATGTAGCAATTTTGATGACCGTGTACATTTGTTTTAAGTCTCTGCACCTCTCAAGGAACCGGAAACTGCTTCACCAGATCTGAGTTTGGGTTACTTTTAGACTTCCTTTGAGCTACTAGAAAGAGGACTACATCCAGAAAAGATAATCTGCCTGCCAGATGTGAAAACAACTCCTAACGTTTAACTTAAACCTCAATATCATATACACATTTATAGCAAACCTCGGAAAATAAATATTTTCAAATATTAAATAGTATTACAACTTCCCATAAAACAGTAATAATCTCTTCCCACTTTCTTGTCAGTACCAATGCTAATAAAACTGTAGGGACAGGTGAGGACTAACAATCCTTATCTGGCCAAAGATCAAGAAACCAAAAGACATAGCCGGCTCTATTTCCCTCAGGCGTTGCCTAGAACTTTTAAGGGGAAAAGACTGAGTAAAACAGGACTATCACAGTTTATTTGATCGGCAAGTTAAGCTGCTAGGTACGTATGACCTAGCTTGGCCACTGTTGGAAACAGGATACTGAGCTTGATGGACCTTGGTCTGACCCAGTATGGCATATCTTATGTTATGGCCTCAGACACTCTTGCTGTTCACTAGCCTTGAAACCTGTAGTACAGAAAAGGCTTCTTAATAGCCTGAGAAACTGGTCAGTCTTTGTGGAACCGCTGCGCGCCCCGATTCTCCAGGTAACTCAACCCCAAGAGGAGTTGTGTTCAATTGTATTCACATTGCCAGGAAGCCCTTTTAAGGGCCAGCACACAGAGATCTTTATCTGGCTTTCCAGCAGAAACAATCCCCGTCCTTCTTGGGACACTTGGGAGGGATGGAGGGCTTGAATTGGATCGGTGGCTTTGAAGGGATTAAAGTGCCAAGTGCTCTCCTCTCCCACGGCTCCATCGGGTTTCCTGGGGAAACGAGAGCCTCTGGGTAGCTCCTAGCGCTCACACGGCCCCCTCCGGGGAGGGGGCTCCGGCTCTCTATCACATCTTCCCAGATTGCCATAGGGATTCCTGTTGCATCATGTACATTGCTGAACCTGAAGGCATGTTTGATAGATTAATGATGAAACTTTAAGAACCTACCTAAGGGACATTTAGAAACGATTAGCATCTGATTTTGATTCTCGATAGAGGCTGGAAAATTAGTACGTTCACTAATATGCTTGGGGTAAGATGCAGGGAAAAACTATAGTTGACAGCATTGCTAATCTTATAAAATATTGCATTTGATTGATTATAAGGATTTCTTCCAAGGCACATAATTGCAGAAAGTATTTGGCGAAGCAAGACCCTTACTAGGGAAAATATTTTATATTTGGATGTTGTGAATCTGTTCGCAATAGTAGATACGAGGACTGATCTTAGGCTACTAGCTTGTAAGAACCATATTTTTAAAACATTGCAGTTGAGAAACACCTATCATTGTTAGCAGGTCTTTCAATGTAGCACATTCAATAAAGTTTCTGAATATATTCATGTTCTCACTTCAAAATCTAATGAAAAGGTTTTTTTTCTTTTGTAAGTGTAGAAATGCCTCTGCGCTTTTTGCAAGACTTTTCATCTAAGATCTGGAAAAGTTATAGTCATGGAGAGCTGACAATTTATAATACGTTTTCTATAGAAAGGACTAGTCGAGATGTGCATATAATATTATTCTAATTATACTGCTTTGTCTTCTTTTTACTTTTCTTTTCATTAATGGAGTTCGAATTGCCCATATCTTTTCACCCAAAACTGCTCTTTCATAAATGTACAATATTTAAAATAATTTCACAGTTTTCTTCTATTTTCCTATATAACGAAATTAGCAGAAAAAGCAAAATTAACAAATATAGAACGTGTGCAATAAATTTATTTAACCGAGAAAGAAACAAGCTTTTGATTTCTAGCACAACTAAGGCCAGTGTTTGCTTGATTTGGGACTGACAATATTTCTATTAGTTTTTAAACCAACAGATGGAAAATAAATCTGAAAGCACCTGTCAAGCGTTTGTGTGCAAAAATAGAGTAGCTTGGGTTTTCGGAAATGCACTCTCGCTAAAGCTAGCTTTCAAAGTTTTTCTTCACAAATTGAGCTGTTCAAGATCAAAGTGCAACGTTTATTTTCCAAATTTGTAGCAGCTGTCAGTAGCTATAATTCTGAAGGACAAAAAGGTCAAACCATTTACATAAGTTACTATATACATAAGATGGGGGTTGTTGCTGGTAGGCATATACAGCAAAATAGAATCCTGCTAGTCCAGTGTAATCTTAGAAAATGCTTGCAACAGATAGAGAGGAAGATCCCTTCACAAGCAGACCAAACAATTCCAAACACTCAGGCAGATGCAGAAAGCCGGCTCTGAAGTCACACGGTATCAACTATTTATGCATATTTGCAGCGCACCGATAGCACGCGACTTCAGCGCGGGCATGCAGAAAGGGGTGAGCTTGCAAATTAGCCATTCGTTAAACTATGCACATGCAAAGGAGCCACCTATTAAACTGTGCACAAAATGGCAGTGTTAAACTGGAAGAGCAAGCCAAACACATGCGCATAAGAAGTCGGCACAAGTTTGGCATGCTCTCCCAGAGAAAAGGGCACCCTGTGGCTAATTTGCTTAAGAGCCTCAACAGTATTTTGATGGCATTGGGGGCTTTCTTCAATGCCTTGATCATCTATGGAGAAATATCAAACTCAGATGATCTAGGCATTGAGGAAAGCCCCCGATGCCATCAAAATACTGTCGGGGGCCAGTGCCTCTGACAGAAAGCGACTCCCTGGTGGCCCAGCAGCTCTGATCTCTCCACCTGCCCAAATAATCTCTGGTGGCCTAGCGACCCCGATCCCCTCACCCCCCCCCCCCCAGAGTAAAAAATAATCCCTGGTGACCAGGGCAGCCCGATCCCCCAGCCTCTGAAGTAAAAATAATCCATGGTGGCCCTGTAGCCCTGATCCCCCCACCTGCCAAAATAAAAATAAACCCTGGTGGCCTAGTGGCTCCACCCCCCCCCCCCCACACCCCACTCCCGGTACCTTCAGAAATGAGCAGGAGCACTGCTGATGAGTTCCTGCTCTTGCCCTGCCCAGTGTATCCCAGCAGGGGTGGGGGATCAGGGCCACCGGGGATTTGCTTTCTGTTGGGGGCAGCGGCCCCCAACAGTATTTTGATGGCATCGGGGCTTTGAGGGGAAGATGGTCCAGGCATGAGGGAAAGCACCCAATGTCATCAAAATACTGTTGGGGGCAGGCGCTAAATGTTGAAGCCACCTCAAACCCAGGCATAGAGATACCGCTGCTAAGGCTGGTTGAGAAATCATCTATGTGTATCTCTGCATTGGGCGCAGCCAAGATTTGTATAGCAGTTTATTATGTGTAGCTGATTTGCCTATAATTTAAATTCAATTAAATACTTTTGACATTAAATTGTGTGTTAGTTTTCCCCTTGCTTTTTACGCACACGTCCTTCTCTTTTCTGTATTTTGGCGGTAGCAGTAAGTGTACTTAAAAGTGGCGTTATCTGTGCTTAAAGGCTGTGCTAATTTTCTGCATTGGCCTGACTGGAGAATGTTTACTAAAGCGCAGTAACAATCACTGCAGTGTTTAGCGCATCCTAAATGGTTCATGCAAAACTGCGGTAACTACTATCACACGTTAAAAACAACCAGCATAGTAAAAATCCTGTGCTAACTGCTTAGCATGTCACAAGGCAGGGGATGGGTGGGTTATGGCGGAGGGTGGCTTTGATCGCACATTGTGGTTTGCGCAGGGGGGTGGTAATTACATTTAAACTGTCAATGTTGCATGTTAGTAGGGGTGCACTTAATACCACTGTCAATGGGTGTCATTAAGTGCTCCCACATAAATTATGAATGAAGTTTTGGCACGGTGAGATACTTTTCAGTGCAAATACTAACTGCAGGGTGACATGCTGTGCAAGCCCCCAACAGTTTGCTATCAGCCTTTGCATACACTGCATGCTAAATTTTGTTCTTAGCACACAGTAAGTGCCACAACTTACCACACTTTGGTAAACATAACCCTGTGCATTTTAAGAAGGGTTACATTCAAATCCTATAGTAAACAAACACGAAAAAAAAGATGTTCGCTTCACAAAGAAATGTCTACATCTGCAGCAATGCAATGTCTAAGCCGCAGTACTTATGAGAAGGGACAGTGCAAGCTGTAAATCACTGTCACACAGCCCATGTGGTCTTGCAAAAAAGTCAATTGCTTGGTCTCTGGCCGTCTGTACTTCCATTTCCTTGGCAGTCATCTTCCTCGAAAGAAACAAGAGTGCAGTCACACACCCCAAAGAACATGCATAGCAAAGCAAACAGGAGAAACACAAGATTAAAGGCTCCTTTTCAAGGGTGATACATTTTGTGGTTGAAGAGTTCCAACATCTCTCCATAGCTCCTTCTTGAATGCCTTTTACAACTCGGCATGTAAGCAACCTGTGGAAATAAAGAAATAGCTTTTCACTACAGTAATTTAATTAATAAGGGATACTGGTTATACAAAGCGGGCATATTTTTATGTATGTTTCTTACACATATATGTTGTTTATAACATAGGCGAACCTGTGTCCTAGACAGCACCACCCAGGCCCGAAAGAGCCCCCCCATCTATACCAGGAAAGGACAACCTGGGCCCATACATAGTGTGGCACAAGCTCTTGTTTTGGTGACAAGCCTGGCCAAAGATTTTATTAAACATACGTAACATAACAATTGCAAACAGTACCTAAGCCAATAACCAGGTAGGGAACGAGGTGGGGTTGATCACAGCAGCACCTCCACAAGCCCCTTCCTAGCCATGGCAGGGCTGATGCAAGGATATTGGGCTCCCTAAGCAAACCTTCAGCCTTACACCCCCCTCCCACTCCCGAGATTATCCTAACACCACCCCTTCTGCAATAATCCTGTAGAAATGGATACTTAACATTGTACTTTTAAATATTAAACTTTGCTTTGTATATATGTGTGTGCTCATTCTCCCTGTATGTAAAAGAATGTGCTGAAGACTCTTTGATGTGCCGATTCAGAAAAGTGTGCTAGGATTTGTGCACAGGTTAGCTCGACTTTAGCATGCAATTTGGGGACTGCCAGTACAAGAACAAGTTTTGCTTACGAACCAACCGTGCATAAAGCCTTGAGCAGACAGCAGCGCGCAGCGCATTGAGATCTATTTAAATGGATAGTAATAAAATGGATTAGCTACAGTATGCAGCTTTGATGCAGAGAATGCGATCAGAGGGCCAGGAGACTGAGCTCAATGCTGGGTTTTTAACATGAATTGAGCGGTATATTAAGCCTCTAAATAAAGATAAAGATATAGTACCTGCAACTTTTTTTCTGGGTTTGCTGAAGGCAATGGTGAAAAAAAGAGCAGAGGAGGTGTGCTGGAACAATATTATATGCAAGTGTTGGAATGCTATCTGGCGTATAAACAGCAATATTATCCTTGACGAATACTGCTGTGCGCTAGATAGCATTCCAGCACACACGCACAAGTGCCAAATTGGTTTTTTTTTTCCTGCGCAAGATATTAACGCAGACCCCTGTACGCATGTGCCTGGCTTGTTCTCTTTTATGCACATTTGTGCTAGGCAACCCTGCCCTAGAGCTAGCGCTGGGCTCTAGTGTAGGGTTTCTGCATCAGCTGAGTTTGTGCGGCTGTCAGGATCTATTGCTTTGCTTTGAATAATGCTGCTGCTGCAGATCTTTGCTGCACCTCAGAAGGCGTGGCCCTAGGTGACTGCCTAGCGCTTCCTTATGTTTGAGCCAACCCTGCCTGAGCCATAGTAGGAAATTCTCCCAACACACTCTCAGATGAATCAAGGAAGTGGTAAGTGGGTAAAGGGCCACGGCATGGTGCCATAGTATATGTGACTGCCGTGCATCAGTCAATTTGCTTTATACATTATTCTAAAGTTTAATAGTTTCCCTTTTTCTCATAAGCTTATGTTCTATTATTTGAACCTTAAACAAGTGTCACATATTCTATAAAAATAAGTTCACAATATCATTTGAGCCCTCACATTTCCCAAGACTGATTTACACCAGACTTCTGATTTGTAAAAGGTGCTTCAGGCTACGGGGCACTTGAACTGTGATAAAGGCCCAGGGAATTAGCAAAGGACATCAGCAAATTTCCTCAGTGATCTACAACAAAGTGATACTTACAGCAGTCGCTGAGCAGGCCTTTGAAGTCTTCTCCCACAGAATGCAGCTATTGTTCCCAGCCCTCAACATGGAAGAGATCAAACCTAGCCCTTTTACCATTTCCAGAGATTTTTTTTCTTGCAACCTGATACCCTTTCTTTTTACCTATTGAGGTTTAGCAATTGCTACTTTTTACCTAAACTACAAAAATGATTGCCCCAAGGTTTACACAGGCAGATTAGGTAGTACACCTTAGTCTTGTATGCAGCCTAAAGCCTTGTATACAGGTGTGTGGGCAAGCAAGATCCCCAGCTTTATAAATAGAACTCATGAATTGGATGGATCTTTCTCCATGGGAGATGGAAAACATTTAAGGGACTCCTTCAATGGGCAAGAATAAACAAATGTTTGTTTACAAGTCACTCTGAACATTGGTGGGGTGGGACTCTTCTGCTCCAACAAAATAGAGTGACATTGGTTATTTTCATCTGTATAAGATATGAATCGTAAATATTTACCTAGTGGTTCTATAAAAGCACTATCTGTCTTGTTTATTTCTACCTCTCATTTACAATTTCCACATAAATCTCTAGCCAATTTTACCATGCATATAAAACACAGTAGGTTGCAATTTCTTAAGCCATTGTCTGAGTCCAAGCAAACCCTCTGGACAATCTTGTCTGTCCTCTGGCCTTTAATCTATGTGACGAAGAAGACTGCACCTATTTCTTTAGAAGCTCACCCTCACATGTAAATCAGAATTAAATAACAAGAAAAGCAAAACAAGGAAAATAAGGTGATACGTTTTTATTGGACTAACTTAATACATTTTTGGACTAGCTTTTGAAGGTTAAAACTTTCTTCTTTGAAAATTAGTCCATAAATAAAGTTAGTCCAATAAAAAGGTATCATCTTATTTTCCATCTTTGTTTATTTTTTTATTTAACCACCATTAAGATGGACTAACACGGCAATCGTGCTATGTAATGTAAATCACAGGAATACCACTGAGCATAGTTGGCTGAACAAGTTTAAATTCTGTTATCCATTCCAAAGAATAAGGACATAAACCCATGGATAGTCTGAGCCACGAATAACTTCCCCGCTGGTTGTGCGGGGAAGTTAAATGGGGCGGGGAATGGGCAGCCTGGGGGAGGAGAGTGGGTGGGCAGTGGGCAGTCGCCAGCCCTGGATGTACAGGATCAGTTCTAATGTCAGTCCTGTAATATAGGGCCAGCGAAATGTTCGGGGAAGTTATTCCACCTCCAAGGTGGGGTTAGATGTGCCCCGCGGGATCAGAATCGCGTTCCCCTCTCTGCGTCCAGTTCAGACTAGATACACAGAGGGCATCTATGCCCGGGAGAGAATCAGGCCCATGGGGAATTTCCTTAGTCACTTATGTGTCTGTGTGATGCCTGCATGGGTTTCTGCTGAATATTAAGCACAGCAGGATCCCAATTTACAGATATATGGTTGGACTGAGGAGAAGCGTTAAAACTGTAAATACTTATTAACTCAGGCAGCCCTAAGCTTCTCCCCCTTTCCCCTTCCAACATCACATCCTCATAATACCTTCACTTCTACCTCCCAAACACATCATACTTTCTTGGTATAACAGGGTGCAGCTTTATTATATTTGCATACAGTATGTGATACCTAGGCCTCAGCCAGTCCCATTCTCCAATCTATTCACCCTTCCTGCGCCAGCCAGGCTGAGGAAATGGCTGATGTGGCCACCTAGATCCAGCCCACACCCATTTTTGTTGCTACTAGGCCATATGACACCTCACTTGCTCCATTTCTAACCCCCTGGACCAGTCACCCATCTTCTTGGTCACTACAACACATCACCTTTTGAAAATATAGTATGCTAGCTCAACCAGCATGTCATCAGGTGGGCGGGCTGGAGCAGGAAATGGGGAAAGAGGGTGAATCACTTGACTCACCCTCTTTTATATACTTACCTGCCGGCTGGCCTCCACCTCCACCTTCACCTTGACCTCACCTGCAACCTTCTTCCCCCTTTCTATCCATTGGACGGAAAGAAGGACCAGCCCCACTTATGGGAGAGAGACAACAGTGCCTAGTGAATCAAACCTGTCTTTTTCTCAGATATTAAACTCTACACAGAATAAACTGAATCATTGTGATATTTTCTTAAACTGGCCAACTGAACATATAAATAGTATATTGCTAATACAGTAACTGTGCATGTTCATTCTCTCTTTTTCTCTTGTGCACACTATAAAAGAGATCACACGTTCTAAAACAAATCCTCTTTTCCCTGGCTCTAGTTGGTAGAAATGAAGCCCCATGCCTTTAAATTCCGGTTAGTTTTCAAACCAGTATGTTTAGCTTCACATTACACAAAGGGGACATATGCCACACTCCTTAAGAAAATAGTTTTTGCACAGATTTGTTAAAGGAATTGGCATAAGAGCTTATTACGGGATACTGAAAACCGAACACAGTGTTAACACGTAATAGAAAACTCAGAGGGAAAGTTGAAATGAATAAAGGAGTTGATTAACAGCTTTTCTCCAATCAGACACAAGAACAGGGCTATCCGATGACCCAGGATAAAGCAAGTCAAGAGGTTACATACAAGGCAGCCAGAACACCAGTTACCTACCCAGATACTAATACTAGGAAACATATTCCAGAGCTTAGTACTTGGCTCTGCATCTGTCAGGCAAATTGCACGTGTAAGCAGTGATAACATAAAAGGACGTAATTTTACAAAGGATGTTTTGTGCTTATATACCACTATACATGTGTAAAGGGCCTCTTATAAAATTATTTAGGGGCATGTTTACTAGGACATGACTACTAAAGTGTGCTAAATGTCAACACATGTTACTTGTGGTAATGGCTACTGCGTGCTACAAGTCGCCAGCGTAGTAAAAATCCCATGCTAACTAGTGCATGCTAGGGTGGAGGAGACTCAGTGGGTTATGGACAGAGAGTGGGTGTACAATGCACACTGTGGTGCTCTTAATGTCCCTTCAAGAGGTGGTATTAAGTGCACTTCAGTTAAATGCGAATGAAGTCGACCGCAGGGGACATGTTGGTCACGCCACTGACATTGTATGGCCTTCTAATGTGTGGTAAGTGCAAAAGCGTACCATGTTTAAGGGCATGCTCACTAAAGTGCATTAATCTAGCATGTGATTGGGCCATGATCCTTGTTTCACCATCAACATTCTGCCCCTAACCCTTCTTGTCCTTACCCAATCAGTTAGTGTGGGATTTTTGCTAGGAGTCCCTCAATAACGTTTAGCACAGCACAGTTAGCATGCGGAAAACCCCATGCTAATTGTTAGCACACTTTAGTAATCATGTCCCTTAGTAAATATTCCCTCTAATGCAAAAAATACTGGAGTTCAATTAGGTGTGCAATTACATGCAACTTTAGAGCAGGTGTGTTCAGGGGAGGAGTTTGGGTAGAGTATGGGCACAGTTACAATTTGCACATGTATTTTATACAATATGATCGGCATTCTGTAACCTGAATAACAGGGCTGGACATCCGGTGTGGATGTCCAACCCACACTCAGCTTCAGAACGTGATTCCAGTCCCAGCCCTCCTTGCATGTACACAGCGTTTGTGCGGGGAGTGCTAGATGGGGGTGGGAGGGGGGCGGAACGGAGGCGAAGTGAGGAAGTGGCAAGGTGCCTGGATGTACTGGGTCTATTCACATCAGGGCCTGTATGTCCACCGGCATACAGCTGTACATCCAGCTTATTCCATCCCTAAGATGTCCCCCACAATGTGCGCCACACTGTCCCACAACACAGGTGTCTGGCCACAATCTAGGCCATGGGAGCCTCTGGTGCTGGCTGGATCACAGTCTGCAGGGGCAGACATGGGCCATGGCATTCTGAGCCATCAGATAGATGGCTCATTGCCATAGCACCAGAATGCCATGGCTCCCATGTCCCAGCCATGGCGTTCTGGCATCAGGACAGGCAGCTCCCCATATGCCAATCTCATTGGCATGTGGGGAGTGCCCAGACATCCAAGTCCCCAAATCTGCCATCGTGGGTACATCCGAGTCCCACAGTGGCAGAATCGGGTCCATCTCCCACATGTCTGGTTTTTGCACGGCCAATGTGACCGGACCTGTGATAACCAGAATGCACCTCCATGTGTATGCATGTCATTTATGCACTAAATTTATGCCTGCTCTTGTGTAGGCAGAAATTTCCATAGCTTTAGTCTGGTCACTATTACTGCTGGATTTGTGCTAGTATGTTACAGAGACATGTGCCTATGCGTCTTATAAAATAGGTTAAAAAACAGGAAACTACATGGCCATCACATACTGGCAATCTGCTATTTATTTATTTAGCTATTTTTGTATGCCATTTTATCTCAAAGCTAAAGTGGTTTACAGGTTGTGCAAACATAAAATGAACTGGTACACAGAACATTGCAATCTAGAACTCTGAAGGTTCAACAGATAGTTGCAACTATGAGCTCAATACCGTATGAGGGTAAAGCTATTTACATGTATTTCATAGGAGGGGGAAACATTCCACATGTTGGGGCACACATTTTAGTTACCATTTTTTTTCAAATATAAAATTCAGGGTATCCTGCAAAATTTTTCATTTAAATGAAAGGACACCCTTGGGACACTAAAGAGACTGATGTAAATTGATTCAAAAGGCCCATATTTCTGATTATTTGTGAGAAGATTTGATAATTGATTCCCAGCCCTACTCAGGAGCAAGATTCATTCAATAAACCTTAGGAAATATCTTATGGTTAGATTGGGGTATATTTATTAAAGTGTGCTAACCATCAGAGCGGAGTTTAATGTGAGCTAAGGGCCCCATGTTAACTGTGCATGTGATTTGGACTGGGAAGGTTAGGGGCATAACATGGGCAGTTAGTCGCAGGCATTTTGGGCGCATGCTAACCATGTCTGTTGCTATTAGCGTGGGTACACTTAACGCTACCTCAATAGGTGGCATTAAACTGGTTAGCATGGTACTGATTGTTAGCATTACACTATCAGCAGGGAGACGGATGCACATGCCCCCAAAATTAGCATGGGCAGTGGGCATGCACTAGTTTGGCAGCACAAACACGCGCTACTGGAGTGGCTGTTAGTAAACATGTTCCACTGTGCATTAAAATGTCCTATTACTAGATTACCAATGCAATAGCAAATGATTTGGGATTATGTATTGCAGGTTCTTCCAGACTTTATTATACTCAAAAGTGCTTTTTCAACTCAGACAAATGGAACGGAAGTTACTGCCAAGTTTTAAGCAAATTTGAGCATAGTCTAATACCGGGGTTCTCAATGCCGTCCTCGGGACACACCTAGCCAATCAGGTTTTGAGGATAGCCACAATGAATATGAGCATTGTATGCAAATCTCTCGTATGCATATTCATTGTGGTTAACCTGAAAACCTGACTTATTAGGTGTGTTGTGAGGAATGGGTTGAGAACCCCTGGTCTAATATGTGGTAAGGATTGTGACTAATTGCCAAATAATTGAACACATTTCCTTTATAGAAATAATGCACCAGTAGTTTGTGAAAGGAGTGTGTTTGTTTTTGAAATTTATTCACACCATCTTAGCATAATGGTAATTATGTGTTCCCTTCCATGCATTACTCTTGAAAGAACATTTGATAAACTACTCAATTTATTAATTGGTTCTTGTCAAACTCATTTGAGTCTATGAACATTTTCAATGAAAGATACTGCAATAAAGAATTTGAGGGCACAATTAATGCAACTGCATTCCAGATGAATGCTGTAGTGTTTTCATTACAATGAGAGAAAATCCCTGCAAAGAAAATATCAATATCTAATATCTACCCCAGCACAGAATTCTAAACCTCGGGAGGCGGGTCTGAAATTGCTGGGTCAAGGTTCCCACATTCCAGCTCACTTACCTCCAGTTCTTATCCCATCATTAAAAGGAGAAAGCGGAGTTACTTACCTGCAACAGGGGTTCTCCGTGGACAGCAGGATAAGTCAGCCACACCTGGTGACGTCCTTCGGGCGGCGCCATGCGGAAGTGCTCTCTAGCTCAGAACTCTGAACCTGCCCAGGTAGCCCACCTCCACGCCCCGCCCCTAGCTGGGTCAGTGTGTTCCTAGCTGTGCCTTCCCGGCTAGGGGCGAGACCGTGCAGCGGACCTCCTCCAGGGAGGTGGGCGGGATTGTGTGGCTGACTTATCCTGCTGTCCACGGAGAACCCCTGTTACAGGTAAGTAACTCCGCTTTCTCCATGGACTAGCAGGATTGCGTCAGCCACACCTGGTGCCTCCCTAGCCGTGCGGAGCGCCAGGTGGAGGAGGGAGCGTGCCACAAGCAAAGATAATGCATGTCAGGGCAACAGTTTAATGGAGCCAAGAAGGTACAAGAACATGTAGAACTGAGGCAAACATTGCTTTAAGGTGCATTAACAAGTGTGCGCAAGCAGTGCGGTATAGTGCAGTGAGGTGCAGTAACAACACAGTAAAACACAACAGCATAATATCGTGCAGAAAGTGCAAGAGTGCATAACAGTGCATAATGTGCAATAACAGTGCAGCATGTGCAAACATAATAAAGTGACATAGTCCAGACAAGCATGAGGAAGTCCAAGTCCTTGGCTGTGGAGAGCCTCAGCTGGTACTCATTGGGGGATGTCAGACTCTTCTCTGATAGCGGAGGCTAGGACAGCCGTTCCCAACGCGCAGTCCTCCCTTGATCGCAGATCCAGACAGTAGTGACGCTGGAAGGTGTGCGGAGTAGACCACGTGGCTGCTTTGCAGATGTCGGAGATAGGAACGGAGTGCAGGTTTGCAAGAGAGGTGGCCAACGCTCTGAGTCGGTGTGGGCCAACTCTAGGCGGGGACAGATTGTCCAGTGAAGCCAGGCAGAAGGAGATGCAGGAGGCCACCCAATTGGAAAGTGTCCTTTTCGAGACGGGTTGGCCAGGCCTGTTCGGGTCGAAAGACACAAAGAGCTGGTCACACTTCCTGACCGTGCGTGTCCGCTGGAGGTAGATTCTGAGGGTCCGGAGGCAGTCCAGGGTATGAAGGCATTGTTCCTCGATGGATGAGTGAGGCTCCGGAAAGAAGCAGGGGAGCTCGATGGACTGATTGATGTGGAAGGGCGATGCGACCTTTGGAACAAACTTAGGGTTGGTCCGCAGGGATGCCCGGTCTTGGAACAAGCGAGTGTATGGGGGTGTGCCACCAGAGCCTGCAGCTCGCTGATTCTTCGTGCAGAAGTAATGGCCACCAGAAACAGTGTTTTCCACGAAGCAAACTTCATCCCTGTAGAATGGAGTGGTTCGAAGGGTTCCTACATTAGATGATGCAGCACCGAGTTAAGATCCCAGGTAGGAGGCGGGGGTCTGATCGGGGGTTTTAGGTTCGCTAGCCCCTTCATGAAGCGTCTGGTTATGGGCAGCGTCGAGATTGAGTCGGCACCATCAACTGGATCATGGAGGGCCGATATTGCGGAGAGGTGCACCTGGATGGACTGTGTCTTGAGTCCGCTTGCGGACAAAAGGTTGAGATATTGTAGAACTTGTGCGACAGGGCAAGAGGTGGGGTTGAGGCCTTGTTGTGCACACCAGATGGAGAACCTCTTCCACTTTAGGCCATAGGACTTTCTGGTGGACGGTCTGCGGACCACGAGGACGACGTCTTGAACTTCCGAAGGCAAGCGGAGAGCCGAGAGACTCAACCTTTCAACCTCCAGGCAGTGAGCGCGAGGGCTTTGAGGTTGGGGTGTCTCGTGTTGCCTCCGTTCTGCATCAGCAGGTCCTCCCTGGGGGGGTAGGCATACCGGATCCCCGTGGGCCAGACGTAGCAGGAGCGAGAACCACATCTGCCGCGGCCAGTAGGGCGCAACCAGGATGACGTGCGCTTTGTCCTGGATGATCCGCTGCAAGGTTGCTGGGATGAGGGGGGTCGGCGGGAAGGCGTACACTAGAGACCACTCCCCCCAGAACACGTCGAATGCATCTGCCGCCAGCCTGTTGGGTGCTGGGTGTCTGGAGCAGAACAGGGGACATTTTGCATTCAACTCTGTGGCAAAGAGGTCTACCGACGGGGTCCCCCACCGTTGGAAGAGAACATTCGTCACCTCTTGTGAGAGTGACCATTCGTGAGGTTGCAGCTGCCGGCTGAGTTTGTCTGCCAGGGTATTCATGTCCCCAGGTAGGTAGGAGGCCCGTAGTTTGCAGCCGTTCTCCACGGCTAGGAGCCATATTGCTGTCGCCTCGTTGCAGAGGGGGCGAGAGCCGGTCCCTCCCTGCTTGTTCACGTAGAACATGGCTACTTGGTTGTCCGTCTGTATGAGAATGACTTTGCCCCGCAGATGCGGAAGGAACGCTAGGAGAGCGTATCTGATGGCTCTGAGTTCAAGGAGATTGATATGCAGGCTCTTTTCCTTCTGGGACCACACGCCCTGGGTACTGAGATGTTGGAGATGCGCGCCCCAACCGGTGTTGGACGCGTCCGTGGTGAGAACAACCTGATGCGCCTGCTGATGTATGTCCTTGCCCCCGGACAGGTTGGATGGGGTCGCCCACCAGCGCAGGTGAGCTCTGATACTTAGTGGCATCGGCACACGGGTGGATAGTGGCTGGGAATGCTGGTTCCAGAGGGAGCGAAGGTGCCACTGTAGCGGTCGCATCCTCAACTTCGCCGTGGGCAGGACTGAGGTAGTTGCTGCCATATGCCCTAGAAGGCGAAGGATCGCTCGTGCAGAGGAGAATTCTGCCTCGGTCGTCTTGGTTGCTAGCGATACAATGTTGAGCAGCCGGCGCTCCAGTAGGTAGGCTCGGGCTGTCCGTGTATCGATTACTGCCCCAATGAATTCGAGCTGTTGGGATGGTTGCAGATGTGATTTGTTGTAGTTGATGACAAATCCCAGAGAAGTGATTGTCAGCATACATTTCATGCAGCTATGGACTCTGTTTAATTCAGTCTAAACTCTGACCCCTGGTTGACGTCAGTCTCTAGGACCTGGCTGCAGCCCCCTCTTGCTAAATCAAGATGGGTAGACCTTAAAGGGAGTGGCCAAAGACAATAGCAGACCTCAAGGGGAACTGCTGGAGAGGCACTATAAAGGACAGACACACTTCCTGTCTCTCTCTCTCCCTCCTTCATCGGACAGGTTTGGACACTACCATGAGGCTCTGATGATCAACTCCCTTCACCCCTCACCCTCTCTCTCTCTCTACCCACATGTTCTGGCCTACCATGCGGCTCTGACCCACAGGTTCTGGCCTCTATCTCTCTCACACTTCACACATGCACACACACAGATTCAATGATACACACTGAAACAGCTCTGTAACAATCACTATATACCTCTGTTCAATACCTATGTATTAAGCCTATTTTTACATAGGTATTGAACAGAGGTATATAGTGATTGTTACAGAGCTGTTTCAGTGTGTATCATTGAATCTGTGTGTGTGCATGTGTGAAGTGTGAGAGAGATAGAGGCCAGAACCTGTGGGTCAGAGCCGCATGGTAGGCCAGAACATGTGGGTAGAGAGAGAGAGAGGGGGAGGGGTGAAGGGAGTTGATCATCAGAGCCTCATGGTAGTGTCCAAACCTGTCCGATGAAGGAGGGAGAGAGAGAGACAGGAAGTGTGTCTGTCCTTTATAGTGCCTCTCCAGCAGTTCCCCTTGAGGTCTGCTATTGTCTTTGGCCACTCCCTTTAAGGTCTACCCATCTTGATTTAGCAAGAGGGGGCTGCAGCCAGGTCCTAGAGACTGACGTCAACCAGGGGTCAGAGTTTAGACTGAATTAAACAGAGTCCATAGCTGCATGAAATGTATGCTGACAGTGATTATTGTAGTTGCTTTCTGCAGGGACGTCAGTAACTCCCGGGCTGAGGGCGCCATGAAGAGCCAGTCATCCAAGTAGGGAAAAACAGACATCCCGAGCTTGCGTAGGTGTGCTGCGACCACGGCTACGCACTTCGTGAAGACCCAAGGCGCTGGGGAGAGGCCGAAGGGAAGAACCCTGTACTGGTAGTGCTGCCCTAGCACCTGAAAGTGAAGGAACCTCCTGTGCGATTTGTGGATGAGGATATGGGTGTAGGCTTCTTGTAGGTCCAGGGACGCCATGAATTCGCCCGGTTGTATCAGGGGAAGAATGGAGTTGAGAGAGTACATTCTGAACTTCTCCTTGATGATGAACTTGTTCAGTTTCCGTAGGTCGAGGATAGGGCGCCATCCGCCTGTCCTCTTTGGAATGAGAAAGTATCTTGAGTAGAAACCAGAGTTGATTTCGGAAGGAGGTACTTCCTCTATGGCGTGAGACTCGAGGAGGTATATTAGCTCTGTTGCCATGGGAAGTTGAAGGTGTGGAGGAATAGTGCTGGATGGTTTGCTGTTCTGGCAGGGAGGCATGCAAAACCGCAAACGGAACCCCTCGTGGATGACCCGTAGGACCCAGGAGTCGGTAGATATCTCCTCCCACTCCTGTAAGAAGCGTGACAGGTGACCCCCTATTCGGGTGGGCACCTGTGGAGACGTGTCAAAAGGAGGAGGCTCCTTTGGTGGCCGGAGTGTTGGTGCCTTTTTTCTGTCTGTGATCCCTCTGGGTTTGCCGCTGGGTAGAGGCTCCCTGGTAAGCGTTAGACTTGTACTTTGGAGCTTGCCACTTCCGGGAGGGGGGGTATCTCTTGTTAGAGCTGTAGCCATTGGCACCATAGTAGGTTTTCTGCTGGTAGCTGCCCTTCTGAGGAGCGCTGCGGCGTTCGAATCCTTCTTCCGCCAAGGTTTGGAGGGTGGTACAATGCTCCTTCATAACATTGACTGCGTCTATAACCTTTTCTCCAAAAAGTGAGTCGCCCGAGCAGGGGGCGTCCGCAATTTTGTCGTGTGTGTCTTCACTGAGGCCGGAGGCTCTGAGCCATGCCCATCGCCTGGCAGATATCGCGGTGCCAGCGGTCCAGACAGAGGTGTCGAAGGCATCAAAGGCTGTGCTTGCCAGATGCTTGCTACACTCAGATAAATCAGCGAGTGAGCTGGCAATCAACGTTTGTGTGTCCTTAGGAAGGGCTGGGATGGCATTCTTTATGTTTGCCACGCAGGTGTCCTGGAACAGGATGTGTTGGAACTGATGAGAGGCGATTCTGGCATTAAGCATCGCTCCCTGGAAGGCCTTCTTGCCTATCTCATCAAGTAGTTTCTGATCTTGCCCAGGCGGGTGGTTAGCATGTGTTCGAGAGGATCTAATCCTTTTCAGAGCAGAGGAGACGACGATTGATTGATGCGGTAGCTGTGCTACCATGAATCCTGGTGTGGGTTGGATTTGGTATTTAGAGTCCAGTCTTCTGGAGAATGGGCGTCCTGAAGCGGGAGTCTGCCACACCTTGAGGTAGTTATCCCACAGCTTGCGATGCATTGGTAGAGAGAAGGAAGGCTTGGGAGCAGCAAGGTACCTTAGGACCTCCGGGTCAGGTTCTTCGGTCTGGTCGGGTGAAGTTAGAGCCAGGGCGGTTGCTACCTTTTGCAGGAATCTGGGGTAGGACCGGTCTTCCGGGGGCGGAGGGGGCCCTTCCGGCTCTGGAGAGTGTCTGCCCTCTGGTGCAGTTCCGTCATTGGATACGGAGCCCACAACGACTTCAATTTTGCGCTCTTCAGCAGTGCTGTCCGGGGAAGGGTTAATGGGCGAGGGAGGCCGTGCATCCGTTGGTTCTGTGGAGGGAGCGCTCGCAGTGGGACCCGCCGAGGGGGCAGATTTCGAAGCCATGGGGGGGGGGGGGGATGCAGTCTGTTGGACTAACTGAGTCAGAAGCTTCAATATAGCCGAGTTATTGGCCGTGTCGGTGGAGTGGCTGCAAGACCTCACCTGGCGTCTCCTGCTAGAGGTAGAATGCCCTTTGCTGGCCCCATGGTGCCCATGCCTGCACTGTTTCTTATGTGCTGGCTCCGGGCTGCACACAGAAGAATCAGAAGAGCTGGAAGGGCTTCTGCAATGTTTTCTCCCTTTATGATGTCGTCGGTGCTTGTGCGCCCTTCCATGGTGCTGCCAGCGTTCATGGTAGCAGGAAACGCTGTCTGGGCTCGTTGCGGCGCCAGGGGAGAGGACAGTGTCCGGGGCAGAAAGCCCTGTAGCAAGAAGGAAGCCCACAGAGTTAGAGTGGAGGGCGGAGCTTTCGTGGGCGGAGCTACCAGTAGCGTCGGCAGCGTGGATGCTATGTCGACGGTGGGCGGAGCTGGAGGACTGATCTGTGCATCTGGAGGACTTCTTCCGGGCGCCATTGCTGGTCTCCACATGGCCCTGAGGGGAGGAGGAAGACAGCCCAAAGCCTTCGGGGTCTGCAGTAGTGCGGATGATGGACCTCGTAGGGGTAGGAGCAGGCCTTACCTCGGAGAAGCCCTGGATTGTAGCAGCGAGGAAGGTCGTCGGCAAGGCCTGGCTGGGGAAGGAGGCCCTATCGGGCACTTCCCAGGCTGCGGTCCCGGCAGGAGCAGGAAAGTTTGATTTGGTGGCACGGCTGGGGATGGAGGCCCTCTCGGGCACATCCTGAGCCGGCGGAGGGCAGACAGCGCCTCGGGATCCCGTGTCCGATGCTGGATGCTGTCCTGTTTCCCTGCTGGCACCAGAGGAGGGTCTGCCACAGCGAGTGCATCCATGAGAAGTCGTGTAAGTTCTGTGCCCGCAGCGCGGGCATTTCTTAAATATCGATTTGGGCATGAATCCGGAGAAAAAACAGTAAAACAAAGAAATAATAAAAATTTAAGGTGTAGGAGAGCAGGGTCCTTCTTGCTGGCAAGGCGGAAGGAAGAAGACTGACCCAGCTAGGGGCGGGGCGTGGAGGTGGGCTACCTGGGCAGGTTCAGAGTTCTGAGCTAGAGAGCACTTCCATATGGCGCCGCCCGAAGGACGTCACCAGGTATGGCTGACGCAATCCTGCTAGTCCATGGAGAATGGCATCAGTTCATGTGGAATGGAACAGTAACATGACCATGCAAGCAAGCTAAAAAGCTTTCAAGGTGTTTGATAACACTATGGGTATGTTTACTGAGCAACAATATCGCACTGAAGCTGCTACCACTTTTTAGTAAACATAACCCTATAATTTACAATCCACGGGACATGGAAAGAGCCATTGTCCTTAATGATGATATCACTAGCGTATTATGTGCATATGTATATCCATCAGTTTATTGTCTGCTATACCTGATGCTCAAAGTGAATACATAAATAGAACATAAAATAACAGAATACATTACACACAAAGCATTTACAATCACAAAAATACGACTATAATAGAGTAAAACTAAAATAAGCAATAAATAATAAAATAACAGCATTTATTAAGCAGTTAATAGTTTAGGTGTTCTTTTACTAAAATGTAATAAAGATTTGCAGTTACTGAGCCTTAGTTGCAAAAATTATTGCATGGTAACTGCAAAGCCTCTGCAGTAATTGTTAGAGGACTCCCAGCATATTCTCACATACTAATGCTGAGAAAAAACATTTAAGGGCATGTTTACTAAAGATTAATGTGTCTTAATGAAGCTGATGTACGTTAAGTGCCACCATGTCCATAGAAATAAAAGGGCAGCAGGCATGCACCTTAAAACGTTCAGTAAACATGCCTTTTACTGTGCTCGTCAAGTGCATGAAAGATAATGCAGATACACTTAACATCACTTACTGAGCCTGTGGGACATGTTTACTAAAGTGTGCTACTGGGTAGTGCAGGTTTCAGTGCACACCAAGTGCGCCACAGTAAAAAGTAACGCATGCTGAAAATTCCCATGCTACCCGAGTAGCATGGATTGGGGCACAGACTTGACCATTCTTGGGTGGCGTGCCCACATTGTGGGTAATGTTGGTGTTTTTGGTGCGCTCCCCATCAATGTAGCATTTACTGCATGTACACAAACTACCACCTCAATGCATGGCGTTACGTGCACCCATGATGATTGCTCCAAAGATAATGAGCATGGGGGTGGCACGATACTTGCAATAGCACCATGAAGACATGCTGGGCACTCCTCCATTTGCTAGCGTGCATCCAGCACCACCCCAAGCTTGATTTTGGGGATGATTGCAAGCTACCGGCACAGATCTTAGAAAATATGCACCTGTGTGCCTATGTGTCTTTATGAAATTGATCCAAAATTGGTGCCCATTTGGTCTCCCCACCTAGGCGACATTCCATTACATTCAACATTTGCTTAACTGCCTTTCAAGTCACACTAACAACACCAAGGTGGTGTACAATAAAATATATTACAAAAAAAGCAACCTGTTATAAAATTACCCTCCATATGTCTATGGGACTAAAGTGTAGTACATCTGGCCCTAAGTGTTAGACCTAGGTGGTCCTGAGTGAGTTTACCACCAACATATTCTGCCCCATGTTGAGAAAATAAAGACCACAAGCCACAGTTCTGTAGTTGTGGACAAAGATACAGCACAGCGTAGCAGCACGGAACTAACTCACAACCCAGCGACTTTGCTCTAGAATCTAAGGGCTCAGCATTAGAATACCATAGTTGGTGTTTCATTTAAACCTTGGCCGCAGCATTTAGATTTATTCTGGATATAAGCGCTGGTATCCAAATTGTGGCCAGTGCCGAATATCCAGATAGACTGTATCGTTTCTCCCAGGGGACTTACTCACGACCCCTGAAACAGGCAAGCATCACAAAAGTGGCTCCAGGGAATAATACTTTGCTCACCCCTGTGGTGGATGTGATTCTGGAGCTTCTCACCATTGATTGCTGTTTAATAATTGAACTGTAGCTCTCTGAGGTGGGTGTATACTGTAGAAGAGTTACCTTGGCAATGTTACACACCTTTGCATTAGGTTCCAGCGTGTGAATTAGCTGTGGTTACCAGACAGGATCATGCCACCTGTACTAGATTACTAAACACAATTTTTAACCCACAAAATTATTGTAATCAGCAACTCAGTTAATGAATGTACAGACATGAAGAGAAAATCACAGTAGTGAGTGGGAGGGAATGGGGTGGGGTTGAGAGATCATTACCTAATACCATGTTTCCCCGAAAATAAGACCGGATCTTATATTTATTTTTACTCCAAAAGATGCACTAGGGCTTATTTTCAGGGGATGCCTTATTTTCTTTTTCATATACAGTGTGACAGCACAGAATGAGTGGCGCTGCAGCTCCCGCCCGCACAGATGATGGAAGTGGCCCGCAGCACAGCACCGGCGCCCAATCGGCGTCGGGGAGTAGAGCAGGAGGAAAGCTCCTCCCCAGTCCACCCGCCAAAGCCAATTAGGCCACAACAGCACCATCTTCAAAAGAGCAGAGCGCCCTTGGCGCAATGGAAGTGGCCCGCAGCACAGCACCGGCACCTGACTTCCAGCGTAAAACACACCTAACCGGGACACGTGGGTCCCCCATGCACCTACGCCCAGAGAACCCCTGGAGGAGGGGCAATTCCCAAGGAAGTATGGATTGCTAATTTGGGAAGATGTGAAAAGGGAAGTCTGACCCCTTTTATTACCACTCACATAAACAGATTAAACCGCAGAATGGGCCGCTCCCCTTCTCCCCCTTTCCTGTCCTACAGAGAAGTTGAGGGGGCAGAGCGTGCGCTGTCTGTGCGCGAGCTGCATGAGCAGACGTGCGCGCGTGCGCAGCGGCGGCTCCTCCTCCCACCTGCCGCTTTCTATAACTGTCGCAAGATGCTCGTTGGGAAGCAGGAAGACTGTAGCTTCCAGGGTGGCTCTTGAGCGCGCGCACTCATTACGTTCAATCAGGAGGCGGGAGGACCCACAGTGAAATTATTTAAAGTTCCTCGGGCGGCCCGGTATCGTTTGATCCACGGACCGGTACCGGTCCGCGGCCCGGGGGTTGGGGAACACTGGTCTACAGCACTGGCCCTCCAGAGGCATCCATTGCCACCACTGTGGACCCTCTCAGGACCTGCGGCAGCAGCAATGGCCGCAAACAACCCTTCGATGCCATGGGGCTGTTTGCTTCTACCCCCTACGATACCCAAAGCTGACTTCCTGTTTGCGAGCAGGAAGTCGGTGGTCCGAGGGGATGGAAGCAAACAACCCACAGTGCCAAAAGTTGTAAGGCAAGCGCCACAGGGCTCTTTGTGACTATTGCCAGCACTGCAGGTCCTGGAGAGGGGCAGCAACAATGGGCCCTGCGGGCGTGGCAGGGCCTAGGGCACCTCATCGCCTTGTGCCGGCCCTGGTAGCGGTAGTTTTCCCTGCAGCAGTGTTAATGTGGCAAGCAATGTTCCCTCTAATTTTCTGTAGGCTGGGTGCACATAAAATATCAGCTGTGCAGCGTTTGAAGGAAGGTTAAATTTTTGTGCGCCACATAACAACACTTGGAGTTATATACTTTAAAATTTGACTACACGTCAGAATACAGTATGTACACTACATTGATTGCACTAGAAAATATTGTAGAACTTGTGAAAACCATAAATACACAACAACGTTTAAATTTTAAGACATCTGTGTTTTCTGTCAGAATCAGAACCGTAATTTTTGTGCGCTCTGTTATAAAGTATGGGTGCTCGCTCGGCGAGGTGTGTGCGCGCGCACACGCGCACAGCTTAGAGGGAACAGTGGTGGCAAGCCATGCTAAATATGGAGAGGCAGCTCTCCTCACCCCTTGCATCTAGCGTGGTGCACCTCACTATAATGTGACCCAAAGCCACATTAATTGCATGGGGCTTAGTAAACATGCCCCTTATTTTAATATGTTTGGCCCAGTATTCAGAAGCATTTATGCAAGCAGCAGTAGCAATAACCACATACATTTTTCTTTCACTTAGCCCATCTGAATGGACATTTTGGATGTATAAATAATTATAAGGCCAAACTATCCATGCAAAAGGGAGCAAGGTTTGAGGTATTCTGGGAACGATGCTACTTTAGATGTATAATTTATTCAATATTCAGCCCTTAGGAGAGTAATTCTATAAGAAACCATGTCAATTTACGTGTGTAAATTGTGGTATTTTAGTCTCTCAGGCGTATAAGGGAGCACTTAATGTGTATAATATGTACATGATCACATGCAGAGGACATCGCACATACTCTCACTCTGGGTGTGCACATGGGCGGAGCTTGGAGGGAGCATAAGCAGAGCATACACTCACACATGCAATTTATAGAAAGATATGCTCCATTATCTAAAAAGTGACCATGGCTTTAAATTTACACATATTACTGGCCACTTACACTTGTAGGCGTAACTAACGCATGTAAAAATTAAGAACTTATAGAATTGCTCACCACATATCTACCTGAAACATCTATGTGTGCCACTGAAATAGCAGATATAACTTCATTTGGCTAGTTTGGACATATCATGGGTTTATTTCTGCGTTAAGTGCATAGAGAGATGCTGGGAATGCTTCCAACAGTTAAGAAAAAAGGCTTTGCCGTTACCACACAGTAATTTTGGCAATTACCAAAAGGTAACTGCAAACATTTACTGCACTTTAGTAAAAGGGCTCCTTAGTTTCTGCGCAGACCTGGCAAACTATTTTAATCAATATCAAGGCAGCCGCATCACTTGAATGATCACTTTTCTAGGACAGTATTTCCAGACAATTAAAATAGGTTTCTTAATTTTTTTCCTTTTGGCCTAGAACTGAAGTCCTGCCCTTTCCAAACCTAAGTGTTTATTAAACGGCTGTGAAAGACAGCGGGTCCCACCATCTGTTAACATGTTTCAAGGGCAGAGTAAAACAGGTTACCCCTTCAGCCATGTCATGTCTTCCAGAGCTCTCTTCCTTTCACAGCCCAGAGTCTAATCTGAATTTCACACTGATTTGTCAAGTGCTACTTTGCTTTTGCCGTTGTTTGAGACTAGTATATACTATGATCTCTTCTCATCCTAGTGACAATAGCAGTCCCTATTCCTTTGACCCATGCTCATGTATAATCAGCAGAATTATCGTTAGATTTTTCTGCAACATAGATTTATAGGAAAATCAGTGATGGGTTGAAACTAAAAACTGGCCCTGCTATTTAGACCACACTAATGCAAATCCAAGCTATAAACAACTTTAAACCAATTTGACTGGCCCAATAGGCCTATAATTGGAATGGCCCTTCTGGCATTTACCAGAGTTGCCAGATTACCAATCCAGGTCTGAACATTAATGCCTTACTTACAGAGCAGAACTGAGAACTGAATCTAAATGCATTTGTAGGGGGTGGGGTAATGGTGGTGGTGGGATCTTTTTTCATTCTCTGTTATTTTTTTCCTTTTGCCTAGCTATTTTTGTAATGGAGACAAATTTAAATTCATGAACAAAGACTTTCAATGCACTGCAGGTGCGATGTGGCTGAAACAAAGGGGATGCCAACCCTAATGGTATTTCTTGTCATTAGCAACGCTTTGATGTTCACACTCAAGAATTTCTTTTATGTTTCAGCTTCTTAGCCATCTCTACTAAGATCCAGAGCAACTGAAGCCTTTTGTCTTAACTTTAAAGACATCTGCAGGGTGTTTATACTAACTTACTTTCCACAGTGTCTTTCTCAAATACAGTGAAGTAGACGGGATAGAGCTCCTGAGGTTATTATTAACATATCAGTAAATTGCTATCATTAGGATGAAGGAAAAGATCAATAGAAGGGAGCACTTAATGTTACTTTAATAAGGACGTGTTTCCTGCAATAGGACTGGGCTTAACTATAGTATACATAAGTGATATTTCTAGTGCTGCAGCTAAGACGGCAAGAATAGATTGTTTTGCTTTCAATCATTTGAAAGAAATTGCACATGTTCTGACTACCTTTGATCAATAGTTTCCTGTATTAAAAAAAGACTTCGATTAAAAAGCATATTTAAGAACACGAACCTATTTAGGAACCGGTGAATCAGTCAATGAAGATGAAGGAATAATTTTGTCTATATCCTTTTGTATTGTCAGGGTTTAGAAGCAGCTTCTATCTTAGGTCTTGTAACTGCAAGAAAGTCAAGAAATTTCCTTGAGCTTTGCGTGGTGATGTCACGTGACGAGATGAGGGAATGGCACTTTCAAAAGTGAGATGTCACAGGTGGAGTATGTTTAACAAAACTCAAGTTGGATGAGTTCTCTAGCCCCTTCTGTGATGTGCTAGGACACCACACAAGGGAGCGAATCCCTAGGATTGAGGAGGACCTACAATTTGGGAGAAGGAGACAACAAGAATCTGACTGAAGATCTTATGTTGGAATTGTTCACTACAATTCCTGCACAAGCCAAGAAGAAGACACAAAGAGGGCACCTGCCATGGAAAGTGTAATCAGCCTGTGAAGAAGCTGGCCTTGGTCTAGAAGAAAGCTAGTTGAATAGCCCATGATCAGGTGCCTTTGTCACCCTGCCAGGAAATTGGACTGGGTCTTCCAGATAAGAGAAGATCTGAGACTTCAGTCCACTTGCCACTTCAAGCTAATCTCTTGAAAGTCTTAAGATTCCAAAGCTGAACTGTGCCCCAACTCATTTGGATTGATTTTTTTTGTTTTCTTTCTGAATAAATCTTCCATAAAGACATCTTTAGTTTTGAACAACCAATCTCTCTCTGCCTAGATTTCTCTGCTTTTTGACTATCTGCTCAGGAATTGGTGTTGTGAGATCTAAGCAGTAAGAGCCCTGGAAGAGTGCTCCCCAAACCCATCAAGCAAAGGCAACCCCATCAAATAAAGATATGGGATTATAGAGGCTTCTTATGCCACCATCCAACAGCAGCGCCACATTAAAGAGGTATCCCTGAGTTCTAGAACTCTTGCCAGAACCGTAGCATAATTCATTTTCTCAGCAGAATAACAATCAGGATACTAGCTTATTTCTTTCCTTTCTTTTCCATCACAAAGTGGGGTCTATATACTAAACTGCATTAGAAACAGGAGGGTAATTTATGTTACTTACTGGCCCTGACATGGGTGGTTCAAGCCTGTTTTATCAAGATAATAATATGCACAAAACAGCAGCGACACAACAGCTGCATTGGACCAAACATGCAAAGGAACCCCTATAGCCCTGACTTATGGACTACAAGGGATCTGATCGGATCCATCATATGATGGTACTATATAACACAGTGGATGATGGCAGATAAAGACCAACATAATCCATCCATTCTGCCCAGTAGGGTTGCTAGGGCAGGACCTGCAGTGCAGGTTATTTCCCCCCTCAAGATGGCCCAACCATTAGGCAGGACTAGATAGTCTTGTCTAATGGTTGGGCAACAAAGAGCAGCAGCAGTCAAAAGAAAAAAATAGCTCCTGACAACCCCACTAACTTAAAGAGCCATCGGCACATTATTTTATCTGAATGGCTTAGAGACATCACACTGATACACTTAAATAGGAATAGAGACTAAACAGCTCGAGCAGATTCAGAGATGGAGAGTTTTTAAACCTGTGAATTTTCCTAAAACGTAGAAAATATTGAGGCTCCAATTTCAGTGCCAGCAGCTAGTGCTACTAAAGCAACTAGCTGTTAGTCCCCAACTTTAAACCCGGATATTCAATGCCAGGGCCATATCCAGGCTGTGGCACTGAATATCTGGGTTGCCTGATTGCCGCAAAGCTAACTGGGCAGTTAGCGTCTGCGGTGAACGTTAGGACAGGAATTCCTGCTCCTGACATTTGCTGTGTGTCCTAACTGGGCAATGGCTCCACATTGCCACTGCCTGGTTAGCGATGAGTGCCGCCTCCGAACGCCCTCCAGCACGCCCCGATGTTTAATATATAATTTCAAAAATGGAAAGCTCTTAATAATATCAAAAGTGGAAGCAGTAAGTTTAAGAAATTAGCAGATGAGTAGGTTCAAGATTATGGAGGATGTTTACCAAAGTGCATTAGCTGTCATCGTGGCCCTAATGCAGGAAAGTTAATGCTGCAGTGACAGCTATCGCGATCAAAATGCAGATATCGCAGGCAATTTTCTGCAATATCTGTCTTTCACGTGGAAGAGGAGGGGGAGGTGGGATGAAGGCAGGGTAGAGGCATGGCGATCAGAGGCAGCCATCATGCAAACAATGTTTGCGTGATTACTGACTTAATCACCACAATCACAACTGCAGATAACAGTTTCTTTGTCAAAACCACATTCCCCCTGGCCCTCCTTGAGGCCCTCTACCATCTAAAAGTTTCTGATACTGCAGATCTGCAGCACCAACAATAGTAATCAAGCCTGTCTTCCCCCGCCCTCCCTAGCACCTACCCCCCGCGGACAACTCGCAAGTACCCTCTTGGGAAAGTGTCCTAGGGAGAATTGGGCACATGAATGTTCTGACTAGCCAGTCAGGAAATTAACCCCCTCTCCCTTCCCCCCCCATATGAATCTCCTGGCTAGCCAATTGGGAAAATAACCTCCCCACCCTCCCCCGCTAATACAAATGTCCTAGACTAGTCAGTCAGGCAATGGGCTTACACCGCCTTAAGGCCACAAAGGCCTTACCTTTACTGTCTCTGGTGGTCTAGTGGCAATGGGGGCAGGAGTAGTTGCCCCCTTTCAAAATGGCACCAGTTGCACAGTGCTTCCCCCTAGTGATAAGACATGGGGTGAGAGCGGGATTACTTTGGCTAGCTGGAATGCTTGTGTCAGCTGGGGGGGAGGGAGTGCCCCGATTCCTCCTGGTTACTTTCCCAAGAGGGTTGGGAAGTTGTCGGGGGGGGGGGGGGGTAGGTGCTAGAAGGAGAGAGGTTGGCCTGATTGCTATTCTCGGTGCTATAACACCAATAACTCTCAACGGGTATAAGCGACATAGAAAATGTATCTGGATGGAAAGGGTTAAAGTCAGGACTGCTGCTTATACAGTCCACCTAAATGGATAAGTGAATATCTCTGCCATCTGCATAAATTTTGACCCCACTCCTGGAATATTTCTGTTCCTTTTATATTTAAGTAGATACATATTGGCCATATATTGCCTTATATTGGTAATATATATATATATATTTGCATCCGCCGATGAGAAATTTCCAAACCAAAGCTCTTATGTGGCTAGCGCCTGATTCTAACTGCATAAATGCTTTTCAGTATTGATCCAAATGTTTTCAAATATTTATAGTCGTTTTGATGAGATAGACCTAAGGCGCCCGATATTTGAAACGCTTAACATCAGGACATGTCGTGGGCGCTCAGGGAAGGAGCGGAGGCAGTGACAGTCGATAACCGGGCAGCGGTGATATTGCGTGCTGTCCGGTTAGCGACCTACAGCTAAAAGCAAAAGCTTGCCTATCTTGTAGCCGCAGGAGCTAACTAGGCAGCACACAATATCATCACTGCCCGGTTAGCTCCTGCGGCTGGAAGGCTGTGCAGCAGACCCGGATATTCAATGCCCGGGCCACAGCGGCACATAGTCGAGCTAGATGACTATCGGGCTCCGGGTCTTTCATCTTCCATAAATCAGAGGATGGAGGGATCGGACCTGCGTGCGAGCATGGAGTTGAACCCCCCCCCCCGTGTTTTGTTTAATTTTTTAAATTGGATGTCCACTCCGCTGCTGCCGCTGTCAAGGAATGCTAAAAGCGGCGGCGCAGCAAGGGCAGGCAGTGCAAGGAGCCGGCTAGACATGGAGGTGGGGGGTAAGACAAGAAGCTAGGCATGGGGCAAATGGCAAACCTGTGATGGGGGGGGGGGGGCGGAGAGGAGGGCGTGCTAGATGTGCAAGTTGTGCAGAGCATATTTATGGTTTGGTACGACCATGAGACTCAGGTCTGCTACAAAGTGGAGTACTTTGGAAATAGAGAGAGAGCAAAGTTGCTAGATTGCTGGTTTTACAAGGCAGATGACCTGACATTCTGCCATGTGGTTTGGTATGGGGACATTGTTCTCCTTCTTGTCACTCACCTATTTTTCCGTGTTTAACCTAGTGAGTTAGTCCTTGACTAGAGATATTACAGTCACCATTAGAGTTCTCAGAAGAGTAATATACTCACAGGGCTGGCCCAAGGGCTTCTGCTGCTCCAGGCAGGAACCCCAGCTGTGCCACCCCCCCACCCCACAATGTGGCTACAGCTGCCAACAATTCC
Organism: Ichthyophis bannanicus; assembly: GCA_033557465.1. Classification (NCBI taxonomy): domain Eukaryota; kingdom Metazoa; phylum Chordata; class Amphibia; order Gymnophiona; family Ichthyophiidae; genus Ichthyophis; species Ichthyophis bannanicus. The sequence goes on from CM066036.1 coordinate 622,039,651, forward strand.
ATTTTCGGGGGGGGGGGGGGCTGGTGGCTGTGGCAGTTTAAAAGGGGCACCTTTGTGCCGCCATTTTGATGCCTGAAGCAGTCCATGCGCTTTGGCACACATAGCCTGCTGCTTTTGACTCACCTTTGACAGAAAGTTGAGTAGGAGGAGGGGTCAGAAGTGGCATGTTATGTTCACTGAAGCACATGGCTTACCGTGGGCACCAAGGGGGCGGCACAAAGCTGCCCTGTCGCCCCCCATGGTCTGCTGCCCTAGGCAGCCGCTAGCCCATCCACTGGACGGGCTGGCCCTTTATACTCACATGTGCAAGGAGACTGCATACTGCACTGTGGCTTCATCAGCCACAGATACTACAAAATTGGGTTACCTGGAGGCAGCAAAGCAAGGTGGTAATATGGGTCCAGATGAATGAGACATTTTTTAACTGCTGATATAAAGTATATAGTTTGTGATGAAGCAGACGCCAGTAAACCCATGGAGGTAGAAGAAAACACTGATTTCTTTAAAGGAAATGATATACATAAAGTGCAGTTAGTGAGAAGTGCAGCTAGAGGGAGCATGCAGGGAGATTCAGAAGGTAGGCTGACATGCCCAGGTTGGGATGATGCAAGAACTAATTCAAAGCATAATCAGATACACCTGGTCAGAGGGACAGAATCCTTACCTAAGAAACAGCTTTATAAGCAAAGCATAGACAAGCCAGAAGAGAGAGGAGCGGCATGAGCCACAGCAGCTGCTGATAGAGAAGAAAGAGAAAGGAGACGGCTCCAAAGAGAGGAGAAAAGGCAGTTGAACTTGCAGCCCTTACAGGAAAGGAACAAGTTCCAGGAGAGCCAGTTTCAGGCTGGGAAGCTCCAGAAGGAAGTCTTCAGGAAGGACAGAAGGAGAACCGGGAGAGTGCCTGGTAGGGAGAATACCAGAGACACAGACCCAAGAGTTCAGAGGTACCTTCATGCTTCTTCCCCTGTATGTGAGCCACAAGGAGTTCAGAGGTGGGTGAACCAGACTCAGCCCAGGAGTCTAAGAGACACAGATCAGAACCAGGAACTGAGGCTGAGTCACAGAAAGGCCTGGAAGCCAGGGAGCCGTAAGAGCAGCCAAGGCAGCTGGAGAAAGGTTTGGGAACCTATAGAAAGAGTGCTTACCAAAAGTCCTGTTGCATATTTGCCAGACCGGGTACAGCCAGGCTGGAGAGCCTTAGGAAGAAGTGCTGAAGTAAAACCAGGAACATATGGGGAAAGCTCAGGGGCCACAGATATCTCAGCAGAACAAGAGACTATGCAGATAGACCCTGCTGAACCTGACCCTTTGCTAACTGAATGCCCTATGGACTGTACGTTTTGTTGTACTGGGAGTTTAGAATCCTTGAGAGAAATATAGCATGCAGGATATACTTTTGAAACACAGTTTTGTTTGACAAGCTGGAAGAAGAAGCATTGCTTTTGTTTGTATAACCTGTTTTGTTTGAACCCTGCATAACTAACAAAGACTGTGAAGCATATCCAAGTTTTTGACCTATGTAAATACCTTATGTGAAAATCCTGAACAAGGTGAAAATCCTGTTGTCTTCGTTTGAACCTGTTGTGCATTAAGGGAATAAAACCCTATACTTTACCATTCACATGGCTTACACAACTATTCATTATGAAGAAAGGGACTACTAGTACCAGAAGGCTTCTGGGCTAACAAACGTTTCTACCTTCAATACAACAATAATGTCCACCCTGACCTTTAAGCCTGTGGCTAAAGGGATGGGGTTGTGACAAGTTGTTGTAATATAGTTCTCATAAGTTAAATGTACATAAGTTATTGAAGTTTCAATTTCCTTTGATGTTCACTGTAAACCGCCCCTGATCTCGGGAAGGAGCGGTATATAAAAGCATGTTAAATAAAATACATAAATAATAAATAACTGTGAAATCCTTCATACATTCCATTGATTTAATTCAATACAAATATTTATATACAGCAACATACCCAGAAAAGGGGCCAGAGTGGTGTACAAACATAAAATCACATAAAATAGTATAATTAATCTTACATTACTAAGGGGCCCTTTTACTAAGGCGCGGTAAGTTTTGACACTAACTGTGCATCTTAAATGAAACTTTACACATGATAAGTGGAAAGGTCATGAGCTAACTGACAGTAGAGTGGCCAACATGTTCCCTGGCAGTTACTACATTGAAAAGTACCTTAATGCAAGGCAGCGGCATTTATGGTTTTGCAATTAATGTGGGTATGCTTAATGCCATCCATTAAGGTGATGTTGTGCACTTGTTCTAACTGCAACATTGACAATTAGTGTGTGTTATATACTCTCGTGCTGAAATCTGCAGTCCTCATCCACTCTCCTCTCCTAACTCACCCAGTCACCATCCCATCACATGATGTGACAATGTGGGAATCATTCTGTTCGATGGTACTATGGTTCTATGTAAAACAGGTGGAGCCAATTCCAGAAGAGGCACGCCCGGGCCGTCCGGATGGCCCCATGCAGGATGGGCACGTTTGGACCCGATTCTGAAACACAGGAGCAAAACGTTCCCGTGGTTGTCAGAATCGGGCCTGAGGATGACCCGGTGTGCCCCTCCCACAGTCGCAGGGACATCCTCCATGCGACTCCATCTGCCCGCACCCTGGACCCTCGTGTTCCTGTGCTGGGGCACGGATTGGGCAGCGGGGGCTCACCCTCCGTGTCCCGGTGCTTTGTGGGGGGGGGGGGCTCCTGGGTGGGGGGCTGCCGGCCATGTTTAGGGGGTGCCCCGCTCTTATGACACCTCAGAGGTGGTATAAGCAGGGCGGCCCCCTGGTGACCCCTGGACATTCAGGACCATGAGCAGAATCGACCCTGTATGTCTGGGGTTCGGTACTGCCCACGCCTCTCTCTCTCTACCCTGTCACACCTCCAGCTTTGTGTGTGCAGTGGGGGACGGAGGCAGAATACTGGCAAGGCGGATAGCGGGACTGCACGTCCCGGTGGGACGTGCAGTCCCACTGTTCGCCTCATAGAATCGGGCCCTTAATGTCTTCCCAGATTTGCTTCTTCTCTTAAAAGGGCCCTTTGATAAAAGTACTATGCTGTTAATGTGTCATTTAATGCATGGTAATTATTACTGTGGGCCCACAGTAACTGCAACTATATGGTAGAAGCAGCCAGAGTGGTTAAAATCAAGTGTTAACTGCTTTAATGCCTGATGGGGCAGGAACTGGGAGGATGATGGACGGTGAGCGGGCATGGACGGTGCATTGCGGTTAGCATATGGTATTTATCGTGTGCTATCAGTTTTGCAGTTAAGTACACACACGCTATCTCCTATTACAATTAGGCAGTTATTGTAGAAGCCTCACTCACAATTTGCACATGCAGAACCAGGCATATACACGTGTAAATCACATCCACATGGACATTGCTGTTTTAGAAAGAGCTTAATTTACAGAGGGATGTCTTTAGTACATGGATGTTTTTAGGGGACATGCTAGGCCTGTGGTTGGGCATTACCTGGTTGGAACAAAAATCTACACCTATATTCCCTATTTCATATAGGAGATGCACGTGTTAGCCCAAAAATCGACACATTGGAATTTACGCCTGCTGCCTGGCACATGTAGGTTTTCAAACAAGTGCATTTTGGCAAGCCTTTTACAGGTGGAGTTACCCTCTTTAATCCTACCTAGTTCATTCCCCCTCCAAATTGAAATGAATTAAATATAGTGTAGTCTGTAGTCAAGTAGCAGCACCTACATGCTTAATTTTGCAAAATGGCTCCTAAGCATGTGCAAGTTAAAAAATGGCGCCACTTATGTGTGTAAGTTGAGGGGTTTCCTCTGCCAATGTTGCCCACAAGTAAATTTGTAAAATGCCTCCTCTCGCTGGACTTGGATGCCAATCCACGTGTGTTCCTGCACTTCCTTCCATGTATTTAAGAAACAAGCCATTTCTAAAATACCACCAGAACTAAGTATGACTCAGCCTGAATGCAGGGCCATAGCAAGGGCTGTGTGAGCGGTGTGGCCGCAGAGGGCGCCAGCACAGAAGGGGGCACTGATATCATCACGCAGAAAGAATGAGTTGCTGAACATGGCTGGGTGGAAGGGGGCACCAGATTCATTAGTCGCATTTCTAGCTTGGTACGGTCCTGCCTGAATGTCTCAATTCTGAGTTATTATTTATTACTAAAATGTGCTTTCAAAGGCACGGTAAGGAACTTTCGGGGTATTTTCTCCAAATGGGTTAATTTTGCGGATACCATGACAGTCGTGAACCTCACTTCTAAGCCAGGGTATGTGGAGTATGATCTCAGTCCCTCAAACTTACTGCTAATGCTTGGCGCAATACTTGTATTGTGCCAGAGAGCATCCTTCTGGAGCTCGTAAGATGTAACATATAAGATGTAGCAGGAGACATGCTGAACATGCCCCCAACAATTACCTCATGGCTTTGGCATTTAGTGCATGTTGGATTTTGCTCCTAATGTTCAAAAACTTTCCACACTTTAGTAAAAGGTCTCCAAACTTAAAGAATAATTTAATAAATACTCCAGTGGCTTCAAATTTATAATCTGTTTTTTTTTGTGTAAATTGTTTTTATTCACCATGAAAGCAGGTAAGTACAAACTATTTATTTATTTAACAGGCTTTTTATACCTCTTTATCCTTTAATCAAAGCGGTTTAAAAAGATACGAAGTATTACATCTAAACATGAGTTATAACCAGACTTAACGCTAAAATCTTAGCGAACAGCTTTGCATCACTGTTAATAAGTGCGATGGGACAATAGTTCCCATATTGGTCTAGCGGTCTTCCTTCTTTGGGTAGGACTATAATATTGCCATCGACCCTGGTAGATCTTTCCCCTCTAATATTCCCGAGAATAGTCTAGCAAGAAATGGAACTACTTCTTCCCACATTGCATGATAGTATTCAGCCGGAAAGCTGTCCCCTCCAGCTGCCTTTCCCCTAGGAAGAGTTTTGATTGCCTGGGCTACTTCCACAGGGCTTATGGGCCTTCCCAATGCTGCAGTTCTCTCCTCATCCCACGTTGGGAACATTATTTCTTCTAAATATGCGGCTATATGACCCAGCGTGCCTCCTTCTTCTGCACTATATAGTTATTGATAGAATGAGCAAAATTCCGCACAGATCCCCTTATTTGTGGCCACCCTTTGCCCTGAAGGCTTTTTAATTTCTGCCACTATTCGTGTCCCTCTTCTCTTCCGCAACTGCCATGCTAGCAGTTTCCCAGCTTTGTTCCCAGACTCCACATAGTTTGTTTTTCTTGCCCTTAGCAGAAGTTCTGTTTGTTCTGTATCTAGGGTGTCAAGCTTGGTCCGGGTTTGGTATATTTTTTGGAGCACTCACTTGCCCCCTATCTTACTGTGTTCCTTTTGAAGGGCTTCCAGTTCTGCCATCCACTATTGCTACTTCCTTTCCCTCTCCCACTTCACTTGGGCCCCTAATTATATTAGCAGTACTCTCATATATGCTTTTCCTGCATCCCACAGCATATTATCAGCCACCTCTCCAAATTATCATTGAGTCTGGTAAATTCTCTCCATGACTACCTGAGTTTCCGTCTGCATCAAGGAAACATTCCCTCTCCAAGTTCCTTCCATGATTTTATTCCTCCTGGGTGTCCATGCTCCTGTCACCATCCCAAGGTCAGATATAAGGATGGGGTGAATTTGTATCCCCTCTAGTACCCCATTTGGTCCCGTTTACCCAGGAAGTAATCTAATTGAGAATAAGTTCTGGTACGGATTGTATAACATGTGTATTCTTTCCCACTTTGGTTTTCCATTTGCCATACATCTACTTGATCTAGCTTCTGCATACACCTCTTAAGTTCATGCCCTTCTCGCTCGTGCTTTTTGGATTGATAGTTGGATTTGTTTGCCCTCCCCAAGCGTGCAATTCATGTCTTCTGCTATTATCCAACCCCCTTTTGCAACCTGCTGGAATTCCTCTAGCCATGTCTTGAAGAAGGAGCCCTTTTGCCCATTAGGAGTGTATAGATTTAGGAATGCTACTTCATTTTGGTCTACCTGTCCCACCACCCAGACCACCCTCCCCTCGGTTTCTCCCCCTGAGTCATAAGGAACAAAGGACATCCGTTTATGGATGAGTATTACTACCCCTCTTTTCTTCAAATTGTAGGGAGAGCAGTATAGCTGTTCAAAACTTTGACTTTTTAACTTATCTTGTTCTCCTCTAGTAAGGTGTTTCTTGTAGTAGGGCTACATCCACCTTCGACTTACTTAAATGCGTTATAATCCTTTTCCTTTTTATTGGCCCATTAATCCCCCTGACATTAAGGAAGTCGAGTCTCCAGTGTGAGGGGTCGTGGGGGAAGAGGCTTTTGACTCCTCTGTAGTTTGTCTCTTCTTCCCAGAGTACTCCTGTTCTCCAGGTGTTTTAAGTATGTTCAGTTTGTATTCGATCCAGTTGAGGAGATGTCATTCTACCTTGAGGCTTCTGCCCCAGGTTCCCTGCCCCTGCTGCCCTGGTGGATTTCTGTCTTGTCCCTCAGTTGTTCCCGTGGTCTCCTTCTGATTCTGCGATTCCTGGTCTGGGGATGCTGCTGTTTCTCTAGGTGGGGATTCCCGCCAATCTTGATGACTCCCTTCCTGGTTTGCCGCCAAATCTGCTCTATTGGTCTTTAGAAATTTCTCCAGCAGCTCTGGGGTTGAGAAGAATCTCCTGTTTCCTTTTACCAACATGGTGAGTTTGGCTGGGTACCATACCAAGACGTGCAAGCCTCTCTGAGTTACAGAGTTTTAATTTTTAACAAGTACTTTCTGCGTTTCACTGTCTTCACTGCAACATCCGGGAAAACAAACATGTCACACTCCTTACAGTTTACAAATCTAGATCTCCTCACTGCTTTGATAATATGGTTGTGGTCTTGAAATCTTAGCAATTTTACTATAAATGCTCTCAGCCACGCTGATGGGTCTAGCCTAGCTCACAGCTCTCTATGTGCATGCTCAGTCTCAAACAGGGTGTGGGAGGGAGGACCCAGGAAGCATTTCAGCAGCATTCCCTTCACAAAGGCTAATAGATGTTCCCCTTCTGCCCCCTCCGGGACCCCGAGTATTCTTGACGCTCCTATTTTCCATGTCCTCCATTTTAGACTGCAACCAACCTGCTTGTTGTTGGAGGGAGGCCATGGTCTCTGCAAGCTGGTTTGAGCATCCTCTGATTTACTAATGCGGGCCTCTACCTCCTCAAGGCAAATTCCCATGGTGGTAAATTTTTCTTCAATTTTATTTAGCACCTTGTCCACTATTTCTTTCTTGGAATCCTATATCTTTTTATTATAGTCACCACGTCTGATGATACTGTTTCTCCATTTTCCTGTTCTCTGTTCCCAGTTGATGACACAAGAGACGCAGGTGATGCCGAGGTCTGTTCCCCACTTTTTGGGATGCTACAACTTCAGGCTTTAGCGGCATATAGGTTCTGTATGGACTGCATTGGTTTTGGCTTGTCTGCTTTTGGATTGTCTGCTTTCGGCATTTTCTCAGGATTATGAGCCGGATTACTTGGGGTAGTTGGTAAAATCGCTCCAGTTGTGTGCGGGCTCAGAGAGCATGTTCAAACCCATCTGCCTTCCACGGTGGCCAAACTGGAAGTCTATAAACTGTCTTTTAATAATTCAAATAACCACTTTTTGATTTTTTTTTCTGAAATATTAAATAGGAGAATATTGATCCAATATCTGATTGGAAATTATTCCAAATTTGCAGTGCCTTCCCTTGCAAGGTTCAATATCATATTGAAGACAATTTAGTCTCCTTTACTGAGGGATCTGCAGACACAATTCAGATTGTAAAGTGAGTGTTGTTTGAAGTATATATTTAGCAATGGTTTATAGTTTATTCATTGACCTGATACCGCTTTTGGGGGATTTGATAAAGCAGTTTATAAAAAAATGAAGTAAAAACCCCCCAGAATAATAGGTAAATAAATAAAGGAAAATGAATAAAATGTCAACAGAAATAAAACCAGAGAAAGGTAAATGACTATGAGAATTATTAGATCTACGTTGGTAAGAGGGATAATGACGAAGGGAAAGGTGCAGGCGTTTTGTCTGGTGTAGTGCTCAGTCCTCTGTCTGCCATCAGCTAAAGGCACAAAGAAATAGGTTTTCAAACCTTTCTTGAATTTTTTAAAAGAGGACTCAAGTCTAAGGTAAGGGGGTAGAAAATTACAGAGGGTAGGGGCCAGAATGAAGATGGCTGTAATGTGGATTTATTCTGAGTGAGCCTGGGAGGGAGAAGGGAAGGCTGGTTGGTGTTAAGGAAACATAGGGAGTGGGTAGGAGTGTATTCAATTAATTCAGAGGTGAGATATTGTGGGATATTTGAGCAAAAGCTTTATGTGCCAAAATAAGGATTTTGAATTTTGTTCTATAGATGACCTGTAGCCAATGAAAGTAATATGGACCTATATTGTGCAGGACTTTAAAAACAAATGCCAGTAATTTCAAACATACTCATAAATATGGAGTAGTCCTTTCCCATCTCTTATACCTTGAATCCATCTTGACTCTCATATTATATAGTAATCTTCAGTAAACCCAGATATAAGAGATTACATAATCTTAAAATTGCATTCTCATGGAAACAGGTGAAAAAGACTCAAGTACTCATGACCTATATGCCTTCTGCAACACACAGAAACGTTTCCTTCCAAAGAAAGAGAGGCATCAAGTATCACTCCCAAGCTCTAAATCCTTGATTGCTGATGAAACTCTACTCTATGCAATCTTACCATACCCAAAGGTATGTCTTCCAGTCGCTTTCCTGCCTACAATATAGCAGTCTTTTCCATGTTCAGTTTTAGAAAATTCATAGACATCCACTTGCTAATAATACATATACAATTGGGAAACCTTTACCATCATCTTATCTAATGTACTTGTTATTGGAAATAACAGTTGGAAATCATCTGTGTAGGCAAACTGTACCACTCCTAATTTATTAATCGGCAGACCTGAAACTCTCATGAAGATATTAAATAAAACTGGAGATATGGCATGCAGCAAGGCTTACCACTAACATGGAAGCCATTCCTCTGAAAGCTCGCTCTTGTAAATTAAATGTGTCACTTTAAGCCAGGGTTGTTAACCAAGTCCTCAGAAGCACCCTAATTGGTCTTATTTTCAGGTGCCTCATAATCCATAAATCAGATATATTTACATACATTGGGTATAATGACCAGGTTGATGCATGCAAATCAGGGCCAATACAAGTGCATTAGGTATCCTAGATGAACCTTTAGTCTTGCACACTTCTCCCACCCAATCCATCACATTTCATATCTACCTAACTGAGGCAGGGCTGGCGCAAGGAGATGGGTCTGGCCTAGCTCGCAGCTCTCTATGTGGTTCAAGCGCTACTCGTGTGGGTGAAGGACTCTGCTCAGCCTGTCTGCTAAGAGGTTGTCCTGGTCTGGCAGGTATACTGCTCGCAGGAGCATGCTGTTGCATACTGCGAAGGAAAGGAGGGCCAACGCCTCCTGGCAGAGGGAGTATGAGCCCTGCCGCCCTGCTTGTTGATATAAAACATGGCAACCTGGTTGTCCATCTGGATCAGCACAGGTCGGTGCCACAGGCAGTGGTGGAACGCTCACAGGACCAGGAAGATTGCCTTGAGTTCTAGGAGGTTGATCTACAAGAGTGACTCTTCCTGGGACCAGCTGCCTTGCGTGCAGCGGTCCCCACAACGTGCCCCTCAACCCAGGAGGGAAGTGTCTGTTGTCAGGGCCCTCTGCAGTGCGGGTGCCTGGAATGACATTCCCGCCTGGAGGTGGCGCAAGTTTTGCCATCAGGTGAGGGACTCTGCCAATTGGAGGGTGACTTTGACCCTGTCCTGTAGCCTGCCTGTGGCTTAAGTCCACTGTGAGCAGAGGCACTATTGGGCTGTCCACATATGTAAGTGGGCTAACGGTGTGACATGGACCGTTGAGGCCATGTGGCCCAACAGGCAGAGGAGGCGGCGAGCTGGTACCGACTGGCGGTATTGTACCTCTCCTGCCAGTTGTATGAGGCAGTCTGCACTTTCTCTTGGGAGAACGGCCTTGACTTGTAACGTGTCTAACTGAGTTCCTATGAACTCCAGATTTTGGACAGGAGAGAGATGGGATTTGGGGATTTGGTAGAAGGGTTGTTTGCTTTGCAGCCTGACTGACTCTGAGGCTGAACCCCCTCTGATTAGCCAGTCATCCAGGTAGGGGAAGATGAAAGTCCCTAGAAGGCACAGGTGGGCAGATACCACCACCAAGCACTTGATAAAGACCCTTGGCAAGGAGGCCAGGCCGAAGGGCAGCACTTTGTACTGGTAGTGCCCTCCTCCCACGATGAACTGTAGGTATTGCCTGTGGAAGGAATGTATTAGGATGTGTGTGTACGCATCCTTTAGATCCAAGGAATACAGCCAATCTCCCTGGTGGAGGTAAGGCAGCAGTGTTCTAAGGGACAGCATCTTGAACTTCTCCATCATCAGAAACTTGTTTCACAGGTCTAGTATGGGTCTGAGGCCCCCAGTTCTCTTTTCCCGATAGATGTTTGGGTACAAGCTCCACTAAGGGCAGAAGAGTCTGGTGAAGGAGAGGTCACACAGGTTCTCTTGAAAAGAACTTGGGTGGTATCTGTTGTAAGTGGAGGAGGTATCCCTCCTTTATCACCTCTGCAGCACCCACTGATCTGAGGTGACCTTGGCCCACCTGTGGGAAAAGAGTGCCAATGGTCCCCTGTGGGCTGGTGAAGGTCTCCCGAGGAAGAGGAGGCCCTGCTCTGGAAGTCAAAAGCTCCCCCCTGGTTGGAATGGAGCTGGGGCCTGGTGCTTCTGAGTCTTAGGCTTCTGAGCTCCCTACACCCTGCCTCTTAGAGTGAGAACCCTGTTTCTGGCCTGAGAAGGGATGGTAGCAGTGACTCTGCTGGAAGTGCCCCTTTTTCCCTTCGAACAGGGGCCTTTTCCCTGAGGCTTTCCTGCAGGGAAAGAGAGAGGTCTTTTTTGAGAGCCTCTGTCAGGTTACCAGTTCTTCTTCTATCTCGGCCGCCTTGTCAGCCATGGGTTTGCTGAACAGGTTCTCCCCGGTGCAGGGGATGTCAAGCAGCTTGTCCTGGAACCATTGCTCGAGGTCTGATGACTGTAACCAGGCTTGGCATCGAGCCCTGATGCTGGCTGCTACTATTCGAACTGCTGACTCAAATATGTCGTAGGTCGCTCAGGAGAGAAATTTTAAGCAGTCCTTGATCCCAGAGGCCAGAGCTTGGAACTGTTGGAGAGGTCCCTGGCCAGCCCCGTTGAAAACCTGGACAACTCCTGGGTTAGGGCCTTCAGATACATGCCTATGTACAACTCATAGGCCTGGATTTGACACCCCAGCATAGAGCCCTGGTAGCACTTGCACCCAAGGGTGTTGAGGGCTTTAGCATCCCTTCCAGGGGGACAGAAGAGTAGTCTTCTGGCTCTTGAGCTTTTGCATGGTTGACTCGACAACCATGGAGTTATGTGGGAGTTGGGAATTGTGGAACCCCAGCCCCTTCCTGATGCGGTATATGGCTTCGAGGTGTTGGCTGATCACTGGTACTGATGCTGGGGTCTCCCACATTTGCAACAGTAGCCACTCGAGGATCGGCTGCACTGGTACTGTGAGAGTTTCTTTGGGTGGAGACTCAAACTGGAGACTCTCCAGTTCCTCAATGCATGGGTCCTCCTCCTCGTTGGTTTGCATAGAGAGAGCTCAGACCATATCCCTGACAAAGTCATGGAAGGCCATGTCCTCTGGAGGAGAATGGCACCGGGGCACTGGGGGAGATGGATCCGAGTTGACATCTTAGTGCCGTCTGGTTTCCAGAGAGGTTTTGCCATCGATTTCCCACTCGGAGTCGAGGGGGATGACAAGTCTGAGGCCTTGCGACTCCGTGCCTTGAGGCCTGTGCCAGGGGCCCCCCAAGGACCTGGGGTTCGAGGACCAGATGCCTGAGGATCAGGACAGGGACCTCGACGACCTGAGCCAGGGTGCATTCGTAGTTCGGCTTGATGACCAGGAACTCTCCCACAGTCGGGGGACCGGTCACCAGGACAGTTGATGTGGACGAACCGGAGATTATTGTCTGCTGCATGGCCAGAATAGCAGTTATATTTTGCTCCATGGCTGCCATTTTGGTTTCCAAGCCAGAAGACTCTGCAGTTTTCAATGTGGGCACCGAGGATCTTGGGCCTGGTGCCGGCACTCTCGTAAGTGCGTCCTTGATGAGGACTATGGTCTCGAGGAACTTCATACGTTCTCCACTGGCCAAAGAAGCCTTCTTGAGGACCTTAGTGGGACGCTTCTTGGAGTCACCTGAGTCCCTCCGACTCGTCTTACTGGGTTTCTCCGATGGAACCTTGACAGACTTCAAGGACTTTTTCTTCTTTCACTCGGAGTCTGAGGTCTTCTCGGAGGAGCCGCCACCATGGGACTCTGAGAATGCTCTGGCCTCACGAGAAGTGCTGGGCTTGGAACTCAGCATTAGGGAGGCCGGTGCCGAGTTGGATCATGGGAACAGTTTCTCCTGCAACTCCAACCTCTTTTTATTAGTTTTAGGCGTCATGGCCTGGCACAGGTCACAGGAAGTGCTATTATGGTCTGGTCCCAGGCAGCGTAAGCAGCAGTCATGGGTGTCGGTGACAGACATGGTTTGACTGCAGTGGTCACATTTTTTGAACACACCGGGGTACATAGTAGGAGCCACCCGGCCAGGATCGATGACCCCTGGGTGAAAAAGGGCATGAATGCCAGTCGAGGCAAGCCTCATCAAAAATGAGGAAAAGAGCTGAAAACAGCGCCGGGCCTGATGCCAGCTCGAGGCAGGAAGAGGAACCGGTACGCAAACCTGGAACAGCTAATTTTTAAGGATATAGCAAGGACTTTTTACAGGGAAACTAGACAGACGTCCATTGGGCTCCACGGAAAAAAGGAGACTGAGCAAGATAGCACCCTTGGGTGGGAAGAGGACCACATATATGTGGCAGCATGTCCCAAAGGCTTTCTTTGAAAGCTGGGGAAATGCTTCACATGGGCTCCATCGGCACCGAAGTTACCCATATGTGAAGACTGACTTCCTGCTTTTTCCTGGGGAACCTGATAAGACGTCATTTGGGTTTAAATCCTCTCCTCCTGCTCCTACCATTTTTGGAGAAAAACTATCTTTATCCATTTGGGATCAGCTTGTCTCTCTCTTGGGAGGTTCTTCTGGTGGCATTTCTTCAGGGAAAAAAGATCTTAAAGGAGGATTGATTATGCACCAGACTGCCTCTCCTGCTTTATTAGATAATTTATATGAGAAGAATAAGGATTATATTACTGTGGAGGTCCCTCCTCTGCCTAATTCTTCTGTTTAACAGACACAGTTCAGCTGAAACTGCAAACTTTTGCTAGGCTCAGATCTGTAGTATTAGCTAAAACAGAGTTGCAACATAACACTATTGTAAAGTTTGAAGAATGATTTGATCATTGTGAGCAGTTGGAAGGAAAGGTGTTGGCAATTCCTTCTGCTGTTTCATCAGTTCAAGATAATTTTCATCAAGTGACTAAGGCAGAGTTGGCATTTTCTCGTCGTCTAGAGAATATTGAAAACATGACTAGGAGGCGGACAGTTAGGCTACCTAATTTCCCCACAGTTGCTACAGTTCAGCTTAAAGACATGTTTTATAATTATTTAAAGGAGACATTGGAGTTCCCTGAATTGGCAATTCCACCAATTGTTTCGGCATATTATCTACCAGACAGGATTCCTCCTGAAAAGGCTTTTAGACCATCTGCTAAGAAGGTTGAGAAGGGTAGAAAGGAAAGGAAATCTTCTGTAGAAGAGTCCATAGCTCTGTTACATGAGAACCTTGAGTATGCTATTTTTATACTTACGCTTCTCATTGAATGAGATAGAGATTGGTTATTTCAAATTTTATTTTCCAAGCGTGATTGTACAGTTTTGGGTCAGATTATGAGGATCTATTCCGATCTGGCGTGGGAAACGCAAAGTTGTTGGAAGACGTTTTTAGCACTAAGGACTCAGGTTATAGGACTAGATGTGACTTTTATCATACAGTATCCCTAAGGTCTCTTACTAAGGGAAAATGTTTCTATTTTCTGAACCCAAACAACTGTCAGAGTTCTTGAATTCTCATTTGCAAGGTTTTGATTTGGATGAAGATGATGAGGCCTTGTCCAACTTAGAAGTTTAGCTTTCTGTGATTAAATGTTTTCTTTTATGCTCTGGCTTAACGAACTAGCCTCTTGCTGGGTTAATTCCTTTTTCTTTTTTAAGTTTTCCTTTTATTTCTTCTTGGATCTCTTCTACTTGTAATTATGTTGTAATGTAATGTTGCAAATTTCTGTTTACTTTGTAACCTGTATCCCTGAGAACAATAAACTTTGAATTAAAAAAAAACAAACAAGCCAAATTTATTCAAATGTATAACATACTAATGTGTGTTAACACATATTGGGGATGATATCTCAAAGTTGGATTCATATGAAAAATGACAAACGGTGCACATTTATCTGCAACAGTGTGCACTACTTCCCATTTTATCATGCAAAGTGAACTTTGCAAACTTTTTGGCTATGCGAAAAGTAAAATTGTATAATTGAAATTAATTGTTATTGAGTATCTGATGCAATATTATGTAACGCAGCCTATTAACTATTAGAATACTGTACAATTGGGCAAAATTAATTTAACAGAAGTTTTTTTTTAATAATTGCATTTTAGTGATTGGTCTTCTTCTTTCCTTGCAAAATTTTGTATTGCTATAAATTGTGTGCTATTTTATATTTCTACTGGGTTTCAGTTGCATGGGAGAAAAATAGAGTGTGAAAAACCTTAAACGTGTGCAGAAAATGGCACAGCTTATTACATGAGCCTCATTAACCCAAGTGCAGGCCCCATTAACTCAATAATGCCTATATATTAACAATGCTTGTTAATTTGCACAATATGCATTGGTGCTCCTTAATGAGGTTTAGTAATATATGCCAATATTTGTATCATGTGAAACATAATTTCCACTGCCATGAAGAATTGCTGTAATAAAGAAACATTGAAACATGACGGCAGAAAAAGACCACATGGCCTATCTAGTCTGCCCTTCCATATAAATCACTTCAACAGTTCCCTTTTTTCCTTTAGAGATCCTCTGTGTTTGTCCCATGCCTTTTTGAATTCAGACACTGTCCTCATCTCTAGCACCTCCACTGGGAGACTATTCCACGCATCTAACACTCTTTCCGTAAAGAAATATTTCCGCATATTACTCTTGAGTCTATCTCCTTTCAACCTCATCCTATGTCCCCTCGTAGAAGAGTTTGCTTTCAATCGAAAGAAGCTCTCCTCCTGTGCATTTATGCCACGGAGGTATTTAACATCTCTATCATATCTCCTCTATCCCACCTTTCCTTTAATATATACATATTAAGATCTTTAAGTCTGTCTCTATATGCTTTATATCAAAGACTTCTAACCATCTTAGTAGCCATCCTCTGCACCAACTGCATCCTGCTTAATTTTGCTTTCAGATAAAAATATGGTTACTAGACAATCTCTATAGTCTTGCTGATGGAAATATATCAGGAGCAGTGGAACATCTTTTTGGTTGGAGGAGCCAAACAAGCCAATATCCTACCCTGCTCCCAAGCTCTCTAGTTGCTGATGCAATGTTGGGCAAAATATTGGTGGGACCACGGCCCTTGTCGCCTACCCCATTCTGCCGCCTAAGATGAATATCTTAGTTCCTAATGCAGTTGTGTAGTTTAATAATCGGGAGCCTAAAGGCCCCATTTACAAAAACCTAAGGTGTGCTTTAATGCGCAGCAACTGGCAGTCGGGAACGCTAACGCACAAGTGCGTCTGCCACCGCACGCTAAAACGCATGGTAATCAGCAATCATGGGATGGGGCAGAGAACGGGCGGAGCGTGAACATAGAGAACACATTACTGCAAGTGCCAGAGAAATTGGCATGCAATCAGCGGCAATGCGACTCTTAACACAAGTTAATCTAACGACTCCTCCATGGGAGTTGTTAAGTGAATCGCCTTGGTGGAGCACATGTTCGAGTTGCCCATCTGTGGGAGCTGCCGGAAACATACTGGTCATGTTCCCGATAGCTAACATGGAGGTTTTGCAATTAACGTGCATTGTTTTGGTGCAAATTGCAAATCCTTAGTGGGCTATAGTGAAAGGGGTCCTAAATCTGTTCCTTCCCTCTCCTGTGTTGCATTAGCATTACCAGGATATAGTAGGGCCCAATCAGAAGACTATTTGCTATCTGCCTGTATCTTATAGGGGTATGCACCAAAACATTATTGTTTTTGTTTACTTGTTTGCTTCAGTTTCTTTGAAACAATATATAATCCAAATGAAATTTAAAGAAAGGAAAAATGAAACAAAAACAAATCTTGGATCTGAACCCTGCTCCCAACCCCTGCCTCAAAAACAAGAATCAAATGAATCTACTCAGTCCCTCTCCTCTTTCTCCCATTCCATCCACAGCATTTCACAGCATCAATGGTATCTTCATGGGGCAGCAGTGATCCCCATGGCTTCTACCCCACTAGTGCAGCAACAGGTAATGATTAGTGGAAAACAGGACATCACATCGGTGTTGGAGGAAGAGATGACATAAAGAAGACAGCACGGAAATGGGTGGAGGAGGAGGAGGAAGAAGGCAGATATAGGCTAAGAACAGAGAGAGGAAAGAGGAAGGTTGGTACAAATGCAGGGCCAGCGTGAGACATTTCAGGTTCCAGGCATAAATTTAGGAGGGAGCCCCAAAGGTCATTAGCAGGTTGTGCTTCCTTCAGCTTTGGATAAGCTTGGGCCCAGAGCAGATGCCCTGGTTGTACCTACCGCAGCTGCAAAGATATGAGATGCCCTAGGTGAACCTCATTCCTTGTGCCCCCTGTGCTAGCCCCCGTCCACACTGCCTCCTCTCCAGGACATGCAGCTGTGGCAATCCTTTTAAAGCAACAGTGGTGTTTTTAAAGTATTGTCGCTACTGCATGTCCCAGAGAGGGGCAGCAGTAGTGACAATGGGTGCCCGTGGGTCAATGGCGCTCTAGGCAACTGCCTAGTTTGCATAATAGGTAACTCTGGCCCTGGATATATCCCCTAATGCTTTCCCTATACAAATGTCCAAGAGTTAAAAGCGGAAAACAGCTGGCACAGATGTTCAGCAGACAAATGAAGGAGTTTCAAAATAGATTTGGTATTAGCACAAGTAGTGGTGAAGGACACAAAGGAGATCATTTTATAAGGTTTCGTCGTAATGTAGGATGCCTGGAGACGTGCACAGCAAAATCATGGTGACGTCTCCACAGTCATTCCGCAAGTGACGTTTACAGTTGTCTCTGGTGCAGGGACGTCCAAGTAGGTGAGGGGGTGTGTCTGGGGAGGTGCTATGGACCTATACAGATCCGTTTGATGTCAGGAACGATTGGGACATTTGCAGGCACATCCATCTTTATACCTGCAGGTTTGAATAGGCACCGGGAAAGTGCTTGTTTTGGCCTTAAAACATCCAGCAAGTGTAGAGAAGGAGAGCTAAGTGATTAGTCTAAGATCGCAAAGACTTACACCCTGGCTACCCCACAAAGATTTGAACCCTGGCTACCCCACTCCCAACCGACTACTTTTACAATTCTGCTGTTAGACATCCACATTCTGAGATGCTATTCTGGGGATGTCTATGCAGACGTCTCTAGAGACGTTCACATCGGGCACGTCCACCTTTCTGAAATTGTGTCCAAACTTTCATGTGCCTGCGTTTTTTTTTTTCAGATGTTCTGGCTTTGACGTCCCAGAGTGCACTTGGATGTCCCATTGTAAAATGTGCCTTGACATGAATCAGAGAAGGCAGACGGTGAGAAAGAAGGAGAAAGGAAGTTGAGACGGGAAAGAAAAGCTAAAAATAGAGGCGATGGGACTGGAAAGAAGGGAACATGATTGGGAGGGCAAAGAAAGACAATGGAAGAGCAAAACATGTCAGACAGAGAAAAGGATATGTGTCCTTTTCATTCTCTACAGTAGAAAATTTCCAGGATCAGCTAAGATAGACAAACGAAAGCACCCATGATTCATTAGTGACAGGAGACTGTGGGAACCTGCTCTAAAGATCTGCATAGGTAGGGGGACATGCGCTGCATGGAAATGTAGATAGGGATTTCTACAAGTCGGCTTTCATCTACTGCTATATTTCTATGCAGAGGGCAACAGTAGATCCCATGCTAGACATTGCCTTCTTTTAGACTCCACTGCTTCTGAAGCTGAGGACGGCTACTTGTTTCTTGAGCAACAGAGATTTATTTTACTATTAGAGTATCCATGAATTAAGGGGCAACCATGTTCACAATCCGTATTTAGCTTAATTACTTCAAACTAGCATTAGATACAGAGCTTTTTCTTCTCTTACCAGAATAAGAACAGATGGGAGTTCTGAAGTTCAGCTTGAAGGAAAAGACAAACTGGCGGAAGGAGGGGGAGGGGACACGCTATCTTCCTCCGGGATAGATTCCACTGCTGACAATGCGTTGTAATATTCATCCTCTCCATAAAGCACTTTAATTTGGCTAGGGCAAAGATGAAGCATTAATGTGAAGCGTCAAAGCAATAAATCTCAGGCCCTGGCACAGTAAGTCAGCTTCATGACATTACATTGGCAGTCAGAGTTCTCAAAGTTTGCTAAAAGTATGCACACACAGAAGAAGTTCAGAGATTGCCGAAGGAAATTACTTCCAGAAGGGTAGCTGTGCTAGTTTATGGTGGCAGCCAGGAAGAGCACAGAGCTTCGGAGGACAAGAGTCCACTTTGTCAGGGAGAAATGAGGCATTCCATTAAAAAAGATCTGCATAAAGGTTTGCTGCCTATGCAAGGTAGCATAGATGAGGACTGAGTGGACAACTAGCAAAATGTCCACTTTTGTATATATTTTCCATCACATAATTTTCTAGGAAATATATTTGGTCTGGGGTGTCTGTGGATAGAGTAGGGGTGGTTGTAGCAGCTATCTGGTTAGTGGCGATATTGAACTGGATTGCTAAACTGCATAAAGTTAGGCTAAGTCAATGGGTGTCATAATTTTATCAGGTTTAGCTATCCTGTTAGCAGCTTAATATTGCCATTAACCAGATAAGTGGCATGATGGCAAGCGAAACTGGATATTTATCACCGGACGCCGGATAACTCCGGTGCTGAATATCCAATTTTAATTATAGTTGTGGCCCTAAATTGTCTCCCTTCCACCTACTACAAACTTCTCTTTTTTATAAAATAGGAACAAGCTTTGACAACAATACATTTTAACTTATTTATGAAAAATTTCCCATTAAAGTTCATAACCAATATGCTTGTAAAAATATCTGAGAAAGGCCAATGGTGGCTCTGTGGCATTGTCATGTGAGGGCCCCCAGTTTGATTCCCAAAGCAGCTCTTCTGCACCTTGGGTATTCTGGGAATGGAGATGCTGTACAGGCTGTATTTACAGCTCCTGGGGACAAGGCTAGTGCAATGGTTTTAGGTGCCCTAGGCAAACCTTCAACCTTATGCTCCCTCGCAGGAGATCTTCACTAAGAAATTCCACAATCATGATTGCTTTTCAATACTACTCCTCCCAGAATAATTCTGTAAAAGTGCATAATTGAATATCATACTTTTAAATATTAAACTTTGTTTTGAATATGACCCTCATTCTAGAAAGCGGGGTGCGGGGCTGCATGTCCTGCCGGGATGTGCAGCCCCGCAATCGCCTAAACCCTATTCCTCCACCGGCTCTCCCCATACATCCTGTGCTTCAGGACAGGGAGAGCCGGCGGGGGGCAGACCAGGGGCGGGACGCCCGGCAGCATGTACAGGGTCGATTCAGGTCACAGCCCTGTATGTGCTGCTGGGCTTACTGGGCTGTACTACTTATACCACTTCAGAGGTGGTATAAGCAGTTTTTGGGGGGGGGGGAAGTGGAGCAGGGGAGCCACCCACGGGGCCAGGTGCGGGGAGTCCCTACCACCCGATCCAAGCCGCAGGAGGCCAACTGTGGGTCAGGCAGCGGGAATATTGGGGGCCAGAGCCGTGGCAATCTGGGGCGCCTGTGGAGAGGAAGTCCCCATAGGCAGGAGGGGCACGCTGGGCCATCCTTGGGCCTAATTCTGGCTCCCATGGGAATGTTTTGCTCCCGCGGAACAGAATCGGGTCCTAACGGCCCCATCTTTAGTGGGGACATCCGGACGGCCTGGACGTCCTCCTCCCGGAATGGGGCTCCTCGTGGGGCAATATCCAAAACTTCCCACTCCCCTGCAGGTGAAAGTATGTGATTTATTTTATTTTACAGGTTTTGGTTCCTTGAATTGGTGTGGCTGTCAGATCTATTATTTTGCTCTGACTGCAGCTTTTCTTTGCCCTCCCTTTTGAAGCAGCTGCTCCAGGTGACTGCCTAGTCTTGCCTAACAGTTGAGCCGGCCTTGCTCGGGAGGGTGACAGGGAAGGTGGGCAGGAATCATAGTCCTCCAGTGACCTATGTTGGTTGGATTTAAAGCCCATGATATAGGTCTCCAGAAGGTGTACAGTTACTGGCCTCTGGACTGTTGCTGCAATAACCAAACTAGGAACACTTGGAGGGAGGGTCTACTTAAAAAAAAAAAAGGGAAGAATCCCCAGATAGTTGCAAATGACGACTTAGGCACCACAATTCAGCCAGAACACACTGGGTCTTATTGAGCTGGAACAAAATAAGGGGAGAAATGGGTAGGAGAAAGTGATTACAAGTTAGCCTTTAATGAAGACACCTCTAACATTTAGGTTCTGGTTCTTGCCTTAATGTTTTGGGGTTCTCGTCTTTTTAGAATTCACACCTTTTAAGTAGAAGTATCTCAGCGTTGTAGGAACCCAGACTATGATATACGGAAGTGAAAAGAGTTGATGGCTGCTTTTGATGTGAAGAAGGAAACAGCTAAACATGATCTTAATTTACTGTTTTCCTCTTATTTATTTTATTTCAGCTATCATTCAGCTAATAAGTAGATTTGCTAAACTATGTTTTAACTGCAGTGATGAATATATAGACTGGGCTTCTACTTCTTAAGAGCTTTAACTATGAGGTTCCAGGCAGAGTCAAACCTGATTGTTGCTGCAAGTGTTCTTTACACAGTACGAAGACGATTTCCAAAACAGGCGCCTTGCAAATTAATGTCCTCAGTCTCTAAACTGTTTGAAGCAATGACTTTAAAATGCTCTGTTAAACCTCTTGCGCTTTCATTTACTGTGAATGCATGTGCCATTGTTGTTATAGTACTTATAGTAGGTCAACAGCCAGCATTGCAACATATGGAGGAGTAGCTCACTGGTCAGAGGCCTGAGATCCAGACATGCCAGGGTTCAAATGGCCTCTCACTGCGAGCAAATAAGCCCTACAGAGAAATACTCACTGCACCTGAATGCAACTTGCCTTGAACCACTGAAAAAGGCACATTTAAATCCAAAGCCCTATACCACTAAAAACAAACAACAGCAGTAATATAATAAAACACGTCACATAGTTGTAGTTGGACTGAAAAGTCCTGAAGCCCTAGCTGTTGGGAGAGATTTGACACAACACTAGAGAAACTCTGTTGAAAAGAGCCAAGAATGTCTCAGCTGTCCAACCAGAGGGAGCCGTTCTGCAGTTGCTTTGTTCTGGCAAGCTATTATTCCTAGGGGCCTGTTTACTAAAGTGCATTGTGGTTAACATACGCTTCAGTAAAGTAACTGTGATCACTGGGTCCCAGTAATTGTTACTATGCCTGAATAACAGTTTACCTTACACTAATTGCTAAATTAATTGCTCAGTGTGCGATGGGGTGGGGAATGGGCAGGTTATGAGTGGAGAGTGGGTGTGGATTGCACATTGACGCTATCAATGTTGCAGTTAACACAGGTGCTCTTAACAGTCACCTCAGTAGCTGGTGTTAAGTACACCCACGGTCATTGTGAATGACCTTAACGTGCGATAAGGGACTTTTCAGTGTGGTAACTGCAGGGAACATGCTCCTGATAGTTACCGCATGACTTTGCATTTACTATGCATTAATTTTTACTCAACAGACATGGTAAGTGCAAAAACTTACCGCACTTCAGTAAAAGGGCCCCTTAGTTTATGTCTGTGGTACTTGCTGAGTGACTGAGTTTTAATTAGTCCACAAACTGGTCCGTGTTCTAATACACCATAAAGGGCACATGCCTTCTTTTACAGCTGGAAAAACTGTTCAGGACTCAAAATCCTACACTTTTTAAATTATATAAGCGTTTCCCTTTCTATGCTTTCACAAAGGGCCTCTTTTGTTTAGCATCTCACAGAGCTAAGAAGAAAGATAGTTACCCAAGTTTTCTTGGCTTCCTCTTGCTTCCCTGATATCCAAGAGTTCCCTGTGGACAGGCCAAAACACACAGTCAAAGCACAGCAAGTCGTTAATTTTTAATTCAAAGTGATTTGGTGTTGAACGCGAGCAGATGCTGATAATATCAGAAGTCACAGCATAATTTTTTTGATCAAAGAACTCAAGTGAGCCTGATGAAGCATGCTTCTTTCTTGCCTTTGATAAACCACATCAATTATTCACCGTGAAGGCAGACATCCTGACATGAAAGCAAGAGATAAAGAGCCTGAGCACATGTTCGGGACCAGAGTGGAGAGCATGGGGGTGGGGGTGGGGGTGGGGCTGGGCCAGGTATTCATAACAGAATTATTAGCTGGAGACAAAGCCTGCCTGCCTGGCAGTGTTACTGAACTCACGTTGAGCTGGTTATAGTACATGCTGTCCTCAGGGCTGTTCAGCAGTTTGGGTTGCTGACATCTGCGCCGTGCTGTTCTCAGCTTCTGCTCAGGAGAGGTTTCTGCAAGATAATATTATTATCGAGTGTTTAGGTCTGTCAGTAACCAGACTTCTCTCCTCTGCCATTCCTCCTTTCCCCTAGGTCTGGTTCATCTTCCAGCATACTGTGCGTTACTCATGTTATTTATTTGCAGTTAGCTGACACCTTTCCAGTAGTAGTTTAAGGTGAGTTACATTAGGTACAGTAGGTATTTCTCTCTCCCCAGAAGGTTACATAAGAACATAAGATATGCCATACTGGGTCAGACCAAGGTCCATCAAACCCGGTATCCTGTTTCCGACAGTGGCCAATCTAGGTCATACGTACCTAGCAGTTTCCCCAAAAGACACAGGTTCCACAATGCTTGTACTGGGTCAAGCATTGATATCCTGGGTCCCTTCTTAATAATGGTTTATGGACCTTTCCTCCAGGAACTTGTCCAAACCTTTTTTAAACCCAGCTACACTAACAGCCTTTACTACATCCTCCGGTAACAAATTCCAGAGTTTTATTACACATTGAGTGAAACAATATTTTCTTTTATTAGTCTTAAATAGTTTACCCTGTAGCTTCATTGCATGTCCCCTAGTCTTTCTATATTCTCATAAGGTAAACAATCGATCTACGTTTACCTGTTCCACTCCGTTCATTAATTTATAGACTTCTATCATATCTCCCCTCAGCCGTCTCTTTTCCAGGTTAAAGAGCCCTAATCTTTTTAGCCTTTCCTCATAGGAGTATCCTTCCATCCCTTCTACCATTTTGGTGGCTCTTCTCTGAACCTTTTCTAATAACGCTATATCCTTTTTAAGATATGGCGACTAGAATTGCACACAATATTCAAGTTGCGATCTCACCATGGAACGATATAGAGGCATTATAATATCCTTTGTTTTATTTTCCATTCCTTTCCTTATGATACCTAGCATTCTATTTGCTCTCTTGGCCGCCACTGCACACTGGGCAGAGAGTTTTAACATGTTATCCACAATGACGCCTAAATCCTTTTCCTGGGTGGTGGTTCCTAATGCGGAACCTTGCATCGTGTAACCATAGTTTGGGTTGTTCTTCCCTAGGTGCATTACTTTGCACTTGTCCACATTAAATTTCATCTGCCATTTTGATGCCCAGTCTTCCAATTTATCAAGATCCTTTTGCAATTTTCCACAATCCTCTTGGGTTTTAACAACTTTAAATAGTTTTGTGTCATCTGCAAATTTGATAACCTCACTCGTTATTCCACTTTCCAGGTCATTTATGAATATGTCAAAAAGCAGCGGAGACAGCACAGATCCCTGGGGTACACCACTATTCACCTTTCTCCATTGGGAAAATTGGCCATTTAGCCCTACCCTCTGCTTTCTATCTTTTAACCAGTTCCTGATCCACAATAGTACACTGCCTCCTATCCCATAACTCTTTAGTTTTGCCAAAAGTCTCTGATGAGGGACCTTGTCAAAGGCTTTCTGAAAGTCTAGATACACTATATCAACCGACTCACCTTTGTCCACCTGTTTATTCACACCTTCAAAAAAACATAACAGATTAGTAAGACAAGATCTTCCTTGTCTAAAGCCATGTTGGCTGTCTCCCATTAGGCCACGACTATCTACATGCT
Organism: Ichthyophis bannanicus; assembly: GCA_033557465.1. NCBI lineage: Eukaryota > Metazoa > Chordata > Amphibia > Gymnophiona > Ichthyophiidae > Ichthyophis > Ichthyophis bannanicus. The sequence continues at coordinate 622,064,156 of CM066036.1, forward strand.
GAGTAATTTTATTCTTTATGATGGTTTCTACCATTTTTCCTGGTACTGACGTGAGGCTCACCGGTCTGTAGTTTCCCGGATCACCCCTGGAACCCTTTTTAAAAATTGGTGTTACATTGGCGATCCTCCAATCTTCAGGTATTAGAGATGATTTTAATGATAGTTCACAGATTACTAATAGCAGGTCTGCAATCTCATATTTCAGTTCTTTCAACACCCTTGGATGTATACCATCTGGCCCAGGTAATTTGCTACTCTTCAGTTTATCTAATAGTTGTAATACATCTTCCTGATGTATCGATATTTCCTTCAATTCTTCTGCACCTTTAAATACCACTTCAGTCAGTTTGTGCCTAAAGTAAAGGAGATATGAAGACTTGCCCAAGGCCACTATGAGTTCACCAGTAGTGTAAATTCTGCGCATGCAGCCCCTGAAATGCAGGGGGGGAAGGGTATGTCTGGGCAGGAAGGGCGCCCATATAGCAAGGCTAAAGGCAGAGCGGCAAACTTACTTTAGAGTGTTTGCCATGCTGCCTCCACTCTTTTTTTAAGTTTTATGGCCAGGCAGCCGTCACCTCCCAGCTGCTGCTGTGCCGAAGTTTCATGATAACAGCCGCACCACGAGACTTCAGCCTAGCGGCTGCTAGGAAGTGACAGTTGCCAAGCCTCAAAACCTAAAATTTATTTACATTCTTTTATATACCATGCTATTCTGCATCAGTGTGGTTTACATTGAACAGGGCATGATAACTTGGAGATAACTATTTTATAGGGAACATGGGCTATGGAGGGTTAAGTGGCTTGCCCAAGACCACAAGGAGCACCTGTGGGACTAGAAACCCCAGTCCTTCCAGCCCAAGGTTGCTGTCCTCTAGTGGGATTTGAACCCCCAACCTTCTGGTCTGAAGTATCTTGCCCCAACCACTAAACCACTCCTCCACTCCAGAGCTGAGGCAGTGTGGCAAACATTCTAAAGTAAGTCTGCCTATGGGGGGGGAGGGGGGCGACACCACCACAGTGACAATGGGGAGCCCTCTGCAAAATTTTGCTTGGGTGCACTTTATAGAATGTACGCCACTATACTTAGCTTTGGGGTTGACATATATTCCCTTGGCCAAGCAAAAAGAAATGATACAGAGATGTGACTATGTGTTCGCTTTTGGGGCTTTGTGAGTCCCTTCTTCAAATGTCTTTAGCTCCAAGAGTAGCAGATTGGGTTCAAGAACAGGAAGGAATTTTTGGATTTAGCTCATGCCCATGGGCATAGTTTGGGAGGTGAGGGCAGGGGAGCATTGCACTCCCAAATGAGCTGGCTCTCCGGCGATTCGGTGAAAGTCTGCCCCCTACCTGCGCTGTTGCTGCTGCTACGGATGCTTTTTCTGTACCTGCAGCAGCAGTGGCAGTGGCGAGCTGGCCTCTGATTTAAAAAAAACAAAACCCCTGTGGGTGTAAGCACTTCCTTGCTAGGAAGGCTGGTCTGGTTCCGCCCTTCTCTGATGCATGCTTTGTGTCAGAGGGGGAGAGACCAGACCAGTCTTCCTAGCAAGGAAGTGCTTACACCTGCATTTTTTTAAAAATCTGAGGCCAGTCCGCTGCTGCTGCTGCTCAGAGGCACAGAAAAAGCAGTGGCAGCGGCGTGAATAGGAGCAGGAATGGGTGCGGAAGGCTGGAAGGGAAATCCTGTGTAGATGGACACAAGGAGGATTGAATAGCTTGAGGAGACATGCTGGGCAGATGGACACGAGGGTGGGGAGAGGGGGTGGAAATGACAGAAGGGAAATGCTGGGCAAATGGACACAAGGGGTTGGTGGAATGGCAGGAAGGGAAATGCTGGACAAATGTTGTACATGAGGGGGGCAGAGGGTAGATGCTAAATAGGAAGTGTGGAGGGTAGGGCCGTACCAAGGGAAGATCGCGTCCTGTGCGACTTGCACATCGGGTGCGCGCCACCCCCCCATGGTGAAAAAGAGGCACGCCCGATGTGCAAATCGCTGGCATGCTAAGCAGATCTGTCCCTCCCTGCTCTTGCAGGGAGGGACAGATCTGCTTAGCATGCCGGCGAGAAGGCTTAAGGGGCACATTTTAGCTGTCCTGCCATTGCCTGCCGCCGCTGAGAGAAGAAAAAGTGGCGGCGGCAGGCAACAGAAGACAGCTAAATGCGCCCCTTAAGCCTTTGCGCCCTGTGCGGCCGCACCGCTCACACAGGGCTAGGTACGCGCCTGGTAGAGAGGATGACACAGGGCAGATATTGGATACACAGTGCAGCAGGTGGAAGCAGATGCAGGACACAGGTAGGGGGTGATGGACAGATGCTAGACACAGGCTGGAGGGGTAGAGACAGACATAGGGTGGGGAATATAAGGGGATAGAGAGCAGATGGTGGAGGTGGGGTGGAGAGCGGAGGCTGGACATGGGGTAGGGGCCATAAAGGGATAAAGGGCAGTTGCTGAACACAGGGTAGGGGTCACAGGGGGATAAATGGCAGATGCTGGACATGGGGTGGGGGATATAGGACAGAGGCTGGACACAGTAGGTATGGAGGGCAGATGCTGGACACAAAGTAGGGGAGTGGAGAGGCAGATGCTGGACATGGGGTGAAAGAGAGGAGATGTTGGGCATGAGGTTGAGAGAGAGGGGGGATGCTAGACATGTGGTGGGAAGAGAGAACATGCTGAGCATGAGCTGGGGAGAGAAGAATGCTGGACATGGGGCGGGATAAAATGGAGAAATGCTGGACATGGAGTGAGGACAGAGAGGGAATGCTGGACATTGGGGGGAGGATGCACAAAAGGGGGGAGGCACAAGATTGAGAAGAGAGGGAGAGACAAGACATGGCAAGAGAGAAGGGGACAGATGCTGAACACAGGGAAGGTGGAAGAGAGAAAGAGAAAGGAAGCAGTTAGTTAAAGACTGGGGAATAAGTGGCTGGGGATGATAGAAGGAGTGTGAGGCTTGTAAAAAGAGGGAGATTGAGAACTGGATATAAGAAAGAGAAATGAAATCTGAGTTCATAAAGAGAAAAATAAATGGAAGAAAGTTGAAAGGAAAAAAAAATCAACATCACGGATGTAGAAGAGCAAGCGAAGGATTAAAGAGAAGTGATGGGTGGATTGCAGAATTTGGAAAAGAGTTAAGAGAAGACAAAGAATGCAGAAATCAGATACCAGGACCAAGGCAATTAGAAAAATGAAATAGTTAGATGATAAAAGTAAAGAATTTAATTTCAGTTTAATGACTGTAATATGTCAGTTTTTGGATTTTATATATGCCATTTTATATTTTGCATAGTACAGGAAGGAATGTATCACTGTTTCTATTTCTTGTGTTGCACTGCATGCAGAGCCTGGCTTGTTGGGGTTTCAATTTAATTTTGTCTACATATTTCTACTTTGTTTGTTATAATATATTCTGTACTTGGTGAGAGTCTAAGTGTGTTCTGCCTGTGTGATCGAGACCATGTGTACTGTTAACATGGTGCTTCTTTGTTAGATCTGTAGTAATCTGACTTGTTCCTTTTTCTAAATAGGTGTAAGGATGTTCTAAGGCCCACTGCAATATTTACGGTGCTTCTCTTTTCTGGGTAGGCTCCTTATAGTGTTAATTTTAGAAGCTGGTATTGTTATAGTATGGTAGATTTGCTTTATAGGTCTTCAGTGACTTTTGTGTTAGTTCATAATCTGCCTGGTACTGGAGAGGCTGTTAATGAGATGATACAAGAATCATATATTTTTTTTCTTGCATGGTGGGTTCTGGAGTGAAGGAGTAACCTAGTGGTTAGAGCAACAGCCTAGTACCCAAGCAATCAAGGCTCAGTTCCCACTGGCACTCCTTGTGACCTTGGGTAAGTCACTTTACCCTCCATTGCCTAGGAAGAAAAGGCCTGGCAATCTAGTTCCAAGAAAATCCAAGGGCTGCTGGGCTACCAGAAGTCAGCATTGATTGGACAGCACTTAAAAATAAATGTTGGGTTCTGCTATTCACCTACTGTTGGGTGCAAAACAGATGTTCAAAAAGAGAACTATAGCACAGTTTCTAACACCAAAATAAAATTATAAACTGCGCTGTGGTTTTCTTTTACTTTTTGTCCCTTAGCATATGAGCACCTTACCGTCTCCTTTCTTTTTTGCAGAATATATATTTATAAGAACTTAAGAACATAAGAAATGTCATACTGGGTCAGACCAAGGCTCGTCAAGCCTTGGTCTGACATTAAATTCTTTTTCCAACAGTGGCCAATCCAGGTCACAAGTACCTGTCAGGTTCCCAAAAAAGTACATAGGTTCCACAATGGTTGTCCCAGTGTAAGCAGTGGATTTTCTGGGTCCTTTTTAATAATGGTTTATGGACCTTTCCTCCAGGAACTTGTCCAGCTACACTATCAGCTTTTACTACATCCTCTGGTACTGAATTCCAGAGTTTGATTATGCGTTAAGTGAAAAAGTATTTTCTCTTATTAGTCTTCAATGGGTTACATTGTAGCTTCATTGCGTGTCCCCTAGTCTTTCTACTTTTTGATGAAGTAAAGAACCGATCTACATTTACCTATTTTACTCCATTCATGAATTTATAGATCTCTATCATATCTCCTCTCAGCCATCTCTTTTCCAAGTTGAAGAGCCCTAACATTTAAACTTTTCCTCATAGGGGTATACTTCCATCCCCTTTACCATTTTGATCACTCTTCTCTGTACCTTTTCTAATTCTGCTATATCCTTTTTAAGATATGGAGACCAGAATTGCACATAATATCCAAGGTGCGGTCGTACCATGGAACGATACAGAGCCATTACAATATCCTTTGTTTTATACTCCATTCCTTTCCTTATGACTCCAAGTATTCTATTTGCTTTCTTGGCCACTGCTGTACACTGGGCAGAGGGTTTCAATGTATTAACCATGATAACGCCTAAATCCTTTCCCTGGGTGGTGGTTCCTAATGTGGAACCTTGCATTATGTAACCATAGTTTAGGTTGTTCTTTCCTAGGTGCATAACTTTGCACTTGTCCACATTAAATTTCATCTGCCATTTGGGCATCCAGCCTTCCAATTTATTAAGGTATTCTTGCAATTTTCCACAATCCTCTTGTGTTTTAACAACTTTGAATAATTTTGTGTTATCTGCAAATTTGATCACCTCACTCTTTATTCCCATTTCCAGGTCATTTATGAAGATGTTAAAAAGCAGCGGGCCCAGCACAGATCCCTGGGGTACTCCACTATTCACCTTTCTCCACTGAAAAACTGGCCATTTAGCCCTACTCTCTGCTTTATATTTTTTAACCAGTTCCTGATCCATTATAGTACACTGCCTTGTATTGTATGACTTTTTAATTTTGACAAGTCTCTATCATGAGGGACCTTGTCAAAGGTTTTCTGAAAATCCAGATGCACTATATCAACCAGCTCACCTTTATCTACTGTTTATTCACACCTTCAAAAAAATATAACGGATTAGTAAGAGAAAATCTTCCTTGGCTAAATCCAAGTTGGCTTTCTCCCATTAAACCATAACTATCTACATGTTCAGTAATTTTATTCTTTATGATGGTTTCTACCATTTTGCCTGGTACTGATATCAGGCTCACTGATTTGTAGCTTCCCAGATCTCCCCTGTAACCCTTTTTAAAAATTTGTGTTACATTGGCCATTCTCTAGTCTTCAGGTACTACAGATGATTTTAAATGCTTGCCCCAATACAAGCATTGTGGAACCTGTGTCTTTTGAGGAAACTGCTAGGTACTTGTGACATAGATTGGCCATTCGTAGCAGTTGGACCATTAGATGATAGAGGGGTAAAAGGGGCACTAAGAGGGGAGAATGTCAAAGCAAACAGACTGAATGATTTATTTGCTTTGGTCTTTACTGAAGAAGATGTAGGGAAGTTATCCATGCCTGAAATGGTATTTAAAGGTGATATATCAGAAGAATTGAAACAAATTTCAGTAAACTGGGAAGATGTATTACAACTATTCGATAAACTAAAAAGTAGCAAATCACCTGAATTGGATGGTATATCTTCGAGGGTGCTGAAAGAACTGAAATATGAGATTTCAGACCTACTGAAAGTTAAAAAGTAGTTCTGTGGATTTCCTTGCCATGCTCCTTCTATTTATTAAATCAGATGTCAGTATTTTTTATCTTTGAGTGCCAGGCTAAATAATAATTAAACAGGTACAATTTTTGCTGCATCTTAATTATATAGCCACTGAATGAGAACCTCTGTTCCCTTTTTGAGTATCTTGGGGCACCATCTTATCTCTCACCTGCTTGATATAGTGGCTTCCTATTCAACTAGGGCTCCATCATGATCTCCAGAATCTGGACGGGCCAGATCTGCACCCAATTCTGATCCTGCAGGGGTTAGATATTCCCTGCGGGGTCAGAATTAGGTGCAGAGGGCACAGACGGGCAGGCCGTGCTCCGATTCCAAGGGCCTGGATGTTCAGCTTACTCCCTGTCCAACCCAGCCAGGTGACCTTTCATGTAGCCCCGGTGCCATGGCATCCTGTCACCATGGTACTAGGACACCATGCAGGCACCCCTATTGGCTGCAACTGCTTTAAGGTACATTTCCCCACCGCCTGACCCCTGATTGGGCCTTCTGAGGCCAGGATCGGGCTGTGGGGAACCCCCTCCCCTGCTCACCTCTTCATGGGGGCCCGGGCTGGATGTCCGCAGATGTCAGGGGGGACTTATTCCACCGCCGAAGTGGAATAAGTCTCCCGTTCAAATCACCAGGCCCAGATGTACAGGGCCACGACCTTAATCGGCCCTGTACATCCAGGGTCAGAGTTCAGCCTCAGCCCCGCCCTTGCTCTTCCCTGTTGCCGCCCCCTCCCACCCCCGTCCAGAGCTCCCCACACAGAGCTCCTCTGTACATGTGGGGAGCTCTGTGCAGGTATTACAGTCCCTGCGAATAGCAGGGTTTGAACGTCCATACCAGACATTCAATCCCTGCAATTCAGGGATCGCAATGACCCCACTAGTGTTTTTTTAGGATGACCATAATGAACATGCAAATGATTTGCAAATATGCAAAAGAATATGCAAAAATGTCACGCCACCCTTTGCCCTCCCCCCCAAATGAAGCAGTCACACTATGCTCATGCTCATGTTTTTTACAGAAGTATCTCAAGCCAAGTTATATTATTCATCATAGACATTTTCCTGTCCCCAGAGGACTTATAATCTATGGGGTGCTTGTACTAAAGGGCATTATGTGGTTAATGAACATTTTAGCACATGTTAACAGCTTTGGGGGGCCCGTGGTAATTGTTACCATGCAGGCAGATCAATTACCATATGCTGAAATGTGCATTTACTACTTAATGTGTGATGGGGAAGGGTTTGGGTGGAGTTGGAGCAGAAATTGGGAGCTGACTGCACACTGAAATTAGTGCAGATGTCAGTAGCATGCGCTAATCGCCAATGTTAACGTTAGTGCAGGTGCACTTACTACCACCTCAATAGGCGAAGATAGGTGCACCTGTGGCAATTGCTGGAACATGCGCTAAGGGACGCATGTTCCAGCCCTTAGCCCTGTGTGACAACTGTTGGGAACATGTTGTCCACGCCCCTGACAATTATCGCAGTGTGGTTGCAACTAACGCACATTGATTTTGACTTATAAAGCACTTTAGGAGCAAACAATGCTGCACTTTAGTAAACCTAGAAAATGATGGCAGATAAAGACCATATGGCCTATCCAGTCTGCACATTCATGAGAACTATTAAGTTTTATAATCCCTTCCTCTCTCTCAGAGAATCTCTGTATTTGTCCTATGCTTTCTTGAGTTCAGATACAATTCTATTCTCCTCCACCTTCATTGGGAGGTTGTTTTTTGTATCCTTCACTCTTTCCATAAAGAAATATTTCCTCAGGTTACTCCGGAGTCTATCCTTTTTCACCTTCATCCTATGGCTCCTTTGTTCCACAGCTTCCTTACAACTAGAAGAGGGCCATCTCTTGTGCATTTATACCATGGAGATATTTAAATGTCTCTGTTATATCGCCCCTTTCCTGCCTTTCCTCCAAAGTATACATATTGAGATCTTTGGGCCTAATATTGAGTTACGCCAGCTATGTGCCACTACGGTGCATAGCCGTGTGTGCTGACCCTTAACCACAGATATTCAGCCGGGGTCATATGCATTGAATATCCGGATTTGCCGCACAGCCTCCCAGACCCAGTAGATAACCGGGTAGTGCAATATTGCATGCTACCCTGCTAGTCACAGGTCGCTAACCAGGCAGCATGCAAATCACTGCTGCACGGCTATCGACTGTTGCTACCTCTGCTCTTTCACGGAACGCCCACAACAGGCCCTGATGCTAAGTGGTTAGTAATGGGGCATGTAAGAGAGAAGATCAGGGATATTCAGCGATATCCCAGTTAGAGGCATTTACATGGTTTACAGGGCGGTAAACCAAGTAAATGCCTTTCAAATATCAGGCCCTTTAAGTCTATCCCCATATGCCTTATGACAAAGACCACTGACCATTTTAGTAGCCATCTCTGGACTGACTCCATCATGTTTATATCCTTTTGAATGTGTGGTCTCCAGGACTGAACACATATTTATTTATTTAACTATATTTGTATACCGCTTTTTACCAGGTCAAAGTGGTTTCCAAAGAACAAAACATTAAACATTGAATGTTTTTTTGTTACAAGTGCACATTTTAAACATCTGAACATTTCAAACCTTTTGCTAATATAACTTTTAGCATTTGATTAACGTAACTAGCCAGTTAACATTTTAACTGATATATACATACTTTTTACATATATGGGATTTATTGGGTTGGATTGTATAGTTTAGGTGATTAGGTGGGGGGACCAAAGTGTTCTGTAAATAGGTAGGTTTTTAGGTGTTTGCAGAATGTAAGGAGGTTAGTAATGTTTTTGAGGGTGTATGGGGGAGAGTTCCAGAGGGATAGCTCAAATGCCCTGTGACATGTTTGCTGATTATATTTACGTTTGTTCTGTGGTATGCTGAGATTACTGATTGTTGTTTGTCTACGAGGTCTAGAGGTTGGTGTTTTTTGTAGTAAGGGTTTGAGACTTGTTTCTTGTTAGGAGTGTATTGTTTTGTGAATGACAAGTATGCATTTGTAGTTGATTCTGCTGGTGAATGGTACCCACTGCAGTTTCTTTAGTATTGGGGTGATATGGTCATATTTGTTTGCCTCCTTGTATGATACGTGCAGCAGTTTATATGACAGTTTGTAGGGGGAGGAGTGTTGATTGGGGTAATCCTTGTTAGATGTTGTTGCCAAAATCTGCATGAGAGAGTATAAGGGTTTGTAGTGCGGTTCTGAAGTCTGTTGGTTCCAGGAGAGATCTGAGTCTCTGAAGGGTCTTTGTTTTGAAATATATTGTTTTTTCTGTTGTTGCTATTTGTGTTTTGAATGATAGCTGCTGGTCGATTGTGATGCCGAGATATTTCAGTTCAGTTTTTGCAGTTATTGGTATGTTGTTTAGTTTTATGGTGGTTGGAAGGGTGAAGGAGGTGTTTCTTATTGTTTATTGTTTATTGCACACTTGATATACCGCCCCCATTACATCGGGGCGGTTCACAATATAAATAGTAACTAGTCAGAAAAGGAAAAGAAATTACAATAATTTAAAGGAAAGAAAGAGATGGAGCATAAGAATAGCTTAAGCATGAACATAGCTTCTGTCTTCTTTAAGTTGATGGATATGTTGTTGGATGAGAGCCATTGTGTAACTTTCGTAAAACAATCTTGGATTTGTTTGTATCAGGTTGATTGGAGAAGAGTGGACAGTACAACATGATATTGTCGGCATATATATGATAGTGTATGTTGTGCTTTCTGATTATTGAGCATAGGGGTTGTAGGTATAAGTTAAAGAGGGGTGCAGAGAGGGTGGATCCTTGAGATACTCCTTGTGTTTGGTTGTAAGGTTCGGATACGCTTGTACCAATTCCTTTCTGTAAGGTATGATTTAAACCATTTAAGTACAGTGTGCAAGCCATTTAACCCTGCATTGCCTATGTTCTTTAACATGGAAAAGAGACAGCTGAGGGGAGATATGATAGAAGTCTATAAATTAATGAACGGAGTGGAACGGGTAAACGTAGATCGATTGTTTACCTTATCAGAATATAGAAAGACTAGGGGACATGCAATGAAGCTACAGGGTAAACTATTTAAGACTAATAAAAGAAAATATTTTTTCACTCAACGTGTAATCAAACTCTGGAATTTGTTACCGGAGGATGTAGTAAAGGCTGTTCTCCATGGACCGCAGGATTTCGTCAGCCACACTTGGTGACGTCCTCCGGGCGGCTCCAGGTTCGGAAGTGCTCAAGTTTTTCTAGTAGCCCACCTCCCGGTTCCGCCCCCTAGCCTGGCCAGTTCTTGTTCTTCCGCCTTGCCAGCAAGTCGGATCTGCTCTCCTCTCTTCAATCTACTCAGCGTTTAAGCAGTACTCACAGGAAAATGCCAAAATCCGGATCAAGAAAATGCCCATGTGGAAAGAAGCTTCGCTCCTCCGATGTGGACTTGTGCGCACTCTGCCAAGTCGGGGAACCTTCCGGGCTGCAAAGACATCCTTCCTCTGATGCAGCAACCTCCAAGGCCCAGGATGTGCCCCTTTGGGCCTCCATCCCCGGCCCCACGATTGGATTCGCAGCGCTGCCTGGCCCAGGCCCCAGCTGCAACATCCTCCCCTTCGGGCATGCGACGGCCCCCGGACATGCGGCGGTTCCCTTCGGGCATGCGGCGGCCCCCTGCCATGCGGCTTCTCCTCCAGCAGAAGATGGCGCCGTGGGTGAGTGCCTCTCCTCCTTCCAGCCCTCCGGAGTTCCCGCCGCCGCTGTTGGCTCCGCCAACCCTCTGACGCCGGCTTCCTCTGCTTACCCAGGTCCTCAACGTCATCAGGACCCGACAAGGGACTCCCCCTCTGCCTGCCCAGGCCTGCAACGTCATCGGGACCCGACGTGGGACTCTTCAAGTTTTCCTTCCTCGACGGGCACAAACCGGACTGTAAACCCGGTGGGGGAGCCGCAGCCAGTGGCGTTAGAACCGCGGGGTTCTCTAACCGCCAGGAAGCACTCCAAAAAGCATAGCCATCTCCCCGATGCCGGTTCCCGGGCACGCAAAAAGACCAAGCGAACCAGAGACACATCGGGCAGTTCTTCTGACTCCAGCAGTGCCTCACATTCCCATAGGAGCCACAGAACCGGGAGACGCTCCTCCAGGCACCGATCCCGTTCCTCCCGGAGTGCATCCTCCTCCTCCAACGCTGCTATTCTCCATCTTCTCACGCAGCTTGTTCAGCAGACAGCTCCCTCAACGGCTGCGGTTGCACCTCCTACTCCATTCGTGACAGCCCCTCCACTCCAGGTAACTTCTGCTGTGTGCGACCAACGGCTGCCTGAACCTCTACCTCCCCTACCCTCTGCCATCTCCTCCCCGGACAGCTCCGCGGAGGACCAGGAGACTGAGGCAATGATTGTAGGATCCGCCAGCATGGACCGGTCCACCTCCGGGACGAGGCTCTCCCCAGAAAAAGAAGGACCGCCACCCCCTCCGGAGGACCTGTCTTATCCCAAATTCATCAGCAAGTTGTCCTCCGTCTTGGGCCTATCCCCAACCTGCACAGCTGAGGAGGTAGAACCCGAGGTACTTAAGTATCTGTCTGCCCCCAAAACGCCTCTGGCCTTGCCCCTGCACCGCAAGCTGAAGGAAAGACACTCCAGACTCTGGCAGACACCAGCATCGGGGCGCGCTACTTCAAGGAGACTGGACTCCAAATACCTACTTCAACCTACACCTGGCTTCGAAAAAGGGTGGATGGAGGAGATTTTAAGATCAGGAAGCATTATTCCTTGCTGGAGTGTTTCGTTCACTATTATGGCTAGAAATGGGCTGAGTTCTTCACTTATTAATTTGATCCAGTTCGGGGGGACAGGGATCTAGTGGAGAGGTGGTGGTGTTTAGCTTTGTTAGGATATTTGAAATGTTTTTGATATCAGTTGTTTCAAATGTGTGCCAACTTTTCACTATGGTAGTTTTCTCGGTGCAGGTTGGAATATTGTTGGCAGGGTTGGGGTGAAGTTGTTGTTTATAGTGTGCTGCTAGCTGTTTGTGAGTGATATTGATTATTTGACTGGAGTTTGGTGGTGTTTCTGTTAGTCGTTTTACGATATCGAATAGTTCTCTTGGACAGTTTATTGATGTGTTGAAAAGTTTTGAGTGGTTTTTGGCTTGATCTGTGGAGGTGTGAAAGTTTTGAAGTAGTGTGAGATATTTGTTCTTGTCTTCTCTTGAGGTGGTTTTCCGCCATCTTCTTTCAGCTCTCCTTAGTTCTGTTTTTAGTTGTCTGAGGGTATGGGTATACCATGGAGCTTTTCCTTGTGTGTTGTTTAAGGGGGTTTTGGTGTCTTTCTGGTAGCTTTGCTGCGGTTCCAATCACATTGTTCCAGATTTCTATCAGTTGTGTTGTGTCTGTTGAGTCAGTGGTCAGATGAGGTAGAGTGTTCTCTAGAAAGATGGGCTTGTTGAAGCTTTTGAATCTTCATGTCTTTGTAGTTGATTGTTTGTTTGTTTTTGTTGGTGATTTTAGTGGTATGGTAAAGGCAATGAGTCTATGGTCTTCCAGGGCAGTGAGTAAATTTTTAGATAAGGGGAACTGGTGTGGATGGGGTGAGTGGGGGTGAATATTAGGTCTAGGATGTTTCCTTTGTTGTGAGTGGGGAGGGTCACTCTTTGGGTTAGTTCTATTGACTCCATTGCTGAGAGGAATGACTTGGTTGCTGATATTGGAAGGGAGGGTAGATTAAAGTCTCCTAGAATGAGCAGATTTGTTTTGGATTTTGATTGTTCAATGTAATTATTAATTATTGTTGATAGATCACTTGTTGGTGCTGTGTTTTTTTTGTAATTGAGACTGATGGTTATCATGTCATTGGTGATAGTGATTGTATCGACTTCATTTGTGCTGTTGGTTGACAAGTGTCGGAAATGTAGGTGGGTTTTGGCTAGGATTAGTACTCCGCCTTCTCTTCTGTTGTTTCTTGTGCATTGGAATATAAGTATAGTCATCTGTTTTTATTTGATTGACAAGGATGTTGTCGGTGTCTGACAGCCAAGTTTCTGTTATGCACAGGATATCTAGTTGGTATTCTGTTAGTAAGTCTGAGATTGTCTGTAGTTTGTTTCAGTACTCCAAATGAGATCTCATAGAGACTTATACAAAGGCACTATCACCTTTTTTCTGCTGGTCATTCTTCTCCCTATACACCTAAGCATCCTTCTGGCTTTGGCTGTTGCCTTTTCTACTCCGTTTAGCCACTTTATCATTCACTACAATCACCCCTGGGTCCTGCTCTTCTTTTGTGCATTTAACTACTTCAGTCCCTATACTATACCAGTCCCTTGGGTTTTTGCTGCCCAAATGCATGACCTTGGATCTCTACATTTGTACCTGAGGCAATGGAGGGTTATGTAATTTGCAAAGATCACAAGCAGCAGCTGTGGGATTTGAACCATGATTTACCCTTGTTCTTGGCCCACTATACTAACCACTAGGCTACTCCTCCACTCTACACATGTTTCTCATATAATTCTTCCCTGTTCTTCTCTCTGTATTTCTCTTTTCAAGCCCCCTTCAAAATGCATTTGTGGATGTCAATTGCTGTCCTGAGCAATATATGAAACATGGGGACGTTCTAGCAGCTCCACTGACTGACCTTTTTAATGACTCTATGGAGTCGGGAGTAGTGCCAGAGGACTGGAGAGAGGCACATAAAAGCGTAAGTAAGGATGTAGTTGAAAACTACAGGCCAGTTAGTTTAACCTCGATGGTGAGTAAATTATTGGAAGCGTTGCTGAAAGAGAAAATAGTGAGTTTTCTGGAGTCCAACAGATTACCGGATCTGAGGCAGCATGGATTAACCAGAGGCAGGTCGTGTCAGACAAATCTTATTGATTTCTTTGACTAGGTGACCAGGAAGTTGGACAGAGGGACAGCCCTAGATGTGGTGTATTTAGATTCAGTAAACCCTTTGACACCGTTCCGCACAAGCGATTTATAAACAAACTGAGCACCCTAGCAACTGACTCTAAAGTCACTGCTTGGGTAAGAAATTAGTTGAGTGGGAGGCGATAAAAGGTACAGATAAATGGAGCTCACTCTGAGGAGAAGGTTACCAGTGGAGTTCTGGAGGGATGTGTCCTTGGACGGATTCTTTTTAACATCTTTGCTAGTAATATTGCGGAAGGTTAAGGTCAGGTAAGGCTTGCCTCTTTGTGGATGATACCAAAATCTGCAATAGAGGAGACACTCAAGAAGGTACAGATAACATGAGGAGGGATCTAGCTAAGCTTGAAGAATGGTCTAGAATTTGGCAGCTGAGATTTAATGTTAAAAAATGCAAGGTCATGCATTTGGGCTGCAGCAATCCAAGGGAGTGATACAGTATAGGGGTGAAGTACTTCTGTCCACAAAAGAAGAGCAGGACCTAGGTGTGATTGTGTCTGATAAACTTAAGGTAGCTAACAGGTAGAAAAGGTGACGGTGAAAGCTAGAAGGATGCTTGGGTGCATATGGAGAGGAATGGCCAGCAGGAGAAAGGAGATGATAGTGCCTCTGTAAAGTCCTTGGTGCGACCTCATTTGGAGTATTGTATGCAATTCTGGAGACAGCACCTTTTAAAGGATATAAACAAAGCTGTATAAATTACAAAATTCTTGTAACAACTTTCAAATTAATCAATAGCATTGCCCCTTCGTACCTATCCACACTCATCTCCAAGGAAAACAACAACCGTACCCAACACAACCGGATCAAAAATAAACTTACTTTACCAATAGATTTCAGGAAATCCAGAAAGATAACAAATAACAAAGCCTTTTCTCACACTGCCCCTAACCTCTGGAACGCTCTCCCAGACTATCTTAGAAAATTAAGTGAAATCCAAACATTCAGAAAGAACCTCAAAGCTCATCTATTTACCCTCCATTTTGGCATTCATGACCAACACAATACACCTAGTACAAAAAACATGGATGGCAAAGGAAGGAATCTTTATTGTAATGCACACTTGTAAGCCAGGCCCGACACAGACCGTGTTTCGCTATGCCTTCATCAGGGGCCTTAATTGGCTGAATGTTCAATATTTATTCCCTTACAATCTGTGTGATCAGTATACTCCAATGCCACATAGCACTAACAATGTTCTCTACACAATCAAATTCTGACCGCCGCACAGAATATTCTGTAACGGACTATGTGGCATTGGAGTATACTGATCACACAGATTCCTTCCTTTGCCATCCACGTTTTTTGTACTGGGTGTTGATTGCACGTGGATTTGTGCTTCTTGGTTGGACAACACAATACACCTGTAACAATACTACCTCCTTCCCAAATATAACCCAGGGCATTCTACTTCACTACACACAGAGATGTAAATAGTTCCTGTTAATTCACATCGAGTGCCTGCTATTATGTTCATGTATATAGTTTAATGTTCATTGTTCCATGTAACTGAGTATGTATCTGTTTATGTACTACTCAAATTGTTATTATTTGTAAACTGCAATTGATCTTTTGGAAATCGCGGTACAGAAATTTTTAATAAATAAATAAACAGGTGAGTCAGTGCAGAAGGTGGCTATTACTGTAAAATGGTTAGTGGTCTTCGTTATAAAGCATATGAGGACAAACTTAAAGATCTTAATATGTATACTTTAGAAGAAAGGCGGGATAGAGGCAATATGATTGAGACATTTAAATATCTCCATGGCATAAAAGTACAGGAGGAGAACCTCTTTTGATTGAAAGCAAGCTCTGCTACGAGGGGACATGGGATGAGGGTGGAAAGGGATAGACTCAGGAGTAATATGCTGAAATATTTCTTTACGGAAAGAGTGGTAGATGGGTGGAATAGTCTCCCAGTGGAGGTGGTAGAGATGAGGACAGTATCTGAATTCAAAGATGCATGGGACAAACACAGAAGATCTCTAAAGGAAAAAAGGGGACCATTGTAGTGGTAAGATGTATTGCAACTTACAGGGTGCCAGGTTATTGTGACTTTTTCTTGCAGCAAAGCACAAAGACAAGATATTTAAACACATTTTAAAAAAATATAGTTTCTTTCACCAGCAGCTCGATTTACTGCACTAAGAAACAAGGAAATTTTGTTCAAATTCAAACTCTGACATACAGTTGAGAAGTGATTAATATGGATCTGATAGCTAAATGGAATTGAAATCTCCAACACAGGAGCTGTACAGAGAATGATTGTCCTGTCTGGATCACACGTCGCTCAGTCTATCTGAGTTCAAACATGGGAGTGGTTATTAATTAAAACGCAAACTCTCCTCACCGCCTCTTATAAACATTTTCTGACACAAGATTCCGATTTCCAGGATGGCTCTTACACAAGTCACATCCTATTCTTTCCGACCTCAGACTTCTTGCAGGAATTGGCTGAATTCCCTGCCAAATACATATTCCAGATAGTCTTACGACAAAAAAAAATAAAGAAGACGACTGCAGTCACCTCCCATAGAGCTGAGAGCTTTAAAATACAAGAAGTCAGCAATGTCCTGTGACTATGCCCTGGTATCTACAACTGGTGCTTCAGCAATTTGCAGCTGTACTTCCATGCAGGACCAGCATCAGGGGCTGTGCAAAGAGGGCAATTGCCCTCGGCCCCCATTATAGAGGGGTTCCTAAGTCTGTCTGGCCCTGAAGGCGATACAGCCTGCTCATGGGCTTTAGGACCCCGCCTAAATTTCTGCCCTGGACCCAGCTTGTTTAAGATTGCCCCTGCCATCAGATGTTTGGGTGAGATGGACAATTGCTTGAGGCATCAGGCACAAGAGGTGCAAAACTGCCTTGTCAGGGCACCAATGCCTCATGCTATTGCTACTGCTACAGTGGTGGAAGTAGGGTGGGCGCAACCATTAGGGAAACTAGGTGGTTGCCTAGAGTGCCAATGGTGTGAGGGTGGCCTGTTGCAGCTAATGCCTTCCTCTTCAGGAACTGCAGTGGCGGCAATTACTTTAAACCTCCAGCACTGCGGTGTTGTTTGGGCTTCCACCCCCTCCAGCACAGAGTTCCTCTTTGCATGGGGGTGGAAGTGGCTGGACCAGCTCTTTCTGCCCTATGCAAAATGACGTTTGTATCAGAGGGAGCAGAAGCACAAACACCGTAGCACTGGAGATTTCAGTACATGTTGCAGTGCTGTGTCAAGTTATTTCTCCTGCTGCAGATCGTGGCAGTGGGGGTAGGGGCAGGGGGGCGCCAGGAATGAGATTCGTCTAGAGCACCTCATATACTCGCACTGGTCTGGGTGGAAGAGGCTCTTCTGATCTCTTATGTGGCTGCTAGCTGGTGGCCTCATTATCATCAGTGGACCAGGGTGTTCGCATCATTGGAGAGAGTCTCTTGTGGCAGCCAACCAGAATTTGCATCTAAGCACTATACCTGTTTTATAATGTAAATTTTCTCTTTTTTTTATTATACTGTAGACCACATCACTGTACATTAATGAAAGGCGATCTAGTAAATCTCTAAATAAACTAAACTTCAGAGGAGGATCCCTCCAGATTGCCTGGGGTGTTGGTTATCCTGAGAACAGGCTTCCCCCAACCAGTTAAATCAGTTTGGACTGTAATTCAGATTATCAGTAGGGACAGAAATGGAAGCCAGTAATGTGTAAAAGGTCGCAGGGAGAGGTAAAAGTTAAGATGAGGGAGGGACAGAGTTGGCATTCACTTGCATGTGGGAATTTGTATCTCATCTATCCAAAGTAGCCAATTTGGTCTTTATCTGCCATCATTTATTGCGATACTAACCAAGAGAAATGTCCTAGCACTAGTTTCTTATTATAAGTTAAAGTATATGAAACACGCAATGTTATGGTTGTAAAACTTCTCTCATGACCACGTTTATGGGACGTTGCTTCTGCTTCAGAAACTGTCACTCAGTGCACTTATATGGAAAACAACACAATAACGTCCATCCCACTGGTTAATGTTTCTCATTGCTGATGTTGAGGCTTAGATGATCATAAGCCCAGCAATGGTCCCAGGGATCTTCTTTTGGCAGAGTTTTGCAGAAATTTGACTTTACAGCCTACAACATCTTGCCTTCTCTGGTTGTCCCCCATTTAGATGAAAGCTAGGTCTGACTCTGCTTAGCTTATTAAGGGCAGCCTTTCTCAGGCCAGTGAGCTAGGGCATCCCAGTGGTAACCCCATGACTGTCTCAGAGACAGTAAACCTGATTTTGCATAGGGCATCTAGGCGGGAAGTAGGACATTCAAGTTGGGATGTTTGCACTTTCCTGGGTATTTTATAAAAGGCACTGTTGAACAGAGAGCCTTTTGTAACATATAGATGCATGGGAATATTGGGGTTGCCAACATTTTGAAAGAGAAAAACCCATCATCTGTGGCTAGCCATGCTCCGCCCATGCCCGCCTCCGCCCTGCTCCCTGCCTCACCCATAAAAAATAATTGCAGAGAGGGCATGGGGGGGGGGGGGGTACAAGAGGTTGGACTCTTCAGCACCCTTCTCAGGCCCCTCCAACACACATATGCACTTCCATATGGCATTAAATCTGAACATATGTTCTACATTCACTGAACCCCACCCCTCGGCCCCTTCTCCAACAATCTCTGCAGAGCAGAACTAGAACCTTCCCATAAAACGCAGTATTCAAGAAAAAATCCCTTTCAATCCCAAGCATATTGTGAATTACTCAGGGTGAGCCCATGAGTTGATGCAAAGTGTTGGCACCCTAAGCTAATCTTAACCCGTATGTCCCCCTTGGCTGTCAGAGTTTATTGTTTAGCTTTGAATGCCCTACTCTCTGCCGACCCCCAGAAGCGATTGCCTAGGTTGCCTGATGGTTGGTCCGGCCCCGGAATAAATACAAAAAAGTCATTCGGGACCAAGAGCAAATCTACCATGCCAGAACTGACTTCCAAAACTCACACAAGGACCCTACCTAGAAAAAGGAAGCATCGTAAATATTGCAGTGGGCCCCAAAGCATCAATAAACCTATCAGGAAAGCTGAACAAGCCAGAATACTACACATTCTTAAACAGAAATTCCATGCTAACAGAATACCCAGTCTTGGTCACACACACACACACAACACATTGCAAATAGGCCTCCGCCAAAGTGAAAATAGAAATATGCAGACAAAAATTAAACCAAAACCTCAGAAAGTTGCATGCAGTGCAACACCAGAGAGACAGAAAGAGATGCATTTTCCCCTATATAGTATAAAACAAAAGACAGCAGATGTCAGGATTGGCATTAGGAAGAAAGCAACCGGGAAGGAACCAGGGAATTGGCCTGGGACCCCAAGCCAGAGAGGACCTTAGATCTGTCTGAGACTGAAAAAGGCCCAGCTTGCTCGCAGTCTTTAGGGTCCCTTCTCAGATTTTTGCCTTGGGCTAGGCCCCAGCCATGTCCAACACCATTCCTGACTCCTGGCAGATGCACTTTTCAAATACAGACATTTTCCAGTTACAAAATAGAAAATAAAATTCTTTTGTCTACCTTTGTTGTCAGGTCATTTTAATTTTCTAATGTGTTTTTATTTTCCACTGTATTCTCTTAGCTCTCTTTTTATGGTCTCCTCTCCATTTGCCATTTCTTCTCTCTCCTCCTGTCTTCACTTCCTCCCTTATATTAGTTTTTAACACCGATCTCTTCTTTAGTATTATTCCATTTAATTTTCTGCTTCTCTATCCAGATTTCACTCCTTCTTACCAACCACTCCTCAATTCCACCCTTTATACTGTATCTAGCTATAGCTTTCCATCTCTTTCCATTACCCCAACCCTCCCATTTACCAACTCTCTCCTTCCCCAGCCACTTATTACTAGTCTTTCACTAACTCGCCCCTCTTTCCCGCATGTCTAGTATCAATCCCTCTCCTGTCCCGATTCCCTTCCTCCTATCACCTCCTCCATGTCCAGCATCTTCTCTTTGTGACTCTATCACCCATGTCCAACATCTCTCCGCTTTGTCCCTTCTTCCCCCCCCCTCCTTGTCCAGCATCTCTTCATGTGTATCTCTACCCCCACGTCCAGCATACCCTCTCTGACCCTATCCCCCCATGTCCAAAATAGCCCTTCTGCCCCTATGCTCCCATGTCCAGCATCTCCCCCTATGCCCAGCATACCCCTTCTGCCAGTGGTGGGATTCAATCCCACCAATGACAGAACAGAGCAGGTGGGAGCATGGCATGCGTATGTGTTGCTGCCACCGCATGCTCAGGCCGCTGGCTGCCACCACAGGGAAGCAACTCCCTGGTGACCCAGCTGCCTGATCCCCCCCCCCACCCACCAGTGGTTTGATTGCATTGAGGGCTTCCTGAAGTATGTTTTTTGTTACCCTCCTCGGTGTTTGTGCGGGCTATAAATCTTTATAAATAAATAAACCACTGGCGGGGGAGGGGGAATTCCCACCGGTGCAGTGCCAGCATCTAGATGCCATTTTCGGGCTGGTTTGGTGAACGTGGCCCTTGGCAGGAACTGGTTTGCACAAACCAGCCGAATCCCACCACTGCCTTCTGCACCTATCCCCTCCATGCCCAGCATCCCCCTTCTGTATCTATCCCCCCATGTCCAGCATACCTCTTCTGCCCCATCTCCCCATGTCCAGCATCTTCCCCTATGCCCAGCATACCCCTTTTGCCCCATCTCCAGAACTCCCCTTCTGTCCCTATTCCCCTGATGCCCAGCACCCACTTCTGTCATTATCCCCTATGTCTAGCACTATCCCCCCATGTCATGTCCAAGTCCAGCCGACTTCCTCTCCCGCGTTGCCTGCCTGGCTTGACCTTGCCCTGTCACCACTTTTCCTGTTCCGTTGCTGTTGGTGGTGGCAGCAGACCTCCAATAACAAAAGTGGCTCTTTGAGACTCCGTGCTTGGATGGATGGTCTAGTCTCGCCCCCTCTGACATCAGCATGCATCAGAGAAAGGAGGGGCCAGACCAGCCTTTCAAGCGTAGAGTCGCAAAGATCCATGTTTTGAAAAAAAAAGTGGAGGTCCACTGCTGCCGCTGGCACAAGCGCTATCCGGGCAGGCAGCACGGGGTGGGGGGAGCAGAGCTGAGTCCAGTGGTCGGCAGAAAACTGGCCCTTCATTGACTGGTTTTACAGTCCTGCTGGCCGACGGCCTGCAGCCCCAAAACCGGTCAGACTGGCCTAAAACTGGTCAGTTGGCAACCCAAGAGCATACATATGTATGCTGACACATATAACGAGAACAGTCGTTTTAATAAGAAGGGTCCCCAAATGAAGAGTGGCATCATTTGAGGTTTTGCCCAACTGTCAACATTTTACATACCTAAGTGACAGATTTTGCAAAACTGGCTTTCCAAAATAAGCAAACTTAACTTTTGTGGGGGTGGAGCTTTTGGCAGTAATGAAAATAAATATCACTCTCTGCAAAAGATCCTATGAAATGCTATGAAACTGATCAGACCTCCTTGATTGTAAGCATATTATCAAGGGATGCCAAAACAAATGTGGCATACATAAGTTCCATTTCATGGAAGGCACTGAAGACTAACGTTTATTGGCAGAAGCATGCTGTGATTATCCTATTTAGAATCCTTTATAGCTTCCTTCTTTCCCTTTATACTCTCGTGCTTTATTCTTGGCAGATCCTTCCAAAGGGGCCTCCAGATGTTAGTGAGGTCATTCAGGGGTGACACATGTCCAATTGCATGACAATTCTGAAGAAGAAGATGGTCTGACTTGCAATGGCAGGACATGAGAAGCTTCAGCAGCTAGAATTCAAATTCCTCTATGTACTCCTAGTCCTACTTAACTCACTGTCAAGCCGAACAGAAGAAATCACAAAAAAAAAAGGATATTGGAACAAGCCTCTGCCTCTTAGGGAGTCATTTTAAGACTGTGTATTAATTTTCACAGTCTGTGGTCCCTCACTGAGAATGGATTCTTGGTGGGGAGACCTGGGTTTCCTATTTTCATGGAAGGCAGCAGTGTCCAGATTAAGTTTACCACCAATGGTATACAGGGTTCTGGGAGGGGACCAGCTAGGGCTGGGAGGACATTGATCCTATGGATCACTGTCTCTACACTTGTTCACTTCCAAAAAATGTAGCCAAGTTCAGTTTTTTGTTCTGAACCATTTAAAGTTTACTTAAAGTCTTTAAGTGGAATTAAATAATGGTTCTCAAAATATGAAACAATAAAAGTTACAGTTCAGTTCTCCTTCTCTTCATCCATAGTTTTAAGAAAATCCCTCTTCTTGACCCTCAAGGATTTCCACATGTATAAGGGAATATGGTGTCCTCCAACACCAGTCAAATACTTCTACATAGTGGGATATTGGCTTAGGGCTTTTATTTTTGTTAGGGTTTTCTTCTAACTTCTTTTAGTTCTTCACCTGGATCAGGGAACCCTTTTCTTTTCCTTCCTCCAGAGGCCTCCATTTGCCTCTGGCTCCTGGATGTATTTAGTTGATGGTGGAGTTTTGGCTTAGCCTGCCAAAGCACTAAATACCATGTGGTGGTGCGATGGCTTAGTCAGCCAAAGACAAGAAAGTGCCCTTGGACAAGAAAGTGCCCATTTTTAACCTGAAATGGCAGGAAAAACACAATTTTGTTTGCTTTTCCGTGTCATCCTTAGTACACATTATTACTCAAATAGTGCATATTGTTGCTCAGTGTTGCACACTATTACTCCATAATGTGTGCTAGTTATCAATAGCTGTGCTATTGAAGAATAGTGCACATTAATGATGACATTGCACCACCTGAAACAAAAATAAAATTAAAACCCCCAAAAAGAATGAAAAAAGCTCAAGAAGGGAAACTAAAGAAAATGAAAATGTTGGCCTGCACACTTGTACGATTTATTACATTCAGCTTTCCCTCCATTTTGAGGCCTCCTCCCAGTTTGACCTCAATGATGCAAAGAGCCCTCCCTGCACGGCTGGCCCTAGAGTTGATTCAAGATGTTGGTGCCCTAGGCAAACCTTAAGCCTCATGCCTCAGACAGTATTGTTTAGCTTTGAAGGCCTTGGTCTTTGCTGTCCCCTAGAAGCTGCAGTTGTATGTGACTGCCTAGTTTGCCTAATGGTTTGGCCAGCCCTTCCCCCCAGCAGTGGAAAAATCTGAATGACATGAGAAATCTATTATTTCTGGTAAACCCCTAAGAATCTCTACAAGACATTCAGAAATATGCAAAACTTATGCACAGATTGAAATGCCAATGAGAAAAAGCGGACTATCTCATGAACTGATCCAGATACATTTTTGTGCAGCATAAAAAAAAGCTATGGGCCAAATATCTCAAGCTATCTTGCAATTTGCATGCTTGAGCAATATAATAGAGGACACAGTGTTTTTCAAATGTATACCAGAATCTCCCATATGAATGATTCTACTTTAAAGGTATTACTTACACAGCTTACAATGTGGCCTGCGCTACTTGACCAACTTTATTTGCAACTCGCATGTGTGCTGAATATAATCTGAATCCAGCCCATTATGTGCCTGATTCTGTAAGGCAACTAGCAGGGTTGTGCAGAGCTGCTGTGCGGGAGAGCAGGACAGGGGCGGAGCATTAGCGGGCCAGGCACTCAGATGTACAGGGTCGATTCAGATCATGGCCCTGTACATCTGGGGAGCACAAGGGGGACAAACAGCTTATTCCTCCTCAGAGGTGTAATAAGCTCTAGGAGCCCATGTGCTCTGGCCTGGCAGCCCCTCCAACTCAATGGAGCCACTGAAGGTACTAGCTCACAGCCCGATCTCGGACTTGGTAGACCCATTAAGGTTTGGGCAGAGGGGCCATCGGCGCACCAGTGGAAGCAGGGGGGCCTGGCCATGCTGCCTCCAGGACGTCCCCATGGCTGCTATAGGGGCTTGCTGGACTGTCCCGCTGCCCGATCCTGCATCCACAGGAGTGTCTAGCTCCCGCGATGCAGAACTGGATACAACAGAGCCTGTTTTGTTTGGGGATTTCTGGATGGCCCAAATGTGCCCCTTCCTGGATCGGGTTCCACATGAATATGGGACTAGGGAATTTCAAGGGTGTCTGAGCGATTCTGTACAAGTCTGAACTACATTATTGGAACAGGCAGTTCCATGTCAGAAGGGACAAATTGAGCTTATAAACTAAGCTGCAAGTCTCGTAATTACAGAGTTCAGTGAATATGAGTAACTCTTAACAGTTACCATGATGAGGTGACAAGGTCTATTTATATGCTGGAAAACAGCAATACTTTCTTTATCTTTATCTACATTTTATATACTGCCCTTGTCAAGATGTGAGAGCGGTTTACAATAAAATAATATAAAATAAAAGCGTCAGAAAGGAAAAGAACTCCAATAAAATAAAGAGAAAGACGGACCAAAGAGGTCACAAGACTTGGTGAGAGTTTGGAAGTGTGTGTTTTTGTATCCTTGCTAAGTACACATTTGCAATATTTAGAGAAAAATAAGAGTCTTCAGTACTCATAGGAGGACTGTAATGTGTATTTTCCTTAAAGAGAATTTACCATTTATGCACTAACAAAATAGTATCAACAGGCTAAAAGTGTGTTTTGAAAATGTTCAGGGATGCTGTGATCCATATGCCCCTGAGCATGGAAGGGCAGAAAGCTGCTCTTGTTGTGAGCATCAGAAACTAAGGGGCCCTTAAAATTAAAATGAGTTATGTGGTTAATGTGCATTTGAGCAAGTGTTAAGCACTTCCGCGGGCCTGCAGTACATTCTTACTGCAGTGGAGGGACAATTACCGCCGACCGAAATGCTCGTTAATGCATCATGAAATGGGCAGGATCTGAGCAGGGTTGGCGCATTGCAGTTAGCGCCATGGGTGTAGTATGTGGGGGGGGGGGGGGCATTGCCCTCTCAAACGAGCAGGCTCTCTGCCCCCCCACCTGTGCCGCTTCTGCTACCGCTGCCTTTTTTGTGTTTGCAGCAGCAGCCTCCGATTTGAAAAAAAACAAAACAAAACGTGGGGGTAAGCACTTCCTTGCTAGGAAGACTGGTCTGGTCTGGTCTAGTCCTGCTTCCTCTGACACAAAGACCAGCCTTCCTAGCAAGGAAGAGGTTACACCGCAACTTTTTTTTCTTTCAAATCAGGTGCAGTCCGCCACTGCCGCAACTTCCTGTTGGAGGGGGCAAGAGCAGCAGGCCGTAACTGCACACACGCATTTTAAAGCCTGTCATGGCACTGAAGCAGCAGTTCGGCTGCCGCCTCACGGGGTGGGGGGGGGGGGGTAGCGATGCCACCCACCAAGGTCTACTGCCCTAGGCAACCGCCTAGTTCACCTAGTGGACAGGCTGGCCCTGGTGTTAAGTACAGGTGGGCTTAGACCATTTTGCTGTGCTGTTTTTCTCCAGGAGTGACTACAGTGGTACAGCCCAGAAATTGATCAGTGTGTGTCCATAAGAATATTCTAGAAGTAGTCTGAGGTAGCTGGTTTGAAAGCAAAGTAGAGGACAGTGAATCCTCTGGTCTCTCCGAGGATAGTTCTGGGCTCCTGTCCCTTAGGTCTGGAAGGGAGCAGAAAAGGAGATGCTGTTTGCCTGTTCCTGATAATCTTTGGAGCTGAAGAAGGAAGAAGCCTCTCTCAAGCCTCTAGGAGGTAATTTTATAAAGGATTTTTTGCACTTAAAAGAGCTTTTATAAAATTACCCCAGGGGTTGAACCGGGGTTGGCCCAACCACTGGATGGACTAGGCACCCACTTAGGGTGGCAGAATTTGGAGGCAGCAGTCAGTCTCCATATGGCAAGAGATCAGCATTTTAAAACTCTTCCCTTACCCCTGTCGGGCCTGCTGCCTCTACCTCTTCCAGGTCAGAAGAAGCAAGAAGTAGTTCAGTGTGGTGTGGCTCCTTCCAGTATAGGCCTGCACTCAAGCGCTGCTATGACACAAACTTCCTGTCCGAGGGAGCAGGATACAGCAGTGCTTGAGCGCAGGCCTGTGCTGGAAGAGCCCGTGTTGCACTAAAGTATTTCATGTGTCTTCTGGCCCAGCAGAGGTAGGGGGCCAGTGGCGGTGGTGGAAGGCCTGATAAAGGAAAGGGAAAAGGAGGTGGGGAAGGTGCTGGACATTGAGGAGGGAGGGTAGGAAAGATGAGATGCTTGATGGGGCTGGAGGGCAAGGAAGGGGAGATGAAATGCTGGATACCTTGGGGGTAAGGAAAGGAAGGAGAGATGCTGGACACAGTAGGTGGGGAGGGTGGAGAGGGAAAGGGGAGATGCTGGGCATGAGTTGTAGGGAAAGGAAAGGGAGATGCTGGACTATGGGGCATAGGTAGGGTTGCCAACTGGCTCCAGATGCGCCCGACAGGTTTGATCCAGTCCTGGGTTTACCTCATTGCATGCAGGGATATGTAGTTCTGATTTCTCCATTGCACTCCATAAGAAAAGGAAAACTACAAGTCACTGCATGCAATGGAGTAAATCCAGGACTGGATCAAGCCTGTCGGGCGCATCTGGAGCCAGTTGGCAACCCTAGGCATAGGTAAGTGAAAGGCAAATGCTGGACTATGATGATGGTGGTGGTAGGGTAGGGCCTTCAGTTCCCCTGGGAGGGGGGAAGCATATGAGGTGTGACAAAAAAGAAACGAGACTGTGGCAGCCACGCCCATGACTCAATGCCAATTGGCTAACTGCTTATGTCACTGTGTTGTGCAACATCTCACCACTATTCTGCTATAATATTTTTCATCTCTCTCACCCTGTGTTTCTTTTTCAGGTTTTTTTGTAGCACACTGCTCCATCGCTTTGTCACGCAACTGGAAGTGGCAAAAATATGGAGCAAAGAATATAAAAATACTAGGGAACATGCAATAAAGCTACAGGGTAAACTATTTAAGATTAATAAAAGAAAATATTTTTTCACTCAACGTGTAATCAAACTCTGGAATTTGTTACCGGAGGATGTAGTAAAAGCTGCTAGTGTAGCTGGGTTTAAAAAAGGTTTGGACAAGTTCCTGGAGGAAAGGTCCATAAACCATTATTAAAAGGGACCCAGGATATCACTGCTTGACCCAATACAAGCATTGAGGAACCTGTGTCTTTTGGGGAGACTGCTAGGTACTTATGACCTAGATTGGCCACTGTTGGAAACAGGATACTGGGCTTGATGGACATTGGTTTGACCCAGTATGGCATATCTTATATTCTTATCTTGAAATTTTTGGTTAAGTTGGAGAAAGGCCCAACTGAGTGTCTCCAACTTCTCCAAAAGGCTTATGGAGAAGATGCAATGTCAAGGCCGCGAGTCTTCGAGTGGCACAAACACTTCAAGACTGGCCACGAGGAGGTGGAGGATGACCCTAAGTCAGGACGGCCTTCCACGACAAAGATGGCTGAGAACATTGACAGAGTGAACCAGCTGGTGTGGACTGATCGCAGATTAACGGTGTGGATGATAGCTGTGGATATCAGCCTGAAAAGAGAGTCAGTGCGGACTATCTTGCTGCAGGAGCTGGGGATGCGGAAGGTGTGCGTCAAGATAGTGCCTAGGTTTTTATCGGACAACAAGAAGGAGCACCGGGTCAATGTTTGTCGAGACTTGCTAGAGAAGATTGGAGAAGATCCAGAGTTCGTTGGCCGAGTCATCACAGGAGACGAAACTTGGGTCTTCCAGTATGATCCTGAAAGCAAGAGACAGAGCCTGCAGTGGAAGACTTGACTGTCACCCAGACCCAAGAAGGCGCGCATGCCCAAATTAAGAATCAAGGTCATGCTGATCGCATTCTTCGACCAGAAGGGAGTGGTCCATCAAGAGTTTGTGCCTGAGGGTCAGAGGGTCAGACAGTCAACCAGCACTTCTACCAGCATTGTCCTCAATCGCCTCCATGACTGGGTTTGGTGCAGCAGACGGGCTCTGTGGAGAGACAAGTTGTGGCTGCTCAACCACGACAACGCGCCCACACACACCGCACTCAGTGTGCTGCAGTTCTTGGCCAACAAACAGATCACAGCTCTTAACTACCCTCCTTATTCCCCAGATCTCGCACCGTGTGACTTCTGACTCTTCCCCAGGCTGAAGACTGTGCTCAAAGGAACTCATTTCGCCTCTGTAGAAGAGATCAAGGCCACTGCGACGAGGGAGCTGAGGGACCTCAAGAAGAAGGACTTTACCGAGTGCTTCCGTACGTGGCAGAAGCAAATGCAGAAGTGCATTAACTCTGGGGGGGGGGGGGGATTACTTTGAAGGGGACAATGCGTAATTTCTCTGTAGATTTTGTAAAAAAACATTTATGGGACAGTCTTGTTTCTTTTTTGTCACACCTCGTATAAGGCATCGGATACATTTGTGCCATCCTTGGGCTGTACTTGTAAAAGTAGGTGCAGTGTCAAGAAAGCACACACTTTTACCTGACCCTCGTGTTCTGGAGTGGAGTTAGAACAGAGGATGGGCACAGTTTTGTGCATTTTATGTGTTAACATTTATATCTGTTCCTTCCATCTAGCCACTATTTTTGCTGGTACATAGGTGTCTATGTGCTTTTATAAAATAGTTTTAATCTTGATATTTTTAACCTAACACATATAATTACAGATACACACAACACAGCAATAGAGAGCTTGAGGATAGGGCTGGGCATTGGCTTGTTTGGCCCCTCCAAACGCAAAGGTGTTCTGCTGCCCCTGCCTACTACATAGTAGAATCCTTCAGCCTCACAACTGCAGAGCTGTCAAGTTACCAAGTTCTAAGAGTGAGATTCTTTGCCAGTTCTGTTTTTAAATTTGCATTGCAATGCAGTATATAGTCCCCCAATTTTACCCATTGGAACACTGCTGCATCAGAAAGAGCTAGTCAGAAATCATGGACTGGCTTAAATTCTCATTCCTGGAATCGGGTAACTCGGCAACTGGGTGTTCTGTTCTGGCTTAGGTAGCAAGCTTTCTTTAAAAAAACAAACAAACCCAAAACAAACCAGAGCAATCCCCTATAATGCAGGATATTTGGCCACCCTAATTTGTAGTGAAAAATGTTCACAGATACGTTTACATCAATTCACTAAAATTACTGTAGGACATCCTATCAACCAGAATAGAAAATTAATCTTTAAGAATATTTGCTTTAAAAGAACATTCATATTGTCAATGATATTGTGATCATTTAGTAGTATCTCTCTATCATCGAAGCCTAGAAGTGGGACATACATAGTATATATCTTCATCTTTCCACTTGTGTATTTTAAGAGGGCAAATTTCATAGACTCCCATGAACTTAATGCACGTTAGCACTGACGTATTTGAGGCCTATTTTATAAAGTGATGTAAGGGTATAACTGAGGTAAAAAACATGTTGTAAACTAGGTGCAAGCATTTATACATGCACTGTGGCAGGTGTAATGCCCACATCTAGATTTTTCAAGCATGTGCGTACATTATAGTATTTTATATGCTCGTAAATTTACGCTCTGTGTATGTTCTGCTCAAACTCCACCCCTGCGTACACTCACACTGAAAGTAAGCATGACTGGATTTATGCATGTGCTTACAGAATAATGACGGTCTAAAGTACAAGCCCAAGTGCCCATTCACGCATGTTAGCCTTTCAAACTAGGTGACCTGAAGCGGCATTGTAGAAAGGGCATCCAAGTGCAATTGGGACGTCCAATAGGGGAGCTGGCTCATGTCCTGTGGTGCATTCTTAAGTCCCTTCCCCTTTCTGAACCAATTTTCTGCACCCATGTTAACTAGGTGATAGGAAGAGGAGGACTGGAGGCAGCACACCAGATTGCATCCGACCTCTCTTCCACTCAGGGCCATCTGATCCTTTGAACCCTGTGGATCATAGCAACAGGTGGCAGAGGAGAAGGACATGGCCCAGTGTGCTTTTGCTCTTCTCCTCTTACCACCCAAGTAACATTGGGCAGGCAAGGAGAGAACTGTATGAAGTGGTCTGGTGGCGGGATAAAGACAAAGGGCAAGGAAATGTGAAAGAAAATGTCAGATTTTTTTTTATAAAGTTAAAAAAAGCGACATTTAATATGCAAACATGTATAATTGTATGAAAGCATAGTGCATAATTGCCTCAGAATTTTGCAAAATCCGCCACAGAATTTCAAAATTTGCCCACACAATTTGGAAAGGTTTGCCATAGGAAATCAGGGACTGTGGTTATATTCTCCTGTCTTCATTTCAGTGCTTTTTTAAAGAGTCATTTTGTCAAATGAAGCTTCACAAATTAGCAGAATACTTGAGACATCTAAATCCAAGGAAACAGATTTTTGGTTGCATAGAAACAGAGTGGAGGAGTAGTCTAGTGCTTAGAACAACAGCCACAGGTTCTAGGTTCATTTCCAACTGGCACTCCTTATGACCTTGGGCAAGTCACTTTACCCTCCATTGCCTTGGAAGAAAAGGCCTGTCAGTCTACTTCTGGTCATACCTTGCCAAGAAAACCCAAGAGCTGCTGGATTGCCAGGAGTCAGCATTGAATTGACAGCACTTTAAAAAAAAAGTAACATACTAAATGATGGCAGATAAATATTAGAGTGCTTTGTCCAGAAAGTGGTAGAGCTGCAACTACAGCTCTGTGTAGGTTATCTCCTCCCCATGCCTTTGTTAAGGGTTGCACTTGTTGTTCTGTGTAGGTTATCCCATCTCGCTTATGATGTGCAACAAATCATTTAATTTTTGCTTTACTCTGTCCTTGGTCCAATTAAATTTAACATTTTTATAAGTGATATTACGGAAGGACTGTCGGGTAAGGTTTGACTTTTTGCAAATGATACCAAAATCTGTAATAGGGTAGACAACCAGGAAAATATAGATAACATGACAGGGATCTAGTGAAGCTTGAAGAATGGTTGAGAATTTGGCGGCTGAGATTTAATGCTAAAAAATGCAGGGTCATGCATATGGGCTGCAAAAATCCAAGGGAGCAGTAGAGCATAGGGGGTGAAGTACTTCTGTCCACGAAAGAAGAGAGGGACCTGGGGGTGATTGTTTCTGATGATCTTAAGGTGGCTAAACAGGAAGAAAATGCAACAGTGAAAGTCAGAAGGATGTTTGGGTACAGGACAGGACCATATCTAGCCCAGTGTGAGTGGTGCAGCTGCACAGGGTGCAAAAATCGGGGGGGGGGGGGGGCACATTCAGAAAGGGACCAGAAATTATTTAAACCCTTACTTCCGGTGGAGCTTTCAGTATTAGACCTCTGTGCCTTGCCTTCCCCCTTCAGTAACTCACTTTTTATTATCCTCCTGCCTCCCAGTGGACTGGACATCTCCGTGACACTCACAGTCACCACACAGCCGCGGGACCTTTCTCCTTCAGTCCTGTGGCTGTACTAAACTGCAGCCACCGGCACGATCGCATTGCCCCCACTGTTAAAAGTGAAACGAGGAAGTTCCTTCATTGCATGTCCCCTAATCTTTGAGGAGTAGCCTAGTGGTTAGAACACTGGCTTGGCAACCAAGCAACCAGGGTTCAATTCCCACTACCACTCCTTGTGGCCTTGGGCAAGTCACTTAACCCTCCATTGCCTCAGAAGAAAGGCCTGGCAATCTACTTCTGATGACACTGCCAAGAAAACCCAGGAGCTTCTGGGTCGCCAGGAGTCAGGACTGACTCAAAGGCACACATTGCATTTTCAATTTATAGACCTCTATCATATCTCCCATCAGCTGTCTCTTTTCCAGATTGAAGAGCCCTAATCTTTTTAGCCTCTCTTCATAGGGGTATCCTTACATCCCCTTTACCATTTTGGTTTCTCTTCTCTGTACCTTTTCTAATAATGCTATATCCTTTTTAAGATATGGCAACCAGAATTGCACACAATATTCAAGGTGCAGTCACACCATGGGACAATACAGAGGCATTATAATATCCTTTGTTTCATTCTCCATTCCTTTCCTTAAGATACCTAGCATTCTATTTGCTCTCTTGGTCGCTGCTACACACTGGGCGAAAGATTTCAACATATTATCCACGATGATGCCTAAATCATTTTCCTGGGTGGTGGTTCTTAATGTGAAACCTTGCATTGTGTAACCATAGTTTGGGTTGTTCTTTCCTAGGTGCATAACTTTGCACTTGTCCACATTAAATTTCATCTGCCATTTGGATGCCCAGTCTTCCAATTTATCAAGATCCTCTTGCAATTTTACACAATGCTCATGGGTTTTAACAACTTTGAATAATTTTGTGTTATCTGCAAATTTGATTATCTCATTCCCATTTCCACGTCATTTACGAATGTTAAAAAGCAGTGGGCCCAGCACAGATCTCTGGGATACTCCACTATTCACCTTTCTCCACTGGGAAAATTGGCCATTTAGCCCTACTCTCTGCTTTCAATCTTTTAACCAGTTCCTGATTCACAATAGTACACTGCCTCCTATCCCAAAAATTTTACATTTTGCCAAGAGTCTCTCATGAGGGACCTTGTCAATGGCTTTCTGAAAATCCAGACACACTATATCAACCGATTCACCTTTGTCTACCTGTTTATTCACACCTTCAAAAAAACATAACAGATTAGTAAGACAAGACATTTCTTGGCTAGAGCCATATTGGCTGTCTCCCATTAAGCCATGACTATCTACGTGTTCAATAATTTTGTTCTTTATAATGGTTTCTATCATTTTTGCAGGCCCTGACGTCAGGCTCACCAGTCTGTAGTTTCCCAGATCATCCCTGAAACCCTTTTTAAAAATTGGCATTACACTGG
The DNA here is from genome assembly GCA_033557465.1 of Ichthyophis bannanicus. Taxonomy (NCBI): domain Eukaryota; kingdom Metazoa; phylum Chordata; class Amphibia; order Gymnophiona; family Ichthyophiidae; genus Ichthyophis; species Ichthyophis bannanicus. The sequence continues at coordinate 622,096,850 of CM066036.1, forward strand.
CCATCCTCCAATCTTCAGATATTACAGATGATTTTAATGATAGTTCACAGATTACTAATAGTAGGTCTGCAATCTTATATTTCAGTTCTTTCAACACCCTCAGATGTATACTATCCAGTCCAGGTGATTTGCTACTCTTCAGTTTATCAAATAGCTGTAATACATCTTCCCAGTTTATCAATATTTCTTTCAATTCTTCTGCGGCATCACCTTTAAATACCATTTCAGTCATGGGTGACATCCTTACATCTTCCTCAATAAAGACCAAAGCAAAGAATCATTCAGTCTCTCCACTATGGCCTTGTCCCCTCTTAGTACCCCTTTTACCCCTCTGTCATCTAATGGTCCAACTGACTGTCACAGGTTTCTTGCCATGAATGTACTTGAAAAAGTCTTTATTATGCGTTTTTGCTTCCATAGCAAGCTTCTTCTCAAATTCCCTCTTTCCTGCTATAACAATGCCTTGCATCTAACTTGCCAGTGCTTATGTTGTTTCCAGTTTTCGTCATTTGGCTCCTTTTTCCATTTCCTGAAAGATGCTTTTTTGGCAACAGCTTCTCTGACCTCACCTTTAAACCATGCTGGCAGTTAGTTGGACTTCCTTCCACTTTTCTTAAAGCGTGGAATACAGCTGGTCTGGGCTTTCAAGATAGTCTTTTTAAACAACACCCATGCTTGATGTAAATCTTTAACCTTTGAAACTGCTCCTTTTAGTTTTTTCTTTTCTTCATTTTATCATAGTCTCCCTTTTGAAAGTAAAAAGGTACTACTTTGGATTTCCTTACCTTCCTTCCTCCATTTATTAAATCAAACGCGATCATGTTATGATCACTATTGCCAAGTGGCCCCAACACCCTTACCTTTTCCACCAGATCTTGTGTTCCACTAAGGCCTAGGTCCACAATGGCTTCCCCTCTGGTCGGGTCATGAATCAGCTGCTCCAAGAAGCAGTCATTTATTTCATCTAGAAACTTTATCTCCCTAGCATGTCCCTGCTGTGATACTGACCCATTATTATTACTGTGCTGTAACTTTTGTTAGCTTCCCTGATTTCTTTGAGCATTTCATCATCCATTTGTTCATTCTGGCCAGGTGGTCAATAGTACACCCCCACTGCCATCGCCTTCCCCCTTCCCCTTATTACATGGAATTCAATCCATAGAGATTCTACAGTGAATTTTGTTTCCTGCAAAACTTTAATCCTTTCTGACTCAATGCCCTCTCTAACATAGAGCGCAACCCCTCCACCAATTTGATCTTCTCTATCATTACAATATAGTTTGTACCCAGGTATCGCAGTGTCCCACTGGTTGTCCTCCTTCCATCATGTCTCTGAAATACCAATCATATCTACCTTTCATTTAGTGCTATCACACGTCAGTAACACTCACAAAACACAGACAGACCCTCACCAAATGCAAAAAAAAAAAAAAGGACCACAAATTAGAAATAGAAAGACAATGATTGAATGGGGAAATCCGAGAAATCAACTCCCGCATTGACGGCAACATTGAAGAAATAAAAATATTGAACAAAACACAGAAATCAGCAATGCACATTTCCCAAAGACAGTGGTGAAAGTTCTAGTGGGATGGTTCTCAAGTAAAATTTTGCTGCGGGCCCCGCTATTTCAGCCCCTCTGTGATGACTCACCCCCCAAGGCAGCAGTGGCACCGCGACCCCCCCTGTCTACCTACCCCCACTCATGGTGGCAGCAGCCCTGTGTGGCCTCTTGCTTTAATCTGTTTGCTGCGCTGCCTCCATTCCAGGTGAGAGGTGTTCCTCTGTGGTCAACGTCTTTGGCCCAGGAGGAACACCTCTGAGCCTGGTACAAAAGTAATGTGGCAAATAGATACAATTAACTTTGCCGCACTGCCCTGAGCTCCCCACATTATGGAAACTGCTTTGGCAAAATTTACGCTGCTGACCAAAGCTAACATATTCCAGTTATAAAGTCAAAATAAAATACTTTTTTCTACCTTTGTTGCCTGGGCATTTTATTTTTTTAGTCACGATGGCCCCAGTCTTTCTTCTGTTACCCTCTGTTTTCTCTTAACTCTCTTTCCAATGTCTGTTGTCCATATGACATTTCTCCTTGATCCATTCCCTCTCTGTCTCTGAGATACTGATCTTTCCTTTTCTTTACTCCTTCTCTATCCACTCAAATTTCACCATCTGTCCACTTCTCAAAGCCCAGCATCTCCCTCTCTGTCCATCGCTTAGAGTCCAACATTTCTCTCTCTGTTCACCCCACAGAGCCCACCATTTCTCTGTCATTCCTCATAGATCAGTGTAACACAATGGCGTACATTCCCTAGTTCCAGAATCAGTCATGTGTGGTGTTTTTTCATGTGTGTGTCTCTAGAAAATGTCACGCAGTATTAACAGTTAGATAGCCTGATGTGTGTATGTGTGTGTCATGGGGAAGTGTCAGGGGCTATGTGCATGTCCATCATGTGGAGTGGCAGGGGCTATGTGCATACGTATCCATCACACGGAATGTCAGGAGCTATATGTGTGTCTGTGTGCACATCTGTCATAGTGAATGTCACAGGCTGCATGTGTGTGTGTCTGTCTTTTTCTCATGACCCCCCTCCCAGGCTTCCTCCAGGCCATTTCTCTCTCTCTCTCTCTCATGACCCCCCCCCCCCCAGTCTTCCTCCAGGCCATTTCTCTCTCTCTCTCTCTCTCTCATGACCCCCCTCCCAGGCTTCCTCCAGGTCATTTCTCTCTCTCTCTCTCATGACCCCCCTTCCCAGGCTTCCTCCAGGCCATTTCTCTCTCTCTCTCATGACCCCCCCCAAGTCTTCCTCCAGGCCATTTCTCTCTCTCTCTCTCTCTCATGACCCCCCTCCAGGCTTCCTCCAGGCCATTTCTCTCTCTCTCTCTCTCTCTCTCTCATGACCCCCCCCCCAAGTCTTCCTCCAGGCCATTTCTCTCTCTCTCTCTCTCTCATGACCCCCCTCCCAGGCTTACTCCAGGTCATTTCTCTCTCTCTCTCTCATGACCCCCCTTCCCAGGCTTCCTCCAGGCCATTTCTCTCTCTCTCATGACCCCCCCCAAGTCTTCCTCCAGGCCATTTCTCTCTCTCTCTCATGACCCCCCTCCCAGGCTTCCTCCAGGTCATTTCTCTCTCTCTCTCTCTCTCTCTCTCATGACCCCCCCCCCAAGTCTTCCTCCAGGCCATTTCTCTCTCTCTCTCTCTCTCTCTCTCATGACCCCCCCTCCCAGGCTTCCTCCAAGCCATTTCTCTCTCTCTCTCTCATGACCCCCCCTCCCAGGCTTCCTCCAGGTCATTTCTCTCTCTCTCTCTCTCTCTCATGATCTCCACTCGAGGTTTCCTCCAGGTCATTTCCCCCTTTTTCTCTTGCCATTTAGGAACCATCTACGTTTATCCCGCGCATTTTTAAATCCCATCACTACTTCTGTCTCCACTACCTCCAGTAGAAGTGAGGGGGGCCAATTCAGGTATCTGCCACCCTTTTCATGAAAAAATATTTCCTAATGTTGCTTTTAGCTTACCTGCTTGCAGCTTCATTTCATGCCCTTTAGTTTTACAGCTTCCTCCTCCTCCTTTTTTTTTTTTTTTTGGAAAAGATTAATTTGTCTGTATCATAACTCCCTTGTCCCTCCTCTCTTCTAGGGTACACACTTGGATCTTCAAGTCATAAGAACATAAAGATTTGCCATATTGGGTCAGACCAAAGGTCGATCAAGCCTAGTATCCTGTTTCCAACAGTGGTCAATCCAGGCCACAAGTACCTGGCAGAATTCAAAAAGGTACACAGATTCTATGTTGCGTATCTCAGGGATAAGCCATGGATCTGACATGGTGAAAAGCGGTATATAAGCATAGTTAAATAAATAAAATAGGATTTGCCCAGCTCTAACTTAATAACCTTGAAAGACAAATCAGCAAATAAAAATAAACATAGACAAACAATGGTTTATGGACTTTTCCTCCAGGAAAACCTAGCTGTGCTAACTGCTTTTGCCACATCCTCCAGCAACAAGTTCCAGAGTTTAACTATGCGTTGAGTGTCAAATATTTTCTCAAATTTTTAAAAAATATACTAGTTAGTAACTTCATGGCCTGCTTCCCAGTCTTTGTACTTTTTGAAAGAGATAAATAAATACATAAACCATTGATTCCCATTTAGCCATTCTAGTCTACTTCACTCAGGATTTTATAGACCTCTATTATATCTACCCTCAGCAGTTTCTTCTCCAAGCTGAAGAGCCCTCACCTCTTTAGCCTTTCTTCTTATATTTCATCTCACACAGACCCTGTACCATTTTGATCATTTTCCTCTGGGCCATTTCCAGCCTCTTTATATTCTTAGCAAGCTATGACCTCTAAACTGTACACAGTAAGTAAGTCCTCATCAATGAGCTGTACGGGGGCATTATCACCTCCTCCTTTCTGCTGGTATACTCTTCTCTAAATAGCCTAGTATCCTTCTGGCTTTGGCCACTGCCTTGAAATATTGCTTTGCAACCTTGAGATCCTCAGCCACTATCATACTGAGGTCTCATTCTTGGTCTATGTACATTTGCCTCTCATCTCCTATCGCATACAGCTCCTTTGGATTTCTGCACCCCATATGTATCACTCTGCACTTGTTCATATTAAAGCTTAACTGCCAAGCATTAAGACCATTCTTCTAATTTTTGTAGATCATGATTTTCAGGGGACGTGGGGAAACGTAGAAACACTGTGGATTGTGTTGGAAAGAGGACATGGCACTATCATTTATAGTGGTGTAGTCTGCAGGCCTCCAACTCAAACCAAAGAAATGGATAGAGACTTGATTACTGATATTGCAAAGGTGGCCATGAAGGGGGAAGTGATCATATTGGGTGACTTTAATCTACCTGATGTGGATTGGAATATTACTTCTGCAAATCTGGAAAGAAGTAAAAAAACTGTGGATGCCCTCCAAGATAAATTGCTTAGACAAATGATGATGGCATGGGCTAGGGAAAGTTTGATGCTGGATTTAGTACTCACCAACAGAGAAAGTGTGTCGAACATCCGGACGGGTATCCATGTGAGCAGCAGCAATCATCACACAATGTGGTTTGAGATAAAAGCCAAGGCAGAGTCCCCTCACAGCAAGCTCAAAGTCCTAGATTTCAAACACGCTGACTTCAGGAAGATGGCCAAGTACCTGAAGGAGGAGTTGGCAGGATGAGAGGAGGTAAAGGAAGTGGAATTGCAGTGGGCTAAACTAAAGGAAGCAATAAAAGGGGCAACAGATACATATGTAAGGAAAACAAATAAAAACAAGAGGAAAAGGAAACCTATTTGGTTCTCAAAAAAATAGCTGCACAAATAAAGACAAAAACCATAGCTTTCACAAAATTCAGAAATTTACAAATTCACAAACAGAGGAACACAGAACAGAATATAGGATAAAGCTAAAAAACAGAAAGAGAAATAAGGATAGCAAAATCAAAGGCAGAAGAAAAGACGGCTAAAGATCTGAAGCATGGAGACAAAGCTTTTTTCAGGTATATTTGGGAGAAGAGGATGATCAGAGGTGGAATCGCAAGACTCAAAAGTGCCAAGAACGTATTTGTGGAAAGTGACATAGAAGAAACAAAAATGCTATTTTTACTAAGAAAATCCTGGAGAAGGATCACCTGTGATTGACAAATATACAAATGTAAATGGAGTAGATGCTACACCATTCACAGAAGATGATATGTTTGAACAGACTGCAAAACTGAAAGTGGATAAGACCATGGGACTGGATGGGATACATCCCAGAATACTGAAAGAGGTCAGAGAGGTTCTTGCAGGGCTTTTAAAGGATGTTTTTAATAGATCCTCGGAGATGGGAAAAGTTCCACAGGACGAGAAGGGCTGATGTCGTACCTCTTTACAAAACTGGCAATAGGGAAGAAGTGACAAACTACAGGCCAGTAAGCCTTACCTCGGTGAAGGGAAAAATAATAGAGGTGCTCCTGAAAAAGAGAATAGTGGACTTTCTTGAAACCAATAGGTTGCATGATCTGAGGCAACATGGTTTTACCAAAAGACAATCATGCCAAACAAATCTGATTGAGTTCTTTGACTGGTTGACCAGAAAACTAGATCAGGGCATGCGATGGATGTGATCTACTTAGATTTCAGCAAAGCATTTGATACTGTTCTTCACAGGAGGTTTACCAATAAACTGAACAGCCTGGGGATGGGTCCCAAGGTGGTGAACTGGATCAGAAATTGGTTGACTGACAGACAGACAACAGACGGTGAAGGGATATGGAACTCACTCGGATGAAAGGAAGGTGATTAGCAGTGTGCCCCAGGGATCAGTCCTGGGACCGGTACTATTTTATGTATTTTTGAGTGATATTGCTGAAGGACTGAATGAAAAAGTCTGTTTTTTGCAGATAACATGAAAATTTGCAACAGAGTGGACTCCCCTGAGGGAGTGAAGAACATGAGAAAAGATCTACAAAAGCTGGAAGAGTGGCAGTTAAGATTTAATGTGAAGAAGTGCAGTGTCATGCACTTGGGATGCAGAAATCCAAGGGAATTGTATGTGATAGGGGTGTATACAGACCAGGAGAAGGACCTCGGAGTGTTTCTGAGGATCTCAAGTTGGCAAAACAGTGTGATAAGGCGGTGGACAAGGCCAGAAGATTCTAGGTTGCATACAGAAAGAAATTACCAGCAGAAAGGAGGAGGTACTAATGTCATTGTACAAGTCACTGGTGAGGTCTCACTTGGAATATTGTGTTCAGCTTTGGAGACCATATCTCACAAAGGATATAAATAGACTGGAAATGGTTCAGAGGAAGGTGACCAAAATGATTTGGAGTCTGCGCCAGAAGACGTATGAGAAGAGACTTGAAGACCTAAATATGTGTACACTAAAGGAGAGGAGAGACAGGTGAGATATGATACAGACCTTTAAATACTTAAAGAGTACTAATGAACAAACACACCTCTTCCAAAGACGGGGAAGCTGTAAAACTAGAGGACAAAACATGAAGCTGCAAGGGGGTAAGCTGAAGGGCAACGTCAGGAAATACTTTTTCACTGAAAGGATGGCAGATGCTTGGAATGCCCTGTCGATGAAAGTGGTGGGAGCAAATACAGTGACAGAATTCAAAATGGCATGGGACAAACACAGTGGATCCCTTTACAGCAACAGGATAAAATCAAAATAAACATAACTATCTCTTATATCTCAACAAATAGGGGTGACCTAAATGGAGCAGTGGGTACACCCCTAAACAATGTCAAGGGGAGGGGTGACCTGCATGGAGCCACTTTGCTGGGCAGACTTGATGGATCATGCTGGTCTTTGTCTTCCGTCATATACTATGTTATCATGCTTAATGAATCTCTGCTATCAAAAATATTAATTTAAAAAAGAAGTTAGCCAGGAAGTTTACATGCAGAGGATTCACTCAAAAAATCATTTATGCTTTCAGTTTGGCTTTGAAGCGACAACGATCTAATCACAGAAAACTGTAGCACAGATGACAAGAACTGGAAAAGTAATGACAGCTGAGTAGGGAGACTGAGATTTCAAAGGGCATGAGAAATGAGATACTCACTCAGCCTTTAGAGGTGCTTTCTATAGAAATGAACGACGCAGGATAGGAGGCAAGATGCACGGAAAATTCAAAGTTACATATGAAACAGGAGAATTTCAGCCTACTTCTAATTTGATGGCTTTTCACATTTTCCACAGATTTACTAAGGAAATCTATTGAAAGTTCCTCAGCATTTCTGCGAAAATTTTGACCAGATTCCACATATACTTGTTTCAGATTTGCTTGTTCAGTGGGAATCCACATCAAATCTTCCCAATGAGGACTTCGTAAGTCCAGGGAATCTGTTCAAACTCTCATGCCGACTGGTCAGTTTGAAGACTGTCTCTGCTGGCAGGGGAAGGGGGACAAGTTGGTCAAACTAATTTGATGAATCTGTAGACTTCTTGCAAGTTAATCAAACTAATTTCTGCATTTTTAAAAAAAGGTTTGAACATACTGGTGGGGTAGGGAAGCTCGCGCTGTCTTTGAAAGTTGTACAGTCTTTTGTTATCTCTCATAAACAAAATGCTTTGGAGCTGAATCTAGGTTTTCTGCTGCTCTGAGCAAACAATTTTTGTCTGCCCCCCCTCTATGAAGTTTAAGTTGGTGCTTACCCATGCCTGCACTTTGCAATCTTTGGAAAAAAACGCATAACTTTTAATGCATACAAAATAATTATATACATGATAAAACAATTTTGCACAGATTAAAATAGGTGATGAATGGACATCCCTAGTCTTTACTTGTCAAAATCATGGCCAAAATGCTGCCACAGAAATGTTCTGCCCCAAGCATGTGCTTATTTTGCTGCTGCCTAGAGATGGCCCTGGTTGGAAGCAGGGAACAACCACAATCAGAACGCACTCTAATTTACATCTGATTTATGAAGACATTGACCATTAACAGAAAAGATTTTTTTAAACAATTTGTGCCTATAGAGAATATTTGTACTGAATAAGGGCCATTTAAGATTCCAGTTTACCGATCTGGCTCCTTTCTCCAGTGCTACGAGCTTGAGAATCAGACTCTAGAATATAGGATCAATATTTAAAAGCATTATGCGGTTGGTACTGGACGTTGACCGCATAAGTGCTTTGTTTTGAAAATAAACCTCCAGTGAACATCAACTTTTGGCCATGTAAGTTACTATACTGCAAAAGTTGTTGTTGTTGTGTTGTTAAGTGCCGTCGAGTCGGAGTCGACTCATGGCGACCCTCTGGATAGCTATCCTAAATTGTGTTCGGTCTTCAGTCAGGCGGCTCATTGTTGACAGACTGATACCCGTAGCTGCTGTTATTGTATCGATCCATCTCATTGCTGGCCTTCCTCTTTTGCGTTGACCTTCTATCTTGCCAAGCATAATGTCTTTCTCTAATGATCTCTCTCTTCGCATGATGTGTCCAAAGTATGAAAGTCGAAGTCTTGCCATCTGAGCTTCTAAAGAAAGCTTAGGTTTGATCTCCTCTAGTACCGACTGGTTTGTTCTTCGGGCAGTCCATGGTATACACAGTATTCGCCGCCAATACCATAATTCAAAGGCATCAATTTTCTTCCTGTCTATCTTTTTCACTGTCCAGCTTTCATATCCATATGATGTTATTGAAAATACCATGGCTTGAACAAGTCGAATCTTTGTATGGAGAGAGACATCTCTGCTCTTGAGAATCTTATCTAGGTCTTTCATAGCCATTCTGCCAAGAGCAATGCGTCGTCTGATTTCTTGACTGCTTGTTGCTTCTTTATTGATAGTTGATCCAAGTAGGTTAAAGTTGTTCACAATTTCAATTTCTTCTCCTTCAACGATGAACCTGTTGATTATGCCAGTTGTCATGATCTTTGTCTTCTTTACATTAAGGTGCAGGCCCATTTTGAGACTATGTTCTTTGATTGTGAGAAGCAAATGTTTCAGATCATCTTCACTTTCAGCCAGTAATGTGGTATCGTCAGCATAGCGAAGGTTGTTAATGAGTCTTCCACCAATCTTCACACCTCTGTTGTCTTCATACAATCCTGCTTCTCTGATGATTTGTTCTGCATATAAATTAAACAGGTAGGGGGAAAGTATGCAGCCTTGTCTTACACCTTTGCTTATTTTAAAGCATTCTGTTTCTCCTTGTTCCGTTCGAACTGTTGCTTCTTGATCAATGTACAGATTGCGCAAGAGAACGATCAGGTGTTCTGGTATACCCATGCTTCTTAATGTGGCCCAGAGTTTCTCATGGTTTACACATTCAAAAGCCTTGCTATAGTCGATAAAGCACAAATAGATATCCTTTTGGTATTCTTTAGTCTTTTCAAGGATCCATCTCACATCCGCAATGATGTCTCTCGTTCCTCGCCCTTTCCTGAACCCTGCTTGTACTTCAGGTAGTTCTTGTTCCAGGTATGGTTGTAGTCTCTTTTGAATAATCTTCAGTAGAATCTTGCTGGCATGTGGGATCAGAGCGATTGTGCGATAATTTCCTTACTGCAAAAGTTAGACATTTAAAATTGGAACAGCATTTGTGCTGTTCCACAGATGGGGTCAAAACTTATACTTTTATTCAGCCATGATTTATACAAGTTAAACACATGAAGGCAAATTTCACATAGTACACAGAGATCGTAATTGAAATGTTAAAGTCAGAATGTACATAATTCTGACAATAGTTTAGAAAAGACTCTGCCAAACATGAAGCCTTTTCTGAAATATGCATTGCATAGCATAGCCAACAACTTACAGAAAATGCCCCAACACTAAACTCAGAGAGTACGATATTTATGAGCAACGAGGTCTCAGACTTAAGTGTGGCTATGCAATAGGTCTTATCATGCCTAATCACAATGCATCCTTTTGCATCATTAACCTCTTAATGTTGCCTCAAAATTTCACTTTTTCCTTTTTTACTCTTTTTCTTCGTTTTCAAAACCATGGCATCGGTCTAGCCATTATCAGCTGTTTTTATCTAATATAAACAAAAGTACTCTGGAATATAGCCAAATGTGCTTATCTGAAAGATGGCAACAACCCCAATGCCAATCTTCAGCGCCTATGCGTTTCACCAAACACTAGGTCTCCTCGGGGGGGGGGGGGGGGGGGGAGGTGTATATCCAGATGTTCAATGGCAGCTTCAATGTTCAGACTCGCTGTTTTAACTGCAACAGTAAAAACATGTATAATTCACCGTAGTCTCCCATTACACTTATAGATCATATCCACAGCAAATGCAAAGTCAATCCCTTTAGAATGCATACCTTCAGTATCTTAATCCATTCATTCTAACCGCAAGTCCAGCATTCAAAATAACGCCGCGCATGCGGGCTAGAAACAGGAAGATCAAATTTATAAGATCTACCTGAGGTGACATTAAGAGGTCATTGATGCAAAAGGGTGCTTTGTGATTATGCATGATAAGACCTATTGCATAGCCCCACTTCAGTCTGAGACCTCGTTGCTCATAAATATCGTACTCTCTGAGTTTAGTGTTGGAGCATTTTCTGTAAGTTGTTGACATTTTATTTGCTCTAATAAGGGACCACAATAATAGGTTTTGTCTAGCATAGCATAGCAGCATTTAAATCTTCAACGCCTCTAGGTGCCCTGCAGCAAGCAGCAACCCGAACAGCGTCGGGGAAGGGAGCAGGCAGGTGAGCTCCTCCCTGCTCCCCACCGCGAGGCCTATCAGGTCGAAGAGATCAGCATTTAAATCTTCAGCGCCTGGCGGGTCCATGCCTGAGGGCCTCGCCAGAGGGCCCTTTGGCGTGGCCCTTAGGCGCGGGCCCGGAGCGCAACCTCCGATGCTCCGTAGCTGCTGGGGTCGAGCAGGCTCCTCCATACATCGCCTCCAGACCAAACCAGCTCACAGCTCCACCATGGCACCCTCAAGTAACTCTCTTTGTCTTTTTTCCCACTGCTGGCATTGTTCTTCCTCCCATACCCACCTAGAACTTGCTACCCACTGCCTGCACTGTACTGCTACCCATTGTTGGCATTGAACTACTACCCACTGCTGGCATAGCACCACTACCTTCTGCTTGCTTAGCATTGCGCCCATTGCCTACATCATACTGCTACCCACTGCTGGGCATAGAACTGCATACCCATCGCTGCATAGAACCATTATCCATTGCGTATTCATTGCCTGCATAGTACTGTCACCCATTGTTTTGCATATTGCTGCCACCCATTGTTTGCATACTGTTGTCACCCATTGTTTTGTTTTTGCATATTGTTGCCACCCACTGTTTTGCATACTGTTGCTACCCATTGTTTGCATAGTACTGCTACCCACTGTTGCACTGAACTGTTATCCATTGCTTATCCATTGTTGCTTAGTACTGCTACCCATTGATTGCATACTGTTGCCACCCATTGTTGTCTAGAACTGTTATCCACTGCTTATCTTCTGCTTGCTACCCATTGCTTGCATTGAACTGCTACCTACTGCCTGCTTGTCTGCCTATCAAGCGCTACCCGTTGTTTGCCTAGAACTTGCTACCCATTGCTTGCTCAGACCTTGCTGCCCACTACCATGGCCCCACATCTCATTGTCCTCCTCTTCATTATCCTCCCCTCCTACCAACACCTACCAACACCCACCAACACCCTCCCTCCTCTTCCCCCTACCTTTCCCCTACCTTCCTTACTTCTCCCTCCACTCTGCCCCCTAGCCTAGCACCTGCCCTTGAGCTTCCTCACACCATCTCCCGCATTCAACCAGCCCCCCTCTCTACCTTCCTCACTTCTCCCTCCTTCCTGCTCCCTAGCCTTGCACCGGCTCTTGAGCTTCTTTACACCATCCCCCGCATTCATCCAGCCCCCCTCTCTTTAAGACAACCCCACTCTCGCTTCCGCTGCACTATCTCCACTATACCTCGCTCTCTAATACTCCTTCTCCTCTCATCTGGTAACATCAATCCCAACCCTGCTCCCCCCCCCCCCCCCCCCGCAATTTCTCTCTCACACTAGTAAAAGTTCCTCACATACCCCATCTAATCTCATCCACATCCAACTCCTCCCTCCTTCCGCCCTCCCCCATTCATCCCAAAATCAATTATCCATAGATATCAACTCCAACCCTACCCCCAAAAATAATCCCTCACATAACCTACCCGATTCCATCAATTTACCCCTCATTTCCCCTCCCTCATGTCCCTCTTGGAGAGCACACTCACCTAGACACACCCACCCACACCCTGCTCCCTCTAAATCTCGGCATTACCCTAGAAATAGACCCCACGCTACTCTGATAAGAAATCTACACATAACTTATCCAACCTTATCCATATCCCTCTCCTCCCCCCCTCCGCTCTCCCATTTTCATGTGCCCTATGGAACGCATGCTCAGTCATCAAAAAAAACCCTTTTATTCATGACCTTTTCATCTCTAATGCCCTACACCTTCTTGCCCTGACTGAGACCTGGCTCCCCCCAGACGACACCACATCCATTGCCTCTCTCTGCTATGGGGGCTACCAGTTCTCCCATACACCCCGACTTACTGGTCGCAGTGGTGATTGTTGGCCTCCTACTCTCTCCCTCCTGCCAATTTCAGTCCCTTCTGCCACTCCATGGAGACTCCTTCGAAGTCCACTCCATTCGCCTCCTCTCACCACTTCCCCTCCGAATAGCTGCTATTTATCGCCCACCGAACAAATCCAAATCAACCTTCCTCACCGACTTTGACGCCTGGCTTTCTGCCTTTATGGATCCCTCCTCCCCCACTCTTATTCTTGGCGATTTCAACATTCACATTGACAACCCCTCTGACTCCCATGCCTCAAAGTTCCGCGCTCTTACCTCCTCGTTCGACCTCCAACTTTGCTCCACTGCCCCCACAAATCTACACGGCCACTGCCTTGACCTAATACTATTCTCCAACTCCTCTCCGTCAAACTTCCACAATTCAATCCTTCCCTCATCTGACCATCACCTCTTAACATTTACTCTTCAACTTTCTCTGTTCCAATCTCGTCCTGTCTCCTCCGACCTATTTAGAAACCTTCATAATATTGATCCCCTGACTCTCTCCTCCACCATCTCTCCATCTCTTTCCGCCATCTTATCTTCCAAGTCCGTCGATGAGGCATTATCTTCATACAATGCTACATTATCCTCAGCCCTTGACACTCTTGCCCCTCCCACCCCACATCCTGTCAAACGATCTACTCCCCAACCCTGGCTTTCACCCACAATCCGTCACCTACGTATCTGCGCCCGTTCTGCTGAATGAGCTTGGTCCAAATTCCGCTCCCCGGAAGACCTTCTACACTTCAAATTCATGCTTGGCTCCCTCCAGTCAGCCTTAGCACTTGCCAAACAAGATTACTACATCCATCTAACCAACTCCCTTGCCTCTGATCCTCGCCGTCTCTTTAAATACCCTCAATTCTCTCCTCAAGGTCCCCCCGCCCCCGATCCCACCCTCCCTTTCTGCCCAAACCCTAGCCGACTACTTCCACGACAAAATCCACAAGATTACCCTCCAATTCCCTACCCCCCATCTACCTCCCCCTGCTCCCCAATTCTCTTCCCCTATCCATACTCCCTCTGCCACCCTCTCCTCCTTCCCTCCGATCTCTGAGGAAGAAACTGCACTCCTTCTGTCCTCCTCCAAACACACCACCTGTTCATCAGACCCTATCTCCACCCATCTCCTACGTTCCATCCCCCTCACCATTGCCCCCTCCATCACTCATATCCTCAACCTCTCACTCTCCACTGTAACTGTCCCCATTGACTTCAAACATGCTGTTGTCACACCCCTCCTCAAGAAACCCTCACTTGATCCCACATGCCCTTCTAACTATCGACATATCTCCCTCCTTTCCTTCATATTCAAACTATTAGAACGAGCAGTCCACCGTCGCTGCTTCGACTTCCTCACCTCCCAGGCCCTCCTCAACCCACTTCAATCCGGCTTCCGTCCCCTACACTCCACTGAAACGGCACTCACAAAAGTCACAAGTGACCTGTTCCTGGCTAAATCCAAGGGCCTCTATTTTATCCTCATCCTTCTTGACCTTTCTGCTGTCTTTGACACCGTTGACCACAACCTTCTCCTCATCACCCTCTCCTCGCTTGGCTTCAAGGACTCCGTACTATCCTGGTTCTCCTCTTACCTCTCCCATTGCTCATTCAGCGTATGCTCTGGTGGCTCTTCCTCCTCCCCTACCCCGCTCCATGTAGGTGTGCCCCTGGGATCTGTCTTAGGCCCCCTCCTTTTCTCTCTCTATACCCAAGGCCTTGGTGCGCTTATCTCCTCCCATGGCTTTCAGTACCATCTCTATGCTGATGACTCACAAATTTACCTCTCTACACCTAATATTTCTCTGGCAACCCAGTCCAAGATCTCTGCCTGTCTTTCAGACATCGCTGCCTGGATGTCTTATCAACGACTGAAACTGAACATGGCCATGACTGAACTCCTTGTCTTTCCACCTAACTCCTCCCCCCACTTCCCCCTCTCTCAATCCGCGTGGATGGATCTACTATCCTTCCTGTTCCCTTGGTCCGCAATCTAGGGGTTATCTTTGACACCTCTATCTCCTTCTCCGCTCATATCCAGCTTGTAGTTAAGACCTGCCGCTTCTTTCTCTACAACATCAGCAAAATCCGCCCCTTCCTCTCTGAACATATATCAAAACACTTATCCACTCCTTAATCTCCTCTCGCCTCGATTACTGCAACCTACTCCTTGCTGGTCTTCCCTTGAGCCACCTCCTTCCCCTTCAATCTATAAAAAATCATGCTGCTTGACTAATCTTCTGCCAGCCTCGCCATGCCACTTCACTGGCTCCCTGTCCAGTTCCGTATCCAATTCAAGCTTCTCCTGCTGACCTATAAATGCATTCACTCTATGGTTCCTCAATACCTCTTATCTCTTATCTCTCCCTACGTCCCCTCTCGAAATTTGCGCTCCGCTAACAAATTACTCCTATCAATGCCTTTCACCCGCACCGCGAACTCCCGACTGCACTCTTTTCACCTTGCTGCACCTCACGCCTGGAACAGCCTACCTGCGTCTGTGCGCCAGGCACCCTCCCTGGCCCTCTTCAAGTCCAGGCTGAAGACCCACCTCTTCACCATTGCATTCAGATCCTGACTCCTTCCTTAACTCACCCTAACCCCCGTCAACGTTTATGACCAACTACATACCAAACTGTACCACACCATACCTTGCGTAGAACCGACTAATGCTCTGTACTGTTTTTAACTAATGTACTATTCTAACTAGATTGTAAGCTCCGATGAGCATGACTCTGATGGGCAGGGACTGTCTCTTGTATGCTGACTACCTCTTGTAAGTTAGCTGTGCAGCGCTGCGTGCATGGCGCTTTAGAAGTGCTAAATAGTAGTAGTAGTAGTAGGAAGAGAAGGTGTGCACATTTATTTGCACACAGAACCAGAGGAACCATTTTACAAACCTACATACTGGAAAAATCAACAAAGGCAACTTACACATGCAAGTACCACACTTTTGCATTTACGTTTATAGTAACATAGTATATGACAGCAGATAAAGACCAGCATGGTCCATCTAGTCTGCCCAGCAAGGCAGTAAGAGTAGGTGACCTGCCGCTCCTTGCAGGTCGCTCCTCCCCATGCCTTTGCTTAGAGGTGTACCAACTGCTCCGTGTAAGTCACCCCTATTTTTGCGAACCCAGCACAGATCCCTGGGGTACTCCATTATAAGAGACAGTTTTATTTATTTTGATTTTATCCTGTTGCTATAAAAGGGATCCACTGTGTCTGTCCCATGTCATTTTGAATTCTGTAACTGTGTTTGCCCCATCACTTCCATCAGGAGGGCATTTCAAGCATCTGCCACCCTTTCAGTGAAAAAGTGGTATACACATCTGTCTAAATAAATAAATAAATTACTCTGAGATACCATTCATAACTAACCTCTCATTTAGTGCTATATAGTCTAACTCTCCCATCTTATTTTTTAGACTTCTAGCATTTGCATACAAACATTTTAGAGGCTCTATTTTATTCACGTTAATCTGGCTATTGGTTGTTGTTGTTAAGTGCCGTCGAGTCGGAGTCGACTCATGGCGACCCTCTGGATAGCTATCCTAAATTGTGTTCGATCTTCAGTCAGGCGGCTCATTGTTGACAGACTGGTACCAGTAGCTGCTGTTATTGTATCGATTCATCTCATTGCTGGTCTTCCTCGTTTGCGTTGACCTTCTATCTAGCCAAGCATGATGTCTTTCTCTAATGATCTCTCTCTCCGCTTGATGTGTCCAAAGTATGAAAGTCGAAGACTTGTCATCTGAGCTTCTAAAGAAAGCTTAGGTTTGATCTCCTCTAGTACAGACTGGTTTGTTCTTCGGGCAGTCCATGGTATACATAGTATTCGCCGCCAGCACCATAATTCAAAGGCATCAATTTTCTTCCTGTCTATCTTTTTCACTGTCCAGCTTTCACATCCATATGATGTTATTGAAAATACCATGGCCTGAACAAGTCGAATCTTTTTATGGAGAGAGACATCTCTGCTCTTGAGAATCTTATCTAGGTCTTTCATAGCCATTCTGCCAAGAGCAATGCGTCGTCTGATTTCTTGACCGCTTGTTGCTTCTTTATTGATAGTTGATCCAAGTAGGTTAAAGTTATTCACGATTTCAATTTCTTCTCCTTCGACGATGAACCTGTTGATTATGCCAGTTGTCATGATCTTTGTCTTCTTTACATTAAGGTGCAGGCCCACTTTGAGACTATGTTCTTTGATTGTGAGAAGCAAATGTTTAAGATCATCTTCACTTTCCGCCAGTAATGTGGTATCATCAGCATAGCGAAGGTTGTTGATGAGTCTTCCACCAATCTTCACACTTCTGTTGTCTTCATACAATCCTGCTTCTCTGATGATTTGTTCTGCATATAAATTAAACAGGTAGGGGGAAAGTATGCAGGCTTGTCTTACACCTTTGCTTATTTTAAACCATTCTGTTTCTCCTTGTTCTGTTCGAACTGTTGCTTCTTGATCAATGTACAGATTGTGCAAGAGAACGATCAGGTGTTCTGGTATACCCATGTTTCTTAATGTGGCCCAGAGTTTCTCATGGTTTACATAGTCAAAAGCTTTGCTATAGTCGATTAAAGCACAAATAGATATCCTTTTGGTATTCTTTAGTCTTTTCAAGGATCCATCTCACATCCGCAATGATGTCTCTCGTTCCTCGCCCTTTTCTGAACCCTGCTTGCACTTCAGGTAGTTCTTGTTCCAGGTATGATTGTAGGCTCTTTTGAATAATCTTCAGTAGAATATTGCTGGCATGTGGGATCAGAGCGATTGTGCGATAATTTCCACAGTCAGTTGGATCACCTTTCTTTAATATTGGTATAAACACAGATCTTTTCCAGTCAGTTGGCCATGATGCTGTCTTCCATATTTCTTGGCAGAGCCTTGTAAGTACGGTAACAGCTGCATCAGATTGCTGTAATACTTCTATGGGAATGCAATCAATGCCTGGTGCTTTGTTCTTTGATAAGGCTTTCAATGCTGCTTCAACTTCTTCTTTCATCACTAATGGTTCCCGATCATAAGGTACAGGTTGAAACGGCTGTTGGTCCACTTGATCTTTATCATATAAAAACTCTGTATATTCTTTCCATCTTTCCTTGATCTTCTCAGCATCATTCAACATAGAACCTTGAGCATCTTGTAACATTCCAATTCAAGGCTGGAACTTTTTCTTTAACTCTCGTAGCTTTAGGAAAGCTGATCTTGTTCTTCCTCTAATAGCTTCTGCTTCTATTTCCTTGCATGCGTCATTGTAGTACTTTTCCTTGTCCTGTCTTGCTGCACGTTGGAAATCTCTGTTGAGTTCTGTGATTGTCTTTCTTTCTCCTCTGGCTTTAGCTTCTCTGTGTTTCTGGGCAATTTTCAGAGTTTCTTCCGTCATTCATTTTGGCCGTTTTTTCTTTTTTACCTTTTGTAGAGACTTCTCGCTTTCTTCCAACACAACCTTCTTGATGTCATTCCATAACTCTTCTGGAACTCTATCATTTGTATCTAAAGCAGCAAATCGATTTTGCAGGCAGTCTTTAAATTCCAGTGGTATATTCTCAAGGTCATATTTTGCTGCATTCATGAGTAGTTTGCTCTTTTTCAGCTTTAGCTTGAGTTTGCATACTAGTAGTTGATGATCTGTACCACAGTCAGCTCCAGGTTTTGTCTTTGTTGATGTTATAGAGCTTTTCCATCATTGACTTCCACAGATGTAGTCAATTTGATTTTTATACAATCCATTGGGTGAAGTCCATGTGTACAGTCGCCGCTTGTGTTGCTGGAAGAAGGTGTTCGAGATGAATAGATCGTTGGTCTTGCAGAATTCTATCAGTCTTTCTCCAGCTTCATTTCTGTTGCCAAGTCCATATTTTCCAACTACTTTGTCTTCTTCTTTGTTGCCAACCTTTGCATTCCAATCACCCATGACTATCAGGATTGCAGCTTGTCGTGCTGTGAGGGCTTGTGTGCATCAGTGATGCTGACAGCTAAACTATCGGTAGTTTAACTACTGGCAGGGTCTCCCAAGATGGACAGGTCTCAGCTGAGATGCCAGACCAAGACAAACCACCCATCTGGGCAGCAGCAGAATGGGATAGTGTTGACGGCGGAGGATCACATTTCTGTGATAACGGCAACAACACCAAACTTAAACTGCGCGGAAGAAAGGCCCGGCAATCTACTTCTGTATCTTGCCATGAAAACCCAATGGATAGTTACAACAAAACAAATTGTGCTGCAGTGCTGGAAGATGAGACCCCCAGGTCGGAAGACACTCAACTAGCTACTGGGGAAGAGCTGAAGACTTTTCAGAGTAAAGCCAGCATTTATGACGTGGTTGGATCAAAGCCCTCGGGACGTCTGACTGCTGATGTAGCTGCGCATGAAATGAGAGGCAGAAGCTGTAAAGATGTCTTACACATTGGAACATGGAACGTACGAAGCATGAACCAAGGGAAGTTGGAGGTGGTCAAGAATGAAATGGAACGTGTACAACTTGATCTGTTGGGTGTCAGCGAACTGAAATGGACTGGCATCGGGCACTTTGCATCAGATGATCACATGGTCTACTATGCTGGAAATGAAAGACAAAGAAGAAATGGTGTTGCATTTATAATAAAGAAGAAACTTGCAAGAACTGTAATGAAATACAATGCAGTCAGCGAACGCTTAATCTCTATTCGTCTATGAGGAATGCCTATCAACACAACTATAATTCAAGTATATGCCCCAACAACAGCTGCAGAAGAGAATGAAATTGAAGAGTTCTTTGAACAAGTACAAGCTGAAATTGACAGAACATGCAAACAGGATATCCTGATAGTCATGGGTGATTGGAACGCAAAGGTTGGCTATTGGTAAGGAGGGGTAATTTGGAATCTTTAAGCTCTGTCTTCTCGGTACTCAAGGGAATTGGGGCTACTTTTGTCCTTACTGGAATCTCTCTGCTGATATGCCCTAATTTCAATCTTTGCTGGTACCCTTCAAGGATGCATTGTTCCGAACCATGTGCTCATGGGCGACTGTCGGCTTTCCCCTATTATCTAGTTTAAAAGCTGCTCTATCTCCTCTTTAAAGGTTAATGCCAGCAGCCTGGTTCCAGCCCGGTTAAGGAGGAGCCCATCCTTTCGGAAAAGACTTTCCTTTCCCCAGAATGTTCCCCAGTTCATAACAAATCCAAAACTTTCTTCCTTGCATCATTGTCTCATCCATGATTGAGACTCCGGAGCTCTGCCTGCCTTTTGGGTCCTGCGTGTGGAATGGGAAGCCTTTCAGAGAATGCTACCTAGAAGTTCTGGATTTCAACTTCATACCTAAAAGCTAAATTTAGCCTCTAGAACCTCCCTATCACACTTTCTTACGTCATTGTTACCGACTTGTACAAGACAGCAGACTCCTCCCCAGCACTATCTAAGACCTTGTCTAGGTGGCGCGTGAGGTCTGCTACTTTTGCACCAGGCAGGAATGTTACCGGGTGATCCTCACGTCCACCAGTCAACCAGCTATCTACATGCCTAATGATCAAATCACCAACTATAATGGCTGTCCTAACCCTTCCCTCGTAGGTACATGGCCCTGGAGAAATCTCTTTGGTGCGAGAGGGTTTTACATCACCTAGAGGACAGGTCCTAGCTACAGGATCCCTTCTTGCCACAGCAGAGTGAGGCTCTCCTGTCACGTGACCTCTCTCCTCCATTGCAACAGCGATGCTGCTAGACTGGAGCTGGGACTTCAGTACTACATCCCTGTAGGTCTCGTCTATGTACCTCTCTGTCTTCCTTATGTCCTCCAAGTCTGCTACTCTAGCCTCCAGAGATTGGAATCGGCCTGTAGTTTGTCACTTCTTCCCTGTTACCACTTTTGTGAAGAGGTACCACATCAGCCCTTCTCCAGTCCTGTGGAACTTCTCCTGTCTCTAAGGATCTATTAAAAATATCCTTTAATGTCCCTGCAAGAACGTCTGAGTTCTTTCAGTATCCTGGGATGCATCCCATCCAGTCCCATGGCCTTGTCCACTTTCAGTTTGGCAAGCTGTTTTAACACATCATCTTCTGTGAATGGTATGGTATCTACTCCATTCCCATTTGTATATTTGGGAATCACAGGTGGTCCTTGTCCGGGATTTTCTTTAGTAAAAACAGAGCAGAAGTATTTGTTTAGCATTTTTGCTTTTTCAGTCACTTTCCACAAATCTGTTCCCAGCACTTTTGAGTCCTGCAATTCCATCTCTGATTTTCCTTCTCTCCCGAATATAGCTAAAGAAAGTTTTGTCACCACACTTCACATCTTTAGCCATCTTTTCTTCTGCCTTTAATTTTGCTATTCTTATTTCTCTTTTTTGTCTCTTTTAGTTTGATCCTGTATTCATTTCTGTGTTCTTCTGTTTGTGAACGTCTGAATTTTGTGAAAGCTGTGTTTTTTGCCTTTATTAGTGCAGCCGCTTCTTTGGAGAAACAAATAGGTTTCCTTTTCCTCTTGTTTTTATTTCCTTTCCTTACATATGTATCTGTTGCCTCTTTTATTGCCTCCTTTAGTTTAGCCCATTGCAATTCCACTTCCCTTATCCCCTTCCACCCTGCCAAGTCCTTCTTCAGGTATTTGGCCATTTTACTGAAGTCAGTGTTTTTGAAGTCTAGGACTTTGAGCTTGCTGTGATTGGATTCCATCTTGGCTTTTATCTCAAACCACACCGTGTGATGATTGCTGCTGCTCACATGGACACCCACTTGGATATTCAACATGCTATCTCCGTTGGTGAGCACTAAATCCAGTATTGAGCTTTCTATGGTCGGTTCCATCACCATTTGTCTAAGTAAAGTATCTTGGAAGGCATCCACAATTTTTTTTACTTCTTTCCACATTTGCAGAAGGAATACTCCATTCCACATTGGATAGATTAAAATCACCCAATGTGATCACTTCCCCCTTCGTGGCTATCTTTGCAATATCAATAATCAATTCGCTATCCATTTCTTCGGTTTGAGTTGGAGGCCTGTAGACCACACCAGTGTGGATGACAGTGCCATCTCCTCTTTCCAACACAATCCACAGCGCTTCTTCTTTTCCTCATGTCCCTTGTATTTCAGTAACTTTAATATTGCTTTGGACATATAGGGCTATTCCTCCTCCTTTTCTACCCTCTCTATCTCTTCTAAATAGATTATAGCCAGCTATGGCTATATCCCATTCATGCGATTCGTTAAACCATGTTTCTGTAATGGCCATAATGTCCAAGTCCATTTCCACCATTAGGGCTTCCAGGTCAGGAACTTTGTTGGCTAGGCTTTGAGCATTTGTGCTCATTGCTTTTCAGCATTTGTTGACTGGCTTGCCTGTATTTTGTTCTACATGCTTCTTCTCACTTGCCATTGATGTGTGGTTTAAAAGTGTGGCTGTTTCCAATGTTATTATGCTTTTGCTGGGAGTGACGTCCTGAACTTGTCCTCCATCTGTCACCTCCTTTCCCTAGTTTAAATGCCTATCCACATACTGCCTAAATTTTTCACTTAGGATCCTTTTCCCTGCGACAGAGAGATGTAGTCCATCAGCACAGTATAGCCTCCTGTTGATCCATCTGTTTCCCCAGTCACCTATATATCTAAATCCTTCTTGTTTGCGCCAGGTTTGGAGCCATGTATTAAAGTTGTTTGTTATGCAGCCTTTCTACCCCCTTATTATGAACAGGTAGAACTTCTGAGAATGCTGCTAGCAATGGGCTTGAGTTTCTCTCCCAGAGTCTGTAAGTCCCTTTGAACTGCAGAGGCATTGTTTCTAGCCAGGTCATTTGTACTCTAGTGGATGACATCAATTTTGGAGTGCTCACTTTCTGCACTAACTATACCAACAATTTGGTTTGTATTCCTGCTGGCTGAAGAGTCTGGGAGGTATTTGACCATCTTCTCTCCTTTGAACTGTGTTCCCAAGTTGGTGCCTCTGATGGAATCTCTGAGTAGTAGTTTTCTGTTTTGTGATTTTTTCTTCATATTTGGTGCATTATCAGTAGATTGGGCATTGACTCTTTCATTTAAGGGCACGTCAGTTTCCACAGATTGGGCACCCCCATTATCCAAGGCAGAGAAAGCATTATGCAGGGTATCTCCTGATGTATAGGGTGTCTCTGCGTTACAGGTTGCAACCTACCAGAGCCCACTGTGATCCATTTGTTCCTGGGCTGTTTGATTCTTTGTGGGAGCAGTGGTGGGTTTTGTTCAGTTTTGTACCCTAGAGGAGGTGTGTTTAATAGCAGCTAATTCTTCCCTTAGTAGAGCCAATTCTTTATGCAAGTAGAGTCAATTTTTTATATTTTGCAACTTTCACATGTAAATTTGTATTTTTGCATACCTATATGTTTAAATGCTGATAATAAATTAGAGAGGTCACTATCTTTAATTCATTACAGTTTGGTGGGGAAAATAAACAGTGGAGGATTAAAGAGGTGAAAAAGAGCACTTTTTAAAAATCTATATATGCCAGGGATCAGCTGAAATTCCAAAGTGAAGAATTCTGGTCATGCATGTATGTACATTCCCTACAGGAAATGGGGAATAGACAAGCAGATTTTTGACCCACCTAGGCTGCACCCTAACCATGTCCCTGGTATGTCTCCTTGCAACTTCTACATATAGACATCCCTATCCCTATGTAAATGTAACTCTTTAGAAAACTGCCATTTCCATGTGCACATGCCGGATTTTCCATGTGGAAATTGCAAATAAGGCTTTGAAAATAACACCCATAAACCTGAGCAGATAAAACACGGATATATATATACTTAATTTTATTTAAAAAATGTATATCTTACACAATGTACAAATTTAGGTGGGTAAGTGATGTATATAAGGTTATACGTGGAATTTTAACAATCTGATTTGTACATTTTCGATTGCTGAATGCTTATATACATATAAAATATTACGTAGTCACCATGTCGTTGAATATTGGGCTCTATGATATTTATTTTTGTGCAGGACTTCTTTCCAGTTGGTTTGTGCTGGTACTGAGTGCAGGCACCTTTTCTATTTGCTGAATTTGCTTCGGAGCTTGCTTTGCTATGTAATCGTGATGCTGCCCACTGTCCACTGGTTTGCACATTCCGTGTTAAGCATGGGGCACTCTGTAGGTACAGAGTCCTGCACGATTCAAACATCTGACGTCTGAATTGTGAAGTTCTGTGTACTTCAGACGTCAGATGTTTGAACTGTGCAGGACTCTGCACATACAGAACAAAGGGGTATGTTTACTAAACTGTGGTAATGTCACCCATGTTAGGTTCCGTGGCAATGGTACAGATGCCCATACAAAAGCATGGGCGGTGCACCGTTACGGCAAGCCGTATCAGTTAACGTGCGTTACAAGGCGCCTTATAAGGCACCTTACTTATAAGGCACCTTACAAGGCACCTTGTCAGGTGCCTTGTTAGGTGCCTGGTAAGGTGCCCTGTAAGGTGCCTTATAAAGTGCCTTGATAGGTGCCTCTTAAGGCGCCCTATAGGGCTCCTTAGGCTAAGCGCTGTATTAGGCACCCCTGGACAAGGCACCTTAGAAGGCACCCTGGGTTATGGAACCATAGGTTAAGGTGGCCCAACAAGGTTACGGTGCCCTAGGTTAGTGTGCCCTAAGACTGCAAAGTGCTTCAGGATGACATGCATGACCTGTGAGGCATAGAGACAGATGTAGCCCTAACACTAGATAGAACACACAAGTCAGGGTTTTCAGAGCAAAATAACCAACCATATA
This sequence comes from Ichthyophis bannanicus, assembly GCA_033557465.1. NCBI lineage: Eukaryota > Metazoa > Chordata > Amphibia > Gymnophiona > Ichthyophiidae > Ichthyophis > Ichthyophis bannanicus. The sequence continues at coordinate 622,121,637 of CM066036.1, forward strand.
CAAAAAATTGCCCTATGTATTGTGAATCCTTTAAATATTTAAACAATTTTTTTTTCCCTAGATAGAGCACTGAGGAAAGGCAATGAACAGGTGAGTGAAGGAGGGAGAGCTGGGAGCTGCTGGACCTGCCATATCTGCGGGCATCCCATGTGGCTGCCAGTACTGTTGACAAACATGGTGGGGGCAACTGTACCACAGCAAAGGGTGTTGGCAATGTAAAGTAAAGGAAAGACAGTGGGTGGTAGACGATGGGAATACGTGTCACCCAGTGGAGGCAGAGGTGGCAAGATAGTTACAATGATGGGTGGACAGGGGAGTGGTGGTGCCATGCAGATCAGGCACAGGCAAGGCAACCACGAAGAGGTGCAATGCAGGAAAGGGTAGCAGTGCAGGACATGGGGTGGCAGCCTGCACAGGCAGACAGGACTCTAAACAGCTGACAGATGCAGATAGATGGACCGAGGGAATGTTGGCAAATGTGGTGAGGGTATTATGGGCTGGCAGCACAGCTCTGCAAAAATATGACTGTTATAGGCATGCAAACTATTTGAGTAGGACAGGCATGAAAGGAGGGAACAATGAGAAATTGAACCCATGAACACTGCTGAGAATGGCATTGTACTAACCAGTAGGCTATACCTCCATGGCGTATCTCACAGCAATGGCTGGGTACAGAAGGACTGCAGGTCACCGCACAAACTATCTGCTCTGAGTGCCAGGATAGGGTAACCCCACCAGTACCCATGATGCAATGCACATGCTGAATAGCTGTCTACAGTTGATCACCAAATGGGGTCTGCACCTCTCCGGTACCTCAGCTTGGAAAGACGAACTGACAGTGCGTGATACTGGCACAGAGTAGCTAAAGGCCATGCCATTGTGCAGGTTCTGTGTTCACCCTGAGGGATAGGATGGGTGCCCAGCACTAGGTCCGCAGCACATGTGGTACTAGAGATAGGCCCTGCTGTACATCCCCTCACTACCAGTGTGTGACAGATGTTCCTTGCAGTGCATCTGAAGGTAATTTGGTGTTCATCTGTATCCTGCAGTCACATGTGACCCTCTGGGACCAGACACCACCCAGATTAGTGCATACCCAGATTAGTGCATACCCAGTGTTAGTGCATACCCAGTGTTAGGGTCTGGCTGACATGGGCACCTGTTATCAGGGCAGAGAGGTTCCTAGACTTGAATGAGGTTTATGTAGCAGTGCCTCTACAGGTCAAAGTGGTATACACTACATACCCCAAGGGGCCACAATCACCATTTTTGTAGGTAAGGGACAGGTGCCTGAGCCCCCATGAAGCAACCTCCATCCTGCTGGTATAAGACAGCTCTCCAGGGTTGGTGGGCCAGAGCCATATCTGTGACTGGGGCAGTGGCAGACCAAGAGTAATGCTGGGGTTAGGTCTGGAAAACCCCAACTGCCTCACGCCACTGTCTGCCATTCCCCAGCAGACAGCACAGTCAGACTGCACCTGCAGCACCCTACAAGGTGTTCCAACCATGCACAGTCTAACCGCAGACAGTCCACTAGCCAATCCATAGTGCATGCTCACAGAGGAACTATGTGCACCAAGCAAGTATCTCAGTGATTGGGCCCCAGCACTGATAACACACAAGTATCACTGGAGGCAGCTAGTGATTAGGCCCCCAAAACAAGAAGCACACAAAAGTCCCTACAGACAGATACTATTTAACACTATGTGGGAACCTAGACATGCCATGGTCACTGCTCGGTCAGAGTGAGTGCCCTCCCAGCAGTCCATACGGTGGCCACCCTGTCCATGCAGGCGGTGGTCGGGCACTACAGTGTCCCAGCCATTGCCCCACACCCTGTGAAGATGCATCCTGGCCAATCCGCCCTGTCTGGGCCATACCCACAATACCTTGCTCCTCATTATGCACATATTCAGGCTAACGTTAGCAACAGTGGGACATTGTGGACCCAGTGAGGTGTGGGCAGCCACAGAACAATGGATAGACATGCACACACACACACACGCCTATTGCAGCATTGTGCAAAGATGGGGGTGATTGGCAGCCCTGCGTGCCACACTGGTCCTGATCACAGTGCCAACATTGATAAACTGTGCAGAAGGTAGTAGTGGTGCTCTGGTGATAATTGCAGCTCCGTGCTGGGGCCAACAGCCTGACTCTCCATGCAGCTTTGGATTGTGGAGCCTGTGTGAGTGGGTGTTTGTACCCCTGTTTGCTGCTGCTTTGGGCTTTGCATATGTTACTGTTGTATCTGCATTGTAGGGTAAAATATAGGGACATGCTCTGCAGGATCCACAGCTGGGGCTTGAACCTGTGACCCTCTGCTTCTGGACACACTGGCTGTGTGTACTGCACCACACTGTTGCCACAGACACACAGAAGTCCCTGGAGCTACCTGTATGTTTCCTCAGCCAGACCTTTTATGTTGCACTGCACACCACGTGCTAGTATAAGGCAAGGCCTAGGTCCACTGCAGGCAGGTGCCACTGCCCCCTCCAGCACAGGCACACACACTCCTGCCATGCTGATATGACCATATGCTGTCTGTGCTGGTAGTGCACAGTCCCAGGCCATCCATTGTGTGGGTAGGCAGTTGCCTAGGGAGCGGTGTCTGGGGTGGGGAGGCATATATGGGCATCCTCACATCCGCCCCATCACCACCTGCCAGTATTATGTCCCTTCCGCTTGGGGGAGGGTTGGCTGGGGGGGGGGGATGTCAGGTCAGTGCCCTGGCAACTGTTAGCTAGGGTGGACCAGGTAGATGTAGGTGGATTGTGTTTGGCCTTTGTCAGCTGCTGTCTTTCTGATGTCCAGTTTCTATGTTCCTATGTGCCACCTAGGTGACTGCCTATCCCACCCTGTGCCCCAGATGTCCCCACTACATGTCCCGCCTGCAGCCCCCTATGCTCCATTTGCACCATCACCATAGTGGCCTTTCATACTTGGGCACTATGCTGTTGCTGCAAATGGAGCACTACTATCACTTTTCTTGGGCTCCCTGCCTATGCTGTACGTTGCTGACACTGAAATGGTTTCTCTCTCTTGCAAATGTGCATCTAACGCCAGGTTTTCACTCGTGGTAAGATTCAGCCCTTCAGTTCCCCGCGTTAGTGTGGAAGGGGCCTCTCCCTGCCCATTGAACCCTTCTCTCCACCCTCTCTCCATCCTCTGCGGGACTTACCGCAGCCGGTGACTTAACATGCATTATGTAACGTTAACACGCGTTAACATTACCTAACGTGCATTAACGTAGCCACTGCTAGGTTACCACAGTTTAGTAAACATACCCCAAAGTGTCCTCTGCTTAAAACAGGGGATGTGCAAATTGGTGTGGCTGCAAAAGGGAGGAGAGAGGAAGAAAGCAGCAGCAGTATCAGGAACTGTAAACTGATGCCTTTGAGCTAGCAAATTGAGGATCCGCTGGCGCAGGCAGCAGAAGGAAGAGCAGCAATGAGATGGGCTAGAAGTGGCAGCCAACGATAGAGGAGTAAGGGAGGGGTGGAGGAGATAACAAGATTTGAGGATGTCAGGAGAGGAGGGACTTGGATTGATTGAAGGGAAAGAGAGGAAGAAGGAAACTCAGGGACTGGAGATTGGGAATTGGGGGACAGCAAGGACTTGAAAGTTGGGGTAAGATTGGGTACTCTTGGATTGGGGATATCTGGACACTTGGGGATAGAATGCGAGCGAGTGGGTGGGAAAATGGGGAAGGGGAAAACAGGGACATGAAGACTGATCATGGATTTGGGAGGGCACTGGGGGTTTGGAAATCGGGTGGGTTTGAGTGGGAGGGTGGTGTTAGATGAGCTGGAAGTAGGATGTGATATGGTAAGAGAAAGAGGCTTAAGGGTAAGAATGGGCCGAAAGGTGATGTGGATGACCTGAAAGACTGAAGAGAAGGTAAGAAGCAATGGAAAGGAATGGGGTGGAAGGGTGAAAGAGGAAAATGATGATAGGTTTCTAAAGTGGGTGAGAAATGGGAATGGGAGGCATTGAAAGATGGGCAGTAGGGTGGGTAAATGGTAAACGACAGAAAGGAAGACAGGAGGGGAGAGAAGAAATACAAAATAGAAAGTGGACCTCAAAAACAAACTTGGCAGAAGACTGAAAAAGACCAAAACAATCTAATTAAAAAGCAAGACAGCCAGACAGGGCCAGTCTGTCCACTAGGCAGGCTAGGCAGCCACCTAGGGTGGCAGACCTCTGTGGGTGACATGGCAGGCCATGAGTGCTGAAGCACATAGCCTGTTGCGGGCCACTGCTGTCACACCAAGCTGAGCTTTCCATTCTCCACTGACCCTGCTGACTGAATCAGTGGCAGCGGAGGCCGTGAGGGGGGGGGGGGGCAGCAATGCAGAAGAAGGGGGCAGATTGGCTTGGAAGTGAGGGTGGCAAGACCGGGGCTTTTGTCTAGGGTGGCAGAAACCCTTGGGCCAGCTCTGCAGCCAGACACCAAAAAGCAGAAACAAAAACCTTTTATTTTCAGTTTTTAGAGTTTGGCATATGTCAGCTTTGAGAATGCCCATTTCCTATATCCTCGCACTTTGCTCAGTACAGGCAGACATCTGCTTCTGTTTCTTTCGCCAGTGCTGCACTATTCACAGTTTGGTTTCTTAGAGTTTCCATTTTCAGATTTTGCCTGTTTTTTTTTTCTGTTTCTAATCTGTGGACCCTTACTTTGTATTAGGTGAGGTCTGTCCATGTTCTATACATGTGGCTGAAGTGAGGGATTCAGCTAACATGTAGCGCCTGTATAAAGATCTATAGCAGTCTTGTTTGTTTAGTTTTCACAATAAAGTATGTTGTTCTTGGGTCTGATTCGAAATTCTGCCTTTTTAACAGGCTCTGCAGCTGTTTTCAGGAGGTGTAGGGGAGGGGTTTTAGGTGGTAACTCTGCCCCTTAAGTATCGCTTTGTAATTATTGGCAGCTTTTGTCTAGAATAAAAGCATTATTTTTGTGTATGGCAAAAAACCCACGATGCCTTCATGAACTTTTTAAGAAAACATAGCACCTCAATTTTCTGCAAATATCTGCATATTTCATTAACTATAAGCTCCCTGCTCATCATGAAAGCAGAAACTCATATAGGACTTAGTGCAGGAATGAGCACTTACAAATGTGCTTTAAGTGGTCACAATTCTGTAAATGAGTGCGTTAAGTCCCATCACGCATACTATCAGTAAGGATGTGCATAGGGGCGGTCCTTGGGCAGAGTATAAGCAGGGCCTAAATTTACACATGAATATTATAACTTATATGTGTTTTCTTCAACCAAGGCATGGGCATTTACACCTGCTCTTAAGCTAGGGTAAGGCACTTTGGTATGTCTCTATTCTATAAAGTCCCACATACGCAAGTTTATAGAATTCCTCTCTCAGGGCCAGAATTTGAGCTGGGCGGTCCACCTCCCGCCTAACCTGGATTCTCCATGCTGCGGTCATATGCAGCCCTGGCATCGAAAATCCGGGTGTCACCGCACAGACAGGAATCTGCAGGAGCTACCCATGTAACACTGATTTTCAATACTACATGGCTAGCCCCAGAGCCTTAAAGATAGGTGAGGTTTTCCCACGCCTGTCTTCAAGGTGCAAAGTGCTAACCGTGTAAAGGCCTTTGAAAATTGGGCCCTTATTGTTTAAGAATGAATTCCGCGGTTCTTTCTTTTACATCTGCCGCCCAGCTGATGCTCAGAGCACACATCCCAAAGCCCTGAATCTTTGCAGCCTGTGACAGTGGATACAGAGCAGACAGAGGCTGAAAATCAAAGATCCATAAGTTTAAATAACCTGCACAATCCAGGTATGTGGATTATGGTAACTGGAACCAGGAGGAACACTGACATTTATTCCTAGAGTTCCTAAGAATTTCTCAGCAAGGAGCATCCCTTTGAGAAAAGGTTATTTTTTTTATCAGATGTGAAGGAAATTATCTGTCTGCAAGTCAATGCCAAGGTGAAGATGTCTTATAAACATTTTAAATGATTGAATATTATTAGATTGCAATAAATGGTAGTGTTTCTACTATTTTTGTGCTTAAGAGCTTCCTCTCTGCATTGATCAAAACGAATCTGCTAGGATTTGGCATCATCCATTAAAAGTACTTACAACAGCAGAGAGATTTTTGGAACAAATAGGCAACTTGTTACTATAGCAGCAAAATCAGGTTGATTGAGAAATGTATTTATATGCTGTACAATTCCTTGGCAGTTCTATCAGATCAGAGTGAAACCTTTAGGACAAGCTGTTGCATTTCAGTAAGATGTTTCTCTAAATCTTTTTGTCAGTTTGTTGACAATGCAAAATTCCGTCTGCTTACTAATGGTGTGGATCGGGCCTTGCTACCATACATTTGCATGGTTGTGGGGTTCTGCTAAGTTGTTCCTGGAGATGAGGCAGCAGACGTGGAGGGTGATAGTAAAGCCAGTCTGCCTTTGGCTATCTGATGTTACAACCCATTTGTTAATGCGGTAAGTTTTCAAGCTGTGATCTGTTCTACATAAACCTGTTGAATAAATTGCATGTCTATGGATGGTTAAACCTAGTAATTCCAGTCACTATTATCTGCTTCGTTAACAAATAGATCAATTTAATAGCCAGAGTTGATGTGTTCTGATTGCTCCTAATTGCTGGGAGTCTTGCTCTAAACATTCATAGTCACAAACAACTTCATTAAAGTTGCAAATGATGTTAATTTCCTGGAGCTTCGTACACCACTGCTGTTCGTATTACAAGCAGTCAGTCAGCCCTGCTATACAGATCCAGGGTCAACCTCAGAGTTGGTTCAAGCTTTTGGTAGATCTTAAGACCCCCCTCCCCTCCCTGGCTGTCAGAATTTATTGTTTAGCTTTGAATGCCCTGCTCTTTGCTGCCCTCAGAAGCTCTCACTCTAGGTGACTGCCTGGTTTGCCTAGTGGTTGGGCTGGCCCTTCACAGATCCTTAGAAGGATAAGAGCCCTCTACTAGCATCATATGCATGCACACACAGTAGTATGAGTATATAGTAGCACCAATGGCTAGGGAAGGGACTGTGTTCCACTGAGCAATAGATCCTAAGTAGTTCTCCCTCTTGCCATGACCAGCTCCTGCATGACACCATCATTTATGCATGTCCTGATGTGACATTTATTTATTTTATTTGTGCCATCAAGTCAGTGTTGACTCTTGGTGACCCAGCTACCTCTGGGTTTTCTTGGCAATGTATCACTGGAAGTAGATTGCCAGCCTTTTCTTCCAAGGCAATGGAGGGTAAAGTGACTTGCCCAAGGTCACAAGCAGTGCTAGTAGGAATCAAACCCTTGATCTTCTGGGTACTAGGCAATTGCTCTAAGCACTAGGCTACTCCTCCACTCCAGTTACCTAAACAATATTGGGGTACTCGTAATTGAAGTCACCCATTATTACCCTGTTTGCAATCAGCTAGAACACCGGCCCTCCAGGGTGTCTCCTGTGCCCATTGCCGCTGCTGGCACCCCTCTACGGGTCTGACGGTGGCTGCAATTACCCTTGAAACCATGATGCAGCACTTATCCTCTGTCTCCAGGGCTGCATCACTGTGTTTCATTTTATTCACTCTGAGCAATCTCTGAGCTCTTAACATTTTTAGGCACCCAAATAAACTGAATGTGCACGCATAAATGCACACCCCTAGTGATCTTTTTCTAAATCTAAAAGATACTTAACATTGCAATCTTTCGCTTCCTTCCTTTCTTAACTTTAAAGATTTTCTATTCTTAGAAAGGGATCATTCTGATCGAAGGACTTTGTTGATTCTCTTTCAGCTGGATTTTAGTGGATTACAGATTTCAAGAGACTCAGTAGATCAGTAAGGAACTTCAACGGTCAAAACTTTAAAAAAAAAAAAAATATTAAGGCTTTGGCAACTGAAGAGAAATTGTAGTTACATAAAAAAGACCAGGAGTTAATGTTAGCCTAAAAATGAACCATTTTCTTTTCCAAATCAAGGTATACACATAAGCCCTGGGTTTTCCTTATTTATTAATTATAATTTTACAGACAAATTAAATTCTTGTATGTCTAATATAAGTACCTTTGCTGAGAATGCTCTCTTTGTGTATATTAATTCAATTTGATTCATATGTGCTATGAAAGACTAGCAAAGTCTTTACATAAAAATAAACATACAGGACTTCAAAAGTGATTAAATTAGGAAACATCTAATTTTCAACCTTGATTCTATGGTACCTGTGCATACTGCCCTTTGTCTGCTTAACACTACTTGAATGAAATTCCGATCTCGCTGTTCAGTCTAGCATATAATTATTGCTCTTTATTGTATGGGTGGTCCTCGCCCTGTGACTTTTAAAGGAAATACTTGTTAGTGTTGGCCTATTTATCTTAATTTTACTTTTCTGGCATGAAAGATTAATGGTAGGAAAATCTGGTAACATTTATCCTATGCAATGCTTTGGAAAGGCATTACAATAAAATGATAAAAACAACATGAGAAATTTTAAGAAGGCAGCATACTTCAGCTTAAAAAAACAAATGCATGCTAACCAAAAGTAGGAATGGGTAAACAGCTCTCTGAAAAGATGAATAGGAAGGTTAATACTGTGCAAGAGTCAAGAGATACAAACAAAGCTGATGGATAATTTAATATGAGAGGATTGGGTGGGTTGTTCTGATATTTTTTGGAGAGATGTCATTTGTTTAGGAGGATGATAGGGAGTGGCATTCCCACCCCACTCGGCACCTGGAGTGGGCACCCTCCCCTTGCGGCCCATGCACTCCCCCTCACCAGGCTCACATTTCCGAGGCAGCTGCGTTGAGTTTCCTCAGGTCTTCTGGGCTGTCACCATCAGTGCTGCAGTCCTACTCCTACTTCTTTTGGGACTTTAACCATAGTGCATCCTCTGATTCTTCTTTATATTCCTCAGCATGCTTCTTCTACCTTGGGGGAGGATCTTTCTCTGTAAAGGTTTCTATGCTAGGAACAAAGTCCTCAGTGCCAAGACTCTAACTAGCAGGCTGAATTCACCCTACTCCTGCACCCGAGCTTGTGCGTCCTTTTCTGCTGTTGTGCTGGCTCTCCTCTGCTCTTTCAGGGCCTTCCAGGCAATCAGGGTGCTGTGTTGTGCTGGTTCTCCTGGCATAATTTAGGGCCTTGTAGCTGATCTGGGTGCTGTGCTGGTTTCCTTGTCATTTCATTCCCCTTAAAGTGCCTGTGTGCTTCCACCAATTGAAGTAGTGCTTTGCCCTCTTCCACTATTTTGAGGTGTTCACTGTGCCCTTTGTGCTGCTTTGCCCTTCTTATGGTGGGTTTCTAGTATTCATCCTATCACTCTAAATACTCTTTGCCCCTGTTCTGGTGCCCTTGGGGGCAGGGCCAGTGCTAGGGTTTCTGGCGCCTCCCTGCAACCTATAAATCGGCGCCCCTCCCTCATTATTATTAATGTTTATGTTTATGCAATTTCTTGATATACCGCCCAGGCTAAAGGGCATCAAAGCGGTTTACAATCACTATAAGCAGGTACTGGATACATCTACCATCCCATCTCATCATAAGCTTCCAAAACACATACAACAAGGGGCTTACCCAGAAAAAAGCAGCACTATAAATACTGCAACGGGCCCTGGAACATTCATACATCTATTTGAAAAGCTGGACAAGTCAAATTACTACAGACTAGATCCCTATGTACAAACTCCATGTTAACAGAACACCTGGCCTCGGTCACACACTCAGAACACAGACCTTCACCAAATATAGAATAAGTGACTACAATCTAAAGTAAAAATAAAAATATGTAGACAAAAATTAAATTGAAACCCTAAGAAGCCAGAAGCCACATGCGGTGCAACCCCAGATAAATAAAAGATGGAGTTTCCCATACTTTGCAAAGTATAAAGATAGTGCGAAGTCCAATCACTAAATTGAAAATAAAATTATTTTTTCTACATTTGTTATCTGACCATTTTATTCTCTGATCAAGCTGATCCCGATCTGAGGCTTCTGCTTTCCTCTGTCTTCTCTTAGCTCTCTTTCTATGGTCTATAGTCCCATCTGTTGTTGGGGCCATTGCCTCCAGCCCCGTTGAGCCCCATTCAGCAGTGGGAAGGAGATCAGGAGGCCGAAACCTCTCCCGATCCTCCACTCATGGCCAATCAGGGCCCAACGCACCCCAGCAGCACAGGACACAAAAGGCAGCGCCTCCCGGCGCCATCAGCCATTGCCTCCAGCCCCGCTGAGCCCCGATCGGCGGCGGGAAGGAGATCGGGAGGCCGAAACCCCTCCCGATCCTACACTCATGGCCAATCAGGGCCCAACGCACCCCAGCAGCATAAAACACAAAAGGATGCGCCTCCCAGCGCCATCAGCCATTGTCTCCAACCCCGCTGAGGCCCGATCAACGGCAGGAAGATTGGAAGGCCGAAACCCCTCCCGATCCTCCACTCACGGCCAATCAGGTCCTAACGCACCCCAGCAGCACAGGACACAAAAGGCAGCGCCTCCCTGGCATGTCTGCGCCTTAGGGTTTCGCCAGAGGGCCCTTTGGAGTGGCCCTTAGGCAGAGCACTTAGGCAACCGAACACCCTCTGAAACATCTGCAGCATCCTGCCACTGCTGCACCAGCCACATGGACCTCAGAAGAAGCCCGCCGCACAACTGATAAATCTCGGCTGAGTAACGCCACCAACATCCTCTAACGTAGAACACCACATCTATGCATTACCAACATCACTGTTAACCATAAGGTAAGCCTCCAACAGCAGCAACCTCAGCATTCCTAATCTCTGTACACCCACGACCAAGTACCAACGCCTCAAGCCTTCATAAGCACCTGAAGTACCTCCCAAGTGCTCTCCCTAAGGACGCCTCCTCTCCCACCAGCAACCACAATAATGTCAGAGCACCTCGCTCTCATACTCCTCCTCTTCTGCCTAGCCCATCTTATCTCATGGACAGGTTCATTTGCACAGCACCAAGGCCTAATACCCACTGTGCGAACTCTGGGACATAAAAGTTACCACATCTCTCCCTACCCAAACAGACCATCACCATCAGCTAACCATTGCCGGCTGATTCACATAATCTGTCAACCTCTGGTTAAGAACAAAAGACGCAAACTCCCTCTCCTAAAAAATCTAAACTGCATGCTAATAAATGCTCAATCCATCCGCAACAAGTGGCCTGTCCTCACTGACTACATTAATCATCAAAATCTTGACCTGCTCTTCATCACCGAAACCTGGCTAACGGACACTGACACGATCCTCACTAACCAAATAAAGCCTCCTGGCTACGACCTCTTCATCTGTCCTAGAACTAATCGAAAAGGTGGAGGAGTCCTAATAATAGCCAAAAGCGACCTCTATCTCCAGTGCGACTTAGCCCATAGTGCAACCAATGTCGACAGCATCCTCGTCTCAAACAAGACCTTAGCAGCCTGCCTTATTTACTGACCACCATCCTCAAATGCTGAGGACATGCCTGCAATACTTGACCTAGCTTGCAACCAGAATACCCAGAAGAACGAACTCTGGATCCTAGGTGACTTCAACCTCCCATCACTCCCCACCAAACTCTCCACAGCATTCTTGGACGCAATGACCTCACTGGACTATCACCAACTCATTCACACCCCTACCCACACCAGAGGCAATGTCCTGGACCTTATTTTTACCCCTCTACCCTGCCAGGCACTAAGCAACCAGACCCCACCACTCATTCTTCCGGTCCCCTGGTCTGACCATTATGTCATACTCTTCAACATCCCATACAACTCAGAAAAACAACGTTTATCTGTCTCGAGTCCCCCCATATGCCATCACTTCAAACACTTTAATAAAGAAACATTCCTAAATGATACTCTGCGCAACCTCAACTCTGATGCTGACAATCTGGATGAGCTAATAGAAAATGGGAAGAACCACCTCTCCAGAGCTGCACTCTTACTATCCTCCACAAAACCTGCCTACAAAAATCACGTAGCCGTTTGGTTTACAGCTGACCTGCGCAGATCATTAATACACCTTAGAAAACTAGAACGCCACTGGAGACGATCAAGACACATCAACGACCAATCTACATACTTGGATCACTTGCATCAACATCAAATAGCAGTCAACACTAAGAGAAAGGAATACCACACCAGCAGCCTCATGCGCTCTCTCAACAAACCTTGAGAGCTCTTCGATCTCGTCAAATCCCTCACTACAGATGCATCCTCAAATGAACCAACAAGTACGCCTAGCCCGGAGGCCTTCGCTACATTCTTCCAAAGCAAAACCATCTCAACTACTTCCACCTCAGACCGCTCCGACCCCAAAAACTCGCCCAGACACATCACTCCACTTGGTGGCACACCCACGCCCACACTAGAAGATTTTTATCCATACTCCCCCGAACAAATTGAGAAGATTATCTGCAGACTCAACACCACCACCTCCCCGACTGATCCATGCCCAGCTTTCTGGATCAAGCAGGTACGATCCGACATTAGCTCTGTCATAGCCAAAATCGCTAGCCTCTCACTGTCTGAAGGCTTTCTACCCGCGCCTCTCAAAACTGCCTCCATCAGGCCACTCATAAAGAACAACAAGCTAAACCCATTAGAGACCAGCTCCTACAGAACCATATCCAGCCTCCCCTTTCTGGCCAAAATACAGGAAAAGATTATCCACCAACAAATCCAGGACCACATTGACTCCCATGCACCTCTGGACCTACAGCAACACGGATTCCGCCAACACCACAGTGTAGAAACCCTACTGGCGACTCTATTAGACAGACTTCACACAGGCCTAAACAAGAAAAAACAAGGATTCATCCTTATTTTCATGGATATCGCCTCTGCTTTCGACACTGTCGACCACAATCTCCTACTCGCTCGCCTGCATTAAAAAGGTATAAGGAACCAAGCCCTCAACTGGTTCAAATCATACCTGTCTGATCACCAGCAACAAGTCCGCATAGGAACCCAGTCATCCAAACCATTCCAGCAGACGCAAGGAGTTCCACAAGGATCATCCCTCTCCTCCCTACTCTTCAACATTTATATTCAGCCTATCTGCACCATTATGCAATTATTCAACATCTATGCTGATGACATCCTACTCTATGCACCCTTCTCCATAAACAGCTCTGACTACTCTCACATTACAGAATGTTTCAATGCGCTCTGACTGGCTTGCTACCCACAACCTGATGATGAACAGTAAAAAGTCAGAGGTCTTATTCATAAATAAAGACCAAGCTTTCACCCCACCAGCTTCCCTCAGGCTGAAAGATATTGAACTCACAGTTCAACAACAAGTACATTATCTCGGGGTCATCTTAGACAAACATCTGAACTGGGAAGCCCACATACAAACCATTATCAAGGCAGTCTACCACAAACTAAGAACCCTCCGACTTCTATGCCCTCTCCTCGAGCCCTCGGACTTTCGCACAGTATGGACTACTCTACAGTATGGACTATGCTACAGTATGGACTATGCTAACATAATCTACCTCGGCCTACCAAAGAACACTCTCCAGCCTTTACAACTAGTCATGAATACAGCCACCAGAACACTCCTATCTGCATCAAGATTTGAACATATCACGCCACTTTTGATCCAGCTACATTGGCTCCCAATAGCAAGCCGCCTGGTATACAAAGCCCTATTACTCACTTTCAAGTCTTTTCACGAAATGTCCGCTACCTCCCTTACAATCCTCATATAGTGTGCTCCTGAAAACAGAACAAGAAGGTCATGCATGGAGAACTCACTCGTCACCCCTTCAGCAATAAGGACGTGCACCCAGTCAACTAAAAATCTCGCCTTTTCCCTCTATGCTCCAACCTGCTGGAATGCCCTACCCCCAGCGATCCGTGCCATCACAGACCTGACATTCTTTAGGAAGGCGTTAAGACCAATGTTCCCTCTAATTTTCTGTAGGCTGTGTGCGCATAAAATATCAGCTGTGCAGCTTTTGAAGGAAGGTTAAATTTTTGTGCGCCACATAACGACACTCTGAGTTATATACTTTAAAATTTGACTACACGTCAGAATCCAGTATGTACACCACATTGATTGCACTAGAAAATATTGTACAACTTGTGAAAACCGTAAATACACAACAACTTTTACATTTTAAGACGTCTGTGTTGTTTTCTATCAGAATCGGAACCGTAATGTTTGTGCGCTCTGTTGTAAAGTATATGCGCTCACTCGGCGAGGTGTGTGCGCACGCACACGTGCACAGCTTAGAGGGAACAGTGGTTAAGACACACTTATTTCAGCTAGCTTATGACCAGCCACTCTGAATTAAGACCTTGCTCAGATTGCTTCTAGTCCCCCACCGCATTCTCCAACTTCAGTTCCCTGCACTTCATCTAATGTAGCCCCCTGTTATTACTACCTACTGTTACTTGTTAATAGCTCAACGTTTATACTTCTATGCTAACTATTCTATAGATGTTCTATACAAATTGTTCTATGTAAACCGTTATACTGTTTTATTATATGTAAACCGCACTGATTTTAAAGAGTGCAGTATATAAAAGCAAATAAATAAATAAATAAATAAATCTGCCATTTCTTATCTCTCTTTTGGTTTTCTTCACTTCCTTTCATCTTGGATATTGATTTTTTTTCCTTTCAGCTTTCTTCCACTTATTTTTCTCTCTCTTTCTCTGTCCACTCATATTTCACTACTCCTTTCTATCCATTTCTTTTTTAGCCATCTACCTACCACTTTTCAACCTTCACCCCAGTCCTCCAATTCCCTAGCTCTTTTTCCCTGGTCTATTATTCCCCAGTCTTTTGCTCACTCTCTCTCCCCCTCTATATCTATCATCTCTCACCCACCATCTAGTATCTCTCTCTTTCCCGCCATCCAGTAGGCTGAGGCAGAGGCAAATTGTTCAGGCCTGCCTGGTTCACAATCCCAGGCCTGTGGCAGCATGGCCTCCCTGCCTCTTCTCCGTTGAATCAGTCAATGCTCAGCAGCCGTGTTTCTCCCCTCCCCCCCAACACACATAATATCTGCCCCCTCTCCCTTTTCACTCCCCTAGTTTCTGCCTCTTTTCTACACCTGACCCAGCATATACCAGCATTAGTTCCCTTCCAGTTTCCGCTTCTTTTCAGTTCCCTCCCAGCATAAACCCATTTCCTGTCCAGCCTCAGCATCAGCCCCCTTCCAGTCCCAGTACCTCCCTCAGCATCAGCTTATTTTCACTCCCATTAGCCCTCCTCAGTGTCAGTCCCTTTTCCAGTCTTCCCCTCCCAGTATCTTCCAATATTAACACCCTTACATTCCCAGCACCACCACTGGTGTCCATTCCCTTCCAGTCCCCCTCTGTCCCCATTGTTCAGCCCTTTCTAGTCCAACTACCAACCCAGGTATCAGCTCACGTCTAATCCTAGTACCCCCTCCCATGACAGCTCCCTTCCAGTCACCCTCCCCTCTGTCTATCCTCCTTCCAGTGCCATCCCCAGGTATCAGCTCCCTTCCAGCCCCCTCCTCTATCCCCCTGTCAGCTTTCTTCCAGCCTGGCGAATCAGTGAGGGGGGTGGGCGGCTAGCAACGGTGCCCCCTGCCATCGGTGCCTTCCTGCAATGCTTACCTGGCTTACCGGGTAGCGCTGGCCCTGCTTGGGCATTTGTGACATTCTTGATGGCTTGTAGTACTGTTATAGATGTCTGTCATTAAGTTTCAAATGGGTTTGAATGAAAATAGCTGGCAAACCTGACAGATGCATTGAAAAATAGCTTTTCTCATAGACTATTTATTTATTTAAAATATTTAGAACCTATCAAAAATCTTCTAAGAGGTTCACAGTAATAACATACACAGTAATTCAACCAATATAATCTGCAGAAGACATCATGAAAATGGGGACAGATGGGACAAACGCAGGAATGGTTCAGTTCCTGAAGACTGCACAACTAGTGGGTGAATGGCTGTTTGTTGATGAAGTTTTTGTGAATACATTCTGTCCCACTGATGAAGCTAAAGCAAAAAGCCGTATAGGCGTTTGCAGTAGAAACATAGAAATATGACGACAGAAAAAGACCGTATGGGCTATCTAGTCTGTCCTTCCATAACAACTACAACAGTCCCCTTTTTTCCTTTAGAGATCCTCTGTGTTTGTCCCATGCTTTTTTGAATTCAGTTACTGTCCTCATCTCTACCACCTCCACTGGGAGACTATTCCACGGATCCACCACTCTTTCCGTAAAGAAATATTTCCGCATATCACTCCTGAATCTATCCCCCTTCACCTTCATCCCATGTCCCCTCGTAGCAGAACTTGCTTTCAATTGAAAGAGGCTCTCCCCCTGAACATTTAAACATCTCAATCATATCAACTCTATCCCGCCTTTCCTCTAAGGTGTACATATTAAGATCCCTAAGTCTGTCCTCATATTCTTTATAATGAAGACCACTAACCATTTTAGTAGCCACCCTCTGCACTGACTCCATCCTGTTCACATCCTTTTGAAGGTGCGGTCTCCAGAATTGCACACTATACTCCAAATGAGGTCGCACCAAAGACTTATACAGAGGCACTATCACCTCCTTTTTTCTGCTAGCCATTCCTCTCCGTATGCACCCAAGCATTCTTCTAGCTTTTGCCGTCACCTTTTCTACCTATTTAGCTACTTTAAGATCATCAGACACAAACATGCCTAGGTCCCACTCTTCTTTAGTGGACAAAAGTACTTCACCCCCTATACTATATTGCTCCCTTGGATTGCTGCAGCCCAAATGCATGACCTTACATTTTTTAACATTAAATCCCAACTGCCAAATTCTAGGTCATTCTTCAAGCTTAGCTAGATCCCTCCTCATGTTATCTACACCTTCCTGGGTGTCTACTCTATTGCAGTTTTGGTATCATCTGCAAAAAGGCAAACCTTACCCGACAGCCCTTCCGCTATATCACTAACAAAGATGTTAAAAAGAATCGGACCAAGGACAGATCCCTGGGGCACAGCACTGGTAACATCCTTCTCCTCAGAATGAGCTCCATTTACCTGTACTCTTTGTCGCCTCCCACCCAACCAATTTCTAATCCAAGCAGTAACTTTATGGTCCATCCCTAGGGTGCTCAGTTTGTTTATAAGTCACCTGTGAAGAACAGTGTCAAAGGCTTTACTGAAATCTAAATACACGACATCTAGAGCTCTCCCTCGGTCCAACTCCCTGGTCACCCAGTCAAAGAAATCAATCAGATTTGTCTGACAAGACCTGTCTCTGGTGAATCCATGCTGCCTCGGATCCTGTAATCCGCTGGACTCCAGAAACCTCACTATTTTCTCTTTCAGCAGTGTTTCCAATAATTTACTCACCACTGAAGTTAAACTAACCGGCCTGTAGTTTTCAACCACATCCTTACTTCTGCTTTTGTGTAAAGGCACCACATGAGCCTCTCTCCAGTCCTTTGGCACCACTCCCGACTCCAACGAGGCACTGAAAAGGTCAGTCAGTGGAGCTGCTGCAACATCCCCAAGTTCCCTCTGTATTGTAGGGTGTATCCCATCTGGTCCCATCGCTTTGTCTACTTTAAGTTGAGCTAGTTTCTCACGAACACAGTCTTCTGAAAATTGTTCAAGATGTCTCTCGCTTCTGTTCCTGTTTGTGCGTGTTTTCTGAGGTCCTGATCCTGGTTCTTCATCTGTGAACACAGAACAGAAATATTTGTTAAGCAATTCCGCTTTATCCTCATCAGCTTCTACATATTCCTCCCCTTCACCCTTGAGTCTGACAATACCACTTTTGCCCTTCCTTTTCTCACTAACATATCTGAAAAATGTCTTATCCCCCCATTTTATTGCATTGGCTATTTCCTCCTCTTTTTGAATCTTTGCTTTCCTGACTACTTTGCTAGCTTCTCTAAGTTTTTCCAATTATAGATGCCTGTCTTTCTCTCTCTGATCTCTTGTATTTCATGAAGGCTTCCCTCTTTTTCTTCACTTTTTCAGCTACTTCTTTCGAAAGCCATAGCAGTCTCCTTTTCCTTTTACCTTTATTTATCATTTTAACAAAAAGGTTGATTGCCCTTAAAATATCCCCTTTCAGTTTTGCCCACTGTTTTTCTACATCCCCCAGCTGTTCCCATCCCGCTAACGATTCCCTGAGCTTTTGGCCCATCTTGGAAAAGTTAGTCTTCCTAAAGTCTAAGGGGTATGTTTACTAAACCGCGCACAGTAGCGTACGCTAATGATGCACTTAAGTGCTCTTAAGTGCCCCACACGCGTGCGCATCACACTAACGGGCCCCCGCACACATTCACCTCACACTAACGGGCCCGCGCAAGTGTGCGGTGCGCTGATGTGCGATAGAGGCGGGGAAAGGCGTACGGAGGGCGGAGAAAGGCCCCCGAGGGGCGGAGGGACGGGGTCAATGGGTGGAGAGTGGGAGGGGAGAGGCCCCCCGCACAGGAGCGGGGCTGAATTTCGGCAAAAAAAATACCGCGAGTGAAAACCTCGCGTTAGAGCCGATTTAAAGGGAAGAGAAACCATTTACGTCAGCAATGTACAGCAAAACCGGGGAAACTTGAAAAACGTGAGCAGTGTGATACATGTGCACAGAACAAAATAGCAAATATAAATTGAAAATGACCACAACAAATTCCAAATAAATTATAATCCAGCTGGGCAACAGTAATATTAATGGGCAACCATAAAAAAACACTCCCAGGAAAGCTCCAAAAAAAAGAAATGATTTTTGTAAGGGTCTACGCTCCGTAGACTCTTTCAAAAGCACTGCATTTTAATGGAGCTTTCCTGGGAGTGTTTTTCAGGTTGCCCATTGATATCACTGTTGCCAAGCTTGGTTTTGGTTTTTTTCCCCTTTTTTGGAGGTCATTTTTGAGGTTTATTTGCACCTTTGTCCCCATACAAGGTAAACGAGCCCACAGTAAAATTGTGCAGAGCAGGGTGTCTGACTCGTGCGGCCAGGTTTCCTATCTCCAGAGACTGCACTGTCTCTGTGGCCACAGTGTGGTGCAGCAGACACAGCCAGTGCCTGTAGGACCAGAGGGTCACAGGTTCAAATCCCATCTGGGACTCCTGCCAACCCAGTCCCCATAGTTTTACCCACCACTAAACAGTGATAGTACAGACACTCCTTTATTGCAGAGAACATAAGCATGGTTCCAACACCTATATTTTACCCTACACCGCACACAAACCATAACAATGGGCATTACCTACAGCCGAGTCCCCCAAATTCAGTCCTGGAGTGCCACAACTCAATCAGGTCATATGCTTTTTCCCAGATAGGGACATGTCTGCATGTTGGTGGAAGGGTACAGGTGGTGGAGGGGGCAGTGGCTGCAAACAACAGCAGACAGTGGCCTAGGCCTGTGCAGGCTGGCACCGTCCACCGCAACAGACAGGCTCTGTCGGATGTACAGTCATGGACTCCCCAGGGAACACAGCATATCTGTGGTAACACGGTGGTGCAGTGCACACAGACAGTGTGTGCAGGAATAGAAGGTCACAGGTTCAAAGCCCAGCTGGGGCTACTACCAATCCAGTCCACATATTTTTCCTACAACTAAACCATGATAGTAAGGACAAACCTTTATTGCTGAGAACATACGCATGGTTCATACGCCTATATTTTACCACACCAAACACAGACACCATAAACAGCCGCATTACCTAGAGCAGAGTCTCCCAAATGCAGTCCTGGAGGGCCCCACACCATTCAGGATCCATGCTGCCTCTAATAAAGATGCCTGTGCTGCATATCTATGCACCACCCCCATGGTATGCTGATGTAGCTCATGCATATTTATGAGGGACAGCATGAAAACCCGAACAGTGGTTGGAACACCAGGACTGGAGTTGGGACACTCTGCCGTAAAGCAGCAGCCAACAGGGCCAGACACACCCACACACACCCCCACAGGCCCCATTGGCCAATGCCTCATGGAGAGGCAGGACATTGGGCCCTGCCTGTATCTCCCAATACTAGCAGTTGCATACCTTAGCAATGCCACCCTACACCTGGGTATATGGTACACAGCTATCAAACGTTGCCCATGATAACTGGCAGATATCAATTCCTATGTTAAGCACATTTTGCTCATTGATCTCCACCATAACAATCATTGTGATGTCTGCGGTGTGCGCTGCAGGTCTGGTCTCTGACAGTGTTTACCATCCTGGGGAGTGACCCCCAACAGTATTGCGTACCATATCCATGCCTGTACTGTGCCCAGGACTGGTGTGGTGGGTATGGCTGCTGGACTCCTCTATAGTAGCACAATGCTGGCATAGGTGTGGGGGTGGCTGTCTGTCTATCCAGTGTGTGGTGGCTGCAAACACCTTCCACAGCCCACACTGCCAGCAATGTTGCCAGTATTGGGCTGCCAATGTGCATAATGAGGAGCAAGGTACCATGGGTATAGGCCGGACAGGGTGGTCTGGCCAGGGTGCATCTGCACAGGGCATAGGGCACTGACTGGGACATTTTAGTGCCCGGCCACCACCTACACAGACAGGGTGACCTCAGTATGTCCTGCTGAGAGATCACTCTCACCCTGACTGTGCAGTGACCACAGCATGGCTAGGCACCCCCATAGTGCTATATAGTATTTCTCTCATGTAATAGATATGGGTTTCCTTTTGGGGCCCCAGTTACTGATTTATCTGCTTGCTGTGTATGCTGACATCCCAGTTCTGGGTGCATGCATCTCCACTGGGAACATGCACTGTGGACTAACTAGCACACTGTTTGCAGCTGGTATGTGTCTTGATGGAGCAGCTTGCAGGGTGCAGCGGCTGATGACTTGCTGCAGGAGAATATCAGATAGTGGTGGGGTGCAGCTCACCATATCCAGGCCTAATGTCTGTCTGCTATTGTGTTATGGATGTGTATAGAGCTGCATTAATTGCCCTGTGGGGTGTCTGTTCCTCAGCAGGACTGGGGTTGATGGTCCCCTCTACTGCCACCTTTGCAGGGAGGTAGAATGTGGATCTATTGATAGGAGACCCTGTTTGCCACCCTCAGCCCTGGAGGAGGGGGGTGGTACATAGCCCACCTGGGGGTCCATAGGGGCTACACCTGACTGAAACAGACAGAGATATCCAAGGTGTTTGTGCAGAAACTACCTATCTCACACATTAACACTGCTTTGAACCTCCGGCATGGCCTCTTTCAGCCATGGAAGGTGTTGTGGACCTGGTCCTGGGCGCCTCACCGCACCCTCAGGGTGAGCACAGTACCCGCACAATGTGACGGTGTGTAGCTACTCTGTGCCAGTAAAACACACGGTCAGTACCCCCTACCAGGCCGAGGTGGTGTGTGGGTGCACATGGTCACTTCCCTCTACCAGGCCGAGGTGCTGTGGGGGTGCATTGCCCATCTTGTGTTAATCTGTGGACAGCTGATTTGCATGTGCAGTGCATCATGGGTATGGATGGGCTTACCCTATCCTGGTGACCACAGCAGACTGTGTGGTGACGTGCATGCTCTCTGCAGCCAGCCAGGGGCTTGCTAGCAGCTATAGAGCTGTAGCCCAATGGTTACTTCACTCCCTGTGAAGCCAGAGGTCATGGGTTCAAACCCACAGTGGGGTTATTTGATAGGGTTGTCCAACGCATTATCTTTTTTTAATGTACATATTTTGATGCCAGCAAAAACACCCTCAGCGTACTGTACCCATAAGGTGCCTCTGAGGGTGCTTTATAGGGCGCCCTATAGGGCACCTTATGGTTCCCGTTCATATAAGGTGCACTATACATTATCCTGTGACGCAACCTATAGGGTGCCCTATAGGGGACATTTTAGGGTGCTGTGGCGGACAGTGCAATTTATAATGTGCCCTATGGCATGCCTTATAGGGTGCCTTATACGGCACCTTCAATTACGGCACGTGAGGGCGTGTTTGCTGGCAGCAATTAATAACATAAAAATAAAGTGCTGCAGGACAAAATATGTACAATGCAAAGCTGATGCAACAGCCAGCCTTACATATTAGGCACACTGGGGAGCAAACTCATGACCCCTGTATCAGCAGTCAGTGCCTTAACCATTGTGCTCCACTGCTGCTCCTCCTTGCCTGTCAGCGCACCTACTTATGCTTTTCATTCCTTAAACTGCACAGTGCTGCCATAAAAAACAGTACACTGACCTTGCGGTACCTCATACGGCACCCTCTAAAGCGCCCTATAAGCAACATTCTAGGGTGCCTTGGCTGACAGTGCATTTTAAAATGTGCCTTATAGGGCGCCTTATGTTAACACGCTTTGAGAATGCGTTTGCTCGTAGTGATAATTAAAATATGAATAAAATGCCTCCTAAAGCAATCTTGTTCATTGGGCACTTTGGGGGGATTGAACCCCTGATCCCAGCACCATTGGTCAGTGTCTTAACCATTGTGCTGTGGTTCTGTTCCTGTGATTGCACATCAGCGCGCCACCTTATGCCGCCCAATATTAAAAAGCCTCCTGAAACATTAGCGTGCCACCTTATGCCCATCAGCGCGCCGCCTTATGCCGCCCATCATTTAAATGGCTCCTAAAATAATGCCTCAGCCAGCTGTCTCCATTGGGCACTGTGGGGGATTGAACCCCTGATCCCTGCACTATTGGTCAGTGTCTTAACCATTGTGCTGTGGCTCTGCTCTTTTTCTTGCACTTCAGCACGCCACTTATGCCTCCCGCGCAGCTATCTCATGCGCTAAGGTGCGGGGCGCACATGGGCGCCGTGCACCTTAGCGCATATGTAAATTCCGGCTTTTCTTTTTCAGGACGGAACGCCCACTCCTTATATGGCACACGCACACTACCGCGGCACGCACTTTACCGGGGTTTTAGTAAACATACCCCTAAGACCCTCACTTTTGAATGGATTATTTAACAGCCCTAGTCCTAATACTGAACCACACCATCTGGTGATCACTGGATGCAAAATGATCTCCCACTATAACATCAGAAACACTTTCATTATTGGTAAGCACCATGTCCAGATGGCCCCTTCACATGTGTGGTCTGTTACCAATTGCTTGAATAGTTCTCCCTGTAGAGAATCCAGGATCTCTTTACTTCTAGATGATACTGCAGCAGGAATGTGCCAATGAACATCTGGCATATTGAAATCCCCTATCAGTAGCACTTCCCCTTTCCTAGCAATTCCTTCAATTAATTCTCTGTCCACCTCTTCCTCTTGTGAGGGAGGTCTGTATATCATGCCAATGCAGATAGATTTCTCTTTCCCTCTTTCTAGTTTAACCCACAATGCCTCCTCTCTCCCTTTTAAGCTCTGTAATTCCAAAGCTTTAATAGTATTTTTTAAATATAGTGCCACTCCTCCTCCCCTTCTTCCTACCCTGTCCTTTCTGAATAAAGTATAGCCAGGTATAGTTACATCCCAGTAATGGTTTTCTCTGAACCATCTTTCTGTAACTGCCACTAAATCCAAGTCGGCCACTCCCACCAAAGCTTCAACATCAGGGATCTTATTTCCCATGCTACGAGCATTTATACACACTGCTTTCCATATGTTACCCCTGTTACCCATTTCCATAAAGGTATTTAATGTATCACTTACCTGGGGGCTTTCTTCACCCATTCCCAACGAGTCTAGTTTAAAGCCCTCTTCAGTAGATTAGCCAGTCTACTATTGAAGATGCGTTGACCTTTCTTGGACAGATGGATGCCATCTCTGCTCTGCAACCCTTGGAACAGCATCCCATGGTCTAGAAAACCAAAACGCTCTCGATGACACCATCCACACAGCCATGCATTCGTCTCCAGGATGCGAGCCTCTCTGCCTTGGCCTTTACCCTCAACAGGGAGGATTGAAGAGAACACCACCTGTGCACCTAACTGCTTCACCCTCTGTCCCAGAGCCATGAAGTCACTTTTGATACACTCAGAGGGATACCTGGCAGTATCATTTGTTCCGACATGGATGAGCAACATTGGGTAATAGTCAGTGGGCTTGATGAGTCTCGGCAAACTCTCCGTAACATCTTGGATTTTGGCACCAGGCAGACAGCAAACCTCTCTGGACATCGTCTGGTCGGCAGATGGACTCCTCGGTACCCTTCAGAAGAGAGTCACCAACCACCACTACCCTTCGTTTCCTTGTGGTCACTGATTCTTCAACTTTGGGGTATTTGACCTCTGGTTCTTCCCTTTCCAGGGATGCTTTCACCTCCTCCATTTCCAGGGCTGCATATTGGTTCTCCAACTCAAGGGCTGGAGAAGTTGGATTGGTGATTCTGCAGGCCCTGCTGACTTGTGTCCAACCTTCATCATTCTGTTGGCACCCATCTTCTCCTCTGCTAAAGAGCTTGGATGTTTCAAGAAGCATCTCATCAATGCACTTCTCATTGTCTTGAATGCTCCTCAGCCTCGCCACCTCCTCGCTGAGCTCCTCCACTTGTTTCCTCAGAGCTTCAGCATGCAGGCACCCTGCACATGGAACCGGTCCTTCAACTGGCATTGGGACCTCTGTCTGGACAGAGGCAGTAGCTGTAACGGGGGCAACAGCTTTAGCTATACAATTTTTCCCAGCCATTGTTTTGTTTGTGAAGCTTAGGTATCTGTTAAAGCAAAAGAGAGAGATCTACCAAAGTACCAGCCGGTTTCCCAGCTGTCCTTTCAGAGAAAAAGCAGCTAAATCTCTTTAATTAGTGTTGGGGAGAATGAAAGATAAGTAATGGCTCCTGATTAGTATCCATTGTTGTTGTTATGTTGAATTTCTGACAAAGCTGTGGATAAAGAATATACGAATGTTGCAGTTTGTGTCTACATTGATAGATTCTGCTGAATTATATTGTTACAATGAATGGAATATTGATAATTTTTGTGATTTTTTGAATATTTTTCCAGAAGTCTGATGTGAGGGAGTTTTTTGGATCCTAGATGTACTTAAGTTTGGTTCGAGGCTAGTGTTTTAGACCTGGATCTGAAATGCTCACTGGTTTGAGATTCATTTTCTCCCTGTGGAAGTAGGCATACAGCACCAATTCTGTTTAGTTGTAGGATGAAGCTTTTGATTTCGGACAATTATTTTTGAGCTAATCGTTAGCCTGGTTTAGTAGTCATACCCCTCAGTGGTGAGACTCCTTCGTTATGCTTTATTTTTTTTTTAATTTTATATTTATTAAATTTTAACATACACATTCAGGCATAAATGAATGAAAAGAAATGCATGGAATTCCATGAAATAATTCCAAATAAACAAAAACATATTAGAGAGTACAAACCACTCTCCAAAGCAAATACCACAACTAAGCCCACAATTAGAGGAAAAGAAAAGGAGAAGGGAACAAAGAAATACTACATTTGGGAACCCCAATAAGAGCAAAATCATAAAAGGCATCAGCCGGACAGGAAGCTGTTACGGTTATGGACCCTTCCTAGGCCTCCAAAAATTCCAGGAGCTGCCTTGGCTCAAAAAAATGTTTTTTTACCTTTATAGGAAACAAAACACTGAGAAGGAAACTTAAGCAAAAAAGACCCACCGATGGAGAGAACCCAGGGTTTATACTCAAGGAACTCTCGCCTCCTCGCTTGGGTATCACGAGCTAAATCTGGGAAAATACGAACAAAAGAGCCCATAAACTGTACCCCAAAATTCTTGAAGTAAGATCCAGAAAACCAGTAAGGTCCCCTGCCACAATGGAGGTATCCTCTGCAGCAACTGCAGATGAGGACCCTAAAGATAAATACTGGGCCTTACTCAGGGGGGATAGTTGCTCCTGGGAAAGCTTTAAAACTTCCCCAAAATATCTACGCACCATCTCCAAAGGTTAATACAAAGGAGAGCATGGAAAGTTAAGCAGTCTCAAATAAAATTTCCTGGCCTGGTTCTCCAGGTACTTCAACTTCCTAGAGAGCACAGTCCCCTCCTTGATCCTAGCCTCCTGTACTCCCCAAAACTGTTCCGGGTCTGCAGAGACTTGGGTCAATTTCACAGACTGTTCCACACAAGCCTTGGAGACCTCCTTCAACTCAGTTTTAAGTGTCACAACTTCATTACTTACAGTTCCAACCACAAGGAATAAGGAATTATTCAATGCTTCAACAATATCCCACAGCATCTCCAATGTAATGCTTGCAGGCTTTTCCAATCTCCCGACATTCAGAGACAGTTCTCCACCACTTGTCGCAGCTCCTGGTGCCACCTTCGCTAACCCCACCACTCCAGCAACAGCCGCAACAACAGATATGTGGGAGCTAAGCACCGGTGGGCCCTCTTCACCTCCCGACACAGGCGTGCTCACAACTTGCTCACCAGGAGGCACTCCACTGCCTGCAATAGAGCTTCTGGGTTGAAACAGAGGAATCCGCGTTTCAGGGGAAAGCCTAACCCCCAAAATGCTCAGTTCCACCGGGTCATCTCCAAAGCAGAGCTGCCGAGGATGCTGCCCCCAAGCTCATCGGCGTAAAACCACAAGTTTGTAACGTTAGCTGACCCACGTCGATCATCCTGGCACTTCCCGAGGGTAGAAACATAGAAATATGACGACAGAAAAAGACCACATTTATGCCACGGAGGTATTTAAACATAGGCTTGCCTGCTTGCGCTTTCTCCTCCCCATCTCCAGCAAACAAGCCAACAACGCAGAGTCACAGCAGAACAAAGACTCCAGTGGGGAAATGCCATGAATTCACCCAGCCGCCATCTTCACCCCTCTCCCTATGGCATGAATTTGTCAAACTTTTCAAGTCATCAAACATCAGATTGGTCAAGCCAAGAATTCTGATGAAGATTTGGCTTGTGCTTGACAGATTTTATTTGGATTTTCAGAACTTTTGAAACTTAGTAAATTTCCATTGAACCTTTTTTTTTTGTGTGTGTTTTTGGGCAAACCATTTTTTTCTGCAGCTAGGGTTTTTTCCTCTCCTCTAACCTTCAAGTTCAAAGTGGAAGGCAAGCTCTTTGAAGTCACTGATCTCCTCAGGTGTTAGATCCCTCCCTTCCCACCCCCCCATGTGAGAATTATTGCTATATAGGGCAACTCCCCAATTAAATTGACTTAGACAACAGATTTTTATTGGTAGGAGGAAAATCTAGGAAGAAAATAGTTCCACATTTGGATATCTACTAAAAATACACAATTTGCCATTCTTCAAGGAGCTTTGATTAGGCCATTTTACAAAGGAAACATGTTAATCTATATACTTCAGACACATAATATAATATCAAAATTTACTAGTGTAAAGTAATAACTGTTTAGCAAGGGAGCAGGGCTATACACAGGGACACAGAACAGCACTGTTAGAACACACATAAAAGAGGTCAGCTGCTTCTTCTCTCAAAGAAAATCTGAGGAAAGATAGGGACTTTGGTAGGTCTCATTTATTTCAACAGGTAGCAAAGCTCCACCATCTGAATGATGGTTGGGAAAAATTGCATTGCCAAAGCTGTTGCCCCTGTTACAGCTTCTGCCTCTGTCCAGACAGACAGCCCGATACTAGTTGAGGGACTGGGTCCATGTGCAAGATGCCTGCAAGTTGAAGCTCTCATGAAACAAGTGGAGGAGCTCAGAGAAGAGGTAATGAGGCTGAGAAGCATTCAAGGCAGTGAGAAGTACATTGATGAGATGCTTCTTGGAGCATCCAAGCTCTCTGACAGAGGTGGATGGGATGCCACTGAATGAAGAAAGTTGGACAAGAGCACCAGAGCCTACAGAATCGACAATCCAACTTCTCCAGCCCTTGAATTGAAGAACCAGTATGCAGCTCTGGAAGTGGAAGAGGTGAAAGCATCCAAGGAAAGGGAAGAACCAGAGCTCAAGCACCCCAAATTTGCAGAATCAGTGACCACAAGGAAGTGAAGGGTAGCGGTGGTTAGTGACTGTCTTCTCAGGGGTACTGAGGCATCCATCTTCCAACCAGACCTGGTGTCCAGAGAGGTGTGCTGTCTGTCAGGTGCCAAAATCCAAGATGTTATGGAGAGTTTGCCAAGATTCATCAAGCCTACTGACTATCATCTGATGTTGCTAATTTATGTGGCACAAATGATACTGCTAGATATCCCTCCAAGCATATCAAAAGTGACTTCATGGCTCTGGGACAGAGGGTGAAGCAGAAAGGTGCACATGTGGTATTCTCTTCAATCCTCCCTGTTGAGGGTAAAGGCTGAGGCCTAGAAGTTTGTATCCTGGAGATGAGTACATGGCTGCGTGGATGGTGTCATTGAGAGCATTTTGGTTTCCTGGACCTTGGGTGATTTTCCAAAGTCTGCAGAGCAGAGATGGTGTCCACCTATCCAAGAAGGGTCAAAGTGTCTTCCACAGCAGACTGGCTAACCTACTGAAGAGGGCTTTAAACTAGATTAAATGGGGATGGGTGAAGAAAGCCCCCAGGTAAGTGAAAGCCCTCAGACAAGTGAAAGCCCTCAGGTAAGTAAAACATTAAATACCTCTGTAGAAATAGGTAAAAGGGACAACATCTGGAAAGCAGTGTGCATAAATGCCCGTAGCATGGGAAATAAGATCCCAGATATTGAGGCTTTAATAGAAGATACTGATTTGGATTTAGTGACAGTTACAGAGACATGGTTCATGGACAGCCATGACTGGGATGTAATTATACCAGGCTATACTTTATTCAGGAAGAACAGGGTTGGGAGAAGGGGTGGAGGAGTGGCACTATATGAAATAAATAATATTAAAGTGGAGGAGTGGAGTGGAGGAGTGGCCTAGTGGTTGGGGCAAGGTGCTCCAGGCCAGAAGGTTGGGGGTTCAAATCCCACTAGAGGACAGCAACCTTGGGCCAGAAGGACTGGGGTTTCTAGTCCAACAGGTGCTCCTTGTGGTCTTGGGCAAGCCACTTAACCCTCCATAGCCCATGTTCCCTGTAAAATAGTTATCTCCAAGTTATAATGCCCTCTTCAATGTAATTTCAGTTTGTTCAATGTAAACTGCACTGCTGCAGAATAGCATGGAATATAAGAAAATATAAATAAATAAAGTTATAGAATTACAGGGTTTGAAAGGGAGTAAGTAGGCACTGTGAGTTAAACTACAAAGAGGGAAAGGGAAATCCATTTGCACTGGTGTGATATACAGATCTGCTTCACAGGGAGAAGTGGACAGAGATTTAATAGAAGACATATGCAGTATTGCCATGAAAGGAGAAGTGCTATTGATTGGCACATCCCTGTTGCAGTGTCATCTAGAAATGAAGAGATTCTAGACTCTCTACAGGGAGAACTATTCCGGCAACTGGTAACTGAACCCACATGTGAAGAGTCCATACTGGACTTGTTGCTTAACAATGGGGAAAGTGTTTCTGATGTTATAGTGGGAGATCATCTCGCATACAATAATCACCAGAGATGGTGTGGTCCAGTATTAGGACTAGGGCTGATAAAATCCATTCAAAAGTGAGGGTCTTAGATTTTAGGAAAACTAACTTTGCCAAGATGGGACAATACCTCAAGGAGCCCTTAGCAGAGTGGGAACAGCTGGGGGATATAGAAAAGCAATGGGCAAAACTGAAAGGGGATATTTTAAGGGGAACAAACCTTTTTGTTAGAAAGGTGGTGGCTACTAAAATGGTCAAGTGGCTACTAAAATCATCAGTAGTCTTTGTTATAAATCATATGGGGACAGACTTAGAGATCATAATATGTATACGTTAGAGGAAAGGCGGGATAGAGAAGATATGATAGAGATGTTAAATACCTCCGTGGCATAAATACAAAGTAAGCTCTGCAACAAGGGAACACGGGATGAGGGTGAAAGGGGATAGACTCAGGAATAATATGCTGAAATATTTCTTTATGGAAAGAGTGGTAGATGCATGGAATAGTCTCCCAGTGTAGGTAGTAGAGACAAGGACAATATCTGAGTTCAAGAAAGCAAGAGATAAACAGAAGATCTCTAAAGGAAAAAAGGGGACTATTGTAGTTGATACGGAAGGGCAGACTAGATAGGCCATAGGGTCTTTTTCTACAGTCATGTTTCTGTTTCTATTTATAAAGGAAAGATTCATAAACTTTTGTCTGAATAATAGCAGGTCAGAGCACGACGCTGTTTACATAGGTGTGTTTCATCTTTCAATTGTAGTTCTGTGCAAGCGAGTAAGTTTGGCCATGGAGCTGGGAGGCTACATTACAGAAAATGGAAAAACTCCTTTTAGTATTGTTCAGTAACTAAAGTGTTTGTAAAGCCAGCAGAATTACTGTTCATTTGTCACAAACTTAAGTGATCACTTCCAGTGCTAGGAGCTCAGCTTAGTCTGCTGTTCTCTTTTTTTTCTATGTGGTCTCTATGTGATGAAAGTGCCAGCCTAGCTGGTAATGAGTATGAACGGTAATGGTGGTTTTTCAGTTTGACTGTATTACCTTAATGTCATTCAACAAACTGCTGATTTCATACTTAGTGAGGCCTATGTAATCTGATCAAACAGTAAAGAGCCAATTCTCATTATAGATAAACATTTCCACAGACTCAAGGGATCCCACCATAACATTTCAAGGCTATATTGATGAAAATTAATGCAATATCTTTTTTTCTTCCTTTGCTGCTGTTTCTATCAGATTCATTTATTTGAAAGCACTTTGGTTCTTAACACCTATGATTATAGATACCATAATGTAACAACCTTTCTGGGCATTTTTAAGCTGTTGTCAAAGAAATTTAATTTTACATTTGATTAAGATTTAGAGGCTTATCTACTTTCTGCAAATTTACCTCCTTTCTCTCTAATAATAGGTTGAGACGAGTGGTGTAGCTGCAAATTCAGAATCGCAAGCGCTCTCCATGACATCAATGTTAGTCCTGTTACGCATGCCCATACCTGTAGCCACACCCACCTCTTCAGCCACACATAAGAACATAAGAAATGCCATAGTGGGTCAGACTGATGTCCATCAAGCCTAGTATCCTGTTTCCAACACTGGCCAACCCAGGTCACAAGCACCTGTCAGGTTCCCAAAATGGTGCACAGATTCCACAATGCTTGCCTTAGAGTAAGCAGTGGATTTCCTGGGTCCTCTTTATTAATGGTTTATGGACCTTTCTTCCAGGAACTTGTCCAAAGCTTTTTTAAACGGAGCTACACTATCAGTTTTTACTACAACCTCCAGTAATGAATTCCAGAGTTTGATTACATGTTGAGTAAAAAAATATTTTCTCTTATTAGTCTTAAATGGGTTACATTGTATGTGTTCACTGTGTGTGCCCTAGTCTTCCTACTTTTTGATGAAGTAAATAACCAATCTATGTTTGCCTGTTTTACTTCATTCATTAATTTATAGACCTCTATCATATCTCCCTTCAACCATTCTGTTCCAAGTTGAAGAGCCCCAACCTTTCAAACCTTCCCTCATAGGGATATCCTTCCATCCGCTTTACCATTTTGGTGGTTCTTCTCCATGCCTTTTCTAATTCTACTATATCCTTTTTAAGATAGGCGACCAGAACTGCACACTATGTGCAAGGTAAGGTCACACCATGGAATGATACAGAGGCATTATAATATTCTTGGTTTTATTCTCCATTCCTTTCCTTTGTTTTCTTGGCCACCATTGCATATTGGGTGGAGGATTTGAACATATTATCCACAATGACGCTTAAATCATTTTTCTGGGTGGTGGTTCCTAATGTGGAACCTTGCATCGTGTAACCATAGTTTGGGTTGTTCTTTCCTAGGTGCATAATTTTGCATACTCTCTACTGACAACTCTTGGGGTTCTCTTACAAGTAGTCCAGATCCTCACAGAACTTGAATCCCATGCTTGTATCTAAGAACAGTCTTGACTGGCAACCACAGAGACCGAAGGATATGGCAATGAAGCTTGTTTGATCTCTGATATCATTTTGTGACACACTCTGCTTCTATTGACCATGCAGGCTTTTCTCCAGGGTGTATAGAGTACAGAAATAAGTTGAATTAGGGAGTTGAAACTAAAGAAGAGTCCCTTTGTTTTGGAGCTGAGGTTGCACCAATAGCTATTACAAAAACTCAGGCAGGTGGCAAAAATTCATGGCTGTGGCAAGGGTAAGAGTTTGACAGAGACATGCAAGCAGACAGGAGGCATTAAAAGAAAAATCATAAATGCACCATTACACAGAAGCTGGCAACAGAGTCTTGAATGTGACAAATTCAAAAGCAAGTATTGGAGGGTGGATGTGGCAGTAGGTCACATTTGGCAGAGGCAGAGAAGATTTCATGCCAAGTCAGACCATCTTGGTACTAAGGCAGATAGGCAAGCAGAATAAGCAATTGCGTGAGTGACAAAGGACAGAGATGCATGCGAGTGGGTGCCATATTTTATTTATTTAAAAGGATTAATATACTGCTTTAACCTGAAATCAAAGCGGTTTACACATCAAACAAATCAAAAAGTGCGTGGGTGCAGGCATGCAGTTAGAATTGACAGTGTAAAAGATGATTGTGGGGTGAGCTATATACAATGAGATCTATGTAAAGGAACTATATACATATTGCAGGGAGGGGGAGGTGTATCTGAGAAGTCCGTGACTTGCTTGTGTGCAATCACCAAGCCAGATCAGGCTGTCATGGCACTGGGGCAGGCAGAAAAAGCACCAGCTACTAAAGATCATGGTTGATCCAGTGCACTGAATTAACGCATCAGTAACATAAATTTAAATGCCATAAAAGGGAAATGAGTGGAGGAGTAGCCCAGTATCCAAGAGAAAAGGATTTGATTCCCACTGGCACTCCTTGTGACTTTGAGCAAGTCACTTTACCCTCCATTGCCTTGGAAGAAAAAGCCTGGCAATCTACTTCCAGTCATACTTTGCCAAGGGGCACTTGGGTCACCAGGAGTACCATCTTTACACTGATGACTCTCAGATCTACTTCTCTACACCTGATATCTCTCCGGCAATCCAGTTCTGGATCTCTGCCTGCCTTTCTGTCTGGATGTCTCACCGCCACCTGAAATTGAACATGGCCAAAACCAAGCTTCTTATTTTTCCCCCTAAACCCATCTCCCTGTTTCCTCGGCTCGCAGCCTTGGGGTCGTCTTTGACTCCTCCCTCTCCTTTCTCCACACACATTTAATTGATAGCTAAAAACAGTTGTTTCTTTCTCTATAACATCAGCAAAATTCGCTCCTTCCTTTCTGAACACACTACTAAGACACCTATCCACTCTTTAGTCACCTTCTGTCTAGACTATTGCAACCTTCTCCTTGCTGGTTTCCCTCTGAATCATCTCTCTCCCCTTCAATCATTTCAAAGCTCAGCTGCACAGTTAATCTTCCTCCATCACTGATATCTCATATAACCCCTCTTCTCAAGTTGCTTCATTAGCTCCCTATCCGTTTCTGTATCAAGTTCAAATTTCTCCTACTGACCTATAAATGCACTCATTTTGCAGTTCCTCACTACCTTTCCTCTCTTCTCTTTCCCTACACCCCTCCTCGTGAACTCTGCTCTTCTGGCAGATTGCTTCTGTCTGTGCCCTTTCCTTCAGCTGCCAACTCCAGACTTCGATCTTTTCACCTCGCTGCTCCTTATGCCTGGAACAAACTGCCTAAGTCTGTACGTCAGGCTTTATGTCTGGCCCTTTCCAAATCCATGCTACAAACTCACCTCTTCGAGGCTGCTTTTGGATCCTGTTCTGCTTAGTCTCCTATGTATCTCCTTACCATTCCCTGGACATATCCTTCTCTTCAGCTGCTGTGTTGTCTGTCTTGACTAGATTGTAAGCTCTTATGAGCAGGGTCTTTTACATGTGTCTGTGCAGCGCTGCATATGCCCTGTAACACTATATAAATGAAAATTAGTAGTAGTAGTAGTAGTAGAATCCGCATTGACTTGGCAGCACTTAAAAAAATTAAAGGAAATATGGAGAAAAGGCCTTGATGGCAACTCTGAAGACTTGAACGTGCTGGATTTGCTAGCTAGAATGATGGCAGCTTGCAAGAAGGGCTGTACCTCAGCAGCTACTCTAGACAGGGCATTGAAAAAAATCCTGTTTGCACTAATAGTATTTTCTCTCTTCATTTTTTCTCTCCCTCCTCCTCTGACCAAAGAGCAGGAGCTCAGGAGACTGAGAACAAAGTAACAGCTTGCTCCTTTTTAGCCCGATTACGTCTAGCCCCGTGGGATCAGAATCACGAACAGTCCTGTACGTGTAAGCCGTGACTGCGATTCAGCCCTGCCTGCAGGTACAGGACATGCCCGACTAACTCAGTCAGGGCTTTACAATGGAGCTGTGGTGCCATGGCATCCGACTGTCATGGCACCATGGCTCCATTGTAAAGCCATGATCCCGGCCACCTCCTCCTGCAAAGCATTCCCCGCAGCTCGACCCCCGATCCGGCCAACTACGGCCAGGGTCGGGCTGCGGGTAATGTCCTCGGTCTTTTCCCTGCCTCATCCGCGTCCTGGACTGCTGATCTATGTTGTCCCCTGTACAAGTCGCCGGTCCTGGACATATAGGGCCGACATTAGAATCGTCCCTGTACGTCCAGGGCTGGCGACCGCCCACCGCCCTCCCTAACTCCGCCCCTGACCCACCCCTTTCCCGCCCCCGTCTAACTTCCTCATAAAACCGGCGGGGAAGTTAGATGTTGGTGGGGGGGGGGGGGGCCATGAATAGTGGGGATACATCCATCCCTGCTATTCGTGGGACAGAATAAGTCCATTTGTGTTAACTTTCTCTTTCAGTCTCTGTATTTCTTCTTTCTATCTTCTCACTGACCGATGCAGTAAACTACGCTATCCTTTAGTGCAGCAATATACTAAAGATTTTCCCAGCACTGATGTTACTCTCAGTGCAGTAAGAAATTTTGTATGTGAATATCAGAATAAAACCACTGTGCTACAGGGTAGTGCAGTGTGCATGCAAAAGGCATACAAATTGTTGAATAAAAACGTTCTCTTGTGTAAAAAAACGTGCTAAAATCTAGCACAAGTTTTATGCTTCTTGTTGGACTGAATCTTCATTCCAGTTCAGGCTGACATGAAGATGCAGTGCAGGAGCAGAAGTGTGATCCGAGTTGTAGTGTGGCACATCATCAGAGATCACCCAAGATGCCTGGTGGTCCAAGTGGTCCACTGGACCAGCCACTATTTCCTGATCCCACAGAAACAGTCCCTGGTGGCTCAGGTGGGCCCCCAGACTCCCACTATTCTCCCAATGATCCCACAAGACACCCTGGTGGAGTCCCCCCCTCCTGTATCTGCTGAACCCCCAACCACCAAAAAAATTTGGGATGCAGGAGAAATGCCCACTCGCTTCTGCCTCAGGTGTCAGCATCTTCCAAGCTGGTGGCACCTGACCCTAGTGTTGCATCAGGATACACTAGGAGTAATTTATCAAAAAGGCAATGCTTCCCGAATAAGATGGTGGTGCTGGAGGTTGGAGTGAGTGGGCATTGCTCTTGCCTTCCAACATTTGGAAATGGGTTGTGACAGCTGTCAGGGGGTCTGGAGCACTACTGGAAGCTCTCTGGCCAAGGGGCTTCCTGACCGAGGGTGCACAGACCAGGGATGTCATGGACTGAGGTTCCTAGGCCAAGAGTACCCAAGCCAGGGGTGCCCTGATACAGGATGCATGAGCCAGAGATACTATGACATAAGTGCCTGGGCCAGGGTTGCCCTGGACCTAGGTATCTAAGCCAGGAGTACCTTGGACAGAGGTGCCCAGGCACAACTGCCAAGGGATGCCCTAGACCAGATATTCCCGGGAGAGTCTAGGGAGTTAGGGGGTTCAGAAGTGTTGAGAAGAGGGTTGGGGAGTCAGGGGGTGGATTGGAGAGCCCAGGGCCCATTACACCATCAGGGCATTTTTGCAGAGTGAGTCAGGAAGTCTGAGGCCCACTGGGTCACTAGGGAAATTTTGCAGGTTGTGGGAAGGGATTAGAGAGCGGGAATCAGTGAGTCAGGTAGACCTGATTTTTTCTCGTCTCCTTTCCTGTCAATCCATGAGCCAATTCCGACTCAAGCACTGCATGGGAAAAAAGGAAGAGAGGTATTTTACTCACGATGGAGCAAATGTTTATATATTACTGGGATGGTATGTACTGTTTTTTTTCTGTTAATACACGCTTTTTAACACAGTGGCAATTTGCAAGCCATTAGTTTATTTTATCAAGAGTAAAAATCTTTTTTAGTGCGTGCACTAGAACATTGTGTGCAGATGCTTAACACAGCATTCTAACATAGTGCTTGCAACACTGAGCCCTGAATCGATAAAGCAAGGAACTTTGCTGTCCTTCCCTCCTCTTCTCTATGTTCTTATCTGATTCATCTTTGATAACTAGGATCTCTCTCCTGCATTGTCCTGCATCTCAGTGGAGACTCACTTTATTATAAAGTGCAGGGACTCTCAACACACTTAACCAGGGCCGGCCCATCTACTAGGCAAGCTAGGTGGTCACTTGGGGTGGCTGACCTGGATGGGCAACTTTATTTATTTATTTATCTATTTTCTTCTATACCGCCCCTTCCAGCGATCAAGGGCGGTTTACATGAAACATCTTAACAATTGTACACAGTTGTATACATTTACATTGAACAATCGGATTCAACTATTTACATTGAACGGTCAGGTTCAACTATTTACATTGAACAATAAACTTCAACTTTATGATATATTAATAATACAAACAACCGTTAAATTATTTACATTGGATATTTACAGTGGTTGAGTGTTGTGTGTAGGGCATGTGTAGTTAGGTATTGGAATTTATTTCCTTTTATGTCGTATGTCAGGAGTGTGTGGTGTGTAGGACAGATATGTATTTTGGAATTTATTTCCTTTTATGACGTAAGTTGGGAGTGTGTGTGTGTGGGGGGGGGGGGGGGACAAACAGGGAGTTAGTTAGAGTTAGTTAGTTTGTGCATGTAAGTCCATGGTTGTTATGGAGGTGTTTTGGGGGAATATGGGATTTCAAAGTGTTCAGTAAATAGGTAAGTTTTTAGTTCTTTCCTGAACTGAGAGAGGTCTTTTATGATGCGAAGGTCTATTGGGAGGTCATTCCAGAGCGTAGGGGCAGTGAATGTGAATGCTCTGGAGCTAGTGGTTTTCTTAGTCTTCCTTTGTGCCACCATTTTGTTGCCTGTGGCAGGCCATATGCTTCGGCACACATGACCTGACACTTCTGATCCCCCTCCAATGCAACTTATTTTGATGGTGGGGGCAGAAGTGGCAGGTCACGTGTGCTGAAGCACATGACCTGCTGCGGGCAACAAAGCAGTGGCACAAAGCCACCACTTTTAAAATACTGCTGCCACTGATACCACCTACCAACTCCGAAGAGGGAATCAGTGGCAGTGGGGAGAGGTGGCACAGCTCAGTGGGGATGGCTTGGCACGGGGGGAGGGGTGGCGTGGCCGGGGTTTCTGCCTGGGGCAGCAGAAACCCTTGGGCTGGCCCTGCACTGACCATCTCAACAGCACTACACCTCTGATTGAGATAAGATTTTGCAATGGGCAGACACAGTCAATGGAAGCAGAAACAATGCAAATTCTGATGCTTGGCTGGAGATGATTAAGCATTAGGCAGCAAGTCTAAAGAGAATTCCTAGGTCACTTTTATGTACTATAGTGTGTGCTCAAAGTAAGAGAGATTAACATAAAAGTGAAAAATAAAGCTCCATAAACAATAACAGTGGGTTCATTTAATAGCTTATGGACTTCATATAAAGTTTTGACCTGGCAATTTTCTTCTCCTTTGGGTTTTCTGCTCAATTGAAGCCTGCTTGTATTAGGGTTACAGCATTACCAACCTCCATTTATAGCTGCATGGGGGTTTTCAGGAATGGAGGAGTGGCCTAGTGGTTAGTGCACTGGCTTAGTAACCAAGGGACGGGGTTTTATTCCCACTAGAAACATAGAAACATGATGGCAGAAAAAGACCACATGGCATATCTAGTCTGCCCTTCCATATCACCCACTACAAGAGCCCCCTTTTTTCCTTTAGAGAGCTTCTGTGTTTGTCCCATGCTTTTTTGAATTTAGATACTGTCCTCATCTCTACCACCTCCACTGGGAGACTATTCCATGCATCTACCACTCTTTCTAAAAAGAAATATTTCCGCATATCACTCCTTAGTCTATCCATTTTCATCCTCATTCTATGTCCCCTCATAGCCGAGCTTGTTTTCAATTGAAAGAGGTTCTCCTCCTGTGCATTTATGCCATAGAGCAGTGATGGCTAACCTTTTTGAGCCCGAGTGCCCAAACTGCCGCACAAAACCAAAGAATTTCCTCAAAGTGCCAGCACGTCAATTAAAGCCCCATTTGCATAAGGTGCTTCATTTGCATAAATATTTGCATAATGTTACCATACACTAACTTTTAGTAAACATGCCTCTTAATGAGTATATGGATAAAGAAAGACTAAAAGGTTTCTACATTACTATAATCCAGTACCAACCGCCAGGCACATTAGGAACTACTACAAACGCTGCCCATTTAGAACCCATAGCAAACCCGCCGTATCCTAACAGCACTACCAGGACTCACAAAGCACCATACTCTACCTATCAAAAGGCAACACTGCAAATATTAAACCAATACATCTCAGAGAACAACAATACATGACCTACTGGGGAAAGAACAAGTGGCAATGTCAAATAGGAATTATATAAACAGAATGCCTCAGCTCAGTTACACATGCAGAACAGACCATCACCAAACAAGGAATCACAATTTAGAAACAGGAAGACAATAATTAAACTGGGAACCCCAAAAGCCAAACTTGGAATATACAACAACACTGTAGAAATAAAACTATATATTAATTTCCTCTTGTACTAAACAAAGCGCAAAAATTAATGATGCACATTTCCCAGAGCTGACATATTCCAGTTAATAAATTCAAAATAAAGAGATATTTTTCTACCTTTTGTGCATTTTTTTTCAGTTGCAATTGTTCCAGCCACTTTCTTCTGGTTTCTTCGTGTCTTCTGCTAACTCTCCATCTGCTGTCCATTTGTCCTTTCTTCTGTCTTCTTGTTTTTTTTTTCCATTCTCTCTCTACATCTGCTTTAACATACTAATCTTTCTCCTTTGGCTCTTTCCTCATTCCTATTTCATCTACTCAAAATTTACCCCTCCATCCTCAATCCCCACTTACTCTCCCAATACCCGGCCAATTGTAGATTTTTTATCCCTCCCACACAAAATATTTTTCCCCTCTCCATTTTACTCTCCCAGCCCCATCCCATTCTAATCCTCCCCCAACACCAGCTCCCTTCTAGTTCCAGCCTCACCCAGCATCCATTCCCTTCTAGTCCCTGCATCAGCCCATTTCCAGTCCTAGCAGCCCCCCAACCCAATACCAGTCCTATCCCCCCCTCATCAACCCACTTCCAGTCCTAACCCCCCATCACCCCATTTTCAGTTTAAGCCCCCCCCTATAACCCATTACCAGTCCTAACCCCCCACTTCCAGTCAGCCCCCCATAGCCCATTGCCAGTCCTAACCCCCCCATCAGCCCACAGTCCATTACCAGTCCTAACCCCATCAGCCCACCTCAAGTCCTAACCCCTCCCCATCAGCCCATTTCTTGTCCCAGCCCCCCCATAGCCCATTATCAGTCCTAAACCCCCCCATAGCCCATTACCAGTCCTAACCCCATCAGACCACCTCCAGTGTTAACCCCCCATCAGCCCATTTCCAGTCCTAACCCCACCCAACAGCCCACCTCAAGTCCTAACCCCTCCCCATCAGCCCATTAGCAGTCCTACCCCCCCCCTAGCCCATTAGCAGTCCTAACCCCCCCTCTCTAGCCCATTATCAGTCCTAACCCCCCCCATAGCCCATTACCAGTCCTAACCCCCATCACCCCATTTCCAGACAGCCCCCATCAGCCCACAGCCCATTAGCAGTCCTAACCCCCCCTAGCCCATTAGCAGTCCTAACCCCCCCTCCTAGCCCATTAGCAGTCCTAACCCCCCCCTAGCCCATTAGCATTCCTAACCCCCCCCTCCTAGGCATTTTGCTGTCCATACCCCCCCCTAGCCCATTTGCAGTCCTAACCCCCCCCCTCTCTAGCCCATTAGCAGTCCTAACCCCCCCCCATAGCCCATTACCAGTCCTAACCCCCCATCACCCCATTTCCAGACAGCCCCCATCAGCCCACAGCCCATTAGCATTCATAACCCCCCCCAGCCCCTTAGCATTCCTAGCCCCCCCCCTCCTAGCCCATTAGCAGTCCTAACCCCCCCCAGCCCATTAGCAGTCCTAACCCCCCCCCCCCGGAAAATTTAAAAACATAAAACGCGGGCTCGGGCTGCTGCCGCGGACGCGGCAGCATGCTGTGTCCCGCGGGGCCCCCTCCGCCCGCTAAGCCCCTCTGCAAGGGCTTTCAGATTCGCGAGGGAGACAGCGTCTCCCTCGCGTCTCTGTTAAGCCCGCAGGGGCTAATGGGAAATTTCCCATCAGTCCCTCGCGTCTAAAGGGGCTGATGGGAAATTTCCCATTAACCCCTGCGGGCTTAACAGAGACGCGAGGGAGACGCTGTCTCCCTCGCGAATCTGAAAGCCCTTGCAGAGGGGCTTAGCGGGCGGAGGGGGCCCCGCGGGACACTGCATGCTGCCGCGTCCGCGGCAGCAGCCAGAGCCCGCTTTTTCTTTTTTTGCGGACCTTCACGCGTGCCAGCTGCAAGGCCTTCGCGTGCCACAGCTGGCACGCGTGCCATAGGTTCGCCATCGCTGCCATAGAGGTATTTAAATGTCTCTATCATATCACCTTTGTCCCGCCTGTCCTCTAAAATATACATATTAAGGTCCTTAAGTCTGTCCTCATATGATTTATTATGAAGACCATTAACCATTTTAGTAGCCACCCTCTGCACCGACTCCAACCTGTTTATATCCTTAAACTAGCACTAGCTCTCCTTGGGCAAGTCACTTAACTCTCTATTGTCTCAGAAGAAAGGCTGGGCAATCTATTTCCAGTTACACTGCCAAGAAAACCCAGGAACTGCTGGATTGCCCGGAACCATCATTGACTTTAAGGCACACATTGTATTGGGTTTTTCATTTTCATGCCTTCTCCCGCTTCTTTTCTATAAGCAATCAGCAGTCAATACAGTAGCAGTGCATGGTAGGGAAATGAAGATCATTTCTCCTTTTAAGAATTAGGTCACATGCTGCATCCTGAATACCATCCATAGGTATCACTGTTCTGCAATGTCTCAGATTACCGCCCTCTCTTCTAGTCAGGTTGAGATATTGCCTCCACAATCACAGGAACAGAAGCCAGGTTTAGAAATTAAAAAAGCGAGTCCTACATGACGGTATATGGCAGGGCCATTGGGCCACTGAGGCCTGGGTCCAGGACTTTGCATCTTTAGGAGCCTCAGTGAGACTTCCCCCTGTTCTCATCTTGTCACTGTGGATGCAGTATTCTCAACCTGGTTAGGGGAGAGGGAGGAAATCTAAGCCATGGTGCAACAGGGATGGCTATGGATGGGATTTAGGGTGTCCCAGCTTGAGCTCTCAGTGTTGGAATACCTGCATTATTCTCATAGTTGAACTAGAGTTGTCCATCTGCATACTCTAAGATTATTTATTGCAAAGGTCCATGAAAGCAGTCAAACCATATTTGTGAAGTCAAAATAAGGTCCGAGGTAAAGGTGATCTCTCTGAATGTCCGGGGTGTGTCTTCACTGATTAAGAGATCATGAGTCCTCAAATGCCTAAGACACCAGGGTGCATAGATAGCCTTTCTTCAAGAAATCTGTTTTACAAAAACTGAGCAGAGCATAAATTGCAGATTCTGAGTGGGATATGCTTTTCATGCCTCTTACAATTCCAAGAGTATGGTGGTTAGCATCTTAATTCACAAAGTCCTTTCTTTTCTGGCCAGTTCATGTTTTGCGGACCTGCAAGAGTGTTTTGTGGTAGTTTAAGATCTATTGTCTACCAGGAAGATTGTGTTGGTCAACATGTATGCACAAAATCATTCCCAGGGCTATTTCCTTTGCAGAGCTTAAGTGTAGGTTATCAAAAAGGTTCTCAAATTACTTGATCTTACATCTCAATAGGAACAGGACCCTAGAAGTGCTTTTTTGAGCTTCAAACCAAGATCTGACAGATCCCTCTCACTGGTATGACCATTTCTAAGTGGATGGAACTCAAGTAAAGTTCCAGTCAGGACCAGTGAATAAGAGACCACAACTTTCCCACCACTCGCTCAATGTAAATTTACCACTACAATCACTCCAACTACCCATCTGGAAAGGACTTGAAGACTCTGGAAATCATAAGAAGAAAGGTCTTCCAAGTTGCCATATTAAATTCTCCCATCTCAGCACACTGCTTTCAATTTGTGCACCATAGTTAAAAAGATCCAATTATCTGTGTCCTCCCTTCCAAAGTATGCCAATCCATTCTTCTCTCCCAACTCAAGATTGTTGGTAAGTGTGCAAAACACCTCATTAGGATGGCTTTTGACAAATATGATACATTAGCCAGAATGGCAGCTATTGTAATTAGCACTTATCAACAAGTCTAGTTATGCGCTTCAGGTCTCTGGGAGGAATCACATAATAAAAAAGCTAAAGAAATCGTGTCAAAAAAGTAAAAAAGTCACACTATCCTACCTATAAAAAGTCCAACTATCACAAACCATATCAACAAAGTTCTACTCACTATAACAAGCAGCAGTCTAACTTCTTAAAACAGAAACCTAGCAAATGCAAACAACAAAAGTAATCTTTCCCTTCGAACCAGAAAAGCAATGCTGCTTTTTGACTATCATGCCCCGGTTGGGGAACGTCTTTGCTTCTTTTGCAACAAGTCGATAGACTTCACCACAGACACTTGGGTCCTGAAGATCATTCAATCTGGTTACTACATAAACTTTCAATGTGTCCCCCCTCCCAGCCAAATGCCTTCTTGCTCTCATCCATACACACAGTCAAAGGACCACAAGCTATTACTTCAGCAACTGCTACAATGCCTTCTTTCAGCCAATGTCATAGAAAATTTTCTGCATCATGAGGGGTTTACTCCAACTATTTCCTCATCTCCATGAAGTCAGAAGGCCTTTGCCACATTTTTGACCTTCATGAGCTAGACTGATGGGTCAAGAAGGAGAAATTCAAAATGAACTCTCTAGGTACCATCCTTCCTCTTCTCCATTGGGATGATTGACTGGCATCTCTGGACTTGAAAGATACTTATATGCACCTACTCATTCATCCATCCCATCGAACATTCCTCCAATTCTATCTCATTGGGAAAGATTACCAATACAAAATCCTGCCCTTCATGTTGTAGTGGTGGCTACTCACCCCTGAAAGCAGGGAATCTGTACCTTTCCCTATCTGGAAAACTGGTTTATACTTGGAGCTCCCCTCAAGAGACTTTATTTATGTATTTATTTATTTATTTGCTTTTATATACCGCACTATCTCAAAATCAGCAGGTTTACATAGAACATGAACAATAGAACTGTTTTACATAGAACAGATAGAACTTCATAATTTCTGAGGTTCATAGTAGCATTACTAGAACATCCAAGCTTTATCATCAACCTCAGCAAGTCTTTTCTTACCCCCCACACGGTCTAGAGTTCATTGGAGCCCACATTATCTCTCCATCCTCCAGAATGTTTCTTCTGCTTCAACAATTGGACCTCTTACCTTTATAGCCTCACAGATCTTGTCAGCGCAGATTACTACAGTTAGAACAATTCTGCGTTCATTGGGACACATGGCTGTAATAGGACACATTGTCCCCTTTCCCAGAATGTGCACGCACCTCATTCAATGGCATTTGAGATCCCATACCCTGTAATCAAAAATCTGTTCAATGCCACCTTTCACTAAGCTCTCCAGTGATGGTTGCATCACTCCAATCTATTGGGTAGAAAGCACTTTCAGCAAACCCCCTTCCAGATCATTCTGAGCACTGATGTCTTCAGTTCGGACTGGAATGCCCACTTCCTCCATCTACAAACCCAAGGTCTTTTTAAGGCTATCAGAGAAACAGTTATATATCAATCATCTGGA
Organism: Ichthyophis bannanicus; assembly: GCA_033557465.1. Lineage (NCBI taxonomy): Eukaryota > Metazoa > Chordata > Amphibia > Gymnophiona > Ichthyophiidae > Ichthyophis > Ichthyophis bannanicus. The sequence goes on from CM066036.1 coordinate 622,165,518, forward strand.
ACTCACTATGCTCTTCAAGTCTTCTGCTAGTGGCTGTCCCACAAGATGATCCTCATCCAGACAGACAATCAAATGGCGATGTTCTACATCAACAAACAGGGAAGCATGGGCTCTGTCTGACTTTGCATGGAAGCCATCCTGAAGGACTTCTACCAGAAAGTCTTATAGTTTAAAGTGGAGGAGGTTCTCCATCTGGTGCATCAGAGACCCACTTGACCCTTATACATGCTCCATTACAGACAGTCTGCCTTATCTTCTATAGTTCTATGATTTGGGACTGAAAGCCGCCTCTGTCAAGGCCCACCTTAGTGTCATCACAGCTTACCATGAGCCAGCAGACAGCACTCTGGTCTCCACAATGCTGGTAATTGCCAGGTTCTAGAGGGGTCTCAAAAACCTGAAACCCCCTCTCAAGAGACCAACCACTCCCTAGAATCTAAATTTTATCCTTACTCAGCTCATGAAACTTCCATTCAAGCCCATGGCATCATCGTTAATTAAGTTTTCTTCTTGGAAGACACATTTTCTCATTGCTATCACCTCAGTCTACCACATCAGAAAGATAAAGGTCCTGATACACTACCCACCCTATACCCAGTTCTAGCCAGACAAAGTTGTCTTACAAACTCATCCAAGATTCCTTCACAAAGCTTTTTCTGGAGTTCCATCTTAACCAAATCTTCCATCTTTCTGTCCTCCTCCTCACTCATCCTGACAAGAAGTGTTGCTTCATACCCTGGACTGTAAGATTGTCCTGACCTTTAATTGTGAGCTCACCAAGCCTTAATACCAGGCCTCCCAACATTTTTTGTCCTATGATCCCAATTGCCTGGGCTTACCTGTCACTAAGAAAGTTCTCTTTTCTTAGATCTTTGTGTGTATTTGAATTTGCTAATACTAGGCACATAGTCTGCCATCTGCATGGTCATAGCACAAACTGTGTGCGGCAGCTTCCTCAGTAGCAAACCTCTGCTCTACCTCACTACTGGACATTTGCAGGGTTGTCACTTGATCATCTGTCCATATCTTTGCAGCTCATTACTATCTGGAGGACTGTCCTGCAGAAGCTGCTTCACTAACTCTTTCAATCTACTGCAACCAACACTCAAGGGTTGCAAGAGTTTATTATCCAAGAGAACTTTACTGATCTTTGCACCCTGAGCTTGGGGGTCACCTATGTGTGGCTGACTTATTCAACTCGTCTATGGAGAAAGCTAGGTTGTTACCTGTAATAGGATTTTTCCATGGACAGCAGGATAAGCCTCACATTTTTTCCCTTCTGCCCTTCAGTTGAAATTCAGAGAATTTTTAGTTATGGAACCAACTGGCATTACACTTGCCTGGGTGGCAGTTGCCACTAAGGGAGGACAGTCGAATATGTTTGTTTGTTTATTGTAAACCACCCCTGATCTTGGGAAGGGGCGGTATAGAAAAACACTGAAATAAAAATAAATAAAATATGCCCAGAAAATCTTTTAGCCTTTCCTGCGTTCTGATAGTACAAATCTGTACAGGTAGTGTCAGGTGGTGACATCACCTATGTATGAATGGCTTTATTCTGCTGTCCAAGGAGAAACAACCCCCCCCCCCCCCCCACTAAAGGTAAGCAATTTAACTTTATTCTGAAATGAAATAACATTTTGTTGTAATTTTGTGTCATTTTGAATAACAAAATATAAAACAGATGTTGTTATTTCTGTATCACTTCAAAGCAACAGCATACCTTTATCAGATAATAGTACTATAACCTTAAACTCAGGCAATGTGCATTTATACTTAGGCTCAGGTAGATGGACCCTACAAGTGCTAATGCAATCAATCGGAGCTACTTACCAAAGGCTAGAGGTAACTGTCTAGGGGCCGAGCCCCTTTAATTATCACATTGAGAGTCAGCTTTGGCTCACCACAGAACTGTGGTTTCAATTATAATGAATAGCAAGCAATTCCCAGTAGATGCAACAGAGAAATGCAAACAGAAAATTTCTTACAGCCATTCTTTCTTTTTGAATTTAAGCCTCCCCGATCTTTAGGCTTATGATACTGGAATTTTCTGCTGTTTGAAGTACAATATGGGGCCTGTTAGTTGTTAATATGGCAATTAATGTGTGATAATGGATAATGAAGGTGCTGCATTAATATTAATGAGGCACCTTAGCATTTAACACATGCTATCTGCTATATTAACAGCTAATATGGAACAGGACAGAGAATGAATGGGGTCGGCACATTACAGTTAATGTGGAGGTAGTTACTTACCTCCATAGGTAAAGCTAACTGCATCATATTATCTGCAATGCAGTTACAACGCAGTAACGGCATTTCCTCTGTCTTAACTGAAAGGGAAACTGCTGGAAACACCCCTGACAATTAATACAGATGTTTTGCAGTTACTGAGCATTCATTTTGGCAATAAACAGGGCTGGCCCGTCCACTGAGCAAGAATGTTTTTGCACAGGGCCCCGCGTTTCAGGGGACACCGCGCAAAAAACATTCTGCATCAGACCAGCTAGATTTAAAAAAACACAATCAGGGTGTCCCAGGTTGTAGCTCTCCTTTGGCTGCTTGTGTAACTGCGGTTGACCAGATTGTAGACAACTCTGTCCTGTTAAATTTTGATAGGATACTCAGCCCAAACTCATTCCCAAGGTTAACTTTGCATGTACAGCTGCCTGAAAATCAGTCTCAGTCTGCCATTTTTAAAGACAGCACAAGAAAAGTGTCTTGTTCTATGAATATTGCCACATATTGTAATGAGTTGTTGAGCTGGATGAGAGAGGAGTAGTTCTGTCTGTCCTAACAAATATGAGATTAAGTGACCTAGTTCCTAACTGGTACTAAACAAAGGTTATCTACCAAATTTGGCAGTAAATTCATGTAAAAGAAACATGTTAACACAAAAAATCTTTTGACTTTGCGGCAAAATTTAAGGAGCTACATTGTATGCAGATACATGCAAAACTGCTGATTATTATTATTAATATAGCTTAGTACACATCACAGTAAACTTTGGAAAGTTAATTTTCTTCAAGAGCACCAGCAGGCTAACTACATTTCTTGATACTGTTACTATACCTGGCACACTGCCTTTGCTGCACCGATTGCATGACGCACCGTTCTGCAAGGAGGCCGGCACCAAGCACGTGCCTCAGCAGTGCATCAGCTTTTGCCGCTGCGGAACTGAGTTTTGCGAGAGTTGGTTCAGTGGTTGCGAGGTCTGAGGTGCTGCTGAGGTGCACGCTTGGCATCTACATCCTTGCAGAATGGCACGTCGGACAATGACAGAATGGAGCATCAGTCACAGGTGGTTGCTTCTGAGGTGCATGCTTGGTGCTTCTTTTGTCTTCAGCAGAACGAAGTCGCCGCTGCTGCCGGGGCTGTCTCTGCACAATTTTAATGTAGATGCAAGTGGGCCCCCATCTTTACAGGGCCCCCCTGCATTGAGGGGGCTGCTTGGGCAGTATTTACGCTACTGCCAGCAAGCCAAATATCCTGTTTCCAATCTGACTCCCAAGTACCTGGTATATCCCAGAAGTAACCATGTACAAAAATGCTGAATGTCAAATTGTTTCCGATGTAAAAAAAACACAAAAATCTACCATTGTTTCTTACTCTTCTTGTAATGCCGAATCTTTATTCCAGTTCAAGACTGGAGTAAAAATGTAGCATGGGAGCAAAAGGATCATCTGAGATGAAGTGTGACACTTCACCTCAAACCACCCATAATCCATGGTTGTCAAGTGGGCCTCCAGACTCCCCATGCCCTTCCCCAATCCTTGAAAAAATGACTCTGGTGGCCCAACTGACCCCCTTGCATTTCCCATCCCTGACTCCCAAAAACCCCGGTGGCCCAAGTGGTCCCCAAGATTTCCTGCCTCCTCACCAACCTCTAAAATTGTGAGGCAGGAGTGATGCCTATTTGCATCTGCCTCTGGCCCCACCATCTTCAAAAATAGCAGCACCTGACCTCTAGTCAGGCATTGGTACTGTTTGATTAGATTACATAAGGCAATGCTTCCCAAATAAAGGAAGCACTCTCTTGTTTGACACACTGACCCCTAGCAGTGCATCCTGATGATAGGAATATGAAGAGAGGGATACCGCTGGATGCCTTCCTGGACCAGGTTAGTACAATTGGTCCAGGAGGATCCACGCCACTACTGGAAGTTCTCTGGCCAAGGGTCTCCCTATGCTATGTGCCCAGGCCAGGGTTGGTGCTTAGGCTAGGGTGTCCTGACCTGGGGTGCCCTAGCCCAGTGTATTCTTGACAAGAGGGCCCTAGGGGGCGGACATAGGGGTCATGGGGGGGGGGGGTCATGTGAGGAGGATGGGGGAGTTTGGAGAGTCGGGGCCCACTGGGCCATCAAGGAATTTTTGTAGAGTGGGATAGGGGTGTCTGGGATCCAAGTAGGTCACCACAGATTTTTTGAGAAATGGGTTAGGGGGTGTCCACAACTCACTGGGCCACCATGAAACTTTGCAAGGTAAGGATGGGGGATGAAGATTCTGGACACCTTTATTTTTAAATGTCCCCCTTCCTGTTAGTGTGTGAGCCAGCCCCCCTTCACGCATTGAGAGGAAGGGATACATTGGACTCAAGCTGCGGCAAAGGGCTACATACAGACTTACCACAGCAATGTGTGCTGTTTTATCTGTCTGTGCACACTTTTTAACACTGCTGTAATTTGCATGTCATTAATTTATTGTGTGTGATAGAACGTTATGAGCCGAAGCTTAGCGCAGCATTCTAATGCGCCCGTTACTGCACTGAGACCTTTAGTCTCAAAAGCTCATGTCTGGTTTCTTTGGATAATTCTTATTCTGGTCCATGCTGGAGATTAGAATATGCAATTACATCTCATGTGCTTTCATCATGGATATACTGAAAACGTCACCAGTTAGGTGTGCCTCAGAGAGAAGGCTTGGACACACTGCAACAGAAGACACTGTTTGCAAGGAATCGAGTTTTCTCGAGGACCAATATATCTACTAGAACTCTGCCTTAAAACAGAACCCAAAAGCTTATATGATTAAACTGGTACTTGAGGGCACATTTGGGATATAATTTACTTCATTTCATTCAAATCTTTTTGCATTTCCATAAATCTGTTAATTGTGCTGCACACAGCAGTTGCTGGCTTGTGACACTAGGTGAGTGAGAGAGCGAGAGGGAGATTGGTTGCCACTCCTTGTGGCTTTCTGGTTACTTCGAAAACCACAATTGTCTGAAAATGAGAGAAAGCTTTGAAAAGAGGGGACAGGTGAAGCCTTGGGTTTAAGAGCAAAACAAAGCTGCACACAGAACTACTGTTTCTGCTTTCCAGAACACACAAGTATGCATAGATGTGGATCCAAAAACCACCCCAGGAACCATACACATGTCCTCACATACCTTTTATTGTGAATTGGACACCAAACATCAAAGTTATTCATAGAGACACACACACGGCAATCGCATAAGTCTTCTTTTCTTCCTCTGGAAAGCAGTCTAAAAATCCACAGTTTTATCAAATCCTTTTGTATCGCAAATCAGGCTAGCTAAACAGAGGTTTGTTTATTCAGATGGAGTAGGCTCATAGAGCCAAGAGCCTCACAGTTATTAGGGAGGTACATTGTTAGGATAACACTTTGATGTCATGTGCACCTTCAAGGCTGTGACACTGCGAAAACTGGGCGAGCTGCCTTTTGTTTGCAACAACCCACACCAGAAGCACTTGACTACATACGGCTGAAAGGACTCTGAAGAGAAGCCGCGCGTTTTCTCAGCTGCAGTGATTCAGAACCCAGGCATTCTGTTTGGATGCTGCGCTTTAAACGAGATGGCCATATGTTCTGACTGATAAAGCACACTAAGCAGATCACACATTGTGCAAGTTGATGCTTACAGGCTGCTGCTTCATCTGTGTGCTGGCAAAACACCCAGAAAAGAGTTTACCAAACACCAAATAGTATTCTGCAAAATCCATCATTTTGTTGTCGCTGATATCGATTGTTCATAACAAAGGAAGAGACGCAAAATTGTGCATTTTTTCTCAGACTGGTTTTATCTTTCTGCTTTTGTTACATGACAATGGTTTTATATAAAGAACACAAGGAAAGTACAAGCATTAAGACACAGGTACAAACGGAGAGGAATGTGGAACTATCCACAAACTTGTAGAGGTTCAGTACTGTATCTGGATTTTCAGAAAGTCTTTGACAAGGTCCCTCATGAGAGAGTCTTGCAGAAATTAAAAAGTCATGGGATTGGAGGCAGTGTAGTATTGTGGATTAGAAACTGGTTAAAAGATAGAAAGCAGAGAGTAGGGCTAAATGGCCAACTTTCTCAGTGGAGAGAGGTGAATAGTGGAGTACCCCAGGGATCTTGGCAGGGCCCGTTGCTTTTTAACATCTTCATAAATGACCTGCAAATGATAATAATGAGTGAGGTGATCAAATTTATTAAAATACAAGAGGATTGTGAAAAATTGCAAGAGGACCTTGGGAGAAAAGGCGTCCAAAATGGCAGATGAAATTTAATGTGGGCAAATGCAAAGTTAGGGAATATCAATCCAAACTACAGTTACGCAATGCAAGGTTCCACATTAGGAATCACCATTCAGAAAAAGGATCTGGGTGTCATCGTGGATAGTGTGTTGAAACCCTCTGCCTAGTGTGGAGCTGCAGCCAAGAAAACAAATAGAACGCTAGGACTCATAAGAAAAGGAATAGAAAATAAAACCAAGAATATTATAATACCCCTGTATCGCTCCATGGTGCGACCATACCTTGAATATTGTGTGCAATTCTGGACACCGTATCTTAAAAAGGATATAGCAGAATTAGAAAAGGTACAGAGAAGAGCGACCACAATGGTAAAGGGGATGGAAGATATCTCTATGAGGAAAGGCTGCAAAGGTTAGGGCTCTTCAATTTGGAAAAGAGATGGCTGAGGGGAGATATGACAGAGGTCTATAAAATAATGACTGGAGTGGAATGGGTAAACATAGATTGGTTGTTTATTCCTTCAAAAAGTAGAAAGACTAGGGTTTAAGAAAGATTTGGACAAGTTCCTGGAAGAAAGGTCCATAAACCATTATTAAAGAGGACCTGGGAAATCCTTACCCCTGGACAAGCACTGTGGAACTTATGTACCTTTTTGGGAGCCTGCCAGATACTTGTGACCTAGATTGACCCTGTTAGAAACAGGGGCAGGTGTCTGCTCTATGTGTTACATAGGTTAGGTATGCCACTGTTCAGGGGGGAAAAAACAAAAATACTTCTCACAGGGGCCCCACATATAAGTTGCTGCGCCATGATCTGTTTCCAGATTATTCAGTTTTTCTTCACACTGAGTCAGTGCAGATTGAAGCTTAGCAATCTCTTGCTGCATGACCTGTGCTTCATCCTCCATGTTGGACGCTCGGTTTTCAACTTCCGACACTCTCTTGCTGATTTCAATTATTGCCTGGGCAACCCTTTAGATCTGTCCAGGTATTCCATTAAACTTGCCCTCCAGTGCTCTCACCACCAGGTCCATCAGCTCCATGGTCATGCCCCCATTCTCACCTTCCATGCGTACAGGTTGCAAGCTAGTGTTAGTGGCCATCTTGCTCATGTGGGCTTATCCTATTTCACTGGCCATCTCTGCATTGATCTTGGTAACAAAATTATCCATTCAATGCTCTTAAAAGTCCCAGGCAAATCTGTGGTAGAACTGACATTTTTTTGTCTCTGATGCACTGTTCCCTCTAAGCTGTGCGCGCGCACACACCTCGCCAAGCGAGCGCACATACTTTACACCAGAGCGCACAAAAATTACGGTTCTGATTCTGATAGAAAACAACACAGACGTCTTAAAATTTAAAAGTTGTTGTGTATTTATGGTTTTCACAAGTTCTACAATATTTTCTAGTGCAATCAATGTGGTGTACATACTGTATTCTGATGTGTAGTCAAATTTTAAAGTATATAACTCCGAGTGTCGTTATGTGGCGCACAAAAATTTAACCTTCCTTCAAAAGCTGCACAGCTGATATTTTTATGTGCATATAGCCTACAGAAAATTAGAGGGAACATTGCTCTGATGGGTCAGATAAAGGGAATGACTCCCAGAGTTCAGGAAGGTTTCATCTTTCCTGGTTCACCACATTATGGGATCCACTCTTATCATTTTTATAGTACTATGATTTATATTTATTTGCTATATCACCTTTTAAAAGTACACAAAGTTAGAGATATGATGATGAATTGATGACGAAGCAAGAAGTACGCTACCTAGGAGTCACCCTCAATCAACGACTGAGTATGGAAACACATATAAAGAACGCTACCAAGGCGGTATACCACAAAATAAGGACCCTCCATCATCTACGTCCACTGTTGACTTCTGCACAGTATTCCAGGACCTTATCTTTCCACACTTTGACTATGCAAATATCATTCTCCATGGACCTGCCAGGTTACACCCTTCCTCCTCTTCAAATGGCCTTGAACAATGCAGCAAGAACCCTGTATGGAGCCTCCAGCTTTGAACATGGCACGCCCATCCTAAAGCAATTGCATTAGCTCCCAATAGTGAGCCGACTAAATTACAAAGCCCTATTGATGACATTTAAGGTACTGTGTAACCTCTCTGCAGACTCCCTTGTGGAAATCATACAATGGACACCAAACAACAGAATGAGGAGAACAAACATGACAAACACACTCGGCACTCCTTCAGCAATAAGAGAGTTCCCAAGTTACTAAGATCCGAGCCTTCTCATTATATGCACCAACTTTCTGGAACACCCTCCCTGCCCCAATCTGATCCATCTTCGATCTGTCAACCTTCAGGAAAGCAATAAAGACTCACCTGTACCAACTGTACTATGACCATATACCATAGATAAACTATAGACTTTGCCACCAGCCCTTAGTTTCGACCACTTTACCACTGATGGCCTATGGACCACATACCAGCTTGTAACCTAGTTCTCCCTGTTACTACCCAAGTTGGCGCCTCTGTTCAAGGTAATATATTTATTGTGCAATGTTAGACATTTACTATATCGTTCTGCTATTTGTGATACCGGTTCATTGTAAAACATTTATGCTTGTTCTGTGTAAATCGCGCTGATTTTGAAATAGTGCGGTATATAAAATCAAATAAATAAATATGAAAGAACTCCAAAATTTCAATAGGAAAGAAGAAAAAAGAAAGAGCAAGCATCATACAGCCTTCAAAGGAGATTATCAGACACTGAGGTAGACTATTCCACCACAGAGGGGCCAGAAAGAAAAACGCAGACCGTCTAAAGGTCTACTATATGCACGCTGTGCTGTACAGTGGTGATAAGTATTCAGGTGCAATATGTCCCTGTCCCAAAGAGCTTACAGTCTAAAAGGGCACCTGAGGCAACAAAAGATAAAATGACTTGCCAAAATTCACAAGGAGCATCAGCAGAAGTGGGACTTGAATCCTGGGTTCCCTGATTCTCAGCCCATTGTTCTAATTACTAGGACAAATGACAGGGCCTAAAGCTGTGTGCAATGCTTGTGCTAAGTACAATCAATATCACTTTTTAAAAATACAAATGACAGAATATCCAGAGGCTATTGCAGTATTGCCTCTTTAAAAGCATTGAGATATGGCTCCAAACTGAACTTTTCAAAAAATTTTCCTGACACTCTTTCCTGATTCCAATGGAATTGCAGAGAATAATAAGAGTATGTCATGAACTAGTTCCAAAAGTAGTAAAAGGTTTTTTTTTAAAATACATTTCATCCACAACAAAAAAAGAATGGGAGCTATAATGAGAAAAGGAAAGTGCCCAGACAGATTTCTGATGTCAGCTAGAGTAAATCTTTTAGGGCAGAGGCCTTAGGGAGATGAATAAATGCCATATGTTTAGAGGTTTGACTAGTCATGTCTGTAAGAGGGAAAGGAGACAGAGTGGAACCTGATAATACAAGGGTACGGATAGGCTCTGCCTCCTTCATGCACCAAACATCTTTATGAAGAGTAATGGACCAATATCCTCCCTGGTTCTTGCCGGGTGGTGCCTCTTCTCTGCCCCCAGAATGGCGCAATGCTAGTCGTCTAGCATCGGGGTGTTCAGCGGCAGCACCCAGGGCTATTCGATGGAGCTAGCTGCCGTGCAACAAGGCTAATTAACTGTGTTAATCGCTTTCAATATCGATCACCAAGTCTTCAGGGCACACTATAGAATTTGATGCAAAAGAAAATATTTTCCTTGCAATATCAGCGCCTTCACAAAGGCTCGACAGTGCAGTTACTGCAGTATACTGCATGCAGGGCCAGTGCAAGGTTACTTGACACCCTAGCAAACCTTCAGCCTTGCGCCTCCTCACAATTCACTTTTAGACCCCTAGCATCCCTTCAAAATTTTGAAAATTAAACTCAATCATAATCATCTCAACACCATCCCGCCTAGAAAATTCTATAAAAATGCAAATGTGGTCATCATACTAAACATATTAACTTTGTTTGACTGTAGTTGCTTTTTGCTGCCTTCCCCCTCCCATCTGCTGCCCTAGGTGCCTACCTAATTTGCCCAGGGCTTTGGCTGGCCCTTACTGCATGAAACATCTTGCTCAGTTCTAGTTCTAAGTGGATTGAAATTTGCAGCATGAGCAGACATCTCCAAGTTCGAGAACTTATTCTGCACTGTGTATCATGGATGCAAGAGAACAATTGAAGTTCAATGAAAAAGACTGCATTTCCTCCTTATAGCATTACACTTGAAGTATGTTTTTGATTTATGTTGCTGTGCTGCCAACAATCCAGCAATGACCAGATATCGCATGAAAACTGCAGAGATCATCACAGCTGCTGTACAGAGAAGAACACCAGAACGACATTGATTATAGAGGTATCAGTCCCAAGCGACTATTCTCTGAATTGCATTGAGAGGGAAAAGATCTCCAAATACCAAGAAATGCAGTCAGAGTCCAAGAAAATGTGGCAGAAAGATACCGAGTTATTTCCCATCATGTTGGGTGCCGCGGGCTTAATTACAAGGAATGTCCAAGCATGCCTTAATAAATTACCCATACGTGCTACATCTTACGAACTCCAGGAGGAGGCTCTCTTGGCACAATGCAAATACTACGCCAAGCATTAGCAGTAAATTTGAGAGATTCAGATCATACTCCACATACCGTGGCTTAGGAATGCAAAACAAACCCATTTGGAGAAATTGCCCTGAGAAAAGACATTTTGACAAGCCCAAAACCTCCACTATGAGCATGGATATGTCAAGATAGGAAACAAGGAACTCCTGGTGGTCAGCCTTCCTTTGAAATGCCAGCTGCAGTGTTAAAGGTTAGACCCAAATATTTATGCCAGCTGTTATCTGGATATGGACAATGACTATCTGTGTATGGCCCTGCCAGTATCGGAAAATGGCGATATCCAGAGGAGAGCTATTTGCTATCTTACATTAAGTGGATAGTACTGTATCTGGATAGCGGCAATGAAAATTGCCATTATCTGAAAAAGTGGGCACTCCGCCCCAGCTCCATCACCCAGTTACCTCAGCACTATCCAGACTGCAGCAGGATGGTCTGCGATGAGTTTCAGTGGCCTTATCCAGACGATGTCATTGAAAATCAGGTGTTGCTAACTGGATTAATGCTTTTGAATACTGTATTGGTCCTTCTGTAAGCAGCATGGTTAATTACAAGCTTTTTAACAACCTGCTCTCCCACAGTATCAGTGACAAGCAAAACCATTGCCTGCCTTCCCTGCAGCTTTCACTGGTTGGCAAAAAAAGACAATTTTTCATCCCATCAAGGATGGCACCCAGAGAGCCAGGCAGAGGTTCTGATGGCAAAAAGCAAGTTCCTTTCATTAAAGGGGCACTGCATGAAGTAGAACGGTTCATGCTGAAGTGTCCTTTTTTTCCAAAAGCAAAGTAATCAGAAGCCTTTTTATAGTTATTACTGCTCCTGGGGTAAACTGCCCTGGTCAGGGACTAGGCATCTCCTGTTGTGCTGGGCCAGTCATCCAGACAGGGGCAGTGCTGGATCATGCAGTGATGGAGGCAACTGAACTGCTACTGCCCTTTGATTATCGATGTCTTTAAGGGGTGGTCTTCGAGGCACTGTCCCACCTTAGAGGCTGGCGCAGGCCATGCCATGAGGAATCGGCAAGAGCTTTGGCTGTCAGCACAAGCTGCAGCCCTATTAGCCAGGGGAGGGGAAGGAGAAAGATAAACTAAGCTTGGGAGATAGGGGAGAAGAGAGAAAGATTTGGTGGGTGGGGGAGAGAAAGAGGACCCTCCCTTTTCCATAAACCAGAGTTTTACCCCCATTCTCTCTTCCGAGCCTCTAAAATTACTGTAACTGGTGCATTATAGTTCAAGAATCCTGGGTCTGCTGTTAGTCATAGGCATAGAAATAATGCTCTAATTCTTTCTCTTACCCATAACAGGGGGAAAAGGCGCCTTCGCACGCCTACGTGCGCCGAAGGGGCGCCAAAGGGGCGTGTCCTGCCCCTTTGGTCACGCCCCCAAAGGGACACCCGCGACCGTGTCCCGCGGTAGGGCAGTGGATTTTAAAGCCCCGGGAGCAGAGCAGGAACCAATCAGCACAGCCTCTGCAGCCAACAACCATCCAGGAGCGTCCAGTCAAGAAACCAGCAGGAAATGGCAGACCTTCTACCGGCTGCCCAAACGAAGGCCGTTAAGATCACCGGCCCGATGGATGCTCACGTGCGAGTGCAGGGGGTGGTAGCTTCCACACCTGTGCCGTTGTTGACGGCCGACTTGAAGAATACATCAACTGTGAGTTCTGTTTCCTCTATCTCTTCTCTACGCGATTCGGGTTTAACTCCTCCCATCGATGAACATAAACCTTCTTCTGGATCGGCGTCCCAGGGTGGGTCCCTGGTAGTCGCTGACCCGGAAATGGCCTTACTGCCATCATCGTTTCTCCGTGTTGATCCAGATTTGAAGTTACCTCCTCCTATACCTGCTGTATTAACTTTTCCCTTGCGACCAGAAGCTGGTTTACCGCCTGCGGAAGTTTCCCTAAAGGATATTTGGTTGATAGTTTCTCGCATGGACTCTGCTCTGAGTGTTTCTTTGCAGAAGATTTCTGAATTTTCTAAAGAAACGGTATTTAAATTATCAGATCATGAGGATCGGTTGTTATCTGTAGAAAGTCGGGTGGGGGCTCATGCCTCAATATCAGTATCGCAGAAATCTCTCCTGGAGCAACTCACTCTTGATGCTGCTTTGTTACATCGGCAGGATGAGTTTTTGGAAAATGTTATTAGATCGCATAATTTGCGGCTATTAAACTTTCCAAAGACACATTTTTTATCTCCATTGATTTTGCTCCGTAAGTATTTTAAAGAGATTCTGCAGCTCGCCGATTCTGAATTGATTTTGATTTCTAAGATGTATTATGTACCTCAGGGTAAGATTGTTAGAGATGACAGGGGAGGTGCGGCTTCTGAGGCAGCCTCTTAGCTGGGGCAGCTGGTCTCATCTCCTTTGGACATCTCAGAATTTATCGAATCTGAAAATGATAATATACCGTCTAGGGCCACTCTTTTGGTAAAGTTTGTGTCAGAATTGGATAAAGATAGAGTTCTGCGAGCGTACTTTAAAACAAAGGATGAAAAATTTTGTGGATCTTCGATTCAAATCTTCCCGGATGTCTCTAGGGACACCCAGAGGAGACGTAAGCTTTTCTTAGAACATCGCCCTCGGGCTCTGGCCCTCGGTGCCTCGTTCTATTTAAAATTTCCCTGCAAATGTCATATTGTTTATCAAGGGAAGAGATATATTTTCCTTAAGGTAGATGAATTAGTTACTTTTCTTGACAGTAAGACTTAGTTTTATTTCTTTTTATTGTTTAAAGTTTCTTTGTTCACTGATAAGTCAAAAGGAGTTGGTTAATTTGATCATTCAGGGCTGAATGAGGTTCTCTTTTGTATTTAACTATCTGCAGTCCCTCCGTGATGTGGACTAGTATATTATGTAACTTAATCTATGTTTTTCTTTCTTGGTATTGTTTTTTTTTCTAGTTGTAGTTAACTATGACTTTTTCACTTTTTTGTATGGATTAATGGAAAATTTCATAAATAAAAAATAAAAAAAAAAAGAAAAAAAAAAGAAATAATGCTCTAATTTCTTTCATCTCTTCAGCCGTGCCAATCAGCATTGCATGAGGCAGAACGTTTTAGGGGTATGCAGAGGCAAGAAAAATTTGGCGAGTTTTAATTTTTTCATGACTTTTTCCCAATTTATGGATGATTTATTGGTTTTAATAGAGAATTTTAGTGCACGCTAAATTGATCTAATGTGTGCTAACCAGCAAACTAAGATGCACTAAGTCAATTTGTGTGTATAAAATCAATTTAGCATTACTAAATTTTTTAAGGCACACTAATGAACTGAATACACATCCCTAGAAAGTTCATATGCAGTGATTTTAACTGCATCAGAAGTGCATATGATTGAGATCTAGATCAATCCTGAGAGAATATTTAAAGCAACTCTACAGGGAGACCATCTTTAAACTCACCAGAGAACCTTCCAATCTATGGGAAAAGAGAGGCCTCCAGCCTTTCTCCAACGAACTTTCCCATCAAAAATTTCAAAATTCAAATTTTCCACCTCAATCCCACCAATCAGGTTTGAGAGCCACTGTATAAAAGAACAGACATCTACTGCATAACCACTTTGCCCTGAAGAAAGCCACAGTATGGCGATTGAAACATTGATTTCAGTTACTAAGATGCAGCATGACCCATAAAACTGCAAAGATCACCATACTAGCTGCGGAAATCCAAGAGAACAATATAACTGTATATACTGAAACCATTAAAATGAGTTAAGTAAAGTGATATGCATCTGATTTCACTGTGTAAAGGAAATACATTGCTTTCATGTGATCATAATCTGATTATACTGACTGCACCGAGAGAATAAATTAGGCTGCATGATTTTCATCCTTTCACTTATTTTTTTATTTGCATTTCAAAATGACATCAAGAATTACTTGACACCAAAAGCAAGAAAGATAAAACATGAATTAAAGTCACAGCTGTTATAAATAATCAACTTCCTGAAATATGTCTATCCCCAACCCACTAGAGACTGGCATAACCACAACATGCACTGTATATTGCGATAGAATGTGCTTTGCCTATGCACCCCATGCATTGCAAGTCCCAGCCCACTAGAGAAGAGAAATAATAATGATGAAAAAAGGAAAATTAACAAAATTAGAGGCACATATGCTTATTGTCATGCAAAGTAAATATCATCCCCTCAGCAAAACAATCCCAAACCCTGCAGAGTTTCATATCCTTAATGCTGATCTTTCTTTGAGTCGAGGATAAAACAGTAATTGCTAAAATGTGCATTCGTCAGAGCATGTTTGGTTTGTTAAAGTACCTTCAAATTTTAGAGTGCATAAAAATAATTAAAAGCGATTAATCTATGAAGTAATTCAATCACAATCGATTTCCATGCATTAAAAAGTTCTAAGCCTTTAAAAAAACATGAATTTGTGACAAACTGAAAAAACAACAAAAATTGAGGGAAAAAAAGCAAAAATTTCCAAAAATGAACTGACAATTTGTTGCTTGTGCACATTTCTAATAATTGCTTAGGTTCCAATAAGATATGAACAACATTAGATATCTTTTGCAAACATTTACAATTGAATCTTTAAAACAATTTGGTAAGAGCAAAGAACACAACATTTGTTAAGTTCTTTGCACTTATAATGCCTAGAACCAGGCTCCTGCCTCTTATATAGAATACTACAAAATAAATAAATAAACCCATACATACCACATTAAAAACAGTAAACAGAAAAAAATTATAAAATCTAGTAGCAAATCTCATGGGAACCCTTTCAAATTTTTGTCTCATATTCACTTCGAGGGTCATTTTAGAAGCCCTATTCATGATTTGGATGTCTAAATATGGCCATTCAGATATCCGAATCACATCCACATCACAAGAGCCATTTTGGAACACCTCGGGTTTACAAGTGTCCAGCGCAATCATGTCTATGTCACATTGGGGTGTGCCAGAGGCATGGCCAGGAGAGTACAAAAATGATGCGTGTGTGCACCTGAGTTTAGAACTGTGATGCACATCTCAATTTGCCGGCAGAAACGTCCATGTCTATACCTGCTTCAAGGCACGAATAGGAATCTAAAACGTGCTCACTTCAGCAAATCAACAACTTTAAGAAGAAGAGGAGAATATCCTCTCACTCCCCTGAGAATTTTTCGCTACTTCCAAAACATGTGCCAGTAAAGCAGAAAGGCATTTGTCCTGGCTCCCACGCCACTACATGTTTGCAAGATGGCTGGCCGGGACATGTTTCCGGTGAGAGATACACAGACATGTTCTGAAATAGGGCCACGGGCACCTCTATAGTCACAGAATGGCAGGTGTCCATATCTGACCCCTGCAGGTTCCTAAAATCAGGCAGAAACCTGCATATCTGGTCCATTACTGTGCATGCCCCCGTTTTCCCTTTCCTGTTGTGGACATGTGTATCTTTCAGGGTGGAATTGAGCCAATTTTACACAGCACTTACGCAAGCCCACCAACCCCTCCTGCCCCCCCCCCCCCACTGAATTTCAGACCTTTTGATGTGGATGTCCCAGATTTCATCTACATTGCCTTTCTAAAATGTGCCTTCATGGGAACATTTTTCAAAGCTTGACTACAAATAAAAAGTGGATTTTTCATGGATTATTATAAAATTGCTCAATACAAAAAAAACTTATAGGCCATTAACCACTCAAAGTAATACACAGAACAAACCCAAATTATAGCACTGGTTCAAAACAAGTTTCAAACACAGGCAACCACTTGCTGTGAAAAAATGGTATGAAAGAGCCTCAGAATAGTGGTGGTATAATAACACAGTCAATGTACTAACACTGCCCCACGCTACTGAAATCATAGGCTCCTTTTTCTTTACCAGGGTTGTCTACTAATTTTCTCGGTTTATTAATGTTTCAATAATGTCACAGCTATAAGTATATATTCTGTTTTCTTGCACATAAAATCCATGAATAGCCACAATCAAAATGATTACATTATTTTACTTTTGTTTATTTATTAATAAAACTTTATATATCCTCTTCTTGTATAAGCCAATCAAAATGGTTGACACATAGGGCCCGATTCTTAGATATGGGTTGTAGGGCTGCACGTCATGGCAGGGGGTGGGATATGGGCAGAGCGGGGACGGGCCAGCCCAGCAGGATATACAGGGCTGATTCAGTTCACATCCCTGTGCATCCTGCCAGGTGGCGGGGATGAGGGAGACCTAAGCCTTGGCAGTTGGGGGCACCTGAGGGGAGGACATCCCCGCAGGCGGCAGGGGCACGCTGGGCCATCCACGAGCCCATCTTGTTCAAGGCCATCCGGGCAGCACGGATTTGCCCCTTCATGAATCAGGCTCATAGTTAAAAACACAGGGACTGATATTCAAACGCATTTAAATGGTTTGCAGACTGGCAAACTGTTTAAATGCCGCCCAGCAGGATATTCAGCAACACTAACACGGTTAATGCTGCTAAATGTCCATGTGTACTGCTGCTGCACGTCCCAATGCTAACCATGTCGGGGTGTTTCAGGGCGGCACCAGTCACTAACCAGGAGGCAGCGATATTCAGCAACTTGCGGCGAAAGTCAAGTGCAGTAAACACTTCCCTAACTTTTCGCCGCAGAAGCTAACCGGGCAGCAGCTGAATTTTGCTGCTAACTGGTTAGCTTTGCGGCAATCCAAGCAACCCAGATATCCAATGCTGGTGGCCGGATATGGCTCTGACATTGAATAACTGGGTTTAAAGCTCAACTGGCTGCTGAACATCGGGCTCATAATAATCAAGAAGAAAGAAAATTCAGTAATACAATAAAAACATACTCCCAGCCCATCTAAGAACCCATCTCTGCCCTCAACCCAAACACCGTGCAATGAGTTGTCCCCCCCCCCCCGCAGCCCTATGGGAACTAATACAATTTCAATCCCTTCTTAAATGTTGTTAACAATAAATCAACTCGCAGTGTTTCTGGAAGAGCATTCCAAAGTTCAGACACCACCACCCTAAATGCCTTCTTCCTCCATTTTTCTAACCTTACAACTTTTTTTTTATTAGGGGACAACCAGTACATTCTTCCCTTCTGAACGTAAAGGCCTTTTAGGTACATAAACTTGCAAATGCCTTTCCAAATACTTTTGTCTCATCTTCCTCAAATGTTTAAATGTCGTCACCAACAATCTAAAAGGATAACGCTCCCTAATTGGCAGCCAATGTAATTTCTGCAAGAGAGGTCTAGCACGCTCCCTCCTCTTACAAATTTAAACTTTCAGCGACACTGCTGAACCCGGCATGGCTCTGTGTTTTTCACTCCTTGGAATGAAAATGCTTCCTAGCCTTGAAGCTGGCGCTAAAAATGTGTGCGCATAATTTTGGTGGGATAATCTTCACAAAAGTATGTATTTACTTTCCCTTCAAAATTGGTACAGCTTATGTACATATTTGATGCACCCATTAGGCAGGCTGTTACAGAATTACCCTCCCTGTGTTTTACTGTAGCAAATATTAAACAGTCTTCCTTACTTTATGAAGCCTACTTATCAAACACTTTATTAGCAAAAAGGCCCCATTCAGATTAATGGGACCTTTGACTAAAAATAGGTCCCCCTTTACCAATGCTTAGGCACATGCTAACAGACCTTAGCATATACTATCTGCTGTTGCATCCACAGAAATAAAATGGGCCATGAAGGTAGATAGCACATGCTAACCTCAGAGTATGCTAAGCGTTAGCAGAAGGGGACCTATGTGTGTTAATACACGTTGGTGCAATTTTTAAAAAGGCCGCTTTGTTTCCATTCTTAAGCAGGACTGTTAAAATAACACTTCAATATGTTTACAAATCCATATTAGAGAATATGTATATCTGACCTGGCTCTCTATATGATCCCTGTGAACTTGTAATCTGGTGATCTGGACTTGCTCGAGACTGGCCAGTTTGCAAATCATCCTTCTGTACTGAATGTTCTGAATCCTTGAGAAAAAAAAAATCAGTTTAGGGAATCTTAGAAATGAGAAAGCAAGGCTTCTTGATTATTATTATTATTATTAATAATAATGTTACTTTTCTTTGTGTAGCACATACTAGATGTATACAGCACTGTACAGAGACCTATGGAGGGTGATCGTATAATGTGCGTCTAGGTTAATGTGCATCAATTATGCCTATTTTATAAAGTCAAGTACACATGCACTCAACTTTATAACAATAGGGGCATAAGTACTGGAAAATGCATGTAAAATCTAGGTGCGAGCACTTAATGCCACATCTACATTTTTCAAAAATGTGCAGGAAGTATAATACTTCATAATTTACATGTGTGACTTCACACTCTGCCATCGCTCCACCCAACATAAGAAAATAATATAAGAACATAAGAAATGTCATACTGGGTAGACCAAGGTCCATTAAGCCCAGTATTCTGTTTCCAACAGTGACCAATCCAGATCAAAAAATACCTGGCATGTTCCCAAAAAGGTACACGTCCCTGGGTTAAGCAGTGGATTTCCCGGGTTCTCTAATAATGGTTTATGGACCTTTCCTCTAGGAACATGTCCAAACCTTTTTTATGTTCAATTTCTTTTTATTAATAACATAACAACTGTCCCAGCATGTGGGTGCTCTTACACATTGCCAGGAACATATGGAACGAACATATATACAGTCCTTGTTTTTACATTTTTCATCTTTATATTCCCTCCTCTCCTCCCTCCCTCCCTCCCTCCCATCATAGAAATACTCCTAATGTTTATTTGCCTTCTATACCTAACGTAGACTGTTACACAAAATCAAAACCTATTCAGCTGGGATCTAAGTACTTTATCTAAAAATCTAACAATTGGTGTCTTAGAGTCAATATTTTGCACATCTTTTGTTGAAATACAACAATTATTAACAAATGTCTTGTTCTGTTATGATTACAGCATCTTAGTTTCTGTTGGTTCATTTCATTGACCAAGATGGGGTTGAGTCTTCCTGTCCTGGGGCCCCTTTTCACCTGTGGAAATGCAATCCTTTTTTATTCCTATATCTCGGGTAAGGTTTGCCTCTTTTTGCGGATGATACCAAAATCTGCAATAGAGTAGACACCCAGGAAGGTGTAGATAACATGAGGAGGGATCTAGCTAAGCTTGAAGAATGGTCTAGAATTTGGCAGCTGGGATTTAATGTTAAAAATGTAAGGTCATGCATTTGGGCTGCAGCAATCCAAGGGAGCAATATAGTATGGGGGTGAAGTACTTTTGTCCACTAAAGAAGAGCGGGACCTAGGCGTGGTGGTGTCTGATGATCTTAAAGTAGCTAAACAGGTAGAAAAGGCGACGGCAAAAGCTAGAAGGATGCTTGGGTGCATACGGAGAGGAATGGCTAGCAGAAAAAAGGAGGTGATAATGCCTCTCTATAAGTCTTTGGTGCGACCTCATTTGGAGTATAGTGTGCAATTCTGGAGACCGCACCTTCAAAGGGTGGCTACTAAAATGATTAGTGGTCTTCATTATAAAGCATATGAGGACAGACTGAAGGATCTTAATATGTACACCTTAGAGGAAAGGCGGGATAGAGGTGATATGATTGAGATGTTTAAATACCTCCGTGGCATTAATGTTCAGGGAGAGAGCCTCTTTCAATTTAAAGCAAGATCTGCTATGAGGGGACATGGGATGAGGGTGAAGGGAGATAGATTCAGGAGTGATATGCAGAAATATTTCTTTATGGAAAGAGTAGTGGATCCATGGAATAGTCTCCCAGTGGAGGTGGTAGAGATGAAGACAGTAACTGAATTCAAAAAAGCATGGGACAAACACAGAGGATCTCTAAAGGTTAAAAGGGGACTATTGTAGTTGTTGATATGGAAGGACAGACTAGATGGGCCATGTGGTCTTTTTCTGTCATCATATTTCTATGTTTCTATCTTATGGGACCCCAAGCATCATTGCAGGTGGCATTATTGTTTACCCATGCCATGTCACAAAAAGTTGATCTCCTGTAGTAAATTTCCCCGTTATCCTAATATGTACTTACTCCATACTTGTATGCTGTCTATCATTTGTCTTAATCTCCCCCCCCCACTCCACCTCTGGAGCTCGCAGCAGGAATACCCCATGGCCCTATCGGGGCCTGTGGTTTTTCCATTTACAAAACATCGAGAATGCGGCTGCGTTCTTTAGGGGTCAGTTTTTGGATGTATGGTTCCCATTCCTCTAGGAATTTGTCTTTTATTCAGTCATTTTTACGTGCCCCTACATGTTTGACCATCATCAATGTATGCAGCTCTTTTTGCCATTTCTCCAAGGTGGGCCCCTCCTGGCTCAGCCAATTACGCAAAATGATGAGGTGTGCCAAGAGGAGACCTCGGCCCAGCCAAGCCCGGTATCTCCGTGGGGCTATTTTAAAGCCAGTTTCCAACCCCAAAACCACAACCTGTGGTCCAGTCGTTAAAGTGCAAACTAGTAGGAATCTCTGATAACCCTGCATTTCCTCCCAAAAATGGGTCACCCCAGGGCAACTCCACCACATATGTCTCAAAGTAATCCTTCAATAGTTACATCTAGGGCAGTCTGCCATTTTATTACATACCGCTCAAAACACTCTATGTGGTGCAAAGTGGTATCTTCTTAATATTTTGTAGTGCATTTCTCATAGATCCACGTTAATGATAGATTTCAGAATTTGCCTGAAGGCCGTCTGCAAAGTTTTGTCCGCCAGATCTATATTCAAATACACTAAACCTAAACTATGAGATAATAGTCAACTGTTTCAATGAAATCTCACAATGGCTCAACTCAGTGAATCTTTCTATCAACCTCAAAAAAACCCCAGAAGTCTTGATGATCTCTAGAAACAAATCATTCTCACTGCCCCAGCAACTTAAAGCAAACAGTGCTTCCATGGTCATCAAAAAAGAAATAAAATATCTCGTATTCTACTAGACCGTAACCTCAACATGACAAAACATATCAACATGACGAGAACAATATACAAGACTCGGATGATACAAAACCTAAGATCCCTACTATCTACAGATTACTTCCGCACAATAGCCCAAGCATTTATATGCCCACACTTTGATTTCAGTAATATTATCTTACAAGGTCTTCCAAAACAATCTCCAAAACTCCTCCAATTGGCTCAAAACACAGTAGCTCATACCATAATGAAAGTCTCAAGGTCTAAACACATAACTCCAATCCTTTACCAGCTACATTGGCTACCGGTGTCTCAAAGAATCAAATTCAAAGATATTATGACTGTTTTTAAGACTATTACCAACACTACTCCAACAATCCTGACCTCACTAATTCAGACTCAATGGGAAACAAGAAGTAGGAGAGAAAATATGAAGAACCTACTAGCCACTCCATTGGTTTCAAGAAAATTGAACCACTCAACCACAAACAGGGCCTTCTCATTATAAGCACCAATCTTTGGAACTCATTACCTAACAACTTATGAGAAATAAAGGATCTAACCACTTTCAGGAAAAAATTCAAAACTGCCCCGTTCTCTGAAACTTATCTGACTATAAAGGACAAGCAAACATCACAATTTTAGAATGGATATTCTGCCATCATTTATAGATAACACTCAATAACTCACTCTTTGATTAATTCATCCCTAAATATACATAGTTGGCCACCTACATTATACTATAGAACAAAGTCTACTGTATCTAATTAATTATTATCAATTATCAATGCTTTACTGTTCTTGTTAATATGTTTATCATTCTCTGTAAACTGCCTTAAGCAGTATGAGTTGTGTTCTTTGTAAACCACCTTGATTATGTGATAAAGTGGTATATAAAATCCTTAAATAAATAAATAAATCTTGAGACCATGAGTTTATTAATGTTGTTTCCATTGGTCGTTTCTCCAAGGCGAGGTATTCTTTTTGGAGGGTAGTTATGCATGCCTGAGGTGCAGTACCCACATACATAAGTTCTTCCAAGCGAGAGCAGATCCCTCCTTGTAGGTCAGCAGCTGCCAAGCTATGCACATAGCTGTGGACTTGAAGGTAGCAAAATGTATCCACTGTCGTTAACCCATATTGTATCTGCAGGGTATCAAATGTCAAGACCGTGCCCTCCGCATCTATCACTTGGTCGATGGCCGTTATTCCTTTGGATTCCATTGACCAAATGCCTCTCCCTCCATGACTGGCAAGAGGGCACCATTACCATATAATGGGAGTAAAGATGTGGATAGCGGATTTCCTCTGCATCTCTGGCAGACCAATCGCCACACTCTCTGCATTATCATAAATATTATGTGCTGACAGATTACCCTGGGGAGGGTTGCCACTGGGGCATGCAAAACATACAGTAAAGTGCCAATGGAGAAGCTATCTCCCTTTCCAGTTGCAACAGTGTGTAATCCACCATCGAGCTAAGCCAATCCCTTAGATTTCAAAGTAAGCATTCAATATTGTATTGTCAAATGTCTGGCGTTCCCATTCCTCCTCGCTCCCAGGGCCGCTGGATTACATTAAGTCTAATTCGGGGCCTCTTGCCCCTCTACAAAAACTTATTAATCAATCATTCAAGGTGGCGATAGTTCCTTCTGATCATAAGGAGTGGAAGCACCTACAGCACATAGAGCCATTTGGGGAATATAACCATTTTGCATAGTGCTATTTGCCCACGCATGGAGAGAGGGAGATCCTGCCATCGCACTAAATGATCGTGAGTATATGCAATAAGTGCCTTTACATTTAGGTCATATAATTTTCCTAGATTTGTGGGCATTAAAATGCCCAAATACTTAAAGGTCCCATTGAAGAGGGAAGTCATCTGTCCAGTCAGATCAAAATTTTGGACACAAAGGGAGGGCCTCCGACTTGTCAAGGTTTAATTTTAGACCAGGGAATCTCCCAAACTCCTCGAAAATGTAAAATAAAGTTGAGAGGGTTTCTTTTGGGGAGTCCAGATATAAAAAGATGTCATCTGCAAATGCTGAGACACGAAACTCCTCTTTCCCTATATGTGCCCCGCCAACCCTGGGTGTGTCTGCAGGTGTTCAAGGAGAGGTTCAAGTGTCAATACAAAAAGAAGTGGAGATAGGGGGCAGCTCTGTCGGGTTCCGCGTCGAAGGGGAAAGTCAGTCATCAAAGAGCCATTCACTAATATTTGCCCATTCACTAATATTTTCCCAGTACTCTATACATATACGGCCATGCGACTCAATCAAAGGCTTTTTCAGCATCAAAGCTGATCAACTTTGCTGAGGCCTCAACCGCCTCCGACATGTACATGGCAGAGAGGATCCATCGGATATTCTTGACTATGTATCTGCCTTGGACAAATCCCCCCTGATCTTAATGCACTAGGTAAAGCATAACTGGTGCCAGTCACTCTGCCATAACTTTGGCCAGCAATTTAATATCCACATTCAAAAGAAAAATAGGCTGGCATGATCCAGGCATTAGCAAATCTCGACCTGGTTTGGGGAGTATAGTTATAATTGCTCTATTTTTTTTATACGGGAATTGTTGTCTCTCAACCAAATTGGTAAAATAATCCCTCAATGTGTTCGCCACTAGAGGCGCCATTAGTTTATAGAACTCTCCCTGATACCCATCAGGTCCTGAAGCAGTGATTGGGGCATTGAGGGCGTCTCGCTGATCCATTGTTAGGTATGGCATTTGAATTTGATTCCAAAAACGTGTTCCCCTCTTTCATCATCAGGGTCTGCCTCATACAAAGAGTTATAATATTTCCGAAATATGTCTTCTATTTGTGTTTGTGTAGTCCTAACCTGGACCACCTGTATCACGAAGAACTCTCACCTGATTTTGTCCCTTACTGGCCCTGATCAACCCTGACATCAGTTTCCCTGATTTATTTCCAAATGCGTAGAGTTTGTATCTGTAACATAAGAGAGACTGGGTAGTTTTTGCTTGCATAAGGGATGCTGCCTCCCCCTGCAGGTGAGCTAGTTCTTCTTTGGCATGTGGATTAGAGTGTAGCAGAAAATTTCGACAGGCTAAACATATTTCTTCCTCTAACTAAAGAAAATGTTGACATTGCTGTGTATGTTTGGTGGCAACATATTGTATAATTTGGCCTAGCTGTCTCCCAAAAGAGGGCAGGATTATCCTGATGGGCTTCATTGTTTTTGATATAGTCTTCCCATTGTGTCTGTAGAAATTTTTCGAACCTTTTATCCGATGCAACCTCCAATGGGTATCTCCAGAGAGTACTACTTGGGCGAGGTCCCCATTTTACGTCTATCCAGAAAAGCGCATTATCTGATATAATGATGGAGCCCACTTCTGCATTGGCCACTTGATCAAAGAGCTTAGATGATTCCAAAAAGTAGTCTATCCTAGACCCAGTGTTGCGTGCTCTAGAGAGATGTGTGTAATCTCTATCCAATGGGTGTAAGGCCTTCCAATAGTCCACCAGATCATATCCATCACATACTCCCCTAAGCTACTGAGTTCTATGATTTCCTATCTTGTTTCAATGCCCTGATCGGTCCATAGCTTCTTCTATGACAATTAAAATCCCCCGCTATGAGGAGTGGGGCACCCCTACCTCCTCTAGACATTTTTTATTTTGGCATAGAACGTAGTGTCATAAACAATGGGTACGTACAGATTTACCAGGGCTATAGGCTTGTCTTGGCTAGTTCCTATAACAATGTACTGTAGCACTCCTCTGGATCCACAATACGTTTTGACACTTTCAGGCCTACCCTTTTATGTATAAGTATGACCACTCCAGGTTTTTTTTTACCTCCTGATGATGCTCCATATACATCTCCCACCCATCATCACTTTAGTTTGGAATGTTCTGATTCCATCTGGTGGGTTTCTTGTAAAAAGGCTAAATCCGCCTGTTTATCTCGTTTGTAGCACCTTATGGCATTTTATGGGGCTACCCAGTCCACATACATTCCAGGACACAAAACAAAGTTGCCTACCCATTATGCATGGGTCTCTGGCCATTGAAACTTTCATCCTCCAAATCGTACGCCCAATGAAATGTAGGTCCCCCCAGCCTAGGGCCTTCCTCCAAACTATGTTCCCCATACAACTTGACTGCCAGATTGCTGTCCGTTGTGGTTTCTCTACATCCCCTAGTATTCCATTGCCCACGAGCTCCAGAGGTGTACCCCTTATACCCACCAAACCATTTAATGTCTAATGCATAGGTTTGGTTCCTCTGAATGATTTTACCCAGAGATCCCCCTCCCCCATACTCCTTTCCCAACTTGTGCAACGTTCTCTGCGTCTCACCTCCATTGAGTCCTCAGTGATACATTGGGCTTCCCCCGCATTTACTGAGTTCTTCTCCCGTCCTTACCCATTGTTCTCCTCAATTATTCTCCCATGTGTCCTCTACCCCATCCCTCTTGTATGACTCAACCTATCCATTTTTTGCCCCCTCCCTCTCCCCGTCCCAGCCATCGTGTCCCCCCTCTCAAAGTTGGTTATTCTATCATGAACAGACATTTGAAGTCCTCTATGTCTTATACTTTCACCCCCACCATATTAACTGCTATGTGTCTTCTCCTTTTCGGCCCCCCCGTTTTCCCATGATCCCCCCCATTCATTCAATCGAAGAGCTGCCATGCGCTGATTGCAGTTATTGCAGGGCATCTATCAGAGCAGGCAGGTCTACTATGTGGCAGGATCAATCTGGGTCTATTTACTGTCCTCTCCCCCTGCTATGGCCCTGTTTCTCCCCCTCCCCAAGGTGGGTCACTGTTATCAGTAGGGGCTGCTGCTCCGCCCCCCAAAAATTCTGTAATATCCTTTTTAAGAAACAGGGACCAGAATTGCTCCTAATATTCAAGGTGTAGTTGCACCATGGAACGATACAGAGGCATTATAATATTCTTGGTTTTATTCTCCAATTACATTCCTTATGTTTCCTAGCACTCTATTTGCTTTCTTTGCTGCCGCTGCACAATGTGTGCAGGCAGATGCAGCTCTATAATGAGGTGGAGTGAGGCAGCTGCCTCAGGTGGCAAAGTTTTGAGGGCGGCAAAAAATGCCTCCAAAACAGGTGCCTCACTTTGCCTTCAAAAGTTAAAAAAAAAAAAAAGTGCACAAGTTGCTGCCACTGCTGAGTCCGTTTCTTTGCAGGGGCAGACTCACCCTCTTCTTTCACTGGAAGCCGCGGGTCCTGCCTCTTAGAGAGCTGAGGCTGTGCTAGTGATACTCAGTTTAAATAAAAAGCCAAATCAGTGCAGAGCCTTTCCACCTCTGTGAAGGGACCATGCAGCTGTCCCTCCCCCAAAAGAAGTTTCATTAACTTCCTTTGGGGGCAGAATGCAGCTGCATGTTTTTTTTCATGGACGTGGGGAGGCTCTGCACAAGTTTCACTTTTATTTAGACTTAATATCGCTAGCACAGCCACGGTTTTCTAAGATGCAGGACCTGCGGCTGCCAGGGAAAGGAGAGGGTGAGTCTGCAGGAAAGCTAACATGAGGGAAGGTGGGAGCTGGAAGGGGGCTGACATAGGCAGGGGGAGGGGGCTGGAAGGGAACTGACATGAGGGGAAAGTGGGGTCTGTAGTGAGGCTGACACGGTGGGGAGGAGTGGGCTGGAAGGGAACTAACATGGGAGAGGAGGGATTGGAAGGGAGCTGACATGGGGAAGGTGGGGACTGGAAGGGGGCTGACACAGGAGGGGAGAAGGGGGCTGGAAGGGAGATGACATAGGGGAAGGTGGGGGCTGAACGGAGGCTGACATGGGGTAGAGGAGGGGGCTGGAAAGGAGCTGATACCTGGGGATGGTACTGGAGGGGGACTGGAAGGGCAATGACACCAGGGAAGGGATAAGAGGGATGGAAGGGAGCTAATACCTGGAGATGAGACTGGAGGGAAACTGGAAGGGAGCTGACACTTGGGATGGGACTAGTAGGTGGCTGGGTAATGGAGGTGGAGGCTGGAAGAGAGGGGCACTGGCACTGGGATGGTATTTGGACTAGAAGGGGCTGGACAGTGGGGAAGGAGGGGGACTGGAAGGGAATGGACACCAGTGGCAGTCCTGGGAATGCAAGGGGGTTGAAATTGGAAGCTACTGGGAGGAGAGGATTGGAAAAGTGGGCTGATACTGGGGAGGTTATTAGGACTGCAAATAGGCTGATGGAAGGAAGTGAGAAAAACAAAAGAGACAAGAAATGGCAGATGGACTACAGACCATAGAGAAAGAGCTAAGAGAAGACAGGAAAGCAGAAGCCTCAGATCAGGACCAGCATGATCTGAGACTAAAATGGTCAGACAAGAAAGGTAGAAAAAATAATTTTATTTTCAATTTAGTGATTGGACTTTGTGTAATCTTTCTGGGGAACTGCATCTCTTATTTATCTATGTTGCACTGCATGCGGAGTCTGACTTCTTGGGGATTCAGTTTAATTTCTGTCTACATATTTTTATTTTTACTTTAGGTTGTAGTCACTTATTCTGTACTTGGTGAGGGTCTGTGTTCTGAATGTGTAACTGAGGCCATATGTTCTGTTAACATGGAGGCCATATGTTCTGTTAACATAGGGATCTATACTGTACTGTAGTAATTTGACTTGTTCAGCTTTTCAAATAGGTGTATGAATGTTCTAGGGATTACTGCAGTATTTATAGTGCATAGTTTTTCTTGGTAGGTCCCTTATGTGAGTTTTAGAAGTTTATCCTGGTATGGTAGATTTGGCCTTGTAGATCTTCGATAACATTTGTAAGGTTTTATATTAGTTCCTAATATGCCTGTTACTGGAGAATGTTTGTTATATGACCAGAAACAGATTGTTTTTTAATATAGTGAGTTATTTTGGTGAATGTCCTACTTCTGCTCTACACCCATTGTTGAGGGAGAGGCTTCTGTGGATGCAGAATATTTATTCAAAAAGAAAAAGTGAGAACCATAACACAGTTTATAACAAAATAAAATGAGTTATAATTTTATAATTTGGTACTATATACTGTGCTGCGGTTCTCACTTTTTCTTTTAGTTCCTCGGCGTGTGAGCATCTTGAATTTCCTTTGTTTTTTGCAGAATATATATTTACATTAACACCATGCTGGTCCAGTGCACAGTTTCAGGAGTTATGTTGGGGTTGCCAAGCCCTTCTTGCTCACAAAATCTCTCTTGTTTTTCAGAGGATGGGAAGAGCTGTGTTGGAGCGCCAAGTCATTCCTGTTTTTGTGGAAGTGGGAAGTGCTGCATGGGTGCTGTTGAGCCTCTCTTGTTTGGCATATTTAGCAGCATGTTTCCTAAGCTCTGCACCATACTGGGTCAGACTAAGTTCCCTCAAGTCCAGTATCCTGTTTTCAACAGTGGCCAATCCAGGTCACAAGTACCTGACAGATTCCCAAAAAAGCACACAGGTTCCGCAATGCTTGACCCAGGACAAGCAGTGGATTTCCCAGGTCCGCTTTAATAATAGTTTATGGACCTTTCCTCCAGGAACTTGTCCAAAACATTTTTAAACCCAGCTACACTAACAGCTTTTGCTACATTCTCTGGTAACTAATCCCAGAGTTTGATTACATGGGGCCACAGGCTAACTGCAGGGAGGCAGTTACATCCCCCTACAGTTGCTGCATTTCAGTGTGGCAAAACCGCTGCAGGTGCAACTAAGACCACACACTGAGGTTGCATTAGTTGCACTTGCGCTACTTGAGCTGAACCATTATGTTAGTTTCTGCCGGCAATGCAGATGCCTGCATGTGATAGTTCTTTCTCTCGCTTCACTCTGCAGTAAAGTATAATTTTGTGAAAGAAATCCTGTAAATCTAAAGACTAATGGGTAAAATCATTTTTTGCTACATATGTCTGTTTTTAGTTTGTATGGATATATTCCCTACTTGGTGAATATCGATCTCTGTTCTGCATGTGTGACTGAGGCTACATGTTCTGTTAGCATGGAGTTTCTATGTAGGGAGCTGTAGTAATCCGGCTTGTTCAGTTTTCTGAATAGGAATATGGATGTTCTAGGGCCCATTGCAATATCTCTGGTGCTGCCCTTTCTGGGTATGCTCCATGTTCTGTGAGTTTTGGAAATTAGTGCTGTTATGGATAGAAGATTTGCTCTATGAGTCCTGTACTCTGGGTAAGGTCAGCTTTAGAGTGTTGGTTGGGAGGGGGGGGGGGGGTACTAGAATATGTACTGTCTTTGAGATTTGCAGTTTTGTAGTCTTTATGTTGCCAGACTGAAATTTAAATATTTCAGGTCAGGTCAAATTCAATGAAATTTCAAATTTTAAGGGAACATCTCTGTTTATTTTGAATAGCCTGATAGCTTCACCGTTGCTGAGTTCTGGACTTTTCCAGCTCTAGCACAATCCAATCCAGCGTTTGAATTCATGGCACCAGGATTAGTTTTTCATTTTATATCTTCCCTCCTCATCAATAATCTGGTCATAGCAAAATAAATCTAATGTGCAGATTGGTGACTGTCTGATGGGGGGGGGGGGCTGTGTAAGTGGCTTTTCATTAATCACATTTAATGTTTTATTATTATGTTTGTTTTATTGTAACATCTGTTTTACTAAATTGTATGCATATGTTTGGAAGTCACCAAGGATTTTAAATTGGTGGCATATACATTTTAAAATAAAGTATACTACATTTATGCAAATAATGCTGCAATGAATCTCCACACATGCCCCTGCATTACCCTCAAGCCACCCCTGGGAGGAAGTAGATGGTGGAGGGGGGCACTGAGAGGTGGAGGAAAGCAGAAACCTCAGATTGGGACCAAAATGATCAAGAATAAAATGGTCAGACAACAAAGGTAGAAGAGAATTTTATTTTCAATTTAATGAACAGTCTTGGTGCTATCTTTATATTTTATAAAGTACAGGGAAATTCATCTCTTTCTATTTCTCTGGTATTGCATTGTATGCAGAATCTGACTTTCTGAGGTTGCAGTTTAATTTTTATCTACATATGTTTATTATTAGTCAAACTTATTCTGTACTTTGGTGAGGGTCTGTGTTCTCAGTTTGTGGCCAAGGCCAGGTGTTCTGTTAATATGGAGTTTGAACATAGGGATCTGTACTGTAGTAATATGAATTATTCAGCTTTTCAAATAGGTGTTTGGATGTTCCAGGGCTTAAGCTTTTTTGGGTAGGCTCCTTATGTGAGTTTTGGAAGTTGATCTGGTATAATATGGTAGATTTGCTCTATAGATCCTCAGTGACTTTGTTGTAGGGGTTTGTATTACTTCACAACATGCTGGAGAATGTTTGTTGTTGTTAGTGAGATGATCAGAATCAGATTTTTTTTCAAGATATTGAGTTCTGTGGGTGAATGTCCTAGTTCTGCTCTGTACCCATTGTTGAGGGAGGGGGTTCTGTGGATGCAAAATAGATGTTAAAAAAGTAAAAGCAAGAACCATAACGCAATTTATAACAAAATAAACATGAGTTATAATTTGGTGTTATAAATACTGCTGTGGTTCCCGATCTTTCTTTTAGTTCCTTGGTGTGTAAAATTCTTGCATTTACTCCACATTATCTAATCGGCTTTTTGGTTTGGTTCAGTCCCTGACTGGAGTTTTGAGAAAGCCCCCCCCCCACCCAATACTCAGGGGGGGGGGTTCCATCTCATCCCTTGTCTCAGGAAGCAGATTGCCTTGAGACGTCCTTGGGTGGAGGGTTTCAAAATATTATCCACGATGACACCTAAATCTTTTCCTGGGTAGTGGTTCCTAATGAGGAACCTTGTATTGTGTATCTGTAGTTTGGCTTTTTCTTTCCTATGTGCATAACTTTGAACATGTCCACATTAAATTTCTTCTGCTATTTGGATGTCCAGTCTTCCAATTTATCAAGGTCCTCTTACAATTTTTCACAATCCTCTTGCGTTTTAACTACTTTGAATAATTTTGAGTCATCTGCAAATTGTATCTCTTCACTCATTATTCCCATTTCCAGGTCATTTATGAATATGTTAAAAAGCAGCGAGCCCAGCACAGATCCCTGGGGTACTCCACTATTCACCCTTCTCCATTGAGAAAACTGTCCATTTAGCTCTACACTCTGCTTTCTATCTTTTAACCAGTTCCTTATCCACAATAGTACACTGCTTCCTATCCCATGACTTTTTCACTTCACCAAGAATTTCTCATGAGGGACCTTGTCAAAGACTTTCTGAAAATCCAGATACACTATATTGACCAGCTCACCTTTGTCTACCTGTTTATTCACACCTTCAAAAAAATATAACAGATTAGTAAAACAAGACTTTTCTTGACTAAATCCATGTTAGCTTTCTCCCATTAAACCATGACCTGACATGTTCAGTAATTTTATTTTTTATAATGGTTTTTACCATTTTGCTTGGTACTGATGTCAGGCTTACCAGTCTGTAGTTTCCTGAATCACCCCTAGAACCCTTTTTAAAAACTGATGTTACATTGGCCATTGTCCAATCTTCAGGTACTAGAGATGATTTTAATGACAGTTCACAGATTACTAATAGAAGGTCTGCAATGTCATATTTCAGTTCTTTCAATACCCTTGGATGTATACCATCTGGTCCAGGTGATTTACTAATCTTCAGTTTAACAAATAGCTGTAATACATCTTCCTGGTTATTGATATTTCTTTCAATATTTCTGATATATCACCTTTAAATACCATCTCAGGCATGGGTAACTTCATTAAAGACTGAAGCAAAGAATTCATTCAGTCTCTCTGCTATAGCCTTGTCCTCTCTTAGTGCCCCTTTTACCCCTCTATCATCTAATGGTCCAACTGACTCTTTCAGAGGTTTTTTGCTACGAATGTACTTGAAAAAGTTTTTATTATGCATTTTTGTTTCCATATCAAGCTTTTTTTCAAATTCTCTTTGCCTGCTTTATCAATACCTTGCATCTAACTTGCTAGTGCTTATGTTGTTTACTGTTTTCATCATTTGGCTCCTTTTTCCATTTCCTGAAAGATTATTTTTTTGGCTACAAATGCCTCTTTGACCTCACTTTGAAACCATGCTGGCAGTTTTTTGGCCTTCTTTCCACTTTTCTTAAAGCATGGAATACATCTGGTCGGGGCTTCTGTGATAGTATTTTGCTTGATGCTTATGTTTATGTTTTTTTGTGCTTGATATACTGCACCTTCACAAAGTGCAGCAGAGCGATGAACCTGTAAATTTAACTTTTGCAGCTGCTCCTTTTAGTTTTTTCTTAACTATTTTACTCATTTTATCAGTTTCCCTTTTGAAAGTTAAAAGCTAGTACTGGGGATTTTCTTGCCATCTTTCCTTCAATTTTTAAATCAAATGTGATCATGCTACTGAACACTAATGCCAAATTGCCCCAACACCATTGTCTCTTGCAACAGATCCTGTGTTCCACTAAGGAATAGGTCCAAAATAGCTTCCCCCTCTTGTCGGTTCATGAACCAGTTGCTCCAAGAAGCAGTCATTTATTTCATCTAGAAACTATCTCCCTAG
Source organism: Ichthyophis bannanicus (assembly GCA_033557465.1). Taxonomy (NCBI): domain Eukaryota; kingdom Metazoa; phylum Chordata; class Amphibia; order Gymnophiona; family Ichthyophiidae; genus Ichthyophis; species Ichthyophis bannanicus. Next base: position 622,198,985 of record CM066036.1, read on the forward strand.
GATGTTCTGCTGTGACACTGACCCAGTTGATACTGGGGTAATTGAAATCACCCATTATTATTGTGTTGGAACTGTTGTTATCTTCCATTATTTCTTTTAGCATTTCATCATCCATCCATTCATTCTGGCCAGGCAGTTGATAGTACACCCCCACTGCCCTCGCCTTCCCCTTTTTACATGGAATTTCTATCCATAGAGATTCTACAGTGTATTTTGTTTCCTGCAAAATCTTTAATCCTGTGCAACTCAATGCCCTTTCTAACATAGAGCTCAATCTCTCTACTACTACTATTAATCATTTAATCTACCAACTTGATCTACTCTTATCATTGCAATATAGTTTGTACCCAGGTATCAGTGTCCCATTGGTTGTCCTCCTTCCACGAGGTCTCTGAGATGCCAATTATATCTAACCTTTCATTCGGTGCTATATAGTCTAACTCTCCCATCTTATTTTTTAAGACTTCTAGCATCTGCATACAGACATTTTAGAGGTTGTATTATATTCATATTAATTTGGTTACCAGTTGATAAAGGTAATTTGGTATCTTCCAGCTCTGTCTGCTGTACTTAAAGGCATTTGTGTTACTTTTATCTTTATTGAAACCTCTCTGTTGGGACACCCTAACGTCCTTCTTTTGCTAGTATCCTTCAAGGATACATCCTTCTGAACCATGCACTCTTGGGCGACTGTCGACTTTTCCTTATTATTTCTTTTATTTATGTAGTTTAAAAGCTGTTCTAGCTCCCTTTTAAAGATTAATACCAGCAGTCTAGTTCCATCCCGGCTAAGGTGGAGCCCATCCTTTTGGAAAAGTCCCTCCCTTCTACAGAATTTTGTCCGGCGCCTAACAAATCCACTCACCCTCTTCCTTGCACCATTGTCTAATCCATGCATAGAGACTCCAGAGCTTTGCCTGCCATTTGGGACCTGCGTGTGGAACAGGAAGCATTTCAGAGAATGCTACCTTGGAAGTTCTGGATTTCAACTTCCTACCTAAAAGCCTAAATTTGGCCCCCAGAACCTCCCTTCCACACATTCCTATATCATTGGTACCAACATGTACTAAGACAGCAGGCTCCTCCCCAGCACTATCAAAACCTTGTCTAGGTGGTGCATGAGGTCCTTCACTTTCACACCAGGCAGGCATGTTACCAGACAATTCTCATGTCCACCAGACACACAGCTATCTACATGCCTCAACTATATCAGCCATCCTAATCCTTCCCTCATGGGCTCGTGTTCCTGGAGAATCCTCCTCAGTGCGAGAGGGTTTTACAACACCTGGAGGACAGATCCTAGCTAGAAGATCACGTCCTGCCACACCAAGATTATGCTCTCCTTTCACGTGACCTCTCTCCTCCATGGCAAGAGAGGCTGCTAGACTGGATGTGGGGCTTCAGTATTTCGTCCCTATAGGCCCTATGTGGGCCTTAAAAAAAAGATCAGAATCAAAGAGCACACCCAGGTAACGAAAGGTAGAGACCAAGGGTATGGGTGTGCCAGAGAAAGAGGGGGCTAGTAAGGGGGGCAGGATACCATGGGAGAACCAGATGGCAATAATTTTGGTTAGATTAAGGTGGAGACATTTCTGAATCAGCCAGTCTGCCACAGTAGAAAGACAGGAATTCAGTGCGGAGAGATCAGGGCAAGAGGGAGAAGTGTGGTGAAGAAGAACTATGTCGTCTGCGTAATAGAAAGCGGAAATGCCAGACTGTTGAATTAGCAGAGCAAGGGGGGCTAAGAAGAGATTGAAAAGAAGGGGGGCCAGAACAGAACCTTGGGGGACCCCACATGGGAGAGGAAATGTGTCTGACGCGGGAGTGGGAGGAGAGGTGGAGAGAACTACGCATGACCGAGAGGAAAGAAAAGAGTGGAATCAGCGGTAGACGGTGCTGCAAAGACCCGCTTCCCGTAGGCGAAGGAGAAGAAGAGAGTGGTCAACTAAATAAAAGGCGACAGAAAGATCAAGAGCTACCGACACCGAGATATCCCCGCGATCGTGAGCCACATGCAGTGCATTAGAGAAAGCAAGCAACACAGTTTCGACACTATGGCCTTGACAGAATCCGGATTGACGAGGGTGTAAAAAGTTAGTAGAGTCAAGGTGGTGAGAAAGTTGTGCGAAGACTATTTTTTCGAGGAGTTTAGAAAGAAAGGGAAGATTAGAGACGGGACGATAGTGGGCAGGGACCAAAGGGTCAAGAGAAGGGTTCTTAAGGATAGGACGGATCAGAGCATGCTTCCAAGAGTGGGGGAAAGTCCCTGTAGAAAGACTAGAGTTGAACATGGAGAGGATATAGGGGAGGAGTGCTAGAGAGGGAATAAGTGGCCAAGAGGAGGGGATAGGATCAAGAGGACAAGAGGTCTTTCTGGAGGAGGAGATGAGTTGATGGAGCTCCACGGTAGTGGTTAGGGAGAAGGAGGACCAGGTGTGTGAAAGTTGGGAAGTGGGAGGAGGGGATGCAACGAGGGAGGGGGGAGAGAGGATGGGGTTTGGGCAGAAGGGCAGAGATGCTCTTAGGGAGGAGATCTTGTTGTTGAAGAAAGATGCCAGTAGTGAGGGAGGGGGGGATGGCTGAACAAATGTGGTAGAGGGTGAGGAATGAAGCGAGGGGACAGGATCAGACAAAAGGGGAGGGAAGGTCATAGGCCAAGGAAAAGAGGTGGGTTTTTAGGTCTCGCTTGAAGGTGGCGTGATGGGGTTCTAACTGGAGGGAGGTGGGGAGTGAATTCCAGAGTGCGGGGCCGATGAAAAAGAAAGCAGAGGAACGGGTGGATTGAAGGTGAGCGAGGGAGGGGGAAGGGAGATTAAGGCGGTTAAGGTGGAAGGAGCGGGGAGTGTGTCTGGGGGTGTGGAATGTAATAAGGTCTGCCAGGTATTGTGGAGTACTAGTGTGAAGAGCCCTGTGAACTAGAGTAAGTAACTTAAACTGAGTGCAAAAGGAGTGTAAGTCAGTAGATTCTTTAAGTTATCGTATGTCTCTTTCATGTAGACGGCATGCGCTACTGGAATAGATGGAAGACGGTTTCCATTGTTCAAAAGCACAGCCTTCAGACTCAGTTTCAAAGAGTCTATAAATAGTCTCCAGTCTTGTGGGTCATGAGTGATTTTTAAGGCATTCATGAGGCTTTCAATATCAGAACAGAATACCAGATTACTTTCCTTTCCGACTGTGTATAGTACACTGCTGACGTCAGATGGCTTCAGCAGCCGTCTGGCAGTAGTATTGCATTGCATCAGAAAATGATGCAATCAACTCTGGATGATGTGTGCATGCTGGTATTATGCAATATGATGCAATATTACATCATTCAAGGATTATTTGGGATGTTGTTGATGTTCTACTGGATAAATTTACACGGTGAAACGTCAAAAATGAACTACATAAAATATCTTCAAAACGAGAGCCAATAAAATTTTTTAATGTTATATTTGTGTTCAGCTCACCAAGATACCACAGATTAGGGCCTTTTAAAGTCAATAACGATTTCAATGTTGACCAGTGTAATTCAATACAAAACTAAACTGAACCCCCTGACAGAAGAGGATAACTTCTCCACCTCTCCTCACCAAAGAAGAAGAAGAAAATAGGAAGAACTCATGCAAAGAAAGTGCACTAGTATGAAAAGAAAGTTCAAGGTACTGTTTCCCTCTTTATTTATTTCTTTTTCTTTACTTGAAAAGAAAATACTCACGGAAGGATGTCTTCTCAGTATCACACGATTCCGCCCAATACCAGCAAATGCCTATACAACAACAGAACCGGGAGGGAATCGGGACTGGACTGGAGTTCCTCAAGGAACAACAATTAGCAGGTAAGTCTAATTTCTCTTTCCTTATCATCCCTCCAGTCCAGTCCCTCACTGCTGGGATGTAACAGAGCAGTACATTAATGGGAGGGACCTGCCACACCAGCTCTCAACACTGCTGAGCCGAAACAGGCATCCCCTGACGCTTGAACATCCAACCGGTAGTGTCTACTGAAAGTATGCAACGAGGACCAAGTGGCCGCCTTGCAGATTTCAATTGGCGGAACCAAACCATGCTCTGCCCAGGACGCTTCTTGAGCTCTTGTGGAGTGCACCCGCAAACCCACGGGCACTGTCCGACTCTGCAGAATATAAGCCGACAAAATAGCCTCCTTGATCCATCTGGAAATGGAAGCCTTAGACGCCGCTTCTCCCTTACGCGGACCCCCAAATAGCACAGACGGTCCGATTTATGAAAGGATTCCGAAGCTTTCAAATAACGACGGAGAACTCTCCTTACGCCCAGCAAACGCAAACTACGATCCATCCACATTGCCATCAACTGGACACAAAACTTGCAGAGACACTGACTGATTCACATGAAATGGAGAGACTACCTTCGGCAAAAAGGAGGGCACCAGATGCAAAACCACCTTTTCCAGAAAAAAAATCAAAAAGGGCTCTCTACAAAACAACGCTTGCAACTCCGAAACTCGCCATGCAGAACAGATTGCTACTAGGAAAACTGTCTTCAAAGTTAGATCCTTCAGGGAAGCCTGCTGCAAGGGCTCAAAGGGCTGCTTGATCAACGCCCCAGCACCAGGTTGAGATCCCACGGAGGAATCGCCAGCCTGCGAGGAGGCCTCAAATGAGAAACTGCCTTCAAAAACCTCAGCACATCCGGATGGGAACCCAAAGCGGAACCATGAACCTTTCCGCAATAACAAGAAACTGCCGCCAGCTGGACCCTTAAAGAACTGGCAGCCAGACCTTTATCAGACCCATCCTGAAGAAAACTTAGCACCACTGGTATCGAAGCCACAGAGGGCTGCAGCTGCCTGACTGCACACCATTCCTCAAAAATACGCCATACCTGCACATAAGCCAATGATGTTGAACGTTTCCTAGCCATAAGCAAAGTAGAGATTACTTTCGAAGAGTAGCCCCTTTTTCTTAACTGAGCCCTTTCAATGGCCAAGCCGTAAGCGAGAACCGAACTACCTGTGGCATTCACAGGGGACCCTGCAACAGGAGATCCTCTCGAACCGGTAGAGTCCACGGCTGTCCCTCTAGCAGCCTCACCAGGTCTGCGTACCATGGGTAATGCAGCCAGTCTGGGGCAATCAGAATCACTTATCCCTGATGCGCTTCGATATGCTGAATTATCCGACCTAAAAGAGCCCACGGAGGAAACACACAAAGAAGATCCTGAGAGGGCCACCGCTGAATCAACGCATCCAGGCCCTCGGACATCCTCTCTCTCCTTCTGCTGAAAAAACGATTGACCTTGGCTGTTTGAAAGGTCGCCATGAGATCCATCAGTGGGACCCCCCCCATCTGGCGACCAACTGCGCAAAAACCTCTGGGTGCAATTCCCATTCTCCGGGATCCACCCGAACGCGGCTGAGGTAGTCCGCCATCACATTGACTGATCCTGCTATGTGCGCCGCTGACAGAGCTTGAAGGTGCAGCTCCACCCATTCGAAGGGGTCTTCCGCTTCCTTTTCTAGTGCCACGCTGCTTGTGCCCCCTTGACGATTGAGATACGCCACCGCGGAAGCATTGTCTGACAACACCCACACTGCGTGGCCCTGAAACACCAATTCGAATGCTTGCAGCCCTAGCGCCACTGCTCACAGCTCCAGTCGATTGATTGACCCCTGCGCTTCCTGGCTGCTCCATTCTCCTTGCGCGAAATGCCTGTCGCAATGAGCTCCCCATCCCGCTAGACTAGCATCTGTCAACACGGGAACACACTGCGGCTGCTCGAGCGGCATGCCAGCCAACAACTTCTCCGAATTCAGCCACCACTGGAGAGAAGCTCGAACCTTTTTGGGGCACGGCAGATGCTTGTTCAACAAGTCCCTCTGATGACACCAGCGCTGAAGCAGGGCTCTCTGCAAGGGCCGCATATGCGCCCTGGCCCAAGGCACAACCTCCAACGTTGCCACCATCATTCCCAACACTCGAAGGTACTGCCACTCCGACGGTGATGGTTGCTTCAGAAAAGTACTCACCAGCAACTGAAGCCCTCATACCCGAGCCTCCGGTAGAAACACTGCTTCTACCCGAGTGTCAAACCGAACTCCTAAATACTCCAGGCATTGAGACAGTACCAGGCTGCTCTTGGCTGCATTGACTACCCAACTGAGAATCTGCAGACACTGCACCACTCTGGTTGTAGCTTTGACACTCTCGGCCCGAGACTTTGCTCGAATCAACCAGTCATCTAGGTAAGGGTGGACTAGAATTCCCTCTTTGTGAAGAAAGGCCACCACCACCACCATCACCTCGGTGAACGTCCGTGGAGCCATTTCTAGCCCAAAGGGAAGGGCCTGCAACTGAAAATGACCCCACGGCACCGCAAAGCGCAAAACCTTTGATGATCTGGCCTGATGGGAATGTGTAGATATGCCTCGGTAAGGTCTAGTGACGTCAAGAACTCTCCCTGACGAACCACCATTATCACCGATCGTAGCGTTTCCATATGGAAGTGAGGCACCGGCAGACAGTGGTTTACGCCCTTGAGGTCGAGAATCGGACGATAGGCCCCGTCTTTCTTTGGAACTACAAAATAAATAGAGTAGCGACCGCAACCGCATTGGTCTCGGGGCACCGGAACCACGGCCCCAGCTGTTGCAAGTGGGACAAGGTCGCTCGAACTGCCAACTCTTTGTTCCACCCCCTGCAAGGGGAGAGAACAAAGGAGTCTAGGACCGGCCGAACCAACTCGAGAGCGTACCCCTCTCGAATGATCTCCAGGACCCACTGATCTGGTTATGCGGACCCAGGCAGGAAGGAAGTCCTGCAATCGACCTCCCACCAAAAGAACCCCCACCTGGGTCCTCCTCGCTTCAATGCAGTTTTTTGAAACCAGCGGGAGAGGGGCTGGTGAAACCTCTACCCACATCACAGAAAACTCTGAAGCCTTGACCTTGAAAGGAATACATTCCCCTCTGAAAGGTACCGAGACGCGATGACCGAAAACGTCTAAAATCTTGAGACTGGCCCCTAGCTACCACTCCAGTCCTCCCTGGTCTTGGCTTGTCTTCCAGTAACCGACCCCCTTTAGACTCCACCAAATCCTTGACTAATTTGTCCAGTTCCTCCACGAACAATAACTTCCCTTTAAACGGGAACTTGCTAAGCGTAGATTTAGAGGAATTATCCGCTGCACAATTGCACAGCCAAATATACCGCCGGGCCACTACCAGCGAAGACATACTATTGGCCAAACTTCTGATGAGATCATAATGAATGTCCGCTAAGTAAGCCGCTCCAGACTCCAACCTAGTCATGTCCGCCAACTGCTCTTGCGAAGGCTCTGCCGTCTGATGCAAACGCTGAGACCAGCGCATTCAAGCTCTCGCCACCCAAGCCCCACAAATAGAAGCTTGTAATGAGAGCGCATTGGCTTCAAAGGCCTGCTTTACCAGAGAGTCCACTCTCTTGTCCTGACTATCCTTCAAGGCCTCACTACCTTCCACCGGAATGATAGTCTTCTTTGTAACCGCCGAGACCGCTGCATTCACCTGCGGTGAAAAAAACAGCTCCCGCTCGTTGTAAGCTAAAGGGTACAGTCGAGACATAGACCTAACACCTCTCAGCCCTGCCTCTGGCAAATCCCACTCATCCTAAATCATTTCCCTAACCACTTTGTGAACTGGAAGGACCGCTTGGGACTTCCGTACCGCCTGAATTAGAGGGTCCTCTACACTGTCCTCCTCTGCAGGTGCACCCACTGAAAGGTTAAGAGCCTGTAAGGACTCCGTAATCAGGGCTGTTAGCTCTTCCCTCCGAAACACTCTGATAATTCTAGCCTGGTCCTCCAGCTCCTGAATCTCACCTTCCTCCAACTCCTCTATAGTACTCTCCTCCCTATCTAATTCGTCACTTTCAAACCAATCCAACCACTGCGGATGCTCCTCCAGCGGCCAGGTCCCTTAGCTGGTCTCACCTCCGAGCTCCTCCGCTGCTCGGCCTCCCACGAGGCCCAATCCTGCGAGATCCGGAACCGCTCCCTGCTATCGCATGCAGAACGCCTGATGCATAAGCAGCACAAAGTCCGGGGAAAAATCACCCATAGGTGATGCACTTACCGCAGCTGGGGCCACTGAACTCGAGTGCAAAAACGTAGCAGCTGACGGCGAAGCATCCTCCGCCGCCATACCAGCCTCCTGAGGTATGGCGAGGGGCACCTCCTTAAGCTTATCCTGCAGCTCCTGTTCCATTCCAAGCGCCTCTGTCGCACACCCGCGACAGATCCCCGCGTCCGAAACCATCCCCCGATGGGTACCACACACCAGGCACTGCGGACACCCAGGCATTAGACACTGTGACCCCAAAAAGACACAGAGCTCTTTCCAAGTACCCTGCCCAAAAATCAGGGGACTCCACAGCAGTGTTTTTGCTGTCTTAAAATTATGAAATTAAGTAATTAATTAATTAAAAAAACATTTGTTTTCAATCCGCTTAAGCAGGTGACTAAGGGGGACCCACAAGATATCAAAACCAACTTCCTTGCTTCAAAACGCCAGCCAAGAGAAAGGCTTTCTAAAAAAAAAACCACAGGAAAAAATGGCTCCGCAGACACCGACACACTAAAAACCAAATCGGCAGGCTCACCACGAGGGAACAGGCCTTAAAACACCCCCACACCCGATTGGGCACTCACCTGATGGAAAAACTGCTCCTCGCAGCAATTTAAAGGCAGTTGGAGCTCTCCAAACTTCACTGCCAAGCTGAACTTCTCTGCACACAGCACAGGCAGTGAGAAAAGCAGCCAACTCTGTGCCGACGGCCCCGCCCCCGATCCGGAGCCGATCAGCCGGCAGAAGAATTATACCGGCACAACTCCCCTCCGTACAGCCAAGGAGGGGAGTGCAGCGGGACAGGCAAGAGAAAATAGATAAAAGTGAAGGCAGAGCAGGAATCCTCTTCCACTGCCCCTTCACTAGCCCTGACTAAACCTGTTCCCTTTTTTAAAATTTTTTTTATTAAATAGAACAAGCTTAATTGAATCTCCCCCAAAGGAAAGAAAAATATATAGAGAGATATAAAGGAGATCTAAACCTCTCAAGTCCTATCCAACTACTTATATGATCCTAGTGTGAGCCTAGACCTAGGCTTACTACCTCCTGCTGCATGGAGACTGAGCACACTGGAAGCTGGCGGGAGGTGGCACCGATGTAGGTGCCAGATTTCTGACATGCCCAGTCTCCATGCTGCAGGAGGAGGTGCACTGCCCAGCGGTGAGGGACTGGACTGGAGGGACGATAAGGAACCATCTCTTTTGTGTACATGGTGCATAACTTTCCATGACTCCTTATAAAATTACCCCCATAATTTAATTTAATTTAATTAGCAGGTTTTTATATACCGCAACTTCCATAGATCAGTTGCGGTTTACAATGAACAACAATGAACAAGCAAGGCTGTTTTACAAGGAACGGCAGTAAACATCATGCTGTTTTTACATATAACAGTGTTAACAATAATAACAATTTCGGTAATAACAATAATGGGTTCAATCTATCAGAACAGATTGATAGTTGAGAACTATGTACATTGAACATGTTTAGAACTAAAATACAGTTTTAAATAGACAGTTTCTAGTCCTTGGAGGTTACACTCTGGTCAAGACAGACAATGCACACAATAGACATATTTTTAGTTAGTTCACCATATAGGTAACACTGATTCCTCACAGCTTTATTCACTTAAAACTGATCCTCCAAACTCACCTAGAGTAAGGCCATGACTAAGAATGCTTAAGATAGATGGGTTTTGATGGAGGATTTTGATCATCGTTAAAACGTGATCTTGGGGCTACACATATTTCAGGAAAACTCTAGTTACGTATATTGTTACTGATCAGAGTATACTTATTTTGTGTGGATTGACAGATTCAACTGCATTGAATGACTGACAGTTAGCATAAGGGCTTTTTAATTACTCCAAATGTGAAACAGTAAGAAGGGATGAAACTAACTAGGTCTTAGGTGGGATAATTGAAGGAGGGGCAGCTTGAAATAAGTAAAGTGGTAAGGAATCAGTGTACCCAACTGGTAAACTAGCTAAAAAAATTAAATCTTTGCCACAGAAGCTATCTATATAGAAAAGTAGCCAATAAGATAGATGGGTAATGGGTAAGATGAATGGGTCTGCCAAAAAGAAAAGAGCTTCCATTTGTTCAGTTAAAGATAATTCTCTAAATGATGGAAAATGAAGAAACAGAATGTGTCATCTTGTGTATTGAACTTATTAAGTACTGTGTTAAAATGTAGTCAGAAACTAGTACATCTAATTATTTCATGAACTATAACAATTTTAAACTGTTGTATTTTTTTTTATGGTGGTGCTTTTCTCTACTTTGACTTTGACCTACCATATTCTCACCCCAGTTGCTTACACTGCTTGTAAGTCCTAACTTGTATGCTAAACTGTCACATAAAAACAAGTTGTCCTATCATTTTCTAAAGCACTCCGATATGCTGGGATAGGATACACAGAAAAAAGACCAAAAAGCAAGTTGGAGATGACATCTTTTTACTGCTGGAAGGGTAGACTAGATAGGCCATATGGTCTTTTTCTTCCGTCATGTTTCTATGTTTCTACTGAATTTAATGTATCTGTGACTTTCTTCTAAGAGCTCTGCTCTTTTAATTGGGTCAGTGCAGAAGTAACACTGTTACACTGGGTTTAAGTAGTACAAAATCAGCTAGAAATTACATTGCATTTGTTAGGAAGTTAAAGATTACAGATTATAGCTCAGTAAAGTGATGGAATGCTATTTGACAAAAGAGACAGAGACAAGAATAGATTTTACATACCTGATAATTTACTTTCCTTGAATCCTGCTAGACCAGTCCAGATGAGTGGGTTATGCTCCCTGCCAGCAGGTGAAGGCAGACGTGAGCAACTTTCATTGTACTCACACGATATATCCTCTGGTGCAGCACTGAGAGAAGCCAGTATGAAACTTCCCAAGCAATAAGCATGACTGAAAATTCAGAAAAACCCAGAAAACATTAACCACAAACAACCTTTCCACAAATAACCCTGAAATAAAGAACCTACTGATCCATCCCAAATTAAGAATACGTCATCGATATAACGATGCCATAACTTAATTTGGGAAGAAAAATGAGAACCCATGAGCCACCGCTGTTCCTATTGCCCCATAAACAAGTTTGCAATAGAAGGGGCAAACATTGCACCCATAGCAATACCCTCTATTTGTTGGTATAGTTGTCCTTCAAATACAAAATAATTTTTATATAATGCCAATTCTGCAAATTGCAAAAAACACCATCTGTACATCTGTGACATCCCCGCATTATACCAAACCTGCCTTTACCGCAGCTAATGCCGCTGGTTGAGGGATACTAGTATATAACGCTGTCACATCTAAAGTTACAGGCAGCAGGGAGTAAAATGCTATACGGATGTCCGAGTGGGTGTGGGGGCTAGCTCACTTTTGAGCGGTCTACAGGCTGTGTGGAGATTTACTAGGGTTGGGCTGGACGAAGATACAAGTTTATTCAGTTAAGTTGATTGTGGATCTCTACTGCTCACTGTATCTGGTGAAGATGGATACAATATTTTAAAGTTTTCATAATATAACTGATTATAAAAGGATTTTTTTTGACAGGTCATTAGATGTATAGGGTTGGGTGTTATAAATGGTCTTTTTGGCCTCAGTTCACCGTTAACCCAGTAGATTCTGAGACCTGTTTTTCTCCTTTTTTGTTTTTCCTGAAGAAATGTACTGTAGATGTGATTAAAGAGTGCAGCTACTTTTTTATTCTTATGAAAAAAGAAGCAGGGGTGTGGCAAAAAGGGAGTTCCAAAAAAGGAATCTCAGCACCTGTCATGATGAGCGTGGCAACCCGAGTAGGGAAGCCCTGGATGCCCATATAGGCACTGGAAGCCCAGCTGCTGAACGAAGTCTTTTGGGTTCCCCCCTCCTCCATTTGGAGCTACTTTATTGAAAGCAACAGAGAGCCAAATACTGCCTATTGAAACCAATGGGGGAAAAAAAGAAATCAGATAAAAAATACTGAAAACAACATCAGAAAAATACAGGGCACATAGATAAGGACAGCAAGAGAGAAGGGAGGCCTAGACTTGACTTACTGACCTCCCTCAGGGGCTCCACAGACTCCTCCTGCTCCTCTTCAGACCTACCAGGCACTAGTAACCCATGGGGGAAAGTCTTGGACATAGGGCAGCTGTTAGCTCCAGAAGACATGAGCGCATCGTATTCTGAACAACACTGGTCCTTACTGAACTCAATCACAATGACCACTGCACTGTAGTGTGGGCCAGGAAAGTCAGGCCTGTCTGCACTGCTGCACCAGTCTAAATACCTTGCCACCTGCTGGAGGCAGACAAATACGGCCATCAGAGGATATGTCAAGTGATGACATTTCTGAAAAGTTGCTCAAGTCTGTCTCCATCTACTGGCAAGGGAGCATAATTTGCTCATCTGGATTGGTCTAGCAGGATAACAAGGAATAGCAGTTTATTGTTTTAGAAGCCTAGTCACAGGTATATTGTTGATCCAATAGAAAGTTATCACCTACAACCTGCTTCTTTAAAAACTTTCTTCTATGCATTCAAGTGTGCTAACCCAGCAACTACCATCTTTCAGCTGGATAACAATCAAACACTATACTTTGTGTTGATGTCTTCTCATGCTTAATTTGTATTCTTGGAAAAAAAAAACTATAGGAAAGTATTAATCTGCTTAACATTTCTAAGTACATCATCCAAAGGATTTGGGCTTTTTTAAAAAAAAAATCATACATATGCTTAGCAGAGTTACTGGCAAAAACTACACACTTCCTTCATTTCATTCTTTCAACATCAAATGGTAAGCAGCAAAAATTGGATCAGACTTCAAAGCCTACACTATGATTCAAGTCACAGAGTGACTCCTCCATTCTACATATTGAATTCACGAAGGATATTAAAGTGCTACGAAAGAATCTCCGGCCCTTAGTGAAAAGGAGACTCTTAACATCTGTAGAACGTGAATTGGAGAGACAAATCACCTCGGGGAGCAGTGGGTATCTATTCTCAGCAGCAAATTTCTAGCTTTTCTATTCTCTTGTTCATTGTACCTTCCTGCCTTTCTACTCATCTAAAGTTCTTAGCAAGCAGACTCTTGTCTCAAAAGACTTCAGAACATTGTTAACAGTCTCATGTTCAGATGACCGTGCCAAACTGCTATGCACATGTTTCAGAACAGTGGGCTCAGGAATTTGAAGTCATAAAGGAATGTTATTTTAGAATTTAAAATTTTAGGAGTACCTTTTCTTCTTGCTTCTCAAGACAAACTGCGTCTGTAGAATTATCCGTCTCACTGCTCTGTCTCCTAAAAACAATAATAAAAGTTATTTGACATTCTCATTGTCATCAAATACTATATGTTTCTGGTCAAAGCCTCCTGCTCTTGACAAAATTGGTACTCAAAGTAAGGGTGAATAAGGAGATCAAGTATTCTCCAGTCTTGGCTTCCAGTTAATTAAATGTTAACTCTGTCTTTGTTCATAAATTTCTCTTATTGCTGGAACACTTCCTTTTTGTCTCACAGATAAATTGTATTTTTGCTTAGAATATGACACATTCTGTTTCTTCATTTTCCACCAGTTAGAGAATTATCTTTCACTGAACAAATGGCAACTCTCTTCTCTTTGCAGGCAAACTCATCTTGCCTCTTACCCATGCACCTCATTGACTTCTTTTCTATATAGATGACTACTTTCAATGCTTTGTTTCAGGTATCAGCTGTAAGTGAATATGGTCCGGTGAATATAATTAGACATCTTTAATGTTTTCTTTTGAAAGGAGAATCTGCCTTGTATTCATGGATATAATTTCAGTATAACTTGTCGTGCTGTGAGGGCTTGTGTGCATCAGTGATGCTGAGAGCTAAACTAACGGTAGTTTAACTACTGGCAGGGTCTCCCAAGATGGACAGGTCTCAGCTGAGGTGCCAGACCAAGACAAACCACCCATCTGGGCAGCAGCAGAATGGGATACTGTTGACGGCGGAGGATCACATTTCTGTGACAACGGCAACAACACCAAACTTAAACTGCGCGGAAGAAAGGCCCGGCAATCTACTTCTGTATCTTGCCATGAAAACCCAATGGATAGTTACAACAAAACAAATTATGCTATAGTGCTGGAAGATGAGACCCCCAGGTCGGAAGGCACTCAACTAGCTACTGGGGAAGAGCTGAAGACTTTTCAAAGTAAAGCCAGCATTTATGATGTGGTTGGATCAAAGCCCTCGGGACGTCTGACTGCTGATGTAGCTGCGCATGAAATGAGTCAGAAGCTGTAAAGATGTCTTACACATTGGAACATGGAACATATGAAGCATGAACCAAGGGAAGTTGGAGGTGGTCAAGAATGAAATGGAATGTGTACAACTTGATCTGTTGGATGTCAGCGAACTGAAATGGACTGGCATCGGGCACTTTGCATCAGATGATCACATGGTCTACTATGCTCGAAATGAAAGACAAAGAAGAAATGGTGTTGCATTTATAATAAAGAAGACACTTGCAAGAACTGTAATGAAATACAATGCAGTCAGCGAACACTTAATCTCTATTCGTCTACGAGGAATGCCTATCAACACAACTATAATTCAAGTATATGCCCCAACAACAGCTGCAGAAGAGAATGAAATTGAAGAGTTCTATGAACAAGTACAAGCTGAAATTGACAGAAGATGCAAACAGGATATCCTGATAGTCATGGGTGACTGGAACGCAAACGTTGGCAACAAAGAAGAAGGCAAAGTAGTTAGAAAATATGGACTTGGCAACAGAAATGAAGCTGGAGAAAGACTCAGAATTCTGCAAGACCAAAGATCTATTCATCTCAAACACCTTCTTCCAGCAACACAAGCGGCGACTGTACACATGGACTTCACCCAATGGATTGCATAAAAATCAAATTGACTACATCTGTGGAAGTCAACGATGGAAAAGCTCTATAACATCAACAAAGACAAAACCTGGATCTAACTGTGGTACAGATCATCAACTACTAGTATGCAAACTCAAGCTAAAGTTGAAAAAGAGCAAACCACTCATGAATGCAGCAAAATATGACCTTGAGAATATACCACTGGAATTTAAAGACTGCCTGCAAAATCGATTTGCTGCTTTAGATACAAATGACAGAGCTCCAGAAGAGTTATGGAATGACATCAAGAAGGTTGTGTTGGAAGAAAGCAAGAAGTCTCTACAAAAGGTGAAAAAGAAAAAACGGCCAAAATGGATGATGGAAGAAACTCTGAAAATTGCCCAGAAACGCAGAGAAGCTAAAGCCAGAGGAGAAAGAAAGACAATCACAGAACTCAGAGATTTCCAACGTGCAGCAAGACAGGTCAAGGAAAAGCACTACAACAACGCATGCAAGGAAATAGAAGCAGAAACTATTAGAGGAAGAAGGAAAAGAAGATGACCATCCGCAAATAAGCAAACAGAGGAGAGCAGCGGAAGTGATGACCACGGCCTACCAGGTGATAGATAAAATTCTTTATTAAGGACCCAACTTAACAAGTTTCGGCCGAAGCCTTCGTCAGGGGTCTAAAAAACAAACATACATAAAATAAGCAAGAAACTAAAACCAAAAGAAATTAAAACATTATAAAAACTATGTTGTTAAATAAAAAATTACCAGAAAACCACATAGAAGGTGTGAGGAACATGTCTATGTGGTGGAGCAATCGCTCTTCCCAATCTGAAAAGCAGTAAAATTACAAGTGTGAATAATAACAAAGGAAACAAGGGTGTAAAAAAGACACTAAAATACAAAATAACATACATATATAACATAACGGTTAAATTACATTGACATACAAGAGATGAATAAAAACTTGATACTTTATCCATAAAAAACATCTATAAAACATTGAATATATATTACAAACTTATGAATGGATATAGGACAGTTTCTGAAGCATCTAAAAAACCATTGCACTCAAGGAGGAGGAAACACATACGTCATAACTATTACACAAGGGGCGTAAGTGAAGACAATAAGAAAACAAAACATAGCAGTGTGAAGAAGGGGCAAGAAAATGTTTCTTTTGTGCTGCACCATAAATCAATATCAAAAGAAAAATGAACATAATTTAAAACAGAGGGATGAACCCACGTATATTATTTGCATCAATGGAACTGCAAAAAATATTTTGTACTAAGCATATGTTGCGCAAAGCCGACATAAGTGTAAAGAAAAATAAATAAATAAAAACGCGGTATATATCCACGAAAAAACGGAGGAAAGGTGTTATCTTACAATACACTGTCAAGAAAATTTATTGCTATGTGTGCTATCTACATGCACGTCAGAATAAGGGAGGGGAAGAATGTGCAGGGTATACATTATGCACTACCAACAGGAGCTTAGATAAAGAAAGACCTATGTACACAAGGAAGAAATGTATGCACACATAATGCACCAACAGTGAAAAGGTTCTTATGCATAGTAAGAAGAGGAACCTACATCAATACATCGCGGGAGAAAATACTAATGGTATGCACAACACAAAAACAAGCCATGAAAACACCATTATTACGCCGTCTACAAGAGGATGAACAAAAAGCTGTTGTCTAAAAAAACAGATTTAAAGAAATATGATTTAAAGAAGCATGCATGTGGGTGAGCCGTAAAACAAACAGAATTCCACGGAGCGTATGTTATGCAAAGTGAAAAACATCGGGGGCATAAATAAGAAGCTATATCAACAAAAGGGGGATTGAGGATACACACATAATGCAACAGCACTGAAAAACATGCATAACGCTACGTGCACAAAAAGAACTTAGAATTGATTTTCAGTATTAGGCCCATAAATCTAGGCAATTGCAGGCCTAAATTTAAAGGCATAGGGCCCAATATTCAAAGGCATTTATACAGTTTACAGACCTGTAAAACATGTAAATGCCGCTGAATATCCTTGATTAATGCCACTACATGCCCTGATGCTAACTGCTTAGCACTGGGGCATGTTGTGGGCGTTTCGGGGGCAGCACTAGTCGCTAACCAGGCAGCAGTGATATTGCACCGCTGCCTGGTTAGCACCCACAGGTAAAAGATAGACCAGTTTTTTCTGTGCCTATCTTTACCTGTGGCAGCTAACTGGGCAGAGACTCAATATCACCGCTCCCTGGTTAGCTTTGGCAGGCTTGTGGGCTGTGCGGCAACTCTGGATATTCAATGCCAGGGCAGCATATGACCCCAGCACTGAACATCCAGGGTTGAAGTTCGGCGGTGACAGCTATGTGTTGTAGCAGTACATAGCCATCGCAAAAGAAAAGCGGGCCCATTCATTTTAAACTCCTAAATTAAGATGAATTTTCAGCTGAAAACTTAGGCTCCTAAATTTGGCTGAATATAAGGCACATGTTTATGAGCTTAATTTAGGAGCTTAAATTTAGGAGTTCAGCTTTTTTTGAATATTGGGCCTATGGTGTTCAGTTATGCATTTTGACGGGCTTCTTTTGGGAGGCATTGCATTGGATGATCATGACCGCCGAGTTTAATTATCAAAATCTCAGGGAGGATTTAGGAGCCTGAAAGTTAATCAAGGATGGCGCACAAGACTGAAGGTTCACCTAGGGCACTTAATACCCTTGCACTAACTCTGGTGACACAACACATAAACGTTGGGAACCACTGGCGTACAATATATCTGCGCTGAAAGTCTTGTGCACATCTACAGTACCATAAGCTACTCAAAATTGTACCATTCTTGTCTAAAAATTAAACTAATTATAGGAATTCCTAAGGTCCTTCACTTAGGACCTTGGGAGTGGGAGGGGTTCTACAACTTTACATAAGTAAATTTTTTGAAGTGAGTTGTGGGCATATTTGATGCAAGAGAAAGCTTGAAGCAGGCCTGTTCCCTGGGGAGAGTGAGAGGAGGAAGGGAATTAGCCTTCCTGTTTCAGCTGGAAAAAAAGTAGTAACTAATCTATGTTTTCTGAGAAATATACTGTAACAACCTTTGGAGGTGTGTTTTCTTATGAACGGAGATCCATTCCTGAAGAGTTGCAGAGATCGCATGTAGAAAGGGAAGAGTCTGTAGGAACTGTGGAGGTGAGGGAGGTGGAGGGGCCCTTAAGTCCCCGATTCTATGAGACAGATAACGGGGCTGCACACCCACCAAGACATGCAGCCATGATATCCACCATGCTGGTATTCCTCCTGTCATCCCCTTCTGCACACACAGAGCCACTGTGTGTGCTGCAGGGGATGTGGGCGGCAAGGAGGCAGAGAGTGGGTGGGCCATGGGTGGGACCGACCCCGGTCATACAGGGACGATTCTACTGACAGCCCTGTACATCCAGGGATCGCCGGGGGAATGCTCTGCTTATCCCACCTCTGAGGTGAAATAAGCACGGGACATCCCCCCGATACAGCAGGCAGTTCACCCTGGAGATTGGCAGCCCCCACCCCCCAGAGCTACAGGAAGGCCAAGGTGGGTGCCTGCTGCCCAAATGGGGCACTGATTGTCCCTGTCGGGGTTGGGCAGTGGCGAATCGGGGTCCAGGCGGGCTTTGGGTAGGTACTGCTGTGGGGAGGATGTCCCCATGGCGATGCTGGGGCAGCCAGGCCATCTCCCAGCGCCCAATCCAGCACCCATGGGCGCGTCTTGCTCCCGCGGTGCAGAATCAGGCGCTGATGGCCCTGTCTTAGTTGGGGCTGTCCAGACAGCATGGACATGCCCCATAATGAATTGGGCTCTAAGTCTTTTCTTAGGATTTTTTTGTTTGGTTACAAATACAATTCAACTCTACTTCTTGAAGGAAGTAGTTTGTCAATTGAACTATTTTTAAGATAAGGTTTGCTAGGGCTAGAGCATCTGATGTGGAGGGTTTGTCCATCTCCCTGTCTCTCCATCTGTCTCAGAATACAGCTGCAGGTCCCTATGTCACACAGCTGAGGATCTGGAAGAAGAGTGGGAGGCGTTTAGTTTAGTTTATTGACAGATTGGGTAGACCACCTTTAGGTCAGTCAGCAGCAATGCGGAATGCATGCTAAAAGAATGAAAGGGGGAAAAACAACAACAACAAAAAAGAGTCATTACTATCATTGCTATCTTTGTCCCCGATCAGCCGCAGAGCCATGGTGCAGATCACAGATCCTCAAAGGCCTGAAAACCAGAATCCTAAGGCCAGATTTAAATATACTTGGCAATGATTCCATTCTGAGATGAAGGGCACTGGGAGTTTGTGGCTCTGCTGCTGCTCCCCATATCTGACCCATAGTTTTAATAGCGGAACAGGAGAAACAGCCAGCATCTATGTCCATACTGCCATCACCGTTGCCACTGGTGCTTCTCAACTATGTGGACCCCAGAGAATTTATTGGAAGTTTGGAGGGGGGGAGGAGTGTACAAAAGAGATGAACAAAGGGAAACTTGCTGCTGTGTAAGCATACACTGTCCCAGTTGTTTCATTTTGTATTAGTAAATTTTATTTGATTTTGGCGTGTGAAGACCTTTATTTGATTGATTGATCCTCAAGAGCCTAAAAGTAATTGCTTTTCCCATTTCCAGCAACAATCATTGGGACTGTATGAAGTTTGCCTGGCTTCAGGAACACCTGCAATTATGCCCTTTAAGGAAAGATCTGAAAAAAAGGGATTGCATAGTTAACAAATAACGAGTTCAGATTTCCTGTTACCAAATCTAAATTAAATTTAAAGACAATGAAATACTGAACTCACCAGTCTTCTTCACAATTGAAACAGACTGCAGATCCTTTGAATGAGGACTGAGCATTTCCTATAAGGCCAGTATCAGTTTTCAATCCTGTGTAATTTTTCCTAGCAACATAGCCCCTAAAAGCTAAAATATAAATAAATGGTTATTGTGGCATCTGAATCTTGTTGACTTTAATGTGCATAGCTACAACTCTGTGCTTCAATGAGACCATGAAATATAGCAAATTGAATCTATTTCCTTCAAATGAGTATCCCTCAAACATCTTATTATTTTTGCATTTTCTCTCTTCAACTAGGATCCTTTCTTCAAAGATGGGGCATGTCTGGATGGTACCTTGTAAGCCTTATTGCTTGAGAGTTGTAGGAGTATCCTCTGAGGTGAATCCTCAGCACTGCTTTACAGGTCACATCTCAGTAGTGGCTAGAGATGTGTGTTTCTTAGTGAACATTCGGTTCATTAGAGAACTTAAAAACATTTAAAGCATGCTAAAGTGATTTAATGCACAGAAATCTATGAATTAGCATGCACTACATCAATTAGAACACATTAAAATGCTATAGCTACATGAAAACGTAGCTAATAAAACAAATGTGTGAAATCAACTATAAGATGATGATCAGGAAAAAGTCTGGAAAAAATGAAAACTAACCACATTTATTTTGCCTGCACACATCCCTAGTACCCTACTTCTGTAGCATGCTCAGGCCTGACAGGTACAGATGAAATGGATATTTAAAGCCAGATTTTTTGTTCCAAACAGCTCTTTATTTGTATATTTTCTGTGTGAAATCTTAGAAATGCATTTTTATTACACATACATAGATATATACACAAATATACGCACACTGTGTCTCTTTTATATATATATATATATATATATATATATATATATATATGCCCTTAGAGGTAAAGATCCATTTGGGATTAACTCTCTGGGGCTGGAACTCAGCACTAAACCCCTTTACCATGAATGAACGCGACACTAGTGTATGGGAAGCTTTTCCATAGACTTCTTATTAACGACTTTCCACAGTTAACAGACAGCCACTTATATAGAGAGTTATGCAACTTTTCTAAGTATTTTCTCAAACCGTAACAAATGACTAGACTCTCTCTGGTCACAACTGCAACCTATGACTTTAAACAGCCAACTCAGAAAGTTAACCTGTATCATAAACTTACAGTTAACTTTCCTTTAAGGAGCTTATATGTTAGCTCTAGGACTCTCTTTTTTTTACCAGTAGTTCAAAAGGGACGAAGGCTAATAATATTCTTTGAAATCACAGTATTTATGAGATGTTTGTTCCCTCCTTCCCCAACCTATCTTCCAAATCTTGCTATATAGAACCACTCACCAATTAGGAGGTTAAATTAGATGGAAATGTTTGCTATTGGCGGGAAGGTAAAATCTAGGAAGTAAATAGGCCAACTTTTGTTTGTCTGTTAAAAGTGAACGAGTAGTTCTATGTTTAAGGGAAAGTTTGATTTGGTAATCCTACATAAGGAGTACCTTAGACGAGGGGTGGGCAATTCCGGTCCTGGAGGGCCGCAGACCAGTCAGGGTTTCATGATGTCCCTAATGAATATTCATGAGATCTATTTGCATCCACTGCCTTCCATTGTATGGAAATAGGTCCATGAATATTCATTAGGGACATCATGAAAAGCTGACTGGTCTGCGGCCCTCCAGGACCGGAATTGCCCACCCCTGCCTTAGACTATACATCTCAGATACAGAGAAAGCATTTTAGTAGTTTGAAAGGAAAAGATAGACTACTGCATACTCTAATAACTGGTGAACAAGCCGGCAGGACTACACACAGGGAATCAGAACACAGGTGTCAGATTTCACAGAAGAGGCTAGCTGCTTTTTGGACTTACAGGACAGCTGAGAAAAAGGTAGGGACTTTGGTAGACTTTTTTCTAAATCTTTAATAGCCCCTGCCCCTGAAGTACAGTTGTGGTCAACGTTATTGGCACCCTTGCAGTTCAATCCCTTAATGTCCAATATCTCCTAAAATGTAATGGCCAGTGAAATGGCTTTGGACTATACAGTATATGCACACATATTTGACACATAAAAGAATCAAATAAAACAAGACAAATTAAAAAAGGAAATAGTATGAAAACTGGGACATTGCCAGGATATGATTGGCACCCTTATAAACAACTGAAATCAATTTTAACAGCAGAACCACATTCTCATTGCAGTAAAATTAGATGCACCTGTGATCAATTGTCTGGACTCACATGACTTGAACCAACCAATAAATGATGGTTCTAATGTTTAAAATGGCTGCATTCACTCTCTGTTCCATTTTCACAATGGTGAAGACGAGAGAGCTGACTGAGACCATCAGAAAAGCCATTATCACCAAACATCAAACTTCAAAGGGGTAGAAGGCCATCTCCAAAGACCTTGGGGTTCCTGTGTCTATAGTTCACAATGTTAATAAGAAGTTTTCTGCTCATGGAACTGTCAAGAACCTCCCAGGATGTGATGGGAAGAGGAAAATGAATCCAAGAAGTCTTCGAAGGTTTGTGAGAACTGTTGGAAAAACGCCACATACAACATCCAAAGAACAAGGCTGACCTGGAGGAGTCTGGAGCAGTGGTTTCAACCCACACAATACACCACACACTAAACAAAGAAGGACTTCATGATGAAGGCCAAGGAGGACACCACTGCTCGAAGACAGACATAAAATGGCATACCTTATCTTTGCCCAAACCCACCTTGAGAAACCACAACTCTTCTGGGAAAATGTTCTGTGGACAGATGAAACCAAACTTGAGCTCTATGGCAATGCAGACCAGTGATACATTTACAGGCAAAGAAATGAAGCTTATAAGGAAAAACACACCCTTCCTACAGTTAAATATGGTTGAGGTTCCATAATGTTGTGGGGCTGTTTTGTTGCCTCAGGAACTGGAGGCCTGGAACATATTAAAGGAATCATGAAGTCAGAGGACTACCAGGTTATTTTGAAGTGAAATATGCTATCTAGTGTCAGAAAGCTAGGTCTGGGTCGAAGGTCATGGGTCCTCCAGGAGGACAATGAACTAAAACATACATCCAAAAGTCCAAAAGAACGGTTAAAAAGGAAAAAATGGATTGGTTTTAAACTGGCCAGCAATGAGTTCAGATCTCATTCCAATTGAGAACCCTTGAAAAGAGCTGAAATCTGCCATTGGTAAAAGGAATCCTGGAAACATTCATGAGCTGGAACAAATCGCAGTTGAAGAGTGTGAGAAACTACCAGCAGACCGATGTATAATAGCTATAAGAAATGTTTGGAGGCTGTCATCACTGCCAAGGATTGTGCAACCAAATATTAGTGAAGCGTGCCATTAATCCTGTCCAGGTCATATTTTATTTTTCTCAGAAATTATTACATCTAAGCTGCACAGACATTTTTTTTGTTGTATACCTTTGAATATACTATTAAAATATTATGACAGCATACAGTTGGAATATTTCCAATTATTTCTCAAGATGCTGTACACAACATACCTAAAATGCAAGGGTGCCAGTAATGTTAACAACTGTATGGCTAGGAATTAGTGTGGCATCATAGCTTCTGCCTCTATCCAGACAGGCAACCTGATTGCAAGTGAAGAACTGATTCTGTGTATAACATGCCTGCAGGAAGAATCCCTCATGAAACAAGTAGAGGAAGAGAGAGGAGGTGGTGAGGTCAGGAAGCATCCATGACAGAGGGAGTTACATTGATGAAATGATTCTTCAAGCATCAAAAATCTCCAGCAGAAGGGAAGATAAAATGGTAATGAAAAAGGACTGAGTCATTGGAGCCTGCAGAAGCAACACCCTGAATCCATTTTCCCTGGAACTGAAGAATCAGTATGCAGCCCTGGAAATGGAGGAGGTGAAAACATCCCAGGAATAGGAGGAATCAAAAATCCTAATTGAATCCCCTACTATAAAATGTTATCACTTGCCACTGGAATCAGAAATTAATGGAAACGCTGATAAAACAAAGGATAGTGCAGTTTCTGGAATCCAGTGGATTACAGGATCTGAAGCAGCATTGTTTTACTAAAGTTAGGTCTTGTCAAATGAATCTGATTAATTTCTTTGACTGGTGACCAGAGGGTTGGATCGAGGGAGAGTGCTAAGGAAACCGAGCACTCTTGGAATGTGCTCTAAAGTAACTGACTGGATTAGAAACTGGTTGAGTGGGAGATGACAAAGTTAGTGATAAATAGAGTTCACTCTAAGGATAAGGATGTTACCAGTATTGTGCCAAAAGAATCAGTCCTAGTCTGGTTCTTTTTAACATTTTTTGCAAGTAATATTGTGGAAGGGCTGTCAGGTAAGCTTTACCTCTTTGCAGATGATAACAACATCTGCAGTAAGGTACTCATCCTGGAAGGGGTGGATAACATGAGGAGGGATCTAGTGACGTTTGAAGAATAATCTAGAATTTGGTTGCTAAGAGTGAAGTGGAGGAATAGCCTAGTGGTTAGAGTAGTGGCCTGGGAACCAAAGAGACCAGGGGTCAAATTCCACTGGCACTTCTTCTGGCCTTGGACAAGTCATGTAACCCTCCATAGCCTCAGGTACAAATTTAGATTTGTAAGCCCACTGGGGAAAGGGAAATACCTACTGTACCTGACTAATACCTTGAATTAGTACTGGAAAAGTGTGAACTAAATATTACTAAATGCAAAATAAATAAATAATTAAAAATGCTAAAAATGCAAAAACTCCAAGAGAGCAGTATAGTATAAGGGTATAGCACTTCTTTTTATTAAAAAAGCGCAGGACCTAGAAGGGATTGTGTCTGATCTTAAGGTGGCCAAGCAGAACAGGTGACTGCAAATGCCAGAAGGATGTTTAGGTGCACAGGGAGAGGAATAGCCAGCAGGAAAAAGGTGATAGCGGCTGCATATAAGTCTCTAATGAGACCTCATTTGGAGTACTGTGTGCAATTCAGGACAGTCAACTTCCAAATGATATAAATCATGATGAAGTTGATAGGGAGGGCAGTAGCAAAAATGGTCAGTGGTCTTGCCATAAAATGTAGTTACTCACCTGTAACAGGTGATCTCTGGGAACAGCAGGAATTTAGTCTTCACATATGGGTATTGTCGGTACCAACGTAGCCCTCGCAGGAACGCTCCCCAGCGTCCAATAGGAATGCTTTTGGGAGCACCCCACAGCGCATGCGTGCTGCCTTCCCGCCTCTGTACCTCTCTCACTTCAGTTGAGTTTATAGCTGAGACCAAAGGAGAGAAGTAGAGAAAGAGATAGAGACAACTCCTAGGGGAGGTGGGTGGGTTGTGAAGATTAAATTCCTGCTGTTCCCAGAGATCACCTGTTACAGGTGAGTAACTACGCTATCTCCAGGAACAAGCAGGAATGTAGTCTTCACATATGGGGACTCCCCAGCTGAAAGATGCCAAGGGGTGACCCCAGCAAGCTGCGAACCCAGGTGAGATGGATCATGCTTCCTCCCATGGGCCTCTGGCATCCAACCCGTGGATGGTGGGTAGGAGTTGCATTAAGTATGGAAGAGATGCTGGAGAACAGCCTGGCCAAACGAGGCATCCTGATGGGAGTCCTTGTCTAAGCAGTAGTGGGCTGTGAAGGTGTGTACCAAAGCCCAAGTGGCTGCTCTGCAGATATCATCAATAGACACAGAACAAAGGTTAGCCGTTGAGGCTGCCATTGCTCTCACGTTGTGAGCAGTGACATGGCCCTCAAGAGAAAGTCCTTTACTCTGATAAGTATAGGATATGCAATCTGCAATCCAATTTGACAGAGTTCTTTTGGAAACTGGAAGTCCCAGATGACTAGAGTCAAAAGCCACAAAAAACTGAGAAGAATTTCTATGTGGCTTAGTTCTTTGGAGATAAAAGACTAAGGCTCTTTTACAATCCAATGTGTGAAGATTTCTTTCCGCACTAGAGGCATGAGGCCTAGGGAAGAATATAGGAAGATAAACTGCCTGGTTTAAATGAAAAGGTGAAACCACCTTTGGCATAAAGTGAGGATGAGTCCTGAGGACTACTTTACTATGGTGGAACCTTGTATAAGGAGGGTCAGCTACTAACGCCTGTAGTTCACTAATGCGTCTTGCAGAAGTGATGGCAATTAGGAAAATAACTTTCCATTAAAGAAACTTTAGGTCTGAAGTGGCTAAAGGTTCAAAGGGTGGTTTCATAAGCTGACCAAGAACAAGATTCAGATCCCATGCCACCGGTGGTGGTTTAATGGGAGGTTTTGTTAAGAGTAGACCTCTCATAAATCTTGATACAAGTGGATGAGAGGAAATAGGTTGTCCATCGAAAGGTTTATGAAAAGCAGCAATAGCACTAAGATGGACTCTCACTGAATTGGTCTTCAGACCAGAAGTTGATAATTGGAGGAAATACTCTAGTAGTGACTCTACAGGCACCAAAAGGGGGTTAAGTCCCTTTTGTGAACACCAGACAGAGAACCTTTTCCACTTAAAAGCGTAGGAACGTCTTGTGGAAGGTTTTCTGGAAGCCAGAAGGATATCTTTTACTTGTTGAGAAAGGTCAATATCCTGGAATTCTAGGCTTTCAGTAACCAGGCCCTGAGATGTAGGGACTGGGGATTGGGATACAGTAAGCATCCGTCCTCCTGAGACAGAAGATCTGGAGCATTCCCCAACGCCAGAGGAGTGGCTTGAGAGAGACGCAGAAGAAGAGGATACCAAGTTTGTTGTGGCCAACGTGGAGCTGTGAGTATCATACGACCTCTGTCTCTCTGAAGTTTGAATAAAGTTTTGGGAATGAGGGGAATGGGTGGGAAGGCATAGAGGAAGTCCTGACCCCAGTGGAGTAGGAAAGCATCTCTTGCCTGACAGTTGTGAGCTGGGATTCTGGAACAGAATCAGGGAAGTTTGGCATTCTATGGACTTGCAAAGAAGTCTATATCTGGTATTCCCCAGATTTGAAACACTCGAGCAAGCTGGTATGAGTGGAGGGACCACTCATGTGGCAGCAGTATTCGACTGAGTATGTCTGCCCATAAGATTTGAATGCCCGGAAGGTATACCGCAAACAGGTGAATTTGCAACTCTGGCGAGGGCCCATAGTCACAAAGCTTTGTTGCATAGCAACAGAGAGCCTCTTCTGCCTTGCTTGTTCACATAGAACATAGCTACCTGATTGTCGGTTTGGACCAGAACTGTCTTTTTGCTGAGATGGGCCTGAAAGACTTGAATAGCATTGAAGATGGCTCTTAGCTCTAGAAGGTTTATGTGAAGGGAAACCTCCTGTGGGGTCCAGAGTGGACAGATTGTGCAAGTGGGCCCCCCAACCCAACTTGGATGCATCTTTGAACCACCCATATCCCCATCTTGGATGCAACTTTGAACCACCCATATCCCCCAATTACATGATAACCCTCTTCCACTGGTCCCCACTACTAACCCAGTATCCTTTGCAAGTAAGCTATACAAGACGCCGTCCCCCCTTACCTCCCAGCCCACCCCTACCCCCTCCCATCCCCTCTCCCTCCCCCCAGCTTATTTTAACGCTTGCCACAACCTTCCCCACTGCACCTCAAAGTGTCCCTCCTTTTCCTTCCTCACCGCCGTTAACCGTTCCATCAATAATATATGTCGTACTCTCCCCTCAAATTCCCCCAACCCCGGGGCCTCCCGCTGCTTCCATGCAGCAGCCACCGTGCACCTCGCCGCACTGAGGCATGCCGCCAAACCTCTCCCCCCCTTCCCCTGCCCTTTTCCCCACCAAGAAAGCAAAAATATCCCTGGAGCCATGACCACCTCCTCCCCCAACTTCTCCCGTATCCACCCCCTAATCTCACTCCAGAAAACTTGTATCTTTTCACATCCCCACCAGATGTGCCAAAAGGAACCCACCTCCCCACATTCCCACCAACAGGTTGCCCTAACCCCCGGATACATCTTATGCAATCTCTCTGGGGTGTAGTACCATCTGAGTATAACTTTAGAACTGTTTTCCCGGATGCTACTAGACCACGGAGCCCTCTTAATCTGATCCCATACCTTCTTCCATACTGGGGCATCCATTGTCACCCCCATATCCCGTTCCCATTCCCGCATATATCGGAACTTCGCCCCCTCCCTTCTCCTAATCCCCTTATATAGAACCGAGATCATCCCCTTCAACCCCTCCTTCCCAACCCATGTAGCTTCAATATCCGTTAGCTCCCCCCCTAAGTCGCCTCCCCCCCTTCTCCCTGCGAGGAAGGACTTCACCTGCACAAATGCAAACCAGTCCTTCTCTTCCAACCCATAATCTGCCTTGACCTCCTCAAAGCCCATGATTTCCTCCCCATCCATTAATTGGAAAAAACACACCAGCCCTTTACTCGTCCATTCATCGTACCTACCCCCTCCCACCCCGGCCGAAAGGCTTTGCACCCCCTCCATGGCGTTACCAACGAGAAGCCCCTCCCCCTCCCTTTAGAAACTTGTGCCCTAACCCCGTCCCAAATCCCCGCCACATGTCTCATAGCCGGAGAGCACGACCCCAGCTCTTTCTTATCTTGCCTCGACGCCCATAACCACGCTGCCAACCTCCCATCCTGTACATATGTTCCCTCCACCGCCACCCCTAGCTTAACCCACCCTGTCCCTCTCCAGTCCAGTACATGACGCATCTGTGCTGCCCGATAATAATCATGCAGATTAGGCACCCCCAACCCCCCCTCCGTCCTTGGGGCATACATGACCTCTCGCGCAATCCTCGGAGGTTTCCTCTTCCAAATGTATTGGAAAACCTTCCTTTGTAGTGCCCAGAGGGACCCATCAGGCACCTTCACCAGTAGTGCCTGGAACAAGTATACAATCCGCGGGAGGATATTCATTTTGACCCCTGCTATCCTACCCAACCACGACACCTCCGAGTTCACCCAATAGTCCAAATCTCTAGAGAGTTCCCCCAATACCCTGGGATAGTTCACTTGATAGATATCTTCATATTTTGCCGGAATCTGTACCCCTAAATATCCTATTGATCTCTTAACCCATTTAAACAAGTATCTCCTTTTCAACAGCGTCACCCCCCCCCCCGCTGGGGAACTGAAATATTTAATACCTCCATTTTGTCTACATTCATCCTGAAACCTGATACCCCACCGAACTGTTCGAACTCCTCCAAAATTACGGGCAACACCTCCTGCAGGTTATTAATATACAATAAAATATCATCCGCGTAAAGTGAAATTTTATGTTCCACCGCCCCTGTCCGCACCCCCCTAATCCTGCCATTTTCCCGCACCCTTTGTGCTAATGGCTCTACCACTAAAGCAAAAAGCAACGGTGATAAGGGACACCCCTGCCTCATCCCTCTTTCCAATTCAAAATTTATGGAGTAACTGCCATTCACTTTCACGCGTGCCCTGGGCCCCCTATATAAACCTTGCACCCATTTCACAAAATTCGGCCCACACCCTATTTTCCCCACCACTTGCCACAGAAACTCCCAATGCACCCTATCGAACGCCTTCTCGGCATCAATGGACATCAAAATGCACTCCTCCTTCTCCTCCCTAGCTACCCCTATCACTTCCACCATCCTCTTAATATTATCCGCCGCCTGTCTCCCCATAATGAAGCCTGTCTGATCCTCTTTGATCAGCCTAGGCATCATAGGCGCCAGCCTATCCGCCAACACCTTCGCCAAAAGTTTTACATCCACATTAAGTAATGAAATTGGTCGGTAAGAACTGCAATTCAATGGGTCCTTCCCAGGCTTCAATAGAATAGTAATCCCTGCCGTCAACATATTCGGCAACAATCCCCCCCCCCTTCCACCAAGCCATTAAAAACGCGTACCATGAGGTCCCCAATTTCCCCCCAAAACCATTTATAAAAAATCCCTGGCAACCCATCCAATTCCGGTGCCTTCCCCCCTGCCAACCCCTTCACCACTTTCCACACTTCCTCCCCATACATTTCCATATCCAACATGCACCGCTCTTCCTCCCCCAAGCTAGGTAACTCCAAACCCGCTAGATATCCACTAATTTGCTCCCGTCCCACCCCCTCCTGCCTTTTATACAGGTCCTAATAATACTTCTCAAATCGCTCTCTCACCCCTTGTTCATCCCCCACTACCTCCCCATCTGGACGCTGAATTTGATGTATCACTGAGGCACCCTTCCGCTGCCGCAGCTTTCAGGCTAGCAGCCGTCCCGCCCTATTCCCAAACTCATAATAGATTTGTTTCACCTGATTCATTTCGTAGGCAATCTGATCCACCTATAGAGCCTGTAGTTCCCCCCTCACTCTTTCCATATCTTTCCGGGCTCCCACCGTTCCCACCTCCCGATATACCCTTTCCACTTCCACCAGTTCCCTTCTTAATCCTGCCTCCTTCACCCCTCTTTCCTTTTTTAATTGCGCTCCCCATTTCATAAACCACCCTCTCACGTATGCCTTCAGGCCCTCCCATAGCACTACATCTCGTACCTGACCCTGATCATTTATTTCCAGGTACTCCCGTATCGCCTGCTTGATATCCACCATCACCTCCTTTCGCCTCAACAGGCTGTCATTCAACTGCCAGAACTTGGTCCTGAATTGCCTCTTATTCCTAAGCCCCACCGTCATTGCACTATGATCCGACCACACTATCGGAATAATCTCCCCCTCCATCACATCCATCATCCACTCTTTATCCAATAAAATCATATCAATCCTGCTCCAGCTATTGTGGGGCACGGAGTAAAAAGTAAACTCTTTACGTAATGGGTTCCTCAACCGCCACGCATCAACCAGATTATGTTGCTCCATCATCCATTTTAGCCCTTTCCTGTTCTGTCCCCTCCGCTCCCACCCTCTCGGAAACCTGTCTAACCCATCCTGTAGTGTTACATTGTAATCCCCCCCAATAAGCAACTTCCCTGATACCTCCCGTTCCAGCAACCGGCAAGTATTTTTCCAGAAACTCCCTTGCCCCCCAGTTGGCCCATATACCGATACTATGTTTATCTCCTCATTCCCCCATCTCCCTTTTATCCCCACCACTCTCCCCTCCTCATCTCTAAACCAATCCTGTATATGTACCCCTATCCCACATTTCACCAATATAGCTACCCCTCCCCTCTTCTCCCCCCCCCCCCTTAGAACATGAGAAAAATTGCTCTGGGTACCCAGGATGTCTCAATCGTCCAACCTCCCCTGCCTTCAAATGCGTTTCCTGCACCAAGATAACCTCCCAATTATTTTTATTTCCCTAAAGAATTGGCTCCTCTTGAAGGGCGAATTCAGACCCCTCACATTAACCGAACCAATCTTCAACATTATCTTATGTAATCCCACACCCCTCCCATCCCTTTTCCCACAGTAGTGACTTCTCCCCCTTTTCCCCTCCCCCATCCCTCCCAATCCTACCACCCCTCCCATACCCTCCTCCCCTCTTCCCCCCTCCCGCCAATGTCTTCCATGTGTGTCAAGTCCTATCCCGACTCCATCCCCTAGTCACCCCACTATTAAGTTGCTAACAACCCCGATACACCTACCCCCCTCCACTACTTTCTCCTCCCCCTCCTCCACAAGCCATTCCCCCACCCCCTCCAGCATAATGATCATATATATCCACCCCCTCCTGCCACCCCCGTTCCACACACCCCTATTAGATATCTTTCATACCTTTAACCAACAGCCCCCCTCCCCCCAATGTTCATGTAGTCACAGACTGCTCCGCTCCATTCGACTCCTGCGAAAGTCTTTTCAAACGCTTCCCTTTTTCAGATACTCTCTGCCACTGTGACAGTCTCTGCCCTTTATTTCTCTCCTCTCTGGAAGTCGAACCACACTCTCTCTCCTGTGTCCTTGGGAGTTGTTCGCAGCCCAGCTCCTGCAGCACATTCCACGCCTCTTCTGCACCTTTTACTCTCTTAGACACCCCATTCACCGTCATTAGGAGACCAAAGGGGAACAGCCAGCGATATCTCAGACCTTTTCCCCTAAGGTAAGCAGTCACCTCCTTCAGGCTTCTCCTCCTGTCCAGAGTATCTTTAGACAGATCATTAAATATCTCAACTTCACAGGATTCCCAGGCAATGTGCCCGAATCTCCGGGCCACATTCATCACTCGGTCTTTGATAGGGAAACTACTCAAACAGACAATAACGTCTCTTACTTGTTTTTCCCTCCTGGGACCCATGCTACGATGTGCTCTCTCCACACCAATAACCTCCATGTGCTCTGCTCCACTGCCCTCCAGCCGAAGAACATGGAGGCACAACTGCTTCACCACCTGCGCACAGTCTTTAAATTTCTCAGTTTCTGGGATCCCCTTTATACGCAAATTATTTCTCCGCGCCCGGTCCTCCATTTCTTCCATTTTATCTTGCATTTCCTCATGGACCTCCCGCAATCGGCGCTGCTCCGCGTCCAACTCCTGCAACGTGCCATCCACACGGTCCTCGATCTCCTCCACCCGTTGCCCCACAGAAGTCAGCTCCTGCTGTATTGTATGCAATGTATCCTTCAAGTCCTTTCTCATCGCCTTTATATCACCCTGAATCTCCCGCTTAAATTCAGTAAGCCAAGTTTTCAACTCCGTTCCGTCCAGCAATGGCTCTCTCTCACCATAATCTTCCTCCAGGCTCTCGCTGTCTCCGCTTTCAGTGGCCTCTCCGTCCTTCCACAGCCCCTTCTCCTCCCGGTGCACATATGCGGATTTAAACCCCGTCAGTTTTTTCCGGGCCGCCAGGCCACTCATCGGGGGTCTGTTTGCCATCGATTTTCTCCATCGGGGTGCCACTAACTTATACACTTAGTCGGGAATCAGACGGAGCTCGGCTAGTTCGCTGCCATAAGCTCCGTAACGTCACCGGAAGTCGTCCAAACCTTTTTTAAACCCAGCTACACTTACAGCTTTTACTACATCCTCCATTAACGAATTTGAGTTTGATTACGCATTGAGTGAAAAAATATTTTCTCTTATTAGTCTTAAATGGATTACATTGTAAATTCATTGCACGTCCTCTAGTCTTTCACCTTTTTGATAGTGTAAACAAGTAATCTATGTTAACCCGTTCCACTCCATTCAATAACACAGGTACACTAAAAATTTTTTTTTTAAACTGCCTCTAATGTTTCGATTGATTTTTACGTTTTTTGGTGCGCTGAATCCAAATCTGGTAACCAATTAGCTCCATCACGTACAGATTTTTTGCTACATTGGGTTAGCAGTTTGAGGTGAACGTTTCAGATTGAGTGCGATCGAGATAAAAGTTTCTTGGATGAATTCTTTATACTAATTGTTTAGTAGTTATTCAAATAAGAATAAAGAAAATTGTAACAAGGCAGCACATAAGAATAGAGTAATGTCCACAAAACACACTGTGATGGTAGCAAAATTGTCTGCACTTAAAACAGCCACATACATGTGCACAAACAATGAGCATATAAGAGCGAGGTTAGACACAAAGCAAAGCAAAGAAATGTGCAAAAAATGTTGTACAGGTATGTATGTAAGAATAGAAAACGCAAACCGCACCATTGCAATACATGAAGACAAACACCCGATGGTGTGAAAATAAAATTCTAATAAATGAGATCCGACACTGTGGTAATAACTAGCAAATTTTTATTTCAAAGTTTAGTAAAAACACGATATTTGTCAACACAGTTTAGATTTTAAAGTCATTCTTGGGTCAATCAATCTCCTGGTGGGCCCGTTTCTTCTTCCCCCGAATGCTTCTCTTGGTGCGCTGCTTGGCGTATTTTTCATCTGGGCTTTCCCGCAGCAGCAACCAGCAGAAATCAGCCATCATAGTGGTGTTCCATCTTCCTTGGTACCTTCTCTCTGCGTCCTTGATGTCCTGGTGAAACCTTTCACCTTGTTCTTCACTGTATGCCCCCAAGTTTTCGGGAAAGTAGTTCACATGGGAGTGCAAGAAATGGACTTTCAGGCTCATGTTACAGCCTTGTTCTTTGAAGGCATTGAGCATCCTGGCAACAATATCCTTATAGTTCTCATCCCGCCTGTTCCCCAAGAATTTGAGAACAACATCCTTGAAGGAATCCCAGGCTTCTTTTTCCTTCTCAGACATCGTTTCAGCGAATGCTCCATCTGAAATGAGTTTCCTTATACCAGGGCCAACAAACACTCCTTCCTTTAGCTTTGCTTCAGAAAGTCAGGGGAACTTTGAGCAAAGGTACCGAAAGCACTCACCATCTTTTGGAAGGGACTTGATGAATTGCTTAATGAGACCCAACTTAATGTGGAGAGGTGGTAATAGAATTTTATCACGAGGTACCAAGCTCTCATGAAGAACATTTTTCTCACCGGGTCTCAAATACTCCCAAATTGGCCAGTCTTTTTTCCCCCAGTGTAGGTCGCGGGCCTGGCTATCCCACAAGCAAAGGAAGCAGGGATATTTGGTGAAACCGGATTGCTGCCCTAATAGCATGGATAGAATTTTAAAGTCTCCACAAATCATCCACTTATGCTCATCATAACGAATCTTCTGAAGAATCAGGGCCAAATTCTCGTATTTTTCTTGGAGAATAACAGAGTGAGCAATAGGAACTGAAGCAAATGTGTTGCCATTATGAAGAAGAACACCTTTTATGCTGTCTTTTGACGAATCAATGAACAGCCGCCATTCAGCAGGATCATACTTGAGTTTAAACTTTTCCATCACTCCGTATATATCGTTGCAAAATACCAAATCTTCCTCTTTGCTGAAATACTTCAAAAATTGTGTCTCGCGGTTGCGGTACCAATAAAAAGTTGTTCCTGGTGACAATAGATTTTTCTGTTTAAGCCGAGAACCTAGCAGTTGGGCAGCATCTTTTGGGAGTCCTAAATCCCGGACTAAATCATTCAATTCAGCTTGAGAGAAAAGTTCAGGTTTCGGATCTGGTTCAGTTTCAAACTCGGAAGTACTGGACTCATCGGGAAAAGCCATCTGATGAGTCTCATCATGATCAGAACCGTCCACACAAATATGATCCAAAGATTTTGGTGGTTCAGGCACAGGTACTTTGTTGCTATGAGGCATAGGCCTAATTGCTGAGGGAAGGTTGGGGTAACTTATTACGTTCTTATTTTTTAAGTTGTATCCCTTCACAATGCAAGAGCAAAAATAGCAGTCACTGCTGTGGTCTCTTTGTTCACGCCACATCATAGGTATTCCGAAACGAAATGCTTGTTTTTTACCTTTCATCCATAAGCGTAGATCTTCCTCACATGTCTTGCACACTTTGTGAGGAGCCCACGGTTTGTCTTGATCGCCTAACTTCAAACCGAAATAGGCAAAATATACTTTTTTAATAAATGCAGAAATGTTCCTCTGCCGCTTTTTCACGGTATATTCCCCACAAATAAAACAAAAACTGTCCGGAGAGTTGACGCAACCTCTGGCTCTGTGAGCCATCACAAATACACAGCACTGCAAACTACAACTGTAGTGAACCACTTCGTAATAAAGCTGGATTACGACTGAGCAAACAAAAGGTAATAATGAACTTGCAAGAAACTGAAATTTGACAGGAACGTTCATGTCGCAACCACCGTGTTTGAGCGAGCGAGCGAACGAACGAGGCGAGGCGAACAGGAAAGAACATGCGCCAGCGCGAGTACTGGATTTAGCCCCCCACCTCCCAATTGTCCTGTTAATGTATAAAATGAATACAAAACACTCTAAAATATCATGAGGGAGTGTTTCTAGTTAGTTAACCATTACAACCTCTATTTTGGGCCAAGAAAATAAACTGCAGTCGGCTAAAAAGAAATTATGTGAACATTCCTTATATGGGTAAGAAATCTAATTTTGCAAGAAAACGTGACGTGATGGAACATTTTGGCTATTTTTCCTGGATTCAGCACCCCAAAATCTATAGGAATCAGTTGCAAAACTGGAGGCAGTTTTTTGGTAGTGTACCTGTGTAATTTATAGACCTCTATCATCTCTCCCCTTAGCCGTCTCTTTTCCAGGTTGAAGAGCCCTAACCTTTTAAGCCTCTCCTCATAAGGGGATCCTTCTATCCCCTTTACCATTTTGGTGGCTCTTCTCGGTACCTTTTCTAATTCTGCTATATCCTTTTTAAGATACGGCAACCAGCGGGTAAGCAAAGAGCACGCATAGAGGTTAATTCTATAGCAGCTTATCCTGTTGGGAAGGCAAGTAGGTATCTATTTTGAGCCTATTTTATAAACACACATAGGTACCTATATATTTTTATAAAATACCAACACTAAAAACTTACAGATATCACAGGTACAATGAAGCTGTGTACATTTACACCTGCTTTGGAGTACTGTAGGTGAAAATATACATACTGCATTAAATACAAAAATATATGTTTTTTTATAAACGTGTAATTTGCAACTCCAACCACCTATCCAAAACCAGGCCCCTGAATATGCCTACACCAGGTTCACGGAAAAATACACGCCCAAGAGGTCATTTTATAAGTCATGCATACATTTTCACACAGTATTTTAGTGATTTATGCATGAAAGTGACCGTTTACAGGCGTGATATAGTCAATCACTATTCTGAAAATGTGCATGTTGGACTGATGGTGCATACTTTCACTGTGGGTGTGTACAGTGGCGGAGCTTGAGCAGAGTGCAAATTTAACACATAAGTTATAAAATACTACATCTTCTGTGTATGTTTGAAAAATCTAGGTGTGGCATTTAGACCTACCATAGAGCAATCGTAAGTGCTCACATCTAGTTCGATGCAAATTTTCGAACACTTATGTCCCTATGTTATAAAGTAAAGTATGCACATATCTTACTTTATAAAACAGATATGAGATGTGCACATAAAATGACGCGACCCTTCAACTGTCATTGCACATGACTTTACAAGGAGAGTAATTTTATCAGAGGCCTTTTACTCATGTATACTAACAGATATGCACAAAAATGCTGTTGTAAAATTACCCCCATAGGCACTAATGAAGAGTAAAGAAAAATAGGAAACCAGTGTAAAAAAGCTGATGAGCAATAAGAAGCAGCTTAACGCAGATAAAATATTGAAAAGGAAACCAGCGTTCAGAATACTGTATGATAGTGGAGTGACATGATCTGATCTCTTAGCTCCACGAAGGAGTTTAACAGTAGTATTCTGAGCCAGCTGGAGACGTGAAAGCAATTTCTGAGGTAAGCCATGATAGATGGAATTATAATAATCTAGGATAGGAACCACTAAAGCCAATAAGAGTATGGACAGCTGAATGATCTAAAAGAGAATGAATTGATCAAAGGGGAGATAAACAAAGAAAACCTTACACACAACATTCGAAACCTGAGGTGCTAAAGTGAGCTTTCTATCAAGAAGAACTCCTAAAACCTTAACCAAATCCCTCAAAGCAGGGGGAATACCAGAGATGGGTGGAAACAAAATTAGATCAAGAATAGTAGCAGCCCTACAGAGGAGCAAGACTTCAGATTTCTTGATATTCAACTGAAGAGCATTGGACCATAGCCACACTGCAACAGCATCCAACTTAGAAGAAACCTCAGCCATCAATTGTGAGTGTGGAGAGGTAAAAGGAATGAAGAGCTGGATATCATCAGCATAGATAAAACATGTAAAGCCCAAACATTCCAATAGGTATGTAGAAAGTGCAAAATAGATATTAAAGAGCATAGGACCTAATAAAGAACTCTGCAGAATCCCGCAAGCTAAAGGAAAGGAAGGGGAAGTAACACCAAGCCAGTGAACCTAAAAAGTGCGTGCTGAAAGGTAAGAGTGAAAGCAGCCGAAAACAACATCAGTGATAGAAGACTGCCAAATAATCCAAACAGAATGATTGACCAAATCAAATGCAGCACTTAAATCCAAAGCTAAAAGGAGCACATCAGAGTTTGCATCCTGTCTGCCTAATATGCAAGATGGATGATAGCTCGGGGAAAGAGTTAAGTTGGACAGCCACAATCTTCTCAACAACCTTAGCCACAAATTGGAGAGTAGACAGTGCTTGATAGTTGGAGATAAAGGAGGGATCCAACATAGTATCTTTAAGGTGTGGCAAAACAATTGCATGCTTCCAAGCTGCAGGAAAAATCCCCTGATTCAAGCCAGATGTTATCAAATGGAGTGGTAAAAGAAAGGGACCAATAAGCTACTTCAGAAGAGGACCAGATAGTGGATCATGAAAAGACAAGGATGAACTCATAGAACTGGTAACTTGGTAAATGAAGCAATACCTGAAAAAAATGTATATAACCGGCAAGAAAAATTTGGTTCGTTTTTATTTTTTCTGATTATCAGGTGTTTTTTAGTTACTTTCACATATTCATTTTAATAGGGAATTTTTACTGCATACTGAATTGTTTAGTGTGCACTAACCAATGAATTAAGGTGCACTAAGTTGATTAGTGCTCACTAAATTTTTTAAGGCACACTAATGAACTGAATGTGCATTAATGAATGCAAACTCCTAAACAACTCAATATTAGGACAAAATCCTATATGTCAGGAGAGGCAGAGCCTTCAGTCAAGATGGCTACCACTCTAGGGCTCTGCAGCAACCCTCCAAAATAACCACCACCATGGCTGTTAAAATGGCTGGGAAGGCTGAAAGCTTAATGCAGACTGGTGTAGCACCCTGACAGGGCTCGGTAACAGCTGCCACAAGGAGGCCCAACCACTGCAGACTCTGAGTAGGGCCTGACGACCCCATCACCCTCTACTTCAGCTCATGGAGGCTAGCAGCTTGGTAGCTCTGGAAAGACCAGGCGGCATGCTGCGGTGTGGGAGATCTGTGCAACATGCCTTCTTGTACAGCACACAACAGGCCAGGCATAGTGAGAAGTGAGTGCGGCCCCGCAGCACAGGAGAGTGGCACGATCATGGAAGGCCTCAGTGGTGGCAGAAACTGTAGCCATGTTGCACAATGGTGTATGCAGATGGAGGGATAGCATGCAGTTTCAGTGGAGCCAGAAGACATCAGCATGCCGATGTGAGCAGGCCGCGAGAGTGGCAGAAAAAATGAAGTGAGCCCCCCACGGAGGGTTAGAGTGACCTAATTCAGACAGAACCAGCCCTGAACTGATGTAGACATTGAGAGTGCTTCTGGAGAGTGCTCCCAGGGTCGTAGAGTCCCTACAATTCTTGTTGGAACATAGCTCGGAGCCTGCAGAGTCGCTGTGGAGTAGTGCATGTCAAGTGCTGCGAATTGGTCTCTAGAAGCTTGCAGCACGGAGACATGAACCAAGTAGAGCTGATCCAGCATATATTGGTAATCCATTGCTGGGAGCAAAAGGAGCTGGCCTCTGCAGCTGCAAACCTGATGGACAGGGAGTAGCCCCCTGTATGGAATGCTGGTAAAACCTAATGGACAATTTTCAAAGGGTAGTATAAACAGAGAAAAGGGTCTGCAACTATCTCCAACTCTGGGAAGAAAAAGCTGATGGCAGGGCCAGAGGAGCATCCCCCATTGGACACAGCAGCGGGTACAATAACTACTTCAGGGGGGCAGCAGCCGCTACTTCTGATAGAGGACATGGTGAAATACCTTACAAAGAGTATAACTGCTGTGTTGGACGAATTGGCCAAGTTCCAATCCACCTTAGATGAGGTCAAGGAGGCTATGACCGGCCAATCCTGGCAAATCACTGAAAACTTGCAACAAATCCAGATGACCAACATGGCCGTGGAGGAGCGTCGACAAACAAGGGGAACATCTCACCTGCAGTAGAAGCAGCCACAAGAAAAGCAGAAAAACTACACGTCACTGGATGAGCTTTGGACACAGTTGGAACACTTGCAGAAGAAAATGAGGCACTGGAAGAAAGGCTGGAAGATCAAGAAAATCAGAGCTAGCGAAACAGTTTGCAGCTCATTGGAGTACCTGAAAGAGTTGGAGGCAAAGAGCCGCTGCATTTCTGTGAAAAGATCTTCCCCAGCCAGCTTGGACTGTTGACTTCAGAGGTACCGCTGAAGGTGGAGAGAGTTAA
Source organism: Ichthyophis bannanicus (assembly GCA_033557465.1). Lineage (NCBI taxonomy): Eukaryota > Metazoa > Chordata > Amphibia > Gymnophiona > Ichthyophiidae > Ichthyophis > Ichthyophis bannanicus. The sequence continues at coordinate 622,238,641 of CM066036.1, forward strand.
TAGACTGGGCATGCGAGTGGATGAATATAACAGGCCGAGACTGGTGATATTTAAGGTGCTCAACTATGCTGATAAAATGGCACTCCTCACTGCTAACAGAAAGGAAAAAACAGCTGGAAATTGAAGGGGCCAAGATCTTTATGTTTCAGGACTTTTCTGCCCACGTAACTGCTAAGAAGTGAGAGGTGGCTCCTTATTGTTCTTGGCCCCTTGCTAAGGGTTTCCAATTCAGTTTGCAATACCCAGCTAAACTTCATGTATTCCATAAGGGCTGTACTAGGATCTTTGAAAGCAAAGATGAAATTTGGAAATTTGTCAAGTAAATTGAGAGAGGAAGCACTTGAGGCCTCGGACATTGGGAGACCTTATGATAACTCTGCTAGAGGACACTGGGAGTAACTGAAAATTTATGCTATCTATAGAGAGATTATGACTTTGGTATTGGGGCTGGGGGAGGAGTGCCCAGCCAGGCTAGTGGACCTTTAATCTCATCCCCAGAAGATTTCTGGGGGTGGGGAATGGGCAGTTCTGGTCTCCAGAATGGGGGTGAGGGGTGGGTTCAAGGGAGCTAGTTCTGAGCATTCAATGCCTTTACTGGCAAATGAAGGGCAATGAGTTTGGCATTCTGCTTTTGTGGGAGGGTGGAAGGAGTGGTGATGGGGACCTTCAAAAGAGGATCTGGCCACTTCTGAGAAGAAGGACAAGAGGGGGGCTTCAACTGTAATTTGCTTTGTCTTATGTTTCTTATCTTGTTAGGAGTTTGCAGCTAAGTGTTAGAAATTGTAAGTGATTTGGTGGTGATGGAGGGGACTGCATAGGGGTTGAGTGGTCCTGGACCAGGGTGGGGGATGGGGAGGGAGGGGCAATGAGCCGGGGGAAGGAGGGAAGGGGAGTGAGTGGAAGTGTGAATGTGGGGGAGAGGATGGGAGAAGGGGAGGGTGGGAAGAAGAAGAGGCATGGTAAGTGGAATTTGTCTTCAAGTATGGCACACAAGAGGAAAATACAGGGATGTGAGAGGAGTAGGGAACCAGCAAGACGGGGCCATGGACTGGGCTTGTCCTCTTAGCTGGGGGGGGGGGGGAGACAGGCTGGACAGAGAGGAAAGCAGGGGAGGCCTGCACATAGATATCCTATTGATGGAGAATGGCTAGCTGATTTGGTGCTAACATCTTTTTATGTGGATCGGATATACTCTCCAGTGAAACGCACAAAACGTTTGAGTTTCATGAGGAGGGCGCAAATGGACATAGCCTTCCTTCAAGAAACCCACTTGAGTGCAGGAGAACACAAGAAACTACAGAGGTCATGGGTGGGAGAGGTTTATTCCTGCACCTTCAATGGATGTAGATGAGGGGTGGCAATCCTCATTAAGAAATGGTTGGGGTTTCAATAACACAAAGCTATACAAGAAACTGAGGGACAGTACATACTAGTGTTGGGAGAAATCGGAAGGGTTAAATTGATGATGTGCGATGTCTATGCCCAAATTTGTATTGCCACAGTTTCTTTTCTAGCCTGATAGCAAAATGCCTATTGTACCCAGAATATAGTTCCATCTTATGGGGGGGAATTCAATGTAGTGGCCAATCTGTACTTGGATTGTAAACTGAAGAGGGTGGCAAAGAAAGACCACTTTGAGAAAAGGATCCATTTTCTGAAGGAGGAGCTAGGGATGGTGGATGCATGGCGTCTTCTGCATCTGTGGGAACAATACTCTAGACTGGATTACTGGTTGATCCCCGAATCATGGACTGTCAAGCTGCATGGTGTTGATTTGGAACAGAATGTGATCTCAGATCATTCAATGGTGAAAATGTGATTCAAGGAAGCTGAGATTTCATCTGGAAGAGGAATCCCACTTATAGCTCTAAAAAGGGCTTTAGGGGATTTGTGCGGAAGGCATGGATGGAGTATGTGGAATACAACCACGGGTCTATAGAATCTGCTGTCACTTACTGGGAAGCAGCAACAGCATTGATGAGGGGGCAAATAATGGGATATGTCAACTCTGATAGGAAAGGGAGGGAAGGAGAATTGAGAGACTTGATGGGACTGCCTAGCTGCTATCATAGGCTCCATATACCCAGAATGAGAGAGGAGGATAAGCAACAAATGCTGATAATCAAGAAAAAATTAGTGAGATACTGACAATGCGAGCACAACATAGCTTTCTGCATAAATACATTGATGGGGGGGGATAAGGCAGGGAAGTTGCTTGCTCACTTGATGTGTGGAGCACAAGGGAAGAAGGTAATATCGCAGATTTGCAATGGGAAGGGGGAACTGGTCATGGAGACTTTGAGGGTGGTGCAGAATTTTGTGGAATTCTATCAAGCATTATATGATAAAGGGGAGCAAAACCTTGTCAACAGAGAGGAGTTTTTCTCGGTACTGCAGCTCCCAACCTTGATGGCAGAAAAAAGTGCAAAGCATTAACAGGCCCATTACAGTAACAATGATACAAGGGGTCATAAAAAAGCTCAAACTGTCTAAGAGCCTGGGACCTGATGGATTGGCAGCTGAATTTTATAAAATAATACCAGATTTGGTTGTGGGGCCCCTTAGCGAGATGTTCAGGAATTTATTTATTTCTTTATTTAAAAGTATTAATATACCACCTTTTCCTTAAATCAAGGTGGCTTACATTGAACTTAATTGATAATAATATGGTTTACATTCAGCTCTGTAACTTGTATACAGTGTAACATCATAGTCTGAGAAGAGATGTACATATGGGGAAATCAAAAACAATTTTTAACAGTATGGTTCTTACTTTATTTACTTATTTTACTTTATTTACTTTTTGGAGTGATTCTTTGTGCTTATGTGGTATTGTTCCTTATTCATTGACTGGTACCTGAGTGGAGGGAGTGTTTGTATTATTCTATGTGATATTGCCAAAGGGGTCTATTCTGTAACACAAATAGCGGGACGTCCATCCCTGCTATTTGACCCCATTTCCCATCCCCAACAAAGCCTCCTCGTATGAACAAGGAGTTTGCATGGGGGCGGGAAAGGGGCGGTGCAGAGGTGGAGTTAGAGCATGTAGTTGGTGGTCCGTGGCCCCCGACTTACAGGGCCGATTCTGATGTCAGCCCTGTAAGTCCGGGGCCAGCAGACTAGAGGGAGAACTTATTCCACCTCTGAGGTGGAATAAGTTCCCCTAGACGTCGGGGGACGGCAAAGGGTGGAGGGGGCGCAGGAGATTCCCTGGGGCTCAACCCTGACCTTGGGAGGCTAGATCGGGGGGTTGGGCTGCAGGGAAAGCACAAAGTCGGCAGCAGCCGGGGATTGTGGCTCCTGAATGGAGCTACGGTGCCATGACAACCGGATGCCATGGCGCTGCAGCTCCATTCAGAAGCCTGACTGAATTAGCCGGGCAGTAAGCTGTATGTGCAGGCCGACCGGAATCGGGTCTCGGCCTGCACATACAGGTTTAGATGCGATTTTGATCCCACTGGGGCTAGACATGTCCGGTGGGATCAGAATCACATCTACCACTGCGTCTAATTCAGACCGGATGCACAGTGGCTTGGGGCATACAGATTAGAATAGGTCTCAAAGTGTTCAATAAACAGAAATGTCTTCAACTTTTTCCTGAAGTCCTTCGTGTCTTTCGTGGTTCTGATATCTTCAGGGTGGGCATTCCATAAACTCGATGCATACAGTAATAAAGCTTGTCGGAGGTGATCTTTTTTGTTTTGGACGAATGTATTTAGGGAAGGAAAACTGAGGCCTGAGCAGAATCTAGCTCACATTGTGGTACTGCCCAAGCCTGAGAGGAATCCTATGGAAGTAGACTCATATAGGCCCATCTCCCTTCTCAACCAAGACATAAAAATCATGACCACCATTTTGGCTGATAGATTGCAGAGGTATCTCCCCAATCTGGTACACGAGGACCAAGTGGGATTTGTACAGGGCAGAAGGGCCACTATCAACACTTTGAATGCGGTAGAAGTGATGGAGGTGAGAAAGGGGGAGGGAAAATGGGGGCATGGCTGGTCCGTCCATTGTGCGAGAATGTTGTTCACACAGGGCCCTGCGCAAACTTCATTCTCACACAATGCTCTGAAATACCGGCTTCAGAGGCAAGCCGGGAAGGCCCGCCCAAGGCCCCTGCTCACCTCTGCTCAGTCACCAATTTGTAAAGCACCGTTTTCCCTTGCACTAGCAGCTGTATTCTGGTGAAGCGTGTGAGTGCCGGGAAATGCCTTTTAACCTTTCCCGGCATTCAGCATGCTTCACCAGAACACAACTGCCAACGTGAGGGAAAATGGCGCTTTTCATGCTGGTGGCTGTATAGAGGTGAGCCAGGGCCATGGGTGGGCCTTCCCGGCTTACCTCTGAAGCCACTTAGACAGGTACGGGGCTCTTCGAGGGGGGGGGGGTAGGATAGGACTAGAAATTAGCCGATGGGAGTGCTAGGATTGGAAATGAGCTGATGGGGGTCTTGGATTGTAAATGAGCTGATGGGGTGTCTTGGATTGGAAATGGCTGATAGGAGGGGCTAGGACTAGAAATGGGCTGATGGGGGGCAGGGCTTGGACTGGAAATGGGCTGGTGGGGGGCTGGAATAGGACTGGAAATGGGCTAATGGTGGGGCTTGGATAGACCCTGCAGCACACCACTGGTAAACACCTTCTCCTCAGAGTGAGCTCCATTTACCTGTGCACTTTATCTCCTCCCACTCAACCAATTTCTAACCCAAGCATTAACTTTAGGGCCCATCCCTAGGGTGCTCAGTATGTTTATAAGTTGCCTGTGTGGAACGGTGTCAAAGGCTTTACTGAAATCTAAATACACCACATCTAGGGCTCTCCCTCCGTCCAACTCCCTGGTCACCCATTCAAAGAAATCAATCAGATTTGTCTGACAAGACCTGCCTTTGGTGAATCCATGCTGCCTCAGATCCGTTAATCCTTTGGACTCCAGAAACCTCACTATTTTCTCTTTCAGCAGCGTTTCCAATAATTAACTCATCACTGAAGTTAAACTAACCAGCCTGTAGTTTTCAGCAACATCCTTACTTCCACTTTTGCATAAAGGGACCTTATGTGCCTCTCTCCAGTCCTCTGACACCACTTCCGACTCCAAAGAGGCATTGACAAGGTCAGTCGGTGGAGCTGCTTGAACATCCCCAAGTTCCCTCAGTATTCTCGGATATATCCCATCCGGTCCCATCGCTTTGTCAAATTTTAGTTTAGCTAGTTCCTCACAAACACAGTCTTCTGAAAATCGTTCAAGATACCCCTCGCTTCTTTGTCTGTTTGTGGGTGTTTTTTGAGGTCCTGCTCCTGGTCCAATATTTGTTAAGCAATTCTGATTTATCCTCATCAGCTTCTACATATTTCTCCCCTTCTTCACCCTTGAGTCTGACAATACCACTTTTGCCTTTCCTCCTCTCACTAACTAAAAGCTCAACTACAAAGACTCGAATGGAAATGGCACAAAACAACTCTCAAAGATGACCGTAGCAACTATTTGAAACTGCTCAACAACTACCACACTGCAACATGCAGAGCCAAGTGGGATTACCACTCCAAACTAATCAACAATTCCATTAATCAGCCAAGGGAACTTTTCGACCTTGTCAAGCAACTCGCAGGACCTCCCACCGACCCCAGCACAGATATCATCATCACACCTCAACAACTAACTACACACTACAAGCAACTCTACCCCCAACCTAATCTCACTCCCACTCCCTCTGCCCAATCCCCACACCTCACACCCATGGTCCTTTATTGACACCATCATCAGAAAAAAACATTGAATCCATCATATTGATGCTCAACACAACCACCTCCCCTCTCGATCCATGCCCAGTCATCTGGATCAAAGCAACACAAGCAGAACTCAGCCCCTTACTCACTAAAATCACCCAATCTGCACTCCAACAAGGACAAATGATGGAATGCCTCAAACTCTTAACCATATGCCCCACCCTAAAGAAGACTGACCTCAACCTCTCGGATCCTGCCTTCTACTGATCCATCACCAGCCTCCCCTTCCTGGCAAAACCACATCAACAACTGCAAGACCATATCAACAGAAACTCTCTCCTCACACCCCAGCAACACAGATTTCACCCCCTACATGGAATAGAAACACTAATGGTCTCCCTCCTCGACACCCTAAAAAAAGGCATACAAGACTCAACCCAAGGTTTTCTACTAATCTTCCTAGATATCTCGGCCACATTTGACACTGTCAGCCAAAACATCTTCCTCCAGCGTCTCCAATCCACTGGGATCCAGAACATAGTGCTGCAATGGTTCCAATCATCCTATCCAACAGACACAAACAGATAAAACTAGGTTCAAATACCTCCAACCCATACCACCAAATGCAAGACGTTCCCCAAGGATCCACCCTATCCACGCTTCTCTTCAACTTAACCTTCAACCCCTCTGCTCTATCATTAGATCCTGCAACATCAGCTCCCACATCTATGCTGACGACATCATGCTGTATGGACCATTCCATTAAAAAAAACTTCATATATACATCACCACATTGTTTCACAGATGTTTCCCACTGGTTAGCAACCAGTGACCTCACAATCAACTATAAGAAAACAGAAGCCTTATCACAAGAGACACCACATTTTCCCCCACCCCAACTTTAAACAACACCAAAATAAAAGTACAATCAGAACTGAAATACCTTGGCATCACCCTAGACCAACACCTCTCTTTCAAATCGCAAATAACTAAAACAGCCAAAGTAATTTACTACAAATCCAAAATCCTGCAACACTTCCGCCCTCTCCTCGAACCCTCACACTTCTGCTCAGTACTCCAAGCTCTCATCCTGCCACACCTCGACTACTGCAAATCCATCTACCAGGCCTAGCACAAGTAACATTTCTCCCACTACAAACTGCTCTCTACACCACTGCACGCATCCTCCAAGGAGCATCAAACCTTGATAACATCACTCCAATTCTCAAACTGCTACATTGGCTTCCACTACCCAGCAGAATCAAATGCAAAACCCTCCTGTTAACCTACAGAGCAATCCATTGCCGACCCACTACTCATCTACACACTCTACTCGATATACCTAATCCGAACATGCCTAGAAGACTATCCACAACAAACAACTTATTATACCCCACACCAAAATTAGGTATAATGAACAAGCATGCTTAAAAGAGCCTTTGAATTGAATGCTTCCTCCCTCTTGAACATACTCCCAGACTCCATGAGAAATATCATGGACCTCCACTCCTTCCACAAACACCTAAAGACCTTCCTATTTTCAGAAACTTTTAATTCCCCATCTACTTAGCCATGCAATAACTTCCTCCTATAAACACATATTAATGACTCTATAATCTGTTCGCTATATATAGTTCAATATTATATGCACATAGTTAATGGTTATATGTAACAAGTACTGTATTCTTGTTCAATGTACACCGCATTGACCCAGTGAAAAGTGGTATATAAGCCTTGTTAAAAAATAAATAAATATTTCCCTATCCTCAGATGGCTTACAATCTAAAGGCCCAATTTTGAGATGGATGGTGCTATGCACTGCGTCGGCACATAGCCCACCCCTCTCCCTCCTAACCCAGGATTTCCATGCAGGAGTCATATGCGGCCACAGCATCGAAAATCCGGGTGTCGCCGCACAACCAGGAAGCCGCAGAAGCTACCCGTGTAGAACCAATTTTCGATGCTACATGGTTAGCCCCAGAGTCTTAAAGATCGGCGAGGTTTTCCCACACCTATCTTTAAGGCATAGAGCGCTAACCATGTAGCATCAAAAATCGGTGCTACATGGGTAGCACCATGCCCGCCTCTGTTCCACCCAGGAATGCTCCCAAAACACCCTGATGCTAATCGGATAGCATCTGGAAGCGTTAGGGACATATCTGGGATTTTCGAAGGGCATTACCCATGTAGGTGCCCTTCGAAAATCCCTGATAAGGCATTTACACAGGTAACTAGGGAAGTTACCCATGTAAATGCCTTCGAAAATTGGGTCCTAATTTGTACTTAGGGGATTACTCATGCACAATGGATTAATATGGGCATGGGATTATTATAAAGGAAGGCACTGCATGATAAGAATTTGATTGCAAACTATTACATAGAATTTTTCTTAAACATTGAGTGTTGTTTTTTTGTTAGTGTATTTAACTTGTTTCCACTTTGCCTTTGAAGCAATACTTGAGCCATATGAATGTAGGAAATGAGTTCTATCTGTAATAGTGTCACTTGCATGGGATAGTTTTCCGCTTCCACTAGATATATAGTGACAAGGAAGCCTGTTTTGAGCCTATGAGTATAGAAAAGGCCAATGACTTTAACTTAGAGAAAGGAGAAATCCCTGCAGGGCATGGATTTCAGGCCCCTCATAGAGAAAGAAACCTGAGGGAGAGAAAGTTCAGGCAGCCACACCCTAACTCCTATGACATAATTGCAGGCTTGAGAGGTGATTACGATCACCTGGGAGGAGTGGAGGAAGGGCTGGAGCCCTGGAGAGGGAAATATAAACCTCTGCTAAAGCAGAGGAAAGGGGAAGCTCAGAGGAAAGGAGAAGCTCAGAGGAAAGGAGAAGCTCAGAGGTCTCAGGAGGTTCGGAAGACTCAGAGGATTCAGGGGAATCAGGAGTGGAACCAGGAGCACCTGCAGATCTCCAGGAGAGAACCCAGAGAGGAATACAGATAGGCTGGAAGGAGACAAGGAACCGTAGTGAGCACAACCAGGGAGAACTGCCCAGTGCTTCAGGTACTGACTGTCTTTATTGTGGAGAGTTCAGCCCAGGAGAGACATTAGAACCCCCAGGGAGGCTGTATTCTGAGCACTGTGTCCAGAGCTCAGAACAGGATACTGCCCTAACAACACCAGAGGATATGCAGATTGAGTTGGCAGGGGAGGAATTGCAAGATATAGATATCCCCATGGACTGTACCCTGTGTCAAGCTACAAGCATGGAATCATTATGCTAAAGGCTAGCATTGAATGAGAAAGTCTCCTAGAAGCAGGTAACTGGAATTGAGCCAGGAATTGGGTTTTAAGAAAACTCCACGTGTTTGCATTTCCCAGGCAAAGTGCTGAGTCACGCTGAAGAGAAAGCTTGTGAATGTTTGTTACTTGTTTTCTTATTTTGCCTTTGAAGCAATACTTGAGCCATATGTTTTCTTATTTTGAGTTTAAAAACCTATCCTGAAAGGAAGGAAGGAAAGAAGAGGTTGTTCCAGAGGAACTAAGTTATTCTTTTGTTGTTAAGTGCTTCACTAACACAAGGTTAAAAAGAAGTATTTTTACCTTGCTGAGCAGAGCTGTTTCTCTAAGACTGAGCAACGTTGTTAACCAGCTACATGTGTTTAAAAGACTGTGAAGCAATTATACTGATCTAAATGCTCTTGCAAATAATCCTGAATGGACAAGATTCCTGTGTACAGTTTACTTGAACCTTTACTTTAAAATAAATTCTGTCATTTGCCTTAACATCGGACCATGACTACACTTCTTCTTAAGAGCCAATCTACATGTCCCAGAATCTACCTGAGGAAAAGCTAGTTTATTTGAGCTCACCAGGAGAAGTTCTCCGTTACCTCGTCCCTCTAAGCCAGTGGCCAGGGGCAAGGGCGTAACAGTGGCGTAGTTGTACGGATCCTTTTGCCTGCATCAGGATATACAGCCACAGGATTTACAAAACAAGAGCGGAGATCTGGGTTGCGAGCTTCACTGGGATTCGCTGGCAAGGTCAATCAGGACGACGGAGCGGTTCCATGGAGACACCCTTTCTTTTTAAGGCCAGAGTCAGCACCTGACCCAGGTAAAAGGTACCTAGTAGGGGGTCAGCCTGGATCAGAGTAAAAGTGAAGGAAATGTGAAAGCGTCCAGATAGAAAGAGAACATTAGAGCTGTAGCGTGGTACCGCGCTTGGTGTTTTTCTCTTTTCTCTTGCAGGTAGTCGCTGAGATGGAGCCCAAGGAGCTGATCCAATGGATGACCCTGCAGTTCCAGAGACAGCAAGAGATGGCCCAACAAGCACAAGAGCAAGCAGCAGCTGCTTTACAAGCACAGCAGAAGCCAGTGCTAGGCTTGGTAGAGGTACTGATTGCCACCCAGCGAGCAGGAGCTGGAGGTTTGCCAGCCCAGCCAGAACTAATAATGCCACAGAATGTTGGTATGGTAGGACCACAGACAAGTGGGACATTGTCTTTTGGCAAACTTTCTGTAGAAGATGACATTGATGACTTTTTAGAGTCTTTTGAAAGAGTCGCTCGTGCTATAGGATGGCCAGTTGAGCAATGGACAAACACACAACTGAGTCAGTACCCCAAATGAATACAAGCACAAACGCAAGGACACAACAGACAGAGCACTCTCCATGGCTGCTCCAACAATATGGAACAATCTACCGGACGATTTGAGGGCAACTCCAGACCTCAAAGACTTCAGAAAACAACTGAAAACCATGCTGTTCATAGAGCACTATGGACACATCACATAACCATTTACCTGATTGCTTGCTGTGATACCACCTTGATTATTAAGATAAGGCAGTTTAGAAATACTGTTAAATAAATAAATAAAAAATAAATGGGCTGTAAGGCTAGCCACCTCTTTAACAGGGGAAGCATTGGCTGCCTATAGGGCCATGCCAGTTGCCCTAGCCACGAATTATTCTGAAGTGAAAAATGCCATAAGAGATCGCTTAGGTTTAGCCAAAATGCTATATCACCGCATGTTCAGAGCCACGTCCTTGAAAGCTGGAGAATCACCTAAGGCCTTAAGCCAAAGGATAAGAGGCTTAGCCTTAAAGTGGTTGGTCCCAGAGGGAAAAACTGTTGACATGGTGGTGGATACAATAGTATTGGAGCAGTTTATGGCTGCAGTTCCTAAGGACATACAATCTTTTCTGAAACAGCAAAACTGCCAGAGCACAGGAGAGGCAACCCTTCTGACTGAGCGCTATTTAGAAGCTGAATTAGCTCATCATCCAAAAGGGGGCACTCCAAAAGCAGAGGCCGAAGCCAGTTTTGGTCAATCAGAAAAGAGACACGGGAACAATGCAGAATGTGTGAAAACTAGTATGCCTGTTCAGAAGGAAAAGTGGGTTGAGAAAAAATGCTATCATTGTGGGAAGATGGGACACCTACAGAGGGGGAAGCCCGCATAGGATTGATGGGTGCTAATGTGAAACTTCTGAGAGAGGGTTTCCTCTTAGCTGTTAACATCCAGGGGATCAGTACCAACGCTCTGCTCAACTCGGGCGCCGTCCAAAGCATGGTATCACGGAGGCTTTGGCGAGCAATTGAAGCTCAGGATGAGTCGGACCCGAGGAGACCAGAGGGTAGAGTCCAAATTAGATGCATCCATGGGGCTGCCTCTTTCTACCCCATATATAAGGTAGTGATAAAAGGGTTAGTGGTACAGAAGGAAATCCCCGTGGCAGTGCTCCCAAATCTCCCCCATGACCTACTATTAGGAAGAGACTGGCCCCAATTTAGAAAAGGGATAGGGAAGGGACTCGGACAGAAGGTGAATGGGATGGTAACTGTGGTCCCTAGTCCTCTGTTTGAGAAGCCCCAAAAGCAGAGCAAGAACCCAGGGGAAAAACCCATGGAAGGCCATTCCCCCGTTAAACAGGTTTGTATTAAAAATTTCTAGGGTATCCGAGAAAGCCCAGAGTCCCAGGAGAGCCACTCCTCAAGCAGCGGGATATGATCTGTGCAACGCCATAAATGGAGTAGTACCCAGCCACGGTAAAGCTCTCATTGACACCGGCCTGCAGATGGAGATGCCAATTGGATGCTATGGCCGGATAGCCCCTCGTTCCGGTCTAGCACTGAAACACTTTCTGGACGTCGGTGCTGGGGTCATCGATCCTGACTATAGAGGGAGTGTCAAGGTATTACTCTTTAATTTTGGTGATGAAGACTTCCCTGTGAAGGTCGGAGACAGGATTGCACAGCTGGTATGTGAGAGAGTAGGATTTTCCCCACTGGAAGAGGTCCCCATGCTGACTCCCACAGGAAGGGGATCCGATGGATTTGGTTCCACTGGACGGGCCGGCATGAAAGGTCTGACAGCCACCTGTGAAGAGAGGATGGAGGAAGACCTTGGACCCCAAGTGACAGACTGGAGGAGGAACTCAGAATCTCAAATGGGTGAAGAACTATCCCTGATTCAAAGGCAGGACCTGGCCAGACTAGTGGCAAAGTTTCCAGATGTTCTAACGCCAATCCCTGGAGAGACCCAGCTGGTAGCGCATGAAATTGTGACCCCACATGGGAAGGTCATCAGACAGCGACCCTACAGACTACCAGAGCTAAGAAGCAGGAGGTGATGGCGCAAGTGCATGAAATGGTGGAGATGGGTATCATCGAAGAGTCAAGAAGCCCGTGGTGCAGTCCAATAGTGCTTGTTCCAAAACCTGATGGTACTCTATGATTTTGTATAGACTTCAGACAGGTAAATGCCATCTCGGTATTCGACGCTTACCCGATGCCCAGGATCGAGGAGCTACTGGATCGTTTGGGGCAAGCCCAGTTTTTGACCACTCTAGACATGATGAAAGGGTACTGGCAGATTCCACTGATGAGGGAATCTTGGCAGAAGACCGCCTTCAGCACCCCGATTGGCCTATTCCAATTTAGGAGGATGCCCTTCGGCCTCCACGGCGCCGCAGCAACTTGCCAGAGACTTATGGATCAAGTCCTGCGCCCTCATCAAGAGTATGCTGTTGCCTATATGGATGATGTCATTATTCATAGTTGCAGTTGGACAGAACATCTCCCCAAGAGTCGAAGCCATCTTACGGTCCATGAGACAAGCAGGCCTCACCCTGAACCCAAGCAAATGTGCCTTTGCCAGGCGAGAAGTATAGTATCTGGGGCATATGGTGGGACGGGGCACGGTCAAACCTCTATTTGACAAAATAGATGGTGTCAAGAATTTTTCCAGACCTACAAACAAGAAACAACTAAGAAGTTTTCTAGGCCTGATAGGCTACTACAGGAGATTCATACCCCACTTTGCAGAAGAAAGCGCTATTTTTACTGATATGCTAAAGAAAAATTGCCCAAATCGCCTCAATTGGACCCAGGAGGCTGAGATAGCCTTCACTGTGTTGAAGAAGAGGCTATGCACGGCCCTGGTGTTACGCGAAGTGGATTTCACACAGCCCTTTATTGTGCAAACGGATGCATCGGAGGCAGGCTTAGGAGCAGTCTTATCCCAGAAGCATGAAGGAAAGGAGCATCCCGTAATGTTCCTTAGTAGAAAGTTGTCCCCCGCAGAGCAGAAATACTCTACCATAGAAAAAGAGTACCTTGCCATCAAGTGGGCAATAGACGCCCTCCGGTTCTACCTCACGGGACGCAGATTCCTACTAGTCACTGATCATGCACCCTTAAAGTGGCTACAACAGATGAAAAACCACAATGCCCGATTAACCCAGTAGTACATGGTTTTGCAAGCTTTTGATTTCAAGATAGAACATAGGGCAGGGAAGTTACATCAGAACGCAGATGCCTTATCAAGGATTACGGACTGTTCGGAGGAACTTCCGCCAGCCCATAATATCTTTAGTAGGGGGGTATGTGACAAGGAAGCCTGTTTTGAGCCTATGAGTATAGAAAAGGCCAATGACTTTAACTTAGAGAAAGGAGAAATCCCTGCAGGGCAAGGATCTCAGGCCCCTCATAGAGAAAGAAACCTGAGGGAGAGAAAGTTCAGGCAGCCACACCCTAACTCCTATGACGTAACTGCAGGCTTGAGAGGTGATTACGATCACCTGGGAGGAGTGGAGGAAGGGCTGGAGCCCTGGAGAGGGAAATATGCTAAAGCAGAGGAAAGGGGAAGCTCAGAGGAAAGGAGAAGCTCAGAGGTCTCAGGAGGTTCGGAAGACTCAGAGGATTCAGGGGAATCAGGAGTGGAACCAGGAGCACCTGCAGATCTCCAGGAGAGAACCCAGAGAGGAATACAGAGAGCTGTTCCAGAGAGGCTGGAAGGAGACAAGGAACCGTAGTGAGCACAACCAGGGAGAACTGCCCAGTGCTTCAGGTACTGACTGTCTTTATCGGGGAGAGTTCAGCTCAGGAGAGATATTAGAACCCCCAGGGAGGCTGTATTCTGAGCACTGTGTCCAGAGCTCAGAACAGGACACTGCCCTAACAACACCAGAGGATATGCAGATTGACTTGGCAGGGGAGGAATTGCAAGATCTAGATATCCCCATGGACTGTACCCTGTGTCAAGCTACAAGCATGGAATCATTATGCTAAAGGCTAGCACTGAATGAGAAAGTCTCCTAGAAGCAGGTAACTGGAATTGAGCCAGGAATTGGGTTTGAAGAAAACTCCACGTGTTTGCATTTCTCAGGCAAAGTGCTGAGTCACGCTGAAGAGAAAGCTTGTGAATGTTTGTTACTTGTTTTCTTATTTTGAGTTTAAAATCCTATCCTGAAAGGAAGGAAGGAAAGAAGAGGTTGTTCCAGAGGAACTAAGTTATTCTTTTGTTAAGTGCTTCACAAACACAAGGTTAAAAAGAAGTATTTTTACCTTGCTGAGCAGAGCTGTTTCTCTAAGACTGAGCAACGTTGTTAACCAGCTGCATGTGTTTAAAAGACTGTGAAGCAATTATACTGATCTAAATGCTCTTGCAAATAATCCTGAATAGACAAAATTCCTGTGTACAGTTTACTTGAACCTTTACTTTAAAATAAATTCTGTCACTTGCCTTAACATCGGACCATGACTACATTTCTTCTTAAGAGCCAAACTACATGTCCCAGAATCCACCTGAGGAAAAGCTAGTTTATTTGAGCTCACCAGGAGAAGTTCTCCGTTACCTCGCCCCTCTAAGCCAGTGGGAAGGGCGTGACAATATATAAATAAATAAATATATATTTATAGTGGTGCACTGAATAGCATGCTACTGTATTTACATTGGTTGAATACTAGAGGGCGTTCCCGAGCATGTAATAGAGTTCTGAAAGAAAGTGAACTCATGGAAATCTTGTGTGTTCTACTTCCTAGGATTGATGGGAAACGAGCTCACACAGACAAGCAGCCTGAGCCCATAAGTAAAGACAGGCACCTGTAGCTAATTAGGCAATCTGCTGGGAATCCAATAAAAAGCCAGACTGTTTACAGGTAGAGGACAGACAAAGGGAACTCAGATTGGAGAGTTCCGGCATCCAAGCTAAAAAGATGGCAGTTGAAATAAAGCAGGACCTTCAATGCTGTTCTAGGTTTATGTTTAAGGAATCCAGAAACTGTCAATGTTCTGGAGTAGTGCCAAAGAGAGCAGCATGTTTTGGAGACCATATCTTGCAAAAGATGTAAAAAGACTGGAAACTGTTCAGAGGAAGGCAACCAAAATTATTTGGAGCCTGCGTAAGAAACCTTATGAGAAGAGACTTGAAGACCTAAATATGTACATTTTGGAGGAGAGGAGGGATAGGGGAGATATGATTCAGACCTTTAAATACTTAAAGAGGAACGATGGACAGACAAACCTCTTCCAAAGACAGGGAAACTGCAAAACTAGAGGGCATAACATGAAGCTGCAAGGTGGAAAATTGAAAGACAATGTCAGGAAATATTTTTTCACTGAAAGGGTGGTGGATGCTTGGAATGCTCTCCCAATGGAAGTGGTGGGGGCAAACATGGTGACGCAATTCAAAACAGCATGGGACAAGCACAGCGGATCCCTTTATAGCAACAGGATAAAAACAAAATAAACTGAACCATCTAACTTCTCAACAAATAGGGGTGTCCTACATGGAGTGGTGGGTCCCCTCCTAAACAAAGACTTGGGGTGGGGTGGCCTGCACAGAGCGACAGGTGCACCTACTCTTGCCGTATTGCTGGGCAGACTGGATGGACCATGCTGGTCTTTATCTGCCGTCATTTACTATGTGCCTATGTTGCAGTATGATGTGTTTGGATGAGAAGCCCCAAAAAAGCATCTACCTGGAACTTTAGCAGATCAGTCCTGGGAAAAAGGGCAGACACTCTGGGATAGGGCTTTACGGTATCACAGGAAATTTATCATGGTTTAGAGGAACGCCAGAGAATCTGTGTGAGGACCAATCCAAAGTGTAAAACTTCCTAAACAGAATAAATGTCATGGCTCAGATCTATGCAAGGAAAAAACACACAAGCTAAAATAAGCTAAAGGGAAGAATCCTATAATAGAAATGTCTGTCTGGAAAATGTACATAGGAAATATAGAACCAGATAAAGTGACAAACCAGTCTGCCCATCCATACCAACTACTAAGCTCTACAGTCCCTTCCTCGCTCTTAGAAATCCTCTGTGCTTGTTCCATGCTTTCTTGAATTCAGATAGAGTTCATGTCTCTGCCAACTCAGCTGGGAGGCTATTTCATACATCCACCACCCTTTCTGTAAATAAATATTTCCTTATATTACTCCAGAGTCTATCCTTTCATCTTCACCGTATGCCTTCTTATTCCAGAGCTTCCTTCACTTGAAGAAGGACTATCTCCTGTACACTTATACCACAGAGATATTTAAATGTCTAATATATATCCCCTCCCCTGCTTTTCTTCCAAAGTATATATTGTGATGAGGAGAGCATGGCTGAGCCCATGCAAACAGAGGAAAATTATAGATCTACCTTTAAGGAAGGAGACAGGCAAGATATCTGTAGCTTTCAGGGTGCAGGCAAAGGAAAAAAACACGCACTTGCTGAAGCTAAGCCACACCCAAGCTCTGCTGATCTAAGGGCAGGCTTGGAGGATAATGAGAGACACCTGTGTAAGGGACAGTGCAAGTTGGGCAAAAGGCAGCCTTATAAACCCAGAGAAACACGTGAGAGTAGCCCCGGCTGGAGAGAGGATTCCACGAGAGAGCAGTGCTCAGGGAGAGAGCAGCACATGAGAGAGCTGACTAGAGAGAACACTGCAGACTTCCATGGAGGGAGAAGCACCAGGGAAAGACCCAGAGAACTCACCAAAGAGGAGAATGGTGGAGATTTCCAGGGGGATTTCAGAGGTGAAAGCAGCACCCAGAAAGAGAGCCAGGCTTGCAGGGAAACTGCAATTGCTTCTGAAGCCAGTAGAGCTGTAGCTGGAAGAATTGCAGACAAGGGGCAAGGTGCAGTTCCTCCAGTACTTGGACCAGCTAAAAAGATTCCAGTTCCCAGAAGGTGGGTGGATAAAAATATACCTAAGAGTGACCTAAGCCAGTTAGAAGCACTCTGGCGTTTGAGTCAGGAAAAGAAACTTCTCACTCCAGGTGGAAACCCTTTTCCTAATAAGAAGCCCCAGTGGAGGAGAATTCAGGAGCTCTTAGAGAGTTTCAAGCAAGAAGCATTGCATGAAGGCTTAGAGCCAGACATACCGGTTGAAAACCCGGAGGAAATGCAGGTAGAATCTGTTGAACCTGATTCTGACTCAGAGGATTTATTAATGGACTGTTCATGGTGTAAAAAGGCAGAATAGAAGCTGCTGGATAAAGGAAAAAGTCTGTAACCTGAAAACCACCAAAAGCAGTGAGTAAGACAGGGAGAATGATTCTAGCCTAAATTGCTAAGTACCCTGTTGAAGGAAGAAAAGACAATTACTTTGATTTGAAGAAAAGAAACTGTGTTTATTGCTGTATGTTTGGGAAACAGCTACATATGTTGTGAAAGCCAGCTAAAGCAATTTCACTGTTGGGTTTTTGTGTGATTTTCCTGAGGATCATTTGTTTTGGAGAAGAATCCTGTTGTTTTGTTTGAGCTATATGCTTTTTGAAAAGAAGGAAATAAATTCCTGTGTGTCTTTTGAAAAAACCCTCGGTTCTCAATACTACTGTTTTTTTTAAGTGGTAGAACAACTACAAGTCCCAGCAGCCCAAGCTCTGGACGAGTACAAATTATTCTTTATTCAAAGACTAAATAGTGGCACCCCTATGCCTATAGGCCGTGGCCTGGGCTAGGGGCCCCCACAATTTATGTGAGATCTTTAAGTCTGACCTTATATGCTATCTCCAGGAACAAGCAGGAATGTAGTCTTCACATATGGGTATCATCGGTACTGATGGAGCCCGCGCGGGAACACTCCCCAGCGTCCAATAGGAACGCTTTTGGGAGCACTCCACAGCGCATGCGTGCTGCCTTCCCGCCTCTGTACCTCTCTCACTTCAGTTTTTTGTTTTCCGTGGAGCCGACAGGATGTGTACCCTGTTACCGCAGAAAATTTCCTTTTATTCTTTGTCTTTTTGTGGTCGCGTCTGCCTTCATTCGATGCTTACCGGTACCGCCAGTTCTTCTTCTTTCTTTCTTTTAAAAAAAAAATTATATTTTCTTCAGGGGTCTTTCCCTTGTTTCTGGTGCTAGGCACCATTTTGGGCACTAGGCCCACTTTTCTTCAGGCATGGAGAAACCAGCTAGTGGTTTCAAAAAATGATAAAAGTGTGGCAGTACCATTTCCATCACCGACACCCATGATTGGTGTCTAAAATGTTTAGGTCCTGAACATTGTCCAATGGAGTGTCTCTCCTGCATGAGGATGACCAAAAAGGGGCCTGCAGAATGGAGCTGCAAAACTCGGTACCCTTTTTGCCATGGATACAATGTCACTTGCATCAACGTCCTCCAGGGCTTTGTCTTCCTCCCATGGATCTCAGGCAACTAAACTTAAGTCTTCTAAGACTGGCCGGTCCTCGAAGGGTAAATCTCCTTCAAAGTATCGAGATGCCACTGGCGTTGCCCTCGAGGATAGTTCACCGGCAAAACAGCCCCGGCTGGAGTCTTCGGGCTCCAAAGCATTAACGGGGCTCCAGGATGTTCTAGAGGCTTCCACCTCTGCAGATCTACTGGTGCCATGTTCTGGGGTCGTACCCGCTTCCACCGGTACCGACACCCAGGCATCGGCAGGAGTGATGGATAAAAGAATCCTCGCTATTGAACGCAGTCTAGCGTCCCTCTTCGACAGGACTTCGATAGGACTGCTTCCCCCCATGCTGAGCCTTGAGTCTATATCGGGGATCAGGAACCGAGACATTTCGGTACCGACTTCGAGCGGTACCGATACCATGCATTACGGAAGCACCCGGTACAGAGTGCCTTTGAGTCTTCCGATTCCGATGACTCTGATGATTCTACCGGTACCAGAGTGAACCTACTAGAGGATTCAACTCCTTCTCCTCAACGCAAGATGTCTCCTCCAGAAGATATGTCCTTCCAGGATTTCATACATGATTTAGCAAAGGGCCTTGCAATCACTGTGATTCCAGAAAAGGAACCTAGGGCAGAAGAATTAAGAATTCTACAATACCCTATGGCTCCCAAGGAGGCAGCTATGCTTCCCATTCACAAGATCTTACATGATCTGATGTTGAGAATGTGGGAAACTCCTTTAACACTATCTTCACATTCCCGACACCTTGACACTATGTACCAAGTGCCAAGTTGTCCTGGTTTTCAAAAAACTCAGTTACCACACCATTCAATGGTAGTGGAATCAGCCATGCGAAGAATCAAGAGTGCTAAAACACATTCTTCTAATCCTCCAGGCCGGGAATCCAGGACACTTGATGCCTTTGAGCGTCGATGCTTTCACTCCTCCATGCTATCAGCCAGGATCAGTTCCTATATTCTTTATATGGGAATGTTCCTGGAAGAAGTCACAAAAGACTTAGAGCTCATTAGCCCTTGTGTCTCTGAGGAAAAAAGAGCAGATAACCTTATTCTGGTCAAGCACGCCCAGAATGTCTCTAAATTCATGAACTGTGCTACCTTTGATTGCTTTGAATGTATTAGCAGAACCTCTGCTATATCCATAGGAGCACGTCATATTGCTTGGCTTCAAGCATCAGACTTAGAACAGTGGGTGCAAGAAAATTTGGGAAACATTCCTTGTACAGGAGAAAATCTCTTTGGCAAGGACTGGCAGGACAAGGCTAATCGGCTTGAATCTGAAAACACTACCTTGAACAGACTATCAAAGTCTACAGCCAACCCAGCAAAGAAGAAAACATTCAAAAAACCCTTTTTCAGCAAGAAAAAGAAGCCTTACCCATCAAAGCCACTGTCCGCTTCATGTTCCCTAGAAGGGGCAACAACAGAACAGACAGCAAAGAAAGCCGCAAGCTCAAAGAGCTCAACCGGCCCAACAGACCCAGCCCCCTCAGGGTCGTTGACGTCTACCTAGAGAACCCTTAACCATTCCAGGAAGACTATGCTATTTTGCCAAAAGATGGCAACAAATAACATCAGAAAACTGGACTCTGTCCATTGTATGACTGGGGTACAAGCTTTATTTTCTCAACTTGCCCCCACCTACAATAATAAAACACTTCAATTCTCACACCCGAGACTAGGAGCTTAAAGTCTATCTTGGATGCTGTGATATTAGAGCAATTTATGGAGGCTGTACCTAGGGATTTGCAATCTTTCCTGGTCCTCCAAAACTGCCAGAACACCCAGGAAGCCATTTCGCTGGCAGAACGCTTTCTGGAGGCCAACCAGTTAAGCCATGAGAAAGCTGGTGTTTTTAAGAAGGCAGATACGGAGATACCAGAAAGGAAGGCAAGATTTGCAACCCTTAGAAAAGAAAGAAATGTGTCTATGGATAGGATGTATGATATGCAGTGAAAATGTTTTTCCTGTGGGGAGGTCGGTCATTTTAAGAAAGACTGTAAGGCCAGGACAGTTCTTGTAACCACCCGTCCCAGAGATGCAGGAGAAGGGTTCCTAATAGCTGTGGAGGTGGAAGGGATCCCCAATCAATGGTCTCTCAGAAGCTGTGGAGAATAATTGAGGCACAAAATAAGCCCTTACCAGAGTCTGCTGTAAAGCATATCAAAATTAGATGTATCCATGGGTCAGCTTCAACCTATCCCATACACCAGATGCTCATTCCTTGAAGACCCTTGAAGAATTCGGGCTGCTGCGTTCATGGCTAGTTGCAGCGGGTTTATAGTGGCTTTTGGAAGGCCATGTAATATGGCGTTCGCGTAATCAAAATGCGGGGTCACAAGAGCTTGGTAAACGGTCTGAAAATCTTCTGGTTCCAGGAGCGGTCTTAGATGGCGAAGTGTTCTGATTTTGTTATAAACTGCTTTCACCATATTGCTTATCTGGGCCTTCATATTGAGCTGTTGATCAAGGATAACTCCGAGGTATAGAACTGATGGTTTACTTATGAGTTCAGCATCTCTGACCTTCAGGGAGCTAGGTGGATTGTATGAAGAATTTCTTGTAAGGAAAAGGACCTCTGTCTTATTAAAATTAATTCTTAGCTTCTGCGTATTTAACCAATCTGTGACCGCATTGAAACAGGTAGAGAGGGGAGCCAGGTCTGGTTTGTCTAACATGAAAGGCATGTAGAGGAGAACATCATCGACGTAAATCAGGTAGTTAATATTAAAGGATTGAATGAGGTTACATAAGGGCTGCATGTAAATGTTGAAAAGTAGGGCTGAAAGTGAAGATCCTTGGGGAACACCTTTTTCTTGGAGGAAAGGTGCGGAAGTGGAGGGGCCGGCACGTACATGTTGCCATCGATCTGTCAAATATGATGCACACCATGTTAGAGCGTTTCCCTGTATGCCCTTTTTGCTAATAAATAAATAAATAAATAAAATAAATAAAGGATACTGGGTTAGTAGTGGGGACCAGTGGAAGAGGGTTATCATGTAATTGGGGGATATGGGTGGTTCAAAGTGTTTGAGGGGGAGTAGAGCAATGTTATGTATTAGATGGCTGGGTAGTATTGGAGGAGAGAAGGAATAATTGGTTCCTAGTACATTGTTCTGGGTGAGAATGTTATTTACTACTGTCTGTATTTTGGAAAAGAGTTCAATAAACGAGTTTTGAATTTAAAAAAAAAAAAGGTTTGGACAAGTTCCTGGGGGGAAGGTTCTTAAACCATTATTAAAGAGGACCTGGGAAATCCACTGCTTACCACAGGACGAGCACTGTGGAATCTGAGGCCTTTGGGAACCTGCCAGGTACTTGTGACCTGGATTTGCCACTGTTTGAAACAGGATATTGGGCCTGATGGACCATGGTCTGACCCAGTGTGGCATTCATGTTCTTAAAAGTTCAGCATAATTCCTGTTTCATTCTTACCCCTCTCCAAGTTGGTACCACTGTACTCAGCTGACAATTCATTGTGAACCAAACCCATGACCCTTAGGAGCAGAGGCTTAATGCTTGTGGTTGAAGCTATGGAAGCTGTACAAACAAGGCAGACCCCAGTGAATAGTCATCCTCTGGGTACGGCTGTACCAAGGGCTGTGCGAGCAGCGTGGCCACACAGGGTGCAAGTACAGAAGAGCCACTAATATCATTACTGAGCTTCTAGGAAGCCTGAGAAGAGTGAGTTCCTGGGTGGGGGAGATGGGCACCAGGTTTGGAGTCACATAGGGTACAGATCTGCCTCTGGACATCAGAAGGCAAGGCATGCCCCTGAAGGAGCTTACTGGACCAGCATGGACTGCGTCCTTGATTGGGACCAAATGTTGCTGCAATGGGCTCCTTCAGGGGCTAGTCTCTCCTTCTGCTCCCCATTATCTGCAGCATTGATTGTGCCAATCCCATGGCTTCAGTTGCAAGTCTCTAACCTCTATTCCCAAGGGTCATGGGCTTGATCCCTAGCGAGTCCCATACTGACCACACACAAAAAGTGCAATTTTCCTGAGACTCATAGACTATAATGTGTAGCAAAAAGAAATGGATTTTTTGGGATCCATGTCCATTCAGTGTGGAAGGTGGCAACGTAGCGGCCAATTTTGGCCCTAGAACCTCTAGCAGTCAGTCACCACCAATGCATATGCCCGCCAGAAAGTATGTACCATAATGCACGTGTGTACTTTTACGCTAGTCGGTATTTTAGAAAAGGCCATTAACATAGATATATGGCCACATATGCTCGTTTAAACTAGATTTCTTGGGGATGGGTGAAGAAAGCCCTCAGGTAAGTGAAAGCTCCCAGGTAAGTGAAACATTAAATATCCCTGTAGAAATAGGTAAAAGGGGCAACATCCGGAAAGCAATGTGTATAAATGCCCGTAGTATGAGAAATAAGAGGCTTTAATGAAAGAAGCTGACTTGGATTTAGTGGCGGTTACAGAGACATGGTTCATGGACAACCATGACTGGGATGTAATATACCAGACTATACTTTATTCAGGAAGGACAGGGTAGGAAGAAGGGGAGGAGGAATGGCACTATATGTAAAAAATAATATTAAAGCTATAGAATTACAGGACTTAAAAAGGAGAGAGGAGGCACTGTGGGTTAAAGTAGAAAGAGGGAAAGGGAAATCCATTTGCATTGGTGTGATATACAGATCTCCCTCACAGGGACAAGAAGTGGATGGAGATTTAATAGAAGACATATGCAATATTGCCATGAAAGGAGAAGTGCTACTGATAGGTGATTTCAATATGCCAGATGTTGATTGGCACATCCCTGCGGTAGTGTCATCTAGAAGTAAGACGATCCTAGATTCTCTACAGGGAGAACTATTCCAGCAACTGGTAACAGAATCAAAATGTGAAGGGGCCATACTGGACTTGGTACTTACCAATGGGGAAAGTGTTTCTGATGTCATAGTGTGAGATCATCTCACATCCAGTGATCACCAGATGGTGTGGTTCAGTATTAAGACTGGGGCTAATAAAGTCCATTCAAAAGCAAGAGTCTTAGACTCTGGGAAAACTAATTTTCCCAAGATAGAACAATACCCCAAGGAGTTGTTAGTGGGATGGGAACAGCTGGGGTTATGTAGAAAAGCAATGGGCAAAACTGAAAGGGTATATATTAAGAGCAGCAAACCTTTTTGTTAGGCAGGTAAATAAAT
This sequence comes from Ichthyophis bannanicus, assembly GCA_033557465.1. Taxonomy (NCBI): domain Eukaryota; kingdom Metazoa; phylum Chordata; class Amphibia; order Gymnophiona; family Ichthyophiidae; genus Ichthyophis; species Ichthyophis bannanicus. Next base: position 622,262,436 of record CM066036.1, read on the forward strand.
GTAAAAGGAAAAGGAGGCTGCTATGGTTCTCAAAAGAAGTAGCTGAAAAGGGAAAGAAAAAGAGGGTGGACTTCATAAAATACAAGAGATCACAGAGAGAGGAAGACAAGCATCTTTATTTGGAAAAATTTAGAGAAGCTAACAAAGTAGTCAGGAAAGCAAAGATACAAAAATACAAAGAAGAAATAGCCAGTGCAATAAAATGGGGGGTGGGGGGGGGGGGGGAGAGAAGGGATAAGACATTTTTCATATGTTAGCGAGAGAAAGAAGTGCAAAAGTGGTATTGTCAGACTCAAGAGTGAAGGGGAGAAATACGTAGAAGCTGATGAGGATAAAGCAGAATTGCTTAACAAATATTTCTGTTCTGTGTTCACAGATGAAGGACCAGGAACAGGACCTCAGAAAATATCCACAAATAGGAACAGAAGTGAAGGGGATATTGAACGATTTTCAGAAGAATGTATTCATGTGGAACTAGCTAAAAACTAAAAGTAGACAAAGTGATGGGACCAAATGGGATACATCTGAGAATATTGAAGGAACTTGGGGATATTCTAGCGGCTCTACTAACTGATCTTTTTTGCTTCTTTAGGGTCAGGAGTGGCCCCAGAGGACTTAAGAAAGGCACATGTGGTTCCTTTACACAAAAGCAGAAGTAAGGATGAGGTTGAAAATTACAGGTCAATTAGTCTGTGGTGAGTAAATTATTGAGAACACAAAAAGGAGCAGAAGCTCCTGCAGACTGTCCAGGCAAACACAAAGAGCAGGAGACGTAGAGTGGATTGGCAACTTGTTTATTAAAAGGGACCCCAACGCGTTTCGGCAACGCCTTCCTCAGGGGGGATAACGCTTAAATAACAAACATATGAAATAAATGAATCAAAATAAAGACAATAAAAGAGCAATTAAAAACAATAAAAACAATTAAAAACAGATGGCATATTGGGAAAAAAGCTGTAGGCTTGTACAAAACTATAATTACTATGTATAACAACGTAAATTATATAAATAAGTAGATAAATACATCAATAAGAATAAAAATAAAGGTAAAAAACGCAGTTATTTCATATGTTTGTTATTTAAGCGTTATCCCCCCTGAGGAAGGCGTTGCCGAAATGCGTTGGGGTCCCTTTTAATAAACAAGTTGCCAATCCACTCTTCGTCTCCTGCTCTTTGTGTTTGCCGAGTAAATTATTGAGAACATTGCTTAAAGGGAGGATAGTGAGGTTTCTGGAGTCCCATGGATTGCAGGATTCGAGGCAGCATGGGTTTACCAGAGGAAGGTCTTGTCAGACAAATCTGATTGATTTCTTTGACTAGGTGACTGGGGAGTTGGACCGAGGGAGAGCCCTATATATGATGTACTTAGCTTTCGGTAAAGCCTTTGACGTCGTTCCGCAAGGCAATTTATAAGCAAACTTAGCACCCTAGGGATGGATCCTAAAGTGACTGACTGGGTTAGAAATTGGTTAAGTGAGAGGCAACAAAGAGTACAGATAAATGGAGCTCACTCTGAGGAGGAGGTGGTTACCAATGGTGTGCTGCAGAGATCTGTCCTTGGTCCAATTCTTTTTAACATCTTTGTTAGTGATATTGCAGAAGAGCTGTTGGGTAAGGTTTGCCTCTTTGCGGATGAAGTAGACACCCAGGAAGGAGTAGATAACATGAGGAGGAATCTAGCTAAGCTTGACGAATAGTCAAGAATTTGGCAGCTGAGATTTAATGCTAAAAAATGCATTTGGGCCGCAAAAATCCAAGGGAGGGGTACAGTGTAGGGGGAGAAGTACTTCTGTCCACGAAAGAAGAGCAGGACCTGGGTGTGATTGTTTCTGATGATCTTAAGGTGGCTAGATAGGTAGAAAAGGTGACGGCGAAAGCCAGAAGGATGCTTAGGTGCATAGGAGAGGAATGGCCAGCAGAAAAACGGAGGTGACAGCACCTCTGTTATAAGTCTTTGGTACAACCTCATTTGGATTATTGTGTGCAATTCTGGAGACCACACCTTCAAAAGGACATAAATAGGATGGAGTCGGTTCAGAGGGTGGCTACTAAAATGGTTAGTGGTCTTCATTATAAAGCATATGAGGACAGACTTATAAAGATCTTAATATGTATATGTTAGAGGAGATATGATAGGAGATAATTGCACAAGAGGAGAACCTCTTTCAATAGAAAGCAAGCTCTGCTATGATGGTACATAGGATGAAGGTGAAAGGAGATAGTCCCAGGAGTAATATGAGGAAATATTTCTTTACGGAAAAAGTGGTAGATGCATGGAATAGTCTCCCAGTGGAGGAAGTAGAGATGAAGAGAGTATCTAAATTCGAAAAAGCATGGGACGAACCCAGAAGATCTCTAAAGGAAAAGAAGGGACTTTAGTATTTGATATAGAAGGGCAGACTAGATAGGCCATGTGGTCTTTTTCTGCCATCATGTTTCTATGTTAATGATTTTAAAAAACCCAAAGTAGGTGCCTGTTGTGGCTAAAAGTATGGGCCCCTTTATATAATTGCTCCCAAAATTTCTATATCAGAAAGATTCTATCCAAACTTTTATCTACAATATTATACATTCATGAAATATATCATGCATATTCTTTTCTCTAAAGCTGGTTTTTTATTCCTGCAGTCGATCACTGGGTAATGAACTGCTTGGGCCCATCGAGATCTCAAGACCCGCCAGCTTATGTATTTCAAAGGCATCTATTTATTTTTAAAATGCAAATGCTATTCATGCAGAAGTCTGAACTGTGAGAAGCAAACAAGTTTAAAATGCTTTCCATCAGGGTTTATGGAAACTCATTTTTATTCAAACAGCAACAGTTACAAAGGAAATTTTCACATTTGGAGACATCATTTTTCCTTTTTCCATCCTATCACTCTTACAACCCCTCTGATTATAGGCGTAGTTATTAATGGTATAACTATGCACCTGCACACATACTCCTATGGCAATCCTAGTCTAAAACCTCATAGTTCTCTTATAGTATAGAGATGCATTTCTACACACAGAATAATACAATACTATACATAATTCTGCCACACTATCCCCCTCCTACCTCTCCCTTCCCTCCCTCCCCGGACATTCATCCTCGGGCTATCTTACCCTTCCCTACCATCAGGACACCGGTCACTAACCTACCGGCGTATATCAACATTTCTATCATGCCATTAGATTATTCTAAACCTCACAGTTTTGCCACTGTACAACTTTACAACTTTGCAACTTTTCAACTGTACACTTTACAACCTGCCCCTATTATGCCCGTTGACCAGTCCTATCCCCTCCCCCCTCTACCCCCCAACTCCCCTTCTCCCCATGACTAGCCATAGACCTCGATACCCTCCTCCTCCATAGAAGTCTGCTTTCCCCATCCTTACCACAAACGGTCTCACCTTGCTCCTACCCCAGCCATAGCCTTAACCGAGTCACTAGCTCATGTGCTATCCAGGGCTGCCCCATCCCCAGCCTCAAGGGTCTGTTTAATCAAAGGATCCCAGGTCTCCGTAAACACTACCAGTTTAGTCCCTCCCAGCAACTGAGCAGTTCTCCGTTCCACATCCATCAAATCTAGCATTGCCCTCTCCCATACCGCCACTTCTGGGGGCTGATCCGATACCCATTTACACAAAATACATTGCTTAGCCAGCACAAAGCCTTTCTCCCATAGTTTCTTTTGCTGGGTCTCTAAAGCATCTCCCGGATCGGGTGCCCCAAATAGACCATCCTAAGGAAACAGTCACCTGCCAGGCTAGCCATCTACTCAGTTGGGCACAGACCCGCTGCCAAAAAATCTGAATGCGGGGGCATCTCCAAAAGCGGTGCATGAATGTACCTTTATCATTCTCACAGAGTCTACACACACCTGTCCGAGACAAACCCGCTTTCCAGGCCCAGATGTTATGAACAAACGCCCGCCACAGAAACTTATATTGCACTTCCTGGAGTCGTATTGATTCAGACACCTTAGCCACATCTGCAAACGCCTTCTGCAATACCGCTAGCGTTATCCCTGGTACGCCATCTGCTTCCCACTTTGATGCTAAACTCTCCAAGGCTCCCAAACTGGGAGCGGGAACTAACTTCTCCCACACTCTCCGTTTGGTGATCTTCCCTTCCAGGGAATTCATAAGTTCCACTAAACCTCCTGCATGGAGGAGTGTAGGGAAATTTTTCTGCAAATTCCTCACATAATGTCTCGTCTGCAAGTAGAAGTCCTGTGATCCTAACTGATACCTTCTCTGCAACGCCTGGAAGGAGTCGATCTCTGAGGCCTTTTCCATCTTTACGTGTCCCACATAGGTCAGCCCACAAAGGGCCCATCTCCTCGAGACATTCTCCCTCATGCCCGGGGCAAAATCTGTGTTACCTGATAGAGGTAAGCACTCTGTCCCTCTCCAATCAAACCTCCTGTATTTACAAATTACCTTCCACGCCTGGCATAGGGAGTGCAAATAAATCGATGCCCTCCACTGCGCCGGCAACCTCCCATTGGGCCAGTGTAATAGCAAGGCCCGGTGTAGTCCCCCAGACATATCATCCACTAGTTCCACCGGAAGAGTTTCCGCTGATCCCAATAAGAGATCTCTCAATGGGCGAGCCAAGCAAGCCAAATTATAAGCTTGGATCGACGGTAAACCCGCCCCTCCCACTTCCTTCGGTCCCATCAATACAGAGAACGCAATATGCGGTCTCCGGCCCCGCCACAGAAATTTTCCAAGATGGCTATGTAAAATTCCCAGATCCTTTCTCGTAACCCACAATGGTACATGCCGTAATAAGTAGATCCATCTGGGGAGCTCCATCATTTTAAAAAGGGCTATCCGACCCTTGAGAGAAATAGGGAGATCTCTCCATTTTGCCAATCTTACAATCGTCTTTTCTAACTGCGGCTTAATATTTATCTGGTAGAGGTGTGTCATCGTACTTGGTATCTGGATACCCAAATATCAAATTTGACCCGTGGCCCACACCAATGGGAAGTCCCCCTGCCACTGCGGTTTCACCAGGCCACCGACATCCAATGCATTGGATTTTGCCTTATTAATTTTCAATCCTGAGAACGTACCAAACAACTCAATTTTCCCCAACGCTACCTCTAGCGACTGTGCGGGACTCCGGAGACAAAGAAGCATGTCATCTGCAAAGGCACTTAATTTTATGCTCCCCTTCTTCCAGCTTATACCCTGATCTCCTCCTTGTTAAGCAGTTGCAAAATTTTCCAACATCATAATATCAAATACCACATCTACGCAGACGATATTATGCTGTACACTCAACTTGACACGGAAAACCCAAACTACACCCAACTAGAAGAGTGCCTAAGTGAGATGCAAGCCTGGTTACACCTAAGCAACATGACGATCAATCACAAGAAAACGGAGGCGATGTACATCTCCAGAAAGCCAAACTTCGACCCCCCCGCAACAATCACCTTATGTAACAATTCATACCAAACGAAGGAAGAAATAAAATATCTGGGGGTAACGTTAGAAAGCGACCTAAAGATGGAGAAACACCTCCGTAAAACCAACAGAGCCGTTTTCCACAAGCTAAGAGTCCTTCAACCGCTAAGGAGCATCATCGAACCACAGGACTTCAGGTCCGTTGCGCAGGCACTCATCATGCCACATTTCGACTACTGCAACGCCATCCTTCAGGGTCTCCCAAATAAAACCTTCAACATTCTGAAAATGGCGCAAAATGTAGCCGCTAGGATCATCACGAAAAAAGGTTTTGCTGATCACATCACCCCGGTATTGATTGAGCTACACTGGCTCCCCATTGCTGCTCGTATAAAATATAAAACACTCACGACCACTTTCAAGCTCCTACATAACATTGCTCCGTCCTTCCTCTCCACCTTGATCTGCTCGCAACCACCCAACAGAAGCAGAAGAACCATCAACTCCAACACCCTCCTCGTTCCAGCTGATATTAGAGCAGTTAAAACCAATACTAGTAACAGAGCGTTCTCATACACTGCACCTACACTCTGGAATCTCCTGCCGCCAGAGTTACGAGCTTGCAAAGACCTAACTGGATTTAGGAAAACCCTAAAGACTCATCTATTCCAGAGTCATTTCAATCTGATTTAACCCAAGGGATCTAAGCTTTACCACCCCGGGAGACCAAAACATTTATGTACACCTGCTCGTTTATGTAAAATGTATATATGTATATCGGTAATTAGTGCCCATATCCTCAAACACCTGATCATTTATGTAAAATGTATATATGTATATATGTATTTAGTCCCCATATCCTCAAACAGAACCCGCTTGTGTGATGTGCCTACCCTCCGAATCAACCTGTACACCCCCTAATTTTACTGTACTGATTTGACAGTTCTCCCTATGTAATCAGACTGCTGCTGATCGCTGGAAGTGGCGGTATATAAATGTTTGCTAAATAAATAAATAAACAGAGGCTCTAACTGTAAAACAAACAGGAGGGGGGATAAGGGGCATCCTTGCCTCGTCCCCCTCTTCAACGAAAACGTCTGCGAGCACTGGCCTCCCACCAATATACAGGCCTTCGGGTCCGCATACAACACCCTTATCCAATCTAAAAAAGGCCCCTCAAAGCCAAATCTTCTCAAAGCCTCAAACATATAGGCCCACGACACTCGGTCAAACGCTTTTTCAGCATCCAACCTTACTAACATCAGGGGGCACTGTCGTATCAAACAAGTTTCCATACCCAGCAAGATTTTACTAATGTTAAGAAAAGCCTCTCTTCCTTTTACAAAACCTGACTGATGTGATCCAACTAATCTGGGGAGAATGCTCTGCAAACGACTGGCTAAAACTGAAGCCAGAAGTTTCATGTCATAATTGATTAATGATATCGGTCTGTACGAGGCGGGGTCGTCTAATGCTGTACCTGCCTTAGGAATGACTGAGATAATGGCTGTTCGCATATCCCTAGGAAACTGTCCACCCTCTACCACCTCAGCAAACAAGGCTGCCAGCGTGGGTGTTACTTGTGGCTCAAGCATTTTATAGAATTCGACCCCAAAGCCAAACCTTCTGTATTTCTTCCCCTGTAATGGGCCTATTTAATTCAAGTATCTCTGCCTCAGTCAGAGTTGGGAATGACACCGCGTCCAAAAAGCGTTGCTCTTTCTCTCAATCCTCCATATTTGGGGTATAGAGCTTCTCATAAAATTCCTTAAAGACCTCTGCAATTGCTCGTGGGTCACTATGCTTTACTCCTTTTGCAGATTTAATAACCACTACTACTTTAGTGCTCCCCCCCTCTTTTACTAGCCTGGCCAACAGTTGTCCTGATCTATCTCCATATCTAAAAAATTGGTGCCGATAATATTGCATAGACTGCACTGCTCTCTCGTGCAGCAGGGCATTAAGCTGGGCTTGAGTTTGTTGGTACAATTTTAAACGTGCCCCCCCTGGTCGGAGCGAGGTCCCCTTCTTAAAATCCTGAAGCTCCTGTGATAGCTGCAGGATCTTACTATCTACCCGCTTCCTTTCTTTCGCTACATATGCAATCACGCACCCCCTAATGACTGCTTTCCCCGCCTCCCAAAATATAGCCATCGAGTGCGCCTGAGATTCATTGAATCTCACATATTCTTCCCAGTTCTGAACCAGATACTTCTGGAACTCCTCACTCTTCCACAGATGCCTCGGGAATGACCATTTACGTCCCAAGGGACCCCTCCTCCTTCAAATCATTTTTACCATCGCATGGTCAGACACTATGATTGGTTCTATTTCAATACTTTTGACCCTTCCAAAACCACCTTTTGAGACTAAAATATAATCTATTCTAGACCAGGTTTGATGCGCTCGAGACAGATGTGTGTAGTCCTTTTCTCCCTCGTGTAACACCCTCCATGCATCTATTAATTCCCCCATTTCGCAGACATATCCCACACCTTTGTGTTTCCAAACACCCTTCCCGCTCGAACTTGTCCTGTCCAACTCGGGATCATGTGGGCAATTAAAGTCTCCTGCTAGCACCACAGGCATCTTAGGTGTCCGCAGTAGCCTTCTGAGTACACCCTTAAAAAATTCATGGTCATATAGATTTGGTGCATATATATTGGCTAGCAGCATATATCTTCACCCCCTATTTTTACACGCAAAAATATATATCGGCTTTGTTGGTCTATTTCCTCAGAAACAACGTCCAATGGGACCCCTTTCCTTATCAATATCGCTACTCCCCTCTTCCGCACTCCTGATGAGGCTCCGTACACCTGCCCTACCCAGTCTCGCTTTAACTTATTACATTCCTTCTCACTAAGATGGGTCTCCTGTAAAAATGCCACCTGAGCCCCTTTCTGTTTCAATGCCTGCAAGATCTCCGTACATTTAATGGGGGTACTAACTCCGCCCACACACATTCCATGTAATAAGATCATTAGCCATGATTTCGGGGTTGCATATCTACATGAACCCTTCTCAGTTCCTTCATGCATCTTGCCCGAAGCCGCCCAGCCTCAGCCCCGGGACCACTATTATGCAGACTTCTCCTATGTGTCAATTTTGCCTTCCCGGTCCGCCCACTGACCCCAAAATGCTGAATCCATGTGCTAGTCATCCCTCCCCTACCCTCCACCCACCCCCACTCTCCCCCTCCCCTCTTCGCTCACCCCCTCTGATTGTCAAATCCTCTTCCCACCCGCCAACATTCTCATCCCTCCCTCCCCCTCCCCCTGCCCTCCTCCCCCCGCCCCTCTCCTCCCACCTCCCTCCCTCTAGTAAACATAGTCTCTTCCCCTACTCCTCAGCTGCTCTCCGCTGAGGTCTGGTTCAGATTGGCGCTGCAGGGCTGCCTCGAGCCACCTTCATAGTCGCGGAGATCCGTCTTCCTTCAGGAATCACTCTCTGTACGGTCCTATGCAGCAATGGTCCCTGCTAGTAGTTCCGACTCAGATAACACAGTATACATGTGCAACCCCAGTCCAACTAGCAGTAATGATGGAATAGCTGAATCAATGCCTTGTCCAGTCCTAGAGGTGGGGGCCCCATCGTTACAATAAAATGGTTTTCCCCTTATTCTGCTGGTCTTGTCACCACTGATAATTTCCAATGTCTCAAGTATCTGGCTCCCCTGGTTTCTCTGATTCCAGGTCCGCCACATACCACTTAGCTGCCGCTACAGTGTCGAACACATGGTTTTGGCCTTGGTTAGAGATCCTGAGCACTGCCGGGAAAGCAAGCATAAAGTGCATTTTCCGCTTGAATAACGTAGCACACAGCGAGCCAAATTCCTTCCTCTTGGCCGCCACCGCCGCAGAGTAGTCTTGGAAGATCAGAATATGCTGATTCTCCAGCAGCAGCTCTCCCTTCTTGCGGTAGGCTTGTAGTATCTGCATTTTGTGCTGTGAGTTAAGGATGTGGGCAGTCACCACTCTGGGCCTCTGCCTATTCTCCATCCCCGCCCCAATGCGATGTGCACGCTCTATCTGTATCAGGCCCATCACCGATTCCAGGCCTAGTTCCTTTGGCAGCCACGTTTCGATCAGGGATGGCAGCATTCGATCCGGCGTGGACTCCGGAATTCCCACCAAACGGATATTATTTCTCCTTGACCGATTCTCTAGGTCATCCACTTTCGACAGCAAGGCCTCAATCTGCACTCGCTGTGCTGCTAAGTCTCTAGATTGCCGTCCCCCCTCATCTTCCATGGCAGCCACGCGGTGTTCTAGCTCGTCCACTCGCCGGACCACTTCCCCCAGAGATTCTCCGACCTCCTCCAGCTTCTTCAGGATTAGATCAAATTTAGGGTCCAGCAATTTCACCATCTCTTTCGCCACCTCCTCCATTGAGGAATCTGTACTCTCGGCTCTGGGCGACGTCGGCTGAGGCAACACCGTGGCTGAGGTTCCAGCCTTGCTCCCTTTCTCCCGATCTTTCCTTGCAGGCAGAGGCATTCCTACACCACAATGTTTTCACCGTGGAGCCCCCTCACCACCACTCTGTATCGATCACTTTTGGGATCCTCTATTGCGAAAGAATGATCCGTTTAAACGATTAATTCATGAGGCAGCCCCGGAGCGAGCTAAGAGACGTCTTCACTCGCTCATGCGCCACATGACCCCTCTCCATCAGGGTTTAGTATGTTCCTCTTCTTACAACAGAAAGGTCATTCACTATCAGAACCACTTAAATAATATTCTGAAATTGGAATGAAGTCCCTCAAAATTAACAAGAGCTGGGTAAATTTTTTTTATTCAACATTTCAATTTATTACAAATAAAGCAAGTAAATGAAGAAAATTAACTGAAAGAAAAAGAAGTAAATAAAAGAATCCTATCTAACAGCATATCATCATCCACACTAGGGGGAAGGATGGAATAATAAAGGAAAAAAAGTTTACAATTGGCAGAATCATTCCAGAAGTAAATCTGTGGAAGCTGATTCTATAATGTGCACATCCAGTGGGCAAAAATGTCTAATGTGAAAATGGGTGTGTAAGATACCTGATTCCGAAACCGCAGAGAGATAGATGTGGCTGCGGTTCTGGAATCAGGGATTTATAAGTTTCTGGCATGGCACACACAACATGTCTGCAAGAACATGGGCCAACGCTGCTATAACGGGACATGGGTAAGCAGCAAATGGCCTCTATGTCCCCGTGCTCGCCATATTCTGAAAAGATAGACGTTTGCGATGCTACCCATCTCCGTGCAGCCACCCTCCACTGGCAAAACATACATCTCCAGAGCAGATGCTCACACTGACAGTGTTGTGCTCATGTAAATGACACATTAATACTGATGAAATAGATAAAGTAATGCAACCCAGGCTATATATACTAGTCTGTTGCATGCCCGTAACACTACAAGGTTATCCAAGTGCACCAAAGCTATTGTAAATGGCAGTGGAAAGTGAGAAGTTTGCCCTAACAGACCCTGCAACACCTTAGTTATTCCTTCAGTGGTCATCACTGAAAACAGTATTTTCAATGCAAATAATAGGTAAACACAAGCCAGAATAAACTGCCAGGTAAGCACAGCAAGGAATAGTAGACCTCACAGTTTATCCACAGAGGGGGCTGCGGTTTTAAGACCCCTGATGACATAACAATTCAGCACCAAAACATGTCAGCGGGCCAGAAAAAGCTGATAGGTAATCACAGCAAGGAATGGCAGTGAGCAGGGTAATTGAAGAATTACTTAAATAGATAATTTACCATCCACTTTAAAATATGGATAAAAATACTGTAGAAGAAATCATGGCATTGCCTTCTCCTCCTCTCATCCACATTCAGCTGCAACACAAAGCCTTGCAACTATTACAGGCAACCATCAAGGGGATAAAGAAGGAACATAGTTTAGTTACAAGGCTCAACAATCCTAACCCCTCAAATTGTTTTTATTGTACCCACTTTTGATTGAATCTTTGAAAAAAAAGTTATAAAAATGGTTTAATAAACAAATGTACCCAGGTCACGTTGAGTTTTGTACCACCTTCTGCTTACCATGTGACCAGCTAGGCCTATCTCACTCATGATTGCCATGGGATCAGTTGAACCATCTTATTTGGGCTTATGCCTTTTGGGAAACCATTCCATCAAACTACCATCAGCTTGCCAGGCTAACTAATGACAGTGTGAACCCCTTGTTAGAATATCTTCCCAACCCCTTTTCACCAACACATAGAAAAAATGGGGTCCCTGTTTGTCTCCCTTACCTCATGATCATAGCAGCCCATGGGCTAAGGTCAACTGATTCCTTCAGTTTCTATCACACCTCTGGCTTGAACTCCTTGTCCTTTCTGCTGTGACATACTGTACAAAAGTTCTCACTCTCCCTCCAAGCACCTAAATTAGTGCCTGTGTTGGCTGGGAATCTGACAGAGCAAGGCGGCAAGGAAAGGAACAAACCCCTGCTCATCCTTGTGCTTTATTCCTCTGGAAGTCCCTCATCTTGATCCACAATCCTCAGTGGGAGCCCATGTCTAAGGGATCTTGTTATTTGGCAAGCTGGGGGCAAAGGGACAGGAGGATGATCCTGGGGGGGAAGACTGCCCGTTGCCACATTAACAGCATCCATTCAAACACTTTGGCTCAAGGTCTTTTTCTTACAAAAGAAATTAGTGCCTTTGAGATGTGGACATGTAGACAGAGGGCAGAGTGCGTGCAGAACAGCTATCAATACCAGTTCAGGCTGGCCTTCTAAACATTATCCTTGCAGTCCTTGGAACCAATGAAGACAAAGCACAACAAAGTTTAATATTCCTCCTTTGATCTCTGTAAGATGTACCAGCAAAAATTAATTTGCATTTCACATGAAAAAGGCTGACAGCATGAAAAGGCATCTTGTTTCTGGCATGTGAATATGTTGTCATAGATTGGGAATTCTGACAGGAAGCTCTGAGGAAGCTAAAGGGATAAGATAAGATCCATGGGAAGAAGATGAAAGAAAAACACATTTCTGTATGTAGTGTGGAAACATGGAGGCCAAATGTTTTCCAAGGCTGCTCTTTAAAATATGCATATTGCAATTGTTTTACAGTATTACAAGATGGAAGAAGACACAAAACAACAAATTAATCACAAATAACTAGTGATATTTATTTGTGGTGATTAGATGGTCAAGCTTTATCTGGCATGTTGGAAACAAAGGTTCTGGGGATGGTTTTGGACTCAGAACTCACCATGTACCACAGTTGAAAACTGTCTTTTAGCACTTACACATTGTACAAAAGCTGCATGCTTTTTGTATAAGGACAGAAATAACCCTTATAATGAGGATACTGAATTGCTGTAATGCGCTCTATGTTGGTGCTACATGGTGCCAACTTTGTACATTGCAGCTAGTACAGAATACAGCTGCTTGGGTTGGTAAAGGTTGTATGACGTAAGATCTGCTCTAAATAAACTTCATTGGTTACCAACCAAATATCCAAAGTCTGTTAAGATCATGATATCAGCGTTTAGGACCATCCAGGATAACTGCCCAAAATGCCTTGGAAAGAGCTCCAGGGGTACTACTATTACTACTGAACATTAGTATAGCGCTACAAGACGTACACATTGCTGCAGAGACATGTAAAGCACAGTTACTTACCTGTAACAGGTGATCTCTGGGAACAGCAGGAATTAGTCCTCACTTATGGGTACGTCGGAACCGACGGAGCCTGCGCGGGAAAGCTCCCCAGCTTCCCAGGAAGGAAGCTTTTGGGGCCTCCCACTGCACATGCGCGCTCCCTTCCCGCCTTCCTGACCAGCTCTCCTCAGTTCGAGTTTATAGCTGAGACAATAGAGAGAGGAAAGGAAGACAGATAGAAGATACAACTCCTAGGGGAGGTGGGTGGGTTGTGAGGACTAATTCCTGCTGTTCCCAGAGATCACCTGTTAGAGGTAAGTAACTGTGCTATCTCCAGGAACAAGCAGAAATAAATCCTCACTTATGGGGACTCCCTAGCTAAGATGCCTGGGAGATCCCCTTCCAAGGGTTCGCCATCTTCGTATGGATCTCAGGCATCCATCCTGGGAAGGTGGGCAGGAGTTGTTCAAGTATGGAACAGGTGTTTGAGGACAGCCTGACCAAACAAGGCATCCCGGCGGGAGTCCTTGTCCAAGCAGTAATGGGCTGTGAAGGTATGAACCGAGGCCCATGTGGCGGCTCGACAGATCTGATCTATGGATACAGAGTGAAGATGAGCCATAGAAGTGGCCATGGCTCTCACATTGTGAGCTGTGACATGGCCTTCCAGAGAAATATTTTTACTCTGGTAAGCAAAGGAAATACAGTGAGCAATCCAATTGGAAAGTGTACGTTTGGAGACTGGAAGTCCCAAATGAGAAGGATCAAAAGCCACGAAAAGCTGGGAAGACTTTCGATGTGGCTGAGTCCTGTTGAGGTAAAAGGCAAGAGCTCTTTTACAATCTAAAGTATGAAGGTTCCTCTCTGCACTGGATGCATGAGGAGCTGGAAAAAAGACAGGTAGATATACCTCTTGATTAAGATGAAAAGGCGAGACCACTTTGGGCATAAAGTGGGGATTCGTCCTAAGGACCACCTTATCATGATGAAACCTGGTATAAGGTGGATGAGCCACTAAGGCCTGTAGTTCACTGATGCGGCGAGCCGAAGTGACTGCAATAAGGAAAAGGACCTTCCAGGAAAGAAATTTCAAGGAGGTAGAAACCAACGGTTCAAAAGGTGGCTTCATAAGCTGACCCAGAACTAGGTTCAAGTCCCATGCTACCGGAGGAGGTCGGATGGGAGGCTTAGTTAGAGTCAGGCCTCTCATGAACCGTGCAACAAGCGGATGAGAGGAGACAGGTTGTCCATTTATAGGTTTTAAGGATGCTGCAATAGCACTCAAATGGACTCTTACTGAATTCGTCTTAAGGCCTGCATTAGAAAGATGCAGGAGATAGTCTAGTAGAGAATTCAAAGGAAGTGCTAGAGGGTCAAGACCCTGTTGAGCACACCAAATGGAAAAGCGTTTCCATTTGAAAGCATAGGAACGCCTCGTGGAGGGTTTCCTAGAGGCATGAAGGATATCTTTCACTGGTTGAGAAAGATTGAAGTCATGAAGGCTTAGGCCTTCAGTAACCAAGCTCTGAGGTGTAGGGACTTGGGGTTTGGGTGCCACAAAGTCCCTTCCTCCTGAGAGAGAAGGTCTGGCGCAGCTCCCAGGTCCAGGGAGGGTCCCTGGGAGAGATGCAGAAGTAGAGGGAACCACACTTGGCGTGGCCAGCGTGGAGCTATGAGGATCATCGATCCGTGATCCCTCTGGAGTTTGAACAGAGTCTTGGGAAACAAAGGAATGGGTGGAAAGGCATATAGGAATTCCTGACCCCAATGCAGGAGAAAGGCGTCATTGGCCTGAGCTCTCTGACACGGAGTCCTGGAACAGAACCGTGGAAGTTTGGCATTCCACGGACTTGCAAAGAGGTCTATGTCCAGGGTTCCCCATTCCTGAAAGATTCTGTTTATCTGGTCCATATGTAGGGACCATTCGTGTGAAAGCAGAACTCGACTGAGTCTGTCTGCCCAAGAGTTTTGAACCCCTGGAAGATACACTGCCAAAAGATGAATTTGATGCTCTCTGGCGAAGGCCCATAATCTGAGAGCTTCGTTGCAAAGCGACAGAGAGCCTGTCCCTCCTTGTTTGTTTATGTAGAACATGGCCACCTGATTGTCTGTATGGACTAGGACGGTCAGGTTGACTAGGAGGGTATGGAAGACTTTGAGGGCAAAGTAGATTGCTCGCAGTTCCAGGAGGTTGATGTGAAGGGTGGTCTCTTGTGGAGACCAAGCACCCTGAGTGGAGAGGTCTTGAAGATGGGCTCTCCACCCTGTTTGGGAGGCATCTGTTGTGAGGGTTGTTTGGGGCAACAAAGGTTGGAAGGGGGCCCCCAACAACAGATTCTTGGTGGACATCCACCATTGGAGGGACCAAAACAGACGCTTTGAGGTGAGTATTTGGTCGGAGAGCGCTCCTGATGCCTGAGTCCACTGGGTGGCCAAGGTCCATTGAGCTGCTCTCATATGAAGACGAGCGTAGGGCACCACGTGTACCGTGGAGGCCATGTGGCCCAGAAGTCGCAGCATTTCTCTGGCTGTCAAGTGACTGCTGGACTGAGCTTGGGAGGCCAAGCACACCAGATGTTGGCCCCGGACTTGAGGTAGGTAGGCCCTTGCAGTGGTGGTGTCCAACTGGGCCCCTATGAATTCCAGAGACTGAGTAGGGATAAGTTGAGACTTGGGAAGGTTTATCACCAGTCCCAGATACTGCAGAATGTGCCTTGTGCGGTCCAGGGAAATCTGGGCCTCTGACTGAGATGGAGCTCGGATGAGCCAGTCGTCCAGATATGGGAATACAAAAATTCCCAGACCTCTTAGAAATGCGGCAACAACTGCCATGCATTTGGTGAACACTCTTGGAGCAGAGGCTAGACCGAAGGGAAGTACTCTGTACTGGAAATGTTTTCCCTGAAACAGAAATCTTAGATATTTTCTGTGGGATGGGTGGATGAGTATATGTGTGTACGCATCCTTGAGATCTAGAGAACAAAGCCAATCCTGACTCTGAAGGTATGGAAGGAGAATGCCTAGAGAAAGCATTTTGAATTTCTCCTTGTACAGAAATTTGTTCAATTCTCTCAGATCTAGGATAGGTCTGAATCCCCCTGTCTTCTTTGTTATGAGAAAATAAGGGGAGTAGAATCCTGTCCCTTGTTGAAGAAGAGGAACCTCTTCTATTGCCCCTTGGGCAAGGAGAGAAGAGACTTCCTAATCCAACAGGCCCAGGAGAGATGGGGGAGAATTGAAGTGCCTCACCATGGTATATGGAGGAAGGTTGGAAAAATGAAGTTTGTAGCCCTCTCTGATGATAGAGAGGGTCCAGTGCTCTGATGTAATTTGCCCCCATCTGGGAGCAAAGTGAGCTAACCTTCCGGGAATGGTGAGGGGCTCTGGTTGTTCTAGAGCCAGAAATGTTAAGTTCTCTAGGGGCAAGTCAAAACCCCTGAGGGGGTTGAGCCTGCTGAGGAGTGGTAGACGCTACAGGCCTTGCCTGTTTAGGTTGCTGACGTTTAGCAGCAAAGCGAGGCTGAGAAGATTGTTGGCCAGTATTTGTGGAAAATCTGGCCTTCTTGTAGTAAGGCCTCTTGAAAGACTTTTTCTTGGCAGGAGTAGAGGTAGACTTAGAAAGTCTATCTAATGTAGCATTTTCTGCGTCCATTTGAGTGGCTTTAATTTGCCAGTCCTTACCAAATAAGTTCTCACCTGTACAGGGCAGATTCCGTAAGCCATCCAGGACCCAGGGTTCTAGGTCAGAGGCCTGGAGCCAAGCAAGTCGTCGGGCTGCAATAGCAATGCCCGAAGCTCTACCGGCACCCTCAAAGGAATCAAAAGCTGCTCTGTTGGAGAACTTAGAAACATCTAGAAGCTGTTTCACTAGAGAAATGAACTCCTCCTTTCTATCCTCAGGGATAAAGGAGGCAAAATGCCGTACCTTTAGGGAAAGTTCCCTTAGAAACATGCCCATATACAGACTGTATGAATTAATCCTGGCTATAAGCATACTAGCCTGGAAGATTTTCCTACCAAAAGAGTCTAGGGTCTTCCATTCTCGCCCTGGAGGTGTAGAAGAGTGCCTTTTGGTACTCTTAATCTTTTTCAGCGCAGACTTCACCACAATGGAATGGTGAGGCAGCTGAGTCTTTTGAAAACCAGGAGAAGGAGGGACCCGGTACATGGTGTCCAACCTACGAGAATAAGGAGACAAGGTTAGAGGAGCCTCCCATAAGTCCATCAAGTGTTCTTGAAGGATTTCATGGATAGGCAGGGTGACTGCCTCTTTAGGAACCTTAGGGTATCCTAAAATATCCAATTTCTTTGACCTAGGTTCTTTTTCAGAGGATTTGGTAATAGAAAGTCCTTTAGCTAGCTCTATAATGAAGTCTTGAAAGGACAAATCCTCTGGTGGAGACATTCTCCTCTTTGGGGAAAAAGGGTCTTCATGAAGAACTAGAGACAGCTCATCAGAGTCCTCAGAGGAGTCAAAATCCTCAGAAGAATCAGAGTATTCTCTATTTGCTTCCAACGCACGATACGCATACCGATCGGTATCGACATCGGACGTACCGGGTATGGGATCGGTATCGGGTGAAAACCCGGATCCGGCATGCGGAACCGATCTGCGTTTGGAAGTCGATGGTCTCGGTTCCGGTATGGGAGACGATACCGGAACCGGACCCGGTACCGCTGAATGCGGTACCGAGGGCGTCGCAGCTTTAATAAAAGCCAGCATGGCCTGCTGCATGGTCTGAACAGTATTGCTCATAGACGCCACTGCTGCCTGGATGTCGGTACCGGTATGGGCCGGTACCCCAGAGCAGTCTAACAGGTGATCAGTCGAGGCCGTGCCATCGATGTCAACCTGTAACCCCATAGATGGTGCTTTGGAAGCCAGAGCTTCCCGCCGGGGTTGTTTGGCTGGGGCAGGATCCTCAGATTCAAAAGTGAGAGCCTCTCGATGCTTTGAAGGAGATTTGCTCTTTGAGGACCTGCCCGAAGAAGGTTTGGTTACCTGAGATCCATCCGGAGAGGAAGACCTGGATGACTGTGATGCTGGATTATCTGAAGCAAACAGCACATGGAATTTGTTGGCCCGGTTCTGCAAACCACGTTTAGACATCTGGGAGCAGGATGGGCAGTCCGGAATGGAGTGGTCAGGTCCCAAACATTTAAGACACCATTCATGGGTGTCTGTGACAGAAATAACAGCACTACACTTGGTACACTTCTTAAAACCAGGGGCTGGTTTCTCCATGAGGAGAATTTGTGTAGGCCTGAGGCCTAACCGAAGTCACCAAGTTGTGCAAAGATAAAGATTCTTTTTTTTTTAAAAGAAAAGAAAAGAGAGACCGGCGGTACCGGTTTTGGTATGGGGAAGGCAGGTACGCGGTCTAAAGAAACAAACTAAAACAATAATTTCTTCAGCGGTGACAGGAACACGACCTGCTGGCTCCGCGGAAAAAGAGAAACTGAGGAGAGCTGGTCAGGAAGGCGGGAAGGCAGCGCGCATGTGCAGTGGGAGGCCCCAAAAGCTTCCTTCCTGGGAAGCTGGGGAGCTTTCCCGCGCAGGCTCCGTCGGTTCCGACGTACCCATAAGTGAGGACTTATTCCTGCTTGTTCCTGGAGATAAGACGGTCTCTGCTCATCAGAGCTTACAAGACAGACAATACAGTAGCTGCAGACATGGGATACAGCTAGGGGGAATGGTAAGGAAACACAACAGAGATCGGGTTCTGTTTACTAAACCATAGTAGGTATTAATGCAGCAGTTAGTGCACACAATAGATAGCGCATGTAAAATGCAGATGATGCAGCCATTTTCTGCGCTATCTGCAGTATGCACCTTACCTGCATGAATGGACGGGATTAGGGTGGAGAATGGGTGTGTCAGCAACACGCAGTTACCCTGGGTCTAAATAACATGCAGTAACCATGAGATCTGCAGACAGTGCGGGTGCTACTAATGCCACCTCAGTGGGTGGCATTAGCTGCATCCAGGCTGCTGTCCAACTGTGCTCTCTGCAGATTTGGTGCATTATCTGCTGAGTAAATTTTGTACATGCCTTCAACAGATAACGCATGTTTTTTGCAGCTAAAGCTGCAGGTTTTTGCTGCCTTAGCTACAAAAGCCTAACACACTTTAATAAACAGACCCCCAGGTGTATGCTCCAGGGAAGGTGCTTTGATCCTTCCCAGATTTTTTGCAGATACAGAAGCATCTTCTTGCATGAAACCCCAGTTGTGGAATTCCTGTCTAAGGAGCTGAGCTTGTTACGGCAGTAGTTAATTTTTTGGAAGAAATGTAAGGCATGGCTTTTGGAGTCTGCTTTAAATGTATTTTTAAATAGGTGAACCTATGCAATATTATCTGAAGATAAGGGAAGTGATTTATAGTGAGTTAATGGATAGGGAATTATGACTGCAGAGAGGGAAGCACAGCGAGTAACTGGATAGTGGTTATAAGCAGTAATGTGTGCTGAGTAAGTGGATGGATGGGGGATTGTGCAATTGTGGAAACAACATGGTTGGGAGAAATGGGTACAGAGGTATGTGTGTTTATGACTCAACCTCTCCCTTCTCATCTTTTTTATTCCTTTTTCTCTCCTTATCTCCTGCATAGTCCATTCCCTCTCACATCCCACCTGGGGTTTTACTTCCCTTCTCTTTCTATTTCTTATCTGGTTGTCACTTAAAATCATGTGGCTGTGGGCCCTGTTGCTTCTTCAGCCAGTGGGGGAATGGGATCCTCCACTGGCTTTTGTACTTGGGCTACCTACTCCTCTCTGCTACTACTTAAATCTCCATCTGCAGACTTCCTCAAAAGCAGAAATAAGAGAATCAGCCCAATGCAAGGAGAAACAGCAGATCGTCCACGCCTGTATTACCCTACAATCAGTCATTCTGTCGACCCACTGTAAAACAAATAGAAACCATCATTCAGAATCTCAACATCACCACATCCCAAATAGATCCATGACCTGCAAGCTGGGTCAAAACAGCTCAAGCTGAGCTAGGTCTGCTCATAACCAAAATCACACAACTTTCACTTATACCGGGCATTATGTCTACCTCCCTCAAAAGCACTTCAATGCACCCATACTTAAGAGTCCAAAGCTGGACACCATGAGCTTGAGCTCCTACAGCTCCATTTCCAGTCTACTATTCTTGGCAAAGATAATTGAAAAGGCAGTTCAGGTCCAACCTACTATTCTCTCTCTTTGTAGTTTCTTGTAGTCTTTCCTATGCTTATTGTAGTCATTTTCCTTGTTTGATTATATACTTTTAATTTAATTTTAATTTTTAAATTATTAAATTTTTATTTGTTATTCTGAACCATGAATAAGTCACTTGTATATGCGAAAACATCCAGAAACGTAATTGGGAACCTCTGCGGCCCTGCATGTACACAACACTTACACGGGGATCGCAGAACATGGCTGGAAAGGGGTGGAACTGGATGTGGTAAGCAACAGAGACATATAAAATGCAGTCCAGGCACATCCATGTATGTCTCTGCAGTCGGCCCCACAGACATCCAGGTTATACATGCAAAGCCATGGAATAAAGGTAGGACTTAGACATATTACTGCTCCTCACCCCAGTGCAGCCAATAGTGGAGACTGAATGTCTAACCTACGCTGTGCACTTGTGTGACTGCGATGCGGAAAACCACAGCATGCAGTGTTACGGAATAGAAAGCAGAGGAGAGGGAGGATGTAAGTCAAAGCAGCAGAAATAAACATCCCCACATATTGTGGCTTGATAATAAAAAATAAAAAAAAGTATAACATTTTTACATTTTATCCTTGCCCCACTCCTGCCCTCTCCCTCATCAAGCATGGCCCAAAGCAATAAGTACATTTGAACCCCCTGGAGTGTGGGTGCCCTTACACACTCCCAGGGAAGTGGCCATTCAAACCACTTTAGTGAATATTCCATCCTTCCGTCTCCCCCCCCCCATCTACCCCAACTCCACTTCCCATCTATCACTCAACTCTTGGACCCATCAGCATCACACTATCAATCGCCTAGGTCAACCTCTGAACTGCTTCCCCACAAACCTACAGAACTTATCCACAGCTGGAGTGGCCAAGATGCCCTGTTTTTCGTTATAAGTCATTTAAAACAAGACTATGACCCTGCGGGGGCAGGTGCTGGATATAATCATCCCATACTGCCTGAAAACCAGGTAGCCTCTTCTTAGAGGCCTTGGCCCCGAGTTTATCAATTTGCATGTGCTGGTGCAGTGTATTCCTCCACTGCCAATAGTGTGGGGGTTCTGCATTTTTTTCATTTTGGCAAAATAATACGTGTCACCAATGCCCAAGATAATTTCAGCCATCGCCTTCAGACCTGGTCCAAGACCTCCACCCCCTCCATCACATGAAGGAGGGCAGACTGCGGAGTGAGCCTCCACCACTGACAAAGGATCCACTCTGTAAACAAGCGAATCGCCTTCCAGTAGTCTTGCATCCAGGGACAAAACCACAACAGGTGGATTAGCAGGGCCCCCTCTTCCCCACATTTGGGTCATGTGGGCCACCCCTCATATCCCATGCACCTCTGTCTACCAGGTGAGAGAGAGGCCCGCTGAATCACTCAATACTGTTGATCTCGAAGGGAGACCATAGCCATGAATTGAGGTATCTTATCTATCAACTTCCACAATACATCTCCTGTCAATGTTGTACCTAAGTCTGCCTTCTATGTTTCTGCTAAATGGTGGCATGTAGTCCAAGAGGAAGCTGGTGCAAAAGAGCTTTGCACCCTTGATATTGTGAGCCATCCAGATTCTGCGGTAAGAAAGAAATCTTCTGAATCAGAACAGAAGTCGTTGGAAAGGTCCTCCTTCCCTAGTCTGCAAACATAGCTCTGAATTTGGTAAAAAGGGAATAAATCGGCAGCCTGGAGACCATACTGAACTTGCAGCTCAGGGAAAGTTAACATCTCCCCATCCTCCATCAACAACTGATCAATCTCATATAGTTCCAGGCGTCGCCAATGCCTAAAACGAGATGCCAACATGCCAGAATCAAAATCAGCATTAATGTGTATTTGCAAATAAACTAATTGGAAAGGTGAATGACCCAGCTTACTACATATCCACCCCCAGATATGTTGAGAAGACCGAATAAGTACACAGCTCCGAAGATGGACAGGCAACTTCTTCAAATGGGCATGTAAAACATATTTCAGGACCAGAGGTGCCACCAATGCATGTTCACACTCCAAATTAGTATATTCTTCGGTATCAAAAAGCCAGTCCTTGAGATGTCGGAGTAAACAGGCTAAACTGTAGGCCCGGCGGTCTGGCACTCACATACCTCCATGGCGCCA
Source organism: Ichthyophis bannanicus (assembly GCA_033557465.1). NCBI lineage: Eukaryota > Metazoa > Chordata > Amphibia > Gymnophiona > Ichthyophiidae > Ichthyophis > Ichthyophis bannanicus. The sequence goes on from CM066036.1 coordinate 622,284,787, forward strand.
AGACCCTCGAAGGGTTAGCAAGGCTACATGTGCCACCAGACCTGCCAAAGAAAACATGACAGATTACCATCCAACTGAGCTAAGTCTTTCTTCAGAAGCTACAAGGGTAATAGTTGTAATACTTATAGGGGTAGATTTTGACCATGTTTAGCGGGGATATATGTCCCAGGTGGATGTATAAACCATGCTAAATGTCAGACTTGTATTCCCAACTAAGAGCTCCCCGCACATACTGCTGAGATGTGTGGGGAGTTCTGGATGGGTGCGGGAGGGGGCAGGCCAGAGCAGGAGTGAGTGTGGAGAGTAGGCGGGACCCTGACCCCGGACGTATAGGGCTGATTCTGGTGTCGGCCCTGTACGTCTGGGATCAGCCATCTACACAGAGAACTTTTTCCACCTCAGAGATAGAATAAGTTCCCCTGAGGTTCACGGCGGACAGCAGCGGGATTGTCAGAGGTGAGCAGGGCAGGGTGTTCCCTGCAGCCTGATCCCAGCCTCGGAAGGCCTTATCAAGGGTCGGGTGGCGGGGAACAGGTGATTTAATGCAGTGCCAGTGATCGGGGCTCCGGCATGGAGACGCAGTGCCATGGCGATGGGACGCCACAGCACTACAGCTCCATGTAGGAGCCCAGCCGGGCTAATCAGAGACATTCTTGCACGTCCTGCGGGCCAGAAATGGGAGCAAATCCGGCCCATCTAGAGTTTGGATATCCAGAAAGGCTGGGCGTGCCCTGATTGGAATTGGCCGCTTAGCCAGCGAGGGAACAAAACTATCTTGAACAGAACTATTCACCCTCCCAGGGAAAGTAGTAGATCTCTCTACTTCTCCAAGGTCTGCGCGATCAAGGTCAGTAGTGGGGGCATGTTACATTTGTAAGGATCATCAGGGAATGTTGGTAGTATGACCCCCAAATAGTGGAAGGAGTGGTTGGCCCAATGCAGCGGAAAACTTCCCCCCAAGGAAGCGCAGAGCGAGGATTGTGCAGCCAAGGCCTCTGATTTCACTAAATTAAGCTTGTATCCCGACAAGGCTCCATATCATTGAAGTTCTGCCAACAGAGTGGGTAATGCTCTCTACGGATCAAAGGGTCATCCGCGTAATCCGAGAGCTTAAATTCATATGTCCCCATGTATACTCCGTTGATCAGCAGGTTTGCCTGAATACAGGGCAACGGTTCTAATGAAAGTAGAAATAGTAGAGGGGATAAGGGGCAACCTCATCGCATCCCCCCTTCGTAAAGGAAAACCTTCCATGAGAAACCCATTAACCAGAAACCTCGCACAGAGGTCTGCTTCCTGTACCATCCTGTATTCATCACAAGATTCTCATCCAGGTCCATAAAACACTTAATACTGGTTCCCTGGTTACTTAGTATCCTTCCTTATTCTGCTTGACCCACAACACTCTCTCCATGCAATTCATATGAACCGTCTTCTCCTACCCTCATCCTCTCTGGCCCATCTTCAAACTACTCGCTATTCAGCATTTTATTTCCTCGGATCATCCCTTTGGAATAATCTTCACTGATCTGTAGTTTCCTGGATCACCCCTGGAACCCTTTTTAAAAATAGGCATTACATTGGTGATCCTCCAGTCTTCAGGTATTACAGATGATTTTAGTGATAGTTCACAGATTACTAATAGCAAGTCTGCAATCTCATATTTCAGTTCTTTCAACACCCTTGGATGTATACCATCTGGTTCAGGTAATTTGCTACCCTTCAGTTTATCAAATAGTTGCAATACATCTTCCCAATGTATCGATATTTCTTTCAATTCTTCCGCAGTATCACCTGTAAATACCACTTCAATCACGGGTAACATCCCTACATCTTCCTCAGTAAAGACCGAAGCAAGGAATTCATTCAGTCTCTCCACTATGGCCTTGTCCCCTCTTAGTGCCCCTTTTACCCCTCTATCATCTAATGGTCCAACTGACTCTCCACAGGTTTTTTGCTACGAATGTACTTGAAAAAGACTTTATTACGCATTTTTGCTTCCACAGCAAGCTTCTTCTCAAATTCTCTCTTTGCTTGCCTTATCAATGCCTTGCATTTAATTTGCCAGTGCTTGTGCTGTTTCCAGTTTTCGTCATTTGGCTCTTTTTTTCCATTTCCTGAAAGATGCTTTTTTGGAAAAAATAGCCTCTCTAGCCTCACCTTTAAACCATGCTGGCAGTTTTTTGGACCTTCTTCCACTTTTCTTAAAGCGTGGAATATTGCTGGTCTGGGCTTCCAAGATAGTATTTTTAAACAACACCCAAGCTTGATGTACGTCTTTAACCTTTGCAACTGCTCCTTTTAGTTTTTTCTTAACTATTTTCCTTATTTTATCATAATCTCCCTTTCGAAAGTTAAAAGGTAATACTGTGGATTTCCTTACCATCTCTCCTGCATTAATTAAATCAAATCCAATCATACTATGATCACTATAGCCAAGTGGCCCCAACATCCTTATCTCTTGCACCAGATCTGGTGTTCCACTAAGGACTAGGTCCAAAATGACTTCCCCTCTGGTCAGTTCATGAACCAGCTGCTCCAAGAAGCAGTCATTTATTTCATCTAGAAACTATCTCCCTAGCATGTCCTGCCGTGACACTGACCCAGTCAATACCTGGGTAATTTAAATCATCCATTATTATTACTGTGCTGAAACTTTTGTTAGCTTCCCTGATTTCTTTGAGCATTTCATCATCCATTTGTTCATTCTGGCCAGGCGGTCGATAGTATACCCACACTGCCATCGCCTTCCCTTTTTACATGGAATTTCAATCCATATAGTTTCTACAGCAAATTTTGTTTCCTGTAAAACTTTAATCCTTTGTGACTCAATGCCCTCTCTAACATAGAGTGCAACCCCTCTACCAATTTCATCAGCTCTATCATTGTGATATAGTTTGTATACAGGTATTGTAGTGTCCCACTGGTTGTCCTCCTTCCATCATGTCTCTGAGATACCAATCATATCTAACCTCTCATTTAGTGCTATATATTCTAACTCTCCCATTTTATTTTTCAGACTTCTAGCATTTGCATACAAGCATTTTGGAGAATGTATTTTATTCATATTGATCTGGCTATTGGTAGGCAGGGGTAATTTGGAATCTTTAAGCTCTGTACATTTGGGCTACTTTTGTCTTTAATGGAAGGGCAGACTAGCTAAGTGATATGGTCTTTTTCTGCTATCATGTTTCTATCAATTTTTTTTTTTAGTGCCAACAAGTCAGTGTTGACTCATAGTGACCCAACTACCTCTGGGCTTTCTTGGCAATTTATCAGCAGAAGTAGATTGCCAGCCTTTTCTTCTGAGGCAATGGAGGGTAAAGTGACTTGCCCAAGGTCACAAGGAGTGCCAGTGGGAATTGAACCCTTGATCGTCTGGGTACTAGGCAGCTGCTCTAACCACTAGGCTACTCCTCCACTCCCTATCAAATGTTACCAGTCATATATGAGGAATGTGCTCGTTTTGAAATAAAAGTGGCAATAGTAGACCCTATTGTGCAATAGCACGCACTGTTTGCACATGCATGATCAGTGCACACCATTGTGCAATAGTGGTCCCATTTGCACAATAGCTGCAATATTGAATAAAATGATATGAAAACAAAACAATTATAGGTAAGAATTAAGAATGAATACAAAGGAGGAGTTTCTTAAAACAAAGGGCATGGCCTTATGAAAAAGTTGCAAACTCATGAAGGGTAATGTTATAATAGGGCTTTATGGGTAGTTGCCTAAGTAGACACTATTTATAAAGACAAATATGCACATACTTGTCTTTATAAGGTACTAACATATGTGGTCCAGAACGCGACATGAATGTAGGCACAATCACTTACATCTGCTTGCAAGCAAGTATAAATGTTCACATGTGCTTTACTCATGTATGCAGGTAGATTAAGTTATTTTATAACCTCTGCATGTACATGAAAACTTTGCCCCCAGTCTGCCGAGACTTCACCCCTGGCTATGCCTACAAGCAAAGTATGCACCTTCGTGCCAAAAGCATGAATGTTTACACCATCTTATCTTTTATGAGGCCTTTAAATGCATAGGTGATCACATACACGTGGGAAAGACTTTATAAAATTACCTCCATTATTCCAAAAATGTATGAAAATAGTCAAATAAAAATATTCAGATGAAAGAAAGAAGACCTTTAAAAAAGCTCGAAGGGCAAAGAATTGAACAAAGCAAGCAGGAAAGTTGCTATTTGAGAAATCTAGGTAGTACTATGTGAAGTCAGAGACTACATACAGGCAACTAGCAATAGAGGTAATGGGGATGATCATTGTTCTACAAGTCTCAGACATCAATGTGCTTTCCAGGGTCACAGTTTTCCAAGAATTCTTTTATTACCTGCTTGAATGTGTGTAGCAGCATCATTTCTGTCACTAATTATTTTCTTGTATTTCTTGCGGGCATCATATCCTCTCCAGGCTATGGATACAAAACCACCCATTAGGACATGAAATAGACAGTAAGGCAGAATCTCTTGAAACTCTTACTAACTTTATTAGACATCAGTTTGTAAGCTAATAGGAAATTAGCACATTCTTCTCACTTGTGAAGTAGGAAGTCCTCTTTGTCTTGCAGCACACTATGAGGGGAATTTGATAAAGTCAAACCTAGTTGACATGTGGTTGAACATGCGTTCATCGCACCTATTATACAAAAACCAGGTATGTGCATATTTAACTTTATAAAATAGGGGCTTAAGTGGTGGGATATGTGTGGGAAATCTAGGTGCAATCAGTTACACCAACCATAGGATTGATGTAAATGCCCGCACCTCGATTTTTAAGGAAAGCACATAAGTTATAATATTTAATAACTTATGCTTGTAGATTTGCATATCTTGGCCTGACGTGTGTATTTATAGAATAGCAACTGGCTAAAGTATGTGTGTAAAGGTTCATCCATATGGATAAGTCACTGAAAATGTGATTTGCGTGTGTTGATGACACATAACTTTCCATGCCTCCTTATAAAATTACCCGCTATGTGCATCTGATTATCAACAACAATGTTTCAGGCAGGACACTAATATTTTTTTCTTTTAGCCTTGTAAATGGACTTCACTATGAAACAAAAAAAAATTCTGCAAAGACCAAACTGGTTATAATTGAATGTACAGATTGAACAGAGGAGAGGAAAGGAAGGCCACAAGAGCTCTTGTGACAGAACGAGAAAGAAAAGAACAGGAAAGCAAGAAAAGTGTGTCCCTGGGCAGAGCAGGAGATAAGGGACCAAACCCTAACCCCCTCTGATAGTAGCCTGAAGCCTAGAAAAGCCATGCGGATGCAACATGCATAGACCAGTAAGGGGGAAAGGTAGACGCCAAGCCAAGAACAAGCTGTATTTTCCCAGACCAGGAGAAGACAGAATGCCATAAGCCTGTAAACAGGGAGATAGAAATAGAAAACGTGAGGTCTGAGGGAGGAAAGAAAGAGCATATCCTGGAAAGTGGACCACAAAGAGGGTAATTTTATAGCTGAGCGCCTAGTTTAAGGCAAACAAAATTTATTTTATTTATTTATTTAGAGAACATTTGTATACCGCTGCTTCCAGCGATCAGCAGCGGTTGACTATACATATCAGGAGGGGTAATCAACAGTTAATACAGAATGATTGCATGCCAAGATTCGCACTGGGTTCATACTGCACAAAAATCTGATACAATATTTACAGGTGCAATTACATATATACATATTGTTACAATATTTACAACTTGCAGTTATATATATACAATCTGCATCTACAAAATGCATCTACTTCAAGCCTATTTTACAAAAACAAGCAGGCACTTACTTTTCTTTATAAAATGCTAGAGTTAAGTGGCTAAAGGTTCTCCTAAATTGAAGGCATGATCACTCACTCCAGCCCTGAGGCTTGTGCAAATGCCTGTGCCAAGATTTATTAACAACATGTGTAAATTATAAGATTTTTATAATTTACAAATTTACTTGTACACTCCACCCCTGCTCTGCCCCAAATTCCACCCCCATGCGCATGCCCAAAGTAAAAGTACGCACCATGGATTTACGTGCATTTTTATAAAACAGCATCCAGTGTAAGAGAGGTCATTTAGGCGCATGTGTCTAATACTAAGCTTTAGGTGTATTCTTGCTGCCTAAATCTAGGCAGTTCCTAATAAAATTACCCCCTGAATAACCAGACTAATCAGCCTAGAAGAGCCTAGAGGGAGGTCAGAGAGACACTCACCTCCAGGGCCGCACAAGGACATGAGGTGCCATAGGCAAACCTCATCCCTTGCACCCCCATCTTCCCTCTGGGGGCACCCAATGCCACCACTGTTGCCTCTCTTCAGAATGTGCAGCAGCGACAATGGGCAGAAAGAGCTCCGTGGCGCTTACCTTTAAACTTCAGTGCCACAGGACTGTTTGTTTCGACCCCCTCGGACCATCCAGTGATGACTTTCTGTTTGCAGCAGGAAGTTGGCATCGGGCATCGGAGGGGTGGAAGCAAACAGTTGCATAGCACCAAAGTTTAAAGGCAAGCGCTGCGGGGCTGTTTGTGCCCATCACCGCTGCTGCACATCCCAGAGCGGGGAGACGGCAGTGGCAATGGAGGGCCGGCACTCTAGGCAACCGCCTAGTTTGCCTAATGGTAGCACCGGCCCTGCTCACCTCACAGTGCTCTTGGAAGCAAAACTAGAAATCACATACTGTTTTATGCAGACAGAAAAGAAAACAGACTTGAAACAGAAATAGAGAAACAAATTATTAAGTTGTGCCTTGCTCATCCAATTTACTATACAGGGTAGAGGTGAGAAGATATGCTCACCACTTCCTCACAGGTAGGCCAGATGAAAGACACGATATTTTAAGAAAGTTGTGAATGACTAATAGGCAGCTAACCAATGACTAAGTCCCAACAACTAGTAGGAAACATATTCTATCGCATGTTCTTTTGATTTCAATCAAGTCATAATGAACAATGAAGAGGAAATTAAAAAAGACAAAATATTTACCTGACTGAATGACAATAGCACTGTTGCCTCTCTTCTCCTTGACCCTCTTGTATCTCCTAGCACTGAGCCAACCTTTTGTGTAGGCCTGTATCACCACCACCCGGCCTATCACTTCTCGCAGCAATAAATTTAAGTGCTCTGCATGGTAATATTTTAAAAAAACCTGAAATGGAACAAGAAAGCCTGAATTTACTGCTTGTATAGCAATCAACATTGTCAATTAAAACAGACTTTTCAATATCTGGGATATTGGGACCATACAGTTTCCCTGAGCTACGGTAATGGATTTGTCTATCTATGAAATAATGAGTGCTTCATGGAGCAGCTGGTTGAAGAACCAACGAGAGGCTTCACATGTTTTTCTTCCTTCTGGACTCTTAGAGGGAAATCTGATAATAGTATACCATGGGTGAGGTGCTTACAAAAGTGCCTCATAGATGCTATTTTATAACGACAAGGAGGTGCCTACTTGTCTTCATAAGGTACTAAGCATATATGGCAGAGAATGTGCCCGGAATGAAGGTACAATCGTTCACAGCTGCTCGAGAGCTGGTGTAAATGAACACATGCACTTTATGCATGTATGCGTATAGATTAAGATATTTTATTATCTATACGTGTTTGTGCAAACTCTGCCTGTGCTCCACCCAGACTGCACTCCTGGCTACACCTCCTGGCAAAGTATGTGCCATCATGACATCGCTCATACTTTTATACCAGTTAGTATTTTTTAAGAGGTTATTTATGCGTTTGTGGTCACATATATAGATAAACGTAAGGGATTTTATGGGGCGTGTTTACTAAGGTGCATGCAAGCAGCATGCAATGGTGCAACCAAATTAGCGCTGAAGCAGAATTGTTTGGGGTGTGTGCATATGTCCTCCTGCCACTAGTGGAATGCTAATACACAGCACCACACTAAATTGGCATGCGGGGGCACTTAATGCCATCCATTGAGGTAGCATTAAGTGCATCCACACTAAAGGCAAAAGGTGCAGTTAGCATGGACCTAGTACTTCAAGCTAACCACAATGCGCCATCAATATCCACGCTATGCCCTGAAACCACCCAGTCCCTGCCCATTGAATGCTAACCAATTAGCATTGGATTTTTAGCTTGGGACCCCTTGCCGTTACTGCGGCACCCTTAGCATGCAGCAAACTCTAATGGATAGCGTGGTTTAGCAAAGATATTGCTTGATATTTACACAAGATAACATTGTACTGTGCCTAACCACTGCCTACCTATTAAGAGTGATGTTCATCATACCAACCACACTGCTACTCATACTATTCAGTCTACGGGCATACTCTCTCATCAAAGACACCCCAGTTGTACTGTACCATCTATTCAACCCCTTCTACATTAGAGCCAAACATTAATACTGCTGCAGCACACCTAACAATTGTTCTCGGACGTAAAGTTCTGTGTACCAGATGTAACACACCAAAATACCGGATATCGGTGACAGGCCACCACAAATACTCTTAGAAACATAATTGGATGTAACAATGCTAACCTCAAACCAACCCCCATCCAAGACAATATGCATTCTCCTTATTCTGATCGCCTCCTAATCCATATTCCACTGGCCTAAACCACAAATACCCCAACACCATCCCTATAATATTCACCCCAAATAGGGACAGCCCCTTAAACCATTGTCACTAACACAAGAAGCACTCAGAAAGTAAACCCTACTAGACTGATTAACATAAAACTAACTACACTAGATCCAACATCCAATAAACCTCAGGCACCCCAGAAATGCAATCTCAAATGCTTACTGATAAATGCAAGATCACTGAGATATAAGTTACCTATTTTCACAGACCTACTCAAAGACCATAAACCTGATATGATATGCATAACAGAAACCTGGCTATCGGACACAGATAGAGTCCTCATTAAGCAACTCAAGATGCCAGGATACGAAATATTCCATACCCACAGACCAGAGGAGGTGGTGTTCTAATCATCACAAAAAACACACTCAAAGGAAAAATTATAGCATCTGACAACACTGCGAAAATTGACACCCTCATATTAAAGATCAAGAACCTCTGCATTTGTTTAGCTTATAGACCACCAGACAAAAGTACTGACAACACTGACACACTAACTGAATTACTAGGCTCATCCACAGACCTGAACCCAGTGATACTGATGGGAGATCTAAACTTGCCATCACTCTCCAATTCTAACTCAAACGCTTTCTAGAATACCACTGAAGACCTAAACTATCATCAAATTATCAACAATCAAACACACATAAAAGGCAACTCTCACTGGACCTTGCCTTCCTCCCAAATACTCTGCTGGGAGCCTTTAACCCAACATCCTTGGAGATAACCCCTGTCCCATGGTCCGACCACCACCTAATCAAGTTTAGCCTCAATATTGATAACAATCTCAAAAACAAACCATCACAACAGCCTATAACCCACAGATTTAAAAAATTCAATAAAGATGAGTTCCTAAATAATATAATACCTCATCTCACACTTGACCCAACCAACCTAGATGAAACAGTAGATAACTGGAATAAAGTAATATCCATGGCCGCCACAAACACCAGTAAACAATAAGCAACCACCAAGACAACCAGGGGCGGCTCAAGGCAATCTTAATAGAGTGGAGGAGTGGCCTAGTGGTTGGGGCAAGGTACTTCAGGCCAGAAGGTCGGGAGTTCAAATCCCACTAGAGGACAGCAACCTTGGGCCGGAAGGACTGGGGTTTCTAGTCCCACAGGTGCTCCTTGTGGTCTTGGCCAAGCCACTTAACTCTCCATAGCCCATGTTTCCCTGTAAAATAGTTATCTCCAAGTTCTAATGCCCTGTTCAATGTAATTTCAGTTTGTTCAATGTAAACCGCACTGATGCAGAATAGCACGGTATATAAGAGAATGTAAATAAATAAATCTGCTGCCTGAGGCGAAGGATGAGATGGCGCTCCCCCCCCCCCACCCGTAGAGGTGAGCAGGGCTTTTTCAAAACTCCAATCAGGGACTGAACCAAATCAAAAAGCTGAGTAGATTATATGGAGGAAATGCAAGATGTTTGCACACCAAGGAACTAAAAGACAGTAAGAACCACAGCACAGTTTATAAAACTAAATTATAATTCATTTTTATTTTGTTGTTGTAAACTGCATTATGGTTATTACCTTTTCTTTTTCAACATATGTTTTGCATCCACAGAACCCCCTTCAACAGTGGTTGCAGAGCAGAACCAGGACATTCACCCACAGAACTCAATATCTTAAAACAAAAAAAAAATAAATCTGATTCTGATCATCTTACTAACAACAACAAACATTCTCCAGTACCAGGTATATTGTGAACTAATACAAAACCCTACAACAAAGTCACTGAGTATCTATAGAGCAAATCTACCATACCATACCATATCAGCACCAACTTCCAAAACTCACATAAGGATCCCACCAAAATAAAGCGTCACTGTAAATACTACAGTGGACCCTGGAACATCCCATACACCTATTTGAAAAGCTGAACATGTCAAATTACTACAGTACAATATAAATCTTTATGTACAAACTCTATGTTAACAGAACACCTGGGCTCAGTCACACACTCAGAACACAGACCCTCACCAAGTACAGAATAAGTGACTTACAATCTAAAGTAAAAACAAAAATATGTAGACAAAATTTAAACTGAAACCCCAAGAAGCCAGACTCTTCAAGCAGTGCAACATCAGATAAATATGCAGTTCTTCCATGAAGTATAAAATATAAAGATAACACAAAGTTCAATCACTAAAATGAAATAAAATTATTTTTTCTACCTTTGTTGTCTGACCATTTTATTCTCTGATCATGCTGGTCCCAATCTGAGGCTTCTGCTTTCCTGTATTCTCTTAGCTTTCTTTCTGTGGTCTATGGTCCATCTGCCATTTCTTATCTCTTCTTTTGTTTTCTTCACTTCTTTCCATCAGCCTATTTCCAGTCCCTGTAACCCTTCCCAGTATCATCCCCTTTCCAGTCCTCCCTCCCGGTACCTCCCAATGTCAACTTGTATTCCCATGACTGCCACTGGTGTCCATTCCCTTCCAGTCCCCCTCCTTCCCCACTGTCTAACTCCTTCTAGTCCAAATACCATGGCAGCCCCTCTCAGCATCCACTCCCTTCCAGTCCCATTCTCCCATCCCCTCGCATCAGCCCATTTGTAGCCCTAGCCCCCAGTTTTCTTCCAAGGCCAGCAGCTCTATCCTCCCCTCCCCACCAATTGCCCATTCCCAGTTGAAGCCCCCCCAATCAGCTCACTTCCAATGCTAGTTCCCCTTCAACCCCATTACCAGTGCTAGCCTCCCCTAATCAGCCCATTATCGGTCCTACCCCCTTCCCCCATCAGCCCATTACCAGTCCTAGCCTCCACTAATCAGCCCATTTCCAGTCTAGCCTCCCCGATCAGCTCATTTCCAATGCTAGCCCCCCTCAGTCCATTACCAGTCCTACCCACCACCTCAGTCCATTACCAGTCCTACCCCACCATCAGCCCATTACCAGTCCTAGCCTCCCTTAATCAGCTCATTTCCAGTGCTAGTCCCCCCTCAGCCCATTACCAGTGCTAGCCTCCCCTAATCAGCCCATTACTAGTCCTATCCCCCATCAGCCCATTACCAGTCCTAGCCTCCTCTAATCAGCCCATTTCCAGTCCTAGCCTCCCCAATCAGCTCATTTCCAATGCTAGCCCCCCCCATCAGTCCATTACCAGTCCTACCCCCATCAGCCCAGTCCTAGCCTTCCCTAATCAACCCATTACCAGTCCTAGTCCCCCCATCTGCCCATTACCAGTGCTAGTCCCCCATCAACCCATTATAATCCTAACCCACACTGTCTCTCCCCTCTGTCCAGCATTTATCCCCTGTCTGTCCAGTATGTCCCCCTGTCTCTCCCCTTTGTCCAGCATTTTCCCCCGTCTCTCCCCATTCTCTAATACTTGTCCCCACCTTTGTCCAGTATGTCTCCGTCTTCCCCTCTGTCCAGAATTTTCCACGTCAACCCCTTTGTCCAGTATTTGTCCCCGTCTTCCCCTTTGTCCTCCACCTCTCACCTTTGTCTCTCCTTGTCCTCCTGTCCCCACTCACTCCACCTGCATCTCTCATCCGGCGGTGGCGGCGGGGGCACTCTGGCTGTTTTAATTTTAGATTTTGCCACCTCTGCCCTGCCTCTGCCTTCCTGCTGCATTTTTTCTCAAGAATGCTTGCAGCAAAAAAAAAAAAAAAAAAGCAGCGGGAAGGCAGAGGCAGGGCAGAGGCGGCAAAATCTAAAATAAAAAAAAACGGAGTGCTGCCGCTGCACAAATCAGCCTGATCGCTGCTGATTTGTTCGATGCTGGCAGCACTCCAGTTGTTCCTGCTGGATGGGAGGGAATCCTTGTCAGTTCCCTTCCAGCCTCCTCCTTCCCCAGTGTGAGCCCCTCCTCCCCCAATGTCAACCCAGTTGCAGGCCCCACCTTCCCATCATGTCATTTCCCTTCCAGCCCCCTCCTCCCCCTGTGTCATCCCCATTGCAGACACCACCTTCCCTTCATGTCAATTCCCTTCCAGCCCCCCCCCCGTCAGCCCAGTTGCAGACCCCACCTTTCCTTTGTCAATTCCCTTCCATCCCCCCATCCCAGCCCCCCTCCCTCCCTCCCTCCATCCCTGCCCCCTCCCTCCCTCCATGTCAGCCCCCTCCCTCCATGTCAGACCCGTTGCAGATCTTACCTTTTCCTTATCCCCTGCCCCCTCCTCCCCTCCCCCATGTCAGCCCCCCTCCCTCCCTCCATGTCAGCCCCATTGCAGATCTCACCTTTCCTTTATCCCCTGCCCCCTCCTCCCCCCGTAGTTCCTGTGCCTCCTTCTTCTGCAGCCGCGGCTCCCTGCCTCTTAGGGAATCGCGGCTGTGCTGCTGAAGCCGGTGCGGAGCCTTCGTGTCTCTCGGAGGGCTCCGTGCAGCATTGTCCCACCCCCAAAGGAAGTTGTAACAACTTCCTTTGGGGGCGGTTGTAACAACTTCCTTTGGGGGGCAGGACAATGCTGCACGGAGCCCTCCGAGAGATGGGAAGGCTCTGCACCGGCTTCAGCAGCACAGCCGCGGTTCCCTAAGAGGCAGGGAGCTGCGGCTGCAGAAGAAGTTAGGTGGTGAGTTTTGCTGCTGCCGAGAAGCGGACTCGGCAGCAACAACTTGTGCGCTTTTTTTTTTTTCATTTTTTAACTTTGAAGGCGAAGTGAGGTGGCTGTTTTGGGAGCATTTGCCGCCCTTAAACTTTGCGGCCTGAGGCAGCCGCCTCACTTCGCCTCATTATAGAGCCGCCCCTGAAGACAACACAACAATGACCCCTGGTTCCATCCCGCACTCAAATCAATGAAATCTGAGCGAAAATGGTGTCGCACAAAAACCTCAATGAACCATCTAAACTATGTAAACATCCTCCACAAATATGACTATTGATAACTCAAAAAAAGACCACTACTCCAATATTCTAAAAAAAAGCAACAAATTGCCCCAGAGAGCTATTTAGCATTGTCCAAAATTTAACAAATAAAAACTACAACTCTGACTCATTGGATTGTGAGATATCCCCTTAAACCCTAGCTGATCACTATATGAATAAAGTAAAGCTCCTATCTCCTCCAACACTGGTACAAGAAACAGCACTGACAAACCAACTCAATACATGGTCTAAATTCTACAGTACTTCAAAAGACACTCAAGAATATTATCGCCAAGATAAACACTACTACCTCCCATCTAGACCCTTGACCTGTCCACTGGCTATAAACCACAGTTCCCAAACTTACAAATTTCATTCTCCCCATGATTAACCTATCTCTCAAGAATGGGTATTTACCTCCTTCACTCAAACACGCCCAATCTTAAAAAATAATCTCTACAAAAGCTCTCCTAACTCCTACAGACCAATCTCAAGCATTCCTATTCTGGCCAAACTAACAGAAAAAATAGTCCAGATTCAACTGCAGGACTTCATAGATGCATCGGCCCCCCCCTAGACGAACACCAATACGGCTTCCGCCCATATCACGGAGTTGATATACTTCTTACAGTATTAACTGACACACTGTCAAGAGGAATAGACAACTCTAAACAAGCATTTATCCTACTTTTCTTAGACATCATGGCAGCACTTGATAGCGTAAGCCATCTATTAATGCTAAACAGACTACAACAGATCAGTATAAAGGCTTCAGTCCTCAATTGGTTTACATCATACCTAAAAGACAGAACACAAACATTGAGGATCAACCAGGAAACATCAACAACTTTCAACCAGGAACAAGGCCTCCCCCAGGGCTCCGCCCTCTCAGCCCTTCTTTTCAATCTATATCTGCAGCCTATTTGCAGAATTCTAAAGAGATTCTGCATATACTACCACATATACGCGGATGACATAATGATTTACATTCCATTCACCATACCAAACCTCCTGACAAAAATATTATCAGAGTGCTTCAAAGAGATTTCACAGTGGCTTAAAAACCATAATCTCTACATTAATTATTCCAAAACAGAAATACTGTACATTACAAGAAATCAAAACTTTGAACCATCAACATCAATCTGCCTACAGGAAGCCAACAAGTACACAAAAAGGTGAAATACCCAGGGGTCACACCAGATCAGACCTTAAGTATGGAAACACACATAAAAAAACACTGTGAAAAAAGTACATTACAAGCTAAAGCTACTAAAACAACTCCGGCCACTGATCCATCTACAGGACTTCAAATCTGTTATACAATCTATCATCACCTCCCACTTCGACTTTGGGAACTCCATTCTGCAGGGACTATCAAAACAAACCCTTAGACGGCTCCAACTAGCACAAAATGTAGTAGCTAGATCAGTCCTAAACATTAGAACCATACAACACATCACCCCCTTATTATTGGACTTACACTGGCTACCAATACACAGCCGCATAAGTTACAAAATTCTAGTCACCACCTTTAAAATAATCCATAACTTAGCCCCATCCTTCCTGAATAACCTAATCACAATTGAAACCTCTAAAAGAACTCAAAGAAGTAAAAAAACAAACTTGAAACCCCAAAGGACTTCAGAAATGCCAGAAAATTAACAAATAATAAAAAAGCATTCTCTCATGCTGCACCAACCCTCTGGAACGAGCTCCCTGGGGACATCAGAGAACAAAATGACATTAAAATTTTCCGCAAAAAACTCAAAACATTCCTATTCACCTCCCACTACGTCTCACAGTCAAGTGCTAACACCCAAGCCGACGTCACAACAAGCCAAATAGCAACCAACTAACAAGTCAAACAGCGATTCAAATACAGATTGAAATTTAATGGCAGCAGTTTGATAGAGCAAATAAAACATCTATGCTCATCCATTGTACATAGTTAAAGGGTACACCTACCCTGTGTGATTGTTATTCTTCATTGTAAATAGTTATTATTGTTCCATGTAATCTGATTAAGACCATGTTTGCTGTATTTTTCAGAACTTTGTTACTTGTAAACTGCACTTGATGAAATGGAAAGTGCAGTATAGAAATGTTTGTTAAATAAATAAATAAGATGCCCTTATGTTAATTTACGTCTCCCTTAAGTAACTATATAAATTAGCCTCGACTAGAATGCACCATTGCATATTTACATCTACTTGGGAGCAGGTATGAATGCATGCAGATGCAGGACACACATGTATTTTATAAACTTTGCAGGTACTTTGCAACTTCACACACACTCCACCCAAACTATGGCTCTGGAACACCTATACAGGGGTTATTTAACAGTATGTGCCTTCTTGTCACCATGTGTACTTTTTCTGAGGGTAAAACAGGGACTGCTGAGTCAACAGCACATATTGCACTGCAAGAGGAATTTACATCAAGCAAAAAGATGATGGCAAAAAGCATGGACAATTAACAATACTGTCGATAGATGATGTTAGATTCTTTACCAATAAGGCCATATGTAAAACTAAGGAATTATTTTTAACTGCTAAAACATCAGTCAAGGACTCTGATCATATTATTAATTCCTCATCTGTTAAGGGGTTAGTAGGTTTTTATTGCAGTACAATGAATGTACTAAATATGGATATAACCTTGAATATAGATCAATCTATGAATCTTGCTGATAACTCAGATGGATGTAGTTGGGATACTTTTAGATTTTCTTCTTAGGAAGATGTATTAATATCAGTGATGGATTCAAAGTCACCACTGGATTATGTCTCAGTTGCTTGCATTAAAATGATATGGTCTAAGTTGCTCCCATTGATGAAATCATTAGTTAATGCCTGCTTAAGGGAAGGCTACATTCCACATTCATTAAAGAAGGCTATGATTCAACCTATTTTGAAGAAAAGCGGGATAACCGCAGAATGTTCCTCGTATAGACCAATAATAAATTGGCTATTTTTAGCTAAAGTGTTAGATCATATTGTGAAGCAGCAATTAGATGAATATCTGTCTGATGTTAATGCCCTACATCATTATCAACATGGATTTAGAAAGGATCACAGCTGTGAAACTTTATTAGCTTCATTGTTGGATGAGATCTTGCTTGGGTTAGAAAAATCCCATATTGCTTATTTGCTCTCATTTATTGATATTTCAGCAGCCTTTGACTCAGTTAATCATCTAATGTTGCTTCAAAGGCTTCAAGAAATAGGAATTGCTGGGACAGCAAAAAGAACATTAGTGATTAAAGCTGCTAATGAATTGTCACAGGATTTTGAGATAAGTAACAGGGTGCCTCAGGGATCCCCTTAAGCTGCGGTACTCTTCAATTTATACTTAGTACCCTTTGCAGAATTTCTGGAGATTAAAGCTAAGATATATGCTGATGACATCTTGATATATGTACCTTTTAAGGATGATGATGAAGTAACTCAGGCGTCAATTTTCCCCATATTTATACAGTTGGAAATGTGGTTAATGAAACATGGATTGCAATTTAATTATAATAAAATAGAGGCTATGGTGGTATCATTTTCAAAGAAATTGGATTTACCTGTGCATATCACTCTTGGACAACAGAGAATTCATTTACGAAAAACAGTTCTTATATATGAGCATCATATTAGATTCCTGCTTAACTGTTAGAGCTTGGTTTAACAGGGTAGTTAAGCAAGCCTTTTATAAACTTAGATTGGTATGGAGGCTTCATTTTTACTTGCAACGAAAACAGTTTAAGTTATATATATTGATTATTGCAATGTCATTTATTTAGGATTACTGGAGAAGTGTGTACATTCTTTACAGATATTAAGGTATAGTAATTTGACATTTTCAACATTTCATGTCTATAAATCTGAAAAAGCTTGCATAGCTAGATTACTTTAGAAACATAGAAACATAGAAATATGTTGACAGAAAAAGACCACATGGCCTATCTAGTCTATCCTTCCATATCAACAACTACAACAGTCCCCTTTTTACCTTTAGAGATCCTCTGTGTTTGTCCCATGCTTTTTTGAATTCAGTTACTGTCCTCATCTCTACCACCTCCACTGGGAGACTATTCCACGGATCCACTACTCTTTCCGTAAAGAAATATTTCCGCATATCACTCCTGAATCTATCTCCCTTCACCCTCATCCCATGTCCCCTCGTAGCAGAACTTGCTTTCAATTGAAAGAGGCTCTCTCCCTGAACATTTATGCCACAGAGGTATTTAAACATCTCAATCATATCACCTCTATCCCGCCTTTCCTCTAAGGTGTACATATTAAGATCCTTCAGTCTGTCCTCATATGCTTTATAATAAAGACCACTAAACATTTTAGTAGCCACCCTCTGCACCGACTCCATCCTGTTCACATCCTTTTGAAGGTGCGGTCTCCAGAATTGCACACTATACTCCAAATGAGGTCGCACCAAAGACTTATACAGAGGCATTATCACCTCCTTTTTTCTGCTAGCCATTCCTCTCCGTATGCACCCAAGCATCCTTCTAGCTTTTGCCGTCGCCTTTTCTACCTGTTTAGCTACTTTAAGATCATCAGACCCAACCACGCCTAGGTCCAGCTCTTCTTTAGTGAACAAAAGTACTTCAGCCCCTATACTATATTGCTCCCTTGGATTGCTGCAGCCCAAATGCACGACCTTACATTTTTTAACATTAAATCCCAGCTGCCAAATTCTAGACCATTCTTCAAGCTTAGCTAGATCCCTCCTCATGTTATCTAAACCTTGCTGGGTGTCTACTCTATTGCAGATTTTGGTATCATCTGCAAAGAGGCAAACCTTACCCGACAGCCCTTCCACTATATCACTAACAAAGATGTTAAAAAGAATCAGACCAAGGACAGATCCCTGGGGCACACCACTGGTAACATCCTTCTCCTCAGAGTGAGCTCCATTTACTGGTACTCTTTGTCGCCTCCCACCCAACCAATTTCTAACCCAAGCAGTAACTTTAGGGTCCATCCCTAGGGTGCTCAGTTTGTTTATAAGTCGCCTGTGAGGAACAGTGTCAAAGGCTTTACTGAAATCTAAATACACCACATCTAGAGCTCTCCCTCGGTCCAACTCCCTGGTCACCCAGTCAAAGAAATCAATCAGATTTGTCTGACAAGACCTGCCTCTGGTGAATCCATGCTGCCTCGGATCCTGTAATCCGCTGGACTCCAGAAACCTCACTATTTTCTCTTTCAGCAGCGTTTCCAATAATTTACTCACCACCGAAGTTAAACTAACCAGCCTGTAGTTTTCAACCACATTCTTACTTCCGCTTTTGTGTAAAGGCACCTCATGAGCCTCTCTCCAGTCCTTTAGCACCACTCCCGACTCCAACGAGGCATTGAAAAGGTCAGTCAGTGGAGCTGCTAGAATGTCCCCAAGTTCCCTCAGTATTCTAGGGTGTATCCCATCCGGTCCCATTGCTTTGTCTACTTTAAGGTGAGCTAGTTTCTCATGAACACAGTCTTCTGAAAATTGTTCAAGATGTCCCTCGCTTCTGTTCCTATTTGTGGGTGTTTTCTGAGGTCCTGCTCCTGGTTCTTCATCTGTGAACACAGAACAAAAATATTTGTTAAACAATTCCGCTTTAACCTTATCAGCTTCTACATATTCCTCCCCTGCAACCTTGAGTCTGACAATACCACTTTTGCCCTTCCTCTTGTCACTAATATATCTGAAAAATGTCTTATCCCCCCATTTTATTGCATTGGCTATTTCCTCCTCCTTTTGAATCTTTGCCTTCTTGACTACTTTGCTAGCTTCTCTAAGTTTTTCCAAATACAGATGCCTGTCTTCCTCTCTCTGTGATCTCTTGTATTTCATGAAGGCCTTCCTCTTTTTCTTCACTTTTTCAGCTACTTCTTTCGAAAACCATAGCGGTCTCCTTTTCCTTTTACCTTTATTTACCATTTTAACAAAAAGGTTGGTTGCCCTTAAAATATCCCCTTTCAGTTTTGCCCACTGTTTTTCTACATCCCCCAGCTGTTCCCATCCCACTAATGACTCCCTGAGGTATTGGCCCATCTTCGCAAAGTTAGTCTTCCTAAAGTCTAAGATCCTCACCTTTGAATGGATTCTAACAGCCCTAGTCCTAATACTGAACCACACCATCTGGTGATCACTGGATGCAAAATGATCTCCCACTACAACATCAGAAACACTTTCACCATTGGTAAGCACCAAGTCCAGTATGGCCCCTTCACGTGTGGGGTCTGTTACCAATTGCCTGAATAGTTCTCCCTGAAGAGAATCCAGAATCTCCTTACTTCTAGATGATACTGCAGCAGGAATGTGCCAATCAACATCTGGCATATTGAAATCTCCTATCAGTAGCACTTCCCCTTTCCAAGCAATGCTGCATATATCTTCAATTAACTCTCTGTCCACCTCTTCCTCTTGTGAGGGAGGTCTGTGTATCACACCAATGCAAATAGATTTCTCTTTCCCTCTTTCTAGTTTAACCCACAATGCCTCCTCTCTCCCTTTGAAGCTGTGTAATTCCAAAGCTTTAATAGTAGTTTTTACATATAGTGCCACTCCTCCTCCCCTTCTTCCTACCCTGTCCTTTCTGAATAAAGTATAGCCAGGTATAGTTACATCCCAATCACGGTTTTCTGTGAACCATGTTTCTGTAACTGCCACTAAATCCAAGTCAGCCACTCCCACCAAAGCTTCAACATCAGGGATCTTATTTCCCATGCTATGGGCATTTATACACACTGCTCTCCATATGTTACCCCTGTTACCCATTTCCATAAAGGTATTTAATGTATCACCTACCTGGGGGCTGTGATGAGGAAGCTGCCCAGAGCCTAGAGAATACTGATAAAGGAAGGGAATTTACCCTAATCAAGGGGCCTGTTTTGGCAGGTCACAGGAGTAAAACTGCATATTTACCTAAAAGACAGGTTATTCCAGGCTGCAGTGGCCTGCAGAGAGCCTCTAGTGGAGATGAGGTGCAGGAGTATAAGCCCAGATGGAGAAATCCTTACGTCACTCCTAATTACTCAGCTGCCAGGAGAGACTTTAATCAGCCACACCTGGGGAGTGCAAGGGAGGGGTTGGAAACTGGGAACTTTAAAACTAGAACAGAATATGCAGAGAGCAGAAGACAAGGGAGCAAGCTTAAGCCTGGAGGACGAGGAGACATTCCTGAGAGGAGGCTTGAAGGCAAGCGTGAGAGCAAGGAGAGAGGTGCTCTGAGAGATTCATATTCTTGGAGAGATTCCTGGGAGAAGCCAGCTTCAAGGGATTGGGGAAATCCAAAGGCTTGGAGAACTTCAGCTGGGAACCCTAAGAAGAGGTATGGAGCAGATGCCCTGAGGTCCAGGAATGTAGACTGGAGGACAGGTTATAGAAGCTCCAATGTATACTGGCCAGAATATTTGAGAGGACAGCCTAATGCCAGCTTTAACCCAGGTATGAACTATGAACGTTTGTCTAACTTAAAGCAAGGCAAAGTGTTTAGACACAGTTTCTGTCCTAATGAAGTTCAGATAGTAAAGCCCTCTGATCCAGCTCCTGATATAGGGCCAATGCAAATAGAAGAACAGGCTATAATTACAGAGGAAGACGATAATCTCATGGACTGTTCTTTATGCAAGGTTGCTAGCACAGAGAAATCCTGAAAGTGGGATCAAACATCAAAAGGGAAATGTTCTAGTAACTGGCACTAGATGTTTGTGAAAATACTTGTGCAGAGAAGGAAAAGAGCTGCTGATTGGAGCTTGTTAGCCAGCTGGTATCAGAGCAGCACACAGCTCAAGCTATGCACACGTTGGATACCAAAGTGCTTTAAATGTGAAAAGAAAAGCTGTTTTTGGTGAAGAAGCTTTTACTTTTTGGTTTTCTTTTACTCCAGCCCTGCTGAGCAGATGTGTCAGCAGTGACTGAGAAAGGCTATCTGTTGTTAATGGATTTTACAAGCAACTTGCTTTACCTTTCAGTTGTATTATTATTTTGAATATAAAATCCTGGAAAATACATCCTAAGGTGTTACCAGGTAGAATCTGTGTGCATCTGGATTTACCTCATAAATAAATATTCTGTCACTGCCTTACACTCGAGCCAACTACATTGTTTTCATTTACCTCAAAGGCAAGCACTGCATGACTGGACTACCAGTACCATAATCCTTTGCAAGTTAGTCAGTCTGGAACATTGCTTAATTGGGGAACTCTATCTAACAAGCACGCCCCTCCATACACATGTAAGGGGCTATGGGCGTGACAGGGCTTTCTTCACCCATGCCCAATGAATCTAGTTTAAAGCCCTCTTCAGTAGATTAGCCAGTCTACTACCGAAGACGCGTTGACCTTTCTAGGGAGGGGGGGAGGGGGTATTCAAATAGTTTTAGCCGATTAGCAGACCTGCAATTGCAGGAGCAGTCAGGACTCCTGGTGTCAAATAAGCCCGTTTTACAGAAAAACATTTAAAGTAACTATTTTTATATATATAAAAAATTGTTTTGTCGGAATGGCCAGCCAAGCTAAAGGAATTCTACCTTATGCCGTTGTGGCCCGTCCATTTTATTAGATAAGAACACAATCTTAGCACTTTTAAAACAGCATCTATTATACGTTACTTAGCTGAATTTCTTGAGAAAGGCTGTATAGAAATGTCACAGATAGCGGAAGGACGACGTGACACGTTTCGGGGTGTTTAAAGATAATCCCCTGCTTCAGGTCTTATCCTCTGTGCGCTTTCAGCCCAAAAACTTGTAAAGTTGAAAAACGGCGTCTTTATAAGTACTGGTCATACAAACATTTGCTCAATTACTTCAGGGTGCTCCAATCAGAGGCCCAAAGAAAGAAAGGACCAATCAAGGTAGTCATGGGGAGGGATCATTGAACAGAGCTCCGCCCCCAAAAACCCTTGTTGGAAAAACGTGCTGTTTAATAAACAGTGTGCCAATCTATTTGCATGTTCATACCATGCGGCCGCACAGAGTTCAATCGAAAGATCCATCTTTGTTCAGAACTCTGAAGCGCTTGAAGACGATCACCGCCTCTTGGATGTTCAGGTATAAAGTTCAAGACGTGCCATCTGAAGTCTTGAAAATTGTGCAATGACTGCAAGCAGTGTTCAACCATAGGAGCTGTTAAAGTTCTCGTCCTCAAACGGGAAGCATGTTCTGCCAGTCGGATTTTAAATGAACGCGATGTACGGCCGACATAATATAAAGAACAAGGGCACACTATTAAATACACCACATAACTTGTTATGCAATTCGTATGCCAACGGGACAAATATGTAATCAAAGTATGATTGTCCAACCATGCAGAACCAGAGATCGTGTTAGAGCAATACAAACAAGAGTCACATGGGAAATGGCCGGCCGGTATATGAGATGTGGGGGGGCAATCAATTACTGCTGCTGTATGGACCAATCGGTCCCTTAAATTTGCTCTTCGAGAATACGCTATCCGAAGTTGACCCCAGAAACATGCATGTAGACTCAATATTGGCCAAAATTTATGTAGGAGTTTCATGACTGCTGACGAGCCCCTCATGTAAGGGAAAATTCCCGTAATCAAGTCTTGAGATTGTTGGGGAGCCGCGGTATCAAAAAGCCACTCTCTATGAAGATATCTAGCTCGCTTATAGGCCATATAGATCACCCTACGGGGGTAGCCACGTAAGAGTAAACGCTGGCTCAAATCATGTGCATGTTCTTTAAAATCCCCCAGATCTGTGCAATTTCTGCGCAATCGTAGAAATTGGCCAAAAGGTAAACCTCTTTTTAATGCTGGTGGGTAGAAGCTATCATAACGTAGTAAGGTATTTCGCTGAACTGGTTTTCTAAAAAGAGAGGTGGTAAAACCTGTTGGAGATAGTGTGACAGTAATGTCCAAAAATTGGACCGCCCGTGTTTCAATCTGAGCTTTAAATTGTATGTTCTGCTTAAAAGAATTTAAGCTATGTAGAAAAGAGTCCAGCTCTGCCTTAGAGCCAGCCCATAAGAAAAAAATGTCATCTAAGAATCTTCGCCAAAATGGGATATTTACAAACAGTGGGTGAGTGTAAATAAACGTTTCCTCATACCAAGCCATGTAGATAGTAGCTATGGAGGGTGCCCCTGTTGCACCCATAGCAATGTCGAAGATCTGAAGATAGTATTGTTGTTGATAAATAAAATAATTGTTGTTAAGTACTAGATCCAACAGATCCATCAAAAAACTCTTTGGGATGCGATCAGGTAACGTCAGGGGAAATTGCTGTAAACAAATTAATGCTTCCCTTTGATCGATATTGGTGTATAAAGATTGAACATCTAAGGTTACCAAAAAGGTGTAAGATGACATGGCTGTGCAGGTCGCCAATTGTTTTAAAAAATCACTTGTGTCTCTCACATATGATGGAACCGTGGCTGCTGCTGGCTGCAAAAAAAGATCACAGAATTGTGAGAGTGGCTCTAACATGGAATCCCGACAAGAAACAATCGGACGACAAGGAGGATCAAAAAGGGATTTATGAATTTTAGGCACTAGATAAAAAGTAGGTATCTTTGGATGGGTCTTAATCAAAAATTCAGTTTCTCTTCGTGTAAGCCAATTTTTGAGGTAAGCCTGATTTACCACCTCATGAATACGAGTTGATAGCTCTGTCATGGGATTCGAGATGAGGATATAATGTTTACGATTATCAAGATGTATATGCATTTGTCGTTCATATTGTTCAGAAGACCAGACAACTGTTGCTCCCCCCTTGTCAGCCCTACGAATGACAAGATTAGAGGCAGACAATTGTTTAAGAGCAACATTTTGGGCAGATGACAAATTAGTATACGAGGGGAAACCAAGCTTTTCCAAACATGAGAGTTCTGCGAGAACCAAATCTTGAAAAGTGGAGATCGCTGCGTCTTCTGGTCCCGGTGGTTACCAGCGAGAAGATTTTCTGATCATAAAAGTGTCCTGAGCGTCGGCTCGAGTAGAAAAATAATGAATAACCCTTAATTTTTTGAAAAATTTATGTAATGCTACTCGCATACCGAAAGTATCATAATGTGAAGTGGGGACAAAAGAGAGACCCAGTTCCAAAACTTGAAGTTGTTCAATGGTGAGGGGTCTGTCCAGATAAATTCACAACTGACGATTTTTGGTCTTCGATCTGGTATCCGGACCCTCTAAAAAATCCTGGTGAAATCCTGGTGACTGGACCCCCGAGGTCTGCGACCACGAGACCAGTTGCCCCGCTGCGATTCAAAACTAGCATATGGTTTTCGACCCCTATTTCCCCCTGCCTGATCAGTCACGGATTCACTAGAATCTGTACCTGAAGAATCTTCAGAACTCAGCCTAAAGGAAACCTTCTTACCACGTTTCTGGCCAGTTCGTGATGGCCAGTCACAGACACAGTTGTTGTCATAGTCCGATTTATCCCTTTTGAATTTGTTTATTTTAAGACTACGAATGTGATCATGAAAAGAGGCAAGTTGTTTCTCCATATCTGCCCATTGGGACTGAAAACTGTGGGGTTCCATGGTCTCTAAAATCTTTTTCTTGAGGTCAGCCGCCTGAGAGGACAATTCTTCCTGTTGCCGCATGGAGCGTTCAAACAACAGAGCTATAAGATCAAAGCCACACTTATTAAGTATGGCATTCCATTTTGCTAGAAAATCAGCGTCATCCGTAAATTGTTTCGGAGGCTTAATGATGCGTAATCCCCTAGGAATTATTGAGGATTTTAAATATTGGGCCATGGCTGAGCCATGCAACATGGATCGTACCAACCTTTTATGCAAATCCCGTAATTCCAGCACTGTGGGGGGCAAGTCCAATGAGGAACCCACTTCTACCGCCTCATCAAAGAGTGATTTATGCTTTTTAAGTTGAAGGAGCTGCTCATCCGTAAAGGCAAACGTAGCTGAAGCCATTGGTACTTATTAAAGGTATTTAAAGATATCAACCAAAATACTTAAGCACCCTCTACCAAGTTTGGAATAATGAAATAGAAAAAGTAAAACCTGGTGTCAAATAAGCCCGTTTTACAGAAAAACATTTAAAGTAACTTTGACACCGGGTTTTACTTTTTCTATTTGATTATTCCAAACTTGGTAGAGGGTGCTTAAGTATTTTGGTTGATATCTTTAAATACCTTTAATAAGTACCAATGGCTTCAGCTACGTTTGCCTTTACAGATGAGCAGCTCCTTCAACTTAAAAAGCATAAATCACTCTTTGATGAGGCGGTAGAAGTGGGTTCCTCATTGGACTTGCCCCCCACAGTGCTGGAATTACGGGATTTGCATAAAAAGTTGGTACGATCCACGTTGCATGGCTCAGCCATGGCCCAATATTTAAAATCCTCAATAATTCCTAGGGGATTATGCATCATTAAGCCTCCGAAACAATTTACGGATGACGCTGATTTTCTAGCAAAATGGAATGCCATACTTAATAAGTGTGGCTTTGATCTTATAGCTCTGTTGTTTGAACGCTCCATGCGGCAACAGGAAGAATTGTCCTCTCAGGCGGCTGACCTCAAGAAAAAGATTTTAGAGACCATGGAACCCCACAGTTTTCAGTCCCAATGGGCAGATATGGAGAAACAACTTGCCTCTTTTCATGATCACATTCGTAGTCTTAAAATAAACAAATTCAAAAGGGATAAATCGGACTATGACAACAACTGTGTCTATGACTGGCCATCACGAACTGGCCAGAAACGTGGTAAGAAGGTTTCCTTTAGGCTGAGTTCTGAAGATTCTTCAGGTACAGATTCTAGTGAATCCGTGACTGATCAGGCAGGAGGAAATAGGGGTCGAAAACCATATGCTAGTTTTGAATCACAGCGGGGCAACTGGTCTCGTGGTCGCAGACCTCAGGGGTCCAGTCACCAGGATTTTTTTAGAGGGTCCGGATACCAGATCGAAGACCAAAAATCGTCAGTTGTGAATTTATCTGGACAGACCCTCACCATTGAACAACTTCAAGTTTTGGAACTGGGTCTCTCTTTTGTCCCCACTTCACATTATGATACTTTCGGTATGCGAATAGCATTACATAAATTTTTCAAAAAATTAAGGGTTATTCATTATTTTTCCACTTGAGCCGACGCTCAGGACACTTCTTTGATCAGAAAATCTTCTCGCTGGCAACCACCGGGACCAAAAGACACAGCGATCTCCACTTTTCAAGATTTGGTTCTCGCAGAACTCTCACATTTGGAAAAGCTTGGTTTCCCCTCGTATACTAATTTGTCATCTGCCCAAAATGTTGCTCTTAAACAATTGTCTGCCTCTAATCTTGTCATTCATAGGGCTGACAAGGGGGGAGCAACAGTCGTCTGGTCTTCTGAACAATATGAATGACAAATGCATATACATCTTGATAATCGTAAACATTATATCCTCATCTCGAATCCCACGACAGAGCTATCAACTCGTATTCGTGAGGTGGTAAATCAGGCTTACCTCAAAAATTGGCTTATACGAAGAGAAACTGAATTTTTGATTAAGACCCATCCGAAGATACCTACTTTTTATCTAGTGCCTAAAATTCATAAATCCCTTTTTGATCCTCCTGGTCGTCCGATTGTTTCTTGTCGGGATTCCATCTTAGAGCCACTCTCACAATTCTGTGATCTTTTTTTGCAGCCAGCAGCAGCCACGGTTCCATCATATGTGAGAGACACAAGTGATTTTTTAAAACAATTGGCGACCTGCACAGTCATGTCATCTTACACCTTTTTGGTAACCTTAGATGTTCAATCTTTATACACTAATATCGATCAAAGGGAAGCATTAATTTGTTTACAGCAATTTCCCCTGACGTTACCTGATCGCATCCCAAAGAGTTTTTTGATGGATCTGTTGGATCTAGTACTTAACAACAATTATTTTATTTATCAACAACAATACTATCTTCAGATCTTCGGCATTGCTATGGGGGCAACAGT
This sequence comes from Ichthyophis bannanicus, assembly GCA_033557465.1. Taxonomy (NCBI): domain Eukaryota; kingdom Metazoa; phylum Chordata; class Amphibia; order Gymnophiona; family Ichthyophiidae; genus Ichthyophis; species Ichthyophis bannanicus. The sequence continues at coordinate 622,312,142 of CM066036.1, forward strand.
GGCACCCTCCATAGCTACTATCTACATGGCTTGGTATGAGGAAACGTTTATTTACACTCACCCACTGTTTGTAAATATACCATTTTGGCGAAGATTCTTTGATGACATTTTTTTCTTATGGGCTGGCTCTAAGGCAGAGCTGGACTCTTTTCTACATAGCTTAAATTCTTTTAAGCAGAACATACAATTTACAGCTCAGATTGAAACACGGGCGGTCCAATTTTTGGACATTACTGTCACACTATCTCCAAAAGGTTTTACCACCTCTCTTTTTAGAAAACCAGTTCAGCGAAATACCTTACTACGTTATGATAGCTTCCACCCACCAGCATTAAAAAGAGGATTACCTTTTGGCCAATTTCTACGATTGCGCAGAAATTGCACAGATCTGGGGGATTTTAAAGAACATGCACATGATTTGAGCCAGCGTTTACTCTTACGTGGCTACCCCCGTAGGGTGATCTATATGGCCTATAAGCGAGCTAGATATCTTCATAGAGAGTGGCTTTTTGATACTACGGCTCCCCAACAATCTCAAGACTTGATTACGGGAATTTTCCCTTACATGAGGGGCTCGTCAGCAGTCATGAAACTCCTACATAAATTTTGGCCAATATTGAGTCTACATGCATGTTTCCGGGGTCAACTTCGGATAGCGTATTCTCGAAGAGCAAATTTAAGGGACCGATTGGTCCATACAGCAGCAGCAATTGATTGCCCCCCCACATCTCATATACCGGCCGGCCATTTCCCATGTGACTCTTGTTTGTATTGCTCTAACACGATCTCTGGTTCTGCATGGGTGGACAATCATACTTCGATTACATATTTGTCCCGTTGGCATACGAATTGCATAACAAGTTATGTGGTGTATTTAATAGTGTGCCCTTGTTCTTTATATTATGTCGGCCGTACATCGCGTTCATTTAAAATCCAACTGGCAGAACATGCTTCCCGTTTGAGGACGAGAACTTTAACAGCTCCTATGGTTGAACACTGCTTGCAGTCATTGCACAATTTTCAAGACTTGAGATGGCGCGTCTTGAACTTTATACCTGAACATCCAAGAGGCGGTGATCGTCTTCAAGCGCTTCGGAATTCTGAACAAAGATGGATCTTTCGATTGAACTCTGTGCGGCCGCATGGTATGAACATGCAAATAGATTGGCACACTGTTTATTAAACAGCACGTTTTTCCAACAAGGGTTTTTGGGGGCGGAGCTCTGTTCAATGATCCCTCCCCATGACTACCTTGATTGGTCCTTTCTTTCTTTGGGCCTCTGATTGGAGCACCCTGAAGTAATTGAGCAAATGTTTGTATGACCAGTACTTATAAAGACGCCGTTTTTCAACTTTACAAGTTTTTGGGCTGAAAGCGCACAGAGGATTAGACCTGAAGCAGGGGATTATCTTTAAACACCCCGAAACATGTCACTTCGTCCTTCCGCTATCTGTGACATTTCTATACAGCCTTTCTCAAGAAATTCAGCTAAGTAACGTAGCCTAGTGGTTGGGGCAAGGTACTTCAGGCTGGAAGGTCGGGGGTTCAAATCCCACTAGAGGACAGCAACCTTGGGCCGGAAGGACTGGGGTTTCTAGTCCCACAGATGCTCCTTGTGGTCTTGGGCAAGCCACTTAACCCTCCATTGTCCATGTTCCCTGTAAGTATCAGTGTATGTGTCTCATATCCCCGCGTGTTAAATGTATCCCCAATTGTGTTGTGACCGCTTTGATTGAAGGATAAGGCGGTATACAAAACTGTCTAAATAAATAAATAAATAAAATAAATAATAGATGCTGTTTTCAAAGTGCTAAGATTGTGTTCTTATCTAATAAAATGGATGGGCAACAACGGCATAAGGTAGAATTCCTTTAGCTTGGCTGGCCATTCCGACAAAACAATTTTTGATATATATAAAAATAGTTACTTTAAATGTTTTTCTGTAAAATGGGCTTATTTGACACTGGGTTTTACTTTTTCTATTTGATTATTCCAAACTTGGTAGAGGGTGCTTAAGTATTTTGGAGGACTCCTGGTGTTGCTGCTGTACCAACTAACTGATCTGACTTCTCAGACAGCAAAGTGAGCCTATACTATGATCATCAATGGGGGGCTCTAGTGGGGGTTAACTGTATGAAGTCACTTTCACACATATGTAGCAATATATACACATATATAAGAGTGGAGGAGTAGCCTAATGGCTTGGGAACCAAAGGACCAGGGTTCAATTCCTACTGGCCTTGTGCAAGCCACTTAACCCTCCATTGCCTCAGAAAAATCCAAGTTATCAATGTCCATTACTAAGTTTAAGTACAATGTAAACCACTTGAACTGAAATGATAAAGCAGTATAAAAAACCTGATAAATAAAACAATTCTTCTCTGTAGACAAGCAAAATAATGTCTTCACATGTGGGTGACATCATCAATGAAGATCTTCATAAGAACCATCTTTAAGAAGCTTTTGGAGCCAGTCCCATATGCATGTGCACCACTTCCTGCCAGCCACTGCTGCAAGGGAACCCCTCAGTCTTCAGTTTTCTGTGAAGCCTGAAGGATGTGCGTGTCCTGCGGTGAAGGCTTCTTCATTTTTTTCTGGCACTTTGTGCTTTGGTGTGTGATTAGTCTCACTATGTTTCTTTCTGTTACTGCCACTACCACATGAGTTATTCTTCATCCTGGTAGTTCTTAGCTATGGGGTTTGGGCATTTTTCAAGTTTCTCTGTTTTTATTGTCACTGCCATAGGCAGCATTTAGCATCAGGTGTCCCAGCTGGGAGATCTTTTTCAAAATTGAGTTGTTTGATTTTGCTGTGGCAATCTTTCCAGACACCCATAACTCGTGCCTGGTGTCCGGTGCCCAACCATGAACCCTTTCATTGTCTTTTATGCTCAAATATGACAAAAAGAGAACTCAGAGTTCATGAAACACAATGCAAAAGGATTTTTGGTGTGGAGAAATCTGATCCTTTGACTGGCATCAGGGACAACAGTCCCCATGGCACAAGGAGCTGCACCAAATATTGGAGGTGCATCGTCATCATGAGGACACTGATCCCACCTGATGATGAGTATCAATAGGGTGTCCTGGGAATAGTTATCCACCGATTCCCACCTGAAGGAGGAAGGATTAATTTTCGGCTTCATCAGCATCAAGGACTCAGGACACCAAGCACCATATGGAGGTTAAGGTGCAAGGGCACTGCAGTTCATTGGAGTAAGATGCAATGAGCATCGAGGTATCAGATGATCCAATAACCTCGAAGTGGCCCTGACATGAGGAACTCTCATCCTTCTTGGTGACAGTCTTTAAAAGGCTGGGATCAGCCTTCCAATATACTCCAGCAGACTCTGCAGACATCAACCAAATCTGCTGTAGCCCCTCCACCGTTGCCAATGGCAGCTCTTGAGTAGTGCCTTCAGAAGAATTTTGAGGATTGGATGGAAATCTTTAAATGGCTTGAGGCAGCAGTTTTGACGGCATCGGGATCATTGCATTGAGATATTGAACCAATTCTCAAGATTCACCGACTGTCTGTGGGAAATTTATTGTCATTGAGCATCGAAAGGTACCAATATTGGTGATGGCCCAGCTGATGTCTGTTTCCAGTGCAGTGGAGGAGGGATCTCTCTCTGAGGCATCAAAGGACAATGGTGCACTGACACTCTGGTTGCAGACCAGCATCCCAGGAAGAGCAGAGATAATCCCAGGCAGTGACAGACATCTCTTGAGTATGATTTTGAGTTAGAATTAGAGCTAACCTGGATTTCTGAGTATGACTCAGAGTACTTTTTGAAGGAAAAGTCTCCCGAGTTGCCCTCGGATCTCTCATCTCTTCATGAAAGAAAGAAATCATCTCCAGAAGAGTTGTTCTTCATTGATTTGAGCAGGAGATTGCTAAGTCAATCCCATTTAAGTTAGAGTTGGAGGAGGAACCCAGGGCCTAAGCAGCGGAAATCCTCCAATTCCTTGATCCTCCTAAAAAGGTTGTGACAGTGCTCCTTCACAGAATCCTTAAGGATGTACAGATGAAGATGTGAGAAGCCCCCCCTCCAAACAGCCTGTGAACAAGAAGTTTCACTCAATGTTGAAAGTTCCAGAAAATCCCAGATTAAAATGTTTCAGCTGCTGTACTAGTCCATGGTGGTTGAATCCACTCTCTACTACTACTACTGATCATTTGCATAGCGCTACAAGGCATACGCAGTGCTGTATAGACACATGTAAAGGACGGTCCCTGCTCATCAGAGCTTAAAATCTAGTCAAGACAAGCAACACAACAGCCGAGGACAAGGATATATATCTAGGGGAATGGTAAGCAGACACAAAGGAGACTAAGCGGATCAGGATCCAAAAGTGGCCTCAAAAGAGTCAAGAGCTCCAAGTCACCTTTCTCAGTGCTCTCGGGGAGGAAGGAGCAGACTATGGAATTTTTTTTTAATTAAATTTTTTATTTATGCATTTTCAAAATTTTGCATCCAATAAAACATTGAATGAAAGGCAATAAAGAAAAAATACAAAGGAAATTAACACATATCCATATCCATTAAAATACAATAGACCACAATTAGACCCACAAATGAGGCAAGTAGAAGAAAAGAAATACAAAAATATACAGGAAAAATAATTCAAATCTGTCGGCAGCGACTCAACAATAGCATCCTCAGCTAGTTAACTAGCGAACACTTCAGGGAGCACCACCTGAACAGATGATTCTTTTCTGGCTGAATCAAACTGTTGAAATTGATCAGGTTCAAAAAGGACTATGGAATATTTTGAGAGAAAGTTTTTCAGAATGTTATGCTCACTTCCTGCATAGCATCCTATCAGCTCTTCATGGACATACACTTGGGGATATCATATGCAGCATGCAGGAATTTACCTACAGAGAAGGCCGAGAAACTCAATTCTCTAGTGAGTAAAGTGAGGCATGCAAAAAATTCATAGTCCAAATGATTTATGATGTTTTTGACATGCCACTGAGAGCCTCCTCCATGGATATTTGTGCTCTGACTCCAAGCTTCAGACCTGTGGTTTGATATCCAGGAGAAGTTCGCCGATATGCTGTGCTTTGAAGAGAATCTCTTCAGAGATAAGGTACAGGAGGTTGCAACTGTTTTCAAGCAACATAGTGACACTCTTAAGAACATAAGATATGCCATACTGGGTCAGACCAAGGTCCATCAAACCCAGTATTCTGTTTCCAACAGTGGCCAATCTAGGTCATATGTACCTAGCAGTTTCCCCAAGGGACACAGGTTCCACAATGCTTGTATTGGTTCAAGCATTGATATCCTGGGTCCCTTCTTAATAATGGCTTATGGACCTTTCCTCCAGGAACTTATCCAAACCTTTTTTAAACTCAGCTACACTAACAGCCTTTACTACATCCTCCGGTAACAAATTCCAGAGTTTGATTACACGATGAGTGAAAAAATATTTTCTTTTCTTTTATTAGTCTTAAATAGTTTACCCTGTAGCTTCATTGCATGTCCCCTAGTCTTTCTATATTCTGATAAGGTAAACAATCGATCTACGTTTACCCGTTCCACTCTGTTCATTAATTTATAGACTTCTATCATATCTCCCCTCAGCCGTCTCTTTTCCAGGTTAAAGAGCCCTAACCTTTTTAGCCTTTCTTCATAGGAGTATCCTTCCAACCCCTTTACCATTTTGGTGGCTCTTCTCTGAATCTTTTCTAAAATCGCTATATCCTTTTTAAGATACGGCGACCAGAATTGCACACAATATTCAAGGTGTGGTCTCACCATGGAACGATATAGAGGCATTATAATATCTTTTGTTTTATTTTCCATTCCTTTCCTTATCATACCTAGCATTCTATTTGCTCTCTTGGCTGCTGCTGCACATTGGCTGAGGGTTTTAACATGGTATCCACAATGACGCCTAAATCTTTTTCCTGGGTGGTAGTTCCTAATGTGGAACCTTGCATCGTGTAACCATAGTTTGGGTTGTTCTTCCCTAGGTGCATAACCTTGCACTTGTCCACATTAAATTTCATCTGCCATTTTGATGCCCAGTCTTCCAATTTATCAAGATCCTCTTGCAATTTTCCACAATCCTCTTGGGTTTTAACAACTTTAAATAGTTTTGTGTCATCTGCAAATTTGATAACCTCACTCGTTATTCCACTTTCCAGGTCATTTATGAATATGTCAAAAAGCAGCGGACCCAGCACAGATCCCTGGGGTACACCACTATTCACCTTTCTCCATTGGGAAAATTGGCCATTTAGCCCTACCCTCTGCTTTCTATCTTTTAACCAGTTCCTGATCCACAATAGTACACTGCCTCCTATCCCATGACTCTTTAGTTTTGCAAAAGTCTCTGATGAGGGACCTTGTCAAAGGCTTTCTGAAAGTCCAGATACACAATATCAACTGACTCACCTTTGTCCACCTGATTATTCACTCCTTCAAAAAAACATAACAGATTAGTAAGACAAGATCTTCCTTGTCTAAAGCCATGTTGGCTTTCTCCCATTAGGTCATGACTATCTACAAGCTGAGTGATTTTATTCTTTATGATGGTTTCTACCATTTTTCCCGGTACTGACGTCAGGCTCACCGGTCTGTAGTTTCCCGGATCACCCCTGGAACCCTTTTTAAAAATTGGTGTTACACTGGCGATCCTCCAATCTTCAGGTATTAGAGTTGATTTTAATGATAGTTCACAGATTACTAATAGCAGGTCTGCAATCTCATATTTCAGTTCTTTCAACACCCTTGGATGTATACCATCCGGCCCAGGTGATTTGCTACTCTTCAGTTTATCTAATAGTTGTAATACATCTTCCCGATGTATCAATATTTCCTTCAATTCTTCCTCACCTTTAAATACCACTTCAGTCATGGGTAACATCCCTACATCTTCCTCAGTAAAGACCGAAGCAAAGAATTCATTCAGTCTCTCCGCTATCGCCTTGTCACCTCTTAGTGCTCCTTTAACACCTTTATCATCTAATTGACCAACTGACTCTCTCACAGGTTTTTTGCTACGAATGTACTTGAAAAGGTCTTTACTTCGCGTTTTTGCTTCCGCAGCAAGCTTCTTCTCAAATTCTCCCTTTGCCTGCCTTATCAATGCCTTGCATTTGACTTGCCAGTGCTTGTGCTGTTTCCAGGTTTCGTCGTTTGGCTCTTTTTCCATTTCCTGAAAAATGCTTTTTTGGCAACAGCCTCTTTGACCTCACCTTTAAACCATGCTGGCAGTTTTTTGGACTTCCTTCCACTTTTCTTAAAGCGTGGAATACAGCTGGTCTGGGCTTCCAAGATAGTATTTTTCAACAACAGCCAAGCCTGATGTACGTCTTTAACCTTTGCAACTGCTCCTTTTAGTTTTTTCTTAACTATTTTCCTCATTTTATCATAGTCTCCCTTTCGAAAGTTAAAAGGTAGTAGTACTGTGGATTTCCTTACTATCCCTCCTCCACTAATTAAATCAAAGGCAATCATGCTATGATCACTATTGCCAAGTGGCCCCAACAACCTTATCTCTTGCACTAGATCTGGTGTTCCACTAAGGACCTTAAGACCCTAACACTTAAGACCCTCTCCATGCCTACTTCCTCCCCGACCTCCTCAACAGCTAGGCTGTATCCTGCCAGAGGACAAAGGAGATCCTATTACTCTCATAGGCATGGGTATCTTACTATCTCCTGCTCAGCCAAGACAAAACAGGGTCCTCACTCTTGTTTGTCAGTAAAGAACTCAAAAGTCCCAGCCTGCTCTCCAGTGAAAACCTGAGATGGGGTTTTGACTGGCTCTATGAGAATGTAGCGAACACACCCGGTTATAGACACCCTTGCGGTCAGGGGAGCCTCTGGCTCTTCACAAACTGGTAGCTCCTAATCACCTCCGATAGATTTATTTATTTTATTTATTTAACACTTATTTATATACCGCATCTTCCAGCGATCAGTTGCGGTGTACAATTAACAACAATTTACAATGCAGAGCTTGTATTACATAGAACAATTATAACTTTTTACATAGAACATCTTAACTAATGATCCTCCAATTTGACTACTGATTGTATCCATTCGAACCATCACCAAATTACCTTCCGAGAGTTATATCTAGCAACTCTCAGCAGCAGGAAGTACTCTGAAAGGAACTCTCTGCCCTCCTTGAGGCCAGTGTGCATGAACCTGTTCCACCAGGACAGGAAGGGCAGAGATTGTAATCCAAGTTTTTCCTGCTCACAAAAAAGACAGAGAGATTCTGTCCCATTCTGGACCTGAGGGATCTGAACAAGATTCTGGTTCAAGAGAAGTTCAGAATAATTTCTTTGGCACTTTGATAGTCAATCTTCCTTCTGGACTTAATGGATGCAATATAGCCACAAATAGATACATCCCAGTCACAGGAAGTATCTGCAGTTCCACTCTTAGTACCGTGTTCTGTCTTTTGGTCTTGTGTCTGCGCCTCACATCTTCATTAAATGTCTTACATGAGTCACAATGTATCTACGCAGATTAGGCATGCACGTGTTTACCTAGCATGCACCCAGGTAATATACTACAAAGTGAAGACACTGCAACGTCTCTGATCACTCCTAGAGCCAACAGACTTCCGTACTGTGCTACAAGCCTCCATCATACCTCACCTGGATTACTGCAACGCTATTTACCAAGGCCTACCACAATCCACACTCCTGTCCCTGCAAACAGTTCTCCACCCAACAACAAGGACCCCACAAGCAGCAGCAAGACACAACCACATCACACCTATACTTAAGCAGCTCCACTGGCTTCCACTACAGAGCTGAATAAAATTCAAATCAATCATGCTAACTCACAAAGCAATCCACTCAGATCCCCACACACCTTTACACACTACTTCAGACCTCCCAACCACACAGATCTAGATGGACCTCCATGATGAAAACCCTCATCATCCCCCTCATCAGAACCAAATCCAACCAGCAAGCATGTAAACGAGCCTTCCAACTGTACACACCTTCAATATGGAACACTCTACCAGACCAGATAAAGGAACATCATGGACCTCAAAACCTTCAGAAAACATCTGAAGCCACACCTAGTCACAGAACATTTCAATCCTATCACATAACAACCCCCCCTCAGAAAGAACATAACCAGATAATTATTACTGTCACTGTACATAGTTTATAACTGTATATAGTGATGAACTCAATACCTATCAATTGCATGATATATATAATTTAAGACATTGTCATAATGTATTTTCACATTTGTTCTCTGTAAACCGCCTTGACCTGGTGAAAGCCGGTATATAAATACAGCTAAATAAATAAAAAAATATCTATTTGGACGATTGGCTGATTAAGAATGCATCTCAAGAAGGAGCTCAATAATCCTTGAGCACAACCATCTGGGTTCTAGAGTAGCTAGGGTTGTTATAAACTACCCAAAATCCAATTTAAGCCTGTTACATTAATTGGAATTCATAGGAGCTCTGCTAGACACAACTCAGGCAAGTCTTCCTTCCACAAGAAAGACTCACCAAGATGGTCACCATCATGGAAGATGTACAAAGGAGTCATCAGACATCAGCGAGAAGCATGTTAAGAATGTTAGGCACATGGCTTCAACAGTACACATAACTCACTTGGTATGTCTTAAAATGAGATAGGCTCAATAGACCTTGAGCATGCAATAGATGCAAGCCACTCACAGGCTCTGAGAAGTCATATTTGTCACAGGTCCCCTCCAGGATTCTCTGACCTGGTGGATGGTTTACTTCAATATGGCCAAAGGAATTCCTTTCCAAATTTCTCCATACTAAACACTTCTCAAGACAGATGCACTCAAACTGGGAGTTGGGGAGCCCATATGGACGGGTTTCACACTCGGGGCTTATGATCATCCCAGAAGAGTCTTCATCAGATACATTTCCTAGAATTTAGAGCAATTTTAAATGCTCTAAAGGTTTTAAGAGATTGGTTGGCCAATCAAATTGTGATGATTTGAACAGACAACCAGGTACAGCATCAACAGGCAAAGATGAACAGGATCGTATCTCCTATCTTGGGAAACAGAATGTGTTAAAGAGCCATCTCTCAAGGAATGACCCTAAGGGCTACTTACCTGGCTGAAGACAATGTCCCGAGAGACAAGCTGTGTCATGTGCTCCAAACTAAAAAGCATACCCTGGATAGGGAGGTGGCCTTGAGAATCTTCCAAGGAGCGGGGCAACCTCTTGATAGATTTGTTCACCATGCCCCAGAACAGGCAAGCACCTCAGTTCTGCTCCAGATAGGGACACATGATACAATGGCCTCAGATGCCTTCCTCCTAGATTAGGGGGGAGGACCTTTGTATGTGTATCCTCAGAAACCTCTCATAGCAAAAACGTTCCTGAAAATCAGGGATGACGAAGGATGACTTTCATTGTGCCACAGTGGCTGAGACAGCCATGGTTCTCTCTGGTCCTAGAACAGTCAGGGAGCCAATTCAGTTGGGCAGTTCACTAACTCCAGTCATGCAGGATCAGGGGACATTTCTGCATCCCCAAAATCATCCCTAGCCCTCACAGCTTGGATGTTGAGGAGCTAATTATTTCTTCTTTCAACCTGCTGATTAGCATAACCAATATTCTTCTGGCTTCCAGGAGAAATGCCATTAGGAGGCCATATGGCTTTAAGTGGAGGATGCAATGGTGCAATGGGAAGGCCCAAGTTTCTTTCACCTGTCCTATTCAAAAATGGCTTGAATTCTTTCTGCATTTGTAGGAATCTGGTTTGAAAACCAACTCAGTAAGGGCACATCTCAATGTAACTGGGGCATATCACTATCATGTAGAAGATAAACCCATCTCTCTACAGCCTTTAGTTGTTTGTTTCATGCACAGCTTGCTTCTTTCAAAACCTCCCCTTATGCCCCCTATTGTATCTTGGAATCTCAAGTGGTTTTAACTCAGCTGATGAAAGCACCTTTTAAGTCAGTTGATACCTGTGGACTGAAGTACCTGTCCTAGATCATCCTGCTTTTTGGTGGTGGTGGTGACTTCGGCATGCAGAGTTAGTAAGCTCCAAACTCTGGTAACTGACCCATCCTGTACCAAGTTTTACAACAAGATAGTTTTGTGTACTCATTCTAAGATCCTTCGTAAGGTGGCGTCAGATTTTCACCTTAACCAGTCAATAGTTATGCCAGATTTTTACCCAAGACCACATGCTTACAAGAGGGAAAGCACACTGCACAACTTGGACTGCAAGAGAGCCTTGGTCGTCTATCTGGAATGGACCAAGGCTCATAGAAAGTCCACCAAACTCTTTGTTTCTTTTGGCCCAAGCGAGTTGGGGGCTGCTGTTGGCAAACATGTGGAGAGGCATTTTAGAAAGAATGTCCAAGTGCAAGCTGGGATGTCTAAGCCTGAACATTTGAAAAAAAGCAGGCACATCCAGGTGTAGACATGATTACACAAACATGGATGTGCTCAATATGGACATCTGTGGGGGCGTCTACATAAACATCCCCAGAATAGTATTTCAGAACCTGGACATCTAGTAATAGCCTAATGGTTAAAGTAGTGGGAAAGGACCAGGGAAGCAAGGCTTCAAATCCCACTATTGCTATCATTGTGATTGTGCTGACTACTGGGGATCATGGAGTGTTATCTTCTCTACACCCTCTGGATGTTTTTCAGCAAAAACAAGCACTTTCTTGATGCTTATTTGTGACTGGAGCAAGTCTAAACTTAGACATAACTCTGGATGTCCAGGACATTTCTGATATCAGGCAGTGACATCCAGGTTCTTGGGAATGCCCAGCCACCACATCCCAGTTCAGACTTGGACATCCTCACATTGGGGACATCCACAGACCCGGCTTCTAAAATGGCTCTGGAGATGTCTGTGCTTTGGACATCTCTATGCCTGTTTTCAGATGTCCTAAGCATGAATAGAGCTTTCAAAATAACTCCTATACGGTCCAATTGATTAGAGGATTAATTCCTGAAGGTCATGTCACGGCTCATAATGTCAGAACCATGGCTAAGTCAGTAGACCACTTGAGGTTTTCCTCCATTGAGGAGATCTGCAAAGCCATGATGTGGACTTTAGTTCACACATTCATATCTCACTAGAGTTTGGAAAAGGACTCCTTATGCGACTGCAGATTTGGCCAGTCAGTATTTCAGAATCTGTTTGGGAATAGAATCCAGCTGCACATACTTGGGCCCATTTCTTTCTCTTCAGGCTGCCTCTTGTAAAAGAAAATCTGATAACATTATAAGAGGCTCTCCCCCAGTGCATTTATGCCACAGAGGTATTTAAACGTCTCAATCATATCACCTCTATCCCGCCTTTCCTCTAATGTGTACATATTAAGATCCTTAAGTCTGTCCACATATGCTTTATAATGAAGACCACTAACCATTTTAGTAGCCACCTTCTGTACTGACTCCATCCTGTTTATATCCTTTTGAAGGTGCGGTCTCCAGAATTGCACACTATACTCCAAATGAGGTCGCACCAAAGACTTATACAGAGGCATTATCACCTCCTTTTTTCTGCTAGCCATTCCTCTCCGTATGCACCCAAGCATCCTTCTAGCTTTTGCTGTTGCCTTTTCTATCTGTTTAGCCACTTTAAGATCATCAGACACAACCACGCCTAGTTCCCGCTCTTCTTTAGTGGACAAAAGTACTTCAACCCCACTATATTGTTCCCTTGGATTGCTGCAGCCCAAATGCATGACCTTGCATTTTTTAACATTAAATCCCAGCTGCCAAATTCTAGACCATTCTTCAAGCTTAGCTAGATCCCTCCTCATGTTATCTACACCTTCCTGGGTGTCTACTCTATTGCAGATTTTGGTATCATCCGCAAAGAGGCAAACCTTACCCAATAGCCCTTCTGCTATATCACTAACAAAGATGTTAAAAAGAAGCGGACCAAGGACAGATCCCTGGGGCACACCACTGATAACTTCCTTCTCCTCAGAGTGAGCTCCATTTACCTGTACCCTTTGTTGCCTCCCACTCAACCAATTTCTAACCCAAACAGTAACTTTAGGGTCCATCCCTAGGGTGCTCAGTTTGTTTATAAGTCGGTGTCAAAGGCTTTACTGAAATCTAAATACACCACATCTAGGGCTCTCCCTTAGTCCAACTCCCTGGTCACCCAGTCAAAGAAATCAATCAGATTTGTCTGACAAGACCTGCCTCTGGTGAATCCATGCTGCCTCGGACCCTGTAATCCGCTGGACTCCAGAAACCTCACTATTTTCTCTTTCAGCAGCGTTTTCAACCACATCCTTACTTCAGCTTTTGCGTAATTGCACCACATGAGCCTCTCTCCAGTCCTTTGGCACCACTCCCGACTCCAACGAGGCATTGAAAAGGTCAGTTAGTGGAGCTGCTGCAACGTCCCCAAGTTCCCTCAGTATTCTAGGGTGTATCCCATCCGGTCCCATCGCTTTGTCTACTTTAAGTTGAGCTAGTTTCTCACGAACACAGTCTTCTGAAAATTGTTCAAGATGCCCCTCGCTTCTGTTCCTGTTTGTGGGTGTTTTCTGAGGTCCTGTTCCTGGTTCTTCATCTGTGAACACAGAACAGAAATATTTGTTAAGCAATTCCGCTTTATCTTCATCAGCTTCTACATATTCCTCCCCTTCACCCTTGAGTCTGACAATACCACTTTTGCCCTTCCTCTTCTCACTGATTGTGCAGGAAGTAAAAGTACATGTGATGGCATGCATGCCCATACTTTTACTGTAGATACTGCCAGGGGTATGATCTGGGTGGAGTCACAATGTACACATTTAGATTATAAAATATGTTAATTTATGTATGTACTTCAATAATATACACATCGACATTTACACCAGTTGTTGAGCAGACATAATCTCCATGCCTGTGATGTAGACGCTAGCTCTGCATGATTTACACTAGTATTTTATAAAGACAAATAGGTGCCTATTTATCTTTATAAAACAGGCACAAAATAGATGTCTTCCAGCTCACTTAAACCTACAGGGGCCCTATTATAAAGTTATCCTCATGTTATATAGGAAAAATCTTAAAGATGGAAGATAAAGAAGAGAGGAGGCTACCACTAATACCATTTAAAATGATAGACATAACATCAAAACATCATACAAAGCAGTCAGGCATCTTTCAGAGTGAAAGACTGATGTGATTTACGTACAATTAACACAGAATCGCTAAAATGGGCCACATTTTGGGAATACTTCTGAGACCTTTGAATGTCAACAGAAAAGTGGTTATATCTATGGGTGACAGCTACGATATATCTGGACCGAAGAACTGGGCAATCTGGATGGACCAGTTCACTTTTTTCTGACCCCTTCTATGTTACTTTGAGAAGGCGCAAGGTCATTGATAGGAAAAGAGAATATTACCTTTGTTTTTCCAGTCACCCATTTGTCCAGTTTTCCTCTCTTCAGAATGGCAATACAACTTTCTTTGGTAGCAGGAGGATTCTCATGTGCTTTGAAGGCAAGGTAATAATACCTGGGAATCAAGAAAGCAAAACCAAACCAAATTTATGATTATATAGATTTATATTTATTTTGACAGTGCAAGTCCAGCCAAGTATAATTTTACTTTATGGATTAAGTTTTATTTAATATGTCTTATGAACAAAGATGTATTATTCTGTATGAAAATACTGTATTTCTTTGAAGCAGAATATACCAAACTCGAATCTACACTTCTTCACCATGTTTTGGTTTTATGGAATCCCTGAAGAAACTCTGACGATGAAACTTATGGCCAAGGTCATATTTAGGACACTTTAGGAAATTATGAGAAATATAAGTAAAAATTAAAGAGTGAGGAGTAATGATGAGATGACAATTGAAGCACATAAAAAGATTGTGCTGTATTACTGAATTCCCCTTATGGACAATTTTTAGAAGTGAATGGTGATACATATGGGTTTGTTGATATTTAGGGATGTTGGTGGAGGAGTATTTCAAATATAAATAAATTAACAAAATGTTTTCCTGCAAATTTATGGTGTAGTTTTGATACAGATGTTTTTGACTACATAGTAAGTTTAAAAGCACAGATTAAGTGATAATGGCCAGTTGTAAAATACTTTGTGGAAATATATTTTATTGAACTTACTTTTTCATCTTTATGAATAAATATAAAAACATACCATACTAGGTCAAACCAAAGGTCCATCAAGCCCAGTATCCTGTTTCCAACAGCAGCCAATCCAGGTCACCAGTACCTGCCAGGTTCCCAAAAGGTAGACAGATTCCCAAAGGTAAGCTGTGGATTTCCCCAGTCCACTTTAATAATGGTTCATGGACTTTATCTCCAGAAAAGTGACCAAACCTCTTTTAAACCCAGCTACACTAGTTGCTTTTGCTACATCCTCCCGCAATGAATTCTAGAATTTGATTATCCATTGAGTAAAAATATTTTCTCTGATTAGTCTTAAATGTGCTACATTGTAGCTTCATTGCATGCCCCTAGTCTTCTTACTTTTTGAAGGAGTGAACCATATGAAGGACCGTTTTAGTTAGGCCTTAGAGAGGGGAATTGAGACGTTCAGGTCAGGATGTACAAAAGTCCCCCTGAACTTTACAAAGGCTCTGCCAAACACCGAGCCTTTTGTAAAATATCTAGAAGAATGTTAGCCAATACACGAGTATATGCCCGCATATCCAGAGAGAGCAGCAATTTTAAAAAGCTGCACATGGGAAACAATTATCCTGTTCTTCCCCAACTGTGCATGGGAGCAGCCCCTCAGTGCTTGCACCAGTTCACATCCCCCCTAAAGCCCATGATAATCTGGTATTCCCTGAACCCCTCCAAAGCCCTTAAAGGAGTTTAGTACCTCCCCTGAACTCCTTCCTCACCAGGACAGACCCCTTACCCCCAGATCCAACCTCTTGCACCTACTGAGGACTCTCCCTGGTGCTCTAGGGGAGCAGGAGCGATCCCTAGTCACTCTTGCTCTGTTAGTTTCCAGGTTCAAAATTGATTGATCCCTAGTGGTAGCTTTGTGGCACTCCCACTAGAGGTCAGGCTGCCAAATGCGATTCCACTACCTTATTTCAGACTTCAGAATAGCAAGAGTGTTTTGCTCCAGTCTCACTCTTCCAAGCAGCCTGTAGGGAAGAGGAGAGGAAGGGTTTAACCTAGAACAGAGCAGAGAACAGTCATTTAATCCTTAATTCAGCCCCTCTTCTGCTGCTCTTGACCCTGCCCCCCCCTCCCTGCCATCCCTTCCATCAGCTTCACAGTTCCATACCCTTTGTCTACAAATTAAGCCCTATCTACTATCCTTTCTGTGAAGAAATAATTTGTTACTTTTCAGCCTCGTATTGTAACCTCTTGTTCTAGAAATTTCTTTCTTTAAGCATTATTTATATCTTTGGAATATTTAAATGTCTTTATCATATTTCCCCTCTGTCTTCTCTTCTCTAGGATATACAAATATGGATACTTAAGTAACATTTTATAGGGTATTTAGCTGCCATGGAGGAGAGAGATCGTGTGAAAGGAGAGCATAACTTTGATGTGGCAGGAAGTGATTCTGTATTTAGGACCTGTCCTCCAGGTGATGTAAAACCCTCTCACACTGAGGAGGGTTCTCCAGGACCATGTGCTAATGAGAGAATGGTTAGGATGGCAGTTATAATTGGCAATTCGATCATTAGGCATGTAGATAGCTGTGTGGCTGGTGGACATGAGGACCGCCTGGTAACATACCTGCCTGGTGTGAAGGTAGTGGACCTCAAGCACCACCTAGACAAGGTTTTAGATAGTTCTGGGAGAAGTCTGCTGTTTTGGTACATATTGGTACCAAAGACATAGGAAAGTGTGGGTGCAGGACTGGCCCTAGAGTTGGTCCAAAGTGGTGGCGCTCTAGGTGAACCTCAAGCTTTACACCCCCTATGACTGTCAAAATCCATTATTTAGCTCTGAATGGCCTGTTTTTGATGCCCTCCAGAGATTGCTGCCTTAGGCGATTGCCTAGTGGTTTGGCTGGCCCTGTGTGGGAACGAGGTTATGGAGGCCAAAGTTAGGCTTTTAGGTAAGAAGTTGAAATCCAGAACTTCCAGGGTAGCATTCTCCGAAATGCTTCCCGTTCCATGTGCAGAACCCAAAAGGTAGGCAAAGCTCCGGAGTCTCAATGCATGGATAAGGCGATGGTGCATAGGAGAAAGGTTTGGATTTGTTATGAATTGGGCAACATTCTGGGGTAGGGAGGTACATCTTTTGAAGGGATGGGCTCCACCTTAACTGGGATGGAACCAGGCTGCTGGCATTAACCTTTAAAAAGGAGGCATTTTGTTTAGATGGGGAGAAAGAGGAAGGCAAAGCAGGGTGTGTTACCTCAGGCTACCTTGCTGACCTCGACTCCAGTTTTGGGGCCTTTGGATGCCTTTGTCATACGCCAGGAGCAGCAGTCAGAATTGGGGGACAGTAGCTCTGTTGGAGGACACCTGGAGCTGGGTAGTTTGGTGTCCTTCTTGAGCAGCAACTTCACATCTCCAGAAGCGCAGTGCTCTCAAAAGCAGGCATGCTCGGGTTTGGCTCATGAAGACAGTGGAGCGCTGGAGTCCCCGGAGTTGGGAGCCAAGGTGTCTTCGCTGAGGTCACCTCCAGGGAGTGTAGCTGGCCATGGTATTTGCCTGTAGGATCATCTTCCTGGGCTCCTGCCTGAGAATAGAGGTTCAGCTGCGGTGTCAGGAATCGGCACCAATAAGCTTCCAAAAGGCCCGCAGGCCACTGCAGTGACAACAGATGCATTGCATAGAGCTGGGGTATTTCCTTTACAGCGTCCTGAGCATTTCACTCTGGAATTGATATAGTTGGCTATTAATCAACTTGGAGAGGCTCTTACTGACAGGATCTCTGGGATTCAAGGACAGGTTGTTTCTAATACTGAAGTTTTGACTCAATCCATGCAAGAAATTGGTCTGTTAAAAAGTAGTGTGGAGGATGTGACTATAAGGACTCAGTGTTTAGAGATCTTGTCGGACATGTTTATAAAAGACTCTAATCATTTGAAAACTAGATTGAAACAGATAATTACACTAACTTTGCTAATCTTCATTTGATTAATTTTCCTTGCTCCTCTGTTATCTCAGCTAAGGAAATGTTTAAACAATATTTGATTGAGATTTTGGGGGTCTCTGCAGATTCCTGTCCTCCTATAGTTTAAAATTTATTACCTTCCCAGTGGCCAGAGATCCACGGCTAACCTTGAGGCCACTGACCCTGGACAATTTGATCTGCTTAATGTAACAGAATCTTCAGATACTTCAGGGATTAGGCCACCAACTTGTTTAGTTACTTTTGCCTTAGTTTCCAACAGGGAATGGATTCTGAAGTTATTTTTCCATAAACGAAATTTGATGTTTAAGGGGTGTCTTGTTTGGATCTTTCCAGATTTGGCCAAGGAAACCCGTCGTCGCAGGAAAGCGTTTCTGGAACTGTGCTCTCGGGTTCTTCAGCTTGGGGGGGCTATATTTTTTTTAAAGTATCCATGTAAATGCCTGGTGAAACTGCAAGGTAATTCATTTATATTTCTTTACCCTTCTCAATTGATTTCCTTTTTGACCTCTAGGGGGCCCTTGAGAGGCGACTGAGTGAACCCTGGGCAGTGGTATTTGTTATATCTGACTGTTGACGTCTGTATGTTTCCTTTGTACAGCAGGATTATGTTTTTCCTGTTCTTGGATTCTCTCATTGTGGCCTAGTGGAATGGTTTCTTTTGGGTTTGTTTCTGATAATTATATTTCTGTTGTGTTATTTTCCAAAAGGAACCCCCTTTTCTGTTGCAAGTGATGTAACTTGTATCATTATTTAAAATTCAATTTAAACAAAGGAGATAGAGCAGATTTTAAACTAGATAATAGGGGAAAGCCCACAGTTACCCAAGAGCGCATGGTTTGGAAGGATGTATCCTTGAAGGATACTAGCAAAAGAGGGAAGTTAGGGCACCCCGACAGAAAGGTTCTAATAAAGATAAAAGTAATCCAGAGGGCCTTCAGAACTGAAAGAATCCAAATTACCTCTATTAACTGATAACCATATTAATATGAATAAAATAAAACCTCTAAAATGCCTATATGCAAATGCTAGAAGTCTAAAAAATAAGATGGCAGAGCTAGAATATATAGCAGTAAATGAAAGGTCAGATATGACTGGCATCTCAGAGACCTGGTGGAAGGACAACAACCAATGGGACACTGATACCTGGGTACAAACTATATCGCAATGATAGGGTAGATCAAACTGGTTTAGGGGTTGCGCTATATGTTAGAGAGGGCATTGAGTCACATAGGACTAAAGTTTTACATGAAACAAAATACACTGTAGACTCTTTATGGATAGAAATCCCATGTAAAAAGTGGAAGGTGATGGCAGTGAGGGTGTACTACTGACTGCCTGGCCAGAATGAACAGATAGATGATGAAATGCTAAGAGAAATCAGGGAAACTAACAAAAATAATAATGGATGAATTCAATTACCCCAGTATTGACTGGGTCAGTGTCAGAGCAAGACATGCTAGCGAGATAAAGGAGTATGTTTACAAAGCAGCGATAGCGGCTATCATACGGAATGTGTGCCACAGCCCCACTGAATAAAGCGGAGCCGTGGCACTCATTCTGCACAGTAGCCACTATCACCACTTCGTAAATATACCTCAAAGTTTCTAAATGAAATAAATGACTGCTTTTTGGAATAGCAGATTCATGAACCAACAAGAGAAGAAGCTATTTTGAACCTAGTCCTTAATGGAACACAGGATTTGGTGCAAGAGATAAGGGTGTTGGTGCCATTTGGCAATAGTGATCAGAGCATGATTACATTTAATTTAATAAATGGAAGCAGGATGGCAAGGAAATCCACAGTACTACCTTTTAACTTACAAAAGGGAGCCTATGATAAAATGAGGAAAATAATTAAGAAAAAACTAAAAGGAGCAGCTGCAAAGGTTAAAGATTTACATCAAGGATGGGCATTGTTTAAAAATACTATCCTGGAAGCCCAGACTAGACGTACTCCATACTTTAAGAAAAGTGGAAGGAAAGCCAAAAAACTGCCAACATGGTTTAAAGATGAGGTCAGAGGTGAGCCGAATGATGAAAATGGGAAAGAACGTAAGCACTGGCAAGTTAGCTGCAAGGCATTGATAAGATAGGCAAAGAGAGAATTTGAAAAAAAGCTTGCCGTGGAGCAAAAGTGCATAATAAAACATTTTTCAAGTATATTCGTAGCAAAAAACCTGTGAGAGAGTCAGTTGGACCACTTGATGATAGAAGGGTAAAGGTGGCGCTAAGGGAGGCTATAGCAGAGAGACTGAATGAATTGTTTGCTTCAGTCTTTGTTGAAAATGATGTAGAGAAGTTACCTATGCCTGAAATGGTATTTAAAGTTGATAAATTGGAAGAATTGAAAGAAATATCGATGAACCAGGAAGATTTTATACCACTATATGATAAACTGAAGAGTAGTAATTCACCTGGACCGGATGGTATACATCAGAGGGAGTTGAAAGAACTGAAATATCAGATTGCAGACCTACTATTAGTAATCTGTGAACTATTACTAAAATCATCTGTAGTACCTGAAGATTGGAAAATTGCCAATGTGAGGCCAATTTATAAAAAGGGTTCCAGGGGTGATCCGAGAAACTACAGATCGGTGTACAATTACTGAACATGTAGATAGTCATGGTTTAATGGGAGAATGCCAGCATAGATTTAGCCAAGGAAAGTCTTGTCTTACTAATCTGTTATATTTTTTTGAATGTGTGAATAAACAGGTAGGCAAAGGTGAGTCAGTTGATATAGTGTACCTGGATTTTCAGATATCCTTTGACAAGTTTCCTCATGAGAGACTCTTGGTAAAATTAAAAAATCATGGGATTGGAGGCAGTGTATTATTATGGATCAGGAACTGGTTAAAAGGTAGACAGCAGAGAGTAGGGCTAAATGATCAATTTTCTCAGTGGACAAAGGTGAATAGTGGAGTACCCCAGGGATCTGTGATTGGTCTGTTGCTTTTTAACATACTTATTAATGACCTGGAAATGGGAATAATGAGAGAGGTGATCAAATTTACAGATGACACAAAATTATTCAAAGTTGTTAAAACCTAAGAGGATTGTGAAAAATTGCAAGAGCACCTTGTTGAAAACTACTATCTTGGAAGCCCAGACCAGCTGTATTCCACGCTTTAAGAAAAATGGAAGGAAGTCCAAAAAACTGCCAGCATGGTTTAAAGGTGAGGTCAGAGAGGCTGTTGTTGCCAAGAAAGCATCTTTCAGGAAATGGAAAAAAGAGCCAGACAATGAAACCTGGAAACGGCACAAGCACTGGCAGGTCAAATGCAAGGCATTGATAAAGAAGGCAAAGAGAGAATTTGAGAAGAAGCTTGCTGCAGAAGCAAAAACGCGAAATAAAGATTTTTTCAAGTACATTCATAGCAAAAAACCTGTGAGAGAGTCAGTTGGACCATTAGATGATAGAGGAGTTAAAGGGGCACTAAGAGGCGACACGGCGATAGTGGAGAGACTGAATGAGGAAGATGTAGGGATGTTACCCATGACTGAAGTGGTATTTAAAGGTGCGGAAGAATTGAAGGAAATATCGATACATCGGGAAGATGTATTACAACTATTAGATAAACTGAAGAGTAGCAAATCACCTGGACCGGATGGTATACATCCAAGGGTGTTGAAAGAACTGAAATATGAGATTGCAGACCTGCTATTAGTCATCTGTGAACTATCATTAAAATCATCTCTAATACCTGAAGATTGGCGGATCGCCAATGTAACACCAATTTTTAAAAAGGGTTCAAGGGGTGATCCGGGAAACTACAGACCGGTGAGCCTGACGTCAGTACCGGGAAAAATGGTAGAAACCATCATAAAGAATAAAATTACTCAGCATGTAGATAGTCATGGCCTAATGGGAGACAGCCAACATGGCTTTAGACAAGGAAGATCT
This sequence comes from Ichthyophis bannanicus, assembly GCA_033557465.1. Classification (NCBI taxonomy): domain Eukaryota; kingdom Metazoa; phylum Chordata; class Amphibia; order Gymnophiona; family Ichthyophiidae; genus Ichthyophis; species Ichthyophis bannanicus. The sequence goes on from CM066036.1 coordinate 622,334,101, forward strand.
TGTCTTACTAATCTGTTATGTTTTTTTGAAAGTGTGAATAAACAGGTGGACAAAGGTGAGTCGGTTGATATAGTGTATCTGGACTTTCAGAAAGCCTTTGACAAGGTCCCTCATCAGAGACGTTTGGCAAAACTAAAGAGTCATGGGATAGGAGGCAGTGTACTACTGTGGATCAGGAACTGGTTAAAAGATAGAAAGCAGAGGGTTGGGCTAAATGGCCAATTTTCCAAAATGGAGAAAGGTGAATAGTGGTGTACCCCAGGGATCTGTGCTGGGTCCGCTGCTTTTTGACATATTCATAAATGACCTGGAAAGTGGAATAACGAGTGAGGTTATCAAATCTGCAGATGACACAAAACTATTTAAAGTTGTTAAAACCCAAGAGGATTGTGGAAAATTGCAAGAGGATCTTGATAAATTGGAAGACTGGGCATCAAAATGGCAGATGAAATTTAATGTGGACAAGTGCAAAGATATGCACCTAGGGAAGAACAACCCAAACTATGGTTACACGATGCAAGGTTCCACATTAGGAACCACCACCCAGGAAAAAGATTTAGGCGCCATTTTGGATAACATGTTAAACCCTCGGCCCAGTGTGCAGCGGCAGCCAAGAGAGCAAATAGAATGCTAGGTATCATAAGGAAAGGAATGGAAAATAAAACAAAAGATATTATAATGCCTCTATACTGTTCCATGGTGAGACCACATCTTGAATATTGTGTGCAATTCTATTCGACGTATCTTAAAAAGGATATAGCCTTATTAGAAAAGGTTCAGAGAAGAGCCACCAAAATGGTAAAGGGGAAGGAAGGATACTCCTATGAAGAAAGGCTAAAAAGGTTAGGGCTCTTTAACCTGGAAAAGAGACGGCTGAGGGGAGATATGATAGAAGTCTATAAATTAATGAACGGAGTGGAACGGGTAAATGTAGATCGACTGTTTACATTATCAGAATATAGAAAGACTAGGGGACATGCAATGAAGCTACAGGGTAAACTATTTAAGACTAATAAAAGAATATATTTTTTCACTCAACGTGTAATCAAACTCTGGAATTTGTTACCGGAGGATGTAGTAAAGGCTGTTAGTGTAGCTGGGTTTAAAAAAGGTTTGGTCAAGTTCCTGGAGGAAAGGTCCATAAACCATTATTAAGAAGGGACCCAGGACATCAATGCTTGACCTAGTACAAGCATTGCAGAACCTGTGTCTTTTGGGGAAACTGCTAGGTACTGTCCTGCCCCCACCTAGGGCCGGTGACTCTAGAGCAAGGGTGACCTCTACTTTGTCTTCAAGTGTCCTTTTTGACTAAGGTAGCAGCAAGTTACGCTGGGAGTTGTAGTCTAGGTTTACTATCAAACAAAGGTGTTGTGGCACGAGGGTCATTTGAACAGATAAATTTTTATTTGGGGTTTTCTCTTTCACACATAGATTCTTGGCTCAAAACATGACACCGATTACTTTCCAAAACAATAGGAAACAGGAGCAATTCAAAGTTAGAAAATAAAGCATATGGCACTGTTTCTTCACAGCAAACATTCAGGAGAAAACAACTTTGCATTACCTTCATGCAAAGGTTGTCTAACATAGGTCCAAGTGATCAATCTCACATAAAGAACAATCCATCTCACATATATCAGTTGTATCAGGAGTGCTTTCTAAGTCAACAATCATCTCCTCGCTGTAATCATTATAACTCTGCTTAAGGGAACTTCTAGCCTGCAGGTCACTAAGAACGTCTTGCAGCTGTTCAATAAAGTTGTCCCTCTGATTGGCAGTAACTTTCTCTAGGGCAGGAAACTGATTCTTACGTAAGCTCTTAGCAACAGCCTTTACATCTGTTTCAAAACACTTACTAAGAATGTTTCTGACTGGAGCTGTTTTCGCAGCAGTGCTATCTCTGCTCTTATTAGCACTGTTCTTTAACTGCTGTACAATCTCCTCAGCAAGTCTCTGGCTAGGAATTATGGCAGACGTACCTTTCTCACTCGCAATGCCTTTTCTGTAATCAGAGCTTTCCTCCCTCGTATAGGTAAACTCTTCTACCTTTTCTTCGGGTAGTTTCCACAGAGGTTTTGGCTTTGCTTTTAGTGCTCCTGAGGTAAAGGAAATGGACCTTCCAGAATCCTCCTTTGCTAGTTCTGGGTTCCAAAGTTTCCCTCTTTGCTGCTCTCCTCTTTGCCTTCCTTGCCTGCGTTGCTCTGTCTGCTGTCGTTGCTCGCCTCGTGGCTTCTGTGTGCTCTCTCTCTCTCCACCTCTCTTCCTGAACTCTAGCTCTGAAGCAGGTTTAAAACGGCTTCCTTCAGCAGCCACACCCCTCTGGCTACTCAGGTGCAGCTCATTAGAGTTCCACTCAGCTCCTACGTCACTGCTATAGCTGGGCTCAGTTCTAGTTAGAAGCTTTCGGTTTCTATGGGAACCTGACTTGTCCTTACTCTTAAAGGTACAATGCTCATTATTTTCCCAATCCATCTGCTCAACATTGCTGTCATTATCACATATCCCCCCCCTTAAGATATTACAGGCTGGGTTGATGACATCATCGCAGCATGTAATCCTGGATAATGCGTCCGCATTCTGATGTAGCTTGCCAGCTCTGTGTTCAATGGTAAAGTCAAACGCTTGCAGCGCCATATACCACCTTGTCAATCTCGGGTTGTGGTCTTTCATTTGTCCAAGCCACTTTAAAGGGGCGTGATCAGTCATGAGCAAAAATTTCCTACCTGCCAGGTAGAACTTCAAAGACTCTATGGCCCACTTTATAGCGAGGCATTCTCGCTCTATTGTGGAATAATTTTTTTCCGCAGGAGACAGTTTTCTACTTAAAAATAGCACCGGGTGCTCTATACTACCATGCTTTTGCGAGAGCACAGCCCCTAGTCCGGTGTTGGATGCATCAGTTTGTAAGATGAACGGGAGGTCGAACTCAACCCCTCGCAGAACTGGGGCGGCGCATAGTTCGGCCTTCAAGCATTCCAACGCAGTGATTGCCGCTGGAGTCTATCGTAGCTGATTGGGCTGGTTCTTCTTCAACATGTCTGATAGTGGAGCACTTTTCTCCGCAAAACGTGAAAGGAACCGTATAGTACCCCACTAATCCCAAGAAACTTCGAAGTTGTTTCTTATTGGTGGGTTGAGGAAAGGTCTTCACGCTTTCAACATTGTCAATCAAGGGTTTTACGGTACCGTGCCCAACCAAATGACCCAAGTACTTTACTTCTTGGCTTGCGAACATACACTTGGCTGGGTTTAGTGTTAGGCCAGCGTCTCGCATAGCTTGTAATATCGCTCTTAACCTTGATAGGTGCTGTTCCCAGTTGGTACTGTGGATGATGACGTCATCCATATATGCTACTGCATATGCTTGATGAGGTCTGAGTACCAAATCGACCAGCCTTTGGCACGTAGCCGCTGCACCATGTAGACCAAAGGGCATACACTTGAATTGATATAGGCCTATTGGGGTGCTGAACGCTGTTTTCGGGCGTGATTCCCTAGTCAATGGCATCTGCCAATAGCCTTTGGTCATGTCTAGTGTTGTTAGATACGTGGCCCTCCCCAGGCGGTCGAGGAGCTCCTCTATGCGGGGCATAGGGTATGCATCAAATTTTGACAGGGCATTGACTTTTCTAAAATCAATGCAGAATCGGAGCGTTCCGTCTGGCTTGGGGACTAGGACAATTGGACTGCTCCACGGGCTCTTGGATTCCTCAATTATGCCGAGGTCCAACATCTCCCTTACTTGGTTTACGACCTCTTGCCTCGGGGCTTCCGGCAACCTGTATGGGCGCTGTCATACTACTTCTCCTGGAGGAGTTTCAATCTCGTGTGTGACGAGTTGAGTATGTCCAGGAAGAGGTGTTAGGACGTCCGGGAAGTTTTGTATCAGCTGTTCCAGCTGCTTCTTCTGAGTCCATGACAGCCCTTCTCCCATCCTTAGCTCCGGGGTCTTCTTGCAGTCACTTAGTTGAGGGCCTAAGTCGTCTTCTGCTTTTTCCTCAACTATCGCCGCCAGTCCTTGAAGGTCAGCTCACCCTGTTGAACCAAACCCTTTGGCTCCTCTCGTTGTACTGGAGACCATGTGCACTTCTTCAAGAGGTGGAAACCCGATCCTCTCGCATATAATCTGTGCTATGTGGTCGCCTATGCTTACTTTGAAATCTTCAGATCCAAAATTAAAGAGTAGTACCTTAACGGCACCTCGGTAATCGGGGTCCATGACGCCGGCTCCCACGTCAATAGCGTATTTCACAGCTAAGCCGGAACGAGGGGCGATGCGTCCATAACATCCAGCCGGTAGTTCCAACTGAAGGGCTGTATTCACCAAAGCCTTGCCGTGTTTTGGAACAGTCACCTCTTCAGCGCTGTGTAAATCAAAGCCGGCTGCTTGTGGAGAAGCTCTCTTGGGTGGGCGCGCGTCTGGACTCATCCTACAGTATTTTAGGACGAACACAGGTTTCTTGGCCTCCTCTTTCTTGGGCAACTGTCATGGAGACTTTTGCTCCTTCCCAAATAAGGGATTTGGAACTGCCATCATTTTACGTGTGTTCGTATCCAGTGATTCAAGCGGAGTGCTTGCAGCTATCAGGCCTTCCTTTTTCTGCAAACTCTGTTGAATACCTTTTTGAAACTGTGGCCAGTCCCGGCCCAGTACTAATTCTTGTGGCAAGTATGGAACTATGGCTACTGGAATCTCTTTTTCTATTCCAAATCCTTTTATTAGGACTTTGTAAATAGGGTATGAGGATGCCGCGCCATGCACACAGCGGATTTTTACAGTGCCACTGGGTAGATAAGGTATGGTTTTACTTTGGGCTTCTATCTTTTGCCAAAGGCTTTGGGAAACCATACTCTGATTGGAACCAGAATCTAGTAAGGCATTCGCATTCACTCCCTGGACTGTTACTGCCAAGAGGAATCCCTCTCTAACCTGTCCTGGGTTAGTGGTTACTAGCGCTATTTTTACCTTACAGTTACGCTGTATATGATCATCACTGCCACATTTAAAGCATGTTTTCGGGGAGTGAGTGGAAGGAGTTCAGCCCGACTGTGCGCTGCTGTTGTGTGGACTCTGCGGGTTCCTGTAGGGCCGGCACTCACGCGGTGCCTGCCCCGACGCCATCTACGGGGCATAAGAGAGGAAGCGGTTCCTGTCTCTTTCGGGAGTGAGTGGAAGGAGTTCAGCCCGACTGTGCGCTGCTGTGGTGTGGACTCTGCGGGTTCCTGTAGGGCCGGCACTCACGCGGTGCCTGCCCCGACGCCATCTACGGGGCATAAGATCATTCCCGCTCCGCGGTCTCGCGGTAGCGGTCGCGCTTTGAAGGGGCGCGTTTAAAGGGGCATATCCTGCTCCTTATGCGCTCCTTTGGCGCTTTTGGCGTTCTGGCGGTGGTTCCCTTGGCATGGGCAAGCGTAGGAAGCGCTCCCTCAACGTGAGTACTGTTAATCCTTCCAAGGTAGTAAAAACTGTTGGTCCAATGGATAAACACGTTGTATTAGCGAAGAATGAGGAGGCTGCTTCCGGGTCTGTTGCCGAGTGTGTTTCTTCTCCAGATGACGCCTTTCGGGTTTTATCAAGCTCTGCCCTGCTTACAGAATTGGATATTATTGACCCAGTGACCTCCTCTCCAATGTTGGAAGATCCCTTGCTAATTAGGGACGATGTATCCCCGTTAGTTTCATTGGAAGGTGACAATGTGCCTTTGGTAGTTCCTCTGCCACAGGCTATTCAGTTACCGGGGGACTGTGTTGTTATACGCTCCGAAGCTGCTCATGTTAAAATTGATTCTCAAAATGTTTCTTTGGTTGATGTTTTATCTGTTCTTTCACGTATTGAGTCTTCTATCACTTCCTTAGCCGCTGTAGCTTCTCAATATTCTGATTTTTCAAAAGGTTCAGTTGCAAAAATGGCTCAACACGATTCACAAATTGCTGCTCTCGATGTTAAATGTCAAAAATTGGAAAAGCAGTATGATTCCTTACAGAAATCGTCCTTATCCTTTATGAAGGACAGTACTACTTTGCATATGCAACAGGAATTATTGGAGAATTCGTTGAGGGCTACGAATATTTGTTGTTTAAATTTTCCCTGTACCAGGCTGATATCCCCTCAGATATTATTTGATAAGTATTTAACTGAAGTGTTGGGATATGATAATAACTTGAAGCCGCCTATAAATAAGCTTTATTATCTGCCCGGGGCTGTAGTTCCTCCTGTTGCTGGTTTCCTTGGTGTGGTTCCAAAAGTTCAGGCTGATTCTATGGATTTATCTGAATTCATAGAGTCTTCCCAGGATTTGATTTCTTCTCGTGCCACACTTCTTGTATCTTTTATTTCCAAAGCAGACAAGAATTCTGTTATGCGACTATTTTTTGCTAATAAGAATGCTCTTTTTTGTGGGGCTAAGATAACTATTTTTCCCGATGTTTCTAGACAAACACAGTTGAGGCGTAGGGCTTTTTTAACTTTAAAGCCCCGGGTCTTAGCTCTAGGAGCATCATTTTTCCTTAAATTTCCCTGTAAATGTGTGGTGGTTTTAGAGGGAACTAAATATGTTTTTTCTGAAATTTCGTCTTTAGAGTCATTTATTATACATCAGGCTCCTTCGAAGCAGTAATCCTTTTTGTTTCTGAGTTTCTGTAATGCAAAGTAATTAGAGCTTAATGTTTTTTTTCTGGGCAGTGTTCCTTTTTTTTTCTTGTAAGCTGTATATTTTCCTATGTGTTTTCTTCATTGATTCACTTGTACTCCCCCTTAATGTGGACTAGGTTGATTGCTGTTATATCCTTGTTTGAATATTGTTATTTTTACCTTGATAACTTGAATAAAAATATAATTAAAGCATGTTTTCCTTACATATTTTCCTCTACATTCAGGTAAACATAATGCATTAACATTCATTGCTTTTTCCTTCCTTTCTGAAAATGCATTGGCTGCCTTCCGAGAAGCTATGCTTTTCTCCTGCGCGTTCCCTTCTGCTTCAAGGAATCGCTCAGTGAGCATGGTCACTTCCTGGGAGCTTTTGCAACCTTGCAAAGTCAGGAAAGTGCAGACATTTTCAGGGACAGCATTCATGTATTGTTCTAGTATTATACTGTCTAACACTGATTCAAGGCTCTTACCATCCGGTTCTAACCATTTGTTTACCAGTCCCTTAAGACGATGGTATAACGCTCTGGGTGTTTCACTGGGCATTAATTTAGTATCCCTAAATAAATGGTGGTACACCGAGGAAGTTAGACCTATCCTATCTTTGATAGCTCTTTTAACCTCGTCATAATCATTGGCTAAATTTGGTGGTACGGTCTGGTAAGCAGTCAATGCCTCACCCGTGAGAGACATTGCCAACCTGATCGTCCATTGGTCTTTATTTATTTAGCTGCATTTATATCCCGCTTTTCACCGGGTCAAAGCGGTTGGGGGATACATTTAACACGAGGGGATATGACACACATACACTAATACTTACAGGGAACATGGGCAATGGAGGGTTAAGTGGCTTGCCCAAGACCACAAGGAGCACCTATGGGACTAGAAACCCCAGTCCTTCCGGCTCAAGGTTGCTGTCCTCTAGTGGGATTTGAACCACCTACCTTCCGGCCTGTGGTACCTTGCCCCAACCACTAGGCTACGCCTCCCTATTAGGCCAATTTATCAAGTGAGCAACTTGTTCAAATGTTTCAAGATAATCATCCAGATTGTCTCTATCAGTTAACTGTCCAAAGTTCCATGCTTCCCTGGACCAGGGTCCTAAAGCATGAGCATGGGGTAAGCCTGGTGAACCTGGTGAAGGAGAATCAGGATCTGGCTCCTTCCTAGTACTCTGGATCCACGCTTCCATCATCTGAATGAGCGGGCGTTGCTGCGCTTCCATCCGGGCTGCAGCTTGCTCTAGAGCTTCTGTTGCTAGCTCACGTTGTCGCTCAAACTGTGATGCCATCCAGGTGAGTACTTCCTTCGTTTCCATAGCCATTCTGTAAAAAGACAAAGCAGACAAACGCAACCACCCAAGTGCGTTACCACAGTATAGAAGGTATTTTAACTTTTCCCACCAACTACACTGATACCCACAGCACAAGTATCCTCAGGTAACCCTGTTAGACACCAATTACCTGATACTAGTGGTGCGTCAGGCTTGTGAGCAACGTTGGTCTCCTCATTAGCAGACACGCCTTCTCCGTCCAGAAGTAGCTTTGCTAGACGTTTTCCTGTAGCTTGATTTTCAAAATTTTTTTTTCTTGCACCTTTAAATCCTTTGCGCATGCGTGCTTGTGCCTTGATCCGTAGCAACTACGCCAATCTGTCCTGCCCCCGCCTAGGGCCGGTGACTCTAGAGCAAGGGTGACCTCTACTTTGTCTTCAAGTGTCCTTTTTGACTAAGGTAGCAGCAAGGTACGCTGGGAGTTGTAGTCTAGGTTTACTATCAAACAAAGGTGTTGTGGCACGAGGGTCATTTGAACAGATAAATTTTTATTTGGGGTTTTCCCTTTCACACATAGATTCTTGGCTCAAAATATGACACGGATTACTTTCCAAAACAATAGGAAACAGGAGCAATTCAAAGTTAGAAAATAAAGCATATGGCACTGTTTCTTCACAGCAAACATTCAGGAGAAAACAACTTTGCATTACCTTCATGCAAAGGTTGTCTAACATAGGTCCAAGTGATCAATCTCACATAAAGAACAATCCATCTCACAGATATCAGTTGTATCAGGAGTGCTTTCTAAGTCAACAATCATCTCCTCGCTGTAATCATTATAACTCTGCTTAGGGGAACTTCTAGCCTGCAGGTCACTGAGAACTTCTTGCAGCTGTTCAATAAAGTTGTCCCTCTGATTGGCAGTAACTTTCTCTAGGGCAGGAAATTGATTCTTACGTAAGCTCTTAGCAACAGCCTTTACATCTGTTTCAAAACACTTACTAAGAATGTTTCTGACTGGAGCTGTTTTCGCAGCAGTGCTATCTCTGCTCTTATTAGCACTGTTCTTTAACTGCTGTACAATCTCCTCAGCAAGTCTCTGGCTAGGAATTATGGCAGACGTACCTTTCTCACTCGCAATGCCTTTTCTGTAATCAGAGCTTTCCTCCCTCGTATAGGTAAACTCTTCTACCTTTTCTTCGGGTAGTTTCCACAGAGGTTTTGGCTTTGCTTTTAGTGCTCCTGAGGTAAAGGAAATGGACCTTCCAGAATCCTCCTTTGCTAGTTCTGGGTTCCAAAGTTTCCCTCTTTGCTGCTCTCCTCTTTGCCTTCCTTGCCTGCGTTGCTCTGTCTGCTGTCGTTGCTCGCCTCGTGGCTTCTGTGTGCTCTCTCTCTCTCCATCTCTCTTCCTGAACTCTAGCTCTGAAGCAGGTTTAAAACGGCTTCCTTCAGCAGCCACACCCTTCTGGCTACTCAGGTGCAACTCATTAGAGTTCCACTCAGCTCCTACGTCACTGCTATAGCTGGGCTTAGTTCTAGTTAGAAGCTTTCGGTTTCTATGGGAACCTGACTTGTCCTTACTCTTAAAGGTACAATGCTCATTATTTTCCCAATCCATCTGTTCAGCATTGCTGTCATTATCACAGTACGTATGACCTAGATTGGCCACTGTTGGAAACAGGATACTGGGCTTGAAGGACCTTAGTCTGACCCAGTATGGCATATCTTATGTTCTTATGTAATTGGAAGACTGGACAGATGAAAATTAATGTGGACAAATGCAAAGTTATACATCTAGGAAATAACAATCCAAACTACAGTTACATGATGAAAGATTCCACATTAAGAACCCAGGAAAAAGATTTAGGTGTCATCGTGTATAGTACGTTGAAACCCTTCACCAAGTGTGCAGCGGTGGCCAAGAACGCAAATAGAATGCTAGGAATCATAAGGAAAGGAATGGAGAATAAAATCAAAGATATTATAATGCCTCTGTATCATTCCATGGTGCAATCACACCTTGAATATTGTGTGCAATTATCTTAAAAAGGATATAGCAGAATTAGAAAAGGTACAGAGAAGATCCACCAAAATGGTAAAGGGGATGGAAGGATATCCCTATGAGGAGAGGCTTAAAAGGTTAGGATTCTTCAACTGGAAAAGAGACAGCTAAGGGGAGATATGATAGAGGTCTATAAATTAATGAATGGAGTGGAATAGGTAAACGTTGATCGATTGTTTACGCCATCAAAAAACAGAAAGACTAGGGGACATGCAATGAAGCTACAGTGTAACTCATTTAAGACTAATAAGAGAAAATATTTTTTCACTCAACGCATAATCAAACTCTGAAATGCATTACCAAAGGATGTAGTGAAGGCCGTTAGTGTAGCTGGGTTTAAAAAAGGTTTGGACATGTTCCTGGAGGAAATGTCCATAAACCATTATTAAAGAGGATCTGGGAAATCCACTGCTTGGCATGGGACAAGAACTGTGGAACCTGTGTGCTTTTTTGGGAACCTGCCAGGTACTTGTGACCTCGATTGGCCACTGTTGGAAACAGGAGACTGGGCTTGATGGACCTTGGTCTGACCCAGTATGGCATTTCTTATGTTCTTATGACCCCCTTTCTGGATTGGACTTCTCAAGAAAAATACAAGTTATCTATCACAAACATTTAACCACTCTAAAGAAGAAGAAAGTGGAAAAATGATTTAGCCTGCTACATGTCACATTGGTCCAAACCACAGGTTGCACCATCATTATCAATCTATCCAGCTACACACTCAGCCAGGCAGAGGAATCTATCCCTGCCCCCACGAAATTTGCAGAGATAATACACTTCTGTGGTGACCTGGATGTCTACTTCCAATGCCTCCACCTTAAAAGTAGTTATATACCAACCAGCACTCCAACACACAATGACAACCCTCTCAGCCATATATGGAAGAAGCTGCTGATACATCATCCCCACTTACTAACAACAAAAAGAGAAACCTGCAATGGGCACTCTCAGATGGTAGCAACACTGTATTTTTCTATAGATTTCTTTTGATGCTATGCACAATCAGAGATTATTAAGAAAACCACACCACTTGCATCATAATTTCAGTCATATGGAGCAAGAAGCTATCCATTGCCTCAGAAACAATCATGACATCATCATCAAAGAAACCGACAAAGGAGGAGTCATGATTGTCACGGACAGATTTGACTGCATAGAAGAAGCAAAGAGACATCTTTCCAACATAACATTTTACATACCCCTGCCTTCAGACTCCACTAGAGAATACCAGAAGGAACTACATAAGCTCTTAAAGGGCTTCCCCACTGAAATGCATAAACAGATTATCCTGGGCATACTCCAGGAGCCTTAACCAGGTATTTTCTATTACCCAAGATACACAAAACTAGGGAATCCTGAGCTCTCCATTGTTTCCAGCGTCAACACCATCACAGTAGGAATGTCTGACTCCACACTCAGATCCTATGCCACCAGCACACCCAGCTTCCCCCTTGAGACTACTTACTTTTTGACAAAGCTCCATTCTATTGGTCATCTCCCAGAGAATACCATCCTGGCAGCCATATTTGTCAAAGCCATTTACACCAACTTCCCCCTCAAAGATGGACTGCTAGTCATCAGGAATATCATCACAGATGCTGCTACAACTAACCTGGTTACCAAGCTCTGCCACTTTACCCTTATCTACCACAATTTTAGACTTGAAGACAACCTATATCTGCAATTCAACTGCACTGCCATGGGTTCTCACACAGCTCCTCAATATGCCAACATTTACATGACCAACTTAGAGCAATGCTTCCTCAGCCTCTACACCCAGAAGCCTCTACTCCAGCTGAGATACATTGATGATACTGTATCTTCATCATCTGGACCAATGGACTTGAAGCCCTGAAGAAATTTAATCAAGAATTGAGCTTCTAACAATCTATACAGCAGGTTCACATTCTGGACATTATTTTGTAATTACATGAGGGACACATAAAAATCTCATTGTACCGGAACCTACTGAATGCAATACCTAACTTCATGCCTCTAGCTTCCACCCATCATCCACCATTAAGTCCATTGTATAAAGCCAAGCCCTATGATACAATCACATTTGTTCTGGCTCCTTTGAAAGGGACCTCCATCTTAAGGATCTACAACAGAAACTTTTGAAATTGCAATACTCACCTAATGAAGGAAGTAAACAAACCAACAGAGCCCAAAACATACCCAGAAACAGTTTACTACAGGTCCATTTCCTAAAGGAAAATAACAGAACTCCTCTGGTTGTCACCTACAGCTCCAAGTTGAAACCACAAAAATGTATCATCAAGGATCTACTGTACAACCCATCCAAGACAATGATACAATCCTCTCACAGACCTTGGGTGGCAACCCTATCCTTGCTTACTGACAGTCCCCTAACCTCATACAGACACTCAGCCACCACAAACTGCATAACAATGACATCACCTCAGGGACCAGACCTTCCCAGAAACTCAAATGCCAGCTGTGTCCCCACATTCACCAACATTATCACAGTACCCAACAATATCAGCTACAACATCCAGGGCTCATTCACCTGTTCTTTCTGCAGTTTAATATTTGCTGTCATCTGCCAGCAATGTCCCTCTGGCTATTTACAAAGGACAAACAGGCCAGTTCCTAAGCAAAAGAATAAATGGACACAAATCTGACATTAGAAATGGCAACATTCAAAATCAGTAGGAGAATATTCTCTGTCTGATTTTAAGGTTGCCGTACTACTACAAAGGAACTTCAAAAGTACAGTACATTACAGCATCAAACTGCTGAATTGGAGCTAATCACCATCATCCTAGGAATGAACAAGGACAATGGCTTTATAATCTACTACAGGTGGGAATGGATTTAACTATTCTCATTTCATCCTGTTTTCAATTCTCTCACTCTCTACAAATGTTTGTTAACTGAACTACCTGCTAGAACATAGGCAGCCATGACCTCCTTACCCTAGGGTCCCCATAAACTCTGGCGATACTTCTAAGCCTACAAGGCAGCCCAATCGAATGACACACATTGACAGTGCTTACATTTGGCACAGCTTTATTACAATATGTAGCAACAAATGAAACAATGTTAGAACACACATGATAACTGAGCCAGCAATTATTGATTATCACTTGTCAGGTCAGTCAGTATTACCCATCGTGGGAACCAGCATGGCCAGTGTCACCAATGCTGCTCTCTTGGACTCTCACAGAAATATAGAAACATGATTGCAGAAAAAGACCACATAGCCTATCTATTCTGCCCTTCAATATCAACTATTATAGTCCGTTTTTTCCTTTAGAGATCTTCTGTATTGGTCCCATGATTTCTTAAATTCAGATACAGTCCTCGTCTCTACTACCTTCACTGGGAGATTATTCCATACATCTACCAATCTTTCCATAAAGAAATATTTCTACATATTACGCCTGAATCTATCCCCTTTCAACCTCATCTTATGTCCCCTTGTGGCAGAGCTTGCTTTCAATCAAAAAAGACCCTCCTCCTGTGCATTTATGCCAAGAGATATTAAAACATCTCTATCATATCTCCTCTATCCCACCTTTCCTCTAACACATACATATTAAAATCTTTAAGTCTGTGCCCATATGCTTTATAATGAAGACCACTAATCATTTTAATTGCCATCCACTGTACTGACTCCATCCTGTTTATATCCTTTTGAAGTTGTGATCTCCAGAATTGCCCACAATACTCAAAAAGAGGTCTCACAAAAGACTTATAGAGAGGCACTTTCACCTCCTTTATTTTGTTGGCCATTCTTCTCCCTATGCACCCAAGCATTCTTCTGGCTTTCACTGTCACCTTTTCTACCTCTTTAGCCACTTTAAGATCATCAGAAACAGGAGGAAGCAGATGCAAGGTCAAGGTGACAGCCACATTGTACTGGTACCCAGAGGACTGGCAAAGGCTAAGGACGACATGGAAATGCTAGTGAAAGCTACTAGGTCCTTAATACCTCACATTTAGTGCCATAAACTAATTAGATCCAGACAGAGCTGCAACATAGAGGCTGCCATGGGCAAACATCTTCCCCACTGTCACTTGAGCTGGAAGCATTCTATAGCACCTTTACATGGCCCAATCTGTGAGCACAGCCATAACACCATATTGACACAGGGGTGTGTGGAAACACTGGCACAGGGTATCCAAAGGTATAACAACTGACAAATATGATGACTTGCCTAGGTTGGCTGTAAACAGCTATGTATGTGATTGCACTGTTTGGTAAATGTGAGCGCAAAAGGGTTCTAATCTGATCCTTTACCACTCTCCCACAGTGAATTCAGGGTATGAAAAACTCTGGAGGCACTTAAGTGCAGATTCAGAATAATGCGGTGGCAGAGGCCTGAACTCATCCAGCACCTCAGGGAAGAGGTTGCTGCAAATTCAGGTAAGTGAGGCACATGGTAGGCTCTACTTGCCACCAGTAATGACAGCCATGACGGAATGGAAGGCCTACACTTGTACATGACATCAGATATGTAGATTGATCAGCACTATAGGCGTGCTGCAGACCTCAATGGTCCATCACATGTGTCATCAGCCACAAAGTGGTGATTGAGAGCAACTAAGTAAGTTTTGCAAGTACATGGCACTGAGATCTGTCTGCAGAGAGGTCCACACAATGAGTACTGTCAGTGTGAGTACATACCTCCCCACATGGCTCACACACAGACAGCTGTGTCAGATGCACCATAGACAATGTGCCAATAGTGTTCCCAGGAGCTGTTGTGATGTCATTGAGTGGGGGTAGACTGGCTAAAACCCATGTAAACACTGTGCTGAGTGGTGCTGAAGGCCCCTTACAATGGTTGAAAGTACGAGGCAGACTTGCAAGCTATAACACCCACTGGAGACCACATCTATAAGGTGCACTCAATGAAATAAGCATACAGGAGCACACATCCCAAGCAGTGCACCATCACATACTGACCATACCTGCCCACCCAACCAATCATGGGAGATCAGTCAGCATGATAGGGGACCCACTACTCACATAGCAGCATGTCTGGGGGACATATGTGCAGGTTATGGAGGAGCTGATGTGTGGTCATGTTGGGGAAACAGGCAGTATTCATGCTCAGTAGCCAGTGTGCCTGTGTGTGTGTGTGTGTCCATGTGCTTGCTCTGTCCATTTCCATAAGTATGATATTACACCCATGTTATGGGTCACTATCCCTCTCTTTACAGTCAGAGAACCAGAGGAACAGGGCCAGGGCCATACAGGGAGGCAGAAGGGACAAGCACTCGTGGGAATGCCAGTTTGCCACCAGCACCCACCCACAGCAGCATCTCCGAGAGCAAGGGTGATGAAGAGCCCCTGAGCTAGAGGAGGAGGAGAAGGACAGTGCTGAGGAAGAGGAGGACAGTACATAGGAGGAGGGTGGTGCATAGATGGAGGTGGAGGAGGAGGAGGCACAGATGGAGGGGGGAGGAGGATGTATGAGGAGGCACAGATGGTGGAGGAGGAGGAGCCACTGTCCCCTGTAGGTCCAGGAAATGGGGAGCCAGAGACCTGAGGACCAGCAATGGCCATTAAAGAAGAGCCTATAGAGGAGCAGGGGGTGTCTCCAGTGCCCCCTACCCTCCAGCTGAGCTCAGCTCCCCTACCATGCCATCTGTTGCCCTCAGAGGTCGACACAACTGCAGTTGGAGGCACTGCAGACACCCAAGTCCCCCAGCCCGACCATGGTGCAGAATTGGTGCAGCCAGTCCCAGTTCCAGAATTGTCACAACCAGCCTCAGGCCTGGCCCCCTCAATAGCCCTCCAGCAAGAGCATGTTGCTGTCATGACCGGTTTAGTGGTGGAGGTTCACCTCCTGAGGGAAGCAACCTTGCAGATTGCAGGGGGAATTGACAGAGGGGTACAGGCCATTGCAGAGGCCCTGCAGAGCCTCAGGGAGTGTCCCCCTGGCCCACTGGGGTATGGGTATGCAAACTGCAAATGTTTTGTGGGATTCTGTCAGAAAATCTTGTTAGGTTGATGTTTACGATTCTGTTGATGTGTAAATTTAATGTGCATTTGTAAATAAACATTCCTTCCTTGTATCTCACTCTGTCATCATTGTTACCAGCAGCATAGGTGGGTGGCTGCCACATTGGTGTCAGTGATTGTGGGTTGCACTTAGCAGATCATGGCATGTGTGGGGTGCTGAGTAGTAGTTAGGGCCTGGATCTGCACACATAGTATGTTGCATGCACAGACCAAGGTGGTGAACATGCCATGACTCACATGGTGGAAATACTGGGGGAGGAAGAGTGTTGCAGCCATGTGAGGGCATAAGAACATCAGAAAATAGGAAAGACCATACTGGGTCTGACAAGGATCCATCAAGCCCAGTATCCTGTCTCCAACAATGGCCAAGCCAGGCCACAGGAACCTGGCAGCATCTGAGAAAGGCACACAGGTTCCACAATGTTAGTTCCAGCCCAAGCCATGGAATCCCCGTATCCCCTTAAGTACTGGTTTAGGGACCCCTCCTCCAGAATATTATCCAAACCTGTTTGACACCCAGCTACAGTACCAGCTTTTTATACATCCTCTGTTAACAAATAGCAGAATTTCATAATGCATTGAGTGAGACCAATATTTTCTCTTAGTTATCTTAAGTGACCTATATTGTAGCTTCATTGCATCTCCCCTTGTCCCCCTACATTTTGATGGTATAAACAATTGATCTAGTTACCCCTTCCATTCCATGCAGTACATCATGAACCTCAATCATGTCTCCATTCAGTTGTCTCAGTTCAAGGTTCTGAAGCCCTAACCTTTGAAGACTTTCCTATCTGCTGTGACATGGCATGTGCAGCACAGCCACCCATGGGTGACAAAGGTGGCAAGACTGACCATATCTTCCTCAGTCATTCTCGCCAGCTTCTACTCCTGACTTCGATCCTTCTCACCACTCCTGCCATAGTGGCCATACCTGTCTTCTGGGGCCATCGCCCCCCCCCCCCTTCCATCCCCACTCACCATCACTCACAAAGTATTGCATACTGGTACACCCCATTACCTAGCTGACATTCACCATCAGCCCACACCCCGCTCCCTCCAGTCTGCTCATGGGAATTGTTTCTTTCTCCCCTCCCCTACCCAGGCCTGTCTTGAACTTACCGGCCATTCTGCATTCTTCTTTCTAGGCCCCACACTCTGGAACTCCCTACCACATACCCTCTGCATTGACTCTCATCTCCCCGGTTCAAGGCTATGCTCAATGACCCACTTCTTCCACCTTGCCTTTGACTTCCCTCTCCCTGACCCCTAGGGCGTTTCTCTCTTAGTTGATCCTCCACCTCCCCTTCTATGTCTGTCTGATGCATCTTTCCTCATATTTTCTGTCTGTCTCTCCATCTGTTGCTTTCCTGTCTAAACAATGGCATTCCTTTCTTTCTTTTCCTGCAGTCCTATTAATTGTACACCGCTCTGACGCTTTGCTTGGGCGGTATATCAAGTGCTACAATAAAGATAAAGAAATTAGTAAAGATGATACTGTAAGTAGAGAGGAAATCCTAAGTAATATGCTTTAAGAGTAAACATAAGAATTTTAAAATGCCAACAGTAGGAGAGGGGGAGACAATGGTGATAAAAAAAAAAAATAGGAATTACATGAATGAATCTGGATGCATTTGAGAGTAAGCGGATTGAGTGACTGCCAGACTTCAGCCAATCAGGTGTGACCGTGTGGTGAGGTGGGCTTGGTCACATTGCATAGACCGCCTAATCAGCCAGTCAAGGAAGGGAAAGGCACAGCTAAGGGAGAGTTACAATTTGGGCTAGTTTTGAACCAGCATTGGGCTGGAAATTTTCAGATCATCTGGCAACACTGACTTCATGCATTTGATAAAGCGGACACCCCCATGTCTCAATAAATGGGTTCGCCTATAAGGTGCCATCTGCCTTTGTCAGTTTTACTAGGACTATGTGACACTTCATGAAACTAATAGGGAGCAGATTTAAATAAAGTGGAGAAAACATTTTTTTTTATTTAATGCACAATTAAGCTATGGAATTTGTTGCCAGCGGATGTTACCATCCGATGCAGAAAGACTAGGGCGCCCTGTGTGTGCAGATAATGTAACATATGCACACAAGTACTGCTGTGCCAAATGCAGAAAAGAGATCGATGCGTGTGTAAATGCCAAGCATATTTAAATAATATGCAAATGAGCTTCGTGTATTAAAATAGATTGCTAATGAGGTCTACGCCCGATGTAGAGAAACACATAGAGGATTACATTATCAGGTGTAAAGTTCAGAAGCGCCATTATCTCTATGCCTGGTCTGGGGTGACTTAAAAATCTTGCGCGTGTAGGGAAAGACTGTTTCAGGGTATGCACCAGTGAACAGTTAAAAATTTTCTGAATGTATCTTTCAGCATATAAGCAAAGGTTTGGCAATCAAGAAGAAATGTCTTTTGCTTCTTATCCTTGTGTGTTCTTTAGACTCACTTATATCATTCTCCATTTACTGTTATGTGTTTTGTTCTGATGTCATAAAAAATATTTTGACGTGATCATTTGACATTAATGCGCTTGTGCACATGAGAACTTGTAGTGTGTCTATTGTTTGCACATGTATTGACTCCATTTTCTTTCAACTTTACGCCGAAGTTTTGCACACAGCTCATTTGCATACTGGCACTGGCGTTTCTTGCTATTGGCACTCTATGAAAACACGTACACAGCTAATAACATGTGACTTCGGTGCTGGCTTTCTGCATCAGGCTGTTAATATAGATGGGTTTAAAAGAAGTTTAGACAAGCTCTCAGAGGACTACTACTACTACTATTAAACACTTATATAGCGCCACATACGCAGCACTGTACAGATATAATTACAAGAAACAGTCCCTGCTCATCAGAGTCTTCCTTGTCCGAGCTTACAATCTAGACGTGACAATACAAAGCATTAGTCAATTCAGTGCAAAGCACCAAGTGGCCATTTACAGTTTGGTTATGAAAATAATGGGGTTAGGTTAAGATGAAGGATAGGAGTCAGGATCTGAACGCAACAGTGAAGAGGTGGGTCTTTAACCTGGATTTGAAGAGATCCAGGGAGGGTGCCTGGCGTATGGACAGAGGTAGGCTGTTCCAGGCGTAGGGTGCAGCAAGGTGAAAGGAGCGAAGTCGAGAGTTAGCGGTGCTAGTGAAAGGTCTAGATAGAAGTAATTTGTTAGTGGAGCGAAGTTGCCGAGAGGGGATGTAGAGAGAGATGAGAGATGAGAGGTATTGAGGGGCCATAGAATGAATGCATTTATAGGTCATTAGGAGACGTCTGAATTAGATGCGGAATTGGATTGGGAGCCAGTGAAGCGACTTGAGAAGAGGAATAATGTGGGCATGGAGAGACTGGTGGAAAATTAGTTGAGCAGCATAATTTTGTATAGATTGAAGGGGGAAGAGATGGCTCGCGGGGAGACCAGCAAGGAAAAGGTTGCAATAGTCGAGGCGAGAGGATATTAAGGAGTGGATAAGCGTTTTGGTAGTGTGTTCAGACAGGAAGGGGCGGATTTTATTTATGTTGTAGAGAAAGAAGCATAATTTTCAAACACTAGAGAGAGGGTGTCAATAACTAAAGAAAAATACCACGAACCAAGTCATTGATGCTATAGGCGCCGCTGGTGAATGTGAATTCTTCTTTCCCAGCATTACGGCTGCCAACTGGTCTGAGACGGTTCATTGGTTTCACTGAAATATCTAGTATAACGGTTAATGGTATCACCCTCCTATATATCCTGCTATATAGTGTTACATTGGAGTGATTTTCATAGAATAAGTAGAGAAAGAAGCGGCAGGTTTTAGCTACGAGCTTGATATGTGTGGAGGAGAGAGAGGTGTCAAAGACAACCCCCAAATTGTAGGCTGAGGACACAGGAAGGATCGTAGATCCATCCACGGAGACTGAGAAGGGGGGAAGAGGAGGGGAGGAGTTGGGGGGAAAGACGAGGAGTTCAGTCTGGGCCATGTTCAATTTCAATCGACGATGAGACATCCATGCAGCGATGTCAGCAAGGCAGGCAGAAATCTTGGTCTGGATCGCTGGAGAGATATCAGGTGTAGAGAGGTAGATTTGGGAGTCATCGGCGTAGAGATGGTACTGAAAGCCATGGGAGGAGATGAGCGTGCCGAGGGATTGGGTATAGAGAGAGAAAAGGAGGGGGCCCAAGACAGATCCCTGGGGTACACCAACTGGAGCGGGGTGGGAGAGGAGGAAGAATCGCCAGAGCATACACTAAAGGAGCGATGGGAGAGGTAGGAGGAAAACCAGGATAATACGGAGCCTTTGAAACCAAGCGAGGAGAGAGCGGTGAGGAGAAGATTGTGATCAATGGTGTCAAAGGCAGAAGAGAGGTCGAGAAGGATGAGGACAGAGTAGAGGCCCTTAGATTTAGTGAGGAACAAGTCATTGGAGACCTTTGTAAGGGCCGTTTCAGTGGAGTGTTGGGGACGGAAGCCAGATTGTAGTGGGTCCAGGAGGGCCTGGGAGGTGAGGAAGTCAAGGCAGCAGCGGTGGACTGCTCGTTCTAGTAGTTTAGATATGAAAGGAAGGAGGGAGATGGGTCAATAGTTAGAAGGACAGGTGGGATCGAGTAAGGGTTTCTTGAGGAGAGGTGTGACAACAGCATGTTTGACATCTATAGGGACAGTTGCAGTGGAGAGAGAAAGGTTGAGGATATGGGAGATGGAGGAGACAACGGTGGGGGAGATGGGGTGTAGGAGATGGATGGGGATAGGGTCAGAGGAACAGGTGGTGGGTTTGGAGGAGGAGGAGGAGTGCGGTTTCATCTTTGGAGATCGAAGGGAAGGAGGAGAGGGTAGCGAAGTAAGGGTGGGGGGAATTGGGGAGGGGGAGGTGGATGAGGGAGTGGGGAATTGGAGGGTAATCTTGTGGACTTTGTCATGGAAGTAGTTGGCTAGGGTTTGGGCAGAAAGGGAGGGTGGGATTGGGGGCGGGGGCACCTTGAGGAGAGAATTGAGGGTATTAAAGAGGTGGCGAGGATCAGAGGCAAGGGAGTTAGTCAGATGGATGTAGTAATTTTGTTTGGCAAGTGCTATGGCTGATTGGAAGGAGCCAAGCATGAATTTGAAGTGTAGGTGGTCTTCCGGGGAGCGGGATTTGGCCCAAGCACGTTCAGCAGAACGGGCACAGATGCATAGATAGCGGGTTGTGGATGAAAGCCAGGGCTGGGGAGTAGCACGTCTAACAGGACGTGATGTGTGTGGGGCCAGGGTGTCAAGAGCCGAGGATAGTGCAGCATTATAAGAGGATACTGCCTCGTCAATGCACTTGGAGGACATAATGGAGGAAAGAGATGGGGAAACGGTGGAGGAGAGAGTTAAGGGATCAATATTATGAAGGTTTCTAAATAGGTCGGAGAAGACAGGACGAGGTTGAGACAGCGGAAGTTGGAGATTAAAGGTTAAAAGGTGATGGTCTGATGAAGGGAGGACTGAGTTGCGGAAATTTGAAGGAGAGGAATTAGAGAAGAGTATCAGGTCAAGGCAGTGGCCATGCAGGTGGGTGGGGGCAGTGGAGCAAAGTTGGAGGTTAAATGAGGAGGTGAGGGCGAGGAACTTTAAAGCATGGGGATTGGAGGGGTTATCGACGTGAATGTTAAAGTCGCCAAGAATAAGAGTGGGGGAAGAAGGATCCAGAAAGGCAGAAAGCCAGGAGTCAAAGTCAGTAAAGAAGGTCGATTTGGATTTGTCGGGTGGGCGATAGATGACAGCTACTCAGAGGGGAAGTGGTGTGAAGAGGCGAATGGAATGGACTTCAAAGGAGAGGGGGGAGTGTGATTGAGGCAACAGGAGGGGTTGGAATTGGCAAGAGGGAGAAAGTAAAAGCCTAACACCGCCACCGTGGCCAGTGGAACGAGGTGTATGGGAGAACAGGTAGCCACCATGGCAGAGAGCAGCGGCGGAAGCAGTGTCATCTGGGAGGAGCCAGGTCTCAGTTAGGGCAAGAAGGTGTAGTGCATTAGCAATAAAGAGATCATGAGTGAAAGGAAGTTTGTTAGAGACTGAGCATGCGTTCCAAAGGGCACATGAGAACAGGAGAGCGGAGGGGGGAAGGAGAGGGATATGGATAAGGTTGGATAAGTTACGTGAGGATTTCTTATTGGAGTAAGACTGAGATCTAGGGGGGCCGTTACTTGAGGATCTATTTCCAGAGCAATACAGAGATCTAGAGGGACCAAGGTATGGGAGGGTGTGACTGGATGAGTGTGCTGTCCAAGAGGGACGGGAGGTGAAAGGGGAGTGAAGGGGGATATTGATGACATCAGATATGTTACGTGAGGATTTCTGTTTAGAGTGAGACAGAACTCTAGAGGGGATAGGGTTGGGGTTAGTATTTCTGGTAGAGAGATTGGGGCATGAATGAGGGGGGTGGAAGGGGAAAGGAGAGGGATATGGATGAGATTAGATAAGGTACGTGAGGAGCTCTTCTTGGAGTGAGAAAGAAATCGAGGGGGGCCAGGGTTGGGGTTGATATTACCTGATGAGAGAAGGAGAAGGAGTAGTAGAGAGCAGGGAAGAGTGGAGTCAGTATGACGGAAGCGAGGTGGGGTTGCCTTAAAGAGAGAGGGGCTGGTGAATGAGGGGGAGGGTGTGATGAAGCTCCAGGGTAGATGCTAGGTTAGAAGACAGAATGGAGGGAGAAGTGAGGAAGGTAGAGGGAGAGTAGGGGGGGGAACGAGTGGGGGTGCTGGTAAGAGGGGAAGAAGTTGGGGAGTATGAGGAAGAGAAGGGCAATGTGATGAAGGGCCATAGAAGAGGAGTAGTGGGGGCTATGCAGCCTATGCAATATAGGTTAAGGTACCGGCAATGGGTATTGGGGAGACTATGGCTAGTGAGACAAGGTTCAATGTAAGCAATGGGTAGCCAGTTCAGTGCAAGGAGTGGATAGCCAGTTCAGTGTAAGCAATGGGTAGCCAGTTCAGTGTAAGCAATGGGTAGCCAGTTCAGTGCAAGCGGTGGGTAGCCAATTCAGTGCAAGGAGTGGGTAGCCAGTTCAGTGCAAGCGGTGGGTAGCCAGTTCAGTGCAAGCGGTGGGTAGCCAGTTCAGTGCAAGGAGTCGGTAGCCAGTTCAGTGCAGGTAAGTGGGGAGACTATGGCTTGTGAGACAAGGTTCAATGTAAGCAATGGGTAGCCAGTTCCATACAAGCAATGGGAAGCAAGTTTAGTGCAGAATTAATTGCAAGTGATGGGGTTGTGGTAGTGAGGGAGCAAAGGGTAACAACGGAGTCATTAAGCTGTGGGTAGCAATAGCAATGGAGGAAAAGTCCAAAAAACATTATTAGCTATGCAGACTTGGGAAAGTCACTGTTTATCCCTGGGAGTGAGCAACAAGAAATGGATTTTCTCTTTGGGACCCTGCCAGTACATGGAACCTGGATTGGCTACTATTGGAGAGAAAATGCTAGATTGATGGACATTTGGTCTGATTCAGCATGACATATTGAGTGTTACTTTGAGATGCACTGAAAATATAACAAATTCCCTATGTTCAAACCATTTCTTGACTGCACTTAGTCAATTGAGCTGATATCACAGGGGTTTAGCTGCTTAGCAGGATTTGCTGACCGGATAAACCTCGCTAAGAGTGATATTGAGCAGCACTAACCAGACAGTGAGGTCCGTGGGCAGAGCTGGGAGGTCCCATTGCCTATTTAGTTAGTGGTGATATTCAGTGGCTAACCGGATTGGCAAACTGCATAAAGTTAGGTCAATGGCTTTTCTAACTTTCTGTGGATCTTGCTATTGGGTTATCGGCTGAATATCACCGCTAAGTGGATTGTAATTCCGATTGCTGACGAAACAGGATATTCAGCGCTGGACAGTCTCCGGTGCTGAATATTCAGTTTCGGTTTCAGCAGTGATGGCAACGCTGACAACTGCAGCTAGATATTGACCCAAATGATTTTAGACCAGTAGAACACCTCTGGCATTTCATGAGAAAGATACTTTCTTTCCTAGAGGAAATGTAACATTTCAAAGTATTGAATATGTACAGTTCAAAAGGGGTGCTTAGCTTATTGAAGAGTTTGCTATCTATCTAAGAAATCCACTACTATCATAGGAAATGAAAAATAAGACGAAAGACTGCTTTTTTAAATTTAAATTTACAGCTATGCTGTAACAAGTTTGAAACAGTTAGTATTCAAAAATTTAGGGCCCGATATTCAAAGGCATTTACACAGTTTACAGATCTGTAAACCGTGTAAATGCCGCTTTGCAGGATATTCAGCGGCCCGTGAGGCGCTGTGCGGCAGACCCAGATATTCAATGCCGATGGCTGGATATGACTCCGGCATTGAATATCCGGGGTTAGTATTCAGTGACGATGGCTATGTGCTTTAGAAGCATTAACCACCGCCGCTGAATATCTCCCCCTTAGAGCACGATTCCATAATGTGCGCGTCTGGCCCATGGACACATCTAAATGAAAAACAGGTCCCGTTTGACCCTAATTCCACATGCATGGATCTGGATGTGCCCATGAGTCTGGAATCGGGGACAGAGACGTGTTCGGCATGGCATGCCCAAACCCCAGGACACGGGTATACATAGCAAGTGGCGTGGATGTCCCTGCCCTCGGCAAATTCTGAAAAGATGTACGACTTCGCTGCTGCCTGTCTTTGTGCGGCCACACCTCCTCAGTTAAAATGTGTATCCCCGATGTGCTCCTCACACTGATGGTGCGATGTCCATGCCAACTACCCATAAAAATGAATGATACAGATGTGCTGATGCGAAACAGATCATATAAGCTAGTCCTTTGCATGACCGGGACACCGCAAGGTGATTGTGCATTCAGAGATGTTACAACAGCAAGTAGTAAGTGATATGATTGTCCTGACATACCTTGCAGCACAACATACATGGCAGTAGATGAACATTTTAGTTGTGCTTGCATTGGTCATCTCTTACAACAGCCTGTACAATGCTATGCATGAACCAGAAGAAATCAGAAATAGTCCTCTACAGCTAAATAGCAGAGCATATCCCTGACATTAAATAGGGACCATCAGATTGAGTGCATGTACCAGCGCAAACAGCACCACTAGATGCCTAAAGGCACTACCATCTGTCTATACAAATGTTCACATTTGTGAGACTGCTGATGGTGCTGTGTGCCCTGTTGCATGCACTTATTCTGAGAGTCCCTTATCGCTGAAAGCGATATGCTTTGACATCTAGCCATAGAGACCCCATTCTGCTGTATTCTGGGCAATCACACTGGCACATGGTCACGCTATGGTCAACCCTACAGACTACTGGCCAGGCACTGATATCCCTCCAAAATTGCAGTTGTACACACCAAGCCCCCCATGCATCCCTCTAACCACACACACACACACATGCACACACATACATACACTCTCATTTGTAGTCACACAAAACATACATCTGCAATACAGATGCCCTGTACCTTTAGAAAACAGCTGGTATAACATGATGGCATGGGGTCCCAGGACTACTAATCTGATCTGCGTTTCTCAACCACACATGCATCCATCCTATACTCACCCACCGATAATTCCTACATCAATAGTCCCACTTCTCAGATGACAGGAAATGTTACGGTACCCTAGATTACCTCCTCTAGCTCACACAGCAATTGTCAGCCTAGCTGAAATAATCACCATTGCCTCTGAATATTTCTGTATGGGTGTTTAGTAATGTGTCATAATCATACAACCTTCCCTCACCTCTGCATTTTGTGGTCTTCCAGACTGCATTTTGTGATCTTCCAGACTGCAGACACACCTGTTCACAACATCTTTGTCACAGTCAATCATCTCTATGGGACACATTGCAGAACAGAGCAGAAAGGTTTCTAAGTCTTGGCCTTATTCCACGTTTTCACTGGTATAACGTGGACATCCGCGGGAAACATGGCCTTTCCTGAATATGCATTGCACCTCTCTGCTGCTGACCATGCCCCGTTATGCCCTCTCTCGCCCACATTCTGAGATCCCCATGTTAGTGCTGTGTATGTGGAGGACTGTGGGTGTATCAGAATATGGTCATAGATGTTTTTGCTAGAAAAACATCTACGGTGCACATCCAAGGGCTTATTCTTGTTCCGGAATGACTCCCTTAGTGTTTTTCTTATATCTAACCAAAAGTACAAATATGAAAGCACACAATAATGCAATACAAAGGAAAATAAGTGATATTTCAGTTTCCAGAAACTACCAGGTAACCAACATGGAAAGATCTAATGGGGCCGATTTCAGAAAGATACACATATAAAAAAGCGACAGGAAAATTATGGCAACCTATACATCTCAGTACCACCATTTCATAATGGGGAGGTATAAATACTGTCACTAACCAGTGTGATGGAGCCATTATGCAAACATAGTTGTGCAAATGCTTTGAGGAGGACACACTTTTGCTCCATTTGTAATTCTGAGAGGGAAATAAGCCTTGAGGAATTAAGAAGGATGTCTCCCTTAATCCCTCCTGTAAAGCGATGGCCAAACCGAGCACCTTTTCAAGACTTGTTCATGCTGGGGAGTGGGTATAAATCTGGACGTGGGCAAATGCTGGACATGGGAGATACTTGTGTGTTTGTTGGCTCCTACTGCATGTCCCAAAATGCTCAAATGCTCAAAGCCAAAAACAAAAAAAAGGCCACCAGTGAAGAAACAGAATGGAATTTTAAGGTTAATTTGCCTTTGCAAAACATATGCAGGAGATATTTATAGATTAAAATGTTGACAGCCTTAACAAATGAGCATACTACAACTGTTTGCATGTATGGAGACAACACTTGAAATCAAATTTATCATGATGGGGAATTTACTAAGTAGCAATTTCAGAAAAACATTGTTAAGAGTTATTACAGACAGGAGGAGGCAGGAGGCAAGATGGCAGCAGGGAGCAGTCCTGGGGCAGAGCGCTTCTGATTGTTGGTCCGGAGCATGCAAAGACAGTTTGTTTGGAGCCATGGGGCACCGCAACCGGAAGCAAGCCAGCCTACCCATGGGCTTGGCGGGAGACACCATTGCTGGGCAAAGGATACTCACACACTGTGGCTTTACTGCCTCGGAGCCTGGAGCGGCATCTTCAGCGGGGCCACTGGAGGACTCTTCAACGGACCTGTGTGCATCGGAGGTATGGCTCTCTCCAGAGCAGCAACCACTCCCCCCCCCCTTTTCTATGGAGACCCGGAAGTGAGTCGGCAGCCGACGGAGTGCTTCCCCCCTGTTTGTTATCGAGCACACCGGGGGGGCAGTAAAGAGAGATCCGTGGCAGTGCAGTCTGTTGCTTCCCTAGCTCGTGTGGGCTCAAGCAATGCTGGTGTATCAGCGGGTTCATCTTCTCTTGTGCTTGGGGACTCTGCTAGAGCAAGTGGTGGAGCAGTACAGATTCCGGCGACCATAGCTTTGGTGAAACCTTGTAAGATAACTTTAGAAGCGCTGTGGGATGCCTTAGCCTCAATGAATTCCTCACTTCAAGTTGTTGTTGGGATTGTGAGTACTGAACTTTCTTCTTTGCAATTCAGTTTCTCATAAGAACATAAGATATGCCATACTGGGTCAGACCAAGGTCCATCAAGCCCAGTATCCTGTTTCCAACAGTGGCCAATATAGGTCATAAGTACTGTCGTGACCCCCTGCCTAGGCCAAAGGCTGATAGGCAAAAGGGCTGCCTTATCTGCTCTTAAGTAATGTCACAAGACGTTTCTTCCAGCAGGGGTTGCTGGGACTTGTAGTTCTTATATTACTTGCAGACAAAGTAGTATGACCACTCGGGGTTTTTAAGGCAAAACAAAGATATTTATTTTTGGGTTTCCCCTCTCACATCAAAATTCACAAATGCTACGCAAAGTAGGATTATTTCTCCAAATGAAAATTACCAGGAACAAAAATGTGGCTGGAACATCAGAACTCAATTAGACTCTTTGCACAGTAGCTGTTCATAACATTCTTCAGCACAAACAGTTTCACAGCTACTGCTGGTATTTACAACAGGTAAATTCCTCTTTTATCCCAGGCTGATGCATTTAACGCTCAGGTTTCAGTGGAAATTCTTTCTTTCTCACAGACGCTCTCAGCTCTCCATTAGCTAAACAAATATGCTATGTAAACTTCCTTCCACAGTTCAAGGCTAGCACATGTTTAAGCTTTCTGCTTTACAAAAAGAACAGTCCATCTCTGTTTTGTCACACTCAGGAACTCTCTCATAAACATCCACTTGCATATTTTCATAAGCTGCACTTTGCTTATCTTTCTCCAGGCTTTTGGCAATAGGTTCAAGCTTACTGTTATACAGAAACTTGTGAAGCTCTCCTAAGAACTGCTCCCTCTGGTCACAACCAGCAGTGCTTTGGGAATGAGCCTTCCTATTCTACTACTGGCGTACTAGAGGCTCTTTTTTGATGTGATTCCCTAGTTAGAGGTATCTGCCAGTAGCCTTTCGTCATGTTGAGGGTGGTGAGATACCTGGCTTGCCCCAACCGGTCCAGTAATTCCTCTATACAAGGCATGGGGTAGGCGTCAAATTTTTTTTTTTTTTTAATTCTTTATTTTCGTTTTATAACAACAAAGGAAAGGAAGACATACAGCTAAAAGACAGATACATAGAATGCGATACATACACCAAAGTAAACCCCTGCCACCCCCCTCCCCCCTGCTTCTTCTCTAGAAAACCAATCATTCCCGAAGCGGGCGTGTACTGACATTATTGTGTTACAAAACCTAACGGTGATCTGAAACATGATGAGTGCACATTAAACAGACATGTCGGAACAATGAGCAGATTGTACATAATCATTGAGCATCTGCCATTTAGACAAGCGAGAGTGAGTTTGGGTATGGGGAATAGCTCTCCGAGATATCTGCTCATATTTACTATATAAGCAGACGAGGTTCCACCATTCATTGACAGTAAGTCGAGAGCTATCCTTCCAATTCCTCGTGATTAAACATATGGCTATACCCAGCATGAAATCAAGGAGAAAGCGACCCTTCTTAGGAAGAGAGGGGACCTCCGCCACTGAGCGGAGTCCCACAATCTTCCAAGAGAGAGGCTCGTGAAAGTGTAAGATAAATTGAATACGACCCCAGACCCGCCCCCAGTAAACCTGTAGTTGAGGACATTCATAAATAACATGAGCAAGGGTTCCCACAGCAGTATGGCAAGACCAACACTGGTCCCTAGCAGTTGTGTTCCATTTGGCTATTTTTTTCTGGAGTATAAAAGCATCTATGTGCAAAAAAGAAGAGAGTTTGGGTAACTGAGGCAGACCGGAAAACCCGCACTACTTTGCTCCAGAAAACGCTCCATTGCACAGGGGTTAAAGTGGTTTGCAGTTCGCGCTCCCAGGCTTGTTGGGCTCTAAAAGTGGCAGTATCTGTACCCTGACATAATATTTTATAAAAGACATTTTAGGTAAGGGCGCTTGAAAACATACAACATAATCAGAATCTGTACAACAATGACATAATCACCGAGTATGCTGGCTAATACACCCCATATTGAAAAGTATGTACCAAAGTAACTTAGAGAAGAAGCAAAACCCCCAATGAATATGGCGACCATATGTCTGCGGGAGGAGGCCCTAGAGAGGAAGATAGAGACATGAAAAAAGAAAAGAAACACCAGAGTCCATAATTAACACTGTCTCTGATACTCATCGAGGCTACTGTGGGTAGATGGAGTCGGGTCACAGATATCATCAAAAATAAGGCAACAAACCGCCCTCGCCAGACTCTTTGCTGAGCCGCGGCAAATCCAATATGGCAGGTACAGCGGATATGAGAATACTTGCAGGAATATTCTGGAAGTCAGCGCATCAAGTCGGCTTCTTTAGAATCCAAAAACTCCGCTAGTAGATCAGGGTCCTCAAATGTTCTTGTCTGATTGTGAAGCGTGACTCGGAGCTTGGCCGGATACATCAGGCCATAGCGTGCTTGTAGTTGTTGAAGCCTCGGCCGGAATTCCAGAAAGCGCTTTCGGCGGTCGACCGTGGGTTTAGCCAAGTCAGGATAGAAGGAGATCTTGTGGCTCTCAAACTCCATATGGCCCTTTGCCCGAGAGGCACTGAGAATTTGCTCCACATGTTGATATCTCAAAAGTCGAAAGATGATAGGCCGCGGGGTCTTCCTGTTGAACGTTATGTTTGTGGGTACACGATGAGCGCGATCGATCTCCAATTCTTTGGTAAAGGTGATTTGGAGCAGGGAAGGGAGGATTTTACATAAAAACTCTTTCATGTCTCCCGATTCCGCTCCCTCCGGTATGCCCACGAGTCGTAGGTTGTTGCGACGCGCTCTATTATTGCCATCTTCCACTTCTTTCTGCAAGGCCCGTACCTGACGTTCAACTTTGTCGAGTTTGGACAACCGGGCCGCATGGGAGTCTAATATGCTCTCCATTTTGTCCTGACGCGAAGAGAGCCCCTCTAGCCTGCCTTGCAGTACACCAAGATCTTCCCGCAGCGCTCGGAGTGCTTCACCGTTTGACTGCACGAGGTCCTTAACCCCTCTAATCTCTGCGAGGATTTCCTGCTGCATTTCGGGGCCCTCGCGCAAAGCCAGCCCCTTCTGCGGGGACGGGGGTTCAGTTTTGGAGCGTTTGCCGTGAGAAGCCGCTGGAGATCCAAATTCCAGGCGCGTGGGTTTGGTCCCCGCCATCTCACCAATGTGCCCCGGCAAGATCAGAGCAGAAGTTCAAGTATGTCCGGTGTTAATTCAGGATTCTGAGTAGGCCTCTCGGGAGCCTCAGCGTTATGCGACCATCCCGCTGGACATCGGGCTCCGCCCCAGGCGTCAAATTTTGAGACTGCACTGACCCGCCTAAAATCGATGCAGAATCGTAGTGTCCCATCTGGCTTGGGAACAAGTACGATAGGACTGTTCCATGGGCTCTTCGATTCCTCAATTATTCCTAAATCAAGCATCTCTCTCACTTGACTTATTACTTCCTGCTTTTTCGCTTCCGGCAATCTGTAAGGCTGCTGCCTTACTACTTCCCCCGGCGGAGTTAGGATTTCATGTGCGACGAGCTTAGTTTCTCCTGGTATGGGTGTCATAACATCAGCAAAACTCTTTAGTAGTTGGCCTAACTCTCGTTTCTGTATCCACGAAAGGCCTTCACCCATCCGGGGTTCTGGGTTCATCTTACAGTCGCTCAATTGGGGTCCCAAGTTGTCTTTCATCTTCTCTTCCACCATCGTTGCCAGCCCTTGCAGGTCTGCATTGCCCATGGAACCAAATTCCTGTGTTCCTCGTGCCATGGTAGACACCATGGGTACCTCTTCGAGGGGAGGAAACCCAACCCTTTCGCAAATAAGCTGGGCTATGCGATCCCCTATACTTATCTTGAAGTCCTCCGTTACAAAGTTGAAAAGCAATATATTGACAGCACCTCTAAAATCAGGGTCAATGACTCCGGCTCCCACGTCGATAA
Source organism: Ichthyophis bannanicus (assembly GCA_033557465.1). Taxonomy (NCBI): domain Eukaryota; kingdom Metazoa; phylum Chordata; class Amphibia; order Gymnophiona; family Ichthyophiidae; genus Ichthyophis; species Ichthyophis bannanicus. Next base: position 622,365,517 of record CM066036.1, read on the forward strand.
AATGCTTTACTGCCAGCCCTGAGCGGGGTGCGATGCGCCCGTAGCATCCCACTGGAACTTCCATCTGGAGTGCGGTATTCACAAGGGCTTTTCTCTGTTTCAGTACTATCATATCTTAAGAACATAAGATATGCCATACTGGGTCAGACCAAGGTCCATCAAGCCCAGTATCCTGTTTCCAACCGTGGCCAATCTAGGTCATACGTATCTAGCAGTTTCCCCAAAAGACACAGGTTCCGTAATGCTTGTACTGGGTCAAGCATTGATATCCTGGGTCCCTTCTTAATAATGGTTTATGGACCTTTCCTCCAGGAACTTGTCCAAACCTTTTTAAACCCAGCTACACTAACAGCCTTTACTACATCCTCCGGTAACAAATTCCAGAGTTTGATTACACGTTGAGTGAAAAAATATTTTCTTTTATTAGTCTTAAATAGTTTACCCTGTAGCTTCATTGTATGTCGCCTAGTCTTTCTATATTCTGATAACGTAAACAATCGATCTACGTTTACCCGTTCCACTCCGTTCATTAATTTATAGACTTCTATCATATCTCCCCTCAGCCGTCTCTTTTCCAGGTTAAAGAGCCCTAACCTTTTTAGCCTTTCTTCATAGGAGTATCCTTCCAACCCCTTTACCATTTTGGTGGCTCTTCTCTGAACCTTTTCTAATAACGCTATATCCTTTTTAAGATACAACGACCAGAATTGCACACAATATTCAAGGTGCGGTCTCACCATGGAACAGTATAGAGGCATTATAATATCTTTTGTTTTATTTTCCATTCCTTTCCTTATGATACCTAGCATTCTATTTGCTCTCTTGGCTGCCGCTGCACACTGGGCCGAGGGTTTTAACATGTTATCCACAATGACGCCTAAATCTTTTTCCTGGGTGGTGGTTCCTAATGTGGAACTTTGCATTATGTAACCATAGTTTGGGTTGTTCTTCCCTAGGTGCATAACTTTGCATTTGTCCACATTAAATTTCATCTGCCATTTTGATGCCCAGTCTTCCAATTTATCAAGATCCTCTTGCAATTTTCCACAATCCTCTTGGGTTTTAACAACTTTAAATAGTTTTGTGTCATCTGCAAATTTGATAACCTCACTTGTTATTCCTCTTTCCAGGTCATTTATGAATATGTCAAAAAGCAGCGGACCCAGCACAGATCCCTGGGGTACACCACTATTCACCTTTCTCCATTGGGAAAATTGGCCATTTAGCCCAACACTCTGCTTTCTATCTTTTAACCAGTTCCTGATCCACAGTAGTACACTGCCTCCTATCCCATAACTCTTTAGTTTTGCCAAAAGTCTCTGATGAGGGACCTTGTCAAAGGCTTTCTGAAAGTCTAGATACACTATATCAACCGACTCACCTTTGTCCACCTGTTTATTCACACTTTCAAAAAAACATAACAGATTAGTAAGACAAGATCTTCCTTGTCTAAAGCCATGTTGGCTGTCTCCCATTAGGCCATGACTATCTACATGCTGAGTAATTTTATTCTTTATGATGGTTTCTACCATTTTTCCCGGTACTGATGTCAGGCTCACCGGTCTGTAGTTTCCCGGATCACCCCTGGAACCCTTTTTAAAAATTGGTGTTACATTGGCGATCCTCCAATCTTCAGGTATTAGAGATGATTTTAATGATAGTTCACAGATTACTAATAGCAGGTCTGCAATCTCATATTTGAGTTCTTTCAACACCCTTGGATGTATACCATCCGGCCCAGGTGATTTGCTACTCTTCAGTTTATCTAATAGTTGTAATACATCTTCCTGATGTATCGGTATTTCCTTCAATTCTTCCGCACCTTTAAATACCACTTCAGTCACGGGTAACATTCCTACATCTTCCTCAGTAAAGACCGAAGCAAAGAATTCATTCAGTCTCTCCGCTATCGCCTTGTCACCTCTTAGTGCCCCTTTAACTCCTCTATCATCTAATGAACCAACTGACTCTCTCACAGGTTTTTTGCTATGAATGTACTTGAAAAAATCTTTATTTCGCGTTTTTGCTTCCGCAGCAAGCTTCTTCTCAAATTCTCCCTTTGCCTGCTTTATCAATGCCTTGCATTTGACCTGCCAGTGCTTGTGCTGTTTCCAGGTTTCGTCGTTTGGCTCTTTTTTCCATTTCCTGAAAGATGCTTTTTTGGCAACAACAGCCTCTCTGACCTCCCCTTTAAACCATGCTGGCAGTTTTTTGGACTTCCTTCCACTTTTCTTAAAGCGTGGAATACAGTTGGTCTGGGCTTCCAAGATAGTATTTTTCAACAACACCCAAGCTTGATGTAAGTCTTTAACCTTTGCAACTGCTCCTTTTAGTTTTTTCTTAACTATTTTCCTCATTTTATCATAGTCTCCCTTTCGAAAGTTATAAGGTAGTACTAAAGGTAGTGGTATCTTCTGCGCTATATAAGTCGAACCCAGCTGCTTGTGGAGAGGCTCTTTTTGGGGCTCGGGCATTCGGACTCATTTTACAGTACCTTAATGCAAATATGGGTCTCTTAGCCGCCTCTCCCTTGGGCAACTCCCGGACGGACTTTTGTGACTTCCCAAACAACGGACTAGGAACCGTCATCGTCTGGGTTGTGGCCCGACTCAGGGTTTCAGACTGGGCCTTCGTAGAAATCATCCCTTCCTTCGGCTGCAAACCCTGTTTGAGACCTTTCTGGAATTGTGGCCAGTCCCTGCCTAATACCAATTCCTGGGGCAACCTGGGTATTACTGCTACCGGGATCTCCTTTTCTACGCCCAATCCTTTTATTAGGACTCTGTAGACGGGGTACAAGGATGCTGCCCCGTGAACACACCTAATTTTCACGGTTTCATTGGGTTGGCGGGGTACTGCCTTACTCTGGGCCTCTATCCTTTTCCAAAGCTTTCTGGATACCATGCTTTGGTTCGATCCAGAGTCTAGTAAAGCGTTAGCCTCCACCCCTTGCACTGTTACTGACAAGAGAAACCCTTCCTTGATCTTCTTTGGGTCACCTGTCATCATTGCTGTTTTCACTCTGCACTCCCTCTGCAAGTGACTATCGCTTCCACACCTAAAGCATGTTCCTTTCACACATTTGTTTCTACACATAGGCATACACACTTTGGCAACTTCATCTCGCGGCCTTTCTTTCCTTTCTGATAAAGCCTGAATTGCCTTACTGGAAGCACTGCCTTTCACTTGCGCAGCTGACTCCGCTTCCATGAAACGTTCCGCAAGCAAAGTGGCTTCCTAGGTGTTTTGGCAATTTTGCAAAATCAGGAAGGTGTGCACACTTAGTGGTACAGCGGCCATGAACTGTTCCAATATGATGCTATCAATCACCGCTTCAACTGTCTTCCCATTTTATGACCAGACTTTTCACACACTGGCATAACGCTCTGGGTGTTTCACCGGGTTTTAGCCTCATGCTCCTTAATAAACGGTGGTACACCAAGGGTGTTAGACCTAACCTGTCCCTAATGGCTTTTTTGACCTCATCATAATTGTTGGCGAGAGACGCTGGCATGGCCCGGTACGCTGCCAAGGCCTCGCCAGTGAGAGACATGGCCAAACACACCGCCCATTGGGTCTTTAGGCCATCCAATTATGTGAGCCACACGTTCAAAGGCTTCTAAGAAGTCATCTATATCATCCTTGTCGGTTAGCTGACCAAAGCTAAATGTCCCACTGGACGATAGTCCAAGTGTACCCGCTTGATACAGTCCTGCTGAACCTGGTGGAGTTGCAATTGGATCTGGCTCCTTCTTCAGGGTTTTCATCCATGCCTCCAGCAATTCTAGCATTGTTTGCTTTTGAGCCTGCATTCTGGCGGCTGATCGCTCCTGGGCTTCCAACAATAGCTCTCTCTGCCGCTCGAACTGAGATGCCATCCATTGGAGGATCTCCTTGGCCTCCATGGTCCTCTTGCTCTGAAATGACAAAACAGACAGGAAACACCACCCAAGTGTGATACCACACTATGCAATGCAGTATTCCTTTCTTTCCTCAGGCTAAAGCAATACACCCCAGTACTGGTATCCTTAGCTAACCCCAGTTAGGTACGAATTACCTGGTACCGGTGTAGCTTCAGGCTTTGCACAACCGACGGTCTCTGCAATCTTCCAGATGCTCAGACTCAGTCCTGATGCACTTCACTGTACTGTTTTTCTGTAGCCTTGACTCCAGCGCTACTCCTGGCTTGGAAATCCACGCACATGCACACTGCAAATAATCTGTAGCAACTACGCCACTCTGTCGTGAGCCCCTGCCTAGGCCAAAGGCTGATAGGCAAAAGGGCTGCCTTATTTGCCCTTAAGTAATGTCACAAGACGTTTCTTCCAGCAGGGGTTGCTGGGACTTGTAGTTCTTATATTACTTGCAGACAAAGTAGTATGACCACTCGGGGTTTTTAAGGCAAAACAAAAATATTTATTTTTGGGTTTCCCCGCTCGCATTAAAATTCACAAACGCTATGCAAAGTAGGATTATTTCTCCAAATGAAAATCACCAAGAAACAAAAATGTGGCTGCAACATCAGAACTCAATTAGACTCTTTGCACAGTAGCTGTTCATAACATTCTTCAGCACAAACAGTTTCACAGCTACTGCTGGTATTTACAACAGGTAAATTCTTTTCCTCTTTTATCCCAGGGTGATGCATTTAACCCTCAGGTTTCAGTGGAAATTCTTTCTTTCTCACAGACTCTCTCAGCTCTCCATTAGCTAAACAAATAAGCTATGTAAACTTCCTTCCACAGTTCACGGCTAGCACATGTTTAAGCTTTCTGCTTTACAAAAAGAACAGTCCATCTCTGTTTCGTCATACTCAGGAACTCTCTCATAAACATCCACTTGCATATCTTCATAAGCTGCACTTTGCTTATCTTTCTCCAGGCTTTTGGCAATAGGTTCAAGCTTACTGTTATACAGAAACTTGTGAAGCTCTCCTAAGAACTGCTCCCTCTCGTCACAACCAGCAGTGCTTTGGGAATGAGCCTTCCTATTCTGAAACAGCTTCTCCAATAACTCAACAGCGTTCAGGTCTGTCTCTCTTTCTTTACTTGAACTCTGATTTACTTTTGTTTGTAACTGCTTTCACTGTCCTCTTGCCTGCACGGTTTCCTTGAGCATTCTGTTCTGCACTTAGTTTCAGTTCTCTAACAACATCTTCAGCCAAAGTTCTGCTAAGCACTGAAGCAGACGTACCTTCTAAGCAAGAACTGCTTTTCTTGTTGTCAGAACTGTTTCCCACGGTGGAGTAAAACTTTCCAGATTTCTCCTCTCTGAGCTGCTTTGAACCAGGCTTCACCTTTGAATCCTCTGGTTCCAGTGCTCTTCCTGAACTTGAGTCAGCATTCCTCGGCTGCTCTCTCGGCCACGCTTTCAGTTATTCTACCGGCTTCTCTCTCAGCCACTTCTTCCTACAACTCACTGAAGCAGGTTTAAAACAGTGCTTTGCAGCGACCACACCCTGCTTCCTGCACATGTCTCTCATCTCACTAGGGCTCAAGCTTGCTCCTACGTCATGGCTTGGGCGGGGCTCAGCTTCAGCTACTGCATGTTCCTCTAACTTGTGGTCACTATGGAAACCTTGGCTATCTCTGCTCTTAAAGGTGTATTCCTCATTTTCCTCACATTCCATCTCTTCCACACAGCTCTCATTGTCACAGTACCTAGCAGTCTCCCCAAAAGACACAGGTTCCTCAATGCTTGTATTGGGTCAAGCAGTGATATCCCGGGTCCCTTTTAACAATGGTTTATGGACCTCTCCTCCAGGAACTTGTCCAAACCTTTTTTAAACCAGCTACACCAACAGCTTTTACTACATCCTCTGGTAACAAATTCCAGAGTTTGATTACACGTTGAGTGAAAACATATTTTCTCTTATTAGTCTTAAATAGGTTACATTGTAGCTTCATTGCAAGTCACCTAGTCTTTTTATATTCTGATGACGTAAATAATCGATCTACATTTACCCGTTCCATTCCATTCATTAATTTATAGACCTCTATCATATCTCTCCTCAGCCACCTCTTTTCCAGGTTAAAGAGCCCTAACCTTTTTAGCCTCTCTTCATAGGAGCATCCTTCCATCCCCTTTACCATTTTGGTGGCTCTTCTCTGTACCTTTTCTAATAATGCTTTATGCTTTTTAAGATACGGCGACTAGAATTGCACACAATATTCAAGGTGCGGTTTCTCGGCTGCAGGAGGAGCAAGTGGGGAAGATAACTCAGCTGGAAGAGGATTTGTTGCAACTTCGTGGGATGTGTGTAGCCCAAGTTAAAGACAGGACTGTGCTTGTGAGAAAGACAGAATATTTGAATAATCAAGTTCGTAGGAATAACTTACGTTTGCTTAATTTTCCTAAATCTCCTGATCTGTCTGCCTCTGAGATGGTGTGCAAATATTTTCAGGAGGTACTTAAGTTGCCTTCTGATAATTTGCCCCCTCTTGTATGTGCCCAGTATCTGTCCTTGGGTTCTGGATCTAGGGGGCTGTGCTCCAGTGATCCCTCTCAGTCTCTTGAGGACCTGACTGGGTTGACAGTAATGAGAAGACACATACAATCTCTCAAGCAAATAGATAGGAATGATCAACTACGTATTAAACGTGGCATTTTAGAAAGGCCATTCATTAGGAGCCATCTGGAACGTCCAAATCAAAACGTCCAAAATTCTGTGGAAAGAGCAGAAAAGATGGGAACATATAAATGCTTTCTAAAATCAACACCTCTCTGTCCCAAAAGATAAATGTTTCCATCAAAATGAAAGGGGACGTGAAGAATAACGCACCAGACATGTGCAGGTCAACAGGCAATTTCAGAAATGTGCACATGTAATATATGTATGAAATTGGCAACATAGATGTGTCCACAGCAGTATTTCAGAATGCGCATGGGTATCTGTCACCATATACACGTCCCGATCTGCTGTTTCGCAAACAGAGATATGCAGCAGTATGGCAGCTCATGGCATACCTGTATGCTCTTTTGAGTAGGCAATATTTAGTGGAAGTCAGAGGGTATTTCCCTCTTCTGTCTACTGTTGCTTGCTGGCAAAAATGAGCATTTTTCAAATGTCTAATCATTCCCAGGAGCATGCAAAGTCATGGATGTGTCTGCCAGCGGGCATACTGTCACGCCCTTAGCCCCTTACAGACAGTATGGAGGGGCGTGCTTGTCATAGGAGAGATTCACCATTTAGCCTTTACCTGACTGGCTGCCTTGTAATGCCTCATGGGAAATGTAGTCCAGTCAGAAGGTACTTGGCTTCAGGTAAAAAAAAACACATTTGTAGTTGGCTTTGAGTGGTAAGACTTTTGACAGAAATTTATTGATGGGGTAAATGCTAGGGTCACAAATTAACACCTTTGGATTGTTTCTCCAGGATTCTTTCAAAACTACATCAGGATATAACTGAACTCAAAACAAAACAGCTTATAATGTTCTTTAGCATAAAGGAAAAGTCCTTTCAACAAGAAGTCAAACTCTTCATAGGCAAACAATTCTCTATAAGGTTTTTAGGAATAGTGAAAACAAAATCAAAGCTTTTCTTACTTTCACTGTCAGCACGTATCAGGCTGTGCACTGCACTAGCTAGCAGCTGTTCCACAGGTTTTAATTAGAAAGCTTCAGCTTGCTCAGCTAAAAAGGTATTTCTCCTTTTAATACAGGACTTTCACAAGTTATCAACAGGCTCTCAGGGTTACCGGACTCTGGAGGTTTTCCTTACAGTTGACTCCCTTCCAAACCCTCTGTATTTGAAGACTGGCATAAAAAGCAATTCATGTATGAGTCTTCTTCTTCTACAGCTAGGTCTTGTTCACCCAGTTGCATAGGCTCAACCTTCAGGTCTGGCTCAGAGGGCTGCCTTCCGTTAGGGCAAAAGCTGTCTCTTACAACTCTGTAGTGCTCCAAATTAGACAAGCTTCCAATGCTCCTACCTGGGTCAAGGCTTGTATCAGCTTCTCCTCACTCATGCTCTGGCCACCATTCACCTGAGCTTCCTCGTCCTGTCCTCCAACTTGTGTTCCTTGTTCCTGCTGTTCTTACTGTTCCAGCTCCATTCCTCTTCCAGTAAGCATTCCTACTCTTCTCTCTCTGGATAATCTGACCTAGACTTAAACCATCAGGCTCCAGCCCCACCCCTTCTCCTCTCAGGTGTTGGAGATCAAATTGCCTCGTGGCAGCTGAGCACTTGGGGAATTCAGTGACATAAGGGTTCCTTACTCTGGGCCTGCATTCCCTCTCCTTTTCTCCACTAGGGGCATTCTGCAACCTATTGCAGCTAGGAATTACCTGCTTTCTAGATGTAAATGGAGTTTTGTGTCTCTGACCCTGTAAAATAGGTCCTTTGATAAGGGTGAATTCCTTCTCTTTATCCCTGTCTCCTGGGTCCTAATAAGCTTCCTTATCACAATACGCATGCAGTGTCATTCTAAGATCAGCCATATCAACTGTCCCAGACATGCCTTCAACATGCTCCCGTGCAACACAGACATGATTGTGCAAGACACGTGTAAACTCAGGCCTTTCTAAAATGGCTCTTGAGACATGGATGCTATTGGCATGTCTGAATTGGCATTTTCAGAAATACAAATGACGAACAGAGCTTCTAAAATGACCCCTAAATGAAAACCAATGCATTTGAACAGGGTTTTCAGCCCATAAGCAAAGATTATTATCTACAGACCTTTCTCCTTTTGTTTCTTTTCATTTTTCTGCTGTTCTTTGTTTGCTATTTGAAAATGTTTTTTAAAATTTCCCCTTGAAAAAGGTAAAAAAAAAACCTGTCGAAAGATGGCTGAATCAAGGTTTTAAGCTTTTTTGGGCCTGATATTTAGCGGCAGTGGCTAGCTGCCACCGTTTCATTTTTTTGTTTATTTTCTTCTTTTCTTGGGTCAATGACTAGACATTTGGAGGCAGGTTTTCAGCAGCTGCGGCTAGCTATTCTAACATGGCTAGCCATTACCACTGAACTGTAAACCCAGATATTAAATGTTATTAAGGGTCTAGCTCCAGCATTGAATATTCCATTTGTCCGTATATTCAACTGCTGTCCGTTAACTTCTGTGACAAAAGTTAAGCCAGTCTTTACTGTGCCTGACTTTCGCCACGTGTTGATAACCAGGCAGCAGTTCAATATTGCTGCTGCCCAATTATTGATGGGTTTTGCACCGGGAATGCCCCAATGCTAATCTGTTAGCTTCGGGGTGTGCAGTAGTGGCACCCATGAATATGCAGTGGCGCTAACATATCCTGGCCAAGGCGATTAATGTGGTTAGCAGGCCCACTAACTAATCACTTTGAATATCCCCCTTTGATTTACTTCCATGAAAATCCTGAATGTTATGAATGCCCACTTCTGTGTTTTCTTTCATTTCTAATACATAGAATTTATTGGAGATGGATATACTTTATTTCTTTATTGGACCCATTCTAGCCCAGAGGACTGAGACAGAGACTGCAGAGAACTAAGACCTGTGGTAGCAAGTGGCTCAGTAGTGTTCTGCTGCCCTTTCACTAATCTTTCAGGATCTCACTTTGCCACTGACAGAACAGTTGGTTGGGAAACAGGGCTAGAACTGTGGCTTCAATAACCAATGCTATATCCTGTTTATGATGTACCTCCATGCAGGACCGTACCTAGCCCTGTGCGAGCGGTGCGGCCGCACAGGGCACAAAGGCTTAATGGGTGCATTTCAGCTGTCTGCCTTTTCTTGCCGCCGCCGCTTTTTCTTCTCTCAGCGGCCTCTTCTCTCCCGCCCCCATAAAGTGGCTAGATGGAGGTGCGGGTGGGGGGGCGCCCAATGTGCAAGTCACACAGGGCGCATTTCACGATCGGTACGGCCCTGCCTCCATGCCTGTGCTGGTGATGTTGCAATTTGAAGGTGCTTGATGCATAACTTTGCACATTTACACATTATGGGGGTCAACCTTTTAAGAAACACATGGAAACACATGTAAGTCCCTATTTTAAAGGACTTATATGCATGAATGGGCACTTACATGCGCTCTTTGGGGGTCGTTATTCTGTAAGCGCATGCGCAAAGCCTATCGTGTGTACTTTCCACTTGGATGTGCATGGGGCGGAGCACAGACAGGGTCTCAATTGATGCACATACAGTAAGCTATAGAATAGTATAAGTTATGCACGTGTTCTGCAAAACTAACTGCGGCCACCACATCAGCTCTAAGGTAGGCGTAAAACTGCTGCAACTAGATTAAGGCACATCAGTATGTCCCTATTTTAAAAGTAAGGTATGCATGTGATTCACTTTATAAAATAGGCCCCTAATATATGCATGGTAATGCGCGTTGACCACTCAGGCATTTATAACACTACCCCAAATTATTTCGTAAGGACACGCCTAGTTTTAGATTCTAAGTTTGTGTGTAAAGGTTGGTGTTTTACTTATGTACATGCACAAGTAGCCATACACATGTACAAATGACCACTTATAAAATAGTGACTAGCGTAAAAGTACATGCGTTATTGCATGGTGAGTACTTTCACTGTGGCGTGCGCAGAGGCAAGCATGTACATTAATTACAAAATACGATAATTTATGGGCATATATGCAAAATGTAGGCATGGTTGTTTATGCTAGTGAAAGTGATCATGCCTTTATCTAAGGCGTGTTCTCTGCTTTAATTAAGTGAATTGTTACAAAACTACCCTCCAGAGTTTTAACTGTCAAGCATTTAACTACTCCTCAAGCTTTCTTAGAAGGATGGAAGGGACTTTGTTTATATCCAGCCCAGTTACATCTAAATCCCTAAGAAGCTTTACAATTTTCGCTCATTTAATTTCCCAATTTTTTTGCAGGGCCCTACTGCATGACCACCAGTTCTGAGGCAGATTCATTTGTCATGGATATGGTATTCTAGACCTTCCCATTCAAGGCCACAGGTCATTGCATCACAAGATGTAGCCATAGCAGCTGGCCCAGGACCAATGACAAATGTCCATCTTCAGTTACTTGTCGCTGTGTAATATTTGGGTTATACAGATGTATGTATAGCTAGATATATTTGAATGTAAGAACCAGAGCTTGCTGCCCTGAGGGGGATATATCCAAGGGATCCTGATAAGAGTTTCATTCAGTAAATGACCTCTCATGTTTGACTTCAGTGCTTGCCAAGAACAAATATAATTCATTACAACTGTGCAAGGACTACTGAACTCTTAAACTACTGTCTAAAAGAGGTGCTCCCTGCCTGAATTATTGGGCTGAATATTGTCAGTCTGTATTGTTGCTAGACTTGTTCTGTAGGGTGCCTAAAACCCAGCACAGATCAGGACAGGGATGGTGATTAGCAGAAAACCAATTTCTGGACCCACTAATGCTCGAGGCCGCGGGCCGGGTCCCGCGGCCGTCAGTAACCTGGGCCCGGGCCCGGCCTCGGCCTCCAGCATGTGACGGGGGGCGGGGGGGGGGGTGAGTGAGAGGAGGCCATGCTCGCGGCATTCGAAATCGCTCCGTCATGATGTCGGAGCGATTTCATTGGCCGCGGGCTGAAGAGGGGGGGCGGTGCAGTGTCTGCGAGGAGCCGCGTGGCCGTCTCCGTCTGGCCGCGGCTCCTCGGGAAACGGACGCGTTGCGGCGGGTCCGGTGAGTGGGGTAATCGGGGGGGTTGTTCTGCTCGGGGGGTGCTCGGGGGGCGATTTGGTCGGGGGGCGCTCTGTGCGGCGGGCGTTTCCGGCGGGAGCAATTTTCTTTTCTCGCCGGGGGTTGGTGGCAGCGTCCGGCAGCTTGGCGGGCAGCTACTATGCAGGGATCGATCGGGGCAGGAGCACTCTGCCTACCGGAGGGGGGATCAGGGCACGGCCAGAAGGAGCCAAAAGAAAGGGGGTTTCGGCTGGACGGGCTGGGGGGAGCTCAAGGGGGTCACGGGGAGTGGGGTCCGCATTGGGGGCCGGAGCAGGCAGTGGGAGTTTGCGGAGGGGGGGGCAGGTAGGGGGCGGGGAAGCATGGGACAGGGGCTGTGGAAGCGGGGGTCTCTACCTGCTTCAGCAGCCAGGTTGCGGGGTCCGGGGGGCGGTGGGCCTCCTGGCTGGGGGTGGGGGGGCCTGGGGGTGGGGGAGACTGATGGGGTGGAGGGGGGGGGGTTGGGTGAGGGGGTGTTGCGGACGGGGGCATTGCATTAGGGATCGTGGTGCCGGGGGCTGGTAGGGGACGGGGGGAGCGGATGGGCTGCAGGGGGGGTGCTGGAGGGGCTGGAGGGGGGGATTTGATGGGCTGGGGGGGGGAACGGATGGGTGGGGGGGGTTCTGGTCACGGGCGTTTGCCCTGCGGGGGGCTGGCCTGTGCGTTGGGCGGCACGGGAGCCTAGGGGCCCGTGTCGCAGGGGATGGAGAGGCCGGGTTTGCATGGTGGGGAATGGGCGGCCTGGTCCCCGGTGTCGGGGCAGTCGATGGGTGTGGGCCCATGGGGGGGGGGAGGGGTGGGGGGCCAGTTTCCAAGGAGGCGGAGGGCTGCTTCCCTAGGGAGCGGCGGGCTGGGCAGCCGGGGGGTTGGGGTCCTCGGGGGGGGGGGTGGGGGGCCTCAGGGGATGGCTTCTCCGGGGGTTGGTGCACCTCCTTCCCCATGTGTTGGTTCTCCTCCTTCCCCGTGTGTTGGTTCTTCTCTCCCTCTGCAGGTTCCCTGGAGTGCAAGGGCGGCAGCAGGCGGTGTGGGAGTCGGCTCGACGGAGATGTCGCGGAGCTGGTGCCAGACCGATCTGACCTCTGTGGAGCTGGCGGGGTCCACCTCGGTAGTGCAGGGAACAGCGGCGCCGGCGGCGCTAGGTGAGTGTACCGGGAATCCGGTTGGGGGGTGGTGTCATCGGGTGAGGGTGCGCCACGGGTACGTAAAGCCTAAGCGTCATGGCTGCACCGGCAGCGTCGTAGGCGGAGTGCGTCGTCTTCGTCGTCGTGGTCATCGGCTACTTCCTCGGCGGCCTCCGCGGTCGGGCCGCGGGCAGGTGAGGGGGTCCTCGGCGGTGTGGTATGCGGCGTTGTGGGAGGGGGTCCTGCGCAAGTTGTGGTGGCGGATCGTAGAGCGGCGTCTCGTCGATATTTTCCGGCGCCTCGAAGGGGGTGACGCTCGGGGGAGGGTCGCGAGGAACGGAAGGAGGATGCGTAGGCGGGGGATGCGTAAGGTGTCCTGGAACGCCTTCAAAAACTGAACCTGGGGCCTTTTTTTTTTTCGTGAATGGCGCGCGTAGGGTGCCTGTGGACCCGAGTCGGTACGGTGAGCTGCAGGCTGGAGCCGACGTACGATGGGGAGTTTCGGGATTGGATGGGGAATTCAGCAATTGTCGAGGGGAATGTAGGAGGTTAAGCGTCGGATGCAAAGGTCGGCCAGGAATGGTGGGGTGGGGTGGGTGGGGTGGGGGGGGGGGCCGGTCCGGTTAGGGCATCGGGTGATGCAGCTTTGCGGGCCTTTCAGTCCTGTTAGCCAGCGGGCCCGGGGCCCGATTCGAGCTGCCCATTTCCGGACGGCAATTTTCGGCGCGCCTGCTTGCTTGGCGGTGCCGGTCACGTGGCCGTTAAGGGTAGTCGACAGACAGTTCAGGGGGCGCCGGCGGCGGGTAGGTGTAGAGGGTAGCGGGGGGGGCTGGCGCCTACCCCCCCTTCGGTGTTAGGGTATCAGGCACGGTGCGGCGGGGAATATGTTGGGGGCGGGGGGTTTTCCGAAGGCTTTCCTATCCCAGTTCAGGAGGAAGTCCGGGATGTGGCGGGGGGGGGGGGGGGGAAGGCTAGCTCGGTGAGGCTGATGGCGGAGGTGGCCCACGCGATGATCGCGGAGGAGTGCTCGCTGGGCTGGGTCGCAGGGTCATTTGACTGGCTGCCCGGTGCGCTGGCTATGGTTTCTCCGCTGTGGGTTCTCCTGAAGGAGGAGCCGGGGCGTATCGGCGGATACCCGATCTGTCTTGCCCCTTGGGGCCTCGGTGAATGGCCCCATCCCGCGGGCACTGTGCTCAGTGCGCTATTCCTCCTCCGATGCGGCCTAGGAGCTGGTGCGCCAATGTAGAAATGGGCTTGGCTGGGGAGTCGGACATTGGATTCGCCACTCGGCTTTGGCCGGTTCAACCTCCTGCCTTCCCCTGGCTGGGAGTTCGTTTCGGGCTCAGTATTATTGCTAGGGGTTGGGGCGATCTCACGTGCTTACTTCGCGGCCATCAGCTCGTTTTGCACTGGATATTGGTGCGGAGGTCGGGGTGCCGGGTACCGTGCAGTATCTCGACACTGTTGTTCGTGGGGCCCGCGCGGTCCGCAGCTGGCGGGTCCTTGCTGGGGCGTTTCCTGGGGCCTAGCAGAGGGGTGGGCATCCCTTTGGCAGTGGGAAGACATTGGGGCCGGTGACATGTCGTTCGTTCTTGGGGATCGGGATCGACTCAGTGGAGTAGAGCGGCGGCGGCGGTTGGTGGCAGAGGTCGGCTCCACCTCGAAGGTGACGCTAACGATCTTCGGAGGCTGGTCGGCCACTCGAATTTGGCTGGTCGAGTCATTGCCAAGGGGAGGCCGTTGGCGTGGCGGCTATCCTTCGCGACGGCCAGTGTGTGCGAGGGGCATCATTGTATCCGGGTGACGTTGGGGATGCGAGCCTACTGGCGGGGGTGGGTTGCCTTTTGGGGAGGTATATGGGCTGCGCGGGGTTGCGGCCTGTGGTATTATCCCACCGTGACTTGGAATTGTTGGCGGCGGCGGCCTGTAGGTTGGGTATGTGATGGTACTGCCCGGGTTATGGGGGCGGCGCCGTGGCCGGCATCCTGGACGGCGAAGGGGTTGACGCGTACCGTGGCGTTCCTGGCATTGTTCCCCATTATGGTGGTCTTCTGGGTATGGCCTAAACGGTGCGGGACAGGCGGGTGGTTTTCTGGTGCGACGACGCCGCGGTGGTGCAAGTCATCCATCGGCATCCGTCCAAGTGCCCGCGGGTAGCGGCGTTGATGTGTGTGTTTGTGCTGGCCCGTCTTCGTCTCATTATTCCGGCTCGGGCTCGCTCTGTGCGGGGTGATCTGAATGCTATTGCTGTCGAGCTGTATCGTGTGCAATGCTCTTCTTGTTGCGGTCCTGTGGGGAATGGGCTGGAGAGGCGGTTGAGTGGGGGATGTTCCGGCGGTTTTCCTTTATAGCGTGGGCCAGAGAGTCTGGTGGTCCCGGTCGGCGGTGCAGGCGGCGGTGGCCGGTTCCTCCTTGTTTCGGCAGGGCGGCGGGCTGGGGCAGTCCGGGTGCCCTTATGTGGTGAGGCGGCTATTGGCTGGGTGGGCGCGAGCGCAGCCAATGGTCCCGGATTGGCGCCGTCCCGTGATTCATGAGGCCTACGGGAGGCACGAGTGCGGATATTTGTGTCCCATGCGAAGACCGACCCGTAGGGCCGGGGGCGGTGTGTGCTGCGGTAGGCAATACCGGGTCTGGGATCCTGTCCGGCGCGGAACTTGGCGTCTCATGGGCGTCAGCGACCGGATCTGGCTGGAGGTTTCTTCTGTCACCCGGACTGGTGTGTGGTTCTCCAGTTTCCATTCTCGGTGGTGCTCCGCCTGGCCTGGCGGCGGCTGGGCTTGGATGGACGGGAGTATGCGTCTCCATTCCTTCCGGATAGGGGCGGCGACGTGCGCGGCTGCAGCTGGTCGGGGGTGAGGTGGGTTCTCGGACCAGGCGTTGGCGATCCGGGGGCCTACGCAGGCTATGTGCGCCTGGACCAGTTGTGAGTTGGGGCGCTGGGGGGGTGGGGGGGGTGTTAATGCTGTGTTTCTTTTCAGGTGTACTGCAGGGGGGGCCTACAGGGGCATGGACAAGTTGAGTGTGGGGGTGGGGGGGTGGTGGGGGGGTGCTAATGCTGTGTTTCCTTTTTCAGGTGTACTGCGGGGCGGGTCTACAGGGGGTAAGGCACGGGCCCGCCGATCATCTGGGCGGAGCGCAGAGCCTGGAATCGACTGCTGGGTCCGCACCTGGGCGTGGTGTCCGGCAATTCCCAGTCGGTTTGGCTGGGCGAGTGGGACAAGCGCCAGTGGCAGCTCCTTCCAGGGATTCGGGAGCGTGCGGAGCGGCGACAGCGGCCCGTGGGATTTGTTTTTTGAGACATCTGGGTGGGCACGATCTCTCCGGTGGGACGTGCCGGCAGCTCATTCGAGCGGTGCATGGGGTCCTTGGTGTGCTGCAGGAGCAGTGGCCAGACGTGCAATCGTCTGGTCGGACATCATCACGCGGTCGGCCTGCCTGCCTCAGCGACGGTGGTTGAGAGGGCTAGCGCAGATCGACAGGGCTTGGCTGTTGGTTGCAGCAGGCCGGAGGGGGGGGGCAGGTCCGGCGTCCTGGGGCGGACCCCCTGTGTGCTGGACTGTACCGTGCTGACGGGGTACACTTGTCCCCGGTTGGACAGGACTTATTGCTTAATGATGGGCAGGAAGCATTGGAATTGATTGGTCGCAGCTTTATGGGGGGGGGCGGTGCGAGGATAGTGAATACCTCGCACCGGTGGCGGGGTACAGAGCCAGCGCTCGCAGGAGCGGCGCGGGCTTGAACTGGTTTACGAGCAGTGGGGGCGAAGTGCTCCTCGGGGTGGGGCGAGACAGCCCGGTTGGGGGTCTCGGCCCGGTAGCGGGGGGGTGGGAGCCGGCCTTTGCTACTAGTAGGGCGAGGCAGGCGGAGGGGTTTGGGGGGGAGGAGGATGCTCCGCCTTGCTACTAAGATGGCGGGTGGGGGGGCATCCTCCGGCAATGGGGTGTGGGGGCTGGGTTATGTTGGATGGTTTTATATTCAGGCCCGTGTTGGGCCGGTTGTTACAGGTGTAAATAAAGCTGCGACCAAATGTTTGTACCAAACTACAGTTGTTTGTGAATTTGTGGGGGAATATTATTGTGGGATGCTAAGACCGGTGATGGAGGCGAGGAGGGCCTCCGGGTTACCAGAGTTAATGCTCGAGGCCGCGGGCCGGGTCCCGCGGCCGTCAGTAACCTGGGCCCGGGCCCGGCCTCGGCCTCCAGCATGTGACGGGGGGCGGGGGGGGGGGGTGTGTGAGAGGAGGCCATGCTCGCGGCATTCGAAATCGCTCCGTCATGATGTCGGAGCGATTTCATTGGCCGCGGGCTGAAGAGGGGGGGCGGTGCAGTGTCTGCGAGGAGCCGCGTGGCCGTCTCCGTCTGGCCGCGGCTCCTCGGGAAACGGACGCGTTCCCGCCCTCCCACCCATTATGGAGGTGGTTTCGAAATGTTGCAGCTGGCGGGGGCGGGGTACAGAGCCAGCGCTCGCAGGAGCGGCGCGGGCTTGAACTGGTTTACGAGCAGTGGGGGCGAAGTGCTCCTCGGGGTGGGGCGAGACAGCCCGGTTGGGGGTCTCGGCCCGGTAGCGGGGGGGTGGGAGCCGGCCTTTGCTACTAGTAGGGCGAGGCAGGTGGAGGGGTTTGGGGGGGAGGAGGATGCTCCGCCTTGCTACTAAGATGGCGGGTGGGGGGGCATCCTCCGGCAATGGGGTGTGGGGGCTGGGTTATGTTGGATGGTTTTATATTCAGGCCCGTGTTGGGCCGGTTGTTACAGGTGTAAATAAAGCTGCGACCAAATGTTTGTACCAAACTACAGTTGTTTGTGAATTTGTGGGGGAATATTATTGTGGGATGCTAAGACCGGTGATGGAGGCGAGGAGGGCCTCCGGGTTACCAGAGTTACTATCATTTTGAATGGATGGTTATGCCTTCCAATCTTAGCCATATCTTTTCTACCTACTAAATGTTTGTCATCCTGGAATTACCACTATTTTGAGGTCTACCTGATAATTTAGAGGGTAATTTTATAAGGGTGCACCTAGTTTAAGCATGTTTTTAGGTGACTATATAAAGGCAATTTTATGAAGAAAAGTAGGCACGTAGCAGTTCTCGTGATTACATTGCCAACATGGACATTTATACCAGTCCCAAAGCTGGTGTAAATGACTGGGCCTATAATGTTAACATATACATCTAACATATAGTATTTTATAATCTATATGCTTATTTGTGTGCTCCACCCATTCTTTGCCCAAACGCCACCTTGTGCATGCCTACCAGCAAAAACTGCACCATCATGTCAAAGCATGAACTTTTATGCCCGTTAGAATTTTATAAGAAGCCATTTATGTGTGTATGGTGGAGGAGCAGCCAAGTGGTTAGAGGACTGGCTTGGTAGCCAAGAAACTAGCGTTCAGTTCCCACTAGCACCCATTGTGGTCTGGCAATCTGCTTCTAGTCACACTGCCATCAGCTGCTCGGTCAGCATTGACTCAAAGGCACACATTGCATTGCATGTGTATATGCGCAGAAATGATTTTATAAAATTACTTACAAATTCATCTATTCAGATGACCTGGTATTTCACATGTAAGTGACCACAGTCTTAGAGTGAATACAACAATATAGGCTGTACACCAAGGACAAGAAACTTTTATTAGAGCAAAATTTGGCAGAATTTCTAGGATATATCTTGTCAGCTAAAGTACAGATGTATCTCCAAAAATATATGAGCCACTGAGAATTGGGAAACCTTTAAATGCAGTTGAGACATTTAGCATTCCTAGGTCTTACTAGCTTCTAATTCACTGATAGACAACTCTATTCAAAACAGTGAGAACAAGAGGGTATGCAGGGCACCCTAACTTAGAAAGCACCATGCCAATCAAAACATATAGGGCCCGATTATGTGAGGTGAATAGCGGGGTTGTACGTCCTGGTGGGATGTGCAGCCCCGCTATCCATCCAGCCCGTATTCTGCCACATACTCTCCCTGCACGCACAGAGCAGCAATGCAGGGAGAGCCAGATGGGGGCAGGAGGGGGCAGAGAGTGGGTGGAGTGGGGACAGGCCGAGGCACCAGGATGTACAGGGCTGATTCAGGTCACAGCCTGATATGTCCTGTGAGTGGGGGTAGGACGTGCTGCTTATTCCACCTTGGAGGTGGAATAAGTAGTGAGGGAAGGCAGCGATTGGGCCTGGAATCCCCCACCAAGGCTGGGATTAGCTGAAGGTAGGACCTGCAGCCTGATCCGGGCCCTGGCCGGCCTCATCGAGGGTCAGATGGTGGAGAAATGGTGGAGAAATGGGGGTCAGCACTGCGGCAGGCTGGCCATGAGGCGGGGTGGATGTCTCCTGCAGAGATGCAGGGGCCCCCTGGGCCATCTCAGTGCCCAATCATGCATCTGTGGGAACATCTAGCTCCCACGATGCAGGATCAGGTACTAATAGGCTGTCCTGTTTGGGGGCATACAGGCAACCTGGACGTGCCCCTTATGGAACTGGGCTCATTATGTCTGTGTGTTGTGGAAGATAGCAGGTACTTGCAGAAATGGAATGTATGAAGACAGTACTTTCTATTAAAGCATGATTGCTGAGGGTGCAGAGAGGGGGAAACAGTGATGGAGCTCCTAGGTATTGCAATTGAGGATCCAGTGATCAATGTCCATCACTTTATTGGTCTGTGTGGCACCCTACGATTGTGATTCTGATGGAATGAGGGGGAATAAGTTTCAGACAGTGTACAAAGAAGATGGCTAGTATTTTTGTCTTTAGCCTGAATTGACATTATTGTCTGAACATACTTAGTGTGGTTTCCTTGCCTGTTTCTATAGAGGAGGGTTGGTTTAACTATTAGGCAGAGTAGGCGGTCACCTAGGATGGCAGCTTCTGGAGGACAGCAAAGAGCTGCTGTAGCTATAGCAAAAACAAGTCCTGACAAACCTAAAGACCAATCAGTGCATGCTTTTACCCGCAGGAAGCGCGGGCAATTTTCAATTCAAAGCTACCAATAAACCATCATGCACTGTTACAAACAGGTAACCTATCATCAGAAACACAATGCAACACTTAGCCGTCTAAGACCATACACTATCTCATTTGATTAATCCAAATGATCAATACATGGCACTTATTATATATCTCTATTACAACATTTTTATTTTCTAAATGACATCAAAAGATTTAATCACAATTTATACTCATATCTTATTCCTCTTATAAATTATTTTATATAATCCCTAATTAATGTAAAACCAATGTAGCAATTATCCCCCATACACATAGATCCACTCATACAAATCACACATACCAGAACAACTTTAAAATTCACATAACCCAAGTTAAGAACTACTATCAGCTTTAAGTCGAACGAAAATACAACACAATGAATAGCTCAAATAAATGACTTCAGAGGAGTTCAAAGTAGCCAGAAAAGGGGGTATATGCTTTACATCCTCCCCGAACATATACCACTGTGCTCAGGTCTAAAAAATTCTTCAAGTCTCAAATTCCTCAGATGTCAGATGTTCCTAAATACTCTATGAATGTCTCTGATGCAATGATTGTCATCAAGAAATCACAAGAGACTTCATTGCCAAAAGCAGGGATCACCCCCATAAAAAGCTGAAGCAACTCTCACACCATCAACTACCAACTAGAGCCCATAGTCTCGCAGCTATCGGCTTCATCAGGGTATCTGTACTCCATGTACCACCGGCACCATCTACATTGATGTCACAAAAATGTTTGAGCATGCGCCTTAGAACTCACCAGTCTGTCTCACTCTCCCATGCTTCAAATGCTTTCAAATCAGCCATTTATCCAGATGTGACAAGGTCACTAAAACACCCTATTTTAATGCATTTGCTCTCATTTGTAACTCGATGGCTGATTCTGCTGGGATAACACTTGCCAGGAAGCTTTGTAAGGCATAATGTGGGAGTAAGAATATAGATGGCTTCTCGACAGGGAAATGGCCACAGCTGGTATAATAGAAATGTGATGATATCAGGCAAAGACTTACAAACCTGAGTTTGGGAGGGAAAATTGTCTTTTGCATGCTTTCTCTTAAGGTTGCATCCTGCGTTCTGGCCTAGTCCCTTTGACAATGTATGCTTGGGTGTTGTTGAAAAATACTATCTTGGAAGCCCAGACCAGCTGTATTCCATGCTTTAAGAAAAGTGGAAGGAAGTCCAAAAAACTGCCAGCATGGTTTAAAGGGGAGGTCAGAGAGGCTGTTGTTGCCAAAAAAGCATCTTTCAGGAAATGGAAAAAAGAGCCAAACGACAAAACCTGGAAACAGCACAAGCACTGGCAAGTCAAATGCAAGGCATTGATAAAGCAGGCAAAGGGAGAATTTGAGAAGAAGCTTGCTGTGGAAGCAAAAACGCGAAATAAAGATATTTTCAAGTACATTCGTAGCAAAAAACCTGTGATAGAGTCAGTTGGTCCATTAGATGATAGAGGAGTCAAAGGGGCACTAAGTGGCGACAAGGCGATACCGGAGAGACTGAATGAATTCTTTGCTTCGGTCTTTACTGAGGAAGATGTAGGGATGTTACCCATGACTGAAGTGGTTTTTAAAGGTGCGGAAGAATTGAAAGAAATATAGATACATTGGGAAGATGTATTACAACTTTTAGATAAACTGAAGAGTAGCAAATCACCTGGGCCAGATGGTATACATCCAAGGGTGTTGAAAGAACTCAAATATGAGATTGCAGACCTGCTATTAGTAATCTGTGAACTATCATTAAAATCATCTCTAATACCTGAAGATTGGAGGATCGCCAATGTAACACCAATTTTTAAAAAGGGTTCCAGGGGTGATCCGGGAAACTACAGACCGGTGAGCCTGACGTCAGTACCGGGAGAAATGGTAGAAACCATCATAAAGAATAAAATTACTCAGCATGTAGATAATCATGGCCTAATGGGAGACAGCCAACATGGCTTTAGACAAGGAAGATCTTGTCTTACTAATCTGTTATGTTTTTTTGAAAGTGTGAATAAACAGGTGGCAAAGGTGAGTCGATTGATATAGTGTATCTGGACTTTCAGAAAGCCTTTGACAAGGTCCCTCATCAGAGACTTTTGGCAAAACTAAAGAGTCATGGGATAGGAGGCAGTGTACTACTGTGGATCAAGAACTGGTTAAAAGATAGAAAGCAGAGAGTTGGGCTAAATGGCCAATTTTCCCAATGGAGAAAGGTGAATAGTGGTGTACCCCAGGGATCTGTGCTGGGTCCACTGCTTTTTGACATATTCATAAATGACCTGGAAAGTGGAATAACGAGTGAGGTTATCAAATTTGCAGATGACACAAAACTATTTAAAGTTGTTAAAACCCAAGAGGATTGTGGAAAATTGCAAGAGGATCTTGATAAATTGGAAGACTGGGCATCAAAATGGCAGATGAAATTTAATGTGGACAAGTGCAAAGTTATGCACCTAGGGAAGAACAACCCAAACTATGGTTAACGGATGCAAGGTTCCACATTAGGAACCACCACCCAGGAAAAAGATTTAGGCGTCATTGTGGATAACATGTTAGAACCCTTGGCCCAGTATGCAGTGGCAGCCAAGAGAGCAAATAGAATGCTAGGTATCATAAGGAAAGGAATGGAAAATAAAACAAAAGATATTATAATGCCTCTATATCGTTCCATGGTGAGACTGGACCTTGAATATTGTGTGCAATTCTGGTCGCCGTATCTTAAAAAGGATATAGCATTATTAGAAAAGGTTCAGAGAAGAGCCACCAAAATGGTAAAGGGGATGGAAGGATACTCCTATGAAGAAAGGCTAAAAAGGTTAGGGCTCTTAACCTGGAAAAGATACGGCTGAGGGGAGATATGATAGAAGTCTATAAATTAATGAACGGAGTGGAACGGGTAAACGTAGATCGATTGTTTACATTATCAGAATATAGAAAGACTAGGGGACATGCAATGAAGCTACAGGGTAAACTATTTAAGACTAATAAAAGAAAATATTTTTTCACTCAACGTGTAATCAAAGTCTGGAATTTGTTATTGGAGGATGTAGTAAAGGCTGTTAGTGTAGCTGGGTTTAAAAAAGGTTTGGACAAGTTCCTGGAGGAAAGGTCCATAAACCATTATTAAGAAGGGACCCAGGATATCAATGCTTGACCCAGTACAAGCATTGTGGAACCTGTGTCTTTTGGGGAAACTGCTAGGTAGCCAGTATAGCATATCTTATGTTCTTATGTTCTTATGTCCGGTTATGCTTTTTTACAGTATCTTTCTGGGTGGGGTGGAATTGGGTAATCACGATAGTCAAAATCTTAGTGGGAGAAGACCTATGGGCATTCAAATTAATTGAGTGGTACACAAGACTAATACCCTTGCACTAGATCTGTATGTGGGCCAATTTTAAGAGAACCATTTTGGATGTCCAGAAAGGGATAATGGGAATGATACACGGGGAAGTAAGGCACCTAATATATTCCACAGCTCAGAGCCAGCAGGCCCAAAATATCTCGTTATAGAATCCTTTTTGCCTTAGTCATTCTCCTCTGCAGTCTTTGCTCCAGCTTTGAATTTGAAATATTCCCTCAGCCTTTTCACCAGCATCAAATGTGTGACTCAACACCTAAAAAAATCCTGAGATACCTGTGTAAGTAACCCGAATCTTTTCAGTTATTTGGCTCCCCATCATTGTTTCTTAGGTGCTTGGGCTATCTTGGGGAAGGGATATTCAGTTTTGTCCTATGGAGATTCATCCTTGTACATAATCAGCTGTACCCGTCAGAGGCTAATGAGTATGATTCAAATGTTTGTATTCAGACATCCATCACCTACCTATCAAGGTCTTCTACCTTGGAAAAGCCTGAATAAGTCAATTTAATTAGCTTTCTCTCAGGCTTTAGGGTCCTGATAAGTGGGTAAGACATGCTTAACAGGGTTAAACTAAGATCTCTGTGATCATTATATCTCTGTGATCATCCATGGCTTCAGCACTCTAAAATAGAGGAAACTAAATTGCAATGGATAAAATGAGAGAACAAAACACCCTCCCATTAACGTCACTTAACTTTGCCTGATAAACCCTGAATAATTTCTCTCTTTGCTTTTCATTGCCTGCCTAGTCCTCATATTTCTTGCGAAGAGTTTACACAATACCCTTGTTGAACAGAAAGATAAAACATACCTCAAATAGTTGTTTGAAAACATCAAGGAACCAAAATTGCATGCTAATCCAGTTTGTTGTTAAGCTCCTCAAAAGGATCAAAATATCAATTAACTTGCTAGCTCAGAACATCTTTGATATATGCTCAGATTTACTGATGCTCTGAAAAGTCATGTTCAGACTCACCTAATGGCTTTTATATTACGAACAAAGATGTGCCACTCGCTTTAGCATTTGACCTCTTCTAACTATTCCATGTCTATGTCTAACTGCTCAGTCTTTAATATACTTATCAGTTCCTAGTTTTGACTTGAAGGATCCTGATTCTGTCCCGTTTAGTATTCCGAAAGTTATAAATCACATTTTTGATTAATTTGTGAGAAAAGATATGTTAGCAATTTGCTGAGAAGTATACCAGCAACAGTTTTGATTCTTTCTTTTTTAATCAACTTAACTGCTTTTCTCAGGGGGAAACTAATATCCATTGTTGGTTATGTAACTTCCTCTTGCCCTGTGGTGAAAGAACAGTTTTATCCCAGGATCTCTGCCACTCCTTCACTCAGCTAGTACACACTCTTATTGACAGGGAGCAAGCTCTCCGTGTCAGGAAGGAAATTCTCTTCAAGCCCCTTGGCAAATAAATTAAAGAAGCTCTGGACACTGAATCGGATGCTCCAATTTTCTTTACTGTAACAAAATATCCAATCCAAGTAGTAACAAGCACATGAGGTCTGTGAATGTAGTGCACAGTTTTTGGTAACACAGGTTGTATCCCTTCCAAAGTATTTGTCATAAACATATTCAAAATCAAACAACAGACCTCAGCACTCAGCCTACGGCCACTCATACAACCCGACAGCAGCACAACACCGAGGAGGAGAGGCACCTCTGACTTCATCAATACACCAAAAGACTTCACCAAGGTACGCAAGGACACCGCAAAAAGAGCTCTATCACTGGCAGCACCTGCAATATGGAACACCCTCCCTGATGACTTACGATCAACGATAGACATCAAGGACTTTCGGAAACAGCTCAGGACGACCCTCTTCATTGAGCACTACGGTGACATCACATAATCTGCCTGCCAGCCCGGACTACAGACCAACCGCCTCCCTTTCTCATTCATGTACATAGTATTGTAAAGTAGTGCATGCTGTAAATAGCCCACCATGAATCAGCGCCAACGTACACACAAGAGTAATTAGACCTTACCTGCTAATTAGCGTTCCTGAAGGATCTCCAGTCCGGTCCCTTCTACTGGGTTGTGCCCCTCTACCAGCAGCTTGTGGACTGAGCACGTCATCTTTTGATGACCCTGGGGTATAAGTAGACTGGCACCGCCCACCAACTCCAGTGACCTATTGGCAAAGCAGACTTAACAGAGAGACAAGTGAATACATACCAAACTTAACACTACAACTGCACTAGTAACTTAAACAAAAGAAACCTTGATACCCCCTCCCCCGGGAGGACTTCCCACCGTCCCCGGAGAAGAAAGGCTTACCTGACCCGCTCGCAGCGGCGAGACGCCTGAACCATCCAGCCCGCCTCACCCAAAAGGCCTCAGAGGAGCAACCAACCGCTCCTATCTCCGCTTATTTCTTCGGGCCGAGCATACCTGAAAAAAGACACCCAAGATCTGGGAGGGAAAAGGGACTGGACTGGAGATCCTTCAGGAACGCTAATTAGCAGGTAAGGTCTAATTACTCTTTCCTTAGTGTCTCTCCAGTCCAGTCCCTTCTACTGGGATGTACCAGAGCAGTTCCAAAAGCGGGAGGGCCCAGCAATGCCGGACCGAAGAACCGCGCCCCCAAAACCTGCTTCCTCAGATGCCTGAACGTCCAACCTTATAATGCTTAGCAAAGGTATGCAGGGATGACCAAACCGCTGCTCTACAGATGTCCAGCGAAGGGACCAGGCTGAACTCCGCCCACGAGGCCTCTTGGGCCCGAGTGGAATGCGTCCGGAGCCCCGCCGGGACCTGCTTACCTCTCAAAATGTAAGCCGATGAAATGGCCTCCCTGATCCATCTGGAAATTGAGGACTTCGCTGCCGCCTCCCCCTTACGCGGCCCCGCAAACAGCACAAACAACCGTTCCGACTTGCGGAAGGGCTCAGTGCGAGCTAAGTATCGCTTTAGAGCTCTGCGCACGTCCAGGAGACGCAGACGAGCGTCATCCCCTTCCAGGCGATCCGCGAAGGAGGGGAGAGAAACCGACTGATTCACATGAAAGGCCGAAACCACCTTCGGCAAGAAGGACGGGACCGTACGGAGGACCACCCTTTCCCTAGAAAAAACCAGAAAGGGTGGGCGGCAAGATAACGCCTGCAACTCCAAAATGCGTCTGGCCGAACAGATGGCCACAAAAAACACTGCCTTAAGAGTAAGATTCTTCAGGGACGTCCACTGCAAGGGTTCAAAGGGCTCAGCGGAAAGGGCATCCAAAACGAGGCTGAGGTTCCACGGGGGAACCAGCGATCTCTGTTGTGGCCTAAGCCGCCGCACCGCCTTCAGGAACCTACCTACGTCCGCATGCTCGCCCAAGGGCTTTCTCTGAATCCTGCCCCTATAACAGGAAATAGCCGCCAGCTGCACCCTCAAAGAACTAGCGGCTAGGCCCTTGTCGAAGCCTGTCTGTAAAAATTCCAGAACCTCAGGCACCGAAACTGAGAGGGGCCTCATCTTCCTTTCTGCACACCAGGCCTCAAAGATACGCCAGACCCTCACATAGGAAAGACAGGTCGAACGCTTGCGGGAACTTAGCAGGGTGTATATCACTGCCCCTGAGTAACCTCTCTTTCGCAGCCTAGCTCTCTCAATAGCCAGGCCGTAAGCGAGAATCGATCCACCTGCGGCATGCGCACCGGCCCCTGGAACAGAAGGTCGTCCCTCACCGGCAGGCGCCACGGACGATCGGCTAGAAGACGCATGAGGTCAGCATACCACGGACGGTGCGGCCAGTCCGGGGCGACAAGGACCACCAGCCCCACGTGAGCCTCTATCCGTTGAATGACCCTGCCGATGAGTGCCCACGGCGGAAACACGTACAAGAGACCGTCGGTCGGCCAGCTTCTCACTAGGGCGTCCAAGCCCTCGGACATCCTTTCCTTCCGTCGACTGAAGAAACGGCTTGTCTTGGCTGACTCCCACGTCGCCATCAGATCCATGATGGGGGAACCCCATCTGTACACTATCCTTTGATAGATCTCCTGCGACAGCTGCCACTCTCCGTGATCCACTTTATGACGACTTAAGTAATCCGCCGTCACGTTCTCTGTTCCTGCCACGTGTTGCGCCGATAGGGCCACTAGATGGGCTTCGGCCCAAGCCATCAGCTCCTCCGCTTCTTCTTCTAAGGCGGGGCTGATCATTCGCCCTGACGATTGATATATGCCATGGCGGTCATGTTGTCGGAAAGAACTCTGACCGCCCTCCGGCCCATCCAGCTTCCGAATTCCCTGAGGGCTAGGCGAACCGCCCTCAGTTCCAATCTGTTGATGGGACACTGTGCCTCCTGCATGCTCCAAGGCCCCTGAGCGATCCGACCCTCACAGTGGGCCCCCCAACCTGAGAGGCTGGCAACCGTCATCAGCTGTAACCACTCCGGCGGTTCGAGGGGCATCCCAAGTTCCAAAGGCCCTGGGAGGATCCACCACTGCAAGGATTCCTTGACTGACACCGGGCAGGGCAGTGTTACTGACAAGGCCTCTCTCTCGTGGGACCACCGATGGAGCAGAGCTCGCTGAAGGGGCCGCATGTGAGCTCTGGCCCACGGGACCAGCTCTATCGTCGCTGCCATGGTCCCCAGCACTTGAAGGTAGTGCCACGCTGAGGGCGCCCTCAAGGCCAGGAACTGGTGGAGCAACTCCCGAAGCGTCCCTATCCTGCGCTCTGGCAAGAACACCCTGCCCCTGCCCATGTCGAACCTTGCTCCTAAATACTCCAGCTCCCTGGAGGGAACTAACTTGCTCTTTGAGACATTGATGACCCAACCTAGGCTCTCCAGAAAGGTGACTACCCGGTGTGTGGCCTCTCGACTCTCTTGCTCGGACTTCGCTCGGATCAGCCAATCATCGAGATATGGGTGGACCAAGATCCCTTCCTTGCGTAGGGCCACCACTACCACGACCTTTGTAAAGGTGCGTGGTGCCGTTGCTAAGCCAAACGGCATCGCTTGAAACTGAAAGTGCCCCTGTGGAACCACAAACCGCAGGAACTGTTGATGGGACTCGCGGATGGGAATATGCAAATAAGCCTCCGTGAGGTCAAGAGAAGTCAGAAACTCCCCTTGACGTACAGCTACCAGCACCGACCTTAAGGACTCCATGCGAAAATGTGGTACCCATAGGCACCTGTTGACGCCTTTCAAATCCAGGATCGGACGGAAGGAGCCCTCCTTTTTGGGCACCACAAAGTAAATGGAGTACTGTCCGGTCCCGCGCTGTGCCGCGGGAATGGGAACAACCGCCCCCAGCGCCTGCAGTCTCCTGAGCGTCACCTCTACCGCCGCCCGCTTGGACGGAGAACGGCAAGGGGAAAGAACAAAGGAAGGAAAGACGGGCTTTGCGAACTCGAGAGCATAACCCTCTCGAACCACTTCCATGACCCACTGGTCTGTCGTGACCCGGGCCCAAGCGGAGAGGAACCGCCTCAGTCTGCCCCCCACTGGCAGGTCCTCTCCCCGGGCCCCTGTGGCTTCATTGGGACTTCCTGGCAACCGAGGAGGAGGGTGAGGCTCCAAAACCTCTTCCTGCCCCCCCGGAAACCTCGGAAGCCCTGTCCCCTAGAGGAGAACATCCCTCTCTGAAAGGACAAGGAGCGAGCGGTCCGAAACCTCCTCATCTCCCGAGGCTGAGCCCTCCCTAAGGAGGGGGCTCTATTCTGTTTCGGCCTATCCTCCGGGAGTCTACCCTCTTTAGACTCCCCAAGCTCCTTCACCAGCTTATCCAGGTCCTCCCCAAACAATAATTTGCCTTTAAAGGGCAGCCTACCGAGACGAGCCTTTGAAGAACTGTCCGCTGCCCAATTGCGGAGCCACAGATACCGCCGGGCCGCAACTACCGAGGCCATATTCCTCGCTAGGCTTCTAATGAGATCGTACTGACTATCAGCCAGATACGCTGCGCCCGACTCAATCTTCGCTGCCTCCCCCGTGCCTTCAACGGGATTCTCCCCCGCCAGCTGGATCTGTTGGGACCAGCGCAAGCAGGCCCGGGCGACCCATGCCCCACATACCGAAGCCTGAAGCGCTAGGGCACTTACATCGAAAGCCTGTTTCAGCAGGGTGTCCAGCTTCCTATCCTGGGAGTCCTTAAGGGCCGAACTGCCCTCGACCGGAATCGTGGTCTTCTTGGTGACAGCTGCCACCGCCGCGTCTACCCTGGGAGAGTGCAGTAACTCCTTCTCCCCTTCCGGTATCGGGTACAATCTAGCCATGGACCTTGCTCCCCTTATGGCCGATTCCGGCTGATCCCATTCCTCCTGGATCATTTGGCGCACCACCCGATGGAAAACCTTTTGAGATTTCCTGACCGCCTGAATCAAAGGATCTTCCAGCACCTCTTCCTCCGCTGGCCCTCCGGCCGACATGTTCAGGACCTTGAGGGCCTCTCCGATCAAAGCTGGCAATTCTTCCCTGCGGAAGACCCGAACAATCTTGGCCTGTTCTTCGGGGATCTCACCTTCTTCCAGCTCCATCCCCCCCTTCCCTGTCAGACAGATCCCCCTCTAAGGACTCTGGCAATGGGGGGTGGGACTCCTCCTCCTGCGCCATTCTCGGACGCTTTGCCGGCAGCGGGCCTACCTCTGCCAGCTCCCTGGTGTCTGCCTGCCGGGCCTTTGCCCCCGCCTGCGCTGGCTCCTGCCCAAGCCGCCCCTGCTTGCGGAGGCAAAACGCCTTATGCAGAAGAACAAACTCCGGGGAGAAGTCGCCAGCAACCTCCTCCTCCATCTCCAGCCCCGCGGAGGAGGGACCCGGCTTGGGAGGTGGCTGAGTGGGGAAGTCCCCTGGCATATTCAGGGGGGACTCAGGATGGCCTACCTCCCCAGAAGGAGCACCCAAATCCTGGGAAGAAGAGGAGGGAAGATCCTGCCGGCTCCCCGCCCGGCTCCCTAACTCCCCCGAGGCCTCTTGCATACAGGCTTTGCAGATGCCTGAGTCCAAGGCTCCCCCTTTGCAGGACCCGCACACCATGCACTGGGCTTTAGCTGGCATAGTTACCTCAGCTAGCCCCAGGGCCACGAGAGAAAATGAGGGAGAGGGGAACAGAGGCAGGCCGCAGATTAAAACACCTTTCCTCACTCTCTTGAATTACGTGACTCTATGTAATGTAATTCTTCTTTGTTATCTTTTTTTTTTTTTAAACTAGCTCTTGGCTGGCTCCCTCTTTAGCTTCTCGGATCCCCTCTGTTTTCCCTTTCTCTATATTTTTTTCTTTTTTTTTTTTGCGGGAAAAAAACGGGCCCTTTAAGCCAAAGTACTGGAGACTCGCAGCCCCGGCTAATTCCGTGCGCGCGCGCTCACCACGTGAGGGAAAAACAGCGTGGAACTCACCTCCCGACATGCGGGCCTTACCAAGCACGCGGTCCACGACCGCGTGGAGAGCCGCTTCTCCGACGGCGCACTGCCGTGAACCTCCTCTTCAGGCGCGCTGCTTCTCTGCGCCGCAAAGCCAGGTTGCTCTTCGGCCTTCCGCCCGCCCGCTCAGCCGCCTCAAGGGCTTCCGTGGCGAGGTGGAAAGGACGGGAAGGCTTGTCTCCTCTCACCCGCGAGGAAGAGGGAACGGTCCCAGCTCTGCCGGACTCAACCCAACTCCCTCTTCAGCGGTAAGGCCTCCTTCCGACCGCTCCCACACCGGGGGGGAGGGGGGAAGTCTCCGAATGAGTCTTAAATAAATGAAATGAAATAAAGGTAAATAAAGGTAAAATAAATAGAAGTAAATAGAAGTAAAATAAAAGTAAAAATAAACCCAAGATCTGCCTAAGCTAGTCTCTCCAGTAAGCCAGATCCCTGGCTTGCTGTACCCCTACCAGCTGCTAGCAGACTGAGCACAAAAACTGGAGTTGGTGGGCAGTGCCAGTCTACTTATACCCCAGGGTCATCAAAAGATGACGTGCTCAGTCCACAAGCTGCTGGTAGAGGGGCACAACACAGTAGAAGGGACCGGACTGGAGAGATGCTAAGGAACACGCATTCACTGTATTACATTGCATGCACACACAAATGTCATACTTCGATTGTTTGCAGTGTAAACCACCTTGATTATAGGAGAAGGCGGTATATAAATCCTTTTAAATAAAAAAAATAAAAAAAATAAATAAATTTGTGTCTGTGATCCCTGTTTAAATATTTATCAGTTCTGCTGCTGGCAGAGGGACCATGGGTTAAGGATCCTAAGCAATTGGCAGATTACAGTAACCTTTCTCCCTCCTCACTAGGATCTTATTCCTTTAATCCTTTCTATATATCTGGTAAGCAGTCACCCCAATGTACCTTCTTCCAGCAAGCAGCTCTTCTCTGGTACAGCAAACTCTTCTGTTAGTCTTGAGTAGCAAGCCAGTTCCTATAATATGACTCCTTGGTTAGACGTGGATAGCAAGCCAGCTCCTTCAATCTCTCTCCTCTGTTAGACTTGAGTGGTAAACCAGCTCTCCATTCTCTCTCCACACTCAGTCAGGGGGGTAGGTTAAACCTCTGACTGGCTCTCCAATATTCACAAGCAGGCACTTCAAGAATCAAGGGCTGATTCCACACAAGACACAAATAAGACTAGGCCCAGAGCTGAGCCTCAACATACATAGACAACCAAGGCAACAACCATACTAAATCACCCTAAGCAAAGACCAAAAGGAAACCACACCTCACATCCTGAGGTTATGAAGATAACAGGCAGAACCAAAACAGTCATACCAAGAGGGAGATGTTACAACAAGATGGCATGCACCTGCTGTAAGGCTAAAAATGGAAAGGTCCTGCACACAAAGCATGTGGGATTGGTCAGGCCTGAAAGGATCCCTTGCAGAGAGGAAAGTGTAATTGCTGGCCAGAGAGAGATAGGCATTATGAAAAAAACACTATTTGAGTAATAAGGATATTGAGACTTTAATGCAGTTATGTAAGTGCAAGTATGATTATAATAAATTAGTAAGTGTGCACGCTGGGAAAGGAATACTTGTGGAATGTGTGAGATACTTTTCAAACAGCAATAAAAGTGGCAGTTTATTAGCTAATTACTTAAAGCTGAAAAAAAACCCAGAACAAGTAGAGTGGAGGAATGGTCTGGCGGTTAAGGCGGCAGCCTGGGAAAAGCAAGGCCAGGGTTTAAATCCCACTGGTACTTCTTGTAGCCTTGGATAAGTCATTTAACCGTCCATTGCCTCAGGTACAAATTTAGATTGTAAGCCATCCGGGGACAGGAAAATGCCTAATGTACCTTAACCCTTTCAAACCGTATGTCCACTGTAATGGACGTCATGTTATTCATTGAATTCCATGTCTATATATATGGTGTCTGTGAAAAAATTCAGGTCTGAAAGGGTTAATATAACTTGCCTTGAACTACTACTGGAAAGACGTGAGTGAAATAAAATAAAATACAAACATGTATATAGAAGATGGGTATGTTGTTATGTCGGTGCTCATTAAGAGTGGAGGAGTGGCCTAGTGGTTGGGGCAAGGTACTTCAGGTCGGGGGTTCAAATCCCACTAGAGGACAGCAACCTTGGGCCAGAAGGACTGGGATTTCTAGTCCCACAGGTGCTCCTTGTGGTCTTGGGCAAGCCACTTAACCCTCCATAGCCCATGTTCCCTGTAAAATAGTTATCTCCAAGTTATAATGCCCTGTTCAATGTAATTTCAGTTTGTTCAATGTAAACCGCACTGATGCAGAATAGCGCGGTATATAAGAGAATGTAAATAAAAATAAATAAATAAGAGTACTTTTTGGAGGATTAAAACCCTCAAAGTGGTGATTGGAAGATAATCAAATATTGTAAGCTCCATTCTCCCAGACTGAGATGAGAGAAACAATTGACGCCTTACAAACCCGATGGCCTTTCATCTAAATTTTACAAAATGTTTAAAAAGCCTGTCTCCCCATCGCTTTTAAGATTCTATAAATAAATAAAAAGGAGCAAGACGCCTAAAGGAAACTTTGAAGAGGCAGTTATAGTAAAATGGTACAGTGGTAGGGATCATGTAATCCTGTCATACACCATGACAGTGATACCATGCCTAAAGTTTGTTGTATTATATTTTATATGTTAATATAAATCAATAAAGATACATGGACAAAACAAAAAATATAATTGCTTTTCTCATTGACAAGCAAACAGAATTCAAATCCAAAGAGGTGAACTGAGCTTGGGGCCAATGTAATAAGACCTCTGAATGTTGATCTAAAGTGCACAGTTTCCTAACACACACTCCTGATGAGGCAAACTAATGGCATGCATATAAATAAGCATGATGTTATAAAAAAATATGCACTATACAGAAATGCATGTTCTGCATTGGTGGAAGTCTTTTTTATTTTCCCCCTTTTTAAATGTATGAGCCAATCCCTGTTCAGTATTAAATACTGAATGCACTTAAAGGAAAGGAGAAAGAGAAAAAGACTTCCCCACCCTCTCCTGGGAATCCTAAAGTGCCACTAGAAAAAACTGATATAAAAGTTCTCAAAAATAGTAGGTCAAACAGCAAGCATCCACACAGTTAGCCCATAGTAATAGCTGTAAGAGGGTAGCTAGCTTTCTGACATCAATAGCAAGTGATTGTCACACTTTGAAAAAGCATCTGAACTGTGGTGCAGCATTGGAGGCATGGTATTGAAAGGTGAACAAAGGAGCAAGCCCCTTTATGCAAACCAGGGGTAAGGATAAAATGAGGAAAATGGTTAGAAAAAACTGAAAGGAGCAGATGGAAAGGTTAAGAGTTTACATCAGGCATGGGTGTTGTTTAAAAATACATTC
Source organism: Ichthyophis bannanicus (assembly GCA_033557465.1). NCBI lineage: Eukaryota > Metazoa > Chordata > Amphibia > Gymnophiona > Ichthyophiidae > Ichthyophis > Ichthyophis bannanicus. Next base: position 622,399,378 of record CM066036.1, read on the forward strand.
TTGGAAGCCCAGACCAGATGTATCACACATATTAAGAAAGGCAGAAGGAAGGCCAAATGACTGCCATCTTGATTAAAACATGGGGTGAAAGAAGCTATTAGAGCCAAAAAACATCTTTCAAAAATGGAAAAAAGAACCAAATTAAGAAAATAGGAAATAGCATGAGCACTGGCAAGTTAAATGCAAGGTACTAATAAGGACGGCAAAAAACGAATTTGAAAAGAAGCTTGTTATAGAGACAAAAACTCACAATGAGAGCTTTTTCAGGTATATGTGAAGCAAAACACCAGAGAAAGCATCAGTTGGACCATTAGATAATCAAGGGGTAAAAGAGGCACTCAGGGAGGACAAGGCAGTAGCTAAGAGACTAAATGAAATCTTTGCTTTGGTTTTTACTGAGCAAGATACAAGGGACATGGCAGAAAGGGTATTTAATGGTGATGAGTCAGAAAAGCTGAACAAAATCTCAGTGAACCCGGAAGATGTAGTAGAACAAATTAATAAAGAGCAGAACCTGGACTGGATGGTATATACCCAAGAGTTCTGATAGAACTCAAAGATGAAACTGCAGAGCTACTATTTTTGATTTTTAACTTATCATTGCAATGCAATGTGTGCCTTGGAGTCAGTGCTGACTCCTGGCGACCCAGAGGCTCCTGTAAAATTGTCTATAGTACCAGAATATTAAAGAGTTGCCAACATAACACCTATTTTCAAAAAGGGCTCTAGGGGTGATCTGGGAAACTATAGACCGGTGAGCTTAACATCAGTGCCAGGCAAAATGGTGGAAACTATTATTAAGAACAAAATTACTGGACACATGGGCAGACATGGTTTAATGGGACAAAGTCAACATGCATTTAGCCAAGGGAAGTCATGCCTCACCAATCTGCTCCAGCATCTAGACACTTTACATTTACAGTGATGTGAGTGCATACGTGTTGGGGTCCTTTCAAAATAAAGAACCTTAAGCCAACTTGCTTGCTTCAAAAATCAGATGAAGGTTCAGATTTAAAGAGAGGCATCTTAATGATTTTGTATGACTGCTATTTGAAATGCAATCTGAATAGTTAAATATTCATGTTTCACCACCACCTTTTAATAAACTCCTGGAAGAGGATGCGGTGAGAATAGCCCTGCCGCCGTATCCGGACGGTCTCCAAGATGCCAGTATAACGGAGCTGCACCAGCACTCGCTCTCTTGAGAACTTCATTGCTTCTCGGTCATCATTGGGCTTGATACAGCGAACAAAGTGAGGTTGCCCAACAACCATTTTGGATAACAGGTCCATCAAAGAGTACTGGCAGGGAAAGAAAAACAACAGGTAGAAAAGTACATTCAGATCAGGCAAATAATTGGGAAAAATCAGTAATATTAGTGAAAAAACCACACAACTTGATATACCAGACTAAGCCAATTAATACTCTAATGTAAAAAGTCTAAAGCTCTATGAGAAATCACAGAGCCTCTGAGTGTGCCTATAGCACAGAGTTAGATGACTGGTTTTTTTTCTGCTAATGTTTCATTAGAATATCATAATTTCCAGACATATTTATTGACTTAGGTGGATCACGAGATTGCAACTGGAGAAAAGAGGCTTTCACTTTAGAGCGCATGGTCCATTGTTATTTGATATCTACTCAAAGGAGAGGATACTGGTTGCCAATGTGTAATTTTTGTACTGTACATGTTATGTGAGTGTATGTACTGTAGTTTGATGTCCAGTGCACATCTTCAGCTTTAGAAAACATAGGATTCTGAAGCATTTTATTAATCTGAAAGAGGTCACTTTCCATTCACATAAAGACGTCCTGCTTACAAGTAGCTCTATTAGGATGGCACAGTATTCAGAAAGTGGTTTTTCTTCTATGACTTATGCACATTTATTTATTTAGCTGTATTTATATACTGTCTTTCAAGTAGTGTGACTCAGAAGTTAAATGTTAATCAATAGCTTGAACATGCTCAGAATGTTCAGTTTAAAGAGGTGTCCTCATCCTCTAAAGATTTAGCTCTGGGCAAGATGAGCAATTTTTAATAAATGCTGGGCTGCTGAATGACCAGAGGATCCCCCTCTGAAACCAGATACCCTTCCACGCCCACCACCCCCCAAAGAAACCCCAGCTAATAGCCAATGTGTCTTCCTGGAGCTAAAACCATGACGAGCCTTCCAGAGAGAGGAAGAGGAAGATTGAATTGCACAGTAAGAATTCCTGACACATTAAGTTGTTTCCAGGAAGGCAGGAAGGAGGGACATAACCGAGTTACTTACCTGTAAAGTGAGTTCTCCAGGGACAGCAGGATAAGTCAGCCACAAATGGTGACGTCATCCGAAGGAGCCAAGACGGAAGAACTCTCACTAGCCCAGAAGGCTTTAGCCCTCTGGGCCTGACCAGTAGCCCCACCTCCAGGTCCGCCCCTAGCTGGCCAGATCTTCCAAGCTGAGGTGATGCCACGAGCTAGGAGGCGGAACAAGACAGGTAGCCCCCGCCGGGGAGGAGGGTGGGAAAGTGTGGCTGACTTATCCTGCTGTCCCTGGAGAACTCACATTACAGGTAAGTAACTCGGTTTTCTCCCAGGACAAGCAGGATGAGTCAGCCACAAATGGTGCCTCCCCAGCTATATTGCAGCGGCGGGGAAACCGAAGAAAGCAGAGGCAATAGGACCGTAAGGTGCAACAAGGCAGTTTTAATGAAACAGAGCGCCCGGAGGTGGGCGTAGTGCAACATCACAACAACATTTTGCCCGAGATGGGCGTAGTGCAACATCATTACAACGTAGCAGCAGATATGAGCAGCATAACAAGGTGTGCAAACAAGCATGTAACAGAGAACTGTGCAATCAACAGAGAACTGTGCAATCAGCAAACTACACACGAATAAGGCACTGAACAAGGTGCAGCGTGCAACTTCAACAGAATATAGCAACGTAATAAGTCACAATGGTGCATCAGGTGCAAAGACAACAAGGCACAGCTTGGTTTAGCACTGGGCTGGAGAGGCGACAGCAGATAAGACTGCTAGTCCGAAGGAAGAGCCATCGCGATCCGCTCTGTCCAGGCAGTAATGCTTCTGGAAGGTCTGGACAGAGAACCACGTGGCAGCTTTGCAGATGTCAGGTACAGGAACAGAACGCAGGTTGGCAATGGTGGCGGCCAACGCCCGCAGGTGATGCGCTCTGACTCCTGTGGAGGGGTGAGCTCCAGCGAGCGACAGGCAGAAGGAGATGCAAGAAGAAATCCAGCCGGAAAGAGTGCGCTTGGACATCGGGTGGCCGGGTTTGTTAGGGTCATATGAGACAAAGAGTTGAGACCCCTTGCGTAGTGGGGCAGTCCTGCTGAGGTAACATCGTAGGGCCCTGACGCAGTCGAGCGTGTGCAGGCGTTGCTGATCCTGGTTGGAGTGCGGTTTGGGACAGAAACAAGGCAGTTCAATGGTCTGGTTGATATGGAAGGCGGTCGCCAACTTGGGTACAAATTTGGGATGTGTCCGGAGGCAGGCACGATCCTGGTGCAGAATGGTGTAAGGCGGGTAGGCCACAAGAGCATGCAGTTCACTGATTCGCCTGGCTGACATGATGGCGATGAGGAACAGTGTTTTCAAGGAGGCGAACTTCATTTCTGCGGACTGAAGAGGCTCGAAGGGCTTACCAGTGAGCTGATTGAGAACGACGTTAAGGTCCCATGCGGGCACGGGCTCCCTGACCGGAGGGTGTAAACATAGAAACATAGAAACATGATGACAGAAAAAGACCACATGGCCTATCTAGTCTGTCCTTCCATAACAACAACTACAACAGTCCACTTTTTACCTTTAGAGATCCTCTGTGTTGGTCCCATGCTTTTTTGAATTCAGTTACTGTCCTCATCTCTACCACCTCCACTGGGAGACTATTCCATGGATCCACTACACATTCCATAAAGAAATATTTCCGCATATCACTCCTGAATCTATCTCCCTTCACCCTCATCCCATGTCCCCTCATAGCAGAACTTGCTTTCAATTGAAAGAGCTCTCTCCCTGAACAGTTATGCCATGGAGGTATTTAAAAATCTCAATCATATCACCTCTATCCCGCCTTTCCTCTAAGGTGTACATATTAAGATCCTTAAGTCTGTCCTCATATGCTTTATAATGAAGCCCACTAATCATTTTAGTAGCCACCCTCTGCACCGACTCCATCCTGTTCACATCCTTTTGAAGGTGCGGTCTCCAGAATTGCACACCATACTCCAAGTGAGGTCGCACCAAAGACTTATACAGAGGCATTATCACCTCCTTTTTTCTGCTAGCCATTCCTCTCCGTATGCACCCAAGCATCCTTCTAGCTTTTGCCGTCGCCTTTTCTACCTGTTTAGCTGCTTTAAGATCATCAGACACAACCACGCCTAGGTCCCGCTCTTCTTTAGTGGACAAAAGTACTTCACCTCCTATACTGTATTGCTCCCTTGGATTGCTGCAGCCCAAATGCATGACCTTACATTTTTTAACATTAAATCCCAGCTGCCAAATTCTAGACCATTCTTCAAGCTTAGCTAGATCCCTCCTCATGTTATCTACACCTTCCTAGGTGTCTACTCTATTGCAGATTTTGGTATCATCTGCAAAGAGGCAAACCTTACCCGACAGCCCTTCCGCTATATCACTAACAAAGATGTTAAAAAGAATCGGACCAAGGACAGATCCCTGGGGCACACCACTGGTAACATCCTTCTCCTCAGAGTGAGCTCCATTTACTTGTACTCTTTGTCGCCTCCCACCCAACCAATTTCTAACCCAATCAGTAACTTTAGGGTCCATCCCTAGGGTGCTCAGTTTGCTTATAAGTCGCCTGTGAGGAACAGTGTCAAAGGCTTTACTGAAATCTAAATACACCACATCTAGAGCTCTCCCTCGGTCCAACTCCCTGGTCACCCAGTCAAAGAAATCAATCAAATTTGTCTGACAAGACCTGCCTCTGGTGAATCCATGCTGCCTCGGATCCTGTAATCTGCTGGACTCCAGAAACCTCACTATTTTCTCTTTCAGCAGCGTTTCCAATAATTTACTCACCACCGAAGTTAAACTAACCGGCCTGTAGTTTTCAACCACATCCTTACTTCCGCTTTTGTGTAAAGGCACCACATGAGCCTCTCTCCAGTCCTTTGGCACCACTCCCGACTCCAACGAGGCATTGAAAAGGTCAGTCAGTGGAGTTGCTAGAATGTCCCCAAGTTCCCTCAGTATTCTAGAGTGTATCCCATTCGGTCCCATCGCTTTGTCTACTTTAAGTTGAGCTAGTTTCTCATGAACACAGTCTTCTGAAAATTGTTCAAGATGTCCCTCGCTTCTGTTCTTATTTGTGGGTGTTTTCTGAGGTCCTGCTCCTGGTTCTTCATCTGTGAACACAGAACAAAAATATTTGTTAAGCAATTCCGCTCTATCCTTATCAGCTTCTACATATTCCTCCCCTGCACCCTTGAGTCTGACAATACCACTTTTGCCCTTCCTCTTCTCACTAATATATCTGAAAAATGTCTTATCCCCCCATTTTATTGCATTGGCTATTTCCTCCTCCTTTTGAATCTTTGCCTTCTTGACTACTTTGCTAGCTTCTCTAAGTTTTTCCAAATACAGATGCCTGTCTTCCTCTCTCTGTGATCTCTTGTATTTCATGAAGGCCTCCCTCTTTTTCTTCACTTTTTCAGCTACTTCCTTTGATAACCATAGCGGTCTCCTTTTCCTTTTGCCTTTATTTACCATTTTAACAAAAAGGTTGGTTGCCCTTAAAATACCCCCTTTCAGTTTTGCCCACTGTTTTTCTACATCCCCCAGCTGTTCCCATCCCACTAACGACTCCCTGAGGTATTGGTCCATCTTCGCAAAGTTAGTCTTCCTAAAGTCTAAGATCCTCACCTTGGAATGGATTCTAACAGCCCTAGTCCTAATACTGAACCACACCATCTGGTGATCACTGGATGCAAAATGATCTCCCACTACAACATCAGAAACACTTTCACCATTGGTAAGCACCAAGTCCAGTATGGCCCCTTCACGTGTGGGGTCTGTTACCAATTGCCTGAATAGTTCTCCCTGTAGAGAATCCAGGATCTCCTTACTTCTAGATGATACTGCAGCAGGAATGTGCCAATCAACATCTGGCATATTGAAATCTCCTATCAGTAGCACTTCCCCTTTCCTAGCAATGCTGCGTATGTCTTCAATTAACTCTGTCCACCTCTTCCTCTTGTGAGGGAGGTCTGTATATCACACCAATGCAAATAGATTTCTCTTTCCCTCTTTCTAGTTTAACCCACAATGCCTCCTCTCTCCCTTTTAAGCTCTGTAATTCCAAAGCTTTAATAGTAGTTTTTACATATAGTGCCACTCTTCCTCCCCTTCTTCCTACCCTGTCCTTTCTGAATAAAGTACAGCCAGGTATAGTTACATCCCAGTCATGGTTTTCTGTGAACCATGTTTCTGTAACTGCCACTAAATCCAAGTCAGCCACTCCCACCAAAGCTTCAACTTCAGGGATCTTATTTCCCATGCTACGGGCATTAATACACACTGCTTTCCATATGTTACCCCTGTTACCCATTTCCATAAAGGTATTTAATGTATCACCTATCTGGGGGCTTTCACTTACCTGGGGGCTTTCTTCACCCATCCCCAACGAATCTAGTTTAAAACCCTCTTCAGTAGATTAACCAGTCTACTACCGAAGATGCGTTGACCTTTCTTGGACAGATGGATGCCATCTCTGCTCTGCAACCCTTGGAACAGCATCCCATGGTCTAGGAAACCAAAACGCTCTCGATGACACCATCCACGCAGCCATGCATTCATCTCCAGGATGCAAGCCTCTCTGCCTTGGCCTTTACCCTCAACAGGGAGGATTGAAGAGAACACCACCTGTGCACCTAACTGCTTCACCCTCTGTCCCAGAGCCATGAAGTCACTTTTGATACGTTCCGAGGTATACCTGGCAGTATCATTTGTTCCAACATGGATTAGCAACATTGGGTAATAGTCAGTGGGCTTGATGAGTCTCGGCAAACTCTCCGTAACATCTTGGATTTTGGCACCAGGCAGACAGCATACCTCTCTGGACATCAAGTCTGGTCGGCAGATGGACGCCTCAGTACCCCTCAGAAGAGAATCTCCAACCACCACTACCCTTCGTTTCCTTCTGGTCACTGATTCTGCAACTTTGGGGTACTTTAACTCTGGTTCTTCCCTTTCCAGGGATGCTTTCACTTCCTCCACTTCCAGGGCTGCATAATGGTTCTTCAATTCAAGGGCTGGAGAAGTTGGATTGGTGATTTTGCAGGCCCTGGTGACTTGTGTCCAACCATCGACATTCTCTTGGCACCCATCTTCTCCTGTGCTGGAGAGCTTGGTTGCTGCAAGAAGCATCTCATCAATGTACTTCTCACTGTCTTGAATGCTCCTCAGCCTCGCCACCTCCTCTCTGAGTTCCTCCACTTGTTTCCTCAGAGCTTCAGCATGCAGTCACCCTGCACATGGAACCGGTCCTTCAACTGGCATTAGGACCTCTGTCTGGACCGAGGCAGAAGCTGTAACGGGGGCAATAGCTTTAGCAATACGATTTTTCCTAGCCATTGTTCTGTTCATGGAGCTTAGGTATCTGTTAAAGCAAAAGAGAGAGATCTACCAAGTACCAGCCGGTTTCGCAGCTGTCCTTTCAGAGAAAAAGCAGTTAAATCTCTTTAATTATATTCAAAATGTGCTGGTCCAATTCTCTGTGATTTGTTAAAGGGGGAGGTGCCCTATAAAGCAAGACTGCTCACTGAGGGTGGGTGGGAGTCGGGGTGGGTAGGGAGGGAACTAACACCTGATTAGGTGTTTAGCAGTTTCTAAACCTGAGGAGGTTACTGGAGTTCAGCAACCTACTGTGCTCAAGGAAAGTTCCCCTAAAGCACCAAAAAGAAAGTAACCTTGCTTTAAAAAATATACAAAAAACCCTTTTAAGAGCTCCCAGTCAGAGAGCTAGCAATGTAATATAATAAAACAAACAAACAAACCCTCAAATCCTTACTGTTTGTTGATCTGTGGAGCCCTGGTTAGGAAAGCCTCAACAGGGCAGGGCACTGGAGCCTTTTATGCAGGCTTCAACTGCCCTCAGGAAACAGGCCCACTAACTCCTGATTAGGTGTTAGCAGTTTCTAAACCTGAAGAGGTTACTGGAGTGTAGATTGGACATGCCTTTCATAAAGCTGGCTACGATGGGGAGAGCCGCTACCGACGTGTTTCCAACGAGGTGGTGAAAAGCAGCAATGGCAGACAGGTGGACCTTGATGGATTGAGTTTTCAGGCCGAGTGTAGAGAGTGATGTGAGGTATTGGAGGAGTAGAGGTATCGGGCATGAGAAGGGGTCCAGACGCCGTGGCTCGCACCAGATGCAGAAGCGGCGCCATTTGAGGTTGTATGATTTTCTGGTGGAAGGGCGCCGAGCCGCGAGTATGATTTGCTGGACCTCGGCCAGGAGGTTGAGAGGTGCCAGAGTTATCCTTTCAGCTTCCACGCAGTCAGTGCTAGCATCCACAGGTTGGGGTGGAGAATCATGCCGTTGTCCTGAGCAAGTAGGTCTGGCCTTGGGGGAAGGCAAATGGGGGGTTCTGACGCCAAGCGGCGTAGGTATGGAAACCATATTTGCCTGGGCCAGTATGGGACCACCAGGATGGCTAGCACCCAATCCCTGATGATGCACTGGATGGTCCGTGCAATGAGTGGAATTGGAGGAAATGCATAGACTAGGGGCCAATGGCTCCACGCCACATCGAAGGCGTCTGCCGCTAACCGTTGCGGGGTTGGTCTCTTGGAGCAAAACAGGGCATTTTTTGAATCCTGGCTTCTTCATTGCTGGTCGATTGTAAGGAGAGAAAATAAAAAAACGTCTTGCTGGCAAGGCGGAAGACAAAGACTGGCCAGCTAGGGGCGGACCTGGAGGTGGGGCTACTGGTCAGGCCCAGAGGGCTAAAGCCTTCTGGGCTAGTGAGAGTACTTCCGTCTTTGCTCCGTTGGATGACATCACCATTTGTGGCTGACTCATCCTGCTTGTCCTGGGAGTGCTTGTGGCAATTCCCCATCCTTAATTTAGATGACTGAATATGACCTTTTCCACTCTCATCACCAATTCAATGATTAGCTACATGCCTCCTGAAACATGACACCATTAATTTCATCTAATCAAGAGTATTGTTCTTTTATAAGTTTTTGCTTTACTGAATATTCTCTTGAAGGCAGATTTTAGATGGTATATGGAGAAGAGAATTCACATGTCCAGGTTGGGGACATGCAGAATTCCCATAGTATTTTACAAGATGCTCTCTGGCTCTGCCAAACATAGAGTCTCTCGCAAATTAGGTGAAGGACTGTGCGTGTATATCTCGCCACGTACAGTGGGAGTAGGGATTTTAAAAGCTGCAAGGAGGAAACATCATGTAAATACCCCCCACGTATATGTGGGAACAGCTTTTTAAAAATCACTCCTCCCAATTTGCATGGACACCTGCTACAGCACCACCAGTTCCCTCCCTAATTATTCCTCACCACAAGACGCCCAGTCCTTTCTCCAACTCCCCAAGACATACAATCAACTCCCCCCCCCCCCGAGTGAACTGGACCACTCCATCCAAACCCCCATGACATGAAGACCCCCCTACCCAAACCCCCTGGAAACCAGACATTCTCTGACACCTCCCCCAGCAAACTCTCACAGTCCAATCCAAATTTCGTTCCTCAGCCCTACTGGGGTCCCTGGTATCTAGTGGGTGCAGAAGCGATGCCTCCTTTCTCCTGCTGCTTTGGCTCCGAGTTTCAGAATGGCATCCATGACCTCTAGTGGTAATCTCACAGTACTACCACAGTACAATGATAGTGCTAGGGATCATGTGCACCATTCTGAAACCTGGAGCTGAAGGAGCAGAAGCGAATGGGCATTACTCCTACTCCCACTAGACACCAGGAAATCTGGTAAGTCTGGAAAGGGAAATGGTGGTGGTGGGCAGAGTGGGTCCTCTGCCAAGGGAGACCTCATGGGAGGAGCCTTATGCTTTTGGGGATGGAATGCATCAGATGTCTTGAGGGGGTTGGCGAAGGGATCATATCTGTTGTGGATAATCAGGGGGAGGTCAAGGTCAGGGAGGGGACTTGGGGGGGGGGAATCAGGAGAAGGCCAGACCTTGGTGTTTACAGCTGTCCCTTCAACTAGGCACTTATTCATGCCTCAGGGCAGCTGTAAATGCCGCCGTCTACATTTTTTTGAATGGACATGGATCCCCCTTGTAGGACTGGGAATCCACCTTTATAATGTAGACTCGCCCAAACCACTCCTTTTCCCTCTGTCTTCTCCGTGCCTCCTGGAAATCTAAAAGTGGTAAGCATCCCCATGTTTAAATAGCCCCTGTTATAATTTCTCTATGTACAGTTGTACAAAACTACAAACAATAGGACAAAGTACAGCTATAGACAGTACTGAGAAATAAAAACTGAAGACATCCACACCCCTTACTTTGTTGGAACAAATATAAATTGAATGGTTTAGAAGTAGCAGTACATAGAAAATTGCTCAGTCTTTGTTCTAGTACTAAATAGCTCCATGATGTGGTAAAGCAGTGACTCCTCTTCCCTTTTAGTAGTCTTTCCTATTTCTTTGAGGGGAGCTTAATCTTGATTTCCTTGGACACAGCCAGCCCACTGGGCTGCATTTGATCATGCATTGTTCCTGGTGTGCAAGCTAATGAGTTCTCCGAGAGCTAGGGCTTTCACCTTCAAACACATTTCACTGTTTCATCCATTGCCATCTAGGATCCAGCCGCCTTGGCAGCCTATGAAATAACAGACAAGCAAAGCTAGCCTCCCATTAAAAGCCCAAGTCCTAATACACCACTGAAATGATATTTGAAATAAGACTATTCTCCTTTGGTATTTTGTTTTTGGCTTAGATCTATTTAAGGACCGTTCATTTTTTAAAAGTTGAAATTAGCCTCTAACTGGTTTATTTATTTTATTTGTGGGCACTGGTTATACAGCTTATAAAAAACAAATATCAAATGGATAGAGAAAGCAGAGAAAGAAGGGAAGAGGAAGAGGGGGACTGTACAATCTGCTGTGAGGAAGTGAGGGTGAGAAAGAGGCAGGTCATTCCCTAGGAAGCATAAAACAGGGTGGGCAGAAAGAATATAACGCAGTCTGCTAAGGTAAAGGCCTGCAAAATCTTTACAAATCATAATGTACAGTAACAGTCAGGAAAATAAATAATACTGTATGTGTACAGAGCTATACTGAAGGAGGAAAAAATACAGCCAAGCCTATGGCAGTAAGAATCTGCTTTTGTGTCTAGTGGACAGAAGAGTCCAGTTTATGGAAGGTCTTCCCTCAAAGCCACAGAACAGGAGGAAATCCTAATGAATTGGGTCTAAAGAATTTAGACTAGCAGGGTAAAAAAAGTATTTTCCCCCTGAAAATGGGTAAAACAGAATATGCAGGTTACAAGACACACATGCAGTTTAGGTATACGTATTTTTACTCTGTGAACTAGAGCATTCCTGAGGGTAAGGTTAAGGAAGGCTTTTCACTTACACACATACTAAAAAATTCAAGCATATGCACATAAATTAACCCAGAAAAATTGTGCACCCCAAAGAGCACTTTGAAATGTAAACACATAGGAGCATGTTTACTAAGCTGGGCTATCAGTTAGCACGGGCTGTTTATAAGTAGGTCCCATGTTATTCAATGGCACCTAATTACAAATAGCATATGCTAACCATTAACCCAGCTTAGTAGACATGCCCCATAGTTTTCCTTGAGTAATTTTTAAAGTGAAAATATACACATAGTTTTGTAATTTTCAAAGCAACACAGAAAAAAGTACTTATTTACTTTTTACCTATGTGGGCAGTTTTAAAATTATCCCCCTAGATCAACATCTTTGGGCGGTGACCGACTTCAGCTTTTGCTGCTTCTGGGAATGATCAATGCCAGTATCAGATTACCATTGTCCTTAAGCATTCAGGACCTTGGATCCAATCCCTAATTTGCCTCCTAGCCCCTTCACCAACTTTCAGATCTGATCTCCACATATCCCGATACATTCACTTTCCACAATCTCCACTGCCAGTTTTCCCCAATCAGAGCTACGACCTCTTCCCTGCCAGCCCCTGCAGATCTTGATGGCCCGGTGACACTTCCTTGTCACACAGGAGCTTTCAGCTGAGTCAGAGTCTATCCCACCCTACATGACTTTATAACAGGTGAGGGCACCTTGAGCACCTACACCCCCTTTCTCTATAATCCAGCCACAACAGTGACAGTCCTGGCCAAAAGACAACCCATCACATTGGAAACGTGTAATGGATGTACTCTGAATCCCATTCATTATTGTAACTGCAGTGAAAGGATTAGGATCCGCTCCCCTGTGAACACTGCCTGCTAGGAATCTCCAGCCCCTTCTGGACTAAAGAACAAAAAACAGGTTCAGGAATCAAACTCAGAACTTCTCCAGTGGTGTTCCAGCCAGCCGTTCTAATTTTATCTTTTGAAATGCATTGCAGTAGTTTAAGGGGCCCTTTTGCTAAAAGCAGCTACACGTTTTAGCAAGCGATAACTGGCTGCGGTGAACACTGACATGTGGGCATGCCAGCTAGCGGCCACCAAAACACACGTTAACTGGCTACTGCGCGCTAATGTGAAGAGTGGGCAGGTTAGGGGCAGCGTATGGGCAGTGTGGGTTCACTGTCAATGTGGCAATTGGCACAGTGTACCTAACAATACCTTTACGGGTATCATTAGGTGGACACACATTAATTGCACGCATGTTAATATATGCATTTGTGCGTTCACTGCTGGGAACATTGTGGTCACAGCTCTGATGGTTAACGAAGAGGTTCTGCCCTTAGGGTGCATTAAAAACACACGTTAAGTGCAAAACCGTAACGAGATTTAGCAAAATGGCCCCTAAATTTCCTCATTTGCTGAGAGAGACTAGAAAGTCTGACAATATCAATGAGCTTTTTCAATCATTTCCATGATTTACCCTGAAATAAGAAGCCACAGTTTGCCTCTTCATATTGGTAGTTTCATCTGGATGTTGCATCATTTGCATTGTGTCAATCTAAAAAATACAAAAAAATCCAACCTGAGATTAACTGATCAGTTTTCTGCCAAAGAGAACTCAAAACAGAGATTGAACTTTCATCACTATATTAGCAAGCTAATTTTTCATTATGTATTCTGCAATATTGTTTTTTGAGACACAAATATTAAAATATGAGATGGCATTGAAGACGGGTAAGCATAGCCTGCACAGGACAAAGTTCTTTCAAAGTAGAGTTGCTGAGGGACTGATTGCTGAGGCTAAAGTCTATTTCAGTTCCCACTTAGCTGAGATGAGGAAGGCATGTCAATATTTTAGCTTTTCCTATATAAAGAGAAATTCAAATTATCAATAGTTTCTTAAAGGTCAATTTAAAAAAAATTCTCAGTGCCCAAATTAGGTGCCTAAATTTAGGTTGATTTTCAACCAAATTTAGGAGCATTTTTCAGTTGAAAATTCATCTAAATTTAGAAATGCTATTCTTTTTCCTAAATATAGCTATCTCTTTTAGGTGTCTAGTGCCAGCCATAACTTTTTTTCTCCTACACTAACTCTGTCCCTGTATGTGTTCGCTTTTTAGGAACCTAAGTACTCCTTTTACTAAGCTGTAGTAATATTTTGCAGTTACCAATATTAATAGCCAGAATTAACGTGCAGTAAATGCAAAGCTTCTGTGTTAAGTACTGAGGCATATCTAGCATCTTCCCATACAAGGTACTTACCCTGTGTGGGCTATGTGAATGGTGTGGTCGCACAGGGCACAAGCGTAGAAAGAGCGCTGATATCATTACTGGGCTTCCAGGAAGCTCAGAAGAGTGAGTTACTGCACTTGGCTGGGGCAGAGGAGGTGTCAGATTTGTTAGTCGCACAGGGTGCATTTCTAGCTTGGTGTGCGGGTCCTGCAAGGATGTACCTAATTCCTCTATTCATATTTGCCAGTTAATGAGGAAATTAGCATGCACTGAGGGTTTAATTTCATAAACCATCTTCATGCATATAATGGCATCTTATGCATGTAAACGGGCTCTCGTAAAATTAGGTCACTCCTAAAGGTATGCACGGTGCAAGCTGGTGTACAGTAAGAGGAGTTAAGGGGGAGCAGGGGCAGAGCTTTATTTATCAGGTTTTATATACTGCTTTATCATTTCAATCAAAGCGGTTTGCATTGAAACTTAGTAATGTACATTAAACAGGGACATTGATAACTTGGATTTTTCTGAGGCAATGGAGACTTGCTCAAGGCCACAAGGAGTGCTTAAGGGAATTGAACCCTGGTCTCTGGGTTCCCAAGCCACTGTTCTTAGCCATTAAGCTACTATGCATGCATTTTATAGAATGGGCATGTACATGAGTAAAGAATATGCTAAAATGAGCAGGTGTAATGTCTGTGCCTTCAATGTAACTGCTTTTGCTGCTGGAATTGTGCTAGCATTTTATAGTATTTTTAGGCACCTATGTGTATCTTTTAGGCACCTATGTATCTTTTAGGCACCTATGTATCTCAAAATGGGCCTGCACCTTAATGTAAAGAAGACAAAGATCCTGACAACTGGCATAATCAACAGGTTCATCGTCGAAGGAGAAGAAATTGAAATCGTGAATAACTTTAACCTACTTGGATCAACTATCAATAATGAAGCAACAAGCAGTCAAGAAATCAGACGACGCATTGCTCTTGGCAGAATGGCTATGAAAGACCTAGATAAGATTCTCAAGAGCAGAGATGTCTCTCTCCATACAAAGATTCGACTTGTTCAAGCCATGGTATTTTCAATAACATCATATGGATGTGAAAGCTGGACAGTGAAAAAGATAGACAGGAAGAAAATTGATGTCTTTGAATTATGGTGCTGGCGGCGAATACTGTGTATACCATGGACTGCCCGAAGAACAAACCAGTCTGTACTAGAGGAGATCAAACCTAAGCTTTCTTTAGAAGCTCAGATGACAAGACTTCGACTTTCATACTTTGGACACATCATGCGGAGAGAGAGATCATTAGAGAAAGACATCATGCTTGGCAAGATAGAAGGTCAACGCAAAAGAGGAAGGCCAGCAATGAGATGGATCGATACAATAACAGCAGCTACGGGTACCAGTCTGTCAACAATGAGCCGCCTGACTGAAGATCGAACACAATTTAGGATAGCTATCCAGAGGGTCGCCATGAGTCGACTCCGACTCGACGGCACTTAACAACAACATGTATCTTTATACAATGACACTAAAATAGACATTTTCCTGCTGACTTAACCTAGGTGTCCCTTTATGAAATTACCCTCCGTATGTCAGCTGCTGCATTAATTGTTAGTGCGGGCAGACACTATGGCATGCACTAAGTCCCATGTTAACTACTTTGGTAAAAGGGGCCTTAAATTTAGGTGCTTAACCTTTTCAAGGCCTACTTTAAAATTTTAATCCACATTCTGCAGCCGGGTTAATTTTTGCATATTTCAGGAAAATTGTACCCGTCTTATTCAATATGTTCTAATAGTGATTTTCCTTCTGCTATGGTCATGTATTATATACCATTTGATAGGAATATTTAGTTAGAATTTTGGATCCCCGAGAGTTTTGGGTTCGGCCTGGAAAGGGTTAATGAAAACAGATCCCTAAATTTAAAAGCTCAGCCTCAGTCAGTTTTCAAATGGCCCAATTTAGAAACTTAGGGCCTGATATTCAAAAGTTTATATGGTTAGCTGGACCCGCTAACAACATAAACTCCGCTGAGCCTGATATTCAGCGGCACTAACTGGTCAGTACCATTGAATATCCTCACAGATCTGGACAGCACTGGAATGGTCCGTGGGGCAGGACTGGGGTGGTCCTAGCTCCTATCTGGTCAGTGGAGATCTTCATCCCGCTAACTGGATAGACAATCACATAAAGTTAGGGCTGGTCAATGGCTGTACTAACTTTATGTGGTGTTGCTATTTGGTTAGTAGTTGATTGCTGTTGACTGGAGAGCAACTGAGGATTTTTTATTTATTTATTTATTTAGCTGCATTTATATCCCGCTTTTCACTGGGTCAAAGTGGTTGGGGGATACATTTAACACGAGGGGATATGAGACACATACACTAATACTTACAGGGAACATGGGCAATGGAGGGTTAAGTGGCTTGCCCAAGACCACAAGGAGCACCTTCTGGCCCAAGGTTGCTGTCCTCTAGTGGGATTTGAACCACCGACCTTCCGGCCTGTAGTACCTTGCCCCAACCACTAGGCCACTCCTCCCTCTAGAAATTCAGCGCCTGTGGATATCCAGCATCCCACGATGAATACTCTGTTTCATTTTTACCTACAGTGGACAGACACTTTACAAGCACTGACCGATACAGGCTGATATTGGGCCCTTAACTCCCAATGTTAAGCACCCAAAATCTTTGAAAAATGATTCAGCCCCAGAGATATGAGCTTCTGCTAAGTGAATAGCAACCAAATATCAGATTTTCCCCAAATATCTACTGTCATTAAATGAGATATTCAGTGGCTATCCAGTGTGTGTAGAAATACTCAAAAATATATTCATAAGAGTCAAAAAAACAAACATTTAGACAGCGGAGGCGGTGAAGCCCATCTATATACATTCTCCATGATCAAATTCCATTCTGCTTCCATCTTGCTCAGAAATGGCTGTTCATCTGCCTACTGCTTTTATTCCCTGAAGCTTATACTACCAAATAGCTATACAGTACTCCAGCTCTGAACTAGAGTAAGTCTGCCAGCCGCCCCTTATTCCAGACTGCTTCAGTGTTTCAGTCAGTATGCAAATCATGCAGCGTGGGGATAGAAGCATGGGCAGATGGTTCTCGCACTGACATCATAATCCAAGCATTCTCAGTGTTGTTTCCCTGCTTTTTTTTTCTACAGGGAACCAATGTCATCATAGCAACTTTGCATGTCCAAAAGGGAATGAGGTTGTGCAAACAGAAATAAAGCAGCTGATGGATTCTGCAACATGGAGTAGGATGCATCTGAAATGCCTCATCATACATTTCTGTTCCAGCTTGGACCAGCAATTATTTGTATCCATACAGCTGGAATTACTAACATGTGCCACTGTGTTAGCACTTACTAAGACTGTTATTAGTAACTAGATTCGATTTCATAAAATGGTTACCTGTTTAAAATAATGCGCGGTAACAAGTGTAGCGTGCGCTAAGGCAGCAGCAGCATGCTAGTAACTCTAGCTGTTAGCATGTTGATGTGATTTGTGTCTTTCCAAGTTACCAGAAATGTGACAGTCATGTTGAGGGTAATTATATAACAGAGTGCCTAGTTGAAAGGTAAAGTATGCACCGATTTTGGGAATATTTGATAAAGACACATACGAACCCCAGATATGCAATAGAAATCATGGCTTCAATGCATCTTGGGAGCAGTTGTACATGTGCACACGAAGTAAAGGGACTGGAGGAGTAATCTTGTGGCTAGTGCAGCAGCCTGGTGACTAAAGAGACCATCATTCAAGTCCCACTGACATTTTCTGTGGCCTTGGGCAAGTTACTTAACCCTCCACTGCCTCAAGAACAACCTTGGATTGTTAAGTCCTCTAGGGACAAGGAAATATCTACTTTACTTGATTGTAACTTGCTTCAAACTATTACTGGGAAGATGTGAGCTAAATGCTAATAAAAAACTAAAATATTTTATAAACTATACAGTACACATAATTGATGATTCCACTTGTGCCCTGCCCAAAACATATCCCCCCGAGCATGCCCATGCATGCATTGCACAAAAGTATGTGCCTTCTCGTCACCACACGGAAAACAGGGGTTTACTCACAGAAAAAAAAAGATATAAAATTAACCCTATCATTTCTAATCAGCATAGGAAATAGGGCTTATTTGTGGAAAAAAATATAAAATTATCCCCATCATTTTTAGTCAGCAAATACTGTAAGAGCTACATAATCTCAAGATTCCCAAGCTGTCACTGTTCCTAGAGGTTAGAGCAGTGGTCTGTAACCACACAGACCAGAGTTTGAATCCTCAAAACCATGATAAAAACTCACCTCTTTGAGGATGCATTTGGACCCTGATCCGCTTAGTCTCTATGGGCCCAATATTTAAAAAGCATTTACACAGTTTACAGCCCAGCAAATCGTGTAAAATGCTTAAATGGGGAAATTCAACAGCACTTACATGGATAGTACCATTGAATATCCCCTCCTAACTCCCCTATGTGCCCCAATGCTATCTGGTTAGCATTGGGGTGTGTCAGGGGCGTTCCAGGGTGGAGCAGAGATGGCGACAAGCGCTAACCAGGCAGCACCTTCCCTAATTATTTTCTTGTCCTCAGCGTTGTATTGTCTGTCTTGACTAGAATGTAAGCTCTGATGAGCAGGGACCATGTTTACATGGATCTATGCAGTGCTGTGTATGTCTTGTAGTGCTATATAAATGATCAGTAGTCCACTGGCACGCCTTATGGCTTTGGGCAAGTCGGTGTACCCTCCATTGCCTTAGGTATATTGTAAGCCCTGCAGGGAAAGAGAAATACCTACTGTACCTGACTGTAACTTGCCTTGAAATGCTACTGGACAGGTGCGAGCTATATACTACAATATTATGAGGACTGGGATCATATGGCGATTGTCATATCTTAAAAGGAGAAAAACCAACATCCATACAAAAAAGTTGCACATAGAAAACTGTGAGCACTAATGCTCAAAAAATTTGCATAGCACAAATTAATAAATCAAATTATAGGACTTCATCTCATGAATAAGAATATCATACAACTGTTAGCTCAGTGTAAAAATTCCATGCGGATCTACATTTCATTCATGCATTTTTTGCGTTTCTTATTTTTAGGAAAATGGAATTCAAAGGAGAGGAATTTACATTATACACTAGGTGAAGAAACAATGTTGTAGCTCTCTATTCTGTATAAAACCAGCAATGCAAAAACATCCAATGAAGGTTTCCAAAGTGGGAATATTAAAACTGAGATCTATGAAAATGCTGAACATGGGGCTTGACAGTCCATTGCAAAAATGCAAAACTCCCCTCATTAGATATATCTGAGGTCCATTCATGTCATGGTATATGCAGATCAAATCCATTTGGGGACACTAACCTGAAACAGTCATTATTTTTATGAACATCATTAATGATAAAACATACTTATTGTATGTGCACAATGCCAGAAACATAGCTTGGGAGTATAGTATCACTGTGCCAAATCTTTTCAATTTCAACTCTTCTGATTGAATGCTATTGTTTTATTGCTTTTATACACATTAGAGAAGTACAGCATTGCTATCTTTTCTATTGTAGAATGAGAGAGAATTAGTGTAAATTCCTGTTCCTTTCACTTCCATTTCTGTTAGACCACGTTTCCTTATAGATTTTCATAACCAGCAAAGCTAAGACAAGCAATCCAAAGCAAACAGTACACTGAGATTCCTGCTGTCTTCCCAAGAATCTGATCATTAATTCTAATACAGGTGGTAGGCTAACTCAGTTCTGAAGAAAGGTATTGGTGACCATTCTCTCTGCATGGCATAACTGCAGCCTCTTGTTGGCTGTTGCCATTTCCAGTTTTTGGAACTGCAATACTGAGTTCCACCAGAAGTGAAAATTCAAAAAAGGTATCTTTCTAACAATTCAGAATCCATTTAAGAGCTATGGTCCCCAAAATATCTGACAATCTGGCCGGGGAAGGGCAGGGCTGGCCCTTGAGCTAGGCGGCTGCCTAGGGCAGCTGACACAGGTGGGTGGCTTTGGCACAAATGATCTGCCACTTATGATATCCCTCTGATGCAACTTACTAAAACACATGGCCTGCGGCGGGCAACAAAGCAGCAACAAAACTGCTCTTAAAATACTACCTCTGCCGCCACCCATCTCCGCCCAAGACAGAATCGGCGGCGTGGCCAGGGTTTCTGCCTGAGGCGGCAGAAACCCTTGGACCTGTCCTGGGGATGGTGAAACCTCTACATCCAGTGCATAGAATTTCAAGAGACTGATCTCATTACTACTGCACTGAGGAGACATATGTCTAGAGTAGACACCCAGGAAGGTGTAGATAACATGAGGAGGTATCTAGCTGAGCTTGAAGAATGGTCTAGAATTTGGCAGCTGGGATTTAATGTTAAAAAATGCAAGGTCATGCATTTGGGCTGCAGCAATCCAAAGGAGCAATATAGTATAGGGGGTGAAATACATTTGTCCACTAAAGAAGAGCGGGACCTAGGCATAGTTGTGTCTGATGATCTTAAAGTAGCTAAACAGGTAGAAAAGGCGACAGCAAAAGCTAGAAGGATGCTTGGGTGCATAGGGAGAGGAATGGCTAGCAGAAAAAAGGAGGTGATAGTGCCTCTGTATAAGTCTTTGGTGCGACCTCATTTGGAGTATTGTGTGCAATTCTGGAGACCGCACCTTCCAAAGGATATAAACAGGATGGAGTCAGTACAGAGGGTGGCTACTAGTGGTCTTCATTATAAAGCATATGAGGACAGACTTAAGGACCTTAATATGTACACCTTAGAGGAAAGGCGGGATAGAGGTGATATGACTGAGACATTTAAATACCTCCATGGCATAAATGCACAGGGGGAGAGCCTCTTTCAATTGAAAGCAAGTTCTGCTACGAGGTGACATGGGATGAGGGTGAAGGGAGATAGATTCAGGAGTGATATGCGGAAATATTTCTTTGCGGAAAGAGTGGTGGATCCGTGGGATAGTCTCCCAGTGGAGGTGGTAGAGATGAGGACAGTAACTGACTTCAAAAAAGCATGGAACAAATACAGAGGATCTCTAAAGGAAAAAAGGGGACTGTTGTAGTTGTTGATATGGAAGGACAGACTAGATAGGCCATGTGGTCTTTTTCTGTCGTCATTTTTCTATGTTTCTATATGGTATTTCTCACCTTTTTCAGAATTTAAGAACATTTTGACAGAAAAAAAGCATATGAGATAATGTGCCCTTTCCTTTTTTTACAAGACCAGCATACACTAGAACAGAATTGCTTTGCATTATATGATTTTACTAGTGTCTACAAGGCCCTGTGACTCAGAAAATACACTGATTGCATCACACTTGCTGACTTCTGAGTTCCATTTTTGACTAGATTTTATTGTAGTTTAATGTCTGTGTAGATCGGATGGCTGAATAAAGAAATATTGTGCGAGTGATCTCCTCTTTTTCA
This sequence comes from Ichthyophis bannanicus, assembly GCA_033557465.1. NCBI lineage: Eukaryota > Metazoa > Chordata > Amphibia > Gymnophiona > Ichthyophiidae > Ichthyophis > Ichthyophis bannanicus. The sequence continues at coordinate 622,420,640 of CM066036.1, forward strand.
TGGAAGGGGTTTATTGGCTAGCTTTTTGATAAGAATACAGTAAGTGATGTTTCAAACATGATTGCCTGTCTTATATCAGTTTTTTGTTTTACAGAAAGAATTGAGTGGATTTCACATGACAGTTCGTTCCTTCTTTGTTCAGAGGAAGAGATGTCACTACATACTGATCAGCACCCCTAAGAAACCAAATACTATGGAGACACAGGAACAATGAAAATTTCTTGCTGTGACTTTTTAAATGTTTATTGAATGAGAGAGACAACAGGTTTCAGCAAATTATAAGCGTCTTAAAATCTTTTGAAGCAGATGTCTTGAAAAAGAATATTTGGGAGTCCTCGAGGAAGCTTTTATATGTTGAATGGATTGGGTGACATATTAGTCTTCACTCTTTTGTGCTTTTTACAAGATGGATAACAATTAAATTTTTTTGGTTTGGTTTGATTTTCAGTAGACCAGACAATTAATAGCCCATGATTAAACCTATTGATGTACCTGAAATAGTTTGCCATATACTATGAAGAGTTATATGATGACCACGTGTTGTCACGTGCCGACTTGTGATTCAAGAGTGGGGCACCAATAATAAATGCAAGACATTAAGGGGTCCTTTTACTAAATCCCAATAAGGTTTTGCACTTAATGCACATTTTTAATGCACACGTGGTGGGTTAAATTTATAAGCATCAATGCAGGTTTTGCACGCCACAATGTCCGCATGTGGGCTCTATTTTATAAAGTAAATGGTGTGTGCACTTTATGTTATAAAATAGGGGTGAACGGATGCGCTGGAACCTAGTGTGGCTCTAGAGCAGGTGGATCTTGCTGCACCTAGATTGGCGCACTGATGTGTTTAAGTCATGGTATTCCATAACTTACATTTATCAATTGAGGCTATGTCTACACTTCTCCCAGGCTCCACCCCCATGCACACCTCATGGGAGCTTACAAACGATGAACGTTTATGCACATGCTTACAGAATAGCGCTCGGTCAAAGTGTGCATGTAAGTGCTCATCTGTGCACGTAAGCCTTAAAAACAGGGACTTACACGTGTAAATTGTACGTAACTTTCCATGCCGCCCATATAAAATCAGCCTCTAAGTGCAAAGCCTCCATGGTAACTGGGGCATGTGACCAGTATATTCCCAGTAGTTAATGCAGAAATGTGCACGTGCAATTAATGCGGGTGCATCTAATGATACATTAGGTGCACCCATGCTAATTGGCACAGTACCGGTGAGTGAGAGCTAATGATAATGTACTCTCCTTGCCAGCATTCCACCCCAACACATCCACTCTCCACATTAACATGCGACTGCGTTTTGGCGGCCAGTAGCTGACACACCCGTGCATGTTAAAATGCGTGTAAACCAGTTAGCGGCATTTAATTAGTTTCGGTTTTTAAAGTGGAGGGTGCAGTTTAAAATTTTGAAAGGACAATTTTAACAAAGCAAGCTAGTATTAATATTTTCGTGGAAAACAATAAAATCTCCATTCATTCCACAGCAATCACCAACAGAACTTCATATAGTAATCTGTTACCAACCTTGATACGGCCTGTGTTTAGCTGTGGAGGTAAAGACCTGGATGCTGCTGTTATTCTTGCTCTGGACTGAGCCAGGTTACCTGGCAAAAACAACAAAACACAAATGAAAAGAGTGCTCTTAGGACGTACCTCCAAAAGGAGATAATCTGAAAGGTATAAAGTACGACAGTAACAGAGGATAGGAGAATGCATATCAAACACCGCTTATCTTCACCTATTAAATCCATCTTCTCATGCTTTGGACTAGTGGCAGTTAGATAAACAGTGAGAGGTAGCAGAGAGGTAACTATGTCTTCACAGGAAGAATTCAAACATAAAGCAGCATGTTGTTGGACCGACTGTATCAGATTGGCACAGAAACAGAAATCTGAGAACCTCAGCAGCAAGGAAAAGGCAGAACAGCTCAGAGGTAATTAAAGCTTTCCTCTTTGAACCAACAGGATTGCAAACTAGAAGAAAGCAGTAACTCTCTGGTATTAAATAATATACTCTTAACTGTATGGATATGGATGCTTTCATCGATCAAATGAATAAAGTAAATCTGCAAAAGTACTTCTTCGACCTTTGAGAAACTATAGCCTAGCCTTTTCATATAGGATTTCTCAGACGTTTCTCAAGAACAATGAGCTTCTTTTGACAAACAACTGGCGGTATAGAATCAACCTAAGAACCTAATCAACAATGGGGGGTGATAATAGCTTCTAAAGCGCATAGCTGTCATTGCTGAATACTAACCCCGGATATTCAATGCCAGGCCCATATCCATCCAGCAGCATTGAATATCCAGGTCTACCACATGGCGCAGAAGCTAACCAGGCAGCGGCGACCTTGAGTTGCTGCCTGGTTAGCTCCCATGGGTAAAGATAGGTCAGCTTTTCCTGCGCCTATCTTTACCTGTGGGTTGCTAACTGGGCAGTGGTTCAGTATCACCGCTGCCCGATTAGCAACGGGTGCTGTTTCCACTCCGCTCCACCCCCGAATGCCCAGACACACCCCGATGCTCTACAGTTAGTACTGGGGAACGCAGTGGCAGATCTCACGAATATCCCTTTAAGCAGCATTTGCACAGTTTATAGGTCTGTAAACTGTATAAATGCCTTTGAGTACTGGGCCCAATATTTCTAAGCATTTATATACCCTCCTGTCTGTGTGTTTATCTGCACAATCAGTTCCCATGAAACGCATAAAGAATAAAGATACAGGCTGTGAGGGTAAAGGGGAGGCGAAGTGGACTAGGCAACACACTCACGGTGCATTTCAAAGTTTTAGCAAGCCCAGCACAAGATGTCCAAATGTTTTCTCTGGCTATATCTTCAGAAGCTAAACTGTGATTAATAGCACTGAAAGAACCCTTTGAAGCAGGATTGGTGACATCAAAGTCCTAATCCATGGGTGGCAGGATTTTTTGTAATGAGTAGGAAGCATTTTAACACATTTCAAAGGATTTACAGCATGAATAAACAATGTGCTTCTGCAGATGTGACACACATATTTCAGAGATACAATACATAAATAACTTACAATTTTAATTTATATGCAGATAATGTTAGCAAGTCTGTCAGATCTTAAGCAAATTGTTTGTAACAATTCTATGCTGTCTGCTATATAAAAACCCCATGATTAGACTGTATTTTATTTTTCATAAAACATAGGAGTATTTTTTTTTTACATGAGAATTACAGAAAACACAATAGAATTTTATAAATATATATTTACTCCTGCTGGAATTCTGCACACAAAATTCAAATTTTGTGTTAAAAGGTCTCAATTGTGCAAAATTCTGCATGCTTTGTCAAAATAACAAAGTATATTGTTTTTGAGTGATATTTAATTTGAAATAGATAACAGAAAAATATGACAAAAAGTGCAAAGTTTTGAATTATTATGTGCAGAATTTCAGTAGGAGGAATATACAGTATATACATTTCAAATATATTTGTATGATCAGGGCCAGCTCGTCCACTAGGCAAACTAGGCTGTCACCTATGGTGGCAGGCCCTGGTGGGCGTCATCAGCCCTCCTCCTCCGGCGAAGTGGCAGTTCATCACCACCTTGCCCGCCATGATGCCCCCCTCCCAGCATCCATCTTCTCACTTGTGGGAGGGGGACAGCATGCAATGCCTCCGCTGCGTTGGGCTTTAAAGTGCCCATGCTAGTGCACTCATGGCCTGCAACTCCTGGCCCCCTTTGACGCAACTTCCTGCTGCTCCTGCCCCCTTCAACAGGGAGTTGCATCAGCGAAGCGGCAGGCCATGAGAGCGCTAGCATGGGCACTTCAAAACCCAATGCAGCAGAGGCATCGCCATGCTGACCCCCCTCCACTAGGTGAGACGATGAATACCAGGAGGATGGGCAGCATGGCGGGTCATGCGGCACTGCAATCTTTGGGGGCGGCACGGAGGGTTTGCCTAGGGTGGCAGAAACTCTTGGGCCAGCCCTGTGTTTGATGTAAAATATATATAGCACTCTAGGCATAGTTTCAAGAATCTGTGCTATGTCACACACACTTGAAGAAGAAAAATGCCAAACCATCTGAAAGCAATCTAGAGCAGGACTGGCAGGCTGAGATGGGAATCTTCTGAGTCACGGAAGCACTTTCCTGATTTGTGGTCTCTCCTTTTATCTGATTGCTTTGGATTGGGGAATATCACAGGTGTATTCAGCATGGCACACCACAAAAAGCAAAGTTTATGCTTTTTCAACTGAAACACACATGGCTAGGCCACCTGACTTCATTCTAGAGCAGGTGTGTACAAGTTCAGTTGTTAAGGGCCACAAACAGGCCTGGGTTTCAGGATATCCCTACTGAATATGCATGAGACAGATCTGCATGCATCCTACCCCACTGTATGCACATTTATCTCATGCATATTCATTAGGGATATCCTGAAAACTGCCATATTCATTAGGGATAGCCTTAAAGACCTGGTCTGTTTGTGGCCCTTGAGGACTGAACTTGTGCACCCCCGTTATAGAAGGTATGCGGTGTTATTCTGTAAGTGCCAGGGTAAACCCTTACTGAAGCCTTCTAAAAAACTTCGGATATCAGGTTGCATTCCATTTTCTCTTTTTGTCTTTTTGCTGTTTACAGGGATATGTGTTACAGCACATTTCTTCTAAGACCTACCTCTTTTGAGTCATTTTGACTTGGGCAGTTTGCTATAGGTCAAAGGCCAAGGTAATCAGGGGCCATGGGCAAGAAGAAAAGGAATATGTTTAGAAATTATAAAGGTAATTAAAGAAAACAACAGGCTACCAAATTAAAAATATATACATTGTGGTGTGGTGGAAATTTCTTCATAAGCAACTAAGCTAACACGGTGCATAGGCACATACCATGTGACTATTTTATAAAAACAAAAGATGCATCTGTGCGCCTTTAAAAAATTACCCAGGGAAAGTAAGAGCAGACATTTACACCTACTCTGAGGAAACGTTAACTGTGTGTATGTATGTGGCAGGAAAAATAGGCACATATATGTGCATTTTATAAAGTATGGGGTTGATATTCAGACGAGTTTATGTGGTTTGCAGCACCTGAAAACCGCATAAGCCCTGGCGATCCTGATATTCAGTGGCACGATCCAGATAATGCCGCTAAATATCGCAACAGACTACAGGAAAGACGCCCGGATAATTGCGGCACAGTCTGGTTGGAGCTGGGGCAGCCTTAACAGCTCTCTGGTTAGCAGTGATATTCAGCTGCTAACTGGATAGCTAAACAGCATAACGTTATCCCCCGGTAACCGAACAACAAAACTTCCGGCTAAGGAAACTGGATTTCAGTGATGGGTGCTGGATAAGCTCGGGTGCTGAATATCCAGTTTTAGTTAAAGCGGCAGCAGCCAGCTGCTTTAAAGATGCTGACCGCTGCCTCTGAATATCAACACCTATATGTGTAAGTGTCAATCCTGCCCCCATTACTCCTGTTCTCCATTCTCAGGAATGCCTATACATATATTGCAGAAATGGAGGTAGTATTTCTTTGTCTACTTTGTGTGCATGTATGCCTCTGGACAATTTTAGTGGATATCAGAGAGTCTATGTACATAGTGCAAAGGCCTTATGGTTTCCAAGTCTCCAAACTTTTCTCTTTAAACTATGGTTTATTAAAATTTGATATACTGCTCTTATCAACCATCAGAGTGGTTTACAAAAACAAGTTAAAATCCATCTACAGATAGAAACAGAAAAAGGGGATGCCAGTCAGTATAGCGCTATATATACTGTAGTGATGAAAGCTCCCAGGAAGACATAGAAGTGGAAGAAAATCCTAGTTTCCCCTTTGAAATGAATGACAGTTCACTTGTGCATAAGTCTTGCAAGCCAGATCAGAAAAAACCCCAGCTCCCTGCTAAGGTCAGGCCACCCCCTAGCTCAGGGGTGGAGACAAGCTTGCCTGATGATTGGTCACACAGGTGCAGAGAACAGGGAGTGCCTAGCAGCCAACGGTTCTTAAAACCACGAGCAGAGCAGAAAGAGGAAGGAAGGAGGAAGGCAAAGGACAACAGAGAGAGCAAGGCTGAGCTTATCTGGAGGAGAAAGAAGGAAGAAAACTCCCAGGAAAGCAGCTACCTAAGAGGGACTAGAGAAGGACATAAGGAGGCTGAATTTCAGAGCCTGGAGGATCCCAGGAAGAAAGAAATCAGCGCTTGTCTGAGGAACCCTTCTCCAGGTAAAGCCAGCAGTTTCAGAGCTGAGAAATCAACAAACAGTTTGCTATTGCTAAGGTCCAGGAAGCAGAGCCCTCACCATCTACTGCTAAGAGGTGGGTGGAAAGTTATACGTATGGGGAAAGTCATAGCCCTGATAAAAGCAGAACAGCTGAGTCTTCAAAGCTAGAAGCACTGAGAGAGTTGTTTGCTGAGGGAAAAGTTCACTCCCCTAATACAACTGTGCCTTTACAAGCTGAATTGCTGTGGAATCAGTTCCAGGAATTTCTAAAGGAGAGAAAGTCTGGGAGAGCTTGTAACTTGGATAGAGATACCATATATCCTGTTGCCATAGAAGGAATTCAAATAAATTCCTGTTTGCCAAGCCCTGAGTGTGAACCTGTACCAATGGATTGCTCATTGTGTTTAAAAGAAGAGTCTGCATTATTGAACTGAGCTGAGAGACTGAGAAACAATATAGAGAATAAGTGCAGTACCTGCTTAGAATTAAGGAAAGCTAATACTGTGTTTTACTAAGCTTAATTGCCTTCTGAAGCTAAGAAGCAGTGCTTAGAAGAAATTTGCTTTGAGAAAAGAAAATCACAGCTGTTGCAAGTTTATCTGTATTTCTCTTGAATGACCACACGAGGCAGTCCTCAGTGTAAGCTTGTGGGAATAAGAACAGCCGAACAGTGAAAAGAGGTTTTTTTGTTACGTCATTCTCTGTTACCTGATTTATCCTTTATGTTGGAGAACCATCCTTTTTGCCTTGTTTTTGTACTGAGCTTAAATGCCCTGGAAATCCCCACAAAATAAATTTTCTTGCTGCCTTCAGCCACCGACTCACAACTACAATTTGTCCTTAAAGAATAAACTAACTACAAGTCCCAGAATACATCTGGTGACAATAAGGGAAGCTTTATTCAAAAGTGGACAACATAAGGCTGTTTCCTGCTTGTAAGCTCTTGGGCCCAAGCGGAAGCATCGCAAGTGGCGTAGTATTAAGGATTCCACGCATGCGCAAAAGGAACATCATCAGGATACCTGCTGGAAAAGTAACTTCGCTGTGGAGCCAAGCTGAGCGTCCAGGAAGTGAAACAGCAGTGCAGAGAAGACTACAAGACCGTCACTGGTGTTAAGCGCGAAGCTTCACCTAAGCCAGGTAATGGGTACCTAGCCAGGGCCGGTTAGGATACCAGGGCAAGGGTGCAAGCCTAGCTATTGAAGAAAAAAAAAAAGTGAAGAAACTTTTTTTTTCGTATCGCACTTTGGTCTGTGTGTTTTATTCCTATAGGATTCCAAGATGACTCTCGATGCTCAGGACGTGTTAAAATGGATGGCACATCAATTCGAGCGACAGACAGACTTGTCCTTACAGGCGCAGGAGAGAAGTGCTGCGCAGATGCAAGCTCAACAGAAACCACTTCTTGAGATGCCGGAAGCATGGCTGGCGGAGCAGAAAAAGCAGACCGGACCAGCAGCAACACCTCTCGGTTCCGGTACACCAGTTTCTTCGGTGGTGCTTGGTTTGCAAGCTGGTGGGACTTTCAATTTTGGACAGCTCACAGATAGGGACGACATTGACGATTTCCTTGAGGGTTTTGAATGGGTGGCTCACCTCAGTGGCTGGCCTAAAGAGCATTGGGCCGTGCACCTCACGGTATCCCTTACTGGGGAGGCTTTAGCCGCATACTGAGCCATGCCACCTGCGCTCGCCAGTAACTATGACGAGCTTAAAAAGGCGGTTAGAGAGAGGCTGGGGCTAACACCTCTAGTTTATCATCGCCTACTAAGGGCTGTAAGATTAAAACCAGGCGAGACTCCTAAAACCCTATGTCAAAGAGTCCGTACCCTAGTGAACAAATGGTTGACTCCTGAAGGAAAATCAGTGGAGTCAATTCTAGATAGCCTTGTGTTGGAGCAATACATGGTTGCTGTACCCCGAGAAATTCACACCTTTCTTATACTCCAAAACTGCAAAACCCCACAAGAGGCCATAATGCTTTCTGAGCATTTCATGGAGGCAGAGTTAAGTGCACATGAAGGTGGCAGTGCTTCCAGGGTTGCAGTATGCGGTGTATCAGAAAGGAAGATGGGGTTGAATAATGAAGCTCTGAAAATGTATATGCCAATGTTGAAAGGCCATGTTACCAAAAAGAAATGTTTCAAGTGTGGTAAAGAGGGCCATTTCCAATGAGAATGTTATGTGAAGACAGCACTAATAGCGGAGAACCCTCGGAAAGTCAGAGAAGGATTTTTACTCTCAGTGGAGGTAAAGGGAATTGTAACCACCACGCTTTTAGACTCAGGTGCTGAACAGAGCATGCTGTCTAAAGCGCTCTGGCGACAAATTGAGTCCAGGGGTAAGGATGCAGCAATTCAGCCTGTAAGTAGTGTAAAAATTAGATGTATCCATGGAGGCATCTCCCTATATCCTGTCTATAAGCTTCAAGTGACAGGCTTAGGCGTAAGCAGAGAGATCCCCATAGCTGTGGTACCCAGGCTGCCCCATAATCTAGTACTGGGGAGAGACTGGCCACAATTTCATAGGGGCCTGGAACAGGGTTTGCTTTCGAAAGAGGCTACTGCCTCCAAGAGTCCACAAGTAGCAGCTTTGGCCCAAGCAACGGTTAAAACAGAGATGATTCCCAGCCCGTTGTTTGCACAACCACGGAAGCAAGAACGAGAAACCTGTCCTCAGAAAGGAGAGATTACTGAGAAACCCAAGTTTGTGTTACGTTTTTGTAAGATGAGTCCCAATGCTCAAGCGCCTAAGTGGGCTTCCGCCAATGCCGCTGGTTTCAACCTCTACAGCACTGAAGACATAGTAGTCCCGAAGCAGGGGAAGGCTCTAGTGGACACCGCCCTGCAGTTGGAGATGCCAATAGGGTGCTATGGGCGCATAGCCCCCTGCTCCGGCCTTGCCTTGAAACACTTCATTGACATTGGAGCTGGCATCATCGATCCAGATTTCAGAGGTGCGGTAAAGGTGCTCATCTTCAACTTTGAAAAAGAAGATTTTAAAATAGCTACTGGCGATCGTATAGCACAGCTGATCTGTGAGAGGATAGGTTTTCCCCCTCTCGAAGAGGTTCCGCTCCTATCTACAACAACCCGGGGAACCGGAGGCTTTGGGTCCACGGGAGGTACCAGCCTTCAGGGGTTGTCAGCTACAGTGGAGGAGAAAACGGAGGAAGACCTCGAGCCACAATTGACTGACTGTAAAGGAGACCCAGAACCAAGGGTCGGTGATGGCCTTTCATGGGCACAGAAGCAAGACTTAGCACACTTGCTGGCCAGGTTCAAAAATGTGCTGATTCCCATGCCGGGTGAAACGAATCTGGTTGCCCATGAAATTGTGACACCGCCAGGAGAGATAATAAGGCAACGGCCTTATAAGTTGCCAGAGGCGAAAAGGCAGGAGGTGGTCTGCCAGGTCCAGGAGATGTTGAGCATGGGCGTAATAGAAGAGTCAAGAAGCCCATGGAATAGTCCGATCGTCCTTGTGCCGAAGCCGGACGGATCCATGAGGTTTTGTATTGACTTCCAGCGGGTCAACTCAATATCCAGATTCGATGCCTACCCCATGGCTCGCATCAAGGAACTCTTAGACCGCCTAAGACAAGCCAAATACCTCACTACGATCGATATGACCAAAGGGTATTGGCAAATGCCGCTGACACGAGAAGCTCGCCAGGAAACTGTCTTCAGCACACCAGTGGGCTTGTTCCATTTTAAAAGGATGCCCTTCGGGTTGCACGGGGCGGTAGCCACGTGTCAAAGACTAATGGACCTAGTGTTGCGGCCGCACCAGGCCTACGCCGTCGCTTATATGGATGACGTCGTGATACACAGTGACACCTGGAGCCAACACTTACCAAGGGTTGAAGCAGTCCTGCAAGCGATGAGGGATGCAGGGCTCACCCTAAACCCAGACAAGTGTTTGTTTGGAGGCCAAGAGGTCAAGTACTTGGGCCATGTAGTAGGCCGTGGCATAGTGAAGCCTTTGACCAGCAAGATCGTGAGCATCAAAGCTTTCCCCAGACCTACTAAGAAGAAGCAACTACGTAGCTTCTTAGGATTGGTCGGCTATTACAGACGTTTCATCCTGAGTTTCGCAGAAAAGAGCGCCGCCTTGACTGATATGCTAAGGAAAAACATGCCCAACCAGCTAAAATGGACCGAGGGAGCTGATGGAGCATTTTCTCTCTTGAAGGAGAAATTGTGCGCGGCACCGGTATTGCGGGGCGTGGACTTTGCTCAACAGTTCATAGTCCAGACGGAGGCATCCGAGACTGGCCTGGGCGCAGTCTTGTCCCAAAAGCACGAAGGTGCCGAACACCCGGTGATGTTTCTCAGCCGGAAGCTGTCGCCGGCTGAAAAGAACTATTCCATGATAGAGCGCGAATGTTTAGCAATAAAATGGGCCATTGACGCCCTTAAATTTTACCTTATGGGCAGGAAATTCGTATTAATCACCGACCATGCCCCATTGAAATGGCTCAACCAGATGCGGAATAATGCGCGTTTAACGCGCTGGTATATGGCTCTCCAAGCCTTCGAGTTTCATGTGGAGCACAGAGCAGGGAAACTCCACCAAAATGCTGATGCTTTGAGCCGTATCACGAGCTGTACTAATGACATTATGCCAGCCCGTGATATCTTAAGGGGAGGATGTGTAGTGATGAAAGCTCCCAAGAAGACATGGAAGTGGAAGAAAATCCTAGTTTCCCCTTTGAAATGAATGACAGTTCTCTTGTGCATAAGACTTGCAAGCCAGATCAGAAAACCCCCCAGCTCCCTGCTAAGGTCAGGCCACCCCCTAGCTCAGGGGTGGAGACAAGCTTGCCTGATGATTGGTCACACAGGTGCAGAGAACAGGGAGTGCCTAGCAGCCAACGGTTCTTAAAACCACGAGCAGAGCAGAAAGAGGAAGAAAGGAGGAAGGCAAAGGACAACAGAGAGAGCAAGGCTGAGCTTATCTGGAGGAGAAAGAAGGAAGAAAACTCCCAGGAAAGCAGCTACTTAAGAGGGACTGGAGAAGGACATAAGGAGGCTGAATTTCAGAGCCTGGAGGATCCCAGGAAGAAAGAAATCAGCGTTTGTCTGAGAAACCCTTCCCCAGGTAAAGCCAGCAGTTTCAGAGCTGAGAAATCAACAGAGAAACAGTTTGCTATTGCTAAGGTCCAGGAAGCAGAGCCCTCACCGTCTACTGCTAAGAGGTGGGTGGAACGTTTTACGTATGGGGAAAGTCGTAGCCCTGATAAAAGCAGAACAGCTGAGTCTTCAAAGCTAGAAGAACTGAGAGAGTTGTTTGCTGAGGGAAAAGTTCACTCCCCTAATACAACTGTGCCTTTACAAGCTGAATTGCTGTGGAATCAGTTCCAGGAATTTCTAAAGGAGAGAAAGTCTGGGAGAGTTTGTAACTTGGATAGAGGTACCATATATCCTGTTGCCATAGAAGGAATGCAAATAGATTCCTGTTTGCCAAGCCCTGAGTGTGAACCTGTACCAATGGATTGCTCATTGTGTTTAAAAGAAGAGTCTGCATTATTGAACTGAGAGACTGAGAAACAATATAGAAAATAAGTGCAGTACCTGCTTAGAATTAAGGAAAGCTAATACTGTGTTTTACTAAGCTTAATTGCCTTCTGAAGCTAAGAAGCAGTGCTTAGAAGAAATTTGCTTTGAGAAAAGAAAATCACAGCTGTTGCAAGTTTATCTGTATTTCTGTTGAATGACCACACGAGGCAGTCCTCGGTGTAAGTTTGTGGGAATAAGAACAGCTGAACAGTGAAAAGAGGTTTTTTTGTTACATCATTCTCTGTTACCTGATTTATCCTTTATGTTGGAGAAGCATCCTTTTTGCCTTGTTTGTGTACTGAGCTTAAATACCCTGGAAATCCCCACAAAATAAATTTTCTTGCTGCCTTGAACCACCGACTCACAACTACAATTTGTCCTTAAAGAATAAATTAACTACAAGTCCCAGAATACATCTGGTGACAACAAGGGAAGCTTTATTCAAAAGTGGACAACATAAGGCTGTTTCCTGCTTGTAAGCTCTTGGGCCCAAGCGGAAGCATCGCAATACACATGAGAGAAGTCCCTGCTCTTTAGAGCTTACAACCTATGCAAGACAGAAACATAATAAACAGGGGACTAGAGATGGTTTTAACATGCATAGCTGATAAAAAGGAGACTAAAGGGTCAGGATCAAACAGTTCAACTTAACAAAATCATATAAAGTTCAAAAGTCAATCCAATAGGGGTTCCGGTGATGTCACCAAAGCAAATGGTAGCTTAAGTCTTTTTCTCCGCAGCCCCACAGAGACAAAAAGCCCCTAAAAGTGCCTAACTGGGTTGGAGAATCATTGAAAATTGTAGCGGAAGGTGCCAGGAGGAGTTGGGAATAAATGGCTACAAAATTAAGGGGTCAAAAAGTAGAGCCCCTGCATCAGGTCCCAGCCTTGTCTAGAGCCTAGGCTTTTTTGGCTAGACAAGGCTGGGACCTGATGCAGGGGCTCTACTTTTTGACCCCGAAACGTGACACGTCGTTCCTGTGGCTGTCATACTAGTCTTTTTTGCCTGCTTTTCTACAAAGGATATGGTGTTGGATTTCACCGTTTAAATCAGATAAGTGTAAATTTTAAACACTTTTCATACGTTATTTTCTAGATTAATTAAAATGGACTGGCTGCAGCGGATTGGGGTGGTTCCTTTCCCCTCTCTGTGGTAGCTGCTCCGACAAAAATTTGTTTGCTTCACTATAGGTTTAGTTTGTCTCGGTAAAGGTTTTTATAGGTTTTGATTACCGGGTTTGGTATTTGTTTGTTTGTTGATACAAAATTAAGGGGCCAGAGGCAAAAGAAAAGCTGCACACTTCACAACGGCTGATGGGCAAGGCTGGACCGCATGGCAGTTCCCCGTGGAGGCCAGCGTTGGAGGAGTCTGGAGAGGAAACTTTAAGTGAGCTAGTGCGAGGAAACAAAGCAAAATCAGCACACTCTCTCTTGCAACGTGAACTCCGGAGAGGTTTTGAAGAACTTGCTTCAGAGTTTCGGTCTATGCTAGAGGAGGTGACGTCTACGATTGCGGAGCTCTGCGGAGACATTACAGAGCTAGGCCACCGGGTGGAGGAGGTGGAAACTAAAATGGAGGACCATACTGAAACTTTGGTAGACTTGCAGTGCACAGCGGATAGGCAGCGCTCTCAGGTGCTGGAACTCACATATAAGATCGATGACATAGAAAATTAGGCCTGCAGACACAATGTGTGCTTCAGAGGCATACCGGAGGCAGCAGGTGGGGCAGAGAACTTGGTTGAGGTGGTGCGAGCGTTAGCCAACGACCTTTAAACGGCAGAAGAGTTCTCGTCCTGCGGAGCTAAGATGGAGATTGAGAAGGTGCATCAGGCGCTGGGTAAGCCCCCCCAATAATCAACTGCAGGATGTTATTGCTCGCTTTCTGAGCTATACTGACGCAGAACTGCTGCTGTGGAGAGGCCGAGAAAGGAAAACTGTCCAATACCAAGATGCAGCTGTCTCCCTTTACCAGGATCTTTCGACCTTCATGCTGGTGCGCCGGTGGGAGATGAAGACGATCATAGAGGTGTTGAACAGAGAAGGGATTCGCTACTCATGGTCTTTTCCTTTTTGAAAGACCTTAATGTTGGGGAATAAAAAAATTTCTGCAAAAGAATACACTGAGGTGTGGCGAGCACTCCGCCAAGCTGGCCTTATGGAGGATAATGCACCGCTGGTGATCTCGGCCCACAAGACTCAGCATTTGAAATTGAAACGGGTGGGAAGAACCATCCAATAACTTAAGAGATAGAATGACCCTGCATGCCTGTAGTTCGCGAGAAAGATGGAACTTGCTGCAGGAGATATTGTGACTGGATTGTGAGCTGGTGGCTGGGACCGCTGAAGATGTGGAGCTATAAATGGATAAATCCTACCAGTGGGTGACTATTTGGACTTAGTGTAATGGGTAGATATTTTGCCTTTTCCTAATTGGCGCCTTTTTTCTTATGATATTATGTTAGCTGTTGGAAATGTTTGGTGCTGATGGTTATTGTTATAATGGATGGGGCGGGGGGGGGGAGGAGATTTGGGTGGGCTGGATTTTGGGTTACCAGTTCCATGACCTGTGTAGTGGGCAGGCAAGTGGCGATGACGGGGAGGGAGGGTGGAGGTATACGGGGGGAAGAGGAGAAGGGAGGGGGCCGGGAAGGGACAGGGGGAGAAGAAGATCAGGGAAGGGGTTTGAGAGCAATGGGGTGGGGAGAGGGGAGGATGGAGATTTTTTCTAAGGGAAAGCTGGGAGGGGGGCAATTAGTGTGGGATTATGGATGGGCTGATAGTAGGGTTTGAGGTCTCGATATAATGCATGGGGCACAAACCATTAGGAGGGGAGAGAGGGGGAGAAGATGGTATATTATGCTGAAGGTCGTCTCCTTTAAAGTAAAAGGCCTCAACTCGCCCCGAAAACGTTCTCTGTTATTTAAAGAGCTGAGGACTCTGAAGGGTGAAGTTGTGTTCCTGCAAGAGATGGATCTCCACTGCATTAATCAAGGCTGGCTAAAATGTAAACCCTACACTGAAGTGTGAATAGCATCAGATGAGCGAGGCCGGAAGAAATGTTGAGTGGCCATGCTGTTCCATCAGGCTCTGCCCATAAGGGTAGAGGAAGTAAAGAAGGATAAGATGGGGCGCTGGCTCTTTATAAATTTTCGCCTGGGTGGGCTTATTTATCCAGATTTATTTATCCCATCACTTTGGCTAATATATATGCGCCTAATGGGGGCCAGATGAAATATTTTGCATGACAAAGTTATATTGGCCGAGTTTGCAAAAGGGCCTATCATTCTGGGAGGGGATTGCAATATCCATATGATACCACACTTGAACTCCACGGGGAAGAATACTAGGGAGGGAAGTGGGATTAGTCGAGCGCTCTGGACATTCATGACCGATTTGGGTCTACGGGATGTTTAGAGGGACAACCATCGAGGGGAAAAGAGCTATACCTACTACTCACCGGTCCATCATTTACATACGCATATTGACTACTTTTTGCTAGATCAGCATCTGATGGATGGGGGAGTGGAGGTGGGACATGGTGCTTTAATGTGGTCGGATCATGCTCCCTGTTGGGTTGCCCTTCCTTGTGATCTTGGTGGGGAAAGGAGGTGGACGTAGAGGCTGGACGGGAGTTATTTCGGTCGGGCCTCTGCTGTGCAGGATCATAGGTGATTTATACAGGAGTTCTTTGAGCTGAACACCACCAAGGAAGTTGCATTGCTGTTGGTTAGGGATGCCTTTAAGGCTACCACCCGAGGCTGTCTCCTGGCTGAGGCGGCTCGAGCTAAGAAAGCTTGGACGCGGGAATCCCAGCCCTTAGAAGAAGAAGCCTGGCACCTCCAATTAGATCATGTGAGGACTGGTTCTAAGCGTGTTTGGCGCCAATGGCAGGAAACACAGGCCCAATTGGATGCCTATGCGCAAAGAGATTTAAATAATATGCGATGCAGACTGCGTCAAATGTTTTACGATCAGGGGAACAAGATTGGGCGATATCTTGCTTTTAGGCTTCAGAAGCAACACACCTCACGAGTGGTGTGCGAGATTCGGGACTCATCGGGAGTCTTGCGGGTGGAATCCCGGGAGATACGCACAGTTTTTGCAGACTACTTTGTGCAGTTGTATAAGGCAGAGCCTTTTGACTCAGCCCAAGTGTATGGCTATTTATACGACATCTCCCTGCTGCACCTGACAGACCTGGATAGGGAGCAACTAGAGGCAGAAATTACAGTGCAGGAAGTGGATGGGGCTATTCGTTGATTGAATGCTGGGAGGGCACCTGGTGATGATGGGTTCCCCTCGGAGAATTATAAAAAATATAGTGCTCAGTTGGCGCCCACTTTGGCGGTGCTCTTCAATGAGGTGTTGTGAGGGTTGTCGCTGCCCTATACACAATTGGAAGCTGTCATTGCAGTAATACTTAAGCTGGGTAAGCCAGCTCAAGAGACAGCTTCATACCGCCCCCATCTCCCTTGTTAAATACTGATGTTAAAATACTGGCCTCTGTGCTGGCTGCCCGACTAAATCAGGCCCTTCCCAGTCTGGTGCACCCTGACCAGGTTGGTTTTGTGCCCGGCTGTTAGGCCGCTGCTAATGTTTGACGGATGTTGCAAGTGATACATGCTGCGCGCCATGATTCCCAATCAGCGCTATTGGTGGGAGTTGTTGCCGAGAAGGCGTTCGATAGGGTCAGTTGGGGCTTCCTGTGGCGTGTTTTGGATAAGATGGGGTTTGGGCCTAACTTTTCGCGATGGGTACTGTGATGAGGAAGATTCATTCTCGGCCCTAAAAACACAGGATTCAGTGAATTCTAGCCTAGAAGCTGACAGGAAGACAAGCCATGTGAGCAGTAGTTGTCAGGGGCAACATAAACAAACCCAGCCACGGGGTTTGCAAACACGCCCAGCTGAAAAACATTCCCCAGTTCCTAATAGCTTGCGCCTGGATAGAGGGAGGGCTATTAGCCACTATAAGAGTCACGCAGGAAATAGAGTTCCAGTTTCAGGTTCGGGTTCAGTTTCAGTTCCAGGTTCTTACCCTGGAGGAGATTCAGCGTTATCTTCTTACCCAGGAGGAGTTTCAGCTTCAGAGTCTGACCCAGGAGGTGATTCAGATTCAGAACCAGGAAGAGTTCAGGAACCAGGAAGAGTTCAACCCAGAAGCTACCCAGAATACCTCAGGAGAGAGCAGCTAGGAGCAGTGAGGTCAGAGAGCAGCTGTGAGTGTTCTGCTGAAGTAAAGCCGTTTGAAACTCAGAGGCAACGTTCTAGCTGGAGTGAATGGAAGCCTAAGAAACCCAAACAGTATGTATCTGAAAGCTGTAACCTTGAGAGTGATTCTGGCAGAGAGCTAAGAGAGTATACTGACAGTAGAAATACCTACAGGGTTAATACTGAGAAGCCTCGTATGAGAAATCCTAGGTGGGGGCAGGGCTGTAACACCCAGCCGAGGGATTTATCTGGAGAGCTGAAGAGAGAGCAGTTAAAAGTCCCTGAAAGAGAAAGGTATGCCATTGAAGATATTTGCATGACAGAGGAAGAGGTATTAGAAGTTCCTAAACCTCAAAGAAAGCCACGCAGAGCTAAACCTTGTGCTGATAAGAGAGAGGAATACTTTTACTCGGTGCCAAAGCCCGAAGCTAGAGCCAACAAATATCCCAAAGGTAGAAACACCTATAAGAAGTTGGATTCTAGAAACCCTGAATGGTGGCTTCCTTCTCTCCCAGACACAGAGAAGTACAGCAGCAGTTATTCCAGCCCTAGAGGGAGCTGGCCAGATAGGCTCTGTGAAGAGACGTTACAAGGTAACTTACAGACATTTTGTAGCCAGGAAAACTCAGGCCTTTCTGAGAACCTGCATGAACCCATGATCACTGATAGCCTCAGTGAATGCTCATTCGGAGACCCGATGGACTGTACATTAACATTCTCTGATAGAATAACCTCTCTTTGTTAGATAGAGGCTGTATAGTGCTGGAAGCTAACACTATATGTGAAGAGTGCCTGTTTGTACAGAGAGGAGCTGTGTGCTGAGTTTTCATATGCTTTACAATTACCTTTACTTTAAGAAGCAAGAAGAAGCTTTTCTGTTTCCTTTATATTATACCAGAAAGTATGGTTTATGTGTCCTAAGTTTGTTGTGTTATACATATGAAGAATCCGACCCCGGGAGGGGAAATAAATCCTAATTTACCTTATCATTCGTGTCTACAACTACTTTATTTTCATTAACCACTATCAGACCCAGACCTTCTAGCCCTAGGCGGCAGCCTGCCCACCTAGTGATGACAGTACGCAGTCTCTACCAGGGGCCCAGAGCTAGCATTCATGTCAATGGGGGTCAATCGAAGAGTTTTGAACTGGAGAGGGGTACGCAGCAGGGGTGCCCCTTATCCCCGCTACTGTTTGCGTTAGTAATGGAACTGCTGGCGCAAAGCTTTCGTGAACATCCAGATGTAGCCGGAATAAGGGCGTGCTCCTGTGAATACAAAATAGCGCTTTTTGCAGATATTATATTATTTAAACATAGAAATATGACGGCAGAAAAAGACCACATTTATTTATTTATTTATTTTATTTAGTGTACACTTGTATCCCACTACTTCCAGCGATCGGCAGCGGTTTTCTATACATAAGGGAGAGACTGTACAGGCCAGAATTAGAACATACAGTAAGATTGTAGGGATGGGTAATAGGCACATCAAACGGTTACAGATTTACATATGATTGTTTGAGAGGAATCTTTACATATATACATTTGATTGCTTGAGAAGCGGCTTTACCTATATACATACTTTACATAAATACAGGACGCATTTCTTGCTGTTATGATTAGTTTAAGTGGGCATGTTGCTCAAATAGTATATGACATCCTGACTAGGTTAGGTTGTAATGTGTCTGAAAGAGGTGAGTCTTAAGCTTTTTCCTGAAATCCTTCAAGTCCTTGTTTCCTCTCAGTTCATAGGGCAGTTGGTTCTAGAGTGTTGGAGCAATAAAGGAGAACGCTCTGTTGGTGGTGTTCGCGTTGCAATTTCTCAGGCTACTCGGGACATGAAGGGTGTTGCTATTTACTGTTCTTCTGCTTCTTATGGTTGGTTGTGCGGAGATTAAGGTGTTGAGGTATGAGGGTGCTACGTTATGAACGAGCTTGAATGTGGTTACTAAGAGCTTATATTGGATGCGGGCCGTGATGGGGAGCCAATGAAGCTCAATTAGTACTGGAGTGATGTGTTCAGTTAGACCTTTTTTCATGATGAATCTGGCTGCTACGTTTTGTGCTAGTTGAAGTATGTTAAGGGTTTTTTTAAGCAGACCTTGTAATATAGCGTTGCAGTAGTCCAGGTGGGGAATGATGAGGGCTTGTGCCACTGTCCTGAAGTCGGAGTGATCAATGATATTCCGTAGCGGTTGCAGGACTCTTAATTTGTGGAAGATGGCCCGATTGGTAATTCGGAGGTGCTTTTCCATATTTAGGTTGCTGTCCAGCATTACGCCTAGGTATTTTATTTCAGGCTTTGTGGTATAAACGTTATTGTTCATGGTAACCGTTGATGGTGGGTTAAAGTCAGGTTTTCTGGAAATGCACATCAGTTCTGTTTTTTTATGGTTTATTGACATATTATTCCGTTGCAGCCAATTTTGTAGTTCGCTTAGGCATTTTTCAAGTTGGTTGAGGTTGGGGTTGTTTATGTCGAGATGAGTGTAAAGCATCAAGTCGTCTGCATAGATATGGTAACTGATCTTGTGGTCCTGTAGGATTTCACAAATAGGTCGTATATATAGGTTGAACAAGAGTGAGGATAGGGCAGAGCCTTGTGGTATGCCTTGGGTTTGAGGGCCTATCTAGTCTGTCCTTCCATAACAACTACAACAGTCTCTTTTTTTCCTTTAGAGATCCTCTCTGTTTGTCCCATGCTTTTTTGAATTCAGTTACTGTCCTCATCTCTACCACCTCCACTGGGAGACTATTCCACGGATCCACCACTCTTTCCGTAAAGAAATATTTCCGCATATCACTCCTGAATCTATCCCCCTTCACCCTATTCCCAAGTCCCCTCATAGCAGAACTTGCTTTCAATTGAAAGAGGCTCTCCCCATGAACATTTATGCCACAGAGGTATTTAAACATCTCAATCATATCACCTCTATCCCGCCTTTCCTCTAAGGTGTACATATTAAGATTCCTAAGTCTGTCCTCATATGCTTTATAATGAAGACCACTAACCATTTTAGTAGTCACCCTCTGCACCGACTCCATCCTGTTCACATCCTTTTCAAGGTGTAGTTTCCAGTATTGCACACTATACTCCAAATGAGGTTGCACCAAAGGTTTATACAGAGGCACTATCACCTCCTTTTTTTTTGCTAGCCATTCCTCTCCATATGCACCCAAGCATTCTTCTAGCTTTTGCCATCACCTTTTCTACCTGTTTAGTTACTTCAATATCATCAGACACAACCACGCCTAGGTCCCGCTCTTCTTTAGTGGACAAAAGTACTTCACCCCCTATACTATACTGCTCCCTTGGATTGCTGCAGCCCAAATGCATGACCTTACATTTTTTTAACATTAAATCCCAGCTGCCAAATTCTAGACCATTCTTCAAGTTTAGCTAGATCCCTCCTCATGTTATCTACACCTTCCTGGGTGTCTACTCTATTGCAGATTTTGGCATCATCCGCAAAGAGGCAAACCTTACCTGAAAGCCCTTCCGCTATATCACTAACAAAGATGTTAAAAATCCGCTGGACTCCAGAAACTTCACTATTTTCTCTTTCAGCGGCGTTTCCAATAATTTATTCACCACCGAAGTTAAACCAACCGGCCTGTAGTTTTCAACCACATCCTTACTTCCGCTTTTGTGTAAAGGCACCACATGAGCCTCTCTCCAGTCCTTTGGCACCACTCCCGACTCCAACAAGGCATTGAAATGGTCAGTCAGTGGAGCTGCTGCAACGTCCCCAAGTTCCCTCAGTATTCTAGGGTGTATCCCATCCGTCCCATTGCTTTGTCTACTTTAAGTTAAGCTAGTTTCTCATGAACACAGTCTTCTGAAAATTGTTCAAGATGTCCCTCGCTCTGTTCCTGTTTGTGGGTGTTTTCTGAGGTCCTGCTCCTGGTTCTTCATCTGTGAACACAGAACAGAAATATTTGTTAAGCAATTCCGCTTTAACCTCATCAGCTTCTACATATTCCACCCCTTCACCCTTGAGTCTGACAATACCACTTTTGCCCTTCCTCTTCTCACTAACATATCTGAAAAATTTCTTATCCCCTCATTTTATTGCATTGGCTATTTCCTCCTCTTTTTGAATCTTCACTTTCCTGACTACTTTGCTAGCTTCCAAATATAGATGCCTGTCTTCCTCTCTCTGTGATCTCTTGTATTTCATGAAGGCCTCCCTCTTTTTCTTCACTTTTTCAGCTACTTCTTTCAAAAGCCATAGCGGTCTCCTTTTCCTTTTATCTTTATTTACCATTTTAACAAAAAGGTTGGTTGCCCTTAAAATATTCCCTTTCAGTTTTGCCCACTGTTTTTCTACATCCCCCAGCTGTTCCCATCCCGCTTAAGACTCCCTTTAACTAGCCCTGAAACGTCCCTTCCCAGTGCAATGCAGCTCTTTGCGGCCTTTTCACAGGTCTCAGGGTTTAAAATTAATTATGCTAAATCGGAAATCTTAAACTTGGGGGTTGAGGAAGTGGTATGTGCACAACTGAAAGCACACTTTCCTTTTTGATGGGTGGATAAAGTTCTTCATTATTTGGGTGTAAATCTCACGGTGGATATGGCTGCATTGTATTGGGCGAATTTTGGACCCTTGCTCCAACAAGCTAAATGGGATTTGGAGTCATGGACGGGCATGATGCTGTTATGGACTGGGCGTATTGCTGTAACGAAAATGGTGGTAGTTCCACGATTCCTGTATCTCTTTCAGGTACTCCCCATACCCCTACCTCGAGGGGTTTTGGAGTCCTGGCAAGCATTGATTATGAAGTTCATATGGAAATTCAAACGCCCTCGAATAGCCCACCGGATCCTATATGCTCAATCGGGATGAGGGGGAATGGGGGTCCCTAATCTTCATTGGTACTATGCGACAGCGCAGTGTCGTGCAGGGGTGGAATGGATGAATTCTACTAGCTCCAAGTGTTGAGTTCAAATGGAAATGGATCTGGCGGGAGGGGCCGGGATGGGGGACTGGCTGTGGCTTTGCGCTAAGCTGCGGGGGGGGGGGGGGGCATGCGTACTGATAATCCATATATAACTCATACCCTCCATTGCTGGGATTGTTTTTTGGCCAGGGGGGGCAATGTTATCCCCATTAGCACCCATAGTTCATAATAATGCCTTCCCTCCTGGTATGAATGATCTGGCTTTTCGACAGTGGGGGCATAAGGGGCTCAGTTGTGTGGGCCAACTATTTGAGGATGATGTTCTCCGCTCTTTTTGCGACTTGCAGGAGGAATTTGATAGTCCCGAACACCATGTGTATCACTATGTGCAGGTGGTGCACTGGGTGGGGAATCGGGATGTCAGGCAGTAAGTTGTTCGAGAGTTGACAGATGTTGAATGCCTATGTGAGGAATGCACAAGCACTAAAGGCCTTATTGCGGCCTTGTATGCAGACTTACAGAAACAGCATTTTGGGGAAGGCAAGCATAGAGCTCAGTGGATGCAGGAGTTGCACCTCTCATACACTGAACAGCAGTGGGAACAGATTGAGGGCAGGCTCTGGAGAAGTTCACTGGCTGTTAATGCCCGGGAAACCAATTATAAACTAGTCTATGGGTGATAGATGATGCCAGTAACAAGTGGCCTGAGCTTTCCCAGGGGTATCTGACTTGTGCTGGCAGAATTGTGGCGGGAAAGGCACCTTGGCGCATGTATGGTGGCTTTGCTCTCACATCCAGGTTTTTTGGAGGGGGATGCAATATCGCCTGAAACAGATGATTGATCTGAATATCCCCTGGGACGCAGGTATTTTTCTTTTTGGGAGGAGAGTCCCTAGCGGACGGCTGCCCCAGTTAACATTGATTCATCATTGTCTGAACGCAGCTAGGCTGACCCTGGCAGCTGCCTAGAAACAGGTATCGCCTCTGGCACTATCACGCTGGCTAGACTGGATGTGGGACCTATACACAATGGAATGGGGGTTAGCAGTTGGAAGGATGCACTTGCCCCAATTTGAGCAGTTATGGGAGGCTTTTGTATTGAAGTATGGCTCACGGCCTGCAATATCTCTAATTTATCTGGAGATGCACGATGAGGGCCGCCCCTTGGTGTGAGGGCTTATCATCTCCCATTTCCTAGCACCGTTAGGATGGCAGTATACCCCTTAACTTATAGAATTTGTAGCAAGGAGAAGGGAAAATGGCTGAGGGAGGGGGTAGGGGAAGGGGGAGGAGGGGGAGTGAGGGGAAGGGGGGGAGAGGGAAGTAGTAGAAAGGGAAAATTGGGTAATAATGAGGTTCTGTGAATAAAGGCAAAAATATAAGTCTGTGATGCAGCAATTGTTTTAATTAAAGATTTTGTGTTGTATTATTGTGCAAGTACTCCGGGAGCGAATTGTACTGATACTTCTTTTTGTATCTGTATAAAAGCCTTTAAATAAAAAAAAAGTCTACCCAATAAATGCTACAAAATAGCACAACACAGACTGGGCTTACCCCATGGTTCAACAGATTCCAGGCACCAGGTCACCATGGTGACTAATTTCTATCTGGCACCTGAGATTTTTCTGCCCCCATCCCTGCTTTTTTTTTCTCCTTGACCTCCTCCCTGCATAGCACAGCTCTGTATGAGTTTGAGCATGCTGTGCAGGAACTCTCACTCTGGTCTTGCAAGACTGAGAACTGGAGACCAATAGGAGAGTTCCTGCATGCCACGGCTCAGACTCACACACAGCTGTGTTGTGCAGTTCCTGCTCAAGCACTAAATTTAAAACTTGAAATGAGGTACTTCCTGTTTCTGCAAGAAATCAGAAGTACTTCATTTCATGTTTCAAACCTACCAGCTGTTAAGGAAGAGGAGTAGTGGAGGAGGAGCGGAGGGAAAGGACCACAGCCCACACAGGCTGAGAAAATTAGGATAGAAGCCGAAAGGAAAATGTTGTTGTTGTTAAGTGCCGTCGAGTCGGAGTCGACTCATGGCGACCCTCTGGATAGCTATCCTAAATTGTGTTCGGTCTTCAGTCAGGCGGCTCATTGACGACAGACTGGTACCCGTAGCTGCTGTTATTGTAGCGATCCATCTCATTGCTGGCCTTCCTCTTTTGCGTTGACCTTCTATCTTGCCAAGCATGATGTCTTTCTCTAATGATCTCTCTCTTCGCATGATGTGTCCGAAGTATGAAAGTCGAAGTCTTGTCATCTGAGCTTCTAAAGAAAGCTTAGGTTTGATCTCCTCTAGTACAGACTGGTTTGTTCTTCGGGCAGTCCATGGTATACACAATATTCGCCGCCAGCACCATAATTCAAAGGCATCAATTTTCTTCCTGTCTGTCTTTTTCACTGTCCAGCTTTCACATCCATATGATGTTATTGAAAATACCATGGCTTGAACAAGTCGAATCTTTGTATGGAGAGACACATCTCTGCTCTTGAGAATCTTATCTAGGTCTTTCATAGCCATTCTGCCAAGAGCAATGCGTCGTCTGATTTCTTGACTGCTTGTTGCTTCTTTATTGATAGTTG
Organism: Ichthyophis bannanicus; assembly: GCA_033557465.1. Classification (NCBI taxonomy): domain Eukaryota; kingdom Metazoa; phylum Chordata; class Amphibia; order Gymnophiona; family Ichthyophiidae; genus Ichthyophis; species Ichthyophis bannanicus. Next base: position 622,445,115 of record CM066036.1, read on the forward strand.
ATCCAAGTAGGTTAAAGTTGTTCACAATTTCAATTTCTTCTCCTTCAACGATGAACCTGTTGATTATGCCAGTTGTCATGATCTTTGTCTTCTTTACATTAAGGTGCAGGCCCATTTTGAGACTATGTTCTTTGATTGTGAGAAGCAAATGTTTCAGATCATCTTCGCTTTCAGCCAGTAATGTGGTATCATCAGCATAGCGAAGGTTGTTGATGAGTCTTCCACCAATCTTCACACCTCTGTTGTCTTCATACAGTCCTGCTTCTCTGATGATTTGTTCTGCATATAAATTAAACAGGTAGGGGGAAAGTATGCAGCCTTGTCTTACACCTTTGCTTATTTTAAAGCATTCTGTTTCTCCTTGTTCCGTTCGAACTGTTGCTTCTTGATCAATGTACAGATTACGCAAGAGAACGATCAGGTGTTCTGGTATACCCATGCTTCTTAATGTGGCCCAGAGTTTCTCATGGTTTACACAGTCAAAAGCCTTGCTATAGTCGATAAAGCACAAATAGATATCCTTTTGGTATTCTTTAGTCTTTTCAAGGATCCATCTCACATCCGCAATGATGTCTCTCGTTCCTCGCCCTTTCCTGAACCCTGCTTGCACTTCAGGTAGTTCTTGTTCTAGGTATGGCTGTAGTCTCTTTTGAATAATCTTCAGTAGAATCTTGCTGGCATGTGGGATCAGAGCGATTGTGCGATAATTTCCACAGTCAGTTGGATCACCTTTCTTTAGTATTGGTATAAACACAGATCTTTTCCAGTCAGTTGGCCATGATGTTGTCTTCCATATTTCTTGGCAGAGCCTTGTAAGTACGGTAACAGCTGCATCAGATTGCTGCAATACTTCTATGGGAATGCTATCAATGCCTGGTGCTTTGTTCTTTGATAAGGCTTTCAATGCTGCTTCAACTTCTTCTTTCATCACCAATGGTTCCTGATCATAAGGTATAGGTTGAAACGGCTGTTGGTCCACTTGATCTTTATCATATAAAAACTCTGTATATTCCTTCCACCTTTTCTTGATCTTCTCAGCATCATTCAACATAGAACCTTGAGCATCTTGTAACATTCCAATTCGAGGCTGGAACTTTTTCTTTAACTCTCGCAGCTTTAGGAAAGCCGATCTTGTTCTTCCTCTAATAGTTTCTGCTTCTATTTCCTTGCAAGTGTCATTGTAGTACTTTTCCTTGTCCTGTCTTGCTGCACGTTGGAAATCTCTGTTGAGTTCTGCGATTGTCTTTCTTTCTCCTTTGGCTTTAGCTTCTCTGCGTTTCTGGGCAATTTTCAGAGTTTCTTCCGTCATCCATTTTGGCCGTTTTTGCTTTTTCACCTTTTGTAGAGACTTCTCGCTTTCTTCCAGCATAACCTTCTTGATGTCATTCCATAACTCTTCCGGAGCTCTGTCATTTGTATCTAAAGCAGCAAATCGATTTTGCAGGCAGTCTTTAAATTCCAGTGGTATATTCTCAAGGTCATATTTTGGTGCATTCATGAGTGGTTTGCTCTTTTTCAACTTTAGCTTGAGTTTGCATACTAGTAGTTGATGATCTGTACCACAGTCAGCTCCAGGTTTTGTCTTTGTTGATGTTACAGAGCTTTTCCATCGTTGACTTCCACAGATGTAGTCAATTTGATTTTTATACAATCCATTGGGTGAAGTCCATGTGTACAGTCGTCGCTTGTGTTGCTGGAAGAAGGTGTTTGAGATGAATAGATCATTGGTCTTGCAGAATTCTATCAATCTTTCTCCAGCTTCATTTCTGTTGCCAAGTCCATATTTTCCAACTACTTTGCCTTCTTCTTTGTTGCCAACTTTTGCGTTCCAGTCACCCATGACTATCAGGATATCCTGTTTGCATGTTCTGTCAATTTCAGCTTGTACTTGTTCATAGAACTCTTCAATTTCATTCTCTTCTGCAGCTGTTGTTGGGGCATATACTTGAATTATAGTTGTGTTGATAGGCAATCCTCGTAGACGAATAGAGATTAAGCGTTCGCTGACTGCATTGTATTTCATTACAGTTCTTGCAAGTTTCTTCTTTATTATAAATGCAACACCATTTCTTCTTTGTCTTTCATTTCCAGCATAGTAGACCATGTGATCATCTGATGCAAAGTGCCCGATGCCAGTCCATTTCAGTTCGCTGACACCCAACAGATCAAGTTGTACACGTTCCATTTCATTCTTGACCACCTCCAACTTCCCTTGGTTCATGCTTCGTACGTTCCATGTTCCAATGTGTAAGACATCTTTACAGCTTCTGACTCTCATTTCATGCGCAGCTACATCAGCAGTCAGACTTCCCGAGGGCTTTGATCCAACCACATCATAAATGCTGGCTTTACTCTGAAAAGTCTTCAGCTCTTCCCCAGTAGCTAGTTGAGTGCCTTCCGACCTGGGAGTCTCATCTTCCAGCACCATAGCACAATTTGTTTTGTTGTAACTATCCATTGGGTTTTCATGGCAAGATACAGAAGTAGATTGCCGGGCCTTCCTTCCGCGCAGTTTAAGTTTGGTGTTGTTGCCGTTGTCACAGAAATGTGATCCTCCGCCGTCAACACTATCCCATTCTGCTGCTGCCCAGATGGGTGGTTTGTCTTCGTCTGGCACCTCAGCTGAGACCTGTCCATCTTGGGAGACCCTGCCAGTAGTTAAACTACCGATAGTTTAGCTCTCAGCATCACTGATGCACGCAAGCCCTCACAGCACGACAAGCTGCAAACCAAGTGAGAGGAAAGGAAAATGGAATCCCTCAAATCCGATGATAGACACTTTGATAGACTCATTGGAGATTACAACAAAAAATTGGAAGAATATCACAGAGAAATTAAGAAAGGAAAATTGGAGAAACATAAACGTGACGAACTTGATTACAAGAATGATAATGTATATTTGTGGTTGAAGCCACGTGCTCCTTATGATGGTCAAGGACAAGTTAGTTTTAAAGAGGATAATCACAACAATAATAATTATAATAATAGTAGATTGATGAAATTCGATAATTACAATAAACCAAGGAAATATGATAACTATAATACTGGTGATCTTAGGAAATTAGAATATTCTGCAAGTAGATACGATGGTGATTCTACATCCAAGAGAACCAATTCACCTGTAGAAAGAAGTAAGAAACGCATAAGAAGCGATTCCGAAGATCTTTTTGTCTCTCCTGCCTCCACTCCCCTTTCTGCTTCTCCTGGTACTTCTCGGGATTTTTTGTTTGAGAACCTTTGGGAAAAGGAAGCTGCACAGCACAAACCCAACGGCAACAAACAATTTTTTCAGTCCCGGTCAGAGTTCAGAGGGAGAGGGAGGGGCAGAGGCAACCCATATCGGTCCTTTCAAAATCGCCCCCACGATCTATATTAACTTGCAATGATAACCCAAGATGAATATATGATTCTTCACCACTCGATCTTCCTGTGTTGAACCTTTCTTCAGTTACTATTACAAAATCAGAGATCGATGTTTTACAGAAGGGTCTCTCGTTTGTCCCTACAATTAGATATGATGCATTCCAAACTCGTATAGATCTTCATAAATTATTTCGAAAATTGCAAATTAAGAAGTTTTTTTCAGATAAACCTAATAATTCTACTGATCCTTCAGTAGTACGGAACAAGTCACAATGGTATCCACCTGGCCCTGTTGATCTAGCCATACAATCCTTTATGGACTGTGTTTTACGCGATGTAAAAGTTTTGGAAAGCAAATCGAAATGTAGATTTTTTAATCTTTCTCATGAAGAAAGGTTGGCACTACATAATCTCAAAAAACGGCCTGACATCATCATAAAACCGGCAGATAAGGGCGGTGGTATTGTTATTTTAGATTGATCCTATTATATACAGGAATTGACTAGTCAGCTTAATGATAAAAATTTTTATCAGATTTTATCATATAATCCTACCACCACCATTAAACAAGAAATTGATTCTCTCCTGCTTTATGGTCTTAATGCCGGGTTTTTGACACAGCGAGAACATTCATTTTTTACGGTCACATATCCAGTCAATTCCTACTATATATACCATTCCAAAGATCCACAAGTCCCTATCCTCCCCTCCAGGTAGGCCCATTGTATCCGGTATTGGTTCCATTTTGGAACCTCTTTCTAAATTCATTGATACTTTTTTGCGACCATATGTTCCTTGTATGTCATCTTATATTAGAGATTCAGCAGACGTCATTTCCTTTTTAGATGGGTTTAATGGTGACCTCTCTGGTTTCACTCTTGTGTCGCTTGATATTGAATCTCTTTACACAAACATTCCTCAAGAGGGAGCCCTTTCAGTTATTACCAAATATCTGAATTTACGACCCACACCTGTCCGCATACCTACTCATTTTTTGGTAAGCTTAGCACAGATTGCCCTTACTTGCAATTATTTCCTCTTTAATAAACAATTTTTTCAACAAATTAAAGGTACAGCAATGGGTGCCACTATGGCACCAGATATAGCCAACTTATATGTAGCTGAATTAGAAGAAATTCATTTGAAAAGTTCTCCTTTTTCAGCCTTTATAGTCTCCTGGAAAAGATATATAGAGGACATCCTCCTGCTTTGGAAAGGCGCCAGCAGAGAATTACAACAATTTCATGCATGGCTGAATGGTTTAGATGCGAACCTAAAGTTTAAGTTGCAATCTAGTCTTACAGAATTGCCCTTTCTTGATATACTTATCAGGAAATCTCCCACTGGTTTTAGTACTACTATTTATCGTAAACCTACTGATCGTAATAAATTACTTAGGTTTGATAGCTTCCATAGTAGCCAATTAAAAAATAATTTACCTATTTCACAGTTTCTACGCCTCCGTAGGCTGTGTACTGACTACGAAGAATTCAGGAATAGGTCCCAAGACATGGCAGAACTTTTTTTTGCTAGGGGCTACCCTACTGATTGCATCAAAAAAGGTTTTCACCGTGCATGCTCTTCTTCTAGAAAAGACCTTCTGTTACCTAAAAATAAGACATCAGATAATACATTTGTGTGTATCCTCCGTTTCTCACACCTCTCCTCTAAAATCCAAAAGATTCTCAGGACACATTGGCATATCCTTCAGACGAGATCCTGTTTTGATAATAAGAAATTAACTATTGCATATAATAGAGAGCGTAATTTGGCAGACACTTTAGTGTCCTCGTATATGCCTCCCATCCTTTCTTCTGTACCTTCTAAGAATGGACATTATAGATGTAATAGTTGCTCAGTTTGCAAACATGCTATTGTAATGGATGAGAAATTCACACACCCACACACTCACATACAATATAAATTACGTGCTAGGACTAATTGTTTGTCTACACATGTTGTATATGTTATTATTTGTCCCTGTCCTCTCCTTTATGTTGGTTAAGACCATTCGAGCAATTAAAACCCGCATACAAGAACATAAGAGTTGCATTAAAAGGAAGATAGTTACAGCACCCCTTGTTGAACACTGGAACCAGTTCCACCATAGCCCTGAAGACCTTAAGTTTTTCATCATTAAAAAGGTTATTCCCTCTCCTCGAGGTGGAGATATAGGTCGTGTGTTACTTCAAGAGGAACAAAGGTTTATTTTTCAACTTAATACTGTCTTCCCTTGTGGATTGAACAAAGAAATAGAATTTTCTGTTTTCCTGTAAACCATTTATCTTTATATACTTTATGGTATATTTATACCATATTGTTGGTTTCCATTTATTATTTACTGTTTAACCTTTCAACATACATGATATAATTTTTTATTATCTTCTATATGTATGAAATTCTTTGTTTTTTCATCCTATAAGTTCCCTCCCCCTCCCCTCCTCCCCCCTTTTTTCCCCTTGTTCATCTGCTGATCTATGTGGACTTTTTTTCCCCCTTTTTATAGTTTACAGGTTTGTACATCATTTATTATCTTATATTAGTGTTTAGTTCGTTTTTTGACCAAGTTTTTGTTTTATTTTGTTTTTCCTTTTCTAGTGTTGTTTTTTTACTATTTGTCTCTTTCACCACAGTTTTTGTTTGCCGACTAAAGTCCAGACGCCCTCCTACGTTTCAATCATCAACCTGCTGCATTTAAACCCCCCTTTTTTGGCTTACTTTCAATTTTAATGGTCTTTCTTATTTCTGTGGCTTTTAACATTATCTTCCCCTGTCATTTTTTAGATGATTATTTATTTATTGATTATACTTTTTAGCTCTCCTCTAGCGCTTCAGTTTGTATTGTCATATTCTGACAATTGCATGTGTTTTTGTTTTGTTTGTTGTTTCTCTGTGACCCCCTCTCATTTATTTGACAGGTAGTCTTTGGTTTTGTTCTTTACTCCCTGCGGTCATAGTTTTTTACATATTCAGCCCTTTGTCTCACTCTATGACTTCCCTGGAGTGCTTCGGTGATAGATGTCACTCCTGATGACGTAATATGTGGGAAGGTATCCCCCGTGCCTTTATTTCCTTCTTTCGGCACTTGCGTGGCGTTTTCCTGCCTCAACAGTGTTGTTGGTAACTGCAGTTCTCTGTTTTTAAACTTGTAGCCTTTGCTCTTTTTACAGGTTTCGCTTTTATATATATATCCCTTGCATGTCTTTTATTTTTGGTGCAGGCTTTTGCTGTAAACCATCTGCTTTTATGTGTCCTCACTCCCTGTAGTCTGTTTTGTATTGATTTCTTTGCGATTTGTGACTGGAGCAATAATGTTATTTGTTTATGGCACATATTGTTTTCTCCTACTTGTTGGTTCACATGCTATTATTACATATCTCTTGTTCTTATGTTTGTGCGTTTTTCGCTTATAATCTATTTTTATGGTTCACGATGGTGGGATTGGCATCCTTATCGGGTTTTGATCCTGGTTTCCAGGGTTACTATCTACACGCTTGTATTTTTATTTTCATCTACATCTCAAGTAGTCTCCCCCCTTTTTTTAGCTAATTTTTCAAGTAGCCCTTGCTTATGTTCTTTTTTCCTTTCCCTTCCCCCCCTTTGCCCTTCCCCCTCCCCTCCTTCTGTTCAATCGTTTTGTACATAGCCAATCTAATATGTTTCTACTCCAGTTCCTAGCCATCACATATGTTTTTATCACTCACAGTCTGTTTATTAATTATACTTTTATTGTTTGTGACTTCATGTATTAATATATTGTATGCATGGTGTAGCTTTTCTTTCCTACATGGTTTTATATACTTTGCATATACATTTTTGTGGTCATGTTTTCTTCTTTTTAGTATTCTATATTATGTTATGTATTGCCAACATATTTATTTGTAAACTGTCTCTATCTTTTATAGATTGGGAAGAGTGACTTTTTCATACCCCCCTATTGTCTCCTTTCTGGTAAGGTATTTTATATTTGTATGCACTTTCACTCATTCCTTTTAATATTATACCACCTTTGTTTGTTATATTATGTATTTTATATACATCATATATTTTTATGTATTGCTATATTGTTTATATTTTATCTATTTATATAGATTGAGAAGAAGTGGTTCGTTCCACCTCTCTATTTGTCTCTTATTGGCTCTTTTTGGTAATGTATTTTATATTTTTATGTATTTATATTTCTTATGTATATTTATGTATTTTTTATGCTTTTATTTTTTAATGTATTGTTTATGTCCAAATTTTAGACCCCCGAGGAAGGCTTCTGGCCGAAACATTTTAGTTGGGTCATCAATAAAGATTTTTTGTGAATCATCCCTGTGTGGGCTGTGGTCCTTGCCCTCCGCTCCTCCTCCACTGTTATTTTGCGGAAGGTACCCTTCTCTTTCCCTGAAGGAAGAGGAGTAGCACAATGGGGCAGGTAGGAACTGGGGCTAGAGATTAGGAGAAAGAGGCTGAAGACTGCTAGCTAGATTGGGAGAAGGGGACTGGAGGGGTAGGAACTGTAGGGTGCTGGCTGATTGGTTTGCTGGGGTAGTGGTAAAGACTGGGGGACATAAATGAATGGCTGGGGTGCTGAATGACTAACTTGCTGGTATGGGAGAATGGCAGACTGACTTTCTGGGTGGTGAGAGTTAGGTAGGGGAGATATGGGCTGGGGTATGACTGACTGGCTAATTGGGTTAGGTATAAGGACTGAAGGACTGGAGGACTGACTTACTAAATTGGGGATAGGAATTGGGGGTGGCTGATCGGCTAGCTGGAGAATTGGGACTGGAGGGTGGCTGACTGGATTGGTGGGAGTGGGGATAATAGGGCTAGAGGTCTGGTCAATTTTAAAAGAGGAGGGAGATAATAGAATAGGAAAGGAAGGTTAGTGGGGATGAATGGGATACAAGAGGGAGATTGGGTGATGACAGCATGGATGGCTGAAGAGAGAGATTGGCTGAAGAGGGAGGCTGCTGGCTTTGCATTTCTGCCAGTGGCCTGCACGGGTACTTGGTCAGGGAAGGTGCTAGGGTTTTTGGTATCACCCTGCAAACTATAGATCGATACCCCCTCCCTCATTATTATTAATGCTGGCTACAATTTTCCAAAACTCCTTTCTAAGCTCTTTCCACATGATACTAGTGTTTCTCCTTCAAATAGGTTAGTGAGAGGAAGAAGGGCAAAAGTGGTATTGTCAGACTCAAAGGTGTTAGTGATATTGCGGAACGGCTGTCGGGTAAGGTTTGCCTCTTTGCGGATGATATCAAAACCTACAATAGAGCAGACACCCAGGAAGGTGTAGATAACATGAGGAGGGATCTAGTCAAGCTTGAAGAATGGTCTAGAATTCGGCAGCTGAAATTTAATGTTAAAAAATGCAAGGTCATGCATTTGGGCTGCAGCAATCCAAGGGAGCGATACAGTAAAGGGGGTGAAATACTTCTGTCCACAAAAGAATAGCGGGATCTAGGCATGATTGTGTCTGATGATCTTAAAGTAGCTATACAGGTAAAAAAAAGGCGATGGTGAAAGCTAGGAGGATGCTTGGGTGCATAGGGAGAGGAATGGCCAGCAGGAGAAAGGAGATGATAGTGCCTCTGTATAAGTCTTTGGTGCGACCTCATTTGGAGGATTGTGCGAAATTCTGGAGATTGCACCTTCAAACGGATATAAAGAGATTGGAGTCAGTGCAGAGGGTGGCTACTAAAATTGTTCATGGTCTTCATTATAAAGCATATGAGAACAGACTTAATATGTGTACTTCAGAGGAAAGACGGGATAGAGGTGATATGATTGAGATGCTTATATACCTCCGTGGCATAAATGCACAGGAGGAGAGCCTCTTTCGATTGAAAGCAAGCTCTGCTAAGAGGGGACATAGGATGAGGGTTGAAAGGGGATAGACTCAGGAGTAATATGTGGCAATATTTCTTTATGGAAAGAGCGGTAGATGCATGGAATAGTTTCCCAGTGGAGGTGGTAGAGATGAGGACAGTATCTGTATTCAAAAAAGCATGGGACAGAGGATCTCTAAAGGAAAAAAAAAGGGGACTGTTATTTATTTAATAGGTTTTTATACCGCTTTATCATTTCAGTCAAAGCGGTTTACATTGTAACTTAAACTTGGTAATGTACATTAAACAGGGACATTGATAACTTTTCTGAGGCAATGGAGGGTTAAGTGACTTGCCCAAGGCAACAAGGAGTGCTAGTGGGAATTGAACCCTGGTATCCTGCTTCCAGGTTTCAATTGTAGTGGTTGATATAGAAAGGCAGAATAGATAGGCCATGTGGTCTTTTCCTGCCGTCATGTTTCTAAATCCAATGTTGTAAGAAAATTTCAGTGAAGGGGCAAATGCATAGCCAGAATAAAAATAACTACTGGGTAGTAAATACTTAGCATCAAATTTATTTTATTTTATTTATTTAAAGGGTATTTCTATCCCGCCTTATCCTTCAATCAAGGCGGTGTGCACAGCAAACAATCAAGGAGTTGGCGTTTGTGTTCAAGGTATTCTTATATTGTACAGTGGATGTGTAATGTACTTAGCAACATTGTACCTAGTTAATTAATGTTCCATGTAAAACAGACCTGTTATTCTGTTCATTCTTTGTTCATTGTAAACCGCACCTGATCTGTGGAAGGTAGCGGTATATAAGCAACTGTTAAATAAATAAATAAATGTGTATGCGGGTGGGTAGGTTGATTAGCGTGCTCTATTTACAGCATGAGCTTTATACAGTGCTATGTACAATGAGCGTGCGGATGAGACGTTAGTTCGTGGCTGTTGCTCCTATTATATGTTTTGTTTAAGGTTGAGGCCGATTGTACATAGTTCTCTGATGTTCCATGTAAAAACATAGATCTTTGATCTGTCCCTTAACTTGTTTTTTGTAAACCGCACCTGATCATTGGGAAAGTGCGGTATATAAGCGATTGCTAAAAAAAATAAAATTAAAAAATTATGTGTTTGGGCCATAGTGTTCCAGGAAGAGCAGAGTCTTTAGTTGCTTCCGAAAGTCCTTCGTGTCTTCCATGGATCGCAGTTCGTCAGGGAGTGCGTTCCACAATCCAGGTGCTGCCATTGATAGCGCTCTTCGTGCGGTGGACTTGCATGCCTTTGTGTAGTTTTTTGGCGTGTTGATTGTGTCTACTGTGGGTCTTCTTCTAGGTCTTGTGCCGACGTTGGGTTGTATGAGGGGTTGAAGGCTGTGGGCAGAGTTCCCGTGTTTGATTCTGAATATATTTAGGATTGTCTTGTATTTGATCGTGAGCTGATTGGGAGCCAGTGTAGGTCTCTTAGTATGGGGGTGATGTGGTCTTGTTTTGATGCTCCGGATATTATTCGTGCCGCCGTGTTTTGGGCCATTTGTAGTGGTCTGAGCGACTGTTTTGACATACCTGTATAGATCGGGTTGCAGAAGTCGAGTATGGGAGTTATTAGAGCTTGACAAACTGTGTGGAAATTATCTTGTGTGAGTGGCTTGAGGCATCTGATTATTCTCATCTTGAAGTATGCATTTTTGGTGGTCCTTCTGATGTGTGACTGTAGGTTTAGCTCCCTGTCAAGCGTTACTCCGAGATATTTTACCTCCTTTTTTAATGGTATTGTTGAGTTGTTGACATTGATGGAGGGTGGCGGAATGAAGCTGTTATTTCGTGTGACGAGAAGTGCTTCTGTCTTGTTGTAGTTTATGGTCAGGTTGTTGTTATAGAGCCAGTTGGACATGTTGTTGAGGCAGTCTGTTATTCTGGTGTAGTCAGGGTTGTCGAGGTTGACTGGGGTGTATATCATAATGTCGTCTGCATAGATTGTGTAATGTATTTTGTGCTCTTTCATGATGTTACAAATGAACAGGCTGTGATAGTCCAAAAGCATGCTAAATTTTAGATACAGATTAAAAGAAAAATACTCAATTGTATGGACAGCTCAAAACTATTTACTCATTGAAAAAATATGCAGGAGAAAGATTTTGTACAGAATGTAGGAATCAACAACATGATAACCATGCATCAATGTACATCTAGAAACTATAAGCAAAATTGGTATAATGTTGATGCAAAGAATAGTCGCAACAGTCTGTCTCTATAGGAAGTCAAGGACAACATTAACATACTGCTGATTTAAACCACATGTGTTAAAAAAAGTTTCAATGACAAGCCATTAGGTTACAAGTTGTAGCACTGTGAAGAATAATTAGTAAAATAGGCCTACAGTATACAAGCATGTTATTAGACTGCTGAAAAATAAAAAATATACTCTATATATTTGGAGTGGAAGAGCCTAGTGTTTAGAGCAGCTTCCTGAAGACCAAGAAACCTGCATTTGATTCCCACGGGCCTTGGGCAAGTCACGTTAGCCTCCATTGCCTTGAAAGAAAGGCCTGGCAATCTACTTTTGGTCACACTTAGCCAAGAAAGCCCAGGGGCTGCTGGGTTGCCAGGAGTTAGCACTGACTAAACGGCAGACACTGCATTGCTATGCCCAGGCAATTCACTGTTAATAATCTTGACCAGGAAACCCAAACGTTAGTGTCCATAAAATATGTTAATGCAATCTGACTACTTTTTGTTCATTAAAATGTTTTACTGTGTCATGCTTTGATAAGGCAAACAGCCTTACACAGGCTCCTAAGCATAAAAGTCATATCCTTAAACAGCCATCCTGATCTTGCATCTTTTAAACAGCTCCCAGAGCTCCAACGAGGTCGTAAAATCAGTTTCCCTTGCCTCCCTAATAAATCCATGCTTTCTCCTTGCTGGATTACAGGACGTGTTTTCATTTCTTGATTGAGTCTCTATTATTCTGGCTTTCTCTGTCTGCTAGTACATTGACGTATTACTGCCAGTAGGAAGTGAAACTACTACTACTACTGAGCATTTGTATAGCGCTACAAGACATATGCAGCACTGCACAGACATGTAAGAATCAGTCCCTGCTCATCAGACAGACAACACAGTAGGTGTAGACAGAGAAACATCTAGGGGGAATGGTAAGGAAACACAAAGAAGATCAGGTGAGTCAAGCTCCGAAAGAAGTAGCGAAGAGGTGAGTTTTCATCCTTTTCAAATCCATGCTGAAAACTCACTTCTTCGCTGCCACTTTCGGATCTTGACTCATCTGATCTCCTTTGTGTTTCCTTACAATTCCCCCTAGATGTATCCCTGACTACACCTACTGTGTTGTCTGTCTTGACTAGATTGTAAGCTCTGATGAGCAGGAACTGTCTCCAACCTGTCCGTGCAGTGCTGCATATGTCTTGTAGTGCTATACAAATGCTCAGTAGTAGTAGTATTTTCACTTCCTACTGCCAGTGATACGTCAATGTACTAGCAGTAAGAAGTAAAGTTGAAAAGAGAGAAAAGTGAGAACAATATGGCCACTTTTCGGCTAGACCAGGGAGTAAGATACATACTTTTTCCATTACTCCTAGGTTTTCATGATTTTTCGCCCAAATTATACTCTCACATGCAAGCATCTGCATTGTTGGCGGAAACTAACATAATGGCAAGTAGCATTGGCACAACTAATGTTACCTGAAGTGCAGTAACTGCAGAAGGATTTATCCGCCTCTCTGTAGTTAGTCTACAGCCCGGGTCTGATAACACAGTACAAGGTAACTAAGGCACCAACCAACAGTATAAATTACCAGCACCGGTGGCGTTCATTGCCATGGTGGTGCGCGACGTGGTTGTGTGCCAAAAGAGCACCATGTGCTCCTTGTATGCACTCCTCAGGGTGACTCTGGCGGCAGAGGTGCAAAGATTGGTCATGCATTTACAACTCTGCTCGTTTCCCTGCATCTTCTTATTTCCTCAATACCATTCGGTAAGCATCCAGCTGCAACCCCAGAAGCTCTCCCTCTCTTTTCAGTTGTCTTTCATGGATAGTTACTTTCCTCTGCCTCCTCATGTCTATTATACTGGTACTATGGGGAAATCTGCCCTCCTTCTTTGCACCAGGGCCCGCTACCCAGCGGGTCTTCAACCCGAGTTCCCACTAATCTTCTTCCCTGTTTGCTGACGTACAACTCCTTTTCTCAAGTTACCCTTAATTGTCACTCACTTCGGGCTAAAATGCTATTAATCCAAGACCTCCAACACCAGAAATCCTTAGATATCCTTTTTCTGTCAGAAACGTGGCTCAAAGGAGGAGAGGAACCTCTCCTTGCCAGATGCCTCCCTCCAGTCTTCTCAGCCTTCTCGGTCCCCCGTATTGGCCGCACCGGTGGCAGGGTTGCAGCTATATTCCACTCCTCCCTCTCATTGGCCCAGGTCTCCTCCCCCTCTCTGCACTATCCCAAATCCCTTCTCCTTCACCAGCACACATCCCCCCAGTTCACTTTCTGGTAACCTACTCCCCTCCTTCTCTCCACCCACATCTCTGGGATTCTCTGCTCTTAACTATCTGACATCGCCCTGCAGTTCCCTCACCTGGTACTTCTCAATGACTTTAATCTACATTGCAATGCACCTTCCTCCCTCAGAGAACACTTAGTTGGGGATGTAAACCAATCATTATAAGGCTCTGCATAGCAATAAGTTTGATGCTGATTTTCCACCCAAAAGTGAAATTCGTAAACTGAAGCTCAAAGAACTTAAATCGAAATTGGCTACTCAGCAACAGTTGATGGCAAAGCCAAGGTCACATTCGGTCAATGCAACCATAGCATCCTTCAAGGTCAGCAACCTGATCGCAAAGAAATGCAAACCTTTCACTGAAGGGGAATTTGTAAAAGATTGTTTTCTTGAAGCAGCTGACAATCTTCTTGAAGGATTTAAAAATAAGAAAGAGATCATAGCTGCTATTCAAGATGTACAATTGTCAAGAAACACCGTCGTGCGGCGAATAGAAAAGATGTGTGGAGACACAACTGAACAACTGTCGGAGGATGTGTCAAATTGTGTTGCTTTCTCACTCAAACTGGATGAATCTACAGACATAAGAGACATAGCCCAGTTACTAGTCTTTATCCGGATGGTTTTTGAAGACTTCAGTATTAAGGAAGAACTACTTGGAATGATTTCTTTAAAAGGGAGAACTACCGGTCAGGAAATATTCAGTTCTTTCCATTCTTTTGTGACAAAGTGTAATCTTCCATTGCATAGACTTGTTTCCATCACTACTGATGGAGGAAGAGCAATGACAGGTGAGGTTAACGGTTTCATAGCCCTCTGTAGATAGCATGACGACTTCCCAGATTTCCTTTCTTACCACTGCATCATTCTCCAGCAAGTTTTGGTAAGCAAGAGACTCAATACAAAGACTCTCATGGACATCACTTTCAAAACTGTAAATTCAGTTCGTGGAAGATCACTTCAAAGATGGCTTTTCAATCTTACTCTTGCTGAAGGGGCAGCGGAAATCATTTTGCACACAGATGTAAGGTGACTAAGTATGCACAAATTTCTGCAAAGACTTTGCTGAATGAAATAAGAAGTTTTTTGAAGGAGAGGGGAGATGACCAAGCAGAGTTGGAAGATGAGGAGTGGTTATGTGATCTGGCATTTCTCGCTGACTTTACAGGCGAACTAAGTGATATGAACCTTGAACTACAAGGTAAAAACAAATGCATTGGCGAGATGATGAGTACAGTTCATCCTACAAGAGCAAATTTGAGCTAATGATGACTGACCTCGCAAACACCACCTTTGATCCTTTTCCTAATACGCAGGACCATCTGGGACAATATCCAAATTTTGTTTTTCAGAACGAGAAGTATGTGCAAAAATCTGTTCTGTTATCCAGGAATTCGAAAATAGATTCTGTGACTTCCAAAAAATTGGAACAGTTGTGGAGTACTTGTCATACCCATTCAAAGTAGATGTGGACATTAAAGAAACTGCAGCTGCTATCAGTAAAAATTACTCATTCAACAAGCCATCTCTTGAAAACGAAATATTAATCCTTAAAAATGACATTTTTCTCAAGACCCGTGCTGAGCAAGAATCGTTTTGGAAGCTAGTGCCTAGAGACAAATTTCCCAACTTAAGAAGATGCAGTGAAGCTGTACACTCCTGTTTCGGTTCAACTTATTTGTGTGAATCTGTGTTTTCCCATCTGAAAATGACAGTACACAACGTTCCAACATGACAGATGAACATTTTCAGGATTCCCTGAGACTGGCCCTCATGCAATATTCACCCAACTTCAAAAAGCTGGTGGATGAAATGCAGGCTCAGACATCTCACTAATGAGCAAGAGCAAAATATTAAAGATTGTGCAAGATCAGCCTGGATCAATACTTGACCTAAATTTAACACAAATTACTCAATAAAAGTTAAAGAAAGCTATTAAGACAGTTAAAGAAAGTTATTACTCAATAAAACTTTAAGAAAAAATGTACTTTCCATTTCTCCTCACAGTTCTTACTGGATCTTCGTTTCTCTGTTTTGTTTTTGCTTAATTTGCTTAACAGCTGATCACATCCAAGTAAATGACAGAAGGTTCATTAAAAATGGGGGGGGGGGATCCTCCAACTTTATTGGGTTAACATTTAATTTGAAACTAATTTGAAACTTAATTTTCATGGTGGTAGATCACCGGCACTTTTGGCTGGAAAAAGTAGATCACGAACTGTTCAAAGTTGGACATGCCTGGTATATACCATCCAGTCCTGATGAATTTTTCACTCTTTCATTTGAAAATTTGTTCTATTATATTTTCTAGATTTATAATAATTTTCTTTAATTGCTTGAAACATCACCATGAAAGAAAGTTTCTGGTATAGGTGTGACTCCAAAATGTTAGAGAGGGCATTGAGTCAGAAAGGATTAAAGTTTTGCAGGAAATAAAATTTGCTGTAGAATCTCTATGGATTGAAATTCCATGTAAAAAGGGGAAGGCGATGGCAGTGGGAGTGTACTATCGACCGCCTGGCCAGAATGAACAAATGGATGATGAAATGCTCAAAGAAATCAAGGAAGCTAACAAACGTTACAGCACAGTAATAATAATGGGTGATTTCAATTACCCCGGTATCGACTGGGTCAGTGTCATGGCAGGACATGCTAAGGAGATAAAGTTCCTAGATGACATAAATGACTGCTTCTTGGAGCAGCTGGTTTATGAACTGACCAGAGGGGAAGCCATATTAGACCTAGTCCTTAGTGGAACACCAGATCTTGTGCAAGAGATAAGGGTGTTGGGGCCACTTGGCAATAGTGATCATAGCATGATCGCCTTTGATTTAATTAGTGGAGGAGGGATAGTAAGGAAATCCACAGTACTATCTTTTAACTTTCGAAAGGGAGACTATGATAAAATGAGGAAAATAGTTAAGAAAAAAATAAAAGGAGCAGTTGCAAAGGTTAAAGACTTACATCAAGCTTGGGTGTTGTTGAAAAATACTATCTTGGAAGCCCAGACCAGCTGTATTCCACACTTTAAGGAAAGTGGAAGAAAGTCCAAAAAACTGCCAGCATGGTTTAAAGGTGAGGTCAGAGAGGCTGTTGTTGCCAAAAAAGCATCTTTCAGGAAATGGAAAAAAGAGCCAAATGATGAAACCTGGAAACAGCACAAGCACTGGCAAGTCAAATGCAAGGCATTGATAAAGCAGGCAAAGGGAGAATTTGAGAAGAGTCAGTTGGTCCATTAGATGATAGAGGAGTTAGAGGGACACTAAGAGGTGACAAGGCGATAGCGGAGAGACTGAATGAATTCTTTGCTTCGGTCTTTACTGAGGAAGATGTAGGGATGTTACCCATGACTGAAGTGGTATTTAAAGGTGTGGAGGAATTGAAGGAAATATCGACACATCGGGAAGATGTATTACAACTATTAGATAAACTGAAGAGTAGCAAATCACCTGGGCCGGATGGTATACATCCAAGGGTGTTGAAAGAACTGAAATATGAGATTCCAGACCTGCTATTAGTAATCTGTGAACTATCATTAAAATCATCTCTAATACCTGAAGATTGGAGGATCGCCAATGTAACACCAATTTTTAAAAAGGGTTCCAGGGGTGATCCGGGAAACTACAGACCGGTGAGCCTCACGTCAGTACCGGGAAAAATGGTAGAAACCATCATAAAGAATAAAATTACTCAGCATGTAGATAGTCATGGCCTAATGGGAGACAGCCAACATGGCTTTAGACAAGGAAGATCTTGTCTTATTAATCTGTTATGTTTTTTTGAAAGTGTGAATAAACAGGTGGACAAAGGTGAGCAGGTTGATATAGTGTGTCTGGACTTTCAGAAAGTCTTTGACAAGGTCCCTCATCAGAGACTTTTGGCAAAACTAAAGAGTCATGGGATAGGAGGCAGTGTACTACTGTGGATCAGGAACTGGTTAAAAGATAGAAAGCAGAGGGTTGGGCTAAATGGCCAATTTTCCCAATGGAGAAAGGTGAATAGTGATGTACTCCAGGGATCTGTGCTGGGTCCGCTGCTTTTTGACATATTCATAAATGACCTGAAAAGTGGAATAACGAGTGTATCAAATTTGCAGATGGCACAAAACTATTTAAAGTTGTTAAAACCCAAGAGGATTGTGGAAAATTGCAAGAGGATCTTGATAAATTGGAAGACTGGGCATCAAAATGGCAAATGAAATTTAATGTGGACAAGCGCAAAGTTATGCACCTAGGGAAGAACAACCCAAACTGTGGTTACACGATGCAAGGTTCCATATTAGGAACCACCACCCAGGAAAAAGATTTAGGGGCTTGTTTACAAAGCCGCGGTAGCGGTTTGCGATCGTAATCGGAGCCGCGGCCCCATTGATTTCAATGGGGCCGCGGCTGCGATCGCGATCGCGAACCACTACAGCGGCTTTGTAAACAAGCCCCTTAGGCGTCATTGTGGATAACATGTTAAAACCCTCGGCCCAGTGTGCAGCAGCAGCCAAGAGAGCAAATAGAATGCTAGGTATCATAAAGAAAGGAATGGAAAATAAAACAAAAGATATTATAATGCCTCTATATCGTTCCATGGTGAGACCGCACCTTGAATATTGTGTGCAATTCTGGTTGCCGTATCTTAAAAAGGATATAGCGTGTCACTCGGTTCCCGGTGACACAAAGATTATACGCCACTAGGTAGCGCTATTAAAGAACAAAGAGTCCGAGTGTAGGGTAATAAAGGCTTTTATTCCCCGTTTAAAGCAAGGTTCAACTAAGAGATATTTTAGATAACAGAAACAGTCCTTTGTTTTAAAAGGTACCAATATTCACTGGCTAGTTAACTGTTACTTCACAGTTTAAAGCAGGTTTTCTTCATGGCAATATTCAGTATAATAAACATCAAATTATATTTCATTTATTCCTCTGTAGAGCATACACACTTTGGAGCATAGGCAGTGCACCAATCACATTCCATTTCCTCAGGCAAAGGTGAGGGAATAGTGCTGGGAGAATCCACTTCCATCAATTCCTCTCCCCTGTACTGATTCAAAGGGCTTTCACTGTCCCTGTCTATTTCAGCATGGTAATCTACAACTTGGGAGTTTGGCTTCACATAACCAGGGACTCTTAAGGCTGGCGGTAGTTTAGTGAACCAGTCTTGACTCTTGTTTCTCCTAGGAGGAATACTTCTTTTAGCATAACTTTTAGCAGTACAATCATTACACTTAATCTTCAATGCCTCATACCTTGGCTCACTGAGTAAAAACTTCCGTTGCTTATAAAACTGCTTTTCCCTCTGAATAGGTGAAACTGGGTAATGATCCTCTAGAGATAAGTTTCTGTCAGAACCCCCCTCTCTGGTTCTTAGCTTTCTTCTCTCTATGTTACAAACAGGCAGGGTATAGGAACTAGGCGTGGCAGAGCCTCTCACCTTGGAGCAACTTCCACCAAACTCCCCTTGCACAACAGGTCCAGTTTGGGCTTTCTGGCTTCCCACCTTGTGAGGTCTGTTTCTCCTCCAGCTTCCAGCTTGGCTTCTTCCACCGCAATCAGGCTTATGTCCTTGATAGCCTCCAGGCTCCTCTGCTGTTTCTCCTTCTAGTCCAGCTCCAGTTCCTTCTTCCTCTTTCTCCTCCTTCCTCAGCTCCTGCTGTTTCCACTGCCTCCTCTGCTTATGCCACTGCTGCTTATACCACTCCTCTCCAGAAGCATTCTGCTCTGGCTTATAAAGTGAACCGTTACTGCTGACTTCCTGGTTCCCTTTCAGCTGCAGGTCATCAGTGAGCTTAGGTTCATTAAGACCAATATGTCTGTTCCTGCTCCCTCTAGCTGTGCCTGGAGGTAACTGCACATCTAGTTCTTCTAAAACAGGATTTCTTTTCTTAAAACCAGCTTTTTTATTAGTGCCCGCATCATGACACATCCCCCCTCTTAAAATATTACGGGCTGAATGACCGCCATTACAGCACGTAATCCCAGACCCCTTCTGTGCTGACGGAAATAGCGCTAAACCTTCGTGCCATCTTCGCAGAACAGTTCTGTGGTACACCCGCTCTCGTCCTTTTCCATCCTGTACCAAATAGGATGCTGGACCAAGTGATCTGACCACCAGATAAGGTCCTTTCCATTGGGCTTCAAATTCTTGAGTGGGGTTTGATATCAACAGGCTTACCTTCTCACCTCTGGTTAGATGTCTAGGCTTGGTGTCTCTATCAAAGTATTGTCTTTGTTGTCGCTGACTGCTCTTCAGCTCTTCTTTAACAAAAGGTGAAGTCCCTCTAAAACGGCTTCTTAAATTTTCCCAGAAATGTGGAATCTCTATTTCTCGGGTGTAGGTCAACTTTTTACAGGAGACGCAGGATCTGCAAAATCGTGAGACCTCCTTGAAGACTCCTGGCCAACAGTACCTGGCCATTATCCGATCAAGGGTTCCCGCTCACTGGGTGACGATGACCGCTCACTGGGTGACCGCTCACTGGGTGACGATGTGCTAATCTTAGCACCACAGGCTTAAATGTACTTGGGATTACTAATTGTTTTCGGACGTCCCTAGTCCGTGGGTCTATACTCTCTCTGTATAGGAGTTCTTCTTCTTTTATGAAGCGAGGAAATACATCTCTCTCCGTTTGGGCATACTCCAATGCGCGTGCCAGTGCAGGGTCATCCCGTTGCTCTGCTGCGAATGAAGGGAACTTCTTTACCAGCTCTGCTGGACTCCAGGGTAGTTCCTCACCCGCTTCCAACTCTGCTCGGGCTTGAGAACGTTCCTTTCTCTCTTTTCGCTTTTGAGCCCTAGTCTTTCTATCCCTATCCTGAGGGATACTGACTAAGTCATCATGGGATGGGAGATCAATTACACTTTCTTCCCTAGAACATGAGGGTTTTTCTACAGCACTCGTCTGGCCACGAGTGGAGACAAAAGCCTCTCTGGGATTTAAACCTTTTTCTAGGCCCTTCTCGAATTGTGGCCAGTCTCTACCAAGAACCAGCTCTTTGGGCAATCTAGGGACTACTGCTATGAGCATAATTTTTTCTATTCCCAGACCTTTGACCAGCAATTTGTACACGGGATACAAGGTAGCAGCACCATGTACACACTTAATCCTTACATGGCCTTCTGGACGGTCTGGGGCGGACGCAGCTTGCTCTTGAATGGTAGACCAGAGCTTGCGCGAAATCATTGTCTGGTCCGCACCAGAGTCCAGCAAGGTTTTTGCAGCTACCCCTTGCACCGTGACATTCAGTACAAAACCTTCTGACAATAAATGATTATGCTCCCCCATGAGAGCAGTACGTACCCTACATTCATTCATGACATGTCCTAACTTTCCACAGTTAAAACATCTCTTAACAAGACTTTTCTCTGCCTTTTTATCACCCTTTACATTAGGTGTTTTAGCCTGGTAGAGACTTCCTGAGACTGGGTTGAATGTCGCTATGGCTGTCTTAGCTACCCCCTCCATAGGCTGAGTAATTAATTCGGCCTCAAAATACCTCTCGGTCAAGGCAATCGCCTCCATAGTTGAGCGACAATTCTGTAGAATAAGGAAGCTCTTTATTTTACCAGGCACTGCAGTCATGAATTGCTCAAGAACAATCATATCGATCAAGGAATCTACGGATCTTTCACTGGGCCTTAGCCACTTTTCAGCCAGGCGCCTCAGTCGGTGACCCAATGACTTAGGTGTTTCGCCTACTTCAAGTCGTGCTGCACGTAACCTGCGGTTATAGGTAAGTGGGGTCAAACCCAGGCGTTCCCTGATGGCTTTTGTCACTTCGCTATAGTCTGCAGCTAACGCAGCAGGCATTGCCCTGTAGGCTGACAGTGCCTCTCCCGTAAGGGACACTGCCAGTCGGATGGACCATTGGTCCTCTGGCCAACCCACTGAAAGGGCAATTCTTTCAAATGCCTCCAGAAATTCATCTGGATCATCCTTTTCCCCCAACTTCCCAAAAGTCAGAGAGTCACAGGATCCCAGTCCTACCAGACCATGGCTCAGTCCTGAGCTCTGTTTTATGAGTCCAGCGGCTGCTTCCTGTGTCTTCTGTTGATGGCTCATCCAAGTCTCCAGCATCTGCAGGACTGGCTTTTGCTGCTCCTGCATCGCCAGGATAGCACGCTGCTGTGTCTGCATAGCCAGTTCAGCCTGCTTACTGAATTGTGATGCCATCCAATCCAATATGTCGCGTTGCTCCATCGCGATGAACCCTGAAAAGAAACAAACAAAAACCAAGTGCGGCTGTACAACACTCAGCCCTACACTTCCTTGTGTTTTTTTTTTTTCCAAACTGACAGACACTTGTATCCCCACCAGATAGGCCCTTCTACCCATTACCTGGTAGAAGTGTAGACTCAGGCTCTCAGCAACAGTGGTGTGACTCCGCGTCGTAGCACCTTCCAGGAACTCGCCTTCCGTTCCGGAATTTTGCTGCTGTCCGGTCCACGTTTTGTTTTCCAAGTCTGATCCGGTTCTTTTCAAAAGTCCAGCCCGGGTTTTCCTTTCTGGCACTCCGGTCCAGGTTTTCTTTAACTCCGGTCCGGTTTTTTTCCTTTGATGCTCCGGTCCAGGTTTTTTTAAAAAAAATTTTCTTCAAGATGAACACTGGCAATTTTATTTCTATATTTCTTTGCTGTACCTCTTAGGCTTATATGCAAAATCCTAAAAACTACGCCATTTATGTCACTCGGTTCCCGGTGACACAAAGATTATACGCCACTAGGTAGCGCTATTAAAGAACAAAGAGTCCGAGTGTAGGGTAATAAAGGCTTTTATTCCCCGTTTAAAGCAAGGTTCAACTAAGAGATATTTTAGATAACAGAAACAGTCCTTTGTTTTAAAAGGTACCAATATTCACTGGCTAGTTAACTGTTACTTCACAGTTTAAAGCAGGTTTTCTTCATAGCAATATTCAGTATAATAAACATCAAATTATATTTCATTTATTCTTCTGTAGAGCATACACACTTTGGAGCATAGGCAGTGCACCAATCACATTCCATTTCCTCAGGCAAAGGTGAGGGAATAGTGCTGGGAGAATCCACTTCCATCAATTCCTCTCCCCTGTACTGATTCAAAGGGCTTTCACTGTCCCTGTCTATTTCAGCATGGTAATCTACAACTTGGGAGTTTGGCTTCACATAACCAGGGACTCTTAAGGCTGGCGGTAGTTTAGTGAACCAGTCTTGACTCTTGTTTCTCCTAGGAGGAATACTTCTTTTAGCATAACTTTTAGCAGTACAATCATTACAGTTAATCTTCAATGCCTCATACCTTAGCTCACTGAGTAAAAACTTCCGTTGCTTATAAAACTGCTTTTCCCTCTGAATAGGTGAAACTGGGTAATGATCCTCTAGAGATAAGCTTCTGTCAGAACCCCCCTCTCTGGTTCTTAGCTTTCTTCTGTCTATGTTACAAACAGGCAGAGTATAGGAACTAGGTGTGGCAGAGCCTCTCACCTTGGAGCAACTTCCACCAAACTCCCCTTGCACAACAGGTCCAGTTTGGGCTTTCTGGCTTCCCACCTTGTGAGGTCTGTTTCTCCTCCAGCTTCCAGCTTGGCTTCTTCCACCGCAATCAGGCTTATGTCCTTGATAGCCTCCAGGCTCCTCTGCTGTTTCTCCTTCTAGTCCAGCTCCAGTTCCTTCTTCCTCTTTCTCCTCCTTCCTCAGCTCCTGCTGTTTCCACTGCCTCCTCTGCTTATGCCACTGCTGCTTATACCACTCCTCTCCAGAAGCATTCTGCTCTGGCTTATAAAGTGAACCGTTACTGCTGACTTCCTGGTTCCCTTTCAGCTGCAGGTCATCAGTGAGCTTAGGTTCATTAAGACCAATATGTCTGTTCCTGCTCCCTCTAGCTGTGCCTGGAGGTAACTGCACATCTAGTTCTTCTAAAACAGGATTTCTTTTCTTAAAACCAACTTTATTAGTGCCCGCATCATGACAAGCGTTATTAGAAAAGGTTCAGAGAAGAGCCACCAAAATAGTAAAGGGGATGGAAGGATACTCCTATGAAGAAAGGCTAAAAAAGTTAGGGCTCTTAAACCTGGAAAAGAGACGGCTGAGGGGAGATATGATAGAAGTCTATAAATTAATGAATGGAGTGGAACGGGTAAACATAGATTGATTGTTTACATTATCAGAATATGGAAAGACTAGGTGACATGCAATGAAGCTTTCGGGGTAAAGTATTTAAGACTAATAAAAGAAAATATTTTTTCACTCAACGTGTAATCAAACTGTGGAATTTGTTACCGGAGGATGTAGTAAAGGCTGTTAGTGTAGCTGGGTTTAAAAAAGTTTGGACAAATTCCTGGAGGAAAGGTCCATAAACCATTATTAAAAAGGGACCCAGGATATCACTGCTTGACCCAGTACAAGCATTGCGAAACCTGTGTCTTTTAGGGAAACTGCTAGGTACTGTGGTGCTGCGCCCTGACTAGGCGGTCGCCTATAGGCTGCAGCGTACCACCTCATAACATTTATTTTGCTCCATCTTAAGAGCTAGGACTTCTGACGATGTAGTTGTGGGTCAAGAAGACAGTCCGAGTGGGTTTTGGCAAATACAGGAAATTTATTTACAGGAAATTTATTATTAAACCACTACTGATCTCTGGAAGTGGCGGTATAGAAAAATTGTATAAATAAATAAAAATAAATAAATAAATAAAAAAATGTTGACAAGACTTTGCAAACAACTTTCGTTGTGTAGTATTTGAACAGGACAACTTAAAGAGGATATTTTCTCCAATCAGAATTATCGTACAAAACAATGTCCTGGTAGTGCTCAAGAATAAACTGCTTGTTCCTGGAGATAAATAGGTGATTTCAATTACCTTGGTATTGACTGGGTCAATGTCACTGCAGGACATGCTAGGGAGATAAAGTTTCTACATGAAAAATATGACTGTATTTGGAGCAGCTGGTTCATGAACCAATAAGAGGGGAGGCTATTCTGCACTTGGTCCTTAGTGGAACACAGGATCTGGTGCAAGAGATAAGGGTGTTGGGCCCACTTGGCAATGGTGATCATACCATGATCACGTTTGATTTAATAAATGGAAGAAGGACGGCAAGGAAATTCACAGTACCACCTTTTGACTTACTAAAGGGAAACTATGAAAAATGAGGAAAATAGTTAAGAAAAAACTAAGAGGAGCAGCTGCAAACGTTAAAGATTTACATCAAGCATGGGCTTTGTTTAAAAATACTATCTTGGAAGCCCAAACCAGATGTATTCCACGCTTTAAGGAAAGGAAGTCTTAAAAACTGCCAGCCTAGTTTAAAGGCAAGGTCAGAGAGGCTGTTGCAGCCAAAAATAGCATTATGAATAGGCGTGATTATATTTTGGAAATTAGATGGCAGTTAGGAGATGCACCCTTTTACAGGAGGTTGGATAAGGATCCCACCCCCCTTCTTAAAAAAGAATTGGATAGTACTTTAGACATTGGTCATGCGGCCGGTTTTTTAACACAGAAAGAGAAAGACTTCCTTACTGTGTCTCATCCTAGAGTTCCGACCATATATATCCTTCCAAAGATTCATAAAACTCTTGTTAACCCGCTTGGCTGACCTATTATTTCCGCTGTTGGGTCCCTTTTTGAACCTGTCTCACAATTTTTAGACGTTATTTTACGACTCTGTTTGTAGGGCACCTTCGTATACCAGGGACTCTAGTCATATTATACAACTTCTGGAATCCTTTGAGGATTATCACTCCAAGCTTGTTGGTAACCCTTGATGTTGTTTCCCTTTACCTGAATATACCACAGATGGAGGCTATTGAGGTCCTTGAGATTATTTTGCTGGAAAGAGAAGACAGGTTCAAGTGATTCCCTTTGTTTTTTCTCATGCAATTGGCTGAGTTTACATGGACTAATAACTTTTTTTGGTTTGATGGTCTTTTTTATTACCAGATCAAGGGAGTAGCCATGGGGTCCTCCATGGCCCCAGATGCAGCCAACCTGTATGTTGCTGATTTTAAGTCAGAATTTTTATTGAGACATTCATACAGATACAATATCAAAATGTGGCACAGGTATATTTATAATATATTTTTTGTCTGGGATGGTGAACGACAGACTTTGGATCATTTTCTCACCTGGCTCAATACACTTGATGAGAATCTATGCTTCGAGGATTTTATAAGTGACCATGAATTACCTTATCTGGACATTTTAATTATGAATGGTGATACTGGATTTAAAAACACTTTATCGGAAACCCACAGACTGCAACCATTTTTTACATTATCACAGTTTTCACAATCCCTCATTAAAGAAGAATCTTCTTGTTAGCCAGTTTTTAAGAATGAGGCATATTTGCACCAAAGATGCTGACTTTGAAGATAATGTGGAGTTGTTGTGTGGTAGGTTTGCTACTTGAGGCGAAGGATGAGATGGTATCTCCCCTCCCCCCCCCCCGAACCGGGGTGGGGGGGGGGAAGCTTTCTCAAAACTGCAGTCAGGGATTGAACCAAATCAATAATGTGGAGGAAATAAAAAAAGATGATCGCACACCATGGAACTAAAAGAAAGAGCGAGAACCACTTCACAGTTTATAACACCAAATTTTAACTCATTTTTATTTTGTTGTTATAAACTATGTTATAGTTGTTGCTTTTCTTTTTGAACACATATTTTGCATTCACAGAACTCTCTCCCTCAACAATGGGTGCAAAGCAGAACTAGGACATCCACCCACAAAACTCAATATCTAATTAAAATAAAAACCTGGTTCTGGCCATCTCACTAACAAACATTCTCCTGTACCAGGCATGTTGTGAACTAATAGGAATGGAGGAATAGCCTATTGGTTAGGGCAGTGGCTTAGGAACCAAGGGCCTGATTTTTGAAAGGCATCTACATGGTTTACAGCCCCAACTTAGGGGGCTGTAAACTTGGTTTACAGCCCCCTACATGGTTTACAGCCCCGAAATAACAATGTTAACACTAACAATGTTAGCACTATACAATGAAACATCCTAGCAACTACCCCCTTGTATTGTAATACCTTGAATTTTGTTATAAAGGCATACGAGCAATGTAAACAAATAAATAACAATGGAATACAACTAACATGGATTCAGCAGAACAATTTAGAAAGGGAAGTATTGTAAATCGCTCTGCTATTACGAAGTGCGGTATATCAATTTTTTAAATAAACCATAAGAAAGCTCAGAGTGGACTGAAAATGCTAGGGACAATATAGCTTTCAGTACCACTCTGGTACCTTCTAATGATTCATCTGCCACCACCCAAGCTGTGTCTAGCGAACTGGCCCAGAAGAGTCGAGCTCTGGAAAATTTGTGCAAAGAAAACTCATGCTCAAGGTGTATGTTTCTGTGCGCCTGAAGCACTTTATTAAAATACCCCCCCCCCAAACCCCCTCCCCCCCCCCCAAGAACAAACCTATAAATATCAAAGATGGGTGGAATTAAGCTACTCTGAAAGAAGTAGCAAACAAGAGAAATTGCCATGGAGACAGTCAGAGCCAAAACTGCTTACTCGTTTGCCACCATCTTACCTTTCAACTTATGACCTAGTTTAACGTCAAGGTTCTTTTTAGGGTTTCATTTTGCAGCATACTGACCCATTTACTCATTTTTATGGCCATGGTGCATTGCTTTTTTATTTTTCCACATTAAACCTATTCCACCAGAGATCTGCCTATTTTCTGAGGTATTCAGATCCTTCTATATGTGCCCCCATCTACTTAATTCTTTGTATCAGCAAGAAATATTGCAGTATTATCCTTTAAGCCTGGTATTACATAAGTCAGTAAATCATTTCCACTTCAAAATATCTTCAGATGTGATATTTCTAGACTCACGCTGTACTCCTTTGACAACTCATGTTTCTCATTCTTAGGAGTTGCATCTCGCTCCACATCCAGATTACGCAGAAATCTTCCAGAAGTTCACTGCTTATATAACACTTTGTCAGTTGTGTATCTATAATGGTTGTATATGTTTAACTTCATAAAAAATTACTAAAACAGTCAACCCTGCAACATATACATGCATATTGTTTTAAGATTGTGATTTATTCTTCTAAGGGAATCACTGAAGTAGAAATCTATTAGATACAGCGGTATTCAATAAGCAGAAAATATAATTCAGTTCCAATTTAGAACTAAGACCAAGATTAAAGGTCAGAGAGTTTATGTCTAAGATAAAACTATAAAAGAGCTATAAATGGGTCAGTTTCTTGCCGGCCAGAGACATTTATATACTGCCACCATGAGGAAAGCAAACATAAGCTACAGAACTGTTCCCTTGTACATTACAGTCAAAGAACAATTTGTTTCAGTGCTGATCTTTTCCATTTTTAGAAAGGTAATCACGATTGATGTTTTACCTAAAAGCAAGTTATAAAATACAGAAATGAATTAGGTTAGCATTTACTGCAATAACATTAAAAAGAGGCTGAGTAGCAGTCACAGGATTTCCTCTCCTAATGTGGATTTTGCCAACTGCACAAATAAGAACAATCTTTCTCATTTTGCTTGCTCTTCCCTGTATCTTTCCTAGTTCTGCTTTGTCTTCCTTTAGATAATGCCTTATACTGGTAAACACGGGTTTTCATCCTTTCTAGCTGCTCTTAGTCTGCTAGTGAGAATTATTTCTGCTCTCTTAATTCCATAGCCCAATGCCAGAATTCTTCTTAACAATCCTTAGTAGAACCCGAAGGCAGGAAAATCATTGAGTATAATGGAGGCAGCTGTAAGTTACAGCCGGCGAGTGAGTAACCCAAAGTCCCAATCTGGTACCTCTGTTACTCAAAGTGTTTTTTCAAACGTGCACATAGAATTCTAATCTCTGTCAGAGATGTGATCTAATTTTAAAGTGATGTGATAACATTGACAAAAGCCAAACAAAATATCATTTTTGTTTTTATGTGTTAGCGTGCACTAGTGACTGATGCACCATGGACAACTCTTCAGCCTTGAACCACCACCCCAAATCCTACCTCTACCTCAACCCCAATCCCAGTTTACCTACTAGTGGCAGTTCTAGTACCCTCCTACTGGCAGTGGAAGCTCCGGCATAGCGCTTCCTCCAGTAACTGGTGACTCCAGCACTGCACCCCTTCTGTCTATCCCCCTCCCACTCTTTTCCCAGAAAATCCCTCTATCCTCTGCCCAACAGCATATCCGCTTTTCACTCTTTCCTCAATCCCCTGTCCAATATCTCCTTCTCTCCCTCTCTATCCTCACTCTGGCCAGCCCAGCACCATTGCTGTGCACATATTCTTTCTAAATTATAGAAGAGCTGTCCCTCCCTTACCTATGCTTGCCCCTTACCATCAGCTCTTGCTTTACCCCCAGCATCTGACCACTCCCTCTTCCTCTTCCTCCCTTAGCAGTTTCCCCTACCTTTCCCCCTCCTCTCAAGATCTGCTGCTGCCTTTCATCCTCTCCCTTCTTCCCCAATGTCTGCCTATCACCTCTTCTCTTCTTATCCCCCCCCACCCATTGCCCTTCCTCTGCCTATCAGGATCTGCCCTTGCCTCCCCCTTCCCCCAGCATCCTTACCCCTATTTCTCCCTCACCATTGTGATTTTCGCCTATGGGTAATGCCAGCCCTGATGGACTCTCTCTTACATCATGCCTGTTCCTAACAATACAAAGCAAAACAATTTGGCACATCATGTTGTGGTGTGCCATAAGAAAAAAATGCTGTGAAAAATAGTGCACTAAAATTGAAAATAAATGACATGAAACAAAAAAAAAAAAAATAGACGTAAAACTGAAATGAAACAATAAATGGAATGGAATGGACATAAAGACATATTTTAGAACAGATATGGAGATTGGATTTGGTATTTTAGAAAGGGTTCTGCTAAATGTGGATCGCTTTCTTAAAATATGAAAAAGGAGATGCAGGAGTGCACATGTATGTGCCAACAGTTGGAGCCGGAGAAGCTATTTCACAAACCTACATGCTGGAAATATCAACGGTGACCACTTGGCACTTCCCATGTGTTGGTATTTCGGAACTTCCACGTGAACTGCCAATCACTTATATGTGTAGCTTGCCCATTTTACAAATGTACAAACATAAAGGCCACGAACAGAGGCCACTATATTTAGATAGGTTAAATTTGGAGTGAGAAATAAACTAGGGGAACTAAGGAGAATAACTTCCTTAATTCCTTCTGTAAAGGACTGGCCAAAATGCATGGGGGGGGATATTCAAAGTAATTAATGAGGTTAATAGACCTGCTAACTGCATTATTCACGCTGACAGGGATGTGCTGAATATCATGGGTGCTGCCGCTGCATGCCCCACTATGCGTTTCTGGGAGAGAATGAAGGTGACACCCAGCAATAACCAGGCAGTGGTGATATTAAACTGTTGCCCGATTATTGTAAAGTGATGAAAGTTAGGAACCTGAAAGGCTGGTCTAACTTTCACCACAGAAGCTAACTGGGAAGTGGCTGAATATCGTTGCTGCCTAGTTAACTTCTTTGCTATCTAGCCAACCCCGATATTCAATGCTGGTGGCCAGATGTGGCCGCGACATTGAATATCCAGGTTGTTTGTTCAGTGGCGACAGCTAGATGCTTTAGCAGTGTTAGCTGCAGCTGCTGTCTTTACTGAGGAAGATGTAGGGATGTTACCCAAGACTGAAGTGGTATTTAAAGGTGATACTGCAGAGGAATTGAGAGAAATATCGCTACACCGGGAAGATATATTACAACTATTTGATAAACTGAATAGTAGCAAATCACCTGGACCGGATGGTATACATCCCAGAGTGTTGAAAGAACTGAAATATGAGATTGCAGACCTGTTATTGGTAATCTGTGAACTTTCATTAAAATCATCTGTAATACTTGAAGATTGGAGGGTCGCCAACGTAACACCAATTTTTAAAAAGGGTTCCAGGGGTGACCCGGGAAATTACAGACCGGTGAGCCTGACGTCAGTACCAGGGAAAATGGTAGAAACCATCATAAAGAACAAAATTACACAGCATGTAGATAGTCATGGCCTAATGGGAGACAGCCAACATGGCTTTAGACAAGGAAGATCTTGTCTTACTAATCTGATCTGTTTTTTTGAAGGTGTGCATAAACAGGTAGACAAAGGTGAGTCGGTTGATATAGTGTATCTGGACTTTCAGAAAGCTTTTGACAAGGTCCCCCATCAGAGACTTTTGGCGAAGCTAAAAAGTCATGGGATAGGAGGCAGTGTACTATTGTGGATCGGGAACTGGCTAAAAGATAGAAAGCAGAGGGTAGGGCTAAATGGCCAATATTCCCAATGGAAAAAGGTGAATAGCGGAGTACCCCAGGGATCTGTACTGGGTCCGCTGCTTTTTGACATATTCATAAATGACCTGGAAAAGGGAATAACTAGTGAGGTTATCAAATTTGCAGATGACACAAAACTGTTTAAAGTTGTTAAAACCCAAGAGGATTGTGGAAAACTGCAGGAGGATCTGGATAAATTGGAAGACTGGGCATCCAAATGGCAGATGAAATTTAATGTGGACAAGTGCAAAGTTATGCACCTAGGAAAGAACAACCCACACTATAGTTACACGATGCAAGGCTCCACATTAGAAACCACCACCCAGGAAAAAGATTTAGGAGTCATCGTGGATAACATGTTAAAACCCTCCGCCCAGTGTGCAGCGGCGGCCAAGAAAGCAAATAGAATGCTAGGTATCATAAGGAAAGGGATGGAGAATAAAACAAAGGATATTATAATGCCTCTGTATCGCTCCATGGTACGACCGCACCTTGAATATTGTGTGCAATTCTGGTCACCGTATCTTAAAAAGGACATAGAGTTATTAGAAAAAGTACAGAGAAGAGCCACCAAATTGGTGAAGGGGATGGAAGGCTACTCCTATGAAGAGAGGCTAAAAAGGTTAGGGCTCTTTAACCTAGAAAAGAGACGGCTAAGGGGAGATATGATAGAGGTGTATAAATTAATGAATGGAGTGGAACGGATAAACGTGGATCAATTGTTTACGCTATCAGAATATAGAAGGACTAGGGGACATGTAATGAAGCTACAGGGTAAACTATTTAAGACAAATAGGAGAAAATATTTCTTCACTCAACGTGTAATCAAACTCTGGAATCTGTTACCGGAGGATGTAGTAAGGGCTGTTAGTATAGCTGGGTTTAAAAAAGGTTTGGACAAGTTCCTGGAGGAAAGGTCCATAAACCACTATTAAAAAGGGACCCAGGATATCAATGCTTGGCCTAGTACAAGCACTGCAGAACCTGTGTCTTTTGGGGAAACTGCTAGGTACGTATGACCTAGATTGGCCACTGTTGGAAACAGGATACTGGGCTTGATGGACCTCGGTCTGACCCAGTATGGCATTTCTTATGTTCTTATGTTCTTATGCTGAATATCGGGCCCACAGCTGCACATAAAATCTGAAGTTCATTACCTGGGAGTCATACTAGATCAATGCTTGTCCTTCACTCCTCACATCAGCAATATTGCAGGAGCCCTATATTATAAACTCAAAACAGTACATCTCAAACCACTTTTGGATACTCATGACTTTTGCACAGTGTTTCAGGCACTCATTTTCCCCCACTTATACTATAACCTACTCTTTCAAGGCCGAAATGCGCATTTCATACAGTTCAACTGGCTCAAAATACAGCCGCACACATTCTTTGCAATGCCTCCAGAGACGAACACATAACCCCACTACTCAAACAATTAGACTGGCTACCCATCCAGAGTGGATAAAATACAAATCCATACTCACATCTTCAAAATCACTCATGACCTATCTTCAATCCACCTCCAATTGCTGATACAGAAGACACCTAGCAACAGATCCAGAAGAACAAACTCCCCCTGCACACTCTACATTCCCACAATAAACACTAAGACCAACCACTCAGCATCCAAAAGAGCCTTCTCTCTATTGCCCCAACCCTACGGAATGCAATTCCAGCAACCACTGTGCCACAGAAGACTTAACAACCTTCCGAAGAAAGCTGAAAACATACCTATTTCTATAACATTTCACTGATGAAACATAGCCGCTCATCTCTCAACGAACTATGTAACCCCAATTTATTCTCACCCCATCTCCCTCTCCCCCTTCCCACCCTCTGTCGACTCAGGACCCCTCACCCCTTCCTCAATCGCTCTTATGTTAATTTAATGTTGAAACCCTTGCAATGTTGTCCGTTATCTAGTTAACATGTTCCTGATATTAGCTTATGTTATGTTATCTCTGGAAAGGGCGGTATAGAAAAATCATAAATAAATAAATAAAATAAAATAATGTTCTATGCAAAGCCCTGTTTAGCCAGGTTGTTTATCATGTAAACTGCTTTGACGCGTAGATTTAGCGGTACAGAAAAATAGCTAAATAAATAAATGTGATTTAATAACTTTGAATAATTTGGTGTCATCTGCAAATTTAATCACCTTGCTTTTTACCAATTCCAGATCATTTATAAATATATTAAAAAGCACTGGTCCCAGCACAGATCCTTAAGGTACTCCACTATTCACCCTCCTCCATTGAGACAATTCACCATTTAACCCTAATTTTTGTTTTCTATCTCTCTCTTAGTTTCTAG
The DNA here is from genome assembly GCA_033557465.1 of Ichthyophis bannanicus. Taxonomy (NCBI): domain Eukaryota; kingdom Metazoa; phylum Chordata; class Amphibia; order Gymnophiona; family Ichthyophiidae; genus Ichthyophis; species Ichthyophis bannanicus. The sequence goes on from CM066036.1 coordinate 622,478,389, forward strand.
TCCACAATCGAACACTGCCTCCTAAGCGATAACTTGAATTTCTTCAGGAATCTCTCTTGTGGGACTTTGTCAAACACTTTCTAAAAGTCTAAATATACTGGGCCTGATATTCAACTGTGGCGGTCAACGCACCTCAAGCATCTCATTGCCATGGCTGAAAATGAAACTGGATATTCCGTGCCAGAGCTTATCCGGCATCCAGTGCTGAATATCTGGTTTCTCAGCTGACCAAATTTGCTATTCGGTTAGTGGCAATATTCAGCCACTAACCAGATAGCAAAGCCACATAAAATTATGACAGCCATTGACTTGTTCTAACTGTATGCAGTTTAGCTGTCCAGCTAGTGGCAGAATATCTCTGCTATCAGGATAGCTGCCGGGAGTGCCCTAGCTCCGCCCACAGACTACACCAGAATTAACTGGGTGTCTTTACTGCAGTCTGAATATTGGAATCTCTGGGGTTTATGCAGTTTTCAGATGCCACAAACTGCATAAACCCACCTGAATATTGATACCACTATATCAACTGGGTCAGCTTTGTCAACATATTTATTCACACCCTCAAAGAAATAGAGCAGATTGGTGAGGCAAAACCTATCTAAATCCATGTTGACTTTTGTTCCATTAAACCATGTTTGTCCATGTGTTCAGTAATTCTGTTTTTTATAATGGTTTCTACCATTTTGCCTGGCACTGATATTAGACTCACTGGTTTGTAGTTTCTTCAATCACCCCGTAGTCCTTTATAAAAATTGGCATTACATTGGTCACACTCCAATCTTTTGGAATTATAGACAATTTTAATGATAAATTAAAAATTACTAATAGTAGCTCTGAAATTTCATATTTGAGTTCATTCAGCACTCTTTGGGTATATACCATCCAGTCCAGGTAATTTTCTGCTCTTTGTCAATTTATTCTACATCATCTTCCAGGTTCACTGAGATTTGATTCAGCTCTTCTGACTCATCATGTTAAATACCTTTTCTGGCATGGGTAGCTCCCTCACATCTTCCTCAGTAATTACCAAAGCAAAGAATGTATTTAGTCTCCCAGATATGGTTCTGTCTTCCCTGAGTGCCCCTTTTACCCTTTGACCATCTGATGGTCCAACTCACACTTTTGCCAGTTTCTTGCTTTGAATATACCTGTCAAAGTTTTTATTGTGATTTTTTATTTCTGCAGCAAGCTTCTTTTCTAATTCTCTTTTTGCCTTCCTTGTCAATGCTTTGCAATTAACTTGCCAGCGCTTATGATGTTTCCTATTTTCTTCATTTGATTCCTTCTTTCACCTCACCTTTTATCTATGTTGTCTGTCATTTGCGATATATAGTATCGGGGTCATTCTGAGCCATGATGGGACGTCCATCCCTGCTATTCGGCTCCTCTGCCGACTCCAACTAGCTTCCTTGTATGTTGTATGGGGAGGTTAGATGGGCGCAGGAAAGGGGTGTTGTGGGGGTGGATCAGGGCAAGCAGTGGGTGGTCTGTAGCCCCGGATGTACAGAGCCAATTACAATGTCGGCCCTTTACATCCAGGCCCAGCATATTGAACAGGGAACTTATTCCACCTCTGAGGCAGGCAGTTGCTCTAACCACTAGGCTACTCCTCCACTCCACTCCACCGCTGACTAGGGGAACATATTCCACCTCTGAGGTGGAATACGTTCCCCTAGTCGGCGGTGGAGTGGAGTGGAGGAGTAGGTGGAATACGTTCCCCTAGTCGGCAGTGGAGGAGTAGCCTAGTGGTTAGAGCAACTGCCTAGTACCCAGAAGATCAAGGGTTCGATTCCCACTGGCACTCCTTGTGACCTTAGGCAAGTCACTTTACCCTCCATTGCCTCGGAAGAAAAGGCTGGCAATCTACTTCTGGTGATACATTGCCAAGAAAACCCAGAGGTAGCTGGGTCACTATGAGTCAACACTGACTTGATGGCACTAAAAAAAAAAAAAAAAAAAAAAGTCAGTGGTGGACAGTGAACCCAGGTGGCAGAAGAGGGTGGAGGAGATTCCCCACAGCCCGATCCTGGTCTTGGGAGACCAGATCAGGAGTCAGGCTGAGGGGAATTAAAAATCTGTTCAGTGGCTGGGGATCGCGGCTCCATGGCAACCAGATGCTATAGTGCTGCAGCTCCATTCAGGAGCCTTGACTGAGTTAGCCAGGCTAGGCCTGTATGTGCAGGCCAACTGGGATTGGTGTCCCGGCCTGGATGCAATTCTGATCCTGCAGGGCTAGAGGTGCCACATGGGATCAGAATCCCATCTCACTCTATGCGTCCGGTTCCAATTGGGCGCACAGAGGGCCAGGACGTCCAGGATAGAATTGGGCCCTACATGGTCTGAGTTTCAAAATTATAATTGAAAAACTTCCATGCCTGATGTAATCTCTTGATCTTTGCCGTTGCTCCTTTTAGTTTTCTTCTAACAATTCTCCTTATTTTATCATAGTCTCCCTTTTGAAAATGAAATGCTGATCCAGCAGATTTCCTTTGTGTACTCACTTCAGTTATTAAGCCAAAATCCTGTATGCCACAAAGGACTAAGTATAAAATAATTCCTTCTCTAGTCAGTTCCTGAACTAACTGCCCCATGAACCAGTTATTTATTTCATTTAGGACTTTACCTCTCTAACATGTCCTGATGTAATGCTTATCCAATAAATATTGGGTTAAATGAAATCATCCATGATTATTATGTTGCCAAATTTGTCAACTGTCCTAATTTCTAATTTCACATTTCATTATCTGTTTGCTCATTCTGTCCAGATGAATGGTAGCATAGTCCTACCACTATTTTCTTCCCCTTCACACATGGAATTTCTATTCATAAAGATGTATAGTGCATTTTGTTTCATGTAGAACTTTTATTCTATTTGACTCAGTGCTCTCTAATATATAGCACCACCCAGGACTGTACCAAGCTAGAAATGCTCCCTGTGCGAACAATGAATCTGATGCGCCCCCTCCCCCCCTCCAACCAGCCACGTGTAAGTAACTCACTATTTTTGAGCTTCCTGGAAGCCCAGTGATGATATCAGTGCCCCTTTCATACTTGCACCCTGTGTGGCCGCACTGCTCCCATAGCCCTAGGTATGGCCCTGGCACCACCCCTCCACCAATTAGATCCATCCTATTATTGCAATATAATTTGTACGATGGTATCACAATTTCCCATTAGTTATCCTCCTTCTATCAGGTCTCCGAGATGCTTTTCAAATCTATGTTTTCATTTAGTGATATATATTCTAGCTCTCCCATCTTGTTGTTTTAGACTTATAGCAGTTGTAAAAAATAAATTTCAAAGTATTTTTGTTTAAATTTACAATCTTCTTAGCAGTTGAAAGGAATAATGTGCAAACTTTCAACTCTTTCTGCTCTTTATTTTAAGACATCTGGGCTACTTTAGCCTTTATTACAACCTCTCCATTGGGATGCCCTGTTTTGATGGCATCCTTCAAAGACATCTTATTCCAAACCATGTGCTCCTGAGTAACTGCTGGCTGTCCCTAAGTTTCTAGTTTAAAAGTTGCTCTATCTTCTTTTTAAACATTAGCGCCAACTGCCTGGTTCCACCTAGGTAAAGGTGGAGCCCATCTTTGTGGAATAGACTCCTCCTCCCCCAGAATATAGCCCAGTCCTTAACAAATTGAAATCCTTCCTCCCAGTCCCTAACAAATTGAAATCCTTCCTTCCTGCGCTATCTCATTCACACACTGAGATTTTGGAGCTCTGCCACTTTCTTGAGTCCTGAGGATGGAATAGGAAGCATTTCTGAGGATGCTACAATGGATTTCACTTTTCGACCTAGAAGCCTAAATTTGGCTTCCAGAACATCCTTCCCACATGTTCCTATATCAATGGCAACAACATATACCAGGAAAGCTGTCTTGTCCTCAGCACTAACTAAAATCTTTTCTAGGTTACCAACATCCCTGGCATGCAAACTATAATTTGACATTTTTAACATACGCTTTAAATAAATCAAACATCTTATTGAATGCTTCTTTCTAAGTCACTTAAAGCATGATATTTTAAAACAAATACAAGAATACAGGACAGAATATTTTTATGTACCACAAAGCCCAAAAAAGTTGGTTCCTTTTAAAATTTTCTTTATGAGAGGTAAAGTAGTGCAATTGTCATGTAAATCCATTTAAACACATGGGGGGTTATTCCGTCCCATTGGGACGTCCATCCCCGTATTCGTGCCATTTCCCGGTCCCGTCTAACTTCCCCGTATCTTCTACAGGGAAGGTAGACGGGGCGGGAATGGGGCGGATCATGGGCGGCATCAGGCCTCGCAGTGGGCAGTCATCGGCCCCGAATGTATAGGGGCAATTCTAATGTCGGCCCTGTAAGTTTGGGGCCGGAGACTTGCATGGGGAACTTATTCCACCTACAAGGTAGAATGTACCCCTATTTGGGGGGGACGGAGAGTCTGGGGTGCAGATGGGGCATGGGGAGACTGAGAACATTCCCTGCAGCCCGACCCTGGCCTTAGGAGGCCAGATCAGGGGTCGGACTGTGGGGAAATCACTGTTTGAGCCAGCGGCCGGGGATCGCGGCTCTTCAATGGAGCTGAGGTGCCATGGCAACCGGACGGTGTGGTGCCGTGGCTCTGTTGAAGAGCCCTGACTGAGTTAGCCAGGGAAGGTCTTTATGTGCAGGCCGGACGGAATCAGAGTCCTGGCTTGCACGTACAGCTCTGTTTGCGATTCTGATCTTGCGGGACTAGACATCCTCTGTGGGATCAGAATCGAGACTCCCTCTGTACAGCCAGATGCACAGAGGGCCCGGACGTGTGGGATGGAATTGGGCCTATGGAGGGTTATTCTGAGTCATGAATAGTGTCCATCCCCGCTATTTGTGCCGTTTCCTTGTCCCGTCTACCTTCCCCACATCTTAAGAACATAAGATATGCCATACTGGGTCAGACCAAGGTCCATCAAGCCCAGTATCCTGTTTCCAGCAGTGGCCAATCTAGGTCATACGTACCTAGCAGTTTCCCCAAAAGACACAGGTTCCACAATGCTTGTATTGGATCAAGCAATGAAATCCTGGGTTCCTTTTTTTTTTTTAGAAACTTTATAAACCACCAGCAAACTGCAATAATAAGTATACAAATATCTCCGTATGGGGTGAACTCTGATCCCCATTCCGGAGGAACATCAAACATACAGGTGTATTATAACATTTTATCCCATCCACCGCCCCCACCCACCCTCCCCCTCCCCCACCCCCACCCTCAATCACCAGTCTACCAATTCCAACATATCCCTGCCTTTACTCTTCACTACCTCTCTATACCCCACCTATCGACACATCTCTCCTCAGCTACCTATTTTTAAAATTTCATTACGACAACGGGTCCCTAGAGTTTGAATATAGGGTTCCCATATAAGCATAAAGGCTGTCCAGCGTCTGACACTGCCCCGCGCTCTCCACCTCTCAGCTAACATCAACTGGTGAAAACAATTACGCCACTCCCCAAATGTGGGTGGGTTCTGTTGTCTCCAGTTGCGGAGGATCGGGCCCTTCCCCACCAGGCAGGCTTTATGCATCAGCAAACAGTCCCTTTTCCTCCCGGGGCCAGAGGGGCCAAGCTGATCCAACACCACAAAGGGGGCAGTCCATCTCAAGCGCTGTTGCAATAAGCCACCTACATAGGAGCAAATCTTAGCCCAGTAAGACCTAAGACATATACAGCCCCACCACATATGCACCAAATTTGCCAGGGGTTCCAAGCATCGAGGACAGCGGCCATCGGAAGTCAAGTGACTGCGCAGCGCCCGTCTAGGTGAAAAATGTGCTCTAGTTACACATTTGAATTGGACTTCTCTCCAACGTGCCCCGTCTACAATAGCCACTATCCGTCTTAAAACCTTACGGACCGTCCCAGGTGGTACCTCCCAACCCAACACTGCCTCCCATGCTTCTTCAACGGCACGGTAGTCCGGGGTAGTTCTAAAACAATCCAGTCGCAGTTTCAACTCTGAAATCGACGGCGGGTCGTCCCTCCCCAGGCTGAAGAATTCCAAAATTTGCACCGACCATCCTATCATCAGCGCCTCCCTCAGCAGGGAGTACACATAGTGAGAAACCTGTAGGAAAGTGAAGAAGTGGTTCGAGGGCAACTCATATTCCCGACTTAGTGACAAAAAGGATTTACATTTTCCGGAGGGGTCTACCAAGTGCCCTATAGTCCTGATGCCTCAAGCTTTCCAATCCTGAAAGGTCGCCGTCTCCGAACCCGGGACAAAGTGTACATTCCCCTGTAGCAGGAGCCAGCTTGATGCACTCCACGGCGTATTCCAAAAGGTATTGAGCTGTCTCCATGTTCTCTTAGCCGAACCAATCAGCTCACTATGCAGTACATGACTCGGCAAGTCCCGGTTCGCCATGTGTAGGGCCCCTAGCAACGTCAAAGGGGCCACCAGGCCCTCCTCTAGGGCCCTAGGCGTGTATATGTCGGTTTCCCCCAGCCAGTCTCCTATATGTCTGGCCTGACAGGCCAGAGCATAAACCCCCAGATCCGGGAGCCCCATCCCCCCCTCACGCCATTTCCCCACCAGCCTAGCCAACGGAATACGCGCTCTCTTCCCCCCCCCCCCCACAAGAACACTCGGATTGCTGTTTCCAGTCGCCTCAAATCCCGACGTAGCAGCCAGACCGGCAAGGTCTGCAACCAATACAAAATGTGCGGTAATATCACCATCTTAACCGCCGCCACCCTCCCAGATAGGGAAAGCGGAAGAGGTCCCCATGCCTTTAGCTGGGTCCGTAGCCACCGCAAGGTCCGATCCAAATTACATACATACAACTCCCGTGGTTGCCTAGTCAGCACAATACCTAAGTACGTAAAATCATTTTCCGCCCAATGAAGAGGGAACAAACCTTCCCAGCTACTACGTAATTGCCCCGAGACATCTAAAGCTACGGACTTAGCTTCATTTATACGCAACCCTGCAAAGAGGCCAAATTTCACAAACTCCGCCAACAGTCGAGGTAGTGAGTAGCCAGGGGAGAGCAAGTGTACCAGGATATCATCAGCAAAAGCCGATAACTTGAAGTCTCGCGAATCTATCCTAACACCCTGTATCTCTCGAGAGGCCTCTATGGTCCGTATCAAGGGGTCCAATGACAAGACAAATAATAAGGGAGAAAGGGGGCAGCCCTGCCTTGTACCACGTTGTAAAGAGAAAGCCTCCGAGAGTACCCCATTACAAAGCACTCCGGCCGTCGGCGTCACATAGAGACTCTCCACCATTCTACAGAAAGAGGTCCCCAGGCCGTAGTGTGGTAACAAGTAGCGTAAATATTGCCAATCAACTCTGTCAAAAGCCTTCTCGGCATCAAAGCTTACAAGTAAAGAATGCAACCCTCGAGCGTGTACCCACTCCATGGACGCCAGTATTTTCCGGAGATTACGAACCACATATCGCCCTTTAACAAAGCCGACCTGTGAGTCATGTACCAAAGAACCCAGCAACCCCGCTTAATCGAACGGCCAGAATCTTTGTGAATAGTTTTAAGTCAAAATTTAGCAGTGAGATAGGCCGATATGAAGATGTCAAAACTGGGTCCTTGCCCGGTTTGGGGATCAAAGTTATATGAGCATGGTTATCACCCCATCTGAAAGCCCCCTGCTCCGCCCGTCTACCAAATACCTCCACCAAAACCGGACCTACAAACTCATTCAGAATCTTATAAAATTCAGCGCCGAGACTGTCCGGACCCGGCGTCTTGTAACAATTAGCTTTAGAGATTTCCATACACACCTCTTGTGGGGTAATGGGCTGACCCAATAGTCGCCGCTGTTCCTCACTAAGTTGAGGCAAGTCCAGCCCCCCCAAGTAGTCATGCATTCCCTCATGGGAGGTAGGCTCTGCCGCATATAGTGATTGAAAAAATTTGCGAAAAACTCGGGTAATCTCCACATTTTCTTTTTGTAATCTGCCTTTCTCATCCCGAACTGCCGCCACTAAAGTCGTACCTCTATGACCTCGTAGACATCGGGCTAGCAATTTCCCCGGTTTATCCTCGTAGCACTGTAATTGGAATCGATAGTACAAAACAGGCTCTTTGGTGCAAACGTTCACTGAGGTCTACCTGAGCTTCCCACAACCTCTTCTTGTTGGCTGTCGTTGGGGCGTGCACTGCCGGCGCCGCAATTTGGTAACCTATCGTTCAAGACAAATTATTCGCTTCGCTATCATCCGGCGTTTCCTGGCCGCGAAACCAATGATGTCGCCACGTAGCACCACTTTAGCCGTTTCCCAAACTAATTCCGGATCGTCCTTGTGACACTGATGATCACTTTCAAACTCCCGCCAGCGTTGTTGGATGAATTGATGAAAGCGGGTATCATGGTAAAGCTCCAGTGGGAACCGCCAGATCCTGGACCGTGTAGAGACTCCCCCCCCACCGTAATTCTGTCCAAACCATCGCATGATCGGAAATTTCTATGGGGCCAATCTGCACATCCCCCGTTAGGGTGAACAAACTGCCAGACAATAATAAATAATCAATACGAGCACTAGTACCATGTGCCCGAGACTGGTGAGTAAAGTCTCTCTTAGACGGGTGTAACAACCGCCACGGATCTATCAGCCCCAAACGCGTGCGAAATCGCTGTAACATCTGAGTTGTTGGGACCCTCTCCCTCGCCTCCTCTCCTCTAGAAGTGTCCAAAGCCACGTCAAAGACTCCATTAACGTCCCCGCCCAAAAATAAAGGGCATTCCGGCAACTGTTCCACTTGAGAAGCCAGACGATTATAAAAACGTGGGTCCAACGAATTAGGGCCATACAAGTTCCCAACCATCACTAATTTCCCTTCCAGGGAACCATGCAACAACAAGAATCTCCCATTGGCATCGTCTATTACTTTATCAACCACAAAACGCATGCGCTTATGGATCAGAATGGCCACCCCCTTTCTTCCCCACAGCGGGTGAACCCCACACCTGCCCCACCCAATCTCTGCGCAATTTACTGTGCTCGTCAGCCGTCTGGTGAGTTTCCTGCAAGAGTGCGATGTCACATTTCTGTCTGGCCAATGCCTGTAAGATTTTATATCGTTTTATAGGGTTCCCTAGCCCACAGACATTCCATGTAATTATCTTCAGAGTTTCGGGGGAGTGTCAGGAAACCTCCGTATGGTATTCTTCAATCTCACGGAAGGGGCCCCCCCAGCTTGGAATCCCTCCCTGCCATCATTCATGGGATTGTGGAACTGCCAATTATACAGTTTCGGAGTGTGATCTATCCCTACCCTAAGGACCCCATCCCTCCCTTCCCCTATATACCCCTTAAACCACTCCCCAACTACTTCCAGTCCACCCTTAGGGCCGGACATCCTTCCTTTGGCACCCGGGCCTATCCCCTTAAACCAAGATCACCTTATTCCCTCCAAGACTCACCCTCATATTCCTTACTATTCCCAACCCCATTACCACATAAATGAAGCTAGATGATCCCCCTAGTCCAACCCCCCACTCCCCTGACCTAGGACAACCCACTTGAGCACCCCCCCCCCTATACTACCTCCACCTGGTAGTGTGTCGCGGGCATCTAGAGGTGGTTTTCAAGGTACACAGCAAATCAATAGTAGTATCTCATGCTCGCACCACACCCCAGGCCGTGTCTGAACAATATAGATCAGCAAGCAATAGATAGACGACCCCCCCCCCCCCACAGAACCCAAACGAGGCCAAAAGCGAGGCCCAGAAATAACCAATTTACAACAGATAAGGCAGCAATATGTAACCCTCAGCTGCTGCATCTAACAACATGTCATAGCAATACACCCCCATAGATGTAGACAGCCATTCACACGGGCTTCCAACCAAAGACACCAAGCATTTAAAGTGAATAAGATCAGCACGGCTAGGGGATGACATTCTCATATGCACAAGATGGTAGGTCTTCAATCGCTCTCCGCAAGGGCCCACATAACAGTACCCATCCCTCTGGGCTATGAATCTGTGTTGTGGAGAAAGAAACAAATAATAGACAGAAACAACCCCCCCCCTCTCCAGAGCCCAAAACGGGGTCCAAGGCTCAGCCCAAAGGTGACCAATTTAGAACTATTAGGCCAGCGATAAAACATGTATAACCACCCATCCCTCAGCATACATACAAACATTCACACGAGCGTGCAACCAGAGACACTAAGCATTCAAGACAAATATATTCAGCACAGCCAAAAAAACATCAGTTGCATGTATACCGAAGGAGAGGTCCACAATCACTCTCCACTAAGACCCGCATAGTACCCCCAAGCACTCGGGACTGTAAGTTCGCGTGGCGTAGAAATAATAACAGAGAATATACGGAGGGAACCCCCCCCCCAGAGCCCAACGTGGGGCCAGAGGCAAGGCCCAAAAACAGCCAAATTATAACAAGGAAAATCACTATGAAACAGACATAACAACAACCCCCACACATGCTTAAAAACATTCACACAAGCTCTCAGCCAAACACACCAAGCATTCAAAGTAAAGGAAAGCAGCACAGCCAACATGTGTCAGTCTCATGGGTGTGCGGTAGGGAGTCCGCAATCACTCTCCACCTTGGCCCTCCTGATGCTATCAGTCACTCCGGGCTGTGAATCTACGTTGTGTCATCCCCGCCAACTTAGAGCTGCGCCGCGAAGCTCATGGAGTCGATTCAGGGCAGTCGATCAGTCCCTCCAAGAAGGTTTGAGCCTCCCCCAGAGTCTGCATGTAGCGGGTCTGTCCCTGATGCTCTACACGTAACCGAACAGGATAGAGAAGGGAAAAACGCACCCCCTTGTTTATCAGCTGGGCACAGGCGGTAGAAAAGGCCCGTCTCTGCTGGATGACTAGGGCCGAGTAGTCTTGGAAGACTAGGATCTGGTCCGCACCGGCTGCCTGTCGTTTGCGGCCCCTAGCCGCCCGCAATACTTCCTCTTTTTGGCGAAAGTCCAAAAAGCATGCTATAACGGCACGTGGCCGGGGTGCCTTCTCGCGTCTAGGGCCCAGCCTGTGCACTCGTTCCAGTCTTATGGGGCCTTCCATCTTGCCATTCAAAAGTTTCTCAATCCAAGAAAGTAGAAAGCCAAAAAGAGCACCATCTGCCACAGTCTCTGCGATTCCGATGAACCGGAGGTTCTTCCACCGCCCCCGGTTTTCCAAGTCGTCCAACTTTTCACTTTGTTGCTTTATAATGGCCTCCAAAGCTTCCACCTTAGTGTTTAGGGAGTTTTGGGAGTCCTCCACATCTGAGATTCTTGTTTCGGCTTGTTCCATGCGCCCCGTGAAGTCCGTGAGGCTGTTGCTGACAGTATGTAACTGTTCAGCTAGCTCCCGAAAGCAGCTATCTAGCGCCTGGACCACTGCGGTGCTTACTTCAGCAACTAGCCCCTGATTGTCATCCGATTTCGGACTTTTCGGTGGTCCCTCCGCCATTTTTACTTCGGGGCCTCGCGGGTTCTCTCTTCATGGCGGTTTTGCTGCCATCAAGCTGCCGCCGGTCCTCTGGGCACTCACTGCAAGTCTCCAACAGTTCTCCCACCGAATAATCAATAAAATAGGTGATAATCACTCACTTTTAGTGTGGTATGTTGCTGCTTTTCAGGGTAGGCTGCCCGGAGCTGATCGCCACGCGTCCGATTAGCTCATTGCCAAAACGGAAGTCCTGCTGGGTTCCTTTTTAATAATGGTTTATGGACCTTTCCTCCAGGAACTTGTCCAAACCTTTTTTAAACCCAGCTACACTAACAGCCGTTACTACATCCTCCGATAACAAATTACAGAGTTTGATTACACGTTGAGTGAAAAAATATTTCTCTTATTTGTCTTAAATAATTTACCATGCAGCTTCATTGCATGTCCCCTAGTCTTTCTATATTCTGATAACGTAAACAACCGATCAACGTTTATCTGTTCCACTCCAGTCATTAATTTATAGACCTCTATCATATCTCCCCTCAGCCTTTTTAGCCTCTCCTCATAGGAGCAGCCTTCCATCCCCTTTACCATTTTAGTGGCTCTTCTCTGTAGCTTTTCTAATAACGCTATATCCTTTTTAAGATGTGGCGATCAGAATTGCACACAATATTCAAGGTACGGTTGCACCATGGAACGATACAGAGGCATTATAATATCCTTTGTTTTATTTTCCATTCCTTTCCTTATGATACCTAGCATTCTATTTGCTCTCTTGGCCACTGCTGCACACTGGGCAGAGGGTTTTAATATGTTATCCACGATGACGCCTAAATCTTTTTCCTGGGTGGTGGTTCCCAATGTGGAACCTTGCATCGAGTAACCATAGTTTGGGTTGTTCTTTCCTAGGTGCATAACTTTGCACATGTTCACATTAAATTTCATCTGCCATTTGGATGCTCAGACTTCCAATTTATCAAGATCCTCTTGCAATTTTCCATAATCCTCTTGGGTTTTAACAACTTTAAATAGTTTTGTGTCATCTGCAAATCTGATAACCTCACTTATTCCCCTTACCAGGTCATTTATGAAAATGTCAAAAAGCAGCAGACTCAGCACAGATCCCTGGGGTACTCCACTATTCACCTTTTTCCATTGGGAAAATTGGTCATTTAGCCCTTCCCTCTGCTTTCTATCTTCTAACCAGTTCCTGATCCACAATAGAACACTGCCTCCTATCCCATAACTTCTTAGTTTTTCCAAAAGTCTCTGATGAGGGACCTTGTCAAAGGCTTTCCAAAAGTCCAGATACACTATATCAACCGACTCACCTTTGTCAACCTGTTTATTCACACCTTAAAAAAAACATAGCAGATTAGTAAGACAAGATCTTCCTTGTCTAAAGCCATGTTGGCTGTCTCCCATTAGGCCATGACTATATATATGCTGAGTAATTTTGCTCTTTATGATGGTTTCTACTATTTTTCCCAGTACTGATATCAGGCTCACCGGTCTGTAGTTTCCCGGATCACCCCTAGAACGCTTTTTAAAAATTGGCGTTACATTGGCGATCCTCCAATCTTCAGGTATTACAGATGATTAATGAAAGTTCACAGATTACTAATAGCAGGTCTGCAATCTCATATTTCAGTTCTTTCAACACCCTTGGTGATTTGCTACTCTTCAGTTTATCAAATAGTTGTAATATATCTTCCCAGTGGAGCGATATTTCTTTCAATTCCTCTGCAGTATCACCTTCAAAGACCACTTCTGTCATGGGTAACATCCCTACATCTTCCTCAGTAAAGACCGAAGCAAAGAATTCATTCAGTCTCTCTGCTACAGCCTTGTCCCCTCTTACTGCCCCTTTTACCCCTCTATCATCCAATGGTCCAATTAACTCTCTCACAGGTTTTTTGCTACGAATGTACTTGAAAAAGTCTGTATTATGCGTTTTTGCTTCCGTAGCAAGTTTCTTCTCAAATTCTTTCTTTGCCTGCCTTATCAATGTTTTGCATTTAACTTGCCGTTGCTTGTGCTGTTTCCAGTTTTTGTCATTTGGCTCTTTTTTCCATTTCCTGAAAGATGCTTTTTTGGCAACAGCCTCTCTGACCTCACCTTTAAACTATGCTGGCAGTTTTTTGGACTTCCTTCCACTTTTCTTAATGCGTGGAATATAGCTGGTCTGGACTTCCAAGACAGTATTTTTCAACAACACCCAAGCTTGATGTAAGTCTTTAACCTTTGCAACTTCTCCTTTTAGTTTTTTCTTAACTATTTTCCTCATTTTATCATAGTCTCCCTTTCGAAAGTTAAAAGGTAGTACTGTAGATTTCCTTACCATCCCTCCTCCACTAATTAAATCAAATGCGATCATGCTATGATCACTATTGTCAAGTAGGCCCAACACCCTTATCTCTTGCACCAGATCTGGTGTTCCACTAAGGACTAGGTCCAATATGGCTTCCCCTTTGGTCAGTTCATGAACCAGCTGCTCCAAGAAGCAGTCATTTATTTCATTTAGGCACTTTGGGGCTTGTTTACAAAGCCGCGGTAGCGGTTTCCAATCGTTATCGGAGTCGCAGCCCCATTGATTTCAATGTGGCCGCGGCTTCGATAATGATCGGAAAACGCTACCGTGGCTTTGTAAACAAGCCCTTTTATCTCCCTAGCATGTCCTACCTTGACACTGACCCAGTCGATACTGGGGTAATTGAAATCACCCATTATTATTACTGTGCTGTAACATTTGTTAGCTTCCTTGATTTCTTTGAGCATTTCATCATCCATTTGTTCATTCTGGCCAGGCAGTCGATAGTACACCCCCACTGCTATCGCCTTCCCCTTCTTGCATGGAATTTCAATCCATAGAGATTTTATAGCAAATTTTGTTTCCTGCAAAACTTTAATCCTTTCTGACTCAATGCCCTCTCTAACAGAGTGCAACCCCTCCACCAATTTGATCAGTTCTATCATTACGATATAGTTTGTAGCCAGGTATCACAGTGTCCCACTGGTTGTCCTCCTTCCACCATATCTCTGAGATTCCAATCATATCTAACCGCTCATTTAGAACTATATATTTTAACTCTTCCATCTTATTTTTTAGACTTCTAGCATTTGCATACAAGCATTTTAGAGACTGTATTTTATTCATATTAATCTGGCTATTGGTAGGCATGGGTAATTTGGAATCTTTAAGCTCTGTCTGTGCCATACTCAAGGGCATTTGGGCTACTTTACTCTTTTTTTGGAACCTCTCTGTTTTTAGTAGTATCCTTCAAGGATACCTTCTTCTGAACCATGTGCTCTTGGGCGACTGTCAGCTTTTCCCTATTATCTAGTTTAAAATCTGCTCTATCTCCTTATTAAAGGTTAATGCCAGCAGCCTGGTTCCATCCCGGTTAAGGTGAAGCCCATCCCTTCAGAAGAGCCCCTCCTTTCCCCAGAATGTTCCCCAGTTCCTAACAAATCCAAAACCCTCATCCTTGCACCATCGTCTCATCCACGCATTGAGACTCCGGAGATCTGCCTGCCTTTTGGGTCCTGCATGTGGAACAGGAAGCATTTCGGAGAACGCTACCCTGGAAGTTCTGGATTTCAACTTCCTACCTAAAAGCCTAAATGTAGCCTCCAGAACCTCCCTACCACACTTTCCTATGTCATTGGTACTGACATGTACCAAGACAGCAGATTCATTCTCAGTACAATCTAAGATCTTATCTAGGTGGTGCTTGAGGTCCGCTACCTTCGCACCAGGCAGGCATGTTACCAGGCGATACTCACATGCACCAGCCACCCAGCTATCTACATTCCTAATGATCGAATCACCAACTATAACGGCTGTCCTAACCCTTCCCTCATGGGCACAGGGCCCTGGAGAACCTCCCTTGGTGCGAGAGGGTTTTACATCACCTGGAGGACAGGTCCTATTTACAGGATCACTTCCTACAGGATGCTCTCCTGTCACCTGACCTCTCTCCTCCATGGCAACAGGGATGCTGCCAGACTTGAGGTGGGACTTCAGGACTATATCCCTGTAAGTCTCGTCTATGTACCTCTCTTTCTTATGTCTTCCAAGTCTGCTACTCTAGACTCTAGAGAATGGACTCGTTCCCTGAGAGCAAAGAGCTCCTTGCACCTAGTGCACGCGTAAGACCTCTCACCAACTGGGAGAAAATCATGCATGTGACACTTAATGAAAAACACTGGAAAGCCCCCATCTCACTGCTGGACTGCTGTCCGCATCTTAGTTTTAAGCTTGTGCTTGGATCTTTAAGTTCTTTACTTACTAAGGGTTGGTGTGGATGCCTATACTAATAAAAGTGCATCTAATACGTTTAATATACCTTGTTCACCTGAAGCTTAATTAATCTCAAGTCCTTAATGTATGACTGATTTGGTTAAAGAACTGCACCTGAGGGAAGCTCCTTTCAAGATGTGTAAGTACCTCTAAAGCTACGATTATCTCAGGGGTGGGTGGGTGTTGGGGAGGGAGGGAAATAAAACTTATTAAAAGAGGGCTGCTACACAGTACCCTGTCCTGTGCTTCTAAGGTAAGCTGTGACCAACTTCCTGGGTGATTAACAGTCCTTGCTTGGATAGAAGGAGTCTTTCAAAAAGGCCTTTTGGCCTGCCCCCTGACTTTAGCACCTATTTAAAAACTTGCCCCCTAGGTAGAAGGCCTCTTTGTAAAGGTCTCTAGAAGACTTTATTTATTGCTCAAAGAATACTGACCCTGTTTTACCTTTTATGCTAAGTTATAGTCTGATTTGATTTAAATTAAAGCTCTTTGCTTCTGCTAGGCTCTGACCTAGTATGAAATTTAAACTAGAAGCGCTCTGCTGGGTTTTAAATTTAACCAGAAAGCTCTCTTTTGTGTTTTAAATTTAAACTAAAAGCACTTTGCTTCTATTAGGCCCTGAGTGAGTATTCAATTTAAACTAAAAGCTCTCTGTTGGGTTCTAAATTTAACCAGAAAGCTCTTTTCTGTGTTTTAAATTTAAACTTAAAACTGCTGCTACTAGGCCCTGACTGATTTAACAAATACACTGGGTTCACAGATTAATTAGCTTTAATCCAAAGAATTCCCTTCAGAAAAATTCCCATTAGTATATACTCACTATTGCAGATCTCTCTCCAGAAGTAACAGTCCCCTTTTGTAGTCCTTCAAGACTTGTATGGGGAAGGTAGATGGGGGCGGATTGGGGGTGGCATTAGGGTGGGGAGTGGGTGGTCATTGGCCCCGAACGCACATGGCCAATTCTAATGTTCGCCCTGTACATTTGGGGCCGGCGACTTGCACGGGGAATTTATTCTACCTCTGAGGTAGAATAAGTTCCCCTTTTTGGCGGGGGATGGCAGGAGAGGCTGAGGACATTCCCCGCAGCCTGACCCTAGCCTTAGGAGGCTAGATTGGTAGTTGGGCTGCAGGGAAATCACTGTTTGAGCCAGGGGTCGGGGATCGCGGCTCTTCAATGGAGCTGCGGTGCCATGGCATCCGGACACCATGGCACCGCGGCTCCATTGAAGAGCTCCGAGTTAACCAGGGAAGGCCTGTACGTGCAGGCCAGATGGAATTGGGGTCCCAGCCTGCACGTACAGGCCTGTTTGTGATTCTGATCTGGCAGGGCTAGACATGCCCCACGGGATCAGAATCGCGACTCCCACTGTGCGTCCGCTTCCGGCCAGATGCACAGAGGGCCCGGACGTGAGGGATGGAATTGGGCCTATGGTACAATTTACAAGGCTGCCCCCTCCCCAAGTTACCCACGTGCAAGACATTTGACATAAGGGGGCTTTATTTGTGCACCTTCTCTATTATAGTATATAATGTAGTGCAAAAATTGTGAAGAGAGATGCTGCTTTGGTGAATCAGACTAGATGTTAAAGACTTAGAATAAATCTACATAGACACAATACAACTATTACAAAAGAAAAGGAAGGCTTCATCACTCTGGGAGAAAAGGCTGGCATTACCATTAGGTAAATTAGGTAGTCACCTAGGGTGCCATTACTGCTGTTGCCACATCTTTCTGGGACCTGCAGCAGCAGCAATGACAATAAAATAACAAAGAAGTGCTTGTTGTTGCTGTTAAGTGCCATTGAGTTGGTGTTGACTCATGGCGACCCTCTGGATAGTTGTCCTAAACTGTGTTCGGTCTTCAGTCAGGTGGCTCATTGTTGATAGCGTGACACCCATAGCTGCTGTTATTGTATTGCTCCAACTCATTGCTGGCCATTCTCTTTTGTGTTGACCTTCTACCATGCCAAGCATGATATCTTTCTCTAATGATCTCTCTCTTTGCATCATGTGTCCAAAGTATTAAAGTCAAAGTTTTATCATCTGAGCTTCTAAAGAAAGCTTAGGTTTGATCTCCTCTAGTACTGATTGGTTTGTTCTTTGGGCAGTCCATAGTACACACAGTATTTGTTGCCAGCACCATAATTCAAAGGCATTGATTTTCTTCCTGTCTATCTTTTTCACTGCCCAACTTTCATATCCATATGATGTTATTTAAAATACTATGGCTCGAACAAGTTGAATCTTTGTATGGAGAGAGACATTTCTGCTCTTGAGAATCTTGTCTCTTCATAGCCATTCTGCCAAGAGCAATGTGTCGTTGGATTTCTTGACTGCTCACCATTTCTTTATTGATAGTTGATCTAAGTAGGTTAAAGTTGTCAACTATTTCAATTTCTTCATTAACGATGAACTTATTGATTATGCCAGTTGTCAGGATCTTTGTTGTCTTTAGATTAAAGTGCAGGCCCATTTTAAGACAATGTTCCTTGATCTTGAGAAGCAAATGTTTCAGATCATCTTCACTTTCAGCCAGTAATGTGGTATCATCAGCATAGCAAAGGTTGTTGATGAGTCTTCCACCAATCTTCACACCTTGGTTGTCTTCATACAGTCTTGCTTCTCTGATGATTTGTTCTGCATATAAACTAAAAAGGTAGGGGGAAAGTATGCAGTCTTGTTGTACACCTTTGCTGATTTTAAACCATTCTGTTTCTCTTTGTTCTATTTGAACTGTTGCTTCTTGATCAATGTAAAGGTTGTGTTAGAGAACTATCAGGTGTTCAAGTATACCCATACTTCTTAATGTGGCCCATAGTTTCTCATGGCTTACACAGCCAAAAGCCTTGTTGTAGTTGATGAAACACATATAGATATTCTTTTGTCTTTTCAAGGATCCATCTCACATCCGTGATGATATCTCTCGTTCCTCGCCATTTCCTGAACCCTGCTTGCACTTTGGGCAGTTCTTGTTCCAGATATGGTTGAAATTTCTACTGAATAATCTTGAGTAATATCTTGCTGGCATGTAGGAACAGAGCAATTGTGAGATAATTTCCACAGTCAGTTGGATCACCTTTGTTTAGTATTGGTATAAACATAGATCTTTTCCAGTCAGTTGGCCATGTTGTCTTCTTCTAAATTTCCTGGCACAGCCTTGTAAGTATGGTAACAGTTGCATCAGATTGCCATAATTCTTAAATGGGAATGCCATCTGATGTTGCATTCTATAAGTTCAGTCGGTCTCATCCCCTCCAATGCAGACCTGCTTGTGTAGGAGCAGAACTGGCTGCCTTTCAAAGCAAGGCACTAACATGTAGTGTTCAGGCTCTACTAAGCGCTTCTTTGTTGTTTTATTATATTTGCTACCACTGCAAGTTCGAAAAAGCTATAGCAGCAGCGATGGTAACGGCAGGGGCAGGAGCAGGGTGGGGTAGCAAGAATGAGGGTTCGCCTAGGTCACCTCACATCCTTTTGCCGACCCTGACGGAAGACCATTTTTGTATGTTTATCTAAATGTATCAATAATATATTTATGATGTATTTATGATGCAATTGCTCTTTTAAGACTCGTTTGGGGGAAAAAGATATTCTTTTTGAATCTTTCTTCCTATCTTGCAAAGCAGAATTATGGCTGCAATTCTTAAAATTTGAAGAAGTGGGATCTAGAACCAACGTGGCCTATAGATCAGAGCATAGGAAGCAGAAAGGGGTAGGCCACAGGTGCCATGGCCCCACCAATGTTTTGCCCAGCATCTTACCGGCTTCCCTGGTGACCCTTAACCTAGTACTCCTAAACTGTCGCTCTCTTAAATCCAAGTCTCTCTTAGTTCGAGACCTCATTGGCCAGCACGCGCTCGATCTCTGCTTTCTTACCGAAACCTGGCTCAAGGACGGTGACCACCCTATCCTCTCTAGTTCTCTCCCTCCCGATTTTACAGCGCTTTTTTGTTCTTGGCAGGGCAGATGTGGAGGCGGGGTGGCCCTTCTTCATCGTGCCTCCATTAATATCGAGGAAGTTCCATCACCGGTACTGCTTCCCCCAGAATCTCTTTTCTTAAGGCATTCTTCCCCCTCCCCCCCTACTTCCTCCTTCTCTACTTTTCCCCCTCTCTCACGACCTCCCGATGGGAGGCAGCCCTCCAGGCTATTTCTGATCTTGTGCTCCATTTTCCTAACCTTATTTTGTTAGGTGATTTCAACGTCCATATTGACAATCCCACTAGATCAAAGGATCAGGTCTTTGCTAACCTCCTGAAGGATGTTCCCTTGCATCAACATGTGGTTGGTCCAACTCATATGGCAGGTCACACCCTGGATTTGATCCTGTCACCTTTATCACTACAGCCCGTGATCTCGCCCCCCTTCACCTTTAGCGTCCCATGGTCAGATCATTTCTGTGTTTTTTTGTCGATTTCTTTCCCCCAGGCAGGAATTGGCCCCCCAGACCCCCCCCCCCACTCCTTCCCTCCGTCACAACTTGTCTCCGGAAACACTTCAGGCGTTTCCTCCAGCTCCCACAATTTTCCCCACTGATTTTGCTACTCGCTCTATTGATGACCAGGCTGCTCTCTGGGATTCCCTCTTATCTAACTCCCTCGATGGCCTAGCGCCTCTTCGTCCTGTTTCCAGGACCGCTAGGGCACCTTCCTCACCCTGGTATCACCCTGCTCTACGCATTTTGCGCTCCCAGTTAAGTCAAGCCCAACGTCATTGGGCTCGACATCCTTCACCAGAGCTCCATCTTCGTTTCAAACACTTATCATCTGAATATCGTTCAGCTATACAATCTGCCAGACTCACCTTCTATTCTGCTCAGATCTCGGCAGCAGCTAGCTCTTCACGTCAGCTTTTTAACATCCTGCGGAAGCTGTCGTCCACCAATGCTAGGAACCCGCAGGCCACTTCTGCCCCGGACCCTCAATCCCTTGCCACCTTCTTTTCCGATAAGGTACTAACCTTACGCTCCTCTTTCTCCACTCTTCCCCCTCCTCCCCCTCTTTCCCCTTCCCCCTCTCCCTCTGCTACGACCTCTGCTCTCCCCCCGATCTCTTTATCTGCTCACTCACCACCCACTTCTGTCTCCAGTGACCTTGTCTTCACTCATACCTGGTCATCCTTCCGTCCTGTCCTCTCAGCGGAGGTGCTAATGTTTTTATCTAATTCTAGGAGAACCACTTGCATCCTAGACCCCATCCCTTCTCGGTGGCTCTCTGAGCCCTCTTTACAATTAGTCCCGGTCATTACTACCATCATTAACTCTAGCTTTTCTTCTGGCCACTTTCCGACATCTTGGAAATCTGCAATCCTACACCCTTTACTGAAACAACCTTCTCTAGATCCATCCATCCTCTCTCATTGGCGCCCGGTATCCAACCTTCCATTTCTTGCTAAGCTCCTAGAATGTTGCGCTTTCGATCAATTGAGTTCCCACGTTGAATCCACCAATTCATTCCACCCACGTCAGGCTGGTTTCCGCCGAGGGCATAGCACCGAAACTGTCCTTCTTGCATTACTAAATGAATTACACGTCACTCACGATCATGGTGATATCACTCTCCTTGTATCACTTGATCTGTCCGCAGAGTTTGATCTGATCGACCACCGCACACTCCTGTCCCGGCTTTCCGACATTGGTCTCCGAGGTACTGTCTGGCGTTGGTTTCGTTCCTTCCTCTCCTCTCACTCTTTTTCTGTGCATGTTAATGGTCAGTCCTCACCCGTCCTTCCTCTCACTTGTGGTGTCCCGCAAGGCTCTGTGCTTTCCCCTCTATTGTTCAATATTTTCCTTGCTCCTTTGCCCTTGATCATTCAGCAATATCCGGTTTCATCTTACTTATATGCAGATGACATTGTTCTCCTTTTCCATACCTCACCCTTATCCCCTGATATTTCTCAGCTGAATCTCTGTCTTTCTCACATTGCTTCTTGGCTATCAGAGAATTTTCTTCACCTCAATCCAGCGAAGTCCTCAGCAATGTGGGTTTCCTTGAGTGGTTCATGTCCCACTCTTGCTCCCTCCATCGGAACAACCAGCATTCCCCTTACATCCTCTTTTCGCTACTTGGGCATTCTTTTGGATCCCTCTCTGACCTTTCACGAGCACATTTCCATGATCTCCCGCCGCTCCTTTGCTGCTTTACGACAAATTAGGGTCGTCCGATCTGTATTACCCTCCAGTTCCCTAGTCACCCTTGTCATTGCTCTCGTCATCAGCAGACTGGATTATTGCAATGTTTATTTGGCCAACCTCCCCAAATACTGCCTTCAAAGACTGCAACGCATCCAGAACACCGCAGCTCGCCTCATCACCTTTTCTAGTCGATTTGACCATATTACCCCCATCCTCCTTCGTTTGCATTGGCTTCCTCTTCATTACCGCTTCCACTATAAATTTCTGATTCTACTTCACCGGGCCATTTACACCTGTACTCCTCTTTATTTAGCAGACTGCATTTCACTATACTCTCCCCATCGTCAACTCCGCTCAATTCATAGCAACCGTCTATCCCTTCCTTCGCCCTCCCAAGCCCGTTTAGAACAGACACGGCATTCTGCTTGATTCTTCCTCGGACCATTGTTATGGAATATGCTGCCTACTTCTCTTCGGTTAGAATCATCTTACCCCCAGTTCAAGTCGTTGCTTAAGACTTATTTATTCCA
Source organism: Ichthyophis bannanicus (assembly GCA_033557465.1). Lineage (NCBI taxonomy): Eukaryota > Metazoa > Chordata > Amphibia > Gymnophiona > Ichthyophiidae > Ichthyophis > Ichthyophis bannanicus. Next base: position 622,500,764 of record CM066036.1, read on the forward strand.
GAAAGCTTTTGACCTCCCCCCTGAAGCCCCCCCCCTGACTGTCCTTTGTTTTTGTCTGGTGTCCCATGAATCGTCCTTGTCTGTCTTCCTTCTGTCCTTATGGTTTATTATGATTTGGCATTAATGTGTGATGTGTTTGCCCTTTTCTGTACCCTTCTTTCCTATCTATTTTTGGCGTTCCGTTTCATGGTTTGTAGTGTTTAATCAGTTTTTATTGTACACCGCTTAATGCTTCTGCCATAGCGGTATATCAAATACTGAATAAAGATAAAGATAAAGATAAAGAGAGCTTGGCACAAGAATCGAGATTGCTATATTTGGCCCCTCCAACCAAAAAGATGTTCTGCTGCCCCTGGATCAGAGGCTCCCAACCCTTTTGCCTGTATGGACCCCTTATTAACCTCCAAAATATTCATAGATCCTCAGTTCATCTCAACCACTTTTCCTGTACCTGTCCCCTCAGGTCCAAGCCTATCTCAATTAGCCCTCTATCCACCATCCCCCTTTCCTTTCTCCACCAGTCTCTCTCTCTCGCTCTCTTCAGACCCCACCAGTGTTAGTCTCTTTGCCTCTCTCTCTTCCAGCCAGTTCCCTCTAGTCTCATTCTCTTTTCCCCCAGCCAATCCCCACCAGCTTCTCTCTCTCTTTTTTCTCTTTCTGTGTCTTGTGAACCCTCTGTAATGGCCTCATGGACCACAGGTTGGAAATCACTGCTATAGGCAAATGAAAGTCTCTCCCAATTGAATAGTGATTAAGGTATCTCTACAGACTCCTAAATATTCCATGGACCTAAGGGGTTAAAGGGGGTCAGTAACTCCAGCATGCTGGAACAAGGATATTGAATCAATGTGGATCCCTGAGAAGTTCAACTAACTAGAGGAATCAGAGAGATTTTAGTAAATACAGCATTACGAAGAGAAGACACTCAAGGAGTCAGCAAGAGAAATTTGACAACCAAGGAAGAGAAGATGGATGGTCAATTAGAGTGGAAAGGAACTCATGGAGTTCAAAGATATCTTCTGCCTTACTGGTTAACCTTTGTTTAGCTTTTGGTCTTTCTCCTGTTTGGATATGTGATGTTTTGAAAAATCTACTTAGTAAGTATTCTTCCTTTTTTTGGACAGCCATTCTGTCTGGACATTGTCTTTTGTTTGTGAACAGAGTAGCAAAGGGACCTCCTTATCCACCAAAGGTAGGGTCTTAAATGAGTTTCTTCTCCCTTCCCAACATGGCTTCAAGAGTGAAAGAGTGGGGGTGTCTTCCTTTGTTTTTCTCCCAAGAGTGAAAGCCTTTACCCCACTGTATCTTGTCTCTCTATTCAACAAGGTGCCTAGGTGTTATACGTGCATATAGCAAAAACGGGAAGCAAACCTCGGGGTTAGACTGGGGCAGAAAGTGAACTTCTGGATTTTCTTGGATTTTCAAAAGTATGCAAATACTGTAAATTTTCATGGAAATAAAATACCGGCAGAAATAGCAAGTGCAGGTTTGTGCGTTTTACTATTTCTGAGTCAATTGCCAGAGGGAAATTTTTCCTGTTGAAAACTGATGTAAAGTCTATGGGTTAAAGATATCCACAGACTTTATATATACTTTGTTTGAAAGTTGCCGCCAGAATGATAAAATGGCTACATATTAGTATGTAGATGTGAGAGAATGCTGAACCTTCTCATTAAATCTTAAGCATTCTGAACCCAGTACAAATTGCTGAAGTTTATTTATTTTCATTTATACCTTATGTATCCTTGAAAGCTCATAGCGGGTTACAAACAAAATTTTTTAAAAATACATTTACCACACACAATAAGAATAACTACTGTGCATGCTAAACTATTAATCCACACCTACTGCATCAACCTTCAAATATATCTAAAAAATAACAACAAAAGTAAAAGTAAAAGATAAAACCTAACAGTGAAATAATCACTGTATGAAATACTTAGCTGCAATCTCAGTTTTATACCTGTGAGATTCCCTATTGAACAAAATGGAAAAAATTGCCCAATCAAATTGGTTAATTCAATTTGCATACCAACTGCACAAAGACTGAGTCTGATTTATTGTTTTGCCCTTTGATATCAGTGCCTTCATTTTCTTCCACACCAATTTCCTCCATCTACAGTCATTTAACTTTTCATCAAATGGATTTAGGTTAAATTCAGTGTCCACATCAAATATAGTTTAAGCAAATACAACTGAGTATATTATTAATGAACTTGAGGGAAAAGTGTAAACCAGGACTGTAATATAATCTAAGATTTTTGTTGACTAGAATTATTTATTTACCAAGACATCAGGCATATGGGTTTTGCATTGTACTTTATATTTCCAAATGCCACTGGATAAGACAGAAGAGCTTGAAACTAGTGAGACAGCACTGTAGCCTTTGCACCCTTGCTAGTAAACTGTCCTTGTGTTGCATGCACATCTGGCTATGTTTCCGAAGTGACCAGTCGACAGAGACGACCACTCAATCAACATTGTAGTTACAATATCCACAAAGCTTCTCCAAGAAGTACCTGTTTTGGTTAATGGACTCGAGAACAGCTGCTGAAGAAGTTTGTTCTCTGATGTTCTCAGCACTACCACTATATCGGCAGGGAGAGTGTCTCGGTTCTTCTCCAGGAAACCATATGCATCATACAAAACCTAATGGAGGAGAAAACAAAGCTAACCCAAGCAGCTTTAAAAGGGCACTTTTAGCTAAAATGCACTTGAACTGTCAAACTCCATTAAGGCAAAGGAGTATTAGAACATCTCAAATAACCTTGTTAATTGCATTACAATGATCTGTAATGTGATGCAACAGAACTTCATAAAATAAAATCTCAAAGGCACAACTTGAGTCAAATCTACATAGGAATGCACAGGCCGATTTTCAAAGGCACTTATGTGTTTAATGGAAACTGCAAAACATAGAGCAGCACTATAGGGATAATGCCACCAAACGTTCTCTCTAAACGCTTCAGCACTATCTGCATAGCACTGGGGTAGAGCAAGGGCATTCAGTGTAACTATACGCACAAGCAGAAAAAAGGCTGTCCTAAATTAAACTGCTTAGCTATACGGACAGCAAATGAATATTGTACGTTTATGGAGAGCTGACAGCGAACAGCAGTCTCCCTGCATATTCAGTGCCTCAGACTGTATGTGCTTTTCAAATGCCATGGCTAGCATTTACAAAAACCCGCTGGCTACTGTGACTATCAGCCTGATAGATTACAATGGCAGATTAGACGCCTAAGACCCATCTATTTAATTCCTATTGTAATGCCATGTCTCCTCGCTAATTTCTAGTTTTTGCTTCCTTGCAAATAAGGAACTGCTGTGTTTCTTCTATGTCGTCTTGAATTCTGTCACATCTCTCCCCATAGGAGGCCATTCCATGCAGAAATACTTTTCAGTGCTACTGCTGCTTTTATCCCCTTTGTGTTAGAAATTGTTTCCCTAAAGAAAATTTCTGCTGCATTATTACTGGTGTTGAGCTATGGGAATGTCTTCATTATATCCCCCTTTTCCTCTGAGGTATACAGTATATATGTAAAGCCTTAAGGGGGTTATTTGAGAAGCATCTCTATGGGTAAATAACAGCATGTGCATATGTAGATCGGCTAAATGTATAAGCAGGGATTTTAGAAATCTGCGTTTTACCCATGGAGATCCACACCACACAGAGATTTAAAAGGGGGTATGGTTAGGGTGTGGTTTGAGCAGGCCCAAAATATTGGCATGAATCTCCATTTTATAGGGGGAATACATATGGATATCAAGTATTGTCTGTGCTGGCTTTCACACCTGTCCCAAAGAACATAGAAGTCCTGGCTTGAGGGGCAGCTGCAAAGGCCAACAGAAACCCCTCTCCCTCATCCCATGACGCCCCCTCACTGCATCCCTACTAACCTCTCACCCCCAAAACAAGAGGGGTGGCAGTGGTGACAATAGATTACCCCTGGACAACTGGCACTCTAGACAGCCACCTGGTTTGCCTAATGCTCACCCCCGGCTCTGTGAAGCTCCCAAACCATTTCAGTACTAATGAACCCTCCTCCCACCAAGCAAGACCTGCTTACCCTGCCCCACTCCTTGGCTCCTACCGGGGGCTCTCTCTGGTAGTCTAGTGGGGAGCATGAGCAATCCCCAGTTGTTCCTGCTCTGTTGGGTTCCAGGTTCAAAATGGTGCTTATGACACCTAAGAGTATTCTAGCAGTTCTACCACTAAAGAGTCAAATAAGGAGCTTGCATCCTTATTTGGTAGCTTTCCAGCTATTGGCAGAACTGTGAGACAACCACCAGGGGCAAAGGCACCATTTTGAATCTAGAGCTCAATGTAGTAGAAGCAACTGGGGATAGATCCTGTCCCCCACTAGACTACAAGAGACAGCCTCCTGTAGGAGCTGGGGGTGGGGGGGGTCTTGCCTAGCAAGAGAGTCTTTATAAGTTCAAGGGGCTTGGCGGAGGTTTGGGGTGTGGTGCTGGAATGGTTTGCGGAAGTGCTGATGCAGTTTGGTGTGCTTTGGGAGAGTACTCAACTGGTTGGAGGGCTTCAGGGATACTTACCTGGTTTGGGGAGTCAACAGGTGATTTGGACAGGCATAGGAGAGCTTTTGGGAGGGAGGTTTGGACAGAAGTAGGGGGTCCTGCTTGGCAGGGGAGGGGATCAGGCGTGAAGGTGTGAATGGATGTTGGGAGCAGCAATTTTAAAATGCTGCTCCCAAGCACAATTTGTTGAGAGCAGGATGTTGTTTTTGCTTGCATGCAGCTTTATAAAATACCAGTGAATTTTCTGATGTCCATCTAGGCATTTCAGAAATGATTCAGCAGAGTCTTTGAAAAATACAGTAGAAGCAATCCCCCTGTAGTCCTATGTACAAATCTGTAAATATGTAATTATGTAAACTTGTTATGTGGTGCATGCTAATGTTATGTTCAATGTATTTACTGTTCAGTTCAGTCACACCCGTGTTCCATGTACGAGTTCCCTGTAAATGCTAGTTCTCTGTAAACCTTATCTAGAATTTTAGATTAGGCGGCATAAAAAGAAACAAATAAATAAATAAATAAAATAAATTATGCACATTCTGACCTGTACATCAGAATTCCCCTCTCCATGACCTCTCTAAACTGGGCCTTTAAGTCTCACATGACATGTCTTCTAGGGCCAACACTGCACTATTTTGGTCGCCCTCCTTTGGGGAGCCTCAACCCTATCTTTTGTGAGATAAGACTTCTAGTATTGGATTCAGTCCTTCCCCTAAGGTCTTACTAAAGGCCTGTACAGAGGAATTAACACGTTTTTTTATTTCTACTGGATGGTTCTCCATGCACCCTACTGTTACTTTGGCCATGACCATTGCCTTATCACACAGATTTCTCTCCTACTTGGCACACATCATTATTGCATCCTCCATGTTCATAGAGTATCTGAGAAAATTCTGTTTATTCATATTATGCTGAAATAGTAGAACAAGCTTGGTGTACTTAAAAAAAGGTCACAGTAATATACATCTTGATAAATATAAAAATAGATTCAGAGGCGCAGAAGTGGATGATTTCTCCATCCTTTATTTTGTTCTGTATCAATTTTGGATTAAATAATTTTTTAGCATATTCCCTGAAGGGGAATGTAAGACAAAGCAAATCCCCATAATAGTGTGCAATGTTGTGTTTTTTTATGTAAGGTTCTGTCTCTAAATGGTGTGTGAGATAGCATTGTTTTTGGGGTAAACTATAGCATGAATCCAAGCCCATCATGTACCAAGGAGAGGTTTGATTGAAAAGACAAATGTGCTATCAAAGAAGTTGAAAAGTGCATGCTCTAAGCATTGCATAAAGGTATGTTTGGCATGGTGACAGCTGCAGAAAATGAAAGGGTCCACTGGTCTGAATTGGAGGCTTCTCCCTCCTCCTCCAGGGGTCTTCTGATCCCTGATGGTCTAGTAGGCTCGACACTCCCTGCTGAAATTATGACCCTTATATAAGGTTGGGCTGGGTCTGGTCAGCCTACCTCCCCCTCCTCTTCACTCACTCCAGAACCCCAACACACTCCTCTACGAGTCCAAGGGGTGATGGGGGAGGACTGATCCTCTCTCACTCCTGCCACGGTGGCTGCCTAAACAGTGAGGAGCAGGGTCTGGTGAAGAAGAGGCCTGATGGGTTCTCCTGGGAAGCATGAGGGTGGCGCCCACTGTAGGTGGAGGAGGTAGTCCTTCTTGACCACTTGTAGCAACCAGGTATCGGTTGTGATGACTGTCCATCTATGGGCAAACAGGGCTAGGCACCCCCCCTGTGGGCAGCAGAGGACCCCCTGGGGGTAGGGAGGTCACATCCAGGCAGCCAAAAGATCCCCCCAGGCAGGGCCAGAGCCGGTGCCTGGGACTTTGGGGACTTTTGTTTTCTGGGACCGTATCCATGGCCTTTTTGCTACTGCCCTTTTGAGAGACCAGGAAGGCCTTGAAGTACTGTGTACCACTAAAGCCCCCTTTCTTCCTCAGGAAGAACGGCTTTGTCACTGGGGCTTTCTTCTGGAGTTGCACCAAGGTCTTCTTAGAGATCCTGGTTCTCGTCATGAACTTGGTTTCTGTCTCTGCTGCCTTATCTGTCATGGACTTCCCAAATAGGTTCTCTTCTATGCAGGAGACATCAATCAGTTTGTCCTGCCCCCATTGCTCCAGGTTGGACAACTGCAATCATGCTTGGCATCATGCCCCAATGCATGTGGTGGCCACCATGGCCGATGACTCGAAGCCATCGTAGGCTGCTTGGGACAAAAACTTTGAGCATTCTTTTATCGCCGAGGTCAGGGTCTTAAACCTCTGTAGGGGTTCCCCATCGAAGCTTGCCGATAATCCACCAAACTCCTTTGACAGTTCCTTCAAGATACATGCCAATATAGAGCTGGTAGGACTGGATTCAGCAAGTTAGCATCGAGCCCTGGAATGCCTTAGGCTGAGGGTGTCAAGGGTTCAGGCCTCCCTGCCAGGTGGGTCTGATGAATGAGTTTTTGGGCTTTTAAGCCAGCGCATGGCTGACTCCATGACCACTGAATTCTGGGGAAGCTGGGTCTTTTGGAACCCAGAGCTTCGGTGTACCTGGTATATTGCATCGAGGTGCCTACTAACAATTGATGCTGGTTTTTCTCACATCCGGAGGAGGAGGCAATTGAGGATCAGGGGCACCAGGACCATAAGGGTTTCCTTCGGGGGTGCATCGTAATGGAGTATTTCCAATTCCTCGGTGCATGAGTCCTCCTCCGCCTTGGTCTTGATAGTGAGAGCCTTGGCCATGTCCCGCACAAAATCAAGGAAAGCGATGTCCTTGGGTGGGGAAAGGTGTCGGGTCATCAGGGGAGACAGGTCTGAGGGCACATCTCAGTACTGCATCATGTCCGGGGACTCTTCGTCCTCGGTCTTCCATTAGGACTCAAAGTCCAAGTACAAGTCCAATGTTGCACGATCACCTCAGTCAAGGACTGCACCAGGCAGTCTGTGACCTCTGGAAGATCTGCGGTCTGAGCTGCAAATGCTCACTAGAGAGGACTGGTGCCTAGAGGAATGGGACCGGGAACTCGTCTGGCACCAGGGGCTCTCTTGAGGCCGGTGGTGCTTGAGGACCGGCTCGACATCCAGGGAAGCCCTCGATGTTGAGGGTCCCATCGTCGTGGTGGATGAACCGGTCAAGCTGGACATGAATACCCATGCTGCATGGCCACTAGGGCAGATATACTGCTCTCTAGGGCCGCCATTCTGGTCTCCATACCAGTTGGTTCCGCAGCCTTCGATGTGGGCACCGAAGACTTTGGGCCTGATGTCAGTACTGTCGAGGAGGAGTCCTTGATGAGGATGGCCTCAGAGGTCTGAAGCTGGTCGGTAGGTGCAGGCCACTCCAGCACTGATTCCTCGGACTCGCGCCTGGGCTTGCGGGTCCTGTGGTGGGAATTCCCCTTCTTCCCGGATTCATCCTCCAAGGTGGCCTTTGAGGGTTTCTTCTTCTTGTGCTCCACCTTTGGGGATTTCCGCTTGGAGGAACCACAGCCGCAGGACTCCGAAGAGGCTTTGGCTTTGCGGGGCACTGAGGTATCAAGAGGGGCCTCTGGAGCATGGTGTCACTGGAGACTCTGGGGCGGACTTGGACTTCTGAAAATATTTTTCCTGCTGTTGATGGCAACTCTCTAAGGTCTTTGAGGTTATGGTTCTGCAGAGTTCACAGTCAGAGTCATTATGCTCCAGCAGTTTTGTGGGTCAGTGACTGACAACATTTTGCCACACTAGTCACATTTTTTGAAGCCAGTGGGGGCCATCATAAAAAAGGGGTCCAAGGCCTTCGGCTGAAAAAGGGTGTGAATGCTGGTCAAGGAACACCTCAATGAAAAAGGTGAAAAAACGAATGAACGACCCCAAGCAGCAACGCTGAGGCGAGCTGGCTCGGGGGCAGGAAGGATCCAGTATACAAACTGGACAAAATTTAACAAAAATCAGACTTTTTCTGGGGAAAAATGGACATTGTCTGATGGGCTCTGCGGAAAAATGAGACTGAGGCAAGATGGCACCCTTGGGCAGGATGTGGACCATGCATGCGTGGGGCATCTCCCCAAGGCTCTCTTTGAAAGCTAGGGAGATGACTCTGCATGGGCTCTATTGGCGCTGATGTCTCCCATATGTGAGGACTGAGTTTCTGCTTGTTCCCAGGGAATTTGTGGCATTTATTTGAGTGTTGATTTTGTGTTCTACTCTGGTTGTTTCATAGCAGTTTTATTTCTATGGATGCAATGACATTTAATGTGCGTTAACCTTTAGTAAAAGGGCCCCATGGTGTTAGCTGATCCCAGCGGTTGTGTCGCATGCAGCCATTATGGATTACACTTCTAGATAAGGGAGTATACTCATTTGGAAGTATAACCACTAGTGGGAGCCAGGCTGACCTGACCTGATCTGATCTTTTGTAAGTGGCAATTCTTTGATGTGGAGTTGAAGGAGACCTTTTTACATTTTAGCCTTATTTTGGGGCTGGGGGATCAGGTCAGGTCCACTGGACCACCAGGAATCAGAGGACCTCAAGGGGGAGGAAGTCCAGGGGCCTCCAGTTCAGGCCAGTAAGTCCTTTAATTTTCTGCTGCCACTGTGGCAGTTGTGGCCTGCTCTTTTCACGCTGGAGCTGAGGACTCCCACTTTCACTTCAGTCTAATAAACTTGGAGTACATGCACAAGCAGAAATATGCAGATGGACAGATAGAAAGACAGACAGAAGAATGGATGGACGGACACCCGACAACAGATGGCATTGCTTGATGCGAAATACACCTAAAAATGCATCCATGTCAAGAAGCTGGTGACTCATGGAACAGAGAATGTGAGCATAAATCCATCATATGTAATACTCTTATCATATATTACCCTTTTTTACCAATCCCTGTAGAGAAATGTCAAGGGATTCACTTCAGAAGCTGCAGTAACAATAGTTCGCTAATTGCAGTATTTGATATGCAGGTTCTTGGAATTGGGACCAACAAAGGCTAAGAAGCTAGAAGTCTAGAAGATCACTCACTTGCACACTCTACTCAAAAATAGTCTAAAAGCCATATATTTGTTCCAAAACAAGAATGAATTTTACGGACAAAACTCAGCAAAACAATTAGGAACATTTGAAAAAAAATACAGGAAAAATGACCTTAAGTTCTACAAGATTTAGTCTGCAGCGATTAGTCACTTCAGAAATAGCAAAAATATACAAAGTCCATTGATCGACCAAACTTAAAATTCTTGTGCACTCACTGAATAGGCTTCCCACTTTTCCCACTGGAGTTTTTCTCCATGGACTTCAGGAACAGTGAAATCAGTCAGTTCATCCCCTTCACACCCAAAATTCATTTGAATATCTTTTTGGAGAACAATGCCCTGGACCGGAATCCTATCTCTCAGATACAGGGATGCTCATCCTCCCGAACATTAATCAGAAGAGTCTACTCTTGCCTCACTCCCAAAAGGCAAACACTGGAAAGAAACCCTCCATCCAGATGGAAAGGGCGTGGAGGCCCGGGAGAATTACCCTATTTGCATCCCCTCTAATGCTAGTCCTGCATACAGGACACTAAAATACCATGAAGAAAGCTAAGAGGTCTCTACACATAAAAAGAGAGAAAGAGAAATCTCGGACCTGCATGAAACACAGGCAAGATGTTCAGATCAGTGATCAATGGAAATATAATTGTTCTAACCTTTCCGGCATAGTGCTGAATGCCAAAGGACAACTCAACACGTTTTGGCCTCCAAAAATATTTGCATCGAAGATTGTCTTCAAATTTATCTACAAGAAAAACAAAGGAATGTTTGCAATTAGCAGAATTTATCCAGAGAATGTTATCAATTAGCAGAAGAGTGATTAGTTTATATTAGATCAACAAGCTAACTATCCATTTCCTCATTCAAAGAATATTCTATTGATCTCTCTTCTTTTTTCAACAAAATAACTGGGTAATACATGGGCGCAAACACAGCTAAATTTAAGTCATCTTCCTGTTATAGATTTTAATGTTTTTTTTCTTAATTTCAGCGCTAAACATGAGTAAAACTGCCTGTGTATGATTTCCTACAATACACGGAAGGATGCATATCAATAAACATAAGGAGATCGATATTCGAAAGCACTTCTGTCCACAAAAGAGGAGTGGGACCTGGGCATGGTTGTTTCTGATGATCTTAAAGTAGCTAAACATGTAGAAAAGGTGCCAGCAAAAGCCAGAAGGATGCTTGGATGCATAGGGAGAGGAATGGCGTCAGGAAAAAGGAGGTGATGGTGCCTCTGTATAAGTCTTTGGTAAGACCTCATTTGGAGTATTGTGTGCAATTCTGGAGACCGCACTTTCTAAAGGATATAAACAGGATGGAGTTGGTACAGATGGTAGCTACCAAAATGATCAGTGCTCTTCGTTATAACCACCGTATGGGGATAGATTTAAGGATCTCAATGGGGGTCATTCTGAACCACGAATAAAGCGCCTGTACATATAGGATGTATGTGTATCCCGCGAAAATGTCTAAAACCGTATTCTGCACATTCATGGCCCTGCATGTACACAGCACATAAACAGGGATCCCAAAATGTGGGCGGGAGGGGGCGTAACAGGGGAGTGGCCAGCAACGGAGACGTATAAAGCGTATTCCAGCTCTACCCATGTACGTCCACAATAGTTCCTGCAGCCATCCAGGTTATACTTGCTGAAAGGTGGAATAAAGGTAGGACTTAGAAATATTTCTGCCCTGCACCTCAATGCAGCCCATAGTGGTGAATGGATGTGAAGCCGATGCTATGCACTGTTGCGTCTGCAGACCAGGAAAACACAGCATGCAGTGTTCCTGAACAGAAAGCAGAGGAGAGGGAGGTTCAAGGTCACAGTAACAAAAAAAAAAACACCCCCACAAATGCATGGGGAAGAGCACAGGTGTACTATGCTGGCATTTGCTGAGTGAGCTAAAGGGACAAAAGCGTGGGTCCCCTAACAATGCCCACGTCCTTGAAATGATACCAGTGATGGAGCCTTAGGACTCCATATGAAAATGTAAGCCCAACCATCAGTGCCATGTGCAGCACCCTGCCAGCTGCAGTGTTGCGCTTCACACAGCGGACCTTTACAATATGCCCTATGCAATGTGTACAATCCCTGGATGCAGGGAAGGTTAGATGTAAACCTATCAGAATACATTAATGGGGAAAGTCTACAGCAAAGGTCCTATGGCACATATCGTGTGCACAGGTCACTGTTGCGGTTGGTTACATATCTGCGCCTATGATTTGCAATGCGCATTCGAGGTCTGACCCTTGAGACTGATATACATGATGGGCTGTTTTGGCCTAAAGCAGTTCTGTGACTGTTTGAGGTCCACATGTGTAGATATCGTGTATGTCTGTATGCATCTGGAACTGTAGTGATCAGGTAGGATAGGATGGTGGGATGGAAGTACTGATATCCAATCGTTTACATTCCATCATCTATGTTCTTTCGTGCAGGACATGCTGTTGGCAGATGTCTACTTCTGTGGGACTGCAAGTGAGTGCACGTGTGTGTGTGTACGCATGTGTGTGTGGTTGGAGGGCTGCACGGGGGGGTCTATATTGCACATCCACATATCCGGGGGGAGAGAGGAATGCCTGGCAGGTACCTGGACCGTAGGGCTGAGTGCAGCATCACCAGGTGCAAGTGAGAACAGGCAGGAGTGAGCAGGACAGGTCCACATTCATGTATCAATCCATACACTTCCCTGTCACTAATAAGGAGACCACAGCAGATAGGCATGGAACACAGTACGCCATGCCAAGGTGGACCAGCATTGCTCTACACAATGTGCATAGTTGTAAGGCGCAACGTTGGTATCTCTGGGTATGTCTATGTGGGGCATGTCTGCTGACTGCTATCACGCCACTGCCACTTTATTAGTGATAGGGAAATGTTTGGCTGGTTCGCTATGGGGGGCCTGTTCTTCTGGGTTCATGTGCTTATTTAGCATTATAGAGACATATTCCTGAGCTGTCCACACCATGCATACCCAGGGAGGTTGTCTACTGCCATGTATGTAGTGCTGCACTGCTTCTTGTGCCAGATGGATCACTTTCTACCTGTTTTCCTGCTACATTACAGTGCACTGCGATTGCTTTGTAGTGTTCTGGGCATGCCACAGACTAGGTTCTATCATCCAACCTGCATCCTCCTATGGATATCGTCAACTTACATTGTCATTCAGCCTCAGAACAGTCTGCCCATGGCCACAGCAACTTCACAGCTGCCCGTTTAGAAGGGGGCCATGGACATTCGTGGCTATATCGCGGAGACGGGCAGGATCGCAGAAGTACACCTTTTCAGAATACAGTGAGCATGGGACCGTACAATGCCATTGTCAGTGTAAACCCGTCTTTGTACCACGTAGCACTGTGTGCGGGCCATGCTTAGTATGTCTATGTGGGTGATTCTGTGCACACGGCTGCATCTTTCCCCATCTGTGCAGCATTGGGTTTTATTTCTGCACGTTTCCATTTGGACATGCCTGCTGCCCAGATGTGCACGTCGTTAGAACTGGCCTCTATATGTATACTTTAGAGGAAAGGAGGGATAGAGGAGTTAAGATAGAGATGTTTAAATACCTCTGTAGCATAAATGCACAAGAAGAGAGCCTCTTTCAATTGAAAGTAAGCCCTGCAATGAGGGGACACAGGATGAGGGTGAAAGGGGATAGACTTAGGAGTAATATGCAGAAATATTTCTTTACAAAAAAAGTGGTAGCTGCGTAGAATAGTCTCCCAGCATGGGACAAACACAGAAGATTTCTAAAGGGAAAAAAGGGGCTATAGTAGTTGTTATGGAAGGGCAGACTAGATAGGCCACATGGTCTTTTTCTGCAGTCATGTTTCTATATTTCACTTATGCAGTCAGTCACAGTGTTGACTGCCTAAGGAGGTATTTCATAAAGTCGTTTTAGCACTATTTGCCAATGTGCACACATAAAATGACTCTTAGAATATGACCTCATGCACAAATGTTCACGGGATGGCATAAATGCATGCGCTTTGATTGTAGGCATTTCTGGGAGTACAATGTGGCTGGAGCATGGGCAGTGCGTTGATTATAATTATGCTAATTTATGCATATATTTGGTGCACTCTATGCACGCCACTAATCCTCTTTGCAGTTATGGGGATACGCTCATATACCTTTTCATTGTTACAAAGAGTCACAAGTAACTAGATAACTAACTACTACTACTGATCATTTGTATAGCACGTCAAGGCATACGCAGCACTGTATGTTTCCTGTTTCCCATCAGTGCCGTGGGCTCAGCTTTAACAGAACCACACGAAAGAGAAACATTCTCCCTTCACCGTGGCTCTGCAAAGCGGAGCTGGCGCGGAGGGGAAACCGGCAGGCTCTCCAGAGGGGTGGGCAGCCACGGCGCTCCTCATTCTGCCACTGCTGCCACTGGAGCAGCAGCGGCAGCTGCTTCTTACGCCAGAGGTTTTTTTTATTTATTTTTTCAGTTTCCCTGGGTTGAGGGGGGGGCTAGGACTGGAACTGGGCTGATGGGGGGGGGCTAGGACTGGAAATGGGCTGATCGGGAGGGGGACTAGGACTGATAATGGACTGATGGGGGTTTAGAACTGGAAATGGGCTGATGGGGGGGGTTAGGACTGGTAATGGGCTATGGGGGGACTAGGACAGGAAACGGGATGATTGGGGTGCTAGGACTGAAAATGGACTTATTGGAGGGTTACGACTGGTAATGGGCAGATGGGGGGATGGTAGAATAGGATTGGAAGGGAGCGGATACTGAGAGGGTCTGCCAGGGGAAGGAGGGGGCAGGAAGGGAGCTGACACGGGGGAAGGAGGGGGCTGGCAAGGAGCAGACACCTAGGATGTACTGAAGGGGGACTGGAAGGGAGCTGACACTTGGGGATGGGAGTGGTGGGTGGCTGGGTAATGGGGAGGAGGCTGGAAGGGAGCTGTCATGCGAATGGCACGGGAAGAGAGATGGACAGAGGGTAGGGTGGCTAGAAGGGAGCTGACTGGGGGGTGACACTGAGAGTGGACCTGAGCTGATACCTGGAATGATATTTGGACTAGAAGGGGCTGGACAGTGGGGAAGGAGGGGGATTGAAAGGGAATGGACACCAGTGGCAGTAGTGGGAATGCAAGGCGGTTGACAATGGAAGGTACTGGGAGGGGAGGACTGGAAAGGGGGCTGATACTGGGGAGGGTTACTGGAACTGGAAATGGGCTGATGGAAGGAAGTGAAGAAAACAAAAGAAGAGATAAGAAATTGCAGATGGACCATGGACCATAGACCACAGAAAGAGAGCTAAGAGAAGACAGGAAAGCAGAAGCCTCAGATTGGGACCAGCATGATCAGAGAATAAAATGGTCAGACAACAAATGTAGGAAAAATAATTTTATTTAATTTTAGTGATTGGACTTTGTGCTAGTTTTATATTTTACACAGTATTGGGGAACTGCACCTCCTATTTATCTGATGTGGCACTGCATGTGGACTCTGGCTTCTTGGAGTTTCAGTTTAAATTTTGTCTACATATTTTTATTTTTACTTTAGATTGTGGTTACTTATTCTGTACTTGGTGAGGGTCGATATTGTGCGTGTGTGACTGAGATCAGGTGTTCTGTTAACATGGAGTTTGTATATAAAGATCTATACTATACTATGGTAATTTGACTTGTTCAGCTTTTCAAATAGGTGTATGGATGTTCCAGAGCCCACTGTAATATTTACAGTGATGCTTTTTTTGGATGGGCTCCTTATGTGAGTTTTGGAAGTTTGTGCTGATATGGTATGGTATGGTAGGTTTGCTCTTTGATGTAGGGTTTTTAATTAGTTCACAATATGCCTGGTACTGGAGAATAGTGGTTGTTGTTAGTGAGATGATCAGAATCAGATTTTTTTTTTAAATATTGAGTTCTGTGGGTGAATGTCCTGGTTCTGCTCTGCACCTATGGTGGATGCAAAATATATGTTGAAAAAGAAAAAGCGAGAACCATAACGCAGTTTATAACAAAATAAAAATGAGTCATAATTTAGTTTTATAAACTGTGCTGTTGGTTCTTGCTGTCTTTTAGTTAGTTGGTTTGCAAACAGGACCGTACCTAGCCCTGTGCAAGCAGTGCAGCCGCACAAGGCGCAAAGGCTTGGGGGGAGCATTTCGGCTGTCTGCTGTTGCCCTGCCTCCACTGGCAGGACAATAGCAGGCAGCCAAAATGCACCCCTCAAGCCTTTTCACAGCACTTTAAGCAGGTCTAGTCCCTCCCTCCTCCGACACGATGTCAGAGCAGGAAGGGACAGATCTGCTTAAAGTGCCAGCGCCTTTCAGATCGGGCGCATGCCCCCTCCTCCTCCCCATACCTCCGTCCAGCACTGCCAGCTCTTTCCCTGCTGCCAGTGCCGCTCTGAAAAAAACAGAGGGCGGCAGCAGCAGGGAAAGAGCAGGCAGCACTGGACGGAGGTATGGCGGGAGAGGGGGGGGCGGGCACCCAAGCTGCAAGTCACACAGGACGCGATTGCAGCTTGATAGGGCCCTGTGTGCAAACATCTTGCATTTCCTCCATATAATCTAATCAGCTTTTTGGTTTGGTTCAGTCTCTGATTGGATTTCTGAAAAAGCCCTGCCCCGCTCTAAGGTTGGGGTGGGGGGGGGGGGTGCCATCTCATTCTTTGCCTCAGGCAGCAGATTGCCTTGAGCCGCCCCTGGCTACAGTGGTCACTTCTGGGAGACTATTTTATACAAGCACATCGGTGTCCCATTACAAAAAGATACTCATAAGGTGTACGTGTAAGGACCAGCTCCTAAATAGTGGGTATAACTTTTTAGGCACAGTGTAAATCTAGAATCTTAAAGCAAAAGAGAGCAGATGAAGTGCTCAGCTTCTTGGAAAACAGACCCTTATTATATTTATTCCAATAAAAAGGTATCGCTTCCTGTTCATTTTTCCTTTTATATATAAATTAGAAAATGTTGATTACAGTGGAGAAATAGATATAAATACACTACATTAATATTGGTTCATATAAATGTGCAGTTATATTCAGAGGTGAACTGGCTTTCATGATATTTGAGGAACTCATGGCTAGGGCCCCTGGTTTCTTGTAATTCTATGGCAATTGCTGCATAATTTGCCCGTTCCCTTAGCCTGGGTTGTGCCATATTTTTCACATCCCTCGCACCTGAGCTGGGGCAGTGCTGCCTCTTCCACTGCTTCCTCCCCAGCACACACCCAGCAAGCCACTCAGGGCGACCAGTTGTGACATTTAACTTAATCCATATATTCAACGCAGGTCCCCATATAGGCAGCAGCACTGAATTTATGGAAAGTGCAGTCACCATGCCAGCAATATAAATTATTGCAACTAAATTGATAGTTGTTCATCCTGCTCTTGCCCTGCCTCAAACCTGACCCCTTCTTATACTGATAGAATTAGGCCACTTAGCAATTTAAATGGCTCAGTACTATCTGTAAAATATATGGATAGGTAAGTTATATGTTCACCAGCTGCTGGTGAATATATAACTTCTTTTGAATATCACTGATATCTATTTTGCATATCTAAGCACACATACGTTTATGAAAATATGCTGGATAACTGCCACAGAATCTCAAAATTTGGACTACAGAATCTGCCACTGAGACTGATGGTCATGGACCTTTCGCAATGATCAACAAATGAATTTTCTAGGCATGGAAAGTTCTTTACCAACTAAAGTCTGGTCTGTTGCTTGTGGAAATCGACTTTCCTCATCGAGAAGAGAGAGAAGTCCCATTGGTTTTTGCAGGAATGTATCTAAAAGAGGGCGATTGTCTTCATATTCCACCAAGGCCGCATCAATTCCCTCATTCTGATACTCCATCTATAAGCAAAATCGGGCACACATAATGCTGTACTGATTCATCATAGTTGTTTATAAAATGCATATTCATCAGTCTAGACATTCTTATCGAATGCCACTTATTAAACTGACAGCTCGTCTTTTCTAAACACTCATAAGGACAAACTCCATAAAGCTATTACTAACAAATGAATGAGCTATCTTTTCACAACTTCCAAAAATTCTCTGTTTAGCGCTTTATTTCATCAACTAGTCAAACCTGGAAATACTTCTCTGAATAAAAATGCTTTGTTTTTCTTCAGGAAGTTTACCAAATCTGACTCCAGTCTCAATTCAGGTAGCAGAATATTCGAGATCCTGGCATCTGCAATCAAACAAGTGTATCTGTGACTGCTTGTTTTATGCGTCACCTGTAAGGAGGGAACCTCCATCAACCTCTGAGTCTATGATTCATGTGCTCTAGTTCGACAGTATTGAGATAACGGAGAAATGCAAGTGATAAATGTAACATTTTGAATATTATTACCAAGGGTCCTGTTTTCTAAAGATTGTCTCCCATGCTGTGTCTATGGGAATAATGTTAGTAAACAGGGCCTCTAGATCTTAAATTTTGCTCACTATGTTAGGGGCAGCCAAATCAGCACAATCAGTGCGGGTCATATATGTTCTTGAGGTTTTTAACCAGTTAACGTCCAGAAACACCTGAAGAATGCTAGTAGATGTAGTTGCTGTATGTTAACTACCCCACATGCATATCAAACCGCAAACCACTCTTTTCCATATGACTCCGTCCTGTTCATGGAACCCATCAGATTCCTATCACTATCATGTACAGTAGTCATCACTGCTGCATACATAAGCAGATATATAAATGTAACAGATGAACAAGCCAGACCCCAGCAATCCATTTTTATAACCTTTCTTTCTCTACTTAATACATTCAAACAGATGGAGAAGCGTCACAGTCTATAGAGCACTGCAATAAAACGTCTTGGTATTTCAAACTTTCATACACACTCTTATGAATGCTTCACCCTCACCTCTCTACGCTCACCCCACCACCCTGCCTCACAAGACGTCTGCTCTCACTCTGTGGGAACAAGAGGTATAAAAAGAGAACGAATGAATTTAAATTTTCATCTGCTGTCAATCTCCACTGATCAATTTATGAACAATTATACGATGTTCCTCTAGACCTATGAAAGCAGTTTAAATCTGTATCCCAAACACTACAAATGTTATCAATCTACAAGTTATACAAAGCTCATTAAAAGCTATTTCTCAAACAGGTAAGTGCCAGATATATTCAAGATAATGACATTAAATATTCTTGACCATATGAACTGACAAAAGGCTATCAAATGTAAACTTGTTTAGCACTGGAGAACTAGTACTTGTGGGGGTTACTTTATTTAGCTATTATTATAGACCACTTTTCTGAGAGTAAAAGCACTGTACATACAAAGGAATCTAGAAAACTTAGAACAAGGATAGTTTTAACTTGGAGAGATGAGATGAGTTAAATTTATTTGAATCCAATTTAGAATTGCAACTAGGATGGGTTAACAGGGAGGGAGTAAACTAGCATTAACTTAGTGTGATACTGGGCAACTGGGATGATAAAGCACAGTTACTTACCTGTAACAGGTGATCTCTGGGAACAGCAGGAATAAGTCTTCACATATGGGTACGTCGGTACCGACGGAGCCTGCGCGGGAACGCTCCCCAGCGTCCAATCAGAAAGCTTTTGGGAGCATCCCTCAGTGCCTGCGTGCTGCCTTCCCGCCTTTCCAACTGTCTCTCCTCAGTTGAGTTTCATAGCTGAGACAAAGAGAGAGAGAAAAGAGGAAAGGAAAGATAGATATAAAAATACAACTCCTAGGGGAGGTGGGTGGGTTGTGAAGACTTATTCCTGCTGTTCCCAGAGATCACCTGTTACAGGTAAGTAACTGTGCTATCTCCAGGAACAAGCAGGAATGAGTCTTCACATATGGGGACTCCCAAGCTAAGATGCCTGGAGCCATAACATGTTGAAGATTGAAAACATGCTACATCTCATATGGCCAGGCATCCTGAGGATGGAGGGTAAGAGTTGCATAGAGAGGAGCTGCAGAAAAATCAGCTAACCTAAGAAGGACTACCCTCAAGGAGTCCATGTATGTATGATCATTATCAAAAGATATACTGAAATGAACAATCACCATAATAATATCCAAGTTACTTGCCCTGTTATCTGTAAACTCTTACATGTTAACTGTACTGAGCATTTTTGTTCCATGTAAACCGCGCTGATGCCGAATAGTGCGGTATATAAGAGACTATAAATAAATAAATAAATAAATAATCACCATATAACGCTCACCTACTGGATTACAGGAAGTAGAGAGGCTGATGGATTCTACTGGGGATCCAGCAGAATAATGTCCAAGGTGACCTCACTGGAGTGAAGGTGGAGGTCAACATCTGGAAGTGAGAGGTGACCCCAGGATTCAATTAGGGTAACACAAACATGGCAGGTCTTCAGTGGGAAGCTTCATGGAAAGCTGAAAACTCTTTTGGCTACAGAAGTATTCAGAGGTAGGAGCAAAAGAGGAAGACTGACCGATCTGGACAAACAGACCTAGTCCTTGAGGGAGGAAAGGGTATGAGAAGAACCCCATACTCCCAAGAAAGGACAGATGTTTGAGGAATTGAATCTGAAATCCACTGAAGATCCACCATGTCTTTCCTAACTGGTGAGAGGTAGGAAGACATTCGGGCATGGAGCTTCAGGGATACGTAAACCTAGGATACGGTAGGGCTGTCAGTTCCACAGTAGTGGTTGTGTGCAAAATATTCGAAACATACTGTGGAACAGTATGAAGCTGTGCAAGCCCACTGTCAGAAACATACAGGAAGGTAAAAACCTTCATGAGTATAGACAGTCAGGAGAGAAGTATGGAAATACATATCTACTTATAAAAAGTATCTGGACAGATACACACATATATGAAGAGGTATGTATATATATATATATATATTGTGACGCTCGCGCCCCTACCAGGCGGTTGCCTAGTAGGGACGGCTGGCCATCTTATATCCCTTCTAGGATTTTTGTGTAGTTGTGTCCGAAAGGAAGAGCCAAGTGGTTATTAAAGCGCACAGGAAATTTTATTCGGTTTCCAGGCTGGTAAGTGGTGAACATAAAAATTCTTCAAGCATAACTTTTTTCCAGACAAAAGAAAATACAGGATACTTCTCCAGAAATCAAAATGTCCAAAACATTGTAACTTGGAATAAACTCACAGCAGTTTCTGTTACTCACTGCAATTGCTTAACATTATAAAACAAAAGTATTTGTAAAACTCTTCACACAGTGGATGGGTTATCAGCTTCAAGCCTGCTGTTGCCACACACACACAGTTTCAGCTGTTTGGGCCTTCACTGAGGTTCTGCAGTTTTAGCTTCCTAGGAGAGATTCTTAACCCTTTTCCTTCAGGCTTACTCCTCTCTTCCAGCTTCTGAAACTGTCTTTAAATTGCAACAGCCTCTTTTTATATTCCACTGTTTCTAGCTCACATTACTAGTGTATCTTAGTGCACAGCTCACATTCCATCTCAGAGACCTCAGACTCAACAACACTTCCCTCAGGGCCTACCTCCATGCTCTCAATTGAGCTACAGCTGGGTGCTTTCTGAAAGTGCTCTGGTGTCTTTTCCTTAAGAGTCTTCACAAGATTAAACAGTCTCTCCCACTGCCTGGCCTTGCCTTCTCCAGGCCGGTCTCTTGGGGGTCTCTCCTGTTTAACCTCCCTGGTGAGATATTTCTTGCTGTGCTGAGCCTTCTGGGGTATGCTAGTCTCCTCTGAGTCAGAGCAAGAACTATCCTGCTGGCAATGCTTGTTTCCTGCGTACCTTTCTTGGCTGCCTCTGTAATGGTTCCTCCTTTTGCTGCTCTCCTTGGCTGCAAAGGTCCTCCTCAGCTTGGCCCCAGATCTTTCCTGTCTGTGCCTCCTGGGAACTGGACTCGAACCTGGGCTAGGCCTGGAACTGCAGCTGCCACTTGTGCTTGCTCTTGCACTCCTCCTGGACCTTCTTCTCACAGCCCCTCCCAAACTCAAACTGGCTCTCTCTCTTGTGTTTGTTTTCCCTCTGTTAACTGTTGACAACTCCCTTCCTAGCTCCTCCCACTTGGACCTCCTACTCCTATGCAGGGTTGTCCTGTGGTCTGTGATTGGTTTACCCTTAGCTCTGCCCCCTAGGTTCCTTTCAGGGCTTCTAGTATGGAGTATGTGGTTTTGTGCGCCCATCCCCCGCAAAGAAGAAAAATCCTTCTTTTTTTCAGTTTTCCCTAGCTGGGCTGCACCCTCCTTACCACAATATATATAGATAGATATAGATATAGATATATACGGGTATATAGATATATATATATCTATAATAAGATCTGAAGGGCATAGCATATGCACACTTAGCTGACAGACAGATACATCTACAGAGATGTAAATAGGTATATATATATATATATATATATAGATAGATAGATAGATATACCTGAATATATGGGTCTAAAGATAGATGCCTGCGGTGAGCAGACAGAGCTATGCATATCAGGACATTCACATGGAGATGTGAAGGGAAAAGATTCATCTAAGAACAAGGAGGTGAACCCTACTTGAGAAGATATATAGAGAATCTATTCCCCCAGAGATGATGGTAAAGGAATGCTATTCAGTGAATTACCAGGATGGTTACGTGAAAAAACAGAGGATAATATCAGTCTGTAAACAGCAAGTCCGGAGTCCTGTGGAACTCCAGCATGGTAAAAGGACAGAAACGCATAGGATAAGATACCAGGTTGACCTACGTGAGGGACAAAGGAGGTATCATGCGTTTTTTAGATTAATATGTGCTGTCCTTGAAGTGATAGGATACCATGAGGACAAGCTGCAAGAAAAAAAGAGTATATTCCTTAAGGAATGGGATAACACTTAGATTTTCACGTGGAGAAGGCTTATGTCCTTTTCCCTCTTTTTTTTTTTTTTTTTTTTAAAAGAAGATAGCAGGGTATGAAGAACCCTCACAGTCATAGGGGATGACTGAGGAAGCATTTTTCAACCATGATGGATAGCCATTAGAGAAAAACTCTATGCTCTCTAGCAAGGGCCCATAGTGGAAAGCTTCTCAGTAGGATTGCAGAGAGCATTAAGCAGGAGAACTGGAATGTAGAACTGGCTGATGGAGAAAACTGACAGCCACGTCCACTACATTGCCAAATCCAGAGATTGGAGATGGCAAGGGTAGAAGATAGTGTAAGAAGCCTGTAGTGAAAAAATTATCCAAGAAAGATGTAGAAAACTTTCTTGGAATCACTACTAAGGCCAGACAGGAGTGGTGGAAGACAAGACTGGGACTTGTGGAAAAGTACCAGTAGTCAAGCACTGGACTCCTGAATGGGCAGCTACTGAATAGGACAACAGAGAGAGTCAGTCTGTGTCAACAGAGAGAACAGACTGAACAAAGAGAGCAAGCTGTCTCTGTCTGCAGAGCTGCCTAGATAAAGAAGGGAGTTTACTCAGGAGAAGAAACTCTACAGTGAAAAGAAAGACAGAAAAGTCTTTCAATGGTATGGTACCACTCTTACAGGGGAAACCCTGGCGAAGAGGGTAGAGAGAGAAGCTGAAGAAGGACTTACCACATGGTAAGTCCCTGGAAGGAAAAACTTCATGCTGGTACAGAGAAACTATCATGTGATAGTTGCTAACCTCTCTTCTAGTCAGGAAGAGGTGGAAAACTCTGTAACTTATAGACATGAATAGTGAAGAGTAACTGGATTTCCTGAGAATAGGAATCCCTGAGCAGAGTTTTGAATGGAAAAACAGTGAAAAACTTCTGCTGAAAAGAATTAACTGTAGTTATAAAAAGATTAATCAGAAACCTATGGTTACTGTGGTTATTCAGCCTGGCTAGAGTTTGGATTCTGCAGACCAGGGCGAGACTTCCCCTGCTTGGGAACATCCGAATGATGGGCAGGAGAAGAGGAAAACCTTTTTCTTTTAGGGAAAGAAGGTTTGGTAGGGCATTTCCTACCTGCTGAGGAAGGAGAGGGCTTAGGATGGCCCTCAGAAACAGGAAAGTCAGGGGAGCAATGAGCAACCTGACGTAAGGACTCCTTATTGAAGAGATTTTCTCCAGTACAAGGAGTATTACTCAGTCTTTGTTGTGCCCATCTACTCAAGTCTGAAGCTTGGAGCCAGGCTTTACGACGTGCTCCTATGGCTATAGCAGAAGTTCTGCTAACAGACTCAAAAGAGTCTAGGGAAGCACGAGAAAGAAACCAAGAGATATTTTGGCTATGACTAAGAAGTAAGGAATAGTCTGCAGCCTTGGGTTCTGAAGGAAAAGGAGACAAAAGAGATAATTTCTTTGTGATCTCCTGAAGGGATAGACTCATATAGAAAATATAGGAGAGAATCCTTGTTGCCAGCATAGATGTTTGGAAGGTTTGACGTCCAAAGGCATCCAGTGTTCTAGATGCACGCCCTGGCGGGAAAGAAGAATGTTTTTTCTTGCTTTTTACCTTCCTCATTGCTGATTCCACTACAATGGAATGATGGGGAAGTTGAGGCTTTTGAAATCCTGGAGAGGGGGGCACCTTATACAGAAGATCAGTTGCTGTAGGAGGTGAAGAAACCCTTAAAGGTTTTTCCCATACCCTCAGAAGAAGATTCTGCAAAGAGTGATGTAAAGGAAGCATTATAACTTCCTTTTCTGCAGAAAAATCCTGAGAAGACTCATAGCCAGGGATAGGAATATTAAGGAAGGTTGCCATGTCAAGGAGAAATTTCTGAAAGGAAGGATCTCCGATGGGAACCATCCCTGGACAGGTTAGACATGAAAAGGAAGCCTGGGCACCGGAGGATGTACCTGTCCGGTGCAGAACAGGATTTGTAATGGATGGACACTGGAACTGGCAGTTATGAGTCGAGACAGTCAGTAGTGCATCATCCATGCCGGGTATCGACTCCAAACTAGGTATAGAGAGGAGCGATCCGGGTGAAAAAAGCATGGAAGGAGC
Source organism: Ichthyophis bannanicus (assembly GCA_033557465.1). Classification (NCBI taxonomy): domain Eukaryota; kingdom Metazoa; phylum Chordata; class Amphibia; order Gymnophiona; family Ichthyophiidae; genus Ichthyophis; species Ichthyophis bannanicus. The sequence goes on from CM066036.1 coordinate 622,525,190, forward strand.
TGGTTCCGATGATACTGCAGGTACCGGCATCGATACCGATATCGGTAGTCGTGCCGGAATCGAAGGGGAAACCGACACCGAAGCAGGCATCGGAGGCTGCTCAAACGGTACCGAGGTAACTAAAAACCCTTGATGATTATCCTCGGTACCGTGCATGCGGAATCGGTAAACATCGGTTCCGAGACGCGTCGGTACCCAGTCCTCTAGACTAGAAATCGATTCTAGACTCGGCATCGAAGGAAGCGAGTCTATCGATGCATGCCTAGAGGGTACCGACGACGGTGGTGGTATCGGTTGTATTGCCGATAGTGGAAAGTCAATCTGGGACCTATCGGTCGGTCCTGAAGGTACCGAGAACGCCAGATGACGATCCCTGGTGAAGAGTGGAGCACTCAACACCGGTGCCGATGCCGGGTTATCGGTACCGCTCGAAGCGGATGCCACCACCGTGCATTGGTTAGATACTGGAAAGTCAAACTGAAGCGTATCGATCGGTCCCGAAGGTACCGAGGACGCCAGATGACGATCCCTGGTGAAGAGTGGAGCACTCAACACCGGTGCCGATGCCGGGATATCGGTACCGCTCGAAGCGGATCCCACCCCCGAGCATGGCTCAGGTATGTTCTGTGAGGGGTGAGCCCCAGGAACAACCTGAAACCCCTGAAATGCTTTGGAGCCCGAAGACTCCTGCCGGGGTTTTAATGCCAATGGGTTCTTGAGGAAAATCCAAACAAACAACCTAACACCAATTTCTACCCTATAAATCACAAAACAATAAGTAGAAAGAAAACAAAACTAGACGCTAACATTTGTGAGTGTAGTAATGTGCAATGAAATGTCGGAAGCGTAGCCTTGAGATACTATGCACCTCTTGAAGCTATCAATTCCATTTTGCTGGTCAGATTGTCATTGAGCATGCGCTGGCGTTTTTTCAGCAATTCACATATGGACTTTTTCTGATGCGGTAGCTTGAGCGTTGAAGCAGGGCGAAGAAAATTTTGACCGCCCGAAACGCAGTGCTGTGTCCGCGCTATTATTGTTGCATTGGATTACTAGTCCTTTCTGAAGAAAAGAAGGTTCATACAGCAAGATTTTGAAATTTTATTGTCCTAACAATTTTCAACTAATGGATTATTCAGATAAGTGATCTCCGTGTGACATTAGATTGTTAAGCAACGATATCTTACTGTAATTCCTTTTCACAAAGACACGAAATTTTATATAATATTTATTTATTTCAATTTTATGGGTTACACTTTAACGGTGGTGTTTTACCTTGTTTTTTAGCTCCTTTGGGGGCTCAATATTTCAGCAAAATGGAATTGATAGCTTCAAGAGGTGCATAGTATCTCAAGGCTACGCTTCCGACATTTCATTGCAATGGGTTCTTGAGGGCAAGGCCGGGGCCGTCAGCATGCTTAGCATGAGACATACCACTCAAGGATTGGCTAGTCTTAACAGACTGTTTGTGGGTTACCTGATCCTGTAGAGAAGAAATGGCCGGTGCCCTGACACAGGGAGGGTAAACGGTATCGAGGGAAACTCGAAATAGAGAATCTCTTCTCACAGCATTGAAGCCTGACGGTTCAGGGGAAAAAGGGTCAGGACCCAAACAGGTTAGACACCAGTTATTGGAGTCTAAAAAGAAAACTGTATTTCCACAGTGAAGGCACTTCTGAGGAGAAGGCGGCTCCATGATGGAGAGGCCTTATAGGCCCAAAATTTTAAGACAAAAACTGAGGGAACTGTCCCTCAGTTTGAGAAAAAGAAAAGCAAAAAACTCCACCGGCGGTACCGGTGGCGGCGGGAAAACAGCCGCGACCACAAGAAAACAAGAATTTAAGAATTTAAGAAAAAAGTTTCTGCGGTGACAGGAAGACGCCCTGCCGGCTCCGCGGAAAAACGAAAACTGAGGAGAGACAGTTGGAAAGGCGGGAAGGCAGCACGCAGGCGCTGAGGGATGCTCCCAAAAGCTTTCTGATTGGACGCTGGGGAGCGTTCCCGCGCAGGCTCCGTCGGTACCGACGTACCCATATGTGAAGACTCATTCCTGCTTGTTCCTGGAGATATGTAAATTAACAAACTAACTAGGAATAGTATTAGGGGCAATAAACCCATGCCATAAGAGACGAGCCTAGTTGAGATGTGTTCTGGGCGAATTGGAGGTGTTCCTCACTTTCTTTTCGACTACTTACAGTATGTGTATCTTACCATACTCTAGTCCCCAGTTTTGCTATGTTTTTTTGTCTTAATTAGATTGCAAGCTCTGATGAGCAGGGACTGTGTCTTACATCTATATGTATAATGCTGTGTATGCCTTGTAGTGCTATGCAAATGATTAGCAGTAGTAGAGGAGATTAGGCACTGGAGAGGTGTGGGTGTCTAGGAGGTAGGGTGGAAGAGAGGGGGGTTTCAGGTGTACTGTTGAAGTATTCAACAAAGGGGTGCATCTTAAGCACCTTCCTGAAGTCCCTAAGGTTGAGTATAGATCACAAGCTCTCAGGCAGGGAATTCTTGATGGTTGTTGCATCTAAGGAAAAGGCTCAGCAGTGGACTGGTTGCTCTTTATTTTTAGCTCGGGGATGCTGAAGGTATTTTGAGCATTTGCTTATCTACTTTAATAGCAGGTGGCCTTACTTTCCCTTTTTGTTTTTATTTAACTATTATTAAAGTAGACTAATATGGCAACCACACTGCTGTCTAAATACTCCTAGGAAAGAACAACCCAAATTACAGTTACACGATGCAGGGTTCCACATTAGGAGCTTCCACCCAAGAAAAGGATTTAAGTGTCAACGTGGATAATATGTTGAAACCCTCTGCCCTGTGTGCAGCGGCAGCTAAGAAAGCAAATAGAACACTAGGAATCATAAGGAAAGGAATAGAGAATAAAACAAAAAAAATTATAATGCCTCTGTATCGTTGCATGGTGCGACCGCTCTTTGAATATTGTGTGCAATTCTGGTCACCATATCTTAGAAAGGGTATAGCAGAATTAGAAATGGTACAGAGACGAGCCACCAAAATGGTAAAGGAGATGGATGGCTATCCATGTGAGGAGAGGCTTAAAAGGTTAGGGCTCTTCAACTTGGAAAAGAGACGGCTGAGGGGTGATATGATAGAGGTCTATAAATTAATGAATGGAATGGAACAGGTAAACGTAGATTGATTCTTTATAGCATCAAAAAGTAGAAAGACTAGGGGACATGCAATGAAGCTAGAATGTAACCTATTTAAGACTAATAAGAGAAAATATTTTTTTACTCAACATGTAATCAAACTCTGGAATTCGTGACCAGAAGATGTAGTAAAAGCTGTTAATGTAGCTGGGTTAAAAAAAGGTTTGGACAAGTTCCTGGAGAAAAGGTCCACAAAACATTATCAAAGAGGATCTGGGAAATCCACTGCTTACCCCAGGACAAGCACTGTGGAATCTGTACCTTTTTGGGAACCTGGCAGGTACTTGTGACCTGGATTATCCACTGTTGGAAACAGAATACTGGGCTAGACGGACTTTGGTCTGACCCAGTATGGCATTTCTTATGTTCTTATGTTGTATGTTGACATCAGCATAAACATTCCTATAAAACACTCTTTATTAATAAATGAAATGAAATGAATGAGAATTCAAAGTATATCACATCAGAATGGAGAGCAGCCGAGATAGGAAGCCCTTTCACTAAAGTGTGTCAAGCGGTTAATGAGTGTTAGCACAGGCCCACAGTAATTGTTATTGTGCAGGCATGACAGTTACTGTATGCAGGGGCGGCCCAAGGGGGGTGCGGGGCCATGTACGGAGACTCGGTGCGGGGCCTCATTTGCATAAGGGACCTCATTTGCATAAATATTTGCATAATGTTACCACACACTAACTTTTAGTAAACATGCCTCTTAATGAGTGTATGGATAAAGAAAGACTTAAAGATTTCTACATTACTATAATCCAGTGACAACTGCCAGGCACATTAGGAACTACTACAAACACTGCTCATTTAGAACCCATAGCAAACCTGCCGTATCATAACAGCACTACCAGGACTCACAAAGCACAAGACCCTACCTATCAAAAGGCAACACTACAAATATTAAACCAATACATTTCAGAGAACAACAATACATGACCTACTGGGGAAAGAGAACAAGTGGCAATGTCAAATAGGAATTACATAAACAGAATACCTCAGCTCAGTTACACGTGCAGAACATAGACCGTCACCAAACAAGAAATCACAATGTAGAAACAGGAAGACAATAATTAAACTGGGAACCCCAAAAGCCCAACAACACTGAAGAAATAAAACTATAAATTAATTTCCTCTTGTACTAAACAAAGCGCAGACGTTAATGATGCACATTTCCCAGAGCTGGCATATTTCAGTTAATAAATTCAATAAAGAGATATTTTTCTACCTTTTGTGCATTTTTTTTCAGTTTTATTGCTCCAGCCACTTTCTTCTGGTTTCTTCGTGTCTTCTGCTAACTCTCCATCGTCTGCTGTCCATTTGTCCTTTCTTCACTCTTCTAGTTTTTTTCCATTCTCTCTCTACATCTGCTTTAACTTACTAATCTTTCTCCTTTTGCTCTTTCCTCATTCCTATTTCATCCACTCAAATTTTACCCCGCCATCCTCAATCCCCACTTACTCTCCCAATATCCGGCCAATTGTAGATTTGTCTTCCCTCCCACACAAAATATTTTTCCCCTCTCCATTTCACTCTCCCAGCTCTATCCCATTCTAATCCTCCCCCAACATCAGCTCCCTTCTAGTTCCAGCCCCACCCAGCATCCGCTCCCTTCTAGTCCCCACATCAGCCCATTTCCAGTCCTAGCTCCCCAATCCGAGTCCCTCCATCAGCTCACTTCCAATCCCAGCCCCCCATCAGCCTATTTCTAGTCCTTTCCTAGCCCCACCATCAGCCCATGTCAAATCCTAGCTCCCCTCCACTCAGCCCATTTCCAATCCAAGCCCCCCATGAGCCTACTTCCAGTTCTAGCCCCTCCATGAGTCCATTTCAATCCAAGCCCCCCCAACAGCCCATTTCCAGTCCTATCCTAGCCCTCCATCAGCCCATTTCCTGTCCTAGCCCCCCCTCACTCAGCCCATTTCCAGTCCTAGCTCCCTCCCCTCAAAGCCCATTTCCATTCCAAGCCCCCCTCCCCATCAGCTATTTGTAGTTCAAGCCTTCCTTCCACTCAGCCCGTTTCCATTCCAAGCCCCGTCCCCATCAGCTATTTGCAGTTCTAGCCCTCCTTCCACTCAGCCCATTTCCAGTCCTAGCCACCCCTCCAGCCCATTACCAGTCCTAAGCCCCCCATAACCCATTACCAGTCCTAAGCCCATCAGCCCACTTCCAGTCCTAAGCCCCCCATCACCCCATTTTCAGTCTTAGCCCCCCATAGCCCATTACCAGTCCTAACCCCCATCAGCCCATTTCAAGTCCTAGCTCCCCCATCCGAGTCCCTCCATCAGCTCATTTCCAATCCCAGCCCCCCATCAGCCCATTTCTAGTCCTTTCCTAGCCCCACCATCATCAGCCCATGTCAAATCCTAGCTCCCCTCCACTCAGCCCATTTCCAATCCAAGCCCCCCATGAGCCTACTTCCAGTTCTAGCCCCTCCATGAGTGCATTTCAATCCAAGCCCCCCCAACAGCCCATTCCCAGTCCTATCCTAGCCCTCCATCAGCCCATTTCCTGTCCTAGCCCTCCCTCACTCAGCCCATTTCCAGTCCTAGCTCCCTCCCGTTACAGCCCATTTCCATTCCAAGCCCCCTCCCCATCAGCTATTTGCAGTTCAAGCCCTCCTTCCACTCAGCCCATTACCAGTCCTAGCCCCCCCATAGCCCATTACCAGTCCTAAGCCCCACATCAGCCCACTTCCCGTCCTAAGCCCCCCCAGCACCCCATTTTCAGTCTTAGCCCTCCCCCATAGCCCATTACCAGTCCTAACCCCCATCAGCCCATTTCCAGTCTTAGCCTCCCCACAACCCATTCCAGTCCTAACCCCCCATTAGTCCATTTCCAGTCCTAGCCCCCCCATAGCTCATTACTAGTCCTAACCCCCATTAGCCCATTTCCAGTCCTAGCCCCCCCCTATAGTCCATTACCAGTCCTACCCCCCATCAGCCCATTTCCAGTCTTAGCCCCCCCATAGCCCATTAGTAGTCCTAACCCCATCAGCCCACTTCTAGTCTTAGCCCCCCCATAGCCCATTAGTAGTCCTAACCCCCCCATAGCCCATTACCAGTCCTAACCCCCCTCCCCCCATCAACCCACTTCCAGTCTTAGCCCCCGCCCCATAGCCCATTACCAGTCCTAACCTCCCCAAAGCCCATTACCAGTCCTAACCCCCCTCCCCCCATCAGCCCTGACAGATTTTAAAAAACCAAACCGGCTGCTGCTGCCGCTACCGCCGTGGCAGCAGCAGAATCAAATGTCCTGCCGCGGGGCACCGCCTGCCCGGCAGAGCCTCCCTTCACCATCAGCTCCCGAGTCCCTCCCAATGCGCAGGCTTTCAGAGCCGCGAGAGTTTCCCTTTCTTCTCGCGGCTCTGTTAATCTCGCCAGGGCTGATGGGATTTCCCATCAGCCCCGGCGGGATTAACAGAGCTGCGAGAGTTCAGAGAAGCTATATAAGCTCATTCATTCCTATATGTTTAGATCAGGGCTGATGTGACCACTAGGTGAACTAGGTGGTGGCTCAGAGTAGCTCATATCCTTGCACCAGTCCAGGTTTAGATGATATTATTTCTGTATTTCTTTTATAAAGACAACATAGGCTCCTATGTGCCTTTAGAAAATAGGCTCACAGAACCAGCCCCAGTGGAACAATTCCTCACACAGAAACTTACACCTGTAAATTTGTGCGTGTACACTGTGCATGTCCTCACATAAATTTAGTAATAATATGTTTATTGCATTTTATCCAATACAATATAACAGAAATCAAGAAAACCAACATAATTCACCACATTGTTCACAATATCCTAATTCAAACTTAGGTCAAGCCCACATCAAGAGAATTATGCTGCATAACAAACAGGAAAAAAAAGGAAATAAAAGCAACTAAGTGCCAACACTGGAGAAATACCTAAACTGACCTCCCAACCTTCCCCCTCTCACTTAGGTCTATCCAGTAGAAATCTTTCTAAATGGGATACATCAACAAACACATACCTCTGTCCCTGCAAGGTAACAAGACACTTGCAGGGAAACTTCAGGAAGAAAGTAGCTCCCACTTTCAACACTCTTGGTTTCAACTGAAGAAATTGTTTTGTGCGAACCTGAGTTTCCCTGCAAACATCTGGGAACATCATTACATAAAAATAAAATACTTCAGGAAGCAGCTCAAGACACTCCTCTTCATTGAATACTTTGGTGGAGACACTTAATATCTCCAGTAACCTCTGGACTCATGTGTACACAGCACAAGCAAATACAATCAATCGTCCCACTGTATATACGTTGTGCTATTCTGCACCTCCTGCATGTTCCCCCTCCCCTTGTTCTCCTTGGAGAGTTCCTTGTAATGGTTTGAATCATGCTTTCCTATGCAAATTCTATGTAACAGTTTTTTGAGTTTCAATGTAAACTGCCTCGATTAAATGAGAAGGCGGTATAGAAAAATTGTTAAATAAAATAAATAAATAAATTACAATTTGACCACAAAAAAATCCTAGATTTGTACTGAAAAAACAAGTATCCTGCATTTATCCAATTTATTCAAAAAGGTAGCAATTAAGGTGTTCCGTGTAGTGATGTTATCTGAAGAATCTTTCAGAAAGTCAGTTAAATTCTGACTTTTTGCAGGACCCAAGGAGTCAAAACCACCCTCTCCCAGAGCAGGCAATTTGACTTTAATAGAAAAATAATAAGCCTGAACTATAGGTATCTCAGAAGATAGATTCAAGATCTCCTTAAAGTATTTCTGTAGCAAAATTTCAGCAGTCAATAAATGAGTATGAGGAAAATTTAGCATACCAAATTTCTTGCCAGAGAGGCATTCTCCAACGCCTCCGTTTTGGCATATAATATTTATTTATTTATTTATTTAGACAGTTTTGTATACCGCCTTATCCTTCAATCAAAGCGGTCACAACATAAGTGGGGGATACATTTAACACGCGGGGATATGAGACACACACACTAATACTTACAGGGAACATGGGCAATGGAGGGTTAAGTGGCTTGCCCAAGACCACAAGGAGCACCTGTGGGACTAGAAACCCCAGTCCTTCCAGCCCAAGGTCGCTGTCCTTTAGTGGGATAATATAGTAAAATCCTTAACATAGGCAGCATTACAAGACATACAGGAGGAAACTTGAGTATTTAATAAAGAAACAGACTATTTAATATCAACAAATAAGTATCCAAGTCTACCAGCTTGGTAGTTGTGCCCTGTGTAAATTCACACAGAGAATTAACCATATTGGAAAACTTGGAATCCAAATGACTAATTGCCCCCCAAATATCCTTCAACGTGATCTCTCCTTCCTTGTCCTTATCAAAACCATAGCACTGTCACAGAAGCAACTAGAACAGGTTTGGAATGTAGTAAAAGCTGTTAGTGTAGCTGGGTTTAAAAGGGGTTTGGACAAGTTCCTGGAGGAAAGGTCCATAAACCATTATTAAAAGGGACCTGGGATATCACTGCTTGACCCAATACAAGTATTGTGGAACCTATGTCTTTTGGGGAAACTGCTAGGTACTTGTGACCTAGATTGGCCACTGTTGGAAACAGGATACTGGGCTTGATGAACCTTGGTCTGAGCAAGTATGGCATATCTTATGTTCTTACGACAATTAGAAAAACCTCATTCATCTGAGGCGAACCCTTTGAATCCACCGTAGAAGACAAAGCAGGAAGGTGGTCATGGTAGGCGGAGTTCTATCCTTGGAGCTAAGGGGGGAAGGCTGACCCACTGGAAGTGCAATCACGTGCCTGTCCATAGGGCCGGTAACAGAGCCAATTGGGGAAGCAGCTGAACCAACCTTTACTGTCCCTTTGTTCTTCCTCTTCCCCATTCTCACACAGGGCAGACAAGCGATTCTCTTCAGCCAAGGACCTCAGGGACACCAAAGGGCATGTCCTGCCCCTGTGGCCACACCCCTTTGGACTGCAACCCTCAAGCCGTGACACACAGACGTGTGTAGCAGCCACGGAGCTTTAGCAGGTAAGAGGACCCCACACCGAGCAGGCACTCCTCACTTCTGCCTGTCAGATGCCAGCAGTGGACCAAGGAAACAGCAAAGACAGCCGCTGGGACAGATGGAGAGCCCCCGTCTATATCTCCGATGCTCTGCAGCACAACTCCAGATCTTGTAGCAGCCGTGGAGTTTTAGCTGATAAGAGGACCCCACCGAGCAGGCACTCCTCACTTCTGCCTGTCAGACGTCAGCAGTGGACCAAGGCAACAGCAAAGAAAGCAGCCTGGGCAGATGGAGAGCCCCCATCTGTCTCCAACGCTCTGCAGCACAACTCCCTCCTCACATATATTATAAAATACATATGTGCATCATAACTCTGCCCCATCTCCGCCCCAGATTACACCTCCATTAATGCCTGTATGCGGTCCATATATCAATTCCGTGTTCAATATAAATCCGTGTAGAGCCTTTGATGTTCTTTATGAAACCGCTTTGACTTGTAGATATAGCAGTATATAAGAATAGCTAAATAAATAAACAGGCATCATCTTTTGGCATGCCTAATTTTTACATGTGTGCGCCTGCACAATATTATAAGAGCCATTTTCCACATGTACAACATGCTTTACATGTGGAAAAGGTATATAATATCATGCCCATAATCACTAACCATTGTCATGAAACATTTTTGCATCGTCATAACGAAAGGATAAGTATGTGTACTGGAACTGGTAACATCAGAGTAGGCATCCATGAAGACTAGTCCAATGTTTGATCCTTTTTCTCCCTCCCTACAGATTTTCCTTCCCAGGACAAAACTGGCAAAGTGATCTTGTTGGTCTAAAACAAAGAACCTCCGACAGATGTGCCACTGACACAAAATTAACTAAAGGCTAAGAATTTTTTTTTTAGTGTGGGATCCAAAGACTGCCATCTTCACCCATATGGCAGTCATTCACAAGATTTAAAATAATCACCCTACTGCATGTAAAGCTTATTAGGCTCCAAAGTGTTCAAGTGATAGGGTTGACTAATAAGTCGCTGTAAGTTTTCACTTCCAGCACGAAGCACAGAAGGGGGCACTATCATCATCACTGAGTTTCCAGAAAGCTCAAAGAGAATGAGTTACTGAACGTGGCTGGGTGGAGGAGGGCCAGGGCCAGCCCATCCATTGTGCAGGAAAGTTGTTTGCACGGGGCCCTGCGGTTCAGGGGGCCCCACACCAACTTCATCCCGCACATACTTTGGCTCCCGACTGTTTGCAGGGTCAGCTTCAGAGGGAGCCGGGGAAGCCCAAGGCCCCGGCTCTCCTCTGCACAGCTGCCGAAGTGAAAAGCGGTGTTTTCCTTCACTCCAGCAGCTGTGTTCCTGTGCAGCCCCCTGGGCACCAGAAGTTAAAGGGCATTTCCTGTTTCCCAGTACTCAGCGTGCTAGTAGGCTCCATGAGAACACAGCTGCTGGAGTGAAGGAAAACACCGCTCTTCACTCCGGCAGCTGTGCAGAGGTGAGTTGAGGCTTCGGGCCTCCCCGGCTCACTCTGAAGCTGGGCAGACAGGCGCAGGCTCTTCGAGGGGAGGGGGGGGGGAAGGCTAGGACTGGAAATGGGCTGATTGGGGGGCCTGGACTAGAAATGTCTGATAGGGGGGGGGGCTAGGATAGGACTGAAAATGGCTGATGGGGCTAGGACTGGAAATGGGCTGATGGGGGTGCTAGGATAGGACTGGAAAGTGCTGATGGGGCTAGGATTGGAAATGGGCTGATGTGAAGGGATGGGAGAATGGGACTAGAAGGGAGCTGATGTTGAGTGGGACTGGAACTAGAAGGGATCTGATAGGGAGGACTAGAAGCGGATGGGGCTAGGGTAGTGAGGATGGAGAGGGGAAAAGGTATTTTGTGTGGGAGGGAAGAAAAATCTACAATTGGCTGGGTATTGGGAGAGTAAGTGGGGAGTGAGGATGGAGGAATGAAAAAGGAAAAAAGAAAGAAATGGAGGAAAGAGCAAAACGGGAAAGATCAGTATGTTGGAGCAGATGTAGAGAGAGAATGGACAAAACTAGAAGAAAGAAGAAAGGACAAATGGACAGCAGACAATGGAGAATTAGCTGAGGATACAAAGAAAACAGAAGAAAGTGACTGGGGCAGTTGTGACAGAAAAATTAAATGCCCAAATAACAAAAAGGTAGAAAAATACTATTTTATTTTGAATTTATTAACAGGAATATGTTAGCTCTGGGAAATGTGCATTGCTAGCGTCTTTGCGTTTTGTTTAGTAAAAGAGGAAATTAATTTATAGTTGTATTTCTCCAGTGTTGTTGAACATTCCAAGTTTGCTTTTTGGGTTCCCAGTTTAATTATTCCTCCATATTTCTAAATTGTGATCCCTTGTTCTATGTTTGCTGACTGTCTATGTTTTGCATGTGTAACCGAGCTGCAGTATTCTGTTCATGTAGTTTTTATGTGTCATTCCCACGTTCTCTGCCCCAGTAGATATATTGGTATTCTCTGAGATGTTGTTGTTGTTGTTAAGTGCCATCGAGTCGGTGTTGACTCATGGCGACCCTCTGGATAGTTCTCCTAAATTGTGTTCGGTCTTCAGTCAGGTAGCTCATTGCTGACAGACTGGTACCCATAGCTGCTGTTATTGTATCGATCCATCTCATTGCTGGCCTTCCTCTTTTGCGTTGACCTTCTATCTTGCCAATCATGATGTCTTTCTCTAATGATCTCTGTCTTCGCATGATGTGTCCAAAGTATAAATGTCGAAGTCTTGTCATCTGAGCTTCTAAAGAAAGCTTAGGTTTGACCTCCTCTAGTACTGACTGGTTTGTTCTTCAGGCAGTCCATGGTAAATGCAATATTCCCCACCAGCACCATAATTCAAAGGCATCAATTTTCTTCCTGTCTATCTTTTTCACTGTCCAGCTTTCACATCCATATGATGTTATTGAAAATACCATGGCGTGAACAAGTTGAATCTTTGTATGGCGAGACATCTCTGCTCTTGAGAATCTTGTCTAGGTCTTTCATAGCCATTCTGAGATGTATTGGTTTAATATTTCCAGTGTTGCCTTTGGATAGGTAAGGTTTGGTGCTTTGTGAGTCTTGGTAGAGCAATTATGATATGGCGGGTTTGCCATGGCCTCTAAATGGACAGCTGGCACTGGAGTATAGTAAAGTAGAAATCTGGTAATCTTTCTTTATCCTCACTGCCCATGTAAATGGTATTCAGACACTCATTAAGAGACATGTTTAAATGTTAGTGCGCATTCACAAATGTTAATGTGCACTAAGTGCAGGAACAGCCATTTATTTCTAATGGCACAGTGGCACTTAACGCACATTGATATTTAGTAAACATGCCCCTAAGATTACCAGGACAAAAAAAAAGAGGCTTGTGAAGGGCTCCTTTGAAAGCCACCTAAAATTTTAAATGACAACATATACATTTTAAAAGAAAATAAATTAAATGTATGCAAATGAGGTCCAGTGAATATGCAAATGAGGCCCCAAAATGAATCTCTGCACATGGCCCCGCACCACCCTTAGGCCACCCCTAAGGAGGGCACCAGATTGGTTAGTCATACAGGGCATATTTCTAGCTTGGTATGGTCCTGTTCACATTGGGCACGATTCTGTCTCGGACGTAGATCCCCTCTGTGCATACAGTCTGAACCAGACACACAAAGGGGATCACGATTCTGATCCCACGGGGCACATCTAGCCCCGCGGGATCAGAATTGAACAGTCCTGCACGTGCAGGCCAGGACAGCGATTCTGTATCGCCTGCACCTGGCTAACTCAGTTAGGGCATTTAAATGGAGCCGTGGCATCATGTTGCCATAGCACTGTGGCTCCATTTAAAAGCCGTGATGCCAGCTGCCAGCAAAAAGGGTTTATTCCCTGCAGCCCGACCCCCTATCTGGCCTCCTGAGACCAGTGTCAGTCTGCGGGAAATAAACCCTGGCCCCCCCTGCCCCATCCACACCCCAGCATGGTAAAAAAAAAAGTCCAGGGAAGTTATTCCATCTTGGAGGTGGAATAACTTCCCCGGACATTTTGCCGGCCCTGGATGTACAGGGCTGACATTAGAATCGGCCATGTATGTCCAGGGTCGGTAACTGCCCACTGCCCGCCCAGACTCCGCCCCTGAACCGCCCCATCTAACTACCCCGCACAACCTACGGGGACGTTATTCGGGGGCAGGCAAGGGCATGAATAGCAGGGGTTATTCTATCCCAACAGGATGTCCATCCCCATTATTCATGCCTTCCCCTGCTTGTATTTAACTTCCCCACCAGTTCTGCAGGGAAGTTAGATGGGGGCAGGGAAGGGGCAGCTCGGAGGCAGAGTCTGGGCAGATGGTGGGCGGTTGCTGGCCCTAGACATACAGGGCCGATTCTAATGTTGGCATTGTACATCCAGTGCTGGCGACTTGTGCGGGGAAGTTATTCCACCTCTGAGGCAGAAAAACTTCCCTGAACGTTTTATTTTTTTGTGCCCAGGGCGTGGTTAGGGCAGGAGGGGCCAGAGGACATTCACGCAGGCCGATCCTGGCCTTAGGAGGCCAGATCGAGGGTCGGGCTGTGGGGAATATGCTGTTTTTTCTGGCGGCTGGGACAGGGCTTTTAAATGGAGCCACGGTGCCATGGCAACTGGACACCATGGCGCTGTGGCTCCATTAAAAAGCCCTGACTGAGTTAGCCAGGCTTGTTGTGTACGTGCAGGCTGGTCTGAATTGCAGTCCCGGCCTGCACATATAGGACTGATCGTGATGCTGATCCCGTGGGGCTAGTCATGCCCCGTGGGATCAGAATCACAACCCCCCTCTGTATGTTCAGTCAAACCGGACGTACAGAAGGGGTATACATCCTGGATGGAATGAGCCTGATTGTGAAGATATTTGAGCTCTCCTCAGTTTTTCTTATCAGTATACAGTGTGGTTAAATGAGTAGGTTCCTGCTTATTTTTTGCAAGTGATAAGAATGTTGATGGGAAAAATGTTCCATTCAGTTAGTTTTCAGATTCCAAATCATTCATTTCATTTGGCTTTATTAAAATTAAAGAGGCAAACAATTTTGCATTCTAATAGTGAAGTTTTCCATCCATTCTTAATGAATATTTCCTAAAATTTGCAGGCAGGCATCTGTCAGAGAGGCAAAAGCACTTCAAGGCCTCAAAATTTGCATGAAGACCCCACAGCACCAAAAGAGGAGCAAAGAGATCTCATAGTGAGACTTCATGGCACCATGAAAAGAGCAAAGCTGCACAAGCAGTGGAATGAGGACTCCAAGGCACTGGGGGGGGGGGGGGGTGTATTTACTAAGGCTTGTGCTGGGAGCATGCGTGTGGGCTGTGTTACTAGCTGGGGGCCCATGTTAACTTCAAGTGGGGTGTGTGCATCCACCTCCCTGCAGTTAGCACAGGCTCATGACATAGTGCTACACAAGCCAGCAAAGAGATGGCATTAAGTGCACCCACATTAAGGACAGCAAGCATGGTTAGCAAGGGCCACTAATGCTTGAACTAAACATGATGCACCGGCAATGCCTGCATTCCACCTGTGTTCCTCCCAGCACCCCCCTCCCCCCCCCCTGCTGTTGCCACTACCAGTGTAGCATGGGAATTTTGGTGCTAAGGCCCATTCTACTTTTTAACACTGCACTATCAGATAGCGCACTTTAGTAAACATGCTCCTGGGAAAGGGACAAAAAAATAGCACAAGCAGGGGCAGCGGAGGGGCTTTTTCTTTGGGGGAGGAGGCCAAAACACCGCCCAGCTCCGCCTTATCCCTACCGAAGTACTGCCCCAAACCCTTCCCTAATTCCGTCCAAGCCCCGCCCCATGGGTAGCGACCTTTCTTGTTCACAGACAAGGGAGGGTCTTTGCCACAATTGTGGCACTTCTTCTGCCTGCAGGCCATGATCATTGCAAAGACCCTTCCTGTTTGCCCGTGAGTCCTGTGAGCAGACAGAAAAGGTCTTTGCAATGATAGCGGCAGGTAGGCGGTAGGCTGCCTGTGGAGATACTATCCCCTGCGGGCAGAAGAAGAAGAGAAGTTGCGATCGCAGCAAAGGCCCTTCCTATCTGCCTATGGGGGCCCAATCTTTTGCCCTCAGGGGATGGGATCCCCGTGGGCATCCTGCTGCCTGCCATGCAGTGATTTTTGGTGGGGCCAGGGCCCATGTGGCCCATCCCTTTCCGATGCCTATGAGCACCAGTATTGGTAGAAAGATCCCAAGTCATTCAGAGGCGCAAAGCAACACCAACATTGGCCAGAAAGGTACAACAGAGACCATTTCACAGTTAACTCATTAACAATAGAAAGCAGCAAATCTCCATTTTTTTGCATTACTTGTCCTTGCAAATATAATACATAGTTATCTAATAGACTCAGCCTGCCATTGAAATGGATAGCAAGCCAGATCTTCTTTAAGTATCAGTTCATTTAAGGGGAAAATTTCATTTTTCGACCAATTAACTTTATATCCAGACAGGAGGGAGAAACTCTCGATTAACTGCTGCAACAATTTAGGATGGAGTTTACTGACAGGAATAACATATCATCCACATAAATGGAAAGTTTGAATTCATGCCCTCTAATTGAGATTCCCTCAATGTCAACGGGCTGCTAGATTGCCAAGACAAGCGTTCCCTAAGCAATATCAAATAAAAGAGGCAATAATGGGCGCAGTTGTCTGGACCATGCTGCAAAATAAACATGTTAGATAGAAGAAAATTAGCTAAAACCTATGCTTTGGGAGAAATCTATAAAATAAAAGTCATCTGTGTAAATGCCAGTTCAAAGCCGAGCAATATAGAAATGAAAAGAAAAGACCACTCCATATGGCCAAATGCTTTTTCTGCTGCAAGCAAAAGTGTCAACAATGGAACTGCCTGCTGTCCTGCAACATACTCTAAATTACAGAATAGTCTGGCAATATCCAAAGATTTCCATCTGAGTATAAAGCCAGTCCGATCTTTATGAGTTATCTCAGGAATCTCCATACTTAGTCTTTGAGCTAATTTCTGATATACAGGCTGGAGCTTTGGTATCAGAATCTCATCAAAAGCATTACAGTATTTAACCATATACTCATCAGGGCCTGGAGATTTAAGTGCTTTAATAGCAGTCTTTAATACGGCCTCTGAAGTTACAGCCTCAAGCTTTCTCTTTGAATTTAACTAGCAACAAGTGTGCTAATGTACCAAGAAACTCACAAATATGCTTGGGCAAGGCTTCCGCCTCACTTGTACATAGAATTGCATAATAGTTCTGACATTCTAAGATGCCCTGATCTGCAGATATAGGAACATTATCCCTGCTATGACATAATTCATGCCTTCCCTTCTCTTAGGGCTCTTTGGGCTAATTGGCCATTCTGGTTGCCTTTATCATAGTAATTGGCCCTTTGTGAAAATGGAGCCCTATCAGCTTGCTTGCTGAAGAGCAGATTATGCTTAAACTTCAGATGGTGCAAGGAAAACAGAAGTTCATGATTCTTGGTCTGAACATCTCCTCCCTAAATACTACCACCTCTCCACTGGATCCCTGCCCTGCAGAATGGATAAAGAAATACAAAGAGGACTTAAGCACACCCCTAACCCACATTGTTAATGAGTCCCTCAGACAAGGACACATGCCAGACATCCTCAAAACCTCCATCATCCACCCAACTCTAAAAAAACAAAACCTAGACCCCCTCCTTCAGACCCATAGCAAGTCTTCCATTCACCACCAAAATCATTGAGAAGATAGTTCAACAACAACTTCAGGACCACTTGGATGATAACAACATACTGGACCCACAACAACATGATTTCCGTCCATTCCACGGAGTCGAGACCCTCATGACATCATTAATGAACACCCTCATCAAGGGCACACAGACCAAGCACTCTGGATACGCTATGATCTTCCTGGACATATCTGCAGCCTTTGACACCATCTCCCACAACATCCTCCTACACAGACTCCAAGAAATTGGCATCAAAAATGTCATATTTCAATGGTTCCACTCCTACCTGAACAATAGACAACAACTAATCCACACAAACTTAGCAACCTCCCCCCCCCTTCCAGCAACACCAAGGAGTACCCCAAGGATCCACACTATCCGCCATGCTCTTCAACATCTACCTACAACCACTCTGCTCAATCATACGTGCTCATAACATCAACTACCACATCTATGCAGATGACATAATGCTCTATGGACCAATCACAACCACCAACCCGGTGAACAACCACCTATCAGACTGCTTCATAGAAGTCTCCAGCTGGCTACAAAGGAACAACCTATCCATCAACATAAAAAAAACAGAAGCCCTCATAGTAACCAAAGACCCAAACTTCACCCCA
The DNA here is from genome assembly GCA_033557465.1 of Ichthyophis bannanicus. NCBI lineage: Eukaryota > Metazoa > Chordata > Amphibia > Gymnophiona > Ichthyophiidae > Ichthyophis > Ichthyophis bannanicus. The sequence continues at coordinate 622,542,694 of CM066036.1, forward strand.
CCTACGCACCTCAACTTAGGAGCCACACAAATACAAATTCAACCACACATAAAATACCTAGGAGTCATCATAGACCAAGTGCTCACACTCAAACAACAGATCAAAAAAACTACCGGAATAATATTCCACAAGGCTAAAACAGTACAACGCCTAAGGCCCCTTATTGACCCACAGGACTTCAGGACAGTTATGCAAGCTATGACGCTCCCCCCACCTGGACTACTGCAATATAATCTACCACGGACTGCCCGCCACCCACACCAACCCACTACGAACAGCCTTAAATACCACAACAAGAATTATCCAGAAAGAAAAACAACAAGATCACATCACCCCAGTCCTGAGAGAACTGCACATGCTCTCTCTCGAAGCAAGAATCAAATACAAATCTGCCCTACTTATCCACAAAGCTCGCTAAACTCAGATTTCCCAGCTCCACACTCTATTGCCCCAACCCATCCACAATAGAACAACCAGACAAACCACCAACACCACCCTCACCATTCCCCACGAACGAACTAAATACAATCAACGGACCTGCAACAGAGCCTTCGAACTGTACGCACCATCCCTCTGGAACTCTCTACCAAGTCAAATCCGAAACAATGGAAATCCCTCAACATTCAGGAAACAACTAAAAACCATCCTGTTCCAGGAATACCTCGGACCAGAAACAAACATCCATTACTAAATACTCCTCCAGACCTCATAACCTACCCTCAGATCTATTTACTAAGAGTCTCATGTCCACTGTTTGTCCTTAATGTTTGTTCAGATCATTAATGTTGACCCCCTGGTGACAGACCCCCATACCCTAGAATTGATCACTGTCCCCCGCCCTTCAATATAAAGCCGCTCTGACCCGGTGAAAAGCGGGATATAAATACAGTTAAATAAAATAAATATGCTTAAACTTCAGATGGTGCAAGGAAAACAGAAGTTCGTGATTCTTTGTCTGAACATGCTGTTGCTCCAGCTCTTTAATCTCCCTGTCTAAATATGCCAGCTACTGGCCTCATTTGTTAATTATCCTGGTGGAAAATGTAATGATCGCCCCATAGATCACTGCTTTAAGCAAGCAATGCTATTCTCACCAAGCCTATTATGTTCACAATAATCATCTACATTGGAAAGAATGACCTCTTAAACTGATTTCATTCAGTAGCCTAGCATTAAATATCCAGCTTGAGAGTGGGCAACTTTCCTCAGTACACCCAAGTAGATGCAATATGGCTGTGTGATTTGAAACAGTTATTGGCAGAATCTCACAGCCTGCAGAAATCCATTTCAAGTTAAAAAAATAATCAATTTGGGTATTTGTTTGATAGGGTAATGAATAAAAAGAAAAATCTCTATCTGTCAGGTGCTCAAGTCTCCAAGGATTGACCAAAGGCATTTCCCAAATAAGAGACTGAAGCACCCTCCAAGATTGAGACACCTAGAAGTTAGTTACTAGATATTAGATAAAATCAGCCTAAATGTAACCCCTCCATCCTTTTGGAGTATAATCTGCCTGCAGTATGGCATCAGATAAAGTCTTGAAAAAAATGGACGAGTCTCCTACCCTACACTCAGTTCAGCTGCTCTCTAGTTATAGACCTACATCAAATTTGCCCTTGCTATCAAAATTAATCAAGAGTGCAGTCTTTCGCAATTAAGGTATCATATTGAAAGTTCTAATGTTTTGCATCCCTGAAAGGCTTTAGAGCAGGGGTTCTCAACCCTGTCCTCGGGACCCACCTAGCCAGTCGGGTTTTCAGGATAACCACAATGAATATGTATGAGAGAGATTGCATTATATGCAAATGTCTCCCATGCATATTCATTGTGGTTATCCTGAAAACTCGACTGGCTAGGTGGGTCCTGAGGACAGGGTTGAGAACCCCTGCTTTAGAGAGTACTACAGTACTGAGACCCTCCTGACAGCCCTGATCAGTGCGATTCGATGACATCTCAGCATAGGTGACATAGCTCTTATTGCGACAATTCATTTTTCTATGGCTTTCAATCTGGTTTCAGGGGCATTGTACTTACCTGGTTTAAATCATTTTTAGAAGGTATAAAATATTTTGTTGCTACTAATACTTGTATCTGTTCAGTTCTTCCCTTTACTTGTGGGGTGCCTTAGGGCTCTACATTGGCACCCCTTCTCTTCAATTTGTTTCTTAGTTCTTTAGAAAATATATAGCGGATGTTATTTTGCTGATAACATACAACTAGTGACCTACTTGAACTGTTGAAACTGAATCTTACTCCACTGAATAACTGTCCTGAAGCAATTGACAACTCGTTCACTACTTAACATTCGAAACTTAATTATGCAAATCCCATGCTATGGGGTCTATTCTTTCCTGCGAATATCGGGGATAGACATCCCCCTTGCCATCCCCAACTAAGCCTCCCCATACGAACAAGGAGTTTGTACAGGGAGGCTTAGACGGGGGTGGGAGGAGGTGGTGCAGAGGCGGAGTTAGGACGGGCAGTGGGCGGTCCGTGGCTTCATTCAGAAGCCTGACTGAGTTAACCATGCTTGGCGCAGTATGTGCAGGCAGATCGGAATAGGGACCAGCCTGCACATACTGACCCTAGATGCGATTCTGATCTAGATGTGCCCCATGGGATCAGAATTGTGTCTACCTCTGTGTGTCTGGTTCCGTCCGGATGCACAGAGGCAGGGACACACAGTACAAAATATGTGCCTCAATATGGGTTAGTGATCAACCATCAGTTCCTACATTGGTTCCTGTTATTTCTGGTCATTTTTTTTAGAACTTAAACTAGTACTTTGAGTCCTTGAGTGTTTTTTAGATTATCATCTGACATTTAGTCTGCAAATTTCTCAGGTTACAAAATCCTGCTTTTATTCTTTGAAGGGCATTCGTTTCATTTGGCCCTATTTAAAGAGGCCATAACAATTTTGATTCATTTCTTGTGATAGTAAACCTGACTATTGTAATTCACTCTATTATGGTCTTTCAGTTAATATTAAACATGTTCAAATTATTCAGAACCTAGCAGTGGAGCTTACTATATCCACCTCTCCTTATCACTGAACATCGCTTGCCCATCACTTACAGGGCTAAATGTTAAATCATTCTTTTGACTTTCAAGACCCTCTATTTTGTATGTTCTTACTACCTCTGTTATTTTTGATACCTTATACACCTATCCACTTACTCAAATTGGAGGCTCAAATCTTCTTATTCTTCCTATATACCCAATCAGGCGCATTTAGAATCTATTCGTCATGCTGCATTTTACTTTGTGGCCCCTCAAATGTGGAATAATTTGCCTCATCATGATATGGTTGTAATCTTCATTAAAAACATTCAAAGCCTTATTGATGGCCCACTTCTTTTCTCATGCGGGCCCAGATTCTTTGGTCAGTAGTAGAGCATTGGTCTGGTATTTGCGATTCTTTCTCCTATTTACTTCTTTCTTGCTTTCCTTTTTTCTATTGAGTTCTATAAGGATCTATTAGTACTTTTTTCTTTTATTTCTTTTCTGTCATTTTTTAAATTATTTATCATTTCAGTTTTTATTTGCAAACTGCTTTGATGTTTTTACGAAAGGAGATATAGCAAGAACCACAATAAACAAACATATGGGAGAGTCTTGCCTGGACTGTATCGGTTTCAGTAGAGTGCTGTGTGGCAGTAACGGGCGGTGGACTGGAGTGCTGTCTGCTGCCTTAATTGGGACCATCTATGCCCGCCTCCTGATGTCAGCATTTAAGGGCTTTAAATCACAGCACTGCGCCGCGGTATGCGGAAGAGTCTTGCATGGACTGTATCAGTTTCGGTGGAGTACTCTGTGGCAGTAACGGGCGGTGAATTGGAGTGCTGTCTGCTTGGGACCATCTATGCCCTCCCCCTGACATCAGCATCTGGGGGCTTTAAATCACAGTTCCGTGCTGTGGTACATGGCCACGGGCGTGTCTGAAGGGGCGTGTCCTAAGGGGCACGTCCTGCCCCTTTGGAGCCCCTTCGGAGTGGTGAGGAGTGTGAAGAGCAATACGGGTAAAGGGAAGAAGCAGACCTTTAATGTGAACATTGTGAATCCAACTAAGACAGTCAAAGTGATAGATCCCATGGCTAAGCATATTGTGTCTTTGGCTGCCAGGACAGAACAACTTCCTGTTCCCCCTACCGTGGTCTCTGACTCCTCGGACCAGACCTTGTTGTTTTTGGGTGTTGATTACCCTCCCCCTCCATCTAGTAATGTTACTGGAAGTCCAGTTACATCCTCACTTGTATTGGTTGGGATGCAGCACCCTGACAGAGGGCACAGGGGAGGGTTCCCTCATGGTCTGGAGGGTACAGTTTTACCATTACCCAGGATTATGCAGTTACCAGGGGACCCTAAAGTACCTGCTGTTCCTCTGATGGATGTGTTGCTTGGAGCTCTGTCCTCTGAAGTTTCCTTGAAAGACATCTTAGCACAGCTGGTAAGAATGGAAGTCTCTTTTTCTACTACTAGTGCTCACTTTGCTGAGTTCACTAAGGGGCCTATTCCATCCCTGACTATGCTCCCCGTACGAACCGAGATTTTGTACAGGAAGCTAGATGGGGCGGAAAAGGGGTGGAGTGGAGGCAGGATTAGGGTGGGCAGTGGGCGGTTTGTGGCCCTAGATGTACAGGGCCGATTCTGATGTTGGCCCTGTATGTCCAGGGTCGGCAGGGTAGCCGGGGAACTTACTCCACCTCTGAGGTGGAATAGGTTCCCTTAGACGGCGGGAGACTGCAGGCCTGGGGTGGGTCAAAGGGTGGAGAGGGCGCAGGAGATTCCCCGCAGCTCGACCATGGCCTTGAGAGGCCAGATCAGGGGTCGGGCTTTGGGGAATGAATGAAGTTGGCAGCGGCCAGGGATCGCGGCTCCTGAATGGAGCTGTGGTGCCATGGTAACCTGGTGCCATCGTGCTGTGGTTCCATTCAGGAGCCTTGACTGAGTTAGCCGGGCAGGTACCTGTATGTGCAGACTGACCAGAATTGGGTCCGGGCCTGCACGTAGAGGCTTATACAGGATTTTGATCCCGTGGAGGTTACATGTACCCCGTGGGATCAGAATCCCATCTACTTCTGTGCATCCCGTTCTGACCAGATACACAGAGGGCTGGGACGCACATCTTAGAATATGCCTCCATGGAAATAGTGGGGAAATTGGTGCAGTATGATTTGTATTTTTCTGCTTTGGATTCTCGTCTTCAAGAATCTGAATCACAGGTATTTACTGTGCAAGGACTTGCTAACTCCACAATCAAAGATAGCCTGGTTTTGCACTGGCAATAAGAGCTGTTGGAGAATGCTGCCCGTGTTAAAAATCTCCGGTGCCTCAACTTTCCAAAGACTCATTATATATCAGCATTTATCTTGTTTCAGAAATATCTTAAAGAAGTGTTGGGGTACCAATGATGATCTTCTTTGTCTTTAAATAATATATATTATTTACCTAGGGCGATTAAAGGTACAAAGTTGGAGGGAGAAGCTTTTGAATCTCTTGTAATGGTAAATACCCTTAATATTTCTGAATCCATAGTCTCCATTAGATGAAATTGCCACTTGAGCCACCCTGCTTGTATTGTTTAACTCTGCAATGGAGAAAAATGCTATGCTTTGTTTATTTTTTCAAAATAAAAATGAATTATTTTGTAGGCATAAGGCGAACATCTTTCCCAACGTTTCCAAGCAGCTCAGGCAAGATAGAAGGCCATGTTGGCTTTGAAGTCTCGACTGCAAGCAATTGGTGTTTTTGTTTCTTAAGTTTCTCTGTAAATGTCTGGTTATGTTGGGAAAGGATAGTTTTGTCATCTTTGAAGTTATGCAATTGGAGGACTTCATTCAATCTCGTACTGTGGTTTCTGATCAAGCTGTAACTTGAATTGTTTTATTAAATGGAATGTTTCAATTGGGTATATTAAATATGTAGAAACTGATATGGAAATTAGTTGTTTTGGTTATTTCTTTTATTCTATTTTTTCTTTCCTCAAAGCATTGTTCTTCCTGGAATGTGGGCTTGTGAATTCTAATTGATACTATTGCTTTTTCTTTCTGTACTATTACTTCTCTGTGTTGTTGCTTGTAAACAATTTTGAAATTCAAATAAAAAAAATAAAAATAAATAATAAACAAACATCAGCATTCAGAAGGACTATCCTCATACTTGCTAAGAATATTTCCACTCTAACTCATCTACCATCTCCATCTATAAGTTGGGAGACAATAAAATATTTGCAAATTATTTTTTTTAAACTAGAATCATTATTACAAGCTTTATGAAAAGTGGAAGGAAGTCCAAAAAAACTGCCAGCATGGTTTAAAGGCGAGGTCAGAGAGGCTGTTGTTGCTAAAAAAGCATCTTTCTGGAAAGGGAAAAAGGAGCCAAATGATGAAAACTGAAACAATATAAGCACTGGCAAGTTAGATGCAAGGCACTGATAAGGCAGGCAAAGAGAGAATTTGAGAAGAAGCTTTTTATGGAAGCAAAGATGCATAATAAAGACTTTTTCAAGTACATTTGTAGCAAAAAGCTTGTGAGAGATTCAGTTGGACCATTAGATGACAGAGGGGTATAAGGGGCACTAAGAGGGGACAAGGCCATAGTGGAGAGACTGAATGAATTCTTTGTTTTGGTCGTTACTGAGGAAGATGGAGGAATATTACCCATGAAAAAAATGGTTTTTAAGGTGATGCCGCAGAAAAATTGAAAGAAATAACAATACACTGGGAAGATGTATTGCAACTATTTGATAAGCTGAAGAGTAGCAAATCACCTGGATCGGATGATATACATCCAAGGGTGTTGAAAGAACTGAAATATGAGATTGCAGACTTGCTATTAGTAATCTATGAAATATCATTAAAATCATCTATAATACCTGAAGATTGGAGGATGGCCAATGTAATGCCAATTTTTAAAAAGGGTTCCAGGGATGATCTGGGAAACTACAGACCAGTGAGCCTGACATCAGTACCAGGACAAATGGTACAAACCATTATAAAGAACAAAATTACTGAACATGTAGATAGTCATGGCTTAATGGGAGACAGCCAACATGGTTGTAGCCAAGGAAGGTCTTGTCTTACTAATCTGTTGTTTTTTTGAAGGTGTGAATAAGCAGGTAGACGAAGATGAGTCGGTTGATATAGTGTATCTGGACTTTCAGAAAGCCTTTGACAAGGTCCCTCATGAGAGACTCTTGGTGAAATTACAAAGTCATGGGATAGGAGGCAGTGTAATATTGTGGATCAGTAACTGGTTAAAAGATAGAAAGCAGAGAGTAGGGTTAAAATGGCCAATTTTCCCAATGGAGAAAGGTGAATAATGGAGTACCCCAGGGATCTGTGCTGGGTCCGCTACTTTTTAAAATATTCGTAAATGACCTGGAAAAGGGAATAACGAGTGAGGTAATCAAATTTGCAGATGACACAAAATGAGGATTGTGAAAAATTGCAAGAGGACCTTGATAAATTGGAAGACTGGATGTTCAAATGACTGATGAAATTTAATGTGGACAAGTGCAAAGTTATGCATCTAGGAAAGAAAAACCCAAACTATGGTTACACGATGCAAGGTTCCATATTAGGAACCACCACCCAGGAAAAAGATTTAGGCATCATCGTGGATAACATGTTGAAATCCTCTGCCCAGTGTGCAGTGGCCGCCAAGAAAGCAAATAGAATGCTAGGCATCATAAGGAAAGGAATGTAGAATAAAACAAAGGGTATTATAAAGCATAGCTACTCACCCGTAACAAGTGATCTCCGGGAACAGCAGGAATATGAGTGATGTTGGTACCGATGGAGCCTGTGTGGGAATGCTCCCTAGTGTCCAATAGGAAAGCTTTTGGGAGCATCCCACTTCGTCTGCATAGCTGCCTTTCTGCCTTTCCCACTCTTCCTCCTCAGTTGAGTTTGTAGTTGAGATAAAAGGAGAGGAGGAGGAGAAAAAGGAAACCTACAACTCCTAGGAAAGGAGGGTGGGTTGTGAAAACTCTTCCTGCTGTTCCTGGAGATCACCTGTTGCAGGTGAGTAACTACCCTATCTCTAGGAACAAACAGGAATGTAGTCTTCACATAGGGGATTCCCTAGCTGGAAGATACCAGAGAAAGATCTCGGAACCAGTAGTGGTTTTCCTCCATGGATGTCTGGTATCGAAAATTCTGGGATGGAGGTTAGGAATTGTTCTAAGTCTGAAAGAGATGCTGGAGAATAGCCTGGCCAAACATGGCATCCCGGCAGGAGTCCTTGTCTAGACAGTAGTGCACAGCAAAGGTATGGACCAAAGACCACGTTGTTGCTTTGCAGATTTTATCAATAGCCACAAAACATAGGTTTGCCATTGAGGTGGTCATGGGCCCAAATATTATGGGCAGTGACATGATCTTCAAGGGATAGGCCTGTTATATCATAAGCAAAAGTGATGCAATCTGCTATCCATTTGGAGAGGGTACGCTTGGATACTGGCAACCCTAGATGACTAGGGTCAAAGGAGATGAATAATTGGGAAGCCTTTTGGTGTTCTCGAGTCCTCTGAAGGTAGAATGCTAAAGCATGTTTACAATCCAGAGTATGGAGGGTTGCCTCTGCCCTAGATGAATGCGGTCTAGGGAAAAAGACAGGAAGGTAAACGGCTTGATTCAGATGAAAGACGAAACCGCTTTTGGCATGAAGTGAGGATGAGTCCTAAGGACAATCTTGTCATGGTGGAACCGAGTGTAAGGCGGGTCGGCCATTAAGGCCTGAAGCTCACTGATGCATCTTGCTGAAGTGAGGGCAATGAGGATGATGACTTTCCATGTTAGAAACTTCAGCGAGGTTGTGGCTAAAGGTTCAAAGGGTGGTTTGAGAAGTTGTCCCAGAACAACATTAAGGTCTAATGCCACTGGCGGTGGTCTGATGGGAGGCTTTGTTAATAGAAGTCCTCTCATAAAGTGTGAGATGAGCGGCTGTGAGGAGACAGGCTGCCCATCAAAAGGATGATGAGAAGCTGCAATTGCACTTAAGTGCACTCTTACTGAGTTGGCCTTGAGACCAGAGGAGGAAAGGTGGAGGAGATACTGCAGAAGTGCCTCCACCGGAGCCGAAAAGGGATGAAGATGCTTTTGTGAGCACCAGAGAGAGAATCTATGCCACTTAAAGGCATAGGAAAGTCTGGTAGATGGCTTTCTGGAAGCTAAAAGGATGTCCTTAACCTCCTGAGAATGGTTAAGATGCGAAAAGCTATGTCTTCAGCAGCCATGCTATGAGGAGGAGAGACTACGGATTGGGATGAAGCAGCATCCCCTCCCTCTGAGAGTGTAGATCTGGAGCAGATCCGAGATCTATCGGATGAGTCTGAGACAGATGTAGGAGGAGAGGAAACCATGGTTGATGTGGCCAGCATGGGGCGATGAGTATCATGGAGCCCCTGTCCGCCTGGAGTTTGAACAGAGTTTTGGGAATTAGGGGAATGGGGGGAAAGGCATAAAGTAGGCCTTGTCCCCAGTGGAAGTGAAAAGCATCCTCCTGCTAATTGTCCTGGTGCAGAAGCATGGAAGCTTAGCATTCTGCGGGATGGCAAAGAAGTCTATCTCTGGAGTTCCCCAGGTCTGAAAGATGTAAGATACTGTGTCTATATGGAGAGACCATTTGTGGGGAAGAAGGATCCAACTCAATTTGTCTGCTAAGACATTTTGTTTGCCTGGAAGATACACTGCTTTGAGGTGGATGTGATGAGCAATGGCAAAGGACCAGAAATATAGAGCCTCCCTGCAGAGAGACCAGGTGCCTGTCCCGCCCTGCTTATTTACATAGAACATGGCCACTTGATTGTTGGTTTGGACCAGGACTCTGTGGTAACAAAGGTGTCCCTGAAATACTTTGAGAGCATTGAAGATGGCTTGGCGTTTCAGGAGATTTATTTGGAGTCATGACTCCTGTTGTGACCAGAGGCCCTGAGAGGAAAGATGCCCTAGATGGGCTCCCCAGCCCAGTTTGGATGCATCCATCATCAGAGTACATTGATGTGGAGGCATCTGAAAAGGTGACTCTACGAGGAGATTTTCTGGGGGAAACCATCACTGGAGAGATGCTGTCGAGGGGGGGGGGGGGTGGATACTAGTATCTTGTCCCCAAGACGGCCTGAGGCTTGAGTCCACTGGGAATCCAGAGTCCATTGGGCTGTGTACATGTGGCGATGGACATAACTACATGCGCCGTTGATGCCATATGACCCAGAGGTTGCAGCATTTTTCAGGCAGTGATATAGTCCTTGAGACTGCTGAGTGTTTAAAAGAGCCCCTATGAACTCTAGAGTCTGAGTGGGAGCTAGTTGGGACTTTGGAAGATTTATGACGAATCCCAAGTGCTGTAATGCCTGCATGGTGTGTGAGAGAGGCAGGCTGGCTTCTTGAGAGGTACTTGCTCTTATAAGCCAGTCATCTAAGTAAGGGAAGACAAATATCCCCAGAGTTCTTAGGAATGCGGCTATGACCGCCATGCGCTTTGTGAAGACTCTTGGGGCAGAGACCAGTCCGCATGGAAAGACCATGTATTGATAGTATCTTCCTTCGAACATGAAGCATAGGAATTTTTTGTGTTCTGGATGAATAAGGATATGAGTGTATGCTTCCTATAACTCTAGAGAACAGAACCAGTCCTGACTCTGGAGATAGGGGAGAAGGGTCCCTAAAGAGACCATCTTGAACTTCTCGCATACGGGAAACTTGTTTTAGATTTCTGAGGTACAGGATGGGCCTGCACTCTCCTGTTTTCTGTGTGATGAGAAAGTATGGTGAATAGAAGCCTATTCCCTGCTGGGATTTTGGAACCTCTTCTATTGCGCCCTGTAGTAGAAGGGAGGTGACCTCTTGTAGTAGCAGAGCAGTGAGAGAGGCTGAGAATGATACTCTCTTACTGAGGTAGAGGGGGCAGGCATTGCAGATGAAGCCTGTACCCCTCTCTTACTATCTTTAATGTCCATTGTTCTGAGGTGATCAGATGCCACCTGTGGGCATAATGGCAGAGTCTGCCAGCAATGTGAAGAGGCAAAGCAGCTATGTTCTCTGAGAAAGAGTCAAAAACCAGGAGCAGCCTGAGTCTGCTGAGTTGGCTGTGTCTTAGGAGTCTGTGACTTCCTTTGCTGTTTTGGAGGCTGCTGTCCCTTTTGAGGAGCATGATGCTGACAGTGAGAAGCAAGGGTGTAAGAATAATAATACTTCTTTTCAGTAAAGAAGGCTTTCTTTGCTGCTGCCTTCTTTTTAGCTGGGTTGGCAGTGGATCTAGAAAGCCTATTCAGGGTAGTGTCCTCAGATTCTAATTGAGATGCTTTGTCTTGCCAATTCTTGCCAAAAAAGGTTTTCACCCATGTAAGGAATATTACACAACTTATCTTGACCCATTGTTCAAGATTCGATTCTTGCAGACATGCAATTCTGCGTACACCAATGCAGATCGATGTAGCTCTACTGGTGCACTCAAAGCAATCAAAAGTTGCCCTACTGACAAACTTTGAGACGTTCTGAGCATGCTTTATTATGGTGAGGTGGTCTGCTCTCTTGTCATCGGGGAGAAGAGGAGCCATTGATTTTCAAATCCCTAGTCACCTCTTTGAGAAACACACCAATGTAGAGTACGTAGCAACTAATTCTGGCTGATAGCATGGAAGCCTGAAAGCAATGTCGACCAAAAGCATCAAGGGTTCTTGATTCCCTACCCAGAGGGTCAGAGGAATGTATCTTTGTGCTTTTGATTCGACACGTTGTCGATTCTACTACCATTGAACGGTGCGACAAGTGTGTCTTTTGAAAACCGGAACATTCAGGTACTCAGTACATATTATCAAGCCGTCGAGTATGGGGAGAAATAGTAAGGGAAGTCTCCCACATACAGAGCATGAGGTTGTGGAGAATGCAGTGAATGGGTAGTGTCAGACGGCTGCCTAGGGTGAGAACTTACACAATCTTGACGATGCATATATTCATATGATTCTTGCAAGGTATTGTGGGTATTGTAGTTCATTCACTCCCAAACACAGCTGATGACAATAATTTGAGTTGTGAAACCAAGTGGTAAGGTCAATAAAATACTTCTTTTATTGATGGGGTTTAATTCACCCAGCACATGTATGCTTGATAGCAATATAAATGAGGTTACTTGCTTGCAGTGTTTAAATGGATAACAAAAAGTCACAAAGTAAACCAGAAAACAACTTTCACCTTGTCAGGCAATTAGCTAATGTTTTCTTAGCAAATAATTACCAAATACAAAGGCACAAAGAAAAGAATAAACTTTGCTGGTTAGGTTAACTTCTGCTTATTTTCCACGCAGATCTCAGCAGTGATTCTCCCTTGCTCACACACACAATCAGGTGCAGCTTTAATTACTATCAATTGACCAGCTGTAAGCCTTTAGCTGGCTGGCTGCTACTGTGTGAACCCAAATCCTGCTTTAAGAGCTGTTTGCAGTGGAAATAAAGAACAAAGTTAGGTTTCTTTGTGATGGCTGATGTGTTTGCTCACAGAAAGCTAGCAATAGCATTTAGATAGAGAACAGTCCATGTAAACTGTACTTTCATCTGCTGTATCTCCCCCTTCGTCAATCAGCATAGGGTCACTATCATACATTGGCACAGACGAGTCTTTCATTAAGGCACTATCATGAGAATGCTTATTCCCTTGCTGCCATTCTCTATTATAGATAGGGTCTGGATCAGTGTTCATACCTGAGCCTCTCCTGCCATCATAATTCCTCTCTGTATAGCCGGGCCAGTATGTAATCCAATTCTGATGTCCAGCCTTCCAATCTTGATCCCTGGACACTGGATCTCCTCTCACATACCTTCTGGCCTTGGTCTGAAAGTCCCTTCCACATGCAGTCTTCTCTCTTCCAGGTAGCCACTGGTGATTCCTATCTCTGCCACTCCATTCCTCTGGCTGAATCCAGTCCAATGGACTCTGCTGGCATTTGGAATACCTCCCAGTATGGGTACTGCCTTGGACTCTCCCAGACCATCCAATGGGCTTTTTTCTCTTCCTTCCAGAGAGTTTCCTTCTTTCTCTATCCGCTTGGCTTGGCTTCTGTTTCTCCAGGTGATACTGGTGCTTGAGCTTGTAGCCGTTGCTGCATCTGTGTCCGAAGCTCTTTCTGTAGCTTTTGCTGAAACTGTTCTTGAAGCTGTTATCTGAAGAATAAGCTCTATTCTTATTCTTTCCTAATGTGTGCTCCTCCCTAACATGGCGCAGCTGTGTTGAATCAGGCCCTGCCCTTTGAGATGAGTGCTTAGGGATTACCTCATAGCTCTCTTGATTGCACACACATTTTCTCACTTCAGCCCCTCTCATGGCTGCTGGAAACCTGGTGCATTCTGGGACTGGTAGTCTTTTATGTGAAAACTCTGTTTTCTTGCTTCTACCAGAACTGACAGGTTGCTTGTTCAGAGTCACATCATCTTTTCTATAGCTCCTACCTGAGCTATGATAAGCTTCCTTATCACAGTAGCCACTTCCTTAGGAGCTGTTGGGTATTGGAGAATTTCCAATTCTTCAGCTCTAGGCTCTTTCTCTGATGTTACTGTTATGGAAAGGTCCCTGGCAAACATCGCATATAAAGTCTTGAAAAGACATGTCCTCTGCAGGGACATGCAACGTTGCGGTAGACTTTGTAGGCCTCGAGTATTGGCCGATTCATCATCTGATGAATCTGATTACGTAGAAAAGTATTGACGGGTAGGGTGTTTGTGCTCCACCAGAACTCGGTTCCGATTGAAGTCGGTACTTGGAATCTGTTTAGCCGGAAACTCGGTTCCAAAAATGGACTCGAGGGCAGGCATGGGCAGTAGGGTAGCGAGCAGCATGTATCCCGATGTGGTTTGCATCTGTACCGAGGCATTTATGGAACAGACTGTAAAGGTTTTACTGGAACTGAGGCTGCCAGTAAGGCTGCTAAGCTCTGCTCGATGGCCAGGATGCGTCGATCCATGGAGCTTGCTGATGTTTGGGTATTGATACTGGAATTGCGGGCCACAATCCCTAAGCATGGCACCAGGAGCTCTCTGCAAGTGGAGGCCTCAGGAGCTTCCTGGGACTCCTCGATGGTTTTGGAGGAAAGGTTCCTGCCAGGGTTTATTTTTATTTATTTATTTAACAGTATTTCTAAACCGCCTTATCTTAATAATCAAGGTGGTATCACGGCAAACAATCAGGTCAGGTGAGTGTGTTATACATGCAGTGGGGGGAAATTGAGTGTGTGTCGTGTTGTGTGTTAGATTGGTATGAGCTATTTACAGAGTGGGCTATATACAGAGGTGCAAAAACAAATTCCATGCATACATTGGTTAGGCGGGATCATGCGCTGTTGTTCATTCTCTGAAGTTATGTGATGTGTCCATAGTGTTCTATGAACAGTATGGTTTTTAGCTGTTTTCTGAAGTCTTTTAGGTCTGTAGCGGCCCTCAAGTCGTCCGGGAGTTTGTTCCATATTGTTGGAGCGGCCATTGAGAGTGCTCTGTCTGTTGTGTCCTTGCGTGTGTGTTTGTATTCACTGGGGGTGCTGACTCTGTTGTGGGTTTGTTTTCTTCTGGGACGCGTACTGGTGTCTGATTGTATGAGTGTGTGTAGGCTGTTGGCTGATGTGTGGTGTTTGATCTTGAATATGTTTATGATAGTTTTGTATTTGATGCGTGCACCGATTGGAAGCCAGTGTAAGTCTTTTAAGGTGGGTGTGATGTGCTCCTGTCTTGCCGTTCCTGTTATGATTCGTGCAGCAGTGTTTTGTGCTAGTTGTAGAGGTTTGAGGGCTTGTTTCGGTAGGCCGAGGTATATCGGATTGCAGAAGTCCAGTAGTGGGGTTATCAGTGCTTGACAGACGGTGCGGAAGTGTTCCGGGGCAAGGAGCGGCTTTAGTCTCCTGATGATTCGCATCTTGTAGTAGGCTTTTTGGGTTGTTTTGTCTATGTGTGGTTTGAGATTGAGTTTATTGTCCAGAGTAACTCCGAGGTATCTCACTTCTGATCTTATTGGTATAGTGGTGCTTTGTATCTTTAGATTTGGTGGGTGTTTGAAGCCTTGGTTCCGGGTGATGATTAGGGCTTCGGTCTTGTTGTAGTTTATTGCTAGGTTGTTGTTTTGACACCAACTCTCCATTTGGGTGAGGCAGTCTGTTATCTTAGAGAAGTCCGGGTTGTTGATTGATATCGGGGTGTAAATCATTATGTCGTCTGCATATATTGTGTATTGAATGTTGTTCTTTTTCATGATATTGCAAATTGGTTGTATGTAGATGTTAAATAGGAGAGCTGAGAGTGCGGATCCTTGAGGTACTCCTTGTTGGACGTTTATGGGTCGGGAGGTGTTGTGTCCTGACTTGACCTGTTATTTGGTTGGTGTTTCCCCCTCCAGGACAACGCTCAAGGCATCTTGATGCTTAGAAGGAGATCTACCCTTGGAGGGGCGGCAAGTCTTTGATGAAGACTTACGTTTCGATACCTTAGATCCATGGGAGGAAGATGATGCCCTCGATGACGTGGATGCTAGAAAGACAGAGTTGGAGGCAAAGAGGATGCCTAACTTTGCAGCCCGATTCTGTAAGTCTCTCTTTGTCATCTTCCTGCAGAGGGGACATTCTTATGGTTGGTGGTCAGGAACTAGGCATTTTAGACACTAGTCATGGATGTCAGTGGCCGAGATGGTACTGCCACATTTAGACAAAATAGAACACCACAAAGCTGTCTCAGGGAAGCAATAATCCAAAATACAAATCAAAACCCTGTACTATGCTTAACTCAAATATTAACAACCAATATTAATCTTATTACAATAATTTCTTTTAGCAGGCAAAAATGACCTCAGGATGGCTAATATCCCTCATACAGTGACTAGTCACTATAGGGAAATAGCAGACGCTTCACATCACAGGTCAAATAGCCTATACCATCCAACCATATAGATATAACCAATTATATGAACTTAATACACCCCAAACATTTCACTTAGGAAACTATATCCAGTAATCTTCACAAGCATTCACCACATACATAACACACACCCATTAAAAGCGTCTAACTTAAATAATCATGGCAGTACATCTGGAGTCATCAGTGCAGTCCCAAAGCTGAAAAAACATAACACAAAATTACTCCCAAATAAATGTAGATTCACAAATAAAAGCACACTGTACTTATCTGAAGTAAGCAGCTTAAAAAGCACACAGTCTCAACGGGACCAAAACCAATGGCTCTTCAGCACACTGCCCAAAGCCAGATCAATGAACCAGCCAGAACTTGAGGAAAAACACTTCTCTTTCAGGCTCTAGACTTAAAACTTCAACTCTCCATGCTTGCCCTTGACGCAAGCTTCCGTTTCGCCAAAAGGCTTTATCAAAAGGGCTTACAGCAATGGAACAAAAAAGCCTAGGTCTAACAAACTTTTCCTCACGTTGAAAGGCCACATTTAGATCATTTCTTAAAACCACTAGTTGGTTTTTCCATTGTGTCGGTGACAAAATAGAAGGCCTGGGCCTAAAATGGCATCGATGAACCTGGAAAAGTAAAACTGTCTCCATTTTTTTTTTTTAAAGAAGGAAGAAAGAAAAAAAGAACCGACAGGGACTCGGTACCAATTTCAACAGGAAGGCAGATGCAAACCACAAAAATATGAAAAACAGGAATTTTCTGCAGTGACAGAATTTGCTTCTTGCCGGCTCCGCGGAAAACGAAGAATAGAGAAGGGAGAGTAGGAAAGGTGGGTAGGCAGCTATGCAGGTGCAGTGGGATGCTCCCAAAAGCTTTCCTATTGGACGCTGTGGAGCGTTCCCACGCAGGTTCCATTGTTACCGACGTCACCCATATGTGAAGACTACATTGCTGCTTGTTCCTGGAGATTGTCTCTTTATTGTTCCATGGTGTGACCGCACCTTGAATATTGTATGCAATTATGGTTCCCTATCTTAAAAAGAATATAACATTATTAGAAAAAGTACAAAGAGCAGAGCCACCAAAGTGGTAAAGGGGATGGAAGGATACCCTTATGAGGAGAGGCTAAAAAGGTTAGGGCTCTTCAACCTGGAAAGGAGACGGTTGAGGGGAGATATGATAGAGGTCTATAAATGATTGAATGGAGTGGAACAGGTAAACATAGATCGATTGTTTACATCATCAAAATATAGAAAGACTAGGGGACATGCAAGTGTAGTTACTCACCTGTAACAGGTGTTCTCCAGGGACAGCAGGAATCAGTCCTCACTTATGGGGTGATGTCGACGGAGCCCGCGCGGAGGAAATCCCCAGCTTTCAAAGAAAGCCTTTGGGAGTTGCCACCATGCATGTGTGGTCCCTTTCCCGCCCAAAAGTGCCATTTTGCTCAGTCAAATGACATAGGACGGCAAAACAAAAAAAGATAACAGGACTGCATTCCAAGGGGAGGAGGGAGCGTTGTGAGGACTGATTCCTGCTGTCCCTGGAGAACACCTGTTACAGCTGAGTAATTACGCTTTCTCCTGGAACAAACAGGAAGTCAGTCCTCACATATGGGACTGCCCAGCTACAGGCTACCGTGAACCAGTAGCACAAAAACGGCTCCCTCAACGAGAGCCGCAAGCAGTCGCAATGAAATAGGACCTGCGTACAAGGAAAGTAGCACTCCGGTACCCTGAACACAGAAGGGTCAGAGGGTAGGAGCTGCCTAGACTCCGAAAAGGTTACGGAGTACAGCCTGGCTGAAGGCACTGTCCCGTCGGGACTCCCTATCCAGGCAGTAATGAGCTGTGAAGGTATGGACCGAAGACCAGGTGGCGGCCCGGCAGATGTCTGCCAGAGGAACAGAGCACAGGTAAGCCACTGATGCTGCCATGGCCCTGATCCTGTGAGCCATGACACGGCCTTCCAGCAGAAGCCTCGCTTCCTCATAAGCCCGGGCAATACAGTCTGCCACCCATGTGGACTGTGCACGCTTGGTCACCGCCTCCCCCAGCTTATTGGGGTCGTGGGAAATGAACAGCTGAGAGGCTTTCCAGTGGCCTTGAGTATGTTGCATGTAGAAGGACAGGGCCCTCTTACAGTCCAAGGTACGGAGGACCCTCTCCGCCTGACTGGCGTGCGGTCTGGGAACGAAGGTAGGAAGGACCACCTCCTGGTTGAGATGGAACGAGGACACCACCTTCAGAAGGAACTTGGGGTGTGTGTGAAGCACCACTCTATTCTTGTAAAACCTGGTATAAGGCTTCTCCGCCACGAGGGCCTGAAGTTCACTCACCCTTCGAGTGGAAGTGAGCACGACCAGGAACACCACCTTCTAGGAGAGATAACGAAGGTGACACGGAGCCATAGGTTCGAAGGGCGGCAGGGTGAGCTGCCCCAACACCACATTGAGATCCCATTCGGTTACCAGAGGACGGACTGGGGGCTTAGACAGGAGCAGGCCCTTTAGGTACCGTGACACCACTGGATGAGCTGAGAGGAGCTTCCCATCCACCTGGTGGTGGTTCGCCGTTAAGGCACTGAGATGCAATCTGATGAAGTTGGACTTGAGCCCTGTCCTGGAAAGGTGGAGAAGGTATTGTAACACCATAACCACTGGGCAAGAAAGGGATTGTCCCCCCGCTCAGTGCACCAAAGTGCAAACCTGTGTCACTTAAAAGCGTAATCCCGTCTGGTAGACGCTCTGTGTGAAGCCAGCATAATATCCTCCACGTCCCTCGGAAGGAGGAGCGGGGCTAGTGTCACCCTCTCAGCAGCCACACCATCAGCGAAAGGGAGCTGAGGTTGGGATGCAGAAGAGAGCCCCCCTCCTGGGAAAGGGACTGTGGAACTGATCCCAAGGGGATGGGGGCCTCCACCATTAGCTGCAGAAGGAGTGGAAACCATGGTTGCCGGGGCCACCGTGGGGCTATGAGGATGACTGAAGCTCTGTCGTGAAGAATCTTGAACAGGGTCTTGGAGATCAGAGGTGTTGGAGGGAAAGCATAAAGAAGATCCTCCAACCATGAGACTAGAAAAGTATCGGCAGCCACCCTGGAAGGGTGTGGCTGCCTTGAGCAGAAGTGGGGCAGCTGGTTATTGTCTGGCCTGGCAAACAGGTCCATCACCGGTTCCCCCCAGATCTGGAAAAGCCCGCAGGCCACTTCCAGGTCCAGCTGCCACTCATGTGGCTAGAGCATCCTGCTGAGTCTATCGGCCAGCCAATTGTCCTGGCCCGACAGGTACACCGCCTTGAAGAGAATGCCCTGCCGGACTGCATAAGAGCACAGATCCAGGGCTTCTTGACAGAGGGCATGGGACCCCATGCCCCCCTGTTTGTTCACATAGAACATGGAAACCTGGTTGTCCGTCTGGACCAGGACAGACCTGTGGCCCAGGCACTGCCGAAACACCTTCAGGGCAAGATGGACTGCATGCAGTTCCAACAGATTGATCTGCTGAGCACTCTTGTCCGGGGAGCAAACGCCTTGGGTGCGGTATCCCTGGCAATGGGCTCCCCATCCCAGCAGGGAGGCATCTGTGGTGAGGACCCTCGAGTGGTGAGGGGCCTGGAAGGGCATCTCCACCTCCAAGTGACATGGTGAGAGCCACCAGGTCAGGGACTGCACTAGGTGCCTGGTCACTCTGACTCTCTTCTGGAGGCGTCCCATGGCCTGGGACCACTGGTTCCTGAGGCACCACTGCGCAGTTCGCATGTGGAGACCGGCATCTGGAGTGACATGGACTGTGGAGGCCATGTGCCCGAAGAGGCACAGCAGATGCCTTGCTGGCACTGAGGGATGGTGCTGTATGTCTTTGGCTAGTGTCTGTCTGCCCTGTCTGCAGGCAGGAAGATCTTCGACTGAAGGATGTTGATCCTTGCCCCAGTGAATTCCAGCTCTTGTGCTGGGCAAAGGCTGGACTTGGGGTATTTGATAATGAAACCCAAGTGCTGAAGGACCTGGGTGGTGCATGCCATGGCCTGCTGTACCTCGGGGGCTGTAGTGCCCCTGATGAGCCAGTCATTGAGATAGGAGAAGACAAAGATCCCCTGAAGCCTGAGAAAGGTGGCGACCACTGCCAGGCATTTTGTGAATACCCTGGGGGCTGAGGCAAGGCCGAAGGAAAGCATCCTGTATTGGAAATGATTGCCCCCTACCACAAAGCGTAGGTATTGCTTGTGGCTTGGGTGGATTAGGATGTGTGCATAAGCATCCTTTAAATCTAAGGCGCATAGCCAGTCTCCCTGGCGGAGGTAAGGCAGCAATGTCATGCAGGGAATACCTCAAGGCTCAGCCCTATCATCAACGCTTTTCAACATCTACATACAGTCCATATGCAACATCAAGCACCACAAACTACACTACCACATTTATGCCAATGACATCATGGTGTACGCTCCAATCAACTTACTAGCACTAAACACTACAACAATAACAAAATGCCTTGAAGACATAAATGACTGACTCATAGCCAACAACTTAACAGACAACTACGAAAAAACTGAGGCAATGTTCATCACCAGGAACACCACCTTCATACCTGCACAAACTATCAGCATCCTAGACAAACACATAGTAGTCAAAGAAGGCGTTAAGTATCTAGGCAGGCATCACACTAGACAGAGCCCTAAACCTAAAATCCCACATCACCAAAACCATAAACAAGGCATATCATCGATTGAAAACAATCAGACAAATCAAACCAATGCTCCATCAAGACCACTTCCGCACAGTGTGCCAAGCACTCATTACACCACTGCTTGATTATGGAAACTCACTATATCAAGGCCTTCCTCAGCAGACACTCCACCCACTACAGAAGGTACAAAACACTACAGCACGCATCATTACAGACACTCCGAGGACTGAGCACATCACTCCCATCCTACAACTACTACACTGGCTCCCAATGGTGGCAAGAGCTAAATACAAAACAATCATGATCATCTTCAAAATCATTCACCATCTCTCAGCAGATGCACTCCAAAACGTTAAAACAAGGGACATTAACAACAGACCAAGAAGATCCAATAATGACAACATGATCGGCACACCCGCAGGCTATCACAAAACCAAACAAACAACTTCAAAAAGAGCACCATCACTGCTGGCATCCACACTATGGAACTCCCTCCCAACGAGCCTGAGGGCATTAGATGACCTAACAGACTTCCGCAAAGACCTCAAAACATTCTTATTTATAGAAACCTATGAGTATTCAGGCAACATCCCCTACCCAAACAATAACTCTACTACCTCCATCAACTAAATACACATCCATACTAACCACACACAAAAATCTTTCATACCACGTTATTAAATACCTTCATGTTAAATACCTAGGAGTGGAGGAGTGGCCTAGTGGTTGGGGGCAAGGTACTTCAGGCCGGAAGGTCGGGGGTTCAAATCCCACTAGAGGACAGCAACCTTGGGCCGGAAGGACTGGGGTTTCTAGTCCCACAGGTGTTCCTTGTGGTCTTGGGCAAGCCACTTAACCCTCCATAGCCCATGTTCCCTGTAAAATAGTTATCTACAAGTTATAATGCCCTGTTCCATGTAATTTCAGTTTGTTCAATATAAACCGCACTGATGCAGAATAGCGCGGTATATAAGAGAATAAAAATAAATAAATGTTAAAATGTTACCGCAATTGTACTGTCTAATTACTGTTAAGTAACTGTACTGTCTAAATGTTTATACATACCCTAATGTTAAATGTAACCCTCCAATTGTGATGTGATGTGACCACCTTGATTGAAGGAAAAGGTGGCATACAAATCTGTCTAAATAAATAAAAATAAATAAATAAATGTTCCAAGGGAGAGCATCTTGAACTTCTCCCTCACCAGGAATTTGCTGAGGTTGTGCAGGTCGAGGATGGGCCTTAGGCCTCCTGTCCTCTTTGGCACAAGGAAGCAGTGGCGTAGCGTGAGTTGTCAGCACCCAGGGCAAGGCAAGTAATTTGCGCCCCCTAACCCGGACCCGATCACAGCAGTCAGCAGGCTCTCTCTTCGCACCCACCGCACCGCACGCCTGGCACCCCCCCCCCCCTCCACAGTGGGCGGCGACCCGGCGGCTCGGATCGGATTAGGGTTGCCAACTTTTTCACCGAGAAAAACCCGACACCTGTGGCTCGCCATGCTCCACCCATTCTCCGCCCCTAGTCCCACCCCTGCCCCGCCCCCAGCCCCACCCACAAAAATTACCGAGGATACGTGTAGGCTAACTTCCTTGGTCAGATAATAATTAAACTGGGAACCCCAAAATCCAAACATGAAATGTACAACACTGGAGAAATAAAACTATAAAGTAATTTCCTCTTGCACTAAACAAAAACGCAAAGATGTTAGCAATACACACTTCCCAGACCAGACATATTCCAGTTAATGCAAAATGCAATGTGTGCCTTCGAGTCAGTCCTGACTCCTGGCGACCCAGAAGCTCCTGGGTTTTCTTGGCAGTGTCACCGGAAGTAGATTGCCAGGCCTTTCTTCCGAGGCAATAGAGGGCTAAGTGACTTGCCTAAGGCCACAAGGAGTGCTAGTGGGAATCGAACCCTGGTTGTTTGGTTACCAAACCAGTGTTTAAATTCAAAATAAAAAGTATTTTTCTACCTTCTGTTTGGGCGTTTTATTTTTCAGTTGCAATTGCTCCAGTCACTTTCTTCTGGTTTCTTCGTGTCTTCTGCGAGCTATCCATTTGTCCTTTCTTCTCTTTTAGATGTTTTCCATTCTCTCTCTATTTCTGCTTTAACATACTGATTGTTTCCCTTTTGCTCTTTCCCCCAATTCTTTCCTTATTCCTTTATCATCCGTTTAAATTTCACCCTTCCATTCTCAAGCCCCTCTTACTCTCCCAATACCGGCCCATCATAGACTTTTCTTCCACACAAAATATTTTTTCCACTCTCCATTCTCATTCCCCATCCATTCTAGTCCTCCCCCCAAATCAATTCCCTTATAGTTCTAGGCCCACCCAGCATCCACTCCCTTCTAGTCCCATTCTCCCATGCCCCACATCAGCCCATTTCCAGTCCTATTCCAGCTCTTCATCAGCCCATTTCCAGTGCTAGCCCTCACATCACAGGCCATTTCCAGTCCTAGCCCTCCCCCCTAATCACAGCCCATTTCCAGTCCAAGTCCCCCATCACAGCCTATTTCCAGTCCTAGGCCCCCCCCACCATCACAGCCCATTTGCAGTCCGAGTCCCCCCGCACCATCACAGCCCATTTGCAGTCCGAGTCCCCCCGCACCATCACAGCCCATTTGCAGTCCTAGCCCCCCTAATCACAGCCTATTTCCAGTCCAATATCCCCCTTCCTCCACCATAGCCTTTTTCCAGTCCAATTTCCCCCCCCCCCCCCATAGCCCTTTTCCAGTCCAGGTCCCCTCCACCCCCATCACAACCCATTTCCAGTCCAGGTCCCCCCCCCCATACCCCTTTTACTGTCCCGGTCCCCCCCCCATCACAGCCTATTTCCAGTCCAAGTTCCCCCCCCCCCCATAGCCCTTTTCTGGTCCAGGTCCCCTCCACCCCCATCACAACCAATTTACAGTCCATGTCCCCCCCCCATAACCCTTTTACAGTCCAGGTCCCCCCCCCATCACAGCCTATTTCCAGTCCAAGTCCCCCCCCCCTTAGCCCTTTTCCAGTCCAAGTCCCCCCCTTTAGCCCTTTTCCAGTCCACGTCCCCCCCCTTTAGCCCTTGTCCTGCCCCAGTCCACCCCTTATCCCTTTTCCAGTCCACGTCCCCCCCCTTAGCCCTTTTCCAGTCCAAGTCCCCCCCCTTAGCCCTTTTCAAGTCCCCCCCTTAGCCCTTTTCCAGTCCAAGTCCCCCCCCTTAGCCCTTTTCCAGTCCAAGTCCCCCCCTTAGCCCTTTTCCATTCCAAGTCCCCCCCCTAGCCCTTTTCCAGTCCAAGTCCCCCCCTTAGCCCTTTTCCAGTCCAAGTCCCCCCCCCCCCTTAGCCCTTTTCCAGTCCAGGTCCCCCCCATCACAGCCAATGCAGTCCTTGCCCCCCCCCCACCCGACCAGCATCGCGGCTGTCTGAGGCTTCAGAGGGAGCCGGGGAAGCCCGCGCGAGGCCCTGGCTCCTTCTGAACAGCCACCAGCGTGAAGAGCCTTTTCCTTCACGCTGGCGGCTGTTCCTGTGAAGGTAAAGGCTCTTCACGCTGGTGGCTGTTCAGAGGGAGCCGGGGCCTCGCGCGGGCTTCCCCGGCTCCCTCTGAAGCGGAGAAAAGCCGTTTTTTTTGCTCTGGCCGCTCCCGATCTTGCGGCCAGAGCAAAAAAACCGGCTTTTAAAGGGCCGGTTTTGCCTCTGCGCCGGCAGCCGGCCTGGCCGTGGAAAAACCGGCCAGGCCGGCTGAAAACCAGCCAGCACTGCAGAGAGCTGCGAGTGCGAGCGCGCCCCCCCCCCCATGTTGCGCCCGGTGCGGCCGGCCCCCCCTGCACCCCCCACGCTACGCCTCTGCAAGGAAGTACCTGGAGTAGAACTCCTTGCCCTTGAGGTGGTGGGGCACCGGTTCCACTGCTTGGTCCTCGGGAAGACCTGCCAACTCCTTCAGAAGGCGGCCCCGGTGAAGAGGAGATCTGATAGGCTCTCTGGGGAAATAGTGTGGAGGCACTCTGGCTATATGGAGGTAACCCTCCCTGATCACCTATAATGCCCAGGAGTTGGTGGTGATAGCTCCCCACCAGTGGGCATACAGGGTGAGCGGACCTCTTGTGGGGTGCCAATCTCCAGTTGGGAGAGGGCTATGCTGCAGGAGTCAAAAACTCCCCCAGACTGGGCCAAAGCTGGAGCCTGGGACTTGGGAGCCTTCTACTTACGTGGGCCATGCCCCTGTCCCTTGGCCTGCTGCCCCTGCTGGGGAACCAGGAAGGCCTGGTAGGGGGAGTAGTTTTGGTAAGCAGTGGACTTCCTCAAGTAAAAGGGCTTTTTACCCGAGCCCTTCTTTCGGGATGGGGCAGAGGGCTTCTTAGAGAGCCTAGTCCTCGTCATGAACTCGGTCTCCAGCTTGGCAGCCTTGTCGGTCATGGGTTTGCCGAAGAGGTTCTCCCCCCGACATGGGACATTGACCAACTTGTCCTGCACCCATTGCTCAAGGTCAGACGACCATAGCCAAGCTTGGTGGCATGAACCGATGCCCGCCGCGGCTACCCAGACCGCCGACTTGAACCCATCATAAGCTGCCTGAGACATGAACTTGGAGCATTCACTGACAGCTTTGGACAGGCCCTTGAAGCACTGCAAAGGCTCCTCGGAGAGACCAGCCGAGAATCCGGCGTGCTCCTTCGCCAGGTCTCTCAGATACATGCCCATGTACAGCTGGTAGGCCTGGATCCCACAATTCAGCATCGCGCCCTGGTAACACTTCCTTCCGAGGGCATCCAAGATACAGGCCTCCCTGCCAGGGGGCATCGAGGAGTACGTCTTCTGACTCTTCAATCGGTGCATGGCTGACTCCACAACCATGGAGTTGTGCGGCAGTTGTGACTTTTGAAACCCAGGGCTCCGGTGGACCAGATACATCAAGTCGAGCCATTTGCTGATCACCAGCATCAACGCCGGCGTCTACCACATGCGGAGCATAAGGCGTTCCAGGATAGGTGGAATGTGCACCGTGAGAGTCTCCCGAGGGGGAGCCTCATACTGGAGGATCTCGAGTTCGTCGGCTCGAGGATCCTCCTCGGACTCCATCAGGAAAGCCAAGGCCTTGGACATAAGACCCGAAACCCTATGTCCTCCGGTGGGGATCTTCTCCGAGGTTCAGATACCGGGGAATCGAATGGGATATCTCAATGACAACGAGTGTCCGGGGACTCTTCGTCCTTGGCCTCCCAAGCGGAGGCCTCTGAGGAGGACTCGTGGAGCTCTTCGGGCTTCGAGGGGCCTGGCGCCATCCGCCCCGACACCCGCAGGCGCAGCAGTGACAACCTCAGTCCCGATGAGCGGGAGACTGAGTGGGACCTCGGCCGAGGATCGACTCGGGCTCGCAAGACCTTGAGGATCGGCTCGGCCTCCAGGGTCGATTTCGACATCGAACACCCGGTGCTTGGGGCGGAGGACCCAGATGTGCTGGATATCAATGCCCGCTGCTGCTTCAAGAAGGCAGTGACACTGCGCTCCAAGGATGCCATCCTGAACATCAGTTCCAGAGGCTCCGCAGCCCTCAGCTCGGGCACCGATGCGCTCCCCCTGAAGGGGAGTCCTCGATTAGGACAGTATGTACTTGCCAAGACTGATCCACGACTGGGTCCTTTCGAGGAACCTTAGCTGGGCGCTCCTTCTCCGACACCTTGGGCGGGCGCTCAGGGCTCCACAACTGGCCCTGCGAGGAACCCTGCAGTTCAGAACCATCCATAGACGCCGCCTTCAAGAGTTTCTTCCTTCTTTTCAGTTCCCTTGAGGGAGATCCCCTCTCCGAGGACCCCCGACGATGCTCGGATTCAGAGAGTTCCTCCTGAGGCGTGGAGGCCTCAGACGAGGTTCTGGCTCTCAGAAGCATGGGGGAATCAGGAAAAACTTTTCATGCTGCTGCTGGCAGC
This sequence comes from Ichthyophis bannanicus, assembly GCA_033557465.1. Classification (NCBI taxonomy): domain Eukaryota; kingdom Metazoa; phylum Chordata; class Amphibia; order Gymnophiona; family Ichthyophiidae; genus Ichthyophis; species Ichthyophis bannanicus. The sequence continues at coordinate 622,569,170 of CM066036.1, forward strand.
TCCTCAAGGCCTTCAAGGACATCTTTTTGCACAGGCCACAGACTGCCAGGTCGTGGTCCAGGCCGAGGCACCGGAGGCAGCAGTCATGCATATCGGTGAGGGACATGATCTTCCCGCACCGATCACACATTTTAAACCCACTGATAGCCATGGGGGAAAAAATAACCCCAGCAAGGTCAAAGACCCTTCGGGCCAGTGAGGAAAAAAGAGCGTGAATACATCCAAGAGAAAAGAAAATATAGAGGAACCGGCCCGATACCGAGGCCGGGCGGAAAACGGTACTGGTGCAAGACTGGAGACAGCCAAAAAGCACAAAAAACAACTTTTTCCGGGACAGGAACAGACTACGTTTGATGGGCTCCGCGTAAAAAAAGGAGACTGAGCAAGATGGCACCTTTGGGCAGGAAGGGGACCACGCATGCGTGGTGGCAACTCCCAAACGCTTTCTTTGAAAGCTGGGGATTTGCTCCGTGCGGGCCCCGTCAGAGTCGACGTCACCCCATATGTGAGGACTGACTTCCTGCTTGTTCCCGGAGAAATGAAGCTACAGTGTAACCTATTTAAGACTAACAAGAGAAAATAGTTTTTTTCACTCAATGCGTAATGTAACGGAGGATGTAGTAAAAGCTGTTAATATAGCTGGGTTTATAAAAGGTTTAGACAAGTTCCTGGAGGAAGGGTCCATAAGCCATTATTAAGGGGGACCTGGGAAATCCACTGCTTGCCCCAATACAAGCATTGTGGAGCCTGTGTCCTTTGGGGAAACTGCTAGGTACTTGTGACCTAGATTGGCCACTGTTGGAAACAGGATACTGAGCTTCATGGACCTTGGTCTGACCCAGTATGTCATATCTTATGGTTACTCCATTATCTTTGTGACATGCTAGGGAGAAGGCAAGGGTAGTATAGCATTTATCAATGAGCTTCAAAGACTCTTTATAGCCTAGATGTGTCTCTTGAAGGATATACCATAACCTTCTTTCCAGATATGGGCCAAGATCTTATGTTTCTTAATAGGTTATTCAACCTTTTAGTATTCAAAGACAAAAACTTATACATACGAGCCTCAACTGAATGTTAGGTTATAGATGATATCAAAACATACACACTGTTCTCTGTACACAGTTAAAAACTTACAGGATAATATGAAGATGGACAAGAAAGTAACTGAAAACAGAGAAGAGTCAAAATACTCAAATAGCAAATGCAATGTGTACTAGTGCATCAGTGCAGAGTCTTGGTAACCCAGCAGCCCCTGGGTTTTCTTGGCAAGACATTACTACTACTGAAATTTGTATAGCGCACCAAAATGTATGCAGCGCTGCACAGACACATGTAAAAGGTAGTCCCTGCTCATTAGAGCATACAATCTAGTCAAGACAGACAACACAGTAGCTGTAGACATGGAATCTAGGGGGAATGGTAAGGAAACACAAAGGAGATCAGATAAGTCAAGATCCGAAAGCAGTGGCGAAGAGGTGACTTTTCAGCCTGGATTTGAAAAGAGTCAGAGAAGGCGCCTGGCATACAGACTCAGGTAGTTTGTTCCAGAGATAAAGAGCAGCAAGGTGAAAGGAGCAAAGTCTGGAGTTAACAATAGAAGAGAAGGGCACAGATAGAAGCAATTTGCCAGAAGAGCGGCGTTCACAAGGAGGACTGTAAGGAGAGATAAATGAGGAAAGGTAGTGAGGAGCTTCAGAGTGGATCCCCTTAAAGGTCAGCAGGAGAAGTTTGAACTGGATGCGGAATTGGATAGGGAGCCAATGAAGTAACTTGAGAAGAGGGGTAATATGAGCATGATGAGGCTGGCAGAAGATTAGCTGTGCAGTAGAGTGTTGAACAGATTGAAGGGGAGATAAATTATTCAGAGGGAGGCCAGCAAGGAGTAGTTACATAAGTCTAGAGGGGAGGAGCCTAAAGAGTGGATAAGTGTCTTAGTTGTGTGTTCAGAAAGAAAGGGCTATTTTTGTTGATAATATAGAGAAAGAAACAACAATGTTTTAGCTATCAGTTGGATGTGTGTGGAGAAGAAGAAAGAGGAGTCAAAGATAACCTCAAGTTGAGAGCTGAGGAGACAGAGAGGAGTAGAGTTATCCACAGAGACTGAGAAAGAAGGAAGTACATTGCCAGACCTTTCTTCCAAGGCAATGGAGGGTCAAGTGACTTGCCCAAGGCCACAAGGAGTGCCAGTGGGAACTGAACCCTGTTCTCTTAGTCACCAGGCCACTGCTCTAATCACTAGGCTACTCCTTCACTCCTACTCACATATTGCATAGAAGGACAACAATAACAAACATCACAAACAACTATACTGGAAGGTAACAGACATAGTGGCAGCGTACACTCTCCATACAACAATCACTTCAAACCGACCCCAAATATTATATCTTAATACCTAGCAAAGACGAACATCTAATAGATATACCTCTGCACCCTCCCATCTATCCATTAACCATGGTAACTCAATTAATTGCTGGCCATTACCCTGATATATGTCACACAATTAATATACCAACAATCAACACACATGGAAACAGCATAATGCCCTGCCATCCAACCTACAAACATGCACACTTTGCACACACCGCATTCATATACAAACACAGGGATAATGCTGCCAAACATGAGATACCCCCAAGAATACTTGTGCTCAAACAGTAGCAGAAAGGAGTATCAGATGCACAATAAAGTTCACTAATCTGCAGTCAATAATGTCCATAATTGTGCCACTGCTAGTCCATCTCACTACTCAGTTTATAGCTTTCTCCATGGACCAGCAGGATTGCGTCAGCCACACTTGGTGACGTCCTCCGGGCGGAGCCGAGTATACGGAAGTGCTCTCTCTAGAGCTCCGAAAGGTGAGCCCCTCTGGGCCCACCTCAGGTAGCCCATCCCACCGGTCCGCCCCCTGGTCCGGCCAGTTCTCGTTCTTCCGCCTTGCCAGCAAGACGGACCCTGCTCTGCTCTCATTTGTTTTTTTCTTTGGTTTACTTTTTCTGGCTAGACATGCCAAAACACCATGCAAGAAAATGCCCTCAATGTGGCAATAAGAAACTCACCTCCCATGGATGGGGAAATGAAGAAAGGCTACCATGAGGTGTGCTCTGCCTCAACGCCTCATGCGGACCCTCCGCCGGCCCAGGATGTGCCTGAACGGGCCTCCATCCTCAGCCGAGCCTCCACTGCTGATGTCTGGACTCCCTCCCGGCGGGACGCGCCATATGGGGCCTCCGTTCCTAGCCCGGTGCACAGAAATGACTCCGCTACTGCTCCCGGTCCAACCGCTGCCACCCGCGCTCCCACGGAGGTAGGCTCTGCTACTGTTTTGTCTCCGGCTGCTGTGTTTGACTCTGCCGCTGCTCCTGGACCAAGCGCCACTATCCGCGGTCCCCCGGAGTTCAGCTCTGCCGCTAATCTCTCTCCCGCTGATCTGCTGAATGCTTTGGGGCTTGCCGGCACTGTTTTCTACACGCGGCAGCCCTCCGATCACCTGGTCCATGCTGCCCAAGATGGCGCCCTCCTTCGGTCCTCCCAGCCACAGCCTGGGTCCTCCAACTCCGCCCACGGAGGGGGCGGGGCCTCAACGCGGGGAAATAATGTGCACAGCTCTCTCCCCCCGTACACCGGAGAAGCTCTGACTCTGCTCCAAAACCACAGCCCGGCCAAACGGATCGCTGGGGGAATCGAGGCAGTGGAGCCTCTGCACAGTAATGCCCTCGGGGGACAGGCTGAGCCTGTTAACCCCTTAAACGCCAATGCTAAGTCTGCTGGTGCCAGCATTCACAATAGCACCGCTGGACACAGATCCCCCACCGCAGGAAGCGGACCAGTCAAAGGGGGCGTAGCAGTAGCACTGACTCTGGACATGGAGACAGGCCATCAAAGCGCCGCAGGCACAACAAGCACCACCGCCAACGCTCCCAACGCCGCAGGAATCAGCGGGACGATTCCCACAGTGACAGCAGCGGCCATCGGAGCACTTCCAGACGCAGCAGATCCAGCCACAGCACATCCTCCGCTATCCTCAATTTGTTAACCCAGCTGGTGAGACAGTCTGCCTCAACGACACCCACGGCACGCGCCTCGCTCTCACCCAGCACAGACCGTGCACAAAAATCTCCGGCAGCAGCACTCACCTCCACCCCGGAGGAGAGGATCAGCGAACCTGCCCGTGAACCCTCACCAAATCCAGTCTACGAAAATCATTCGCCTGACTGCACCGCAGAGGACCGCGACATCGAAGCAGCAGTCGTGGGTTCGGCTTCCACGAACTCCGAAAAGACGCAGTCCGCCGAGACAGAGGACCCCCCGCCTCCGGAGGATCTCACCTATCCCAAGTTTTTGACAAAAGTGGCCTCTACCCTCGCTTTGAATGTCTCCGAGGCCTCAGCGGAGACGGTTCCGGAGGTTCTGAAATACCTCGCAACACCAAAACCTGCCTTCGCACTGCCAGTGCACCAGAGGCTACTAGACAATCACTCCAAACTCTGGCAGACACCAGCATCTGGTCGACCGTTTCCCAGGCGGCTCGACTACAAGTACCAAGTGAAGCCTGCTCCTGGATTCTCTCAACCCCAGCTTCCTCACAACTCCATTGTCGTGTCTTCAGCGCTCAAGCGCATCAAGTCCACGCGCACTCACGCCAATAGCCCCCCAGGCAGAGACAACAAGCTCCTGGATGACATTGGGAAGAAGGTGTTCCAAGGGGCGATGCTTAGCGCTAAAATCGCATCCCACCAATTCCAGCAGGTCTTGTTCCTGGATACCTGCATGGCGACCCTGCGAACATCTGCCGCATCCCTTCCCAAGGAATCCCAGACTCTACTCTCCTCAGCCCTTCTCGATATGTCGGAATGCAGTAAGCACCTTGCAAGCGCAACCTTTGACTCATTCGATACGGCCTCGCGCACTGCCGCTACGGCTATATCTGCGAGGCGCTGGGCATGGCTCAGAGCCTCTGGCCTCCGTGAGGACACGCATGACGGTATAGCCAACGCACCCTGCTCAGGGGAATCGCTCTTTGGAGACAAGGTTAAAGACACCGTCAACGATATGAAAGAGCACTGCACCACCCTGCAAACCCTTGCAGAAGATGGCTTTGAGCGCCACAATGGAGCGCATAAGGGCAACTTCCACAGACGCTCGTACTACTCTTCCAACAAAAAGTACCCCACCAACAGGAAATGGCAGCCCAACAAATACAGAAGCAACTCCTACAGCGCACCCGCTCACCAACGCAACTCACAGCGGGATCGCAAACAAAAGAAGAATAACCCGCCCCCTGCGAAGAGTGGGCCATCCTTTTGACGCCTACTATACGGCGGTCACCCGGATCGGGGGTCGCCTGACTCACTTCCTAAACGAGTGGCAAAGCATCTCCTCCGACTCCTGGGTTCTCGAAATCATTCGAGAAGGCTACCGGATACGGTTCAGCTCAACACCTCACCAAAGTACCCATCCCATCAGCGCTACACCACCGCATCTACGCCTAGCCATGGCCTCCGAACTGATGCACCTGCTGTCCTCCGGTGCCATAGAGCAGGTACCGTCGGACCAGATAAACTCTGGATTTTACTCCAGGTACTTCCTCATCCCCAAACGGAAAGGCGGCGTACGTCCCATCCTCGACCTCCGCAACCTCAACAAGTTCATTGTCAAGGAAAAGTTCAGGATGTACTCCCTCAACTCCATCCTGTCCCTGATCCAACCCGGAGACTGGATGGCGTCCCTGGACCTGCAGGATGCCTACACCCACATCCGCATTCACAAGTCACACAGGCAATACCTTCGCTTCAATGTACTGGGACAACATTACCAGTACAAAGTCCTTCCCTTCGGCCTCTCGCCAGCTCCACGAGTATTCACGAAGTGTGTGGCGGTCCCCGCAGCACACCTCCGCAAACAGAATATCTCCATCTTTCCATACCTGGACGACTGGCTACTCACTGCCCCATCATCACAGCAGCTTCAAGAAGCCCTGAGTATAACCGAATCCCTGATATCTTCCCTGGGGTTCGTGATCAACTACAGCAAGTCGCAGCGCATCCCCTCACAGAGGTTGGAGTTCATCGGAGCGGAGATCGACACCCGGCTCTCGAAGGCATTCCTTCCCCAACGCAGGCTTACGGCTCTGACATCACTCGCGGCCAGCCTAGCTTCTGTGGAGACCTCCTCGGCGAAGTCCATCCTCCGCCTCCTGGGCCACATGTCCGCCACGACATCTGTTATTCACATCGCCAGGTTGCGGATGCGGCCTCTACAGTGTCACCTACGTTCTCACTGGAACCAACACTTGCAACCCCTCTCCACCCGCATACCCATGACCGCCAGTATCAAGACGCAGCTGCACTGGTGGACTGTTCCGGAGAATCTCTCGCAGGGAAAGGACATTCATCCACCCGAGCACCAACTGACCCTAACCACGGACGCTTCCAACTTGGGCTGGGGTGCCCACACTCTACAGTTCAGCACACAAGGGGCCTGGTCCCCGCAGGAGACACTCCTGCACATCAATCTCTTGGAGCTGAGAGCCATCAAATATGCCCTCAAAGCGTTCTTAAATCACATACAGAACAAGTCCGTCCTCATCCAGACGGACAACCAAGTGGCTATGTTCTACATCAACAAGCAAGGGGGCACAGCTTCTCGCTCCCTCTGCAAGGAAGCTCTACAGATTTGGTCCCTGGCCCTAACACACGGGTGCTATCTCCGGGCCTCTTATCTACCCGGCAATCAGAATACCTTAGCCGACAAGCTCAGCAGACAGCTGCAGCCGCACGAGTGGACACTCCTCACGGAAGTCACCGACAGTCTCTTCCGCCGTTGGGGCCGCCCGAGCATCGACCTATTTGCCACGGAGCAGAACACGAAATGCCCACTCTTTTGCTCCAGGCACCCGTCCAGCAAACGATTGGCAGCGGATGCATTCGACGTGTGTTGGGGGGAGTGGTCTCTGGTGTATGCCTTTCCCCCGACACCTCTCATTCCAGCGACACTCCAGCGGCTGGCTCACGACAAGGCTCGAGCAATCCTAGTGGCACCCTACTGGCCACGACAGATGTGGTTTGCTCTCCTACAACGCCTATCACAAGTGGAACCCATACGCCTGCCACTCAAGTCAGACCTACTCACGCAGGACGGAGGCAAAACGATGCACCCAAACCTCAAAGCCCTAGCGCTCACTGCCTGGAAGTTGAGCGGATGAGCCTCTCTTCACTCATGCTCCCGTCAGAGGTGCAAGATGTGGTTCTAGCGGCCAGGAGGCCCTCCACTAGGAAGTCCTATGGCCTCAAGTGGAAGAGATTCAGCATCTGGTGCGCATCACAAGGCCTGCAGCCCACCACTTGCCCGCTTCCCGAAGTCCTCCGATACTTGACTTCACTATCCATCCTTGGCCTGCAGACTCAATCAGTAAGAGTTCATCTCTCTGCGATCGCAGCTTTCCATGCTCAGCCCATGGGGGCTACCTCCATTGCAGCACTACCTTTGACGAATCGCTTTATGAAGGGACTGGCAAATCTAAAACCCCCGCTCAGGCGTCCCGTTCCAGCTTGGGACCTCAACACTGTACTCCTTAGCCTGACCAAGGAACCCTTCGAGCCACTGCAGTCAGCCGACATGAAGTATGTCTCATGGAAAACGCTGTTTCTCGTGGCCATTACATCTGCCCAAAGAATCAGCGAGCTACAAGCATTGATGTCCCATCCGCCCTATACACAATTGCACCAGGATAGAGCATCCCTAAGGACTAATCCCAAGTTCGTGCCCAAGGTGGCCTCTGCCTTTCACGTGAATCAATCCATTGAGCTTCCGACTTTCTTCCCAGAACCTCACGCCTCCGAAGAAGAAAGCCGCCTGCACACGCTTGATTGCCTGCGGGCCCTCAGGGTATACTTACTCCGCACGGAACCCGTTCGCAAAGGCGAGCAATTGTTCGTATCCTTCGACCCCAGCAGGCCAGGAAGGCCTGTCAACAAGAGAACCCTTTCGCACTGGATCGCCTCATGTGTCTCTCATTGCCTTGATCCCACGGGCACACAGACCCTGCCAAGAGTGGGTCCTCACAAGCTCAGGGCTATGGCCACCACAATAGCCAACCTCCGCTCTGTTCCTCTGCTGGACGTCTGCAGAGCGGCCACTTGGACCTCTCCGCACACGTTCCAAAAACACTACTGCCTCAACCTCAAGGCTCAGGAGGACTGCGCCCTAGGAACAGCCGTCCTCTCCACGGCAATGGACACAAGAGGAGCGGCTTAGGCCCTACCAGTTGTTATTGCCGATTGCACAGCCGCTGTCATGCACTAGTTATTGCGATAGTTTGCTTTGTTGCACATATCTGCACTAATAGCACATTATTGTTGTTACTGTTCTTATGCATCGTTGCACATACCTTGCACTAATTGCACATTGTTGTTGTTACCGTTGGTTAAACCTGTTCTTATGTTATTGCACAGTTCACGTGTGTTAATGCAATAAAGTTCTGCACTAAGCTCCACGCCTAATCCTCTATGTACTACTAGGCTACCCTCCTCCACCTCAGCATACCTGCAGCTTGGGAGGCACCAAGTGTGGCTGACGCAATCCTGCTGGTCCATGGAGAAAACGAGGTTACTTACCTGTAACGGGAGTTCTCCGTGGACAGCAGGATAAGTCAGCCACACAATCCCACCCACCTCCCCTGGAGGAGGTCAACATCCGAATCCGCTCCCTGTCCGGGAATTGGCTAGCTAGGAACTCACTGGCCGGACCAGGGGGCGGACCGGTGGGATGGGCTACCTGAGGTGGGCCCAGAGGGGCTCACCTTTCGGAGCTCTAGAGAGAGCACTTCCGTATACTCGGCTCCGCCCGGAGGACGTCACCAAGTGTGGCTGACTTATCCTGCTGTCCACGGAGAACTCCCGTTACAGGTAAGTAACCTCGTTTTATCTGCAAGGTTTTTTTGTTTGGATGATATTCTCTGCCTTTTTGGGAGGGGGAGGGGGAAAATGTTGTTCTACTATTGCTTGTACTTGTATTAATGTACTCATTTGGTTAATAACTTGAAAATAAACTTGGAGATAAAAAAAGCTGCAGAAGGTAGCTGCAGCATGGACCAAGTTCACTATCTATGTTTTACCGGTATATGTTGGTGTGGGATGAAGGACATCTCAGATAAGTTTAATTGCCCCCAGAAATACATTTTACCTGCTCAAGAGCAAAAATGTGCTGGTTGAAATAGAACTGGATTTGTTCATTGGCAATATTAATGCAGAGTTGCTCAAAAGAATTTCTCTTGAAGTTCTCAAATCCAAAGATGTCCAGGATACCTACATTCATTCCACTTTCTGTATTGCTACAGTAGACGACAGCAAAAACACAAGCCAGATGGTAAATTAGGAATGCAAACTGAAAAAGTAAAAAACCCAAACAAATTCTACTTAAATATATATCCCATTGTAAGTTAAAGTTAAAGACAAACAGCAATAAAATGGCATTTTAATAAAGTATGCTAATGTTTACTGAGGAGTATAAAGCTCTCTAAGCAGTTAGCAGGGCATCACAGTAAATCCTACTATGTGCTAAAAACAGCCAGCATGGAAAAATTCCCATGCTAACTGCTTTGGACTGTTCAGGTTAGGGATAAAGAGTGGGCATTGGCTGCACATTGTCGGTAGTGTGGAGTATTTAACACCACCCCCAGTGGATGGAGTTAAGTGCACCTCCATTAATTGTGAATGACACATTAGGGTGGCGAGGTGCTTTTTAGCACAGTAACTGCAAGAGGACATGCTGGGTCCAACAGTTTGCACACTTTAGTAAACATGCCCACAAAAAGAAGAAATATCCAGTGCATTAATTTAAAATCTTTAGAATAGTAGCGCAGCATTCATTCATTTTTTAAAGTAGTTCACTATGGGGTCTATACTGTCTCATGAATAATGGGGATGGATGTCCCATTGGGACATCCTGTTGGGACGTTTGGACGTCCATCCATGCTATTTGTCCCTCTTGCTGTCCCGACTAAGCCTCCCCATACGAAGAAGGAGTTTTTACAGGGAGGCTTAGATGGGGGAGGGAAGGAATGGTGCTGAGGTGGAGTTAGGATTGGCAGTGGGCGGTCTGAAGCCCTGAATGTACAGGACCGATTCTGAAATCAGCCCTGTACGTCCGGGGCTGGCAGATTGGATGGGGGACTTATTCCACCTCAAAGGTGGAATAAGTCCCCCTAGATGTCGGGGGATGGGAGGCCTGACCAGGGACAAAAGGTGAGGGGTGCAGGAGAATACCTGTAGCCAGACCCTGGCCATGGGAGGCCAGATTGGGGGTTGGGCTGTGAAAAAAAGAAAAAGTAGTCAGCGGCCAGGGATTACACTCCTGAAGGGAGTTGCAGTGCGATGGCAACTGGACGCTATGGCGCTGCAGCTCCATTCATGGGCCAGACTGAGTTAGCTGGGTTTTGCTTAGTACTCGCAGCCCGATCGGAATAGGGACTGGCCTGCATGTACTGACCCTAGATGCAATTCTGATCCCGCAGGGGCTTGACGTGCCCTGCGGGATCTGAATCACGTCTATCTCTGTGCGTCCGGTTCCAACTGGACGCACAGAGGCTGGGACGCACATTACAGAATGTGCCTCCACGGGATGAGAATGGAAATCTGACTGGTAAAAACGTAATTGAGAGCTAAGTGTACTAAACCGTTTCCCCTATAGACACAAAATGGGAAGTCACTATTACTGGCTGCTTCATAGGCATGACCTATAAATGAACCACATTTTACTTACCAATGCACACAACGCTATCATTAAATTGGCACTGGGGAAGGATAGAAAAATCTTTATTCTGCAATTTAAAGGTGTACAAAACATGGGCCATAGGAATAAATTTTCATAAGACAGTGGCATATCCCTTGAGCTAAAATGAATGGGGTCAATATTTCACCTCTCCTGTGACCATACTAAGTCAAGTGCCAACACTGGGCTATAGGACATTGCCATCTAGGATGCAGTCTTAACATAGTTTCAGTCTTTTCTAACTGGAAACACTCAGTAGGCCTTAATGGAGGACTCCTCTTCTGTCAAACCTCTTTCCTTTGGTGTACCACAAAGGTCAATCCTTTTGCCAATCCTGTTCAGCATCTACCCTAGGCCACTAATTGAAGCCAATAGCAAATTTGAGCCTTACTGTTTCATTCATCCTGATTACATTCATTTTATGCACTGGGATCTGACAAACAGCTCTTTGAAAGATCAACAGTTGTTTTACAGAGATCTAAAAATGGGCCCATCCCAGCAAAACAGAGGTACTGACTGCTACCTTGAAAAGGTAAACCTGGTGTTGAACAGCATACCTTTGCTAGTATAATTTAAGGTCTGAAGCTTGGGAATCCTATTAGACACAAAAGTGAGCATTGAGTCTCAAATTGCCTAGGTGATTAAAGAAAATAAAGCTATATGTGAATAAGAATAATCTGGTCACTGGTATATTCAAGACCCAACCCAAGGCTTCCTACTGATCTTTCTCGACATCTCAGCAGTGTTTAACACTATTGACCACAAAATTCTCCTCCAGCACTTGTAATCAATGGGAATCCAATCTTACCTCTCTAACAGCAACAAATAAAACAAGGAACAAATGCCTCTAGCCCTTATCAACAAACACAGGGAGTCCCCCAAAGGATTCACTCTATCTGCACTCCTCTTCAACCTTTACCTCCAACCCCTCTGCAAGATCATCAGAACACACAACATCGATTTCCACATCTATGCTGATGATAACATGTTGTACAGTCCACTCCACACCAAACAACCATCATAGACAAGGATTCAAGAATGCTCTGCTGACGTCTCACCACTGTTGTCAGCCAATAATCTCTCAATCAATTATAAAAAAATAGAAGCCTTATTCATCACGAGAGACAACACATTCACCCCCCACCCACCCACCATACCAATCCAAATATATGTATGCCAAGAACTTAAATACCTAGGTGCCATCATTGACCAAAACCTCTCCTTCAAGACACAAATAGCAGCTATAGCCAAAGCAATATTCTACAAATCCAAGGCTCTACAATGCCTCCAGCCCATCCTCGATATCTGCTCAGCCCTCCACGCCCTAATCCTTCCTCATGCTATTATAACACAATATACCATGGACTCCCACAGTCCACTCGCCTCCCACTACAAACTGCCCTCCACACTGCTGCGCGCATCATACAAGGAGCATCCAAATTCAACAAAATCACCCCTATACTCCAACAACTCCATTGGCTACCACTCCCCAGCAGAATTACATTAAAAAACCCTACTACTAAAATACAAAGCCCTCCATTGCATCCATGCTACCCATCTGCTAACCCTTTTTCAACCCCTCAACCCTAACAGGCCACAAAAAGACTCTACAACCCACAAACTCATGATACCACACTCCAGAACAAAGAACTCACAGCAAAAATGCCATAGAGCTTTCGAACTATAGGCAACCTCCCTCTGGAACACGTTCCCAAACCCTATAAGAAATATCTCCGACCTCCAATCCTTCCTGTTCTCAAAACCCTTCAACCCTGACTCTGAACCAAAACATACTTGATCCCCTCAGTGAATGTGCCCACTGAAACTGCTGATAATATGGACCCACTCGTTACTTATATATAGTTACAATGTTCCTTGTACATAGTTGGCTGTTATATGTAATTTGAATCTCTTCTGTTCAATGTAAACCGCTTTGACCTAGTGAAAAGCAGCATGTAAGCTCTGCTAAATAAATAAATAAATATATGTGCTCTTTTAATCTCAAACTGCCACACACCACAAAAACGTGGCATGGATGTTATGTGACTGTGACTACAGAGACTACCTCATGGACCAACACTGCTTTCCAGTCTTCTACCAAGCTCAATTTAAGGCCCACTGCATTGGCTCTAGAAACCTAGAAAAATGATGGCATAAAAAGACCATATTAGGCTCTACAACCCCTTCATCTCCCTTAGAGATCGTCTGTGCTTGTGCTGGTTCCAAGTTTTCTTTAATTTAGATAAAGTCCTTGTTTCTGCCACCTCTGCTGGGAGGCTATTCCATGCATCCAACACTCTTTCTGTAAAGAAATATTTCCTTATATTACCCCTGAGTCTATCCCCTTTCACCTTCATCTTATGATTCCTTATTCCAGAGCTTCATAGAAACATGACAGCAGAAAAAGACTACATGGCCTATCTAGTCTGCACTTCTACATCAACCACTATAAAAGACCCCTTTTTTCCTTTAGAGATCCTCTGTATTTGTCCCATGCTTTTTTGAATTCAGATACTGTCCTCATCTGTATCACCTCCACTGGGAGACTATTCCACCCATCTACCACTCTTTCCATAAAGAAATATTTCCGCATATTACTCCTGAGTATCCCCTTTCACCCTCCTCCTATGTCCCCTTGCAGCAGAGCTTGCTTTCAATCGAAAGAGGCTTTCCTCTTGTGTGTTTATGCCACAGAGGTATTTAAACATCTCAATCATATCACCTCTATCTCTCCTTTCCTCTAAAGAATACATATTAAGTCTGTCCTCATATGCTTTACAACAAAGACCACTCTCTGCACCAATTCAAACCTGTATATATTCTTTTGAAGGTGCGGTCTCCAGAATTGCACACAATACTCCAAAAGAGGTTTCACCAAAGACTTATACAGAGGCACTATCACCTCCTTTCTTCTGCTGGACATTCCTCTCCCTATGCACCCAAGCATCTTTCTAGCTTTCACTGTTGCCTTTTCTACCTGTTTAGCTACTTTCAGATTATCAGACACAATCACGCCTAGGTCCCACTCTTCTTTTGTGGACAGAAATACTTTACCCCCTGTACTGCATCACTCTCTTGGATTGCTGCAGCCCAAATGCATGACGCTGCATTTTTTAACATTAAATATCAGCTGCCTAATTCTAGACATAAGAACATAAGATATGCCATACTGGGTCAGGCCAAGGTCCATCAAACCCAGTATCCTGTTTCCAACAGCGGCCAATCTAGGTCATAAGTACCTAGCAATTTCCCCAAAAGACACAGGTTCTACAACGCTTGTATTGGGTCAAGCAGTAATATCCTGAGTCACTTTTAATAACGGTTTATGGACCTTTCCTCCAGGAACTTGTCCAAACCTTTTTTAAGCCCAGCTACACTAACAGCTTTTACTACATCCTCTGGTAACAAATTCCAGAATTTGATTACACGTTGAGTGAAAAAATATTTTCTCTTATTATTTATTTATTTATTTTATTTTATTTAGCTGTATTTATATCCCGCTTTTCACCGGGTCAAAGTGGTCAATTGGGGGATACATTTAACACGAGGGGATATGAGACGCATACGCTAATACTTACAGGGAACATGGGCAATGGAGGGTTAAGTGACTTGCCCAAGACCACAAGGAGTGCCTATAGGACTAGAAATCCCAGTCCCTCTGGCCTGAGATTGCAGTCCCCAGGTGGGACTTGAACTCCCGGCCCTCCGGCCTGAAGTACCTTGTCCTAACCACTAGACCACTCCTCCCCTATTAATCTTAAGTAGTTTACCCTGTAGCTTCATTACATGTCCCCTAGTCTTTTTATATTCTGATGACGTAAACAATTGATCTACGTTTACCTGTTCCACTCCATTCATTAGTTTATAGACCTCTATCATATCTCCCCTCAGCCGTCTTTCCAGGTTGAAGAGCCCTAACCTTTTTAGCCTCTCTTCATAGGGGTATCCTTCCATCCCCATTACAATTTTGGTTGCTCTTCTCTGTACCTTTTCTAATAACGCTATATCCTTTTTAAGATACGGCGACCAGAATTGCAGACAATATTCAAGGTGCGGTCGCACCATGGAATGATACAGAGGCATTATAATATCCTTTGTTTTATTTTCCATTCCTTTCCATATGATACCTAGCATTCTATTTGCTCTCTTGACCGACACTGCACACTGGTTGGAGGGTTTTAACATGTAATCCACGATGACGCCTAAATCTTTTTCCTGGGTGGTGGTTCCTAAGTTGGAACCTTGCATTGTGTAACCATAGTTTGGGTTGTTCTTTCCTAGGTGCATAACTTTGCACTTGTCCACATTAAATTTCATCTGCCATTTGGATGCCCAGTCTTCCAATTTATCAAGATCCTCTTGCAGTTTTCTACAAGCCTCATGGGTTTTAACAACTTTAAACAGTTTTGTGTCATTTGCAATTTTGATAACCTCACTTGTTATTCCCTTTTCCAGGTCATTTATGACAATGTCAAAAAGCAGAGGACTCAGCACAGATCCCTGGGGTACTCCACTATACACGTTCCCAAACCCTATAAGGAAAATTGGGAAAATTGGCCATTTAGCCCTACCCTCTGCTTTCTATCTTTTAACCAGTTCCTGATCCACAATAGTATATTGCCTCCTATCCCATGACTTTTTAGTTTTGCCAAAAGTATCTTATGAAGCTTTCTGAAAGTCCAGATACACTATATCAACTGACTCACTTTGTCTACCTGTTTATTCACACTTTCAAAAAAACCATAACAGATTAGTAAGACAAGATCTTCCTTGTCTAAAGCCAGGGTTGGCTGTCTCCAATCAAGCCATTTATTTTTATTTATTTAGACAGTTTTTGTATACCGCCTTATCCTTCAATCAAAGCGGTCACAACACAATTGGGGGATACATTTAACACGCGGGGATATGAGACATATACACTAATACTTACAGGGAACATGGGCTATGTATATAGTTCAGCCCCTGTTATCCAAGTCTATACCCCTGTTCGATGTAAAACCAAACAAAATGTGTGTTTTGGCCAGTTTGTTATATTGTAAACCGCGCTGATGCCGAATAGTGCGGTATATAAGCAACTGTAATAAATAAATAAATAAATAAATGGAGGGTTAAGTGGCTTGCCCAAGACCACAAGGAGCACCTGTGGGACTAGAAACCCCAGTCCTTCCGGCCCAAGGTTGCTGTCCTCTAGTGGGATTTGAACCCCTGACCTTCCGGCCTGAAGTACCTTGCCCCAACCACTAGGCTACATGCCTATCTACATGTTCAGTAATTTTTTTTCTTTTTCTTTATGATGGTTTATACCATTTTTACCAGTACTGACGTCAAGCTCACCAGTCTATAGTTTCCCGGATCACCCTGGAAATCATTTTTAAAAACTGGCGTTACATTGGCCATGCTCCAATCTTCAGGTAGTACAGTGATAGTTCACAGATTACTAATAGCAGGTCTGCAATCTCATATTTCAGTTCTTTCAACACCCTTGGATGTATACCACCCGGTCCAGGTGATTTGCTACTCTTTAGACCAGCGATGGCGAACCTATGGCACGCGTGCCAGCTGTGGCACGCGAAGGCCTTGCAGCTGGCACGCGGGAAGGTCCGCATTTAAAAAAATAAAAAAAAGCTGTCTTCTGCCGCTTCCGGGGCCGCCGCGGCAGAATCGAGTGTGCCGCGGGGCCCCCCCTGTGCCTGGCAGAGCCTGCCCTCCAGATCCTGCCTTCCCCGGTATCAGTCTCTGTTTCCAGCTTGTCACACACGCCGGCTTTCAGAGCGCGAGGGGAGAGTTTCTCCCTCGCTGCTCTGTTAAGCCCGCGGGGGCTGATGGGAAGTTCCCATCAGCCCCCGCGGGCTTAACAGAGCCGCGAAAGGGAAACTAGTTCCCTTTGCGCTCTGAAAGCCGGCGCGTGGGACAAGCTGGAAACAGGGACTGATACCGGGGAAGGCAGGATCTGGAGGGCAGGCTCTGCCAGGCACAGGGGGGGCCCCGCGGCACACTCGATTCTGCCGCGGCGGCCCCGGAAGCGGCAGAAGACAGCTTTTTTTTATTTTAAATTTTGGCTGGGCTGGGCTGGGCTGGGGGGGGGGTAGGAGTGGTGATGGGCGCTGCGGGGGGATTAGGAGTGGTGATGGGCGCTGGGGGGTTAGGAGTGGTGATGGGCACTGGGGGGGGTAGGAGTGGTGATGGGTGCTGGGGGGGTTTAGGAGTGGTGATGGGCTATGGGGGGGGGGCTTAAACTAAAAATTGGGTGATGGATTAGGACTGGAAATGGGCTGGTGGGATTAGGACTGGAAGTGGGTTGATGGGGGTTAGGACTGATAATGGGCTATGGGGGGCTTAAACTAAAAATTGGGTGATGGGGGATTAGGACTGGAAATGGGCTGGTGGGATTAGGACTGGGAGTGGGCTGATGGGGAGGTTAGGACTGGTAATGGGCTATGGGGGGCTTAAACTAAAAATTGGGTGATGGGGGATTAGGACTGGAAATGGGCTGGTGGGATTAGGACTGGGAGTGGGCTGATGGGGAGGTTAGGACTGGTAATGGGCTATGAGGGGGCTTAAACTGAAAATGGGGGGATGGGGATTAGGACTGGAAATGGGCTGGTGGGATTAGGACTGGGAGTGGGCTATGGGGGGCTAGGACTGGTAATGGGTTGGGGGGTTGCTAGGACTGGAAATGGGCTGAGTGGAAGGGGGCTTGAATTGCAAATAGCTGATGGGGGACGGGGCTTGGAATGGAAATGGGCTGAGGGGAAGTGGGGGTCTTGAACTGCAAATAGCTGATGGGGACGGGGCTTGGAATGGAAATGGGCTGAGGGGAAGTGGGGGGCTTGAACTGCAAATAGCTGATGGGGAGGGGGACTTGGAATGGAAATGGGCTGAGTGGAAGGGGGCTTGAACTGCAAATAGCTGATGGGACGGGGGGCTTGGAATGGGCTCTTAGGGGAGGGAGCTAGGACAGGAAATGGGCTGATGGAGGGGCTAGGATAGGACTGGGAATTGGGTGTTGGGGGAGCTAAGTTTGGAAATGGGCTGTGGTGGGGGCTTGGATTGAAATGAACTCATGGAGGGGCTAGAACTGGAAGTAGGCTCATGGGGGGCTTGGATTAGAAATGGGCTGAGTGATGGTGGGGCTAGGAAAGGACTAGAAATGGGCTGATGGGAGGCTGGTATTGGAAATGAGCTGATGAAGGGACTCGGATAGGATTGGAAATGGACTGATGGGGGGCCAGGACTGGAAATGGGCTGATGTGGGGACTAGAAGGGAGCGGATACTGGGTGGGGCTGGAATTAAAAGGGAGCTGATGTTGGGGGAGATTAGAAGGGGATGGGGCTGGGAGAGTGAAATGGAGAGGGGAAAAATATTTTGTGTGGGAGGGAAGAAAAATGTACAATTGGCCGGGTATTGGGAGACTAAAAAAGGAGAAAGATTATTATGTTAAAGCAGATGAAGAGAGAGAATGGAAAAAAACTAGAAGAGAAGAAAGGAGAAATGGACAGCAGACGATGGAGAGATAGCAGAAGACACAAATAAACCAGAAGAAAGTGGCTGGAACAATTGCAACTGAAAAAAATGCACAAAAGGTACAAAGATATCTCTTTATTTTGAATTTATTAACTGGAATATGTCAGCTCTGGGAAATGTGCATCATTAGTGTCTGTGCTTTGTTTAGTACAAGAGGAAATTAATTTATAGTTTTATTTCTACAGTGTTGTTGTACATTCCAAGTTTGGCTTTTGGGGTTCCCAGTTTAATTATTGCCTTCCTGTTTCTAAATTGAATGAAATCATTAAAACATTATAAATTGCCAATAAATTGAAATGAAAACCAAAGGATTGTGAATCAAATTGATTCTCTGACAATACAAAGATTCCAAACTTTACAAATGATGTTACATAGTTCAGGCAACTTTATAAAGAGTTTTTAGATACTAAAATCTTGTTGTTAAGGTTTAATTGACGTGCTGGCACTTTGAGGAAATTCTTTGGTTTTGTGCGGCAGTTTGGGCACTCGGGCTCAAAAAGGTTAGCCATCACTGCTTTAGACCATTCTTCAAGCTTATCTAGATCTCTCCTCATGTTATCTACACCTTCCTGGGTGTCTATTCTATTGCAGATTTTGGTATCATCTGCAAAGAGGCAAATCTTATCCAACAGCCCTTCCGTAATGTCACTAACAAAGATGTTAAAAAGAATTGGACAAAGGACAGATCCCTGCGCACTCCACTGGTAACCCTCCTTCTCCTCAGAGTGAGCTCCAATTACTTGTACCCTTTGTCACCTCCAACTCAATCAATTTCAATTGAAAGAGGGCTGCCTCCTATGTATTTCTTCCATGGAGGTATTTAAATTTTTCTAACACATTTCCCTTCTCTCACTTTCTTCCAGAGTATACATATTGAGATTTTTAAATCTGTCCCCATATGCCTTATGATTTAGACCACTGACCATTTTAGTATCTATCCTGTTTATATCTTTTTGAAGGTGTAGTCTCCAGAATTGCATGCAGTACTCCAAATAAAGTTTCACCAGAGGCTTATACAGAGGCATTAGCCCCTTCTTTTACCTGCAGGTCATTCCTGTCACTATGCACCTAAACATCCTTCTGGATTTTGCCATTGCCTTTTCTACCTGTTTGGCCACCTTAAAATCATTAGATATGATCACTGCTAGGTCTTACTCTTCTTTTGTGCACAATACATCAACCCTTATACTGTACTATTTTTTTTCAGCCCAAATAGATCACCCTGCATTTTATAACATTAAATCTCAGCTGCCAAATTCTAAACCATTCATCAAGCTTTACTAGATCCCTCCTCATATTTACACTTTTGTGGGTGTCTACCCTATTGCAAATTTTTGTATCATCCATAAAGATACACACCTTATCTGACAGCCCATCCGCAATATTACTTACAAAAATGTTTAATAAAAAACAGACTAAGGACTGATCTGTGCAGCACACTACTGCTAAGGTCCTTATCCTCACTGGAGGTTCTGTTTAGTAAAGGTTTTAATGCATGTTAAAGGTCCACAGTCCTTCTATTTTCATGGGCGCAGTGGCACTTATGTATGATAATTTCATTGACACATGTTAACCTTTAGTAAACATGCCCCTAAATTACCAAAGCCCCCTCTATTTGAAAGATTGCCTGCATCCTTACAAACCTTCTCACCAATTATGACCCCAAAATAAGGCACTCCTACAGGTCCCAGTTGCTCAAGATTGAAGTAGACTAGAACCTGCAGGCAAGCTTTCTTCTCCTTTAACCCTAGGCTCTGACTCTTGAAAAAGGTTAGACTTGCCACTGATATTTTTATGTTTTACCTTCTTGTAAATAATTGGCCCTTATATCAAGCTTATTCATATAAACCATCTCTTCATATGTCTTACATGACCACAGAACAGCTTTCATGGAGTGCCAATAAACTAGGCTGCCATGCATTATCTCAGACATTTATTTTCAATGATCTACTGATCTGCTCTGAACAATTAATATTATCAATGGAAAATCATCCTACATCCCCACTGATCTGTTTTATGAGACTTTTACCTCGTTGCCCCAATGTTTGTTTACATTTTGGGTTATCCTATGATTCCATCAACTTACTGTTTGATGCATGGTTTTCATACTTGGCATTTTCCCTTTCCCTTTGATGTACCTTAATACTATGTATGGATGGATGCCTGTTATGTCAGCTAATTATTCTAATTCTGTATTTTGCACCAAGTACTCTGGTAGTGCTTTGAGTCACAAATCCTTGTATCAATACTAATAATTGTATAGGCAACTTGCCATATATTTTTATCTGGCTGCAGCAAGGTATTAATACGATTTACGATCCAACTGAAGAGTCGGCCATAGAGTGCTTTGGACATGGCATCTCGAACATCTGCTGCTTTGTCCACTGTGTTGGTTCGGATAATAGTCTCTCCTCGGGTCACCACACAATGGGACGTCAGGGCTTCCTGGAGTTCCTCTGGGCCAATGCAGAGCAGCCCAGCAGCTGGAAGGAAAAATAAAGAGCACCCCAACTGATATTTCACAATCAAAATGACAACCCTTGCTTGGTTAACTTAGGAATTCTTGAGTCTGCAATTGTCTTAATGGAGTACTAGTAGTAACATGTTTTTTTTTTGTTTTGCTTTTGTAATAATCAGCAAATAAAGCAAATTTAGTATTATCCCCATGCTTAAGGCTCGGAAAGCTTGGCTTGCTTAAGCCCTCCCACTGGGTGGTGCAGTGCTCGAGCCCATGCAGATATCACACTGAATACTAAATGTGCATGGCCTCACAATAAGCCACATACCTTTCAGTCAAAAAATTATCAAAAAAAGAAGATAAATAAGAAGGGGCATAAAATAAAGGCAGAAAGGGAATAAGATGAAAAGTGAAATCAATAGAAATGAGTGTGTTGATAGTTTAAAGTATGGCCCTTGCTTAACCCTGCTGCTTTTAAGTTCCCTGGTTGTCCAATAAAATGACAGAAGCCTTGCACAAGCTTTTAATGGTTTGACAGTAGGGTTGTCAACTAACCAGTTTTAGGCTGGCCCAGCTGGTTTTATGAGCTGCAGGCCGATATTTGGCAGGACAGTAAAACCGGCCAATGAAGGGTTAATTTTCTGCCAGCCATTGGCCTTGGTTCCACCCCCCCCCCACACACCCCCCCGCCCCCTGTGCTGCCTGCCTACTGCCCTTGTCCCACCGCTGATTTTCCTGTTCCCATGGCGGTGGTGGCGGCATTGGACCTCAAATTTAAAAAAAAAAAAAACCTTGGTTCTTTGCGACTCCACATATCTATGGCTTGCCTGGTCCCTCTCTCCTCTGACACATTTTCTTTTTAAATTGGAGGTCCGCTGTCACCACTGATGACACCAAAAGTGGTGGTGGGAAAAGGGCAGGCCTGGCAGGCAGTGCGGGGGGAAGCTGGCTGGACATGAGGTGGGGTGAGATGGAGAAATGCTGGACATACGGGGATTCAGATTATTCCTCACCTGGGGGGTTGGGGCAGAAGGGCTATGCTGGGCATGGGGGGATGAGGCAGAAGGGTTATGGGCAAAAGGACTCTGCTGGACATGTGGGGACAGGGGCAGAAGGGCTATGCTGGGCATGAGGGGATGGGTGCAGAAGGGCTATGCAGGGCATGGGGGGATAAGGCCAGAAAGGGTATGCTGGGAATGGGGGGAAAGGAACAGAAGGGGTATGCTGGGCATGGGGAAAGATGCTGGACTTGGGGGGAATGGGGCAGAAGGGGTATGCTGGACATGGAGGGATAGAGACAGCAGAGATATGCTGGATATGGGGGTAGAGACACACATAAGGAGATCCTGGATTTTGGAGGATAGGTACAGAGGGGGAATGCTGGACATTGGGGGAGGAAGAAGGAACAAAGTGGAGAGATGATGCACATGGGGGATGGGGACACAGAAAGAAGATAGTGTACTTGGAGGAAGGGATAGAAACACGCTGGATGAAAGAAGGGAAGCAGGATGGGGAGAGGGACATGGGAGAGAGACAGGGAGAGTTAGTGAAAGACTAGGAAATAAGAGGCTGGGGAAGGAGAGAAAGCTGGGAAATGGGAGGGTTGGGGTGAGGGAAAGAGATGGAAAGCTATAGTTAGATATAGTAAAAAGGGTGAAATTGAGGAGTGGTTGGTAAGAAGGAGGAGTGAAATTTGAATAGAGAGACAGAAAAATAAATGGAAGAAAACTGAAATGAAGAAATCTGATAAAGTGAGCAAGTGAAGATAGGAGTGGAGAGGAGACCATGAAAAGAGAGCAGAAATAAGAAAGAGGAAAATAAAAAACAAATACTGGGACCAACACCATTAGAAAAATAAAATGACCTGAAAAGAAAGGTAAGAAAAATATTTTTTTTTCTATTTTGTAACTGGAAAATGTCAGCATTTGGAAAGTACATCTGCCAAGAGTCAGGATCAGTGTTGGACATGGCTGGGGTTTTAGCCCAAAGCAAAAATTTGAGACCTGTGATAGTGTGGCGTGCAGTGGAAAGGATTTTTTGTTACAAGACAGATCAGGCAGCAATAAAGAAACAATATCAGCTTTATTCTATTCCAGCTGTTAAACCTTCACAGCCCGGTTCTCCCGGCCCTTCCTCCAGCCCCAATTAAAGCTCCTTCCGTTACATGGCTTGCCTGGAAAGGACTTCTGGCTCCACGGGCCTCTCTCCCTCCTGCATCCTGCTAGGTTTTTAACTTCTCCATGGGAGCCATGCCCTCCCACCCTGAACTTTGGGCTGCAGGTTCTCTTAAAGGAGCCTGTTGATAACCCCTCTGGAGAAGGATGGGCAATACTCTATAGACTTCATCACACACCCTCCCCCTCATCTCAACCATGCCCCATTCAGTGCTTGCCTCACCCAGTACCACCACCTAGGAAAGGAAGTCCATGTTCAGGTGAGTCCGACCAGCCCTATGGTGGACCTGGAACTGGGAGAGTTGGAGACTCAAAAACCACCACATAATATGGCCGTTGGACTCTTTATGCTGAGCCAACCACTTGAGGGGTTGATGGTCCATTAGTATAAACAGCCAGGCAGGTAGTATTTGAAGCTTTCACATGCTCACTTGACAGCCAGGGCCTCCTTCGCGATCACTGCATAATGCTTCTCCCAAGGAAGCAGTTTCCTGTTGATGAATATGATGGGATGTTCCTCATCCCTGACTTCGGGGATCAGGCTCTATACGCTTACTGCATGCAAAATTTGGGGGGGGGGGAGGGGCAATCTGGGAAAAAAGGGGACCCATTCATAAAAATTTGCTCAGTGCCCCTTAACTGGTTAAAGCAGCCCTGCACACAACATATAATATGACAAAGAAGCATACAAAAGTTTAAACTGCAGCAATCCACCTCACCCCACCGTGAGCCTTCACATTGCTTGCCATGGTCAATGGGAAGCCTTCAAAGGGACTTAGGGAGTTGATTTGCTAGACATGCCTCGCTTCGTAAACAATGGAAGAGAAAATTGTTCCTTAAAAAGTTTCATTAAGCATGCATGTGCATAATTTACTGTACCATTTTCTAAAGCCTCTGCATCAGGAACTTCACTTGTATCTGTCTGGTGTTGTGAGGATTTGGCAGTAAATTCAATGTTTCCAGTATTCAAAATCCCAGTCAGAATTCTATACACAGAATGCACTTCCTGTTCAAGAAATCCAGAAGTATCTGTGATCAAAAACTGCCTATGAAAGAGGAAACCCAGTCCAGAGACACTTCTGGGAACCCAGAAGCAAGAATAGCAAACTAGTTTTCAAAAACTACAGAGAAACGTACCTTCAAAGCTCATAAACATATCCCCAAAAGAGCACTATTACTAGAGAATTGTCTTTAATTGAATTTAAGAAAGAAAATAAAGGAAGCATTTTACATTCCCAGATTAGAAACTGCAGTGAATCATCAGCTAAATTCAGCAAACTCATGTAAACTGAGATGCATCTCTAAAGGTTTTTAGCAGAAACTTCAACCCAAGAAAGCCTTTTGCCAGAGTGACAGGGGATCCTAAATTTTCTCCTGCTGGGGATCCCATAAATTTACGACCCTTAACAGAGAACTTAAACTATCCTACTGAAACTACTGGATAAAAGCTAAATACAGAAATCTGACAGGGTAACTCCAATCAGAGCACTGTCAGTCTTCCGGAGAGCCATGCAGGGCTGGGCTAACCCATAGGTAAACTAGGCAGCTGCCTAGGGCAGTAGACTCTGGTGGGCAGCATTGATAATTCCAGTCTCCCTCCCCTGGGAACCTGTAGCTGAATTCCTGCTTCAGCGCCACAGCAGGCTTTAAAACACCCATGTGCATGCGCACAGTTCTGGCCTGTCACTCCTGCCCGATGCGGTGCTGAAATGACAGTTTAGCCGCTGCCACTTCAGCGCAAGGAGAAAGTGAGACAGCATCATGGGCTGGACGGCGGCGCAGCACGGAGGGTCTACTTAGGGCAGCAGAAACTCTCGGGCTGCCACTGGATCCATGTTAAAAGTTAAGGGTCGATAATCAGATGGGTTTATGTGGCTTGCGGCACCCCCACATTGAAGGAAAGATGCCTGGTTAATTCCAGGGTGGTCTGTGGGTAGAGCTGGGGTGGTCTCAACAGCTATCCAAGTTAGCGGTGACATTTAACCACTAACTAGATAGCTAAATTGCATAAGGTTAGGACAGGTCAATGGTTTTGCTATCTGGTTAGCAGCTGAATATTACCACTATCCAGGCAACAAAATCTCTGGCCAGCGAAAGCGGACATTCAGCACTGGATGCCAGATAGGCTCTGGCACTGAATATCTGGTCTTAGCTAAAGTGGTGGTGGCCAGGCACTTTAAAAGCACCGCTTAGTTCACAGCCTACCAGATGTAAAGACTGTAGTCCAATAGATCCCCTCCCCAGCAACTTCATAAAGTATATTTGGTGCAGGGACTTTTCTGTGACGGTCCTATGTACTGTAGTGCATACAAACTCTTTAGGGCCCGATTGTCTTCTGGAACGGCTGACCTTTAACCCTGGATATTCAATGCTGGGGTCATATGCAGCCCTGGCATCAAATATCCAGGGTTGCCGTACAGCCCACAAGCTGCCAGAAGCTAACCGGGAGCGGTGATATGCTGCCCAGTTAGCTCCTACAGTAAAGATAGACCAGCTTTTGCTGTGCCTATCTTTTACCCGCGGGTGCTAACTAGGCAGTGGTGCAATATCACCGCTGCCTGGTTAGCAGCTGGTACCGCCCCCGGAATGCCCACGACACACCCTGTTGCTAAGCGGTTAGCGTTCGGGCGTGTAGCGGAGATCAGGGATATTCAGTGGTTCTAACCGTGTTAATGCTGTTGAATATCCCTCTAAGCAGCATTTACATGGTTTACAGGTCTATAAACTGTGTAAATGCTTTTGAACATCGGGCCCTTAATTAATAAAGGGGGTCATTTTCTAAAGCATTTTCCTTGTGTGAAACATATTTTACATGCAGAAACTGACTATTATGAAATTGCTCAGAGGTTCACATGTGTAGAAGCACACCAACTGAAAGACAGCACCTACATTTACACAATCTAAGCATTGGCATTTCCTGGGGGCATATTCTGAGCAGAGCTGACAGGGAATTGTGATGTACGTGTGTGTACACGCATAAAGTACACACATACATTTACACTTTCTTCAGCAAGTAGATTGGGGTTTACAATTTGAAGAACTTGAAACTAATTTAAGGAAAAGAGAAATACCCTGGTAAATGCAATCTATTCTCTCTCTAGCTGTGTCTTTTTCCCTGCCAAAATTAAATTACATTTTTTGTAGCTGTAAGCAATCAAATTTTGGTGTGATCATCGTTGAACATCTGCCTCCACTGTAAACCTATTAATGGGAACAATAATTATCATCATAATTATGTTCTGAGCAGTGAATTGAGTTTTTTTGTTGGGGGGGAGAGGCGGCAGGGGGGGGAATCTCTGGCTGGTTGGTTTCAACCAAGTGACTCACTCTTCAATCCTTGAGGGTCACAGTCAGGTTTTATTTTCAAGATCTCTACAATGAATAGTATTCATGAGATGTTTGCCTAGGTTTGCTTTGAGAACTAGGTTCATTAGCATATTGTGATTACCCTGAAAGTTAAACCCATTACCTTTTTGCAATTGTTAATAAATAAAAATGAATATAAGGCGATACCTTGTTTATTGGACTAACTTAATACATTTTTGACTAGCTTTAGAATGTTACAACCTTCTTCCTCAGGTCAGATAAGTATGAGCAAAGGGTGACAATACTTGAATATATAAGTGCATTAAAAAGCATTCTAGTGATAGTCTCAAGGGGAATTAATGGTTCATAATGTGACAGGAACCCCAGAGCTGGAAAATCTGAGAGAAATCATAAAAAAATTCCTTATAGCTCCTACTTCAGGAAGATGAATTACTGAAAGAGATATTCCCTGCTCCACCTATGTTGGCTTGCCAACAACCACCCAATCTGGAGCAAAAACAAGTGGAAAGCAAGCTCCCAATAGGAACTTCAAAAGAAGAGGATGGCAAAAGTCTCTGCAATATACTGAGTTGCAAATTGCGCCAGCACATTTCACAGGACCTCAAAGATATTCCCATGGGAAAGACATTCAGCATAACAGGACCCCACTCATGCTCTTCCACTAATAGGTATATATTATTCAATATTCAATGCAGAGAATGTGAAAAAGGATGCTACACTGGAGAGACGGGCCACATGTGAAAGACATGGATCATTTCTCACAGACACAATATCAGACACCACAAGGCATACCAAAGTGACACCTCCAGGAACGTAGATTTGAAGTTAAGATGCTAAGACATTTTGAAATTCAAAAAAAGGACTTAAAGATCTGGGTTTCTTATCCCATTTTAAATCATACATTTTTACTGCTTTATCACCATCTGATCACCCTTCCATCTCTCCCACTGTTTCTACCTCCCTCCCCATCTTTTTCCCTGGAGACTCACTAGAATGCTTTCTGATTCACTTACATATTCTATTATTGTCATCTTTTGCTCATACTGTCCTGACCTAGGAAAAAGGCTTTATCATTCGAAAGCTAGTCAAAAATACATAAAGTTAGTCCAACAAAATGATTTCACCTTATATTATTCTTTGTTGTTTTATTTGCATTTATTAACCATTAAAGTGGACTAATATGGCACCTCACTACTTTATGCAATTGAAACTGAGTGTTGTGTGCCTGATTTTTCCGCATTCTGTGCTCACTAAAGTACAGTGCACCTGCTGCAGAATACCTGATATTCCACGGCGTTATTGAAGTACACTATTTTGGCATTCACACTTTAGCTCTTACCTCATCTGTGAAACCTATAATCCTAAAGCAATGCTGAATTGCTTCAAACTGTTTCCTGTATGCCTCCTTAGTGACTATATCTTGCATCACTTTCCCAGTTTCATTATCAATATACCTAAAAATACAGATGGATTTTTTTATGATGTCATATCAGTCTGCAAAACAGATAAAAAAAAAACATCATAAATGTAGTAGAAAGTTGGTTATATCCAACATCATAACTAATGAAGACAAAATGTACCTGGGTGGCTTTTTTTCTGGAAGACTGTACTCTAATAGTTTCTTCTGGTGATAAAGACCAGCATAAATATAATAAAATATATGAAAATTCTTTTCTCCTCTGAAAGAAATATAACGCAAACACACATTGTAATGAACATATTTCCATTTCCTGTATCCAGTGGAAAGTAAAGTAAAACAGAATCATAATCACTGCAAATCTTATAGCAGAGACAAATATATAAAGCAAAGCCAGTGGCATCCAAACAATGCAATATCTGTCAGAATCAATACTTAAAAAGGATGGTAAATATTTGCAGTTATCATGTGTTAGCCGCAAAACTTAATGTGTGGTAACTGCAAAGCCTCTGTAGTAACTGTTAGGGGCATGCCCAGCATCTTCTCATACAGTTAACGCTGAGACACTATATTTATCGCATGTTTGTCACATTGCAGATAACACGGATGCATTAAAGTGATCTGCATTATCTGCTGCGGTAATAGCTAAAGCACAGTGCATTCCATGCTCATTCCCTGCCACATTACACACTATGCAGTTATGAGGTGATTTTATTAAGTCATTCCTGCATGTATGTGGCCGCATCTGCGTAGGAATGATCTCATATAAAATACCGACTGGCATAAAAGTACATACTTTGGCATGGAAGGTGTGCACTTTGTCGATAGGAGTAGTCAAGGGAGTGGTCTGGGTGAGGCATGGGCAGAGTTTATACATACGCATGTAGATTACAAAAAAATAATATAATCTACAGGGATATGTGCGTAAAATACATGCAATCGTTTAAGCCTGTTTGGGAGCAAGCGTAAGTGATCACGCCTACATTCAAGGCATGTTCTCTGACACATATGCTAGTATCTTGTAAAGGCGCCTCTTGTCCTTATAAAAGTGTGTCTACGTAAATTAGCACCTGCTGTCAAACTGCTACATCAACTGTTATCATGTGCTCATGCTAACAGTTAACATGCATTCATTCCTGTATTAACTGCTTAATGCACTTTAGTTAAAGGGTCCCTTAATTAGAAACATAGAAACATGATGACAGAAAAAGACCACATGGCCTATCTAGTCTGTCCTTCCATATCAACAACTACAACAGTCCACTTTTTACCTTTAGAGATCCTCTGTGTTGGTCCCATGCTTTTTTGAATTCAGTTACTGTCCTCATCTCTACCACCTCCACTGGGAGACTATTCCATGGATCCACTACTCTTTCCGTAAAGAAATATTTCCGCATATCACTCCTGAATCTATCTCCCTTCACCCTCATCCCATGTCCCCTCGTAGCAGAACTTGCTTTCAATTGAAAGAGGCTCTCTCCCTGAACATTTATGCCACGGAGGTATTTAAACATCTCAATCATATCACCTCTATCCCGCCTTTCCTCTAAGGTGTACATATTAAGATCCTTAAGTCTGTCCTCATATGCTTTATAATGAAGCCCACTAATCATTTTAGTAGCCACCCTCTGCACCGACTCCATCCTGTTCACATCCTTTTGAAGGTGCGGTCTCCAGAATTGCACACCATACTCCAAATGAGGTCGCACCAAAGACTTATACAGAGGCATTATCACCTCCTTTTTTCTGCTAGCCATTCCTCTCCGTATGCACCCAAGCATCCTTCTAGCTTTTGCCGTCGCCTTTTCTACCTGTTTAGCTACTTTAAGATCATCAGACACAACCACGCCTAGGTCCCGCTCTTCTTTAGTGGACAAAAGTACTTCACCTCCTATACTGTATTGCTCCCTTGGATTGCTGCAGCCCAAATGCATGACCTTACATTTTTAACATTAAATCCCAGCTGCCAAATTCTAGACCATTCTTCAAGCTCAGCTAGATCCCTCCTCATGTTATCTACCCCTTCCTTGCTTCAACCCCATCTCAAGTCCTTCATGTGGACTGGATTGGTGCAATGGGTTGTAAGTGGCAGGGTGCTGTCAGGAAGGGCTATTGGGACCTGAGAGGATGGATGTTTGGGACCTCGTGCTAGGACATTGGAGGGGAAGACTGCTGGGTACAAATTAAAAAAAGGACTTGCATACTTATCTACCTTCAAGGGCAGCATACACATAAATACATACAAAAATACAGCAGAGGAAGGCAACAAAAAATTGTGCACAAGGCGATCATGCGCTATGGCTGACAGCTGGGCTATATCCTTGGCAGTGTATCACTCAGTCTCACTAAGACAACTGGTTAGTCCAGATGGAGCAATTGGTCTTTTCTGGCAATTAGCTACCATGTTACTATGCTTCAATGTCCCCCGAGACTGAGCACAGTGCAGAAGGAAAGCTGACCGAATGTTCTGAGGCATTGGGAAAGGAGAAGCAGGCAGGAAATATCAGCCAATCGCAGTAGTGGTGGTGGCAGCAAGTTCAGAAGAAAGCAGGTGGCTGTTCTTCCAGTCAAAGTGTAACCCAAGTTGGCCATGAGTTGAGTGGTGAAAATCTGAATTGACTGTCAAGAAAATAGCACTTGGACAAATTATTTAACTATATATACGAGTACATGTAATTGTAAGAGAATGATAAAACACCTACACAGCCTGTTTTATGACTCTGGACTTTTCCAGTAAATACTCAGAAATTTTTGCGCCCATAACGGCTCCTGTTGGTGTAAACATCATTTCAAGATATTTTCCAAAACGACTGGAGTTGTCATTGATGACGGTGCAGGCGTTCCCAAACGCTTCCACCAAAGGATTCAACTGAAGGATCTTCTCTCGCAATGCACGGTTATTGGCCTTGACAGAATAAATATGGGTCAGATGGAACTCGCTTAAATAGATTATAGCCTACTTTGCAATTACTCCTACTATGCCTCCACAAGCACACTGTAAACATAAATAGTCTAAATTGGACTGCAGGGGGTTAATTTAATAAAGCCTTTTTCAGGCATACCTGGTGATTTATGCATGCAATATGGCTTTTAGAAAATTGTACTAGGTGTAAAAGCACGAAGGATGGTATGCTGGGGTGTGGTCTGGGCAGAGTCATGAAGTATGTACAAAGATTATAAAATACCCCAATTTACACAGGTATTTCAATAATCTACATGAATGCATTTATACCTGCTCTCCAGGAAGCATAATGTCTGTGCTTGCACGGTAGGTATGATTTCTGAAGGATTTATGCCAGTATTTGATAATGACAAATAGGCATCTATTTGCCTTTATAAAATAGGCCCCTTCTAGTCCTCTGAATCTGGATGTACTGTTATATAATCACTGTTCAGGTGTACAGTAAACCAGCAGTGCGCAAGATCATAGTCTTTGTTTTACTGAACATTTAGATGGTGAAAATATATTGTCAAGGTAATGGACAATGAGGAAAACAGTCTTCTGTAATTTGATTCCAGTTTCAAAATGTAGCATTCTGGGATCAAATCAGCAATTGGAGTCCATCTGCAAGTTCTCTCTGGGATTCAGCTTGCTAGTCTCTCTTATGTATGAAAGTGGGTATTGCATAGGCATGGGAATGGGGTGGGCTACATGGGTCCTGGCCCCACCAAAATTTTGCCTGCCAGCCGCAGAGGGAAGAGAGCAGCCACGATCGCGACAAAAGCTCCTCCTGTCTGCCTACAGGAGACAGGAGGAGCCATGTGGTAGCCTTCACCTCCTGCCCTTGGGGATCCAGTTTTCCATTGGCAGGCAGAAGAGGTCGGCCACAATTGCAGTCATTCTCTTCTCTTCTGCCTGCGGGAGATGGGATCCCCATGGGCAAAACAAAAGAAGGGGAAGGCCACAAGGAGGGCCCTAGGGGCAGACTTAGGATGGAGTTTGGGGCAGAGTCTGGGTTGGAGCTTGCCCCCTCAATCAAAGTGGCTTTCTGTGGCCCTTGGGGTATGGGAAACAAGTGGGTCCATTAAATACAAGAGAATGAAACGAGAACAGTACACCCGATTCAGTACTACAGATAGACTACTCCGAGACAAAATATCAAATAATGTCCTTTAAATTCCAGTCAGCACCACAATCAACCACCCTTGAAGATAAGATGTGGGATGGGAACATGAATTAGAATTGCCAACCGGCTTCATGTTTTCAGGATAGACTGATCCAGTCCTGGTTTTACTCCATTACTTGTAACTCCAAATTCCTTAAGAAAAGCAGAACTACAAGCCAGTGCATGCATGCAGTGGAGTAAAACCAGGGCTGGATTAGCCTGTGCTGAAAAAAAATGAAGCCAACTTGTAACCATGGTAAGAAGAGAGGGTAGTGTAACATGTCAAACTGTAAGCTGTATTGTCAACATGAAGATATTGGCATTAACTATGACATTAGTTAAAATTATTGATAGTTTGTTAAAACAAGTTTGCATCTGCCTCAGCAGCTTCCATTGACAATATACTGTACATGCTGTTCCTGCATGATGGGATAATACCTTTCCCAGGAAGGTCAAATGTTGCACGATAAGATGAGCACTTTCTGTCTTCCCAGCACCACTCTCTCCGCTGATGATAATGCACTGGTATAAACAGAAATAATACAGAACAAATTACAATGCAGATTTTAAACTAGCATAACCAGCTGTTTGCACTAAGGTATCGGTCTAAGAGCACTATGGCCACAGAGCCTAAACCAGACAGCCCAGTCTCATAGCATCGCCTTCACTCTCTGTACCTTGTGAAAACAGATGGCTGGCAGTCCCCAAATAAAATGAGAAGCGGGGTGTGTGGCAATGGTCACAATGGGTGGGAGAGAAAGTCAAGGAGGATATCAGATGCAGATCGAGATTTAGGAATAGGTAATATATGCAATTGCCTGTGATGCTACATTTTCATAGGCACCAGAATGTCAACGCACCACTTGTCCTGTAGAATACAGTCATCCCCACAACAGCAGGAATTCTAGGAAGAAAATTCAGCACGGGGCAATGTGGCGACTGACCCCTCATACAGATTACCATGGTAAGAGAAAGTCTGTGTGGGAGGAGGTGTAAGGCTACCATAGGTCCATTTGTATATGAGGTCTTGCTGGCCCTATGCTGAATTTTCTTCCTGCAATTGCTGATGCTGTGAGGCTAGTACTATTCTACTGAACTAGTGGCAAAGGTTAGAGGGGATGCCAGGAGAGGGGAGAATCTGGACAGGGGCAATTAAGGGGAGTCCCCCTCGTCTGAAGACATCTGGATGGGAATGAAACACCCTCCCCACAAACCCTCTGATTATTTCTAGAGAGGGACCCTCTGTTTCCTATGGGGCCCTGAATAGAAGGCTATTTAAAGTCATCAGCCCCTATTGGAGCAGCTGAAGGATCCATTCATTCAACCCAGTGTTGGAAGGACCACTGTCACGCCCTAGGAAGGAGGCAAAAAAGGGCACTCAAGGATAAGAAAGGGGAATTAAGTTAGGTATCATTTTTAAAATGCCACTGTTTAACAGAACTTCACCATGAACAATGAATCAGATATAAAGAAAAAGAGTGCTTAGACCCTAGGCATAGAAAGAAATGGACCTGGGGTTTCATTATGAAAAACATGCAGATGCATTGTGGGAGGGAATGAACCAGCTAGCTGCACAGAGCTCCTGGAGAGATGTGGCAGAGCTGCCCTGTTCTTTATACTAGTATGTATGATATGGGGAGGTGGGTAATTGCTCAGCTTATACAATGGATGGCTTCACTACCTCCCATTCAATGACAAAGCACAGAAGCGATATCTTGCAAGCAGTCAAAATGTATGGTTGGAAGGTCTCCTTCTGAGTATATGGAAACTGAATGGGTGCCAAGATGAGGGTGAAAAATGCCTGTAAGGGGAATTCAGTTTGATTTATATTGTGCACTTGTATGTTGCTTGCAAGATGTTTTCTGTGCTGCTGATGTTAAATGAGTATGACTCTACAGAAAGCTGAGATCTTTTGCTGACCACTAAAGTGCTGTGTATGGATCATTCCATGGGGTGTGGGAAGAAGTATGCAGGTGACCCAATTAAGTCACACTGTTGAAAGCTTTATCAGTTTGGATCATTTATTAGAATGCTCTTTCCTTTTATACTGTTATGCTAGCTTTATAAGGAGAATGAATATTCAATCATTTACTAGAGAGCTCCCAGGGAGGAAAGGCAGCTGCCGCTATTGTCTCAAAGAAGACACTCCTCCAGCCCTCAGGGTTAGCTAGGTCTAGTGCAGTGGTTCTCAACCTTTTTTGTACCGTGGCCCCTTTTACCATTGGTCAACTTGTGGTGACCCCCAATGATAAAGTCAAATGCGTCTCTCTTCCTTTATTGTTAACGCATTGTCGCTGTAATCATTTGTTGAATTATTAATATATTATAGGCCTTTGCAATATTATGTTTTTATTTATAAAATTTACTTATTTAAACTACAATAACAAGTAACAATATTTGATTTCAAAATTATGATGATTTTGTAGCCAAATCACTAATATGAAATACAATTATTTTTTCTACCTTTGTTGTCTGACCAATTTATTCTCTGATCATCCTGGTCCCGATCTGAGGCTTCTGCTTTCCTGTCTTCTCTTAGCTCTCTTTCTGTGGTCTATGGTCCATCTGCCATTTCTTATCTCTTCTTTCGTTTTCTTCACTTCTTTCCATCAGCCTATTTCCAGTCCCAGTAACCCTCCCCAGTATCAGCCCCTTTCCAGTCCTCACTCCCAGTACCTTCCAATGTCAACTTGCATTCCCATGACTGCCACTGGTGTCCATTCCCTTCCAGTTCCCCTCCTTCCCCACTGACCAGTCCCTTCTAGTACAAATACCATGGCAGCCCCTCTCAGATCCACTCCCTTCCAGTTCCATTCTCCCATCCCCTCATATCAGCCCATTTGTAGCCTTAGCCCCAGTTTTCTTCCAGGGCCAGCAGCTCTATCCTCCCCTCCACACAATCAGCCCATTCCCAGTCGAAGCCCCCAATCAGCTCGCTTCCAGTGCTAGTCCCCCCTCAACCCCATTACCAGTGCTAGGCTCCCCTAATCAGCCCATTACCAGTCCTACCCCCCCCCCCCATCAGCCCATTTACCAGTCCTAGTCTCCTCTAATCAGCCCATTTCCAGTCCTAACCTCCCCCATCAGCTCATTACCAGTCCTAGCCACCCCTATTCAGCTCATTCCCAGTGCTAGTCCCTCCTCAACCCCATTACCAGTGCTAGGATCCCCTAATCAGCCCATTACCAGTCCTACCCCCACCCATCAGCCCACTACCAGTCCTAGCCTCCTCTAAGCAGCCCATTTCCAGCCCTAACCTCCCCAATCAGCTCATTTTCAATGCTAGCCCCCAATCAGTCCATTACCAGTCCCAACCCCCCTTGATCAGTCTATTCCCAGTCCTAGCCTTCCCTAATCAACCCATTACCAATCCTAATCCCCCCATCTGCCCATTATAATCCTAACCCACACTGTCTCTCCCCTCTGTCCAGCATTTATCCCCCGTCTGTCCAGCATGTCCCCATCTCTTCCCTTTGTCCATGTCAGCCCCCCTCCCTCCCTCCCTCCATGTCAGCCCCCCTCCCTCTCCATGTCAGCCCCCTCCTCTCTCCATCAATCCCTCCATGTCAGTCCCCCCTCTGTCCATGTCAGCCCTCCCTCCGTCAGCCCCCCTCCTTCCCTCCATCCATCCCTCCATGCCAGCCCCCCCTCCCTCCCTCCATGTCAGCCTCCCTCTGTCCATGTCAGCCCCCTCCCTCCCTCCATTCATCCATCCCTCCATGTCAGCCCCCACTCTGTCCATGTCAACCCTCCCTCCCTCCATGTCAGCCCCCCCTTTGTCCATGTCAGCCCCCCTCCCTCCATGTCAGCCCCCATGTCCATGTCAGCCCCCCTCCCTCCCTCCAACAATCAGCTCCCCCCTCCATCCCTCCATGTCAGCCCCCTCCCTCATGTCAGCCCCGTTGCAGGTTCCCTGCCCCCTCCTCCCCTCTTCCTGTCTGCCTGCTCCTACCCTGTTCTTCTGCAGCCGCGGCTCCCTGCCTCTTAGGGAACTGCGGCTGTGCCTGCTGTGAGTGAAGCCGTTACGGAGCCTTTCTGTCTCTCGACGGGCTCCGTGCAGCATGCCATTGTCCCGCCTCCAAAGGAAGTGGTAAACAACTTCCTTTGGAGGCGGGACAATGCTGCACGGAGCCCATCGAGAGACAGAAAGGCTCCGCAATGGCTTCACTCACAGCAGGCACAGCCGCGGTTCCCTAAGAGGCAGGGAGCCGCAGCTGCAGAAGATTGGAGTCGAGGCAGGGAGCCACAGCTGCAGAAGATTGGAGTTTGTCAGTTTGCCGCTGCTGAGAAGTGAACTCGGCAGCTGCAGCAACTTGTGCGCTTTTTTTTTTTTTTTTAACAGCGGAGTGAGGCAACCCCCGCTGAATCGTTAGGCGACCCACAGGTTGAGAACCGCTGTTCTACTGTCATCTGGGCACACAGTCTGTGGTGAGGAATAAAAAAATAAAGAAAAAGAAGCATAGGGAAAGTAAAGGAGGGCGGAAGCTTTGAAACATATCTACATCAGGGCCATAACTAAGGGTGGAAAAGAGGGGCAGCCTTAAAGGGCACAAATTCCACTGGGAACAGAAAATGATGGAAATGCAAGTGTATGCTGGCAGAAGATCAAAAGACAGGAAGATTGTTGGTCTCATCCTACTATCCATGTTGAGGATGAGGGAAGACAGGAAAAGAAGACTGGAGGTCAGACTGGAGGGAGAGAGGAGCAGTTATCAAGGTACAAACAAGGGGAGAAATAGTTTGCCTACCCTTAGCTCTAAAATACCTAGTTATTGCTTCGATCTACAAAACTGACTATGAAAGAACATTAGAGATCCATCAAGCCTAGTTTTCTTCTCTCTCTGGGCCATGTTTGCTAAATATTAGTGTGTACTGTCACCATGTCCATGTCTGTCCAAGTGTCCATGTGGTGGTGTGGTGTGCAGTGGGAAGGGGTTTTCTTTCAAACACAGGCCAGACAGCAGTTCAGGGAAACAAAATCAGTTTTATTCTGTCCCAGCTTGTTAAACCTCCACAAAACACAACCCACAACAAACAGCAGTTTAAGGAAAACAAAAACAGGTTTACTTCTGTCTCAGCTTGAAAAACCTCCACAAGGTTTTCCCAGCCCTCCCTCCATCCCCAGTTCCTACCTCAGA
This sequence comes from Ichthyophis bannanicus, assembly GCA_033557465.1. Classification (NCBI taxonomy): domain Eukaryota; kingdom Metazoa; phylum Chordata; class Amphibia; order Gymnophiona; family Ichthyophiidae; genus Ichthyophis; species Ichthyophis bannanicus. The sequence continues at coordinate 622,606,085 of CM066036.1, forward strand.
ACTCCTTTGCACAACTTGCCTTGGAAGAACTCCTGGCTCCACGGGCCTCTCTCTCCCTCCTGCAGCCTGCTGGGTTCTTAATCTCTCCCTGTGAGCCACACCCTCCCAGTTCTGAACTCTGGGCTGCAGACTCTCTTAAAGGGGATTGTTGATACTCTTTTTGGAGAGGGATGGGTAACATTCTATAGACCCCATCACAGTCCAGTAATATTGTTCTTAATTATGGTTTACATCATTTTATTTGGCACTGATGTTAGGTTCATCAATCTGTAGTTTCCTAGATCATCCTTGGAGCTCTTTTTAAAAATAGGCATTACATAGGCTCTCCTCCAATCTTCTGGTACCATAGACTATGGGCCCGATTCTGTCCCAGATGTCGATCCCCTCTGTACGTCCGGTCTGAACCAGATGTACAGAAGGGATCGCGATTCTGATCCCACGGGGACATCTAGCCCCGCGAGATAAGAATCACAGTCCTGTACGTGCAGGCCAGAATGGCGATTCATTCTGGCCTGCACATGCAGGACTGTCCCCGGCTAACTCAGTCAAGGCTCCTCAATGGAGTTGCGGCACAATGACACCACGGCTCCATTGAAGAGCTGCGATGCCAGCCGCCACAAAATAAAGCGAATTCCTCACAGCCCGACCCCTGATCTGGTCTCCTAAGACCAGGGTCAGGCTGCGGGAAATGTTCTCTGGTCCTCCCTGCCCCATCCGAGCCTCGGCAGTACAATGAAGTAACGTCTAGGGAAGTTATTCCATCTCAGAGGACATTAGAATCGGCCCTGTATGTCCAGGGCCGGCAACCACCCAGAGTCTGCCCCCGAGCTGCCCCTTCCCCACCCCGTCTAACTTCCCTGCACAACCAGCTGGGGAAGTAAGTTGGGATGGGTGAAGGCACGAATAGCAGGGATGGACGTCCCAATGGGCCGTCCATCTCCGCTATTTGTGGCACAGAATAACCCCCTATTTTAATGATAGGTTAAACTCACTAATAGTAATTCAGCAATTTCATTTTTGTGTTCTCTGGACACTTTTGGGTATATACCATCTGGTCCAGGTGATTTGCTGCTCTTTAGTTTATCAATTTGTTCTACTGCATAATTCAGATTCATTGAGATTTCATTCAGCTCTTCTGACTCATCACCATTAAATATCCTTTCTGGCATGGGTAGCTGCCTCACATCTTTCTCAGTAAAGACCGAAGCAAAGAATTAATTTAGTCTCTCAGCAATGGCCTTGTCCTCTTTGAATGCCCCTTTTACCCCTTGATCATCTAATGGTCCAACTGATTCTTCCCCAGCTTTTTGCTTCATGTATACCTGAAAATGTTATTGTGAGTTTTTATCTCTATGACAAGCTTCTTTTCAAATTCTCTTTTTGCTTTCCTTATTAGTGCCTTGTATGTAACTTGCCAGTACTTACGCTGTTTGCAATTTTCTTCATTTGGTTCATTATCCATTTTTTGAAAGATGTTTTTTGGCTTTGATAGCCTCTTTTACCTCTTCTTTTAACCAAGCTGGCCATTGTTTAGCCTTTCTTCTGCCTTTCTTCTGACATGGGATGCATCTGATCTGGGCTTCCAAGATTGTATTTTTAAACAACTCATACCTGATATAAACGCTTGACCTTTGCAGCTGCTCCTCTTAGTTTTTCTATAACCATTTCCTCATTTTACCATAGTCTCCCTTTTGAAAATTAAACACTGACACAGCAGATTTCCTTTGCATACTTGCTCTAGTTATTAAGTCAAATATGATCATAGTGTGGCTCAAGCATGAGCTATCCAGCATGCGCCAATCATGTTAAACAGAAGGTGCACCTTTCTCATGATACTGACCTCTAATGGACTACTGCTAGGAGTTAGTACCATGAAACTGGTGCCATTTTTGAAAAAATGACAGCGCTAAGACAGTAGCAGAAGGGAACTGCTTCTGCCCCTTTCACTACATGGACCACCAGGGAGCTCCATGGTAGTACTCAGGGAAGATAGGAGTGGGGGGAGGGCTGAGATGGGTGTCTGGGGGAGGAGAGCCTGATCATGGTAGGAGCTTGGAGGGGGGGCTTTGGTGGATGGTGGCCATTTTGAGGAATGCTGCCTGGGGGGAGGATGGTGCTGTAAAGGGGGCTTGATGGGAGGGAAGTTGTAGGGGGGACTAGATCAATGGGGAAGTGTGGATCAGCAGGGGGGGGTATGGATCAGGGGCTGAGATGGGTCTTTCAGGGGGCGACATTGCAGCTGTAGCCACTTGTCCCTTTCCAGTTTCTATGGGCCTCCGTTTCCTGCCTCAGCTGGTTGTGTGGGCAGGGCCGGCCCGTCCATTGAGCAAGAATGTTTTTTGCACAGGGCCCCGCGTTTCAGGGGGCCCCGCGCAAAGAACATTCTGCTTTTTTAAAAATTCAATTTAAAAAAAAAAAGCTGGCTGCTGCTGCTGCCGCCGCGGCAGCAGAAGAATGGAGTGTCCCGCGGGGCTCCCTCTGCCCGCTGAGCTCCTCTGCAAGGGCTTTCAGATTCGCGAAGGAAGAGTGACTCCCTCGCGTCTCTGTTAAGCCCGCAGGGGCTAATGGGAAATTTCCCATCAGCCCCTCGCGTCTAAAGGGGCGGGACACTCCATTCTGCCACGGCAGCAGCCAGCTTTTTTTTTTTTTTTAAATTTCCCTGAGCCGAGGTGGGGGGGTTAGGACTGGTAATGGCCTGGGCTATGGAGGGGGTTAGGACGTGACTTGAGGTGGGCTGTGGGTTGATGGGGGTTAGGACAGGAAATGGGCTGATGCGGAGGGGTTAGGACTTGAGGTGGGCTGTTGGGGGGGTTAGGACTGGTAATGGGCTGTGGGCTGATGGGGCCTGTCTGGAAATGGGGTGATGGGGGGTTAGGACTGGTAATGGGCTGGGGGGTGGGCTAGGACAGGAAATGGGCTATGGGGGGGCTAGGACAGGAAATGGGCTGATGGGGAGGGGTTAGGACTTGAGGTGGGCTGTTGGGGGGGTCAGGACTGGTAATGGGCTATGGGGGGTTAAGACTGATAATGGCCTGTGGGCTGATGGGGGGTTAGGACTGGTAATGGGCTATGGGGGGGCTAGGACTGGTAATGGGCTATGGGGGGGCTAGGACAGGAAATGGGCTGATGGGGAGGGGTTAGGACTTGAGGTGGGCTGATGGGGTTAGGACTGGTAATGAGCTGTGGGCTGTTGGGGGGGGTTAGGAGTGGTAATGGGCTATGGGGGGGTTAAGACTGGTAATGGGCTGTGGGCTGATGGGGGCTGTCTGGAAATGGGGTGATGGGGGGTTAGGACTGGTAATGGGCTATGGGGGGGGTAGGATTGGTAATGGGCTATGGGGGGTTAGGACTGATAATGGGCTATGGGTGGGCTAGGACAGGAAATGGGCTGATGGGGAGGGGTTAGGACTTGAGGTGGGCTGATGGGGTTAGGACTGGTAATGGGCTGTGGGCTGATGGGGGGGGGGTAGGACTGGCAGTGGGCTATGGGGGGCTGACTGGAAATGGGCTGATGGGGTTAGGACTGGAAGTGGGCTGATGGGGGTTAGGACTGGAAGTGGGTTGATGGGGGGATAGGACTGGTAATGGGTTGGGGGGTTGCTAGGACTGGAAATGGGCTGAGTGGAAGGGGAGGCTTGAACGGCAAATAGCTGATGGGGACGGGGACTTGGAATGGAAATGGGCTGAGTGGAAGGGGGGGCTTGAACTGCAAATAGCTGATGGGAAGGGGGCTTGGAATGGAAATGGGCTGTGAGGGAAGGGAGCTAGGACTGGAAATGGGCTGATGGAGCAGCTAGGATAAGACTGAAAATGGGCTGTTGGCGGGAGCTAAGATTGGAAATGGGCTGTGGTGGGGGCTTGGATTGAAATGGACTCATGGAGGGGCTAGAACTGGAAGTAGGCTCATGGGGGGCTTGGACTGGAATTGGGCTGAGTGGAGGGGAGCTAGGATTTGACATGGGCTGATGATGGGGCTAGGAAATGACTAGAAATGGGATGATGGGGGGCTAGGATTGGAAATGAGCTGATGAAGGGACTCGGACTGGAAATGGATGGGGGAGCTAGGACTGGAAATGGGCTGATGCAGGGACTAGAAGGGAATGGATGCTGGGTGAGGCTGGAACTAGAAGGGAGCTGATGTTGGGGAAGGATTAGAATGGGATGAGGCTGGGAGAGTAAAATGGAGAGAGGAAAAAGATTTTGTGTGGGAGGGATGAAAAATCTACAATTGGCCTGGTATTGGGAGAGTAAGTGGGGATTGAGGATGGAGGGGTAAAATTTGAGTGGATGAAATAGGAATGATGAAAGAGCAAAAGGAGAAAGATTAGTATGTTAAAGCAGATGTAGAGAGAGAGAATGGAAAAAAAACTAGAAGAGAGAAGAAAGGACAAATGGACAGTAGACGATGGAGAGTTAGCAGAAAATATGAAGAAACCAGAAGAAAGTGGCTGGAGCAATTGCAACTGAAAAAAAATGCACAAAAGGTAGAAAGATATCTCTTTATTTTGAATTTATTAACTGGAATATGAAAGCTCTGGGAAATGTGCATCATTAACATCTGCGCTTTGTTTGGTACAAGAGGAAATTAATTTATAGTTTTATTTCTACAGTGTTGTTGTACATTCCAAGTTTGGCTTTTGGGGTTCCCAGTTTAATTACTGCCTTCCTGTTTCTAAATTGTGATTCCTTGTTTGGTGATGGTCTATGTTCTGCATGTGTAACTGAGCTGAAGTATTCTGTTTATGTAATTCCTATCTGACATTGCCACTTATTCTCTTTCCCCAGTATTCTCTGAAATGTATTGGTTTAATATTTGCAGTGTTGCCTTTTGATAGGTAGGGTATGGTGGTTTGTGAGTCCTGGTAATGCTGTCAGGATATGGCGGGTTTGCTATGGGTTCTAAATGGGCAGCGTTTGTAGTAGTTCCTAATGTGCCTGGCAGTTGGCACTGGATTATAGTAATGTAGAAATCTTTTAGTCTTTCTTTATCCATACACTCATTAAGAGACATGTTTACTAAAAGTTAGTGTATGGTAACATTATGCAAATAAGGCCACTTATGCAAATGAGGCCCGCACCGAGTCTCTGCACATGGCCCCACACCCCCCTTGGGCCGCTCCTGTGTGTGGGTGCTCTTGTGCTACCTGCCGAGGCAGGGAACGCAGGCCCATTTGGTAAGTGTCTGCCCTAAGAACACTGTAACAGGAGAACTTAGTAAGACATATTCCTAGAATCTAGAAAATTTCCATAGAGCATCTTCATACAATATGTGATTCCATGGCAGATCCTGTAGACTCTGGATTGCACTTTTAGGAGATAATTTTACAAAGTCTTTTTGGCACGGCCACCTATGTGTGTAAAAGGACTCTTCTAAAATTCTGACTGACATAAAAAAGTATTGACATAATGTGATTTGTCTTGTTAGAAGGCATAGTTGGGGATACAGTTGGGGTGGAGTATGAGTGGAGTTCACAAGTACCTGTGTAGATTATGAAATACGTTAATTTACGCATGCACTTCAATAATCTGTGTGTAGATAGTTACACTTGCTTTGCAGCAGGTGTAAATGTCTTTGCCTGCTTTCAAGGTGCCATCTCTGCCACTTTACGCTAGTATAATATAAAGACATAGGCATCTATCAGGGCTGGTGTAACCATTAGGCAAACTAGGTAGTCACCTAGAGCGCCAATGGTCAGAGGGCTCCTATTGCTGCCACTGCTGCATCTCTCCGGTACATGCAGTGGTAGCAATACTTGTAAAACAGCACAAAGCTCTGGAGTTACCTTCTCTTCTGGCGCTGCGGTACCATTCGTGCTTCCTCCTCCCTCTGATTCCACTTCCTTTAAACAGGCACCGAGAGGGGCAGCAGTTGTGGCAATAGGAGCAGGGGCTAGAGCAGGGGCAGCCCTGGAAATGAGGGTCTCCTAGGATGCCTCATATTCTTGCATGTCCCTGGTGCTTATGTGTCTTTATAAAATAGACTTAAAATAGGCTCCTGGTTACCTTCTGCTCCTAGGTGCCCTGTTATAAAATTACCCTCTTAAAGAGAAGATGCAAAAGGGCAGCTCTGTAAAAATTCATTTATTTGAATGGCTCAGTGTTCTACTTCCATTGTTTCTTACAACCTCAGAACTCCATATAGAGTTAGTTTAGAGAAGAACAGCAATCAAGGATGGCATAAATGTTAGTGTATCAACAGCTAAAGAATACTGCCGAAAGGAACAATAATAATACAGAAAACCAAAACCACTTCCTTTCACCACCCTTACTTAACAAAATCCAATCAAGATATAAACAGTATAGTTCAAAAGATTATCTTTAGGGTAATTATATACAGGCCTCAGTAAACGCTCACACCATTCATTTGGCGAACGGTGTCACCATAGGATAGAGCTTCAAGGTTTTCATACATCACCGGCCTTCCCTTTTTAATTTAATCCAATATAATACGTTATTTCTAAAAAAGTACTTTTTTAGGATTCGATATATCAATTAAAATTTCATATCAAACTGATTCAATCTTCAATAAGACCTTAATAGAGTTTATTAAATTATCCAAAAATAATTTTTTAAATTTTTAATTTTTATATAGTATAATTTTCATAATATTCATACTATCCATAAAAATATATGTTTCCCAAAATTCAGCGACTTGCACCAGAACTGGATATTCAAGTATCTGAAAGAAATAGAGATACTTTTGATAGTACGCAATCGGTCACACAACTGAACACAATAGTAATCCGTTACTTATCTTTGGCGCTATCGCTGCTTCAAATGCCGCTTCAAAAGCCCCGCACCATATTATCGGGTTTCCAAGGGTTTAGAGCAAAACACTGGATTTTTCTGCATTAAAGATCAAACTGCGCTGAAAATCCTACAAAAGCTTTTGTTTCACCCTTCTGGGCTTCATCAGGGATCCAGCGTTTTATCCGGGACAGAGTAATAAGCATTTAAACTTGAGCTGCCATTTCGCTTCACAGATATACCGAAAAGCAGATCGGAGCTCACAGGACTACTGGCTGAATATTTCGGTATATCTGTTTTTTAGTATATTGTTTTTTGGTATATTTTTTGAAATGTGGTACTTTTTCGTTGTTTAGGTTTCTTAATGCATGGAATTCTTTTGTGTCTTTTTGAATTTAATGTTGGTTAGTTGTTTTTTGTTATGTGAGATTGAGAGTAATAAAAATTTGGCGGAGTCGTTGACGTCACAAATTCTGTACCAATCACCGTTTTCGGATATCTATTTAAAGAGATTGACGTCAGACGCTATCCGGTAACCTGTGAAGCGAAATGGCAAATCAGTTTGATATGAAATTTTAATTGATATATCGAATCCTAAAAAAGTACTTTTTTAGAAATAACGTATTATATTGGATTAAATTAAAAAGGGAAGGCCGGTGATGTATGAAAACCTTGAAGCTCTATCCTATGGTGACACCGTTCGCCAAATGAATGGTGTGAGCGTTTACTGAGGCCTGTATATAATTACCCTAAAGATAATCTTTTGAACTATACTGTTTATATCTTGATTGGATTTTGTTAAGTAAGGGTGGTGAAAGGAAGTGGTTTTGGTTTTCTATAAATGTTAGTGTACCATTATGCTTTGGTTTTATGTGGCACATGTTTAATGTAACATATTTTAAAAGAGCACATATTTACCTGGTCTTTACTGAAAGTAACCATGCCTTGATAAGCAGCATCTGCAGAAGCAAATATATGCGGAGGATTGGAGGAACGCTTCACACCATGGTAAAGCTTAGAAAACTAAACAAAAGAAAATCGATGTTAGGGAATAAAAGAAATCATACACTCTTGTGATTAAAGATAATTTGCTGCCATATCTGCTTTGACCACTACCCTATCTACTGATGTGGGAACTGTTAGTTTTGAATTGTCTACTATGAAAATGGCATTATCAGAGACTTCCAGGGGCCATGAGTCTCAGATGGATATCTTATCACAGGTGAAAGAAGATATGAGTCGCCTTCGGGAGGAGCATGTGGCCTTGATGAAGGAAAGATCAGTGTTGACTTGAAAGACTGAGCAATTAGAAAATCAAGCACAAAGGAACAATCTTCGTCTTTTGAACTTCCCAGGTCTCCTCTCATGTCCCCCTTGGAGATGGTGCGGAAGTATTTTGGTGAGGTGTTCAAGATTCCACCGGAGCACCTGCCTCCTTTGACCAGGGCTCAATATCTATCTGTTAATACCCTGGGAACCTGGAGAATTGGTTCGGAGGCACCAATGTGTGGGGAGGGGGACCTGACTGGTTTCCTGGAAAGTTCTTTGGATGTGATAATGGAGAGAACTACTATGCTTGTGACTAGCACTGGAGTCCGAAAAGGTTTTGATTCTTTGGTCTTTCTTCAAGAACTTGAATGAGAAGTTTCTAGGCTCACAAGTGCGTACATTTCCTGACCTTTCTCGTGCAATCCAGTTGAGGGGGAAGGAATTCCTGGCTTATTGGACCAGGACCGTCTCCCTGGGTGCTACTTTTGTGTTAAAATTTCCATCATGCTGCTATATTTCCTATCAAGGAAAGAATTACCCATTTTTTGAGCCTAAGCAGCTTCTAGAGTTTATAAATGCAAGGGATGGGACCAGGCTTGATGTTGGTTCCCATACGGCTGACGCATAAGCCTTATCCTGCCTTAGTTTGTATTTCCTTAGCAACGGTCTCTTTGCGATCGGGATGGGATTACAATTTCCTGTTGCCCCCTCTTTTTTCCTATGATTCTCTATGTGGACTAATGTTTGGAATATGATGTTTTTCCTTTTGTGTTTATTGTCGCAGTTGTATAATGCGAATTTCCTATATTTCTTGGTTCATTCATGTGAATGCTTGAGTGATCTTATATATAAACTCCAATAAAGATTAAATTGAAAAAAAAAAAGATAATTTGCTAATACATTGGTCAAAGATGTAGAACAATATCCTTTCTGGCTAGCTCCATCTGGTCAGGGATCCTTTGCTTCAGATCTCCAGTGAGCAAAGGAAAGGGGTACCTCCAAACCACCTAAATCCTAATCAGTCTCACTAGGGAAAGCATATGTAATTTTAGTTATCAATTTCCATCCCTAGAGAATATGTACAGGCACATTCTGAATTGGCCGTCCATCACTCTGTGCGGCCGACCAGAAGTGGGACTCCCTGAGTTAGACCTGATTCTGATCCCATGGGGGCTAGACATGTCCGCAGGACCAGAATCGGGTCTAGGGCCTGAACATGCAGGCCAGGCCCTGATTCTGGTCGGCTTGTAGGCATAGCAGATCCCCCGCTCCTCAGTCAGGTTCCTGAATGGAGCCACGGTGCCGTGGCATCCTATCGCCATGGCACCTCGGCTCTATTCAGAAGTCGCAAATGCCGGCTGCTGCTGAACTCTTCTTTCCGCCCAGCCGGACTCTCGATCCGGCCTCCTATGGCCAGGATCCGGCTGTGGGAAACTTACTGCACCCCCCCCCCCACCTCTTTGACACGGCCCAGTGGCATGATCCCCTGATGTCCAGGGGGACTTATTCCATCTCTGCAGTGGAATAAGTCCCCCCGTCCATGTTCATGGCCCCAGATGTACAGGGCCGACTTCAGAATCGGCCCTGTATGTCCATGGTCACGGCCCACCCATGCCCTGTTCTCGCTCAGACACACACCCTCCCCATCTAAGTCTCCCTCTACGAACGAGCTGTTTGTATGGGGAGGCATTAGCCGGGGACAGCAGGAGAGCGAATAGCAGGGATGGACGTCCAATCTGGATGTCCATCCCCGCTATTCGTGCTATTGAATGACCCCCATAAAGTCCTGCTGATCAGCACCAGACCTGCTTTGACCGTGTTAGTATGATTTGGAACCATGCAACATGTGTAACTATTTTTCATTCTTGAATGTGTGTATGCTAGGGGAAGGGGTGGGGGGGTGGGCGTAGAGAACAGTAAGCCTGAAGGAATATGACTTCATTATCCAATATGGGGCAGCAGCTTGATGACTGGGACTTGGGGATACAAAATGCAGGGAAGGAAAGCTACTTCTCAAGGTCATACACACACACGCACACACACACAAAGACATAGGAATAGAAACTGTAGCTGTCAACATAACTTCCACACTCTGAAAACAAGATTGCTCCAGTCCTCATAGTAACACCCTGATAAAAGATCTGTGATAGACCTCAAACATTGATTCTAAAGTCATGGAAAATATATTTGTGGGGTTTTATTATATGCATTTTTCCATATTGGTATACCTACAATCCTCTCACTATTTTATTAAAGATAAATTAGGTACGATGAAACACTGATCTCACCTGAGGGGAATATATGCTGAGATTCTGGAAAGGGTTTAAGGCTATTAAAATGTCTCCAACATAAGTATAGATCTGTAAATCAGCATACCGTGTTTGAAGCTGATGTATAATTGTATCCTGAAATGTATAAGATTAAACACAGTAATTATTCGGATGGAAAGAGATCAATATAATCTGTCTTGTTCTATCAAGGAAGCATTGATATTATTTTGTTCCCCGGATGCAGTGAGACTGTTTTGACAAACTCCAGGCCACCCACCTGATGCAACAAAAAGTTTGCTTAGATATTATTTTTTGTCTTGCCTCCATAATACAATAAGATCACTCAGAGCCCCTTCACCCCTCCTTCCCCAACAACGCCTAGAAGCCAAGTTGATCCATGAAGATTTTCCTGATACAAATGTGCACAGGCAAGAAAAATGTGGTTAGGTTTTGTTTTTTTTCATGAATGTTCCTATTTTTTTGGATAGTTTTTCAGTTAGCTTCATACATTTGTTTTAATAGGCATTTGTTAGTGCACGATAATTTGATTTAATGCCCACTAACTGATGAACTAAGGTGAGTTAAGCTGATCAGTGCATGCTAAAACAATTTAGTGCACACTAAGGGACCCTTTTATAAAGTGTGTTAGATTTTTGCACTCACTGCGCATTTAGCATGAAAACTAACATGCGTTAAGTGCAAAGTCTCCGCAGTAACTGTCCGGTGCATGGCCAACATATTCCCCGACAGTTAAGGAGCAGACACATATCCTAATACTCCGTGCAATTGCCACAACTGCATTTAATTGAGGTGGCGATAACTTCACCCCTGCTAATTCCAACATTGACAGCATGCAATATGTACCCCCCACACCAACTGCAAAATGCTCATCACGTCCACTCTCTGCCCCTAACCATGTTCCCCCCCCTCCCAATGTGGCACCCTAACATGCGAATGACAATGTAAAAATCAGTGTGTGGCAATTGCCATGCCCCCATAGTAACTGTTACAGAAGATCTGAGTGTGATTTACTGCCCACCAATTCACACGTTAACTGCACAGCACATTTTAGGAAAAGGCCCCCTACATTTTTTAAGGCAAGCTAAGGAACTGAATGAGTACTAATGAATACATACTCTTATTCCCTAATTCCCTATATCCTTCTGCAGGCAAGAGAGGAATCTTATCTCTTGCTAGCTTGACCATTGCTGACAAAATGGCACCATCTCAGTGCCTCCTCACAGTTTGAGATCAATGCCAAAACCAATACCATTTTGACAGTGATGAGCAAGCCATTAAGAGCTAAGCATCTCTCTTGCCTGCCAGGGGGAAGTAGTAGACGTTCCAAGGAGACCAAAGCACTGCAGAGATTGGCAGGGAAAGGAAAGATTCTGGGCATCCTTCTTTCAAAGACTGAAAGTTTGGATTGTGATCTCCAGGGAGATGGACAAAGCAGAGCTGGACTTGGAGGAGATGCAGATGTTAGTGTACACAATACCATCATCTAGGCTAAAAGCAAAACTCAGTATAAAACAAAATAAAAATCATTAGAGAGCAGAGAGCAAACATAGAACACTGCTACACATTCAGAGCCAGTTATTATAACATATTATATGACGGCAGATAAAGACCAGTATGGTCCATCTAGTCTGCCCAACAAGGTGGCAAGAGTAGGTGCACCTGCCTCTCCGTGCAGGTCACCCCTCCCCATGCCTTTATTTAGGGGTGTACCTACTGCTCCGTGCAGGTCACCTCTATTTGTTTAGATATAAGAGATAGTTACCTTTATTTTGATTTTATCCTGTTGCTCTAAAGGGATCCATTGTGTCTGTCCCATGCCATTTTGAATTCTGTCACTGTATTTGCCCCCACCACTTCCATCGGGAGGGCATTCCAAGCATCAACCACCCTTTCAGTGAAAAAGTATTTCCTGACATTGCCTTTCAGTTTACCCACTTGTAGCTTCATGCTATGCCTTCTAGTTTACAGCTTCCCCGTCTTTGGAAGAGGTTTGTTTGTTCATTAATACTCAAGTATTTAAAGGTCTGTATCATATCTCCCCTGTCACTCCTCTCTTCAAGTGTATACATATTTTGGTCTTCAAGCCTCAAAAACTTCAAAAACAAATACAAATAACCTAAAACTCTCCAAAGTTACATGATCAAGATAATTCCACCCCCGCCCCCAACAGGTTGATCCAGGCCTGGTTTTGTCCCAATGAATGCATAGATTTGGAACCTAGGTTTTCTTAAGGACATTAATAAAAAAATCAGAACATCAAATGCATGCAATGCAAATAAATCAGAACTAAATTATAGGGATGTGCAAGCCAAACATTTTCATTTTGTTTGGTTTCCCGTGTCATTTGTGGGATTTTTAATTTTGTTTAGTGTTGTTTTTAAAATCTTTGATATGGGGGCAATGTCATTAATAGTGCACACTATTGATTGATAGCAAGCACTATTGATAAATAGTGTGTACTAAGGTGCACTATTAACGACATGGGAAAAAACCTGAAACTTTGTTTTTTTTCCTGTCATTTCATTTAGATCTTTCCCAGATCGTTTCAAATGAAGGTGCATCCCTATTAGATAAAGAACATAAGAAATGCCATACTAGGTCAGATCAAGGTCCATCAAGCCCAGTATCCTGTTTCCAACAGTGGCCAATCCAGGTCACAAGTACTTAGCAGTTTCCCAAAAAGCCACACAGGTTCATAATGCTTGTACTGGGGCAAGCAGTGGATTACTTGGATCCTCTTTAATAATTGTTTATGGACCTTTCCTCCAGGAACTTGTCCAAATCTTTTTTAAACCCAACTACACTAACAGCTTTTACTACATCCTCCAGTAACGAATTACGCGTTCACTGAAAAAATATTTTCTCTTATTAGTCTTAAATGGGTTACATTGTAGCTTCATTGTGTGTCCTCTAGTCTTTCTACTTTGTGATGGCATAAACAACTGATCTACATTAATCCACTCCATTCATTAATTTATAGACTGTGATACAGTGGCCAGCACAGAGCCCATGGATACAGGAGAAAAGGAAGAGCTTACCTTACAGTCACCTAGGCAGAAAGCATTTTCAGGTTGTAAGGTTCCAGAAAAGAGTAGAACAAACTTTCCCTACACTGGCTGTGATGCACTAGAAAGCCAGGAAGCTAATCACGTCCACCTGGGCCAGGAAGCACGTACAACGTGCAGGAGCCAGGAGGATAAAAGTAGCTGGGAAATCCCAGTAGGGGGAGGTGCATTGGAAGGTGCTTTGAGAGGAGCAGGCAAGGGAGGTGCTCGTGCACAGGTCTCCCAAGCCAGAGGGGGCATTGTCCCAAGGAGAGAGAGTAAGCAGCTGGAGGGCAGAGGTCACAAGCAGGAGAGCTTGCTGGGACCAGGAAGCATCAGGTGTGTCCCTGCAGTATGGAATAGCAGAAAGGAAGCCTTTCCTGGACGTTACCATAGCCCAGACCAGACAAGTGCTGAGGGGAACTCTCATGGCAGAGCAGGCTACAGCCCAAGTAAAGATGCCTGGCTAAGAGAGGAAGGAGTGGAAGCTGGTTATCCAAGGAACAAAGCTAAGTACACCAATTTCTCCAGAGGGCAAGAGGTGGGCTTGGTTAGAAAAGCAAAGGCTAATTGCCGGAAGGATAACCCTTGGTGGAAGGAAAGGGGAAGCCTACGAGAAATAGGCTCCAGTACAGGTCCCCAGGACTTCCCTTATATAGAACGGTTCCTTGCCCCAAGAGCTGCTGCCTCACAAGAGAGTTATATAAATGATAGCTGTGGAAAGTGTTATCCACTTACAAGTTTAAATGCTGAGCAGATGCAATGGGAGAGCGCTAATCAGGACAGTGATTATAACCCAATGGATTGCACGCTCTGTGTCTCAGATGAGATTACCTCTTTATGTTAAGCCAAGAAGCAAAAGCATTGTTATACCTGTTTTTGAAAGAAGGTGCATTTTTGGTTATTTTTGCTGTGAAGAAACAGTTTCTTTAATCCTTTGTTGCTGTATGAGGAGAAACAGAAATCCACACGGGAAAGGGAATAAATCCTCATTATAATTTTGCCTTAAACACGGCCACAGAGTTTTCTTTACAAAGGCAGCTTGCACCCCACGCCCTAGGCGACCTCCTAACAAGGACAAGGGTAGCAAGCGTCTGACAAATGGCGTAGTTTTTAGGATTTCTGGACAAAGAATACAGCGGAAGCCAGCAGAATTACCAGCGCCGGAGAGCAAGACACAGGTTTGCTTCTGACCACGCCCAGAGGATTCCAGAATCCAGGGAGGCAAGAGTACCTTCTCAAGGCCGGAATCTCCACCTGATTCAGGTAATAAGTATCTGGGCACAGCCAGTGGGGGATTCTGGTGAGAAGGGATACTAGGGACCAGAGTCAGAGCATAGTGCATTTTGAAAAAAAAGTGCCACACTTGGTGTTTGTTTGTGTTTGTGTTTCAGTGTTCGGAGATGGAGAGTCCACAGGAGATACTGCAATGGGTCAGTCTCCAATTTGAAAAACAGCGAGAGTTAGCCCAGCTGAGCCAGGAGCAAGCCTTGGCAGCCATGCAGGCTCAACTGAAACCGCTGACCGACCTGATTCAGACTTTGCTGGCGGAGCGAGCGGCAGAGAAGACACCAGAGGGACATTATTGTGGGGTAGGCCCACAGACATGTGGGGTGTTATCCTTTGGACAATTGACAAAAGATGATAACATTGATGACTTCCTGGAGGCTTTCGAGCGAGTAGCCCATAGTGCCGGCTGGCCCTATGAGCAGTGGGCGGTTAGGCTAGCCACATCCCTGACGGGAGAAGCCCTAGCGGCGTACAAGGCTATGCCCGCCGCCCAGGCAACAAAATATGAGGAAGTCAGAGCAGCCATACGGGACAGGCTAGGCTTGACGCATATAGTATACCACCGTATGTTGCGAGCGACCCAACTCCAGCCAGGTAAAACCCCTAAGGTACTTCGTCAAAGGATCCAAAACCTGGTCTGGAAGTGGCTCACTCCTGAGGGGAGAACCATGGAAAGTGTACTTGATATGCTTGTCTTAGAACAATTTTCAGAGGCTGTGCCAGCAGAGATACGTGCATTCTTGACTCTGCAAAACTGTCAGACCTCAAGCGAGGCAGCTCACCTAACTGAAAGGTTCATGGAGGCTGGATTAGCCCATAAACCGCAGAGAGGCGCTGGCGACACTTGTGGGGTAGCCAATTTTGGAAAGGCAGTAAAAGACCCTATGTTTGGTGTACCAGCTGTTATGAGAACACCTAGAAATGAGGTTAGGGACGCACACATTAAATGTTTTAAATGTGGGAGGCGGGGTCACAGGAAGGATGAATGTGTTGTACGAACAGCTTTGATGAGTAAGGATGGAAAATACAGGCAGGAAGGCTTTCACCTAGAAGTGGAAGTTCAGGGTGTGGTAGCCAGGGCCCTACTTGATTCGGGGGCGGACCAAACAATGATTTCGAAGAAATTCTGGTGCCTCCTACAGGCCAGGAATGGGTCCACCCCGAAACAACCGGAAGGGGTGGACCCATTTTTGGTTCCTTGTAACATAGTTATGTTCCTTTTATTAATAGCTTATACACTGTTTTCCATGTATCATAGTTCTTATGTAATACTTAATGTTTAATGTAATGCAATATTGCACTGTTCTGCTGTATTGTTGTTTTAAGTTCCTTGTAAACCGCCCTTGATCTCTGGAAGGGGCGGTATAGAAAAGCACATAAATAAATAAAATAAATAAATAAAATAAATAAATAAAGGGGTAGCCAAGATAAAATGCATTCATGGATCGGCTACCAGTTACCCCCTATATAGCCTGACAATAAAAGGATTAGGAACACGAAGAAAGCTTTTGGTTGCCTTAGTCCCACACTTACCGTTTGACATAGTGCTAGGCCGAGATTGGCCACCATTTGGTAAAGGGCTAGGAGAAGGTCTACACTTAGATGGGGATAGGACGCCCATGGGACCCCAAGACCCGCGGGAGGAGGGCTGGTGTGAACCCCCAGAGGGAGGTTTTGATATCCCAGGACGAGAGGAGGAATCCTCAGAGGAGGGGGATGAACCAACTAGGGGGGGCCCACGAGAGCAGCAAAGGGGGCAAAAAGGGAGGAAGTGCCTGAGCAGGACATTCAGGGAAAAGGGGAGGCTATGGTGACCATGGTTCCGCAGCCCCTATTTGAAAAGCCCTGAGGGACAAATCCCGGTAAGAAAAACCTGGAGAAAATAGAAGCATCCAGGAAAGAGGGTTTTGTTTTAAAATTCTGCAAAGCGACTCCTAATGCCCAGAGCCCGCAACGAGCCAGTGCCGCTGCCGCGGGATATGACCTTTTTAGTGCCGTAGATGAGGTAGTGCCAAAAAGAGGGAAAGCCTTAATAAGCACGGGGTTACTGATACAGTTACCAGCAGGATGCTATGGCCGAATAGCCACTTGGTCTGGATTAGCCGCCAAGCATTTTATTGATGTTGGGGCGGGGGTTATTGACCCAGATTACAGGGGGGTTGTCCAAATTTTACTCTTTAATTTCGGTGAGAGGGATTTTAAGGTTAAAATGGGGGACAGGGTGGCCCAGTTCATTTGTGAGCAGATTGGATTCCCTGAGCTGAAGGAGGTGCCATTGTTGACCCTTACCGACCGTGGGGGAGACGGTTTCGGCTTCACGGGGCAGAGGGAGGTGAAGGTATGACCGCCATGGCGGAGGAGAGGTTAGACGAGGATTTTGGACCACAAGTCATGGATTGCAAAGGGAACCCAGCTCCAAGAGTAGGCGAGGACCTATCACAACAACAACAGCAGCAGTTAGCACAATTGTTGGCAAGGTTTAGGGACGTCCTCACTCCAATACCTGGGGAAACGGGTTTAGTGGCCCATGAAATTCTCACCCCTCCTGGCGAAATAGTACGGCAGAGGCCTTATCGCCTACCGGAGGCCCGTAAGAGAGAGGTAATATTGCAGGTACAGGAAATGCTAAGGATGGGCATAATTGAAGAGTCTAAAAGTCCGTTGTGCAGCCCGGTAGTCCTGGTGCCCAAGCCGGACGGAAGCCTGCGCTTCTGCATTGATTTTAGACGAGTTAACGCCATCTCACTTTTTGACACCTATTCCATGCCGAGAATAGAAGAGCTGCTAGAACGGCTAGGGCAAGCGCGATATCTGACCACTTTAGATCTTACTAAAGGATATTGGCAGATCCCCTTGACCCGTGCTTCTAGGCCCAAAACTGCTTTTAGTACCCCTCTTGGACTCTTTCAGTTCCGACGTATGCCGTTCGGGTTGCATGGGGCGGCGGCGACCTGCCAACGCTTGGTCGACCAGGTGTTGCGTCCCATCAAACATTAGCAGTAGCCTATATGGACGATATCGTCATACATAGCGCAAGTTGGGCACAACATCTGCCTAGGGTGGAGGCCGTATTAAAGGCCCTACGGCAGGCAGGTTTAACCTTAAATCCAAAGAAGTGTTTATTCGCCGGAGCAGAGGTTAAGTATTTGGGGCACATGGTCGGGAAGGGCATGGTTCGACCATGACTTAGCAAGGTGGAGAGCGTGCAAAATTTCCAGAAGCCGATAACTAAGAAACACCTTTGAAGTTTCCTTGGCCTTATCGGGTACTATCGCAGGTTCATACCTAGGTTCGCGGAGGAAAGCGCAATCCTAACCAACATGCTAAGGAAAAATGCCCCGAATAATGTAAGATGGACACCGGAGGCGGAGAGGGCATTTGTCCAGTTAAAGGGGAAATTATGCCAAGCCCCGGTTTTGTATGGGGTGGACTTCCAAAGGCCTTTTGTTCTCCAAACGGACGCCTCCGAATCCGGGTTGGGGCGGTCCTCTCCCAGGAGTTCGAGGGAGTAGAACACCGCATAAAAGTATTTGAGTAGGAAGCTGTCCCGAGCAGAAGTTAACTACTCAATGGTGGAAAAGGAATGCCTCGCTATTAAGTGGGCTATAGAGGCACTTCGATTTTATCTCACTGGCTGTCACTTTGTATTAGTAACAGATCATGTGCCTTTAAAGTGGTTAGGTACAATGAGGAACCACAACCCATGGCTTACACGCTGGCACTTAGCTCTGCAGGCATTCAATTTTACCATCCAACACAGGGCAGGTAAGCTGCATCTTAACGCAGACGCATTATCCCGTATTCCGTGCTGTGAGGACATGAGTCCCCCCGCCCGTAATATTTTAAGGGGGGGGATATGTGATACAGTGGCCAGCACAGAGCCCATGGATACAGGAGAAAAGGAAGAGCTTACCTTACAGTCACCTAGGCAGAAAGCATTTTCAGGTTGTAAGGTTCCAGAAAAGAGTAGAACAAACTTTCCCTACACTGGCTGTGACACAGTAGAAAGCCAGGAAGCTAATCACGTCCACCTGGGCCAGGAAGCACGTACAACATGCAGGAGCCAGGAGGATAAAAGTAGCTGGGAAATCCCAGTAGGGGGAGGTGCATTGGAAGGTGCTTTGAGAGGAGCAGGCAAGGGAGGTGCTCGTGCACAGGTCTCCCAAGCCAGAGGGGGCATTGTCCCAAGGAGAGAGAGTAAGCAGCTGGAGGGCAGAGGTCACAAGCAGGAGAGCTTGCTGGGACCAGGAAGCATCGGGTGTGTCCCTGCAGTAAGGAACAGCAGAAAGGAAGCCTTTCCTGGACGTTACCATAGCCCAGACCAGACAAGTGCTGAGGGGAACTCTCATGGCAGAGCAGACTACAGCCCAAGTAAAGGTGCCTGGCTAAGAGAGGAAGGAGTGGAAGCTGGTTATCCAAGGAACAAAGCTAAGTACACCAATTTCTCCAGAGGGCAAGAGGTGGGCTCGGTTAGAAAAGCAAAGGCTAATTGCTGGAAGGAAAACCCTTGGTGGAAGGAAAGGGGAAGCCTACGAGAAATAGGCTCCAGTACAGGTCCCCAGGACTTCCCTTATTTTATTTTATTTATTTAGTGTACATTTGTATACCGCTACTTCCAGCGATCAGCAGTGGTTACCTATACATACATGGTTCTGTACAGTATAGAAATCAACAGGAAATACATTTTGATTAGGAGGATGCACACACATCAATAGGAAATACATTTTGATTAAGGGGATACAGAATGGTTCCTTGCCGCAAGAGCTGCTGCCTCACAAGAGAGTTATATAAATGATAGCTGTGGAAAGTGTTATCCACTTACAAGTTTAAACGCTGAGCAGATGCACTGGGAGAGCGCTAATCAGGACAGTGATTATAGCCCAATGGATTGCACGCTCTGTGTCTCAGATGAGATTACCTCTTTATGTTAAGCCAAGAAGCAAAAGCATTGTTATACCTGTTTGTGAAAGAAGGTGCATTTTTGGTTATTTTTGCTGTGAAGAAAGTTTCTTTAATCCTTTGTTGCTGTATGAGGAGAAACAGAAATCCACACAGGAAACGGAATGCAAATGCAATGTGTGCCTTCGAGTCAGTCCTGACTCCTGGCGACCCAGAAGCTCCCGGGTTTTCTTGGCAGTGTCACCGGAAGTAGATTGCCAGGCCTTTCTTCCGAGGCAATGGAGTGTTAAGTGACTTGCCCAAGGCCACAAGGAGTGCTAGCAGGAATCAAACCCTGGTTGCTTGGTTACCAAGCCAGTGCTCTAACCACTAGGCTACTCCTCCACTCCTTAAACACGACTACAGAGTTTTCTTTACAAAGGCAGCTTGCACCCCACGCCCTAGGCGACCGCCTAACAAGGACAAGGGTAGCAAGCGTCTGACAAGACTTCTATCATATCTACCCTCGGCCTTCTCTTTTCCAAGTTGAAGAGCCCTAACCTTTTAAGCCTTTCATCATAGGGGTATCTTTCCATCCCCTTTAACATTTTGGTGACTCTTCTCTGTACCTTTTCTAATTCTGCTATATCCTTAAGAGACGGCAACCAGAATTGCACACAATATTCAAGGTGTGGTCGAACAATGGAACAATACAGAGGCATTATAATTTCCTTTGTTTTATTCTCCATTCCTGTCCTTATGATTCCTAGCCTTCTATTAGCTTTCTTGGCTGCCGCAGCACATTAGGCAGACGGTTTCAATGTATTATCCACGATGATGCCTAAATCTTTTTCCTGGGTGCTGGTTTCTAAGGTGGTACCTTGAATCATGTAACCAAAGTTTGGGTTGTTCTTTCCAAAGTGCATAACTTTGCACTTGTCCACATTAAATTCTGTCTGCCATTTGGACACCCAGTTTTCCATTTTTTCAAAGTCCTCTTGCAATTTTTCACAATCCTCTTGGGTTTTAACAACTTTGAATAATTTTGTGTCATCTGCAAATTTGATCACCTCACTCATTATTCCCATTTCCAGGTCATTTATGAATATGTTAAAAAGCAGCAGGCCCAGCACAGATCCCTGGGGGTACTCCACTATTTACTTTCTCAAATTACCATTTAGCCCTACCCTCTGCCTTCTATCTTTTAACCAGCTTCTGATCCACAATAATTACACTGCCTCCAATCCCATGACTTTTTAATTTTGCCAAGAGTCTCTCATGAGGGATTTTGTCAAAGGCTTTCTAAAGATCCAGATACACTATATCAACCGGCTCACCTTTGTCTACCTATTTATTCACATCTTCAAAAAATATAACAGATTAGTAAGACAAGACTTTCCTTGGCTAAATCCATGTTGGCTTTCTCCCATTAAACCATGACTATATACATGATCAGTAATTTTATTCTTTATAATGGTTTCTACCATTTTATTTATTTATTTTATTTTTATTTAACATTTCTTATATACCGCCTTTCATGATATCAAGGCGGTTTACATTGAACAAACTGAAATTACATTGAACAGGGCATTATAACTTGGAGCTAACTATTTTACAGGGAACATGGGCTATGGAGGGTTAAGTGGCTTTCTCAAGACCACAAGGAGCACCTGTGGGACTAGAAACCCCAGTCCTTCCGGCTCAAGGTTGCTGTCCTCTAGTGGGATTTGAACCCCCGACCTTCCGGCCTGAAGTACCTTGCCCCAAAGACTAGGCCACTCCTCGACTCCTCCATTTTGCCCTGTACTGATGTCAGACTGATAGGTCTGTAGTTTCCCGGACAGGGGCGGCCCAAGGGGGGGTGCGGGGCCATGTGCGGAGACTCAGTGCGGGGCCTCATTTGCATAAATATTTGCATAATGTTACCATACACTAACTTTTAGCAAACATGCCTCTTAATGAGTGTATGGATAAAGAAAGACTAAGAGATTTCTACATTACTATAATCCAGTGCCAACCGCCAGGCACATTAGGAACTACTACAAACACTGCCCATTTAAAACCAATAGCAAACCCACCATATCATAAACAGCACTACCAGCACTCATAAAGCACCAGACCCTACCTATCAAAAGGCAACACTGCAAATATTAAACCAATACATTTCAGAGAGTAACAATACATGACCTAATGGGGAAAGAGAACAAGTGGCAATGTCAAATAGGTATTACATAAACAGAATACCTCAGCTCAGTTACACAGGCAGAACATAGACCATCACCAAACAAGGAAACACAATTTAAAAACAGGAAGACAATAATTAAACTGGGAACCCCAAAAGCCAAACTTGGAATGTACAACAACACTGTAGAAAAAACTATAAATTAATTTCCTCTTGTACTAAACAAAGCGCAGACGTTAATGATGCACATTTCCCAGAGCTGACATATTCCAGTTAATAAATTCAAAATAAAGAGATATTTTTCTACCTTTTTTTGCATTTTTTTTTTCAGTTGCAATTGCTCCAGCCACTTTCTTCTGGTTTCTTCGTGTCTTCTGCTAACTCTCCATCATCTGCTGTCCATTAGTCCTTTCTTCTCTCTTCTAGTTTTTTTCCATGGTCTCTCTACATCTGCTTTAACATACTAATCTTTCTCCTTTTGCTCTTTCCTCATTCCTATTTCATCCACTCAAATTGTACCCCTCCATCCTCACTTACTCTCCCAATACCCGCCCAATTGAAGATTTTTCTTCCCTCCCACACAAAATATTTTTCCCCTCTCCATTTCACTCTCCCAGCCCCATCCCATTCTAATCCTCCCCCAACATCAGCTTCCTTCTAGTTCCAGCCCCACCCAGCATCCACTCCCTTCTAGCCCCCGCATCAGCCCATTTCCAGTCCTAGCCCCCCATAAGCCCATTTCCAGTCCTATCCTAGCCCCACCATCAGCCCATTTCCAGTCCTAGCTCCCCCATCTATTTCCAGTCCTATCTGAGTCCCTCCATCAGCCCATTTCCAAACTCAGCCCCCATCAGCCGATTTCTAGTCCTTTCCTAGCCCCACCATCAGCCCATGTCAAAACCTAGCTCCCCTCCACTCAGCCCATTTCCAATCCAAGCCCCCAACGAGCCTACTTCCAGTTCTAGCCCCTCCATGAGTCCATTTCATTCCAAGACCACACCACAGCCCATTTCCAATCTTAGCACCCCCCAACAGCCCATTTCCAGTACTATCATAGCACCTCCATCAGCCCATTTCCTGTCCTAGTTCCCCCCCCACTCAGTCCATTTCCAGTCCTAGCTCCCTCCCCTCACAACCCATTTCCAATCTCAGAACCCCCCAACAGCCCATTTCCAGTCCTATCCTAGCACCTCCATCAGCCCATTTCCTGTCCTAGATCCCCCCACTAAGCCCATTTCCATTCCAAGCCCCCTCCCCATCCCCATCAGCTATTTGCAGTTCAAGTCCCCCTTCCATTCAGCCCATTACCAGTCCTAGCCCCCCCCATAGCCCATTACTAGTCCTAAGCCCCCCATCAGCCCACTTCCAGTCCTAACCCCCCATCACCCCATTTTCAGTCTTAGCCCCCCATTACCACTCCTAACCCCCCCATCAGCCCATTTCCAGTCCTAGCCCCCCCATAGCCCATTACCAGTCCTAACCCCCCCATCAGCCCATTTCCAGTCCTAGCCCCTCCATAGTCCATTGCCTGTTCCCATCAGCCCCAGCAGGCTTAACAGAGCCACGAGAGGGAAAGAGTCCCCTTTGCGGCTCTGAAAGCCGCGCCGAGGACAGTGATCGAGGGAGGGCTCTGTTGGGTGGGTGGGGGCCCCGTGGGAGACACTTGATTCTGCCGCTGCCACAGCGGCAGCGGCAAGTTTGTTTTTCCTTTTAAAGTCTTCCTGGGCTGATGGGTAGAATGTTGTTTACGCGGGGCCCTGTGCAAACAAGACTCTTACTCAATGGACGGGCCGGCCCTGTTCCCGGATCACCCCTGAAACCCTTTGTAAATATTGGCATTACATTGGCCATTCTCCACTCTTCAGGTACTACAGTTGATTTTAATGATAGTTCACATATTACTAATAGTAGGTCTGTAATCTCATATTTCAGTTCTTTCAATACCCTTGGATGTATGCCATCTGGTTCAGGTGATTTGGTACTCTTCAGTTTATCAAATAGTTGTAGGAATTGAAAGAAATATCGATAAACCGGGAAGATGTATTACGATACATCACATTTATATACCATTTCAGGCATAGGTAAATTCCATATATCTTCTTCAGTAAAGATCGAAGCAAAGAATTCATTCAGTCTTTCCGCTATGGCCTTGTCTTCTCTTAGTGCTCCTTTTATTCCTCTATCATCCAACGGTCCATCTGACTGTCTCACAGGTTTTTTGCTATGAATGTACTTGAAAAAGTTTTTATTATTAAGTATTTTTGCTTCCACAGCAAACATTTCTTTAAATTCTCTCTTTGCCTGCCTTATCAATGCCTTGCATCTAATTTGGCAATGCTTATGTTGTTTCTCATTTTTGCCACTTGGCTCCTTTTTCCATTTCCTGAAAGATGCTTTTTTGGCTGCAACAGCCTCTCTGACCTCGCCTTCTTGACTTACTTGATCTTCTTTTTCTCTCCCCTTGTTTTATCCCTGCCTACACCTTCTGTGTTTGTCTTGACTAGATTGTAAGCTCTGATGAGCAGGGACTGTCTCTTACATGTCTGTGAAGCGCTGCGTACAACTTGTAGTGCTATACAAATGCTCAGTAGTAGTAGTAGTAGTTTAAACCATGCTGGCAGTTTTTTGGCCTGCATTCCACGTTTCTTAAAGTATGGAATACATCTGTTCTGGGCTTCCAAGACAGTATTCTTAAACAATGCCCACACTTTATGCAAATCTTTAGCCTTTGCAGCTGCTTCTTTTAGCCCATTTGACTGTCCTCGTACCTGCTCTCAGCTGGCCAGTCTTAATCAGTAGCTTTTATTCTCTATTTGTCCAAAAGAAAAAGGCTGAACTGGAAAGAAGCAGCTGTCTAAGTCCTTGGGATTTCCTTTCTCCAATGGCTTTAGAAAGCAAAGAAAGCAGCATTTCTTTTCCAAAGGACCTCAACCCCTGTCAGATGGAAGGAAACTTGGCTGCAATTAGGGACTCGTAACAAGAAAAGGTTAAAAGATAAAGGAGAAACTTAAAAGCAGTACCAGAGTCAATTAGATGCTTGTTTCTTTTATGATTGCAGCTTACAGAGGGGAGAGAAGGAAAGCAGTCTATGAATTAGCAGCTACAACTTTTCTATGCTTGCTCTTTTTACAAAGAATTTAACTTTATCCCTAAGTCCTGGGATGCTGGAACAGACAGAACTTCTGAAGAAAGTTACCACCTTAGGGCCTTTCTAGAAGTACAGAGACAAAATAGTAAAATGACTTTACAAAAACAACAACCCAGAACATAATGGCAAAACACTAAAGTAAAACCATGATGAAAACTAGCAACCAATGCTGCTGTTCATTTTCTGCACAATAGATGTGAAGTAGTTTTGAAGCACTGGTGATTCTTTGAGTTTATGGGGCTCTCAAAACCAAACATGGTTAGTTTGGGTGGTATCGGAACACATTTTTAAGTTGGTTCATTCTGCCCTAAGGATCCTAGGCCCCTGTATTGCAGTAATACAGTATTAATAAGCCAGAGAACACATCTTAAATTTCCATATGGTTTTCCAGATCCTTCAGTATTAGGGTTGCCAGCTAGCTCATGATGCGCCTGACAGGCTTGATCCAGGCCTGGGTTTACCCCATTGCATTCAGGGACATGTAGTTCTGATGTCTCCATTGCACTTCATAAGTAAAGCAAGACTACATGTCCCTGCATGCAATGGGGCAGACCCAGGACTGGATCAAGCTTGTTGGGTGCATCTGGAGCCAGTTGGCAACCCTATTCAGTATGGACTTACAGAACACTAATCAATGGGTAATGGGCTTTAGAATAAAGTCGAAGAAGCCCCCAACCTGCATTTACAGATAAAGGCTTCTCCCTGCCTTTCTTTGGGGATGCCTGTTGTATCTGCTGTTTAAAGGCTCCTTTGACCACAAAGAGCACTTCAGCATGAATTACTCTAGCAGATCACATGACATATGACAAAAGCACCTTTCACCTGAACAACTTGGATTTTTTTTATAATTCATGGAGCATATTTAGTAACTCACGCTACGTGGGTAGCACTGGGTTATTGTCCATTTTTGGCACCACACAAAAAAGTAGCGCAGAGCCCTGTGCTAAACAAAACCATGTTGCCCGAGTAGCGAACGTATGGATAGCAGCCACCACGCCGATGCTAGCGCAGGTCATGAAAGCCCGTGCTGCTGGCGCTAGGCAGACAGCAATTATCATTAGCACAATGGGTGGCAGTAGTTTCTCCACACAGCAGTTTTAACAAGGCGAGCTGTGCTAAATTCAGAGGGATGGCTGTCTCCGCCTCCCTGCAGCTAGCACAGTGCCCCATTCTAGTAATGTGGTCGAAACACGCGTTACTTGTGTGGGGGCTTAGTAAACATGCTGCACGGTGAATTACATACTGTGCAGCACTGCTCATCTAGCAGAAACTGAACATTAACTTGACATATTTTTTAAGTTTTCTCCCAGTGTGGCCTGGTCCTTCTCCGCCTGGTTCTTGGACTATTCTGTACAACAGTGCTTCCCAAAAGTTTATCCAATATGACCCCATTTTAACACTTAAAAATTCATGTGAACGCAGATCATGATGAAAACAAAGTATCAAACCTCCCATCCATTACCCTCCCCTCCCTTATTCATTTCCTCCTCTCCACTTATCCAAAGCATGAAGAAAATAACAGCAGCAGTGGTGGCAATAGGGTTGCCAACTGACTTGTAGTTTTCCTTTTCTTATGGAGTGCAATGGAGAAATTGGAACTACATATCCCTGCATGCATTGAGGTAAACCCAGGCCTGGATCGAACCTGTCGGGCGCATCTGGAGCCAGGTGGCAACCATAAGATGGGACCCCATGTGTCTGTGCATACAGACCTCAGCACCAAAGCCCACACAGGAGGAAGGGCAAACTTATAGACTTTCACCAACTCACAGGTCCCAAGCTTACTGCCATTACTGAATATAGGTCACTGTGAAGGCCCAGAGGGAGGGGGAGCAGCTCTGTTTCTCTGACCCTATCCACTGATGTTATGACCTATTTGGGGTCCTGACCCACAGTTTAGGAACCACTGCTTGAGAATTCAGATGTCTGCATGTACTAAGCTAATGTTAAGTTTACTGTATTATATAATGGAATCATTCAATAATGGGATCCAGCTTATATAGTATATTAAATTTGTAAGTTGATAATAGAAATCATAGGAAGTCTAGATACCCCCCACATTTTACAAAAGATGGGTATATCAAGCCATTAATAAACATACATGTCTTTACAAATTAGGAATTTCTCAGTTTGCATTTGTTAGATAACAATCCTGATGTGAAATAAAACCTGCACTTTACTCCCACATCTCTGTGTGAGCTCATAGTACCTCATCCAGAACTTCCAAATTTACCAGGTCATCATCTATACAACAACCACTGGCAATATCTGCACGATAGGGCCGTCTTGTATGGACTCGTTCGTATCTGTAATGGGTTAAGAAAATATCAGAATTACAATGAATCCCTGAAAAGAAAAACACCCACAACCTTTTATTTTGATTGAGATCTAAAAAGCTCCCCTATCAGTATCTCTCACAAATTTTTCACCAAAGTATTTTTATGGTGCTTGTATAGTACTGAGGCAGAAGCCAGTTATCACATCCAGAACTTTCCTTAACGTTGTGAGAAACACAATACTTACTACAGTGGACTTACAAACTCTGGGGATAATTTTATAAAATGTTTTCCATGTGGACTGCCTTTTTTACATATGGAAAAGGATTTTATATAATTGGATCACAGCATCCATGTGTAAAAAGTAGGTCTACGGAAAAAGTGGGGCCGTTATTCAAAATCCTTATCTGGACGGCCAACGGGAAGCTACGGGGGTCATTCTGAACCACGAATAAGCCTCCTGAATGTGCGGGAGAGACATGTATCCTGCAAAAACGTCCAGAACCATATTCCAAACATTCATGTCCCCACATGTACATGGCACATAGATGGGATCACAGGACGTGGGCAGGAAGGGGCGGAACGGGGGCCAGAGACATAGAAAACATATTTCAATCACACCCGTATACATCCACAGTCGCCCCCGCAGACATCCAGGTTATACCCGGAGAAACGTGGAATAAAGGTAGGACTTAGAAATATTTCTGCTCTGCACCTCAATGCAGTCCATAGTGGTGAATGGATATGTAACTTATGCTGTGCACTGGTATGTCTGCAGTTGGAAAAACCACAGCACGCAGTGTTACGGTACAGAAAGCAGAGGGGAGGGAGGATGTAAGCTAAAGTACCATAAATAAACACCCCCACAAACGTATGCAGTAGAGCACTAGTGTGCATTCCGGCTATGCTGATATTTGCTGTGTGAGCTAAAGGGGCACAGCTAGGGCTCCCTAACAATGCCCAGGTCCTGGAAATGATGCAGGTGATGGAGCCCTAGGACTCCATGTGAAAATGTAATCCCAGCTATAGGTAAGATGTGCAGCACCCAGACAGCTGGAGTGTAGCGCACCGCACAACGGAACTGTATAATATGCTCTATGCAATGTGTATATTCCCTGATTCAGATACGGTCATTTGTGACTCCTATCAGAACACAATATTGGGGATCCCCTATGCCGGTGGCTACATGGCACACATCGTCTGCACAGGTCACTGCTGCGGTTGTCTATATATGTTGGCCTATGAATTGCAATGCACATATGCGGTCTGTCCCTTGAGGCTGCTATACTGGGCAGGCTGTTTGGGCCCAATGCAGCTCTGTATCTGTTTGAGGCCCATTTCAGTAGGTATCGTGTATGTCTATATGCTGTTTGAAATGCAGTGAGCAGGTATGATGCTGGTTTGGAAGCACTGATATCCATGGTGTCCATTCCATCATTTAGGTGATTCAGTGCAGGGCATGCCTTTGGCAGATGTCTGCCTCTGTGGGACTGGAAGTGAGAGTGTGTGTGTGTGTGTGTGTGTGTGTGTGTTTGTGTGGTTGGAGAGCTGCACGGGGGGATCTGGATTGCTTATCCACATATCGGGGGGGGGGGGCGGGACGACAGGTAT
This sequence comes from Ichthyophis bannanicus, assembly GCA_033557465.1. Lineage (NCBI taxonomy): Eukaryota > Metazoa > Chordata > Amphibia > Gymnophiona > Ichthyophiidae > Ichthyophis > Ichthyophis bannanicus. The sequence continues at coordinate 622,634,821 of CM066036.1, forward strand.
GACTGCCAGATACCTGGACCATAGGACTGACTGCAGCATCACCAGGTGCAGGTGAGAGCAGGCAGGAGTGCACTGGACAGTTCCACATTCACCTATATGTCCACACACTTCCCTTTCACTAATAAGAGGACCTCAGTAGGAGGGCATGGTACAGAGCAGGACACAGTAGGCCAGGCTAAGGTGCACCAGCATTGGTCTCCACTAATGTGCACAGTTGTTGGAAGCGATGCTGGGATCTCTAGGCATGTCTGTGTGGTGCTTGCACTGCTGACTGCTGTCATCCCAACGGCCCCTAATTAGTGATAGGGAAATATTTGAATGGGTTGCTATGCTGGGTTCATGTCCTTACTTAGCATTGTACAATCGTGTTCCTGTGATGTACACCACGTGCATATCCCGGAAGGTTGTCTGCTGCCATTTATGTAGTTCTGCACTGCATCCTGTGTCAGTAGGTTCACTCTCTACCTGTTTTCCTCCTACATTATAGTGCACTGCAATTGCTTTGTAGTGTTCTGGGCATGCCAGACTGGTTTCCATTGTCTAACTTGCATCCACCTGTCAGTATTGGCAACTTTCATTGCCATTCAGCCTCAAAACAGCACTGCATGTTTTAAAGGGGGCATGGCCATTCATGGGTATATCGCGGAGACGGGCAGGGTCGCAGATATACATCCTTCCAGAATACGGTGAACACGAGGTCGACCAAAGCCTTTAGCGGCACATAACTCCTCGGCGTGGAGGAGTGGCCTAGTGTTTGGGGCAAGGTACTTCAGGCCGGAAGGTCGGGGGCTCAAATCCCACTAGAGGACAGCAACCTTGGGCCGGAAGGACTGGGGTTTCCAGTCCCACAGGTTCTCCTTGTGGTCTTGGGCAAGCCACTTAACCCTCCATAGCCCATGTTCCCTGTGAAATAGTTATCTCCAAGTTATAATGCCCTGTTCAATGTAATTTCAGTTTGTTCAATGTAAACCGCACTGATGCTGAATAGCACAGTATATAAGAGAATGTAAATAAATAAAAAATAAATAAATAAAATAACCATCTTTGTGCATGGTGCCTAGCACGTCTATGTGGGTGATTCTATGCACGCAGCTGTGTCTGTCCCCCATGTGTGCAGGATTGGGTTCTGTTTCTGCATATTTCCATTGGGATGTGCCCACTGCTCGGACATGCCCTCTGTACATTTTGGCACGGGTATGTCCATGTTGTGATTCCGTTGGCACGTGTACGTCCAGAGACGGGCCTGCAGAATCAGAGTTGCAGGTTTCACATCTCCAACTTGCACATTTCCGCAAGTCCTGCTTGTCCTGATCTGAATTGGCCTCCATTTGAATAAGGGTGCTGAGTAAAATATTCAGCGGCACCATCTGGAGTGTGCCACTGAATATCTACACAGACCACCCCGGCATTATCTGGTCAGTGCATGGGCTGTCCGTGAGCAGAGCAAGGGAAATACCACTGGCGCTATTAGGATAAGCATCAACACTTATCCAGAGAGCATGATTTTCAGCCAGCACTTACCCAAACAACTTAGGCCGCATGAAAAGCAGGCCTAAATTGATATCTGGATAAATGCTAGCTGAAAATCCGACTCTATGGATAAGTACCAGCACTTATCTGATTAGCACCACTCAATTCAGATATTCAGCAGCAGCTACTATCTGGATACTGCCGATGCACTTGCTCCTCCCATTCCATGCCCTGTGAGGCATACCATACCTCAACCCTAGCTTTTCTTGACAACCCACTATCTATGTTCCTGTGCCCGCTCAGCTGAGCAGCTATAGCTTAAATTATGTACTCTTGCTGACTACTTACATTTCATATTCATGCTATCCTCTTTCCAGTCAGCCATAGCACTCGCCAAGCAAGAGTACTATGTTTATTTAACTCTCTTGCCTCTGATCCTCGCCGTCTCTTTGCTACGCTCAATCCTTTCCTCAAGGTTCCTCCTCCCCAAATCCATCCATCACTGTCTGCCCAGACCTTGGCTGACTACTTCCATGACAAAGTCTAGAAGATTAGCATTGAATTCTCTGCAGGGTCACCTCCACCTCATCTTCCCCCTCTTCAAGCCCAAATCCTTCCCTCACCTTCGGTCACCCTTTCTTCTTTTTTCCAAAATCACTGAGAAGGAAACCACAAATTTCCATTTCTCCTCCAAACTGACTACCTGCTCCTCTGATCCCATTCCCACTTATCTCCTAAGCTCTATCTCTTCTGCCATCATCCCTTCCATCTGTCATATCCTTAACCTATTGCTTTCCACTGCAACTGTTCCTGTGGCCTTCAAACATGCTGTCGTTACACATCTCTCCTCAAAAAGCCTTCACTAGATCCTACCTGTCCTTCCAGTTATTGACCTCTCTTTCTCCTCCCCTTTGCTTCAAAACTACTTGAATGAGCAGTTCACCGCCACTGCCTTGACTTTATTTCCTCTCAAGACCTTCTGGACCCACTGCAATCTGGCTTTTGTTCTCTACATTCCACAGAAGCAGCTCTTGCCAAAGTCTCCAGTGACTTGTTCCTCGCTAAATCTAAAGGCCTCTACTCGATTCTCATCATTCTTGACCTTTCTGCTGCCTTTAACACTGTTGATCACCACCTTCTCCTCGCTTGGATTTAGGGACTCTGTTCTGTCCTGGTTTTCTTCTTCTCTCTCCTATCGCACTTTTATTGTATGTTCTGGTCGTTCCTCCTCTACTGTCATCCTGCTTTGGTTAGATGTCTTGGATCCTCTCCTTTTCTCTCTCTGCACTCAGTCCCTTGGTGAACTTATTTCCTCCCATGGTTTTCAGTACCATCTTTATGCTGATGACTCTCCATTTCAAACTTCTCCTACTGACCCGACTACTCCACCATCACCAACTGCATGATATCAATCTCAGAATAGCTCACAAACTGCAATCAATCAACTACAACAAATCCGAAGCCTTGACAATCAAAGACGCTGCATACAAACCACCAGATAGCTTCAGCATAGGAAATGATCAATCCCTGTAAGGAATAAAGTAAAATACCTGGGAGTGTTCCTTGATCAGAGGCTCATCTTCCAAGCGCACATTGACTACCACCAATGCGTACTATAAAATGAAGATCTTGCAAACTTACGTCCTCTATTAGATCACAATCACTTCCGCACTGTATGCCAGGCCATGATCACACTACAACTGGATTACTGCAACCTGCTACTACAAGGATTACCCAAAAGTACCACCCAGATCCTACAAATAGCACAAAACACTGTGGCTTGGCTAATAACAGGTACAAAAACATACAACCACATCACTCCAACATTACACTCCCTATACTGGCTCCCCATCCGATCACGCATATGTTACAAATCAGTTCTAATGATCTTCAAGATCCTACATGGCCAGTCCGCTGAATGCCTAAGTGGCCTGATGCAAAAAAAGCCTGACACCAGATTGCGAAGGAGCCTGCTTCAAAACACACTATCAACCACTTCTATCAAGACTTGCACCTTGCAAACAGCAACCCAGCGAGGGTTCAAATTCTACAGCCCACATCTTTGGAATTCACTCCCTGCCCACCAAAGAGCTATCTCAGACACAGCCGACTTCAGGAAAGAATTGAAGACTCACCTGTTTACAGAGCACTATGGCAAAATACCAAATACGCAGAATTAAACCACAAACCTATAGCTTACTGCTACTTTGTAAATAGTTATACAATGTTACACAATTAACTAGTTAGAGTCTAAAGATGCTACTGTTTGTTGTAAATAGTTCCAAAGAACATGTTCATTGTAAAACCTTCAGTTCAATGTAAACCACCTTGATAAACTTGAAAGGCAGTATATAAATAATGTCAAATAAATAAATCTACCTTTCTGTGCCTGAAATCTCTCCAGGAATCGAAGCCCGGATCTCTGCCTGCTTATCCGAGATTGCTGCCTGGATGTCTCACCGCCATTTGAAACTGAACATGGCCAAAACTGAACTTATCTTTACCCCTAAACCCACCTCCCCCCTTCTTCCCTTCTCTATTTCTGTGGATAAAACTACATTCCTCCCTGTTTCCTCAGCTCGCAACCTTGGGGTCATCTTTGACTCTACTCTCTCTTTCTCTGCACATCCAACAGTTAGTTAAAACCTGTCACTTCTTTCTCTATAACACTGGCAAAATTTGTCCCTTCCTTTCTACACACACCACTAAGACACTTATCTACTCTTTAGTTACCTCTCAGCTAGACTATTGCAACCTACTTCTTCCTAGTCCCCCTCTGAATCATCTCTCTCTCTCTCAATCTGTTCAAAACTCAGCTGTGCGGTTAATCTTCCGCCAGCCTCGATATACTCATACAACCCCTCTTCTTAAAATAGGCAATTCTCGGGAATAAACCATAAACTTCTCACACGGTCATCCTCTTATAGAATTACCCCATTTGAACATAAGACTTTCTGGCTGCATTAATACTGTGCTAAAAAAAGCTGACTCCTGGGAAAGAATTTATCTCACAAAAAAGCTTGTTTTATAAGTATTACATCAATAGAGAAAAATTATTTTTTTTCGGTGAACTGACATTCTTTGGGTTGTTTAGGTTTTTTTTGCTTGGTAGCTTCCTTTTTTGGGCTACTGCACAAGGTTATTCTCCTATTTTTATTTCTGTCTTTCTGTTAAGTCAAGGCAGGTCCATCAGGGAGCACAACACCCTCGCAGAAACAAACCAGGTGAAAAGGAGTGAGGTGTAGAAAAGAAGTCATTTATTGATCAAAATAACTTGACACGGCTGCGTTTACGCACACTGCCTTCTTCAGGGGGAACTGGATTGAAACAAAGGCTTCATTGGATAAAGAACTGCCAACCAAAGGCACCCAAAGAGCTTTAATTGTATCTTAAAAGAAGCCTGTGAGCGTGATCTCCTTAAAGAACGCAGATCGTTCTCAGAGGCTTCTTTTTACATCTCGCTCCTTTTCATTTCCTTTCTATTAAGTCAAGGCATCACAGTGACAGTTATGTACTAGGTGTCACCATTGAGTAATGGCTAAAGCCCCCTCCCCCAGGGCCAGTGAATGCCTCTTCCACAGCATCTCCAGCCCTGTGCCCCAAGGAAGCAGAGTCCTAGCCTGGGAATTGAGCCTTGTACAGTACATGCAGTGTATAGCACTTGCTATTGCATTACCAGTCCTACCCTATCTGACTATTTTTTATGTTTTTGAAACAAGAAATTTCTTTCATGCACAATAAAAATAAGCTGAAAAATACTTTGGATTTTGCTTGTCAAGGTACTGCAGCCATCTCTTAAATACAATAGGTACAATATTCAAAAAGACAGCCAAAGGTGCCAAATTTTAGCAGAAAATAAATAAAATTAGAAACCTATTATGGTAGGAAAAAACCCCTCTGCACTAACAAGATAGTGCAGGGGTGGTCTGTAGAGATAGTCAGCAGTACTATCCAGATAATGTCACTGAATATTGCGGTCAGCACCCTTAACTGGAGGGTCTCCTGTTGCCCCAATCCTTTTTTGTACAGCATTTTCAGACCCTAGAGCCACAACAGTATCCAGCTGCCTAACATTATCCCTGATCTGCAGTGACAGCTTTTGACAGTGTTTTTGCTTGAGTTGCTCTGTAGACCATGAGTCACAATGCCACACACTATTATCCAAATACCAGAGGAGTAAGCAGAATCAGATAACTCAAACATATCTTGTTCCACAGCTTTATACCACGCATCAAAGCACACAGTAGATAAAGTATAGGTAAAAATACTACAGATTCAAATTTCATTTGCTCTAGAATATTAGATATGAACGTACCTACATATTACATCTTTTTGGAGCATTTGTAAGAGTTCTGTCATAGACATACCATAGGAAAAACCCTTTGGAAAATAGGGCACAAGGGGTTTGATGTACTAAAAGGTCTAATGAGTAGTAATGGCGTGCAGATGGCTGAAACTCTGGAATTCAATAATTACCAGGTGCCGTTTGACCTTGGTTTGGTACTTGGTTGATCGCCTTTCTCATTATGCAAACAGTACTTATTAAGGAAGGTGCCAAATTTTAGCAGAAAATAAATAAAATTAGAAACCTATTGTGGTAGGAAAAAACCCCACTGCTATAATTAGAAGAAAGATAAATGGAATGCTATACAGGAATTAGCAAAGACACCTATCCAGTGTATTTTATCTAGCAAAGAGGTGCCGGTACTCATATGCAGGGATCTTTCATTACTGCATGAGGATCATGGGTCAGTTTTAGCAAGCAATGGAAAAGGAGTCGGTACTCAGTACCTCCAAGTACCCCCTCAAAAAAAGGCCCTGTACATATCTATGAAACAAAATCTAAAATGTGAAAATAAAATTCTGTCCACATCCCATACTTTGTTTTCCCTTCATTGCAACTCTGCAAGCGAAAGAGGATGGAGGAACAATCCCTTTAGAAAGAGCACATGCCTGATGCCACTACTCTGGGACAGGTGGCCTTGACAGATCAAAACAGACTATGGAGAGCAGAGAAGGACACAGAGGAGGATGTCCTTTTCCCTCACACAATACAGTCATCCTTAGCTTTCAGGACTTGTGCAGGTGTACTGGGCACCCTAGGTGAACCATAAGGCTTACCACCCCCCCCCCCCCATCTGAGATATAAAAATGCATAATTAGAAATCATGAGAGTAATTCTATAAGGGACGCTTAGCCCCACATGTGTTGTCACGCATGTATTTCACACCTATTCTATACAGCAAAATATACATGTAGGGCCCAATATTGTATTGCGCAGGCTATGCGCCACTCTGGTGCATACTCCTGCCTGCCGACTCTTAACACCAGATATTCAATGCCATGCTGATGGCACTGAATATCTGGCGTAGCCGAACATGCCCTGGAGCCACCGAGGCTAACCGGGTAGCAGCAAAATTTTCACTGCTACACGGTTAGCATCCGTATCCAAAACTAGGCGAGCCAAAAGCTGGCCTAGTTTTAGCCGCGGATCGCTAACCTGGTAGCGGTGCAATATCGGCGCTACCCAGTTAATGGCAGTCTCCGCCTACGCTCCACCCCGGAATGCCACAATGATAACTGCAGAGCATCGGGGCGTGTAGTAGGCTTTGAAAGGGATATTCAGTGGCACTAACCATGAAAGTGCCGTTGAATATTCCTATTTAGGGCATTCAAACTGCCGTGGCTCCGTACCCCAAGATCCCCACTGCTCGACCCACGGCTGGTCTCCCGTGGCCTGGATCGGGTGGCGGGGAGCACCACCCGCACCCAGCCCTGGTGGTGGCTGCTATACCCCAATTCACCAAAAAAACTGCTTATACCACCTCTAAGGTGGTAGAAGCAGTATGGCCCAGCAGGCCTAGCAACATGTACAGGGCCATGATCTGACTTGGCCCTGTACATGCTACCAGGCGGCCAGCCCCTGTCCTGCCCCCTCCCGCCCCCTGCCGGCTCTACCCGCCCTGAAGCACAGGACATATAGGGAGAGCGGGTGGGGGAATAGGGTTTAGGCGAATTGAGGGACTGCACGTCCCGGCAGGATGTACAGCCATGCAACCCGCATTATAGAATGAGGGCCATAGTGTATCTGGATTTTCAGAAAACCTTTGACAAGGTATCTGATGAGAGATGCTTGTGGAAATTAAAAAGTCATGGGATAGGAGTCAGTGTATTGTTGTGGATTAGGAGTTGCTTAATACAGGTTTCTCCAATTCCAGTCCTGGAGGGCCACAAACCAGTCAGGTATTCAGGATATCCCTAATGAATATGCATGAGATAAGTTTGAAAACAATGGGGGCAGTGCATGCAAATATATATCTCATGCATATTCATTAGGGACATCCAGAAAACCTGATTGGTTTACGGCTCTCCAGGACCGGCATTGGAGACCCCTAACTAAAATAAAAAACTGAGAGAGGGGCTAAATGCCCATAAGAACATAAGATATGCCATACTGGGTCAGACCAAGGTCCATCAAGCCCAGTATCCTGTTTCCAACAGTAGCCAATCTAGGTCATAAGTACCTAGCAGTTTCCCCAAAAGACACAGGTTCCACAATGCTTGTACTGGGTCAAGCATTGCTATCCTGTGTCCTTTCTTAATAATGGTTTATGGACCTTTCCTCCAGGAACTTGTCCAAACCTTTTTTAAACTCAGCTACACTAACAGCCTTTACTACATCCTCCGGTAACAAATTCCAGAGTTTGATTACCCGTTGAGTGAAAAAATATTTTCTTTTATTAGTCTTAAATGTTTT